>CM039676.1:138169656-143182323 GCA_022496015.1 Hordeum marinum
CTTAAGGCATCGTCTAGATTTGGGTTTTGTTTAGATTAAAAATTCGCCGTAGCTGCAACTTCACGTCCTTTGTTTGTATTCTACGACGAGACCAAGACTTCACAGAACCTCACTTCATCAATAAAGCTTTCCTTTTATATTCGCAATATCAAGACTACAATTTCAGTTTCTTACTTGTTCTTTGTTTGCGTGCAGGAAATAGACCTTCATGGTCAGGTTGATCATGCTCCGACGTGATCAATAACCCCTCGGAGTTGGTTTAGCGATTGCTAAGGCATGACGTATTCGCACGTTCATAGTCGAATTGTCAAAGTCTACTCCATTAAAACAATAGCCACCATTTCATCGAAAGACGAGACACATCTGCCTACACTAAGCTCCATAGTTTTAAAGAGCCCACATTTAATTGAGGTCTGTCATCCCATTTTAACCGGGTCAATAATTTCTCAAAACTCTCTTTCTATTCTTTTATACTATACACTATGCTTCCAAATTTAAGACCTCACAATTAATTAAGGTATTCAATTTAGAATTGGGTCATCCAATTTTGACCGGGTCAATAATTTCTTAAGCTCTCATATTCAATTCTTTTAATTCATTACATTTCCTAATTTTGAAGCTCTTTCATTCAATTGAGGTATTCAATTTTTTGATTTGGTCTATGATTTTAATGGGACCAATGATTTTCTAAATCAATCAACAACGCCCGACCTATAAAAACATATCAATCCCGTGCAAGCTCGCATCACCTAGAAAAAAAAGAACCACCATTGCTATTGTAGCACCAATATGCCACATGCAATTATCAAAACAAAAAATTCTCCACATAAATATAGGTTGGTTAGCAGATAACACATAATGACACCACAAATGGTCCACCAAATCACTGCATTATAAATAAAAATAAAACACACTATATATCTCCGCCACCCGCTAAACTAAATATTTCACTAGTTCCAAAATATGAGGGATATTAGTTTTTTAAAAAGTCAAATCTCTTTAACTTTGACCAAATTCTCAAGAAAAATACGGGCATCCACAATATTAAACAAAATAAGTATAGAAATTCATTTCATGATGAATCTAAAAATACCAATTTGATATCATGAATTTTGATATATTTATCTACAAATTTGATCAAATTTAAAAGGTTCAATTTTTTTAAAAAATAACACACCTTATATTTTGAAACAGAAAGATTACTTTTTAAGAAATCCAACAACACGAACGACGCAACAAAAAGACATCCAACCATTCTAGTAATTTAGTAATTACAAAAAGGTGAAAAAAAAATCTAAGTTTGTCTTGTAAACAAACTTGACTTTCCGTTGTAGTCGTATAAAAAGTTTCATCAAAGAAACAACTTTCATGGATGCAAAGAGGATTCTAAGAATACCGTTAAATGTAGAGCTCATAGATGACTTTGTGGCCTGGAATCTTACCAAGAATAATTGCTTTTCTGTTCGCTCCGCATATTACAAAGAATGGGAGTACCTGTATGGTCCCCGGATCAAGATAAGTGATGGTCAGGTGCTTCGACACCAAATCCTGTTTGGGACGCGCTATGGAAAATGCAGGTTCCTAGTAAAGTAAAGATATTTACTTGGAGAGCTCTGCATGACATCATCCCGAGGTTTTCAGTGCTTGCAAATCGCCGTATTAATGTACCTCCTCAGTGCCCTGTGTGCCTGCAGGGAGCGGAGGATACGAGGCACCTATTATTTACTTGCAGAAGGGCGAAGGAAGTATGGATTTCTCTGAGCTTGATGGAGATAATTAAAAAAAGCTTATCGGTAGATCAATCAGGAAGTGTAGTTCTGGAGGAGCTCCTGCGGTCAGACAGGATGAATGCACCAAGCTCTAGCAACTTGGTTTCAAAGAGTATTTAAGTGTGGGTGACTGCTACATTTGGTGGCAAAGAAGGGAGGCCGTCAAAGGTAAATCTGTAGCCCCCTGCCAAGAACGGCCTTTGCGATTCAAGCTCTGGCATCGAATTTTGCTAAGTCTTTAGGTACTGCTGATCCGCACAAAATCATATGGGAGAAACCTGATACAGAATGGTATAAGATGAATGTAGATGATGCATACTTTGATGATGGTTCAGGAGCTACAGCGGCAATTCTCCGTAACTATAAGGGGAAGCAATGTCTGGCCGTACATCACTTTTGTCAAATATTTTGAACAACACTACGGTTGAAGCTATTGCATTACAGAGAGGTCTAGCCATGGTGCAGGACCTTGGCTGCACTAATATTATCTTGGAATTTGATTCACTGGAGTAATGGAGGCATGCAATGGAATCATTCAAGTCTGGAGCCCATACACGACAATCTTGACGGATTGTTTTCTGAGAGCCCATGATATTGGTTCAGTGAAGTTCTTGCATTGTCGAAGGAATGCTAATCGAGCGGCACATAATTTAGCTAGGTTCTCTTATGACTCTAAAATAGGGGTGGATTGGGATGGCGATCCTCCTAGCTTTATTCTTTCAGACTTGTTATTTGATGTAACTCTCATTTGATTAATAAAATGCGTCCAAGGCATTCCCAAAAAAACTTTCATGGCATTTTAGGCGAAAGAAAAACAAAATCAAATTTATGAGTAGTAATAAAGCTGGCGTAAAGCGTGAGCTCCAGTTCCCCGGGACAGGGGGGCACCCACCATCGATCATCCTTCATCCCATTCACACGCTCATAGTCATAAACGGCGTTCCGCCGATTCCCCCGGCCCCTGCCTCTCGCTCCTCTCCTTTTTAAACGAGCCGTACGCCACCGCGACAACCCCGAGTCTTCATCGTCTCTCGACTCTCGTACCCCTCGTCCCCCCCCCCCCCCCCCCCCGGGGGGCCAGCCAGCACACGACGACGAGACGAGACCTAGGGGGGCCGCGAACCAGGCGGTCCGAAGCGAGCTAGGGTTTGCTCGATCCAAACCCCCACCCAACACGAGGTGCGTGCTCCTGCTGGTGCCCCGTGCCGTGATCCTACCGAGTTCTTCCTAGGGCCGGGTTACTGTCGTGTTGTAGTGTACGATTCGCCGGGTTTGGAATTCCGGGACGGTGAATGCGGGATCTGGCGGCTCCGTTCCACTTTGTGCTGCCCTCCGGTTGCGTTGTCTCGTTTTGATCCGGTTACCTTCTGGCTCCGATTTGGTTCCTTGCCTTCCGCCCAACACGTTAGAAATTAGTGGTGAATCCAAGATGATCAATTAGTGAGCGCGCCAGATAGGAGACCACAATTGGAGCGAGAATTTGCTTATATGGTGTGATTTTTTTCTCCCCTTATAAAACAGGAGAAGCGACTTCACTTTTCGTTCAAAATATCTCGTGCCCCCCCCCCCCCCCCCCCCCCCCAAAAAAAACCATCAGAATCATTATTGTGTACGTATCATATACTGATGTCCGAAAATTATTGTGTAAGATAAGATACAGCAGCGCCACATTTCAACCCTAAGATGGTTATCTGTTTGTGTGTTCCAGTAAGATTCTTGCATCAGGAGCAGATTTTGTTGGTGATTCTGGCTTCTTTCTGCTGCAGGTTCTGCCTTTTGAGGCCATCAAACCTGGCCAACTGTCATGGACCTGGTGGGATCACTGCTGGTAAACATGACCCGCTGGGTTGACCCTTCTGGGATTGAATTCTTTGGGTGGCTCGTCACAGCCGGTTCCTTTGGCCTGGCGGCGCTCATCTACGGTCTCCTCAGGCTGCAGAGGGAGGCGTCGCTCTACTGGCTCAAGGCGGCTGCCAGGGAGAAGAAGGCTGCGTCCAAGGCGCTACGGTGCCCCTGCTCAAGCCATACATGGACCGAGGACTGCTTTCGTGGCGGCCAACCTTCGACGTGCTGTGTGTGCCTGTCGTCGCTGGGTTCACCTCAGGGTGTAGGCTCGAGGGCCCCTGACGCTGATGTTGTTTGCCGGTGCTCTGTATGCGGAGTGGCGGCTCATTGGTACTGCTCCCAGGGCGCTGACAAGGACTGCAAGTGTGTCATGCAGGCTGGTGCTTCCACTTTGCTGCATCACTGGTCGGAGAGGTGGGTGGAGATGGACGATAACCCGGAGATATCAACATTCTGTTATTACTGCGATGAGCCCTGTGGTGTGCCATTCCTTGGCGTCTCTCCTATATGGCGTTGTCTTTGGTGCCAGAGGCAGATCCACGTTGATTGTCATGCAAAGCTGTTGAGGGAGAAGGGGAACACTTGTGATCTTGGCCTGCTCAGTAGACTTATTGTTCCACCTCTATCGGTGAAACAAGTTGGTCAAGGTCCAGCAACCAGTGGAGTGTTCAACTCAATCAAAGAAGGGTTTGTCACTTCTTCAGTTAGGGGGCGGATTAGAAGGCCACGCAGCAAGAAACACATGAACAATCAGTCTGGTGTTAAGACAACTCCGATTTCCGCAGACAGTTCAATTCTTGACTCCGTTCTTGAAGGATTTGCTAGGCTGCAGAACCTGAATGGAAAGTATAGTCTGGCAAACCCCAAGTTATCTGGAAACACTCTCAAGCAAACACGTGGATCTGACATAACTAATGGAGAGGAAAAGAAGTATGAGCTTGTAGATTTGCCACAAGATTCGAGGCCGCTGCTTGTTTTCATCAACGGCAAGAGTGGGGGCCGTAATGGGTCTTCTCTTAGAAGAAGACTGAACATGCTGCTGAATCCAATACAGGTAACGCGACCTTGTTCTTTCAGTACCAAATGGACTAGACCTTTTATTATGCAATGGAGGGAGTAACAGATTTGTGCTCTAATCTTGATCTGACAGTTGAATTCTTATTTCAGATATTCGAGCTAAGCGCTTCTCAGGGACCTGAAGTTGGATTGCAACTATTCCAGAATGTAAAACACTTCAGAATTCTTGTTTGCGGTGGTGATGGAACTGTGGCATGGGTTGTTGATGCCATAGAGAAACAGAACTATGAATCCCCTCCCCCTGTTGCCATTCTTCCGCTAGGAACAGGAAATGACCTATCGCGTGTTACCCGCTGGGGTGGAGGTTTGTCTTCTGTTGAAGGACAAGGGGGAATAGGTGCACTTTTAAATGACGTTGATCGCGCAACAGTTATGGTTCTTGATCGCTGGAATGTAGCCATCAAAAAGAAGAATGGGCCACAAGGTCAATGCACCAAGCAAGTAAAATTTATGACTAATTATCTAGGTAGAATATCCTTCAACTTCCACTATCTTAGTCAACATTTGATGTGTTACTTATCTCACTCAACTAGAATTTGCTGAAATCATTTAGTTTCTATTGACTTGTAGGTATTGGATGTGATGCCAAGGTTGCATATGATTTCCATACAACTAGGGAGGAAAGGTCAGATAAATTTAGCAGTCAGGTAGGGATGTTTCCTTTTCCCCCTTTTGCAGCTTACATCCATGTTACTGCAGAATTTATCCCCCCCCCCCCCCCATTGGGCACACATGAATTTACCATATTCCCACATAAGAACAGTTTCTTCTGAAATTCCTGAATAATTTCTCCATTTCAGAGAATACTAAACATTTGATATGCTATGTTCCAGTATTCTTTATGTCAGAAAAAGTATTAATGGAATTATTTCCATGGTGCAGTTTGTGAACAAGCTGATATATGCTAGAGAAGGCGCTAAGGATATGATGGATAGGTCATGTTCCGATTTACCATGGCATGTTAGCCTTGAAGTTGATGGAAAGAACATTGAAATTCCGGAGGCAACTTTCTCTATATCTTTCATGTATCTTCACTTTCTGATTTATCTTTGGCAGATCTTCTTATCTGCTGTGCTTATCAGGATGCAGAAGGTGTGATCATTCTGAATATCGCTAGCTACATGGGTGGTGTTGATCTTTGGCAAAACGACAATGATCATGACGATGATTTCAGTTCACAATCAATGCATGACAAAATGCTTGAGGTGGTCTGTATATCTGGGACATGGCATCTCGGCAAACTGCAGGTAAACATACTCTGTATGTTGAACACGATGTGAACTTATTCTCTATTTCCATTTTCCAGAACATCTCTTGTTATCGCCTTTCAACAATAATGTTAGCGTTAACTCATATACAATGTTTTCTTGTGGTTGATAGGTAGGACTATCGAGAGCACACCGGCTAGCCCAAGGAAGAGTTATAAGATTTCACCTGCACAGTTCATTCCCTGTTCAGGTTGATGGTGAACCATGGATCCAGCCACCTGGGTGCCTTGAGATATCACACCGTGGACAGGTACTTTACCTCATTATGTGCACTAGATATGTACAATAGAATTCACATATATACATATCTGTTTTTCTACATGAAGTTTAATCTACCTGTAGTTTGTGAAATAATGTGAGCTTTCCTAGAGACTTGTGAAATAATGTGAGCTTTCCTACAGACTTGTGGAAACTGTGAGTTGTGAATTAAATTAGTGCGTTCTGAATTAAAATTGTGTGGTGGAATCTTAAATTAAGTCATCTTATACCCATCAGTCAAATATGATAATAAAACACAGGCCACACAGCTGACTGACAAACTTCATAACTATTTCAACACACTTCATCTGGCATTCAGATAGAAGTTCAGTATATAATAAGTGCAAATATATAGTAAAATCGTTTCTGATGCTGCCTTGCTGCTGCGCAGATGTTCATGTTGAGGAGGCCATCTGAAGAGCCCACGGGGCATGCTGCGGCAGTCATGAGTGACGTCCTCATGAACGCAGAGTGCAATGGTGTTATTGACGCCGCTCAGAAGAGATTGCTCCTCCACGAGATAGCACTCCGTTTATCCTCCTGACAGTCCATACCGCCCTCTCCCCTCAGAAACCTAACACTGTTGATACCAAACCCTTTTGTGTTGAGAAGTCCCTTTTGCACAGATGAAAAGGCATGTGGTAGATGTTGATGTATACAACGAGGGCATGGAAGGTTTCCCATGCTTATGGTTCACTGTACCCTTTTCAGAATTTAGATAGTTGGTTGCTTCTTTGTTGGCTGGGGTGCCAGTTGAAGTGGCTATCAAGGTGAGAAAGAATCCCAGAGAATTTTGTAGAGACCTTAGAGCACCCTAATTGCATGTAGGGCTTTTGTAAGTGTCTTCAACAACAGGCATAGCTTTGCTGCTAGTGTCTAAAATTTTGTGTTGTTGTGTTGAAGAAGCTCATGGTGATATTCCTGCTGATTCTGTTCTTGATGTATGTTTGCAATCCGTATTCGTGCTGAAAATTTGTGTTCCTTTTACTGAAAAACTAGATTAATGCCCATGGTGTATACTGGAAAATTGTGTCTTTTACTGAAAAACTAGATGAATGCGTGTGCGTTGCAACAGAATGAAAATAAAACAAAGTGATCAAACTTTCTAACTAAGAATTGTGTGTCGAACATCATGGCATGTGGTTTTCATTCATATAGCCACAAATTGATTCTCACGCAATCGTCATTTCTCCTTGGACGTCATCACCTAAAGCGACATCTTTCTCTTCATTCCTTCGCCTTGATTTTCATTCTTGACACCATTTTAGTTAAATGATTCTTTTGATCTCCTTTTTTGACGAACTGCCTCTCAAAACTAAGTAAACATAAACTATGGTATTGATTGTTTTTAAGATATCTAACCAATTCATTCCAAGTGGTAACATTTGAACTTCGGGCCACGTCTCACGATAGCTACAAATACAAACAAAAAATCTAGTCTAATACTAGTAAGTTTACACTCTTACAACCCAAAGCATATAATTTGATACCTCCAAGTTTCAACTTTATCTTTAGCCTAAGACATGTTTTTTTGATTTTTTTTGAAAGATTTTTTTTTTTGATTTCGTGTAGCTGCAGACCAAAGCATCAAGCATGACTGAAAAACAAGAGCAATATAATGAGTTATAAATTAAGTAGGACAACCAACACATCTCGTTGACGCACTACCGTCATACAAAATATTTAAAGTTCTAGTTGTGTGTGCACGCACACGTTTGTTTTCAAGCTCTTAATATCTAATATCCAAGAAAACAAAAATAATAATATGAATAGCATTTTTGAGCAAACATGAGTAAATAAAAAGTCAATCGGACATCCTTCCAGACGACCGTAGTGTAATCAATAGAGTATCTGAAGGAGAGTGAAGCCATCTGTCTTGCTCAGTACACTCATGTTGTGTCACAAAAACGAAAAGCTAAGTTGGAGAGACTCGCTTTGTATCGCAAAATTTTGAAAGCTAAGGCCGAGACACAACGACCCTGCCGCCTCTCCCGAGGTTAGCTAGTCGTCTCCCCCCATGAACGACCCGCCCTCTTCTTTCCCTTTCTTCTCCTCTTGCTATACCGTCAATCATGCTACACTTGCGAATAGTTTCTATGCACTGTAATTATGGATACCATCGTGGCACGACTTGACACCACTATACGTGTATGTGTATCAAATCATTCGTAGGCATATCTCTATTGTTGTACCATGCCCACACCTCCTCCTAGTATGCCGCAACCAGCTAAGATACATATCGTGCCCTTCACTTCTCGACACGTCACAATGCAAGGGGTGGGCCAACGATCGGTATACATGGAGGACCTTGTGGTGCGCATAAAAAATTGCTCCACACAGGAGGTGCCGTTGCTGGCAAGGGAGGGAAGTGATAGAGGCGAGGGTCCCGATATTTCAATGAGATGATAACTATGGATTTGGTGGATAAGACTTTGACGGTCCGACTACAAACGTGCATGATGTTGCGCCATAGCAATCACTAAACCAATCTCCAAGAGGTTATTGACCACGTCGGAGCACGATCAACCTGACCACGAAGGTCTATTCCTGCAAGAAATCGAATAACAAGCAAGAATATGATAATGCAGTATGAATATTGCGAATATAGATGAAGTATTGATAAGCGCGGGGATCCGATAGCGGTCTTGGTCTGGTCGTTGGACACAAACGAAGTATACGAAGTTGCAATGGCTAACTTTTAACTAAACAAATCCCAAGGAAAAAGCTACTAGATTAATCTACTTATATAGGAGCAAGGGGTGGCGGCCAAGGAGGTGGGAGGACGTCCCAAGGCAGCCTAAAACTAACCCTAGGTCGTACAAGGCCTATGGGCCCAAGTGGAGGTGATGCAACACTCTTGGATTTATAGTTTGACTCGGATTCTGCCGCAACATCAGATTGTTTCATCAATATCTCGATGCTCCGGACAAATTTGAAGTGATTCTAATTGGGTTGGAACGCACATGAAATCTACTTTCCAACAAAAAATAATAATCACCCAATTCGGAGTTCGGATGAAAAAGTTCTTCACATTTTGAGACAGGTATGTCTATCCAGTCCAAATCTGAGTCCAGAACATGAGAGACTTAGAATCTATGTTCTCTTGGGACTAAAGTGACGTGAGAGAACTTCTTGTACAACACCTAAACATCTCTTTTCCCCTTATCTTCATGTGTGGATTGTACAAGTGTCTGGTAGTTCTGCAATTGGGCATGAAACAAAAAGAGGTGAAGTATTTTGTTCTGTATAACATAAATAAATTATTGCATAAATTTTATCAGAAATCACCTCTAATAAATACGCATATGCAATATTTGTGATCATATCCAAGGTAGCCATGTCATCATCAGGAAGTCCCATGGATTTTGATGAGGACGGGATCCTAGTGACGGCACCCCTCACCGATACGGGGGATACCAAGGTCATGGTCCTAGTCGTTTCGCGGGTTGTGGCAATAACATGCTAGGGGAAGAGTCTCCATCGACACTAAACTACGGTCGTGTCCAAGCTCTTGACCATATCAAATTCCACATATTCCCATCATTCTTCCACTGAAAGCAACTTACATGGGCTACTTGTCGTGTATTTTTCTTAGACAATTTTTTGCTAGGATAATCCAGGGCCGCGTCATCGGGTGTTCTCTTCATAGTTGCATTCCCCCTACTTGTAGGGGACGTACACGTGACCATGCCCAGTCCCTCTACCTCTTCCCCTTGCATTGGCACGCCCACCTCACCAATCTCCATGCCGAGGACCCTGGTGGTTGTCATCTTTCCACAACATCGACTTGTTCCAAGTTGCATCAGCCAACATCCATCTCCAAAAGGAAAATCACTCAACGTGTGTTCACTAGTGCAACATTATGAGTAGATGTGCTCCATTAAACCACATACTTCACATCATCACGACACCTTTTCATACTTGACCCAAACAACCAATTGGTCATCCCCTTCTGGTCGTGTGTCGACAAAACTGAGTTAGTTCTTTTGTCACATCAAGCATCTCGGACCGGACTGGAGGTGAAGATGTGTGCAGGATTCTTCGGAGGCCAAGAGAGGAGTAGTTTGAGGGAGAGGGCGCTGGAGATCCCACGTTCATCGCGGGATCGAGAGAAGTTCTTGAGGCAAATGAGGAAGAGAGCAGATGAGTTCGTTGTTAATTTCCTGGGGTTGGGGGGTGGTTATTCGGGAGACATTACAAGGAAGAATCAATCAAGAGAGAGGGATTTGAAGTCTTCTCTTGGGAAGGAGGGAGATCAGGGGCAAATTTCTGTAGTTAAGGAAAGGGGATCGTGCGAAATTTCAACCGTGGGAGAGGGGAAACGCCTTGATCTAGATTATCTTTCAATTGATGAGGGAGTGATTACTAGTTCGGAAAGTCAATTTCCGATGGAGAAATTAAAGGGGAGGAGTCACTATTTCATCTCGCGGGGGGTGAACTCTGCTCTCACCTGAATCCATTCAAACCATAGTGCCATCCTTCCTGCGGGTGCTGTCACCATGGATAGCCCATGAAAGCAAGTTGAGATGGTGTTGGGGAAGAGAGTGGAGGGATATAAGGAGAAGGGGACAGAGGTGGGGGAAGTGATCTTGCATCACGGGCACTGCGGTTGCCGACGGCTACTAGAGGGGGCGAGGGCGCTATGATCCGTGCTTCTCCGACAATAGTGGGCAAAGGCAAGGTCCCTACCTACTACCATGTTCAGAGTGAAATTCCCCCCTCGTCATCAACATGGAGGTCATGCAGAAAGTCGTGAGTGGATACCTGGTGGTGGGACGATTCCTATCGATGTTCCAAGTGAACCCGAAGGTCATTGTGGAGGACCTCCGGACGACGACATCACGTTTACAAGGTGTGGTCATCATCCAAGAGGTGGACAACATCAGTGGGAGGTTTATCCTTAATATCTCCAACAACAGCGACAATCGACTCGTGCTCAATGCACAACCATGGCATTTCAAGGGGGTGGCATCATCTTCGCCCCTTTTGTCGGTAAAGGGGACCCTACCGACATCGAACTCAGTGTAATGGCTATTTAGGATCAGGTTCGTGGCCTTCCTTTCGAGCTCAAAACAGAGGCAATGGGGTGGACCCTAGGAGAGAAACTAGGTGTGGTCAAATCTGTTTCCCATCGCAATAGATGATAGTTGATAAATACTTCAGAATTCGGGTCGAGATTATGTTACATGAACCTCTTAGAGGCAATGTAGTGTTCACTCCTTTGGGCAACAATAAGAATTTAGTGTTTCAGGTTAGATATGAGAAATTATCCACTTTTTGTGAGTGTTGTGGTCTAGTAGGACATAAACCGGAGAGGTTCTGTAGCATTCCGAGGGAAACTAGAAAGAGTTTATATTCCCATGATCTTCATGTTGATGCCTATCGGAAAGAGCATGCTGCTATACAACGATCTATCGTGGTAGCCTTCCTCGCTTGGAGGAGGGGTCTACTAAGGTAACAAACAGGAGGGTCCCCCCCAAAATAAATGGAGGCGGCTGTCGGTGAGGTGCCATCAGCGGTCCATGATCTCGTGGTCTCCGAGAAGACCGACACGACTGAGGGACGGACGACTGCTATTTCGCCAGCGGTTCCTATGGCTGCCTCTGCCCCTGGAGTGGAGACATCGGCATCCCAGATTGCCATCTTACCAAGCCAGGAGGGCCAGGTAAGGGGAGGGGCACTCTTGCCCTCAAGGGAATACATCCTGGCCAAGAGGGTCAGGAACTTGTTCCTGCTGTAACAAGGTCGCATGCCAGGTTGCTCAGCCAGGAGGGCCGGGTGATCCGGCCGATCGGTCTTCGCTAGGAGGGCCAAGATCATCTTTTCCCGGTTCCTTCGACTGTCAATCCGAGGGTATATCCATCAACGGGACTTGGGGCCAGCCTCTACATCAACATGGCCGGTCCTAATTCGGATGCTTGCGGCCAATGCCAGGGAGATCTTTGCTCCAATCCAGGAGAGCGGGGGAGGCCGGCTGGGTGTTGTCTATGCCCCGGAAAGTGTTCTTATGACAAGAACTACATCTATTGTTGGCGGTTTGTAGCGGATGATGGATGAAGAGGTAGGAGGAGATGAAAGAATCCCATGCTTGATGTTACTAACAACCATCAAAGTGACATTTTTTAGCATCTTCTATTTTTGCTTCACATTTTAAATTTCTTGCTGGAGCCGGTGAGGGGAAGGACCTGAAGGGAATGAAAGTAAAGCAAGCAAAGAACAAATGGGTACATGCAAATAGAGAAGAAGTATATTGCAGAGGTAAATTTTGTGCATGGGAATGACAGTTGAAAGGGAGCTGATTGGGGTAAGTATACTGGGAGCAAGAAAAGAGGTATGTACGAGGCGCAACCTATAAGGAGGGATTCAGTTTTTTCTTTTGAGAATGTGAGGAATGATAGTTTGGAATTCATGTTATACAGCGATGTAAGCATCTCTTGTAAGTGTGCGTGTGTGGGTTGTGTATAAACCTTCAAGGGAGTGGATGGTTCTATTACACATGTTGCAAAAGAGGAGGAAGAAAGAGGAATGGACTACATGGAGAAGAGGAGGGAGTCTATAGGTGATGGGAAGGAAGAAAATCTGGCATCAGCGGCCTCCGACCCGGAGGACCGACCGTAGAAATGAAAACAATTGGATGAAACTATCATGGGATGCTCTCAACCACGACAGTTCATGAGCTCTTGGACCTTCAAGGGCGTGTTAGGGCAAATATCATTTTTCTTTTGAAATTCCGTCTTAATAAATAGAAGCTCGCGAGCTATTTTGTAAGTTAGGTTTTGATTCCGTTTTTCTAGATGAGAGTGATGGTAAGGCTAGACTTATATTATTCTATCAGAATAAAAAAATCCAGATGAATTATTTGTCTTCACATTTTTTTGACATTATGTTATGAAAGAGAATCTTATCAATTCACGTTTACGGGGTTTAATGTCTATCAAAGATGGAATGATAAATATTTATCTTGGAGGGATCTTCATGAGTTACACATTCATGCTTCTTATCCATGGGTTGTCATGGGGGACTTTAATGAGATTTTGTACTCAGATGAAAAATAAGGCGACAATGCAAGACCAATCACGTTCATGAGAGATTTTTGTATTTTTTTGGGAGAATGCGGGTTGGAAGACATGGGATATATTGGTGACCCTTTCACTTGGAGGAGAGGGGAAATCAGAGAGAGAATCGATCATGTAGTATGTAATATGATATGGCGAAAAAATTCCGTCGATCTACAGTTATTAATGAAGAGCATGTACACTATGATTATCACCCTCTAATCCTGGATACAAAATATTTTAATGTCAATATGTTTAATCGTCCACGGGGCCAAGTGAAGCCGTTTGAAGCTCGTAGGCTCCAAGAGGAGACAGTTATGCAAATCATACATATGACACGGGAGAAAGCAAAGATGATGGGGATTGGGACTTGATACGTCTCAATCGTATCTATAATTTTTGAATGTCGCACCCATATTTTACAACTTTTATATACTTTTGGCAACAATTTATATGATTTTCTTGGACTAACATATTGATCCAGTTCTTAGTGCCAGTTCCTATTTTTGCATGTTTTTTGTTTCGCAGAAATCCATCTCAAACGAAGTCCAAACGGGATAAAAATTTACAAAGAATTATTTTGGAATATATGTGATTATTTTGGAAGAATAATCAACACAAGACGATGTCCGAGGTGGCCACAAGGCAACATGGCGCGGCCAGGGGGTGTTTGTTTGTCCTAAATCCGGCATACCTCGTGGTAGGGATCCTAAGCTAGGCGTCTTGGAGCAATGGTAACATGGACACATGATTTTACCCAGGTTCGGGATCTCTCGAAGGGATAATACCCTACGTCCTTATTTTGATTGTATTGATATGGGGATAGTATATTGTACATGTATCTATCACGAGGTTGTTGTAATAAATATGAGATTGTCTATTGGCTTGCCTGGCCTCGGTTTATATAATGTACCAAAGGCCTAGGCTTCAGAGGAGTCCTTGTCTTGTGCACCAAGTCTTGTGGAACCTCCCGCACCATGGGCTGCCTGAAGTGGCCCATTATTGAATCATCATGGGGTTCCTCGGCGTGACCCACCGGTCGGGAGACGACATGGTGAGTACGCCCCAGTCCAGGACACCGTTAGTAGCCCTTGAAACTGTCTTCAAGTTGAGTATGCTCCTCGGTTCTTCCGAAAAATTCTTTGTCTTCAGTTCTTGGTCTTGAAACTGGTTCAACAAATCTTCCCATGTTCGATCTTCAGGATCGCCGAGCTGAATCCAAAAAGTTTATACGTCGGGCATCCGTGGAGCCCTGTAAGTTTTTGGCCTTTATCAATGCCTTGCTATTGCTTATGCCACACCTCTTGTGACCGAGCTCCAACGCTGAACTGCATCCAAGGTGTATTTTTTACAACCGAGCTCCAACACTGGTCGACATCTGAGGTGTCTTTTTGTAGCTGAGCTCCAATGCCGAACCACATCCGAGGTATCTTTTTGCAGCCGAGATCCAACACGGGTCGGCATCCGAGGTGTCATAGATTACCCCGATCTTTGAAAAATTTCAGCGAGTTCAGCCGAGCTTAATGCCGACAATGCCCTCTGTTGATCCAACCACTTGCATCCCAGCTTTACGCGAGACTGCTTCGGAGATGGCACACCACCTCAGCCATGGGCTGATTTTGTGTGGACTTCTTTAATCGGTGCAATTTATTCTCTACCGAGATATATAGCTAGTAGCCCTCAAGGTGTGTGTTGGCTTAAAATCCGAGATGCACCTGAAGGTAAACGTAAAACCATTGATCCCAGTAGCCCCTAAGTGTAGGATCGAAAGTAGGTCTAGAGGGGGGGGGTGTGATTAGACTACTTGACCAAATAAAAGTTTTTCCTTTTCCCCAATTTTAATTCTTGTCAAGTTTAGCATTCATAGCATATGAAGTACATCCTACACATGCAAGTCTAAGGCTATAGCAGCGGAAAGTAACAACAAGCATGAGTAAAAGGTATAGGGTAGGAAGATCAAACACAATTGTAGACACGATGATTTTTCCCGTGGTTCCGATATGTGGTGCTATCGTACATCCACGTTTATGGAGTCTTCAACCCACGAAGGGTAAAGGTCGCAAGAGTCCACGAAGGGCTCCACCCATAAGGGTTCACGAAGTAGCAACCTTGACTATTCCATACGACTTCTGTCCACGAAGGACTAGCCTCACTATGGGTAGATCTTCACTAAGTAGGCAATCTCCTTTCCCTTACAAACTTCTTGGTTCACTCCACAACACGAAGTAGGAGGCTCCCAAGCGACACCTAACCAATCTAGGAGGCACCACCCTCCAAAAGGTAATAGGCTCGGTAATGATGATGAACTCCTTGCTCTTGTGCTTCAAGATGATAGACTCCTCAACAAACAATCACTCTCTCACAGATTTGGCTTGGTAGAAGAGATGGGATTGGTGGAAAGCAACTTGGGGAGGCCCGAAATCAAGATCCATATGGTTGGAGTGGAAGATCTTGATCTCAATACAAGGGTAGGTGGTTCTCTCTCAGAAAACTAAGTAGGATATGTATGGAATAGTTTTGAGTGCTTCTCTTTCGAGTAGGTGGTGGTGAAGGGGTATATATAGGCATCCCCAAAAATCCAACCGTTACACTCAAAATGACCAACTCGGTGACACCGATGTGTTAATCTCGACGGTACCGAAGTGACCAAAAGGTGGCAACTTTTGAATCTCGATGAGACCGATATAGGAATCTTGGTTGCACCGACAAGGTGACCAACGGTCAGAATTGCCAAACTTGCTGATGCCGATTCAACATTCTCGTACGGACCGAAAGTGTGAACTTGCGTAACAGAAAGTTGGCAGCCCAACTCGGTGGGACCAAAAGCAGTATCGGTTGCACCGAAGTGTTAGGGTTTGACCGAGTCTGTCTAGGGTTTGGAATCAGTGGCACCGGGATAGGAATGTTGGTTGCACCAATTTTGAATGTTTGGCTATAGATAGACTTTGGTGGGAGAGCATGTGGATGTTTTTGGTGACTGTCACTTGTGCACGTATGAGCATTTTGTTAACCAACAAAACCTTACCCTCTTTTAATAGTATTGGCTTTCCTATGGACTCAAAGTGATTTCTCACAAATTTAAAATATAGAGTTCCCTTGCTTAAAGCTTGGCCAACCTATTTCCTTGCATATTGGGGTGATTCCACAGTCTCCTCAATCCTTTTGCCATCCCTATCATTAAACTTTTCCTGAAATATACTTGGTGGAAACATTAGTTCAATGACTTATATGTTGTTATTAATTACCAAAACCACCCAGGGAGCAAATGTGCTTTCACTAAGACTCAGGACAATTTTTGAAATTGGCCCGAGGATCGATTCCTTGCTCGGCAACATGCTTTAGGAATTAAAACACGGTATACAGTATCCCCCGAGACTCAGTTTGGGTGCGGCCGATCGACGTGAGGATAGAATCTCCTCGAAAACCGTATTGCATTTTAAATTTACTACATTGAATAGGCAATGCAGTAGCCCCCGAGCCTTATATTAGGCACAAGTGGTTGAATTAAGGATCGATACTTGGTTGACACAAACTTTGTTACATTTGACACAATTTATGTGAAATGATTCTAAGTATCGAAGTACTTTACATCATTAATGCTCGGATCCGCATTGTACAAGACTTTGTTGACCGACTATTGGCTTCAACCTCCTCGGCCAATAGCCGAGGAGTGTTTGTCCTACTTTATAAAGCCTTTATAAGGGCAAAGATTTATGGCAAACAAGGCCATCTGGCCATACAATTTTATAAGCAAAGGTACGCGAAGTGATATGTTATATTACTATTTAACGTAAGAAACAACTTTTGTGAAAAATACTTCATTTATAAGTTCCCTTTCCCAGGATATCATTTTGACCATGATCGTGAAATGTCAACTTCGATCAATGTGGGAGGAAAATATTTAGGATTTATTTTGGGGAATGTTCCCAAACTTTGTAGTCTTTAATGAACCAAAATTTTCACTTCCGTCATTGTCGACCAATTATATTCCTAAGGCTATCTTTTGGCTTCACCCAGTCTGAGGTACTAACCCGGGTGACCCGGAAGTAACAATCATAGATGTGTTCCCTTTACCCCCTAGCCGAACAATCATGAACAAGGGGGTAAGCACATGAGCCAGACAACCCAGCTTGGCTAAACCCTTAGTCAAATCGATGAATATTTATGGCTTTATAACAATGATGACGGAAGGCAATGCTTGTATATTGAATACAAACGCTGATGATATGTTGGGCTGTCCAAGAGTCCGGGTCTAACCGTGCCGAGGTGCAGGTCGGCAGGGAAGATGCCGAACTGTGGGTCGGAAAAGATTTCTCGAGCCGAATTATTATGTAGGGCACCTCGGTCAAAATGATATCCCTCCTCCTAAATAAACATACAAGAGGTTAAAAGTTTCACAAGCTCCAGAAACCAACAAACTTTAGCAAAACTTTACGTCCGAACTAAATCAAGTTTCTTGGTGCCAATCCAAAAATTGGTCTTAAAATTACTATGTGCTTCGGTCGTGCTTCAACATGATACATCTGATCTCTGGACTTCAAGTGGTTCAGCCTTTGGCTTCAACCTCCATATCCTGAAGGCAGAGTGTTTCTTCGAGGCCTGTTTAGCAAACTAAACTCGAGCGGATTTAGAAAGTAACTAGGCTATCCGTCTATTGACCACACACTAGTGTCAGAAAAAGGAGTAGTAGAAAAGACTTCACAACAACCAAGAAGAAAACTCATTTATTATAAAATGGCTCATATCAATTTAAGAGCCCCCAGTTAACATGGGAAAAAGAAGTGTTTTTCACAAACAAATTTTTGTTTAACATAAATATAATGTTTGGTTGAACCGAACAAAAATTAAAATTTCAAAGAGAACTAAGCATGAAAACGACTTAGCTAGTTAATGTGCTCGGTGTTGATGAGGCAGTTCGAGCTAAGGCGAGACAAGGTCCCAGCCCCCAAGTCGGTCATGAGGTAGACGACGAAGAGCTCAACTTCACGAAGTGACAACACAACACTTCCGAAGGGCTGAGTAGAAACCCTCGGTCCAGCCGAGGAGACAGATTAGTTTGGCAGCGTGAAGGCGAAGCCCCCATGTTAGTCGACCATGTTGATGATGCAATTTGGTTGATGGAGGCGGGACGATGATGTCGGCATGCCGAGGTGACGACATGATGCTGTCAAAATCAATTACCTATGCACAAAATATAATGCAAACCAAGAGTAATAACAAAAAAGGTAATAATATAAAATACATTCTTCTACTTAGTTAATTTAAGTGAAGCAAATAATTAAACGAATATGGCGTGGGCGCCGTGGTTGGATCAGTAGAGTGGCGGTGCCGAGATACCGGCATAGGGATGCGCGTCAAGGCGATGCCATAACTTTGTTAACACAGTCGGGACGACTACATCGGCTTGCCAAGGTGGTGACGCGGTGTTGTCGAGGTCGATTATATTGGTCGACTGGGCGAGGTGACGGTGAGTGGCTGACCCGAACGACATCACTCACGAGTGTTGGTAGAATATTTCTACAAAACTAATGCGGTACAAGCAAAAAAACAAAATTGTATGCACAATAATTTTACATGCTAAACGCAGTCAAGGAAAAATAAAATTTGTTGGACAATGATGTCCATTGCAGACCGAAGCAACTAACAAGCGGTCTGTACAAATCCAAGGTACTGCGTGGTTCGTGCTCGAAGATCCTTGCTATCGAATTTCGGGCTCCGCAAAACTCAAAGAGGTTCGAACTCAGGGGCGTGTGCGAAGAACCCCATCAGCTCCGGCCTCACGCTCACGGCTCGACAACCTAGCCCAACGAACTCAATCATGGGAAGGAGACTAGCACATGGGGAATTACCCAGGCTTGGGCCGCTGCAAAGCGTAAAACCTGTCGGGACCCCGATCCTAAGTCATAAGAATCCAGACTGTAACATATCACATCACTTTGTGGCCTCACGCACGGTAAGTTCCACGGCTGTAGCCTTACCTTAGCCGGGACCGTTTGCGTCTTTTGGCTAATGTATGTGAACATGTCACTGGCAATCAAATGACAGAGAACCCGAGCCGACATAACTAGTCATAGAACCCAAGCGGCACATCCATACGGAAACAGGCATACATAACCCAACAATGTAGGTGTCGGCCTCAAGCGTGTGTAGACGAGTCATAGCAAGCTACAGGGACTCCATTACGTCGTGAGACATGAATGCCATCACTGCACGTAGATGAGTCATAGCAGGCTACAGGGACTCCATTACACCGCGAGACATTTCCCCGAAGGGACAGACACAACAGCAAAGAAGGATACATGTCGGTCAATCAATGTGTCCGGAGCAGTAGCAAGCTACCATGGCTTGGTGGAAGCACAAAGAGGCAGTTTCCCGTAAAGAGTACTACTAAAGGCACATGACTAGGTGTCGGATCCCATACATACCGTTGCACGTCACACGTACGCACGACATGCCCGATATGCATAGATACAACCATTGCATCACAACATAACTATACAACAACATGACTTTTATTTAAGAGGCTCAGATGAGCCTTGCATAATATGTTCTTACAGATAGGGGTCACATGACCCGACACTCAAGTCATACAAACATGTTCATACAAACCAAGCGGAAGCATAAGCTGTCTGAGTACAGACAGATGAAAGGGGTAAAAAGGCACATGGCTTGACTATCTACAGCCCACCACAGGGCAAAGGTCGTAGCTAGGACACCAGCTATTCGGCATCGTCGACATCTAGAAAGAACCCACCCGAAGGGTCCTGGGTCTCATCTGCAACATTTATTAAGCAAACATGAGTACAAATGTACTCAACAAGTCTTTAAAGCAGACCTAGGCTATTCATGCTCATGTATCAACAAAGAGGGAGGTGGAGTTTATGCAACAATGCCAACTTTGACTCATGGCTAACCTACACTACTCAGTTTTAACCCTTAGTTACAATTTTAGATATCACACATGAGTCCACTAACTCCATAACAATACACCACCATGGATTCACTTCCCTCCTGGGAGAGTGCTATCCATGGTACTCACACTTGTCTTGATATTTTTATGAGTATCCATTAGATTATCTATGAACATCTAGTATCCATTAGATTATCTACGTAGTCCATATCCGAGGACGTGGCTATTCGAATAGTTTCATACCCTGCAGGGGTGTACTTCTTCACACACGCTCTCGCCACTTATCGTTGTGTGCTCATAAAACCACGCACCTCGGCAACCTTCAAGCGGATGCCCAGCGAGGGAGTCGGCCACGACCGTCAATCGCATAAGACCTCTAGTCCAGGCTATCGCCTATTTGAGACTGAACCCGCACGGAAGTCCGGCCGAAGTTTCCGCTACGGCCCCAAACGATGTGTGTAGGATTCCCAAGCCCACCATCTGGGTGACCCTTGGTACATCGTGCCACTGCCTACCGCGTCGTAACCCACCCCTAGGGTTAGCGCTACGCACGGCCTCTAGCATGCTATAAACACCAGAAACTACTTGCAACTCCTAGACTAAGGACTAAGCGAATGATAGGTCGAGAGGGTCAATTAAGTATCCCAACATGTGGTAGTAACTAGTCTTGGATCACAAACACGGAACTCACTTGCTAAGAACGGTCCCAATGAGACAACCCGCTATGTACTCCTACATAGCCTCTCATCGCTACCTTTACCAAATCGAGTTCATCATTATATCACCACATCAGGACAACATCGTTTCACTCAGTTCATCACCCAGATGAATTAGACCTGACCCAACTCTAAGCATAGCAAGCATAGCAGGCAAGTAAGCTAAGCACATCATGGCACAAGCATCTACCAGGTATGCTAGGTTGCAAGGTTTGACTATTTACTGTGACAATGTCAGGTTATGCAGCAGAATAGGATCATCTATCGTGTATGACTGACATGTGATCGACTATCCTAATGCAATAAACAAGAGAAGGAGCGAGAGAGTAGGATGTTATCGGAATGATCAAAGGGGTTGCTTGCCTTGCTGGGTAACGAAAAGGTTCTCTCCTTTGTCGGGATACTCGGGGGTATCCTTAGGAGCAGGGCCTACCTCAATGCAGATAAGAAACAATCAACACACGCAAGTGCAACAATATGATGCATGATCATGGCATGATAGCATGTATAGATGAGCTAATGCAACTAGTGTTCATGTTGATTTGAAATGAATTCGAATATAGGTTCAAAATTGTTCTTCATTTTAAATTCCATTTACTAACCTATTAACAAATGTCAATGTTCACCTATTTGGATTGCTCTAACATGCATGACAATAGCACCATTGGATTCATTGGATTTTTATGATAAATTTTCATATATAAATTATTTTCATCTGACTTACAGATTAATTTATATGATTTTTTGAACTTTTGAATAATTTCTGGAATTTATTTTAAACCCAAAATTGAATTTATTATGCCAGCCTGACGCCATGATGACGTCAGCAGGTCAAAGGCGCCAGCCCAAGTCAAACCTGGCGGCTGGGCCCCACCTGTCAATGACACAACCATCTAACAGTTTTTTTAATTAAACTAACTACTAATTAGCAGGGCTGGGCCCACCTGTCAATGGCACAGGGAGGGGGGGGGGGTTAATTAACCTGACAAGGGGGCCCACCTGTAGGGCTCAGGCGACGGGCTCGTTGCCAGCGACCTCTGGTCGCGGCGACGTCCGCGCTGCCGGCCACGGGAGCGGTAGCCGGAGGCACTAGGGCGAAGCCCCTGCTCGCCCGCACCCAGGGGAGCTAGCAGAGGGCGCGGGGAACGCCGGAGCTCGCGGCCACGACACCGGTGGTGATGGCCGGAGCTCGGCCAAGGGAGGCCTCGGTGCTAGGGCCTGTGGGAGGGGGCGCTGGAGGTCGGGGCAGCACCTACCGGCCCGCGCAAGCACGACGGGGTGCTCAACTGAGCATGGTGGGTGCTCTGACCACGGTGGCCATTAACACCGGTGGCGGGGAGCTTTGGGCGCGACGGGAACGATGGCTACGGCAGCTAGACGGCAAGGAGAAGGAGGGGAATCGACGGAGGGCTCACGGCGTAGCTGATGATGGAGCTCGCGGGCTCGAGGAGGCGCCAGGGCGACGAATCGGCGGTGGCGACGGCTTCGGATGCCGACGGGAGAGAAGAACAGAGAGGGGGAGCGAGAGGGAGAGCGGCGAGCGAGAGAGGGAGGAGAAAAGGGCCACGACGACGAGGGGGGGGGGGGAAGGCGCTGGTGCTCCCAGGGGGCTCCACGGCAGCCAGGCAAGCAGGAGCTGGCCGGCGCACCGCTGCCACATGCCTTCCTGCCTACTGGCAGGAGGTTGAAGACGGTGGGGCTGGCTGGGCCAGCTGGGCCAGCTCCACCTGGGCCTCCTCTTCTTCTTCTTTTTCTTTCTTTTTTCTTTTCTGTTAAATGATTTGACATTTGTTTATTTATTTGCAGGTACAAATGACTTTGCAAAATATCCCAAGTATTTTATATCATGGAGTTTGAATATTTCAAACTTATCTGAAAAGTTTCAGGATATTTTGAATACTTAAGTAATGATAATGTTTTATTTAATATTTTCAGAGGCTTTATCATTTATTTTTAAATTGCCTTAGGTGTTGAGATAATTAAAATGATCCCTGTTATAATCATGTCCAAATTTACCAGACATAGGGAATATTTTTAGTGGGCATTTTGGATTTGTTGAGTTTTCACCAAATTTGAATTGTTTGGATTCAACGTGAGCTTGGGGTTTCTTTTTGTTCCCCATTTCATGTTGATGCAATAGAATGAAACATGATGCAAGCACATGCTATCCTAGGACAACTAGCTAGGGATGTGACAACTCACCCCCACTCAAAAGAATCTCGTCCCGAGATTTTGAAGTCGTCGGGAAGAGTGCGGGGGTACTCTAGTCAAAGACGATCTTCTCTTTCCCATGTGGCCTCCTTTTCAGAATGGTGTGACCACTGAACCTTAAGAAACTTGATGTTTCGACGCCGAGTGGTATGCTCAACTTGATCAAGAATACGAACATGGTATTCTCGATATGTAAGGTTATCTTGGAGATCAAGCACTACGTGGTCTACCTCACGGATAGGGTCCGAGAAGCAACACCTAAGTTGCGAGACGTGGAGGACATCATGAACCTTGGGAAGATGCGGCGGAAGTTCCAATTGGTAGGCAACCTCTCCTCGTTTGGCAAGAATACGAAAAGGTCCAATGTAATGAGGAGCCAACTTGCCCTTGATACCGAATCGATGGGTACCCTTCAGAGGTGTAACCCGAAGGTAAGCCTTCTCATCAATTTCATAGGTCACAGCCTTATGATGGCGATCATATTGGCTCTTTTGACGAGATTGGACTGTTTTCAACTTTTCATGAATAATGCGAACTTGCTCCTCTGCATCCTGGATCATATCCGGGCCAAAGAGTTGCCTCTCTTCGGTTTCCGACCAGTTAAGAGGTGTTCGACACCTTCGTCCATAGAGAACTTCAAAAGGGGCTTTTCCCAAGCTCGATTGATAACTATTGTTATAAGCAAATTCGGCAAATGGAAGACATTTCTCCCAATTCATACCGAAAGATATAACACAAGCTCGGAGCATGTCTTCGAGAATTTGATTGACTCACTCAACTTGACCACTTGATTGCGGGTGGAAAGAAGTGCTAAAGGATAGATGAGTCCCCATAGCGGTTTGAACACTTTCCCAAAATCGGGAAGTAAAGATACTTCCACGGTCTGAGTTAATCTCCAAAGGAACACCATGAAGAGAAACTATTCGAGAGACATACAACTCCGCTAGCTGGCTAGCAGTTATACTTTCCCGAACTGGAAGAAAATGAGCCACTTTGGAAAGACGGTTGATGACCACAAAGATAGCATTATTACCTCTCTTAGTCCTGGGAAATCTGGTAATGAAATCCATACCGACTTTATCCCATTTCCATTTAGGAATAGCTAAAGGTTGAAGGGTGCCAGTAGGCCTTTGATGTTCTGCTCTCACGTGACGACAAACGTCGCAGTTAGCAACGAACTGAGCAATTTCTCTTTTCATCCTAGTCCACCAGAACCTCTGGCGTAGGTCCTGATACATCTTGGTACTACCCGGATGAATTGAGAGAGGAGAATCATGAGCATCCTTAAGGATCAACTGTCTTAAGCGTGTGCTCTTGGAAACTACCAACCAGTTCTGGAAGAACACAACACCTTCATCATTGTTGGAGAAATTTTTAGCGTTTCCTCTAGCAATATTCCCCTTGATCCGGGATATACCCTTATCATATTTCTGGACAGCTACTATTTGATCCTTAAGATTAGGTTTCACCACCAGGTTGGATAGGAATCCTTGAGGAACAAGGTGAAGGTTTAACTTCCGAAATTCCTCATGGAGAAGTGGTTGACCTTGTTGTAACATCAGGTTGTTACAATAAGACTTACGACTTAGTGCATCAGCCATGACATTGGCTTTCCCCCGGGTGTAAGTTATCCCTAAGTCGTAATCTGTAATCAACTCTACCCATCGTCTTTGCCTGAGATTCAAATCTGGCTGGTTGAATATATATTTTACACTTTGGTGATCAGTGTAAATTTTGCAACGATTACCTAGAAGGTAATTTCGTCAGGTTTTCAGTGCATGGACTACAGCTGCAAGCTCAAGATCATGTGTTGGATAATTATCCTCATGTGGACGCAACTGTCGAGATGCATATGCAATCACATGACGATCTTGCATGAGAATGCAACCTAATCCTTGTCGCGAGGCGTCGCAATAGATAACAAAGTCCTTAGAGAAATCAGATGGCACCAGAACGAGAGCAGAGGTTAGTCGTCTCTTCAACTCCCGAAAACTATGCTCATATTGTGGAGTCCACTCAAACTTTTTATCTTTCTTGAGGAGTTCAGTTAGAGATTTTGCAACTTTGGAGAAATTCTCGACAAAGCGGCGACTATAGCTCGCTAAGCCAAGGAAACTCCGAACTTTCTTAACCGATTCAGGCTGAGTCCAATCAAGGAAGGCCCGAACTCTCTCGGGATTGACAGCAATACCTTTACCAGAAATCACGTGGCCCAGATAGGTCACTTCTGGCAACCAAAATTCACACTTGGAGAATTTGGCGTACAGGCGGTGCTCTCGAAGTTTCATCAATACCAGCCTTAGATGCTCGGCATGTTCTTGTTCTTTCTTCGAGTAGATGAGTGTATCGTCGAGGTAAACCACGACGAATTTATCTAGATACTCCATGAAGATCGAATTCATCAAGCGAGAGAAGGTGGCTGGGGCATTAGTTAAACCGAAGGACATGACGGTGTACTCGTATTGGCCATAACGAGTAACAAAAGCCGTTTTTGGAATGTCTGCGTTCCTAATTATGATTTGATGGTATCCCAACCTCAAATCCATTTTGGAAAAGACAGAGGATCTAGCGAGTTGATCATACAAATCGTTGATCTTGGGGAGCGGATACTTGTTCTTTATTGTGACCAGATTCACTGGCCGATAATCCACAACCATCCGATCCGAACCATCCTTCTTCTTGACAAAGAGAATGGGACAAGCCCAAGGAGAAGAACTGGTACGGATGAAACCTTTCTTCGAAGCCTCATCGAGTTGGATCTTAAGTTCGGCTAGTTCTAAGGGTGCCATCTTATAGTGTCTTCTGGCTATTGGAACAGTCCCTGGGATGAGCTCTATCACAAACTTAACATCTCTGACAGGAGGAATTCCTGGCAGTTCTTCTGGAAAGACATCCGGAAAGTCACGGACTACCAGAATATCTTCTAACTTTGGAAGAGGGCTAGCATTGAGGGAATAGAGTTGGCGCTTGGTTGTTCGAGTGGAGACATTAACTATCTCACCCAATGGATGTGTAAGTTGAACATTCCTAGAATGAGTATCAATCTTGGCATAGTGGGCTTTCATCCAATCCATGCCTAGAATGATATTGATGTCTGAAGACTTGAAGGCTATCAAAGATGCTAGGAAGACTAGTCTATCCACTAGAATCTCATTATCATGGCTCACTCTAGAAGTTTGCCATTTTGAACCCAGAGTCTGCACTACTAAAGGAGTAGGCATATCACAAAAAGACATGTTATGCAACTGTGCATAACTTTCTGAGATAACAGAATGAGATGCCCCGGTATCAAATAAAACAGATGCCGAATGACTATTGATAAGGAGCGTACCTAGGATAACATCAGGATCCTCAAGGGCTTCCTCAACAGACACATAGTTCACTCGTCCACGAGCAGGAGCTGGCTTCACAAAGAAGGCTTTTCCTGGTTTTCCACGTCCAGCGGGCTTAACATTATTCTGGGGACACTCATGGGAGTAGTGTCCTGGTTCTCCACACTTATAGCAAACCACGGTGGCATGGGGAGCAACATTTGCAGGCGGTCCTCCAAATGGTCTGACTGGAGGGTTGGGCTGAACTGGGCGAGGCACCTGGAAGGATGGCCTCGCATTGTATTTTGGCGGCAAGGCTGCGTTGGGCACCCAGATCCGGCGTTTATTGGAGCCCGAGCTAGATGCAGGGTTGAAGTCACGGTTGTGCTTTGTTGTGGCCTCATAATCAGTCTGTCCAGTCTCGGCATTGATAGCCTTGTTGACAAGAGCCTAGAAAGTGGTGCACTCATGCAGGCGCAGATCTTGGCGAAGCTCAGGGTTAAGTCCCTTGCGGAACCTAGACTGCTTCTTGGCATCAGTAGAAACTTCCTTAGGGGCATAGCGAGCAAGGTTTCCAAACTCATGACTATAAGCATCCACTAACAGTCTGCCCTGGGTGAAGGCACAGAATTCCTCTCTCTTACGATCCATCAGCCCTTCCGGGATGTGATGGGTATGAAATGCGGCACTGAACTCTGCCCAAGTTGGTGCGGGGCCTGCGGGACGCATGGCTTCAAAATTTTCCCACCATAGATTGGCGGGACCTTCCAGAAAGTAAGTTGCAAAGGTCACCTTGTTGGCCTCAGTCACATTGGCAGCCCGGATCTTGCGATACATGCTAGTCAGCCAGTCATCCGCGTCGAGTGGGTTGACCGAATGATGATACTTGGGTGGGCACAGTCTGATGAAATCACCAAGTGATACGCCATCATTGAGGTCATTGCGGGGAGCACGTGTTGTGTTCTGCTCAATTCTTTCCAACAGCCTATTGGTCTCCCTCTTGTTCCTTTCGGCTTCAAGCATTACTTCCGCCAAGGAAGGCGCATGAGGCAGATCCTCTTGCCTTGGCTGGCTTCCCTCGCCCTGCTCAGGGACAGGCACGGGGTTATTCCTAGTTGCCACCATCCTGGAGAAACAAACCCACAGCTTAATCATAGGGAACAACAACTCTAAGACATAGGATAAGGAATGTACTGGACAACATGGCATGCAGGGTAACACCAATCAACATGGTAAACCAACTTCCATATGAACACCATGATTCATACACACCATGACATAGTTCAGTACAAGCCAAGATGAGATACAACTACGGAAAAATGACACAACTCATCGGAGGCATTACAAGCTTCCTATACATTATCTATCTACACCTCCGGAACTCAACTCTCAACCTCATCATATCCCACAAGACACGCAGGACTGTGGCGATACGATTACTACCATACTAGAACTAACATCCACGTACTCAAGCATTGCCGTAGAATGCCTCGTACAGGTTACCCCCATGACCCGGGAGCTGAACTTGAGGATTTGGAAACACTCTAGCCTGTGATCCTTGGGAGCCATAAGGACACGGATGTGGCCTTGGTCCCCTTGTCCGTGGCAACAACGGCCCTCGAAGAGGGGTGATGCCTCCAACATCGGGCCAGTCTACGTGTGCTGGCAGATGAGTCCGTGATGGGGTCAGCATCTCCAAATCTCCATAGCCTGTCTGCACGACAGGTGCCAACTGCGTCAGGGCTGTCCAAAGACGTGCACGGGCATCACGATCCCTGTTCTCCAACATCTGAGCGGTCATCCGCAGCCTAGGGTCCTCATGGGAATGATCATAGTAGGATGCACTAAGATAACCATCCTCTCCTCCCATAGAAGCAGGAACATAATAAAACTCTGTGTTCTGAAGCAGACCATGGTGAAACCTCATGATAGTCAGGATGGTGTAAGCGGCCTCCTGAACTGCCATATCTATGGTGACACCTAATCCATAAGTCTAGTGAAGCGGCTCTGCAGCTCCAGGGTATGAAGGATAAATCTTGACGGTACACAAATACTGACTCTGGTTGAAATCTCGATACTGTTCCTCCACTTTGTACTCCGGGTACCAATGGTATCCAGCCTCTATCATGACTCTAACCAACATGGTTGTGTGACCCGGTACATCGATGCACCTGGTCAGACGAACCACCTAACGGGAAGGACGAGGGGGCATCTGAAACAGAGAATGATGCAAAGACATAAGAGACTCTAGCAGAGATTGAACAGCATAACGACTATAATCGCTCAAAAAGGATTTTGAGACAACTGCAAAAGATTGGAAAGGCATAACCACTCGACTTTCTAGACTCAAATCTCTTCTCCATCTGTTTGTCACACCAACAGTACTTGAATACCCACATTCACTTGCAACAAGCTAGCTAGTGGTCCATGGTTAGTAACTCGGCATCCTAAGCAATGGATGAGTAGCCTAGTTCTTATCCCCGAAGAAAAGATGAGAATGACTCAGCATAGAATAACTCGGGAAGAGGAGTAAAAAGAGCCTTACATTCCCTTCCACAATCAATTCCCCTACTTTTCTATAGTGCTTCTAGACTCAACTTAGACCGGTTTGGCTTGGTAGTCCTACAGCCAGTCAGGCTCTGATACCAATGCTGTCGGGACCCCGATCCTAAGTCATAAGAATCCAGACTATAACATATCACATCACTTTGCGGCCTCATGCACGGTAAGTTCCACGGCTGCATCCTTACCTTAGCCGGGACCATTTGCATCTTTTGGCTCACGTATGTGAACATGTCGCTGAAAATCAAATGACAGAGAACCTGGGCCGACATAACTAGTCATAGAACCCAAGCGGCACATCCGTACGGAAACAGGCATACATAACCCAACAGTGCAGGTGTCGGCCTCAAGCGTGTGTAGACGAGTCATAGCAAGCTACAGGGACTCCATTACATCGTGAGACACGAATGCCATCACTGCACGTAGACGAGTCGTAGCAGGCTACAGGGACTCCATTACACCGCGAGACATTTCCCCAAAGGGACAAACACAGCAGCACAAAAGGATACATGCCGGTCAATCAATGTGCCCGGAGCAGTAGCAAGCTACCATGGCTCGGTGGAAGCACAAAGAGGCAGTTTCCCGTAAAGAGTACTACTAAAGGCACACGACTAGGTGTCGGATCCCATACATACCATTGCACGTCACACGTACGCACGACATGCCCGATATGCATAGATAAAACCATGGCATCACAACATAACTATACGACAACATGAATTTTATTTAAGAGGCTCAGATGAGCCTTGCATAATATGTTCTTACAGATAGTCACATGACCCGACACTCAAGTCATACAAACATGTTCATACAAACCAAGCGGAAGCATAAGCTGTCTGAGTATAGACAGATGAAAGGGGTAAAAAGGCACATGGCTTGACTATCTACAGCCCGCCACAGGGCAAAGGTCGTAGCTGGGACACCAACTATTTGGCATTGGCGACATCTAGAAAGAACCCACCCGAAGGGTCCTGGGTCTCATCTGCAACATTTCTTAAGCAAACATGAGTACAAATGTATTCAGCAAGTCTTTAGAGCAGACCTAGGCTATTCATGCACATGTATCAACAAAGGGGGAGGTGGAGTTTATGCAACAATGCCAACTTTGACTCATGGCTAACCTACACTACTCAGTTTTAACCCTTAGTTACAATTTTAGATATCGCACACGAGTCCACTAACTCCATAACAATACACCACCATGGATTCACTTCCCTCCTGGGAGAGTGCTATCCACAATACTCACACTTGTCTTGATATTTTTATGAGTGTCCATTAGATTATCTATGAACAACATAAGTTCTCCAAGTAGTCCATATCCGAGGACGCGGCTATTCCAATAGTTTCATACCCTGCAGGGGTGTACTTCTTCACACACGCTCTCGCCACTTATTGCTGTGTGATCATAAAACCACGCACCTCGGCAACCTTCAAGCGGACGCCCAGCGAGGGAGTCGGCCACGACCGTCAATCGCGTAAGACCTCTAGTCCAGGCTATCGCCTATTCGAGACTGAACCCGCACGGAAGTCTGGCCGAAGTTTCCGCTACGGCCCCAAACGATGTGCGCAGGGTTCCCAAGCCCACCATCCGGGTGACCCTTGGTACACCGTGCCACTGCCTACCGCGTCATAACCCACCCCTAGGGTCAGCAGTACGGGCCCGCGCAAGCACATCGGGGTGCTCAACTAAGCACGACGGGTGCTCTGGCCGTGGTGGCCATTAACGCCGGCGGCGGGGAGCTTCGGGCGCGACGGGAACGGCGGCTACGGCAGCTAGACGACAAGGAGAAGGAGGGGAATCGACGGAGAGCTCACGGCGTAGCTGATGACGGAGCTCGCGGGCTCGAGGAGGCGCCAGGGCGACGAATCGGCGGCACCGACGGCTTTGGATGCCGACGGGAGAGAAGAACAGAGAGGGGGAGCGAGAGGGAGAGTGGCGGGTGAGAGAGAGGGAGGAGAAAAGGGCCACAGCGACGAGGTGGGGGGGGGAGGGGGAGGCGCTGGCGCTCCCAGTGGGCTCCACGGCTGCCAGGCAAGCAGGAGCTGGCTGGTGCACCGTTGCCACATGCCCTCCTGCCTACTGGCAGGAGGTTGAAGACGGTGGGGCTGGCTAGGCCAGCTGGGCCAGCTCCACATGGGCCTGCTCTTCTTCTTTTTCTTTCTTTTTTTCTTTTTTGTTAAATGATCTGACATTTGTTTATTTATTTGCAGGTACAAATGACTTTGCAAAATATCCCAAGTATTTTATATCATGGAGTTTGAATATTTCAAACTTATCTGAAAAGTTTCAGGATATTTTGAAAACTTAAGTAATGATAATGTTTTACTCAATATTTTCAGAGGCTTTATCATTTATTTTTAAGTTGCCTTAGGTGTTCAGATAATTAAAATGATCCCTGTTATAATCATGTCCAAATTTACCAGACATAGGGAACATTTTTAGTGGGCATTTTGGATTTGTTGAATTTTCACCAAATTTGAATTGTTTGGATTCAAAGTGAGCTTGGGGTTTCTTTTTGTTCCCCATTTCATGTTGATGCAATAGAATGAAACATGATGCAAGCACATGCTATCCTAGGACAACTAGCTAGGGATGTGACAAAACCCTACTCCTGCCTTTGGTGGATTGTCTCACGAGGAGGTTTGTGGATGTACTAGTACAGTGGTGGTTAACCTAGCAAGGGCGCTCGAATGTTGCTCGATTTGTCTCCCCCTCTACGAAGCAGCCTAGCCTCTATTTATAATGGCCCGGGTCCTCTTCCCGTATCGCAATGGGAGGAAGGGATCCCACAACGACCAAATTCGAAGGGCGATAAGGAGTACACCCTTATCCTGATGAGAGGAGGTCTTCACCTGCAAAGTAGCCGGTTGACGAGGATATTGTTGGGAGACGTAGTAGTAAATCAAAATTTTCCTACGTGTCACCAAGATCTATCTATGGAGAAACTAGCAAACGAGCGGGGAGAGATTGGATCTTCATACCTTTGAAGATCGGTAAGCGGAAGCGTTGCTAGAACGCGGTTGATGGAGTCGTACTCGCAGCGATTCAGATCGCGGTAGATCCGATCAAGTGCCGAACGGACGTCACCTCCGCGTTCAACACACGTGCAGCCCGGTGATGTCTCCTACGCCTTGATCCAGCAAGGAGGGAGGAGAGGTTGAGGGAGAGCTCCGGCAACACGATGGCGTGATGGCGGTGGAGCTGCGTGGTACTCCGGCAGAGCTTCGCTAAGCACTACGGGGAACGAGGAGAGGGAGGAGTAGGGCTGCACTAGGGAGGAGATGAACTCGTGTGTTGTGCAGCCCCAAATACCTCCACTATATATAGGAGGAGGGGAGGAGAGGTGCTGCACCCTAGGGTTCCACCCTAGGGGCTGGCGGCAGCCACCAGATGGCATCTGGCCGGCGGCCAGGTCAGGGAAAGGTGGAGGCGCCCTAGGGTGGGCCTTAAGGCCCATCTAAGCCTAGGGTTTGCCCCCTCCACCCTTGCTGCGCCTTGGGATGGGGTGGGAGGTGCACGAGCCCACCTAGGGGCTGGTTCCCTCCCACTCTTAGCCCATGGAACCTTCCGGGGTAGGTGGGCCCACTTGGTGGACCCCCGGAACCCTTCCGGTGGTCCCGGTACACTACCGTAGACACCCGGAACACTTCCGGTAACCAAAACCTCACTTCCTATATATCAATCTTTGTCTCCGGACCATTCCGGGACTCCTCGTGACGTCCGGGATCTCATCCGGGACTCCGAACAACCTTCGGTAACCACATACACTATTTCCCTATAACCCTAGCGTCATCGAACCTTAAGTGTGTAGACCCTATGGGTTCGGGAGACACGTAGACATGACCGAGACACCTCTCTGGTCAATAACCAACAGCGGGATCTGGATACCCATGTTGGCTCCCACGTACTCCACGATGATCTCATTGGATGAACCATGATGTCAAGGATTCAATCAATCCCGTATACAATTCCCTTTGTCAATCGGTATGGTACTTGCCCGGATTCGATCGTCGGTATCACCATACCTTGTTCAATCTTGTTACCAGCAAGTCTCTTTACTCGTTCCGTAATACATCATCCCGTGACTAAATCCTTAGTCACATTGAGCTCATAATGATGATGTCTTACCGAGTGGGCCCAGAGATACCTCTCCGTCACACGGAGTGACAAATCCCAGTCTCGATTCGTGTCAACCCAACAGACACTTTCGGAGATACCCGTAGCGTACCTTTATAGCCACCCAGTTACGTTGTGACGTTTGGCACACCCAAAGCATTCCTACGGTATCTGGGAGTTACACAATCTCATGGTCTAAGGAAACGACACTTGACATTGAAAAGCTTTAGCAAACGAACTACACGATCTTGTGGTATGCTTAGGATTGGGTCTTGTCCATCACATCATTCTCCTAATGATGTGATCCCATTATCAACGACATCCAATGTCCATGGTCATGAAACCGTGACCATCTATTGATCAACGAGCTAGCCAACTAGAGGCTCACTAGGGACACGTTGTGGTCTATGTATTCACACATGTATTACGGTTTCCGGTTAACACAATTATAGCATGAATAACAGACAATTATCATGAACTAGGAAATACAATAATAACCATTTTAGTATTGCCTCTAGGGCATATTTCCAACAGTCTCCCACTTGCACTAGAGTCAATAATCTAGTTACATTGTGATGAATCGAACACCCATAGCATTCTGGTGTTGATCATGTTTTGCTCGTGAGAGAGGTTTAGTCAACGGATCTGCGACATTCAGATCCGTATGCACTTTACAAATATCTATGTCTCCTTCCTCAATGTAATCACGGATGGAGTTGAAGCGAAGCTTGATGTGTCTTGTCTTCTTGTGAAACCTGGGCTCCTTCGCAAGGGCAATAGCTCCAGTGTTGTCACAGAGTAGAGTCATCGGGCCCGACGCATTCGGAATCACTCCTAGGTCGGTGATGAGCTCCTTCATCCAGACTCCCTCCTTTGCTGCTTCCGAAGCAGCTATGTACTCCGCTTCACATGTAGATGCTGCCACGACGCTTTGCTTGCTGCTGCTCCAGCTCACTGCCCCTCCATTCAAAACATACACATATCCGGTTTGCGACTTTGAGTCGTCCGGATCTGTGTCGAAGCTAGCATCGACGTAACCCTTTACGACGAGCTCTTCGGCACCTCCATAAATGAGAAACATGTCCTTTGTCCTTTTCAGGTACTTCAGGATATTCTTGACCGCTGTCCAGTGTTCCGCTCCGGGATCACTTTGGTACCTCCCTACCAAACTTATGGCAAGGTTCACATCAGGCCTGGTACACAGCATGGCATACATGATAGAGCCTATGGCTGAAGCATAGGGGATGACACTCATCTCTTCTCTATCCTTTTCCGTGGTCGGGCATTGAGTCGTACTCAATCTCACACCTTGCAACACAGGCAAGAACCCCTTCTTGGACTGATCCATATTGAACTTCTTCAATATCTTTTCAAGGTATGTGCTTTGTGAAAGACCAATGAGGCGTTTCGATCTATCTCTATAGATCTTAATACCTAATATGTAAGCAGCTTCTCCAAGGTCCTTCATTGAAAAACACTTATTCAAGTAGGCCTTTATACTTTCCAAGAGTTCTATATTATTTCCCATTATCAGCATGTCATCCACATACAGTATAAGAAATGCTATAGAGCTCCCACTCACTTTCTTGTAAATACAGGGTTCTCCATAAACCTGTACAAACCCAAACGCTTTAATCACCTCATTAAAGCGAATGTTCCAACTCCGAGATGCTTGCACTAGCCCATAGATGGAGCGCTGGAGCTTGCATACCTTGTTAGCATCTTTAGGACCGACAAAACCTTCCGGCTGCATCATATACAGTTCTTCCTTGAGGAAGCCATTAAGGAATGCTGTTTCGACGTCCATTTGCCAGATCTCATAATCATAAAATGCGGCAACTGCTAACATGTTTCGAACTGACTTTAGCATCGCTACGGGTGAGAAAGTCTCATCGTAGTCAACTCCTTGAACTTGTCGATAACCTTTAGCGACAAGCCGAGCTTTATAGGCGGTCACATTACCGTCTGCGTCAGTCTTCTTCTTAAAGATCCATTTGTTTTCAATGGCTCGCTTATCATCAGGCAATTCCACCAAAGTCCATACTTTGTTCTCATACATGGATCCTATCTCGGATTTCATGGCCTCAAGCCATTTGTTGGAATCCGGGCCCGCCATTGCTTCTTCATAGTTCGAAGGTTCACCATTGTCCAACAACATGATCTCTAGGACAGGATTGCCGTACCACTCTGGTGCGGAACGTGTCCTAGTGGACCTTCGAGTAGCAACTTGATCTAAAGCTTCATGATCATCATCATTAACTTCCTCTCTAGCCGGTGTAGGCTCCACAGAAACAACTTCATGTGCTGCGCTACTCTCCGGGTCGAGTGGAGGTACAATTACCTCATCAAGTTCTATTTTCCTTCCACTTAATTCTTTCGAGAGAAACTCTTTCTCGAGAAAGGATCCATTCTTGGCAACAAAGACTTTGCCCTCGGATCGTAGGTAGAAGGTATACCCAATAGTCTCTTTGGGATATCCTATGAAGACGCACTTTTCCGCTTTGGGTTCGAGCTTCTCAGGTTGAAGTTTCTTCACATAAGCATCGCATCCCCAAACTTTTAGAAACGACAGCTTAGGTTTCTTTCCAAACCATAATTCATACGGTGTCGTCTCAACGGATTTAGACGGTGCCCTATTTAAAGTGAATGCGGCAGTCTCTAATGCATATCCCCAAAATGATAGCGGTAAGTCGGTAAGAGACATCATAGATCGCACCATATCCAATAGAGTGCGATTACGACGTTTAGACACACCATTTCGCTGAGGTGTGCCGGGCGGCGTGAGTTGTGAAACAATTCCACATTTCCTAAGGTGTGTGCCAAACTCGTGACTTAAATATTCTCCGCCACGATCAGATCGTAGGCATTTTATTTTCCTTTCACGTTGATTCTCTACCTCACTCTGAAATTCCTTGAACCTTTCTAAGGTTTCAGACTTGTGTTTCATTAAGCAGACATACCCATATCTGCTCAAGTCATCAGTGAGGGTGAGAACATAACGGTAGCCACCGCGAGCCTCGACACTCATTGGACCGCATACATCGGTATGTATTATCTCCAACAAGTCAGTTGCTCGCTCCATTGTTCCGGAGAATGGAGTCTTGGTCATCTTGCCCATGAGGCATGGTTCGCATGTGTCAAATGATTCGAAATCAAGTGACTCCAAAAGTCCATCAACATGGAGCTTCTTCATGCGTTTGACACCAATATGGCCAAGACGGCAGTGCCACATGTAAGTGGGACTATCGTTATCAACTTTACACTTTTTGGTACTCACACTATGGATATGTGTAACATCACGTTCGAGATTCATCAAAAATAAACCATTGACCAGCGGGGCATGAGCATAAAACATTTCTCTCATATAAATAGAACAACCATTATTCTCGGATTTAAATGAGTAGCCATCTCGCATCAAGCGAGATCCAGATACAATGTTCATGCTCAAAGCTGGTACTAAATAACAATTGTTAATGTTTAAAACTAATCCCGAAGGTAGATGTAGAGGTAGCGTGCCGACGGCGATCACATCGACCTTGGAACCATTCCCGACGCGCATCGTCACCTCGTCCTTGGCCAGCCTCCGCTTATTCCGCAGCTCCTGCTTGGAGTTACAAATGTGAGCAACTGCACCGGTATCAAATACCCAGGAGCTACTACGAGCGCTGGTCAAGTACACATCAATAACAAGTATATCACATATACCTTTAATGTTGCCGTCCTTCTTATCCGCTAAATACTTGGGGCAGTTCCGCTTCCAGTGACCTTACAATAGAAACACTCAGTCTCAGGCTTGGGTCCATTCTTGTTCTTCTTCTTCCCGGCAACTTGCTTACCGGGCGCGGCAACAGCTTTGCCGTCCTTCTTGAAGTTCTTCTTACCCTTGCCTTTCTTGAAACTAGTGGTCTTGTTTACCATCAACACTTGATGCTCCTTTTTGATCTCGACCTCCGCTGATTTCAGCATCGAGTACAACTCGGGAATGGACTTCTCCATACCCTGCATGTTGTAGTTCATCACAAAGCTCTTGTAGCTAGGTGGAAGCGACTGGAGGATTCTGTCAATGACTGAGTCATCCGGGAGATTAACTCCCTGCTGAGTCAAGCGGTTGTGAAACCCAGACATCTTGAGGATGTGCTCACTAACAGAACTGTTCTCCTCCATCTTACAGCTGAAGAACTTGTTGGAGATGTCATATCTCTCGACTCGGGCATGAGCTTGGAAAACTAGTTTCAACTCTTGGAACATCTCATATGCTCCGTGTTGCTCAAAACGCTTTTGGAGCCCCGATTCTAAACTGTAAAGCATGCCGCACTGAACAAGGGAGTAATCATCGCAGCGCGACTGCCAAGCGTTCGTAACGTCTTGGTCCGCTGGGAGAATGGGTGGGTCACCTAGAGGTGCATCAAGGACATACAATCTCTTGGAAGCTATGAGGATGATCCTCAAGCCACGGACCCAGTCCGCATAGTTGCTTCCATCATCTTTCAGCTTGGTTTTCTCTAGGAACGCGTTTTATCATCTATAGCATGAATAACAGACAATTATCATGAACTAGGAAATACAATAATAACCATTTTATTATTGCCTCTAGGGAATATTTCCAACAGATATGTACCTAGGGTTGGGTCCTAGGCCTGACCTAGACCCCCCTACCTAAGGACATGACATTAGAGGACTTGAATATAACAAATAAGCTTGTGACTGAATTCCCGATGGCGCTCAAGTCACTTGACACGCAATCCACTCGAAGACTTCTTCCTTCACTCGACAATCGACCATCACTCGGAAGACCTTGTTTCCACTCAACGCCAAAAGACCAGAAGCCACCTCCAGGAGGCTAACGGGTAGGCGTTAGGCTTTTCATCATTAGTAGCTTTTATTATGTACATTATCAGTAACGCCAGTCTTCAAACCCACGATCGGACCCTTAGATGCCGGGCAATTATGAGGGGCAGCAAACTCTATATAAGCTACCCCTCCCCTCTGGCACAAGGGTTCGCAACCACTGTAACCTCAACATTCCACATGACAAAGCTCCCGAGCACTAAGACATAGGGCTGTTACCTCCATGAGAGGGGCCTGAACTCATACATCCGTGTGTACATCCTCGCCGTAGTTAGGACTCCGCCCTCTCGTTTCGTACGCTACCTTCTACTGTCAGGCTCGTTCCCACGACAGTTGGCGCTCACCATGGGACATGCGTCTAAGCGACTTCCGACAAGGTTGCGTTTTTCATCCTTCGACATGTCTTCCGGCGGTGTTTTTTCTCTGGGCCATGAGATCCGTTTCGAATCGCTCACCTTCATCACCGATGATTCGGCATGGCTTCAAGAAGCGCCTCTCGATGTCGAGGCGCTCCCAGTCCGCGGGGCCGCGCATTTTCATGCAAGTTCCTATGGTGTGTTGTTGTGCCAGCCGTCGTCTCCCTATGCATCGGCTCACCTCGTTGTTCGCAGTTGCAAGCGGTCCGGCCGCTCACGACTCCAGCGTTGGGTCAATCATGCAGTGGCGCGTCAAATTTCTTCTCTGTAGATCGCAGCACTCGAGCCTGCCGAGTCTCTTCATGACGTGTTCGAGTCGGATTTCGATCCGTCCGATATCCCTTCTGAGTGCGAGAGATACGATCCAGCAGCGGAGGTCCTTATGGCGGGCTCTCATCAAAGCCTGCCGCCGGGCTTTGGCCATGGCAAGCACGATGCTGGCGGTGCGTCGAGTGAACATCCCCGTTGCGATGGTAAAGTTCTTCATACTCCCATCGTTGGAACAACCGCCAAGGCTTAGGCCTTGGAGGCCACACGTATTCAGCTGGAAGAGCTCCAAAGGGAACTCGACGAGCGCGCTCACCAGCGCCCACCAGTCGCCGGTCAACGGCAGCGACAGCTATTCCCGACTGGATCCTGCAACGACGTTGAGGTATATCGTACCCCTATGTTAAATGTTACAGCTGCTGCTAGGATAGCAGATTCCATCCAGCCATCGCGGTCAGAGGCTGGAAGAGGGGTGATGCAAATCAGAGCACTGCTAGATGCAGCGCAGCGTCAGAATTCTGTTGTTTCGCAGTCCCGCAACATGATACACAGCAACTCACCCAGGGTGGAAACCGTTCAGTCGGCACACAACCCTGGATCGCCCTTGCATCGTAGGGGTGTAGGCTTTCGTGAAGAGCAAGTCAGAGATCAGTTTCACCGTGAAGACCACCATCGAGTGCCTGCTCCTCCGCAGGGTGGTCCACATGTGCCCCGGCACCAGGACGAAAGGCGCTCGTTCGGTGATGAGAGGAATGCAGGCTTTGATGCTCGTGATATCCTCACCCAGAAGCGAATCGACAGGGGTAGAGCCTAGAGAGAAGGACAAGATAGAGATTTTCCGAGTGGTAGCTCTGCCGTGATTGCTTGTCCTGAGTGTTTCAGCAGAGCCATCCGTTATGCAGAGATTTCCCCCAACTTCAGGTTGGCGGTTGGGATCGGAAAATTTTCTGGCGAGCAAAAGCTAGAGACTTGGTTGGATGATTACCGAGTGGCTGTACAGATTGGTGGCGGCAATGACAACATCGCAATGAAGCACCTATCGTTGATGTTAGATGGTTCAGCTCGTGCTTGGCTGAATCGTTTGGCTCCTTCCAGTATATATTGCTGGGACGATCTTGCTCGAGTGTTTATCCGAACCTTCGAGGGAACTTGCAAGCGTCCTACAGGTCTGGTTGACTTACAACATTGTGTCCAGAAGCCCAATGAGACTTTGAGAGATTATATTCAACGGTGGTCCACTCTGCATCATACAGTGGAGAATGTGTCAGAACACCAGGCTGTGTGTGCCTTCAAGGCCGATGTGAGATACGGAGAGCTTTATTTGAAGTTCGGTCGAACGGGTGATATTTCACTCGGCAAGATGATGGAAATCGCCACTTGGTACGCCAATGGCGAGGAAGAAGACCACCTTCGCAGCGGCAAAGGAAAGGCAGTTGTCACTGATACTTGCAGCAACTCCAATCGGAAACAGAAGCGAAAAGCCGAGTGTCCGGTCCAAGCGGAAGCAGCCGCACTGGCGACCCAAGCGAAGAATAAGGGGAAGGCTAAAGCACAGTATGCCCCCAAGAAAGGAAAAAATCAGCCAGGGACCAATATTATGGATCAGCCTTGTGTAATTCACACGAGGAAAGATGAGGAGGGCAATGTGATACTGCCCAAGCGCACCACTCGGCAGTGTCGAACACTCATTTAGCAGTTCAAAGAGACTCCGCCAAGTGACAAGACTCCTGAAAAGGAGGAAGATGAAGATAAAGAAACATTCCCAGATGTCACTGCTACACTTGTGATTTTCGCTGATGTCAAGAGCAAGAGTCGACTGAAGGTCATCAACAGAGAAGTCAACATGGCTGTACCTGCTACCCCCACCTACCTCAAGTGGTCCCAGTACGCTATCACATTCAACCAAATAGACCATCCTGCTCATGTGGCCACTCCTGGTCGACATGCTCTAGTAGTTGATCCGGTGGTGGGGGGCACTCGACTCAGAAAGGTCCTCATGGACGATGGCAGCGGTCTGAACATCCTCTATGCGGATACCCTAAAAGGGATGGGCATTCCAATGTCCCGACTGAGTGAAAGCAACATGCAATTTCACGGAGTCATCCCAGGGAAGAAGGCCAAGTCACTCGGCCAGATTGCGTTGGACGTGACGTTCGAGAACGATAAGAATTTTCGAAAGGAAAAGTTGACGTTTGAAGTCGTGGATTTCTAGAGTGCCTATCACGCCATTTTGGGTCGACCCGCGTATGCTCGTTTCATGGCCCGTCCATGTTACGTGTGTCTGAAGTTGAACATGCCGGGCCCTAAGGGTGTGATCACGGTCATTTGCAATCGACAGCGAGCTGAAGAATGCCTCTAGCAAGGTTCCAAGATCGACGATCATCAGATAGCCATGGTCGAGCTGGAGGAGTACAAGAAGAGTGCTGACCCTGCTAATTTGCTCCATGCAAAGAAGCCCGTTTCTGAGTCGGCGTTTCAGTTGGAGGAGAAGTGAAGAAGGTGCACATCCACCCGACGGATCCAACTGCTGCCCCGACAAATATATCATCAGCACTCGACAACAAATAGGAAGCCGAGCTCATCCAGTTCCTCCATGAGAACTGGGATATCTTCGCATGGAAGCCTGCTGACATGCCAGGGGTTCCCAGGAGACCGGCTGAGCACCGTCTGAGAGTTGATCCGAAAGCTAAGCCCGTTAGGGAGCATTTGCGTCGATTGGTGGCAGAGAAGCACAAAGCAATCGGTGAAGAAGTGGCCCGTCTCTTGCAAGCCAAGTTCATTTGGGATATTTACCACTCCGAGTGGCTCTCGAATGTCATGACAGTGCCCAAAAAGGATAAGTCATTGCGCATGTGCATTGACTTCAAACATCTCAATTGGGTCTGCCCGAAGGATCATTTTCCGCTCCCCCGCATAGATCAGATTGTTGACTCGACTATGGGATGCGAGCGTTTATTGTTTCTAGATGCTTACTCTGGGTACCGTCAGATCCGTCTGTATGGCCCAGATGAAATAAAGACAGCCTTCATTACCCCATTCGGGTGTTTTTGCTACATCACTATGCCAACCGGTCTGAAAAATGCCGGCGCTACTTTTATGCACATGATTCAAAAGTGTTTACTCGACAAGATCCCTCGGAATGTTGAGGCGTACATGGATGATATACTGGTCAAGTCCCGCAAAGGTTCCGACCTGCTTGCTGACTTGGCCGAAACATTCGCCAATCCGAGGAGATACGACATAAAGCTGAATCCGGCCAAGTGTACTTTCAGTGTCCCTGGCGGCAAGTTACTCGGTTTTCTCATTTCCGAACAAGGGTTCGATGTCAACCGTGAGAAAATCAGCGCCATTACCCGAATGAAGACTCCCGTGCGAGTGCACGATGTTCAAAAACTCACAGGTTACTTGGCAGCATTGAGTCAATTCATTTCTTGTCTCAAGGCGCTGCCTCTATACCAATTGATGAAGAAGTCCGAAACATTCGAGTGGGCTCCAGAAGCCGAAGCAGTGTTTGTTGAGATCAAAGTCCTGCTCTCCACCCAGCCGGTGCTTGCCGCTCCATGCAGCAAAGAGCCATTGCTCCTGTACATCGCGGCCACTAATCAGGTCATTAGTATAGTGCTAACTGTCGAGCAAGAGGAGGAGGGTAAAGCTTACAAAGTCCAATGACCAGTTTATTATGTCTCTGAAGTTCTGTCCCCCTCGAAGCAAAGATATCCACACTACCAGAAGCTGGTTTATGGTATTTACCTATCAGCGAAGAAGATGGCACATTATTTTCAAGACCACTCGAATTCAGTCGTCAGTGATGCTCCATTGTTTGAGATTTTCAACAATCGAGACACATCTGGTGGAGTGGCTAAGTGGGCAATCGAACTTGGACATTTTGACATTAAGTTGAAGCCAAGAAAGCAATCAAGTCCCACGCACTGGCAGATTTTATGGCCGAGTGGATTGAACAGCAATATTCAATCCAAGTTCACTTGGTACATTGGACCATGTTCTTCGATGGCTCTAAAATGTTGAACTGGTGTTGTCTTCATATCTCCCAAGGGCGACATGCTCAGCTATGTCTCGCAAATTCACTTCGATTCCTCCAACAATGAGGCAGAATATGAAGCACTTTTGTATGGGTTGCGCATGGCTATCTCACTCGGCGTCAAGCGCCTGATGGTTTATGGCGACTCAGATTTGGTGGTGAATCAAGTGATTAAAGAGTGGGATGTTCGAAACCCCGCTATGAATGGGTACTACAATGTTGTCAGAAAGTTGGAGAATAAATTTGATGGCCTGGAACTTCATCATGTTCCCCGACTGAAGAATCGGGTGGCCGACGAACTAGCAAAGATTGGGTCCACTCAATGGCCTGTCCCCAGTGATGTGTTCTTAGAGCACCTGCACACTCCTTGGGTGTAAGAAGATCCTTTCACCGAGGAGCCCCCGCAAGCTATGAGCTCCATTGATCCGACTGAAGTCGATGTCCCTGCAGTAATCGATTTGGTCATGGAGATTCTGGTTGTCATTCCCGATTGGACGGTACCTTATATTGCTTATATCCACCGACAAGAACTCCCTAAAGATGAAACAGAGGCTCAACAGGTTGTGCGCAAGTCCAAGGCCTTTACTGTGATGGGAGATCAGTTGTTCAGAGAAAGCGTGACTGGGGTGATGCAGTGTTGCATCTCTCCCGAAGAAGGTCGAATGATTCTGGATGAGATCCACTCGAGAACTTGCGGCCATCATGCGTCCTCAAGGACAATCGTCGCTAAAGCATACCGAGCTAGTTTCTTCTGGCCACGGGCTAATGAGATGGCCAAAGACATTGTTGATCATTGTGATGGATGCCAGTTCTATGCAAACTTGTCACATAAGCCGACCTCTGCTCTAAAGACGATTCCCCTCGCCTGGCCATTTGCTGTTTGGGGACTCGACATGGTAGGTCCCTTTCGGACTGGAAAAGGCGGTTTCACTCATTTGCTGGTTGTAGTCGACAAGTTTACAAAGTGGATAGAAGCCAAGCCCATCAAGAAATTGAACTTTCGCATGGCGGTCACATTCATGAGAGAAATAATTTTTCAATACGGTGTTCCTCACACCATTATCACGATAACGGCACCAACTTTGACTCGGAAGAGTTCAGAAACTTCTGCACCTCTCAGGGCACTCGGGTGGATTATGCGTCTATCACACACCCGCAAACCAATGGGCAAGTCGAGCGAGCCAATGGCCTCGTCGTGCAAGGTCTGAAGCCTCGTCTCATGTGCGATCTAGATCATGCCGCTAGTGCCTGGGTAACTGAGCTGCCATATGTGTTATGGGGCCTGAGAACTACACCAAATCGGTCAACTGGACGAACTCCTTTTTTCTGGTCTACGGCGCTGAAGCTGTCTTGCCGAGTGACTTGTTTCACAATTCTCCCCGAGTGGAACTTTATTCTGAAGTTGAAGCTGAACAGGCTAGGCAGGATGGCGTTGATCTCCTGGAGGAAGAGCGAGAGATGGCTTTGATCTGGACTACAACTTATCAGCAAGATCTGTGGCGCTTCCATGCAAAAAATGTCAAGAGTCGATCGTTTCATGAGGGAGACTTGGTGCTCCGAGTGGATCAACAGCGGACTCATAAGCTTGCTCTTGAATTGGAAGGTCCTTTCGTTGTCACCAAAGTGGTGAACAATGGAGTTTATCACCTATACAATCTCAAGAAGCAGATGGACGAGCCATGAGCCTGGAATGCAGATCTACTCCGACGCTTTTATACTTAGAGACAGAAGAGTTTTCTGATGTAATAAGAATACTTCATCTATGTAAATAAAACTTCCACAATATATTGTCTATTCCGATCGTACAATTTCACTCTTGGGAATACTTCGAGTGTCGAGCAATCCTCACACTCGGGGGCTTAGCTAAGAACATGCTTCTGCCTAAGTTAAAAAACCTGTCGGGAGGATAGCAATCCATTCACTCGACGACCTATTTGTGAATCAGTCTTCACTTAGGTTTAAAAATATCCCGAGTGTCGAGCAATCCTCACACTCGGGGGCTTAGCTGCGAACATGCTTTCGCCTAAGTTAAAGATCCTGCCGGGTGGATAACAGTCCATTCACTCGACGACCTATTTGCGAATCAGTCTTCGTTTAGGTTTAAAAATACTCTGAGTGTTGAGCAATCCTCACACTCGGGGGCTTAACTGCGAACATGCTTTCGCCTAAGTTAAAGACCCTGTCGGGTGGATAGCAGTCCATTCACTCGATGACCTATTTGCGAATCAGTCTTCGCTTAGGTTTAAAAATACTCCGAGTGTCAAGAAATCCTCACACTCGGGGTCTTAGCTGCGAACATGCTTTCGCCTAAGTTTAAAACTCTGTCGGGTGGATAGCATTCCATTCACTCGACAACCTATTTGCAAATCAATCTTCGCTTAGGTTCAAAAATACTCCGAGTGACGAGCAATCCTCGCACTCGGGGGCTTAGTTACGAACATGTTTTCGCCTAAGTTAAATTCTCCATCGAATGGATAGTAATACATCCACTCGGCACCCCAGCTGCAAGGGAATCTTCGCCTAGGGTAAAAATATTCCGAGTGTTGAGAAATCCTCACACTCGGGAGATTAGCTGCGAACATGTTTTTGCCTGGGCCTAAAAACAAATTCAGTCGAGCAAATGATTGAGAGCCAAATACAGATAAATCCAGAGGTTTAATCGCAGATAAAAGTTTCGCGAGAAAGCAAAGGTGCTCAGGACTAAGGTCTGAATGAAGTTTTAAGCTGATACAGTTTCACTCGGCATATCGAGGCAAATAAAGCTTTTTTCCAAAGACCAAGTTTTTAAGCGCCCGATGGGCTGGCTGGCTCGAGGAAAGTGTCCAAGTCGATGTCGTCCGCGATCCTGGTGGCTGCGTCGATGAAGGTCTCCATGAAATCTTTGAACTGGAGTTTCTTCGTGTTAACCACTCAGAGCTCCTTCATCTTGTCTTCCCTCACCTCCTTGCAATGGACCCTCACAAGGGAGAGCGCCACGTCAGCACCACAACGAGCAGCGGATTTCTTTCAGGCTTGCACTCGACTGGGGAGGTCATTCAGGCGTGCCATAACGGATGTGAGGTCGAGCTGAAGAGTGTCTTTGGGCCATAGCTCCTTGTAGACCCTCTCCATTGCAGTTTTCAGTCGAAGGACATACGCTTGAACACCCTAAAGCTTGAAGTTGAGTCTGAGCATGTTCATGGCCACCGCGTCTCCAACAGGTGACTTGGTGGGATCCAAGTTGGGCTCAATCTCCTCAGCCTGTTTCTCAAAGTCTTGGTACAATTTTGGGAAAGAAGAATGAGAGAATGAGAGGAGGACTGATGAGATACAACCGTCAAAAAATTCATAAAGTTCAGTCGGCAGGGAAACTCACCGTCGAGCAGAATATACATCTTCCTTGAGAACTCTCCCAAGTGCCTCTCCAGGCCATTGCTCCTCTTGGTTAATTGCTCAGTCTTCTTGATAAGGTCCACACGCTCTTGCTTCAGCTTCGAGTTCTCTTCCTCCATCCTCTTGCAGCAGCCAGCCTCTTGTTAGCAGCTTCAATTTTTTCCTTCGCCACGCGCTTGGCGTCAGCGAGCGCTTTGTCCTTGTCCTCCTGCACTTTCTTCATGGAATCTAAAGAAACAACATTGTTGAGTCGCACTAGGAGTCGATGGTTTTCATTGCGTAGATCTGTTCGAGTGAAAGTACTCGGTTCAAAGTATGGAAAGTGAAGATATGAATGCAATGGGTCGAACAAAGTTACCTCCCAGAGTTTTCAGCTCGGTGCGCACTCTCTCCAAAGCATTGTTGGAGGTTTCCAAGTCCATGTGCAACCGGTTCCTTTTGTCTTCAAGATCCTTGTACTGCGTTCCAAGTTCACAAGCACTCTGAAATCAACAAAGAAAGAAATTCAATCGACAAAAAGGTCAGCACGGAAGTGTAGAAGACCAAAAACGGTCGATTGGGTGGCGCACATCACCCCACCCCACTATCCTAGAATAGCGTCATATCATGGTTGATCAATGATGTCCATGAAACCTGCGTCCAGAGGAAAGAGAATTCAACCAAAAGCGCACTCGACATGTCGAGTGGCTCGTGTACTCCACATACTGTAAACAAGTTCAAGACAGTCTTTATCAGACCCCCACCAGTGCAAGCACTCGACAGTGGTCTCAGGGACTACACCCAGTGGGTGCACTCAGAGTGCCCCCACTGGAACGGTTAACACTCGATATGTCGAGTGTTCCATCGACCCCGTTCCGCGCCTTTGAAGCAGCGTCTTCGGAGCGGGATGGCTAAAAAAATACACTCGACATGTCGAGTGGCGCTCATACTCCGCATACGACAGAAATTCTGATTTCAAGTTTTCAAGACTACTGCTTATCGTCTGTGATTAACAGTAGCCTCGGGGACTACACCCAGTGGGTGCACTTAGCGTGCCCTCACTGGTTATAAAACAGTGGACAAGGTCTGCCCTGCCAAACTTCTGTCACTCAATCTGTCGAGTAACGCGCCCCCCACACTCAATGAAGTGCAGTCTATCCTTATGTAGCATCATATCTTGGTTGATAAATGATATCCATGAAACCTACAAGGTAGCCTCGGAGTGGTGAGGTGAAAGGCAAACGTATCCTGCATACGACAAACTCTAAGACCCCTGCTGGTGCAAGCACACGACAGCGGTCTCGGCGACTACACCCAGTGGGTGCACTTAGCGTGCCCCCACTGGATCTATCAACTCTTGACCTGTCGAGTGGCAAAAAATATCCATCAATGGAACATCCGTCACTCGATCTGTTGAGTGACATGCCCCCTACACTTCGTAAAGTGCAGTCTATCCTTATGTAGTGTCATATCATGGTTTATCAATGATACCCATGAAACCTACAAAGTAGATGCGGAGTAGCGCGATTAAGGGCAAACGTATCCCGCATACGACAGACTCTAAGACCCCTGCCGAGGCACGCACTCGACAGCGGTCTCGGGGACTACACCCAGTGGGTGCACTTAGCGTGCCCCCATTGACCCAAAACCTACTTGACCAAGACCTGATCTATTCGAGTGGAGAGCTCCAAAACATTCTATGAGTGGAAAATAAACACCCAGTGGGTGTGCAGTCAAAGAAGACAAAAATTCAATTGGAAATGTACTTACAATCGAACTTACTCGGACATTCGTGCGAAGTGCAATGCTGGCGTCGTAAGCCAACTTGTTGGCCTTGTACGCCTCCTTGGTGCGCAACATCATCTGCTCCACCTGGATCATGGCCTCCTTTGCAGCTCCGGTCTGATCTTCCGGAACATGATGCAGAGGAAACGCCATCATCAGTGCGAGCGACATAATGATTGGAGCAGTCGACATAGTCTGGGCAGGTTCGGTTAGAGTCGACATCCCGATGGTTGAAGCAGCTGGAGGGGCACTCGCCAGAGGCACTGTTGGGTTAGCTCTGATCCGTGTCGAGTCGCTCATTACCTGGGAGGACTCCGCAGTCAACCGCTAAGGCGTCTGCGCAGATGAAGTTCTTCGAGTGTGTATGCGTAGGATTCTTAAGGTCTCGCCTCCGCCTCCTATACCCTAGGGTGTTCTTCATCATCTTCCAGCTGGATGATTTCTGCAATTATCAATCGACATAATTAACTTTGGCAATCAACAAATCATATTCAAGAAGCAGAACTAAAGAGTTGATTACCTCTGTGAGAAGTGGCTGCATCGGCTGTGTCTACATCCATTACATCCCCTCCATCATGTTCAGGCGACGTCATTGAAGTAGCAGCTCTGATGGATCGAATAACATTTATACAATAAAGATTTCAAATCATAATCGATAGTGAGATTTCAAAAGTAAACACTCATGTGGAGACGACAGGCACAACCATCTTCATGCGAGGCAGGGCTTTGCGAGGTTTGGCCACATTCGGTTTGGGTTGCTTCGCTGATCGTTCGCTCGACTCAACAGTCGAGGGGCGGCTCCGTTTTCGGTTCTTCTCGCTTGGGCCCAGAACCCTATCCTCAACAGTCACAGGATCTTGGCAGGACTTGGAGCTGCATTCGGAGCAAGGAGGTGACTCGACTTCTGGCTCGTTTTCGTCCGAGTTTTCGTACTCGTCTTCGGAGTCTTCTGAATCGTCGTCGTCCACACTGCCACCCTCGCTCACCACACCATCGTCAGTTTGGTTCCCGTTGGGAACAGGCGAGTGCATGTTCGTCCACTCCTGCATGATTCAAACAAAGAAGTTAGTCCATAAATCAATCTATCACTCGACGATACAAGTACGTCTGTCGACACAGTGCAACTTACCAAATTCTTCAGCGGTTTTCGACCGAGTAAGGTCAGATCCTCTTTGCTCCCAAAGGGTTGTCACACGCCCTAGTGATGCTGCGAAGCCATTGCTCGACAGTTTTTTGCGGAACCTCTTCTGGGTGCGTCCTGGTCGAGTCCTCAAGACCCGCACAGTGCCACATGGTGTGATCCCTGGCTTGGAGCGGCTGAATACGTCGACTGAGGAATGTCTCCAACAGATCCATGCCAGTCACTCCACCTCGAATCAGTTGCACCACAGCTTCCACCAAGATTCCCACTTGGACATGTTCCTCTCCAGTCACCCTCAGAGACTTGGGGACAGCTGAACAGTCAGTTGTATAGGGGGAAAGGCCAGTTGACATGTTAGGAGATGCTACATCTTTGCAATAGAACCAAGTCGATTGCCAGCCTCTAACAGATTCAGGAAAGGCCATAGAAGGGAAAGTACTACATGCTCTTTTCTGAAGTCCTAAACCCCCACACAACTGAAGCACATGAGTCTTCCCATCCGCAGGGAGAGCTTTCTTCACAGTCTGAGATCTGACCGTGAAGATGTGCTTGAACAGCCCCCAATGAGGAGGACAGCCTAGAAAACACTCGCACAAGGTAATGAAGGCAGACAGGTAGGAAATTGCATTCGGCGGGAAGTGGTGGAGCTGAGCGCCAAAGAAGTTTAGAAAACCTCTAATGAATGGGTGGGGAGGCAAAGAAAAACCTCTTTCGACGTGGGAGAGGAGGAGGACTTGCTCTGCATCGTGCGGCTCTGGTTCGGGCTATCCGTCCGATAACCTCCAGGCACTGTCAGCCACAAGCCCGTCGGCGACCAAGCCGTCCATGTCCTCATGAGTGACCATAGAAGGGAGAAAGTCTCCCTGCATCCATCCTGCCGGCGCGGTGAACCGAGCGATCAAGGGCTTCTTGCCCTTGCTCTTCAACGTCCCCTTCTTGGCACGCTCTAGTTTCTCTGTGGCACCCTTCATCATTGCGGCGGCTGCTCTCGTCAAAGAGGAACAAGGTGTGGCGCTGGAGACAGGGGAGGCGGAGGTAGAGAGGAAGTTTGGGGAAAACTACTGTGCAATCCACGACGCTTCAAAATTTATATCTCGCCGAGTGCCTCGCTGACGGGTGGACCCGCGAGATCACCGCACACGCCAAGCGCAGTCTGTGCCCGGTACATGGCAAAATGACCGGCACGAGAATCGAGGCATCATGCCCCCACTTGCTCACATCGTGGCATCATCATCACACGCGCGTGCTTCCCAAATTTTCGTCCCCGCAAAATCCGGGTCTGACAGATCGACGCATCACCTCCAAAGATTCCTTTGAGTCATTCGGAACAAAATTGACACTGAACATTCACTCGGGCACTTTCAAGGTTAAACGGATCCGGGCGAACGATGAAGAGTTCAGTCGATGCAAGTTTCGTTAAAGTCCCGAATATCATTCGGAAGGTTTGATGCCTTATGTTGAACTAGCATCGATATCCCCATTTCACCACTTGAACCCCGATCCATTCGGGGGCTAATGACAAGGATATGTACCTAGGGTAGGGTCCTAGGCCTGACCTAGACCCCCTACCTAAGGACATGACATTGGAGGACTTGAAGATCACAAATAAGCTTTCGACTGAATTCCTGGTGGCGCTCAGGTCACTCGACAGGCAATCCACTCGAAGACTTCTTCCTTCACTCGACGATCGACCGTCACTCGGAAGACCTCGTTTCCAATCAATGCTAGAAGACCAGAAGCCACCTCCAAGAGGCCAACGGGCAGGCGTTAGGCTTTTCATGATTTATAGCTTTTATTATGTACATTACCAGTAACGCCAGTCTTTAAACCCATGATCGGACCCTTAGATGCCGAGCAATTATGAGGGGCAGCAAACTCTATACAAGACGGCCCTCCCCTCTGGCACAAGGGTTCACAACCACTGTAATCTCAACATTCCACACGATAAAGCTCCCGAGCACTAAGACGTAGGGCTGTTACCTCCACGAGAGGGGCCTGAACTCATACATCCATGTGTACATCCTCATCTTAGCTAGGACTCTACTCTCTCCTTTCGTACCCCTACCTTCTTCTATCAGGCTCGTTCCCACGACACCGGTGGTGATGCAGGGGTGGGCTCGGCGATGACATCCATCCTACTGAGCCTGATGGCCCGGTCTTGTTGCACCGAAATGGAAAACTTTGGTGGGACACCTCGGGAACCTGTGTACGTATTTGCCTCCTTTGCACCAAAGAGGAAATTGTCTCCTCTGTGCGTGCTGGTGCCCGCCTAGCCCGTCTTGCGTCATCCTTGACCTCCCGAGGCCGAGTATTGCATAGAGATCTCCGCCACTCAGGAGGGGGCCTGGGGAGGCCTCCTCCATCTGGGAACCTCGGCGTTGTCCTCCTTGCAAAGGCGGGGCTCTCGCGAGGGCCTTGTCTTGAGTGAAACCGCGTTGGGCCGTATGGAGCTCCGAAGCGGGCCACGCCTTAGGCCATAGGCAGGCAAGTCTAGGTACCCCATTCCCAGGACGCCGACATTACCCCTCGGGCCCGAGGCACGATCGAGTTGTCTTCGAGGCAAAGCCGAAGAAGATGGCCCGAAGCGTCGCGGGCCCCTATCGCCTACGGGCCAGGCCTCGCGTGCGGTGCACAGTTAGATGCAGACGTTTCCGCTGCCGTGTCTCCTCGACAACTGCCGGGACCGTCAAAAGCCTGACATCCGGTGTAGAGTCATTATTGCCTTCCTTCGCAGTGCTCTTGCTCCTTCGCCCAGATCCCCATCCTTTGTGGGAACCTCTCCCGATCTCAGTACCGCACCATGCTCCTTCTTGCTTTCTCTGCCTCAAGGACTTCTCGATGGCTCCCGCCGGTAAGTCGAAACTCAAAGCTTCGGGCTCAGCTTCCACTTCCATCTCACTGGCACTTTCTGAGTCCATCATAGCCAAGTACGGGGACCTCCCCCCGATGCTTCCGTCGATGGCAGATGATTTCAATGAGTGGGGGCAGACCTTGATATGGTGCGGGTCCGCAGAGAAGCAACGCTTGGCCAGGTCACTCTACCCCTTCTTCCTCCACAACATCTTATCTGGGCTCGTCCCACCCTTTTCCGAGTTCTTAACCCCCATCCTCAAGCACAAGGGGATCCAGGCCATCCATCTTCAACCCAACTCCATCCTTCTCTTGTCCGTCTTTGCCTTTTACTCTTAGGCCTTTGTGGGCGTGAAGCCTTCGGTGGCCCTGTTCCGCCACTTCTTTAGCTTCCGGCTTCATGACGGTGCTCCACGGTTAGCATGCGTCTCCTTCGTCACTGTCCAGAGAGGGAACATGCTCCTGAAGGTCGGGAAGAAGGTGGAGAACTTTAGGCACCACTGGGTCTTCTTGGATTTGTGACATCCCAAGTGATGTCCCTACCTAATTTGTCATGTAACCCCATTGTTGAACCTTGTGTCATGAGCTATGTATGAGTTTCACCTTGTCATTAATTGTGTTCTTGCATTCATGCATCATCTCATCCATCATATCATTCATTTTGCATGCTTGTTGGTTTTCATGTTTCTTGTTATGATGTGAGGGTCGTGAGTGTGCTTGTGTGAGTGTGCTTTTGTGTGATGTGTGAGAGGTGGTGCAATCCATGGGTGCATCTCCTCTTGTTCTTCTTCCCCTCTCTTATTCTTTTCCAACATCACCTTCCTTCTTTTCCCCTCTCTTCCTATTAGTTCTATGTGCAGATTCAACTTGCTATTTTAATTATTTAAAAATGTTCAAAAGGTGGCCCTAATAATCCTATGATTTGTGAGAATGGTGTTTTTGTCATTTGGAGGTGTTTGGGGTTTTGTTTTCTTTTTAAACAGGAGCTGCCTCTTTTTCAATATTAAAATTACTTGTCCTATAAACCAACCTGGCATTTTATTTAAATAGTGCATATTAAATCCTCCATAAAGATATTTTTGTTTTGTTCAAAACCTTTTCAATTTGCCCTGGGGATTTAAATTAGTCTGGCTAGATTTATTTTAAAAAAAGGCTTTTCATTGTTTTGTTGAGAGAGAGAGGAGCAGATGGGCCGAGGCCCAGCCCAGGGGAACAGGGACGGCTACCTGCCCTGTTGCCCCTTCTCCGTCAGTTAAGCAGAGCAGCAGGAGCTCCGCCTCGCCTTTCCGTCGCCGTCACCGTCTGCCCCGTCGCTTTATAGCCCTCGGCGTGCGTTCCCTCCCCTCGCCTAGGGTTCCTCTTCCTCCCTCCGCTGCCATAGCTCCCCTCTTCCTCTCTTTCTTCCTCCTCCCTCTCTGCTTTTTCCCCTGCCAAGGTAAGTTCAGAGAGAGTTCAGAGAGTTCGCCGTGTCCGCTAGTCCTCATCACCGTCGTCGCCGCGTCTCCGATGGGCTCCGTCCTCCGTGGCGATGGCGAGGAGTGCGTGGGACCTCCCGCCGTTCCATTCCCACCGCTAGGGGCTCCGGAGGAGCTCTGCAGCAAGGATCTCGTCATCGCCGGAAGCGCTGCTCCGCCATCTTCTTCCCCTGCGACGTCTCCGGCCATCTCCTTCCCCTTTGTCACCTCCATCGTGACCGACTCGTCACCGCCTTCCCCAAGGTGAGCCGTCGGTCCCCTTTGGCCTCTTCTCCGCGCGTAGCTCATCGGTAGCCGCCATAGTCGCATATCGCCGCCGTCCGCAAGGCCGCACCTTGGGGCGTGCCTCCTTCCCCCTCTCCTCTAGGTGAGCAAGGGAATGGATCCCCTGCTTGTTCCCGCGTGCGTAGGTGTAGTGGTGTTGCCAGATTCACCGCGGTCTCGCCGGAATCACTGCCGGAGTTGCCGTGTCACTGTGGCTCTGCCTTTCTTCAGTTTCGTCAGGTTCCGCTAGTGTGTGTGTATAAAACTAATCGAGTCCCTCCTCTGTTAAGTATCGAGCCCGTAGCCCAGTGGTGTGGAGTGTTGTGTGTGCCCAAGGGGTCGTGGGTTCGATCCCCCTCTCCCCCATTTTGCCTTGCTATTTTTTGTTTTTGTTTTTGTTCCTTTATTTTTCTTTTGATGTCTTTTAAATGCAAATCTGCATGTTTGTGTATGTGTGGGCCAGATTAATGCTTGTGCTGTAAATATGTGATAGTGGTGTATGTGCATGTATGTTAGAGTGTGTGTGTGAATGTGCTTGTGTGTGTGTATGTTAGCATACACACATGCATGACTTGTGTGTGAGTGTGTATGTATAAGTGGTGTAGTGGTGTGTAGTGTGTGTATGTGTGTTTTACATACACACACTTATGCATGTGTGTGGTGGTAGATATGCATGTGTGTGTGTGCTCTTTACACACCCACACATGTGGGGTTCTTGTGGGTGTGGGTGTAGTGTAGGATATGTGTGTGTGCTTCTTGCATACACCCATATATGTGTGTGAGGGGGGTTGAATGTATGTGTGTTGCTAGTGTGTGTAGTGTGTAGGAGTGTATGTGTATGTGGGCATACATGTATGAAAGTGCATGTGTGCCTACACACACATGTGCTTGTGTAGTTATGCATGTATAGATGTGTGGGGTTTCTTCTTCCATGTTGCTGACATGTCTAGTGTAGATGAGTAAGTGAGTGGATGCTATACCTTGGGCATGAGTTGTTCCATGTGTAGGTTCTCTTTATGTGCATATGAGCATAGTTTTCCTTCTAGATAGTTTCATCCCTGCTTCTTGATGCTATGCCATGTTATCATGTACCTAATATGCTATATAACCACTTCCAACATGTATCTATGGAGCACATGTGACTTTGGGGCATTTTCATTAAGTTTCATAAGTGACATAAGTCACCCATGCCCTAGGGAGGTCAAATTTCGACCTAGCTTTGCTCCCTTTTGTTCCAATCAAGCACATGGGTATAAGTAATAATTTTGGGGTAGAATCAACCCATGTATGCACTTGTGAAATCAGATTTGACTTTGGGGCAACTTGACAAAACTGCATTTTTAGGCTGTGATGCCCGTTTGTCTTTTTCATATGAATTAATCTATGCATGCTTTTAAGTTCTTGCTAACATGAGTTTGTTAGTCGAAGTTGTTGGGGGTGTCCAGTAATTTTTTTATTCATGTTAAGTCACTAGATGAGTGGGAACCATGCTGCTAAGTTGACTACATCCTGTTTCTGCCAACCTGCTTGAAAAATGGCTAGTCTCGAGAGTCTGCTGTTATTGTTTGGCCATGTTGAGAGGATGTTATCTTGTAATATGTTGGATATTTGACCATGCTTAGTGTTAGTTATTTGTAGTAGTTATTGTCATCTACCATCCTGATCATTTTCATGTCAATAGGATCTCTCTAGCATGTTTGACCAGTGTTGTCAACTTGCTACTTCATTAACCGAGTCCAGAAAACTGGAATTTTCACTAAGTCCCAGGAAAACTGATTCATCATGCCAACTTGATTGCTTCTTGCTTATTGATGTGTGGCTCCTTTGCTGGTGGTGTAATTGGATGAATTGATGTGGGTGTTGAGTAGATTCTATCCATATCTTGTTGTGGCTGTAGGATTCCTGTAGCTCAAGTTGTGAGCTTCTCAAGTTGCTATGTTGCTGTTTGTGACAGATTTGGTGTGATTTTGTTTTGTGAGTTGTGGGAGCTATACTCCATGGAATGGCTTGATTATTGAGTCTATTATGATTGATTTTCCATCACCTATCCAGTGGCTACCTTGGAATGCCAAGAATTAGTCCAGGTATTTGGTGGTCTTGTGTTTTGCCTCCGTACCTTGTCGTGAGCATATGTGAGAACTGCAACTCCGTTTCTTGCGATCCTTATATGCATTTCTATCGATTTTGCATGCTGCATCCATATTTTCCATGTTCATCCATGTCCAAATAACTTAACATGAGGTTCTGTCCAGATTCATTAATAACAACTTTGCTCATGAAACATGACTAGTTTTGGATTGCCATGATAGAACTCTTCATAAATGGTCATGCATCATTTTGATTGTGCATTGCACCTTGGTTGGATGTTTATTGTTGCTGTTTATCTTGGGTAGACGCGAGTGTTGATACTGAGTACGAGGACCCAGGAGAGTACCACTACGAGGATCCCGCTACTTGTTCCGCTGAAGAACCAACATGCAAGATGATCGTACCTGGATCCCAATACTATCTTTGCTTGCTAGTTTCTCGTTATTACCGTTACAATTGCGCTACCTACCACATGATATCAGCCCCCATGTTGCCATGATAGCCTCTAACCTCCCCATCCCAGCAAACCGTTGATTGGCTAAGTTACCGCTGCTCAGCCCCTCTTATAGCATTCTTAGTTGCAGGTGCCGGTTTGTTCCATGTGATAACGTGAATTGGATATCACAATAAATTCTGTTATTTAATTTAATGCACATATATATATCTTGGTATTGGTGGAAGGCTTGGCCTTTTGCTAAGTGATTTGTTCCGCTATTACCGCCATTAGATCCTTGTTACCTATGTTATGTTTTCCATATTTTGCGCTCCTAACACGCTTGGGGTTGTTATGGGGACCCCCTTGTTCATCCGGTTGAGATAAAAACTTGTCTGGCAAGACCCAACATTGGTACTACATTTGCTTAACAACTTAATAAAATTGCATAGGGTCTTGCAAACCCATGGATAATTAATCAACCCCCGGGCTAGTGCTCCTCATCAGTGTTGGTCCAAACTAGAGCATCGTGCGGAGCCAACCCGGGGCAACTCGGGAGATTTCTATCAGGCCACCGTACGCTTCGCTTATCCGTCGTGTCCTGAGACTGATATATGCGGCTCTTATCGGGTTCGTCGACACGTCGGGAGGTCTTGCTGGATTTGTTTTACCTTTATCGAATGTCTTGCGTGTGGAGTCTGACTTTCTTCGGGTTTACTTGAGGTGTTGGCATCCTTTGGAATTGCCTATGATGATCGCGAGATCCGCGTTCGAGGCTATTCCCATGGAGTGTGGTTATTTGTGATGGACTAGTTGGAGCACCCCTGCAGGGTTAAATCTTTCGGAAAGCCGTGCGCGCGGTTATGTGGCAACTTGGATATTTGTTTAACACCCAGTTATAAAAAACTTGAAGTAAACTCTAATTAAAACACACCAACTGTGTGAGTAACCGTGATCGTCTCTGCTCGTGAACATGATACGAGAGAGAACACGGTGGGGGTTAAGATTGACGTAAGTAAGTGTTCAGGATCTCTTAGAGATTACTCTAGATTCGATCGCTTAACATAGACCACTCACATTTACATTCTTGTTGCGTAAGTTAGCCACCATATAATGCTTAGTGCTGCTGCAAACTAAACATCACCCCCTTCCTTCCTAAAGCTTAAATAGTCTTGGTACACGGGCACATGATAGCTGAGTCCTCTATGGCTCACAGTTTACTACAATAATCCAGGTGTAGGTTTAGATGAGTTCGTGCAAGATGATCTTACTCAGCTCCAGTGGGAGTATGATGAGGAGAGAGGCAGGATGTACGTGACGTATCCGGATGAGTAGAGGACCTGGTCGTGATCTTTGGGATAGCTTGATAGTATCATTTGCAACTTCTTTTATCGTTTGATTTCGTCCGTAGTCGGACCCTGTGTTCAACTTGATGCTATGATTTGAGTGGCATTGTAAGTTAGCATGTGGCGAGTGTAAGCCAACTTTTATACTCTTCCCATTCAGTATCGTATGTTGTGATGATACTATTCTTGCTAACAACAAGATGCGCCTCTATCCCTTGCGAGGCCCTCGTGCCTTAAACGGATAGTCGCGCATCTTGGGCGTGATAGAATCTCAAGAGTGTCAACTTCTGTCTGGAGCTTCTGAAGGGGCTGCCGGAGAAGACTCTCGCGTGGAGCTCCACAAAGCTCTCTGACCCCCGGGCCAAGCCTGTCTTGGAATGAATCTCTTGAGACATCAGCGCTAGGAAGTTGACCGGGGGGATGATAGTGAAGAAGTTCCTGGCGCAACACCTGGCGCCGCTCCAGTCTCACTCGAGGCCCATGTGAGACTACTAGGGCGATGACGATGACACCAGGCTTCGGTCCACACGCGTTACCCCCGAGGAGCTAAACAGGGCTGTGGTGACCCTGCTCGATGGCGACCCCAGAGGCCTTCCTCAGGCCTATGCCTCGCTGTACTGCCACGGCGACAAGGCCGATCTAGTCACCACGATGCCCACCTTTGATGAACTGGGGCTCTCCCTAACCGAGTGCCATGGCTCCCTGGTGGCGGTGTACTTTGACGACACTGCGAATGGCGAGGACTTAGAGCGTTCATCGGATGACGAACTGGAGGAAGTGTCCCCTCCGTCGTGGAGTGTGCTTCTCTATGGCTTCAAAGACGATGACGACGATGACAAACCACCTACTGTAAGTCCTCCGCATCTTACCAGGGTCCTCAGGGGCCCGGGGCCCAATCCTTGGGTCGCACGGTCTGCCAGCCGGGGGATCCCGAGGGAACGCGAGGTTGTGCCTCCTCCGGAGTACCAAGCTCTTGCCAGCAAGGTGGTTGAGGCGCCCGCCTCGCCCCTGGCTGAGCTGCAGCCTGTGGGTGAGGCAGCCGCGTCTGGGGCTGGTGCGGCTTCCCCGGTCGTTGCCCCTACAGGCGTCACCTCTGCTCCCCCGCGTGGCGACCCCTCCCCGAAGAAGGGCGAGGGCACCCTCGCCTTTGCCGAGGTGGAGAAGAAGAGGAAGTGGGTCGATGTTCAAGAGTAAGTAGTCCTGCTTGGTTTTTGGCTGTCTGCCGGTAGCTTCTGTGCTGATGGTCCCTTCTTTACTTGGTAATCAGGAGTGCCGCCGTGCTGAAGGCAAGGAAGAAGAAGGCGGGCATCAAGTCGAAGGCGCCCTCCAACGTGACGTCCGAATCTGGTGCCCTGCTGACGCCTGATGGAGCGTCGTATGTCATGAGCGAGGAGGCTCACAGAGCGACTCTCCTTGTCACGGCCAAGGAGCCCTCGACACCTATTGGAGGGGCTGCTTCTGCCCTTGGGGGCACATCCGCGCCGGTGCCTAAGAGGCAAGCCCCCGAGGGCCAGCTGGCTGTGGGACCGTCCGTCCCTGTCTTGCCTATGGTGGTACCACAGCCTCCAGCGCCCTCTCCTCTTAATGCTTCGGCCCCCTGGAGGTGGCTCCTGCCACCGCATAGGCGTCACCTCCAGGCCGGGCCCTGGTGCTTCCGACATGTGGCCTTGGCACCCTATATGGGGCCTATGCCGCTCTGGGTTAGGTCCAGGATGCCCTCGGGAGTGCCGATGGTTGCCTCGCGAAGGAGCGCTTGGGGATCCTTTTTGGGTGGCTCCAGGACGACGACGCCTTTGCCGTGGCGGTTTGGGGCCAAGCCGAGGCCACCGCGGCTGAGAGTAGGAAGGAAGCCGCGTCAGCCAAGGAAGCCCGCGACGCGGCGCAGGCCGATGTAGCGTCTGCTATGAAGCGCTGTGACGAGGCAGGGGTCCATGTGAAGGCTCTTCAAGAGGAGAAGACCGCGCTCACGGAACGGCTTCGCCAGCGGGAGGAAGACCTCAAGACCCGCAAGGCCAAGCTTGCCGACTGTGACTTCACGCTGTCCAAGGCGGCGGCCAACCAAGCCACGGAGCGCAAGCACTTGGACAAGCTGAAGGAGGAGGTAGCCACGGAGAAGGCTCGACTCGACTCCAGGGAGAAGTCCCTTGTCATGGCTGAGGAGAGAAAGGCTTCGGAGCTTGATGCCGTCCCCTCTGTCGAGCCCAGGCTCCATCAGGTGCTCAACTCCATCTGCCGGGGGGGGGGCATCACAGAACCCCTGGTGGCTCCTGAGAGCTTATTCGCGGGGCTCTCTTCGAAGCTCGTTGAGGTGCTTGAGGGTGTCGTTGCCAGGGTGGAGGCCGTCTTGAAGAGTGAGTGACGCGACCTCTTCTCCGTGGCCGAGACGCACGTCTTTAGCTACCTCTTCCTGCGTGAGCCGGGTTCTGACTTCAGCTCCGTGATCCGCCCGGTTGAACCTGGGGTTCGCGCCACTACGGCGATGGCCGAGGAGGGTGCCGTGGAGGCGCTGATGAAGACATTTGCCTGCGTTTCCGTTTCCTCACCTCCTATAGCCGCAAGGGTTAGCGACGACAATGAAAATGGTAGCAACGTCGACGACGAGCTCCCCGTAGCCAGGACGAGCGGTGGTGCCAGCTCCTCCTAGCTCCTCTTCCTGGTTCCTTTCCTGTAACGTTCATCGTGCTTCGCAGAGGCGTTAGACTTGTTTGCATTTCGAAAGTCATTTAGAGTTTGTAATGACTGCTAAATTATGTGGTTTCTTTTCTCACCTTGTTTGTTCCTGCTTGTTGTAATGCTTTGTGTTGGCAAGGCCCGGTCTCGCGCATACCTCGACCGCCGTTGGGGGCGTCCGGATCCCCAGGACGGTGCCAAGGGGAGAGGGGCTACGTGACCAGTGAGGCTCCTGAGTCGCGATGCTCAGGAGTCCCCCTTGACATACGAGCAACCCTCATGAAGGGAACACAGCGAAGACAGGTTGACTTGGAGATTTGGAGTGCCTTGAGCTCTACGTCGGCAGGGCCTGGTCCTGTGCATACCTCAGCCGTCGTTTGGGCGTCCATATCACCAAGACGGTGTCAAGGGGTGAGGGGCTACGTGACTAGTGAGGCCCCCGAGTCATGATGCTCGGGGGTCCCCCTTGACATGCGAGCGACTCCCATACCTTTCCTCGTGAGCTTTCTCTTGAGAGGGACGTGTGAAGACCAGGTATCATGGACCTGGCAAGGTGGATGCGCCAGGCCCGGCCTGAGCGTAGCCCCCATGTAGCCCCCTCACGCAAGCATCCCAGGGGAATGGAACGAGACGGGGCCGCAAGGGTCCATCCTGAGGTTGGATGCAGCCACTAGGGTGCCCTTAGTTATTTATCCAGCAGCGCGGAGCATGGGGCTTCCACCTTGTGTGGGCATAGCCGCTGAGCGACAGTGTTGTCCGCCAGCGCGGAGCATGGGGCTTCCAGTTGGGTGTGTGAATGGGGGGCCCCGGCTCCTGAGCCCCCCGAGCATGTACAACCCATTAAGTTCGTACGTGTGGCTCACACAATAGAACTGGGAGGTGTATCTGGGCACTCGTGAGCTAGCACGGGTCTCACGAGGCCCTACCTCAAAGGCAGGTTGCACCCGAGTCTTCCGGTGGAGGGCGCCATTGCAAGTCCTGTATATTTTGGAGAAACCTGCACCGAATGCATTTCCAAGGGCCATCGCATGAGAAGGCCGAGCACTATTTTCCATAGGAGGTTCCATGAACGGGGCCGGTCCGCCAAATAGACCTCAGCCATTGGATTTATCGACATTGCAGGGACGGACCCAAGCACACATGCCGTTCCTAGTCTTCTCATGCGCAACTCCGATGAGAAAACCCCCGGCGCGCGGCTCCTGACTCACCCACTCTCGATTAGCTTGTGTGAGGACAAAGCACCAAGGACTATGGTTTCCCCCGGCGCGCGAAAGGCCGACTCTGGTTGCAAGAACCGTACCGTGCGCCCTGACTCACCCACTCTCGATTAGCTTGTGTGAGGACAAAGCACCAAGGATCACGGGAGGTGACGTGCACGGGGATGGCCCGCGAGACAGAGCTTGATCGCTTGGGTTTATCAATGCTGTAGGGACGGACCCGAGCACATATGCCGTGCCAGCCCTTAATTACGAGGCGGTCAAAGGCAGGATCATTAGAGTGTGAAAACATTCATGGTGATGATGCACCAAGCATGCATGTTGGAATATTTAGGAAATTGATCAAATGCATGAAAGGTTTTAGTGCATGCGTAAACGACATGACTGTAGGGACGGGCCCTAACCGCCTTAGGATGCGTGGCGCCAGCGTTCATCAGATCAAAAGGCATGCAGATGTAGTTGCATGGGTGGACCCCACCGTGACCGAAACGCGATGGCCAGAAGGTGTCCTGGGATGCGGTCCTGTTGATGCCGGGTACGTCGACGCAGACAGTCACTCTTGGTCCTGTTGATGCCAGGTACGTCGACATGCCACCCAAGCCGACGACGACAGTCACTCTTGGTGATGCAGGGCGACGCCTGCCTCGCATGGCCTGTGCTTCCCGAAGCTCATCGATTGCGCCGGTGATGAACTCCCGTGAACTTGGCGCCTCACACCGTGCTCCTTGCTTGTGTGGACACGCGCCGAAACACGCCTCCAGGTTGTGCCCAAGCACCTCCCACGTCTCACTGGTCAGGTCGGCAGCCTTCCAGGTGGAAGCCCCCAAGCCCGACCCAAGGTAAGCCTCGAGCGTGCCTTCCTATGCGAGGGAGGGAGGGGCCTTGGCCTGAGGCACGGTGCATGAGGTGCCATCCTTAGAGGTTTTAGCCCCCTGGCGCCCCTTGGAGAGGAGCTGCTTCTTCCTTCAGGGACATCCTCACAAGGCAGGACGCTCCCTTCGTTGTCTGAGTGCTCAGCCACTGCGGCACGATAGGCGCGCTCGAGGGAGCAAACGACGTCCTTCTCATTGCAGGTAATGGTGATGACGCCACCACTCCCCAACATCTTGAGGATGTTGTAGCCATGGTGAGTCACTGCCATGAACCTGCGAGGGTAGGGTACTCGAGGATCATGTTGTACGGGAGGTGGATGTGGGCGACATCGAAGATGATGTGCTCGGTGTGGTAGTTGTTGCGCCCGCCGAAGGTGATAGGCAGGCGCACCTATCCGATGAGGACAATGGAGCCATAAGTGACCCCTGAGAATGTCTTGGTTGGAATGAGCTGATCGAATGGCACTTGAAGCGTCTCGAACATCTCAATGGAGAGGACATTGAGCCCTGTGCCACCGTCGACGAGGGTCTTGGTGACGAGGATATTGATGATGGTTGGCGTGCACAAGATGGGAAGTGCGCCTGCCATGGCTGAACACCTGAGTTGATCTTTGGAGTCAAAGGTGATGGCGCACTGGGACCATTTGAGGGGGCACGCAGCCTCAAGCTTCGGGAGAGCCACGTTCACCTCCTGCGAGAACTACTTGAAGACGCAGTTTGACGCTGGGGCTTGAGCGCCGCCCAGGATGCACGCTATTGCCCTGACCTCCTGGAAGCCGTCAGCCCCGTCGTTCTGCATGTCTTCTTCCTTCCTCCTCGACAGCGGCGACAGCGGGGGAAGGCCGGCCTCATGAGGGCGGGACTCACGAGGCTGATCATGACGTGACCCCTCTCGAGGCTCGTCGTGCCAACGGTCCTCTCGGACCTGATCGTGCCAGTGGTCCTCTCGAGGTCGATCACGCCACTTCCGGCATGGGCCTCGACTGTCCCAGCGGCCTCCACCGTGGCCATAGCCACGATCGCCACGCCTAGGGCGGCGACCGAAGTGCTCGTCGCAGACCGACCTGAGCTCCTGACAGTCGATGGTGTTGTAGCTGTTGGTGCCATGGAAGATCCAGAATGGTCGCCCTCCTGTTGGGGGTTCCTCGTCTCAATTGCGCTTCACCTTAGGTTCCGCCGCCAACATCGCGGGGGCCTTGCGCTTCATCTCCTTGGTCTTCGTCTTATTTTATTCGGGGTCCGCCTCCAGAAGCTCAAGGAGTGAGAGGTTACCCTCGTCGGCCTTTGCCCACTTATTCGCCAGGTTGAACATCTCTAGAGCTGAGCACAGTTCGTCGTTGATAGTGAGCTCCTCCCTCATCCCGAGGTCCCTGACACCATTGCTGAATGACAAGATGATGGCCTCGTCCGATGCCCTAAGGATCTTGAGGCGGAAAGTCGTGAAGCACTATATGTACTTTTACAGGGTCTCACCCGACTGTTGCTTCACGCGACGCAGGTGGGACATAACAAGGACACGGTCACGGGTGCCTTGTTAGTTGGCGACAAAATGCTTGTGCAGGTTGTCCTAGGAGGTGATTGACCCCTCCGTGAGGTTGAGGAGATAGGAGAGCATGCCACCCTTGAGCGCCATAGGGAACCAGCTAGCCATGACCTTGTTGTCCCCATCGTATCACAACCCTATATTTTGTTTGTAGAAAATCATGTTAGTTGCATCAGTGAGCATCCATGCATCATGTTAAATGCAATTGAACTTGAAATGGGGATGATCCAACCCTAGCATCAATACAAGTTAAATAGGTTCAACCTAAAATAATTTTTCAATTAACCCAAAATGGCTTCCAAAAATGTCCATAATTTCTGGATATTGTTCTAAACAACAACTAGAGGTTATGCACATTTTCCTAGCCATATTGTATTTTGAATTAACTCTTTTGTTTTTGAATTAGGGCATTTAAAATTCTATAAATATTTTTAAATGCTCAAAAAATTCTGAAAAATCTTGAGGGCTTATGGATTAATCCAAATAGTGCCCGTAAATAGTTTCAGAAGTTTTGAAAATGGTTTGGTATTTATTTTGAAACCAAAACAAAACTGCAAAACCAGAAAAACTAAGAAAATTAAAAAAAGAAGAAAGACTTACCTGTTGGCCCAACACTGTTGCTGGCGGCCCAGCCCACCAGCAACACGCCAGTAGTCTCCCAGCTCGCGCCAGGAGGACGAGCGCATGGCCGGAGCGCGCGAGCATGCGTCCGCGCCACCTCCTACGTGTCTGCCTGCGTGTGTAAGGGGATAGGGCTCCCCAGAGCTCCCAGAGCTGTCTGGATCGGGCCATCTCCCCCGCCAGTCTCTCTGGTCTCTCCCTCGCTCTCTAGCCCCCTCTCGCGAGCTCACCCGAGAGATTCCGCCGCCGCCGTCACCGATTCACACACCTCAGTCCGTCCCCGAGCTCGCCATCCGCGCCGTCCACCCCGTAGTGGGCCTCTTCTTCGAATCCCCCTTCTCCCCACATCAATTTCGAGCTCCCGTGTCGGCCGCCACCATGGCCGAAGAGGCCCTCGGTTCGGTGCACCTCCGCTTGACTTGGGTACACCAGCGAGCTCCTGGAGCTTCCAAGATGTCGTAGAGCCCCTCCCCTGACCTCCCTTGCGCTGTAGCGCTCGCGCTAGTTGAACCCGAGCTCCAGCCGCCACCACGGGATCGCCTCCGACAAGCTCCGGCGACCCCACGACTCTCTGCGTGTCCCACTAGTTGCGGGCGAACGAGGGCTTCCTCTTGGAGCCCTCAACGTGCCAAGCCACCGCCTGGCTGACCTCCCTCTGGCCTTAGCCACACTGGAGGGTCGTCGACGGCCTCCCTCCGGCCTGGCTGACGTGGCCCCTAATTAGGGGTTAATTAGCCCCCTAATTAGACATGCTGGAGACACTGAAAGTGGGCCTCACAAGATTAATTAGCCAAAAATGATTTAGTTATAGAAAATAACCCCTGTTTATTCAATGGGTCACTAACCAGTGGGCCCCACTGGTCAAATTTGACCCTGGACAGTCAGTTGACCAGATGACATCACTCTAACATCACGCTAACGCAATAAATGTTTCTGGATTTTAAACAAATCAATAAATGATTTAACTTTTTGAGAAAATGTTTAAAACTTCTAAAAATCAGAGAAATTCAATCGTAACTCAGATGAAATAATTTATATATGAAAAATGATTAGAAAAATCCATCGAATCTGTTTATGCCATTTTCATGCATGTTTGAGCAAGTTAACATCACCAAGTAGGAAATTTCATGATTAGGATAATTTAATAAATAGTGTTGGAGTTGGAATTTAGTATATATTTGAATTCCACTTCACTTAATATGACTACCTATAGCACTAGGTCAAGTCAATGCCTTAACATGCCATATCATACACCATGTTTGTTACATTGCATTGAATGTGCTCCTTTCTTGTTTGCTGGTGTTTGTTCCGTCTCGGTAGACGATGATTCCGACGTTGTGATCGTTGACTCTATGAAGAGAAGTAATATCTTCAGGACTGTCAGGAAAGCAACCCCCTTGAGCATTTAGATATAATCCTACTCTCTCGCTCTTGCTCTCATTTCAATGCATTAGGACAATACAATTAAACTGTTACATGTTCTCGGTAGTTGAACCCATTCCTTTGCATGATCTGTCTTAGCCATAGTAAATAATTGAAACCACTTAGCATGAGTAGCAACTGCTTGAGCCTTGTTGTGCTTACTCATCCATGCTTGCTTATTGTGCCTACTATGCTTAGAGTCGTGTCGGGTCTGATCCATCTGAGCGATGAATTGGAATGGATGTGTTCATGTTCTGCTGTGTGAGAGCTAAGTGTGTGAACACGATTTGGTAAAGGTAGTGATGAGAGGCCATGTAGGCGTACATCACGGGTTGTCTCATTGGGACCGTCCTTAGGAACTGAGTTCTGTGTATGTTATCCATGACAAGATACTACCATGCATTGGGCCCGAGACCAATGGACCCTCTCGGCTTATTAATCGCCCAGATCTGTGTCCAGGAGTTGCAACTAGTTTCTGGTGTTTGTAGGATGTGCTTGCAGCCGTGCATAGTGCTGACCGGAGGGGTAGGCTATGGCGCGGTAGATGCACCGTGGCCCGGTGTACCAAGCGTAGTACCATCCGTTGAGGTGGGCTTGGGAACCCTATACACATTGTTTGGGGCCGTAATGGAAACTTCGGCTGGACTTCCTTGCGGGTTCAGTCTCAAATAGCAGATAAACCTGGACTAGGGTCTTGTGTGATTGACGGTCATGGCCGACTCCATCGCTCGGCTTCCGCTTGAAGGTTGCCGAGGTGCCTTTTAACGTGCACATGGCGGTAAGTGGCGGGAGCGTGTGTGAAGAAGTATACCCCTGTAGGGTTATTAATCTGTTCGATTAGCCACGTCCTCGGATATGGACTACTTGGATTGCTTATGTGGTACATAGACAAGTGAAATGGATACCTCTAAAATACACAAGATAAGCGTGAGTGCTATGGATGGCCTTCTTGTAGGGAGACGGGAGAGGATCCATAGGTGGTGTATTGATTGGTGAATATGTGGACTCGTGTGCGCTATCCCACCTCAAAGATACTACTTGTAGTCGTAGTATAGGTTAGCCAAGAGTCAAAGCTGGCCTGCTGTAATAAACTCCACAACCCCCTTCATTGATACTGATGCATATGTACATAGTTCTGATGTAAGTTTTGCTGAGTACCGTTGTACTCACGTTTGCTTAATTTATGTTTTTGCAAAGGAGACGTTAGTCTCATTAGTGATTCTTATGACGTGAAGTGTGATGTTGACCAGATTAGCTTGGGAATCCCAGATAGAGGTCAGGCTCCTTTGGTAGGGTCGCTGTAGCTTTTCAGGCTCCTCCAACCACTTTTAGTAGATGTCTGTACCTAGACAAGTTTTGCTTCTACTTGTTGCTTGTATGACTTGAATGTTGGGTCTTGTGACCCCTGCTTGTAACATCTTACTATGTTGGCTCTTCCGAGCCTTCTAAATAAATGTTGTATGTTATATGGTTATGCTGTGATGCCATAGTTGTATCTATGCATATCGGGCATGTCGTGTGTACGTGTGACGTGCAATGGTATATATGGGATTTGACACCTAGTTGTGTGCCTTCAGTAGTGCTCTTTACGGGGAACTGCCTCTTCGTGCTTCAACCGAGCCTTGGTAGCTTGCTACTGCTCCGAACACATTGATTGACCGACATGTATCCTTCTTTGCTGCTGTGTCTATCCCTTTGGGGAAATGTCTCGCAGTGTAATGGAGTCCTGTAGCCTGCTATGACTCGTCTATGTGCAGTGATGACATTTATGTCCCACGGCGTAATGGAGTCCTTGTAGCTTGTTATGACTCATCTACACACGCTAGAGATCAACACCTGCATTGCTGGGTTACCTATGCCTGTCCCTGTATGGATGTGCCACTTGGGTTCTATGACTAGTCAGGTCGACCTGGGTTCTCTGTCATTTGAATGCTAGCGACACATTCACATACGTGAGCCAAAAGACGCAAACGGTCCCGGCCCAGGTAAGGTGGCAGCCGTGGAGATAACCGTGCGTGAGGCCGCAAAGTGATGGGATGTGTTACATGCTAGGTTCTTATGGCTTAGTATCGGTGTCCTGGCAGCATTGGTATCAGAGCTTGACTGCCTGTATGATTGCCAAGCCAAACTAACCAATGTTGAGTCTAGAATTTCTTTAGTTATATAAGGGAATTGACCGGGGAAGGGAACGTAAGATTCTTTTTTACTCCTTTCCTCATGTCATTCTAATTCTAAGTCACCCTCCTCCTTATTCTACGGGATTTGAGAACTAGGCTTCTCATCTATCTATCAGGATGACGAGTTACTATGCTGCAGACTTATAGGAAAGTTGATGTCTTCCTGGATCAATGTCTCTATAAGAATTCCTTGTTATGCTGTGAGTTTTCTTGCAGGTTGCTTCATATTTCATGCCCGTACAGCCGTTATGTTGTCTGAGTTATCCAAGGTTTCTAAAGTATCTGATGCAATTGCAAAACTCTTTCATCTTGAGTCAATATCTTTCAGGCCAGACTAAGCACACTAATTTTTGTACTCCATTACCTCGACGTGTTTGTTGAAGTGTTAGGAAACCATGTTGTTTCAGTGAACCACCCAATAGTCTAGTTGTGTTCTGTGTCCCCAGTGTGATAATTCTGGCCATCGTTATCAAAAGCATGTTTTTGATGTTAATTAGTTAATAGGTATTCTATTTCTGGGTTCTTGAACCCAATAATCATTCTGCTCACTCCCGTTGATAGTATTTTGCTTGTTCTTTAGGATATTAGTAACCTTGTTATAGTACTCAAGGTTTGTGGTACATCATTCTTCCAATACCATGAAACAGTTATGGCAGAAGTTCTTGGTGAACGAAAGATCACAACATGAGTGCTTATGATGAGTTCTCCATTCCATAGTCATGACTCTGCCAACCCTACTCTTCTGCATGGGTTATCCGTAAGAATTGTGTTGAACTCATTCGACATGCTAACCTATGCATCTAGAACTCAGGAAATTCATGTGCTCTTGAGTCGCCCCTCTTTATTTGTATTCCGACCTTTACCTATCAATGGATAGCCAAGAGTAGTCATGCATTCGTATTCATCGATGCCAGTTATTCTTGTGGTCCGTCAAGTCATTCTATTCTGGAATGACTAGGAGAAGCAAACTCCAATAGCTCATCCATTTCTTGAATTTGCTCAAAGTAGTTGTATTCCGCAGATGAAAAGGCCAATCTAGCTTTTGCTCTGTTCTGTCTTGAAGTATTACCATCTTCAGGTCGGGAACGTCATGAGAATTTCACGACCTCTTATGAATTCTTGATGAAGTGATACTGCGCGCCGTCATCATTCATTCCTCGGTCTCTGTGTTGTTTGTAACCAGAATATCGACAAGTGAATTGTGATGTGTGCAATTAATACTCCTAGCAACTTTGTTGTTTGGTAGTTAATGGGCAATAATCTCATTCTTAGCATGTTGGTTATTGAATCACCATTATAAGATTGATTGTGCTACCTAGTCCATCTTTCATGGTGCACTCTTCGATCAATGAGTTAGGATTGTGTCAATCCTTCACAGTGTTGATCATATCTTCTTGCCCTGAAAAGAGAGATTGTTCCCGAGCTCAAGAACATATTGGTGGTTCATGATTTTCTGAATATCTTCTCGGAAGTATCACCAGGTTGTTTCCCTGATCGTTATGTTGAGCTCGTGATCAAGTTGGTTTCCTGTAAGCCATCCTTTCTCCAAGAATATGTGTTGGATAACCCTTGAGATAGTTGGTTAAGCTAAACAATAACTTGGAGAGTTGGGAGATAAAAGCTTGATATAACTTAGCTCATGTCAAAGGGATATCTTCGTATGTGTTTTCAGTGTGTAGAAGAAAGATGATACATTCATCAATTGATACTTGTGATCAATTGTTGCACCTATTGTCTTGTCTGACCTTTGATCTGAGTGTGGGTTATTGCCAAATCAAAATCAGAACCAAAGATTTTCCTAATGTTGTCTTACTCGTGGATGTATCCTCGAGCATACATCGTTGTATCTTTTGGTTTGACCAAGGCTATTACCTTGTTCTCATAGCTGTGGAATACCATCCATTAGATATCTTGATGAATTGTTGCTGAGCCCATCAACAACATTTTTCATGTGTTCCATGATTCATGATGAACGCAATGCTAGTGTTCAAAAATTTGTAGGCAATATCTTCGTGTTCCGTACATGAAGTATATATTGGTGTCAGAAGTGACTTACTCCTAGTTCACGTGCATATGGTGCAAGTTGCCACCATGAACTTGAGAAAGGCCATTTTTTTCTTCGATGGAATCATCCCAAGCCAGTCATGGCCGTGCAAAGTATTGTATGGATCGATAGACTGATCATCTTCATTCCAGATGCAATCCCTAGCACATCAAGCCACTGACTGACTTGTTCAAGGAAAAGGAAGTTCCTTCTTAAGAGCTAACCCACGCTTAGATAAGGACTTCATTTTCCTCCAATGATGGCTCCACCGAGAACTCGGTAGTGTTTTGTTGTAAGATCTCCATATGACCACAACTGTCTTGGACACTATGTTCGTGTGGGTCTTGCAATCTAGCTCATGTTTTGGAGCTAGCTCCCGTAGTTCATCTCCTGAGAATTCCGCAACGCCATATCGTCGATTTGTGTTGCAAATTTTCCTATTCAGACATGCTGAGTCTGGAATATCCCGACACCAACCATATCTAAATCTCAGGCAGATGTAATGGTTGAAACGTTACCCAAGAGTTATAATATTGGTCTCTCTATAACCCGGTGAAGTGATGTTGTGGCTAACATACCTAAACGGAAGACCTATTATTGTAATATCTTGTATCAACAACATTAGCCACTTACCCATGAGGATTTTGTTTGACTTATTCTAGAAGTTGTTCTTCATGGACCCTTTGAGATCCCGAAGTCCGACCTTTATTTGATGTTCTACACAATACCTATATTTTGGTTATGCTAGCACATCAAGGAGAACATTAGAAGCCGAGTGCTAAATGTCTCTCGGCCGATCATCCATATTTCGTTTCCTTGGCGTAGCTAAGGTGAAATCTAAGAAAGTGTTGTCTTCCTTTGCATCTGCATCCTCCATTGTTATTCAACATGCTAGTTTAATGTGTTGCCAGGATCCTTGGCACGGATGTTGGAAAAACCTTGATGAATACGGAAAGGGTCAAGTTCTTGACAGCACGCTCAGACACTGGCTTATATCCTCGGTATCAATTGGAATGTGCCTTCCTTGCCGAGTTGCTATATAACTCTAGTTTCCATTCCAATCAGAGTATGCCATTCTGTTGAATTCCTTCAAACGGTCGTTTGTAAATTGCCTTAGGCTGTTATGAAGAGTTTGAATGATCTCTGGATGAAAAGTAATTCTTTTTGACACTTAAGGAAATAACTCTATGAGTCACCTTCCCTAAGGTACCCGTTATGGTATGAAGGGAAACTAACTTCTCGCTACGTTGAAACCCATGCTCCATCTGCTCTAGCGTGGAATTGTTGCCTACTGAATTGAACCTCCATCATCTACCCCATTCCATTGTTCTCTAATTTTGTTTTGTGTCTCAGATCAAGATACGTTCTCACGCCTCATTCCATGAGTTGATCATGAGTTGCTCGATCCTCAAGAAGATCAAATCTTGTAGAGCTTTCCTATTACATTGTCGTCCCATTGGATGAAGATCTCAGAGGCAAACATGTCAAGATCTACATGATGCAAAGAATCAACATCTTTGAGAAGGGAAATTGGATCATGACGATTGTGTTAGTTTGTGTTCCTCCTGTTCTCTTACCCTACGCCCGAATCTCGGGATGAGATTCTTATTTAGTGGGGGTGAGTTGTCACAACCCTATATATTCTTTGTCGAAAATCATGCTAGTTGCATCAATGAGCATCCATGCATCATGTTAAATTCAATTGAGCTTGAAATGGGTATGATCCAACCCTAGCATCAATACAATTTAAATAGGTTCAACCTAAAATAATTTTTCAATTAACCAAAAATGGCTTCCAAAAATGTCTAGAATTATGGATATTGTTCCAAACAACAACCAGAGGTTATGCACATTTTCATAGCCATATTGGATTTTGAATTAACTCTTTTGTTTTTGAATTAGGGCATTTAAAATTCTATAAATATTTTTAAATGCTCAAAAATTTCAAAAAAATCTTGATGGCTTATGGATTAATCCAAATAGTGCCCATAAATAGTTTCAGAAGTTTTGAAAATGGTTTGGTATTTATTTTGAAACCAAAACAAAACTACAAAATCAGAAAATAGAAGAAAATTTAAAAAAAGCAGAAATACTTACCTGTTGGCCCAGCACTGTTGCTCGCGGTCCAGCCCACCAGCAACACGCTAGTCGCATCCTAGCTCGCGCCAGGAGGACGAGCGCGTGGCAGGAGCACGCGAGCACGCGTCCAAGCCACCTCCTTCCCGTTTGTTTGCCTATGCGAGGGGATAGGGCTCCCCAGTGCTGTAACGCCCAAGATGCGCTCCTATCCTTATTTAGGCATGGGGGCCTTGACAGGGATAGAGGCGCATCTCGTCGTTTCGCAAGTGTAGTACACATTGCATACATGTATGAAGAGATGAGTATATGAGTTGGCTTACATTCGCTACAAGCTAAATTACAAGTCCACACAATTATTCAAGCATCATACAGAAGACAGGGTCCGTCTACGGACGAAATAAAACGAGGAAAAGAAGCAATGTAAAGCTGCCTTGCTATCCCAAGGATCACGACCATGGCCTCTCTACTCATCGGGGTACATGACATACATCCGGCCATGTTCTTCATTGTACTCCCACTTGAGATGAGTCACATCTTTGGCACATACTCATCAACACCTGCACCTATATTGTTGTAATCTGTGAGCCACGGGTACTCAGCAATCATGAAACCCGGGTGCCAAAACTATGTAAGCTTTTGGGTTTGGAAGGGGTAAGTGTTGAGGTTGCTGCAAGCACTAAGCTTGTATTCAGAGGTTAACTTACGAGAAAATGAATGTAAATATGGTGGTCTACGGAATACGATCGAGAACTACCATGATCACTAAGTGATCCTCAACACCTACTTACGTCAAACATAACCCCACCGTGTTCTCTCTGGGTTCATGTTCACGAGTAGAGACCATCACGGTTGCCCTATGCATTTTTATTAAGTTGTTAAGAAAATAGTACCAATGTTGGGTCTTGCGTGACAAGCTTTAAGCTCAAACGAATAAGCAAGGCGGTCCCCATAACAACCCCGAGCATGTTAGGAGCGCAAAATATGGAACATAACACCGGTAACAAGTAACTATGGCGGTAAAAGTGGAACAAAACACCGAGCAAAAGGCCAAGCCTTCCACTTTACCAAAATATATATGTGCATTAAATTAAATAGCAGAAAATATTGTGATATCTCCAGATATCCATGTTATCACATGGAAACAACCCGCACCTGCATCTAAGAACGCTATAAGAGGGGCTGAGCAGCGGTAACTTAGCCAAACAAGGTTTGCTAGGTATTGGAGGGGTCAGAGGCTATCATGGGAATGTAGGAGGCTTGACATTCAAGTGGTAGGTAATGCAAGTGTAACGATAAGAGCGAGACATCTAACAAAGCAAAAATAGTGTCGGGATCCGGGTACGATCATCTTGCCTGTTGATTCTTTAGAGGGACAAAGAGCTGGGTCCTCGTAGTTGTACTCTCCTGGATCCTCGTACTCAGGTTCAACACTCGCGTCTACCCAAATATAAACAACACCAAATAAACAAACAACCAAGGTGCAATGCACAAACGAGATGATGCATGATTCATTTGAAGTATTTAACATGGCAATCCTAGGCTAGTCATGTTTCTCATGCAATAGTTAAATTTTATTAGAATTCTGGACTTAACCTCATGTTAAGTTGTTTGGACATGCATGATCATGGAAAATATGTATGCTTCATGCAAAATCGATGCAAATGCATATGTAAAACATAGGAAACGGAGTAACGGTTCTCATGCTACACTCACGGCAAGGTACGAAGAGAAAATACAAGACAAGGAAGGCCATGGGCTATCCCTTGGTATTCCAAGGTAGCCACTGGTTAGGAAATGAAAAACTAACCACAATAGGGCCAAATATCAAGCAAAACAATGGAGCATATCTCCCACAAGCCACAACACAAAACCACACACACTCTATCCAAAACAGCAACATAGCAACTTGCACAACAATTATTTAGAGCTACAGGATGTTTCCAACCACAGACAAAGTATGAATAGAAACTACATAACATTCTTAACAAATCATCCCACTACAGAAACTTTTAAGGAGCTAAGGAACACTAGCAATGAAGTTCACAAGATGGCATGGTGAAACAGATTCTAGGGACTTGGAGAAAATCACAGTTTTCTGGAATCTGAGTTATCCTGAGAGCAATTGGACAGCAGTAAAGAATGATGCTAGAGACCACCCCATGGCATGAAAATTAACAGGATGGTAGAGGACAATATCTACTACAAAACACTAGCACTAAGCTTGAGCTAAAACACAACAGAACACTTGGTAGCACTCACTAAACATGACATAAAAATAACTACAGATTCTCAAACTTAGAAATATTTAGCATGTTGAAAACAACCATATTTTCTTAGCTACTTTGGATCAAGAAACCCACTTACATACAAGTATCATGTCAAAAGAAAATACCAGGGCATAATACTCACAAAAATCTACCACTTACATCTTGACACAAACATCGTAGCATGCATGGATTTATTCAGACAAAAATGACAAAATGGCATATTGGAACAAAATGACATTTTGCAAAACTTGCTCAAAAGCTAAAACGAATTACACCAATGGATTTCTGGGATTTTTCTACCCCAAATACATATATCATACCCCTATTTTTGCATTTCAAAACTGCACAAAACCTAGCTCGAAAAATAGCATCCAATACTTATAAGTCAAAACCTACTTCATTTGAACACTGCCAAAAATGGCCATACCCACAAATGTACATATACCAGAAATGGAGTTATTCCTATTAACAAAAATAAAACAAGAAAAACAAGAAATAAAACAAAATAAATAAATAAATAGGAGGGACCCACCTGGCAATGAGCTAGGGCCCCTCTATGGGTATGACAAGTGGGGCCAGGGCCCACTGTCATACACACACACATACACACAACCCACACACAGGGCCACACCAGAAGCACATCACAGGCACATGAGATCCAGCCTATGGCCACACCAGATCCACTCACACACTCACACAACACACACCACACACAAAAATTAAAAGGGGGCGAGTAGGATTCGATCCCACGACCTGCTGGTCGCTGCCCCGGGTCGATACCACCGCTCTAGGCTCGGCCGTTTGACATAAGAAAGATCTCGTGCGACATATACAGAAAAGGGGGAACTTCCTCCTCCTTGTGGCAGAGGGGAAAACCCGTCGCCGACGCAACTGCGGCGATCACCAGAAGGGACGAGCGACGATGGGGTTGTGGAATTCCATGGGGAACCTATCCCCGGCGCAAGGGAACGGCGGCAATGCAAGGAAAGCGAGCGGCTCGAGCTCAAGCTTGAGGTCGGCCATGGCGCTGTGGCGGCAGGGGTAGACGAGCCACATGAGGGTGCGCGGGCATGCGGGAGCGCGCGGGGCAGCGACGCGGGAGCGTGAGGATGCCGGGCGTGTGGTGACGCTGCTCCATAACAACCACACCTAACAGCAAGGAAAAATTGCACCTTTGCAGAGCACGGGGAGCGCGATGGCGGCATGCACAGATCTACGCCTCCAAGGCACAAGAGCGCGAAGGAGAGGGGTGATCAGGTGGAGGGGCATACCGAGCTCACCTAGGACACGGAAAGGAGGCCAAGGTCGAGTCGGGGACATTGCAAGGAGGCTCTGAACCTTGATGGTCTTTGGGTCCGTGCGCAGGGAAGAAGACAGCGACGGGGACGGAACTTTAGTGTCGCTGGCGTCGCGTGCATAGAGGAAGAAGACGCAGGTACCATTGGGGCTCCGATCTACGCGGACAAGGGGCTAGAGACGCGCGGAAAGACTACCCCAAGCACAAGCTCGCGATCGGCTGGAGCATGACGGGCAGGGCGACCTACCTGAGCGGCGGCGATGCGAGAGGAGGGGAGGAATGGCATGCAGGGAGCTAGGGCTATGCGGGGGATGCAAGATAAAGGGGCTAAGGGTCACCAATGACCGTCAAATCAACGATGCCGAGGATGTGGCGCTCTGGATGACCTGCCGTACAGGTTGATGACGACGATGCGTGCATGAGGGAGGCTGGGCTGCAGGAGCGCTCTTATTGGGCCTGAGGGATCTTACGGCCCAGGTGGGCTCTGCTCCTCTCTCTTTCTCTCTCAGCAAAATAGCAACTTTGTTTTTTTAAATAAAATCTCAAAGAACGAAATGAAAGCAAGATCAGAGAGAAGAAGTTGGAAGAAAGATAAATACATACTTGGGTTCACTAAAAAGCAAGCTATTTTATAAAAATGAACTAGCCATTTTAAGACAAGGTAAATTAATTACTTTTAATTACAAAATACTATTGTTTTTAATAGACATTAATGACAAGAGTAGCAACAATTGAAAGAGCTCACATACTCCACTTCAAATAATTCACTTGATCATCAGAACATTTTAAAGCATTTAATAGGCAAGTTTAGACTCATGCCACAATAATATTTCAAGACCAAAAGGGGTTTAAGCATAGTTTGCAAAAGTGGTGAAGGCTATACTACACATGCACACACAATACTCCCATGACCCTAAAACACACATCATGCTTCAACCACACCACAATCACATCACCACAACCTTCTACACACAAAACAATATGATGATGGATGCTTATGATGCCATGATGAAAGAATGACATGGAGCAAAATATATTTATCACAAACATGAAGGCATACATGGAAGGTCCACATGAGATACATTACAAAATGGCAAGGGGTGCACTTGGGCTGTTACAACTCTCGCACACTACAAGAGGATCTCGACCCAAGATCTAACAACGAGAGAACTCTGGAAATTTGGAATGAAGAAGATCCTCACGTTACCAAGTAGCTTCTTTGTCGGAATGATGAGACCACTTCACCTTGAGAAACTTGATTGACTTGTTGCGAGTCTTACTCTTAGTTTCTTCCAGAATAGTAACTGGATGCTCACGATAGGATAAGTTTTCTTGGAGATCAATGTCTTGGAGGTCAATGGTATGCTTGGGAGTCTTGAAGCACCTCCGGAGATGAGAGACATGGAAGACATCATGCACATTTATGAAATTTGGAGGAAGCTTGAGTTGGTAGGCAAGGCCACCTTTCTTGCCCACAATTCTAAAAGGACCTACAAAGCAAGGAGCTAGCTTCCCTTTGATTCCAAATCGCCGAGTGCCCTTCATGGGAGAGACTCTAAGACAGACAAAATCATCGATTTGGAAGGAGACATCACGATGTTTGTTATCATAGTAGCTCTTCTGGCGGGATTGAGCTGCTTTGAGAGTCTCACGAATGACACGACACATCTCTTGTGCTTCGGTGATCATGTCATTGCCCAGAATTTCACGCTCACCCGTTTCAGACCAATTGAGTGGGGTACGACACTTCCTGCCGTAGAGAATCTCGAATGGGGCCTTGCGTGAACTAGCCTGGAAGCTGTTGTTGTATGAAAATTCGGCGTATGGAAGGCAGTCTTCCCATTTCATGCCGAAAGAAATCACACACGCTCTGAGCATGTCTTCGAGGATTTGATTGACTGTCTCAACTTGGCCACTTGTCTGCGGGTGAAAGGCCATGCTGAAACGGATCTTGGTACCCATCGCAGTCTGGTAGGACTCCCAAAACTTAGAAGTGAAGAGGCTTCCATGATCTGAGGATATGAGGTGAGGAATACCGTGCAAAGAAACTATCCTTGACATATACAACTCTGCTAGCTGAGCTGTTGAGATAGACTCCTTGACCGAAAGAAAATGGGCAACTTTGGTCAGCTTGTCAATAACCACAAAGATGGCATCATTGCCCTTCTTGGACTTAGGGAATCTAGTGACGAAATCCATCTCCACCTGATCGAATTTCCACTCTAGAATAGGCAAATGCTGAAGGAGACCTACTGGACATTGATGTTTCGCCTTCACTTTGTGACAAACATCACACTCGTTCACGAACTGAGCAATTCCATGCTTCATGCGCGTCCACGAGAAGGTTTGCTTGAGGTCCCGATACATCTTGGAACTACTTGTATGAATTTAGAGGAGAGAATTGTGTGCTTCATCCATGATAAACTTCTTGAGATTACCTTTTGGAACCACCAGACGGTCCTCAAAGAACAAGGTATCTTTGTCATCAACGCGAAAGCACTTATACTTCGGAATGCCCTTAGCCACACCTTTCTTCACTTTCTTCACCATAGCATTAAGAAGTTGAGCTTGGTGAACCTGATCTTCCAGAGTCGGAGAGACATGAGGATTTCCAAGAAATCCCTGCGGAATCATTTGGAGATTGAGCTTGCGGAAGGCTTCGCAAAGCTCGTGTTGAAGAGGCTTTAGGATAAGACTGTTGCAGTACGCCTTTTGGCTGAGTGCATTTGCAATGAAATTCGCTTTCCTAGGAGTATACTCAATGCTTGGATTGAAGTCCTCAACCATTTCCACCCAACGAGACTGCCAAAGATTGAGATTGGGTTGAGTGAAAATGTACTTCAAGCTCTTGTGATCGGTGTACACCTCAACTGGTATACCCAACAACAAATATCTCCAAGTCATCAGAGCATGCACAACTACCGCCAGCTCAAGATCATGAGTGGGGTAGTTCTTCTCGCTAGGCTTTAGCTTTCGTGAGGTATAATCAACAATCTTCTTATCTTCCATGAGAACACCACCAAGACATTGGAGGGAAGCATCACAGAACACTTGGAAAGGCTTTAATTGCTTGGGAGGAACAAGAACTGGAGCTGAAGTCAGTTTTTGCTTGAGCGTATTGAACGCCACATCACACTCAGGAGACCAAGCATACTTGACATTCTTATGGAGGAGGTTGGACAGAGGCTTAGCAATATGAGAGAAGTTCTCCATGAATCTTTTGTAGTAACTTGCAAGCCCGAGGAAGCTACCAAGCTGCTTGACATTCTGAGGAGGCTCCCACTTCAAGATTGCCTCAACTTTCTCAGGGTGCACTTTAATGCCCTCGGCAGAGATCACATGCCCAAGGTACACCACTTCATTGAGCCAAAACTCACACTTGGAAAATTTAGCATAGAATCGATGCTCTCTTAGCTTGTCAAGCACAAGCCGGAGATGCTCTGCATGTTCTTCTTCAGTATCCGAGAACACAAGAATATCATCCAAATACACCAAGACAAACTCATTTTTGAAAGGAGAGAATATGAAGTTCATCATTCTAGAGAAGGTTGGAGGAGCATTGGCGAGACCAAAGGACATGATGGTGTATTCATAAGGGCCAAAACTCTTCCTGAAAGCAGTCTTTGGAATATCTTCTTCACGAATGCGAGTCAGATGATAGCCCATGCGAAGATCAAGCTTTGAGAAAACCTTGGCACCTTTCAGTTGTTCAAACAACTCATTGATGTTGGGAAGTGGGTACTTGTTCCTGATTGTCTTCTTATTCAATGGATGGTAATCGACACAAAGTCGGTCCATGCCATCCTTCTCCTTGACAAACAGAACACCACAACCCCATGGAGAAGAACTTGGTCTGATCAGAACCAGACATTCTTGTTCATCTAGTTGCCTCTTCAATTCTTTCATCTCTTCGGGGCCAAGCTTATAAGGACGCTTGCAAACCGGTTCAATTCCAGGTTCGACATCAATCACAAACTCAACTGTCCGGTGTGGAGGCATTCCTGGCAATTCTTTGGGAAAAACATCTTCATACTCACAAACCACCGAAATTTGAGAAATGGCTGAGATTTCACCCTTGTCATTAAGAGCAAAGAGACGAATCGTGTCATCGCGAGCTGCGGAAATGATCACGTCTTCTAAAGGATGAGTCAAGTTGACTTCTTTGGCTTGACAATCAACATATGCCTTTTTCATAGCCAGAAAATCCATTCCAAGAATGAGATCAATATCGGAATTACCGAGAACAATTGGAGAGGCCAAAAAAGAATAATTGCCCATCTTGATAGAGACATCCGGGTTTTTATGCTTGCATGCATGAATTTTACCTGAGAGACAACTGACAAAGGCCTAGTTAACTCTACCACATGAAAATTATGCTTTGATGCGAATGGTCTTGACAAGAATGAATGAGATGCACCATTGTCAAACAAAACTTTTACAAGAATAGAATTGATTGAGAGATTACCCATAATCACTTCATGAGACCCCTCTGCTTTAGCTGCATTCACCATGTTCACTCTTGTTGACTTGGGATTATGCCTCACCATAGCATTGCCTGGAGGTATGACTGGAGGAGTAGGCGGAAGACGCCGCTGGTTGTTGCACTTGTTTGAGTAGTGACCCTTGTGACCACACTTGTGACAAGTAACCTCTAAGAGCGGACGGAAGTTGCTTGGAGGAGGAGCATTTGCTGACTTGGGTGCCTGGGGCCTCTGCTGATAACCTCGGTTGGGTGGGTGGCAAGAACCGTGACCAGCGAACTGCCTCTGCTGCTGAGGGGAATGAAACGGAGGAGGAGGAGGAGGAACCCAATACTTCTGGTTCTTAGGAACCATCTGAGAGCTGGAAGAAGAAGAGTAGGATTCCCTGGAACGCTTCCTTGAGTTCTCCAACTTGAGCTGAGTTGTCTCGACCTTCAAAGCCATGGTGTAGAACTGATCAAACTCGGGAGGCTCTTGCAAGACTAGACCCGGCAGAACTTCATCCTTGAGACCACCTCTGAACTGATAAATCATGGACTTATCGTTAGGAACATCTTGTTTAGCATAGCGGGCTAGATTCTGGAACTCGATGTTGTACTGATAGATAGACTTGCTTCCCTGCTTCAGGTGCTTGAACTTCTCACACATCTCCTCGACAAAGCTTGTCAGAATGTAATGGGCCCTGAATTCACGATAGAAGTCATCCCAACTGATAACAAGATCACCCCTGGAGTCCTTGTATTGCTGCCACCAATTAGCTGCCTGACCTTTGAGCTAAAACGTCGTGAACCTAACATAGTCACCTGGCCTGACATTGCTGCACTCGAAGTGCTTGCTCATGTCGCAGAGCCAATCATCCGCTTCAAAAGGCTGCTCACAACAGGTGAAAGACTTGGGCTGGTTAGCAAGGAACTGGTTGAGTGTCGCAAACTGAGGCTGATTCTGGAATTTCCCTTGATAACCTTGTTGTCCCTGATCTCTCTCTTGCAACATCCCGAGCAACATCTGAGTATTTGCGTTGGTCGCGGCCATCACATCTTGCCAAGCTTATGGAGGAGGAGGCGGAGGGGGTGGTGGAGGGTTAGACTGCTCCCCATCACGACCTGGATTCCCGCGAGTTGGTGGAGCCATCCTGGAGATGGACACGAACATCAGCACACCATGGACAAGGATGATTGCAATAAGCTGAATCAAATGACTTGGTAGAAATTGAACGGAATAACATCAATAGCCTTCATACTGAAAAATTAGTAAGAACGCCTTCTTCGGGTTTGGGATACCATCAATAGATATTAGAAACCACTTGAATATACACAACAAGGTATTGAGCTGAGATATGCTGGGGATAAATGTATAAACCTCATACATCTGAAGAAAGATGATCCTAGGTAACTACTTGAATTCCCACCTAAGAACTTCCGAAATCTTTGGTTATGCAATCGGGTGTTGGGGATAGAGGGAGGAAAAATATCTCACACAGCTAACAAGCCCTACACTCCAAATGTATCCATCCATCAACACATAACCAAAGGCTTCGGAACTCCATCTATCTCGGATCCTCGAAAACACAACGATACCAAACATGGCAGTACCCCGGACGCCTCCCTAGTACTGGGTGACTCCGACCTTATCTCACCATGATAAGTATTGAAGCAATTTCGAACATCCTTCGACCTGAGATACTAAAGAAACCGAATGATAATGATGTGCCAAGAATCCCCTGCAGGCGCTCCTATCCTTATTTAGGTACGGTGGGCTCGATAGGGATAGAGGCACATCTCGTCGTTTCGCAAGTGCAGTAAACATTGCATACATGTATGAAGAGATGAGTATATGAGTTGGCTTACACTCGCCATAAGCGAAATTACAAATCCACACAATTATTCAAGCATCATACAGAAGACAGGGTCCATCTACGGACGAAATCAAACAAAGAAAAGAAGCAATGTAAAGCTGCCTTGCTTCCCAAGGATCACGACCATGGCTTCTCTACTCATCGGGGTACGTGACATACATCCTGCCATGTTCTTCATCGGACTCCCACTAGAGCTGAGTCACATCTTGTGGCACATACTCATCAACACCTGCACTTGTATTGTTGTAATCTATGAGCCATGGGGACTCAGCAATCATGTAACCCGGGTACCGAAACTATGTAAGCTTTTGGGTTTGGAAGGGGTAAGTGTTAAGGTTCCAGCAAGAACTAAGCATGTATTTTGTGGCTATCTTACGAGAACATGAATGTAAATATGGTGGTCTACGGAAGACGATCGAGAACTACCATGATCACTAAGTGATCCCGAACACCTACTTACGTCAAACATAACCCCACCGTGTTCTCTCTCGGTCCATGTCCACGAGCAGAGACCATCACGGTTACGCACACAGTTTGTGTATTTTATTAGAGTTTAGTTCAAGTTGGCTATAACCGGGTGTTAAACAAAATATCCAAGTTGCCACATAACCACGGGCACGACTTTCCGAAAGATTTAACCCTTTAGGGGTGCTCCAACTAATCCATCACAAATTAACCACACGCCGCAGGAATAACCTCGACCACGGATCTCGTGATCATCCTAGGCAATTCCAAAGGAAATCCGACACCTCGAGATAGCCCGAAGAAGACCAGAGTTCCTCACGCAAGACATTCGAGAAAGGTAAAACAAGTCCGGCAAGACCGCCCGACAGACCAGATCCCAATAGGAGCCGCGCATATCTCTGTCTCAGGGCACTACCATATGAGCTAGACGTTGGGTTGGCTGAACCCCCGGGTGACCAGGGGGTGCCGGACATCGCTCGGTTTGGACCAACACTCATGAGGAGCACTGGCCCGAGTTGTTGAGTAATTATCCACGGGGTAGCTAAGCCCTATGCATTTTTATTAAGTTGTTAAGCAAATAGTACCAATGTTGTCTCTTGCCAGACAAGCTTTATTCTCAAACAAATAATCAAGGGGGTCCCCATAACAACCCCGAGCATGTTAGGAGCGCAAAATATGGAACATAACACCGTACAAGTAACTATGGCGGTAAAAGTGGAATAAAACACCGAGCAAAAGGCCAAGCCTTCCACCTTACCAAGATATATATGTGCATTAAATTATATAGCAGAAAATATTGTGATATCTCCAGATATACATGTTATCACATGGAAACAACCTGCACCTGCATCTAAGAATGCTATAAGAGGGGCTGAGTTGCGGTAACTTAGCCAAACAAGGTTTGCTAGGTAGTGGAGGGGTTAGAGGCTATCATGGAAATGTAGGAGGCTTGATATTCAAGTGGTTGGTAACGCTAGTGTAACGATAAGAGCGAGACATCTAGCAAAGCAAAAATAGTGTCGGGATCCGGGTACGATCATCTTGCATGTTGGTTCTTCAAAGGGACAAAGAGCTGGGTCCTCGTAGTTGTATTCTCATGGAGATCCTCATACTCAGGTTCAACGCTCACATCTACCCATAGAGAAACATCACCAAATAAACAAAAAACCAAGGTGCAATGCACAAACAACATAATGTATGATTCATTTGAATTATTTAACATGGCAATCCTAGGCTAGTCATGTTTCTCATGCAATAGTTAAGTTATTAGAATTCTGGACAGAACCTCATGTTAAGTTGTTTGGATATGCATGATCATGGCAAATATGGATGCTTCATGTAAAATCGATGCAAATGCATATGTAAAACATAGGAAACGGAGTAACGGTTCTCACGCTACGCTCACGGCAAGGTACAAAGACATATTACAAGACAAGGAAGGCCATTGGATATCCCTTGGTATTCCAAGGTAGCCACTGGTTAGGAAATGAAAAACTAACCACAATAGGGCCAAAGATCATGCAAAACAATGGAGCATAGCTCCCACAAGCCACAACACAAAACCACACACACACCATGTTTGACGAGGATATGTACCTAGGGTAGGGTCCTGGACCTGACCTACATACCCTACCTAAGGGCACTATATTGGAGGAATTAAAGATTACAAGAGAGATTCCGGATGGATTCTCCATGGTGCTCAAGTCAGTCGATATTTAATCCACTTTGTATATTCTCCCTCCACTCGACAGTCACCTATCACTCAAGACCCGCTTCCAGTCGATGCCAGAAGACTAGAAGCCACTCCTGGGAGGCCAATGGGTAGGCATTAGGCCAGTCATCATTAGTAGCAATTATGATGTACGTTACCAGTAACGCTCGTCTTTATACCCACGATCGAACCCTTAGATTCCCCGCACATGTGAGGGGCAGCATACTCTATATAAGCCACCCCTCCCCTTTGGCACAAGGGTTTGCAACCTCTATAACTCATACTCTCCACGTGACTAAAGCTCCCGAGCACTAAGAGGTAGGGCTGTTACCTCCACGAGAGGGGCCTGAACTCATACATCCATGTGTATACCCTCACCGTAGCTAGGACTTTGCCCTCTCCTTTTGTACCCCTATCTTCTACTGTCAGACTCGTTCCCACGACAGTTGGAGCGCACCGTGGGGCCAACATCTAAGCGACTTCCGACGAGGTTGCATTCCCCCCCTTCGTCATGTCTTCCGGCGGTGCTTTCTCCTTGGGCCACGAGATCCATTTTGGAGCGCTGACCTTCATCGCCGACGATTCGGCGTGGCTCCAGGAAGTTCCTCTCGATGTTGAGGCGCTCCCAGTACGCGGGGCTGCACATTTCCGTGCAAGCTCCTGTGGCATACTTTTGCGACAACCATCGACTTCCTCATCTTCGGCTCTCCCTGCTGTTCGCCGTCACAAGCGATCCAGTCGCTCATGGCTCCAGCGCTGGGTGAGGCGTGCGGCGGCCCGCAAAGTTTCATCTCCATAGATTGCGGTGATCGAACCCGCCGAGTCACTTCACGGCGTGTTCGAGTCAGACTCCGATCAATCTAACGTTCCCTCCGAGTGCGAGAGCTGCGATCCTGCAGCGGAGGTTCCTATGGCTGGTTCTCTTTCGAGCCACGATGACGAATGAGCAGCCGCGCTGCGATGAGGAAGCCCTCCATACTCCCATTGTCAGTGCGACCGCTAAGGTTCAGGCTTTGGAGGCCACACGCATTCGGCTCGAAGAGCTCCAGAGAGAACTCGACGAGCATGCTCGCCAGCGTCCACCAGCTCCCAATCGATGTCAATGACAACTGTTTCCGAGTGGTTCACAGAACAATGTTGAGGTATACCGCACTCCAGTCTTAAATGTTGCAGCAGCGACTAGGATAGCAGATTCCATTCAGTCGTCGTTATCAGAGGCTAGCAGAGGTTTGTTGCAGATTAGAGCATTGCTTGATGCAGCACAATGCCAGAATTCTGCTGTTTCGTAGTCATAGAATAGGATTCACAGTAATTCACCAAGAGCAGAGAATGTCCAGTTGGCACACAATCCTGGTTCGCCTTTGTGTCGCAGGGGCACAGGTTTCTGTGAGGATCAGAATAGAGATCAGGGACGAGATCAGTTTCACCATGATGACCACCATCGAGTGCCCACTCCCCCATGGGGTGGTCCATACATGCCTCGGCACCAGGATGAAAGGCGCTCGTCCGGTGGTGAGCGGAACCTAGGGTTTGATGCTCGAGACGTCCTCACTCAGATGTGAATCGACAGAGGCAGAGCCCACAGAGATGGGTATGATAGAGATTTCCCGAGTGGCAGCACTGATGTTATTTCTGGTCCTGAGTGCTTTAGCAGGGCTATTCATTCTGCAAAGATTCCCCCCAACTTCAGGTTGGCAGCTGGCATAGGTAAGTTTTTTGGAAAGTCAAAGCCAAAGACATGGTTGGATGATTACTGAGTGGCTGTTCAGATTGGTGGTAGTAATGACAATATTGCAATGAAATATTTGTCCTTGATGTTAGATGGTCCGGCTCGTGCATGGCTGATTCGTTTGGCTCCTTCTAGCATCAACTGCTGGGAGGATCTTGCTCAAGTGTTCATCAGAATGTTTGAGGGCACTTGCAAGCGTCCTGCCAGTTTGATTGACTTGCAGCATTGTGTTCAGAAGCCCAACGAGTCTTTTAGATATTACATTCAATGCTGGTCCACTTTGCATCATATAATGGAGAATGTTTCTGGGCATAAGGTTGTTTGTGGTTTCAAGGCCGGAGTGAAGTACAGAGAGTTTTACTTGAAGTTTGGGCGAACAGGTGATATCTCTCTAAGTAAGATGATGGAAATCGCCACTCGGTATGCCAATGGCGAAGAAGAAGACCGTCTCCGCATCGGCAAAGGAAAAACAGTCGATAATGATGCCGGTGGCAATTCCAGTCAGAAGCAGAAGCGGAAGGCTGATGGCCCTATTCAGGCAGAGGTAAAAACAAGGGGAAGTCCAATGGACAGTTCAACCGCAAGAAAGGAAAAAATCAGTCAGGAACTGATGTTATGGATTTACCGTGTGCAATCCACATGAGGAAAGATGAATAAGGTAATATGATATTGCCCAAGCACACCACTCAACAGTGCCATCTGTTGATCTAGTAGTTCAGGGAGGCACTGTTGGAAATATGTTCCCCAACAAGCACCATCGAGTGAGGAAACCCCTGAGAAGGATGATGATGAAGACAAATATACTTTTCTCGATGTCAACGCTACACTGATGATTTTTGCTGATGTTGAAAGCAAGAGTTGACTGAAGGTTATAAACAGAGAAGTCAACATGGTCGTGCCTACAACTCCCACCTACCTCAAGTGGTCTCAAACTGCAATCACATTTGATCAGTCAGAGCATCCTGCTCATGTGGCCACTCCCGGTCGGCACGCTTTGGTGGTGGATCCCGATGTGGGAGGCACTCGGCTCCGCAAGGTCCTCATGGACGGTGGAAGCGGTTTGAACATTTTGTATGCAGATACCCTTAAGGGGATGGGCATTCTGATGTCCCGACTCAATAAGAGCAACATGCAGTTTCACAGAATCATCCCAGGGAAGAAGGCGAAGTCACTCGGCCAAATTGCATTGGATGTGACATTTGGGATGGATAAATTTTTTTGCAAGGAGAAATTGACATTTCAAGTTGCAGACTTCCAAAGCGCGTACCACGCCATTCTTGGTCGACCAGCTTATGCTCGTTACATGGCCCGTCCATGTTACATGTATCTCAAATTGAAGATGCCTGGGCCCAAGGGTGTGATCATAGTCACTGGCAATCGACAGAGGGCTAAGGAGTGCCTCTAGCAGGGCTCCAAAATTGTCGATCATCAGATGGCTATGGTCGAGCTAGAAGAGTGCAAGAAGAGCACTGACCCTACTGATTTGCTGCGTACTAAGAAGCTTGCTTCAGAGTCAGCTTTTCAGTCGGCAGGAGAAGTGAAAAAGGTGCACATTCACCCGACAGATTCGACTGCTACGCTGACCAGCATATCATCAACACTCGACAGCAAATACAAAGCCAAGCTCATCCAGTTCCTCCGTGAGAAATGAGACATCTTCGCATGGAAGCCTGCGGACATGCCGGGGGTTCCCCGGGAGCTGGCTAAGCACTGACTGAGAGTTGATCCAAAGGCCAAACCGGTGAAAGAACATTTGCGTCGGTCGGCGGCAAAGAAGCGTAAAGCAATCGGCAAAGAAGTGGCTCGTCTCTTGTAGGACAAGTTCATTCGGGACATTTACCACTCCGAGTGGCTCTCAAATGTTGTCATGGTCCCCAAGAAGGACAAGTCACTCCGTATGCGTATTGACTTCAAGCATACCAATCAGGTCTGCTTGAAAGATCATTTCCCGCTCCCTCGCATCGATCAGATTGTTGACTCGACTATGGGGTGTGAGTGCTTATCGTTTCTAGATGCATACTCCAATTACCATCAGATCCGTCTGTTTGGTCCGGATGAAATAAAAATAACCTTCATCACCCATTCGGGTGTTTTCGCTACATCACCATGCCATTTGGTTTGAAGAAGGCCGACGCTACTTTCATGCGCATGATTCAGAAATGTTTACTCGACCAGATTCCTTGGAATGTTGAAGCGTACATGCATGATATTGTTGTCAAGTCCTGCAAAGGTTCCGACCTGCTGGTTGACTTGGCTGAGACTTTCACCAATCTGAGGAGGCATGATATCAAGCTGAATCCGGCTAAGTGTACTTCCGGTGTCCCTGGCAGCAAGTTACTCGGTTTTCCCGTTTCTGAATGAGGGATCAACGTCAACACTAAGAAAATCAGCGCCATTACCCGAATGAAGAGTCCCATGCGAGTGCACGATGTTCAGAAGCTCAGCTTGGCAGCATTGAGTCGATTCATTTCTCATCTTGGTGAGAAGGCATTGCCTTTATACTGAGTGATGAAGAAATCTGACACGTTCGAGTGGACTCTTGAGGCTGAAGCAACGTTTGTTGAGCTCAAAGCTCTGCTTTCCACCCAACCGGTGCTTGCTGCTCCATGCAGCAAAGAGCCTTTGCTCCTGTACATCGCGGCCACTAATTAGGTCGTCAGTACAGTTTTGACTGTCGAGCGGGAAGAGGAAGGCAAGGCCTACAAAGTCCAACGCCCAGTCTACTACATTTATGAAGTGTTAACTCCTTCAAAGCAAAGGTACTCGCATTACGAGAAGCTTGTCTATGGCATCTATAAGTCAGCAAAGAAGGTAGCACATTATTTTCAAGACCACTCAATTTCAGTCGTTAGTGATGCTCCATTATCTGAGATCCTCAACAATCGAGACGTGACTGGTCGAGTGGCTAAATGGGTGATTGAACTCCTATACTTTGATATCAAGTTCGAAGCCAAGAAAGCGATCAAGTCTCAGGCACTTGGTGATTTCATGGCCGAGTGGATTGAAGAGCAGCAGCCAATCCAGATTCACTCAACACACAGGACCATGTTCTTTGATGGCTCTAAAATGTTGAATGGGTCCAGTGCTGGCGTTGTTTTGGTGTCCCTAAAAGGCGACAAACTCAGTTATGTCCTGCAGATTCACTTTGATTCCTCCAACAATGAATCACTATTGTACGGGTTGCGCATGGCTATCACACTCGGCGTCAAGCGGCTGATGGTCTATGGCGACTCAGATTTTGTGGTCAATCAAGTTATGAAAGAGTGGGATGTTCAAAACCCCACTATGACTGGATACTGCAATGCTGTTAGAAAGCTTGAGAAGAAGTTTGAAGGTCTAGAACTCCACCATGTTCCCCGAGTGAAGAATCATGCGGCCGATGAGCTGGCAAAGATTATATCCACTTGACGACATGTCCCCAGCAATGTATTCTTAGAGCATCTTCACACTCCTTCGGTGCAGGAGGATCCCTTCACCGAAGAGCCCCCGCAAGCTATGAGCTCCTCTGATCCAACTGAAGTTGATGTCCCTGCAGTCATTGATTTGGTCATGGAGGTTTTGGTCATCATTGCCGACTAGATAGTGCCCTATATTGCGTATATTCTGAGGTAGGAACTCCCTGAAGATGAGACTGAAGCCCAATAGATTGTGCCCAGATCCAAAGCTTTTACTATGTTGAATGATCAGCTGTACAGAGAAAGTGTAACTTGTGTGATGCAGCAATGCATTTCCCCTGAAGAAGGTCGAATGATCCTAGATGAAATCCACTCGGGAACTTGCGGCCATCATGCGTCCTCTCGGACAATCATCACTAAAGCATATCGAGCTGGTTTCTTCTGGCTGCGTGCCAATGAGATGGCCAAGGACATTGTTGATCACTCTGAATGGTGACAGTTCTATGCAAACATGTGTCACAAACCCGCATCTGCTCTGGAGACCATTCCCCTTGCTTGGCCGTTCTCTGTCTAGGGTCCGTATATGGTTGGTCCCTTTCGGACTGGCCAAAGTGGATTTATTCATCTGCTTGTTGCAGTCGACAAGTTTACGAAGTGGATTGAGGCCAAGCCAATAAAGAAATTGAACTCTCACACTACAGTCAAATTTATGAGAGAAATAATATACCGGTATGGAGTCCCCCATAGCATCATCATAGATAATGGCACAAACTTCGACTCAGAAGAGTTCAGGCACTTCTGCTTCTCCCAAGGCACTCGGGTGGATTATGCCTCCGTTTCGCACCCCCAAACCAATGGTCAAGTTGAGCGAGCCGATGGTCTCATCTTACAAGGTCTAAAGCCTCATCTCATGTGAGATCTAGAACATGCTGCCGGAGCTTGGGTGTTTGAGTTACCTTCTATTTTATGGGGCTTGAGAACAACACCTAATCGGTCAACTGGACGAACTCCTTTTTTCTTGGTCTACGCAGCCGAAGCTGTCCTGCCAAGTGATTTGTTTCATAATTCTCCTCGAGTGGATCTATATTCTGAAGCTGAAGCTGAACAAGCAAGACTGGATGGTGTAGATCTCCTAGAAGAGGAGCGGGAGATGGCTTTCATTCGGACGGCTACATACCAACAAGATCTACGACGCTTCCATGCGAAGCATGTCAAGAGTCGACCTTTTCATGAGGGTGACTTGGTGCTCTGAGTGGATCAACAACGACCCCATAAGCTTGCTCTAGCATGGGAAGGTCCTTTTATCGTCCCCAAGGTGTTGAACAATGGAGCCTATCACCTCTACAATATCAAGAAGAAGATTGATGAGCCACGAGCCTGGAATGCAGATCTGCTCCGGTGTTTCTATACCTAAAAACAGAGTTGTGTTGATGTAATGAAAGTATTTCAAAAAATGTCATTTTTGCAAGTATGACTTCCGTAGTCTTTTGTTGATTCCGATCGTGTAATTTCACACTTGGGAACACTCCAAGTGTCAGGCAATCCTCACACTCGGGGGCTTAGCTGCGAACATGGTTTCGCCTAAGTCAAAAACCCTGCCGAGGGATAGCAGTCTATTCACTCAGTGACTTAGCTATGAACCAGTCTTCGTCTAAGTTTAAAACTTGTCCGAGTGTTGAGTAATCCTCACACTCGGGGGCTTAGTTGCGAACCAGCTTTCGCCTAAGTTAAAAATAAATTCCGACTGGATTACGATCTATTCATTCGAAAACTTAGCTACGAACCAGCATTCGTCTAAGTTGAAAACAAATTCAGTCAAGCAAGATTGAAAACAAATTACGAACCAGCAATCCTCACACTGGGGGGCTTAGCTGCGAACCAGTTTGTGCCTAAGTTGAAAACAAATTCAGTCAAGCAAGATTGAAAACAAATTACGGATAAATCCAATGGTTTCAGCATGGATAAAACTTTCGCGCGCAAGCAAAGGTACTCAGGCTTAAGGCCTGAATGAAGTTTTCCGACCAATACAGTTCCACTCGGCATTCCGAGGCAGATAAAGTTTTTACTGCGAATAAAGTTCTTTATGCACCGGACGGACTTGTTAGCTCGACGAAGGTGTCCAAATCGATCCCGTGTGAGATCGGAGTGGCTGCTTCGATGAAGGTCTCCATGAAGTCTCCAAACTGAAATTTCTTCGTGTTCATCACTCGGAGGTCCTTCAGGTTGTCCTCTGTTGCTTCCTTGCAATCAACTCCGAAAAGGGAGAGCGCCACATCGGCTCGGCATCGGGCAGCTGACTTCTTCCAAGCTTGCACTCGACTAGGGATATCATTGAGTGTGGCCATCATGGATGCAAGGTCATTCTGGAGAGTGTCTTTGGGCCATAGTTCCTTGTCAATCTTCTCTAGTGCCGCATTTAGTCGGAGGATATATGCTTGAACACCCTAGAGTCGAACGTTGAGTCGGAACATGTTCATGTCCACCACATCTCCAACAGGCAATTTAGTGGGATCCAGATTGGGCTTGATTTCTTCGGTCTCTTTCTCAAAGTCTTGGCAGAATTCTATATAGAAGAAGGAATGGGAAGATGATTGCATTTCTAGTCTGTGTGAATTGAGGAAATTCATTCGACAAGGATAGTTACCGTTGAGCATGATGAACATCTTCCTCGCGAATTCTCCCAAGTGCTTCTCTAAGCCATTGCTCCTCTTGGTCAGCTGCTCTGACTTCTTGATGAGTTCACTCCATTCCAGTTTCAGCTTGGAGTTTTCCTCCTCTATCTTCTTGGTGGCGGCCAGTTTCTTCTCGGCGGCATCAGTTTCCCCCCCTCTCCACCTTTTGGGCGTTAGCAAGTACCTTGTCCTTGTCCTCCAGTGCCTTCTTCATGGTATCTAAAGAAATAGCATTGTTGAGTCGCGCTTGGAGTTGATGATTTCCATCTCGCACGTCTGTTCGATTGAGAGCACTCGGTTCAAAGGATGGAAAGTGGGAGTAAGAATGCTTGGGGTCGACAAAGATTACCTCCCAAAGTTGTCAGCTCGTTCTTGGAGACCTCCAGATTACTTGTCCGCGCACGTTCCAGGCTGTTCTTGGAGACCTCCAGATCCAATCGCAGCTGGTTCCTTTCCTCCTCCAAGTCCTTGTAATGGGTGCCAAGTTCACAAGCTCTCTGAAATAAAAAAAATGTACAATTTAGTCAACAGAAAAATTCCTTCACTCCCAAGTGGAAAGGGTCGACTGAAGGGCGGCCTGCCGCCCCACCCCACACTCCTGAAATAGCGGCATACCATGGTTGATAAAATTATGTCCATGAAACCTGCGTCATATCATGGTTGATGGCAATGACATCCATGAAACCTATAAGGTAGCTTTGGAGTGGTACAACTAAAGCAAAAATTTCACTTGACATGTCGAGTGGCAAGCGTACTCCGCGTACAACAAAGAACCCCGAGTTCAAGTTCTTAAGACTACCGCTCATCATCAACGATCAACAGTAGTCTCGGGGACTACACCCAGTGGGTGCACTCAGTGTGCCCCCATTGGTTCCTAAATCACTCAACAAGGTCTGCACTGTCTGAGCATGAGATGGTCTCTATTAGACCCCTACCAGTGCAAGCACTCGACGGCGGTCTCGGGGACTACACCCAGTGGGTGCACTCAGCGTGCCCCCACTTAATTTGCTAGCACTCGATCTGTCGAGTGGCAGAAAAAACAACATGCGCAAGCATATGAACATCGTCTCTTTTCAGAACCCCACCAGTGCAAGCACTCAACGATGGGCTCGGGGACTACACCCAGTGGGTGCACTCAGCGTGCCCCCAGTAGACCTTCTATCATTCAATCTGTCGAGTGGCTACCAAAACAATTCTAAGACACCTGCCGATGTCTTCACCATTCGACAGCGGTCTCGGGGACTACACCCGGTGGATGCACTCAGCGTGCCCCCACTAGACCGAAACCTACTCGACTAAGACCTAATCTATTCGAGTGGAGAACTTACAAGTATTTTACAAAAGGAAAACACCCAGCGGGTGTACAATCAAGAAAGACATGAATTCAATTGGAAATGCACTTACAATCGCACTTACTCAAACGTTGGTACAAAGAGCTGCGCTGGCATCATAAGCCAGCTTGCTGGCCTCATACACCTCCTTGGTGCGCAACATTATTTGCTCCACCTGGATCATGGCTTCCTTTGAATCTCTAGTTTGATCTTCGAGGACATGGTGCAAAGGAAGGGCAGTCACCGGCTGAATTGGTGCTGCAGCTGTAGCAGTTGAGGTAGTCTAGGGTGGTTTGATTATTGTCGACACCATGATGGTTGAAGCAGCTGGTGGAGCACTCGACAATGGAACCACGAGCTTGGTTCTGGCTCGGGATGAGTCGCATATCCCCTGGGATGATACTGTAGTCAACCGCTGAGGCATGTGTGCTGATGGTGTTCTTCAGGTGCGTACCCGCGGGGTGCCTAAGGTCACACCTTCACCCCCATACCCCGAGGAAGTTCTTCATCGTCCTCTAGTTGAATGATCTCTGCAAGCATCAATCGACAACACTGGATTATACAATCGGCGAGTCATTTTTCAAGAATGAGAGCTGAAGAAGATTTGTTTACCTCTTTGGGAAGTCGCTACATCGATAGTATCCACGTCCATTTGATCCTCTCCGTCCTGTGGAGGCGACATCACTGAGGTAGCGGCACTGGTAGACCAAGTTCCACTTGGTCAACAAGAATTTGAAGTCACATTCAACAACGGAAGAAGAAAGCAAATAGTTACATTGAGACAACAAGCACAACGATCTTCATGCAGGGCAAAGCTTTGCGAGGTTTAGGCGCGTTGGGCTTAGGCTGATTTGCGGCCCGTTCACTCGACTCAATGGCCGAGGTTCGGTCCCGCTTTAGGTTCTTCTCACTCGAAGCCAAGGCCTTACCTGGGACAGTCGTAGGGTCCCGACGCAGCTTGGAGCAATGCTTCGTGCATGGGGGAGACTCGAGTTCCTCCTCGTCTTCATTAGTGTATTCATAGTCATCCCCGCTGTCGTCGGCGTTGTTGGTGTCCATGCTGTCGCCCACGCTCTCCCCTCCATCTTCAGGCTGGTTCCCGTTTGGCACGGGCGAGTGCATGTGCGTCCACTCCTGCAAGATTCAAACAATGAAGTCAGCTGACATATGAGCCAATCACTCGACAAAATAATATGATAGTCGACGAGATAAAGTTTACCAGATTCTTCGGTGGATTCTTAGCAGAGTAAGGCTTGATTCTCTTAGCTCCTAGGGGGTTGTCGCAAGCTCCGGTAATGCTTTGAAGCCATTGGTTGACAGTTTTCTGTGAGACTACTTCCGGGTGCATCCGGGTCGTGCGCTCAGGGCCTGAGTAATACCACATAGTGTGGTCCCTTGCCTGGAGCGACTGGATCCGTCGACTGTGGAATGTCTCCAGGAGGTCCATACCAGTCACTCCACCATGGACTAGGGTCACTATGGCGTCCACCAAGATCCCCACTTGGACTTTCTCCCCATCTGACACTTTCAAGGATTTGGGAACGATAGGACGATCTAACGTGAAAGGGGAAAGACCAGTCGACATATTGGTATAAGTTATATCCTTGCAGTAAAACCATGTCGACTGCCAACCCCTAACAGATTCTGGGAAGGTCATGGAAGGAAAAGAACTCCTAGCTCTCTTCTAGACTCCCAAGCCACCACACAGCTAGACGACATGGGTTTTACCATCCTCGGGATTGGCCTTTTTAACCGACTGAGATCTGATGGTGAAGATATGTTTGAACAGACCCAGTGGGGAGGACAACCCAGGAAACACTCACATAGAGTGATGAAAGCTGAAAGATAGGAAATTAGCATTGGAGGAAAATGGTGGAGCTGGGCTCCGAAGAAGTTCAGAAACCCTCGGAAGAATGGATGGGGGGCATGGAGAAACCTCTCTTGACGTGGGTGAGGAGGAGGACCCGCACCCCCTCATGCGGCTTCGGCTCGAGCTCCCCCTCCGACTGCCTCCATGAACCTTCCGCCATGATCTCGTCGACGACGAGATTCTCGACGTCCGCGGTGGTGACCGTCGAAAGGAGAAAATTCCCCTGGATCCACCCCGATGGCAAGGTGAACTGCGTAGTTGACGGATTTTTGGGACCTTCACAGCCCCCTTCTTGGTGCGCTCCAAATTCTCCGTCTTCCCCTTCGTCATTGCGGCGACATTGTTCGTCGACATGAAGTAGAGCTATGCGCTGGAAGCAGGGGAGGCGGAGGAAGAGAGAAGATTTGGGGGAGAATACTATTCAGACCGCAGCACAGCGGGATTTATACTCCGTTAAGTGTCTCGCTGACTCATGGGCCCGCTGGATCCCCGCATATATTGAGCGCAGACGGCACACAATATGTGGGGAAATGGGTGGCGTGTGAATCGAGGCATCGTGCCCGCACTTGCCCCAGTCATGGCGTCATCATCACGGACGCGCGCGCTTCCCAAATTTTTGAATCCCGCAAAATCCAGGCCTGATAGAGTGACCCATCACGTCTAAAGATCCCTTCAGGTTGGAATATAACTGACGTTGAGAGTTCATTCGGAAACTTTCAAGGTAGAATCGATCCGGGCGAATGACAAAGATTTCAATCGACGCAAATTTCACTGAAGCCTCAAAGTTCATTCGAAAGTTTGGTGCCTTTTTCAGAACTGGCATCGATCCCCCTTTACCACTCGAAACCCGATCAATTCAGGGGCTAATGACGAGGATATGAACCTAGGTTAGGGTTCTGGACCTGACCTACAAACCCTACCTAAGGGCACTATATTGGAGGACTTAAAGGTTACAAGAGAGATTCCGATTGGATTCTCCATGGTGCTCAAGTCACTCGACATTTAATCCACTCGGTATCTTCTCCCTCCACTCGACAGTCACCTATCACTCGAAAGACCCCACTTCCAATAGACGCTAGAAGACCAGAAGCCACTCCCGGGAGGCCAACGGGTAGGCATTAGGCCAGTCATCATTAGTAGCAATTATGATGTACGTTACCAGTAACACTCGTCTTTATACCCATGACCGAACCCTTGGATGCCTCGCACTTATGAGGGAGAACATACTCTATATAAGCCGCCCCTCCCCTCTGGCACAAGGGTTCACAACCTCTGTAACTCATACTCTCCACACGACAAAAGCTCCTGGGCACTAAGACGTAGGGTTGTTACCTCCACGAGAGGGGCCTAAACTCATACATCTCTGTGTACACCCTCACCGTAGCTAGGACTCTGCCCTCTCCTTTCGTACCTTATCTTCTACTGTCAGACTCGTTCCCACAACACTGTCCAAAACAGCAACATAGCAACCTGCACAACAATTATTTAGAGCTACAAGATGTTTCCAACCACAACCAAAGTATGAACAGAAACTACATAACATTCTTAACAAATCATCCCACTACACAAACTTGAAAGGAGCTAAGTAACACTAGCAATGAAGCTCACAAGATGGCATGGTGAAACAAATTCTAGGGACTTAGAGAAAATCATAGTTTTTTGGAATCTGAGTTATCCTGATAGCAATTTGACAGCTGTAAACAATGATGCTAGAGACCACCTCATGGCATGAAAATTAACAGGATGGTAGAGGACAATATCTACTACAAAACACTAGCACTGAGCTTGATCTAAAACACAACAAAACACTTGGTAGCACCCACTAAACATGGCATAAAAATAACTACAGATTCTCAGACCTAGAAATATTTAGCATGTTGAAAACAGCCATATTTTCTTAGCTACTTTGGAGCAAGAAACCCACTTACATACAAGCATATCATGTCAAAAGAAAATACTAGGGCATAATACTCACAAAACTCTACCACTTACATGTTGACACAAACATCATAGCATTCATGGATTTATTCATACAAAAATGACAAACTAGGATATTGGAAGAAAATGAAATTTTGCAAAAATTGCTCAAAAGCTAAAACAAATTACACCATTGGATTCCTGGGATTTTTCTACCCCAAATCCATATATCATACCCCTATGTTTGCATTTGAAAACTGCACAAAACCTAGCTCGAAAAATAACCTCCAATACTTATAAGTCAAAACCTACTTTATTTGAATACTGCCAAAAATGGCCATACCCACAAATGTACATATACCAGAAATGGAATTATTCCTATTAATAGAAATAAAACAAGCAAAACAAGAAATAAAACAAATAAATAAATAAATAGGAGGGACCCACCTGGCAATGAGCTAGGGCCCCTCTATGGGTATGACAAGTGGGGGCCAGGGCCGACTGTCATACTCACACACATACACACAACACACACACACACACACACACATGGCCACACCAGAAGGACATCACAGGCACATGGGATCCAGCCCGTGGCCACACCAGATCCACTCACACACTCACACATCACACACCACACACAAAAATTAAAAGGGGCGAGGGATATTCGATCCCACGACCTACTGGTCACTGCCCAGGGTCGATACCACTATGCTTGGCTCGGCCGTATGATAGAAGAAAGATCTCGCGCGACATATACAGAAAAAAGGGGGAACTTCCTCCTTCTTGCGGCAAAGGAGAAAACCCATCGCCGGCGCAACTACGACGATCATCGGAGGGGACGAGTGACGGCGGGGCTGTAGAATTCCATGAGGAACCTATCCTAGCTCAAGGGAATGACAACAACGCGAGGAAAGCGAGCAGACTGAGCTCAAGCTTGAGGTCGGTCATGGCGCTGAAGCGGCAGGGCTGCGTGAGCCAGCCGAGGGTGTGCGGGCATGTGGGAGCGCTTGGGGCAGCGATGTGGGAGCACGAGGATGCCGAGCTGGGCCGGCTGGGCGTGTGGTGACGCTGCTCCACGGCAACCACACCTAACAGCAAGGAAAAACTGCACCTTTGCAGTGCATGGGGAGCGCGACGGCGGCATGCACGGATCTATGCGTCCAAGGAATGAGAGTGCGAAGGAGAGGGGTGAGTAGCTGGAGGGGCATACCGAGCTCACCTAGGACACTGAAAGGAGGTCGGGGTCGAGCCGGGGACGCCGCGAGGAGGCTCTGAACCTTGACGGTCTTTGGGTCCACACGCCGGGAAGAAGATAGTGACGGGGATGGAGCTTCAGCGTCGCTGGCATCGCGCGCGTAGAGGAAGAAGACACACATACCACCAGGGCTCCGATCTATGCGGACAGGGGGCCGGAGACGATGCGAAAAGACTATCCCGAGCAGGAGCTCGCGGTCGGTCGGAGCATGACGGGTAGGGTGACGGCTTGCACAAGGCGATCTACCTGAGTGACAGCGATGCGAGAGGGGGGAGAAATGGCATGCGGGGAGCTAGGGATACATGGGGGACGCAATATAAAGGGGCTAGGGGGTCACAGACGGCCGTCAAATCAACGATGCCGAGGACGTGGCGCTCTGGATGACCTGCCATATAGGTTGACGACGATGATGCGTGCAGGAGGGAGGCTGGGCTGCGGGAGCGCTCTTACCGGGCCTGAGGGAGCTTATGGCCTAGGTGGGCTCTCCTCCTCCTCTCTCTCTCTCTCAGCAAAACAACACCTTTGTTTTTCTAAATAAAATCTCACAGAACAAAATAAAAGCAAGATCAGAGAGAAGAAGTTGGAAGAAAAATAAATACATACTTGGGTTCACTAAAAAGCAAGCTATTTTATAAAAATGAACTAGCCATTTTAAGACAAGGTAAATTAATTACTTTTAATAACAAAATACTACTATTTTTAATAGACATTAATGAAAAAATTAGCAACAATTGAAAGAGCTCACATACTCCACTTCAAATAATTCACTTGATCATCAGAACATTTTAAAGGATTTAATAGGCAAGTTTAGACTCATGCCACAATAATATTTAAAGACCAAAAGGGATTTAAGCATAGTTTGCAAAAGTGGTGAAGGCTACACTACACATGCACACACAACACTCCCATGACCCTAGAACACACATCATGCTTCAACCACACCACAATCACATCACCACAACCTTGTGCACACAAAACAATATGATAATGGATGCTTATGATGTCATGATGCAAGAATGACATGGAGCAAAATATATTTATCACACACATGAAGGCAAACATGTAAGGTCCACATGAGATACATTACAAAATGGCAAGGGTGCACTTGGGCTGTTACTAGAGCCGTCTGGATCGGGCTAGTCTCTCTGCTCTGTCCCTCGCTCTCTAGACCACTCCCGCGAGCTCACTCGAGAGCTTCCGCCTCCGCCGTCGTCAATTCGCACACCTCAGGCCGTCCCCGAGCTCGACGTCCACGCCATCCACCCTACAGTGAGCCTCTTCTTCGAATCCCCCTTCTCCCCGCATCAATTTCGAGCTCCTGTGCCAACCGCCGCCATGGCCAGTGAGGCCCTCGATTCGGTGCACCTCCGCTGGACTTGGGTGCACCAGCGAGCTCATGGAGCTTCCAGGATGTCATAGAGCCCCTTGTGTCGTTGCCTTCGCGCTGGTCAAACCCGAGCTCCGGCCGTCGCCACGGGCTAGCCTCCGACGAGCTCTGGCGACCCCACGACTCTCCGCATGTCCCAGTAGTTATGGGCGAACGAGGGCTTCCTCCTGGAGCCCTCAGTGTGCCAACACCGCCCGTAGCGCCGCTCTGGCATGCCATCGCCGCACTGCAGGGTCGCCGGCATCGTCATTTCCCCGCAAGGTTAATTAGCCTAAAATGATTTAGTTAGAGAAAATAACCCCTGTTTATTCAATGGGTCACTAACCAGTTGGCCCCACTGGTCAGATTTGACCCAGGGCACTCAATGGACCGGATGACATCACTCTGACGTCATGCGGACGCAATAAATTATTATGGATTATAAATAAATCAATAAATGATTTAACATTTTCATAAAATGTTTAAAACTTCTAAAAATCATAGAAATTCAACCGTAACTCAAATGAAAATAATTTATATATGAAAAATAATCAGAAAAATCCAATGATTCTGTTATGCCATGTTCATGCATGTTTGAGAAAGTTAAAATCACCAATTAGGAAATTTCATATTAGGATAATTTAATAAATAGTGTTGGAGTTGGAATTTAGTATATATTTGAATTCCACTTCACTTAATATGACTAACTATAGCACTAGGTCAATTCAGTGCCTTAACATGCCATATCATACATCATGTATGTTGCATTGCATTGAATGTGTTCCTTTCTTGTTTGCTAGTGTTTGTTCCTTCTCGGTAGACGATGATTCTGACGTTGTGATTGTTGACTCTATGAAGAGAAGTGATATCTTCAGGACTATCAGGCAAGCAACCCCCCTTGAGCATTTCGATATAATCCTACTCTCTCTCTCTCTTGCTCTCATTTCAATGCATTAGGACAATACGATTCAACTGTTACATGTTCTCGGTAGTTGAACCCATTCCTTTGCATGACCTATCTTTCCCACAGTAAATAGTTGAAACCACTTAGCATGAGTAGCAACTGCTTGAGCCTTGTTGTGCTTACTCATCCATGCTTTCTTACTGTGCCTGCTATGCTTAGAGTCATGTTGGGTCTAATCCATCTGAGCGATGAATCGGAATGGATGTGTTCATGTCCGCTGTGTGAGAGCTAAGCGTGTGAACACGATTTGGTAAAGGTAGCGATGAGAGGCTATGTAGGAGTACATGGTGGGTTGTCTCATTGGGACCGTCCTTAGGAACTAAGTTCTGTGTATGTTATCCAAGACAACATACTACCATGCACTGGGCCCGAAACCAATGGACCCTCTCCGCTTATTAATCGCGTACATCTCTGTCCAGGAGTTGCAACTAGTTTCTGATGTTTGTAGGATGTGCTGGCGGCCATGCATAGCGCTGACCGGAGGGGTAGGCTATGGCGCAGTAGATGCACCATGACACGGTGTACCAAGCGTAGTACCATCCGTCGAGGTGGGGTTAGGAACCCTGTACACATCGTTTGGGGCCGTAATGGAAACTTCGGCCGGACATCCTTGCGAGTTCAGTCTTAAATAGGCGATAAACTTAGACTAGGGTCTTGTGTGATTAACGGTCATGGCCGACTCCCTCGCCGGGATTCCGCTTGAAGGTTGCCGAGGTGCCTTTTAACATGCACATGGCGGTAAGTGGCGGGAGCGTGTGTGAAGAAGTATACCCCTGCAGGGTTATTAATCTGTTCGAATTGTCGCGTCCTCGAATATGGACTACTTGGATTGCTTATGTGGTACATAGGCAAGTGAAATGGATACCTCTAAAATACGCAAGATAAGCGTGAGTGCTATGGATGGCCTTCTCGTAGGGAGATGGGAGAGGATCCATAGTGGTGTATTTATTGGTGAATATGTGGACTCATGTGCGCTATCCCACCTCAAAGATACTACTTGTAGTCATAGTATAGGTTAGCCAAGAGTCAAAGCTGGCCTGCTGCAATAAACTCCACAACCCCCTTCATTGATAGTGATGCATACGTAGATAGTTCTGATGTAAGTCTTGCTGAGTACCGTTGCACTCACGTTTGCTTAATTTATGTTTTTGCACAGGAGACATCAGTCTCATTAGTGATTCTTATGACATGAAGTGCGATGTTGACCGGATTAGCTTGGGAATCCCAAACAGAGATCTGGCTCCTTTGGCAGGGTCATTGTAGCTTTTCAGGCTCCTCCAGCCACTTTTAGTACATGTCTGTACCCAGACATGTTTTGCTTTCGCTTGTTGCTTGTATGGCTTGAATGTTGGGTCTTGTGACCCCTGCTTGTAACATCTTACTATGTTGGCTCTTCCGAGCCTTCTAAATAAATGTTGTATGTTGTATGGTTATGCTGTGATGCCATAGTTGTATTTATGCATATCGGGCATGTCGTGTGTACGTGTGACGTGCAACGGTATGTATGGGATTCCACACCTAGGTGTGTGCCTTTATTAGTACTCTTTACAAGGAACTTGCTCCTTGTGCTTCCACCGAGCCTTGGTAGCTTGCTACCGCTCCGGACACATTGATTGACCGACACGTATCCTTCTTTGTTGTTGTGTCTGTCCTTCGAGGAAATGTCTCATCGTGTAATGGAGTCCCTGTAGCCTGCTACGACTCGTCTACGTGCAGTGATGACATTTATGTCCCACGACGTAATGCAATCCTTGTAGCTTGTTATGACTCATCTACACATGCTAGAGATCGACACCTGCATTGTTGGGTTATGTGTGCCTGTCCATATACAGATGTGCCACTTGGGTTCTACGACTAGTCATGTCGACCCGGGTTCTCTGTTATTTGAATGCTAGCAACACATTCACATACGTGAGCCAAAAGACGCAAACGGTCCCGGCCCAGGTATGTTGGCAGACGTGGAGATAATCATGCATGAGGCCGCAAAGTGAAGGCTTGTGTTACAAGCTGGGTTCTTATGGCTTAGGACCGGGGTCCCGACACACCGGCTTTGTGGATGCTCAGCGAGTAGAGCTGCAAGAACTCGGTGGGATCTGGGGTGCCGTCGAAGCAAGGAGGCAGGTCAGGCTTGAACTTGGAGGGCCACACGGCCGGATGTAGCTCCAGGGCGATGGCATGGCAACCCACTGAACACGTGGGTGCCGTGCGCGCAGGAGGGGCTTGGTCTTGGTGCTCCTACATAGCTGCCCACAGGGGCACCCAGTCGCGACGCTGGTGCGGTGGCGCAGGGAGCGCACACATCCATGCGTGTTGGGGGCAACACCTGGCAGCTTACTTTATCTCTCACCCTCGTCGGGGGCCCGCACGGCTGATCGCTCGGGCGTGCTTCACGCTTGGGCTCGGGGTCGATGTCACGCTGGGGAGGAGGGGGTGGCGCATCATGGGACACATGGCCTGCGAGAGAGGGCTATGGACGGAATGAGTAGGAGAGTGTCGAGGCATCACCAGCGGCACTAACGAGCTCTGCGATGCGCCCGAGCCAGTCATCGTAGCAGTTGCGGGCAGGGCGGTGACACAGCAGCTCGCGCGCCAGGCCGAGTGCGCCCATCCCTGCGCGTCGGCTCGAGGCGAGCGTGGGAGGACGACCCAGTAGCTAGAACGATCGATCGAGTGGCGGTGCGGCCGTTGCACCGCGTGGTGAACGGCTGTGACGAGTCCTGCTGCTCGTGGGCATCTGGGCCCATAGCGCTGTCGGCCACTAGAGAGGCGGATCGACGTGTGGTGGTGCGGCCCACCGATGCTGTCTAGGCGACAGGAGCAGTGCGGCGCTCAGGGCGGGCTCAATGGGCATCAACCATCAGAGCGGTGGAGCAGAGAAGGAGCAAAGCTTGAGGAAGACCTCGACACACCCCCTACCTAGCGCGTCAAATGTCAGATTTCAGGCTCCGCAAAACCCAAGGAGGTTAGAACTCAGGGGCGTGTGCAAAGATCCCCACCAGCTCCGGCCTCACGTTCACGGCTCGACAACCTAGACCGACAAACCCAATCACGTGAAGGAGACTAGCACACGGGGATATACCCAGGTTCGGGCCGCTACGAAGCGTAAAACCCGACTCCTGCCTTTGGTGGATTGCCTCACGAGGAGGTTTGTGGATGAACTAGTACAATGGTGGTTAACCTAGTGAGGGCGCTCAGGTGGTGTTCGATCTTTCTACCCCTCTACAGAGCAGCCTAGCCTCTATTTATAATGGCACGGGTCCTCTTCCCTTATCGCAATGGCCGGAAGGGATCCCACAATGTCCAAATTCGAAGGGGGGCAAGGAGTACACCCTTATCCCGAGGAAAGGTGGTCCTCGCCTGCAAAGTAGTCGGTGGTGATGCAGGGGTGGGCTCGGTGTTGACATCCGTCCTGCTGAGCCTGCTGGCCTGGTCTTGTTGCACCGAAATGGAAACCTTTGATGGGATGCCTCAGGAACCCGTGTACGTCTTTGCCTCCTTTGGACCAAAGAGGAATATGTCTCCTCTGCGCGCGTTGGTGCCCGCCTGGCCCGTATTGCGTCATCCTTGACCTCTCGAGGCCGAGTATTGCATAGCGATCTCTGCCACTCAGGAGGGGGCCTAGGGAAGTCTCCTCCTTCCAGGAACCTCGGTGCTGTCCTCCTCGCGAGGGCGGGGCTCTCGTGAGGACCTTGTCTTGAGTGAAACCGCGCTGCACCATACGAAGTTCCGAAGAGAGTCACGCCCTGAGCCACAGGCAGGCAAGTCTGGGTACCCGTGTTCCCAGGACGTCAACAATTGCCTCCCAGTGATCAATGTAGCAATCCCAAGAAAATACATGTGTCGCTTCTATTACGTGGACCAATCCATCGCTAGTAATAACAATACTAGTACTTGCACACGGGACGTGCATAAAAATTAGTTGATTAACAAAAAGCAAACTCTGCCTGAATTAAATAATAAATAGTACATAGAAAAGGATCACATCTCCCTGTATAATGAAAGCGATTTGTGCACCGTCACGCATGGGCAGTCCTACATTGTGCGGTCTCCTCGGCAGGATTACCGCGTCAGATTGATTTTTCTTACAGCGGGTCCCATGTGTTGTTGTCCTGTTAACGTATGGCCTGACTCTAATCGACCACCAGCCATATTATTTTAACTAAATGGTCTTTGGAGGATCTTATGTCGCACATTGACCCCCCAAAAAACTTATTTCGTCTCCTGACCCGTCATTAGCGTCTGGCAGTTTGGCATTTCACGTACACGTTGGCACACTTTACTCTTTGGCGCGTTTGACCGGTCACGATCCACCGCAGTTGGCCACGCCGCTAGCATGGCACCACCCTGTAGTGCCTGGTGGATTGACGCCATAAGTGCGAGATAGTCTGCGTTTCCAGTTTCCCCTAGCAACATCACAGCAGATCATATCATGTTCTATCTGGATGTTCTGACGAACTGGTGACATGCCTGACTTAGAGGTGTCACGTATGAAAAGTTACAACGTCAATCAGTTTGGTGTTATGTGTCCCTAACAGCGCCTTATCATTTGGCATATGCACGGCAGCGCTTATCACACCGTCTTGGTTGGCGGTGCTTGACATACGGGGCCGCCTGTCAAGCAGGCGTGCCATCTCGGCTGCGTGTTGCGCCTTTCAATTCGGCGTTTCATGTCAGCGTCGGCGCATCCTGGGTGACTGACCTTCTTTTTGCATTCGCGCTAACGTAATAGGCATGCTGCAAAAATCATCGACGCTTTCAACAGGTGTGCCATCTTAGTTGTTTGTAGCGCCTCTCAATTCGGCGTTTCATGTCACCCTCGGACATTTCCACGTCTCGAGTGACCTTTTTTTGCATTCATGCTAAAGTAGTAGGCGTACATTCTTAGAAAAATCATCGCGGTGCAGTTTGTCCTTTTAAGCTCCCCCACCCTCCCCTCCCCCTAAACAAGTCGCCCCCTTCATAGCGTCCACTCCACAGAGCCACTCGCAGGTCCCCGTCCCCTTCCCCTCTTTTTCCTTATTCCCCACGGGTCCGGCGACCATTCTAGGAAGCCCGTCGTATAGCCAGGACTATCCCTATCAAAAGCAGCTTCCTGGCCACCCCTCATTGTAGCAACCTACCTCTCAAACAGAAATTCCCAGCGGTAGAAGAGTGGAGACCACGCAGCATCAACCAGATCTACCAAAAGCAGCAGGTAATCTTCTTACGAATCTGTTGACACCTGATTTTGGCACGATGCAAAAAGCAATTAAGATGGCCTCAAATGAAAAGGTGTTTAACGTGAACAAGTTTTATGTTGCTAAATGGAACATATTTCATGTTTAGATCATTGCATCGTCTCACTCTGAATTCGTATGCAAAAGTTAGAGCCATCAGAGTGCAGCCCTAACACAAGGCAAAAACTGGTGCGAGGGATCACACACATGTCTGATGGGTCGCGCGAGCCATTAGGCCCTCAAGACGGCCTCTAATGGAAAATCTTACAACACAAAAAAGTTAGGTATCGTCGAGCCGATTGATTTTGATATACAATTCGTCTCAATCCTAGGTTGTATGCAATCTGAAGAGGCAAAACAAGATCATGCTGAAGTTTCAATCGGGAAATCCGTGTGAAAACTTCCCGACCGAGTGAAAATTACCGTCCGAGTGAAAAGCTATCGGCCGAATAAAAAGTTTTATTATCCAAATGAAAACTTGTATCCAAGTAAAGCAATATGGCCATACAATCTGAGTGAAGGATACTAATATCCGACTGAAGAGATTCAAAACCGAGTGTTATTGGCAGATCGAGTAAGAAGCTAAAGATTGACCGAAAAGGTTATATAGATGCTTTCGGATGGAAAAGTGCTCAACACGAAAGTTATGCATATCATCTAAACAGTCAACATTGATTTGGTAGTCATCGTAATCTGAGATCGTATGCAACCTACATAAAAGATACAAGATTCAGTCAGCCCAGTCAACTGTCAGTCCGAGTTCGACTAGAAGTTGAAGATGGCCTTGTAAAGTGTTCAAGATGGCTTCAGACGGAAAAGTGAACAACAGAAGAACTGTTTCTCTAGTCGGAACGGTTGATTCTAACATAAATATTATCTCAATCCAAGGTCATATGCAGATTCTGCAGGCCGCGCAAGGAGCAAGATAGAAGTTTGGACCAGATTCGGGTTGAATCCGAGTTGAACTAGAATTAGGACTCTAGGACGTGATTTGGTGTATTTTTCTTGTATGAAAAGCCTAGATGAATCCTTTGCATATATGGGAAGTCCATCCGCCTCTTATATATATTGGAGGTGACGGCCGATTAAAGAACACACAATCGAACAAACACATCAACTACTTTTTCGTGTTCGTCTATGCCCTACCCTTGTATCTTTATTCTCATTCTTCGTTCGTTCTTTTTCTTGGAGGGCAGCGATTCATGAGGCCCTAGGGGCAATCAGGTCGACCTAGGGCAGCCCATAGCCGCCGCGCGCCCTGACGGGGTTCCTCCCAGGCATGTGGGGTTTCAGGTCTACAAAAGCGCCCGCCGGATTGCTTGCGTGCCGCGTTTCCGGACGGGTCCCCTTTGACGTGAGCTGCGGTGCATCACACCCGACGTCGAGGGTACACGGTGATGTCTTAGTGAGCGATCACACTTTTTGGCGACTCTGCTGAGGATGAAGGTTCGAATGGTCTCCAGCCTATTCTTGCTACAAGGAGAACGTCATCAAGCGGCTGCATCTACGAGGTAACATGTATCATCAATCCTCTTACGTAGATGCAAATAGCCATCATGTTGCTGTTGCTAGATCTTTCAATGGACATGTCATGTCGGCCAGACCTAACGAGAAAAGATCGGCTAGTTATTCTATTGAAGGGGCTTGGAATTTACATAATCGCGACCTGCAACTTATGGATCCGAACTTCCGTGCATCGGCAACACCTTTCAATATGCCGGTGAACAACACAATGAGTTCGGATGCTAAATATAAGACACCTCGTGTACAAGAGTGTGTCCCGCAATTTTATTCATCGACAACTGACTTGCAATATGCAGGTTCATCCCCAAACATGCTTATGGATGAGAGAATCGGCCACGCTTCCATTAGCTATTTGACCGATTATCCCCAATCATCATATACTACACCTCATGAGATTAATTGTTCAACCACATATGCAACTAAAAATATTCATGACTCAGCTCGCCTTCATGGTTATGCCTGAGTGAATGGAGATTCTACAGGAGCATTTGTGTCTAATATTGCAGGAGATGAGGTGGCTTTGGCTACATTAAAGTGTTTAGCCCAAAATAAGAGGATTAGCACTCTTTGTCTGGAGCAACATGATACGGGGTTTGTTCCTGATTATGAGGCAATAATAGCTAGGGTTTTGCAAGCATACGAACTGTTGCCAATTGATCAAATTTTCAAGAGAAAATATTCAACAACAGTGCCTATGTCTTCGCTTATCGTTGCAACATGTTATACACCCCCAATCCAATTTAAAATTTTTGGCAACATCAATTCATTGCCGAAAGATCCTAAAAGCATTAGGGGGGCAAGCCGATCCATCTAGAGACAAGTCTGAAGAAAAACATGTGGCCCGAATGGACGAGGTCAAGCCAAAGCTCACAGAATATCGACAGGATTATGAAACACTCAAGAAGAAGCGTGAAGAGGAAGATTTCCAAGAATATGTCAAGTTCCTTCCTCCATGTAACAATCATGTTGGCCTTTCTGTGATGTTACAGCAAGATAAAAAAGAAGCTTCGCAAACAAATCAGCAAAAATATATTCACTCGGCTAGTATGTTGGATCCGGTTGAAACGAAGTCAAATATGACTAAGCCATCTATAGCCGATTCAAATGTTTCCTTTAAAGCCAAGACAATGATCTATTCAGTTGGAACCAGATTGAGCACCGAGATGGTTAAGGCTGAGCGCATAGAGTCAAGACCGAGTGCATCGAGCGAGTTAAGGCCGAGTGCAACAAGTCACCTGAGTGCATCAAGCCAGCCAAGTACAACATGCCAGCCGAGTGCATGGATCCATCTGAGTACATCTTTGGCTAATGCCAAGTGCATCAACCCAGTCATTGCCAGGTGTACCAAAGTAAAAGATGCAAGCTTCACCGAGCTAAGGAACGACAAACGCAGCAAATTGGTCGTGCTTGATTTTTCTGGATGTAAGGGAGCTTTCATCCTGCCCGATGAGTTCCGTGCCAAAGATGATGTGCATAAAGAACAAAAGAAGATGATCAAACAAGATTCAGTTATAGATGAACATCAAGAGACAGAAAATAAAGTTGAACAATGTTCGGTTAACAAGAAGGATCCGAGTGACACGGCACGAGAGCCAGAAGAGGAAGTCGAAGCGTTGGAGAGATATCCAGAGGTTGATCAAAGCATTTTTCATGTTGTGCCGACATCACATTCTCCCAACAATTTACTTGTCTTTCGATTTGGTCAAAATTATACAATTGATGCATCTTCCTCTACAATTCTAATAAATTTTTAAAGACCAGTGAAGATAAGTAATTTATTTGCTAGGAACAATCTTATAACTAATTATGCTGGTCAACATATTGTACCATTCATAGGGGCTAATAGTAGCACTCTGTTCCAACCAAAGTTGTCACCATTATGTTAGCTAAGCTTTATTTTCATATGGACAGCTTTGATTGGTTCATGCCTGGCTAACACTTGGTCTCATATGAGACATATATTTTGTAACTATTTTGGTTGTAGAAACATAAAGCCAGATTCAAAGTGCTTCAAAATAGCCGATTTAGAAAAATCAGAAAAGGAGGACAGAAGACGATGCATAGCCGAGTTAGATGATGTTAAGCCGACATCACTCGGTTGTTTAATTCCACAACCGGTATCACAATATCGGTTAATGGGCGAGCAGTGTACTTTCAGATTAGGCATAGTTGATCTCATCATTGGTGCATCGCTGGCTAACCCAATTATCATAGAAGATCGGCATATTGAGCCATTAAGACAAGAGCGAATGCCCAATACGTTCAAGCAGAAAATATGAGACCACGATGTGCTTCATCAAGTCACACAATCGGTCGTCGAAGGACAATTGGAAATAGTTAGACCACCAGATGATGTCCAGCCGGCTAACAGTAATCTTGATGGCAATCATGTATCGACCCAACTGCAAGCCGACTCATCCCAAGACGATTGGGCGCACGCTGAAGATGATGGGTCCAATTCGTCACGTAAAGAAATTGTTCAAGCCGGCGATCCTGAAGGCATGAATTCCATCAAAGCTACATCAGAGACATCTAGCACTGGGGGCAACAAGAAAATCCAAAGACCGATGCATGCGAGACCAAACAAAGCAAGGTTCATGGTAAGCACATAGGTAAAAAGCCGAAAGTCACTTTCACGGAGTTATTGGAAAAATATCAGAAGATAGGTGAGGCGAAGAGTGCTTATCGTCCAAGTGAACTGAAAGCATCGAAGTCACCCCAAGGTGTAAATCTGTAGATCAGGATTGGTGAAGGAAGAACCTAAACACGCCGACTCTGCAAACTTCTTTTGGGCCGCCAACGCCAAAGTCATCCAGGCCTTCCCATGCCGGCTTATGTTCATACCAATCGTGGGACTGGTATAATTCACAGGCACACCATCATTCTTACGCTAAATCACCTTGCCAAGTTTATGCAGCTCCAAGAAAATCAAGGTGGCAGCCATATGTCAAAGACCGACTTAATCAAGAGTCGGCAGAAGCTCATGGAGGAGGAAGGAGGTGATCAAGCAGGTCTACCAAGTAAAAGGATATGGTTGCAATGATGTTGTTTCTAACCCGGATCCAAATAACCAAAAGCCAACTGAGTTGATGTTGTCTACAAAGGGAAAGAGAGTGAAGCGAGTAACTTTGAAGGACCCAATCGCTGTGTGTGGACAGGCCAAGTCGGAGGTTCCCAAAGCTAGGAAGAACTTGCCAGTATGTAAACAAAAGCCACATCCAAGTTGCCCACTTGTCTTGCCATATTCGCAAGAGAAGAAACTGAAGCGACTTAGGGCAAAAGAGTTAGACAAGAGGAACATGGCATGGATCCCCAAGGGAAACCGTCAAGGCGAGAATGATGTGACATCTCATGTTGCGAAGACGACAGGGGTAAGGGAGGACAAGCATGAAGCCAGTAGGTCACGACGACGGTTTTCACCTCACTATAGGAGACTCCAAGAGGCCCGTCATCCATGTTCTTCAACCGTACCATCAAAATAGGTGCTATGGAATATATCCCTAGCCGAAACATCTAATTTATTTCATCTATTCACACTTTGGTGGACGGATTCCCGAGCTCCTTTGAGATAAGAATGTGTGGCCGATATTTGCATATCGCCCTGAGAGTTCATTGTGTTGGCAAAGCTGACATCTGGCTAACGGTGTTCATCATGGTTGTCTCGTACTTCTATAGCCAATGCTTAGTGTTTGTCAATACTGACAAGGCCGACTTAATTATGGAGTCGACCACTAATTAGGGGCCTAGTGTACAAAAGGCTTTAACTCTTGGTGATAGACATCTATAGGATCCAAGTCACGAGACAGACGTTGTTCGGCGGAGGCTTGCTGGGATACTTTGATCAACAATGAGTTGAGTCACCGAACAATTGACGGTATTCTTTTGAGTGAATGGTCATAATTGTTCGGCAACTATTGTGCAAATGGTTATAATATCCCAAAAAGGAGTGTCTAAACAAAGCAAGGCCAGGAATGACATGAGAGACTTGCGTGGAGGCCTTTGTGACATCTATTGGTTGTTCTCAAACGACTATCATGTAAAGAGGTTCCACTCGAGCAACAACAGACCTGATCATATGGCCGATAATGATTATCATCCTCAGCATGCACAACCAATGGAGTGTTGACATCGTGTTTAGAGAAAATACATTGCAAATTATTTTTTGGCATACAAGTTTTACCGAAAAATAGGGGGGCATGTGTTGACACCTGATTTTGGCACGATGCAAAAAAGCAATTAAGATGGCCTCAAATGAAAAGGTGTTCAACGTGAACAAGTTTTGTATTGCTAAATGGAATGTATTTCATGTTTAGATCATTGCTTTCCAGCCTCATCTTAAGGACCGAAATTCCACTCGAAGTGCCAGAATCTAACTTCCCGAGTGCTATTCGGCGGATTAAGCTCCCAAGAAGACCTCATATGACAAAATGATCTATACGGATTGTCTCCATCTTGTCAAAATGATCTATTTTGATATCAAAATCGTCTCAATCCGAGTTCATATGCAAAAGTTAGAGCCATCAGAGTGCAGCCCTACCACAAGGCAAAAACTAGCGCGAGGGATTAGACACGTGTCTCATGGGTCACGCGACCCATTCGGCCCTCAATAAAGCCTCTGATGGAAAATCTTAAAACATTAATAAGTTAGGTATTGTCGAGACGATTGGTTTTGATATATAATTTGTCTCAATCCGAGGTTGTATGCGACCTGGAGAGGCTAAACAAGTTCAGGCTGAAGTTTCAGTCAGGAAATCCGAGTGAAAAGATTTCCGGCCGAGTGAAAATTGTCGTCCGAGTGAAAAGCTATCGTCCGAATGAAAAGTTTTATTATCCAAATGAAAAATTGTATCCAAATGAAGCAATATGGCCATACAATCCGAGTGAAGGATACTAATATCCGACTGAAGAGATTCAAAACCGAGTGTTATTGGTAGATTGAGTAAGAAGCTGAAGATTGACTGAAAAGGTTATCTAGATGCTTTTGGATGGAAAAGAGTTCAACACGAAAGTTATACGTATCATCGAGACAGTCAAATTTTCTTTTGTAGTGATCATCATCTGAGATAGTATGCAACCTGCAAAAACGATACAGAATTCGGACAGTCCAGTCAGCTGTCGGTCCGAGTCCGACTAGAAGTTGAAGATGGCCTCGTAAAGTGTTCAAGATGGTTTCAGATGGAAAAGTGATCAACATAATAATTGTTTGTCTCGTCAAAACGGTTGATTATGATATAAATATCATCTCAATCCGAGGTAATATGCAGATTATGTGGGCTGCACAAGGAGCATGGCAGAAGTTTGGGCCAGATTCGGGCTGAATCTGAGTTGAACTAGAATTAGGACTCTAGGACGTGATTTGGTGTAATTTTTTCCGTAAGGAAAGCCTAGATGAATCCTTTGCTTGTACGGGAAGTCCAGCCATCTCTTATATATATTGGAGGTGACGGCCGATTAAAGAACACACAATCGAACAAACACATCTACTACGTTTTCATGTTCATATATCCCCTACCCTTGTATCTTTCTTCTCATTCTTCATTCGTTCTTATTCTTGGAGGGCAGCGATCCACGAGGCCCTAGGGGCTATTAGGTCGACCTAGGTCAGCTCATAGCTGCCGCGTGCCCTGATTGGGTCCCTCCCAGGCGTGTGGGGTTTCAGGTCTACAAAAGCGCCAGCCGAATTGCTTGCGTACCGCACTTCCGGACGGGTACCCTTCGACGTGAGCTGTGGTGCATCACCCCCGGCGTTAAGGGTACATGATGGCGTGTTAGTGTGCGATCGTAATCAACTTGGCAGGATGTATATTAGTCTTTAATTACATACCGTTAGGTTATAGGGTTAGGCAACATGTGCACTATTTGTTATATTATGGCATGCCAGACCTGGCACACGTGACGTGGGTTAATGTTGCCTATATTGGTTTCTTATGTACGATGGTGTATCGTAATGTAGTGCATTTACATCATGGCGGCACTCTTAACATGCAATCTGGCAACACTGGTGTCGAGTTTGTGAACACCGAAAGCCTTGCCTTATGTTTTCCTAAGGATCCAGCTCTTGGTGAACTTGATGATAAGGTGAGGCAAGAGATGGATGTGGAAGAAAGTTCTGTAGTAAGGATGGAAGGAAGGTATGATGCTGGCATAAGCCCTAGGTCGTTGTGCACTATGATCCCCTTGGCCGAGGCATATGCTTGGGAAAACTACAAGGCAAATGTCGATGAATCTTGCATTAAGATCCTTGTTGTATATGTAGTGGTCCAGTCAGGTCATAACCTGTCAGATATAGACCTAAATTGTTTGCCGGTAGGCTGCGATGGCCGCAAACGTAGGTCAAGTGTAGGTAGCCATACCATAGGCAGCCAACAGATCTACGAAACCATGACCGGGAGTCAGCCCACTGCAATAGTTAGCACCCCTCCAACACATGATGCTGTTAATGGGGATGTTGGTGCTCATTTTGATCTGAACAACAGACCTGGAAAAGATGGTGGCAGCGATGATGATAGTGATGCAGGTTCTCCAGAAGGGACTGAGTTGTTGATGCATAATAGAGAAGGGATGGCCACTGAGGTAGAAGAGGTTGCTGAAGAGGTGGATGCAGATCTGGATGGGGATGATACAGAGGCTGAGTCATATTTGGAAATAATGGCTCCGGAGCTTCTAGTCATTGAAATCTCAATGGAGTTGCAGGCTCAGCAAACAACTTTTGCATCAGACAAACATAACGACACAAGTTATGCTACTTTGGAAGAGGAGGACGAGGAGCGGAAACAGGAGGCCAAGTTGGAATACCTCACGGCACGGGCAGAGGACTCCCAAGACGAAGGTCCGCCCACTGAATATGAGTTCAGCTTGTTGGAAAAAATACTCTTTCGAACCATGTACAACAGAGACATGAGCACACATGAGTTTAGAGATTTAAGTGGCGCTGACCTAGCAGTTGTAGCAGAGCAAGATATGTACGATATGGAGTCGCTCGTTGCGCCAAGACCTCAAACATTCGAAGAGGAGAAGATATATCCGAGGTCGGTGGAATATTGTTAGTTGCCTAGGATCGCACCGCTGTGGGCGCAATGTCATAGAAGGTCATCACCGCTAGCTTACGTCCAACTTCATCGGTCAGTGACTGAAACATGCCATCGCCAAGAAGCCAACGCAGTCCGCATCTCAGATGCAGAATTACATAAGCATGATATTTGTGTATGATGTTAATTACGGAAAGGCCTAGAGGGCTAAGCAGCTGGCTCTGAAGATTTTTACGATGACTAGGAGGAGTCATACGGTGTGCTCCCGAAACTACTTCAGGCTATGAAGGCCCGTGACCCAGGAATGGTGTATGAGGTGGAGGGATACCCATGGGGCTTCCCAGAGAAGAGCCCAAAGGGGTGGTGTTGGGGATATAACCCCGTGATATGACCCGGCTGGAAGGTTTCGGTTGATAAGCATTGGTTATGATCCGGCCCATGAAGATATGTATTAGCTGGAAGCCCAAGAACTTTGGCGGCTCTTGAGGTGGGCCGGACGACAGAGACCCGGATGCGCAAGACCTTCCAAAGGATAACTTGGTTGGTAAGATAGAGATGGATTCGAAGATGTAAAGCGTGATCTGGTTGTACAATTGTAAGACCCGACGGCTCTGACCTCTAATATAAAGGCAGAGCCGGGGCGGCTTAGAGGGGGGGATCAAAAACTAGGTCAAGTGTCTAGCCCCTTGTAATCGATACAACAAGCAATAACAACACAAGCAGGACGTAGGATTTTACCTCGGCTTGAGGGGCCGAACCTGGGTAAAGTCGTGTCCTTTGTCTCAATCAACCCCTTTGAGTCCACTACCATGGCGATGGCTCCGAACTCAAGTCTGGTAACCCGGACATTTGCCGTGACAAAACCACGACAGTTGGCGCCCACCGTGGGGCACGCGTTCGGTGGTGTTGAGTTCTCAAAGGGCTCCCTTCCAGAGCTCGAAGGATACGTAGTTGGGAGGATGAGCAAGAGTCGCCGCGGCCGGCTCTACATCGACGACGCCGGCTGGGGGCTTGATGCTGCTTCCGTGGAGTATGGTTTCAGGGTTCCGTTCGGCGGGATCCAGGTGTTCATCGGAAAGATCGGCGGATCTACACCCAGGCCGGACATCTGCCGTGACATCGTCGAGCCGGCTCGGCGTCTCCAGCCCGCACGTAAGGTAGGCCCTGCCCGTATTAACCCGGTTCACGAGCATGTCTTCGTGGGCTTCACTCAAGGGACGCATCTGGAAGCATCCGGATCTCAAGGGACTCTCGTGCACTCCGATGATGAGTCGTCAAGTGGGGAAACTGAATCTGTGTACCAGCTCAGCAATGGTGGCCTTGGGGGCTATGGTGATACTCGCCCCGAGTTAGAGCACGGTGAATCAGATGAGTCGGAGCAGCCGTCTCACGCGGCAGTATTTATGGCAGGGCCAGGGGCGGCCGGGTCGGAAGCTAACCCTCCCCAGCCGCCGGCTCAAGGCCTTGTGGAGTTGATGGATGAGCTTGAGGCTTTGTTAGCTATAGAGGTCACACCAAATAATCAGGTGGCTCGTAACGTAGAGATCGCAAGGATCAAGGGCCGGATGGCCGAGGAGCGTCAGAGGCTAACTGATTTAAACTCCCAGATGGAGGCAGAGGCAGCACGGCTCAAGGCCGACACTTTCCGTTTGGGGCTGGAACAGTTTTTAGCGGCGGCTGTGCACCGCAGGAGGCATCAATCTCGTCTGCCGGAGCGCTATAAGGCGAGGAATCTCTTCAACACCCCTGGCTCTGGGAGAGCGGCGGCTGCCCCTGGGGAAGGGCGAGTAGTGGCTCACATGGCCCCACCCGGAGGGTTTACGACACCGGCGGGTCATTATTCTAACCCGACCGAGAACATGGTAGCAGCAGCTACCCAACTTGGAACGATCCCTATCCCAGATGAGGCACCCTTTGCGGAGGTGAGGAACGCTATCGGATATTTACAGACGGCCGTGGCTCAACAAGAGAAATATACTCACAGCCGGAGCTGGATCCACTCCACCCCTCTCCATAGTTGAAGTTTCAGCCGACACTATGAGTCGCCGGCGGTTTCCAGCAGTGGCCCGCATCATGGGCAAAGGGGACGCGCGGCGCTAGACGCGCAGGCCCTGGTGGACCGAGCAAGAAACAGGCGAGAACAAGAGGCAGCAATAGTTCCCCCGGGTCTTGGGCCCTCAGTGTTGACAGAGGCTGGAGCGGTTGGTAGCGCTAGAGCCGCGGGAGTTCCATGCTTAACTCCGGCTCTACGGAGCGAGAGGTTGCCTAAGGATTTCAAGGGGCCTCGGAAGGTTCCAAATTACACGGCGGATCTCCCTCCCGAGGCTTGGGTCGAGAGCTATGAGCTAGCTATGGAGATGCTAGACGTCAGTGAGGCTGTTTTTGCAAAATATTTTATCATGATGCTCGAGGGTCCGGCTCGCACATGGTTAAAGGGTTTACCACCCAACACTATAAGTTCTTGGGCCGAATTGAGGGCAAAGTTCATAAAAAATTTCCAAGGGACTTGCAAGCAGCCTATGACCATTGTGGATTTGGATCATTGCGTTCAGCAGGAGAATGAGTCGGCTCATCATTGGGTTCGGCGGGTGTCGACCATCATTCACTCATCGGAACAGATCATGGCGGCTCAAGCGGTGCTCATTCTGGAGAAGAATTGTCATTTCGTTCCACTAAAGCAGAAGCTTGGCCGGCTTAAACGTACGTGTCAAGACATGGGAGAGCTCATGACGGCTCTAACGAAGTACGCCGACTCAGACAACACCAAAGATCCGGGTTCGGATGAGGAGAAGTCGAATCAGGGAAAGAAGAACAACCAAAGCAAGAGTTTTGGGAACAATGGGAATCAAAGCAGACAAAGGAACGCTGGCGACGGGTCAGAGCTGGTGGCAAATGCTAACACAGGGCCGAATGTTCCTAAGGGGAACGGGCGTTACAAGCCGTACAGCGGGATAACAGGCCCCCTTTCGATTTGGAAGCGGTGCTTAGGAAACCCTGCCCAGAGCACAACACACCTGATAAACTAGCAACGCATGCGTGGGGCGATTGTTTTATCATGCATAGATTTAAGAATCAACACTTTTAACCACCTCATGATCAGGGCGGTGGGCCGCCTGGCGGATCAGGGCCTGGCGGTTCAGGAAACGGTGGGTCAGGTGCCGGCTTTGGTGCTGGCGGCTCAGGAGTAGGTCATCCGGGTCACAATAATCAGCAGCATCAACAACATCCTGGCAACAACAGTCATAATAACCAGCAGCAGCAGCAACAGCAGCAACAACGCAATCAGTCTGGATTCCAGAGTAACCCGAAGCAGCTCAGTTCGGGGCAGTATCATGTGTTTACGACTGGTAACAGCAAGCGAGAAGAGAAACTACGAAGGCGAGCGGTTAATACGATCACACCGGCTCTCCCACGATACCTGCCATGGTCAGAGTATGACATGACGTGGAGCAGGCAAGATCACCCGCCACGGGTGGATGACCCGGGCCGGCTTGCTCTGGTGGTGGCCCCTCAGATACATGGTTATGGAGTAAATAAAGTGCTCATGGACGGAGGTAGCAGTATCAACATCTTGTATTATGACACCTTCCAGCGGATGAAGTTGCTAGACAAACATCTCAAAACTTCTTCTACTGTGTTTCATGGCGTGGTGCCTAGTAAGTCGGCATACCCAGTAGGAAAAATCTCTTTGGTGGTGGCTTTTGGTGATGAGTGTAATTACAGGGTGGAGACCTTATGGTTCGAGGTGGTCAAGATCAAGAGCCCTTATAATGCGTTGTTCGGGCGGCCGGCTTACGCCAAGTGCATGGCTAGGCCTTGTTATGTTTATTTGCAGCTTAAGATGCCCAGCCTAAATGGCATGATTACGGTTCATGGCAATCGAAAAACGGCTCTTGAGTGCGAGGAAGGTGATGCGGCTTATGCTGAGGCTAGCTGTGCACAAGAGGAGCTGAAGTTCTATAAGGAGAACGTTGACCCGGAGGACATGACCCCGTTGAAGAAACCAAATACAAAGGCAAAGCCGCCGCTCAAGTTTTCAGCGGATGATACTAAAACAGTGGACTTTACTCTGGGCGACTCATCCAAGCAGTTCATCATCGGGTCTCACATGGATCCCAACTAGGAAAGTGCGCTCATCGAATTCATCCGTGAGAATCGGGACATCTTTGCATGGAAACCTTCTGACATGCCGGGTGTACCGAGAGAGTTCGCTGAGCACAATCTTAATGTGAATCTGAAATTTAAGCCGATCAAGCAGTTTCTGCGGCGGTTCAGTGAGGAGAGGCGCAAGGCTATTGGGGAAGAAGTTGCCCGGCTCTTAGCCGCTGGGTTCATAGTTGAAGTTTTTCACCCGGAATGGTTGGCTAATCCAGTATTGGTGCTTAAAAAGAATGGTACGTGGCGTATGTGCATAGATTACACGGACCTTAACAAGGCTTGTCCGGCTGATCCCTTCGCACTCCCTCGCATTGATCAGATCATTGATGCAACAGCCGGTTGTGAGAATTTGTGTTTTTTGGATGCTTATTCTGGGTATCATCAGATCAAAATGGCAGTCAAGGACCAGGAGAAGACATCGTTTACCACACCTTTTGGGGCGTTCTGCTACGTCTCCATGCCTTTTGGGCTCAAGAGTGCCCAGGCGACTTACCAGCGGTGTGTGCAGAACTGTCTCCATAGCCGGATTGGTCATAATGTTCATGCTTATGTGGATGACATAGTGGTGAAGTCTAGGAAGAAGGAAACCCTCTTGGAGGACCTGAAAAAAACTTTTGACAATCTCCGGGTGTACAAAATGATGCTTAACCCGGCAAAATGTGTCTTTGGTGTCCCTGCAGGAAAGCTTTTGGGGTTCTTGGTTTCTGAGTGTGGCATCGAGGCTAACCCGGATAAAATCAAGGCTATCACCTCTTTGCGAGAGCCGACATGCATCAATGATGTTCAGCGTATTGCAGGCCGGATTGCAGCGCTGAGCCGGTTCATAAGCCGGCTTGGGGAGAAGGCCATCCCTTGTATCAAATGATGAAGAAGACGGACAAGTTTAAGTGGAGCAAGGCACCCGCAGAGGCGCTGGAAGCTCTTAAGAAGCAATTGACTGAGCCACCAGTATTAGCCGCTCTGGCTGAGAAAGAGCCGCTACTCCTATATGTAGTAGCTAACAGCCGGGCGGTCAGTGTGGCGATTGTTGTTGAACGTAAGGAAGCAGGGAAAGAGTATCCCGTTCAGAGGCATGTTTACTACATCAGTGAGGTCTTGGCTGAGTCCAAGCAGCGATATCCGCATTGGCAGAAGCTTGTATACGCGGTCTTTATGGCTAATCGTAAGCTGAAGCACTACTTTTTGGGCCATCCAATAAGTGTAGTAAGCTCTTCCCCGTTGGGGGATATTATTCAGAACAAAGAGGCTACGGGAAGGATTGCCAAGTGGGCGTTAGATTTGGGGTCTCTTTACATCAGTTACACCCCTCGTACAACAATTAAGTCTCAGGCCTTGGTGGATTTCATAAATGATTGGACAGAGTGCCAGGCGCCTGAAGAGAAGCCGGACAACATATACTGGACTATATATTTTGATGGGTCTAAACAGCTTGAGGGGTCTGGTGCTAGTGTGGTTCTCACCTCCCCGAAAGGTGATAAGGTTTGTTATGTGCTCCGGTTGATGTTCCCGTGTACTAATAATGCTGCTGAGTATGAAGCTCTGCTCCATGGTTTGAGAGTCGCTAAAGAGATGAATTTAAGCCTGGTTAGATGCCTGGGCGACTCAAACCTTGTGGCTCAGCAAGTTTCAGGTACTTGGGATTCTAAGGACCCATGGATGGCGGCTTATCGACAGGCGGTTGATGTTGTTGCAGGTTATTTCAAAGGATATCAGGTGGATCATATTGATCGTCGGCGGAACGAGGCGGCTGATGCATTATCACGACTCGGATCTCAGCGTAAGCCGGTGCCGCCTAATGTTTTTCTTGACGTGTTATATCATCCGACTGTCAAGATGCCTTCTGAGGAGGATCTGGCAATTCCTGACCCGGAGGCGGCTCTAGTGGCGGCTCTACATGTTATTCCGGATTGGACTACTCCTTATTTAGTGTACTTGACGCGCGGCGAGTTGCCGGATGATGAGAGCCGGGCTCGGGAGATCGTCCGCCATTCTAAATCCATGATAATTATCAACGGTGAGTTACACAAATGCAGTGTGACAGGTGTTTTCCAACGCTGTGTGTCACCAGAAGAGGGCCAGCAGATCTTAAATGAAATTCATGCTGGCGACTTTGGACATCATGACGGGTCAAGATCTTTAGTGGCCAAAGCTTTTCGGCATGGATTTTTCTAGTTGACGGTTCGTAAGTGTGACGCTTGTCAGAAATTTGGCCGACGTGCTCATGTTCCGGCTCAAGAGTTGAGGATGATACCTATCACTTGGCCGTTTGCGGTCTGGGGGCTTGATATGGTAGGACCCTTCAAGAGGTCCAAACATAAGAAAACACACCTCTTGCTGGCGGTTGATAAGTTTACCAAGTGGGTTGTGGCTGAGCCAGTAGGCAAATGTGATGTAGCTACAGCGGTTGAGTTTGTCAGGAAATTGATCTATCGTTTTGGCTATCCACACAGTATTATCACTGATAATGGTACAAATTTGTCCAAGGGGTCTATGAAGGTGTTCTGTGAGAAGGAGCATATCCGGCTTGATGTTTCAGCCGTGGCACATCCACAGTCCAATGGCCAGGCTGAGCGGGCTAATCAGGAAATCCTGCGAGGGGTTAAACCCCGGCTCATGGTCCCTTTGAAACGGATGGCCGGGTGTTGGGTTGATGAGTTGCCTTCCGGCTTATGGAGCATTCGGACTACACCTAATAGGTCTACAGGTTTTACACCTTTTTTCATGGTCTACGGGGCTGAGGCGGTTCTACCCAGTGACATCCGACATGATTCACCAAGGGTGGCGGCTTATGTTGAGACGGACAATGAGCTGGCACGTCAAGATGCGTTGGATGCCTTGGATGAAGCACGAGAGTTAGCAGCGACCAGATCAGCAATTTACCAGCAAGACCTGCGACGCTATCATAGCCGCAGGGTGAAGACCCGGACATTCCAGGAAGGTGACCTAGTGCTCTGGCTTATTCAAGACCAAACTGGGATGCATAAACCCTCTCCGCCGTGGGAAGGGCCCTTTGTGGTTAGCAGAAACCTCAACAACGGGTCATACTATCTCATTGATATTCGTGATGAGTCGGACACGGCGGGTCAGGAAACTTTGCGGCCATGGAACGTGGCACACTTGCGGCCATATTATACTTAAGAGATGATGCAGATCCATTATCATTATACATATCATATTTATACTACTACCAAAGATTGGAGCCCCGGCTCTTGTGGATATCTTTATGATCTCAGGATGAAATTCTTCAATACCAGCAAATTTGCGGTTCCTGTGGTTCTTTGACCCGCCAAGGTCTTGCCGGTTAATCTCCTTTAGAGACCCTGACCCAGTTAAAGCGACCTGTTAAAAGTATCCTAGTCAATCTCGCTTTAGAGACCCTAAGCCGGTTCACAGAGTTGACGGCCAATCTCGCTTTAGAAGACCCTGAACTGATGTCAATACAATAAGTTCTTCTTAGTCAATCTTGCTTTAGAGACCCTAAGCCGGTTCACAAAGTTGACGGCCAATCTCGCCCTAGAGGCCCTGAACTGATGTTACTCTTACCAGTCAATCTCGCTTTAGAGACCCTGAGCCGGTTCACAAAGTGGACGGCCAATCTCGCTTTAGAGACCCTGAACTATTGTAAGTTAAAAGTTAAGCTCTTATCAGTCAATCTCGCCTTAGAGACCTTGAGCCGGTTCACAAAGTGGATGACCAATCTCGCTTTAGAGACCCTGAACTGTTGTAAGTTAAAAGTTAAGCTCTTATCAGTCAATCTCGCCTTAGAGACCCTGAGCCGGCTCACAGAGTTGACGGCCAATCTCGCTTTAGAGACCCTGAACTGGTATGATGCGTAATTGGCTTTATGCCTAGTTTGAGTACATTAAGCGCTGTTGTTGATGGAGGCTTCCTACCTTTGGTATAGCTTAAAAAATCCCCCTAAGGCAACAACGTGTACATCAAATTCCAGTTGCTTATCAACTGCGGCCATCGAAGGGGGCTTCTTACCGACGGGTATCGCTTATCTCACCCTAATGGTCGGCTTTATGCCACTTTCGGTTACTTATTAACCGCGGTTGTCGAAGGGGGCTTCTTACCGACAGGTTTGCTTATCTCACCCTAACAACCGGCGTTTACACCAAAAATAGTTGCGGAAGGAGGCTTCTTGCCCTTGGGTATAGCTTACATAAGCCCTTCACGCAGCCGGCTAGTACAATTACTAGTCGCGGCTGTCGAATGGATGCTTCTTGCCATAAGGTATAGCTTACATAATACCATCGGCAACCGGCCCTATTCAAAATTGGCTGATTGGAGGAGGCTTCTTGCCTTCGGGTATAGCTTACATCACCTTCCAACAGCAGGTATAGCTTAAATATCACCCTTCACGCAGCCGGTTATAGGCCGCTTTACAGTTTTCAACAGTCGTCGTTGTCACATAGAGGCTTCCTACCGTCAGGTATAGCTTACTTTATCTTATGGCAGCCGGCTCTTCCATGGCATCTCATTATAAGAAAAGGGAAGTCATGCTGCTCTGGTTGATGGAGTAAATTTCCCGGGTCTAATGACTCCGGGTGAAGGACAAACGTCTCGGAAAAATTACGCATTGGTTTATCAACAGCCGCATTTGTTCATGGAGGCTATTTGCCAACAGAGGTATTATCCGGTTCTAAAAAGAGTTTTGAAGACTTCCAAGTGCCTCTCATGAATCATTGGCAGATTTATCAAAGATGGAAGCAAAGAGCTGAGAAAGATGATTGACAGTACTATAAAGTAAACCGCCGGCACGTGCATTCAGATGTTAAAAGGCTGTTACAAAAGATGTTCTCAGAGGGAACAAACGATGCTTCTGACAAAGTTTCAAAACACCATGGGCGGATGATTACAAGAGCCAATACTTGCTCTGACTATTAAGTTCGGTCACTCGGCCGGCTTATCCTGCTCCGGATCTTCTGCGGTTCGGATCTGAAGATTGCCGAGTTCCCAGTTGTAGTTAGAGACGGCAGCAAATGACCCTTCAAAGAAAGGCACGACGTTAAGCTCACCAGGGAAGAGATCTTTGCTTCGGGCAGGTGTTAGGTATTTACACTCGTAAAGAGGCCCGCGGATCCGTTTATCTTCCTGGTCGTATGCTGCTTGGTAGTTCTTCAAGTCATCCTCCGCCTCATCAGCCATTACAGACGCTAGATAGCGTGAGTCCTTGACGACTTTGAAACAGTCTTCGCCAGAAAATTCTGAGCCGTCCACCTTCTTCGAAGGATATCCACCCATCATCTCATCTAGTGTGAGATCCGGCGCGAAGGCCATGGCCCGGCTCAAACCCGCAACGGCTCCAGAGCGGAAAGCCGACTTCTTCAGCTCTTGTATTTGCTTGGGCACGGTGGAGAATAGTTCTAACACCCCTTTCAGGGCCTTGGGAATCTTCTCCTTATACTGTATGCTTTTGATGGTGAACATTGCTCTACAGTACAGCTGCTCTGTAAAGGTGTATATGGCCTTCAGCGACAGGATGCTGTCGTCTGCAAGCTGCCAGCTCAAAGGTCGTACATGAGCCGGAAGAGACAGGTTCGTCGTTAGTTGTTTCATAAAAGATATTCAGTAAAGGAGTACAGGAATGATGGACTTACCAAATAAGGCGGCAGACATCTTAGCGATGTGCCGTTTGAGCCCTTGGAGCTCCTGAGCAACGACGATGAGCCGCTGATCGGCATCATCTGCCCGTTTGATCAGTGCGGCTTTTTCAGACTCAGCTGTTTCTTTCAATATTGTTAGCTCAGAGGTGATCTTGGCTACTTCTTCGCCTAAGAGCCGGCATCTCTCGTCAGCAAGGCTTCGTGCTTCCTGTTGAGCTGCCAAGTTGGTTTTGAGATCCGCCAGCTGAGAGTCGGCGGTGTTCAAAGCGTCCTGTGCATATCAAAGGCAAAGTATAAGCTATTGCAACAACAAGAGTATTCATATGCATAAACGTTCACAGTTCAAGTTCTACAAGTCTCAAACAGATTACAAGCAATATATTTGACACTTGGGGGCTAATGTATATTTGATCTGTTCACATCTACAGTTCCGGCTCATTTTCCTGAAAATTGACCCGGAACTTGGGGGCTACACACTGGCTCTCTTTTAAACTCAAAAAGTCCCGACTCGAATAAATATGAGCCGGCCCTTGGGGGCTACATTATGGCTCTTTTCTAATCTCAAAAGTTCCGGTTCAAATAAATTTGAGCCGACCCTTGGGGGCTACAGTTGGCAGTATGCAAGTGTTGATAGTATTTAAAGCAAAGTGTTTTCTACATAACCTTCGAAAGAAGACCTGAATTCAACTCTTTGTTATATTAAATCCGGCCCTTGGGGGCTGGGGAAGGTTATGGCTGAAGAAAGGTAACATACCTCATATTTTGCCTTCATCATGCTGACCAGCCGGAGTTCCAAGTCTTGGTTGGTGTTGACCCGATTCATGTAGCCGGAGTGGAGTTCTTTGGCTGTCATTTCGTTGTACGACGAGTCAAACTCAAGTTTCCGCGAAGCTTCAAACGGCTCCGTATGCCGGGTTAAGACATGCGCTGGTGAAGGAGGTTTTTGAGCAGACCCGGTGATGATAACATCCGGAGTCGCCGGGCTCCTGGCGGGTGTAACCGGCCTTGAAGGAGCAGCTAGGGAGTTCTCCGTTATGACGTCATCTGCTGCCGGCTCAGTAGAAGCCGTTGGTCGAGTTTCTTCTTCCGCTGGAGTTTCCTCCAGCTGTTCAATATCCGGTTGAGCCGGGGCCGGCTGTTCAGGCTCTTGATTGTCAATGACAGGGCTGGAGGAAGGTTGATGGGTCTTGCGGCATTTCTCTTGAGCATTGCAAAGTAAAGGGTTAGCATTTAAAGGAGATTGGTATCTCATCAAAGACATCCGGATATTTTAACACTTACAGAGGATTAATCTTTGGTGGAGGTATGACTGAGGCTGAAGAGTCGCCCGATGAGGGTGTTTTCTGAAAAATCAAGACACAGAAATGATAAGACATTCGGACATGAAGAGAAACGAAAAAGGGAAGTACGGATACTAACCTCTGCAGGCCGCTTCTTAGGAGCTGGCAAATTTGGTAGTCCCGATGCAAGCTCTGTAGAGCCGGCGCTCCGGGTCTGACGTCATTTAGCTTGCTGTTGCTTTTTTGAAAGGAAATCAGGAGCCGGATGAGCGAGAGGGTGAGATAGAGAAAATTTTCTAACAACCCCGCCGTGGCTTTTGGAAGAAATATTCTGAGTCGGAGTACATGCAAGTTACCTCAGGAGCGTTGGCGTGACTGGTTTCTACTTCATCCTGTGAGACACGGAAAGATATTATTAAAGAGCCGGCAAGACAAAAAGTCAAGTAAGTAAAGTTCAAGGATCTTACCTCCGAATCTGAAGAAGCCGGGTGTTCGAACTAGTTCTCTTGAAGAGCTGCCTTCTTTTGTTTCTTGGCGGCGACTTTCTTTTTGGTTGTCTTTGGAAGAGGAACTTATTCCTTCTTCCAGAAGTCGGAGTCAGCCTGTGCAAATTGAGCCGGAGGAAGAATATCAAGCTTTGAAAAGGAGTTTATAAACATACAACAGGCGGAAGAAAGGTAAAAATACTTACAAGAGGCGCCGAGTTGGTCGCGCAGAAGGGCGCTAGGCCGATGGTGCTGCAAGAGCCGGAGGTCTCGTGCACAAGACTTCGGACGGTCATACAGATGTCATCCTCAGTCAAAGTGGTGGTGCTGAAGCACAGTTCGCTGTCGTAAAATCCTGGATATTCATACATGAGCCGGTTATGGCGGCTCAGAGGCATGATCCGCCATTGTACCCAGCAGCGGATAAGGTCCATTCCAATAAGGCCGTTGGCCAGAAGAGCCTTCACTCTGGCGTGGGGCTTCTCATATCTAGCACGGTCGGCAGCTGAGAGCCGGTCGGGAAGTGAAGTGTCGGTTGAGAGCCGGGAAGGACGATAACCCGGCAGACGATGTTCCGAGTCCGGAGACGTATCTTTGCAATAGAACCACGTCTTGTTCCAATCTTTTGGGTGGCTGGGCATCTGAACAGCCGGAAAGGTGATACCCCTCCGGCGGTGGATGGTGATTCCTCCAAGTTCCAAGCTTGGCCCGCTCTTGTATTCAGTCTGGCGGTTGGCGTAGAAGAACTCTCTAAAGAATCTGACTGACGGCCTTGATTGAAGGTATGCCTCGTAGAGGACTTGAAAGTGGCAAATGTTTGATACAGAATTCGGCGCCAGATCTTGGGGATGCAGCTTGTACAGGTGCAGAATGTCATGAAAGAATTTTGACCCGGGTGGCACGAATCCTCGTTCGATATGATCTGTAAAGACTATAACCTCCCCTTTCTTTGGGGCGGGGCGGGTCTCACCAGTCGGAACACGCCAGTTGATCACTTCCTTTGGAGGAAGGGTGCTAGCGGCTACTAAATCAGATAAATACTCTTCGGTCACACAGGAGCCGACCCAATTGCAGGAATTAGTGGCACATGTCATCTTGGCGGCTTAAAAGTACTGTGCAAAAAGAAAATGGCGACTAATCAAACAAAGAGCAGATAGCAAATGGCGGCTTACAAGTTACAGGGTTCTAAAAATTAAGGCCTTAAGAGGTCCAGCTGACAAAGAGCCGGAGGGGGTCTAGCGGCTCACTATGGGTGGAAGAGCCGGGAGTCATCAAGACTCGGACAAACAAGTTTCACAAATCGATACTAAAGTTTTGGATCTACCGAAGCAGAAAAGGAAGTTCTATGTCAACCTAAGCCACGAACAGTGAAAGTGAAAAATCGACCTACAGCCTTAACCGACCGCACATTGCGCATGGGCGGGCCATGTACGGTGGCGGCGATGACAATGCAGCCTAAAAGGAGGCGCGGCGGGCCTCGAGACTTGGCCGTGCGACCGTGCCGGAGAACGAAACGTGCGGCGGAGGGCCACCGGCGGAAACCCTATTTTGCTACCGATCTAAAAGCTGTGGGAAGAGGTACTTACCGGAGGCGGAGACGGCGGCGGGCGAGATTCTGGTGCAAACAGGTTGATGCAGCGACCTAGGTTGGTGACGGACGAGCGGCGACGCCGGAGCGGAGTGGACGAGCTCAAGCGACGGACGGACGACAGGAAGAAGAAGAAGAGGCGCACGAGCGGGAATGCATTGGTTTGACTTGTGTGGGTCCTATTTAACAGGGAAAGAGTGTGGGTTCCCAGGCGTCAGCACCGATCTTGCCGAAACGGATGCCTCGATTTTCGGTAAACGGTTAAATATGAGGGATTTGGTGATACGTCAGCGTATCTGTGATGTCACACCGGGTCATTCCTGGCAACTCTCAAACAATTGCAATAGACGGATGAAATGAGCTGGCTCACTTCAGCCTGGGGCCTAATGTTGGGGATATAACCCCGGGATATGACCCGGCTGGAAGGTTCCGGTTGATAAGCATTGGTTATGAGCCGGCCCACGAAGATATGTATCAACTGGAGGCCCAAGAACTTTGGCGGCTCTTGAGGTGGGCCGGACGACAGAGACTCGGATGCGCAAGACCTTCCAAAGGATAACTTGGTTGGTAAGATATAGATGGATTCGGAGATGTAAAGCGTGATCCAGTTGTACAATTGTAAGACTTGACGGCTCTAACCTGTGATATAAAGGCAGAGCCGGGGCGGCTTAGAGGGGGATCGAAAACTAGGTCAAGCGTCTAGCCCCTTGTAATCGATACAACAAGCAATAACAACACAAGCAGGACGTAGGCTTTTACCTCGGCTTGAGGGGCCGAACCTGGGTAAACTCGTGTCCTTTGTCTCAATCAACCCCTTTGAGTCCACTACCATGGCTATGGCTCTGAACTCAAGTCTGGTAACCCGAACATCTGCCGTGACAAAACCACGACAGGTGGTGTGACACCCCCAATTTTGACCGTACGCTAAACATACACGGAATGCATACGACCAAGATTAGGGACTCACTAATCAATATCACAACACAACTCTAGACACAAATTAAAGTCATGCAACTTTATATTACAACCAGGGGACTCAAGGGCTCGAATACAAAGCTCGACAAGCATGAGTCAGTGGAAGCAAATAATATTTGAGTACAGACATAAGTTAAACAAGTTTTGCCTTAAGAAGGATAGCACAAACATAATAACAAATCGAGCGAGGCGAGGCCTCCTTCCTGGGAACCTCCTATCCTACTGCTAGTCGGGGGCCGCCTCCACGTAGTAGTAGGCTCCTGCGGTGGTGTAGTAGTTGTCTCCTGCGTACTCCATCTCCTGGGCTCCATCGTATGAACATAGCAATCATATCAAGGGGGAAAGAGGAAGCAAAGCAGTTGTGAGTAGTCATCCAAAGTACTCACAAGACTGACATAAGAACTATGCTAAGTATGCATCAGTGTCAAGGAATGGGGTTATATCTGGACTGAGTGGAGAAAGCAAGAATAGGGGGAAGGCCTAGTCCTATCAAAGACTAGCATCTTCAGCATCTTGCAGCATTAGAAGAGAGTAGACTGGTATCTCATATATAGTCATATTATTGTAGCAATTTTTTTAAGTAACCACGCCCAAAGATTCTTCCTCGACTCCTTGCGAAGAAGCAATCCCGGAGCCAACATTCATTTCAATTAAAGTCACAAGTATAGTTGTAGTAGGTCAAAGTACAACCCCAAGTCGTCATGTTACCATGGACACAACTATTCAAATTGATAATTTCTTCCTTGCAGGGGCGCTCCGCATTTCCAACATGCTTGATCACCTCTGGCCAGACACACTTTTCTGGGTAATGCCCGGCCTCGGGATAGCAACACGTCATCGTCCCACCTAGGCTCAACAGAGAGGCCAACCCGCCGGTCTAAATCCTAAGCACACAGGGGTCATGGGCCCACTTGCCCTCTACGCTCCTACACGATGCGTACGTGGCCGAGGTCAGCCCTAGTACACCCTAATCCAAGAGTTGTACTTTCCAGGCCACTCGGGCACGCGCCGCTCGTTCGAAGAGCTTCAGCTGATACAACGACGTTGAATACCCATAACTTCTCCCACGCAAAGGTTTAGTGCGTAAAAGGTCAAACGACCAACTCATATCAAATACCCAACCCATTAGCATTTTATTAATGCGGGGCAAGCACAACCCATAAAGTGTGGTCCCGTCGCCCCGTCTAGAGGATGTGTGGCAAGGGACTCTCATGTCCGTCCACATCCCATCTTAACCCTTTGGATGCCTTACCGGCGCATCACACCTTATCTAACACACACGGGTACCCTTGGGGCCGACCCATCTCAAGACTGTCGAGAACTCAGGTCCACCTCAACAAAGTGGTACTACCTGTCCCTTCAGTCCCGTCACGTTAGTACAGTGTGAAGTCAATAGTAGCTGTGTGGTTATACGCCAAGTGGATATCCAAGGAATCACCCTCGATGAATACCACTCGAGGTCTGTGTATGACAAGAGTCGCTATCGATAGTTGGGAAGGAGGAATCACCCTTGATACCCACAATCGAGTAGCTCGCCATGGAATTAACATCGGGAGTGCTAAGTGAGGTATCACCCTCGTCACTCGATAGTAGCTCTGCAGTGCCATACATAAGGGGTGTGAGGTGATGAGTTAGTAAGGGTTTGTTAGTCAACCGCGATGATCGAGTCTTCTGTCTTCAAGTCCTCGATGACGTCGAAGGTGAAAGCAGGGGCAATTGGGACAATGTTGGGGTCTCTGGGGTATCACTGACCATACCTATACTAAGCATTTTAGGATAGCAGGTAACATAACAGTAGTAATCAAAACAAGCTATGCATCAGAATAGGTGCTAACTAATACAGTAGCAAAAATCTAATTCAAGAATAAGAGGGAAGAATGGGCAATATCGTAATGCTCAAGGGGGGGTTGCTTGCCCTGCTGCTCTGCGGCAAAAGGCACATCATCAGGCGCGTAGTCGTACCCGGTAGCACCGTTAGTCTCGGGGTCTATCGGAGAGAAGAGGGGGAGAAACAATAAATATAAAGCACATATGCAACATGATGCATGACATCGCAATATGCAGAGCTAGGCATGCACTAACGCAGTATTACACGTTGTAGACGGATCAATAACGATGGAAAAGTTTCATGTTCATTATGATAGGAGCACTTGACAGACTAACGGATAGCGTCTTCAGGTTCGTGGGATTTTTCTAAACAACTTTCATGTATAAAATATTTTCATCTGACTTACGGTTTATTTATATTAGTTTTTGAAGTTTTATTAATATTCTGTAATAAAACAGATTAGATTTAATTCGATAATAGAATTATGACATCAACATGATGTCATGCTGACATTAGCAGTCAAGAGTCCTGTTGACTGGTCAAACTGACCAGTGGGTCCCACTGTCATTGACATAGGATTAATTAGGTTTAAAATTAATTAAAACAAATTAATTATGGGTGTGGCACCTGCGTGTCATTCTCTATGTAAGTTAGTCAATTGATAAAATTAATTAATCAAAAATTAATTAGAGTTAATGGGGCTGGGCCCACATGTCATTCTAATACACTTAATTAATTGAGCTAATTAATCTTAATTACGTTAATTAGCTTAATTAATTAATTAATTATCTAATTGTTTATTTATTTATTTATTTTATTATTATTACTATTTTTAATTTCCTTTAATAAGGGCGTGGCCCTTGTTGTCATTCAAGGGGGGTGGGCTTAGTGGGGGTTACCAACTAACCAAATTGGGGCTGGGGCGGGGCACTGGCCAGGGGGACAACTGTTGGAGATATGCCCTAGAGGCAATCATGTATGATGATATTTTCTATGTGTTTATGAATAAAGATAGTGCTTGGACATTATCATTGTTGTGTATTAACAAGTATGTGACTTGTTTGTGAGACTATGCATTGTATGATGACTGTCCTTAATGGTCCCTAGTTGAAAGGCTTGTGTGGACGCACAGCCAGTTAGACTAGCATATGACACGGTGGATGGTTCGGTCTCATTGACCATGTAGCATTGGATGCTAGTTGGATAATATGGACTCAGAAAGGTCTAGTCGGATTTGACATAGTCGGATCCCCGAGTCAAGATAAGGTCTGAGTTGGAAAGACCCAACTATGAGACGCAGCGATAGGTCATCTGTGAGTCTCTAGTACAACATATGTTCTATGTCCTAAGACCTGAGCTAGCGCATGTACTCAGGATGGTGATAGATTTGCTTTGGGCCGACCAAACGCTACTCCGTGACTGGGTAGTTACAAAGGTAGGTTTCAGGCTTGTCCAGACTCATGTTGCGAGACATGGTCAAGCAAGATGAGATTTGTCCCTCCTACATGGAGAGATATACACTGGCCCCCCTCGGGTGATCTGACCTGGTAAGCATGTCCATGCGATGAGGATTATGAGATAATCCGAAGTGTTGGTTGGATTCACTGGAACGAGAAAGAGGTCGTGCTGCAACAAGGATGACCATATCGCCTTGTGCACGACAACATATATCATGTGGCAAAGGGAACATAATTGTGAAGTACAGGTTCGCCTAACCAGCTTCATCGGACACTTGGTGTCGGCACGTTTTGCTAGAGGCCGCTACCGACCGGTCGAGTCGGATGTCATCTGACACGCGACCAAGTGGACGAGAACCTAAAGGGTCGCATGCTTAAGGGAAGGAACACATGGGCTTTAGGATCCGTGCGAGGCCCAAGAGTTGAGCCCACGCCGGATGCCTATATATAGTGGAGGTGCGGCACACCCATCCGGTTGATTGCTTGGGCGCTGTCATCAGGGTTTACATGTGTTGCGAATAGCCACCTCCACTCGCCACCGCTGACCGTGTGATCGGACCTAGCAGTCCACCGCACGGGTGTTCCTCCTGCATGTGCGGATACCATTAGAGGTGGTGCACTTGCGCCGCTCTGGCGAACCTGTACGTGGGATCTGGCGACCGACTGTTCGAGGGAGATCGGAATGGCTGTTCGAGGGAGATCGGACGAGGAGGAGACGGACCACACGAACTTGCTGCCCCAACTCTACTTCCGCTGCATGGCACTACGCGCCTAGTGGTAACAAACTATGGTCCATCTCCGTAGCATGTTCTTGAATGTTCTGCACGTAGGAAATTATTAACTCGCATGCGATGCACCTATGGTAGAACCCAACAGTGGTATTAGAGCATCTGTTATAGGATTTGGATTCAGATCGGATGCATATTTGATATGCGGAGGCAACAGATGAGATCTGTTGTCGTTCATGAGATCGGCTATGTGCACGGTTGATGAGATCAACTGCACATCGGGATTGTTGAGGCTATGTTTTCTGTCAATCGGAATCGATGAGGTTGTGACACAACCTACCCCTGCCGGTCGATGTCCTCCATTGGGGTTAACCGTGAAACGTAAATCCGAATTGGGTTCGCAATGATCGATGAGATCGGTCAGATCAGAAAATTCCGCATGACGGAGTGCAGATGCGATCTGTGATTTCGAAAAATGTACGTAATGCCTTGTATTTTGTACACGATCACACAAACCGGTAGAATGCGATTCTATGCATAAGTTTGTTTCGTAGGTTTGATGTGAATAGTATGGCTCATATGTATGTGATGCATGTGTGTAACTTAACATGAGCCACGTGTCATGATTGTCAGCTCGCAGGAGCCAAAGTGCTGTCATCATATTGTATAACGACCTACGTGTTGACTTGTGATTCTCTATAAATTAATTACTAGTTGTAGTAGTTGGAGGATATAGATCAAGTTCGAGGGTTTGGCTTCCTGGCATGACAGACAAGATGGAGTTCCGCCTTGGTCATCAGAGTAGGAACCGGCCATGGAAGGACGCCCATGAAGGAGCCGTACTATTTCACATATTTATGTTTATATGTGATTGATATTGCTTCTTGTGTCTATGCATGTTAGTATGGTAGAAAGATCCCTCGTTAATATCAAGCACATTGCCATTCCGGATGTTGCACCTTCGCACGTCAAGTACGTCTAGTGGTGGGCTCATAAAATTGAGGTGCTACTAGGTGTCCTTGAACTAGAGGGTTTGTGTCGAACACGGACATGCACTGCATCGGGTTAACTTGACAAGGCTATCAAAACGGTTTTGGGCCTTGTGGCAGAGAAGGTTGGGAGTCGGGGTATGAGATACCTACCCAATCGAAAGGAGTCATATAGAGATACAATTAGCAAGGAGTTGTTTACCGAATAGGCAAGTTGGCTAGCAGTGATGCTAAAGCTCACTAGTCGCTTGCGCTAGACGGGTCTTGAATCACTGAGAGTTTGCGGAGGGATGCTAACTTCAGTGGGAGTAGTTCTGTTTAAGGGTTGAATTACTCTACATAAACACATTGCTTAGTGATTGCATATTTTCTATTGTAGATCAGTGGCACAACCTGCTCAACCTAACTTTGCATTGAAATCAATTTTGGAAAATGATAAACTAAATGGAACAAACTTTACCACCTGGTATAGAAATATGAGAATTGTTCTCAAGCACGATAAAAAGGAACATGTTCTAGAGGATCCACTACTAGAGGAACCTGCCGAGAATGCTAACGCCACAATCAAGAATGCCCACCAGAAACTCGTTGATGAATCAAACGAGATCAGCTGCCTCATGCTGGCTTGTATGGAGCCTGATTTGCAACATCATTTCAAAAACATTCAGGCTTTCGATATGATCGACAGTTTGAAGAGCATGTTTCAGGTACAGGCTAGGACCGAAAGGTTCAACGTCTGGCAGTCCTTGACGGATTGTAAGATGAAGGAGGGTGATCCACTAAGCCCGCATGTGATCAAGATGATTGGGTAAGTGCAAGCTTTGGATCGGTTAGGCTTCCCACTTGGGGACGAGCTATCCATGGATGCAATTTTGGGTTCTCTTCCACCTAGCTATGGGACGTTCGTCTCGAACTATCATATGCACGACATGGATAAGAAGCTCACTAAATTGCATGGGATGCTCAAGGTGGCAGAGCAAGATATTAAGAAAGGCACACATCAATTGTTGATGGTGCAGAACTCGGCTATGTTCAAGAAGAGTTGGTCCAAGAAAAAGGATAAGGCAAAGGGCACGGAGAAGGCTGTCTCCACTAAGCCAAAGTTCGGACTGAGCTCAAGACCATTTGCTTTCACTGCAAGGAAAATGGTCACTGGAAGAGGAACTGTAGCAAGTGGCTTGCTGAGCACGGCAAGAAGGCCGAGGATGCTTCTTCAAGCAAAGGTACACTTGTTACATATGTTATAGACATTTACCTTGCTGACATACCTAGTAGCTCTTGGGTATTTGATACCGGATCAGTTGTTCATATTTGCAACTCGATGCAGGGGCCGGTAAGAACTAGGCGTGTGGCACAAGGGGAGATTGACATCAGAGTCGGCAACAAAGCAAGAGTTGCTGCGTTGGAGGTCGGCACGATGCAGCTCAAGCTTCCTTCTGGATTTATTTTGGAATTGAATAATTGTTTTTACATTCCGCACTTAGTCGGAACATTATTTTTGCCTCATGCTTGATGAGTCAAGGTTATGAATTCAATATAAAGGACAATGGTTGTTCATTTTATTTGAATGGGATGTTCCATGGCTATCCACCCATAGTAGATGGGCTATTTATTTTAAATCTATAAACAGAACCAGTCTATAACGTGAATGTCAAGAGGCATAAGCCTAACGAGATAAATCTGACATACTTCTGGCATTGTCGGCTTGGACACATTAGTCTGAAACGCATGAAGAAGCTCCATGATGATGGACTCCTAACTTCGTCCGACTTCGGGTCGTTCGAGACATGCGAATCATGCTTGCTAGGCAAGATGACTAGGTCTCCTTTTGCAAAGAGTTGCGAGAGGGCATCCGAGCTATTGGATCTTATACACAGTGATGTGTGTGGTCCAATGAGCACAACGGCCCGAGGTGGCTATCAGTACTTCGTGACTTTTACCGACGACTTGAGTAGATATGGATATATCTATTCGATGAGGCACAAGTCGGAAACTTTTGAAAAGTTCAGAGAGTTTCAGAATGAGGTTGAAAATCAGGTTGGCAAGACGATAAAACTTCTACGGTCAGATCATGGAGGTGAGTACATGAGCCAGGAGTTTGATAATCATCTGGAAAGCCGAGGTATAGTACCTCAGCTCACACATCCAGGTATGCCGCAGAGAAACGATGTGTCAGAACGGGGAAATCGAACCTTGTTGGACCTGGTCCAATCGATGATGAGCAAATTGGATTTTCCCTTGTCATCCTGGAGATATGCTCTAGAAACTGCAGCTTTCACACTTAATAGGGTACCATCTAAATCCGTAGACAAGACACCACATGAGATGTGGACTGGGAAGACTCCTAGTTTGCCTTTTCTAAAGATTTGGTGTTGTGAAGCATTTGTCAAGCGACTCATGTCGTACAAGCTTACACCCAAGTCGGATAAATGCATATTCGTGGGATATCTGAGGGAAACCTTGGGATACAACTTCTACAACCGAGAAGAGAACAAAGTGTTTGTTGCTCGGAATGGGGTTTTCCTAGAGAAAGAGTTTCTCAGACGGGAGGCCAGTGGGAGAACGGTCCGACTCGATGAAATTTGAGAGACACTCGGGGACAACTTGGTTGGTGATGAGATCACACCGGAGTCAGTTAGAGAACTCATAGTGGAGTCGGCACCGAAGCCACGAAGGTCGGAAAGATTGCGCAGAGTGCGTGGCGTTTTGTTGCTAGAAAGCGACGAGCCGGCCACGTATGCGGAAGTGATGGTTAGCCCAGATTCCAAGGCATGGCTAGAGGCCATGAGAACCGAGTTAAAGTCCATGGATGAGAATCAATTATGGGACTTGGTTGATCCGCCACCTGGCGTAGTTGCCATTGGTTGCAAATGGGTCTCTAAGAAGAAACCGATGTGGATGGAAATGTTCAGATCCACAAAGCTTGGCTTGTCACTAAAAGTTATGGACAAGTTCAAGGAATTGACTACGACGAGACCTACTTGCCGGTAGCGATGCTAAAGTTGGTGAGCATCATACTAGCTATAGATGCATATTTCAATTATGAGATATGGCAGATGGATGTCAAAACAGCTTTCCTTCATGGAAATTTAAAAGAGGATGTATACGTGATACAATCCGAAGGTTTTGTCGATCCAACTAACGTTGGTAAAATATGCAAGCTCAAGAGATCCATCTATGGATTGAGGCAAGCAGCACGGAGTTGGAACATTCGTTTTGATGAAGTCATCGTTGACCTTGGTTTCATCAAGAACGAAGAGGACTATTGTTTATACAAGAAGTCTAGTGGGAGCTCGGTAGTATTTTTGATCTTGTATGTGGATGACATATTGCTGATCGGAAATGTTGTTTCGATGCTGAACTCAGTCAAGGAATCATTGAATGGCAAGTTTTTGATGAAAGACCTTGGAGAGGCAGTGTACATTTTAGGACACAAGATCTATAAAGATAGACCGAGGAGGCTGCTCGGCTTAAGCCAGAGCACGTACATAGACAAAGTGTTGAAGAGGTTCAACATGTGTGAGGCCAAGAAAGGGTTCTTGCCTGTCTCACATGGTATAAGGCTAAGCAAAACTCAGAGTCCTACGACTTCTGATGAGCGAAACCGGATGAGTAGGATTCCATATGCCTCGGCAATTGGATCCAACACATATGCCATGCTATGTACACGACCTAATGTTGCCTATGCAATAAGCTTAGCAAGCAGATACCATGCCGACCCAGGTGAGAGTCACTAGGCAGCGGCGAAAACTATCTTGAAGTACCTAAAAAGGACTAAAGAGATGTTCCTAGTTTATGGAGGTAAGGAGGAGCTCTACGTAAAGGGTTACGCTGATGCTAGTTTCCAAACCGAGAGGGATGATTGTTAATCGCAAACTAGATTCGTGTATGTCATGAATGGAGGAGCAACGAGCTGGATGAGTTCCAATCAAGATACGGTGGCCGAATCCACAACACAGGCCGAATACATTGCGGCTTCTGATGCCGCAAAGGAAGGTGTTTGGATTCGGAAGTTCCTGGAAGATGTTGGTGTGTTCCCGGGCTGGTCAAAACCTTTGGACCTTTATTACGATAATTCAGGTGCCATCGCACAAGCCAAGGAGCCAAGACAACACCACAAAACTAGGCACATAGGCCGAAAATATCACTTGATACGAAAGCTCGTAGAGAAAGGTGAGACGAATTTGTGCAAGATTCATACGGATGCAAATGTTGCAGATCCGTTGACTAAGCTGCTTCCACAACCCAAGCATGAGGGGCACGTTAAAGCTATGGGCATTTGATGTCTATTTGATTGACTCTAGTGCAAGTGGGAGATTGTTGGAGATATGCCCTAGAGGCAATCATGTATCATGATATTTCCTATGTATTTATGAATAAAGTTAGTCCTTGGACATTATCATTGATGTGTATTAACAAGTATGTGACTTGTTTGTGAGACTATGCATTGTATGATGACTGTCCTAAATGGTCCCTAGTTGAAAGGGTTGTGTGGACGTGCAGCCAGTTAGACTAGCATATGACATGGTGGATGGTCCGGTCTCACTAACCATGTAGCATTGGATGCTAGCCGGATAATATGGACTCAGAAAGGTCTGGTCGGATTCATCATAGTCGGATCCGAGTCGAGATAAGGTCTGAGTTGGACAGACCCAACTATGAGACGCAACGATAGGTCATCTGTGCGTCTCTAGTACAACATACGTTCTATGTCCTAAGACCTGAGCTGGCGCATGTACTCGGGATGGTGACCAACTTGCTTTGGGCAGAACAAACGCTACTCCGTGACTGGGTAGTTACAAAGGTAGGTTTCAGACTTGTCCAGAATCATGCTGCGAGACATGGTCGAGCAAGATGGGATTTGCCCCTTCTACCAGGAGAGATATACTCTGGGCCCCTCGGGTGATCCGACCTGGATAAGCATGGCCATGCGATGATAATTATGAGATAATCTGAAGTGTTTGTCAGATTCACCGGAACGAGAAAGAGGTCGTGCTGCAACAAGGATGACCATGTCGCCTTGTGCACGACAACATATATCGTGTGGCAAAGGAAATAGAAGTGTGAAGTACAGGTTTGCCTAACCAGCTTCATCGGACACTTGGTGTCGACACGTCTTGCTAGAGGCTGCTACCGACCGGTCCACTCGGATGTCATCTGACTCGCGACCAAGTGGATGAGAACCTAAAGGGTCGCGCGCTTAAGGGAAGGAACACGTGGGCTTTAGGATCCGTGTGAGGCCCAAGAGTTGAGCATGCATCGGATGCCTATCTATAGTGGGGGTGCGGCACACCCATCCGGTTGATCGCTTGGGTGCTGTCATCAGGGTTTGCATGTGTTGCGAATAGCCACCTCCACTCGCCGCCGCCGACCGTGTCATCGGACCTAGCAGTCCGCCGCACGGGGTGTTCCTCCTGCACGCGCAAATACCGTTAGAGGCGGTGCACTTGCGCTGCTCCGGCGAACCTGTCTGTGGGATCCGGCGACCGACTATTCGAGGGAGATCAGAATGGCTGTTCGAGGGAGATCGGACGAGGAGGAGACGGACCACACAAACGCGCTGCCCCAACTCTACTTCCGCTGCACGACACTGCACGTCTAGTGGTAAGAAACTATGATCCATCTCCGTAGCATTTTCTTGGATTTTCTGCGCGTAGGAAAATTTTATTTCAAATGCGATGCACCTACGGTAGAACCCAACAACAACCGGCGGTGGAAGTGGTCTGGCGAGGACCACCGGCGGCCGGCCAGCGGCGACGGCCAGCATCGCGGGGCTCTGCGGGCGGGGTGGGCGAACGGGCGCACGGATGCGGGTGATGCAGCCGTAACGGGGCGAGCGGGGCCAAGGCGCGCGGTTGGGGTGCGGGTTGTGCCCGGTGCACGGCCGGTGCGAGGCCGAAGCGTGCAGCGAGTGCGTGGTGAGCGAGGGCTGCAGGGTGCGGGCGCGCGGTGACGGCGAGCGCAGCGAGAGGAGGGGAGGCGTGTGCCCGACAGGGCGACGGGGCGAAAGCCGGCCAGAGGGGGGAGGAGAAGGGATGGGAGGAGGAGGCCATGGCCTCACCAACGACTATAGGGGGGCTGGGGCGGCGAGGCAAGAGGGGGTCCGTTGGTGAGGAGGCGAGGAGGCGGCCGGCGATGGTGATGATGTGGCGGCGCCGATGGAGGAGGGGCATTGGCAAGGTCAACGGGGAGGAGCAATGACGACAGCCCGGGGAGGGGGCGAGACGGGCAGGAGTGGGGTTGACGGTGGCGCCACCGGGGAGCGCCAGCAAGGGGCAGGCACGGGGACGCCCCGATCCAATCTAGATTGGGAGCGGGGGAGAGCGTGGGGCAACGGGGTGAGTGGGGGGAAGTGGGGGTGTCGGCTAGGGTTCGGGGGGGGGGAGTGGGGGGTTTTGACCCCAGGGTGCTGGGGTGGGCTGGCCGGTTGGGCCAAGGCCCAATAGGGGGTTCTTTGTTTTTATTTTTAGGTTTGTTTTTGTTTTCTTTTTCTTTTAATTGTTTTCTGTTTTAGTTTTATTTTAATTTAGTGAATTTAATACTTTCAAAAATGTTAACTTTTACAACCCAATTAACTAGGCATTATTTCCTGTATTTTGAATATTTTTGTTTTGGCATTCGAATACTTTAATTTTTCAACTTTAACGTAGAGTTGTATTCCATTGTTTTTTTAAATAAAACTGAGATCAGCGGAATGGATTAGCAATAACCCATAGGTTACTGTAGCTTGATTACATGGATTACTGTAGCTTAATTATCCGGGCGTTACAGGTGGGACCGAAGATTCACTGTTTTTAGGAGGGCGTTCTGAGTGTTCGGGGCCTGCATAGAGGCGTAACATCACTGCAAGCTAGTACTTTCTATTGACGGAACATTTCTTGCCGGCAAGGTACCAGGTGTGCTGCTCGTGGTCATAACCTGTGATGCCGATAATCAGCTAGTGCCCCTTGTTTTCGCCCTTGTAGAATGGGAAGAAAATTCCAACTAGGAGTGGTTCATGAATATTCTCCGGTTGCACGTCCTTGGTCGCGATAGGCCACCATACATTATATTGGACCCACACCCTGGGATCATCAATGCAGTCCGAGTATACTTAGAAGTTTATCCGGGTGTGATTCATAGATGGTGCATGCAGTACTTTGCTCACAACTTCTACTCGAAAGTAAAGAACAAAGACTGCACTGACACATTGAAGGTTTTGTGCGGGAATTCGAGCCCTTGATTTCCGATGAAAGGTTGAAATACCTCATGAAGGCAGTCTCCAAACAAGGTTTGGATTTCATACAGACGCACCTTCCTTTTAAGGAGAAGTGGGCTCACGCCTTCAATGTAGGGGGGCTAGGTACTGTCACATGACGAGCAACATGGCTGAGATTTTCAATGCAGTTCTTAAGGGGATAAGGTGGCTCCCAATCATCACCGTGATGACCATCACCGTTGACAAGTCCAATGAGTATTGGATATCATGATGGTCTGCCGTTAAGCACTCCATCACCGCGGGTCGCATGGATGGTGATGGCAACCAAAGTGATCGTCGTTGGCCTCGGAAGGTCAGTGAGCGTCTACAGACACAACGGATCAAGTCTGTGGGACAAACTATGAATACCTACGATCCAGTGAAACAAGGTTACTCTATAGAAGAGGTGGGCGGCCATAGGAGTGTCGGCGAACCATGGGGCGACCGTGTTCATGAGATCAACCTTGAGAAGAAAACTTGCACCTGCCATAGGACAAGGGTTTATCATGAGCCATGCTCGCATCTGATGGTGGCATTCATGAAACATGGTTTTAATTAGGATACTATGGTCTCCCTATATTACATCATAGAGGTTATGCAACTTATCTGGTCCAGCTAACAACCACACGCATCAACAAGACGCATGTAATATTAGACCGATAGTAGCCAATACACTTGGCGCATTCTCCTTAGTCAGAATGGCGTGCTATGCACACTACGCTTGCTGCTATACTTCATTTCACGATGCACAGATTCCCTAGGCGCTATACATGTCGTACTCATGTAACGCCCCGTCTCCCTAGGTGGGCAGACACATCGCTGTAGGTTTTGACATGTATAATCAATTGACATTGCTTTTTGCATGCGTGACATGCCGGAGCAAAAGGTTCTACCCAAGCCACGGTCGCCTCGTAGTCCTAGATTTTAAACCATGGTCGCGCTTGCAGTCCCATTGAGTTCATTTCGTCCCAAGATCTGCAAGGGAAACTGCTCCAAGTTTCAGTAAGTGGATCCGCCGCTGGGCACTTTCCACCACCACTTCTTCTTATAATCCCACAGATAGTTCCCCTCTCACAATGCCATAGACGAGAACCGTAGTTGCCACCACCACTTCTTCGGCTCCCTCTCCTGCAGTTGGCACCACCATTTCTTTAGCTCCCTCCTACATATCCCTTCTCCATGGCTGCGCATGAGAACCACGGTGAACCCTTCACCGGCTTGCCGGCGATGCAGGACGACACACTGCAGACTACGACGGAGAGCATGGACTTGATTAACAGCATTTGAGTTGCGGGAACCCACATCTGCCTTAATCTGGCCGGGCCTCGAGTAAACAAGGAGGTGGTAGACATGCTTGAGAAGCCCGTCGTCCTCGGGTGAGACATGTCCTGGATGCTCGGCCCACAAAAGCCTGGACACCCGCACTTGCTGGTGCCGATGGACTCACTAGCCATCAGGATGAGGATCTTGTACGAGGCACCTCCTGAGAAGCCTTGGACCACGCAAGTATGCGACCACCCACAATAATCATCTTCTAACTTGTCATCATTTAGGATTCAGCCATCGATAACCAGTTCATTCGTATGTTTGCACTCCTGAAATGGTAGTATTGTGTGGGACCGATCGGTGATTGGATCGCCTTCATCGATGTACACGGTGACATGAACCTGCACAATGTCTATACTGGTCAGAACGTAGACCTTCCGCCCATTTCTGTAGTAGGTATCTCCGTAGAGGGCCTTTCAGGCAGCATGCTTTTCTGATACAACCATGCCAGGACGAAGCGGATCAAGTTTGCCATCGCCAGTCCGCCAACTAAAATGTTCGGCTACATAGATGTCGTCGTCATTGCGGTCTTTGACATCGTGATCCTAGTGAACAATGGTGCTAGGGATGGGAGGATACTCATGTCTCTGGTTGCTTTAGCACCGCACACCTATCAAGATGCGGTCTACGTAGCCGATCGGATTTGCGTGGTCACCAGCGGTGGTCCATGCTACGTATGGGATCCCTACACCTATGCTATGTACGTGAGAGATAGTGTAAATTAATTGTCTTTCTGTCGTTTGTGTTGAACGATTGCTAAATCTAAGTTGGTTAATCACCAGGATCGCGACCTCCACCAAGGGATCTAGACCCCGCAACCATGGCGCGCCAAGTTTGCCAGCCCATATTCTGGAACCTATCTTGTGCGCTCAGTAGGCACCGTCATAGATCAGGAGTAGGGGGTCGACCATGAAGGCGAAATGGTGAGTTCCTACCTAACGCTAAGCTGTCAGGTGTTTCGATTCGACGAACTTCATCGACATTTCCGAGGAGCAGAGTGGCAGACCTGCACCAAACTTGGTTCGTGCTCTTTATTTGTTGGAGATAGCTATCCCCTGATGATGGATATACCGCCTGATGATGAAGATGGCAACGGGCTACCGTTCGTTAGGCCGGGATGCGTATTCACTGCTAGACGGGGGACTTCCACCTAGAACGGTCCACTATCTCACGTCTGCTAGTTCAGCCTAAAAGGTATTGTCACGTTGGGCTTCTTCATAAAGAACTCTAGCCCGCCAGAAAGATACGACTACCCGGTGTGGCTGGCGCTGTCACTACGTAATGCCAAGGAATTTTTAAGCAGAGCCTACCGGCACCTCATGGACAATCTGTCCTACCTCTATGTGTATCCATTAAATCAAACGATAATTGTCTATGTAATGTATGTGGACAACTAAGTATGAAAATTGTATTTTATCTATGTATTGTCTGTCGACAACTAAGTATGCACTTGTCTTTTATCTATGTAATGTATGTGGATAACTAAGCATGCGATTATGTTAATCACACGATGTTTATCTACTTAGCATTCATATGTAATATGTGTGTGGCGTCGTCAAGCTTTAGCATGTTAAAAACTTGTCTTTAGGTGAGCACAAAATGGAAGTTGGCATTGGTTACTTGCCAACCTTGACAAGTCCATCATCTTTACACACGCAAGGTGTAGAATGAAATCGATCATCTATGCAAAAAGGGGACATCGAATTCGCCGTCTATGGTTCAGACGACAGCCATTCACGACCTAAGATCCCTTATTGTCTTCTGCAACTGATCGACGGTACGCTTCAGCTCCTAGTTATCCCTCTCCAACTTCTTGAGGGCTTCATGCACTACCTCCAGCTTCCTCAAAGACTTAGGGAAGGAGTCCAGCTTCTTTAGGGCTTCCATAATCAGTACAAGCATGATCTCATTTGATGACCCATTCATCATAGGCTCGCGTGGCATGGTTGTGGGAGGACCGTCAGATTTACCTTCCATCAAATCCTTGGCAGACGAACTCTTTTCTATTCTAATCAATTCAGGCTAGTATTGGTCATGCTTGGTTGTACATAAAATCTTCATGACGGGTGAACAAACATCATCGAGCAGAGACTGGATGTACGGAGCGAAAGGAAGGCTCCGACTATTATCAGCGCTATTGCTCTTCATCTCCGTTAAAATGAAGTGCATCACCTGGAAGTCCTCCTTCTTGTGGAAATGCATCACTGGGTTGGCAGCCCATTTGCAAAGACTCCCTTTGTCCCCATGCTTAGGGACAAGTGTGTGCCGCAGCACTCGAGAGAGAGTGACAAGGCTAGGCTACATGTACTTCAAATTACCGGCCATGAAATCTTCATGTTGTGCCGACCGTGAACATAGAATGACAACAACTGGTCAGGCTTTAGGGGCTCGCCGGCTTCATGTATCCTTTTCTTCAACTTTTCCATTTCATCATCGAGCGTTGTTAGGCCAGGCACTTTGGTGAATTCGTCGCATGACACCTGGAACTTTTAAAGTGGGTCATCCAATGCATTGTCATACTTTGCTCATCCACGAACAGGGTGGAGTAAAACTACATGATCGCCTCCTCACACCAATCCTTCCTAAAAGTGGTCAGCCCGAACACTCCTCTGTCTACGCATTCCTGCTCCAGGCCAGCAAAACAATCGTTCAGTCTTACATGATCCCAGTCAATGGTATTCATCTATACCACCCAGTTCTTTGAACCCATCACAACAGTTTCATAATAGTCCTATTGTTCGATGGAGTGAAATAAAGCATCCATCGCGCTCCTCTCATGGCTCTAAGGATTGGACATGCATTGGATCCGAAGAAGTGATGGCAACTCTCGCTCTTCATGTTAGTGTGTTGCCGGTGTACCGTGCCTCATGTTGGAGTGCATGGCATCGGATCAACTATTTCTGATTCGTCCTGAACACACTGACTGACGACAACTAACTTTCCGCCGTCAGATGGATTTGGGCATGGACGATTTGTCGGCCATCTAGGAACGGGGGTACCCAGTCCTGCCTGCCTGCGGCCTAGGACTTGGCCCACTTCGTCAGTTTGGCATGGCCTGGCGTGGCACTACACAAGCCAAGGCCCTCGCGAGGACCCTAGGCCTGAGAGGGAGAACAACATCAAAGGCCGGCAAGGATGGGCCTCCTCAGGCCCCCTACTGAGCAGCAGAGATCTCTATGCAAGGCTCGGCCTCAGGAGCCAAGGGTGACGCAAGGAAGGATAGGCGGGTGCCAGTGCGCCAGGCGGCACAGTTGCCCCTTTAGTGCAAAGGGAGCCAGGACGTACGTGGGTTTGCAAAGCACCGCCCAAAGGTTTCCCTTCTGGTGCAACAAGACCACGACCACGAGTCCCGTAGGGCGAATGTCATCCCGAGCCCACCACTGCATCACCTACAACTACTTTGCAAGAGAAGACCACCTTTGGACAGGACGCGGATGTACTCCTGTCCCCCTTCGAATTTGGCCATTGTAGGATCCCTTCCCGCCATTGTGATAAGGGAGGAGGACCCGGGTCGCCGCTATATATAGAAGCTAGGCCACACCATAGGAAGGGGGATCCAACACTTAGCCACTCAATACACCACCGCAAGGCAGCGAGCCAAGAATGCACCTTGAGCCCCCCTCGCGAGGCTCAAGAACACTGTACTAGTTCATCCACCAAAAACTCCACGAGAGGCAATCCACCAAAGCAGGAGTAGGGTATTATGCTTTGCAGTGGCCCGAACCTGGGTAAATTGTCGTGTTCTTCTTCTTCCTTGTCATCGTGTGAGTTCGCTACTGTGTCCATTGAGTAGCGAGCTAGGTTGAGTGAGGCCGCAGGAAACCTTCGCTCACGCCCTTGTGTTCAAACCTTAAGGGTTTTGCGGAGCCCGATATCTGACATTTGGTGCGCCAGGTAGGCGGCGTGTCGAAGTCTTCCTTGAGCCAAGATCATCTTCCACCTCGCCGCTCCGAGGGCTTATGCCCGCCAAGCCAGTGCTGAACGCCATGCCGCCCATGCCACCCAGACCGCACATGTGGACCGTGCCGAACGTTAGTCCCCTTCACCTGCGGCCAACGGCGCCACCAGCCTGGACGCCCACGAACAGCAAGACTCCTCTCAGCTTCCCACCGCGGAGCTCGACGGCCGCACCACTACTCCATGGATCGTCCTAGCGACTGGGTCGTCCTCCCACATCCGACCTAGGATAGCACGCGGTTCGGGTGCCATCGCCATGGCGAACGAGCTGCTCCGCTATCTTCCCGCCCCTGACCGCTACGACGACTAGCTCCGGCGCATCGCACAGCTCGTTAGCGCCGCGGGCAACGCTTCAGCCCTCTCCTACTCGCTCCGACCCCAACCCTCTTTGGCGGATGACGGGGCCCATGATGCGCCGCTGCCTCCCCTGTAGCACGACATCGACCCCAAGCCCAGGCGTGAAGTGCGCCCGCGCGACCAGTCCCGCGGGACGCGAGCAAGGGCAAGAGATGAGTGAGTTGCCAGTTGGTGCCATGACCACGCGTCGATGCGCGTGCGCTCCCCGTGCTGCCGAATCAGCACCGCGACCGGGCGCCCATCGAGGCGGTCCCTCGGGAGCGTCAAGACCAGGTCCCACCCACATGTGCAACATCACCTACCGAGCCAGAAGGCTGCCTCACCATCGTGCAGGAGCTCCATCCAACTACATGGCCTTGCAAGTTCAAGCCCTACCTTCCACCCCGCTACGACGGCACCGCGGACCCTGCTAAGTTCCTACAACTCTACTCGATGAGCATACAGGCTACCAGCAGAGACCACAAGGTCATGGCATGCTGGTTCACCATGGCGCTCAAAGGTGGTGCACTCTCCTGGTTCCTTAACCTCCCGGAGGGGTGCATCACCTCCTAGGAACACTTCATCGCTAACTCCCAAGGCACCCACGATCGTGCGCTTACCGTGAACTACCTTCGGCGTGTGAAGCAGAAGGATGGGGAAACACTGCACAAGTATATACAACGCTTGACCATCACACCCCTCAAGATCCCGAAGACGTCCAATGAGGCCATCATCTCTGCTTTCACTGACGACGTCACGGACACAAAGATGAATGAAGAGCTCGCCATGAACGATGAGCTATGCACCGCCCTGGAGATGTTCAACCTGGCAAACAGGTGTGCCAAGGCCGAGGAAGGCCGCCTGTCTCTCCGTGAGCCTCCAGCAGAGCGAGAGGAGAAGAAGACCAAAGCCAAGCAGGTGAAGCGCAAGGACCCAACGGTGCTTGCGGCCGACCTTGAGCCAAAGCGCGTCTGGGAGAAGGAGAACCCTATCGGGGCAGGACGACCTGCATCTTCCATGGCACCAACAACCACAATGTCGCCGACTGCCAGGAGCTCGGGCTGGTCCGCACAGAGCACTTTAGTCGTCGCCCCAGATGCACCGATCTCGGCTTTGGATGCGGTGGAGGCCGCTGGGATAGCAAGGACCAGTGCCAGGGGTGGTGCGACTAGCCTCAGGAAGACCGCTGGCATGACCAGCCTAGGGCGACCGCTAGCGTGACCAGCCTCGGGAGGATCTCTGGCGCGATGATCCTCTGGAGGGGAAACGACGCGGCCAGTCTTGTGAGTTTTGCCCTTGTGAGGCCGGTCTGCCGCAGCTACTATCTCCACCCAGAAGGAAGGAAGAGGATAGGTAGGACGACGGGGTTGGGTTCTTCCAGGAGATCTGGGTTGTGGCATGCATCCTGGGCGGCCCTCAGGCCCCAAACTCCAACCGCGTCTTCAAGCAGTTCGTGCGGGAGGTCAACCCGACACTCTCGAAACCCGAGCTATGTGCCCCCTCAAGTGGTCCCAGACTTCCATCACCTTCGACTCAAGGGATCAGCTCAGGTGCTCAGCCATGGCAGGCAAACTCCCCATGTTGTGCACCCGGACCTTCAGCAACGTCCTCATCACCAAAACCCTCATCGATAGTGGAGCCTGGCTCAACATCCTCTCCATCGAGACCTTCGAGATGCTCCAACTCCCGCACGATCAAATCATGCCAACCAAGCCCTTCTCAGGAGTCACTGACGGCTCCATAGTGCCCATTGGGCAAGTGTGCCTGCCTGTCACCTTCGGTGGGTGCAAGACCTACCGCACCGAGACCATCGTCTTCGATGTCGCCCACATCCACGTACCACACAATGCCATCCTCGGGTACCCAACCCTCGCCAAGTTCATGGCAGCGACCCATCACGGCTACAATGTCCTCAAGATGCCAGGAAGTGGCGGCGTTATCACCGTCACCTATGATGAGAAGGAAGTTTTCTGCTCCCTCAACCGCGCTTACCGTGTAGCTATGGCCGAATGCTCAGACGACGAGGAGGATGCCCCGCCATGTGAAGACGAGCACTCGGCCAAGAGGCAACTCACCCTCACGGAGCACCAGGGGGCTGGAACCTCCAAGCGAAAGACCTCGCGCTTTGTGTTCTGGGATGGGATCACCCCTTCCATCGTACAAGAAGGCATTGTCGGCTCCCCCCTTGGGACAGCCATGGGGGCTTCCGCTCAGGAGGCACCTGGGTTGGCCGATCAGACGAGGGAGGCATTCAGGAACAATGTCAAGACGCGTCCTAATGCGCGACTGCAAGAGCCAACGGCACGAGGCGAGACACCAAGATCACGAGAGTTGGTCAACAAGGCAATCAAGGAACTTTAGGAGGCACAAGACGGACTAGTGAGGGACTTCCCTACGCCACCAATCGTAGTCCCCATCATCGGCCCGGTCGACCAGCCGCGCACTTGTCTCAACACGCTCACCCTCGACAGGACCTCGTCTTGGACCCGCTTTTGGCCAACGCGCGCCGACCATGGGTGGGCTTAGCCGAACAACTACATCCATATGCCCTTCGTCTTGGCGAACGCCGAAGTCACGTTCCAGCATCTTGCCCAAGCCATGCTTGCACCCTACCTGCTAAGACACGACAAGGAGTTGGAGGAGATGGCCGGGCCAAGCGTGGGACCCGGGCCCAGGGAGATGACGGCCCCGTGAGGGCGCGCTCATGAGGGCATAAGATCAGGCTACAATGGCAGCAACGGCTCTTCAGCGGCATGGCCGCCAGGTGACTTCTTGCTGATCTATGCCAGGTAACTTTTTGGCTTGTTTCATTCAAGGGCGCACGTCGGGCCGCGTCGGCCCCCGGCAGCCAGGGCGTACCCCTGAAGCCGCCATGTTTACTCATATTCCAGTAGTTTTTCTATGCTTGCATTTTGTTTCCTAACGTTTCCTCTTGTCGGCAAGACGTTTTGTCGGCGTGAATGTCGTCACTCCTGAGCAGGCCCACCTTTAGCCGCCTCACAAGAGGGCTAGCACGACGACTGTGCTCGGATGCGTCCTTGCAGCGTCGAGAAATTAGTTGACTGCGCTCTGTTTGGGCGGGCCAGTCCCGTTCACTTCATCTCCTGGGGTCACCCGTGCTTGACTCTCCCATGGCCTTAGGTCGGACACTAGGTGTAGGCTGCAGCGAAGAGTCCAAGACAACAAACAATGCCACCTGCAAGAAGACCCAGGCACAACCCGCCTCGAGGTAGGGACCTCCCGAGGCCAAAGCACCATCGTGAGCTCCCAGATACACCTCCCAGTTTTACCATACCAGTCACACGTACGAACTCAATGGGGGTGTACACGCCCAGAGCCCCTCGAGGACGCGCAGGCGTTCCCACCGACGCAATGTTGCAGCCACGGCTCCATGCTGGCGGAGAAGTCAACACTGCCCACCAATGGCTATGACCATGCAATGTGGAAGCCACGGCCCTGTGCTGGCGGAGAAGTCAACACTGCCTACCAATGGCTATGCCCATGCAATGTGGAAGCCCTATGCTAGGGATAAACGACTGAGGGTGCCCTAGCGGTTGCATCCAACCTCAGGAAGGCTCCTTGTGGCCCTACCTCGCTGCATTCCGTGGGATGCATGTGTGAGGGGGCTGCATCAGGGCTACTAACGATGCTCTTCAGAAAGGTATGGGAGCCGCTCGAACGTCAAGGGGGACTCCTAAGCATCTTGACTCATGAGCCTCACTGGCTCTGTAGCCCCTCGCTCCATGGGGCCATCCTTGGTGATCCGGTCGGCTCCAGTGGCGGTTGAGGTATGAGCGGGGCCGGGCCCTGCCAACCCAGAGCTTAGTGCGCTCAAGCTCAAAACATTAGGGAGGATGCTGGAGCTCGTATGTCAAGGGGGACTCCTGAGCATCACGACTCAGGAGCCTCACTAGCTCCATAGCCCCTCACTCCACGGGGCTGTCCTTGGTGATCCGGTCGGCTCCGGGGGCGGTTATGGTATGCACGGCGCCGGGACTTACCAACGCAGAGCACAAGGTGTTCAATGTTCCTAAGTTGAACCCATCTTCACCATGTTCCCTTCATGAGGGCTGCTCGTATGTCAAGGGGGACCCATGGGCATCGCGACTCAGGGGCCTCACTAGCCCCGTAGCCCTTCACCCCTTGGGACCGTCCTTGGTGATCGGTCGGGCCCAACGGTGGCTGAGGTATGCGCGGAGCTGGGTCCTTCTGACGCAGAGCGACACAGCAAGCAGGAAGGAAGCAAGGCGAAGTGGGAAATCGTGCAATTCAATAGTTATTACAACCACTAAAAGTTTTTCACAAATACAACCAGTTTAACGCCTCCAAGAGGCATGTCAAATGATGCAGGAGAGGAACAGGAAAGAGGAACCAGGAGGAGCCTTCGCCGCCGCTCGCCCCGCCAGAAGAGAGCTCATCATCAACATCGTCGGCGTCGTCCTCCTCACCACTAACTTCTTCAGTTTCAGGGGATGGTTGAATGGTGACGCGGCTGTACCTCATCACCAGCTTCTCCAAGGCAGCCTTCACTGCTTCCACAGCGCTGCTGCGGACCCCGGAGGCGACCAGACGGATCATGGAGTCGAAGTCGAACCCTCGCTCGCATAGATGAAGATGGCTGAAGACGCACGACGTGACCTTAGAAAATAGGTCACTTCACTCACTATCCAAGACCCCTTCCACCTTGGGGAGGGCGCCCTCTAGCGCCTCGGCAAACATCGAAGCAAGCTCCGCAAAGCCACTTCCAGGAGTCACCAGGGGTTCCTCAAACCCTTCTCGGCAGAGAGAATGGAGCGCCCAACAAAGCTGGAGCTTGATTGGGGGAAGGTCACTGAGCTCCACATCCTTTCTCCCCGCGACCTCGGCTAAGGCGTTCTCCGCGGCCTCAAGCTGGACCTTCTCCCGAGCCTCCTCCTCCCGTGCATCTAGGCGCCCTTGCGCCACGGCACCCTTGGCTCTCGCCTGGGATAGCTCGGAGTCCTGGTCGGCGAGATGGGCTCTGCAGGTCTCAAGGGTCTTCCGCTACCCACACAGTTCCTCCTTGAGCGCGGATTTCTCCTCCTCGAGGGCCTTCAGGCGGGACTATGCCTCGTTGTTGCGTCCTTCAGCAGACACCACCCTGGCTAGCGCCACCTCGAGGGCCGCTTTGGCCGAAGCGACCTCCTCCTCGCTCTTCGCCACAGTGGCCTTGGCTTGGCCAGAAGATTCCACGATGAAGGCGTTGGCCTAGAGCCACCCAGAGAGAAGCCCAAGAAGCCCACTCGCGAGGCGGTCATCAGCGCCCGTGAGGGCATCCTGAACTTCGTCCAGTACGTTAAGGCCGCATGGAGGAGGCACCAAGGCTTCCCCGGAGGATTCGCCTGCACGACCAAAGGCGGCGACTCCTTAGGTGTAGCAGCACGAGGAGCAGGAGGCTCCAGAGGCTGCACCGCAACCAAGGGCAAGATGGATGCAGATGAGTCCACGGGTGGTCGGCCCTTGGGGGCTGGCCCTCCGAACTATGGCACCAACGCACTCTAATGAATGGAAGCAACCACACCAGTAGGCATCTGGCGCTCCGGGGGCTTAGTAGCGGTGGCCAGGAGGGTCGCTTCGCAAGCCTTTGCCCCCTCGCTCGCAGGCACCTCATCAGATGACGATGGTGCGACAGGAGTAGGCGGAGCGTTGGAGGACACCTTTGGCTTGACGCCCGCCTTCTTCTTCCTCATCTTCAGCACGGGACGACCCTAGTTACTAGGAAAAAGATGACTCATTAGCTCCCAAGTTGCTGAATGACAGGCAAGGTTGGACCGGGTACTTACTCTCGACGTCGACCCACTTCCTGTTCCCCTCCGCTCCGACGACGGCGATGCCTTCGCCCCCCTCGGGGAGGGCCCCGCTGCAGCTGGGGACAGAGGCACCACACTATAGGTCTACCTCTGTAAGGACCACCGCAGCCATAGCCTTGGCCACCTGGCCCGCGGGCTGCAACTCGGACGAGGGCAAGGCTGGCGCCTCAGCCACTGAGCCCGCGAAGGCAGGGTGCACCAAGGGATACTCGGCCTCCCGCTTCCTAGGGGTCGTCACACAGGCAGACTGCGTGTCTGAAGATGCTGGCGTAAGCCCCTAGGGAAACGCGGCGGGGCACGAAGAACCCTGGGCGGAGACTTCACCAACATCGTCGTCATCCTCAAGGTCGCAGAGGAGTGCACTCTATGACGGAGGGGATGCCCATGTCGGGTCGTCGTCCGACGTCTTCTCCAAATCATCCCCACCGAGGTGTCACCAAAGGACACCATCAGAGAGCCAAGGCCCTCAACTGGGGAGAGCCCCCATTCGTCAAAGGCACGCATCTTGGAAACCGAAGCGGCTACATCATTGCGGTGGTACAGTGGGACGCAGCCCTCAGGGAGATCGCCGAGGTCACCATTGAGGAGTGTTGCCATAGCCCTGTACAACTCTCGAGGAGTTATGCAAGCGGACCAGAGCTTGAGGTTGTCGCTGCTGCCCTGATAGTCCCATAGAGGCCTGGAGTGGGACTAGAGGGGCGCCAGGCGCTCCGTCAAGAACTCCTTCACTATCATCCCCCGAGTTAGCTTCCGGGCGTTGATGTCGCGGGATATTCTCTCCAAGATAGGCTTAGCCTGTGGGTCAGAAAGCTTCGCTTAGCTCCATGCAGGGATCTTCTCCGGCAGCCCCTTCGGCAGATCCGGGCAGGAGTTAGGACTCACAGGGTCCATGAAGACCCAGCGGTGCCAAAAGTTTTCCACCTTCTTCTCGTCCTTCAAGAGCATGTTACCGCTCTAGACCATGACAAAGGAGACACAAGCCGATCGTTGAACACCGTCATGTGCACACAAATGGAAGAAATGCCGGAAGAGGGCCACCGAAGGCTTCATGCCTACGATGGCCTCACAATAAAAGCCGAAGACGAACAAGAGCAGGATGAGTTGGGCTGAAGGTGAATGGTCTGGATCCCGTAGTGGTCGAGGATGGCGATGAAGAACGCAGAGAAAGGCGGGACTAGACTGGCAAAGACGCTATGGAGGAAGAAGGGGTAGGCTGACCTCGAAGAGGGCTGCCTCTCAGAGAAGCCGCCCCATATCAAGGTTCACTCATGTTCGTTGGTTCCATCCGCCGTAGACGGGAGCACCGAGACCAGGTCGCCGTCTTTGGCAATGGTGGACACAGAGAGCGCTGGCGAGATGGGAGCAGAGGCCGAGCCCTGCGCCTCTAACTTCAACTTGACGGCGGGGGCCATTCGGAGGGAGTGTGGAGCAGCGCCGGATCTAGGAGAGTCACAGCTAAGGCCGGGATCTAGGAGCAAGAGAAAGCATGCAGAAGAGGAAAGCAATAGTGGCTCGGTGCTAGAAATCGGGCTTTTGTCAATTTAGGCGGTGTCCATGAGGACGTCCCTAGTTAGACGCGCGACGCGCGCCGGCCTTGGCCCCGCAGGCATCGGGAGCCCTGGCGCTTCAGGGTACCATGAAGATTTGCCCTGAAGCCAGCTCGAGCGCGCCTTGGGCCCGGGGGCTACTATCGGCGTTCTAGGAATGGGGGTACCCAGTCCCGCCTGCCTGTGACCCAGAACTTGCCCCACTTCGTTAGTTAGGCATGGCCTAGCGCTGCGCTACACAAGGCAAGGCCCTCGTGAGGACCCCAGGCACGCGAGGGAGAACAACATCAAAGGCCGGCAAGGATGGGCCTCCTTAGGCCCCCTCGTGAGCGGTGGAGATCGTGTCACACCCTCTGATTGTAGCACATTGTTATGATTAGGTTTATAAAATTTGGAGCCAACTAAAACTTTTTCTATGTGTTTGTGCTTGATTGCTATGTTGTTTGCTTGCTTGTTGATTGAGTTTAATGGCACTACTAGGTTCTATTCCACTCCATAATCATCTTCCTTGATCCAAACCCCTTGCCCAATGGTCATGCCATGTGAATAGTGCCCAAAACTATTTTTATCAAATTTTGTTTTTAACAAAAAATGATTTAATTAATTTAAGTTTCCAAAACCCCCTAAAATGAGGTTTGCACTTCAAGTCCCCAAATCAGGTGGACCCTTCTTTCCCAAAGGCTTTATTTCAAACCTACTATATATGTCTTCTCAAAACCACCAAATTTTATTTTTAAAGATTATTTTCACATTTTATTTGAAGGCTTTTTCTTAAGGCCAGAAATGGTTTTTCCTAGGGAAAAATTATTTAAAAGCATTTAAAATATTTGAGAAAATTTAGAGAAACTCAGTGGACATATATTTTCCATATATATGAGTTTCAACACAAGGGCATGATGATATCATAGGCAAAGCCCCTCAAAACCCTTTCTATTCAGATCAAACTTTTGGAATATTTCTATAAGAAATATTCTCAATAAATTCGAGGAAAATTCTAGCAAATCAACACTATCATGGGTGATGATCTTGCAAAGATTCATCCCAATCCAAGTTTGTTTGGTTCATCAAACCATCCCAAAACCATTCCTGTCCAGAATCAAATTTGAGCAAATTTACATTGTGAAGTGTCTCCCCTTGGCCTCAAACTTTGTGGGCATGCTCTAATGGCCAAGTCGTGATGATACACTAAGTGGTGCATAAGGGGTTAAAGCCTAGCATCATGGGATCTATAGAAATCAATTTCTGCCACTTTCTAGGGTTCACCAATTTTCCATTGGCAACTTTTTCTCCTTAAGCTCAAATTTGGTGGAGTATCTCATTTTCACCTAGCCTTTGACCCTGGTAAAAATCACAGTAAGCTGGTAATTCTTTCTTGCCCAAAACCTCATCAAACACCTTCTGGTGATTTTGTAAAACCAACATTCTCACCTCTTATCCTTTTACCCTTGGCCCTAGCTTTCTACCATAGTCTCTATGAGTTACTAGCTACCTAGAGTAAATCTCCCTAGCCAAAGCTCCATGGGTAAGTGAGTAAAACCCCCATTTTCACCTCTGGACAGCAGTTTTCTTCCTCTCTCTTAGCCTCCCTTCTCTCCTAAGGCATCACTAGAGCATCCAATGGCCTATTCCCTATTTGTTAAACCCCTAGATCCCCCTAGGCATAGGCGGCCATGCAGAAGATGCCATTGGTATGCCATGGCATGCCAAACGCGCGCTACGGTGCTGACAGGCACTGTAGCCGCTGGCCACTTCATGGCTCCGGCAGCCTCGGGCCTCCCCCTTGCGCCACTTGGTCCCCCTCGGCGTCCGCGCCATGCCACCCCTATCAGCCCCTCCTCTCTCTCCTTCCTCCTCCCTCCTCCCACACGTGCCGAGCGCCGCCCCGCTCGGCCAACCAGAGACCTCACACGCGCGCCCTCCTCTCTCTCCCATTACCCCCGCTCGGCGTAGACCAGCCCCAGAAACGCCCCCAAGCAGTCCCATGAGCCTCCCTCTCCCTCTGGCCTTGGGCACGAGCTCGCCAGCGCACAACATTCAGTGGAGGACCTCTCGTAGCTCCGGCGCTCAGAATCGGGCCGAGGATAGACGCGGCAACCTCATCGTCGATCTTCGAGTACAGAGCCCCTTCGGCCCCCATTCTTCTCCCATTGGTCCTCCCTCGCCGCACTGATGCTTCATCCTCTTCCTCCCATCCTCTTTACAGCACGAGATGGCTCTGGTGACCTCTCTTGAAGCGCCCTCCGCCGCAAGGGCTCGTCGCCGGCAACTCCGGCCACCTCAGGCCTCCGTTCCACCTCCAGAGGACCGGCGGGTCGACGCTGAGCTCATCCCCGCCTTCGCCTGTCGTCGCCGTGCCCTACATCACCGCCGGTGAGCACGCTGGCCACCCTGTCGTGGGGTTGGAGATGATAGGCGGGGCCTGCCTGTCATCCTCACCTCTCTCCCCCTCCTCTCTCTGTCGCTGGTTGTCGGGGCCCATCCATCAGGTTCGAACGTGCGCGCGCACGCCGGTTCGCCTGGGCTGGTTGGCCTCTAGGCCGACCCAGTTGTTGGCCTCCTCCGGCCAGGGCACTGTGCCCATTTCTTTCCCTTTTTATTTTTCTAGAAAATTCCAAAAATCCCACAGGGTGAAATATTTACCCAATGCCAATATTTCTTCCACCTAAATTCGTAAAATAATCCCTAGAATTTAATAGTGCCATTTGTAAAAATGTTTGAATATGTTCTTAGTACTGTATTATTTTAAAACCTATATATTGGCACCTTTTTGCCTCTATTATTTTAATTCTAAAATCTTTTTCCCAACAAAACCCTAAGAGAATATTTTTAGTATGTCTTTTAGTATTTATCAGAGTAGGTTAACATTTTTGGTAGTAGTTTGAGTGCCCTATTTTGTGTGATTGCTTATTTTTATCGTTATTTTATCGCGACAATAGATTGCGCTGTTGACGAAGAAGTTGGACTCAAAGACTTCGAAGACCCCGAAGACTTTGTTGAGCCAGGCAAGCAGCCCTTTGACCATGATAAGAAACCATTTTATTGCATGTCATATAGCACTTTACTTTCCTCGTATTTGATCATGTGTTGTGGTGTTCCCCGTTCAGTGGGATGCCTCCGGTACTTCTCCGTTGACACTTGCATCGTGCATGACCCTACCACCTTATGAGGGTTGTGCGGGTGGGAGTAGTTAGGTTGCTAATAGGTGCTATGCAAATAGGATGGGACTTATGCATATTGATGACAAGAAAGAGGTGATTTCAAAGACTTTTTGAAAACCCCATCGGGTGCCACTAATGCCCGAGGGAGATGACAATGAGATGGGTGACCACTTGAGAAAGAAGTGGTGTTCCGGAATAAGATGAGTATGTGTTTTCAAAAACGGAGGGTTTAAGATTTGTCGACCGTCCCAACCTTACATGTGCAACCACGATACCCCTTATGGGACGGGGCTTTGTTGATTACTATGGTTGGTACTAGCAAGGAGCCCGCATTAGTAGTGGCAAGAGTGAAGTGGTCACTCTTGAGACGGGGTCGTCCCAGAGAGGAAGGTCATGCGCTATCTTTACAGGCACCGGGCATACTGTTGTGTGCCCTCATGGATGATACGAGTGATGTATATCATGAGGGATGGCACCAACGACTGGACTCTTTGTTTAGTATCACCATGGGAAAGGCATTGTTCAGGTGCTTACCTCGGGTATGTTATGTACCGCGAGTCATGGACGACATGGAAGTTCCTCGGGTCTTGTGGGTAAAGTGTGCAACCTCTACAGAGTGTAAAACTATTCGAATCGCCGCATCTGCAGTCAAGGACAGTTGGGTGGTGCTGCTTATGCCACGTCCGGATGTTTTTGTGAAACTTGGTGTGAGTATGGTGTGGTGGTGACAAGAGGCCACCTGAGCGAAGTCCAATGACTTAGCATGAGAATTGAACTAAGTCCGATGGCTTAACGGGATGAACGAACATGAGATGTTCGTCCCCTACTTATGTTGATATCTGTAACTTGTTCATATGGATATCTGCTAATTGTTGATGCATGTTCACTAGTTATTTGATCATGTCATTTGCATACAAAATTAGCTTTCCGCAAATTTACCTACTTAGTGCTATATCATGCATCGTTGTTACCTCGTTTCACACTTGGGTTGCTTGCGAGTACATTCAAATTACTCATTGGCTTGCCACTGGTTATTTAATTGGCCAGGCATGGAAGAAAAGGAGTATGTTGAAGAGTTCGTTGGAGACAAACATGCGAACTAGGATGCTTCCCAGTCAGAATACCTGTAGGTTAAGGCAGATGGCATGGGTTCACGCTTTCGACCAAGATTTCTGCTGCTTGTTCTATTTTAAGTGTTTGGCCCGTGTGGTCCTATCTATGTAAGACTAAGACCTTCGTGGTCATTATTTGTGTAAGACATTAAGTATGGATGTAAGACTCTTGTTATTCAGCTTATGTGTGTTCAGTGAGCATTGAACTCTGGGATCACTGTACACGTGCATTCGGTGATCTCGACTTATGTGTCGGGGTCCCCAGCAGAGCTGGTATCAGAGCCATCCTGACTGTAGGAAGCCCTTAGTTAGCATGGACGTTAGACAGGATAATAGTCGTTTTCAAAACTACACCTAGCATTGGAACTTAGGAATTCTTCACTATTTACCTCTCCTATGCTTCACACAACACTTTGCTGACTCTCCTCCTTTCAAACCTTTGTAGATGGCTGTCGTACCCGAAGCCTTCCTGACATCCGGCTTTCCCTTACTCCTTGGGGATAGCCTAGAGAAGTGCCAGTTTTGCCAACCACCCATTTTCCTCTACCACGAGCACTGGGTCGATGCCGTCACGAAGGAGTACCACGTGGATGTGGTCGTGAAGGCAAACGACCCCCGACAAGTTGGTTCTTTGAAGGACCACGGATGGAGACCATGATGTTTACCGTCGAGATAGCTGCACACAAGGCACTCCTACACCTTCGAGACATCATTCGAGAGATGGCTGACGAGCCAGCTACTCGCTACCTTCCCTTCAAGAAGGATGACTTTGGTGAGAGTTGGAAGCTGATTCCGACCAAGGAAGATGGCGCACCACTCAGGTTCCAGACCGACTTCAGCCTCTCTGCCGGTAGTCTGGTTCATAACTTGATGAAGGAGTCTGTGAAGCTTCGCGAGGAACTTCACCACACCCGATAGCTACTTCGACAAGCCAAGACGAAGCCAGACTAGATCAAGAAGGATGGAGCCCCCGAGGGACGACCAGCCGTCGCTTATCGAGGAGGAGTACCCCCAGCTACTGATGCACCTACGTGTATCCATCGCATGAGTGCGAAAGAGTACTGTGAGCTCTTCGCCGACCCGCCTACAAAGCGTCGTTAGGATGGGACTCCTCGTTCCCTGACCCCTTTGACCGGGAACGATGCTCGTTCAGATGATGAACATGAGGAAGACCCAGAGGAGCGCGACTACGAGACCGAGCACTCCACCACCTGAGTCCGAGAACGCCTAGGATAGGATCAGTCATGTATACCTCATGCAAAGTCGAGTCTGAGTAATGGTTCGTATGAAACCAAGTGTGCTTGTTGTTTGTTTTGTTGTTTGTGTTCCAATGCAAGTCACGCTTTTGCCTTAGGCAACATGTAAGCGACTCCATCGTCTATCTTAATATATGTTGTTGGTCTTTTGACCTTTGCTTTAACACACTTGCACTTGACCGACCCCCTTAGGCGCGCTTTTCCATTATTGCTTATCCTCATGAAGGAGCTCAAGAAGAGATTGACCACAACCCCTGTTTTGGCCACTCGTGATATTCACAAGGAGTTTGTGATTTATTGTGATGCATCAAGAACCGGACTTGGAGGTGTTCTAATGCAAGAAGGCAGAGTCGTAGCATATCTTTCCAAACAGGTATGTCCTCATGAAGGGAACTACACCACTCATGATCTTGAGTTGGCAGCTGTGGTTCATGCCTTGAAGACATGGCGACATTACATTCTGGGGAAGGGATGTGAGATATTCACAGACCACAAGAGTTTGAAGTATATCTTCACTCAAAGGGAGTTGAACATGAGGCAGCGGAGATGGTTGGAATTGATCAAGGATTACGACCTTAGTGTTCAATACCACTCCGGAAAGGCCAACATGGTAGCAGAGGCCTTAAGCAGAAAGGCTTGTTCCTTGAATGCTATGATTAAAGAAAGGCTACCCGCCTTGTATGAAGAACTTGAGACCTTCGGCATGGAACTGGTTGCACCAGGATTCCTCGCTAATCTTGAAGCTAAGCCTACCTTGATGGATGATATCAAAGAAGCCCAGAAGGGACACGAGAGCACTGAAGGCATCAAGAGGAAGATCAAGGCAGGAAAGGCCCCAGGATTCTCAAAGGATGAACAAGGAGTTGTATGGTTCGGGAATCGCATCTACGTACCCAACAAAGAAGAGCTCAAGAACCTAATCTTGCAGGAAGCTCATGACACTCCCTACTCCATCCATCCTGGAGGAACCAAGATGTATCAGGACCTCAAGGCAAGATTCTGGTGGCATGGCATGAAGCGGGAGATAGGCACGTTTGTTGCTAAGTGTGACATATGCCAGAGGGTCAAGGCTGAGCATCAACGACCTGCTAGGCTATTGCAATCTCTCAAGGTGCCTGAATGGAAGTAGGATAAAATCGGGATGGACTTCATCACCGGTTTACCGAGGTCAAACAAGGGACATGACTCCGTCTAGGTCATTGTTGATCACCTGACCAAGGTAGCCCACTTCATCCCCGTCAGAACCACTTATGATGGAAGCCAGCTCACAAATCTCTACAGCAACCGCATTGTGAGTCTTCACAGGGTTCCGAAGGAGATCGTGTTAGATCGAGGAACCCAATTCACCTCAAGATTCTGGAAGAAGTTTCAAGAAGCCATGGGAACCAAGCTCTCCTTCAGCACTGCTTTTCACCCTCAGACCGGTGGGCAGACGGAGCGAGTAAATCAGATACTCGAAGATATGCTCCGCGCTTGTGTCTTGGCATATGGAGCCAAGTGGGAAGATTGCCTACTCTTCGCCGAGTTCTCATACAACAACAACTATTAGTCAAGTCTTCAGATGGCACCATTTGAGGTGTTCTATGGACACAAGTGTCGTACTCCCCTCAACTGGTCAGAGACCGGAGAAGGATTAATTTTTGGACCATATATCCTCCACGAAGACGAAGAGCAAGTTCAACTCGTCCGAAAACATCTGGAGGCCGCCAAGTCAAGACAGAAGAGCCATGCCGACTCCCATCACCGAGAAGTGAACTTCTGTGTCGGCGACCATGTCTACCTCTGGGTCATGCCTCTCAAGGGAACCAGGCGTTTCCACGTCAAAGGAAAGCTCGCGCCAAGATACATCGGCCCCTTCAAGATCACCGCCACGCGTGGAGAAGTTGCCTACCAGTTGGAGCTACCTTCCGACCTGTCGGATGTGCACAACGTCTTTCATGAGTCACAGCTCCGAATGTGTCTGAACATCGACCATCAAGCCATCGATCTTCAACCAAATCTCACTTATCGTGAGAGGCCAGTCCGCATTCTGGATGAGGCCGAGTGTTGTACCCGAAGCCGCACCATCAAGTACTTAGAGGTCCAGTGGAGAAACCACACTGAAACAGAAGCAACCTGGGAGCGTGAAGATTATCTTAAATCGGAGTTCCCGTATCTTTTTAGCGCTTAGCCTAGGAATCTTGGGGATGAGATTCTTGTAAAGGGGGAAGGTCTGTCACACCCTATGATTGTAGCACATTGTTATGATTGGGTTTATAATATTTGGAGCCAACTAAAACTTTTTCTATGTGTTTGTGCTTACTAGCTATGTTGTTTGCTTGCTTGTTGATTGAGTTTTATGGCACTACTAGGTTCTATACCACTCCATAATCATCTTCTTGGATCCAAACCACTCAATGATCATTCCATGTGATTAGTGCCCAAAACTATTTTTATCAAATTTTGTTTTAACCAAAAATGATCTATTTAATTTAAGTTTCCAAAACCCCCTGAAATGAGGTTTGCACTACAAGTGCCCAAATCAGGTGGACCCTTCTTACCCAAAGGCTTTATTTCAAACCTACTATATATATGACTTCTCAAAACCACCGAATTTTATTTTTAAAGATTATTTTCACATTTTATTTGAAGGCTTTTTCTTAAGGCCAGAAATGGGTTTTCCTAGGGGAAATTATTTAAATGCTTTGAAAATATTTGAGAAAGTTTAGAGAAACTCAATGGACATATATTTTCCATATATATGAGTTTCAACACAAGGGCATGATCAGATCATAGGCAAAACCCCTCAAAACCCTTTCGGTTCAGATCAAACTTTTGGAATCTTTCTATAAGAAATATTCTCAATAAATTCCAGGAAACTTTCAGCAAGTCAACACTATCATGGGGGATGATCTTGCGAAGTTTCATCCCAATCCAAATTTGTTTGGTTCATCAAACCATCCCAAAAACATTCCTGTCCAGAATCAAATTTGAGCAACTTTACATTGTGCAGTGTATCCCCTTGGCCTCAAACTTTGTGGGCATGCTCTAATGGCCAAATAGTGATGATACACTAAGTGGTGCATCAAGGGTTAAAGCCTAGCATCATGGGATCTACATAAATCAGTTTCTGCCAATTTCTAGGGTTCACCAAATTTCCAATGGCAACTTTTTCTCCTTGAGATCAAATTTGGTGGAGCATCTCATTTTCACCTAGCCTTTGACCCTGGTAAAAATTTCAGTAGGCTGGTAATTCTTTCTTGCCCAAAACCTCATCAAACACCTTCTAGTGATTTTGTAAAACCAACATTCTCACCTCTTATCCTTTTACCCTTGGCCCCAACTTTCTACCACAGTCTCTCTGAGTTACTAGCTACATCCAATAACTCTCCCTAGCCAAAGATCCATGGGTAAGTGAGTAAAACCCTCATTTTTCACCTCTGGACAGCAGTTTTCTCCCTCTCTCTTAGCCTCCCTTCTCTCCTAAGGCATCACCATAGCATCCAATGTCCTATTCCCTATTTGTTAACCCCTAGATTCCCCTAGGCATAGCCGGCCACGCAGATGACGATGTTGGCATGCCATGGCATGCCAAACGCGCACTCTGGAGCGTGCTATAGTGCCGACAGGCACTATAGCCGCTAGCCACTGCATGGCTCCGGCAGCCTCGGGCCTCCCCCTTGCGCCACTTGGTCCCCCTTAGCGTCCGTGCCACGCCACCCCTGTCGGCCCCTCCTCTCTCTCCTTCCTCCTCCCTCCTCCCGCGCGTGCCGAGCGCTGCCCGGCTCGGCCAACCCGCAACCTCACACGCGCGCCCTCCTCTCTCTCTCTCCCATTGCTCCCGCTTGGCGTAGACCAACCACAGGAACGCCCCCGAGCAATCCCGTGAGCCTCCCTCTCCATCTGGCCTCGGCCACGAGCTCGCCGGTGCAAAGTGTTCAGTGGACTCACGTCCCCTCTATAAAAAGGGCCTCCCGAGCCCTTCCCCCCTCTCTGCTCTCTCTCTCCTCTTCCCTATAGCCCCTTGCACACTCCGAGGACCTCACGTAGCTCCTGCGCTCGAAGTTGGGCTGAGGACCGACGTGGCAACCTCAATGTCGATCTCCGGGTACATAGCCCGTCCGGCCCCCATTCTTCTCCCATTGGTCCTCCCTCACTGCGCTGGTGCTTCCTCCTCTTCCTCCCGTCCTTTTTGCAGCACGGGACGGCTCCGGTGACCTCTCCCGAAGCACCCTCCGCAGCAAGGGCTCATCGCCGGTGACTCCGGCCACCTCAGGCCTCCGTTCCACCACCAAAGGACCGGCGGGTCGATGCTGAGCTCATCCCCGCCTTCGCCTGTCGTCGTCGTGCCCTGCATCATCACCAGTGAGCATGCCGACCACCGTGTCGCGAGGTTGGAGATGACAGGTGGGGCCCGCCTATCATCCTCACCTCTCTCCCCCTCCTCTCTCTGTCGCTGGCCGTTGGGGCCCAGCCATCAGGTTCGAACGTGCGCGCGCTCCGGTTCGCTTGGGCTGGTTGGCCCCTGGGCCGACCCAGTTGCTGGCCTCCTCCGGCCAGGGCACTGTGCCCGTTTCTTTTCCCTTTTTATTTCCAGCAAATTCAAAAAATCCCACAGGGTGAAATATTTACGTAATGCCAATATTTATTCCACCTAAATTCATAAAATAATCCCTAGAATTTAATAGTGCCACTTGTAATTTTTTTTGAATATGTTCTTAGTATTGTATTATTTTAAAACCTATATATTGGCACCTTTTTGCCTCTGTTATTTTAATTCCAAAATCTTTTTCACCACGAAACCCTAAGAGAATGTTTTTAGTATGACTTTTAGTATTTATCAGAGTAGGTTAACATTATTGGTAGTAGTTTGAGTGCTCTGTTTTGTGTGATTGCTTATTTTTATCATTATTTTATCGCGATGATACATTGCGCTGTTGATGAAGAAGTTGGACTCGAAGACTTCGAAGACCCCAGAGACTTTGTTGAGCCAGGCAAGCAGCCCTTTGACCATGATAAGAAACCATTTTATTGCATGTCATATAGCACTTTACTTTCCTCGTATTTGATCATGTGTTGTGGTGTTCCCCTTTTGGTGGGATGCCTCCGGTATTTCTCCGTTGACACTTGCATCGTTCATGACCCTACCACCTTATGAGGGTTGTGCGGGTGGGAGTAGTTAGGTTGCTAATAGGTGCTACGCAAATGGGATGGGACTTATGCATAGTGATGACAAGAAAGAGGTGATTTCAAAGACATTTTGAAAACCCCGTCGGGTGCCACTAATGCCCGAGGGAGATGACAATGAGATGGGTGACCACTTGAGACAGAAGTGGTGTGCCGGAATAAGATGAGTATGTGTTTTCGAAAATGGAGGGTTTAAGATTTGTCGACCGTCCCAACCTTACATGCGCAACCATGATACCCCTTATGGGATGGGGCTATGTTGATTACTATGGTTGGTACTAGCATGGAGCCCACATTACTAGTGGCAAGAGTGAAGTGGTCACTCTTGAGACGGGGTCTTCTCAGAGAGGAAGGTCATGTGTTGTCTTTACAGGCACCGGGCACACCGTTGCGTGCCCTCATGGATGATACGAGTGCTATACATCATGAGGGATGGCACCAACGAGTGGACTCTTTGTTTAGTATCACCATGGGAAAGGCATTGTTCGGGTGCTTACCTGGGGTATGTTATGTACCACGAGTCATGAACGACACGGAAGTTCCCCGAGTCTTGTGGGTAAAGTGTGCACCCTCTGCAGAGTGTAAAACTATTCAAATAGCCGCGTCTGCGGTCAAGGACAGTTGGGTGGTGCTGCTTATGCCACGTCCGAGTGTTTTGGTGAAACTTGGTGTGACAAGAGGACACCTGAGCGAAGTCCGTTGACTTACCTGTTGGAAATATGCCCTAGAGGCAATAATAAATTAGTTATTATCATATTTCCTTGTTCATGATAATCATTTATTATCCATGCTATAATTGTGTTGATCGGAGACTTAGATGCATGTGTGGATACATAGACAAATTCATGTCCCTAGTATGCCTCTAATAGATTGGCTCGTTGATCAAATATGGTTAAGGTTTCCTAGACATGGAAATGAGATGTCATTTGATAACGGGATCACATCATTAGGAGAATGGTGTGATGGAAAAGACCCAAACTACAAACGTAGCATATGATCGTGTCAGTTTATTGCTACTGTTTTCTGCGTGTCAAGTATCTGTTCCTATGACCATGAGATCATGCAACTCAGTGACATCGGAGGAGTGCCTTGTGTGTATCAAAAGTCGCATCATAACTGAGTGACTATAAAGGTGCACTATAGTTATCTCCAAGGGTGTATGTTGGGTTGGCATGGATCAAGACTGGGATTTGTTGCTCCATGTGACGGAGAGGTATCTCAGGGCCCACTCGGTAATACAACATCACAACAAGCCTTGCAAGAAATATGACAAAGTGTTAGTCACGGGATCTTGTATTACGGAACGAGTAAAGAGACTTGCCGGTAACGAGGCTGAACTAGGTATGGAGATACTGATGATCGAATCTCGGGCAAGTAACATACCGAAGAACAAAGGGAACATCACACGGGATTAACTGAATCCTTGGCATAGAGGTTCGACCGATAAAGATCATCGTAGATGTAACATCCCAAATTTTGGAATGTTATAATAAATATTAGAATAAGTGTTTCTTTGCTTGAGTGATTGAATTGAGTGAAATTTGAAACTTTTTGACAACTTTTCAATGAGAGGGAATAAAATGACTTTCCCCTTTGTGTTTGATTTCAAATTCAATTCCATTACAAATTAGTGAGAGAAGATAACGTGACTTCTTCATAAACAAGGAATTTGAAAAGTGGATTTGAAAATCTCTGCATTATTCTTTTTGGAATTCATTTCATAGTTGGTTCCATTCTAAATTTTGAAAGAATTCAAATACCCTTGACAAGATTTTGAGAGGAGTAACATGACAATCCACACCAGGGTTATTTTTGTGAAGTATTTGAACCATAAAACCTAGGGGGTTATTTGAAAAATTATTTGCAAAAGGAGTTAAAAGCCATTTTAGGCATTTCTTGAAAATAATTTGTTTTAGAGTATTCATTTTGTCTGTTGAAAAATGTTCATCTTATTGAATTTATTTCCCTAATCATTCTGGTATATAAAACTTTAGTTTTTGGAAATGTTTTGATTGCCGAAAAGTTAGTTTCCTTCTCTGTTATTTTATAAAAGGAAAATATTTTAAAATATGAAACCCACTTTGGCCCGTTAGGAAAGAAATTGGCCCATGTCTTTATTAGCCGGATCCGAATCCCTCCGGATCGGCCGGCTGCTCCTCTTTCCTTTCCCTCCCTCTCGCTGACACCCGGCCCACCACCCGATCAAAACCGCCGCCGGTCACCACCTTCCTTTTCTCCTCCCTCCTTCCTTTCCAACGTCGGCGAGATCAATCCTGACCGGATCTCCCTCTCCTTCCTTTCCCCGAGCCCCTCAAGGCCCCTATATAAGCCCCTGTCCCTTCTCACCCCGTTCCCCCCCGAAACCCCGATCCTCCCTGGCCAGAACGACGCCCCACGCTCGTCGGAGTTCGACCGAGTCGCCGCACCATTGCCATCATACCGCACCACCTTGACCCCCTCATCGCTGTCCGAGCCCACCAACCATTCTGCCTCGCTCGCCTGCACACCTCCCCATCCACTCGCCCGAGCCCCGCACCCACCGAAGCCCCTCTCCCCGTCGACACCCGAGCACAGCCGCCGCCTCCAAGCTCACCGTCGTCGCCATCGTCGCCCCAGAGCCCCGCTGATGCTACCAATGGAGTCATCGTGCTCGTCTGCATCACCTGGTGCTGACGCCGTCGCCAGAGGACTGCCGGAGCACCGTCCCTATCGACCTCGCCGCCCCGGACATTGCCAGAGCATCACTGGAGCTTCCCTCCTCCTCTGTAAGTCACCGGAGCCCTCCTCACCCGTCCAATCTACAACCTGCAGTTAGGATTAGATCCCGCGTACCTCTTCGGTTTAGATTAAATAAACCGACCGTTTTTCTGTTTAGTCATTTAGCCGAACCGTTTTTTCTATTAGGAGTCGGCCGTCCGCTCGAATCACTAGAACACGCACACCCTCGAGCCAATCAGAGACTGCCACGTCACCCCCTGTCCGTTAGAGTAATTTTTTCTTTTTTCTATTTTAGTTTCTTTTACAGATTTAGTTCTGTTTTTGTTTTATTCATATATTTTATGTTTTTAATTATTTTAATTTGATTCTATTTTCAACATGTCACAAATTTCATGTAGTTTTTGTCTGTAGTTTTAGTTTTCAAATTTGAACTTTTAATTTTGAATTTTGTTAAATTTGAGCAAATCACAAAAATTTGAATAACTTGAGTTTAAAAACTTATTTTTGAGTGATTCTTTTTGCCACTATTTTGTATTAGTTAGGTTTATCATCTTGCTTTGTTTGAGAATTTTTAGGATATTTTAGATTAGAGTTTTTAGCAAAAACAGATTTTGTTTCGTTCTTCTAGTGTTTTAATTAAATTGTTTTTATTTTAGTTTATTTTGCTTCTGTTTTAGTTTAAATTTCTATTGTAGTTCTTTTAGTTTTCTATTGTTCAACATTAGGAGATTTATTTTCTGTTAATAAAAATATTTTGTTTTGTTTTGTGTTCTATTTTAATAGGTAAACATTGTTTTCACCATAAGTATTGTTTAGTAAAAGGTTTTGTAGTAATTCTTTTGCACAAAAGTTTTATGGTGAAATACTTCCTGTTTTCTAATAAAATTTTAGTATTTACTTCCTGTTATTTATTTATTAGTTGCTGAAAACAATTTTTGTCTCGTTATGTCTTAGTAGAAGTTTTTGACACAAAAAGTTGAGAGGTTTTCTACTTTGTTTGATTTCTTTATTTTGATTGTGCTATTGATTGTTGTAGTATTATTAGTTTACTTTGCTGTTGTGTAAATTGTATTGTGGTTATGCTTATTGTGTGCTTTGTTTGATTCGTTAGATCATCCGGAGTGCGAAGCTTGTTATCTAGAGTCACTCGAGTGCGAGGATCGACAGCAAGGCAAGTCACTTTGATCATGTTTACCCTTGTTTTTATTGCATTAGTTCTACCATCTTCCCATTTGCATGCAAAGTAGGTAATTTGGAAATTTGGTTACTTGATGTAGTATCATGTGGTAGGCACCCCTCAACCCTTTGACACCTTGGCCCCGGGAAACGTTGATATAATTTTGCTATGCTATTAGTAGACGGGGTTGGTTTTGTGATTCATGAGAGTTGTGAGATAATAATTACAAGACCTACATGATGATAAAGACTTCAAGATTCCAAGTTTTCAACATACCTCTGGGTGGATGATGGTTGAATGGCGCCCTGGAGAACCAGTGGTTAGCCTAGGTGTTGCTGGAGATGTGCCAGTATTCACGCGGAAAGGTCCACCTAGGAACAAAGAGATGGATGGATGCTTCAAGACCCAAGGCTTACCTGCACAGTCACAAGCCATTATGGGCTCTGGCTTGGTTGGATATTGTGGTGACCCTGGACAGGCGGTGCTATGAGATGTAGAAGAACGGTAGGAAAGGATGGGCACCGACAGAGTCTTAGAGGAACCCCTTAGAAGACCATGTTTTGATCATCCGTTCCTCAAACACCCTGAAGTGTGAGGAATCCAGCAGAGGCGATCAAATCTTGTGGGGAACGTGTGCAAAACTCTGCAGAGTACTCAAACCTAATCGATTAGCCGTGTCCACGGTCATGGACAACTTGAGCCAAAGGAACTGAAACTGTCTAGAATTATCAACACAAATAATTATAATGATGAGGGTATTATTGTTAACTTGGGTATGAGAATTGGTTGGTGGAACCATCTCATTAATCAACCAACTTTGTAGTAATAGTTTCTGCATTACCCCTCTCTTGTTGTAGGAAAAAATTGCTTTACGCAAAACTTGAACTTATAGCCCCACCTGCCATATATACATATAGTATAGATGATTATTTTTCACCCCCTGTTTTGTGACTTGCCGTCATATTCAAAATTCTGACCTACACGGCTGCAACGTCTCATGTTGCAGATACTCTTCTTCGGCGAGTAAGACTATGATTCAGGGTTACGGTCTACACTCAACCTGCCGTTGGTGTTTATTGGGACGCCACTCCCATTGACTGTTTCCGCTGAGATTTTAAGGTATATGTTAGTTTTACGTTAATTACATGTGATTTCACTTTGATATATATATTGATATACTATGTGTGCCAGCATACTAATCCAGGGATGGCACAGAACTCACAGAGGCTTGACCTTCCCAGGTCAGGTCGCTACAGTAGAATATGTAGGAACCAATATGGGCATCCAGGTCCCGCTATTGGTTATTAAACGGAGAGGTGTCTCGGTCATGTCTACATAGTTCTTGAACCCACAGGGTCTGCACACTTAAGGTTTGGTGACATTTCGGTAGTATAGAGTTATGCATGGTGGTGACCGAAGGTTGTTCGGAGTCTCGGATGAGATCCCGGGCATCAAGAGGAGATCCAGAATGGTCCGGAGGTAAATATTGATATATAGGAAGTCCTATTTTGGTCACCGGAACAGTTTCGGGCTCATCGGTAGTGTACCGGGAGTGCTGGTAGTGTACCAGGAGACCATCGGGATGGGTATTTCGACCCAAGAGGCTACATGGGCTGTGGGAGGATGAATACCAGCCCTTAGTTGGCTGGAGGAAGTCCCACAAATGGCCCATGTGTCTGGTAAGAAAATCCCAAAAGGAAAAAGGTGGAAAAGGCAAAAAGGGCTAAATTAGGAAGGAGTCCTAATCCTACTAGGAGTGGAGGAGGAGCACTCCTCCCTCCTAGTTCGGCCGACCCAAGGGCTGGCTCCTTGGGAGCCAAGCCTCCTCCTCCTCTCCTACTATATATACTAGAGGGTTTTAGGGTTTTGGCACAAGATTTTCAGCCACGTGCTACCCATTCCTCTAGTGCATAGTTTCTCCTCTAGATCGGATTTCTGCAGCGCTTAGGCGAAGCCCTGCTGGAATAGCTCCACCACCATCGCTGGAGCGCCTTCACGCTGCCGAAGAACTCTTCTACCTCTCCACTCCCTCTTGCTGGATCAAGAAGGCAGAGATCATTATCAAGCTGTACATGTGCTGAATGCGGAGGTGTCGTCCGTTTGGCGCTAGATCGGAAAGACCATGATCAAGATCGCGAGACAGATCATGTTTAGATCGTGGGACGGATCATGATGACTTCGCGGGACAGATCATGATTGGATCGCGGGACGGATCGTGATGAGATCGCGGGACGTTCGGTGATTTGGATCGTGAAGACATTCGACTACACCAACCGCGCTTCTTAACGCTTCCCGCTTAGCGATCTACAAGGGTATGTAGATCCACTCTCCCTCTCGTAGATGCTCATCACCATGGATAGATCTTGCATGTGCGTAGGAAATTTTTTGTTTCCCATGCAACGTTCCCCAACAATGGTATTAGAGCTAGGTCTATTGTTAGATGAGATCTCGAGTAGAACACAATGAGTTTGTGGGCGTTGATGCTTAGATTGCTTCCTCCCTTGGTCATGTTTTGGTTCAGCAGTATTGTGGGATGAAGCGGCCCGGACCAACCTTACTCATATGCTTACGAGGGACCGGTTCCATCGACTGACGTATAACCTCGTTGCACAAAGGTGGCTTGCGGGTGTCTGTTTCTCCTACTTTAGTTGGATCGGATTCGACAAAGGCGGTCCATGAGCAGGTTGAAAAGCAACTTATGTATCACCATTGTGGTTTTGCGTAGGTGAGAATTGTTCTTGCTAGATACCCATAGCAGCCACGTAAAACATGCAACAACAATTAGAGGACGTCTAACTTGTTTTTGCAGGGTATGTTGTGATGTGATATGGCCAATTACATGATGAGATATATGTGATGTATGAGATGATCATGTTTTGTATAGAATATCACGACTTGCATGTCGATGAGTACGGCAACTGGCAGGAGCCATAGGGTTGTCTTTAATTATTGTATGACCTGCATGTCAATCATTAAGCGCTATGTAACACTTTACTTTATCGCTAAACGGTGGCAATAGTAGTAGAAGCATGGTGGGCGCGACAACCCCGATTGCGACACGTTGATGGACATCATGGTGTCATGCCGGTGATGATGGAGATCATGCCAGTGCTTTCAAGATGGAGATCAAAAGCACAAGTTCATGGCCATATCATGTCACTTATGATTTGCATGTGATGTTAATCCTTTTATGCACCTTGTTTAGCTTAGGATAATGGTAGCATTATAAGGTGATCCCTCACTTAATTTCAAGATAAATTGTGTTCTCCCCGAGTGTGCATCGTTGCGAAAGTTCGTCGTGTCGAGACACCACGTGATGATCGGTTGTGATAGACTCTATGTTCACATACAACACGTGCAATCCAGTGTTGCACATGCAGAACACTCGGGTTAAACTTGATGAGCCTAGCATGTATAGACATGGCCATGGAACACAAGAGACTGAAAGGTCGAACATGAGTCATATAGTAGATATGACCAACATGATGATGTTCACCATTGAAACCACCTCAACTCACGTGATGATCGGACTTGAGTTGGTGAATTTGGATCATGTGACACTCAGATGACCTGAGGGATGTCAATTTGAGTGGGAGTTCTTCAGGATTAATTGAACTCATTATCATGAACATAGTCAGTAGTGTCTTTGCAAATTATGTTGTAGATTACTTGCTCGCGTTGTAGATCCCTTGAATTTTTATATATTCCTAGAGAAATAGAGTTGAAAGATGATGGTAGCAATATTGCGGACTGGGTCCGTGATCTGAGGATTATCCTCATTGCTGCATAGAAGGCTTATGTCCTTAATGCACCGCTCGGCGCGCCAACCCCTCTAGCATCGTCCGTAGATGTCGTGAACATTTGACAGGCATGTTCTAATGACTACTAGATAGTTTAGTGTGTCATGCATTACAGCTTAGAATTGAGGCTCCAAAACGTTTTGAACGTCACGGAACATATGAGATGTTATAAGAGCTGAAATTAGGATCTCAGGCTCGTGCCCGTGTTGCGAGATATGAGATCTCCAATGAGATTCTTTGTCTGCAAGATGAAGGAGAATAGCTCAATCTTGAGCATGTGCTCAGATTGTCTGGGTGCTACAATCACTTCAATCGAGTGGGAGTTAATCTTCCAGATAAGATAGTGATTAATATAGTTCTCCAAGTCACTATCACTAAGCTACTAGAACTTGGTGATGAACTATAAAATACCAGGGATAGAAATAATGATCCCTCAGCTATTCGCGATGTTTGACACCGCGAAGGTAGAAATCAAGAAGGAGCATCAAGTGTTGATGGTTAGTAAAAACCACTAGTTTAGAGACGGGCAAGGGCAAGGAGGGAAACTTCATCGATGGCAAGTCAGTTGCTGCTCCAGTGAAGCAACCCAAAGTTGAACCAAAACCCAAGACTAAGTGCTTCAATTATGAGGAGAGCGGTCGCTGAAGCGGAACAACCCTAGATACTTGGTAGATAAGAAGGCTGGCAACATCAACAGAAGTATATTTGATATACACGTTATTGATGTGTACCTTGCTAGTACTCCTAGTAGCACCTGGGTATTGGATACCGTTCGGTTGCTAAATGTTAGTAACTCTAAATAAAAGCTACGGAATGAACGGAGAACTAGCTAAGGGTGAGGTGACGACGTGTGTTGGAAATGTTTCCAAGGTTGATGTGATCAACATCGCATGCTCTCTCTACCTTCGGGATTAGTGACGAACCTAAATAAATATTATTTGGTGTCTTGCGTCGAGCATGAACGTGATTAGATCGTGTTTATTGCAACACGGTTATTCATTTAAGTTAGAGAATAATGGTTATTCTGTTTACATGAATAATACCTTCAATGGTCATGCACCCAGTGAGAATGGTTTGTTGCATCTTGATCGTAGTAATACACATGTTCATAACATTGATGCCAAAAGATACGAAGTTAATAATGATAGTACCACATACTTGTGGCACTGCCGCTAAATGTCATATTGGTATAAAGCGCATGAAGAAACTCCATGCTGATGGATCTTTGGAATCATTCAATTTCGAATCGGATGAGACATGCGAACCATGCCTCTTGGTCAAGATGACTAAGGACCCCGTTTTCTGGTTTGATGGAGCGGGCAAGTGATTTATTGGAAATGATACATGTTGATGTATGCAATCCAATGAGTATTGTAGTGTGCGGTGGATATCATTATTTTCTTACCTTCACTGATGATTTGAGTAGATATAGTGTATATTTACTTAATGAAACACAAGTCTGGATCGTTTGAAAGGTTCAAGCAAATTCAGAGTGAAGTTTAAAGATCATCATGACAAGAAGATGTCTGTGATATGATCATGGAGATGAATATCTGAGTTACGAGTTTGGCATACAAATTTGGACAATGTGAAAGTTGTTTCACAACTCACGCCACCTGGAACACCATAGTGTGATGGTGTGTCCGAATATCAAAGTCGTGCTCTATTGGATATGGTGCGTGCTATGATGTCTCTTATCGTTTTGCTATTATAATTTTGGGGTTATGCATTAGAGACAACTACATTCACTTTAAATAGGGCACCATCTAAATCTGTTGAGATGACACCATGTGAATTAGGGTTTGATAGAAACCCAAGCTGTCATTTCTTATGTTTGGCGCTGCAACGCTTGTGTGGAAAAATGTTTTCACCTAATGAGCTCGAACACAAAGCGGACAAATGCATCTTCATAGAATACCCTAAGAACAGTTGGGTAAACCTTCTATCTCAGATCCGAGCATAAAGTGTTTGTTGCTAAAACGGATCCTTTCTTGAGAAAGAGTTTCTCTCGAAAGAATTGAGTGGGAGGAAGATAGAACTTGATGAGGTTGTTGAACCTTTGTTTCAACCAGAGAGTAGCGCAGTGCAGAAAGATGTTTCTATGGAACCTACGCCAGTTGAAGAGGAAGTAAATGATGATGATCATGAAGCTTCGGATCAAGTTACTATCAAACCTCGTAGGTCGACAAGGATGCGTACTGCTCCTGAGTGGTATGACAACCCTGTCTTGGAGGTCACGTTGTTGGACAATGATGAACCTACGAGATATGGAGAAGCGATGATGGGCCCGGATTCTGACAAATGGTTAGAGGCCATGAAATCCGAGAAAGGATCCATGTATGAAAGCCAAGTATAGACTTTGGTAGATTTGCTCGTTGGACGGCAGGTCACCCAGTACAAATGGACCTTTGAGATGATGACAGACACTGATGATAAATGTCACCATTTATAGAGATCGACTTGTCGCAAAGTAGTTTCCGACAAGTTCAAGGAGTTAACTGCGATGAGACTTTCTCACTCGTAGCGATGCTAAAGTCTTTTGGAATTATGTTAGCAGTTGCTGCATTTTTCAATTATGAAATCTGGCAGATGGATGTCAAAACATCGTTTCCTTCCTAAAGGAAAGATTGTATGAGATACAACCAGAAGGTTTTGTCAGTCCTAAGGATGCTAAAAGGTAAGCGAGCTTCAGTGATCCTTCTATGGACTAAAGCAAGCATCTCGGAGTTGGAATATACACTTTGATGAGGTGATCAAAGTTTTTGACTCTATATAAAGTTTATGAGAAACTTGTATTTGCAATAAAGTGAGTGGGAGCACTATAGAGTTTCTGGTAAGCATATGTGGTTGACATATTGTTGATCGGAAATGATGTAGAATTTCTGGAAAGCATAAACAGTTGTTTTAAAAGAGTTTTTCAAAGGAAGGCCTGGATAAAGCTACCTAATTGTTGACATCAAGATCTATAGAGATAGATCAAGATGCTTGATGAGACTTTCAATGAGTACATACCTTGACAAGATTTTGAAAGAGTTCAAAATAGATCAGTCAGAGAAAGAGTCCTCGCCTGATTTGTAAGGTGTGAAGTTGAGTGAGACTCAAAGCTCGACCACATTAGAAGAAAGAGAAAGGACAAATGTCGTCCCCTATGCCTTAGCCATAGGCTCTGTATAGTATGCCATGCTGTGTACCGCACTTGTGTGTGCCTTGCCATGAGTCCATCAAGGGGTACAAGAGTGATCTAGGAGTGGATCACTGGACAGCGGTCAAGATTATCCTTAGTAACTAAAAGACTAAGGGGATGTTTCTCGATTATGGAGGTGATAAAGAGTTCATCGTAAAGAGTTACATCGATGCAAGCTTTAACACCAAACGGATGACTCGTAGTAGCAATCTGGATACGTATAGTGGAGCAGCCATTTGGAATAGTACCAAGTGGGTGTCATAGTAGTGTTTACTATTTGACATAGAGATTTGCAAAGTACACGCGGATCTGAATGTCGCAGACCCATTGACTATAAGACCTCTCTCACATGCAAAGCATGATCGAGCCCCAGAACTCATTGGGTGTTAGATTCATAACAATGCGAATCACATGGTGTTGTGAACTAGATTATTGACTCTAGTGAAAGTGGGAGACTGTTGCAAATATGCCCTAGAGGCAATAATAAATTAATTATTATCACATTTACTTGTTCATGATAATCGTTTATTATCCATGCTATAATTGTGCTGATCGGAGACTTAGATGCATGTGTGGATACATAGACAGAACCATGTCCCTAGTATGCCTCTAATAGACTAGCTCATTGATCAAAGATGGTTAAGGTTTCCTAGCCATGGACATGAGATGTCATTTGAAAACGGGATCACATCATTAGGAGAATGGTGTGATGGACAAGACCTAGACTACAAACGTAGCATATGATCGTGTCAGTTTATTGCTACTGTTTTCTGCATGTCAAGTATTTGTTCCTATGACCATGAGATCATGCAACTCACTGACACCGGAGGAGTGCCTTGTGTGTATCAAACGTCGCAACGTAACTGGGTGACTATAAACGTGCTCTACAGGTATCTCCGAGGGTGTCTGTTGGGTTGGATTGGATCAAGACTAGGATTTGTTGCTCCGTGTGATGGAGAGGTATCTCAGGGCCCACTCGGTAATATAACATCACAACAGGCCTTGCAAGCAATATGACTAAGTGTTAGTCACGGGATCTTGTATTACGGAACGAGTAAAGAGACTTGCTGGTAACGAGGCTAAACTAGGTATGGAGATACTGACGATCAAATCTCGGGCAAGTAACATACCGAAGAACAAAGGGAACATCATACGGGATTAACTGAATCCTTGACATAGAGGTTCGACCGATAAAGATCTTCATAGAATATGTAGGAACCAATATGGGCATCCAGGTCCCGCTATTGGTTATTGACCGTAGACGTGTCTCGGTCATGTCTACATAGTTCTCGAACCCGCAGGGTCTGCACACTTAAGGTTTGGTGACGTTTCGGTAGTATAGAGTTATGCATGGTGGTGAACGAATGTTGTTTGGAGTCCTGTATGAGATCCCAGGCATTACAAGGAGCTCTGGAATGGTCCGGAGGTAAATATTGATATATAGGAAGTCCTATTTTGGTCACCGGAAAAGTTTTGGGCTCATCGGTAGTGTACCGGGAGTGCCGGTAGTGTACCGGAAGACCATCGGGAGGGGTATTTCGACCCAAGAGGCTACATGGGCTGTGGGAGGATGAATACCAGCCCTTAGTGGGCTGTAGGAAGTCCCACAAAGGGCCCATGCGGCTGGTAAGAAAAGCCCAAAAGGAAAAAGGTGGAAAAAGGCAAAAAGGGCTAAATTAGGAAGGAGTCTTAATCCTACTAGGGTAGGAGGAGGAGGACTCCTCCCTCCTAGTTCGGCCGACCAAAGGGCTGGCTCCTTGGGAGCCAAGCCTCCTCCTCCTGTCCTCCTATATATACTAGAGGGTTTTAGGGTTTTGGCACAAGATTTTTAGCCACGTTCTACCCGTTCCTCTAGTGCATAGTTTCTCCTCTAGATCGGATCTCTACAGTGCTTAGGCGAAGCCCTGCCGGAACTGCTCCACCACCATTTCCGGAGCGCCGTCATGCTGCCGGAGAACTCTTCTACCTCTCCGCTCCCTCTTTCTGGATCAAGAAGGTGGAGATCATCATCAAGCTATATGTGTGCTGAACGCGGAGGTGTCGTCCGTTCGGCGCTAGATCGGAAGGACCGTGATCATGATCGCGAGATGGATCGTGATGAGATCATGGGACGGATCATGATGAGTTCACGGGACGGATCATGATTGGATTGCGGGACGGATCGTGATGAGATCACGGGACGTTCGGCGATTTGGGTCGCGAAGACGTTTGACTACACCAACCGAGTTTCTTAACGCTTCCTGCTTAGCGAGCTACAAGGGCATGTAGATCCACTCTCCCTCTCGTCTATGCTCATCACCATGGATAGATCTTGCGTGTGCGTAGGAAAATTTTTGTTTCCCATGCAACATTCCCCAACATTAGCAAGAGAATTGAACTAAGTCCGATGGCTTAACGTCATGAATGAACATGACATGTTCGTCCCCTACTTATGTTGATATATATAACTTGTTCATATGGATATCTACTAATTGTTGATGCATGTTCACTAGTTATTTGATCATGTCATTTGCATACAAAATTAGCTTTCCGCAAATTTACCTACTTAGTGCTATATCATGCATCGTTGTTACCTCGTTCCACACTTGGGTTGCTTGCGAGTACATTCAAAGTACTCATTGGCTTGCCACTGGTTATTTAATTGGCCAGGCATGGAAGAACAGGAGTATGTTGAAGAGTTCATTTGAGACGAACATGTGAGCTAGGACGCTTCCCAGTCAGAATGCCTGTAGGTTAAGGCAGATGGCATGGGTTCACGGTTTCGATCAAGATTTCCGCTGCTTGTTCTATTTTAAGTGTTTGGCCCATGTGGCCCTATCTATGTAAGACTAAGACCTTCGTGGTCATTATTTGTGTAAGACGTTAAGTATGGATGTAAGACTCTTGTTATTCAGCTTCTGTGTGTTTAGTGAGCATTGATCTGTAGGATCACTGTACACGTGCACTCGGTGATCTCAACTTATAAGTCGGGGTCCCCACAGATCTCTATGCAAGGCCCGGCCTTAGGAGCTAACGATGACGCAAGGAAGAACAGGCAGGTGCCAGTGCGCCAGGCGGCACAGTTTCCCCTTTGGTGCAAAGGGAGCAAGGACATACACGGGTTCCAAAGCACCTCCCAATGGTTTCCCTTCTGGTGCAACAAGACCACGACGACAAGTCCCGCAGGGCGGATATCATCGACGAGCCCACCACTACATCAGTGCTACCTCTTGAGCTTGCGTTGGTTTTCCCTTGAAAAGGAAAGGGTGATGCAGTGAAGTAGATAAGTATTTCCCTCAATTGTTGAGAATGAAGGTATCAATCCAGTAGGAGGAACAAGCAAGTCACCAATGGATGCACCTACACAAATAATCAAACTCTTGCACCCAACGCTATAAAGGGGTTGTCAATCCCTTCACGATTATTTGCAAGGATTAGATCCGATAGCGATAGATGTAAACGAGAACAGAAAGTAAAAGGTAAAAAATTGCAGCAAAGTATTTTTGGTATTTTTGGTTTATATATCTGAAAATATATTATGGAAAGTAGACCTGGGGGCCATAGGTTTCACTAGAGGCTTCTCTCTTGAAGGAAAATATCATGGTGGGCAAACAAATTACTGTCAAATAATTGATAGAAAAGCGAATAATCATGTAGTTATCCAAGGCAATGATCATACATATAGGCATCACGTCCGTGTAAAGTAGACCAAAAGGATTCTGCATCTACTACTATTACTCCACACATCGACCCCTGCCTGCATCTAGAGTATTAAGTTCATGAAGAACAGAGTAACGCATTAAGAAAGATGACATTTTGTAGAGGGATAAACTCAAGCAATGTGATGAAAACCCCATCTTGTTACCCTTGGTGGCAACAATACAATAGGTGCCTCGCTACCCCTACTATGTCACTGGGTGAGGACACCGCAAGATTGAATCCAAAACCAAGCACTTCTCCCATTGCAAGAATTACCAATCTAGTTGGCCAAACCAAACCAATAACTCCAAGAGACTTACAAGGATATGAAATCATGCAAATAAGAATTCATAGGAGATTCAAATAATATTCATGGATAATCTGAACATAAACTCACAATTCATCGGATCTTGAAAAACACACCACAAAAGAGGATTACATCGGATAGATGTCCATGAAGATCATGGAGAGCATGGTATTGAAGATCAAAGAGAGAGAAGAAGCCATCTAGCTACTAGCTATGGACCCGTAGGTATGTGGTGGACTACTCACGCATCATCGGAGGGGCAATGGAGTTGATGTAGATGCCCTTCATGATCGAAACCCCCTCTGGTAGATTATCGAAAAAGGATCCAAGATTGGATCTCTCGGGAACGGAGGCTTCTGGCAGTGGAAAAGTATTTTCATGGCTCCCTTTGATGTTGGGGAAATATTTGGGAATTTATAGGCCAGAGATTAGGGTTAGGAGACTTGCTATGAGACGACAAGCCTGCTTGGTGCGGCCAAGGGGAGGCACCTAGCAGGCTTGTGACCTCCTGGCACAAGTCCTGGCATACACTCCAAGCCTGGTTGATTTTTTTCCTTCTAGAAAAATTCCTTTCGAAGGTTTTATTCTGTTTGGACTCCATTTAATATTCCATATCTGCAAAACTCAAAAACAAGGAAAAAATAGAAACTGACACTAGGCTCTAGATTAATAGGTTAGTCCCAAAAATAATATAAAATAGCATATTCATGCATATAAAAAGTCCAAAACAGATAATATAATAGTATGCCATCATCAAAAATTATAGATACGTTGGAGATGTATCAGCATCCCCAAGCTTAATCCCTGCTCGTCCTCGAGTAGGTAAATGATAAAAACAGATTTTTTGATGTGGAGTGCTACCTAACATATTTATCCATGTGGCATGAATATTCAGATCCGTAAGACCCAAAACAAAAGCTTAATATTGATACAAAAACAATAATGTTTCAAGCATACTAGCAAAGCAATTGTATCTCTTCAAAATATATTGGCAAAAGAAAGTTATCCCTACAATATCATATGGTGTGGCTATGCTCCATCTTCCCCACACAAAGTATTTATATCATGCACAACCCTGATGAAAAGACAAGAAATTGTTTTCACACCTTTATTTTCTCAAACTTTTTCAACTCTCATGCAATACATGAGCGTGAGCCATGGATATAGCACTATAGGTGGAATAGAATATGGTGGAGGTTGTCAAGGAAAGCGAGAAGATAGTCTCACATCAACAAGGTGTATCAACAGGCTATGGAGATGCCCATTAATATATATCAATGTGAGTGAGTAGGTATTGCCATGCAACGGATGCACTAGAGCTACACGTGTATGAAAGCTCAAAAAGGAACTAAGTGGACGTGCATCATGAAGAAAATTTCCACTAGTTATATGAAAGTGACAAAATAGGAGACTCTCTACCATGAAGATCATCGTGCCACTTTGAAGTGCAAGTGTATAAAAAGGTAATAGAAATGTCCCTTCTCTATTTTCTCTCATTTTTATGGTGGGCATCTAAGGCCTCTTTTATTATATATACTTTTTTGGGGCTTCGCTGGCCTCTTTTGTTTTTTCATAAAGTCCGGAATCTCATCCCCACTTGTGAGGGAATCATAGCTTCCATCATCCTTTCCTCACACGGGACATGCTCAAATAATGATAATCATCACACTTTTATTTACTTACAACTCAAAGGAAAATTACAACTAGAAACCTATGCCAAAATATGACTCTATATGCAATATGGAAGTGATGGTGCCTGTCATAAAAGGAAACAATGAATTTTGCATGGCAATATATCTCGGAATGGCTATGGAAATGCCATAATAGGTAGGTATGGTGGCTATTTTGAGGAAAGATATATGGTGGTTGTTTTGAGGAAGGTATATGGTGGCTCTTTTGAGGAAGGTGTTTGTTGTACTGGCGAAAGTTGCATGATACTAGAGAGGCTAGCAAAGGTGGAAGGGTGAGAGTGCGTATAATCCATGGACTCAACATTAGTCATAAAGAACTCACATACTTATTGCAAAAGTCTATTAGTCATTTAAGGGAAGTATTAAATGCATGCTCCTAGGGGAGAAGTTGGTAGGAGTTAACCATCGCATGCTCCTCACCCTCACACAAAGGTGGGCAATCTATAAACAAGTCATCCTCCGACTTCCTTACATAACGGTTCACCATACGTGCATGCTACCGAAATCACAAACCTTTACGCAAGTATTTTTACCAAATCGCAATTACTTCCTAACATGACTCTTAACATTACCATCTTTATATCTCAAAATTTTATGCAAGGAATCAAACTTCTCATAAATACTCAATGCACTTAATATGGAAGTTTTTATTATATCCGTCTTGGATTCCTATCATATTAGGACTAAATTCATAACCTAGATCAATTACCATGATGTTTTAGAGACTCTCAAAATAATATAAGTGAGGTATGAGAGTTCAAGTATTTTATAAAACGCAAACACCACAGGCCTCTTTGATGCCTATCATATTAGGACTAAATTCATAACCTAGATCAATTACCATGTTGTTTTAGAGACTCTAAAAATAATATAAGTGAGTTAAGAGAGTTCAAGTACTTCTATAAAACGCAAACACCACCATGCTCTAAAAAAATTTAAGTGAAGCACATAGAGCAAAATTGCCTTACTCAAAAGATATAAGTGAAGCACACAGAGCATTCTAAGAAATTCACGATTCAGCCTGTCCATATCAAAAAATGTGTGCAGCAAGGATGATTTTGTCAAACTAACAATAAAATACTCATATCATACAAGATGCTTCAAGCAAAACACATATCATGTGGTGAATGAAAATATAGCCTCAAGTAAATTTACCGATGGATTGAAGACAAAAGAGGGGATGCCTTCCGAGGCATCCCCAACCTTAGGCTCTTTGTCATCCTTGAATATTACTTGGGGTGCCTTGGGCTCTTTCCACTCCTTATTCCATAGTCCATCGAATCTTTACCCAAAACTTGAAAACTTCACAAAACAAAACTTACCAGAAAACTAATGAGATCCGTTAGTATAAGAAAATAAACCACCACTTTAGGTATTGTTATTAACTCATTATTTATTTATATTGGTGTTATACCTACTGTATTATAACTTCTCCATGGTTCATACCCCATGATACAACCCAAAGATTCATCAAAACATGCAAACAACTCAAAGAAAACAGAATCTGTCAAAAACAGAACAGTCTGTAGAAATCTGAAAACTTTGTATACTTATGTAACCTAAACAATTATGAAACATTATTACAGCCTGGGAAGTTTATATATAAATCTTGTGTACAAATTTCAGACTCATTCGATGCTCTGAAAAATTATAAAAATTCATGGACTGAGCGCAAAAGTTTTTGTTTTTCAGCCAGATCAAATCAACAACTACCATAGATCACCCCAAAGGTTTTACTTGGCTCAAATACTAATTAAAACACCAAAACACAATTACTACAGAAGTAATAATATGTTAAACACTAAAAAACATAAGCAAAAACAGAACACAAAAATAAAATTGGGTTGCCTCCCAACAAGCGTTATTGTTTAACGCCCCTAGCTAGGCATAATAATTTCAATGATGCTCACATAAAAAGTAGTAATTGAAATATGCAAGAAAGCATCATAAATATCATTACAAGCACATTTAAGCCTAACCCACTTCCTATGCAGAGGTATTTTATGATCAAACAATTTATGGGAACAAGAATCAACTAGCATAGGAAGGCAAAACAAGCATAACTTCAAAACTTTGAACACATAGAGAGGAAACTTGATATTGTTGCAATTCCTACATGCATATGTTACTCTCTCATAATAAATTTCAGTAGCATCATGAAGGAATTCTACAATATTACTATCACATAAATCATTCTTTTCATGATGCACAAGCATGCAATCATCATAATGAATTTGCCCATCAAAACTTGGGGAACAAAAAATATCATCTTCATGGAACATAGCATCCCAAGCTTATGGATTTGCATATCATTAGCATCATGTATATTTAGAGAATTAATACTAGCAACATTAAAATCATGCTTTTCAATCAAGGGTCTATGATGAATCACCTTATAATTTTCTTGTTTCAACACTTCATCAAAATTTTCAGATTCGTGATTTTCAAACAAAACTTCATAGAGATAATCAAGTGCAATCAACTCACTAGCAATTGGTTCATCATAATTTGGTCTTTTGAAAAGATTAGCAAGCGGATGAGGATCCATATCAATAGATTTTTAGCAAGCAAATATAAGGCACATGGCAACACAAGCAAAGATAGCAACGAAAAGGCGAACGAAAGAAGGGCGAATAGGCAAATCTTTTTGGTGTTTTCTGAAAATCGTTTTAGAAGTGGGGGAGAGGAAAATGAGAGGAAAATGGAAAATAATGTAAATGCAAGAGATGAGTTTGTGATGGGTACTTGGTAGCCTTGATGTGTATCCTCCCCGGCAATGGCGCCAGAAATTGGCAAGTTGACACGAGAGATCTTGTCTTGACTTGCTATGTATCCTCCCCGGCAATGGCGCCAGAAATCCTTCTTTCTACCTCTTGAGCTTGCGTTGGTTTTCCCTTGAAGAGGAAAGGGTGATGCAGCGAAGTAGATAAGTATTTCCCCAGTTGTTGAAAACCAAGGTATCAATCCATAAGGAGGAACAAGCAAGTCACCAGTGGATGCACCTACACAAACAATCAAACTCTTGCACCCAACGCTATAAAGGGGTTGTCAATCCCTTCACGATTATTTGCAACAATTAGATCCGATAGATATTGATGTAAACGAGAACGGAAATTAAAAGGTAAATAAATTTTAGCAAAGTATTTTTTGTATTTTTTTATAGATCTGGAAGTATATTATGGAAAGTAGACCCGGGGGCCATAGGCTTCACTAGAGGCTTCTCTATTGAAGGAAAATATCATGGTGGCTAAACAAATTACTGTTAAGCAATTGATAGAAAAGTGAAAAATCATGTAATTATCCAAGGCAATGATCATACATATGGGCATCACATCTGTGTCAAGTACACCGAAACGATTCTGCATCTACTACTACTACTCCACACATCGACCGACTCCTGCCTGCATTTAGAGTATTAAGTTCATGAAGAACAAAGTAACGCATTAAGAAGGATGACATGATGTAGAGGGATAAACTCAAGCAATATGATGAAAATCCCATCTTGTTACCCTTGATGGCAACAATAGAATACATGCCTCATTACCCCTACTATGTCACTGGGTGAGGACACCGCAAGATTGAACCCAAAACCAAGCACTTCTCCCATTGCAAGAATTATCAATCTAGTTGGCCAAACCAAACCAATAACTGGAAGAGAAATACAAGGATATGAAATCATGCAAATAAGAATTCAGAGGAGATTCAAATAATATTCATGGATAATCTGAACATAAACTCACAATTCATCAGATCTTGACAAAGACACCACAAAAGAGGATTACATCGGATAGATCTCCATGAAGATCATGGAGAGCATGGTATTGAAGATCAAAGAGAGAGAATAAGCCATCTAGATACTAGCTATGGACCCGTAGGTATGTGGTGGACTACTCACGCATCATCGGAGGGCAATGGAGTTGATGTAGATGCCCTCCGTGATCGAAACCCCTTCCGACAGATTACCGAAAAAGGCTCCAAGATTGGATCTCTTGGGAACGGAGGCTTATGGTGGTGGAAAAGTATTTTTGTGGATCCCTTTGATGTTGGGGAATATTTGTGAATTTATAGGCCAAAGATTGCGGTTAGGAGACCTGTCGGGAGACGACAAGCTTGCTAGGTACGCCCGGGGGGGCGCCTAGCAGGCTTGTGACCTCCTGGCACAAGTCCTGGCATGCACTCCAAGCCTGGTTGATTTGTTTCCTTCCAGAAAAATTCCTTCCGAAGGATTTATTTCGTTAGGACTCCGTTTAATATTCGATATCTGCAGAACTCAAAAACAAGGAAAAAACAAAAACTAGCACTAGGCTCTAGATTAATAGGTTAGTCCCAAAAATAATGTAAAATAGCATATTAATGCATATAAATAATGCAAAACAGATAATATGATAGGACTACATCATCAAAAATTATAGATATGTTGGAGACGTATCAGCATCCCCAAGCTTAACTCATGTTCGTTGTCGAGTAGGTATGTGATAAAAATAGAATTTTTGATGTGGAATGCTACCTAACATATTTATCCATTTAACATTCTCTATTGTGGAATAAATATTCAGATCCATAAGACTCAAAACAAAAGCTTACTATTGATATAAAAACAATAACGTTTCAAGCATACTAGCAAAGCAATTGTGTCTCTTCAAAATATAATGGCAAAAGAAAGTTATCACTACAATATCATATGGTCTGGCTATACTCCATCTTCCCCACAAAAAGTATTTAACTCATGCACAACCCCGATGACAAGTCAAGCAATTGTTTTCACTTTTTTTCTCAAACCTTTTCAACTCTCATGCAATACATGAGCGTGAGCCATTGGTATAACACTATAGGTGGAATAGAATGTGGTGGAGGTTGTTAAGGAAAGGGAGAAGAGTCTCACATCAACTAGGCATATCAACGGGCTATGGACATGCCCATTAGTAGATATCAATGTGAGTGAGTAGGGATTGCCATGCAACGGATGCACTAGAGCTATAAGTGTATGACAGATCAAGAGAAAACTAAGTGGGGGTGCATCCAACTTGCTAGCTCATGAAGACCTAGGGCAATTTGAGGAAGCCCATCATTGTAATATACAAGCCAGGTTATATAAAGAAAAATTCCCACTAGTATAATAAAGTGACAAAATAAGAGACTCTCTATCATGAAGATCATGGTGCTACTTTGAAGCACAAGTGTGGAAAAATATAGTAGAAATGTCCCTTCTCTCTTTTCTCTCATTTTATTTTCTTTTTTTCTTTTTTGGTTGGTGGGCATCCAAGGCCTCTTTTATTTTTTGGTTGGACTTTGTTGGCCTCTTTTATTTTTCATAAAGTCGAGAATCTCATCCCCACTTGTGAGGGAATCATAGCTTCCATCATACTTTCCTCACATGGGACATGCTCTAATAATTATAATCATCACACTTTTATTTACTTTCAACTCAAAAGAAAATTACAACTTGATACCTATGACAAAATATACCTCTATATGCAATATGGAAGTGATGGTGCAAGTCATAAAAGGAAACGATGGAAATTGCATGTTAGTATATCTCGGAATGGCTATCAAAATGCCATAACAGGTAGTTATGGTGGCTGTTTTGTGGAAGGATATATGGTGGCTGTTTTGTGGAAGGTGTTTGTTGTACCGGCGAAAGTTGTGCGGTACTAGAGAGGGTAGCAAAGGTGGAAGGGTGAGAGTGCGTATATTCCATGGACTCAACATTAGTCATAAAGAACTCACATACTTGTTTCAAAAGTCTACTAGACATTGAAGCAAAGTATTAAACGCATGCTCCTATGGTAGAAGTTGGTAGGAGTTAACCATTGCACGCTCCCGACTCTCACACAAAGGTTGACAATCAATAAACAAATCATGCTCCGACTTCCTTACATAAGGGTTCACCATACGTGCATGCTACGGGAATCACAAACTTTTACACAAGTATTTTTACCAAATCACAATTACTTCCTAACATGAATCTTAACATTACCATCTCTACATCTCAAAAGTTTATGCAAGGAATCAAACTTCCCATAATATTCAATGCACTTAATATGGAAGTTTTTATTATATCCCTCTTGGATGAATATCATATCAGGAATAAATTCACAACCTAGACCAATTACCGTTCTATTTAGAGACTCTCAAAATAATATAAGTGAGGTACGAGAGTTCAATTATTTCTATAAAACGCAAACACCACCATGCTCTAAAAAATATAAGTGAAGCACATAGAGCAAAATTGCCTAACTCAAAAGATATAAGTGAAGCACATAGAGCATTTTAATAAATTCATGATTCAACATGTCTCTCTTAAATATGTTTGCAGAAAGGATGATTGTGGCAAACTAAGAAGAAAAGACTCATATCATACAAGACGCTCCAAGCAAAATACATATCATGTGGTGAACAAAAATATAGCCTCGTGTAAATTTACTGATGGATTGAAGACAAAAGAGGGGATGCCTTCCGGGGCATCCCCAAGCTTAGGATCTTTGGCATCCTTTAATATGACTTGGGGTCCCTTGGGCATCCCCAAGCTTAGGCTCTTGCCAGTCCTTATTCCATAGTCCATTAAATCTTTACCCAAAACTTGAAAAATTCACAACATAAAACTTAACAGAAAACTCGTGAGATCCGTTAGTATAAGAAAATAAATCATCACTTTAGGTACTGTTGTGAAGACATTATTTATTTATATTTGTGTAATACCTATTGTATTCTAACTTCACCATTGTTCATACCCCATTATACAACCCATAGATTCATCGAAATAGGCAAACAAGTCAAAGAAAACAGAATCTGTCAAAAACAGAATAGTCTGTAGCAATCTGAAAACTCCGTATACTTATGTAACTCAAATAATTATGAACAATTAGGACAACCTGGGAAATTTATATATAAATCTTGTGTTAAAATTTCAGACTCATTTAATGCTCTTAAAAATTTATAAAAGTCCTAGACTTAGCGCAAAAGTTTCTATTTTTCAGCAAGTTCAAATCAACAACTACCATAGATCACCCCAAAGGTTTTACTTGGCTAAAACACTAATTAAAACACCAAAACACAATTACTAAAGAATAAATAATGTGGTAAACACTCAAAAACATAATAAAAAAATAGAACACAAAAATAAATTGGGTTGTCTCCCAACAAGCGCTATTGTTTAACGCCCCTAGGTAGGCAAAACACAATAGATCTAGGTATTCTCATTTTGGTATACAATCCAAAAGTAGATCTGATAATAGATTCATGAGGAAATATTACTTTATTTCTAGTAAAGTGTTCCATGCCTTTCCTTTATGTAAATTCAAATCTAATGTTTCCTTCTTTCATGTCAATAATTGCACCAATCGTTCTAAGGAAAGGTCTACCAACAATAATCGGACATGTAGGATTGCAATCTATACCAAGAACAATGAAATCTATGGGCACATGATTCATATTTGTAATAATAAGAACATAATTAATCATTCCCATAGATTTCTTAATAGTGGAATCCGCAAGATGCAAATTTAGAGAGCAATCATCAAGATCACGCTAACCTAGCACATCACATAAAGTTTTCGGAATCGTGGAAACACTAGCACCCAAATCACACAAAGCATGGCCCTCATAATCTTTGATTATAATCTTAATATTAGGTTCCCACTCATCATGAAGCTTTCTAGGGATAGAAACTTCTAACTCAAGTTTTTCTTCAAAAGATTTCATCAAAGCATCAACGATGTGTTTAGTAAAAGCCTTATTGGGATTATAAGCATGTGGAGAATTTATCATGGATTGCAACAAGGAAATACAATCAACCAAATAGAATATATCATAATTAAAGCCTTGAAATACAAAAGAGAAGATATCATGTGTTCATTGCTATTTAAAGTTTTGACCTCTTCTATCCCACTTTTATCAATCTTAGCATTAAGATCTATAAACTCCGAATCGTTGGGACACCTTTTAGCTAAAGTTGACTTATCTCCAGCCCCATATTTATCAAGATTCAAATTAGAGAACAAATATTCAATAAGATCCACATCACTCACTTTGAGATCTTCATCATTATTATCACGAGAACACACTTTTTCAAGTCATTCACGCTTAGCACTAATTCTAGAGGTTCTCTCCTTACTTTCATCAATAGAAATTCTCATAGATTTTACAGATTCATTAAAATCATGCTTGGGTGGAGTATATTTAACTTCCAAAGTATCTATCTCAAGTGAAATTCTATCAACTCTTCTAGCCAAATCATCAATCTTGAGCACTTTTTCTTCAATCATAGCATTAAAAACTTTTTGTGAACCAATAAATTCCTTAACAATATTCTCAAGATCAGAGGGCAACTTATTATAATTTCCATAAGAATTGTTGTAGTAATTACCATAATTATTATAGGAATTACTAGGAAATGGCCTCAGGTTGAAGTTACCTCTATACGCGTTATTACCAAAATTGTTCCTACCAACAAAATTCACATCCATAGATTCATTATTATTTTAAATAAAACAAGACAAAGTCATATCACTAGGATCAATAGGATCACTCTTACTAGCAAAAAAATTCATCAATTCATCCATCTTTTCACGCAAAGTATTTATTTCTTCAATAGCATGCTCTTTTTTACTAGTAGGAGATCTTTCGATATGCCATTGGGAGTAGTTTGTCAAAATATTATCTAGGAGTTTAGTAGCTTCTCCTAATGTGATCTCCATAAAATTACCACCCGCGGTGGAATCTAAAAGATTCCTAGATGCAAAATTCAACCCCGCATAAAAAAATTGTGTAATCATCCATAAACTCAAACCATGTGTGAGGCAATTCCTAATCATTAATTTCATCCTCTCCCAAGATTGTGCAACATGCTCATGATCAAGTTGCTTAAAATTCATTATATCATTCCTAAGGGAGATTATCTTAGCAGGCGGAAATTACTCGGAGATAAAAGCATATTTACACTTATTCCATGAATAATTACTATTTTTAGGCAAGGATGAGAACCAAGTTTTAGCACGATCTCGTAGTGAGCACGGAAATAGATTCAATTTAACAATATCATTATCCACATCTTTTTTCTTTTCCATATCACACAACTCAATGAAAGTATTTAGATGGGATGCGGCATCTTCACTAGGAAGGCCAGAAAATTGATCTTTCATAACAAGATTAAGCAAAGCAGCATTGATCTCATATGATTCCACACTAGTGGTGGGAGCAATCAGAGTACTAATAAAATCATTATTATTAGTATTGGAAAAGTCACACAACTTGGTATTCTCAGACATCGTGACAAAGCAAGCAATCAAGCACACAAGCAAACGAGAGGCAAAAAAAGAAGGTTGGACGAAAAGGCAAATCTTTTTGGAATTTTATGAAAATCGTTTTAGAAGTGGGGGAGAGGAAAACGAGAGGCAAATGGCAAATAATGTAAATGCAAGATATGAGTTTGGGATGGGTACTTGGTAGGCTTGATCTTGACTTGCTATGTATCCTCCCCGGCAACGGCGCCAACAATCCTTCTTGCTACCTCTTGAGCGTGCGTTGGTTTTCCCTTGAAGAGGAAAGGGTGATTCAGCGAAGTAGATAAGTATTTACCTCGGTTGATGAGAAACACGCTATCAATCCAGTAGGAGGAACAATCAAGTCACCAACGGATGCACCTACACAAACAATCAAGCTCTTGCACCCAACGCTATAAAGGGGTTGTCAATCCCTTCACGATTATTTGCATGGATTAGATCCAACAGAGATAGATGTAAACGAGAACAGTAAATGAAAGGTAAATAAATTGGAGAAAAATATTTTTGGTATTTTTTGTTTATAGATCTAAAAATATATTATGGAAAGTAGACCCTACGGCCATAAGTTTCACTAGAGGCTTCTCTCTTGAAGGAAAATATCATGGTGGGTAAACAAATTACGGTAAAGCAATTGATAGAAAAGCGAATAATCATGTAGTTATCCAAGGCAATGACCATGCATATAGGCATCACGTCCGTGTCAAGTAGACCAAAACGATTATGCATCTACTACTATTACTCCACACATCGATCGACTCATGCCTGCATCTAGAGTATTAAGTTCATAAAGAATAGAGTAACGCATTAAGAAAGATGACATGATGTAGAGGGATAACCTCAAGCAATATGATGAAAACCCCATATGTTACCCTTGATGGAAACAATACAATATGTGCCTTGCTACCCCTACTATGTCACTGGGTAAGGACACCACAAGATTGAACCCAAAACCAAGCACTTCTCCCATTGCAAGAATTACCAATCTAGTTGGCCAAACCAAACCAATCACTCGAAGAGACTTACAAGGATATGAAATCATGCATATAAGTATTCAGAGAAGATTCAAATAAGATTCATCGATAATCTGAACATAAACTCACAATTCATCAGATCTTGACAAACACCCCACAAAAGAAGATTACATCAGATAGATCCCCATGAAGATCATGAAGAACATGTTAGTGAAGATCAAAGAAAGAGAATAAGCCATCTAGCTACTAGCTATGCACTCGTAGGTCTGTGTGTGGACTACTCATGCATCAACGGGCAATGGAGTTGATGTAGATGCCCTCCGTGATCGAAGCCCCCTCCCGCAGATTACTGGAAAAGACTCCAAGATTGGATCTCTCGGGAACGGAGGCTTCTGGCAGCGGAAATGTATTTGCGAGGCTTGTTATGATGTTGGAGGAATATTTGGGTATTTATAGGACGAAGAATAGGGTTAGGAGACCTGCCAGGAGACACCAAGCCTGCTAGGCGCGGCCAGGGGGGTGACCGAGCCTACCAGGCTTGTGACCTCCTGGCAGGTGCCCTAGCATGCACTCCAAGCCTGGTTTATTTGTTTCCTTCCAAAAAAATTCATTCCGAAGGTTTTATTCCGTCTGGACTTCGTTTAATATTCCATATCTGCGAAACTCAAAAACAAGGAAAAAACAGAAACTGGCACTAGGCTCTAGATTAATAGGTTAGTCCCAAAAATAATATAAAATAGCATATTAATGCATATAAAACATCCAAAACAGATAATATAATAGCATGACATCATAAAAAATTATAGATACATTAGAGATGTTTCACTATTTAATAAAGTAGACTGCCAAGTGTTTTGAGTTGATAATCATAAAATTGTCTTTACCAGTATTCGTATAGGTGATCTATACATTGTTGATTTCACTAAAAAGTCCAAACCTCGTAATTATCTCATTGCAAAATCATCTAAAGGTTGGCTATGGCATAGAAGGCTTGTACATGTAGGCATGCGCAATCTAGATAAGCTTACCAAGGGCGATCATATTCTTGGTGTTAAAGATGTTATCTTTGACAAACATAGACTTTGTAGCGCTTGTCAAGCAGGAAAGCAAGTGGGTGGAAGTCATCCGGTCAAGAACATCATGACCACTAGGAGACCACCCGAGTTACTTCATATGGATCTTTTTGGTCCCAATGCTTACAAGAGTCTTGGTAGAAACTCTTATGATCTAGTTATAGTGATGATTTTTCTAGATTTACGTGGGTATTCTTTCTTAATGATAAGTCGTAGGTACAAAAGATCTTCAAGAACTTTGCACGCAAAGCACAAAATCAGTTTGAAGTGAAGATCAAGAAGGTTCAAAGCGATAACGGATCGGAGTTCAAGAACACCCGTGTGGATACCTTTCTTGACGAAGAGGGTATTTCACATGAGTTCTTGGCTATGTACACGCCTCAACAAAATGGATTTGTTGAGAGAAAGGACTGAAATGTCATTGAGATGTCAAGAATGATGCTTGACGAATACAAGACGCCAAGACACTTTTGGCCAGAAGCCGTGGAAACAGCATGTCATGCCACGAACCGACTCTACTTGCACAAGCTTCTCGGTAAAACGGCATACGAGCTTCTCACCAGTAAGAAACCCCAAGTTGGATAATTTTAGGTATTCGGATCCAATTGTTACATTCTTGACAAGCATCGCCGTGCTAAGTTTGCTCCTAAATCTCACGAAGGTTTCCTACTCCGTTATGGATTGAACTCTCACACTTACCGTGTCTACAACAACTTCAATCGAAAAGTTGAAGAGACGGTAGATGTGAAGTTTGATGAGTCTAATGGCTCGCAAGTCGAACAACTGCCAAATGATGTAGGTGATAAAGGTCCTTCAGAAGCTATCCAAGAATTTCCCATCGGCAAGATTTGTCCCATGCAGGTGAAGGAAAGTACTTCATCAACCCAAGTGGAAGCTCCTACTTCAGATCAAGGCTATCAACAAAACGACATGGAAGCATCCACAAGCGATACACAACAAGATAAAGAGGAGGAGGAAGTACATCATGAAGATCCACCACAATATCCTTCACCACCACCTCAAGGATATGACCACGTTGACAACAAAAGAGATGAAGGAGATGATGAAGAAGAAGAAGCTCCACCAACTAACAAGACTAAGCTACCACGAGTTTGAGCACAAAGGACCAAGAACCATCCCCTAAACCAAATTTTTGCTGACATACAAACAGGCAGGATCACTCGCTCTAAAACTTGCTTGGCTAACTTTTGTGAGCATTATTCTTTCATATCTAGCATTGAACCCTTGAAGGTTGAAGAAGAACTTGAAGACGCGGATTGGGTGAACGCTACGCATGAAGAGCTTCACAACTTCAAAAGGAACAAAGTGTGGACATTCGTGGAAAAGCCCAAGGACGAGCAAAACATTATTGGCACGAAATGGGTATTTCGGAACAAGCAAGATGAAGACAGTCAAGTCGTTCACAACAAGGCTCGCCTTGTAGCCCAAGGAAGCAAGTCGAAGGTATGGACTACGGTGAGACCTATGCCCCTATTGCTAGACTAGAAGCTATTCGAATTCTTCTTGCTTACTCTAATCACCATGATATCACGCTTTATCAAATGGATATTAAAAGTGCATTTTTAAATGGTGAGATTGAACAAGAGGTTTTTGTTAAGCAACCACCTGGTTTTATTAATCCTAAGAAACCTAACCACGTTTACAAACTTCGCAAAGCTTTATATGGTCTTAAGAAAGCTCCTCGTGCTTGGTATAAATGCCTAACAAAGTTTCTTAAAGAAAAAGGATTTGAAATTGGTAAAATTGATGCAATCTTATTCACAAAGAGAGTTAATGGTGAATTATTCTTGTTCCAAATTTATGTGTATGATATTATCTTTGGATCTACTGACCCCCAATTTAGTGAGAAGTTTGGAAGGTTGATGCCAGAGAAGTATGAGATGTCTATGATATGTGAGCTGAAATTCTTTCTTGGTCTAAAAATCAAGCAAATGAGAGAAGGTATTTTCATCTCTCAAAAAAAGTACACCAAGGACTTGATCAAAAAGTAATATGTAAGAGCGCAAAGGTATGAAAACTCCCATGCCCACTAGCGGACACGGTGATCTTACTAAGGAGGGTGAACCGGTTGATCAAAAGGTTTACCAATCAATGATTGGTTCATTGCTATATCTATGTGCCTCCCATCCCGATATTATGCTTAGTGTTTGCACGTGTGCTATATATCAAGTTGCACCTAAAGAATGTCATCTTAAGGCCGTGAAACACATTGTGAGATACTTGATACATACACCAAACTTTGGCATTTAGTATCCCAATGGATCTTCTTTTAATCTTGTTGGCTACTCCGACTCGGACTATGCCGCTGACAAGGTTGATAGAAAATCCACCTCGGGTACATGTCAATTTCTTGGTAGATCTCTTGTGGATTGGTCTTCCAAGAAACAAAACTCGATATCTCTATCTACTGCCGAAGCTGAATATATTGCTGTTGGATCATGTTGTGCGCAATTATTATGGATGACACAAACGCTTAAAGATTATGGAATCTATGTTAGAAATGTGCCATTACTTTGTGACAATGAAAGTGCTATTAAGATTGGTCATAATCCTGTGCAACATTCTCGAACCAAGCATATTGAAGTTCGACATCATTTCATTCGTGATCATGTTGCCAAAGGAGATATTAATCTTAAGCATGTTCATACTTACAAGCAATCGGCCGATATCTTTACTAAGCCACTTGATGAAAAAGTGTTTTGTCATTTGAGGAGTGAGTTGAACATCATTGATGCTTCAAACTTTATCTAAGCTCACACGTATGCATGCAAGGGGATGAGCTTCATTGTTTATTCCTTGCGACTAACTTGAATATCATATATTGGAATTCTATGCTCCCTTGTCTTGCATCTAACCCTTTTGTAGGTAATTGGAAGAACAACACTCCACAATATTGCCATCAACTCACGTCTTAAGCAATCTTGTCATGACCAAGTATCCACAACCTCGCTTTGATGATTGAAGGAAGAAGACAACAAAACATATCTTTCACATATATTCCTCAATTGCCAAATCTCAATTGGTATTATGTCATTTGAATATATCATGTTCTTCCTTGCGTGACTAACCTATGTAGGTGAAAAGTGAACGAAATCTACAAGGTTTGCTCCCAACTCAAGATGACCTTCATGAACTTCGAGCATCCTCATCAAGTTCACCTACAAGCTACATCAACAACATCACTCAAAGGTATGTACTCAAATCCTTGATATAGATTTACTCCAAGTCATGAGATAAAGCAACTCAAGCGATATGAAGACATTAAAACGCTCAATCGAAAAATGGTAATCCCAATTTGAGCTTAATGATGAGTATGACCTATGATCAAGTATTCTTGCTTGGCTCCTAAGTCAATATACTCTAATATAGGTGACCTAGTCATCACCCATCATCTAGTTAAGAATCTTGTTTGGTTCGCTCTCTATTACAAAATTTCTTGGAACCATTCAAATATTTTCTAGTTGATACCTTGATGTAAATTACTTGTAAATTATTTGCAATTGGTATCCCATAATTTGGAAATCATTTGATCTTCTTCCCTGGTTGATTTTCATTTACAATTTTGTCTCTTGTAACAAATTCTCACATTTGCCAAGTTTCTGTTTTATGCCTCGGAGCCTCCGATACAAACGACTCGGTTCTACCGATATAGCAGATGATTTGCATAACATCATATTGGTACCACCGACAAATTTGTCTCGAATCCACCGACTGTCTATCATATTTTAGTTTGTGTTTGTTGTTGTAAATCTTTATGTTCCTTCTGTGCTTTTCAGTCCTTCGATGAATCCTTCTTATTTAAAAAACAAGGAAAGGGGGAGAAATACAATCAAGGATCCCTAACTCAAGGGAGGAGAAGTTCTTAGCTAATATAAAGGGAGAGAAATTATTTTCAATGATTCCCTCATTTTTCTCATGATTTTCATATTCTATGAATCCTAGATTCTATGACCCTTGTTCTCAAGGATCCCTTCTTAATCTATGATCCCTGTATCTGTCCCTATATCTGACCTTTTTGGAAATTAATACCAAAGGGGGTGAATACAAAGCATCAAAGCTAAAGAGGGAGATACATGCTTATGCAAAGGGGCACATATGATTTAGGAGGAGAGGAGAATATCAAAAGTTTATAATTATATAAACAAGGGGAGAATACCAAAGTAGGGGAGAAAAATTGCTTGAAATAAACACATGTTTCTCCATGAATACTCAAAAGGTTTATTGCATTTGATTTTTCTTGTTAGAATTTTCTCACCCTATCCAATCCCAATATCTACATACTAAGATTCAGGGGGAGAGGATGTCCTAACATTTTCATATCTAAAGGGGAGAAAGTTCTAAATGATCTTGGAGACATATCAATCATAAGGAATACTACCTTCTATATGTTCTCCATATCTTGGTATTTTTGAGTTCTATTGCTTTTTATTGGTAGAATACTCTTCTGTTTCCTCAGGTATATGAATTGCCTTATATACCTAAGGGGTATGTTATGGAAGGAGCGGTAGCTAGGGACTTTCTTGCTTGTAAGGATAGAGATGATCTTAAGAAACTGCTATGCAAGTGGAAAGAAAAATCTTTGAGTGCTAGAATGAAATATGATCCTAAGTTTGCTACTTCGCCTATCTTCGTAACTGATAAGGATTATGAATTCTCTGTCGATCCCGAGTTAATTACTTAGGTTGAATCTGACCCTTTCCATGGCTATGAATCTGAAACTGTTGTGGCACATCTTACTAAATTGAATGATATAGCCACCCTATTTACTCATGAGGAAAAAAATCGTTATTACTATATTCTTAAGTTGTTTCCTTTCTCATTAAAGGGTGATGCTAAGATATGGTTTAATTCTCTTGCTCCTAGTTGCGTGCGTAGTCCCCAGGATATGATTTATTACTTATCTAAAAAATATTTTCCTGTCCATAAGAAACAAGCTGCCTTGAAGGAAATATTTAACTTTGTGCAAATTGAAGAAGAGAGTCTCCCACAAGCTTGGGGGAGGCTTCTCCAATTACTTAATGTTTTGCCTGATAATCCTCTCAAGAAAGAGGATATACTTGACATCTTTTATAATGGACTAACGATGCTTCTAGGGACCACCTAGATAGTTGTGCTGGTTGTGTTTTTAGGGAATGAACTGTTGAACAAGCTACACTATTATTGAATAATATATTTAGAAATGATAATGATTGGGATATTCCTGAACCACCTACGAAGCCAACTCCGAAGAAAAGAGGTATTCTATTTCTCAGTCCTGAAGATATGCAAGCGGCAAAGAAATCTATGAAGGAAAAAGGTATTAAAGTTGAAGATGTCAAGGATCTACCACCTATTGAAGAAATACATGGTCTTGATAATCCGACACAGGTAGTAGAGGTAAATTATCTTCGTAGATTTGATGAAGGCGATATTCCTTATAATAAGTCTGCTAGTCAATGCTTGAATGAGTTTGATAATTTTGTTATTAAGCAAGAAAATTTTAATGCTTACGTTATTAGACAATTGAAACATAATGCCTTCATGCTTGATCACTTACGTGATTATATGAGTAGAACGATTAATGATCTTAGAATTATTAGTAAATATGCTTCCATGGTAACTACTCAAGTAGAACAAGTACTTAAGGCACAAAATGATTTGCTTAATGAGATGAATAGTAAAAACAATGATCATTCTGTTAGAGTTGTGACTAGAGGTGGTAGAATGACTCGGGAACCTTTGTATCCAGAGGGCCATCCTAAGAGAATTGAGCTAGATTCTCAAAGGAGTAATACTGATGCACCTAGTCATTCTAGTAATAAGAGGAACAAGGATGATGATAGAACTTTGCATGCTGCTAGTGAACCTGTTATAGATACACCTAAAAACCCAAATGATATTTATGTTTCTGATGCTGAGACACAATCTGGTGATGAACATGAGCCTAGTGATAATATTAATGATGATGTTCATGTTGATGCTCAACCTACTAATGATAATGATGTGGAAATTGAACCTGTTGTTGATCTTGATAACCCACAACCTAAGAATAAAAGATATCACAAAAGAGACTTTGTTGCTAGGAAGCATGGTAAAGAAAGAGAACCATGGGTTTATAAACCCATGCCCTTTCCTCCTAAACCATCCAAGAAAAAGGATGATGAGGATTTTGAGCGCTTTGTTGAAATGCTTAGACCTGTCTTTTTGCGTTTACACTTGACTGGTATTTTGAAAATGCCTCCATATGCTAAGTATATGAAAGATGTTGTGACTAATAAAAGAAAGATACCGGAAACCGAGATTTCCGCCATGCTTGCTAATTATACTTTTAAAGGTGGAGTACCAAATAAACTAGGAGATCTAGGAATACCAACTATACCATGTTCTATTAAAGGGAATTATGTTAAAACTGCTTTATGTGATTTGGGAGCTGGTGTTAGTGTTATGCCTTTCTCTTTGTATCATAGACTTGATTTGAATAAGTTGACACCTACTGAAATCTCTTTGCAAATGGATGATAAATCAACTGCTCTACCTATCGGTATTTCTAAGGATGTACCTGTCATAGTTGCAAATGCTACTATCTTAACGGACTTTGTTATTCTAGATATTCCTGAGGATGTCCGTATGTCGATCATCTTTGGTAGACCCTTTTTGAATACTGCAGGGGCTGTTATTGATTGCAACAAGGGCAATGTTAGTTTTCATATTAATGGTAATGAGCACACGGCATACTTTCCGAAGAAACAACCCCAAGTTCATAGTATCAACTCCATTGAGAAAATTCCAACGATTATTGTTGGAGACTTTCAATTCCCTCTTCCTACTGTCAAGAAGAAATATGATATACTTATTGTTGGGGATATGCATATCCCTATCGAGGTAACTTAGTGTTATTCGGAAAAAAAATGGTTTCATGTTATTCAAAAGAGGTTTGTTAATAAGGCTTGATCAACCTTATTGCTGGATTCCTTTTGATAAGCATGAGATGGATGAATTTAGAAAGCACAACTTTCTGTACCCAACTTTTATTTTCTATTAGTTAGAGTGAATAAAGTAAAAATGCTATTATTTTTTTGTTTTTTGAGTTTTCCAAGCAATAGAAAAATGACCTGAAAATAAAAGTTCTTCAAATGCCCTGAAAATGTAGTATGATTTTTTCTGGAATATTTAAAAATATCTGGCACTGAGCACACAACAGGGGGCTGCACTAGTGGGTCACAAGCCCATAGGGCGCGGCCACCCCCTGGTAGTGCCTAGGTGGCTTGTGGGTCCCACGTAGCCCCACTTCACTTATTCTAGCAACCATCCACTTCGTCTTCCTCCAGAAAAAATCCCACAATTGCTCAAACTCGTGTTCTAGCTCATATTGCTTCCATTTTTGATCTCCTTGCGCAAAGTTCCATTCGCAAAACTATTTCAGAGATTGTTCTTCGATATGTGACTCCACCATTCGTCCAATTAGTTTTTGTTCTAGTGCTTTATTTATTGCAAATTTTTGTTGTCGTGGTGACCTTGTTATTGAGCTTTCATGTCAAATATGTAGGGTCCCAAGTAGTTTTGATGCATGATATAGGATCTAGGCACTTGTGGGAGTAGTTGCTATGAGTTTTGTTGAGTTTTATTCACCTTTATTTTTGAGTCACTAAAAAATTTCAGAATTTTTCAAAAAAGAAATGTTGAGGAGATTGTTAAGGGGCTCTTCAAGCCGGAGTTATAAGGAAGATGACAATGAAATGAAGAAGAAACCCAAGTATTGTCTTCCTCGTGTTGCAGAAGTCCAATCATGTGACTGGCCAAGTGACACATTCTAGAGGGCGGGCGGCATTTACGAAGATTTCTATTATTTGCCCAAGAATGCAAGCATCATCGACTTCCTCAACGATAAGTGTGACCAGTACCTCTTGCTCACGAATACCTTTGTGCAAAACTTTCAATTTCATTTTAGGGAAGACCCTCCTACGGTAGAATATCACCTATATGATGTGCCTAAGAAAATGAACCTTTATGATTTTTGCAATGTTTGCAAAATACCCTATGAGGACAGCATCAGGGAACCATGTCCTGGAGACATGGAAGATTTTATCGCCGCAGTCACTGTAGGGGAAGAGAGAGGGGTGTCAAAGGCAAGAGCAGCCAGTTTACATATTACTGCTCTACGCTATTATTCATTATTTGCGGGGAGATGTTCAGTTGGTCACGGGGAGAGTGGAGGTCTTAGTGCTCCCGACCTCGCCATTCTACGCCATGCTTTACTTGCTGATAGAACCTTTAGTTTGGGTGCTATGGTGGCCCAACGATTGAACTTAAACCGTACGAGGGGGGCCATATTCAGAGGTGTGTATGCATCTCGTCTAGCCAAACACTTTGAGATACCCTTTAGGATTGACAAGGAAGAGGAGATGTTTCTACCCTCGAAATTTTTAGACTATGACCGTATGGTAACACATGATGTTATTAGGAATAATGATGATAGGAGGCTGCTTTACAACTTAGTTTTTAGTTAGGGTACTTGTGAGATTATTATTCTGCATGCTTCCTCTTTGTCCGATATTCATTCAGGCAGGTACACCATTATGCCCGAAGACATTTATAGATATTGGGGCATGTCGCAACCCCCAGCTCCTAAACCGGCACCATCCCTTGATCTGTATCCTGAGCCAATTTTTCAGTGAGAGCCACAAGAGCTCGCCAACTAACGGAACTCTGGGGACGCTCTAGAGTATCTAGGAGAGAGTTATTTCTAGCCATGGCCCTATACCAACTTAGGCCAAAAGCCTAAGCTTGGGGGAGTACGTATTTCTCATTGACATTACATTCATGTTCACACATTCATCTTAGTAATTGGTGTTCATACTTTGTCATTGTACCATCCATGGTAGTTTATTTCTTCTTTCTGCTTTCTTCTTGTGTGTTTAATTAAGATTGAGAAAATCCAAAAAAAATTGTTATAGCTTTACCTTCTTGTCTATTTAGTTCTAGCATAAAAAAGGAAAACCCAAAAATATTTCTCGTTCTTCTTTCGCTTGTTCGGAGCTTTCTCGTGTAAATAGTTTTTCTTGTTCTTGTTTAGAATTTTCCTTCTTTGGGTCGCAAGGAGAAGACCACAATGAAAATTTTAGGTGTCTCTCATTTGCACTATTAATTATCTATCAGAGAGCACATATTACCTTGCCTTCTCTTTTGAGTTATTGTTTGCAGATTCCAGCTTAGTCCAATGCACGTGCACTCTTATTATTATCCACACCGTTTGATCATGCAAGTGAAAGGCGATAATGACGATATATTATGAAAAGATTGAGATGGAGAAAAGCTAGTATGAACTCGGCCTATTTTGCTTTTGTAAATATGATTGGCTCATCGTTCCGAATTCAGTCCATTATGGGTGAAACATATTTGCAATGACAATTAGAGATTATAGTTACTCATGCCATGCTTAATTAGCTAAGAGTGGATAATGGTTTGTCTTGTGTGCCAACAAGCATGTTAAAATGGTTGTGATGTAGTATGATAGGATGGTATCCTGCTCTCAATGATTCCAGTGGCTCGACTTGGCACATGTTCATGCATGTAGTTGAAACGAAATCAACATAGCCTCTACAATATTTATGTTCATGGTGATTTATATCCTACTCATGCTTGCATTCAATGTTGGTTAATCTCAAAGCATGTTGATGACTGTGTCGCTCTCTAGTTGGTCGCTCCCCATTCTTTTGCTAGCCTTCACTTGTACTAAGCAGGAATTCTGCTTGTGCATCCAATTTCTCAAACCCAAAGTTGTTGCACATGAGTCCACCATACCTACCTATATGCGGTATTTACCTGCCGTCTAAGTAAATTTGCATGCGCCAAACTCTAAACCTTCAAATAAACATTCTGTTTTGTATGCCCAAATCGCTCATGTAGCGACTAGGGCTGTCAGTATCTTCTATGCTAGGTGGGTTATTCTCACGATATGTGTTGATTCACTATAATTCACGAGAAAGTGGTTCGTAATAGGGATTCCCAGTCCTGAAATAAAAAAATGCAAATAATTAAACAAAACTCCCCCAGGAATTGTGTCTCTATAGACGGTACCCATGAATTTGGCTCGCCGTGGAGTGTGATTGATTGGTGGAGGGGGAGTAAAAACTTTATCATTCTGTTTGGGAACCGCCTATAATGTATCTAGCACGGAAGATGTGAAAACTCTTGGTCACTATGTTGGCAATGAAAGCATACCGCTCAAAAATTATTTTTCATCCCTGTTTTAAAAGCTCCAGCTCTTGCACCTATGCAAATCAATGTTTCCCTCTGTGAAGGACCTATCTATTTACTTTATTGTTCAGTCAACCACCTGTTATAATAAAGCAGCAGTTAGAGAGCACCATCGTCATTTGTATGCTTTGTTGTTAATTGATATTGAGTGTGAGTATGACTGGATCTCTTTTACCGTGAATTACAATGTCTAGTCAGTCATTGTTCTTTAGAGGTTCTATGCATTTATGTTTTGCGGTCTTAGAAAGGGCTAGCGAGATACCGTTTTGTCATATTGTATCGTGATTGTTTTGATAAAAGTGTTGTCATCCGAGAGTTATTATTATTGCTTGCTTGTCTTGCTAGTTTATTAAGCTATTGATATGAGTAAATGTGAGACCTAAAGGTTATGGTGAACGTGGTTAGTCCATAAACTTTGCTGAAAATCTGAACATCAGTTAGACATATTTACAAACAACAAGATCAAATAGAGTTTGTAAAAGTTTTTCTTTATCACTTTCAGTTTATCAACTGAATTGCATGAGGACAAGCAATGGGTTAAGCTTGGGGGAGTTGATACATCTCCATCGTATCTACTTTTCCAAACCCTTTTGCCCTTGTTTTGAACTCTAATTTGCATGATTTGAATGGAACTAACCCGGACTGGCGATGTTTTTAGCAGAATTGCCTTGGTGTTATTTTTGTGCAGAAATAAAAGTTCTCATATTGACTTGAAAATTTAAGGAGAATATTTTTTGAATTAATAAAAAATAATGGCGAAAGAATCAATAGGAGGGGGGCCACCCACAGGTGAGAAGCCCACTAGGCGTGGCCACCCCCCGTGGACGCGCGTGGCAAGCTTGTGGGCCCCCTGTGGCTCCACCGACCTCAATTATTCTCCTATATATTCATATTCACGGAGAAAAAAATCGAGGAGAAGAGTTAATCGCGTTTCATGATACGGAGCCGCCGCCACCTCATGTTCTACCTCGGGAGCCCAGATCTATAGTCCGTTTTGGGCTCCGGAGAGGGGAAATTGACGCCATCATCATCACCAACCATCCTTCATCACCAATTCCATGATGCCCTATGCCGTTCGTGAGTAATCCCATCGTAGTCTGCTAGACGGTGATGGGTTCGATGAGATTTATCATGTAATTGAGTTAGTTTTGTTAGGGTTTGATCCCTACTATCCACTATGTTCTGAGATTGATGTTGCTATGACTTTGCTATGCTTAATGCTTGTTACTAGGGCCCGTGTGCCATGATTTCAGATCTGATCCTATCTTGAAAGTTGTAGAAACCTATTAGGAGTTATGATTCATATCCCCCAGGGTGACAATAACTGGGATTCTTTCCGATGATTACCATAGTTTGAGGAGTTCATGTATTCACTAAGTGCTAATGCTTTGGTCCTGTTCTCTATTAAAAGGAGGTCGTAATATCCCTTAGTTTCCATTAGGACCCCACTGCCATGGGAGGGTAGGACAAAAGTGCCATGCAAGTTCTTTTCCATAAGCACATATGACTATATATGGAATACATGCCTACATTACATTGATGAATTGGAGCTAGTTCTGTGTCACCCTATGTTATAACTATTGCATGATGAATGACATCTGACATAATTATCCATCACTGATCCATTGCCTACGATTTGTCCACATATCGATCCTTGCTAGTTACTTTTCTATTGCTACTGTTACTTTCACTACAAAACTGCTATTGTCACTTTTGCCACCATTACTGTTACTTCCATACTAATTTGCTACGAAATACTTTTCTGCAGATATTAAGTCTTTCAGGTGTGGTTGAATTGACAACTCAACTACGAATACTCGAGAATATTCTTTGGCTCCCCTTGTGTCGAATCAATAAATTTGGGTTGAATACTCTACCCTTTAAAATTGTTGCGATCCCATATACTTATGGGTTATCAGTGCCTCCTAGATTGGTCAGGTGTCACTTGGGAGCCTCCTACTTCATGTTGTGGAGTGAACCAAGTAATTTTTAAGGTCAAGCAGATCGCCTACTTCATGATGATCTACCCCGAGTAAGGCTAGTCCTCCATGGACATAGGCCGTCATGGTATAGTCAAGGTTGCTTCTTCGTCGAACCCTGCGTGGGTAGAGCTCTCCATGGACTCTCGCGACCGTTACCCTTCATGGGTTGAAAACTCCATGAACATGGATGTACGATAGCGCCACCTATCGAAACCACGGGAAAAATCATCATGTCACTAATTGCGTTTGGTATCCCTACCCTCTCTTTACTTACGTGTGAAATGTCTTTACTTTTCGCTGATATACTCTTAGACATGCATGTGTAGGGTGTACTTGACATACTATGAATGCTAAAATCTGCCAAGAATTAAAATTGGAAAAAAGTAGATTTTTATTTGGTCAAGTAGTCTAATCACCCCCCCTCCCCCTCAAGACCTACTTTCGATCCTACACGGGCATCGCCCTTCCCCGCCTATGTGCGAAGTGTCGGGGGAGGCGACTTAGCTAGCCTCCCCCATGCTGACCATGGTTTCCATTGGGAGTGTACCCATGGTCAGGGTGGAGTCTTTGGTCGTTGAGGACCCTTTAACAAAGGTTCCTTGTTCTACAGAAGGAATGAACCTGGGAGAGCTTGCATCCTCGGTGCCCGAGGGCGCTGGGTCGCCTCGGTCATCTACCCCGGCGGCCCCTTATCCGCTAATGAAGGGAGCCGAGGTGGTTCATTCACCTCCACGTGCTAGAAGACAAGCATCCAAGGGGTGGACGGAAGAAGTGGAAGAAGCCATGGAGGGCTATTCCATCTATGCTGAGGACCACACAATAATAGGTGCGGTGCTGTAAAACTACCGGTCCGCGAGGCAGTCATGAGGGAGGTCTTCCGAGGCCTCTTTCAAGGCTTTGACTTAAGTTGTGCTTCTGTTTCTTCTTTGTAATGCAATAAGCGTATAGAATTGCTAGGAGTTATGACTTAATGAATGATTTTCTGCAAAAAATAATTGATCCAAGGACCATAAGTGTCTAACCACAGTAACCCCCGAGCTTTGAGTGAGATCCGGGGATCTTACTTGGAGGTCTTAGTTTTAAGCAAACAACAAGTTGCAGTAACCCCTGAGACCCTGATCCGATGAAATAATCCGATGAGGGGATCGATGTCATCTTAGGAGTATTCATGTCTGTCGGGACCCCGATCCTAAGTCATATGATTACGTACTGTAACAAGTCACATCACTTTGCGGCCTCACGCACGGTACTCCACGGCTACAGCCTTACCTTGGCCGGGACCGTTTGCATCTTTTGGCTCACGTATGTGAACATGTCGCCGGCAATCACAAAGACAAAGAACCCGGGCCGACATTACTAGTCATAGAACCCAAGTGGCACATCCGTACGGAAATAGGCATACATAACCCAGCAATGCAGGTGTCAGCCTCAAGCGTGTGTAGACGAGTCATAACAAGCTATAAGGACTCCATTACGTCGTGAGACACGAATGTCATCACTGCACGTAGACGAGTCGTAGCAGGCTACAGGGACTCCATTACACTGCGAGACATTTCCCCGAAGGGACAGACACAGCAGCAAAGAAGGATACATGTCGGTCAATCAATGTGTCCGGAGCAGTAGCAAGCTACCAGGGCTCGGTGGAAGCACAACGAGGCAGTTTCCCGTAAAGAGTACTACTAAAGGCACACGACTAGGTGTCGGATCCCATACATACCGTTGCACGTCACACGTATGCACGACATGCCCGATATGCATAGACACAACTATGGCATCACAACATAACCATACAACAACATGACTTTTATTTAAGAGGCTCAGACGAGCCTTGCATAATATGTTCTTACAGATAGGGGTCACATGACCCGACACTCAAGTCATACAAACAAAGTCATACAAGCCAGCGGAATACTTAAGTTGTCTGAGTACAGATAGCGAAAGTAGAAAAGAGGCACACGGCCTGACTATCTACAGCCCACCACACGGGCAAGATCGTAGCTGGGACACCACCTATTCGGCATCGTCAACGTCTAGATAGAACCCACCTGATGGGTCCTGGTTCTCTTCTGCAACATTAATTAAGCAAGGATGAGTACAAACGTACTTAGCAAGTCTTTAAAACATACCTCGTCTATTTATGCTCATGTATCAACAAGGGGGTGGTGGAGTTTATGCAGAATGCCAGCTTTGACTCATGGCTAACCTACACTACTCAATTTTAACTCCTTGTTACAATTTTAGTTATCGCATACGAGTCCACTACCTCCATCACAATACACTACCATGGATTCACCTTCCCCTTCCGGAAGAGTGCCATCCACGGTACTCACGCTTGTCTTCATATTTTTAGGAGTATCCATTTGCTTATCTATGAACAGCATAAGTTCTCCAAGTATTCCATATCCGAGGACGCGGCTAGTCGAATAGTTTCATACCCTGCAAGGGTGTACTTCACACACGCTCTCGCCATTTATCGCCGTGTGCCATAAACCATGCACCTCGGCAACCTTCAAGCGGATGCCCAGCGAGGGAGTCGGCCACGACTGTCAATCACATAAGACCTCTAGTCCAGGCTACCGCCTATTTGAGACTGACCCGCACGGAAGTCCGGCCGAAGTTTCCGCTACGGTCCCAAACGATGTGCGCGGTTCCCAAGCCCACCATTCGGGTGACCCTTGGTACACCGTGCCACTGCCTACCGCGTCGTAACCCACCCTGAGGGTCAGCGTGACGCACGGCCTCTAGCATGCTATAAACACCAGAAACTACTTGCAATACCTGGACCAAAGACTAAGCGACTGAAAAGTCAAGCGGGGTCATATTTCAGGGCCTAGCATGTGGTAGTAACTAGTCTTGTATCACAAACACGGAACCCAGTTCCTAAGAACGGTCCCAATGAGACAACCCGCTATGTACTCCTACATAACCTCTCATCGCTACCTTTTACCAAAACGGATTCATCATCAGCTCATCACATCAGAACAACACAGTTTCACTCCGGTTCATCACCCAGATGAAACAGACCTGACACAACTCTAAGCATAGCAAGCATAGCATGAAAGTAAGCTAAGCACATCATGGCACAAGCATCTACCAGGTATGCTAGGTTGCAAGGTTTAGCTATTTACTGTGACAAGATCAGGTCATGTAGAAGATTAGGTTTGTCTACCGTGTACGACTGACATGTGATCATTTATCCTAATGCAACAAACAAGAGCAGGAGCGAGAGAGTGTGGGATGTTATCGGAATGATCAATGGGGTTGCTTGCTTTGCTGGGTTGCGGAGGAGTTCTCTCCTTCATCAGGGTACGGAGTAGTATCCTCCGGATTAGGGCCTACCGCAACGCAAATAAAAGCATTCAATACAAGTAGATGCAACAATATGATGCATGATCATGGCATAGTAGTATGCATAAGTGAGCTAATGTAACTAGTGATCATATCAATTTGAAATGAGTTTGAATATAGGTTCAAAGTTGCTCTCATTTCAAATTCCATATATTGACCTAATGTTAAAATGTCCATGTTTACCTATTTAGGTTGCTCTAACATGCATAAGAATAGCACCATTGGATTCATTGGATTTTTCTGATGAATTTTCATATATAAATTATTTTCATCTGACTTACAGATTATTTTATATGATTTTTCAAAGTTTTAAATAATTTTTGGAATTATTTTTAAATAGGAAAATGGAATTATGACATCAGCCTGACGTCATGATGACATCAGCTGGTCAGCTGACCCGGCCCAGAGTCAAACCTGACATGTGGGGTCCACATGTCAGTGACTCATTCACTTAACTAATAAAATTAACACCAATCCTAACTAATTATCAGATCTGGGCCTACATGTCACTGACTAATTAGCTTAATTAATTTAATTAATTATTTTATTCCTAATCAAGATTAGCCAGGGGCTGGCCCCACTTGTCATTGACTCACAGAGTCAAGCCAGGGCCCACCTTTGGTCAAACCCACCGGAGTTGGCCGGCGGCTCGACGCCGATGACCACCAGAGATGGCGGCGTCCATCGGGTTTCTCCTACAGGCGACCAATCGACGTGCTGAGACCACCGGCGTGTAGCCCGTGCACGACCGCATCCATCCGAGGCCACAAGAGGTCACGGGGTCGCCGGAGCTCGCCAGAAACGAGCTCGTGGCGGCGGCCGGAGCTCGGGCTCGGATCAAAACTCGACACAGGGCACGGGGCGACGCTACAAAGGGCTCAACGGGCTCCTAGGAATTCCAGGAGTTCAACCATGCACGCGCACGTGAGCTTGGAGGGCTCTATGCACGGCGGCGACCATCGACGGCGGCAGGAGGTTCTCGGGTCCGGCGACGCAGCTAGCTAGGGGACGCCAGAGAGAGGGGAAGCACAGGGGGAAGGAAGAGGGGCTCACGGCGGTTCCAGGGAGCTGGTCAGCGGGCTCGGGGAGGCAGCGACGGCGACGAATCGACGTCCGGCGACGACGGCCTTCGGCCGGGGATCGGGAGAGAGAGCAGAGGAGAGAGGGAGAGGGAGAATGAGCTCGGGGGAGAGAGCTCGCGCGTCTTCCAGGCGCGGGGAAGCACGGGAGCAGCCTGCTCCGCGGAAGTAGGAGGTGGAGGCCGCCGACGGCTCGGTCGCCACCTCGACGCCTACTGGCGTGAGGTGGAAGATGACCTTCCCACCCCTGGTGGGCTGGGCTGGGCCTTCCACATCACAGGTAAGTCTTCCTTTCTTTTTTTTTCTTTTTTTTGTTTTCTATTCTAACATTTGTTTATTTCTTTGCAAGTCCAAATAACCTTTCAAAATGATCCAAATATTTTCAAAAATGAAGTTTGAAGATTTCAAACTTGTAATAAAAGTTTGAGGTTATTTTGGAAATAAGAATAATGATAATGCTTTTATTTGTCATTTTCAGAGACTTAAATCAGTAATTCAAATTATTTGAAATGTTCAAATAATTAGAATGGTCCCTGGTATATCCATGTCCTCAATTATCAAACATAGGGAACACTTTTGATGGGCATTTTGGATTTGTTGAAATTTCATTTATCTGGAATTTCTTTAATTCATTAAGTGCTTGGGGTTTCTTTTCTTTCTCCCCATTTCATATTGATGCAATGATGGTGATGATGATTCAAACACATTGCTAGCCTAGGACACTTGCTAGGGTTGTGTCAACTCACCCCCACTCAAAAGAATCTCGTCCCGAGATTTTGAAGTCGTCGGGAATAGCGCGGGGTACTCTAGTCAAAGACGATCTTCTCTTTCCCATGTCGCCTCCTTTTCAGAATGATGCGACCACTGAACCTTAAGAAACTTGATGTTCCGACGTCGAGCGGTACGTTCAGCTTGATCGAGAATACGAACAGGGTATTCTCGGTACGTAAGGTTATCTTGGAGATCAAGCGCTTCGTGGTTCACTCCCCGGATAGGGTCCGAAAAGCAACGCCTGAGTTGCGAGATGTGGAAGACATCAGGAACTTTGGAAAGATGCGGCGGAAGTTCCAATTGGTAGGCAACCTCTCCTCGTTTAGCAAGAATGCGAAAAGGTCCAATGTAACGAGGAGCCAACTTGCCTGTGATACCGAATCGATGGGTATTCTTCAGAGGTGTAACCCGAAGGTAAGCCTTCTTGTCAACTTCATAGGTCACAGACTTATGATGACGGTCATATTGACTCTTGAATCCTGAATCATGTCCGGACCAAAGAGTTGCCTCTCTCCGGTTTCTAACCAGTTAAGAGGTGTTCGACATCTTCGTCCATAGAGAACTTCAAAAGGGGCTTTGCCCAAGCTTGATTGATAACTGTTGTTATATGCAAACTCAGCAAATGGAAGGCAGTTCTCCCAATTCATACCGAATATAACACAAGCTCGGAGCATGTCTTCGAGAATTTGATTGACTCGCTCAACTTGACCACTTGATTGAGGGTGGAAAGCAGTGCTAAAGGATAGATGAGTCCCCATGGCGGTTTGAAAACTTTCCCAAAATCGAGAAGTAAAGATACTTCCTCGGTCTGAGTTAATATCCAAAGGAACACCATGAACAGAAACTATTCGAGAAACGTATAACTCCACTAGCTGACTAGCAGTAATGCTTTCACGAACAGGAAGAAAATGAGCCACTTTGGAAAGACGATCAATGACTACAAATATAGCATTGTTCCCTCTCTTGGTCCTGGGAAAACCGGTGATGAAATCCATACCGACCTTATCCCATTTCCACTCAGGAATAGCTAAAGGTTGAAGGGTGCCAGCAGGCCTTTGATCTTCTGCTTTCACGCAACGACAAACGTCGCAATTAGCAACATACTGAGCAATTTCTCTCTTCATCCTAGTCCACCAGAACCTCTGGCGTAGGTCCTGATACATTTTGGTACTACCCGGATGAATTGTGAGAGGAGAATCATGAGCCTCCTTAAGAATCAGCTGCCTGAGATGTTGGCTCTTAGGAACCACCAAACGGCCCTGGAAGAGCACTACACCTTGATCATCTATAGAGAATTCCTTAGCGAGACAGCTAACGAGGTTCTCTTTGATCCGGGAAATTCCCTTATCACGCCTTTGGCCAGCTATGATTTGATCTTTAAGAGTAGGTTTCGCCACCAGGTTGGATAGGAATCCTTGAGGAACAATGTGAAGATTTAACTTCCTGAATTCCTCATAGGGAAGCGGTTGACCTTGTTGTAACATCAGATTGTTACAATAAGACTTACGACTTAGTGCATCAGCCATGACATTGGCTTTCCCCGGGGTGTAAGTTATCCCTAAGTCGTAATCTGTAATCAACTCTACCCACCGTCTTTTCCTGAGATTCAAATCCGGTTGGGTGAAAATATATTTCAGACTTTGGTGATCAGTGTATATCTCGCAACGATTACCCAGAAGGTAATGTCGCCATTTTTTTAGTGCATGGACTACAGCTGCAAGCTCAAGATCATGTGTTGGATAATTATCCTCATGTGGACGCAACTATCGAGATGCGTATGCAATCACATGACGATCTTGCATGAGAATGGACCCTAATCCTTGTCACGAGGCGTCGCAGTAGATAATAAAGTCCTTAGAAAAATCTGGTGGCACCAAAACGGGAGCGGAGGTTAGTCGTCTTTTTAACCCCTGAAAACTATGCTCGCATTGTGGGGTCCACTTGAACTTTTTATCTTTCTTGAGGAGTTTAGTCAGAGGTTTCGCAACCTTGGAGAAGTTCTCAACAAAGCGGCGACAATAGCTCGCAAAGCCAAGGAAACTCCGAACTTGCTTAACCGATTCAGGTTGAGTCCAATCAAGGATGGCCTGAACTCTCTCGGGATTGACAGCAATACCTTTGCCAAAGATTACGTGGCCTAGATAGGTCACTTCTGGCAACCAGAATTCACACTTGGAGAATTTGGCATATAAGCGGTGCTCTCGAAGTTTCATCAATACAAGCCTTAGATGCTCGACATGTACTTGTTCGTTCTTCGAGTAGATGAGTATGTCGTCGAGGTAAACCACAACGAATTTATCCAAATACTCCATGAAGATCGAATTCATCAGGCGAGAGAAGGTGGATGGGGCATTGGTTAAACCGAAAGACATGACGGTGTACTCGTATTGGCCATAACGAGTGACAAAAGCCGTTTTTGGAATGTCCCCGTTTCTAATTCTGATTTGATGGTATCCCAACCTCAAATCCATTTTGTAGAAGACAGAGGATCCAGCGAGTTGATCATACAAATCGTTGATCCTGGGGAGCGGATACTTGTTCTTGATAGTGACCAGATTCACTGGTCGATAATCCACAACCATCCGATCCGATCCATCCTTCTTTTTAACGAAGAGGACGGGGCAAGCCCAAGGAGAAGAGCTAGGACAAATGAAACCTTTCTTCAAAGCTTCATCGAGTTGGGTTTTTAGTTCGGCTAGTTCTAAGGGTGCCATCTTATAGGGTCTTCTGGCTATTGGGACTGTCCCTGGAACAAGCTCTATCACGAACTCAACATCTCTGACAGGTGGAATACCTGGCAGTTCTTCTGGGAAGACGTCCGGAAAATCACGGACTACCGGAATATCCTCTAACTTAGGAAGAGGGCTAGTATTTAGGGAATAGAGTTGGCGCTTGGTTGTTCGAGTGGAGACATTAACTATCTCTCCCGAGGGATGGGTAATTTGAACATTCCTAGAATGAGTATCAATCTTGGCATAGTGGGCTTTCATCCAATCCATACCTAGAATGATATTGATGTCCGAAGACTTAAGAGCTATCAAGGATGCTAGGAATACTAGTCTATCCACCAGAATTTCATTGTCATGACTCACTCTAGAAGTTTGCCATTTTGAACCAGGAGTCTGAACTACTAAGGGAGTGGGCATGTCACAGAAGGACATGTTATGCAACTGTGCATAACTTTCTGAGATGAAAGAATGAGATGCCCCAGTATCAAATAGAACAGATGCTGGATGGCTATTAACAAGAAGCGTACCTAGAATGACATCAGGATCTTCAAGGGCTTCTTCAGCAGACACATAATTCACTCGCCCACAGGCAGGAGTTGGCTTCACATAGTAAGCTTTTCCTGGTTTTCCGCGTCCAGCGGGCTTAGCATTGTTCTGGGGACACTCACGAGAATAGTGTCCCGGTTCTCCACATTTATAGCATGCCATTGTGGCACGAGGTGCAACATTTGTAGGCGGTCCTCCAAATGGTCTGGGTGGAGGGTTGAACTGAACTGGACGAGGTGCCTGGAAGGATGGCCTCACGGTGTATCTTGGCGGCAAAGCTGCATTGGGCACCCAAACTCGGCGTTTGTTAGGGCCTGAACCCGGTGCAGGGTTGAAGTCATGGTTATGCTTACTCGTAGCCTCGTAGTCAGTTTGTCCGGACTCAGCATTGATGGGCCTTATTGACGAGAGCCTGAAAGGTGGTGCACTCGTGCAGACGAAGATCTCGGCGAAGCTCAGCGTTAAGTCCCTTGCGGAACCTAGCCTGCTTCTTAGCATCAGTTGAGACTTCCTCTGGAGCATAGTGAGCAAGATTACCAAACTCGCGACTGTATGCATCCACTGACAATCTGCCTTGGGTGAAGGCATAGAATTCCTCTCTTTTGCGATCCATCAGCCCTTTCGGGATGTGATGGATACGGAATGCGGCGCTGAACTCTGCCCAGGTTGGTGCAGGTCCCTAGGGACGCATAGCCTCATAGCTTTCCCACCATAGGTTGGCAGGTCCCTCCAGAAAGTAGGTGGCAAAAGACACCTTGTTGGCCTCTGAAACATTTGCAGCTCGGATCTTGCGTGACATACTAGTCAGCCAATCATCCGCATCGAGGGGGTCGATCAAATGATGGTACTTGGGCGGACACACCTTGATAAAGTCACCAAGTGATACTCCATCATGGTGATCATTGAGGGGAGCACGAGCTGTGTTTTGCTCAATTCTTTCCAACAGCCTGTTGGTCTCCCTTTTATTCCTTTCAGCCTCTAGCATCACCTCCGCCAGGGATGGTGCATGTGGCAGCTCCTCTTGCCTTGGCTGGCTACTTTCGCCCTGCTTAGGAGCAGGCACGGGATTGTTCCTAGTTGCCACCATCCTGGGGAAAACAATCCACAGCTTAGACATAGAGAACATCAACTCTAAGACATGAATTATGGAATGTGCTGATCAACATGGCATGTAGGATAAACACCAATCAACATGGTAAGGCAACTACCATATGAACATTAGGTTTCATACACACCATGACTTATTTCAGTACAAGCCCAAGCTGAAAACAACTACAGAGAGATGACACAACTCATCGGAGGCATTACAAGCTTCCTATACATTATCTATCTACACCTCCGGAACTCAACTCTCGACCTAGGTCATATCCCACAAGACACACAGGACTGTGGCGATACGACTACTACCATACTAGAATTAACATCCACGCACTCAAACATCACCGTAGAATTCCTCGTACAGGTTACCCCCGAGACCTGGGAGCTGAACCTGAGGATCAGGAAACACTCTAGCCCGGAATCCCTGGAAACCATAAGGGCACGGATGTGGCCTTGGTCCCCTTGTCAGTGGCAACAGCGGTCCTCGAAGAGGGGTGATGCCTCCAACATCAGGCCAGTCTACGTGTGCTGGCAAATGAGTCCGCGATGGGGTCAGCTTCTCCAAATCTCCATAGCCTGTCTGCACGACAGGTGCCAACTGCGTCAAAACTGTCCAAAGACGGGCACGGGTAGCATAGAGCTCCATGCGAAGGGCACGTGCATCACGATCCCTGTTCTCCAACATCTAAGCACTCACCTGCAGCCTAGGGTCCTCATGAGAATGGTCAAAGTAGGCTGCACTGAGATATCCATCCTCTCCTCCCATGGAAGCAGGAACATAGCAGAACTCCGTGTTCTGTAGCAGACCATGGTGAAACCTCATAATAGTCAGCATGGTGTAGGCGGCTTCCTGAACTGCCATATCTATGGTAACTCCCAATCCATGAGTCAAGTGAAGCGGCTCTGCAGCTCCAGGATATGAAGGATATATCCTAACGGTACACAAATACTGACTCTGGTTGAAATCTCGATACTACTCCTCCATTGTGTACTCTGGGTACCAGCGGTATCCAGCCTCCATCATAACTCTAACCAACATGGACGTGTGACCCGACACATTGATGCACCTGGTCAAACGGACCACCTGACGGAAAGGACAAGAGGGCATCTGAAACAGAGAATGATACAAAGACATTAGAGACCCTAGCAGAAATTGGACAGCATAACGGCTGTAATTTCTCAAGAAAATTTTTGAGACAATTGAAAAAGATTGGAAAAGCATAACCACTCGACTATCTAGACTCAAATCTCTTCTCCATCTGTTTGTCATACCAACAATACTTGAATAACTACACTCGCTTACAAACAAGCTAGCTATTGGTCCATGGCTAGTAACTCGTCATCCTAAGCAATAGATGAGAATTCTAGTTCCTATCCCCGTAGAAGAGATGAGAATGACCCAGCATAGAATAACTTGGGAAGAGGAGTAAAAGAGCCTTACGTTCCCTTCCACAATCAATTCCCCTACTTATCTATAGTGTTTCTAGACTCAACTTCGACCGGTTTGGCTTGGTAGTCCTACAGTCAGTCAGGCTCTGATACCAACGCTGTCGGGACCCCGATCCTAAGTCATATGATTACATACTGTAACAAGTCACATCACTTTGTGGCCTCACGCACGGTACTCCACGGTTGTAGCCTTACCTTGGCCGGGACCGTTTGCGTCTTTTGGCTCACGTATGTGAACATGTCGCCGGCAATCACAAAGACAAAGAACCCAGGCCGACATGACTAGTCATAGAACCCAAGTGGCACATCCGTACGGAAACAGGCATACATAACCCAGCAATGCAGGTGTTGGCCTCAAGCATGTGTAGACGAGTCATAACAAGCTACAAGGACTCCATTACGTCGTGAGACACGAATGTCATCACTGCACGTAGACGAGTCATAGCAGGCTACAGGGACTCCATTACACTACGAGACATTTCCCCGGAGGGACAGACACAGCAGCAAATAAGGATACATGCCGGTCAATCAATGTGTCCGGAGCAGTAGCAAGCTACCAGGGCTCGGTGGAAGCACAACGAGGCAGTTTCCCGTAAAGAGTACTACTAAAGGCACACGACTAGGTGTCGGATCCCATACATACCGTTGCACGTCACACGTACGCACGACATGCCCGATATGCATAGATACAACTATGGCATCACAACATAACCATACAACAACATGACTTTTATTTAAGAGGCTCAGACAAGCCTTGCATAATATTTCTTACAGATAGGGGTCACATGACCCGACACTCAAGTCATACAAACAAAGTCATACAAGCCAGCGGAATACTTAAGTTGTCTGAGTACAGACGGCGAAAGTAGAAAAGAGGCACACGGCCTGACTATCTACAGCCCACCACACGGACAAGATCATAGCTGGGACACCAGCTATTCGGCATCGTCAACGTCTAGATAGAACCCACCTGATGGGTCATGGTTCTCTTCTACAACATTAATTAAGCAAGGATGAGTACAAACGTACTTAGCAAGTCTTTAAAACAGACCTAGTCTATTTATGCTCATGTATCAACAAGGGGGTGGTGGAGTTTATGCAGAATGCCAGCTTTGACTCATGGCTAACCTACACTACTCAATTTTAACTCCTTGTTACAATTTTAGTTATCGCATACGAGTCCACTACCTCCATCACAATACACAACCATGGATTCACCTTCCCCTTCTGGAAGAGTGCCATCCATGGTACTCACGCTTGTCTTGATATTTTTAGGAGTATCCATTTTCTTATCTATGAACAGCATAAGTTCTCCAAGTAGTCCATATCCGAGGACGCGGCTATTCGAATAGTTTCATACGCTGCAGGGGTGTACTTCTTCACACACGCTCTCACCATTTATCGCCGTGTGCCATAAACCATGCACCTCGGCAACCTTCAAGCGGATGCCCAGCGAGGGAGTCGGCCACGACTGTCAATCACATAAGACCTCTAGTCCAGGCTACCGCCTATTTGAGACTGACCCGCACGGAAGTCCGGCCGAAGTTTCCACTACGGTCCCAAACGATGTGCGCAGGGTTCCCAAGCCCACCATTCGGGTGACCCTTGGTACACCGTGCCACTGCCTACCGCGTCGTAACCCACCCCGAGGGTCAGCGCTACGCACGGCCTCCAGCATGCTATAAACACCAGAAACTACTTGCAATACCTGGACCAAAGACTAAGCGACTGAAAAGTCGAGCGGGGTCATATTTAAGGGCCCAGCATGTGGTAGTAACTAGTCATGGATCACAAACATGGAACCCAGTTCCTAAGAACGGTCCCAATGAGACAACCCGCTATGTACTCCTACATAACCTCTCATCGCTACCTTTTACCAAAACAGATTCATCATGAGCTCATCACATCAGAACAACATAGTTTCACTCCGGTTCATCACCCAGATGAAACAGACCTGACACAACTCTAAGCATAGCAAGCATAGCATGAAAGTAAGCTAAGCACATCATGGCACAAGCATCTACCAGGTATGCTAGGTTGCAAGGTTTAGCTATTTACTGTGACAAGATCAGGTCATGAAGAAGATTAGGTTTGTCTACCGTGTACGACTGACATGTGATCATTTATCCTAATGCAACAAACAAGAGCAGGAGCGAGAGAGAGTGGGATGTTATCGGAATGATCAATGGGGTTGCTTGCTTTGCTGGGTTGCGGAGGAGTTCTCTCCTTCATCAGGGTACGGAGTAGTATCCTCCGGATTAGGGCCTACCGCAACGCAAATAAAAGCATTCAATACAAGTAGATGCAACAATATTATGCATGATCATGGCATAGTAGTATGCATAAGTGAGCTAATGTAACTAGTGATCATATCAATTTGAAATGAGTTTGAATATAGGTTCAAAGTTGCTCTCATTTCAAATTCCATATATTGACCTAATGTTAAAATGTCCATGTTTACCTATTTAGGTTGCTCTAACATGCATAAGAATAGCACCATTGGATTCATTGGATTTTTCTGATGAATTTTCATATATAAATTATTTTCATCTGACTTACAGATTATTTTATATGATTTTTCAAAGTTTTAAATAATTTTTGGAATTATTTTTAAATAGGAAAATGGAATTATGACATCAGCCTGACGTCATGATGACATCAGCTGGTCAGCTGACCCGGCCCAGAGTCAAACCTGACATGTGGGGTCCACATGTCAGTGACTCATTCACTTAACTAATAAAATTAACACTAATCCTAACTAATTATCAGATTTGGGCCCACATGTCAGTCACTAACTAGCTTAATTAATTTAATTAATTATTTTATTCCTAATCAAGATCAGCCAGGGGCTGGCCCCACCTGTCATTGACTCACAGAGTCAAGCCAGGGCCCACCTTTGGTCAAACCCACCGGAATTGGCCGGCGGCTCTACGCCGGTGACCACCAGAGACGGCGGCGTCCATCGGGTTTCTCCTACAGGCGACAAATCGACGTGCTGAGACCACCGGCGTGTAGCCCGTGCACGACCGCATCCATCCGAGGCCACAAGAGGTCACGGGGTCGCTGGAGCTCGCCGGAAACGAGCTCGTGGCGGCGGCCGGAGCTCGGGCTCGGATCAAAACTCGACACAGGGCACGGGGCGACGCTACAAAGGGCTCTACGGGCTCCTGGGAACTCTAGGAGTTCAACCATGCACGCGCACGTGATCTTGGAGGGCTCTATGCACGGCGGTGACCATCGACGGCGGCGGGAGGTTCTCGGGTCCGGCGACGCAGCTAGCTAGGGGACGCCAGAGAGAGGGGAAGCACAGGGGGAAGGAAGAGGGGCTCACGGCGGTTCCAGGGAGCTGGTCAGCGGGCTCAGGGAGGCAGCAACGGCGACGAATCGACGTCCGGCGACGGCGGCCTTCGGCAGGGGATCGGGAGAGAGAGCAGAGGAGAGAGGGAGGGGGAGAATGAGCTCGGGGGAGAGAGCTTGCGCGTCTTCCAGGCGCGGGGAAGCAGGGGAGCAGCCTGCTCCATGGAAGCAGGAGGTGGAGGTCGCCGACGGCTCAGTCGCCACCTCGACGCCTACTGGCGCGAGGTGGAAGATGACCTTCCCACCCCTGGTGGGCTGGGCTGGGCCTTCCACTTCACAGGTAAGTCTTCCTTTCTTTTTTTATTTCTGTTTTCTGTTTTCTGTTCTAACATTTGTTTATTTCTTTGCAGGTCCAAATAACCTTTCAAAATGATCCAAATATTTTCAAAAAGGAAGTTTGAAGATTTCAAACTTGTAATAAAAGTTTGAGGTTATTTTGGAAATAAGAATAATGATAATCCTTTTATTTGTCATTTTCAAAGACTTAAATCAGTAATTTAAATTATTTGAAATGTTGAAATAATTAGAATGGTCCCTGGTATATCCATGTCCTCAATTATCAGACATAGGGAACATTTTTGATGGGCATTTTGGATTTGTTGAAATTTCATTTATCTGGAATTTCTTTAATTCATTAAGTGATTGGGGTTTCTTTTCTTTCTCCCCATTTCATATTGATGCAATTATGGTGATGATGATGCAAACACATTGCTAGCCTAGGACACTTGCTAGGGTTGTGACAATGTCTACTTGTTTGTTTTTGTTTTTTATGTAGGTTTCAGCTTCCACCTCCCAGAAGCTGGAAGAAATGAACCACAAGCTCGAGATGTCCGAAAAGGATATGGAGATTATGAAGAAGAAAATGGTGGAGGCGCCAAGTAAATTTGATAATTGGCATTTATATTTCTGTATCAGATTTGTTGTTGTAGTCGTAGGATCACAAGAACTGGTGCGCTTGATCTTCAACGTCCTCCATGGTACTGGAGAGACTCCTGGCTAAGATGGAAACAACTCATCAAGAGGCCGAGCAGCACATGGCTGCGGCGGGGCAAGCTCGCAAGGAGCTATCCATGGTGAAGGTGGCCATGGACAAGCACACGGCCTAGGTCCAAGAGGTGGAGGCGGACCTGGAGGGGCTCTACGCTGAGTAAGACACCTTACTAGAGGAGAAGAAGAAACTTTCCGCCGAGATTGCCAAGGCAAGATCGGAGTGCAAAGAGGCTAATACCCAGGCCTAGGTGGACTGTGAAGTGCTCAACCAAGCGAGCCATATTGTCGATGGTAAGTTGTATCTGCTCCAATGTGTTTTCGGTGATAGCCGTTTTGGCAATCTTACGCAAAACTGGCATTCCTCAAAGGCCTTCAAGGACCTACCCCTCAACGCTTCAGACGCTTGCACCCATTACGTCGACACCCCGACAAGCCAGCCGAGAAGCTATTCTAGCTTCAGTTCCAGGCGCCCGAGCACCTACCGTAGCTCAACAATCAAATGAAGTAGTTGGCAGAGATGTTTTGGGCGGCACAACCTGTGATGCAGGATCTCTATGTCAATCTTTGGCCGTCTAGGCCAATGCCTAGAAGCTTCTTCGACTTGTCGAGTAGGTTGCGCAAGGCTAGCCCCCAGGTCAGCAACTGGAAGAAGTCGGCATATCTGGAGGGTGATTAGCGGACGTATGCATTAGTAATGGCGCATTATCCGAGGATCAAGCCGTTGGAGATTGCCGCCGAGCCTCCTAAAGTCAATTACCGAAGGCCGAAGCAATACATGGTCGAGGTCTTGGAGGGTGCCAAACAGACCGAGGCGTAGTGCTCAAAATCTGAGTTGTACTTCTAGTTGGCCCATTGGTATGCCGATGATGACTTTTGTAATAACATGTTTGAAATGATTAATGGATCAATTCAGCTGTTATCCGATGTGTTTATATTCCCCTCCCTTGTGACTTGTTTTTATCTAAAAGTTTTCGGTCGTCTGCTTCTGCCCCCTTGTAGAGACTATGCAGGGTGTTCTCTTAGCACATGTAAATCCATACCCAACCTATTGTAACCGTAGTGGTGATTGTGTACTTAGAGGAACAAGTCAATCAGGCCATAAGGGCTTTATCTCTTTCACTTAGTCATAGGAGCTCTAAATTGTTGGGTAGTTGAACTAGCCCTAATGTGGTCGTGATCGGCTCAGTCGAAGTTCCCCACTTAAAAACAACGGTCCTTATAGGAAGAATCCTTCGTTTATCATAGCTTCACCACTAACGGCGTACTAGTTTTACACTATCTTCGGATCGCTTGACCTGTTTGCGCTTATCGTGATAGTCGATTTTCAGCTTTCTCCACTGAGGCGCTTAAGCATCTAGGCTGGAAGCACAATTGTAGTGGTTCTCCCTTTACATTCTTAGCCAAACAGAGTGGAACATAAGAGGCAATCACAGGATCGGGGCAACCCAATCATTGTCCGAAATCATGATTCAAAACATGTGCATATAACACAATATCCAAGATGCTGACTAAAAATCGTACTTGAACATGGGCTCGTCTATACGCCTGAGCCCCCGGTCCAAAGCCGTACTCTACTATATGTGGGAGGAAACCAACTCAGGGAAATTATGAAATAGAAAAAAGTATGGTAAAGATGTGCAGGGACTAAAAAAGGTATGTTTTATTAGTAATAAGGCCTAGCCATGCAGGCCGGGCTGAAGACGGATACAAAGAGTATGTTGAAAATAAGAGTATAGATGGGAAGAGTAGTGCATGGTTTTAGGTAATCGAGACTCGTGGCCCATTGTTCCCCTGCTGCACGTCTGTGACTCTGAGCTATTGACTAGCCAGGCCTTGTCCACTCCAAGGCTGATGCATACAATCGTCCCCCGCAATGCTGAAGACATGTGAAAATTGGGGCCTCCAAGGAGGCTGAAGCCATTATTTGGCAGACTCAAGCTACCGAGAAGATCTTCTCATAGGCCTTGATGTGCCTAAGAAGTCACCAGGCAGCAAGTGTGTTCAGATTGTCCGAGGTAACACTCATGGTGTGATTAATTTTTTGCTCCCCAATTCCCCAAGGAATTTTAAGTGCAAAATTGCGTACTCCAGGTACATAGTCGTCCACTAGAGGGTAGGGGTAGGGGAGCACGTATACCTATTTGAGGGGGACAAGAGTTCGACCAGTGACCAAGTGGGCGCATTTGCAAGAGCCCGTGAGATTACGCCAAGCTTCTTGTCGTGCCGCTTTTGTACCTCCATTATGCATCATGAATTCTTATTCATATATGTGCTATTATTTTCCATTATTCCTCATTACGATAAATATTCTTATGCTTTTTTCTCTCTGAATATGCAAGGTACACCACGAAGAGGGAAATTGTCGGAAACTGAAATTTTGGACCTGTAAACCAAGAAATAGGGTGAAACATCACTGGAATCCAAATGATCTGAAATTTCACATAGAATTTGCATGGAATATATAAGAATTGTTTTCCAAAAATACCATAGAGGGGGGCGCCACCTGCTCGACACGAGCCAACAGGGCGCAGCCACCCCCTGGCCACGCCATGTTGCCTCGTGGTGGCCCAATAGGCCTCCCGACCCCCACCTCTCCTATATGGTGTGTTTTGACCTAGAAAAAATCATAAGCATACTTTTGGGACTAAGCTCCACCGTGTCGAGGTGTAAACCTAGGAAGAGGCTCTTTTGCTCTCCGACAAAGAGATTCTGCTCGGGGAATGCCTCTCCGGGAGGGGGAGATCGAAGCCATCGTCATCACCAACGCTTCCTCCCTCATGGTAGGACCAATCTTCATCAACATCTTCACCAGCACCATCTCATGTGCAACCCTAGTTCATCTCTTGTATTCAATCTTTGTCTCAAAACCTTAGATTGGTACATGTGGATTACTAGTTGTGTTGATTACATCTCGTAGTTGATGCTTTGTGGATTACTTGATGGAAGATATTATGTTCAGATCCTTGATCACCATTATTATACCTCTGATATTGAACATGCTGATGAGGTGTGAGTAGATGATATTCTTCCTAAGGACATGGAGAAGTCTTGTCATAAGTAATCATGTGAAGTTGGTATTCATTCGATATTTTGATGTTGTGTATGTTGTTGCTTCTCCTAGTGGTGTCGTGTGAACGTCGACTACACGACACTTAACCATGTTATGGGCCTAAGGGAGGGCATTGTGAAGTAACAAGTAGATGGTAGGTTGCGAGAGTAACAGAAGCTTAAACCACAGTTTATGTGTTGCTTCTTAATTAAGGGGCTGATTTAGATCCATATGTTTCATGCTATGGTTACATTTATCTTAATTCTTCTTTCGTAGTTGCGGATTCTTGTGAGAGGGGGTAACGATAAGTGGGTTGCTTGTTCAATTAAGAACATTACCTTAACACCGGTCCACCCACATATGAACTTATCAAAGTAACGAATGTGAATCAACCTAACATGATGAACATGACTAAACAGTAATTCCCATGTTGTCGGATTTTGGGCTCCGCAAAACCCTCAAGGTTCGAACACGAGGACATGTGCGAAGGTCCCCTGCAGCTTCGCCTTACTTAGCTCGCTACTCGATGGTTGCTACGGCAAACTCGCACGATGACGAGGAAGAAGATGAACACGATGGTTTACCCAGGTTCGGGACGCTGGGAAGCGTAAGACCCTACTCCTTCTTTGGTGGATTGCCTCTCGGGAAGGTGTGGTGGATGAACTAGTACAGTGGTTTCGAGCCTTTGCGAGGGTGCTCTAATGGTGTTGTTGGCTCTCTGCCTTGTCTTGTGGTTCGTCCAGTGGCTTCCTCGGATGGTCTCCGCCTATCGCCCCCCTCTATGGTGCGGCCTCGCCTCTATATATAGCAGTGGCCTGGGTTCTCTTCCCTTATCACAATGGTGGGAAGGGATCCCACAACAACCAAATTTAAAGGGGGACAAGAGTACATCCCTGCACTGTCGAAAGGTGGTATTCGCCTACAAAGTAGCTGTCGATGATGCAGAGGTGGGCTCGGCAATGACATCCGCCCTGCGGGGCTCACGGTCGTGGTCTTGTTGCACTAGAATGGAAACCTTTGGGAGGTGCATTGAAACCCGCATTCGTCCCTGATCCTTTTGCACCAAAGGGGAAACTGCACCGCCTAGCGCACTAGCGCCTGCCTGTCCTTCCCTGCGTCATCTTTAACTCCTGAGGCCGGGTTCTGCATAGAGATCTTCGCTGATCCGGAGGGGGCCTGAGGAGGCCCATCCTTGTTGGTCTTGGTGTTGTTCTTCCCCGCGATCCTGGTGTCCTCGCGAGGGCCTTGTCTTGAGTGGAGCCGCGCCAAGCCGTGTCTAGCTGACGAGGTGGGCCATGTCTTGGGCCCCATGCAGGCAGGTCTGGTTACCCCGTTCCTAGAATGCTGACACATGTGTCCTCGGGAGCGTTTGCTTTATATAAGATTACTCTCCAGCAGGTCCTTTGCTATAAAAAGGATTGGGATATCTTGCTGCACAGTTGCTAGTTCGTTATTTGTCACTTGTTATGAATTATCTTGCTGCAAAACTAAGTATCACTGTTACTTACAACACTTGCAGAGAATACCTGGCTGAAAACCGCTTGTCATTTCCTTCTGTTCCTCCTTAGGTTTGACACTCTTATTTATTGAAAGGACTACGAATGATCTCCTATACTAGTGGATCATGCCCGTGCGTTGCAACGCAAAAAAATAGTCACACACATTAGCGTAACAATAAACAAATCAAGTGTATCGTCTCGTTAATCCATTGAACAATTTTTAGGAAATTTAGTTAATTACTCTACGCATGTTAACTGTTTATCTTAACGGATCATGCATGCATTGTTTGAATGTTTATGAATGATCTTTTATTTACACTTGTGTAGCCATAACATCCGCTAAGTAATTATGTTTGGTTAGAAAGATGACATGCAATTTCATCTCATGTATAGCTGTAAACTGAAATAAATAATAAATCAATTACCATGATCGAGTCGAGTTCGGGGACTTGTATCCTGAGTACGATTAGACATGCCGGTAGTATATCAACAATCTTGAGCTCACCATGACAACTGCAAGTTTCTAAAAGAAACTAAGGTTAATAACATAGTACAGGTTGTAGCGTGCACGGTCCATATGGTCCATCATGCCGTCATCTCGTACAACTCATATCCTTGTGTTTCAATGGGAGGAAAAATATTCCTAGTGACTCATCTATGTCTTTGCAAATCGTGTACAAGGTATTTGGTATTTATTCTATCACAAAGCACGAATGTAGTCCTAAATCATAATTAGTTAATAACTACAAACATGCTATGAGTGTTCTAACAAATGTCGCATAAAGGAGAAAAGAAATTCAGAAAAATAGAAACTGGCATTTACCAGACATAGAACTTAGAGATAAAGCCTCTTCACTCAGGAATAACAACAAACATGTATTGGGCGTACACGTGACTCCTCTTAGATAGGTGGATAACATGATTTTATTTGTGATCATTACTTTTCTTTAAAAAGCTATAAATCAAAATCACTTCAAATATGAAGGCGTCAGAAATCAACTGAATAGTCTAGGCTACTCCATTGGGTTGTCCATGCTGCCCATGGGCTAGTGTCACGTGCACCTGCCGCTGGCTGCTACACGCAGCAGGCAACTGGGACATCATGTTGCCAGAGCAGCGGGATAGGACGGATCTATTTGATTTCACTCACGGCGCTGAAATTCCACCATGGCGTCAGAGCATGAGGTGGTAGCCAGTCCTGTTAAGGGCCTATGATGACGCGGAAGAAGGCAGCATCATAGGGGACTGTGGTAGCGGTGTTGAAGCGGGCCGACGCTGCATGTCAGGATGACGCAACAGTAGGCCATGGTGCTCCATTGTTCCCACGAGCAGGTTTGGCATCGTGGGGACTCTTGATGGTGGTCGAGCCGACTGATGAAACCGCCACCACATCTAGCTTGCAACTCTACGCCGACACAGTGCTTAGTCCTGGGGCTCGTGCCTTCACTCACCCGGGTTTGGGTCTTGCTCACCTCGATTGCAGTCGAGGTAGGATCGAGCCGTGAGGACTTGTGATGGTTGTCTAGCCGATCTCAAAACCAAGAACAGGCGAGAGAGGGATTTAGGGGGATGCATTAGAGGGAAGGTCAAGCAGGTAGAAGGGGTTTGAATCTGATCTTCACAATCTTTTCTTTCTAAAATTATCGTGGGTGAGTTATTTTTTACCGTGGGTGCCTTGGAGTCCTATTTGGACATTGTTTTCTTCTCCTACGTCCTCCTCTTTGTCCTTGACTTGCACCCTATCGGATTGCTTTTTAGAATATACTACTGCATCGATCGATGACCTACAAAAGTACACAAAAGGGACCAAATACAATGAACGACCATGAATATTATGAAATTTGGACATGGTGCATTCTAGTGGACATGTTGATCGTATAAAATAAATCTAGTTGAAACGATAAAGAAAAAATATGGGTTCTCCTTGAAAACATGGCGATTTTTGCTCTTGAACCATGAAACTCCATAGGTGATGGTCCAGTTTATGAAGAGTGTCTATCACGACATTATCATACCCCCTCAAAATTTTATCGAATCATATTGAGGTCATGCCCAGGCACCACAGGAGATAACATGTTCTTCAAGCATGTTTTCCATTTTTCTAGAGTTACAAAATAAATAAACGACGCATCTATGGTTGCCTGTTCCCAGACATATATATCCTTTATAAGTGTATTAATTTCCTATTAAATACATGAAAACTTATTTAACAACATAATTACGAATTTTCTAGTCCTTTTTGAACGCCTTTTCATGTGCAAAACGTTCTAACCTGTACTATAAGCAAAAAAGGACCTTACACAAAAGTGACCAAATACGATAAACAAGCATGAACATTGTGAAATTTGGACATGCTGCATTCTAGTGGGCATGTTGATCGTGTAAAATAAATCTAGTTCAAAGGACCAAAGAAAATAGGGTTCCCCTTGAAAACATGGCGATTTTCGCTCACGAACCATGAAACTCCATAGGTGATGGTCCGGTTTAAGAGTGTCTATCACGACATTATCCACACCTCCTCAATTTTTTACCAAATCATATTGAGGTCATCATGCTCAGGCACCACACGAGATAATATGTTCTTCAGGAATATGTTCCATTTTTCTAGAGTTACAAAATAAATAAACGACATATCTCTGGTTGACTCTTCCCACACATATCCTTAAAATTGTATTAGTTTCCTATAAAATACATGAAAACTTATTCAACGATACAATTCTGAATTTTCGAGTCCTTTTTGAACGCCTTTTCATGTACAGAATGTTCTAACCTGAACTATAAGCACACATGAGCCACAAAGTACATAAAATGGGACCAAATACAATAAACAGGCCTGTAAATTGTGAAATTTGGACATGGTGCATTCTAGTCCGTATTTTGATTGTATAAAATAAATCAAGTTGAAAGGACCAAGGGAAAAAGTATGGCTTCCCCTTGAAAACATGGAAAATTTCGCTCCCCGAAACATGAAACTCCATAGGTGATGGTCCGGTTTATGAAGAGTGTCTATCACGACATTACCCATACTTCCTCAAATTTGTACTAAATCATATTGAGGTATGGCCTGGGAACCACACGAGATAACATGTGCTTCAGGCATGTTTTCCATGTTTTCTATAGTTCCAAAACAAATAAATTAAATGACACATCTCTGTTTGCCTCTCCCCACACGTATCCTCTGAAATTGTATTAGTTTCCTATAAAATACATGAAAACTTATCCAACAACACAATTACGAATTTTCGAGTCCTTTTTGAATGCCTTTTCATGTACACAACGTTCTAACCTGAATTATAAAAAAAAGACCTAGAGAGTACACAAAAGGGACCAAATACGATAAATGAGCATGGAAATTTTGAAATCTAGAAATGGTGCATTCTAGTGGGTATGTTGATCATATAATATAAATCTAGTTGAAAAGACCAAGGAAATATGGGTTCCCCTTGAAAACATGGTGATTTCGCTTCCCGAACCATGAAACTCGATAGGTGAAGGTCCGTTTATGAAGAGTCTATCACGACATAATCCATAACTCCTCAATTTTCTACCGAATCATATTGACGTCATGCATGGGAACCACACGAGATAACATGTTTTGAACACCTTTTTCATGTATACAACGTTCGAACTTGAACTATAAGCAGTAAATGCCTAGAAAAGTACACAAAAAAAGACTAAACATGGTAAACGAGCCTGAAAGAATGTGAATTTTGGATACGTTGAATTGCAGTGGGTATGTTGATAGTAGAAAAATAATAATAGATAAACAGCCAAGGAAATATGGGTTTCCCTTGAAACTTTGAGATTTGTTTGGGAAAACACTTACTTTGCGAATGCCTTGTGCGTTCACCCCATTCTATGGTGTGTTTTGGTTGGCCAGAACACCAGCCACATGGATCGCGCATGCGCACCGTAGGATGCACCACGATCGAACGACAATCCAAACTTCTCCCGTACTTGTGTACTGTAGTTGGGATTTTAGTTCGTACATGCACTAGATTGTTTAATGACAGTAATCACACATTGTTCATGTTTACGAACCGTTTCCTACGAGGACCCTCTACCGCGAATCCCTAGCCTTCTCCCCCTTCTTCCTCATTCGCATTATTGTATACTTGCTCGTTCTCGACCTCGGCTTGACCAAATCATCGAGCTCGATGAGCTCCTGTCACTGCCGACTGCCGCTGACGAACACAACCGTAGTGTCCACAGTGCAAGCACAAATCAGGCATTAGCAATTCAATCGAGCATTTGTATGCTCAAATTGGTACAATGCATAGTTGACGGAGTAATTTACAAAACATTAGCTCGCTATTAATTTTACATCAATATAACACATACGAACTGCGTGCGCACAAAAGTGTTACTGCTCCTAACGCCGACCCAGCACACACAACTGCCATCGTCCATCGATATCGTGTCGTTCCTTGGATCAGAAGGAAAGGAGGTCGCGAAGTCGATGAACTACACCTTGATCGACTGAGGAAGGGTCAGCCTCAACGACGGCGGCCGATGAGACCCTGACCATCGCCAATTCTGCAGCAACGACCGCTTGTCCTCCCCCCGGCGTCCGGAGCTGCATCCTCCTCCATCTAGGACATAAGCATGCACCTCGTTCGGTCACCACTGACACAGTTGTCCTTGCGGCATCACCGTTCCTGCTCCACCGCCCGCACCATCCAGCACACTCTGCGTCGAGCCCGCAATATCGCTCGTTGGCGATCGCTAGCTGCTTTCAAGACGATCGTGGCTAACTTATTGACTTGCTCATGTTGTGATTCCTGCCTCCTCTGGCTGTCGTCGGGAGAGGTAGAGGCATGGTCGTCGATCCTCAAGCCGACCATCGCGCACCCAGCCTCAATTCCGCCATCACCCAACTCGATCCTATCGTCGACCATTGGGGGTTTGATGGTGTGTGTGGCAACTAGCCAGGGGACCACTGACTCGCTGCTGCCGGTCATTGCTATGGTTATTTATAGCTAGTTGTTGCCAAGGGGGTTGGGGATTTTATAATCTAACGTTATGGCTGGCGTGTGCGCTTGAGCGGGAAGCATTTTCATACTTCTTAAGTTCTTTTCCGTGCACACATAATCGCACACGAAACAAATATAGCAATTGTATGCAATCGTGTATAGGGTCATAAATTAATATCACCACTCTTCGCTCTCCACCGTCTCTTTCCCCTCTCGCACCCCCCAAATATGTCTCTTCTTCTCCCCACTGTCCTCGCCTCCACAAAATCCTCAACATTAGACATGTCATCCGCATGGAGGACCCCGCTGCGGAGGAGAGCGCGGTCGAGGTAGGTACGCGTTGCTAAGGGTCCGGAAGCCTTGGCAATGATACACGCTGCTGAGACCCCGCTGTGGAGGAGTGCGTGGTTGAGGCAGGTACGCATTGCTGAGGGTCCGAAGGCCTTGGCGGCGGTACGCGTTGCTGAGGGTCCGGAGGCCTTGGCGGATAAAGAGGAAGAGATGGATGTTATATTAGCTTGGTTGCTGGCAAGTGCAGTTCTGTACGCGGAACACGCGGCTGTGGCCTTCGAAAGAGCATCATGTGCCGATCAGTCCGTCGTTGCCTTGCCGCCTCATGTGGATTTGACCTTGGTAAGGGCAGCAGCCTCCTTAGTGTAGTCTCCTACTGCTCTAGCACAGTGCGCAGCTCTAGACTATGTTGTTTACGACCGCTTTGAATATCTCCGTCGTAAGAGGGCCAGACACATGCAGTTCACCATGGACGGGATTTTCCATGATACCGGAACTACCGCGATGGGGTATGAGCAGAGGAAAGTCCTATGAACCGTTCAAGACCATGGTTAATTTTGACCCGAAAGCGGATCCTACTTCCATAGAGAGTATGTTGCATGAGTGCAGAAGATATTTCTACTAAGGCGAACCAACAGGCCAGCGACGCAACAATGACGACGAGTAGTTGTTTCCATTTTGCTGTTTTCTGAACCTTGCTGATATGTAATGTCGCTATTATGTTCTTTAGTTGATTATGTAGGAGTGCGAACGATAATTTGTGCTATGACTTTCTAAATCAGGTGCTTATTACCACAAATCGTCTCTGTTATTATCGGTCTGTGTTATTTTCTGTTTTTCCACATAATTTAGATTACTGACCTGTTTGCCGGGCATCACACACATCTTGTTACACCCAATTGTTTTTGTTATTTTGGCTCGCACATTTCATCCAAGCGCACGGTATGCCGTCTTCCGCACACATCTTGATCTGTGCAACCGTTTGTGTAGGCAGCATAGATGTTGTGTAGACAGAGCAAATCACAGTACACACGGACAAAACTACGAAACCCGTCGGTGATGATTTCATCAATTGCTGACTGTTGTATACCAACAAACGTTTCCCCACAACACACGTAGGTTATTAGCACCAATCGTGTGTGTTATATATGGTGTTCGCACACGATTCTCATTACTCACCCGTTTGTTGTATATCGCACACATCTTGTTATGTCGAATCATTTGTGTACTACTATATCAGTGCACACATTTTATCCAAGTGAGCTATATGTCGTACTTCGCACACATCTTGTTATACTGAATCGTTTGTGTTCTCCTATATTATCGCACAAAATTTGTAGTGATGAACTTTGTGCCCACTATCGCACACATCTGGATCTGTGTAACCATTTCTGTTATCTTATCTAATCACAAACGATCCATAAGAACAAACTATCTATCGAGACCACACACGCAACAACTTTCTGAATAGTATTTGATGGATCTGCCTTCGCACAAAGTTCGTGACACTAGCAATGGAGGTTGAACTATAACGTTTGTGATTCATGCATTTCACACAATTTTGTCAAAGGATCTCTGATTGCAGTGTCGCATTAGCAGCATCCTACAGTAGTGTCATATGCATATCATTCTCATGGTCTAGCAAGTATTCTTCTAAAGGATCAGTAGGAGACACAACAATAGAAGCAAGACCAATAATTTCATCTTTACTGGATGACTCCTTCTCATGTGGTTGTCTACCAAATTTAGAGAAGTTAAATTCATGAGACTCGTCACCAAAACTTAGTTTAACTTTCTATGTAACACAATTAATTTCAGCATTAACGATATTGAAGAAATATTTACCAAATATAATGGGACAAAAATTCTCTTGTTCAGAGCCAAGTACTAAGAAATCAGTAGGATACTTGACTTTTCCACACAAGACTTCAACGTCTCTAACAATTCCAAGTGGCGATATAGTATCTCGGTTTGCAAGTTTAATAGTGACATCAATATCTTCAGTTTCAAAGGGTGCAATATCATTCATAATTTCTTGATATAAGGTGAAAGGTATAGCACTAATACTAGCAGCCATGTTACATAAACCATCATAGCAATGATCTCCAATCTTAACAGAAACAACAGGCATGCAAACAACTGGTTTGTTTTTATCTAGCTTGTGATGTTCATTTATAAGAGTCTTTGCAATTCTAGCAGCTTCGACACAGAAGTAAATAGCATGCCCATCAATATTATCAACCAAGAGATATTTAAGTACAACAATATTACGCTCCACATTTATTTGTTCAGAAGGTTCTGGTGTTCTAACATAACTTTTATTAACCACAATTGTAGCTTTAGCATGTTCCCTAATCCTAACAAGAAAAGGAGGTTTCTCAATATAAGCAGTAGGTACAACTGGATCAACAAGATAAACAATTGAGTCCTCCTTAACTTTAAGGAGTTCTTCTACTAATTTTTTAATAGCTTGATGATATTTAAATCACAGCTCCTTAGGGAGGTCAACATGAGTAGCAAATGAATCATAGGAAGTAGCTACTATCTCATAGGACCATATTTATTGCTAAACTTATGAAAAAATTTGGTTTCCATAAAAGATTTAATGCAATCAAACTTAAACTTTATACATGACTCTTTACCTTTGTCGAATTCCCAATCTTCGGAGTTGGGTTTAATTCTTTGGGACTTATACATTTCATCCCTTAACTCGAACCCACTACTTAGATTTACCCCTAATTTCAAAGTGTGCTCAAATTTGACCCTCTACCATTATGTGGTATTATATAAATACCCTTAAACGATGTTTTGTGAGGTCTTCTCTACTTTATAAGCTCCGCAATGTCCCTTTGTAGCTGCTAGTGCTTTCCATTCTTTTGTAGCATTCCCGAGCATCTCCATGGATGATAGATCCTGTTTTTGGGTGTTTACGTTTCAGGGAAAATAAATATTTTTAGGGATGCTACAAAAGAACAGAAAGCACCAAGAGCTACATAGGGATGTTGTGAAGCTGATAAAGTAAAGAAGAGCCGAATAAAACATCATTCAGGGGTATTTCTATAATAACACATAATGACAGAGGGGCAAATTTGAGCACACTTCGAAATTAGGGGTAAATCTGAGTAGTGGGTTTGAGTTAAGGGCTAAAATGTAAAAGTCCCTGTCCAGAAGATCCCATTTGAATTCAATGGTCTTCTTCATGTAAGAACCAATAGCAGAAGAATAGAGTTGTGCTTGATCATAATGGGAAAGTCGAGCTGTGAGAGCCTGGCTTAATAGGAATGATAGACTACTCATATCAACAAGGAATTCCTTCTTTTCCGGGAGCCCATTCGAAAATAACTCCAAAGTTAAGCGTGCTTGGCTTGGAGCGATTCTAGGATGGGTGACCGACCGGAAAGTTGGTTCCCGGTGCGCACGAGTGAGGACAAAGTGCGCAGGAAAGACTAGTGTTGGTCTGTGGGGCCAGTCTAGATCCCGCCAGGCGTAACGGGGTGTTACAATTGGTATTAGAGCCGACCCTTGCGGTTACACGGGCATGCACGGGTCAGATGCATGGGCATGTGGCGCATGGCTTGTGTGGCCCGTTGTGGCACAGAGCATGGCACATGTGCCAGACTGGACGCGCATACGTGTGCCAAAAGGGAACGTTCCTGATGGGTCGACGAGGACGTCGGTTCCTTTGAGTGGGGGTGTATGTGAGAGCCTGGCTTAATAGGAATGATAGACTACTCATATCAACAAAGAATTCCTTCTTTTCTAGGAGCCCGTTCGAAAAGAACTCCAAAGTTAAGCGTGCTTGGCTTGGAGCGATTCTAGGATGGGTGACTGGCCGGGAAGTTGGTCCTGGGTGTGCACGAGTGAGGACAAAGTGTGCAGGAAATACTAGTGTTGGTCTGTGGGGCCAGTCTAGATCCCGCCAGGCGTAACGGGGTGTTACACGAGCATAAAATTTTGTATAATCATTTCTCTCGAGAGCTCATGATTGGGGCAGGTGTGCATCATACGTTTAAGCCTCCCCCAAGCTCGATGCTTTCACCTTCACGAGGCCAACAATTAAAATAAAGTTCTAATCACGATGGACTAGATGCATATGATAAAACTTCTGATGAAATTCCAGCCTCAAGCAATTCCAGTTCCATGATCCAATATCACCACATTAATGATTTTCCCTACAAAGATAAAGGGAAAACTTTCTTCTTAACTTTGTCTCCAAGAAAACCTAAAAGCTTAAACAATCCACAAAATTCATCGACATATATATGGTCATGATCAGGATGAGTTGTACCATTATAAGGATTAGATATCAGTTTCTCTAACATACCCAAAGGAATCTCATAATAAATATTTTTCAGTAGGTTCAATAGGTTGAGGAGCAACCTTTTAAACTTCCGTTCAAGGCGAAGATACCCCTAAAAAGCCACTCAAAGGGTGACCGTCCATAGTAATCTATACCTACAAAAAAACAAATAGGTATTCTTGGTCCATCGTGATATTTTATAGAAAACCCCAAGCTTTTCTAGGAATAAATTATGATTTGCTGAAAAATAAAAAAGGACTCGAAAATTCATAATTGTGTCGTTGGATAAGTTTTCATTTATTTTGTAGGAAACTAATAGAATTTTAAAGGATATGTGTGCGAAGAGGCAACCAGAGATGTGTCATTTATTTATTTTGCATCTCTAGAAAACTGGAAATCATGCTTAAAGAACATATTGTCTCGTGTGGTGCCCGGGCATGACCACAATATGCGGTAAAAAATTGAGTAGGTATGGATAATGTCGTGATATACACTCTTCACAAACCGGAACATCACCTATGGAGTTTCATGGTTCCGGGAGCGAGAATCTCCATGTTTTCAAGGGGAACCCATATTTTGTTGGTTCTTCCAACTTGATTATTTATTTTCTACGATCAACATACCCACTAGAATGCACCGTGTCCAAATTTCACGATTTTCAGGCTCGTTTATCGTATTTAGTCCTTTTTGTGTATTTTCTAGGCCTTTTATGTTTTTAATACATCTTTAAAGGCAAATGTTTTCTTACAACAAACCGTTTGGAAAGCGTCCGATGGAACGAGAGAGAAAGAAGACTTGAATTTTTTCTAACGCGGGATCACCAATTTTCTCTTTTATCACACACGGATATTTGATGCACTTCATTTGCATTGCGTGTTCCCCCCGTAAGTTCGAGTTTTGACGCCAAACTTTCAATAGGTGTGCGATTTCAGTAGTTATTCCTGCCACCCCATATCAACCCATAACATTTCCCCCTATCCTCATCGTCCCCTCTCTTCCTGCTCTAACTGCAGCCCAAACCGCCGCCACCGCCGCAACCAAATCTATGTTCTGCACCAGTCTTGCTCATCGATCAAGTAAGGTAACCTCCGATGTCCATCTCCGCCCCGGCCTGATAGCTCAGATGGAGCATGTGAACCACCCTCACACCTCCACATCCCCACCCCCTATTGCCAAGCATCCCCGTGTAAGCCCAACCACATATCACACGGAGGTCGAGGAGCTGGTCATGGTGGTTGATGGCACGGTGAACGCTATGCGTGCCATCTCGGAGGAACACCTCGCCGCCGACGCCAGCAACGTGGTGCGGGATCTGGCCTTGATGAAATCCCCAAGGAACTACCCCCGGGACATACCAAATATGAACTGTCCAGTTCATTTTTACGAATACCAGTATAGCAATGTTTAACCATGTCAATTTCAGTTTCAATAGTACACATTTAGATTGCCATGTTAGGTTTTTGTTGTTCATTTCAGTTATGCGCAGTGTGTTGTTCAAGTATGAACTGTCCAGTTCAATTTTACCAATACCAATTACAAACTTACAATGCATATGCTAGGTTGTTATTAAGCCTGTTGTAGTGAACATTTATATCCATTATTTACGTTGTCCGTTCGGTACCGTGCTACTCTTCGCAAAGAAGATATCACTAGAGATTTTGTCCTTCAATTACCGTTATATATTTTTGGTGCATGTTAACGTTGCTATAATTGACATGCCTTTCCTTGTACATACACAGTTCCATAATGCATGACGATGTTGTTTACCGTCGAGGTTAGTCACATCCCAATATCTTATAGTACTTTACATCATTTGTTCAGTTGCAGTTTAGCTTCTAGCATTTACTTGTTGCTTGTAGGTATATATGTTAGAGGTACTGATCCACGCTGCGACCAGCAAGAACACCTAGCCACCGACTTTGTGTGGGCTCTGGCCGAGTTGAAGTACCCCAACAACTACCCCTCGGGATTTACCAAGTATGAACTGGCTCGTGATGTTTAAATGAGTCAATTTCTGTTCATTGGTACAAGTTTTAATGACTATGTAAGGTTGTTTGAACTCTAAAGTTAACACATCTAGTTTAGTTTCACCAATACTTGTCCCCTTGTTACCGCACTACTCATCGCAATGAAAATATCATCGGAGGTATTGACGCTTAGTTAACATCTGCTATTTTTTGTGGATGTTAACCCCGTTGTATTTAACACGCCTTTCTATGTGCTTATGTAGGGCTACGATGCGTGATGCTAATGTTGACCATCAAGGTTAGTCACCTCCCATTTTCTTATAATATTTTACATCATATGTGCAATTGCATCTTGTGTTCTAACATTGATTTGTTGCTTGTAGGTACATATATCTGTGGTACTGATTCACGCTTTGACCCCTTAGCATATGGGGCAATGGGATAACCATGAACAAGCATCAAGTGAGGAAACTAAGAAAAATTGTTAGGAAGAAGGGATATCTGATTCGAATTAAACTATTTAATTATACTTGATCCAAGACATCAGTGAGCTTTAGGATGGTAAGTAATATGTTGCCTTCTTTTCCAGTCCAGAGCAAGTTAATCTATTATACATGAATACCTAAAAGTTATCTCTTTTTAGTGGTTTCCAAAGGAATTTACTCAAGATTACGTAGCAAAGTACCTAACCAATGTGGAGGCAATGAAGGTTATAGTATATAATTCGTGCTACCATGATAACAGTCTATAAGTCTTCCTGAAGGCGGTGAAGGATGGACAGGCGATTGTTGGAAATATGCCCTAGAGGCAATAATAAATTAGTTATTATCATATTTCCTTGTTCATGATAATCGTTTATTATCCATGCTATAATTGTATTGATCGGAGACTTAGATGCATGTGTGGATACATAGACAAAACCATGTCCCTAGTATGCCTCTAATAGACTAGCTCGTTGATCAAAGATGGTCAAGGTTTCCTAGCCACTGACATGTGATGTCATTTTATAACGGGATCACATCATTAGGAAAATGATGTGATGGACAAGACCCAAACTACAAACGTAGCATATGATCGTGTCAGTTTGTTGCTACTGTTTTCTGCATGTCAAAGTATGTGTTCCTATGACCATGAGATCATGCAACTCACTGGCATCGGAGGAGTACCTTATGTGTATCAAACGTCGCAACGTAACTGGGTGACTATAAAGGTGCTCTACAGGTATCTCCGAGGGTGTCTGTTGAGTTGGCATGGATCAAGACTGGGATTTGTTACTCGGTGTGACGGAGAGGTATCTTAGGGCCCACTCGGTAATACAACATCACAATAAGCCTTGCAAGCAATGTGACTAAGTGTTAGTCACGGGATCTTGTATTATGGAATGAGTAAAGAGACTTTCCGGTAACGAGATTGAACTAGGTATGGAGATACCGACGATCGAATCTCGGGTAGGTAACATACCGAAGAACAAAGGGAATATCATACGGGATTAACTGAATCCTTGACATAGAGGTTCGACCAATAAAGATCTTCGTAGAATATGTAGGAACCAATGTGGACATCCAGGTCCCGCCATTGGTTATTGACCGTAGAGGTGTCTCGGTCATGTCTACATAGTTCTCGAACCCGCAGGGTTTGCACACTTAAGGTTTGGTGACGTTTCGGTAGTATAGAGTTATGTATGGTGGTGACCGAAGTTTGTTCGGAGTCCCGGATGAGAACCCGAACATCACGAGGAGATCCGGAATGGTCCGGAGGTAAAGATTGATATATAGGAAGTCCCATTTTGGTCGCCGGAAAAGTTTCGGGCTAATCGGTAATGTACCGGGAGTGCCGGTAGTGTACCGGGAGACCACCGGGAGGGTATTTCGACCCAAGAGGCTTCATGGGCTGTGGGAGAGTAAATACCAGCCTTTTGTGGGCTGGTGGAAGTCCCACACAAGGCCCATGTGGCTGGGAGAAAAAGCCCAAAGGGAAAAAGGTGGAAAAAGGCCAAAAAAAGGAGGAATCCTAGTCCTACTAGGATTGGAGAAGGAGTCCTCCTCTCCTCCCCACTTTGGTCGACCCAAGGGCTGGATTTTTGGCAGCCAAGACTCCTCCTCCTCTCCTCCTATATATACTAGAGGATTTTAGGGTTTTGGCACAGAATTTTCAGCCACGTGCTACCCGTTCCTCTAGTGCATAGTTTCTCCTCTAGATCGGTTTTCTGCAGTGCTTAGGCGAAGCCCTGCCGGAATTGCTCCACCACCATCGCCAGAGCGCCGTCATGCTGCCGGTGAACTCTTCTTCCTCTCCACTTCCTCTTGCTGTATCAAGACGGTGGAGATCGTCATCAAGCTGCACGTGTGCTGAATGCGGAGGTGTCGTTTGTTCGGCGCTAGATCGGAAGGACCGTGATCAAGATCGTGAGACGGTTCTTGACGAGTTCACGGGACGGATCGTGATGAGTTTGCGGGACGGATCGTGATCAAGATCACGAAATGGATCGTGATGAGTTCGCGGGACGGATCATGATGAGATCACGGGACGCTCGGCGATTTGGATCACGAAGACGTTCGACTACACCAACCGCGTTTCTTAACGCTTCTTGCTTAGCGATCTACAAGGGTCTGTAGATCCACTCTCCCTCTCGTACATGCTCATCACCATGGATAGATCTTGCGTGTGCGTAGGAAAAAATTTGTTTCCCATGCGACGTTCCCCAACAGTGGCATCATGAGCTAGGTCTATGTGTAGATGAGATCTCGAGTAGAACACAAAGAGTTTGTGGGCGGTCATGCTTAGATTGCTTCCTCCCTTGGTCGGATTTGCTTGAGCGGTATTGTGAGATGAAGCGGCCGGACCAACATTACTCGTACGCTTACGAGAGACCGATTCCCTCGACCGCAACTTGTTGCATAGATGGCTTGCGGGTGCCAGTTTCTCTCACTTTAGTTGGATCGGATTCGACAAAGGCGGTCCTTGAGAAGGTTGAAAAGCAACTAGTGTATCACCGTTGTGGTTTTTGCGTAGATGAGAATTGTTCTTGCTAGATACCCATAGCAGCCACGTAAAACATGCAACAACAATTAGAGGACATCTAACTTGTTTTTGCAGGGTATGTTGTGATGTGATATGGCCAATTACATGATGTGATATATGTGATGTATGAGATGATCATGTGATGTATAGAATTTCACGACTTGCATGTCGGTGGGTACGGCAACCGGCAGGAGCCATAGGGTTGTCTTTAATTATTGTATGACCTACGTGTCAATCATTAAGCGCTATGTAATGCTTTACTTTATCGCTAAACGGTAGCAATAGTAGTAGAAGCATGCAGGGCGTGACAACCCCGATGGCGACACGTTGATGGAGATCATGGTGTCGTGCCGGTGACGATGGAGATCATGCCGGTGCTTTCAAGATGGAGATCTAAAGCACAAGTTCATGGCCATATCATGTCACTTATGAATTGCATGTGATGTTAATCCTTTTATGCACCTTGTTTTTCTTAGTACGACGGTAGCATTATAAGGTGATCCCTCACTTAAATTTGAAGATAAATTGTGTTCTCCCCGAGTGTGCACCGTTGCGAAAGTTTGTCATGTTGAGACACCACGTGATGATCGGGTGTGATAGACTCTACGTTCACATACAACGGGTGCAAGCCAGTGTTGCACATGCGGAACACTCGGGTTAAACTTGATGAGCCTAGCATGTACAGACATGGCCTCGGAACACAAGAGACCGAAAGGTCGAACATGAGTCATATAGTAGATATGATCAACATGATGATATTCACCATTGTAACCACCTCAACTCACGTGATGATCGGACTTGAGTTGGTGAATTTGGATCATGTATCACTCGAATGACCGGAGGGATGTCAATTTGAGTGGGAGTTCTTAAGTAATATGATTAATTGAACTCATTATCATGAACATAGTCAGTAGTGTCTTTGCAAATTATGTTGTAGATTACTTGCTCGCACTGTAGCTCCCTTGAATTTTTATATGTTCCTAGAGAAATAGAGTTGAAAGATGATGGTAGCAATATTGCGGATTGGATCCGTGATCTCAGGATTGTCCTCATTGCTGCACAAAAGGCTTATGTCCTTAATGCACTGCTCGGTGCGCCAACCCCTCTAGCGTCGTCTGTAGATGCTGTGAACATCTGACAGGTACGTGCTGATGACTACTTGATAGTTTAGTGCGTCATGCATTACGGCTTAGAATTGAGGCTTCAAAACGTTTTGAACGTCACGGAACATATGAGAAGTTCTAAGAGCTGAAATTAGGATCTTAGGCTCGTGCACGTGTTGCGAGATATGAGATCTCCAACAAGATTCTTTGCCTGTAAGATGAAAGAGAATAGCTCAATCGTTGAGCATGTGCTCAGATTGTGTGGGTGCTACAATCGCTTGAATCGAGTGGGAGTTGATCTTCCAGATAAGATAGTGATTGATAAAGTTCTCCAAGTCACTCTCACTAAGCTACTAGAACTTGGTGATGAACTATAAAGTGCCAGGGATAGAATTAATGATCCCTGAGTTGTTCGCAATGTTTGACACCGCGAAGGTAGAAATCAAGAAGGTGCATCAAGTGTTGATGGTTAGTATATCCACTAGTTTCGAGAAGGGCAAGGGCAAGATGGGAAACTTCATGGATGGCAAGTCAGTTGCTGCTCCAGTGAAGCAACCCAAACTTGAACCCAAACCCGAGACTAAGTGCTTCAATTATGAGGAGAGAGGTCGCTGAAGCGGAACAACCCTAGATACTTGGTAGATAAGAAGGCTGGCAACGTTGACAGAAGTATATTTGATATACGTGTGATTGATGTGTACCTTGCTTGTACTCCTAGTAGCACCTAGGTATTGGATGCCGGTTCGGTTGCTAAATGTTAGTAACTCGAAATAAAAGCTACGGAATAAACGGAGAACTAGCTAAGGGTGAGGTGACGATGTGTGTTGGAAATGTTTCCAAGGTTGATGTGATCAAACATCGCATGCTCTCTCTACCTTCGGGATTAGTGACAAACCTAAATAAATGTTATTTGGTGTTTTGCGTTGAGCATGAACATGATTAGATCGTGTTTATTGTAATACGGTTATTCATTTAAGTTAGAGAATAATGGTTATTCTATTTACATGAATAATACCTTCGATGGTCATGCACCCACTGAAAATGGTTTGTTGAAATCTTGATCGTAGTAATATACATGTTCATAACATTGATGTCAAAAGATACAAAGTTAATAATGATAGTACCACATACTTGTGGCACTGTCGCTAAATGTCATATTGGTATAAAGCGCATGAAGAAACTCCATACTGATGGATCTTTGGACTCATTCGATTTTGAATCGGTTGAGACATGCGAACCATGCCTCTTGGGCAAGATGACTAAAAAAACGTTGGATGGAGCAGGCAAGTGATTCATTGGAAATGATACATGTTGATGTATGCAATCTAATGAGTCTTGTAGCGTGCATTGGATATCGTTATTTTCTTACCTTCACTGATGATTTGAGTAGATATAGTGTATATTTACTTAATGAAACACAAGTCTGAATCGTTTGAAAGGTTCAAGAAAATTCAGAGTGAAGTTTAAGATCATCGTGACAAGAAGATAAAAGTGACTGCGATATGATCGTGGAGGTGAATATCTAAGTTACGAGTTTGGCATACAACTTAAGACAATGTGAAAGTTGTTTCACAACTAACGCCACCTGGAACACCATAGCGTGATGGTGTGTTCGAACGTCATAGTCATGCTCTATTGGATATAGTGCGTGCTATGATGTCTCTTATCGTTTTACTACTATAATTTTGGGGTTATGCATTAGAGACAACTACATTCACTTTAAATAGGGCACCATCTAAATCCGTTGAGATGACACCGTGTGAATTATGGTTTGATAGAAACCTAAGCTATCATTTCTTAATGTTTCGGGCTGCAACACATGTGTGGAAAATGTTTTCACCTAATGAGGTCAAACCCAAGGCGGACAAATGCATCTTCATATAATACCCTAAGATCAGTTGGGTGAACCTTCTATCTTAGATCCAAGTGCAAAGTGTTTGTTGCTTAAACGGATCCTTTCGTGAGGAAATGTTTCTCTCGAAAGAATTGAGTGGGAGGAAGATAGAACTTGATGAGGTTGTTAAACCTTTGTTCAACCAGAGAGTAGCGCAGCGCAGCAAGATGTTTCTGTGAAGCCTACGTTAGTTGAAGAGGAAGTTAATGTTGATGATCATGAAGCTTCAGGATCAAGTTACTATCGAACTTCGTAGGTCGACAAGGATGTGTACTGCTCCTAAGCGGTACGACAACCCTGTCTAGGAGGTCATGTTGTTGGACAATGATGAACCTACGAGCTATGGAGAAGCGATGATGGGCCCGGAAACCAACAAATGGTTAGAGGCCATGAAATCCGAGAAAGGATCCATGTTTGAAAACCAAGTATAGACTTTGGTGGACTTGCTCGTTGGATGGCAGGTCGTTAAGTACAAATGGATCTTTAAAATAAAGACAGACGCTGATGGTAAATGTTACCATTTGTAAAGCTCGACTTGTTGCAAAGTAGTTTACGACAAGTTCAAAGAGTTGACTGCAATGAGACTTTCTCACTCGTAGCGATGCTAAAGTCTGTTGGAATTATGTTAGCGGTTGCTCAATTTTTCAATTATGAAATCTGGCAGATGGATGCCAAAACATCATTTCCTTCCTTAAGGAAAGGTTGTATGAGATACAACCAGAAGGTTTTGTCAGTCCTAAGGATGCTAAAAGATGTGCAAGCTTCAGTGATTCTTCTATGAACTGAAGCAAGCATCTTGGAGTTGGTATATACACTTTGATGAGGTAATCAAGGTTTTTGAGTCTATACAAAGTTTACGAGAAACTTGTATTTGCAATAAAGTGAGAGGGAGCACTATAGAGTTTCCGACAAGTATATGTGGATGACATATTGTTGTTCGGAAATGATGTAGAATTTCTAGAGAGCATAAACGGTTTTTTGAAAAGAGTTTTTCAAAGGAAGACCTGGATAAAGCTACCTAATTGTTGAGCATCAAGATCTATAAATATAGATCAAGATGTTTTGATAAGACTTTCAATGAGCACATACCTTGACAAGATTTTGAAAGAGTTCAAAATGGATTAGTCAGAGAGAAGTGTTCTCGCCTGCTTTGTAAGGTGTGAAGTTGAGTGCGACTCAAAGCTCGACCACAGCAGAAGAAAGGGAAAGGACGAATGTCGTCCCCTATGCCTTAGCCATAGGCTCTGTACAGTATGCCATGCTGTGTACCACACCTGTGTGTGCCTTGCCATGAGTCCGTCAAGGGGTACAAGAGTGATCCAGGAGTGGATCACTGGACAGCGGTCAAGATTATCCTTAGTAACTAAAAACTAAGGAGAGGTTTCTCGATTATGGAGGTGATAAAGAGTTCGTCGTAAAGAGTTATGTCGATGCAAGCTTTAACAGCAATCCAGATGACCCGTAATAGCAATCTAGATACATATAGTGGAGCAGCCATTTGGAATAGTACCAAGTGAAGTGTGGTAGCAGTGTTTATGGTTTGACATAGAGATTTGCAAAGTACACACAGATCTGAATGTTGCAGACCCGTTGACTATAAGACCTCTCTCACATGCAAATCATGATCGAGCCGCAGAACTCATTGGGTGTTAGATTCATAACAATGCGAATCACATGGTGATGTGAACTAGATTATTGACTCTAGTGCAAGTGGGAGACTGTTGGAAATATGCCCTAGAGGCAATAATAAATTAGTTATTATCATATTTCCTTGTTCATGATAATCGTTTATTATCCATGCTATAATTGTATTGATCGGAGACTTAGATGCATGTGTGGATACATAGACAAAACCATGTCCCTAGTATGCCTCTAATAGACTAGCTCGTTGATCAAAGATGGTCAAGGTTTCCTAGCCATTGACATGTGATGTCATTTGATAACGGGATCACATCATTAGGAGAATGATGTGATGGACAAGACCCAAACTACAAACGTAGCATATGATCGTGTCAATTTGTTGCTACTGTTTTCTGCATGTCAAAGTATGTGTTCCTATGACCATGAGATCATGCAACTCACTGGCATCGGAGGAGTACCTTGTGTGTATCAAACGTCACAACGTAACTGGGTGACTATAAAGGTGCTCTACAGGTATCTCCGAGGGTGTCTGTTGAGTTGGCATGGGTCAAGACTGGGATTTGTTACTCGGTGTGACAGAGAGGTATCTCAGGGCCCACTCGGTAATACAACATCACAATAAGCCTTGCAAGCAATGTGACTAAGTGTTAGTCACGGGATCTTGTATTACGGAATGAGTAAAGAGACTTTCCGGTAACGAGATTGAACTAGGTATGGAGATACCGACGATCGAATCTCGGGCAAGTAACATACCGAAGAACAAAGGGAACATCATACGGGATTAACTGAATCCTTGACATAAAGGTTCGACCGATAAAGATCTTCATAGAATATGTAGGAACCAATGTGGACATCCAGGTCCCGCCATGGGTTATTGACCATAGAGGTGTCTCGGTCATGTCTACATAGTTCTCAAACCCGCAGGGTCTGCACACTTAAGGTTTGGTGGCGTTTTGGCAGTATAGAGTTATGTATGGTGGTGACCGAAGTTTGTTCGGGGTCCCGGATGAGATCCCGGACGTCACGAGGAGATCCAGAATGGTACAGAGGTAAAGATTGATATATAGGAAGTCCCATTTTGGTCGCCGGAAAAGTTTCGGGCTAATCGGTAATGTACCGGGAGTGCCGGTAGTGTACCGGGAGACCACCGGGAGGGGTATTTCGACCCAAGAGGCTTAATGGGATGTGGGAGAGTAAATACCAGCCTTTTGTGGGCTGGTGGAAGTCCCACACAAGGCCCATGCGGCTGGGAGAAAAAGCCCAAAGGGAAAAAGGTGGGAAAAGGCCAAAAAAAGGAGGAATCCTAGTCTTACTAGGATTGGAGGAGGAGTCCTCCTCTCCTCCCCACTTTGGTCGACCCAAGGGCTGGCTTTTTGGCAGCCAAGACTCCTCCTCCTCTCCTCCTATATATACTAGAGGATTTTAGGGTTTTGGCACAGAATTTTCAGCCACGTGCTACCCGTTCCTCTAGTGCATAGTTTCTCCTCTAGATCGGTTTTCTGCAGTGCTTAGGCGAAGCCCTGTCGGAATTGCTCCACCACCATTGCCGGAGCGCCATCACGCTGATAGTGAACTCTTCCTCCTTTTCACTTCCTCTTGTTGGATCAAGACGGTGGAGATCGTCATCAAGTTGCACGTGTGCTGAACGCGGAGGTGCCGTTCGTTCGGCGCTAGATCAGAAGGACCATGATCAAGATCGCGAGACGGTTCGTGACGAGTTCGCGGGACGGATCGTGATGAGTTCGCGGGACGGATCGTGATCAAGATCATGAAACGGATCATGATGAGTTCGCGGGACGGATCATGACGAGTTCACGGGACGGATCATGATGAGATCGCGGGACGCTCGGCGATTTGGATCGCGAAGACGTTCGACTACACCAACCGTGTTTCTTAACGCTTCTCGCTTAGCGATCTCCAAGGGTATGTAGATCCACTCTCCCTCTTGTAGATGCTCATCACCATGGATAGATCTTGCGTGTGCGTAGGAAATTTTTTGTTTCCCATGCGATGTTCCCCAACAGCGATCATCACAAGGGGTTGGACAAAAATTGTGCGCACCTTTGGTATGGAGGAGGGCACATTATGGGTATTCCACTTATTTAACACCATCAACAACCAAAAGCATTTACAATTCTCTCTTCACCTTTACCGCCTCTAGTACTATATATTGTGGTTCATCATATTTAATCTTCTACCGAATTATGTAACCATGGAATATGTAGTGAGCTTTTGATTTATGCATTGGTTGTTGAACCATTGTAATCAGGATATGTATTCATGGATGTGAAATCCACATTTCATAATTAATAATTTGAAATTTACAAATCTAATAATAAATTAATGAAAATAAGCTATTAGGTACTAAATTACAGCGCACCAGCTAGATTTATTAAACCGTGTGCGATGGTGCCATATGTCACACGCGATTGTTTGAATAATAGTGTGGGTGATTATCATCTTTACAACACACGGTCGCATATTTTGCACGTCTGGGATGCGCGCACTGTCACACTTGCGTTTGCATGCCGTAACTGTGTGTGCTTGCCATTAATACCACAAACGGTTATGAACTTGTGTGCGTGTGTAATGTAGGACGATCAAGAGATGGTTGACATACGTTTCGCGTGTGCGATCCAAAAAAGTATTGCACACAAATATATTTGTGACATCGTCTCGGATGTGTGCTTGACCACAAACGTAGCACCAAATTGTGGCATGTGGGATAGGCTACGACTTTGCATACGTTTACGTTAGGCGAATCATCAGCAGGCGCTCGCACCATCACAGACGATGTTTCCGTGTCGTGTGGGATGGATCCCCCTATCGCCCACACATGTAAGGCAACAGTTTTGTACTACATCCCGGAAAGGGGTTAAAACCGTTTGTATAGCACCTAATGGTACCAGTGTGAATGAAAGGAATGAGATGAACGATATATTTCTTAGACAAACACCTATTCTCAAACACAACTTGCATACTGACATCCTAGGGGATCCTCCTCCACCAAAAGGAGATCTTGTGTTTGAGTTAAAGAATTTAACTGATACTTTGAAATATGATTATCTTGATGAAAATAAGACGTATCCTATTGTATTAGTGTTAACCTTTCAGAGCATGAAGAAAAAAGGTTACTCAAAACTCTGAAGAAGCACAAGGCTCCTATTGGATATAATCTTGACGATCTTAACAACATAAGACCCACTCTATGTCAGCACAAGATTAATATGGAACCAGATGCCAAACCTGTCATTGATCATCAATGCCACTTAAATTCTAACATGGAGGAAGTGGTAAGAACTAAAATACTAAAGCTTCTGGAGGCAGGTATAATTTACCCTATCGCTAATAGTAGATGGCTAAGTCTTGTTCACTATGTACCTAAGAAAGGAGGTATAACTATTGTCCCTAATGATAAAAATGAACTTATACCACAACGAATAGTAATTGGTTATAGGATGGTAATTGATTTCAGGAAATTGAATAAAGCTACAAGAAAAGGTCATTACCCCTTGCCTTTTATTGATCAAATGTTAGAAATGCTTTCTAAGCACACACACACTTTTGTTTTCTTGATGGATATTCTGGTATTTCTCAAATACCTGTATCGAAAGAGGAACAAGAGAAAACTACTTTTACATGCCCTTTTGGATCCTATGCTTATAGACTTATGCCTTTTGGGTTATGCAATGGACCTGCTAACTTTCAGAGATGTATGACGTCTATATTCTTTGACTTCTGTGAAAAGATTGTTGACGTTTTCATGGATGACTTTTCCGTTTATGGGACTTCTTTTGATGATTGCTTGAGCAATCTTGATCGAGTTTTGCAGAGATGTGAAGAAACTAATCTTGTGTTAAATTGGGAGAAGTGCCACTTTATGGTGAAGGAAGGTACAATACTTGGGCATAAAATTTCTGAACGAGGTATTGAAGTAGACAAAGCTAAAGTTGATGCAATAGAGAAAATACCATGTCCAAAAGATATCAAAGGTATAAGGAGTTTCCTCGGTCATATTGGTTTACATAGGCGTTTCATTAAACATTTCTCAAAGATTTCTAGGCCATTAACTAATCTTCTTCAAAAAGATATTTTGTTTGTTTTACATTATGATTGTGTAGAAGCCTTTGAAATACTTAAGAAATCCTTAATTTTGACACCTATTGTCCAACCACCTGATTGGAATCTACCATTTGAAATTATGTGTGATGCTAGTGATTATGATGTTGGTGCTGTTCTAGGGCAAAGAATTGGCAAGAAATTGAATGTTATTCATTATGCTAGTAAAACCCTAGACAATGCTCAAATAAATTACGCTACCACCGAGAAGGAAATTTTAGCAGTCGTGTTTGCATGTGATAACTTTATACCTTACATTGTTGACTCCAAAGTAACTATTCACACTGATCATGCTACTATAATATATCTTATGGAAAAGAAAGATGCTAAACCTAGACTTATTTGGTGGATGGTTTTACTTCAAGAGTTTGATTTGCATATAGTTGATAGGAAGGGAGTTGAAAACCATGTAGCAGCTAACTTGTCTAGGATGGAAAATTTTCTTGATGACCCACTACCTATTGATGATAGTTTTCCTGATGAGCAACTTGCTGCTATAAGCACCTCGCACAGTACTCCTTGGTATGCAGATTGTGCTAAGAGCTAAATATATACCACCAAATTTCACCTATCAGGAAAAGAGAAAATTCTTTTATGATTTACAACATTACTTTTGGGATGTCACATATATTTATAAAGGAGTGGATGGTGCTATTCAACGTTGTGTACCTGATCATGACAGGGGACAAATCCTATGGGAGTACCACCCCGAAGCTTACAGAGGACACCATGTTGGTGACAGAACTGCACACAAGGTATTACAATCAGGTTTTTATTTGCCTTCTATTTTTAAAGATGCTCGTAAGTATGTCCTTTCCTATGATGAATGTGGAAGAATTGGTAACATTGGTACACGTCAGGAAATGCCTATCAACTATTCACTTGCTATTGACCATTTGATGTTTGGGGCTTTGATTATATGGGACCTTTTCCTTCCTCTAATGGGTATACTCACATTCTAGTTGTTGTTGATTACGTTACTAAGAGGGTAGAAGCTATTCCAACTAGTAGTGATGATCATAACACTTCTATTAAAATGCTAAAGGACATTATCTTTCTGAGGTTTGGAGTCCCTATATATTTAATGACTGGTGGTGGTTCCCATTTTATTCATGGTGCTTTCCGTAAACTCTTAGATAAATATGATGTTAACCATAGGATTGCATCACCTTATCATCCTTAATCTAGTGGCCGAGTTGAATTGAGCAATCGAGAAATAAAATTAATTCTGCAAAAGACCGTTAATAGATCTAGAAAGAACTGGTCTAAGAAAATGGATGATGCTTTATGGGATTACATAACTACTTATAAGAACCCCATGGGAATGTCCCCCTATAAAATGGTTTATGGAAAGGCTTGTTATTTAACTCTTGAAATATCTCGAGGCACAATGCACTCGATCACTTATGGGGCCGTAAGCCCCTTTGTGGTTCGGCATGGGTGAGGTCACATGCACAAAGAGCGGAGATGGTGAGACAGCACGGCGATCGAGATGTTGGTGTTTTACCCAGGTTCGAATGGCTGTGAAGCATAAAACCCTACTCTTGCTTTGGTGGATTGATCAAAGGAGCACGAAGAACACGCAGGGCTCAAGGCCGGCGAGGGTTGTCTTTTTGGGAGCTGCTACGTGAGTATAAGTGTCCAAAGGTCCGAATCTTTAGCTAGGCTGCCTTGGGCCTCCTTTTATAGCTCAAGGGGCAACCACAATGGAAAAAAAGACATTGTCTAATGATTAGATAGCTAACAATGCTATCATACCTAACTCTGGCACTTAGCCACCTGGGAGCTCGACACTGCCGAGGGAGTCCTGGATTAGGGGGTCCTCGGAGGGTCGACCTATTGCTTATGGGCCGAAGCCAAGATGGAGACCTCAAGGAGCCATGACGTATCCTCCAAGTTGTCTACCATAGATAGGCATTTTTATCTCTTCGGCACGTAATAGACCATTTATAAACCCTAGGTACCCTCGGTGTCTATACAAGCCGGAGGGTTTTAGGTTGTAGAGGCAGGACAACTCATCTAGGGTTAGCCATACGATCTCGAGGTAGATCAACTCTGTAAACCCCCCCCCCCATATCATTAATACATCCAAGCAAGACGTAGGGTATTACCTCCATAGGAGGGCCCGAACCTGGGTAAATTTGTGTCCCCTTCGTCTCCTGTTACCATCGATCCAAGTCTCACAGTTTGGGACCCCCTGCCCAAGATCCGTCAGTTTTGACACAGACAACCGCATCAACAAATGACTGGCGTTGCGATGCGGTGGAGGGGTGGCCGATCAGCTAGTGCTTGTCGGGGGATGGCTTGCTGGGTCTTCGTGAGGGTGCACGCGCCTCGATCCCCGGCGGGCACCGGGTACATGCTTGGCGTGCTCCGGGCCCGTCTTGGGTTGTTGTGTTGATCTTGCCAGCATTGCTTGGCCTGTTGTAGGTTGCTTCTGTCGGAGTCTTGGTCTTGGATGCTTGTTTGGTTTGCACTTGTATCGATGGGTTCTAGTACTACTTCATGTGCATAAGTCAGGGGCACTGGGTACCCGTGTCCTAGTGCGCCGACAAGAGCCCCAGATCTGGCCCATTCGCGCTCGCCCAACGCCATTGGGTCAAGCCCAAAATTATGCATACGCGCGCAATGTGAGGGAGTAACTGCCAACTTACTAGTCAGCACCGACCCACTACCTCAGGTCGTTTCCGCCACATGCGTCACATGCATTGCAGGGAGTTTTTGGTGGGTGCGCATGACTTGAAGGCATGGGCATGGATGAAACTGCAATGCCATGGATTGGAGGAATGGGGCGGTTACCCGTTCGCCCATGAACGTGGGTAATGGAATTGGTGGAGAAGGACGGCGGCCTTTGGAGAGGGGGAGAGCTAGCCACCCGCGCCCTCCCCTATAAATTGGGAGGTCACAAGGGGCGATGCTCATCCATCTCCTTCTCTTCCTTGGTCCTTAATCCATAGAGCTTGCCCTCCTTTCTCCTCTCTTCGGGCCGCCCCTTCCCTCCTGATGGTCAGGGGAAGGGCCGGGCGAGCGCGCTTGCCATCGCAAGGTCTTCTACTTGTGTCCATGCTCAGCTCCTGCCCCGGATCGACGGTCTTGGGCTAAGAGCCGGGTGGAGGAGTCTCGGATGGGGGAGCGGGTGGCGCGGTGGTCGCGCCAGGGACAGCTGTGGCGACGCACCTACCGCTGCATCGCCCGCTGCTTCAGTCTTGATGGAACGTCGCATGGTTGACATCGCGTTGGAGTACATGGCGGAAACACATCGCCATGGTGGACCACGGTCCCTGCGTTCCTTCTTCAAGATAATGGAGAAAAATCGTCCGTATGGCCGCCGGTCACGCGCGAGTGGTCGCAGAAGTGGTTCTTCATGCATCGCGGTAGAGTTCTCCACCCATAGCGTTATGTATAGCGCGCATGGGTGGGAGCCTTTCATCCTCGTGTACTTCTTAAGGGAAGTTGGTATTCCCTTCCTTTGGCCACCAGGGTCGACCATGCTCTCTATGAGGCCCTTTGGAGAGCTTGGCGCTCGCCTTAGCTACCGCGTCGAGGGTTTGGATGACGGTGAAGGCATTCGTTCGAGTGGTGGTGATGAAGAAGACAACGGTGGTGGCAACCCATGACGCTTCAGGAGAAGGGACGATAGCTCCGACTTGTTGTGATCACCGGCAACACCATCATCAACAGCTGGCTTCGGCAGCACCACCATCTACACCTTCCCTCCACCTTCTTCCTCCCTGTCGGCTCCATCCACCCTTCCTGGGTGCATGGTCCTTTGGCTCCTGCAAGGGACACGTCCCTCTGGTCCTGGCGGGGACGCTTCAAATCCCAGGCAGGCGCTCCTTTTGCCCTACTTTTCTTCTTCATCCAATCCCTAGGAGGAGAGCGACAAGAAAGGCATTACGGGGCACTTATCTTTGTATAGATCAAAAGATGTAGGCACTTGCCAAATTCTAGCTAATCAAAATGTAATTTGTATCCAATTTGTACTGGAAATGAATGAAAGAATGTTATTTCTCTTCCTTAAGTACTATCATTTTATCCCTTGGTTTCTACCGTTTCAGTATGTTTGTCCATGCCGCACGGAACCACTTCCCGGGTCACTAACCACGAGTGCCAAAGGGGGAGCGAGCCCCCAACAACAGGTTGGCATCATTCCTCGACAGGGCTCCTTGTCGGTATCGTCACGGCCCCCCAGAGCTGATAAGCATCAGGAATTGAGGGACGGCTTGTCTCGGCAAGGTTTTTTCACTATGTGGAGGACTCCATCGTACACACCCAAAAGGAGAGCAAGGGTTCCCTTTTAGGGAGCAAAACAACATAGAACTTGGGATATGCGATTAGTCTTATTTTTTTAGGCAGCATCCCTTTCTGGAGTACGATGGGCCATCATCCTTGTTTTTTGACCTCCTTCTATGTTTTCCTGGTGGTCAAACATGTAGGGCGAGAGGCCTCTGTCCTCTGAAGAGAGAGTGCGGCAACAAGGATTATAGGCTCAACAAGTAGTCTAGAAAATCTCTAGAACTTAAAAGTGATATCATTGCAATCATAAAAATGCATACTGAATATGAAATGAGATGATATGATGCAATGCCTAGCTCTATTATTGTTTCACATGGTCTGCGCTTGGCTTTGTAGAAAGGGCTACATGTAACTTCGGCAAGGCTTGTACAAAAGGTGGCTGCCTGGGACTGAGCCCAAAAGCCACGCCTCATGGGTAGAACTTACAAAGATGGTCAATATTCCATGAGTTAAGCACCTTGGTGCCATCTTCGGTCTCCAGACAGACCGCGCCAGGTCTGGTGACTCGTGCTACTCGGTAAGGGCCTTCCCACTTCGGTGTCAACTTGTCGGTACCCTTGGCTGACTAAACGGGCCTAAGGACAAGGTCGCCTTCCTTAAGGCTTCGGGCGTGGACCATGCGGCTATGGTAGCGGCACAGGGCTTGCTGGTAACATGCAACACATACAATGGCCCGGAGACGATCTTCCTCAAGGAGCATGGCATCGTCATGCCATAGCTGCTCTTGCTTTACTTCATCGTAGGCAAGTACTCGAGGTGACCCATATATGAGTTCCGTGGGGAGCACTGCTTCCGCCCCATACACTAGGGAGAAGGGCGTCTGGCCGGTAGCTCGATTCGGTGTTGTTCTGAGGGACCAAAAACCAGCAGCGGCTCATCTATCCAGTGCTTTCGGCTTCTCCGTAGCCTATCAAAAGTCCTTGTCTTGAGTCCTCACAACGCTTCATCATTCATCCTCTCGACTTGCTCATTGCTTCTTGGATGGGCAATAGAGGCAAATGAGACCTTGCTTCCAAGGATTTGGATGTATTGCATGAAGACACGGCCCGTGCACTGGGTGTCGTTGTCGGTGATCACTCTGTTGGGCACTCCAAAATGACACACCAGTCCTTTCATGAACTTGACAGTTGACTGCACGGTCACCTTCCTCACTGGCTCCACCTCAGGACACTTTGTGAACTTGTTGATATCTACGAATAAGAACTCAAAGCCCCTGACAGCGCAGGGAAAAGGGCCCAAAATATCGAGCCCCTAGACCGAGAATGGCCAGGACAAAGGGATCGTATAGAGAGCTTGCGTTGGTTGATGGATATTCTTGGAATGGAACTGGCAGACTTCACACTTGGTGACCAACTCAGTTGCATCTTGGAGGGCAGTGGGCCAATAGAAACCTTGCCGGAAGGCTTTTCTGGCAAGGGCTCTTGATCCAATGTGAGAGCCACATACGCCTGCATGAATCTCTACCAATAGCTAGTCCATCCTCCCGGCAGATGCACCTCAATTTCACACCATTTGGTCATCTTTTGTACAAGGTGTCATTGGCAAACTGGTACATACTTGACCGACGGGCTACTTTTTCGGCTTTTTCTTGCTCTTCAGAAAGTTCTCCTGTTTGAAGGAAGTGGACTATATGTTGTGCCTAGGTTGGAGCCTGCGTCTCGACAACGAGGACTAAAGGCATCTCCTCGTGCATGGGAGCACTTACCTCGACCGCAAGAACCCGGGGTTCTGCAGGAGTAGCTGCTCACGAATCGAAACGGGACTTCCCCTGGCAGCCTCTCTATGAGCGGCTCCGGGAATCTCTACTGGGAAATGCTTGCCGGAGTTCATCTTTCTCCTTTTCCTCGCCATCGTTGATGGGGATACTGATGGTTGAGTGAGGTGGAGGACAAATGTCCCTGGTTCCACAGGAAGCTTCTGTGCAGTGCACTTCGATAGACGATCAGCGATGTTGTTTTCTGCACGTGGTACATGCTCTACTTGCAATCCATCAACATGCTCCTCCAATTTCCTCACTTCTTCCATGTATGCTTCATGTACTTCTCGCTGTGCCACCAGTGTTGCAGTATATTTCAGGAAAAAGTTCAATGTTATGATTGGCAAAGTATTGTGAGGAGACCCCAAGATGCATGCATAGGATTGGCCAAGCTACAAGCATTAAGACTCTACATTTTACTTTGTGAGAAATCACTTTGATTCGGAAGGAAAGCCAATACTATCAAAAGGGGTGAGGTATTAATGGTGAATGAATTGCTCAAAATTATGAAGTGTTAGTCACCAAAAACACCCACAAGCTCCCCCATAAAGATTCTGTTCTAGAACCTACCACTCAAAATTGGTGCCACCAACATTTTCATATTGGCTACAACGAGTCAAAACCCTAGACAAAACACCTATCCAAAATCCACTTCTCGTTACTACCAACATTCACTTCGGTGCAACCGAGATTTGGTGACCAACTTTCTGTTGCCTATTTTACAAAAAATGTAATTTCCGAGTTTTGTGAATCGGTCTCACGGAGTTGTGTAACTGCCCTTGGCCACCCATATCGGAACCATCGAGAATCATATATCAGACTCACCGAAAGGCCAAGGTTGCCACATTTTGTACTAGTCAGTGCAATCGAGTTTTCACTTTGGTTTCACCAAGTTGGGCAATAATGTTGTAACGGTTGGATTTTTGGAGATGCCTATATATAGCCCTCCACCACATCCTACTCAAGAGGGAAGCACTCAGAATAGACCCACACTTCCCATATCCAATTTTCTGAGAGAGAACCACCTACCCTTGTGTTGAGGTCAAGATCATCCACTCCAACCATATGGATATTGATTTCTAGCCTCCCCAAGTTGCTTTCCATCCAATCAATCCCTTCTACCCAAGAAAAATCTATGAGAGAGTGAATAAGTGTCGAGGAGACTATCATTTGAAACACAAGATCAAGGAGTTCATCGTTACTATCAAGCCTATTACCTTTTGGAGGGTGGTGCCTCCTAGATTGGTTAGGTGTCACTTGGGAGCCTCCTACTTTGTGTTGTGGAGTTGAACCAAGAAGTTTGTAAGGGCAAGGAGATCGCCTACTTCATGAAGATCTACCCCGAGTTACGCTAGTCCTCCGTGGACGTAGGCCATCATGGTATAGACAAGGCTACTTCTTCGTGGAACCCTTCGTGGGTAGAGCCCTCCTTGGACTCTCGCGACCATTACCCTCCGTGGGTTGAAGTCTCCATAGACGTGGATGTACGATAGCGCCACCTATCGGAACCACGGGAAAAATCTTCGTGTCTACAATTGAGTCTAATCTTCTAACCCTTATCCTCTTACATATTCTTGTCTTTACTTTCTGCTGCAATACTCGTAGACATGCATGTGTAGGGGGTACTTGATATGCTAGAATTGCTAAAGTCTGCCAACCAATTAACTTGGGAAAAGGTTAGGTTTTTATTTAGTCACGTAGTCTAATCACCCGCCCCCCTCTAGACCTACTTTCAATCCCTACACATTTCTCTGCAATGTTGCATTGGCGGGGATAGTTTTGGTTTCAAGGTTATTCAACTCAATCCCTGTGCATTCCGGTTCTCTGTGGCCAATAGCAAGGTGGGACATTTTATCTATGGCCTCAAGGATTGTATTTTGCCATATTTTATATGTCATTTCCATTTATTTAATGTTCGTTTTATGAAAGGTCTTCCTACCTCTCCCAAATGGTACACCGATGAGGAGCTTTCTGAACTATATGATTGTCTTCCCATGCCTATTAAATAGTCTTTGGACTTTCTCAAAAATGGGATCAAGGTTGGTTCAACGCATTTGCATTCAAATGTGACTGTCACCCTTGATCATATGGTGTTCTCCAATAAAAATGTTGTAGAAGATTCTTCATCCCATTCTAGCTTGACGAACAGTTCAAATGAGGCACCACGAGCTGATCAAAATTCAAACTCTTCTGTGGTCATTAGCACATAGGATATGGGCAATCAACCATCAATGCCTAGGTTTAATGCGGCCATCTCTCTTATGGAACCATATTTAAACTAGGTGGTTTTGGAGGAATCATAGGGTGCCAATTATCTTTTATTGGGATCGGTGAAATATTTGCTTGACGTACCTTATCCCTCTCCGCCCCAATGTTTTTTGGCTTCGGCTTACAGATATGCATCGCTACATTCTATTTGGACACTTGTTTTAGCAGCCAAGCGCAAAGATGATTTAGCCCAAGCCCATTATAGCAAACAAGAAATCTCTGAGCTCTCAGCTAATTGTGTCGTTCTCTATGATAAATGTTTACAATGAGGACACCGTAGGATTTCCTTCCCAACTAAGGTTATTTACATTAAGTACTCAACCCTTGGTCATAAGGCAAATATTTGTCCACTGAAACCTGATTGCGTGGTCAAAGCATCTACTTCTAGAAATGTCGTGATGACTAGCGGATCCTCTGTGGCTTCCAATTGTGGTATGTAATCTTCCCCATTAGCCAAAAAAAACATCCCACCGTCTAATGTGAGGGTTGTGCTTCTATGGCCATGTGTTAGCATCCTGCTACAAGGTTCATCAGGGCAAAAATGGCAATGGGTTCCCAAACATCCCGTGCCTTCCAATCCTAGCCCTCACGGTTCGCATTCCACCTTGGACTTGGCTCCCTCCCTGGACATCACTGTCATTCCATCACTTCCCACCACCTCTGTATCCGACATGGTGAACTTCGCCTTCAACCTCGTCCCCTTCCTCCCCACATGGTGGGCGGTGGAACCTGGCCCAGCTGATCGGATCGTCCGCAATGGCATGGTGGCAAGCCCCATTTCGTTGCTCAACCGTGACTTTCTCACTATAGTTAAGGCGAGCCACTTTGTCCCTCTTCATCGTAGAGCGAGCATTCGAGATGAGGTGGAGGGTTTACTCCATGAATTGTAGCTCTTCACCGCTGAGTCGGGTGATCACCCTTTCAGCATTGGCATTTTTGGTTTTGTTGTAGCTTTCATTAGGGATACAGCGAGTGCAACGCCTCTTGAGCTTGAGAAAGAAGATCTACTCATCACTTTTGTTCCGCATAATGCTGCTCTGGATAGGCACACCACAACCTTCGGTCCTCAAATCTGGCTGCTTTTCTTTGTTGTCCCTAATGATTACCAAATGGAGTACTATATCAACAAAGCACTTGGTGGTTTTGGTGCTCTAATTTTGTGGTACAATCCTAGGCAGGACAGAATATTCGTGATTGTTCAGGTACAGGTGATTAACATGGGACTCATTCCCATGAGTTTTGTTGTTCGTCAGCTAGGAGGTGCTTGAAATTCCTAAACGGTGCCAATCATCATCCTCTGCAGCAGTGATTGGAATGTGCTGCTCCCAGAAGTACCACCGACTGGTGAAGAACTGCCCCCACCTAGTGGCAATCCACATCCCTAGTTTGGCCCGGACTTGACCGTTGGAAATATGCCCTAGAGGCAATAATAATTTAGTTATTATCATATTTCCTTGTTCAAGATAATCTTTTATTATCCATGCTAGAATTGTACTAATCGAAAACTCATATACATGTGTGGATACATAGACAATACCATGTCCCTAGTGTGCCTCTAATAGACTAGCTCGTTGATCAAAGATGGACAAGGTTTCCTAGCCATGGACATGATATGTCATTTGATAACGAGATCACATCATTAGGAGAATGACGTGATGGACAAGACCCAAACTATAAACATAGCATATATCGTGTCAGTTTATTGCTATAGTTTTTTGCATGTCAAGTATCTGTTCCTATGACCATGAGATCATGCAACTCACTGACATCGGAGGAGTACCTTGTGTGTATCAAACGTCGCAATGTAACTGGGTGACTATAAAGATGCTCTATAGGTATCTCTAAGGGTGTCTGTTGAGTGGGCATGGATCAAGACTGGGATTTGTTACTCCGTGTGACGGAGAGGTATCTCAGGGCCCACTCGGTAACACAGCATCACAAGAAGCTTGCAAGCAATGTGACTAAGGAGTTAGTCATGGGATCTTGTGTTGCAAAATGAGTAAAGAGACTTGCCAGCAACGATATTGAACTAGGTGTGGAGGTACCGACGATTGAATCTCGGGCAAGTAACATATCGATGGACAAAGGGAACTGCATACGGGGTTGTCTGAATCCTTGACATCATGGTTCGACCGATAAAGATCTTCGTAGAATATGTAGGAACCAATATATGCATCCTGGTTCCGCTATTGGTTATTAACCGTAGAGGTGTCTCGGTCATGTCTACATAGTTCTCGAACTCGCAGGGTCTGCACACTTAACGTTCGGTGACGTTTTGGCATTATTGAGTTATGTATGTTGGTGACCAAAGGTTGTTTGGAGTCCCGGATGAGATCCCATATGTCACAAGGATCTCCGGAATGGTCCGGAGGTAAATATTTATATATAGAAAGTCATATTTTGGCGACCGGATAAGTTTTGGGTTTTTTCGGTATTGTACCGGGAAGCTTCTAGAAGGTTCCGGAAACTTCCGGAGGAGTCCGGAAGCCCACCAAGGGTTCCACCACGTCCCAAGGGTTTGCATGGACTGAGGGGAGGTGCCCTGGCCTTATTGGTCCAGGCGCACAAGTCCCTCAAGGCCCATGTGGCTTGGGAGAGGTGGAAAGTCCACCTGTTTGTGGAAAGGGAGGGAATTGGACTAGGAGTCCAACTTCTCCCCCTTGGTCGTGCCCTAGGGCTTGGAGGGGCTGATCTCCACGCCCCTCCACCTATATATAGAGGGGAGGGGGCTCCCCAACAGGACACACGGAGCCCTTGGCGCCCATCTCTCTCCCTAGATCGTTTTCTCCTCCGTTCGCGGTTTCGGTAGTGGTAGGCGTAGCCGTGCCGGGATGGCACCACCACCACCGCCACCATGCCATCGTGTTGCCGGAGAACTCATCCACCTCTCCGCCCCCTCTTGAGATCAAGAATACGGAGATCATCATCGACTTGTACGTGTGCTGACCGTGGAGGTGCCGTCCGTTCAGCGCTAGATCGGGACGGATCGTGATTGGATCGCGGGACAGCTAGCGATTTGGATCGCGAAGACGTTCAACTACATCAACTATGTTTCTCAACACTTCCCGCTTAGCGATCTACAAGGTTATGTAGATACACTCTCACTCTCATAGATGCTCATCAACATGGATAGATCTTGCATGTGTGTAGGAAAAATTTTGTTTCCCATGCAACGTTCCCCAACAGTGGAATCAGAGCTAGGTCTATGCATAGATGAGTTCACGAGTAGAACACAAAGGAGTTTGTGGGCATTGATGCTTAGAATGCCTCCTCCCTTGGTCTTTTCTTGATTCAGTGGTATTGTGGGATGAAACGGCCGGACCAACCTTACTCGTACGCTTACGAGAGACCGGTTCCATCAACTGACATGTGACTTTGTTGCATAAAGATGGCTGGCGGGTGTCCATCTCTCCCACTTTAGTTGGATTGAATTCAACAAAGGCGGTCCTTGATAAGGTTGAATAGCAATTTGTGTATCGTCGTTGTGGTTTTGCATAGGTAAGAATCGTTCTTGCTAGATACCCGTAGCAGCCACGTAAAACATACAGCAACAATTAGAGGATGCCTAACTTGTTTTTGCAGGGTATGTTGTGATGTGATATGGCCAATTACATGATGAGATATATGTGATGTATGAGATGATCATGTTTTGTATAGAATATCATGACTTGCATGTCGATGAGTACGACAACCAGCAGGAGCCATAGGGTTGTTTTCATTGTTTTTGTTTTACTTTAACGCTATGAGTTAGCAATAGTTGTAGAAGCAATAGTTGGCGCGACAACCTAATGGCTACACGTTGATGGAGATCAAGATGATGTCATGGTGTCATGCGGGTGACGATGGAGATCATGTCGGTGCTTTGGAGATGGAGATCAAAAGCACAAGTTCATGGCCATATCATGTCACTTATGATTTGCATGTGATGTTAATCCTTTCATGCATCTTATTTTGCGTAGGACGATGGTAGCATTATAAGGTGATCCCTCACTAAATTTTCAAGATAAAATTGTGTTCTCCCCGAGTGTGCACCATTGCAAAATTTCGTCGTTTTGAGACACCACGTGATGATCGGGTGTGATGGACTCTACGTTCGCATACAACGGGGTGCAAGCCAATGTTGCAAATGCGGAACACTCGGGTTAAACTTAACGGGCCTAGCATGTACAGAAATGGCCTTAGAACACAAGAGACCGAAAGGTCGAACATGAGTCATATAGTAGATATGATCAACATGAAGATGTTCACCATTGAAACCACCTCATCTCACGTGATGATCGGACTTGGGTTGGTGAAATTGGATCATGTGACACTCGAATGACCAGAGGGATGTCAATTTGAGTAGGAGTCTTTAAGTAATATGATTAACTAAACTCATTATCATGAACATAGTCAAAATGTTTTTGCAAATTATGTTGTAGATTACTAGATCGCGTTGTAGATCCCTTGAATTTTTATATGTTCCTAGAGAAATAGAGTTGAAAGATGATGGTAGCAATAATGTGGACTGGGTCGTGATCTGAGGATTGTCCTCATTGCTGCATGGAAGGCTTATGTCCTTAATGCACCGCTCGGTGCACCACCCCCTCAAGCGTCGTCTGTAGATGTTGTGAACATCTGACAGGCACGTTCTAATGACTACTTGATAGTTTAGTGTGTCATGCATTACGGCTTATAATTGAGGCTCAAAAATGTTTTGAACGTCACGGAACAGATGATATGTTCTAAGAGCTGAAATTGGGATCTCAGGCTCGTGCCCATGTTGAGAGGTATGAGACCTCCAACAAGATTCTTTGCATGCAAGATGAAGGAGAATAGCTCAATCGGTGAGCATGTGCTCAGATTGTTTGGGTGCTACAGTCGCTTGAATCGAGTGGGAGTTGATCTTCCACATAAGGTAGTGATTGATATAGTTCTCCAAGTCACTACCACTAAGCTACTAGAGCTTCATGATGAACTATAAAATGCCAGGGATGGAAATAATGATCGTTGAGCTATTTGCGATGTTTGACACCGCAAAGGTAGAAATCAAGAAGGCGTATCAAGTGCTGATGGTTAGTAAAACCACTAGTTTCGAGAAGGGCAAGGGCAAGGAGGGAAGCTTCATGGATGGCAAGCCAGTTGCTGCTCCAGTGAAGAAACCCAAGGTTGAACCCAAACCTGAGACTAAGTTCTTCTATTATGAGGAAAACGGTCACTGAAGCGGAACTGCCCTAGATACTTGGTAGATAATAAGGCTGGCAACGTCAACAGAAGTATATTTGATATACGTTTTATTCATGTGTACCTTACTAGTACTCCTAGTAGCACCTGGGTATTAGATATTGGTTCAGTTGCTAAATGTTGGTAACTCGAAATAAAATCTACGGAATAAACGGAGACTTGTTAAGGGTCAGGTGACCATGTGTGTTGGAAGTGTTTCCAAGGTTTATGTGATCACCATCGCACGCTCTCTCTACCTTCGGGATTAGTGATGAACCTAAATAAATGGTGCTTGGCATTTGCGTTGAGCATAAACGAGATTAGATCGTGTTTATTACAATATGGTTATTCATTTAAGTTAGAGAATAATGATTATTCTATTTACATGAATAATACCTTCAATGGTCATGCACCCAATGTAAATGGTTCTTTGAATCTCGATCATAGTGATACACATGTTCATAATATTAATGATAAAAGATGCAAAGTTAATAATAATAGTATCACATACTTGTGGCACTACCTCTAAAGGTCATATTGGTGTAAAGCGTATGAAGAAACTCCATGTTGATGGATCTTTGGACTCACTCGATTTTGAATCGGCTGAGACATACGGACCATGCGTCATGGGCAAGATGACTAAAACCCCGTTTTCCAGCTTGATGGAGCGGGCAAGTGACTTATTGGAAATGATACATGCTGATGTATGCGGTCCAATGAGTGTTGAAGCGTGCGGTGGATATCACTATTTTCTTACCTTCACTGATGATTTGAGTAGATATGGGGATATTTAATTAATGGAACACAAGTGTGAAACATTTGAAAAGTTCAAATGAATTCGGAGTGAAGTTTGAGATCATCGTGACAACAAGATAAAATGTCTACGACGTAATCATGGAGGTAAATATCTGAGTTACAAGTTTGGTATTCAACTCAAGACAATGTGGAAGTTGTTTCACAACTCATTCCACCTGGAACACCATAGTGTGATGGTGTGTCTGAACGTCGTACTCGTGCTCTATTAGATATGGTGCGTACTATGATGTCTCTTATCGATTTGCCACTATAGTTTGGGGTTATGCATTAGAGACAATTACATTCACTTTAATTAGGTCACAATCTAAGTCCGTTGAGATGACACCATATTAATTTTGTTTTAACAGAAACCTAAGCTGTTATTTCTCGGAGTTTGGGAATGCGACACTTATGTCGGATAAGCTCGATCCCAAAGCGGAAAAGTGCAACTTCATAGCATACCTGATGGGGTTATTACCCCTAGGTAGGCCAAAGCACTAGGGTTCTCCCCCGCTTCAAGAAATAAACGCATGGACGGCTGCTTACGGCCGGCTGGTGCATAGCCGGCGGACGCGTTGCCGGCTAGGATGAGGCCGGCTGGTCGAGGAGCCAGTCATGCCCCCGGCCGGCTGAGCACGGCCGGCTGCCTTTGAGCCAGTTCCCCCATTGACTTCCGGGTGGACAGACACTCGTCCCGTCCCTCTGCGTGCGGGTACGGCGACACGACACGGCAGCCACGACAGACGCCAATGTAGCCACAGTGGCCGCTGACGCACGGGCGCGCGTGGCTATAGTTCGGCTGTCCGGGCCACTGACCTTGGCGACCGCGACGGGGCAGGGGAACAGTGCCGGCATGCCCCCGCCCACTCGATTACCTGCTATGGCGTGGCTACAGCGCGGCCGGTTGTACCGGAGACTTCAGCCGGCTGGCAATAGACGACGCCACCCGGGCGACCCGTGCCATAGCAGGTGGGCGGGTGTCCAATCGCGGAGCCGGCTGGCGGGCCCCAGCGGGCGATGGGACCACTTAGCCGGTAGACCCTACACGCGACAAGACGGCTCGAGGGGCGGGACCCCCTGGTCAGCCGGAGGGGCTGCCAGCCGGGCCCCTCACTCATGTACCTCAGGAATATTGTAAGCCTGGGGTGGCCTATAAAACCCCTCGAGCCCCCCATGCAACAGGGACGACGAGTTTCACGCACACACCTATGGGGCACTTCCCTCACAACTCACACCTCCATAGCGGAGGAAGGCGAGCTGGCTGCTCCCTCTTCCTCCTCTAGACACAGCTCCAGGAGCAACCCTGTAAACATACCCATCCATCAACTAGACCAAGCAGGACTAGGGGTGTTACCTCCCACGGAGGGCCCTGAACCTGGATACATCGTGTGTCACCACCGCTTGTACCTAATCTCACACCCGGAGCCTGTCGGCATCCTCCAACCCCAACCACCTTCGATAAGCCTACCCATGGCTTCTGTCGTGAGAAAGCGACGATAGTTGCCGCCCACCATGGGGCCGTACACAGCGCCAGCCGGATTCATGATCTGGGCGGGACCCCTCGCCATTCCCCGCCGTCACCGCACGTCCAGGATAAACCACGGGCTCGTGGGGCTTGCTCTAGCAGGCCTTGCGGGCAGCTCCGTTGACCTCACGCTCGACATCGACGCGCTCACCAAGCGCTTGGGCAGGCTCAGCCTTGCCGGAGCTCCAGCCGCCGACGAGTACCCTAGCCAGGTGCTCGTCTGCATCGATCCGCCCACGGCTGTGGGCGCACTAGCTGCGACCCAGTCCAGCCGCTCCCACGATCGGGTGGGGGCAATGGCCATCATCTCCTCCACCTCCTCCGGACGTGCGCGGGCCGAGGCTGACGCCGCCACGGCCCTCATCGGCACCTCCAACCCGCTCGGTGCGGCCCTCCGAGGCTTGAGCACTCCTATTGCCCCGATGGCAAACCCCGATGCCACCATGGCCGAGCTCGAGGCGGCTCGCCATCTCCTGTTCGAGGACTCCAGCGCCCTCGTGGCCACGCGACGCCACATGGAGGCCGCTCAGTAGGAATACGCTTTCGCCTACATTCTCACCCCAGCTGGCACTGAGCCCAGCCGGCATGGGGCTGTGCGCGACCGCGGTCGCGTGGTCGTCGAAATCTTGGGCAGCAACATGCCCTTCTACGACACCCCCGCAGCCAACCTGCAAGCCGCCAAGGTAGCCTACGGGGATTTGGCCACCTTGGACGGCAAAGAACGTGCCACCCACGAGCGTCACATCAAGAACACCATCGATGCCGCCAACGCGCAGCAATATCTGCTTGCGGCAGGCGGTGCCGCCTTCGAAGGCCCCCGGCTCGAGCGCGAGGGCACGGGGACCACTGGCCGTCAGCCGGCTCAGCACTCCTGCTCCCCTTGCATCTCCGGCCTCCAGGCGGGGCAAGCAACCCCCGGCCCTCTTAGCTACGGGGGAACGAGCAGCCGGGTGTAAAAAGCCGGTGCACCAATGACCCGCCTCGCAGCGGTCGCCACCACGAGGCACCGGCACTTGGCAGCCGGCGTAGCCGCGGGCATACTCCACCCCCGTGGCGCGAGCCAGAACGATCGGTTTTGCCCATCATCCGCCCCAAGATTTCGGCCCGGCTCGGACCACGTGCCCCCCACAGCAAGAATGATGCCCGCCTCCGCATCAACCAGCTCACACAGTCGGCCCTCCTCGAGGAGGAGGGCTTGATTGGCCTAGCCTGTTTTGGCCCTCGGATCCGCAACGAGCCGTTCCTGGTCGGCTCCACGCTCCCTCGAGACACCCCTAAGTACAACGGGGCTACCAAGCCTGAAGACTGGCTGATCGAGTACACCACCGCGGTCGACATCGCCAGGGGGAACAAAGGCATAGCCGTTCACTATGCTCCCCTCATGTTGATCGGCCCGCACCTGGCTCAACAGCCTGGCGGTCGGCAGCATCAACACCTGGACGGACTTCGAGGAAGCCTTTGCTCGCAACTTCACCGGCACCTACAAGTGGCCTGGACACCCTCGTGAAGTGGCCATGTGCATTCAGGGGCCGGACGAGCCCCTCCGTGACTACCTCACCCGGTGGACCGAGCTCCACAACTCCTGCGAGGGGGTGCATGAGGTGCAGGCCATACAGTACTTCATCAAAGGCTGTCATCACGGCACCCCCTCAAGCACAAGCTTTTGTGCTCCGAGCTGGCTATGCTCCCCAAGCTCATGACCAAGGCGAACAAGTACGCCACGGCTGATTCCGCCATTCGGGTCAAGACGACCCCGCCCGCTAAGGCAACGTCGACATCGGCGGTGGCCCAACCGGCTGCCGACAACCGGCAGCCGCAGAACAACAAGCACAAGAACGACCAGCCGGACTCCCACTACAAGAGCCTGAAGGTCGCCACCATCGAGGAGCAGGAGCTAGCTGCCCAGTCTTCCAGCCAGCGCCAACACACTAGCAAGGTTGCCTGGCAGCCCAAGCTCACCTTCGAGCAGATGCTTGACCTCCCCTGCAAGAACCACTCTAGGGCCAAGCCCTTCATGCACATGCTCCGGCAATGCAGCTTCTCACAGCGATTGGCCCGGGGGGACGGCCTTCCGGCTCCTCCCGTGCCGCCTGCCCGCACGCCGGCCCTGGCCCCAGCTGCCGCCCCGGCGCCAGCCCCGGCTCCGGCCCAAAACGATGGCCGTCTGCACGACCTGTTCCCCAACCAGGACGGTTGTTACGTCGTCTTCACCAGTGAACAAACGAGCAAACATGCTCAATTCTGGATCCACCATGAGGTGAACGCCACCATGCCGGTGACTCCCTAGTTCATGCACTGGTCGGAGAAGCCGGTCACCTAGGAGCAGATCACCCCACCATCACCACCGAGAGGTGCACCTGCCGCTTCTCGCGGGTGCTGATTGATGGTGGCAGTAGCATCAGCAACCTTTTCCTCGACACGATGCGCAAGCTGGGGCTAAAAACAAAAGACCTGCAGGCAAGCCGAATGGTTTTCCATGGCATCATGCGTGGAAAGTCATGCTCCCCTGTCGGAAAGATCACGCTCGACGTCCTCTTCGGCGGCCCCGTTCACTTCCGCCATTGTAGCGACCCGACTCAAAACGAGTCAAGCCTCTGTGTTTTCTGTGCCATCCCTGGATCAGTATGCTGGCACACACAGTACATCAATGTATATATCAAAGTGCAATCACATGTAAATAGCGTAAAACTAATATATACCTTAAAATAGCAGCGGATACAGTCAATGGGAGTGGAGTCCCAATAACACCAACGGCAAGTTGAGTGCGGACCGTAACCCTGAATCGTACTCTTACCCGTCGTAGAAGAGTATCTGCAACATAAGACGTTGCAGCCGTGTAGGTCAGTACATTGAATGTACTGGCAAGATCACCATAGTAGAACAGAAAAATAAAGACTATTCTATATGCAAAGGCTTTGTGGCTCTGTGTCTGAGTTTTTGCGTAAAAGCTAATTTTATTTTCCTACAACAAAAGAATATCAGGAATTTCACTATAGAGTTACCTATCATGACATGGTTCCGCCAACCAATGTCTCAATGCCCATAAGTATCATAAGTTTCCCACAATTAGTTATCAGTCCAGTGTTGAGAGTTCAGAGATAGATCCAAGTCTAGAAGCTCAAATTGTCCGTAACCGGGGACACGGCTAATCGATTAGGTTTAACTCTGGAGAGTGTTGTGTACTTTACTCAAAGATTCTTTCCCTCCTGGTAAGTCCTCGCACTGCCTGGTGTTTGAGAACAGGATGAAAGAAACATGGTCTTTCAGAGTGCTTCCCTGACTGTCCGACAGTGCCCATCCCAATCCTAACGTCGACTACATCTCGTAGCACTGCCCAGTAGAGTCACAACAAAGATCAACCAAGCCAGAGCCCATAATGACTTGTGGCTACACAGGTAAGCTTCCGGGCATGAAGTATTCATCCTTCTCTTTGAGTCTGGGTGAAGCTTTCCGCAAGATGTCATGGCGCTTCTCCATGCATCCCGGCCATCCACTGGTTTCTCCAGGGATGCCCAATCAACCATCCTTCACCCAGTAGTGTGTATTGAAAACTTGTCTTCTCGAGTCTTGAAGTCTTGAGGTCTTGAAGATGCAGGACTTGAAGATGTCTTCATGAAGTCGTACACGAACACTCATACCAATCCCCGTCTACTTTAGCATAGCATAAAAGTAACTAACGTTCCCGGGGCTTTAGTAACCAGTGGTGGGTTCCTACCTCATGCATTCTACTCAACTACAAGAATTTCAATAACACTACGGGAGGGATGTGCTGAATGATGTCACTACATGCAATAAAAACATAGGTATGAAATAGATGGTCAAGGTGAACTTGCCTGTACTGTTGATGAAGATAAAGATCGCTCTCAGAAATAACTTGATAGACTATACGTCACTCTCCGATGAAATCTATAACAAACATTGCATACATAAGCAATCATACTAGCAATCAATTCTAACAATCACAAGGTAACACAAGAACAAAAGCAACAAGGTTGATAAAGGAAATACTTAAGACAAAACTCAAAGCCAAGAAAGTTTTCATAAAAACAACTAAGGTAGTTTTCCTCTACAACAACTAGTAACAAAACAAAAACAAAGTAAAATATAACAAAAGGATTTTAGTAAATATTTTACTAGCAAAAAGAATTACTTTTAAGAAAAAACAAGTAAAAACTATGAAAACAACATACTAAACAACATGAGTTTTTGTCTAATGAACTTAACTACAAGCACAACCATAAACTAAGAGAAAACAAATTATGAAACAACTTAGTTAACAGAAAATAATTAAATAAAATCTTTATTATAAAACAGAATTAAGTCATCTAAAACTTTGTGAAAATAATTTCTACTAAAACTAAATCTAATTTAAACCAACTAAAAACTAATTAAATAAAACTATACTAACTAATAGGCAGAATCTGTTTTTAGCTAAAACACTAATCAAATTCATCCTAAAAATTCTCAAACTAAACATGGTGATAGTACTAACCAATATCAAACAGTAGCAAAAGGATTCATATCAAAATCTATTTTCAAACTCTAGTTATTCAGATTTGAAGATTTTGAGAAACTTTGATTCAATTCAAATTTTATAGTTCAAATTTGAAATTTAAAAGTACAGGGTGAAACTACATGAAAAATGTGAGCTATTGCAAAAAGAATCAACTCAAAATATTAAACAGGTTAAAAGTTATAAGCAAAACAAAATTTGAAATCATTCTGTTAATTAAAACAAAACTGAAAAAGAAACCTGACTTTGCAACGATTCCGTCCGCCGTTTCACCTCTCCGATGAAATCTCCGCAAGTGTAACATCCCAAACTTTGGAATGTTATAATAAATATAGAATGATTGTTTGTTTTCTTGAATGATTGAAAGTGAGTGAAATTTGAAACTTTTTGAAAGTTTAATGAGAGGGAATGAAATGACTTTCCCACACTTTCACTTTGCATTTTGATCACCAGGAATTCAAATTCATTTCATCACAAAACCCTAGAGTGAAGATGACATGACTTCTTCCATTTAAAGAAATGAAAAGGGATTTGAAAATGATTTGAATTTCCATTTTGAAAATATTTCAAATTCAGAAAACTTTATGCAACTCAATGATTTTCATGAGAGAGGATAATATGACTTCCTCAAATTTTAAGAAATATGAGTTGGAAGTTTAAAACAAGGAATTGAAAGAGCTTTTGAAAACCTCTGGATTATTTTGAAAATCCATTTCATATTTGGTCCCTATTCAAAATTTTCAAAGTATTCAAACCCTTGACAAAGATTTGAAAGGAGTAACATGACACTCCACACCAGGGACTAATTGGTGCTATATTTGAACAATAATAACCAGGAGTTATTTTGAAAATATTTGCAAAAAGGGTTTTAAAACAATTAGGCAATTTCTGAAAATAATATTTTTTTTCAAAGTGTTCAAATGACAGAATAGAAATGTTCATTAAATAGAATTTATTATTCTGTTAATTTTGATATATAATACCCCTATATTTACAAACGATTTGAATGCTCTAAAAGCTTTTGAATGTCTTTGGAAAATTATTAAAGGAAAAACGGTAACCGTTTCCGGTATTAAACGGGCCGGCCCACGGCAGTTACTCGCGTATTGATTAGAAGCCGGCCGACCGCGCGTAACGGACACGCCCTACTCTCACTGACGCTGGACCCCACCCGACCGACCGTTTCACCGAACGATCATCTCCTTCCTTCCCGCACGCGCCGGACTTTGCCGGCAGTTACTCCCTCTCCCCCGGATCTCTCTCCCCTCTCCTCCCCCGCACCCCTCGAGCACCCTATAAGTACCGGCCAACCCCGCCTTTCATTTCCCCCCCGAGCCCCCTCTGTCCCTCGCCGGAAGACCGCGCAATTGCTCGCCGGAGCTCCCACCCCCACCGGACCTCCCGTCGACCGTAGCCACCGATTCCGTCCACCTCTCGCCCAACCGACCTCACCAATCGACTTCGGAGAACCGTCGCCGTCGCCCAGACCACTTCCCCGTCTTCCCCGACCACCGGAGCACCAACGCCGTCGTCTTTGCCGTTCCGGACTCGCCAGAGATCTCCGACGCCGGCGACTTTTCCCCGTAAGCTCCCCTCGACCATCGGATCCTGAATCAACGACCGAGATTAGAACGGATTTAAATCCGAACCGGCATCCTCTACCGACCGGTCGCCCGCTCTAAATCACCTACCGCACACGCTCGCCAGCCAATAGGATCGCGCCACGTAGCCCCCTGGCCGTTGCAAAGTCAGGTTTCTTTTTCAGTTTTGTTTTAATTAACAAAATGATTTCAAATTTTGTTTTGCTTATAACTTTTATTTATACCTGTTTAATATTTTGAGTTGATTCTTTTTGCAATAGCTCACATTTTTCATGTAGTTTCACCCTGTACTTTTAAATTTCAAATTTGAACTATAAAATTTGAATTGAATCAAATTTGCTCAAAATCTTCAAATCTGAATAACTAGAGTTTGAAAATAGATTTTGATATGAATCCTTTTGCTACTGTTTGATATTGGTTAGTACTATCACCATGTTTAGTTTGAGAATTTTTAGGATGAATTTGATTAGTGTTTTAGCTAAAAACAGATTCTGCCTATTAGTTAGTGTAGTTTTATTTAATTAGTTTTTAGTTGGTTTAAATTAGATTTAGTTTTAGTAGAAATTATTTTCACAAAGTTTTAGATGACTTAATTCTGTTTTATAATAAAGATTTTATTTAATTATTTTCTGTTAACTAAGTTGTTTCATAATTTGTTTTCTCTTAGTTTATGGTTGTGCTTGTAGTTAAGTTCATTAGACAAACACTCATGTTGTTTAGTATGTTGTTTTCATAGTTTTTACTTGTTTTTTTTTAAAAGTAATTCTTTTTGCTAGTAAAATATTTACTAAAATCCTTTTGTTATATTTTACTTTGTTTTTGTTTTGTTACTAGTTGTTGTAGAGGAAAACTACCTTAGTTGTTTTTATGAAAACTTTCTTGGCTTTGAGTTTTGTCTTAAGTATTTCCTTTATCAACCTTGTTGCTTTTGTTCTTGTGTTACCTTGTGATTGTTAGAATTGATTGCTAGTATGATTGCTTATGTATGCAATGTTTGTTATAGATTTCATCGGAGAGTGACGTATAGTCTATCAAGTTATTTCTGAGAGCGATCTTTATCTTCATCAACAGTACAGGCAAGTTCACTTTGACCATCTATTTCATACCTATGTTTTTATTGCATGTAGTGACATCATTCAGCACATCCCTCCCGTAGTGTTATTGAAATTCTTGTGGTTGAGTAGAATGCATGAGGTAGGAACCCACCACTTGTTACTAAAGCCCCGGGAACGCTAGTTAGTGCCATGCTATGCTAAAGTAGACGGGGTCTGGTATGAGTGTTCATGAGTGGTGTGAAGAAGGACTCCACGTCAAAACGACGACTTCATGAAGACATCTTCAAGTCCTGCATCTTCAAGACCTCAAGACTTCAAGACTCGAGAAGACAAGTTTTCAATACACACTACTGGGTGAAGGATGGTTGATTGGGCATCCCTGGAGAAACCAGTGGATGGCCGGGATGCATGGAGAAGCGTCATGACATCTTGCGGAAAGCTTCACCCAGACTCAAAGAGAAGGATGAATACTTCATGCCTGAAAGCTTACCTGTGTAGCCACAAGTCATTATGGGCTCTGGCTTGGTTGATCTTTGTTGTGACTCTGCTGGGCAGTGCTACGAGATGTAGTCGACGTTAGGATTGGGATGGGCACTGTCGGACAGTCAGGGAAGCACTCTGAAAGACCATGTTTCTTTCATCCTGTTCTCAAACACCAGGCAGTGCGAGGACTTACCAGGAGGGAAAGAATCTTTGAGTAAAGTACACAACACTCTCCAGAGTTAAACCTAATCGATTAGCCGTGTCCCCGGTTACGGACAATTTGAGCTTCTAGACTTGGATCTATCTCTGAACTCTCAACACTGGACTGATAACTAATTGTGGGAAACTTATGATACTTATGGGCATTGAGACATTGGTTGGCGGAACCATGTCATGATAGGTAACTCTATAGTGAAATTCCTGATATTCTTTTGTTGTAGGAAAATAAAATTAGCTTTTACGCAAAAACTCAGACACAGAGCCACAAAGCCTTTGCATATAGAATAGTCTTTATTTTTCTGTTCTACTATGGTGATCTTGCCAGTACATTCAATGTACTGACCTACACGGCTGCAACGTCTTATGTTGCAGATACTCTTCTCCGACGGGTAAGAGTACGATTCAGGGTTACGGTCCGCACTCAACTTGCGGTTGGTGTTATTGGGACTCCACTCCCGTTGACTGTATCCGCTGCTATTTTAAGGTATATATCAGTTTTACGTTATTTACATGTGATTGCACTTTGATATATACATTGATGTACTGTGTGTGCCACCATACTGATCCAGGGATGGCACAGAACACACAGAGGCTTGACTCGTTTTGAGTCGGGTCGCTACAGCCATGAGCCGGTGTTGTTCGAGGTAGTGGACCTCACGAGTCCTTACGACGCGCTGTTGGGCCGGGCGGCTCTCGTCAAGTTCATGGCAGTCCCCCATTACTCCTACCTCAAGCTCAAGATGTCGGGCCCTAAGGGAATCATCACCATTGCGGGAGACTACAAGATGTCGCTCGAGTGCGCTCACGACGGCAGCCGACTGGCTGAGGCCCTAGAGATAGCTGAGGAAAAGAGGCAGCTCGACCGGCTCGTGGCCCTCGCTGCCAGCCGGCCAGCAGTGTCGGCTCCTCCCTCGTACTCTGTCAGCGAGGCCTCCTTCCAGCCGTCCAAGGGCACCAAGCAAATCCCGCTCGACCCGGCCAACCCCGCTCAGTGCGTCACCATCGGCTCCCGCCTCGACAGCAAATAGGAAGGCGAGCTCGTCGACTTCCTTTGTGAGAATCGGGACATCTTTGCATGGTCCCCCAAGGACATGCAGGGTGTTCCGAGGAAGTTCGCCGAGCACAAACTACACGTCCGGCCGGACGTCAAGCCGGTAGAGCAACCCCTACGCCGTTTCTTTGAGGAGAAGCGGCATACCATAGGAGAAGAGATTGCCTGGCTGCTCGCAGCCAACTTCATCATCGAAGTTTTCCACCCGGACTGGCTGGCCAACCCAGTCCTGGTGCTGAAGAAGAACAAGATCTGGTGCATGCGCATTGACTACACCAGCCTGAACAAGGCATGCCCCAAGGACCCATTCGCCCTGCCACAGATCGATCAAGTCATCGACTCCATGGCCGGCTGCGATTTGATGTCCTGCTTGGACGCTTAATCTGGCTACCACCAGATCAAGCTGGATCCGGAGGACCGGCTCAAGACCTCATTCATCACGCCCTTTGGGGCCTATTGCTATATCACCATGTCCTTCGGCCTGAAGAATGCAAGTGCCATCTTCCAACGATGCATGCAGAAGTGCCTCCTGCCTCAGATAGGCAGGAACGTCCACGTCTACATCGACGACATCGTCGTCAAAACCAAGAAGCACTTCAACCTCCTCGACGATCTCCGGGAGACCTTTGCGAACCTGCATGAGTACAGTATCAAGCTTAACACGGAGAAGTGTGTCTTCGGCGTCCTAGCCGGCCAGCTCCTAGGTTTCTTCGTGTCCGCCCGCGGCATCGAAGCTAACCCAGAGAAGATCAATGCGATCGAGCGCATGCCCAAGCCGACCCGGCTCCGCGAAGTCCAGAAGTTCACCGGCTGCCTCGCCTCGCTCAGCCGGTTCATCAGCCAGCTAGGTAAGAAAGCCTTTCCCCTCTATGGGCTCCTTCGCAAGACAGCTTTGGTAGAGCCGGGTCACACCAAGAAGCCAGGCATGTTCGATTGGCCCAACGAGGCGGACGAGGCCTTCCGCGGACTCAAGAAAGCTCTCACCTGCGTGCCCATCCTGGTCGTGCCGGCTGAGAAGGAACCCTTGCTTGCCTACATCGTGGTGACCACCCGCGTCATCAGCATCGTCTTGGTGGTCGAGCGGCCAGAGGAGGGCAAATCCCTGTCGGTCCAACGCCCCGTCTACTACCTCAGCGAGGTCCTCTCCGCCTCCAAGCAGAACTACCCCCACTACTAGAAGATGTGATATGGCATATACTTCGCTGCCAAGAAGGTCAAGCAGTACTTCCAGGAGCACACCATCACCGTGGTTAGCACGGCCCCGCTCGGCGAGATCATGAGCGGCCGGGACTACACAGGCCGGATCACCAAATGGGTCATCGCCCTTGCTAACCACGAGATCTGATATGAACCTCGTACCGCCATCAAGTCGCAGGCGCTGGCTGACTTCCTCGTCGACTGGGTGGAGACCGAGTTCGTGCCACCTCCCCCATACTCCACGCATTGGCGCATGCATTTCAACGGCTCAAAAATAAGGACTGGCCTAGGTGTCGGCATAGTCCTCTCCTCCCCAAAAGGTGACCAGCTCAAGTACGCCCTCTAGATCCACTTCGCCGCCTCCAACAACATGGCCGAGTACGAGGCCATCGTCCATGGCCTCCGGCTCACCAAGGAGATCAGCATCAGGCGCATCCTATGCTTCGGCGACTCCGACCTCATGGTGCAGCAGGTCTCTGGCAAATGGGATGCTAGGGACGCCAACATGGCCAGCTACCGCTTCCTCGTACAGCAACTCACTGGCTCTTTCGAGGGTTGTGAGTTCCACCACATCCCACGGGCGGACAACGAGGAGGACGACACGCTGGCAAAGATCGGCTCCACCCGGCAGGCCATCCCAATCGGTGTCTACCTTGAGCGGCTTATCAAACCATCGATCAAGCCTTCCCCAGAATCGGAATCCATCTTTGTGCCGGCACACGCTGCCGGCCCCTCGACGGCTCCGGCTGCCCCCTCGGCATCTTTGCCACTGGCTCCATCGACCTCGGCTGTCTTGCCGGCACTAGATGAGTCGACTGCATCCGAGGCAGCCAGCTCCAACACCGCGGCTGTCATGATGGCAGTCGACGCCCCTCCTGTCGTCCCCAATCTAGGGCTGACGAGCCGGCCCCGGGGGCTAGCGAGCCGGTCTCGGGGGCTGGCGAGCCGGTCCCGGCGACTGATCAACCGGGCCTGGGGGCTCACGAGCCGGTCCTCGTCTCGGCTCCCTCATGGGCGCAGCCCATCCTGGCGTTCCTTCTGCACGGAGAGCTCCCCCCAGACGAGGCCATGGCAAGGCAAATTTAGCGTCGGGCTTCGGCCTACAGCATCATCAATCACGAGCTCGTCCACCGTAGCACCATCGGCGTCTTCCAATGGTGTGTCGAGCCGGAAAGGGGTCAGGAGATCCTCCTTGACATCCACCAGGGTGAGTGTGGGCACCACGCTGCCTCCAAGACCCTGGTAGCCAAGTCTCTTCACCACGGTTTCTACTGGCCGACCACCTTGGACGTGGCCAAGAAATTGGTCGACGAGTGTGAGGGCTGCAGCGCTTCAGCACGCAGAGCCACCTACCGACGTCACCCTCTAGAACATCCCCCTCTCATGGCCCTTCACCGTCTGGGGACTGGACATGGTGGGTCCCTTCAAGACCGCACGAGGCAGTATGATACATCTACTGGTGGCCATCGACAAATTCACCAAGTGGATCGAGGCCCGACCAATCAAGAAGCTAGACGATCCCATGGTCCTCCGGTTCATCGACAACATCATGTTTCGCTACGGCGTCCCCCACGCCATCATCACTAACAACGGCACGAACTTCGCCAAGGGAGCGCTCGCGCGTTTCTGCTCCAAGAAGGGCATCCGGCTCGACCTGGCCTCCGTCGCTCATCCACAGTCAAATGGCCAGGTCGAGAGGGGAAACGGACTAATCTTGTCCGGCATCAAGCCCCGGCTCGTAACGCTGCTGGTAAGGTTAGCCGGCTGCTGGGTCGATGAGTTGCCGGCTGTCCTTTGGAGCCTCAGGACCACCCCCAACCGATCAATAGGATACACACCCTTCTTCCTTGTGTACGGGTCCGAGCCGATCATCCCCACCGATATCAAGTTCAACTCGCCTCGGGTCACCCTATACACGGAGAAGGACGCGAAGGAGGCAAGAGAAGACAGCGTCGACCTACTCGAAGAAGCCCGCGAACTGGCCTTGAGCCGGACGGCAATCTATCAGCAGGAGCTCCGACACTACCACAGCAAGCAGATCTGGTCGCTCTGCTTCCGCAAAGGAGACCTGGTGCTCAGGCGAATCCAGCGGACAGCCGGATAGCACAAGTTGTACTCCCCATGGGAGGTCCCATTCATCATCAGCAAGGCGGTGCACAACAACGCATATTACCTGATAGACGCCCAGAAGCCGCAGAAGCACAAGAGAGACGCCTCCGGCGAGGAGACCTAGCGCATGTGGAACGCGGCGCTCCTCCGTCTGTTTTACTGCCGAAAAGACTAGTGTATGAATGTCTCCCTTCCCTTTTGGGTCTATGAATGCAATGGGTGCCCCAGGCCGGCTCTTAGGGCGCGCCCTTTCCGTTTCCCTCCAAGGTCTCCTCACTCACCGACCCTCCGACCTGGCTCCCGGGCCCAGGGGCTCTCCGGCTAGTCCTAGGCCGCCTCTCCCAAAATCGACCAAGTAGTGTGAGCTAAGCAAGCCCTCCCAGCTACAGACCGGCTCCCGGCTGTCCGGCTGATGGGGCTCCGAGGCGGCAAAACTTAGTGCACACGAAAAACCGATCGCAAAGGGGTTGTCGGCTAGGTCTGGCCGGACCACTGCACCGCCTATGCCACTCAACTTACCACCAAAAACTCTCGCGGTTCCTGAGTTCGGAGCCGGCTCCCTCGAGGCGGACGCCTCGACTCAGCTATAGACCGGCTCCCGGCTGTCGGGCTGGCGGGGCCGAAACCAAAGGAGAAAAGGGGCCGAGCAGACGGAACCAAAGGGGCAAAAAAAGGAGTAAGGATGAGCATGCATGCATAATAGGCAAACATGTTAAGCATTCAGAGCACAAGTTTAAAATAAGAAAGGCCCAAGGCCATTACAATGCATTACATTACACCCCTAGTGGGTGGACTTGAGTCTAACGTGTAGAGAAACAACAAAAGAAAAGATAAGATTCTTGAGGGCTCAGGCCACTAGCGCGTCACCAGCTGCCACGTCTCCAGTTGGTGCACGCCGGGTGGCTCGACTCTCGGCCTGAAAGTAGCCACGGCCTTCGGGTCGGCTTCCTTGGACTTCGGGGCAACCTCTGAGGACCCAGCAGTCTCGGTGCTGGAGTCAGTGCTCTCATCGACGACCTCCTCATCCTTCGGACCTTGGGGGTTGCCAAAGGAGTCCTCGGCCACCGGCTCGCCGTCCTCGCCAAGGGCCGGTAGGAGCTCGTCCAGGTCAACGTACAACGAGAGCTTGTTGGCCCGGTGGACCAGGACCGGCTCTCGGGCGGCCCGCTCCTCAGCCGGCTTGTCCCGTATGGTGGCCAGCTAGTCCAAGTCAACACCTCGATACTACGAGGTGACGAATCGAAGCACCATCTGCGCACCGGCTCAAGCTGTCGACGCCTTCCAGACCTCGAGCCGAGCCACGGCGTGCTCCAGCCACAAGGCCATGCGGTTCTTTAGAGCCCCTCCACGGCCCGGCCACAAGGCGGCGATGACCTCCTTGCCGGCCATCTTCAGCCGCTCCACGCTTCGCTCGAGGTGGATCAGCCGGTTCTCTATGGCAGGCCCAAGCTCCACCATGTCGCAAGCGGAGTCCTCCTCGATGGAGCGCCCGCGTGCCTGGAGACACTCCCGGTGCTCCTCGACAGCACGCTTAGCGTGGCGCTGGGTTTCCGGGAAGCACCCTGAACAAGAAAGGGAAGAAGGAGAAGAAGGCAAATCAAGAACAAGAACTGGCAAGAAGAAAACAGCCGGCCAAAAAAAGAAAAACGGGTACTTACGCTCGAGGGAGTGGTCCATCTCGATGGCGAAGTGGAGCGACGAGTCCCGCTCCGACACTAGCGTCGCCTCCGCCTCGGCAAGAGCCTCCCTGCACTCCTCAAGCGTCCTCTCGAGCCAGGTCACCTTGTTTTGGAGGGCGGCGGTGCGTAGGGCGACTTCCGCCGCTTCCCTGACGGCCTTCTCCTTGGTCGTCACCTCTCGTGCCACGTCGGCCTTCAGGCAGTCTTGGGCTGCCTGCCCATTCGCCAGCTGGGCGCTGAGCCGGTCCCTCTCCTGAGTGACCACCTAGACGCTCTGCGCCAGCCGGTCCCGCTCGGAGACGGACCCGGTCTTCTCTGCTCGGAGGGTGGTCAGCTCCTCTGCAAAGCATAACAGGCGTCAGCCGGACATTCCACGCCCGCTCCGGCTACCAGGCAGTCGGCCCGGCTCCCGGGGGCTACGTGCCCCCCCACAAGACTTGACATACCTCGCACCCGCGCCAGCTCCTCCTCCAGCCAGTAGAAGCCGTGCTTGCTGCGGTTGTGGGTGGAGACCGCCTCCTCAAACAGCTTCTGTCGCTGGGAGTTCCCCTGCTGCCACATGAAGCCAAAATCAAAAGACGCACAAGGAGATCCGGCCCGACTGCCCGCCAGCCGGTCAGTCAGCCCGCATCTCGGGGGCTACACCCAGTGGGTGCGCTTGCTCGCCCCCATTGAAAATTTTAACAAAGACAACAATGGTTACCTCTGCGCACCGCAGGATGGTGTCGGCCGCCTCCGCGAACCGGGCCAGCTCCTAGCGACACCGATCCAGGACGCTCCCTAACTCCCCGAACGCGGGGACCGGGCCACCTGCCAGGGGAGCCGGAAGGGTTGGGACGCGCACCAGCGCCTCCCAGTCCCAGATCACGTCCTGCATGGACCTCCACCCGTCCCGACGCTCGCCACGGTGCCGGCCGCTGGGGGAGGGTTGATGACGGCAAGGGCACGGGAATCGATCCCCAGTTTCCCCTCGCTCGCCACTCGTGTTGCCTCCTCCTCCTGCTGGCCCGACGCGGCGACCGCGACGGATGGTGTCCCCGTCCCATGGCCGCCGCCGGCGGCGTCGCCTCAGGGGTCGTCGGAGCCTCCGGCACGTCGACCCGAGCCGGCTCGGCCATGGGTGGCTTCACGTACATCACCATCGGCCAGGTCGCCTCGAGGACCAGATCTGTAGTCGCCGCCAATCGGGCCGTCTCCTCCGCAGGCGGGGGCGCAGTCGGTTCTGTAGTCGCCCCTAGCGGCTCGCTCGATGGGGGCCTCGACAGACGGGTCGATTCCGCCGCCGAGCTGGACGCCCGTGCGGGATCCGCGGACCTCCAACACCTCCCGCCGCTTGAAGTCTTGGAATGCAAGCCCTGCCTCGTGCTCCGGACTTCGAGGCTTGCAGCTTTGCGAGCCTCCTCTTCTCCTCCCGCTGCGTGGTCGCGTGCTCGCGGGCCAGCCTACTAACAGCGTCCGTCGGGTCAACCGCCGACTCCACTTCATGGAGCTCGATGGGTTCCTTGAGACGCATAAGGGTCAAACACCCACCGAGCCACAACTCGGAAAGAAACACACGCAAATAAGGAAGATCTCATACCCAGTAACGACGGCAGAACCCACCTGGCGCGTGTCGGTGGCTTCTGCATGGCCACTTTCACCCGCTTACGGGCAAGTGGAGGAGTTGCCGGCTCCTTTTGAGCCGGCCTCTTCACCCAGCTGGCGGCTCCGGCCGTCGGGGCCTGAGCCGGCCGCTCCTCGCTCCGACCGCGCTGGCCCTGCTGAACTAAGGGGGGAGGCGCGTTCAAGATCATCACATCATCATCGTCATCGTCGTCGTCATCATCAGTCCAATCCCTGATCGTGGGACCGGTAGGGTACTCAATAGCTCCACTGGGCTCTCCGGTTGCACCGGACCCTGCGGCTCCGCTGGGCCCGCCGGCTCCCTGGTCGGCTGGCTCCTCGACCCCTTCCGAGGAGTCAACCACCTCTTCGGGCGGGCCTCCTTGCTCGTAGTCTTCAGAGTCGGAGTGGTCACGCTCTGCCTCAAAGATTTGGGGGTGTGGGCCATCCGACGTGTTCTGTCGTACGAACAACTGCGGTCAGCATGGAGAAGTAAGGTCGGATGATGGCTGTCGGCTGGGAAGATTCAAACGAAAAGGGCCGCCTCAACGAAACGTACCAGGGAAGGTCGGTTGAGGCGGTCATATGGCTCTTTGCCGAAGGTCCACGATGCCGGTGCCGGCTTGAATGTCGTGATGGCATTCACCCGCTTCTCCACCTGAGCCAGTGTCAAGTCGACGATCGTCAGACGGCAGGGGTCCCGGCGGCCGGACATATCGTAGACCGGTGTGGCCTCATCAGGAGAGGCAGCACCCGGCACGAGATGAAGGCCACCACCAGATCGGAGGCAACCAGCCCCTCTCCGGTCCTCAGCTGCACGAGCCGGCGAGCTCCTCAAGAGCCACTCCGCACGGGGCGGCTCCCAACCAGTTGGCTCCGGAGGAGTGCGCGTTGACGAAGGCCGACGGCCGGATGTAGTCCCGCTGCGGGTCGGCGTTCTTCACATAGAAGAACGTCCGATGCCAGCCCTTGACAGAGTCTATGAGGCTAAAGTGCGGGAAGCGCGTGCCGCGGCAGCACACCACCGCGCCCCCGCAGGCGTTGCTCTTCAGCGCTTTGAGGTAGAAGAGCGCGTTGAAGAAGTCGATGAAGGGGAGAATCCCCAAGTACCCCTGGCACAGCGTCACAAAGCCCACGATGTAGAGGATGGCATTGGGGCCAAGGTGGTGCGGTTGCAGGTCGAATGTATCCATCATTAGACGGAAGAAGTAGCTCACTGGGAGCCCGAAGCCGCGGGAGAAGTGCGAGGCAAAGACGACGAACTCTTCGGGCTGCATAGCGGGCACCACCTCGTCGCCCGATGCGTGGGCAATCACGCGCTGCACCGACGGCAACATGCGTGCGCGGCGAAGATCCGCGATGGCGGCCTCCGTGACCATGGACCCAGACCAGCTTCCGGCGTGCCCTTCGGCCATTGCAGCGGCGGCATGGCATGCGAGCGCGGTTGCGGGCGAGAGGAGCAGCAACGCGCGAGGGAGCGGAGAAGACAAAGAAAAGAGGAAATGAGGGGGCAAATGGGGTGCACGTGCTTCCGCCCTCTGCCCTTCCTCCCCTTTTAAATGGGGAGGCCACGACCGGGAGACGTGGGGATTAACTACGCCCACTCCCCCGGAATCACCGTGCACACGCGGGCGTCACAGGCTGCAACCGCCGCTTCAGGGCGTAGAAGATCCCCACCTGCGCCCCGAGGCCTACTAGGCTGCACCCGAGGCCGAGCGGGCTAGGCCCAGGGCGACGTCCCGTCTGCCCGCGTGGCAGGACCCACACCATCATTACTCGCCGCGTGGTGCGCGGTGAGCCGACCCGGGTCCCGGGGCGCCACAACAGAACCCGAGGCGTCGGTTTCGGCTGCCGACCTAGCTGGCTTTTCAGCTTCGCGTCGGAGGCGGGTACCGCTGGGAGGAAGCCGCTGGCTCCCCTCCGTCTGCTGGACACGGGCCCCCGCCAGCTTCGGGGACTACTGATGGGGTTACTACCCCTGGGTAGGCCAAAGCACTAGGGTTCTCTCCCCCGCTTCAAGAAATAAACACATGGCCGGCTGCTTATGGCTGGCTGGTGCACAGCCAGCGGACGCGTCGCCGGCTAGGACGAGGTCGGCTGGTCGAGGAGCCGGTCATGCCCCTGGTCGGCTGCCTTCGAGCCAGTTCCTCGGTTGACCTCCGGGCGGACAGGCACCCGTCCCCTTCCTGTGCGTGCGGGTACGGTGACACGACACGGCAGCCACGACGGACGCCAAGGTAGCCACAGTGGCCGCTGACGCACAGGTGCGCGTGGCTATAGTTTGGCCGTCCAGGACGCTGACCTTGGCGACCGTGAGCGGGCGGGGGAACAGTGCCGGCATGCCCCCGCCCACTCGATTACCTGCTTCGGCGTGGCTACGGTGCGGCCGGTCGTACCAGAGACTTCGGCCGGCTGGCACTAGACGACGCCACTTGGGCGACCCGTGTTGTAGCAGGTGGGCGGGGATCCAATGGCGGAGCTAGCTGGCGGGCCCCAGTGGGCGATGGGACCGCTCATCCGGTGAACCCTACAGGCGACGAGAAGGCTCGAGGGACGGGACCCCCTGGTCAGCCGGAGGGGCTGCCAGCCGGGCCCCTCACTCATGTACCTCAGGAATATTGTAAGTCGGGGGGTGGCCTATAAAACCCCCCGAGCCCCCCATGCAACAGGGACGACGAGTTTCACGCACACACCTATAGGACACTTCCCTCACAACTCACACCTCCGTAGCGAAGGAAGGCGAGCCGACTGCTCCCTCTTCCTCCTCTAGACACAGCTCCAGGAGCAACGTTGTAAACATACCCATCCATCAACTAGACCAAGCAGGACTAGGGGTGTTACCTCCCACGGAGGGCCCTGAACCTGGGTACATCATGTGTCACCACCGCTTGTACCTAATCTCGCACCAGGAGCCCGTCGGCGTCCTCCGGCCCCAACCACCTTAGATAAGCCTACCCATGGCATCTGTCGTGAGAAAATGACGACTATACCCTAAGGAACCAGCTGAGTATACCTTCTATCTCAGATCCAAGGGCAAAGTGTTTGTTGCTAAAAACAGATCCTTTCTTGAGAAGAGTTTCTCTCGAAAGAATTGAGTGGGAGGAAGTGTAACAGCCCGAGAGCGACGCTCCAGAAGATTCCCCTTTTATTTCCATTCTCGTCTTGTGTTTCGTTTGGTTGTGGCATTCATCATTGCATCATTCGCATCATCTACATAGCATCGGCATTTTGTCAACACAAGTTTTCAAAGTCGCATCCGTTCATAGTCACTGGTTCTCTCCATTCTTGTCGTTGCCCGTTTCGAGACCAACCACACACGTGCGCGCCCGCGGCTTTTTAAAGTGCATATAAAACTTTTTCGGATTGGATCGAAAGTTGGCATACGGTCTTGTTTTATTGTCGGTAGACCGCCTGCCAAATTTCGTCGCAATCAGAGGTCGTTTGATACCCCTACGTTCAACTGTAGTGTCGCCGTCATCTGTTAATTAGCGGACATTTCGGTTTATAAAAAAATCTGTCACGGGCCACAAACCTCCCTCTCTCCTTGGCCCAACCACCTCTTCACAGCCCAGTAGCCCAACCTAGCTTGCCCCTCCGTTCGTGGTCATCGGATCGAGATCAGATGGACGAGGTCCAACCCACCCTAGTTCCATCCCCTATATATAAACCACCTTGTGGAGAGAGCCTCTCACTCCACTAGGGTTTCCCCATTGCCAAATTGCAGCCACCACCCCCCTACACACACACACAGAAACCTCCACCTTCTAGCCCCACATCCCTCCAATCACGAAATCCACTCCTTCCCCATCATTTTCAGCTCTTAGATTCAAAATTAGGGGTCCAAAATCGCCCATTTGCCCCTGCCGGACATTGTCCGTGGCCAACCCGGACATGTTTGGGCGACCACAAAGCAGCAGCCGCCCGAGCGCCTCCCGCTCGCCCCAGCCGCCTCGAGCCACTCCTCACCCTTCCTTCGGCCGCCGGCCAGGGAGCCGCCGCCTCGCTGGAGCCGGACCCCGCCCTCGCCGGAGCCTCACCGGACCAGGCCGACCCCCGCCACCTCTCTCTTCCTTCTCCCTCCTCCTTGTCTCTCCCTCTCCTCTCACCTCCCCGTTTCTTCTTTCCCCCGCAGGAGCAGAGCCATGGAGGCCGTCGCTAGAGCCCCAATCTCCAGCCCCGTCGCTGTCCCTTGCCGGATCCGACGCCGGCAGACCGGATCCGAGCCGCCGGAGATTCGGCCTCGCCTCCCTGAAGTCGCCACCGCCCCAGTCTCCCTTGATCCCGGTCAGGATCGGGAGGAGGACGACGGGCGCCCCCAGCCGCGTGCGTGGGCCGCGCCAAGGCCTTGACCAGCCTGCCTCGCCTGCCTTCTGAGCCTCGGCCCATGGTGAGCTTCACCCCCCTGCTATCTAGCGCCCATGAGCACGGCATATTATTGTGCGCTCACCTGCCTATTTAGACCATGTACCAGATCCGACCCATTGGCCTTTTTTTAAAATTGCAGAGATGCATAGTTTTAAAAATGTCGATAATAATTAACCGTGCACCATATCAATATGTTTGATATATGCAAAACGTGTAGAATTTTGTGTAGGTTCATAATATGCCACATTCATCCATGTTTTAAGTGTTTAACATGTTGTTTTCCTTATTTTGCATTAATATCATGTTTGTTGCATTGCGCATAATTATTGAATCGTGCATCTGAAGTAATCAAACCTTGCATGTTAAATGTGTAGCATTTTATAGGTCTTTTCCATGCATGCTAAAAATATTTCATGTGATGGTTGCATTTAATTGCATGAATAACTTGCTAATAGGTTTATGCCATAAACTTGCGTAATTAATTGTGACATTTTTCCTACATGAACATATGCATATTATGATTTTGGGGTAGAAAAATCCATAGAATTTATCTGCGTATTTAGTTTTTTCATTTGAGAAATTTGTGTGCATGTCATTTTTTGCTGTGATGCCCATTTGTCATTTTCGTGTGATTAAATCCATACATGATATGAAATAACTTTGAACATGGGATATGCCCTTTGACATGTGCACTAGCCCTTGGTCATTTTGTTTGTCATGATAATCCGTGTTTAGGTGTTGTTTTCTTGTTGCCAACATGTCATAAAAATAGTGCTGTTTTGAGGGTCCAAAAAGTATTTCTAAGTCTCGAATCTATAACATTTTGTAGCTGTCTTGCCATATGTTTTGCTAGTGATCTAGAACCCTTTTGTGGTTGGTGTAATGGGGTTATTTGTAGTTGATAATGTCCTCTAGAATGTTGTTAAGTTTCATGTCATAATATGCCCTGTAGCATATAGTTTTATTGCTGTCAATATGCCTTCGTGATAAAAACTGCACTGTCAAAAACTGCTATTATCACCAAGTCTGAAACTGTTTCCAATTAGCCATGTTATGAGCTTCCTACCATGTGATCCATGACTCTTTTTTGTAGGATAGGTTAAGATCAAATGAAGTATGTATTATATGCTACTGCCCCATGCTTAGTTTGTGCATTTTAGAATCTTATAGCTTGTTGTTTTCATGCGTGCAATAGGCCTTGTTGCTGTTTTGGGCAGATTCAAATAAAAATTGTGTTGGTTGTTGTGGTTGAACCGTAGCTCCGTTTTAGGCATGCCATATACGAAACTTGCTTACAATTTCATGTAGTATCATATTATCATGATGCATCCATGTTTTGAAGTGCTTGTGGTTGTGATTTTCATGCATTTTGCATTCATGGCATGATCATCTTGTGTGTGTCATATCTTTTAGACCGTAGCTCTGTTTGAGATGTTCTATATATGTAAATTGACTAGAATGACATGCAATATTGCATGAAATACTTTATTCTGTTGTTTAACAATTATAAAATATGGTTAGTCCAGATCTAGACCAATTTCAAAATTAACATATGGGGTCGTTTCGGTAATGTTGTATGTTGTTTCCGGCCTCATTTAAACTTGCCTAGAATGTAGTTTACTTATGCTTCACCTCTTGCCATGTTTACCAACATTTAATAGTGTTGTGTACCTAAACGAGAGTGAACTAAATATTCAAATGTGGAGTTTCATCAATATGCAACTTAATGTGTAGAGAGCTTCACTTAATGTGTAGAAGTTGATTGGTGTGCTTGCCATGTCATGCATAACATGCATCATATTTGATTGTGCATCATGTCATGAATATGTTGTGGTGTGCCGTGTATTGATTGTTGTTTTCAGATTGTTCCTTCTTGGTAGAGTTCCAAAAGTGTTCGGAGTGTGAGGATTCGTTCGACTACGTTGGCTCGTCTTCTTCACGGACTCGTTCTTCTTCCAAGCGGGATCTCAGGCAAGATGACACATTTCCCTAGATACCACTACTATCATTGATATGCTAGTTGTCCCACTTTTTTCGTTATGTCTCGCTACCTCTAACCCTCCCAACATTGCCATGAAAAGCCTCTAACCCTCCACCTTCCCAGCAAACCTTTGTTTGGCTATGTTACCGCTTGCTCAGCCCTTCTTATAGTGTTTCTAGCTGCAGGTGCAATTGCTTCCATGTGTCCACATGGACATTCTTTTGTTATCAAAATATTATTTCTATTTAATTTAATGCACATATATACTTGGTAAAAGGTGGAAGGCTTGGCCTTTTGATCGATGTTTTGTTCCACTTTTGTTGCCCCTAGTTACTTGTGTACCGGTGTTATGTTCCATATTGAGCGCTCCTAACATGCTCGGGGTTGTTATGAGGACCCCCTTGATGCTTGTCTGGCAAGGTCCAACGTCGGTACTGCATTTTCCTAATAAGTAATAAAATTGCATAGGGACTTTCTGGACCCCGAGGATCTTTAATCAACAACCCGGGCCAGTGCTCCTCATGAGTGTTGGTCCAACCCAGAGCAGCTTATTAACGCCGCCCGAGGCAACTCGGTGATTGACGTGGTAACCATCGCTCATCCGTCGTGTCCTGAGAATGAAATATGAGGCTCTTATCGGGTTCGTCGACACATCAGGCAATGAGATACGCAGCTCTTATCGGGTTCTTTGACACGTCGGGCGGCCTTGCTGGATTTGTTTTACCTTTCTCGAACGTCTTGTGTGTGGGATTTCGACGACACTTTGGGCTATCTCGAAGTTGAGATTTTCCATCGGGATACCGCAAATACTACGGGTGATTCCGCGGTTGAGAAATTCCAACGTGGCGTCTGGTTAATTTGCGATGGATGAGTTGGAGCACCCCTGTGGGGAGGGTTAAATCTTTTGGAAACCCGTGCCCGCGGTTATGTGGAAACTTGGTAACTTTGTTTAACACCCGGTCATAGTAAACTTGAAGTAAACTCAAATAAAATACACCAACTGTGTGCGTAACCATGAATGTCTCTTCTCATGAGTCCTTATCCGAGAGAGACCACGGTGGGGTTATGTTTGACGTAAGTGGGTGTTCAGGATCACTTAGTGATCATTATTAGGTCACGTCCATTATGTGTAGACCATCATAATTTACTTTATGTATTCGTAAGTTAGCCACTCAAATAAATGCTTAGTTGCTTGTTGCAGCCTCACCACTTAACCATACCTCACCCATTAAGCTTTGCTAGTCTTAATACCCTTGGAAATGAGATTGTTGAGTCCCCGTGGCTCACAGATTAGTACAACAACAGTTGTAGGTACAGGTAATGTGATGCTTTGACGTGAGAGCGATGCTTGTTTGATTTGGAGTTCTTCTTCTTCATCATCAATCTAGGATGGGTTCCAGCTGGCAGCCTGGGATAGCAAGGATGGATGTCATTTTATCGTTTGATTTCTTCCGTAGTCGGACCCTGCTCTTCTGTATGATGTTTGAATATGTTGTTGTATTGATGTGATCTTGATGTAGCTTCTGGCGAGTGTAAGCCAATTCCATATACTCACCTCTTTTGTACATGTACATGTAATGATATCCATTCTTGCAAAACGACGATATGCGCTTCTATCCCTATCGAGGCCCTAGAGCCAAAATAAGGATAGAATCGCATCTTGGGCGTGACGGGAAGATAAAACTTGATGAGGTTGTTGAACCTTTGTTTCAACCAGAGAGTAGCGCGGCACAGAAAGTTGCTTCTGTGGAGCCTACGTTAGTTGAAGAGGAAGTTAATGATGATGATCATGAAGCTTCAGATCAAGTTACTATCGAACCTCATAGGTCGAGAAGGACGCGTACTGCTCCTGAGTGGTATGACAACCCTATCTTAGAGGTCATGTTGTTGGACAACAATGAACTTATGAGCTATGGAGAAGCGATGATGGGCCTGGATTCCCATAAATAGTTAGAGACCATGAAATCCGAGATGGGATCCATGTATGAAAACACAGTATGGGCTTTGGAAGTATTACCTGAAGGGCGAAAGGCCATTCAGAACAAATGGATCTTTAAGAAAAAGACGGACGCGGATGATAATGTCACCATCTATAAAGCTCAACTTGTGGTGAAGGGTTTTTCACAAGTTCATGGAGTTGACTACGATGAGACTTTCTCACCCGTAGCGATGCTAAAAGTCTATTGGAATTATGTTAGCAGTTGTTACATTTTTCAATTATGAAATCTGGCAGATGGATGTCAAAACATCGTTTCCTTAATGGTTTCCTTGAGGAAAGGTTGTATGCGATACAACCGGAAGGTTTTGTCAGTCCTAAGGATGCTAAAATGTATGCAATCTCTAGCGATCCTTCTATGGACTGGAACAAGCATCTCGGAGTTGGAATATATGCTTTGATGAGGTGATCAAAGTTTTTGGGTCTATACAAAGTTAATGAGAAACTTGTATTTACAATAAAGTGAGTGGGAGCACTATAGAATTTCTGATAAGTATATGTGGATGACATATTGTTGATTGAAAATGATATAGAATTTCTGGAAAGCATAAAGGGTTGTTTGAAAGGAGTTTTTTCAAAGGAAAACATGGAATGAAGTTACTTAAATATTGGGCATCGGGATCTATAGAGATAGATCAAGGCGTCTGATAAGACTTTCAATGAGTACATACCTTGACAAGATTTTGAAAGAGTTCAAAATGGATCAGTCAAAGAAAGAGTTCGTTCCTGATTTGTAAGGTATGGAGTTGAGCGAGACTCAAAGCTCGACCATAGCAGAAGAAAGAGAAAGGATGAAAGTTGTCCCCTATGCCTTATCCATAGGCTCTGTATAGTATACCATGTTGTGTACCGTACCTGCTGTGTGCCTTACCATGAGTCTGTCAAGGGGTACAAGAGTGGTCCAGGAGTGGATCACTGGACAGCGGTCAAAATTATTCTTAGTAACTAGAGGACTAAGGAAATGTTTCTCGATTATGGAGGTGATAAACAGTTCATCGTAAAGGGTTACGTCGATCCAAGCTTTCACACCAATCTGGATGACTCTGAGTAGCAATCCGGATATGTATAAGGGAGCAGCCATTTGGAATAGCTCCAAGTGGAGTGTGGTAGCATCTACGGTATGACATATAGATTTGCAAAGAACACACGATCTGAATGTCGCAGACCCGTTGATTAAAACCTCTTTCACATGCAAAACATGATCGAACCCCATAACTCATTGGGTGTGAGATTCATAACAATGTAAATCACATAGCGATGTGATCTAGATTATTGACTCTAGTGCAAGTGGGAGATTGTTGGACATATGCCCTAGAGGCAATAATAAATTAGTTATTCATATTTCCTTGCTCATGATAATTTTTTATTATCCATGCTAGAATTGTATTGATCAGAAACTCAGATACATGTGTGTATACATAGACAACACCGTGTCCCTAGTATGCCTCTAATAGACTAGCTCGTTGATCAAAGATGGACAAGGTTTCCTAGCCATGGACATGAGATGTCATTTGATAATGGGATCACATTATTAGGAGAATGATGTGATGGAAAAGACCCAAACTATAAACATAGCATATGATCGTGTCAGTTTATTGCTATAGTTTTCTGCATGTCAAGTATATGTTCCTATGACCATGAGATCATGCAACTCACTGACACCGGAGGAGTACCTTGTGTGTATCAAATGTTGGAACGTAACTAGGTGACTATAAGATGCTCTACAGGTATCTCCGAGGGTGTTGTTGAGTGGGCATGGGTCAAGACTGGGATTTGTTACTCCGTGCGATGGAGAGGTATCTCAGGGCCCACTCGGTAACACAGCATCACATGAAGCTTGCAAGAAATGTGACTAAGGAGTTAGTCACAGGGTCTTGTGTTGCAGAACGAGTAAAGAGACTTGTCGACAATGACATTGAACTAGGTGTGGAGATACCGACGATCGAATCTCGGGCAAGTAACATACCGATGGACAAAAGGAACTACATACGGGATTGTCTGAATCCTTGACATCTTGGTTTGACCGATAAAGATCTTCATAGAATATGTAGGAACCAATTTGGGCATCCAGGTCCCGCTATTGGTTATTAACCATAGAGGTGTCTCGATCATGTCTACATAGTTCTTGAACCCGCAGGGTCTGCACACTTAACGTTCGGTGACGTTTTGGTATTATTGAGTTATGTATGTTGGTGACCGAAGGTTTTTCCGAGTCCCAGATGAGATCCCGGATGTCACGAGGAGATCCGAAATGGTCCAGAGGTAAAGATTTATATATAAGAAGTCATATTTTGGCAACCAAAAAAGTTCTGGGTTTTTCCAGTATTGTACCGGGAAGCTTCTAGAAGGTTTCGGAAACTCCTGAAGGATTCTAGAAGTCTGCCAAGGGTTGCATAAGTCCCAAGGGTTTGCCTGGGCTGAGGGGAGGCGCCTGGCATTATTGGGCCAGGCGCACAAGTCCCTCAAGGCCCATGTGGCTTGGGAGACGTGGAAAGTCCACATGTTTATGGAAAGGGAGGGAATTGGACTAGGAGTCCAACTCCTCCCCCTTGGCTACGCCTTAGGGCTTGGAGGGGCTGATCTCCATGCCCCTCCACCTATACATAGAGGGGAGGGGGTGCCCCAAGAGAACACACGAAACCCTTGGCTCGTTTTCTCCTTCGTTCACGGTTTCGGTAGCGCTAGGCGTAACCCTACCAGGATAGCACCACCACCACCGCCACCATGCCGTCGTGTCGCTGGAGAACTCATCCACCTCTCTGCCCCCTCTTGCTGGATCAAGAACGCGAAGATCTTCATCGATCTGTACGTGTGATGAACCCAGAGGTGTCGTCCGTTCGGCGCTAGATCGGGACGTATCGTGATTGGATCACGAGACGGCTAGCGATTTGGATCGCGAAGACGTTCGACTACATCAACCGCATTTCTCAACGCTTCGCGCTAGCGATCTACAAGGGTATGTAGATCCACTCTCACTCTCGTAGATGCTCATCACCATGTATAGATCTTGTGTGTGCGTAGGAGAAATTTTGTTTCCCATGCAACGTTCCCCAACACTGACAGCGAAACAATTGTACCAACAACAAGTCCATAACTAGTTGATTGAGAATGTCGCTCCCCCTCCTCATGCAGCGGCTCCTGTGGATATCCACGCAGATGTTGATGATGAAGTGCAGATTGACACAGGGTGGGGCGCTTGGCCAGAACCACCCGCGCAACTGTCTCTATACCTAATGAACTTCCAAGCCTGGCTGTCAGCCTAGGGGCTCACTATGCAATATGGGATCATACCTGAAAACAATATCACTGATAGTGCTATGCAGGCTTGGAATGATTCAATCACCATCTCTGACAGCCTTAACTCTGATCATGTTGAATCGACCTTAGCATCTACTCTCAGTACGGTTGTACACCCTTTAGATCTTCAAGTCTCAACTCAAGATTCCATTACAGTCTTTGTTGAAGTACACAATGCTGGTATGCAATTTGTTCTCTGCTCAAGGAATTGAAGTGATGACCATACTATTTGCAAACCCAGCTCCTCACAGACAACTTAACACCTTCATGCTTGCTGCAATTCTACCTATCCTGGCCATCTTTGGACCTTGGAGTAATGGATATGGAATTAGAGACTCTGCTCAAGTGGTTAACATCTAGATCTCACTTGAGAAAAAGTGACTTTCCTTTCTCCAACTCCCACAAAGGAAGACCCTTTACTTGCCTAACAGTCAGACGTCAGTTGTTCTTGAGGAGATTACTGTGCAACCTGAAGATGTTCAACCCAACACCACAACACCTGATCAACCTCAGCTGGCTTAAACTTTGTTCTGTCTGTCTTCAGCAATGCAATCAGCGACAGCAATGCTGCTCTATTATCAGGGCCAACCTTTGATGGGCCCACTTTGGCTGAATCGATCGTGATGGACGATGACAATGACCCTAGGTCACCCCAACAGTTCTCTGATGCTACTTATGAAGAAGCACTTGGGGATACTCAACTCATGGTTCATTTTGTGAACCTCTCCTCAGACCTGGCAATAACATCTGACAGCCACTTTTCTAACAACTCATTGTCAAAGGCCTCTTCACAACTTGCGAGTGGATCTATTCACAAGGATAAAAATAAGAAATCTACTCTCCAAGTTGACAAAACCTAGCTGTGCCGTAGCACTCGTGCAAACAAGTATGATGGCTTCAACACCCCTCCCCTGACTGATGGGTGCAAAAACAAGAGCAAAGTTAAAGCACGCCAGGTTCCGGCTCCACCGGAACTAATCAACACCAGTTCTGTAGTCAGCAGCGGTGACCCTCCTCCACCTACTCCCATCCCAGTCCTGTAGACGATTGGCTCGACTAAATGTGGTGTCCCGGTTGAAGAACTATCCAATGACAAGCTGTTGGCTGATCAAGAGGGATCGTTTACTTCCAACACCTGATGGCCAAACGAGCCCCCAACAAGCAGTAGTGGAACGTGTTAGTTTGGACCATATGTGGAATAAATTCGAACAAAAAACTATTAAGTATCTGAAATGTTATCGAGACCTGTGGGTGCCAGGTGGTTTGTTTGGAAGAAACCAAACGCATGCACTTTGATATGGCTTTTATTAAAACTTTCTGTCCTAAACGCTTTCATAAATTTGCGTATGTTCCTTCGCATGGAGCCTCGGGTGGGATTATTACCAATTGGAATGGTTCGGTCCTTGATGGATCTGTGATATTTTCGGGTATCTTTGCGCTGGGTATCTCTTTCAAATCCAATATCTCGTGTAACTTATGGTCTTTATATGATGTCTACGGGCCTTGCCAGGGTCCTGATCGAACTGATTTTTTTAATTGGTTGTAGAACCTGAATACCGCTGATGCTAAAGATTGGCTCCTTGTTGGGCACTATAACTTCATGAGATCTTCGAGTAATAGAAACAAACCAGGTGGCGATGTGAATGACATACTACTTCTCAATGATATCATACGTGCACAAGCCCTGATTGAATTACCCCTGAAAGAATGTTTCACACCATGTGTTTGTATCACCTTGTTATGTTTGGATTTATAAAATTTGGAACCAACTAAAACTTTTTCAGTGCTTGTGTTTGCTTGAATAGTTGCTTGATGCTTGTTTGGTTGTTTGTGTAGGGCACTCATAGATTATATCCCTCTTCATACTCATCTTCATTGACCCAAACTTCTTGCCTAATGATCATGCCATGTGAATAGTGCCCAAAACTATTTTCATCAAATTTTGTTTTGACCAAAAATGATTTATACAAATTAGGTCTTCAAAAAACCCTGAATTGGGGACTGCACTGCAAGTCCTCAAATTGGGTGGATTCTTTCTCCCCAAGGGCTTTATCTCAAACCTACTATAAATATGACTTCCCAAAACCACCAAATATTAATTTCAAAGATTATTTTTATATTTTATTTATAGGCTATTTCTCAAGACCAAAAATGGTTTTTCAAAGGGAAAAATTATTAAATGCTTTAAAAATACTTGAGAAAAATTAGGGAGACTCAGTGGACGTATATTTTCCATATATATGAGTCTCAACACATGCGCATGTTCAAAACATGGGTAGAACCCCTCTAAACCCTTTCTGTCCAAATAAAGCTTTTTCTATAAGAAATATTCTCAATAAATTCCAGGAAAATTCCAGCAAATCAACACTGTCATAGGTGATGATCTTGCAAAGTTCCACCTCAATCCAAGTTGTTTTGGTTTTTCAAACCATCCCAAAACCCTCCCTGTCCAGATTCAAATTTGAGCAACTTTACATTGTGAAGTTTCTCCCCTTGACCCCAAACTTTGTGGACATGATCTAATCACCAAATAATGATGCTACACTAAGTGGTGCATCAAGGGTAATAGCTTAGCATAACTAGATCTACAGAAACCTGATTTAGTTAGTTTCTAGGGTTCACAAAGTTTCTATTGTCAACTTTGCTCATTTGATCTCAAAATTGGTGATCAGGCTTATTCTCAACCACCATTTGATCCTGTCAAATCTCATGGCAAGGAAAGTCCATTTGCTTGCCCTAATCCCCATCAAACACCTTCTGCAGGTTTGGAAAATCATGTTTTGACCACCTTTTACTTTTCCCCTTGCCTCCAAATTTTTACCACACTTGCTCCCTCACCTCTTACCCCTCTAGTAAAAATCCCAAGTCCATAGGCCACAGGAAGATGGGGTAAATCCCCCATTTTCACCTCTGGACAGCCCTGGCAGGAACATTTTTACCCTCTCCTCTTATTCTATCTCCCTCCCAGGGCATCCGATGCTTTTCTCCCTAGCCTAGGTGCCCCTAGATCCCCCTAGACACCCTTGGCCACGCACAAGATGTTGTTGGCATGTCGTGGCATACCAAACGCGTGCTCTGGAGCATGCTACAGTGTCGTTGCCCATTGCATGGCTCCGGCGGCCTTGGGCCTCCCCCTCGTGCCACTTGGCCCCCTCGGCGTCCGCGCCATGCCACCATGTTGGCCCCCTCCTCTCTCCCCCTCCTTCTCCCTCCTCCTACGCATGTCGAGCGCCGTCCGGCTCGGCCAGTGAGCGGGCTCACACGCGTGCACTCCTCTCTCTCTCTCTTGCTCCCGCTCGTCGTGGACCAACCCCAGGTACACCCCTGAGCAGCCCCGCGAGTTCTCTCTCCCTCTAGCCTCGGCCACGTCCTCATTGGCGCACGGTTCATCGGTGGACTCATGCCCCGGCTATAAAAAGGGCCCCGAGCCCCCCTCTCTCCTCCTATGGCCCTCTTCCGCTTCCAATCCCCCCTAAGTCACCCTAGTGACCACCCGGAGCACTAGTGCTCGGGATCGACCGAGGCACCGCCGCGTCGGGGCTTCTCGATCTCGGGCTACCGGCCCGCTCCGGCCTTCCTTCCTCCTCCGTTGAGCCCCCAGAGAGCTCTCGCATCGCTCCCCCTCCCTCCCCCTGACCGTTTTGCTGCAAGAAGCGATGCCGACGACCTCCACCCGAAGCGGCTCCGTCGTGCCTCCTCATCGTCGGCGAACCTGTGCGTCCCCGGTCTTCCCTTCACCTCCAGGAGACCGGCGGCTCGACGCTCAGCCCGTTCCCGCCTCCAGCTTCCCTCGCCGTGCCTCCCTTTGCTGCCGGTGAGCACTGCCAGCCCTTGGCCAGTGGTGGACGATGACCTGCCGGTGAGCATCGCCAGCCCCAGGCCAGAGGTCGTCAGCCCCTCACACCCCTCCCGCCTCCCTCACTCTCACTGGTGCCTGGGGCCCGCCTGTCGGATTTGAACCCAGCCGACGCGCGTGCCCCGGCTCGACCAGGCCTGGCTCGGCCACAGGCCAGCCCAACTGGGTCTATTTTGGCCCGGTTGGCTCTGAGGCCTTGACGGGGTTTATACCCCTAGGTAGGCTAAAGCAACGGGGTCCTCTCCCCCTTCGCTTCGAAGGAAAACTATGCTTTCGGCAGGACATGGCCGGCCGGAAGACGCCCGATGCAAGCCAGCACCGGCTGGCGCCCCGGTCGGCTGGTCAAGCAGACGGTTGGGCCCTCGGTCGGCCGGTTGAGTATCCGGCCGCCCACGGGCCGGCTCCTCCATTGACTTTGGGACGGACATGCCCCGTCCCGTCCCTCTGTCCGCAGGTACGACGACGCGACACGACCGGCACGACGGGCGGCCCTGTGGCTACAGTGGCCGCTTACGCCACGCTGTGCATGGCTACAGTTCGACCGTCCTGGACGCTGACCCCGGTGAGCACGACCGGGCGGGGGAACAGCGCCAGCATGCCCTCGCCACTCGATTACCTGTCCCGACGTGGGTACAGTGCCGCCGGCCGTACCAGAGACTTCGGCCGGCTGGCGCTAGACGACGCTCCCCCTGGCGACCCATGCCGGGGCAGGTGGGCAAGGACCAATCGCAGAGCCGGTTGGCGGGCCCTAACGGGAGATGGGACTGCTCGGCTGGCGGGCCCCGCCCATGATGAGACAACGCAAGCAGCAGGACCCTTTGGCTGGCCGGAGAGGCTGTCAGCCGGGTCCCTCCACTTTGGTACTTATAGCATATGGTAAGAGCTGGGGGTTGGCCTATAAAACCCCCCGAGCCCCCCATGCAACGGGGACGGACAGAAAATATATACACTCATGCTCACATCCACGAAACTCTCATCATAGCGGAGGAAGACGAATCGGCTGCTCCTTCTTCCCCCTCTAGACACAGCTCCAGGACCATCCCTGTGAACATACCCATCCATCCAAAGAAACCAAGCAGGACTAGGGGTGTTACCTCCCTCGGAGGGCCCCAAACCTAGGTACATCATGTGTCATCACCTCTTGTGCCTAATCTCGCACTCGGAGCCCATCGGCTTCCTTTGGCCCCAACACCTTTGATAAGCCACCCCATGGCATCTGTCGTGAGAATACGACGACAGTTGACGCCCACCGTGGGGCCATACGCGGCGCCGGTCGGATTCATGCTCCGGGCGAGACCCCTCGCCATTCCCCGCTGTCGCCTCTCGTCCCGAAAAAACCATGGGGAGCTCGTGGGGCTTGCCTCAGCATGCCCTACGGGCAACTCCGTCGGCATAACGGCCGACATCGACGCGCTCACCGAGCGCTTCGGCAGGCTCAGCCTTGCCGAGGCTCCAGCCGCTGACGAGTATCCCGCGGGGGTTCTTGTCTGCGTCGGCCCGCCTACAGTAGTGGGCGCATTCGTTGTGGCTCGGCCTAGCGGGTCCCACGATCATGTGGGGGTGATGGCCATCACCTCCTCCACCGCGTCCGGACGGGCGCAGGTCGCGGCTACCACTGTTGTTGCCCGCGTCAGCACGTCCAACCCGCTCGGTACGGCCCTCCGGGGTTTAAGAACTCCGATCACCCTGATGGCAAACCCTGACACCGCCGCGGCCGACCTCGAGGTGGCTCGCCGCATCCTGTTCGAGGATGCCACCGCCCTCGCAGCCACGCAGCGCTGCATGGAGGCGGCGCAGCGGGAGTATGCTTCCGCCTACGGTCTCACCCCGGCTGGCGCCGAGCCCAGCCGGCGTGGGGCCATGCACGACCACGGCCGCGTGGTCGCCGAGATTCTCGGTGGCAAAATGCCCGTCTATGACACACCCGCAGCCAACTTGCGGGCCCTCAAGGTGGCCTATGAGGAGTTGGCCGCCTTGGAGGGCGAAGAGCACGCCGCCCATGAGCGCCACATCAAGGATCTCACCAATGCTGCTGATGCGCAGCAGCATCTGCTCACACCCGGTGGCGCTGCCACCGAAGGCCCCCGGTCCGAACGCGAGGGTACTGGAACTGTCGGCTGTCAGGCGGCCCAGTACTCCTGCTCCCCTCACGTCTCCGGCCGCCGAGTTGAAGCGAACAACCCCCAGTCCTCTCAGACGCTGGGGAGTGAGCAGCCGGCTATCAGCAGCCGGCGCACCAACGAGCCGCCTCGCAGCGGTCACCACCACGAAGCACTGGCATCCGGCAGCCGGCGCACCCGGCTGCACACGCCGCCTCCACGATGGAAGTCGCGGCAGTCAACGCCACCTACCATCCGTCCCGAACTCTCGGCCCGGCTCGGACCGCGCGTCCCCCGTAGCAAGGACGACGCTCGCAACCGCATCGACAGATTTGTGCAATCCGCTCTCCTCGAGGAGGAGGGTTCAATTGGTCCGTCCTGCTTCGGCCCCCGGATTCGCACCGAGCCGTTCCCAACCGGCTTCACGCTCCCTAGGGACACCCCAAAATACAACGAGGCCGCCAAGCCCGAGGACTGGCTGATCGACTACACCACTGCGGTGGGTATCGCCAGGGGGAATAAGCACGCTGTCGTTCGCTGTGTCCCCCTCATGTTGATCGGCTCGGCCTGCAGCTGGCTCAACAGCTTGGCGGCCAGCAGCATCAACACCTGGACAGACTTCGAGGAGGCCTTCGTTCGCAACTTCACCGGCACCTACAAGCGGCCTGGCCGTCCCTGTGAACTCGCCATGTGCGTCCAGGGGCCGGACGAATCCCTCCAGGACTACCTCACTCGGTGGACTGAGCTCCGCAACTCCTATGAAGGGGTGCACGAGGTACAAGCCATGCAATATTTCATCAAGGGATGCCGGGACGGCACCCCCCTCAAGCACAAACTCCTGTGATCTGAGCCGGCCACGCTGGCCGAGCTCATGACCAAGGCGGACAAGTACGCCACAACCGACTCGGCCATCCGGGTCAAGACGACCCCGCCGGCCAAGGCGACAACAACGCCGGCCGTGAACCGGCCGGCTGCCGACAACCGGCAGCCGCAGAACAACAAGCGCAAGAACGACCAGCCGGATCCCCGCTACGGGAGCCGGCAGGTCAACACCGTTGAGGATCAAGAGCCGGCTACCCAGCCTTCCGGCCAGCGCCAGCGCACCGGCAAGGCCGCCTGGCAGCCAAATCTCACCTTCGAGCAAATGCTCGATCTCCCATGCAAGAACCATTCAGGGGCCAAACCCTCTATGCACATGCTTCGGTAGTGCAGCTTCTCACAACGATTGGCCCGGGGGGACGGCCTTCTGGCTCCTCCTGCGCCGACAACGGCACTGAACGATGGTCGTCTAATCGACCAGTTCCCCAACTAGGATGGTTGCTACGTCGTCTTCACCAGTGAAGAGATGGGCAAGCACGTGGAGCGCCGGCTCCGCCGTGAGGTGAACACCACCATGTCGGCAACTCCCCAGTTCATGCACTGGTCGGAGAAGCCGGTCACTTGGAGCCAGGCCGATCACCCTGCCGTGATGCCGAATCCCGGCAGCTACGCCTTGGTCCTTGATCCCACCATCGCCACCAAGGAGCGAGCCTGTCGCTTCCCACGGGTGCTGATAGATAGCGGCAGCAGGATCAACATTCTTTACCTCGACATGATGGACAAGCTGGGGTTGAAGGTAGAAGACCTGCAGGCGAGCCGGACGGTTTTCCATGGCATTGTGCCTGGGAAATCCTTCTCCCCTATCGGCAAGATCACCCTTGACGTCCTCTTCAGCGGACCCAGCCACTTCCGTCGTGAGCTAGTGTTGTTTGAGGTTGTGGACCTCGCGATCCCCTACCACGCGCTGTTGGGCCGGCCGGCCCTTGTCAGCTTCATGGTGGTTCCACATTACGCCTACCTCAAGCTCAAGATGCCGGGCCCCAAGGGAATCATCACCATCAAGGGCGACTACAAGATGTCACTCGAGTGCGCTCGAGACAGCAGCCGGCTGGCCGAGGCCCTAGAAATCGCTGAGGAGAAGCGGCAGCTCGACCGGCTCGTGGCCCTTGCGTCCAGCCAGCCGGCCGTGCCCGCCCCTCCCTCGCAATCCACTAGCGAGGCCTCCTTCCAGCCGTCCAAAGACACCAAGCAAATCCCGCTCAACCCGGCCAACCTGGCTCAATGCGTCACGATCGGCTCCCACCTCGACAGCAAATAGGAAGGTGAGCTCGTCAACCTCCTCCGTGAGAATCGGGACATCTTTGCATGGTCTCCCAAAGACATGCCGGGTGTTCCGAGGAAGTTCGCCGAGCACAAACTACACGTCAGGCTGGACGTCAAGCCGGTCAAGCAACCCCTGCACCGCTTCTCCGAGGAGAAGCGACGCACTATCAGAGGAGAGATCGCCCGACTGCTCGTGGCTAGGTTTATCATGGAAGTATTCCATCCGGACTGGCTGGCCAATCCAGTCCTGGTGCTGAAGAAGAACAAGACCTGGCGCATGTGCATTGATTACACTAGCCTGAACAAGGCGTGTCCCAAGGACCCATTCGCCCTGCCACGGATCGATCAAGTTATCAACTCCACGGCCGGCTGCGACTTGCTGTCCTTCCTGGACGCCTACTCCGGCTACCACCAGATCAAGCTGGACCCGGAAGACCGGCTCAAGACCTCCTTCATCACGCCCTTTGGGGCCTACTTCTACATCACCAAGTCCTTCGGCCTGAAGAATGCAGTTGCCATCTTCCAATGGTGCATGCAGAAGTGCCTCCTGCCTCAGATAGGCAAGAACGTTCACATCTACGTCGACGACATCGTCGTCAAAACCAAGAAGCACTTTAGCCTCCTCGATGACCTCCGGGAGACTTTCGCGAACTTGCGCGAATACAAGATCAAGCTCAACCCGGAGAAGTATGTCTTCGGCATTCCCGCCGGTCAACTCTCGGGTTTCTTCGTGTCCGCCCGCGGCATTGAAGCTAACCTGGAGAAGATCCGCACAATCGAACGCATGCCGAAGCCTACCCGGCTCCGCGACATCCAGAAGTTCACCGGCTGCCTTGCCTCGCTCAGCCGGTTCATCAGCCAGCTGGGAGAGAAGGCTTTGCCCCTCTACCTGCTCCTTCGCAAGATGGCTCTAATCGAGTCGGGTCAAACAAAGAGCACGGGCATCTTTGACTGGCCTGATGAGGCAGACGAGGCCTTCTGCGGCCTCAAGAAGGCTCTCACCCACGGACCCATCCTGGCCACGCCGGCTGAGAAGGAACCGCTGCTCGTCTACATCGCTGCAACCACCCGCGTCATCAGCGTCGTCCTGGTAGTCGAGCGGCCGGAAGAAGGCAAGTCCCTGCCGGTCCAATGGAACATCTACTACCTCAGCGAGGTCCTCTCCGCGTCCAAGCAGAACTACCCCCCACTACCAAAAGATGTGTTACGGCATATATTTCGCCGCCAAGAAGGTCAAGCAATACTTCCAAGAGCATACCATTACCGTGGTGAGCACGGCCCCACTTGGCGAGATCATGAGCGGCCGGGACTCCACCGGTCGGATTGCCAAGTGGGTGATCGCCCTCGTCGATCACGAAATTGGTACGAGCCAAGAACCGCCATCAAGTCACAGGCTTTGGCAGATTTCCTCGTCTATTGGGCGGAGACGGAGTTCGTTCCGCCTCTCCACGCATTGGTGCATGCACTTCGATGGCTCAAAATTGAGGACCGGCCTGGGTGCCGGCATAGTCCTCTCCTCCCCGAAAGGTGATCAGCTCAAGTACGCCCTCCAGATCCACTTCGCCGCCTCCAACAACGTGGCGGAATACGAGGCCATCGTTCATGGCCTCCGGCTCGCCAAGGAGATCGGCATCAAGCGCATCCTCTGCTTCAGCGACTCCGACCTCGTGGTGTAGCAGGTCTCTGGCGAATGGAACGCCAGGGACGCCAACATGGTCAGCTACCGCTTCCTCGTACAACGGCTCACCAGCTCCTTCGAGGGCTGTGAGTTTCATCACGTCCCCCAAGCGGACAACGAGGCGGCGGATGCACTAGCGAAGATCGGCTCCACCAGGCAGGCCATCCCAGCCGGCGTCTCCCTCGAACGGTTGCTCAAGCCATTGATCAAACCGTCCCTAGAATCGCAGTCAATCTTCGTGCCGGCAGGCGCCGCGGGCCCATCAATGGCTCCGGCCGCCTCCCCTGCAACTTCGGCACCGGCTCTCAAACCGTCGGTCGTCCAGCCGGCCCTAGTCGAGCCGGCGGCGCCCGAAGTGGCTAGCCCCAGCGGCACGGCCGTCATGATGGTCGTCGACCAACCAGCCTCGGGGGCTCCCGAGCCGGTCCCGGGGGCTGGCGGCCCAGCCTCGGGGGCTGATCAACCAGCCCCGGGGGCTCCCGGGCTGGCCGCCGTCGCGGCCCCTTCATGGGCCCAACCCATCTTGGCATTTCTTCTGCGAGGCGAGCTGCCTCCGGATGAGGCTCTGGCTAGGCAAATCCAGCGCCGGGTCTCGGCTTACAGCATCATCAACAACGAGCTCATCCACCGCAGCAGCACCGGCGTGTTTCAGCGATGCGTCAAGCCAGAAAAGGGCCTGGAGATCCTCCTCGACATTCACCAGGGCGAGTGCGGGCATCATGCCGCCTCCCGGACTCTGGTGGCCAAGGTTTTCCACCACGGCTTCTACTACCCACGGCTCTCGAGGCAGCCAAGAAATTGGTCGACGAGTGCGAGGGCTGCCAATGCTTCAGCACGCAAAGCCGCCTGTCGGCGACGGCCCTCCGAACCATCCCCCTCTCGTGGCCTTTCGTCGTCTGGGGGCTGGACATGGTGGGTTCATTCAAGACCGCTCGAGGCGGCATGACGCACTTGCTGGTGGCCGTTGACAAGTTCACCAAGTGGATCGAGGCGCGACCAATTAAGAAGCTGGACGGCCCCACGGCCGTCCGGTTCATCGACGACATCACGGTACATTACGGCTTTCCCCACAGCAGCATCGCCGACAACGGCACCAACTTCGCCAAGGGCGCGCTCGCATGTTTTTGCTCCAAGCAAGGGATCCGGCTCGACCTGGCCTCCGTCGCTCATCCATAGTCAAATGGCCAGGTCGAGAGGGCAAACGGCCTCATCCTATCCGGCATCAAGCCTCGGCTCATGACGCCGCTGGTGAGGTCGGCCGGCTGCTGGATTGACGAGCTGTCGGGCGTCCTTTGGAGTCTCAGGACCACGTCGAACCGGTCAACCGGCTATACTCCATTTTTCCTTGTGTATGGGTCCAAGGCGATCATCCCCACCGACATCGAGTTCGATTCTCCTCGGGTCGCCCTATACACGGAAAAGGACGCCAAGAAGGCAAGAGAAGACAGCGTCGATCTACTCGAGGAAGCTCGCGAACTGGCCTTAAGCCGGACGGCGATCTACCAGTAGAAGCTCTGGCACTACCACAGCAAATGGATCCGACCGCTCTCGTTCCACGAGGGGGATCTGGTGCTCAAGCGGATCTAGCGAACCGCCGGGCAGCACAAGCTGTCCTCCCCCTGGGAAGGCCCGTTCATCATCAGCAAGGCACTACACAACAACGCGTACTACCTGATAGACGCCCAGAAGCCGCAGAAGCGCAGAAGAGACGCTTCCGGTGAAGAGACGGAGCGTCCATGGAATGCGGTGCTCCTGCGCCCGTTTTACTGCTGAAGAGAATCAATGTATGTATGTACCCCCGTCCTTTTGGGCTTATGAATGCAATGGGCGTCCCAAGCCGGCTCTTGGGGCGCGCCCCGTTACATTTCTCTCAAAGTGTTCCTCACTCACTGGCTCCCCGGTCCGGCTCCGGGCCCGGGGGCTAGCCGGATGGACCTAGAAATACCTCTCCAAAAAATGGCTAAGTAATGTGGGCCGGCCAAACTTCCCCACCCTTACCAGCTACAGACCGGCTCCCGGCTGTCCGACTGACGGGGCCTCGGGGCGGCAAGGTCTGGCTCACACGAAAGGTCAAAACGGGGGGGGACCTCTTCTGGGCCTAGCCGGACCCTCGCCGCGTCTCTGTCGCTCTACTTATCCCGGAAAAAAACGCGATTCCTAAGTTTCGAAACGGATCCCTCGAGGCGGACGCCCCGACCCAGCTACAGACTGGCTCCCGACTATCGGGCTGGTAGGGCCGAAACCAAAGGGGAAAAGGAATAGAAATGGAAAGAATCAAGGTGGGCGAAAAAGGGATAAGGATAGGGCGGCATGAGTCATAAGGCAAAACATGGATACTCACGATATAAACATTAAGGATAAAATGGCCCATGGCCTGCATTCAGTTCATTACTCAAAACACCCCCAGTGGGTGGAATCAAGTCTTACATGCAGGAACAAAGATAAAAAAGGATGCCCGGGGGCTCAGGCCGCCAACGCATCGCCAGCCGGCATGCCCTCAGCCGGCACGTCGTGGGGCGGCTCGGTCCTCGCCCCGGAGGTGGTCGCGGCCTTCGGGTCGACACCCTTGTCCTTCGAGGCGGGCTCCTCGGTCTCAGCCGTCTCGCCGCTCGAGTCGGTGCTCTCGTCGGCGACTTCGGCATCATCCGGGCCCTGAGGGATGCCAAAGGAGTCCTCCGGCAGCGGCTCGCCGTCCTCGCCAAGGGGCGGCAGGAACTCATCCGCGTCAATGTACGATGCGAGCTCGTTGGCCCGCTGGACGAGGGCCGGCTCGTGGGCCTCCCGCTCTACGGCTGGCACATCCCGCATGGTCGCCATCCGGCCCAGGTCTAACCCCCGGTACCAAGAAGTAATGAACCGGAGCGCCATCTGCACCCCAGCTCGGGCAGCCGATGCCTTCCAGGCCTCGAGGCAGGGGATGGCGTGCTCAAGCCACTATGCCACACGGTGCATCGGAGCTCCTCCGCGGCCCGGCCACAGCATGACGATGACCTCCTTTCCGGCGGTCTTGAGCCGCTCCACGATGTGCTCAAGATGGGTCATCCGCATCTCTACGGCGATCCCAATCTCGTCCATGTCCCACGCGGCATGCTCCTCGATGGAGCGACCGTACCCCCAGAGGTGTTCCCGGTGCTCCTCAACGGCGCGCGCGGCGCGACAATGAGTCTTCAGGAAACATGCTCGAAGAAAGAAGAAGAGAAGAACAGAAAAAGCAAGATGAAGACGTGAGAAATGGCAGAGAAAAGTGCAACCGGCTGAGGAGGGAGAGAGGTTGGCACATACCTTCGATCGCGTCGTCCACCCCGACGGCGAAGTGGTACGCAGCCTCGCGCTTCGACTTCTGGGCCGCCTTCGAGGCGGTGAGGGAGCCCTTGACCTCCTCGAGCGTCTTCTCGAGGCAGGTCACCTCGCCTTGAAGGGCGGCGGTCCTCAGGGCGGCGTCAGCCGCCTCCTTGATGGTCGCCTCCCAGGCCGCCACCTCCTTTGCCGCCTCGGCCTTGAGCCGGTCCCGGGCCGCCTCCCCGTCGACCAGCAGCGCGCCCATCCGGTCCGTCTCCTGCACGGCCACCTGGACGTCCCGCGTCAGCCGGTCCCGTTCGGCGACGAGCCCGGCCTTCTCCCCCTGAAGGGCGACCAGCTCGCCTGTAAGACACATCCAACGTCAGCCGACTCCTGGGGGCTATGTGCCTCTCCTACAAAATGTAACCCACCTCGCACGTGCGCTAGCTCCTCCTCCAGGCGGTAGAAGCCGTATTTACTATGGTTGTGGATGGCGACCACCTCCGCAAAGAGCTTCTGCCGCTTGGAGGTGTCCTCCTATCACAAGAAAAAGAAGCAAGAGATCAAGAAGTGCTCGAAGGAGATCCGGCCCGGCTGCCCGTCAGCCGGTCAGCCGGCCCGCATCTCGGCGGCTACACCCAGTGGGTGCGCTTGTGCGCTTCCACCAAAAACTCAAGGAAAGTTGCCTGCTTACCTCCGCGCACTGAAGGGCGGCGTCCGCCGCCTTCGCAAACCAGGCTAGCTCCTGCTGGCACCGGTCCAGGACGCTCCCCAGATCCACGAGGGAGGGGACCGGGCCGCCTGCCGGGGGAGCCGGCAGGGCCGGCACGCTCGCCAGTGCGTCCCAGTCCCGGGAGACCTCCTGCATCGACCGCAGGACCCTCCGGGCCCGGCCGCCGCTGCCACCCGGACTCAACGCGGCTCCGGCCGCCGGGGGCGGGTTGATGACGGCAAGGGGCCAGGAGTCGCCTCCCGCCGGCCCCTCGCCCGGCGTCGTCGCCGCCTCTTCTCCTGGACGCTCCGGCGCGTCGGTCGCGCCAGAGGGCACCTCCACCTCCATGACTGCCGCCTCTGGCGGCACCTCTAGTCTCGTCTTCGGGGCCGTCGGCACCTCTGGCGCCTCGACCCGGACCGGTTCGGTTGTAGGCGGAGTTGCCTCCGGCACCTCAGGCCGGGTCGCCTCGGGAGCCGGCATCATCGCCGCCTCCCTCACCTAGGCCGCCTCCTGCGCGGGCGGAGGCACGGGCGGGTCCGTAGCCGCCCCTCGTGGCTCGCTCGATGGGGGCCTCGACATGCGAGTGGACTCCGCTGCGGAGTCCGAGGCCCGCGAAGTCTCGGTCGACCCCCTTCGCCGCCGGCCGCTCGAGCCCCCGGAGTGCGCGGCCCCTCCCCACGTCTCGGACCGAGAGGCTCGCAGCTCCGTGAGCCTCCTTTTCTCCTCCCGCTGGGTGGCCACGTGTTCGCGGGCCAACCGGCCAGCGGCGTCCGTCTGCTCCCCCGCCGCCTCCTCCTCATGCAGCTCGATCGGTTCGTTGCAACATCCAAGGGCTGGTCATCGACCGGCTCGCGAGGCAACAACAACAAAGAAAACTAGCACGAGGAGGAAAGAACTTATGCAACGACAAGGGGCAGGGCCCGCTTGGCGCGTGGCGGCGGCTTCCGCGCGGCAACCTTCACCCGCTTCGGGCCGGGTGGCGAGGCTGCTGGCCCCTCGTGAGCCGGCCTCTTCCCTCTGCCAATCGCTTCGGCCGCTGGGCCTCGAGTCGGTCGCTCCTCGCTCCTCCGGTCCTGGCATTCCGCGGGAGGAGGTCCGTCTAGAATCATCAAATCGTCATCATCATCGTCGTCATTTGTCCAGTCTCGCATGGAGGGGGCAAGAGGGAACTCACCCACTTCGCTGGATTCCCCGACTACGCCGGACCCTCTGTCCCCGCCAGGAGCGCCGCCTCGCGGATCCGCCAGCTCATCACCCCCCCCCCCCAAGGAGTCCACTCCTTCCTTCGGGGGGCCTCCTGTCTGTAAGTATCGAGAGTCGGAGTCCTCGCGCTCTGCCTCGAAGATCTGTGGGTGTGGGCCGTCTGGCGTGTCCTATCGCACCAGCAGCTGCGGTCAACACTTCAACATAAGTTCTCTAGCCGGCTGCCGGCTGGGGAATACCAAACGAGAAAGAACCGACTCGGCGAAAAAACTCACGAGGTCGTATGGCTCCATGCCAAAGGACCACGAGGCGGGCTTCAGCTTGAACGTCGTGAGGGCGTTCACCCGCTTCGCCACCTGAGCCGGCGTCAGCTCGACGGTGGACTGTCGACAGGGGTCGTGTCGGCCGGACATGTCGCGGATCCGGTGTGACCTCATCTGGAGGGGCGACACCCGGCGCGAGACAAAGGCCGCCACCAGGTCGGCGGCAACCAGCCCCTCGGTGCTCTTCAGCTGCGAGAGTCAGGAGAGCTCGTCCAAGGCCACGCCGCGCGGGGCAGGTCCGTGCCAGTTCTGCTAGGAGGACTGCCGGTCCTCGAATGATGGCAGCCGGATGTAATCCGTCTTCGGGTCGATGTTCTTCACGTAGAAGAACGATCGGTGCCACCCCTTGACAGACTCGATCAGAGAGAGGGGGGAAAGCGAGCGATGCCGCGGCAACACACCATCGTGCCCCCACACGCATCGCTCTTCAAAGACTTGAGATAGAAGATGGCGTTGAAAAGCTCGAGGAAGGGGAGAATGCCAAGGTACCCCTCGCACAACGCCACGAAGGCGGAGAGGTACAAGATCGAGTTCGGACCAAGGTGGTGAGGTTGGAAGTCGAATGTGTCAAGAAGAAGACGGAAAAAGAGGCTCACCAGAAGGCCGAAGCCCGGGAGAAGTGCCAGAGGAACACGACGCGTTCCCCTGACTGTGGCGTCGGCGCTACCTCGCTGCCCGGCGCGCGAGTGGCCACGCGCTCCGCCGACGGTAGCATTCGCGCCTTGCACAGCTTGGCGATGTCGGCCTCGGTGACAAAGGAGCCGCCCCATCTACCGCCGCATCCGTCGGCCATCGCGGCGGTGTTTCAACGTGCGGAAACGGGCGCGGGTTCGGGCGCGGCGGCGTGTGGAGAAGAAAGAACAACGGCGAAGGAGGGCAACAAGGAGGCAAGGAGGGCGCAGGTACCTCCGCCTCTTGCCCTTCCTCCCCTTTTATAGGGGAGGCCACGACCGGGAACGTGGATCGTTTGTGCCCACGCCCCCCAGAAACCCCGCGCAAGTGGGTGGCCCGGGTCGTAACTGCCGCTTCGGGGCGCAAAGGATCTGGCCCTGGCCCCGAGGCCTATTGGGCTATGCCTAGGTCCTAGCGGGCTAGGCCTAGGCGACGTCCTGTCTCCCCGTGTGCGCGGGACCCATCGCATCATTACGTGCCGCATGGAGAGTCGCGTGCTGGCGCGGGTCCCGAGGCGTCGTGCCGGAACCCGAGGCGTCGGGACCGACGACTGACCCGGCTGCCCCTTCGCCTTCGAGCCGGAGGCAGGTGGAGCTGAGGGGAAGCCGCCAGCTCCCCACCGTCCGTCGAACGTAGGCCCCCGCCGGCTTCGGGGGCTACTGATGGGGTTTATATCCCTAGTTAGGCTAAAGCAACGGGGTCCTCTCCCCCTTCGCTTCGAAGGAAAACTATGCGGCCGGCTGGACGTGGCTGGCCAGAGGGCGCCCGACGCAAGCCAGCACCGGCTGGCGCCCCGACCAGCTGGTCAAGCAACCGGTTAGGCCCTCGGCCAGCCGGTTGAGTAGCCAGCCGCCCACGGGCCGGCTCCTCCGTTGACTTTGGGACGGACGTGCCCCGTCCCGTCCCTCTGTCTGCGGGTACGACGACGCGACGCGACCGGCACGACGGGCGGCCTTGTGGCTATAGTGGCCGCTAATGCCACGCTGCGCATGGCTATAGTTCGACCGTCCCGGCCGCTGAACCCAGTGAGTGCAACCGTACGGGGGAACAGTGCTAGCACGCCCTTGCCACTCGACTACCTGTCCCGGCATGGCTACACTGCCGTCGGCCGTACCAGAGACTTCGGCCGGCTGGCGCTAGACGATGCTCCCCCTGGCGACCCGTGTCGGGGCAGCTGGGCGAGGACCAATCGCAGAGCCGATTGGCGGGCCCCAATAGGAGATGGGACCGCTTGGTCGGCGGGCCCTGCCCATGACGAGATAACGCAAGCAGCGGGACCCTCTAGCCGGCCGGAGAGACTGCCAGTCGGGTCCCTCCACTTTGGTACTTATAGCATATTGTAAGAGCCAGGGGTTGGCCTATAAAAACCCTCGAGCCCCCCATGCAACGGGGACGGACAAAAAATATATACACACATGCTCACATCCACGAAACTCTCATCATAGCGGAGGAAGACGAGCCAGCTACTCCTTCTTCCTCCTCTAGACACAGCTCCAGGAGCATCCCTGTGAACATACCCATCCATCCAAAGAAACCAAGCAGGACTAGGGGTGTTACCTCCCTCGGAGGGCCCCGAACCTGGGTACATCATGTGTCATCACCTCTTGTGCCCAATCTCGCACCCGGAGCCCATCAGCGTCCTTTGGCCCCAACACCTTCGATAAGCCACCCCATGGCATCTGTCCAGATTCAAATTTGAGCAACTTTACATTGTGAAGTTTCTCCCCTTGACCCCAAACTTTGTGGACATGATCTAATCACCAAATAATGATGCTACACTAAGTGGTGCATCAAGGGTAATAGCTTAGCATAACTAGATCTACAGAAACCTGATTTAGTTAGTTTCTAGGGTTCACAAAGTTTCTATTGTCAACTTTGCTCATTTGAGCTCAAAATTGGTGATCAGGCTTATTCTCAACCACCATTTGATCCTGTCAAATCTCATGGCAAGCAAAGTCCATTTGCTTGCCCTAATCCCCATCAAACACCTTCTACAGGTTTGGAAAAATCATGTTTTCACCACCTTTTACTTTTCGCCTTGCCTCCAAATTTGTACCACACTTGCTCCCTCACCTCTTACCCCTCCAGTAAAAATCCCAAGTCCATAGGCCACAGGAAGATGGGGTAAATCCCCCATTTTCACCTCTGGACAGCCCTGGCAGGAACATTTTTACCCTCTCCTCTTATTCTATCTCCCTCCCAGGGCATCCAATGCTTTTCTCCCTAGCCTAGGTGCCCCTAGATCCCCCTAGACACCCTTGGCCACGCACAAGATGCCGTTGGCATGCCATGGCATGCCAAACGCACGCTCTGGAGCACGCTACAATGCCAAGCCGTTGCCCACTGCATGGCTCCGGCGGCCTCGGGCCTCCCCCTCGTGCCACTTGGCCCCCCTCGGCGTCCGCGCCACGCCACCATGTCGTCCCCCTCCTCTCTCCCCCTCCTTCTCCCTCCTCCCGTGCATGTCAAGCGCCGCCCGGCTCGGCCAGTGAGCGGGCTCACACGCGCGCACTCCTCTCTCTCTCTCTCTCTTGCTCCCGCTCGTCGTGGACCAACCCCAGGTACACCCCCGAGCAGCCCCGCGAGTTTTCTCTCCCTCTAGCCTCGGACACGTCCTTGCTGGCGCACGGTTCATCGGTGGACTCGTGCCCCGGCTATAAAAAGGGCCCCAAGCCCCCCTCTCTCCTCCTATGGCCCCCTTCCACTTCCAATCCCCCCCTGAGCCACCCTTGTGACCGCCCGGAGCACCAGTGCTCGGGATCGACCGAGGCACTGCCGTGTCGGGGCTTCTCGATCTTGGGCTACCAGCCCACTCCGGCCTTCCTTCCTCCTCCGTTGAGCCCCCAGAGAGCTCCCGCATCGCTCCCCCTTCCCTCCCGATTGTTTTGCTACAAGAAGTGATGCCGACGACCTCCACCCGAAGCGGCTCCGCCGTGCCTCCTCGTCGCCGGCGAACCTGTGCGTCCCCGGTATTCTCTTCACCTCCAGGAGACCGGCGGCTCGATGCTCAGCCTGTTCCCGCCTCCAGCTTCCCTCGCCGTGCCTCCCTTCACTACCGATGAGCATTGATTGTGGTCAAGAAAAGAAAGGACTACATATTGTATGTGGAGTCACATTGAGTCTTTGGAGTAGTACCAGTACTCATGGGATAAACTCAAGTTTAATGTACATGAAAGCTTGATGCATGGACGAATCCAGGATAGTGAAGAATCGCCAAGGTGGAGTTTGTTGGAGTTGTGTCGAATATTGTGTACAAGGTAGGTTACAGTTGTACTTGTCGTTGTACTGCGTTTAGACTAGGTGTGGAGTCGTGTCCTAATGTTGCACGTGTACCCTTAGTCTCTTATATAATGAGGGGTAGACACACGATGTAACCTATGGCAACATAATAGCACACGCAGGCACGTAGGGCTAGCCGGCGGCATGAGCAGGCACCCGGGCGACCGGGATGTGGTATTGTGACGGTGTCACGGGTGGCAGCGACAGTACTCAGGCCCCGAGGATGTAGCCATATCAGTGAACCTCGTTAACAAATCTCGGTGGCGTGCCTCGTGTGAGGGCTTGGTCCTCGGTAGATCGACTGTGTGCTTCGGATTAATTCTAAAACTTAGTAACTTCAATCAAAAAGTCATGTAAGCATTACCAACATGAAATCTAGTTTCAAATATCTTATCACAATGGATTTAATGATGAAAACAAGTTTTAGATCAGGTCGACGATTTGAGCTACAAATTGAATATTATTTTTTATGAAATATTCGATGGCATCAACTTTTTTTCTTTTTGATGCATGCATTCGTGTCCATGTGGGGAGAAGGATGGAAAAACTAATTTATTTTAGTGCAACTTGATAACTTCTGACCCCAAAGAAATCACCTGAACATATCGATGTGGAGGTAAAGTTTTGAAGGTATCATCGTGGTGGATATAATTTTGAAAGTTGATTTTGAATCGAACCAGCGGTCTAAGCTAAAATTATTTTTGGAATTTTATGGAATCTCTGATGAGATAATATTTTCTCCTCTTGTGCATGATTGCATGTGCACATGTCGCAAATGGGGGGGGGGAGCTTTTTATGCCTGTGAACAATTTAAGAACTCACGTAGTGTAATTTGTAACTTACATACTAGTACTACAACTTGGTAGCTTTTTGTCATAAAATGTCATCAAAACATGCTCCAGATGAATTTAATGATGAATTTAATGATGAAAGCGAATTTTGAATTGCACCAACAATTTGAGCTGGCAAATATTTAAATTTTGAATTTCGATGAAAGCATTGATGACATCAGCTTTTATCCTTTAGTGCATGCATCCATATGCTTATGTGGAGAAGGATGGATGAACCATTTTTATCCGATACCTTATGTGTGATCAACTTTTTTTTTAGGAATTATGTGTGATCGACTTGGTAACTTACTTACTCCCGTTTGGTAACTTTGATTAAAAAAAACATCAGAACATTTCAACATGAAGATCTCGTCGCCAGGAGTTTAATGGTGAGAACAGGTTTTCACTACAAGACATTGTAAATTTTAAATTTCAACAAAGAAAAACTATGGCATCAGTTATGTCTTGTAGCGTATGCATGAATCCGCATCGGAAGGGTTGGGGAATCATTCAGATCTATCCCTATATCTCTAACGTTGCCCGAGAATGCAGCCAAAAAATGATAATAATAAGACTAATGTAACTCAACATAAGTATGAAATTAATAACGGCCCATGATAAGAGTGTTTAATCAAATTATTCAAAGAAGCTATTTCTTCAAAGTACTAGTAGTAACAAACTAAACAGAACAAAATAAATACTGGCTGAGGAAAAGCTACAATAAGCATGCGATCAAACAAAACTCATCAGAATAGAAGATATCATGTATACTAAACAACAGTACTGAAAATCTTTATTTTATGTAAGGCACGTGTACTTCTACTTTTGCACCAAACTTTGCAAATGCACATATGCTGCCAAGATAAACATTCATGAATTAGTGAAAATAGCGCCAGTGTCATACTAAATTTCTGATTCCTTGTCGTGTTTCAAAACAATTGTGCTCTTAATAGCAGCTGTCCATTGGAAGACCATTAATTCCTTTTTATATTTAGTGAAAAACATATATGAAGAATAATTATTTCTTCATCAACCATATGAAAACTCATATCAAGATATGTTCTATAAACATCCCAATAGGTGCACCATGAAACTTAGATTCACCATGATCTATTCAATAACAAGAACATTAGGTACGCCATGAAACTTTGTTCATTGCTGACCTAAACATGGTTAGTTTATTTTGGGGGGAATATGCTACTGTTTCGACCAAAATCCATTTGCGTCTTTGCATTACAAGAGGGGTATACTTGATTCAAGATCACACCAGCAAATGTTGGTGATTCCTAACTCTACCAAATTTCATATACTGAATAAACAGCTTGTAGATACATGGAGCCGAGATACAAAAATAACATGCTCAACCCTAGAATGCCACTCAGAATATAACTCAGGGTCTATGTATGCACCATGATCCATTGACCATCCTTTAATTGCTATCTGTGAAGTCTGCGTCGATAACATCTCCATCATTGGGTCCCTTTCCTGAGCTTGTTGATCCAGCACCGGGCGTAGGCTCAGCTTCAGCATCAGTAGAGCCAGCACCACCAGCACTAGTTTGGTTGTACATAGCCTGTCCAATCTGCATTACCTCCTGATTCAAAGCCTCCATGGCAGTTTTCATGCTCTGTGTCGATCCACCAGCAATGGCATCTTTCAGTTCCTGGAGCTTTACATCAACCTTCTCTTTCACAGGAGCAGGGACCTTGTCCCCAAGCTCCTTCAGTTGTTTCTCCGTCTGGTACACCACAGAGTCTGCCTGGTTCTTGGTGTCAATAGCATCTCTTTTCTCTTTGTCCTCCTGGGCGAACTTGTCGGCTTCTTCTACCATTCTCTCAACCTGCAAACCAATATGTCTCAAAAGGCATGTTTATGCAACAGCACAGGTATCCACAAAAAAAAGGTATTTTTCTTTGTTTCTGGAGTGCACAGCATGCCATAATATACAACAAACAGATTACAATGGCATCAATTCTTTGTTTGCCAAGTAAACCGCACAAGGCTGTACAATAGGGCAAATACACTGCCCATTTACTATCCAAGGATTATTTGCAACATACTCCATTTCTCAATATAACGCATATTACGATTCATCAAGAATTCATGGGGTTGACGAACAATTCCTCTATTATTATACTTTATCAGGCATAAAAGTTAGTATCGCATTAGATTTGTATTTATACAACTTATGATTATAAGGTTCACATAAACAACATATGAGTAGATGGTCAACCCCTTCTCTTCAGGAAACATAACACACCTTACATTGTGAAACAGAGGGACTGATGCATGCATGCATGCATGAAAGTAACATCAAAACAGATTTGGTGCAAGAAATAGCAACAAAACAGATTGGAAATCAAGGGATGATTAAAGAACAAAACACTAAGCCCCATTTGACAGCTCAGTTTTTCTAAGTATTATAGGAATACTACATTTTTCTAAATTACTACGGTTTTAATTACTGTGAGCTGTTTGGCTACCCAAAAAACAATGGTATTTATAACTGCAGTATTGTTAAAAGTGTGCTATTTCCTCTGTATTAAAAAAAAGAATCCCCAGACTCTTTTTTAAAAACTGAGCACGCGAAGAAAACGAGTCTGTTGGTTATCGCCTTCCTCACTACAAGCCACCATCGCCGCCGCCCTCTGTTGGAGATCGGCCATAGACAAGTCAAGAGAAGGCAATGGAAAAAATGGTGTCCTTCGTACTCTAGCTTGCGCTCCTCCTTCTCTCCCCTTACGCACCGTGCATCTTATGCCCGCTGGCCAGCCATGTCGCGCTGATAGCCGCAACGCGAGTCCACAACTCACTGCTGGCCTAGCCTGTGCATGCCTTGTTGTGTGCGGTCATACCATGCCGACGTGTGTTGCGCTGCCATGACGTGGCCTTGCTCGACGCTGCTGGCTGCACCTTTACTGCTCTCAACCGTCACCCGTGCCTCCGCTCGCCGCTACGCGCCACTGTTGGCCAAGCGGCAAACAAGCCAAAGCTCCGGTGCAATATTCCATACCGCGTCGCTGCGCTCCCACAGCCACTGTGCCCAGCATGCCACCTGGTTTGTTTGTGTGTCCATGGCCATTCAGTTCACAACCACTGGCCAGCTAAGAAGCATGCATGGTTTGTTTGTGTGTCCATGGCCATTCAGTTCACAACCACTGGCCAGCTAAGAAGCGTGCATCTTACAACTGCTACGAAACGGCTATCTAGCTAATTTACGTCATTGTAAACGAGCACCAGCCAAACACGTCCCAGTATTCTCAATACTACAAAATACTTTGATATGTCAAAACTGTGGTATCTACTCCCTCCGTTCCTAAATATAAGTCCTTTAGAGATTCCAATAAAGACTACATACGGAGCAAGATGAGTGAATATACACTCTAAAATACATCTATATACATCTGTATGTAGTCCGTATTGGAATCTCTAAAAGGACTTATATTAAGAAACGGAGGTAGTACCTATAGACTAAAATACTGTAGTTTTCCAATACTACAGTTTTTACAATACTTTGCTGCCAAGCACAGCCTAAAATGAATCTTAACAACACTGCATACCATTGAGAAAACAAGCACACTACATTGCTGACATGACAAAAAAAACTACTCCCTCCGTTCCTAAATATAAGTCTTTTTAGAGATTCCGCTACAGACTACATACAGATGTATATAGACATACTTTAGAGTGTAGATTCATTCATTTTGCTCCGTATGTAGTCCGTAATGAACTCTAAAAAGACTTAGATTTAGGAACGGAGGGAGTAACAAATTTCATAACTAATTACCAAAACAACCACAGTTTATTGCGGTCAGTCGCACAAGAATGCTTGAAAGCATAATCATTGAAAGCATACCTCGTCCTTTGGTAGTGTACTAGCACCAGTGATGGTGATATCCTGCTTCTTTCCGGTACCCTTATCAACAGCTGCCACTGACAGAATGCCATTGGCATCAATGTCAAACTTAACTTCAATTTGTGGTACACCACGTGGTGCAGGAGGGATCCCATCCAGTCGGAAGCTTCCGAGAGACTTGTTGTCCCTGACAAACTCTCTCTCTCCCTGGAGGACATTAATCTCAACACTTGTCTGTCCATCAGCAGCCGTCGAGAATACCTCTGATTTGGAGGTGGGCAGTGTTGTATTCCTGGGGATAATCTTCGTCATCACACCACCCAACGTCTCCAAACCAATTGACAATGGAGTAACATCAAGAAGAACAACATCCTTCACATCTCCAGCCAAAACTCCACCCTGGAGTTTCAAGGAATAGAGTAATACATGAGCTGTTATGTATGTTAGTAAGTTATAGATGTGGTCTTGCACTGTACCTACAAGCTTTGGGAGCTAACTTGAAATGCAACTAAATTGACCATTGGTACTTTACGGAAACATGTGCACAAGACTATGTGAAACTCTAAAAAGGACTAGAGATTATGCTCTGCAAAGAGCAACAAAAAGGGGAGCCAGGTGCACATAGCTCCCGCTTGCACAGGGTCCGGGGAAGAGCGAGACCACTTTGGGTCTTTTGTACAGAACATTTCCCTGCATTTCTGCAAGAGGCTGTTTCCAGGAATATCAAACCCGTGACCTCATGGTCACAAGGCGCAAAGAGCAATAAAAGAAAATGTAAACTTGGGGGAAAAGAAAATAACCTGTACGGCCGCCCCAAGAGAAACAACCTCATCAGGGTTGACTGTAACATTGGGATCCTTGCCTGTAATCTTCCTAACGGTTTCTTGCACTGAAGGGATTCGGGTGGATCCACCCACAAGAATCACTTCATCTAGATTACTAATAGATAGCTTAGCATCTTTCAAGGCATTATTAACAGGAGTTTTAAGCCTATCAATAGAAGAATAGAAGTATGAGATGAGTGAAGCCATCAAAAATATAAGAAAATGCAGAACCAGTGCACAAAAATTATTTTATAAGCTTTGCCAAATTGATAGAACGTTCATGTTTACCTATCAATCAGATCTGAACACAGTTCCTCAAATTTAGCTCTAGAGAGGGTTGCCTCAATGTGTTTGGGCCCATCAGCAGTAGCAGTTATGAATGGCAAGCTGCAGTCAAAGACATTCAACTGTTTAAAGGAGATATCTCCAGCTGAGCAAATAGAGCACCATTCAAATTCTCTGTGGAAAAATACCTAATGTTCGCCTGTGTCAGCGTTGACAATTCCATCTTAGCTTTTTCTGCTGCCTCAGTAAGACGCTGGAGGGCTTGTTTATCCTTAAGAAGATCGATGCCTTCATCATTCTTGAAGGTGCTAGCAAGCCAATCCACAATTTTCTGCATAATCCAAGAGATAACATTACAAGAAATAGGTGGAAAGTTATGAAGAATACTATTAGAAACTGAGTCCACCTGAAGTATGAACAGTACAAGAATACAACGCCAAGAGATCTTTCACATGCAATTCGCTTTTAGAAGTTGAAGTCAAACAAATATTGTATAAAATACAAAGTTTTCAAGTGATATATAATATAGGGTGTTTTCAAGTTTGTGAACATGTATTAGTCTATTTTAGATCTGTAGCAAGGCACGGGGACTTTGCTAGTTTGACCAGGAAATTTGGTGTGTGTGTGCGTCAAAATAGTGCATGATGAACTTTCACAAATTTTGAAAGATGTGATAATTTTCCAGGAACAATAGAAGAGGAATTTCAAACCTTATCAAAGTCATCTCCACCTAAGTGTGTGTCCCCAGATGTGGAAAGCACCTCAAATACACCATCTCCAACCTCCAATACTGCAGAGTAATGTTGCTTCATCAGTAGTAATTACACATGACCTTCTTACAAACCTCGGTGTAATTATTTTTAACACAGAACACCAAAGAAAACTACCCAGTGGACATTCGATATTTTGAGAGCTCTTATCCTATCAGCTTAAGTTTTAATAAAATGCTTTTTATGAATTAACTAAAAGCTAATTCTATTTAGAAGTAGCTTTTGTCAATAAGTGGTGGCATATATTGCTCAGATCAAGGATTCATAGATATTATTCTCTGACTGGAGCATGGAAAAGTAACACACTTCTAGATAAACCATTTTTGCTTTACAAATCAAACTGAACAGGACAAAACATTGCCATTTTCAGTATTCCACCCATGATTCATCAAATAAGGACTGTTATGGTAGTATATGACAGTGATAAGATTATCCATGTGGTTCAGAATTTATAGCATTAAATGTAAAAGATAAACACAGTTTGGTATTCTACCATACCAGAGACATCAAAAGTACCACCACCCAAGTCAAACACTAGAATCGTTTCGTTGTTTTTCTTCTCAAAACCATAAGCAAGAGATGCAGCAGTTGGCTCATTTATAATGCGGAGAACTTCCAGTCCTGCAATACGGCCAGCATCCTTTGTTGCTGTCCTCTGTGAGTCATTGAAGTACGCTGGAACAGTAACCACCGCTTTTGTAATTTTGTCATTCAGAAACTTAGATGCATCGTCCACCAATTTCCTCAATACCTGAAAAGGTAAAGATGTACCATAGAAGCCAAATAAGTCCCTCACATTCGAATCATGTATACTATAGGTCCATAAATTCACATGGTTATGTCAGCTTAGGTCTCTGAAGTTAAACATGAGATCTGCACATTTAGGTCCCTAAATTTGTATCTGAATACAAAGAAAAGGGTCCACGCCTGACTAAACTTTAACAATTAGCACATCATGTGTTGCAACTATTTGGACAATGGGCATAACTGAAGCAGTGATCTCTCATAAATAAACAAATTGCCAAACTGGTAGCAATTCAAAGTACTCACTGAAATGAAATATCCACACTTCATATACCATTGGAAACGTTAAATCATCCAAGACATAGTAATAGGTTAACGAACTGCCTCGCATTTTCTTATTATAAACGAAGGAATAATCTTTAACACCATCAATGAGGAGTACAATATGGAATGACAATTGAGTACATTGCCTCCTTGTGTTAAGCCATATATAATAATAAAAGGGAAATTACCTGCGCGGATATCTCTTCTGCTGCGAACTGCTTGCCGATAGCAGGGCAGTCCAGCTTGACGTTTCCGTTCTCATCGCGCACGACGTTATACGAGACCTGCTTGGCCTCGTCATCTACCTCAGCCATCTTGCGTCCAATGAAGCGCTTGACGGAGAAGAAGGTGTTCTCCGGGTTGACAACGGCCTGCCTCTTGGCAATCTGGCCCACTAGCCGTTCTCCTCCCTTGGTGTACGCCACCACCGACGGCGTCGTCCGCTGGCCCTCGGCGTTGGTGATCACCGTCGGCTTACCGCCCTCCATCGCCGCGACGGCGGAGTTGGTAGTGCCCAGGTCGATTCCCACCACCTTCTCGCACGTCACCCGCATCGCCAACCCGCGTGGCCGCCCGCCACGAGCAACCCGCATCTGCAGGGGCATGACCGCCGGCCGCCGCCGGCTAACGAAGAGAGAGCTCGACGGGGAGGCGCCGGCCATCGCGCTGACCTGGAAAGTGAAGGTAGCCATGGCGCGGGTTCGTTACGTAAACCCTAACCCTAGTGAAGGATTCAGGCGGCGATGGCCCGGAGGGGATGGAGAGCCAGGGGGCGGAGGAGAAGAGGTTTCAGAGGGGAGAAGAGATAAGACGGCGAGAGAGTTTTATACTGCAGATGTGGGTATCGGTTGCTGACGAGTTCTCTCCTCTTTTTTTTCCAAAAATGACAAATATGCCCAAATATGTCAGTGCGTTGCAACGGAAGAAAGAATATTCCGACAGGACGACACCTTTCTAGTAAAAAAATACCTCATGCTCGATGATTAGGCTATAGAGATATGGCAGGCATACATAAAATTTTGAACATATGTGAGAATGAGACAATTACTTTTAAAAGGACATTAAAAAACAATAATTTTAAAAGGTCTAGTTTCCTAAGTACATTTACATTGTAGTCATTTTTAGTCTAAAGTTGTTTCTCAATTACCCGTTCCAACTTCTAACCATATGCGATACGGGGGAAGCCCGTGTGTGTTGATCTTTCACGATTTGGAGGGGATTCACAAAGAACATGGGGAAGAACGAGAGGGAAAACACTAAGGGCAAACACGATTACACATCCACTAGAATCACGATAACACACGAGGAACGAGATCCCCAAGTCAAACAACGATACAAGTAGCGGTACGTGATCTCCCACTCTGGAAGGAGGGGCCTTGATATCCCGAAGGATCTTCCCTCGTAAGGGGCCTTGACATCCACTAGGGATCTTCTCCTATAGAGGCATCTCCATGGGAGAGGTAGTGGAAGGAGCTATGCTCAACTATCTAAGAGCAAACCATAGCTAACCCTAAAAACGAGGAGGGGAAGGAGTTTATATAGTGCTAGTCACGAAAGGGTAAGGAAGAGGGAGATACATGGGCTTTGGGCCCGTTCCTACGCTGGCAGGCCGGTTGTACCGGGATAGTGATCGGTTGTACCGAAAACCAGGCATTGACCGGTTCAACCGATGAAGCACCGGCCTTGAACCGCAGCAGAACAGATTCGGGGCCCCTGTTGTCGCGGTTGTTGGCGGTGGCGGGCCGGTTGTACCGGGCGGCGGTGCTGGGCCGATGGTGCACCGGTTGTACCGCTAATTCCTGGGCAGACGCTTGATCTCCTCCTTGCTCTTGGTGTTCCTCTTGCTTCCTTCCTCCCTCTTGATACCTAAGCACACGAAGTGTCTTCGCTTGAGGTAGCATCCATGTTCCGAAAACATCAAAGGGAGAGTCATAAAGGAGTGAGGTCACCTCGTTTGTAATGGCACGTGCACGGGCTCTCGTCAATGGTCCATTTGGAGCTTGAGGTGTTGGTGATGTGTCCATGGTGGTGCTCGTGGGATGCTCCGCATCATCTCCCCCCACCCCTTCACCACCACTTACTCACAAGAGAAGCATTCAGAACATATCCCCACTCATACCAACTGATTTTCTAAGAGAGAGAGACATACTCATGTGTTGAGATCATGCCATTCCATTCCAACCACATGAATCTTGATCTGTAGCCTCCCCAAGTTGCTTTCCACCCAATCAATCTCTTCCACCAACGCCAAATCTATGAGAGAGTGATTGAGTGTTGAGGAGTCTATCATCTTGAAACACGAGAGCAAGGAGTTCATCGACATTATCGAGCCTATTACCTTTTGGAGGCTGGTACCTCCTAGATTGGTTAGGTGTCACTTGGAAGCCTCCTACTTAATGTTGTGGGTGAACCAGGAAGTTTGTAAGGGCAAGGAGATTGCCTACTTTGTGAAGATCTACCCGAGTTAGGCTAGTCCTCCGTGGACGTAGGCCATCATGTTATACGCAAGGTTGCTTCTTTGTGGAACCCTCCGTGGGTAGAGCCCTCTGTGGACTCTCGCGACCGTTACCCTTCGTGGGTTGAAGACTCCATAAACGTGGACGTACAATAGCATCACCTATCAGAACCACGGGAAAAAACTTCGTGTCTCCAAATTGTGTTTGATCTTCCTACCCTTCCTTTACTACTCATGCTTGTCTTTAATTTTCGTTGCAATACTCGTAGACATGCATGTGTAGGGTGTGCTTGACTTGCTATGAATGCTAAAATCTGCCAACACTTAAAATTGGGAAAAGGTAGATTTCTATTTGGTCAAGTAGTCTAATCACACACACCCTCTAGACCTACTTTCGATCCTATGAAAGCACAACATGCTCCCTTGGTGGTTTTGATAATTCATGACAACATAAATTGTCTCTTGGACTAACACTTCTATCTAGTGTATTTCAGATAATAGTCCATGGAGAGTTGAGTTGGCAAAAGGCTTGTGGAGATTGTGGAATTACCCCAAGATTCAAGGAAATAGTCTGGCCAAGCTTCAAGCAAGAGGACTCTACATTTTACATTTGTGAGAAATCACTTTGAGTCCATAGAAAAGCCAATACTATTAAAAGGGGGTAAAGTTTTGACGATGGACAATATGCTCAAATGTTCACAAGTGACAGTCACCAAAACATCCACAAACTCTCCCACCAAAGTTTGTCCTAAGCCAAATATGCAAAATCGGTGCAACCAACATTCCTATCCTGGTGCCACATGTTGGGGAACGTTGCATGGGAAACAAAAAAATTCCTACGCGCACGCAAGATCTATCCATGGTGATGAGCATCTACGAGAGGGAGAGTGGATCTACATACCCTTGTAGATCGCTAAGCAGGAAGCATTAAGAAACGCGGTTGGTGTAGTCGAACGTCTTCGCGATCCAAATCGCCGAGCGTCCCGCGATCTCATCACGATCCGTCCTGCGATCCAATCACGATTCGTCCCGCGAACTCATCATGATCCGTCTCGCGATCTCATCACAGTCCGTCCCGCGATCTTGATCACGGTCCTTCCGATCTAGCGCCGAACGGATGGCACCTCCGCGTTCAGCACACGTACAGCTCGATGACGATCTCCGCCTTCTTGATCCAGCAAGAGGGAGCGGAGAGGTAGAAGAGTTCTCCGGCAGCGTGATGGCGCTCCGGCGATGGTGGTGGAGCTATTCCGGTAGGGCTTCGCCTAAGCACTGCAGAAATCCGATCTAGAGGAAAAACAATGCACTGGAGGAACGAGTAGCACGTGGCTGAAAATCTAGTGCCAAAAACCCTAAAACCTCTAGTATATATAGGAGGAAGAGAGGAGGAGGCTTGTCTCCCAAGGAGCTAGCCCTTGGGTCGGCCGAACCAAGGAGGATTGGAGGAGGAATCCTCCAATCCTAGTAAGACTAGGACTCCTCCTTATTTTTGCCGTTTTTGCCTTTTTCCACCTTTTTTTCTTTGGGCTTTTCTTCCCAGCCGCATGGGCCTTGTGTGGGACTTCCACCAGCCCACTAAGGGCTGGTATTTACTCTCCCACAGCCCATGTAGCCTCTTGGGTCGAAATACCCCTCCCGATGGTCTCCCGGTACACTACCGGCACTCCCGGTACATTACCGATGAGCCCGAAACTTTTCCGGTGACCAAAATAGGACTTCCTATATATCAATATTTACCTCCGGACCATTCTGGAGCTCCTCGTGACGTCCAGGATCTCATCTGGGACTCCGAATAACCTTCGGTCACCACCATACATAACTCTATACTACCGAAACATCATCGAACCTTAAGTGTGCAGACCCTGCGGGTTCGAGAACTATGTAGACATGACCGAGACACCTCTACGGTCAATAACCAATAGCGGGACCTGGATGCCCATATTGGTTCCTACATATTCTACGAAGATCTTTATCGGTAGAACCTCTATGTCAAGGATTCAGTTAATCCGTATGATGTTCCCTTTGTTGTTTGGTATGTTACTTGCCCGAGATTCGATCGTCGGTATCTCCATACCTAGTTCAACCTCGTTACCGGCAAGTCTCTTTACTCGTTCCATAATACAAGATCCCGTGACTAACACTTAGTCACATTGCTTGCAAGGCTTGTTGTGATGTTGTATTACCGAGTGGGCCCTGAGATACCTCTTCGTCACACGGAGTAACAAATCCCAGTCTTGATCCATGCCAACCCAACAGACACCCTCAGAGATACCTATAGAGTACCTTTATAGTCACCCAGTTACGTTGCGACGTTTGATACACACAAGGCACTCCTCCGATGTCAGTGAGTTACATGATCTCATGGTCATAGGAACAGATACTTGACATGCAGAAAACACTAGCAGTAAACTGACACGATCATATGCTACGTTTGTAGTTTGGGTCTTGTCCATCACACCATTCTCCTAATGATGTGATCCCGTTATCAAATGACATCTCATGTCCATGGCTAGGAAACCTTAACCATCTTTGATCAACGAGCTAGTCTATTAGAGGCATACTAGGGACATGGTTTTGTCTATGTATCCACACATGCATCTAAGTCTCCGATCAATAGAATTATAGCATGGATAATAAACGATTATCATGAACAAGGAAATATGATAATAAACAATTTATTATTGCCTCTAGGGCATATTTCCAACGGTCTCCCACTTGCACTAGAGTCAATAATCTAGTTCACATCACCATGTGATTCGCATTGTTATGAATCTAACACCCAATGAGTTCTAGGGCTCGATCATGCTTTTCATGTGAGAGAGGTCTTATAGTCAACGGGTCTGCAACATTCCGATCCGTGTGTACTTTGCAAATCTCTATGTCAAACTTTCAACACTGCTACCACACTCCACTTGGTACTATTCCAAATGGCTGCTCCACGATACGTATTCGGATTGCTACTAAGAGTCATCCAGATTAGTGTTAAAGCTTGCATCGACGTAACTCTTTACGACAAACCCTTTATCACCTTCATAATCGAGAAACATTTCCTTAGTCTTTTAGTCACTAAGGATAATATTGACCGTTGTCCAGTGATCCACTCCTGGATCACTCTTGTACCCCTTGACGGACTCATGGCAAGGCACACATAGGTACGGTACACAGCATGGCATAACATAGAGCCTATGGCTAAGGCATAGGGGACAACGTTCGTCCTTTCTCTTTCTTCTGCCGTTGTCGAGCTTTGAGTCTCACTCAACTTCACACCTACAAATCAGGCAAGAACTCTTTCTCTGACTGATCCATTTTGAACTCTTTCAAAATCTTGTCAAGGTATGTACTCATTTAAAGTCTCATCAAGCATCTGGATCTATCTCTATAGATCTTGATGCTCAACAATTAGGTAGCTTTATCTAGGTCTTCCTTTGAAAAACTCTTTTCAAACAACCGTTTATGCTTTCCAGAAATTCTACATCATTTTTGATCAACAATATGTCAACCACATATGCTTACCAGAAACTCTATAGTGCTCCCACTCACTTTATTGTAAATACAAGTTTCTCATAAACTTTGTATAGACTCAAAAACTTTGATCACGTCATCAAAGTGTATATTCCAACTCTGAGATGCTTGCTTCAGTTCATAGAAGGATCACTGAAGCTTGCACACCTTTTAGCATCCTTAGGACCGACAAAACCTTCTGGTTGTATCTCATACAACCTTTCCTTAAGGAAGGAAACGATGTTTTGGCATCCATCTGCCAGATTTTGTAATTGAAAAATGCAGCAACTGCTAACATAATTCTAACAGACTTTAGCATCGCTACGAGTGAGAAAGTCTCATCGCAGTCAACTCCTTGAGCTTGGCAGAAACTTCTTTGCGACAAGTCAAGCTTTATAAATGGTGGCATTCACCATCAACGTTTGTCTTCATCTTAAAGGTCCATTTGTACTCAACGACCTGCCGTCCAACGAGCAAGTCTTCCAAAGTCTATACTTGGTTTTCATACATGGATCCTTTCTTGGATTTCATGGCCTCTACCCATTTGTCGGAATCCGGGCCCATCATCGCTTCTCCACAGCTCATAGGTTCATCGTTGTCCAACAACATGACCTCCAAGATAGGGTTGTCGTACCGCTCAGGAGCAGTACACATCCTTGTCGACCTACGAGGTTCGATAGTAACTTGATCCAAAGCTTCATGATCATCATCATTAACTTCCTCTTCAACTAACGTAGGCTTCACAGAAACAAATTCCTGCGCTGCGCTACTCTCTGGTTGAACAAAGGTTAAACAACCTCATCAAGTTGTATCTTCCTCCCACTCAATTCTTTCGAGAGAAACTCTTTCTCGAGAAAGGACCTAGTTTTAGCAACAAACACTTTATGCTTGGACCTGAGATAGAAGGTTTACCCAACCGTCTTTAGGGTATTCTATGAAGATGCATTTGTCCGCTTTGGGTTTGAGCTCATTAGGTGAAAACCTTTTTCACATAAGTGTTGTAGCCCCAAACATTAAGAAATGACAGCTTAGGTTTCTATCAAACCATAATTCACATAGTGTCATCTCAACGGATTTAGATGGTGCCCTGTCTAAAGTGAATGTAGTTGTCTCTAATGCATAACCCCAAAATTATAGTAGCAAAACGATAAGAGACATCATAGCAAGCACCATTTTCAATAGAGCACGACTATGACGTTGAACACACCATCACACTATGGTGTTCCAGGTGGCGTGATTTGCGAAACAACTTTCAGATTGTCTAAAGTTGTATGCCAAACTCGTAACTCAGATATTTACCTCCACGATCATATCGCAGACATTTTTATCTTCTTGTCACGATGATCTTAAACTTCACTCTGAATTTGCTTGAACCTTTCAAACAATTCAGACTTGTGTTTCATTAAGTAAATATACACTATATCTACTCAAATCATCAGTGAAGGTAAGAAAATAACGATATCCACCGCATGCTACAAGACTCATTGGATTGCATACATCAACATGTATCATTTCCAATAAATCACTTGCTCGCTCCATCCATCTGGAAACGGGGTCCTTAGTCATCTTGCCCAAGAGGCATGGTTCGCATGTCTCAACCGATTCAAAATCGAATGAGTCTAAAGATCCATCAGCATGGAGTTTCTTCATGCGCTATATACCAATATGACATTTAGCGGCAGTGCCACAAGTATGTGGTACTATCATTATTAACTTTGTATCTTTTGGCATCAATGTTATGAACATGTGTATTACTACGATCAAGATTCAACAAACCATTCTCACTGGGTGCATGACCATTGAAGGTATTATTCATGTAAACAGAATAACCATTATTCTCTAACTTAAATGAATAACCGTGTTGCAATAAACACGATCTAATCACGTTCATGCTCAATGCAAAACACCAAATAACATTTATTTAGGTTTGTCACTAATCCCGAAGGTAGAGAGAGCGTGCGATGTTGATCACGTCAACCTTGGAAACATTTCTAACACACATCGTCACCTCACCCTTAGCTAGTTCTCCATTTATTCCATAGCTTTTATTTCGAGTTACTAACATTTAACAACCGAACCGGTATCCAATACCCAGGTGCTACTAGGAGTGCTCGCAAGGTACACATCATTAACACGTATATCAAATATACTTCTGTCGATGTTGCCAGCCTTCTTATCTACCAAGTATCTAGGGTTGTTCCGCTTCAGCGACCGCTCTCCTAATAATCGAAGCACTTAGTCTTAGGTTTGGGTTCAACTTTGGGTTGCTTCACTGGAGCAGCAACTGACTTGCTATCCATCAAGTTTCCCTCCTTGCTCTTGCCCTTCTCGAAACTAGTGGTTTGACTAACCATCAACATTTGACGCTCCTTCTTGATTTCTACCTTCGCGGTGTCAAACATTGCGAGTAGCTCAGGGATCATTATTTCTATCCCTGGCATTTTATAGTTCGTCACCAAGTTCTAGTAGCTTTAGTGATAGTGACTTGGAGAACTATATCAATCACTATCTTATCTGGAAGATCAACTCCCACTCGATTCAAGCGATTGTAGAACCCAGACAATCTGAGCACATGCTCAACGATTGAGCTATTCTCTTTCATCTTGCAGGCAAAGAATCTTGTTGGAGATCTCATATCTCGCAACACGGGCATGAGCCTGAGATCCTAATTTCAGCTCTTAGAACATCTCATATGTTCTGTGACGTTCAAAACGTTTCGGAGCCTCAATTCTAAGCCGTAATGCATGACACACTAAACTATCAAGTAGTCATCAAAACGTGCATGTCAGATGTTCACAACATCTACAGACGACGCTAGAGGGGTTGGCGCACCGAGCGGTGCATTAAGGACATAAGCCTTCTGTGCAGCAACGAGGACAATCCTCAGATCACGGAGCCAGTCCGCAATATTGCTACCATCATCTTTCAACTCTATTTCTCTAGGAACATATAAAAATTCAAGGGAGCTATAGTGTGAGCTAGTAATCTACAACACAGTTTGCAAAGACACTACTGACTATGTTCATGATAATGAGTTCAATTAATCATATTACTTAAGAACTCCCACTCAAATTGACATCTCTCCGGTCATTCGAGTGATACATGATCCAAATTCACCAACTCAAGTCTGATCATCACGTGAGTTGAGGTGGTTTCAATGGTGAACATCATCATGTTGATCATATCTACTATATGACTCATGTTCGACCTTTCGGTCTCTTGTATTCCGAGGCCATGTCTGTACATGCTAGGCTTGTCAAGTTTAACCCGAGTGTTCCGCATGTGCAACACTGGCTTGCACCCGTTGTATGTGAACGTAGAGTCTATCACACCCGATCATCACATGGTGTCTTGACATGACGAACTTTGGCAACGGTGCACACTCGGGGAGAATACAATTTATCTTGAAATTAAGTGAGGGATCACCTTATAATGCTACCATCGTCCTAAGGAAAACAAGGTGCATAAAAGGGAATAACATCACATGCAAATCATAAGTGACATGATATGGCCATGAACTTGTGCTTTTGATCTCCATCTAGAAAGCACCGGCATGATCTCCATCATCACTGGCACGACACCATGATCTCCATCATCTTGATCTCCATCAACGTGTCGCCATCGGGGTTGTCGCGCCCAACATGCTTCTACTACTATTGCTACCGTTTAGCGATAAAGTAAAGCATTACATAGCGCTTAATGATTGACACACAAGTCATACAATAATTAAAGACAACCCTATGGCTCCTGCCGGTTGCCGTACTCATCGACATGCAAGTCGTGATAATCTATACATCACATGATCATCTCATACATCACATATATCACATCATGTAATTGGCCATATCACATCACAACATACCCTGCAAAAAACAAGCTAGACGTCCTCTAATTGTTGTTGCATGTTTTACGTGGCTGCTACGGGTATCTAGCAAGAACAATTCTCATCTACGCAAAAACCACAACGGTGATACACTAGTTGCTTTTCAACCTTCTCAAGGACCGCCTTTGTCGAATCCGATCCAACTAAAGTGAGAGAAACTGGCACCCGCAAGCCATCTATGGAACAAGTTGTGGTTGAGGGAACCGGTCTCTCGTAAGTGTACGAGTAATGTTGGTCCGGGCCGCTTCATCTCACAATACCGCTGAACCAAAACACAACCAAGGGAGGAAGCAATCTAAGCATCAACGCCCACAAACTCTTTGTGTTCTATTCGAGATATCATCTACACATAGACCTAGCTCATGATGCCAATGTTGGGGAACGTTGCATGGGAAACAAAAAATTTCCTACGCGCACACAAGATCTATCCATGGTGATGAGCATCTACGAGAGGGAGAGTGGATCTGCATACCCTTGTAGATCGCTAAGCGGGAAGCGTTAAGAAACGCGGTTGGTGTAGTCAAACGTCTTCGCGATCCAAATCGCCGAGCATCCCGCGATCTCATCACGATCCGTCCCGCGGTCCAATCACGATCCGTCCCGCGAACTCATCACGATCCGTCTCGCGGTCTCATCACGATCCGTCCCGCGATCTTGATCACGGTCCTTCCGATCTAGCGCCAAACGGACGGCACCTCCGCGTTCAGCACACGTACAGCTCGATGATGATCTCTGCCTTCTTGATCCAGCAAGAGGGAGCGGAGAGGTAGAAGAGTTCTCCGGCAGCGTGATGGCGCTCCGGCAATGGTGGTGGAGCTATTCCGGCAGGGCTTCGCCTAAGCACTGCAGAAATCCGATCTAGAGGAGAAACTATGCACTGGAGGAACGGGTAGCACGTGGCTGAAAATCTAGTGCCAAAAACCCTAAAACCTCTAGTATATATAGGAGGAAGAGAGGAGGAGGCTTGGCTCCCAAGTAGACAGCCCTTGGGTCGGCCGAACCAAGTAGGACTAGGACTCCTCCTTATTTTTGCTTTTTTTGCCTTTTTCCACCTTTTTCTCTTTGGGCTTTTCTTCCCAGCCGCATGGGCCTTGTGTGGGAATTCCACCAGCCCACTAAGGGATGGTATTTACTCTCCCACATCCCATGTAGCCTCTTGGGTCGAAATACCCCTCCCGATGGTCTCCCGGTACACTACCAGCACTCCCGGTACATTACCGATGAGCCTGAAACTTTTCCGGCGACCAAAATAGGACTTCCTATATATCAATCTTTACCTACGGACCATTTCGGATCTCCTCGTGACGTCTGGGATCTCATCCGGGACTCCAAACAACCTTTGGTCACCACCATACATAACTCTATACTACTGAAACGTCACCGAACCTTAAGTGTGCAGACCCTGCGGGTTCGAGAACTATGTAGACATGACCGAGACACCTCTACGGTCAATAACCAATAGAGGGACCTAGATGCCCATATTGATTCCTACATATTCTACGAAGATCTTTATCGGTAGAACCTCTATGTCAAGGATTCAGTTAATCTCGTATGATGTTCCCTTTGTTCTTCGGTATGTTACTTGCCCGAGATTCGATCGTCGGTATCTCCATACCTAGTTCAACCTTGTTACTGGCAAGTCTCTTTACTCGTTCCGTAATACAAGATCCCGTGACTAACACTTAGTCACATTGCTTGCAAGGCTTGTTGTGATGTTGTATTACCGAGTGGGCCCTGAGATACCTCTCCGTCACACGGAGTAACAAATCCCAGTCTTGATCCATGCCAACCCAACAGAAACCCTCAGAGATACCTGTAGAGTACCTTTATAGTCACCCAGTTACGTTGCGACGTTTGATACACACAAGGCACTCCTTCGGTGTCAATGAGTTGCATGATCTCATGGTCATAGGAACAGATACTTGACATGCAGAAAACAATAGCAGTAAACTGACACGATCATATGCTATGTTTGTAGTTTGGGTCTTGTCCATCACACCGTTCTCCTAATGATGTGATCCCGTTATCAAATGACATCTCATGTCCATGGCTAGGAAACCTTAACCATCTTTGATCAACGAGCTAGTCTATTAGAGGCATACTAGGGACATGGTTTTGTCTATGTATCCACACATGCATCTAAGTCTCCGATCAATACAATTATAGCATGGATAATAAACGATTATCATGAACAAGGAAATATGATAATAAACAATTTATTATTGCCTCTAGGTCATATTTCCAACACCACCAATTCCAAACCCTAGACAGACTCAGCCAAACTCTAACACTTCGGTACAGCCAACACTGCACTTGCTTGACAAGAGCACTGTAGTCAGTGACATGAGATATGTGGGCTGGAAGTATATCAAGGATAACGAGGATTACTTTCCATGTGTCCAAGACAACTTCCACTACGTTGGGATTGAAAAATTTGTTGGAAAGGAGTTCACTGCTTAGAATGATGAGATGATCATGCAGTTCTATTCCACCGCACATTTTTATGGAGATGACAGGATTGTCTGGATGATTGAAGGAGCAAGATATGATTCTACTATTGATGAGTGGGCTACCATCTTAGGAGTCCCAGAGGCACAAGATGGACATTTGGATGTATACTCAGAATCCAAGGAGAGCCACAATGTTATGAAGGATATGTATAATCCTATCCCTGCTGCTAATGTGCAATCTCACAAGTTGGGATCTATTTACTTCCTCCAGCCAGGCCTCCGTACCATGAACGCCATCCCGAGGCATACTTTGATGCCCAAGTCTGGAGATGAGAAGATGATTCGTGGATACTCCATCAATATGCTCATCCATCTTGACAGTCACACCAGGATTCGAGTGATGGATTTGATAGTAGAGACTGTGAAGAGGGTTGCTACTGATCAGAAGCGCTCATGCTGCTATGCACCCTATATTCGGATGCTTATCAACTCCAAGCTTGAGAAGCACATCTTTGCTCTGGATAGACCCCACTTGCCACTTCAGCCAGATTTAGAGGACAACGTTGTGGTGATGGACCTAGACCATCCCACATCAGCTGCAGCTCAGGCTCAGGTAGAGGCAAAGGCAGCTCGAGCCACTAGTGCTCAGGTCCCCAGATCTAGGAACGAGCAGATGGATCTCTTGATCTCCACCATCATGGATATGAAGAAGGACATCAAGACCATCATGGACACTCAGGAGAGCATTGTGAACATCATTGATGATAGAGTGAAAACTCTAAATGACAAGGTAGATGGGCTGACTAAGACAGTCAATGAGCTTAAGAAGGAGGTTGATGAAGCCCCTATTCGTTGCACCTCTTCAGAGTCCGAGTCTGATGATGATGAGGATAGTGCACCCGTCAGGACTACTACCCAGTACACTACTAAGTCCAGGACACCTACAGTGCCAGCTCCAGAGATGAGGCCTTCATCTTCTGCTCCAGCCACAATGACATCAGCTCCATCAGCTCCAATGCCTCCAGTGCTACTCCAACTCCATTCAGGACTTCAGCGAAAGTCTTCGCCGACGCAGTTCTCTCAACTCCGACATCGACTACCGGAGGAGATCAGTCGCAGAAGAACGATTAGCTATATGTCTTCAAGCTTTTTGGTAACTTGTTGCCAAAGGGGGAGAAGTTGTATATAGATCTTAGGCTTCGAGTGAGCGAGTGTCTTGCTTTTTATTGCTGTTTTTCAAAACATTTGGTTCTTTGGTTTGATGTGGGATACTTTTGTTTTTGTGTGATCGTACGCTTTAACGTGTGTTGCTACTATTTCCTATCTTTTGATGATTATGTGATGATCATTCACTTGCTTGATGTGTTGTGCTATGTTGTTAACTCTTATTAATCTCGCACACCACCAAGTTGTATGTGACATGGAAGTAGTGCCACATGTACCTAATTGATTGTGCATTTGCATTCAAACACAAATTTAAAAATAATGCACAAATTTAGGGGGAGATCTTACTTATCACATACTTCTCAAAGCGACGATTATATTCATTGATTATATCATATGTCGAAGCTTTGATCTATATGTTGTCATCAATTGCCATAAAGGGGGAGACTGAAAGCACATTTGCTCCCTTGGTGGTTTTGGTAATTAATAACAACATATATGTCATTGAACTAATGTTTCCAATAAGTATGTTTCAGGAAAAGTTCAATGATGGGTTAGCATAAGGATTGTGGAATACCCCAAGATGCAAGGAAATAGATTGGCAAAGCCTCAAGCAAAGTACTCTATATTTTACATTTGTGAGAAATCACTTTGAGTCCATAGGAAACCCAATACTATTAAAAGGGGGTAAGGTTTTGTTGGTGAACCACATGCACCCAAAAGCTCTTCCACAAAAGTCTGTCCAAAGCCAAATATTCAAAATCGGTGCAACTAACACTTTCCACTCGGTGCCACTGATTCCAGAACCTAGACAGACTCAGCCAAACCCTAGCCACTTCGGTGCAACCGATTTTGCTTTGGTGCCACCAAATTTAGGTTGCCAACTTTCTGTTACACAAATTCACAATATCGGTCCCATCGAGATTGTTGGATCGGCGTCACCAAGATTGGGCAATCCGACCGTTGGTCTCCTTATCGGTGGAACCAAGTTTCCTATATCGGTCTCACTGAGATTCAAAAGTTGACACCTTTTGGTCACTTCGATACCATCGAGATTTACACATCGGTGTCATCGAGTTGGTCATTTGGTGTGTAACGGTTGGATTTTTGGAGATGCCTATATACACCCCTCAACCACCACTCACTTGTAAGAGAAGCACTCAGAACAGTTCCCCACTCATACCTACTGATTTTCTAAGAGAGAGCCACCTACTCATGTGTTGAGATCATGCCATTCCATTTCTACCATATGAATCTTGATCTCTAGCCTCCCCAAGTTGCTTTCCACCCAATCAATCTCTTCCACCAAGCCAAAATCTATGAGAGAGTGATTGTGTGTTGAGGAGTTTATCATCTTGAAGCACAAGAGCAAGGTGTTCATCGACACTATCGAGCCTATTGCCTTTTGGAGGGTGGTGCCTCCTAGATTGGTTAGGTGTCACTTGGGAGTCTCCTACTTCGTGTTGTGGGTGAACCAAGAAGTTTGTAAGGGCAAGGAGATCGCCTACTTCATGAAGATCTACCCCAAGTTAGTCTAGTCCTTCGTGGACGTAGGCCATCATGGTATAGTCAAGGTTGCTTCTTCGTGGAACCCTCCATGGGTAAAGCCCTCCGTGGACTCTCGTGACCGTTACCCTTCATGGGTTGAACACTCCATAAACGTGGATGTACGATAGCACCACCTATCGGAACCATAGGAAAAATCATCGTGTCACCAATTGCGTTTGATCTTCCTACCCTCTCTTTACTTACATGCTTGTCTTTACTTTCCGCTGCTATACTCTTATACATGCATGTGTAGGGTGTACTTGACATACTATGAATGCTAAAATCTGCCAAGAATTAAAATGGGGAAAGAGTGGATTTTTATTTGGTCAAGTAGTCTAATCACCCCCCCTCTAGCACTACTTTCGATCCTACAACCTAAAGTACAGTTTTTTTGAGAATATATTGGCATTGATTCATTCACCACAGGCTACAATACAACGCACACATATGGAATCACCCAGAAAGGGCGAAGAAAGATATAAGTCCAAGAACAATGGCAAAAAATTCCCACAGAAAACTAAAAATGCTGAAATTTCTAGGAATAACTGCAATTGCCATCGCCGTCGAATTTCATCGCCGGAGTTGAGGAAGTACCATTGCCCAATTGTACTTTGTGAGCCGATTGAGAGGCCCGACGTTGGCAATGTTGAAGTCACCACGTCACGTCGACCGGGGGACATCCCTATACTTCTCGCATCCTAGAACCCTGCTTGTTGTCGACGTGATCAAGGCACAACACAAGAACCGTCATCCATGAACTACCATCCTAGTTCTTGGACCATGATCGTCCCACACACATGGAGGGTGCCGCATAGGGTAACCACCACCAACCCACCAAAGGACACCAGATCTACTGCATCAAAGAAACAATAGAAGACAATCTCCCATGAATCCCTCGGCCTCACCGCCATGGCATTGTTGAGATGGAGTCATGACCAGGGGAAATTTATTTCAACCGTCGAGGTTGCTGCCATCCAAAATACGTATAAAGGAACACACATCCTAACCCTAACTACATGATTGAGACGAAGAACCAAGGACCTCCCCCACCCGTGGCGGAGCGGCGGAGGGGAGAGAGGCTGCGGCCTCACCGGCGGAGGCAGGAGAAAATTGGGCACAATCCTTTCATCACAAAGGGGGGAGAGAGAAAGGGAGCGCAATTTGTTGCGTGAAGAGCAGGTTATGCCTTATATAAATCTATATACCTAGTATTAAAAGAAGGATCATTTCTCCACCTTTTTTCGTCAAATTAATGTTTTTCATACATCCTTTATTAGTTTTGGACTGTTCAAGCCTAACAAAAAACATAAATTGCTAGTAGGATTCGAACCTAGGACTACTGGTTAGACCCACTCCTCACAAACCAGCTGACTACGACAAATTATTGAAAAATGAAGGAACTTTGCTTTATTGATTTCGTCCCACCAGTGACGCCTATTGGGCCAGCCCATGAGCAGGGAGGAACGCCCCCTATTTTTTCTGTTTCGTTCTTGGCCTTTTTCTGTTTATTTTCCGTCTTTAAAATAATTTAGCAAAAAGGAATTTTTAATTCAAAATAAAATACGAATTTTGGATAATGGATTATAATTAATAAAATGTTCGTCGTTTAAAAATAACTTCCGTGATATTGAAAAAATGTTCATGAATTGGAAAAAATCACAAATTCAAAATATGTTCAAGATTTCAAAAAACGATTTTCACAAAAATAAAAATTACAGTGAATTTAAAACTAGGTTCATGCATTAAAAAATATCATCAAACAAAAAATGTTAATGAATTGTAAAAAAATTCAATCGATTAAAAAAATTAACCAGTTTTAAAAAAGTGCCTCCATTCCAAACAGTGTTCATCGAATCAAAAAATGTTTTGTGATTCATAATAATATTCAGAAGTTTCAAAAACAATATTCAAAATAATTGAATAAATGTTCGCAAATCTAAAAAAATTCATCATTTCATAAAAACTTTTTAAGAACTAAAATATGTTCATGATTTTAAAAGATGATTCTGATTTGAAATTTTTCTTGAATTGGAAACGACGTTCGCAAAAATTAAAAGAAAAAAGAAAAATAAAAATAAAATCCAAACTTGAAAAAACAAAAGAATGATACAGAAATAAAAAATAATGTGAAAATAAAAAAGGGAAAGGGAAAAACGAAAAATATAAAAGCATGAAAAATCAAAAGAAATAATAAAGAAAAAAATAGTTTATGAAAGCACTCTAGAACCTTCCGAAACCGGGTGGGAAAAAACTAGACTAGGCTGGCGCATACTTTGGAGAGCGCGCTGGAGGGTATGCGCTAGCTAGGTTGCTAGACAATGACTTACGCGCCGAATAGTAATAACCGTGACCATTGACAAAGACTCGGCCAATCAGCTCAACGGTTGTTCGAGTGCATCGCTTCACTAGGGCCTCGACTTGTGATCAATCGATTGTTTGCTTGGAACTCGCTGGTAGGTTGCAAAATTTTGTTGCAAAATTCTATTACAGTATACAGTATGTGACTATATTTTTTCATGTAATACATGAACACGAATATGCCACCCTAACCTTCTCCTAAAATACAATACAACAGTAACCACGCCTTTCAGCCGCCAGCTGCCACAACAACCTTCCTCCGTGCTCCTCCTATACTTCTTTCTCAAGCATATAGCCATTGACCTCAGCCACCACAACAATGATGTTGATGTCGTCTTCTTGGAGCATTTAGCCATTATTACACCCATAACGCATAAGAGCTTCCTCGATCGAATCCCCACGCCACCAGGATTGCATCAACAAGGAAAATCTATTGAAATGAAGAAAATCTCGAACGATGCATCTTAAAGGACAAATTATGTCGTTTAAGCTACATCGACTACTACAATCCTAAGTCATGCTCAGTGATGTTTTTAGCACTGATATATTCACTTAGATGTCACCAATCTCCTAGACATTGTTAAATTCCCTATTATTGTTGTTGGTTGTGTCACATGATCCGTGCCATATGTATACGTGAACCAAATGTTGGCAATTTCGGCACCACCTTGCCGCGGTCATTGGTATATCATTCCAACGTTATTTTTTCATGTCACTTTCTTAGGCATATTGATGCGGAGCATCCCACGAGCACCACCATGGACCCATCATCAACACCTCAAGCTCCAAGTGGAGCATTGACGAGAGTCCGTGCACGTGCCATTACAAACGAGGTGACCTCACTCCTTTATGACTCTCTCTTTGATGTTTTCGGAACATGGATGCTACCTCAAGCAGAGACACTTTGTGTGCTTAGGTATCAAGAAGGAGGAAGGGAGAAAGAGGATGACCAAGAGCAAGGAGGAGATCAAGCGTCTGCCCAGGAATTAGTGGTACAACCGGGGCACCACCGGCCCAGCACCGCCGCCCGGTACAACTGGCCCCCCATCGCCAACAACCGTGACAATAGGGGCCCCGGATCTGTTCTGTTGCGGTTCAAGGCCGGTGCTTCACCAGTTGAACCGATCAATGCCTAGTTTCTGGTACAACCGGTCACTATCCCGCTACAATCGGCCTGCCTGCACGCAGGAACGGGCCCAAAGCCCATGTATCTCCCTCTCCCCTACCCTTTCGTGACTAGCACTATATAAACTCCTTCCCCTCCTTGTTTTTAGGGTTAGCTATGGTTTGCTCTTAAATAGTTGAGCATAGCTCCGTCCACTACCTTTCCCATGGACATGCCTCTCTAGGAGAAGATCCCTAGTGGATGTCAAGGCCCTTTACGAGGGAAGAGCCTCTAGGATATCAAGGCCCCTCCTTTCGGAGTGGGAGATTGCGTACCGCTACTTGTATCATTGTTTGACTTGGGGATCTCGTTCCTCGTGTGCTATAGTGATTCTAGTGGATGTGTAATTGTGTTTGCCCCTAGTGTTTTTCCTCTCGTTCTTCCCTGTGTTCTTCGTGTTCTTCTTGAATCCCCCTCCAAATCGTGAAAGATCGACACACACGGGTTTGCCCCATATCATATTGGTATCATGAGCCACGTTGATCACGAATTTGGAGTCTCCCCTGCCATTTTCTAGCCAATTTTTGCTTTGTTTTGACCAAATTTCGATAATCCCCACAAAAATAGCCATACCATATTTTCTTGGATTCGTTGGATTTGAGAAGATTTTGTTGTTTGTGATCCGTGGATTCAGCAGTGAACAAGTGGATCTAGCTTTTCCCCATCATCCCCATCATTTTCCTGTGCAAAATTGCCCGAATTTTACTTTTCCCACGATCTCGAAGCTGCAGTTTTGCCTCGAGCGGTACAACCGCCCGAGCCACCGGTACAACCGGTAATCCATAGGAGCGGTACAACCGCCCAAGCGACCGGTTCCACCACTAATTCTTAGGATTCCCTGGAGCGGTACAACCGGCTACCCCAAGCGGTACAACCGCTAACTCCCAGTTTTTTTCTCCAGTTTTGTTCATTTGGTCTTTCGCCCATTTTCTTCCGCACCCCATTTGCATTTGAGATTTTGAGTCACGAGCCCGCCACTTCCTAAGGTGTTTCGGCTAATTAGGATTGGTTCTTCATCGACATTGCCGCTCATCATCGCCCTAGAACGTCGCCAACCAACTCTTCATTGACAACTCACCGCAAGCAAGGACGGTAACCGCGACGACACTCTTGACTCATATCCTTGCCATAGCATTGTTGCCCATAACCTATTTGCGTTACTTGCCTATCGAGACTAGCCATTGAGTATTGTCGGGCCACGCTACTTGTGCACATTCGTGATACATACTCCTCATAGCTACCATTGCATGCATATACATCTTAGTATCATCTCTTGTGTTGCAAAGTACCCACATACATAATTTCTATCTTACGTCCCCGCATAGTGACAATCCAAATATCATTGCAAAAGGAAAGACAAGTGAAGCTTTTAAGCAAGGTCAAAAGAACAATAACATCTCCACATTTGCATGTAATACATCATCGCTTTGGATCACTTTAGTGAGTGACTCGTGCCGCATACATAACAAGTCAGGAATAGGAAAACGACGCATTTTTGTCTCTTATAGGTTGTGCACAAGTTTGTATCACACCCGTTAGAGAAATCGTGCTTCCGTCTCTCTAGAGTTGTGCAACAAGAGCGTTTTCCCTGGATTCCACATTTTGAGCTCACTTTTGGTTGCACAACTCCACTCGTCTATTTCGTGTGTGTGTTTCCGAGTTCACCCATTGCTTGATTCACTTTGTTTTACTTGCTTCCTTGCGGATCTCTCTCAACTTTATTGCCTCATATTCTCGAATTGCTTGAAATTTTGTGCCACCATCCTAACCAAGCTACTCCATAAGCATTACCTTGTATAGGGATGGCACCCGCAGGGTATGGATACGGGTGGAGCCTCCCCATACCCTTACCCGTCCCGCGTGAGCTTATCCATACCCGTACCTATACCCATCAACAGGTACAATTTTTGCCCATACCCATTACCCGACAGGGTAGACGGATACCCACGGGTAAAATTACCCATATCTCCAAATCATCAATTTGAACAACTTATAGTCATAAACTACATCATATAATATAGTTTACAAAAAATAGATTATAACAACATATAATATAAACAACATCATATAGTCATAAACAACAACACATAGACATATATTTTCAGTTCACAAATTCTTTACATAGTGTAGATTGTAGAGATAATTTTAGTTTACATAGATTTTATATGGGTACATGGGTATGTGGGTATGGGTTATATGATCTCATACCCGTACCCGCTCTACCCGATGGGTTTTAGATTTTCCTATTTATATACCCATGGGTAAATTTTTGTCTCACACCCTTACCCTAATAGGGTTTTTACCTGCAGGATACGTGGGTAATGGGTACCCATTGCCATTCCTAACCTTGTAGGTGTGAGAAGGGCAAACTCGGTACCAATTCTACTATTTCCATGATTTCACATTGAGTGATTGATCTTCATTTCAAGCTTCGGAACGGTATTTGGTATTGTGTTCCCATTCTTCCACTTATATCTACTTGAGTATCATGGATAGGAACACCATGACGACCCCTGCATTCGAGGAGCACGACGACGACGCGGACACCTACGTCACCAAACTACAATTCTTTGCCGCACAAAAGGGAATGCACCAAGCACATGACGTCCACACGGACCGCATCGAGCACCTTGCCACCAACATACGTGAATCCGAGGAGCGGATGCGGGACTTCGTGGAAATGCAAATGGATGGGATCCGCGCTTTGGTGGTGAAGCGCGCATCTTCTACGTCTACCTCAACTCACCGGCGCACCGCTAGTCAACACTCCTCCGAGGACTCTTTCGGCAAAAGTCCTCCTCCTCGAGCTCGACCACACCAATGTGACACGCGTCGCCTCTCTCAAGATTCAAACAACCCCTTCCACGACGAGCCTCAAGGCCGACATCATGAGCGTGACCATCATCGCCAACAATAGCAAGACGACTACGAGCAAGATCGCCTACGTCACCGTCGTGAAGAAGACCGACGCCGTGAGGAACAAGCACGAGAGGCACAACGGGCGCTTCGCGACGTAAACTATGCCATGCAAGAACGCAACCGTCTCGCTCGTGAGGAACAAGACGCTCTACGTCGAGAACGCCAAGAAGAAGAAGCTCGGCAAGAGGAGTACCAAGAACGCCAACAACGGGTGCGACAACGACGTCCCCAACACCGAAGGCAAGAGGAGCACCATGTTAATGACCTCTCCCCAAGGCAAGAGAAAGACCAACATGACAACAATGCACCTCCGCGTCAAGACGCACGCCCTCATGCAAATCCCGTTGACCACGTGGATGACCACGCTCCAAGGCATGTCCAACGTCAACAAGACAACCATGCTCCTCCAAGACAAGGATATCGTAATAACACCACCAATGAAGAAAATCGCTTTGGAAAGCTCAAGTTCACCATGCTTAAGTTCTCCGGAAGCAACAATCCCGAAGACTACCTCTCTTGGGAAATCAAGGTCGACAAAATATCCCGGTTGCAAAACTATGAAGAAGACAAGAAGATTGCCATGGCCTCCCTCGAGTTCCAATATTACGTGCTCATTTGGTGGGAACAAGTGATCGCGTGACGAAGAGAAAGAGGTGACCCTCCAATGACAACTTGGGAACTAATGAAAGAACTCATGCGAGTTGATTCGTCCCACACACTATAATCGTGACCTCTTCAAGAAACTCCAACTACTCAAGCGAGGCACCAAGTCGGTGGAAGAGTACTATCAAGAGATGGAGATGGCCATGATAAGAGCACACGTCAAGGAGGACGATGAGCAAACTATGGCATGTTTCTTGAATTGTCTCAATTACCAAGTCAAGAAAATTGTGGATTTCCAACCCTACTCCAACTTGCTCAAGCTAGTGCATCAAGCCTCCAAGGCGGAACGTCAAGTTCAAGAAGACTACACGTACTCCAAGACCTCCTACAAGACCTACGGTGCACCCACTCAAGCTACTCCAACTACGACCCCTTCTACAAGAACCTCCACGACAAAATTTGACAAGTCAAGCTAGAAGGACAAGTCGTCTTCATCCTTACGCAACACACCCACAAGCAAGACAAGAGCGTCATCCTCTACACCAACACCGGATGACGTCAAAACAAGCTCCATCAAGTGTTTCACATGCCAAGGCTGAGGCCACAAGATGCATGAGTGCCCCACAAGATGCACCATGATACTCCAAGAGGACGACTCCTATGAATCCATGAGTGACAATGAGATGGAAGCCTTGGAACAAGTGGCCATACACCGACAAGTCAATGAAAACAAAGACTCTCAAGTCTTTTGTGACAACGATCCGAGCCCCGCTTTCGTTGTCGCAAAGGTGTCGACTCTTAAACAACAACAATACGCGGACCAACGATGCCATATCTTCCACACCAAGGCCAGTATCCAAGGGAGATCTGTCAAGGTCATCATCGATGGAGGAAGTTTCCATAATCTGGCAAGTGAAAACTTTGATCCAAGTTGCACTTGACCAAGAAAAAGCATCCTCGCCCCTACAAGGTCCAATGGCTAAGCGACTCTGGCACTATCCAAGTCGACCACACCGTGCAAGTTTCCTTCAAGAACGGTGCTTACGAAGACACCTTGGAGTGTGATGTGGTGCCCATGACCATTTGCCACCTCCTCCTGGGAGACCTTGGAAATTCGACCGTGGCGCCATACACAACGGGCGCACCAATCAAATAGCTTCAAGATGAAGGGCACCGAATATGTGCTTCGCACTATGTCTCCTAGTCAAGTGATTGCCGACAAGCAAGCTTCGTCCCATTGTGGAGAGAAAAGTGAGAGCGTGATCCACCTCAAAGCGAGTGAGCACCACAAGCCAAACTTGAGTGACTCCATGATGAGGGACATGAATGACCTAGTTCTATTTGCCACCAAAAGAGAGTTGAGGGATGTGAGTGAGAGCCCATCGACTGCCCTTCACTACGTGATAGTGTGCAAGGATGATGTTACCCGGCCTAACCCTTCACAACATCTTCCTCTCGTACTATATCAATTATTGCAGGAATTCAAAGATGTGTTCCCCGACGAGCTACCTTTGGGACTACTGCCAAAACGAGGGATCGAACACCACATCGACCTCATCCCCGGCGCGCCGCTTCACAACAAGGCTCCCTACCGTGTCAACCCCGACGAAACAAAGGAGATACAAAGGCAAGTCCAAAAACTCCTAGATAAAGGGCATGTTCACGAGAGTTTGAGTCCTTGTGCGGTGCCCGTGATCCTAGTACCTAAACATGATGGTAGTATGCGCATGTGTTCCATTGCCGCCCCATAAATTCTATCACCATTCTCTACCGTCACCCTATACCATGCTTAGATGACATGCTAGATGAACTTAGTGGTGCCACTATATTTTCCAAGATAGACTTGAAGAGTGGTTACTACCAAATTCACATACAAGAGGGTGACGAGTGGAAAACAACTTTCAAAACCAAATTTGGTCTCTATGAATGGCTAGTGGTGCATATGGGCTTATCCGAAGCACCGGGTACGTTCATGCACATGATGCATCATGTGTTGCGCCCCTACATTGGGTATTGTGTTGTGGTCTACTTCAATGACATCCTTGTTTTTAGCAAATCTCTAGAGCAATACTCCACACATGTTAGAAACGTTTTGCAAACTCTCTACAACAAAAAACTTTATGCTAACATGGACAAATGCATTTTTGGTGTGGACAAAGTTGTTTTCCTAGGATTTGTGGTTTCCTTAAAGGGTGTCCATGTTGACGAGTCTAAGATTGAGGCAAATTAAAATTGGCCTACACCCACCAATTTGCAACAAGTGCGCAACTTCTTGGGTCTAGCAGGATTTTACCGCCGCTTTGTGAAAGATTTTAGCACTATTGCTACCCCTCTACACGTTTTGAGAAAGAAAAATGCTCCATTTGTTTGGGGACCTTCCCAAGACACCGCTTTTCATGAACTTAAGAATTTGCTTACTCATGCACCTTTTCTTGCCTTGCCTAATTTTGACATAACTTTTGAAGTGCATTGTGACGCTAGTGGTAATGGCATCGGAGGTGTGCTTATGCAAGAAAAGCACCCAATTGCGTACTTTAGTGAGAAACTTTTTGGCGCTCAACTCAATTATCCTATCTATGACAAGGAATTGTATGCTTTGGTGAGAGTCTTACAAGCTTGGGAACATTATTTGCGTCCGCATGAAATTGCCATTCACATCGATCATGAAACTCTAAAGTACCTCAAGGGCCAAACTAAGTTAAGCAAACGTCATGCTAAATGGAGTGAATTTATTGAGTCTTTTCCTTATGTTATCAAATACGTTAAGTAAAAGAAAATATGGTGGCGGATGCTCTTTCCCGCAAATGCATGCTCATTACTCAACTTGAATTGAATGTTGTTGGCTTTGAGCATATAAAAGACTTGTATGAGCATGATGATTCTTTTGCTACACCTTGTGCCAATTTCAAAGTGAAAACTTGTTAGGAGAACTACTACATGAAAGATGGATATCTTATGTGTGCTAACAAACTTTGCATTCCCAAGTCTTCTCTTCGTTTATTGCTTTTGCAAGAGGATCATGGTGGAGGACTAATGGGTCAGTTTGGACGTGACAAGACATATGCCACCCTCTTCGACAAGTTCTATTGGCCAAAGATGCTTTGTGATGTTGCCCGCTTCACCAACCGATGCTCTACATGCCGCAAAGCTAAGTCAAAATCTCAATCCCATGGTCTTTACATGCCTCTTCCTATTCCGTTCCAACCTTGGGAGGATATTAGCATGGACTTTGTGCTTGGACTGCCACAAACAAAAAGTTGCCATGATTCCATCTTTGTTGTTGTGGATTGTTTTTCCAAAATGGCTCATTTCATTCCTTGTCACAAGATCGACGATGCTTCACATATCACCAATCTCTTTTGTAGGAAAATCTTACGCCTACACGGAGTGCCAAAGACCATTGTCTCGATCGCGATGTCAAGTTCTTGAGCTACTTTTGGAAGACCCTTTGCGCCAAGCTTGACATCAAGTTACTCTTCTCTTCGGCCTACCATCCGCAAAGCGATGGCCAAACGGAGGTGACGAATCGGACACTTGGAACTCTCCTATGCGTGTTGATCAAGAAGAACATCAAGGAAAGGGAAGATTGCCTCCCCATCGCCGAGTATGCCTACAACCGCGCAAGACACTTCACCACCAACAAGTCTCCTTTCGAAGTGGTCTATGGCTTCAACCCATTGTCCCCATTGGACATTCTTCCGCTTCCACTACAAGAACACATCAACATGGATGCAAGTGCAAGGGCGAACTACATCAAGAAGATGCATCAAGATACAAGGAACACCATCGAGCGCCAAGTGGAACGCACCACCGCCAAGCATAACACCAACAAAAATCCCATGGTCTTCGAACCCGGTGACCTCATGTGGCTACATCTAAGGAAGGAACATTTTCCTAACGAGCGCAAGTCCAAGCTGCTACCTCGCGCTGACGGCCCATTCAAGGTATCGGAATGCTACAACAACAATTCTTACAAGATCGACATTCCGCATGACAAGTACAACATGAGCGACACCTTCAACGTCGGGGACCTCTCCCCTTTCCATGGTGATGAGGATCTTGATTCGAGGTCGGATCCCTCGCGCTCTTCTTTTAGCCTCTCCTCAAGTTGTTCTCTCTCAACACGCTCCAAGTTAATCCTCTCTTGTGTGTTTGCACGTTCAGCTTGTAGTTGATCTTGTAATTCATTGACCTGCTGGATGAGCTCAGAGTTTTGTTGTTGGGTGGCTACTGTAGCACGAGCTTGCTCTTCAGTCTGGATGCGAAACCTTTCAGAACCAGTTGAAGGTTTGGCCATGTATCCGTACCCACGAGGCTGCGATGACTTGCATTTCAGAGTGTCTTTGTATGCGGTCTGGAAAATATTGTTTCTCTGCTCACTTGAAAGTGGACCTTGAGTTTCTATTTAATTCGTTTCAACCTCACGTTATTTGTCCTAAAAATGAAAAGAACAATTATAGGTACGACATCAATATTGACACTATAAAAGATGAAACAAGAATACACGATCCAACGCATGAATAATCTCAACTGATGATGAAGCAACCTGTAAATAGAATAACCAAAAGACAATGTACTCACGTAAACATCCTATGACTGTGTGTTAGACCATGTTCCATTCTTCATGTGGGTGAGTTCCCACAGAGAAATACAATCTGGCTCTTCTCTAGTTTCTGGGTTTCTCTGTAAGTGATATAAGAATGAGGTGCTTGAAACATGAAACCATATTTAGCAGCGAGGCATACATATGTAGTTAGAGCCATACCTTCTCAAATCTTACTTGCGAGTAAGATTTTGATCCAATTCTGTGTTTTGTCTTCTGCTTCTTACGGTTATCGGTGTTCATTTGGCTGCGTTCCTACAATTCATTGAAACCAAATATAACCAGTCGTACAAGCGATTTGAGATTAACACATTTTGGACAAACATTACTCTTGGAGATAACCTTGAATTTTGAATCAGTGCCAAAGTACTGACTCATCCATTCCCACTCTTCTGGTTGTAAATCTTCCGGCAGATTGGCCAATCTAGCCGCATATGTTTTGTATGCCTTATAAGTGGAGCTTAGAGTTGATCGCGAGCCTCTGTATCGCTCTTTCGCAATTTTGAGTACTTTTTCTTTCGTGTCTGGTGTATCTTCCAGGTCCCATCTATCCTGTAAAGCATACAACAAATGAACATACATAAGAAGTGCATTACTAATGGTAATATAAGTTAACACAAGTGGAAAAGATTGTACGCACTATCATATCTGCAACAATGAGTCGATGGATGGTAGGGTAAATGTCCGACCACTTCCGCACTCCAATGAGTGGTAACTTTCTTTTCATTATGACTACCATGTCATCCTTGAATGAACTATAGTTCATTCGTACAGTACCACCCAATTTTTTAGAGAATGCAATATTTATCTTTGTAGGTACATTGGCAAAACGCTTCTTAGATGCTTTAAAAAATGTCCGACCACTTCCTCACTCCAATGAGTGGTAACTTTCTTTTCATTATGACTACCATGTCATCCTTGAATGAACTTTAGTTCATTCCTACAGTACCACCCAATTTTTCAGAGAATGCAATATTTAGCTTTGCAGGTTCATTGGCAAAACGCTTCTTAGATGCTTTAAAACCTTTTAGAACACCTCGCCCTTTCTTCTTCTGTCCAACAGCTTCTACAACCCAAATCATTCAAGAAATATTGTATTACTCGACATTAGATTAGATTGTAAGAAATGAATACACATATATAAACAACAACAGTACCATCCTGTAGTTGCGCACGGTTGCGGCGAGCATGGGATGGCCATTCATCCAGCGCACACATGTCATTAGAAGACACTGGAGTGTCAGATTGGTCTTGAGTTCCTATTGGTATTATATAAACCAAAGTATTAAACCAAAGGTTGTGTTTGATAGCAAACTATTATATAAACCAAAGTATGAAAAACTGTAGTATTTTTTCCTGTTGGTATGAGATACCATGGTTTTATCGAAACAGGGTATTATGAAGTATTCACAATACATACAACTAGCAACCAGCAAAACATATTCCATACAACGTCGAGCAACTAGATTAAGAATGCTAACAGACTAGAAAAACAACTCGAGTGAAGCTTAGCGACATGCAGAGTTAGGAAAGGAACAACGACGTCCAACCGTTCTTTTTAAAATAAGTCTTGACTTCTTTTTCTCATGCAAAGAAAAAACTACAGTTCAGCTAATACTACAATACTAAAATCATCATTCTTAGAGACAACCAAACACCTCCTTGTAATCAAAACAATGGTAATATGAAAAACTGCAGTATTCTCAGAATACTTTTAAAATGCTAAGCTACCAAATGGGGTAAATGTCATAAACATTTTACCAGATCTCGATTGTCCATGCTGGTTTTTGTAAGTTGTTGTGCTTTCCATCCTTGTTACCAAAACAGATCCTTTCTTTACTGAACACAAAAAATTTAAGGGACTTAGCATTATCAAAGTGCACCATTCATATAAATGAATAAGAATTAAGGATGCCCTGTACCTTGCAGAAAGGAGTCGTGTGCATCATCTCTTTCCTCTGAATGGTGAACATTACCCGACGCATCCCTAACTGCATGTTAATCCAAAATGTTAATTACATAATCTGATATGGCATCAATTGAAGTGAACATAAATGTTATTACCAAGTTGTCTATGTATTGTACTCGGTCTCCTACCAGCGGGATCTTGTGTTGAATTCGTCATTGTGGCATTCTGTAGGAAATATCATAATTTGAAAAAATATCAAAAGAAACAGAATACTTAAAGTAGGCATAAAAAAATGACCGGAAAAAAATCTATGATGGTCTTCTTTTGATACTAGATGCTAGCTTGCGATAATATTTTGCATGACCTTGAATCCACTATTCCGTTGAATATGTTTTCATGTCAAGCTATGCAATAGTACAAAGAAATGCCACTTAACTCTCAGTTTCATTCATACAGAAAGTTCAGTCAGTTCATTTTCCTTATCATAAACTAATTCTGGCCTATATAAACAATGTGACCACAAATATTATAACCCAAGAAGGCCTACCAATAGACATGCTTAATTGACACACTAGAAATTGGAAAGTATCATACATATTTTTTTGAGCAGAAAAAATACCACGCAAACCATACTATGTACAGGGCTGGCTATGGAGGTTCACAACTGATGAACCTGCTCTGCTTCTTCTCTGTTCTACAATGGTGCAGTGTGAGACCAAGCAACAAAAACAAATAGACTGATAACCTACAGCGGTTGCTATGGAGGTTCAGGGATGCGGCGAGCAACCCCGACTCGGGCAGGCCGGTAGTGAGCTCGCGATGCAGCGGAAACTACACCGATGTCGACGCCAGACCGCATTGTTGCCGCCGGAAGTATGGCCGAGGACACGGAGACATGGAGTGGCGAGGCGAGGGAGCGCACTGCATGCGGTGGCGCACACCACAACACACACAACCAGTGGCCGACGGAGGAATCCAAATATGTCCGAGGACGTGAGGGCTCTATGGCCGCAGTTGCGGGATGGATATTTAAGGGAGAGGGGAGGAGTATGGGGATCACGGGGGATGGGAGACATTCATAAACTGCTGCTGGGCCAGAACTTGGTGCTCTTGGAGGTTACATATTTTTAAGGGAGAGGGGAGGAGGATGGGGATCAGAGAGTTCTATGATATTAATGCTGCATTGCTGAAACTTGTCATGAAAGAGCAATTTTTAGGAAGTCCTAATGAGGATCCCACTGCTCATATTAATACCTTTGTTGAATTATGTGATATGCAAAATAAAAAAGATATGTATAATTATGTGGTTAAACTAAAAGTATTTCCTTTTTCACTACGAGATAAAGCTAAAGCTTGGTTTCCGTCTTTACCACGCAATAGTATGGGAACATGGGATAAGTGCAAAGATGCTTTTATTGCCAAGTATTTTCCTCCTACTAAGATCATCTCCCTTAGAAATCAAATAATGAATTTTAAACATCATGATCATGAACATGTTTCAGAATCTTGGGATAGTATGAAATTGATGATTAGAAATTGCCCAACTCATGGTTTAAACTTGTGGATGATTATCCAAAATTTCTATATTGGACTAGACTTTGTGTCTAGAAATCTTCTAGATTCTGCTGTAGGTGGTACCTTCATGGATGTGACTTTAGAAGATTCCACCAAACATCTGGACAATAGCATGACCAACTACTCTTAATGGCATACCAAAAGAGCTCCAACCAATAAGAAGGTAAACTATGTTTAGGAAATCACTACTTTGAGTGAAAAAGTTGATGCTCTTATGAATATGGTTGCTAATAAAAAATCCATGTTGATACCAATTATACGCCCTTGTATACCTTTATTGAGAAAAATAATGATGCTATTTATGTGAATTTTATCTCGTGAAACAATTTCAACAACAATGCATATAGAGGAAATTTCAATGCTAGACCGTACCCCCGTAACTCCTCTAATAATTATGGTAACTCTGATGACAATTGTTATGGAAATCTTTCTACCAATAATAATAATTTATTCTCTGATCTTGAGAATGCCATTAGAGAACTTATAAATTCTCAAAAAATTTTCACTAACATGGTAGGAAAGTTGCATAAAATTGATGATTTGGCTAGAGACATGGATAGGATTGCTCTGGATGTGGAAACTCTTAAAAAAATTCCACCAAAGCATGACTTTAATGATACTATTAAATCTAACCAAATATCTGTGAATGAAAGTAGGGAGAGGATCGCTTAGTTGAAAGCTAAGCGGGAATTCCTAGAAAAGGCTCTCCCGCCCGGTTTTCACCGGAATCATGATGAAGATCGTAAAATGCTTGGTACTTATCATATTGAATCTTTGTTTAATAATCTAAACAGAAATGATAAAGGGACTGTATATGAGTCAATTCTAGCTAGAGAGCATCCCAATTGCTTGGAGGGTGATGATTCTAATGCTAAAACTAGAAAAGGTGGGTTTGGAGAGGTCAAAACTTTATCTAGTGATGTGCCCACTCTCTTCGATCACAAAGATTTTAATTATGATAATTTCTCTTTAGTATAATTTATTTCCTTGCCGCAATCCATTATTAGCTCACCCAATGTTTATGAATGAAATAAAGCTTTAGTCAACGCATAGTAGAAGCGAGGGTAAAAGCTTATGATGAGAAACTTGAGCTAGAAGTTTCTATTCCTAGAAAGTTGCATGATGAATGGGAACTTACTATTAAAATAAATCTTAAAGAATATGAATGCAATGCTTTGTGTGACCTTGGTGCTAGCGTTTCAACTATACCTAAATCATTATGATGTGATTGGTCTCACTAATATTCAAGATTGTTCCCTCAACTTGCATCTTGCGGATTCTAACATTAAGAAACCTTTGAGTAGAATAAATGATGTGCTTATTATAACAAATACGAATTATGTGCCGGTGGTTTTCATTGTCCTTGATATTGAATGCAATCCTACTTGCCCAGTAATACTTGGAAGACCTTTCTTACGAACTATAGGTGCAATTATTGATATGAAAGAGGGAAATATAAGGTTCCAATTTCCATTTAAGCAAGGGGTGGTACACTTCCATAGAACGAGAATCAAACCACATCATGGATCTATAATGAGGGCTACTTATGGGTTGAGTGTCAAAGATGACAACACTTGATCATATGCATTATGCCTAGCTAGGGGCATAAAACAATAACACTAGTTGGGAGGCAACCCAATAGTTATCTTTAATTTTGCTTTTTTACTTTCTAGTTGTTTTTTATAACATGGTTATTGATAGTATAATTATTGTGTTTTTGTGTTTAAATTAGTGTTTGTGCCAAGTAAAGCCTTTGGGATGACATGCATGATAAGTAGAATTGATACAGTGCAATAACAAAAACTTTAGCCTCCGATGCAGAATTTCTATGATTTTACTAGAACATCTTTTTTATTTGAAAATTTACACGGTATTTATATACAAATTCCTCAGGTCTTCCTAATGTTTCAGAATTTTTAGAGTTACACAAGTATGGTTTCTTTACATATCATTACAGACTATTCTGTTTTAGACAAATTATGTTCTTTGCTTGCATAGTTGGCTTGTTTTGATGATGCTATGGATTATATCGAGAGTATAAGTCATGAAGAAGTTATAATACGGTACCTTATGCAATAAAAAATAATAGTCAATTTATAACAGCCTAAAGTATTTGATATGTTTATTATACTAACGGATCTCACAAAGTTTCTGTTAAGTTTTGTGTGCTGAAGTTTTCAAGTTTTAGGTGTTATCGCGATGGACGAAGGAATAAGGAGTGGCAAGAGCCTAAGCTTGGGGGTGAACAAGGTACACCAGGGTAATATTCTAGGAATACTCAAGCGTCTAAGCTTTGGGATGCCCCCGAAGATATCCCTTCTTTCGTCTCAATCCATCGGTATGTAACTTGGAGCTATATTTTTATTCACCACATGATATGAGTTTTGCTTGGAGCGTCATTTGCTTTAGTTTCCTTTTTGTTTTTAGTTTCCCACAATCATTATTTGTTTTGACACACCTATTAGAGAGAGACAAACTATCACAAGGATTTGTTAGAATACTCTATGTGCTTCACTTATATCTTTTGAGTTTAGCAATTGCTCTAGTACTTCACTTATATATTTTAGAGCACGCTGGAGTATAGGTTTTATCAAAATAATTGCACTCTCATTATTCACTTATATTTGTTAAAGAGTTAATAATTTGCTATGGTAATTTCCATGGTTTTAAGACTAGTCCAAAAATATTAGGTATTCAATGAGTGCATAATCAAAAACACATTAACGACAGTAAAACCGCACCTAAACACAGCTCTCTCACGCATCCGTTGCTTTTGGCGGTTGGATCCTACGACCCGGTCGTTCTTGGCTGCTCGATGCATGGATTCCGCTTGCTTGGGCTGTTCCTGGGCCAACTATCCTTGGGCTGCTATTCCAGGGGCGAAATCGGATGCCTGTCATTAACTTTAACAGATGAACGTCGGATCGAGAACGTGCGACGCTAATTTTTCTTCATGCCCATTCCCCTTCACACACCCTGCCCTCCCTCCGCTACCCCAATCCTTCCCCATCTCGTCCGAGGAGTATGTAGCGGCAGCGACGGCTTTGGAGTTTCAGGACGACATCTTTCATGCTTGGTGCTTCTCCTCCTTCCCTAGCCAATCTCCACCAATGTCCCATCTAGCCAGCCCCCGGCTCGCTCGTCCTCTTCCGACCAACCTTCACCAATGTCTCCTCTGATGGCCCCGCACCTCCTCCTGCCCCAGCTATAGCAGCCCGCGGCACATTCTTCATCCTCCTCCGGCTCCGCCTGGCTCACGTATCCTCATGCCCCAGATGCAGTCCTCCTCCTGTGGTCAACCTCCATCGGCGCACAAAAGGTTCGTTCCTTCGGTTGGGCGGGGGGTAGCATTAACAAACATCGCGTTTTACTTCATTTACCGATCTTCTCTTAATATGTGCCAGATGAGTTGATCACCTTTGATAATGGAAAATAGAACTACAATTGTGCTGCTTTCTGTTCACGTTAATCTATTCGATTTTTCTTGTGTGGGCGTTAGTACTCTTACATCCGAGCAAAGAGATGGGTGGACGAGCATCAGAGACAAGGTATGACTAAACATGTTTCTGCACTTCTGTCTCGTCGCACTGCTTCAGTTGGATCCATAGAACACTCAGCCTTTTGTCGCTCATATGTATGTTAGTGCTTAGATTTTTATGCACATGTCCAGACAGGGTATCCGAATTTGGTGATGCATTAGTGGGCAACAAGGTCAATTTAGAAATGCCTAGATAGGGAACCCAAATTTGGTGATGTAGGGCACCAAGGTCAATTTAGAAAATAAGAGGAAGGTTGGCACACATGTACACACATTTTGGTGCCAAAAATTTCAAAACCCCAGTGTTGCTTCTATCAGTCAAAACCATCATTGTCTTTGTTGTTTCTCTGAATGCGAGCGAACAAGAGACGCTAGAGTACGCGAAACGGAACAACCTCTTCTTCCTGGAGATATCAGAGAAAATGGCGTAGAACATGTCGTGGTTTCGTCATGGCAGATGCCATAGGTAGGCTTATCAAGAGGGGTCGAAGGACGCCGGCGGGCTCCGGGAGCGGGATTAGGCACAAGCGGTGGCGGACACACGATGTACCCAGGTTCGGGGCCCTCCGTGGGAGGTAATCCCCTAGTCCTACTCGGTCTAGTTGAGACAATGGTTGGGTTACAATGATGCTCCTTGAGCTGTATGAAACGAGGAGGAAGAAGGAGCTAGCCTGCTCTTCCGCCTCTCTATGTGCGTATGTGTGGAGTGGATGTGGAGCACCCGATCGATCGTCCCCTTCATGGGGGTGGCCCGGGGTTTTTTATAGGCCAACCCCCGGAATACAATACAAATAGAAGGTCAAAGGGGGCCCCAGCCGGCAGCCTCTCTAGCCGGCTGCGGGGGCCCGGCCGTGGGGTCTTATCGTCGGTAGGTCCCGCCGGCTGAAGGGTCTCGTCAGGCACCGGCGGGACCCGCGAGGCGGGTCCCGTTGCCGGTCACATCGCGGCACGGGCCGCCCCTTGCGGCGTCGTCTTGCGGCGACCGGCCGGGGTCAGCGGTACGGCCGGCCACCCTATAGCCACGCTGGGGTAGGTAACGGAGTGGTTGAAGGCGTGCCGGCACTGTTGGAAGCCGGTCGCCATCCGCCAGGGTCAGAGGCCCTGACGCCTTCGCTATAGCCATGCCGGTGCTGATCCTCGACGGGATGGGGGCCACTGTTGCCACGCACGCCCTGTAGACGGTATCTAATGCCTAGCCGGCTGGGGGCAGCCGACGGACCACCTCCGACAGGGCGTAGCCGGATAGCAGGGGGAGGCGGCCCGCCCTTTGGTCGCGTTTAGGAGGCGGGGGGAAAGGGGCGCTTGAGGCTACCCCGGGGTCATCCCCCCGTCAGTAGTCACCGAAGCCGGGGAGGACCCGCCGACGGGCTGCGGCGGTCCTCGCCGGCTTGAAGATCGTTCTTGTGCCGCAGGCGGCCTTGAGAGTCGAACTGAATCGGAGAGCGATGGCCGGCTCCGCAGCCGGCCGACGCTTCGCGCGCCGCCTCGGGCTCCCCACCTGGCTGGGGAGACGTGCCATGCGGCGGAAGAGATCGGGCAGCGGGGCAGGGCCTCCCGCGGCCGTAGCCTCGGCCCGTGCGTAGGGATCCTTTACGCCATGGGGCGGACGGTTGGCATTCCCGAATGCCACCATGTCCACCTCGCGCATCGCGGGAATCGTGGGGGTTGTGCGCAGTGAATCCGGCCCCCACGATCGCCCGCGCGGGGTATAAATGTTGAGAAGGGGGAGGCAGAACGGCCCGTTCGCTCCCCCTCCTGCCGCCGCATCGCCTTCGTCGCCTCCCTCCCCCCGTCGAGAGAGAGAGAGAGACCGAAGCACGAGGGCAAGCCACGCCGTCGCACGCTGCCGAAGAGAGCCCGTGCCACCGCCGAACACCCGCGCCCGTCGACGCGACCGCACGCCCCCTCGGTGGCCATGGCGGGCAAGGGCGCCTGGGACGACAATGATGTGGAAGAGACCATCGAGCACCTCCGCCACCGTCGCAAGCTCCCGGCGGAGGAGCACCTGGTGGCGCGCCCGGCCGGACCAGAGAACTCCCCGGCCCCGCGGGAGGGCGAAGTGGTCGTCTTCGCCGACCACTTCCTCCGTGGGCTCGGGCTGCCGGCGAGCGCATTCTTCCGCCGGTTCCTGACACGGTTCGGCCTGCAGCCGCACCACCTCGCCCCCAAAGCCGTCCTGCAGCTGGCGGCGTTCGTCACTCTCTGTGAGGGATACCTGGGAGTCCCACCGAGGCTTGACCTCTGGTGCCAACTCTTTTTCCTTAAAAGGCAGACGACAAAGGACTCGACGACGAAGCAGATGGTGATGACCGCCTGTGGAGGCGCCCTGATCCACATTTGCAAGGGAACCGGCTTCCCGAAGCTCCCGCTGCACGAGTCGGTGAAGCGATGGTAGTGGGGGTTCTTCTATGCAAAGTGTTGGGGAACATCGCATGGGAAACACAAATTTTCCTACGCACACGCAAACCTATCCATGGTGATGAGCATCTATGTGAGGGAGAGTGGATCTACGTACCCTTGTAGATCGCTAAGCGGGAAGCGTTAAGAAACGCGGTTGGTGTAGTCGAACGTCTTCATGATCCAAATCGCCGAGCGTCCCACGATCTAATCACGAACAGTCCCGCGATCTCGTCACGATCTTTCCTGCGATCCAATCACGAACGTCCCGTGGCCTTGATCACGATCCTTCCGATCTAGTACCGAACGGACGACACCTCCGCGGTCAGCACACGTGCAGCTTGATGTCGATCTCCACCGTCTTGATCCAGCAAGAGGAGGGGGAGAGAAGGAAGAGTTCACCGGCAGCGTGACGGCGCTCCGGCGATGGTGGTGGAGTGATTTCGGCAGGGCTTAGCCTAAGCACTGCGGAAAACCGATCTAGAGGAGCACCGGTGGAACGGGTAGCACGAGGCCGTAAATTCTATGCAAAACCCTTCTATTCCACCAGTATATATAGGAGGAGAGGAGGAGGAGGGCTGGTGCAGGGCTGAGCCCCTCTTGGAGTCGGCCGAAGCCAAGGGGGAGGAGTCCTACTCCTCCTCCACTCCTAGTAGGAGTAGGACTCTCCCTTTTTGCCTTTTTCCCACTCTTTTTCCTTTGGGACTCTTCCCCCAGCTGCATGGGCCTGTTGTGGCTATTCCACAAGCCCACTAAGGGCTGGTTAATACTCACCCACAGCCCATGAAGCCTCTTGGGTCGAAATACCCCTCCCGGAGGTCTCCCGGTACACTACCGACACTCCTGGTACACTACCGATGAGCCCGAAACTTTTCCGGCAGCCAAACTGGGACTTCCTATATATGAATATTTACCTCCGGACCATTCCGGAGCTCCTCATGATGTCCGGGATCTCATCCCGGACACCTAACAAAGTTCGGTCACCACCATACATAACTCTACACTACCGAAACGTCACCAAACCTTAAGTGTGCAGACCCTGCGGGTTCGAGAACTATGTAGACATGACCAAGACACCTCTACGGTCAATAACCAATGGCGGGACCTGGATGTCCACATTGGTTCCTACATATTCTACGAAGATCTTTATCAGTCGAACCTCTATGTCAAGGATTCAGTTAATCCCGTATGATGTTCCCTTTGTTCTTCGGTATGTTACTTGCCCGAGATTCGATCGTCGGTATCTCCATACCTAGTTCAATCTCGTTACCAGCAAGTCTCTTTACTCGTTCTGTAATACAAGATCCTGCAAATAACAATTAGTCACATTGCTTGCAAGGCTCATTGTGATGTTGTATTACCGAGTGGGCCCTGAGATACCTCTCCGTCACACGGAGTAACAAATCCCAGTCTCGATCCATGCCAACTCAACAAACACCCTCGGAGACACTTGTAGAGCACCTTTGTAGTCACCCAGTTACGTTGCGACATTTGATACACACAAGGTACTCCTCCGATATATGTGAGTTGCATGATCTCATGGTCATAGGAACATATACTTGACATGCAGAAAACAATAGCAATAAACTGACATGATCATAAGCTATGTTTGTAGTTTGGGTCTTGTCCATCACATCATTCTCCTAATGATGTGATCCCATTATCGAATGACATCTCATGTCCATGGCTAGGAAACCTTAACCATCTTTCAATCAACGAGCTAGTTTTATGGAGGCATACTAGGGACATTGTGTTTGTCTATGTATCCACACATGTATCCATGTTTCCAATTAATACAATTATAGCATGGATAATAAACGATTATCATGAATGAGGAAATACAATAATAAAGACTTTATTTATTGCCTCTAGGGCATATTTCCAACAGTCTCCCACTTGCACTAGAGTCAATAATCTAGTTCACATCACTATGTGATTTACATTGTAATGAATCGAACACCCATGCAGTTCTGGTGTTGATCATGTTTAGCCCTTGGAAGAGGTTTAGTCAACGGGTCTGCAACATCCAGATCCGTGTGCACTTTGCAAATATTTATGTCTTTCTCCAAGATGTAATCGCGGATGGAGTTGAAGCGTTGCTTTATGTGTCTGGTCCTCTTGTGAAACGTTGGTTCCTTGGCCAGAGCAATGGCACAAGTGTTGTCACAGAACAGGTTCATTGGATTCTGTGCACTGGGCACTACTCCAAGATCTGTCATGAACTGCTTCATCCAGACACCTTCCTTTGCCACCTCCGAGGCTGCGATGTATTCTGCTTCGCACGTAGAATCAGCTACCACGCTTTGCTTGGAACTGCACCAGCTTACCGCTCCCCCGTTAAGAATAAATATGTATCCGGTTTGCGACTTAGAGTCGTCCGGATCAGTGTCAAAGCTTGCATCGACGTAACCCTTTACGACAAGCTCTTCATCACCTCCATAAACGAGAAACATTTCCTTAGTCCTTTTTAGGTACTTAAGGATATTCTTGACCGGTTGCCAGTGCTCCATTCCAGGATCACTTTGAAACCTTCCGGCCATACTTATGGCAAGGCTGACATCGGGTCTTGTGCACAGCATTGCATACATGATAGAGCCTATGGCTGAAGCATAGGGGATGACACTCATCTTTTCTCTATCTTCTGAAGTTACTGGGCATTGAGTCTTACTCAACTTCACACCTTGTAATACAGGCAAGAACCCCTTCTTGGACTGTTCCATTTTGAACATCTTCAAAACTTTATCAAGGTATGTGCTCTGTGAAAGTGCTATTAAGCGTCTCGATCTATCTCTATAGATCTTAATGCCTAATATGAAAGCAGCTTCTCTTAGGTCCTTCATTGAAAAACTCTTGTTCAAATATTCCTTCACGCTTTCCAGCATTTCTATATTGTTTCCAATCAGCAATATGTCATCCACATATAATACTAGAAACGCTATAGAGCTCCCACTCACTTTCTTGTAAATACAAGCTTCTCCGTAAACTTGTATAAACTCAAACGCTTTGATCACCTGATCAAAGCGCTTATTCCAACTCCGAGATGCTTGCATCAGTCCATAAATGGATAGCTGGAGTTTGCAAACTTTGTCAGCATTCTCTGGATCGACAAAACCTTCGGGTTGCATCATATACAACTCTTCCTCAAGGAAACCGTTGAGGAACGCTGTTTTTACATCCATCTGCCAAATTTCATAGTCGAAATAGGCAGCTATTGCTAACATGATTCTGACAGACTTAAGCATCGCTACGGGTGAGAAAGTCTCATCGTAGTCAACTCCTTGAACTTGTGAAAAACCCTTTGCCACAAGTCGAGCTTTATAGACGGCGACATTACCGTCCGCGTCTGTTTTCTTCTTAAAGATCCATTTGTTCTGAATGGCCTTTCTCCCTTCAGGTAATACTTCCAAAGTCCATACTTTGTTTTCATACATGGATCCCATCTCGGATTTCATGGCCTCTAACCATTTCTCGGAATTCGGGCCCATCACTGCTCCTCCATAGCTCGTAGGTTCATTGTTGTCAAACAACATGACCTCCAAGACAGGGCTGTCGTACCACTCAGGGGTAGTACGCGGCCTTGTCGACCTACGAGGTTCAATAGTTGCTTGATCTGAAGCTTCATGATCATCATTATTAACTTCCTCTTCTACCGTCGTAGGTTCCACAGAAACATCCCTCTACGCTGCGCTACTTTCTGGTTGAAGTAAAGGTTCAGTAACCTCATCAAGCTCTATTTTCCTCCCACTCAATTCTTTTGAGAGAAACTCTTTCTCAAGAAATGTTCCGTTTTTAGCGACAAACACTTTGCCTTCGGATCTGAGATAGAAGGTATACCCGACTGTCTCTTTCGGTTATCCTATGAAGACGCATTTCTCCGCCTTGGGTTCCAGCTTTTCAGGCTGAAGCTTTTTGACATAAGCATCACATCCCCAAATTTTAGGAAACGACAACTTTGGCTTCTTGCCAAACCACAGTTCATATGGCGTCGTCTCAACGGATTTTGATGGTGCCCTATTTAAAGTGAATGCAGCTGTCTGTAATGCATAACCCCAAAACGATAGTGGCAAATCAGCAAGAGACATCATAGAACGCACCATATCTAATAAGGTTCGATTACGACGTTCGGACACACCATTACGCTGTGGTGTTCCAGGCGGTGTCAACTGTGAAACAATTCCACATTGTCTTAAGTGACTGCCAAACTCATAACTCAGATATTCACCTCCTCGATCAGATTGTAGGAACTGAATCTTCTTGTTACGATGATTCTCAACTTCACTCTGAAATTGCTTGAACTTTTCAAACGTTTCAGACTTGTGTTTCATTAAGTAAATATACCCATATCTACTTAAGTCATCAGTGAAGGTGAGAAAATAACGATATCCACCACGCGCTGTAACATTCATTGGATCGCACACATCAGTGTGTATGATTTCTAATAAGTCACTCGCCCGTTCCATTGTTCCAGAGAACGGCGTTTTAGTCATCTTGCCCATGAGGCATGGTTCACATGTGTCAAGTGATTCAAAATCAAGTGACTCCAAAAGTCCATCAGCATGGAGCTTCCTCATGCGTTTTACACCAATATGACCTAAACGGCAGTGCCACAAGAAAGTGGTACTATCATTATCAATTCTACATCTTTTGGCATCAATGTTATGAACATGTGTGTCATCACTATCAAGATTCAATATGAATAAACCCCTAACATTGGGTGCATGACCATAAAAGATATTACTCATATAAATAGAACAACCTTTATTCTCTGATTTAAATGAGTAACCGTCTCGTAATAAACAAGATCCAGATATAATGTTCATGCTTAACGCAGGCACTAAATAACAATTATTCAGGTTCATCACTAATCCCGATGGTAATCGAAGAGAGAGCGTGCCGATGGCGATCACATCAACCTTGGAACCATTTCCCACGCGCATCGTCACTTCGTCCTTTGCCAGCCTTCGTTTATTCCGTAGTTCCTGCTTTGAGTTACAAATGTGAGCAACCGAACCGGTATCAAATACCCAGGCACTACTATGAGAGCTAGTAAGGTACACATCAATAACATGTATATCATATATACCTTGTTTGTCATTGGCCGCCTTTTTGTCAGCCAGGTACTTGGGGCAGTTCCGCTTCTAGTGACCAGTTCCTTTGCAATGAAAGCACTCAGTTTCTGGCTTGGGTCCATGCTTGGGCTTTTTTGCAGGAGTAGCAACTGCTTTGCCATCCTTCTTGGTTTTACCCTTCTTGCCCTTGCCCTTGACTTTGCCATTTTTCTTGAAACTAGTGGTTTTATTGACCATCAACACTTGATGTTCTTTCTGGATTTCAGACTCAGCGACTTTTAGCATCGCAAACAGCTTGGCGACTGACTTGTTCATCCCATGCATGTTATAGTTCATCACAAAGCTCTTGTAACTAGGTGGCAGTGATTGAAGAACTTTGTCAGTGATCGCCTCTGGCGGAAGGGCAATTCCCAACTCTGCTAGACGAGTTGAATACCCAGACATTCTGAGTATATGTTCACTGATAGACCCGTTCTCCTCCATCTTGCAAGGATAGAACTTATCGGAGGTTTCATACCTCTCGATCCGGGCGTTCTTCTGAAAGATAAACTTCAACTCCTGGAACATCTCATATGCTCCATGACGTTCAAAACGTCTTTGAAGTCCTGGTTCTAAGCCATACAATATTGCACACTGAACTATTGAGTAATCTCTAGTACGTGCCTCCAAAGCGTTCTTAACGTCTTCAGAGGTCATGTCTTCTGGTTGGTCACCAAGCGGTGCATCAAGGACATATGATTTCTGGGAAGCCGTGAGGATAATCCTCAGATTACGGGCCCAGTCAACAAAGTTACTTCCATCATCTTTCAGTTTTGCTTTCTCTAGGAACGCATTAAAATTCAGGGGTGCTACTACGCGAGCCATTGATCTACAACATAAATATGCAAAGTTTCACTTAGACTATTGTTCAAGATAATGAGTTTGGTTAATCAAATTACTAAAGCTCCCACTCAAATTGACATCCCTCAGGTCATCTGAGTGTCACATGATCCAAGTCCACCAACTCAAGTCCGATCATCACGTGAGTTGAGGTGCCTTCAATGGTGAACATCATTATGTTGATCATATCTACTATATGACTCATGTTCGACCTTTCGGTCTCTTGTGTTCCGAGGCCATGTCTGTACATGCTAGGCTTGTCAAGTTTAACCCGAGTGTTCTGTGTGTGCAACACTGGCTTGCACCCGTTGTATGTGAACGTAGAGTTTATCACACCCGATCATCACGTGGTGTCTCAACACAACGAACTTTCGCAACGGTGCACACTCGGGGAGAACACAATTTTATCTTGAAATTTAAGTGAGGGATCAACTTATAATGCTACCGTCATACTAAGCATAACAAGGTGCATAAAAGGATTAACATCACATGCAATTCATAAGTGACATGATATGGCCATGAACTCGTGCTTTAGATCTCCATCTTGAAAGCACCGGCATGATCTTCATCGTCATCGGGACGACACCATGATCTCCATCATCTTGATCTCCATCAACGTGCCGCGATCGAGGTTGTCACGCCCTGCATGCTGCTACTACTATTGCTACCGTTTAGCGATAAAGTAAAGCATTATATAGCGCTTAATGATTGACACGCAGGTCATAAAATAATTAAAGACAACCCTATGGCTCTTGCTGGTTGCCGTACTCATCGACATGCAAGTCGTGAAATTCTATACATCACATGATCATCTCATACATCACATATATCACATCATGTAATTGGCCATATTACATCACAACATACCCTGCAAAAACAAGTTAGACGTCCTCTAATTGTTGTTGCATGTTTTACGTGGCTGCTACAGGTTTCTAGCAAGAACGATTCTCACCTACGCATAAACCACAACGGTGATACATAATTTGCTTTTCAACCTTCTCAAGGACCGCCTTTGTCGAATCCGATCCAACTAAAGTGAGAGAAACTGCCACCCGCAAGCCATCTAGGCAACAAGTTGCATCGAGGGAACCGGTCTCTCGTAAGCGTACGAGTAATGTTGGTCCGGGCCGCTTCATCTCACAATACTGCTGAACCAAAATCCGACCAAGGAAGGAAGCAATCTAAGCATCAACGCCCACAAACCTTTTGTGTTCTACTCGAGATCTCATCGAACCATCAACCTAGCTCATGATGCCACTATTGGGGAATGTCGCATGGGAAACAAAAAATTTCCTACGCACACGCAAACCTATCCATGGTGATGAGCATCTACGAGAGGGAGAGTGGATCTACGTACCCTTGTAGATCGCTAAGCGGGAAGCGTTAAGAAACGCGGTTGGTGTAGTCGAACGTCGTCACGATCCAAATCGCGGAGCGTCCCGCGATCTAATCACGAATAGTCCCGCGATCTCGTCATGATCCGTCCTGCGATCCAATCACGAACGTCCCGTGTCCTTGATCACGATCCTTCCGATCTAGTACCGAACGGACGACACCTCCGCGTTCAGCACACGTGTAGCTTGATGTCGATCTCCACCGTCTTGATCTAGCAAGAGGAGGGGGAGAGGAGGAAGAGTTCACCGGCAGCGTGACGACGCTTCGGCGATGGTGGTGGAGTGATTCCGGTAGGGCTTCACCTAAGCACTGCGGAAAACCGATCTAGAGGAGCAGCGGTGGAATGGGTAGCACGAGAGAGGCCGTAATTTTTGTGCAAAACCCTTCTATTCCACCAGTATATATAGGAGGAGAGGAGGAGGAGGGCTGGCGCAGGGCTGAGCCCCTCTTGGAGTCGGCCGAAGCCAAGGGGGAGGAGTCCTACTCCTCCTCCACTCCTAGTAGGAGTAAGACTCTCCCTTTTTGCCTTTTTTCCACTCTTTTTCCTTTGGGACTCTTCCCCCAGCCGCATGGCCCTGTTGTGGCTATTCCACCATCCCGCTAAGGGCTGGTTAATACTCTCCCACAGCCCATGAAGCCTCTTGGGTCGAAATACCCCTCCCGGAGGTCTCCCGGTACACTACAGGCACTCCTGGTACACTACCGATGAGCCCGAAACTTTTCCGGCGACCAAACTGGGACTTCCTATATATCGGTCTTTACCTCCGGACCATTCCAGAGCTCCTCATGACGTCCGGGATCTCATCCGGGACACCGAACAAACTTCGGTCACCACCATACATAACTCTACACCACCGAAACGTCACCAAACCTTAAGTGTGCAGACCCTGCGGGTTCGAGAACTATGTAGACATGACCGAGACACCTCTACGGTGAATAACCAATGGCGGGACCTGGATGTCCACATTGGTTCCTACATATTCTACGAATATCTTTATCGGTCGAACCTCTATGTCAAGGATTCAGTTAATCCCGTATGATGTTTCCTTTGTTCTTCGGTATGTTACTTGCCCGAGATTCGATCGTCGGTATCTCCATACCTAGTTCAATCTCGTTACCGGCAAGTCTCTTTACTTGTTCCATAATACAAGATCCCGCAACTAACAATTAGTCACATTGCTTGCAAGGCTCATTGTGATGTTGTATTACCGAGTGGGCCCTGAGATACCTCTCCGTCACACAGAGTAACAAATCCCAGTCTCGATCCATGCCAACTCAACAGACACCCTCAGAGACACCTGTAGAGCACCTTTGTAGTCACCCAGTTACGTTGCGACGTTTGATACACACAAGGTACTCCTCCGATATCTGTGAGTTGCATGATCTCATGGTCATAGGAACATATACTTGACATGCAGAAAACAGTAGCAATAAACTGACACGATCATAAGCTACGTTTGTAGTTTGGGTCTTGTCCATCACATCATTCTCCTAATGATGTGATCCCGTTATCAAATGACATCTCATGTCCATGGCTAGGAAACCTTAACCATCTTTCAATCAACGAGCTAGTTCACTAGAGGCATACTAGGGACATTGTGTTTGTCTATGTATCCACACATGTATCCATGTTTCCAATTAATACAGTTATAGCATGGATAATAAACGATTATCATGAACGAGGAAATACAATATAAACACTTTATTTATTGCCTCTAGGGCATATTTCCAACATGAAGAACGCGAACCGGAGGAGGACTACATCAACCTCCCCGACTTTGCCAACCACCCGTCGACCGCGATGCTAAACTGGTGAGCGGCCGCATCTCCGGCGCCCGAGATGACGGACCGGCTCTGCGAGCGCCTGCTCGCAATGACTGGGTCAGAGGGGCTGAAGGCCACGGACTTGCTGGCCACGATGGTGGCGCACCGGGTGCAGCCGCTGCAGAGCCGGCCATACCTCATCTGCCAGATGGGAGGACGCCACGACCCCCGCCGGCTATCCACCAAGGAGATGAAGTCGGCCTATGTGGCGAGGAGGGTGAACGCCATTTCGACGACGAAGATGGCGGAGGGAGAGTGGCAATGGGGGAAAACCCCATACAGCCAGAGCTGCCCGGCACCCTGGGTAAGTGATAAGCCGGTTCCCCCCTCCATCTTCTTTTAGAGGTGATATACCTCCCCTTGGTCTAACCGTGAGCTTCCCGGCCCGCCCGTAGCTCTTCCCTCTGCTACAGAACTACGGGGAGCCGGCCCCCGACACGGCGGAGTCGGATCCTGAGGGGGTCGTGGACGCTGACGACGTGGAGCCGGCAGACTCCGAGCGAGCCGGAGCGTCTAGTGCCAGGGACGCGGAGACAAAGACGGAGGGGGCCGAAGAGGCCGAGTCGACAGGAGAGTCCCCTCCCCCGACGCGCATAGTCGAGGCCTCGGAGAAGCCCAAGGCTTCAAAGGACGAGGTCACGGCGTCGCGGAGGCGCCAACCTCGAGCTGGCGGCGGCTCCAGCCGGGGAGGTCCGGGCGCGGGCGACAAGGGGAAGGGGCCGGCTGCCACCAAGCCGATGCCCAAGCGTGTGGCGACTGCGCAGCCGGGCGGCAGCCGTGGAGGCGGCGGCAAGAAACAGAAGGTCGCCTAGGCGGGACCCGTGAGGAGGGCGATCCCCGTCGTCGCCGGGTAAGTCTGTCCTCTCCTCCATCTTGGTTTTCTGGTTTGCCTCCCCCCAGTCTCTTATTTCTTGATGTCCAGGGATGCGCGCGCCCTGGGGAGGACACCGGGTGGCGGGACGGAGAGGGCGGCCCCACCGACAGCGGCCGAAGAGAGGGAGTGCCAGACGTGGCTCGACTTCGAGGCGGTCGAGCGGGAGCGGCGTGTCCAGGAGCTCCGCCCCTGGGAGGAGGCGGCAAAGAGGCAAGGGGGAGCCAGCAGGGAGGCTGCTGGCGGAGCATGGGAGCCGTTCCCCCTCCTCCAAGGAAACGGCGGGGAGACCGCGGGCGGAGCTTGGGAGCCCTTCCCCCGCGGCCGGGAGAAGAGGCCGAAGAGCCACCATGGCTCCAGGCGAAGGTCGGAGGCGAGCGCGACGACCGCGGGGGGTGAGGCGGACACGGGCCGCGACGCCGCCCGGACGATCGTGGGCGTCGTGTCGCCGAGGCCGGAGCTACCGGCTCCGGAGGCACCACCACCGATCGTGCCGGTTTCAGAGGCGCCGACTCCGGAGGCGCCGGCATCGACGGAGAGTTAGCCCGGAGCAGCCGGAGGTGGGGTGCCAGAGGGGGGAGCCGTGATGGCCGTGAAATCGGCTACCGCGAGTGCGTCGAAGGCGGCCCCCTACGCGGCAATGACAGGAGGGGCCAGTCGCATCGAGGTCTCCGATAAGGGAGAACCTACAGACGGGGGCTGGCCGCAGCAGATCTGGGCAGTGGCTGGGAGCCCGTCTTCTGGTGGGCCGTCGAGCGCCCTCAGAGCAGCGGTGGCGACCGCCGTGGAAGCGTTTGCGGCAGCCCGTGCCCAGGCAACGCAAGATGCTCGGGCCGCCAGCGACCGGCTGGTGAGTTTGGAGCGGGCTGTCGCGGTGAGTCCTCTTTCCTTCTTCCCTTTACTTGCATTCTTCCATCTTTTCCAGTGGGGACGCGCCGGCACACCCACCCCTGAGGCTCGAGCCGGCTGAGGCGCAGGCGGGTCGAGTCTAAAGTTCTTCTTTTGCAAGCAGCGCACGACCGCCGGGTGGCAGCGTACAACACCCTGCCGAGGTTGTACCGAGGAGCTGAGAACCGACTCGCCGTCGTGTCCACGGACCTGCGAGGTACGTTACCCTTGCGAGCGTCTTGCAATCTTCCAGTGGGGGCGCGCAAGCGCACCCACTGGGTGTAGCCCTCGGGGATCAGGCCGGCTTCCCCGGAGGCAGGCTGAATCCTTTCTGACTCATGTGTCTTATGCAGCCACCCATGCCGAGACGGTCTGCCTCCGGCACCAGGTGGTGCGTCTTTACGAGGAGCGGGAACTCTTGACGATGGAGGGTGACCGGCTCCATGGGGAGGCGGACGGGGCGAAGGCGGAGCGGGAGGGCCGCGAGGTGGCCCATCGTCGACCGCTGGCGGACCAAGAGGCGGCCCTCCGGCGGGAGGCGGAAGGGCGGGAGAAGGCGCTCCGCGAGGAGCTGGAAGCCAAGGACGCCGCCTTGGCCAAGGCGGCCGAGGACGCGCAGGCGACCCAGGACGAGCACGAGCGCCGATGCCAGGAGTGGTCTGCCAGGGAGTTGCAGTTGCAGGCGCAGGGGCATGAGGTGGACCACATGCTGCAGAGTAAGTTTCCGCCGCTTTGCTTTTCCTTCTTGATTTTCTGGTTTGCCTCCCCGCTCATCCCCCACCCTCTTCTTAGGGCTCTTCCCTAGCACGCGGGAGTTCATGGAGGCGGCCGTCGAAGCCGACCGTGAGGTCCGGCGGGCGCAAGGAGAGGCCGTCGGGCCGCTGGCCCCCTAGACCCTGGATGAGGTGGGGATCGCCGCCGAGGCATGCCTGTCGGAGGTGGTCCGCGCCCTGAAGCGGATCCAAGTGGCCGGCATGACGCTGGTCCGCATGCTCTGTCCCGGCGCGGTGGAGCCGATCTCCATGAACCGGCTATCGAGGTGGTTGGAGTTCGGGACGGCACGGGTGAACGCCTGGAGGGCCTTCGCGGCACGAGCCGGCGCGGGCATGGCGCTCCGCATCGCCAAATCGTGGTACCCCAAGCTGGACTTGGGCTTGCTCACGGCCCAGCGCACTGCCGCCGACCCAGAGCTGGAGGCGGTGGCCGATGAGATGCTGGTGAGGGCGAGCGATCTCGCGTCCTTCGCCGCATGGGACGAGTACGTCCCGGAGCGCGGGAAGGACGGCGTGGTGGTCCCGGAGGACCAGTACGGGCTCGCCCTGGACGACCCGGATGGGAGCGCCGCCGAGACGGCTGATGAAGGTCCAACACCGACGAATACGCCGAGTCTGGGCCGATTCTGGCTGTGGGGGCTTCTACCTAGACCACCCCGGAGGTGCTGCTTTCGGAGGCGCCCGTGCCGCCGGCTCCCAAGGTGTGAGCACCGCCGGCTCCAGCGGCGCTAGGACTTGGAGGAAGGCCGGCCCAATGTTGCCATAGCTTAGGACTTTTCTTTCCTGCATTTTTGTTTGTAGACTGGAATTACACCCACTGGGGGTGTATATGTAATGAACTCGTGGCCGTGGGCCTTTTATATGTAATGAACTTGTGCTGTTTGTCCTAGAGAGAACGTGCATGCCAGCTCTTCTTTCACCCTTTGCCTTTTGACTTGTGTTTGCGCGCCAGGATTCCTTTCGGCTTCCACCCCGCCTGCCGGCCAGCCGGGAACCGGTCTGGGACAGGGACGAGGCTTCATCCTTAGGGAAAATAGCGGGCTCCTAGAGTCGACCGGCTAGGGCTAAGTTGAGCCGTCAGAGGCTGGTTACTAAGATTAACACAGCTTGGCTGGGCCGGTCCGGCTGCCGCGCGCATAGGCTGACCTTCGTGTGAGAAGTTCCTTCGTACTCTGTGGTCCCTTCAGCCGGACAGCCGGGGGCCGGTCTGTAGCTGGTTAGGGAAGGGGAGGCGACGGGCTACTTGCTCACATTATTTGTCCGCCTCGATGGGCAGCCGGGCGAGCCCCCGGGCCCGGGAGCCGGACCCGGTTGGCATGCCTTTAGACAATAGAACTTTGTAGGAATCGAAAATGGCGTGCCCCCAGCGTCGGCTTGGGGGCTGCCGTCGCATTTATAGGCCCAAAAGAGGGAGGATACATACAGTGGTTTTCAGCAATAAAAAGGGTGGAGGAGTGCCGCATTCCACGGGCGCTCCGTCTCCTCGCCGGAGGCGTCTCTCTTGCGTTTCTACGGCTTCTGAGCGTCTATTAGATAGTACATGTTGTTGCGCAGCGCCCGACTGACGATGAACGGGCCCTCCCATGGGGAGGACAGCTTGTGCTAGACTGCGGTTCGCTGGATCCGCCTGAGCACCAAGTCTTCTTTGCGGAAGGAGAGCGTCCAGATCTGCTTGCTGTGATAATGCCGGAGCTTCTGCTGGTAGATGGCCGTCCGGCTCAAATCCAGCTCGCGGGCCTCCTCAAGGAGGTCGACGCCGTCTTCCCTTGCCTCCTTTGCGTCCTTTTCGGTGTACAGGGTGACCCGAGGCGAATCGAATTCGATGTCGGTTGGGATGATCGCCTCGGACCCATAGACGAGAAAGAACAGAGTGTAGCCGGTCGACCGGTTGGGCGTGGTCCGTAGGCTCCAAAGGACAGCCGATAGCTCTTCGACCCAACAGCCGGCCGACCGGACCAATGGTGTTACGAGCCGGGGCTTGATGCCAGACAGGAGCAGGCCGTTCGCCCTCTCGACCTGGCCGTTTGACTGCGGGTGGGCGACGGACGCCAGGTCGAGCCGGATGCCCCGCCTCGAGCAGAAACATGCTAGCACGCCCTTGGCGAAGTTCGTGCCGTTGTCGGTGATGATGCTGTGGGGGACGCCGTAGCATACCGTGATGTCTTCGATGAACTGGATGGCCGTGGGGCCGTCTAGTTTCTTGATTGGCCAGGCCTCGATCCACTTGGTGAATTTGTCGACGGCTACTAGCAAGTGTGCCATGCCGCCTCGTGCGGTTTTGAAGGGTCCCACCATATCCAGCCCCCAGATGGCGAAGGGCCACGAAAGGGGGATGGTCTGGAGGGCGCTAGCCTGAAGATGGCTTTGTGTGCTGAAGCACTGGCAGCCCTCGCACTTGTCAACCAGCTCCTTGGCCGCCTTCAGAGCAGTCGACCAGTAAAAACCGTGACGGAATGCTTTGGCCACCAGGGACCTGGAGGTGGTAGGATGCCCGCACTCGCCCTGGTGGATGTCGAGGAGGATTTCTTGCCCTTTCTACGACTTGACGCAGCGTTGGAAGACGTCGGTGCTGCTGCGATGAACCAACTCGTGGTTGATGATGCTGTAGGCCGGGGCCCGACGCTGAATTTGCCATGCGGTGGCCTCATCAGAGGGGAGCTCGCCGCGCTGGAGGAACGCCAAGATGGGCTGGGCCCATGAGGGAGCCGAGACAAGGGCTGGCCCAGCCCCCGGGACCGGCTTGCCTGCCCTTGGGAGCGAGATGGTGGTGGGAGCGTTGACCGTCATCGTGACGACGACGAGGCCGGTGCCGGTGCGCGTAGGCGTGGCCGGCTCGATTGCCATGGCGGACAGCGCCGCACCGGCGGCTAGTGGTGGCGGAGCCGACAGAGTTGCCGCAGTCGGCGGTGCCGGTTGGGCGGCCGGTTCCACCGGGGTGCCGGCCGCGTTTGCCGGCATGAAGATGGACTTGGATTCGGGAGAAGTCTTGATCGAAGGCTTCATCAGCCGCTCGAGGGAGACGCCGGCTGGGATGGCCTACCGGGTGGAGCCGATTTTGGCCAGCGCGTCGGCCGCCTCGTTGTACGCACGGGGGATGTGGTGGAACTCGCAGCCCTCGAAGAGCCGGTGAGCTGCTGGACTAGGAAACGATAGATGGCCATGTTGGCGTCCCTGGCGTCCCATTCGCCAGAGACATGTTGCACCACGAGGTTAGAGTCTTCGAAGCAAATGATGCGCTGGTTGCCGATCTCCTTGGCGAGCCGGAGGCCATGGACGAGGGCCTCGTATTCGGCCATGTTGTTGGAGGCGGCGAAGTGGATCTGGAGGGCGTAGCGGAGCTGGTCCCCTCTGGGAGACGACAGGACGATGCCGGCTCCCAGGCCTGCTCGCATCTTCGAGCCGTCGAAGTGCATCTGCCAATGCGTGGAGTCGGGCGGAGGCAACACGAACTGGATTTTGACCCAATCGACGAGGAAGTCGGCCATTGCCTGGGACTTGATTGCGGTGCGTGTCTCGTACCGTATTTCGTAGTCGGCCAGGGCGATGGCCCATTTGGCGATCCGGCCGGTAGCGTCCCGGCCGGCCATGATTTCGCCCAGCGGCGCTGTGCTCACGATGGTGATGACGTGCTCCTGGAAGTACGACTTCAGCTTCTGGGAGGCGAAGTATATGCCGTAACACATCTTCTGGTAGTGGGGGTAGTTTTGCTTGGAGGCGGAGAGGACCTCGCTGAGGTAGTAGATGGGATACTGCGTCGACAGTGCCTTGCCTTCCTCCGGCCACTCCACTACCAGGACGACGCTGACGACGCGCGTGGTCACCGCAATGTAGGCGAGCAGAGGCTCCTTGTCAGCCGGTGCGGCCAGGATGGGCGCGCTGGTGAGAGCTCGCTTGAGGTCGCGGAACGCCGCGTCCGCCTCATCGAGCCAATCGTATAGGGCCGGCCTCTTCGAGAGGTCTCGGCCTGGCTCAACCAGGGCCGACTTCCGTAGGAGCCCGTAGAGGGGCAAGGCCTTCTCGCCCAGCTGGCTGATGAACCGGCTGAGGGAAACGAGGCAGCCGATGAATTTCTAGACATCACGGAGCTGGACCGGCTTGGGCATGCGCTCAATCGCCTGGATCTTCTCGGGGTTAGCTTCGATGTCGCGGGCGGACATGAAGAAACCCAGGAGCTAGCCGGCTGGGACGCCGAAGACACACTTCTCTGGGCTGAGCTTGATCTTGTATTCGCGCAAGTTGGTGAACGTCTCCCGGAGGTCGTCGAGGAGGCTAAAGTGCTTCTTGGATTTGACGATGATGTCGTCCACGTAGACATGGACGTTCCTGCCTATCTGAGGTAGGAGACACTTCTGCATGCAGCGCTGGAAAGTAGCGCATGCATTCTTCAGGCCGAAGGACATGGTGATGTAGCAGTAGGCCCTGTAAGGGGTGATGAAGGAGGTCTTGAGCCGGTCGGCCGGGTCCAGCTTTATCTGGTGGTAGCCGGAGTAGGCGTCCAGAAAAGATAGCAGATCGCAGCCAGCCGTGGAGTCGATGACTTGGTCGGTCCGCAGCAGGGCGAACGGGTCCTTGGGGCACGCCTTGTTCAGGCTCGTGTAGTCGATACACATGCGCCAGGTCTTATTTTTCTTCAGCACCAGGACTGGGTTGGCCAGCCAGTCCGGGTGAAATACCTAGATGATGAAGCCGGCTGCGAGCAGCCGGGCGATTTCTTCTCCTATAGTACGCCGCTTCTCCTCAGAGAAACGGCACAGGGGTTGCTTAACCGGCTTCGCATCCGGCCGAACGTGTAGCTTGTGCTCGGCGAACTTCCTCGGAACACCCGGCATGTCCTTGGGGGACCATGCAAAGATGTCCCGATTCTCATGGAGGAAGTCGACGAGCTCGCTTTCCTATTTGCTATCGAGGCGGGAGCCGATGGTCACGCACTGGGTGGGGTTGGCCGAATCGAGTGGCACCTGCCTGGTGTCCTTGGATGGCTGGAACGAGCCTTCGCCGACCGACTGGGACGGAGGTGCCGGTACGGCCGGCTGGGCGGAGGCGAGGGCCACTAGCCGGTCGAGCTGCCGCTTCTCTTCGGCTATCTCCAGGGCCTCGGCCAGCCGGCTGCCATCTCGCGCGCACGCCATTGACATCTGGTACTTGTCGGTGACGGTGATGATGCCCTTGGGTCCCGGCATCTTGAGCTTGAGGTAGGCGTAGTGGGGGATCGCCATGAACTTGACGAGAGCAGGTCTGCCGAGCAACGCGTGGTAGGGACTGTCGAGGTCCACTACCTCGAACAAAACCGGCTCGCGACGGAAATGACCGGCGTCGCCGAAGAGGACGTCGAGCTTGATCTTGCCGACGGGGGTACATGACTTTCCCGGCACGATGCCGTGGAAAATGGCCTGACTTGTTTTCAGGTCCTCCACCTTGAGCCCTAGCTTGAGCAGGGTGTCGAGGTAGAGGATGTTGATGCTGCTGCCTCCATCGATCAAAACCCACGAGAAGCGGCACGAGCGCTTCTCGGAGGCAATGGTGGGATCGAGGACGAGGGCGTAGCTGCCGGGGTTTGGCATCACAGCTGGGTGGTCTGCCCGGCTCCACGTGATCGGCTTCTCGGACCAATGCATGAACTGGGGAGTCGCGGGCATAGTGGCATTCACCTCGCGGCGGAGCCGGCTGTGGGCGTGCTTTTCCATCTCTTCGCTGGTGAAGACGACGTAGCAGTCGTCGTGTTCGGGGAACCGGTCGTGTAGCCGGCCGTCGCCTCGAGCCGGAGCCGGGTCCACCTGAGCCGGACCGGGGGCTACGGCCCGAGCTAGGGCCGGCGCCGATGCGGGGGCTGGCTGCGCGGGGGGAGCCGGAAGGCCATCCCCCCAGGCCAATCGCTGCGAGAAGCTGCACTGCTGGAGCAAGTGCGTGGCCGGCTTGGCGCCGTAGTGGTTTTTGCAGGGGAGGTCAAGCATTTGCTCGAAAGTCAGCTTGGGCTGCCAGGCGGCCTTGCCGGTGCGCTGGCGCTGACCGGAGGCCTGGCCAGCCGGCTGCTCCCCCTCGATGGAGGCAACCTACCGGCTCCCGTAGCGGGAATCGGGCTGGTCGTTCTTGCGCTTGCCGTTCTGCGGCTGCCGGTTGTCGACCGCCGCCCACGGCGTGGCGGGGGGCGTAGCCGGCTTGGCCGGTGCCTTAGCCTTCACCCTCATCGAGGAGTCGGCCGTGGCGTATTTGTCCGCTTTGGACATCAGGTCCGCCAAGGAGGTTGGCTCGGAGCACAGGAGCTTGTGCTTGAGGGGGGTGCCATCGTAGTAGCCCTCGATGAAGTATTGGATGGCCTATACCTCGTGTACTCCTTCGCAGGAGTTGCGGAGCTCGGTCCAGTGCGTGAGGTAATCTCGGAGGGGCTCGTCCGGCCTCTGGACGCACATAGCCAGCTCGCGGGGCCGGCTAGGCCGTTTGTAGGTGCCGATGAAGCTCGCGGGGCTGACCAGGCCGACTGTTTAGCCAGGTGCGGGCCGAGCCGATCAGCATGAGGGGGACGTAGCGGACGGCTACGCGTTTGTTCCCCCTGGCGATGCCAACGGCGGTGGTGTAGTCGATCAGCCGGTCCTCCGGCTTGGCGGCCCCGGTATACTTCGGGGTGTCGTGGGGGAGTGTAAAGCCGGGTGGAAAAGGCTCGTTGCGGATTCGTGGACCGAAGCAGGCCGGACCAATCGAGCCCTCCTCCTCGAGGAGAGCCGACTATGCCAGCCGGTCAAGATGGAGCTGCGCGTCGTTGTTGCTGTGGGGGGGCGTGGGGCCCGAACCGGGCGGCGAGCTCGGGGCGAATGGCCGGCGGGATGAACCGCACGGGTTCCTGCCGCTGGGGCGGAGTATGCCCACGGAAGCGCCGGCTCTCGCCAGCCGGTGCCTCGTCGTGGCGGTGGCTGCCAGTCGGATTGTTGCTGCGTCGGCTGTTCACAGTCGGCTGCTCGTTTCCACGTGACGGGGCGCGTTGAGGGTTGCTCCCTCGGGTGTTCCGGCCGGAGGGACGAGGGGTACTTGAGTGCTGAGCCGGCCGACGGTCAGCGGCCCCAGTGTCCTCGCCCTCGGGACGGGGAAACTCGGAGACGGCCCCACCGGGGGTGAGGACGACCGGTTGTGCGTTGGCGGTGTCGATGAGGTCCTTGATGTGCCGCTCTCGTGCGGCCCGCTCCTCGCCCTCCAAGGTCGCCAAATCCTCGTAGGCAACCTTGGCGGCGTGCAGGTTGGCCGCTGAGGTGTCATAGACGGGGAAACGGCCGCCGAGGATTTCTGCAACCATGCGGCCGCGTTCTCGCACAGCACCACACCGGCTGGGCTCGGGGCCAGCCGTGGTGAGACCGTACGTGGAGTTGTATTCCCGCTGCGCGGCCTCCATCGGGCGCCGCTCGACAACGAGGGCACTAGCGTCTTCGAACAGCAGGTGACGGGCCGCCTCCAGTTCGGCTCTGGCAGCGACCGGGTCCGCCGTCATGGCAATAGGGGTGCCCAGACCCCGAAGGGTGGCGGCGAGTGGGTCGGAGGTGCCGGCGCGAGCGGCGGCTGCGTCAGCCTCGGCCGCTCGCACACGGCTCGAAGTGGCGGAGGAGACGGTGACCATCACTCCCACGTGGGTGTGGGGGCTGATGGCCTCACCCGTGGCGAGCGTGCCCACGGACGAGGGCGGGTTGGTGCAGTCGAACACCTGGCTAGGGTACCCGTCGGCCTCCGGTTCTTCGGCGAGGCTCAGCTTGCCGAACCGCCCGGCGAGCGCGGCGACGTCGAGCGCTAGGTCGCGGCCGAGGCACACGTCAGGGATGCCGGCTGTGCTGTCCGCAAGGCTCGCCGGAGCAAGCCCCACGAGCACGCGGTTCTGCCCGGACGCGAGGTGGTCTGGGGAGGCGGTGAAGGGTCCCGCCCGGAGCGTGACTCCGGCTGGCGCCGCGGACGGCCCTACGGTGGGCGCCAACTGTCGTGGTTTCGTCACGGTAGATGCCATAGGTAGGCTTATCGAGAGGGGTCGAAGGACGTCGGCGGGCTCCGAGAGCGGGATTAGGCACAAGCGGTGGTGGACACACGATGTACCCAGGTTTGGGGCCCTGCGTGGGAGGTAATACCCCTAGTCCTGCTCGGTCTAGTTGAGACAATGGTTGGGTTACAATGATGCTCCTTGAGCTGTATGAAACGAGGATGAAGAAAGATCTAGCCTGCTCTTCCGCCTCTCTATGTGCGTATGTGTGGAGTGGATGTGGAGCAGCCGATCGATCGTCCCCTGCATGGGGGTGGCCCGGGGGGTTTTATAGGCCAACCCCCAGGGATACAATACAAATAGAAGGTCAAAGGGGCCCCCAGCCGGCAGCCTCTCTAGCCGGTTGCGGGGGCCCGGCCGTGGGGTCTTGTCGCCGGTAGGTCCCGCCGGCTGAAGGGTCTCGTCAGGCACCGGTGGGACCCGCGAGGCGGGTCCCGTTGTCGGTCACATCGCGGCACGGGCCGCCCCTTGCGGCGTCGTCTTGCGGCGGCCGGCCGGGGTCAGCGGTACGGCCGACCACCCTGTAGCCACGCCGGGGCAGGTAACGGAGTGGTTGAAGGCGTGCCAGCACTGCAGGGGGAGGCGGCCCGCCCTTTGGTCGCGTTTAGGAGGCGGGGGAAAAGGGGCGCTTGAGGCTACTCCGAGGTCATCCCCCCGTAAGAACATCGGCGAACTCTTCTATGAGCTAGGCAAGCGTACTGACCGATTGAATTGTAATTCTCGGCCTACTAATATCGATGTGTATGGCTCGCCAGGTTGGAAAGGTTCAGGCCTCTGGGCCGCACACCGGTGCATGTTCATGCCAATCTCGTCTCACTGTTTAGCTCTTCATCAAACGAAACTGCTTCGCAGGGAATTGAAGGCAAGCAATTCCTCTTCAGTTTCTCTTCAGGCATTCATGGTGGATGATGTGTGCCTCTCGCCAGTGGTGATTAATGGATGCCCGCCGCTCTCTTTTCCCATCCTTTAGTTGTCGTGTATATATGCTTCCTTCCCAACCTTTTCTGATCCGATGACAAAACATCCATCAACATGTACACTACTAGACCTTATCTTTTCATGGTTTACCATCCATGTTTTTTTACCATGTATGATTGCTTAGATCACATGTTTCTAAGTTATGATATTTACTGTTGTGGAACACATTACTTAGAATTGTTAAAAAAACGTAAAAATGTTACCATGTTGTTCTAGAAGGGTGTGAAGCCTCAACATCTCCCACTTCTATCAATACATGAGGAAAGCCAAATAACTATGTGAACAATTTATTTATCCATACATGAGGAAACCCAAATAATTATGTCGACATTTTTTCCTTAAATACATTGTGCAACATGCAAAGGAAATTGCTCGGCCCATATTTGATTCAAAAAACAAAATGAAAGCTTCATTCGGGACCATTGCATGATGCCGCTGCTACTTCTCGAGCATGCGTTTGTTTCCATGAAGAGGAACGGGTGATGCAGCAAAGTAGATAAGTATTTCCCTAAGTTGTTGAGAACCAAGGTATCTATCCAGTAGGAGATACAAGCAAGGCCCCAATAGGTGTACCTACACAAGGAATCAAACTCTTGCACCCAACGCTATAAAGGGGTTGTCAATCCCTTTAAGGTTACTTGCAAGGATGACATCTGATAGAGATAGATTGCTTGAAAGGAAAGTAAAACAAAATTTAAAAGTAATTCAGCAAGGTATTTTTCGTATTTTTAGTTTTAGATCTGAAAGTATAAGATGGAAAATAGACCTGGGGGCCATAGGTTTCACTAGAGGCTTCTCTCATGATAGTAAGTATTACGGTGGGTGAACAAATTATTGTCGAGCAATTGATAAAAAAGCGAATAATTATGAAGATATCCAAGGCAATGATTATGCATATAGGCATCACATCTGTGTCAAGTAGACCGAAATGATTCTGCATCTACTACTATTACTCCACACATCGACCGACTCCTGCGTGCATCTAGAGTATTAAGTTCATAAAGAACAGAGTAACACATTAGGTAAGATGATATGATGTAGAGGGATAAACTCAAGCAATATGCTGAAAACCCCATCTTCTTATCCTTGATGGCAACAATACGTGCCTCGCTACCCCTACTTTGTCACTGGGTGAGGACATCGCAAGATTGAACCCCAAACCAAGCACTTCTCCTATTGCAAGAATTACCAATCTAGTTGGCCAAACCAAACCAATAACTCGAAGAGACTTGCAAAGATATGAAATCATGTATATAAGAATTCAGAAAAGACTCAAATAATATTCATGGATAATCTGAACATAAACCCACAATTCATCGGATCTCGACAAACACACCGCAAAAGACTATTACATAGGATAGATCTCCATGAGATCATGAAGAACATGGTATTGAAGAGCAAAGAGAGAGAAGAAGCCATCTATCTACTAGCTATGGACCCTTAGGTCTGGTGAACTACTCACACATCATCGGAGGGGCAATAGATTTGATGTAGCTGCCCTCCGTGATCGAATCCCCCTCCGGCAGATTACCGGAAAAGGCTCCAATATTGGATCTCTCGGGAACGGAGGCTTCTGGCGGCGGAAAAGTGTTTTCGTGGCTTGTTCTGATAATGATGGAATATTTGGGAATTTATAGGCCAAAGATTAGGGTTAGGAGAGCTGTCATGGGCCCACAAGCCCGCCCGACGCGCCCTACCACCTAGGCGCGGCCCTAGGGCTTGTGGTGCTATGGTGGCTCTCCTGCCTTGGTTCTCAAGTCTCCTGGTTTCCTTTTGTTCCAGAAAAAATCATTCCTAAGGTTTTATTCCGTTTGGACTCCATTTAATATTCCTTATCTGCAATTCTCAAAAACAAGGAAAAGGCAAAAACTGGCACTAGGCTTTAGATTAATAGGTTAGTCCCAAGAATAATATAAAATATCATATTAATGTATATAAAACATCTAAAATAGATAATATAATAGCATGGAACAATCAAAAATTATAGATACGTTGGATACGTATCAGCATCCCCAAGCTTAATTCCTGCTCGTCCTCGAGTAGGTAAATGATAAAAAACAGAATTTTTGATGTGGAATATTCAGATCCGTAAGATTCAAAACAGTAGTCTAATATTGACATAAAAACAGTAATACTTCGAGCACACCAACAAGGTAGTCATGTCCTTTCGAAATAACATGGTCTGAGAAAGTTATCCCTAAAATATCATATGGTCTGGCTATGCTACATCTTGCCCACACAAAGTATCTGAATCATGCACAACCCCGATGAACAAGTCAAGCAATTATTTCACACTTTTGGTGTTCTCAAACCTTTTCAACTCTCACGCAATACATGAGCGTGAGCCATGGATATAGCATTATAGGTGGAATAGAATATGGAGGAGGTGCAAGGGGAAAATGAGAAGATAGTATCACTTCAACTAGGCATATCAACAGGCTATGGAGATGCCCATCAATAGGTATCAATGTGAGTGAGTAGGGATTTCCATGCAACAAATGCACTTAGAGCTATAAGTGTATGAAAGCTCAAAAAGAAAACTAAGTGGTCGTGCAAAATGAATATCCACTAGTTATATGAAAGTGACAAAATAGGAGACTCGCTGTCATGAAGATCATGGTGCTACTTTGAAGCACAAGTGTGGAAAAAGGTAGTAGCAATTGTCCCTTCTCTCTTTCTCTCATTTTTTTTTCATTTTTTTATTTTGGTGGGCTTCTTTGGCCTCTTTTATTTTTTTGTTTGGTCTTTGCTGGCCTCTTTTATTTTTTTGTAAAGTCCGGATACTCATCCCAACTTGTGAGGGAGTCATGGCTTCGATCATCCTTTTCTCTCACGGGACAATGCTCTATTAATGAAAAATCATCACACTTTTATTTACTTATAACTCAAAGAAAAATAAATTACAACTGGATTCCTATGACAAAATATGACTCTATTTGCAATATAAAGTGATGATGCAAGTCATAAAAAACTTCATGGTGGAAGTTGCATGGTAATATATCTTGAAATGGGTATGGAAATGCCATAATAGGTAGGTATGGTGGCTGTTTTGAGGAATATATGGTGGTTGTTTTGAGAAAGGAGGGTTTGGTGTACCAACGAAAGTTGCGCGGTACTAGAGAGGCTAGCAAAGATGGAAGGGTGAGAGTGCGTATAATCCATGGACTCAACATTAGTCATAAAGAACTCACATACTTATTGGAAAAGTCTATTAGTTATCAAACAAAGCATTAGACGCATGCTCCTAGGGGAGGGGTTGGTAGGAGTTAACCATCGCGTGCTCCCGACCCTCACACAAAGGTCGACAATCATTAAACAAATCATGCTCCGACTTTGTTACATAATGGTTCCCCATACGTGCATGCTACTGGAATCACAAGCTTTAACACAAGTATCTCTTCCAATTCACTACTACTCACTAGCATGAATCTCATATTACTATCTCTATTATCTCAAAACTATATGCAAGGAATCAAACTTCTCATAGTTTTTAATGCACTTAATATGAAAGTTTTTATTATATCCCTCTTGGATGCACATTATATTAGGACTAAATTCATAACCTAAACAAATTACCATGTTGTTTAAGGAAACTCTCAAAATAATATAAGTGAGGAACGAGAGTTCAATAATTTCTATAAAACATAACACCACCATGCTCTATAAAGATAGAAGTGAAGCACTAAGCAACATTGCCTTGCTCAAAAGATATAAGTGATGCACATAGAGTATTCTAATAAATTCACGATTCAACGTGTCTCTCTCAAAAGATGTGTGCAGCAAGGATGATTGTGGCAAACTAAAAAGCAAAGACTCATATCATACAAGACGCTCCAAGCAAAACACATATCATGTGGTGAATAAAAATATAGCCTCAAGTAAATTTACCGATGGATTGAAGAAGAAAGAGGGTATGCCTTCCGAGGCATCCCCAAGCTTAGGCTCTTTCCACTCTTTATTCCATAGTCCATCAAATCTTCACCCAAAACTTGAAAACTTCACAACACAAAACTCAACAGAAAACTCGTGAGATCCGTTAGTATAAAAAGATAAATCACCACTTTAGGTAGTTGTGAACTCTTTATTTAGTTGTATTTGTGTAATAACTACTATATTCTAACTTTTCCATGACTCATACCCCCCGAGACGACCCATAGATACATCAAAATAAGCAAACAACACAAAGAAAACAGAATCTGTCAAAAACAGAACAGTCTGTAGCAATCTGTAAACTTCGAATACTTCTGGAACTCTACAAATTCTGAAAAATTAGGAAAAACAGGGAAATTTGTATATAAATATTTTGTAAAAATTTCAGATCCATTCGATGCTCTGAAAAATTTAGAAAATTCCTTGACTAAGCGCAAAAGATCTGTTTTTCAGCAAGATCAAATCAACAACCACCGTAGATCACCCCAAAGGTTTTACTTGGCTCAAACACTAATTAAAACACAAAAACAAAATTTATACAGAATTTATAATGTGCAAAACACACCAAAACATAATCAAAAAATAGAAAGCAAAATAAAATTGGGTTCCCCCCCAACAAGCGCTATTGTTTAACGCCCCTAGCTAGGCAAAACGCAATAGATCTAGGTATTGTCATCTTTGGTGTTGTCAACTTTCGTGTGGACCTTATCAAATCCAGGAGGTTCTTTCCTCTTTCCCCCACTTGTAGGGGGAGGATCCATCTTGGTGTCGAAAATGTCCAAACGCTTATTGCAAAGGGTAATCAAAGTATTCAAGTGATTAAGGTTCCCGTTAATATGTTTGAGGGGTTCGTGATATTGTTGTAACTCGACAAAGTGCTTATGTAAGTCACCCAAGTTGTCAAGAACTTGAACTCCCACTTGAGAGAAATCAAACCCCCTTTTTGGCGGAGGAACCCCCAAAATCCCTTCTAAAACTTCATAGGCGGCATTCGTGTCAAGCTCAATAAAATTTCCTTTTGAGGCGAAATCTAAAAGCTCCCTATGATGCAAAGCTAAACCAATGCAAAAATTTCTAAGCAAAAACTTTTGCATCACTTTTATATTGGAAACACGATAAGATTCCATTAGTCTATACCAAGCATGCTTCAAATTTCCCCCTTGTTTTTGTTTGAAGTAAAGAACTTCAAAGTCTGGTGACAAGGGGGATGTGGTGATGTTAGACATAGTTCAAATGATCAAAAGGCAAGCGAGAGAAGAGCAAACCAAAAGGCAAATCTTTTTGGTGTTTTCTGAAAATCATTTTAGAAGTGGGAGAGTGGAAAACGAGAGGCAAATGGAAAATAATGTAAATGCAAGAGATGAGTTTGTGATGGGTACTTGGTAGGCTTGATGTAGATCTCCACGGCAACGGCGCCAGAAATCCTTCTTGCTACTTGTCGAGCATGTGTTGGTTTCCGTGAAGAGGAACGGGTGATGCAGCAAAGTAGATAAGCATTTCCCTTAGTTGTTGAGAACCAAGGTATCAATCCAGTAGGAGATACAAGCAAGTCCCCAATAGGTGTACCTACACAAGGAATCAAACTCTTGCACCCAACGCTATAAAGGGGTTGTCAATCCCTTTAAGGTTACTTGCAAGGATGATATATCATAGAGATAGATTGCTCGACAGGAAAGGAAAACAAAAGGTAAAAGTAATGCAGCAATGTATTTTTGGTTTTAGATCTGAAAGTATAAGATGGAAAATAGCCCCGTGGGCCATAGGTTTCACCAGAGGCTTCTCTCATGATAGCAAGTATTACGGTGGGTGAAGAAACTACTATCGAGCAATTGATAGAAAAGAAAATAATTATGAAGATATCCAAGGCAATGATTATGCATATAGGCATCATTTTTGTGTCAAGTAGACAGAAACGATTCTGCATCTATTACTATTACTCCACACATCGACCGACTCCAGCCTGCATTTAGAGTATTAAGTTCATAAAGAACAGAGTAACGCATTAGGTAAGATGACATGATGTAGAGGGATAAACTCAAGCAACATGATGAAAACCCCATCTTGTTATCCTTGATGGCAACAATACAATACGTGCCTCGCTACCCCTACTTTGTCACTGGGTGAGGACATCGCAAGATTGAACCCAAAACCAAGCACTTCTCCTATTGCAAGAACTACCAATCTAGTTGGCCAAACCAAACCAATAACTCAAAGAGACTTGCAAAGATATGAAATCGTGCATATAAGAATTCAGAAAGACTAAAATAATATTCATGGATAATTTGAACATAAACCCACAATTCATCGGATCTTGACAAACACACCACAAAAGAATATTACATCGGATAGATCTCCATGAAGATCATGAAGAACATGGTATTGAAGAGCAAAGAGAGAGAAGAAGACATCTAGCTACTAGCTATGGACCCGTAGGTCTGTGGTGAACTACTCACGCATCATCGGAAGGGCAATGGAGTTGATGTAGATGCCCTGCGTGACCGAATCCCCCTCCGACAGATTACCGAAAAAGTCTCCAAGATTGGATCTCTCGAGAACGAAGGCTTCCGGCGGCGGAAAAGTGTTTTCGTGGCTTATTCTGATAATGATGGAATATTTGGGAATTTATAGGCCGAAGATTAGGGTTAGGAGAGCTACAGTGGGCCCACAAGCCTGCCCGATGCACCCTGCGCCCTTGGGCGCGACCCTAGGGCTTGTGGCCCCACGATGGCTCTCCTGCCTTGGTTCGCAAGTCTTCTGGTTTCCTTTCGTTCTAGAAAAAATAATTCCGAAGGTTTTATTCTGTTTGGACTCTGTTTAATATTCCTTATCTGCAATTCTCAAAAAAAAGAAAAATCAGAAACTGGCACTAGGCTCTAGATTAATAGGTTAGTCCCAAAAATAATATAAAATAGCATATTAATGCATATAAAACATCCAAAACAGATAATATAATAGCATGAAACAATCAAAAATTATAGATACGTTGGAGACGTATAAGCCACGATCGACTATAGTTGTCTCAGCAAAGAGAATACATATGCCCTTATAGGTAACCTGGTTACCAAAAACAATGCTTACCTGTTATTCATGTACATAATAATCAACTAAAACTGATTGCTTTTGTATTAACCTTATGCCTAATAAGCTACGTATCATGGTTGTTCGCATCTAAGAGCACCTTATGATAGAATGTAATGCCTATTGCTTTGGTTTCTTTCTATGCTAACCATTAACACTACTTACGTGTTGTTTAATTGGGAGTTGGGTAAAGTATTGGAGAATATACAAAGGAGAGATTTGAGTCCTCGGGTCACGACCATCACCTCCACCCATTATAGTTTTGTTTTCTAAATAAACTGACCAACTTCTTTTATTCTACTTACATATGATGTAGCCTTTCGGGATATGTTTCATTTGGTCGATTGGCTTTGCCAACTATTGGTGATTATAGCACATGTTTCACATATGAGCCTAATGACAACCTTGCAGGATTTGTTGTTTAAATGATTGTTTGCTTTGGTGCTAGAGGGTTCCCAATGTGATGCTAAGTATGAAAACAAGATGCCCAGTTGCAGTAACCAGTAAGTCATCTCTCTACTACTTTTGTTATATCAGATTATGGAGGTTATAAAGGGCTTTCTTTCTTGTGTGATGATACCTTGTACTATGTGTGATGGTTGCAATATTCAGCAGCCAAGGTGATACCATTCCAATACTTCTGTAAATTAACTGTTAACATTAACATTGGACTTTTTCTCTTCATATAATGAAGTGTTTGAGAGTATTGTTGATATGAACTTCCAAGAGAACCTTCTTAGAGGCATATAGCTTGTGGTATAAAAACTACCATCCTTTCATACTGCTTAACAATTTAAATTCCAATAATTTTAAAAACCTACACTTCTATAAATTAATTATTAGTAGGAGGGGAATTTACCGTGATTAGGGTAGCAAACCGGCTCTCACCGACAATGGATATGATAAAGGAATTCCATAACCTGGGAAGAGAGGATCAACCAATATAGTAATAATACATGCAGACTAATATACCTCTCATAATCCTCATTTGAATATATTTTGTTTTCTATTATTATGTGTGATCTTGTCATGTTAACAACAACAATTACTTACCATAACAGGTTATCGTTTCATCTTTTCAGATGAACCCGAATGTATAATGTACGCCCTTTGCCTTTCTTTTAATGTTTCTTTCCATCTTTGCAAGAAGTACAAAGTAAACTTAATGTCGAAGTAACAAGGCTGGAATTCCATATGTTCATGATGTTGCATCTCACGAGATACTATTAAAGGATAAATTTTTAAATCCTGCACGATTATGCGATTATGCCTTAGTGTCGCCAATCAGTTGATGGTCTGTGTGGTGACCCAATTAAACATGGAGCACACTGGGTCTCACTCATGGCACCATACATTTACATAAATTCATGTCATTACATTGGACCAATGGACTCGCACGACAAAGCATGCCATTGATGATCTAGCAAACCAATGCTTAGATTGGAAGTTTTTTCTTACTTGATTGGCGCGGCAAAGCATGCCATATATTTTAGGAAGGCTTCTAAAATTACAGGATTTACATGTTGCTTTCCATTTTATCTCGATAAATTTTAATTCAAAGTGACATACCTGGATGTAGACATGGTTTTGCCTCAAAATAGTTTGCATACGCCTCACATACAATATCTTCCTATAGATATTACAGAACAACAAAAGATATCAACTAACAACTTGTTTCCATGGTTATGTACAACTTAGAAATACTTGGTTACCTAGGATATGTTTGTTTACTCAATGCATCTTATGGCATCTGAACTATAATTTGGGTTACTATATTCTGGCCTGGTTTGCATATGTTGCTACTCTGTTGTATATGTGGCATGCCATACTAGGGTGTTGCTAATCTTTATTATCCTAATTTTGGCGTTTGGCTATTGCCCAAATGTTTGAATCTAATATAAGATTAATTAGTTGGCTGAAAGACTCATCTATTATGTTGGTTCCAGGTAGTAAAACAATTTACAACTATTCATGTTGTCTAAATTTTAACAGAATACCATGTCCAACTCTGGGGCTCTTCTACGGGAATTCATATTGTTTCAAAAGAGACGAGCGCAGGAACGCGCGCCAATCATGATCTAGTGTAGCACATAAAAGAGAAATCATGGTTAATGATATCAATGTGGTAATGTGAAAGAGCACGAGTGCATGACCATTGGTTAATAAGAGTATCATGAATTAGAGGTTGTTAACTTGCTGTTCATCCAAATACTTTTATGGCATGGTGATGATGTGTAAGCATACTTATTCCTCGTTGAAATCCTAATGTTGTTTAAGTCGAGGGCACGTGATGGTTAACTCCTATGAACCTTCTCCCTAGGGGCATAAGAGTAGTGCTTTGCTTCGAGAGATCTAATAAAATCTTGCAATAAGTATGTGAGTTTCTTATTTGTCGGCGTTCTGGGATCGGGGGTACCCAGAACTGCCTACCTGCAACCCGGCGCGTGGCCCGCCTCAACGGCCCAGTACGGCCTAGCAGCAAGTCCCCTCGAAGTCAAGACCCTCGTGAGGGCCCTGGCCTCACGAGACGAATAAGACCAAGGCCCCTAGAGGAGCGGCCTCCCCAGGATGCCTACTGAGGAGCGAAGTTTCCTATGTAGGCACCCGGCCTCATGAGGCTGCGATGATGTGAGCCATGACGATCAAGGCCAGGTGGGCGCTAGCGGGTGCAGAGAGGATAGTTTCCTCTTCAGTGCTAAGGGAGCAATGGCAGGCGCAGGTTCCCGAGGGAGGCCCCCAAAGATTTCCCTTCTGGTGCAACAAGACCAAGACAATGGGCTCGGTAGGACGGATGTCATTGCTGAGCCCACCTCTACATCATGCCCCGAACCTTTGCAGGCGAAGACCACCTTTTGTCGGGATAAGATGTACCTCTTGTCCCCTTTCAAAATTTGGCCTGTATGGGATCCCTTCCCAAGTGTGCAATAACGAAAGAGGACCCATCCACTATAAATAGGGACTATCCACCATCGTAGAAGGGGAGACCGATTCATCCTCACCCCTTGAGCCCTCGCGAGGTCGCTCAATGACTGTACAAGTTCATCCACACCCTCCACGTGAGGCCAATCCACCAAAAGCGAGAGTAGGATTTTACACCACAAGGTGACTTGAACCTGGGTAAATCTCTATGGTCATCTCCTTGCACGTTTGCATGGACTTGACGAGGTTTGGCTGTAGGGTGACGAGCTTGAGACTTCGAGCTGGTTGAGATCTTCGCACATGCCCCAAAGTTCGAACCTTCTAGGTTATGTGGAGCACCGATTCCAACATTTGGCACGCCAGGTCGGGGTGTGTCGTGATCCTTCCTCCAGTTTCTCTTCATCCCCTCTTCGTCGCTCCCATTGCTAACGCCCGCCGAGTCCACGCCGAACATTAGGCCGCTCGCGTCGCACAGACGGGGCCCACGGGTCACGGCGCTCCGTGCCACTCTGCCTCTCCTTAGCTAACGCTGCCACCGACCAAGCTGCTCACGAGCAGCAGGACTCGTCACTGCCACCCTCCGAGCGGCGCGATGGACGCACCGCTACTCCATCCCTCACTCCGGCCACGACGTCATCCTCCCACGCTCGTCGCGGCCTGGCAAATGCGCAGGCTGCACTGCTCATGGTCGTGGGGTCTTGGAATAGTAGTCGTTGGAGAGTAAAAACAACCAGTAAAAAGAATGTCAGTTTCCCGAAAAAATAGCAAAGAGCCCGCCCTCGTGTGGGTCCCCTAAATAAAATAGGGAAACACACAGGAGCGTTGTTCATTCACATACGTGTCTCCGTCCTTCATCTTCTTCCTCAAGCCAGAAAAACGGCTTCCGCCTCCGCCTCCGCCCATTAATTGTTGCTATATCATCTGCTGCCTCTGAGAACTCAAGAGATTGGGCAAAAGATGGCCGCCGTAAAGAGGATGCAGACGGCCGCATCTGTGGACCCAGCGGCTGAAGAGAGGAAGAAGAAAGCAGAAGAGCTGGATAAGTGGCGGCAGGGAGATGTGGTCATCTCCCCGTCGAGCTTGGATGGCAATACCTTGATCGAAAGGTATGCCTATATGTGGGGGAGAGAAACAAAGGGGCATAAGGTACCCGAGGTTCTGCCAGACGACCCCAAAGGGAAGGTGCCATCAGATCCGTACCGCTTCTTCTATGCGTACTTCTATTGTGGCCTGTCTCCCCCCACATTCTCTGATTTCTTCTGCTCCATGATGGCGGTCTATGAATTACACCTCCTGGATTTCACGTCCAACGCAATGGTGTGCATCGCGATCTTTGCTCACTTGTGCGAGAACTTCGTCGGAGTCGCCCCCAATGTGGACTTGTTCAGGCACTTACTCATCTCCCGGATAGAAGACAAATCCCATCGCTCGGGGAACATCAGCTGGATTCCTCGGGGTAAGAGGGAAGATTGGGGTTACCTCCCTGGCAAGCACCACGGAAAGTGGGAAGAATGGGGGGACGACTGGTGCTAGATCAAGGATGACAATGCCCTTGAGTTCTGCGCGAGTGGAGCAATCCGGGCCTCATCGACAAAAATCTCCGCTTGGCGTTGAACAGGAACATCCACCACAAGGCTGTCGGGCTGACCATTGAGCACGTGGGGGTTGACTTCCTCCTCCACCACATTGCGCCGCTATAGAAGAGAGATAGGTTCACCTGGGAATTTAACGGCCCCGTCGACCGGATGAAGTTGTACCCAGGCACCGGCAACAACCTGACAATTTACAACCACGGTTGGTTGTGCGATCAACTGTTCGGTCACCTTCGGCCGTTCCATCTGCCAGCAAGAGTCGTCCCCTTGCATCGCAATTCTGCCCAGAACCAGATTTTGGAGTGGACGTCTGACTGCAATGCCTCCAGGGTCAAACCTGATTGAGAGTCGCCCACCCTAGATAGCGATATGGAGTAGGTCTCCAGTCAGGAGGAGCGGGCTTTTAAGCCAGAAGAGAACTTGTTCGCCCCAACCAGGATGGTGGAGAAGGCATATATTTCTGCTCGCATCGCAGAGGACAAGAAAGTCAGAGATGCTAGGGGAGCGACCTCCGGCGAGGAGGGAGAGGAAGAATCCGATGAGGTCGATTCTTTTGGAGTGGAGAGCGAAGGACTCGCTCTGGAGGACGTTGTCGGGGTTGAGTCTGCCGGGGCCGCGGGCTCCCAAGCCACGTCGATGGAAACCCATGAGAAAGTCAAGGCGCAGGGAGCGAAGGAGCCACAGGTGGAGGAAGAGGGGCTCGAAGTGGGCCCTTGAACTCCAGAACTAGGCCGTCGCCTCCGTGAATGCACCGGCTGAGAATCAACTGCTCTTGCGCCTTCGCGGGGTCCCATGAGGGTGAAAAGATGACCTCCAAGGGAGGCACCCATGAACCCGTATGCCGCCAATCCCTTTGCATCTCCCAAGCCAAAGCTTCTCCCATCAAGTGGTGGAGGGCTCTAGGGGTGGACCCCAGCCCCCTTTCAAGCCCAACTTCTCCGCCAAGTTCGCCCTTGCCAGAGTGTCGTGGATTTGTCATGGCAAGATGTCCTCGTTGAGAGAACTTAGGTGTGAGGTCATCGCAACTATGTGGTGGCTTGAGAGGGATTGGTCAGAATCGAGATATGCGAGTTTACCCAGGTTCGGCCCCTCCTTATGGAGGTAAAAGCCTACGTCTTGATTTGTGTCTATATTGATGATGATGGCAATCTCGGTTACAAGGGTGCGGAATTGCTACATCTAATCTCGAGAGTCTCTAATCTGTCTATTTCTAATGACTTGTAGTTGTGAACTTGTGCCTCTAGGGGTGCTCTACCCCTCCTTATATAAGTGGAAGGGGTAAGTTTACATGTAGAGCCCTACTAGGAGTAGAATTAGGATTAGTCTCTCTTGAGTCCTAATCCGGGTCTTGTTTCTCTTGTAAGGGAATCTTTCCTCTCCTCTGGGCCTTCTCTATGAGCCGCCTGTGTCGGCGTACACGTTGGGCCTTGGGCCTGGTCGTCCTGTGACCTGGTAATAGAGGTGACCTATGAGCCGCCATGCAATGGGCCGGGTCATACCTCCTGCCGGGTCATACTTCCTGCCGGGTCACTAATGAGTCGCCAAGCTCAGATGGTGCAGCAGTGAGTTGCCAAGCCCTGGCCGGGTTATATCGCAAGGTAATATCCCTGACATTAGCCCCCAGGTTAGCTTGAATTTATTCATGGTAAGCTCTTGAAATAAGAATAACAAATATGTTAAGGGACCGGCTTGCTCCACTAGCCGACTTAATGAAGTAGTTCCTTGAAGATCCGGTTTTGTTCATATTAACGAGCCGCCTTCACAATCATATTGCATGTCCATGTCCTTTGCAAAATATTGGGAATAAAACACCTATATGCCGTTGAGTTGGCCTCCAATGCTTTGGCTTGATGAAAATTTTGGAAATAAGAAAACCATATGAAGTTGAGCTAGCTTCCATTGCTTCGGCTTGATAAAAATAATGGGAAATAGAATTTCATCCATTATTTCAACCTGTGAAGCCGAGTTGTTTATATGGAATCTGCCGGGTCATGATTTTTTACAATGTCAGGTCATGATCGTTGGTGACGTCGGGTCAAAACAATTAGACTCCAGTTGACTTAATAAAGTTATTGGGAATAAAGAAATCCGGGTGATGCTGATCCGACTTTCAATGCTTCAGCTCCACTAAAACATGAGACCTAGCTCACTCAAAATTGATAGCTTGAAGACGTTCTTTTATATTTTTTATCTCCATATTACCTGTAGCCCCCCAAGCTCCAAGTTTATCCATGATGACTTGGTGCTTTGAAATAATATATTGGACTGTGTATAGGGATGTAAATGGTACGGATAATTTCCATTCTGAATCTGCATCTGCATCCGCTTTTAAGGATATGGTATGCACATGAAGGAATCTGGAGGATATGGATGCGGATACGGATTATGGTAAACCGGATATCCGACGGATATGATAGCGGATATGGTATCGGTAATATCCAACGGATATGGATTATCCGATGTTTTATACGGATTATCCGAGGTTACCAAATAGGATTATCCGACAAATTTAGCCCAATTGGCAAGCCCAATTACCCATCCATGATTAATTAGGGATTATAATCGGCACATATAAATACAATACAACCCTAACCCTAATAGTACTTTAGTATACGATCACAATCGCAGACGTCAGCCGTTGGTGTCACACATCGTATTCTCCATCGCCGCCAGCACAAGGGGCCGGCTGCATCTCTCCGGCACTTCGCTTGAACGTTTCATGATTGGCTGGAAGTAGAGTCATGTACTCATGTACGTGTAGATGTAGGGCATTGGTGATGCACACAATGTACTTAGCTTGTTGTACATATCCTTGCCCTGGGCTTTGACTAGTCCTGGCAGTACCGTGCGGCCGTCCGGGGGACGGCGCAGCCGTGATCGATGATGTACACGGTGATGGGCAAGTCAAGTGCACCATCATGATTCGCATCAGGATGACGGTCTGCGTGCACAGGCACGTGCTTGCACTAAGAAAATTCTAACCGATGAAACCGAACTTTTTAACAACTATGTACAGGTACTACGACGGACAAAACTGATTTTTTTATGAAACTTTGATAGTAGGTGTTATCTGACACTTAGCAATCACCAATACATATCGTGCACAAGCTAGCTTAGCTAATTCATATTTAAACCTGTGTGGCCATGTAATAAGCTTGAGAGCACTAAGTTTTAGTAGTCAAGTAGGCTTCATCTGAAATATTTAATAGACTAGAGAACACTGAATCTATGATATTTAATGCCTTGCTTGTTGTAGCTTGTAAGCTATTGAACCTGTTGATCGGTAAGAAGTGCTTGGTAACTTGTATATTATTCATCTTTCTACAAATCGTCTGAGAAAGATATTGGGGAAAAGATATACATCTGCAAAAACAAGTGTAAATGCAGTCCAAAGTCAGGTTGTATCGCCCCCTGCTAGAAGTCAAAATGAAGAGTCACTGAATTTGGGCAGTGACAATCAAGTTGCGAATGAAGTGATTGATCTCAAGGGTGAGAATCATGATGCAATAGTAGATGAGCTTGCAGGGAACAAACCGAAGAAGACCACATCTGAATGTTGGGACCATTTTGATAAAACTTTCAAGACGGTGGTGATAAATGGACAGAAAATTAAGGAAGCATGGTCCAAATGCAAGTACTGCACTTATAAAGCAAAGCGAAATAACAAGAATGGGACATCAGTCTTCTTGAAACATATTAAGATGCATAGAGAAATATCAAGTATGTCTCATTAGTCATTAACTCTTGAGCGTTACTGCTATTTTATTTCTGTAAAGTGACAACATCTTTTCTGTAAATTTACATGTTCTTGATACATAGGACAATCAACGAATAGATATTGAATAGGTGCCTGATCAACTACATGAGGAGCAAGTAATTTAGGTATGCAGTTATACTAGCCATTCTTTGATTGTCAAGTGTAGCATCTAAATGTCTTTTATCATTCTCACAAGATATGTTACAAGTGGACTGGAAGAGACACCATGTTGAAGATAAGTCAAGGACGTGTTATGGGCTTCTACTTGATCGACTACTTACCTTTTATAATAAATAAAAACTTTGATAGAACTTTGAATTAAATATTTCTTAAGTATGACCTTCATCTTGAACTTGTGTAACGCTATCATCATTTTACTAGTACTGTTTATTGTTGCCATATTGGTAAGAGTTACGACTTTAAAACACTTGGCCACTCTCTAGTGTAATGTGGTTGGATAGAACGTGTTTTCATATTGTTTGCATAGTACATATAAGTTCATTTTTCTTTGCACCTATCACCTGATTTTTTTGTTTGTTTTCGGTCCGCGTCCGCTCTGAATCCGCTCTGAATACGTAGTCCAATATAATCCGCATCCGGTCAATATCCGCTCCGCTCTGAATCTGATAAAAAATTCTGGTAAAGGATATGGTAAAAGCATTATCCGATCCGATCCGATCCGTTTACATCCCTAACTGTGTAGCCGCCAAGTTTCGGGTTGTCTTGCCAGCAGCAGCTTGGGACTTATAAAACTTCACCTAGTGTAGCCCCCAAGTACCGTGTTGCTTTGCTTGCAATAGCATGAGACTTTGAACTTAGTGTTGAATGTTGTAGATATATAGCTTTGGAAAAAATCCAGGTTGTCATCTAAGTCGCCCGATGTGGTTGAATGACTTGAATTTCACATGTGTAACCCCCAAGGGCCGGCTCATCAATGTATGATGGACTAGGTCTTCAATTTGGACCTCATAATCTTTTCAGACAGTTGAATACTGTAGCCCCCAAATGCCGGGTCATTATGCAATTATGAGCAGAGACTTCTATAGAGCTGATTTATGTAGACTTGATGAGCAATGTGTAGCCCCCAAGGGCCGGCTCAGTAAGACAATACTGGGCTGGGACTTAGAAAAATATTGAAGAGCAGCTCATCTCCTTGAGATAAACCGAGTTCGTTGATAATGTGATGAATTAAAAAGCAGCTTCCATTAGACCCTAAGTGTCGTGGTGCATGCTTGCAGCGACATGGGACTTTCATACTTGATATAACCTGGACTTTGAATAATGTAGCCCCCAAGTGCTGGTCGTATGCCTGCAACGATTCGGGACTACTCTGCCACTACAGAATAAATCATATCCATTATATGGATGATATTGCTAAATGCTTGGCATATCAATGTTGAACCACACTCCCTATTGTGACATGGTGTTTTTAGATGAGGGAATGACAGTTATTACTCTGATGGGGCTTTGAAAATCTCAATCATCTAATATAGGTTATGAAAACCATAATAAAAATCCAGCCACATTGGCTATTTGAATAATATAACCCCGTTTGAAAACCTCAATTACACAATACTAGTTATAACAACCATAATGAAAATCCAGCCATGTTGGCTATTAAGGATTGGAATATGTAACCCGGTTTGACAACCGGTTCCTGCAATATAAACCAAGATATCCATGCATATATGATGCATGATATGATGATGCAATGATGATGCCATGTATAATGATGTACGTCTCGTCCTATAAGTCGTCTTTAAAGGCACGACAGGACAAGACAACTCTTGTATTTTATGAAAACATTTTGTTTCCAAATAAACGAGGCAGAAAGCCTGCAGAACTTGTAAACCAGGCCTCACGTGACATAAATCTGTCATTTAAACCTTAGCAAGTTCTGGGTCTTTAAAAGATTGACATTGCTAAGAGTACAAACATGCCACATAGAGGAGGGGATATGTTAAACAAGATGAGTTTGTCCTCGCTCACTATAAGCCGACTCTCTCGTGACAAAAGTTGTTATTTAAACCTTGAAAAGTCCAGTGTCTTTGTGTGAGATTAACTTTAGAAAAGTTCAGGGTCTCTTATCAAGATTAACTATCAAGATTTTGGCGGGTCACATGGTGGAGTAGCAAGTTGCAAACAGGCAGGTATAACTCGGAGATGGCGGAAAGCCGGGTCAAGAGGAGGTAATAAGCTTAACCCATAGGGCCGAAAGCCCCCCCCCCCCCAAGTGACCAATTTAAAGGATCAAATCCTTTTCTAGTTTAAACCTAGCCAAGAGGGTTTGAAAGCCCTCCTTATAGTACCAGATTAAGGATCGACTCCTGATGGCATAGAAAGCCTGGCCACGGGGGTTTAAAAGCCCCCAAGTGACCATATGATAATCCAATAAATCCGGGCACCCATGTTTGAACGGTCACAACATGGCGGATCATCCTCTTGGGCGACTTTAAATCTTCCGCCAATAAGGTAGTGCACCCATGTTTGAACGGTCGCAACATGGCGGCTCGTCCACTTGGGCGACTTTAAATCATCCCCGAATAATGTAGTACGCCCATGACCGGGTTGTATCTGCCGAGTTATGTCCGTGTATCCCCCGAGTCTTAAGTCGACTCGAAGAGGCGGCTTGAGATTCTTCACACTTAGCTATGGCATAAGTCGGCATATGGTTGACGGCTGATAACTGAAATTTATTGAAGCCCAAAGCTTGTGGCGAGTTGATGACCTTCGCGACACTCATTGTATGTCTTTGGCGTTGATAACGCAACATGAACCCGCTCAATGTTGAGACGACGGGTCATAAATGATCCCATATGATTTTTGTCAGTAATCCGGCTAGCGGTTCATCCCAACTAGTTGTCGAAGTTAACCAAAATGTAGTGGCGGTGACTTGCACGCCTATCCATTGAACCATCCGGCGGAGGCAAAGTCTGATAATATATCATGACTTGCTTCAGAATTGTTGGAATCGACTGGATCGCAAGGTGGCAACTCATGAGAGTCCATTGGGAGGCTTGAACGAGCAAACACAACACCAGCATGTTGATGTAGACTGGACCGCAGGGCGGCGACGCATGAGCGTTCGTTGGGTGGCTTGAACGAGCAAGCTCAGCACCAGTATGTCAATGTAGACTGGACCGCAGGGCAGCGAGTCATGAGCGTTCGTTGGACGGCTTGAACGAGCAAGCACATCACCAGTATGTCAATGTAGACCGGATCGCAGCGCGGCAACTCATGAGCGTCCATTGGGCGGCTTGAACGAGCAAGCACGACACCAGGATAACGATGTAGACTGGACCGCAGGGCAGCGCCTTGCGCGCGTCCGTTAGGTGGTGCGGCATGAACAGACGCTGGCTCATGGTGACATTGACATGATCCCACCATGCGTAATATAATGCCGCTTGTATAATCAATAATTGTCCGTCATAAAAGTTATTGCAGATGAGTAACTGTTCTTAACTTGATAAATATATGATGAAAGGAAGATGGGGTAGATATCACCTGGTATTGTGTGCTCATGATGAGAATGACAGTCGGAAATACGAATAGCAGCAAATACTCCCGGACAAATGCTATTGTGATCCTGTAAAACATGTAGAAATTTCTCCTCCCAAGATTTGATCCTTCCCGGACGTGCAAAGGCAGACAATCCAAGGAGCTGGGCCCAGTCATCACGTGCGAGGCGAGATCGAAAACCCTATCCATCATCACCGCGTCCACATATAGAATATATTTTTTGACTGAGTCCAGCTACCCCCTTCCTTATCCTACCAGTTCCTCTTTCTTTCATTTGTTCGGACCACCGCACGGGGGAGGCAAATCAGTTGAGGTGAGGCGCAGAAGAGAGCCGGCTCAGGGTGCGATGCAGCGGTGGCCGACACGGCAAAGGCGAGCCGGCGAAGTGGGGCCGCGGCGAAGGTGGGGCGTGATCATGGCAGAACCATGGCAGCGGCTCGAGGTGAGCGAGGCATGGATAGGCGGACTCATAGAAACGTCGGGCGAGGTGAGTGGTAGCCGGACGACACGGAGTGGCGAGGCGGTGGCGCGGTGTAGGCAGAGTGAGGCGGCCACCATGCCAGCCGTTGTGCAGGTGTGGCGGAGCGGCGAGCCGGTGAGGAGTGCGGCGGAGCGAAGCAGCGATGGTGGATGCGGGCGGTGAGCCCGAGCCAGCCATGGCATGGTGGGCAAGGCAAGGCCGAGGAGCGGTGGGCTGTAGGCACGGCCTCGCGCAAGCACGTATAGAGGCGAAGCTACGGCGTCGGGGAGGGCCGGCTCGAGGCGAGGCGATCCACATCAGAATTGGTGCAATCACGTCGGACAAAAGTTGTCATTGACCCTGGTCTTCTCGTGTGGTATGATAGATTTATCTACTTATCAGAGTAGCTGTACGCTTTTGGATTGACGAGAAGTAGCAGCGGCAGGCTGGTATGCCTCAATTATTGAAGTTTTGTACCTGAGCAGCATGTTGTCGTGGTTGCGGAGTCGACAAAAACACTCGGAGATGTGCGCCAAGCTTTTGGGTGACTTGGAATTCCTTCCACGACGTATTAGTATTGTTTTCCACTGCAAATATCATCTGTCTTGCTGAGTCTACCCCTGATCGTAAAAACCGAACGTGTACGCGCGTCCGTACGACGCAACGATGCGGGATAGCGAGATGGTGAAAAAACTGTTGGCCGACCTGGACTCCAAAACGATGCACACAGGGACGAACTCGAGGTAGGACACCATGAGGGTGATATCGGTAGTGTAGAGGATCTATGTTCGTTGGCTGATCATGAGCATCCAGAGCTCCAGGGTCGGAGCGAGGATGTGGACAAACTGGCCGCCGTCCTTGCGACCGCCTTTGCCCCCAATGCCACCGCTACTGAATACCTTGGATCCGAAGTGGCGGCCGAACCAAGCGGCGCGACGGAAGATGCTGAACCTGTTTTGCAGCATGTTGGTGGTGCTCACGGTGACTGTGCATCGAGTCGTGCCGCTCGTGCATCATGATAGAATCTTCTTCATTGAGATTGGTTTTGATCTCTGATGATCCTGCCAATAGAACTGACGAACGCTACCAATAAGAAATTTCTAATCACGATCTAGTAAACTCAAAGTTGATGTAGATCCTTCCAAACTGGCTCTTCTTCATCCAAAAAAAATTACAAACTTCTCGATCCCTAGGAGATCTCCCTTCAAGAACACAACATCACCATGCGCGGCTCCATGATGGATGCCAACTGTCGTGGATTTGTCACGACAATATGTCCTTGTTGAGAGAACTTAGGTGTGAGGTCATTGCAACTATGTGGTGGCTTGAGAGGGGTTTGGTCAGAATCAAGAGATGCGAGTTTACCCAGGTTCGGCCCCTCCTGACGGAGGTAAAAGCCTTCGTCTTGCTTTGTGTCTATATTGATGATGATGGCAATCTCGGTTACAAGGGTGCGGAATCGCTACGTCTAATCTTGAGAGTCTTTAATCTGTCTATTTCTAATGACTTGAAGCTATGAACTTGTCCCTCTAGGGGTGCTCTACCCCTCCTTATATAAGTGGAAGGGGTAAGTTTACATGTAGAGTCCTACTAAGAGTAGGAGTAGGATTAGTCTCTCTTGAGTCCTAATCCGGGTCTTGTTTCTCTTCTAAGGGAATCTTTCCTCTCCTCTAGGCCTTCTCTGTGAGCTGCCTGCGCCGGCTTACACGTTGGGCCTTGGGTCTGGTCATCCTGTGACCCGGTAACAGCGCTGACCTATGAGCCGCCATGCAATGGGCCAGGTCATACCTCCTGCCGGGTCTTACTTCCTGCCGGGTCACTAATGAGTCGCCAAGCTTTGCTGGTGCAGCAGTGAGTCGCCAAGCCCTGACCGAGTCATACCCCAGGTCGGGTTATATCACGGGGTAATATCCCCGACACAGAGGTTCCAGTTCCCCCGCCAAGCCCTGCTCCTCCAACTCTAAAAAGGCGCAGGTCGACTCCGCCACCTACAACGTATGAGCTGGGCTCCATGCTCATGGCTTCGGAGTGAGTCATTCATCCTCATCCTTAGCCAAAGTTCTTGTCTTTGATCTCTTGGATTGATCTTGTATAACTGCTTATGACAGGGACGAGGACGAAGATCCTCTCGCACACCGAGCCAAGCAGGCCAAGTCTACGGCAGGACTGGGCCTCGTGGCAAGAGCGAACCCAGTAGGCGACATGGAAGAGGATCCTGTCCCCAGCCCCCCAAGTCCTCACCGAGAAATACAAATGCCGGCCTTGCCCGTAGGCAAGGACGAGGAAGAGCGTCTCCCTACGCCTGTCAGGGGGAGGGGAGAGGGATATCAAGGAGAGGTTCTCCCAAAGGAACCTTTCCTCCAAGATTCCCCATCGACCGCCCTCCGTGGGAAGGAACCTCTGGCAAGGGCCTCCATCGAATAGCTCACCCGTGATGGGGTCACCACCAAAAAGATGGTGATAGACCGCATGTGGCGACCCCGACTCATAAGTCGTGGTCACTGAATGCAAGTGCATACTCATTCCAGAGATCAATGCTCACTAAACACACAGAAACTAGAATACAAGAGTCTTACATCCTTACATACCGTCTTACACAAATAAAGGCAGTCTAGGCCAAGTCTTATATAGATAGGGCCATAAGGGACCAACTCTTAAACATAACAAACATCGGAAATCTTGGTCGAATGCGTCAACCCATGCCATCTGCCTTAAACCTACATGCATTCTAACTGGGAAGCGTCCTAGTTCGCATGTTTGTCACCCACGAATTCTTTGCCATATTCTTGTTCTTCCATGCCTGGCCAAACCAGCGGCAAGCCAATGAGTACTTTGAATGTGCTAGCAAGCAACCCAAGTTTTGGAATAAGGTACAACAATGCATGTTATGGCACTAAGTTGGAAAGTTTTGTAGAAAGCTAGTTTTAAGTGCAATGATATGATCAAGTAACTTGAGTAAGCATGCATCAACTGTTGACAGGTATCCATTTGAACAAGTTAAAGATATCCTCTTAAGCCAGGGGTTGAACATCTCATGTTCAGTCATCACGTCAAGTCATCTGACTTAACTCAAGTATCACCGTCGTCACCATCACATGCACACACACCAAGTTTAGTAAACATTTGGACGTAGCACAAGAGCAGTCACCCAACTGTCCCTGACCGTGGACACGGCTATTCGAATAGTTTTTCACTCTTCAGAGGTTGCACACTTTACCCACAAGACTCGGGAAACTTCCGTGTCAAGCCATGACTCGCAGTATTGTACATACCCGAGATAAGTACCCGAGCATTGTCTTTCCCCTGACGATACCAGCAAAGAGTCCACTCGATTGGTACCCATCCCACATGATGCACATCACAAGTACCATCCATGCAGGGACCAATGGTGTGCCCGGTGCTTGTGAAGACAGTGCATGATCGTCCTTACCGGCATGACCCCGTATCGAGAGTGACCACACCACTCCCACCAGTAGTAATGCGGGCCCTATGCTAGTACCCATCAAAGTAATCAACAAAGCCCCATCCCATAAGGGGTATTGTGGTTGTACGTGTAAGGTTGTAATAAGGGTCTCAACTTACACCAATCCGTTTTCGAAAACGACACACACTCACTTGCTCCGGTACACCACTTCTTCATCAAGTGTCTACCAAACTCATCTTCATCTCCCTAGGCATTAGTTGCACCATACGGGGTTTTCGAAAAGTCTTTGAAATCATTTGTTTCCATCACCATGCATATTCCCATCCCACTTGCGTAGCAACTACTAGCAACCTAACTACTCCCACCCGCACAACCCTCATAAGGAGCTAGGGTCATGCATGATGCAAGTATAAACAAGAAAGTATCGGAGACATCCCTTCGAAAGAGGAAACACCACATCAATATGATTAATATCACAAAATTAAGTGCTATATGCCATGCAAATAAAAGGGTTCATAGTCATGGTCAAAGGGCTGCTTGCCTGACTCAACAAAGTCTTCAGGGTCTTCAAAGTCTTCAGGTCCAACTCCCTCGTCAGCAACGCAATCTATCGCCATGATAAATAACGATAATAATAAGCATCACACAAAAACAAAGCACAAAAACCTACTTCTAAAATGCTACCCTACTTTGATAAATACTAAAAACTGTTCTAAGAATATTTGTCTAAGGTTTTGGGGTGAAAAAGGTTTTCAAAATTATTTTTAATAGTGGCTAAAAATGCCTAAAAGAGGTTTTAAAATAAAACAATACATAAAAGGTTTTCACAAATTTAGACAAATGACACTAATAATTCTACACATAATTCTAAGATTTATGGTGGAAAAATATTGGGAAAAGGATTTTTATTTAATCCCGTGGGATTTTTGAAAAATCCCACGAAATTAGAAAAAGAAAAGAAAAGGCCTCAACACCCTCGGCCAGAAGCGGCCAGGAGCTGGGCTGGCTCAGTGGCCAGCCAAGCAAGGCACGCTAGTGCCCCTGCGTGCGTTAGGTTTCAAACCTGACGGGCGGGGCCCCACTACTAGGGAAAACCCTAGTAGTAGAGCTCGAAATATGCATATTAGTAGCGCTGGGTCCAGCACTACTGCTATCGCGCTACAACTAAGTTTTAGCAGTAGCGCTGGCCTGGCAAGCACTACTACTATGTGCTGTTAACAGTAGCACTTGCCAGGCCAGTGCTACTGCTAACTATCTGTAGCGCTTGGGCAAACGAAGCGCTGCTGCTAAACCAGCGCTGCTATTAGATGATTTCCAGCGCTACTGGTAGTATTCCTGCTTTCACAGATTTACACCGTCTACGTATTTGTGATGTATTTATACAGGATCTATACAGTAGTTTCATCAGATCATACTAAACATACACTATTATCATCATGTCATAGACATACAGTACTCTCGTCATACCATCATCATCATTCAACACAAATATCATCACATCTCGAAAATAGCGATACACATGAGTGATCATGTCATGTCTTGAATAAGTGCAAATGCATGGTCATGGCACAAACACAAGTTTTCATCATCTCTATCTAAACCATGATGTAGAGGAGAAGAGCGATCAGCATGAGCAAGAGCGCGACTATGTAGTACTTGAGGCACCGGCGGTCCCGCCCTCGCTCATGCTGGAGTGTCCACCTCAAGTAACTACTTTCCGCTTCGGCTCTGCTGTCAAACCCTCTGTGGCTAGCACCCGGGTACCTGTACACCTGGGCCTGAGCGTGTGGCCAGTTGTCATAGACTCCTGGAACCCTCCCAACGAACACGACGTGCCAGTCCTTCGCCATCTCTGATCTATGTACTTGCATCGACAGTTGATCGATTGAACGATAATATGCAACATAATGTACTTAAGAAAACAAAGAGGCATAATTAGAAAAATACAGGCAACTTATAGTAAACATAAGTGACGAAGTTCCTCATATATACCCAAACTAATTAACTAGCAAGAGCGATCAGTCCTCCATGTCGGCGGTCCAATCTTCATAGTTAGGGATGAAGCACCCGAGCTTCGTGAAAGGCTTAAGGTCCAGACGCTGAGCGAGTAGCAGTGCTCGGACATCATCCCGCGTCATTGTTGGCCCATGGTAGAACATCCCTGTTGGTTCGAGGACCTGCTTCATCATCACTTGGGCAAGTTCACACTGTACATGATAAAACTCAACTCGGAGTCGATGATCCGGTGTCTGTCCTATGTTTGTGTCCCATCTGACAATCTCGGTATCTTAGGTACTAGGTGACATGCGAAGGCATTGATTATCCCTTCTGTACTCAAGCAGGTGATGCATGAGGTAGAATCCATCAGCCTGACTGGTGTGCGGTTGCTGGATGCAGCAGAAGTCGGTCTTATGGCGGAAAACTAGATCATCCTTCCTGTTCCTTTTCACTTGTATATATCCACCAGACATGCTGAAGGTAAACAGGGCACTATTGAGAACTCTCTTTACGTGCATGTAATCCTTTTTCTTGATGTTCTTCGATGAGTCCAAGTATATAGAATGGGAGTATTCCGTGTACAAAACGATTAGCACGACGCCGCCCCCGCTGCGCAAATGAAGTACACACCTCTAATTAGCCTTCATGCTTGCAAAGGAATGATTAACGATACTTACGAAAGGATATGCGCGGATGACTTACGTGGGATGATAAGGCAGGAGAATCGCTTCCTTGTCCTTATTAGCGATCATGAATCTGCCGAGGTACTTGCTCGCATAGTCACGGTGCTCTTTGCAAACTACGAAGTAGCTCTTGTGCATATAGAACGGGCCTGCGGCGCAGATATATCATATGTTCTCGATCCTAATGAAGTAGTTGAGATACATCACATACATGCGGATGAACTGGAAATCCATCTTGGTCATGTGGAACATGTTGTAGATGTAGTCGAATCACAGGATGAACTGATTCGCGGGCCAGGTGTCAACGTACAACTTCCCACCCGACACCTGAGCCGCGTAAAGCGGGTATCCTGGTTTTTCTGCGATCAGAAGGCTTTTTTCTTTGGCCAGCACATCTTCTTGGAGGCTCCTTAGATCATTGTTCAGTATGTTATCTAGCGCTTTGGGGGGTAGGATCGGCTCGCCAGCGACATGGGAACGATTCTTACCTTTGACAGGTATTCTATCTACCACCCGGGGCTTCAAAGGCGACTGGCTGCTTGAAGCAGCTCTAGCGCCTTTAGGGCCTTTCTTTTCCGGTCTCCTCTTGGCTTCTTGTTGGGTCGCAGCGGTAGTGAGCCCAACATACCTTCCCTAACCACCCCCAAGTGTCGTCGGGCTAAACATTGGACGGGCCTCGGGGGGTTGCTGGGTGGAGGCGGCATCTCCTGCGAGGATTGCTTGAAGAGAGACTTTTTGCATTCCGCCTTAGGATGTTCCGGCTTCGGCAAATTAGGCAGCATCAAGTCATCATCTCCATGCTCATAGCCTGAGTCATCGTCGTCTTCAGCCATCAACCTTCCATCATCGTAGGCGGTATTGAAATACTTGTCAGAATGTTTCCTATTCAACAATTGTAAATAAAAGATATAATGAAGAGAAAAAGGGGCCTATATATATTTGGTCGGAATGTTGATTAATTCCCCTTCCGGCAAATCCCGGACACTCCATATGTCCTAGTTTCTAGCACAAGTCATGCCAAAAATCACGGAAATTTTCGGCATGACCTTTGCTAAAAAGTGGACATATGGAGCGCCTGAAATTTGCTGGAACGGAAATGAATCAACATTCCAGCAAAACATAGGCCACTCAGACATTTTGGCAAAACATCAATGTCATATATCAGATACCAAATGACATATATCATATATCATATAGCAACAATGAACAACAATGAACATATATCATAATACATTCCTAAAATGTGGAATATGCAAATGAACGTATAGCAACAATGAACATCAATGACATATATCATATAACAATAAACATCAATTCTGTTTTTTGTCCTAACTAATTTTTTGTCCTAGCTAACCAAACAACAATGAACATCAAGGAAAACTAAATGCTACTGTTTTTTGCCCTAGCTAATTTCATAAAAAAATTGCCCTAGCTAGTTTTTTGTCCTAGCTAACCAAGCAACAATGAACATCAATTAAAACTAAATGCTACTATTTTTTGCCCAAGCAATTTTCCTAAAAAATCCCTAGCTAATTTCCTATTTTGTGTGCCTTAGCTAAAGAGAGAGGAGGGCAGGGCAGAGGAGAGCAAGAGACTTACGACGGATAGGTCTAGGGTAGGCAGGGAAAAGGGCGGCGGCGGCAGTGAGGTCAAGGGCGGGCTCGGGCGGCCGGCGGCAAGGTCGAGGGCGGGCAGGGGAGAGGGTGGTGAGGGCATGCGGCATGAGGTTGAGGGACGCCTCAGGCGGCGGTGACAGAGGTGAGGGGGAGAGAGTGGAGAGGGCGGCGACAACATGAGTTTGAGGGTTGTCGGCGATGAGGTCGAGGGCGGGCAGGGGAGAGGGTGGCGACAGCGTGCGGCGTGAGGTCGAGGGAAGCCTCAAGCGGCGGCAACAGAGGAGAGGGGGGAGAGAGTGGAGAGGGGCGGGGGGGGGGGGGGGGGAGGACTTGGCGAAAATTTTGAGCCTGAGCGGCGGGGGGTTAACCCCAACTAGCAGTAGCGCTGGTTTAGGAATCATCGCTATAGCTACCTTAGCTATAGTGCTGGTTCCTAAACCAGCTATACTGCTATGGGGGAGCCTGCGAGGGGGTTAGCCCCAAATAGCACTAGTGCTTGTTTAGGAACCAACGCTATATCTAAGGTAGCTATAGCGCTTGTTCCTAAACCAACGCTACTGCTAAATATTCCGATTTTATTTTTTTAATTATTTTCCTTTTCTAGTTTTTAGTTTTCTTTTCTTTTATTATTTTCCTTTTCTTTTCTGTTTACTTTACTTTTCTTTTGTATTTCTTTCTCCCTTTTGTTTTTGTTTTTTGTTTTTCTCCTGACGACGGCGTCACCCTCTCGCACACTGCGCGAATATTATCACCGGAACCATGCATGTGGTGGTAACATATCAGTTGACCGATAACGGTTACTTAAGTGCGTACACAAAGTAGATACATATATATAAATGATGGTTTCTGATCAGCTGCGTTAATGATGTTTCACATTGAGCTTCTTCCCTTTCTTGTTCGTTGCCGAGTAATTGAGCCCGTCCTTGTGACTTTTCCGGAGCCATGGAATACGATCTTTCTTAGGTAATGTAGTATTTATTCTTCTTTTCATGTATGCTTCATCGTCATCGTCATCTTCCCTCATTGGGTTGCTGTATTGGTCGTAGTCTTCCTCGTTGGCGACTCCATCCGTTCTGATGATGCTCCTTTTGGATCTCCCCACAACAACACGGTTGGGATTGGCCGGGTCGGTTATGAAGAAGCATTTGTCACATGCTTAGCGTGTACCCATGGCTCATTTTTGGCAATGACGTTAACATTCACGGGAGTGCTCTTCGCGTTCGGTATAGACATGGTGGTGAAATACTTGTTTTCTCTTACGACGTCCTTGGCCCATCTGACACGGAACATCGTTGCATCGTGCATTCCAGCATAGTTAAGCTCCCAGATCTCTTCGACCCTTCCGTAGAATCTTTCAGTTCTGCTGTTGGCGTCGGTCATGCATTGAATTGTGACCCCGGAGTTTTGGTAATCACTGTCCATGTCTTTGGCCTCCGTGTAGAACGTGTACCCATTGATATCATAGGACTGATAGGTTGCGAGCTTGGGCACGGGGCCATGTGCTAAGGCGTGTATTAGAAATCCGTTCGAACTGCCCTCTTCCGGGGGATTTTCAAGAACTTGCTCTTTGAACCAACGCAAGAAAGTGGCATTGTGCTCTACAGTAACTTCGTCGTTTGTCTTGAGCATCCCCTTATCATGGTACTTCTTTGTGATGCTTTCTTTGTGCTGTGCCACATAATCATCTACCACATCTAGGTGTTGTAGCACTACTAAGTTAGCCATGTCAAAGTCGTTCCGTCGATCCAAGTAGTCCACGTGCAATTCCCTCCGGCCGTTGTTATGAAAATCTCCTTCGAGCTTCCCATCATGCTTCTTGATAGGCATACCAACAACAGGGTCTCCGACGCCTATATAATTCTTGCAAAAGGAGACACACTCATGCGTTAGATACCCCTGGACGATGCTCCCTTCGGGACGGGACATGTTACGAACGAATCCTTTGATGACCCCATTCATCCTCTCGAACAACATCATGCTGTGAAGGAATGTCGTCCCGAGGTCGATGATGTCATCCACAATGTGGACACACAGATGCACCATGACGTCAAAGAACGCGGGCACGAAGTACATCTCAAGCTCACATAGTATGACAACACTCTTCCTGTAGCCTTCAGAGCTGCTTCACACTTATGGACTTTCAGAAGATAACGTCGAAGAAGTTGCAGAGACCAGTAAGCGTGTCACAGACGTGCTTCTCCATTATCCCTCTAATGGCAACCGGGAGTATCTGCATCATCATCATGTGACATTCATGAGACTTCATGTCGCTGAACCTTTTCTGCTTGGGGTCTAGAAATCTGCTTATCTTCCCATAGTAACCGGAACTGACTTTGATTCCCATAAGGCACTGGATGAATTGATCGATCTCCTTCGCACTTAAGGTGAAGCAAGAAGGGGGGCAATAATTATCCTCCTTCTTGTTGACTTTTATGCCCCTTTCCCCCTCCTCCGTCTCTGTCTCCGTCTCCTCCGTTGACTTTTTACGGTGGAGATCTTGTTGGGGAACGTCGCATGGGAAACAAAAATTTTCCTACGCACACGCAAACCTATCCATGGTGATGAGCATCTACGAGAGGGAGAGTGGATCTACGTACCCTTGTAGATCGCTAAGCGGGAAGCGTTAAGAAACGCGGTTGGTGTAGTCGAACTTCTTCGCGATCCAAATCGCCGAGCGTCCCGCGATCCAATCACGAACCGTCCCGCGAACACATCATGATCCATCCCGCGAACTCATCACGATCCGTCTCACGATCTTGATCACGATTTGTCCCGCGAACTCATCACGATCCGTTCCGTGATCACATCACGAACCGTCACGCGATCTCGATCACGGTCCTTCCGATCTAGCGCCGAACGGACGACACCTCCGCGTTCAGCACACGTGCAGCTTCATGACGATCTCCACCGTCTCGATCCAGCGAGAGGAGGTGGAGAGGAGAGAGAGTTCACCGGAAGCGTGACGGCGCTCCGGTGATGGTGGTGGAGCAATTCTGGCAGGGCTTCGCCTAAGCGCTGCAGAAAACCGATCTAGAGGAGAAACTATGCACCAGTGTAACGGGTAGCACGTGGCCGGAAATTCTGTCCAAAAACCACCCAATCCACTAGTATATATAGGAGGAGAGGAGAGGAGATGAATCCAAGGCCTTTGGGTCGGCCGAAATAGGAGGTGGGAAGCAATCCTACTTCACCTCCAATCCTAGTTGGAGTAGGATTGCCTCCTATTGGCTGATTTTCCACTTTTTGCTTTAGGACTTTCTCTCCTGTGCCATGGGCCTTTGTGGCTGTTTTACCAGCCCACTAAGGGCTGGTTATTATTCTCCCACAGACCATGGACCTCTTGGGGTCGAAATACCCCTCCCGGAGGCCTCCCGGTACACTACCGGCACTCCCGGTACACTACCGATGAGCTCGAAACTTTTCCGGAAACCAAACTGGGACTTCCTATATATGAATCTTTACCTCCAGACCATTCCAGAGCTCCTCGTGACGTCCGGGATCTCATCCGGGACTCTGAACAAACTTCGGTCACCACCATACATAACTCTACACTACCAAAACGTCACCGAACCTTAAGTGTGCAGACCCTGCAGGTTCGAGAACTATGTAGACATGACCGAGACACCTCTACGGTCAATAACCAATGGTGGGACCTGGACGTCCACATTGGTTCCTACATATTCTACGAAGATCTTTATCGGTCGAACCTCTATGTCAAGGATTCAGTTAATCCCGTATAACGTTCCCTTTGTTCTTCGGTATGTTACTTGCCCGAGATTCAATCGTCGGTATCTCCATACCTAGTTCAACCTCATTACCGGCAAGTCTCTTTACTCGTTCCATAATACAAGATCCTACAACTAACAATTAGTCACATTGCTTACAAGGCTTATTGTGATGTTGCATTACCGAGTGGGCCCCGAGATACCTCTCCGTCACACGGAGTAACAAATCCCAGTCTCGATCCATGCCAACTCAACAGACACCATCGGAGATACCTGTAGAGCACCTTTATAGTCACCCAGTTACGTTGCGACGTTTGATACACACAAGGCACTCCTCCAATATCTGTGAGTTGCATGATCTCATGGTCATAGGAACACATACTTGACATGCGGAAAACAGTAGCAATAAACCGACACGATCATATGCTACGTTTGCAGTTTGGGTCTTGTCCATCACATCATTCTCCTAATGATGTGACCCCGTTATCAAATGACATCTCATGTCCATGGCTAGGAAACCTTAACCATCTTTTGATCAACGAGCTAGTCTATTAGAGGCATACTAGGGACATGGTTTTGTCTATGTATCCACACATGCATCTAAGTCTCCGATCAATACAATTATAGCATGGATAATAAACGATTATCATGAACAAGGAAATATGATAATAACTAATTTATTATTGCCTCTAGGGCATATTTCCAACAGTCTCCCACTTGCACTAGAGTCAATAATCTAGTTCACATCACCATGTGATTCGCATTGTTATGAATCTAACACCCAACGAGTTCTGGCGCTCGATCATGCTTTGCATGTGAGAGGGGTCTTATAGTCAACGGGTCTGTAACATTCAGATCCGTGTGCACTTTGCAAATACCTATGTCAAACTGTAAACACTGCTACCACACTCCGCTCGGTACTATTCCAAATGGCTGCTCCACTATACGTATCCAGATTGCTACTATGAGTCATCCGGATTAGTGTTATACATGGATCCTATCTCGGATTTCATGGCCTCCAACCATTTGTCGGAATCCGGGCCCATCATCACTTCTCCATAGCTCGTAGGTTCATCGTTTGTCCAACAACATGACCTCCAAGACAGGGTTGTCATACCGCTTAGGAGCAGTACACATCCTTGTCGACCTACGAAGTTCGATAGTAACTTGATCCTGAAGCTTCATGATCATCATCATTAACTTCCTCTTCAACTAACGTAGGCTTCATAGAAACAACATCCCGCGCTGCGCTACTCTCTGGTTGAACAAAGTTTAAACAACCCCATCAAGTTCTATCTTCCTCCCACTTAATTCTTTCGAGAGAAACTTTTCCTCGAGAAAGGATCCGTTTTAGTAACAAACACTTTGCACTTGGATCCGAGATAGAAGGTTCACCCAACTGATCTTAGGGTATATTCTATGAAGATGCATTTGTCCGCCTTGGGTTCGACCTCATTAGGTGAATTTTTTTCCACACAAGTGTCGCAGCCCCAAGTATTAAGAAATGACAGCTTAGGTTTCTATCAAACCATAATTCACATGGTGTCATCTCAACGTATTTAGATGGTGCCCTATTTAAAGTGAATGTAGTTGTCTCTAATGCATAACCCCAAAATTATAGTAGTAAAATGACAAGAGACATCATAGCACGCACCATGTCCAATAGAGCATAACTATGATGTTCGGACACACCATCACACTATGGTGTTCCAGGTGGCGTTTAGTTGTGAAACAACTTTCACATTGTCTTAAGTTGTATGCCAAACTCGTGACTCAGATATTCACCTCCACGATCATATCGCGGTCATTTTTATCTTCTTGTCACGATGATCTTTAAACTTCACTCTGAATTTGCTTGAACCTTTCAAACGATTCAGACTTGTGTTTCATTAAGTAAATATACACTATATCTACTCAAATCATCAGTGAAGGTAAGAAAATAACGATATCCACTACACGCTACAAGACTCACTAGATTGCATACATCAACATGTATCATTTCCAATGAATCACTTGCCCGCTCCATCCAACGGGGTCCTTTAGTCATCTTGCCCAAGAGGCATGGTTCGCATGTCTCAACCGATTCGAAATCGAATGAGTCCAAATATCAATCACCATGGAGTTTCTTCATGCTCTTTATACCAATATGACATTTTGCGGCAGTGCCACAAGTATGTGGTACTATCATTATTTAACTTTGTATCTTTTGACATCAATGTTATGAACATGTGTATTACTACGATCAAGATTTCAACAAACCATTCTCACTGGGTGCATGACCATTGAAGGTATTATTCATGTAAATAGAATAACTATTATTCTCTGACTTAAATGAATAACCGTATTGCAACAAACATGATCTAATCATGTTCATGCTCAACGCAAAACACCAAATAACATTTATTTGGGTTCGTCACTAATCCTGAAGGTAGAGAGAGCGTGCGATGTTGATCACATCAACCTTGGAAACATTTCCAACACACATCGTCACCTCACCCTTAGCTAGTTCTCCGTTTATTCCGTAGCTTTTATTTCGAGTTACTAACATTTAGCAACCGAACCGACATCCAATACCCAGGTGCTACTAGCAGTACTAGCAAGGTACACATCAATAACTCGTATATCAAATATACTTCTATCGATGTTGCCAGCCTTCTTATCTACCAAGTATCTAGGGTTGTTCCGCTTCAGCGACCTCTCGCCTCATAATAGAAGCACTTAGTTTCGAGTTTGAGTTCAACTTTGGGTTGCTTCACTGGAGCAGCAACTGACTTGCTATCCATGAAGTTTCCCTCCTTGCTCTTGCCCTTTTTGAAACTAGTGGTTTGATTAACCATCAACACTTGACGCTCCTTCTTGATTTCTACCTTCGCGGTGTCAAACATCACGAACAGCTCATGGATCAATACTTCTATCCATGGTGTATTATAGTTCATCACTAAGTTCTAGTAGCTTTAGTGACAGTGACTTGGAGAACTATATCAATCACTATCTTATCTGGAAGATCAACTCCCACTTGATTCAAGCGATTGTAGTACCCAGACAATCTGAGTACATGCTCAACGATTGAGCTATTCTCCTTCATCTTACAGGCAAAGAATCTTGTTGGAGATCTCATATCTCGCAACACAGGCACAAGCCTGAGATCACAATCTCTGCTCCTAGAACATCTCATATGTTCCGTGACATTCAAAACATTTCGGAGCCTCAATTCTAAGCCGTAATGCATGATGCACTAAACTATCAAGTAGTCATCGAAACGTGCCTGTCAGATGTTCACAACATCTATAGACGACGCTAGAGGGGGTGGCGCACCGAGCGGTGCATTAAGGACATAAGCCTTCTGTGTAGCAATGAGGACAATCCTCAGATCACGGACCCAGTCCGCAATATTGCTACCAACATCTTTCAACTCTATTTCTCTAGGAACATATAAAAATTTAAGGGAGCTACAGCGTGAGCTAGTAATCTACAACATAATTTGCAAAGACACTTTGACTATGTTCATGATAATGAGTTCAATTAATCATATTACTTAAGAACTCCCACTCAAATTGACATCCCTCCGATCATTCGAGTGATACATGATCCAAATTCACCAACTCAAGTCTGATCATCACGTGAGTTGAGGTGGCTGCAATGGTGAACATCATTATGTTGATCATATCTACTATATGACTCATGTTCGACCTTTCGGTCTCTCGTGTTCTGAGGCCATGTCTATACATGCTAGGCTCGTCAAGTTTAACCCGAGTGATCTGCGCGTGCAAATCTGGCTTGCACCCGTTGTATGTGAACGTAGAGTCTATCACACCCAATTATCACGTGGTGTCTCAACACGATGAACTTTCGCAACGGTGCACACTCGGGGAGAACACAGTTCATCTTGAAATTCAAGTGAGGGATCACCTTATAATGCTACCGCCGTACTAAGCAAAACAAGGTGCATAAAAGGATTAACATCTCATGCAATTCATAAGTGACATGATATGGCCATGAACTTGTGTTTAAGATCTCCATCTTCGAAACACTGGCATGATCTCCATCGTCACCGGCACAACACCATGATGTCCATCATCTTGATCTCCATCAATGTGTTGCCATTGGGATTGTGGCGCCAGCCCTGCTTCTACTTCTATTGCTGCCGCTTAGCGATAAAGTAAAGCATTACATAGTGCTTAATGATTGACACGTAGGTCATACAATAATTAAAGACAACCCTATGGCTCCTGCCGGTTGTTGTACTCAACGACATGCAAGTCGTGAAATTCTATACATCACATGATCATCTCATACATCACATATATCTCATCATGTAATTGGCCATATCACATCACAACATACCCTGCAAAAACAAGTTAGACGTCCTCTAATTGTTGTTGCATGTTTTACGTGGCTGCTACGGGTATCTAGCAAGAACCATTCTCACCTATGCATAAACCACAACGGTGATACATAGATTGCTTTTCAACCTTCTCAAGGACCGCCTTTGTCGGATCCGATCCAACTAAAGTGAGAGAAACTGTCACCCGCAAGCCATCTAAGCAACAAGTTGCGTCGAGGGAACCGGTCTCTCGTAAGCATACGAGTATTGTTGGTCTGGGCCGCTTCATCTCACAATCCCGCTGAACCAAAATCCGACCAAGGGAGGAAGCAATCTAAGCATCAACGCCCACAAACCTTTTGTGTTCTACTCGAGATCTCATCGAACCATCAACCTAGCTCATGATGCCACTGTTGGGGAACGTCGCATGGGAAACAAAAATTTTCCTACGCACACGCAAACCTATCCATGGTGATGAGCGTCTACGAGAGGGAGAGTGGATCTATGTACCCTTGTAGATCGCTAAGCGGGAAGCGTTAAGAAACGCGGTTGGTGTAGTCGAACTTCTTCGCGATCCAAATCGCCGAGCGTCCCGCGATCCAATCACGAACCGTCCCGCGAACACATCATGATCCGTCCCGCGAACTCATCATGATCCGTCTCACGATCTTGATCACGATCTATCCCGCGAACTCATCACGATCCGTTCCGTGATCACATCACGAACCGTCTCGCGATCTCGATCACGGTCCTTCCGATCTAGCGCTGAACGGACGATACCTCCGCGTTCAGCACACGTGCAGCTTGTTGACGATCTCCACCGTCTCGATCCAGCGAGAGGAGGTGGAGAGGAGAGAGAGTTCACCGGAAGCGTGACGGCGCTCCGGTGATGGTGGTGGAGCAATTCCGGCAGGGCTTCGCCTAAGCGCTGCAAAAAACCGATCTAGAGGAGAAACTATGCACCAGTGTAACGGGTAGCACGTGGCCGGAAATTCTATCCAAGAACCACCCAATCCACTAGTATATATAGGAGGAGAGGAGAGGAGATGAATCCAAGGCCTTTGGGTCGGCCGAAATAGGAGGTGGGAAGCAATCCTACTTCACCTCCAATCCTAGTTGGAGTAGGATTGCCTCCTATTGGCTGATTTTCCACTTTTTGCTTTAGGACTTTCTCTCCTGTGCCATGGGCCTTTGTGGATGTTTTACCAGCCCACTAAGGGCTGGTTATTATTCTCCCACAGACCATGGACCTCTTGGGGTCGAAATACCCCTCCCGGAGGCCTCCCGGTACACTACCGGCACTCCCGGTACACTACCGATGAGCCCGAAACTTTTCCGGAAACCAAACTGGGACTTCCTATATATGAATCTTTACCTCCAGACCATTCCGGAGCTCCTCGTGGTGGCCGGGATCTCATCCGGGACTCCGAACAAACTTCGGTCACCACCATACATAACTCTACACTACCAAAACGTCACCGAACCTTAAGTGTGCAGACCCTGCGGGTTCGAGAACTATGTAGACATGACCGAGACACCTCTACGGTCAATAACCAATGGCGGGACCTGGACGTCCACATTGGTTCCTACATATTCTATGAAGATCTTTATCGGTCGAACCTCTATGTCAAGGATTCAGTTAATCCCGTATAACGTTCCCTTTGTTCTTTGGTATGTTACTTGCCCGAGATTCGATCGTCGGTATCTCCATACCTAGTTCAACCTCATTACCGGAAAGTCTCTTTACTCATTCCGTAATACAAGATCCCGCAACTAACAATTAGTCACATTGCTTGCAAGGCTTATTGTGATGTTGCATTACCGAGTGGGCCCCGAGATACCTCTCCGTCACACGGAGTAACAAATCCCAGTCTCGATCCATGCCAACTCAACAGACACCATCGGAGATACCTGTAGAGCACCTTTATAGTCACCCAGTTACGTTGCGACGTTTGATAAACACAAGGCACTCCTCCGATATCTGTGAGTTGCATGATCTCATGGTCATAGGAACACATACTTGACATGCGGAAAACAATAGCAATAAACCGACACGATCATATGCTACGTTTGCAGTTTGGGTCTTGTCCATCACATCATTCTCCTAATGATGTGACCCCGTTATCAAATGACATCTCATGTCCATGGCTAGGAAACCTTAACCATCTTTTGATCAACGAGCTAGTCTATTAGAGGCATACTAGGGACATGGTTTTGTCTATGTATCCACACATGCATCTAAGTCTCCGATCAATACAATTATAGCATGGATAATAAACGATTATCATGAACAAGGAAATATGTTAATAACTAATGTATTATTGCCCTCTAGGGCATATTTCCAACAGTCTCCCACTTGCATGACCTTGCCTAAAAATAGGACATATTGAGTTTGCTTGAAATTCACCGAAACGGAAATAAATCGACATCTCGGCGAAACATAAGCAACTCGAGGGCATGTCACTCACACAAATCTCTCCATGTATCCCAAACACACATATTCGCATTCACACACATATTCCCATTCTTGAAATGAACAACTTTTTACTCACCTATATATCTCCCGAGAGCGATACCGATCGAGAGAGCACGCCGTTAATTAGATGATGAGAGAGACCGATCGAGACGTGTGGATGCCTAAATAGCTATTTAGATCTTGTTCTTGGGGAGGAGAGGCGAATCTAGCTAGCTAAGTAATGGAGAGGGAGGTATGTTGGAGGGGGACATTAATGGGGGGAGAGGAAGAGAGGTAGGAGAAAGGGAGATAATGTGAGAGAGGCCATTTATGGAGGAGAGTTATGGTGGAGGGGGACATTAATGAGGAGAGAATTAGAGGTAGGACGAAGAGAGAAGAAGAGCAACAATGGTGGAGAGTGGAGAGGGGAAAGGAGGGAGAGAGGGCAAAGTGGGGGAGAGAGGGAGGGGGTGAAAAGGTGGCAGCAGCCGCAACTAGCAGTAGCGTTGCTTACAAAAAAGCGCTGCTACTATGTGTGGCACATTAGCTGTAGAGCTTGCATGTCATAAAGCGCTACTGGCAGTAGCCTTAGTAGTAGCGCTTCCTTTGACCCAGCGCTGTTACAATAAATAGTGTTGGCGGGGTCGTCCGGGCCACCTTATCAGTAGCGCTTTCTTAGAGCCCAGCGCTACAGCTAAGCCCTTAGTTGTAGCGCTGCAGGAACACAACGCTACTGGTAATTAGCAGCAGCGGTTTTATTTTTCCAGCACTACTAGTAGGCTCCTATCTATAAGGTTTTCCCTAGTAGTGCCTAGTGGCCAGAGAAAGAAGAGAGACGAGAGAGAGAGGTGAGAGGTCGATAGATGGGGCCACCTATCAGGTCCTTCTCTCACCTCTAGACCGAGGAGGGGGGAGCTCACCGGCAGCGATGCATGACACGACAAGGGGAGGCAGGAGAGGGAATGGGCTCAGGGGGCTACAACCGATCTGCTGGAGGTCGAAGGAGCGGTGGGGGTGGACGGATTCGTCGGCGGCGAGAAGGTCGCGGCGGAGGGCTTCGAGAGGTGGTCCCCGTCGTCTGCTCTGTTTGCAAAACATGGATAGGAGAGGGGAATGGACTCAGGGCCCTAAGGGGAGACCAATGGGACGGAAATGAGGGCCGGGGAGGCTCTGTACCCGGAGATCGCCGACAACCTGACGAGGCGAGGCTCCGGTCGATCCCGAGCGCTCAATCTCTGAAGTGATGGGGACGGGGCACAAGAGTTCGATTGGGAGAGAGAGAGGGGGTCGGGGAGGCCCTTTTTATAGGCGCGTAGTGGTCCATCGATTGCCCATGCGCCGGCGAGGTCGGGGCCGAGGCCAGGGGTCACGGGAGGAGGCGTGGGCGTGCCTGGGGAGTTGGTGGAGCACGTCCACGACCAGGGGGAGAGAGAGAAGGGGCGAGGGTGCGCGCACGTGTGAGCCCCGTGGTCGGCCGAGCTAGGAGGCACTGAGCGCGCGTGCAGGAGACCGTTGGAGGAGGAGAGAGGAGGGGCCCGACACGGTGGCATGACGCGGACGTCGAGGCCAACCAGTAGGCTAGAGGGGAGAGCCCGCGGCTGTCAAGGGCATTGGAATGGGGGCGGCTACAGTGCGGGAGCGCACTGTAGCGTGCTTTGGAGCGCCATTATTGCATGCCATTGCGTCTAGGGTGCGATCGATCTTGTCTACTAGCTTGTGGGGGTAGTGGAGATGCCCCTTGGATGCTCTCGAGCTAGGGAGTAAAGAAATGGTGTGGGGGAGAAAGTAGAGATGCTCCTGCCATTGCTGTCTAGGGTGTAAAATGAGGGTTTTACCCCACCTAAACATTGAGCCTTGGTCATAGAAAGTTACTGGAGGTGAAACACATCAGTAAGGGACTATGGTAAATTTTTGGAGTGAAGGAGAATAGCAGAAGGGGTCAAACAAGGTCTTTTACAAAATATGCAAAAGTGTTTGATGATGGTTTAGGCAAGCAAATGGGGTGTGCTTGACTTGAGATTTGGCAGGGTCAGAGGGTAGTTAGAATTAGGGTTTATCACCAAGTTTGAACTGAATTGATGAAAGTTCACAATGTAACTTTGGTAAACCCTAGAATTTGGCAGAATCAGGTTTTTGTAGATCCAAGCATGCAATTACATTCTCCTTGATGCACCACTTTGTGTAGCATCCGTATTTGGGTAATAGAACATGCCCACAAAGTTTGGGGTCAATAGGAGTTACTTCACAATGTAAAGTTGCTCAAGTTTGGTTCTGGACAAGAATGGTTTCGGAATAATTTTGTGAACCAAATAAATTGGGATTGATATGAAACTTTGCAAGATCATCATATATAACATGAGTGAATTTTTGGAATTTTCTTGAAATTTATTGAGAATATTTCTTATAGAAATATTTCAAAAGCTTGATTTGGACATAAAGGGTTTTGAGGGGTTTTGCCCATGATTTTTAGCATGACCATGTGTTGAAACTCATATATATGGAAAATATATGTCCACTAAGTTTCCCTAGATTTTATCAAATATTTTCAAAGCATTAAAATAATTTTTCCCTATGAAAAAACATTTATGGCCTTAATAAGAAGCCTTTGAATAAAATAGTAAAATAATCTTTAAAATTAATATTTGGTGGTTTTGGGAAGTCATATATATATTAGGTTTCAATTAAAGCCTTTTTTTTGGGGGGGGGGAAGAATCCACCTAATTTGAGGACTTGCAGTGCAAACCTCAACTCAGTGGTTTTTTAAAACCTAATTTGAATAAATTATTTTTGGTCAAAATAAATTTTGATAAAAATAGTTTTGGGTACTATTCACATGGCATGATCATTGGGCAAGAAGTTTGGACCAAGGAAGATGAATATGGAGAGGAGTAGAACCTAAGAGTGCCAAACATAATCAACCAAACGATCAAACGAGCAGCGATTCAAACAAGCATGCACTCAAAACATTTTAATTGGCTCCAAATTTTGTAAATCCAAGCATAGCAAAGTTATACAAACACATGGTGTGACAGACCTACCCCCTTACAAGAATCTTGTCCCCGAGATTCCTAGGCTAAGCACTAAAAAGATTACGGAACTCAGATCTAAGATAATCTTCACGCTCCCATGTTGCTTCTGCTTCAGTGTGGTTGCTCCATTGGACCTTGAAGTACTTGATGGTGCGGCTTCGGGTGCAATGCTTTGCTTCATCCAAAATACGAACAGGCCTCTCACGATAAGTGAGGTCTGGCTGAAGGTCGATGGCTTGATGGTCGATGTCCTTGTAGAGGTGGGGGCGGTTGGGAACTTGGAGACAGTTCCGAAGTTGTGACACGTGAAATGCGTTGTGCACATCGGATAGCTCGGAAGCTAGCTCCAGCTGGTAGGCAACTTCTCCTCGTCTGTCAGTGATCTTGAAGGGGCCGATGTAACTTGTTGCAAGCTTCCCCTTGACGTGAAAACGCTTGGTTCCTTTGAGAGGCGTGACTGGGAGATAAACATGGTCCCCAACACGGAAACTCATGTCCCGACAGTGAGATTCAGCGTAGCTCTTTTGTCGGGTCTTGGCGGACTTGAGACGCTCTTGGACGAGTTGCACTTGTTCTTCTGCCTCATGGAGGATGTCTGGTCCAAAGACTAATCCTTCTCCGGTCTCTTACCAGTTGAGGGGAGTACGACACTTGTGTCCATAGAACACCTCAACTGGTGCCATTTGAAGACTCGACTGGTAGCTATTGTTGTAGGAGAACTCGGTGAATGGTAAGCAATATTCCCACTTGGCTCCATATGCCAAAACACAAGCACGATGCATATCTTCGAGTATCTAATTTACTCGTTCCATCTGTCCACCAGTTTAGGGGTGAAAAGCAGTGCTGAAGGAAAGCTTAGTTCCCAGGGCTTCCTAGAATCTATTCCAAAAACCTTGAGGTGAACTGGGTGCCTCGGTCCGATACAATCTCCTTAGGGACTCCGTGGAGGCTCACAATCCGATTGATGTAGAGGTTGGCCAGTTGGTTCCCATTGTAGGTCGTCTTGATGGGAATGAAATGGGCTACCTTGGTCAGGTGATCGACAATGACCCAAATAGAATCATGTCCTTTGCTTGACCTTGGTAATTCGGTGATGAAATCCAACCCGACTTTGTCCCACTTCCATTCAGGCACTTTGAGAGGTTGCAATGATCCAGCAGGTCGCTGATGCTCAGCTTTGACTCTCTGGCATATGTCACACTTAGCAACAAAGGTGCCTATTTCCTGTTTCATGCCATGCCACCAGAACCTTGTCTTAAGTCTTGGTACATCTTGGATCCTCCAGGATGGATGGAATATGGAGTGTCATGGGCTTCTTGCAAGATCAAGTTCTTGATCTCTTCCTTGTTGGGTACGCAGATGCGATTCCCGAACCATACAACTCCTTGTTCATCCATTGAGAATCCTGGGGCCTTGCCTGCCTTGATCTTCCTCTTGATGCCTTCAATGCTTTCATTCCCTTTCTGGGCTTCCTTAATATCATCCATCAAGGTAGGCTCTGCTTCGAGGTTGGCTAGGAATCCAGGTGCAACTAGAGTCAAGCCGTAGCTTTCAAGTTCTTCATAGAGGACAGGTAGCCTTTCCTTAATCATAGCATTCAAGGAACAAGCCTTTCTGCTTAAGGCGTCTGCTACCACGTTAGCCGTTTCGGGGTGGTATTGAACACTAAGGTCATGATGTTTGATCAACTCCAACCATCTTCGCTGCCTCATGTTGAATTCCCTTTGGGTGAAAATATACTTCAAACTCTTGTGGTATGTGTATATCTTACATCGCTTCCCAGAAGGTAATGTCGCCATGTCTTTAAGGCGTGAACTACGGCTACCAACTCAAGATCATGAGTAGCATAGTTCTCTTCATGAGGACATAGCTGTCTGGATAGATATGCTATGACTCTTCCTTCTTGCATCAGAACACATCCAAGCCTGGTCCTCGATGCATCACAATATATCACAAACTCCTTGTGTATATCGGGGGTGGACAAAACTGGGGCTGTGGTTAATCTCTTCTTGATCTCTTGGAAGCTTTCTTCACACTACGGTATCCATTCGAACTTCTTGTCCTTCTTCAAAAGTTGGGTCATGGGTCGGGCAATGCTCGAGAATCCTTCAACGAACTTGCGGTAATATCCCATGAGTCCAAGGAAGCTTCTCACTTCCTTCACGTTGGTTAGGGATTGCCATTCAGTCACGGCTTCAATCTTGGCAGGTGCCATGGACAATCCTTCTGCAGTTAACACATGACCCAAGAATCCAACTTCATGCAGCCAGAATTCACACGTGTTGAACTTGGCATAAAGCTGGTGCCCTCGAAGCTTGTCTAAGACCAATCTCAAGTGTTGCTCATGTTCTTCTTCATACTTGGAGAAGACGAGTATGTCATCAATGAAGATGACAACAAACTTCTTCAAGTATTCCATGAAGACCTTGTTCATGAGGTACATGAAGTAGGTAGGGCCATTGGTTAACCCAAATGACATGACCGTGTATTCATATAGGCCGTACCGGGTTAAAAATGTCGTCTTTGGAATGTCTTGGGGTCTGATCTTGAACTGGTAGTACCTGGACCTGAGGTCGATCTTGGAAAACACCTTAGCTCCATTTAGCTGATCGAACAGGTCTTCAATGTTGGGGAGTCAGTACTTGTTATTTATTGTGACCTCATTGAGAGAACGGTAATTGACACAGAGTCGGATAGTTCAATCCCTTTTTGACACAAATAGAACATGTGTTCCTCAAAGAGAGGCACTAGGGCGAATGAATCCTTTTCTGAGCTGCTCTGCCAGTTGTTTCTTCATTTCAACCAACTCTTCGGATCCCAATCTATAGGGATTCTTATAGATGGGCCCTGACCCGGGCATTAGCTCAATGATGAACTCAATGTCGCGACCAGGAGGCATTTCGGGCAAATCATCAGGAAATACATCAGGGTATTCACAAACCACTAGCACTTGATCGAACTCAATTTCCGATAGACAATTAACCTGAGGGCCTCGAGTGGAGGCACAACCAGGGACATACTTGACTTCCACTCCTTGGCTATTGGTCATGGTAACAATCCTCTTGGCATAGTCTAAGAAGCCTTGGTGCTTGGTTAACCAGTCCATGCCCAGGATCACATCCAAGCCCTCTGACTTTAGGATGATAAGGTCTGCTAGGAAGTCTACCCCGTTGATGTTAATCTCAACTCCTTTACAACATATCCCGGACTTCATAACTGATCCCAAGGTTTGCATCAACATACAACTACCCAGTGGTGTAGGCCTCATGCCACTCTCTAGTGCAAATTTTTTAGTGACAAAAGAATGCGAAGCTCCACAATAAAACAGTACTGTTGGTGGGGTTGAGTTAACAAGGAACATACCCAATATGATGTCCGGGTCTTCCCGGGCTTCCTCAGCGGTGACGTGATTCACACGACCCTTGCCATTGTTGGGCTGGTTGCGGGGAGCTGGGTTCCTTGGTGGCGCTCCACGGCCTTGACCTTGGTTCAACGCATTGGGGCACGGTGCATCTGGCTTCTTGTTGGGACACAGCCTAGAGATGTGTCCTGGCTGACCACATCCAAAGCCAGTGACTTGCCCAGGGTTGTTGTTGTAGTTCCTGCTGCCGTTGTTGTTATTGGGGTTGTTGTAAGCTGGCCTGGGATTGGCATATTGCTGAGGCAGATAGCTCGGACAAGGTGTAGGAGGTCTAACCTGCTGTGGCTGATAGGTCGGCTTGGCTGGGGCTGGCTGCCTGGGGCAAAGCTTCTGGTTGCTAGAACTACCCTTGCTGATCATCTTGCGCTTGCGAGTGTCGTCTATGGCATGACTCTTGTCTTCCAGCGTGAGGGCCTTGTTCACCAAGTCGAAGTAGGTCCGACAGTCGTAGACGATGAGCTGATACTGCAGGGTCTGCTGAAGTCCTTCCATGAAGCGTTCCATCTTAGCAGCCTCCATGTTGACATCTTCAGGTGCATACCTTGACAACATGTTGAACTTCTGCATGTACTCCTTGATAGAGCCACTTCCTTGCTTTAGCACTTGAAATTCTCTCTTCTTGATAGGCATGATCCCAGAAGGAATGTGGGAGGTGCGGTATCGTTCCTTGAAGTTGTTCCAAGTGATCACTCAATCGCCTTGCATAACCTTGAATCCATCCCACCAAGCTCCGGTGGTACCTCTGAGGCAGTGAGAGGCATACAACACCTTCTCACGACCCTCACTGCAATTGACCAATGCAAGGAGGTCCTCGATGGTGTGTATCCAGTCGTTAACATCCAAGGGTTCAACAATCTCGGTGAAGGTTGGGGGCGAAATCCTCATGAACTCAGACATAGTGGAGCGGCCATTGCTGTTCCTGCCTTGCTGTTGGTTGTTCACAAGGACTTGAACCATCTGCTGAATAGAAGCATTGTTGGCTTGGCGTTCCTCCCGGAGAACCTGGAGAAACTGCAATGGTCATGTTCTCCGATGGAGGTGGTGGCGGGGGAATGTGGCCTTGTGGCTACTCCTGGTGTCCTCCAGCCTGAGCAAGCCCACCATCTCCCTGTTGCTGGCTTGAGTTGTCGGCTATAGGGTTGGCGAAGGTGCTGTTGCGGATAGCGGTCATCATCCCATTTGGAGCAGCTAAGTCAAACAACTAGGATAGACGAGAGGAAAAACAACAATGGAAAAGCGCGCCTAAGGGCTTTGGTCGAGTGCAAGTGTGGTAAAACAAAGGTCAAAAGACCAACACATATATTGAGATAAGATAGACGATGGAGCCACTTACATGTTGCCTAAGGAAAAAGCGCGACTTGCATCAGAACACAAACAACAAGAGCAAACAACAAGCACACATGGTTTGATATGAACCATTACACAGACTCGACTTCACATGTGGGGTACATGACTGATCCTACCCTACGGTTTCTCGGACTCAGGTGGCAGCGTGCTCGGTCTCGTAGTCACGCTCCTCTGGGTCTTCCTCCTGTTTATCATCCAAACATGCATCGTTTCCGGTCAAAGGGATTGAAGAACAAGGAGGTCCATCCCGACAGCGCTTCGTCGGTGGGTCAGTGAGGAGCTCATGGTACTCCTTCGCACTCATGTGACGATGACGTGTGGGTGCATCTCTAGCTGGGGGTACTCCTCCTCGGTAAGTGACAACTAGTCGTCCCTCAGGGGCTTGCTACCTCTTGAGCTTGTGCTGGTTTTCCCTTGAAGAGGAAAGGGTGATGCAGCGAAGTAGATAAGTATTTCCCTCACTTGTTGAGAACCAAGGTATCAATCTACTAGGAGGAACAAGCAAGTCACCAATGATTGCACCACACAAACAATCAAACTCTTGCACCCAACGCTATAAAGGGGTTGTCAGTCCCTTCACAGTTATTTGCAAGGATTAGATCTGAAAGAGATAGATGTAAATGAGTGCGGAAAGTAAAAGATAAATAAATTGCAGCAAGGTATATATCTGAAAATATATGATGGAAAATAGACCCGGGGGCCATAGGTTTCCCTAGAGACTTCTCTCTTGAAGGCAAATATCATGGTGGGTAAACAAATTACTGTCAAGCAATTGATAGAAAAGCGAATAATCATGTAGTCATTCAAGGCAATGATCATGCATATAGGCATCACGTCCGTGACAAGTAGACCGAAATGATTCTGTATCTACTACTATTACTCCACACATCGACCGACTCCTGCCTGCATCTAGAGTATTAAGTTCATGAAGAACAGAGTAACGCATTAAGACAGATGGCATGATGTAGAGGGATAAACTCAAGCAATATGATGAAAACCCCATCTTGTTACCCTTGATGGCAACAATACAATATGTGCCTCGCTACCCCTACTATGTCACTGGGTGAGGACACCGCAAGATTGCACCCAAAACCAAGCACTTCTCCCATTGCAAGAATTACCAATCTAGTTGGCGAAACCAAACCAATAACTCGAAGAGACTTGGAAGGATACGAAATCATGCATATAAGAAATTAGAGGAGATTCAAATAAGATTCATGGATAATCTGAACATAAACTCACAATTCATCGGATCTTGACAAACACACCATAAAAGAAGATTACATCGGATAGATCTCCATGAAGATCATGAAGAACATGGTATTGAAGATCAAAGAGAGAGAAGAAGCCATATAGCTACTATCTATGGACCCGTAGTTCTGTGGTGGACTACTCATGCATCATCGGAGGGGCAATGGAGTTGATGTAGATGCCCTCCATGATCGAAACCCCCTCCGGCAGATTACCGGAAAAGGCTCCAAGATTGGATCTCTCAGGAACGAAGGCTTCTGGCGGCGAAAAAGTATTTATGTGGCTCTTTTCGATGTTGCGGGAATATTTGGGTGTTTATAGGCCAAGAATTAGGGTTAGGAGACCCGCCAGGGAGCGGCAAGCCTGCTAGGCGCGGCCAGCCCCCCCCCCCCCCCCGCGCCTAGCAGGCTTGTGGTGCCCTGGCACCTCCCCTGACATGCACTCCAAGCTTGATCGACTTGTTTCCTTCCAGAAAAAGTCCTTCCAAAGGTTTTATTCTGTTTGGACTCCATTTAATATCCCATATTTGCAAAACTCAAAAACAAGGAAAAAACACAAATTGGCACTTGGCTCTAGATTAATAGATTAGTCCCAAAAATAATATAAAATAGCATAGTAATGCATATAAAACTTCCAAATATATAATATAATAGCATGCCATCATAAAAAATTATAGATACGTTGGAGACGTATCAGGATCCCCAAGCTTAATTCCTACTCGTCCTCGAGTAGGTAAATGATAAAAACATAATTTTTGATGTGGAGTGCTACCTAACATATTTATCCAGGTAATATTCTTTATTGTGGCATGAATATTCAGATCTGTAAGACTCAAAACAAAATCTTAATATTGATATAGAATCAATAACATTTCAAGCATACTAGCAAGCAATTGTATCTCTTCAAAATATAATGGCAAAATAAAGTTATCCCTACAATATCATATGGTCTGGCTATGCTCCATCTTCCCCACACAAGGTATTTAAATCATGCACAACCCCGATGAAAAGTCAAGCAATTGTTTTCACACCTTTATTTTCTCAAACTTTTTCAACTCTCACGCAATACATGAGCGCGAGCCATGGATATAACACTATAGGTGGCATAGAATATGGTGGAGGTTGTCAAGGAAAGGGAGAAGATAGTCTCACATCAACTAGGCGTATCAATGGGCTATGGAGATGCCCATCAATAGATATCAATGTGAGTGAGTAGGGATTGCCATCCAACGAATGTACTAGAGCTATATGTGTATGAAAGCTCAAAAGGAAACTAAGTGGACATGCATCATGAAGAAAAATTCCACTAGCTATATGAAAGTGACAAAATAGGAGACTCTCTATCATGAAGATTATGGTGCTACTTTGAAGCACAAGTGTGGAAAAAGGTAGTAGCAATGTCCCTTCTCTCTTTTCTTTCATATTTTTATGTGGGAATCTAAGGCCTCTTTTATTCATTTTTTATTTGGGCTTCGTTGGCCTCTTTTATTTTTGATAAAGTCCGAAATCCCATCCCCACTTGTGAGGGAATCATAGCTTCCATCATCCTTTCCTCACATGGGACATGATCTAATAATGATAATCATGACACTTTTATTTACTTACAACTCAAAAGAAAATTACAACTCGATACCTATGGCAAAATACGACTCTATATGCAATATGGAAGTGATGGTGCATGTCATAAAAGGAAACAGTGGAAGTTACATGGCAATATATCTCGGAATGGCTATGGAAATGCCATAATAGGTAGGTATCGTGGATGTTTTGAGGAAAGATATATGGTGGCTGTTTTGAGGAATGTATATGGTGTCTATTTTGAGGAAGGTATTTGTTGTACCGACAAAAGTTGCATGGTACTAGAGAGGCTAGCAAAAGTAGAAGGGTGAGAGTGCGTATAATCCATGTACTCAACATTAGTCATAAAGAACTCACATACTTATTAAAAAGGTCTATTAGTCATTGAAGCAAAGCATTAAATGCATGCTCCTTGAGGGAGGTTGGTAGTAGTTAACCATCGTGCGCCCCAACCCTCACACAAAGGCCAACAATATATAAACAAGTCATGCTCCGACTTCCTTACATAACGGTTCACCATACGTGCATGCTCCAGGAATCACAAAACTTTACACAAGTATTTTTACCAAATCACAATTAACTTCCTAACATGTCTCTTAACATTACCATCTCTATATCTCAAAACTTTATGCAAGGAATCAAACTTCTCATAAATACTCAATGCACTTAATATGGAAGTTTTTATTATATCCCTTTTGGATGCCTATCATATTAGGACCAAATTCATAACCTAGACAAACTACCATGCTGTTTTAGAAACTCTCAAAATAATATAAGTGAGGTACTAGAGTTCAAGTATTTCTATAAAAACGCAAACACCACCGTGCTCTAAAAGATATAAGTGAAGCACATAGAGCAAAATTGCCCAACTCAAAAGATATAAGTAAAGCACATAGAGTATTCTAATCAATTCACGATTCATCATGTCTCTATCAAAATATGTGTGCAGCAAGGATTATTGTGGCAAAGTAACAAGCAAAGACTCATAACATACAAGACGCTCCAAGCAAAACACATATCATGTGATGAATAAAAATATAGCCTCAAGTAAATTTACCGATGGATTGAAGACGAAAGAGGGGATGCCTTTCGGGGCATCCGCAAGCTTAGGATCTTTGGCATCCTTTAATATGACTTGGGGTGCCTTGGCATCCCAAATCTTAGGCTCTTTCTACTCCTTATTCCATAGTCCATCAAATCTTTACCCAAACTTGAAAACTTCATAACACAAAACTTTACAGAAAACTCGTGAGATCCGTTAGTATAAGAAAATAAATCACCACTTTAGGTACTGTTGTGAACTCATTATTTATTTATATTGGTGTTATACCTACTTTAATATAACTTCTCCATGGCTCATACCACGTGATACAACTCATGATTCATCAAAATAGGCAAACAACTCAAAGAAAAGAGAATCTGTTAAAAACAGAATAGTCTGTAGCAATCTGGAAACTTCGTATACTTCTGTAACTCAAAAAAAATCTGAAAACTTATGATAACCTGGGAAATTTATATATAAATATTTTGTAAAAAGTTCAGATCAATTCAACGCTCTTAAACAGTTAGAAAATTCCTGGACTGAGAGCAAACGTTTTTGTTTTTCAGCAAGATCAAATCAACAACTACCATGGATCACCCTAAAGGTTTTACTTGGATCAAACACTAACTAAAATACCCAAACACAATTACTACATAAGTAATAATGTGGGAAACACTAAAAAACAGAACACAAAAATAAAATTGGGTTGCCTCCCAATAAGTGCTATTGTTTAACGCCCCTAGCTAGGCAAAACACAATAGATATAGGTATTGTCATCTTTGGTATGCAATCCAAAAGTAGCTCTCATAATATATTCATAAGGCAATCTTATTTTATTTCTAGGAAAGTGGTCCATGCCTTTCCTTAAAGGAAATTTAAATCTAATGTTTTCTTCTTTCATGTCAATAATTGCACTAATAGTTCTAAGGAAAGGTCTACCAAGAATAACAGGACATGTAGGATTGCAATCTATATAAAGAACAATGAAATCCATGGGCACATAATTCCTACTTGCAACAATAATAACATCATTAATCCATCCCATAGGTTTCTTACGCAAGATGAAAATTTAGAGAGCAATCATCAAGATCATGGTAACCTAGCACATCACATAAAGTTTTCGGAATCGTGGAAACACTAGCACCCAAATCACACAAAGCATGGCACTCATAATATTTGATTTAATATTAATAGTAGGTTCCCACTAATGATGAAGCTTTCTAGGCATAGAAACTTCTAGCTCAAGTTTTTCTTCAAAGATTTCATCATAGCATCAACTATATGTTTAGTAAAAGCCTTATTTTGACTATAAGGACGAGGATAATTCAACATGGATTGAAGCAAGGAAATAAAATAAATCAAAGACCAGATATCATAATTAAAGTCCTTGAAATCCAAAAGAGTGGGTTCATTGCTATTTAAAGTTTTGACCTCTTCAATCCCACTTTTATCAATCTTAGCATTAAGATCTATAGACTCCGAATCATTGGGACGCCTTTTAAATAAAGTTGACTTATCTACAGTACCATCATTATCAAGATTTATATTTGAAAACAAAGATTCAATAGGAGTCACACCAATCACTTTAAGATCTTCATCATTATTATTGAGAGAAAACACTTTTTAGGCCATTCATGCTTAGCACGTATTCTAGCGGTTCTTTCCTTAATTTCATCAATAGAAATTCTAATAGCCTGTAAAGACTCATTAATATCATGCTTGGGTGGAGTAGATGTAACTTTCAGAGAATCAATCTCAAGAGAAATTCTATCAATGTTCCTAGCCAAATCATCAATCTTAAGCATTTTTTATTCAATAGAAGCACTAAAACCTTTTTGCAAACCAATAAAATCTTTAAAAATATTCTCAAGATCAGAGGGCATATTATTATAATTTCCATAAGAATTGTTGTAGGAATTACCATAATTATTAGAGGACTTACTAGGAAACAACCTACGGTTGAAATTACCTCTATACACATTGTTACCAAAATTGTTCCTACAAACAAAATTCACATCCATAGATTCATTATTATTTCCAATCAAATAAGACAAAGTCATATCATTAGGATCGATAGGAGCACTCTTACTAGCAAACAATTTCATCAATTCATCCATCTTTTCACTCAAAGTATTTATTTCTTCAATAGCATGCACCTTTTTACTAGTAGGAGATCTTTCGATATGCCATTGAGAGTAGTTTGTCATGATATTATCTAGGAGTTTAGTAGCTTCTCCTAATGTGATTTCCATAAAACTACCACCCGTGGTAGAATCTAAAAGATTTCTAGATGCAAAATTCAACCCCGCATAGAAAATTTGTATAATCATCCATAAACTCAAACCATGTGCGGGAAAATTCCTAATCATTAATTTCATCCTCTCCGAAGATTGGGCAACATGCTCATGATCAAGTTTCTTAAAATTCATTATATCGTTCCTAAGGGAGATGATCTTAGCGCGTGGAAAGTACTTGGAAATAAAAGCATCTTTACACTTATTCCATGAATCAATGCTATTTTTAGGCAAAGATGAAGACCAAGTTTTAACATGAACTCGTAGTGAGAACGGAGATAGCTTCAATTTAACAATATCATTATCCACATCTTTCTTCTTTTGCATATCACACAACTCAATGAAAGTATTTAGATGGGATGCGGCATCTTCACTAGGAAGGCCAGAAAATTGTTCTTTCATAACAAGATTAAGCAAGGCAGCATTGATTTCATAAGATTCTACACTAGTGGTGGGAGCAATTAGAGTACTAATAAAATCATTATTATTAGTATTGGAAAAACCACACAACTTGGTATTCTCAGACATCGTGACAAGGCAAGCAATCAAACACACAAGCAAACGAAAGGCAAACGAAAGAAGGGCGAATAAAAAGGCAAATCTTTTTGGTTTTTTCTAAAAATCATTTTAGAAGTGGGGGGGAGGAAAACAAGAGGCAAATGGAAAATAAAGTATATGCAAGGGATGAGTTTGTTATGGGTACTTGGTAGGCTTGATGTGTATCCTCCCCGGCAACGTGCCCAAAATCCTTCTTGCTACCTCTTGAGCTTGCGTTGGTTTTCCCTTGAAGAGGAAAGGGTGATGCATAAAAGTAGATAAGTATTTCCCTCAGTTGTTGAGAACCAAGGTATCAATCCAGTAGGAGGAACAAGCAAGTCACCAATTATTGCACCTACACAAACAATTAAACTCTTGCACCCAACGCTATAAAGGGGTTGTCAATCCCTTCATAGTTATTTGCAAGGATTAGATCTGAAAGAGATAGATGTAAACGAGTGCGGAAAGTTAAAGATGAATAAATTGCAGCAAGGTATAGATCTGAAAATATATGATGGAAAAAAAACCCGGGGGGCATAGGTTTTACTTGAGGCTTCTCTCTTGAAGGCAAATATCATGGTGGGTAAACAAATTACTGTCAAGCAATTGATAGAAAAGCAAATAATCATGTAGTCATCCAAGGTAATGATCATGCATATAGGCATCACGTCCATGACAAGTAGACCGAAATGATTTTGTATCTACTACTATTACTCCACACATCGACTGACTCCTGCCTGCATCTAGAGTATTAAGTTCATGAAGAACAGAGTAACGCATTAAGACAGATGACATGATGTAGAGGGATAAACTCAAGCAATATGATGAAAACCCCATCTTGTTACCCTTGATGGCAACAATACAATACGTGCCTCGCTACCCCTACTATGTCACTGGGTGAGGACACCGCAAGATTGAACCCAAAACCAAGCACTTCTCCCAAGAATGACCAATCTAGTTGGCGAAACCAAACCAATAACTCGAAGAGACTTGCAAGGATATGAAATCTTGCATATAAGAAATCAGAGAAGATTCAAATAAGATTCATGGATAATCTGAACATAAACTGACAATTCATCGGATCTTGACAAACACACCACAAAAGAAGATTACATCGGATAGATCTCCATGAAGATCATGAAGAACACAGTATTGAAGATCAAAGAGAGAGAAGAAGCCATATAGCTACTAGCTATGGACCTATAGGTCTATGGTGGACTACTCACGCATCATCGGAGGGGCAATGGAGTTGATGTAGATGCCATCCATGATCGTAACCCCCTCAGGCAGATTACCGAAAAAGGTTCCAAGATTGAATGTCTCGGGAACGGAGGCTTCCAACAGCGGACACGTATTTGTGTGTGTCTTTTCAATGTTGGGGGAATATTGGGTATTTATAGGCCATGAATTAGGGATAGGAGACCTGCCAGGGAGCGACAAGCCTACTAGGCGTGGCCAGGGGCCCCCGCGCCTAGCAAGCTTATGGCACCCTGGCACCTCCCCTGACATGCACTCCAAGCTTGATCGGCTTGTTTCCTTCCATAAAATTTCCTTCCGAAGGTCTTATTCCGTTTGGACTCCGTTTAATATCCCATATATGCAAATCTCAAAAAACAAGGAAAAAACAGAAACTGGCACTTGGCTCTAGATTAATAGGTTAGTCTCAAAAATAATATAAAGTAGCATATTAATGCATATAAAACTTCCAAAACAGATAATATAATAGCATGCCATCATCAAAAATTATGGATACGTTGGAGACGTATCAGGGATCCTTCCTTCTTGATCCTGTCTGGCTTTGTCTTTGCTTGACGGAGTACCTCTCGGGTGTGGTGAAGTTCCTCGCTGAGTTTCACGGACTCCTTAATCAGCTTATGAACCAGACTATCGGTGGAGAGGCTGAAGTAGGTCTAGAACCTGAGTGGTGTGCCATCCTCCTTGGATGGAATCAATGTCCAACTCTCACCAAGATCATCCTTTCTGAAAGGTAGGTAGCAAGTAGTTGGCTCGTCAGCCATCTCTAGAACGATATCTCTAAGGTGTAGGAGTGCCTTGCGTGCAACTGTCTCGACTACGAGTGCCATAGTATCCATTTGTGGTCCTTCAAAGACAACTAGTCGGGGAATCGTTTGCCTTCACGACCATGTCCACGTGGTACTCCTTCATGACGACATCGACCCAGTGCTCGTGGTAGAGGAAAATGGGTGCTTGGCGAAACCGGCACTTCTCAAGGCTATCCTCAAGGAGTAGGGGAAAGTCGGACGTTAGGAAGGCTTCGAGTACGACGACCATCTACAAAGGTTTGAAGGGAGGAGAGTCAATAGAGTGTTGTGTGAAGAATAGAAGAGGTAATAAGTGTAGAAACTCCTAAGTATAGGTGCTAGGTGTAGTTTTGAAATTGGTTTTATCCTAACTAACGTCCATGCTAGATAAGGGCTTTCTATAGTCAGGATGGCTTAGATACTAGCTCTGTGGGGACCCCGACTCATAAGCCGTGGTCACCGAATGCAAGTGCAACGATCCTAGAGATCAATGCTCACTGAACACATAGAAACTAGAATACAAGAGCCTTACATCCTTACATAATGCCTTACACAAATAAAGTCCGTCTAGGCCAAGTCTTACATAGATAGGGCCACAAGGGCCCAACTCTTAAACATAACAAACAACGGAAATCTTGGTCAGATGTGTGAGCCCATGCCATCTGCCTTAAACCTACAGGCATTCTGACTGGGAAGCGTCCTAGTTCGCACGTTCGTCACCAACGAACTCTTCGCCATATTCCTGTTCTTCCATGTCTGGCCAATTAGATAAGCAGTGGCAAGCCAATGAGTACTTTGAATGTACTCGCAAGCAACCCAAGTTTTGGAATAAGGTACAACAATGCATGATATGGCACTAAGTAGGAAAGTTTTGCAGAAAGCTAGTTTTAAGTGCAATGATATGATCAAGTAACTTGAGTAAGCATGCATCAACTGTTGATAGGTATCCATTTGAACAAGTTAAAGATATCATCTTAAGACAGGGGTTGAACATCTCATGTTTAGTCATCACGTCAAGTCATCTGACTTAACTCAAGTATCACCTTTGTCACCATCACACGCACACACACCAAGTTTAGTAAACATTTGGACGTAACACAAGAGCGGCCACCCAACTTTCCTTGACCGTGGACATGGTTATTCGAATAGTTTTACACTCTGCAGAGGTTGCACACTTTACCCACAAGACTTGGGAAACTTCCGTGTCACTCCATGACTCGCGGTATTGTCCATACCCGAGGTAAGTACCCAAGCATTGTCTTTCCCTTGACGATACCAGCAAAGAGTCCACTCGATTGGTACCCAGCCGACATGATGCACATCACAAGTACCATCCATGCATGGACCAACTGTGTGACCGGTGCCTGTGAAGACATCGCATGATCGTCCTTACCAGCACGACCCCATATCAAGAGTGACAACGCCACTCTCGCCACTAGTAATGCGGGCCCTATGCTAGTACCCATAAAATTAATCAACAAAGCCCCGTCCCATAAGGGGTATAATGGTTGTACATCTAAGGTTGGAATAACGATCGCAACTTACACCAATCCATTTTCAAAAACCACACACAAACACTTGCTCTGGTACACCACTTCTTTATCAAGTGGCTACCTAACTCATCTTCATCTCCCTCGGACATTAGTGGCATCTGACGGGATTTTTGGAAAGTCTTTGAAATCATTTGTTTCCATCACCATGCATATTCCCATCCCACTTGCGTAGCAACTACTAGCAACCTAACTACCCCATCCACACAACCCTCATAAAGAGGCAGGGTCATGCACGATGCAAGTATCAACAAGAAAGTATCGGAGACATCCCTCCGAAAGGGGAAACACCACATCAATATGATCAATATCACAAAAGTAAGTGCCATATGCCATGCAAATAAAAGGGTTCATAGTCATGGTGAAATGGGTGCTTGCCTGGCTCAACAAAGTCTTCGGGGTCGTCAAAGTCGTCGGGTCCAACTCCCTCGTCAGCAACGCAATCTATCGTCATGATAACTAACGATAATAATAAGCATCACACAAAAATAGAGCACAAACCCTACTTCTAAATTGCTACCCTACTCTGATAAATACTAAAAACCATTCTAAGAATATTTGTCTAAGGTTTTGTGGTGAAAAAGGTTTTCAAAATTATTTTTAACAGTGGCTAAAAATGCCTAAAAGAGGTTTTAAAATAAAACAATACATAAAAGATTTCAAGAATTTACACAAATGGCACTAATAATTCTACACATTATTCTAAGATTTATGGTGGAAAAATATTGGGAAAAGGATTTTTATTTAATCCTGTGGTTTTTTTTGGAAAATCCCATAAAATTAGAAAAATAAAAGAAAAGGCCTCGGCATCCTCGGCTAGAAGCGGCCAGGAGCTAGGCCGGCTCAGTGGCTAGCCAGGCCAGGCGCGCTGGTGCCCCCGCACGCGTCAGGTTTCATACCTGATGGGCAGGGCCTAGTAGCCAAAGAGAGAGAGAGAGACATGTGAGACAGAGGTGAGAGGCCAACAGGTAGGGTCCACCTATCATGTCCTTCTCCCACTTCTGGACCGAGGAGGGGGAAGCTCACCAACAGCGATGCACGACACGACAAGGGGGGGAGGGGCAGGAATGGGCTCAAGAGGCTGCCATCGATCTCTTACAGGTCGAAGGAGCGGTGGGGGTGGCCGGATTCGCCGGCAACAAGAAGGCCACGACGAAGGGCTTCGGGAGGTGGTCGCCGTTGTCTACTCCGTTTGCAAAACATGGCTAGGAGAGGGGGAAAGGACTCAAGGCACTAAGGGGAGATCAACGGGATGGAAATGAGGACCGGGGAGGCTCTGTACCCGGAGATCACCGGCGACCCAACGCGGCGGGACTCCGGTCGATCCAGAGCGCTCGAGCTCTGAAGTGAAGGGGAACGGGCGCAGGAGTTCAATTGGGAGAGAGAGGGAGGTTCCAGAGAGGGGGAGGGGGTCGGGGAGGCCCTTTTTTAGGCGCACGGCGGTCCATTTCCCATTGAAAGCACAACATGCTCCCTTGGTGGTTTTGATAATTCATGACAACATACATTGTCTCTTGGACTAACACCTCTATCTAGTGTATTTTAGACAATAGTCCATGGAGAGTTGAGTTGGCAAAAGGATTGTGGAGATTGTGGAATTACCCTAAGATGCAAGGAAATAGGTTGGCCAAGCTTCAAGCAAGAGGACCCTACATTTTACATTTGTGAGAAATCACTTTGAGTCCATAGGATAGCCAATACTATTAAAAGGGGGTAAGGTTTTGTTGGTGAACAAAATGCTCATACGTGCACAAGTGATAGTCATCAAAAACATCCACAAGCTCTCCCACCAAAGTCTGTCTATAGCCAAACATTCAAAATCGGTGCAACCAACATTCCTATCCCGGTGCCACCGATTCCAAACCCTAGACACACTCAGCCAAACCCTAACACTTTGATGCAGCCGACACTGCTTTCGGTGCCACCAAGTTGGGCTGCCAACTTTCTGTTATGCAAGTTCACACTTTGGGTCCGTCCGAGAATGTTGAATCGGCGTCACCGAGTTTGGCAATTCTGACCATTGGTCACCTTGTCGGTGCAACCGAGATTTGTACATCGGTCTCACCGAGATTCAAAAGTTGCCACCTTTTGGTCACGTCGGTACCACCGATATTAACACATCGGTGTCACCGAGTTGGTCATTTTGTGTGTAACATTTTGATTTTTGGGGATGCCTATATATACCCCTTCACCACCACCCACTCAAAAGACAAGCACTCAGAACTATTCCATACCTATCCTACTCAGTTTTCTGAGAGGGAACCACCTACCCTTGTGTTGAGATCAAGATCTTCCACTCCAACCATATGGATCTTGATTTCTAGCCTCCTCAAGTTGCTTTCCACCAATCCCATCTCTTCTACCAAGCCAAATCTATGAGAGAGTGATTGTGTGTTGAGGAGTCTATCATCTTGAAGCACAATAGCAAGGAGTTCATCGTCATTACCGAGCCTATTACCTTTTGGAGGGTGGTGCCTCCTAGATTGGTTAGGTGTTGCTTGGGAGCCTCCTACTTCGTATTGTGCAGTGAACCAAGAAGTTTGTAAGGGCAAGGAGATCGCCTACTTCATGAAGATCTACCCATAGTGAGGCTAGTCCTTTGTGTACGGAAGCCATATGGAATAGTCAAGGTTGCTACTTCGTGGATCCTTATGGGTGGATCCCTCCATGGACTCTCGCGACCGTTACCCTGCATGGGTTGAAGACTCCATAAACGTGGATGTATGATAGCACCACCTATCAGAACCACGGGAAAAATCTTTGTGTCTCCTATCGCGTTTGATCTTCCTATCCCATATGTTTACTTCATATGCAATGTCTTTACTTTTCGCTGCCATATTTGTAGACATGCATATGTAGGGCTATTAGACTTATTAGACTTGCTAAAAACTGTTAAAATCTGCCAACCAATTAACTTGGGAAAAGGTTAGGTTTTAAATTCCTGCTAGTAGTCTATTCACCCCCTCTAGACACTCTTCTATCGATCCTACACCCATGCGCCGGCGAAGTCGAGGCCGAGGCCAAGGGTCACGAGAGGAGGCGTGGGCGTGCCTGGGGAGTTGGTGGAGCATGTCCATGACCAGGGAGAGAGAGAAGGGGCGGGGGTGCGCACTCATGTGATCCCCGTGGTTGGCCGAGCTAGGCGGCACCGGGCGTGCGTGTGGGAGACTGTTGGAGGAGGAGAGAGGAGGGGGCCGATACGGTGGTGTGATGCGGACGTCGAGGACGGCCAGCAGGCCAGAGGGGATAGCCCGAGGCTGTCGGGGGCATTGGAATGGGGGCGGCTACAGTGCGGGAGCACACTATAGCGCGCTTTGGAGTGCCATTATTGCATGCGAGGGCATGCCATTGCTTCCAGGGCACGGCCAAGCTTGTCTACTAGCTTCCAGGGCATGCCATCTCTTTCCCTTGGATGCTCTGGAGCTAGGGAGAAAAGAAATGGTGTGAGGGAGAGGGTAGAGATGGTCCTGCCATTGCTGTCCAGGGGGTAAAATGAGGGTTTACCCCATCTAAACATTGAGCTTTGTCCATGGAAAGTTACTAGAGGTGAAACACGTCAGTAAGGGACTGTGGTAAAATTTTGGAGTGAAGGAGAATAGCAAAAGGGGGTCAAACAAGGTCTTTTACAAATATGCAAAAGTGTTTGATGATGGTTTAGGAAAGCAAATGGGGTGTGCTTGACTTGAGATTTGGCAAGATCAGAGGGTGGTTAGAATTAGGGTTTATCACCAAGTTTGAACTGAATTGATGAAAGTTCACAATGTAAGTTTGATAAACCTTAGAATTTGTCAGAATCACATTTCTGAGATCGAAGCATGCAATTACATTCTTCTTAATGCACCACTTTGTGTAGCATCCTTATTTGGGTAATAGACCATGCCCACAAAGTTTGGGGACAAGAATGGTTTTGGAATAATTTGGTGAACCAAATAAATTGGGATTGAGATGAAACTTTGCAAGATCATCATATATAACATGAGTGAATTGCTGGAATTTTCTTGAAATTTATTGAGAATATTTCTTATAGAAATATTTCAAAAGCTAGATTTGGACAGAAAGGGTTTTGAGGGGTTTTGCCCATGATTTTGAGCATGACCATGTGTTGAAACTCATATATATGGAAAATATATTTCCATTGAGTTTCCCTATATTTTATCAAATATTTTCAAAGCATTAAAACAATTTTTCCCTATGAAAAACCATTTCCGGCCTTATGAAAAAGCCTTTAAATAAAATAGTAAAATAATCTTTAAAATTAATATTTGGTGGTTTTTGGAAGTCATATATATATATATATATATATATATATATATATATATATTAGGTTTCAAATAAACCCTTTGGGAAAATAATGCATCTAATTTGAGGACTTGGAGTGCAAACCTCAACTTAGGGTTTTTTGAAAACCTAATTTGAATAAATTCTATTTGGTCAAAATAAATTTTGATAAAAACAGTTTTGGGTACTATTCACATTGCATGATCATTGGGCAAGAAGTTTGGATCAATGAAGATGAATATGGAGAGGAGAAGAACCTAAGAGTGCCAAACGTAATCAACCAAACAATCAAACAAGTAACAATTCAAACAAGCATGCACTTAATTTTTTTTAATTGGCTCCAAATTTTCTAAATCCAAGCATAGCAAAGTGATACAAGCACAAGGTGTGACACCGCACGCCAGCAACTGGCATTGTCGGGGAAGGGGATGCCCCTTCGCAGCCAACTCTATCTGGTATCCCACTTGCCTTCACTTTCACTTTCCTTGTTCTGTCTTCTTATGTGCCTCATTGATTTTTGATTTCCATCCTTACATTTGTTTTCGTAGCCCACAGCTATGCCTCTCGAAGAACAAGAGCTACTGGAGGAAGTGGCCGGCATTGGGAAGGACACTGCCGAGGAAGCGACAAAGATTGCTGCCATGGAGGGCCATGAGTTGGTTGCGGGGGAACTCGAGGAATTTGCCGCGAAGGTGGCAACCAACCCCGGTAGCATAGTTTCCTCGGATGTAGTCATCAAGGAGAAAACTCCTCTTCAGTCCAAGGATCCTTCCCTTGTGAGATACACCTTGGCCTCAGCCTCGCAGTCTCCCCTGAACTAATTGGCGTTGGTCACCGCTCGACTGTGCCCGACAACCCCTGGTTCATCCTTCTCAGCAGACGCATATATTGATGAGGGAATCAAGCGGGTGCTAGTGCCGCTGCTTCAGGGCATTGAAGAGGCTGAGGATCCCGATGAAAACACCAAGGACATGGCATTCTTGGAGACCGTGGTGAACGGGATCAAGGACGTTTAGAGCAGATATCACCTCAAGTTGTAGGCCGCCAGGGAGCAGCGGGACCTGGCCGGACTCGTGGATCAGTAGATGAAGAGCAAAGGGAACAAACTGCGAGATTGGTACAATCAGCAGGTGCATTCTCTCAGGAGATAACATGAAATGTTGTCCCTGGCCAAGGAGGACGTCTCAGCCCAAGAGGTTCATCTGGCGGAGCGCAAAGCGCTTCCGGATGCGAGGGAAGCAAAAATCTCCTCCTAGGAAAAGGCTCTCGAGGCTTCTTTTCGCGGCAAGGACGAGGAGTTGGAGGCCCGCGTTCTGCAATGTACCCAAGAGCTGGAGGACAGCCACAAAGCTGCCTTTGACATGCTCTCCTCAACATCTGCTACTCAGCTGAAGAAGGTGTCTGATGATCTAGCTGCCGTAGTTGCCGCCAAAACCAGTCTCGAGACCAAGTTGAGAAAATTGACGGAGGACCTTGCCAAGAATGGTGAGGAGATCGAGGCGCTCCAGGAGGAAGTGCGGAAGGTGCAAGCCACTCTAGAAGAGGTGTAGTTGCAGCTTTCCTCCAAGGGCCATGACCTTTATTCCGCCAACAACACCATCTCCATCCTAGAATCCAGGCTTGCTTCCTAGAAGAAGGACATCGAATCTACCGGTGCTCGCGAAAAGCTACTACAGACAGACCTAGACAACACACAGTCCGCCCAAAAAGACGCAGAGGACAAACTGAAGAACTAGGTTGAGCAGTGTGACATCTGGATCAAAAATTTGGCAAACATCACCGAGCGCCTCACTGTACAAATCGCGATCATGAACATGAAGAGCTGGGCCTTCTCCGTCAGCAGGTATGAAGTCCCAGCGTCAAGCTAACATTCTTTTTCGAGGGATTGATCTAAGGGCTGAAGACATATGAGGACGACAGAGCCGCTTATTTGGCTTATGAATCCCAGAAGCTGGCTCGGAATGCTCTCTTCATGGTCCTGAGCAACCTGGCCTTTGCCTACCCAGAGCTCGAGCTCTGTGTTGGTTTCAAAAGGCTGCCACTCGGTGACGACATCTCTGTAGCCGAGGAGAAGGCCAGTCCTCTTGTCGACAGGGTCCTCTCAGTCCCGACGGTACAGGGAGGTCGCCGGATTTAGAATTGAACCACTCATGCCATTGTACTGTCTTGTACTTGAGACATATTATGTATCCCGTATTGGACCATGCACTATCTTTGCTTTTGATGTTTGTTGAACTAATGTTTTTATGTAATCGTATGTTACCCCCTTGCTTTTCTTCCGGTACTCGTATGGTTACTCTCTTTGTGTGCTCTAGTTGCCCTCGAACAACATGCTGCCACGATTGCCTTGAGGAACATGTTCTTAGCATTCCACTGGCAAAAACATGCTGCCGGTGAGTTTTACCTTACGGTCTCTGATGCAGCAGCATGTTCCGTTGAGTAGGCGCGATACGAAAACAAGGGCGTGACAAAGAGTCGGTAAGGTCCCATTGCGCACGAGATACGTCATACTAAACCTTGATCGCCAGGGGGGAATATACGGACGTAAAATGTAGCAAAAGCTGGTAATTATGTTTACTTAGCTTTCATCGCGACTTTTGTTCGGTCTTGGTGCATATTTTATCCTCATTCATCGTCCTCTCCTCATCCATTGGTGCCTCTCCCTTTCGTGCTCCTCGGTGTATATCCGCCCCTAGCATGAAAGGAACAGAGAACGAAGAGGGACAATCATGGAAAAAACTTAGGGATCTATTAGTCATGAGTACAATATGCGGCACAAACTTGCCGGGTTAATGTAAGCATTCGTAACCAACGATAAAAATACATGGGAGTAGACATGACCGGTCGAGTCTTCCCTCCTCTCCTTCATGCCCAACGGTCCCAAAACAACCAATACACTGAGAGCGTCGACGAATGGGACCTTGTCATGGCTTGTTTGCTGGGGGTGTCGATCGATGGACTTGCTCTAGCGTTTAGGCTCGGGATTCACCTTCAAACTGTGCAATACACAAGTTCATCGAGATTGGTGGCACCGTTGCTATGCAGAACTGACCTCGGGAGGGGAAGGAGAGGAGAAAGGAGTGTAGCCGTATACCTTTTTCCTTGTTCATTGGTGTTGGAAATATGCCCTAGATGCAATAAATAAAGTGTTTATTATTGTATTTCCTTGTTCATGATAATTGTTTATTATCCATGCTATAATTGTATTAATTGGAAACATGGATACATGTGTGAATACATAGACAAACACAATGTCCCTAGTATGCCTCTAGTGATCTAGCTCGTTGATCGAAAGATGGTTACGGTTTCCTAGCCATGGACATGAGATGTCATTTGATAATGGGATCACATCATTAGGAGAATGATGTGATGGACAAGACCCAAACTACAAACGTAGCTTATGATCGTGTCAGTTTATTGCTACTGTTTTCTGCATGTCAAGTATATGTTCCTATGACCATGAGATCATGCAACTCACAGATATCGGAGGATTACCTTGTGTGTATCAAACGTTGCAACGTAACTGGGTGACTATAATGGTGCTCTACAGGTGTCTCCGAGGGTGTCTGTTGAGTTGGCATGGATCAAGACTGGGATTTGTTACTCCGTGTGATGGAGAGGTATCTCAGGGCCCACTCGGTAATACAACATCACAATAAGCCTTGCAAGCAATGTGACTAAGTGTTAGTTGCGAGATCTTGTATTACGGAACGAGTAAAGAGACTTGCCAGTAACGAGGTTGAACTAGGTATGGAGATACCGACGATTGAATCTTGGGCAAGTAACATACCGAAGAACAAAGGGAACATCATACGAGATTAACTGAATCCTTGACATAGAGGTTCGACCGATAAAGATCTTCGTAGAATATGTAGGAACCAATGTGGACATCCAGGTCCCGCCATTGATTATTGACCGTAGAGGTGTCTCGGTCATGTCTACATAGTTCACGAACCCGCAGGGTCTGCACACTTAAGGTTTGGTGACGTTTCGGTAGTATAGAGTTATGTATGGTGGTGACCTAAGTTTGTTCGGAGTCCCGGATGAGATCCCGGACGTCACGAGGAGCTCCAGAATGGTCCAGAGGTATAGATTCATATATAGGAAGTCCTGTTTCGGTCGCCGGAAAAGTTTCGGGCTCATCGGTAGTGTACTGGGAGTGCCGGTAGTGTACTGGGGGACCTCCGAGAGGGGTATTTCGACCCAAGAGGCTACATGGGCTGTGGGAGAGTGGAAACCATCCCTTAGTGGGCTGGTGGAACAACCACAAGAGGCCCATGTGGCTAGAAGAAAAAAGCCCAAGAGAAAAGGTGGGAAAAAAAGAGGCAAAATAGGTGAATCCTAGTCCTACTAGGATTGGAGGTGTACTCCACCTCCTCCACCTCCTTTCGGCCGAAGCCCTTGGCTTGGGAAGCCAAGGCTTCCTCCTCTCCTCTATTCCTCCTATATATACTGGTGGTATAGAGGGTTTTTGCACTAGAATTTCAGCCACGTGCTACCCGTTCCTCCAGTGCATAGTTTCTCCTCTAGATTGGATTTCTGCAGTGCTTAGGCGAAGCCCTGCCGGAATTGCTCCACCACCATCGTTGGAGCGCCTTCAGGCTGCCGGAGAACTCTTCTTCCTCTCCACTCCTTCTTGCTGGACCAAGACGGTGGAGATCGTCATCAAGCTGTACGTGTGCTGAACGCGGAGGTGCCGTCCGTTCGGTGCTGGATCGGAAGGAAAGTGATCATGTTCGTGGGACGGATCGTGATCAAGTTCATGGGACGGATCGTGATCGAATCGCGGGACGGATCATGATTGGATCGCGGGACGAATCTTGATTGGATCGTGGGACGCACGGCGATTTGGATCGCAAAGACGTTCGACTACACCAACCGCGTTTCTTAACGCTTCCCGCTTAGCGATCTACAAGGGTATGTAGATTCACTCTCCCTCTCATAGATGCTCATCACCATGGATAGATCTGCGTGTGTGTAGGAATTTTTTTGTTTCCCATGCAATGTTCCCCAACAATTGGATCGAGCCGCGCCCTCCTAGGACTAGGCGGGCTCGTTTGACGACCGCGATGGGGGTGGCACCACTGTCTGGCTTGCCTCCTCCCCATCCATGGCCCATGCCACAGTTGTGTTGCCCATGGTGAACGTGTCGTCCAAGGCATGGACGCTCCATGCCTTCGTCGTTATCACTGTAGCGGCGATGATGCGCGATTGGATCCGAAGAAGATGAAACTCAAGGAATGACATCGCTCTCCTTTCTCGATGCTCTTGTCGGGGAGAACGACAACGACGATTGATGCACCGTCGGCAATCTCAGTTTCGTGCAAATGACACACCTTCCCTTACCTAGCGCGCCAAAGATGTCGGGGTAGGATGCACTTGATCACCTATGGGGCCGCAAGCCCCTTTGTGGTTTGGCAGGGGCGAGATCACATGCACAAAGAGCTGAGATGGTGAAACGGCATGGCGATCAGCACACGTGTGTTTTACCCAGGTTTGGGATGTTGTGAAGCGTAAAATCCTACTCCTGCTTTTTAGTGGATTGATCAGAGGAACCCGAAAGGCACGCAACACTCAAGCCCGGCAAGGTTTGCATTTGGGGAAAGAGCTGCTACGCGAGTTCAAGTGCCCAAAAGTCTGAATCATTAGCTAGGCTGCCTTAGGCCTCCTTTTATAGTCAAAGGGGCAACCACAATGGCAAAACAGACATTGTCTAATGATTAGATAGCTAATAGTGATATCATAAATAACTCTGGCACTTAGGACAAAATGTCATAAATGCAGTCTAGGAGGCATGCGGGGGTGCATCCCCGGCAAGCTCCTACCATCGCTCTAGCTAACCACTACATCACAGGTTGACACGCCTATGGACGGGTGTCAAGGGGCATAATCTGTCTTCCAGCGTGTCGCCACGTGCTTAGCGAGAGCCACTTAGCCACTTGGGGGCTCGACACCGCATCGATAAGTGACTAGTGTTACGATGTGTTGGAGCGATTACCGATCGGCCTGCGCTTGTCGAGGGAGTAGCTTGCTGGGTCTTCTTGAGAGTGCGGGCGACTTGGTCCCCAGAAAGCACTAGGGATGTGCTTGGCATGCTCCCAGCTTGTCTTGGGTGTTGGGTTCTACCGTAGGTGCATCGCATGCAAATTAAAATTTTCCTACGCGTAGAACATTCAAGAACTTGGTACGGAGATGGATCACAGATTGTTACCACTACACGCACAGTGTCGTGCAACAAAAGTAGAGTTGGGGAAGCGTGTTCGTGTGGTCCATCTCCTCCTCGTCTGATCTCCCTCACACAGCCGTTCCGATCTCCCTCAAACAGCCAGTCGCCGGATCCCACGTACAGGTTTGCCGGAGCGGCGCAAGTGCACCGCCTCTAATGGTATCCGTGCATGCAGGAGGAACACCCGTGCGACGGACTGCTAGGTCTGATCATACGGTCAACGGTGGCGAGTGAAGGTGGCTAGTTGTAACTCATGCAAATCCCTAATGACGGCACCGAAGCGATCAACCAGATGGGTGTGCCGCACCTCCACTATATATAGGCATCCGGCACGGCTCAAGTCTTGGGCCTCGCACGGATCCTAAAGCCCACGTGTTCCTTCCCTTAAGCACGCGACCCTTTAGGTTCTCGTCCACTTGGTCGCGAGTCAGATGACATCCGACTCGACCGGTCGGTAGCGGCCTCTAGCAAGATGTGCCGACTCCAAGTGCCCGATGAAGTTGGTTAGGCAAACATGTACTTCACACTTCTGTTCCCTTTGCCATACGATATATGTTGTTGTGCACAAGGCGACATGGTCATCCTTGTTGCAGCACGACCTCTTTCTCATTCCAGTGAATCCAACCAACACTTCATATTATCTCATAATCCTCATCGCATGGCCATGCTTATCCAGGTCGGATCACCCGAGGGGGCCTAGAGTAGATCTCTCCTGGTAGGAGGGGCAAATCCCATCTTGCTCGACCATGTCTCGCAGCATGGGTCTGGACAAGCCCGAAACCTACCTTTGTAACTACCTAGTCATGGAGCAGCGTTTGGTCGGCCCAAAGCAAGTCTGTCACCATCCCGTGTACATGCGCCAGCTCAGGTCTTAGGACATAGAACGTATGTTGTACTAGAGACTCACAAATGACCTATTGCTGCGTGTCATAGTTGGGTCTGTCCAACTCAGACCTTATCTCGACTCGGATCCGACTATGTCGAATCCGACCAGACCTTTCTGAGTCCATATTATCTGGCTAGCATCCAATGGTACATGGTCAGTGAGACCGAACCATCCACCGTGTCATATGCTAGTCTGATTAGTTGTGCGTCCACACAACCCTTTGGACTAGGGACCATTTAGGACAGTTATCATACAATGCATAGTCTCACAAACAAGTCACGTACTTGTTAATACACTTCAATGATAATGTCCAAGGACTATCTTTATTCATAAACACATAGGAAATATCATCATACATGATTGCCTCTAGGGCATATCTCCAACAGTCTCCCACTTGGCACTAGAGTCAGTCAAGTAGACATCTAATGCCCATATCTCTAACGTGCCCCTCATGCTTGGGTTGTGGAAGTGGCTTAGTCAACGGATCTGCAACATTTGCATCCGTATGAATCTTGTATAAATTGGTATCACCTTTCTGTACGAGCTTTCGTATCAAGTGATATTTTCGGTCAATGTGCCTGGTCTTGTGGTGTTGTCCTGGCTCCTTGGCCTGTGCGATGGCACCTAAATTATCGCAATAAAGGTCCAATGGCTTTGACCATCCCGGGAACACACGAACATCTTCCAGGAACTTCCGAATCCAAACACCTTCCTTTGCGGCTTCACAAGCCACAATGTATTCAGCCTCTGTTGTGGAGTCAGCCATCGTATCTTGCTTGGAACTCGTCCAGCTCACTACTCCTCCATTCATGACATACACGAATCCAGTTTGCAATCGACAGTCATCCCTGTCGGTTTGGAAACTAGCATCAGCGTAACCCTTTACGCAGAGCTCCTCCTCATCTCCATAAACTAGGAACATCTCTTTAGTCCTTTTTAGGTACTTCAAGATAGTTTTCACCGCTGCCCAGTGACTCTCACCTGGGTCGGCCTGGTATCTGCTTGTTAAGCTTATTGCATAGGCAACATCAAGTCGTGTACATAGCATGGCATACATGATGGATCCAATTGCCGAGGCATATGGAATCCTACTCATTTGGTTTCGCTCATCAAAAGTCGTAGGACTCTGAGTCTTGCTTAGCCTTACACCATGTGAGATGGGAAAGAACCCTTTCTTGGCCTCGCTCATGTTGAACCTCTTCAACACTTTGTCTATGTACGTGCTCTGGCTTAAGCCGAGCAGCCTCCTCGATCTATCTCTATAGATCTTGATGCCTAAAACGTACACCGCCTCTCCAAGGTCTTTCATTGAAAACTTCCCATTCAATGATTCCTTGACTGGGTTCAACATTGAAACATCATTTCCGATCAACAGTATGTCATCCACATACAAGATCAAAAATACTACCGAGCTCCCATTAGACTTCTTGTATAAACAATAGTCCTCTTCATTCTTGATGAAACCAAGGTCAACGATGACTTCATCAAAACGAATGTTCCAACTCCGAGCTGCTTGCCTCAATCCATAAATGGATCTCTTGAGCTTGCATATTTTATCAGTGTGAGTTGGATTGACAAAACCTTCAAGTTGTATCATGTATACATCCTCTTTTAAATTTCCATGAAGAAAAGCCGTTTTGACATCCATCTGTCATATCTCATAATCGAAATATGCAGCTATAGCTAGTATGATCCTCACCGACTTTAGCATCGCTACCGGCGAGTAGGTCTCATTGTAGTCAATACCTTGAACTTGTCCATAACCTTTAGCGACAAGCTGAGCTTTGTGTATCTGAACATTTCCATCCACATCGGTTTTCTTCTTAAAGACCCATTTGCAACCAATGGAAACTACGCCAGGTGGCGGATCGACCAAGTCCCAGACTTGATTGTCATCCATGGACTTTAACTCGGATCCCATGGCCTCTAGCCATGCCTCGGAATCTGGGCTCACCATCGCTTCCGCATATGTTGCCGGCTCGTCGCTTTCTAGCAACAATATATCGCGCATTCTGCGTAATCTTTCTGACCTCCGTGGCTCCGGTGCCGATTCCACTACAGGTTCTCTGACTGACTCCGGTGTGATCTTATCACCAACCGAATTGTCCCCGAGTGGCTCTTGAATTTCTTCGAGTCGCACTGTTCTCCCATTGGCCTCCCGACTGAGAAACTCTTTCTCTAGGAAAACTCCGTTTTGAGCAACAAACACTTTGTTCTCTTCTCGGTTGTAGAAGTTATATCCCAAGGTTTCCCTCGGATATCCCACGAATATGCATTTATCCGACTTGGGTGTAAGCTTGTCCGACATGAGTCGCTTGACAAATGCTTCACAACCCCAAATCTTTAGAAAAGACAAACTAGGAGTCTTCCCAGTCCACATCTCAAGTGGTGTCTTGTCAACGGATTTTGATGGTACCCTATTAAGTGTGAAAGCTGCAGTTTCTAGAGCGTATCCCCAGAATGACAAGGGTAAATCCGATTTGCTCATCATCGACTGGACCATGTCTAACAAGGTTCGATTTCTCTGTTCTGACATACCATTTCCCTGCGGCGTACCCGGAGGTGTGAGATGAGGTACTATACCTCGGCCTTTCAAATGATTATCAAACTCCTGGCTCATGTACTCACGTGCACGATCCGATCGTAGAAATTTTATCGTCCTGCCGAGATGATTTTCAACCTCGTTCTGAAACTCTTTGAACTTTTCAAAAGTTTCCAACTTGTGCCTCATCAAATAGATATATCCATATCTACCCAAGTCATCGGTAAAAGTCACGAAGTACTGATAGCCACCTCTGGCCGTTGTGCTCATTGGACCACACACATCACTTTGTATAAGCTCCAATAGCTTAGATGCCCTCTCGCAACTCTTTGCAAAAGGAGACTTAGTCATCTTGCCTAGCAAGCATGATTCGCATGTCTCGAACGACCCGAAGTCGGACGAGGTTAGGAGTCCATCATCATGGAGCTTCTTCATGCGTTTCAAACTAATGTGTCCAAGCCGGCAATTCCAGAAGTATGTCGGATTTATCTCATTAGGCTTATGCCTCTTGACATTCACGTTATAGACTGGTTCCATTTCTAGATTTAAAATAAATAACCCATCTACTATGGGTGCATAGCCATGGAACATTCCCTTCAAATAAAATGAACAACCATTGTCCTTTATATTGAATTCATAACCTTGACTCATCAAACATGAGGCATAAATAATGTTCCGACTAAGTACGGGAATGTAATAACAATTATTCAATTCCAAAATAAATCCATAAGGAAGCTTGAGCTGCATCGTACCGATCTCCAATGTAGCAACTCTTGCTTTGTTGCCGACCCTGATGTAATTCTCCCCTTGTCCCACACGCCTAGTTCTTACCAGCCCCTGCATCGAGTTGCAAATATGAACAACCGATCTGGTATCAAATACCCAAGAGCTACTAGGTATGTCAGCAAGGTAAATGTCTATAACATATGTAACAAGTGTACCTTTGCCTGAAGAAGCATCTCCGGCCTTCTTGCCGTGCTCAGCAAGCCACTTGCTATAGTTCCTCTTCCAGTGACCAGCTTCCTTGCAATGAAAGCAAATGGTCTTTGAGTTCGGTCTGGACTTTGGCTGAGCGGTGGAGACAGCCTTCTCCGTGCCCTTCGCCTTACCCTTTTTCTTGGACCAACTCTTCTTGAACTTAGTCGAGTTCTGCACCATTAACACTTGATGCGTGCCTTTCGTAATATCTTGCTCTGCCACCTTGAGCATCCCATGCAATTCAATGAGATCTTATCCATGTTGTGCATATGATAGTTCGAGACGAACATCCCATAGCTAGGTGGAAGAGAACCCAAAATTGCATCCGTGGATAGCTCGTCCCCAAGTGGGAAGCCTAACCGATCCAAAGCTTGCACTTACCCGATCATCTTGATCACATGCAGGCTTAGTGGATCACCCTCCTTCAGCTTACAATCCGTCAAGGACTGCCAGATGTTGAACGTTTTGGTCCTAGCCTGCACCTGAAACTTGCTCTTCAAACTCTCGATCATATCAAAATCCTGAATGTTTTCGAAATGCGGATGCAAATTGGGCTCCATACAAGCCAGCATGAGGCAGCTAATCTCGTTTGATTCATCAACGAGTTTTGGTGGGCATTCTTGGTTGTGTCGTTAGCATTCTTTGCAGGTTCCTCTGGAAGTGGATCCTCTAGAACATGTTCCTTTTTATCATGCTCGAGAACAATTCTCAGATTTCTATACCAGGTGGTAAAGTTTGTTCCATTCAGTTTATCCTTTTCCAGAATTGATTTCAATGCAAAGTTGGGTTGAGAAGGTGGTGCCATTGATCTACAACAGAAAATATGAAATCACTAAGCAATCTGTTTATGTAGAGTAATTCAAGCCTTAAATAGAACTACTCCCACTAAAGTCAGCATCCCTCCGCAAACTCTCAGTGATTCAGGACCCGTCTAGCACGAGCGACTAGTGAGATTTAGCATCACTGCTAGCTAACTTGCCTATTCGGTAAGCAACTCCTTGCTAATCATATCTATATACAACTCCTATCGGTTGGGTAGGTATCTCATACCCCGGTTCCCAACCTTCTCTGCCGCAAGGCCCAAAACCTTGTTGATAGCCTCATCAAGTTAACCCGATGCAGTGTATGTCCGTGTCCGACATGAACCCTCCAGTTCAAGGACACCTAGTAGCACCTCAATTTTATGAGCTCACCACTATACGTACTTGACGTGTGAAGGTGCAACATCCGGAATGGCAATGTGCTCGATATTAATGAGTGATCTTTCTACCATACTAACATGCATAGAAACAAGAAGCAATATCAATCACATATAAACATAAATATGTGAAATAGTATGGCTCCTTCATGGGCATCCTTCCATGGCCGGTTCCTACTCCAATGACCAAGGCGGAACTCCATATTGTCCGTCACGCCAGGATGCCAAATCCTCGAACTTGATCTCTATCCTCCAACTGCTACAACTAGTAATAAATTTACAGACAATCACAAGTCGACACGGAGGTCGTTATACAATATAATGACATCACTTTGGCTCCTGCCGGCTGACAATCATGACACACAGGTCATGTTAAGTTACACACGTGCATGATATACATATGAGCCATACCATTCACATCAAACCTGCAAAACAAACATATGCATAGAATCAAATTCTATCGGTTTGTGTGATCGTGTACGAAATACAGGGCCCTACGCACACGGCGTTCCCGCTAGCCTGTTAGCGTGCGGGGTTCGAAGGGGCAGCGCCCCTCGTGGGTGCGTGCTGTGCCCGACATTTTTGGAAATCACAGATCACATCTGCACTCCTATCATGCCGAATTTTCTGATCTGACCGATCTCATCAATGATCGCGAAACCAGTTCGGATTTACGTTTCATGGTTAACCCCGATGGTGGATACCGACCGGTAGGGGTAGGTTGTGTCACGACCTCATCGATTCCGATTGACAGAAAACATAGCCTCAACGATCCCGATGTGCAGTTGATCTCACCAACCGTGCACATAGCCGATCTTATGAATGACGACATATCTCATCCGCTGCCTCCGCATATCAAATATGCATCTGACTTGAATCCAAATCCTATAACAGAGGCTCTGATACCACTGTTGGGTTCTACCATAGGTGCATCGCATGCAAATTAAATTTTTCCTACACGCAGAACATCCAAGAACTTGCTACGGAGATGGATCACAGATTGTTACCACTAGACGTGTAGTGCCGTGTAGCGGAAGTAGAGTTGGGGCAGCGCATTCGTGTGGTCCGTCTCCTCCTCGTCCGATCTCCCTCGAGCAGCCCTTCCGATCTCCCTCGAACAGCCAGTCATCGAATCCAACGTACATGTTTGCCGGAGCGGCGCAAGTGCACCACCTCTAATGGTATCCACGTGTGCAGGAGGAACACCCATGCGGCGGACTGCTAGGCCCAATCACACGGTCGGTGGAGACGAGTGGAGGTGCCTAGTTGCAACTCATGCAAAGCCCTAATGATGGCACCGAAGCGATCAATCGGATGGGTGTGCCGCACCTCCACTATATATAGGCATCCGGCGCAGGCTCAACTCTTGGGCCTCGCACGGATCCTAAAGCCCACGTGTTCCTTCCCTTAAGTGCGCGACCCTTTAGGTTCTCGTCCACTTGGTCGCGAGTCAGATGACATCCGACTCGACCGGTCGGTAGCGGCCTCTAAAAGACGTGTCGACTCCAAGTGTTCGATGAAGCTAGTTAGGCAAACCTGTACTTCACACTTCTGTTCCCTCTGCCACACGATATATGTTGTCGTGCACAAGGCGACATGGTCATCCTTGTTGCAGCACGACCTCTTTCTCGTTTCGATGAATCTGACCAACACTTCGGATTATCTCATAATCCTCATCGTAGGGCCATGCTTATCCAGGTCGGATCACCCGAGGGGGCCCAGAGTATATCTCTCCTGGTAGGAGGGGGAAATCCCATCTTGCTCGACCATGTCTCGCAGCATGGGTCTGGACAAGCCTGAAACCTACCTTTGTAACTACCCAGTCATGGAGTAGCATTTGGTTAGCCCAAAGCAAGTCTGTCACCATCCCGAGTACATGCGCCAGCTCAGGTCTTAGGACATAGAACGTATGTTGTACTAGAGACTCACAGATGACCTATCGCTGCGTGTCATAGTTGGGTGTGTCCAACTCAGACCTTATCTCGACTCGAATCCGACTATGTCGAATCCGACCAGACCTTTCTGAGTCCATATTATCTGGCTAGCATCCAATGCTACATGGTCAGTGAGACCGAACCATCCACCGTGTCATATGCTAGTCCGATTAGTTGTGCGTCCACACAACCCTTTGGACTAGGGACCATTTAGGACAGTTATCATACAATGCATAGTCTCACAAATAAGTCACGTACTTGTTAATACACATCAATGATAATGTACAAGGACTATCTTTATTCATAAACACATAGGAAATATCATCATACATGATTGCCTCTAGGGCAAATCTCCAACATTGGGTTGTAGCGTCGATCTTGCCGGCGTTGCTTGGCCTTGGTTTCTTGCTTTTCGTGCTAGTGGCTTTCCCCGGCAGGCCCTAGCTATTGTGCCAGAGGCTTGATTATCCATGCACAAGTCAGGGGTAAGCAAATACCCCTGTTTGTATACCGCGACAATGTCCCCTTAGGTGGTCACGGTATGCCATCACCTTCGACTCCAAGGATCACCTCAAGTGCTTGACCGCCGGAGGCATGCTCCCCATGCTCTGCACACCCACCATTAGCAACATCCTCGTCACCAAGACCCTCAATGTGCTCTCTATCGAGGCATTCGATACGCTTCAGGTGCCCTATTACCAGCTCATGCCGACCAAGCCCTTCTAAGGAGTGACCAACGGCTCCACTGTACCCCTGGGGCAGGTGTGCCTCCCAGTCACCTTCGTCAAGCACGAAAACTATCACATTGAGCTCATCGACTTTGACGTCGCTCACATCAGCCGCCCGTATAATGCCATCCTCGGGCATCCTGCCCTCGCCATGTTCATGGCGGCAACCCACCATGGATACAACATCCTCAAGATGCCAGGAAACAATGACATCATCACGGTCGCCTGCGATGAGAAGGATGTGGTCTGCTCCCTCGAACGTGCCTACCAAGCCGCGGTGGCCGAAAACTCTGATGACGAGGGCGACATCCTGCCTCGTGAGTTTGCTCCCAAGAAGAAGAAGCAGCTCCTCCCTAAGAGCTATCAGGGGTCAGGGATCCCCACGGGTGGTGTCTCAAGCCCTGTGACCATTGGTGGGGCATCTCTCCCTCTCGCATAGGAAGGCGCGCCCGATGCCCCCTCAGGGTGGGCTCCGGGGCTTCCACCTGGAGAGCTTCCGACCTGACCGATGCGATGAGGGAAGTGCTCGGGCACCACTCGGAGGCGTGATTTGACCCACGCCCCCACAAGCAAGGAGCATGGCGCGAGGCTCCCTGAGCATGGGAGTTCATCACCAACACGATCGAGGAGCTTCAGGAGGCGCAAGCCGTGCATGGCGAGTGTCACCCCGCACCACCAGGTGCAGCTGCAACCCCCGATGTGGGCGGCGGGTTGCGCATCTGTGTCAACATCCCGAGCCTCAATAGGGCCGCATCATAGGGCCTCTTCTGGCCATCACGTGTCAGCCGCAGTTGTGGCTACCCCTACAGCTACGTCTGCGTTCCTTTCGGCCTCGTGAAGGTGGGTGCTGTGTACCAGCACCTCGCACAGGTCATGTACGCGACTCAGGAGGCCCGACGTCGCGCGGTCCTTCAGGAGGTCCCGGACCCTCGCGAGCCCCTTGGGCCTCGCGGGCCCCTCGAGCCTCTGGAGCCCTCAGGCTCATGAGCATCAAGCTATGACAACTACCCCAACGCTTCAGCAGTATAATTGAGAGGTGACTTTTGGTCTGTTTAATTGAGGGCGCCCCTCGGGCTGCATCATCCTCATGCTGCTAGGGCCCACCCCTGTAGCTGTATTGTTATGCGCATGTATTAGAACTGCTTCTGCATTTGACGAGTTTTCTAAGTATTTCAACCTGCATGCCCGGTGCTTCGTCACCATGAATGTCGCCACGCCCTAACAACCCCGCCCTCGACCACCTCATGATTTTGGGCTGGCATGACGTCTGTGCTCGGGTCCGTCCCTATAGTGTTGATTAATCCAAGCGACCAAGCTTTGTCTCGCGGGTCCATCCTATGCATGTCACCTCCCATGGTCCTTGGTGCTTTGTCCTCGCGAGAGCTAATTGGGAGTGGGTGACTCAGGGCGCGCAGCCCAGTTCGTATAGTCGTTGTTCGGCGCTTCGCCGTCGCGGGAGCTGCGTGCCAGTTGTCTTTCCTTGGGTTTGTCGCATGAGAAGACTGGGCACGGCATCTGTGCTTGGGTTCGTCCCTAGAGCATCAATAAACCCAAGGGCTGAGATCTGTCTGGTGGGTCGGCCCCGTTCACGTCTCCTCCTGGGGTCCTTGGTGTTTGGCCATCTTATGCGATGGCCTCTGGAGATTCATTCGGCACAGGTTACCCATATCATGTAGGTTCTATAAGTGCACCCTGCTCTAGAGAATTTAGGCACAAACCGCCTTGTGGTAGGGCCTATGAGTCCCGTGCTAGCTCACGGGTGCCCAGATACACCTCCTCCAGTTCTGTCATGCCAGTCACGCATACGAACAACATTGGGTTGTACACGCCCGGAGACTCTAACACAGAGCTCCCTCCCCCCACCCAAGTGGAAGCCCCATGCTCCATGTTGGCGAACGACACGGTCGCTTAGTGGCTATGCCCACGCCGAGTGGAAGCCCCATGCTCCATGTTGGTGGATAAACAACTGAGGGCGCCCTAGTGGCTGCACCAACCTCAGGATGGACTCCCGACCCTTGACCTGGCCCCGTCGCGTAGCGTTCCCCTGGGATGCACGCGCGAGGCGTCTGGATGGGGGCTATGCTTAGGCCAGGCTTGACAAGCGCCACCCACCAGGTCCCTGGTACCTGGTCTTCTCGCATCCCTCCCAGGCAAAAGCTGGCTTGAAAAGGTATGGGAGCTCTAAGTTAACCTCCTTGTCACCATGTTTCCTGCCACTCGTATGTCAAAGGGGACCCCTAAGCATCATGACTCGGGGGGCCTCATTGGTCACGTAGCCCCTCGCCCCTTGGTCTCGTCCTGGTGATCCGGACGCCCCAATGGCGGTCGAGGTATGCACGGGATCGGGCCCTGTCGACACAAAGTACAAAAGCTAGCTCGCATGTCAAAGGGGACCCCTGAGCATCGCGACTCAACGGCCTCACCAATCACGTAGCCCCTCGCCCCTTGCTCTCATCCTGGTGATCCAGACGCCCCAAAGACGGTCGAGGTATGCGCGGGATTGGGCCCTGCCGATGCAGAGCACAAAGGCAAACGGGAAGGAAGCAAGGCATGAAAGGAAATCATGGAGTTCTAATAGTTATAACAAGCACTGTCTGTTTCACGAATTCAAACAAGTCTTACGCCTCCATGAGGCATGGTAAATGTCGCATGTTGAAATCTAGGAGGAGGGGCCAGCATCGCCAAGGCCGTCGCCGCCGCTTGTCCCAGTCATTGCGAGCTCGTCATCGACGTTGTTGTCGCCATCGTCGTCTCCACCACTCGCCTCCACCACCGAGGGCCCGGTGTTGGGGATGCAGGCGAACCTCTTCACCCGCGCATCTACGGGATCCTTCACGGAGCCGCCGAAGCACCGCGGAACTCATGGGTGACCAAGGCGCTCACCGCATCGAAATCGAAGTTGGGCTCGCGGAGGTAGATATGACTGAAGACACGCATCACGGCAATGGAGAAAAGGCCGTGGCACTCGCTCTCCAGGATGGTGTCCACTTGGGCGGCGGCGCCTTCGAGTACCTTAGAAAGTTTGGAGGAGATCTCCGCATAGCCGCCCTCAGGGGACACAAGAGGCTCCTTGAATCCTACCCTACAGATGGAGCGCAGCGCCTGGTAAAGCCTGAGCTCGATGGAAGGTAAGGCATCACGCTTCGCGGCCGCCTCCTCCGTGGCAGCGCCGAGGGCTTTCTCCCTTGCCTCCAACTGAGTCATCGTCTTAGAGATGCATTGGCCGTGGGACGTCTGGGCCTCTACCACCTCCTCCTTGATCTTGGCAAGATGCATGCTTTCGCCGGCTTGGTCAGCAGCCACCTAGGACATCGCAGAGTCACGATCGGGGAGCTTCGCCTCGCGGGCCTTGAGGTCCTCCTTCTGCTCACGAAGCCGTTGCGTGTGCGCAGTTTGCTCCTTCTTAAGGGCCTTCAGGTTGGCCTCTGCCTCGCTGCGACGCTTCGCGGCAGACGCTGCTTGAGCCAACGCCATGTCTTGGGCTGCCTTGCCTTCAGTGGCCTCCTTCCTTCTCTCCATGGTGGCAGCTTCAGCCTGGCCCCAAGTCGTTTTGGTGTCCGCCTTGGCCTAGAGCCACCCAGAAATAAGCCCTAGGCGCTCCCTCGCGAGGCACCCGTTGACGTCTTGGAGGTCAGCCTGGATCTGGCCGAGCACGGTGTAGGCATCATCCAAGGCCCTGGGCCTGATCACAAGTATGCAGCTCGCGAGTGCGAGATTCTGACCAATAGGTGGCGCCAGCACATCGGTAGGCGCTTTGACCAAGAGGGTAGCGGTGTGGCTAACTTGGAGCGCCAGAGGCTCCAGGTTCCCCTTAGGCACGATGAGCGTGGACGACTTCATAGACTGCTAGATCATGGGGGCCGGCTCCTCCTGAGGTTGCGTCCTTGCGACCTTAGGGGTGGACGCCACCAGAAGGGGGATGGCAGATGCCCCCTCCGCTAGCTCTAGGGTCGCCATGACCACCGCAGGGAGTGCTGCCCCGTGAGCTTCCGCGTCCCTAGTGCCCGGTCTCCCAAACGACGTCGACAGGGCGCCAGGGGTGGCCGTCACACCAGTTTGCCTGGGTGCTACGTTGTGAGGACTCCCGGGTATGCGTTGGGTTGGTGCGATGCTCCTCCATGTTTGCCATGACCACGGTCAAAGGCTAACAACGCCTTCCGGACAGGGTGCTCCTTTAGCCCCGCACTCTCCTTCTTCCTCTTCAGCACATCGTTAACCCTGGCCATTGAGAGGGGGAAGGGCCATGAGCACGTGTATAGTCTATAAAACGATCAAAGACGAGATAGGTTACTTACTCCTCGGATGCAACCCACTTCCTCTTCTTCTCCGCCTCGGCGAAGGCCGAAATGCCCCTGCTCTTCTTTGGCGTGGTCTTGGTTGCGCCCAGGGGGCGAGCGGGGGGCTCCCCGGCATGCTCTAGTATGGCGCTGCCGCCTGGAGAAATGAGGAGGTCGCCTAGAGAGGCCACGACCGGAGAGGCCACGTCCGCGCCAGCGGCGTTCGCCTCGCCTCCCGACTGCGGCTCGGACAGGGATGAGACCGGTGCCTCAGTCACTAACGAGGATATGAACCTAGGGTAAGGTCCTAGGCCTGACCTACATGCCCTACCTAAGGACATGACATTGGAGGACTTGAAGATCAGAAATAAGCTTCCGACCGGATTCCCGATGAAGCTCAAGTCACTCGACATGAAATCCACTCGGAGACTTCTTTCTCCACTCGACGGTCGACTGTTACTCGAAAGACCTCATTTCTACTCGACGCCAGAAGACCAAAACCCACCTCTAGGAGGCCAACGGCAGGCCTTAGGCTTTTCGTCATTAGTAGCTTTTATTATGTACGTTACCAGTAACGCCAGTCTTTAAACCCATGATTGGACCCTTAGATGCTGGGCAATTATGAGGGGCGGCGAAGTCTATATAAGCCGCCCCTCCCCTCTGGCACAAGGGTTCGCAACCACTGTGATCTCAACATTCCACATGACAAAGCTCCAGAGCACTGAGACATAGGGCTGTTACCTCCACGAGAGGGGCCTGAACTCATACATCCGTGTGTACACCCTCGCCGTAGCTAGGACTCTGCCCTCTCCTTTCGTACCCCTACCTTATATTGTCAGGCTCGTTCCCACGACAGTTGGCGCCCACCATGGGGCAGGCGTCTAAGCGACTTCCGACGAGGTTGCGTTTTTCATCCTTCGACATGTCTTTCGGTGGTGGTTTCTCTCTGGGCCACGAGATCCGTTTCGGAGCGCTCACCTTCATCACCGACGATTCGGCATGGCTTCAGGAAGCGCCTCTCATGTCGAGGCACTCCTGGTCCGCGGGGCCGCGCACTTCTGCGCGATTTCCTGCGGCATGCTGCCGCATCAACCATCGACTCCCTATGTGTCGGCTCCCCTCGCTGTCCGCTGTTGCAAGCGGTCCATCCGCTCACGACTTCAGCGTTGGGTCAAGCATGTAGTGGCGCATCAAATTTCTTCTCCGCAGATCACAACACTCGAGCCTGCCGAGTCGCTTCATGACGTGTTCGAGTCAGATTTCGATCCGTCCGATGGCCCTTTCGAGTGCGAGAGCTACGATCCAGCAGCGGAGCTCCTTATGGCGGGCTCTCATCAAAGCCTGCTGCCAGTCTGTGGCCATGGCAAGCGCGATCCTGGCGGCGCGTCGAGTGAACAGCCCCGTTGCGATGGTGAAGTTCTTCATAGTCCCATCGTTGGTAGAACCGCCGAGGCCCAGGCCTTGGAGGCCACGCGTATTTAGCTGGAAGAGCTCCAGAGGGAACTCGACGAGCGCGCTCGCCAGCGCCCACCAGTTGCTGGTCGACGGCAGTGACAACTGTTCCCGACTGGATCCCGCAACAACATTGAGGTATATTGTACCCCTGTGTTAAATATTGCAGCTACTGCTAGGATAGCAGATTCCATTCAGCCGTCGCGGTCATAGGCTGGAAGAGGGTTGATGCAAATCAGAGCCTTGCTAGATGCAATGCAACATCAGAATTCTGTTGTTTCACAGTCCCGCAACAAGATACACAACAACTCACCCAGGGCAGAAACTCTTCAGTCGGCACACAACCCTGGATCGCCCTTGCATCATAGGGGTGGAGGCTTTCATGAAGAGCAAGTCAGAGATCAGTTTCACGGTGAAGACCGCCGTCGAGTGCCCACTCCTCCACAGGTTGGTCCGCACGTGCCCCAGCACTAGGACGAAAGGCGCTCATTCGATGATGGGCGGAATGCAGGTTTTGATGCTCTTGATATCCTCACCCTGAAGCGAATCGATAGGGGCAGAGCTCACAGAGAAGGACAAGACAGAGATTTTCCGAGTGGCAGCTCAACTGTGATTTCTGGTCCTGAGTGTTTTAGCAGAGCCATTCGTTCTGCAGAGATTCCCCCAAATTTCAGGTTGGCGGCTGGGATCGGGAAGTTTTCTGGCGAGTCAAAGCCAGAGACTTGGTTGGATGATTAACGAGTGGCTATATAGATTGGTGGCGGCAATGATAATGTCGCAATGAAACACTTGTCGTTGATGTTGGATGGTTCAGCTCGTGCTTGGCTGAATCACATGGCTCCATCTAGTATATATTGCTGGGAGGATCTTGCCCGAGTGTTCATCAAACCTTCGAGGGCACTTGCAAGCATCCTGCCGGGCTGGTCGACTTACATCATTGTGTCCAGAAGCCCAATGAAACCTTGAGAGATTATATTCAATGTTGGTCCACTCTGCATCATACAGTGGAGATGTCGGGACCCCGATCCTAAGTCATATGATTCCATACTGTAACAAGTCACATCACTTTGCAGCCTCACGCACTGTACTCCACGGCTGCAGCCTTACCTTGGCCGGGACCGTTTGCGTCTTTTGGCTCACGTATGTGAACATGTCGCCGGCAATCACAAAGACAAAGAACCCGGGCCGACATGACTAGTCATAGAACCCAAGTGGCACATCCGTACGGAAACAGGCATACATAACCCAGCAATGCAGGTGTCGGCCTCAAGCATGTGTAGACAAGTCATAGCAAGCTACAAGGACTCCATTACGTCGCGGGACACAAATGTCATCACTGCACGTAGACGAGTCGTAGCAGGCTACAGGGACTCCATTACACTGCGAGACATTTCCCCGAAGGGACAGACACAGCAGCAAGGAAGGATACATGCCGACCAATCAATGTGTCCGGAGCAGTAGCAAGCTACCATGGCTCGGTGGAAGCACAAAGAGGCAGTTTCCCGTAAAGAGAACTACTAAAGGCACACGACTAGGTGTCGGATCCCATACATACCGTTGCATGTCACACGTACGCACGACATGCCCGATATGCATAGATACAACTATGGCATCACAACATAACCATACAACAACATGACTTTTATTTAAGAGGCTCAGACGAGCCTTGCATAATATGTTCTTACAGATAGGGGTCACTTGACCCGACACTCAAGTCATACAAACAAAGTCATACAAGCCAGCGGAAACTTAAGCTGTCTGAGTACAGACGGCGAAAATAGAAAAGAGGCACACGGCCTGACTATCTACAGCCCACCACACGGGCAAGATCGTAGCTGGGACACCAACTAGTCAGCATCGTCAACGTCTAGATAGAACCCACCTGATGGGTCCTGGCTCTCTTCTGCAACATTAATTAAGCAAAGATGAGTACAAACGTACTCAGCAAGTCTTTAAAACAGACCTAGTCTATTTATGCTCATGTATCAACAAGGGGGAGTGGTGGAGTTTAAGCAGCAATGCCAGCTTTGACTCATGGCTAACCTACACTACTCAGTTTTAAACTCTTTGTTACAATTTTAGTTATCGCACACGAGTCCACTATCTCCATCACAATACACTACCATGGATTCACCTTCCCCTACCGAAAGAGTGCCACCCACGGTACTCACACTTGTCTTGATATTTTTAGAAGTATCCATTTGATTATCTATGAACAACATAAGTTCTCCAAGTAGTCCATATCCGAGGACGCGGCTATTCGAATAGTTTCATACCCTGCAGGGGTGTACTTCTTCACACACGCTCTCGCCACTTACGGCTGTGTGCCATAAACCGTGCACCTCGGCAACCTTCAAACGGATGCCCAGCGAGGGAGTTGGCCATGACCGTCAATCACATAAGACCTCTAGTCCAGGCTACCGCCTATTTGAGACTGAACCCGCACGGAAGTCCGGCCAAAGTTTCTGCTACGGCCCCAAACGATGTGCACAGGGTTCCCAAGCCCACCATTCGGGTGACCCTTGGTACACCATGCCATTGCCTACCGCATCGTAACCCACCCTGAGGGTCAGCGCTACGCACGGCCTCCAGCATGCTATAAACACCAGAAACTACTTGCAATACCTGGACCAAGGACTAAGCGACTGATGAGTCGAGCGGGGTCATATTTCAGGGCCCAGCATGTGGTAGTATCTAGTCTTGGATCACAAACACGGAACCCAGTTCCTAAGAACGGTCCCAGTGAGACAACCCACTATGTACTCCTACATAGCCTCTCATCGCTACCTTTACCAAATCGTATTCAATATGAGCTCATCACATCGGACAACACTGTTTCACCCAGTTCATCACCCAGATGAATCAGACCTGACTCAACTCTAAGCCTAGCAAGCATAGCAGACAAAGTAAGCTAAGCACATCATGGCGCAAGCACCTACCAGGTATACTAGGTTGCAAGGTTTAGCTATTTACTCACGCTTGTCTTGATATTTTTAGGAGTATCCATTTGCTTATCTATGAACAGCATAAGTTCCCAAGCCCACCATTCGGGTGACCCTTGGTACACCGTGCCACTGCCTACCGCATCGTAACCCACCCCGAGGGTCAGCGCTACGCACGGCCTCCAGCATGCTATAAACACCAGAAACTACTTGCAATACCTGGACCAAAGACTAAGCGACTGAAAAGTCGAGCGGGGTCATATTTCAGGGCCTAGCATGTGGTAGTAACTAGTCTTGGATCACAAACACGGAACCCAGTTCCTAAGAACGGTCCCAATGAGACAACCCGCTATGTACTCCTACATAACCTCTCATCGCTACCTTTTACCAAAACGGATTCATCATGAGCTCATCACATCAGAACAACATAGTTTCACTCCGGTTCATCACCCAGATGAAACAGACCTGACACAACTCTAAGCATAGCAAGCATAGCATGAAAGTAAGCTAAGCACATCATGGCACAAGCATCTACCAGGTATGCTAGGTTGCAAGGTTTAGCTATTTACTGTGACAAGATCAGGTCATGCATAGGAATAGGATCATCTATCATGTATGACTGACATGCGACCGTTGGTCCTAATGCAATAAACAAGAGCAGGAGCGAGAGAGTGGGATGTTATCTGAATGATCAATGGGGTTGCTTGCCTTGCTGAGAAGCGGAGGGGTTCTCTCCTTCGTCGGGATACGGGGTGGTATCTTCCGGATTAGGGCCTACGGCAACGCAGATAAGAGCATTCAATACACGCAAGTGCAACAATATGATGCATGATCATGGCATAATAATATGCATGGGTGAGCTAGGGTAACTAGTGACCATATCAATTCAAAACAGATTTGAATATAGGTTCAAAGTTGTTCTCCTTTTTAAATTCCATATATTAACCTAATGATAAGTTTCCATGTTCACCTATTTATGTTGCTCTAGCATGCATGAGAATAGCACCATTGGATTCATCGGATTTTTCTTATAAAATTTCATATATAAATTATTTTCATCTGACTTACACATTAATTTATATGATTTTTCAAAGCTTTAAATAATTTCTGGAATTATTTTTAAATAGGAAAATGGTATTATGACATCATACTGACGTCATCCTGACGTTAGCTGGTCAACAGACCCGTTCCAGGTCAAATCTGACCGGTGGGGCCCATCTGTCATAGACTCAATACTAATCAGTTTTAATTAAACTACTTATCCTGTTTAATTAACCTAGTAGGGCCCACTGTCAGTGTCACATTAACTAATCAAAACGATTAAAACTAATTACTAATTAACCTAAAACTAATCAGGGTCGGGGCCCACCTGTCATTGACTCACAAAATCAAGCCAGGGCCCACCTGGGTCAAACCCGCCGGAGTTGGTCGACGGCTCGTCGCCGGTGACCAACAGAGACGCCGACGACCATCAGGTTTTGCCCTCACGCGCCCATTCGACGAGCTGAGGCCACCGGCGAGTAGCCCATGCTCGACCGCGTCCAACAGGGGCCACAAGAGGCTACGGGGTCGCCGGAGCTCGCCGGAAACGAGCTCGTGGTGGCGGCCGGAGCTCGGGCTCGGACTAAAACGCGATACAGGGCACGGGGCGACTCGGCAATGGGCTCTACGAGCTCCTGGGAACTCCATGAGTTCAACCATGCGCTCGCACGTGAGCTCGCGGGACTGCACGCACGACGGCGATCGATCACGGCGGCGGAAGGTTTTTGGGTCCGGCGGCCGAGCTAGCTAGGGAGCGCTAGAGAGAGGGGAAGCAAGGGGAGGAGGAAGAGGAGCTTACGGGGGCTTTGGGGAGCTGGTCAGCGGGCTCGGGGAGGCAGTGACGGTGACGAATCGACGGCCGGCGGCGGCGACTCACGGCAGGGGAACAAGAGAGAGAGACAGGAGGAAGGGAGGGGGAGGAATGAGCTCGGGAGAGAGGGCTCTCGCGTCTTCCAGGCACAGGAGGAAGCAGGGGAGCAGCCAGCTCCATGGCAAGCAGGAGGTGGAGGCCGGCGAGCGCTCAGTCGCCACCTCGATGCCTACTAGCGCGAGGTGGGAGATGACCTCCCCACCCCTGGTGGGCTGGGCTGGGCCTCCCACTTGACCAGGTACTCTTCTTCCTTTTCTTCTTATTTCTGTTTTCTGTTTTCTTTTCTAACATTTGTTTATTTTATTGCAGGTCCAAATAACCTTTCAAATATTCCAAAACTTTTGTATATTCAAGTTTGAATATTCCAAACCTGTATAAAAAGTTTCAGGTTAATTTGAAAACAGTAGTAATGATAGTGTTTTTATTTATCAATTTCAGAGGCTTAAATCTTTAATTTAAATTATTTGAAATGTTCAAATAATTAGAATGATCCCTGGTATATCCATGCCCTCAATTACCAGACATAGGGAACATTTTTGATGGGCACTTTGGATTTGTTGAAATTTCATTTATCTTGAATTTCTTTAATTCATTAAGTGCTTGGGGTTTCTTTTCTTTCTCCCCATTTCACATTGATGCAATGATGATGATGATGATGCAATCACAATGCTAACCTAGGACACTTGCTAGGGTTGTGACAGGAGAATGTTCCGGAACACCAAGTTGTGTGTGCCTTCAAGGCTGGTGTGAGATATAGAGAGCTCTATTTGAAGTTCAGACGAATGGGTGACATTTCACTCGGCAAGATGATGGAGATCGCCACTTGGTACGCCAATGGAAAGGAAGAAGACCACCTCCGTAGTGGCAAAGGAAAAGCAGTCGCCAGTGATACTGGCGGTAACTCCAATCGGAAACAGAAGCGAAAAGTTGAGGGTCCGGTTCAAGGAGAGGCAGCCGCGCTGGCGACCCAAGCAAAAAAACAAGGGGAAGGCTAAAGCGCAGTATGCCCCTAAGATAGGAAAAAAATCAGTAAGGGACTGATATTATGGATCAGCCGTGTGTAATTCACACGAGGAAAGATGAGGAGGGCAATCTGATTTTGCTCAAGCATACCACTCGGCAGTGTCAAACACTTATTCAGCAGTTCAAGGAGATTCCGCCGAGTGACAAGACTCCTGAAAAGGATGAAGATGAAGATAAAGAAACATTCCCAGATGTCACTGCTGCACTTGTGATTTTCGCTGATGTAGAGAGCAAGAGTTGACTGAAGGTCATCAACAGGGAGGTCAACATGGCTATACCTGCTACCCCCACCTACCTCAAGTGGTCCCAGTATGCTATCACATTCGACCAAACAGACCATCGTGCTCATGTGGCCACTCCTGGTCGACAGGCTGTAGTGGTTGATCCAATGGTGGGGTCACTCGACTCAAAAAGGTCCTCATGGACGGTGGCAGTGGTCTGAACATCCTCTATGCGGATACCCTAAAAGGGATGGGCATTCCGATGTCCTGACTGAGTGAAAGCAACATGCAATTTCATAGAGTCATCCCAGGGAAGAAGGCCAAGTCACTTGGCCAGATTGCATTGGATGTGACATTCGGGAACGATAGAAATTTTCGAAAGGAAAAGTTGACGTTTGAAGTCGTAGATTTCCAGAGTGCCTATCATGCCATTTTGGGTTGACCTGCGTATGCTCGTTTCATGACCCGTCCATGTTACCTCTATCTCAAGTTGAAGATGCCGGGCCCTAAGGGCGTGATCACGGTCACTGGCAATCGACAGCGGGCTGAAGAATGCCTCTAGCAAGGCTCCAAGATCATCGACTATCAAATGGCCATGGTAGAGCTAGAGGAATACAAGAAGAGCGCTGACCCTACTGATTTGCTTCGCGCAAAGAAGCCCGCTTCTGAGTCGGTGTTTCAGTCGGTAGGGGAAGTGAAGAAGGTGCACATCCACCCGACGGATCCAACTGCTGCCCCGACAAATATATCATCACTGCTCGACATCAAATAGGAAGCCAAGCTCATGCAGTTCCTTCATGAGAACTAGGATATCTTCGCATGGAAGCCTGCTGACATGCTGGGGGTTCCCAGGGGACTGGCTGAGCACCATCTAAGAGTTGATCTGAAAGGTAAGCCCGTTATGGAGCATTTGCGTCGATCGGTGGCAGATAAGCGCAAAGCAATCGATGAACAAGTGGCGCGTCTCTTGCAAGCCAAGTTCATTCGGGAGATTTACCACTCCGAGTGGCTCTCGAATGTCATGATGGTGCCCAAAAAGGATAAGTTGTTGTGTATGTGCATTGACTTCAAACATCTCAATCGGGTCTGCCCGAAGGATCATTTTCTGCTCCCCCGCATAGATCAGATTGTTGACTCGACTCCGGGATGCGAGCGTTTATTGTTTCTAGATGCTTACTCTAGGTGTCATCAGATCTGTCTGTATGTCCCCGATGAAATAAAGACAGCCTTCATCACCCCATTCGGATGTTTTTGCTACATCACTAAGCCATTCGGTTTGAAAAATGCCGGCGCTACTTTTATGTGCATGATTCAGAAGTGTTTACTCAACCAGATCCCTCGGAATGTCGAGGCGTACATGGATGATATAGTGGTCAAGTCTCGCAAAGGTTCCGACCTGCTGGCTGATTTGGCTGAAACATTCGCCAATCTGAGTAGATACGACATAAAGCTGAATCCGGCCAAGTGTACTTTCGGCGTCCCTGTGTGGGGACCCTGACTCATAAGTCGTGATCACCGAATGTACGTGCACAGTGATCCCAGAGATCAATGCTCACTGAACACATAGAAACTGAATAACAAGAGTCTTACATCCATTACATACCAGTTTACTCAAATATGGCTTCATGGCCAAGTCTTCATATGATTTCAGCGGAAATCTTCAACGACATCGTGAACCCATGCCATCTGCCTTAACCCTATAGGCATTCTGACTGGGAAGCGTCCTAGCTCGCATGACCGTCACCGTGGTAATCTTCATCATAACTAGATCTTTCATGCCTGGCCAATAAAATAGCAGTGGCAAGCCAATGAGTACTTTGAATGTACTCTCAAGAAACCCATGTTTGCAATAAGGCAATAAAAATGCATGTTATAGCTCTAATAGGTAAGTTTTGCAGAAAGCTAGTTTTGAGTGCAATGACACGATCAAGTAACTTAAGTAAGCATGCATCAACCATGGACAAGTATTCATAAGAAGACGTCATCGTCATCATCATAAGTAGGGGTTGAACATCTCATGTTCATTCATCACACCAAGTCCCAGACTTGTCTCATGTACCGTATGAACATCTCATGTCTAGTCATCATGCCGAGTCATCCAACTCGACTCAAGTATCATTCTTGTCACCACACACACACACACACACCAAGTTTGCGAAAACATCTGGACGTAGTATAAGAAGGACCTCCAACTGTCCATGACCGCGGACGTGGCTATTCGAATAGTTTTACACTCTGCAGAGGTTGCACACTTTACCCACAAGACTCGGGGAACTTCCGTGTTATCCACATCAAGCGGTATATAACATACCCGAGGTAAGCACCCAAACAATGCCTTTCCCATGGTGATACTAAACAAAGAGTCCACTCATTGGTGCCATCCCTCATGATATACATCACTCGTATCATCCATGAGGGCACACAACGGTGTGCCCGGTGCCTGTAAAGACAGCATATGACCTTCCTCTCAGGGACGAACCCGTCTCAAGAGTGACCACTTCACTCTTGCCACTAGTAATGCGGGCTCCTTGCTAGCACCGACCATAGTAATCAACAATGCCCCGTCCCATAAGGGGTATCGTGGTTGTGCATGTAAGGTTGGGACGGTCAGCATACCTTAAATCTAATCCGTTTTCGAAAACACATACTCAACTTGCTCCGGCACACCACTTCTTTCTCAAGTGGTCACCTTTCTCATCATCATCTCCCTTGGGCATTAGTGGCACCCGACGAGGTTTTCGAAAGAGTCTTTGAAATCATTTCTTTTCTTTCCATCACCATGCATAAGTCCCATCCCCACTTGCGTAGCATCTACTAGCATCCTAAGTACACCCACGTGCATAACCCTCATAAGGGGTAGGGTCATGCACGATGCAAGTGTCAAAGGAGAAGTACCGGAGGCATCCCACCAAAAGGGGAACACCACAACACATGATCAAACACGATGAAAGTAAAGTGCTATATGACAAGCAAAAAATGGTTTCTTATCATGGTCAAAGGGATGCTTGCCTGGTTTAGCAACGTCTTCAAGGTCTTCACACACTTCTCGTCCACTCTGAGCACTTTGTCTACCTCGTCAACTATTGCCAGAAACAACCGTAATAAGCAACACAACAAGCAGAGAGATAAATGTGCTCTATAAATAGGAGTTTTATTGTTCTAGGACTCCTCTAGTCATGAGAAAAATAACCAAGGAGGTTTTTGTGGATGTGGGTCAAGGGGGAGTTTAGAATGGCGGGAATACCGGAAATGATGATCCTATAAGATGTCAAAAAAATTATTTTCATAAAAATGAGTGGAGGCACTCATAAAATAGGGCATGATTTTAGAAACATTTAGGAAGTGTTTTTACTGGTTTTGGAGTTGGTAAGAATATTCTAGGGATTTTCAAAGTGGGTTATACCTGAATTAATAGCTCAATTATATGGATGACAGAGAGGCACCATGAAAAATGTTCCCTAATTAGGGCATGAATTTAGACATAGATAGGAACTTGAATCACCCCATTTGGAGTTACTTATAATTCCCTATGAATTTTCAAAGTGGGGGTTCCATATGGTTCAAATTCAAATTTGAATTTGAACTATCAGAAAAGATTTATGGAAAATTGTGCAATGCACATATTTGGATAGGACATGATTTTAGGAATATCTAGGATTTTGAATCACTGAATTTAGAGCTACTATGAATTTATTAAGCATTTTTTAGTCTCTCTGGTAAAAGAAAAGGAAAAAAAGGAAAGCTATTTACTAGCTTGGGCTAAAGTGCGCATAGGGCACGGGATTGCCAACCGGGCCGGCCCAGTGGCTTGCCGGGCTAGAGGGAGGGCCACGTCAAAGGAGCACCCAGGGGTATTTGCCTTCCCCTGGCAAAGGCATGCCCCGGCGTCCCCGCCTCCACTTAATCCACGGGCCCGGCGGTTGGCTCGCTGACGGGAGGGCCCCGCCTGTCGGGTTCTTCCCCCTCCTCCCACCTAGGAAGGGGAAAGGAGGGGATGCACGATCGAGGGTCGTCAGCGATGCCCTCGGTGGCTCAGGAGAGGGAGCCGCACCACACCGGGGACACTTCCCTTCGTCGGGGCATGCCAGACACGCGCGGCCTCTCCAACGGCGGATCCCGATGATGACGACCACGGGGCTTTGTGCTCCGGCCATCGGAGGATGAGGCGATGAGCGAGAGGAGCTGGTGGTGGCGCTAGAGACAGCCTGGAGAGGATCAAGGGGGAGGAGAGGCAAAGGAAGCCCGAATCCAAGCGGCGACCGTGGCGGGCATGGCGGCCATGGGAGGAGGAGAAGGCCACGAGAGCACGGGGGCTCAGTCTGGCGAGGTTCAAGAGGGCGAGGGGGAGCCAAGAGGGCGAGAGTGGGCTCGAGAGCGGGTAGAAGTAGGGGGGCAACGAGGGGGACCTCGGGAGCGCCATGGATGCCCTTGGGGGAGGAGAGCACGCGTGCTAGGGCAGCCTTGGAGGCTTGCGAGCGTCGGGGAGGAGCGTAGGATACCAAGGGAGATTCCCTAGCATGTGGGGATGCCCTGCAAAGGCCAGACGCGAGCTACCCGACATGGTTCATTGGTAGAGCGCCGTTTCTGCAGGTCAGCAGCGTGGTCACCACTTCACTTCGTGTCCAGAGCACCCTTTTGGTCGGCCAAACATGTCTACCGTGTGAGGCGCGCATGGGAAAGATGATTGGTGAAGTGGGAGGGTAAATGGAGCTGGGTAGGAGGGAGTTTTACAGGGGGTAAGTCTGCAACAACAAACTGGGGGCTCATCTAAGGGGTTTCTACTGTGGTCTAATTAGAACAGAACCATGTCTAGTGGACTAAGCTATGGAGGGACTACAAGTCCACCAATTTTCAGCTCAGGGAGACCAAGGCAGAAGGTACTTGTAGTTCAAAGCTACAATTCCTGCCAAAATCTATTTTTAGAGGTGCTGCTCATATTTCCCACATGAGTATGCCATATATGGGTTTGGGTTGATGCAAATGATGTTTTGGAATGGTTTGGGGCATTTTTTTAGGAACAGAATACTGGGAGAGGGGAAAGAAGAGGTCTTTCCATGGTAAAAGAGAGGGAGAATGAGGGAGTTACCCCACAAATAATTGACCAGAGGCCATGGAAAAGTTACTGGAGGTAGAAGAGAGTTATAATATGCTCGGTAAAAAGTTGGGGGCAAGGGGAATCTCTTTGGGCACACCTTGCTTGTCCACAAGTCTATGGCTGAAGGTGTTTGTGTTGTGGTTGGGCTAGGCATGGGAATCCTATGACCTTGAGATTTACCAGGGGTAAATGGTAAGTCCATTTGGTCCTGATCAGAAGTTTTGAGATGATTTGAAGGAAGTTGGTAATGTAAACTTGGTAAACCCTAGAAATGGATAGAAATGGATTTCTGTAGATCTGATTATGAAATTCTATTCCCCTTGATGCACCACTTGATGTAGCATCATCATTAGGGTAATAGAGAATGCCCACAAAGTTTGGGATCAAAAGGAGATACTTCACAATGTAAAGTTGATCAAACTTGTCTCTCGACAGGAATGACTTTAGGATAGTTTGGTGAACCAAAACAATTGTGATTGAGATGAAACTTGGCAATATGACCGCATATATCATATGTTACATTCTAGAATTTTCCTGGATTGTTTTGAGATTATTTCTTATAGAAATATTTCAAAACGTTGAAACAGACAAATATGGTTTTGAAGGGTTTTTTCCAATGTCTTGAACATGACCATGTGTTGAAACTCTCATATATGGACAATATATGTCCCCCTGAGTTTTCTTAATTTTTCTCAAATATTGTTAAAGCATTTAAATAATTTTTCCCTATAAAAGACCATTTCTGGTCTTAAGAAGAAGCCTTTAAATAAAATATGAAAATAATCCTTTAAAATAATATTTTGTGGCTTTGGGAAGTTATATATATAGTAGGCTCGAAATAAAGCATTTGGGAAAAAAGGATCCACCCAATTTGGGGACTTGTAGTGCAATTCTCAAATCAGGGTTTTTTGCAAACCTATTTTGAATAAAACCTTTTTGGCCAAAATAATATTTTGTAAAAATATAATTAAGTCCTATTCACATGGCATGATCATTGGACAAGAGTGGGGATCAAGGAAAAGACTTTTGAGAATAGGAGGGACTTTATGAATATAGAGCACTAGCAAGCAATCAGACAATCAACAATCAAGTCAAGCATAACAAGCACACCAAAGTTTAAATTGACCCTGATTTTTGAGTCATGATAACTTAGTCATGAGGCAAATCACAGGGTGTGACAGACCTACCCCCCTTACAAGAATCTCGTCGCCGAGATTCCTAGGCTAGGCGTGGGAATGATGCGAAAATTCAGAGGTGAGGTGGTCTTCACGTTCCATGCTGCTTCCGCTCTATTGTGGTTGTCCTTCTGGATCTTGAAGTGTCTGATGACATGCCTTCGAGTGCATTGTTGACTACGTCTGAGGGTGAACTAGGTTTGGCAAGTGCCTGGCTTGCGTGTGTATTCCAAGATCGGAATACGTGGCCAAGTAGTGTCTGTGTGTTGGTCCTGGGACCGCTCACATTGGTTAGTGACATCTAGATGTCTCTCATTAGAATAGAAGGGTTGAGTCTTGGTATAGCTTCTCGTTGTCAGGTAAGTCCTTATCTTCCTTACAGTAGGAGGTATTTAGTCGTAGGTGGTCTCCATTCTTGAGAGTGCTGAGGTGCGCCATCGTGGGCTTATCATCGAGATATTCTGCTTGAGTAAGTTGCCCAGGTAGATTCTTCATTCTTCTTTGGTCGTTTGTCTTCATTGTCATGGACGCCCGTTCCTGGAGGGCCTTCGAGTGTTTGGTCTACCCATCTCTCCGTGGCAAGGTCTGCGCTTAGTCTCGTCCCTAAGACTGAGCTTAGAGACTTGGTGTCAAAATGGGTTCTACTATATGGGAAGGTTCCGAGGGGGGGGGGGTCCTAGATGAGCAGGCTACCCAAAAGTATAGACCAGTCATCTAATCCCCAGGGTCTAAGTCTTGGCAAGCGGGGTGAACTACCTTTGACAGGTAGCTTACCATGATCGAGTCAGGGTTGACACCCTAGATTGGACCAACAAGGGGCTAGTAACGAAGTCATGATAGTCGTCCACTCCATTCTAGGCCTTTGAAGGGAGTAGGGATGTCATGCTTATCGTATACCATCAAAGTGGTGGAGTAAGGGGGTGCCATCTACTTCTTAGTTCCATCCTGGCCAGGATCTGATAGATGACCATTTAAAGCGAGGGGATCTCTAATCCTCTTGATGTCCAAGGCTTCATCGGGCTTGAACGTAGATGCTTCTGGATATAGTCTAGTTGAGGTACCCGGAAGAGGAGTGAAGTTTGACTTCCTTTGCTTCTTCTTTGTCATTGTCGTGGCTTCGCAATCACTGTGGTCCTTCATCTTGCTTGGGCAAGAGGTCTTCTTCTAGAGGGAGGGTGTTTTGCGAAGTCCAACTCCTTCAAGGTGAAACCTTATACTCGAGGGGCATGGTAGTTGTGTTCCTAGGGCTGGTCCAAATAGGACTAAGGTGTCCTTCCTTTCATTGGGTAAATAAGTATGTTATCTCGGAGGACAACAACCTATTTCCTAAAGTATCACATAAACACATTGCTCATGGGATATGGAAGAGGAGTAGACATTCATCCCGGATGGTCACTAGTATCAAGGGCTTAAGGTCCAACCTAATAGAGGTCTTCGTGGCCACCTTCCTTATGGAAAGGGTGGGTGGTGGTCACGATGGGGTATCGACCATGGCCTGAGGACTTATAGTCCAAGGCCTATCATCATTATCTGACCGTGTCATGGTCTGGTAAAGCTTCAGGGTTTCAAAGAGCTTAGGATGTGAGTGAACGTCTAACACCTTATCCTGAGCACAACTACTAGATGCCAACAGTACTGCCTGTTACTCCAAACAAAAATCACCCTATATCCTCGAAGGTATCATCTGATATAAGTCAAATTCAACATTACATATGCTACTCATATCTCCAAAGTTTTGAGAGAAGGACTATGCTGAAAATCTCATATGTATACTATAGCTAACTCATCTATATCCCTATATAAAAATCCTCGAGATAACTTACAAGCCGCTAAGATTGATCAAGACATTACCAATCCAATTGTCCTTCTGACCTATCCAAGGTCTAAGGTACTGCATTACTATGCTAAGGAAACACGTAATAAACGAATCCAAGATCTTGTTTCCTTCCTACGAACCCAATTAACCAATCCTCGATTATCATCTACTATTACCTGATCCATTACTGCTACAAATCTAGCATCGATGGTGTCCAACATAATCTCCTCGAGTTCACATAATCCACATATCATTGCAAGGACTTATTGTCATGAACTCCCAACCTCATGGCCAACTACACACCAAGGTCGAGCTTGTATAGATCCCTAAATTATCCCTAACATCATCCAATCGCTTCTACTATCATCCACCAAGAAACATGGTATCATGATCAAGATCATTGGATTAAATCCTAATTACTCCAAACCATGTGGTTTAATAGATCTTGAGCGCCTGGTAGGATTACCTATTTAAATCCAAGTTTTACATCTAGTAAGAGCTCCCTACTAATCCAATTCGCTCAAAGGACAAGTAAGTTATGCTACTCTATCAATCTTGATCGACCAAGTTCATCTACCAACATTAAGCCTCGTAGTCCACCAAAGGGTCTCAACTGCTTCCTCAAGACATCTATCATGGCCAAATCAAATTATTGCCTGCAAATAGTACATCCTCCGAATGATCCTTCCTTATGGCATCACGATTCTAGTGCTATCGTAAGGATGAAGGATGTTTGTTCACTATGATCACTTGCTCCATAATGAACCCAGTGCTAGGCAGGGGTTATTGAAGCTCAATAAGTGCTCTGGCAAATCCGTGTATTAAACACGTGATTCAGAGACTTGTGCTGGGGAGCTTGTGAGGTCTAGGCTGGGCAAGGGAAGGTCTCCAACCTTGAGGGAAATGCATAACTCTACGGGGTTGTGTCTTCTTGAGTTTGTTGTAGTCGAAGCCTTCGGTGTCGGTTGCTTGTCGAGGTGGATCCTTGGTGCATCCGGTCTAGCTGGTCTTCAGTTGAGAGATTGGGAAGAGGGAAAGTAGCATAGAGAGGAGTGCCTAAGGGGGTGGTATAGTGCAAGTGCAATCAAGCAAGTACCAAGAGGGCCAAACACAAACATCAAGGTAAGGTAGGTGATATAGTCGTGCACTTGTTGCCTAGGGCAAAAGTGTGACTTACACCAAAGCACAAACAGGAAAAACAGGCAAAGCACATCATGGTTCCATTCGAACCATCATACGGACTCGACTTTGCATAGGGGACACACGACCTATCCTACCCTAGGGGTCCTCGGACTCAGTAGTCATGCTTGCTTCGTGTCTTGGAGAGCAGTCCGCTTAGCCTTATGGGTCTCCATCAGGTGTTGCTATGTCTTTGGTTGTTTTTCGTCAAGACGATCCTGGTTGCGCCTGAAGAGTCCTTGACAACTTTGGGTTTGTTGAGTTGACGATGAAGGTGATTCTTCACGGCCGTTGCTGACATGGTCTTCTGGTGTCCTGGTGTTCGTGACAATGCCTTCTTGTCTTCTGAGGTGTCGAGCATTCTAGGTAGGCAAACTTTTATGCAATGACATTAATAAGGCATGGTAGAGTTGTATCCTGTCGGTATCGTTGATGATATCATCGGCACCAAGAGCGGGGGATGATGAGGACCGTTTTCCTGCTCACTATGGTGAGGCGGACCAAATGGCGTGGTTCTCATCCACCGGTGGTTGCCGATATAACAACAAAAAGGACATGGTTGCTCCATTAGCGATGCATTATCATGACATTGCATGCCTTGTGCCCTAGTCATCGAAGGCCAAGGTGGCATCATCCTTGGGCTATGTCGAGGGTGTCACCATCACCTAAGTCTTGACATCCTCATCCTTCGACAAGGTATCCTCTGCTGGTAGCTCCTTGTCTAGTGTCGCCAACTTGGGTCCAAGATATGTCAGCAATCGTCTGGCAAGGTGGCTTCCTTCCAGGTTACCCACGAGGATTACATTGAATCCTGGGGTCAGGGGCACGAGGGTAGTAGCGACCATTTGCAAAGTCTTGAAAAAGTGGACGAGGGGAGTTATGCAAAAGATGGTGGAAATGCTAAGGAAAAAACCTTTGCTTCCTTTGGAAATTTAGGAGAGGTGAGAAGAGGTTTTGTAAGTGATTTTGAAGGGTCTAGAAAAACAGTTTGGTCCTAACTAACGTCCATGCTAACCAAGGGCTTCCTACAGTCAGGATGGCTATGATACTAGCTCTGTGGGGACCCCGAATCATAAGTCATGATCACCGAATGTACGTGCACAGTGATCGCAGAGATCAATGCTCAGTGAACACACAAAAACTGAATAACAAGAGTCTTACATCTATCACATGTCGGTTTACTCAAATATGGCCTTCATGGCCAAGTCTTCATATGATTGCAACGGAAATCTTCAACGACAACATGAACCCATGCCATCCGCCTTGACCCTACATGCATTCTGACTGGGAAGTGTCCTAGCTTGCATGACCGTCATCGAGGTAATCTTCATCATAACCTGATCTTTCATGCCTGGCCAATAAAATAACCAGTGGCAAGCCAATGAGTACTTTGAATGTACTCGCAAGCAACCCATGTTTGGAACAAGGCAATAACATTGCATGTTATAGCTCTAATAGGTAAGTTTTGCAGAAAGCTAGTTTTGAGTGCAATGACATGATCAAGTCACTTAAGTAAGCATGCATCAACCATGGATATGTGTTCATAAGAAGACATCATCGTCATCATCATAAGCAGGGGTTGGACATCTCATGTTCATTCATCACACCAAGTCCTCAGACTTGCTCATGTACCGTTTGAACATCTCATGTCCAGTCATCATGCCAAGTCATCCGACTCGACTCAAGTATCATTCTTGTGACCACACACACACACATACCAATTTTGTGAAAACATCTAGACGTAGTTCAAGAAGGACCTCCAACTGTCCATGACCGCATACACAGATATTTGAATAGTTTTAGACTCTATAGAGGTTGCACACTTTACCCACAAGACTCGGGGAACTTCTGTGTCATCCACGTCTCGCGGTATATAACATACCCGAGGTAAGCACCCGAACAATGCCTTTCCCATGGTGATACTAAACAAAGAGTCCACTTGTTGGTGCCATCCCTCATGATATACATCACTCGTATCATCCATGAGGGCATGCAATGGTGTGCTCCGTGCCTGTAAAGATAGCGCATGACCTTCCTCTCAAGGACGACCCCATCTCAAGAGTGACCACTTCACTCTTGCCACTAGTAATGCGGGCTCCTTGCTAGCAACAACCATAGTAATCAACAAAGCCCCGTCCCATAAGGGGTATCGTGGTTGCACATGTAAGGTCGGGACGGTTAGCATACCTTAAATCTAATCCGTTTTCGAAAACACATACTCAACTTGCTCCGGCACACCACTTCTTTCTCAAGTGGTCACCCTTCTCATCATCATCTCCCTCGGGCATTAGTGGCACCCGACGGGGTTTTCGAAAGAGTCTTTGAAATCATTTCTTTTCTTTCCATCACCATGCATAAGTCCCATCCCCACTTGCGTAGCATCTACCAACATCCAAATTACACCCACCCGCATAACCCTCATAAGGGGTAGGGTCATGCACGATGCAAGTGTCAAAGGAGAAGTAACATAGGCATCCCACCGAAAGGGGAACACCACAACACATGATCAAATACGATGAAAGTAAAGTGCTATATGGTATGCAATAAAATGGCTTCTTATCATGGTCAAAGGGCTGCTTGCCTGGCTTAGAAATGTCTTCGAGGTCTTCACATGCTTCTCGTCCACTACGAGCACTTTGTCTACCTCGTCAACTATTGCTGGAAACAACCGTAATAAGCAACACAACAAGCAGAGAGATAAATGTGCTTTATAAATAGGAGTTTTATTTTTCTAGGACTCCTCTAGTCATGAGAACAATAACCAAGGAGGTTTTTGTGGATGTGGGTCAAGGGGGAGTTTTGAATGGCGGGAATACCAGAAATGATGATCCTATAAGATGTCAACAAAAAATATTTTCATAAAAATGAGTGGGGGCACTCATAAAGTAGGGCATGATTTTAGAAACATTTAGGAAGTGGTTTTACTGGTTTTGGATTCGGTAAGAATATCCTAGAGATTTTCAAAGTGAGTTATACCTGAATAAATAGCTCAATTATATGGATGGCAGAGAGGCACCATGAAAAATGTTCCCTAATTAGGGCATGAATTTAGACACATATAGGAACTTGAATCACCCCATTTGGAGTTACTAATAATTCCCTATGAATTTTCAAAGTGGGGGTTTCATATGGTTCAAATTCAAATTTGAATTTGAACCATGAGAAAAGATTTATGGAAAATTGTGCAATGCACATATTTGGATAGGAAATGATTTTAGGAATATCTAGGATTTTGAATCCCTGAATTAGGAGATACTATGAATTTATTAAGCATTTATTAGTCTCTCTGGGAAAAGAAAACGAAAAAGGAAAAGCTATTTACCAGCTTGGGATAAAGTGCGCATAGGGCGCGGGATAGCCAACTAGGCCCAGTGGCTTAGCCGGGCTGGAGGGAGGGCCACGTCGAAGGCGCACCCAGGGGAATACGCCTTCCCCTAGCGAAGGCATGCCTCAACGTCCCCGCCTCCACTCAATCCACGTGCCCAGCGGTTGGCTCGCTGACGGGAGGGCCCCGCCTGTCTGGTTCTTCCCCTTCCTCCTGCCTAGGCAGGGGAAAGCAGGGGAGGCATGGCCGAGGGGCACCGGCGATGCCCCCGGCGGCTCAGGAGAGGGTGCCGCACCACACCGGGGGCCCTTCCCTCCGTCGGGGAGTGCCAGACGCGCGCGGCCTCTCCAACGGCAGATCCCGGCGATGACAGCCACGGGGCTCGGTGCTCCGGCCACCGGAGGACGAGGCGACGAGCGAGAGGAGGTGGTGGTGGCACTAGAGGCGGCCTGGAGAGGATCAAGGGGGAGGAGAGGCAAAGGAAGCCCGAATCCAAGCGGCGACCGTGGCGGGCATGGCGGCCATGGGAGGAGGAGAAGGCCACGAGAGCACGGGGGCTCAGTCTGGCGAGGTTCAAGAGGGAGAGGGAGAACCAAGAGGGTGAGAGTGGGCTCGAGAGCGGGTAGAAGTAGGGGGGGGGGCAACGAGGGTGACCTCGGGAGCGCCATGAATGCCCTTGGGGGAGGAGAGCACGCGCGCTAGGGCTGCCTTGGAGGCTTGCGAGCGTCGGGGAGGAGCGTGGGATATCAAGGGAGATTCCCTAGCATGTGGGGATGCCCTGCAAAGGCCAGACGCGAGCTACCCGACATGGTTCATTGGCAGAGCGCCGTTTCTGCAGGTCAGCAGCGTGGTCACCACGCCACTTCGTGTACAGAGCACCCTTTTGGTCGGCCAAACATGTCTACTGTTGAGGCACGCATGGGAAAGATGATTGGTGAAGTGAGAGGGTAAATGGAGCTGGGTAGGAGGGAGTTTTACAGGGGGTAAGTCTGCAACAACAAACTGGGGGCTCATCTAAGGGGTTTCTACTATGGTCTAATTAGAACAGAACCATGTCTAGTGGACTAAGCTATGGACAGACTACAAGTCCACCAATTTTCAGCTCAGGGAGACCAAGGCACAAGGTACTTGTAGTTCAAAGCTACAATTCCTGCCAAAATCTATTTTTAGAGGTGCTGCTCATATTTGCCACATGAGTATGCCATATATGGGTTTGGGTTGATGCAAATGATGCTTTGGAAAGGTTTGGGGGCATTTTTTTATGAACAGAATACTGGGAGAGGGGAAAGAAGAGGTCTTGCCATGGTAAAAAGAGGGATAATGAGGTAGTTACCCCACAAATAATTTACCAGAGGCCATGGCAAAGTTACTGGAGGTAGAAGAGAGTTATAATATGCTGTGGTAAAAAGTTGGGGGCAAGGGGAATCTCTTTGGGCCCACCTTGCTTGTCCACAAGTCTATGGCTCAAGGTGTTTGTGCTATGGTTGGGCTAGGCAGGGGAATCCTATGACCTTGAGATTTACCAGTGGTAAAAGGTAAGTCCATTTGGTCCTGATCACAAGTTTTGAGATGATTTGAAGGAAGTTGGTAATGTAAACTTGGTAAACCCTAGAAATGGACAGAAATGGATTTCTGTAGATCTGATTATGAAATTCTATGCCCCTTGATGCACCACTTGATGTAGCATCATCGTTAGGGTTACAGAGAATGCCCACAAAGTTTGGGATCAAAAGGAGATACTTCACAATGTAAAGTTGATCAAACTTGTCTCTGGATAGGAATGACTTTAGGATAGTTTGGTGAACCAAGACAACTGTGATTGAGATGAAACTTGGAAATATGACCACATATATCATTTGTGACATGCTAGAATTTTCCCAGATTTATTTGAGATTATTTCTTATAGAAATATTTCAAAACCTTGAAACAGACATATATGGTTTTGAAGGGTTTGGTCCAATGTCTTGAACATGACCATGTGTTGAAACTCTCATATATTGACAATATATGTCCCCTGAGTTTTCTTAAATTTTCTCAAATATTGTTAAAGCATTTAAATAATTTTTCCCTATAAAAGACCATTTCTGGTCTTAAGAAAAAGCCTTTAAATAAAATATGAAAATAATCCTTTAAAATAATATTTTGTGGTTTTGGGAAGTTATATATATAGTAGGTTCCAAATAAAGCGTTTGGGGAAAAAGGATCCACCCAATTTGGGGACTTGTAGTGCAATTCTCAAATCAGGGTTTTTTGCAAACCTAATTTGAATAAACCCTTTTTGGCCAAAATAATATTTTGTAAAAATATAATCAAGTCCTATTCACATGGCATTATCATTGGACAAGAGTGGGGATCAAGGAAAAGAGTTTTGAGAGTAGGAGGGACTTTATGAATATAGAGAACTAGCAAGCAATCAGACAATCAACAATCAAGTCAAGCATAACAAGCACACCAAAGTTTTAATTGACCCTGATTTTTGAGTCATGATAACTTAGTCATGAGGCAAATCATAGGGTGTGACACCCTGGCGGCAAGTTACTTGGTTTTCTCGTTTCCGAACGAGGGATCGATGTCAACCCTGAGAAAATCAGCACCATTACCCGAATGAAGACCCCCGTGCGAGTGCACGATGTTCAGAAAATCACAGGTTGCCTGGCAACATTGAGTCGATTCATTTGTCATCTTGGTGAGAAGGCGCTGCCTCTGTATCAATTATGAAGAAGTTCAACACATTCGAGTGGGCTCCAGAAGCCAAAGCAGCATTTGTTGAGCTCAAAGCCCTGCTCTCCACCCAGCCGGTGCTTGCCGCTCCTTGCAGCAAAGAGCCCTTGCTCCCGTACATCGCGGACACTAATTAGGTTGTCAGTATGGTGCTAACTATCGAGCGAGAAGAGGAGGGTAAAGCTTACAAAGTCCAGCGACCAGTTTATTATGTCTCTGAACTTTTGTCCCCCTCGAAGCAAAGATATCCACACTACCTGAAGCTGGTTTATGGTATTTACCTATCAGCACAGAAGGTGGCGCATTATTTTCAAGACCACTTGATTTCAGTCGTTAGTGATGCTCCATTGTTCGAGATTTTCAACAATCAAGACGCATCTGGTCGAGTGGCTAAGTGGGCAATCGAACTCGGACATTTGACATTAAGTTTGAAGCCAAGAAAGCAATCAAGTCCAAAGCAATGGCAGATTTTATGGCCGAGTGGATTGAACAACAACAACCAATTTAGGTTCACTCAACACAATGGACCATGTTGACGGCTCTATAATGTTGAATGGGTCCGGTGCTGGTGTTGTCCTGATATCTCCCAAGGGCGACAAGCTTAGTTATGTCTTGCAAATTCACTTCGATTCCTCCAACAATGAGGCAGAATATGAAGCACTTTTGTATGGGTTCCGAATGGCTATCTCACTCGGTGTCAAGTGCCTGATGGTTTATGGCGACTCAGATTTGGTGGTGAATCAAGTGATGAAAGAGTGGGATGTTTGAAACCCCGCTATGACTGGGTACTGCAATGCTATCAGAAAGTTGGAAAAGAAATTCGAAGGCTTGGAACTTCATCATGTTCCCCGACTGAAGAATCAAGCGGCCGACAAACTAGCAAAGATTGGGTCCACTCGACGGCCTGTCCCCAGTGATGTGTTTTTAGAGCACCTACATACTCCTTCGGTGCAAGAAGATCCTTTCACCAAAGACCCCCGCAAGCTATGAGCTCCACTGATCCGACTGAAGATGATATCCCTACAGTAATTGATTTGGTCATGGAGATTCTAGTTATCATTCCAGATTGGACGGTGCCCTACATTGCCTGTATCCTCACACAAGAGCTCCCTGAAGACGAAACAGAGGATTGACAGATTGTGCGTAGATCAAAGGCCTTTGCTGTGATTGGGGACCAACTGTTCAGAGAAAGCGCAACTGGCGTGACGCAGCGTTGCATCTCCCCCGAAGAAGGTCGAATGATTCTAGATGAGATCCACTCGGGAACTTGCGACCATCATGCGTCCTTGCGGACAATCGTCGCTAAAGCATACCGAGTTGGTTTCTTCTTGCCACGGGCTAATGAGATGGCTAAAGACATTGTTGATCATTGTGATGAATGCCAGTTCTATGCAAACTTGTCATATAAGCCGGCCTTTACTCTGAAGACGATTCCCCTCGCCTGGCCATTTGCTGTTTGGGGACTCGACATGGTTGGTCCCTTTCAGACCGGAAAAGGCGGGTTCACTAATTTGCTGGTTGCAGTCAACAAATTTACAAAGTGGATAGAAGACAAGCCCATCAAGAAGTTGAACTCCCGCACGACAGTCACATTCATTAGACAAATAATTTTTCGATACGGCGTTCCGCAAAACATTATCACAGATAACGACACCAACTTTGACTTGGAAGAATTTAGAAAGTTTTGCACCTCTCAAAGCACTCGGGTGGATTATGCGTCTGTTGCACATCCTCAAACCATTGGGCAAGTCGAGCGAGCTAATGGCCTCATCCTACAAGGTCTGAAGCCTTGTCTCATGTGCAATCTGGATCATGCCGCTAGAGCCTGGGTGACTGAGCTGCCGTTTGTGTTATGGGGCTTGAGAACGATGCCTAATCGGTTGACTAGCCGAACTCCTTTTTTCCTGGTCTATGGTGCCGAGGTTGTCTTGCTGAGTGACTTGTTTCACAATTCTCCTTGAGTAGAACTTTATTCTAAAGCTGAAGCTGCACAAGCTAGGCAGGATGGATTCGATCTCCTGGAGGAAGAGTGAGAGATGGCTCTAATCCGGACTACAGCTTATCAACAGGCTCTACGGCGCTTCCACGCGAAGAATGTCAAGAGTCGATCGTTTCATGAAGGAGACTTGGTGCTCCGAGTGGATCAACAGTGACCTCATAAGCTTTCTCCTGCGTGGGAAGGTCCCTTCGTCATCAGCAAAGTGCTAAACAATGGAGCTTATCACCTGTACAACCTCAAGAAACAGATGGATGAGCCACGGGCCTAGAATGCAGATCTGCTCCGACGATTTTATACCTAGAGACAGAAGAGTTTTTGATGTAATAAAAATACTTCATCTATGCAAATCAGACTCCCACAATATATTATCGATTCCGATCGTACAATTTCACACTTGGGAATACTTCGAGTGCCGAGCAATCCTCACACTCGGGGGCTTAGCTATGAACATGCTTTCGCCTAAGTTAAAAACCCCGTCAGGTGGATAGCAGTCCATTCACTCGACGACCCATTTGCGAATCGGTCTTCACTTAGGTTCAAAAATATTCCGAGTGTCGAGCAATCCTCACACTCGAGGGCTTAGCTGCGAACATACTTTCGCCTAAGTTAAAAACCCCATCGGGTGGATAGCAATCCATTCACTCGACGACCTATTTGCGAATTAGTCTTTGCTTAGGTTCAAAAATATTCTGAGTGTCGAGTAATCCTCACACTCGGGGGCTTAGATACAAACATGCTTTCGCCTAAGTTAAAAAGTCGGTCGGCTGGATACAGTCCATTCACTCGACAACCTATTTGCGAATCAGTCTTCGCTTAGGTTCAAAAATATTCTGAGTGTCGAGCAATCCTCATACTCGGGGGCTTAGCTGCCAACATGCTTTCGCCTAAGTTAAAAAAAACATCGGGTGGATAGTAGTCCATTCACTCGACAACTTAGCTACGAACTAGACTTCGTCTGAGTTCAAAATTCTTCTCCGAGTGTCGAGCAATACTCACACTCGGGGGCTTAGTTGCGAACATGCTTTCGCCTAAGTTAAAAAAATTCCTGCCGGGTGGATAGTAATCCATCCACTCGACGTCCTAGCTGCAAATAAATCTTCACCTAGGTCCAAAAATAGTCTGAGTATTGAGCAATCCTCACACTCGGGGACTTAGCTGTGAACATGCTTTCGCTTAAGTTAAAAATCCCATCGGATGGAAAGTAATCCATCCACTCGATGTCCTAGCTGCGAATAAGTCTTTGCCTAGGTTGAAAAATATTCTGAGTGTTGAGATATCCTCACACTCGGAGGCTTAGTTGCAAACCAGATTTTGCCTAAGCCAAAAAGCAAACTCAATCGAACAAACGATTGGAAGCCAAATAAATGTTTCGTGAGAATGCAAACGTGCTCAGGCTTAAGGCCTGAATGAAGTTTTAAGCTGATACAGTTTCACTCGGCATCGCGAGGCAAATAAAGTTTTTTTTCTCAAAGATCAAGTTTTCAAGCGCCCGATGGGCTGGCTGGCTCGACGAACGTGTCCAAGTCGATGCCGTCCGCAATCCTGGTGGCTGCGTCGATGAAGGTCTCCATGAAATCTTCAAACTGAAGCTTCTTCGTGTTAACCATTCGGAGCTCCTTCAACTTGTCTTCCCTCACCTCCTTGCAATTGACCCTCACAAGGGAGAGTGCCACGTCAGCACCGCAGCGAGCAACAGATTTCTTCTAGGCTTGCACTCGACTGGGGAGGTCGTCCAGGCGTGCCATAATGGATGTGAGGTCGAGCTGAAGAGTGTCTTTAGGCCACAGCTCCTAGTTGATCCTCTCCATCACGGTTTTCAATCGAGGGACATACGCTTGAACACATTGAAGCCTGAAGTTGAGTCTGAGCATGTTCATGGCCACCGCGTCTCCAACAAGTGACTTGGTGGGATCGAAGTTGGGCTCGATCTCCTTAGTCTTAGTCGTCAAAAATTCTAGGAAGGGAGAATGGGAGAATGGGAGGAGGACTGATGAGATACAGTCGTCAAAAAATTCATAAAGTTCAGTCGACAAAGAAACTCACCGTTGAGCAGAATATACATCTTCCTCGAGAACTCTCCCAAGTGCCTCTCCAGGCCGTTGCTCCTCTTGGTTAGTTGCTCAGTCTTCTTGATAAGGTCCACACACTCTTGCTTTAGCTTCGAGTTCTCTTCCTCCATCCTCTTCGCAGCAGTCAGCTTCTGGTCAGCAGCTTCAGTTTTCTCCTTCGCCACACGCTGGGCGTTAGCAAGCGCTTTGTCCTTGTCCTCCAGCGCTTTCTTCATGGAATCTAAAGAAACAACATTATTGAGTCATGCTTGGAGACGACAGTTTTCATTGCGTACGTCTGTTCGAGTGACAGCACTCGGTTCAAAGCATGTAAAGTGAAGATGAGAATACAGTGGGTCGACAAAAGTTACCTCCCAGAGTTTTTAGCTCGGCCCGCACTCTCTCCAAAGCATTGTTGGAGGCTTCCAAGTCCATGCGCAACCGGTTCCTTTCATCTTCAAGATCCTTGTAGTGTGTTCCAAGTTAACAAGCCCTCTGAAATCAACAAAGAAAGAAATTCAATCGACAAGAAATATCAGCACTCAAGTGCAGAAGACCAAACACGGTCGACTAGTCGGCGCACATCACCCCGCTCCACTATCCTGGAATAGCGTCATATCATGGTTGATCAATGATGTCCATGAAACCTGCATCCAGGGAAAAGAGAATTCAACCAAAAGTACAATCGACATGTCGAGTGGCTCGTGTACTCCGCGTACCGTAAACAAGTTCAAGACAGTCTCTATCAGACCCCCGCCAGTGCAAGCACTCGACGACGGTCTCGGGGACTACACCCAGTGGGTGCACTCAGAGTGCCCCCACTAGAGCGGTTAACATTCGATCTGTCGAGTGTTTCATCGACCCTGTTCTGCACCTTTGAAGCAACATCATATAATGGTTGATCAAATGATGTCCATAAAACCTACAAGATAGCTTCGGAGCGGGACGGCCAAGAAAAAATATATATACAACTCGACATGTCGAGTGACTATCTGATTTCAAGTTTTCAAGACAACTGCTTATCGTATTCGATCAACAGTAGCCTCGGGGACTACACCCAGTGGGTGCACTTAGCGTGTCCTCACTGGTTATTAAACAGTCGGCAAGGTCTGCCCTGTCGAACATCCGTCACTCGATCTATCGAGTGACGTGCCTCCCCCACTCCGTGAAGTGCAGTCTATCCTTATGTAGCGTCATATCATGGTTGATCAACGATATCCATGAAACCTACAAGGTAGCCTTGGAGTGGTGCGATGAAAGGCAAACGTATCCCGCATATGACAAACTCTAAGACCCCTGCCAGTGCAAGCACACGACAGCGGTCTCGGGGACTACACCCAGTGGGTGCACTTAGCGTGCCCCCACTAGATCTGCCAACTCTCGACCTGTCGAGTGGCAGAAAATATCCATCTATGGAACATCTGTCACTCGATCTGTCGAGTGACATGCCCCATACACTTTGTGAAGTGCAGTCTATCCTTATGTAGTGTCATATAATGGTTTATCAATGATATCCATGAAACCTACAAAGTAGTTGCGGAGTAGCGTGATCAAGGGCAAACATATCCCACATACGACAAACTCTAAGACCCCTGTCGATGCAAGCGCTCGACAGCGATCTCGGGGACTACACCTAGTGGGTGCACTCAGAGTGCCCCCACTGACCCAAAACCTACTCGACTAAGACCTGATCTATTAGAGTGGAAGGCTTTCAAACATTCTATGAGTGGAAAATAAACACCCAGTGGGTGTCTAGTCAAAGAAGACAGGAATTCAATCGGAAATGTACTTACAATTGAATTTACTCGGACATTCGTGCGAAGCGCTGTGCTGGCATCGTAAGCCAGCTTGCTGGCCTTGTATGCCTCCTTGGTGTGCAACATTATCTGCTTTGCCTGGATCATGGCCTCCTTTGCAGCTCCGGTCTGATCTTCTGGGACGCGGTGCAAAGGAAAAGCCGTCATCGGCGCGAGTGGCGTAATGGTTGGAGCAGTCGAGGTAGTCTGGGCAGGTCCGGTTGGAGTCGACATCACGATGGTTTAAACAACTGGAGGGGCACTCGTCAGAGGCACTGTTGGGTCAGCTCTGATCCGTGTCGAGTCGCTCATCCCCTGGGAGGACTCCGTAGTCGACCACTAAGGCATCTGTGCAGATGAAGTTCTTCGAGTGCGTATGCGCGTGATGCTTAAGGTCTTGCCTCTGCCTCCTGTACCCCCAGGATGTTCTTCATCATCTTCCAGCTAGATGATTTCTGCAATTATCAATCGACGGAATTAGCTTTGGCAATCAACAAACCGTATTCAAGAAGCAGAACTGAAGAGTTTATTACCTCTATGAGAAGTGGCTACATCGATAGTGTCTACATCCATTGCATCCCCTCCATCATGTTGAGGCGACATCACTAAAGAAGCAGCTCTGATAGATCGAATAACATTCAGTCAACAAGGATTCAAAGTCACAATCGACAGTGAGAATTTAAAAGTAAACATTCACGTGGAGATGATAGGCACAACCATCTTCATGCGAGGCAGGGCTTTGCGAGGTTTGGCCACATTCGATTTGGGTTGCTTCGCTGATCGTTCACTCGACTCAACAGTCGAGGGCCGGCTCCGCTTCGGGTTCTTCTCGCTAGGGCCCGAGGCCCTGTCTTGAGCAGTCGCGGGATCTTGGCAGGACTTGGAGCGACGTTCGGAGCAAGGAGGCGACTTGACATCTTCCTCGTTTTCGTCCTTGTTTTCCTAGTCGTCTTTGGAGTCTTCTGAGCCGTCACCATCCACATTGCCGCCCTCGCTCACCACACCATCTTCAGTTTGGTTCCCGTTGGGAATAGGCGAGTACATGTTCGTCCACTCCTGCATGATTCAAACAAAGAAGTCAATCCATAAATCAATCTATCACTCGATAGTACAAGTTATTCAGTTGACAAAGTGGAACTTACCAGATTCTTTGGTGGGTTTTCGGCCGAGTAAGGTCGGATCCTCTTGGCTTCCAAGGGGTTGTCACACGCCCCAGTGATGCTGCGAAGCCACTGCTCGATAGTTTTTTGCGGAACCTCTTCTGGGTGCATCCTGGTCGTGTCCTCAAGGCCCGCATAGTGTCACATGGTGTGATCCCTGGCTTGGAGCAGCTGAATTCATCGACAGAGGAATGTCTCCAACAGATCCATGATAGTCACTCCACTCCGAATCAGTTGCACCACGGCCTCCACCAAGATTCCCACTTGGACATGTTCCTCTTCAGTCACCCTCAGAGACTTGGGGACAGCTGGACGGTCAGTTGTATAGGGAGAAAGACCAGTCGACATGTTGTGAGAAGCTACATCTTTGCAACAGAACCAAGTCGACTGCCAGCCTCTAACAAATTCAGGAAAGGTCAAAGAATGGGAAAGAACTACGAGCTCTTTTCTGAAGTCCTAGACCCCCACACAACTGCAGCACATGATTCTTCCCATCTGTAGGAAGACCTTTCTTCACAGTCTGAGATCTAACCGTAAAGATGTGCTTGAACAGCCCCCAATGAGGAGGACAGCCCAGAAAGCACTCGCACAAGGTAATGAAGGCAGACAAATAGGAAATCATATTCAGCGGGAAGTGGTGGAGCTGAGCGTCAAAGAAGTTCAGAAACCCTCTAATGAATGGATGTGGAGGCAAAGAAAAACCTCTTTCGACATGGGAGAGGAGGAGGACTCACTCTCTGTCGCGCGGCTCTGGTTCACGCTCTCCCTTCGACAACCTCCAGGCGCTGTCCGCCACAAGCCCGTCGGCGACCAAGCAATCCATGTCCTCACGAGTGACCACAGAGGGGAGAAAATCTCACTGCATCCATCCCAACGCGTGGTGAACCGAGCAGTCGAGGGCTTCTTGCCTTTGCTTTTCACCGCCCCTTCTTGGCACGCTCCAGATTCTCCATGGCGCCCTTCATCATTGCGGCGAAAGCTCTCGTCAGAGAAGAACAAAGTGTGGTGCTGGAGACAGAGGAGGCAGAGGAGGAGAGGAAGTTTGGGCAAAAAGTATTGTGCAATCCGCGGCGCTTCGAGATTTATACCCCGTCGAGTGCCTCGTTGACTGGTGGGCCTGCGAGATTGCCGCACACGCCAACCGTAGACTGCGCCCTATACGTGGCGAAATGACCAGCGTGTGGATCGAGGCGTCATGCCCCCACTTGCTCCGATCGTGGCGTCATCATCGCACATGTGCGCACTTCCCAAATTTTCATATCTCGCGAAATCCGGGTCTGACAGATCGACCCGTTGCCTCAAAAGATTCCTTCAGATCACTCGGAACAAAATCGACATTGAACATTCACTCGGGCACTTCAAGGCTGAATTGATCCGGGCGAATGATGAAGAGTTCAATCAATGCAAGTTTCGTTGAAGCCCCGAATATCATTCAGAAGATTTGGTGTCTTGTTCTGAACTGACATCGATGTCCCCCATTCACCAGTCGAACCCTGATCCATTCGGGGGCTAATGATGAGGATATGTACCTAGGGTAAGGTCATAGGCCTGACCTACATGCCCTACCTAAGGACATGACATTGGAGGACTTGAAGATCACTAATAAGCTTCCAACCTGATTCCTGGTGATGCTCAAGTCACTCGACATGCAATCCACTCAGAGACTTCTTCCTCCACTCGACGGTCGACTGTTACTCGGAAGACCTCATTTCCACTCGACGCCAAAAGACCAGAAGCCACCTCTAGGAGGCCAACGGGCAGGCATTAGGCTTTTCATCATTAGTAGCTTTTATTATGTACGTCACCAGTAACGCCAGTCTTTAAACCCACGATCGGACCCTTAGATGCCGGGCAATTATGAGGGGCAGCGAACTCTATATAAGTCGCCCCTCCCCTCGGGCACAAGGGTTCGCAACCACTGTAATCTCAACATTCCACACGACAAAGCTCGCAAGCACTGAGACGTAGGGCTCTTACCTCCACGAGAGGGGCCAGAACTCATACATCCGTGTATACACCCTCGCCATAGCTAGGACTTTGCCCTTTCCTTTAGTACCCCTACCTTCTACTGTCAGGCTTGTTCCCACGACAGTCGCCTTGCTAGGGGCGTGAGGAGTCCTTCGGAGGAGCCATGGCTGCATGTTTCTTCTGGGTCTACCAGCCAGATGCTGACGTGGTTTGGGGGGCATGCCCTGGCCTCATGAGGGCCTTAGTGAAGCATTGGAGGCCTGCGTCTAGGGGCTTGTCGGCATCATTGTCATCTTCAAGATCGTGGAGGAGCTTGCTCTGCAACGGAGGGGACACCTCCTCTAGGTCATTGTCCTTAGTCTCCTTCGAATCTTCCTTGCCGCTGGTGTCGCCAGAGGACACCGACACGGGGGAATTGGGGCGCTCGGACGACATGAGCCCCAGCTCATCGAAGGCAGGCATGGCGGCGACCTGCTCCTCCCGATCATCATAGCGGTATAGCGGGGTGTAGACCTCAGGGATGTCCCCCTGCTCGTTGGGCAGCAGGGTACCCAAGGTCCTGTCCAGCTCATCGCCTGTCAGGCTGGTGGGCCAGAGCCTGATGTCGTCCTCCGCGCCCTGGTACTAACATATTGGCTTCGAGTGCGCCTGGAGCAGTGCCAGCCGCCGCGTCAGGAACTCCTTCACCATCATTGCCCCGGTCAGGTTCTTGGCCTCCATTTCCGAGGAGATTCGCTCCAAGACGGGTCTCGCTCAGGGATCGGTGAGCTTCATGGAGCTCCATGCTAGGGTCTTCTCAGGCAGCTCAGTCGGGAGCTCCAGTCACAGATTGAGACCCTGGGTATCAAGGAAGACCCAGCGGTCCCTGAAGCCTTCCACCTTCTTCCCGGCCTTCGGGAGCACCTTCCTGCTCTAGACCGGTGTGTGATGTCATGGAGCCGTAGACTAAAGTAGTGGTGGAAGAGGGCCACGGAGGGCCTCACGCCTATGAAGGCCTCACGGTAGACGGCGAAGACAGACAAGAGCAGGTTGGAATTGGGTCAAAGATGGAGGGCATGGATCTCATAGTGCTCAAGGATGGCGGTGAAGAACCCCGAGAATGGTGGGATGAGCCCGGATAAGATGATATGGAGGAAGAAGGGGTAGACTCTATTATCCAAAGTGTGCGGCTCTACAGAGCGACACCATATCAAGGTTGTCCCCCACTCATTGGAGTCGCTCGCCGTCAGCGAAGTGCTGGGGTGAGGTCCCCGTCCTTGGCAATGGCGGATGACGTGAGTGCCGGCAAGGGGGAAGAAGAGTCCGAGGCCTGAGCCTCGGGCTTTGACTTCCCGATGGGCGCCATTTGAGGAATCCTTGAGGAAGAAGAGCAAGGGCAAGGACGGTGCTACACCAAGATCTAGTGGAGGTCCTCGAGAAGGAAAGGGGATTAGAGCAGGGGACCAAAGGCGCAAGGGAGAATAGCAATGATGGCTCCGACGCGGCCATCGGGCTTTTGTCAGCCTGGGTAGTTGCCAAGGCGACGTGGGAGCGGAGGTGTCCGCATCCTACTACGTGCCACGCATCGAGCCTGGACCGTAGGCGATTGGGGGCCTGCGACATTTTTGCCCTTGTCTCCTTGCCTTTGCCTCGAAGCCAGGCCAAACACGCCTTGGGCATGGGGACTACTATCGACATTATGGGATCGAGGGGTACCCAGAACTACCAACCTGTGGCCCAGAGCGTGGCCCATGTCAACAGCCTAGAAGCAAGTCCCTCCGAAGTCAAGACCCTCGCAAGGGCCTCGGCCTCGAGAGATGAACAACACCAAGGCCCCCAAAGGAGCGGCCTCCCCAGGCTGCCTCCCGAGGAGTAGAGTTCCCTATGCAGGCACCCGACCTCATGAGACTGCGATGACGTGAGCCATGACGATCAAGGCCAGGTGGGCGCCAGTGGGAGCAGAGAGGACAGTTTCCTCTTCGGTGTTAAGGGAGCAAGGGCAGGCATAGGTTCCCAAGGAAGGCCCCCAAAGCTTTCTCTTCAGGTGCAACAAGAGCAATACCACGGGCTCGGTAGGATGGATGTCATCGTCGAGCCCACCTCTGCGTCATGCCCCGAAGATTTGCAAGCGAAGACCACCTTTAGTCAGGATAAGATGTACCTCTTGTCCCCTTCCAAATTTGGCCATTGTGGGATCCCTTCCCGCTTGAGCGATAAGGGAAGAGGACCTAGGCCACTATAAATAGGGACTAGCACCATCGTAGAAGGGGAGACTGATTCATCCTCACCCCTTGATCCCTCACGAGGCCGCTTAACAACTATACTAGTTCATCCTCACCCTCCTTGTGAGGCCAATCCACCAAAAGCAGGAGTAGGGTTTTACACCGCAAGGTAGCCCAAACCTGGGTAAATCTCTGTGTTCATCTTCTTGCCCATTCGCGTGCACTTGACGAGGATTGGTTGTAGGGTGACGAGGTTGAGACTTTGAGCTGGTTGAGATCTTCCCACACGCCCTAGAATTTGAACCTTCTTGGGTCTGTGGAGCCCCGATTCTGACATTATTTCTAAATGTGAATCCATAGATATACACACTCTCACCTCCACATATTTGCAAGCCTCTTCGGTACCATGCATTGTCGATTATCACCTCGAGGATCGGTGCAACATTCGCCAGTGCATCGAAACCCCGTGACATGATACGCTCTGTTGCACATAAGCCTTGCTATATCTTCCTCAAAGCAGCCACCATACCTACCTATCATGGAATTTCCATAGCCATTCCGAGATTTATTGTCATGCAACTTCCACCGTCACACCATATGGCTTGTACTTCGATTGTCATATTGCTTTGCATGATCATGTAAGATGACATAGTATTTGTGGCAAGGCCACCGTTCACCATTTCTTATACATGTTATGCGGGATCATTGCACATCCTGGTACACTGCAGAGGCATTCATATAGAGTCATATCATCCTATTAGTTTTTCATATCAAGTTGTAAGTAAATAAAAGTGTGATGATCATCATTATTTAGGCAACTCTAAGTGAGGAAAGGATGATGGAGTCAATGATTCCCCTAAAGACAAAAAGAGACCCGGACGAAAAATAAAAGGAAAAAGGGAGAAAAAGAAAGAAAAAAGGGATAAAGGATAAAGGAAAAAAATAAAAAAATCAAATAAATGAGAGAAAAGAGAGAAGGGACAGTGCTACTACCTTATATTCCACACTTGTGCATCAAAGTGGCACCATGTTCTTCATATAGAGAATCTCTTGTTTTGTCACTTCCATATGCTAGTGAGAATTTTTCGTTATAGAACTTGGCTTGTATATTCCTTTGATGGTCTTCCTCAAATGCCAGAGGTCTTCATGAGTAAGCAAGTTAGATGCACACCCACTTAGCTTCAGTTGAGATTTCATACACTTATAGATCTAGTGCATTCGTTTCATGGCCCTACTGTTTGCGTTGATATCTCTTGATGTGCATTTCCATAGCCCGTTGATATGCCTAGTTGATGTGAGACTTTCTTCAACACTTTCACCCCTTTGAAACCTACCACCATATTCTATTCCACCCTTATGCTAGATCCATGGTTCATCCTCATATATTATGCAAGTAATAAAAAGCTAAAGCGTGTTAAAAGTATGATCCAATTGATTGACTTGACATCATGGTCCCTAACATTTGTATATACATGGTGAGGATAGAGCCATGCTATACTTATATGATTAAATGAATAGGGGTGAACAATCTTTATGCATCGTTGATAACCCACAAGTGTAGGGGATTAGTTGTAGCTGAAAGCACAATATGCTCCCCTGGTGGTTTTGATAATTCATGACAACATACATTATGTCAGGGATATTACCCCGTGGTATAACCCGACCAGAAGTAAGACCCAACCAAGACTTGGTGACTCATTGGTGACCCGGTCGAGATTTGGAGATTCATTGGTGACCCGGTAGGCGGGTCAGACGAGCGACAAGGCCCAAGGCCCAACGAGCAAGCCAGCGCAAGGCGGCTTGTGGACGGGCCTGGAGGGGCGGTTCACAAGAGAAGGCCCAAGGAGAGAAAGGATTGCCTCACAAAGGAAATACAACCCAGATTAGGATTCAAGAGAGACTAATCCTAATCCTACTCCCAATAGGATTCTACATGTAAACCTACCCTTTCCACTTAAATAAGGAGGGGTAGAGCACCCCTAGAGGGATAAGTTCACAAATTCAAGTCATTAGAGATAGACATATTAGAGGCTCTCGAGATTAGAAGTATCAAGATAGTACCCTTGTAATTGAGATCGCCCTCATCATCAATATAGACACAAAGCAGGATGTAGGCTTTTACCTCTACTTGAGGGGTCGAACTTGGGTAAACTCGCGTCTCTCGATTCCGACAAACCCCTCTCAAGCCACCACCTAGTTGCGATGGCCCCGCACCTAAGTTCTCTCACGAGTACATCTTGTCATGAAAAAACCATGACAGTTGGCACCCACCGTGGGGTGCAGGTGCACGGTGGTGTTGTTCTTGAGGGATATCTTCTAGGGATCGAGAAGCTCATGATGCGCCAGATGAAGGAAAGTCAGTGCAGAAGGATCTACACCATCACCATGGCAAGCAGTCATAACGACATATACAAAGTTTGAGATCAAGAGAGATTAAGGTGGTGTCGAGTGCATCACCAAGTCAAATTCGAGAGATGAGTTTCCACTACTGCCGTCGCGCATCGCCGATTACTACTCAATATTGGTTTAGGTCCAAGCAAAAGAAATCAGATGTTGGTACACATGGACAATGCATAAACGTTACATGGAAATCAAGAAGAAGAAAAGAAGGAGTAGAGGGCATGACCCGATGGTGGAGCTGGAAGTAGACTTGCAAAAAGTAACCACCGTGGCTGCACGACATGGAGTCGGACTCGGCTTCCATTGACCAAGACTCCGGCTTGCCCCACCATGGCATCCTCATCGGGCCTGGCGCCGCCACTACACCATGAGCACCCATCCTCGCCGCCTGCGTCGCCTCGCCTCTGCCGTTCTTCCGGACCATGCCACCACCATGGCTCGAGCGGATGCCGTTGGCCATTGCCACCTCTCATGCAAACACAAGCAATTTCTGGAGCGGGAGACGCACACGGATGGGACAACAACTACAACTTGGAGATAGCCATGGACACGAACTGGGCCTCCGCTGCCCACGTTGCCGAATTCGACCCGAGCCGCCTCGCCGCTGCGGCCACGCCTCAGCCACCACGGTCTCGCACCACTCAGCGCAAGCTCTCCGCGCCGCCTTGCCTCACTGTTGCGCACGCCTGCACCCGACTGGTTTGGCCAGGCCTCACCACCGCAGCATTGCCCCGCCGCCTCTGCCGCCATAGGCACGGCTCCACCTCGCCCTGTTCACCAAGGCGGCCCTTCGCCGTGGCTCCACTTCGCCCCCGCCTGGCCTGCTCGCTGAACCAGCCGCCATTATGGCCCCGCCTCGCTTGCTAAGCCGGCCCTGCACTGTGGCTCCGCCATGCCCCGCCTCACCTCGCAGCATACCCACACACCCGCCCTTCGGCCGTCGCTACCCCCATGCTCGCATCGCCGCACCCCGCCGGCTTTTCCTCGACCTACTTGCTGCACCGCAGCCGGCTCCACCCTCGTGCGCGCGTACGCTTGCACCGGATTACCCCCTTCTATCCTGGCCCTACCGCGACCAAGTCTACCGGCGGCATGCCGCACCTCGACGCTCCTAGCTGGTACCTCCACCTTCTGCTGCACCCGCATAGGCTGGTCCCTAGAGACTCGGTTGCCCACTCCCATCACACGGGGAAGATGGATAAATGGGATGCGGTTGGATGAGAAGGACATGGGGAGCCTGTTGAGAAGATAAGAGGCTAAAAAAAAGAGTGAGGGCGTCCACATTCATCAGACAAAGAAAATATGAGGTGATATTTATCCTATCAATTTCTTAATGTAATTTTTCATCTGAGAACAATTGCTCTGTCTTTGTAATATTTTTTACACAGGACAATTATTCATTGCCAAAGTGGCATTATACTACGGAGATGGAGGCGTGCCAATATCATTCTGCATAGGTGGTTGTCCATGTCGCGTTACTCAATGGACTCGTGCACGGGTTTAGAACGCCACGACCACCTCTAGCGTCTGCACCGGCTTACAATGCCATGGCCGTCTCTCACGACCACACCAGATGACAATGATGCGGCCATCTCTCACGACCGCACCGGCTTAACAACGCCACGGTGACCCGCTATCCATGCTAGTTTCCAACGCCACGGACGACTCATCGTTTGAGCCGGCTTAACAGCGCCACGGTGACTCGCCGTCCATGTTGGTTTCCAACGCCACGGGCGACTCACCATTTGCGCCGGCCTAAAATGTCGCGGGCGTCTCTTGCAACCGCACCGGCTTACAACGCCGCGGCCGTCTCGCAACCGCGCCATCTTCAAACGTGCGACTGACTTCTACGCCTACATCAACATGCTAGGGGCCGCATACACCAGTACGAGTCGCCCAATGGACGCGCAAGAGGCCACCTGCAGTCTGATCTACATCAGCATATCGGTGCTGTGTTCGTCTATATGAGCCACCCAAATGGACAGGCGCATGAGTCACCGCCACTGCAGTCTGGTTAACTTCAACAACCAGCCGGGACGAACCATCGACCGTATTATTGAAACAATTCATACGGGATCGTCTATAACCCGCCAGGGTCATCCTCAAACCTTCAGTGGAGACTCTCAAGCCGCCTCTTTGAGTCAACTTAAGACTCGAGGGCTACAGACATGGCTCCGCACATTTGGTCCTTTTTCAACGATAACCCCGGGCCATTGCAAGGAAGTTAACCCAATCCTGGGGGCTACTACATTTTTGTCAGAAGAATTAAAAGTTTCCCAAGTGGACGAGCCACCGTGACACACCGTTCAAACATGGGTGCCCGGATTTAATGGATCATCATAAAGTCACTTGTGGGCTTCTCCTGTTTCTTCATACAACATGGCGGTTTTCAAGATGGTGCAACAATGTTGATACTTCAACAAAGGTCATTTGGGGGCTTCCAAACCACCGGGGTTTATCTTACACACCATCTTGATCAGCTCTTCAGCCAAAATAGCACCATTGTACGACGACTTATAGGATGGAGGCCGACAAATTGGCGCTCCACAAGACGTCCGCTTACAAGTTGGTGGTCCACAATACGGCGGCTTACAAGTTGGTGTTCCTGAAGACGGTAGCGTACAAGATGGTGCCAAAGTTGACTCCGTCGACAAGATCATTTGGGGGCTTCCAACCCATTGGGTTTAGCTTACACATCCTCTTGATCGGCTTTTCAGCCACCATAAGGCAGGTGGTATACCCAAACATTGACTCTGTCAACAAGGTCATTTGGGGGCTTCCAACCCATCGGGTTTACCTTACACACCCTCTTGATCGGCTCTTCAGCCACCACAAGTTGGAGTTAAACCTACCTGTATGTTGCTACTGCTCCGCTAGGTGACAGTTAATCTCGACTAGAGACCCTGAGCTGTTCAAAGTATTTGACAGTAACTCTCACTAGAGACCCTTTACTGGTCAAGGTTAAACTGACGGATCTTGTCATGAGAGGGCCTGCTTACAGAGAGCGAGGATAAACTTAGCCATCTTCTGTAGACTCTCCGCTATGTGGCCCGTTCGTACTCTTAAATAGTTACTCTTTTCAAGACCCTGCACTGTTTAGGTTCAACCGACAGATTTATGTCACGTGAGAGGTGGCCTATGGGCCCTAGGGTACTCATACCCTGTTGTGTCTCTCTCTGGTTCGTTGCGCTCTTATCAGTTAATCTCGCCTAGAGACCCTAAGCCGATCAAAGGAGTTGACAGTCACTCTTGCTAGAGACCCTGTACTGTTAAGAGTTCAAGCATCAAGTCCACCCAGAAGAACCCATGACCTGCCGCGTCTCTCTCTGGTTCATTGCGCTCTTATCAGTTAATCTCGCCTAGAGAGCTTGAGCTGCTCAAAGGAGTTGACGATCACTCTCACTAGATACCCTGTACTGATAAGAGTTCAAGCATCGAGTCCACCCAGAAGAACCGGCATATGCTTTTTCGAAAAACAAAAAAGGAAGAAAGAGCATGGTCATAAAGATTTAACATCTCCGAGTTGTGCTTCCCAAGTCGCCCTCATAACGATATAGAATATACTCTGTCTTGTTGTTTTTGCAGGTCTTGTCTCCTAAGATGAGCAGCCATTAAGTGTGAACAAAGATGGTGATGGCCATACATTGCATCTTGCATTACATCATCCAGCATTGCATCATCATGTCATGCATCGTCATACATGCATATCCATATTTGTTCATGTTGCGGAAAGCCGGTCACCAGACCGGGTTACGTCGTAACCTCTGCAGGAACAAATAGATCTTTAATAGCCAACATGGCCAAATCTTCATCATGGTTTATCATAACTAGTATTGAATGATTGGGTTTTTTCAAGCCAGCTTGGAGAATTGATTATTTTTCAAGAGACACCCTATCAGATATAATGTTGTGTCATTTAATTGACGGACCATTGGATTTCTTCAACCTGTGCTCTATAGTATACTACAACACTCATGGATTTCTCAGACATATATTTGCCAGGTTGCACGGCAACCATGAGCAGGGATTTTCATTTTCAAGGGTAAAGGCATTAGTCCAGGATATTCGACAAAATACCTAGTTACAATCATGGTCAAGGATTCATTAACAAAATTATGATGAGTTATATTATTCTCACACGGTCTCGAGGCTACATTATCCAAGTCTAGTTTATATCAAGTATGCAAGTCCCATGTCGCTTCAAGCATGTATCATGACACTTGGGGGCTAATGCAAGTTGCTTTTCAAACCATTACATGGTCAACATATCATGTTGTCTCAAGGAGATGAGCCAGCCTTTTATATTTTTCAAAGTCCCAGCCCTGTACTTCTTCCTGATTCGACACTTGGGGGCTACAACATTCAGCTGATCAAGCAGATTATAAGGTCCAAATTGAAGACTTGGCCCATCACATACTGATGAGCCAGCCCTTGGGGGCTACACATGTGAAATACAAGATACTCAGTATATATCTGGCAACTTAGATGACAACCCAGATTTCTCAACATTCAACATCAAGTTCAAAAGTCCCAGGTTGTTGCAGGCAAAACATCCCAATCCTTGGGGGCTACATCAGCTGAAGATTTATAAAGTATAAGACAGTTACAAGTCCCACGCTGTTGCGGGCAAGACAACCTGGCACTTGGGGGCTACCCAATCAAATATATTATTGCAAAGCACCAAGTCATCATGGATAAACTTGGAGCTTGGGTGCTACAGGTAATATGGATATGTCAAAAAATTCAAGAGAGTTTTCAAGATGTCAATTGTGAGTGAGACCGGCTCAACAGATTTTTTAGCCAAAGCATTAAAAGACTGGCTCTACATTAGATGGATTTTTGTCCCAATATTTTTATCAAGTTAGCTAGAGTGGAGTTGTTTGAACTGGCATCACCAACAATCATGACCCGACATTATCAAAATATCATTACCCGGCATCATCAATGATTATGACCTAGCGGAGATGACCCGCCAAGAGCATTGGAGGCCGACTCAATGGCATATGGGTGTTTTCTTCCCAATATTTTATTTCAAAGGACACTGACAAGCAAGATGATTGTGAAGACGGCTCGTTCATATGCAGAAGATACCCGGACTTTTCGAGGAGCCACTTCATTAAAATAAGCCTGCAAGTGGAGTGAGCCGGTCTCTTAACATATTTATTGTTATTTCAGGAGCTTAGCATGAATAAATTCAAGCTAACCTAGGGGCTAATGTCGGGGATATTACCCCATGGTATAACCCGACCGGAAGTAAGACCTGGCCAGGACCTGGCGGCTCACTGGTGACCCGGTCGAGATTTGGCGATTCATTGATGACCCGGCAGACAGGTCAGATGAGCGACAAGGCCCAAGGCCCAGCAAGCAAGCTGGCACATGGTGGCTCATGGATGGGCCTGGAGGGGCGGTTCACAAGAGAAGGCCCAAGGAGAGAAAGGATTGCCTCACAAAGGAAACAAGACCCGGATTAGGATTCAAGAGAAACTAATCCTAATCCTACTCCCAGTAGGACTCTACATGTAAACCTACCCTTTCCACTTATATAAGAAGGGGTAGAGCACCCCTAGAGGGACAAGTTCACAAATTCAAGTCATTAGAGATAGACAATTAGAGGCTCTCGAGATTAGAGGTAGCAAGACAGTACCCTTGTAATCGAGATCGCCCTCATCATCAATATAGACACAAAGCAGGACGTAGGCTTTTACCTCTACTCGAGGGGCCGAACCTGGGTAAACTCGCATCTCTCGATTCCGACCAACCCCTCTCAAGATGCCACCAAGTTGCGATGGCACCACACCTAAGTTCTCTCACGAGGACATCTTGCCATGACAAAACCACGACACATTGTCTCTTGGACTAATACTTTCATCTAGTGTATTTCAGATAAACTCCATGGAGAGAGATGGTCGGCTAAAGAGTGTGAAGATTATCCCCTTGAAGAAGAAGGAGAAAGAATAACATTGGCAAGCTTCAAGCAATATGACTCTACATTTTACCTTTTGTAAAAAACACTTTGAGTCCATAGGAAAGCCAATACTATCAAAAGGGGTAAGGTTTTGTTGGTGAGGAAAATGCTCATACGTGCACAAGTTATAGTCACCACATACACCCACAAGATCTTCCACAAAAGTTTGTCCAAAGGCAAATATCCAAAATCTGTGCAACCAACACATTTGACTCGGTGCCACCGATTCCAAACCTCAGATAGACCCAGCCAAACCCTAGCTTTTCGATGCAACCGATTCTGCTTCGGTGCCTCCGAGTTTGGGTTGCCAACTTCTTGTTATGCAAGTATACAAAATCGGTCTCTCCGAGTTTTGTGAATCAGCATCACCGAGATTGGCAATCTGACTGTTGGTCACCTTATCAGTGCAACCGAGATTTATGTATCGGTCTCACCGAGATTCAAAAGTTGATACTTTTGAGGCAACTCGGTACCACCGAGATTAACACATCGTTGTTACCAACTCTGACTTATTAGGTGTGATAGTTGGATTTTTGGAGATGCCTATGTATACCCCCCCACCACTCACTCATAAGAGAAGCACTCAGAACAGTTCCCCACTCATACCTACTGATTTTCTGAGAGAGATCCACCTACTCATGTGTTGAGATCATGCCATTCCATTCCAAGCATATGTGTCACATCCCTAGCTAGATGTCATAGGACAGCATGTGTGTTGCATAATGTTTCAATTTTGCATCAACATGAAATGGGGACTAAAATAAACCCCAAGTTCACATTGAATCAAAATAATTCAAAGTTGGTGAAAATTCAACAAATCCAAAATGCCCTTTAAAAATGTTCCCTATGTCTAATAAATATGGACATGGTTATAACAAGGGTCATTTTAAATATTTGAACAACTGAAGAAATTTAAAAACAAATGATAAAGCTACTGAAAATATCAAATACAGCATTATCATTAGTTTAGTTTTCAAAATATCCTGAAACTTTTTGGATAAGATTGAAAAATTCCAACTTCAATATATAAAATATTTGGGATATTTTAAAATAGCATATGTCCCTGAAATGAAAATAAAACAAATGTCAGAAGTTATAAAAGAATTGAAATAAAAAAAGGGAAGAAAGCCCACCTGGGCTTACCTGAAGAAGAGGCCCACCCACTGGGGCAATAGCGTCTTCTTCCTCCTGCCTGGAGGAGAAGCAGCTGCGTGCTGCCCCCGCAGTCGGCAATGGCCACACGCTGGCCACCTCCTCCTTGCCTGCCTGGCCGCCTCCTCGTCGCGCTGGAGAGAAGATAGGCTCAGCCACCACCGAGCCGTTTCCCCCTCTCCCTCTCCTCTGCTCCCCCTCTCGCCGGACAGAAGACGCCGGCGATTCGCCATCCTCCCTGCGTCCCCAACCATGCTACGGTGCCAGAAGCCCCTCCGGTGAGGCCCCAGACCGTTTCCCCCTAGTCCCGACGCCATTCCCCTTCTCTAGCCCCGTCGGTAGCCAGAGCTGAGCAGAGCTCGCCACCGGCCATGGCGTAGTCGTGGCCACAGCGGCCAAAGCTCACTCCAGGCCATGGGCTCATGGTCGTAGCACCTCCAGGAGCTCGTGGCCGCCCTCAGCTCCTCCTCCCGCGGCCTGTAGCGTAGTAGCCGTTCCTGCCCGAGCCGTTGTCGTCGTCAGCTCGACGTGGCCGTCGTCTCCGGCGGTACCGAGCCCTCTCCGCTACCTTGCTAGACGCGTGCGTGCACGGGCTATCTCCCAGTGCCCTCTGCGCCAAATGGTCGCCGAAGGCGCGATTCCGGCGAGTCGCCGCCGTGCGGATGGTCGCCGTCGGCCCCGCTCCGTTGGGCGCCGACGTGGCCATCATCAGGGGCTAATCCCCCCTGATTAATTAGGTCTCCTGCCACTAACCAGTGGGCCCCAGGGTGGGTCAAACCCCTGGTCAGTGCGGAGTTTAGGCCCCTGTCACTAACGTGCGGGCCCTGCACGTCAGGTTTGATCTGGCCTAGTCAGCCGACCAGCTGACGTCGTGGTGACGTCAGGCTGACACCATTAATCCTTTTCCACATTAAAAATAATTCCAAAAATTATTTAAAACTTAAAAAATTCATATAAATTAATCCGTAAATCACATGAAAATAATTTATATATGAAAATTTATCAAAAAAATCCAATGAATCCAATGGTGCTATTATCATGCATGTTAGAGAAACCTATGTATAAGAACATTGGCATTTGCTAATAGGTTAGTATATGGAATTTGAAATGAAGAACAATTTTGAACCCATATTCAAACTCCCTTCAAATTAACTTGGACACTAGTTGCACTAGCTCATCCATACATGATACCATGTCATGATCATGCATCATATTGTTGCACTTGTGTGTATTGAATGCTATTTATCTGCATTGCGATAGTCCCTACTTCTGAGGATACCCCCGAGTATTCCAACGAAGGAGATAACCTTCCCGCTAGCCAGCAAGGCAAGCAACTCCTTTGTTCATTCCGATAACATCCCACTCTCTCGCTCCTGCTCTTGTTTATTGCATTAGGACAAACGTTCACTTGTTTGTCATACACGGTAGATGAACCTATTTTTATGCATGACCTGTCATTGTCACAGTAAATAGCTAAACCTTACAACCTAGCATACCTGGTAGATGCTTGTGCCATGATGTGCTTAGCTTACTTTGCCTGCTATGTTTGTTATGCTTAGAGTTGTGTCAGGTCTGATTCATCTGGGTGATGAAATGAGTAAAACAATGTTGTTCTAATGTGATGAACTTATGATGAACCTGATTTGGTAAAGGTAGCGATGAGAGGCTATGTAGGAGTACATAGCGGGTTGTCTCATTGGGACCGTTCTTAGGAATTGAGTTTCGTGTTTGTGATCCAAGACTAGCGCATTGGGTTCCCATAACTCGACCCCTCTCGACTTATCAGTCGCTTAGTCTTTACTCCAGGAGTTGCAAGTAGTTTTTCGTGTTTATAGTATGCTGGAGGTCGTGCGTAGCGCTGACCCTAGGGGTGGGTTACGACGCGGTAGGCAGTGGCACGGTGTACCAAGGGTCACCCGAATGGTGGGCTTGGGAACCCTGCGCACATCATTTGGGGCCGTAGCGGAAACTTCTGCCAGACTTTCGTGCGGGTATAGTCTCAAATAGGCGATAGCCTGGACTAGAGGTCTTATGTGATTGACAGTCGTGGCCGACTCCCTCGCTGGGCTTCCGCTTGAAGGTTGATGAGGTGCGTGGTTTTATGAGCACATAGCGATAAGTGGCGAGAGCGTGTGTGAAGAAGTACACCCCTACAGGGTATGAAACTATTCGAATAGCCGCGTCCTCGGATATGGACTACATGGAAAACTTATGATGTTCATAGATAATCAAATGGATACTCATAAAAATATCAAGACGAGTGTGAGTATCGTGGATGGCACTCTCCTAGGAGAGGGAAGTGAATCCATGGTGGTGTATTGTCATGGAGTTAGTGGACTCGTGTGCGATATCTAAAATTTAAACAAAGAGTTAAAATTGTGTAGTGTAGGTTAGCCATGAGTCACAGATGGCATTGTTGCATAAACTCCACCACCCCCCTTGTTGATACATGAGAATGAATAGTCTAGGTCTGCTTTAAAGACTTGCTGATTACGTTTGTACTCATGTTTGCTTAATAAATGTTGCAGATGAGACCTAGGACCCATCAGGTGGGTTCTTTCTGGATGTCGATGATGCCAAATAGCTGGTGTCCCAGCTACGACCCTATGCCTTGTGGCGGGCTGTAGATAGTCAGACCATGTGCCTTTTTACCCTTCCATCTGTCTGTACTCAGACAGCTTGTGCTTCCGCTTGGTTTGTATGAACTTATTTGTATGACTTGAGTGTCGGGTCACGTGACCCCTATCCGTAAGAACATATTATGCAAGGCTCGTCTAAGCCTCTTAAATAAAAGTTGTTGAATGGTTATGTTGTGATGCCATGGTTGTATCTATGCATATCGGGCATGTCGTGCGTACATGTGACGTGCAACGGTATGTATGGGATCCGACACCTAGTTGTGTGCCTTTAGTAGTACTCTTTACAAGAAACTGCCTCTTTGTGCTTCCACTGAGCCATGGTAGCTTGCTACTGCTCCGGACACATTGATTGACCGGCATGTATCCTTCTTTGCTGCTGTATCTAACCCTTCGGGGAAATGTCTCGTAGTGTAATGGAGTCCTTGTAGCCTGCTATGACTCGTCTACGTGCAGTGATGGCATTTATGTCTCACGGCGTAATGGAGTCCTTGTAGCTTGCTATGACTCGTCTACACACGCTTGAGGCCGACACCTGCATTGCTGGGTTACGTATGCCTGTTTCCGTACGGATGTGCCACTTGGGTTCTATGACTAGTCATGTCGGCCCGGGTTCTCTGTCGTTTGATTGCCAGCGACATGTTCACATACGTGAGCCAAAGTATGCAAATGGTCCCGGCTAAGGTAAGGCTGCAGCCGTGGAGCTTACCATGCGTGAGGCCGCAAAGTGATGTGATATGCTACAGTCTGGATTCATATGACTTAGGATCGGAGTCCAGACAGTGTTGGTATCAGAGCCTCACTGACTGTAGGACTACCAAGCCAAACCGGTCGAAGTTGAGTCTAGAAACACTATAGAAAAGTAGGGGAATTGATTGTGGAAGGGAATGTAAGGCTCTTTTTACTCCTCTTCCCAAGTTATTCTATTCTGAGTCTTTCTCATCTTTTCTACGGGGATAAGAACTAGGCTTCTCATCTATTGCTTAGGATGACGAGTTACTAGCCATGGACTACTAGCTAGCTTGTTTGCAAGAGAATGTCGGTACTCAAGTGTTGTTGGTGTGACAAACAGATGGAGAAGAGATTTGAGTCTAGAAAGTTGAGTGGTTATGCTTTTCCAATCTGTCGCAGTTGTCTCAAAATCCTTTTTAAGCAATTACAGCCGTTATGCTGTCCAATTTCTGCTAGAGTCTCTAATGTCTTTGCATCATTCTCTGTTTCGATGCCCCCTCGTCCTTCCCGTCAGGTGGTCCGTCTGACCAGGTGCATCAATGTACCGAGTCACACGGCCATGTTGGTTAGAGTTATGATGGAGGCTGGCTACCGTTGGTACCCAGAGTACACAGTGGAGGAACAATATCGAGATTTCAACCAGAGTCAGTATCTGTGTACTACTAAGATATATCCTTCATATCCTGGAGCTGCAGAGCCACTTCACTGGACTTATGGACTAGGTGTCACCATAGATATGGCAGTTCAGGAGGCCGCCTACACCATGCTGACTATCATGAGGTTTCACCATGGTCTACTTCAGAACACAAAGTTCTGTTATGTTCCTGCTTCCATGGGAGGAGAGGATGGTTATTTTAGCGCAGCCTACTGTGATCATTCCCATGAGGACCCTAGGCTACAGGTGATCACTCAGATGTTGGAGAACAGGGATCTTGATGCACGCGCCCTTTGCATGGAGCTTTATGCTACCCGTGCACGTCTTTGGACAGCCCTGACGCAGTTGGCACCTGTCGTGCAGACAGGCTATGGAGATTTGGAGATGCTGAACCCATCGCGAACTCATCTGCCAGCACGCGTAGACTGGCCCGATGTTGGAGGCATCACCCCTCTTCGAGGACCGCTGTTGCCGCCAGCAAGGGGACCAAGGCCACATCCGTGTCCTTACGGTTCCCAGGGATCACAGGCTAGAGTGTTTCCAGATCCTCAGGTGCAGCTTTCGGGTCACGGGGGTAACCTGTATGAGGCATTCTACGGCGATGCTTGAGTACGTGGATGTTAGTACTAGTATGTTAGTAGTCGTATTGCCACAGTCCTGCGTGTCTTGTGGGATATGACCAAGGTTGAGAGTTGAGTTCCGAAGGAGTAGATAGATAATGTATAGGAAGCTTGTAATGCCTCCGATGAGTTGTGTCATCTCTGTGTAGTTTTTTTCTAGCTTGGGCTTGTACTGAACTATGTCATGGTGTGTATGAATCATGGTGTTCATAGGGCAGTTGATGTTTCCATGTTGTTGGATGTTTACCCTGCATGCCATGTTGTCCAATACATTCCTCATCTCATGTCTTAGAGTTGATGTCCTCTATGTTTAAGCTGTGGGTTTGTTTTCCTAGGATGGTGTCAACTAGGAATAACCCCGTGCCAACCACCGAGCAGGGCAAGGGAAGCTAGCCAAGGCAGGATGATCTGCCACATGCTCCTTCTTTGGCAGAAGTGATGCTTGAAGCCAAAAGGAACAAGATAGAGACCAACAGGCTATTGGAACTAACTGAGCAGAACACAGCGCGTGCTCCCCACAATGATCTCAACGATGGCGTGTCACTCGGTGATTTCTTCAGGCTGTGCCCACCCAAGTATCATCATTCGGTCGACCCTCTCGACGTGGATGACTGGCTGACCAGCATGTTCGCAAGATCCGGGCTGCCAATGTGTCTGAAGCCAATAAGGTGTCTTTTGCTACCTACTTTCTGGAAGGACCCACCAATCTGCGGTGGGAAAATGATGAAGCCATGCGTCCCGCAAGCCCCGCACCAACTTGGGCAGAATTCAGTGCAGCATTCCGTACCCATCACATCCCGGAAGGGCTGATGGATCGCAAGAGAGAGGAATTCTGTGCTTTCACCCAGGGTAGACTGTCAGTGGATGCCTATAGCCATGAGTTCGGCAATCTTGCTCGCTATGCTCCGAAGGAAGTTTCAACTGATGCCAGGAAACATGCTAGGTTCCGCAAGGGACTCAATCCTGAGCTCCGTCAAGATTTGCGCCTGCATGAGTGCACAACCTTCCAAGCTCTCGTCAACAAGGCTATCAATGCCGAGATTGGACAAACTGACTATGAGTCCATGAGAAAGCACAACCGTGACTTCAGCCCCACATCTGGCTCAGGCTCCAACAAACGCCGGGTCTGGTTGCCCAACGTAGCTCTGCCGCCAAGATACACTGCGAGGCCATCTATGATAGCCCAAGTGTTGTCCCTACCATTTTGCCATGTAACCCCATTGTATGAACCTTGTGCCTTGAGCTTATGATGTTTTGCAACTTGTCATCCATGTGTGGTTTTGCATCCATGCATCATGCATCATTCATCCATCATAGCATTCTTCTTGCCATGTTTGGGTTTCATGTGCCCTTGTATGATGTGGTGTTTGTGAGGTTATGATTTGGTTTGTGTGTGGGTGGAGCTCATGGGTGCAATCTCCTCTTTCTTCCCCTCTCCTTTCTTTTCAACAAACCCCCCCACCATTATGCCTTAATTCCCATGTTATTTAATAATCAGAATTAAGTTGCTATTTAAATTATTTTAAATTGTTCAAGTGCTAGCCTAATATGTTTTGAGTTTGAGTGTGTGGTTCTTTTGCTGATTTGAGCTTTATGCTTTTCTGGCATTTAAATAACAAGAGATGCCATTTTATAAGTATCGAAAATAACTTGTTCATTAAATCTAATTAATATTTTTATCAATTAGTGCATATTATTTCCTCCTCAGAAGTATTTTTGTTTTGCTCAAAACCTTTTTAAATGCCCTGGGGATTTATTTATTTTGAGTGGCTGGTTTTATAATGAAACCTTTCCTGTTTCTTCCTTTGTGAGAGAGAGAAGGTGGGCACTAGGCCTTCCCCGGCCTAGGCGAGCCCCCTCGCACAGCCCAGCAGGTAGCCGATGGCTACCTGTTCCCGTTCTCCTCCGTCAGAGCGTTGTGAGAGAGCAGAGTGCAGTGAGAGAGAGAGCGCCGTCGTCCTCGCCGTCAGGGGTCACAAACGTCGAGAGCCGCCCCCTTTTTAAAGTGCGGATCCCTAGGGTTCGGACTTCCTCCTCGAGTCGCCGCCATCTCCCTTCTCCTTCTCTTCCTCCTTCCGTCTTCCCCCCTTCTCTATCAGAGAGAGAGCAGAGAGGTCAGTGCAGAGTGAGAGCAGAGCCCGTGTCGCCGCCACTGTCTCTGGTGGCTCTCGTCGCCGATGGAGATGGAGTGGAGCATGGCGTTGTCGTCCACCTTCCATTCCCGCCGCTAGGAGGTGAGGAGCACCTCCCCACGGTGCGGATTGCGTTGTCGTCGTCCCCAAGGAGGAGTTTGTCGCTGGCTCCTTCCTCTTTGTCGTCGCCGCGGCCCCGCCTCTCCTTCCCCTTCGTCATTGTCGATTCGAGCCACTCGTCGTCCCCTCCCCTCGGTCAGCAGCCTAGTGCCCCATGTCGTCGTGCTTGTCTGTCTCGCCGTAGCTCTGTTGCCGCCGGTCCGAAAGCTCGAGCTTGAGATCGCCTCCGGTTCCCCACATCGCGAGATGAGCCGAGGGATGGGTTCCCCGTTGATCCGCGCTTCGATTCCGCCCGTTCGCACCACCAAAGAGCCCCTGTAGTGGCCGACATCGTCGCCGCCGTTTCCTATCGCCGGTGCCCGTTTCTTCTTCAGTTTCATCAGTATGTCAGTGTGTGTGTTAGTACTAGAGGGCAGGTGCCCCTCCTCTGCTATCAGATGCGTTCGTAGCCCAGTGGTAGTGTGTGCGGGAGGAGACCAGGAGGTCTCGGGTTTGAATCCGAAACCCTCCCATTTTGCGTGCTATTTTTCTTCTTTTATTTGTTTTGTTTCTTTGTTACCCCCATTGCACATTCATGTATGTGTAGATCTATATCAGCATGAGTAGGTTTTTTTGTTTTGTTGTTAGTAAGTGTGTGTGTGTGTGCCTTTGCCCACATACTTGTGTATGTGCATGTGTATATGCACATGTATGTGCTTGTGTGTGTATATACCTAAGGGTATATACATATGTATGTAGGTGGTGCATCTACATGAGTGGAGAGTGTGTGTATCTACCCAGTGTAGGTGTGCATATGTGTATGTGTGTGCATGTGAATAGTTGTGTGTGTGGTTTTTCACTCATGTGGTGAGAGTGTGTTTGGTTGGGGTGTGTTTAGAGTGTGTGTGTACACCCAAGGTATACATGCATATTGTTGAATAGGTGTGTGTGGTGGAGACTAGTGGGTTTCTCCACTAGAGACACCCCTTGTTGCTTGTGTGTGAGGTGGTAGTTTTGCTAGCTTAGTGGTGCCATGATGCTTGACTTGATCATAGGAGTATGACCCATGGTATTGGGGTAGGAAGAGCCAATGAACTCATTGGACCTCTCAGATTTCACTTTTGAGCAAGTTCATAAATCTGTCATTTTAGCTGAGATGCTATTTTGTCATTTTTGCTTGAATTAATCCATGCTTGCTTTGGGTGATGTGTCAACTAGGAAGTGCTAGTGTTTTGTATCTAGTATGCCATGGTATTTTTTCTTAACATGAGAATCACCCATATAAGTGGGAACCATGCGGTTAAGTGACCTACTTGATGTTTCTGTTTCAGCATGCTAAAAATGACCAAGTCTGAGAATCTGCTGTTATTTTCATGCCATGAAGAGTGGGTTGCACCTAGTGATATGTTTGGAATTTGCTCATGCTTAGTTATTTGTAGTAGATATTGCCTTCTACCATCCTGTTAATTTTCTTGCCCATAGGAGCTCTCTAGCATACTCAACTACTTCTGTCAACTTGCTACTTTATAATCGCAGATTCCAGAAAACTGGAATTTTCACTGTCCCAGAAAATTCTTTCATCATGTCAACTTGATTGCTTCATGCTTATTGATGTGAGCCTCCTTTGCTGATTGTGTAGTTTAATAAGTTATTGTGTGTGCGGAGTAGATTCTGTCCATATCTTGTTTGTGGCTGTAGGGTTCCTGTAGCTCAAGTTGTGATATGTAGAAGTTGCTACGCTGCTGTTTAGTGGCAGATTTGGTGTTTTATTGTTTTGTGACTTGTGGGAGCTATACTCCATGGAATTGATTGATTCTTGAGGCTATTGTGATTGGTTTTTCATCACCTATCCAGTGGCTACCTTGGAATGCCAAGAATTAGCCCATGTCTTGGTTGACTTGTATTTTGCGTGGAACCGTAACTCTGTTTCTTGCGTTCTTTATATGCATTTCTATCGATTTTGCATGATGCATCCATGTTTGCCATGATCATGCATGTTTAAATAACTTAACATGAGGTTCTGTCCAGATTCATTAATGAACAAACTTTGCATGTGAAACATGACTAGTTTTGGATTGCCATGTTAATTCTTCATAAATGAATCATGCATCATCTTGGTTGTGCATTGCACCTTGGTTGAATGTTTATTGTTGCTGTTTCTATTGGGCAGGCACGAGTGTCGATACCGAGTATGAGGACCCAGGAGAGTACCACTACGAGGATCCCGCTACTTTTTCTATTGAAGAACCAACAGGCAAGATGATCGTACCCGGATCCCGATACTATTTTTGCTTGCTAGTTTCTCGCTCTTATCGTTACAATTGCGCTACCTACCACTTGATATCAGCCTTCTAATTACCATGACAGCCTCTAACCTCCACATACTAGCAAACCTTTGATTGGCTAAGTTACCGCTGCTTAGCCCCTCTTATAGCATTCCTAGTTGTAGGTGTAGGTTGTTCCATGTGATAACATGGATTTGGATATCACAATATTATCTGTTGTTTAATTTAATGCACATATGTATCTTGGTATTGGTGGAAGGCTTGACCTTTTACTGAGTGATTTGTTCCGCTGTTACCGCCATTAGTTCCTTGTTACCGGTGTTATGTTTTCCATATTTTGTGCTCCTAACATGCTCGGGGTTGTTATGGGGACCCCCTTGTTCATTCGGTTGAGATTAAAATGTGTCTAGCAAGACCCAACTTTGGTACTACATTTTCTAATAACTTAATAAAACTTGCATAGGGCTTTGCAACCCGGTGGATAGTTAATCAACAACCCGGGCCAGTGCTCATCATAAGTGTTGGTCCAAACTAGAGCACCGTTCGGGGCCAACCCAGAGAAACTCGGGAGATTTCTATCAGGCCACCATACGCTTCGCTTATCCGTCGTGTCTTGAGAACGAGATACGCGACTCTTATCGGTTCGTCGACATGTCGGGAGGTCTTGCTGGATTTGTTTTACCTTTATCGAGTGTCTTGCGTGTGGAGTCTGTCTTTCTTCGGGTTTTCTCAAGGTGTTGGAATCCCTTTGGAATTACCTATGATGACCACGAGATCCGTGGTCAAGGCTATTCCCGTAGAGTGTGGTTAATTTGTGATGGATTAGTTGGAGCACCCCTGCAGGGTTAAATCTTTCGGAAAGCCATGCCCGCGGTTATGTGGCAACTTGGATATTTCTTTAACACCCGGTTATAGTAAACTTGAAGTAAACTCTAATTAAAATGCACCAACTGTGTGAGTAACCGTGATCGTCTCTGCTCGTGAACATGATCCGAGAGAGAGCACGGTGGGGTTATGATTGACGTAAGTAAGTGTTCAGGATCTCATAGAGATCATTATAGAATTCGATCGTTCATCGTAGGCCCCTCATATTTACTCTCATGTTGCGTAAGTTAGCCACCATAAATGCTTAGTGCTGCTACAAACTAAACACTTACCACATCCCAACCTTTAAGCTTGAACAGTCTTGGTACCCGGGCACATGATAGCTGAGTCCTTTGTGGCTCACAGTTTACTACAACACTCCAGGTACAGGTTCAGATGAGTTCGTGCAGGATGACCTTACCCAGCTCCAGTGGGAATATGATGAGGAAAGAGGCAGGATGTACGTGACGTATTCAGATGAGTAGAGGACCTGGTCGTGATCTTTGGGATAGCTTGATAGTATCATTTGCATCTGTTTTTTATCGTTTGATTTCGTTCGTAGTCGGACCCTGTGTTTAACTTGATGATACGAATTTGAGTGACATTGTAAGTTAGCATGTGGCGAGTGTAAGCCAATCTTGTATACTCATATTTTTCACTATTGTATGTTGTCATGATACTATTCTTGCTAACGGCAAGATGCGCATCTATCCCTTGCGAGGCTCTCGTGCCTTAAAATGGATAGGCACGCATCTTGGGCGTGACACCATCCTTCCAGGCACCTCGCCCAACTCAGCCCAACCCTCCAGCCAGGCCATTTGAAGGTCCGCCTGCCAATATTGTGCCCCATGCAACTGTGGTTTGCTACAAATGTGGGGAACCAGGACACTACTCTCGTGACTGTCCTCAACAATGCCAAGCCGGCTGGACATGGGAAGCCGGGAAAAGCCTTCTATGTGAATCCAGCTCCTGCTCGTGGAGGAGTGAATTATGTCTCTATTGAGGAAGCCATTGAGGATCCTGATGTTATCCTAGGTACGCTCCTTGTCAATAGTCATGCATCATCTGTTCTATTTGATACTGGGGCATCTCATTCTTTCATCTGAAAAAGTTGTGCACAGTTGCATAACATGTATTTTTGTGATATGCATACTCCTTTAGTAGTTCAGACTCTTGGTTCAAAGTGGCAAACTTCTAGAGTGTGCCATGATATTGAGATTCTGGTGGATAGGCTAGTATTCCTAGCATCTTTGATTGCCCTCAAGTCTTCGGACATCAATATCATTCTAGGCATGGATTGGATGAAAGCCCACTATGCTAAGACTAATACTCACACTAGGAATGTTCAACTTACACATCCATCTGGTGAGATAGTTAATGTCTCCACTCGAACAACCAAGCGCCAACTCTATTGACTCAGTGCTAGACGTCTTCCAGAGTTGGAAGATATTCCGGTAGACCGTGACTTTCCGGATGTCTTTCCAGAAGAACTGCCAGGAATTCCACCTGTCAGAGATGTTGAGTTTGTGATAGAGCTTATTCCAGGGACTGTCCCAATAGCCAGAAGACCCTATAAGATGGCACCCTTAGAGCTAGCCGAACTTAAAATTCAACTTTATGAGGCTTTGAAGAAAGGTTTCATCCAACCTAGTTCTTCTCCTTGGGCTTGTCCTGTCCTCTTCGTCAAGAAGAAGGATGGATCGGATCGGATGCTTGTGGATTATCGACCAGTGAATTTGGTCACCATAAAGCACAAGTATCCGCTCCCCAGGATCAACGATTTGTATGATCAACTCGCTGGATCCTCCATCTTCTCCAAAATGGATTTGAGGTTGGGATACCATCAAATCAGAATTAGAAACGAGGATATTCCAAAAATGGCTTTTGTCAGTCGTTATGGACAATACGAGTACACCGTCATGTCCTTCGGTTTAACCAATGCTCCAGCCACTTTCTCTCGCTTGATGAATTCGATCTTCATGGAGTATTTAGATAAATTTGTCATGGTTTACCTCAACGACATACTCATCTACTCGAAGAACGAACAGGAACATGCCGAGCATCTAAGGTTGGTATTGATGAAACTTCGAGAGCACCGTCTGTAAGCCAAATTCTCCAAGTGTGAATTTTGGTTGCCAGAAGTGACCTATCTAGGCCACGTGATCTCTGGTAAAGGTATTGCCGTCCTTGATTAGACTCAACTTGAATCGGTTAAGCAAGTTTAGAATTTCCTTGGCTTAGCGAGCTATTGTCGCCACTTTGTCGAGAATTTCTCCAAGGTTGCGAAACCTCTGAGTGAACTCCTTAAGAAAGATAAAAGTTCGAGTGGACCCCACAATGCGAGAACAGTTTTCAAGAGTAGAGAAGACGACTGACCTCTGCTCCCGTTCTGGTGCCACCAGACTTCTCTAAGGACTTTGTTATCTATTGCGATGCCTCGCGACAAGGATTAGGTTGCATTCTCATGCAAGATCGTCATGTGATTGCATACGCATCTCGATAGTTGCATCCACATGAGGATAATTATCCAACACATGATCTTGAGCTTGCAGCTGTGGTCCATGCACTGAAAACCTGACGACATTACCTTCTAGGTAATCGTTGCGAAATTTACACTGATCACCAATGTTTGAAATATATTTTCACCCAGCCGGATTTGAATCTCAGGCAAAGATGGCGGGTTGAGTTGATTACAGATTACGACTTAGGGATAACTTACATCCCGGGGAAAGCCAATGACATGGCTGATGCACTAAGTCGTAAGTCTTATTGTAACAACCTGATGTTACAACAAGGTAAAACACTTCTCCATGAGGAATTTCGGAAGTTAAACGTCCACATTGTTCCTCAAGGATTCCTATCCAACCTGGTGGAAAAACCTACTCTTACGGGTCAAATTATAGAAGCCCAGAAATATGATGCCGGGATATCTCGGATCAAGAAAAACATTAAGAAAGGTAATGTTAGGTGCTTCTCGGTAGATGATCGAGGTGTTGTCTTCTTTGAGAACCGCTTGGTGATCCCAAAGAAGCAACATCTACAACAATTGATCCTTAAGGAGGCTCATGATTCTCCTCTCACAATTCATCCGGGTAGTACCAAGATGTATCAGGACCTACGCCAGAGGTTCTGGTGGACTAGGATGAAGAGAGAAATTGCCCAGTTTGTTGCTAATTGCGACGTTTGTTGTCGCGTGAAAGCAGAACATCAAAGGCCTGCTGGCACCCTTCAACCTTTAGCTATTCCCGAATGGAAATGGGATAAGGTCGGTATGGATTTCATTACCGAATTTCCCAGGACCAAGAGAGGGAATAATGTTATCTTTGTGGTCATTGACCACCTTTCCAAAGTGGCTCATTTTATTCCTGTTCGGGAGTATAACTGCTAGCCAGCTAGCGGAGTTATATGTTTCTCGAATAGTTTCTCTTCATGGTGTTCCATTGGAGATTAACTCAGACCGCGGAAGTATCTTTACCTCCCGATTTTGGGAAAGTTTTCAAACCACTATGGGGACTCATCTATCCTTTAGAACTGCTTTCCACCCGCAATCAAGGGTCAAGTTGAGCGACTCAATCAAATCCTCGAAGACATGCTCTGAGCTTGTGTTATATCTTTCAGTATGAACTGGGAGAAATGTCTTCCATTTGCAGAATTTGCTTATAACAATAGTTATCAATTAAGCATGGGCAAAGCCCCTTTTGAAGTTCTCTATGGACGAAGGTGTCAAACACCTCTTAACTGGTCAGAAACCGAAGAGAGGCAACTCCTTGGCCCGGATATGATCCAGGATGCAGAGGAGCAAGTTCGCATTATTTGTGAATAGTTGAAAACAACCCAATCTCATCAAAAGAGCCAATATGATCGCCATCATAAGGCTGTGACCTATGAAGTTGACGAGAAGGCTACCTTCGGGTTACACCTCTGAAGGGTACCCGTCGATTCGGTATCAAGGGCAAGTTGGATCCTCGTTTCATTGGACCCTTTTGCATTCTTGCTAAACGAGGAGAGGTTGCCTACCAATTGTAACTACCGCCGCATCTTTCCAAGGTTCTTGATGTCTTCCACGTCTCGCAACTCAGGCGTTGCTTCTCAGACCCTGTCCGTGAGGTAGACCACGAAGCGCTTGATCTCCAAGATAACCTTACATATCGAGAATACCCTGTTCGTATTCTTGATCAAGCTTAGCGTACCACTCGGTGACGGAACATCAAGTTTCTCAAGGTTTAGTGGTCACACCATTTTGAAAAGGAGGCCACATGGGAAAGAGAAGATCGTCTTCTACTAGAATACCCCGCGCTTTTCCCGATGACTTCAAAATCTTGAGACGAGATTCTTTTGAGTGGGGGTGAGTTGTCACATCCCTAGCTAGATGTCATAGGACATCATGGGTGTTGCATCACGTTTCAATTTTGCATCAACATGAAATGGGGACTAAAAGAAACCCCAAGTTCACATTGAATCAGAATAATTCAAAGTTGGTGAAAATTCAACAAATCCAAAATGCCCTTTAAAAATGTTCCCTATGTCTGATAAATATGGACATGGTTATAACAGGGGTCATTTTAAATATTTGAACAACTGAAGCAATTTAAAAATAAATGATAAAGCTACTGAAAATATCAAATAAAGCATTATCATTAGTTTAGTTTTCAAAATATCCTGAAACTTTTTGGATAAGTTTGAAATATTCAAACTTCAATATATAAAATATTTGGGATATTTTAAAATAGCTTATGTTCCTGAAATTAAAATAAAACAAATGTCCACAAATGAAGTTAGAAAAGAATTGAAATAAAAAAGGGAAGAAAGCCCACCTGGGCTTACCTGAAGAAGAGGCCCAGCCCACAGGGACAGTAGCGTGTTCTACCTCCTGCCAGGAGGAGAAGCAGCTGCGTCTTGCCCCCGCAGTCGGCGGTGGCCATGCGCTGGCCACCTCCTCCTTTCCTGGCTAGCCGCCTCCTCGTCGCTCTGGCGAGAGGATAGGCTCAGCCACCGCCGAGTCGTTTCCCCCTCGCCATTTCCCCCTCTCCCTCTCCTCTGCTCCCCCTCTCGCCGGACTAAAGACGCTGGCGATTCGCCGCCCTCCCTGCGTCCCCGACCATGGTACAGTGCCAGAAGTCCCTCCGGTGAGGCCTCAAACTGTTTCCCCCTAGTCCCAACGCCGTTCCCCTTCTCTAGCCCCGTCAGTAGCCAGAGCTGAGCGGAGCTCGCCACCAGCCATGGCGTAGCCCTGGCCACAGCAGCCAAAGCTCGCTCCTAGCCACGAGCTCATGTTCGTAGCGCCTCCAGGAGCTCGTAGACGCCCTCAGCTCCTCCTCCCGCGGCCTGTAGCGCAGTAGCCATTCCTGCCCGAGCCCTCTCCGCTGCCCTGCTAGATGCGTGCGTGCACGTGCTATCTCCCGGTGCCCTCCGCGCGCCAAATGGTCGCCAGAGGCACTATTCCGGCGAGTCGCCGCCATGCGGATGGTCATCGCCGGCCCCGCTCCGGTGGGCGCCGACGTGGCCATCATCAGGTGCTAATCCCCCTGATTAATTAGGCCTCCTGCCACTAACCAGTGGGCCCCAGGGTGGGTCAAACCCCTAGTCAGCACGGAGTTTAGGCCCCTGTCACTAACGTGTGGGCCCCACACGTCAGGTTTGACCTGGCCTGGTTGGCCTACCAGCTGACGTCATGGTGACGTCAGGCTGACGCCATTAATCCTTTTCCAGATTAAAAATAATTCTTGAAATTATTTAAAACTTTAAAAATTCATATAAATTAATCTGTAAATTAGATGAAAATAATTTATATATGAAAATTTATCAGAAAAATCCAAGGAATCTAATGGTGCTATTATCATGCATGTTAGAGCAATATATGTAGAAGAACATTAACATTTGCTAATAGGTTAGTATATGGAATTTGAAATGAAGAACAATTTTGAACCTATATTCAAACTCCCTTCAAATTAACTTGGACACTAGTTGCACTAGCTCGTCCATACATGCTACCATGTCATGATCATGCATCATATTGTTGCACTTGCGTGTATTGAACGCTATTTATCTGCATTGTGGTAGGCCCTACTTTTGAGGATACCCCCGAGTATTCCAACGAAGGAGAGAAACTTCCCGCTACCCAACAAGGCAAGCAACCCCTTTGTTCATTCTGATAACATCCCACTCTCTCGCTCCTGCTCTTGTTTATTGCATTAGGACAAACATTCACTTGTCTGTCGTACACGGTAGATGAACCTATTCTTATGCATGACCTGTCATTGTCATAGTAAATAGCTAAACCTTACAACCTAGCATACCTGGTAGATGCTTGTGCCATGATGTGCTTAGCTTACTTTGCCTGCTATGCTTGCTATGCTTAGAGTTGTGTCAGGTATGATTCATCTAGGTGATGAACTGAGTGAAACAATGTTGTTCTGATGTGATGAACTTATGATGTACCCGATTTGGTAAAGGTAGCAATGAGAGGCTATGTAGGAGTACATAGCGGGTTGTCTCATTGGGACCGTTCTTAGGAACATAGTTCCGTGTTTGTGATCCAAGACTAGATACTACCACATGCTAGGCCCTGAAATATGACCCCGCTCGACTTATCAGTCGCTTAGTCCTTAGTCCAGGAGTTGCAAGTAGTTTCTGGTGTTTATAGCATGCTGGAGGCCGTGCGTAGCACTGACCCTAGGGGTGGGTTACGACGCGGTAGGCCGTGGCACGGTGTACCAAGGGTCACCCGAATGGTGGGCTTGGTAACCCTGCGCACATCGTTTGGGGCCATAGCAGAAACTTCGGCCAGACATCCGTGCGGGTTCAGTCTCAAATAGGCGATAGCCTGGACTAGAGGCCTTATGTGATTGACGGTCGTGGCCGACTCCCTCGCTGGTCTTCCGCTTGAAGGTTGCCGAGGTGCATGGTTTTATGAGCACACAACGATAAGTGGCGAGAGCGTGTGTGAAGAAGTACACCCCTGCAGGGTATGAAACTATTTGAATAGCCACGTCCTCGGATATGAAATACTTGGAAAACTTATGCTCTTCATAGATAATCAAATGGATACTCATAAAAATATCAAGACAATTGTGATTATCGTGGATGGCACTCTCCCAGGAGAGGGAAGTGAATCCATGGTGGTGTATTGTCATGGAGTTAGTGGACTCGTGTGCGATATCTAAAATTTAAACAAAGAGTTAAAATTGTGTAGTGTAGGTTAGCCATGAGTCAAGGCTGGCATTGCTGCATAAATTCCACCCCCCTTGTTGATACATGAGCATGAATAGTCTAGGTCTGCTTTCAAGACTTGCTGAGTATGTTTGTACTCATGTTTGCTTAATAAATGTTGTAGATGAGACCCAGGACCCATCAGGTGGGTTCTTTCTAGATGTCGACGATGCCGAATAGCTGGTGTCCCAGCTACGACCCTATGCCCTGTGGCGGGCTATAGATAGTCAGACCATGTGCCTTTTTACCCTTTCATCTGTCTGTACTCAGGCAGCTTATGCTTCCGCTTGGTTTGTATGAACTTGTTTGTATGACTTGAGTGTCGGGTCATGTGACTCCTATCTGTAAGAACCTATTATGCAAGGCTCGTCTGAGCCTCTTAAATAAAAGTTGTTAAATGGTTATGTTGTGATGCCATGGTTGTATCTATGCATATAGGGCATGTCGTGTGTACGTGTGATGTGCAACGGTATGTATGGGATCCGACACCTAGTTGTGTGCCTTTAGTAGTACTCTTTACGGGAAACTGCCTCTTTGTGCTTCCACTGAGCCATGGTAGCTTGCTACTGCTCCGGACACATTGATTGACCGACATGTATCCTTCTTTGCTGTTGTGTCTAACCCTTCGTGGAAATGTCTCGTAGTGTAATTGAGTCCTTGTAGCCTGCTATGACTCGTCTACGTGTATTGCTGGGTTACGTATGCCTGTTTCCGCACGGATGTGCCACTTGGGTTCTATGACTAGTCATGTCGGCCCGGGTTCTCTATCGGTTGACTGCCAGCGACATGTTCACGTACGTGAGCCAAAAGACGCAAACGGTCCCGGCTAAGGTAAGGCTGCAGCCATGGAGCTTACCGTGCGTGAGGCCGCAAAGTGATGTGATATGTTACAGTCTGGATTCATATGACTTAGGATCGGGGTCCCGACAATATGAATCTTGATCTATAGCCTCCCCAAGTTGCTTTACACCTAAACAATCTCTTCCACCAAGCCAAATCTGTGTGAGAGAGATTGTGTGTTGAGGAGTCTATCATCTTGAAGCACAAGAGCAAGGAATTCATCGACACTATCGAACCTATTTCGTTTTGGAGGGTGGTGCCTCCTACATTTGTTAGGTGTCGCTTGGGAGCCTCCTACTTCGTGTTGTGGAGTGAACCAAGAAGTTTGTAAGGGAAAGGAGATTGCCTACTTCGTGTAGATCGACCCCGAGTTAGGCTAGCCCTCCGTGGACGTAGGCCATCATGGTATATTCCATGTTGCTTCTTCGTATAACCTTCTGTGGACTAGTTACACGTGCTAAAACTGCCAACATCTTGAACTTATGCTTGAGGTAGTTTTATATTCCCGCTTGTAGTCTATTCACCCCCCTCTAGACATACACTTCTAGTGATCCCGCAATTGGTATCAGAGCATTGGTCTCCATTGCTTCGGTTTCAACACCATGGAGGAAGATGGATGTGTCTAGTGTGGAGAGTTTGTATTGTAGAGTGCCCATTCTTGATGGAGAGTACTATAGTCGATGGAAGAACGCCATGATTGATCTATTTGACAAATTCCATTTGAGAAAACATATTGAAAATCCCTATGTGCTTCCCATTGATGAATTGCATCCCACACACGAAGAGGAAATTAACATGCTTGGTAATCCTAGAACTGTCAATCTTATTGGTAGATGTTTACCAAGATTCATGCTTTCTCAATTGAAGAACTTTGCATCTGCTTACACCTTGTCGGATGATTTGAAGAAATGACATCCAAATCATTCATTAGGTAATCTTGATGACATTCTGCATAAAACTATTGCTTTTCATAAAATGAAGCCTAGTGATCCAAACTTTTATAAATGCCTATTTCAGCTCTGTGATTTTATGCGTGCTAAATGAGAATATTACAACTATCAATAACATTATTATTGAAGCCATTCGCATTCATAAACTTGAACATTGTCATGGTTATGATTCTAATGAGTCTCTTTGTTTCTATGACGAGGAGATCCTAGCAAATGATGACAATGAAGAACATGGCTACTATGGTGAAGATGAGTTGTTTGACATCGAGCAAGAAAAGATCATGAAGAATCTAAGTCTAATGGTGAACTTCAAGGATTATATGTTTGGCGGAAAAGAGTGGATTCTCGACAATGCATGCACGGATCACATGACTGGTGATAAAGACATGTTCCAAGAGATCACGCCTAATCAAGGTCCTCGAAGGTATGTGACCTTTGGAGACAACTCTAAGGGTAAGGTACTTGGCCTTGGTAAGGTGGCCATATCTCATGATAGCTCCATTCAAAATGTGATGCTTGTTGAATCCCTTGGCTACAATCTTCTTTCTGTATCTAGACTAGCAGATTGCTAAGTGTTTTGATTTGATAATCATAAAATTGTCTTTACCGGTATTCGTAGAGTTGATCTATACATTGTTCATTTCAATAAAAAGGCCCAACCTCGAACTTGTCTCGTTGCAAAATCATCTAAAGGTTGGTTATGGCATAGAAGTCTTGGACATGTAGGCATGCACAATATAGATAAGCTTATCAAGGTCGATCACATTCTTGGTGTTAAAGATGTTATCTTTCATAAAGATAGACTTTGTAGCGCTTGTCAAGCAGGAAAGCAAGTAGGTGGAAGTCATCCAGTCAAGAACATCATGACCACTGGGAGACCACTCGAGTTACTTCATATGGATTTTTTTGGTCCCAATGCTTACAATATTCTCGATGGAAACTCTTATGGTCTAGTTGTAGTTGATGATTTTTCCAGATTTACGTGGGTATTCTTTCTTGATGATAAGTCCCAGGTACAAAAGATCTTCCAGAACTTCGCACGCAAAGCGCAAAATCAGTTTGAAGTGAAGATCAAGAAGGTTCGGAGCTATAATGGATCGTAGTTCAAGAACACCCATGTGGATACCTTTCTTGACGAAGAGGGTATTTCACATGAGTTCTCATCTATGTACAGGCCTCAACGAAATGGAGTTGTTGAGAGAAAGAATCGAACCCTCATTGAGATGGCAAGAACGCTGCTTGACGAATACAAGACGCCATGACACTTTTGGGCAGAAGTTGTGGAAACAACATGTCATGCCACAAACCAACTCTACTTGCACAAGCTTCTTGGTAAAACGGCATACAAGCTTCTCACCAGTAACAAACCCCAAGTTGGATACTTTCGGGTATTCGGCTCCAAGTGTTATATTCTTGATAAGCATCGCCGTGCTAAATTTGCTCCCAAATCTCATGAACGTTTCCTACTTGGTTATGGATCGAACTCTCATACCTACCGTGTCTACAACAACTTCACTCGAAAAGCTAGAGAGACGGTAGATGTGAAGTTTGATGAGTCTAATGGTTCACAAGTCAAACAATTGCCAACTGATGTAGGTGATAAAGATCCTTCAAAAGCTATCCAAGACTTCCCTATCGGCAAGATTTGTCCCATGGAGGTGAAGTAAATAACTTCATCAACCCAAGTGGAAGCTCCTACTCTGGATCAAGGCTACCAACAACACGACATGGAAGCATCGACAAGTGGTACACGACAAGATGAAGAGGAGGAGGAAGTGGATCATGAAGATCCACCACAACCTCCTTCACCACCACCTCAAGGAGATGATCACGTCGACAACAACGGAGATGACGGAGATGATGAAGAAGAAGAAGAAGAAGAAGAAGCTCCACCAACTAACAAGCCTAAGCTACCCCGAGTTCGAGTTCAAGTGACCAAGAGCCATCCCCTAAACCAAATCTTTGGTGACATACAAACAGGGAGGATCACTCGTTGTAAAACTCACTTGGCTAACTTTTGTGAGCATATTCTTTCATCTCTAGCATTGAACCTTTGAAGGCTGAACAAGCTCTTGAGGTTGCGGATTGGGTGAATGCTATGCATGAAGAGATTCACAACTTTGAGAGGAACGAACTGTGGACACTCATTGAAAAGCCCACGAACGAACAAAACATTATTGGCACGAAATGGGTATTTCGGAACAAGCAAGATGAAGACGGTCAAGTCATTCGCGACAAGGCTCGCCTCGTAGCTCCAGGATATACACAAGTCGAAGGTATGGACTACGGTGAGACCTACGCCCCCGTTGCTAGATTAGAAGCTATTCGAATTCTTCTTGCTTATGCTAATCACCATGATGTCACGCTTTACCAAATGGATATTAAAAGTACTTTTTTAAATGGTGAGACAGAAGAAGATGTATTTGTTAAGCAACCACCTAGTTTTATAAATCCTAAGAAACCTGACCACGTTTACAAACTTCGCAAAGCTTTATATGGTCCTAAGAAAGCTCCTCGTAGTGGTATAAATGCCTAACGAAGTTTCTCATTGAAAAAGGATTTGAAATTGGTAAAATTTATGCAACCTTATTCACAAAGAGAGTTAATGGAGAATTATTTGTGTGCCAAATTTATGTGGATGATATTATCTTTGGATCTACTAACCCACAATTTAGTGAGAAGTTTGGAAGGTTGATGTTAGAGAAGTATGAGATGTCAATGATGTGTGAGATGAAATTCTTTCTTGGTCTACAAATCAAGCAAACGAGAGAAGGTACTTTCATCTATCAAACCAAGTACACCAAGGACTTGATAAAGAAGTTCAACATGCAAGAGTGCAAAGGTATGAGAACTCCCATGCCCACTAGCGGACATGATGATCTTACTAAGGAGGGTGAACTGGTTGATCAAAATGTTTATCGATCAATGATTGGTTCATTGCTTTATCTTTGTGCCTCCCGTCCCGATATTATGCTTAGTGTATGCATGTGTGCTAGATATCAAGCTGCTCCTAAAGAAAGTCATCTTAAGGCCGTTAAACGCACTGTGAGATACTTGATACATACACCAAACTTTGGCATTTGGTATCCCAAGGGATCTTCTTTTGATCTTGTAGGCTACTCTGACTCGGACTATGCCGGTGACAAGGTTGACAGAAAATCCACCTCGGGTACATGTCAATTTCTTGGTAGATCTCTTGTGTCTTGGTCCTCCAAGAAACAAAACTCGGTATCTCTATCTACTGCCGAAGATGAGTATATTGCTGCTGGATCATGTTGAGTGCAATTATTATGGATGACACAAACGCTTAAAGAGTATGGAATCAATGTTAAAAATGTGCCATTACTTTGTGACAGTGAAAGTGTTATTAAGATTGGTCATAATCCTGTGCAATATTCTCGAACCAAGCATATTCAAGTTTGACATCATTTCATTCGTGATCATGTTGCCAAAGGAGATATTAATCTTAAGCATGTTCATACTAACAAGCAATTGGACGATATCTTTACTAAGCCACTTGATGAAAAAGTGTTTTGTCATTTGAGGAGTGACTTTAACATCATTGATGCTTCAATCTTGAGCTGATCTCACTCGGATGCATGCAAGGGGATGAGCTTCATTGTTTATTCCATGCTATTATCATGAATATCATATCTTGGAATCCTATGCTCCCTTGTCTTGCATCTAACATTTTTGTAGGTACTTGGAAGAACAACACTCCACAAGATTGCCATCAACTCTTATCCTATGCAATCTTATCATGACCAAGTATCCACAACCTCACTTTGATGATCGAAGGAAGAAGACAACAAAACATATCCTTGACTTATATCCCTCAATTGCTAAATCTCAATTGGTATCAATTCATTTGGATATATCATGTTTTTCCTTACATTACTAACCTTTGTAGGTGAGAAGTGAACAAAAACAACAAGGATGTCTCCCAACTCAAGATGACCTTCATCAACTTCGAGCATCCTCATCAAGTTCACCTACAAGCTACATTAACAACATCACTCAAAGGTATGTACTCATATTCTTGATATAGCTTTACTCCAAGTCATGAGATAAAGCAACTCAAGTGATATGAAGACATTAAAATGCTTAATCAAAAATGGTAACCCCATTTTGAGCTTAACGATGAGTATGACCTCTCATCAAGTATACTTGCTTGGCTCCTAAGTCAATATACTCTAATATAGGTGACCTACTTACCGCCCATCATCTAGATAAGAATCTTGTTTGGTTCATTATCTTTTGCAAATTTCTTGGAACCATTCAAATCTTTTCTAGTTGATACCTTACTGTAAATTATTCGCAATCGGTATAAATCGTTTGTTTTTCTTCCCTGATTAATTTTCATTTACAACTTTGTCGTTGGTTCAAATTTTCTCATTCGCCAAGTTTCTGTTTTAAGCCTCGGAGCCTTCGATTCAAAGGGCTCGGTTCTACCGATTCAACAGACAAGCTGCACAACATCATATCTGTATCACCGACAAGATTGACTTGGAGCCACTGGTTTTCTATCTTATTTCAGTCTATGACTGAGTCTATAAATATTTGTCTTCCTTTTGTGATTTATCAATCCTTCGATGATACCTTTATATATATATATATAAAGGGTTGAAAGGGGGAGAAATACATTCAAGGATCCCTAACTCAAAGGAGGAGAAGTTCTACAAAATCCTCAGTTTATCGCATAGGAGAGAAATTATTTTCAATGATTCTCTCATTATTTCTCATTCTATGAGTCCTATTTTCAATGACCCTTGTTCTCAAGGATCCCTTCTTATTCCATGATCCCTGTATCTGACCCTATGTCTGCCTTTTTGTAAATTAATGCCAAAGGGGGAGAGATGTACAAAGCTTCAAAGCTAAAGAGGGAGATACATGCTTATGCAAAGGGGGAGATATAATTTAGGTGGGGAGGAGAATATCAAAAGTTAATACTTAACAATTGGAGAATACCAAAGTAAGGGGAGAAAATATGTTTTGGAGAAAGATTTATTTATTGCATTTGATTCTCTCATGTTAGAATTTTCTCACCTTATCCAATACCAATATCTAGATGCTAAGATTCAGGGGGGGGAGGATGTCCTACATTATCATATTTGAGGGAGAAACTTCTAAATGATCTTGGAGACATATCAATTCTAAGGAATACTATATTCTATATGTTCTCCATATCTTGGTATTTTGATTTCTATTTCTTTTGATTCATAGAATAATCTTGTGTTTACTAATATTGTTTTCCCAAGTGTATCTCTACTACTAGAATGCTCAAGAACTGAAGGTAAGTATATGCATCTTATCTTTAATCAAGATGATCTCTTGCTTCTTCCACATATTGTTTGCAAGAGGGAAGTCTTGAACAAGGATACACCTCATTCATATACATTTGATGCATAGAGCCAAGATACATATGACTTATCATATCCCTTCTACTACATGTGTGTCCGTGCATTCCAAAGCAACTATCCTTAAAGGGATTGCACACATTTAGGGGGAGAAAGTCTAAGTCATGTGTCTCTCAAAGTCTTCATTATATACATGCATATCCTTATTTGAAGCTTTAATTGTATGTTGTCATCAATTACCAGAAATGGGGAGATTGAAATTACAATATGCTCCCTTGGTGGTTTTGATAATTCGTCACAACATACATTGTCTCTGGGACTAATACTTTCATCTAGTGTATTTCAGATAAAGTCCATGGAGAGAGATGGTTCGCTAAGGAGTGTAAAGAGTATCCCCTTGAAGAAGAAGGAGAAGGAATAGTATTGTCCAAGCTTCAAGCAAGAGGACTCTACATTTAACCTTTTGTGAGAAATCACTTTGAGTCCATAGGAAATCCAATACTATCGAAAGGGGGTAAGGTATTGTTGGTGAACAAAGTGCTCATATGTGCACAAGTGATAGTCACCACATACACCCACAAGCTCTTCCACAAAAGTCTATCCAAAGCCAATATCCAAAATTGGTGCAACCAACACATCCCACTCGGTCCCACCGATTACAAACCTCAGACAGACTCAGCCAAACCCTAGCTTTTCGATGCAACCGATTCTGCTTCGGTCCCTCCGAGTTTGGGTTGCCAACTTCCTGTTACGCAAGTTTACAAAATCGGCCCCTCCGAGTTTTGTGAATCGGCATCACCGAGATTGGCAATCTGACCACTGGTCATTGTATCGGTGCAACCGAGATTTATGTATCAGTCTCACCGAGATTCAAAAGTTGCTACCTTTCAGGCAACTCGGTACCACCGAGATTAACACATCAGTGTCATCGAGTCTGACTTATTAGGTGTAACGGTTGGATTTTTGGAGATGCCTATATATACCCCTCCACCACCACTCACTCACAAGAGAAGCACTCAGAACAGTTCCCCAATCCTACCTACCGATTTTCTAAGAGAGAGCCACCTACTCATGTGTTGAGATCATGCCATTCCATTCCAATCATATGAATCTTGATATCTAGCCTCCCCAAGTTGCTTTCCACCAAATCAATCTCTTCCACCAAGCCAAATCTGTGAGAGAGTGATTGTGTGTGGAGGAGTCTATCATCTTGAAGCACAAGAGCAAGGAGTTCATCGACACTATCGAGCCTATTACCTTTTGGAGGGTGGTGGTTAGGTGTCGCTTGGGAGACTCCTACTTCGTGTTGTGGGGTGAACCAAGAAGTTTGTAAGGGCAAGGAGATCGCCTACTTCGTGCAGATCTACCCTGAGTTAGGCTAGTCCTTCGTGGACTTAGGCCATCATGGTATAGTCAAGGTTGCTTCTTCATGGAACCCTCCATGGGTAGAGCCCTCCATGGACTCTCACGACCGTTAGCCTCCATGGGTTGAATACTCCATAAACATGGACGTACGATAGCACCACCTATCGGAACCACGGGAAAAATCTTCATGTCCTTCATGCGTTTGATCTCTCTATTTGGACTCCTTACTTTCATGTTCAATGACTTTAATTTCTTCTGCTATACTTGATGACTTGCATGTGATTGTGTGTCATAGACTAGTTACACATGCCAAAACTTCTAACCCTTGAACTTATGCTTGAGGTAGTTTTAAATTCCTGCTTGTAGTCTATTCACCCCCCTCTAGACATACACTTCTAGTGATCCCGAAGTAGCCTTTTTTGATAAGTAAGAGTGTCGAACCCAATGAGGAGCTAAAGATAGAACAAATATTCCCTCAAGTTCTATCGACCATCGATACAACTCTATGCACGCTTAACGTTCGCTTTACCTAGACAAGTATGAAACTAGAAGCACTTTGTAGGTGTTGTGGGATAGGTTTCCAAGATAATAAAGAACACGTAAATAAAATCTAAGGCCTATTTAGATAAAGTAACAATTAAGTTAGTTTAATGAGTGTGGAAAAGTGGTGGTAGGAGTTGCGGAATTGTTCGTAAGCAATTGACTACATTACTAGACCGATAGCAAGTTTTATGTGGGAGAGTCTACTGCTAGCATGTCATCCCTTAATTGGAATTCTATGAACTTATGATTGGAACTATTAGCAAGAATCTGCAACTATTAACGTCCATTAAGGTAAAACCCAACCATAGCATTAAGATATATTGGTCCCCCTTCAACCCCGTATGCATCAATTTCTATGCTAGGCTGAAGCTGCTATCACCCTTGCCCTCTGATACATAGTCCTATCAACATACAACTAACCTTATGGTGTGATCCACGCGCGTGCTCATATGATGGGCACCAAAGGACAGAAACATAACCACAAGAAAATTAAACCAATCATAGCAATTCACCAATCACCGATAGGACAACAAAATCTACTCACACATCATAGGATGGCAACACATCATTGGATAATAATATGAAGCATAAAGCACCATGTTCAAGTAGAGGGTACATTAGCTTGTGGGAGAGTGGACCGCTGAATATAGATGGGGGAAGGCGATGAAGATGTTGGGGAAGATGACAGAGGTGTTGGTGTAGATCGCCGTCACATGATGATTGCCTCGGCGGCATTCCGGCGCCATCGGGAGAGAGGGGGAGCGAGCCCCCCTCCTTCTTATTATTCCTTAACCTCCCCCCTAGATGGGAGGAGGGATTCCCCTCTGGTCCTTGGACTCGATGGCAACGAAGGGGCAAGATCCCCTCCGAGATTGGATCTCTCTCTCTCTGTTTCCTTCTATTTCTGCCTCCCCAGATTCTGGCCTTTCATCGTTTCTTAAATTCCTGAAGATGCGTAACTGCGATGGGGCTGAAATTTTAACATGATTTTTAACCAGATATTAGCTTTCTCGCGGCGAAAGAAGGGCACCAACCACCTTAAGGGGTGACCACAAGCCACCCTAGTGCACCTAGGGGGTAGGGCGTGCCCCTATAGCTTGTGGCCCCCTCGGGCATCGTCTCACATCGATTATTTTTCCCAAAAAACACATATATTCCAAAAAAAACTTTGTAAGTTTTTATCGCGTTTGGACTTCGTTTGGTATGGATATTGTGCAAAACAAAAACATGCAACAAACAGGAACTGGCACTAGGCACTGGATCAATGTGTTAGTCCCAAAAATAGTATAAAAAGTTGCTAAAAGTATATGAAAGTTATAGAATATTGGAATGAAACAATAAAAAATTATAGATACGATGGAGATGTATCAGCATTCCCAAGCTTAATTCCTTGCCCTTATAATGGGTGGATCTTCACAAAGTAGGCGATCTCCTTGCCCTTACAAACTTCTTGGTTCACTCCACAACATGAAGTAGGAGGCTCCCAAATGACAGCTAACCAATATAGGAGGTACCACCCTACAAAATGTAATAGGCTCGGTAATGACAATGAACTCCTTGCTCTTGTGCTTCAATATGATATACTCCTCAACACACAATCACTCTGTGATAGATTTGACTTGGTGGAAGAGATGGGATTGGTGGAAAGCAACTTGGGGAGGCTAGAAATCAAGTTCCATATGGTTGGAGTGGAAGATCTTGATCTGAACACAATGGTAGGTGGTTCTCTCTCAGAAAATCTAATAGGATAGGTATGGAATAGTTCTGAGTGCTTCTCTCTCGAGTAGGTGGTGGTGAAGGGGTATTTATAGGCATCCCCAAAAATCCAACCGTTACACACAAAATGACCAACTTGGTGACACCGATGTGTTAATCTCGGTGGTACCGAAGTGACCAAAAGGTGGCAACTTTTGAATCTCAGTGAGACCGATATGTGAAACTCGGTTCCACCGATAAGGTGACCAACGGTCAGACTTCCAATCTTGGTAATGCCAACCCAACATTCTCGATGGTACCAAAAATGTGAATTTGCGTAACAGAAAGTTGGCAACCTAAACTCAGTGGCAATGGTATGGAATTGGTTGCACCAAAGTGGCTAGGGTTTTGCTGAGTCTGTCTAGGTTTTGGAATCGGTGGCACTGGGATAGGAATGTTGGTTGTACCGATTTTGAATGTTTGGCTATAGACAGACTTTGGTGGGAGATCTTGCGAACGTTTTTCGTGACTCTCGCTTGTGCATGTATGAGCATTTGCTCACAAACAAAACCTTACCCCCTTTTAATAGTATTGGCTTTCCTATGGACTCATGGTGATTTCTCACAAATGTAAAAGGTAGAGTCCTTTTGCTTGAAGCTTGGCCAACCTATTTCCTTGCATCTTGGGGTAATTCCATAATCCTTTTGCCATCCCTATCATCGAACTTTCCTGAAATATACTTGGTGGAAACATTAGTTCAATTACTTATATTTTGTTATTAATTACCAAAACCACCAAGGGAGCAAATGTGCTTTCAATATCCCCCTTTTTGGTAATTTATAACAACATATATATCAAAGCTTTGACAAAGATATAATCAATGAATATAATCGTCGCTTTGAGAAGTACGTGATAAGCAAGAGCTCCCCCTAAGTTTGTGCATTATTTTAAATTTGCATTTGAATGCAAATGCACAATCAGTTAGGTACATGGGTCACTTCTTACATGTCACATACAACTTGGTGGTGTGCTGGAATAATTAGAATGAACATCATAGCACATCACAATCAAGCAAAGAGTAATGATCATCACATAAGCATTAAGATGATAGGAAATAGTAGCATCACATAGTAAAGCGTATGATCAAACATCATCAAATGTGTATCACAAGCAACCAAAACAAGCAACCAAAATATAATTGTTTTTGAAAAGCAACAAACACCAAACGCTCTTTCACTCGAAGCCTAAAGATCTATATACACTTCTCCCCCTTTGTCAACAAGTTACCAAAAAGTTCAAAGGCATATATCTAAGCGTTCTTGGGCTGATCTCCTCCGGTTGTTGATGAAGGAGTCGAGATAACAACATCTGCGAAGATCTCTGCAGATGTCGTGGATGGAGCTGGAGTGGATACTGGAGGAACTGGAGCTGATGGATTAGGAGTTGAGGTGACTGTAGCAGGAGCTAATGAAGAGGGCCTCAAGTCTGGAGCAGGCACTATGGCTGATCTACCCTGAGTAGTGAACTGTGTGCTCGGCCTGAGAGGTGATCCATCCTCCTCCTCCCCATCATCATCTGAAGAAGTAGAAGAGACCCAAGGGATGTGCACTAAGTCAACTTCCTTATGAAGCTCTATGACTGTCTTAGTTACCTTGTCCACCTTATCATTGAGAGTCGTGATCCTTGTTTCAAACATCCTCACAAGATTGTTCTGGTTGTCCAGAATTCCCTTAATGTCCTTATGCATGTTCTGAACTGATGAAATCAACAGATACATTTGCTCATTTCTGGATCTGGGGACTTGAGCACTAGTGTCTCGAGCTGCCTTTGCCTCTGCCTGAGCTGCAGCTGATGTGGGATGATCTGGGTCCATCACCACAACATTGTCCTCGAGTTCTGGCTGTAGGGGCAAATGTGGACGATCTATAGCAAATATGTGCTTCTCAATATGAGAGTTGATAAGCATCTGGATATAGGGTGCATAGCAGCAAGAGCACTTCTTATCAGCAGCAACCCTCTTGACCGTCTCAACAATCAAGTCCATAACTCTAATCCTAGTGTGACTGTCAAGGTGGATCAACATGTTGATGGAGTAGCCTCGGATCATCTTGTCATCTCCTGACTTGGGCGTCAAGGTGTACCTCAGAATGGTGTTAATGGTGCAGAGGCCAGCTTGAAGATAGTAGATGGATCCTAGCTTGTGAGATTGCACTTTGTCTGCAGGGATAGGAGTATACATATCCTTCATGGTATTGTGACTCGCCTTGGATTCTGAGTATACATCCAAATCACCATCCTGAGCCTTTGGAACTCCTAGAAGTGTAGCCCATTCATCAACAGTAGATTCATACCTTGCTCCTTCAGTCATCCATACAATCCTACCATCTCCATAGGAATGTGCAATGGAGTAGAATTGTATGATCATCTCATCGTTCCATGCAGTAAACTCTCTACCAACAAATTCATCCAGTCTAGTGCAGTGGAAATTGTCCTGGACACTTGGAAAGTGGTCCTCATTATCCTTAATGAATTTCCAATCAACATATCTCATATCACTGACAGCTGGGCTCTTTTCTAGCAGCACTGTCTCATAGAAGTCTTTTCGCTCCGTGGTGTAGAATCTATAATCATTAGCAGTCTTCTTCCTTTGGGCACATGGATCTATAGCTCTACATGCCCTCAAACCCGAGTCTTTCCCCTTTTTCATATCTTCAGCAACTAGGTGGCTGACATCATGTACTGGAAGATGTGGTCTAAGTTTCATCAAGGTTATCAATTCATCATCTTGCTCAGCTCTGGAAGCAGTTCCCTTGTTCTTTTCAGAAGCTGGAATCTGCCTAGATGTCCTCTTAGGCTTTTTAGCAGCAGCCTTCTTGGATGCAGATTTAGTGCTCTTGGATGTGCCAGTCTTGGGCATAGCATCAGCTAGAAGTTTCTTGGCCTTCTTCTTAGGAGGAGCCTTCTCAACATGTTCTTCCTCCTCTTCGTCAGCAGCAGCACCAGCAGCCTTCTCTGGATTTTCATACATGGATGTAGGCCTGCCAATCACATGAATAATCCTCTTCCTGTCTTTCTTCTCCCCTGCCTTCTTAGGCATAGACTTCCTTGGGGGATCGATGGACACTGTAGCCCTAGCGCTCTCATGTGCTTTGCTAGTTTCAGATCTAGCATAGATCTTGCTGACAACTCTCCTAGAAGAAGTGGCTTCATTAGCAGACTTCTTAGCAGCCTTTTCTTGCTTCTTGGCAAAAATCTCCTTAGGGACAAAGTCTGAATCCTCCTTATCTGAATTCAGCTTCTTTTTGGTCCTTGTAGAAGCTTTGGGAAACCAATGGGAGCTGGGGGTGCCTGGATCTGAAAATGAACTAGACACTGGGCTTGTGCCTGAACTCATGTGAATACCTTGCCCTGGTAAATTCTGACTGTCCTCAGCATCTGACATACTGACCCTGTGAATAGAGTATAGAAGAGCAGAAGAAGATGAGTCATCACAAAATGAGGCTGTTTTTTGAAAGTTTGAATAATAGATTTTGAAAGTTTTGCATTCTGTCAAATAAATATCGGTACAGCCGAAGCAAAATTATCGGATCTACCAAGGCAGACTTCCTCCTTAGCCGAAACTTGGCACCCCTTTCGGTGAGACCGAAAGGTGCACTCGGTTTCACCAAGATAGTTCTCAGTACCCCAGATGTCCAAATCAGTGACACCGATTTGCCTGCTTCGGTTCCACCAAGATTCATCGGGCGGACGACAAAACCCTAAAATTCCACGGTTCTCTAATCTACGGGATTCCTTTTGTGGATAGAACGCTTTCAAATAGTGGCAAAATATCATAGAAATCCTAATGCGCAAGATTTGGAGGTTGGAGCGCAAGAGGGGGCTAAATCCGTACCCTAGCTTGGCGACGGATCCGCTACGTCGGCGACGATGGAGAAGATTTCGTCGATGGTGGAGATTCCAAACGGCAGAGGAGCGCTGGGGGGACAAGGGCGATGACCAGGGGTCTTGAAAACGGCAGCTTAGGGTTCTAAGGCGCAACGTTTTGAGGATGAATATCAAAGCGTCGGGGTCCACAGTATATATACCCACCACTGTCGGTGATGCCGATTCTATATTGTTGGTGTCACCGAGTTCCTCAGCTGTCAGTTGACAGGGAAACTCGGTGTAACCGAGAATATGGAATCGTTAGTACCAAAATAGAAAACCAGGTCAACCCTAGGCATTCAGTGAGACCGAGATTTTTGGGTTGGTTCCACCGAGATGCACTTGGGAGGTTTTAATGGTTAGTCCTTGTCGATACAAAACTCCAAGTGCTCCACACACAAAGGGATCGAAAAGCACTTGTTCAAATTTTGTGATGCAGCATGAATAGAGTATGAGGTGAGAAAGCATAGATAGCTAAAGAGTGGTCCTAGGCATTCTTGTTCATCCAATTGGCAAAAGATAAATCAAAGACCGAATAGCAACAATTGGATGTCCTCGAATGAGAAAATAAATGCAGACCAACATGCTCACACAATAAGATGTCAAATGAAATCAAGACAACACATGCACAAACACTCTAGCATCTAACAAGCACTTGGGCTATGACGAACTCATATATATATATGAGTATTTGACTTAGGAGCCAAGTAAGAGTACTTGATCATAGGTCATAGTCATCATTTAAGCACAAGTGAGGTTACCACTTTTACATAAAGCATTTGATGTTGTCACATACTAAGAGATGCCTTGCCTCAAGTCTTAGAGTAAAGCTCCCCCTTGATGTGACATCCCCCCATAAGAGGGACAAACTAACCTTGGGTTTTGTTGATGAAGACTTCATGTTGGTGAGGTATTGGTGGAATGTCAAAGTTGATGAAGATCACCAAGAGTTGGGAACATCCTCGTTGTTTCCTTACTCTTCTCACCTACATGGGTTAGTCCCAACACTCAAGAGACAAATACAAGGATATCTATGGACATGGAGTGCAAAGAATGTGTGATGATGTACATTGATTTGTTGATTACCTTGTCCCTTGCTTACCTTTGAGGGAATATGTGACTCCTTGAACTATTGCATAGGGTTGATGTTGATTGCATATAGATCTTGCTAATAATGAATGTGAGTGAATTTCATTGGCGGAGTCACCCCTCAAGAACTTTCTAGTTCTTCTTCTCGGGGACCCACATCAAGTTGATGGGGATCCTCGGTGTTGAAGTAGCACTTGTAGAAGTTGAGTTTGTAGTAGCCTTGGGAACCCACTTCACCAAATCTTGGGATTCGTCTTCATAAGAGTCAAAGTCCTCTTGAAACTTGTTCTTGCCCTTGAGCTTGGTGTCTTGTGGTGGAAGGTCATCTTGCGCTTTTGTTCCCTTGGGATGAATATTTTCATACTTCTCCTTTCGAGGAACAAACTTGGGATTGAGTTATTGACCTTCTTCCCACTCAACTCCATTAGCATGGAAGTAGCCAACACCACGATTCATCCGGTATCCTCCATGCTTGCGTACAATCTCCTCAAATTGTTTGCACCCTTGAAGACTCTTGTAGATACCTTTCTATATAATTCCTTTCAATAAATCATTTTCTTGCTCAGGTGTAACTTGGTTAAGAGAATCATTATTAGGGGAATCAATAGAACTATTAGGAATAACATCATTGGGTTTAGCATTTTTATTGTTGCTACTAGATGAAGAACCTTTCTTTCTTTTGTTACTAGCTTGCTTAGACTTAACTTGAGGCATGAATGTAGATAAGAGAAGTCATTTGGCTAGATAAGATAAAGTCTTCTTCATTGATAGCTATAAGGAACTAATGCTCTTGCTCTAAGTTGAGCTTCTCGAAGTGTAGCTTCTCATGTGTCCTTACAAGCTCTCTATGATCTTCTAGAGTTGACTCATGAGCTAACTTAAGAGTTTTTAATTTTTGAGTTAGTCATGCTATTTCCAACTTATCATCGTCAATCGACCTATCTTGATTAGCATGAGAAATATCAAGTTCATTTTGATCAACATCACTAGTTTTATCACATAGCAAGTCATCATCATAAAGCAAATCATCTTCATAACTATTGAAATCAAGATATTCGGGGTGTGATACCTTGGGGCCTTTAGCCATGAAGAAAATTCCACTCCCTTCGTTTGGTGAATCAAATAGATCATAGGAGTTGGTTGTCACTAGTGCAATTCCGGCAACACCATCATCTTGACTATAGTAAGAGTTGGAGTGATGGCTTCTCTTGGAGTGATTGTCAGAGTCGGAGTCGGAAACCCATTCAACAACATGAGCTTGATGTTTCCTTCTTGAGTAGCTCTTGGTGTACTTGTCCTTCTTCTCCGAGTCCTTACTTCTCCTTGAGGGTCTTCGTTCATAACGATCATCTCTACTCCTTCTATCTCTCTCTCTCTCTCTGAGGTGATTCATTCCTTGAGCTTCGTCTTCTAGGTGACTCTTCTCTTCATTTGTAAGGAGTCATGCACTCATTGGAGTAGTGTCCGGGCTTCCGACAATCATAACAGTTTCGGTCACAACTTGACGAACGCTTCTCTTCATGTCTTGAGTTGGAGCTACGATCTTTGCTTCTATTCTTGTAGAACTTGTTGAATTTCTTGAGCACGAGGCTTATCTCTTCATTTGTGACAAGGTTGTTGCTTGAGGTAGCGGGAGCATCACTTGTGGCTTTGTAAGCACCGCTATACTTGTGGTGAAGCTCTTCCCTGTCTTTGAGTGTCATCTCATGATAAACAATTCTACCAATCACTTCAGTTGGCTTGAGATCTTTGTAGTTGGGCATCAATAGGATCAATGTGCAAATGGTGTAATATCGATCATCCAAAGCTCGAAGTATCTTCTTGATGATGAATTTGTCAGTCATTTCTTCGCTTCCTAAGCCGGCAATCTCATTGGTGATGAGAGCTATCCTTGAGTACATCTCAGCGACTCCTTCACCATGCTTTGCCTTCAACTTGTCAAGTTGCCCTTGAAGAACATCTAACTTGGATTCTCTCACGGACTTAGTTCCTTCATGCAGATCAACCAAAGTGTCCCAAATCTCTTTTGCGTGTTCAAGATGGCTCATTTTGTTTAATTCTTCGGGGCATAGGAAGTTGAAGAGAATGTCACATGCTTGAGAATTGAGTTGCAACATCTTCAATTCATCCGCAGTCTGTTCATGATCGGGTTCCTTTCCTTCCGCAAAGAATTCACCTTGCAAGCCAAGACGAACAACATCCCAAACAACATAATTATGACCAAGCAAATGCATTTTCATTTTGTGCTTCCAACTAGCAAAATTTGTGCCATCAAAGTGAGGACCTCTACGGTGATAATTTCCATCACTAGATGCCACACTTCTCCTAGGTTGTGAAACCAATGCAATGGAGACCAAAGCTCTGATACCACTTGTAGGATCGAAAGTAGGTCAAGAGGGGGGTGATTAGACTACTTGACCAAATAAAAGTTTTGCCTTTTCCCAAATTTTAGTTCTTGGCAAGTTTTAGCATTCATAGCATGTCAAGTACACCCTACACATGCATGTCTAAGAGTATAGCAGCGGAAAGTAAAGACAATGCACATGTAAGTAAAGAGAGGGTAAGGAATGCAAACACAAGTGAAGACACAAAGATATTTCCTGTGGTTCCGATAGGTGGTGCTATCGTACGTCCAAATTCATGAAGTCTTCAACCATGGAGGGTAACGGTCGCGAGAGTCCACGGAGGGCTCTTCCCACAGAGGGTTCCACAAAAAGGCAACCTTGACTATACCATGACGGCTTTCGTCCACGAAGGACTAGCCTCACTATGGGTGGATCTTCACAAAGTAGGCGATCTCCTTGCCCTTACAAACTTCTTGGTTCACTCCACAACATGAAGTAGGAGGCTCCCAAGCGACACCTAACCAATCTAGGAGGCACCACCCTCCAAAAGGTAATACGCTCATTAATGACGATGAAGACCATGCTCTTGTGCTTCAAGATGATAGACTCCTTAACACACAATCACTCTCTCACATATTTGGCTTGGTGGAAGATGGGATTGGTGGAAAGAAACTTGAGGATGCTAGAAATCAAGATCCATATGGTCGGAGTGGAAGATCTTGATCTTAACACAAGGGTAGGTGGTTCTCTCTCAGAAAATATGATAGGATAGGTATGGAATAGTTCCGAGTGATTCTCTCTCGAGTAGGTGCTGGTGAATGGGTATATATAGGCATCCCCAAAAAGCCAACCGTTACACACAAAATGACCAACTCGGTGACACTGATGTGTGTATGACCAAAAGTATGTCTAGAGGGGGGGTGATTAGACTACTTGACCAAATAAAAGTTTTGCCTATACCAAGTTTAAGGGTTGACAGTTTTTAGCATTTCATGGCAAGTCAAGTACACCCTACACATGCAAGTCTAAGAGCATATAGCAGCGGAAAGTAACAACAAGCATGTATAGAAGGGATAGGGTAGGATGATCAAACGCAGTTGTAGAAACGATTATTTTTCCCATGGTTCCAATAGGTGGCGCAATCGTACATCCACGTTTATGGAGTCTTCAACCCACGAAGGGTAATGGTCGCGAGAGTCCACGGAGGGCTCCAACCAAAAGGGTCCACGAAGTAGCAACCTCTATTCCATAACGGCTTCCGTCCACGAAGGACTAGCCTCACTATAGGTGGATCTTCACGAAGTAGGCGATCTCCTTGCCCTTACAGACTTCTTGGTTCACTCCACAACATGAAGTAGGCGGCTCCCAAGCGACACCTAACCAATCTAGGAGGCACCACCCTCCAAAAGGTAATAGGCTCGGTAATGACGATGAACTCCTTGCTCTTGTGCTTCAAGATGATAGACTCCTTAGCACCCAATCACTCTCTCACAGATTTGACATGGTGGAAGAGATGGGATTGGTGGAAACCTACTTGGGGAGGCTAGAGATCAAGATCCATATGATTGGAGTGGAAGATCTTGACCTCAACACAAGGGTAGGTGGTTCTCTCTCAGAAAATCTGATAGGATAGGTATGGAATAGTTCTGAGTGCTTCTCTCTTGAGTAGGTGGTGGTGAAGGGGTATATAGGCATCCCCAAAAATCCAACCGTTACACACAAAATGACCAACTCGGTGACATCGATGTGCTAAACTCGGTGGTACTGAAGTGACCAAAAGGTGGCAACTTTTGAATCTCGGTGAGACCGATATAGAAAACTCGTTTGCACCGATAAGGTGACCAAAGGTCAGATTTCCAATCTCAATGACACCGATCCAACATTCTCGGTGGGACTAAAAATGTGAATTTGCGTAACAGAAAGTTGGCAACCTAAACTCGATGGCTCCGGTATGGAATCAGTTGCACCGAAGTGGCTAGGGTTTGGCCGAGTCTATCTAGGATCTGGAATCGGTGGCACCGGTATGGGAAAGTTTGTTGCACTGATTTTGAGTGTTAGGTATAAAATAGACTTTGGTGGGAGAGTTTGTGGATGTTTTTGGCGACTATCACTTGTGCACGTTTGAGCATATTGTTCACCAACAAAACTTTATCCCCTTTTAATAGTATTGGCTTTCCTATGGACTCAAAGTGATTTCTGACAAATATAAAATATAGAGTCCTCTTGCTTGAAGCTTGGCGAATCTATTTCCTTGCATCTTGGGGTATGTCCACAATCTCCCCCTTTTTTGTAATTAATGACAAAATATAGATCAAAGCTTCGACATATGATAAAATCAATGAATATAATCGTCGCTTTGAGAGGTATGTGATAAGCAATATCTCCCCCTAAATTTGTGCATTATTTTGAATTTGCGTTTGAATGCAAATGCACAATCAATTAGGTATATGGGGCACTTATTCCATGCCACATACAACTTGGTGGTGTGCGAGAATAATTAGAATGAATAACAACGCACAACACAATCAAGCAAAGGTGAATGATCATCTCATAAGCATTAAGATGATAGGAAATAATAGCATCACACATAACAACGAATGATCACACATAAACACAAAAGTATCTCACGTCAAACCAAAAGAACCAAATGTTTTGAAAAGCAACAAACACCAAAATGCTCTCTCGCTCGAAGCCTAAAGATCTATATACACTTCTCCCCCTTTGGCAACAAGTTACAAAAAAGTTCAAAGGCATACATCTAAACTTTCTTGGGTTGATCTCCTCCGGTTGTTGGTGAAGGAGTCGAGATAACAGCGTCGGCGAAGATCTCAGCAGATGTTGTGGATGGAGTTGGAGTGGCAGCTAGAGGATTTGGAACAGATGGAGTAGGAGCTGAGGTGACAGCAGGAGGAGCTGATGAAGAGGGCCTCAGGTCTGAAGCTGGCACAGTGGCTGATCTGGCCTGGGTAGGAAACTGTGTGCCTGTCCTGAGAGGTGATTCATCCTCATCATCATCATCATCTGAAGAAGTGGTGTGAGGAAGTGGCACTGAGTCAACTTCCTTCTGGAGCTCTATAACTATCTTAGTCAGCATGTCCACCTTATCACTAAGGGTCTTGATCCTAGTTTCAAAGATCCTGACAAGACTATTCTGGTTATCCAGAATCCCCTTAATGTCCTTCTGCATACCCTGAACTGATGATATCAACAAATCCATTCGTTCATTCCTGGATCTAGGGACTTGAGAACTAGTGGCTCTAACTGCCTCTGCTTTTGCCTGAGTTGCAGCTGAAGTGGGATGATCAGCATCCATCACCACAACATTGTCATCGAGATCTGGCTGTAGGGGTAAATGTGGATGATCTAGAGCAAAAATGTGCTTCTCCAATTTTGAATTGATAAGCATCTGGATGTATGGTGCATAACAACAAGAGCTCTTCTGGTCAGCAGCAACCCTCTTGATTGTCTCAACAATCAAATTCATGACTCTGATCCTAGTGTGTCTGTCAAGGTGGATCAACATATTGATGGAGTGGCCTCAGATCATCTTGTCATCTCCTGACTTGGGCATCAAAGTATGCCTCAGAATGGTGTTCGTCATGTGAAGGACAGCCTAAAGAAAGTAGATGGATCGTAGCCTGTGAGACTTCACATTGGCAGCAGGGATCTCCTTGTACATATTTGCCATAGCATTGTGGCTCGCCTTTGATTCTGACTATACATCCAAGTCACCATCCTGTGCTTCAGGAATTCCTAATATAGAAGCCCATCTTCAACAGTTGATTCATACATTGCAACTTCAGTCATCCATACAATTCTACCATCTCCATAGAAATGTGCAGTGGAGTAGAATTGCATGATCATCTCATTGTTCCAAGTAGTGAATTCTCTGCCAACAAACTCGTCCAAACCTATGCAGTGGAAATTGTCTTGGACACTTGGAAAGTAGTTCTCATTCTCCTTAATGAATTTCCAGTCAACATACCACATGTAACTGACAGCTGGACTCTTGTCAAAAAGCACAACCTCATAGAAATCCTGTTGCTCATTGGTATAAAATCTGTAGTCCGTAACTGTCTTCTTCCTTTGGGCATATGGATCTGTAGTTCTCCAAGATCTCAATCCTGAATCCTTCCTTTTCTTCATATCTTCAGCTAGTGGGTAGCTGGCATTGTGTACTGGAAGGTGTGGTCTGAGCTTCATCAAAGTTGTCAGGTCATCATCAACTTCAACTCTGGAGGCAGTCCCTTTGTTCTTCTCAAAAGCTGGAATCTGCCTGGATGTCCTCTTAGGATTTTCAGCATCAGGCTTCTTGGATGTGCGAGTCTTTGGCATAGCATCAACCAAAAGCTTCTCAACCTTCTTGGGAGGAGCCTTTGTAGCTGGCTCATCCTCCTCTTCCTCAGCAGCAGCACCAGTTGCTTCCTCTGGATCTTCATACATGGAAGTGGGCCTGCCAGTCACATGAATAATCCTCTTCCTGGACTTTTTCTCCCCTGCTTTCTTAGGCATAGCTTTCTTGGGGACCTCAACTGAAATAGTTCCTCTAGCAGTCTCATGAGCCTTGAAGGTTGAGGCGGGTGCATAGATCTTGCTGACAACTCTTCTGGAAGAAGTGGCTTCAGTAGTAGACTTCTTAGCAGCTTTCTCTTGCTTCTTAGCAAGAATCTCCTTAGGAATGAAATCTGAGTCTTCTTCATCTGAGTTGAGCTTTTTCCTAGTTCTGGTGGCAACCTTGGGCAAACCATGAGAGCTAGGGGTGCCTGGATCTGAGAAAGAACTGGCTTCTGGGCTAGTTCTAAAACTCATATCAACTCCTTGCTCTGGCAAATTCTCACTGTCTACTGAGCCTGACATACTGACCCTTTGAATAGAGTATAGCAGAGCAGAAGAAGATGAGTCATCACAAAATGAGGCTGGTTTGTGAAATTTGAGCAATGAATTTTCAAAAAGTTTTGCAATCTGTCAAATAGATATCGGTGCAGCCGAAAAGAAATTTTCGGTGGGGCCGAGACAAACTAACTCTTTAACAGGAACTTGGCGGCCTTTTCGGTCGGACCGAAAAGTGCTACTTGGTTCCACCGAGTCAGTTCTCAACCTCACTGAAAAGCATATCGGTGAGACCGATATTTTCGTTTCAGTTCCATCGAGATTTATCAGGCGGACGGCAAAACCCTAGAAAATCCATCTAACTCGAGATTTTGGACTTTTAAGTGAATGGATATATGAGCAAAGGGTGCAAAGATGATTAAAAAGTATCTAATACGTAAGAATCGGATGGGGAGCGCACTAGAGATCGAATCCGTACCCTAGCTTTGCGCGGATCCTCTATAGAAGCGAGGAGGGAGCAGATTTTGTCGACGGCGGCGATTCCCAGCGGCGGAGGAGCGCAGGAAGACAAGGGAGACGACCAAGTGTCTCAAGGCGGTAGCTCAGGGTTCTGAGGCGCGACGTTTGAAGATAGAATTTCAAAGCGTCGGGGTCCACGACATATATACCCTCCACTGTCGGTGATACCAATTTTATGTTTTCGGTGTCACCGAGTTCCACAACTGTCGGCTGACAGGGAAACTCGGTGTAACCGAGAATATGAAATCGGCAGTACCGAGATTGACAGACAAATCAACCCTAGGCATCCGGTGAGATTGAGATTGTGGGGTTGGTTCCACCGATATGCACTTGGGAGGTTTTAATGGTCAGTCCCGAGTGCTCCACACACAGAGGGATCGAAAAGCACTTGTTCAAATTTTGTGATGCAGCATGAATGGTATATGAGGTGAGAAAGCATAGAAAGCCAAAGAGTGGTCCTAGGCATTCTTGTCCATCCAATTGGCAAAAGAGAAAATCAATAACCAAATAGCAACAATTGGATGTCCTCGAATGACAAAATAAATGCCGACCAACATGCTCACACAATAAGATGTCAAAAGAAATCATGACAAACATGCACAAACACACTAGCATCTAACAAGCACTTGGGCGATGACGAAGTCATCTATACATGAGTATTTGACTTAGGAGCCAAGTAAGAGTACTTTATCATAGGTCATACTTATTGTTTAAGCACAAGTGGGGTTACCACTTTTACATAAAGCATTTAATGTTGTCACATGCTAAGAGATGCTTTGACTCAAGTCTTAGAGTAAAGCTCCCCCTTATTGTGACATCCCCCCATAAGAGGGACAAACTAACCTTGGGTTTTTTTGATGAAGACTTCATGTTGGTGAGGTAGTTGTGGATGCTCAATGTTGATGAAGATCACCAAGAGTTGGGAGCATCCTTGTTGTTTCCTTACTCCTCTCACCTACATGGATTAGTCCCAACACACAAGATACAAATACAAGGATATCTATGGACATGGAGTGCAAAGCATATGTTATGATGTCCATTGATTAGTTGATTACCTTGTCTCTTGCTTACCTTTGAGGGAATGTGTGACTCCTTGAACTATTCAATTGAGTTGATGTTGAGTGCAAAAAGTCCTTGCCAATAATGAATGTGAGTGAATTTCATTGGCAGAGTCACCCCTCAAGAACTTACTAGTTCTTCTTCTTGGGGACCCACATCAAGTAGATGGCGATCCTTGGTGTTGAAGTAGCCTTTGTAGTAGTTGAGCTTGAAGTAGCCTTGGGAACCCACTCCACCAAAGCTAGGGGTTCATCTTCATATGAGTCAATGTCCTCTTGAAGCTTATTCTAGCCCTTGAGCTTGTGGTGTTGTGGTGGAAGGTCATCTTGGGTGTTTGTCCCCTTGGGAAGAGTATTTTCATACTTCTCCTTTTGAGGAACAAACTTGGGCTTGGGATATTGACCTTCTTCCCACTCAACACCATGATTCTTCCGGTATCCTCCGTGCTTGCATAAAATTTCCTCAAATTGCTTACATCCGGCAAGACTCTTGTAGATACCTTTTTCTATAATTCCTTTCAATAAAGCATTTTCTTGCTAAAGTGTAACTTGTCTAAGAGAGTCATCATTAGTTGAATCAAGAGAACTACTAGAAGCAACATCATTGGGTTTAGCATTTTTATTGTTGCTACTAGATGAAGAACCTTTCTTGCCTTTGTTATTAGATTGCTTAGTTTTAACTTGAGGCATGAAAGTAGACAAGAGTAGTCGTTTGGCTAGATAAGATGAAGTCTTCTTTCGGAGATCGTCATTGATAGCTTTGAGAAACACATGCTCTCTCTCCAAGTTGAGCTTCTCGAAGCGTAGCTTCTCATGAGTTCTCACCAGCTCTCTATGATCTTCGAGAGTAGATTCATGAGCTAACTTAAGAGTGTTTAGTTCTTTAGTTAGCTGTTCTATTTTCATCTTATAATCATCAAATGACTCATCTTGACTAGCATGAGAATTATCAATTTCATTTTGATCAACATCACTAGTTTTATCACAAAGCAAGTTATCGTTACAAAGCAAATCATCTTCACAAAGCAAATCATCTTCATCACTATCAAAATAAAGATACTTGGGGTGTGATACCTTGGGGCCTTTAGCCAAGAAGCAACTTCCACTCCCTTTGTTTGGTGAATAAAATAGGTCATAGGAGTTGGTAGTCACTAGAGCAATTCCGGCAACACCGTCATCTTGACTATAGTCGGAGTTGGAGTGATAGCTTCTCTCAGAGAAGTCGAAGTCGGAAACCCATTCACCAACATGATCTTGATGTTTTCTTCTTGTGTAGATCTTGGTGTACTTGTCCTTGTTCGAATATCTACTTCTCCTTGAGTGTCTTCGTTCATAACGATCATCTCTACTCCTTCTCTCTCTTTGTGGTGATTCATTCCTTGAGCTTCGTCTTCGAGGTGACTCTTCTCTTCTTTGTAGGGAGGCATGCACGCATTTGAGTAGTGTCCGGGCTTCCCACAATTGTAGCAATTGCGGTCACGACTTGACGAACGCTTCTCTTCATATCTTGAGTTGGAGTTTCTTTGTTTGCCTCTATTCTTGTAGAACTTGTTGAATTTCTTGACCATGAGACTTATCTCTTCATTGATGAAAAGGTTGTTGCTTGAAGTTGTGGGAGCATCACTTGTGGCTTTGTAAGCACCGCTAGACTTGTGATGAAGTTCTTCCTTATCTTTGAGTGTCATCTCATGAGCAACAATCCTTCCAATGACTTCTGTAGGCTTGAGATATTTGTAGTTTGGCATCATTTGGATCAATGTGCACACGATGTTGTATCTCTCATCCAAAGCTCTAAGTATCTTCTTGATGATGAATTTGTTGGTCATTTCTTTGCTTCCTAAGCCGACAATCTCATTGGTGATGAGTGCTAGCCTAGAGTACATCTCTGCGACTCCTTCACCATCCTTCATCTTGAACTTGTCAAGCTGACCTTGAAGAACATCTAACTTGGATTCTCTCACGAACTTGGTTCCCTCGTGCACATCAACCAAAGTATCCCAAATCTCTTTTGCATTCTCAAGACGGCTGATTTTGTTGAATTCTTCGGGGCATAAGCAGTTGAAGAGAATGTCGCATGCTTGAGCATTGAGTTGCAACATCTTCAACTCATATGTGGTCGCTTCACGATCCGGTTCCCGTCCATCCGCACAGAACTCACCTTGCAAACCAACATGAACAACAACCCAAACGGCGGGGTTATGACCAAGAATATGCATTTTTAGTTTGTGCCTCCAACTAGCAAAATTAGTGCCATCAAAGTACGGACCTCTACGGTGATAACTTCCCTCACTAGACACCATACTCTCCTAGGTTGTGAGACCTAAGCAATGGAGACCAAAGCTCTGATACCACTTGTAGGACTGAAAGTATGTCTAGAGGGGCGGTGATTGGACTACTTGACCAAATAAAAGTTTTGCCTATACCAAGTTTTAGGGTTGACAGTTTTTAGCATTTCATGGCAAGTCAAGTACACCCTACACAGGCAAGTCTAAGAGTATATAGCAGCGGAAAGTAACAACAAGCATGTATAGAAGGGATAGGGTAGGAAGAACAAACGTTGTTGTAGACACGATGATTTTTCCCCTGGTTCCGATAGGTGGCGCTATCATACATCCACGTTTATGGAGTCTTCAACCCACGAAGGGTAACGGTCACGAGAGTCCACGGAGGGCTCCACCCAAAAGGTTCCATGAAGTAGCAACCTTGACTATTCCATAACAACTTCCATCCACGAAGGACTAGCCTCACTATGGGTAGATATTCATGAAGTAAGCGATCTCCTTGCCCTTACACACTTCATGGTTCACTCCACAACATGAAGTAGTAGGCTCCCAAGCGACACCTAAGAAATCTAGGAGGCACCACCCTCCAAAAGGTAATAGGCTCAGTAATGACGATGAACTCCTTGTTCTTGTGCTTTAAGATGATAAACTCCTCAGCACCCAATCACTCTCTCATAGATTTGGCATGGTGGAAGAGATGGGATTGGTGGAAAGCTACTTGGGGAGGCTAGAGATCAAGATCCATATGATTTGAGTGGAAGATCTTGACCTCAACACAAGGGTAGGTGGTTCTCTCTCAAAAAATCTGATAGGATCGGTATGGAATTGATCTGAGTGCTTCTCTCTTGAGTAGGTGGTGGTGAAGGGGTATATATAGGCATCCCCAAAAATCCAACCGTTACACACAAAATGACCAACTCGGTGACACCGATGTGTTAAACTCGGTGGTACCGAAGTGACCAAAAGGTGGCAACTTTTGAATCTTTGTGAGACCGATATAGAAAACTCGGTTGCACCGATAAGGTGACCAATGGTCAGATTTCCAATCTCGGTGACGCCGATCCAACATTCTCGATGGGACCAAAAGTGTGAATTTGCGTAACAAAAAGTTGGCAACCTAAACTCGGTGGCACCGGTATGGAATCGGTTGCACCGAAGTGGCTAGGGTTTGGCTGAGTCTGTTTAGATCCTAGAATCAGTGACATCGGTATGGGAAAGTTGGTTGCACCGATTTTGAGTGTTAGGTATAGAACAGACTTTGGTGGGAGAGTTTGTGGATGTTTTTGGTGACTATCAGTTGTGCATGTTTGAGCATATTGTTCACCAACAAAACTTTACCCCCTTTTCATAGTATTGGCTTTCCCATGGACTCAAAGTGATTTCTCACAAATATAAAATATAGTGTCCTCTTGCTTGAAGCTTGGCCAATCTATTTCCTTGCATCTTAGGGTATGTCCACAATCTCCTTTTGCCAATCCTATCACTGAACATTTCCTAAAATATACTTGGTGGAAACATTAGTTCAATGACTTATATGTTGTTATTAATTACCAAAACCACCAAGGGAGCAAATGTGCTTTCAATGTGTTAATCTCGGTGGTGCCGAAGTGACCAAAAGGTGGCAACTTTTGAATCTCGGTGAGATCAATATGTGAAACTCGGTTGCACCGATAAGGTGACCTATGGTCAGATTTCGAATCTTGGTAACGCCGACCCAACATTCTTGGTGGTACCGAAAATGTGAATTTGCATAATAGAAAGTTGGCAACCTAAACTCGGTGGCACCGTTATGGAATCGGTTGCACCGAAGTGGCTAGGGTTTGGCTAAGTCTGTCTAGGTTTTGTAATCGGTGGCATCGGGATAGGAATGTAGGTTGCACCAATTTTGAATGTTTGGCTATAGACATACTTTGGTAGGAGAGCTTGTGGATGGTTTTGGTGACTATCACTTGTGCATGTATGAGCATTTTGTTCACCAACAAAACCTTGCCCCCTTTTAATTGTATTGGCTTTCCTATGCACTCAAGGTGATTTCTCACAAATGTAAAATGTAGAGTGCTCTTGCTTGAAGCTTGGCCAACCTATTTCGTTGCATCTTGGGGTAATTCCACAATCCTTTTGCCATCCCTACCATTGAACTTTCCTGACATATACTTGATTTAAACATTAGTTCATTGACTTATATGTTGTTATTAATTACCAAAACCACCAAGGGAGCAAATGTGCTTTCAGAAGAGGGCCTCGTCCACGACACCACTGAGGAGGAGCTGGCGTACATCGCCAGCAGAGGGGAGGAAGGGGATCTTGCCGTGGAGGCTGGCAGCGCCGGCTAATTGGAAGATGAAGTCGGTGGAGGGGAAACACTGCCCGACAAAGATCTTGCCCGACAAGGAGGGGCTGCTAAGGAGCAAGGCGGCACATCCGCCCGGGGCCGCCCTACCAAAGACGTAGCTGAGGAGGAGGAGCTGCTCGAGGAGGCCCCATCCCTTGTGCAAAGGAAAAGGCGCGTCCTTCGGAGCGCCGCCTTTGGGCTCCCCGTCCGGCAAGCCCCGTCGAGTAGCGCAACCCCCAGCGAGGGGGCGACCGGCAAGGCTGCGCAGCGGCAAGAAACCCATCAGCAACTCGTGCCCACCGCGGCCAAGCGATCTAGGAGCACCCCTCCACCTCCTCCCACAGGCGCCACGGCAGAGGTCGCCTTTGACCTGTCTGCCCTTAGCTCGGGAGAAGAAGAAGGTGAGGACTAAGGATCCTATCACATCTTTCACTTTTTCCATTTTCTGGTTTTTACTTTACTCATTCGATTCGCCCTGGTTTGCCTCCACACGGATGTGGAAACAGTAGCGCAACAGGTAGCAAAGAGGGCGAAGAACTCGACGGTCAAGGAGTCGTCAAGCGCGCCAAGGACGACCATCATCAACCCGGAGGCTAACCCACAGCATAGCCCTCAACTCAGTCCTCGACGGAGCCCCCAGTGTGAGCCCATTACCCACTTCCCACTGGCAAGTGCTGGGGTGTGCATCTTTACTGCTGACATCACCGGACATGCAGGAGGAGGACGGCGAGAAGGAGAACCATCAGCGACCATTCTAGACACGCTGCCCCCATCATCTACGCCATCCAAAGATGGATCCCCGGCAAGGACCTCCTCTAGCGTGCTTTATCGCGACGAGGGGGGGCAGCAAGCACACACACCGGCAGGTCTTCGCCGGCAACTATCGTTGGTGCGGGTATTCTTTATTGTGTTCGTCTTTTTTGTCTTCTTGAACTTCCACCTTAGCTTCATTTGGTTTGTTTTCTTGGCCTCCAGACATTCCCTCGATGGAGGGCATGGACGTCGACACTGTCATCGAGGAGACCGCCAGGGATGATGCCGTCGAGGCCGACAGGATCGCTGCCAAGGAGGCCATCAAGAGTGCTACCACTGAAGCCGCCAAGAATGTTGTCGCTGAGGATGCTAGCGCTGAGGCTGCCAAGGCTGCGCATAAAGAGGAGGCCGCCAAGAAGTCTGCCGACAAGGCCGGTGAGGAGGCCAGTGGTCGCACTGACGGCATTCCTTCCGCAAGAGCGCCAGGCGCTACGCCGACAACTGAGCCTCCAGCTACCGGGGAGGCGGCCGTCGAGGACCAGCCGCCTTTGTCTGAAGCTCCTTCATCGGGTAGGTACTTCAAGGTTGGCGACAACTTGTTTGTCAGCATCCCCGGCACGACAAGCACTGGGGCGCCACCCGAAGGGGGAGTTCTTGTTGACGAGGCCATCACTGCTTCCGGGCTCGATATCATTGATGAGCCAAGTGCCAGCAGCAAATCCCAGGAAGAGAAGCTCCTTCAGACCATGGGCGACAGCTTCCATAAGCTCCAAGCGCTTCACCATGCCCGAAAGGATAAACTGGACTCCAGGGTTGTGGTTATGGAAGTGGTCGAGGCCAATTTCCAGGAGCGCGTCGAAGAAACTCAGGCTTGGTTTGCCCAAGCTTCCCAGGACCTGAAGACTGACCAGACGCAGTTGAGCCAAGGTTGGAACCAACTCTTCATGCAGCAGTCCGATGCTGAGCAAGCATAGGAAGAGGCCAAACAATGGGCTGCTGTAGAGGATGCTTGCTTGATGGAGCGCCATGTCTTGCTCGATGCTCATGAAGAAGACCTTGTTGCTCGCGAGAAGGTGCTTGCCGACAAACTCTGTCGCAAGGAGGTGGAGCTCAAGGATGGACTCAGGAGCTAGAGCGGAAGCACAAGGAGATGCTCGAGGCCCTAACTCTAGACCATACCGGCAAGCTGAAGGAGGTCGTCAATGCTGATGAAGTTGCCGAGGCTGCCAATAACTTGCATGAGGAGAGGGCGAAGAAGCTGGAGCCCATCCTCGAGGATCTCGACAAGGAGGTCTCATCGGTCAAGAATGAAAGGGACAAAGCCCTTGCTAGTTTGATGGAGATGCAGGTCACCATTTCTGACAAGACCAAGCAGCTCTCTTCAGCCAACAAGTCCATCAGCGACCTGAACCTGAAGCTGACCATGCTGACCGAGACCCTCGAGGCTGCCAGGACCCGAGAGAAGGCTCTGGACAAGGATATCCATGATGAGAAAGAGCTGGGCAAGAGCGTTGCTATCGCCCACAACGACTATGTACATGGAGTGGAGATCTGGACCGAGAAGCTTGTCGACGTCTCGGAGAAGCTCGACGAACAACTGTCTGCTATGGGCCTGGAGGACCCATGTACTCCCCGGATGACAGGATGTCCACGAGCGCCAAGGTGACCATGTTCTTTGATAGCCTGCTTGGAGCCCTTGAGCAGCTTCAATCCGACCGGGCATCCCACCTGGCCAGCGAATCACGCAAGCTCTGCCAGGACGTTCTCCGCAAGGTGCTCATCAAGGTGGCGTACACGAACCCCAGCCTCAACCTCACCAACGTCCTCGACTACTTGCCTAGGAGTGTAGACATCAAGGCGCTTGAGGAACTCGTCGCGCCCATCGTCGAGAGGGTAAGCCAAGTCAAGTGGGTTGAAGGCGATCGCCAGGATTAGCTGCCTTACTCCTCGTTGCCGCACATACCAAAAACCATTTATTTTAAGTTAGAACCTCGACAAGACGATGTAATATTACATGTTATGCTTTGAACAATCATTATGTTATCTTCCTTGCTTGATTTCTCTCTATATGTATTCACCCTACGCTTGATTGGAAACTTACCGGCGCGTACACCACTCCCGCGAGCACTAGGTGTGGGACTTTAGCAGCTTGCTGGCGAAATTGCCGCCGGCAAGAGACCCCGGTGCTTCTAGTGCAGCCACCTAGACTATTGAGCAGACTTGAAATAGAATAGGGATGCAACCAATCGCAACAATGTTCCTCCGCGTGCAGGTTTTCCATACAGAAGTCGAAATCGCCCAAGGAAAATAACCCCACGACAAGAATTCACTTGGGGTTTTGCTACTTATCTTTTTGTTGCCGTACTCCTCTTGACAATTTTTTTTGGGGACGTCGCTCATAGGTATCCGTACCACCATTCCCGCCCCCCGGCAAATCTGCGTGCGAGGTGACCTCCTGTCCTTTGAGAAAAAGAAAGAAGAGAAAATATGGATATGGAACCTTGGTGGTCCGTTAGCCCTTGCCGGGATTAAGTGTAATGCAACACCTCAGACAAACATGCACATAAGTAAACATGAGAATCTATCAACATTGCAAAACACTTATCTTTATTCAACTACGCATAGGGTCTGAGCCTGGCTTTGTACCAAGGATTACATGCTTTAGTGGCAAGACTTGTACAAAAGGTGGTTGTCGTGAGGCTCGGTAACCGCGCCTTATGGGTAGAACTTGCGAAGATGTTCGATATTCCAGGAGTTGCTTAGTGGGATGTCATCTTCGTTTTCCAGGCGAACTGCACCAGGCCTAGTGACGCGCACTACCCGATAAGGGCCTCCCCACTTTGGCGTCAACTTGTTGGAATTCTTGGCAGACTGAATTCGCCGAAGAACAAGGTCGCCTTCCTCAAGACTTCTGACATTAACCTTGCGGCTATGGTAGCGGCGCAAAGCTTGCTAGTAGCGTGCAGCTCTCACAACAGCCTGAAGACAGTCTTCCCCAAGGAGCGTCGCATCATCTTGCCGCAACTGCTCTTCCTCGAGCTCATCATAAGCAAGCACTCGAGGTGACCCGTATATGAGTTCCATGGGGAGAACTACCTCCGCCTCATAGACGAGGGAGAAGGGTGTCTGGCCAGTAGCTCGATTTGGCGACGTTCTGATTGACCAAAGAACCACCGGCAACTCATCAATGTAGTGCCTTTTGCACTTGTGCAGCCTGTCGAAAGTTCTCGTCTTGAGGCCTCGCAGCCCTTCAGCATTAGCCCTTTTCCGCTTGAACGTTGCTCCTCAGGTGGGCACCGAAAGCAAAACAGATTCTCCTACCAAGGTCTTGGACATACTGCATGAAGGTGCGGCTCGTGAACTGTGTGCCATTGTTAGTGATGATCCTGTTGGGAACACCAAAACGGCAAACTAGTCCTTTGAAGAACTTGATGGTTGACTGGGTTGTCACCTTTCTCACTGCTTCTACTTCCGGCCACTTCGTAAACTTGTCGATTGCAACGTACAAGTACTCAAAGCCCCCAACAACGAGAGGAAAGGGGCCCAAGATGTCAAGCCCCTAGACCGAAAATGGCTAGTAGAGAGGGATCGTTTGAAGGGCTTTAGCTGGTTGATGTAATTTCTTTGAATGAAACTAGCATGCTCCACACTTGGTTACTAATGTCGTTGCATCCTTAAGGGCAGTGGGCCAAAAGAAACCTTGCCAGAATGCCTTTCCGGCAAGTGCTCTCGATCCTTTGTGGCAGCCACATATGCCTCCATGTATCTCTGCCAACAGCTCATGTCCATCTTCCCGGGAAATACATTTGAGTTTCACACCGTTCGGCCTCTTTCTGTATAGGATGTTGTCCACGAACTGGTACATACTAGACCGACGGGCTACTTTCTCTGTTTCTTCTTGTTCTTTGGGAAGTTCTCCTGTTTCAAGGAAACAGATGATGTGTTCTGCCCATGCTGGAGCCTGGGGCTCGACAACAAGGACTAAAGGCATATCCTCTGTCGGGGTAGCATTCATCTCAACAGCAAGGGCATGAGGTCCTGCCGGAGCCTGCTACACCTCGGCATGCCTGGAGGGAGCGTGTGCTTCCACGGCAAGAGTAGGGGGCCTTGCCAAGCACACCACTCACCAACAAGCCTGGCGTTCTCATTGGCAACCTTCTCACCGCTGGCTTCCGAGAGCTCTGCCGGGATATACTTGTCGGAACATAACTTCCTTCTCTTCTCTAGCCCAGTTAATGGTGTCAAGGAGGGTTGAGTTAGTTGGAGCACGAAAGTTCCTGGTTCCATAGGAAACTTAAGGGCAGCACACTTTGACATGCCATCGGCAACGCTGTTCTTTCCACGTGGAACGTGCTCCATTTGTAGGTCGTCAAAATGTTCTTCCAACTTCCTCACTTCATCTACATAAGCTTCCATCAATGGGCTCTAGTAATGTTTGTTCACTTGCCTGGCGACAAGTTGAGAATCACCCCTAACAATAAGTTTCTTGATCCCAAGGTCTGCCGCAATCCTAAGACCGGCAAGCAGTCCTTCATACTCGGCAGTGTTGTTTGTTGGTCTCTCTCGGGGAAAGTGCATCTGTATCACATATCTGAGGTGCTCTCCGGTGGGTGCGACAAGCAACACTCCGGCACCGGCACCTTACAGCGAGAAAGCTCCATCAAAATACATGATCCATTCTCGATCGCTTTCCTTACTGGGGAGAGTCGACTCTGGAACTTCTTCATCTGGCGTTGGGGTCCACTCTGCAATGAATTCCTCCAAGGCCTTGATCTGAATAGTCGAAGTGGTTTCAAACTTGAGACCAAAGCTTGATAGTTCCAAAGCCCACTCCACAATCCTGCCGGTAGCTTCTAGGTTCCGCAAGATCCGCTGTAGCGGGAAGCGGGTGACAACGGTGATCTCATGTGCTTGGAAGTAATGGCACCGCTTCCTCGAGGCCATAAGAAGGCTGAAGAGCAACTTTTGCATGCCAGAATATCTTGACCTAGCCCCCTGCAACAAGGAGCTGACAAAATAGACGGGTCGTTGCACCATCTTCTTCTTCTGGATTGCCTCCTTTAACTGTGCAGATCCTTCTTTGCCAGCACCAAACCCTGCCGAGGAATGTCCTGGCTCATCGCTTGGCGGCCCTGCCGTTGCCACTGCTTCCTCATCAACTTCTCTTCCAGCCACTAGCGCAACACTCACCACTTGATTTGTTGCCGCCAGATACAGCAGCAACGGCTCTTTTGGTTTTGGCGCGACTAGGACTGGCAGAGAGGAGAGGTACTTCTTCAAATCCGGCAGCGCTGCCTCTGCTTTCGGAGTCCATTTCATTGGACCCGCCTTCTTCAAGATTTTGAAAAAGGGCAGGGCATGCTCAGCAGATTTTGAAATGAACCTACTCAGAGCAACAACACGGCCGGCAAGGCGGCGCACATCTTTGACTCATCTAGGTGCTTTAATTTTCTCAATTGCTTTGATCTTGTCGGGATTTGCTTCGTTTCCTCGTTGAGATACAAAGAACCCGAGAAGCTTGCCGGATGGGACGCCAAACACACACTTCTCAGGGTTGAGCTTCACGCTTATCTTGCGTAGGTTGGCAAATGTTTCTTCTAGGTCTGATATGAGCGTAACCTTGTCCTTGGTTTTGACCACTATGTCATCCATATAAGCCTCCATATTTCTATGTAGCTGGGGCTCAAAACCAATCTGGACCGCTCTTCAAATGTAGAACCAGTACTTTTCAACTCGAAAGGCATGCGCAAGAAGAAATACGTACCACATGGGGTGATAAATGCGGTCTTCTCCTCGTCTTCATTGGCCATGAAAATCGGATGATAACCGGAATAGGCATCTAGAAAAGACAATAAGTCACAGCCGGTGATGGAGTCCACAATCTAGTCGATGCGTGGCAAGGAAAAGGGATCCTTGTGGCAGGCTTTGTTGATGTCTGTGAAGTCAATGCACAACCTCCATTTTCCATTCGCCTTGCACACTATCACTGGATTGGCCAACCATGTTGGATGGAGTACTCCTCTGATCAAGCCAGCCGCTTCTAGTTTCTTGATCTCTTCAGCAATAAATTGTTGCCGCGCCAAAGCTTTCTTCCGGACCTTCTGCTTGACAGGCCGCGCGTGTGGGCAAATGGCAAGGTGGTGCTCAATCACCTCCCTGGGAACACTGGGGATATCAAATGGTTGCCATGCAAACACACCGACATTCTCCCATAGGAAGGCGACGAGCATGCTTTCCTATTTGTCATCAAGGTTGGAACTTAGGGTGAAAGTCCCCCCCCCCCGTGTTGTCCTCCTTGGCGGGCACCTTCTCGGTTTCTAGCAGAGCAGCCTTGGGCTTCTTGCTCTTGCCGGTGGAACTCTCTGGCACATCGTCAACAGGAGAACAGCACTCCGAGGAGGTGCGCTTGTCGCAATGTGCGCCAGAGGCTTTTCGGGTCTTCTTCCCCCTGGGAGCTTCAGCGACAGGAGCAAGTGCCTTGGCGACAGGTGCTGCGACTGCACCCCGGTAGAGCTGGTCGGTGCAGATAAGTGCGCTATTCTTGTCGGAGTTGATAGTGGTGACGCTCAATGGCCCAGGCATCTTCAGCATGTTGTAAGCGAAGTGGGTGGCCACCATGAACATGGCCAGTGCTGGGCGACCAAGGATGCCGTTGTACGGCAAGGAGATCTTGGCTACATCAAAAATGATCTTCTCCATTATGAAATTGATATCACTGCCAAACGTCCCCAGTAGCATGACCTTGCCCTTTGGCTGAGTTCTTCCTAAATTGACCCCTTGGAAAGCGCCTGTCGGCTCAAGATCCTCATCAGGAATTTGCAGCCTCTAGATGACATCAGGCGAGATCAGGTTCAGGTTGGCCCCACTATCGACTATCATCGTCGTCACCTTGAGGTTGTGGATTGTCAGAGAAACCAATAACGGCAGGCACCCAACCACAGTTATGCGATGAGGGTGATCCTTCGCGTCGAAGATGATAGGAGTGTTGGACCACTTCAGAGGTTTCTGGGCACCGATAGAGGGATCCGCCGCATTAACCTCGTGCTCCCACTGCTTAAGTTGGAGGTGGGAGGAATGCGATGAGGCACCTGGACTCATCCTCCTCCTCAACGTCGTCATCATCTCCTTCTTCCTTGTCGCGACCATGGGCGGGTCGGTCTTTTTGTTGCTTGGGCTTGCCGCGATGACCTCCTCGTCCAACACAATTCTTACCGGACCCCTCAGCACCATCGTGGCCTTTCTCCTTATCTCGCCTCTCATACTCGGCTTTTTGCTTCTCGGCAAGCTGCTCAACTTGCCGGCAGTCTTGGAGATCATGGCCTTTGGTGCGATGGATCTTGCAATACTGCTTGCCGGAGCCTTCTCGCTTGTTGGCAGCCGCCATGGCATGGCAAGAGGTGCACCCAACAACATTGCCGTCGGGGCCATCAACCTTGCCCTTCTTGGCGATGCTGGGGTTGCCAGATCCCTCAACGGCAAGTACGGTCTTGACCTTGTGCTTCTTGTTCCGCTGATGGCCTTTCTTTGCCGGGGTAGCAGTGTCTTCATCTTCAGAGTTGACCCCATCACCAACATCTTCGCCGGGGAGTCTCCTCCCTTCTTTAGCCCGAGCACATTTGTCTGCCAAAGCATAAAGCTTGGCGACATCCCCGACCCTGTTCATCGCCACCTCTTCCCGCATCCTACGATTACGCACGTTCTAATGGAATGCGCTGATAACGGCGGCAGGATGAACGTCTGGTATGTTGTCGTGCACGCGGCTCAACCTTTGTATGTATTTGCGCAAAGTTTTGCCCTCCTTCTGAGGGATGATGTCCAGATCACTTTCCTGGCTAGGAGCTTGATGACCTCCTACGAAGGCGCCAACGAACTCGTGGCATAGGTGTCATGCCCAAGATGCACTCCTATCCATATTAAGGCATGGGGGCCTCGACAAGGGTTAGATGCGCTTCTCGTCGTTCGCAAGTATAGCATCATTACATCATACATACAAGAAGAGATGAGTATAAGAGTTGTCTTACACTCGCCACATACTAAATTACAATTCCACACAAGAGTTCAAACATCAATATGAAGACAGGGTCCGACTACGGACGAAAACAAACGATAAAAAGCAGATGCAAATGATACTATCTCCCTATCCCGAAGATCATGACCATGGCCCTCTACTCATCTGGATAAGTCACGTACATCCTGCCTCTTTCCTCGTCAAACTCCCACTGGAGCTGCGTCAGATCGTCCTGCACGAACTCATCTGTACATGTACCTGGATTGTTGTAGTAATCTATGAGCCACAAGGACTCAACAATCATGCGCCCTGGTACCGAGACTATTCAAGCTTAAAGGTTGGGATGGGGTATGTGTTTAGTTTGCAGAAGCACTAAGCATTTATGGTGGCTAAACTTACGTAACATGAAGATAAATATGTGGCCTACGATGAAAGATCGAATCTAGAATGACCTCTATGAGATCTTGAACACTTACTTACGTTAATCATAACCCCACCGTGTTCTCTCTCGGATCATGTTCACGAGCAGAGACGATCATGGTTACTCACATAATTGGTGCATTTTATTTAGAGTTTACTTCAAGTTAACTATAACCGGGTGTTAAACAAACATCCAAGTCGCCACATAACCGCGAGCATGGCTTTTCGAAAGATTTGACCCTATAGGGGTGCTCCAACTAGTCCATCACAAATTAACCACACTCCGTGGGAATAGCCTCGACCACGGATCTCGTGATCATCCTAGGCAACTCCAAAGGAATTCCAACACCTCGAGATAACCTGAAGAAAGTGAGAGCCCTCACGCAAGACACTCGATAAAGGTAAAAAAAGTCTAGCAAGACCACCCGACGTGTCGATGAACCCGATAAGAGCCGCGTATCTCATTCTCAGGACACGACAGATGAGCAATACATACGGTGGCCTGATAGAAATCCCTCGAGTTGCCCCGAGGTGGCCCCGCATGTGGCTCTATTTTGGACCTACACTCATGAGGAGCATTGGCCCGGGGGTTGATTAATTATCCATGGGGTTGCAAAGCCCTATGCAAATTTTTATTAATTTATTAAGCAAATGTAGTACCAAAGTTGGGTCTTTCCAGACAAGTTTTAATCTTAACCAAATAAACAAGGGGGTCCCCATAACAACCCCGAGCATGTTAGGAGCGTAAAGTATGGAAACAAACACCGGTAACAAGAAACTATGGCGGTAACAGCGGAACAAAACACCTAGCAAAAGGCCAAGACTTCCACCAATACCAAGATATATATGTGCATTAAATTAAATAATAAATAATATTGTGATATGCCAACTCCATATTATCATATGGAACAACCTGCACCTGCAACTAAGAACGCTATAAGAGGGGCTTAGCAGCGGTAACTTAGCCAATCAAAGGTTTGCTAGGATGTGGAGGGTTAGAGGCTATCATGGCAATTGGATGCTGACATTCAAGTGGTAGGTAGCACAATTGTAATGATAAGAGAGAGATAACTAGCAAGCGAAAATAGTATCGGGATCCGGGTACGATCATCTTGCATGTTGGTTCTTTAGTGGAACAAGTAGCGGGATCCTCGTAGGTGTACTCGCTTGGCTCTTCATACTCAGGTTCAATGTTCGCATCTACCCAAAAGAAACAGCAAGAATAAACAAACAACCATGGTGCAATGCACAAGCAAGAATGATGCATGTTTATATGAAGAGTTTTAGCATGGCAATCCTAACTAGTCATGTTTCACATGCAAAGGATTGGTTATTAATGAATCTGTACAGAACCTTATGTGTAGTTATTTAGACATGCATGAACATGGCAAATATGTATGCATCATGCAAAAATGATAAAAATGCATATGAAGAACGTAAGAAACGGTGTTACGTTTCTCACGATACGCTCACGACAAGATACGAAGGCAAAACACAAGACAAGAAAGACCTGGGCTATTCCTTGGCATTTCAAGGTATCCACTGGATAGGCAATGAAAAAACAACCACAATAGAGCCAAAGATCAAGCAAATCCATGGAGTATAGCTCCCACAAGTCACAAAACAATAAAACAAACAATCTGCCACAAAACAACAACATAGCAACTTTCACAGCCAACAACTTGAGCTACAGGAATCCTACAACCACAAACAAGGCATTGACAAAAACTACATAATATTCTTATCAATTTATGCAACTACACAATCTGGAAAGGAGGCACACATCAATAAGCATGAAGCTCACAAGCTGGCATGATGAAACAGAAATCTGGGACTTAGTGAAAATAACTGTTTTCTGGAATCTGAGTTAACCTGATGGCAAGTTGACAGCAGAAACTAAAAGAGTTAGAGACCACCTCATGGCATGAAAATTAACAGGATGCTATAATACAACATATACTTCAAAACACTAGCACTGAGCTTGAGCTAATTCACAACATATCACAAGATAGCAACCACTCTTCATGGCATAAAAATAACAGCAGATTCTCAGACTTGGAAATATTTAGCATGGTGAAAACAGTAACATTAAGTTAGCTACTTTGCATCAAGTTTCCCACTTATATGGGTGTTTCTCATGTCAAACAAAAATACCATGGCATAATAGGCATAAATCACTAACACTTCCATGTTGGCACATGCCCCAAAGAAAGCATGGATTAATTCATGCAAAAATGACAAAGTAGCATCACAGCAGAAAATAGCAGTTTTGCAAACTCGCTCAAAAGTGAAGTCCAATTGCACCAATGGATTCCTTGGATCTTTCTACCCCAAAATCATGTATCATACCCATATATTCATATGAAGCATCATGACAAGAACTACATAGCAAATACACCATCCACTCTTATAAGTGAAAACTTACCCAAAATGTTCATGAACATAAATGGACCTATCCAGATTTGATAATATAGCTATAATTGGAAAAGATCTAATTAACACTACAAAACATGGCACTTACTAAACAAATAGTGTATGACAAGTGGGGCATGGCCCACTTGTCACACACACACACCCAAACCTACACACCACTACCACACATACACACATGGCAAATATGCACAAGTACATATTGTCGATACACTCATGAGCACACACTCACCTATGTGTGTGTGGGTTCTCAACACACACACATATGCACACATATATGCAGAAGTGCACATATGCACATACACATGCATGTAACTCCACACTCTCGCACATACACTCACACACATATAAGTACACAAGCCCACACACACATAACTCTACATACACATGTTACTAAACAGGAAAGGAAGAAGAATAAAAACACATCTAAACCTTAATTTATACACCTACACACATATAAACACATACCACACATAAAAGAGAAAAAACAAGGAAAGAAAACAAAACACAAAAAAGGGGGGGTTCGGGTTCGAACCCACGACCTGTTGGTCGATACCCCTACGTGTTACCACTGTGCTACGGCTTCGGCTGTTAACATAGTAGGCATCCTGCGTGTCTAGTACTAACAAGGCACGCTAAACTGACGAAACTGATAGAACGAACACCGACGACAGCGGCACGATGGCGGGCAATTCCGGCGACCTACGGCACTAGCGGGGCTACTGGTTCTACTCGAGGCACGCGAGATCTACGGGGAACCCATTCCTCTGCTCATCTTGCGACGAGGAGGATGGAGGCAAGCTCAAGCGCTCGCCTTTCTGACCGGCGGTGATGGACAAGACGGTGACACATGGCGGACCTACGCAAGGAAGAAGGGGCTGCGGGGATTGGCTGCTCACCGAGGGGGTTTTCGGAGGCACGGGGGAACGCGAATGATGGCAAGATGGAGGGGAAGAAGACAACGAAGGCCGGCGGCAAGGCTCCTCTACTTGCGGACGATGGCGACGAGCGGGGCGCGTTGCAGGGGAGGTTCTGCTCACCTCCCTAGCGGCGGGAATGGATCGCGGGCGACGACCCCAAGCTCCACGCCATGTCCATCGGCTACGAGGGCCACCGGAGATGCGGCGATGGCGGCGAAGATGACTGGCGGCCTCACTGTCCCTCTCTGAAACTCTCTTAGACGCTTACCTGATAGAGAAAGGAGGAGAGGAAGGAGAGGAATGTAGAGGGAGAAGGGAGTGGCGGCGGCTGGAGAGGGAAGAGGAACCCTAGGTGGAGTGGCACGCATGTCGAGGGGTGTTAAATACCCTCGAAGCTGACAATGATGGACGGCGAAAGGGGACGGTGACGACGCTCTCTCTCTCTCTGAAGCTCTGACGGAGACGACGGACAGGAGCAGGTGGCTGTCTGCGTGGCTGGGCCGCGAGGGGGAAGGCCCAGCTTACTCTCACAGACAATTAAAAACAGGGTTTTTCCTTTTAAATAAAACAGCAAGATAGGAAAAACCCATAGAGGAAAATAAAAAATATTTGTGATAAAGCAAAAAATACTTTTGGCTACAAGAAAATGAGAACTATTTCATAAAATTGACAAGGGGATTTTTGAAGTAAGTAAATTTTAATAAAATAATAAAACAGCCCTCTGTTATATTTTAAAACCCAAATCACAAAGCTCAAAACATCAAAAGGACAACACTCACATGCTTAAAATATTATAGGCTATCTCGTGAACATTTTTAAACAATTTAATTAGCAAGTTAAATCTGTTGATAAAATGACAAGGGAATAAAAGGGTATTAGTTTGGGTTTGTTGAAAAGAATAAGAGAGGGGGAAGGAGAAGGAATGTTGCACCACCCACACTCTAACCACATCACACAACACAAGAACACACCCAACCACAACACGGTTACATCACAAACAAAGGCATGGCACGATGAATGATATGATGCATGATGCATGAATGCATGAACAAGACATGTCATGACAAGAAGCAAACTCGTTTCATAACTCATGACAACAAGGTTCACTTAAGATTACATGCCCAACAAGGTAGGGACAGCACTGGGGCTGTCACAACAGGTCTGCCCAGGAGGCGATGGACCCCTCTCGCAAGTGCATCAACCATGACCTGATGTTGGGCTTAAGCACCAACAAGAAGTAGTTGGAGAGTATCTTGTCATCGTGACCCCCGACAGCTTGCACCGCAATGGTGTAGATGCTCAGGAATTTTGACACATGAGTCTTGCCGTCATACTTCTCCGGGACTTTTGATTTGAACATGCGGGAGTTCGTCCACTGGACTTGCCGCAGCTCACGGGTAAACGCTGGGCAACCCACCTTGTAAGGTCGACTGATAGGATACCCTGGTGCAGATTTGTCTATAGTAGGCCCCGCGCACCTATCAGACTAGAGGCGTGCTTCCCACCGCTGCTCGATTGTAGTTCGAGCGTCTTCCTTGCCTCGTTCTTGAAGAACTTGATGCTGGTCGCGGCGTGTCCGTGGATCAAACGACGCCGTTGAGTAACCATCGTAAGCGTCAGTCCGTCGAGTCAGTGACCAGCGTTGTTGCTGTGGAGGAGAGTGCGCCGAAGTTGCACCGCCTCCGTCCCTTTCACCACTGGCGTGAGCCGTCTTGGTGGACCAAAACTCATCTACGAGGCTGAGAAGGCTCTGAATGGTGGCTCTCCATTCGTCGAGCTTCTCCGTAGCAGGAGGGAAGTTTAGGAGTAGCTGCGCTCGCGCCACCGCTTCCTCTCACGTGGTCGGAAGCAAGCGGAACGAGAAACATGAGGTTCTCTAACTCCTAACCATGTTAGAAGGAGCACCGTCGTGGTCCCATGACGGCACGCCACTCCCACTAGCATGTTGGCGAGCATGCTGGTCCCATGCACCTTGGGAGTGGTGCGCACGCACCTTAGGAGTGGTGCACAAGAGCTTTCCCGTGGGGGCGTTGAGAACTATGGGCGCTGTGGCGTGGCGCTTCGCGTGCGTCCTGGGAAGGTCGCGGCGTAGGCTCTGGCGTGGGTGCCCTGGAAGATACCCTTCCGCCCCTGGAGTTTGATGTACCACCTGCAGGAGGTACCGCTCTGTCCTAAGACCCAGGGGCATGGGGGTTCTCGCCGCCGCCATGGGAGTCTCCGCGGCGAGCGTCGCCGCTTGCTTGGCCTTGATCACCGGATCGTCGCGGAAGTTCTGAACCTCTGAATCCTCCTCTTCCACCCACGTCTACGCCATCTCCTGTCTGCGCAGATACAAGGACGATGGACATGGATGGGCCAACCGCTATCAGGCCCTTCTTCTAGGGGGCCATGGCGATGATGAGTATGAAGAAACTAGCGCGCTGATCACCAGAATAGGTTCGCACGACCTAGCGCCCCCTGCCTGGTGCGCCAGAGAGTCATGGGGAACGAACACCTATGGAATCGGAGGGACCCCTTTCGGTTCGGCGGGGAGAAGGCTCGCACAAAGAGTCGGTCTAATGAGCAGCTTGCGGGGATCTTTACCCAGGTTCGGGCTGCACAGATGCGGAAAACCCTACTCCTGCTTGGTTGTATTGAGAGTGTTCTTAGGGTTCTTGCTACAGGGGCGCTACGAGCAGCTGCCACGTGTGTGAGCTAGAAGGTCCAAAGATTCAAAGGACCAAAAGTCCTCTATCGTATCATCCTGGGCCTCCTTTTATACTCTGAAGGGGATCCCAACAGTGGCATACAGTGTGTACACGGGGTGTATAGAGCTACAATGCTATCATACCTAACACTCACGGAGTAGGACAGGCGCATTTAATGTGCCGTCAGGCATCTCTATCCATCTGTGGGACGGGACAAGAGCCCGTCCCATCGGCATCGCTTATCCCCCTGCAACATCGACGCCGTGACATGCGTCTAGGATAATAGACACCTGGCCTATGCGTCGGCGGGGCCTTGCCGGGGCCTCGCCCTGTCGGGGCCTTCTCTTGCCTAGGGGTTCAATAGCCCTTCCGGCAAGGTCTTGCCGGTGGTCTTGATCCTTCTGTGTTTGTACCTGGTATGTTCATGTTGGGCCTCGTTGCCAGGGTGGCTACTACTGCCCGTGCATGAGTAAGGGGCACTGGAGAGCCCAAAATTCTTGTGCACTGACACAATGACATCAAAAAAGGACAAGCCACGAAAACATCATGCTATCTATCTTACGATCATGCAAAGAAATATGATAATGATGGTGCATGTCATAATAAACGGAACGGTGCAAGTTGCATGGCAATATATCTCGGAAGGGCTATGGAAATGCCATAATAGGTAGTATGGTGGCTGTTTTGAGGTAGGGAATATGGTGGGTTTAATGCACTGGCGAATAGTTGCGCGGTACTAGAGAGGCTAGCAAAGGTGGAAGGGTGAGAGTGTGTATAATCCATGGACTCAACATTAGTCATAAAGAACTCACATACTTATTGCAAAAATTTATTAGTCATCAAAACAAAGTACAACACGCATTCTCCTAGGGGAAGGGTTCGTAGGAGTTAACCATCGCGCGATTCCGACCTCCACACAAAGGATGACAATCAATAAATAAATCATGCTCCGACTTCTTCACACAGCGGTTCACCATATGTGCATGCTACGGGAATCACAAACTTTAACACAAATATTTCTACCAATCCACAATTACTCGCTAGCATGACTCTAATATCACCATCTTTATATCGCAAAACTATTGCAAGGAATCAAACATATCATATTCAGTGATCTACAAGTTTTATGTAGGATTTTATGACTAACCATGTGAATGACCAACTCCTGATAACTCTCTAAATAGATATAAGTGAAGCATGAGAGTTTAATTCTTTCTACAAAAGATATGCCCATGCTCTAACAAATATAAGTGAAGCAAAAGAGCATTCTACAAATGGAGGATTTCTATGTGTAGAGAAACAGGCAATCCAAACTTCAAATGATATAAGTGAAGCACATGAAGCATTCCATAAAGCCATACTAAAAATATATAAGTGAGGTGCAAAGAGTCTTCTATAAATCAACCAAGCACTTTATCATACCAGCATGGTGCATTATTAAAATAAAAATAAAAAGCACACAATGCGCCAAGATTTACGCATATCATGTGACGAATAAAAATATAGCTCCAAGTAAAATTATCGATGGTTGTTAGAAGAAAGAGGGGATGCCTTCCGGGGCATCCCCAAACTCGGTTTCTTGGGAGTCCTTGAATATTACCTTGGGGTGCCTCGGGCATCCCCAATCTTAGTCTCTTTCCACTCCTTATTACTTCATCCATCGTGATCTCACCCAAAACTTGAGAACTTCAATCACACAAAACTTAACAAAACCCTCATGAGATCCGTTAGTATAATAAAGAAAATTACCACTTTAAGTATTGTTGCAAACCCATTCACATTTTATTTTTTTCATTGTATCCACTGTATTATAACTTCTTTATGTCTTATACCACCGATAAAATCGATAGTTTCATCAAAACTAGTAAAACAATGCATCAAAAATAGAATTTGTCTTAAACAGGACAGTCTGTAGCAATATGAACATTTACTATACTTCTGTAACTCCACAAATTCTGAAATTTCAGGACAAAACAAAAAATTTGCATATAAGTAATGTGTAAAAATTTCAGAAACTTTTGACATTTCAGTAAAACATGTAAATTCACGCACTACATCAAAGGTTTCTATTTTTGCACTACACACACCAAACGAGCAATCTAATCATCCTAAAGGAAAATCTTGGTACATTATTTTTATAATACATGGGATAAATATTTTTGTTGAAAAGTTTCTGTAATTCAAGATTTGCAAAGTTTCCATTGGCATGAACAAAGTTCAAGGAGTTCCCCCACTTCAATGGTGCTCGTCCTTCTTACTTTCACTTTTCTTTTTGAAAAGTATTAGGTTCCCCACTTTATTTATTTTTTGTTTTCAAACTATATAAAAGAACACAACAGAATAAAATGACTCTCTAAAACTTCCGGGTTGTCTCCCTGGCGGCGCTTTCTTCAAAGCCATTAAGCTAGGCATAAAGTGCTCAAGTAATGGATCCACCCGGATCCCAAGGTATATCAAAGCCAATTTTAATTAACAATAATTTTTAATTTAGTAGTGAGCACAAATTAACATATATCATGCAATAACGAAGTCTAACTCTATTAATATGCATCGGCATATCATGGAAGAACAATTCATGCACATCAAGTAACGGCCAATACATAGCATAAGAACATCTCCAGCCGCGCCCCCAACAGGGGCTCCCCAGGAGATTTTTCAGCGCCGGCGCCCAAAAATCGGCCTAGTCATGCCCCCAGGAGGCCGTTTTTTGCCGGTTTGGGCCGAAACTGGCGCCGGCGGACCCATGCTGAACCCGACGCACTGGGGGTGCCCAAGAGCACCGGGGCGAGCGATTTTGGCGCGAAAGAGCCGTGGCCCACCGAGTCAGTGACACGCGTGTGGTCATCCCTCAAAACGCCTCGGTTTCCCATGGGGAATCAATGGCAAGGCTGCCGCCAGTCAGTCTTGCCATTGATTCACGGGCGGTGCCGCGATGCCTCCCTTCCCGCCACGCGTACACACGGCATGGGCTATAAAACCAGCGCCTCCTCCTTGCCTCTAGCCACACCAGCCCACAGCCGCCGCCGAGCTCAGCCTTCCTCCCTGTCCGCCGACGTTCCTCCCCTTCCCTCTCTCCCCAAGCCCAAACGATGGCTGAGCGATTCCCTGGCGACGCGCAGCGGCTAACGGCTTCGGCCACCGCTCACTCCACGAGTGCGAGGCCTACCTCTTCTTCCAGGCGAACATCCCAGGGCCACCGAACATGCGCGTCGGGCCGACAGGGTGGAGGCTTAGTAATGGGGGCGTCTGCATTCCCCTAGAGCCCGACGTTGATGCGTGCCCCTCCATCTTCGCCGCCGAGGTCGACCGCGTTCGGGCGTCCCTGACGAAGGAGCGGCACGCCCCCCCCCCCCCCAGTACGTCGCCGACAACCACACGTCATGGACGGCAAACTTCCAGCGCCGGCAGGCACAGCGGCTGGCATCCACCAACAAGGCGCCAGTGGTGGGGGTCACCAAGAACAGCGAGGGGCGCCGCCTATGGTGAGGATCCCCTGGCTGTACCATCCATGAGGTACTCTAGCACCTCGAGGGCGGCAATGACCCACCGTTGGCATACCCTGCCACGGCGGCCGCCCCGCACCCCGCCAGAGTGCCGGGCAGTGGATACCTAGGAGGTTAGGCTCCTCCTCGTCTTCGCCCTCTCAATCCTCCTCCCGCTCCTCTTCTCATTCCTATGGCCTGCCGGCGGTGTTCGGCATCAAGGCCGACCCGCAGTAGAGACGCCGCTCGGCCGGCGCACCTGCATCACCGGCATCGTCATCAACGAGGGCGGCTGGAGCACCTCCTCCTCGGCTCCTCCACGCTACATCAAGCCAAAGACGAAGCCGGGGCTCGTCGCCTCAAGACGGAGCCAGGGCTCGCCGTCGTGAAGACGGAGCCTGGGCTCGCCGGCAGCATCAAGGAGGAACTCGACGACCTGACGGCCCTGAAGTGGACGCGTGAAGACTGGGCACGCATGGAGCTGGAGCGCCAGTGTCGCGCCTACGAGCAGTTTGCCGCTCGACGTCGTGGCCGAGGAGGCATCATCGTCCTCGACGACAGCGACGATGATGCGCCGCCACCACCGGTCCTCCAGGGTGACGCCAGGCAGGGGTCCAGCAGGGGTGGCCGCGTCAAGGAGGAGAAGGCTGACGACAACGACGATGACGACGAGGATGGCAGTGACATTGGCGACTTCGCCGCGCTCAGCGACTTCTTCGCTTAGTTGCATTTTTTTAGATAACTTACGTAATGTCAAATATATGTCCAGTTTGTCGAACTTAGTCGAATATATGTCCAATTTGCTGAAATTTGCCGAGTTCCATTTTTTTAAACCCGCGTCTGGGGGCAACCCTGGGGCCGGCGGTTGGGAACCCGCTCGCCCCCATGCCGATTTTGGCGTCGGCTCGCCCCCAGGCGGCGATTTTACGCGCCCCGTGGGGGGCCAACGGCTGGAGATGCTCTAAGCGGTTTCTTGCAATTTTATCATATTGCAAACATAGAGAGGTGGAGATGTAGTACGTCTCTCATAATCATTACAAGTAGGAGCAAAAAGCACATGCATATTATATTTATCAAAATTATCATGTGCAATAGTAGAACGTAACCCATCAATATAATGCTTAATAAGTGCTAACTTCTCCGTTATAGTGTAGTTGGGCGAATTCAAAAAGATAATAGGACTATCATGTGTGGGTGCAATAGCAACAATTTCATTCTTAACATAAGAAACTATAGCAAGTTCATCTCCATAAGCATAATTCATATTGGCATCATGGCCACAAGTATAGCAAGCATTAATTCAATCAAAAAAGGGATATTTCAAATGAATCCAATGGATCATAGAAATCAACGTAGCATTCATCCTTTGGTAAGCACGAAGGGAAATTAAACAATGTATGAGTTGAGGAGTTACTCTCATTTGAAGGTGGGCATGGGTCGCTAATCTGATGTTCCTCCTTTTGTTCTTCTCTCTCCTCGTCATCTTTTTCATCTAATGAGCTCACGGTGTGTCAGGGGAACGACACCTATGGGATCTCGAGGGTCCCTTTATGGTTCGGCAGGGAGTTGGTATGTGCAACGAGCAGATCAAACGAGTAGCGTGAGGGATTTTTACCCAGGTTCGGGCCGCTGAGAAGCGTAAGACCCTACTCCTACTTTGTGTATTATGGGTGTTCTTGGGTTCCAGCTAAGGAGCGTTGTGTGTCAAACAGTGCACATTTGTTATGCGTGCGGGCCGGAAAGTTGGCCAAAAGATCCCCTCTTGTAACACCTTGGGCCTCCTTTTATATAACTAAGGGGATCCCAATAGTGGCAAACAGTACGTACATGAGGCGTACAGTGCTACAGTGTTATCATACCTAACACTGATGGTGTAATACAAGTGCACTTAATGCTCCTTCAGGCGCCCATGACCGTCCATGAGACGGGACAGGACCCCATCCCATCGGCACCGCTTAGCTCCTTCCATCGCCGACTCCTCGACACATACCCATGTGGACTACACCTGGCCTCTGTGTTGGCTGGGTGGCGAAGTCTTGTCGGGTGCACTTCTTGTCGGGGCTTCGCAGGCCATCCCGACAAAGTCTTGCCGAGGGTCCGGCCTTTGGTCTCCGGTCTTGATCGTCGGATTGACTGTTTTCTTGACGTCCTTGTACTTGCGTCCCGTAGCCCCCTGGCAAGCCTTGCCGCTGGCATGGCTACGACTGCCCGTGCACAAGTAAGGGGTACTAAAAGACCCAAACTTTAGTGCACCGACAAGAGCCCCCGGGCCTGGGCCACATACGGGTGCGAGGTGTTGTTGGGATAGGCCCAAACAGTGCACGAGCACGCGTGGCAGGAGCCTGCAGTTGTAATCATTCCGCTTGCCGTGCCTCCCCATGATGCATGCTAGGTGTGCGTCGTGGGATACGCGCATGGAGCAATCATCATTATTTCAATTACTGCGCCAAGCTCTTTCCGCCACGCATGCCGCATGCATAGCAAGGAGTTGGTAGCGGGCGCCCATGACTTAAAGTCATGGCCGAGGCAGAAACTACGACGCCATGGATTGGGGCAACGGGATGGTTACCTATTCACCCCGTGATCGTGGGCGACGCTATTGGAGGATGTGGTCGACGACTCTTGGAGAGGGGGAGAGCCAGTCCTCGCGCTTCTCCCTATAAATTGAGGGGTAGCAAGGGCGATGCTCGTCCATCCTTCCTTCTTCATTGAGTGTGGGTATCCAGAGCTTGCCCTTCTACTCCTTCCCAATCTAGAGTTGTGCTCGCCCCTAGCCATGAATAGGGGCGAGGGTGGCCACGACACTCCGCACCAAGGACGAGAGGTTCCCGTCGGTTTAATGCCACCGCTTTAGCCGCAGAGGCGGTGGGTGGCTCGAGCGTGTGTGGTGGAAGAGGTTCAAGGGGTCCTGGTCGATGTGGAGGCCGAGGTCGGGGGAGGCGGAGTGCCTCCCCACCTCTTCCTCCGATGCCAGACCCCCTCCTTGAAGAAGCTCATGCCGAGGGGACGGCGCTGGAGTTCGTCCTCAAGTTGCACGGTCCCCTTCGGAGTCGTCTGTTTCTCCCTCACCCTTTCGCTAGGGCGATGGAGGTCGACAAGCCGCCCGCCCTATGGTTGTGGGCACATGGCTGTTGTAATGGCGCGACGCGGGTGTACATTGAGTACCCGGAGCGTCGCCTCATGCTCCTCAGGCGTGGTTGGAAAACCTTCGCCCGCTCCCACAACCTCCAGGATGGGCATGTCCTCCGCTTCAAGATGACGGAGGATGACCTGCTCTCCATCAAAATTTATGGGCGCTCGGACGTCCGTATCAACTGCTACGAAGAGAGCTCGAGCGATGCTGAAAGTTCCTCCTCGAGCGGAAGTGACAAGGAGGACAGTGGTGAAGACGATGACAACGGGTGAGAGTATCAGGCCCTCAAGTCAGAATACGACGACCTAAGCTCAGGCTGACCGTCGGTCTCACCATCACCATCAGCTCACGCCTTCTCCTTGGCCATCACCTCTCGCGCCACGTCGGCCTTGAGGCGGGCCTGGGCCACCTCTCCGTCCACCAGCCGGGTGCTGAGCCGGTCCTTCTCCTCGGTAACCGCCTGGATGCTCTGTGCCAGTCGGTCCCACTCGACGACCACCGCGGTCTTCTCCAACCGAAGGGTGGCCGGCTCACCTGCGAAGTAAAAGCCGGCGTCAGCCGGGCATTCAAGACCACTTCCCGGTTGCCAGGCAGCCGGCATATCACATCCCTAGCTAGATGTCATAGGACAACATGTGTGTGCATCATATTTGAATTTTGCCTCAACATGAAATGGGGATTAAAAGAAACCCCAAGCTCACATTGGAATCAAATTAATTAAAATTTTGTGAAAAATCAACAAACTCAAAATGCCCATACAAAATGTTCCCTATGTTTGATAAATATGGACATGAATATATCAGGGGCCATTTTAAATATTTGAAAAATTATAGCAATTTAAAAATAAATAATAAAGCCTCTGAAAATGCCAAATAAAGCATTATCATTACTTTATATTTCAAAATATCCTGAAACTTTTTATAGGAGTTTGAAATATTCAAACTTAATTATATAAAACTTTTGGGATATTTTATAAAAGCATTTGTTCCTAAAAAGAAATAAAACAAATGTCAGAATTAGAAAACAGAGAGAAAAAGAAAAAAAGAGGGAAAAGGCCCAGGAGAAGCCGACCCAGCTAGCCCATGCCAGTCATCCCTGTCCTCTCGCGAGGAGGACAGGGGCACGCGCTCGCCGCACGTGGGCACGCGCTAGGCCAGCTCCTCCCTGCCTGGTTGCTAGTCTGGAAGCCGCTGAGAGCGCCAGCGCGAGGCCCCCCTCGTCGTGGCCCCTATCTCCTCTCCCTCTCTCACTAGCCGTGCTCTCTCTCTCTCTCGCTTCTCCCCCCTCTGCTCGCCATGGCCGAGCCCATCGCTGCCACACCGCCATAGTTCCAGCCACTCCCGTGCCCCCCTGAGCCTGCCAAAGCTCCGTCTTGTCCCCCTCGTTCTCCCCGTGAAGCTAGAAGATGCCGGGAGCCCTCTACGCCACGCCTCCGCTGTTGCCCCCCCCCCCCCCCGCCGGCCACCGAAGCTCCTCTCCGACGATTTGCGACCGTCTGCGCGTCCCCGAGCTCGCTGTCTTCCCCAACAACCCCGTCATGAGCCCATGCGTCATTTCCCCCTCTTCTAGCAGATTGCCCCTCGCTGTAGACGCCACGCCCAAGCTGGCCGAAACCCGCCGCCGCTCGGCTCATCGCCGGTCGTAGCTCCGGTGGCCCTCGAGCCCCCTCTGCTGCATCTTTGGATGCGCGCGTGCGCAGGCTACCTCCTGGTGCCCTCCGCGGGCCAAATGGTCGCCGGATGTACAAGTCCGGCGAGACCGTCGTGCCTTTGGTCGCCGCCGGCTGGCCTCCAGCGTGCTAACGTGGTAGGGTCATTAGGGGCTTATCGCCCTGCTAATCATCCCCCCCAACCACTGACCAGTGGGCCCTAGCTGCGGGTCAAAGGCACGTGTCACTAACATGCGGGCCCCGCACGTTAGGTTTGACCTGGCCTGGTCAGCCGACCTGCTTACGTCGTAGTGACATCAGGTTGATGCCCTAATTGATTTTCTAGTTTTAAAATAATTCCAGAAAATGTTTAAAACTTCAAAAATTAATATAAATTAATCCGTAAATCAGATGAAAACAATTTATATATGAAAATTTCTCAGAAAAATCCAATGAATCCAATGGTGTTGTTATCATGCATGTTAGGGCAAGCTATGTAGATGAACATTGACATTTACTAATAGGCTAATATACAGAATATGAAATGAAGAACGACTTTGAACCTATATTCAAACTCACTTCAAATTAACTTGGACAATAGTTGCATTAGCTCATCCATACATGCTGCCATGTCATGATCATGCATCATATTGTTGCGCTTGCGTGTATTGATTGCTATTTATCTGCATTGCGGTAGGCCCTGCTTCTGAGGATACCCCCGAGTATTCCAACGAAGGAGAGAACCTTCCCGCTACCCATCAAGGCAAGCAACCCCCTTTGATCATTCCGATAACATCCCACTCTCTCGCTCCTACTCTTGTTTATTGCATTAGGACAAACGTTCACTTGTCTGTCATACACAGTAGATGAACCTATTCTTTTGCATGACATGTCATTGTCACAGTAAATAGCTAAACCTTGTAACCTAGCATACCTGGTAGATGCTTGTGCCATGATGTGCTTAGATTACTTCGCTTTCTATGCTTAGAGTTGTCTCAAGTCTGATTCATCTGGTGATGAACTGGGGTGAAACAATGTTGTTCTGATGTGATAAGCTTATGATGAACCCGATTTGGTAAAGGCAGCGATGAGAGGCTATGTAGGAGTACATAGCGGGTTGTCTCATTGGGACCGCTTAGGAACTGAGTTCCGTGTTTGTGATCCAAGACTAGATACTACCACATGCTAGGCCCTGAAATATGACCCCGCTCAACTTATCAGTCGCTTAGTCCTTAGTCCAGGAGTTGCAAGTAGTTTCTGGTGTTTATAGCATGCTGGAGGCCGTGTGTAGCACTGACCCTAGGGGTGGGTTACGACGCGGTAGGCAGTGGCACGGTGTACCAAGGGTCACCCAAATGGTGGGCTTGGGAACCCTGCGCACATCGTTTGGGGCCGTAGCGGAAACTTCGGCCGGACTTCCGTGCGGGTTCAGTATCAAATAGGCGATAGCCTAGACTAGAGGTCTTATGTGATTGACGGTCCTGGCCAACTCCCTCGTTGGGCTTCCGCTTGAAGGTGGCCGAGGTGCATGGTTTTATGAGCACACATCGATGGCGAGAGTGTGTGTGAAGAAGTACACCCCTGCAAGGTATGAAACTATTTGAATAGTCGCGTCTTCGGATATGGACTACTTGGAAAGCTTATGTTGTTCATAGATAATCAAATGGATACTCATAAAAATATCAAGACAAGTGTGAGTACCGTGGATGGCACTCTCCCAAGAGAGGGAAGTGAATCCATGGTGGTGTATTGTCATGGAGTTAGTGGACTCGTGAGCGATATCTAAAATTTAAACAAAGAGTTAAAATTGTGTAGTGTAATTTAGCCATGAGTCAAAGCTGGCATTGCTGCATAAACTCCACCACTCCCCTTGTTGATACATGAGCATGAATAGACTAGGTCTATTCTAAAGACTTGTTGAGTACGTTTGTACTCATGTTTTCTTAATAAATGTTGCAGATGAGACCCAGGACCCATCAGGTGGGTTCTATCTAGATGTCGACGATGCCGAATAGCTGGTGTCCCAGCTACGACCTTATGCCCTGTGGCGGGTTGTAGATAGTCGGGCCATGTGTGTTTTTACCCTTTCAACTATCTATACTCAGACAGCTTTATGCTTCCGCTTGGTTTGCATGAACTTGTTTGTATGACTTGAGTGTCGGGTCATGTGACCCCTATCTGTAAGAACATATTATGCAAGGCTCATCTGAGCCTCTTAAATAAAAGTTGTGTTGTTGTATGGTTATGTTGTGATGCCATAGTTGTATCTATGCATATCGGGCATGTCGTGCGTACGTGTCATGTGCAACGGTATGTATGGGATCCGACACCTAGTCGTGTGCCTTTAGTAGTACTCTTAATGGGAAACCGCCTCTTTGTGCTTCCAGCGAGCCATGGTAGCTTGCTACTGCTCCGGACACATTGATTGACCGGCATGTATCCTTGTTTGCTGTTGTGTCTGTCCCTTTGGGGAAATGGCTCGCAGTGTAATGGAGTCCCTATAGTCTACGACTCGTCTACGTGCAGTGATGACATTTATGTCCCACAGCGTAATGGAGTCCTTATAGCTTGCTATGACTTGTCTACACACGCTTGAGGCCGACACCTGCATTGTTGGGTTAAGTATGTATGTTTCCGTACGAATGTGCCACTTGGGTTCTATGACTAGTCATGTCGGCTCGGGTTCTCTGTCGTTTGATTGCCAGCGACATGTTCACATACGTGAGCCAAAAGACGCAAACGGTCTCGGCTACGGTAAGGCTGCAGCCGTGGAGCTTACCGTGCGTGAGGCCGCAAAGTGATGTGATATGTTACAGTCTGGATTCATATGACTTAGGATCGGGGTCCCGACAGCGTTGGTATGAGTGACTGTAGGACTACCAAGCCAAATAGGTCAAAGTTGAGTCTAGAAACACTATAGAAAAGTAGGGGAATTGATTGTGGAAGGGAACGTAAGACTCTTTTTACTCCTCTTCCCAAGTTATTCTATTTTGAGTTATTCTCATCTTTTCTACGGGGATAAGAGCTAAGCTTCTCATCTATTGCTTAGGATGACGAGTTACTAACCATGGACTACTAGCTAGCTTGTTTGTAAGTGAATGTCGGTACTAGAGTATTGTTGGTGTGACAAACAGATGGAGAAGAGATTTGAGTCTAGAAAGTTGAGTGGTTATACTTTTCCAATCTTTTACAGTTGTCTCAAAATCCTTTTTGAGCAATTACAGCCGTTATGATGTCCAATTTCTGCTAGAGTCTCTAATGTCTTTGCATCATTCCCTGTTTCAGATGCCCCCTCGTCCTTCCCGTCAGGTGGTCTGTCTGACCAGGTGCATCGATGTACCGGGTCACATGGCTAGGTTGGTTAGAGTTATGATGGAGGCTGGCTACCGTTGGTACCCAGAGTACACAGTGAAGGAACAGTATCGAGATTTCAACCAGAGCCAGTATCTATGTACTGTTAAGATATATCCTTCATATCCAGGAGCTGCAAAGCGGCTTCACTGGACTTATGGGTCAGGTGTCACCATAGACATGGCAGTTCAGGAGGCCGCCTACACCATGCTGACTATCATGAGGTTTCACCATGGTCTGTTTTAGAACACAGAGTTATGTTATGTTCCTGCTTCCATGGGAGGAGAGGATAGCTATCTTAGCATAGCCTACTATGATCATTCTCGTGAGGACCCTAGGGTGAAGGTGACCGCTCAGATGATGGAGAACAGGGATCGTGATGCATGTGCCCTTCGCATGGAGCTCTATGCTACCCGTGCACGTCTTTGGACAGCCCTGACGCAGTTGGCACCTGTCGTGTAGACGGGCTATGGAGATTTGGAGATGCTGACCCCATCGTGGACTCATCTGCCAGCACACGTAGACTGGCCCAATGTTGGAGGCATCACCCCTCTTCGACGACCGCTTTTTTCGTCAACAAGGGGACCAAGGCCACATATGTGTCCTTATGGTTTCCAGGGATCAAAGGCTAGAGTGTTTCCAGATCCTTAGGTTTAGCTCCCGGGTCACGGGGATAACCTATATGAGGCATTCTACGGCAATGCTTGAGTGCGTGGATGTTAGTACTAGTATGGTAGTAGTCGTATCGCCACAGTCATGCGTGTCTTGTGGGATATGACCGAGGTTGAGAGTTGAGTTCCGGAGGTGTAGATAGATAATGTATAGGAAGCTTGTAATGCCTCCGATGAGATATGTCATCTCTCCGTAGTTTGTATTTCAGCTTGGGCTTGTATTGAACTATGTCATGGTGTGTATGAATCATGGTGTTCATATGATAGTTGTTATTACCATGTTGTTTGGGTGTTACCATGCATGCCATGTTATCCAGTACATTCCTTATCTCATGTCTTACAGATGATGTCCTCTATGTCTAAGTTGTGGGTTTGTTTTCCCAGGATGGTGGCAACTAGGAATAACCCCGTGCCTGCCCCCGAGCAGGGCGAGGGAAGCCAGCCAAGGCAAGAGAACCTGCCACATGCGTCCTCTTTTGCAGAAGTGATGCTTGAAGCTGAACGGAATAAAAGGGAGACCAACAGGCTGTTGGAACGAATTGAGCAGAACACAACACATGCTCCCCGCAATGATCACAATGATGGCGTGTCTCTCGGTGATTTTGTCAAGCTGTGCCCACCTAAGTATCATCATTCGGTCGACCCACTCGACGCGGATGACTGGCTGACCAACATGTCCCGCAAGATCCGGGCTGCCAATGTATCCAAGGCCAACAAGGTGACCTTTGCTACTTACTTTCTGGATGGAACCGCCAACCTGTGGTGGGAAAGCTACGAAGCCATGCGTCCCGCAGGCCCCGCACCAACTTGGGCGGAATTCAGCGTGACATTTCGTACCCATCACATCCCGGCAGGGCTGATGGATCGTAAGAGAGAGGAGTTATGTGCTTTCACCCAGGGTAGACTGCCAGTGGATGCCTATAGCCGTGAGTTCGGCAATCTTGCTCGCTATGGTCCGTAGGAAGTTTCAACTGATGCCAAGAAACATGTTAGGTTCCGTACGGGACTTAATCCTGAGCTCCGTCGAGATCTACGCCTGCATGAGTGCACAACCTTCCAGGCTCTCGTCAACAAGGCTATCAATGCCGAGACTGGATAGACTGACTATGAGGCCACGAGGAAGCACAACCATGACTTCAGCCCCGCATCTGGCTCGGGCTCCAACAAACTCCGGGTGTGGGTGCCCAATGCAGCTCTACCGCCAAGATACACTACAAGGCCATCCTTCCAGGCGCCTCGCCCAGCTCAGCCCAACCCTCCAGCCAGGCCATTTGGAGGTCCGTCTGCTAATGTTGCTCCTCATGCCACCATTGTCTGCTACAAATGTGGGGAACTAGGACACTACTCCCGTGAGTGTCCTCAGAACAATGCTAAGCCGGCTGGACGTGGGAAGCCAGGAAAAGCTTTCTATGTGAAGCCAGCTCCTGCTCGTGGACAAGTGAACTATGTTTTTGCTGAGGAATCCATTGAGGATCCTGATGTTATCCTAGGTATGCTCCTTGTCAATAGTCATCCAGTATCTGTTCTATTTGATATTGGAGCATCTCATTCTTTCATCTTAGAAAGTTATGCACAGTTGCATAACATGACTTTTTGTGATATGCCTACTCCTTTAGTAGTTCAGACTCTTGGTTCAAAGTGGCAAACTTCTAGAGTGAGCCATGATAATGAGATTCTTGTGGATAGGCTAGTCTTCCTAGCATCTTTGATAGCCCTCAAGTCTTTGGACATCAATATCATTCTAGGCATGGATTGGATGAAAGCTCACTATGCTAAGATTGATACTCATACTAGGAATGTTCAACTTACACATCCATCGGGTGAGATAGTTAATGTCTCCACTCGAACAGCCAAGCGCCAACTCTATTCCCTCAATGCTAGCCCTCTTCTAGAATTAGAAGATATTCCGGTAGTTCGTGACTTTCCAGATGTCTTTCGAAAAGAACTGCCAGGAATTCCACCTGGCAGAGATGTTGAGTTTGTGATAGAGCTCATTCCAGGGACTGTCCCAATAGCTACAAGACCCTATAAGATGACACCCTTAGAACTAGCCGAACTTAAGATCCAACTCGATGAGGCTTTGAAGAAAGGTTTCATCTGTCCTAGTTCTTCTCCTTGGGCTTGTCCAATCCTGTTTGTCAACAAGAAGGATGGATTGGATCGGATGGTTGTGGATTATCAGCCAGTGAATCTGGTCACCACAAAGAACAAGTATCCGCTCCCCAGGATCAACGATTTGTATGATCAACTCGCTGGATCCTCTGTCTTTTCCAAAATGGATTTGATGTTGGGATACCATCAAATCAGAATTAGAAACGGGGACATTCCAAAAATGGCTTTTGTTACTCGTTATGGCCAATACGAGTACACCGTCATGTCCTTCGGTTTAACGAATGCCCCAGCCACTTTCTCTCGCTTGATGAATTTGATCTTCATGGAGTATTTTGATAAATTCGTCGTGGTTTAGCTCGACGATATACTCATCTACTCGAAGAACGAACAGGAACATGTCGAGCATCTAAGGCTGGTATTGATGAAACTTCGAGAGCATCGTCTGTATGCCAAATTCTCCAAGTGTGAATTTTGGTTGCCAGAGGTGACCTATCTGGGCCACATGATCTCTGGTAAAGGTATTGTTGTCAATCCCAAGAGAGTTCAGGTCATCCTTGATTGGACTCAACCTGAATCGGTTAAGCAAGTTCGGAGTTTCCTTGGCTTAGCGAGCTATTTTCGCCGCTTTCTCGAGAATTTCTCCAAGGTTGCGAAACCTCTGACTGAACTCCTCAAGAAAGATAAAAAGTTCGAGTGGACTCCACAATGCGAGCACAGTTTTCAGGAGTTGAAAAGAGAACTGACCTCTGCTCACGTTCTGGTGCCACCAGACTTCTCTAAGGACTTTGTTATCTATTGCGACACCTCGCAACAAGGATTAGGTTGCATTCTCATGCAAGATCATCATGTGATTGCATATGCATCTCGACAATTGCATCCACATGAGGATAATTATCCGACACATGATCTTGAGCTTGCAGCTGTGGTCCATGCACTGAAAACCTGGCGACATTACCTTATGGGTAATCGTTGCGAAATTTACACTGATCACCAAAGTCTAAAATATATTTTCACCCAGCCGGATTTGAATCTCAGGCAAAGACGGTGGTTTGAGTTGATTATAGATTATGACTTAGGGATAACTTACACCCCGGGGAAAGCCAATGTCATGGCTGATGCACTAAGTCGTAAGTCTTATTGTAACAACCTGATGTTACAACAAGGTCAACCACTTCTCTATGAGGAATTTTGGAAGTTGAACCTTCACATTGTTCCTCAAGGATTTCTATCCAACCTGGTGGCAAAACCTACTCTTAAGGATCAAATTATAGCTGGCCAAAAGCGTGATAAGGGTATTTCTCAGATCAAAGAGAACCTCGTTAGCGGTATCGCTAAGGAATTCCCTATTGATGATCAAGGTGTGGTGTTCTTCCAGAACCGTTTGGTGGTTCCCAAGAGCCAACATCTTCGGCAGCTGATTCTTAAGGAGGCTCATGATTCTTCTCTCACAATTCATCCAGGTAGTACCAAGATGTATCAGGACCTACGCCAGAGGTTCTGGTGGACTAGGATGAAGAGCGGAATTGCTCAGTTCGTTGCTAATTGTGATGTTTGTCGTCGCGTGAAAGTAGAACATCAAAGGCCTGCTGGCACCCTTCAACCTTTAACTATTCCTGAATGGAAATGGGATAAAGTTGGTATGGATTTCATTACCGGATTTCCTAGGACTAAGAGAGGAAATAATGTTATATTTGTGGTCATCGACCACCTTTCCAAAGTGGCTCATTTTCTTCCTGTTTGGGAGAGTATAACTGCTAGCCAGCTAGCGGAGTTATATGTTTCTCGAATAGTTTCTCTTCATGGTGTTCCATTGGAGATTAACTCAAACTGCGGAAGTATCTTTACTTCTCGATTTTGGGAAAGTTTCCAAACCGCTATGGGGACTCATCTATCCTTTAGCACTGTTTTCCACTAGGAATCAAGTGGTCAAGTTGAGCGAGTCAATCAAATTCTCGAAGACATGCTCCGAGCTTGTGTTATATCCTTCGGTATGAATTGGGAGAAATGTCTTCCATTTGCCGAATTTGCTTATAACAATAGTTATCAATCAATCTTGGGCCAAGCCCCTTTTGAAGTTCTCTATGAATGAAGGTGTCGAACACCTCTTAACGGGTCAGAAACCGGAGAGAGGCAACTCTTTGGCCGGGATATGATCCAGGATGCAGAGGAGCAAGTTTGCATTATTCGTGAAAAGTTGAAAACAGCCCAATCTCGTCAAAAGAGCCAATATGATCGCCTTCATAAGGCCGTGACCTATGAAGTTGACGAGAAGGCTTACCTTCAGGTTACACCTCTGAAGGGTACCCATCGATTCTGTATCAAGGGCAAGTTGGCTCCTCATTACATTGGACCTTTTCGCATTCTTGCTAAACAAGGAGAGGTTGCCTACCAATTGGAACTTCCGCCGCATCTTTCCAAGGTTCATGATATCTTCCACGTCTTGCAACTCAGGCGTTGCTTCTCGGACCCTGTCCGTGAAGTAGACTACGAAGCGCTTGATCTTCAAGATAACCTTACATATCAAGAATACCCTGTTCGTATTCTTGATCAAGCTTAGCGAACCACTCAGCGTCGGAACATCAAGTTTCTCAAGGTTCAGTGGTCACACCATTCTGAAAAGGAGGCCACATGGGAAAGAGAAGATCGTCTTTGACTAGAGTACCCCACGCTCTTCCCGACGACTTCAAAATCTCGGGACGAGATTATTTTGAGTGGGGGTGAGTTGTCACATCCCTAGCTAGATGTCACAAGACAACATTTATGTGCATCATATTTCAATTTTGCATCAACATGAAATGGGGATTAAAAGAGACCCCAATCTCACATTGGAATCAAATTAATTAAAAGTTTGTGAAAACTCAACAAACTCAAAATGCCCATACAAAATGTTCCCTATATATGATAAATATGGACATGAATATACCAGGGGCCATTTTAAATATTTGAACAATTATAGAAATTTAAAAAATAAATAATAAAGCCTCTGAAAATGCCAAATAAAGCATTATCATTACTTTATATTTCAAAATATCCTGAAACATTTTATAGGAGTTTGAAATATTCAAACTTAATTATATAAAACTTTTGGGATATTTTATAAAAGCATTTGTTCCTGAAAAAGAAATAAAACAAATGTCAGAATTAGAAAATAGAGAGAAAAAGAAAAAAAAGAGGGAAAAGGCCCAAGAGAAGCCGGCCCAGCTGGCCCATGCCACTCATCCCTGTCCTCTCGCCAGGAGGACACGGGCACGCGCTCGCCGCGCGCGGGCACGCGCCAAGACAGCTCCTCCCTGCCTAGTTGCTGGCCTGGAGGCCACTGAGAGCGCCAGCGCGAGGTCCCCCTCGCCGTGGCCCCTTTCTCCTCTCCCTCTCTCCCTCGCCGCGCTCTCTCTCTCTCTCGCTTCTCCCCCCTCTGCTCGCCATGGCCGAGCCCATCGCCGCTGCACCGCCGTAGTTCCAGCCACCCCCGTGCCCCTAAGCCCGCCAAAGCTCCGTCGTGTCCCCCTCATTCTCCCCGTGAAGCTAGAAGATGCCGGGAGCCCTCTACGCCATGCCTCCGCTGTTTCTCCCCCCGCCGGCCACTGAAGCTCCTCTCCGGCGATTTGCGGCCATCAGTGCGTCCCCGAGCACGTTGTCTTCCCCCAACAACCCCGTCGTGAGCCCCTGCGTTGTTTCCCCCTCCTCTAGCGGCCTGCCCCTCACTATAGACGCCATGCCCAAGCTGCCCGAAACCCGCCGCCGCTCGGCTCGTCGCCGGTCATAGCTCCGGTGGCCCCTGAGCCCCCTCTGCCACAGCTTTGGATGCTCGCGTGCGCGGGCTACCTCAGTGGTCACACCATTCCGAAAAGGAGGCCACATGGGAAAGAGAAGATCGTCTTTGACTAGAGTACCCTGCGCTCTTCCCGACGACTTCAAAATCTCAGGACGAGATTATTTTGAGTGAGGTGAGTTGTCACATCCCTAGCTAGATGTCACAGGACAACATGTATGTGCATCATATTTCAATTTTGCCTCAACATGAAATGGGGATTAAAAGAGACCCCAATCTCACATTGGAATCAAATTAATTAAAAGTTTGTGAAAACTCAACAAACTCAAAATGCCCATACAAAATGTTCCCTATGTCTGATAAATATGGACATGAATATATCAGGGGCCATTTTAAATATTTGAACAATTATAGAAATTTAAAAATAAATAATAAAGCCTCTGAAAATGGCAAATAAAGCATTATCATTACTTTATATTTCAAAATATCCTGAAACTTTTTATAGGAGTTTGAAATATTCAAACTTAATTATATAAAACTTTTGGGATATTTTATAAAAGCATTTGTTCCTGAAAAAGAAATAAAACAAATGTCAGAATTAGAAAACAGAGAGAAAAAGAAAAAAAAGAGGGAAAAGGCCCAAGAGAAGTCGGCCCAGCTGGCCCATGCCAGTCATCCCTGTCTCTCGCCAGGAGGATAGGGGCACGCGCTCGCCGCGCGCGGGCACGCGCCAAGCCAGCTCCTCCCTACCTGGTTGCTGGCCTGGAGGCCACTGAGAGCGCCAGTGCGAGGCCCCCCTCGTCGTGGCCCCTTTCTCCTCTCCCTCTCTCCCTCGCCGCGCTCTCTCTCTCGCTTCTCCCCCCCCCCCCTCTGCTCGCCATGGCCGAGCCCATCGCCGCTGCACCGCCGTAGTTCCAGCCACCCCTGTGCCCCCTAAGCCCGCCAAAGCTCCGTCGTGTCCCCCTCATTCTCCCCGTGAAGCTAGAAGATGCCAGGAGCCCTCTGCGCCATGCCTCCGCTGTTTCTCCCCCCACCGGCCACTGAAGCTCCTCTCCGGCGATTCGCGGCCATCTGTGCATCCCCGAGCACGTTGGCTTCCCCAACAACCCTGTCGTGAGCCCCTGTGTTGTTTCCCCCTCCTCTAGAGGCCTGCCCCTCACTATAGACGTCGTGCCCAAGCTGCCCGAAACCCGCCACCGCTCGGCTCGTCGCCGGTCATAGCTCCGGTGGCCCCTGAGCCCCCTCTACCACAGCTTTGGATACTCGTGTGCGCGGGCTACCTCCTGGTGCCCTCCGTGCACCAAATGGTCGCCGAATGTGCAAGTCCGGCGAACCGCCGTCGTGCCTTTGGTCGCCGCCGGCTGGCCTCCGGTGTGCTGACATGGTAGGGTCTTTAGGGGCTAATCCCCCTGCTAATCAGCCCCCCCCCCCAGCCACTGACCAGTGGGCCCTAGCTGCGGGTCAAACCCTGGTCAGCGCGGGGAGTAGGCCCGTGTCACTGACGTGCGAGCCCCGCATGTCAGGTTTGACCTGGCCTGGTCAGCCGACGTGCTAACATCGTAGTGACGTTAGGCTGACGCCCTAATTGATTTTCTAGTTTTAAAATAATTCTAGAAAATGTTTAAAACTTCAAAAATTAATGTAAATTAATCTCGCTTCTCCCCCCTCTGCTCGCCATGGTCGAGCCCATCGCCGCTGCACCGCCGTAGTTCCAGCCACCCCCGTGCCCCCTAAGCCCGCCAAAGCTCCGCCGTGTCCCCCTCATTCTCCCCGTGAAGCTAGAAGATGCCGGGAGCCCTCTGCGCCATGCCTCCACTGTTTCTCCCCCCGCCAGCCACTGAAGCTCCTCTCCAGCGATTTGCGGCCGTCTGCGCGTCCCCGAGCTCGCTGTCTTCCCCAACAACCTCGTCGTGAGCCCCTGCGTCATTTCCCCCTCTTCTAGCGGATTGCCCCTCGCTGTAGACGCCACGCCCAAGTTGCCTGAAACCCGCCGCCGCTTGGCTCATCGCCGGTCGTAGCTCCGGTGGCCCCCGAGCCCCCTCTGCTGCATCTTTGGATGTGCGCGTGCGCGGGCTACCTCCTGGTGCCCTCCGCGCGCCAAATGGTCGCCGGATGCACAAGTCCGGCGAGACCGTCATGCCTTTGGTCGCCGCTGGCTGGCCTCCGGCGTGCTAACGTGGTAGCGTCATTAGGGGCTAATCCCCCTCCTAATCAGCCCCCCCAGCCACTGACCAGTGGGCCCTAGCTGCGGGTCAAACCCTGGTCAGCGAGGGGATTAGGCCCGTGTCACTTACGTGTCGGCCCCGCACATCAGGTTTGACCTGGCCTGGTCAGCCGACCTGCTTACGTCGTAGTGACGTCAGGTTGATGCCCTAATTGATTTTCTAGTTTTAAAATAATTCCAGAAAATGTTTAAAACTTCAAAAATTCATATAAATTAATGTGTAAATCAGATGAAAACAATTTATATATGAAAATTTATCAGAAAAATCCAATGAATCCAATGGTGCTGTTATCATGCATGTTGCGGCAAGCTATGTAGATGAACATTGACATTTACTAATAGGCTAATATACGGAATATGAAATGAAGAACGACTTTGAACCATTATTCAAACTCACTTCAAATTAACTTGGACAATAGTTGCATTAGCTCATCCATACATGCTGCCATGTCATGATCATGCATCATATTGTTGCACTTGCGTGTATTGATTGCTATTTATCTGCATTGCGGTAGGCCCTGCTTCTAAGGATACCCCCGAGTATTCCAACGAAGGAGAGAACCTTCCCGCTACCCATCAAGGCAAGCAACCCCCTTTGATCATTCCGATAACATCCCACTCTCTCGCTCCTACCCTTGTTTATTGCATTAGGACAAACGTTCACTTGTCTGTCATACACGGTAGATGAACCTATTCTTTTACATGACATGTCATTGTCACAGTAAATAGCTAAACCTTGCAACCTAGCATACCTGGTAGATGCTTGTGCCATGATGTGCTTAGATTACTTCACTTGATATGCTTAGAGTTGTGTCAAGTCTGATTCATCTGGTGATGAACTGGGGTGAAACAATGTTGTTCTGATGTGATAAGCTTATGATGAACCCGATTTGGTAAAGGCAGCGATGAGAGGCTATGTAGGAGTACATAGCGGGTTGTCTCATTGGGACCGTTCTTAGGAACTGACTTCTGTGTTTGTGATCCAAGACTAGATACTACCACATGCTAGGCCCTGAAATATGACCCCGCTCGACTTATCAGTCGCTTAGTCCTTAGTCCAAGAGTTGCAAGTAGTTTCTGGTGTTTATAGCATGCTAGAGGCCGTGCGTAGCGCTGACCCTAGGGGTGGGTTATGACGCGGTAGGCAGTGGCACGGTGTACCAAGGGTGACACGAATGGTGGGCTTGGGAACCCTGCGCACATCGTTTGGGGCCGTAGCGGAAACTTCGGTCGGACTTCCGTGTAGGTTCGGTCTTAAATAGGCGATAGCCTGGACTTGAGGTCTTATGTGATTGACGGTCGTGGCCGACTCCCTCGCTGGGCTTCCGCTTGAAGGTGGCCGAGGTGCATGGTTTTATGAGCACATAGCGATAAGTGGCGAGAGCATGTGTGAAGAAGTACACCCCTGCAAGGTACGAAACTATTCGAATAGTGGCGTCCTCGGATATGGACTACTTGGAAAGCTTATGCTGTTCATAGATAATCAAATGGATACTCATAAAAAAATCAAGACAAGTGTGAGTACCGTGGATGGCACTCTCCCAGGAGAGGGAAGTGAATCCATGCTGGTGTATTGTCATGGAGTTAGTGGACTCGTGTGCGATATCTAAAATTTAAACAAAGAGTTAAAATTGTGTAGTGTAGGTTAGCCATGAGTCAAAGCTGGCATTGCTGCATAAACTCCACCACTCCCCTTGTTGATACATGAGCATGAATAGACTAGGTCTGTTCTAAAGACTTGGTGAGTACGTTTGTACTCATGTTTTCTTAATAAATGTTGCAGATGAGACCCAGGACCCATCAGGTGGGTTCTATCTAGATGTCGACGATGCTGAATAACTGGTGTCCTAGCTATGACCTTATGCCCTGTGGCGGGCTATAGATAGTCAGGCCATGTGCCTTTTTAACCTTTCATCTGTCTGTACTCAGACAGCTTTATGCTTCCGCTTGGTTTGTATGAACTTGTTTGTATGACTTGAGTGTCGGGTCATGTGACCTCTATCTGTAAGAACATATTATGCAAGGCTTGTCTGAGCCTCTTAAATAAAAGTTGTGTTGTTGTATGGTTATGTTGTGATTCCATAGTTGTATCTATGCATATCGGGCATGTCGTGCGTACGTGTGACGTCCAATGGTATGTATGGGATCCGACACCTAGTCGTGTGCCTTTAGTAGTACTCTTTACGGGAAATTGCCTCTTTGTGCTTCCATCGAGCCATGGTAGCTTGCTATTGCTCCGGACACATTGATTGACCGACATGTATCCTTCTTTGCTGTTGTGTCTGTCCCTTCGAGCAAATGTCTCGCGGTGTAATGGAGTCCCTGTAGCCTGCTATGACTCGACTACATGCAGTGATGACATTTATGTCCCATGGCGTAATGGAGTCCTTTTAGCTTGTTATGACTCGTCTACACACGCTTGAGGCTGACACCTGCATTGTTGGGTTACGTATGCCTGTTTCCGTACGGATGTGCTACTTGGGTTCTATGACTAGTCATGTCAGCCCGGGTTCTCTGTCATTTGATTGCTAGCGACATGTTCACATACGTGAGCCAAAAGACGCAAACAATCCCGGCGAAGGTCAGGCTGCAGCCGTGGAGCTTACCATGCATGAGGTCGCAAAGTGATGTGATATGTTACGGTATGGATTCATATGACTTAGGATCGGGGTCCCGACACGGCAGCCGGCCCCTGGGGCTATGCCCCCTCCTCGCAAGACCTAACGTACCTTGCACTCACGTCTGCTCCTCCTCTAGCCGATAGAAGTCGTGCTTGCCGTAGTCATGGAGGGAGACCGCCTCCTCAAAAAGCTTTTGCCATTGGGAGTTCCCCTCCTTCCACATAAAACCAAACGCTCAAGGAGATCTGGCCCGGCTGCCCATCAACTGGTCAGCTAGCCCTCATCTCGGGGGCTACACCCAGTGAGTGTGCTTGCGCGCCCCCACTGAAAAGTTCGATAAAGACAACAACGCTTACCTTCGTGTGCCGCAGGGTGGTGTCGACCGCCTTTGTGAACCGGGCCAGCTCCTGACGGCACCGATCCAGGATGCTCCCTAGCTCCCCGAGCACGGGGACCGGGCCGCTTGCCGGGGGAGCCGAAAGGGTTGGGACACGCGCCAGTGCCTCCCAGTCCCGGATCACGTCGTGCATGGACCTCCGAGCCTGGCTGCTGTCGCCGCCCGCCCCGACACTCGCCACGATGCCGGCCGCTGGGGGAGGACTGATGATGGCAAGGGCCTAGGAATCGGCCCCCAAGGGTCCCTCGCCCGTCGCTCGTGCCGCCTCCTCCCTTTGCCGGTCCGGCACGGCGACCGTGGTGGATGATGTCACCGTCTCCATGGTGGCCGCCGCAGGCTCCACCTCCGGTGCCGCCTCCAGGGCTGCCGGAGCCTCCGGCTCGTCCGCGGCAGTGTCACGTTCGGCACCTCCGGCCGGATCGCCTCAGGGGGCCAGCTCCATAGCCGTCGCCCCCGCTCAGGCCGCCTCCTCCACGGATGGGGGCGTAGGAGGCTCCATAGCTGCCCCTCACGGCTCGCTCGACGGGGGCCTCGACAGACGGGTCCACTCCGCCGCCGAGTCCGACGCCTGCATGGGGTCCGCGGACCTCCTCCGCCTCCCGTCGCTCGAAGTCCCAAAATGGGAGGCCCCGCCTCACGTTCCGTACTTTGAGGCTCGCAGCTCCGCGAGCCTCCTCTTCTCCTCCCACTGCGTGGCCGCATGCTCGCGCGCCAGCCAGCTGGTGACGTCTGTAAGGGTCCACTGCCGACTCCACTTCGTGGAGCTCGATGGGGTCCCTGTGATGCATAAGGGTCAAATACCCACCGGCCCGCGACTCGGAAAGAAACACACGTAAGGGAAAAGAAGACACTTACCCGGTGACGACGGGCTGAGCCTGCTTGGCGCGCGGCCGCCGCTTCCGTGCAGCCACCTTCACACGCTTATGGACAGGCGGCAGGGCTGCTAGCTCCTCCAGAGCCGGCCTCTTCGCCCGGCTGGCGGCTCCGGCTGCCGGGGCTTGAGCCGGCCACTCCTCACTCCACCCACGCCAGCCCTGATGAACTGAGGGGGAGGCGCGTTCACGATCATCACATCATCGTCGTCGTCATCATCGTCATCGGTCTAGTCCCTAATCGTGGGACCGATAGGGAACTCACCGGCTCCGCTAGGCTCTCCGGCTGCACCCAACCCTCTGGCTCTGCTGGGCCCGCTGGCTCACGGGTCGGCCGGCTCCTCGACCCCTCCCGAGGAGTCAACCCCCTCTTTAGGTGGGCCTCCCAGCTCGTAGTCTTCCGAGTCGGAGTGGTCGCGCTCCGCCTCAAAGATTTGGGGGTGCGGGCCGTCTGGTGTGTTCTCTCGCACGAGCAGATGCAGTCAGCACGGCGAAGTAAGGTCTGTTGTCAGCTGTCGGCTGGAAAGAATCAAATGAAAAGAGTCGCCTCGACAAAACCTACCAGGGGAGGAAGGTTGATGCAGTCGTATGGCTCCTTGTCGAAAGTCCACGACGCTGGCGCCAGCTTGAACGTCGTGATGGCGTTCACCCGCGACGCCACCTGAGCCGGTGTCAGGTCGACGGTCGTCAGCCGGCAGGGGTCCCGGCGGCCGGACATGTCGTAGGTCCAGTGCGGCCTCATCTGGAGAGGCAACACCCGGCGAGAGATGAAGGACGCCACCAGATCGGAGGCGACCAACCCCTTAGCGCTCTTCAGCTACACGAGCTGACCGAGCTCCGCTAGAGCCACTCAGCGGGGGCGGCTCCCAGCCAGTTCGCTCCAGAGGACTGCGTGTTAACGAACGCCGATAGCCGGATATAGTCTACATGTGGGTCAGTGTTCCTCACGTAGAAGAATGTCTGATGCCACCCCTTGACAGATTCAATGAGGGAGAAGGGCGGGAAGCACGCGGTGCTGCGGCAGCACACCATCGTGCTCCCGCGGGCATTGCTCTTCAGCGCCTTGAGGTAGAAGAGAGAGTTGAAGAGGTCGAGGAAGGGGAGAACCCCCAAGTACCCCTCGCACAGCGTCATGAAGCCGACAAGGTAGAGGATGGTGTTGGGGCCGAGGTGGTGCGGTTGAAGGTCGAATGTATCCATCAACAACCGGTAGAAGTGGCTCACCGGGAGCCCGAAGCCGTGGGAGAAGTGTCACGCAAAGACGACGAATTCCCTTGGCTGCGGCGCCGGCACCACCTCGTCGCCCGGCATGCGGGCAATCACATGCTCCGCTGGCCATAGCATGCGCGCGCGGCGGAGGTCCACGGTGACCTCCTCGATGACAACGGATCTGGCCTAGCTTCCTCCGCGCCCATCGGCCATTGCAACGGCGGGACGGCATGCGGGTGTGGTCGCGAGCGAGAGGAGCAATGGCACGCAGAGAGATGAAGGAGGCGAGGGGAAAGAAGGCAAGGGGGCAAAGGTGGTGCGAATTCTTCCGCCCTCTGCCCTTCCTCCCCTTTTAAATGGGGAGGCCACGATCGGCGGACGTGGGGATTAACTGCGCCCACTCCCCCGGAATCTCCACGCACGAGTGGGCGGCTCGGGCCGTCACTGCCGCTTCGGGGCGCTTGTGCCCCGAGGCCTACTGGTCTATGCCCTAGGCCTAGCGGGCTAGGCCCAGGGCGACGTCTCGTCTTCCCACGAGCGCGGGGCCCGCGACATCATAACCCGCTGCGTGGTGCGCGGTGGGCCGGCCCGGGTCCCGGGGCGACGCACCGGAATCCGAGGCGTCTGGTCCAACTACAGGCCTGGCTGGCCTTTCGGCTTCACGCCAGAGGCGGGTACCGCTAGGGGAAAGCCACCGGCTCCCCTCCGTCTGTTGGACGCGGGCCGCCACCGGCTTCGGGGACTACTTATGGGTTTATTAGCCCTGGATAGGCCAAAGCAACGGGATTCTCCTCCCTGTCTCGAGGAAAAAGTATGCGACCGGCTGTCCACGGCCGGCTGGAGCGCAGCCGGCTGTGGCGATCGCCGGCTGGCTCACGGACGGCTGGTCAAGGTGCCGGATCGACTCCCGACCGGCTAGCCGTGACCAGCTGCCTCCAGGCCGCCTCCTTCATTGACCCCAGGATGGACAAGCAACGTCATGTCCCTCTGTGCATGGGTACGGCACCATTATAGCCACAGTGACCATTGACGCACGGGTGCACATGGCTACAGTCCGGCCGTCCTGGCCGCTGACCTTGGCGACCGTGACCGGGCGGGGAAACAGTGCTGGCATGCCCCCGTCCACTCGATTACCTGCCCCGTCATGGCTACAGTGCAGCCAGCCGTACCGAAGACTTTGGCCGGCTGGCACTAGGCGATGCCTCCCGGGCGGCCCGTGCAGCGGCAGGTGGACAAGGGCCAATCGCGGAGCTGGCTAGTGGGCCAAAGCAGGCGACGAGACCGTGCAACCGGTGGACCCTATAGGCGATGAGATGGCTCGAAGGGTGTAGGAACGAAAGTAGGTCTAGAGGGGGGGTGATTAGACTACTTGACCAATTAAAAGTTTTGCCTATGCCAAGTTTTAGGGTTGATAGTTTTTACTGTTTCATGGCAAGTCAAGTACACCCTACACATGCAAGTCTAAGAGTATATAGCAGAGAAAAGTAAAAACAAGCATGTATAGAAGGGATAGGGTAGGAAGATCAAATGCAATTGTAGACACGATGATTTTTCCCGTGGTTCCGATAGGTGGTGCTATCGTACATCCACGTTTATGGAGTCTTCAACCCACGGAGGGTAACGGTCGCGAGAGTCCATGGAGGGCACCACCCAAATGGGTCCACGAAGTAGCAACCTTGACTATTCCATAACGGCTTCCGTCCACAAAGGACTAGCCTCACTATGGGTAGATCTTCACGAAGTAGGCGATCTCCTTGCCCTTACAAACTTCTTGGTTGACTCCACAACACGAAGTAGGAGGCTCCCAAGTGACACCTAACCAATCTAGGAGGCACCACCCTCCAAAAGGTAATAGGCTCAGTAATGACGATGAACTCCTTGCTCTTGTGCTTCAATATGATAGACTCCTCAACACACAATCTCTCTCTCACTGGTTTGGCTTGGTACAAGAGATGGGATTGGTGGAAAGCAACTTGGGGAGGCTAGAAATCAAGATCCATTTGATTTGAGTGGAAGATCTTGACCTCAACACAAGGTTAGGTGGTTCTCTCTCAGAAAATCTGATAGGATAGATATGGAATAGTCCTAAGTGCTTCTCTGTCGAGCAAGTGGTGGTGAAGGGTAATATATAGGCATCCCCAAAAATCCAACCGTTACACACAAAATGACCAACTCGGTGACATCGATGGGTTAATCTCGGTGGTACCGAAGTGACCAAAAGGTGGCAACTTTCAAATCTTGGAGGGACCGATATACAATTCTCGGTTCAACCGATAAGGTGATCAACGATCAGATTTCCAATATCGCTGACGCCGATCCAACATTCTCTGTCGGACCGAAAATGTGAATTTGCGTAACAGAAAGATGGCAACCTAAACTCAATGGCACCGGTATGAAATTGATTGCGCCAAAGTGGCTAGGGTTTGGCAGAGTTTGTCTAGGTTCTGGAATCGGTGGCACCGAAGTGGGAAAGTTGGTTGCACCGATTTTGAGTGTTGGATATAGAACAGACTTTGGTGGGAGAGTTTGTGGATGTTTTTGGTGACTAGCACTTGTGCATGTTTGAGCATATTGTTCACCAACAAAACCTTACCCCCTTTTAATAGTATTGGCTTTCCTATGACTCAAAGTGATTTCTCACAAATATAAAATGTAGAGTCTTCTTGCTTGAAGCTTGGCCAACCTATTTCCGTGCATCTTGGGGTTTCTCCACAATCTCCTTTTGCCAATCCTCTCATTGAACATTTCCTGAAATATACTTGGTGGAAACATTAGTTCAATGACTTATATGTTGTTATTAATTACCAAAACAACCAAGGGAGCAAATGTGCTTTGAATCTCCCCCTTTTTGGTAATTGATGACAACATATAGATCAAAGCTTCGACATATGATAAAATCAATGAAATTAATCGTCGCTTTGAGAAGTATGTCATAAGCAAGAGCTCCCCCGAAATTTGTGCATTATTTGGAATTTGCATTTGAATGCAAATGCACAATCGATTAGGTATATGGGGCACTTCTTCCATGTCACATACAACTTGGTGGTGTGCGAGAATAATTAGAATGAATAACAACGCACAACACAATCAAACAAAGGTGAATAATCATCTCATGAGCATTAAGATGATAGGATATAGTAGCATCACCCATAATAACATAGTAGCATAACACACACGTATCTCACATCAAACCAAAAGAACCAAATGTTTTTGAAAAGCAATAAAAACCAAATCGCTCTCTCGCTCGAAGCCTAAAGATCTATATACACTTCTCCCCCTTTGGCAACAAGTTACCAAAAAGTTCAAATGCATATATCTAAATGTTCTTGGGCATATCTCCTCCGGTTGTTGATGAAGGAGTCGAGATGACAGTGTCGGCAAAGATTTCTGCAGACGTCGTGGATGGAGCTGGAGTGGTCACTGATGGAGCTGAAGTTGATGGAGCTGATGGAGCTATTGGAGTTGGCACTATGGCTGATCTAGCCTGAGTAGTGAACTGAGTGCCTGGCCCTAGAGGTGAATCATCCTCATCATCATCACCATCCTCATCTGAAGTAGAAGAGACCCGTGGGATCTGCATGGAGTCAACTTCATGCTGAAGTTCTATGACTATCTTCGTCAGCCCGTCCACCTTATCAGTAAGGGTCTTGATTCTGGTCTCAAAGATCCTGACAAGTCTGTTCTAGTTGTCCAGAATCCCCTTAATGTCCTTTTGCATGCCCTGAACTGATGCAATCAATAGATCCATTTGCTTGCTCCTAGATCGAGGGGCTTGAGCACTAGTGGCTCTTGCTGCCTCTGCCTTTGCCTGAGCTGACTGTCTTCTGAACCTGACATGTTGACCCTGTGAATAGAGTGTAGATGAGCAGAAGGAGATGAGTCATCACAAAATGAGGTTGTTTTTGAAAATTGAGCAATGAGTTTTCAAAAGTTTTGCAATCTGTCAAATAGATATCGGTGCAGCCGAAAAGAAATTTTCGGTGGGGCCAAGACAGACCAACTCCTTAACAGGAACTTGGCAACCTTTTCAGTAGGACCGAAAAGAGCCACTCGGTTCCATTGAGTCAGTTCTCAGCCACACAGAAAAACATATCGGTGAGACCAATATTTTCGTTTGGGTTCCACCGAGTTTTATCGGACGGACGGCAAAACCCTAAAAAATCCATCTAACTCGCGATTTTGCAATTTCTAGTGGATAGATGTATGAGCAATAGGTGGCTTATAGAGAAAACTAGGTCCAATGCGTAAGAATCGGAATGGGAGCGCACTGGAGATCGAATCCGTACCCTAGCTTGGCGCGGATCCTCTACGGCAGCGACGTTGGTGAAGATTACGTCGACATCGGTGATTCCCAATGGCGGAGGAGCTCGAGAAGTCAAGGGCAATGACCAGGGGTCTTTGGGGCGGCAGCTTAGGGTTTTGGAGCGCGACGTGTGAAGATGGATTTTCAAAGTATCGGGGTCCAGAGTTATATATCCACCACTATCGGTGACACCGATTCTAAGTTTTCGGTGTCACCGAGTGCCTCATCTGTCAGCTGACAAGGACACTCGGTGTAACCGAGAAAATGGAATCGGTTGTACCGAGATTGAAAAACCAGATCAACCCTAGGCAATCGGTGAGACCGAGATTTTTGGGTTGGTTCCACCGAGATGCACTTAGGAGGTTTTAATGGTCAGTCCTTGTCAATACGGAACTCCGAGTGCTCCACACACAGAGGGATCGAAAAGCACTTGTTCAAATTTTGTGATGCAGCAAGAATGGAATATGAGGTGAGAAAGCATAGATAGCTAAAGAGTGATCCTAGGCATTCTTGTCCATCCAATTGGCAAAAGATAAATCAAAAGCCAAATAGCAACAATTGGATGTCCTCGAATGAGAAAATAAATGCAGACCAACATGCTCACACAATAAGATGTCAAAAGAAATCATGGCGAACATGCACAAACACACTAGCATCTAACAAGCACTTGGGCGATGACAAAGTCATCTATATATGAGTATTTGACTTAGGAGCCAAGTAAGAGTACTTGATCATAGGTCATACTCATCGTTTAAGCAGTTTTCATAAAGCATTTGATGTTGTTACATACTAAGAGATGCTTCGACTCAAGAATTAGAGTAAAGCTCCCCCTTAATGTGACATACCCCCATAAGAGGGATAAACTAACCTTGGGTTTTGTCGATGAAGACTTCATGTTGGTGAGGTAGTTGTGGATGCTCAATGTTGATGAAGATCACCAAGAGTTGGGAGCATCCTTGTTGTTTCCTTACTCCTCTCACCTGCACGGGTTAGTCCCAACGCACAAGAGACAAATACAAGGATATCTATGGACATGGAGTGCAAAGCATGTGTTATGATGTCCATTGATTTGTTGATTACCTTGTCCCTTGCTTACCTTTGAGGGAATGTGTGACTCCTTGAACTATTCCATTGAGTTAGTGTTGAGTGCAAAAGGTTCTTGCCAATAATGAATGTGAGTGAATTTCATTAGCGGAGTCACACCTCAAGAACTTACTAGTTATTCTTCTTGGGAACCCACATCAAGTTGATAGGTATCCTTGGTGTTGAAGTGGCCTTTGTAGTAGTTGAGATTGAAGTATCCTTGGGAACCCACTCCACCAAAGCTAGGGGTTCATATTCATATGAGTCAATGTCCTCTTGAAGCTTTTTCTTGCCCTTGAGCTTGTGGTCTTGTGGTGGAAGGTCATCTTGAGTGTTTGTCCTCTTGGAAAGAGTATTTTCATACTTATCCTTTTGAGGAACAAACTTGGGCTTGGGATAGTGACCTTCTTCCCACTCAACTCCATTAGCGTTGATGTAGCCAACACCACGATTCTTCTGGTATCCTCCGTGCTTGCGTACAATTTCCTCAAATTGCTTACATCCGGCAAGACTCTTATAGATACCTTTTTCTATAATTCCTTTCAATAAAGCATTTTCCTGCTCAAGTGTGACTTGGCTAAGAGAAACATCATTAGTGGAATCAATAGAACTACTAGAAGCAACATCATTGGGTTTAGCATTTATATTGTTGCTACTAGATGAAGAACCTTTCTTGCCTTTGTTACTAGATTGCTTAGTTTTAACTTGAGGCATGAAAGTAGACAAGAGTACTCATTTGGATAGATAAGATGAGGTCTTCTTTTGGGGATCGTCATTGATAGCTTTGAGAAACTCATGCTCTTTCTCCAAGTTGAGCTTCTCGAAGCGTAGCTTCTCATGAGTTCTCACAAGCTATCTGTGATCTTCGAGAGTAGATTCATGAGCTAACTTAAGAGTGTTTAGTTCTTTAGTTAGTTGTTCTATTTTCATCTTATCATCATCAAATGACTTATCTTGACTAGCATGAGAATTATCAAGTTCATTTTGATCGATATCACTAGTATTATCACAAAGCAGGTCATCATCACAAAGCAAATCATCTTCATCACTATCAAAATCAACATATTCGGGGTGTGATACCTTGGGGCCTTTAGCCATGAAGCAACTTCCACTCCCTTCGTTGGGTGAATCAAATAGATCATAGGAGTAGGTAATTACTAGAGCAATTCTGGCAACACCATCATCTTCACCATAGTAGGAGTCGGAGTGATAGCTTCTCTCAGAGTGGTTGTCGGAGTCAGAGCCTGTAACCATTCACCAACATGAGCTTGATGTTTTGTTCTTGTGTAGCTCTTGGTGTGCTTGTCCTTCTTCTCTGAATCTATACTTCTCCTTGAGTGTCTTCATTCATAACGATCATCTTTACTCCTTCTCTCTCTTTGTGGTGATTCATTCCTTGAGCTTCGTCTTCGAGGTGACTCTTCCCTCCTTTTGAAGGGAGTCGTGCACTCATTTTAGTAGTGTCCGGGCTTCCCACAATTGTAGTAATTTCGGTCACAACTTGACGAATGCTTCTCTTCATATCTTGAGTTGGAGTTTCTTTCTTTGCTTCTATTATGTAGAACTTGTTGAATTTCTTGACCATGAGGCTTATTTCTTCATTATTGACAAGGTTGTTGCTTGAAGTTGCGGGAGCATCACTTGTGGCTTTGTAAGCACCGCTAGACTTGTGATGAAGCTCTTCTTTATCTTTGAGTGTCATATCATGAGCAACAATCCTTCCAATGACTTCTGTAGGCTTGAGATCTTTGTAGTTTGCCATCATTTGGATCAACGTGCACACGGTGTCGTATCTCTCATCCAAAGCTCAAAGTATCTTCTTCATGATGAATTTTTCGGTCATTGCTTCGCTTCCTAAGCCGGCAATCTCATTGGTGATGAGAGCTAGCCTGGAGTACATCTCTGCGACTCCTTCAACATCCTTCATCTTGAACTTGTCAAGCTGACCTTGAAGAACATCTAACTTGGATTCTCTCACGGACTCGGTTCCTTCGTGCATATCGACCAAAGTATCCCAAATCTCCTTTGCATTCTCAAGACGGCTGATTTTGTTGAATTCTTCGGGGCATAAGCAATTGAAGAGAATGTCACATGCTTGAGCATTGAGTTGCCACATCTTCAATTCATCTGCGGTCACTTCATGATCCGATTCCCGTCCATCCGCAAAGAACCCACCTTGCAAGCCAACACGAACAACAGCCCAAACGGCAGGGTTATGACCAAGAATATGCATTTTCATTTTATGCTTCCAACTAGCAAAATTAGTATCATCAAAGTACGGACCTCTACGATGATAACTTCCCTCACTAGACGCCATACTTCTCCTAGGTTGTGAGACCTAAGCAATGGAGACCAAAGCTCTGATACCACTTGTAGGACCGAAAGTAGGTCTAAAGGGGGCTGATTAGACTACTTGACCAATTAAAAGTTTTGCCTATGCCAAGTTTTAGGGTTGACAGTTTTTAGTGTTTCATGGCAAGTCAAGTACACCCTACACATGCAAGTCTAAGAGTATATAGCAGCGGAAAGTAACAACAAGCATGTATACAAGGGATAGGGTAGGAAGATCAAATGCAATTGTAGACACGATGATTTTTCCCGTGGTTCTGATAGGTGACGCTATCGTACATCCATGTTTATGGAGTCTTCAACCCACGGAGGGTAACGGTCGTAAGAGTCCATGGAGGGATCCACCCAAAAGGGTCCATGAAGTAGCAACCTTGACTATTCCATAACGGCTTCCGTCCACAAAGGACTAGCCTCACTATGGGTAGATCTTCACGAAGTAGGCTATCTCCTTGCCTTTACAAACTTCTTGGTTCACTCCACAACACGAAGTAGGAGGGTCGCAAGTGACACCTAACCAATCTAGCAGGCACCACCCTCCAAAAGGTAATAGGCTCGGTAATGATGATGAACTCCTTGCTTTTGTGCTTCAAGGTCATAGACTCCTCAACACACAATCTCTCTCTCACAGGTTTGGCTTGGTAGAAGAGATGGGATTGGTAGAAAGCAACTTGGGGAGGCTAGAAATCAAGATCCATATGATTTGAGTGGAAGATCTTGACCTCAACACAAGGGTAGGTGGTTCTCTCTCAGAAAATCTGATAGGATAGATATGGAATAGTCCTAAGTGCTTCTTTGTCGAGCAAGTGGTGGTGAAGGGTAATATATAGGCATCCCCAAAAATCCAACTGTTACACACAAAATGACAAACTTGGTGACACCGATGGGTTAATCTCGGTGGTACCGAAGTGACCACAAGGTGGCAACTTTCAAATCTTGGAGGGACCGATATACAATTCTCGGTTGCACCGATAAGGTGACCAACGGTCAGATTTACAATCTCGGTGATGCCGATCCAACATTCTTAGTCAGAACAAAAATGTGAATTTGCATAACAGAAAGTTGGCAACCTAAACTCGGTGGCACCGGTATGGAATCGGTTGCACCAAAGTGGCTAGGGTTTGGCAGAGTCTGTCTAGGTTCTGGAATCAGTGACACCAAAGTGGGAAAGTTGGTTGCACCAATCATGAGTGTTGGGTATAGAACGGACTTTGGTGGGAGAGTTTGTGGATGTTTTTGGTGACTATCACTTGTGCATGTTTGAGCATATTGTTCACCAACAAAACCTTACCCCCTTTTAATAGTATTGGCTTTCCTATGACTCCAAGTGATTTTTCACAAATATAAAATGTAGAGTCTTCTTGCTTGAAGCTTGGCCAACCTATTTCCTTGCATCTTGGGGTTTCTCCACAATCTCCTTTTGCCAATCCTCTCATTGAACATTTCCTGAAATATACTTGGTGGAAACATTAGTTCAATGACTTATATGTTGTTATTAATTACCAATACCACCAAGGGAGAAAATGTGCTTTCAAAGGGCAGGACCCCCTGGTCAGCCGGAGAGGCTGCCAGCCGAGTCCCCCCACTTATGTACCTCAGGAATATTGTAAGCCAGGGGGCTTGGCCTATAAAAAACCCCGAGCCCCCATGCAACGATGACGACAAGTCTCACACAGACACTTACGGGATACTTCCCACATTCTCACACTTGGTAGCGGAGGAAGGCGAGCCGGTTGCTCCCTCTTCCTCCTCTAGACTCACCTCCGTGAGCAACCCTGTAAACATACCCGTCCATCAAACTAGACCAAGCAGGACTAGGGGTATTACCTCCCATAGAGGGCCCTGAACCTGGGTACATCGTGTGTCACCACCAGTTGTACCTAATACCGCTCCCGGAGCCCGTCGGCATCCTCTGGCCCCAACCACCTACGATAAGCCTACCCATGGCATCTGTCGTGAGAAAATGACGACACATGTCATCCCTTACTTGGAATTCTATGCACTTATGATTGGAACTATTAGCAAGCATCCTCAAATACTAACATTCATTAAGGTAAAACACAACCATATCATTAAGATATATTGGTCCCCCTTCAATCCCGTATGCATCAATTTCTATGCTTGGCTGAAGCTGCTATCATCCTTGCCCTCCAATACATTGTCCTATGAACATACAAATAACCCTACGGTTTGATCCACGTGCGTGCTCATTTGATGGGCACCAAAGGACGGCAACATAACCACAAGCGAATTAAACCAATCATACCAATTCACCAATCACCGATAGGACAACAAAAATCTACTCAGACATCATAGGATGGAAACACATCATTGGATAATATTATGAAGCATAAAGCACCATGTTCAAGTAGAGGGTACAGAATGTTGTGGGAGAGTGGACCGCTGAATATAGATGGGGGAAGGCGATGAAGATGTTGGGGAAGATGACAAAGGTGTTGGTGTAGATTGTCGTCACAAGATGATTGCTCCGACGGCGTTCCGATGCCACCGGGAGAGAGGGGGAGAGAGCCCCCTCCTTCTTATTATTCCTTGACCTCCCCCCTAGATGGGAGGAGGGTTTACCCTCTGGTCCTTGGCCTCCATGGTAGCGGAGGGGCGAGAGCCCCTCCGAGGTTGGATCTCTCTCTCTATTTCCTTCTGTTTCTGCCTCCCCATATTCTGGCCTTTCACCGTTTCTTAAATTCCCGGAGATCCATAACTCCGATTGGGTTGAAATTTTAAAATGCTTTTTATCTGGATATTAGATTTCTTGTGGCAGAGGAAGGGCACCAACTGCCTTAAGGGGTGACCACAAGACACCCTGGCGAACCCAGGGGGTTAGGGCACGCCCCTATGGCTTGTGGGCCCCTCGGGCATCATCTCATGTTGATTCTTTTTCCCAAAAATCACATATATTGCAAAAAGAATCTCCGTAAGTTTTTATCACATTTGTACTTCATTTTGTAAGGATATTCTACGAAACAAAAAACATGCAACAAACAGGAACTAGCACGGGGCACTGGATCAATATGTTAGTCCCAAAAATAGTATAAAAAGTTGCCAAAAGTATATGAAAGTTGTAGAATATTGGAATGAAGAAATCAAAAATTATAGATACGACAAAGATGTATCAATCGTATGCTTTGAAACTTGATATTATGTTGCTTATGTTTATAAGTATCACTATGTTGATGTTTATTAATTCATCGTATCTCAGTGATCAATCCTACAAAATATTGCATGTTGGGTAGCATGTCACATCAAAAAAATGTTTTCATCATTTATCTACTCGAGGACAAGCAGGAAGTAAGCTTGGGGATGTTGATACGTCTCCAACGTATCTATAATTTTTGATTGCTCCACGCTATTATATTATCATTCTAGGATACTTTTTAGGTGTTTATTTACCAATTAATATTATTTTTGAGAACTAACTTATTAACCCGGTGCCCTGTGCCAGTTATTGTTTTCTACGTGTTTTTGGCTTTTCAGGTTTGGAGTACCAAATGAAGTCCAATTGCCACACAAAAAATTGGTGATTTTTTCTGGACCAAAAGAAGACATGTAAGCTTCGGGAGGAGGCCAAAAGCCGTACGAGAGGAGCACCACACAACCAGGCCAGACCAGGGGGTAGGGCACTCCTGGTTACCTCTTGGCATACCTCTTCGTCCTATGAATTCAAATTAATCTAGAAAAACCTAGAGAGACACCCGAAACACTTCTTTCGCTGCCGCAAGTCTCTGTTCTGCCGTGTGCCCATCTGGAGCCATGTTCCTGTGCCCTGACGGAGGGGGGTCGATCATGGATGGCCTCTAAATCATCCTTGTTGCTCACAAGTAGTTCACCACAGATCTATGAGTCCATAGTTAGTACCTAGATGGCTATATATATTTGTCTCTCTCTCTTGATCTTCACAATGATCATCGCATCTTACCTTTGATCTATCCGATGTAATTCTTTTGCAAGGAGCGTTTGTTGGGATCCGATGAATGGTGTGTTTATGTTCAGATTATTCATGATAAATATTTGATTCTTCTTTGAAATATTTGTGATTCTTATGTGCATGATCATTATAACTTCATAAATTCTCTGATCTATTGATTTGCTTTGGTCAAGTAGATTGATCTTTCTTTAATGAGAGGAGTGCAGTGTAGTAGGCTCAATCTGACGGGTTTCTATATCCCAGTGACAGAAGGGGACAAGATACATCTTTTTATTATTGACACTATGGATAAAACAACGGGGTTATATCATATTAATTGAATTCTCTTTGTCTACATCATGACATCATTTTCCAAGTGTTATACTATTTTACTTAATACTCTGTATGCATGTTGTATAGCGGTCGATGGGTGGAGTAATAGTAATAGGTGTAGGCAGGAATCGGCCTATTTTGTTTTGGACATGATGCCTATATACACATGATCATTGTCGTGAATCAATATTGCATAACTATTTGCTTTTCTGTCAATTGCCCAACAGTAATTTGTTTACCCACACGTATGTTACTTTAATGAGAGATTCCACTAGGGAGAAATATGCCCCCGGGGTCTATTCTCTTATATATTTTCAAATGCTACAATACCTTGTTGTTATTATTTACTTTTTGTTTTATTTTGCAATTTATAATTATCTACTACCAACTACACTACTTAGATGCTTGCAAATAATGAGTCCAAGGGGAATGACAACCCTCTTGCCTGCGTTGGATGCAAGTGTTTGTTTCTTTGTGTGTATCCACTGAAGAAGGGGTTGCTTGTTACTCATATTGGTTCAATAAAACTTGGTTCTCTACTAAAGGAAATACTTACATGTATTGTGTTGCATCACACGTTCCTCTTCACGGAAAAACCCAACGCAGATCGCAAGTATCATGCTCCCCTCGAAATTCTAAGAGGTGATTAAGACTTAACAAATTAATAGCAACAGCTCATATGAATTCCTAGAGGCTATATCAAGCATTCTAACTACTTAGAACCACATAAATTCAACATGCAAGCTCATTTTCTTGGTCACAAATAGCAGCAAAATATGCAAAATATATACCACTAGAACAAAAACTAATTGGACACATGGAGGATTCACATACCAAGGAGCAATTTCCATGAACAATTTCGGAAATGGAGCTCCAAGCAAAGAGATCGAAGATTTGTATCTAGGAGCAAGAACACGAGATAGGAACTAAACACAAAATTTTCTCGCGGTGGAAGAAGCTAGTGGGCATGTGAGGTAAGTGAGTGGGTCATGTTGGCCCCAGAAGGGCAGCGGGCACGACAGGCCCCCCTATAGGCAACAGGTGCACCCCCTAGGGTGTGTTCGGTTCCAAAATTCTAATTTATTCAATCAAAAATTGTGTTAAAATTTTGTGAGATTCTGAGCATTTTTATTTCTGGGTCATTTTTATTGCATGGAAAACTCAGAAAACAGGATAAACACGGCATTTTACTTTATTAACTAATAATAACAAGAAAAAAATAAAGTAGCAGAAGGTTATGCTTACGGAATTCATCGACCATACGCCCCTCAAAAAATAATCCATTAATAAGGTTGATCAAGTCTTATTAACAACCCATTTCTGAGTGACATAAAACCAAACAAGTTTTGTAAAGCACTAAGTTATCTAAACCGGAATATGCTTGGTTCCAATAATAAGAGTTCAATATTTCCTTTTGGGAACAATAGGGACCTCAAAATCTCCAATAGTCATTGTCATAATTTGTCCAATGGATTTGACACTATACATTTGGCTTTGCTTCTTCGGAAAAATATACCGTATGATCATTGTTATTAACATGGTAAGTGGCATTGCTTTTATTACAATCAATAACAGCCCCTACAGGGCTACGAAAAGGTCTCCCGAGAATAAATGTTGTGCTGTTCTCCTCGGGTATCTCAAGAATAACAATGTCTGTCAAGATAGTAACATTAGTGACAATGACCGAAACATCCTAGGAAATTCCAATAGGTATAACAATGGATTTTTCAGAAATTTGCAAGGAAATTTTAGTAGGGATCATTTTATTCAAATCAAGTCTTTTATATAGGGAAAAAGTCATAACACTAATACCAACTCCTAAATCACATAAAGCCATTCTAGCATAATTTTTCTTAATGGATCATGGTATAGTAGGTATTCCTAGATCTCTTAGCTTTTTAGGTATTCGTTTGAACGAATAATTTGCAAGCATGGTAGAAATTTCAGCCTCTAGTATTTTCCTTTTATTAGAAACAATATCTTCATATATTAAAAATACACATGCATTTTCATGGCATCAGTCAAAGGTATCTGCAAGAATAAAGGTCTAAGAAATTCAACAAAGCGATTAAAAGCATCTTCATCTTTGTACTTAGTAGCTTTACTAGGAAAAGGCATGGGTTTCTGAACCCATGGTTCTCTTTATTTATTGAATTTCCTAGCAACAAAGTCTCTTTTATCATATCATTTATTTTTAGGAGGTGGGTCATCAAGATTAGGTTATGGTTCTATTTCCACATCTATATCAGGTTTAGTATTATCATTGGGTTGAGCATCTACATGATAATTGTTGGTATTATCATTATTAGTATCACTAGATGAATGCTCATCTTCAGATTGTATCTCAGCATCAAAAAAACATCATTGGGATTCTCAGTAGATTTTTCTAAAGTAGGTTCACTAGAAGCATGCAAAGGTTTATTCTTTCTCTTTTTCTTTTCAGGGGAACTAGGTGAACTATCATTAATACTCTGAGGATCTTGTTCAATTCTTTTGTGATGACCATTAGGAAACAATGATTCCTGGGTCATTTTACCACCTCTAGTCATTATTCTAACAACATGATCATTATGTTTACCAATCATCTCCCTGATTAGATTGTTTTGTGATTTAAAAACTCGTTCAAGATGGGTTTGAACCATAGAGTGATGTTTACATAAACCTGTAATTCCATTTGAAATTCTAACAAGTACACCACCTAAACATTCAATCATATTAGAATCACATATTTGTTCATTGAAATTTCCTTTCTTCACGATGAACTTATCGAACTCATTAAACACTGACTAGGAGATTTATTATGAGGAATGTCACCCTCATCAAATATATAAAGAAAATTTACCACTACTACATGTGTTGGGATATTGATTCCATGTGTTTCTTAGATAAGTGGTAGATTCTTCACGTCTTTAGATTTAATACCTTTCCTTTTCATAGATTTCTTAGTTTCTTGCATATTCTCTGGACTGAGCAATAGAATACCTCTTTTTTGGAGTTGGCTTTGGTGATGGATCGGGGAGTGTCCAATCATCGACATTATTAAATAAGTTATTCAATAATTCCTGAGCTTGTTCAATTGTTCGTTCCCTGAAAGCACACCCAGGACAGCTATCTAGGTAGTCCCTGGTAGCATCAGTTAGTCTATTATAGAAGATGTCAAGTATTTAATTTTCTTAAAAGGATGATCAGGTAAAGCATTTAATAGCTAGAGAAGCCTCCCCCAAGATTGAAGGATATGCTCTTCCTCAAATTGCACAAGTTTATATAATTCCTACAAAGCAGCTTGTTTCTTATGGGCTAGAAAATACTTTTTAGACAAGTAGTAGATCATATCTTGGGGACTACACACACAACCAAGAGCAAGAGTATTAAAGCAATCTTTAGATTCACCCTTTAACAAGAAAAGAAACAATTTAAGGATATAGTAATAGTGAATCTTTTCCTCGTGAATAAATAGGATGGCTATTTCATTCGGTTTAGTAAGGTGTGACACAACAGCTTCAGATTCATAGCCATGAAAAGGATCGGATTCTACAACAATAGTTAATTAAGGATCAACCGAGAATTCATAATCCTTACCATCGACAAAAATAGGAGAGGTAGCAAATTTAGGATCACATTTCATCATCTCGCTCATAGCTTTTTCTTTTTTCTTCTTCATTAAAATTTAAGATCCTCCTTATCCTTACAATCAAGAAATTCCTTAGCAATCTCCCCATCCATAAAATAACCATCAGGTATATCAAGTATCTTAGTTCTATTAGGAGTTCTAGGTGTAATAGGTGATTGAGTATTTTCATCAATTTCAAGTTTTCTAGATTTAGCAATTTGAGCATCAAAAAATTCACCTAGTGGCACTGTTTCATCAAGCACAGTGGTAGCATCATCATGAATATCATCTATAGAAGAAGCAGTGTCTATTACTTGCGACATATTAGATTGTATAGCAGGTGGTGGTGTCGCAAGCTGACTTAAAATAGAAGGTGAATCAATTGCAGAGCTAGTTGGCAATTCCTTACCTCCCCTCATCTTAGAAGGCATAATCTTGGTTTTGGAGTCGCTTAGATTCTTCATAGTGATTAGCAGATATATAATTCACAAGTGAACTTAATAAACAAAGCTATGATATGCGACAATGGCGTGAGAAAAATGTCTTGATGGCCCACAAGTACAAGGGATCACAACAGTCTTCGAGGGAAATATTTTACCCAAATTTATTAATTTGGAACAAGGGGAGCCAAATAATATTTATAAGATTTAGTGGTTGAGTTGTCAATTCAATCACACATGGGATATTATTTCCCTACAGGAAAGTATCAGTAGCACGGTAGTTTGATAGTTTTGATAGTAGTGGTAATGTAATGGTAACAGCATTAATAGTACAAGTAGCAATTGTAATAGTAGCAACAATAGTAGTAACTTAGTAAGCACAATATAAGAAAAGCATAGGCATGGAATACAGATGGATATTTGGATGACTTTAACCATGAAACAATCACAACGTAGAGCGGCACAGAACTAGTTTCAATACATCAGTCATATGTAGGCACGTATTCCATATATAGTTATACGTGCTTATAATAAGAACTAGCATAACATATTTTATCCAACCCTCCCATGGCAGGGGGTCCTAATGGAAATCGAAGGGTAATTAAGGCCTCCTTTTAACAGAGAATTGGAACAAAGCATTAACAGATAGTGAATACATGAACTCCTCATACTACGGTCATCACTGGAGTGAATCCCAATTATTGTCACCTTGGGTTCTACGAATCATAAGACGTAATAGGTGCATACAACTTGCAAGATAGGATCTGAAACACACTTGTATTCATGAAAACATAATAAGTTCAGATCGGAAGTCATGACACTCGGGCCCTAGTGACAAGCATTAAGTATAGCTAATTCATAGCAACAATCTCAAAACATAGTGGATGCTAGGGATCAATCCTAACAAATTGACTCAATTACAAGATCAATCTTGTCCATCTACATCTACCTATAGAATGCATACAATGAAAGAACTAACTACCGGTGGTGAGCTTCATGAGATTGTTTATGAAGAGGGGTTGATGATGTCGACAACGATGATTTTCCTCTTCGGAAAACTAAACTGGCTCTAGATCTGATAGAGGCGAAGTTCTCCCTGTCTTTTTATGAGATGTGGCTATCGTTTTTTGGTAGAGTCGACTTCCATGATCCGACTACGAATGTGCGAGGACGTCACACCTTAGCAATCGCTAAACCAACTCCGAGAGGTTATTGACCATGCCGGAGCACGATCAACCTGACCAAGAAGGTCTTTTTCCTGCACGCAAATGAAGATCAAGCAAGAAACTAATATTGCAATCTAGATTTTGTGAATATAAGAAGAAAGCTTTATTGATGAAAGTGGGGTTCTATGACGCCTTGGTCTGGTCGTGGAACACAAACGAAGAACGCGAAATTGCAGCGATGGTGAACTTTTAATCTAAACAAAACCCAAGTCTAAATGGCGCCCTAAGGGATTTATATATGGGGGAATATAGGGGGAATTCTATGACCCCTTGGAGGAGGGGTCCGAAACCGACCTGATGGGGATATACCCCACGGTATGACCCAGCCAGGCAACTCACAACCCGTTAAAAACATGACATCTTATTTATGACCCGGCAAGCAGGTCACAGGATGACCAAGCCCAAGACCCGGAGGGTGAGCCGGCGCCAGGCAGCTTACAAGAGAAGGCCCAAAGGAGAAGGCCCACAAGAGAGAAGGATTCCCTAAAAGGAAATGAGACCGGGAGTAGGATTCGTGAGAGACTAGTCCTAATCCTACTCCTAGTAGGACTCTATTTGTAAACCTACCATCTCCACTTATATAAGGAGGGGTAGAGCACCCCTAGAGGGACAAGTTCTCAAAAGACACAAGTCTACAAGTTTAGACAACACAAGAGATTAGAGATAGACAGATTAGAGGCTCTCGTGATTAGAGGTAGCAATTAGCACCCTTGTAACCGACAGATCTTCATCATCATCAATACAAGACAAGCAGGACGTAGGCTTTTACCTCCATCGAAGGGGCCGAACCTGGGTAAAACTCCGTGTCATCTCGATTCTGATCAACCCCTTCAAGCCGCCACGTCGTTGCGTCTCGCCCCGAACCTAAGTCCGTTGACCCAGACATCTGCCGTGACAAATCCACGACAGTTGGCACCCACCATGGGGCATGCATAGTGGTATCACGTTTTTGGAGGGATTCCTTCAGGGATTGAGAAGCTAGCGATTCGTCAGATGAAGAAAGAGCCGGCACGGAGCAATAGTGCATGGTGATTTTGATGGTTTCAGATTAAAGAGCCGGTGTGGAAGGATTGACATTATCTCCATGGCGAGCAGTCAGAACAGTATATACGGTAATTATACGAGAGTTAGGTTGCATCTGCGTGTGTTGTCGCATGCGTCCCTTGGCGATCCTTCAATTCCGACCAGAGATCGATTTCCTTTTCTGCAGCCACACGTTGCCAAATCCAACCGGCGTTCCAATACGTTCGTGTGGCTTATCTGAATTGGCGTATGATTATAGTTGTTTTATGACCGTTCCATCAAGTGCTGCTACAAAGTCGTCGAATTACGCTACTCTTCCGTGTACAGGATCAAGTCCCGGTTTTCTGCTGTATTACGTGATCAAACGTATCAAAGTTGCTGCTGCTACTTTCTTCAACCCTCTACCTCTCACGTGGTGGTTAAGGCTCACTACAAGATCAGGGACGTTGGGCAGATGTACCTGTGCTCATGTGCTTTGTATGAGAAAAAGACAAACTGTTTACTCTAAAAACCCATCACGTGGAAGAGTTCCAAGCATCAATGGGTCAACGCTTGGTGATGGAACACTACAAAGATTGATGGATGACGGACACTGTTTGGACGTTGAGTCCTAGCTAGTACAGTTCCACGATTTGGAATTTTTCCTCTGACCCTTATGCCCTATGAAAATCAAGTGCTACTTACACTGGATGATCCGGCCAAGATTGCGCCAAATCATCTGCCCCGCCTCCTCTCTAGTTGCCCGCCAACTGCACTACACGCGCCTCCGGCCAGCTGCCCGTGAAGAAAAAGCAAGGGCCGGCTCCGGTTAATTGGGAAACACACAGGGAGTGGGGGCTGGACGTGAGCTAATACCAGTATTATCCAATACCAACGTCTGTGTTCAGCGGAAAAAGTACTACACCAGTAATTCACAGATCAGTCTATATATGTGTCTATTCATGCGTCCATGTTCGCACCTGCTCTGCCTCCATTGCTGAAAACCGCCTGTACTGCTCAACCTTGCTCAACCGCCTTTGCCTCGCCGTGAGCCGTCGTTCCGCCTTGAGCCGCCGCTACTGTGGGGCGCGCGTACGGTGGCTTGTGTTTTGAAGGTATCAGGGAGCTCACGATTTGCCAGATAAGAAAAGACAGTGCAGAAGGATCTACATTGGCTACGAGTTCAACAACAACGGATGTTCAGTACTCTGCCTGCGGGCCACCACAACGGTCCACCTCTTGCCCTCTGCCTCGCTGCTGCACCCACCAGCTGCTGTGCTGCTGCCGCACTTCACCTCGCCTCTGAGCCGACCCGACACTATCTCGGAGCCGCCGTGGATGAATTTCTACGGCCTCGAGAGAGTACCTCAATTGTTGTTGAAATTACGGGAGGTGATCCACGGAGAATGTATATGACTCAGTTGGTCGTCGAGACAAAACAGGTGCTATCCACCCAATTTGTTTTATCTATACATTTTTTCCTTCGAAGAACAATTACTTCGTCTTTGTAATATTTTTTGTATACATGACAGATATTCAAGTGGCATTGTACCACGGAGATGGAGCACACAAAACCATCGTTTTGTACTGGTGCTCATCGGAGGCGTGTTATTCGCTGGACGCACGTGAGTCGCCGCCCCGCGGACGGTCTACATCGACTCGCCGGTACTGCGCACTCTCACCTGCCAATAGGAGCCGCCCAATGGACGCGGCAAGCCGCCGCATTCGTGATATGGTCTTCACCAACCATGTCATGGCCGACTCGTTGTTCTCGCCGGTTTTCAAAGCCACTGCTGACTCACCTATCTATGCCGGCTTACAAACGCCGTGGCCGTCTCCCGCCGACGTGCCGACTCACAACGCCGTGGCCGTCTCTCGCCACCGCACCGGCTTACAAATGTCGTGGCCGTCTCCCGCCGACATGCCGACTCACGACGTTGTGGACATCTCTCGCCACCGCGTCGGCTTACAACGCCGAGGCCGACTCTCGCCACCCACGCTGGCTTACAAATGCCATGGCCGTCTCTCATCATCCGTGCCGGCTTATAACACCATGGCATATTTCACAAATAGGGCCGGCTTACAATGTCGCGGTTGGTTTCTACGTCTACATCAACATATCGGTGCAGTGCTCGCCTGTACGAGCCGCCCACCGAATGTGGGCAAGACATCACCCACAATTTGATCTACATCAATATAGCGGTGTAGTGCTCATCGATATGAACCGCCCGACAGACAGGCACACGAGTCGCCAGCACTACAATTTGGTTTACTTCAACAAACAGCCGGAATGAACCATCAACCGGATCATTGAGGCAATTCATACGGGATCATTTATAACCCGCCAGGGCCAAACCTCAAACTTCCAGTGAAGATTCTCAAGCCGCCTCTTCGAGTCAACTTAAGACTTGGGGGCTACAGACATGGCAAGACACATTTGGTCATTTTCAATGAGAAGCCCGGGTCTTTGCAAGATGAAATTTTCCGGCTCAGAAATTTGAGTTGAAGTGGTCTGTTCACCGTCAAAACGGTTGATCTATCATCTGGCTTTATGCCTTATCAAGCGCTATAGCAGGGAGGCTTCTTGCCTTCGGGTATAGCTCACATCTCCCCTACACAGTCGGCTTTTACGCTGGTGCAAGGAGGCTTCTTGCCTTCGGGTATAGCTCACTTCTCCCTTGCACAGCCGGCGATATGCCCAATTAAGCACTGCTGCAAAGAGGCTTCTTGCCTTCGGGTATAGCTTACTTCTCCTTTGCACAGCCAGCTGTATTAAACTGTTGCAAGGAGGCTTCTTGCCTCCGGGTATAGCATACTTCTCCCTTGCACAGTTGGCTTTATGCCTAGTTTGGTTACATTAAGCATTGTTGTTGATGGAGGCTTCTTACCTTTGGTATAGCTTACAGTACCCTAAGACAACAGCGTGTACACCAAATTCCAGTTGCTTATCAACTGTGGCCATCGAAGGGGGCTTCTTGCCGACGGGTATCGCTTATCTCACCCTAATGGCCGGCTTTATGCCACTTCCGGTTACTTATTAACCGCGGTTGTTGAAGGGGGCTTCTTACCGACGGGTTCGCTTATCTCACCCTAACAACCGGCGTTTACGCCAAAATTCAGTTGCTTATCAACTGTAGCTGTTGAAAGAGGCTTGTTGCTTTCGGGTATAGCTTACTTCTCCTTTCAAACAGCCGGCTTTATGCCGTCTCAGGCTAATTGTTAGCCGCGGCTGTCGATGGAGCCTTCTTGTCTTGGGGTATAGCTTACTTCTCCCATCGACAGCTGGCATTTGCTGTACTCTTACCAGTCAATCTCGCCTAGAGACCCTGAGCCGGTTCAAGAAATTGACGGCCAATCTCGCCTAGAGACCCTGAGCCGGTTCAAGAAATTAACGGCCAATCTCGATAGAGACCCTGAACTGGTATGAGTTCAAGCATCGAATCCACCTAGAAGAACCATTATATGAGTTTTTTGAGGAAAGCAAGATCATCATCACATATTGCATCATCCCGGCTTATCAAACCGGGTCAGAGCAAGGTTATGAGAAAGGAGCAATGTTATAGGTATGAACATCTCTGGGTTGAGCTTCTTCAAGCCGCCCTCACAACAATGCAGAATATATTCCGTCTTGTTTATTTTTTGCAGGTATTTCTCTTAAGATGAGACGCCATTAAGTGTTTGGCAAGAGCAAATGGATCTTTTAATAGCCAACATGGCTGGATCTTCATGGTTATCATAACTAGTTGGGGGTTTTCAAACCAGCTCGGAGAAATTATTATCTTGCAAAGAGCAGCCCTATCAGATATAATGTCGTGTCATCTAAATTGGCCGGTTCTTGGATTTCTTTAATTGTGCTCTGTAGTAATCTACAACACTCACGGATTTCTCAAATTTATATTTGCCGGGTTGCACTGCAACTACGAGCAAGAATTTCATGTCAAAGACAAAGGAATTATTCCACGATATACATTCCGGGTTATATTACGACCACAGTTAAAGGTTCATTCAACAAATTATGGTGAGACGTATTATTCTCACATAGTCTCGAGTCACCGCAGGCAGACGACCCGGCACTTGGGGGCTACATTATCCAAGTTCAAATTTATATCAATTATGCAAGTCCCATGTCGCTGCAAGCATGCACCACGGCACTTGGGGGCTAATGCAAGCTAGTTTTCAAACCATTACATTGTCAGCAAGACCATATTATCTCAAGGAGATGAGTCGGCCCTTCTATATTTTTCTAAAGTCCCAGCCCAGTAATTCTTACTGACCCGACACTTGGGGGCTACAGTATTTAGCCGTTTAAACAGATTATGAGGTTCAAATTGAAGACCCGGCACATCACATTCTGATGAGCCGGCCCTTGGGGGCTACACCCGCCGAAGCTTTCTGATGAGCCGGCCCTTGGGGGCTACACCCGCCGAAGAATTATAAGATATAAGCCAATTATAAGTCCCAAGTTGCTGCAGGTAGGACAACCCGGCACTTTGGGGCTACACAGTCCAAAATGTTATTTGCAAAGCACCAAGTTATCATGGATAATCTCGGAGCTTGGGGGCTACAGGTAATATGGATATATGAAAAACTTTAAGGAGAATTTTCAAGATATTAAATATGGAGTTCAGTTGTTAGACCCGGTGTCACCAACACTTATGACCTGGTGTTATCAAAAGATCATAGCCCGCCAGAGTTTATATAAGCCGCCCTGCTACACAACAATGGAATTCCGGGTCTACATCAGATGGATTTCCGTCCCAATATTTATCAAGTCAGCAGGATTCTAGTTATTTTAACCCGGAGTCACCAACGATAATGACCTAGCATCATCAATGATTATGACCCGGCGGAGATGACCCGCCAAGAGTATTGGAAGCCGACTCAATGGCATATGGGTGTTCTATTCTCAATATTTTTCAAAACACATTGACAAGCAAGATGATTGTCAAGACAACTCATTCATATGGAGAAAAGACCCGGATTTCTGAGAAGCCATTTTATAAGCCGACCAAAGGGGCAAGCCAGCCACTTAACATATTTGTTACTCTTATTTTAGGAGCTTACCATGAATAAATTCAAGCTAACCTGGGGGCTAATGACAGGGATATACCCCATGGTATGACCCGGCCTGGCAACTCACAGGAGACCCGGCCGAAGACATGACATCTTATTAATGACCCGGCCAGGCAACTCACAAGAGACCCATTAAAAACATGACATCTTATTTATGACCCGGCAAGCGGGTCATAGGATGACCAAGCCCAAGACCCAGAGGGTGAGCCGGCGCCAGGCGGCTTACAAGAGAAGGCCCACAGGAGAAGGCCCACAAGAGAGAAGGATTCCCTTAAAGGAAATAAGACCCGGAGTAGGATTCGTGAGAGACTAGTCCTAATCCTACTCCTAGTAGGACTCTATTTGTAAACCTACCCTCTCCACTTATATAAGGAGGGGTAGAGCACCCCTAGAGGGACAAGTTCTCAGAAGACACAAGTCTACAAGTTTAGACAACACAAGAGATTAGAGATAGACAGATTAGAGGCTCTCGTGATTAGAGGTAGAAATTAGCACCCTTGTAACCGAGAGATCTTCATCATCATCAATACAAGACAACCAGGACGTAGGCTTTTACCTCCATCGAAGGGGCCGGACTTGGGTAAAACTCCGTGTCTTCTCGATTCCGATCAACCCCTTCAAGCCGCCACGTAGTTGCGTCTTGCCCCGAACCTAAGTCCGTTGACCCGGACATCTACCGTGACAAATCCACGACACGACCCTAACTCCATTTCCCCACACATGGACTCTAAAAACAGTCTATAAAGTGGTATTTCGAAATTACATGGGCATGGCCCAAAAGTAAGGTGATGCAGCACCTATACTATCCTATGGAAGAAACTTTTAAAGTGGCATGTTTTATATTTCGACCAAGCCTTCATGATCTTCTTATGGTGGCTTCAAAGTGCGAAAATCACAACTGGAAACTTCATTCTTCTTTCCCGCGTGCGCACCTTCTCCTCCGTGCTTGATCCTGCTCCAATGGCCATCCTTCTTGTCCATTCTAGGTTCTTCATTCATAAGTAAAACAAAATTATCTAATTTAGGCAGCATCATATGTTCATGAACATTAGAAGGATTTCCAAGAAATGAAAGTACATGGTAATTCAACTAGCGTGCGCGAGATCTAGTAATTGGTCCAGTATGTATAGTAGCACGGGATGTGGGTGTAACAATGGTATTGATGTCATCATCATCCTCCCCTCCTTGAAATGAAGTCGTCCTCGACGGAAGATCATCTTCCTCACCCAAATAAGGCTTCAAATAGGCAATGTTAAAAGTGGGACTACCCCTAAACTCTATAGGTAACTCAATTTTATATGCATCGTCATTTATTTTCTATAACACTTTAAAAGGACCATCGGCATGTGGCATTCGCTTTGACTTGCGCAAATCAGGAAATCTATCCTTACGCAGATGTAACCAAACGAGATCTCCACGTGCAAACACAACATGTTTTCTACCCTTATCTCCAGCAAGCTTGTATTTAGCATTCATATGCTCAATGTCTTCCTTAGTTACCTCATGCATTTTTTAAGATCAATTCAGCATGTGGTTTAGCATCAAAATTAAATTTCTCAAAATATGGAAGAGGCAACAAATCAATAGGTGCACAAGGTATGAAACCATACACAATTTAAAAAGGGCACATCTTAGTAGTAGAATGAAACTAACGATTATAAGAAAATTCAATATGAGGCAAGAATTCTTCCCATATTTTCAAGTTATTCTTTAAAACATCCCTAAGCATAGTAGACAATGATCTATTGACTACTTTAGTTTGTCCATCAGTTTGGGGGTGACATGCAGTACCATAAAGCAGTTTAGTCCTCAACTTACCCCATAAACATATCCAAAAGTGGCTAAGAAATTTAGCATCGCGATCTGAAACAATAGTATTTGGCACACCATGCAAGCGAATAATTTCACAAAAGAACAAATCAACCACATTAGCAGCATCATCACTTTTATGACATGGTATAAATTGTGCCATTTTTGAAAATTTATCCACGACAACAATTTTTTTATCCCTCCCCTTATCTGTTCGAGGTAAACCTAAAACAAATTCCATAGAAATATCCTCCCAATAAACACTAGGTATAGGCGAAGGCATATATAATCCATGAGCATTGAGTCATGACTTAGCTTTTTGACATGTAGTGCAGCGAGCAACAAAACGCTCAACATCCTGTCTCATCTTTGGCCAAAAGAAATGTGTAGCAAGTACGTCATCCATCTTCTTCGCGCCAAAGTGTCCCATTAATCCTCCTCCATGCGCCTCTTGTAACAACAAAAGACAAACTGAGCTAGCTAGAATGCATAGGTTCTTAGAACGGAACACAAATCCATCATTAATGATGAACTTGTTCCATGTTCTCCCTTCTTTACAATTCTGCACACATCTTTAAATTCAACAACATGCACATATTGATCTTTTATGGTCACCAAACCAAATATTTTAAAGTCAGCATAGTATAGCGATGAGACAATGCATCAGCAATAACATTTTATTTTCCCATCTTGTGTTTAATGACATAAGGGAAAGTTTCAACGAATTCAACCCATTTGGCATGTCTATGGTTTAGTTTTGCTCGACTTTTTAATATGTTTCAAAGATTCATGATCATAATGTATAAAAAAATCTTTGGGCATAAATAATGTTGCCATGTTTCCAAAGTCCGAAGAAGAGCATATAATTCCTTATCATAAGTGGAATAATCCAGACTAGGCCCACTCAAATTTTCAGAAAAGTAATCAATAGGTTTACCATCTTGTAATATCACACCTCCTAATCCAATTCCGCTAACATCACATTCAAGCTCGAAAGTCTTATTAAAATACGGAAATTGGAGTAAAGGAGCATGTGTTAACTTATCTTTCAATACCGTGAAGGCTTCTTCCTGTGCGGTACCCCAAGCAAAAGGCACATCCTTGTTTGTAAGCTCATTGAGAGCTGTAGCAATGGTGCTAAAATCTCTCACAAAACGCCATAGAAACCAACAAGCCTAGAAAACTCCTCACTTGTGTGACCGTTTTGGGTTGCGGCCAACTCTCAATAGCTTCAATATTGGCTTTGTCAACTGCAGTTCCCTATGGAGTAACTATTCAATTCATCACAATAAGGAAAGGCTTTGGAGTAACAACATAGCCAAGAAAAGGTACTCGGCTGGTTCAAAAGATGCACTTCCAAAGGTTATGGAAAAAACGTGCATCACATAGAGCAATAAAAACAGGATGTAAATATTCCAAATGTTCCTCCAAGGATCTACTATGAATCAGTATATCATCAAAATAGACTACCACAAATAATACCTCTTTGCACACAAATGCATAGAAATTTTTTTACTAAAATCCAAATCAGTAATATAAAATTTAGTAGCAAGTAAACATCCACTCTTCAATTTTATTTCAGATGCATTACTAGATGATGGTTTATTAGGCTTATTGTGTTGCTCAAATTCCTTCGTTGCAATCTGATTTTCACCCTTAGTTAGCCCTAATTTTGCTTTACTAGCTCTAGCAATGTCATCTTTCATAATATGTTCATGAGACATAGCAAGCAAAGTTATATTTTGATCCTTATGAACAAGAGTATACTAATTTGTCCTACCATGGTGTACAGACTTTTTATCAAATTGCCATGGTCTACCAAGTAAAACGGAGCATGCCTGCATGGGTACCACATCAAAATCAACACAATCAGAATATGTAGCAATGCTAAAATGCACACGAATAGTATGTGTTACCTTAACCTTGCCACTGTTATTGAACCATTGAATCTAATAAAGATGAGGATGTGGTTTGATGGTGAGAGACACCTTCTCCACCATTCTAATGCCCAAGATGCAACCCTATCCTTATTTTGGCTCGAGGTCCTCAATAGGGATAGAAGCGCATCTCATTGTTTTGCAAGAATGGAGATCATTACAAGTACATGTAAAGAAGAGATGAGTATATGGAATTGGCTTACACTCGCCTCAAGCTACATCAATATAACATCAATACAACATCATATTCAATCATCATACATAAGAGCAGGGTCCGACTACGGGCGAAATCAAATGATAAATGAGATCCATCCTTGCTATCCCAGGTTGTGCGCCTGGAACCCATCCTAGATTGATGAAGAAGAAGAACAAGAAGAACTCCAAAAGAAACAAGCAGCGCGCTCACATCAAAGCATCACATTACCTGTACCTGCAACTATTGTTGTAGTAATCTGTGAACTGCGGGGACTTAGCAATCCCATTTGTTTGGGTATCAAGACTAGCAAAGCTTAATGGTTAAGGTATGGTTAAGTGGTGAGACTGCTGCAAGCACTAAGCATTTGTTTGAGTGTCTAACTTACGAGTAAAATAATAGGGTGGTGATTGGCGCATAAACGGACGTGAACTAGTAATGATCACTAAGTTATCATGAACACCTACTTACGGTCAAACATAACCCCACCGTGTTCCCTCTAGGATTAGAAATTCACAAGAACAGACAATCACGGTTACGCACACGATTGGTGTATTTTATTTAAGTTTACTTCAATTTCGCTATGACCGGGTGTTAAACAAAGTTTCCAAGTTGCCGCACAACTGTCGGGACCTCGATCCTAAGCCATAATAATCTAGCATGCAACACATCACATCACATTGTGGCCTCACGCACAATTATATCCACGGCTGACACCTAACCTGGGTCAGGACCGTTTGCATCGTTTGGCTCGCGTATGTGAATATGTCGCTAGCATTCAAATGTCAAAGAATCCGGGTCAACATGACTAGTTATAGAACCCAAGTCGCACATCCATAGAGGGACAGACATACATAACCCAGCAATGTAGGTGTCGGTCATCAACATGTGTAGACGAGTCATAGCAAGCTACAAGGACTCCATTATGTCATGGGACATAAATTTCATCACTACACGTAGACGAGTCGTAGCAGGCTATAGGGACTCCATTACACTTCGATACATTTCCCCTGAAGGGACTAACACAGCAGCAATGAAGGATACATGTCGGTCAATCAATATGTTCGGAGCAGTATCAAGCTACCAACGCTCGCTGGAATCACAAAGAGGCATTTCCCCGTAAAGAGTACTACTAAAGACACACAACTAGGTGTCGAATCCCATACATGACGTTGCACGTCACACGTACGCACGTGATACGTCTCCAACGTATCTATAATTTATGAAGTATTCATGCTGTTATTTTATCATTCTCGGATGTTTTAAAATCATTTTATAGCAACATTATATCATTTTTTGGGACTAACCTATTGACCCAGTGCCTAGTGCCAGTTTTTGTTTTTTGCTTGTTTTTTACATCGCAGGAAATCAATATCAAACGGAGTTCAAACACCACGAAACTTTTTGGAGATTTTTTTTTGGACCAGAAGGGAACCAATGGGTTAGAGCTGCACCTTGGGGGTGCCCCGAGGGGGGCACAACCCACCAGGTCACGCCAGGAGGCCCAGGCATGCCCACGTGGGTTGTGCCTGCCTCGATGGCCTCCCACACCCCCTCTTTGCACTATAAATTCCCAAATATTCCGAAACCCTTTAGGGGAGCCCTAGATCAGAAGTTCCGCCACCACAAGGCTCTGTAGCCACCAAAAAACAATCTGGACCCCGTTCCAGCACCCTGCCGGAGGGGGAATCATCTCCGGTGGCCATCTTCATCATCCCGGCGGCCACCATGATGAGGAGGGAGTAGTCCACCCTTGGGGCTGACGGTTTGTACCAGTAGATATGTGTTTAATCTCCCTCTCTCTTGTGATCTATACCATAGGCTTTGTTAATATAGATAATCATATGATGTTTCTCCCCTCTATACTCTTCTTGTGATGAATTTAATCTTTACCCTTTGAAGTTTTGTTATGTCGGATTGAATGTTCAGATTTGGGAACACATGATGTATGCCTTGCGGTATGAATACTTGAGGTGACATTGGGGTATCTTATTGGTTCACTTGATATATGTTATGGCACTCAACTTGCGGATTCCCACGGTGATATTGGGGTAATCTATGCATAGGGGTTGATGCACGTTTTTATTATCTTTTCTCCGATAGAAACTTTGGGGATCCCTTCTAGTTCTTTGTGTGGATTGAGTATTATGAATATGAATTTGCTTTGGTGTTATTCTAATACGAACTCTTGAGTAGATCGATCGGAAAGAATAGCTTGCGTTATTCTAGTACGAACTCTAGGATAGATCGAACGGAAAGGATAGCTTTGAGGTGGTTTCGTACCCTACAAACACTTTCTATATTTTGTTCTCCGCTAATAGGAACTCGGGAGTGATTCTTTATTGCACTTTAAGGGATAATCATATGATCCAACTATGTTAGCACTATTGAGAAATTGCACTAGCGAAAGTACGTACCCTATGCCTTGTTTTCAAGCATTGCAGTACCGTTTTTGTGCCCGTTTACTATTTGCTACCTTGCTGTTTTTATTTATTCAGATTATAAAAATATATTTCTACCATCCAAATTACACTTTTATCACCATCTCTTCGCCGAACTAGTGCACCCATACAATTTGCCATTGTATTGGGTGTGTTGGGGACACAAGAGATTTCTTGTATTTGGTTTCAGGGTTGTTTGAGAGAGACCATCTTCATCCTAAACCTCTCACAGATTGATAAACCTTAGGTCATCCACTTGAGGGAAAATTGTTACTATCCTACAGAACTCTGCGCTTGGAGGCCCAACACGTGTCTAGAAGAATAAAGTTTCATAGTAGACATCAAGCTCTTTTCTGGCGTCGTTGCCGGGGAGGTGAGTGCATGAAGGTATATCTTTAGATCTTGCAATCGAATCTTTTAGTTTGTTGTTTTATCACTAGTTTGGTTTACTGAAGAAAACTACAAAAAAATGGAATTGAGGTTGCATCATATTATTGATCATCTTTATAATATCTTTCTTGAAAATGATGGAAAGGAAAATTGTGCTCAAGTGATAGAAGAAGAAGTTATTAAATTGTTTGGCACTAAATCTTTGAGTGATGAGCATGATTGCAATGTTGTTATTATGAATTCTTTGATTATCCAAAACGTTAATGATGATTGCACAAGTCATGACAAAAATGTTTCTTATAAGCATGTCAAATTTTGCGGAGTGAATTGGGAATGCAAATGCACACCAAAAAGGGAAGATAGAGTTTGTAAGAAGCATAAATATTTAGAAATGAAAAAGTTGCAACAGAGGCTAGATGATTGTGCTGAAAGATGTAATTTCTTTCGCCATCCTTGTGAACTTTGCAATGAACGTGGTCATTTAAATCTCCAATGCAAATTATTTCATGATCAAATCATGTCCAAAAATTGTGACAACTTGATTACCCTTGAGCATCATAAAGAGTTTAGTCTTCTTTTGGGGTATGAAGAAATGAAACGTATAACTAAGGGTTTTCCAAATCCCGAGAGATTTCTTAATTTTGACCTAGAGGAAATTTATATGTCTTGTGCGGTAAATTGCATTGAGAATCCTTATATTGCCAACTATCTAAAGACAAGAAAACAAATAGAATATGAAGAGAGTACTAATGAAAGGGAAAATATTTCCCAATACCCTCCTAGTGTTTATTATAATGAATCAGGTAACCAGGAGGAGCTTCCTATCCAATCAATCTCTTCAACAAGAAGCTTGAAAAAATTAATTAAACCTGCACATGATGTGGTGAAGAAGAAAAGAAGAAAGAATAGAGGTAAAAAGGTATCTCGCCCAAATAATATTTCTCCTATCATCATTGTGCCTCATGAAAGTGAATCAAATATGTTGATGGAGGATGATAATATTGAGTATGATTTTGTGATACCTACTAATTGTTGTAATGATTATGATTGGGAAGGCAATTATTTCCCTTATGATCTTTAGAATATTTTTATAACTTTCTTGGAATAATATGATAATAATGTTTGCTATACTATTGGTTCCATTCATGCTATTGATAAGAATGATTGTGATGATATGCAAAACCACAAGATTGGGGATGCTATGTTTAATGAGTATGACATGTTTGAAGATTTATTTGCTGGATATAATGCTTGTACTAAGCTTGGTGATGATTTTATTAATGAATATGATCCTTTGATTCCTTCTACTTTTGATAAGAAAATTTCTTATGATGATAGCGTGCCTCCTATTTATGATGATTACATTGATGAAATCGGGTTTGGAAGAGTGTCAACTCTAGGTAGTAGTGATCCAACTATTTTGGAGGATGTTGAATCTTATTACAATATTGATGGAAGTGGATTTGGAGATGTCATGACTTTATATAGTGATACATCCACTATTTTGGAAGAGGTTTCAAGTGACTATGATAATAAAGTTGCTATCTATGATGATTATTATGATGGAATGTATGCCATAAAGAGTAATAAATTTTCTATGCTTGTGCATCATTAAAAGAGTTCTGTATGTGATAGTTATATTGTTTAATCCATTCATGATGCCTCTGAAAATTATTATGAGAGAAGAACTTATGTTCTTACATATCTCAATAATATCAATTTTCTTCTCTATGTGTTGATTGTTTTGAAGTTGTACTTGTTTTGCCTTCCTATGCTAGTTGGTTCTTGTTTTCATGGGTTGCTTGCTCACAAAATCCCTATTAATAGGAATTGGGTTAAACTTAAATGTGCTTGACATGTTTTTCATGATGCTCTGTTCATGTTTCAATTCTTTACTTTTATGTGAGCATCATTGAAATCATCATGCCTAGCTTAAAAGGCATAAAAGAAAAGTGCTTGTTGGGAGACAACCCAAAACTTTTACCTAATGTTTTTGTGTGTTCACATGATTAATATACTTTAGTAATCATGTTTTATTGCTTTTGTTTCAATAAACTACCAAGTAAAGCCTTTGGGATCATGTGGGTGATAATTGATTTGATCTTGCTAAAAAACAGAAACTTTTGCGCTCACAAAAATAATTCTAATTTTTAATAGAAGAGTGATTTTGAGTTGATTATTTTTGCATAATATTAATATACAAATTTCTCACGTGGCCCTTAATTTTAAGAATTTTTAGTGTAGCATAAGTATGGTTGGAGTACAGATTACTACAGACTGTTCTGTTTTTGACTGATTCTGTTTTTAGTGCATAGTTTGCTTGTTTTCTAGTTTGTATGGCTTATATTTCTCAATATAAATAGTGTAAATGATATTATACAGTAGGAATTTTGTGAGAACCATTTTGTATCTTTTCTTCACAGTACCAAAGTGAGATGGTTTGCTCTTTATCATACTAACCCATCTCACGAAGTTTCGTTAAGTTTTGTGTGATTGAAGTTTTCAAGTTTTGGGTGAGAGTTCGATATGAGGAGAATTAGGAGTGACAAGGACCTAATATTGGGGATGACCAAGGAAACCCCAAGGTAAATTTCAAGGAATATCCAAGAAACTAAGCTTGGGGATGCCCCGGAAGGCATCCCCTCTTTCGTCTTCAACCCTATCGGTATATCTTACTTGGAGCTATATTTTTATTCGTCATACAATATGAGTTTTGCTTGGAGCATCATTTTATTTTGTTATTTTATGTTAGGTTTTATTTATATTCTATTTTTTCAACAAAATGTTCCAAGAATTGCCTTAGGATGCTTGCATTGCATGTTTTGATGAGTGCTGTGTAAAAACAGAAACTTTGGCTGTAGTGTTTGAATTTTCATATTTTACTGGAACGTAGAAAGTTTATGAAAGTTTTACACAGTATGTCCATATAAATTTTATAGCATGTTCTAAATGTTCATAATTTTTTGAGCTACAGAAGTACACTGTTTTCATAAATTGCTTCAAACTTTTCTGTTTAGACAGATTGCTGTCATAGTTTCGTTATCTACTTATCCTATAGTTTCCATACCCTATATTGGTAGATATGAATTGTGTAAATGATATTATAAAGTACCTAATGTTTGACACTTATTATTAAAGTTGTCTTGGAAGTACATAAAGATTTGATTTATTATTATGTGTACTAACCTATCTCATGAGTTCTTTTTGAGTTTTGTGTGGATGAAGTTTTCAGTATTAGGTAAACCGTGATATGAGAAGAATTAAGGAGACACAAAAGCTCAAGCTTGGGTATTCCCGAGGCATCCCAAGATAATATTAAAGAAGCCTCAAGCATCTAAGCTTGGGGATGCCCCGGTAGGCATCACACCTTTCTTCTTCAACAATTATCGGTTAGTATCGGTTGAGCCTAAGTTTTTGCTTCTTCATATGAGTAATGATATTTTTAGAATGTCATTTTATTTTTGTTTTACTTGCTGTTTTAATAAAACACTTAGATCTGGAAGTTTTAAATAAAATAGAGTCCTCAAATAGTCGCCAAGGAGGCTAAGTAAGCGGCATTCACATCCCATCAATGAAGCTCTTTTCTTTGGAATTGCTCTTGTGCTTCACTTATATCCTATGAGTAAATTCTTGAATAAATTGAATGTCATGAAGTTGAAATCATATAATTCTTAGTGGTAGCTTCACATTGGGTTTAGAAAGTGCAATCTTTTGAGGCTTGACAATCACAATATTGGTCATACAAGCAATTCACGAATAGTTAGTATAAGGAAGAGAACTTTCACATGCAAATACATTATCCTAGAAATATTTGTCATTGTGAGCTCCCATCAAAATATTATATGCCAAAAAATTTGACGTTGGACAAGGAACACAACATAATGATTTATGTTTGTTCATATTCACACAGAAGTTATATTGTCATAGATCCTTCAACATGTGGTGCTTGCCCGGTTGCCCCCCATCTTTGCTAGCCAAAAATTCCGCACCAAGTAGAGATACAACTTGTGCATCCAAAAACCCTTAAACCCAAATATTATTTTAAATAGTCCACCATACCTACCTAAGGATTGAACAAGATCCTTCAAGCAAGTTGTCATCGGTGCAATAAGGCAATAAAAATTGCTTCTAAAAGTGTTAGATCATTTAGTGTAAGAGAAAATTGAGTGTTGTATGAACTTGTGATGGCAAAGTAATAAAAGCGACGGACTGCATAATAAAGGTTGCTATCATAAGGGGCAATATAATGTGATGTTCTTTTGCACAAATGGGTTGAGCATACAAGCAAATAAGCACATGGCAACCTCTGCTTCCCTCTGCGAAGGGCCCATCTTTTAATTTACGTATTTACTTTTATGCAAGAGTCAAAGTTTTTCTCTCTATTCCTTTTTATTTTCCTCCTTTGGCAAGCATCATGTGGTGAGAAAATATCTAGGCACAAATGTCCAGTTGAATATGGGTAGCATGAGTTATTATTGTTGACATCACCCTTGAGGTCAATACGTTGGGAGGCAAAGCAATAGCCCCCATGTTTCTATCTGTCCGGTTGAAACATTTTGCCCATGTGTATGCGGTGAGTGTTAGCAATCATAGAATAATATATGATGGTTGAGTATGTGGAGCTCTTACTTAAACTCTGTTGAATAAGTTGAATTGCAATTTCTTGGTCACTAAGAACATAGGTTGTTGGGTTTGAAGAGAAGTCATTGTTTGAACCTTAACATGTGAATTGGTTGCTACTTTAACATGAGAAAACTTTATGAGAAAAGAATTATTGTAATGATGCTAGGAAAACTGATTGAAATTATCATTGATCAAACTTATGCACTTTGCTAGCATTCACACTTCATAAATAATTTCTTGGATTTGGTTGCAAGGTTGTTTGAGAGAGACCATCTTCATCCTACACCTCTCACAGATTGATAAACCTTAGGTCATCCACTTGAGGAAAAATTGCTACTGTCCTACAAAACTCTGCGCTTGGAGGCCCAACACGTGTCTACAAGAATAAATTTGCGTAGTAGACACCAAGCTCTTTTCTGGCGCCGTTACCGGGGACGTGAGTGCATGAAGGTATATCTTTAGATCTTAAAATCTAATATTTTAGTTTCTTGTTTTATCACTAGTTTGGTTTATTAAAGAAAACTACAAAAAATGGAATTGAGGTTGCATCATATTATTGATCATCTTTATAATATCTTTCTTGAAAATGATGCAAAGCAAAATTGTGCTCAAGTGTTAGAAGAAGAAGTTATTAAAATGTTTGGCACTAAATCTTTGAGTGATGAGCATGATTGCAATGTTGTTAGTATGAATTCTTTGATTATCCAAAATGTTAATGATGATTGCACAAGTCATGACAAAAATGTTTCTTATAAGCATGTCAATTTTTACGGAGTGAATTCGGAGTGCAAATGCACACCAAAAAGGGAAGATAGATTTTGTAAGAAGCATAAATATTTAGAAACGAAAAAGTTGCAAGAGAGGCTAGATGATTGTGCTGAAAGATGTAATATATTTTTCCATCCTTATGAACTTTGCAATGAACATGGTCATTTAACTCTCCAATGCAAATTGTTTCATGATCAAATCGTGTCCAAAATTGTGACAACTTGATTACCCTTGAGCATCATAAAGAGCTTAGTCGTCTTTTGGGGTATGAAGAAACGAAACGTATAACTAAGGGTTTGCCAAATCCCAAGAGATTTCTTAATTTTGATCTATAGGAAATTTATATGTTTTGTGCGGTAAATTGCATTGAGAATGCTTATATTGCCAACTATCTAAAGACAAGAAAACAAATAGAATATGAAGAGAGTACTAATGAAAGAGAAAATATTTCCCAATACCCTCCTAGTGTTTATTGTAATGAATCAGGTAATGAGGAGGAGCTTCCTATCCAATCAATCTCTTTAACAAGAAGTTTTAAAAAATTAATTAACCCACACATGATGTGGTGAAGAAGAAAAGAAGAAAGAATAGAGGTAGAAAGGTATCTCTCCCAAATAATGTTGCTCCTATCATCATTGTGCCTCATGAAAGTGAATCAAATATGTTGATGGAGGATGATGATATTGAGTATGATTTTGCCATACCTACTACTCATTCTAATGATTATGATTGGGAAGGCAATGATGTCCCTTATGATCTTGAGAATATTTTTAGCACTTGCTTGGAAGAATATGATAATAATGTTTGCTATACTATTGGTGCCATTCATGCTATTGATAAGAATGATTGTGATGATATGCAAAACCACAAGCTTGGGGATGCTATGTTTAATGAGTATGATATGTTTGAAGATTTATTTGCTGGAAATAATGCTTGTCCTAAGCTTGGGGATGATTTTCTTAATTAATATGTCCTTTGATTCCTTCTACTTTTGATAAGAAAAATTATTATGACGATAGCATGCCTCTTATTTATGATGATTACATTGGTGAAAGCGGGTGTGGAAGAGTGTCAACTCTAGGTAGTAGTGATCCAAATATTTTGGAGGATGTTGAATCTTATTACAATATTTCTGAAAGTGGATTTTGAGAGGTCATGACTTTATTTAGTGATACATCCACTATTTTGGAAGAGGTTTCAAGTGACTATGACAATAAAGTTGCTATCTATGATGATTATTATGATGACATGTATGCCATAAATAGTAATAAACTTTCTATGATTGTGCATCATGAAAAGAGTTCTGTATGTGATAGTTATATTGTTGAATCCATTCATTATGCCTCTGAAAATTATTATGAGAGAACACTTATGCTCTTACATATCTCAGTAATATCAAGTTTCTTCTCTATGTGTTGATTGTTTTGAAGTTGTACTTGTTTTGCCTTCCTATGCTAGTTGGTTCTTGTTTTCATGGGTTGCTTGCTCACAAAATCCCTATGGATAGGAAGTGGGTTAAAATTAAATGTGCTTGACATGTCTTTCATGATGCTCTCTCATGTTTCAATTCTTTACTTTTATGCGAGCATCATTGAAATCATCATGCCTAGCTTAAAAGGCATAAAAGAAAAGCGCTTGTTGGGAGACAACCCAACACTTTTACCTACTGTTTTTGTGCGTTCACATGATTAATCTAATGTATTAATCATGTTTTATTGATTTTTTTTCAATAAAGTACCAAGTAAAGCCTTTGGGATCATGTGGGGTGATAATTGATTTGATCTTGCTGAAAAATAGAAACTTTTGTGCTCACGAAAATAATTCGAATTATTAACACAAGAGTGATTTTGAGTTGATTATTTTTTAAGAAGATTAATATACACATTTCTCACGTGGTACTAAATTTTCATAATTTGTAGAGTAGCAGAAGTGTGGTTGGAGTACAGATTACTACAGACTGTTCTGTTTTTGACAGATTCTATTTTCAATGCATAGTTTGCTTGTTCACTAGTTTATATGGATTATATTGATCAATATAAATTGTGTAAATTATATTATACATTATTCATGTTTGAGAACAATTATGGATCTTGTCTTGACAGTACCAAAGTGAAATTGTTTGCTCTTTATCATACTAACCCGTCTCATGAAGTTTCGTTAAGTTTTGGGTGAGATGTCGATATGAGGAGAATTAGGAGTGACAAGGACCTAATATTGGGTATTCCCAAGGAAACCCCAAGGTAACATTCAAGGAATATCCAAGCAACTAAGCATGGGGATGCCCCGGAAGGCATCCCCTCTTTCGTCTTCAACACTTCGGTATATCTTACTTGGAGCTATATTTTTATTCGTCACACAATATGAGTTTTGATTGGAGCATCAATTTATTTTTTTATTTTCTGTTAGGTGTTATTTATATTATATTGTTTCTATACAAAGTTCCAAGATTTCCTTAGGATGCTTGCATTGCATGTTTTGATGAGCGTTGTATAAAAACAGAAACTTTGTCTGTAGTGTTTGAATTTTCATATTTTACTGGAACATAGAAAGTTTCTGAAAATTTTACACAGTTTGTTCATATAAATGTTATAGAATTTACTAAATTTTCATAATTTTTTGAGCTACACAAGTACACTGTTTTCATAAATTGCTACAGACTGTTCTGTTTAGACAGATTGCTGTCATAGTTTTATTATCTACTTATCCTATAGTTTTCATAGCCTATATTGGTAGATATGAATTGTGGAAATGATATTATACAGTAACTAATGTTTGAAACTTATTATGCAACTTGTATTTGCAGTACATAAAGAGTTGATTTATTATTATGTGTACTAACCTATCTCACGAGTTCTTTCTGAGTTTTGTGTGGATGAAGTTTTCAGTATTAGCTAAACCGTGATATGAGAAGAATTAGGGAGACACAAAAGCTCAAGCTTGGGGATTCCCAAGGAATACCAAGATAATATTCAATAAGTCTCAAGCACCTAAGCTTGGGGATGCCCCGGTAGGCATCCCCATCTTTCTTCTTCAACAATTATCGGTTAGTATCTATTGAGCCTAACTTTTTGCTTCTTCACATGAGCAGTGCTATTTTTAGAACATCATTTTATTTTATTTTTACTTGATATTTTAATAAAATACTTAGATCTTAAAGTTTAAAATAAAATAGAGTCCTCAAATAGTCGCCAAGGAGGCTAAGTAAGCGGCGTTCACATCCTGTCAACGAAGCTCTTTTCTTTGGAATTGCTCTTGTGCTTCACTTATATACTATGAGTAAAAATTTTAATAAATTGAATGTCATGAAGTTGAAATCATATCATGATTAGTGGTAGCTTCACATTGTGTTTATAAAGTGAAATCTTTTGAGGCTTGACAATCACAATATTGGTCATACAAGCAATTCACGAATAATTAGTATAAGGAAGAGAACTTTCACATGCAAATACACTGACCTAGAAATCTTTTGTGATTGTGAGCCCCCATCAAAATATTATATGCCAAAATTGTTGATGTTGGACAAGGAACACAACATAATGATTTATGTTTGTTCATATTCACATAGAAGTTATATTGTCATAGATCCTCCAACATGTGGTGCTTGCCCCCCATCTGTGCTAGCCAAAAACTCCGCACCAAGTAGAGATACTACTTGTGTATCCAAAAACCCTTAAACCCAAATATTATTTTCAATAGTCCACCATACCTACCTAAGGATTGAACAAGATCCTTCAAGTAAGTTGTCATCGGTGCAATAAGGCAATAAAAATTGCTTCGAAAAGTGTTAGATCATTTAGTGTAAGAGAAAATTGAGCATTGTACGAACTTGTGATGGCAAAGTAATAAAAGCGACGGACTACATAATAAAGGTTTCTATCATAAGGGGCAATATAAAGTGATGTTCGTTTGCACTAAGGGTTGAGCATACAAACAAATAAGCGCATGGCAACCTCTGCTTCCCTCTGCGAAGGGCCTATCTTTTAATTTATGGATTTACTTTTATGCAAGATTCAAAGTTTTTCTCTCTATTCCTTTTTATTTTCCTCCTTTGGCAAGCATCATGTGGTGAGGAAAGATCTAGGCACATATGTCCAGTTGAATATGGGTAGCATGAGTTATTATTGTTGACATCACCCTTGAGGTGAATACGTTGGGAGGCAAAGCAACAAGCCCCTATGTTTCTATGTGTCCAGTTGAAACGTTTTGCCCACGTGTATGCGGTCAGTGTTAGCAATCATAGAAGAATATATGATGGTTGAGTATGTGGAGCTCTTACTTAAACTCTATTGAATAAGTTGAATTGCAATTGCTTGGTGACTGAGAATATAGGTTGTTGGGTTTCAAGAGAATTCATTGTTTGAACCTTAACATGTGAATTTGTTGCTACTTTAACATAAGAAAACTTTATGAGAAAATCATGCTAGGAAAAGTGATTGAAATTATCATTGATCAAACTTATGCACTTTGCTAGCATTCACACTTCATAAATTATTTCCTTTATCATTTACCTACTCGAGGACGAAAAGGAATTAAGCTTGGGGACGTTGATACGTCTCCAACATATCTATAATTTATGAAGTATTCATGCATTTATTTTATCATTCTTGGATGTTTTACAATCATTTTATAGCAACTTTATATCATTTTTTGGACTAACCTATTGACCTAGTGCCTAGTGCCATTTGCTTGTTTTTTACATCGCAGGAAATCAATATCAAACGGAGTCCAAACACCACGAAACTTTTTGGAGATTTTTTTGGACCAGAAGGAAACCAATGGGCCAGAGCTGCACCTGGGGGGTCCGAGGGGGGCACAACCCACCAGGGCACGCCAGGAGGCCCAGGCGCGCCCAGGTGGGTTGTGCCCACCTCGGTGGCCTCCCGCACTGTGACAACCCAAGTGTTATCCCTACCTTTTATGGCATGTAACCCATTGTATGAACCTTGTGTCATGAGCTATGATATGAATTGCACCTTGTCATCCATGTGTTGTTTTGCATTCATGAATCATATCATCCATCATAGCATTCATCTTGCCATGCTTGCTTTCATGTGTCTTTGAATGATGTGGTGGTTGTGAGTGTGACATGAGTTGTGATGTGGTGTGTATGTGGGTGAATCATGTGGGCTACTCTCCTTCTCTTCCCCTCTCTTTTCTTTTCATCAAAAACCCAACCTAATGCCTTTTATTCTCATGTTATTTTCATAACTGAATTAACTTGCAAACTAAAATGTTTAAAAATGTTCAAGAGTTTGGTTCTTTTGATCTTTGGGGTTTGTATGATTTTGTGTTTAAATAAAACAGGGGCTGTTATTTTATGAAGTCTTAAAAATTACTTGCCCAATAAATCAACTTAATATTTCTATTAATTAGTGCATATTATTTTCGTTACAAAAGTAATTTTGTTTTGCACTAAATCCTTTTATTTTGCTCTAGGGATTTTATTATGTGTGGTTGTGTTTTAAAAAAGTTAAAAACCTTCTCTGCTTCTTTTATATGAGAGAGAGGTCAGGGTGGGCTTGCCTCCCTAGCGCAGCCCAGCTAGCTCCCTCAGGCCCAGCCTCCCCGCGCGTTCTGTCTCTCCCAGCTCTGTACGACAGAGCATCCATCGGTGCCATGTCGACTTCTTCAACGATTTGACGGCCGTTCGGTGACCTTGCTGCCTATTAGTTGTGTCCCCCGTGCCCTAGGGTTTTCCCCCTCTCCATTCCTTCCCTCTCCTCGCCGTGCAGCCGCCAGGTAAGGTAGCCAAGCCCTTGCCGACGCCATGTTCCAGATGCTCCGGCCATGCCCAAGGTTGAGCTCGGACTAGACGTCCGCGTGCGCCCCCGTCCTTCCTGGCGCTTGGGAGCAGCAACCCAGGCCTCTCTACACCTCTTGCTTCATCGCAGAAGCTCCAAGGCCCATTTCGTCGCCGTGCCCGAGCCCTTCTTCCTCTCCGTTTCGGCTTCAGGTTTAGCGTCGCGACCGTCTTCCCGATGTGTCTCCTCCAGTGCCCCTCCTGCCTCCTCTGCATGTCCTAGGTAGGGTGGTATGGCCCCTCCTTCCTTTCCCCCTTGTTAGCTCGTCAATAGCCTAGTGTGCGCGTAGATCCGATGATGCCTAGTTCGCGCTCCCGATGCTCTAGACAACTGCAGTTTTTATTTGGTTGCATTCTGAAGGGTGGCGTGTTCCGTGGATGGCCTTGTGCATCTGGTGCGTATAGATCCCTCGGCGTGCTTGCGTAGTCCTGATGTTGCTCGCTGCAAGGACTAGCTGCGCCTAGCCCCGCCTTGCCATCGCTGTCGCCATGGTCAGGAGCCGCAGACTCCTAGTGCCTCCCTGCCCTGCCTCGCGTCCTCCATCCTGGCCTGGGAACGGGTTCCCCCTTAGATCCCGCGGCCGCGCCGGCTGTTCCCCTCGCCGGAGATGGCCGGAGTTAGCCCCGTGCTGCCGCCATTGCTCTGTCTTAGCATGTGCGGTTCAGTTTCGTCAAAACTAGTGCGTGTGTGTGCTTAAGATAGGCAGAGAGCCCCCTTTGTTATCAAATGCAGCGACAGTAGAGTGGTTGGTTCGTGGGGTAAGACCCAGAAGGTCTTGGGTTCGAGCCCAAGTACCTCCCCCTTTTTTTGGCTTCTTTTCTTCCTTGCATTATATGTGTGTATTGCAGAATTGAGCAACTGTAGGTTTTTCTTTCTGTTTCTTTTGTGAATTATTGTGTGTGTGTGTATCTATATGCTCTTGTTTTATGATGCATGTGAGTGTGTGGGTGGGTGAACACCTCCTTCTTGGATGATATGTTCATGGTGGCTAGTGCTCATATGCCCTTGGGCATATTTAGAGCATGTGTGTGTGTGCTTGTAGTGTGGTGTGGTAGAGTGTATGTGTGTGTAGGGGACTAGTGGGTTTCCCCCACTTGACCTACCCCTTTGTTGGCATGCTTGTTAGTAGGTTTATTTGTGTTTGCCATATTAAGCTAAGATTCTAAATCTGGTTATGATCATATTGCTTTTGTCCATCTAGATCTATATGTCACTTATGAGAAGGGTGGTAGTTTTGCTAGCTTAGTGGTGCCATGTTGCTCGGCAAGATCCTATGTGTATGACCCATGCTTTTGGGGTATAAAGAGCCAATGAGTCCATTGGAGCTTTCAGATTTCACTTTTGAACAAGTTCATAAAACTGTCATTTCTACTGAGATACCACTTTGCCATTTTTGCATGATTTAATTCATGATTACTTTGGGGCATGTGCCAACTAGGAAGTGCTAGTGTTTTGTATCTAGTATGCCATGGTATTTTTTTTTAACATGAGAATCACCCATATAAGTGGAAAACATGTTTCTATTTCAGCATGCTAAAAACTACAAAGTCTGAGAATCTGCTGTTATTTTTATGCCATGTAGAGTGGATGGTATCTTGTGATGTGTTGTGAATTGAGCATGTTCAGTGCTAGTTTTTTGGAGTAGATGTTGTCTACTACCATCCTGTTAATTTTCATGCCAAGAGGTGTTCTCTAGCATATTTAACTACTGCTGTCAACTGGCTACTTTATTAACTCAGATTCTAGAAAACTGGAATTTTCACCAAGTCCCAGAAAACTGTTTCATCAAGCCAACTTGATAACTTCATGATTATAGATGTGTGCATCCTTTGCTGATTATGTAGTTGGATAAGTTGATGTATATATCATGTAGTTTCTGTCAATATCTTGTTTGTGGCTGTAGGATTCATGTAGCTCAAGTTGTGGGATGTGTAAGTTGCTATGTTGCTGTTTTGTGGCAGATTGTGAGTTTTATTGTTTTGTGACTTGTGGGAGCTATGATCCATGGAATTGTTTGATCTTTGAGTCTATTGTGGTTGGTTTTTCATTGCCTAACCAGTGTCTACCTTGGAATTCCAAGAATTAGCCCATGGTATTGGTTGTCTTGAGTTTTTCCTTGTACCTTGTCGTGAGCGTATCGTGAGAACCGTAACTCCGTTTCTTGTGTTCTTTATATGCATTTCTATAGATTTTGCATGATGCATTCATATTTGCCATTTTCATGCATGTTTAAATAACTTACCATGAGGTTCTGTCCAGAATCATTAATAAACAAACTTTGCATGTGAAACATGACTAGTTTTGGGTTGCCATGTTAAATTCTTCTAAATGGATCATGCATCATCTTGTTTGTGCATTGCACCTTGGTTGGATGTTTATTGTTGATGTTTCTTTTAGGTATACGCGAGTGTTGAGACTGAGTACGAGGACCCAGGAGAGTACTACTACGAGGATCCCGCTACTTGTTCCGCTGAAGAACCAACAGGCAAGATGATCGTACCTAGACCCTGATACTATTTTCGCTTGCTAGTATCTTGCTCTTATCGTTACAATTGCGCTACCTAACACTTGATATGAGCCTCCTAATTGCCATGATAGACTCTAACCCTCCACATCCTAGCAAACCTTTGATCGGCTAAGTTACCGTTGCGCAGCCTCTCTTATAGCGTTCTAGTTGCAGGTGCAGGTTGTTCCATGGATAACATGGATTTAGATATCACAATATTATCTGTTATTTAATTTTAAAGCATATATATATATATATATCTTGGTATTGGTGGACGGCTTGGCCTTTTGCTAAGTGATTTATTCTTCTATTACCGCCATAGTTTCTTGTTACCGGTGTTATGTTTTCCATATTTTGCACTCCTAACATGCTCGGGATTGTTATGGGGACCCCCTTGTTTATTTGGTTCAGATTAAAACTTGTCTGGCAAGACCCAACATTGGTACTACATTTGCTAATAACTTAATAAAACTTGCATAGGGCTTTGCAACCCCATGGATAATTTAATCAACCCCCGGGACAGTGCTCTGCATGAGTGTTGGTCCAACCCAGGGCAGCTTATTAACGCCGCTCGGGGCAACTCGGTGATTGGCATGGTAACCATCGCTCATCCGTCGTGTCCTGAGAACGAGATATGCGACTCTTATCGGGTTTGTCGACACGTCGGGAGGTCTTGCTAGATTTGTTTTACCTTTATCAAATGTCTTGCGTGTGGACTCTGACTTTCTTTGGGTTTTCTCGAGGTGTTGGAATTCCTTTGGAATTACTTATGATGGCCACAAGATCCATGGTCGAGGCTATTCCCGCGGAGTGTGGTTATTTGTGATGGACTAGTTGGAACACCCCTACAGGGTTAAATCTTTTCGAGAAGCCGTGCCCGTGGTTATGTGGCAACTTGGATATTTGTTTAACACCCGGTTATAGTTAACTTGAACTAAACTCTAATTAAAATACACCAAATGTGTGAGTAACCGTGATCGTCTCTACTCGTGAACATGATCTGAGAGAGAACACAGTGGGGTTATGATTGACGTAAGTAAGTGTTCAGGATCTCATGGAGATCATACTAGATTCGATCGTCATCGTAGGCCACTCATATTTATTTTCATGTTGCGTAAGTTAGCCACCATAAATGCTTAGCGTTGCTGGAAACTAAGCACTTATCACATCCCAACCTTAAGCTTGAATAGTCTCGGTACCCGGGCGCTTGATTGTTGAGTCCTTGTGGCTCACAGATTACTACAACCCTTCAGGTACAGGTACAGATGAGTACGTGTAGGATGATCTTACCCAGCTCCATTGGAAATATGATGAGGAAAGAGGCAGGATGTACGTGACTTATCCGGATGAGTAGAGAACCATGGTCGTGATCTTAGGAATAGCAAGATAGTGTCATTTGCATCTGTTTTATCGTTTGATTTCGCCGTTGTCGGACCCTGTCTTCAACTTGATGATTTGAACTTGTGTGGAACTATAATTTAGTATGTGGCGAGTGTAAGCCAATCTTGTATACTCATCTTTTCAGTAGTGTATGATGTGATGATACTATACTTGCTAACGGCGAGATGCGCATCTATCCCTTGCGAGGCCTCGTGCCTTAAAATGGATAGGCACGCATCTTGGGCCTGACAAGTTGGTATTCAGAGCCATACGACCATAGGAGCCTTTGCTTGATCGAACTTGGCCGAGTCAAGTCTAGTAAAATTATTTTGAGTCTAGTTATATCGGAGAGTAGGATTCTTTTTACTCCTCTTCTATGCTCTGGTGAGGTATTCGACTTAGGAATTTTGATTGTACTCCTCTTCTCGCTCAAAAAAAAATTAGGATCACGCGGGTATTTTGGAGTCTATATGACACCGATGTGATAGGGTTCAGTCTTGGTGCCTCCTATCTGACTTGATTTCTTCCGGGGAGTCGAGCTCCAGGGAATGTTGGCACATCGTTATCATTCAGCTTCCTTGATATCTCAGGACGGAGAGTGTTCGGAATTACTTCAATACTTATCATGATGAGAAAAGGTCGGAGTCAACCAGTAATGGGGAGGCGTCCGGGGTACCACCATGGTTTAGTATCATTGTGAGTTCGAGGATTCGAGTTAGATGAAGTTGCGAAAGCCTCTGGTTATGTGTTTAAGGATGGATACAGTTGGGGTGTAGGATTGTTAGTTGTGTGAGATATTTCCTCCTTGTATCGCCCACACCGGATTGCATAACCAGAAAGTTTTCGGAAGTTCATAGGTGGGAAATCTTGTAGTTATCTAGGATCATCTTCTTCAGATGTATGTGGGCATATACATTTGTTCTGAGCGCTTAGCTCAATACTTTTGTGTTATTGCAAGTGGCTTCTTATATCTGATGTTGTTACCATTAACCGAAGAAGCATTCTTACTGATTTTTCAGTAGGAAGGTTGTGTTGTTATTTGTTCAATTTCTTTCAAGCATTTGATTCAGCTTGATTCATCTTTTCAATGAGGTGCTGATGCGTTTTGTCCATCTTCAGGATGGATCCACCAACTCGCAATAATCCGGGTCGTGGTGAGGAGCAGACGGATGTTCCACCACCACCACCACCACCCCCGCCGCCACCTCCAGAAGCTTGGCAAGCTGTGATGGCCGCAACCAATGCGAACACTCAGATGTTGCTCAGGCTGTTGCAAGAAAGGGAGCAGGGTCAGCAAGGTTTTCAAGGGAATTTTCAGAATCAGCCTCAGTTTGCGACACTCAATTAGTTCCTTGCCAACCAGCCCAAGTCTTTCACTTGTTGTGAGCAGCCTTTTGATGTTGATGATTGGCTTCGCAATATAAGTAAGAATTTTGAGTGCAACAATGTCAGGCCAGAGGACTTCGTCAGATTTGCATCGTTCTAGCTCAAGGGTCAAGCAGCTGTTTGGTGGCAGCAGTACAAGGATTCCAGGGGCGATCATGTTGTTACTTGGGACGATTTCTGTCATGACTTCAGGGCTCACTACATTCCGACAAGCTTTGTCGAGGAGATGCGTGAGAAGTTCAGGCACCTGAAGCAGGGAAGCAAGTCTGTCTACCAGTACAACGTCGAGTTTCAGAATCTAGCCCGCTATGCCAAGCAAGATGTTCCAGATGACAAGGCTATGATCTATCAGTTCAGAGGTGGTCTCAAGGATGAGCTTCTGCCAGACCTAGTTCTTCAAGAGCCTCATGAGTTTGATCATTTGTACAACATGGCTTTGAAGGTTGAAGCAGCTCAGCTCAAGTTGGAGAACTCCAAGAAACGTTTGAGGGATCCATATTCTTCTTCTTCTGGCTCTCAGATGGTTCCCAAGCAGCAGAAGTATTGGGCGCCAAATCCTCCTCTATTTCGTCCTCCTTAGTAGCAGAAGCAGTTTGGTGGTCGTGGTTCTTCCCACCCACCCAACCCAGGATTCCAGCAGAGACCCTAGGCGTCCAAGGGAGTTCTTGTTCCTCCTCCAAGCAATGTTCGTCCACTTTTTGAGGTGACTTGTCACAAGTGTGGATAGAAGGGTCACTATGCAAACAAGTGCAACCAGCGGCGTCTTCCGCCTACTCCTCCTGTCAAGCCTCCAACCAATGCTATGGTGAAGCATAATCCCAAGTCAGTCAGAGTGAATATGATGAATGCAGCTGAAGCAGAGCAGCCTCATTATGTGATTATGGGTAATCTCTCAGTTAATGATTTTCCTGCAAAAGCTTTGTTTGATTCTGGTGCATTGCATTCATTCATATCCAAGCCTTTTGTCGCTATGCATGAGTTTTTAGTGGAGCATTTAGCTAGTCCTTTTCGTGTGGTTTCTCCGGGAATGCGCATGAGTTCACATATGATTCTTCCGGATGCTTCAATCAAGATGGACAATTGTTCTTTTCTGGCTTCTCCAATTGTTCTCGGTAATTCCTATATTGATCTCATTTTGGGCATGGACTTTCTGGCTATGAATAAGGCTCGTATTGATTGCAAAGCAAACGAAGTCAAGCTAACTCATCCTTCAGAAGATGTGATTATATTCGCGGCTCGCGATGACACAATCGTCTCTTTGCTCTTAATGAGAAGGGTGAAATATCGGTGATTTCTCAAATTCTGGTGGTTTGTGAGTATGAAGATGTCTTTTCAGAAGAATTGCCAGGAATGCCTCCACACCGGCCAGTCGAGTTCGTGATTGATCTCGATCCCAGAACTGAACCAGTCTGCAAGCGCCCATATAAACTTGGCCCCGAAGAGCTGAAAGAGTTGAAGAAGCGGCTAGATGAGCAAGAACGTCTGGGTCTGATCAGACCAAGTTCTTCTCCTTGGGGTTGTGGAGTTTTGTTTCTCAAGAAGAAAGATGACACGGATCGTCTTTGTGTCGACTACCGTCCATTAAACAAGAAGACAATGAGAAACAAGTACCCACTTCACAACATCAATGAGTTGTTTGAGCAACTGAAAAATGCCAAGGTTTTATTGAAGCTTGATCTTCGCATGGGTTATCATCAGATTCGCATTCGTGAAGAAGACATTCCTAAGACCGCTTTCAGGGTGAGTTTTGGCTCTTATGAGTACACCGTCATGTCGTTTGGTCTTGTGAATGCTCCTCCAAACTTCTCAAGAATGATGAATTTCATCTTCTCTCCTGTCAAGAATGAGTTCGTCTTGGTCTATCTGGATGATATCCTTGTGTTCTCGGAGACAGAAGAAGAGCATGCAGAGCATCTCCGCCTTGTGCTTGACAAGTTAAGAGAGCATCGATTCTATGCCAAATTTTCCAAGTGTGAGTTTTGGCTCAATGAAGTGGTGTACCTTGGGCATGTGATCTCTGCCGAGGGAATTAAAGTGCACCCTGAGAAAGTTGAGGCAATCTTGAAGGGGGAACCTCCTCAGAATGTGAAGCAGCTTCAGAGTTTCCTCGGGCTTGCTAGCTATTGTAGAAGATTCGTGGAGAACTTCTCTCAAATTGCTAAGCCTCTATCCAATCTCCTTCAGAAGAGTGTCAAGTATGTTTGGTCTCCTGAGTGTGATGTGGCATTCAATATGCTCAAGCAGAGACTAACTTCAGCTCCAGTTCTTGTTCCTCTCGAGCAGTCTAAGCCTTTCCAAGTATTTTTGTGATTCTTCTCTCCAAGGTCTTGGTGGTGTTCTCATGCAAGATAAGAAGATTGTTGCTTATACCTCGCGTCAGTTGAAGCCTGCCGAGAAGAACTACCCCACTCATGATCTTGAGTTGGCGGCAGTTGTGCATGCTCTAATGACTTGGAGGCATTTACTGTTGGGTAGACCAGTTGAGGTGTACACTGATCACATGAGCTTGAAGTACATTTTCACTCAACCCAATCTCAATCTTCAGCAGTCTCGTTGGGTGGAAATGCTTGAGGACTTCAATCCAAGCATTGAGTATACTCCTGGGAAAGCAAATGGCATTGCAAACGCGCTCAGCCATAAGGCGTACTGTAATAGTCTCATCTTGAAGCCTCTTCAGCCCGAGCTTTGTGAAGCCTTCCACAAGCTCAACCTTCAGATGATTTCGCAAGGATTTCTTGCAAATCTTCAAGTCTCTCCGACTTTGGAAGATCAGGTTCGCCAAGCGCAGCTTCTTGACGCTATGGTGAAGGAAGTGACGAAAGGTGTGGCCAAGAGCATTCCGAAGTATAAGTGCTTTCGTGTCGATGACAAAGATACCTTGTTCTTTAAGGACCGTCTTGTGGTTCCAAAAGATTATCTCAGAAAGGTTATCATGGATGAAGCACATAATTCTCTTCGATCCATTCATCCAGGCAGTTCAAAGATGTATCAGGATCTCAAGCAAACCTTCTGGTGGACTCGCATGAAACGTGAGATTGCTCAGTTCGTGAACGAGTATGATGTTTGTCGCAGAGTAAAGGCGGAGCATCAATGTCCAGCAGGTCTTCTTCAGCCTTTGCCTATCCTAGGGTGGAAATTCGATCATGTGGAGATGGATTTCGTCACTGGGTTTCCCAAGTCCAAGAGAGGCAATGATGCCATCTTTGTGGTTATCGACAAGCTGTCAAAAGTTGCTCATTTCCTGCCAGTCAAAGAATCTATCTCGGCAGCTCAGCTTGTAGAGTTGTATACGTCAAGGATAGTGTCTTTGCATGGTATTCCTCATCTCATCTCTTTTGACCGTGGAAGCCTCTTTACTTCCAAGTTTTGGGAGTCCTTCTAGACTGCTATGGGTACCAAGATTCGTTTTAGCACTGTGTTCCATCCGAAGACAAGTGCTCAAGTTGAGAGAGTCAATCAGATCCTTGAAGATATGCTCAGAGCATGTGTGATTTTGTTCAGCATGAAGTGGGAAGACTGCCTTCCATATGCTGAATTCTCATACAACAATAGCTTCCAAGCTAGCTTAGGCAAGGCCCCTTTTGAGATTCTCTACGGCAGAAAGTGTCGTACCCCGCTTAACTGGTTTGAAACCGGTGAGCGTCAGATATTGGGCAATGATATGATCACTAAAGCAGAAGAAATGTGTCGTGTCATTCGCGAGAACCTCAAAGCAGCTCAGTCCCAAAAGAAGAGCTATTACGACAGCAAACATCGGGATGTTTCATTCCAAGTGGATGATCTAGTCTATCTCAGAGTCTCTCCCATGAAGGGCACTCAGCGGTTTGGAATTAAAGGGAAGTTGGCTCCTCGTTTCGTTGGTCCTTTCAAAGTTATTGCCAAGAGAGGTGGTCTTGCATATCAACTAGAGCTTCCTTCAACTTTCATGAACATGCATGATGTCTTCCATGTTTCTCAGCTCCGAAAATGCTTCAAGACTCCTGAGCAAACCATTGACCTCCAAGACATCGATCTCCAAGAAGATCTCTCTTATCGTGAGCATCCAGTTGCAATTCTTGAAGAAACTGAGTGTAAGACTTGCAACAAGTCTATCAAGTTCCTCGAGGTGAAGTGGTCTCATCATTCTGACAAAGAAGCTACTTGGGAACGCGAGGACCTTCTCCGTTCCGAATTTCCGAACTTCTTCCGTTCCTAGATTTCGGGTCGAGATCCTCATGTAGTGTGAGAGAGTTGTGATAGCCCAAGTGTTGTCCCTACCTTTTATGGCATGTAACCCATTGTATGAACCTTGTGTCATGAGCTATGATATGAATTGCACCTTGTCATCCATATGTTGTTTTGCATTCATGCATCATATCATCCATCATAGCATTCATCTTGCCATGCTTGCTTTCATGTGTCTTTGAATGATGTGGTGGTTGTGAGTGTGACATGAGTTGTGATGCGGTTTGTATGTGGGTGAATCATGTGGGATACTCTCCTTCTCTTCCCCTCTCTTTTCTTTTCATCAAAAACCCAACCTAATGCCTTTTATTCTCATGTTATTTTCATAACTGAATTAACTTGCAAACTAAAATGTTTAAAAATGTTCAAGAGGTAGCCCTATTTGTATTAATAATTTAGAGTTTGGTTCTTTTGATATTTGGGGTTTGTATGATTTTGTGTTTAAATAAAAAATGGGCTGTTATTTTCAAAAGTCTTAAAAATTACTTGCCCAATAAATCAACTTAATATTTCTGTTAATTAGTGCATATTATTTTCGTTACAAAAGTAATTTTGTTTTGCACTAAATACTTTTATTTTGCTCTGGGGATTTTATTATGTGTGGTTGTGTTTTAAAAATAGTTAAAAACATTCTCTACTTCTTTTTTATGAGAGAGAGATCAGGGTGGGCTTGCCTCCCCAGCGCAGCCCAGCTAGCTCCCGTAGGCCCAGCCTCCCCCCGCGTTCTGTCTCTCCCAGCTCTGTACAACAGAGCATCCACCGGTGCCACGTCGACTTCTTCGATGATTTGACGGTCGTCCGACGACCTTACTGTCTATTAGTTGTGTCCCCCGTGCCCTAGGGTTTTCCCCCTCTCCATTCCTTCCCTCTCCTCGCCGTGTCGCCGCCAGGTAAGGTAGCCAAGCCCTTGTCGACGCCATGTTCCAGATGCTCCAGGCGAGCCCAAGGTTGAGCTCGGACTAGACGTCCGCGTGCGCCCCCGTCCTTCCTGGCGCTTGGGAGTAGCGACCCGGGCCTGTCTACACCTCCTGCGTCGTCGCAGAAGCTCCAAGGCCCGTTTTGTCGTCGTGCCCGAGCCCTTCTTCCTCTCTGTTTTGGCTTCAGGTTCAGCATCGCGATCGTCGTCCCGCTGCGTCTCCTCAAGTGCCCCTCCTACCTCCTCTGCATGTCCTAGGTAGGGTGGTATGGCCCCTCCTTCCTTTCCCCCTTGTTAGCTCGTCGATAGCCCGGTGTGCGCGTAGATCCAATGATGCCTAGTTCGCGCTCCCGATGCTCTAGACAGATGTAGTTTTTATTTCGTTGCATTGTGAAGGGTGGCATGTTCCATGGATGGCCTCGTGCATCTGGTGCATGTAGATCCCTCGGCGTGCTCGCGTAGTCCTGATGTTGCTCGCTGTAAGGACTAGCTACGCCTAGCCCCGCCATGCCATCGCTGCCGCCATGGCCAGGAGCCGCAGACTCCTAGTGCCTCCCCTGCCCTGCCTCGCGTCCTCCATCCTGGCCTGGCAACGGGTTCCCCCTTAGATCCCACGGTCACGTCGGCTGTTCCCCTCGCCGAAGATGGCTGGAGTTAGCCCTGTGCTGCCGTCGTTGCTCTGTCTTAGCATGTGCGGTTCAGTTTCGTTAGAACTAGTGCGTGTGTGTGCTTAAGATAGGCAGAGAGCCCCCTTTGTTATCAAACGCAGCATCAGCAGAGTGGTTGGTTCTTGGGGTAAGACCCAGGAGGTCTTGGGATCAAGCCCAAGTACCTCCCCCTTTTTCTCTCTTTGGTTTCTTTTCTTCCTTGCATTATATGTGTGTATTGCAAAATTGAGGAAGTGTATGTTTTTCTTTTTGTTTCTTTTGTGAATTGTTGTGTGTGTGTGTATCTATATGCTCTTGTTTTATTACGCATGTGAGTGTGTGTGGGTGGGTGAACACCTCCTTCTTGGGTGGTATGTTCATGGTAGCTAGTGCTCATATGCTCTTGGGCATATTTAGAGCATGTGTGTGTGTGTGTGCTTGTAGTGTGGTGTGGTAGAGTGTATGTGTGTGTAGGGGACTAGTGGGTTTCCCCACTTGACCTACCCCTTTGTTGGCATGATTGTTAGTAGGTTTATTTGTGTTTGCCATGTTAAGCTAAGATTCTAAATCTGGTTATGATCATATTGCTTTTGTCCATCTAGATCTATATGTCACTTATGAGAAGGGTGGTAGTTTTGCTAGCTTAGTGGTGCCATGTTGCTCGACATGATCCTATGTGTATGACCCATGCTTTTGGGGTAGAAAGAGCAAATGAGTCCATTGGAGCTTTCAGATTTCACTTTTGAAGAAGTTCATAAAACTGTCATTTCTGCTGAGATGCCACTTTGCCATTTTTGCATGATTTAATTCATGATTGCTTTGGGGCATGTGCCAACTAGGAAGTGCTAGTGTTTTGTATCTAGTATGCCATGGTATTTTCGTTTAACATGATAATCACCCATATAAGTGGGAAACATGCTGCTAAGTTGCCTACTTGATGTTTCTGTTTCAGCATCTTAAAAACTACCAAGTCTGAGAATCTGCTGTTATTTTTATGCCATGTAGAGTGGATGGTATCTTGTGATGTGTTGTGAATTTGAGCATGTTCAATGCTAGTGTTTTGGATTAGATGTTGTCTAATACCATATTGTTAATTTTCATGCCAAGAAGTGCTCTCTAGCATATTTAACTACTGTTGTCAACTCGCTACTTTATTAACTCAGATTCCAGAAAACTGGAATTTTCACTAAGTCCCGGAAAACTGTTTCATCATGGCAACTTGATAACTTCATGATTATTGATGTGTGCCTCCTTTCCTGATTGGTTAGTTGGATAAGTTGATGTATATATCATGTAGTTTCTGTCCATATCTTGTTTGTGGCTGTAGGATTCCTGTAGCTCAAGTTATGGGTTGTGTAAGTTGCTATGTTGCTGTTTTGTGGCAGATTGTGAGTTTTATTGTTTTGTGACTTTGTGGGAGCTATGCTTCATGGAATTGTTTGATATTTGAGTATATTGTGGTTGGTTTTTCATTGCCTAACCAGTGGCTACCTTGGAATGCCAAGAATTAGCCCATGGTATTGGTTGTCTTGAGTTTTGCCTTAGTACCTTGTCGTGAGCATATCGTGAGAACCGTAACTCCGTTTCTTGTGTTCTTTATATGCATTTCTATCGATTTTGCATGTAGCATCGATATTTGCCATGTTCATGCATGTTTAAATAACTTATCATGAGGTTCTGTCCAGAATCAATAATAAACAAACTTTGCATGTGAAACATGACTAGTTTTGGTTTGCCATGTTAAATTCTTCTAAATGGATCGTGCATCATATTTTTTGGGCATTGCACCTTGGTTGGATGTTTATTGTTGCTGTTTATCTTGGGTAGACGCGAGTGTTGAGACTGAGTACGAGGACCCAGGAGAGTACTACTATGAGGATCCCGCTACTTGCTCGCTGAAGAACCAACAGGCAAGATGATCATACCCGGATCCCGATACTATTTTTGCTTGCTAGTATCTCGCTCTTATCATTACAATTGCGCTACCTACCACTTGAGATCAGACTCCTAATTTCCATGACAGCCTCTAACCCTCCACATCCTAGCAAACCTTTGATCGGCTAAGTTACCGCTGCTCAGCCCCTCTTATACGTTCTAGTTGCAGGTGCAGGTTGTTCCATGGATAACATGCATTTGGATATCACAATATTATCTGTTATTTAATTTTAAAGCACATATATATCTTGGTATTGGTGGAAGGCTTGGCCTTTTGGTAAGTGATTTGTTCTGCTGTTACCGCCATAGTTTCTTGTTACCGGTGTTATGTTTTCCATATTTTGCGCTCCTAACATGCTCGGGGTTGTAATGGGGACCCCCTTGTTTATTCGGTTGAGATTAAAACTTGTCTGGCAAGACCCAACATTGGTACTACATTTGCTAACAACTTAATAAAACTTGCATAGGGCTTTGCATCCCCATGGATAATTTAATCAACCCCCGGGCCAGTGCTCTGCATGAGTGTTGGTCCAACCTAGAGCAGCTTATTAATGTCGCACGGGGCAACTCGGTGATTGGCGTGGTAACCATCGCTCATCCGTCGTGTCCTGAGAATGAGATATGCGTCTCTTATCGGGTTCGTCGACACGTCGGGAGGTCTTGCTGGATTTGTTTTACCTTTATCGAATGTCTTGCGTGTGGACTCACACTTTCTTCGGGTTTTCTCGAGGTGTTGGAATTCCTTTGGAATTACCTATGATGGCCACGAGATCCGTGGTCGGGGCTATTCCCACGAAGTGTCGTTATTTGTGATGGACTAGTTGGAGCACGCCTGCAGGGTTAAATCTTTTCGAGAAGTCGTGCTCGTGGTTATGTGGCAACTTGGATATTTGTTTAACACCCGGTTATAGTTAACTTGAACTAAACTCTAATTAAAATACACCAACTGTGTGAGTAACCGTGATCGTCTCTGCTCGTGAACATGATCCGAGAGAGAACACGGTGGGGTTATGATTGACGTAAGTAAGTGTTCAGGATCTCGTAGAGATCATACTAGATTCTATCGTCATCGTAGGCCACTCATATTTATTTTCATTCTACGTAAGTTAGCCACCATAAATTCTTAGCATTGTTGCAAACAAAACACTTACCACATCCCAACCTTAAGCTTGAATAGTCTTGGTACCCGGGCGCTTGATTGCTGAGTCCTTGTGGCTCACAGATTACTACAACCCTTCAGGTATAGGTACAGACGAGTACGTGCAGGATGATCTTACCTAGCTCCAGTGGGAATATGATGAGGAAAGAGGCACGATGTACGTGACTTATCCGGATGAGTAGAGAACCATGGTCGTGATCTTTGGGATAGCGAGATAGTGTCATTTGCATCTGTTTTATCATTTGATTTCATCCGTAGGCGGACCGTGTCTTCAACTTGATGATTTGAACTTGTGTGGAACTATAATTTAGTATGTGGCGAGTGTAAGCCAATCTTGTATACTCATCTTTTCAGTAGTGTATGATGTGATGATGCTATACTTGCTAACGGCGAGATGCGCATCTATCCCTTGTGAGGCCTCGTGCCTTAAAATGGATAGGCGCACATCTTGGGCGTGACACGCATCCCCTCTTTGCACTATAAATTCCCAAATATTCTGAAACCCTTCGGGGGATCCCTAGATAAGAAGTTCCGCCGCCGCAAGGCTCTGTAGCCACCGAAAACAAATCTAGACCCCGTTCCGGCACCCTCCCGGAGGGGGAATCATCTTTTGTGTCCATCTTCATCATCCTGGCGGCCACCACGATGAGGAGGGAGCAGTCCACCCTCAGGGCTGAGGGTTTGTACCAGTAGCTATGTGTTTAATCTCTCTCTCTCTCTCTCTCTCTCTCTCTCTCGTGATCTATATCATGCGCTCCGTTAATATAGATGGATCATATGATGTTTGTCCCCTCTATACTCTTATTGTGATGAATTGAATCTTTACCCTTTGAAGTTTTGTTATGTCAGATTGAATGTTCAGATTTGGGAACACATGATGTATGTCTTGCGGTATGAATACTTGAGGTGACATTGGGGTATCTTATTGGTTCACTTGATATATGTTATGGCACTCAACTTGCGGATTCCCATGGTAATATTGGGGTAATCTATGCATAGGGGTTGATGCACATTTTTATTATCTTTTCTCTAATAGAAACTTTGGGGATCCCTTGTAGTTCTTTGTATGGATCGAGTATTATGAATATTAATTTGCTTTCGTGTTATTCTAGTACGAACTCTTGAGTAGATCGATTGGAAAGAATAGCTTGCGTTAGTCTAGTACGAACTCTAGGATAGATCAAACGGAAAGAATAGCTTTGAGGTGGTTTCATACCCTATAAAAAATATCTTTTTTTCTCCGCTAATAGGAACTCAGGAGTGATTATTTATTGCACTTTGAGGGATAATCATATCATCCAACTATGTTAGCACTGTTGAGAAATTGCACTAGCGAAAGTACGGACCCTAGGCCTTGATTTCGAGCATTGCAATACCATTTTTGTGCTCGTTTACTATTTTCTACCTTGCTGTTTTTATTTATTCATATTATAAAAATATATTTCCACCATCCATATTACACTTTTAACACCATCTCTTCGCCGAACTAGTGCACCTATACATTTGCCATTGTATTGGGTGTGTTGGGGACACAAGAGATTTCTTGTATTTGGTTGCTGGGTCATTTGAGAGAGACCATCTTCATCCTACACCTCTCACGGATTGATAAAACTTAGGTCATCCACTTGAGGGAAAATTGCTATTGTCCTACAAAACTCTGCGCTTGGAGGCCCAACACGTGTCTACAAGAATAAAGTTGCATAGTAGACATCAGCACGACATGCCCGATATGCATATATACAACTATGGCATCACAACATAACCATACAACATCACAACATTTATTTAGAAGGCACAGAAGAGCCTTGCATAATATGTTCATACAGGTAGGGGTCACATGACCCGACACTCAAGTCAAACACACAAAGTCATACAAGCCATGCGGAAGCTTAAAGCTGTCTGAGTACACAGAGAAGAACGGTAAAAGGCATTAAGCCTGACTATCTACAGCCCATCCCAAGGCATCAGATCATAGCTAAGGTACCATCTAAGCCTCGTCGTCGACGTCTATGAACAACCTGTTGGGGAACGTCGCATGGGAAACAAAAATTTTCCTACGCACACGCAAACCTATCCATGGTGATGAGCATCTACGAGAGGGAGAGTGGATCTACATACCCTTGTAGATCGCTAAGCGGGAAGCGTTAAGAAACGCGGTTGGTGTAGTCGAACATCTTCGCGATCCAAATCGCCGAGCGTCCCGCGATCTCATCACGATCCGTCCCGCGATCCAATCACGATACGTCCCGTGAACTCATCACGATCCGTCTCACGATCTTGATCACGATCTGTCCCGCGAACTCATCACGATCCGTTCCACGATCTCATCACGAACCGTCTCGCGATCTCGATCACGGTCCTTCCGATCTAGCGCCGAACGGACGGCACCTCCGCGTTCAGCACACGTGCAGCTTGATGACGATCTCCACCGTCTTGATCCAGCAAGAGGAGGTGGATAGGAGAGAGAGTTCACCGGCAGCGTGACGGCGCTCCGGTGATGGTGGTGGAGCAATTCCGGCAGGGCTTCGCCTAAGCGCTGCGGAAAACCGATCTAGAGGAGAAACTGTGCACCGGTGAAACGGGTAGCACGTGGCCGGAAATTCTGTCCAAAAACCACCCAATCCACTAGTATATATAGGAGGAGAGGAGAGGAGAGGCAGCCAAGGCCTTTGGGTCGGCCGAAATAGGAGGTGGGAAGAAATCCTACTTCACCTCCAATCCTAGTTGGAGTAGGATTGCCTCCTATTGGCTGATTTTCCACTTTTTGCTTTAGGACTTTCTCTCCTGCGCCATGGGCCTTTGTGGCTGTTTTCCCAGCCCACTAAGGGCTGGTTATTATTCTCCCACAGCCCATGGACCTCTTGGGGTCGAAATACCCCTCCCGGAGGCCTCCCGGTACACTACCGGCACTCCCGGTACACTACCGATGAGCCCGAAACTTTTCCGGAAACCAAACTGGGACTTCCTATATATGAATCTTTACCTCCGGACCATTCCGGAGCTCCTCGTGATGTCCGGGATCTCATCCGGGACTCCGAACAAACTTCGGTCACCACCATACATAACTCTACACTACCGAAACGTCACCGAACCTTAAGTGTGCAGACCCTGCGGGTTCGAGAACTATGTAGACATGACCGAGACACCTCTACGGTCAATAACCAATGGCGGGACCTGGACATCCACATTGGTTCCTACATATTCTACGAAGATCTTTTTCGGTCGAACCTCTATGTCAAGGATTTAGTTAATCCCGTATAACGTCCCCTTTGTTCTTCGGTATGTTACTTGCCCGAGATTCGATCGTCGGTATCTCCATACCTAGTTCAACCTCGTTACTGGCAAGTCTCTTTACTCGTTCCGTAATACAAGATCCCGTGACTAACACTTAGCCACATTGCTTGCAAGGCTTGTTGTGATGTTGTATTACCGAGTGGGCCCTGAGATACCTCTCCGTCACACGGAGTAACAAATCCCAGTCTCGATCCATGCCAACTCAACAAACACCATCGGAGATACCTGTAGAGCACCTTTATAGTCACCCAGTTACGTTGCGACGTTTGATACACACAAGGCACTCCTCCGATATCCGTGAGTTGCATGATCTCATGGTCATAGGAACATATACTTGACATGCAGAAAACAGTAGCAATAAACTGACACGATCATATGCTATGTTTGTAGTTTGGGTCTTATCCATCACATCATTCTCCTAATGATGTGATCCCGTTATCAAATGACATCTCATGTCCATGGCTAGGAAACCTTAACCATCCTTTGATCAACGAGCTAGTCCATTAGAGGCATACTAGGGACATGGTTTTGTCTATGTATCCACACATGCATTTAAGTCTCCGATCAATACAATTATAGCATGGATAATAAACGATTATCATGAACAAGGAAATATGATAATAACTAATTTATTATTGCCTCTAGGGCATATTTCCAACAGTCTCCCACTTGCACTAGAGTCAATAATCTAGTTCACATCACCATGTGATTCGCATTGTTATGAATCTAACACCCAATGAGTTTTGGGGCTCGATCATGCTTTGCATGTGAGAGAGGTCTTATAGTCAACGGGTCTGCGATATTCAGATCCGTGTGTACTTTGCAAATCTCTATGTCAAACCGTAAACACTGCTACCACACTCCACTTGGTACTATTTCCAAATGGCTGCTCCACTATACGTATCCAGATTGCTACTACTAGTCATCTGGATAGGTGTTAAAGCTTGCATCGACGTAACTCTTTACGACGAACTCTTTATCACCTCCATAATCAAGAAACATTTCCTTAGTCCTCTGGTTACTAAGGATAATTCCGACCGCTGTCCAGTGATCCACTCCTGGACCACTCTTGTACCCCCTGACAGACTCGTGGCAAGGCACACATAGGTGCGGTACACAGCATGGCATAATATAGAGCCTATGGCTAAGGCATAGGGGACGACATTCATCCTTTCTCTTTCTTCTGCCGTTGTCGAGCTTTGAGTCTCACTCAACTTCACACCTTACAAATCAGACGAGAACTATTTCTCTGGCTGATCCATTTTGAACTCTTTCAAAATCTTGTCAAGGTATGCACTCATTGAAAGTCTCATCAAGCATCTTGATCTATCTCTATAGATTTTGATGCTCAACAATTAGGTAGCTTTATCCAGGTCTTCATTTGAAAAACACTTTTCAAACAACCTTTTATGCCTTCCAGAAATTCTACATTATTTCCGATCAACAATATGTCAACCACATATACTTATCAGAAACTCTATAGTGCTCCCATTCACTTTATTGCAAATACAAGTTTCTCGTAAACTTTGTATAAACTACAAAAACTTTGATCACCTCATCAAAGTGTATATTCCAACTCCGAGATGCTTGCTTCAGTCCATAGAAGGATCACTGAAGCTCTCTCATCTTTTAGCATCCTTAGGACTGACAAAACCTTCTGGTTGTATCACATACAACCTTTCCTTAAGTAAACCGTTAAGGAAACGACGTTTTGACATCCATCTGCCAGATTTCGTAATTGAAAATGCAGCAACTGCTAACATAATTCCAACAGACTTTTAGCATCGCTACGAGTGAGAAAGCCTCCTCGCAGTCAACTCCTTGAACTTGTCACAAACAACTTTGCAACAAGTCGAGCTTTACAAATGGTGACATTTACCATCAGTGTCTGTCTTCATTCTAAAGGTCCATTTGTACTCAACGACCTGCCGTCTAACGAGCAAGTCTACCAAAGTCTATACTTGGTTTTCATAAATGGATCCTATCTCGGATTTCATGGTCTCTAACCATTTGTCGGAATCCGGGCCCATCATCGCTTCTCCATAGCTCGTAGGTTCATCGCTGTCCAACAACATGACCTCGAAGACAGGGTTGTCGTACCGCTTAGGAGCAGTACACATCCTTGTCGACCCACGAAGTTCGATAGTAACTTGATCCTGAAGCTTCATGATCATCATCATTAACTTCCTCTTCAACTAACGTAGGCTTCACAGAAACATCTTTCTGCGCTGCGCTACTCTCTGGTTGAACAAAGGTTTAACAACCTCATCAAGTTCTATCTTCCTCCCACTCAATTCTTTCGAGAGAAACCTTTCCTCGAGAAAGGATCCGTTTTAGTAACAACCACTTTGCACTCGGATCTGAGATAGAAGGTTCACCCAACTGATCTTAGGGTATTCTATGAAGATGCATTTGTCCGCCTTGGGTTCGACCTTATTAGGTGAAAACATTTTTCACACAAGTGCCGCAGCCCCAAGTATTAAGAAACGACAGCTTAGGTTTCTATCAAACCATAATTCATATGGTGTCATCTCAACGGATTTAGATGGTGCCCTATTTAAAGTGAATGTAGTTGTCTCTAATGCATAACCCCAAAATTATAGTAGTAAAACGACAAGAGACATCATAGCACGCACCATGTCCAATAGAGCATAACTATGATGTTCGGACACACCATCACACTATGGTGTTCCAGGTGGCGTTTAGTTGTGAAACAACTTTCACATTGTCTTAAGTTGTATGCCAAACTCGTGACTCAGATATTCACCTCCACGATCATATCACAGTCATTTTTATCTTCTTGTCACGATGATCTTTAAACTTCACTCTGAATTTGCTTGAACCTTTCAAACGATTCAGACTTGTGTTTCATTAAGTAAATATACACTATATCTACTCAAATCATCAGTGAAGGTAAGAAAATAATGATATCCACTGCACACTACAAGACTCACTAGATTGCATACATCAACATGTATCATTTCCAATGAATCACTTGCCCGCTCCATCCAACGGGGTCCTTTAGTCATCTTGCCCAAGAGGCATGGTTCGCATGTCTCAACCGATTCGAAATCGAATGAGTCCAAATATCCATCAGCATGGAGTTTCTACATGCGCTTTATACCAATATGACATTTAGCGGCAGTGCCACAAGTATGTGGTACTATCATTATTAACTTTGTATCTTTTGACATCAATGTTATGAACATGTGTAATACTACGATCAAGATTTCAACAAACCATTCTCACTGGGTGCATGACCATTGAAGGTATTATTCATGTAAACAGAATAACCATTATTCTCTAACTTAAATGAATAACCGTATTGCAATAAACATGATCTAATCATGTTCATGCTCAACGCAAAACACCAAATAACATTTATTTAGGTTCGTCACTAATCCTGAAGGTAGAGAGAGCGTGCGATTTTGATCACATCAACCTTGGAAACACTTCCAACACATATCGTCACCTCACCCTTAGCTAGTTCTCCGTTTATTCCGTAGCTTTTATTTCGAGTTACTAACATTTAGCAACCGAACCGGTATCCAATACCCAGGTGCTACTAAGAGTACTAGCAAGGTACACATTAGTAACTCGTATATCAAATATACTTCTATCAATGTTGCCAGCCTTCTTATCTACCAAGTATCTAGGGTTGTTCCGCTTCAGCGACCTCTCACCTCATAATAGAAGCACTTAGTCTCGGGTTTGAGTTCAACTTTGGGTTGCTTCACTGGAGCAGCAACTGACTTGCTATCCATGAAGTTTCCCTCCTTGATCTTGCCCTTTTCGAAACTAGTGGTTTGATTAACCATCAACACTTGACGCTCCTTCTTGATTTCTACCTTCGCGGTGTCAAACATCGCGAACAGCTCAGGGATCAATACTTCTATCCCTGGTGTATTATAGTTCATCACTTAAGTTCTAGTAGCTTTAGTGACAGTGACTTGGAGAACTATATCAATCACTATCTTATCTGGAAGATCAACTCCCACTTGATTCAAGCGATTGTAGTACCCAGACAATCTGAGTACATGCTCAACGATTGAGCTATTCTCCTTCATCTTACAGGCAAAGAATCTTGTTGGAGATCTCATATCTCGCAACACAGGCACAAGCCTGAGATCACAATCTCTGCCCCTAGAACATCTCATATGTTCCGTGACGTTCAAAACGTTTCGGAGCCTCAATTCTAAGCCGTAATGCATGACGCACAAAACTATCAAGTAGTCATCGAAACGTGCCTGTCAGATGTTCACAACATCTATAGACGACGCTAGAGGGGGTGGCGCACCGAGCGGTGCATTAAGGACATAAGCCTTCTGTGCAGCAATGAGGACAATCCTCAGATCACGGACCCAGTCCGCAATATTGCTACCAACATCTTTCAATTCTATTTCTCTAGGAACATATAAAAATACAAGGGAGCCACAACGCGAGCTAGTAATCTACAACATAATTTGCAAAGACACTTTGACTATGTTCATGATAATGAGTTCAATTAATCATATTATTTAAGAACTCCCACTCAAATTGACATCCCTCCGATCATTCGAGTGATACATGATCCAAATTCACCAACTCAAGTCCGATCATCACGTGAGTTGAGGTGGCTGCAATGGTGAACATCATTATGTTGATCATATCTACTATATGACTCATGTTCGACCTTTCGGTCTCTCGTGTTCCGAGGCCATGTCTGTACATGCTAGGCTCGTCAAGTTTAACCCGAGTGTTCTGCGCGTGCAAATCTGGCTTGCACCCGTTGTATGTGAACGTAGAGTCTATCACACCCGATCATCACGTGGTGTCTCAACACGACGAACTTTCGCAACGGTGCACACTCGGGGAGAACACAGTTCATCTTGAAATTCAAGTGAGGGATCACCTTATAATGCTACCGCCGTACTAAGCAAAACAAGGTGCATAAAAGGATTAACATCTCATGCAATTCATAAGTGACATGATATGGCCATGAACTTGTGTTTAAGATCTCCATCTTCGAAACACCGGCATGATCTCCATCGTCACCGGCACAACACCATGATCTCCATCATCTTGATCTCCATCAATGTGTTGCCATTGGGGTTGTGGCGCCAGCCCTGCTTCTACTTCTATTGCTACTGCTTAGCGATAAAGTAAAGCATTACATAGCGCTTAATGATTGACACGCAGGTCATACAATAATTAAAGACAACCCTATGGCTCCTGCCGGTTGCCGTACTCAACGACATGCAAGTCGTGAAATTCTATACATCACATGATCATCTCATACATCACATATATCTCATCATGTAATTGGCCATATCACATCACAACATACCCTGCAAAAACAAGTTAGACGTCCTCTAATTGTTGTTGCATGTTTTACGTGGCTGCTATGGGTATCTAGCAAGAACGATTCTCACCTACGCATAAACCACAACGGTGATACACTAGTTTGCTTTTCAACCTTCTCAAGGACCGCCTTTGTCGAATCCGATCCAACTAAAGTGAGAGAAACTGTCACCCGCAAGCCATCTAGGCAACAAGTTGCGTCGAGGGAACCGGTCTCTCGTAAGCGTACGAGTAATGTTGGTCCGGGCCGCTTCATCTCACAATCCCGCTGAACCAAAATACGACCAAGGGAGGAAGCAATCTAAGCATCAACGCCCACAAACCTTTGTGTTCTACTCGAGATCTCATCGAACCATCAACCTAGCTCATGATGCCACTGTTGGGGAACGTCGCATGGGAAACAAAAATTTTCCTACGCACACGCAAACCTATCCATGGTGATGAGCATCTACGAGAGGGAGAGTGGATCTACATACCCTTGTAGATCGCTAAGCGGGAAGCGTTAAGAAACGCGGTTGGTGTAGTCGAACATCTTCGCGATCCAAATCGCCGAGCGTCCCGCGATCTCATCACGATCCGTCCCGCGATCCAATCACGATACGTCCCGTGAACTCATCACGATCCGTCTCACGATCTTGATCACGATCTGTCCCGCGAACTCATCACGATCCGTTCCACGATCTCATCACGAACCGTCTCGCGATCTCGATCACGGTCCTTCCGATCTAGCGCCGAACGGACGGCACCTCCGCGTTCAGCACACGTGCAGCTTGATGACGATCTCCACCGTCTTGATCCAGCAAGAGGAGGTGGATAGGAGAGAGAGTTCACCGGCAGCGTGACGGCGCTCCGGTGATGGTGGTGGAGCAATTCCGGCAGGGCTTCGCCTAAGCGCTGCGGAAAACCGATCTAGAGGAGAAACTGTGCACCGGTGAAACGGGTAGCACGTGGCCGGAAATTCTGTCCAAAAACCACCCAATCCACTAGTATATATAGGAGGAGAGGAGAGGAGAGGCAGCCAAGGCCTTTGGGTCGGCCGAAATAGGAGGTGGGAAGAAATCCTACTTCACCTCCAATCCTAGTTGGAGTAGGATTGCCTCCTATTGGCTGATTTTCCACTTTTTGCTTTAGGACTTTCTCTCCTGCGCCATGGGCCTTTGTGGCTGTTTTCCCAGCCCACTAAGGGCTGGTTATTATTCTCCCACAGCCCATGGACCTCTTGGGGTCGAAATACCCCTCCCGGAGGCCTCCCGGTACACTACCGGCACTCCCGGTACACTACCGATGAGCCCGAAACTTTTCCGGAAACCAAACTGGGACTTCCTATATATGAATCTTTACCTCCGGACCATTCCGGAGCTCCTCGTGATGTCCGGGATCTCATCCGGGACTCCGAACAAACTTCGGTCACCACCATACATAACTCTACACTACCGAAACGTCACCGAACCTTAAGTGTGCAGACCCTGCGGGTTCGAGAACTATGTAGACATGACCGAGACACCTCTACGGTCAATAACCAATGGCGGGACCTGGACATCCACATTGGTTCCTACATATTCTACGAAGATCTTTTTCGGTCGAACCTCTATGTCAAGGATTTAGTTAATCCCGTATAACGTCCCCTTTGTTCTTCGGTATGTTACTTGCCCGAGATTCGATCGTCGGTATCTCCATACCTAGTTCAACCTCGTTACTGGCAAGTCTCTTTACTCGTTCCGTAATACAAGATCCCGTGACTAACACTTAGCCACATTGCTTGCAAGGCTTGTTGTGATGTTGTATTACCGAGTGGGCCCTGAGATACCTCTCCGTCACACGGAGTAACAAATCCCAGTCTCGATCCATGCCAACTCAACAAACACCATCGGAGATACCTGTAGAGCACCTTTATAGTCACCCAGTTACGTTGCGACGTTTGATACACACAAGGCACTCCTCCGATATCCGTGAGTTGCATGATCTCATGGTCATAGGAACATATACTTGACATGCAGAAAACAGTAGCAATAAACTGACACGATCATATGCTATGTTTGTAGTTTGGGTCTTATCCATCACATCATTCTCCTAATGATGTGATCCCGTTATCAAATGACATCTCATGTCCATGGCTAGGAAACCTTAACCATCCTTTGATCAACGAGCTAGTCCATTAGAGGCATACTAGGGACATGGTTTTGTCTATGTATCCACACATGCATTTAAGTCTCCGATCAATACAATTATAGCATGGATAATAAACGATTATCATGAACAAGGAAATATGATAATAACTAATTTATTATTGCCTCTAGGGCATATTTCCAACACAACCCACCAGATGGGTCAAGGGTCTCATCTGCAACATTTCTTAAGAAAACATGAGTACAAACATACTCAGAAAGTCTTTAAAGCAGACCTAGTATATTCATGCTCGTGTATTAGCAAGGGGGAGTAGTGGGGCTTATGCAGCAATGCCAGCTTTGACTCTTGGCTAACCTATACTACGACTACTAGTTCTTTGAACAAGTTTTGAGATATCGCACACGAGTCCACTAACACCACTTCAATACTCTACCATGGATTCACTCCTGACACCTACGAGAGTGCCATCCATGGTACTCACACTTGTCTTGATACTTTTATGAGTAACCATTAACATTATCTATGAACAACATAAGTTCTCCAAGTAGTCCATATCCAAGGACGTGGCTATTCGAACAGGTTCATACCCTGCAGGGGTGTACTCCTTCGCACACACTCTCACCACTTATTGCTATGTGCAGGTAAAAAGTCACCACGGCAACCTTCAAGCGGAAGCCTAGCGAGGGAGTCGGCCACGACAGTCAATCACACAAGACCTCTAGTCCAGGCTATCGCCTATTTCACACTGAACCCACATGGAAGTCCGGCCAAAGTTTCCGCTACATCCCCAAACGATGTGTGCAGGGCTCCCAAACCCACCATTTGGGTGACCCTTGATACACGGTGCCACTGCCTACCACATCGTAGCCCACCCCTGAGGTCAGCGCTACGCATGGCCTCTAGTATTGCTATAAACACTAGAAACCACTTGCAACTCCTGGACTGAGGACTAGGCGATTGATAAGTCGAGAGGGTCAATTAAGTATCCCAACGTGTGGTAGTATCTAGTCTTGGATCACAAACACGGAACTCGGTTCCTAAGAATGGTCCCAATGAGACAATCTGCTATGTACTCCTACATAGCCTCTCATCTCTACCTTTACCAAATCAGGTTTATCATTTCGTTCATCACATTAGAGCAACACTGTTTCACTCCAGTTCATCACCCAGATGAATCGGACCTAACAGAACTCTAAGCATAGCAAGAAAAGAAACATAGCAGGTAAAGCACATCAAGGCTCAAGCATCTACCAGGTATGCTAGGTTGATAGGTTCAGCTATTTACTGTGACAATGACAGGTCATGCAGAGGAAAGGGTTCAACTACCGCAATAGATAGACAGTTGAAGCGTTTGTCCTAATGCAATAAACGAGAGCAGGAGCGAGAGAGTGGGATGTTATTGAAATGATCACTGAGGTTGCTTGCCTTGCTAGTTAGCGGAGAGGTACTCTCCTTCAGTGGGATACTCACGTGCATCCTTGGGAGCAGGACCTACTGTGATACAGATAAGGCAAAAATCAATACACGACAAGTGCAGCAATATGATGAATGATCATGACATGGCAATATAATTGGATGAGCTAATGCACCTATCATTAGAGCTAAATTGAGTAGAGTTGAATATAGGTTCAAAATTGTACTTCATGTGATATTCCACATATTGCATTATTGCAAAATGTCAATGTTCTCCTATTTTGGTTGCTCAACCATGCATGATAATAGCACCAATAGATTCTTTGGATTTTTCTGATAAATTTTCATATATAAATTGTTTCAATCTCAGCTGCAGATTATTTTCTATGAATTTTAGAAGTTTTATTCATTTCCGAAATTATTATAAATAAAGAAAAGTCTTTATTGTGCCAGCCTTGCATCAGCATGACGTCAGCAGGTCAGCTCGATGTTGCCATGTCAAACCTAACCAGTGGGATCCACTAGTCAGTGACCCATGGCTAATCAAACTCACTCACAAGTGGGGTCCACATGTCATTGACTTAGGAGTCAATCCCGAGTTGACCCTTGCTTTGACCTTAGCCAGGGCCCACTGTGAGCATCTATTAAGCATTTTAATCACGGGAGGTCAATCCCTAATGATGTCCATGTCGGACTTCCTCGGAGTCTCGCCATCTATGACCAAACCGATGGCGGCTTCACGCCGGAATCGTTCAAATGATGACGGCTGGACGCGTAGAGATCACCAGAGGGTAGCCTACGCTTGTCTGCATCAAACTTGAGGTTTAGGTGGTTGCGGGGCTGCTGGAATCCTCACCGGCGGCGAGTCGTGCAACTACCATAGCTCGGGTAAGCTCGGAGCCGACGCCACAGGATGTAGCACAACCTCTGCTTGGCTCCTAACGCATCTACGCGAGCTCGTGATTCTATCTAATGCGTTGGTTGGACCATAGAAGCACAGGAACATCATCGGCATCAGGGTCCACAGCAGAGCTCCTCGGGTCTCGATTAAATCGAGAGATACGACACGCAATCGACGGGGAAGAGAGGGGGAATGGCGTCAGAGGCTCACGGAGGATGCAACGGCGTCGAAAGCAGGCTCGGGGGCGGCCTGATGACGACAAATTGATGGTGGCGCCTTCGGTGGCCGAAGGTTAAAGATGACCTCGGGGCAGCAACTTGGGAGCTTCTGGCATCGTGTGGCTCACTGGAGAGGACGAGGGCATCGAGGCGGAGCTCTTGAGTTTCTCAGAGGCGAGAGGGGGTGTTGGGGAGGCGAAGCTACGGCGGCGAGGTGCGGCCATGGCAAGCAGAGAGGCAGCGAGGGGAGGGGAGAGGAGCGAGGCGAGAGAGGTGGGCATGGGAAGCCCTCGCGGCATCCTTATCGCCTCGCTGCAAAGCGGCAGAAGCAGGAGGTGACGCGTGCACGAGCTGGCACGCTGCGCTCACACGCCCAGCCTCCTGGCGCTAGGAGGACGACGACTTGGCTGGGCCAGATAGGCCCACCTGTCCTGGTCCTAAGGTAAGCTTTTGTTTTCCCTTTTTTATTTCTGTTTCTGTTTTTTTATTTCTGGTATTTGTTTTAATTTTGTTTGGGCACAAATCCCTAGCTCAAAATTACTGGAATAATTTATGGAGTATAACTTGATTATTTCAAGCCTCCCCGAAAAATTTTCAGCATTTTTGAATCTAATAAAATATTTATAATGCTTTTATTCATTGTTTTCAGATACTTTGTTGGATTAAATAAAATGCCAAAGTTGTTGAATAATTAAAATGCACCCTTTATATGTTGTTGCCAACATTTATTAGCCATGGTGGAAATTTTTATGGGCATTTTGGATTTGTTGAAAACCACAAATATTTGAATTGGTTGTTTCAAGTGAGGTGTTGGAGTTTCTGTTAATCCCCATTTCATTTTGATGAATTTTAAACATGATGCATCACTCTGGCCTAGCACAATGCAATGATAAACTAGGATGTGACAACTCACCCCCACTCAAAAGAATCTCGTCCCGAGATTTAGGAGTCGTCGGGAAGAGTGCGGGGTACTCTAGTCGAAGGCAGTCTTCTCTTTCCCATGTGGCTTCCTTCTCGGGGTGGTGTGACCATTGAACCTTGAGAAACTTGATGTTTCTACGTTGAGTGGTACGCTCAGCTTGATCAAGAATACAAACGGGGTATTCTCGATATGTAAGGTTATCCTGGAGATCAAACGTTTCGTGGTCCACTTCACGGACAGAGTGCGAGAAGCAACGCCTGAGTTGCGAGACGTGGAAGACATCATGAACATTGGAAAGATGCGGTGGAAGTTCTAATTGGTAGGCAAATTCTCTTCGTTTGGCAAGAATGTGAAAAGGACCAATGTAACGAGGAGCCAACTTGCCCTTGATACCGAATCGTTGGGTACCCTTCAGAGGTGTAACCCGAAGATAAGCCTTCTCATCAACTTCATAGGTCATAGCCCTATGATGGTGATCATATTGTCTCTTTGGACGAGATTGGGCTATTTTCAACTTTTCACGAATAATGCGAACTTGCTCTTCTGCATCCTGGATCATATCCGGGCCAAAGAGTTGCCTCTCTCCGGTTTCTGACCAGTTAAGAGGTGTTCAACACCTTCGCCATAGAGAACTTCAAAAGGAGTTTTGCCCAAGCTTGACTGATAACTATTGTTATAAGCAAATTCGGCGAATGGAAGACATTTCTCCCAATTCATACCGAAAGAGATAACACAAGCTCTGAGCATGTCTTCCAGAATTTGATTGACTTGCTCTACTTGACGACTTGACTATGAATGGAAAGCAGTGCTAAAGGATAGATGAGTCCCCATAGCATTTTGGAAGCTTTCCCAAAATTGGGAAGTAAAGATACTTCCACGGTCTGAGTAATCTCCAAAGCAACACCATGAAGAGATACTATTAGAGAAATATATAACTCCGCTAGCTGGCTAGCAGTTATACTCTCCCAGACAGGAAGAAAATGAACCACTTTGGAAGACGGTCTATGACCACAAAGATAGAAGTATTCCCTCTCTTGGTCCCGGGAAACACAGCGATGAAATCCATACCGACCTTATACCATTTCCATTCAGGAATAGCTAAAGGTTGAAGGGTACCAGCAGGCCTTTGATGTTCTACTTTAACGCGACGACAAACATCGCATGTAGCAACGAACTGAGCAATTTCTCTTTTCATTCTGGTCCACCAGAACCTCTGGCATAGGTCCTGATACATCTTGGTACTACCAAGATGAATGGTGAGAGGAGAATCATGAGCCTCCTTAAGCATCAGCTGTCATAGATGTTTGCTCTTAGGAACCACCAAGCGGTTCTGGAAGAACACAACACCCTGATCGTCCTTCAAGAAATCTTTAGCATTTCTGCTAGCAATGGTCTTCTTGATCCGAGATATACCCTATCATACCTATGAATAGCTATGATTTGATCCCTAAAAGTAGGTTGCGCCACCAAGGTGGAAAGGAATCCTTGAGGAACAATGTGAGGGTTTAGCTTCCGAAATTCCTCATAGAGCAGTGGTTGACTTTGTTGTAACAGCAAGTTGTTACAATAAGACTTACGACTCAGTGCATAAGCCATGGCATTGGCTTTCTCCATGTGTAAGTTATCCCTAAGTCATAATCTGTGATCAACTCAACCCGCCGTCTTTGCATGAGATTCAAATCCGGATGAGTGAAAATATATTTCAGGCATTGGTGATCAGTGTATATTTTGCAACGATTACCCAGAAGCTAATGTCACCAGGTTTTCAATGCATGGACTACGGCTGCAAGATCAAGATCATGTGTTGGATAATTATCCTCACGTGGACGCAACTATCGAGATGTGTATGCAATCACATGACGATCTTGCATGAGAATGCAACCTAATACTTGTCGCGAGGCTTCGCAATAGATAACAAAGTCCTTAGAGAAATCTGGTGGCACCAATACGGGAGCAGAAGTCGTGCGTCTTTTTAGTTCCTGAAAACTGTGCTTGCATTGTGGGTTCCACTTGAACTTTCTATCTTTCTTGAGGAGTTCAGTCAGAGCCTTCGCAACCTTGGATAAGTTCTCGACAAAGCAGCGACAATAGCTCGCTAAGCCAAGGAAACTCTGAACTTGCTTAACTGATTCAAGTTGAGTCCAATAAAGGATGGCCTGAACTCTCTCTAGATTGATAGCAATACCCTTACCATAGATTACGTGGCCTAGATAGGTCACTTCTGGCAACCAAAATTCGCACTTGGAAAATTTGGCATAAAGGCGATGCTCTCGAAGTTTTGTCAATACCAGCCTTAGATGCTCAGCATGTTCGTGTTCGTTCTTCGAGTAAATGAGTATGTCATCAAGGTAAACCACGACGAATTTATCTAGATACTCCTTGAAGATCGAATTCATCAAGCGAGAGAAGGTAGCTGGGCATTGGTTAAACCTAAGGACATAACGGTGTACTTGTATTCGCCATAACGAGTAACAAAATCCGCTTTTGGAATGTCCCCGTTCCTAAATCTAATTTGATGGTATCCCAACCTCAAATCCATTTTGGATAAGACTGAGGATCCAGCGATTTGATCATAGAAATCGTTGATCCTGGGGTGCGGATACTTGTTCTTTATGGTGACCAGGTTCACTGGTCGATAATCTACAACCATCCGGTCCGATCCATCCTTCTTCTTGACGAAGAGGATGGGGCAAGCCAGGGAGAAGAACTAGGATGGATGAAACCTTTCTTCAACGCCTCATCGAGTTGTTTCTTAAGCTCGGATAGTTCTAGGGGTGTCATCTTATAGGGTCTTCTGGCTATTGGGACAGTCCCGGGGACAAGATCAACCACAAACTCTACATCCCTCACAGGTGGAATGCCTGGCAGTTCTTCTGGAAAGACATCCGGGAAGTCACGGACTATCGGGATATCTTTTATCTCGAGGAGAGGGCTAGCATTGAGGGAATTGACTTGGCACTTGGCAGCTCGAGTTGAGACATTAACTATCTCACCCGATGGATGTGTAAGCTTAACATTCCTAGTATGAGTATCAATCTTAGCATAATGGGCTTTCATCCAGTCCATACCAAAGATGATATTGATGTCCGAGGACTTGAGGTCTATCAAAGAAGCTAGGAATACTAGCCTATCCACGAGGATTTCATTGTCATGGCTCACTCTAGAAGTTTGCCATTTTGAACCAGGAGTCTGAACTACTAAAGGAGTAGGCATATCACAAAAACACATGTTATGCAACTGTGCATAACTTTCTGAAATGAATGAATGAGATGCTCTAGTATCAAATATAAAAGATGTTGGATGACTATTGACAAGGAGCGTACCCAGAATAACATCAGGATCCTCAAGAGCTTCTTCAGCAAAGACATGATTCACACATCCACAAGAAGGAGTTGGATTCACATAGAAAGCTTTTCCCGGCTTCCCACATCCAGCAGGCTTGACGTTGTTCTGCGGGCACTCACGGGAGTAGTGCCCTAGTTTTTCACACTTGTAGCATATGAAAGTGGTGGACCGGGGAGCAACATTGGCAGCAGGACCTCCAAATGTCCTGGCTGGAGGGTTGGTCTAAGCTGGGCGAGGTGCCTCATAGGATGGCCTCGCGGTGTACCTTGGCGGCAGGGCAGTGTTGGGTGCCCACACCCAACGCTTATGGGATCCTGAGCCGGATGAGGAGCTGAAGTCACGAGTGTGCTTCTTGGTTGCTTCATAGTCGGTCTGTACAGTCTCGGCATTGATAGCCTTGTTGACAAGAGCCTGGAAGGAAGCACACTCATGCAGGCGCAGATCATGACGAAGCTCGGGGCTGAGTCCCTTGCGGAACCTAGCTTGCTTCTTGGCGTCAGTTAACACCTCCTCTAGTGCATAGAGTGCGAGGTTGCCAAACTCACAGCTGTAAGCGTCCACTGTCAGTTTACCCTGAGTTAAGGCACATCATTCCTCCCTCTTACGGTCCATGAGACCTTCTGTAATATGATGGGTTCGGAATGCTTCACTAAAGTCAGCCCAAGTTGCTGTTGGGCCAGCAGGATGCATGGCCTCATAGTTCTCCCACCACAGATTGGCGGGTCCTTCAAGGAAGTAGGCGGCAAAAGTCACCTTATTAGCTTCAGCTACATTAGCAGAACGGATCTTGCGGGACATCCTTGATAGACAATCATCTGCATCGAGCGGATCGACGGAGTGATGGAACTTTGGCGGGTACATCTTCACAAAGTCATTGAGGGACACTGCGTCATTGCGCTGCTGTCGGGCAGTGTTTTGTTCAATACGCTTTAGCAGTCGGTTGGTCTCTCTTTTGTTCCTTTTTCCTGGAGCATCACCTTCGCCAGAGAGGGCACGTGAGGCAGGTTCTCCTGTCTTGCTTGGCTGCCTCGCCCTTCTCATAAGTAGGAGCGGGGTTGTTCCTAGTGAATACCATCCTGGGGAAAACAAAGCCCACATCTTAGACAAGGAATATATCAACTCTAAGATAAGAGATGCGGGATGTACTAGATAATATGGCATGCATGGGTAAGCACCCGAACAACATGATAACAACCAAATTGACATATATACACCATGATTCACACACACCATGATATAGTTCAGTACAAACCCAAGCTGAAGTACAAGCTACTAAAAGATGATACAACTCATCGGAGGCACTACAAGATTCCTATACATTATCTATCTACACCGCCGGAACTCAACTCACACCTCGGTTATATTCCACAAGACACGCGGGACTATGGTAATACAACCGCTACAATACTATTACTAACATACATGCACTCAAGTGTCTCCATAGAACATCTCATACAGGTTACCCCCGTGACCTGGGAGCTGAACCTGAGGGTCCGGAAACACCCTAGCCTGAGATCGCTGGGAACCATAAGGACACGGATGTGGCCTGGGTTCCCTAGCTGGAGGCAAAGACTGTCCTCGAAGAGGAGTGATGCCTCCAACATCAGGCCAGTCTATGCGAGCTGGCAGATGAGTCCGTGATGGATTCAACATCTCCAAATCTCCATAGCCAGCCTGCACGACAGGTGCTAACTATGTCAGTGTTGTCCAAAGACGTGCGCGGGTGTCATAAAGATCCATGCGAAGTGCATGAGCATCATGGTCCCTATTCTCCAACAATTGAGCAGTAACCTGAAGTCTGGGATCCTCATGGGAGTGATCATAGTAGGTTGCACTAAGATATACATCCTCTCCTCCTAGTGTCACTGGAACATAACAGAACTTAGTGTTCAATAGCAGTCCATGGTGAGCTCTCATGATGGTCAACACCGTGAAGGTGGCCTCCTGAACTGACATATCTATGGTAACACCTAATCCATAAGTCCAATGGAGCAGCTCTACAGCTCCAGGATATGATGGATAAATCCTAACAGTACACAAATACTGTCTCTGGTTGAAGTCGTGGAACTGTTCATCCACTGTGTACTCCGGGTACCAACGGTAATCGGTCTCCATCATAACTCTGACTAAGGTGGTTGTGTGACCCGGTACATCAATGCACCTAGTCAAACGGACCACCTGACGAGAAGGACGGGAAGGCATCTGAAACAGAGGATAATGCAAATGCATTAGAGCTCCTGGCAGAAATCGGACAGCATAACTGTTGTAATTGCTCAAAAAAGATTTTGAGAGAACCTGCAAAAGATTGGATAGCATAACCACTCAACTTTCTAGCTTCAAGTTTCTAATCCAACTGATTGTCACATAGAAACAAAACTTGAATACTGGAGTTGACTCTCAAGCAGTGTAGCTACTAGTCCAAGGTTAGTAACTCGTCATCCTGAAAGATAGATAAGAAGCCTAGCTCTTAAACCCGTAGAAAAGAAGAGGGTGACTCGGAATATAATGACTCGAGAAGAGGAGTAAAAAGAGCCTTACGTTCCCTTCCACAATCAATTCCCTTACATAACTAAAGCATTTCTAGACTCAACTTTGACCAGTTTGGCTTGGTAATCCTACAGTCAGTCAGGCTCTGATACCAATGTTGTCGGGACCCCGATCTTAAGTCATAAGAATCTAGCATGTAACACATCACATCACATTGCGAACTCACGCACGGTTATCTCCATGGCTACCACCTTGCCTGGGTCAGGATTGTTTGCGTCTTTTGGCTCACGTATGTGAATATGTCACTAGCATTCAAATTCCAAAGAATCTGGATTGACATGACTAGTCATAGAACCTAGGTGGCACATCCATACAGGGACAAACATACATAACCTAGCAATGCATGTGTCGGTCATCAGCGTGTGTAGACGAGTCATAGCAAGCTACAAGGACTCCATTACGATGTGAGACATAAATGTCGTTACTGCAAGTAGACGAGTCGTTGCAGGCTACAGGGACTCCATTACACTATTAGACATTTCCCCCGAAGGGACACACACAGTAGCAAAGAAGGATACATGCCGGACAATCAATGTGTCCAGAGCAGTATCAAGCTACCAAGGCTCGGTGGAAGCACAATGAGGCATTTCCCTATAAAAAGTACTACTAAAGGCACATAACTAGGTGTCAAATCTCATACATGTCGTTGCACGTCACACGTATGCACGACATGCCCGATATGCATAGATACAACTATGGCATCACAACATAACCATACAACATCACAACATTTATTTAGAAGGCTCAGAAGATCCTTGCATAATATGTTCATACAGGTAGGGGTCACATGACCCGACACTCAAGTCATACACACAAAGTCATGCAAGCCATGCGGAAGCTTAGAGATGTTTGAGTACAAACAGACGAAAGGTAAAAGGCATAAATCCTGACTATCTACAGCCCATCCCAGGGCATCAGATCATAGCTGAGGTACCGACTAAGCCTCGTCGTCGACGTCTATGAAGACCCCACCAGATGGGTCCTCGATCTCATCTACAACATTTCTTAATTAAACATGGGTACAAACATACTCAGCAAGTCTTTAAAGAAGACCTAGTATATTCATGCTCATGTATCAACAAGGGGGGAAGTAGTGGGGCTTATGCAGCAATGCCAGCTTTGACTCTTGGCTAACATGTACTATGGCTACTAGTTCTTTGAACAAGTTTTGAGATATTGCACACGAGTCCACTAACACCACTTCAATACTCTACCATGGATTCACTCCCGACACCTACGAGAGTGCCATCCACAATACTCACACTTGTCTTGATACTTTTATGAGTAACCATTAATATTGTCTATAAACAACATAAGTTCTCCAAGTAGTCCATATCCAAGGACGCGGCTATTCGAACATATTCATACCCTGTTGGGGTGTACTCCTTCACACACGCTCTTGCCACTTATCACTATGTGCACGTAAAAAGGCACCGCCGCGACCTTCAAGTAGAAGCCTAGCAAGGGAGTCGGCCATGACCGTCAATCACATAAGACCTCTAGTCCAGGCCATCGCCTATTTGAGACTGAACCCACACGGAAGTCCGACCGAAGTTTCTGCTACGGCCCCAAACGATGTGCGTTGGGTTCCCAAGCCCACCATTCAGGTGACCCTTGGTACACCGTGTCACTACCTACCGCGTCATAGCCCACCCTGAGGTCAGCACTACGCATGGCCTCCAGCATTGCTATAAACACCAGAAACTACTTGCAACTCCTAGACTGTGGACTAGGCGGTTGATAAGTCGAGAAGGTCAATTAAGTATCCCAGCATGTGGTAGTAGCTAGTCTTGGATCACAAACACGGAACTCAATTCCTATGAACGGTCCCAATGAGACAACCCGCTATGTACTCCTACATAGCTTCTCATCGCTACCTTTACCAAAGCAAGTTCATCATTTCGTTCATCACATTAGAGCAACATTGTTTCACTCCGGTTCATCACCCAAATGAATCAGACCCGACACAACTCTAAGCATAGCAAGCAAAGCAACATAGCAGGTAAAGCACATCAAGGCTCAAGCATCTATCAGGTATGCTAGGTTGCTTGGTTTAGCTATTTACTGTGACAATGAAAGGTCATGCAAAGGAATGGGTTCAACTACCACAACAGATAGACAGTTGAAGCATTTTTCCTAATGCAATAAACGAGAGCAGGAGTGAGAGAGTGGAATGTTATCGAAGTGATCAATGAGGTTGCTTGCCTTGCTGGTTGGCGGAGAGGTACTCACCTTCAGTGGGATACTCACGTGTATCCTTGGGAGCAGGACCTACCATGATATAGATAAGGTAAAAATCAATAAACGGCAAGTGCAGCAATATGATGCATGATCATGACATGGCAATATGATTGGATGAGCTAATGCACCTATCACTAGAGCTAAATGGAAGAGAGTTGAATATAGGTTCAAAATCGTACTCCTTGTGATATTCCACATATTGCATTAATGGAAAATGTGAATTTTTTTTCATATTTAGGTTGCTCTACCATGCATGGTAATAAAACCAATAGATTCTTTGAATTTTTCCGATAATTTTTCATATATAAATTATTTTAATCTGAGCTACAGATTATTTGCTATAAATTTTAGAAGTTTTATTCATTTTCTAGAATCTTCTATTATATTATTAAGACAATAGAAAAATAACGGTGAAGATTTAACAGTGTAAAACATAGATATTTTAACAGCAGACATTTATTAATATGTAGTCTAGCGCATTGGCCAGAAAAGAGTTTGCATAAGGCACGTCAGGCTTCACGCGCACAAGGCGTGTACTTTTTATAGAGGAAGTCGTGTACTAATTACATGCAACCCATCTAAAAGAATTACATACAGCCGAAACCACGTTTAAAGCCCGCACGATGATCCTTAGACGTGCATCACCAGGCATCGTACAACACACATGTAGTGCAAAGGGTTTTAGTCACGTATACGTCCAGAGTTTTTTTTTTTGAGAGAGAGAGAGAAAGAGAGAGGAAACGTACGTCTATAGTTATCTGTGAATCGGCATGAAGTTCGATGCAAAAAAAAAATCGGCATGAAGTATTTTAATTAAAAAAACAATGAGTATAGAATATAAAAACTTCGAATCATGTAGGAGTTCAGGAAGCATACCTGCTTGATAAGGCTGACCCCAAAACCGATATTTTTTCTTGATAACATTTACGAAAACAAATTTAGTACGGCTGGAGATGAATAGACATAATAACGACAAGATTAAATAATTGATGTTAACCGAGCAGTGTTGTTGCCAAAACAGAAGGACAGGAGGGCCAGGTTGGTATACGTGCACGGGATAGAATCAAATATTGCATCGTGTGGACTCACCGATGATTAGAAAATGTATTGTGTTTGCATGCAATAATGTTATGCTGATATCAACATGTATACACATCCATCGACTGGAAGAAAACGTATTACACTTGCATGTAAGACGACGTGCCGACATCAGCATGTTGAAACTAAGTAAGCCCATTTAGCATTGAATTGAAAAAAGGTAACCATATTAACATGAAGTCTTCGACCAAGAGAATCATGCTTATGAACAAATTTTGCAGTTTTATTTATCAAAAAACACTATATTTCGTTTCTAAATATTTTTGAACGGCAGTCAAGGGATAAAAATAAACTATAGAAAATGTTAGTGCAGACATATAAATGTAGGTAGTTAACTTAGGAATAAAATTTACAAAAAAAATGTTAACTAGATAAAGAATACTAAAAGTGGTAATATCAGTGGTGAACCCAGATATTGAGGTTTGCCGGGGCGACAGATGACGATGGGGTTCATTGCGCTGCGTCAATGGTCACTAGGCACGTGAGATACCCTACTCCGTCGCCGGAGAGCCGGGGCGGCTGCCCCAGCTTACTCCAATGATGGATCCGCCACGGGTAATATACATATTTAAAAATATCAGTTTACGTACAAACTATAGACATGCATAGACACATGGAACATCTTCAAAAAGGGACTTAAATTGCTTAATTTGTAATAAACTGTGCCTATAAGATTATTAGGAGGAAAACATAATAATGATATTTTATAGAAATTTCGAATAAGAAATAGAAATATAGGTGGTCGAAAAAAATTAAATAGAAACACACTAATAGATCGGTATTCACGAACACCCAATTTGAAGAGATTATAGAAATGTCAACTGGAATGGACGAAGAGGTGATAAACTTAAAAGAAGAAGAAGAAGAAGAAGAAGAAGAAGAAGAAAATATATGTTGAATGAAGAAATGAAATAGGAATCAGGTGTATCGACAAAGTCTACACATACATGACATCATGTAATAATAATTGTGGGTCCATGTTACTGTGCATTGTGTGCATGCTACACAATAGTTGGCAACTATGTAATAGATACAATTAATAGTTCATATAACAAAAATAGTGCTAACTTATGCCTCAGTATAAAAGGACAAGCTATGAAAATGATGTGTAATCAGGTGGATGTGGGACATTATACTTCCCTATTATCAACACGTGGGTGGAGTAACCAATATAGTGTTTACATATAAGCCATAAGTATTTAAGTTTATTTTTGGATTGGAAATTTTCCTAAATACTTGAATCATCTTATTAAGGTGTTGCATTCGAATATTTTAACTTTTGTTATTAATATATAAGAAGACGAAAAGTCATTAAATTTTTGAAAACTACATGTTAATTGAATTCAGTTGTTGCTCAAATTATTACGAATTCGTGATAGATTAGGCGTTTCTATGAACCATACTTTGGTTAGTTGTATGCAATCTCAATAACTGGCACTCCCTCCATTTCTTTGAATAAGGCACACATAAACATCCCAAAAATCAACTTGGACCTTAAATTAGACCAACCAAATGTGGATTATATGTGATAAAACTCATGCCGTTAGTTTTGTTTTGAAAATAAGTTTTATATGGTATACTTTTGTTGTCAAAAACACATACATATTTTATCTAATATTTTGTTCAATTTGGGGGAAACGTGCATGTGTTACTCATTGGAATAGAGGTAGTAATAATTTAGACAATATGTATGAGGTCAAGGGAGTCACAACAAACTGGCGAGTATAAAATGGAAGATATGTGAATTCCTCGAGTAAAATATTTTCATAGCTAAATCTTGGAATGTTTGTCAAACTCTAATATTGATGACTATGTATTGAAATTCTAGCCGTGCAAATGCACGGGTAACTCCGCTAGTTATTATATATCAAAAATGTCTTTATTACGTCAGTCTTGCGTCAGCATGACGTCACCTGGTCGTTGCCAGGTCAAACCTGACCAGTGGGGTCGACTGGTCAGTCACCCAGGGCTACTCAGAGTCACTCACATGTGGGATCCACATGTCATTGACTAAGGAGTTAATCTCGAGTTGAACCTGGCTTTGACCTCAACCAGGGCCCATAATCAGTGTCTATTAAGCATTTTAATCATGGGAGGTTAGTCCCTAATGACGTCCACGTCGGATGTCGTCGGACTCTCGCCGGTGGTGACCAAATCGACGGCGGCTTCAAGCGGGAATCAGTCAAACAGTGATGGCTGGACATGCGGAGACCACCTAAGGGTAGCCCACGCTCGTCTGCATCGAACTGGAGGTTTAGGTGGCGGCGAGGCTGCCGGAATCCTCTCCGGCGGTGAGTTGTGCGGCTACCGGAGCTCGGTGAGCTTGGAGCCAACGCCACAGGATGCAGCAGAGCCGCCACTTGGCTCCTAACGCATCTACGCGAGTTCGTGGTTCTATCTAGTGCGATGGTTGGACTGGAGAAGCACCGGGACGTCGCCGGCGTCGGGGTCCGTGGCGGAGCTCCTCGGGTCTCAATTAAATCAAGAGCTACGGCATGCAGTCGATGGGGAAGAGAGGGGGAATGGGGCTAGAGGCTCGCGGTGGATGCAGCGGCGTCGAAAGCAGGCTCGGGGGTGGCCTGATGACGACGAATCGATGGCGGTGGCTTCGGTGGCCAGAGGTTGAAGATGACCTCAGGGCGGCGACTTGGGGTCTTCTGGCGTCACTTGGCTCGCTGTAGAGGACGAGGGCAAGAGGGGCGCTGGGAAGGCGAAGCTACGACGGTGAGCTATGGCGAGGTGCGACCATGGCGAGCAGAGAGGCAACGAGGGGAGGGAAGAGGAGCGAGGCGAGAGAGGCGTGCACGAGAGGCATGCAAGGCGGATGATGTGAATGATGCGATGATGAATTTGACAAACAGACGTATCACACGAAGACAATGGAATAAAATAGGAATCTTCTGGAGCATCGGCCTCGGGCTGTTACAACCATCTTCATGCTAGCCAAGTTGTTGCAACCCCCTCCATTGATGATTACACGAACAGAACATTCCTTCACAACTCCCTTTGTATGGAACAAGTTGTGCTTGATTTTGCTCAGCATGTGTTACCTGCACACTTAAAACACGTTGGGCAAATAAACGTTCATATATGTTGGCGTAGTCAGCAGCCATGTATTGTGTCTCTTGTTCAGTATCATCTACACCATGTTCTTCACTTGCAATAAGAGTCGGAGTCTCCTCGTCATAATCACTAGCGGAGTCATATCCACCATCCTGAGTAACAATCATCACACGCTTGGATGGGCACTCTCTCGCATAGTGACCTCCACCCTTGCACCGACGACATATAACCTCATGTTTGCCTTGTGGATGCAATAGATGAAGAAGAGCTCTATGCTGGCTTGGAAGGTGTACTCTTGGCGAAGGGTGGGGCAGGGCCTGTTTCCTGGTATCTCGGTTGGAGTTGGTGGCTAAAGTAGGCGGTGTTGTAGCAGGACATATGGAAGTAGATGAGGTGTGTGGTGTACATGATGAAGTGCGACCTGTAGAAAAATTAATTCTCGCCAATGTGTGTCGATCTTGCACTTCATGTCCAGCTTTGCAAGAAAGATGGAATAAATGAGTGATAGTGTTATACTCCTTATACTTTAAAATAGTCTGAATATCTCTATTTAATCCACCCATAAAACGTGCAACTGTAGCTTCTGTTTTCTCAAAAATACCACATCTAATCATTCCAGTTTGTAATTCCTGATGATATTGTTCTACAAAATTATTTCCTTGTCTTAAACGCTACAATTTTTGAAGTAATTCATGTTGATAATATGGTGAAACCCAACGAGTACGCATAGCGGTTTTCAACGCAGACCAGGTAGTTGGAATATTAGCATGATGTATTCTACAAAGTTCGAAACACCAAACACAAGCAAAACTAGTGAATGAACAAACAGCAATACCAACACGTCTATCCTCAGGAAATTGTAAGCATGTAAAGCATTGTTCTATTTATAACTCCCAAGTAAGATATAGATGGGGAACATATCTACCATAAAATGTAGGAATATTCAATTTAAGCTTAGGAAGATGGTCATGATCCCGTACCTGAGGGGGGGGTGCAGCCCTACCATTGCGATTGTATCCAATGTGACAACCTGGTGCTTGTGGTGGTGGTTGTTCCTAGTGCTGATTTGGAGCAAACTCTTCCTCATCATCGTAATCACAATCATAATCCTCATTCTGCTCAACGACAGTAGCACCTGTTGGAAATATGCCCTAGAGATAATAATAAAATGGTTATTATTGTATTTCCTTGTTCATGATAATTGTCTATTGTTCATGCTACAATTGTGTTAACCGGAAACAGTAATACATGTGTGAATACATAGACCACAACATGTCCCTAGTGAGCCTCTAGTTGACTAGCTCGTTGATCAATAGATGGTCACGGTTTCATGATCATGGACATTGGATGTCATTGATAACGGGACCACATCATTAGGAGAATGATGTGATGGACAAGACCCAATCCTAAGCATAGCACTAGATCGTGTAGTTCGTGTGCTAAAGCTTTTCCAATGTCAAGTATCGTTTCCTTAGACCATGAGATTGTGCAACTCCCGGATACCGTAGGAATGCTTTGGGTGTGCCAAACGTCACAGCGTAACTGGGTGGCTATAAAGGTGCACTACGGGTATCTCTGAAAGTGTCTGTTGGGTTGGCACGAATCGAGACTGGGATTTGTCACTCCGTGTGACGGAGAGGTATCTCTGGGCCCACTCGGTAAGACATCATCATAATGAGCTCAAAGTGACTAAGGAGTTAGTCACGGGATGATGTATTACGGAACGAGTAAAGAGACTTGTCGGTAACGAGATTGAACAAGGTATAGGGATACCGACGATCGAATCTCGGGCAAGTATCATACCGGTAGACAAAGGGAATTGTATACGGGATTGATTGAATCCCCGACATCGTGGTTCATCCGATGAGATCATCGTGGAGCATGTGGGAGCCAACATGGGTATCCAGATCCTGCTGTTGGTTATTGGCCGGAGAAGTGTCTCGGTCATGTCCACGTGTCTCCCGAACCCGTAGGGTCTACACACTTAAGGTTCGATGACGCTAGGGTTATAGGGAAATGGTATACGTGATTACTGAAGGTTGTTCGGAGTCCCAGATGAGATCCCGGACATCACGAGGAGCTTCGGAATGGTCTGGAGGTAAAGATTGATATATAGGAAGTCCAGTTTTGGTCACCGGAAAGTTTTCGGGCTCATCGTAGTGTACCGGGAGTGCCGGGAGGGTGCCGAAGGACCCCCGGGAGGGGTGTGACGACCAAAAGGACCACATGGGCTGTTAGATAAAGTGTGCCAGCCCTTATTGGGCTAGGCAAGACTTTTGCTAAAGGCCCATGCGGCTAGGGATAAGAGATAGGGCCAAAAAGGATTTAAAAGGAGGAGATCCACCTCCCTTGTGGGAGGTGGACTCTCCCTTTAAATCGGCCGAACCTCTCCTCTTTGGAGTAGAGGCCAAGCCAGCCCTCCACGTCCCTCCTCCTATATATACTTGAGATTTTGGCTGTTTTGAGACAAGATTTGATCTCTCTCTCTCTCACGGCAAAGCCCTACCTCTCTTCTTCCTCCTCCGCGGCACTTAGGCGAAGCCCTGCCGAAATACCTTGCTACTCCACCACCACCATGCCATCGTGCTGCTGTTGGAGATCTTCCCCAAACTCTCCTTCCTCCTTGCTGGATCAAGGCGTAGGAGACGTCACCGGTATGCACGTGTGTTGAACGCGGAGGCGCCGTTGTTCAGCGCTAAGATCAGAATCCACCGCGATCTGAATCGCTGCGAGTACGACTCCATCAACCGCGTTCTTGTAACACTTCCGCTTAGCGATCTTCAAAGGTATGAAGATCCACTCTCCCCTTACTCGTTGCTGGTTTCTCCATAGATGGATCTTGGTGAACACGTAGGAAAATTTTGATTTACTACTACGTCACCCAAAGTGGCATCATGAGCTAGGTCTATGCGTAGAATCTATGCACGAGTAGAACACAAAGCAGTTGTGGGCGTCGATCTTGTTAATTTTCTTACCACTACTAGTCTTATCTTGATTCGGCGGTATTGTGGGATGAAGCGGCCCAGACCGACTTTACACGTACGCTTACGTGAGACTGGTTCCACCGCCTGACATGCACTTGTTGCATAAGGTGGCTAGCGGGTGTCTGTCTCTCCCACCTTAGTCAGATTGGATGTGATGAAAAGGGTCCTTATGAAGGGTAAATAGCAATTGGCATATCACGTTGTGGTTTTGGCGTAGGTAAGAAACGTTCTTGCTAGTAACCTATAGCAGCCACGTAAAACATGCAACTACCAATTAGAGGACGTCTAACTTGTTTTTGCAGCATGTGCCTTGTGATGTGATATGGCCAAAAGGATGTGATGTGATGCATTGTGATGTATGAGATTGATCATGTTCTTGTAATAGGATTCACGACATGCATGTCGATGAGTATGACAACCGGCAGGAGCCATAGGAGTTGTCTTATTTTATTGTATGACCTGCGTGTCAATCATAAACGCCATGTAATTACTTTACTTTATTGCTAAGCGTTAGCCGTGGTAGTAGAAGTAATAGTTGGCGAGACAACTTCATGAAGACACAATGATGGAGATCATGGTGTCGTGCCGGTGACAGTGATGATCATGGTGCCCCGAAGATGGAGATCAAAGGAGCAAGATGATATTGGCCATATCATGTCATTATATTGATTGCATGTGATGTTTATCATGTTTACATCTTATTTTCTTAGAACGACGGTAGTAAATAAGATGATCTCTCAATAAAATTTCAAGAAAGGTGTTCACCCTAACTGTGCACCGTTGCTAAGGATCGTCGTTCCAAAGCACCACGTGATGATCGAGTGTGATAGGTTCTAACGTTCGCATACAACGGGTGAAGCTAGATTTACACATGTGAAACACTTAGGTTGACTTGACGAGCCTAGCATGTACAGACATGGCCTCAGAACACGGAAGACCGAAAGGTCGAACATGAGTCGTATAGAAGATACGATCAACATAGAGATGTTCACCATGGATGACTAGTCCGTCTCACGTGATGATCGGACACGGGCTAGTTGACATGGATCATGTATCACTTGGAAGACTAGAGAGATGTCTATCTAAGTGGGAGTTCATTAATAATTTGATTAGATGAACTTAATTATCATGAACTTAGTCTAAAATGTCCTTGCAAATTATGTCATAGATAGCTCGCGCTGTAGCTCCCCAGTTTTATTGATACAATCCTAGAGAAAAATAAGTTGAAAGTTGATGGTAGCAATAATACGGACTGGGTCCGTGATCTGAGGATTGTCCTCATTGCTGCACAGAAAGCTTATGTCTTTGATGCACCGCTAAGTGCACCACTCCCTCAAGCGTTGTCTGTAGATGTTGTGAACATATGACAGGCACTTTTTGATGACTATGTGATAGTTCAGTGCGTCATGCATTACGGCTTAGAATTTAGGCTCCAAAACGTTTTGAACGTCACGGAACATAAGAGATGTTCTAAGAGCTGAAATTGGGATTTCAGACTCGTGCCTATGTTGAGAGGTATGAGACCTCCAACAATATTCTTTGCCTGCAAGATAAAGGAGAATAGCTCAATCGGTGAGCGTGTGCTCAGATTGTCTGGGTGCTACAATCACTTAAATCAAGTGGGAGTTAATCTTCCAGATGAGATAGTGATTAATGCAGTTCTCCAAGTCACTGCCACCAAGCTACTAGAGCTTCGTGATGAACTATAACATGCCAGGGATGGATAAGATGATCCCTTAGTTGTTCGTGATGTTTGACACCATGAAGGTAGAAATAAAGAAGGAGCATCAAGTGTTGATGGTTAAGTGAATACCACTAGTTTCAAGAAGGGCAAGGGCAAGAAGGGAAAAACTTCAGGAATGGCAAGCCAGCTGTCGCTCTAGTGAATAAACCCAAGGTTGAGCCCGAACCCGAGACTAAGTGCTTCTGTTATGAGGAGACTGTTCACTGAAGCGGAACAACCCTAGATGCTTGGTAGATAAGAAGGCTGGTAATGTCGATAGAAGTATATTTGATATATGTGTTAGTGATGTGTACCTCGCTGGTACTCCTAGTAGAACCTGGGTATTGGATACCGGTTCGGTTGCTAAGTGTTAGTAACTCGAAATAAAAGCTATGGAATAAAGGGAGGCTAGCTAAGTGAAAGGTGACGATGTGTGTTGGAAGTGTTTCCAAGGTTGATGTGATCACCATCGCACGCTCTCTCTACCTTCGGGATTTGTGATAAACCTAAATAAATGTTATTTGGTGTTTGCGTTGAGCATGAACATGATTAGATCATGTTTAGTGAAATACGGTTATTCATATAAGTTAGAGAATAATTGGTTATTCTGTTTACATGAATAATGCCTTTAATGGTCATACACCCACTGGGAATGGTTTATTGAATCTTGATCGTAGTAGTACACATGGTCATAACATTTGTACCAAAAGATACAAAGTTAATAATGATAGCACCACATGCCTGTGGCACTGCCGCTAAATGTCATGTTGGTATAAATCGCATGAAGAAACTCCATGCTGATGGATCTTTTGACTCACTTGATTTCGAATCAGTTGAGACATGCGAGCCATGCCTGTTGGGCAAGATGACTAAGACCCCGTCTTCCGGTTTGATGGAGCGGGCTAGTGGCTTATTGGAATTAATACATGTTGATGTATGTGGTCCAATGAGTGTTGAAACACACAGTGGATATCGTTGTTTTTCTTTTACCTTCACTGATGATTTGAGTAAATATGGGGATATTTACTCAATGAAACACGAATCTAAAATATTTGAAAGGTTCAAGGAGTTTCAGAGTGAAGTTAAAGATCATCGTGACAAGAAGATAAAATGTCTATGATATGATCGTGGAGGTGAATATCTAAGTTATGAGTTTGGTATGCAATTTTAGACAATGTGGAAATTGTTTCACAGCTCACGCCTCCTGGAACACCATAGTGTGATGGTGTGTTCGAACGTCATAGTCGTGCTCTATTGGATATAGTGAGTACTATGATGTCTCTTATCGTTTTGCCACTATCGTTATGGGGTTATGCATTAAAGACAAATCCATTCACTTTAATAGGGCACCATCTAAGTCTGTTGAGATGACACCGTGAGAATTATGGTTTGACAGAAGCCTAAGCTGTCATTTCTTAATGTTTGGGGCTGTGATGCTTATGTGAAAAGGGTTTTCACCTAATGAGCTCGAACCCAAAGCAGACAAATGCATCTTCATAGAATACCCTAAAGAGACATTGGGTATACCTTCTATCTCAGATTCAAGCGCAAAAGTGTTTGTGGCTAAGAACGGGTCCTTTCTTGAGAAAGAGTTTCTCTCGAAAGAATTGAGTGGGAGGAAGATAAACTTGATAAGGTTGTTGAACCTTTGTTTCAACCAGAGAGTAGCACAGCACAGAAAGAGTTTTCTGTAGAGCCTACGTCAATTGAAAAGGAAGTTAATGATGATGATCATGAAGCTTCGGATCAAGTCACTATCGAACCTCGTAGGTCGACAAGGACGCGTACTGCTCCTGAGTAGTACGACAACCCTGTCTTGGAAATCATGTTGTTGGACAACGATGAACCTACGAACTATGGAGAAGCGATGGTGGGTCCGGATTCCAACAAATGGCTAGGAGCCATGAAATCCGAGAAAGGATCCATGTATTAAAACCAAGTATGGACTTTGCTAGACTTGCCTGTTGAATGGTAGGTCGTTGAGTACAAATGGACCTTTGAGATGAACATAGATGCTAATGGTGAAATGTCACCGTTTATAAAGCTCGACTTGTCGCAAAGAAGTTTCCGCCAAGTTCAAGGAGTTGACTACGATGAGATTATCTCATCTGTAGCGATGCTAAAAGTCTATTAAAATTTTGTTAGCAGTTTCTGCATTTTTCGATTATGAAATCTAGTAGATGGATGACAAAACAAAGTTTCCATAATGGTTTCTGTGAGGAAGAGTTGTATGTGATACAACCAGAAGGTTTTGTCAATCCTAAGGATGCTAAAAGTATGCAAACTCCAGCGATCCTTCTATGGACTGGAGTAAGCATCTCGGTGTTGGAATATGAGCTTTGATAGAGTGATCAAAGTTTTTGAGTTTATACAAGGTTTATGAGAAACTTGTATTTGCAAGAAAGTGAGTGGGAGCACTATAGAGTTTCTTATAAGAATATGTAGTTGACATATTATTGATCGGAAATGATGTAGAATTTCTGGAAGAGCATGAAGGGTTGTTTGAAAAGAGTTTTTCAAAGGAAGACCCAGATAAAGCTACTATTTTATTGAGCATCAAGATCTATAGGGATAGATCAATTCGCTTGATAAGTTTTTCGACGAAGGCATACCTTGACAAGTTTTTGAAGAAGTTCAAAATAGATGGGTCAAAGAAGGAGTTCTTGACTGTATTGTAAGGTGTGAAATTGAATAAGACTCAATGCCCGACCACGGCAGAAGATAAAGAAAAGATGAGTAACTTGAGATCTAAGGAAATATTTCTCGATTATGGAGGTGATAAAGAGTTCATCGTAAAGGGTTACGATTATGCAAGCTTTAACACCAATCCGGATGACTCTTAGTAGAAATCCGGCTACGTATAGTGGAGCAGCCATTTGGAATAGCTCCAAGTGGAGCGTGGGAGCAGTATATACAAATATGACATAGAAAGTTTGCAAGGTACACACGGATTTGTATGTCGCAGACCCGTTGACTAAAACCTCTTTCACGAGCAAAACATGATCAAACCCCAGAACTAATTGGGTGTTAATCACATGATGATATGATCACATGGTGATGTAAGTGTTAATCACATGGCGATGTGAACTAGATTATTGACTCTAGTGCAAGTGGGAGACTGTTGGAAATATGCCCTAGAGATAATAATAAAATGGTTATTATTGTATTTCCTTGTTCATGATAATTGTCTATTGTTCATGCTACAATTGTGTTAACCGGAAACAGTAATACATGTGTGAATACATAGACCACAACATGTCCCTAGTGAGCCTCTAGTTGACTAGCTCGTTGATCAATAGATGGTCACGGTTTCATGATCATGGACATTGGATGTCATTGATAACGGGATCACATCATTAGGAGAATGATGTGATGGACAAGACCCAATCCTAAGCATAGCACTAGATCGTGTAGTTCGTGTGCTAAAGCTTTTCCAATGTCAAGTATCGTTTCCTTAGACCATGAGATTGTGCAACTCCCGGATACCGTAGGAATGCTTTGGGTGTGGCAAACGTCACAACGTAACTGGGTGGCTATAAAGGTGCACTACGGGTATCTCCGAAAGTGTCTGTTGGGTTGGCACGAATCGAGACTGGGATTTGTCACTCCGTGTGACGGAGAGGTATCTCTGGGCCCACTCGGTAAGACATCATCATAATGAGCTCAAAGTGACTAAGGAGTTAGTCACGGGATGATGTATTACGGAATGAGTAAAGAGACTTGCCGGTAACGAGATTGAACAAGGTATAGGGATACCGACGATCGAATCTCGGGCAAGTATCATACCGGTAGACAAAGGGAATTGCATACGAGATTGATTGAATCCCCGACATCGTGGTTCATCTGATGAGATCATCGTGGAGCATGTGGGAGCCAACATGGGTATCCAGATCCCGCTGTTGGTTATTGGCCGGAGAAGTGTCTCGGTCATGTCCACGTGTCTCCTGAACCCGTAGGGTCTACACACTTAAGGTTCGATGACGCTAGGGTTATAGGGAAATGGTATACGTGATTACCGAAGGTTGTTTGGAGTCCTGGATGAGATCCCGGACGTCACGAGGAGCTCCGGAATGGTCTGGAGGTAAAGATTGATATATAGGAAGTCCAGTTTTGGTCACCGGAAAGTTTTCGGGCTCATCGATAGTGTATCAGGAGTGTCGGGAGGGTGCCGGAGGACCCCCGGGAGGGGTGTGACGACCAAAAGGACCACATGGGCTGTTAGATAAAGTGTGCCAGCCCTTATTGGGCTGGGCAAGACTTTTTCTAAAGGCCCATGCGGCTAGGGATAAGAGATAGGGTCAAAAAGGATTTAAAAGGAGGAGATCCACCTCCCTTGTGGGAGGTGGACTCTCCCTTTAAATCGGCCGAACCTCTCCTCTTTGGAGTAGAGGCCAAGCCAGCCCTCCACGTCCCTCCTCCTATATATACTTGAGGTTTTGGCTATTTTGATACAAGATTTGATCTCTCTCTCTCACGGCGAAGCCCTACCTCTCTTCTTCCTCCTCCGCAGCGCTTAGGCGAAGCCCTGCCGAAATACCTTGCTACTCCACCACCACCATGCCGTCGTGCTGTTGTTGGAGCTCTTCCCCAACCTCTACTTCCTCCTTGCTGGATCAAGGCATAGGAGACGTCACCGGGCTGCACGTGTGTTGAACGCGGAGGCGCCGTTGTTTGGCGCTAAGATCGGAATCCACCGCGATCTGAATCGCTGCAAGTACAACTCCATCAACCGCGTTCTTGTAACGCTTCCGCTTAGCGATCTTCAAAGGTATGAAGATCCACTCTCCCCTTACTCGTTGTTGGTTTCTCCATAGATAGATCTTGGTGAACACGTAGGAAAATTTTGATTTACTACTACGTCACCCAACAGCAGCAACAACAATAGCCACCAAAGATTTAGCAGTAGCAGTGGCACCAGAATTTTGTCCTTGGTCGATAGGCACACGACGCGCTTGTCCCTCGAAATTTGGGCGTTGTTGGTACTGTTGATGCCGAGGTACGATAGGTACATGACGGGGTTATTACCCCTGGGTACCAAGACAAGGGAGCTCATGCCCTTTTTTAAAAAAAACTATATGGTCGGCTGGCGTATGGCCGGCTGGCCCGTGGCCAGCTGGTGGGCGGCCGGCTGACCTCCTGGCTAGCTGGCCTGCGGCTGGCTGAATAGGAGCCGGCCACCTAGCCCTCGACCAAGTGCATCCGGCCACCCCACGGCCGACCCTACCGCTGACCTTTGGACGGGAAGGCGCCTGTCCCCTCTCGTTGTGACCAAGTACGTCGACAGGACGCGACCCCCACGACGGGCCTCGGCGTGGCTACAACGACAGCTCACGATAGGGCGCGCGTGGCTACAGTTCGGCTGATCATACCGCTGACCATGGACGATCACGACCGGGCGAGGCAACAGTGTCGGCATGCTCATGTCCACTCCATTACCTACATCCGCATGGCTATAGTGCTGCCGGTCGTACCGGAGACTTCGGTCGGCTGGCGCAAGGCGACACCGCTTGGGTGGCCCTTGCCACGGCAGATGAGCACGGACCAATCGAAGAGTCGGCTGGTGGGCCCAGTTGGTGATGGGACCGTGCAGCTGGCGGGCCCTACGGGCAACGAGACGACGCAGCAGGTCGACCCCCTGGCCGGCTGGAGAGGCTGCCAGTCGGGTCCCCCCTTTCAGTACTTTAGGAATATTGTAAGCCGGGGGTTGGCCTATAAAACCCCCCGAGGCCCCCATGCATCGGGCACGGAAACCAGCACGAAGGAACTTCCCCCATCTCACACTCTCATGTAGAAAAGGAAGAGGAGACGGTTGCTCCTTCTTCCACCTCTAGACAATAGTTCAAGGAGCACCATTGTAACATCAACCACCATCTAACTAGACTAGCAAGACTAGGGGTGTAACCTCCCACGGAGGGCCCCGAACCTGGGTACATCGCGTGTCCCTCACCGCTTGTGCCTAATCCCGTTCCCAGATCCCATCGGCGTCCTTCGGCCCCAACCACTCTCGATAAGCCTACCCATGGCATTTGTCGTGAGAAAACAACGACAGTACAACTGGTGGAGGTAGACGTGCAAGCACCTCATTGAATTTACCATCAAGCTTGGCGTCGACCATCTTCTCCAAACCATGTAGATTCTCCAAGGCCTCTTTAAGGCTGGTCACGAAGTCTTGTACCTGGCCACCCATCATTTGTTGAAACTTATAATGAAGCTCCTTGTTGGTCATGCTCTCCCAGTCGATCTCGTCGGCTTGTGATCTTGGCATGGTTAGCAGAAATAGGAACACGCAAGAATATGAACCTACATACTACTAGAAAGTGGTGGTGGTGGTGGTGTGTCACAAATCCGTCAAGCAAATCTCAAATTCTTGCCACTTCTTACCCAGCAGCAGGTGATGATCGGCAACCGTTGTAGTCAAAACCCTCAAAGCTTGGATAGAGCGATTGCCAGGTGGTGTCAACACATGACGTAGATGTATGTCTAGATAGGGTGGCTTATAATACGATAACAAAAGGGGTCAGCAATAATCAATTCAGATATGCAAAGTTGAATAAACGCTCAACGACGGTACTGTGTCGGTCCTAGGCTAGACCATGCTAGAGACGCGAGTCTAGAACACCAAAAAATCATGAAGCTACACGTAATCAAGGGAAAAGCACACTCCGAATTATTTTTTCTCGCTTTTTTTGCGCCTCCTTTTTTGCGCTCTTTTTTAGAAAATCACTATAATGGCGTGTGTCTCAAAACTCTTCCCAAGGCGTATCAACGGGATGGGCACAAAAAAAGATGACGATTTTTTTTGGAACGATTCAGGGGTGCAACGACCAAAAAGTGCGACAAAAAATCACTATGGTGGCGAGTGTCTCAAAACGCTCTGCAAAGCCTGAAACAGGATAGGAGGGGAAATCACCCTCCGAAATTTTGGCCTAAGAACTGTCCGGGGGTCTCCAGACTTTTTTTGAGATGTACAGGTAAGGAAACACGAAACTGAAAAGAGATAGAACTCGAAAACAAACCTAATAACTGAAGAATTCAGATGAGAGGCGGATATGGGATGGTGATATATGGTAGTGGAGGTGATGATTGTGGGTGGTGATATATGGTTGTGGAGGTGATGATGGTGGGTGGTGATATATGGCAGTGGAGGTGATGATGGTGGGTGGTGATATTTGGCAGCGGTGATGATGGTGATGGGTGTTGGTATATGGCAGCGGTGAGGATGGTGGTGGGTGGCAGCGAAGTTGAAGATGGTGTGGTGGAGGTGTGATAACTTGTGAACAGAATTCGAAACTCTAAAGGACTAGACCCTAGGACCAGCAACTCGACATGATGATGTAACCGCAAATTAAACAAAGCAAAACACCAAACAAAAAATTGCAAAAGGCTCAGATTGGTTCGGATATGATGAACTAACCCTAAAAAAATGTGTGGCTTTTTCGTGGACTTTTTCGTGGACTATAGGTATGAAGAAGAGATGCGATATAAACTACGAAAAAATGGAAATTCTCACCGAGCAACCTAGAAATCTGATACCACTTGATAGAGGCGAAGTTTTCCCTATCTTTCGATAAGATGTGGCTGTCATTTTTGGTAGAGTCAACTTTGACGATCCGACTACGAACGTGCGAGGACGTCACACCTTAGCAATCGCTAAACCAACTCCGAGAGGTTATTAACCATGTGGGAGCACAATCAACCTGACCACGAAGGTCTGTTTCCTTCACGCAAATGAAAAACAAGCAAGAAACTGAGATTGCAATCTGGATATTGCGAATATAAGAGGAAAACTTTATTGATGAAAGTGGGGTTCTGTGACGCCTTGGTCTGGTCGTGGAACACAAACAAAGAACGCGAAGTTGCAGCTATGACAAACTTTTAATCTAAACAAAACCCCAGTCTAAACGACGCCCTAAGGGCTATATATATGGGGAAATACAGGGGGAATTTTGTGACCCCTTGGAGTAGGGGTCCAAAACCGACCCTAACTTTGTTTCTTCACACATACGAACTCTAAAAACAACCTATAAAGTGGTATTTCGAAATTACATGGGCCTGGCCCAAAAATAAAATGACACGACACGTATAGTAGCCTATGGATGAAATTTATAAAGTGGCATCTTGTATATTTCGTCCAAGGCTTCATGCTCTCCTTATGGTGGCTTCAAAGTGTGAAAATCACCACTCGAAACTCCATTGTTCTTTCCCGCGTGCGCACCTTCTCCTCCATGCTTGATCCCGCTCTAGTGTCCATCCTGCTTGTCCATGCTAGGTCCTTCATTCATAAGTAAAAGAAAAGTATCTCATTTAGGCAACATCATATGTTCATGAACATTAGAACGATTTCCAAGAAACAAAAGTACTTGCTAATTCAACTGGTGTGCGTGATCTCTAGTAATTGGTCTAGTTTGTATAGCAGCAGGGGCTGTGGGTGTAACAATGGTATTGATGTCCTCATCAAGATTTGGCGTCCCGGAGAAGAACAGTAGGTGGCGACGGCTTTGTAGCGTAAAACGCGAAGAAACTTCTTCTCTTATTTACTTTTACCCAAAAAGGCTTTCGCCTCGCTTTATATAAAAAGCAACCATCATCAACATCCCGGTAGAGACGCATGCCACCACAACACACGCACACACCCAAGGCAAGATACATAGGTGTTGGGTCCAACAACACCACCCATAACACTACAAGAGTAACCGGGGTACTCAATGGTGAACACGCCACCGCGAAGAGATGAAGCCGCATACGAGGAACCATGGGCTCTAAGGCGATGCCTTTAGGAAGGTTACGACACCGAAGCGCCACCATCACCCGATTCGAGGATCAAAGTTTCTCGTGGAGCACCATGACGGGCAATGAGAGCCGCGACAACACCTTCAAGAAGGGAACGAGCTTCGCCGTCGCTGGTCCGTCCAAAGATAGAAAAGGTTTTCACCCCGGTCAATACTCACTACCACCAAATGCCACACCCCATGTACCACGATGTCCACACGACCATGGTCACCAGGCAACACCGAGCCACGGGCTCTGCCCATGAGCACCGCGCTACCACCACCAAGGCCGCCGTCCGGGCATCCAGGACCCTGACACACCACACCCGAGACACGCCGCTACCCCAACCAAAGAGACGAGAGAAAGGAGTCGCCTTTCGTACCCCTGGAAAACGGTACTTATGGAGTTGCAGATAGGTCAGACGGAGCTTCGAGGGGCCCACAAGGGCACGGGGCGAGCCCTGCCCCCTTGTGGGCAGCCTGTAGGCCCCCTCCGACAGTTCTTTGTTCCAATATTTTTTATTTATTCAACAAAAAATCCTCACCAAGTTCCATTCAATTTCAAGAACGTTTACTTCTGTACGAAAACAACACCATAGCAATTCTGTTGAAAACATCGCCAGTCCAGGTTAGTTTCATTCAAATTATGTAAATCAGAGTCCAAAACAAAAGAAAAGGTGTTTGAAAAAGTAGATACGTTTGGGACGTATCAGCGATCCCATCACATGTAGCTCTTGGGATCAAGGAAAAGTGGTGGCAACATGAGTTCAGTGACTTCGATGGTTGTGCCACTCGAGCACTCGGTCCCAAGCTCCAAGGTTAAAGCCTAGGTCTAACCCGAACTTGTTACACCTAGCAAGGGCGATGTTTTTTACGTCGTTACCTTGTTGAAGACATTGCTCAGATACACTTAGATTGATTCATCACGGTGAAAACTTAAATTCTTGCAATGGTGCTTTATCCGGCGATGGCAACGATTGAGTGCCGCTAACCTTTTGAAGGCACTTTTGTCGAAGAAACTCGTCGTTTGTGTGTGCCATGAGATGGTTGGTGTGGATATGGTCATTGTTGTAGTTTACTGACTACGAATCTGATCGCTTTTGGTTTTTCCTTTTATCCTCACATAACTTTGATCTTATATGGCTTTACTATTTGCAGTGTGTTTTTGTGTGCGTTTGTTCATGTTAGTTGTGTTCATCCTAACAATGCAGAGGTCGAGTGTGTGCTCTTTGGGTTTTTATCCTCGTGATGCCTTTTGTAACCAATAAAATTCACCATTTATTATGAAAGTTACCAGGTTGTCCATGATATAGTTACTAATAGATACAAACATAGTTATCATGTTCTGCTACATTTTGTTCGGTGTGTTACACGACCGTATTAGTGCAGTTACATTGGTGTTTGCAGCCAAGATATAGTTTGGAATTTGATAACTATCCACGAGTAATTCAACAATCTATATAATGTTCATCGACAATAACACATTACCATTATGAATGACTCTTGTAGCACTGCATGGTAACTTTTGACCGAAAACCCCCGTTGAAATGTTGTAAAGAAGTTCAACTTTTCATGCATTTTGTGTGAATAGTATGATAACTTAAGTATAGCATGTCTGGTTACTTACATACCTAAGGCATAGTAACTTTTGACACAAAAAAGTTGCCAAAACATAACAACATGGGTTCTAATTTCAAAGTCTCATCGTGACTTAATGATAAAAACTGATTTTGAATCAGGCTGACAATTTGAACTATAAAACATTTTGAAATTTGAAATAGGTAAAAATTTAAGATGACATCCTTCTGCTCCCTAGTGCACCCATGCATGTGCATGTGGTGAGAATGTTGGGAAACCATCCGTACCCGATAACTTTTGTGTAAATGGTATGGTAAGTTGTGCATAGTAGGTGTGGTAAATTACTTACCAAGTCCAATAACTTTTAACCGAAAAGAAAAAAATTATCGAAACATAACACATCATAATCTAGTTTCCAAGGTCTCCTCATAATGGTTCTAATGGTAAAAACCAATTTTGAATCAGGTCAATGATTTGACATACAAAATATTTTGAATTCTTGAAATGGAAAGGATATATGATAACATCATCTTTTACCTTCTAGGGCATCCATGCATGTGCATGTGGAGAGAAAGTTAAGAAATCATTTTTATGTCTTAATAATTTCTGTGTAAACAACAAGCTTGATAACTTTTGGCATGAAAAAAAAAATCATCGAAACACCAACATGGGATGGGATCTAGTTTCAAAGGTCTCCTGCAACTATTCCTTTCCCTTGGCTTGCTTTTCTTTTTTACCTCACAATCCGAGGAAAGATGTCTTACGAGGTGGGTTGGACATCATATGTAGTGAACCTATAGCTATCAATGTCAAGCTTATTTGAAGGACCTTGCCTTTTGTTTAGCTCGAGACTCAATCATCATGCCTCTAGTATGAATCTCGCCGCGACAGATATAATTATGAGAACAGATTTTGAATCCAGCTAACAGTTTGAGCTACAAATCATTTTGAATTTTTAAAATGGGAAAGAATTTAGAATGACACGAGCATGTTATTCCCTAGTGCATGCATACGTGTGCCCATGGAAAAAGAGGATGAAGTGTTTGCATCTATACCTAAAAACATAACAGTCACAAGTTAGTGAAGTCCATATATAAATTTGAATACTAGTGCTAACAATTTAACTGCATGCATGTGATCCGCCGAAAAACTTAAGCTGATGAGGACGGTGGGCAATGTATATATAACTAGGTAATGACCCACGCATTGCTGCAGGAACCTTTCTAAAAGAAATGCATAAAAACTGCTACAAAAACTAAAATTGATAGAAGCAAATGTAAGCTTTAAAATAAAAATAAAATAGAAAGAGTATAAAAAAGGAAAAAATGAATTGCAATCAAAAGAATGTCATTTATAAGCAAAATGTGAAGAGTGAACTACGTAGGTACACTACAATCACCCAAAACATACTATCAGTATAAAATATAATGCAACAAATAACTTATGAATAACATGTATGAATTGATTATGTGAATAACGTATAACTAACATGTATGAATTGATGATGTGGTATGCTTCATACATAAAGAGTAATGGAGAAATAATGTAATTTATGACTTGCATATATGACATGGTTGCATGTCTAGAAAAGATAGGTAGTGAATTCTAGCTATCCAGAAATAGAAGCTGCGGAGAAACTCAAATAAAAATAACAGCATACGTAATAAGAAACCTATTTGTGTCATCTACTCTACGGGATTCTTTTGCGTGGAAGCCCAGTTAGAAGTTAGCTTTACAACATACGGAGGCCATCTCAACATTCTAAACACTGTTTGAACACACGAATAGCTAAGTGGTAGTTTTAAACTGCGTGTTTACAAGCACAATGACAGGATGAATTATCTTAAAAACATATATAACCAAGGAACTAGAGACAGGTTACTAGGCACCAGCCGATGCATCCTGAAGCCTTGTCTCAAGTTGAGTACACCTGTCTTACCTAGAGTTCAGATCAGATTGCCACCATTGACGCCATTCCTCTCGCTGTCTTACCTAGAGTTTAGATCAAATTCCCCCGATCGCCGCCACTCCTCTTGCATATCGGAGTTTCCATTCTCTGGCTCGTTCTCATCATTGAGGAAATCCTCGGATGGATCATCATCATCCCTTTGAATGTTTCCCCATCCATCTTCAACATGTTCTTGTGCCATGTCATGATTAGGACCATCATCACCTTGGGAAGCAGCAGCATTGGCCCTCAAAGGGCCATGACCAATCACATCAGGATGTGCTTGGGCTTCCACTCGAGCATGCTCAGCCATTGCCATACGCATCTTAGCTTCAGCAGCCTCGCGGACTACTTTCTCCCTAGATTCTATCTCTGCTCTTAGTTCCATGGAAGCCTGCTTCTCCTCCTGTAACAAAGCCTGCTCTAGCATGAGCCGCTCCTCCGACCGAAACTCACCGATGGCCCTTTTCTTGGTCATTATGTTGTATGCCAACACTTGCTTCTCAAAAGTTGTTGTGAACTCAGCAATTTTTACCAGAATGTTATGATCCCATTGCTGAAGACGAGAGGGAATCTGGCCAGTTGCATCGCTGTCAAGGATCCTGTCATCTTCTTCAGCCTCGTAGTCAGCAACAACATGGTAAGGCAATAACCTGATTTTTGCGGCAATGGAACAGAGTATATCAGTACCTTCAGATAGGGAAGTCAAGTGGAAAAAACCTTTCAGAAGTGTTACTGGTTGAAACTGCTCGCCTAACTCTAAACAATGGTTAGTGCGATTTAAGAGGTGTTCTGACAGGAATGTGTTGTTCCTTTTGTAGTGTTGACTGATAAATTAAGCAACATGTTGCATCTTTAATATACCAGACTATGCAATGCAACACGCCAAATCATTTTCTTCACATAAATAACGTATATTTCACATCTTCCTAAAGTCATGCTTTTGTCAAAAAGCAAAAGGAATGTAGAACCAAATTTTAAAGTGAAAGGGGTATTCCAGGACATCCCCTCACAATCCACTTCTACAACTGAAAATGCCCACAGTAGCCCCTGAACTACCCTGAGAGTGAAATGAACAACTAAAAGTTAACCCCTTGGCACAATACCAACCTGGTTTGTTGATAACTGTGGCCATCTACTTGGGCAATTAATGCTGAGTCAGAAGATTAATCAGCCCAAACAGGTTATTCGTGACACGGTGACCATGTAGAGAAGGAGCACAATGGGATAACTTGGCAAAGTGTCCGAGCAGTGGGGATAGGGCATTCACCCCCAACAACCAGCAACAGGGGTCATCTCTGTCAGGAATAGTGGCTCCAAAGCTTACAAAACTTAGGTCACAGGCTAGTCTATAGGTAACAGACTAGGCCACCAAGAAACATATCTCCTCCAACCTAACAAACAGTGTCTATTTTTCCAAACTGAGCTAATATCTTTGTCTGATACAACAGTTCTCTTCCTAACCGGCCAGTGATGGGTTCAAGTCCTGGAAACAGCCTCTTGCAGAAATGTAGGGAAAGGCTGCGTACAATAGACCCAAAGTGGTCGGACCCTTCCCCGGACCCTGCGCAACCGGGAGCTACATGCACTGGGTTGCCCTTTATACGACAGTTCTCTTCCGAACACAATTATACTATCAAGTATCAACTAACATTATTTGGTTCCTAGCTGCCCATATCTGTCTAGACAGTGCATCCTGGATTGGCTGGCTGACACTGGAGTCATAACACTCCAGCCCACTTTACCAATGGCATGTCATTGTGCCATCGACTGGCATCTAAGAATGCATGCCCATAAGAACCAAATACCAATGTTGATGAGCGACTGAGAGGGCATGTCATAGATCTTCAATCGCTGTCTATTGAAGTCAGCCCATCACAGGTGTCGGAACTTGACCGGGTCAGATATAATGATGATCCTGTAGTTGCTAGGTATATACCTAGATGTCCATTCCAGGATGACTCCACATGAAGTCGGTGCTGATGTTGGGGTAGTGAAGGTAGACACTAAACACCCATCAACATGTAGTCCAAGAAAGAATGATGGCTGACTTGCAGGTGGTCATGGCCTGATGAAGAAACGAATGATGGTAACAGTGCTGTGCAGAAACTACTTGATCACGCTGTCATTAGTGTATGATGGTGGTCGTCCATGACAAGATCATAGGTGGCCTACCACACGAGATCTTAAGGTAGTTAAGGTAAACACTAAACACCGATCAACATGTAGTCCAAGAAAGGATGATGGCTGACTTGCAGGTGGTCATGGCCTGACTAAGAAACGAATATGGTAGCAGTGGTGTGCAGAACCACTTGATCATGCTGACATCAGTGTATGATGGTAGTCGTCCATGACGATATCATAGGTGGCCTACAACACGAGCGTGTGGAAGGAGACTGAAAGTGCATCTCCATTATACCCTACTTGGTTTTGATGATTTATGACAGATCATTGAGAGAATCAATGTTTCATTGAGCTTATTTCAAGTATAATATGTGATCTTATTGTGCATCAGGTTTGGCTACAACTGGAAGATCATTGGTGACCCCCCCCCCCCCCCACACACACACACACACAAAATCCTTTTCTAGGGATCCAATTCTTATCGAGTCTGACTCATAATGATCATTTCTCTTTAGCAAAGAATGACCTTGGTTGTCAAAGTATTGGACAATCAGGACACATTTACTTATGATACCTAGTTGGCATCGATAACAAGGATCTAATGAATTATGAGTTTACTGGATTCTCTTTAGCAGTTGTTGTCCTCGCCAAACTCTTAGTATGTATTTTCTAGGCTTTTAGTGAATCCAAGATTCACATTGAGTATAGGACAACCATACTATGAAGAGGGGCACAAGGAAGAACTTTGGTTTGAACTCCAGGAACAGATCCTAAGCCTATCCAAAATCCACACCCTAGACATTCCTTTTATGAGTTTCTCTAAGCCCTGGTACTTTCGGAGATTTTCTTCTGGTACTACGGAGCTACTTGGGGTTATTCATACTCAGAGAACAAACCCAGTTCAAACAGTTCAGAACTGCCATTTCCTTTGTTCAGGAGCTGCCGAGTAAAATTCCAATTTGGCACTCCCTCTATTTCCATCGGCATTTCCGAGCAGAAAATTTCCATCGGCACTTCCAAGTCGTGTCGGTTTGCTTCTCTATTGGTCTCATTCCACTTCAGTCCATCCATCTACCACCTGGAGAAAGAGAGATGTAAGGCAAGAAAAGAAGAAAGAACTGTTGGGTGATTTCATGTTCACTTCTTGATTCTTAGACAGCGAAGAACTTCCCTTTACTCCATCCACCTACCACCTAGAGAAAGAGAGATCCAGGGCAAGAAAAGAAGAAAGAACTGTTGGGTAATTCCATGTTCACTTCTTGATTCTTAGACAGCCAAGAACTTCCCTTTCCTGAATCCCTACACTTCAAGTTCATCTCTTTCACCGCAATCATATTCTTAGCAAGTGACTTTGATTGAAGATCTTTTAATTCTTATCAAGTGACTTTGCTATCCTTATTACTCTTGGATGATGAGCCCATCCTAGACGGTTAGGAGTCGCTTGTGATCCTACCAATCATTACGTGTGAAGGACGCAAGAGTTTATATGGGCCTAGAGATCGCCCACTTGGTGAGACCCCTACCGAGGCTTCTAAGTGCAAGCCATGACATAATAGGTTGATTGTGCTTCATGGGCTGCTTGTTGGCGTCACAACTGGGATTCTTAAATCCTAGAACCATTTGGTTTAAAGCCTAAATCAACATGGACGTAAAATAGTGCCAACTATTTGAACAACGGGAAAACATCCTCGTGTCAACCAATGTTTGCATTCTCTACCCTACTCCCTTACTTTCATGCAAGTTGTTATATTTCCACTACTCTACTCATGTTACTTGCTTGATTACTTAAGTACTAAGTACTAACTAGTCTCTTTGTGCTCCAAACTGTCAAACCCTAAAATTACATAGATCTTTGGTGTATAGTCTATTCAACGCCCCACCCTCTAGACCATAGGCTATATCCCCCACAGAGACCTTATCAAACAACATATGACTTGATGTGAACAATTGGTGGGGTTGCTAACGATCCCAACCAAATAGACTAGAACGGTAGAGGGAAGGCTAACAGTGATGGACAGTTCAAGTTCCAGTGGTAGAGGCTCGGTACTTGGTAGCTTAATGGCAGGAACGGTGAAGGCCAGTGAAAGGGAGGAGGTCGAATGGCAGGAGCGGACGTTGTGGATCGAGCAGCAAAAGGGCCTCCCGGACCCATCAACGGTGACAAGTGAGAATACCACAACACTAGCAAGTAGAGGCGCAGCGACACGCCACGCCCGTCATGAAGCTCGTGTGCGTGGTTGTGTTGTTTTTCTTATAAAAAAAGGTAATGGATAAGTGAGCTAGCCGTTGGTAATGTGCAAGTCAATTTAACTTAGATAAATATCGAAAAGGTAGCAAAAAACAATTCGTTCATGGTTACAAACACTTAGATATATATCTTAAATGTTTCAACCAAAGTTGTTTCTACCAAGAGAAACACAATTTATAAATAGTCCGGCGCGGCCAAAAGTTTAACAACAAAATGAAGATCCTTCAAACCGAAGGAAAATTGATCCAGTATATATTTTAAAGATCGTATTTGTAATACTCCGTCCTATAATATACGGAAATTTGTATTAGTGAATGAAGCAAGATACAGAAGAAGGAAAGAACAACAGAAAAAGTGAATTGGAATATAAACAGGATTAACCTTTATACAATGGTCCATTCTTTTAGGTTGGGTGTTGGCAACCCAGTGAAAAAATCAACAATGTCATTGTTTCCTCTAATGCATACAAATTTTAGTTCATAAAACAACAAAATTGGAATGAAAATACTCAGTAGAAAGTTAGAACCTTCGGCATTATAGTGCATTGACGATTTCTTAATACACGATATTTTGAGTAATATTTGTTGCATTCCGTAACCCATAGTCATGAAAAATAGTACGCATGAGCAACATAATTAGAGATGCAATCAAAATCAAGCCTAATTCTCACTGTTAAAATGGTACTAACCTAGATACTTTAAGACATATAATTTTCCTTGATTTGCTTATCCTCTGATGTCCTGGAGAAAAGAGTTGCTAGGTATCACGTCAGAGTTGCTAGGTAGAATGAGAAATAAATGCTACACTTTATAGTACTCACAATGTTATAGGTATAGAGAGTGTGTGTGCATGTTCATATGGGTGAGTGTATGCGTGTATACGTGAGCATCTGTGTTGGCATTGGTGCTTGCATTTTTTGGATTTATTTTAAACTCTCCAGCGATATTCATTTGGTGGGAAAAGATGTTTCCGGCGACTACGAAGGCGCGCGCCTGAGTGACTCCATCAATTTCAAGATGTTGTGCCGACTCAATATGTACATAAAAGGTAGAATGAGCAAAAAATGTTACGCTTTATACTACTCACATCGCTATAGGGGTGAGTGTATGTGCATTAATAGGGGTGAGTGTATGTGCATATATATGTGAGCACATGTGTTATACTGTGTTGGCATTGATGGTCGCATTTTTCCGGATTTATTGAAGGCTCTTCGGTGATATTCTAGTGGGAGCAGACGTCTCGTGTCGACTATGATGGCATCTACGATGACTTCGTTAATCTTACGATGTTGTGCGGACTTAGTATCTTGAAGGTTATTATAAAAATAAGATATGTGTTCGTAGGGATGTGTTAATAGAAATGTGTGTATATACATATATGTGAGCATCAGCATTGTATTGCGCTAAAATCAACTGCAAACAAAAAACCAAATATGAACGGACAGTGAAAACAGCTGATGGCTTAGCATCTAGTATGTGTCAATCAGATATTGAAAACACGTGGCAATCAGCTGATAGCTAACACCCACAATGGCAAATGCACCTAAGGAGCTCTAGCTTAGTAGGTTTAATTCTTTTATATACTAGGGATGGTGATAAAGTAGGAGTAGCTGGTGTTGAACGCCAAAGCAGAGCACTCTGCAATGTCGTCTCTTGTGGTCGGTGAAGGTACGGTGACTGAAGCTTAGTGCAGCTTAGAGCAGCAAATGAAGGACAGGTGCTAGACAGTTGCACTGGGCAATGGTTGGTACATGCTACAGCTACAATGTTACCGTTGAAGGTTTTAGGCCCATGAATCATCAGCTATTTCTACTTGGATCCTGACATGTAGAGCTAACTCACATCTTATAGCTACTTCATTATGGCCCAACATGAGTACATGGAAACAAGATGATGATACCGGTACTTCCAGTGGCGTAGCCACATCAGAGACACACCCCGGGCCAAGCTCGTTGCTACATTAGCAAACAGTAGTAAACAGAGTTACTGTTGCTACAGGACACGAAGCAACAAGCTGCTACGCCCCAGGCCACAGCCCTGGTAGCCTGGGGCCTAGCTACACTGCTGGGTACTTCAATATTGTTATTGTGGCAGAGAATCTAAGACCAGCCTACCAAACGCCAAACAAGATGCCCTGTATACACAAAGACACTCTGAGAAAGAAAAAAAAAACTATCTTGCACCACCCACGCATAAATATCTACCATCCCGAGAAGTTTCATTTTAGTTGAATTTGAACGGAGTAAAGAACATTGAAGCCTAAGTAGAAACACGAATAGTGATAAAGCGAGAGCAAATACCAGTTATGCATAATTATTTATCTTAGCGTCACACAACTGCAACTATAAAAGAAAATGGAAACTGCATGTTTGCTAGGCACGAGGTTGAGCCAAGACAGGCAGGAAGAAAACCCCACCTTTAGCAACTACGCTATACCGTTGTGTTCATAGGACAGCTCTTGCAAGTTATATATGTTCAGCAAACAATAAAAGGTTTCTAAAGAGATTGTTCATAAGAAACATCGGGACATGTGAAACAAAATCAGTTTTTTTCTCACAGGGGTCTAAAGTTTTTCTGTGTTCAGAGAAGTTATTCCAGCGAAAAGGGGATATCAGAAAATCAATAGACTATCATATAGGGTAGTCCAGATGAACTGATGTCACAACTAGAAGAATAGAACTAAGGAGTTCAACAACTTACCAGGAAATAAGTAGAAATGAAGAAATCACTTGACTACAAAAGTGTGCTTAAACAGATAATGGTTTCCACATTGGACGCCAACACAGCAGAACAAGACATGGGATGTTCAATATGAAGCACATAGAAAATACAAGGTTTGCCAGCCTTACCAAAATTTGTTACTTCGGTTATTGTTGGCTTCCATTTGGTTTGTGGCCAAAGACGGGCTACGATTCCCATTCCATTGGCAATGTTGTTGATTTTTTTTTGGTAAGACATGACCAATTAATAGCAACCAATTTGATCACCAAAGTTTGGTAATACCAGTTGTTATCAAGCTTCGGTTTTCACGGAAATCAAAAACATGAAAACTGGTGTAAGTGAAATAATAAGGAGACCTTCATTGCGCAAGTTAGGCCAAAGAAAAAGACTCGCCACAATTTTGGCACCAAGAAAAATGGCAGCAATATCTTGTTGAAATTTAGTAAGACAAAATTTGGTTTTCGTGCATTAAAGCAAACAGGCTCATGTCACTACTAAACACAATGGAAACAACCCAGTTTGGTTATCGAATTGGTGAGCTAAAGTGTCCTACTAATGTACTACCTCCATCCCAAATTATAAGACATTTTGTTAGGCTATATTAGCCTACCAAAACATCTTATAATTTGGAACAGAGGAAGTATCTATCATCAAACTGGTTGCAAATCTATTCAAATTGCTCGTTCTCAATGCAGTCACAGCACATGAAATAAACTACAGGATAAAAATATAGTCATACAAGTAGCTGAATGTTTCACAAATAAAGTTACAAAAATAGCAAAAAAGCAACGTTTTTATCAAGATTGAGCGCGTGGTATGCCAAATGCTTTTCTAGACTGAAAATAAGTGGCTGATCCAGGAATTGAAGTTAGCTGGAGCAAATATTTATGGTCCAAAAAAAATTAGTTACAAATGCAAGTCTATTAACCAAAACTCATGGCATTAAACTACTAAAAACATTGGAATGCTCATGTGATCATATGCATGTGGTTTTTGTGAAAGACAGATCGACAAGCCAATTCCAATTTTTGTGGTCATCGGCAAGCTAATCAAATCAGTGAAATTCCAACGCAAAAACTGTAAACGTTCAATCACTACTTAACTTATACACCTGCAAACTAAAAGTACTTGTCAGCTCAAAGATGAAATCTGCATCATCAAATTGGAAGTTTGAAACTAATCAGAGACTCCAGTGACCTTTAAGATAACTTGTACACCACAACGTAAGTTGCAACTGGTGGACCAAAACGTGTGGTGCCTGGATCCTAAAAGATCCATCACAAATTCAAATTCTACATCATAATATCACATCAAAGGTTAGTGAATCTGGTTTCGCAAATAATACAGACCTCCAGCAGAAGGTAGACACAAGTGCTGGTTGTTTTCCATCAAGAAGGTTTTTTCTTTTAGACTATTATATGAGATCTCGTTTCGTTACGTTATTTGCCCATGGTTTCCCCTCAGTGACATAAGAAAAAGTCTAACATTAACGATTTTTTAGCATATAGTATATACAAGGATGCTCCAAGACCCTTATTCAAGGGGTTCATCAAAAATCCATCTGTAACCTCGGTTGGCCATAAACTCGCGTGCCACGCGAAATGGTCTAGATCTAATGTCACAGACCAAATCAAGTCAAGGAAATAAAGAGTGAGAATTGATATGTGAAAGGCGCACCTGCTAACGGCGTCCTCGAGAGAATGGAAAGGCGTCTTGATGTCCGGCTTGCAGACCCGCATGGCGTCCTGAAGCGCCATCTCCACCTCGGGGCTCCGGACCCTAGCCTGCGCCGCTTGCTGCGGGGACGGCTGCGAGTGCGGCTGGGGTGGGGTCTGGAGCTGCGACGGCGCCGGCGCCGGCTGCTGGAAGCGGTGCGGTCCGAGGGGGCGGAGGTGGGCGTCGATGTTGGAGGGGAAACGGGACATGGCCTGCTGCGACAGCTGCTGCGCCTGCGGATGGGGCTGGGCCTGGGCCTGAGCCTGCGCCTGCTGCATGAGAAAGAGCTGGCGCTGGAGCTGCTGGTGCTGGGCCGCCGCGGCTACGGCGGCCACCGAAGAGGTGGAGGAGGTCTGGGTGGCGTTCCCGGCGTCCTCCATGGCTATGCCGGAAGAACGGGAGTAGCACCGGGAGTGAGATTTGGGGGAAACGGCGTGTCTCTTGCTCACTGAAGTTTTTTTCTTTTCCTTTCTTTTCTTTTTTCGAGAAGAGAGCGGATAGTGAATGAGTGCGTCTCTTTGGTCGAGCTCCAGCTCTGAGGCCCAGATGGTTCATTGGATTCATTCCCCAAAGTGAACCAAACCAGATCCCTGTCCCTTGCATAAGTATTTCCCTTCCATCTAAATGTTGTTCGGTCATACACAGGGGTTACCAGGGATTTTGATGGCACACAACAAAACTTAGATATTTAAAGGACAAGTGTTCCTATCATCAAACATTTTACTTAAGTTGTCATGAATTATCAACCAAAAATTACAAATACTCTTATTCACATGTACTATGAATCAACATAGGAGTGACTCCTAAACTAAGAAATCCGTCCGTCAACCGTCATATATAATGTAAACATTACAACTACTCAGAGCATCTCCGACGCGCGTCAAATAAAGGGCGCGCGAAAAATAGGCATTTTAGCCGCACGGCGCGCTCCAGCGGACTGGAAAAAAGTGACGCGCGCACGGGAAAAAGCGGGGCGCGCGGTAGTTTTGGTGCGTGTCGACGGGCGTGCGTTATCAATCCAGTGTCCCTCCACGCGCCCTCTCCACCGCTCTGCCTCGCCACGCGCCTTCTCCATTGCTTTGCCTCGCCATGCGCCCTCTCCGCCGCTCTTCCTTCTTGCCTCGTCGCCGTTGCGCCGTCGGGGAAGCTCGGGATACCGCGGCGTCCACGCGCGCCCCTCCGACACCTTCTATGTCGAGATCCGTTCCGGAGAGATGCGACTCGGCCTCGGCGCGTTCGACACCACCGACGAGGCCGCCCACGCGTACGTCTCGGCGGCGTGGCGCCTCCGGTGGCCTCGTATGGAGATGAACTTCCCCGAGGTGATGATGCGGGAGTGGGCGCAGCGTCTCGTGCCTCCCCCGCGGCTTGTCACCGAAACGGACCGTCACGAGAACCGGAGGCGGGAGCACCGCCTCGACGTCGTTGAGACGGACGAGCAGGCCACGGCGGCATGGCGCCAACAGTCCTCAACGAGCGCGAATTCTTCGCGCAAAGGGCGGAGATAAGGGTGGAGCGAGGCGCCTATCGCGAGGACGGGCATATGCGGAAGAAGGTCATGTTCTTCAACATTGAGCTAAAAGAAGCGTCGACCTGTGACCCCAACGATGAACGGTGGAATGACGCATTCATCGCGATGGAGGAGTCGGATGAGGACACCACCGAGTCGGAAGAAGACGACGAGGAGTAGTCGTTATCGTTTTTAGCCATGAACTATGTTTTATATAGTTTTTATCTATGAAATATTGACGAGGAGTAATTTTTATCTATGAACTATGGTTGAAATATGAGCGACGCGTTGTAGTTTTAGCGTGCCTGCTGAAGCGTTATAACGACGCGCTAAAATTTGCATCGCCTGATGAAGCAACTGCCTACTCGGACGCAAAAAAAGCCGCTGTAGAAAATTGCACGTCGTGCCTGCGCGCGTCTTTTGGAGATGCTAAGGACATAATATTATATTTAGGTTCGCTCCCTCAAGCGACGAATAGTATTCATGGTAGTTATTGACTTATTACGTTCTCATTGCTGCAAATACGTATTATGGGACCATCAACATGTAAATCAAAGAGATGGAGGGAAAATATAAGCTCGACATGAGAACATAATCCTAACAAGAAAGGTAGTTATAGTTGACTGTCAGAATTCAACATTGATACACGGGAAAATTAAAGAGAAACGTGAGTATGAATGACTACCGGTCATTGATCATTTGTAAAAGCATATAAATCATCCTTAGTTAAAATCAAATAGTTCTGAAAGTTAACACGGGTCGACAAAAAGAAGGAGTAACGGAAGTATGTGCTGGAATTTGATCTAAACTTCGGCCAACCCAATAGCATTTTTTAGAATTACTAATAAATCCTAGAGGCTCACTAAGCCCATCCGTGCAAGGTGAGAGGTGGACAAAAGTTTAGTCACATATTGTTAGTTTAGTGGGAGTTGGACCTCCTTATAAGGAAGGATATTTCCCCACATGTATGAGCATAAGAACAAAAGAGACATACACGCACGCTTCTCCTCCGCCGTCCGCCTCGTCACGACCGACGTGGGTCTGTATTTTTGCCATGCACGACTGGTATACGAAAGGTCACTCGGGAGCTGGAAAGTTTTGCTGTAGTGGAGATCAATTACGAACGATGCACCCTTCGGCTGATGCATGTTCATTTCATCTCCCGCTTTTGCTTCGGGAGGCTACCTATTCGCCTCATTCTCCTGTGCCTATGAACGGGAGGTCGCTCCTCTCCAGAGAGACACATCAGAACATCATCCTCCTCACGCCATCGAGTTCCAATCTCTGAGCTGCTACAAGGTTCTTCCCCATCCCAGCTTGCGGCGTGCACCGCAGGTCGGGACAATAGGCCTCTGAAATCCTACCCCTTTTAGTCCTATGCGGGAGAATGGTCATAAGGTTTTTGGGGAGCGTTTTGCGTGACTACTAACTTCTTCACCACGGACGCCACGGACACCGACGGACACTTCCCAGACGGCGACTGCTTCCCCGACGTCAATAATCTCTTCGACGACATGGCCGGTGACAACGCCAATGCTACTCCCACTGCTCAGTACGTGTTTGTTTCTTTTCTATTCGATGTCCTGCTAGAGTTTCTTTGTCTAGTCTCTGCTCTACATATGTTTCGATCAAGTTCACATAATCTTTCACTACTATCATTTAGTCTGCCTGACGAGTCTAGTTCCTATTATTGTGATCTACTCTTATCTAGTTTGCATGACTAGGATTGTTTTTGTTACCATGATCATGATTTATCTACTGCTTATTGCTTTTGAATCAATCGGTAAATTGCTCAATATCCAACAATCCAAAAACCTTATCATAGGCAATTTACCCCGAGCGGTTTTGTTGCTTCCATGAGGCCTCCTATGTTTGAGTGTGTGCACTATAAGAGGTGGCGTGTGAGGGTTGTTCTATGGTTTCAAACCATGAGCTGCTATGACTCCACTCTTGGCAAACCTGAAGGAGATCTTGATCCTCAACAGGAACAAGCTTTTCACAAAACGGATACCTTGTTTAAGCCTGCTCTTTTGAGTGTTCTTGGTGAGAACATAGTTGATGCTTATGTGTCAATTGACAATGGAAAAGATATGTGGGATGCACTCAAGGCCAAGTTTGGGGTCTCGGATGCCGGCACTGAGTTGTATGTCATGGAACAGTTCTATGACTACAGGATGACTGATGAGCACTCCGTGGTTGAGCAAGCTCACGAGATACAGTCATTTGCTAGAGAACTTGAGCACTTCAATTGTATGTTATCGGACAAGTTTATTGCCGGAGGTATCATGACTAAGCTTCCTCCCTCGTGGAGGAACTTTGCTACCTCTCTAAAGCATAAGAGACAGGAGTTTTCCGTTCTAGATCTCATTGGTACTATTGATGTGGAAGAAAAGGCGAGAGCAAAAGACATACGTGCGCGATGAATTGAGGGAGGTTCTAGTGCCAATCTGGTACAGAAGAAAAACTCCCAGCCCCACAAGTTCAAGAATAAGGGCAAGTTTGATGGGAAGGGAAAGGTTGATGGGAAGAACAAGGCTTCATAGAAAACCAACTTCAAGAAGAAGACTAACAAGAAGAAAGGTGTTTGTCATGTCTGCGGAGATCCTGATCATTGGGCCCCTAGCTATCCTAATTGTTATGACAAGCATCAACATGGGAAAGGCGACAAGATCGCCAATGTTGTCATTGGTGACATTGAGATGAAGGAAGTTGGGTATGGTATACTTCCCACTATTCTTTCAGTATGTCTTTCCCCTGATTGGTTGATTGACACGGGTGCTAATGTGCATGTATGTGGTGAACCATGTTCTCTTCTTATCAGGCCGCAGGAACTACCTCTGTGCTAATGGGCAACGGTTCAAGTGCTTCTGTTTGTGTTGTTGGCATGGTCGATCTAAAGTTTACTTCGGGAAAGATCGTGCGACTGAAGAACATGCATTATGTCCCTCCGTCAATAAAAATCTTGTTGGCGGATCTCTTCTGTGTAGAGATGGCTACAAGCTTGTATTTGAGTCCAATAATTTTGTGATATCCAAGTATGGAACTTTTGTTGGTAAAGGTTATGAGTCGGGAGGCTTGTTCGGACTATCATTGTCAGACGTTTGTAATAAAGTTGTTAATCATGTTTGCAACAATAGTGAATCAAATGTGTGGCATTCACATCTCTGTCATGTTAATTTTGGTTGTATGACGCGGCTAGCCAAGTTGAACTTAATCCCCAAATCCACCATTGTCAAGGGATCTAAGTGTCAAGTTTGTGTGCAAGCTAAGCAACCTCGTAAGTCTCATACAACCACGGAAACAAGAAATCTTGCGCCACTAGAACTCATACATTCAGATCTTTGTGAAATGAATGGTGTTTTGACAAAAGGTGGAAAGAAAAATGTTATGACGTTAATCGATGACTCCACTAGATACTGTCATATGTATATTTTAAAATCAAAATATGAGGCTTTAAATTTCTTCAAGATCTATAAAGCTGAAGTGGAAAACCAACTTGACCGGAAAATCAAGAGGCTTAGGTCCGATCGTGGTGGAGAGTATTTTTCCAATGAATTTGATTCTTTTTGTACGGAACATGGTATAATCCATGAGGACGCCTCCCTATTCACCTTAGTAAAATGGGGTAACCTAAAGAAAGAACCGTACTCTAGCTAATTTGGTCAACGTCATGTTAGACACATCGGGTCTCTCCTAGGCATGGTGAGGGGAGGCGCTATTGACTGCATGTCATGTCCTAAACCGAGTTTCCACGAAGAACAAAGAGATAACTCCATTTGAGGAATGGGAAAACAAAAGGTTAAAACTCTCTTACCTATGAACTTGGGGCTGCTTGGCAAAAGTCAATATACCAATTCCAAAGAAGCGAACGCTTGGACCAAAAATCGTGGATTGTGTTTTCTTGGGCTATGCTTTTCATAGCATTGGTTGTAGATTCTTGATTCTAAAGTCTAAGGTATCTGACATGCATGTTGGTACAATCATGGAGTCAAACGATGTGACTTTCTTTGAAGATATCTTTCCCATGAAGGATATGGGTAGCTCATCAAATCAGGAGTTGCCTACTTCATCGAGTCAAGATGTAGCTGCAATTTATGAACCTAACATTGCAATGCAACATTTTGAAGATCATGTGGAGGATAATAATGAGTCTCCTAAACGGAGCAAGAGACAGAGGACCACAGTCCTTTAGTGATGATTTTATTGTACATCTCATAGATGACACTCCTAGTTCTGTTTCACAGGCTTATGCATTTGAAGATGCTGACTACTGGAAGGAAGCGGTCCGTAGTGAGATGGATTCCAAATTTTTTTTAACTAGCACGTTTTTAGAACAAAATTGAAATCTAGGAGGCCTATTGCAAAATTTACAAAAGTAGCACCCCGTCGGCCAACCGTTAATCGAAGAGCACTCTTCGGTCAACCGTTGGCCGAAGACTACCTCTTCAGTCAATGGATGACCGAAAACATGCGGCGCTGGGCCGAAGAGGACTCTTTGGTCAATAGTTGGCTGAAGAGTACTCTTTGGTCATTGGTTGGCCGAAGAGTACTCTTTGGTCATTGGTTGGCCGAAGAGTACTTTTTGGTCAACCGTTGACCAAAAAGTGCATGCACTTTACGTTAACACTTGACCAAAGTTGCATGTGACCTATTTCGGTTTTTCCTTGACCAAAGAGTCCTTTTAGGTATTTCCTTGGCCGGATTTTTCATTTTCTTTCCCGCCAGTTCTTTCTTGCCCTTCTTTCTCGCCAGGTCTTTCCCTCCCTTCTTTCCCGCCAGTTTCTTTCCCGCCCGCCCTTTTTCCCGCCACTCACGGGAAAAAGGGCGGGTGGGAAAGAAACTGGCGGGAAAGAAGGGAGGAAAAAACTTGGCGGTAAAGAAGGGCGAGAAAGAACTGGCAGGAAAGAAAATGAAAAATCCGGCCAAGGAAATATCAAAAAGTACTCTTTGGTCAAGGGAAAACCAAAATATGTCTCATGCAACTTCGGTCAAGTGTTAACATAAAGTGCATGCACTCTTTGGTCAATGGTTGACCAAAGAGTACTCTTCCGCCAACCAATGACCAAAGAGTACTCTTTAGCCAACTGTTGACCAAAGAGTCCTCTTCAGTCCAGCATCGCATGTTTTCGGTCATCCATTGACCAAAGAGGTAGTCTTTGGCCAACGGTTGACCGAAGAGTGCTCTTCAATCAAAGGTTGGCCGACGGGGTGCTACTTTTGTAAATTTTGCAATAGGCCTGGTAGATTTCAAATTTGTTCTAAAAACGTGTTAGTTTTAGAAAAAAATCTGGATTCCATCTTGGCAAATGAAACTTGGGAGATAACTGATCGTCTTTATGGGTGCCGACCTATAGGGTGCAAATGGGTATTCAAGAAGAAGCTTAGGCCTGATGGTACTATTGAGAAGTAAAGGCATGACTCGTAGCCAAGGGTTATACCCAAAAGGAAGGTGAAGACTTCTTTGATACTTACTCACCTATGGCACGACTGACCACTATTCGAGTACTACTTTCACTAGCTGCCTCACATGGTCTTCTCATACATCAAATGGATGTTAAGACTACTTTCCTAAATGGAGAGTTGGATGAGGAAATTTATATGGAACAACCAGGTGGGTTTATAGTGGACGATCAGGAAGGGAAAGTGTGTAAATTGTTGAAGTATTTGTATGGAGCAAGCACCTAAGCAGTGGCATGAGAAGTTTGGAAGAACTTTAACAGCTGCAGGCTTTGTTGTAAATGAAGCTAACAAATGTGTGTACTATCTCCATGGTGGGGGCGAGGGAGTTATCATTTGCTTGTATGTTGATGACATACTGATTTTCGGAACAAATCTGAATGTTATTAAGGAGGTCAAGGATTTCCTATCTCGTTGTGTCGAGATGAAGGATTTAGGAGTAGTTGATGTTATTCCGAATATCAAGCTGTTGAGAGATGATGATGGTGGGATTACATTGCTTCAATCTCACTATGTGGAAAAGATCTTGAGTCGCTTTGGTTATAGTGACTGCAAGCCCTCTCCAACACCTTATGATGTTAGTGTGTTGCTTTGAAAGAATTGAAGAATTGTTAGAGATCAATTGAAATACTCTCAGATAATTGGCTCGCTTATGTACTTAGCTAGTGCCACGAGACCTGACATCTCTTTTGTTGTTAGCTAACTGAGTCGATTTGTCTCAAAACTAGGAGATGATCATTGGAAAGCTCTTGAAAGAGTCATGCGTTATTTCAAGGGCACTACGAGTTATGGAATTCACTACACTGGGTACCCAAAGGTACTTGAAGGGTATAGTGACTCAAATTGGATCTCTGATGCTGATGAGATAAAGGCCACGAGCGGATATGTATTCACTCATGGTGGTGGCGCTGTTTCTTGGAAGCCTTGAAGGCAGACCATCTTAACGAGGTCAACAATGGAAGCAGAACTCACAACACTAGATACAACTACGGGCGAACCAGATTGGCTTCGTCGACTCTTGAATGACTTGCCGGTTGTTGAGAAAACTGTACCGGGTGTTCTTATGAACTGCGACAATCGAGCTGTGATCGCCAAAGTGAGTGGTTCAAATGATAACATGAAGTCATCAAGACATGTTTATAGAAGGTTAAAGTTTGCCAGGAAAATGAGAAAGTCTGGAGTTATTGCATTGGATTGTATCCAAACATCTAAAAATCCGGCATATCCTTTTACTAAGGATCTATCACGTGATGTGATAGATAATGTATCGAAGGAGATGGGTATGAGACCCACTATATGAGTTGTTTGTAATGGTAACCTATTCTATGTGATCAGAGATCCCGTGAATTAGATGTGGAAGACAAGTTATTGGTCAACTAAGAGGAGAGTATCCTTACTATAATAATACCACTCCATGAAGATGTAATACTTTCCTAATTTGCATGGCAGGTTGATATATATCTTAATGTGTTTTAAGTGGCTTATTTAAGCAGAGATGTTGTCTTGCAGAACATCTTTTGAAGAACACACTCATATGAGTCTGATTGTTAACGTCGCAATCTATGAGAGTAGGGTGCTCTCTAGTAAACTTGTGAAAGGTCTCAGAGTATGAGGCATAAGCTCCACCCGTGGGACAGTCCCACGCTAGCCTAGTATCGGTCAAGGCTTTGTGTGAATCTAGATTCGTAGAAAACTTGCAGCTCAAGACATAGTGCACCATTCGAGTTGCTTACTAGTGTAGCATAGAGTTCTAGGTAGAAGGTCAACTTAACAATCTCCACTGCAGTAGCGGTATATAAACAGTGTTTTGGAACCAAAGGCAATTTTTGTGTGCCTTTGGGATCTGCTAGGGGATTGCTAGAATTTGATCTAAACTTGGGCCATCCCAATAACATTTTTCAGAATTCCTAATAAATCCTAGAGGCCCACTAAACCCATTCGCGCAAGGCAAGAGGTGGACAAATGTTTAGTCCCACATTGCTAGTTTAGTAGGAGTTGGACCTCCTTATAAGGGAAGATGTTTCCCCACATGTATGGGCATGAGAACAAGAGAGACATACACACGCTCTTCCTCCTCCACCTGCCTCGCCACGCCACGCCTCGTCACGACGCATCTGGGTTGCGGGAATGAGCCAATGTCTAAATTTTTGCCACGCACGACTGGTATACGAAAGGTCACTCGGGAGCTGGAAAGTTTTCCTGTAGTGGAGATCAATTACGAACTTTGCACCCTTCGGCTACTGCATGTTTGTTTCGTCACCCTATTTTGCTTCGGGAGGCTGCCAATTCGCCTCATTCTCCTGTGCCTATAAAAGGGAGGTCGCTCCTCTCTAGAGAGACACATCAGAACATCCTCCTCCTCACGCCATCGAGTTCCAATCTCTAAGTTGCTGCAAGGTTCTTCCCCATCCCGGATTGCGGCGTGCACCGCAGGTCGAGACAGTAGGCCTCTGAAACCCCACCCCTTCGAGTCTTGTATGGGAGACCGGTGATAAGGTTTTTGGTGAGTGCTTTGCACGACTACTGACTTCTTCACCACAGACGCCACAGACATCGACGACCACTTCCCAGACGATGACTACTTCCCTGACGTCAATAATCTCTTCGAAGACATGGCCGGTGACAATGCAAATGCTACTCCCACTGCTCAGTACGTGTCCGTTTCTTTTCTATTCAATGTCCTGCTAGAGTTTTTTGGTCTAGTCTATGCTCTACATATGTTTCGATCAAGTTCACATGTTCACATAATCTTTTACTACTATCCTTTAGTCTGCTTGATGAGTCTAGTTCCTATTATTGTGATCTACTCTTATCTAGTTTGCATGACTAGGATTGTTTCTGTTACTATGATCATGATATCTACTGCTTATTGCTTTTAAATCAATCGTCCAACAGTATGAAAGATCTCGTTGACCATGAATTGGAATGCCAGCAACTTATCTCACATGTCAAGCCTGTAACTAACTACCCATTTCATGCTTCTATATAGGAAAAAAATATCTGGCGCTGCTAATCAGAACGAAGTGCCCCTGCATGTGTTAGGTGTAAGCTAGTTGCAGCTTATCAATTATTACACTTCAACTCCTAAAAAACATTTACTCGTCTTCTATCCAGAAACAAATAATAGTATAATCATTTACTATCTCAAGAGAAATGTATAACATTGCATTATGTAGCAAATTTATCTGTCTTTTGACTTAACTAATTAAGCATCCTTGCTTGTTGTGAATCATTTTTCATGGATGTAACTTGACAGCAGATAGAAGAAGTCAAATATATACACTAATCTAATATACCAAGGTATATATGTGAGAGATTATGAGACAACATCACCAGGCACATGCATATATCTACCATGACGATGATGCAAGGGTGTTTCGATAGATCGTCGTTACAACGATGATGCTCGTCGCAAAAATAAAAGACGAGGTCCACTTTTGGGATATTGCCGGTGTCACCCACTTGAGTATTGTAATGTCGCGAGAGTAGTTATTTCTCTCTCGCTTTGTGGTCATTTGTCTTAAACCTTCTCCCTTAATCAATGAAAATGGCAAATCTTTTGCCTTGTTTAAAAAAAATACCATATTTATACCTAATATTAAAGGGGCTATTGTTTCTCCAGTTTTTTTTGTCTAGCCCGGATTTTGTACGCCAAGTCATAATTTTCGTACGTCGTTCAGTTTTTTTGTAAAATAAAAACAACCAAAAATTATGGGCGCAACAAGGATCGAACACAGGACCTTCCGTTTCTGAGCGCTTCTGAGTTTTTTCTTTTGAAAAACAACCACTGAACCACATGTATTCATTCACTAAATGCAGCGCTGGCCTATAAATATACATTGAAAAAGTAGTATATTGTGGATATATTTTTGAAATGATTTAATTGGCAACAAATTTGAATTTAAAAATACGCACTCAAGTTATTTTAGTATACGAAGAACATTTTTTAAATAAAACTAAAGATTTTTAATATACGGTTATTTTTAAAAAATGTGCACTAAATAAATTTGTCACATCCCTAGTTAGCTCATTTAAGTCAGCATGTGTGTGCATCATGTTTTTTTGCATCAACTTAAAATGGGATTAACAAAAACCCTATCACCTCACCTGAATCAAACCAATTCAACAGATGTGAATAATCAACAAATTCAAAATGCCCATAAAAAATGTCCCCCATGTTTGATAAATGTTGACATCAATATATCAGGGCTCATTTTAAATATCTGAATTTATATATCATTTCATAAATAAATAATAAGTTGCTGAAAGTGCCAAATAAAGCATTATAATTATTTAGATATTCAAAATATTCTGAAACTTTTTGTAGAGGTTTGAAATATTCAAACTAAACTCTATAAAATATCTGAGTATTTTGTGCCTAGCATTTGTGCCTAAAACAAAATAAAACAAATGTCAGAAAATGCAAAACATAAAGAAATAAGGAAAATAGGAAAAGGAAACCTACCTCAGGCCCAGGCCAGGCTGGCCCACCTGGCCCAGGGAGGTCGTCGTCCTCCTGGCGGCGAGGAGGACGAGCGCGTGGTTGTCGTGCGCCCGCATCGGAGCTTCCACGCACCTCCCTGTCTACCTGCCTCCCCTCGCCAGCGCGACGGGGATAAGCTCAGAGAGCCGTTCCCATCGCTCTCTCTCTACCTCGCCCGCAGCTCTCTCTTCCCCTCTGCCCCGCCATGGCCGTCGTCGTAGCTGTCGCTCCAACCGCTCCCCCTCTCCCCTGAGCCCTCATTCGCTCCGCCTTGACGTGATGGTCCTCTCTACCAAAGGAATCGACCCCGAAGGCCTCCCAGCGTCGACCCCGTCGTCTTCTTCCTCCTCGGTCACCGGAGACCGCCGCCGTCCATCCACCGCCATCAGAGCTTCCCCGAGCCCGCTCTCGATGTCGTCGCAACCGTTGTGAGCCCCCGGTTCTTTCCCCCTTCTTTTCCCCATCTCTAGCAAGCTCTAGCTCCGATCCATCTCGGACCCGAGAGCTCCTCGCCGCTGGTGAGAACGTGGCCATCGCTGCGGTGACCCAAGCTCGCACCTGAGCACGTAGGCGTGCTCAGGAGGGTCCCAGGTAGCCGTAGGAGCCTTCAGTTGGCTCGTTCGACCTCCGGCTCGACGAGCCCGTGCTCGCCCGAGCTTCGGCAGCCGTCGCGCTCAACACCGACACCGACTTCGGCCATCCCAGCCCCTGGAAGGTGTCGGGTTTGATGCGCGCGAGCACGCAGGGCTGATCGGTGCCTCCGCCGTCCATTTGGTCGTCGGAGGAGGGTTTCCGAACCCCTCTGCCGTCCCTGACGTTGCCGACGGCTCAACGCCGACAAGTCAACCAATTTGACCATGAGGGTTTGACCCCAGGGTCAACTGACAAGTGGGCCCGACACTTTTAAGTAGGTTTAGTTTAAAAATAATTAATTAACAAAATTAATTAATCTAATGACCCACCGATAGTGGGCCCCTACTAATTTATTAAGTGTTTAGTGATTTAATTAACTCTGTTAGTGACTGAGTCACTGACCAGTGAACCCCACTGGTCAGGTTTGACCTGTTAATGACAATTTGACCAGCTGACGTCATGATGATGTCATGCTGATGCAATTAAAAATATTCTGATTTAAATTACTTTCAGAAAATAGTTAGAACTTAGAAAAATCATAGAAATTAATTTGTAACTCAGATTGAAATAATTTGTAACTCAAATCAATCCAATGGTGCTGTTGTATTGGATGTTAGAGCAACCCATCTAGGTGAACATTGACATTTAGCAATAGGACAACATATGGAATATGAAATGGAGAACGACTTTGAACCTATATTCAAATACACTCCATCCAACTTGAATAATAGTGGCATTAGCTCATCCATTCATGTTGCCATGTCATGATCATGCATCATATTGTTGCACTTGTCGTGTATTGATTGTTATTGCGGTAGGTTCTGCTTCCGAGGATACCCCCGAGTATTCCAACGAAGGAGAATACCTTCCCGCTTCCCAGCAAGGCAAGCAACCCCATTGATCATTCCGATAACATCTCATTCTCTCGCTCCTGCTCTTGTTTATTGCATTAGGACAAACATTCAATTGCTTGTCATATGCGGTAGATGAACCCATTCCTTTGCATGACCCGTCATTGTCACAGTAAATAGCTAAACCTTGCAACCTAGCATACCTGATAGATGCTTGAGCCATGATGTGCTTTACCTACTTTGCCTGCTATGCTTTCTATGCTTAGAGTTGTGTTAGGTCTGATTCATCTGGGTGATGAACTGGAGTGAAACAATATTGTTCTGATGTGATAAGCTTAATGATGAACCCAATTTGGTAAATATAGCGATGAGAGGCTATGTAGGAGTACATAGCGGGTTGTCTCATTGGGACCGTTCTTAGGAACTGAGTTCCGTGTTTGTGATCCAAGGCTAGTTATTACCACACGTTGGGATACTTAATTAACCCTCTCGACTTATCAATCGCTTAGTCCTTGGTCCAGGAGTTGCAAATAGTTTCTGGTATTTATAGTATGCTGGAGGCCATGCATAGCGTTGACCCTAGGGGTGGGTTACGATGCGGTAGGTAGTGGCACGGTGTACCAAGGGTCACCCGAATGGTGGGCTTGGGAACCCTGCGCACATCGTTTGGGGCCGTAGCGGAAACTTCGGCCGGACTTCCGTGCAGGTTCAGTCTCAAATAGGCGATAGCCTGGACTAGAGGTCTTGTGTGATTGACGATTGTGGCCGACTCCCTGGCTGGGCTTCCGCTTGAAGGTTGCCGAGGTGCACGATTTTATGAGCACACCGCGATAAGTGGAGAGAGAATGTGTGAAGGAGTACACCCCTATAGGGTATGAACCTGTTCGAATAGCCGCGTCCTCGGATATGGACTACTTGGAGAACTTATGTTGTTCATAGATAACTTAATGGATACTCATAAAAATCTCAAGACAAGTGTGAGTATCGTGGATGGCACTCTCGTAGATGACGGAAGTGAATCCATGGTGGTGTATTGTTGTGGGGTTAGTGGAGTCGTCTGCGATATTTAAAATTTGAACAAAGAATTAATATGTGTAGTATAGGTTAGCCAAGAGTAAAAGATGGCATTGTTGCATAAACTCCACCACTCCCCTTGTTGATACATGAGCATAAATAGACTAGGTCTACTTTAAAGACTTGCTGAGTATGTTTGTACTCACGTTGCTTAATAAATGTTGCAGATGAGACTCAGGACCCATCAGGTGGGTTCTACCTAGATGTCAACAACGCCGAATAGCTGGTGTCCCAGCTACGACCTTATGCCCTATGGCGGGCTATAGATAGTCAGGCCATGTGCCTTTTTACCCTTTCATCTGTCTGTACCCAGATAGCTTTATGCTTCTGCTTGGTTTGTCTGAACTTGCTTGTATGACTTGAGTGTTGGGTCATGTGACCCATACCTGTAAGAACATATTATGCAAGGCTCCTTTGAGCATCTTAAATAAAAGTTGTGTTGTTGTATGGTTATGTTGTGATGCCATAGTTGTATCTATGCATACCGGGCATGTCGTGCGTACGTGTGACGTGCAACGGTATGTATGGGATCCGACACCTAGACATGTGCCTTTAGTAGTACTCTTTACGGGGAACTGCCTCTTTGTGCTTCCACCGAGCCTTGGTAGCTTGCTACTGCTCCGGACACATTGATTGACCGACATGTATCCTTCTTTGTTGTTGTGTCTGTCCCTTCGGGGAAATGTCTTGCAGTGTAATGGAGTCCTTGTAGCTTGCTATGACTCGTCTACACACGCTTGAGACCAACATCTGCATTGTTGGGTTATGTATGCATGTTCCCGTACGGATGTGCCACTTGGGTTCTATGACTAGTCATGTTGGCCCGGCTTCTCTGTCGTTTGAATGCTAGCGACATATTCACATATGTGAGCCAAAAGACGCAAACGGTCCCGGCTAAGGTAAGGCTATAGCCGTGGAGTTACCGTGCGTGAGGCCGCAAAGTGATGTGGTGTGTTACTGGCTGGATTCCTATGACTTAGGATCGGGGTCCCAACAGCGTTGGTATCAGAGCCTAACTGACTGTAGGACTACCAAGCCAAACCGGTCGAAGTTGAGTCTAGAAACACTATAGGAATATAAGGGAATTGATTGTGGAAGGGAACGTAAGGCTCTTTTTACTCCTCTTCCCAAGTTATTCTATTCTGAGTCACCCTCATCTTTTCCACGGGGTTAAGAGCTAGGCTTCTATCTATTTCTTAGGATGACGAGTTACTAACCATGGACTCGTAGCTAGTTTGTTCGCAAGTAAACTCCGGTATTCAGTTATTGTTTGGTGTGACAACCAGTGGGATTAGAAACTTGAGTCTAGAAAGCTGAGTGGTTATGCTATCCAATCTTTGCAGTTGTCTCAAAATCCTTTTTGAGAAATTACAACCGTTATGTTGTCCAATTTCCGCTAGGATCTCTAATGCCTTTGCATCATTCTCTGTTTCAGATGCCCCTTGTCCTTCTTGTCAGGTGGTCCATCTGACTAGGTGCATCGATGTACCGGGTCACACGGCCATGTTGGTTAGAGTTATGATGGAGACTGGTTACCGTTAGTACCCAGAGTATACAGTGGAGGACCAGTATCGAGACTTCAACCAGGGCTAGTACGTGTGTACTGTTAGGATATATCCATCATATCCCGGAGCTACAGAGCCGCTTCATTGGTCATATGGATTAGGTGTCACCAAAGACATGGCAGTTCAAGAGGCCGCCTACACCATGTTGACTATTATGAGATCTCACCATGGACTGCTTCAGAACACAGAGTTCTGCTATGTTCCTGCTACTCTAGGAGGAGAGGATGGTTATCTTAGTGCAGCCTATTATGATCATTCTCATGAGGACCCTAGGCTTCAGGTGACCACTCAGATGTTGGAGAACAGGGATCGTGATGCACGTGCCCTTTGCATGGAGCTATATGCTACCCGTGCACGTCTTTGGACAGCCCTAACGCAGCTAGCACCTGTCGTGCAGATAGGCTATGGAGATTTGGAGATGCTGAGCCTATTGCGGACTCATCGGCCAGCTCGCGTAGACTGGCCCGATGTTGGAGGCATCACTCCTCTTCGAGGACCATTGTTTCCACCAACCAGGGGACCGAGGCCATATCCGTGTCCTTACGATTTCCAGGGATCGCATGCCAGGGTGTTTCCAGATCCCTAGGTTCAGCTTCCGGGTCACGGGGGTAACCTATATGAGGTGTTCTACGGCGATGCTTGAGTACGCGTATGTTAGTACTAGTATTGTAGTAGTTGTATTGCCACAGTCCTGCGTGTCTTGTGGGATATGACGGAGGTGTGAGTTGAGTTCCAAAGGTGTAGATAGATAATGTATAGGAAGCTTGTAATGCCTCCAATGAGTTGTATCATCTTTCAGTAGCTTGTACTTCAGCTTGGGCTTGTACTGAACTATGTCATGGTGTGTATGAATCATGGTGTTCATATGGCAGTTTGTTTATTACCATGTTGATCGGGTGTTTACCCATGCATGCCATATTGCTCAGTACATTCCACATCTCATGTCTTAGAGTTGTTGTCCTCCTTGTCTAAGCTATGGGTTTGTTTTTCCCAGGATGGTGTCAACTAGGAATAACCCCATGCCTGTCTTCGACTAGGGCGAGGGAAGCCAACCAAGACAAGAAAACCTGCCGCAGGCGCCCTCCTTGGCAGAAGTGATGCTCGAAGCTGAGCGGAATAAAAGGGAGACCAACAAGTTGTTGGAACGTATTGGGCAGAATACAATGCGTCCTCCTGTCACACCCTATGTTTGTAGCACATTGTTATGTTTGGGTTTATAAAATTTGGAGCCAACTAAAACTTTTTCAAAGTGCTTGTGCTTGTTTGCTATGTTGTTTTCTTGCTTGATGATTGTGTTATTTGGCACTACTAGGTTCTATTCCACTTCATATCTCATCTTCCTTGTTCCAAACCTCTTGCCCAATGATCATGCCATGTGAATAGTGCCCAAAACTATTTTTATCAAATTTTGTTTCAACCAAAAATGATTTATTCAAATTAAATTTCCAAAACCCCTTGAAATGAGGTTTGCACTGCAAATCCTCAAATTGGGTGGATTCTTCTTTTCCAAAAGCTTTATTTCAAACCCACTATATATAAGACTTCCCAAAACAACAAAATACTATTTTAAGGATTATTTTCACATTTTATTTAAAGGCTTTTTCTTAAGGCCAGAAATGGATTTTCTTAGGGAAAAATTATTTAAATGCTTTAAAAATATTTGAGAAAATTAAGAGAAACTCAGTGGACATATATTTTCCATATATATGAGTTTCAACACAAGGGCATGATCAGATCATAGGCAAAACCCCTCAAAACCCTTTCTGTTCACATCAAACTTTTGGAATATTTCTATAAGAAATATTCTCAATAAATTCCAGGAAAATTCCAGCAAGTCAGCACTATCATGAGTGATGATCTTGCAAAGTTTCATCTCAATCCAAGTTGATTTGGTTCATCAAACCATCCCAAAACCATTCCTTTCCAAAATCAAGTTTGAGCAACTTTACATTGTGAAGTGTCTCCCCTTGGCCTCAAACTTTGTGGGCATGCTCTAATGGCCAAATGGTGATGATACACTAAGTGGTGCATCAAGGGTTAAAGCCTAGAATCAATGGATCTGCACAAATCTGATTCTTCTAATTTCTAGGGTTCATCAAATTTCCATTATCAACTTTTTCCCCTTGAGCTCAAATTTGGTGAAGCATCTCATTTCTACCCAGCATTTGACCCTGGTAAATATCTCAATAAGTTGGTAAACTTACCCTGCCCAAAACACCATCAAACACCTTCTGGTGATTTGGTAAAACCCCCTATTTCTACCTCTTACCCTTTTACCCTTGCCCCCAACTTTTTACCACATATTCTTGCATTGCCCAAGTACCTCCAGTAAAAGTCCCAAGCCATCAGCCACTGTTAGGTGGGGTAAAACCCTCATTTCCCCCTTGGACAACATCTTTTTCTACCTCATTGCCCCTTTTCTTCTTTCCTAAGGCATCCCGCAACATCCAAAGCCCTACCCTCTATTGTTAAAACCCCTAGATCCCCCTAGACGTAGCCGGCCACGCAGAAGACGCCGTTGGCATGCCGTGGCATGCCAAACGCGTGCTCTGGAGCGCGCTACAGTGCCTGTCGGCACTGTAGCCATCACCCACTTCATGGCTCCGGCGGCCTCGGGCCTCTCCCTCGCGCCACTTGGTCCCCCCCGGCGTCCGCGCCATGCCACCCTTGTTGGCCCCTCCTCTCTCTTCCTCCTCTGGCCCCTCTCGCACGCGCCGCGGCTGCCCGAACCGGCGGACCATGGGGCTCGCACGCACGTGCTCCCCCACCCCTCTCTCCTCTCCCTCTGGTCGTGGGCAACGCCAGGAACGCCGCTGACCCCTTCTCTCCGACGTCCTCGCCGGTGCACGGGTCCATGGTGGTCCGCCCCTCCCTCTATTTAAGCCCCCAGGCATCTCTCTTCCCTCCTCTGGCTCCCTTCCACCCTCTATTGCGCTCCCAAACCACCCGAGCGACCTCCCGGAGCCTTAGTACTCGGTATCGACCGAGGCGCCGCCGCGGCGGAGCTTCGTCGATCTCGGGACACAAGCCTGCTCCGACACTCCTCTCCCCTCCATCGAGATTGTAGGGTCCCTCCGACATCTTCCCCTCTCCTCCCCATCCATTTCCTGTAGAGGAGCACCGCCGGCGACCCCTCCCGAAGCCACCTCCGCCGCGGGTGCTTGCCGCCGGCAGCTCCGGCCACCTCTGGCCTTCCTTCGACTTCCCCTGGAACGGCGACAACCTCCTGAACCCATTCCCGCCTCCAGATCCCCTCGTCGTGCCTCCCTTCGCCGCCGGTGAGCTCCTCCCCTTCTTGTCCCGAGGTGGGAGAAGGACCCGACAGGTGGGGCCCACCCGTCAGCCTCTCTTCCCTCTCCCGCTCTCTCTCTTCCCCTCGAGTCGCTGACGACCGGGCCCTGCGCGTCAGGTTTGAACCTAACCGCGCGCGAGGCCGGCTGGTTGGCCAGTTGGGCCAGCCCAGCCTCTAGCCGCCTCTGGCCCAGGTCCCCGTGTCTTTTCCTTTTCTTTTTCTTTTTCTATGGGCTTTGCAAAAATCCCACAGAACCCAAATTAATTCCTATCACAATTATTTTTCCACCTACATTCCTAGAATAATCCCTAGAATTTAATAGTACCATTTGTAAAAATGTTTGAAAATATTTTTAGTACTGTTTTATTTAAAAACCTATATTTAGGCACCATTTTGCCTCTGTTATTTAATTTCTAAAATGTTTTTTACAACAAAACCCTAGGGGGTATTTTTAGTATGACATTGGGTATTTATCAGAATAGATTAGCATTTTTAATAAGTAGTTGAGTGCTGTGTTTTTGTGTGTTGCTTATTTTATCATTATTTTATCGCGGCGATAGATTGCGCTGTTGATGAAGGAGTTGGACCCGAAGACTTCGAAGACTCCGGAGACTTTGTTGAGCCAGGCAAGCAGCCCATAGACCATGATGAGAAACCATTTTTATTGCATGTCATATAACACTTTACTTTCATCATAATTGATCATGTGATGTGGTGTTCCCCCTTTCGATGGGATGCCTCTGTTACTTTTCCGTTGACACTTGCATCGTGCATGGCCTACCACCTTATGAGGGTTATGCGGGTGGGAGTAGATAGGATGCTAGTAGATGCTACACAAAGGGATGGGATCTATGCATAGTGATGGGAAGAAAGAAATGATTTCAAAGACTTTTTTTTGAAACCCCCGTTGGGTGCCACTAATGCCCGAGGGAGATGTTGATGAGATGGGTGACCACTTGAGAAAGAAGTGGTGTGCCAAAACAAGATGAGGATGTGTTTTCAAAAACGGAGGGTTTACGATTTGTCGACCGTCCCAACCTTACATGCGCAACCACGATACCCCTTATGGGACGGGGCTTTGCAGATTACTATGGTTGGTACTAGAAAGGAGCCCACATTACTAGTGGCAAGAGTGAAGTGGTCACTCTTGAGACGGGGTCGTCCCAGAGAGGAAGGTCATGCGCTGTCTTTATAGGCACCGGGCACACCGTTGCGTGTCCTCATGGATGATACGAGTGATGTATATCATGAGGGATGGCACCAACGAGTGGACTCTTTGTTTAGTATCACCATGGGAAAGGCATTGTTCGGGTTCTTACCTCGGGTATGTTATATACCGCGAGTCGTGGATGACATGGAAGTTCCCCGAGTCTTGTTGGTAAAGTGTGCAACCTCTGTAGAGTGTAAAACTATTCGAATAGCCATGTCCACAGTCAAGGACAGTTGGGTGGTGCTGCTTATGCCACGTCCGATTGTTTTCGCAAAAACTTGGTGTGCGTATGTGTGTGATGGTGACAAGAGGTCACATGAGCTAAGAACAATGACTTAGTGTGATGAGTGAACATGAGATGTTCAACCAATACTTACGGTGATAACTGCAATTTGTGCACATGAATACCTGCTAGTTGTTGATGCATGCTCACTAGTTACTTGATCATGTCATTGGCATACAAAATTAGCTTTCCGCAAATTTACGTATTTAGTGCTATATCATGCATCATTGTTACCTTGTTCCACAACTTTGGTTGCTTGCGAGTACATTCAAAGTACTCATTGGCTTGCCATTGGTTATTTAATTGGCCAGGCATGGAAGAACAGGAGTATGTTGAAGAGTTCATTGGAGACGAACATGCGAACTAGGACACTTCCCAATCAGAATGCCTGTAGGTTAAGGCAGATGGCATGGGTTCACGCTTTCGATCAAGATTTCTGCTGCTTGTTCTATTTTAAGTGTTTGACCCGTGTGGCCCTATCTATGTAAGACTTGACCTTCATGGTCATTATTTGTGTAAGACATTAAGTGTGGATGTAAGACTCTTGTTATTCAGCTTCTGTGTGTTCAGTGAGCATTGATCTCTAGGATCACTGTACACGTGCATTCAGTGATCACGACTTATGAGTCGGGGTCCCCACAGAGCTGGTATCAGAGTCATCCTAACTGTAGGAAGCCCTTAGTTAGCATGGATGTGAGCCAGGATAAAACCAACTTTCAAAACTACACCTAGCATTTGTACTTAGGAATTCTGCACCGTTTACCTCTTCTTATCTTCACACAACACTCTGCTAACTCTCCTCCTTTCAACCCTTTGTAGATGGTCGTTGTACCCGAGGCCTTCCTGACATCCGACTTTCCCTTACTCCTTGGGGATAGCCTGGAGAAGTGCCAGTTTCGCCAACAACCCATTTTCCTCTACCACGAGCACGGGGTCGATGCCGTCACGAAGGAGTACCACGTAGATGTGGTCGTGAAGGCAAACGACTCCCCGACCAGTTGGTTCTTTGTAGGACCACGGATGGAGACCATGATGTTTGCCATCGAGATAGCTGCACGCAAGGCACTCCTACACCTTCGAGACATCATTCTAGAGATGGCTGACGAGCCAGCTACTCGCTACCTTCCCTTCAGGAAGGATGATTTTGGTGAGAGTCGGACACTGATTCTGACCAAGATAGATGGCACACCACTCATGTTCCAGACCTATTTCAGCCTCTATGCCGATAGTCTGGTTCACAACTTGATGAAGGAGTCTGTGAAGCTCCGCGAGGAACTTCACCACACCCGGGAGCTACTTCGGCAAGCCAAGACGAAGCCAGACAAGATCAAGAAGGATGAAGCCCCCGAGGGACAACCAACTGTCGCTTATCGAGGAAGAGTACCCCTAGCTAGCGATGCACCTACGCGTAGTCATCACATGAGTGCGAAGGAGTACCGTGAGCTCTTCACCGACCTGCCTGCTAAGCGTCGTCGGGATGGACCTCCTTGTTCCCCGACCCCTTCAACCGGGAACGATGCCTGTTCAGGTGATGAATAGGAGGAAGACCTAGAGGAGCGTGACTACGAGACCGAGCACTCCTCCACCTGAGTCCGAGAACCCCTAGGGTAGGATTAGTCATGCATCCCTCATGCAAAGTCGAGTCTTTGTAATGGTTCATATGAAACCATTTGTGCTTGTTGTTTGTTTTGTTGTTTGTGTTTCGATGCAAGTCGCGCTTTTGCCCTAGGCAACATGTAAGAGACTCCATCGTCTATGTTAATATATGTTGGTCTTTTGACCTTTGTTTCAACACACTTGCACTTGACCGACCCCCTTAGGCGTGCTTTTCCGTTATTGCTTATCCTCTTGTCATTCGAGTTGTTTGACTTGGCTGCTCCAAACAGGATGGTGACTGCTACCCGCTACAACTCCTTCACCAACCCTGAAGCTGGCAACTCGAGCCAGCAACAGGGAGCTGGTGGGGTTGCTCACGCTGGAGGACACCAGGAGCAGCCACAAGGCGACATTCCCCCGCCACCACCTCCACCGGAGAACATGACCATAGCTCAGTTTCTCCAAGTTCTCCGGGAGGAGCGCCAAGCCAACAATGCTGCTATCCAGCAGATGGCTCAGGCCCTCGTGAACAACCAGCAGCAAGACATGAACAACAATTGCCGCTCCATGCTATCTGAGTTCATGAGGAACTCGCCCCCAACCTTCACCGAGACTGCTGAACCATTGGATGCTGATGACTGGATCCGCACCATTGAGGACCTCCTTGCACTGGTCACTTGCAATGAGGATCGTGAGAAGGTGCTTTATGCCTCTCACTGCCTCGAAGGTACCGCCCGAGCTTGGTGGGATGGATTCAAGGTCATGAAAGGAGAATGTGTGATCACGTGGAATGACTTCAAGGAAGGATTCCACACTACCCATATTCCTTTTGGGATCATGGCTATCAAGAAGAGAGAATTCCGAGTGCTAAAGAAAGGAAGTGGCTCTGTCAAGGAGTACCTGCAGAAGTTCGACCTGTTGTCAAAGTATGCACCCGAAGACGTCACCACAGAGGCTGCCAAGAAGGAATGCTTCATGGAAGGACTTGAACAGGTCATGTAGTATCAGCTCATCGTCTGCGACTGTCAAACCTTCTTCGACTTGGTGCACAAGGCCCTGATGCTGGAAGACAAGCGTCGTGCCATAGACGACACTTGCAAGCGCAAGATGATCAGCAAGGGTAGCCCCAGACTTCTCAAAGGACTTTGTTATCTATTGCGACGCCTCACGACAAGGATTAGGTTGCATACTCATCCAAGATCGTCATGTGATTACATACGCATCTTGACAGCTATGTCCATATGAGGATAATTATCCAACACATGATCTTGAGCTTGCAGCTATAGTCCATGCACTGAAAACCTGGCGACATTACCTTCTGGGTAATCGTTGCGAAATTTACACTGATCACCAAAGTCTGAAATATATCTTCACCCAGCCGGATTTGAATCTCAGGCAAAGACGGTGGGTTGAGTTGATTACAGATTATGACTTAGGGATAACTTACACCCCGAGGAAAGCCAATGTCATGGATGATGCACTAAGTCATAAGTCTTATTGTAACAACCTGATGTTACAACAAAGTCAACCACTTCTCTATGAGGAATTTTGGAAGTTGAACCTTCACATTGTTCCTCAAGGATTCCTTTCCAACCTGGTGGCGAAACCTACTCTTAGGGATCAAATCGTAGCTATTCAGAGGTATGATAAGGGTATATCTCGGATCAAGGAGAATATTGCTAGCGGAAACGCTAAAGATTTTTCCACGGACAATCAGGGTGTTGTGTTCTTCCAGAACCGATTGGTGGTTCCTAAGAGCATACGCTTAAGACAACTGATCCTTAAGGAGGCTCATGATTCTCCTCGCACAATTCATCCTGGTAGTACCAAGATGTATTAGGACCTACGTCAGAGGTTCTGGGGGATTAGGATGAAGAGAGAAATTTTTCAGTTCGTTGCTAACTGTGACGTTTGTCATCGTGTTAAGGCAGAACATCAAAGGCCTGTTGGCACCATTCAACCCTTAGCTATTCCTGAATGGAAATGGGATAAGGTCGGTATGGATTTCATCACGGGATTTCCCAGGACCAAGAGAGGGAATAATGTTATCTTTGTGGTCATAGACCGTCTTTCCAAAGTGGCTCATTTTCTTCCCGTTTGAGAGAGTATAACTGCTAGCCAACTAGCGGAGTTATACACTTCTCGAATAGTTTCTCTTCATGGTGTTCCTTTGGAGATTAACTCAGATCACGGAAGTATCTTTACTTCCTGATTCTGGAAAATCTTCCAAAATGCTATGGGGACTCATCTATCCTTTAGCACTGCTTTCCATCCGCTGTCAACTGGTCAAGTTGAGCGAGTCAATCAAATTCTCGAAGACATGCTCATAGCTTGTGTTATATCCTTCGATATGAATTGGGAGAAATGTCTTCCATTCACCGAATTTGCTTATAACAATAGTTATCAATCAAGCTTGGGCAAAGCCCCTTTTGAAGTTCTCTATGGACAAAGGTGTCGAACACCTCTTAATTGGTCAGAAACCGGAGAGAGGTAACTCTTTGGCCCAAATATGATCCAAGATGCAGAGGAGCAAGTTCGCATTATTCATGAAAAGTTGAAAACAGCCCAATCTCGTCAAAAGAGCCAATATGATCGCCATCATAAGGCTGTGACCTATGAAGATGACAAGAAGGCTTATCTTTGAGGTACACCTCTCAAGGGTACCCATCGATTTGGTATCAAGGGCAAGTTGGCTCCTTGTTACATTGGACCTTTTCGCATTCTTGCTAAACAAGGAGAAGTTGCCTACCAATTGGAACTTCCGCCGCATCTTTCCAAGGTTCATGATGTCTTGCACGTCTCGCAACTCAGGCGTTGCTTCTCGGATCCTGTCCGCGAAGTAGACCACAAAGCGCTTGCTCTCCAAGATAACCTTACATATCGAGAATACCCTGTTTGTATTCTTGATCAAGCTGAGCGTACCACTTGGCGCCAAAACATCAAGTTTCTCAAGGTTTAGTGGTCACACCATTATGAGAAGGAAGCCACATGGGAAAGAGAGGATCGTCTTTGACTAGAGTACCCCGCGCTCTTCCCGACGACTTCCAATTCTCGGGACGAGATTCTTTTGAGTGGGGGTGAGTTGTCACATCCCTAGTTAGCTAACTTAGGTCAGCATGTGTGTGCATCATGTTTTCATTTTTTTGCATCAGCTTGAAATAGGGATTAACAGAAACCCTATCACCTCACCTGAATCAAACCAATTCAACAGATGTGAAAAATCAACAAATCCAAAATGCCCATAAAAAATGTCCCCTATATCTGATAAATGTTGACATCAATATATCATGGGTCATTCTAAATATCTGAATTTATATAGCATTTCAGAAATAAATAATAAAGCTACTGAAAGTGCCAAATAAAGCATTATAATTATTTAGATATTCAAAATATTCTGAAACTTTTGGTAGAGGTTTGAAATATTCAAACTAAACTCTATAAAATATCTGAGTATTTTGTGCCAAGCATTTGTGCCTAAAACAAAATAAAACAAATGTCAGAAAATGCAAAAGAGAAAGAAATAAGGAAAATAGGAAAAGGAAACCTACCTCAAGCCCAGGCCAGGCCGGCCCACCTAGCCCAAGGAGGTCGTCGTCCTCCTAGCGGCCAGGAGGATGAGCGCGTGGTTGCCGTGCGCCCGCGTCGGAGCTGCCACACACCTCCCTCCCTGCCTGCCTCCGCTCGCTAGCACGACGGGGATAAGCTCAGAGAGCCGTCCCCATCGCTCTCTCTCTCTCCCTCGCCCGCAACTCTCTCTTCCCCTCTGCCCCGCCATGGCCACCGCCTTCTTGCCGCCGTAGGTGCCGCTCTAGCTGCTCCTCCTCTCCCCCTGAGCCCCCCATTTGCTCCACCTTGACGTGTTGGTCCTCTTTGCCGAAGGAATCGAGCTCGAAGGCCCCCCAACATCAACCCTATTGTCTTCTTCCTCCTCGGTCACCGGAGACCACCGTCGTCCGTCTGTCGCCATCAGAGCTTCCCCGAGCCCGCTCTCGACGCCGTCGCACCGCTGTGAGCCCCCGGTTCTTTCCCCTTATTTTCCCCATCTCTAGCGAGCTCTAGCGCCAATCCACCTCGGACCCGAGAGCTCCTTGTTGCCGGCGAGGACGTGGCCGTCGCTGCGGCGACCCAGGCTCGCACCTGAGCACGTAGGCGTGCTCAGGAGGGTCCCACGTAGCCGTAGGAGCCTTCAGTTGGCCCGCTCGAGCTCTGGCTCGACGTGCCCGTGCTCGCCCAAGCTCCGGCAGCCGTCACGCTCAACGCTGGCGCCGACTCCGACCATCCCAGCCCTTGGGAGGTGTCGGGTTTGACACGCGCGAGCACGCAGGGCCGATCTGTGCCCTATGTCATCCATTTGGTCGCCGGAGGAGGGTTTCCGCCTCCCTCCCTCGTCCCTGACGTCGACGGCGGCTCAACGTTGGCAAGTCAACCAGTTTGACCACGAGGGTTTGACCCCAGGGTCCACTGGCAAGTGGGCCCGACCCTGTTAATTAGGTTTAGTTTAAAAATAATCAATTAACAAAATTAATTAATCTAATGACCCACTAACAGTGGGCCCCTGCTAATTTATTAAGTGTTTAGTGATTTAATTAACTCTGCTAGTGTCTGAGTCACTGACCAGTGGACCCCATTGGTCAGGTTTGACCTGTCAACGACAATTTGACCAGCTCACGTCATGCTGATGCAATTAAGGAATTTCTGATTTAAATTAATTCCATAAAATAGTTAAAATTAAAAAAATCATAGAAATTAATCTGTAACTCAGATTGAAATAATTTATATAACAAAATTTATCAGAAAAATCCAATGAATCCAATGGTGATGTTGTCTTGCATGTTAGAGCAACCCATCTAGGTGAACATTGACATTTAGCAATAGGACAATATATGGAATATGAAATGGAGAACGACTTTGAAAGTATATGCAAATACACTCATCCAACTTGAATAATAGTGGCATTAGCTCATCCATTCATGTTGCTATGTCATGATCATGCATCATATTGTTGCACTTGCCATGTATTGATTGTTATTTATCTGCATTGCGGTAGGCCCTGCTTCCGAGGATACCCTCGAGTATCCCAACGAAGGAGAATACCTTCGCGCTTCCTAGCAAGGCAAGCAACCGCATTGATCATTCCGATAATATCCCATTCTATCGCTCCTGCTCTTGTTTATTGCATTAGGACAAACGTTCAATTGCTTGTCATATGCGGTAGATGAACCCATTCCTTTGCATGACCTGTCATTGTCACAACAAATAGCTAAGCCTTGCAACCTAGCATACCTGGTAGATGCTTGAGCCATGATGCTCTTTACCTACTTTGCTTGCTATGCTTAGAGTTATGTCAGGTCTGATTCATCTGGGTGATGAACTGGAGTGAAACAATATTGTTCTAATGTGATAAGGTTAATGATGAACCCGATTTGGTAAAGGGAGCGATAAGAGGCTATGTAGGAGTACATAGCGGGTTGTCTCATTGGGACCATTCTTAGGAACCGAGTTCCGTGTTTGTGATCCAAGGCTATTTACTTCCACACGTTGGGATACTTAATTGACCCTCCCAACTTATCAATCGCTTAGTCCTTGGTCCAGGAGTTGCAAGTAGTTTCTAGTGTTTATAGTATGCTGGAGGCCGTGCGTAACGCTGACCCTAGGGGTGGGTTATGACGCGGTAGATAGTGGAACGGTGTACCAAGGGTCACTCGAATGGTGGGCTTGGGAACCCTGCGCACATCGTTTGGGGCCGTAGCAGAAACTTCGGCTAGACTTCCGTGCGGGTTCAGTCTCAAATAGGTGATAGCCTAGACTAGAGGTCTTGTTTGATTGACGATCGTCGTCGACTCCCTGGCTGGGCTTCTGCTTGAAGGTTGCCGAGGTGCATGGTTTTATGAGCACACAACGATAAGTGGCGAGAGCGTGTGTGAAGGAGTACACCCCTGCAGGGTATGAATCTATTCGAATAGTTGCGTCCTCGGACATGTACTACTTGGAGAACTTATGCTGTTCATAGATAACTTAGTGGATACTCATTAAAATCTCAAGACATGTGTGAGTACCGTGGATGGAACTCTCGTAGATGACGGAAGTGAATCCATGATGGTGTATTGTTGTGGGGTTAGTGGACTCGTGTGCGATATTTAAAATTTGAACAAAGAATTAATATGTGTAGTATAGGTTAGCCAAGAGTCAAAGCTGGCATTGCTGCATAAACTCCACCACCCCCTTGTTAATACGTGAGCATAAATAGACTAGGTCTGCTTTAAAGACTTGCTGAGTACATTTGTACTCACGTTGCTTAATAAATGTTGCAGATGAAACTCAGGACCCATTAGGTGGGTTCTACCTAGATGTCGACAACGCCGAATAGCTGGTGTCCCAGCTACGACCTTATGCCCTGTGGCGGGCTGTAGATAGTCAAGCCATGTGCCTTTTTACCCTTTCATCTGTCTGTACCCTGCCAACTTTATGCTTCTGCTTGGTTTGAATGAACTTGCTTGTATGACTTGAGTGTCGGGTCATGTGACCCCTACCTATAAGAACATATTATGCAAGGCTCCGTTGAGTCTCTTAAATAAAAGTTGTGTTGTTGTATGGTTGTGATGCCATAGTTGTATCTACACATACCGGGCATGTCGTGCGTACGTGTGACGTGCAACGGTATGTATGGGATCCGACACCTAGCCCTGTGCCTTTAGTAGTACTCTTTACGGGGAACTGCCTCTTTGTGCTTCCACCGAGCCTTGGTAGCTTGCTACTGTTCCGGACACATTGATTGACCGGCATGTATCCTTCTTTGTTGCTGTGTTTGTCCCTTCGCGGAAATGTCTCGCAGTGTAATGGAGTCCTTGTAGCTTGCTATGACTCGTCTAGACACGCTTGAGACCGACACTTGCATTGTTGAGTTATGTATGCATGTTCCCGTACAGATGTGCCACTTGGGTTCTATGACTAGTCATGTCGGCCCGGGTTCTCTGTTGTTTGAATGCTAGCGACATATTCACATATGTGAGCCAAAAGACGCAAACGATCCCGACTAAGGTAAGGCTACGGCCATGGAGTTACCGTGCGTGAGGCCGCAAAGTGATGTGATGTGGTACAGGCTGGATTCCTATGACTTAGGATTGGGGTCCCGACTAAATTCCTATAAATAATGAACTTTTTGGTATACAACGAGGAGTTTCCAAATGTGCAATGAATCTTTTTTTCTATACGGTTAACTTTTTTTGATTACGTGAACAAATTTTGAAAATATGAATAAATTTTGGAGTTTCGATCTTTGTGTGAAAAGGACAGGCCATTTTCTAAAAAATTGTCTTTTGAAATTCTGAATATTTTTTAAGAATATAAATTGATGAAAAAAAGAAAAAAGAAAACAAAAAATAAGCAGCGAAAGAGAAAAAGGAAACGAAACGATAGGTCAAAAAAGCCAGCCATCTAAACTCTGCTTTCAATGAAGCGATGGCGTTTTGATGCTCACAAACTTTAAATAGGATCGGCTTCATTTCGTACATCGAGTCACAATTTATGTGCACCGTTCCTTCTCTGAACAGCCCTTGGCGAACGCTCATGTCTCGTGGGCCTGAGCCTATTTGAGTTTCCTTTCTTTTCCAAACTTAGCAAAAAATATGTACCAAGGAATTCTCAATGGATAGCTCCTGTAGGAGGCTTTGTGAAAGTAAACATTGATGTAGTGGTGACGCGACATTGAAGCTATGGGGCTATAGGTGCAATCTGTAGGGATCAAGCGGGAGCCTTTCTTGGTGCGTCAGCAATTGTATTTAGGAATATTGCGGAACCAGTCACACTTGAGACCCTTGCAGTAAGGGAAGCGTTGGCCCTATCGGATGACCTTCACGTGTAGACGGTTCACATTGATTCAAACTGCAATGTTGTGGTCGAAGAAATCAAAGAGAAAAGTTAGGCGAACCACGTCGCTATTATACATGAGATAATGGAACATTCATTGGCTTTTATTTCATGTAAAATGGTTCATAAGTTTAGACGTTCAAAATTTAGCAAAACATGTGCTTTCTCTCAGAGCTGACCGCCATGTTTGGTTAAGTTGTCCGAGGAAACTTCCATCTGTCCTTAAAAACATTGTGACGAACCAGAAATCTTCCATCCGTCCTTGTAAACATTGTGACGAATTAATAAAGCTTCGTGAGATTTATTTTGAATGGATAGTAGTAGTAGTAGTAGTAGTAGTAGTAATAGTAGTAGTACTAGTAGTAGCAGCAGTAGCAGTAGCAGTAGTAGCAGTAGTAGCAGTAGCAGCAACAACAGTAGTAGTAGTAGTAGTAGTAGTAGTAGTAGTAGTAGTAGTCATGCGACCCTGTGTGTTTCTACCAATTTTTGCATAAAAGCCAGGGTTGGTGACAATCAGATATATGAAGAAAGAGACCAATGGTCTTGCATGAGATAATCAATTCCTTTGTTGGTGAAACTTGTGGATTGATCAAGGAAATGTCTAGCACCATAGAGCTAGATGACCATGGCATCATGATCCGGTGGCATGTTTGACTGCAATCAAAGAGTCTCAACCAGATTCACAGTTGGGTTATTAATTGTTGAGAGAATTCCTTATTTAACACTAGCTTATTTTTTTGCCTTATTTGACAATGTTAAAAAAATTCTTCCTTATATAACATGAACACTAAAATTTATTCCCTTTCTAACAATTCCATCCATTTTGAGCACTAACGGTGTTAAATGGTACCCGAGAAGACGATTTATCCCCGATGAACTTGTGACCAAAATTCTTGGATATAAATTATTTCACAACTTAGTTCAAAAATTGGGCAGAACCTCCCCTATAATTTGATGCATATCAAGATCACACAATTCGCATATACATATATTTCAACAAATAGTATTTAGATTTGCACATAAACATCCAGGCTCACATCCAAATACGCATATATCACTTACAACATATCTAGGTTCACTTATACGGGTCCGACATCCAAGTCCACATCATATGAGCAACACAAAAGGATTGTCATCATATCCAGGTTCATATACATGATATGGACTGCACGAAAGTGACTTAAGCTTCACATACATGAGTCCAAGTCCACATAATATGATATGAGCAGCAACAAAAGTGACTTTAACCGAAAGAAATTAAATTTTGTTCACAAGCTAAGCCTTCTTTTGCTTATTGTGCTCATTGCGAGGCTGGCTGAGTTAGCCTTTTTGCTTCTAGTGCCCATTGTAGGGCTGTCAAATGGCACCATAGGACAACTTCTATCCTTTTTAGAAAGTTCCATCTTCTTCCCCTTCCCTGATCTGCACATGTACATGTATGGCAGCAATAATTTGAGATCAAATAACAACATGAACTATGCATAATATGTGATATTAAAATTCAGAATTAGCAAAGGTCACCTTTTACACCCTTTTCCATTTTTCTTCTTTGTAGTCTCTAAAGTTTGGCTATGTTTTCCCTTCTTCTTGGTTGTATTTTCTAAGCTTTGGCTACGGATTAGATGAATACACACAAATCAAACTCAGTTTTCATCTGGCACTAATCAAACTCAGTTTTCATTTGCAACAAGCATAGGTATAGAATTGTTAACCTTGGTGGAAAATACATAGAGGTTGTCGGTGCTTCATCACCTCTTGGCACAATGGATGAGTCGACTGATTTGGTAGTCTTCCTCCTCTTCTTTGGTGGTTCTCTACACGAGCAATAAGAAAGTAGTTGACATGCATAGTTGATTACGAAATAGTAATGCAAGAAAGTAGTTAATATGCAATAAGAAGTAGGATGCATAGCCGATTACCTCACATCCATCAAAGCAGCAATGTCATCTTTGTTCCCCTTCTTGCACTTTTGCCAATGGTGTCATATTCCTTACAAATAGGGCATAATTGCTGACCACTTTTCCTAATTTTCTCACTACAACCCTTATGCCTCTCTGTTTGGGGCCAACCAGCTACTACTTTTAGCAAGGGTGGATGCATGAAGAATCCATGGTTAGATTCAGGCCACTGGGTCTTGTCATACATAACAGGGATTAGTTGGCCATAAGCTGCTCTAAACTTGTCAACAGAGTAATATGAGTCCACAAAGTTTTGTATATGTGCATTGACAAGCAATGTGATGAATGCTAGAACATGTTTGCAAGGAAGACCGAAACTTGCCATTGTCTACAAGAACATGTGTTGTCATGCAAGTTAACGACAAACCTAAATCCACTGCCTCCCAATTGAGTAACTTCAGCAACTTCTGCCGAGCTTTCTACCACCTCCAAGTTTAACTCTCTACTCTTTGCATTCAACTTCTTAATTATGTGGGGCAAAATCAATAAGGTAGCTAGCTTCTTTGCTACTTTTCTCCTTCGATTCCACATGATCATAATCATCTACCTAAGCTTGTCCATTAAGTCATCCAAGTTCAGTAAGGAACCAACATTTTATAGTGTTAAATAAGGAAGAATTTTTTTTAGAGTGTTAAATAAGAACCAACATTTCAAATAGTGTTAAATAAGGAATTTTCTCTTAATTGTTTGTGTATGCCTCTTTGGCTATGGAGCAATTAATATCGTAGCCATGGAGCAATTCATAGTGCACCACCATCGTCTCCTGTAGTCTTGCCGTCTATTTTTAAAATTTATAAGAAAAGTATGCAAGAATTTTTTTGAGCTTGAACAGAAGAAGTGCCATAAGAACATAACCCTTTTTAATCCTTCTCTTGATCTCTAGTTTCATGAGTAACCTGAGATATGCTTGGCACAATATATATTCCCATTGAGAGGGTGGGTTTCAAATCAACGATAAAAGTTAGTTATGTGTTCTTCAACTTGAATAACAATTCTATTCTAATATCTTACTTATTTTATTTGCATGGTATGTTACAACTTCTTGCCAACCATGGTTAACTTAATGCCTTAGTTATATATACCAGTCAATGTCTGCTATAACCTGAACGCAACGAGTGTTTGCAGGTCGCTGTTCAGATTGCAACAAATCATTATATAAATTTAGATTTGGTTTGTATTGTCGCAAGCAGGACGAGGCAGCTGCGATGATACTTTGCAGTGAAGGCGGAGCAGCAGAGTCCTCTGATCTACCACATTGTCTGATTGATAACATCCACTGCTCCTTTAGCTTGCATCCCACGTCTCCAAATCAATATCATATCAGGTTAATACAGATCATGATTATTGCAGCCATGAACCCGTCGAGTCAAAATTTGGTCTCATCGCGTAGTCTCGCCTTTGCAGGTGCTGGATATATTTGGCACGGATTAAACAAAGGGCCTCTCCTGATTCACATGTCTTCTCATTTGAAGCTATTCAAGCCGTGCATCTCAAATTTGTTTTTCTTATGAAAATTCCAGCGAATTGACGAACTGATTTGTTTTTTTGTTTTTTTGGGGGGAGAGAGGGAGGGGGAGCAGTGCAACAGAATGCAAACGTTTTACTATTAATATATCACAGTCACTATGTACCAACAGTTAAAGGGTGATTGATAGTTCCCGACGTTTAATCTTACAACTCCGGTTATTGCCTATTCCAATTGATGCAGATTTAATCTTTTCTCTCTGCGCATCATTTTACCAGGTGGTACATTTTGAAACATTTAGGAAGAGTACGGTCTTTTCAGATACTCGTTGTTTAATAGAATGGGCAAGTTTGGAAGCACATGCTAATAGAATACATGCATTGCACATGAATTGTCTTATTAATCATGCATAATTTGGAGCATGATTATCAAAATGGTTTGTCTAACAATACTGCGGAGACCTACATGTCTAAGGAGATTCTTAGTATAGAACCGATAGATGATGGATGGCCATTTTTCTAAGGTCATCTGACTGAGGAATAATGGTGCGGTTGATAAGACAGGGGTTGGACTTGCTTCCATTTGCAACAATCTTCATTGCTAAAGTGATCCAAAGTATGTTCTATTGCTAATTTCCAGTGGCTACTGAACCTCTTTGGAAACCAAGGAAGACATTCTCTATGCAACAAATAACTTGGTGCTGCTATTCATTTTTACATTGAAAATCTATATGAACAATTTAGTATAAAAAATTATATGCATTGACTGTGAAATGTTATGCAACACCATCCTCCAAATTGTTATGTGTTTGATCCTCTTGATACAGTCATATCTCACAAATAATTGAGTCATACACTGATAATATATGTCGTGACCTGGCCCTAGTACATTTGCAAAATTCTAAATGGCAAGTTTATGAAAACCATAAAAAAATAGATGTCTACTAATAACCATGCACGTGCAACGCACATGGCCAAGATAAAATATAAATGTGAGTATGCTCAAAGGACCCAAATTTTTAAATCCATGTCCTGGTATAATTTATAATAAATCTTCATAATTGGGAATCTATACAAGTATTCTAGAATGAGCTTTCGAAGATAAATTATAACTGAACATAAGAATATTAATATTCCTTTAAAAAACTGTTAAATACATTCAGCAAACCCCATGCTTGGTGTATGCCAACTACCAAGTGCACTTCATAGAGTTTTACACTCCGTAAACCCTATGCCGAGTATAGATCTGCTTTTGCAAGGTGCTTAGCAAAGAATGATTTTTATTTAGTGTATTTTCCCAAAGAAAAATTACAACATCACAAACTTCAGACTCCTCATAGAGAAAGATTGGTTTGATATACCAAAAAGGTATTTAATATTAATGTGAAATAAATGAGGTTACATCGGCTTTGAACATTGAATATAGATACAATCCACCTGTTAGAATAAATCCAAGGCACACCGTTGATCTACCGAGAACCAAGCAATCACACGAGTCACGACACCAAGATTTGTTAACGAGGTTCGCCGATATGGCTACATCCCCAGGTCCTGACTATGGGCCCTCCTCCCCTTGACACCATCACAATACTGCACCCCAGCCGCCCGAGCACTCGCACACGCCGCCGCCTCCCACGCATGCCCATGCTATTATGTTGGCATAGGTTACATCGTGTGCCTACCCTCTCATTATATAAGAGGCCTAGGGGTACGAGTGTCCTAATAGGACACGACTTCTACCCTCTCTATACACAGTCCAATTTGAAGTCTAACTGTAACCTACCTTGTACAAATAATATTCGACACAATCTGAACAAACTCCACCTTGGCGAATATTCTCTGCCACCTTGGATCATTCAAGAATCGAACCTCCATGTACATTGGACTTGAGATACGCCATGAGCATCACTGCTACTCCTAGACTCCATGTGACTCCACCTGCAACTTTAGTCCATTCTCGTCTTCTTCACAATCAACACTCGAGCAAAATTAAGTTCCTCTTTACTCTACTTTGTGCTTCCAACTTTCGGAATATCCGTTCATGAAAGGCCTTGGGCCCTCTCCCCCCAAAAGACTATCCTGTTAGGAGGGGACACCCCCACCCTTATAAGTCATGTTATGTCTCTTCCCACAACCGATATGGGACTAAACCCAACAATCTTCCCCTCACACATTGGTCATCATGGCCCCGTTAACACCAGCGTTTCCAGCCAATCTACCATGAATGACCACCCGTAATTCCAACGAGATTATTCTGGGCACCTGGGCTCTGATACCAATTGTTAGAATAAATCCAAGGAACACCGTTGATCTGCCGAGAACCAAGCAATCACACGAGGTACGACACTGAGATTTGTAACGAGGTTCGCCAATATGGCTACATCCCCGGGGCCTGACTACGGGCGCTCCCCCCTTGACACCATCACAATACCACACCCCGGTCGCCCAGGCACCAGCACACGTCGCCGCCTCCCCCGCGTGCCAGTGCTATTATGTTAGCATATGTTACATCGTGTACCTACCCTCTCATTATATAAGAGGCCTAGGGGTACAGGTGTCCTAATAGGACACGACTCCTACCTTCTCTACACACAGTCCAAACTCAAGTGCAACTGTAACCTGCCTTGTATAAATAATATTCTATATAATTCTAACACCACCAAATAGGCAAATACAAATATGACTATTTAAACAAGACTTCAAATCATAATCTGAAAATAAGGAGGGGCTCTTAAATTTGGTGGCAAACAGAGCACATGGCAAATCTGAATTGAATAATCATATGCATGTGTGTGCAAATGCACGCACAACACGAAATTTTATTTTATATATTAAATAGATACACTGCTTATTCAATATTCAAGCCCGTACTATGTAAAACATCCTACAAATTGTTATATGTTTGATCCTCTTGGTACAACCATATCTCACGAATAATTGAGTCATACATTGATCATGTATATTGTGACCTAGCACCAGTACATTTGCAAAATTCTAAATGGCAAGTTTATGAGAACCATGCAATTTTTAGATGTCTATGAGCATCATTATCTTCCATCAAGGCCTAAAAGGGGGCATGGTTTGATTTTTTAACGAAAACCTTATTCCAGATTTCTATGTATGCGAACAATATTTAATCCTGGTTCCTCATGATATTAAATATGTTTCATCATCTATAGGCTATGCAAAGTGACATAACCCTGGATGGTGTTACTAATGGGTAGGAGAGTTTCTGAAGGGCGAGATGTGCATGATTAAGAGCATCTCCAAAATTATTGCAAAAATGGTGGTGTCTCATTTGAAGGTCCTACTACCTGAAATTATTAGTCCAACTCAAAGCGCTTTCGTGCTAGGTAGATTGATTACGGATAACATTTTAGTATCCTATGAGTGTTTTCACACAATTAAAAATAAAAAAGAAGGTAGAGAGGGCTTGTGTGATATAAAATTAGATATGCACAAAGCTTATGACAGGGTGCAGAGGCCTTTTTTGAAGGAGATTATGTTGAAATTGGGATTTCATCAGGATTGGGTGAATTTTATTATGGAATGTGTCTCAACTGTTGAATATAAAGTAAGGATTAATGCGGAGGAAAGTGAGAGTGTTAAGCCTACAAAAGGACTGAGGCAGGGAGACTCGCCATCACCATATCTATTCTTGATGTGCACAGAGGGGTTGAATGCTTTGCTCACACATGCAGAGGAAAATGGAAATATTTCAGGAGTAAAGGTATGCAGAGATGCCCAACCCATCACAAACCTCCTATTTGCGGATGACTCATTGATTCTAATGAAAGCCAACCACTAGAGTGCAGAGGCTCTAAAAGCAGCACTAGACTTATATTGTGAGGCATCGGGTCAACTGGTTAGCGTTGAAAATTCTAGCATTTTCTTTATCCCTAACAGGAAGGTGGAGATTAGAGAACAAATGTGTACAATGCTGGATATAATGACTGAAGCTCCCAGTGATAAATACTTGGGGTTGCCAGCAAATGTGGGGTTAGATAAAACATATTGTTTTCAATTTTTGATTGAACATTTTGTTAAGGGAATTAGTGGATGGAAAGAAAGATTACTATCCGTCGGGGGAAGGAGATCCTACTTAAGGCTGTTGTCCAAGCCATACCCACCTATGCAATGTTTGTATTTAAAATTACAAAAACAATTTGTAAAGAAATTATTGACACAATGGTGCATTTCTAGTGGGGAGAAGAGGAGAACCAGAAGAGGATGCATTGGATGGCCTGGTGGAAAATGTGCGTTCCTAAAAACAAAGGAGGGATGGGATTTCACGATATTCACTGTTTTAACCTGGCATTGCTTTCTAAACAGGCATGGCGCCTCCTTGATAAGCCTGATTCCTTGTGCGCCACTATCTTAAGGGAAAACTACTATCCTAATGGTGATTTGTTGAACACTAAGCTGAAGAAAGGCTCTTCCTTCACCTGGCAGAGTATTATGGCACGTATAATTTCCCTAAAACATGGTTATATTTGGCGACTGGAGAGTGGATGAAATATCAACATTTGGGAAGATGCCTGGATACCAAATTGTGCAACAAGGAAAATTGTGACGCCTAAGGGGAGACAACTGTTAGCCAAAGTGGGTGATCTTATTGATCCTATGTTCAATACCTAGGATGAAGACCTAATCATACAATCTATGTGGCCAATTGATGTACAATGAATCCTTTCAATTCCACTCTCACAACATGACATGCCTGATTTCATTGCTTGGAGTTTCACAAAAATGGTATGTTTTCGGTTTGGTCTGCTTACTCTCTGGAGTGGGATCACCAATATGGGAGTAAGCTTAGACATTCTAATGGGATGGGTCGAACAATAGTTAATCCTATTTGGAGTCACATATGGAAGTTAGCTTTTCTGGCAAAAGTCAAAAAATTTACATGGTGCACTCTACATGACACACTTCCTTGTCGGGTTATGCTCGAAAATAGACATATGAAGATGTCACCCATTTGTCCTACTTGCTCAGAGGGGTTAGAAGATACAAAGCACATGTTGTTTCAATGCAGAAAAGAAAAAGAGGTTTGAAGAAGGTTAGGGTTGGAGGATATTATTGAAAAAGCCTGTGGGGTGGACCGTGCGGAAGAGGCGATCTTGGAGTATTTGCTACTTTTGCCGGACCAAGAATTGTGGATTATGAGGAATAACAATGTGCAGGAAATGGTTGCGGTCTCGACATGGTATTTATGGTGGCAAAGAAAATTTGTGCATAAGGAGGTAACATAAAATGCTCATCAGGTCTCAATGGGGATCTTAGCCCTTACATCAAACTTCGCCATTGCTTCTTCACCAAAGGTTAATATAAAAAAGGGGGGTTGGTCTTGTCCCTCGAGGGGTTTTGTAAAACTTAATGTTGAAGCTTCCTTCAACCACGACCTGCTTAGCGGTTCGATGGGAGCGGCTCTAAGATATGACAAAGGCAGGTTTATTGCTGGAGGAACGGAAAGATTGATTTTTGCACGAACATTCTGATGGCAAAAGCTTCAGCTCTCAGATTTGGTATTACTCTGGCACGAAGGGCGGGATGTAACCGCCTTATTATTAAGTCGGATAATATGGAGGTTATTGAGACCATGCAGGATGGAGGACAATCAGTGGGAGCGGCGATAGCAATCTTTGATGACTGTTATCGTTATGCCTGTGGCTTTACTACAATTAGATTTGAACACTGTAATCGAGAAGCAAATAAAGTACCCCATGAGCTTGCTAGACTAGCTAGATTTTCTTTAGTCAATGAATGGTTCGAGGAACCTCTTAATGGAATTTTAATACTCCTCACAAACGATGTAACTGTTATTGCGAATGACTAAAGGTCGGGTTTATTTAAAAAAAGCATCTCCAACAGGCGCGCAACGTGCGATGCGTAAAAATGTCTTTACATCGCCGAAATAGCTAGTTTTTGCATGCAGCTGGGCATTGGCTCCAACGACCGCTGCAAAAATATAGCGCGCAAGAGCTGCTCCACCAGGCGCTGCAAAAGAATGGCGTGCACGCCAAGCACAAACAACATATGCACTCCAAACAAAACCAAGAAGATCAAACACATCACGGCTCTCCAGTTTCTCTGCAATGCGTCTTAACAACTCGGTGCTCATCCTAAAACGGCATCGGAAGTACGACTCAGGGTATGTGGGATTCTCCACAAAATAGTGCCTCATCAATCTGTTGTCGGCATCGATCTTATCCCTTCAAATTCTTTGCCAACCCAGAACCGAACCACCGTGCTTCGGCTATTTATTGATGTGCATATCTAGGATCATTGCAAGGTCCTCCTCCTCTTCAATATCAAATTCTTCTTTGGAAGAATCATATGACACTCATCTACAATAATGAATTTAAATTAGTCTATAAAAACTACAAACAACATGCACCAAATGCATGTAAAAAATGCGAAGTTAAAGCAATACATAGCTTGCAAGTGTTTTGTAGAACACCTTGTGGGCACCAAGCGACAGTGGACGGCCGGACGCTGTTCGTCGGAGGAATGGCACGCGCGAGGGGCGACGACGACTAGAGGAAGGTGGAGGAAACAACAGCGGTGTAGGGATAGTCCGGGGAAGCGCCGTCGGGTTGCCAGAGCAAATGAGGTGGTGCGGGCAGCAATGCTAGTGCATGGATATGGCAGTATGTGAAAGTCGCGGCACGGGTCCTCGAGTGTGCAACACGCGGGAGGAGGCGCACGAAATAAGCGGCGGACAATGCCATTTCACTCCGTGCGCTGAACCACTTATGCCACATGCGTCTTTTTTGCGCCTCCGCTAGAGCGCCCGAGACGACTGCGCGCGCTCAAAAATGCTATTTTTCTATCGCGGCGCTAATATTGCACGCCTGTTGAAGATGCTATAAGCAGCATCCAGATGCCTGCTTTTTTAATGGCCATGTGTTACCTGGAAGAGCAAGAAAGGAACACCAAAAGGCTACTTTGAAAGATGCTAAAATAGATGAAAGAATTTGCTAAAGCGTCTTTATCTATTTTTATTTAAGAAGGATCAAGTGTATTCTAGAAAGAGAACGCGTGTAGCAATCAGAAACTACCACATGTATTGTTCATTCTGACGGAGGTTTATCTAAGATACTGGATGAGGGGTTTGTTTTTATACATGTATTCAAGTTCTCAAGGATGCCTTTTGCAAATGAATTTAGCAGCTTAGTACTTTCGGTTTCTATATTGAGTTACGAATAGCTGAAATACATACACTTTCATCTATGTACTTGGAAGTGCATAATGCATCGTGTCTAAACTAAGGATATTCAAAGAACTATGTTCTTTCACACATGAAGCAATTCCACTTTTGTGCTTGTTGTGTTTGTCTAATTTTGCATTAGTTCATATGTGCATGTTGCGTGCATGACTTGCTATTTGAAAAATGAGTTGTCTTATTTCATGACATGCAACAATTTAAATAGTCCTAATGTGTGAATAATTTTATATTAATCTAGATGTGCATTGCACGTGCACGCTTACTAGTCTCATCTAAAACACTTGAATTATGTACACAATATTCATTAATTTCTATTGTATTAATCTTACATTCTTAAGAAATTCATCCCCATAGCAAGGCATTCTCTCAACATGCAGATTGTCCTCATAAGCACATTGCCATGTCACCACTTCAGTTACAGATTACGATCTCGTTGACATTTACTTCTCCCTGACTATTTCTCTCTCTCTCTCACGAGTGCATGAATGCTCCTAGGCCATTAATTGTTAATATTTTGACCAGCGTACAGATTGCCTTGCAACAACACCTTCTCTACATTAAATCCAATGAAACAACTAGCGAATACATACATAAATACTCCCTCCGGAAAAGGGTTTTCCCCGCTTTGTATTACAAAACAACCAACCGAACATTCAACGATAGGTGCTGGGGCGAAAGCAGCACAATCACACCCAAAAGAAACGACAGAGAAAATACAAAAGGAAAATGCCGACAACGGCGGATCGACAAAAACGAAGAAGCCTCATGACCGCTACGCCCACAGGGGATCTCCCACCAAGCTCCAAGACTCCGAAGCGCCAGTACCAATCAACACCTCCAGGAAGGACCGCGACGATGGCGCCGTTGTTGCCAAGGGTTTCCCCCGGTAAGCGATGAGGCGAGAGGAAGGGTAGCCCCCGACACCCTCCAGGAAGGTATTCCGGCACCCATAGGGGCCACCGCATCGGTGTCGGCCATGCCGACAGGGGTTTTCCCCGATCCCAACTAGCGCCTTGGCCGCTCCGGAGCCTGCCACCAAACTGACCACCATCCCGTGCCAACACGGTCTTGAAGTCCCCATGCCGTCTCACCACGGCACCGCGAAGTGAGGACTGCACCGCGACGAATCAGAACCGGGACTAGAGGCAGCAGCACCGTCAGCATGCGGGAAGGCTCAACCTCCATCGTCAACGATGGTAGCCAACCAAACAAAATAGCAAGAGCACACCAGGCTCATGGGCCCATAGGCCCGGCCGGGCGCTCAAAATCCCGTAAAGCTGCCGCCATCGTGTTGTTGTAGGCACACCGTCGGCGTCGCCACCCCTTCGTTCGAGCTGCTTCTCCTCCTCCTCACCACCTAGTAGACATCACAACCACACTAGATCTAGGCCGAGGGCACGCCGCCGGCCACCCCACGCCACCATGATACCCCACCGCCAAGAAACCGCATATCCACCTCATTCGCCACCGGCCACCACCGCTGGGTCACCGGGCCACCGCCTAGGCGGGCAGCACAACCGCCGCCCCTGCCCCGGGAAGGGAAGCCATGCGCGTGGGAACGGGAAGGCCTCACCGCCGCCGACACCACCCGGTCCAGGGCCGGGGTGCCAACCGGCGGCGGTTGGGGGGGAGGAGGGGGAGGGGGAGGGAAGAGGAGGGGCCCACCAAGGAGTGGGGGGACGTGCCGCCCCGGCCACCTCCAGGGAAGGCAGCACAGGGGAAGGATCGGGAGAGGGGAGGGGGGAGCTGAAAGCACAATGTGCTCCCTTGGTGGTTTTGAGAATTCATGACAACATACATTGTCTCTTGGACTAATACTTTTACCTAGTGTATTTCAGATAAAGTCTATAGAGAGTGATGTTTTGGCAAAAGGAGTGTGGATAGTATCCCCATGAAGAAGAAGGATAAGGAATACCATTGGCCAAGCTTCAAGCAGAGGACTCTACATTTTATCTTTTGTGAGAAATCACTTTGAGTCCATAGGAAAACCAATACTATTAAAAAGGGGTAATGGTTTGTTAGTGAACAAAATGCTCATAAGTGCACAAGTGATAGTCACCACATACACCCACAAGCTTCCACAAAAGTCTGTCCAAAGCCAAATATTCAAAATCGGTGCAACAAACACTCTCCACTCGGTGCCACCGATTCCAAACCCTAGACAGACTCAGCCAAACCCTAGCCACTTTGGTGCAACCGATTCTGCTTCGGTGCCACTGAGTTTGAGTTGCCAACTTCCTATAACGCAATTTTACAAAATCGGTCCCTCCGAGTTTTATGAAACAACGTCACCAAGATTGGGTAATCTGATCGTTGGTCACCTTATCGGCGCAACCAAGTTTCCTATATCGGTCTCATCGAGATTCAAAAGTTGCCACCTTTTGGTCACTTCGGTACCATCGACATTAACACATCGGTGTCACTGAGTTGGTCATTTTGTGTGTAACGGTTGGATTTTTGGAGATGCCTATATATACCCCTCCACCACCACTCACTCTCAAAAGAAGCACTCACAACAGTTCCCCACTAATACCTACTGATTTTTTGAGAGAGAACCACCTACTCATGTGTCGAGATCATGCCATTCCATTCCTACCATATGAATCTTGATCTCTAGCCTCCCCAAGTTGCTTTCCACCCAATCAATCTCTTCCACCAAGCCAAATCTGTGAGAGAGTGATTGTGTGTTGAGGCATCTACCATCTTGAAGCACAACAGCAAGGAGTTCATCTACACAATCAAGCCTTTTACCTTTTGGAGGGTGGTTCCTCCTAGATTGGTTAGGTGTCGCTTGGGAGCCTCCTACTTTGTGTTTTGGAGTGAACCAAGAAGTTTGTAAGGGCAAGGAGATCACCTACTTCGTGAAGATCTACCCCGAGTTAGGCTAGTCCTCCGTGGACGTAGGCCATCATGGTATAGTCAAGGTTGCTTCTTCGTGGAACTCTCTGTGGGTAGATCCCTCCATGGACTCTCGCGACCGTTATCCCCCGTGGGTTGAAGACTCCATAAACGTGGATGTATCGTAGCGCCACCTATCGGAACCACAGGAAAAATCTTGTGTCCCTCATGCGTTTGATCTCTCTATCTCTACTCCTTACTCCCATGTGCAATGCCTTTACTTTCCGCTACTATACTTGATGACTTGCATGTGTAGGGTGTTCTAGATTTTCTATGTATGCCAAAACTACCAACACTTGATTTATGCTTGAGGTAGTTTTAAATTCCTACAAATAGTCTATTCACCCCCCTCTAGACATACACTTCTAGTGATCCCGCAATTGATATCGGAGCATTGGTCTCCATTGCTTCGGTTTCAACATTGCGAAGGAAGATGGATGTGTCTAGTGTGGAGAGTTTTTATTGTAGAGTGCCCATTCTTGATGGTGAGTACTATAGTCGATGGAAGAGTGCCATGATTGATCTATTTGATAAATTCCATTTGAGAGGATATATTGAAAACCCCTATGTGCTTCCCATTGATGAATTGCATCCCATACACGAAGAGGAAATTAACATGCTTGGTAACCTAAGAATTGTCAATCTTATTGTTAGAGGTTTACCAAGATTCGTGCTTTCTTAATTGAAGAACTTTGCATGTGCTTATACTTTGTGGACTGATTTGGAGAAACGATATCTAAATATTTCATTTGGTAATCTTGATGAAATTCTTCATAGAACTATTGCTTTTCACAAAATGAAGCCTAGTGATCCAAACTTTGATAAATGCCTATTTGAGCTTCGTGATCTTATGCGTGCTAAAGGATATGTCACAACTATCAACAACACAATTATTGAAGTCATTCGCATTCATAAACATCAACATTGTCATGGTTATGATTCTAATGAGTCTCTTTGTTTTTATGACGAGGAGATTCCACCAAATGATGAGAATGAATAAAATGGCTACTATGATGAAGATGAGTTGTTATACATCGAGCATGAAAAGATCACGAGGAATCTAAGTCTAATGGTGAACTTCAAGGATTACATGTCCGGTGGAAAAGAGTGGATTCTCGACAGTGGATGCACGGATCACATGACTAGTGATAAAGACATGTTCCAAGGGATCACGCCTAATCAAGGTCCTCGAAGGTACGTGACCTTTGGAGACAACTCTAAGGGTAAGGTACTTAGCCTTGATAAGGTGGCCATATCTCATGATAGCTCCATTCAAAATGTGATGCTTGTTGAATCCCTTGGCTACAATCTTCTTTCCGTATCTAGACTAGTGGACTTCGGTTTCAATGTGCTATTTACTAAAGTAGATTGTCAAGTCTTTCGATTTGATAATCATAAAATTGTCTTTATCGGTATTCATAGAGGTGATCTATACATTGTTGATTTCACTAAGAAGGCCTAATCTCGTACTTGTCTCATTGCAAAATCAGCTAAAGGTTGGATGTGGCATAGAAGGCTTGGACATGTAGGCATGCGCAATCTAGATAAGCTTATCAAGGGCGATCACATTCTAGGTGTTAACGATGTTATCTTCGACAAAGATAGACATTGTAGCGCTTGTCAAGCAGGAAAGCGAGTAGGCGGAAGTCATCCGGTCAAGAATATCATGACTACTAGGAGACCACTCGAGTTACTTCATATGGATCTCTTTGGTCCCAATGCTTACAAGAGTCTCGATGGAAACTCATATGGTCTAGTTATAGTTGATGATTTTTCCAGATTTACGTGGGTATTCTTTCTTGATGATAAGTGATAAGTATCCAACGTATCTATAATTTAGGAAGTATTCATGCCATGTTTACAATAATTCTATATGATTTTGGTATGATTTTATTAGAACTAACCCGGACTGAAGCTGTTTTCAACAGAACTACCATGGTGTCATTTTTTGTGTAGAAATAGAAGTTCTCGGCATGGGCTGAAAATTTACGATAATGTTTTTGGACCAAAAGAGACCCCCGAAGCACCGGAGCTGGGCCAGGAAGTGATCGAGGAGGCCAAAAGCCAAGGGACGCGCCCTACCCCTCGAGAGGGTGCTCCTAGCTTGTGGACTCCTCGAGCACCCCCTTGACTTGAGACCGATGCCAAAAATTCCTATAAATACAAAAAACCCCAGAAAGAAACCTAGATCAGGAGTTCCACCGCCGCAAGCCTCCAGAGCCACGAAAAACCAACCGGGAGCCCGTTTCGGCATCCTGCCGAAGGGGGAAACCATCACCGGAGGCCATCTTCATCATCCCGTCGCTCTCCATGACGAGGAGGGAGTAGTTCACCCTCAGGGCTGAGGGTATGTACCAGTAGCGATGTGTTTGATCTTCCTCTCTCTTGTGTTCTTTAGATGACATGATCTTGATGTACCGCGAGCTTTATTGATATAGATTGAATCATATGGAATTTCCCCCTCTCCATCTTCTTGTGATGAATTGAGTTTTCCCTTGAAGTTTTCTTATCGGATTGAGTCTTTAAGGATTTGAGAACAATTGATGTATGTCTTGCGATGAGATATCCATGGTGACAATGGGATGTTCTATTGATCCACTTGATGTATGTTTTGGTGATCAACTTGCGGGTTCTGTGATCTTGGGAATCTATGCATAGGGGTTGGCACATGTTTTTGTCTTGACTTTCCGGTAGAAACTTTGGGGCACTCTTTGAAGTTCTTTGTGTTGGATTGAACATGATGAATCTGAAATTATGTGATGCATATCGTATAATCAAGCCCATGGGTACTTGTGGTGACATTGGAGTATCTAGGTGACATTAGGGTTTTGGTTGATGTGTATCTTAAGGTGTTATTTTAGTACGAACTCTAGGGTTGTTCATGACACGTATAGGGATAGCTCATAAGATTGCTCAGAAAATATAACTTTGAGGTGGTTTCGAACCCTACAATAATTTCTTCGTTAGTTATCCGCTATTTGTGTCTTTGGTGTGAACTCTTTGTCGCACGAGAGGTACTTACATATGATTCAACTATGTCAATATTGTTGAGAGAAATTGCACTAGTGAAAGTATGGACCATAGGCCTTGTTTCCAAGCATTTATACAACATTTTGCTCGCTGTTTACTATTTGTTACCTTGCTGTTTTTTATTTTAATATTAAAAAAACCTATCTCTACCATCCATATTGCACTTTTATCACCATCTCTTCGCCGAACTAGTGCACATATACAATTTACCATTGTATTGGGTGTGTTGGGGACACAAGAGACTCTTTGTTATTTGGTTGCAGGGTTGTTTGAGAGAGACCATCTTCATCCTATGCCTCCCACAAATTGATAAACCTTAGGTAATCCACGTGAGGGAAAATTGCTACTGTCCTACAAAACTCTGTGCTTGGAGGCCCAACACGAGTCTACAAGAAGAAGGTTGCGTAGTAGACATCAAGCTCTTTTTTGGCGCCTTTTTGTTTCTCGTTTTTCACTAGTTTGGTTTTATAAAAGAAAACTACAAAAAAATGGAATTGAGGTTGCCTCATATGCTTCATCTTTTTAATGGGTTCGTGAAAATGATGGAAAGGAAAATTGTGCTCAGGTGTTAGAAGAAGAAGTTATTAAAATGTCTAGCACTAAATATTTGAGTGATGAGCATGATAGTGATATTGTTAGTATGAATTCTCTGAATATTCATGATGCTAATGATATGCAAAGCCACAAGCTTGGGGATGCTATGTTTGATGAAGATTATATTTTTAGCCCCCCAAGTTTTGATGAGCAAAACTATGATGATTATGACATGCCTCCTATCTATGATGATTATTGTGATGACATGTATGCTATAAAGAGTAATGGTAACCATGAAACTTGTCATCATGATTTTAATATTCAAAGTGGTTATGTCAATCAAGTATGTCATGATAGTTATTTTGTTGAGTTTGCTCCCACTATTTTGAATGAGAAGAAAATTGCTTATGTGGAGAGTGACAAATTTTCTATGCTTGTGCATCATAAAAATAATGATTTATGTGCTAGTTATATTGTGAATTTCTTCATGATGCTACTGAAAATTATTATGAGGGAGGAACATATGCTTGTAGGAATTGCAATAATATCAAGTTTCCTCTCTATGTGTTCAAATTTTGAAGTTATGCTTGTTTTGCCTTCCTATGCTAGATGATTCTTGTTCCCATAAATTGTTTGCTCAAAAATCCCTATGCATAGGAAGTGGGTTATACTTAAATGTGCTTGTCATGAGATTCATGACGCTCTTTTGCATGTTCCAATTACTATTCCTATGTGAGCATCATTGAAATCATCATGCCTAGCTAAAAGGCATTAAAGAAAAGCGCTTGTTGGGAGACAACCCAACACTTTTAATTTCTATTTTTGTGTGTTCACATGATTAAGCTCATTTATTAATCATGTTTTGTGTCTTTAATTTCAATAAAGTTTCAAGTAAAGCCTTTGGGATAGTGTGGATACTTGCTTGTTTGATTCTGTGCAAAAACATAAAGTTTTGCATCCAGTATATGAATTATATGATTTTACTAGAGCGTCAAAAAATTATGAATTTCTTACACAAACTTTATATGAAAATTACTTGAGTTTTCCTAATGTTTCAGAATATTTAGAGTCAGGGAAGTATGCTGATCATTCAGATCTTTACAGGCTGTTCTATTTTTGAAAGATTCTGTTTTGCATGCATAGTTTGCTTGTTTCAAGTGTTTCTATAGCTTATATTGAGTAATATAAACTGTGGGGATGATATTATACAGTAGGTATCATGTGGGAACATTTATGAATCTTGTCTTGGCAGTACCTAAGTGAATGATCTGTATTTATTACACTAACTCTTCTCACAAAGTTCCGTTAAGTTTTGTGTGATTGAAGTTTTCAAGTTTTGGGTGAGACACCGATATGAGAAGAATAAGAAGTGACAATAACCTAAGCTTGGGGATGCCCAAGGCACCCCCAAGGTAATATTCAAGGAAGACTCAAGCGTCTAAGCTTGGGATGCCCCGGAAGGCATCTGATAGAGGCAAAGTTGTCCCTGTCTTTCGATGAGATGGTGGCTATCGTTTTTGGTGGAGTAGACTTTGATGATCCAACTATGAACATGTGATGATGCCGTGCCTTAGCCATCGCTAAACCAACTCCAAGAGGTTATTGACCACGCTGGAGCATGATCAACCTGACCACGAGGGTCTATTTCCTACACGCAAACAAAGAACAAGCAAGAAACTAAGATTGCAATCTGGATATTGCGAATATAAGAGGAAAGCGTTATTGATGAAGTGGGGTTCCATGACGCCTTTGTCTGGTCGTGGAACACAAACGAAGAACGCAAAGTTGCAGCTATGGCGAACTTGTAATCTAAACAAAGCCCAACCCTAAAATGACGCCCTAAGGGTTGTATATATGGGGGAAAAGAGGGGAATTTCGTGGCCCCTTGGAGGAGGGGTCCGAAACCGACCTTCACTCAATTTCCCCATACATACGGACTCTAAAAACAACCTATAATATGGTATTTCGAAATTACATGGGCCTGGCCCAACAATAAGGTGGCGCAACACCTATATTAGCCTAGGGACAAATTTTACAAAGTAGCATCATGCATATTTCGTCCAAGGCTTCTTGCTCCCATTATGGTGGCTTCAAAGTGCGAAAATCATCACTGGAAGCTCCATTGTTCTTTCCCGTGCGCGCACCTTCTTCTCCATGCTTGATCCTGCTCCAATGGTCGTCCTTCTTGTCCATGCCAGGTCCTTCATTCATAAGTAAAACAAAAGTATCTAATTTAGGCAGCATCATATGTTCATGAACATTAGAAGGATTTGCAAGAAACGAAAGTACCTGGTAATTCAATTGATGTGCGCGAGCTCTAGTAATTGGTCCTGTATGTATAGCAGTCGGAGTTGTGGGTGTAGCATTAGCAGGGATGTCCTCATCATCCTCCCCTTCTTGAACTAAAGTCGCCCTCGACGGAAGCTCATCTTCCTCACCCAAATAAGGCTTCAAATCTGTAATGTTAAAAGTGGGGCTAACCCCAAACTCTACAGGCATCTCAAGTTTATATGCATTATAATTTATTTTCTCTAACACCTTCAAAGGACCATCAACACGTGGCATTAGCTTTGACTTGCGCAAATCAGGAAATCTATCCTTATGCAAATGTAACCAAACAAGATCTCTAGGTGCAAAGACAACATGTTTTCTACCCTTATCTCCAGCAATTTTGTATTTAGCATTCATACGCTCAATGTTTTCCTTCGTTAACTCATGAATCTTTAATATCAATTCAGCATGTTCTTTAGCATCAAAATTAACCTTCTCCGAAGATGGAAGAGGCAACAAATCAATAGGTGCACGAGGTAAGAAACCATACACAACTTCAAAAGGGCACATCTTAGTGGTAGAATGTAGCGAACGATTATAAGAAAATTCAATATGAGGCAAGAATTCTTCCCACATTTTTAGGTTATTCTTCAAAACAACCCTAAGCATAGTAGACAATGATCTATCGACTACTTCAGTTTGGCCATCAGTTTGGGGTTGACATGTAGTACTAAAAAGTAGTTTAGTCCCCAACTTAGCCCATAAACATCTCCAAAAGTGGCTAAGAAATTTAGCATCATGATATGAAACAATTGTATTTGGCACACCATGCAACCGAATAATTTCATGAAAGAACAAATCAACAACATGAGCAGCATCATCACTTTTATGACATGGTATAAAGTGTGCCATTTTGGAAAATCTATCCACGACAACAAATATGCTATCCCTCCCCTTCTTAGTTTGAGGTAAATCTAAAACAAATTCCATAGATATATCCTCCCAAGAAACACTAGGTACAGGCAAAGGCATATATAAACCATGAGGATTGAGTCATGACTTAGCTTTTTGACATGTAGTGTAGCGAGCAACAAAACGCTCAACATCCCGTCTCATCTTTGGCCAAAACAAATGCATAGAAAGTACGTCCTTCGTCTTCTTCACGCCAAAGTGTCCCATTAATCCTCCTCCGTATGCCTCCTGTAACAACAAAAGACGAACGGAGCTAGCTAGAATGCATAGCTTGTTAGCACGGAACACAAATTCATCATTAATAACAAACTTGTTTCATGTTCTCCCTTCTTTACAATGCTGTAACACATCTCTAAATTCAACATCATGCACATATTGATCTTTGATGGTCTCCAAACCAAATATTTTAAAGTCAAGTTGTGAAAGCATAGTATAACGACGAGACAAAGCATCAGCAATAACAATTTCTTTACCCTTCTTGTGTTTAATGACATAAGGGAAAGTCTCAATGAATTCAACTCATTTTGCATGTCTATGGTTCAGTTTTGCTTGACTTTTAATATGTTTCAAAGATTCATGATCAGTATGTATAACAAATTCTTTGGGCCATAAATAATGTTGCCATGTTTCCAAAGTCCGAACAAGAGCATATAATTCCTTATCATAAGTAGAATAATTCGGACTAGGCCCACTCAATTTTTCAGAAAAGTACGCAACAGGTTTACCATCTTGTAATAACACACCTCCTAACCCAATTCCACTAGCATCACATTCAAGCTCGAAAGTCTTATTAAAATCAGGAAGTTGGAGTAAAGGAGCATGTGTTAACTTATCTTTCAAGACCGTGAAGGCTTCTTCCTGTGCGGTACCCCAAGAAAAAGGTACGTCCTTCTTTGTAAGCTCATTGAGAGGCGCAGCAATGGTGCTGAAATCTCTCACAAAATGCCTATAGAAACCAGCGAGGCCAAGAAAACTCCTCACTTGTGTGACCGTTTTGGGCTGCGGCCAACTCTCAATAGCTTCAATCTTGGCTTTATCAACTTCAATTCCCTGTGGAGTAACAACATAGCCAAGAAAAGATACTCGATCAGTGCAAAAGGTGCACTTCCCAAGGTTAACAAACAAACGTGCATCACGTAGAGCAATAAAAACAGCACGTAGATGTTCCAAATGTTCCTCCAAAGATCTACTAAAAATCAATATATCATCAAAATAGACTACCACAAATCGTCCAATGAAAGCACGTAAAACCTCGTTCATTAATCTCCTGAAAGTGCTAGGTGCATTAGTTAACCCAAAAGGCATGACTAACCACTCATATAATCCAAACTTAGTTTTAAATGCTGTTTTCCATTCATCTCCCAATTTCATACGAATTTGATGGTATCCACTACACAAATTAACTTTGGAGAAAATTGTAGAACCACTTAATTCATCAAGAATATCATTTAGTCTAGGAATAGGATGACGATAACGAATAGTAATCTTATTAATGCCTCTACCATCCACACACATGCGCGATGTACCATCCTTTTTAGGCACTAGAATAATAGCAACAACACAAGGACTAAGGGATTCACATATATAACCTTTGTCAAGCAGCTCCTGTACTTGACGCATAATCTCCTTTGTCTCCTTTGGATTGGTACGGCATGGCGCACGGTTGGGTAGGGATGCACCGGGAATTAAGTCAATCTGATGCTCAATCCCGCAAATAGGTGGTAATCCTGGTGGCATGTCTTGTGGGAAGACGTCAGCAAACTCCTGCAAAATGTTAATGACAGCAGGAGGCAAAGAGGGAGGCATGTCCTCGAATGAAAATAATACCTCGTTGCATACAAAAGCATAGCAAACATATGTAGCAACATCCAAATCATTAATATCAGATTTAGTAGCAAGTAAACATCCACTTTTAAATTTTATTTCGGATGCAACATTAGATGATGGTTTATTATGCTTATGGTGTTGCTCAAATTCCCGTGCTACAATCTGATTTTCACTCTTATTTTTCTCCTATTTTGCTTTACTAGCTCTAGCAATGTCATCTTTCATAATATGTTCCGGAGACATAGGAAGCAAAGTGATATTTTGATCCTTATGAACAAGAGTATACTGATTTGTCCTACCATGGTGTACAATTTTTTATCAACTGACATGGGCTACCAAGTAGAACAGAACATGCTTGCATGGGTACCACATCACAATCCACATAATCAGAATATGTAGCAATGCTAAAATGCACACGAACAATACGTGTTACCTTAACCTTGTTGAACCATTGGATGTAATAAGGATGAGGATGTGGTCTGGTGGTTAGAGATAGCTTATCCACCATCTCCATGCTAGCCAAGTTATTGCAACTCCCTCCATCAATGATGACGCGAATAGAACGCTCCTTCACAACTCCCTTTGTGTGGAACAAGTTGTGCCTCTGATCTTGCTCAGCCTGTGTAACCTGCACATTGAGAACACGTTGAGCAACTAAACTTTCATACCTGTTAGCGTAATCAGCAGCCATGTAGTGTGTCTCTGGTTCTGCATCCTTGCCACCCTGTTCTTCACTTGCAATGAGAGCCAAAGTCTCCTCATCATAATCACTAGCGGACGCATATCCACCATCCTCAGTAACAATCATTACATGCATGGAAGGGCATTCTCTCGCAAAGTGACCTCCACCCTTGCAACAACGGAATATAACCTCATGTGTTTGCCCGGTGGATGGAATAGATGAAGAAGAGCTCTATGCAGGTCCAGAAGGTGTGCTCTTCGCAGAGGGTGGAGTAGGAGCCTGTTTCCTGGTATCGCGGTTGGAGTTGGAGGTGGAAGTAGGTGGTGTTGCAGCAGGACGTGCGGAACTAGAGGAGGTACGTGACGTCCATGATGAAGTGCGACCTGTAGAAAAAGTAGTTCTCGCCATTGCCTGTCGATCCTGCACTTCACGTTCAGCTTTGCAAGCAAGATGAAATAAAGGAGTGATAGTGTTATACTCCTTATACTCTAGAATAGTCTGAATCTCTCTATTTAATCCACCCATAAAACGTGCAAGCATAGCTTCATTCTCCTCAACAATACCACATCTAATCATGCCAGTTTGTAATTCCTGATAATATTCTTCTACAGATTTTTTTCCTTGTCTTAAACGCTGCAAATTTTGAAGCAATTCACGTTGATAATAAGGTGTCACACAATGATTACGCATAGCAGTTTTCAAAGCAGCCCAAGTAGTTGGAATATTAGCATGGTGTATTCTACAATGTTCTGACCACCAAACACAAGCAAAACTAGTGAATGAACAAACAGCAAAAGCAACACGTCTATCCTCAGGTAATTGTAAGCATGTAAAACATTGTTCTGTTTCTAACTCCCATGTAAGATATATATCACGAACATATATACCCTCAAACGTCAGAATATTCAATTTAAGTTTAGGGAGATGGTCATGATCCCGTACCTGAGGGGGTGGTGCAGCCCTTCCGTTACGGTTGTAGCCATGTGGTCGACCTGGTGCGTATCGTGGTGGTTGCCCCTGAGGCTGATCTGGAGCAACCTCTCCCTCATCATCGTAATCACCATCATAATCTTCAACCTTCTCAACAACAATAGCAACACGAGCCATAGAAGTAGCAGAAGTATCAACAGTACCAGTATGTTGGGCTTGGCCTAGAGGAACACATCGCGCTCGTCGTTCGAAAGGGATAGGAGCTGCAGCTGGTGGTGGTAGACGGGCAAACACCTCATTGAACTTGGCGTCCATCTTGGTGTCGAATGTCTTCTCCAAACCATCTAGCTTCTCCATGGCCTCTCCAAAGTTGGTCACGAAGTCTTGTACCTGGTCAGCCGTCATTTGCTGAAATTTATCATAGAGTGCTTTGTTCGTCATGCTCTCCCAGCCGATCCCGTCGTCGTGTGATCCTGACATGGTTAGCAGAAATAGGAAACACACAAGAATATGAAACCTATAGACTACTGGGACGTGGTGGTGGTGGTGGTGGTGTGTCACAAATCCTTTAAGCGTATCTCAAATTCTTACCAGTTCTTACCCAGCAATAGGCGGTGATCGGCAACCGTTGTAGTCAAAACTCTCAAATCTTGGATAGAGCGATTGCCAGGTGGTGTCAAACACACGACGTAGATGTATGTGGAGCTGGGATGGCTTATAATATGGTAGCAAAAAGGGTTAGCAATAATCAATTCAGAGATGCAAGGTTGAATAAACGCTCAACGACAGTACTGTGCCGGTCCTAGGCTAGAACGTACTAGAGATGCGAGCCTAAAACACCAACAAAATCACGACGCTACACGTAATCAAGGGAAGAGCCCACTCTGAATTTTTCTTTTTTTTTGGCGCCTTTTTTGCGCTATTTTTTCTCTCAAAAAATCACTACAATGGCGAGTGTCTCAAAACTCTTCCCACATCGTATAAGCAAGATGGGCATGAAATTTGTTGGACTATATTTTTTCTGGAGCAATTCGGGGGCCGCGACGACCAAAAATTTCGACAAAAATCACTATGATGGCAAGTGTCTCAAAATGCTCCAAAGAACCTAAAATCAAGATAGGGAAAAATATTTTCGGCCGATTTTTGGGCCAAAACGTGCTCTACAAAGCGTGCCAGACTCTTTTTTTGGACACCTACGTAGGTAGCAAAACACGAATCCGAAATCAAAAGGATCTCGAAACTAAACCTAAAACGAGCTGGACTCAGATTGGTGGCGGATTTGTGGTGGTATATATGGACACCAATGGATAGTGATGGTGGGTGGTGATATATGGCAGCGGTGATGATGGTGGTGGTAGATGGCAACTATGAAGACGATGCGGTGGCGGCATGACAACCTGTGAATAGAACTCGAAACTCTAAAGGACTAGACACTAAGACCAGCAACTCGACACGATGATGTAACCGCAAATTCAACAAAGCAAAATACTGAAAAGACTATGCAAAGGCTCAGGTTGGTTCGGATATGATGATCTAACCCTAATTTTTTGTGGCTTTTTCGTGGACTAAAGGTATGAAGAACAGATGTGATCTAAACTACGAAAATTGGTAAAATCTCATCGAGCAACCTGAAAATCTGATACCACTTGATAGAGGCGAAGTTGTCCCTGTGTTTTGATGAGATGGTGGCTATCATTTTTGGTGGAGTAGACTTTGACGATCCGACTACGAACGTGTGATGACGCCACGCCTTAGCAATCGCTAAACCAACTCCGAGAGGTTATTGACCATGCCGGAGCACGATCAACCTGACCATGAGGGTCTATTTCCTACATGCAAACGAAGAACAAGCAAGAAACTAAGATTGCAATCTGGATATTACGAATATAAGAGGAAAGCTTTATTGATGAAGTGGGGTTCTGTGGCGCCTTTGTCTGGTTGTGGAACACAAACGAAGAACGCGAAGTTGCAGCTGTGGCGAACTTGTAATCTAAACAAAACCCAACCCTAAAATGATGCCCTAAGGGCTGTATATATGGGGGAATAGAGGGGAATTTCGTGGCCCCTTGGAGGAGGGGTCCGAAACCGACCTTAACTCAGTTTCCCCATACATACGGACTCTAAAACAGCCTATAATATGGTATTTCCAAATTACATGGGCCTGGCCCAACAATAAGATGGCGCATCACCTATATTAGCCTAGGGACGAATTTTATAAAGTAGCATCATGCATATTTTGTCCAAGGCTTCTTGCTCCCATTATGGTGGCTTCAAAGTGCGAAAATCATCACTGGAAGCTCCATTGTTCTTTCCCACGCGCGCACCTTCTTCTCCATGCTTGATCCCGCTCCAATGGTCATCCTTCTTGTCCATGCCAGACCCTTCATTCATAAGTAAAACAAAAGTATCTAATTTAGGAAGCATCATATGTTCACGAACATTAGGAGGATTTGCAAGAAATAAAAGTACCTGGTAATTCAATTGACGTGCGCGAGCTCTAGTAATTGGTCCTTTATGTATAGCAGTCGGAGTTGTGGGTGTAGCATTAGCAGGGATGTCCTCATCAGCATCCCCTCTTTCGTCTTCAACACTATCGGTATATCATACTTGGAGCTATATTTTTATTCGTCACATAATATGAGTTTTGCTTGGAGGTTCATTTTATTTTGTTGTTATCTGTTAGGTTTTATTTTTTATCTTGTTTTTCAATAAAAAGTCCAAAGAATTGCCTTTAGGATGCTGGAATTGCATGTTTGAGGTGTGCTGTGTAAAAACAAAAACTTCTGCTGTAGTGTTTGAATTTTCATATTTTACTGAAATGTGGAAAGTTTCTGAAATTTCTACACAGTATTTTCATATAAATTTTATAGCGTTTCCTAAATTTTCATAACTGTTTGAGTTACATAAGCACACTGTTTCATAAATTGCTAGAGACTGTTCTGTTTGGACAGATTGCTGCTATAGTTTTGTTATCTACTTATCCTATAGTTTCCATAGCCTATATTAGTAGATATAAATTGTGGAAATGATAGTATAAAGTACCTAATGTTTGAAAATTATTGTGTAACTTCTCTTGGCAGTACATAAAGAGTTGATTTATTATTATGTGTACTAACCTATCTCATGAGTTTTTTTCGAGTTTTGTGTGGATGAAGTTTTTGAGAATAGGTGAAACCATGATATGAGTGGATTGAGCAAGATACAAAAGCTCAAGCTTGGGGATGCCCAAGGCACCCTAGGTAAATATTTCAAGAAGTCTCAAGCATCTAAGCTTGGGGATGATACACATCCTACCTCTCTTCATCAACAATTATCGGTTAGCCTAATTTGAGCCTAAATTTTAATTCGTTCACATGATGCGTGCTATTCTTGGAGTGCTATTTTTCTTTTGCTTGCTGTTCAATAAAATACTCAGATCTGAAAATATATATTGAGAGAGAGAGAGCCCTCACATAGCTACTTGATTGTTTATTTACTCATTGATCTTCACTAATATCTATTTGGAGTAGTTTGTCAAATTTGCTCTAGTGCTTCACTTATATTATTTTGAGAGTCTCTAAACAACATGGTAATTTGCTTAGGTTATGAATAGTCCTAATATAATGGGCATCCTAGAGGGATATAATAAAAACTTTCGTATAAAGTGCATTGAATACTATGAGAAGTTTGATTCCTTGCATAAAGTTTTGAGATATAAATATGGTAATATTAAGAGTCGTGTTAGGAAGTAATTGTGAATTGGTAAAATGCTCGTGTAAAGGTTTGTGATTCCCATAGCATGCACGTACGGTGAACCGTTATGTAAGGAAGTTAGAGCATGATTTGTTTATTGATTGTCAACCTTTGTGTGAGGGTCGCGAGCGCGTGATGGTTTACTCCTACCAACCTCTCCCCTAAGGGCATGCGTCTAATACTTTGCTTCGATGACTAATAGACTTTTGCAATAAGTATGTGAGTTCTTTATGACTAATGTGATTCCATGGATTATACACACTCTCACCCTTCCACCATTGCTAGCCTCTCTAGTACCGCGCAAATTTCGCCGATGCGATAAACCCACCATATATTCTTCCTCAAAATAGCCACCATACCTACCTATTATGGAATTTCCATAGCCATTCTGAGATATATTGCCATGCAACTTTCGCCATTCCATTTATGACACGCATCATCATTTTCACATTGCTTTGCATGATCATGTAGTTGGCATCGTCTTTGTGGCAAAGACACCTTTCATATTATTTATACATGTCACTCTTGACTCATTGCACATCCGGTACACCATTGGAGGCATTCGATTCATATTTGGTTCTAAGCATCGAGTTGCAATTCTTGAGTTGTAAGTAAATAAGAGCGTGATGATCATCATTATTAGAGCATTGTCCCATGTGAGGAAAGGATGATGGAAGCTATGATTCCCTCACAAGGTGGGAGGAGTCTTCGGACTTTACAAAAAAGAAAAGAGGGCATAGAAGCCCAAATAATAAAAAAGGAGGCCAAAGATGCCCACCAAAAAATGAAAAAAAGAAATAAAAAATGAGAGAAAAGAGAGAAGGAGCAATGCTACTATCCTTTACCACTCTTGTGCTTCAGAGTAGCACCATATTTTTCATATAGAGAGTCTCCTATATTGTCACTTTCATATACTAGTGGTAATTTTTCATTATAGAACTTGGCTTGTATATTCCAATGACGGGCTTCCTCAAATTGCCCCAGGTCTTCGTGAGCAAGCGAGTTGGATGCACACCCAGTTAGTTTCTTTTTGAGCTTTCATACACTTCTAGCTCTAGTGCATCAGTTGCATGGCAATCCCTACTCTCTCACATTGATATCTATTAATGGGCATCTCCATAGCCTGTTGATACGCCTAGTTGATGTGTGACTATCTTGTCCTTTTTCTTCACAACCTCGAACATATTATATTCCACCTATAGTGCTATATCCATGGCTCACGCTCATGTATTGCGTGAGAATTGAAAAAGTTTGAGAAAATAAAAGTGTGAAACAATTGCTTGACTTGTCATCGGGGTTGTGCATGATATAAATACTTTGTGTGGGGAAGATGGAGCATAGCCACACTATATGATATTGTAGGGATAACTTTCTTTTGCCATTATATTTAGAAGATATACAATTGCTTTGCTAGTATGCTTGAAATATTATTGTTTTTATTTCAACATTAAGCTTTTGTTTTGAGTCTTATGGATCTAAACATTCTTGCCACAATAAGAAGATTGCATTGATAAATATGTTAGGTAGCATTCACACTTCATAAATTATTTCTTTTATCATTTACCTACTCGAGGACGAGCAGGAATTAAGCTTGGGGATGCTGATACGTATCCAACGTATCTATAATTTATGAAGTATTCATGCCATGTTTACTATAATTCTATATGATTTTCGTATGATTTTATTAGAACTAACCCGGACTGAAGTTGTTTTCAGCAGAACTACCATGGTGTTGTTTCTGTGCAGAAATAAAAGTTCTCGGAATGCGCTAAAAATTTACGGCGATTTTTTCTAGACCAAAAGAGACCCCCAAAGCACCGGAGTTGGGACAGGAAGTGACTGAGGAGGCCACAAGCCAGGGGGGCGCCCTACCCCCAGGAGGGTGCTCCTGGCTTGTGGAGTCCTCGAGCACCCCCTTGATGTGAGACCGACGCCAAAAACTCCTATAAATACCAAACCCCAAGAAAGAAACCTAGATCAGGAGTTCCGCCGCCGCAAGCCTCCAGAGACATGAAAAACTAATCGGGAGCCCGTTCCGGCACCCTGCCGAAGGGGGAAACCATCACCAGAGGCCATCTTCATCATCCCGTCGCTCTCCATGACGAGGAGGGAGTAGTTCACCCTCGGAGCTGAGGGTATGTACCAGTAGCTATGTGTTTGATCTCTCTCTCTATCGTGTTCTTGAGATGGCACGATCTTGATGTACCGCAAGCTTTATTGCTATAGATTGAATCGTATGGAGTTTTTCCCTCTCTATCTTCCTGTGATGAATTGAGTTTTCCCTTAAGTTTTCTTATCGTATTGAGTCTTTAAGGATTTGAGAACACTTGATGTATGTATTGCGATGGGATATCCGTGGTGACAGTGGGATGTTCTATTGATCCACTTGATGTATGTTTTGGTGATCAACTTGCGGGTTCCGTTACCTTGGGAATCTATGCATAGGGGTTGGCACTCATGACTTTCTGGTCAAAACTTTGGGGCACTCTTTGAAGTTCTTTGTGTTGGATTGAACATGATGAGTCTGAAATTATGTGATGCATGTCGTATAATCAAGCCCATGGGTACTTGTGGTGACATTTGAGTATCTAGGTGACATTAGGGCTTTGGTTGATGTGTATCTTAAGGTGTTATTTTAGTACGAACTCTAGGGTTGTTCGTGACACTTATAGGGATAGCTCATAAGATTGATCAGAAAATATAACTTTGAGGTGGTTTCGTACACTACAATAATTTCTTCGTTAGTTCTCTGCTATTTGTGACTTTGGAGTGAACTCTTTATCGCACGAGAGGTACTCACATATGATTCAACTATGTCAATATTGTTGAGAGAAATTGCACTAGTGAAAGTATGGACCATAGGCCTTGTTTCCAAGCATTTATACAACGTTTTTCTCGTTGTTTACTATTTGTTACCTTGATGTTTTTATATTTTCAGATTATCAAAACCTATATATACCATCCATATTGCACTTGTATCACCATCTCTTCGCTGAACTAGTGAACCTATACAATTTACCATTGTATTGGGTGTGTTGGGGACACAAGAGACTCTTTGTTATTTGGTTGCAGGGTTGTTTGAGAGAGACCATCTTCATCCTACGCCTCCCACGGATTGATAAACCTTCGGTCATCCACTTGAGGGCAATTTTCTACTGTCCTACAAAACTCTGCGCTTGGAGGCCCAACACGAGTCTACAAGAAGAAGGTTGCGTAGTAGACATCAATAAGTCACAGGTACAAAAGATCTTCAAGAACTTCGCTCGCAAAGCGTAAAATCAGTTTGAAGTGAAGATCAAGAAGGTTTGGAGCGATAACGGATCAGAGTTCAAGAACATCCATGTGGATACCTTTCTTGACGAAGAAGGTGTCTCACATGAGTTCTACATACACACCTCAAAAAAATGGAGTTGTCAAGAGGAAGAACCGGATGCTCTTTGAGATGGCAAGAATAATGCTTGACGAATACAAGACGCCAAAACACTTTTGGGCAGAAGCCGTGGAAATAGCATGTCATGCCACAAATCGACTTTACTTGCACATGCTTCTCGGCAAAACGGAACACGAGCTTCTCACCGATAACAAACCCCAAGTTGGATACGTCCGGGTATTTGGCTCAAAGTGCTACATTCTTGATAAGCATCGTCATAGTAAATTTGCCCCTAAATCTCATGAAGGATTAGTACTTGGTTATGGATCTAACTCTCACACTTACCGTGTCTACAACAACTTCACTCGAAAAGTTGAAGAGATGGTAGATGTTAAGTTTGATGATTCTAATGATTCACAAGTCAAACAATTGCCAAATGATGTAGGTGATAAGGACCCTTCGGAAGCTATCCAAGACTTGTTTATTGGCAAGATTGATCCCATGGAGGTGAAGGAAAGTACTCCATCAACCCAAGTGGAAGCTCCTACTACGGATCAAGGCTACCGACAGTACGACCTGGAAGCATCCACAAGTGGTACACTACAAGATGAAGAGGAGGAGGAAGTACATCATGAAGATCCACCACACCCTCCTTCACCACCACCTCAAGGAGATGACCACGTTGGCAACAACGAAGACAAAGGAGATGATGATGAAGAAGAAGCTCCACCATCCAGCAATCGGAGGCTGACCCGAGTTCGAGCGCAAGTGACCAAGGGCCATCCCCTAAACCGAGTTTTTGGTGACATACAAACCGGAAGAATCACTCTCTTAAAACTCGTCTAGCTAACTTTTGTGAGCATTATTCTTTCATCTCTAGCATTGAAGCCTTGAGGGTAGAACAAGCTCTTGAAGATGCAGATTGGGTGAACGCTATGCACCAAGAGCTTCACAACTTCGAGAGGAATGAAGTGTGGACACTCGTGGAGAAGCCCGAGGATGAGCAAAACATCATCGGAACCAAATGGGTGTTTCGGAACAAGCAAGATGAAGACAGTCAAGTCATACGCAACTAGGCTCACCTCGTAGCCCAAGGATATATGCAAGTCGAAGGTATGGACTACGGTGAGACCTACGCCCCCGTTGCTAGATTAGAAGCTATCGAATTCTTCTTGCCTATGCTAATCACCATGATATCACGCTTTATCAAATGGACATTAAAAGTGCTTTCTTAAATGGTGAGATTGAAGAAGAGGTCTATGTTAAGCAACCACCTGGTTTTGTAAATCCTAAGAAACCTGACCATGTTTACAAAGTTCACAAAGCTTTATATGGTCTTAAGCAAGCTCCTCGTGCTTGGTATAAATGCCTAACAAAATTTCTAATTGAAAAAGGTTTTGAAATTGGTAAAATTGATGCAACCTTATTGACAAAGAGGGTTAGTGCTAAATTATTTCTGTGCCAAATTTATGTGGATGATATTATCTTTGGATCTACTAACCCACAATTTAGTCAGAAGTTTGTAAGGTTGATGTCAGAGAATTATGAGATGTCTATGATGTGTGAGCTGAAATTCTTTCTTGGTTTGCAAATTAAGCAATAAAGAGAAGGAACTTTCATCTCTCAAACTAAGTACACCAAGGACTTAATCAAGAAGTTCAACATGCAGGAGTGCAAAGGTATGAAAACTCCTATGCCCACAAGCGGTCACGATGATCTCACTAAGAAGGGTGAACGAGTTGATCAAAAGGTTTATCGATCAATGATTGGTTCATTGCTTTATCTATGTGCCTCCCATCCCAATATTATGCTCAGTTTTTGCATGTGTGCTAGATATCTAGCCGCACCTAAAAAATGTCATCTTAAGGCTGTTAAACGCATTGTGAGATATTTGATACATACACCAAACTTTGGAATTTGGTATCCCAAGGGATCTTCTTTTAATCTTGTTGGCTACTCCGACTTGGACTATGCCGGTGACAAGGTTGGTAGAAAATCCACCTCAGGTACATGTCAACTTTTTGGTAGATCTCTTGTGTCTTGGTCCTCCAAGAAACAAAACTCGGTATCTCTATCTACCGCTGAAGCTGAATATATTGTTGCTGGATCATGTTGTGCACAATTGTTATGCATGACACAAATGCTTAAACAATATGGAATCTATGTTAAAAATGTGCCATTACTTTGTGAGAATGAGAGTGCTATTAAGATTGGTCATAATCCTGTGCAACATTCTCAAACCAAGCATAGTTCGACATCATTTCATTCATGATCATGTTGCCAAAGGAGATATTGATCTTGAGCATGTCCATACTAAAAAGCAATTGGTCGATATCTTTACTAAGCCGCTTGATGAAAAAGTGTTTTGTCATTTGAGGAGTGAGTTGAACATCATTGATACTTCAAACTTGAGCTAAGCTCACTCGGATGCTTGCAAGGGGATGAGATTCAATGTCCATTCCATGCTATTATCTTGAATATCATATATCTTGGAATTCTATGCTCCCTTGTCTTGCATCTAACCCTTTTGTAGGTACTTTGAATAACAACACTCCACAAGATTGCCATCAACTCTTATCTTAAGAAATCATGTCATGACCAAGTATCAACAACCTCTCTTTGATGATGAAAGGAAGAAGACAACAAAAGATATCCTTGACATATATCCCTAAATTGCTAAATCTCAATTGGTATCAAGTCATTTGGATATATCATGTTTTTCCTTGCATGACTGACCGTTGTAGGTGAAAAGTGAACTCAAACAACAAGGATTGTTCCCAACTCAGGATGACCTTCATCAACTTCAAGCATCCACATAAAGTTCACCTACAAGTTACGTCAACAACATCACTCAAAGGTATGTACTCATATTCTTGATATATCTTTACTCCAAGTCATGAGATAAAGAAACTCAAGTGATATGAAGACTTTAAAATGCTTAATCGAAAAATGGTAACCCCATTTTGAGCTTAACGATGAGTATGACCTATGATGAAGCATTCTTGCTTGGCTCCCCAGTCAATATACTCTAATATAGGTGACCTAGTCACCGCCCATCATCTAGATAAGAATCCTGTTTGGTCCATTCTCTTTTGCAAATTTCTTGGAACCATTCAAATCTTTTCAAAATGATACCTCATTGTAAATTATTCACAATTGGTACATCATGTGTGTTTTTCTTCTCTCGTTGATTTCTAGTTACAACTTTGTCTTTGGATGAAATTTTCTCATTGCCAAGTTTCTGTTTCTGTCTCGGAGCCGCCAATACAAATATCTTGGTTCTACCATTTTAGCAGATGAGCTGCAAAACTTCATCTCAGTTCCACTGATTTATTTGTCCCAGAGAAACTGGTTTTATTTCTCCTGTTAGTCTATATTTATTTAGTGATTTTTCAATTGGTATCTTTCTAGTGATGTCCTTGTTACTTGAATGATCCCTTATTATTATTATTTTTAAAGGGGGGAGAAACTTAATTCAAGGATCCCTAACTCAAAGGAGGATAAGTTCTACAAATTCTTAGTTTATACAAAGTTAGAGAAATCATTTTCAATGATTCCCTCATTGTTTCTCATGATTTTCATATTCTATGAGTCCTACTTTCAATGACCCTTGTTCTCAAGGATCCCTTCTTAATCCATGATCCCTGTATCTGACCCTATGTATGCCTTTTTGGAAATTAATGCCAAAGGGGGAGAGATATACAAAGCTTCAAAGCTAAAGAGGGAGATACATGCTTCTCCAAAGGGTAGATATAATTTTGGGGGAGAGTATCAAAAGTTAATACTTAACAAGTGGAGAATACCAAAGTAGGGGGAGAGGATCTGTTTATTGCATTTGATTTCTCATGTTAGAATTTTCTCACCCTATCCAATCCCAATATCTACATGCTAAGATTCAGGGGGAGAGGATGTCCTACATTTTCATATCTAGGGGAGAAACTTCTAAATGATCTTGGAGACATATCAATTCTAAGGAATACTATCCTCTATATGTTCTCCACATCTTGGTATTTTGAGTTCTATTGCTTTTGACTGGTGGAATACTCTTGTGTTTCCTAACATTGTTTTCTCAAGTGTGTTTCTACTTCTAGAATGCTCAAAACTCAAGGTAAATATATGCATCATTTCTTTGATCAAGATGATCTCTTGCTTCTTGCACAGATTGTTTGCAAGAGTGAAGTCTTGAACAAGGATTCAACTCATTCACATATATTTGATGCATATAGCCAAGATACACATAACTTCTTCATGTCCCTTCTACCACATGTGTGTCCATGAATTCCAAACAAACTATCCTTTAAATGGATTGCACACATTTAGGGGGAGCAAGTTTAAGTCATGAGTCTCTCAAAGTCTTCATTATATCCGTGCATATCTTTATTTGAAGCTTTTATTGTATGTTTGCAACAATTACCAAAAAGGGGGAGATTGAAAGCACAATGTTCTCCCTTGGTGGTTTTGATAATTCATGACAACATACATTTTCTCTTGGACTGATACTTTTACCTAGTGTATTTCACATAAAGTCCATAGAGAGTAATGGGTTGGCAAAAGGAGTGTGGAGAGTATACCCATGAAGAATAAGGAGAAGGAATAGCATTGGCCAAGCTTCAAGCAGAGGACTCTACATTTTATCTTTTGTGAGAAATCACTTTGAGTCCATAGGAAAGCCAATACTATTAAAAAGGGGGTAAGGTTTTGTTGGTGAATAAAGTGCTCATACGTGCACAAGTGATAGTCACCACATACACCCACAAGCTCTTCCACAAAAGTCTGTCCAAAGCCAAATATTCAAAAAAATTGGTGCAACCAACACTCTCCACACGGTGCCACATATTCCAAACCCTAGACAGACTCAGCCAAACCCTAGCCACTTCGGTGCAACCAATTCTGCTTCGGTGCCATCGAGTTTGGGTTACCAACTTCCTCTTACGCAAGTTAACAAAATCGGTCCTCCAAGTTTTGTGAATCAGCGTCACCGAGATTGGGCAATCTGACAGTTCGTCACCTTATCGGTGCAACCGAGTTTCCTATATCGGTCTCACCGAAATTCAAAAGTTGCCACTTTTTGGTCACTTCGGTACCACTGAGATTAAAACATCAGTGTCACTGAGTTTGTCATTTTGTGTGTAACGGTTGGATTTTTGGAGATGCCTATATATACCCCTCCACCACCAATCACTCGCAAGAGAAGTACTCACAATAGCTCCCCACTCATACCTACAGATTTTCTGAGAGAGAGCCACCTACTCATGTGTCGAGATCATGCCATTCCATTCCTACCATATGAGTCTTGATCTCTAGCCTCCCCAAGTTGATTTACACCCAATCAATCTCTTCCACCAAGCCAAATCTGTGAGAGAGTGATTGTGTGTTGAGGAGTCTATCATCTTGAAGCACAAGAGCAAGGAGTTCATCTACACAATCGAGCCTTTTACCTTTTGGATGGTGGTGCCTCCTAGATTGGTTAGGTGTCGCTTGGGAGCCTCCTACTTCATGTTGTGGAGTGAACCAAGAAGTTTGTATGGGCAAGGAGATCGCCTACTTTGTGAAGATCTACCCCGAGTTAGGCTAGTCCTCCATGGACGTAGGCCATCATTGTATAGTCAAGGTTGCTTCTTCGTGGAACCCTCCGTGGACTCTCGTGACCGTTACCCTCCGTGGGTTGAAGACTCCATAAATGTGGATGTACGATTGCGCCACCTATCGGAACCACGGGAAAAATATTGTGTCCCACATGTGTTTGATCTTTCTATCTCTACTCCTTACTCCCATGTGCAATGTCTTTACTTTCTGCTGCTATACTTGATGACTTGCATGTGTAGGGTGTTCTAGATTTGCTATGTATGCCAAAACTGCCAACACTTGATTTATGCTTGAGGTAGTTTTAAATTCCGGCAAATAGTCTATTCACCCCCATCTAGACATACACTTCTAGTGATCCCGCAGGAGGGCGGGATCCAGGAGAACGCGGCTGGCAACGGCGGGAGGGCGGCCGCCGACGGCGGGTAGGGAGGGGAAGGAATCCTAGCGGGAGGGGTCAGGAGCGGGGGCCGAAGAGGGATGCTTCAGCGTAAATACTACATGGCATTGACTCGCTGCTGATCGTCTTATGTTCCACCACCAACGTTTGTGTTCTTCCGATCACAAATACAACCACAAATGCACGTGAAACTGACTGCAACATTAACCCATCAATTTTCATTGATTGGTTTCCTAATTTCCGGTTCATCTTTTAAGTTTCCTATGTCAAATATCCATTCCGTGCACTTCCGACCTGGCCTACTATAAGGATAGGCGGTCGGCCATTGCTACAACTTGCACATCCAAAACAATGGAGGTATGCCGATGCTTTGTACATCAGCATATGTTAGATCAAGCAGTTCACTGACGCTTCAATCAAGTGCTCCCTCCCAGACCCCTTAGATGAAAATATTGCCAAGCCGTACATTGAGCATCTGTGGAATTTATATGATCATCTACTTGATGGCAGGTCTCAATGGGCATTTGTCTGACGCCATCATTGGGGCGTACTTCTGCTCACACTATATTCTGAAGTTCCGTATCTATGTAAGAGCATCTCCAGCCGTTGTTCCCCTAGGGGCCCAAAATAGCGCCGCCTGGGGCCCAGCTGATGGTAAAATCGTCCTGGCGGACTCGGCTTCCCAGTCGTGCCCCCGGGGTCACCCCCCAATCGCTGCTTTCGGCCCAATATGGTCATAGAATCGGCCGAAAAGTTCGGGGTTTTCATTAAAAATATAATACAAAAACTAAAAAACTACGTCGACTACGTTGTCCGCCGTCGCCGTCCCGTTGGCACGCCGCCGCATTCGACATGCCAAGGAGGTTGTAGAAGTTGGTGTAGTCGCCGCCGTCGTCCCTGTCACCATTGCCGGCGCTGTCATCGCCATCCTACGCGCCGCAGCCGCCGTCCCTGCTGCAGCCCCGCCCTGCGTAGCTGAAATGGTGCAGGTCGGGGTTGGAGGGCTCGGGTGCCTTGCCATCACTATCATCGTCGAGGATGATGAGGCCGTCGAGCTCCTCCTCATGGAGGGCACGGTGGCAAGCCTTGATCTCCTCGAGGGCCCGGCGCTGCCGCTCCATCTCGTCGCGGACGTAGTCGGCCCGCGCCCACTTCATGGCTATCTCGGTGCGCCGCTCGGCTCCAGTGGGCACTGGTGGCACGGGGACCCTGCCGACGCTGAGCCTCCACGTGCCTGGCACCCGCATGTCAGGCGGTGTCGAGTACTCCGCCTCGTAGAGCAGGCGAGCCTCGTCCTCGTGGAGGTGCCGGTGGCTGAAGCCATTGCGGGCCACGCCGTCACCTCGGTAGTGCTCCTCCATTGGGCGGAGAGGGGGAGAGAAGATCACCGCACGGGGGAGAGAGAGGGGCATCGGCGGTGGGACTTGGGGGAGAGAGAGGGGCATCAACGGTGGCTATGTGTGGCAAACACCGGCAAGAGTCGTCTTTTATAGGGGCGAGCAGGCGGCACCGTGCGGACGCGTGGGAGGCGAGGTGTGGACGCGCGTCGCCCCGTACTGACTGTGATGCCCCGTGAGCACCGGCTCGTGAATGCATTGCATCAATGGAAGATTGACCGGTGGCAAGCTTGCATTGATTCCCCACGGGAAATTGAGGCGATGAGGACGACGACACCGCGCGGTCGCTAACTCGGCAGACCCACCCGTTTTCGCGCCAAAATTGTTTCGCCTAGTGCCCCTAGGCGCCCCCAGCACGCCGGGTTCGGCCTGGGTATGCCGGCGCCAAATTCTTCCCTAACTGGCAAAAATGGGCTCCTGGGGGCGCGACTGGGCCGATTTTCTCCCGTCGGCAATAAAAATGGCCTTGAGGGGCTTGTTGGGGGGCGGTTGGAGATGCTCTAAGGAGTAGATTTCATATTCTTTGTGCTACTGATTTGTTCACCTTAGTATGGAGTTAGATTTCAGATTGCAGTTTTCATTAATGTACTGAAACAATACGTCAACTTCTCTTTCATGACGTCTGCCATGAGACATCTCATTGCCTCCTCTACAACATGGTGGCCACCTCCCTCGTGCTGCTACGCATGACACACCGTCAAGTGTACCATCATCGGTAGCAGGAGCCTGCCTTGTGGTGCCGCTAAATAGGACACAACATCACCAATACGCAAGAGAAGGCACAATACACACATACATGGCAATTTTTCACAATTCTCTATATAAATTTACAATCTTATATTTATTAGCCCTTTTCTATTAAGATCAATAGGCAAATGTGAAAATAAAAAGTAATATAACTGATTCGTAAAGAAGTACTATATATAACTGAAAATACTGCTTTTGTATTGCATATTTTACACTTATAAGAATTTTTGCATTTTTTCTACAAATAAGTAGGTTACTTAATTCTAATTTGTCAAAATATTATGCAAATGATGTCCAAGATTCGGTGAAGTTAACCCTAACATTCATGGAAGTACAGGTAGTGAGTCAACATATCGACAAGAACTGCCTTGGTGATATGTAGATATATTGTAAATACTGCATGCATGCATTTACACAGTTCGTGGTCAGTAAATATATCTAACGTGCTTGATTTGTAGCTTAACAATATCTGATTAGAAAAAACATGTCAATAATTCGCTATCCTATTATTCTACATTGCGACAGCTAAAAATCTGTGCGTTGTTGTCCCACACAAGTCTCGCAACAATGTGCGGGTATCATCTAGTTTCTATAGTATCCATGTACCGGTCGACTTGACATGGAAACAATGGGCCATATATGCATCTGGCAAGTCCAACTACCAAAACAACGCGTGGGTACCATCTAGTTTCTATGGTATCCATGTACCGGTTGACTTGATGTGGAAACAATGGGACATATAAGCATCTGGCAAGTCCAACTACAATCTTCTCAAGTCATGATTCAATCACAACACATTACAGATAGTAAATATGCCAAGTTCTAAAGAATGTCATGTTATAAGTATGCTTCGAGTTATGATCATCCAGCCATGACAATCATTGTTCTTCACATTTACAGGGCAGCTCCTAGAGTGTTGCAGGCATGTTAGGAAACGACCTCACCTTCACCTGAACGCCCGAGTCGTATTGCTGCTGGCTTTGCTCCTATATCTGCTGCCATGGTCACCATGCCCACCTCGTGAACGTTGTACTGCTCCTAGTGTATAGGACGTTCTGTTGTAACCGAGTTGCTGTTTGATGAATATAAGTCGCTGCCTTTGATTGTAGTACACACCATGAATTTAATTATTCTTGATGGCATCAGAGCGATCCTTCCTCCCTGTCTACCATGGATGGCTCAGACACCTCCAACGAAGGGTCTGGCTCTGAGATGCTGCTTTCCAATAGCACCACTCTCCCCGCTAGCACCAATTTGCTGCTGGCCAGCTCCACCCCACTATACGTCGCCTCCGCACTGCCGGTTGCTGCTCCATCCACTCTCACCGTTACCTCCACTCTCACCATGCTGCCCCTTGGGTCGTAGTACCATGCCGATGTGTCTTGAGACTGCGTCGATATTTCTCGAAAGAGGAAGGGATGATGCAGCATAACTACGGTAAGTATTTCCCTTAGTTAAGAAACCAATGTATCAATCCATGGAGGAATACTAAGCAACTATGTAAACAACACATGCACACCAAGAACAAATACTTGCAACCCGACGCGTAAGAGAGGTTGTCAAGCTCTCAACTATAAAAAAGATAGATTAGGTTGTAATAGGTTGGGCAAATAGATCTCACAAGAACACGAAGTAAAAGAAGTAGATAAAAAGTGCAGCAAGGTATTTTTGGGTTTTTGGATTAATAGATCTGAAAACAAAAGAGGCAAAAAGATAGATCGAAAAGCAATATGTCGGAAAAGTAGACCCGGGGGCTGTAGGTTTCACTAGTGGCTTCTCTCATGAGCATAGCACATATTGGGTGAAGAAATATGAGGCTATAAGTAATCATGCAAATAAGAGATCAAAGAAGACTAAAATAATATTCATGGATAGAAACTAATCATGAACTCAAAATTTATCCGATCCCAACAAACACACCGCAAAAAGTCATCACATCAAATAGATCTCCAAGATACCATTGTGTTGAGAATCAAAAGAGAGAGAGGAAACCATCTAGATACTACCTTTGGACCCGTAGGTCTATGGTGAACTACTCACGTATCATCGGAGAGGCAGCCATGAAGATGATGCACCCCTTCGTGATGGTGTTAGATTGGATCTCGCAGTTTTGGAACTTGCGGCGGCTGGAATTGTGTTTCGTCGACTCCCCTAGGGTTTTCTGAATATTTGGGTATTTATAGAGCTGATAGGCGGTGGAGAGGTGTCCCGAGGTGGGCACAACCCACCAGGGCGTGCCTGGGGCCTCTGGCCTGCCCTGGTGTCTTCTGCTCTCTTGGCCCTCCTCTCTGGCTCTTCTTTGGCCCACTATATGTATTCTGGCCCCCAAAAAATCTCCAAAAAGTTTCAAAGTGTTTGGGCTTCGTTTGGTATTGATTTTCTACGAAGTAAAAAAACAAGCAGAAAACAACAACTAGCACTTGGCACTATGTCAATAGGTTAGTCCCAAAAATTGATGTAAAGTTGCTATAAAATGATTGTAAAACATCAAAGATTGATAATATAACAACATGGAACAATTAAAAATTATAGATACATTGGAGACGTATCATCACCCTCGATCCACGCCATCAGTATCAGGACACACATTGACTTCAAGTTGGATCCTATCTTTGGCAACTACTTGAAGTGGCAGCACATCATGTCCTTCCCTCCACACAAGTCCACCGTGGAGAACCATGTCACCGTCGAATTGGAGCCCCTGGAGCAATCAGTGCAGTGGCAAAACGACAATCTGCAGATCCTCCTAGTGACCTATGGTATGATCACTAACGAACTATATGATGCCATCTCCTGCAAGAAAAGCAATGCCTATCGTGCCTGGATGCTCATCGACTCCTTCCAAGACAACCTCATGGGATGAGCGATCCACATCATTCGAATTCTGAGCCATCGTCCAATGTGACATGCGCATCAGCGACTACCACAGGCCGGGCAGCTGAAAGAACTAGAAGACACCCTTGATGTCGTGGTTTTGTCACGACAGATCTCCAAAGACTTAGGTTCGAGGCCATCGCTAAGGCGATGGACTCAAAGGGGTTGATCGGGACGAAAGACACGGGTTTACCCAGGTTCGGACCCTCGGTAAGAGGTAAAATCCTACATCCTACTCTGTGTATATTGATTGGAGTATCGATTACAAGGGAGCGTATTTCTTGACTTAGCTCTTGATTGATTGGTTTCTGTCTTAGCCGTCCCCGGGCCTTGCCTTTGTATAGGAGGCCAAGGACCCAGGTTACATGAATCCCAAACCGACTCTTACAACGTATCTGGTCCTGTCTCTAAGACGCATTGCCTCCTTTGGCTAGCCGTCTCCGGGTGGCTCACCCGCCCGGGTCTTATGCTACCTCCGGTCTCTGGGCCTCCATCTTAGCCCATCTGGTAAGCTGCCATGCAGCTAAGTCTTCCTCTTCCATCTCACTTGATAACAAGCCGCCTGGTATGACCCGACTCCTCTTGGGCGGGCCTTACCATGGGGTTATATCCCCAACACTTGACGACCTTGACGAGCACATCTCTGACAAGACACTCACCCTCCAGATGATCAGGGGCTCTCTCCGAGGTTACCGGTGATGGCGATGTTGCTGCATATGCAGGTCCAATACTCCCATTTCCTACCTTTGTGCAGGCCCGATCTAGCCTTTTGCCGGAGGAGATCGCACATGATGGGCGCACTCGAGCTGAGGGATCGTCGGTTTACATCATCAACAACGACAACCCCTCTGGATAGGGCGGCTCCAGTGGGTGCAGAAGTACTCAACTATCGTCCAACGGCGACACCTAATGCTTGGCGGATCACGGGCTCAACAACTCCAATGCCTCGGCCGACTGCAGTGGACGACCGCGGCAACAGACATGACAACGACGACTGTGGAGGACCGCCACTAGCGCCACAAGGAGGCGAATATCCCTAGATGGGCTATTTTGCGCCATGAGGCCTTCCCTCCACAAGGCTATGCGCCCTGGATCCCATCAAACACTGCTGACGTGCTTGGTCCTCACTAGGCCTACCTACTGATGCACGCGCACCATATGTTCCACCGCAGCAGTACGCGCCTCCATTTCCATCTCCGTCATGGGACCATGCCAGCATGCTCAACACCACCATGACGAACATGCAGCAACCCGTCGTCGATGAGTAGTACCTCGACACTGGCGCATCTAGCCATGCCACCAACGCTGCAAGTAACTTAACCACGTCATGTTTTTTCTTCAAAGCTCTCTACTCCCATCACGGTCTCATGGTGGTAGTGTATCTCACATGCTTGTTCTTGCCACCGGTTCTGCCACTCTTACTTCTCCCCCGTTTTATCTAAACAATGTCTTAGTCTCCACTGAATTAATCAAAAACCTGCTCCTACTTAGAAAATTCACCACTAATAATTCGGTATCAGTTGAATTCGACCAGTGTGGCTTTCCTGTGAAGGATCTGACGAGGCAGCACTCCCATCATGAGGTCAAATGATTCCATTGGACTATACCCATTCTTCGGTGAGTTGCACACCGCCTCCCTCTCCATAGACATTGGCAATTTATGGCATTGATGATTCTGGCACACCAGTCGCGCCTCTCCTTCCAAATTACTCCCTCCGTCTCATAATATAAGAGCGTTTTGACACTACACAAATATAAAAAATCCTATTATATTGTGGGACGGAGGGAGTAGAAAATAATTTTCTCCATTCATGTAATAAACCCATGCAGTCAGACATGTCATTCGGGCGGCAGATACGGCCCCCCTTCCCGGATTTGCTGTGAATTCCATTATTCTTCTATAGGCACGTTTGTCTCAGTATTCTCTCAGCTAATTTGGTGCAATTTCCTGCCATACTAGTGTATAAATCCAGTATAATCAACAATTATACGCCGTAACAATAAATCTCCTGAAGCCTAATTGCCATAATCAACCTGAATTCAGAATAAACAGCAAAAAGACATAGAAGGAGCATGGTACCCTCAACAAGATCTAGTTTCCATTAGGCTAACCAAGTCGACATACTTCTAGAAGAACCAAGAACCAAGAACCGAAGAACTCTAGCCCTACAAGAGAAGGAAGGGAAAGAATAACAAGGAGACGTACCGGAGAGAAACATAGGAGGGGCGCCGCTAGACAGAATAGTCGTCGCGTTGCCTTCTGATACGCCTCCAATGTATCTACTTTTCCTAATAGTTTTGCTCTTGTTTTGGACTCTAATTTGCATGATCTGAATGAAACTAACCCGGACTGACGCTGTTTTCAGCAGAACTACAATGGTGTTGTTTTTTGTGGAGAAATAAAAAGTTCTCGAAACGGAGCAGAACTTTTTGGAGATTTATTTTGGAATATTTAAGGAATTATGGATCCAGAAGCCACCTGAGAGGGTGCCCAGGGTTCCCACGCTCCACCAAGGCATGCTAGGCCCCCCTGGCATGACCTGGTGGAGGGTGGACACCTCGTGGGTCCCCCAACCCTAATTCCAACGCTAGAAATTCACATTTTCCGAAAAAATAAGGGAGAAGGTTTTACCTCATTTCACGATACGAAGCCACCACCACCTCCTGTTCTTCACCGGGAGGCCAGATCTTGAGCCTGTTTGGGGGCTCTAGATAGGGGAATCTTTGGTCTTTGTCATCATCAACCCTTCTCCATCGCCAATTCCATGATGCTCCCCACCGAGAGTGAGTAATTCCTTCGTAGGCTTGATGGTCGTTGAGGAGTTGGATGAGATTCATCATGTAATCGAGTTAGTTTTATTAGGGCTTGATCCCTAGTATCCACTATGTTCTAAGATTGATGTTGCTATGACTTTGCCATGCTTAATGCTTGTCACTAGGGCCCGAGTGCCATGATTTAAGATCTGAACCGTTTATGTTATCATCATTATATCTATGTTCTTGATCCGATCTTGCCTAGTCATATGCATCTATTACGTGTTATGATCCGCCAACCCCATAGTGACAATATTTGGGATACTTCACGGTGATGACCGTAGTTTGAGGAGTTCATGTATTCACTAAGTGCTAATGTTTTGTTCCGATTCTATATTAATAGGAGGCCTTAATATCGCTTAGTTTCCTTATGGACCCCGCTGCCACGGTAGGTAGGACAAAAGATGTCATGCAAGTTCTTTTCCATAAGCACGTATGACTATATACAGAATACATGCCTACATTATATTGATGAACTCGAGCTAGTTCTGTGTCGCCCTAGGTTATGACTGTTATATGATGAATATAATCTAATAAATACTCTGATCCAGTGCCTATGATCTTTCCACTTATTGCTCTTGCTAAGTTACCATTGCTGATGTTACTATTGCACTTGCTACAAAATCACTACTACTATTGTTAGCGCTACTGTTACTGTTACTACTGCTGGCAACCTATCATATTACCGCACTACTGATCACTTTGATGTAGATATTTCACTCCAGATGTGGTTGAATTGATGATTCAATTGCTAGTACTCTCAAATATTCTTTGGCTCTCCTTGTGTCGAATCTATAAATTTGGGTTGAATACTCTACCCTCGAAAACTGTTGTGATCCCCTGTACTTGTGGGTTATCAAGACATTTTTCTGGCACCGTTGTCGGGGAGCATATCTATATTTTTTGAGTCACTTGGGATTTATATCAATTGATCACTATGAAGAATCTGAAGGATACTAAAACCAAGATTTTTCCCTCTAAGATGAGGGTAGGTAAGGAACTGCCATCACACTCCACACTTGATTCACCTTCTGTTATGAGTAAACTTGCAACACCACCGCTTGCTATTAATCCTGATATTAATGATGCTACTTCTGCTATGAATGATGCTTATGATGATGCTAGTACCATGCTTGATGATAGTGTGCCACTAGGTGAATTCCCTGATGAACTAATTGCTAGAGCTAAGGAGAATGAAATTACTGAAACTGATGAATCTACTAAAACATATGAGAACTTTGAAACTGATGATTATCAAACACCTAATTGACCTAGCTCTCCTAGATTTGAAATGCCTAAGATACCTGAAGGTTATGCTTTGGATGGAGAAATAGCTAGAGAGATTCTTTCTTGTAAGGATAGAAATGATGTTAAGAAACTATTATGCATGTATAAGGAAAAGACTTTGAATGCAAAAATGAAATGTAATCCTAAGTTTGTACTTCACCTATTTTTGTTACCGATAAGGCTTATGAATTCTTTGTCGACCCAGTGTTAATTACTTTGGTTGAATCCGATCCTTTTCATGGCTATGAAACTGAAACTATGGTAGCACACCTTACTAAGTTGAATGATATAGCCACCCTATTTGCTCATGATGAGAAGATTCACTACTATTACATTCTAAAATTATTTCCGTTCTCATTAAAAGGTGATTCTAAGATATGGTACTATACTCTTACTCTTGGTTGTGTGCGTAGTCCCCAGGATATCATTTACTACTTCTCTGAAAAATATTTTCCTATTCATAAGAAACAAGTTGCCTTATATGAAATATTTAACTTTGTGCAAATTGAAGAAGAGAGTCTCCCACAAGCTTGGGGGAGGCTTCTCCAATTGCTTAATGCTTTGCCTGATCATCCTCTTAAGAAACAAGAGATACTTGATATCTTCTATAATGGACTAACTGATGCTTCTAGGGACTTCCACTAATGCTTCTAGGGACTTCCTAGATAGTTGTGCTGGTTGTGTTTTCTAGGAACGAACTGTTGAACAAGCTGAGGAACTATTGAATAATATATTGAAGAACTATGATGATTGGACTCTTCCTGAACCACCAATTGAATCCACTCCAAAGAACAGGGGTATCTTATTTCTCAGTCCTGAAGATATGCAAGAGGCAAAGAAATGTGTGAAGGAAGAAGGTATTAAAGCTGAGGATGTTAAGAATTTTACCACCTATTGAAGAGATTCATGGACTCAACACACCACCACCTCCACATGTGGTAGAGGTAAATTCTTTATTACAGTTTGATGAAGGTGATATCCCTTACAATAAACATCCTAGTCAATGCTTATATGAGTTTGATAAGTACATTATGAAGCAAGAGCACTTCAATGCAAATGTTCTGAAACACTTGAAATATAATTTTGATATGATTGCTCGCTTGAGTGGCTTGCTGTTTAGAATTAGTAATGATGTTAGAGGTGTAGGAAAACATGCCTCTGTGGTTCTAACTCAGTTAGAACAAGTTGTTAAATCTCAAAGAGAATTGCTTGATGAAATGAATAATAATATGAATGATCATGCTATTAGAGTAGTAACTAGAGGAGGTAGAATAACCCAAGAACCTCTTTATCCTGAAGGTCATCCTAAAAGAATTGAAAATGAATCTCAAGGAATTAATGGTGATACACCTATTTCTTCTAAGAAGAAAAAGAAAAAGAAAAATGATAGGACTTTGCATGCTTATAGTGAACTTGAGATAGAAAAACCTCCTGATGATACTAATGATGCTTCTGCTTATGATGCTAAAACTCAATCTAATAATGAACATCCACCTAATGATAATGATAATGATAGTGTTGTTCATGAGGATCCTCAACCTAGTAGATAAAGAAACAGATAATAATGTAGAAATAGAACCTCCTGTTGATCTTGATAACTCAAAACCTAAAAATAAATGATATGATAAAAAAGACTTTGTGGCTAGAAAACATGGTAAAGAAAGAGAGTCATGGGTTCACAAACCCATGCCTTTTCCACCTAAACCATCTAAGAAAAAAGTTGATGAAGAATTTGAACGCTTAGCTGAAATGATTAGGCCAGTCTTTTTGCGTACCCGTTGAACGGATATTTTAAATATGCCTCCTTATGCTAAGTAAATGAGAGACACCATCACTAATAAAAGAAAGATACCTAAAGTTGAGATCTCCACCCTACTTGCTAATTATTCTTTTAAGGATGGAGTACCTAAAAAACTTGGAGATCCTGGAATACCAACTATACCTTGCTCCATTAAAAGAAATTGTGTTAAAACTGCTTTGTGTAATCTAGGAGATGATGTTAGTGTTATTACTTATCTTTATATAAAAGTCTTGATTTGAATAAATTCACACCTACTGAAATATCATTGTAAATAGCTGACAAATCAACAGCCATACCTATCGGTATTTGTGAGGTTGTGCCCATTGTTGTTGTGAATGTTACTATCTTAACGAACTTTGTTATTCTTGAGATGCTCGAGGAAGAAACCATGTCGATTTCCTTGGTTGACCCTTTTTGAATACTATAGGGGTTGTTATTGATTGCAATAAAAGCAAGGTCACTCTCCAACGTATCTATATTTTTTGATTGTTCCATGCTATTATATTATCTGTTTTGGATGTTTTATATGCATTAATATGCAATTTTATATTATTTTTGGGACTAACCTATTAATTTAGTCTAGTGCTAGCTTCTATTTTTTCCTTGTTTTTGAGAATTGTAGATAAGGAATATTAAATGGAGTCCAAACAGAATAAACCTTCGGAATGATTTTTTCTGGAACGAAAGGAAACCAGGAGACTTGAGAACCAAGGCAGGGGAACCACCGTAGGGCCACAAGCCCTAGGGCCGCGCCCAGGGGGGTAGGGCGCGCCGGGCAGGTTTGTGGGCCCACGACAGCTCTCCTAACCCTAATCCTCGGCCTATAAGTTCCCAAATATTCCATCATTATCAGAGCAAGCCACAAAAACACTTTTCCGCTGCCAGAAGCCTCCGTTCCCGAGAGATCCAATTTTGGAGCCTTTTTCGGTAATCCGCCGAAGGGGGATTCGAGCACGGAGGGCATCTACATCAACTCCATTGCCCCTCCGATGATGCATGAGTAGTTCACCATAGACCTACGGGTCCATAGCTAGTAGCTAGATGGCTTCTTCTCTCTCTTTGGTCTTCAATACCATGTTCTTCATGATCTTCATGGAGATCTATCCGATGTAATACTCTTTTGTGATGTGTTTGTCGAGATCCAATGTATTGTGGGTTTATGTTCAGATTATCCATGAATATTATTTGAGTATTTTCTGAATTCTTATATGCATGAGTTCATATCTTTGCAAGTCTCTTCGAGTTATTGGTTTGGTTTGGCCAACTAGATTGGTCATTCTTGCAATAGGAGAAGTGCTTAGTTTTGGGTTCAATCTTGCGGTGTCCTCACCCAGTGACAAAGTAGGGGTAGCGAGGCACGTATTGTATTGTTGCAATCAAGGATAAAAAGATGGGGTTGTCATCATATTGCTTGAGTTTATCCCTCTACATCATGTCATCTTACCTAATGTGTCACTCTGTTCTTCATGAACTTAATACTCTAGATGCAGACAGGAGTCGGTCGATGTGTGGAGTAATAGTAGTAGATGCACAATCATTTCGGTCTACTTGACACGGATGTGATGCCTATATGCATAATAATTGCCTTGGATATCTTCATAATTATTCGCTTTTCTATCAATTGCCTGACAGTAATTTGTTCACCCACCGTAATACTTGCTATCATGAGAGAAGCCTCTAGTGAAACCTATGCCCCCGGGTCTATTTTCCATCTTATACTTTTGGATCTAAAACCAAAAATACCAAAAATACTTTTCTGCATTACTTTTACCTTTTGTTTTACTTTCCTTTCAAGAAATCTATCTATACCAGATCTCACCCTTGCAAGTAACCTTAAAGGGATTGACAACCCCTTTATAGTGTTGGGTGCAAGAGTTTGATTCCTTGTGTAGGTACACCTATTGGGGACTTGCTTGTATCTCCTATTGTATTGATACCTTGGTTCTCAACAACTGAGGTCACCCGTTCCTCTTCATGGAAACCAACACATGCTCGAGAAGTAGCAAGAAGGGTTTCTGGCACCGTTGTGAGGGAGATCTACATCAACCCTACCAAGTACCCATCACAAAGTCATCTCTTGCATTTACATTATTTGCCATTTGCCTCGTTTTCCTCTCCCCCACTTCTAAAATGATTTTTAGAAAATACCAAAAAGATTTGCCTTTTTATTTGCCCTTTTTTGTTCGTGTTTTCGTTTGCTTGCTTGTGTGCTTGATTGCTTGCTTTGTCACGATGACTCAAGAGAATACCAAGTTGTGTGACTTTTCCAATACTAATAATAATGATTTTATTAGTACTCCGATTGCTCCTGCCACTAGTGCGGAATCTTATGAAATTAATGCTGCTTTGCTCAATCTTGTGATGAAAGAACAATTTTACGGCCTTGCTAATGAAGATGCAGCATCCCATCTAAATACTTCCATGGAATTGTGTGATATGCAAAATAAGAAAGATGTGGATAATGATATTGTTAAATTGAAGCTATTCCCATTCTCACCACGAGATCGTGCTAAAACTTGGTTTTCATCTTTGCCTAAAAATAGTATTGATACACAGAATAAGTGTAAAAATGCTTTTATTTCCAAGTACTTTCTGCCCACTAAAATCATCTCACTTAGGAACGATATAATGAATTTTAAGCAACTTGATCATGAGCATGTTGCACAATCTTGGGAAAGGATGAAACTTATGATTAGGAATTGCCCCGCGCATGGTTTGAGTTTATGGATGAATATACAAATTTTCTATGCTGGATTGAATTTTGCTTAGGAATCTCTTAGATTCCGCCGCGGGTGGTACTTTTATGGAAATCACATTAGGATAAGCTACTAAAATCCTAGATAATATTATGGCAAATTACTCTCAATGGCACACCGAAAGATCTCCTACTAGTAAAAAAGTGCATGCTATTGAAGAGATTAACATTTTGAGTGAAAAGATGGATGAATGATGAAATTATTTGCTAGTAAGAGTGATCCTATTGATGATAATGATATGCCTTTGTCTTCTTTGATTGGAAATAATAATGAATCTATGGTTGTAAATTTTGTTGGTAGGAGCAATTTTGGTAATAACGCTTATAGAGGTAATTTCAATGCTAGACCATTTCCTAGTAATTCCTCTAATAATTATGGTAATTCCTACAGAAATTCTTATGGAAATTATAATAAAATTCCCTCTGATCTTGAGAATAATATTAAAGAATTCCTTAATACGCAAAAAGGTTTCAGTGCTTTGATTGAAGAAAAATTGCTCAAGATTGATGATTTGGCTAGGAACGTTGATAGAATTTCTCTTGAGATTGATACTTTAAAATTTAGATCTATTCCACCCAAGCATGATATTAATGAGTCTTTAAAAGCCATGATAATTTCTATTAATGAGTGTAAGGAAAGAACCACTAGAATACTTGCTAAGCGTGAATGGCTTGAAAAAGTGTGTTCTCTTGATAATATGGATGAAGATCTTAAAGTGATTGATGTGAATACTATTGAATCTTGGTTTTACAATGTTAATCTTGATAAGTATGGGACTGGAGATGAATCAACTTTAGTTAAAAGGCGTCCCAATGATTTGGAGTTTATAGATCTTGATGCTAAGATTGATAAAAGTGGGATTGAAGAGGTCAAAACTTTAAATAGCAATGAACCCACTCTTTTGGATTTCAAGGACTTTAATCATGATAGCTTGTCCTTAATTGATTGTATTTCCTTGTTGCTATCCATGTTGAACTCTCCTCATGCTTTTAATCAAAACAAAGCTTTTACTAAACATATTGTTGATGCTATGATGAAAGCTTTTGAAGAAAAACTTGAGTTGAAGTTTCTATACCTAGAAAGCTATATGATGAGTGGGAACCTACTATTAAGATTAAATATTAAAGATTATGAGTGCCATGCTTTATGTGATTTGTGTGCTAGCATTTCCATGATTCCAAAAACTTTATGTGATGTGTTAGGTTTCCGTGAATTTGATGATTGTTCCTTAAATTTGCATCTTGCAGATTCCACTATAAAGAAACCTATGGGAAGAATTAATGATGTTCTTATTGTTTAAAATAGGAATTATGTGCTCGTAGATTTCATTGTTCTTGATATAGATTGCAATCCCACATGTCCTATTATTCTTGGTAGACCTTTCCTTAGAACGATTGGTGCAATTATTGATATGAAGGAAGGGAATATTAGATCCCAATTTCGATTGAGGAAAGGCATGGAACACTTTACTAGAAAGAACATGAAATTACCTTATGAATCTATCATGAGAGCTACTTATGTATTGCATACCAAAGATGACAATACCTAGATCTTTTGCGTTTTGCCTAGCTAGGGGCGTTAAACAATAGCGCTTGTTGGGAGGCAACCCAATTTTATTTTGCTTTTTTTGATTTTTGTTTATGTTTTGGTGTGTTTTGCACATTATTACTTCTGTTTTAATTATGTTTTTTGTGTTTTAATTAGTGTTTGAGCCACGTAAAACCTTTGGGGTGATCTATGGTAGTTGTTAATTTGATCTTGCTGAAAAACATAAACTTTTGCGCTCAGTCTAGGAATTTTCTAAAATTTTCTAGAGCGTTGAATTGATATGAATTTTTTATAAAAGATTGACATAAAAATTGCCGTGATTTTCCTAATTTTTAAGAATTTGTAGAGTTCCATAAGTATTCAGAGTTTATAGATTGCTACAGACTGTTCTATTTTTGACACATTCTGTTTTCTTTGTATTGTTTGCTTATTTTGATGTATCTATGGGTCATATAGGGGGGTATGAGTCCTGGAAAAGTTAGAATACAGTAGGTATTACACAAACACAACTAAAGAAGGAGTTCACAATAGTACCTAAAGTGGTAATTTATTTTTCTTACACTAACGGATCTCATGAGTTTTCTGTTGAGTTTTGTGTTGTGAAGTTTTTAAGTTTTTGGTGAAGATTTGATGGACTATGGAATAAAGAGTGGAAAGAGCCTAAGTTTGGGGATGCCCAAGGCACCCCAAGTCATATTCAAGGATACCAAAAAGCCTAAGCTTGGGGATGCCTGATACGTCTCCAACGTATCTATCATTTTTTATTGTTCCATGCTATTATATTATCTGTTTTGGATGTTTTATATGCATTAATATGCTATTTTATATTATTTTTGGGACTAACCTATTAATCTAGTGCCTAGTGCCAGTTAATATTTTTTCCTTGTTTTTGAGTTTCGCAGATAAGGAATATTAAACGGAGTCCAAACGGAATAAAACCTCTGGAATGATTTTTCTGGAATAAAAGGAAGCCATGAGACTTGAGAACCAAGGCAGAGGAGCTGCCACGGGGCCACAAGCCCACTTGCCGCGGTCAGGTGGGCCACCCGTGCCGGGCAGGCTTGTGGGCCCCTGGCAACCCCCCTAACCCTAATCTTTGGCATCTAAATTCCCAAATATTCCATCATTATCAGAACGAGCCATGAAAACACTTTTCTGCCACCAGAAGCCTCCGTTCCTAAGAGATCCAATCTTGGAGCCTTTTCTGGTAATCTGCCGGAGGGGGATTCGATCACGGAGGGCATCACCATCAACTCCATTGCCCCTTCGATGATGCGTGAGTAGTTCACCACAGACCTACGGGTCCATAGCTAGTAGCTAGATGGCTTCTTCTCTCTCTTTGCTTCTCAATACCATGTTCTTCATGATCTTCATGGAGATCTATCTGATGTAATACTCTTTTGTGGTGTGTTTGTCGAGATCCGATGAATTGTGGGTTTATGTTCAGATTATCCATGAATATTATTTGAGTCTTTCCTGAATTCTTATATGCATGATTTCATATCTTTGCAAATCTCTTCGAGTTATTGGTTTGGTTTGGCCAACTAGATTGGTAATTCTTGCAATAGGAGAAGTGCTTAGTTCTGGGTTCAATCTTGCGGTGTCCTTACCGAGTGACAAAGTAGGGGTAGTGAGGCACGTATTGTATTGTTGCCATCAAGGGTAAAAAGATGGGGTTTTCATCATATTGCTTGAGTTTATACCTCTACATCATGTCATCTTACCTAATGCGTTACTCTGTTCTTCATGAACTTAATACTCTAGATGCAGGCAGGAGTCGGTCGATGTGTGGAGTAATAATAGTAGATGCAGAATCGTTTCGGTCTACTTTTCATGGACATGATGCCTATATGCATAATCATTGCCTTGGATATCTTCATAATTATTCGCTTTTTTATCAATTGCTCGACAGTAATATGTTCACCCACCGTAATACTTGCCATCATGAGAGAAGCTATCTAGTGAAACCTATGGCCCCCCGGGTCTGTTTTCCATATTATACTTTCTGATCTAAAACCAAAAATACTTGCTGCCCTATTTTTACTTTTAGTCTCACTTTCCGTTCAAGCATCCTATTATATCTATCTCTACTAGATCTCATCCTTGCAAATAACCGTGAAGGGATTGACAACCCCTTTATAGCGTTGGGTGCAAGAGTTTGATTCCTTGTACAGGTACATCTATTGGTGGCTCGTTTGTATCTCCTACTGGATTGATACCTTGGTTCTCAAAAACTAAGGGAAATACTTGTCTACTTTGCTGCATCAAACCGTTCCTCTTCACGGGAAACCAACGCATGCTCGAGAAGTAGCAAGAAGGATTTCTGGCGACGTTGCCGAGGAGATACATAACAAGTCATGGATACCAAGTACCCATCACAAACTCATCTCTTGCATTTACATTATTTGCCATTTGCCTCACGTTTTCCTCTCCCCCGCTTCACCAATTTGTCTTTTTGTTCACCCTTCTTCCGTTCGCCTTTTCATTACTATGTTTGCTTGTGTTGCCATGCGCCTTCTATTTGCTTGAATCTTCACTTGCTAAAATCTATTGATATGGATCCTCATCCACTTGCTATTCTTTTCAAGAGACCAAATTATGATGAACCAATTGCTAGTGACTTGAGTGTGCTTGATTATCTCTATGAATTTTTGCTTGATATTTGTGAATCTGAAAATTGTGATGAAGTGATTCACGATGTTTCCTTGAATGAAAAGCATGATTGCAATGATATTGTTATAAATTTTATTAATGTCAATTATGTTAATGATATGCAAAACTACAAGGTTGGGGATGCTATATTTGATGAATTCGCCATGACCACTACTTATTGCAATGATCACGATTGGGGTGATAATGCTTCTTATGATCTTGATAATTCATTTAATACTCATGATGAATATGATAAAAGTGGGTTTGGAGAGGTCATGACTTTACTTAATGATAATCCCACTATTTTGGAAGAGTATCAACTTTGCATGCATGTGGATCATGAAGAGAAAATTTTATATGATAGTTATATTGTTGAATTCCTTCATGATAATACTAAAATTTATTATGAGGGAGGAACATATGCTTGTAGGAATTGCAATAATATCAAGTTTCCTCTCTATGTGTTCAAAGTTTTGAAGTTATGCTTGTTTTGCCTTCCTATGCTAGTTAATTCTTGTTCCCATAAATTGTTTGCTCACAAACTCCCTACGCATAGGAAGTGGGTTAGACTTAAACGTGTTTTTAATGCTATTCATGATGCTCTTTTGCATATCTCAATACTTTTTATGTGAGCATCATTGAAATCGTTATGCCTAGATAGGGGTGTTAAACAATAGCGCTTGTTGGGAGGCAACCCAATTTTTTTTGCTTTTTGCCTGTTGCTTATGTTTTGGTGTGTTTGGCACATTATTACTTCTGTATTGTTTGTGTTTTTGTGTTTAAATTTGTGTATGAGCCAAGTAAAACCTTTGGGGTGATCTATGGTAGTTGTTGATTTGATCTTGCTGAAAAAAAGAAACTTTTGCACTCAGTCCAGGAATTTTATGAATTTTTTAGAGCATTAAATTGATCTCAAGTTTTTACATAGGATTTATATACAAATTGATCTAAAGTTTTTACACAGGATTTATATACAAATTTCCCTGGTTTTCCTCATTTTTCAGAATTTTTATAGTTCCTGAAGTATTCTAAGTTTACAGATTGCTACAGACTGTTCTGTTTTTGACATATTCTGTTTTCCTTGCGTTGTTTGCTTATTTTGATGTATCTATGGGTCGTATCGGTGGGTATGAGTCATGTAAAAGTTAGAATACATTAGGTATTACACAAATAAAAATAAAGAATGAGTTCACAATAATACCTAAAGTGGTGATTTATTTTTCTTATACTAACAGATCTCATGAGTTTTCTGTTGAGTTTTGTGTTGTGAAGTTTTCAAGTTGTGGGTGAAGATTTGATGGACTATGGAATAAAGAGTGTCGAGAGCCTAAGCTTGGGGATGCCCAAGGCACCCCAGGTCATATTCAAGGATACCAAAAAGACTAAGCTTGGGGATGCCCCGGAAGGCATCCCCTCTTTCGTCTTCAATCCATCGGTAAATTTACTTGAGGCTATATTTTTATTCACCACATTGTATGTGTTTTGCTTGGAGCATCTTGTATGATATGAGTCTTTGCTTGTTTGTTTGCCACAATCATCCTTGCTGCACACATCTTTTGAGAGAGACACGCTGAATCATGAATTTATTAGAATACTCTATGTGCTTCACTTATATCTTTTGAGTTAGGCAATGTTGCTCTAGTGCTTTACTTATATATTTATAGAGCATGGTGGTGTTATATTTTATACAAATTATTGAACTCTCGTTCCTCACTTATATTATTTTGAGAGTTTCTTAAAACAGCATGGTAATTTGTTTAGGTTATGAATTTAGTCCTAATATAATGGGCATCCACGAGGGATATAATAAAAACTTTCATATTAAGTGCATTAAAAACTATGAGAAGTTTGATTCCTTGCATATAGTTTTGAGATAATAGAGATGTTAATATGAGAGTCATGCTAGTGAGTAGTTGTGAATTGGAAGAGATACTTCTGTTAAAGCTTGTGATTCCCGTAGCATGTACGTATGGTGAACTGTTATGTAATGACATGATTTGTTTAATGATTGTCGACCTTTGTGTGAGGGTCGGGAGCGCGCGATGGTTAACTCCTACCAACCTCTCCCCTAGGAGCATGCGTATAATGCTTTTTTATTAACTAATAGACTTTTGCAATATGTATGTGAGTTCTTTATGACTAATGTTGAGTCCATGGATTATACGCACTCTCACCCTTCCATCTTTGCTAGCCTCTCTGGTACTGTGCAACTTTTGCCGGTACACCAAACCCTCCTTCCTCAAAACAACCACCATATATTCCTCAAAACAGCCACCATACCTACCTATTATGGCATTTACATAGCCATTCCGAGATATATTGCCATGCAACGTCCACCATGTAGTTATTTATGACTTGCATCATTACTTTATATTGCATATAGAGTCATATTTTTTAATAGGAATAGAGTTGTAATTTCTTTTTCTTTGAGTTATAAGTAAAGGAAAGTGTGATGATTTTTCATTAATTGAGCATTGTCCCGTGAGAGAAAAGGATGATGGAAGCCATGACTCCCTCACAAGTTAGGATGAGTATTCGAACTTTAAAAAAATAAAAGAGGCTAGCGAAACCCAAACAAAGAAATAAAGAGGCCAAGGAATCCCACCAAAAAAAGAAAAAAAAGAGAGAAAGAGAAAAGGGACAATTGCTACTACCTTTTTCCACACTTGTGCTTCAAAGTAGCACCATGATCTTCATGATAGAGAGTCTCCTATTTTATCACTTTCATATAACTAGTGGATATTCATTTTGCATGACCACATAGTTTTCTTTTTGAGCTTTCATACACTTATAGCTCTAAGTGCATTTGTTGCATGGCAATCCCTACTCACTCACATTGATATCTATTGATCGGCATCTCCATAGCCCATTTATACGCCTAGTTGATGTGAGACTATATTCTCCTTTTCCCCCTTGAGCCTCCTCCATATTCTATTCCACCTATAATGCTATATCCATGGCTCACGCTCATGTATTGCGTGAGAGTTGAAAAGGTTTGAGAACACCAAAAGTGTGAAACAATTGCTTGACTTGTTCATCGGAGTTGTGCATGATTTAGATACTTTGTGTGGGGAAGATGGAGCATAGCCATACCATATGATTTTGTAGGGATAACTTTCTAAGGCCATGTTATTTCGAAAGGACACGACTACCTTGTTGGTGTGCTCAAAGTATTATTGTTTTTATGTCAATATTATACTATTGTTTTGAATCTTACGGATCTGAATATTCATCCCACAATAAAGAATATTACATGGATAAATATGATAGGTAGCATTCCACATCAAAAATTCTGTTTTTATCATTTACCTACTCGTGGACGAGTAGGAATTATGCTTGGGGATCCTGATACGTCTCCAACGTATCTATAATTTTTGATTGTTCCATGCTATTATATTATCTGTTTTGGATGTTTTAAATGCAATAATATGCTATTTTACATTATTTTTGGGACTAACCTGTTAATCTAGAGCCTAGTGCCAGTTTTTGTTTTTTCTTTGTTTTTGAGAATTGCAGATAAGTAACATTAAACGGAGTCCAAACGGAATAAAACCTTCGGAATGATTTTTTCAGAACGAAAGGAAACCAGGAGACTTGAGAACCAAGGCACGGGAGCGACAAGCCCTAGGGCCGCGCCCAGGGGGTAGGGTGCGCCAGGCAGGCTTGTGGGCCCACGACAGCTCTCCTAACTCTAATCTTCGGCCTATAAATTCCCATATATTCCATCATTATCAGAACAAGCCACGAAAACACTTTTCTGCCGGCAGAAGCCTCCGTTCCCGAGAGATCCAATCTTGGAGCCTTTTTCGTTAATCTGCCGGAGGGGGATTCGATCACGGAGGGCATCTACATCAACTCCATTGCCCCTCCGATGATGCATGAGTAGTTCACAACAGACCTATAGGTCTATAGCTAGTATCTAGATGGCTTCTTCTCTCTCTTTGCTCTTCAATACCATGTTCTTCATGATCTTCATGGAGATCTATCCGATGTAATACTCTTTTGCTGTGTGTTTGTCATGATCCGATGAATTGTGGGTTTATGTTTAGATTATCCATGAATATTATTTGAGTCTTTTCTGAATTCTTATATGCATGATTTCATATCTTTGCAAGTCTCTTCGAGTTATTGGTTTCGTTTGGCCAACTAGATTGGTAATTCTTTGTAACGCCCAAGATGCGCGCCTATCCATATTTAGGCATGGGTGCCTCGACAGGGATAGAGGTGCATCTAGTCGTTTTGCAAGTACAGTATCATCACATACATGTATGAAGATAGGAGTATATGAGTTGGCTTACACTAGCCACATGCTAAATTACAAATCCACACAGTTTATTCAAACAACATTCAAAAGACAGGGTCCGTCTACAGACGAAAACAGACGAGAAAAGAAGCAATGAAACTGTCTTGCTAGCCCCGAAGATCATGACCAAGGCCACTCTACTCGTCTGGATATGTGACGTACATTCTGCCACGTTCCTCGTCATACTCCTACTGGAGCTGCATCACATCATCTGGCACAGTCTCATCTACATCCGCACCTGTATTTGTTGTAGTAATCTGTGAGCCATGGGGACACAACAATCTCGCAACCGGGTACCAAGACTATTCAATCTTATTGGGTTGGATGGGGGTTAAGTGTTGAGTTTGCAGCATCACTAAGCATTGTATGGTGGCTAACTTAGGAGAACACGAATGTAAATATGGTGGACTACGTAAGACGATCGAGTTCTACAATGATCTCTAAAAGATCCTGAACACCTACTTACGTCAATCATAACCCCACCATTTTCTCTCTCGGATCATGTTCACGAGCAGAGACGATCACGGTTACGCACACAGTTGGTGTATTTTATTGGGGTTTACTTCAAGTTAACTATAACCGGGTCTTAAACAAAATATCCAAGTTGCCACATAACCACGGGCACGACTTTCTGAAAGATTTAACCCTGCAAGGGGTGCTCCAACTAATATAATCCATCATAAATTAACCACACTCTGTGAGAATAACCTCGACCACAGATCTCGTGATCATCCTAGGCAATTCCAAAGGAAAACCGACACCTCAAGATAGCCCGAAGAAGATCAGAGTTCCTCACGCAAGCCATTCGAGAAAGGTAAAACAAGTCCAACAAGACCTCCGACGTGTTAGGACACGACCGGATGAACACTACATACGACGGCTGAATAGAAATCACTCGAGTTGCCCCGAGGTGACCCCACAACTGGCTCTGGGTTGGACCAACACTCATGAGGAGCACCGGCCCGGGTTGTTGATTAATTATCCACGGGATTGCAAAGCCCTATGCCATTTTATTAAGTTGTTTAAGCAAATAGTACCAATGTTGGGTCTTGCCAGACAAGTTTTAATCTCAACCCAATAATCAAAGGGGTCCCATAACAACCCCGAGCATGTTTGGAGCGCAAAATATGGAAACATAACACCGGTAACAAGTAGCTATGGCGGCAAAAGTGGAACAAAAAACCGAGCAAAAGGACAAGCCTTCCACCATACCAAGATACATATGTGCATTAAATTAAATAGCAGTAATTATTGTGATATCTCTAGATCTCCATGTTATCACATGGAAACAACCTGCACCTGCAACTAAGAACGCTATAAGAGGGGCTAAGCTGCTGTAACTTAGCCAAAGAAGGTTTTGCTAGGAGGTGGAGGGGTTAGAGGCTATCCTGGCAATGTAGGGGGCTTGACATTCAAGTGGTAGGTAAAGCTTATGTAATGATAAGAGCGAGACATCTAGCAAAGCAAAAATAGTGTCGGGATCCGGGTACGATCATCTTGCCTATTGGTTCTTCAGAGGGACAAAGAGCGGGGTCCTCGTAGTGGTACTCTCCTGGATCCTCGTACTCAGGTTGAACACTCACGTCTACCCAAGAGAAAAAACAACAATAAACAACCAACCAAGGTGCAATGCACAAACAAGACGATGCATGATTCATTTGAAGTATTTAGCATGGCAATCCTAAGCTAGTCATGTTTCTCATGCAATAGTTAAGTTATTTACATTCTGGACAGAACCCCATGTTAAGTTGTTTGAACATGCATGATCATGGAAAATATGTATGCTTCATGCAAAATCGATGCAAATGCATATGTAGAACATAGGAAACGGAGCAACGGATCTCACGCTATGCTCGCGGCAAGTTATGAAGGAAAAATACAAGACATGGAAGACCACGGGCTATTCCTTGGTATTCCAAGGTAGCCATTGGTTAGTAAATGAAAAACCAACCACAATAGAGCCAAATATCAAGCAAAAGAATGGATCATATCTCCCACAAGCCACAAAACACTAACACACACAATCTGTCCGAAAACAGCAACATAGCAACTTCCACAACAATTATCTAGAGCTATAGGATGTTTCCAACCTCAAACAAAGAATGAACAGAAACTACATAAAATGCTTATCAAAACATCCAACTAAACAAACTGTAAATGAAGCATGGATCAATAAGCATAAAGCTCACAAGTTGGCATGATGAAACATATTCTAGGGACTTAGTGAAAATCATAGTTTTCTGGAATCTGAGTTAAGATGATAGCAAGTTGAGAGCCGAAAATAGTGATGCTAGAGACCACCTCATGACATGAAAATTAACATGATGGTGGAGGACAACATCTAATACAAAACACTAGCACTGAGCTTGAGCTAAAACACAACCTATCACTTGGTAGCATCCACTTAACATGGCATAAAAATATTAACAGATTCTCAAACTTAGAAATATTTAGCATGTTGAAAACAACAACATTTTAATAGCCACTTTGGAGCAAGGTTCCCACTTATATGCAAGATTATCATGTTAAAAGAAAATACCATAGCATAATACTCATAAAACACTACCACTTCCATGTTGACACCAAGATCAAAGCATGCATGGATCACTTCTATCTAAAATGACAAAATGGCATATTGGGACAAAATGACATTTTGTAAAACTTTCTCAAATGACCAAACCAATTGCACCAATGGATTCATTGGGAAATTCTACCCTAATTCCATATATCCCACTCATATCTTTGCTTTTGCAAAGCTCCCAAAACCATGCTCGAAATAAACATGCCAACCTCATAAGTTAAAACTTACTATATATGCTCATATCCAAAAATGCTCATGTACAGATATAGTAAATTACCAAAAAGGAAATAATCTAATTAAAACACAAAAAACAATAAAGCAGATAAAATCAAATAGATAGGAGGGGCCCACCTGGCATAGACACCAAGGCCCCTCTATGTGGATGACAAGTGGGCCATGGGCTCACTGTCATGCACACACTCACAACACACACACACACATGACACAACACACAGATGCACACATGCACAACAGATCCTACACACGGCCACACCAGATCCACGGTCACGCCACACACATTAAACCTAACCCAGAGATGGCATGCTCATGTGGGAAATATGAGCAAACCATGTGAACTTAGTTTAGGGAAATAATTGTAGCCTTGAACTGCAAGTACCTGTTATACATGTCTCCCTGAGCTGAAACTTGGGGTGTTAGTACTCCCTCCATACCTTTGAACACTAGACAAGTTCTTTCCCTAATTGCCCTCCATGAAAGGCCCCTAAGATAACTCCCTAGTTTGCTGCTGCAAACTTACCTGTAGTAGAAACCAACCTCAGCCAGCTCCATCTGGGTCCAAGTTTCACCATATGGCTTTACCATGCATGCCTCACACGGTGGACATGTTTGGCCAACCAAAAAGATGCCCTTGACAAGGTTTGGCATGGTGACCACGCAACCAACATGCAGAAACGGCGCTACGCCGCTTGTCCTCATCCTGTAGCTTGTGTCCGGCAGCAACAGAGTGCCACAGCGTGCCGGGCATCTTCCCTTGGCCTCGCACGCCCCTCCCCGACGCTCACAAGCTTCCAAGACCCCCTGGCTCACATGCTCCCCCCAAACCGAGGGCATCCGAGGCACGCCCGAGACCTCTAGTTGCCCCTTGCTTCACCTCTCCCCCCTGAGAACCTTGGACACCGGAGTCCGTTCCTTTTCCATCCCCTAGGACCCTAGCAAAGCCACGGGAGCTCCCAAGCCCGGCCTCTCCCACCATGGCTGCCATGGCTCCGCCTCGGCCTCAGGCAAAAAATGGCGGTGCCCGTCTCTCTTCTCCCCTCCGAACTCGACCTCCATGCCCCAGCTTCGCCGCATCACCTCTCCCCCCTCCCTGCTCACTTCCTTCCCTCTCCTCCGCAGCTATGGCACCGTGCCCGTCATCACCATCGGCTGCCTCTGCCTCGACCGACGTCGCGGTCGACCCCAACCTCTCAAGGGCTCGGGGACTGCCCAGGCAGAAGCGGCTCACCGCCCCGAGCACGTCGGTGGTCGGAGCACCGCCGGAGACGGCCGGTGCCGCTGGGGGTAGGCGCCGGAGCCGCTCGGGTCCGCCTCCCCTGCTCCTCATCAGCTGAGCGGGAGGAGGAAGGCGGCCTTGCCATGCAGGGCCCACATGTCAGCGAGCCTAAGGCCGGGCCCCCAGTTTAAGTGGAGGCGCCCTTCATGGGTACCGCCTCCCTGTGAAGGAAGCGTACTCCTGGAGTACGCTTTCGACGTCGCCCTCTCCATGTGCAGTTGGGATGCTCGACCGGCCCAGTAGCGAACCCTCGCCCGGTGCGCCATTTAGGCCTTTGGGTAACTCCCTTTTCCCTTATTCTTTTTCTGGCAGATTCAAAAATTCATAGAGAAATCATTATAGCTCCAAATTTAGTGATTCAAAATCCTAGGTACTCCTAAAATCATTTCCTATCCAAATTTGTGCATTGCACATTTTTTCCATAAATCTTTTCTGATAGTTCAAATTCAAATTTGAATTTGAACCATATAGAACCCCACCTTGCAAATTCCTAGGAAATTATTAGTAACTCCAAATGGGATGATTCAAGTTCCTAGATATATCTAAATTCATGCACTAAGTGGTGAAATTTTTTCCTTACACTTATTCTACCATGTCAATTATTGGGCCATTTAGTCATATATAACCCACTTTGCAAATTCATAGGAAAATCATACCAACTCCAAATCCAGTAAATCCACTTCCCACATGTTTCTAAAATCATGCCCTATTTATTGGGTGCCTCAACTCCTTTTTATGGAACTATTTTCTGTTGACATCTTGAAGGATCATCATTTCCATCATTCCCACCCTTCAAAGCTCCCCCTTGTCCCACATCCACCAAAACCTCCTTGGTTATTTTTCTCATGACCAGAGATGTCCTAGAAAAATGAAACTCCTATTTATAGAGCACATTTATTTCTCTGCTTGTTGTGTTGCTTATTGTGGTTGTTTACCGACGGTAGTTGACAAGATACACGGAGTGCTTGAAGTTGGACGAGAAGCGTGTGAAGACCTCGAAGACGTTGCTAAGCCAGGCAAGCAGCCCTTGACCATGATAAGAAACCATTTTATTGCATGTCATATAGAACTTTACTTTCATCATATTTGATCATGTGTTGTGGTGTTCCCCTTTCAGTGGGATGCCTCCGGTACTTCTCCATTGACACTTGTATCATGCATGACCCTACCCCTTATGAGGGTTGTGCAGGTGGGAGTAGTTAGTGTCGGGACCCCAATCCTAAGTCATATGAATCCAGACTGTAACATATCACATCACTTTGCGGCCTCACGCACGGTAAGCTCCATGGCTGCAGCCTTACCTTAGCCGGGACCGTTTGTGTCTTTTGGCTCATGTATGTGAACATGTCGATGGCAATCAAACGACAGAGAACTCGGGCCGACATGACTAGTCATAGAACCCAAGTGGCACATCCGTACGGACACAGGCGTACGTAACCCAGCAATGCAGGTGTCGGCCTCAAGCGTGTGTAGACGAGTCATAGCTAGCTACAAGGACTCCATTACGCCGTGAGACATGAATGCCATCACTGCACGTAGACGAGTCGTAGCAGGCTACAGGGACTCCATTACACCGCGAGACATTTCCCTGAAGGGACATACACAACAGCAAAGAAGGATACATGCTGGTCAATCAATGTGTCCGGAGCAGTAGCAAGCTACTAGCGCTCGGTGGAAGCACAAAGAGGCAGTTTCCCGTAAAGAGTACTACTAAAGGCACACGACTAGGTGTCGGATCCCATACATACCATTACACGTCACACGTACGCATGACATGCCCGATATGCATAGATACAACTATGGCATCACAACATAACCATACAATAACACAACTTTTATTTAAGAGGCTCAGAAGAGCCTTGCATAATATGTTCTTACAGATAGGGGTCACATGACCCGACACTCAAGTCATACACACAAGTTCATACAAACCAAGCGGAAGCATAAAGCTATCTGAGTACAGACAGATGGAAGGGTAAAAAGGCATATGGCCTGACTATCTACAGCCCACCACAGGGCATATGGTCGTAGCTGGGACACCATCTATTCGGCATCGTCGACATCTAGATAGAACCCACCTAATGGGTCCTGAGTCTCATCTGCAACATTTATTAAGCAAACATGAGTACAAACGTACTCAGCAAGTCTTTAAAGCATACATAGACTATTCATGCTCATGTATCAACAAGGGGAGTGGTGGAGTTTATGCAACAATGCCAGCTTTGACTCATGGCTAACCTACACTACACAATTTTAACTCTTTGTTTAGATTTTAGATATTGCACACGAGTCCACTAACTCCGTAAAAATACACCACCATGGATTCACTTCCCTCTCCCGGGAGAGTGCCATCCACGGTACTCACACTTGTCTTGATATTTTTATGAGTATCCATTTGATTATCTATGAACAACATAAGTTCTCCAAGTAGTCCATATCCGAGGACGCGGCTATTCAAATAGTTTCATATCTTGCAGGGGTGTACTTCTTCACACACACTCTCGCCACTTATCGCTGTGTGCTCATAAAACCATGCACCTCGGCAACCTTCAAGCGGAAGCTCAGCGAGGGAGTCAGCCATGACCGTCAATCACATAAGACCTCTAGTCCAGGCTATCGCCTATTTGGGACTGAACCCGCACGGAAGTCCGGCCAAAGTTTCCGCTATGGCCCCAAACGATGTGCACAGGGTTCCAAAGCCCACCATCCGGGTGACCCTTGGTACACCATGCCACTGCCTACCGCCTCGTAACCCACCCCTAGGGTCAGCACTATGCACGGCCTCCAGCATGCTACAAACACCAGAAACTACTTGCAATTCCTGGACTAAGGACTAAGTGATCGATAAGTCGAGAGGGTCAATTAAGTATCCCAACGTGTGGTAGTAACTAGTCTTGGATCACAAACACGAAACTTAGTTCCTAAGAACGGTCCCAATGAGACAACCCGCTATGTACTCCTACATAGCCTCTCATCTCTACCTTTACCAACTTGGGTTCATCATAAGCTCATCACATCAGAACATCATTATTTCACTCCAGTTCATCACCCAGATGAATCAGACCTGACACAACTCTAAGCATAGCAGGCAAAGTAAGCTAAGCACATCATGGCACAAGCATCTACCAGGTATGCTAGGTTGCAAGGTTTAGCTATTTACTATGAGAATGACAGGTCATGCAAAGAATAGGTTCATCTATCGTGTATGATAGACAAGTGAACGTTTGTACTAATGCAATAAACAAGAGCAGGAGCGAGAGAGTGGGATGTTATTGGAATGATCAAAAGGGTTGCTTGCCTTGCTGGGAAGCAGGGAGGTTTTCTCCTTCGTTGGAATACTCGGAGGTATCCTCAGAAGCAGGCCTACCGCAATGCATATAAATAGCGATCAATACATGCAAGTGCAATAATATGATGCATGATCATGATATGGCAGCATGTATGGATGAGCTAATGCAACTATTGTCCAAGTTAATTTGAAGTGAGTTTGAATATAGGTTCAAAGTCGTTCTTCATTTCATATCTCATAAGTTAACCTATTAGTAAATGTTAATTTTCATCTACATAGGTTGCTCTAACATGCATGATAATAGCACCATTAGATTCTTTGGATTTTTCTGATAAATTTTCATATATAAATTATTTTCATCTGATTTACAGATTAATTTATATGAATTTTTGAAGTTTTAAACATTTCATAGAATTATTTTAAAACTAGAAATTTAATTAGAGCGTCAGCCTGACGTCACTGTGATGCCAGCAAGTCGGCTGACCAGGCCAATGTCAAACCTGAAGTGTGGGGCCCGCACGTCAGTGACACAGGGCTAATCCCCACGCTGTCCGGGGTTTGACCCGTAGCTGGGGCCCAGTGTCAGCGGCTGGGGGGCTGGTTAGCAGGGTGATTAGCCCCTGATGGCCTCGCCATGTCACCCTGCCGGAGGCCAGCCGATGGCGACCAAATGGCGCAGCGGCGACTTGCCGGACTTGCTCTTCCGGCGGCCATTTAGTGCGTGGAGGGCACCAGAGGGTAGCCCGCGCACGTGCGCATCCAAAGGGGTGACAGAGGGGGCTTGGCGGCCATCGGAGCTGTGGCCGGCGACGAGCTGAGCGGCGACGAGTTCCAGGCAGCAGTGGGACGATGTCTACAGCAAGGGGCAAGCCACAAGGATAAGGGGATCGACGCAGGGGCTCACCGAGAGGTGGTTGAGGAAGACAACAAGCTTGGGGATGCGCAAACGGCTGCGAATCGCCGGAGAGGAGCACCGGAGCCGGAGCTTGAAGATGACGGCAGCCTCGGCGTAGAGGGGCTCCTGGCAACTACTAAGTCCACGGGGAGGACGAGGGGGTCATGGCGGAGCTTTTGGCGGTCTCGGGAGGGCACGGGGGTGGCTGGAACTACGAGGGCGAGGCTTCGGTGCCGTTGGCCATGGCGAGCAGAGGGGGAGAGAGCAAGAAGCGAGGGAAAGGGAGAGAAGGCGAGGCCGGCTCGATCCGGACGCCTCTCACGGGGTCATTCGTGGCGCCTCGCTAGCCAGGAACGGACTTGCAGGCAGGTGGCGTGGCGGCATGCCCGCGCGCGCGCGTCGGCCACACGCCATGTCCACTGGCGCTAGGAGGAAGAAGACCCTCCTGCCCCGAGTGGGCTAGGCCGGAGATGGACTGCGAGGTAAGGTTTGCCTCCTCTTTTTTTATTTCTTTTATTTTCTGTTTTCTAATTCTGACATTTGGTTTATTTTTTTTCCAGGTAGAAATGCTATTATAAAATATCCCCAATATTTTATAATAATAAGTTTGAATATTTCAAACTCCTATAAAAAGTTTTAGGATATTTTGAAATCTAAAATAATGATAATGCTTTATTTGGCATTTTCAGCAGCTTTGTTATTTATTTTAAATTTGTATAAATGTTCAAATATTTAAGATGGCCCCTCATATATTCATGTCCATATTTATCAGACATAGGGGACATTTTAGATGACCATTTTGAATTAGTTGGTTTTTCACATGCTTTGAATTGGTTTGATTCAAATGAGGGTTTGGGGTTTCTTTTAATCCCCACTTCATGTTGATGCAAAAATGAAATATGATGCACTCACATGCTGTCCTATGACATCTAGGTAGGGATGTGACAAGTTAGGTTGCTAATAGATGCTACACAAATGGGATGGGACTTATACATGGTGATGGAAAGAAATGATTTCAAAAGCTCTTTTGAAACCCCAGTCGGGTGCCACTAATGCTCGTAGGAGATGATGATGAGTTGGGTAACCACTTGATAAAGAAGTAGTATGCCGAAGCAAGTGAGTGTGTGTTTTCGAAAACTGAGAGTTCTAAGGTCTGCTGACCATCCCAACCTTACATGAGAAACCGCGATACCTCTTATGGGACGGGGCTTTGTTGATTACTATGGTTGGTATTAGCAAGGAGCCCGCATTACTAGTGGCAAGAGTTAAGTGGTCACTCTTGAGATGGGATCGTCCCAGAGTGGAAGGTCATGTGCTGTCTTTACAGGCATCGGGCACACTGTTGCGTGCCCTCATGGATGATACGAGTGATGTATATCATGAGGGATGTCACCAACGAGTGGACTCTTTGTTTAGTATCACCATGGGAACGGCATTGTTTGGGTGCTTACCTCGGGTATGCTAAATACCGCGAGTCATGGATGACACGAAAGTTCCCCGAGTCTTGTGGGTAAAGTGTGCAACCTCTGCAGAGTGTAAAACTATTTGAATAGCCGCGTCTGCGGTCATGGACAGTTGGAGGTCCTTCTTACACTACGTCCGGATGTTTTCGTGAAACTTGGTTTGAGTATGGATGTGATGGTGACAAGAGGTCACATGAGTTAAGTCCGATGACTTAGCGTGATGAGTGAACATGAGATGTTCAACCTATACTTATGATGATATCTGCAATTTGTTCACATGGATACCTGCTAGTTGTTGATGCATGCTCACTAGTTACTTGATCATGTCATTGCATGCAAAAGAATTAGCTTTCCACAAATTTACCTACTTAGTGCTATATCATGCATCATTGTTACCTTGTTCCACAACTTGGGTTGCTTGCGAGTACATTCAAAGTACTCATTGGCTTGCCACTGGTTATTTAATTGTCCAGACATGGAAGAACAAGAGTATGTTGAAGAGTTTATTGGAGACGAACATGCGAACTAGGACGCTTCCCGGTCAGAATGCCTGTAGGTTAAGGCAGATGGCATGGGTTCACACTATCGTTGAAGTTTTCCGCTGCAATTATATGAAGACTTGGCTATGAAGGCCATATTTGAGTAAACCGGTATGTAATGGGTGTATGACTCTTGTTATTTAGTTTCCATGTGTTCAGTGAGCATTGATCTCTAGGATCAGTGTGCACGTACATTCGGTGATGATGAGCTTGTGGATGGGAGAGCATGGGAGAGCTTGTGGATGTTTTCGGTGACTATCACTTGTGCACGTATGAGCATTTTGTTCACCAATAAAACCTTACCCCCTTTTAATAGTATTGGCTTTCCTATGGACTCAGAATAATTTCTCACAAATGTAAAATGTAGAGTCCTCTTGCTTGAAGCTTGGCCAACCAATTTCCTTAAATCTTGGGGTAATTCCACAATCTCCCCAATCCTTTTGCCAGCCCAACTCTCCATGGACTATTATCTAAAATACACTAGATAGAGGTGTTATTCCAAGAGACAATCTATGTTGTCATGAATTATCGAAACCACCAAGGGAGTATGTTGTGCTTTCAATATGACCATATTTACTGCTATTTAATTTAATGCACATATATATCTTGGTATGGTGGAAGGCTTGGCCTTTTGCTTGGTGTTTTGTTCCACTTTTACCGCCATAGTTACTTGTTACCAGTGTTATGTTTCCATATTTTGCGCTCCTAACATGCTCGGGGTTGTTATGGGGACCCCCTTGATTATTCGTTTGAGATTCAAGCTTGTATGGCAAGGCCCAACATTGGTACTATTTGCTTAAACAACTTAATAAAATTGCATAGTGCTTTGCAACCCGTGGATAATTAATAAACAACCCGGGCCAGTGCTCCTCGTGAGTGTTGGTCCAACCCAGAGCCACTTGTGGGGCCACCTCGGGGCAACTCGAGTGATTTCTATCTAGCCGACATACGTAGTGTTCATCCGGTCGTGCCCTGAGAACGAAATACGTGGCTCTTATGGGGTTCGTCGACACGTCGGGAGGTCTTGCTGGACTTGTTTTACCTTCTCAAATGTCTTGCGTGAGGAACTCTGATCTTCTTCGGGCTATCTCAAGGTGTCGGAATTCCTTTGGAATTGCCTAGGATGATCATGAGATCTGTGGTCGAGGTTATTCCCGCGGAGTGTGGTTAATTTGTGATGGCTTAGTTGGAGCACCCCTGCAGGGTTAAATCTTTCGAAAAGCCGTGCCCGCGGTTATGTGGCTACTGGGATATTTTGTTTAACACCCGGTTATAGTTAACTTGAAGTAAACTCCAATAAAATACACCAACTGTGTGCGTAACCGTGATCGTCTCTGCTTGGTAACATGAACCGAGAGAGAACACGGTGGGGTCATGTTTGATGTAAGTAGGTGCTTAGGATCACTTAGTGATCATGGTAGTACTCGATCGCCTTTCGTTGTCCACTATATTTACATTCATGTTCTCGTAAGTTAGCCACCACATAATGCTTAGTGTCTGCTGCAAACTCAACACCTACCCCTTCCAACCCAATAAGATTACATAGTTTTGGTACCCGGGTTACAAGATTGCTGAGTCCTTGTGGCTCACTGATTACAATAATACAGGTGCAGGTGTAGATGAGAGCGTGCCAGATGATGTGGCCCAGCTCCAGTGGGAGTATGATGAAGAACATGGCAGAATGTACGTCACATATCCCGACGAGTAGAGAGGCCTTGGTCGAGATCCTTGGGGCTAGCAAGGCAGTTTCATTGCTTCTTTTCTTCGTTTGATTTCATCCGTAGACGGACCCTGTCTTCTGTATGATGTTTGAGTAATTTGTGTGAACTTGTAATTTAGCTTGTGGCGAGTGTAAGCCAACTCATATACTCATCTATTCATACATGTATGCGATGTTACTGTACTTGCGAAACGACTATATGCGCCTCTATCCCTGTTGCGATCCCCGTACCTAAATAAGGATAGGCGCGCATCTTTGACATTACATTTTCAAAACCCCTTGATTTCAGATTTGCACTACAAGTCCCCAAATTGGGTAGATCCTTTTCCCAAAATGCTTTATTTAAAACCCACTATATATAAGACTTACCAAAACCACCACATATTAATTTTAAAGATTATTTTAATATTTTATATAAAGGCTTTTTCTTAAAGACATAAATGGTATTTTACAGAGAAAAAATATATTTAGATGCTTTAAAAATATTTGAGAAAACTTGGGAAAACTCAATGGACATATATTGTCCATATATAAGAGTTTGAACACATGGTCATGTTCAAAATATTGGGCAAAAACCTTCAAAACCATGTATGCCTATTTCAAGCATTTGAGATATTTGTATAAGAAATATTGTCAAATAAATCCAAGAAACTTCTAGAATGTCACACATGATATATGTGATCATCTTGCCAAGTTTCATCTCAACGCCAATTGTTTTCGTTCACTAAAATATCCCAAAATCCTCTCTGTCAAGATCCAAATTTGAGCAACTATACTTTACCAACTTTCTCCCCTTAAGCTCAAACTTTGAGGACATGTTCTAATCCCCAAATAATGCTACTACATCAAGTGGTGCATTTAGGATATTAGTTTAGCATGCCTATATCTATAGAAACATGATTCTGTTAACTTCTAGGGTTTACCAAGTTTGTGTTATCAACTTTCTTCATTTGGGCTCAAAACTTGTGATCATGACCAAATAGACTTTTCATTTGACCCTGGTAAATATCAGGGCCATTGGATACCCCTAGATGTCCTAGGACAACATCAAACATCTTTAGCCATGAGCTTGTGGACAAGAAAAGTTGGCCCAAAAAGATTCCCCTTGCCTCCAACTTTTTACCACAGTATATTCTAACCCCAATAGTAACCTTGCCATGGCCTTTGATAAATTATTGTGGGGTAACTCTCTCATTTTCCCTCTCTTTTCACCATGGTAAGGCCTCTGTTTCCTTATTCTCTTCATAAGAATGCCCCAAGTTTTTCCATAGCATCTATGGTATGCTAATGCATCTTTCCACACCCAAAGGTGGCATGCTCATATGGAAGATGTGAGCTATTCATCGAAAACTAGATTTTGGTAGCAAATGCAGCTTTGTACTACAAGTACCCTATTCACGTAACTCCATGAGCTGAAAGTTGGTGTACATGTAGTTCATCCATACCTAAGGCTACTAGACAAGGTATTTTCCACATTTCCCTACAGTACAATCCCATTAGGCCAGCCCCAAGTCTGCTGCTTCAAACTTAACCTTAGTGGTAGACCGTCGTAACAAGCTCCATAGGCAGTGAAACTCCACCAGTGCTCTAATGGATGAGTGCTTCACACTCTAGACAACTCTTCCCAACCAAAAAGATGCCCTAGACATACATTAGCGTGGTGACCACGCGACCGACATGCAAAACCGGCTCTCTGCCACTTGTCATCGTCGGGTAGCTCACACCCGGCAGCGGTAGGATGCCCACAGGCGCTAGGGTATCCCTCTGAGTCTCCCATGCCTCTCCACGATTCCATAATGCAGACAAGGGACCTCTGGCACGCGTGCTCATCCAAGCCGATGCGAGGCACACCCGAGACCTCCCGTCGCCCCCTTGCTTTACCTCTCCCTCCCCGAGCCCCCTGCGCGCATTATCTCCCTCTATCTCCCCTAAAGCTCCTGGACTAGAGCTCTTTGTCCACCGTGGCCTTCTCCCACTCTTTGTCCGCCTCAGCCTCCCGTCAATCCCGAGCTTTCCCATCTCCAAGTCCTCCGATGACAAACCAAGCACCTCTCTCTAGACCTCTGGAAGTCCCCTTCGTCTCCGTTGCCCCACGAGGTCGCTCGGGTGCTCGAAGCCACGGTGGCCTGGCGGATCCCCATGTCCGTCCTGAGACACCACCACCACGGCCCTCCCTCGCGGTAGCGCGTCACCTGGGTGGGCACGGCACGGCCTCTTGAACTCACCGGCATGCTTCGCATCTCTAGGGGTGCCTGGAGTCACCGGATCGGGAGCGGGCATGTGCTCGGCCTCGCCTTCCCCGCCTCCTCCTGTTCGAGCGGGAGGAGGGAGATGGACCGGAAGGGCAAGCCCCACCTGTAAGCCACACCTGGCCGGGCCCGACGTGTTAAGTGGGAGTGGTTTCAGTCGCGTGCGTTTTCATGGCGGGAAAACACATCACTGGAAGTACGCTTTTGAGGTGGCCCGGTGCAAGCGAAGCTGAGCAGTTGGGCCAACCCAGTCTGGTCGCTCCTATTATACACTCGGTGCATGGTTGACCCAGTCGGTAAAGCATTTTCCCATTTTCTATTTTTGTAAAAGCTTGTAAAATCCATATTAATTTCATATGACCTCCAATTTAGTTGATTCAAATTCCTGCAGATTCCTAAAATTATGATCTATCCAAAAATGTTATGGAGAGTTCAGATTCAAATTTGAATTTGAACTATGGAATGCCCCAGTTGTAAAATAGGTAGAGTTCTCATATCAACTCCAAATGGAGTGATCCAAATACCCAAAGGCTCTAAAATGTCATGCCCTATTTGTCTAGCCAAGTCTAACATTTTATCATGCACCTATCATGCTTGACCAAATAAATAGCTGCCCTTTTCCATTATTTCATCTTAGGAAAATCATAGGTAAATCATGCCAACTCCAAATCCATTAAAACCACTTCCTAAATGTTTCTAAAATCATGTCCTATGAAATGGGTGCATTCACCAATTTCATAAAATTCTTTTCTGTAGACCTCAAGTAGGATCATCATTTCATCTATTTCCACCATTCAAAAATCCCCATTGATCCACATCCAATGAAACTTCCTGGGCTATTTTTCTTGTGACAAGAGGTGTCCAAGGAAAATAAAAGTCCTACTTATAGAGCACTTTTGTTTTCTGCATGTTGTGTTGCTTATTATGATTGTTTCCGACGATAGTTGACGAAGTAGATGGAGTGCTTGGAGATGGACGAGAAGCATGTGAAGACCTCGAAGACTTGGATAAGCTAGGCAAGCAGCCCTTTGACCATGTTAAGAAACCACTTTTATTGCATGTCATATAGCACTTTACTTTTGTTATATTTGACCATGTGGAGTAGTGACCACTTCGGTGGGTTGCTTTCGATACTTTTGCCATTTACACTTGCTTCGTGCATGACCCTACATCCCTATGAGGGTTATGCAGGTGGGTGTAGATAGGTTGCTTAGTAGGAGCTACACAAATGGGATGGGAATATGCATGGTGATGGAAAAAAGTATTTTCACAGACTTTTCGAAAACCCTCTTGGGTGCCACTAATGTCCGAGGGAGATGATGAGTTGGGTAACCACTTGAGGAAGAAGTGGTGTACTGGAGCAAGTGAGGGTGTTTTTTTCGAAAACAGATTAGATTTAAGGTCTGCTGACCGTCCCAACCTTACATGCACAACCACGATACCCCTTATGGGACAGGGCTCTGTTGATTACTTTGGTGGGTACTATCAAGGAGCCCGCATTACTAGTGGCGGGAGTGGCGTGGTCACTCTCGATATGGGGTCGTGCTAGTTTGTACGATCATGAGCTGTCTTCACAGGCACCGGGCACACCGTTGGTCCCTGGATGGATGCTACGTGTCATGTACATCATGTGGGCTATGTACCAATCGAGTGGCCTCTTTGTTTAGTATCGCCAGGGGAAAGGCATTGTATGGGTCCTTACCTCGGGTATGTTAAATACCGTGAGTCATGGATGACATGGAAGTTCCCCGAGTCTTGTGGGTAAAGTGTGCAACCTATGTAGAGTGTAAAACTATTCGAATAGCCGTGTCCGTGGTCATGGATAGTTGGAGGTTGTTCTTAAACTATGTCCAGATGTTTTCGCAAAACTTGGTGTGTGTGGATGACACAGACATGACACTTGAGTTAAGTCAGATGACTTGACGTGATGACTGAGCATGAGATGTTCAACCCCCTGTTTATGATGATATCTGTAACTTGTTCATATGGATATTTGCCAACTATTGATGCAAGCTTACCTATTTACTTGATCATGTCATTGCATTCAAGATTAGCTTTTTGCAAACTGCCTACTTAGTGTTATATCATGCATTGTTATTGCCTTGTTCCAAACATGGGTTGCTTACGAGTACATTCGAAGTACTCATTGGCTTGCCACTGGTTATTTTTTTGGCCAGACATGAAAGATCAGGTTATGATGAAGATTACCTTAGTGACAGACATGCGAGCTAGGACGCTTCCCACTCAGAATGCCTCTAGGGTTTAGGCAGACGACATGGGTTCACGCTATCATTGAAGATTTCTGCTGAAATCATATGAAGACTTGGCCATAAAGGCCATATTTGAGTAAACTGGTATGTAATGGATGTAAGACTCTTGTTATTCAGTTTCTGTGTGTTTAGTGAGCATTGATCTCTGGCATCACTGTGAACATACATTCGGTGATCACGACATATGAGTCAGGGTCCCCACATCAAATTCCTCGCACCTATACTCTGTTCACATGTACAAAATGTCTGCTGATGAATCACTAGGTTCTCATCAACTTAACTCATTTGTATCATTCCTTGAAGATAATTTTCACACTTCCTTAGAATCCTCAAAAGTTCAAAATCCTCAGCCGAAGAAAATGACTGATGAGAAAAAGCCACAAAAAGGTGGAAAGAAACCCGAAGTGCAAACTGCGTTTGAAATACCTGATGAACTGTATGAGGAATATTGCACTCCATATGAAGAAACTCATGGCAAGGAAACCACAAAGCAGTGCAAGATTTGCATACAGAAAATTGAGAGGAGATGGGCACGGGAGTGAAAAGAATATCGACTTGTCACTCCCAAGTACATGAAGAAATTCGCTGTTAAACCCCCATGCAACAAGCCACCCTTGGCTCCAAACCAAACTGCTGATTCCACTAGCCTCAAAACTGGTGATGACTTTCCTCAAGAATGGGAAAGACAACAAGCCAAGCTAGCGAAGAAAGCAAAAGAAGATGTGAAGAAATTCAATGAAGACTCTACTGCTGTGCCACTGCCAGAGCCTCCGCTAGTGCTCCGAAGAAAACTATTGTGAAGAAGTCTGCTGTGAAGTCAAAATCCTCACTGCAGATTCCTCAAGCAAAGTCTTCAAAGGCCTCTACAATGCCTTTTGTAGCTGCACAATCATCAGCTGCTACCTTAAAATCCTCAACACATGTGCACCTTGCAACATGTCAGAAGACCGAGGCTTCTCAATTGCTTTAGGGGTTTCTACAAGTTCCTCTACCAAAGCACAGACCTCAAACAATCCTTCACTGATGAAAATAAAAGCTAATGCTGGACGAGGCACTCGACCAAGTCCTCAACTGAAGAAGGTGGTGTTCAAAATACCATCAGATTCTTCAAATGAAGCTGATGATGAGGAACTGGCAACAATCATCAGAAACAAGCAAGAACGAGTGGCTCAAGCAAAGGGCACTCAAATTCCTCTATGGCTGGATTCAAAAATGGTGCTAAACTTCATTGATATCTGGCACAAGGATCCTAACATGCCAATTGATGATTTGAAGCTGCCTCCTGGTCCAGATCATGTCCTCACTGCCTTCATCGCTGAACAAAAAGTGGAAATATGAGAAAGCCAGACAAACTAAGAAAGCTCAGTACAAGAAAGATGGCTTCTTGAAGAACAACGTTCTGAAGCTTTCTCCTGAGGAACTGGTGAAGATGCAGTCTCAGATCAAAGACCTCAGTGATAACTTCAACATATACTATGATGATTGGCAAGGCGCCAAAGTTAGTTTCGTCAATGTGGCTGATAAAGCCATCAAGGACCACAAAAAAGGGTTGCAGCTCGATCACAACCTCAAATTCCTTGGGTTGAAGAATCTGCTTAGCCTGCTGAAGAAACTGCTCCCGCAACTCAAGAAATTCAGACCGTTGAAGAACCTGCCAGGGAAACCTCCACTATTGCGCTTGAAGAAATTACCAGGACAGGTAAAAGTTTTGCCGTTCCTGAAGAAAATGCTCCTCCTTCACCCTTTGCGGAAACTGCAAAATCCTCAAGCGTGAAGAATAGCAACCTTCCTTCTGCATCAGAAGTGAAGAAAACTAAGGCTGCAGAGAAAAGGGCACTGAAGAGAAAGGCAACAACGACAGATTCCTGAGTAGTGAAGAAATTGAAGTCACTGCCAAGTTCTTCCATTGAGCCATTTGATGCAACTCTTATCAGCTCCGTGCCAGCCTATGAACTAGTACCATTTGGTGTTGACTATGTCATCCCAAATGATGATCAAGAAGAAAAGGATCAGTCTTCTGCTACCTCAGAGTAGATTGATGAAGAAATTGAAGTGGAAGCAAATGCTTCAACTCCACTGGTATCATCGCCCCAGCCTCAGTTTACTCCTGAAGAGGTCGGCGTTGAAGAAATGGAAGAGGAGGTGGACATTGGAAATACAACACCTCTGATCAATGATGAATATTGGGAAGCTGCACACCCAAATTCAACAATGACCACTCCTCTATCACAAATTCCTCAGTCTCCAGCCTAGACTGAAGAAATTCAAATAGGATCTGATGACTTGGCTACAACTGTCACTAAAGATATTCCAGCTGCATTAGCTGACAAAATTGTTGCTCCAACTGCCACTAAGGAACCTGCACTGCAAATTCCTCAGTCTGAAGAAGTTCCACCAATGCCTAAGGAAATTGTGGGCCGCTTCAAACCAAACCTTTAGCCAAAGACTAGGATGCCATTCAAAGGCTCAAAGCGCCCCAAATTCATCAAGACCAATTTCTTTAATGAGCACATTTTCTTCACCGGACCAAATCCATATGACTCTGCAAGAGCCAGTCACACTAGATTCTGGACAACCACATAGATGAACTACTATGCATTTGTGTTGTTTGACAAGAAGAAAGTCTTCGAGCATCATCAAATTTCTCATGCGGATATGGAAATTATCCCATCCTCCACACCAGTGCTCGCAGTTCTTCATCATGCTGGAATTCTTTCGTTCTGTGTCGATATCTGTGATTGGAATGAAGAGTTGTTTCTTCAATTTTATGCCACCTTGCACATCACAGGTGATGCTTCTAACATCAACTCATGGGTCTTGGACTGGATGACTGGATCTACTCACTACACTGCAGCAACACCAGAATTGCTTTGACCAGTCCCAGCTACATTTCCTTTAGAAGGGGCACGACGCCTCTTTGATGAAACTTCTCTACCCAACCACATGATGCATGTGTTGAGGAAGCCTCTGGCTCCTGGAAAACCCCAAAGGACTACCTTCCTTGTGAAGGATTTACTCTATGTGCCCAGGACAGTCTATCGCATTCTTACCAATACCCTCAGTCCTTAGAAGGGCCGCAACTCTGAAGAATAAGAAGTGGAGGGAGTCATGAAGAACATGCTATTCAACATCATTCATGGGATTCCCATCAACTACAACGATTTCTTCATGTGGACTTTGGCCATTGCATCTTTAGCCCCATTTGGATTGAAGCCTTATGCTCCCTGGATCATGAAATTATTGAGATCAAGGTCTTCAATCCCCTTCAAGGCTCACTTCCAGAATCACTTCGGCTTTCTGCCTCCTATTGAAGTCCTCAAGCACACAATTGCTTCAGTTGAAGGAAAACGCAAAGATGTCATTGATGAAGGTACTCGTCCATTGGATGGTCTTTCACAAAGCTGCATCTTATTCCACCAATGATCACACTGCTACTCAAGACTCTGCTGCAAAAGCCTCAGTGCAAAAGCCTCAAGAGTCTACTCCTCGTGTGATGACAGATCGTGAGCTTCTCGCAAGTCTTCATGAGAAGGTTGATCGCAACCACAAATGGGTCAAGCGATAGTTTGGTGCACTTGTTCGAGACATGACTGTCATGCACAACATTGTGAGGAAGAACCAATACTACCTCCATGAAGTCTTCAACCGCACTTGGGCCATTCTGTCTCACCTCAAGACTCCTGAAGAATTTAAGGAGATGAACCTTGAGCAGAACCTTGACTGGGCTCGTCCTCCACAGAAGAAATTCAAGAAAGTTCAAGTTCCTTAGATGGTTACAAGCTCATAGTCTTCATCGCGTGAGACTGATGAAGGTAAGGATATTGACGACACTACAACGGGCCCTGCATCAACAAACAACCTCGACAACACTGGCGCTCCTTCTTCAAGGGGCGTTAGTCCTCAGTTTTCATCCCTTTTGGTCTTCAATGACAAAGGGGAGAAAATTTCGAGTTAGTCTTCAAGTAGGTCTCTATATATGGGATGTTTTTGTTGGTTGAGTTGTAAACTTAAGACCGGTGGTGGTCGGACTCTTTTGAACTGCTTTCCACATGCTTATTTCCAAAAGTACCTTAATGCATGCATGCTAAATTTTGTCAGACACCATTTTCATCATGCATTTCAAATTCTTCATATCATATGTTAAATGCGTGTATGAATTACAAGATATAGGGGGAGTTCTCCATGTTTTTAACCTTCCATGTGCATTTGCAGTCCAACGCAAATTCCTCAAATATGCACATCTTCATGGGGAGTTCTTCTATATCTCGCAATCAAATTGCTCAAACTCAGTACTTACATTCCATAGTTTTATTCCCGTTGAAAACTTAACCTATTTGTCATCAATCACCAAAAAGGGGAGATTGTAAGTGCATCTAGTGCCCCTTAGTGATTTTAATGTATTGAAGACTTATAGGTTAAGAGACCGATGCGTTTGTAAGTGTACACATGATCTATAAGTCGATGAGGAGTTTGATATATTCGGAGATTATGGACCCTTAAAAATGTATGTCTTCAACTGAAGACTTTGGTATTCCCTGAAGACTTTGAAAATGAAGAAGTTGGTGTGACCTTGAAGATATGAACGAGGACTATGAAGCATGAAGAATTTTGTTTCCGTGGTTTCATTTCCTTTCTTTGAGTCATAGGAAACACCTTACTGTTAAACGGGGCCGATGTAATACTAAGGAAAATTTCCAACTGATGCTCAACTCAAAAGCCTCAACCTATCCAATCCTTCGAGTGAAGCCTTTGGAAATCTCTTACGGTTCAGTTAGGTTCTTCAGTGACAGAGATGAAGTTCTTCTGGTCTCTGAGGAAATTGATTCGACTAAGGAGTTAGGATTTCACCAGTGCGAATTGCCTACAAGTGAGGAACATGATAAGCCTGAGGACTTTCATAGTTCGAAATTCCGATAGTTGATGTGCTTAGCGCCAGCTGTCCCCAATCATCTTACCCACATAACAGTCATATCATTGGGGGGCATTTATGTCTTATCATGTCAGGTTACACCCTGGCTACAAATTGCCACCCCCCACAACCACTAGTTGGTTGGCTGCTCTGAGAGAGAACTGACACTTGTCATTTGAGAGCAACCCATCCTCCGAGGATTTTGAGAGAAAATCATTAGTGAGGAAAAACCCAAATCCGAACCACCAAACCCAAAGTGATTGAGCATCACTAAAGAGATTGTTCCTGTGTGGAACCGATGCTTGTTACCTTTGAAGATTGTGTATCTTCTAGACGGTTAGGCGTCATGGTCTAGTGCATCATGCAGTCAATTGGGGATCACAGAGTGACCTTGGTCTAGAGCATCCAGCAGTCAATTGTGGATCACTGGGTGACCAGTTTGTCAGGGTTTTGGAAGTCTACCCTGAAGACTTACGATGAGTGTTGGGCGAGGACTTTGTGACCTTAGCTCAAGGAGAATACTGTAAGGACTGTTTGTCCTAGGACCGTGTCTTCTCTGGTTTAAATACCAGGCCACTCCAAACAAGACGTACGACTGTCACAACATTTGGAACTGGGTCATCAAGCCATTGTCTTCATCGAGCTACCTGGTTCTATTTCCTCAACCCTTCTATTTCCTCATATACATGTTGATGAAATTGATCGGTACTGTTTGAAGAATTTGACTGAAGACTTTCACAATTTCCTCTCCTCAAATTCTTGAAGTTACCTTGTTCCTCACCTGCTTATCCTGTATCACGCTATCCGTAATCGGTGCATGCTTTGTTTCATCATGATGACTATGCTACTACTACGTTTCTCATGCACTTGATCACTCGTTCTGCTACTAGTTATTCATCACATTTCAAATTCCTCAAGTTGAAATTCCTCAAGTGATGAATTTGTAATAATCGCATATTCAGCCCCCCTCTAGTCGATATAATGCACTTTCAACCTCGATAGGAGGGCCCAAACCTTGGTAAACATCGTCTCCTTCGTCCCCTATTACCATTGATCCTAGTCTCACAGCTTGGGACCCCCTTCCCAAGATCCGCCAGTTTTGACACCGACACCAGGCTGCTTACCTACTCCCCGAGCCATGTTGACACGGGGATAAGCCCGCGAGAGACGTCTACATTGAGCCTACAACCTCATTCATCTTCTCCCTCGCTCTCTCGCTCACCCTCACCATGGCCGACCGTTCTGCCGCTCATTGCTTCCATAGCCACTGTCGTCGCCACGCCTCCCCTACACGTTCACGGGGTCCGCCTCGATGCCCTGAAGCTCCCCATCGACCCACACAAGCCCCCATGTCCTACGGTATTGTGGTCTGCATTGTCTTGAAACTCTAGATCATTTGGCCACTGTCGTCAATTCAACGTCTATCGATCGTCCTCAACCTCACCACCAGCGCCAATGACTCTACGGTGAGCTACTGGTCCATTCACCCCTTGCCTCCGCGCATGCTATAGATAGGACCACCACTGTGCCCGAGAGTTTGGTGCGGCCGACAACGTAGCCGTCGTGCCCAGAGCTTGGTCCGGCCAGGTTCGAGCATGTGATCGAACTCCTGGTGGTTCCATGAGGATGCCAATACCCTCCATCTGTGCATTCATGCCCTATAGCCTTTGCGCCAGTCGAGCCCGAGCCCTGGCCGCTGCTGCTATCCTTGCCGTTGTTGCTTTGGGCCACCCTAGCCTCCCACTCCTTCCATTGTAGATGCGCCACATTGCTAGTTCATCATGGCCACAAACTGCACATGCTAAATGATGCCCTGTAGCGCCGTTTCGATGCAACTCCGGCAAGCCACTGCCGCGAGATATGGTTGCCGCCAGTGATGCTGACATGGCAAATCCATTAGCCGGTTAACTACCGGCTTATTAACCCCCCATCGCAACTTACTATGGGCCCCAAAAGCGGGTCAAACCCCACTCAAGCGGGATTAAACCATGCTTTGTCCCTGAGTCACTAACATTTGGACCCCACATGTCAGGTTTGACCTAGAAAGGTCCTGTTGACCAGATGATGTCAGCATGACACAGCGCTGACTCGGTAATTACTTTCTAGAATTTAATATAAGCATAAATGAATTATTAATTTTAGAAAATGTTGAAAACTTCTAAAAATCATAGAAAATAATCTATAACTCGGATGAAAATAGTTTATATATGAAAAATGATTAGAAAAATCCAATGAATCTATTTATGCCATGATCATGTATGTATGAAGAAGTAAACATCACCAACTAGGACATTTTATGATTAGGGAAATGTATGAAATATCATTTGGAGTTGGAATTCAAACTTGTTTGAGTTCCACTTCAATGAACTTTATTAACTATTTCTCTAGGTCCATTCAGTACCTTATTTTGTCATATGATACGTCATGATTATGCATTGCATGAATTGAACGTTGTTCCTTCTTGTTTGTTGGTGTTGGTCCTTCTCGGTAGATGATGGTTACGACGTTGTGATCGTTGATACTAATGAAGAGAAGTATTATCTTCAGAACTGCCAGGCAAGCAACCCCCGTTGCATACTGATATAAAGCCACTCTCTCGCTCCTGATCTCTTATACTGCATTAGGACAATAACGATTCAAATGTTGCATGTTTCTGGTACTTGAACCCATTCCTTTGCATGCCCTATCTTTGGCACATAAATAGATGAAACCACTTAGCATGAGTAGAAACTGCTTGAGACTTTTTGTGCTTACTCATCCATGCTTGCTTATCGTGCCTCCTATGCTTAGGGTTGTGTCGGATCTGATCCATCTGGGTGATGAATCAGAATGGATGTGTGTACTCGATTTGGCAAAGGTAGCGATGAAAGGCCATCTAGGAGTACATAGCGGGTTGTCTCATTGGGACCGTCCATAAGAACTGAGTTCTGTGTATGTTATGCAAGAAAAGATACTACCACACATTGGGTTCCAGTAACTCCACCCCTCTTGGCTAATTAACCGCCTAGATCTCAGTCCAGGAGTTGGAACTAGTTTTTGGTGTTTGTAGGAAAAGTGCTGGTGGCCATGCTTAGCACTGCCCGATGGGGTGGGCTTTGATGCAGTAGATGCAAAGTTGCACGGTGTACCAAGTGTCACCTGGATGGTGGACTTGTGTAACCCTACGCACATCATTTGGGGTCGTAGAGGAAACTTCGGCCGAACTTCCTTGTGGGTCCAGTCTCAAATAGGCGATAAAACTGCACTAGGGTCTTGTGTGATTAACGGTCATGGCCGACTCCCTTGTTGGGCTTCCGCTTGAAGGTTGCCGAGGTGCCTTTTTACGTGCACATGGCGATAAGTGACGAGAGCATGTGTGAAGAAGTACACCCCTGCAGGGTTATGAATCTATTCGAATAGTCGCGTCCTCAAATATGGACTACTTGGAAACCTTATGTGGTTCATAGACAATTGAAATGGATACTCTACAATGCGCAAGATAAGTGTGAGTGCTATTGATCGTCTTCTCGTCTAGAGACGGAGGTGGAAACATAGTGGTGTATTGGTGTGGTGAATATGTGGACTCCTGTGAGCTATCCCACCTTAAAGATACTACTTGTGGTCATAGTACAAGTTAGCCAAGAGTCGATGATGGCTTGCTAAAATAAACCCCACAACCCCCTTTGTTGATAATGATGCATATGTTGATAGTTCCGATATAAGTCTTGCTGAGTACCTTTGTAGTCACGGTTGCTTAACTTATGTTTTGCAGAAGAGACATCAGTCTCATTAGTGGTTCTTACGACATGAAGTTCGATGTTGACCGGATTAGCTTGGGAATCACAAACAGAGGTCCAGTTCCTTTGGTAGGGTCATTGTAGCTTTTCAGTCTCCTCCAGCCACTTTTAGTAGATGTCTATACTCAGACAAGTTTTGCTTCCGCTTGTTGCCTGTATGACTTGAGTGTTGGGTCAAGTGACCCCTGTTTGTAACATCACACTATCTTGGCTCTTATGAATGTATAATAAATACTTGAGTCATCGAGTTATGTTATGATACCATGTTGTATCTATGCATATCATGCATATTGTGTGTATGTTTGAATGCATTGGTATGTGTGGGATTTGACACCTAATCGTATGCCTATGGTAGCCTTCTATACAGGGAAATGCCTCTTTGTGCTTTCATTGAGCCCTGGTAGCTTTCTACTGCTCCGGACACATAGATTGACTGGCATGTATCCTTATTTGCTGCTCTTTTTGTCGCTATGGGAAAATGTCACGCGGTGTAATGGAGTCCATGTAGCTTGCTACGACTCATGTACACACGTTGATGACTGACACCTGCACTGCTGGGTTATGTATGTCTGTCCATGTACGGTTGTTGCACTTGGGTCTATAACTAGTCATGTCGACCCGGGTTCTTTGACATATGATTGCTAGCGACATATTCATATACGTTATCCAAAAGGCGCAAACGGTCCCGGCCAAGGTAAGGTGGCATCCATGGGGATTACCATGCGTGAGACACAAAGTGATATGATGTGTTACATGCTAGACTTGTATGGATTAGGATCGGGGTCCCGTGTCACACCCTATGTTTGTATCACTTTGCTATGTTATAGTTTTACAAAATTTGGAACCATTTAAAACTTTTGGAGTGCATGAGCTTGTTTGAATTGTTTGATGATTGCTTGTTTGGTTGATTGTGTTTTGGCACTCAAAGATCTTTTTCCCTCCAGAACTCACTTCCTTGATCCAAACATCTTGCCCAATGATCATGCCATGTGTATAGTACCCAAAACTATTTTTTTATCAAATATTGTTTTGGCCAAAAAGGATTTATTCAAAGGAGGTTTTCAAAACCTCCTGAATTGAGGTTTGTACTACAAGTCCTCAAATTGTGTGGAACCTAATGTATATATGACTTCCCAAGACCATAAAATATTATTTTTAAAGATTATTTTACTATTTTATTTAAACGCATTTTCTTAAGGCCAGAAATGATATTTCATAGGGAAAATTATTTAAATGATTTAAAAATATTTGAGAAAATTTAGGGAAACTCAGTGGACATATATTTTTCCATATATAAGAGTTTCAAAGCATGGTTATGTTCAAAATATTGGTCAAAACCTCTCGAAACCCTTTTTGCCTATTTCAAGGGGTTGAAATATATCTATAATAAATATTTTAACTAAAATCTAAGAAAATTCTAGCAAGTCACACATGTTATATGTGATGATCTTGCAAAGTTTCATCTCAAGCCTAATTGATCTGCTTCACCAAAATATCCCACAACCCTCTCTGTACAGAATGAAATTTGAACAACCTTACATTGTGAAGTTTCTCCTATTGACCCCAAACTTTGTGGGCATGTTCTACTACCCATATAATGCTACTACACCAAGTGGTGCATTTGGGAGAATCGAATTGCATTGATAGATCTGCAGAAACCTCATTCTGTTAAATTCTAGGGTTTACCAAGTTTGCACTATCAATTTTTCTCAAATGAGCTCAAACCTGGTGATCCGTCTCATTTTTACCCACAAGTAAATATTGTTAATTCTCACAGTAACTGGGTAAAACCTTGTAGCCCAAACAGTCATCAAACACCTTCTGGTAGTTTGGTAAAAGCCAAGTTTTCACCCCTTTTTCTCCTTCCCTTCACTTCAACTTTTTACCACAACTTCTTCTGATGTTCTTTTACCTCCAATAAAGGGAACATGGCCTCATGTCATTGATTGATGGGTTAAAACCCTCATTTTACCCCTCGGGATAGCTGTGGCAACTACATTTCTACCTCCCCTCCTTTTACCTCTACTATCCCTAAACCCCTAGCTCCTAGAGCACCTTCACACCCTTTAGCAATGCGTGGACACGCTGAGACGCGTCCAGAGCACACAAAGCATTCCATGGCCATGCCAAACACACACTTTGGAGTGCGCTATAGTGCATGCTCGCACTGTAGCAAGAGCATCCCGAGGCCCCCGACGACTTTGGGATGGGGGAAGATCTATCCTGGGTTCCCCTCGACGTCCGTAACATGCTGGACTATGGGCCCTCCACCCTCTCTCTACATCGAGTCCTCACACGTGCACCCGAAGCCCCCCTCGGCCAATGCTTGAGCTCGCACGCACGCGTCTCCCCTCTCTCTTTCATCCCTACCCTGGGCGTAGACCATCCCCAGGAACACCCCGAGCAAGTCCCGTGAGCTTTTTCCCCCTCTGGCAACCGCTTATTCCTCGCTGGCGCACAGGCGAATGGTGGACCTCGAGCCCCCTATATGAAGCCCCTCCCGAGTCCATTCCCCCCTCACGATCCTCTCTCTCTCACCAAATCGACCACCCCCAGCCCCCATTTCAGCTCCCAAAGCACCAATGATTGGGATTGACCGAGGCACCGCGGCGTCGAGGCTCCGTCGATCTCGGGATACAGGTCCGCTTCGGCTCTCCTTCCTCTTCCATTGATACCGCGGCAAGCTTCTGCCACTTCTCCACCTCTCCACCGCCCCTTTTTGTGCAAGAATTGACTCTGACTACCACATCTCGAATCCCCTCCGCCACGGCTACCTCGTCGCCTGTGACTCCCTGCGCCCCGACCTCTCCCTCTACCACCAGACGACCGGTGGAAGCACCCCGGACCCATTCCCCTCCTCAGCTCCTCCCCTCGAGCCCCTCATCGCCGGCGGCAAGCTCTGTCCCCTCTGTCACGAGGTGGTGATGATAGGTGGGACCCCCCTGTCATCCCAACACCTCTCTCCCCTCTTCCTCCCCCTCTCGTTGATGCTGTGGCTTGCACGTCAGGTTTAAACCTAGCTACGTGCGTGCCCACAACTCAGCTAGGCCGGCCTAGCCAGTTTGACCCAGATTGGCTGGGTATTTTGCCCGATGGGCATAGTGCCCCTTTTCCTTGTATTTTTCTGGCATTATTTCCAAAAATTCCCCAGGGTGAAATATTTATCCAATTCCAAAAATTCCAACTCCACAAATCTTGCAATATTGTGTAGAATTTCATGGTACCACTTCTGAATTTTTTTGAAAACATTTTATGTGGTGGTTTTATTTTAAACCTAGTTTTAAATATTTTTAGACTCTGTTGAAAAAAATTCAAAACCTTTTTCACTTCAAAACAAGAGACACATATTTTTATTTTTATTTTAGTATTTTACTTAGTAGTGTAACATTTGAGGAGTGGTTTATGAGCTCTATTTTTGCTGTGATTCTTATTTTCCCATTATATATTGCAATGATAGATTGCATTGTTGACGAGTGATTTGGACTTGAAGACTTTGAAGACCTCGAAGACTTTGTTGAGCTAGGCAAGCAGCGCTTTAGCCATGTTAAGAAACAATTTTAATTGCATGTCATATAGACTTTATGTTCCGATGAATTAATCATGATGATGTGGTGCCAATTCGGTGGGTTGTGTCGGTGTTTTGGGAACGGGGGTACCCAGACCTGCCAGCCTGCGGCCTAGGGCATGACTCACTTTGACGGATAGGTAATGCCTAGCGCGGCCTCGCTCAAGACTAGGCCCTCATGAGATCCCCTCCCTCACGAGGAGGATATCGCCGAGACCCCCAGGAGGGAAGAGGCCTCCCGAGGTCGCCTCTCGAGAGGTGGAGATCTCTATGCAGCACTCAGCCTTGGGAGGTCAAGGATGACGCAATACGGGCCAGGCAGGCACCAGCGTGCATAGAGAATACAGTTGCCTCTTTGATGCAAAGGGGCAAGGACGTACGTAGGTTACCAAAGAGTCATACCAAAGGTTTCCAATTCGGTGAAACAAGACTGGGCCAGCGAGCTCCATAGGAGGAACGTCGTCGCCGAACCCACCACTACCATACCACTGGCTACTTTGTAGGCAAAGACCACCTTTTGTTAGGATAAGGTTGTACTCCTTTTCCCCCCTTCGAATTTGGCCATTGTGGGAGCCGTTCCCGCCATTGTGATCAGGGAAGAGGACCCGGGCCATTATAAATAGAGGATAGGCCATTCGATAGAGAGAGGGAGATCAAACACCACCAAAACGCCCTCACAATGTTGCACACCACTATACTAGTTCATCCACAAACCTCCTCGTAAGGTAATCCACCCAAAGGCAGGAGTAGGGTTTTACGCTTCACAACGGGCCGAACCTGGGTAAATCCTTGTGTGCTGGTCCTCTTCCCGTGATTGTGCGAGTTCGCCGGGCTAGGTCATCGTCGGTGAGCTTGAGGCCGGGGCTGGTGGGGATCGTCGCACACACCCCTGAGTTCGAACCTCCTTGGGTTTTGTGGAGCCTGAAATCCAACATTTTCCATGCCAGGTAGGGGCATGTCTTAGTCTTCCACACGCCCCTGAGTTCGAACTTCCTTGGGTTTTGCGAAGCCTGAAATCCGACATTTGCCACGCCGGGTAGGGGCATGTCTTAGTCTTCCACATGCTTCTTCCTCCGCGCCGTTGGTTCGATGGTCGACGCCCTACAAGCTTCCTTCGGCCCTGACGGATCCGCCTTCACCAACCTCGCCGCTACCACCCATGACACGCACCCTGGTAGCTCGATGCTGGATGGCCGTTACCATGCCACCAGTGTTGCCTCCATCGCCGTCGGCACTCATGCCGGCCAGGCGTGCGATGGACGTGTGGCGCCCACGGGACTAACATCAACTTGTACCCACGTGAGAGACCTCAACGCGCATGACGCGCTACTGATGGCGAGTGAGCTGCTTCGCCATCGCCCGACACATGGGGGTTTTGATGCTTGGGCCGACCACATCGCAGAGTTGGTCTCCTTCGTGAGAAGGGCCTAAGATCCTCACCAGTCTTCTCAACCTCCAACGCAAGGCAGACGGCGCACCCGTCCCTTGCCCGAGTGAGCCTGGGCAAGGCCTACCACATGTCATGGTCCTCCTCCTCCGGATCCCAATGACTAGCTTCGGGGTGACGACTAGCCCCGTCGGTGGAGCATTCGAAGAAGGTGACGGGGTGATCCACGTGCGCACTCATGCCATGGTGGTGGCTCGCCAACAGCCTGGGTCATCCCGGCGCGAGTGCGCCAATCGGCAAAGGGATCAGGTGGCATAGGCTCGCGAGCAAGCAGGTAACCAAAACGGATGCGCGTTGGATGACCAGGGAGGCTACACGCGTCAAGGCACGAGCGACCAACCACGTGGCAACAACTGAGGTAAACAGCTTTGGGCGGAGGCTCGACCCCGGAGGGACTCTGGGTCACGCGTCCAGTGTGACATCACCCTGTCACCCATGGAGGCTGCCCATGGGGAACGTGCTGACAACACAGGAGGAAGCCAAGGCCTTTTCACAGAGGCTGATGTGCCTAGATTTTTCATACCTGCAGATCTCACCATGGATCACACGCCCCTCGCGGGTGCTAGAGTCCTCTCGGGGTAGGGAGATGTCCTAGGCATCCTCTCCAAGCCAGGTCTGGGGGCTTCCACTAAGGAGGCACCATGCCATGTTGGCGCAGGTGCGGGGGCATCCCGGGATGTGCAGGGGCGCTTCACAGCCGCCGCCCTCACGAGCAAAGGAACATGCAGCCGGACCCTCTAAGCCGCATGGGTAGCCGCCTAGAGGGATCAACAGGACACAAGCAGTTTGGGCCACACACAACAATAGGGGCACTAGCGCGTCCCTCAGGAGGCAAGGCCTCGCGAGGTCCTGGGATCATGGACTAGCTGGCGCCCTGGCGCCTCACCAGGCGGTTTCACCGACACAACACCCTCTATTGCTGCGCTAGGTGCATTGTGCTCAAGTTTGGGCCGCGGGAGCGCAATCGTGCGGCTACATGAGGAGCAATGCACTCATGTTTGGGCTGTAGGGGTCCGCAACCACGCAAAAATGTGTGGGATAACTCTTTACAGGGTTGGGAGCACCTAGGCCGTGCGCGTGGGGGCTTGCTATGACAGCCCGAGACCGACGTTCCAGAAGATTCCAGAAGATTCCCCTTTCTTTCCATTCTCATCATGTGTTTGTTTGTGTGTTGCATTCGGCATCACATCATTCGCATCATCTGCATTGCATCGTCACCCGTTTTCAAAAACTTGCATCCGTTCGCAGTTGCCGGTTCTCTACGTTCTTGCCGTTGCCCGTTGAGAACAACCACACACGCACGCGCCCGCGGCACCATTTAAAATAAAACCGTTTTTAAGCGCGCGCAAAAATATTCTCGGATCGAGTTGAAACTTGTCGTGCGGTCTTGTTATAGCTTAGGTAGACCGCCTGTCAAATTTCGTCGCGATCCGAGCTCGTTAGATACCCCGTCGGTCAGTCACAGCAGAGAGGTTATCGGTGGTTTATCGGTTATCGTCGGACGTTTCTCGGTGTTTTAAATCTTCATGTCACGGTTCACCGTCTTCCCTCTCATCTCCCATTAACTCGTCTACACAGCCTTCTGTAACCCCGACTCTCCGCTTCCGGACCGTCGGACTGACACCCGGCAGTCCGAAAACGGACAGTGCTAGCTAACCCTAGCCTAAACCTATATATAGCGCTAGCCCCCTCGTTCCGCGTGCAAACCCTAGCCAGCCCTCTCATTTTCCCTCCTCCAGCCTCCAGCCCGCCCGAGCCCATCTGGGCCCGTTCGAGCCCATCCGGGCCCGAATCGCGTCCGGAGCTCTCCCGGAGCTCCTGCCCGAGCTTCCATGGAGGTTTCCCCGTGCCCGTGCCCGAGCAGCCCCGTGGCCAGCCGGCCTCGCCGGAGTTCCGGCCGGATTCGCCGCGCCCCCCAGCTCCTCTCCTCTCCTCTCTCTTCCTTCCTTCTCCCTGGCTTCCCTCACCCCGCGGCCTCTCTTCCCGCAAGTGCAGCGCCGCCGCCATGGCGCCTCCGCTGCCGCAGGCGCCTTGCCAGCCGCCGCCGGCCCTCCCTCCGGCCGGGAACGGGTCCGCCGCCCTCGGATCCGGTCGCCCCGTCCTCCTCCGTGCCGTCCCCGCGCCGGGCCCCTGCCGCCTCACCGGCCAGCCGCCCTGCGTGCGCCGCCGCCATGGCTCCCGACCGGGAGCTCGGTCGGGCACGAGCGCAGCAGCCCTGCCCCGCGTGGACCCGCTCGTGGGCCTGCTGCCTCCAAGCGGCCCAGCAGCCGCTGCTCCCTCGCCAGCTCGCCAGCCAAATGGGCCAAGCCCAGGGTGAGCCCAGCCCCTCCGTTTTTTTGTTTTTATTTATTTATTTAATTTCGCGTATTAAAAACGTTGTCAAATAATTAACCATGCCTCATTTTGAAATATTTTCAACATGAAACTTGCTTGGAATAATACATAGATTAATATTATGTCATTTGCATCCATGCCAAAATCATTTTAACCTATCTTTTTGCGTAATTGCATTTAATTGCATTGCCATATTTAATTACCGTGCATCAAAATTAACAAAATAATATGTTAAAAAATGTTCATCTCTTTTGCATCGCATTTTCATGCATGAGATAAATGTTGGCATGATGTTTGCATTTATTTTGCATTGTTGAATTGATTTAAGATGATTAGGCCATATTCCCGCATATTTAATTGTGATTAATTTCCCACAAGAACCTAAGCATATTATATATGTTTTGGGGTAGAAAAATCCATAGGATTTATCTGTGCAATTAGTTTTGTCATTTGATCATGTTTGTGTGCATGTCATTTATGCCATGATGCCCTTTTGTCATTTTCGTAGGAATTAATCCGTGCATGATATGAAGTTATTTTCAACATGAAAGTTGCTCGTTGATATGTGTCCTAGCCCATGGACATTTTGCTTGTCCTAGAAATGCATGTTTAGGTGTTGTTTTGTTGTTGTCAACTTGCTATAATAAATCTGCTATTTTTAGGGTCCTAAATATTTCTAAGTCTGAAATCTGTTATATTTGTTGCTGCCTTGCCATGTGTTTTGCTAGTGATCTAGACCTCTTTTGTGGTAGGTGTAATGGAGTTATTTGTTGTTGATATTGCCCTCTAGCTTGCTGTTAAGTTTCATGCCATTATATGAATTGTAGCATATAGTTTCACTGCTGTCAATATGCCTTCGTGAAAAAAACTGCACTGTCTAAAACTGCTATTTTCACTAAGTCTGAAACTGTTTTCAAGAAGCCTTCTTGTGAGCTTCCTACCTAGTGATCCATACATGTTTTGCTTATGATATGTGAAGATGAAATGAAGTGGATGTTATATACTATTGCCCCATGATTGGTTTGTGCATTTTGGAGTCTTGTAGCTTGTTGTTTTCACATGTTCAAAATGCCATCTTGCTGTTTTTGGCAGATTTCAACTAAAACTTGCTTGATGATTGTGGTTGAACCGTAGCTACGTTTTGAGCATTCCATATAGGAAACTTGCTTAGAATCTCATGTAGTTTCATAATAACTTGTTGAATTCATGATTTGAAATGGTTGTGGTGGTGGTTCCCATGCATTTGCATTCATGGCACGTGCATCTTGTGTTGCTCATATCTTTTGGACCGTAGCTCCGTTGGAGATGTTCTATATATGTAAATCGACTAGAATTCCGTGTGGAATAACATGGTGATATTTGTTTTGCTGTTTAACAAATATAAAATATGTTTAGTTCAGATCTGGACCAAATTCATAATTTCCATATGGGGTCATTTCGGAAATGCTATAAGTTGTTTCCGGCCTCATTTAATATGCCTAGATAGATAGTTTACTTATGCTCCACCTCTTGCCATGTTAACAACATTTAATATGGTTGTGTACCTAACGGGAGCGAACTAAATATTTCGAACATGGAGATTCGTCAACATGCAACTCGTTGCATATTAAGCTTCACTTAATGTGTAGTATTTGATTGTTGTGAATTGTCTTGCCTTGCATATTAAACTGGACATGCATCATATTTGTTGTGCATCGTGTCATGCATATGTTGTGGTGTATCCTGTGTTGATTGTTTGTTTGGATTGCTTGTTCCCGATAGAGTTCCGAAAGCGTTTGGAGTGTGAGGATTCGTTCGACTACGTGATTCGTCTTCTTCATGGACTCGGTCTTCTTCCGAGCGGGATCTCAGGCAAGATGACACATTTCCCTGGATACCATTACTATCATTGCCATGCTAGTTGTCTCGTCTTTTATCATTATGTCTCACTACCTACCACTTGTTTGATAAGCCTCCCAACACTACCATGATAAGCCTATAACCCCTCCACATCCCAGCAAGACATTGTTTGGCTATGTTACCGCTTGCTCAGCCCTTCTTATAGCGTTGCTAGCTGCAGGTGCAATTGCTTCCATGTGTCAACATGGACCTTCTTTTGTTATATTACAATATTGCTGCTATTTAAATTAATGCACCTATATACTTGGTAAAGGGTGGAAGGCTTGGCCTTTTGCTCGGTGTTTTGTTCCACTCTTGCGGCCCTTAGTTTCTTGTGAACCGGTGTTGTGTTCCATAAACGAGCGCTCCTAACATGCTCGGGGTTGTTATGGGGACCCCCTTGATTTTCGGGTTAGAATAAAACTTGTTTGGCAAGGCCCAACATTGGTACTAAATTTGCCTTATAATTAATGAACTTGCATAGGGGATATTTTTCCGGACCCCGTGGATAATTAATCAACAACCCGGGCCAGTGCTCGTCATGAGTGTTGGTCCAAACTAGAGCACTGTGCGGGGCCAACCCAGGGCAACTTGGGAGATTTCTATCAGGCCACTGTACGCGTCGCTTATCCGCCGTGTCCTGAGAACGAGATATGCGGCTCCTATCGGGATCGTCGACACGTCGGGAGGCCTTGCTGGATTTGGTTTACCTTTCTCGAACGTCTTGAGTGAGGAACTCTGATTTTCTTTGGGTTATCTCGAGGTGTTGGATTTCCGTTGGAATTGCCGAGGAAGATCACGAGATCCGTGGTTGAGGTTATTCCCGCTGAGTGTGGTTAATTTGTGATGGATGAGTTGGAGCACCCCTGCAGGGTTAAATCTTTTCGAGAAGCCATGCCCGCGGTTATGTGGCAAACTTGGATACCTTGTTTAACACCCGGTCATAGCAAACTTGAAGTAAACTCTAACAAAATAGACCAACTGTGTGCGTATCCGTGACTGTCTCTTCTCGTGAGTTCTTATCCGGAAGAGAACACGGTGGGGTTATGATTGACGTAAGTAGGTGTTCAGGATCAGTTAGTGATCACTTCTAGTTCACGTACGTTGTGCGTAGACCACCATACTTTACTTTCTGTATTCGTAAGTTAGCCACTCCAATAAATGCTTAGTCGCTTGCTGTAGCCTCACCACTTAACCATACCTTACCTATTAAGCTTTAGTAGTCTTGATACCCTTGGAAATGAGATTGCTGAGTCCCCGTGGCTCACAGATTACTACAACAACAGTTGCAGGTACAGGTAATGTGATGAATTGACGTGAGCGCGTTACTTGATTTGACTTGGAGTTCTTCTTCTTCTTCTTCTTCTTCTTCAATCTTGGATGGGTTCCAGGCGGCAGCCTAGGATAGTAAGGGTGGATGTCATTTTATCGTTTGTTTTCGTCCGTAGTCGGACCCTGCTCTTATGTATGATGTTTGAGATGTTATTGTATTGATGTGACTCTGATGTAGCTTGTGGCGAGTGTAAGCGAATTCCATATACTCATCTCTTCTGTACATGTACTTGTAATGACATCCATTCTTGCGAACGCATCGAGATGCGCTTCTATCCCTATCGAGGCCCTCGTGCCCAAATAAGGATAGGACCGCATCTTGGGCGTGACACTTGCCTAGCTATCTACCGCCGTGACACTCTCACATAATAATGAGTGGACCATATACTCTCGGAGCCCCCCCGAGGAAGCGGAGGGGTTCCTACCCACGCCAAAGTGGAAGCCCAATGCTCCACGCTAGCGAACAATACTGCCCTCCAGTTGCTATGCCCACGCAACATGGATGCCCAATGCTTCGCGATGGGGGAAGACAAAGACGAAGACTAGCCTAGGTGCCGAAAGCGTCCGTTTCTTGTTACTTTTTGAATTCAAATTGCCACTTTTTGAAATGAAAGTCGAAGGTTTCGCGACTCTATTCGTAAAAGGGGTGGGGATTTTCTCTCTTTGAAATTCTTTTCTGGTCCTGAGATCTTTCTTCTGAGTCAACACCTGATGGTATCCCCCTCACGCGCCCTAGGGGTGGGGGCGACACGGGCACGGTGTGAGCACCTTGCTAGGGCCATGGCACCATGGTTCACACAAGGCGTCTCTGGGTAGGCCGGCAAGGGCCTATGGCTTCTGAAGTATCTATCTTTTAGCAATCGATCCTTGCTCGGAGGCTCCAATCACGTCCCGACATGGCATCATGAGGCCTTGGGAGGCCAAGGAACCTCTTGAAGGGGGGGGGGGGACAGACAGGAAAGGAATGTGAGGTGCTTGAGCATCTAGGGGGACTCCTAAGCAATGCACATCAGGAGCCTCACTGGTCATGTGGTGCCTCGTCCCTTGGTCTCGTGCTGGTGATCTGGACGCCCCAACGGCGGTCGAGGTCTGTGCATGACTGGGCCCCGCCGATGTAGAGCGCCGCTTGAGCATCAAGGGGGACTCCTGAGCAACGCGCCTAGGGTTCCTACTAATCACGTAGCACCTCACCCCTTGGTCTCGTTTTGGCGATCCGATCTCCCCAATGGTGGTCGAGGTAGACGTGGGATTGGGGCCCACCGGCGGCAACGGTCAGGAGTCTCACTAATCACGTAGCACCTCGCCCCTTGGTCTCGTCCTGGCGATCCGAACTCCCCGACAACAGCCGAGGTATGCGTGGGATTGGGCCCCACCGACGCAGAGTACCGAAAGGCTACCAGGCTATCTCCGCCCACAAGGAAGAAGCCTTCTTTGGTAGGATCTGTGAGTTCTTTAGACACCCCAGAAGCACCTCAGGATGCACGAGCTCGCCACGACCCATCAAGGTAAGTACCCCGACCGTAACGAGCAGAAACCTCATGATCTGATAATAACCTGAATGCAAATGAGAGAATGCAGGTGCTACAGTTGACTACGTACCCTTGTATGGCCTCTTGTGACTCCAGGTATAGGGAAGGGCATTGCAAGGGAAGGAACCCAATCTTTCTAGGCGTCGTCGCTGAAACCCCGTCCATGGGGCGGCGCGCTCCCCCTCGGGATGGTCCGCCCCGCAAGGCCACGACAAGTCGTCATCGCCAGGCGCTGTGCAACACGTCCACAAACTTCCCAAAGGGCACCCAGCTAGCGCAAAGCAGTAGAAGAACGGGACGAGCAAAAGTGCGGGGGAATGCATGGTGCCATATCGACCATAACACAAAGCCCCGCGCGAGGAACGAGGGCGTGTCGCGTGAAGCAAGTGACAGACGGTTCAAAAGAAGAGGGATGAATACGAAGGTAAAACACAAAACTTAACACCCTCAGGTAACAAGTACTTCATGGTATCGCAGGGATCAGAGAAGAAAATAGGGAGATCTTGGGAGGAGGAGTCATTGTCATCACCCAGACATTCGCCCGCCTCGGTGCCGGAGTCGCTGCCCTCGTCGGGGGAGGGCACTGGAACGAACCGCTCCACAAAGGATTCCAGGTTCGGGCACACCTCATCTCTGAGGGGCCTCTAGAGCGCCTCAGGCACCAGTTCCACGATCAGGGGGAGATCGAGCTCCGGGGCGTGGTGGTGTAGGTTGGACAAAACCTACGTTAGCGTGATATCTAGGAGGTCGCGCGCACTGGACACGTTGTCCTCGTTCACCCGGGAGACGCCGGTCTCCAGCGCCTCCACCACCTTGCCTAAGAAGTCGAGGTAGCCCCCGTCTCCATGCACACACGACAGCATGGGGCTTCCCGACGAATCGGTCCACCGCACTAGTCGTGCGGCGGGCGATATCCAAGTACTGCTTGGCGCGTTGTGCCTCCAGCATCCTCGCGTGCATCGCCTCGTCCTGGGCGACCTGCATGGTGTATGCTTGTCACACCCTGTGATTTGCCTCATGACTACATTATCATGACTCAAAATTAGGGCCAACTAAATTTTTTTCTCTGCTTGTGATGCTTGACTTGATTGTTGATTTCTTGTTTGCTTTCATGTGCTCTATATTCATAAAACTCTCTCCTACTCTCAAAACTCTTTTCCTTGACCTAGAAATCTTGTCCAATGATCATGCCATGTGTATATGACTTAAAACAATTTTTATCAAAATTTATTTTTTACCAAAAATAATTTATTCAAATTAGGTTTAAAAAAAACCCTGAGTTGAGGTTTGTACTACAATCCTCAAATTGGGTGGATACTTTTTCCCCAAATGCTTTATTTCAAACCTACTATATATATAACTTCCCAAAACCACAAAATTTATTTCAAAAGATTATTTTCATATTTTATTTAAAGGCTTTTTCTTAAGACCAGAAATGGTCTTTTATAGGGAAAAAATATTTAAATGCTTTAAAAATATTTGAGTAAATTTAGGAAAAACTCAGTGGACATATATTGTCCATATATGAGAGTTTCAACACATGGTCATGTTCAAGATATTGGACAAAACCCTTCAAAACCCTATCTGCCTATTTCAAGGATTTGAAATATTTCTATAAGAAATATTCTCACAAAAATACAGGAAAATTCTAGCATGTCACATATGACATATGAGTTCATCTTACCAAGTTTCATATCAATCCCACTTGTATTGATTCACCAAAATATCCTAAAAACATTCCTGTACAGAGCCAATTTTGATCAACTTTACATTGTGAAGTTTCTCCCCTTGACCCCAAACTTTGTGGACATGCTCTAATCACCAAATAATGATGCTACACTACGTGTTGCATCAAGGGCAAAACCTTAGCATAACTAGATCTACAGAAACCTGATTTTGTTAGTTTCTAGGGTTCACAAAGTTTCCATTATCAACTTTCGTCATTTGAGCTGAAAACTTGTGATCAGGACCAAATGGACTTACCATTTACCCCTGGTAAATCTCAAGGTCATACTATATCTTCTCTACTACTGCCGAATGGTATGACTATTGAAAATCATGATGAAAAAGCAATAGCTGTCTATCAGTGCATTAAAAATAGAATGGGAGTTGTCACAGAAACTTCTATGGAATTTGAGCTACAAGAACTGGTACAATGTGTGGATGGATTGGAAGGATTGTCATCCCCTTTCACTCAGGATGAAATTGACAAGGTGATTAAAAATATCCCTTCTGATAGAGAGCTTGGACCTGATGGTTTCAATGGTTTATTCCTAAAAGTTTGTTGGGATGTTATCAAAGAGGATTTTTATCAACTTTGCCATGATTTCTGGGAGGGGAAAGTTGATCTCAAATGCTTAAACACCTCCTCCATTACCCTCATTCCAAAAACCAGTTCACCGGAAACAGTAAATGATTTTTTGACCGATATCCTTAGTAAACTGTGTTCTTAAAGTTCTCACAAAAATATTGGCCGAAAGTTTGCAAGGCCACATCCTTAAGATTGCACATCACAACCAATATGGCTTCATTAGGTCCAGAACTATCCAAGATTGTCTAGCATGGGCTTATGAATTTTTGCATCAATGCAAAAGTCAAGCAAGGAAATTGTGATCCTCGAGTTGGATTTTGCTAAAGCTTTTGATACAAAGGAACACTCCTTCATACTTAAAATGCTAAGATGCAAGGACTTTGACCATAAGTGGTGTTCCTGGGTGGAAATGATTCTAAATTCAGGAACATCATCGATTCTACTGAATGGTGTTCTAGGTAAGGAATTTCAGTGCAAAAGAGGAGTTCCACAGGGTGATCCATTCTCCCCTCTGCTGTTTGTCTTGGCAGCGGATCTTCTGCAATCAATGGTCAATGCAGCTTGGACGGAGGGGCACCTTTCATTACCAATTGAGAAACCTTCCTTGGAGTTATATCTAGTGATCCACCATGCTGATGATACACTGCTCATCCTTCCGGAGAAGAGCTCATAAATAAGGGTTATTAAGCAACTACTCGATGCCTATGCTAATATCACGGGACTTAAGATAAACTACTCCAAATCACAACTAATGGCTATCAACATTAACCAAGATGCAGCTCTTGAATTGGCCTCAATACTTGGTTGCCAGGTAGGATCGATGCCTTTCACCTACCTTGGAGTTCCGATGGGCACCTCAAGACCGTCGATACGAGATTTAATGCCGCTGGTCAACAGAATTGAACGTAGATTAACGAGCACGGCTATCTGGCTTTCATACGTAGAAAGGGTGATATTCATCAACTCAACCTTATCATCGCTCGTATCATTTGCTATGTGTGTGTTGAGATTACCCATGAAAATCATTTATATATTTGATAGAGCACGCATACATTGTCTATGGAGGAAAGTGGGGGATAGAGACGCCAAAACTCACTCCCTAGCAGCATGGGATTTAGTGTGCAAACCCAAAGACAAAGGTGGCCTTGGTATCATCAACCTAAAATTACATAACAAGGCTCTGTTGCTAAAATTTCTTCACAAATTTTACCACAAGGTGGACACTCCATGGGTAAAGTTGATCTGGAACGCATACTATGATGCAACACTGCCACACGCAATGCCGCCTTGTGGATCGTTTTGGTGGAGAGATGTCCTGTCCCTTTCTGACATCTTTAGAGGAATCACAACCTGCATCCCCAATTCAGGTGATACAATCTTACTCTGGAAGGATCAATGGCACAATGATGATATCTTAGCAAATTCACATCAACACCTACTCTCTTATGCAACCAATGAGGATGTGTCTCTGGCCCAGTTCATGATGGATGCAGACCCGACATCCCACTTCCACTTACCATTATCAGAGGAAGCTCGGATGGAATTGGAAGATATGATGATCACAATCAACATGATGACACTAGACCCCTTGAAGGCTGATGAATGGATATACTATTGGGAAGAGGTGTACTTCAGGCCAAAACGATTCTACAAATATCTATTCAGACATGAACACGCCCCATCATACATAACAAGCATATGGAATACAAAATGCATTCTCAGACACAAAGTATTTTCCTGGCTCCAGAGAATGGACAGATTAAACACACGAGACTTGCTGGTAACAAGACATTTCAATATAGGTGAGGATCACTCTTGTATGCTGTGTGATGGAGGGCTGAGGCAAACTGACGACCACTTGTTTTACCAATGCCCCTTTGCAACTTCCTGTTGGGGGAAACTTAGCATCACTAGGGATACATCTATGGACACACAAACACGGTGGGCTAAACCCCTATTTAAGGAAATATGCATTTTGGCTGCATGGAATATATGGAAGCAACGAAACCGAAAGATCTTTGATGATGAGATGGCAACGCAACAAGACTGGCTCCGGATGCTGAAGACAAACTTGGAAATCCTGCGTTTCAGACTTAGAGATGTGGATTTTACCTTCCTGGATAGATTCCTACCAACTATACAGTTGTAAAAAGACTTTCCCGTGTGTATTTCTCCCTAGCTTAGCCTAGTTCAGCTTAAGACACTTTAGTTGGCATACTGCACATGGCTATGTAAAACCAACTGTATTGATTCTGTTCTAATATAACAACAGTAGGAGCCTCTCCTACTGTTTTAACCTGTCAAAAAAAAATCTCAAGGTCATAGGATTACCTTGCCTAGCCCAATGATAGCACAAACACCTTCTTCCGTAAACTAATGGACAAGCAAAGTTGACACAAAAAGATTCGCCTTGCCCCCAACTTTTTACCACATCATATTATAACCCTCTTCTACCTCTAGTAACTTTGCCATGGCCTCTGGTAAATTATTTGTTGGGCAACGACCTCAATCTCCCTCTCTTTTACCATGACAAGACCTCTTATTTCCCCTCTCCCATTATTCTGTTCCTAGTAATGCCCCCCAAACCTTTCCAGAGAATCCTATGCATCAAAACAAGCCCACTTATGGTATGCTCATGTGGAAAATATGAGCATCACCTCTAAAGATAGATTTTGGTAGGAATTATAGCTTTGAACTACAAGTACCTTGTGCATTGATCTCCATGAGCTGAAAATTGGTGGAGATGTAATCCTTCCTATCCTTTGACCAGTAGACAAGGTTTTACCACAAGAGAACACCAGTAACAACTCTTTGGGTGAGCCCCAAGTTTGCTGCTGCAAACTTCCCAGCTGTGGAAAACCCCTCTAACCAACTCCCTTTACCATGAGATTTTACCACCACTCTTCTACATGCATGCCTTGCATGCCAGACATAGTTACCCGACCAGAAGCTTTCTTTAGAAATGAGTTGACATGGTGACCACGCTACTGGCACGCAGCAACGGCGCTCTGCCGACAAACATTGTCCTGTAGCTCACAACAATCTTCGATAGGGCATCTCCGCGCACCAATAGCCTCCTCTTGTCCTCCCACGCCCCTCCCTGACGCTCAGAAACCTCCAAGATGCCTCTCGCGCGCATGCTCACTGTGCCCAAAGCACGTCCGAGGGCACCCGAGCTCCCCCTGGTCGGCCCCGCCTTTAAGACCCCTCCCCGAGCTCCCTCTCGCGCCCTTGGCTCTCTTCCCTCCCTTGTACTTCCCCGGACCGAGTCCCCTTGATACTGAGGCTCTCTCCTCCTTCGATGGCCGGAGTTCTCCTGCCATGGCCTCACTTGGATTTGAGCTTCCCCGAGCTCCCCCCTCTCCTTGGAGCTCGCCAGCACCTCCCCTCGCATCACCTCAGAGCCTCGTGCCCCTACATCCCCTCTTCCCTCGCAGCTATGGCGTTGCGCCATGACCGCCGTCAGCTGCCTCCACCTTGACCAACACCGTGGGTGACCCCGACTTCACCAGGGCCCAGGGACGACCCAGGTAGAAGCGGCTCGCCGCCCCGAGCTCGCCGGTGGTCGAAGCACCGCCAGAGATGGCCGATGCCGACAGGGGCGGACACCGAAGCCGCTCGGCTCTGCCTCCCCCGGTCCTCCTCTGCTCCAGCGAGAGGAGGAAGGAGGGCCTGACGTGCAAGGGCCCGTGTGTCGGCAACCCAGATGACCGGGCCCGCCGATATAAGTGGAGGCGGGTATTCGGGGTCAGTGCTTCACTCTACTGTTCAAATTTAAATTCAAATTTGAATTATGTGATGCCCCACTTGCAAAATTCCTAGAACATCCAAATCAACTCCAAATGGAGTGATTCGAATTTATAGGTGGTCTAAATATCATTCCTTATTTATCAGGCCTTGGTTAACATTTTAACCACGCATTAATTCTACTAGATAAAATAAATAGCCCCATATTTCATTATTACCATCTTAGGAAATTCATAAGAAAATCGTCCCAACTCCAAATCCAGCGAAAACACTTTCCACATGTTTCTAAAATCATGCCGTATTTGTTGGGTCCATCCACTCATTTTTCTAAAAATATTTTTTGTTGACATCTTATAGGATCATCATTTCTGGCATTCCCGCCATTGAAATCTCCCCCTTGACCCACATCCTCCCAAAACCTACTTGGTTATTTTTCTTGTGACTAGAGGTGTCCAAGAAAGATAAAACTCCTATTTATAGGTCACTTTTATTTTCTTCTTGTTGTGTTGCTTATTACAGTTGTTTCCGGCAATAGTTGACGAGGTAGACGGAGAGCTCGGAGCGGACGGGAAGCGTGTGAAGACCCCGAAGACATTGCTAAGCCAGGCAAATAGCCCTTTGACCATGATGAGACACCATTTTTATTGCATGTCATATAGCTCTTTACTTTCATCATAATTGATCATGTGATGTGGTGTTCCCGTTTCGGTGGGATGCCTCCGATACTTTTCCTTTGACACTTGCATCGTGCATGACCTTACCACCTTATGAGGGTTATGCGGGTGGGTATAGATAGGATGCTAGTAGATGCTACGAAAGTGGGATGGGACTTATGCATGGTGATGGAAAGAAAATAAATGATTTCAAAGATTTTTTGAAAACCCCGTCGGGTGCCACTAATGTCGGAGGGAGATGATGATGAGATGGGTGACCACTTGAGAAAGAAGTGGTGTACCGGGACAAGTGAGTGTTGTGGTTTTTGAAAAACGGATTGGTCTAAGTTGCGACCATTATTCCAACCTTACATGTACGACCACGATACCCCTTATGGGATGGGGCTTTGTTGATTACTATGGTTGATGCTAGCAAGGAGCCTGCATTACTAGTGGCAAGAGTGAAGTGGTCACTCTTGATACGGGTCGTCCCTGAGTGGAAGGTCATGCACTGTCTTTACAGCCACCGGGCACACCGTTGCGTGCCCTCATGGATGATACGAGTGATGTATATCATGCGGGATGGCACCAACGAGTGGACTTATTGTGTAGTATCACCATGGGAAAGGCATTGTTCGGGTGCTTACCTAGGGTATGTCAAATACCATGAGTCATGGATGACATGAAAGTTCCCCGAGTCTTGTGGGTAAAGTGTGCAACCTCTACAGAGTGAAAAACTATTTGGATAACCGTGTCCACGATCAAGGACAATTGGATGACCGCTCTTGTGCTACGTCGTAATGTTTTCACAACGGGTGTGTGGATGTGTTGGAGACACAGAGGTACGTGAACTAAGTCTGATGACTTAGCATGGGAAGTGATCTAAGTCTGATGACTTAGCATGATGAATGAACACAAGGTGTTCAACCTCTACTTATGTTGATATCTGTAACTTGTTCATGTGGATACCTACTAATTGTTGATGCATGCTCACTAGTTACTTGATCATAACATTTGCATTCAAATTAGATTTTCGCAAAATCACCTACTTAGTGCTATATTATGCATCATTATTACCTTGTTCCACAACTTGGGTTGCTTGCGAGTACATTCAAAGTACTCATTGGCTTGCCACTTGTTATTTTATTGGCCAGGCATGAAAGATCAGGTTATGATGAAGATTTGCTTGGTGAAGGACATGCGAGCTAGGACGCTTCCCAGTCAGAATGCCTGTAGGGTTAAGGCAGATGGCATGGGATCACGCGATTGTTGAAGATTTCCGCTGCAATCGTATGAAGACTTGGCCATGAAGGCCATATTTGAGTAAACCGGTATGTAATGGATGTATGACTCTTGTTATTCAGTTTCTGTGTGTTCAGTGAGCATTGATATCTGGGATTACTATGCACGTACATTCTGTGATCACGACTTATGAGTCGGGGTCCCCACAGAGCTGGTATTAGAGACATCCTGACTATAGGAAGCCCTTAGTTAGCATGGCGTTAGTTAGGGAATTTTTTCCCAGACCCTTCAAAATACTTACAAAGGCTACCATATTTCCTAGCTCTTCTAAGCTTTCAAATAAACCAAAGGATTGTGCCTAGCACTTCCAGCACTTCTCATTTTGGCTCTTCTTGTCTACTTTTCAAAACTTTGCAAATGGTCGCTACTACCCTCATGCCCCTGACCACGAGATTCCTTGTAATCCTCATGGGTAACCTTGGAAGCCACCTTGCCATATGATTTCCGACATATCTTGGACCCAAGTTGGTGACACTGGACAAGGAGCTACCAGCAGAGGATACCTTCCCGAAGGGTGAGGATGTCAATACTTAGATGATGACGACACCCTCGACATGGCCCCAGGATGATGCCACCCTAGCCTTCGAAGACCAAGGCACAAGACCTGCAATGTCAGGATATGCATCGCTAATAGAGAAATCCTATCCTTTTCGTTGTTATATCGGTAACCACTAGTGGATGAGAACCTTGCCATTTGGTCCGCCTCACCATAGTGAGCAGGAAAATGGTCCTCATCATCCCCCGCTCTTGATGCTGATGATATCGTCAACGAGATCGACATAATACAACTCTACCATGCCTTGTTGATGTCATTGCATAAAAGGTTGCCTACCTGGAATGCTCGACGCCTCAGAAGACAAGAAGGCATTGTCACAAACACAAGGACCCCAAAAGACCCTGTCAACAACAGTCGTGAAGAATCACCTTCGTCATCAAATCAACAGACCCGAAGTCGTCAAGGAATCTTCAAGCGCAACCAGGATCGTTTTGATGAACAATAACCAGAGGCATAGAGATGCCTGAAGAAGACCCAGAAGACTAAGAGGACTCGTCTCCAAGGCACGAAGCAAGCACGATTAATGAGTCCGAGAACCCCTAGGTAGGATAAGTCGTGTGTCGCCCATGCGAAGTCGAGTCCGTATGATGGTTCCGGTGGAACCATGATGCGTGTTGCTTGTTTTTCCTGCTTTGTGCTTTGGTGTAAGTCACACTGTTGCCTTAGGCAACAAGTGCATGACTATATCATCTACCTTACCTTGACGTTTGTGTCTGGCCTTTTCGGCACTTGCTTGATTGCACTTGCACTATACCACCCCCTTACGCACTCCTCTCCATGCCACTTTCCCTCTTCCCCCTCTCGTCAACTGAAGACCAGCAAGACCAGATGCACCAAGGATCCACCTTGACAAGCAACCGACACCGAAGACTTCGACTACAACAAACTCAACAAGACGCAACCCCGTAGAGTTATGCTTCTCCCTCAAGATTGGAAACCCCTCCCTTGCCTAATCTATACCTCACGAACTCCCCAGCACAAGTCTCTGAATCACGTGTTTAACACACAAATTTTCCAGAGCTCCTATTGAGCTTCAATAACCCCTGCCTAGCACTGGGTTCATCATGGAGCTAGTGATCATAGTGAACAAACATCCTTCATTCTTACCCTGGCACAAGAACCTTGATGCCATAGGAAGGATCATTCTAAGGGTATACGAATTGTGGACAATGATTTGATTTAGGCATAATAGTTGTTTTGAGCAAGCAGTCCAGACCCTTTGGTGGATTACGAGGCATAATGATGATGGACGAACTTGGTGGATCAAGATTGATAGAACAACATGACTTGCTTGTCCCTTGAGCAAATTGGATTAGTAGGGAGTTCTTACTAGATGTAAAACTTAGATTTAAATAGGTAATCCTACTAGGTGCTCAAGATCTATTAAACCACATGGTTCAGAGTAATTTGGATTTAGTCCAATGATCTTGATCATGATACCATGTTTCCCGGTGGATGATAGTAGAAGGAATCGGATGATGTTAGGGATAATTTAGGGATCTAAATAAGCTCGACCTTTGAGAGTAGTTGGCCATGAGATTGGAAGTTCATGACAAAAGTCCTCGCAATGATATGTGGATTATGTGGACTCAAGGAGATTATGTTGGATGCCATCGATGCTGGATTTGTAGCAGTAATGGATCAGGTAATAGTAGATGATATTCGAGGATCGGTTAATTAGGTCCGTAGGAAGGAAACAAGATCTTGGATTGGTTTATTACGTGTTTCCTTAGCATAGTAATGCAGTACCTTAGACCTTGGATAGGTCAGAAGGACTATTGGAGTGGTAATATCTTGATCAAGCTTCGCGGCTTGTAAATTATCCCGAGGCTTTTTTTTATATAGGGATATATGTGAGTTAGCTATAGTAGGCATATGAGATTTTCAGCATAGTCCTTCTCTCAAAACCTTAGAGATATGAGTAGCATGTGTAATATTGGAGTTGACTTATATGGATGATACCTTCGAGGATACAGGGTGATTTTGTTTGGAGTAATAGGCAATACTATTGGCATCTAATAGTTGTGCTCAAAGTAAGGTGTTAGACGTTCACTCACATCCTAAGATCCTTGAAACCTCGAAGCTTTACCGGACCATGACGCGGTCGGATTACGACGATATGCCTTGAATTATAAGTCCTTAGACCATGGTCGATACCCCATCGTGACCACCTCCACCTTTCCATAAGGAAGGTGCCCACGAAGATCTCTATTAGGATGGACCGCAAACCCTTAATACTAGTGACCATCCAGGACGAATGCCTGCTCCTCTAACATACCCCATGAGCAATGTGTTTATGTGGTACTTCGGGAAATAGGTTTTTGTCCTCTGGGATAACATGCTTATTCACCCACTGAGAAGAGGGACACCTTGGTCCTGTTTGGACCAGCCCCAGGAACACCCATTACCATGCCTCTCGAGTATAAGGTCTCACCTTGAAGGAGATGGACTACTTGAAGCACCCTCCCTACAGAAGAAGACCTTCTTGCCCAAACTAGATTAAGGACCACTACGAATGTGAAGGCACGACAATGACGAAGAAGAAGCAAAAGAAGTCAACCTCCACTTCTCTACCAACTACATCAACTAGACTATATCAGGAAGCACTGACTTCCAAGCATGATGAAGCCCTTGCACAGCAAGAGGATTGAAGACCCTCCTTATCATGATTGGTCATCCACCAGTTCCTGACAAAGGGGAACCGATGAGCTGATAGCACCCCTTACTCCACCACCTTGATGGTGTACGTTGAGCATGACGTCCCTGCCTCTTTCAGATGCCTGGAATGGAATAGAACGACTGTTATGACCTCAATGCTAGCCCCTTTTTGGTCCAATCAGGGACGTGGAACTGACTCGATCATGGTACACCCCTGTCAATGAAAGTTCACCCCTCTTGACAAGCCTCAGACCCTGGGGATTGGATGGATGATCCATACCTTTGGGTAGCCAGTTCATCTAGGACCCCCCTCAGAACCTTCCCATATAGTAGAACCCGTCCTGACACCAAGTCTCTAAGCTCAGTCTTAGAGGCGAGACACAATACAAACCTTGCCACGGAGTGACGAATAGACCAAAAAGCTCTAAGACCCTCGAGAACGTGCATCCATGATGATGAAGACAAATGACCAAAGAAGAATGAAGAATCTACCTGGACAACTTACTCAAGCAAAAAGGTCTTGACAAGAAGCCATGACGACACACCTCAGCACTCTCAAGGATGGAGACCACCTACGGCTAAAGACCTCCTGCTTTATGGAAGATAAACACTTCCCCGCCAACAAGAAGCTACACCGAGACTCGACCCTTCTATCCTAACGCGAGACATGTAGATGTCACTAACCAATGCGAGCAATCCCAGGACATATATTCCAACCTTACATGTACGACCACGATACCCCTTATGGGGTGGGGCTTTGTTGATTACTATGGTTGATGCTAGCAAGGAGCCTGCATTACTAGTGTCAAGAGTAAAGTGGTCACTCTTGAGATGGGGTCGTCCCTGAGTGGAAGGTCATGCGCTGTCTTTATAGGCACCGGGCACACCGTTGCGTGCCCTCATGGATGATACGAGTGATGTATATCATGAGGGATGGCACCAACGAATGGACTCTTTGTTTAGTATCACCATGGGAAAGGCATTGTTCGGGTGCTTACCTCGGTTATTTTAAATTCCGCGAGTCGTGGATGACACGGAAGTTCCTCGAGTCTTGTGGGTAAAGTGTACAACCTCTACAGAGTGAAAAACTATTCGGATAGTTGTGTCCATGGTAAAGGACAATTGGATGACCGCTCTTGTGCTACATCCAAATGTTTTCACAACAGGTGTGTGGGTGTGTTCGAGACACCGAGATGGTACTTGAATTAACTCCGATGACTTAGCATGCGAAGTGATCTAATTCCGATGACTTAGCATGATGAATGAACACAAGGAGTTCAACCTCTACTTATGTTGATATCTATAACTTGTTCATATGGATATCTGCTAATTGTTGGTGCATGCTCACTAGTTACTTGATAATAACATTTTCATTCAAATTAGCTTTCCGCAAAGTCACCTACTTAGTGCTATATCATGCATCATTATTACCTTGTTCCACAACTTGGGTTGCTTGCGAATACATTCAAAGTACTCATTGGCTTGCCACTGGTTATTTTATTGGCCAGGCTTGAAAGATCAGGTTATGATGAAATTTCCTTGGTGACGGACATGCGGGCTAGGATGCTTCCCAGTCAGAATGCTTGTAGGGTTAAGGCAGATGGCATGGGTTCACACGATCGTTGAAGATTTCCACTGCAATCATATGAAGAGTTGGCCATGAAGGCCATATTTGAGTAAACCAATATGTAGTGGATGTAAGAATCTTGTTATTCAGTTTCTATGTGTTCAGTGAGCATTGATCTTTGGGATCACTGTGCACGTACATTCGGTGATCACGACTTATGAGTTAGGGTCCCCACAATACTGCCTCCTTAACCTGGGCCTAGAGAGACGCCAGCTCCACCTGGGCCTCCTCCACGCCCTGACCGTGGAGTGGAGGGCAGCCTCAACGCTTGCAAGCCGGGACCTCAGCTCGTCCGCCTCCTCCTGCAGCTTGCCAACCTTAAGCCTCTTGGGCACAGGTGCCCTGGGAGGAGGAAACAATCAAGTCCGGAGTATCATGCAGGATTGCAAGGAAATAGGGTCAGTGATGGGACACTCACTCATCAATGATGGCCCAGCACTGGCGAGCCTCGGCCGGCCTAGAAGACCCCCAATTGCCGCCTCCAGTGGCAGGCGGCGGAGCCGAAGACCCTGTGCGCTTCCCCGCACCTACAACACTCCCTCCGGACGCCATGGGGAGCAACGGAAGGGAGCAAAATTAGAAGGAAATCTTTGGAAGGATGGAGAGCGGAAGGCACGTCAGGATGGCAAGACACCCCAAGCTAGGCAGATTTATAGGCGCAACCGCTGCCCCTTGGGGTGTCATGCAGGGTGGAGGTCGTTGTGCACTCCTCGGGCTCCGCATGACGGACTCTGTCAGTGTGTAGCCCTACTTCATGTCGCTTCACCTGCCCTCGCCGGGCCACATCCGCATGGCCCGAGGGGTGAGAACACAAGAAGACAACAACATTCAAGGGAGGGCAATGAAGGCCGACACGCCATGCAGGCTCCACGTCATCTTGGATTGGGGCGTTTCCCGACGACTTTGGGAGTGGAGGTGTCAGCATTTCAGGGAGCATCGCGTTTCAATCCTGGCCCGTAGGCGGTTGGGGATCCCGGTACTTTGAGCCACTTTCTATGGCTTTAGCCAAGAGTCAACTCAAGTGCGCCATGGGCCCGGGTGCTGCTGTCGGTGTTTTGGGAACGGGGGTACCCAGACCTGCTAGCCTGTGGCCCTGTGCGCGGCCCACTTTTACGGATAGGAACGACCCAACGCGGCCTCAATCAAGACAAGTCCCTCGCGAGAGCCCCTCCCTCGCGGGGAGGACAACGCCAAGACCCCCAAGAGCGAAGAGGCCTCCCTGGGTCGCCTCCCGAGGGGCCGAGATCTCTATGTAGCTCTCAGCCTCGGGAGGTCAAGGTTGACGCAAGACGGGCCGGGAAAGCACCAGCGCGTGCACAGAAGACGGTTGCCTCTTTGATGCAAAGGGTCAAGTACGTACGCATGTTCCGAAAGCTTCGCACCAAAGATTTCCAATTCAGTGCAAAAAGACCGGGCCAGCAGGCTCCACAGGACGTACGTCATCGCCGAGCCCACCACTGCATCACCATCGGCTACTTTGCAGGCGAAGACCACCTTTCATCAGGATAAGGATGTACTCCTTGTCCCCCTTAAAATTTGGCCGTTGTGGGAGCCTTTCCTGCCATTGCGATAAGGGAAGAGGACCCAGGCCACTATAAATAGAGGATATGCCATTCGGTAGAGTGAGGGAGATCGAATACCACCAAAACGCCCTTGCGAGGTTGCACAACACTCTACTATTTCATCCACAAATCTCCTCGTGAGGCAATCCACCCAAAGGCAGGAGTAGGGTTTTATGCTTCACAACGGCCCGAACCTAGGCAAATCCTTGTGTGCTGGAACTCTTTCCGTGATTGTGTGAGTTTGCCGGGCTAGGTCATCGCCGGTGAGCTTGAGGCCGGGGCTGGTGGGGATCTTCGCACACACCCCCGAGTTCGAACCTCTTTGGGTTTTGAGGAGCCCGAAATTTTACAGGTTGGCTCCGATACTTTTGCTGTTGATACTTGCATCATGCATGACCCTACCTCCTTATGAGGGTTTTGTGGGTGGGAGTACTTAGGTTTCTACGAATTTTCTACGCAAGTGGGATGGGGATATGCATGTTGAGGGAAATAAGAGTGGTTTCAAAAGACTTTTTGAAAACCCCATCGGGTGCCACTAATGTCCGAGGGAGATGATGTTGAGCTAGGTAACCATTTGATAAAGAAGTAGTGTACCGGAGCAAGTGAGTGTGTAGTTTTCAAAAACGGATTGGTGTAAGTTGCGACCGTTATTCCAACCTTAAGTGTAAAACCACGATACTGTTATGGGACTAGGATTTGTTGATTACTTTGGTCGATACTAGTAGGGTGCCCCCATTACTAGTGGCGGGATGGTATGAGTTACTCTCTGGATAAGGGTCGTGCCTGGTAGGGTGACCAAGCAATGTCTTTATAGGCACCGGTCACACCGCTATGTTCCTTCATGGATGGTACTATGTTGAGTGATGCTCGTGTTTTGTTTATCATGAAGACACAAACCAACGAGTGGACTCTTTGTATAGTATCATCAAGGGAAAGGCATTGTTCGGGTGCTTACCTTGGGTATGCAATATACCGCGAGTCGTGGCTTGACACAGAAGTTCCCCGAGTCTCGTGGGTAAAATGTGCAACCTCTGCAGAGTGTAAAACTATTCGAATAGCCATGTCCAAGGTCAAGGATAGTTGGATGACCACTCTTGGAATACGTCCATTGTTTATAAACTTGGTGTGTGTGTGGGGGGGGGGGGAAAGGATGATGTTTAAGCTAAGTCCAATGACTTGGCATGATAATTGAACATCAGATGTTCAACCCTTGTTTATATTTATATCTGTAACCTGTTCACATGGATACGCGCAACCTCATGATGCATGCTTTTACAAGTAAATGATCATGTCATTGCACACAAAATTATCTTTCCACAAACTTACCTACTTAGTGATATATCATGCATTGTTATACCTTGTTCAAAAATAGTGGTTGCCTGCAAGTACATTCAAAGTACTCATTGGCTTGACACTGGTTATTTAATTGGCCAGGCATGGAAGAGCAGGAATATGGTGAAGAATTCATTGGTGACGAACATGCGATCTAGGACGTTTCCTAGTTAGAATGCCTATAGGGTTAAGGCAGATGGCATTGGCCTATGCTTTCGATCAAGATTTCTGTTGCTAGTTAGTTTTGGTATTTGGCCTTTCACGGCCCTATGTGTTTAGCTTCTGTGTGTTTAGTGAGCATTGATCTCTGGGATCACTGTACAGGTGCATTCGGTTATCACGACCTATGAGTCGGGGTCCCCACAGAGATTGTATGAGAGCCATCCCGACTGTAGGAAGCCTTAGTTAGCATGGACCTTAGTTAGGATGAAACCCTTTTTAAAAACTACGCGTAGTTGCTAAGTGCAACGGTTTATATACTTATCTTCTCTTCTATTTAAAGCCCTTACTAACTCTCCTCCCTTAAAACCTTTGTAGATGACCGTCATACCCAAAGCCCTCTTAGAATCCGACTTTCCCTTACTCCTTGAGGATAGCCTGGAGAAGTGCTAGTATCGCTGACCACCCGTTTTCCTCTACCACGAGCACTAGGTCGATGTTGTCATGAAGGAGTACTACGTTGATGTGGTTGTGAAGGAAAACGACTCCCCGACTAGTTGGTTCTTTGAAGGACAACAGATGGAGACCCTGGCACTCGCAGTCGAGACAACTGCATGCAAGGCACTCCTTCACCTTCGAGACATTGTCCCAGAGATGGCTGATGAGCTAGCTACTCGCTACCTACCTTTCAGGAAGGATGATCTTTGCGAGAGTTGGATGATGATCCCATCCAAGGAGGATGGCACACCACTCAGATTTAAGACCTACTTCAGCCTCTCCGCCGACAGTCTGGCTCACAACTTGATTAAGGAGTCCGTGAAGCTCCGCGAGGAACTTTAGCACACCTGAGAGCTACTTCGTCAAGCCAAGAGGAAGCTAGACAAGATCAAGAAGGATGGAGCCCTTGAGGGACGACCAACTGTTGCATATAGAGGAGGAGTACCCCCCAGCTAGAAATGCACCCACACGTTGTCGTCGAAAGAGTGTGAAGGAGTACCGTGACATCTTCACCGACCCACCGACGAAGCATCATCAGGATGGACCTCCTAGTTCTCTTAGCCCCTCGACTAGAGACGAAGCCCATACAGATGACGATCGGGAGGAAGACCTAGAGGAGCGCGACTACGAGACCGAGCACTCCACCACCTGAGTCTGAGAACCCCTAGGGTAGGGTCAGTTATGTACCCCTCATGCGAAGTCGAGTCCATGTAATGGTTCATATGAAACCGTGTGTGCTTATTGGTTGTTTTTGTTGTTTGTGTTCCGACAAAAGTTGCACTTTTGCCTTAGGCAACATGTAAGCAACTCCATCGTCTATCTTATCTTAATATATGTGTTGGTCTTTCGTCCTTTGTTTTATCACACTTGCACTGTACCAACCACCTTAGGCGCTCTTTGTCCATTGATCCTTTTCCCTCTCATCTATCCCAGTTATTTGACTTGGCTGCTCCAAACAGGATGGTGACTGCAACCCGCAATAGCTCCTTCACCAACCCTGAAGCAGGCAACTCCAGCCAGCACCAAGGAGTTGGTGGGGCTGCACACGCTGGACATCACCCGGAGCATCCACAAGGCGACATTCCCCTGCCACCACCTCCACCGGAGAACATGACCATCGGGGCGTGATGCACACGATCACCTATGGGCCATGGGCCGCTTCGTGGTACGGCAGGGGTGAGGTCACGTTGCATAGAAAGTGGAGGTAGTGATCCAGCATGATGACGAGACGCTGGTGTTCTACCCAGGTTCGGCCCACTGAGAACTGTAAAACCCTACTCCTGCTTTGGTGTGTCGATCGAGGGAACACGAAGCACATCTAGTGCTCAAACCAGGCAAGGGTTGCCTTCGGGAGAGCTGCTATGCGAGTATAAGTGTCCAAGGGTCCAAATCTTTAGCTAGGTTGCCTTGGGCCTCCTTTTGTCGCTCAAGGGGCGACCACAGTGGAAAAACACACATTATCTAGTGATTAGATAGCCAACAGTGCTATCATACCTAACTTTGGCACTTAGCACAAAATGCCATAAATGCTAGCTTAGGTGGCGTGCGGGGATGCATTCCCGGCAGGCTTTTACCGCCGATTTAGCTAACCATTGCTCAATATCTTGACATGACTCTATATGGGTGTCAAGTGGGCATAAACTATTTTCCAGCGAGTCGCCACGTGCTTAGAGAGATCCACTTACACTACAGGGATCAGGCTCTTTGCCGCGTGCCATGGAAGACGGCAAAGGGCACAACCATAGACTGCAAAGGCCTTTGCCGTCAACCAGCGGACGACAAAAGTTTGGGCTGAACAAACCCTGACAAATGGGTTCTTTGCCGTTTGCCTTGGCATAGTGGACGACAAAGTTTTTTTTGTCGTCGGCCTGCAGGCGGCAACGACGCTGGACAGCGTAGTACTAATGGTAGCACCTTTAGGTGGCTAACGGACCCCCAACCCTTTGCCGTCTACCCCGGATGGCCCCCGTGGTTCTTTGCTATCTGCCCGTGACGGCCCAGCCCAGCCCTTTGCCGTCTGCCCATGATGCCCCCCAAGCCCTTTGTCGTCCGCCCCTGACGCCCCCAGCCCTTTGTTGTCTGTCCGTGACGGCCCCCAAGCTCTTTGCCGTCTTCCCCTGACAGCAAAGAGGCCAAATGGCCCCAGGCCTAGTGTTCCTAGGTTTAATAGGTGGCTGCCATGTGCCCTCTTTGCCCTCCATGGCCGTCGGCAAAGAGGGCTTTGCCGCCCGAGACAGATGGCAAGGAGGCTGTATTACCTCTTTTTTTTATGTTTTTGTTATATTCAACAATTTGCAGATTCAAATATATGATATGTATATATATATTTCACAGAAACAATATCCCTGCCATATGGATATGATCAACCAAAAATTATACTAAATTAAAAGTATCAAATGTCACATTGTTCACCATATTACAATTGTTTCATCCATACATACATAGTCTCATACATATATGTCGAAAGTTTCACGTAAGTTCATCGATACAAAATGAAAACAGAAAGTAAACACTAGCACTACATCGAAGCAAGCTACCATGAACTCAATCAAATCTACAAAACTGGAAATAAGAAAGGTAGAAAAAGAATACTGGAATAAGTAGAAGAAGATCTAGAAGTAGAAGAAGATGTAGAAGAAGAAGAAGCATTTTTCTTCTCTCTCTTCCTCCTCTTATTTTTCTTCTTCTTATTGCTTATTTGTGTCATTTTAGAGCTAACCTAGGTAATTATCACATTTTGATCTAACTAAGCGTATTGTGTCATTTTGCAAGAAAATAAGCTAAGTCTATGGCATCTATGAGGTTAGCAAGTCTATTATGCCATTTTTGAGTTAACTAAGCTTATTATGTCAGTGTGGAGGAAACAACGCTAAGTATAGGTCATTTTAGATCTAACTTAGGTAAAATATGACATTTGTCTAAGTGCTAAGTTTTTCCTTGTGCTAAGTTTGTCTAACTGCTATGTTTGTATTTGTTTGAGAAAATGAGCCAAGTAAGTGGCATATTAGGTCTTACCGTCCTCGTCGTCACGATGGTGAAGCACCGGGGTTGCTCGGGCCGGTGTCAGCTGGAGCACTAGTTGGCCTTGGAGAAGCATCATGTGTTGCTGCTCAGGAGTTATGCTACACCAAAGATCATTTTGCATTAGCATGATGACGCTGAAATGTTAATACTAGTAACTAATGAACATTGAAATGAAACTCAACATTCCAGCCATGTTAATTACTGGCATCGGCGAAGGGGTCTGGCTGGTCTTCTTGCACAAAGTTTGCACATTTGGTTTTGACAAGTCAATCATATTGGTTATTAATGAAATGAACATGTAGTGCATGATTTGGCTAATATGAAGAAGAAACTTACCACGATGAGCTCGTACATGGCCCGGTTAGAGGCATCGTTTTGTGCCCTCTCCTCCTCTAGCAACCCAGTTGTCCTCTCCTTCAAATCCCTCTTTTCCTCCGCCGCCTGCCAGGCCTGATCCATCGGAAGCGTCTGGGTTGTCTCTCTCTCATTCTACAGACCAGCCTGCAACACAACTCCTCGTTAGCATTGTAATCATCTTTGTTTGCACACACAATCTAATGGAGGAAACCTATCTGAGTCTGTATGACTAACCTCGATGGCGAGCTGTACTGGCTATGGACGAGGCGACATTTTAGGACAGGAGCTCGTTTGGCGCGCCTTGATCTTCCAAAGAGTGCGCGAAGACTGTATAAGTCAATCTCCAATGGCTATCGAGCCATGGGGCTCCCATCGCCAGCTATCATTACTAGGTCTAGATCAATAGGATGCTGGCTCGTGTTGAAGTCCTCCCCATTCACCGCCTTCCCCGCATCTCTGTACCTCACGAGCTTGTTGTGGGAGGAGATGTTGGTGAAGTTCTGGGGATTATTGAGGTCAGACTCAGAGAATGCCTTGGCCTTCTTGTACGAGGCAGTATGGGCCATGGCATAGAGGTCGTACACCTGTGGCACCTCCGTCTTATTGTAATGCGCCTATGAGAGAGGAACAAAGTATTAACAAAGGGGTCAAGCTAGAATGAAAAAATGAATTGCAGGAATCATGAAGCAAACCACATACCTAGTTCCGCCCGAACTGAAATAAGTTGGCGCTGCCTTGATGGTGTGGCAAACCTTCCACTTGGGCACACTGTTCTTTGGCATAGTCGTGGATGACTCGCCATTCGTCAGTGCACCACTCATTCAACAACGCCTCCCAACAATCCATCTTATCTGCACACCATCTCGGGGGCACCTAAGTTAGTAAAGAAAAATTTGAGAGCTACGCCTATGAATCAAATCAAGGAAACTAAGTACAAGGCCTTAAATAGGTAATTACCTTCATGTACTGCTCCTTGTCTAGAAACTTTCGAAGGGACGATGATTTGTCCTTGTTAATACGCTGCGAGGCACAGTAGTATCGAAAAGCCTATACCCGAGCCTCGTGTTGTAAGTTCTGTAGTAGGCGCCTGCACTCGTAATCGATAAGCTTTGCCGCGGCCTCCTCGTATCCCTCCTCACATCTATAGAAGTTCCACAATCAAACGAGACAACACTGATTAGTACAATAACTAGATATTATTATTTTTTAATTGTGTAAAGGAGAAATTACCGAGAACTTCCTGATCACCATGTCGGCCCTCATGTGGCACAACACACCATAGATCATCTCCTCCGGCGGGGCCGGGGCAGCCAAGTAGTACTCCCATGTGAATCCTAACTCTGGAAGCTAACCCTCGTCGGGCAACTTGACAAACCCTGGGAAGTTATGCCTTAAAATCACACAAAGATGGAGTTTGGCCTGTAGACATCCTTGGCGTGAATCCAACCCTTATGGTATGATAAAGACAACGCATTAGATATGTGAAGAAACATGAATGCTAAAGGTTTAAAAAGAGTAAATGCACTTACTTCAGTGACTCAGGCTTAATCGGCCACCTCTGCTCGCGGGTCGCCGATACGGGGAGGAGCTGTGTACACCCACGTTGGTAGACGGTGGCCCCCTCAACCACCTCGTCCCCGCTATCAGAAAGCCGATCCCCGCCAGCATCATCAAGGCCACTCGGCTCCGGCTGATGCAGATTTGGCCAGGTATCCCATCCGGTGGAAGCGTGTGGAGTCTCGTAGGATGAAGCGTGTACCATTAGGGGCTCTCTTCTTCCCCTGACCTACTCTCCCGGTGGGCAACTTCGCCAATGAAGAAGCGCCCTCAGGTGTCCCAAAACTGACTTACAACGCTCTCCGGAGAGTTTCGGGTGGAATGGAAGTACCCCTCCCACCACGCACCGACGAAGGAGCCTCGGATCGCTCTCGACCCGCGCCCACCATCTTCCAACACCTGCCATGGCAAAGAATAAATGAAATTAGTACAACATAAAAAATTGAATGCCGACATGAATAATAATATGTATATATATAATTTGAGTGTATCATTATCACGTATACCTAACATGAACTAATAATAATCTTCATCGTCTATATATGCTCTGGGATCAATAAATGCATCATCATCATCACTATCATCAGTAAATGCATCATCATCACTATCGGGAGCAACATGTGGAGGGCCTCGTTTATGTAATCGGTCAAGCATTGAGAGGTCATTCGTAGTAGTACCCTCTTATTCTTCCGTCTCTTCTTGTTTCGGCTAAGGGGTGAAGTTGGATTCACTGTCGCTGTCTACTTCAATGTTCTGGGTTGAAGTTGAGCGGTTCTTGAAACATTTTTCTGGAAAGAGGTGTTTCTTGGAACAATTCTCCTTCATATGTGTCTGGGTTAATGTGAGGTTCATAATCATCTTCATTGAGGGGAGGTGGTCTAAAACGTGGCAACACATCATAAACGACATCCCATTCAGATTTGGATCAGTTTGGCAGGCCCACGGTAGATAGAAAACTTGGGTCGCCTGTTGAGCTGTAATATAGACATCGGAAACATCTAAATGGGTGCTTTGTTTTATTTCTACTTGCCCTATATGTTCATGAGTCCTTCGAGTCTCCTTCAGCTGGAACCAATAACATTTGAAGACTACGGTGTTTGGTGTGTTTTCACCAAAGAATATAAGTTCATAAATTGCTTCAACTCTTCAACAATACTCGACACCTCCATATCCTATAGCAGAGACACAACACTTTTGTAGACTTTTGGTCGGCCATAGATAGCTCTTTACTAAAAGTACGAAAGCGATACCCGTTAATGTCGTATTTTTCAAATGAACGAATCTTATAGTCAAAACAATTAGCGACTTGTCTCAATTCAGCGTACATAGACTATTAGCCTACAAGTTTAATACTAAAGGATTGTTGCATTAGACGCAAACTAGACGAAGAAATGAAATGGTCTAATGGAAATTACCATTTGTTTGAACCAAGAGATGAAACCGGATAGTCGCCTTCATGCTTTGCAAGAAGCTCATACTCTTTGTTGGAATCCTTTTGGATCACCGCTCCATCTATGAATTTGGCAACGTATCGATTGTATCACATATCTGGGAATAAGAGCGGTTCAAAGGAGTTAGAAGTTGTGAAACAATGTACCGAGAACTTACTCGATGTACGGCCGCACTTCTGCTAGGTTGTTGAAGATATACAACGAAATGGTCATCGACACCCAACGTTATTGCTTTCGAAGCACCGACTGGTGCGAGCTTCCCTTGGAATAGGATCAGGTTGGATCAACCTTTTTCACGGTCGCCATCATTGTACCAATGCTTCAAATTATGCAAATGATGATTCTTGGCTTCATAGTTTGTTTTCACGAAGTTTGTCGCCTCCTCAGTAATGAATGCCTCGGCCACTGATGCTTCAATTCTATGTTTATTTTTACATTTTACTCAAAGCGTCTTCTGCATCCTCTCGGTTGCAAAGCACCAACGATTTTACACGGACACCCCTAATCTTGCCTCGGTCGGGAGATGCAAAATCAAATGCTGCGTTGGATTAAAGAAGCCCGGTGGAAAGTTCTTTTCTAACTTGCAGATTAACTCTGGCGCCAACTCTTCCAGTTCATCTAGCACGTCAGACGATAGTTCTTTCGCACAAGGAGCACAGAAGAAATATCTCACCTCTGCCAGTACTAGCCATTCATTCTTAGGGATAAAGCCATGCAACATCACCAGCATTACTCGGTCAAGCCATATGTGCTAATCATGACTCTTGAGACCAAATATTTTCAATGTGTCAAGACTCGCTCCCCTCTTTAGATTCGCTGCATACCGATCGGGGAACATCAACTGCATTTTCACCCACAAGATCATTTCCCGCATAGCTGGCCTTCCAAGATTGAACTATGAGCTTCCTCCAGTTCTTCTTTCCTTTCGGTTGTCACATGTTTTGTAACGGTCTATCAAATAGAGCCTCCTCATCGACTCTAGCCTTAGGATTATCCTTTGGCTTCCCCTCTATGCCGAACAATGTACCAAAAAGAGCCTCAACGATATTCTTTTCAGTGTGCATCACGTCGATGTTGTGTGGGCAAAGGAGGTCTTGAAAGTAAGGCAGATCCCACAAGCATATCTTGTGAGTCCAGGCGTGTTTCGAATTATACCCTTTGAAATACCCTGGACGCGCTTGATCAGGATCGAGAGCGTTTAACTGATCCAGGGTCTGTTGGCCTGTCGATGCAGGTGGTGCGGAGTTTTTGACAACCCTACCTTTGACGAAATTCTTCTTGTCTTTTCTGAACTTATGGCGAGGATCCAGGAACTGTCTATGCCATTCGAAGCAAGAATACTTGCGACCCTCCTACAGCCGACGAAACTCCAGACTTGCCTTACATGTGGGTCACGAGAACCTTCCATGCACACACCAGACAATGAATAGTGTATACGTTGTCAAGTCATGCGTTGAGTACATGTACCACACATGCATTTTGAAGTTTTGTTTTGTAGCGGCGTCATATGTCTTGATCCCATTATCCCAAGCTTCTTGCAATTCATCCTTAAGCGGCTGCATGTAGACATTCATATTATTCCCCGGATAGTTGGCTCCTGGAATTATCAACATCAAGAAAGTGTTCTTTCTTTTCATAATCTCTCCGGGAGGGAGATTGAGTGGAATGACAAATACAGGCCAACAACTGTACTGGGTTGTTGTCATACCAAACACATTGAACCCATCTGTGCTGATGGCGACTCGAGGATGCCTTGGATCTGCCGCTTTATCCTTATGTAATGCATTGAAGTGCTTCCACGCAGAAGCGTCTGAAGTGTGTCCCAACATCGGATTCCCATCTGCATCTAGTTCGGTTCTTTTTCCCAATTTGTGCCACGTCATCTGTCTTGCCGTCTTTTCAACCATGAAAAGACGTTGAAGTCTTGATATGATTAACATATACCAAAGAACATTAAGTGGGGTTTTGGTCTGACTCTTCTCACCCATACCATTGTCTACCACAACATACCTGGAAGACTTGCAAATGGGACAATAGTTCAAGCCCGCAAACTCAAGCCTAAATACGGCGTGTCCATTCTCACAAACATCTATCTTCTCATAGGGCATCTTAATCGCATGTAGGATTTTGTCTGACTAGTACATGCTTGCAGGTAATACATGACCTTTGGGTAGAAAGCATCCAAATATCATCATCATCGCGTCATAGCATTCTTTGCCCAGGTTGAACTTAGCCTTCAGAGCCATTACTTGCGCAATGGCATCCAACTGATGAATCTCATTGTGCTCGTGGAGAGGATGTTTTGAAGACTCAAATATTTCATATAAGGCCTTTGCAGATTTGTCCATCTCATCATCTGAATCCTGAGCATCATCAAAGTCTTGCAACATGTCTTCGATCCTGGTACCATGGTCGTCGGTGCAACGACGAACCACCCCAGCTCTGGCACGTTGGGCAGGCTCACCATGAAATCTCCACACCGTATAATCAGGCGTAAAACCCCACTTCTGCAAGTGTTTACCCATTTCATCCCATGTCCATTTTTTATGGTTGTCACACCGGACATAGTGGCACCAACTTATTTCTTGGCCATTTGCAAATACGACTCTCAGAAACCCCTAGGTTTTTGTTAACCATTCAACGGTCATGTCTTTCTGACTAGGGTAACCAGTGTACATCCACGCACGATCACTCATCTTGCCTACCTACTAAACACATAAGAAATATATATATATATATATAATTCATCAGTTAATCAAGTTTGTCAGTTTTATTACGTCCATGCAACCTACATGCTAATAGGTAAAGATACATCCTAATCCCACTCGAGTATGTGCAGATTGGGTTCGTTTCCTATGCTCTGCTCCGGATCCGACGCAGAATTTCGGCAGCACCTCCCCGTTGTTCTCCTGATACACATCTCGGCAATAAGCAGAGAGGATGTGTACCCGGAGAACAAAAGGGAGGCACTAACGAAATTCCGCATCGGATCCGGAGTAGAGCATACGGAAAAACGAACCCAATCTACACATACTCGGGCTGTCCATGGATAACGTTGGACAATTCAAAAGGATGGAGGTTATAAATATGCAAAGACATGCATATTTAAAGATGCCGCCCTTTCGAACGGGAGACACATACTGGTCACTCATACTATTGAATAGAAGACACCTACAGCTAGGAAGTTTCATCAGCACGACGACCAGAATAGAGCAAATTAAGGGGGAGGAGAAATCATTTGTGCTCATCCACGAGCGCAGCATGGGAGCTCGTGCAACGCACGGGGTAGGTCATCAAACCCCAGACCCTTAAAGGGGCAAAACAACTGCACATTCAAATCCACCCAATCAACACAAATATGATGTTTCAATAACAAAATTGGAAAATATATGACCTATCACATAATTACAAAACTATGACCCCGTCGGCCTCTACAAGGACGAAGAGCACCTTTTCGGCCAACAGGAGGCCGAAGAGGTCTCGGGGGTCGGGGTTCAGTGGCGTCGGGGCCGGCCGGCGGTGGTTGCGGGGTGTCGGGGCATCATGTCGGGGTGTCCGGATGTTGGGGAGTTGGGGTGTCGGGGTTTTGGGGCGTCGGGGTGTCGGGTTTTCTTCTTCCTCCTCTTCTTATTTCCCCCTTCTTCCTTTTCTTCTTCTTTTCCTTCTATTATTCTTCTCTTCTTCTTCTTCTTCTTCTTCTTCTTATTATTATTATTTTCCTTTTCCTCGTCTTCTTCTCCTCTTTTTCTTCCTCTTTCCCTTTTCCCTCGTCTTCTTGTCCTCTTCTTCTTTTCTTCTTGTCCTCTTCTTCTTCCTCTTCTTCTTCTTCTTTTTCCTCTTCTTCTTTTTCTTCTTATTTTTGCACTAACCTAATTAACCTAAACTAACACTAACCTAATTAACACTAGCATAATTAACACTAACCTAACTAACCTAATAAACTAACCTAGATAACTAATTATCTAACCTAACTAAATAATTAACAGGAAAAAAGAAGGGGCGACCAGTACTCACTGGAGGTGGTGGCGGCGGCCGGGGTGGCGGGGTGGCCTAGACGGCGGAGCGAACGGTGGTGGGATGGCCTGGGCGGCAAGGGGCGCCCGGTGGCGGAGGTAGAACCATTTGGAGGCCACACTTGTGGTGGTCGCGCTTCTAGCGGCAGAGCGGCTGGCGGCAGGGCGGCCTGCAACCGGTGTGGGGTCGTCTGGTGGCGGGGTGGCCTGTGGCAGGGGCGGGGTCGTCTGGCGGCCGGTGGTAGTGGCGGGGGTGGCCGTCGGGGCTTTTGGCGTCAGGGGCGGCCGGTGGCAGGGGTGGGGGCGGATGGCGGGGCTTCTCGCGGCACGGCGGCCTGTGGCAATGGCGGAGGCTGCCGTCGGCAGAGTAGCCGATGATGGGTGTGGGGGTGGCCGGCAGTGGTTGCGGGGGGCGGGCGGTGGCGAGGCGATTGGGCGACGGGGTATCGAGGGGAGAGAGAGAGAAAGAGAGAGAGTGAGAGGGGACAAGGTGGCGGTTGGGCCGGTGCTGTTAAGCTGGTCGTCCCCTTTGCCGTCTACTAGTAGACGACAAAGACTCGCGAGGCAAACGATAAAGAGCTGGTAGCTGGCCCACCACCCCCACGGACCAGTGGGGCCGAGGTGGGCTCTTTGTCGTCTGCCTTTCGACTCTTTGCCATCAGTTGGCAGACGGCAAAGGCCAGGCAGATGACAAATACTATCGTTGTCATCCGTTCGGGCTTTGTTGTCCACTTCTGTTGAGTTGACGACAAAGCCCCTCTTTGCCATCTGCGAGCACACGACAAAGAGCTAGCTGGTGGCAAATCTCTTGATTCCAGTAGTGTTAGCCACCTGAGGGCTCGACACCGCATCGACAAATGACTGGCGTAGCAATGCGGTGGACTTGTAGCCGATCAGCTCGCGCCTACCGGGGGTCACTTCCTGGGTCTTCATGAAGATGTGTGCGCCTCGGTCCCCGGCAGGCACCAGGGACGTGACTGGAGCGGTTTGGGCCCATCCTGGGCCGTTGCATCGACCTTGCCGGCGTTTCTTAGCCAGCATAGGTTGTTTCTATCGGAGTCTTGGTCTTGAATGCCAGTGTCGTCTTGGTAGTATCTTTCCCCGGCAGGCTCAGTCCATCGGGTCGGAGGATTATCGTCCATGCAGAAGTTAGGGGAAATAAACACCCCTATTTGTGTACCCTGATAGAAGCCTCTGGGCCTGAGTCATACATGTTGCTTGGCATCATTGGGTTAGGCCCCAAATAGTGCACGGACACGCGTCGAAGAAATGGTGTCCTCACATCCCACGCCCACTCCGTGTAATTACCGCAGGTCATGGGGTCATGGAACAGTAGCCGTTGGAGAGTAAAAACGCCAGTAAAAAAATGCCATTTTTCTGAAAATATAGCGAAGAGCCAGTCCTCCGTGCGGGTTCCCAATAAAAAGGTAACACACAGGGGCGCTGTTCATTCACGTCCATTTTTCCTTCCTTCATCTTCCTCCTCGAGCCAAGAAACCACTTCCACCGCCACCGCCCGCCCACCAAGAGCTGCTAGATCCTCCGCCGCCCTTCAGATCCCAAGAGATGGAGCTAAAGTGTTGGGGAATGTTGAATGGGAAACAAAAATTCTCCTACGCACACGCAAGATCTATCCATGGTGATGAGCATCTACGAGAGGAGAGATTGGATCTACATACCCTTGTAGATCGCTAAGCGGGAAGCATTAAGAAACATGGTTGGTGTAGTCGAACGTCTTTGCGATCCAAATCGCAACCGTCCCACGACCCATCCAGATCCAGCACCGAACGGATGGCACCTCCGCGTTCAGCACACATACAACTTTATGAAGATCTCCGCCTTCTTGATTCAGCAAGAGGGAGCGGAGAGGTAGATGGGTTCTCTGATAGCACGACGGCGTGGCGGCGACGGTGGTGGAGTTGATCCGGCAGAGCTTCGCTAAGCTACGCAGAACCAATCTACTAGAGGAGAAGCGATCTGGGAGGGAGGAAGGGCTGCGCCATGGCTAGTGGTGTGGCTTCCCTCCTCCCTCCCTCCTATATATAGAGGGAAGTTGGGAAGGGCTGCGACCTAGGGTTTCCACCCCTAGGGGCAGCGGCCAAGAGGAGGGGGCAGCGGCCAAGGGGTGGCTTGGCCCCCAAGGCAAGGTGGCCTACCCCCTTAGGGTTTCCCCCTTCCACCCTTCGGCCGCATGGGTCTTGTGGGAGGGGCGGACAACCCACCAGCGGCTGGTGCGCCCTCTCTCATAGCCCATGGGGCCCTTCGGGGCTGGTGGCTCCTTCCGGTGGACCCTCGGAAACCTTTCTACACCCCCGGTACATTACCAGTGACGCTCAAACTTTTCCCTGTGATCAACACGAAACTTCCTATATATGAATCTTCACCTCCGGACCATTCCGGAGTTCCTCGTCACGTCCAGGATCTCATCCGGGAGTCTGGACAACCTTCAGTCCCCAACATGCATAACTCATCTATACCAATTCATCACCGAACATTAAGTGTGCAAACCCTACGGGTTCAAGAACTATGTAGACATGACCGAGACACCTCTACGGTCGAAAACCAATAGCCGAACTTGGATGCCCATATTGGTTCCTACATGTTCTACAAAGATCTTTATTGGTTGAACCTCTATGTCAAGGATTCAGATAATCCCGTACAATGTTCCCTTTGTCTATCAGTATGTTACTTGCCCGAGATTCGATCATCGGTATCTCCATACCTGGTTCAATCTCATTACCGGCAAGTCTCTTTACTCGTTCCGTAATACAAGATCATGCGGCTAACACATTAGTCACTTTGCTTGTGAGGGAGTCCTAGATTAGGGGGTCCTCAGATAGTCGGCCTATCGTTGTGGGCCGGACTATGAGGGCTACTTACCGAACACCGAAGGATTTGAAGGCCCAAATCTCCAAGATGGAAGCTTCGGGAAGTACGGCATGCGCTCCACGTATGATGTAATACTTAGGCAAGTTTATCTCTTTGGCATGTGACTAACCATGTGTAGACCCTAGGCATCCTCGGCATCTATATAAGCCAGATGGTTTTAGGGTATAGATAGAACAACTCATCTAGGGTCAGACATACAATCTCGAGGTAGGTCAACTATGTAACCCCTTACACCATCAATACAATCAAGTAGGACATAGGGTATTACCTTCATAGGAGGGCCCGAGCCTGGGTAAACTCATGTCCCCTTTGCCTCCTGTCACCATCGATCCTAGTCTCACAGTTCGGGACCCCCTACCCAAGATCTACCGGTTCTGACATCGACATTGGTGCTTTCATTTAGAGTTCCTCCGGGAGCGATATGGAATCGATGCCTCGCCTCGTCATCAACAAAGAGGTCCGCAACATGGACGTTTTCGTCCCTGAGCAGATCGTCGCCTTCGGTAGCGTTGTGTTGCATGCTGATTCCTTCGGCCATCTAGGTTGTGTTGAGAGCTTCACCCCTGATCAAGAGGTCAAAAACGGAAACTTAGAATTTTTCGTCGACTCTCGGGGTGACTTGTGACTAATCGGGCTCATGGCTTTGCCCGTAGCCCTGAGGACGCCAAGGCTTTATCCTCGAGCCCTTCTTCGGATATGCCAATGGGGTCACCCATGGCGGCAGTCCGATCTATCATCCTGGTCTGGCCATCAATCCATATGACCGGACATGTGTTCCTTCCGAACACTACCCAAGGGTGGACTTCATGGGGGTTAACTCCACGAGTTCAGAACAGATGGATCCGATCAGGCCCTCAGCGGTCGATGAGGCCTTGGAGCGATTCTCGTCGATGAGGATCACTGACGATCTAGCCCCGATCTATGCCTGGACCGATTACAGTTCGGGTAGGGACAAATTTTTTGACCCACCCACCACCCACTTGATAGCCACCGTCAAAGACTTAACCGATGTACTAGACTATGCCTCCGAGGAGGCAGAATACATGGATGAAGAGGACCATGCTCCCACCCCCGTTAACATCGGGAGTTGGGCTGCCACTTGTACATATGACGTGTACATGGTGGATACTCCTGCCACCAACAGTGACAGTACACCTCACAACGATAGTGGTAAAATCGAGCGATGCGCCATCAAGGCGCGGGAAATCGCATAAGGGGTCCAAAAGCAAAAAGGGAAGAAGAGCTATTATCAGCAACATGGATGGTAATGCCCCCGCCGATCATGACAATCCTAATATCCCCGAGCACCCGTTTGAGGGTCTAGAAGAGCCTCAGGACCAAAACGACCCCGATACCGTCAATGACCCCAAAGGCGACGATTACCTTCCCCCCATCGAGGAAGAAGATATACTGGAAGACGATGACTTGTACATCCCTGATAACCTCGAGGATCAGGAAAAAAATCAGGCAGCAGCTCATAACGATGGCTCGCAGCCTAAAGGCCAAAGAACGACAACTCAAAGCCTAACAGGCTGACCTTAGTAATCGATGGACGAAAGTCCTCTCAGCCGAGGAAGTATACGTCACTGGTTTGTCAAACCAGCCCAAACTCTACCCTTGGAGAAGGTTGCTGCTGCAATTCGACGACAAACTTACTGAGACTCCATCTCCAAACCGTACTCCATACGACAAGCCAGACCGCCCCCCTCGTGGTTGAGACAGGACGGCCGACTACGTCGGTTACATACCAGATGTGCCCGAAAGACGGGGCAAGGAGCCATTAGAGCCTAATGATAGGTTTGACCTGCGAGATGACTTGGATCATAGAGCAGGCCGCACTAGATCCATCTATGGATCCAGAGAGCACGTGCCTTATAGAGGCAGTGAATACAGACCATGGTTCGACCAAAATAACAGAGTCGGGGAACATAACCGGCCCCATACAAACACCGAATACACGCGGGACATAACTCAGGTCAGAGGCGCCGCTGATACGTCTATTTTGCGTCATGCTTTTATATTGATATTTATTGCATTATGGGCTGGTATTACACATTTTGGTACAATACTTATGCCTTTTCTCTCTTATTTTACAAGGTTTAGATGAAGAGGGAGAATGTTGATAGCTGGAATTCTGGACTGGAAAAGGAGCAAATCTGCGATACCTCTTCTGCACAACTCCAAAAGTCCTGAAAATCTATGGAGAATTGTTTTGGAATATATAAAAATATATTGGGGGAAAGAAATACATCAAGGGCCCCACCAGGCAATCACAAGCTAGGGGGCACCCTACCCCCTGGGCCCGCCCTATGGCTTGTGGCCCACCTGGCAGCACTCTGGCGCCCATCTTCTGCTATATGTAGGGTTTTAACCTGGAAAAAATCATAACAGAGCTTTTGGGGCGAAGCTCCGCCGTCTCGAGGCGGAACTTGGGCAGAACCAATCTAGGACTCCAACGGAGCTGTTCTGCCGGGGAAACTTCCCTTCGGGAGGGAAAAATCGAAGCCATCATCATCACCAATGATCCTCTTATCGCGAGGGGGTCAATCTCCATCAACATCGTCGCCAGCACCATCTGCCCGAGGATCATGTCAAGAATAAGGTCTTTCGTTTATCTTTGAAGGAGAAGGCATTGACATGGTATATGCTATGTGACGATATTGGATCATGGAGCTACAACCGATTGAAAATGGAATTTCATCAGAAGTTCTATCCTATGCATCTAGTTCATCATGATCAGAATTATATTTATAATTTTTGGACTCGTGAAGGAGAAAGAATTGCTCAAGCTTGGGGGAGGCTTAATTCAATGTTATATTCATGCCCCAATCATGAGCTCTCGAGAGAAATTATTATTCAGAATTTTTATGCTCGGCTTTCTCGTAATGATCAATCCATGCTCGATACTTCTTGTGTTGGTTCGTATATGAAGAAGGATATTGACTTCAAATGGGATTTATTGGAAAGAATTAAATGCAACTATGAAGATTGGGAACTCGACGAAGGTAAGGATTCAGGTATGAACCTCAAGTTTGATTGTGTTAAATCCTTCATAGACACCGATGCTTTTCATGGATTTGGCACTAAATATGGACTTGACTCTGAGATAGTAGCTTCTTTCTGTGAATCTTTTAATACTCATTTTGATCTCCCTAAGGAGAAGTGGTTTAAATATCATCCTCCCATTGAAGTGAAAGTAGTTGAACCTGTTCAAGTTGAAGAGGAAACTATTACTTATAATGTTAATCCTATAATTTCTGTTACTTATATTGAGAAACCACCTTTCCCCGTTAGAATAAAGGAACATGCTAAAGCTTCAACTGTGGTTTGTAAGAGCAGTGGTAGAACACCTACACCCTCTGAACAAATTAAAGTTGAACCTAGTATTCCTATGGTTAAAGATCTCTTGGTTGATAATATTGATCGGCATGTTATTCATTTCTGTGATGAAGCCAGTAGAATTGCTAGGCCTGATACTAAGCGTAAACATAGACCAGTTGTTGGCATGCCTATTGTTTCTGTTAAAATAGGAGATCATTGTTATCATGGCTTGTGTGATATGAGTGCTAGCGTTAGTGCAATTACCTTTTCCTTATACAAAGAAATTATGCATGATATTAAACCAGTTGAACTAGAGGAAATTGATGTTACTATTAAGCTTGCCAATAGAGGTATTATTGCACCAATTGGGATTGGTAGAGATGTTGAAGTCTTGTGTGGGAAAATAAAGTATCCTACTGATTTTCTTGTTCTTGCTTCTCCACAAGATGATTTTTGTCCCATTATATTTGGCAGACCCTTCTTGAATACTGTTAATGCTAGGATTGATTGTGAGAAAGAAAGAGTTACTATGAGTTTTGGGGATGTATCTCATGAGTTCAATTTCCCTAAATTTTGTAGGCAACTACATGACAAAGAATTGCCTAGTAGAGATGAAATTATTGGTCTTGCTTTTATTGCTATGCCTCCCACTAATCCTTTAGAACAATATTTGCTAGACCATGAAAATGATATGCATATGAATGAGAGAAATGAAATAGATAAAAATTTCTTTGATCAAAAGCCTATTTTGAAACACAATCTACCAGTTGAAATAATTGGGGATCCTCCTCCACCCAAGGGTGATCCCGTGTTTGAGCTTAAAGAATTACCCAATACTTTGAAATATGCTTATCTTGATGAAAAGGATGTATATCATGTTATTATTAGTGCTTACCTTTCAGAGCATGAAGAAAAGAGATTATTGAAAACTATGAGGAAGCACCATGTTGCTATTGGATATAGTCTTGATGATCTTAAGGGCATTAGTCCCACTTTATGTTAGCATAAAATTAATATGGAGCCTGATGCCAAACCAGTTGTTGATCACCAATGACGGTTGAATCCTAAGATGAAAGAGGTGGTAAGAAAAGAAATACTAAAGCTTCTGGAGGCAGGTATAATTTATCCTATTGCTGATAGTAGATGGGTTAGTCCCGTTCATTGTGTCCCTAAGAAAGGAGGTATCACCATTGTTCCTAATGATAAAAATGAATTGATCCTGCAAAGAATTGTTATAGGTTATAGAATGGTAATTGATTTTAGGAAATTAAATAAAGCTACTAAGAAAGATCATTACCATCTACCTTTTGTTGATCAAATGCTAGAAAGATTATCCAAACATACTCTTTTTTGCTTTCTAGATGGTTACTCTGGTTTCTCTCAAATACCTGTATCAAGCTAGGATCAAGAAAAACCCACTTTTACTTGCCCTTTCAGTACCTTTGCTTATAGACGTATGCCTTTTGGTTTATGCAATGCACCTGCTACCTTTCAAAGATGTATGATGGCTATATTCTCTGACTTTTGTGAAAAGATTCTTGAGGTTTTCATGGATGATTTTTCCGTTCATGGAACTTCCTTTGATGATTTCTTGAGCAACCTTGATCGAGTTTTGCAGAGATGCAAAGAAACTAATCTTGTCTTGAATTGGGAGAAGTGCCACTTTATGGTTAATGAAGGCTTTGTCTTGGGGCACAAAATCTTCGAAAGAGGTATTGAAGTTGATAAAGCTAAAGTTGATGCTATCGAAAAAATGTCATGTCCTACGGATATCAGAGGTATAAGAAGCTTCCTTGGTCATGCTGGTTTCTATAGGAGGTTTATTAAAGATTTCTATAAAATTTCTAGGCATCTCACTAATCTTTGACAAAAATATGTTCCATTCATTTTTGATGATGATTGTGTAGAAGAATTTGAAATCCTAGAGAATGCTTGTATTTCCGCACCTATGTTCAACCACCTGATTGGAACCTACCCTTTGAATTATGTGTGATGCTAGTGATTATGTTGTTGGTGTTGTTCTAGGACAAAGATAAGAAATTAAATGTTATCAATTATGCTAGTAAAACTCTAGACATTGGTCAAAGAAACTGTGCTACCACTGAAAAGGAATTTTTAGCAGTCGTGTTTGCTTGTGATAAGTTTAGACCTTATATTGTTGATTCAAAAGTAACTGTTCACATTGATCATGCTACTATTAAGTACCTTATGGAAAAGAAAGATGCTAAACCTAGAATTATTAGATGGGTTCTTCTCCTATAAGAATTTGATTTGCATATTGTTGATAGAAAGGGTGCTGATAACCCCGTAGCAGATAACTTGTCTAGGTTAGAAAATATTCTTGATGACCCACTACCTATTGATGGTAGCTTTCCTGATGAACAATTAGCTATCATAAAGGCTCCGCGCAATGCTCCATGGTATGCTGACTATGCTAATTACATTGCTGCTAAATTTATACCGCCTAGTTTCACATACCAACAAAATAAAAAGTTCTTCTATGATTTAAGACATTACTTTTTGGATGATCCACACCTTTATAAAGGAGTAGATGGCATTATTAGACGTTGTGTAACTGAGCATGAATAGGAACATATCCTATGCATATGTCACTCCGAGTCCTACGGAGGACACCACGCCGAAGATAGAACTGCACACAAGGTACTACAATCTGGTTTTTATTGGCCAACTCTCTTCAAGGATGCTCGTAATTTTGTCTTGTTCTCGTGATGAATGTCAAAGAATTGGAAATATTAGTAGATGTCAGGAAATGCCTATGAATTCTCTTATTATTGAACCATTTGATGTTTGGGGTTTTGAATATATGGGACCTTTTCCAAAATCTAACATGTATACTCATATTCTAGTTGATGTTGATTATGTTACTAAGTGGGTAGAAGCTATTCCAACCAGTAGCTCTGATCATAACACTTCTGTTAAAATTCTTAAAGAAGTTATTTTCCCTAGATTTAGAATCTTGTGATATTTAATGACTGATGGTGGTTCACACTTTATCCATTGTGCTTTCCATAAATTGCTTGCTAAGTATGATGTTAATCATAGAATTGCATCTCCTTATCATCCTTAGTCTAGTGGTCAAGTATAAGTGAGAAATAGGGAAATTAAATTGATTTTGCAGAAGACTGTTAATAGATCTAGGGAGAATTGGTCTAAGAAACTTGATGATGCACTGTGGGCTTATAGAACTGCTTAGAAGAACCCTATGGGTATGTCTCCGTATAAAATGGTTTATGGTAAAGCATGTCACTTACCTCTTGAGCTAGAACATAAAGCTTATTGGGCAATTAAGGAGCTCAATTATGATTTCAAACTTGCTGGTGACAAGAGGTTATTCGACATTAGCTCACTTGATGAATGGAGAACCCATGCCTATGAGAATGCCAAGTTGTTTAAAGAAAAGGTTAAGAGATGGCATGATAGAAGGATACAAAAGCGTGAATTTAATGTAGGTGATCATGTCTTGCTATACAATTCTCGTTTAAGATTTTTTACAGGAAAACTTCTCTCTAAATGGGAAGGGCCTTACATAAGCGAGGAAGTATATTGTTCCGGTGCCATCAACATCAACAACGCTGAAGGCACAAACCCAAAGGTGGTAAATGGGCAAAGAGTCAAACATTATATCTCAGGTACCCCCATAAATGTTGAGACCAATATTATTAATACCATAACGCCAGAGGAGTACAATAGGGAGACCTACCGGAATGTTACAGACTCCAAAATGGAATAGGTATGTGGTACAGTAAGTAAACCGACTCCAAAACTTTCTCAATGGCAAATTTTATCCGTTTTGGAATACTTAAAAAATTAGGAAAATTTAAAGTAGTCCGAATAGTGCATGAGGAGGCAACAAGCCAGGGGGCGCGCCCTACCCCCTGGGCGTGCCCCTATGGCTTGTGGCTACCTCGTGTACCATCTGGACTCCGTTTTCTTGTGGTATACTCCTTCGGGTCGGTAAAAAATTATTATATAGTCTCCCGAAGGTTTTGACTGTCATATCACGCCAATACCTCATGTTTTCTTTTTGAGTTGTTTCCGCAGCAGATTTAGAGCAATATGTCGTCCCACGATTCTGATGGGGAGAGCTATATATCGCATTATCTTGGCAATCCCAAGCTCTACGGGGGCTTGGATACTTATGTATTGTTCTCGAAGGAGGAACAAGAAGGCAAGTACGAGGAAGAAAGCTTGGATGAAGAAGAGGGCCCCCTGCCTCAGTCAGGAGATATGCACGTGGAGTTCAAGAAATCAAGCCTCCCAAACACAAGGCGAAAACCGAAGGTTCTATTTATCCCTTCTCGTTTCCCACATGAGAGCAATGAACAATTATGTCAAAGGATATTGAAGCTCGAGCAGGAAGTGGACGACCTAAGGGAACATAATTTTATTCTTACGAGGAAACTAGAAAAGCTTCCAACCTCATCAACAACTCCAACGTCACCACCTCCGAAGCAAGACAACTAAACACATGGGTATGGCCAATCCCCTTGACTTGTGCCAAGCTTGGGGGAGGTGCCCTAGTATCTTATTGCCATCACATCCCTTACTTTTATCGTTTTTCTTAGTTCGATCCTTTTGGTTATATCTTGATCTAGTAAAATGAAGTTTTCGTGTGATCTTGTTTTATGTTCCCCCTATGTAAGCAAGTCCGAGTGTTATATAATAAAGAGTAGTTTTGAGTTGAGGGCTTAGCTTGTTTGCTATGATCTTGATCTTGAGGAAAAGAAATAGAAAGAAGTATAGAATAAAATAAAAGAGTATATATGATGATCTTATGGGGAGTGATAACTTCACATATGAGAAGTATGTCGATTGAAACTTGTTGTGGGTTGACAAACATAGCTATTGGTCATTGTGGCAATTAAAAGGAAGTAATAAAGAAAGTGAGGTTCACATATAAATATATTATATTGCACAGCTTTTATGATTGTGAGCACTCATTAAAATATTATATGTTAAGAAGTTGATGTTGGACAAGGAAGACAACATAATGGGTTATGTTTGCTTACTTCCGAATAGAAGTTATATGGTTATAGATCCTTCAACATGTGTTGCTTGCTTCCACCTCATATCAGCCAAAACTTCCGCACCAAGTAGAGATACTACTTGTGCATCCAAACACCCTCAACCTAGTTGTGCCATGAGAGTCCACCATACCCACCTATGGATTGAGTAAGATCCTTCAAGTAAGTTTTCATCGGTGCAAGCAATAAAAAAATTGCTCTCTAATATGTGTGATCTATTAGTGTGAGGAAAATAAGCTTTATAGGAACTTGTGATAGGGAAGAAATAAAAGCGACGGACTGCATAATAAAGTTCTCTATCGAAAGGGTCAATGTAAAGTGATGTTCTTTTGCATTAAGGGATTGTGCATCCAATTATAAAAGCGCATGACAACCTCTGCTCCCCTTTGCGAAGGGCCTATTAGTTACTTTTATTTTCTAGTACTTACCTATATGAAAGAGTCGTGGTGATACCCATCACTTTCCTTACTTCGCCTTTATCTCTTGGCAAGCGTCATGTGTTGGGGAATGATCTAGACACATATATCCACTCGGAAGTGGGTGAGTATGAGCTATTACTGTTTACATTACCCTTGAGGTAAATAGTTGGGAGGCAACACTATAAGCCCATATCTTTCTCTGTGTTCGATTGAAGCTTTGAAGTCATAGGTACCTCGTGAGTGTTAGCAATTGTGAAAGGCTAAAAGATGATTGAGTATGTGGGTTTGATTTACAAGCTCTTATATTGACTCTTTCCTACATTATGATAAATTGGAATTGCTTCAATGACTGAGATCATAGTTTGTTGGTTCCCAATAGATTTCTTGATTCATACTTTACCTTGTGAACGAATTGTTACTTCAGCATAAGAAATTATACGTCAATTTATGTTGCTGTTCTAAAGATGATCATGATGCCTTCATGTCCGCATTTTATTTTATCAACACCTCTATCTCTAAACATGTGGGCATATTTATCGATTTCAGCGCTCGCTTGAGGACAAGCGAGGTTTAAGCTTGGGGGAGTCGATATGTCCATTTTGCATCATGCTTTTATATTGATATTTATTGCATTATGGGCTGTTATTACACATTTTGGTACAATACTTATGCCTTTTTCTCTCTTATCTTACAAGGTTTACATGAAGAGGGAGAATGCTAGCAGCTGGAATTCTGGACTGGAAAAGGAGCAAATCTGAGATACCTATTCTACACAACTCCAAAAGTCCTAAAAATCTACGGTGAATTATTTTGGAATATATAAAAAAATATTGGGGGAAAGAAATACATCAGGGGCCCCACCAGGCAGTCACAAGCCAGGGGGCGCCCTACCCCCTGGGCCCACCCTTGTGGCTTGTGGCCCACCTGCCAGCGCTCCGGCGCCCATCTTTTGCTATATGGAGGGTTTTGACCTGGAAAAAAATCATAACAGAGCTTTCGAGGTGAAGCTCCACCGTCTCGAGGCGGAACTATGGCAGAACCAATCTTTTGCTCCATCGGAGCTCTTCTGCCAGGGAAACTTCCCTCTGGGAGGGGGAAATCGAAGCCATCATCATAACCAACGATCTTCTCATCGAGAGAGGGTCAATCTCCATCAACATATTCACTCACACCATCTGCTCTCCAAACCCTAGTTCATCTCTTGTATCCGATCTTTGTCTCAAAACCTCAGATTGGTACCTGTGGGTTGCTAGTAGTGTTCATTACTCCTTGTAGTTGATGCTAGTTGGTTTACTTGGTGGAAGATCATATGTTGAGATCCTTGATCATCATTCATACTCCCCTGATTATGAAAATGAATATGCTTTGTGAGTAGTTACGTTTGTTCCTGAGGAAATGGGATAAGTCTTGTTATAAGTAATCATGTGAATTTGGTATTCGTTCGATATTTTGATGAGATGTATTTTGTCTCTCCTCTAGTGGTGTTATACGAACGTCCACTACATGACACTTCACCATTGTTTGGGCCTAGAGGAAGGCATTGGGAAGTAATAAGTAGATGATGGGTTGCTAGATTGACAGAAGCTTAAACCCTAGTTTATGTGTTGCTTCGTAAGGGGCTGATTTGGATCCACATGGTTCATGCTATGTTTAGATTTAGCTTAATTCTTCTTTTGTAGTTGCAGATGCTTGCGAGAGGGGTTAATCATAAGTGGGAGGTTTGTCCAAGTAAGGGCAGCACCCAAGCACCGGTCCACCTGCATATCAAATTATCAAAGTAACGAACGCAAATCATATGAGCATGATGAAAACTAGCTTGATAGAAATTCCCATGTGTCCTCGGGTGCGCTTTGCTTTATATAAGAGTTTGTCCAGGCTTATCCTTTGCTATAAAAAGGATTGGGTCACCTTGCTGCACCTTTTTTACACTTGTTACTTTCTACCGGCTACGAATTATCTTATCACAAAACTATCTATTATCGATAATTTCAGTGCTTGCAGAGAATACCTTACTATGAACTGCTTGTTATTTCCTTCTGCTCCTCGTTGGGTTCGACATTCTTACTTATCGAAAGGACTACGATAGATACCCTATTCTTGTGGGTTATCACCCGCTCACCCACCGTGCTTCACAGATGAGGTAATACGACATCAGTTCCCGAAGGGTTCAAACCCGTGAATATAGAACAATACGACGGGACCACTGACCCAACTATATGGATCAAGGACTTCCTCCTCCATATCCACATGGCACGAGGAGATGATCTCCATGCCATCAAATACCTCCCTCTTAAGCTTAAGGGGCTAGCTCGGCATTGGTTAAACAACCTCCCGAAAACTCCATTCGATGCTGGGAAGACCTAGGAAGACCTATGTCTGCCCGCTGGACTCTTCCGATCTTAGCAACGTTGTAAAGAAGCCCGGCCAGTCCACCTGGCAGTTCTGGAATCGGTTTTTGACTAAGACGAACCAAATAGTTGACTGTCCGGATGCTGAGTCCATAGCCTCCTTCTGGCACAATATTCGGGACAAATGGCTGGCCTGCCCGTTAGGCCAGGACAAACCTCGAACTATGTCCGCCCTTACCCTCCTCATGACCCGCTTTTGCATGGGCAAAGATAACTGGCTGGCAAGACGCAGCCACAATTCTAAAGATCCCATGGCACATGAAGCCCAGGATGGCAACTCAAAGCCAAAGTGCAGTAAGAATAAGCGCTGGAACAATAATAGTGATGTCGATGACACGACTGTTAATGCTGGATTTCGCAATTCCCAACCTGGGCAGCAGAAGAAGCCCCCTAAAAGCAATCGTGACGGAGCCACTCAGCTCGAGAAGATCATGGAAAGGCCTTGCAAAATCCATGGGACTTCGGAAAAGCCCGCCAACCACACACACCGCAACTGCTGGGTGTTTAAACAGTGAGGCAAGATACTAATCTAAAACCAAGGCAAAAGCTCTCACAGCGAGGACGAAGATGAGCCTCGTGGTCCAATCGGTGGCGAAGAGAAAAAGTTCCCTCTCGAAGTAAAAACGGTGAACATGATATATGCCACCCACATACCAAAGAAGGAGAGGAAGTGTGCCCTCCGGGAAGTCTACGCGGTGGAACCCGTAGCCCCAAAGCACAACCCATGGTCGGCATACCCGATCACCTTTGATCGGCGTGATCATCCGACCAGTATCCATCATGGGGGTTCGTCGGCCCTCGTCCTAGACCTCGTTATAGATGGGTATCACCTCAAAAAGGTCCTAATAGACGGAGAGAGTAGCCTTGACCTCATTTACTCAGATACGGTGAAGAAGATGGGCATTGATCCGTCAAGGATCAAACCCAGTAGCACTACCTTCAAAGTAGTGATCCCGGGCGTCGAGGCCCGATGCACGGGCTCGGTAACTCTGGAGGTCGTATTCGGCTCACACGATAACTGTCACAGCGAAGAATTGATCTTCGACATCGTGCCCTTCCGCAACGGCTATCATGTGCTACTTGGTCGGATGGCATTGACTCGTTTCAAAGCGGTCCCACACTACGCATACCTCAAGGTCAAGATGCGGGCCCCAATGGGGTAATTACTGTCAACGGCAACACCAAGCGCTCCCTTCGAACTAAGGAACATGCACTGGCCCTAGCGGCCGAATTCAGCGACAAATAAGATTGGCAAGTTCCGCCATCCGCCATAAAGGCACATAAGGATGGTAAGCGAGTTCGGCTTCACACCGAAAACTCAGATCCTTCCTCTCCCCCTCTATAGGGATTCGCCCCCACCGCACAATTTCAGGACCAGCAAAGTATGTGCCGAGGAGGCACAACTTCGCACTTAAGATTCCATGGGAAGAGGTGGGGAAATAAAGATGGGTGTTTGGCTGCCCGAACTACTACCACCAATACGTCTTGGGACAAGATGCATGCGCTCCTAAAAGAGCATGCCTACGGCGTAAAGCTCACCTATAATGCCCTCTGAATTTTGTTAGCAAAATCCGCCTGCACTAACACCCATCAAGATGCATCCAAGAGAAGGAGTCAACTAGCAAGGGGCATATCGAGGACATAACGTCACCAATTGAACACCCCTGGTACAAAAAATCCTGTATGATTTTACTTCTTATTTTCTTTCACATACGTGTAAACATTTGCTTCGGCAATCCGAGTTATAAGAGTTGTTGAGAAAATGCAAAATTGCGTGGCGCAAGTATGCCTCCTCTGTCATGTTTTCGGCGCATACTTTTTCTCCTTTCTCCCTCTTCTCGTGAACCTGTTCGGATTGACTCGAGGTAATCGGCTAATAGACCAGGAGCTCGATTTCAAACACAAATCGCCTTAATTATCATGTGTTTGGCGTCTTGGCATTCTCTTTATATGCATCGGTTTCGAACTATGTCTTTGGTCATTAAGTTGGGCTGCCCGGCTCCTGTGCTTGCCCCTTTATGTTTCGCTCATTCAGCTAAAAGGGCAAAGGGAGCAACCCTACGATTGTGTTTCCACATAGTTTGGTCAAGCACCTTAGGGGAGAAAGCCGAAAATGGACTATCATAGTATGCGCGATCCGATCTGTGAACTCCAAGCTAGAAGTATTATACTTTAGTCCTCGTAAGCGGTTTTTCCATGTTATACGAGGAACTTGCCCTTTGTGCAAACGTTATGATGTCGGCTTCTGTGACAGCCCAAGTGCTGTCCCTACCTTTTATGGCATGTCACCCATTGTATGAACCTTGTGTCATGAGCTATGATATGAATTGTACCTTGTCATCCATGTGTGGTTTTGCATTCATGCATCATGCATCATTTCATCCATCATGCCTTGTGTTGCTTGTTGTGTATGTGTCCTTGAATGATGTGATGGGTGTGAGTGTGACATGAGTTGTGATGTGGTTGGTTGTGGTTGGATCATGTGTGCACCCCCCTTCTCTAACCTCTCTTCCTTTTCATTCAAAACACCAACCTAATGCCTTTTATTCCATGATATTTTCATAGCAGAATTAACTTGCAAATTAAAATGTTTAAAATGTTCAAGAGGTAGCCCTATTCATATTAATAATTTAGAGTGTGGTTCTTTTGATGTTTGGGGTTTGCTTGATTTTGTGTTTGATAAAACAGGGGCTGTTTTTTTAAAATATTTAAAATTACTTGCCCTAAAAATTGTCTCAACATTTTATATAAATAGTGCATATTATTTTTCTTCACAAAATATTTGTGTTTGCACCAGACCCCTTTTATTTTTCTCAGGGCGTTTTCTTTTGTGGGGCTGTGTTCTGAAAAGGTTTTAAAAACCTATTCTGTTTTTGTTTTGAGAGAGAGAGAGAGCAGTGTGGGCCTTCCCCACGGCCCAGTTCGCACGAGGGAACGGTCATCTTCTCCGTCAGGCTGGCCATTAGGTTCAGAGAGTGGGGAGCGCGTCCGCCGTCGCCTTTTCCGTCGAGCCTCGCCGTCTGTCCCATCATCTATTTAGTCCCTCGGTGTGCGTGCCCCCTCGCCTAGGGTTCCTCTTCTCTCCGCCGCCGCCGCAGCTCCCATCTCTCCCTCCATTGCTCTCCCTCCTCTCTTCTTTTCCCCTGCCAGGTAAGGTTCAGAGTGAGAGTACAGAGGTGCAGTTAGTCACCGGCGACCAGTTCGTCGTCTTCGTCGAGCCCGACATCGAGCATGGCGTCCAGGAGCTCAGGGGTGATCCCTGCATTCGATCCCCGCCGCTAGAAGCCCCAGAGGAGCTCTGCAGCATCGGCCTCGTCTTCGTCTTCGTTGGCGACATCCGCACTGTCGTCGTCCGCTGCTTCCTCTTCATCGTTGCCGCGTCCCCGACCCCCCTTCGTCGTCTCCTTCTCGTCCAGTTCATCGTCACCTCTCCCAAGGTGAGCAACCGGTCCCTGTAGTGCCCCTTCTCCCCGCCTAGCTCGTCGGTAGTCGCCGCCGCGTCAGTCGCCGCCGGTCGCAAGGTGGGTGCTTGCCGCTCGCCTCATTCCTCATCATCGCAAGGTGAGCAGGGGAATGGAATCGTGGATGTCCCCTGGTGCGTGAGAGCCGCTTGTGTCACTAGATCTGCCGTGGATTGCCAGTGATTGTTGCTGCCATTTGCCTGTCGCCGTGGGTTTTTAGTTTCGTTAGTGCTGTCTGAGTGCGCGTGTATTAGAGCTGTGGTGCCCTCCTTTGTTAACGCCAGCACCCGTAGGCGAGTGGTGTGGGCTCGGGGGAAAGACCAGGAGGTCTAGGGTTCAATTCTGAACCCCTTCCCCTTTTTTTCTTGTTGTTTGTTTTTTGTTTTATTTTGTTTTTCTTCTTACTCTGTATGTATGTGTGTGTATAGATGCTATTCTTGCATGTATGGGTGTTTTTCTTTTCTGTTCATATGTGTATGTATGTGTTTGATGCATACACACATAGGTGTGGGTAGGTGCTTGTGCATGTGTGTTGCACAATTGTGTAGTGTGTGTAGGGGTGGTGCAAGTATTTGAGAATGTGTGTGTGAGTGAGTGTCATGTGCATATGCATGTACATATATGCCTTGTGCATATATGTGTGCATATGTGTGTGGATGAACACCCACATACCCATCAGCTTGTGTATGTGAGGGTATGTGCCATATGCTTATGCATACATGGTGCATGTGAGTGTGTGTGTGGGTGAACACCCCCTTCTTGGGTGGTATGTTTATAGTGGTGTTTGTGCTCATATGCCTTGGGCATATATAGAGCTTTTGAAGACTTGCTTGTAGTGGGAGTGTGTAGGGTGTATGTGTGTGTGGGGGGGGGACTAGTGGGTTTCCCCACTTGATAACCCCTTTGTTGTATTTGTTCTTGTTTGTAATTTTTTAGATCATTTCCATCTCTAGCTAAGTTTACAATCTGGTTATAATAATTTATGCCATGTTAATTAGAGCTATGTTTCACTTATGAGAATAGGTGGTAGTTTTTGCTATCTTGCTTGTGCCTTGTTGTTTCACATGAACATATGAGTATGACACATGATTTTGGTGTAGGAAGAGCCAATGAATCCATTGGTGCTTTCAGATTTCACTTTTGAGCAAGTTCATAAAACTGTCATTTCTGCTGAGATGCCACTTTGCCATTTTTGCATGATTTAATTCATGATTGCTTTGGGGGATGTGACAAATAGGAAGTGCTAGTGTTTTGTATCTAGTATGCCATGGTATTTTTGTTTAACATGAGAATCACCCATATAAGTGGGAAACATGCTTCTAAGTTGCCTACTTGATGTTTCTGTTTCAGCATGCTAAAAACTACTAAGTTTGAGAATCTGCTATTATTTTTATGCCATGAAGAGTGGGTGTTATCTAGTCATGTGTTGGGAATTTTCTCATGCTCAGCGTTAGCTATTTGAAATAGATGTTTTCTACTACCATAATGTTAATTTTCATGCCAAGGTGTGGTATCTAGCATAATGTTTTCTACTGCTGCTGTCAACTTGCTACTTTATTAACTCAGATTCCAGAAAACTGGAATTTTCACTAAGTCCCAGAAAACTGTTTCATCATGTCAACTTGATAGCTTCATGCTTATTGATGTGTGCCTCCCTTGCTGTTTGTGTAGTTGGATACATTGATGTATGTATCATTTAGTTTCTTTAAATATCTTGTTTGTGGCTGTAGGATTCCCGTAGCTGAAGTTGTGGGCTGTGTAAGTTGCTATGTTGCTGTTTTGTGGCAGATTGTGAGTTTTATTGTTTTGTGACTTGTGGGAGCTATGCTACATGGAATTGTTTGATCTTTGAGTCTATTGTGGTTGGTTTTTCATTGTCTAACCAGTGGCTACCTTGGAATGCCAAGAATTAGCCCATGGTATTGGTTGTCTTGAGTTTTGCCTTCGTACCTTGTCGTGAGCGTATCGTGAGAACCATAACTCCGTTTCTTGTCTTCTTTATATGCATTTCTATCGATTTTGCATGCTGCATCCATATTTTATATGTTCATGCATGTTTAAATAACTTATCATGAGGTTCTGTCCAGAATCATTAATAAACAAACTTTGCATGTGAAACATGACTAGTTTTGGGTTGCCATGTTAAATTCTTCTAAATGGATCATGCATCATCTTTTTTGTGCATTGCAACTTGGTTGGATATTTATTGTTGCTGTTTCTCTTGGGTAGACACGAGTGTTGAGACTGAGTACGAGGACCCAGGAGAGTAGTACTACGAGGATCCCGCTACTTGTTCCGCTAAAGAACCAATAGGCAAGATGATCGTACCCGGATCCTGATACTATTTTCACTTCCTAGTTTATCGCTCTTATCGTTACAATTGCTCTACCTACCACTTGACATCAGCCTCCTAATTGCCATGACACACTCTAACCCTCCACATCCTAGCAAACCTTTGATTGGCTAAGTTACCGCTGCTCAGCCCCTCTTATAGCGTTCTAGTTGCAGGTGCAGGTTGTTCCATGTGATAATATGGATTTGGATATCACCATATTATCTGCTATTTAATTTAATGCACATATATATATATTGGTATTAGTGGAAGGCTTGGCCTTATGCTAGGTGTTTCATTCCGTTGTTACCACCATAGTTCTTGTTACCGGTGTTACAGTTTCCATATTTTGCGCTCCTAACACGCTCGGGGTTGTTATGGGGACCCCCTTGTTTATTCAGTTGAGATTAAAACTTGTCTAGCAAGAACCAACATTGGTACTACATTTGCTTAACTACTCAATAAAATTTCGTAGGGCTTTGCAAACCCTTGGATAATTAATCAACCCCCAGGCTAGTGCTCCGCATGAGTGTTGGTCCAACCCAGAGCAGCTTATTAACGCCCCGCAGGGCAACTCGGTGATTGGCGTGGTAACCATCGCTCATCCGTCGTGTCTTGAGAATAAGATACGCGGATTTTATCGGGTTCATCGACACATCGGGAGGTCTTGCTGGATTTGTTTTACCTTTATCGAATGTCTTGCGTGTGAAGTCTGACTTTCTTCGGGTTTTCTTGAGGTGTTGGAATTCCTTTGGAATTACCTATGATGACCGCGAGATCCGTGGTCCAGGCTATTCCCGCGGAGTATGGTTATTTGTGATGGGCTAGTTGGAGCACCCCTGCAGGGTTAAATCTTTTCGAGAAGCCGTGCCCGCGGTTATGTGGCAACTTGGATATTTGTTTATCACCCAGTTATAGTAAACTTGAAGTAAACTCTAATAAAAATACACCAACTGTGTGAGTAACCATGATCCGAGAGAGAACACGGTAGGGTTATGTTTGACATAACTAAGTGTTCAGGATATCATAGAGATTATACTAGATTCGATCATTCATCTTAGGCCACTCATATTTATTTTCATGCTACGTAAGTTAGCCACCATAAATGCTTAGCTCTGCTGCAAACTAAACACTTACCACATCCCAACCTTAAGCTTGAATAGTGTTGGTACCCGGGCGCTTGATTACTGAGTCCTTGTGGCTCATAGATTACTACAACCCTCTAGGTATAGGTACAGATGAGTACGTGCAGGATGATCTTACCCAGGTCCAGTGGGAACATGATGAGGAAAGATGCAAGATGTACGTGACTTACCCGGATGAGTATAGGACCATGGTCAAGATCTTTGGGATAGCGAGATAGTATCATTTGCATTTGTTTTATCGTTTGATTTCGTCCGTAGTCCAACCCTGTCTTCATCTTGACGATTTGAACTCTATGTGGATTGTAATTTAGCATGTGGCGAGTGTAAGCCAACTTGTATACTCATCTCTTCTTTAATGTATGATGCAATGTTACTATACTTGCGAACGGCGAGATGTGCCTCTATCCCTTGCGAGGCCCTCGTGTCTTAAAATTGATAGGCGCGCATCTTGGGCGTGACAGCTTCGGCCACAATTTGTCCGAAGATCACCACACTCCGGTGTCTAATCGTACGCTTCCCGTAGTCCTTTTCGCGCCCCTTTGGTTAAGTGAAAGAAATAAAGCACTATAGTAGGATTGCCTAGTCTGCCGCACTACACCGCCTTTGGGTTCCGATGATACGGCTAAGGTACACAATGCATTGGCATAGACACCCCATGTAGTATCTACGTGGGGGCTAAAGCCAACGACTCGCATCTTTTAGTATTAAACAACCACATAGGAGTTATAAAGGAATGCAAAACCATGTAAGAGCGGATACTAATATAATTAAAAAGTTATCATAAGTCTTCGGACATGTTACAAGCTCATTCAAATAATTTTTCACCCGAACACTGCGACGCTATCACCCAAGCACTCTCCATCACTCCATAGAAGTATAGCTCAGGGCGTCGGTACTCCTTCCCGGGTGGCGGCGGGACGGTGGCGACCTTCATCGGTTTGAGCCCCGGCCAGTGCACTTTGGCCTTGGCAAGGGCCATCCGGACTCCTTCGAGGCAGGAGGAGCGCTTGACGGTGTCAAGGCGGGGCGTGGCAGTGATCAGTCTTTGCACCAGGCTGAAGTAGCTGCCCTGTAGCGGCTCGCCAGGCCATAAGCGGATGTAGAGGTCGTTCATGGCCGGCTCCGCCATCTGGTGTAGCTCCATCAGTTGTTTCAGCTGCTCCACCGGAAGTGGATAACGCTCGGGTGCTCCAAACTATGCCCAAAACATCCAAGCTTCATCTTCCTCTCCCCATGAGGCGAACAACTGATTGGCGTCCGTCACACTATTCTAGAGATCGGCGGATGTGCCTGAGGATCGCCACACCCGGTCAGCAATTTGAATCTGCTATCGCCAAATACGCACTTTAGGGAGTAGGGCTTACCATCTGCTATTTCCTTGGCTTGGCGCACTTGCTCCTCGTAGAACCGTCTGTCCATCTGCTCCTTCTGGAGATCGAATTTCATGGTGGACAGTTCGGCCGATCTCGCCTTATTCTTTTGCTCCAAGGCCTCACACTTTTTGCTAGTGTCCTTGAGCTCATCCTGTATCTCTGCCACACGAGCCTGATGCTTATCGCTAGTGGCTTGTAGGGCAGAGAGTGCGGTGGCCGCCGCCCTCTCAATGGCCGCTTTGTCCTTGGCACGTTGAAGCTCGGCCTTGAGATTTTCCATCTCTTTCGATGAACTTGCAAAACAATAAAACTTTATATAAAAGGAATCTGCATTGACAATATTCGAGGGAAAGTATTCGGATTTAGTTCGGACTTACCCTATGCCTCATCGAACCTATTGTTGAGGGCTTCCACCTCATCCTCAGAGCGCTTGAGCTTCTAATGTAGCTCGTCCAACTCGGCACCATTTTTGTCCGCCGCTGATGATGAAGCCTACATTACACACACAATTCATAGATCACATCATCACTCACTTCCCGAATTATAGACAATCCAATCATCTATCAATTTATTCTAGCATGCTGAACACTTAAAGTGATTCAAGTGCGTTATCAGATTCATATGTGACCCCTAGGTGAGCTTGTTCACCTCACCTTGGGCTCGGGGGCTGCCATGCATGTATACAATACGAATAAATAAAAATCTTTGTAAAATATCGGGTGACTTACTTGAAAGCCCGCAAGTAGACCTTTGAAGGCCTCCTTTAGTCCACTTTCAATGGAATGGATGCTTTGTAGTACCGCACCCATAAGGGTGCGGTGATCCTAGGGGATGGAGGCGCTCGATAGAGCCTCCTCCATGGCCGACCACCTATTGGTCGGCGGTGTTCGGGATGATCGGATTTCCTGATCACCCACCAAGGATTGGTCCAGTACCTCCGGAGGCATAGTGCGCTCCCGAGATGTTCTCGGAGGGGATTGAACGCCTGCTCGTCCGGCCTCCTCGATGTCTAGGCGGGGCGTTATCCCCGGTCTTCGTTGGCTGAAGCGTTAGCCTCGGCCAGGGTGCGATCCCCCTTGCCCCCTGTGTCTGCCTCCACTGGAGTACGCTAGGACGACACCGCCACATCGTCCTTCATGGCGCCTGTAGTGGTGGGGTTTGAGGCATCCCCGCTCTCTCCGAGTTCGACGGGCAGAGTCTCCCCATCCGATACCACCTCGGTGGGGATAACGCGCGGGGGTCTGTAGGACCAATGACCCGCGTGTTAGCAAACTCTGAATCTACTTGTGATAGGTAGGAGGGTCTTCGGATCCTAACCTGGATGGGGGGCAGGCTTGACCCTTAAGCTCCTTCATGGAACCCCCTCGGAGTCTTCGGACACGGAGCTCGAGTCCGAGCTGTCGTCGGACAGAACCACCCGCGTCTGCTGCACCCTCCTCGGGGCAGGAGAAGCTACCTACCCCGAGGCGTCCGAAGAAGCCACTCTCTTCTTGGCGCGGGGGGAATTGCCTCCCCCCATGCTCTCAACCTCCTCCTCCTCCTCTTCTTCCTCCTCTTCGGCCTCCTCCAGATTTAAGGAGGCGGGGGTGTCTTCGGATACTGCGTCAGGCTAGTCCTTGATGCGAAGGCCAGCCTGGCCTGGTTTCTTCTTATTCTGTTTCTTCGTGGGAGCCTCATAAGGCTTCTCCACAAGAAGCTTCGCTAACAGCCCTGTCCTCTCGTCTTCGGGCTGAGGAGCTGGACTGTTGATGTTGATGGCTTTCTTCTGCCATCTCTGCCAGAACAGATCGGATAAGAGGATATAGGGATTCTCTGTGTAATAGAGCCAACCAAGCTGGGGAATAACGTACCTCAAAATCGGGCTTGGCGGCATACAGACCCTTGTCCTCCTCCTCGGATGGTCAGCTCTTCATCGATTTGAAGAGCGCCTTCCACAACTTCTCTCGCATAGTGCGGAAGAGATTCTGGACTGTGGAGTGTCCCAACACTGGCAGGGGAGAATGCATCTCCGAAGCATCACTTGGACCACATCGGCTAGCCTTATGCCCCCTCGGCCAGGGAGCGGAGGTAGATCTATCACCTCTTTGCCCGATCCCCAAACCAGGCCCTTTTTCGGCAACGAAGCCAGTGTGGTGGGGGGACCAAATCTGAATGCGGTGGCGGGGAGTTGGCCCTCTTCTTGTGGTTCGGTGATATAGAACCACTCCTGTTGCCATCCCTTGATGAAGGTGCCCGACAACCATTCGACGCGAGCGAGCTTGTCGATGACTGCCCTGCCGCAGTATGCGTGCTTGTCATTGGCGCACTTGGGCTTGATGTTGAAGACCTGCAGCCAGAGCCCAAAGTGCGGTTCAACACACAGGAAGGCCTTGCAGACGAGGATGAACGCCGAAATATGCATGATGGAGTTCGGCGGGAGGTCGTGGAAGTCGAGGTCGTAGAAGAACATTAGCCCCCTGACGAAGGGGTGGAGTGGGAAGCTCAACCCCCTGATGAATTGGGGGATGAACACCAGCCCCTCGCCTGGCCTGGGGTTGGGGATCACTTGGCCCTCCTCCGCTACGCGGTGAGGGATGTTGGCGGGGAGGTAACCGGCCTTCTTGAGGTCAAGTATGTCCTTGTTGGTGACCGTGGAAGCTTCCCATTAGCCACTGGAACCCACCATTGCCGAGCTCGAAGGTGGGGGCGAAGAGACCTAGATCTGTGCTATGGAGGCGCAGGGGAATGGGAGACGGAGAAGTCGAATGGAGAGCGTGAAAAAGCCTTTGGGGGTTTCCTTCTCTTTTTATGGGGCTTGTCGATGTGGATTCCCCTCGCTGCAGCGTGAATCCCTCCAATTCCTGAGATGTGCGAGTCATTGCGTGAGCATGGTTAAGTATATCCCGTACAAAACTGGACACGATCGGTATATTGATAGATCGTGATTATTAAAACGTCCTCGATCCGCGAATCGAGTCTATGCAACTGGCCTGGCGGTCGTGGTGGGCCCGTTGTTTATCCCAGCTTCAAAGCCAGTCAATTTACAGTATTCGGACATGCCACTATGTGGGAGACTACTTGTAGTCGGAGGCCGAACTATGGTTCGACAGGAAGGAACTCACCTTGCAAGCCGAAGACTCTGTTCGCGAAGCAGCCGGAGATGAAGACCCTTGTGTTGGAGGCAAGTTCGGGGGCTACTGAGGGAGTCCTCGATTAGGGGGTCCCCGGATAGCCGGCCTATTGTTGTGGGCCAAACTATGAGGGCTACTTACTTAACACCGAAGGATTTGAAGGCCCAAATATCCAAGATGGAAGCTTCGGGAAATATGGCATGCGCTCCACGTCTGATGTAATAGTTAGGCAAGTTTATCTGTTCGGCATGTGACCGACCATGTGTAAACCCTAGGCATCCTCGACATCTATATAAGCCAGAGGGTTTTAGGGTATAGATATAACAACTCATTTAGGGTTAGACATATGATATCGAGGTAGATGATCTCTGTAACCCCATACACCATCAATACAATCAAGCAGGACGTAGGATGTAACCTCCATAGGAGGGCCTGAACCTGGGTAAACTCGTGTCCCCTTTGCCTCCTGTTACCATCGATCCTAGTCTCACAGTTCGGATCCGCCTACCAGAGATCTACCGGTTTTGACACCGACAGCTTGCAAGTCTTGTTGTGATGTTATATTACCGAGTTGGCTCTGAGATACGTCTTCGTCACACAGAGTAACAAATCCTAGTCTTGATCTGTGCCAACTCAACAGACAGCCTCGGAGATACCTGTAGAGCATATTTATATTTACCCAGTTATGTTGCGACGTTTGATACACACAAGGTACTCCTCTGGTGTCAGTGTGTTGCATGATCTGATGGTCATAGGAGCAGATACTTGACATGTAGAGAACTATAGCAATAAACTGACATGATCATATGCTATGTTTATAGTTTGGGTCTTGTCCATCACGTCATTCTCCCAATGATGTCGTCCCATTATCAAATGACATCTCATGTGAATGACTAGGAAACCTTGACCATATTTGATCAACGAGCTAGTCTACTAGAGGCATACTATGGACAAAGTATTGTCTATGTATCCACACATGCAATGTGTTTCCAGTCAATACAATTATAACATGGCTAATAAATGATTGTCATGAACAAGGAAATATAATAATAACCATTTATTATTTCCTCTAGGGCATATTTCCAACATAAAGACGGGCACCATGAAAGGGAAGCAGACGTCCACACCGGCGGACCCACTAGCTGAAGAGAGGAAGAGGAAAGCTGAAGAGCTGGAGAGGCGGCGACATAAAGATGTGGTTTTCTCTCTGTCGAACCTGGACAGCAATGCCTTGATCTCAAGGTATGCCTATATGTGGGGGAGGTAAAGGAAGGGGAATTGAGTGCCCGTGGTTCTTCCGGATAGTGCGAAAGAAAAGACACCATTAGATTAGTACCGCTTCTTCTGCTCGTACTTTCTCTGTGGCTTCTCTTCCCCCTTCTCTGACTTCTTTTGTGTCATGATGACAGTGTATGGTTTCCACCTCTGAGATTTCACGCCCAATGCAATGGCGTGCATGGAGATATTCGCCCATCTGTGTGATAATTTTGTTGGAGTTGCCCCCAATGTGGATTTGTTCAGACACTTCTTCATCCCTCGGATAGAAGACAAATCCCACCACTCGGGGAACATAAGCTGGATTCCTTGGTGCATGAGGGAAGACTGAGATTATCTCCCTGGCCAGCAACACGGAAAGTGGGAAGAGTGGAGGGGCGACTGGTGTTGGATCAAGTATGAAGAATCCCTCGAGTTCTGCTCGACGCGGACTGGATGCATCACGCGCGGAAGTGACTGGAGTAAGTTGGGCCTTACTGACGACAAGCTCCGCCCGGTGCTGAACATGAATACATGTCTGAAAGTTGCCGGTCCGACCATCGAACATGTGGGGGATGACTTCCTCTGGTGCTGCATTGCACCTCCATAGAGGAGGGACAGGTTTGCATGGGAGTACAATAGTTCTGCTGACTGGATGCGGATGTACCCATTGTAACAGCCCGGGACCGACGCTCTAGAAGATTCCCCTTTTGTTTCAACTCTCGTCATGTGATTCGTTGGGTTGTCGCATTCATCATTGCATCATTCCCATCATCAACATGGCATTGTCACTTATTTTCGAAAACTTGCATCCGTGAGTAGCTGCCGGTTCTGTCCGATCGTGTCGCTGACCGTTTCGAGACCAACCACACACGCACGCGCCCGTGGCATCGATAAAAATATTATTTTAAAGTGCATATAAAATATTCTTAGATTGGGTCGAATATTGGTGTGCGGTCATATTGTTGGTAGACCGCCTACCGAATTTCACCACAATCAGAGGTCGTTTGATACCCCAACGGTTGCCTGTAGCGGCACTGTCATCGGGTTATTCGTCGGATGTTTTCGGTGTTTCAAACTCTTGTCACGGGCTGCCACATTCCCTCTCATCTCAGACCAAGCCCCACTAGACATCCCACTAGCCCAACCTAGCTTGTCCCTCCGTTCGTGGTCATTGGATCGCGATCGGATGGAACCTAGCTTGCCCCTCCGTTCGTGGTTATCGGATTGCGATCGGACGGACGAGGTCCATCCCACCTAGCCACCTCCCCTATACATAACCACCCCATGGAGAGAGCCCCCTCAATCTCTAGGGTCCCCCCATGTAAAATTGCAGCCACCCCCCTAAAAAATCCCACCTGCTAGCTCCACCTCCCTCCATTCCCGTAGCCCTAGCCACCCAACCAAATCTGGCCCTCAGAACTAAAATCTGGGGCTCAGATTCACCCAAAACCCACCTACCGGACACTATACACGGCCAACTCGAACGTGTCCCCGACCATAGAGCCCCACAGCCGCTCGAGCCTCCCATGGCGCCGGTGCGCCTCGAGCCCGCAGCTCCCCGTGCGCGCCATTCTGTCGCCTCCAGCCGCCGTAGGTGACCCGCCGTCACGCAAGGCGAGTGCCCCATCGAACTTCCTCCCTTCCCTCTCCTTCTTCCTCCTCTCCCCCTCTCCCTAACCTCTCGTTAGCCCTCTCTCCACTGCAGGTTGACCCCACCACTATGGATGCAAAGCTTGCGCCAGAGCTCCATCTGCCGCCGGGAATGGGTGGGTCCGGCGATACCGATCTAGATCCGTGTGTCCCCGTGCACGCCGGACCTCCTGCTCCCGCCGGCCATCGTGTCGTTAACCGCCGCCGCCGGCCTCCTGCTCGCGTGGATGAACAAGGTGAGCCCAGCGCCCGCCCGCTCCAGCACCCGGCCAAGGCCTGCATACTGGTGGGCTGCTGCACCGTCGACCGAGCTCGCCTCCTCCAGCGCCCAGCCCCCTTCGACTAGACCAACGCCCAAATGGTGTGGACCCCTGGCCCAACCCAGCCTGTCTTCCCTATCAGACAGCTGAGGGCATGTTTTAATATTGTGCACCCAGATGCTATTGGGCTAGATCTTAGATTTGCCCCGTTGTAGTTTTTTCCCACATTCTGCGATTTATTCAATTATCCAATGAATTATAGATTTACAGAAAAGCCCCCTAGTTCATACATTTAATAACTTTCAAACCGTGCATCAATGTAAAAACTTTATATATGTAATATAACTATAATTTCGTGTAGATTCACAACATCCAACTCTCACATGTGTTTAAAATGTTTAACTTGCTGTTTTCATGTAATTTGCATAAATGCCATGTAAAATGATTTACGTCATAACTAATTAACCGTAGCTCCGTTGAAAATGTTCCACATATGTAACTTGGCTAGAAAAATGTGTAGAATCTCATGGTGATATTTATTTTGCTGTTTATCAACTCTAAAATGGTGATTAGGTCAGAACAGTACCAAAATCTTAATTTTCTCATGAGGTCATGTGGGACATGATACTTGTTGCTTCCGGCCTCATTTAATATGCCTAGATGATGTAGTTGTTTGTGCTTCACCTCTTGCCATGTTTAAAAACATTTAATATTATCGTGTACCTAAATGAGAGTGAACTAAATAATCGATCGTGGAGTTTTGTCAATATGAAACCCGTTGAATATCGAGCTTCACTTTAATGTGTAGTAGTAGTTTGATGTGATTTGCCATGCCTTGCATATTTAAACCGGACATGCATCATATTTGTTTGCTCATCATGTCATGCATATGTTGTGGTGTTATCGTGTGTTGATTGCTGTTTTGGGTTGTTCCTTCTCGATAGAGTTCCGAAAGAATTTGGTGTGTGAGGATTCGTTCGACAATGTTTTCTCGTCTTCTTCATGGACTCGTTCTTCTTCCAAGCAGGATCTCAGGCAAGATGACACATTTCCCTAGATACCGCTACTATCATTGCTATTCTAGTTGTCCTGCTTTTATCGCTATGTCTCGCAACCTACCACTTGTTTGCCAAGCCTCCCAACATTGCCATAATAAGCCTCTAACCCTCCATCTCCCAGTAAACCATTATTTGGCTATGTTACCGCTTGCTTAGCCCTTCTTATAGCGTTTCTAGCTGTAGGTGCAATTGCTTCCATGTGTCAACATGGACATTCTTTCGTTATCACAATATTATTGCTATTTAACGTAATGCACATATATACTTGGTAAAAGGTGGAAGGCTTGGCCTTTTGCTCGGTGTTTAGTTTCACTCTTGCCACCCCTAGTAACTTGTGAAGCGGTGTTATGTTCCATAATGGAGCGCTCCTAACATGCTCATGGTTGTTATGGGGACCCCCTTGATTTTCGTTTTAGGATAAATTTATCTGGCAAGGCCCAACATTGGTACTACATTTGCCTAATAACTATTAAAATGCATAGGGACCCGCCAACACCCGCGGATAATTTAATCAACCCCCCGGGCCAGTGCTCCTCATGAGTGTTGGTCTAACCTGTCAATTGCCGGTGGCTACCAGGGCCAACTCTGCAATTGGCCTACCGAAAGTTTGGACAATTCGTCTTGTCCTGAGAATGAGATACGCGGCTCCTATCGGGATCGTCGACACGCCGGGCAGCCTTGATGGATTTATTTTACCTTTCTCGAACGTCTTGAGCGAGGAATTTTGATACTTTGGGCTATCTCGAGGTTGAGGTTTTCCAGTGGAATTACCTAGGAAGATCATGAGATTCGTGGTCGAGGTTATTCCCGCTGCATGTGGTTAATTTGTGATGGACGAGTTAGAGCACCCCTGCAGGGTTAAATCTTTCGGAAAGTTGTGCTCGCGGTTATGTGGCAACTTGGAAACTTTTATTAACACCCAGTCATAGCATACTTGAAGTAAACTCAAATAAAATACACCAACCGTGTGCGTAACCATGATTGTCTCTTCTCGTGAGTCATTATCCGAGAGAGAACACGGTGGGGTTATGATTGACGTAAGTAGGTGTTCAGGATCACTTAGTGATCATTATCAGTTCACGTCCGTTATGCATAGACCACCCACTTTACTTTTTGTATTCGTAAGTTAGCCACTCATATAAATCCTTAGTTGCTTGCAGCCTCACCACTTAACCATACCTCACCCATTAAGCTTTAACAGTCTTGATACCCTTGGAAATGAGATTGTTGAGTGCTCGTGGCTCATAGATTACTACAACAATAGTTACAGGTATTGGTAACGTGATGCTTTAATGTGAGCGTGATGCTTGTTTTGATTTGGAGTTCTTCTTATTCTTCATCATCAATCTAGGATGGGTTCCAGGCGGCAGCTTGGGATAGCAAGGATGGATGTCATTTTATCATTTGATTTCGTCCGTAGTCGGACCCTGCTCTTATGTATGATGTTTGAATATGTTGTTGTATTGCGGTGATATTGATGTAGCTTGTGGTGAGTATAAGCCAATTCCATATACTCATCGCTTCTATACATGTACTTGTAATTATATCCATTCTTGCAACACGACAAGATGTGCTTCTATCCCTGTCGAGGCCCTCGTGCCGAAATAAGGATATGATTGCATCTTGGGCATGACAGCCATGCCCCACCAACAACCTGACAGTTTATGGCCATGGTTGGTTGTGCGAGCAGCTGTTCGGCCGCGTTGGGGCATTTCATTTTCTGACAAGAGCTGTTCCCCTGCATCTCAATTCCACCCGGAGCCAGATTTTGCAATGGATGCCCGACTGCAACGCCTCCGGGGTCAAGTCCGATTGGGAGCTGCCTACCTTGGATGACAAGATAGATTGGGCCTCTCGCTTGGAAGAAAGAGCTTCCAAGACGGAGGACAATCTGAACAGGCCAACTACCAGGGTAGAGGGGGAATTCATTGCTGCTCAGATTGAAGCGGACAAGAAGGTCAGAGCCGCCAAGAAAATGGGATCCGGGTAAGAGGAAGAGGAGGATCTCAAGGGTCATGATTCTTCTAAAGAGGGGAGCAAAAGGCGCGCCACGGAGGATGCTACCGGGTTCGAATCTGCTAGGGCCGGGGCTTCCCAAGTCGCGGCGATAGGAACCCAAGAGAGGGCCGAGACAAAGGATGCGAAGGAGCTGGAGGTGGAGGAAGAAGGGCTCAAAATGGGCCCTCAAGATCTAGAGCCAGGGCGCCGCCTCCGTGAGCAGGTCAACCGAGAGTCAGCGGCCCCTGCGTATTCACAGAATACACGGAAGGTGAAAAAGATGACCAATAGGGGAGGCGAACATGATACGACACATCGCCATTCCCTCTGCCTCTCTCAGGCTAAGTTTCCTCCCGCCAAGCGATAGAGGGTCATGGGGGTGGAGCCCAGCCACCCGGCAAGCCCAACTTCTCTGCTAAGCTTGACCCTGCCAGAGGTCCCGGTCCCACCGCCAAGCCCTACTCCTCCAACTTTGAAAACGGGCAGATCAACTCCACCGCGTGTATCATACGAGCTGGGCTCCATGCTCATTGTCTTAGAGTGAGTTACTCAATTACGATCTTTGTTAATGTTTTTTGTCCTTGATTTTTGACTCATCTTGTATCGATGAATCTGACAGGGATAAGGAGACCCTTGTGCATCGAACCAAACAGGTCAAATCTGTGGCAGGGCTGGGTTGCACGATAGGCATGAACCTGGAAAGAGGCACGGAGGAACATCCTGCGCCTAGCCCCTAGTCCAGCCCTCCTCGCGAAACCCCTGGGCATACCTCGTCCACTAGCAGGGATGAGGAAGGGCATCTTCCCACACCTAACAAGGAGATGGGAGAGGTCTATGAAGGAGGAACTCGCTAGGGGGAGCCCTCTTTCCAAGACACCTCATCGACCATCTCCCATGGGGAGGAGTCGTCGGCTAGGGCCTCCACCGAGTTGTTTGCCCATGCTGAGGTCACCACCGAAGAGGTGGTGACAGACCGCATGCAAGAAACCGATGTTTCCGGGGAAGAGGATGCCCCTCCTTAGCAACCTCCATCGGGTAACCCACTTGCCTACGTTTTCACTTCCCTTTTTTCTCTCTCCTTGTGTGTCTTTATGGTTCCTGACTTTCATTTTTCTACTTACTTCTTTAGTCCGCAACTTCACCACTTGAAGAGCCTGAGTTGCTGGAGGAGGTGGCCGGCATCAGGAAAGATGATGCTGAGGAAGCGATGAAGATTGCTGCCATGGAGGGCCATGGGCAGGTTGCTAGGGACGTTCAAGAATCCTCATAAGGAATGGAACCAGCCCTCGGCAACGCATTTGGCCATTGAGGATAAGACTCCTCCCCAGTCCATGAGGTCCTCCACTTCGAGCTGTCCTCTAGCCTTGACCCTGCAATCTCCTGTGAGAAAACTAGCACTGCTCACTACTCAACTTGGTCCCACAACTCCTGGCTCATCCTTCTCAGTGGGCATGGATTTTGATGAGGAAATCAGACGGGTACTGGTGCTGCTGTCTCAGATGGTCGAAGAAGCTGGCGGTTCTACGAATGGTGCCAAAGATTTCGCTTTCTTGGAATCCATGGTGGCAGGGCTCAAGGATGTGCAGAACAGGTACAACCTCAAATGGCAGGCAGCCAAGGAGCAGCGTGACTTGGTCGAGCTCGTGGCCCAGCAGCTGAGGGGCAAAGGGAATGAATTGCGAGAGTGGTACAACAGGTAGGTCCATTCTCTTAAGAGGCAGCATGAGACGTTGGCCATGGCGAAGGAGGGCGTTACAAACCGGGAGGCTCGACTGGTGGAGCGCAAAGCACTTCTGAACACCAGTGTGGGGACCCCGACTCATAAGTCGTGATCACCGAATGCACGTGCACATTGATCCCAAAGATCAATGCTCACTAAACTCACATAAACTAGAATATAAGAGTCTTACATCCTTACATACCGTTTTACACAAATAAAGGCCATCTAGGCCAAGTCTTGCATAGATAGGGCCGCAAGGGCCAGACACTTTAACATAACAAGTAGCAGAAATCTTGATCGAAAGGGTGAACCCATGCCGCCTGCCTTAAACCTACAGGCATTCTGACTGGGAAGCGTCCTAGTACGCATGTTCGTCAGCACCAAACTCTTCACTGTATTCTTGTTCTTCGATGGTTGGCCAATTAAATAACCAATGGCAAGCCAATGAATAATTTGAATGTACTCGCAAGCAACCCAAGTTGTGGAACAAGGTATAACAATGCATGATATAGCACTAAGTAGGTAAGTTTTGCAGAAAGCTAATTTGTAGTGCAATGATATGATAAAGTAACATAAGTAAGCATGCATCAACTATTGACGGTACTCATGTGAACAAGTCCCAGTTATCATCATAAGCATGGGATTGAAGATTTCATGTTCAGTCAAATGTCAAGTCATCAGACTTAACTCAAGTATCACCTTTGTCACCATCACACACACAGACACACCAAGTTTAGTAAACATTGGACGTAGCACAAGAGCGGTCATCCAACTGTACTAGACCGTGGACATGGCTATTTGAATAGTTTTACACTTTGAAAAGGTTGCACACTTTACACACAAGACTCGAGGAACTTCTTTGTCATTGATAACCCACAAGTATAGGGGATCGCAACAGTTTTCGAGGGTAGAGTATTCAACCCAAATTTATTGATTCGACACAAGGGAGTCAAAGAATATTACTGAGTATTAGCAGCTGAGTTGTCAATTCAACCACACGTGAAAGACTTAATATCTGCAGCAAATTATTTAGTAGAAAAATAGTATGGAAGTAACAGTAACGATGGCAATAGTGACAGTAGCAGTTTTATAGTGATTGTAAGAGTAGCAACGGAAAAGTAACTTACCACGGATCAATATGCGAAAAGTTCATAGGCAATGGATCAACGATGGATAATTATGTTGGATGGCATTCATCACGCAACAGTTATAACATAGGGTGACATAGAAATAGCTCCAATTCATCAATGTAATGTAGGCATGTATTCCATATATAGTCATATGTCCTTATGGAAAAGAACTTGCATGTCATCTTTTGTCCTACCCTCCCGTTGCAGCGGAGTCCTATTGGAAACTAAGGGATATTAAGGCCTCCTTTTAATAGAGAACCAGACCAAAGGATTAGCACTTAGTAATACATGAACTCCTCAAACTACGGTAATCATCGGAAAGAATCCCAGTTATTGTCACCCTGGGGGATGCGGATCATAACTCGTAATAGGTGTCTACAACCTGCAAAATAGGATCAAGAACAAACATGTATTCATGAAAACCTAATAGGTTCAGATCTGAAATCATGGCACTTGGGCCCTAGTGACAAGTATTAAGCATAGCAAAGTCATAGCAACATCATTCTCAGAACATGGTTGATACTAGGGATCAAACCCTACCAAAACTAACTCGATTACATGATAAATCTCATCGAACCCATCACCGTCTAGTAAGCCTATGATGGGATTACTCATGAACGGCGGAGACTATCATGGAATTGGTGATGAAGGATGGTTGGTGATGATGATGGCGTCGATTTCCCCTCTCCAGAGCCCAAAACGGACTCCAGATCTGGTCTGTCGAGGAAGAACAAGAGGTGACGGCGGCTTCGTATCGTGAAACGCGATGAAATCTTCTCCTTGATTTTTTCTCCGCGGATAGGAATATATAGGAGTAGAATTGAGGTCGGTGGAGCAACAGGGGGGCCACAAGCCTCCTAGGCGTGATTTTTTTGGGGGGGTAGTCGCGCATGGAGGCTGGCCACCTGTGGGTGGCTCCCTCCTGTTGATTGTTTTGCAAGTATTTTTTATTATTTGCAAAAATATTCTCCATAAATTTTTGAGGTCAATCCGAGAACTTTTATTTCTGCACAAAAATAACACCAAGGCAATTTTGCTGAAAACAACGTTAGTGCGGGTTAGTTCCGTTCAAATCATGCAAATTAGAGTCCAAAACAAGGGCAAAAGGGTTTGGAAAAGTAGATACGATGGAGACGTATCAACTCCCCAAAGCTTAACCCATTGCTTGTCCTCAAGCAATTCAGTTGATAAACTGAAAGTGATAAAGCAAAACTTTTACAAATTCTGTTTGATCTTGTTTTTGTAAATATGTCTAACTGGTGTTCAGATTTTCAGCAAAGATTATAGACTAACCACATTCACAATAACATTAGGTCTCACATTTACTCATATCAATGGCATAATCAACTAGCGAGCAATAATAATAACTCCCGGATGACAACACTTTTATCAAAACAATCATGATACAATATGATGAAATGATATCTCGCTAGCCCTTTCTGAGACCGAAAAACATAAATGCAGAGCACCTCTAAAGAACAAGGACTGACTAGACATTGTAATTCATGGTAATAGAGATCCAATCATGCTCATACTCAATATCAATTAACAGCTAAGCATACAAATGACGGTGGTGCTCTCTAACTGGTGCTTTCTTATAAGAGGAGGATGACTCAACAATGAAGTAAATAGAAAGGCCCTTCACAGAGGGAAGCATTGATTTGCAAAGGTGCCATAACTTGAGTTTTTAAAACAAAGATAATATTTTTTTGAGCGGTATGCTTTCATTGCTCACATAACGACCAAGAGTTTTCAACATCTTCCATGCTAGATACATTATAGGCGGTTCCCAAATAGAATGATAACGTTTTTACTCCCCCTCCACCAATCAGTCACACTCAATGGCGAGCCGAATTCATGGGTACCGTCCATACAAACACACTCCTGGGGGAGTTTTGTTTAATTATATTTTGATTTTATTTCGAGCATGGAACCGAGCATCCCGATTAATAGCCACTTTCTCGTGACTGATAGTGAATCAACACATATCGTGAGAATAACCCACCTAGCATGGCAAATATGGATAGCCCCTAGTCGCCACATCAGCAATTTGGGCATACAAAACAGAATGTTTATTTGAAGGTTTAGAGTTTGGCAAATGCAAATTTACTTTGAACGGCAGGTAAATACCACATATAGGCAGGTATGGTGGACTCATATGGAACAACTTTGGGTTTGAGGAATTCGATGCACAAGCAGCATTCCAGCTTAGTACAAGTGAAGGCTAGCAAAAGGCTGGGGAGCGACCAACTAGAGAGCGACACAGTCATCAACATGCTTTGAGATTAACCAACATTGAATGCAAGCATGAGTAGGATATAAATCACCATGAACATAAATATCATAGAGGCTATGTTGATTTTGTTTCAACTACATGCATGAACATGTGCCAAGTCGAGCTACTTGAATCGTTCAGAGGAGGATACCATCCCATCATAATACATCACAACCATTTTTAATATGCATGTTAGCACTCAAGATAGACCATTATCCACTCTTAGCTAATTAAGCACAACATGAGTAACCATAATCTCTAATTGTCATTGCAAATATGTTTCACCCATAATGAACTGAATTTGGAACCATAGGCTAATCATATTTACAAAAGTAATATAGGTCGAGTTTGTCGGATTTCAGGCTCTACGAAACCCTTAAGGTTCGAACACAGGGGCATGAGTGAAGGTTTCCCGTGGCCTCACATCAACCTAGGTTGCTACTCGATGGACAATGTAGCAAACTCGCATGATGATGAGGAAGAAGATGAACACGACAGTTTACCCAGGTTCGGGCCACTACGAATCGTAATACCCTACTCCTACTTGGTGGATTTCCTCTCATGGAGGTTTTGGTGGATGAACTAGTATTGTGTTCTTGAGCCTCGCGAGGGGCGTCAAGGTGAGTTCTTGGCTCTCTTCCTTGCGGTGGCGTGCTTGGTGTCTAACTGTTGGGTCGGATCGGATCTCATCTCCTCTGTGGTGTGACCTAACCTGTATATATAGCGGCGTCCCCAGTCCTCTTCCCTTATCTGTATGGAGGGAAGGAATCCCACAATGACCAATTTTGAAGGGGGATAGGAGTACATCCGTGCCCTGTCCACGGCGGTCTTCGCCTGCAAAGTAGCTGATGGTGATGCATTGGTGGGCTCGTTGATGACATCCACCCTACGGGGCTGCCGGTCGTGGTCTTTTTGCACTAGAAGGGGAACCTTTGGGCGGTGCTTTGGGAACCCGCGTATGTCCTTGCCCCCCTTTGCACGAATGGGGAAACTACGCTACCTGGCGCACTGGCGCCCGCCTGTCCTTGCTTGCGTCACCCTTGACTCCTGAGGCTAGGCCTTGCATGGAGTTCTCTATCGCTTAGGAGTGGGCCTGAGGAGGCCCATCCTTGCAGGTCTTCATTGCTGCTCTTCCTCGCGAGTCCAGGGTCCTCGCGAGGGCCTTGTCTTGTGCTGAGCCATGCCAGGCCGCGTCTAGCTGATGAAGTGGAGCAGGTTTTGGGCCGTACGCAGGTGGGACTGGGTACTCCCATTCCCAGAACGCCAACAATAGCCCCCAAGACCAAGGACGCTCAAGCCGGCTTCAGAGAGACGCTTTGTGGACGGCCCAAAGTGCCGCGGGCCCAAAACGCCTACGGGTCAACCTTTACACGCGTCGTGCCCCAAGAGGTTCAAGTTCGCCTCCCTTCCACTCTAGCTCAGCTGCTGTCTGTCCCGTTAAATTGCTTGATGCACCCTGCCAGGTCACCCTTGTTCCTTGTTGGTCTCGTCACCCATCTTCCTCTCTACTGCTATCCTCGCCCTACCCGCTAAGTTCCCACGCGTGCCATTCTGCCACCTACTCTATGGCTTCCAAGATGGGAGATAGCAAGGGCTCGAGAATGCGGGCCAGGGCCTCTGTGCCCCTGGCCGGGCTGGGCCGTTCTTCGGTGGTACACATGAAGGGGTTGGAGAAGGTTCAGCTAGTGGTCGTTGCCGTCTCCAATGAATTGGAGGCGACCGAAATCCAGCCGGGCTCATGACCTCGAGGTGAGTTGGTGGCTTCCGCCATTCCCCTCCACATCCATGCTCTTCTCTTGGGCTTGGTACCGCCATTCTCGGACTTCTTCTCTGCCGTGATGTCACGTTACCAAATCCATATGTTCCACCTTGACACTGTCTCCCTTGTTCTCCTCTCGGTCTTTGCATTCCTGTGCGAGGCCTTTGTGGGCAGCACACCCTCTGTGGCCCTGCTGCGCCACTTCTTCTCCCTCGAGCTGACCTCGGAGGAACAACGCTATGGGTGCGCGTCCTTGATGGCAGTCGATGCGATGGCCGAAGGGGCACTTGACACGGGTCCCTCTCTAGAAGCCTTAGGATTCCGGTGGCAGTGGGTGTATGTCAACGTCGCCGGTGCTGGTCCATTGTTCCATCTCCCACTGTCCCCCCCGGTGCCACGCCATGAGTGGGCGTGCGCGGAGCTCGCTGACCCACGGTGCTCTTGTGTGCTGGCCAGGCTATCGAGGCTGAAGGGGCAGGCGTAATGATGGTGATGGTGGTGCGGGAGTTCGTGCACTGATGAATTGCTCCCTTGCACGTCATTCACGTCTGATGTGGTCCTTCAAGGGCCCTCACGATCCCATAAGAGTCTAGGCCTTGCCTCTTTCCCTCGACGTGCTGCATGAATTTCTCTGTCACCTGACCGGTGGCGAACCTGGCGAGTTTCCTCCTGGAGGCCTCCCATTGTACAATTACATTGGCCGGGAAGCCCTTGGCTTGAAGATGTCATGCTTTCACAAGTGGAGGCTCCTTCCTTCTGAGAGCACTGGCCCTCCTAAGGATGGGATTGGGTGCTCCTTGCCGGATGCCTCCCTAATCTCCGTCTTTGGTCAACCCGGAGATGGAGATCATACAAAGCTATTGCTCGAGGTCATCATCTGTGCTCCCGAGTGCGCAACACCGATCATTGGCTCTCCGCCCCTCAGCCGCTGCTCCGGCCAGAAGAGGAAAATGTCTAGGGGCGCCCGCTCCCTGTCCCCTTGGGCGCCATTGAAGAAGTGGGTCGCCATAGACGAGTAAGTAATAACGTCTCCTTGTTCCCTTCTTCTGTGTTCCCCTTATGATCTTGAATTTCTCAGGCTTCCCCATGGCAAGGAAGAAACCGGGTTGTCGTCGTCCATGTCCAAGACCGTCGAGCCTTCCGCGGCCTCGCCTACTGCCAGCCAGGGAGCCCTGGTTGTCACGCCGCTCGGGACAGCACGTGCTTGTCCACCTAGGGGCCTCATGCATGAAACCCATACGATCTTCTTCGCCCGGCATCTCCGTATCCTTGATATGGGGTGGCGTCCTGCGCTGGCTCCCATCCTTGGAGATACGTTGCGCGCCTCCTGTGGGTCCACTTCGCCAGCCGCCATAGGACTTGGGGAGGTGTACGCTCCTCCGGTGTAGCTACCGGCGAGCCCCCAGTCCCGGGGAAGCGCTCGGGCTGGGCGGCGGCCCGCACACCTCTCCCCTTCCTCCTGAAGGGGGTGAGGGGCCCGAATGGGCTCATGGGCTCATGGACGACCGAAGCTTCATGCGGTGGAGTTCGCTTCAAGCCAAGGCGAGGGCGCTAGAATGCCTGGGAATGGAGCTCGCCCGTGGTGACGCTCAATTGGGGAGGGAGCATCAGCGCCTTGCACAGGAATGGCGTCTTCTTGAGGTCGCTGTGAAGCTCAGGTGCTTGCAAAACGAGCATGCCCGCGCTGAGGCTGGGGAATCCCTTGCTACAGCAGAGGAGGCCCACGCGTGCGCCCTAGCCGAAGCCCGGGAAGCTGACTGCTGATGTCGGGTCTCTGAAGAATGTCTCGAGGAGCTTCAGGCCTTCAGGGCCACCCTCAAGGGTTAGACCCTAGAGCGGATGACCGTGTTTGATGGTGCGATTCCCGAGTTCCATCCTGTAGCCCCTGATTTGGTGGCAATGGAGGCGTTGGAGTAGAGCTTGGAGCGGGAGAGGCTGGAGACGAGGGAATGCCAGACGTTGCTTGTCAAAGAGTCCCTCGCCTCCCGCGAGGTGAGGCTCCATGAAGAGGTTGACAACAGAGTGGTTGAGGCTTGGCGCTCCCTTTTCTAGGACTATCACGGAAGGTTGCAGCTCTAGGAGTCCCGATTCTACGAGCGACATGATTCCTTGAAAGGTGAGGTTAAGGACCTCAAGAAAAGGTTAGGCCAAGCGGAAGGGCACTGTCATGCCGCGATGGACGCTCAAGCCGCCCCCAAAACCGAGTTGGCTTTCCTTTATAAGCAAGTAAGTGACGTGGCTTCCCTAGCGAAGGAGACTTCGGACGAGGTGGCCCGGGATCGTGGCCTCCAGCATATGCCCTCCCAGATGTTCCAGTCCCTCGAAGGAAGGGCGAGGCGGGCCTTGGACGACATCTGCGGTGTGAGCGTCCCGAGCCCCTTGGTTCCGAACGACGCTGGGTACTTGGACTTCTTCACTAACATCATGGAGTGCCTTGAAGGGAGTGCAGAGAGGTCCCGCGCGCTAGTGGAGGAAAAGATCCACGTACTCCTGACGTAGGCAGCCTCGCGCATCTTCAGCCACCTCCTCCGCCTTGACCCGCACTTCGACCTTGGCGCGGTGCTTGACCTTGTACCTGAAATGATGCACATTGCTCTGGTAGAGTGGGTGAGTGACCACGTTGAACACCTGATCGCGGAGTTCTCTTCCAGTGAGGCCAAGGACCAAACTACGGTCGCGACGCTCGAGGCCATCAAGGGGGGCGTTGGCGAGGGTAGCAGCGCCTTCGTGTCTTCCTAAGTTGTCTTCCTATTTTCCTGACAGGGTTATACATGCGGCCTAGTAGCAGACTTGTATTTATCTTCAAGAATTACCTTTGAACTTACTTCCGTGTGACGAGGTATACTGCGCCAGGCCTCCTTGCTCGCGCGTGCATTGGTTTGGGTGCCCTTTTGGAACTCTGCATCTACAGACCCCTAGTCCTGCTCATTTCCCTATCGTCGTGACTGCGTCTAGCCAAGGACGCACACAAAGGGTGAGGCCCTGACACCCTCGATGCCGGCCGGATCACCAAGGACGGCATCGAGGCTGTCAAGTGGCTATATGAATGGTAAGGCTCCCGAGGTGCGATGCTCAGAAGCCCCCTTTTGAGGTTCAAGTGGCTGTACGTCGGCAGGTCCCAGTCCCACACATTTCCCTACCGCCATGGCGTACGACCGGATCACCAAGGATGTACCCACAAGGCGGGGCCCCAACACCCCTGATGTCAGCCGGATCACCAAGGATGGCATCAAGACTGCCAAGTGGCTTTGTGACTGGTAAGGCTCCTGAGGCATAGTGCTCAGGAACCCCCTTTGATGCTCGAGAAGCCCCTGTTCTGCTCTCTTGTTTTTGCCTCAGGAGGCCAAAGTAGTGGGGGCCCTTGAGACTCATGTTTTGGCCGAAGCCCCCGAGCGAGGGTCGGCCATAAAAAGATGCAAGTCCCTAAGGCGACAGGGTCTTTCTATCTAGGTCCGGGTCCTCCCGAAGAGAGCCGTGATGTGCGTGCCCTCGCAAGACATCGATCCAAAAGAAAGAGAACTCAAGATTCGATGAAATAGAAAACAATGAGAGAAAAAGTCCCCACCCCTTTTCTTTTAAATCTAGAGTATTAACTCTTCAAACTTCATTCCAAAAAGCGGCAATTCAAACATCAAAATAAAGCAAGAAATGTCGCGTCCGGCGCCTAGGCTAGTCTTCGTCTTTCCCCAACACTGAGCGTAGGGCATCCACGTTGCATGGGCATAGCCATTGATGGGCAGTGTTGACTTCTCCGCCAGCGCGGAGCTGTGGCTGCCATGTTGCGTGGGAGGAACCCCTCCGCATGCTCGGGGGGCTCCAGACGTATACAACCCGCTCATTATTATGTGAGAGTGTCACGGGTTGGTGAAGTAGGGCTGACCCAGGACGGAACCCCGGGTGTAGGGGTAGCCCCCACACTCTAGAGCTCGTACCTGGGCGCTGGAGTCGTTGCGGAGACGTAACCCCCATGCGCGGGCCGAGCCAAGCGAGGCCCATCCGCTGTGCGCGAGGTTGGCACCCTAGGCGGTGCCCCAGCGCCCTTCGCTGAGGTGCCCCGGGTTCTATTGCTGATGCTCACGGCGCAGCCCCTAGGGCGGGTTTGTCGGGCCTGGGACATGGGTGAGTACAGGGTTATCCGCTAGTGATCGAGCGACACCCAGCTCAGGGACATGGGCGTATGTTCCACCCTCTGTGCCCGAGCGGGCACAGCTTGTTTGAAATATGCCCTAGAGGCAATAATAAATTAGTTATTATCATATTTCCTTGTTCATGATAATCATTTATTATCCATGCTATAATTGTATTGATCGGAGACTTAAATGCATGTGTGGATACATAGACAAAACCATGTCCCTAGTATGCCTCTAATAGACTAGCTCGTTGATCAAAGGATGGTTAAGGTTTCCTAGCCATGGACATGAGATGTCATTTGATAACGGGATCACATCTTTGGGAGAATGATGTTATGGACAAGACCCAAATTACAAACGTAGCATATGATCGTGTTAGTTTATTGCTGTTGTTTTCCGCATGTCAAGTATATGTTCCTATGACCATGAGATCATGCAACTCACTGACACCGGAGGGATACTTTGTGTGTATCAAACATCGCAACGTAACTGGGTGACTATAAAGGTGCACTACAGGTATCTCCGAAGGTGTCTGTTGAGTTGGGATGGATCAAGACTGGGATTTGTTACTCTGTGTGACGGAGAGGTATCTCAGGGCACACTCGGTAATGCAACATCACAACAAGCCTTGCAAGCAATGTGACTAATATGTTAGACACGAGATCTTGCATTACGGAACGACTAAAGAGACTTTCCGGTAATGAGGTTGAACTAGGTATGGAGATACCGACGATCGAATCTCGGGCAAGTAACATACCGAAGAACAAAGGGAACGTTATAGGGGATTGATTGAGTCCTTGACATAGAGGTTCGACCGATGAAGATCTTCGTAGAATATGTAGGAACCAATGTGGACGTCCTGGTCCTGCCATTGGTTATTGGCCTTAGAGGTGTCTCGGTCATGTCTACATAGTTCTCGAACACGCAGGGTCTGCACACTTAAGGTTCGGTGACGTTTCGGTAGTGTAGAGTTATGTATGGTGGTGACCAAAGGTTGTTCGGAGTCCCGGATGATATCCCGGATGTCACGAGGAGCTCCGGAATGGTCCGGAGGTAAAGATTCATATATAGGAAGTCCCAGTTTGGTCGCCGGAAAAGTTCCGGGCTCATCGGTAGTGTACCGGGAGTGCCGGTAGTGTACCGGGAGACCACTGGGAGGGGTATTTCGACCCAAGAGGCTTTATGGGCTGTAGGAGGATGAATACCAGACCTTAGTGGGATGGTGGAAGTCCTACACAAATCCCATGAGGCTGGGAAGAAAATACCAAAAGGAAAAAGGTGGAAAAAGGCAAAAAAAAGGGCCAAATAAGGAAGGAGTCCTAATCCTACTAGGAGTGGAGGAGGAGGACTCCTCCCTCCTTCGTTTGGCTGACCCAAGGGCTGCCTTTTTGGCACCCAAGCCTCCTCCTCCTCTCCTCCTATATATACTAGAGGATTTTAGGGTTTTGGCACAAGATTTTCAGCCACGTGCCACCCGTTCCTCTAGTGCATAGTTTATCCTCTAGATCAGTTTTCTGCGGTGCTTAGGCGAAGCCCTGCAGGAATAACTCCACCACCATCACCGGAGCGCCGTCACGCTGCCGGTGAACTCTCTCTCCTCTCCGCCTCCTATTGCTGGATCAAGACGGTGGAGATCGTCATCAAGCTGCACTTGTGCTGAACGCGGAGGTGTCGTCCGTTCGGTACTAGATCTGAAGGATTGTGATCAAGGCCACGGGACGTTCGTGATCGAATCGCAGGACGGATTGTGACGAGATCGTGGGACGGTTCGCGATTGGTTCGCGGGACGGTTCATGATTAGATCGCGGGACGCTCGGCGATTTGGATCGCGAAGAAGTTCGACTACACCAACCGCGTTTGTTAACGCTTCCCGCTTAGCGATCTTCAAGGGTACGTAGATCCACTCTCCCTCTTGTAGATGCTCATCACCATGGATAGGTTTGCGTGTGCGTAGGAAATTTTTTGTTTCCCATGCGACGTTCCCCAACAGTGTCATCATGAGCTAGGTTGATGGTTCGATGAGATCTCGAGTAGAACACAAAAGGTTTGTGGGCGTTGATGCTTAGATTGCTTCCTCCCTTGGTCGTGTTTTGGTTCAGCGGTATTGTGGTATGAAGCGTCCCGGATCAACCTTACTCGTACGCTTACGAGAGACCGGTTCCCTCAACTGCATTTGTTGCAACAGATGGCTAGCGGGTGTCAGTTTCTCCTACTTTAGTTGGATCGGATTCGACAAAGGCGGTCCTTGAGAAGGTTGAAAAGCAAACTAGTGTATCACCGTTGTGATTTATGCGTAGGTGAGAATCGTTCTTGCTAGATACCCGTAGCAGCCACGTAAAACATGCAACAACAATTAGAGGACGTCTAACTTGTTTTTGCAGGGTATGTTGTGATGTGAAATGGCCAATTACATGATGTGATATATGTGATGTATGAGATGATCATGTGATGTATAGAATTTCACGACTTGCACGTCGATGAGTACGGCAACCGGCAGGAGCCATAGGGTTGTCTTTAATTATTGTATGACCTGCGTGTCAATCATTAAGCGCTATGTAATGCTTTACTTTATCGCTAAGCGATAGCAATAGAAGTAGAAGCAGAGCTGGCGCCACAACCCCAATGGCAGCACATTGATGGAGATCAAGATGATGGAGATCATGGTGTTGTGCCGGTGACGATGGAGATCATGCCGGTGTTTTGAAGATGGAGATCTTAAACACAAGTTCATGGCCATATCATGTCACTTATGATTTGCATGTGATGCTAATCCTTTTTATGCACCTTGTTTTGCTTAGGATGACGGTAGCATTATAAGGTGATCCCTCGCTTAATTTCAAGATAAATTGTGTTCTCCCCGAGTGTGCACCGTTGCAAAGTTCGTTGTGTTGAGACACCACGTGATGATCGGGTGTGATAGACTCTACGTTCACATACAACGGGTGCAAGCCAGATTTGCACGTGCAGAACACTCGGGTTAAACTTTACGAGCCTAGCATGTAAAGACATGGCCTCGGAACACAAGAGACCGAAAGGTCGAACATGAGTCATATAGTAGATATGATCAACATAATGATGTTCACCATTGTAGCCACCTCAACTCACGTGATGATCGGACTTGAGTTGGTGAATTTGGATCATGTATCACTCGAATGATCGGAGGGATGTCAATTTGAGTGGGAGTTCTTAAGTAATATGATTAATTGAACTCATTATCATGAACATAGTCAATAGTGTCTTTGCAAATTATGTTGTAGATTACTAGCTCGCATTGTAGCTCCCTTAAATTTTTATATGTTCCTAGAGAAATAGATTTGAAAGATGTTGGTAGCAATATTGCGGACTGGGTCCGTGATCTGAGGATTGTCCTCATTGCTGCACAGAAGGCTTATGTCCTTAATGCACCGCTCGGTGTGCCACCCCCTCTAGCGTCGTCTGTAGATGTTGTGAACATCTGACGGGCACGTTTCGATGACTACTTGATAGTTTAGTGCGTCATGCATTACATCTTAGAATTGAGGCTCCGAAACGTTTTGAACGTCACAAAACATATGAGATGTTCTAGGAGCAGAGATTGTGATCTCAGGCTCGTGCCTATGTTGCGAGATATGAGATCTCCAACAAGATTCTTTGCCTGTAAGATGAAGGAGAATAGCTCAATCGTTGAGCATGTACTCAGATTGTCTGGGTACTACAATCGCTTGAATCAAGTGGGAGTTGATTTTCCAGATAAGATAGTGATTGATATAGTTCTCCAAGTCACTATCACTAAAGCTACTAGAACTTAGTGATGAACTATAAAACACCAGGGATAGAAGTATTGATCCCTGAGCTGTTCGTGATGTTTGACACTGCGAAGGTAGAAATCAAGAAGGAGCGTCAAGTGTTGATGGTTAATCAAACCACTAGTTTCGAAAAGGGCAAGAGCGAGGAGGGAAAGTTCATGGATAGCAAGTCAGTTGCTGCTCAAGTGAAGCAACCCAAAGTTGAACTCAAACCCGAGACTAAGTGCTTCTATTATGAGGTGAGAGGTCGCTGAAGCGGAACAACCCTAGGTACTTGGTAGATAAGAAGGCTGGCAACATCGACAGAAGTATATTTGATATACGAGTTAGTGATGTGTACCTTTCTAGTACTCCTAGTAGCACCTGGGTATTGGATACCGGTTCGGTTGCTAAATGTTAGTAACTCGAAATAAAAGCTACGGAATAAACGGAGAACTAGCTAAGGGTGAGGTGACAATGTGTGTTGGAAATGTTTCCAAGGTTGATGTGATCAACATCGCACGCTCTCTCTACCTTCAGGATTAGTGACGAAATTAAATAAATGTTATTTGGTGTTTTGCATTGAGCATGAACATGATTAGATCATGTTTGTTGCAATACGGTTATTCATTTAAGTCAGAGAATAATGGTTATTGTGTTTACATGAATAATACCTTCAATGGTCATGCACCCAGTGAGAATGGTTTGTTGAAATCTTGATCGTAGTAATACACATGTTCATAACATTGATGTCAAAAGATACAAAGTTAAATAATGATAGTACCACATACTTGTGGCAGTGCCGCAAAATGTCATATAGGTATAAAGCGCATGAAGAAACTCCATGCTGTTGGATACTTGGACTCATTCGATTTCGAATCGGTTGAGACATGCGAACCATGCCTCTTGGGCAAGATGACTAAAGGACCCCGTTGGATGGACCGGGCAAGTGATTCATTGGAAATGATACATCTTGATGTATGCAATCTAGTAAGTCTTGTAGCGTGCAGTGGATATCGTTATTTTCTTACCTTCACTAATGATTTGAGTAGATATAGTGTATATTTACTTAATGAAACACAAGTCTGAATCGTTTGAAAGGTTCAAGCAAATTCAGAGTGAAGTTTAAGATCATCGTGACAAGAAGATAAAAATGACTGTGATATGATCATGGAGGTGCATATCTGAGTCACGAGTTTGGCATACAACTTAAGACAATGTGAAAGCTGTTTCACAACTAAAAGCCACCTGGAACACCATAGTGTGATGGTGTGTCCGAACATCATAGTTATGCTCTATTGGACATGGTGCATGCTATGATGTCTCTTATCATTTTACTACTATAATTTTGGGATTATGCATGAGAGACAACTACATTCACTTTAAATAGGGCACCATATAAATCCGTTGACATGACACCGTGTGAATTATGGTTTGATAGAAACCTAAGCTGTCATTTCTTAATATTTGGGGCTGCGACACTTGTGTGGAAAATGTTTTCACCTAATGAGGTCAAACCCAAGGCGGACAAATGCATCTTCATAGAATACCCTAAGATCAGTTGGGTGAACCTTCTATCTCAGATCCAAGTGCAAAGTGTTTGTTACTAAAACGGATCCTTTCTTGAGGAAAAGTTTCTCTCGAAAGAATTGAGTGGGAGGAAGATAGAACTTGATGAGGTTGTTAAACCTTTGTTCAACCAGAGAGTAGCGTAGCGCAGAATGTTGTTTCTGTGAAGCCTACGTTAGTTGAAGAAGAAGTTAATGATGATGATCATGAAGCTTCAGGATCAAGTTACTATCAAACTTCGTAGGTCGACAAGGATGTGTACTGCTCCTAAGCGGTACAACAACCCTGTCTTGGAGGTCATGTTGTTGGATAACGATGAACCTAGGAGCTATGGAGAAGCGATGATGGGCCCGGATTCCGACAAATGGTTGGAGGCCATGAGATCCGAGATAGAATCCATGTATGAAAACCAAGTATAGACTTTGGTAGACTTGCTCGTTGGACGGCAGGTCGTTGAGTACAAATGGATCTTTAAAATGAAGACAGACGCTGATGGTAATTATCACCATTTGTAAAGCTCGACTTGTTGCAAAGTTGTTTGTGAAAAGTTCAAGGAGTTGATTGCGATGAGACTTTCTCACTCGTAGCGATGCTAAAGTCTGTTGGAAATATGTTAGCAGTTGCTGCATTTTTTCAATTATGAAATCTGGCAGATGGATGTGAAAACATCGTTTCCTTAACGGTTTTACTTGAGGAAAGGTTGTATGTGATACAACCAGAAGGTTTTGTCAGTCCTAAGGATGCTAAAAGGTGTACAAGCTTCAATGATCCTTCTATGGACTGGAGCAAGCATCTCGGAGTTGGAATATGCACTTTGATGAGGTGATCAAAGTTTTGAGTCTATGCAAAGTTTATGAGAAACTTGTATTTACAATAAAGTGAGTGGGAGCACTATAGAATTTCTGATAAGTATATGTGGATGACATATTGTTGATCGGAAATAATGTAGGATTTCTGGAAAGCATAAATGGTTGTCTGAAAAGTGATTTTCAAAGGAAGACCTGGATAAAGCTACCTAATTGTTGGGCATCAAAATCTATAGAGATAGATCAAGATGCTTGATGAGACTTTCAATAAGTACATACCTTGACAAGATTTTGAAAGAGTTCAAAATGGATCAGTCAGAGAAAGAGTTCTCGCCTGATTTATAAAGGTGTGAAGTTCAGTAACACTCAAAGATCGACAATGGCAGAAGAAAGAGAAAAGACGAACGTCGTCCCCTATGCCTTAGCCATAGGCTCTGTGTAGTATGCCATGCTGTGTACCGCACCTGTGTGTGCCTTGCCATGAGTCTGTCAAGGGGTACTAGAGTGATCCAGGAGTGGATCACTGGACAGCGGTCGAAATTATTCTTAGTAACCAGAGGACTAAGAAGATGTTTCTTGATTATGGAGGTAATAGAGAGTTCGTCGTAAAGAGTTACGTCGATGCAAGCTTTAAACACCAATCCGGATGGCTCGTAGTAGCAATCTGGATACGTATAGTGGAGAAGCCATTTGGTAAAGTACCAAGTGGAGTGTGGTAGCAGTGTTTACGGTTTGACATTGATTTGCAAAGTACACATGGATCTGAATGTTACAGACCCGTTGACTATAAGACCTCTCTCACATGCAAAGCATGATCGAACTCCAGAACTCATTGGGTGTTAGATTCATAACAATGCGAATCACATGGTGATGTGAACTAGATTATTGACTCTAGTGCAAGTGGGAGACTGTTGGAAATATGCCCTAGAGGCAATAATAAATTAGTTATTATCATATTTCCTTGTTCATGATAATCGTTTATTATCCATGCTATAATTGTATTGATCGGAGACTTAAATGCATGCTTGGATACATAGACAAAACCATGTCCCTAGTATGCCTCTAATAGACTAGCTCGTTGATCAAAGGATGGTTAAGGTTTCCTAGCCATGGACATGAGATGTCATTTGATAACGGGATCACATCATTGGGAGAATGATGTGATGGACAAGACCCAAATTACAAACGTAGCATATGATCGTGTCAGTTTATTGCTGCTGTTTTCCGCATGTCAAGTATATGTTCCTATGACCATGAGATCATGCAACTCACTGACACCGGAGGGATACTTTGTGTGTATCAAACGTCACAACGTAACTGGGTGACTATAAAGGTGCACTACAGGTATCTCCGAAGGTGTCTGTTGAGTTGGCATGGATCAAGATTGGGATTTGTTACTCCGTGTGACGGAGAGGTATCTCAGGGCCCACTCGATAATGCAACATCACAACAAGCCTTGCAAGCAATGTGACTAATATGTTAGCCACGGGATCTTGCATTATGGAACGAGTAAAGAGACTTTCCGGTAATGAGGTTGAACTAGGTATGGAGATACCGACGATCGAATCTCGGGCAAGTAACATACCGAAGAACAAAGGGAACGTTATACGGGATTGATTGAATCCTTGACATAGAGGTTCAACCGATGAAGAACTTCGTAGAATATGTAGGAACCAATGTGGACGTCCAGGTCCCGCCATTGGTTATTGGCCGTAGAGGTGTCTCGGTCATGTCTACATAGTTCTCGAACCCGCAGGGTCTGCACACTTAAGGTTCGGTGACGTTTCGGTAGTGTAGAGTTATGTATGGTGGTGACTGAAGGTTGTTAGGAGTCCCGGATGATATCCCGGACGTCACGAGGAGCTCCGGAATGGTCTGGAGGTAAAGATTCATATATAGGAAGTCCCAGTTTGGTCGCCGGAAAAGTTCCGGGCTCATCGGTAGTGTACCGGGAGTGCCGGTAGTGTACCGGGAGACCACCGGGAGGGGTATTTCGACCCAAGAGGCTTTATGGGCTGTAGGAGGATGAATACCAGCCCTTAGTGGGCTGGTGGAAGTCCTACACAAATCGCATGAGGCTGGGAAGAAAATACCAAAAGGAAAAAGGTGGAAAAAGGCAAAAAAGGGCCAAATAAGGAAGGAGTCCTAATCCTACAAGGAGTGGAGGAGGAGGACTCCTCCCTCCTTGGTTTGGCCGACCCAAGGGATGCCTTTTTGGAAGACAAGCCTCCTCCTCCTCTCCTCCTATATATACTAGGGGATTTTTGGGTTTTGGCACAAGATTTTCAGCCACGTGCCACCCGTTCCTCTAGTGTATAGTTTCTCCTCTAGATCAGTTTTCTGCGGTGCTTAGGCGAAGCCCTGTAGGAATAACTCCACCACCATCACCGGAGCACCGTCACGCTGCCGGTGAACTCTCTCTCCTCTCCGCCTCCTCTTGCTGGATCAAGACGGTGGAGATCGTCATCAAGCTGCACGTGTGCTGAACGCGGAGGTGCCGTCCGTTCGGTACTAGATCGGAAGGATCGTGATCAAGGCCACGGGACGTTCGTGATCGGATCGCGGGACGGATTATGACGAGATCGCGGGACGGTTCATGATTGGTTCCCCGGACGGTTCGTGATTAGATTGTGGGACGCTCGGCGATTTGGATCGTGAAGAAGTTCGACTAGACCAACTGCGTTTCTTAACGCTTCCCGCTTAGCGATCTACAAGGGTACATAGATCCACTCTCCCTCTCGTAGATGCTCATAACCATGGATAGGTTTGCGTGTGCGTAGGAAATTTTTTGTTTCCCATGCGACGTTCCCCAACACAGCTCACCCTGGGGACGGGGTAGCGTGTTCTTCCCTTCGACCCCAGGTTGGGATCATCTGGACCGGTAACATGGGCGTGTGACCCACCCTCCATCTCCAAGCTAGGATCAGTGGGCCTAGTAACGCTGGTGGGTGTTCCCCCTGCGTCCCAGGTACAGTGACCCCCGGTCCCTAGACCCAGATGCCTGTTCAAGGCAGCTCCCCACTAGCGGGCATGCCTCATGGGGGTGCCCACGCCAGTCACCCTCATGAAGCCAGTTGTCTGGGCCGCCCTTGCGAGTCTAGCCATGCCATCCCTCGCGAGAACCAGCCGCAAAGCCGCATACTTACCTCCCGCGGTCGCAGTAGCCAGTGTCTCCTCCCCTTCTGCCTGGGTGCACGTTATCATGGTCATTGTAGAGTTGATCGAGCCCCTTGGCACCATCGTAGCCAAACCTCTAGTTCTCCTCACTGGTCTCGGGGGGAGTGACAAGGGATGTGGGGGGAGGCGCTTCCCGCGCGGGCAGCACCTCGCACCGGCATCTGAGAGTGTCTTATGCCAGCTCCCGTGCTCCTGGCGCACTGGGCCAAGCTTCTGGCGGGCCAGGATCGCCGTGGATGCCCCGGCGGCGCCCGTGCGGCTCAAGCATTTGTCCTGCTGGGCGAGCGAATTCCCAGGTTCGAGCCCCGCCGAGGTACACCAGGGCCTCACGGGCAATAGCAGCGCATCCAAAGGCATACCTAACCCATGCATTGCAGCGAACAGACACTACGCGGTGGCGATGCAGCCCATGTGCCACAAGAACTGCGACGTGCCTGTGCATCGGGTCATGGCAGGCCCGGAAGTGTTGGGGCGCGCCTCCGGTGTGAGGAAGAGCCGGGGCAACGGGGGCTAACCGTGTAGCTGGTGAAGGTGGTAGCCCCCGGCGTCCGTCCAGGGTCTGGCTGGCGACAGAACCCGCCACTAGAGAGTCAGTTCGGAGGAATCCTGTGGTGCCTGCCGACGCTGCCTGTGCCATGCGAGCTGCGCGGCATTCGGGCCGGGCCCATCGTCCATTAGTCTTGAGCGTGGCGAGCGGAAGCGAGGTGATGCTCACGACAAGCTTCGACATGCCCCCTACCTTGCGTGCCAAATGTCGGTTTTCGGGCTCCGCAAAACCCTTAAAGTTCGAACACAGGGGCGTGAGCAAAGGTTTCCCATAGCCTCACTCAACCGAGGTTGCTACTCGATGGACAATGCAGTGAACTCACACGATGACGAGGAAGAAGATGAACACGACAGTTTACCCAGGTTCGGGCTGCTGTGAAGCGTAATACCCTACTCCTGCTTTGGTGGATTGCCTCTCGTGGAGATTTTGGTGGATGAACTAGTATAGTGTTCTTGAGCCTCGCAAGGAGCATCAAGATGAGTTCGTGGCTCTCTTCCTTGCGGTAGTGTGCTCGATGTCTAAGTGTTGGGTCGGATCGGATCTCATCTCCTCTATGGTGTGACCTAACCTCTCTATATAGCGGCGGCCCAGGTCCTCTTCCCTTATCTCGATGGCAAGAAGGAATCCCACAATGGACGATTTTGAAGGGGGACAGGAGTACATCCGCGCGCTGTCCAAAGGCGGTCTTCGCCTGCAAAGTAGCTAATGGTGATGAAGTGGTGGGCTCGGTGATGACATCCGCCCTATGGTGCTGGCGGTTGTGGTCTTGTTGCATTAGAAGGGTAACCTTTGGGTGGTGTTTTTGGAACCCTGGTCCGTCCTTTCCCCTTTGCACCAAAGGGGAAACTACGCCGCCTAGCACACTGGCGCATGCCTGTCCTTCCTTGTGTCACCCTTGAGTCCTGAGGTTGGGCCTTACATAGAGATCTCCGCGCTCATTAGGGGGCCTAAGGAGGCCCATCCTTGCCGATGTTTGATGCTTCTCTTCCTTGTGAGTCCAGGGTCCTCGCGAGGGCCTTGTCTTGTGCTGACCCGTGCCAGGCCATGCCTAGCTGACTAAGTGGGCCATGTCCTTGGGTGCAGGCAGGCACGACTGGTACCCCCATTCCCTGAACGCCAATGTCACAGCCCACGTTTGACTTTGTTTGTTAATGCATTCTTGCATGCATTTTTGTTTTCTCTAAAAATGAAATGATGAGTGATCAAGCCTCACCATTCAAAGTTTTGCCATTTAAGCAATATAAAAAATGTTTCAAACAGTTCCAAGAAAATGTACCTGGTTCTCAAATAGAATATTGGACTGAGATAAATTTGTCAACAAATATTTTGGGATCACAGAAATATTTTATATTGGGCTTTTGAATTAGTTTAACCCTATTTGCATTGGATATATATTTTTTATGTATCCAATATAAGTTCAATAGATCTGAAAGTTTTTATGTGACACTAGTTAACTGTACCTAGCTCACATAATAATTTTCATGATTTTCTAAAATGGCTAAGTATTTTATTTTGTAGCCAAAACAAAAGACAGAAAATAGAAAATAAAAATAAATGAAAAGAAAAGGAGGCACAGGCATACCTGGGTTTTCCTGTGCCAGAAGAGGCCCAACAGAAAGTGGCAAGGTCGTCTTCTACATCTCCCAGTAGGAAGAGGCGAAGCCGGGCACGACCGACGCCGGCCACCTCCTGCTTCCACGTAGGCAGCCTCGGCCCTTCTAACCGCGCCACGATCCCCCTGGACTCCCTTGAGCTCATCCCCTCTCTCTGTTGCTCTCTCCATCTCCCTCTGTTCCCTCTCCCTCGGACCCGAGCGCGTCCGTCGTCGCGGCTTGCCGCACCGCAGCCACCGGCTCCACCCTGCCCCGCCTTGCTGGTCTCAAGCTCTACCGCATCGCCCTGCTCCTCCTCACTGAAGAAATCAAGCCGGGAGCTCCCCATGGCCGTCCAGTCGCCGTCTTCCCCCGCCACGGCCACCGGAGCATCACCATCGATTCACAGCAACCGAAGCGTCCCCGAGCTCCTTGACGATGCCAGCACAACCGCGGTGAGCCGCTGATGTTCCTCCCCTCTCCCCTGTGCTCTATAGACCCGCGTAGTCAAGGTCGTATGGGCGTCGCCGCAGATCAGCTCGCCGGCGAGCCATCCGCCAACACCGAGCCCCCTGGCCAGCCCCACTCGACGCAATCGAGCACGGGCTACCTCCCGGCCTCCTCAGCATGCCAAACCGCCGCCATTAGCGTAGTTTCGACGAGCCCGTCGCGGTTCGGGTCGCCGTCGGCCCCGCTCTGACGAGTGTTGACGTGGCACGACCTTTAGGGCCTAATCCCCTTGCTAGTGCACCCCCTTAGCCGCTAACTTTGGGCCCCTAGGACGGCTCAAACCCCAGTGAGCACGGGGATTAACCCTGTGTCACTGACGTGTGTGCCCCGGCCGTCAGGTTTGACCCAGACCTGGCGCTGTTGACCTGCTGACGTCACGATGACGTCGGCCTGACGTAGTAAATAAATTTCTATAATAAAAATATTCCCGAAAATGATATAAACTTCAAAAATTCATAGAAAAAATATGTAAGTCCGATTAAAATAATTTATATATGAAAATTTCTCAAAATAATCCTATGAATCTGATGGTGGCATTTTCATGCATGTTAGAGGAACCTAAATAGCAGAACTTGGACATTTAGTTCAAAACACATTATGTAACGTCACATATGGAGTTGCATTTGAACCTTGGGTTCAAACCATCTTGATTTAATCTGTTGATATATGCATTAGCTCAAACCAGCAACATGTTGCCATGACATTATCATGCATCATTGTGAAGCATTTGCCGTGCTTAATTCATACCTTGTTTGATCTTGTCGATAGACTTGCGAGACGTAGTTATCGACAACATCGAAGAACAACTGGATTCTTTCGATAAATAGGCAAACAACTCCCCCTTGAGCATATTCGATACAATCCCACTCTCTCGCTCTTGCTATCATTTCAATGCATTAGGACAACGTGATTCAACTGCTACTTTGGTTGCAGTAGATGAACCCACTCCTTTACATGACCTGTCATTGTCACAGTAAATAGCTAAACCAAGCAACCTAGTATACCTGGAGATGCTTGAGACATGTTGTGTTATAACCCTGTTATGCTTACTATGCTTATGTGGGTACCCCGACTCATAAGTAGAGATCACCGATTGCACGTGTACAGTGATCCCAGAGATCAATGCTCACTGAACACACATAAGCTGAATAAAAGAGTCTTACATCCACATTAAGCGTCTTACACAAATGATGACCACGAAGGTCTCAGTCTTACAAGGATAGGGCCACTCGGGCCAAACACTAAGTCTAGAACAAGCAACGGAAGTCTTCGTCGAAAGCGTGAACCCATGCCATCTGCCTTAACCTACAGGCATTCTGACTGGGAAGCATGCTAGTTCGCATGTTCGTCTCCAACGAACTCTTCAACAAACTCTTGTTCTTCCATGCATGGCCAATTAAATAACCAGTGGCAAGACAATGAGTACTTTGAATGTACTCGCAAGCAACCCAAGAGCGGAACGAGGCAATAATGATGCATGATATGGCACTATAGGTAACTTGCGGAAAGCTGATTTTGTATGCAAGTGACGTGATCAAGTAATAGTAAGTATGCATCAACAAATAACCAAGTATTCATGATAACACATTGCCGATACCATCACGGTATCAGTTGAACACATTCTGCTCACACCAAGTCATCGGACTTGGTTCATTTTTCATGCCCAGTCATCGGACTGGACTCACGTGACCTCTTGTCACTAACACACCCATACTCACTCCAATATTTTACGAAAACATTCGGACGTAGTCTAAGAAGAACCTCCAACTGTCTATGACCGCGCACGCGGCTATTTGAATAGTTTTACACTCTGCAGAGGTTGCACACTTTACCCACAAGACTCGGGGAACTTCCATGTCATACACGACTCGCGGTATATACATACCCGAGGTAAGCACCTGAACAATGCCTTTCCCCCAGTGATACTAAACAAAGAGTCCACTCGATTGGTACCCAGCCCTCATGACATACATCACACGAGCCTTGCTCAAACCGTACCATCCCTGAGGGGACCAACGGTGTGTCCGGTGCCCGTAAAGACAGCGCATGATCTTACATCCGGTACGACCCCGTATCGAGAGTGACCACGCCACTCCCGCCACTAGTAATGCCGGCTCCTTGCCAGTACCCACCAAAGTAATCAACAAAGGCCCGTCCCATAAGGCGTATCGTGGTCGTGCATGTAAGGTTGGGACGGTTAGCAGACCTTAAATCTAATCTATTTTCGAAAACACACACCCATTTGTTCCGGTACACCACTTCTTTCTCTAGTGGTCTCCCAACTCATCATCATCTCCCTCGGGCATTAGTGACACCCGACGGGGTTTTCGAAAGAGTATTGAAAACACACACCTCTCGATATCACCATGCATAAGTCCCATCCCACTTGCATAGCATCTACTAGCAACCTATCTACTCCCACCCGCACAACCCTCATAAGGTGGTAGGGTCGTGCTCGATGCAAGTATCAACGGAAAGCATCGGAGGCATCCCACCGAAGGGGAAACCACCACATCATATGATCGATAATGCCGGAAGTAAAGTGCTATATGACATGCAAGTTAAAATAGTTTCTTGACATGTTCAAAGGGCTGCTTGCCTGGCTCGACAAATTCTCTGGGGTCTTCGAAGTCTTCGAGTCCAACTGCTTTGTCAATGGCGCAATCTATCGATGCGGAAATAGCGACAATAAATAAACAAGCTTGCAAACAGAGCACTCAATCTACCTATCAAAAATGTTCACCTATTCTGTTAAATCTCTAAAGTCATATTAAAAATATTTACAATAAATTTATCTATGAAGACTATATTAGAAACACAATAACAAAGGCTAAAAAGGTTATTTTAATAGGTTTTAAATAAAACTAGTGATAAAAACTCTTTTGTAAATTGCACAGATGGCACTATTAAATTATATACAATATTCTAAGATTTATGGTGGAAAAAATAATTGCATTGGGCAATTATTTAGTCCTGTGGGATTTTTGCAAAACCCACCAGAAAATAAAAAGGGGAAAAGGGCACTAGATCCTGAACCAGGGGCGGCCAGGGGCTGGGCCGGCCCATCTGGTTAGTCAGCCCGCCGCGTGCGTAGTCAGGTTAAAACCTGACGCGCGGGGCTCGGCTGCCAGCGGCTCAGGGGAGAGGAGAGAGGGCACGGGCGAGGGGAGGAGAGGCTGACAGGTGGGGACCACCTGTCAGGTCCGTCTTCCTCCTCGCGTCCGAGAGGGGAACGGCTCAGCGACGGCGAGGGAGGCCATGGCGAGGGGAGGACAGGGTCGGAACGGGCTTGGGGAGGACCCGCTGGTCCTCTGGAGGTGGAGCGAAGGGCGGAGGAGGACGGGGTCGCCGGCGACGAGGAGGCCGTGGCGGAGGAGCTTCGGGACCGTCCTCAAACGCCCGTCCCAGCCTGCAACAATGATGGGAGAGAGGGGGAATCGGGTCAGGAGGGCACGGGAGGACCAGAGGGAGGAGAATGGGGACCGGAGTGGCGAGGTACCCGGAGATCGACGGCGGAGCTGCCGTGGCGAGCTTCGGCTCGATCCCGAGCACAGAGAGAGAGGGAAGGGCTTAGGCTTCACAGGCAGCCTATTGGGGTGGAGAGAGAGATCAAAAGGGAGAGAAGGCCTCCGAGGTGCCTTTTATAGGCGGGCCCGGTCCACCGAGGGCGCCGTGTTCCGGTGAGCACGGGGTGCTCATCACAGGCCACGAGAGGGAGAGGAGAGGCCCTGGGGGTCTTCCTGGGGTTAGTCCAAGCCAGGGGGAGAGAGGAGAGAGGAGGGGAGGCGCGCGCGTGTGAGTTTTCGCATTGGCCGGCTCGGGCGGTGGCGGGCACGCGCGGAGGAGGGGAAAGGAGAGAGAGGGAGGAGAGCGCCGACCGCCTGCAGGCTGCAGACGTCGAGGCCGACCAGACTGCGCCAGAGGGAGGCTCAAGGCGGCCAGGGCCATGCAGTGGCTAGCGGCTATAGTGCTGGTCGACACAGTAGCGCGCTCTGGAGCGCGGCTATTGCAGGCCATGGCATGCCCTTGGCGCCTTCTGCGCGTCCACCCATGTCCAGGGGATCCAGGGGAAGAAAACTAACTGGGCTAGGCCCTTGGATGCTCTGGGAGGGATTAGAATAGAGGGAGAGAGGGAAAAGAGGTCCTGCCAGGTGGACCAGAGGGTAAAAATGGGGGTTTTCACCATCTCAATCATGGAGCTAGCCATTGGGATTGCTACTGGAGGTGCTGGGGGTATGGGTGGAGCTGTGGTAAAAAGGAGGAGGCAAGGGTAAAAGGATTTGAGGTGAAAATGCCAGTTTTACATTTCTGGCAGAAGGTGTTTGATGATGTTTAGGGGGGTCAAATGAACTTGGATCATCTTGAGATTTGACAAGGTCAAGGGGTGATGGAAAACAAGAGTGATCACCAAGTTTGAGCTTAAGAGAAGAAAGTTCATAATGGGACCTAGGGAAAACCTAGAAATAGACAGAATCTGTTTTCTATAGATTCAAAGGGGTTAGGCTTTAACCCTTGATGCACCACTTAGTGGATCATCACTAATTGGTCATTAGAGCATGCCCACAATGTTTGAGGTCAAGGGAAGACACTTCACAATGTAAAGTTGTCAAAATTTGAATCTAGAAAGAAATGATTTTGGGTTGGTTTGATGAAGCAAACCAACTTGGATGGGGATGAAACTTTGCAAGATCACCACTTGTAATAGTGTTGACTTGCTAGAATTTCCCTGGATTTTATTGAGAATATTTCTTATAGAATCATTCCAAAAGTTCAATCTGAATAGAAAGGGTTTTGAGGGGTTTTGCCCATGTTATGATCAATCCCTTGTGTTGAAACTCATATATATGGAAAATATATGTCCACTGAGTCTCTCTAAATTTTCTCAAATATTTCCCAAGCATTTAAATAATTTTTCCCTTAGGAAAAGCCATTTCTGCCCTTAAGAAAAAGCCTTTAAATAAAATATGAAAATAATCTTTAAAAATAATATTTGGTGGTTTTGAGAAGTCATATAAATAGTAGGTTTCAAATAAAGCATTTGGGAAGAAAGGATCCACATAAATTGAGGACTTGTAGTTCAAACCTCAATTCAGAGGTTTTAGTGATCTTAAATTGAATAAATCCTTTTTGGTGAAAATAAATTTTGATAAAAATATTTTTGAGCTATATTCACATGGCATGATCATAGGGCAAGGAATTTGGATCAAGGAAGATGAAGGTGGATTGGAGTAGAACCTAACAGTGCCAAACTTGAACACTCAAGCAATTCAAACAAGCATCACATCAAACAAGCATGCACTCAAAAAGTTTTAGTTGGCTCCAAATTTTTATAAAACCAAACACAACAATGTGCCAAAATACAGGGTGTGACAGCTTAGAGTTGTGTCGGGTCTGATTCATTTGGGTGATGAACAGGAGTGAAATGGATGTGTCCTGATGATGACGGTTAAGTGTTGAACCCGTTTTGGTAAAGGTAGCGATGAGAGGCCATGTAGGAGTACATGGTGGGTTGTCTCATTAAAGTCGCTCATAGGAGCTGAGTTCCGTGTTTGTTGTTCCAAGACTAGCTACTATCGCACATTGGGCCTGAAACCAATGGACCCTCTTGGCCTATTAACCTACCATGTTCTCAGTCCAGGAATCGCAGTAGTTCGAAACGTTGATATGTGTGGCACGGCTTGGCAAGTGGATGAACGGCCCAATCGGGGCCGACTTGGGACCCTGTTCACAATGTTTGAGTCCATGTTGGAAACCTCGGTCATACTTCCATTATGTGTTCCAAATTATATAGGCGACTGCCTTCGTCGTGAGTCGTTGAAGGTTAACGTCCGTGGTCGACTCCCTCACTGGGCTTCCGCTTGAAGGTTGGGGAGGTGCCTTTTTACGTGCACATGGCGATAAGTGGCAGGAGCATGTGTGACGAAGTACACCCCTATAGGGTAAACTATCTACTCAAATAGCCACGTCCGCGGATATGGACTACTTGGAGACTTGCATTGTCCATAGACAACTTTAAGTGGATACTCTAAAATGCACCAAACAAGTGTTAGTGCTATGGATGGCTCCTTGTAGGAAGACGAGAGAGGATCCATAGTGGTGTATTGAGATAGTGAACATGTGAAGTTTTGTGTGCTCTCTCATAGGGAGACGAGAGAGTACTGATATGTTGGATACTTTGTCGTAGTCTAGGATAGCCAAAGGTCAAAGCTGGCATTCTGCAGTAAACCCCACAATCCCGTTTATTGATACATGACGCATATGTAGATAGTTTTGATGTAAGACCTACTGAGTACCTTCGTACTCACTATTGCTTATTTACATTTTTTGCAGAGATAGAAGTTGTTCTATTATGTTTCTTCTGACGTTTACATCGACAGATTAGCTTAGTAACCCATACATAGGTCTAGCTCCTATGGTAGGGTCATTGTAGCTTTTCAGGCTCTTCCAGCCGCTTTTGTAGATGTCTGTACTTAGACATGTAACTTCCTCTTGTTGTTTGTATGCTCTGAATGTTGGGTCATGTGACCCCTTCTGCTTGTAACAATACACTATGTTGGCTCCTTGGAGCCTCCTAAATAAATGTTATGTGGTAGAGTTTTGTTGTGATGCCATGTTGTATCTACGCATATCATACATAGTGCATGTATTATTGAAATGCATTGGTATGCGCGGGATTTGACACCTACTTGTGTGCCTTTGGTAGCCTTCTTTACAGGGAAATGCCTCTTTGGGCTTCCACCGAGCCTTGGTAGCTTGCTACTGCTTCGGACACATTGATTGACCGACATGTATCCTTCTTTGCTGCTGTGTCTGTCCCTTCGGGGAAATGTCTCGCAGTGTAATGGAGTCCCTGTAGCCTTCTATGACTCGTCTACGTGCAGTGATAACATTTATGTCCCACAATGTAATGGAGTCCTTGTAGCTTGCTACGACCCGTCTATACACGCTGATAATCGACACCTGAATTGCTAGGTTAGGTATGCCTGTCCCTGCATGGTTGTGCCACTTGGGTCTATAACTAGTCATGTTGACCCGGGTTCCTTGATGTGTGAATGCTAGAGACATGCTCATATTTGTGAACCAAAAGCCACAAACGTTCCCGGCAAAGGTAAGGCGGCAGCCATGGGTTACCGTGCATGAGGCCGCAAAGTGGTGAGACGTGTTACAGGATGGATTCATATGTCTTAGGATCGGGGTCCCGACAGCGTTGGTATCAGAGCTAAACGGCCCGTAGGTTTACGAAGCCAAATTGGTCGATGTTGAGTCTAGTAATACTTTATTTATATAAGGGAATTGGTTGTGGAAGGGAACTTAAGGCTCTTTTTACTCCTTTCCTCAAGTTACTCTATTCTGGGTCACCCCTTCTCTTTCTATGGGGGTTAAGAACTAGGCTTCTCTACCTGTCTGCTAGGATGACGAGTTACTGGACCCTAGACTTATATAATGGTTGATTGTGTCAAGTCATATCCCATCAGAGTAGTGAGAAGTGATGCCTATGTTCTCTCTATGCCTTGAACCATGATGATGAGTGGTTGTGCTGCCAAATCTTGCGCAGGTTGCCTCATATTTCATGCCCGTATAGCCGTTATGTTGTCCGAGTTATCCTAGGAATCATTGTGTGTTAGTGTTCTCCCTTGATTCTGAACCATGTTTGTTTCCTTCAAGATATCACCAGTTAATTCGGAAAAATGTTGGTCGTAGTCAGAACCATGGAGATGGTAGGGATGAAGAAGATCCTCCCAACCCGCCTCTCTTGGCTGAGGTTATGCTAGAAGTTGAGATGAACAAGCGTGCCACCAACCATCTGTTGGAAAACATCGATCAGAATATAACCCATTATCGCAATGAGCTAGTATCCATCAGAGACTTCATCAAGTTGCGACCACACACCTTCCATCACTCCATTGAGCCACTAGACGCAGATGATTGGCTTCGAAGTATCAACAACAAGCTGTGTTATGCAAACATGGCTGAAGGAGACAAGGTCACTTATGCCGCATATGACCTTGAAGGTTCCGCCAAACTGTGGTGGGAGAATTTCGAGAACATGCGTCCTGCAGGCCAAGCTACATCATGGAAGGAATTTTTTGAAGCTTTTTGTGAGCATCATATTCCACAAGCCTTGATAGATCGTAAGCAAGAACAATTTTGCAACCTGACCCAAGGCAAGATGGATTTGGATGCCTATAGTCTTGAATTTGAATGCCTCACGCGTTATGCCCCGGAAAAGTATACACAAATGCCAAGAAGCAAGCAAGGTTCAAGAAAGGCCTTAACACGAAGCTTCATCATGATCTTAGTCTACATGAGTTTATTAGTTTCCAGGTTCTTTTGAACAAAGCAATCCAAGCAGAAACGAGCAGGATGACCTATGAGAAATCTCGCAAGCACAACCATGATGTTGGATCATCTTCAACATCCACATCCCAGAAGCGTAGGATATGGATCCCGAATGCCGCACTTCCTTTGAGATATGCACCGAGGCCATCCTATGTGGTGCCTCGTCTGCCGATGCCATGTGCTCCCCAAAAGAACCTCAACAACCGAGTGCTCAGCCCGGATCCATGTCCCATTCATGGGGCATTCTTCAAGTGTAGTCAGCCCAGACATTATTCGAATAATTTCCCTTTGCGAGCAAATGTTCCACCCTCTTCAAGAAGTGGTGCTATTCGTTGCAAGCCACCAACAAAGAAGCCTAATGACAGGTCAGTTGTTTATACTCGTGGATGTGTGCACCATGTCACTCCAGAAGAAGCTGAAGATGTTGCTAATGTCGTGCTTAAGACGCTCCTTGTAAATTCTCATCCAACTTCAGTCCTATTTGATTCAATAGCATCCCACTCCTTCATCTCTGAATGTTATGCCTCCTTGCATAATATTGCAATGGAAGTTATGCCCTCTCCATTAGTAATTCAATGTCCAGGTTCCAAATGGCAAACTAATGCAGTAAGCCATGGGAACCAAATCCTTGTTGATGGTTTAGTGTTTCTTGCCTCTTTGATAGCCCACAAGTATTCGGACATCAATATCATTTTGGGGATGGACGGGTTGGCAGCTCATCATGCCAAAATTGATTGTTTCACTAGGTCAGTTAAGCTTACCCATCCTTCTAGCCAGATAGTCAAGGTCCAAACCCGCATTCCAGAGGGCATGATTTATTCCCTCAATGCCAATCCTCTTCCAGACCTTGAAAAAATCCCAGTAGTCTTTGACTTTCCGGATGTGTTTCCAGATGAGTTGCCAGGTGTTCCCACCTGATAGAGAAGTAGAGTTTGTCATAGACCTTATTCCAAGAACCGCTCCAATTGCTAGAAGGCCCTATAAGATGTCTCCCCAAGACCTAACTGAGCTTAAGATCCAACTCGATGAATCTTTGATGAAAGGTTTCATCCGTCCTAGTTCTTCTGCATGGGCTTGTCCTGTCCTCTTTGTCAAGAAGAAGGATGGTATGGATTGGATGGTTGTCGCTTATCGACCGGTTAATCTGGTCACAATAAAGAACAAATATCCGTTCCCCGGGATCAACGATCTGTATGATCAGCTCGCTGGATCCTTAGTCTTCTCCAAGCTGGATTTGAGATTAGGTTATCATCAACTCAAAATCAGGAATGGGGACCTTACAAAGACGGTTTTTGTCACTCGTTATGGCCAATACGAGTACACCGTCATGTCTTTCGGCCTAACCCAATGCCACAACCATCTTCTCCCGCTTAATGAATTCGATCTTCATGGAGTATTTGGACAAATTTGTCATGGTTTACCTCGATGACATCCTCATATACTTGAAGAATAAATAAGAACATTCTAAGCATCTTAGGCTGGTATTGATGAAACTCCAAGAGCACCGCCTTTATGCCAAATTCTCCAAGTGTGAATTCTGGTTGCGAGAAGTGACCTATCTAGGTCATGTAGTCTCTTCGAAAGGTATTGCTGTTAATCGCGAGAGAGATCAAAGCTGTCCCTGATTGGACTCAATCTGAATCGGTGAAGAAAGTTAGGAGTTTCGTTGGCTAAGCGAGCTATTGTCACCGCTTCGTTGAGAACTTCTCTAAAGTTGCCAAACCTCTAAATGAACTCCCCAAGAAAGATAAGAAGTTTGAGTGGACTCCAAAGTGTTAGGAAAGTTTTCAGGAGTTGAAAAGATGACTGACTACTTCCCCAGTACTTGTACCCGCGGATTTCAAAAGGGACTTTGCTATCTACTATGATGCTTCGCGACAAGGTCTAGGTTGCATTCTTATGCAAGATCGTCATGTGATTGCCTACACATCTCGACAGTTGCGTCCACATGAGGAGAATTATCCAACACATGATCTACAAGTTGCCATAGTAGTGCATGCACTTGTCACTTGGTGGCATTACCTTCTGGGTAATCGTTGCAAAATATACAGTAATCACCAGAGTCTCAAATATATATTCACCCAACCAGATTTGAATCTCAGGCAAAGACGATTGACTGAGTTGACTACGGACTACGACTTAGGAATATCTTACACCCCAGGCAAAGCCAATGTCATGGCTGATGCACTAAGTCATAAATCCTATTGCAACAACCTCATGTTGCTACAAAGTCAACCACTTCTCCATGAGGAATTTCGTAAGTTGAATCTTCACATTGTTCCTCAAGCATCCCTTTCTACCTTGGTGGCAAAACTGACTCTTTAGGATCAGATCGTAGAAGCCCAGAAGCATGATACGGGAATTCCCCGGATCAAGAGCAACATTGCAAAGGGAGTTGCCCGTTACCTCTCAGTAGATGATCAAGGTGTTATATTCTTTGAGGACCGCTTGGTGCATCCGGAACTGATCCTTAAGGAAGCTCATGAATCTCCTCTCACGATTCATCCAGGTAGTACTAAGATGTATCAAGACCTATGCCAGAGTTTTTGGTGGACCCGGATGAAGAGATAAATCGCTCAGTTCGTTGCTAAATGTGATGTTTGCCGTCGCGTTAAAGCAGAGCATCAACGGCCTAGTGGCACCTTTCAGCCCTTGGACATTCCTGAGTGGAAATGGGACAAGGTTGGTATGGATTTCATCACCGTCTTTCTAAAGAATAATAAAGGGAATGATGCCATTTTCATGGTCATCGATCGCCTTTCAAAAGTTGCTCATTTCATTTCAGTTCGAGAAAGTATAACTGCTAGTCAGTTAGCAGATGTGTATATTTCTCGAATAGTTTCTCTTCATGGTGTTACTCTTGAGATCAATTCAGATCATGGAAGCATTTTTACTTCTCGATTTTGGGAAAGTTTCCAGAATCTATGGGAACCCATCTCTCCTTTAGCACCGCTTATCATCCTCAGTCAAGTGGTCAAGTAGAAAGAGTCAATCAAATTCTTGAAGATATGCTCAGAGCCTGTGTTATCTCATTCAGAATGAACAGGGAGAAATGTCTTCCATTCGCCGAATTTGCTTATAATAATAGCTTCTAGTCTAGTCTGGGCAAAGCTCCTTTCGAAGTTCTGTATGGGCGAATATGTTGAACGCCATTAAACTGGTTAGAAACCGGTGAAAGACAATTCTTTGGACCGGATATGATCCAGGATGCGGAAGAGCAAGTCAAGCCGCCCAATCTCGTCAGAAGAGACAATATGACCATCGTCATAAGGAAGTAAGTTATGAAGTTGACGAGAAGGCTTACCTTAGGGTTTCATCTCTCAAGGGTACCCATTGTTTCTGTATCAAAGGCAAATTGGCTCCTCGATATATTGGTCCTTTTCGCATTCTTGCTAAATGTGGAGAGGTTGCCTACCAATTGGAACTAACTCCACAACTTTCCAAAGTTCAAGATGTGTTCCATGTTTCTCAACTCAGGCGTTGCTTCAAGGATCCTATCCGCAAAGTAGACCATGAAATGCTTGATCTTCAAGATGATCTCTCATATCGAGAATATCATGTTCGTTCTTGATGAAACAAAGTGCAACACTTGACATCGTAGCATCAAGTTTCTGAAGGTTCAGTGGTCACACCATTCCCAGCATGAAGCAAGCTGGGAGCACGAAGATCGTCTTCAGCTTGAGTACTCGACACTCTTCCCGACTAATCCTGAATCTCGGGACGAGATTCTTGTTTAGTGGGGGTGAGTTGTCACAACCCTACTTTCACTTTGTTTGTTAATGCATTAATGCATGCATTTTTGTTTCATCTGAAAATGAAATGAGGAGTGATCAAGCCTCACCATTCAAAGTTTTGCCATTTAAGCAATATAAAAAATGTTTCAAACAGTTCTACGAAAATGTTCTTGGTTCTCTAATAAAATATTGGACTGAGATAAATTTGTCAACCAATATTTTGGGATCATAGAAATATTTTATCTTGGGCTTTCGGATTAGTTTAACCGTATTTGCATTGGATATATATTTTTTATATATAAAATATAAGTTCAACAATTATAAAACTTTTTATGTCGCACAAGTTAATTATACCTAGCTCACATAAGAATTTTCAGGATTTTATAAAATGGCTAAGTATTTTATTTTGTAGCCAGAACAAAAGACAAAAAATAGAAAATAAAAACAAAGAAAAGAAAAGGAGGCAGAGGCATACCTAGGTTTTCCTGAGCCAGAAGAGGCCTAGCCCAAAGGGGCAGGGTCGTCTTCTACCTCTGCTAGTAGGCAGAGGAGAAGCCGGGCATGGTCGACGCCAGCCACCTCCTGCTTCCATCTAGGAAGCCTTGGCCCAGCTAACCGCGTCACGGCACCACCCTGGACCCCTTTTGAGCTCATCCCCTCTCTCTGCTGCTCTCTCGCTCTCCCTCTGCTCCCTCTCCCTCGTACCTGAGTGCGTCCATCACTGCTGCTTGCCGCACCACAGCCACCGGCTCCGCCCTGCCCCGCCTTGCTGCTCTCAAGCTCCGCCGCATCGCCCTGCTCCTCCTCGCTGAAGAAGTCGACCCGGGAGCTCCTCATCCCCATCTTGTCACCGTCTTCCCCCGCCTAGGCCGCCGGAGCATCGCCATCGAATTGCAGCAATCGAAGCATCCTCGAGCTCCTCAACGAAGCCAATGTAACCGCGATGAGCCACTAATGCTCCTACCCCTCTCCATGTCGTTCTCCCCGTGCTCTATAGCCTCACGCCATCGAGGTCGTACAGGCGCTGCCGCGGATGACCTCACCAGCGAGCCCTTCGATAACACCAAGCACCCTGGCCAGCCCCAGTCGACGCGGTCGAGCACAGGCTACCTCCCGGCCTCCACAGCGCGCCAAACCGCTGTCGTTCGCGCAGTTCCGTCGAGCCCCGCCACGGTTCTGGTCGCCGCCGGTCCTGCTCCTACGAGTGCCGACGTGGCACGACCATTAGAGCCTAATCCCCCTGCCAATCCACCCCCTTAGCCGCTGATAGTGGGCCCCTGGGGCGGGTCAAACCCTAGTCAGCGCGAGGATTAACCCTCTGTCATTGATGTGTGGGCCCCGACCATCAGGTTTGACCCAGACCTTGCGCCGTTGACTTGGTGATGTCATGATGATGTCGGCCTGACGTAGTAAATAAATTTCTAATAATAAAAATATTCCAGAAAATGATATAAACTTCAATAATTTATAGAAAATAATATGTAAGTCAGATTAAAATAATTTATATATGAAAATTTCTCAAAAAAATCCAATGAATCTGATGGTGGCATTTTCATGCATGTTAGAGGAACCTAAATAGTAGAACTTGGACATTTTGTTCAAAACACATTAAGTAACCTCACATATGCAGTTGAATTTGAACCTTGGGTTCAAACCATCTTGATTTAATCTGTTGATATATGCACTAGCTCAAACCAGCAACATGTTTCCATGACATTATCATGCATCATTGTGAAGCGTTTGATGTGCTTAATTTATACCTTGTTTGATCTTGTCAATAGACTTGCGAGACGTAGTTATCGACAACATCGAAGAACAACTGGATTCTTTCGATAAACAGGCAATCAACTCCCCCTTGAGCATATTCGATATAATCCCACTCTCTCGCTCTTGCTATCATTTCAATGCATTAGGACAACATGATTCAACTGCTACTTTTGTTGCGGTAGATCAACCCACCCCTTTGCATGACATGTCATTGTCACAATAAATAACTAAACCAAGCAAATTAGCATAGATGGTAGATTCTTGAGCCATGTTGTGCTATAACCCTGTTATGCTTGCTATGCTTAGAGTTGTGTTGGGTTTGATTCATGTGGGTGATGAACCGGAGTGAAATGGATGTGTCCTAATGATGAGGGTTAGGTGTTGAACCCGTTTTTGGTAAAGGTAGCAATGAGAGGCCATGTAGGAGTACATGGTGGGTTGTCTCATTGAAGCTGCTCATAGGAGCCGAGTTCCATGTTGGTGTTCCAAGACTAGCTACTACCGCACATTGGGCCCAAAACCAATGGACCCTATCGGCCTATTAACCTACCATGTTCTCAGTCGAGGAGTCATAGTACTTTGAAACGTTGATAGGTGTGGCATGGCCTGCGAAGTGGATGAACGGCCCAATCGGGACCGGCTTGGCGCCCTATTCACAATGTTTGAGGCCATGTTGGAAACCTCGGCTGGACTTCCATTATGTGTTCCAACTCAGATAGGCGATTACCTTGGTCGTGAGTCATTGTAGGTTAACGTCCGTGGCTGACTCCCTCGCTGGGCTTCCACATGAAGGTTGCCAAGGTGCCTTTTTATGTGCACATGGAGATAAGTGGCTGGAGCATGTGTGACGAAGTACACCCCTGCAGGGTAAACTATCTATTCGAATAGCTGTGTCTGCGGATATGGACTACTTGGAGACTTGCATTGTTCATAGAAAACTTTAAGTGGATACTATAAAATGCACCAAACAAGTGTGTGTGCTATGGATGGCTTCTCGTAGGAAGACGAGAAAGGATCCATAGTGGTTTATTCAGATGGTGAACATGTGAACTCATGTGTGCTCTCTCGTAGGGAGACGAGAGAGTAGTGATACATTGGATACTTTGTCGTAGGCTAAGATAGCCAAAGGTCAAAGCTGGCATTCTGTAGTAAACCCCACAATCCCGTTTATTGATACATGATTCATATGTAGATAGTTCTGATGTAAGTCTTGCTGAGTACCTTCGTACTCAATGTTGCTTATTTACATTTTTTGCAGAGATAGACATTGTTCAGTTATGTTTCTTCTGATGTTGACATCGACGGATTAGCTTAGTAACCCAGACAGAGGTCTGGCTCCTATGGTAGGGTCGTTGTAGCTTTTGAGGCTCTTCTAGCCGCTTTTGTAGATGTCTGTACTCAGACATGTAATGTACGCTTGTTGATTGTATGCTCTGAATGTTGGGTCATGTGACCCCCTTCTGCTTGTAACATTATACTATGTTGTCTCCTCGGAGCCTCCTAAATAAATGTTGTGTTGTAGAGTTTTGTTGTGGTGCCATGTTGTATCTACACATATCGTGCATAGTGCATGTATGATTCAAATGTATTGGTAAGTGTGGGATTTGACACCTAGTTGTGTGCCTTTAGTAACCTTCTTTACGGGGAAATGCCTCTTTGTGCTTCCACCGAGCCTTGGAAGCTTGCTAATACTCCGGACACATTGATTGAGCGGCATGTATCCTTCTTTGCTGTTGTGGCTGTCCCTACGGGGGAATGTCTCGCAGAGTAATGGAGTCCTTGTAGCCTGCTATGACTCGTCTACGTGAAGTGATGAAATGTATGTCCCATGACGTAATGGAGCCCTTGTAGCTTGCTATGACTCGTCTACACATGCTGATGACCGACACCTGCATTGTTGGGTTACGTATGCCTGTCCATGTATGGTTGTGCCACTTGGGTCTATTACTAGTCATGTCGACCCGAGTTCTTTGATGTGTGAATGATAGCGACATGTTCATATCCATGAGCCAAAAGGCGCAAACGGTCTCGTCCAAGGTTAGGCGGCGACCGTGGGTTACCGTGCGTGAGGCCGCAAAGTGGTGTGACGTGTTACAGGATGGATTCGTATGTCTTAAGATTGGGATCCCGAAAGCCGACAGAGTTCATACTAGCTTTTCTCCATCTCAATCTTTTCATCAAATATCGTCATTATTGCCTTTCACTTGCATGAATGAACGGTGTGAATAATCATAAGGGTGCACGTGCATTGGACTAACCTAGAATCTGCACATAATAACTCAAAGGAGAAGACAAGGTAATATGGGTTCCCTGATAGATAAACAATTATGCTTATGAGAGCCACTCGACATTTTGATTGTGGTCTTCCCCTTACGACCCAAAGAAGTAAAATTCAAAACAAGGACGAGAAAAACTATTTACATGGGAAAACTCCCAACAAGCAAAAGAAGAATGAAAAATCTTTTTGGGTTTTCTTTTAATGCTACAACTAAAAAGACTAGAAGGTGAAGCTATAACTGATTTTTTTGGATTTTCTCAAAGTTAATTAAATACACAAGAAGAAAACGGAAAAAGAAATAAACTACCATGGATGATACAATGAAAAAGTATGAACACCGACTAATAAAATGTGTGAACGTGAATGTAATGTCGGTGAGAGATACATACTCCCCCAGGCTTAGGCTTTTGGCCCAAGTTGGTTTAGGGCCATGGCTGGCCCGAATGATATCCAAAGCCATAGTTGGGGTTCTACTAGGCTGCAGCGGCAATCGCCTAAATGGCTGCAGTGTGAAGGCGAGCGGCTTCCACATTTTGCTCGAACTCTTTTGCCTCCTCTCTAGTTATAAAGTATCTCTTTTTTCCCGATAGTTAAAGAAGGGAGGAGGAGGAAGGGTAACATCGAGAACACGCTGTCTATCAAAACTTGGTTGGTACTGGCAGGATTGTTCGTTCCTTTCAAGAAACTGAAAACGTACCAAAGCCTCATAATCAAAAAAAGCAGGTGATAACTCAATATCATTTCCCCGTATGGGTACCCCAAGATAATTAGCTACACGAGTCGCATAAATCCCACCAAATAAATCTCCATCCTTAGCATTATTATGCAACCTTCATGCAATAATGGCTCCTAAGTTATATCGCCTATCACCCATTACTGCACTCTTAAGAATACAGAGATCGGTAACAAAGAGGTGGCTATGCTCAGTTTTACCATTAATACATCTACCTATGAATATAGCAAAATAATGCATAGCAGGAAAGTGAATGCTCCCTATGGCAGCCTTTGCAATATTTCTAGTTTCTCCGATGGTGATGCTAGCAAGAAAATCATTATATTCAATTTTGTGTGGATCACTATAGCTGCCCCACTGTGGAACTTTGCATGGATGATTAAAATCCTCTAGGTCCAAAGTATAAGATTTGTCATAAAGGTTAAACAGGACGGAAGATTGATTACAATTGAATGAAAATCCAAACCTCCGCATGAAAGAATCAGTGAGTTGATAGTATTGCTTGCATTTGTCTGAAATGAATTCCTCAAGGCCAGCGTTTCTTGTGTATGCGTAGAATTCTTCCTTGAAACCGGGATAACACATAAATTGATCTGATGGCCATTCACAAGGTCGTACATGTGCTTCCCTTAGTGGTTAGAGGTCGGGCTCACGTATCGCGAGTAGCGGGGCCTTCTTTCTCGAGGAACCTCCTTGAAATACCCACCTCAACATTTTTCTTTCTCTAAAAATTCTGAAATTTTTAGTGACTCAAAATAAAGGTGAACTAAACTCAACAAAACTTATAGCAACTACTCCCACAAGTGCCTAGAGCCTACATCATGCATCAAAACTACTTGGGACCATACAAATTTGACATGCAAATTCGAAAACAAGGTCACCATAGCAGTAAAAATTTGTAGTATATAAAGGACTAGAACAAAAACTAATTGGACCACTGGAGGAGTGACATACCAAAGAACAATCTCCCAAATTAGTTTTGCGAGTGAAGCTTTGCACAAGGAGATCGAAAATGGCAGCAAAATGTGCTAGAACATGGGTTTGAGCAATGGTAGGATTTTTATGGAGGAAGATGAAGTGGATGGGTGCTGGAATAAGTGAAGGGGGCTACATGGGACCCACAAGCGTGCTAGGCTCGTCCAGGGGTGTGGCCACGCCCTATGTCCTTGTGACCCACTGGTGCAGCCCCCTGCTCTGTGCTCAGTGCCAGATATTTTAAAGTATTCCAGAAAAAATCATACTACATTTTCAGAGCATTTGAAGAACTTTTATATTCAGGTCATTTTTCTATTGCACGAAAAACTCAGAAAACAGAAAACCAATAGTATTTTATTTTATTCACTCTAACTAACAGAAAGTAAAAGTTGTGTACAGAAAGTTGTGTTTTCTAAATTCATCCATCTCATGTTCATCAAAAGGGATCCATCAATAAGGTTGATCAAGTCTTACTAACGAAGTTCTTTCGAGTGGCATGAAACCGGAGAATTTATAATAACACTAAGTTACCTCAATGGGGATATGCATATCCCCAACAGTAAGTATATCATATTTCTTCTTAAGAGTAGGAAGAGGAAATTCAAAGTCTCCAATAATTATTGTTGGAATTTTTTCAATGGACTTGATACTATGAACTTGAGGTTGTTTCTTCGGAAAGTGTATTGTATGCTCATTACCATTAATATGAAAAGTGACATTGCCATTGTTGCAGTCAATAACAGCCCCTGCAGTATTCAGAAAGTGTCTACCAAGGATGATCGACATAATGTCGTCCTCAGGAATATCAAGAATAACAAAGTCTGTTAAGATAGTAGCATTTGCAACTACGACAGGTACATCGTCTCAAATACCGATAGGTAGAGTAGTTGATTTGTCAGCCATTTGCAAAGAGATTTCATTAGGTGTCAACTTATTCAAATCAAGTATACGATACAAAGAGAAAGGCATAACACAAACACCAGCTCCCGAATGACATAAAGCAGTTTTAACATAATTCCCTTTAATAGAGCATGGTATAGTTGGTATTCCTGGATCTCCTAATTTCTTTGGTACTCCACCCTTAAAAGTATAATTATCAAGCATGGTGGAAATCTCAGCTTTCGGTATCTTTCTTTTATTAGTCACAATATCTTTCATATACTTAGCATAAGGAGACATTTTCAGAATATCAATCAAGCGCATACGTGAAATGACAAGTCTAAACATTTCAACAAAGCGCTCAAAATCTTCATCATCCTTTTTTGGATGGTTTAGGAGGAAAGGGCATGGGTTTTTGAGCCCATGGTTCTCTTTATTTACCATGCTTCCTAGCAACAAAGTCTCTTTTGTCATATCTTTTATTCTTAGGTTGTGGGTTATCAAGATCAACGACAGGTTCAATCTCCACAATATTATCAATACTACATTGAGCATCAACATGAACATCATCATTAATATTATTAGTAGGCTCATGTTCATCACCAGATTGTGTCTCAGCATCAGAAACAAAAATATAAATTGGGTTTTCAGGTGTATCTATAACAGGTTCACTAGCAGCATGTAAAGTTCAATCATCATCCTTATTCCTCTTATTACCAGAACAACTAGGTGCATCAGTATTACTCCTTTTGTAAATCTTACTCAATTCTCTTTGGATGGCCCTCAGGATACAAAGATTCTTGAGTCATTCTATCACCTCTAGTCACAACTCTGACAGAATGATCATTGTTCTTACTATTCATCTCATTAAGCAAATCATTATGTGCCTTAAGTACTTGCTCTACTTGAGTAGTAACCATGGAAGCATGTTTACTAATAAGCTTAAGATCATTGATAGTTCTACTCATATAATCACCTAAGCAATCAAGCATGAAAGCCTTAGGTTTCAATTGTCTACTAACATAAGCATTAAAATTTTCTTGCTTAACAAGAAAATTGTCAAACTCATCCAAGCGTTGGCTTTAGACTTATTATAAGGAATATCACCTTTATCAAATCTACAAAGAGAATTTGCTCCTACTACATGTGTCGTGTTATCAAGACCATGTATTTCTTCAATAGGTGGTAGGTTCTTGACATCTTCAACTTTAATACCTTTTTCTTTCATAGATTTCTTTGTCTCTTGCATATCTTCGGGACTGAGAAATAGAATCCCTCATTTCTTCGGGGTTGTCTTAGGAGGTGGTTCAGGAATAGTCCAATCATTATCATTGCTCAATACATTATTCAATAGTAGTGTAGCTTGTTCCAGAGTTCGTTCCCTGAAAACACAACCAGCACAACTATCTAGGTGGTCCCTAGATCACCGATTAGTCCATTATAAAAGATATCAAGTATTTTGTTTTTATTGAGGGGATGATCATGCAAAGCATTAAGTAAATGGAGAAGCCTCCCCCAAGCTTGTGGGAGATTCTCTTCTTTAATTTGCACAAAGTTAAATATTTCCTGCAAGGCAACTTGTTTCTTATGGGCAGGAAAATATTTTTTAGAGAAGTAATATATCATATCCTTGGGACTACGAACACAACCAGGAGCAAGAGAATTAAACCAAATCTTAGCATCACCCTTTAATGAGAGAGGAAAAAACTTAATAATATAGTAATAACGAATTTTTTCCTCATGAGTAAATAGGGTGGCTATATCATTCAATTTAGTAAGATGTGCCACAACAGTTTCAGATTCATAGCCATGGAAAGGATCGGATTCAACCAAAGTAACTAACTCAGGATCGACAGAGAATTCATAATCCTTATCAGTAACAAAGATAGGTGTAGTAGCAAACTTAGGATCATATTTCATTCTAGCATTCATAGATTTTTCTTTCCACTTGCATAGCAAATTCTTAAGATCATCACTATCCTTACAAGCAAGAAAGTCCCTAGCTACCTCTTCTTCCATAACATAACCCTCGGGTATATCAGGCAATTCATATCTAGGAGAGCTAGGTCTAGCAGGTGTCTCATAGTGTTCAGTTTCAATAATTTCATCCGTTTCAGAAGTATCATAATTTTCAGCATTGACTCTAGCAATTTGTTTAACAAGAAATTCACCCAGTGGCATAGTATTATCAAGCAATGTATCATCATGAGCATCATGCATAGCAGAAGTAACATCGTCAATTACTTGCAACATATCAGAATTACTAGCAGGTGGTGGTGTCGCAAACTTACTCATAACAGAAGGTGAATCAAGTGCAGAGCTAGATGGCAGTTCCTTACCTCCCCTCGTAGTAGAGGGATATATCTTGGTTTTTAGATCTTTCAGATTCTTCATAGTGATCAATAGATATAAATACTAGGTGACTCGGAGAATAGAGCGATGTTCCCTGACAATGGCACCAGAAAAAGGTCTTGATAACCCACAAGTATAGGGTATCACAACAGTTTTTGAGGGTAGAATATTCAACCCAAATTTATTGATTTGACACAAGGGGAGCCAAAGAATATTCTCGAGTATTAGCAGCTGAGTTGTCAATTCAACCACAGATGAAAGACTTAATATCTACAGCAAAGTATTTTGTAGCAAAGTAGTATGGAAGTAATAGTAACGATGGCAAAAGTGACAGTAGCAGTTTTGTAGTGATTATAACGGTAGCAACAGAAAAGTAACTTAGCAAGGATCAATATGTGAAAAGCTCGTCTGCAATGGATCATCGATGGATAATTATGTTGGATGGCATTCATCATGCAACAGTTATAACATAGGGTGACATAGAACTAGCTCCAATTCATCAATGTAATGTAGGCATGTATTCCATATATAGTCATACGTGCTTATGGAACAGAACTTGCATGGCATCTTTTGTCCTACCCTTCCATGGCAACATGGTCGTATTGGAAACTAAGGGATATGAAGGCCTCCTTTTAATAGATAACTGGACCAAAGCATTAGCACTTAGTGAATACATGAACTCCTCAAACTACGATAATCACTAGAAACAATGCCAGTTATTGTCACCCTGGGGGATGCGGATCATAACTCGTAATTGGTGTCTACAACTTGCATGATAGGATCAAGAACACACATATATTCATGACAATATAATAGGTTCAGATCTAAAATCATGGCACTCGGGGCCTAGTGACAAGCATTAAGCATAGCAAAGTCATAGCAACATATGTCGGATTTCAGGCTCTGCAAAACCCTTAAGATTCGAACACAGGGGCGTGTGCGAAGATCCTCTGTAGCCTCCCTAACCTAGCTCGCTAATCGATAGACACAACAAGGAACTCGCACAATGATGAGGAAGAGGACGAACACGACTGTTTACCCAAGTTCGGGCCGCTGCGAAGCGTAATACCCTACTCCTGCTTTGGTGGATTGCCTCTCGAGGAGGTGGTGCGAATGATGTAGTATAGTATTTTAGGGCCTCATGAGGGCTCCCTTCGAGGTGTTTGTGGCCCTCTACGACTTGGAGATGGATGAGTGGTTGAATGGATTGAGGTCCCTCTGTACGGTGCAGCATACCCTCTATATATAGCGGTGGCTCAGGTCCTCTTCAGTTATCGCAATGGCGGGAAGGGATCCCACAATGACCAGTTTTGAAGGGGGATAGGAGTACGTGCTCACCCTGCCCAAAAGCGGTCTTTGCCTGCAAAGTAGCTGTCGATGGCGCAGGGATGGGCTCAACGATGACATCCGCCCTGCGGGGAGGGTGGTTGCGATCTTGTTGCATCGGAATGGAAACCTTTGGGGTCCTTTGGAACCCGTGTACGTCCTTGCTCCCTTCGCACCGAAGGGGAAACTGCGCCGTCTGGCATGCTGGCACCTGCCTGTCCTTCACTGTGTCACCCTTGACTCCCGAGGCCGGGCCTTGCATATAGATCTCCGCCGCTCCAGTGGGGGATTGAGGAGGCCCATGCCTTGTCGGTCCTGACGATATTCCTCCTCGCAAGCCTAGGGCCCTCGCGAGAGCCTTGTCTTGAGTGAGGCCACGCACGACAACGTTTGGTTGATGAAGTGGGCTACGCCATGGGCCGCAGGCAGGCAGGTCTGGGTACCCCCGTTCACAGAACGCCGACAGTAGCCCTCGGGCCCAAGGCATGCTCGAGCTGGCTTCAGGGTGAAGCCTCGAGGATGGCTCGAAGCACAATGGGTCCCAAACGCCTGCGGGCCAGTCCCGCCGGTGGCGCCCCAACTCCCCGAGGCCTCACCCTGAAGCCAGCTCCTAGTCAAATTGACTCGACGCCTAGGTGCAACGCCGTCCATCATTGCTTCCCATTGAGTGTTGCTCCCGCTTCACGCCACACGGATGTGACCCTTCAGATGATAGGAGAGGCGACATGGACGATACTGCATTGACCGAACCGCCTCGCACCGCCGAGAGACATGCGGTGCTTGCTCTCCCCTGATGCCTCGTGGCTGTGGTTGCGCCTATAAATCTGCCCCACCCATGGGAAGGGAAGGGCATTGCAGTCTTGCGGCTTCTCCTTGTTTACTTTGCTCTTCCGACAAAACCCTCTCTTCTTCACATCTTCTCATCCTTCATGGCGTCCGGAGGAAATGGTGCGGGCACAAGGAAGCGTGCGACTCCTCCGACCCCATCGCCACCTCCAGTGGACGACATTGGGCCCTAGTCGACGAGTAAGTATCGTGTTGCCTCCTTGTTCTCTAGTTCTTCTGCCCAACGTCCTGAGCGTGACCCCCTCCTCCCTCCAGGACGCCCGCGGCCAAGAAGCGCAAGCTTGGCGAGCTCCAGGAGGAAGTGGAGACGTTGCAGGCCCGAGTGACCATCGTCGATGCCACCTTCCAAGCTGCCCTACAGGGCGAGGCTGAGCCCTGGGTGGAGCTGGCGTCCCTCTAGACCCAGGTCCATGAAGCGGCCGACACCATGGAGGCCGCCCAGGACGAGGCGGCGCACGCCAGGCTGTTGGAATTCCAGTGTGCCAAGAAGTTCCAGGGCATCACCGGCCACAACGCCGGCATGGTGAGCCAGTTCGTCAGGGATGCTCCCGCGTTGCCGAACGTGCACGGCGACGGGGGCTACCTTGAATTCTTCCAGAAGGTGGTGGAGGCGCTGGAGACCGGCGTCTCCCACGCGGATGCGGACAGCGCGTCCGATCCATGTGACCTTTTGTACCTTGCCTTGATGCTCGTCTTCTCCAACCTACGCCGCCTCGCTTCGCAGATCGACCTCAGGCGCATCGGGGAGCCGGTGCCCGACGGGCTCCAACGCCACCTCCGGGACGAGGTGTGCCCGCACGTGGAGGCCATCGTGGAGCGGTTTGTCTAGGTGCCCACCTCCAGCGAGGAGGATGAATTTGACACCAAGCCGCCCAGCGGCGCGGGTGGCGACGGCGGCTTCTCCCCCTTGGCGCCCTCTGTTCCCCCTTCCCGATTCGTGTAATGCTTGAAGAAGAAGTCTGTCCTGTTGGACGTTAATCTTTTGCATGTTACCTTAGACATCTTGTTTTTCTTCCTCGAAATGCTGATCGTTTGCTAGTCGTGGTATGGGTTGGCGTCACCATCGATGCGGCCCCATGTCAGCCTCCGGTAGGGCCCTTGTGCGTCTGTCTCCCTCGAGAGGCGACTCGTAGCCGTCGCTCCTGTCGGGTCCTGGGTTTGCGGATCATCGTGGTCGAGCCCCTCCCCACACATCGCCTTCCTTGTCGCTTCCTTCCTCAAGGGCCTCGACAGCCGCGTGTGGTTACCATAGTTCCTGCATCCTTACATTAGTGTGCGTAATCCTTATCCCATCCTCGGAGTCGTTATTAGGCCGAGAGGCTCCTGCGTGGTTCGGTAGTGTACTTAGCTTTGTATGACGCTGGCGATCTTGTGTGTCGCAGGGCGTGATGTGCCATTCCGTCAAGCCGCGACCCCATCCCGGATACTTCTCCCTGTCTGTTGAACGGTTTTGGGGCCATTTCAGTACACTGCATCTATAGGTCCTAGTCCCTCACATTTCCCGACCGCCGCGGCGTATGCCCAGAAGGATGCAGCCGTGGGGTCAAGCCCCGACACTCTTGATGACGAATGGATAACCAAGGACGACATCAAGAGGGGCGAGTGGCTATATGACTGGTAAGGCCCCTGAGGCATGCTACTCAGGACCCCCCCTTTGATGCTCAAACCGCTCTACATCAGTAGGTCTCTGTCCCGCGCATTTCCCCATCGCCATTAGGTATGACCGGAAACCGAGGACGCACTTCACGGGTGAGGCCCTGACACTCCTAATGCCGATCGGAAACCAAGGACGACATCAGGAGGGTTGAGTGGCCTTAAGACCGGTAAGTCTCCTAAGGCGTGCTACTCACGAGCCCCCTTTGACGCTCGAGCAATCCCCCATTCTGTTCCTTTGGGTGATGCCTCAGGAGGCCCTCGGGCCTCCCGACACTCCATGTTGTAGTGTTGTGCTGCGGTCGGAGCCCCCGAGTGGGAGCCGGCGGCTAAGAGTTGAGTGCCCTTGAGGAGGCAAGTCCTCGCCATCTAGCTCTGTGGCGCCTTGAGATGGTGCAGAGCATTTGGCTCCTTGTGAAACACCATTTAGAAAGAGAGAATCTAAGTCTGGCAAACGAGGAAACACAGAGAGAAAAGTTCCCGCCCCCTTTTTTAAAAAAAATATAAAGTTTCAAAGTTCTCAGACTTCGTTCCAAAAAATAGCAGCTTGAACAACAAAAAGAAGCAAGCAAATGACGCGCCCGGGCCCGAGCGCTGAGCATAGGGAATCCACATTGCGTTGGCATAGCCATTGATGGGCAATGTTGTTTTCTCCGCCAGCTCCGAGCTGTGGTAGCCACATTGTGTGGGAGGAACCATCGGTGTCCTCGGGGGGCTCCGGGCATATACAACCCGCTCATTATTACGTGAGAGTGTCACAGCCGTAGATAGCTGGGCAAGCCCCCAGGTGCACGGCTTGGTGGCTCGAAACTCCTTTGAGGGCCACCCCGCGCATTTCTGCTCGGTTGTGCGCCCTTACGACCCTAACCCGAATGCATCGTTCCCCGCACGACCACATGATTGCGCTCCTGAGGCCCAAACATGAGCATGATGCATCTGTATGGCCATAAGGGTGTTTTGTCGGTGAAGGCCCCGTGAGGCACCCGTGCGCCGCTCGGACAAGGTCCCGAGGGCCTCAAGAGGCCCATCCTCCCGAGGCCGTGCCGGTGCTGTAGTTGCCACGGGTGGCCCATGCTGCTTTTGTCTCGCTGCTCCCCAGACCATTGCTCCCAAGGCCTAGGGGCTTGGCCCATCGTTGCTCGCCCGCGGGGGCTCCGGCTTGCGCCGCGCCCCACGGGTCAGGGGCCACTGTCCCGCTTGCTCTGCCCAGGCCCGATGCTCCACCGACGGGAGCCCCCAGGCCCAGTTCGGGGAGGATGCCCAGGGTGCTCTTTACTCTTGGGAGGTGCTGGCGCCTGCGGCGGGCGCTTAACCCATCCCTTCAGTAGGCGGTACGACGTAGCATGATACATAGGGGCCCACGTAAGTGCTCGGTCCTCCTCCTGAGCCGCCCGTCAGTGCACCGGGGGTGGTCCCTCCCGGAGGTGTCGGGAAACTGCCCGCGCGCATCGCTCGCAAACCCTCCTGCGTCGGGCTTCAGAGCGGAGTTGCTTACCTCTGCCACCGCTATTGGGTAGGCCACGTGTCTCCTGGTGTGGATTGCTCCCTTGGCGACCTGATGCGCATCCGTCATTGTTGCTTCTTTGTCCGGACGCCTGCGCTACCTGCTCACTGCATCGGATGGCGCGCCCCCGCCTGGTCAACCCAGGAGGCTGAGAGCCAGCTAGGTCGATGAGGTGCATGTCGGTGTGTGCGTGTGGCACCCCATCGTTCCCTCCTTGTTCCTAGCGGGCGTGGCTGGGCTGCGCCCCAAAACCAGTCACCGGGATTTGTAGGAGGAGGAGAACACCGTGTGGCATGCCCCGCTCGGACCCATCCGACGCCGGAGGGGTCCCTCCGACGGTGGGCTGGGGAGCAGGCATGACATGCGAGCCTCCGATGTTTGGCGCCTGTTTCCTTGAAGAAGAGTGAGGGGATATGACACTCTTCGTGACGGTGACCAGCTCCACGATGTGATGGGCCCATGTGTCGAAGCCCCCGTGCATTGGTCGATGGTGAAGCATCTCGCTTGCCAACAACAACACATCATGCACATTGAGGTCTCCCACGTAGGTGCGGCGTGCCACTAGTGTCGGGGGCGCCGGCCGCCTGCCTTGTGCTTGAGCGGCACGAGAGGTTGTGATGGTGGAGGTAATGTTGGCGACTTGGTACTGACCGCTTGGTTGGCCTCCGACTATCGCGGCGGTGTTTACGGAATCTAACCTGCCACAGCCGAGAGAAGCTTGTTGAGTGTCGCCCATCAGAGTAGTGAAGTTTGGGAAGAAGGAAGCTTGGAGAAGACCTCGACACGCCCCCTACCTGGCGCGGCAAATGCCGGATTTCAGGCTCTGCAAAACCCTTAAGATACGAACACAGGGGTGTGTGCGAAGATCCCTTGCAGCCTCATGCAACATAGCTAGCTACTCGATGGACACATCAAGGAACTTGCACGATGACGAGGAAGAGGATGAACACGACAGTTTATCCAGGTTCGGGCCGCTGTGAAGCATAATACCTCTCTCGGAGGTGGTGTGTATGAACTAGAACAGTGTTTTTGGGCCTCATGTGGGCTCCCTTTAAGGTGATCGTGGCCCTCTGTGACTTGGAGATGGATGGGTGGTGGAATGGATTCGGGGTCCCTCTCTACGGTGCAACCTACCTTCTATATGTAGAGGTGGCTCGGGTACCTTTCCCTTATCGCAATGGCGGGAAGGGATCCCACAATGGCCAACTTTTAAGGGGGACAAGAGTACATGCTCACCCTACCCAAAGGTGGTATTCGCTTGCAAAGTAGCTGTCAACGGTGCAGTGATGGGCTCAGCAATGACATCTGCCCTGCGGGGCGGGTGGTTGCGGTCTTGTTGCACCGGAATGGAAACCTTTGGGGGTGCTTTGGGAAATCGCGTACGTCCTTGCTCCCATTGCAACGAAGGGGAAACTCCGCCGTCTAGCGTGCTGGCAGCCGCCTGTCCTTCATCGCGTCACCCTTGACTCTCGAGGTCGGGCCTTGCATAGAGATGTTTGCCACTCCGGAGGGGGCCTAAGGTGGCCCATCCCTTGTAGGTCCTGATGTTGTTCCTCCTCGAGAGCCTAGTGCCCTTCCGAGGGCCTCGTCTTGAGTGAGGCCACGCCTGTCCGTGTTTGGTTGATGAAGTGGGCCATGCCCTAGGCCGCAGGCAGGCAGGTCTGGGTACCCCCGTTCCCAGAACGCCGACAACATCAATCCAGAACATAGTGGATACTAGGGATCAAACCCTAACAAAATTAACTCGATTACGTGATAAATCTCATCCAACTCATCATCGTCCAGCAAGCCAACGATGGTATTACTCACAAATGGAGGAGAGCATCATGGAATTGGTGATGGATTGTTGGTGATGACGATGGCGTCGATTGCCCCTCTCCCGAGCCCAAAACAGACTCTAGATCTGGTCTCCCAAGGAAGAGCGGGAGGTGGCGGCTGCTCCGTATAGTGAAACGCGATGAACTCTTGTCCTTGATTTTTTTCTCCGCGAATAGGAATATATAGGAGTGGGATTGAGGTCGATGGAGTAACAGGGGCCCACAAGCATGCTAGGCACGGCCAAGGGGGCGGCCGCGCCTGGCAGGCTTGCCACCTGTGGGTTGCCCCCCTTCGGTTGATTCTTTCACCAATATATTTTTTAATTCCAAAAATATTCTCCGTAAATTTTTAGGTCAATTCGAGAACTTCTATATCTGCCCGAAAATAACACCAAGGCAATTCTGCTGAAAACAGTGTCAGTCCGGGTTAATTCCATTCAAACTAGCAGGTCCACCCACGCATTTACGTGGCTAGATCATTATTTTTTACTATTTATGCCTTTTAGACAAGAATTTGTTGTCATCTGAGTATTTATTTTTCTCCATAGTGAAAGCAAAATATGTAGTATACATTAATAGCCTATTAGTTGGAAAAGTTAAATTTTAATATGATATTTTTGAAAATAAATACACATTTTCACTGTATGGATGCATGCGGCAAGTACTACCTACGTGTAGTTACAATGTTTAAACACATGCACAATTTTTTTGCTCCTCTTTGCTCTTCTCCAAACCTCTTTAAGCATGAAGCTATAATATTCTCCTAGAGTGTGATGTTTCACCTATAATATCACTATAAACCAAATGTGTTTGCAGTTTCATGTCACCTGGTGTTCTTTTGTTTGTCCAATTTTTTTGCCTTCAATAAGTGAAGCAACCCGATTTTATGATCTTACCCCAACTTTTATGTCAATGAAGTAGGTGTGGGTTGACTATGGTTTTGTTACATTATAGCGAGGTGTAGTTCTCTAGTACCCTAGTCTTATTTTAAAACTTTCTTGATTGATATCATACTCTGGGTTCCACTACTTTTTTCCGGGGTCCTATGTTCAACTACTATGTCCTTAGTTTATTGAATATATAAGTGCATGCAAGATTTATTGTTTTATTATGTGCAAACCACATGCATTGATTATGTGTGATCCAAGCATTTTATTTAACTGACCTTTTTTCCATCATACACACTGTTGGGCCTTTCTAGCTTTTCTACCGTATGATTTTATGCTGCAATTTTTTGCCATATGATTTCATGTTGCTGGTTCTCATAGCATTTTCCAGCTCGTATTTATCTGATGCTATCTATGGGTGATAGCAAAAGTGCCTCCCAAGTTGTATGTGGCATGCATTGATGTTGTTTAGGAACCATTTACTCGAATTTTTTTCAAAACTAGTACGGATTTTGTAGAAAATTTGAAACAGATGCGTGAGTCGGAAAAATTTCAATACTAGTACCCTGTCGGCCAATAGCCGGCCGAGCAGGGACCTGTCGGCCACCACCAGGCCGACCGGAGACCTGTCAGCCATCCGTAGGCTGAAAGGATCCTGTCGGCCAATCAGAGGCCAGGAGATAGGCCTGTCGGCCTCGGGTAGGCCGAAAGGCACCTGTAGGCCAGTGGGAGGCCGACTGGCCCCTGGCTAAGCCCCGACCCTCTTTTCTTCCTCCTTTGACCAGTCATTTCACCCTCACCCTTCCCCTCTTCCCCTCTCACTACCGTTGCTGTCCGGTGGTTCCACCGACTCGCCGATCTCCTCGCTGGAACACCCAATCTATTGTCCTACCCGCTTAATTAATAGATCAAGGCATTCTCCACCGGCCTACGGTATATTTTTTTGCTTCCAACTCAATCGAATGAGAACTGTCAAGTCGGTAGTGGATTTAGTTAATATTTGTCACCGTCCGTCTGCAGGTAATGGCTTGCCCATTTTGCCGCGCTCCAGGTGGCCCTTGTGTTGCCGTTGATTCCGGTGCGTCCGTATTTACTGTGGTGCTGGATCGTCGATGTGCAAGACGTGTTGTAAGATTCGATGTCTTCATTATCTAACTGTGGCATATTCGAATGCCTTTGTTTATAAGTTTATGATCCTTGCGTCCATTCTTGTTGTAGTATGTTCCGTGTAGTGTTAGATCACATCTTTCTCGGTACATTGAGGAGTGCAGAGCTTTAGCTATTGGGAGGGGTGACACTGATATTGATCTTGCTCTGCACAACACCGAGGGTAACTTATACCATGTTATATTTACACATGGTAGGATGAGCAGTAAATTCCATGGTCCTTCGTGGGAGGAACTCGTGAATGATTATGGTCTCCGCCACAGTGACATGATGGCTGTTATGCTTGAGCACTATGGAACTTATATTAGTGTCGAATTCCATCGGGATGGTGTTATGTTGTTTCCTTTACCCCATGTTGGTAAAATATTTGTTTGACTGATTTTCAGAAGATGATTCAGCTTATACGTTTTGCGGTTCATCTCAGTTATTGAAATCATTTTTTGTAGCTCTTGAGGATCTGAGTGAAACTCAGAGGGAACTTGTTGACAGTTGTTTTTATAGTCGTGGTGTTACTCTTAATTATCATCAAATGTATGTCATGTCGCGGCAGCTCTTTGATGACAACTACATACTGTGTACTCCTTTCGTTCATAGGATGGATCGCATGAACGTTATTTCCCAACATATGGTAAGCTTTGGTTTCTGTTTTTTATTATTTGTTTGTTATTTGCTGGTTCACAAGATGGATCATATAAGTTGCTTGTTTCTGTCAGGTTATTCCTACCCTGGTTTTGAGGAGTTTGATGGAATTTGTGGCTATTCCTAGGACTGGTTCTTTACTTCTTGAAATTACTTTGGATTCAGAAGATGATGATATATTTGTGAGCATTCATTGTTCCTACTTCATTGGCTTGGGTGATCGAATGGTTTTGAAGAAGGAAGGTTTCGGAAATTTTCTGCTCGCATCGTCTATCGAAGTCAACAATTTGGTGCTCATAACATTCAAACAGCGTGCACAGGAGCTAGCTATTGTTTTCAGCTATCTGCCACTGTGAGAAAGAAAGAAAGGTCTCGTGCAGCCCACGCAGTAGAAGAAGCTGGAGATGGAGAAGGAAAATGTCCACGTTGGACTTAGTAGATTTATATTCTTTTAACTCAATTTCAGCAAGTTGTATCTTAATTTTAGCAAGATGTATCTTAATTTCAGTAAGCCATACTATCGTCGTTTTTATTTGCCGCCAATTTCTCCCGCCATCCTATCCCGCCATTTTCTCCCGCCATTCTCTGTCCCGCCATTCTATCCCGCCATTTTCTCCCGCCATTTTCTCCCGCCATTCTCTCCTGCTATTCTCTGTCCCGACATTCTCTCCCTCCCGATTTCCCGCCATTGCGGTTGTCATCTGCCTATAAAAGGAGGCATTGTATCTGCCTTCCTCCATCAGCCACCAATACTCAAAAAACCCAGCACGGTAGTCATTATGAGTTTGCCTTCTTCGGAGCAAAGCATTAGGCCTAGCTATTGGAAGAGTGCGAAGCTGCCTCAAGGGGTGGAAGCAGTTCGTTGTTGGTGCGGTGATCTCTGCAAGGTGAAGGAGGTGACGGATTTTTCAGATTGGTTGGGCATGAAGTTTTTCATGTGCGCTAATTATGAGGAAGATCCACCCGTTGGTCCTTCACCATACATCACGCCTCCGGTAAGTTTCAGTCACACAGAATAAACACGTTGTTCATATTGCTGTTGATTTGATTTGTTATATTTGTGTTTCTTTTGTAGTCTCCTCCGCCCCTGTGCTAGTACTATCATTGGATAGACACGAAAATGCCGGACTGGGCGGTGATTGAGATCGTGAAAGAAGTCGTCGAGCATGGGCAAGTTTGGACGTGGAGGAGCGCCACGAGAAGGCGGCAGCAGAGGAGAAAGCAGAGCAGGAAAGAGCTTGGCAAGAGCACTGTGTGGAGCAGAGGGCTTTTCTTGCTGAGATGAAGAAGAAAAACCAAGAAAACCAACTTCAACTGGCGGAGCTCTACCGGCAGCGAGAGGAGGCCCGTGAAGCTGAGAGGTAGAAAAAGAAAGAAAGGGCTCGTGCAGCCCAGGTAGTAGAAGAAGCTGGAGATGGAAAAGGAAAATATCCACGTTGGACCGAGTAGATTTAGATTGTAGTAACTCAATTTCAGCAAGTTGTATCTTAATTTCAGCAAGATGTATCTTAATTTCAGCATATTGTATCTTAATTTCAGCAAGATGTACCGCCAGATCCTCTTCCGCCAGTTCCTCTCCTGCCACTTCCTCTCCCGCCAGTTCCTCTGCCGCCACTTCTTCTCCCGCCAGTTCCTCTCCCGCCACTTCCACTCCCGCCACTTCCTCTCCCGCCACTTTGTCTCCCGGCTAGATAACTACATTCGTAGTAAGGAGGGTGAGCAGGCCCTTCCTTTCCCTGTCACTCCCCATCCTTCCTTCCGCTCTCGCCATTCTTTCGTGGAGATGTCTCATCCTCCTCATCCTCACTATCCTTTTGATCGTAGTTTTCACAAGGGTATGTCCGATCGTCTTCTTCATCTAGATGCCAATTTCAAGATGAATGATAGAGCAGTACCATGGGAGGAACTCATTAGCAGTGACTTGATAATGAATGAGTTGTCTCACCAATTAGCTAGGGCTGGGTGGCCTCAAAGGACTTTTGAGGAGATACGGAAAGAACTTCTGAGGTTGCATGCCAGATGGCAAAAGCAACTCCACAAGGGTGATGCTTATCTCAAGATTGCTGTGAATAATTCAGGTTTATGGTCAGTAGAAAGTGAGGATGAGTACGACCTCTTCATGCCGAGCAGCAAGGTGAAGAGTTCTGCATCGAAGGATAAGAGTTCTACATCGACAAAGGGCAGGAGTTCTACATCGACGAAGGGGAAAAGTTCTGCAGCGACGGAGGATGAAGACAACGTCTTCATGCCGAGTACCAAGGTGAAGACCAAGGCATCGTCGAAGGGCAATAGTTCTACATCGACGAAGGGGAAGAGGTCTGCATCGACGGAGGATGACGATGATGCATTCATGTAATACTATGTTTCCATGTAGTACTATGTTCTGTAGTGTTGTTCCGTGTAGTGCGGTTTAATTAAGTTGTAACGTTTAATTCACTTGTAAGGTGCAATTGATGTCGACTGATTTGGTTTGTGTTGCTATTGTTCTCTCTCCAGATGGAATAAATATGTCAATTACATATAGGATAAATATGTCCCATACATAGAGGCTAAGCATGTCAAATACATGAATATGTCCGATACATAAAGGCTACATATGTCTCATACATAAATACATAGTCATGTCTCGTACGTACATGACCATATCACTCCTCGGGCTTGCGACGAATCTCTGGCTTCCTGGGACGTGGACCGAAAGGCGATAAGCGCTGAGGCGGTGGACGAGTGTCACGATGACCACGACCATAGAACACCTCGTCCGTCGGTGTCTGTGTCTCCTGCGTCGATGGTGGTGGTGGAGTGGCAAGAACTGTCTCTGAGATACCGTAGGTGCATGTAGCACGATCATCATCCTCGCCGTCACTAGGTATGTACGAACCAGGACCAGTAAATATAGGTGACTGAACTGAAGCCATAAACGGCTGCGACTGGCTGCCGCCTGCTGGTGAATTAAAACATGTAAGAAATGACTTAGGAGACTACATTTTGCACAAGAATGTACGAAGTTTAGTTACCTAGGTCCATCTGGTGAAGCCAGGCAGAGTCAGCGGCCTGCGAAGGAGGTGGCTGCTGGTAGAAATAGCCCCCGGGCTGTGAAGTAGGTGGCTGCTACCAGGAGTAGCCGAAAGGCTGTGAAGTAGGTGGCTGCTGCCAGGAGGAGCCGCCAGGCTGTGAAGTAGGTGGCTGCTGCCAGGAGGATCCCCAGGCTGCGAAGGAGGTGCCTGCTGCCAGGAGGAGCTCCCTGGCTGTGAAGTAGGTGGCTGCTGCCAGGAGGAGCCCCCCGGCTGTGAAGCAGGTGCCTACTGCCAGGAGGAGCCCCCAGGCTGTGAAGGAGCTGCCTGCTGCCAGGAGAAGCTCCCTGGCTGTGAAGGCCGTGGTTCTAAACGCTGCAGAGAGGGGCGTGGCGGACGATGTGCTACACGAGTGTCAACAACATCGGAGACTCGCCTACATGTAACAGCTGCGACGACCCCGCGTATCTTCGCTTGAAGACTCTTCAACAGTGTTGCTTGCTCTCTCAGTGGGATATTTTCACCTCTGTCAACACGGTCGACCAAAGCAGTAACCTCCTCTAGCGCGTGAGTTCCCAATTCACCCTGTACATAGAAAGTTAACCAATTGTACATGTTCATGTATAGGGAAAACGTAAGATCTGAGATAAACTGAGGATATACCGCGTGGTGTCTAGTTCCCACTAGTGAGGAAGTTAGGAAGAGATCGCTAGCGAGAGGAACTGGGATATGTTCCGGAGCAGATGATGGAACCAAGTTGATCCTCGTGGTCTATCTGTAACGCCTTAGACACAACCCGTACGTGTCCCAGTCGAAGACACGAACTTCATCCCATATATTTGTCAGGGAAGTATTCCATTCCTTGAGGTAAGGTCTGATATCGCGAACCCAAGAAGTATGGGACTTGTTTCCTCCGCTGCGAGTATACCTGAGATTGAAGTGCACGTTACATGATTAGCTGTAAGTACTCCGAATAGTTTCAATAACCTATTAATGCAGAGATGAGAACCAAAGTAGTATTACTTAGTTGTGCACGTGATCTGGTAATCATGAAATAACTAGAATGTCAGGCTCTTGGAACAGACCGAACTGTCTCATCACCCTATTGATAGCCATCTCCTCAACTGTCACATCGAAGACCAGCTTGGCCTTGGTCATCCGGTAATGCTGATCTCTAGTGTAGTTTCCAGAAATACCGCCTAGGTATCTATCTGAAATAGCCTTATGGGTGTATGGTTCCCATATAACCTGATCCTCGTGCAGACTATCAAACTGCGCCGTGAAGGAGGGGTAGCAGCCCCTCACCTGGCTAGGCGTAAACTGTCTCTACACATCACAACAAACATTAGTACGTAACATTGAATAGCAAGAAATAAACATTACTAATTCATATTGTTAACAATGAAAATAGCTCTCTTCGTGCCCAAACAGATCCCACAGTAGGCAAGTCACCGATAGAAGGTACGTAATGTCCAGCAATGTCCTCCTTGCCGAAAGGTTTGTCAACACTAACGTAGGATCGACCAATGGGGAATCTCTCATAAGGCCAAAGCTGCAACAGAAGTGGACATCCGAGAAGACCAGATTTCCTAGACCTCAACTGGCAAGCTTTGTAGAGGCCTCTGTACGTAGCTGCTAACCCGGCAGAACCAAAACTCCTTTGCGCAATGTTCTCAGGGGAACGTGCCTCAGCTATCTCTCGTGCAATGCCGATCAATCATGCATCTATAGTGGTCACGTGGTTCTCTGTGAACATAGTCTTGCCAAACAACCACATAATATATGCCTCTAGGGACCGGTCAATCTATGGCTCTGACAACTGATAAGTGGGATATCCTAAGGCAACAATCTGAAACTGGCTCAACCACCTGAAAAGAGGCTCGTGCCGATCGTTTTCTAGTGCGGTGGTTGTTGGCAACATAGCTAGAAAACGGGCATGCATAGATGCTAGCCAACCATCTTCTACATCTAAAGGTCCTATGGCAGCACCGGCGAGAGGTAATCCCAACAAGTAAGACACGTCCTGTAAAGTAGGAGCCATCTCTCCCCATGGAAAGTGGAACATATGTGTCTCTGGTCTCCTTCTATCTACTAAGCAGCTAAGGAGTGACCTGTCGTAAGAGATGCGTGATACTGGCCTCTTGTGCAGCTGCATTTGTTCGCCCGCGTCATCCAAGTTCGGGTGATCAACCCACTCATCCAATGTACCCTCAACCAGTTGTGCCAAGGGTAGAAGTCCAGCCCAATTCAGCCTACAAAATATAGAAAATGTAGCTTACAATTAGCTACTATCAAAACGATGACGAACGTGCCACGTGATTGTACCGACACATACCTATCAACCCATGCAGGGTGTATCGTCCAGTTAGACTTTGGGGTACGAGTGATCAACACGTCTAAGTTCGTGCCCGATTCCGTAATTGCGGCTTGGTGCCCTCTATCGATATTACCATTAAGCATCCAATATGAAGCCATATCTGCAATGAGAACATAGTACAAACATATCAGAAAATATAACATAGAAGGGGGCGCACTCAAAATAAAAACTTAGTATCCGAAAGGCATAAAAACATAGTCTCACATATTACGAATAAAAACATAGTGCACACATATTACAAATAAAAACATAGTCCGACATATTACAAATTAAAAACATAGTCCCACATATTACAAATTAAAAACATAGTCCCACATATTACAAATTAAAAACATAGTCCCACATATTACAAATACAAACATAGTCCCACAGATTATGTAGCGTCTGAGTTATTCATTCCTCGTCTGCCCCTTCGGCCTCGAGAGCCACGTCCACCACGACTGCCAGGACCTCCTCTTGCAACTGCTGTTGCATTTGTCGATGCGGAAGCACTCGTCGATGTGGAAGCACCGTCTTTCTTCAGTGTGGGGCTATATTTCATCCTATGACCATACACCACACAAAGCAAACATTGCCTGGTTGCTCCACCTGCTTCAGATTGGTCCATATCGTTTCAAATGCGCTTTACCTTACGCCTGCCCCTGCTAGTTCGCCGTAGTGCAGGATCCGGGATGTATACTCTATCAGCATCGCTTACCTTGTTGAAATTGGCGACGACTCTAAACCCTGTCATCTCACCTATCCACACATTGAGTACTGCCTCCTTTGAATAGTACGGAGACACGAAGGACATAGCGTCCAACTGAATCTGGCCACAGGCAGCCAACACATGTGAGGAAGGCAGGTGCAACAACTGCGGCTTGTTGCATGTACACTCACAAGTTGGATAAAATTCTGCTCCAACTGTAACCTCATGCGTCCTCACCTCATTTCCAGAACCGAAACCATCAGTAGGAAGCCGAACCTCGTACCTCCTTTCCTGATTACCTATGAGTGTGACGGCGTGCTTCTTGGCTTTCTTTATCTTATCAGCCATATACTCCATGACACGGCTGCAGTAAGGAGTGTTCTGATTATCTTCAATATGCTTCCTTGCCAACTCATGCCTTTCTCTGAAATACCTCACAGTGCCATGGAATACACCATCCACAATAGTTGTCAGTGGCAATGCTCCACTCCCTCTGAGAACAAAGTTATAGATCTCTGCAAGATTGGTTGTCATGTGGCCATACCAAGATCCATGGGTGTCATGCAGCAAAGACCAATTCACTGGAGGCTCTTTCTCTATCCACTCAGAAAAATTCTTTATTGCCCTGCCCTTCTTTCGCTTTGTATTAGGAGGGTCAATTGCTGGCAAGTCACAAAGACCAACTGGCCCCTCCATCTCCGCAATGAGTGCTGTTAATTTAACCTTGTATTTCTCCATTTTCTTCCTGGCAACCACCTGCTTCTTAGTGAACTCATCAAGTTTGGACCAAATAAAATCATATTTTTGCCGCTGGTTCTGCTTGCATAAGTTCTTGAACAAGTTCATCAACCGTTTGTTCTTGAACTGTGAGAAAAATTAGCACCAAGATGGCGCATGCACCACCGGCTTTGCAAGTCCTTCTAAGGTGTTGGCTCGTTAGCAGTTGGATTACTCAGTGTCTTCACGGCCTTCAGTATACCGGGATGTCTGTCATGAATGAGACACACATTTGGTCTATCCTTCACGATCGCGATTTTAATTTGATGGAAGAACCATACCCAGCTCAGAAAGTTCTCACCCTCCACAAATGCCATGGCTAGTGGGATGATTTGGTTGTTCCCGTCCACACCAATAGTAGTCAGGATTTGCCCTTTGTACTGACCAGTCAGGAATGTACCATCCACAAACATCACAGGAGGACAATGCCTGAAAGCTTTGATGCACATACCGAAAGAGAAGAATACTCGTTTCAACACCTTGTAGTCAGGTATGCTTTCCAACCTCGTGTGCTGAATGTTAACATAAGTGTCGGGATTCCTCTCCTTCAGTACGTCAAGGAGACGCACAACATTATCATAGGAGTCGAAGAACATCCAAAACTCTCCTCCATAGCCTTCTGCTTAGCTCTACAAGCCTTCCCATATGGAATGTCATACTTCCATCTGACCTTCACTGCGGTCTGGATGTGCTTTGCCTCCATATCTTTCTTCGTTACTATCTCAGTATACATGAGTTGCGCTATGAGAGTTGAAGTAAGGTTTGGATGACGAGCCAACATGTTTTTCCTAACATAATTATGCGGTACAACATTTGTCACAACCCAATGGATGTGATACTTTGGCATGTGGTCGTGCACCTTCGCACGACAACCAAATTCAACACACTTCACGGTATATTTCGTTGGACTAGATATGTGTGTTCGGAAAACCCTCTGGGTAGACATAGCCCACTTTATCACCGCATACTTCAATTTCTTCTTTGTGTCAAACATAGCCCCGATCTGGACTTGGTTCAGATTATATTGCCATGGAGTCTCATGGCCATCGTTGACAGTAAAGCCGGTGGATATGTCCTGCTCCCATGCAGCAGGAATTGGTACCTCCTCCTCATCCTCAGAATTTTCAGAATCAAGTTCCTCTGCAATCCCATCCTCGTCCTCTTCCTCCATCACCCTCTGCATTTCCTCGCCTTCCTCGTCCCCATCAGCAACACCAGAGGCAGCTAATACTACCGATTGAATACTCTGACCAGCATTAACATAATCTCACTCATTGTCGGCTTGAGTATCATTCACATCCGGTGGCTGTGACCCGAATACATAAATCTCGTTAGCCACTTGACTACTCTGCCCTGGATCATACCCCACGGTTGGCGGTACGATGTTCTCCTCCTTCGCCACTGGTTGCACTAGGGCATACGGATGGATTCTTCGGTCTCTGCAACGACTTAACAGAGACAACCAATGCTGGCTCCTATCTATCGGAATCAAATCCCACTTGACATTTTTACAGGATTTGATCCACAAGGCATGAATACTGACGGAACAACCTTCATGATCGAGGCCAAAACTAGTAGTCAACCAGTGCTTCAACTGCCTAATGTCTAGTCTGTCCGGGTCTGAAAGTGTCATCTCGCCTGTTTTAAACTCGCTAAGATCAACCCCCAACTCATTATATCGAACAGTACCAGGGCCGTAATACACAGTCAGATTTACGGATTCAGACATTTTAACCTGTTCAGACAATGCCAGCTTCTCATTATTCGCAACGAATATCGACACTAAAATAAAACGTACACTGTAATGTACCTAAAAAAACCTACATTAAAATGAGCTACACAAAAATTAACCGACACTACTATGACTAAACTAACTAAACCTATACTACGAAAACAAAAACTAAAACCCGATACTAATATGACTACACTAACTAGAACTACATTAATATGGCTACACTAAAATCAGTACACTAACACAAGTAACCTAAAATAACTATGCTACTAAAAATAACATAAACTAATTGTACGTACATTACAAAAATAACAAAAAAAACCGAAATTAACAGCAAAAAAATTATACCTTCGACGTGTGAGTGCACTCCTTCTTCCTCTCCATCCTCTTCTTCCTCTATACCACTCCACCTTCTCACCATTGCAAGCTCCACCACCACACCATCTTCTCCTCCACACGAGCAAACCAGTACACCGTTGCGGAAAATAAAACCGTAGGGCGGGGTAGGAACACACGATCTAGCAATTCATCGGATTGAAACGGAAAATGAGTGAAGGGATTGGGAGATAGAGGGGGTTGAATTCGGCCTAATAGAAGAGAAAAAAGGAAGAAGAAGGAGGAAGAAGGGAACCGGCCGACGCAGCCTTATCTGGGGAGCTGTCGGCCTCCACCTGGCCGATAGGTGGGCCCTCGGCCTGGGGCTGGCCGAGTCGGCCTGGGCCTGGCCGACAGCCAGGTTTCGGCCCAGGGCCGGCAGACTGCCCCCCGGTGGGCCCAGAGAAGGCCAACAGGGTGCTAAACATGAATTTTTTTTAGACGTACACATTTTTTTCAAAATTGCTGTAAAAATGATGCTATTTCTGAAAAAAATTCCATTTACTCGACCAAGAGCCTGCCGAGTATGTACCTGGTCTACTTTTATTGGACATCCTTCCCTCCTCAACCCTCAAATCTTTCAGCCTATTTTTTGCATGGCTTCTCTCGTACCAATATGTGCAATTTGTCAAGACTCTAGGAAAACATAGAGATTTTCCCAGTTAAAGGTATCCATGTAGAAACAATTAAGGGACGCAAAATGTTCTTTCATAAATTCACAAAAAATTGATATTACCAAATGCTTGAGGCACGTGTAAATTCATATCAAAAGATTTATTTGTGCCTGAAAAAATTAAATGCTCTAGAAAATAACCCTTTGATCAGAAAAATTAATTTTAAATCGTCTAAAATGGATTTGAAATCGTGGCACAAATCTCATAAAATTTCCAATGAAAATTTATACACACAGAAAAGACAAATCATATTCATGACTAAAAAAATCAAAAGTGTTGACAATTGCTATTTTTTACCTCAGAGCTCATCCTCTTATTTGGCACTTTCCACTATAAATACTAAGAAGAAAAGGTTAATCACGTCTGCACAACACATGCATGTTTCGTGCGGTAGTAGTATTACAGAGTCGCTCCTTGTTCCTCGTGATGCCTTGGCTAAGTTCATGTGACAGTAAACGGGGCGATGACCCATCTGACAATGAGAGCTTTCTGCCTTCTATCTCAACGTATGTGCTCCCACTTGAGATGCAACCACTGCAATTGGTACTCACGATCACGGTGTTCGTATGGCAGCAGTTGCTCGTCCATCTCCATCATCCGCCAACACATCTACCGCCACACGAGCTTCTGTTCGCGGACGGCGAGAAGCAGATGCAGCAGCCACTGCCCGACGGATGGCCCTTCCTTTCCCAACCGTAGCCTCCTGAGAGAGCGCCTGTTCCCATCCTCCTCTTTATGTATGTTGTTCTTGTCTCAAATCTTGTGGTACCCGATGTTGTGTTTGTAGAAGAGGTCGCTACCAGAGCTGGTGGCGCCTGAAATCCCATTGGAGCCGGCGAGACTATGTCAGGACCGCTTGAGTCTTCTGCTTGACGTCGACGATAATAGACCTCATCTAACTCACTATCGTCCGTGTCAAGGATTACAGGATACTGGTTTGTGTGGTCGTTGTGGTGGGAAAATCTGATGGGAAGGCAGAGGGTGTTGTCGTCGGGAGCAAAGTGCATCGGGGTGGCTGGCCTGACCATCCCCTTCTTGGTCAGGATGTTGCTCTTCTTCCGTTGTTTTTTCTTGGAGCTTTTTTGTCCTTTCCTTGATCCGGCGGGCTCTGGAGTATCTTATTAGGAAGATGTTGCTTCTCCGACGCGGGTGTTGTTGTTGACTCCGATGGGATCGCGAGTGTACTTCACAGAGTTAGAGTCAAGGAACCTTTTGGATCGCGGAGTTAGGTTACCATCAGCGACGATAACCGTGATCCGGTTCAAATTCAAAGTAAAGTCAGGGGCAATGGTTTCCTCCTTGTCACATGCATTTATGTATGTACAATGGAAACCTGCTGTTCCATCTATTCTACTCAATCTCTTTCTGTTGTACACATATGTGTATGATGGAACCCCCTTTTTTAGTTGGAGAGAACCCTTTTATTCTAATATATTCGTCTCTTTGTATTACACACATCTGTTCGTGTCCCTTGGATATAGATTATTCACACAAAAAAACATTAGCCAAAGATTGTTTAGCTTAAACTGGGTAGAGATGAGTGTCCTCTAGAAACTAATCTAGGTGCTTCCAAGTTTGTACGTGTTTCCTTGCCTAATATCTTTTTGCGGCAATGTCCTTGCCTAATGTACAACGTTACAATGTGCGTGCTTCTTTGGCTTGTATACATGTATTGCCACAGGAAACCAATGCATGCCCCTGGAAAAAAACAGATCTTGCTTAATTTTAATCCTCGATACATCTTAGTATTTTTAGTATAACTGTTACTTTTCTATCGTTTTAAGTATATAATAATAGATCATGCACATTAGTGTCCAAAACAAAGGGAAAAAAGGGTTTTAAAAGTAGATACGATGGAGACGTACCAGTCATCCATGACTCACGGTATAATTCATATCCGAGGTAAGCACCCGAACAATGCCTTTCCCCTAGCGATACGAAACAAAGAGTCCACTCATTGGTGCCATCCCTCATGATATACATCACACGTGTAATCCATGAGGATACGCAATGGTCTGCCCGGTGCCTGTAAAGACAACGCATGGTTGCCCTACCAGGCATGACCCTGTATCGAGAGTGACCTTGTCACTCCCGCCACTAGTAATGAGGGATATATGCCAGTACCCACTAAGGTAGTCAACAAAGCCCCGTCCCATAAGGGGTATCATGGTCGTACATGTAAGGTTGGAATAACGGTCGCAACATACACCAATCCGTTTTAGAAAAACCACACAGACGCACTTGCTCTGGTACCCACGCCTTTATCAAGTGGCTACCTAGCTCATCATCATCTCATTCGGGCATTAGTGACACCTGACAGGGTTTTCGAGAAGTCTTTGAAAACACTTCTGCTTTATCATCATGCATATTCCTGTCCACTTGCGTAGCATCTACTAAGCATCTTATCTACTTCCACCAGCACAACCCTTATAAGGATTCTAGGTTCATGCACTCGATGCAAGTATCAGCGACAAAGTATCGGAGGTATCCCACCGAAGGGGGGCAACACATCACATGATCAATTCGTCGGAACATAAAGTGTTATATGACATGCATGAAAAGTTTCATAACATGGTCAAAGGGCTGCTTGCCTGGCTCAACAAAGTCTTTGGGGTCTTCGAAGTCTTCGGTTCCAACTTCCTCGTCAACAGCGCAATCTATTGACGCGATAAATAACGATAATAATAAGCATCACACAAAAACAGAGCACAAACTCTACTTCTAAAATGTTACCCTACTCTGATAAATACTACAAACTATTCCAAGAATATTTGTATATGGTTTCGAAGTTCATTAGGTTTTCAAAACTATTTATAGAAGAGGCTAAAAATGCCTAAAAGAGGTTTTAAAATAAAACAGTAGATAAAAGGTTTTCAAAAAATTATACAAATGGCACTCTAAAATACTATAGATTATTACAGGAATAATGGTGGAATAATATTTAGCATTGGAATATTATTTTGCTGAGAGGATTTTTTTGCAAGATGTGAGAAATAAAGAAAAAGAAAAGGAGCTATGTGCCTGGGCCAGAGGCGGCCAACAGCTGGGCTGACCCAGCTAGCCAGCCAAGCAGCCGCGCGTGCCGTCACGTTTAAACCTGACACGCGGGGCCCGACAGCCAGTAAGAGCGAGGGGAGACAGAGAGGCGAGGAGGAGGCCGACAAGTGGAGTCCCCTTGTCGGGTCTTTCTTCCACCCCGAGAGAGAGGCGAGGAGGAGGTGGACAAGGGAAGATCACCGGCGTCAGCTCCATCTATGACAAGGAATGGCGGCAACCAGAATGAGCTCGGGAGGATGTCACTGTTCTGCAGGTGGTCGGGGGAGTGAGTGGTGGGGGCAGAGTCGCCGGCGGCGAGAAATCATGGCGGGGCTGCTTCGGGAGGAGGTTGCCGGCGTCGTTTCTCTGCTGCAAATGGACAGGGAGGAGGGGGAAAAGGGTCAGGGGACCCTACGGACCTAGGGAGGATGGGAGGAGGACCGGAGCGGGCCGATAACCCGAGATCGACGGTGCTCTGCTGCGGCGGTGCCTCGGTCGATCTCGAGAACTGTTGCTCGGGGAACTCAAATGGGTGCTCGGGACGGCCGATTGGGGTGGAGAGAGAGAGATCAAATAGGAGAGGAGGCTCGGGGGAGACCTTATATAGGAGAGTCGCGGTCCACCGAACCCCTGGTGCGTCGACGAGCTCAGGACCGAGGCCACAATGGACGGGAGGAGACTGGGGTGAGTCTGGGGCGTTCTTGGGGTTGGTCTACGTCCAGGGGAGAGAGGAGAGAGGAAGAGGACCGCGTGCGTGTGAGGTAACTCACTAGACGAGCCCGGCGGCGTTCGGCATGCGCAAGAGGAGGGAGAAGGAGGGGGACAAGGGCGCCACATGTTCGAGACGTCGAGGCCGACCAACGGGCGAGAGGGAGGGGCTCAAGGTGGTCGGGGGAAGGGATTGATCGGTGGCTATAGTGCGGGTGCGCACTGTAGCATGCTCCGAAGCACGTGTATGGCTTGCCATGGCATGCCAACGGTGTTTTGGGCGCGGCCGGCCCTGTCTAGTGGGCCCAGGAGGAAATACCAAATGAGGAATCAGCATAGCATGCCCGGAAGGTAAATAGAATAAGAGGGAAGGGGACAGAAGAGAGATTCTTGTTGTCCAAGGGTGAAAAATGTGTTTTTACCCCGCCCCCCCAATCATGGAGCTGAGGTCAATCAATTATTACTAGAGGTAAAAGAACATCAGGTGAAGGTGTGGTAAAAAGAAGGGGCGAAGGAGAATAATGGAAAATGGTCAAACCTGGCTTTTACCAAATCACCAAAAGGTGTTTGATATTGATTTGGACAAGAAAATGGGGATTGCTTGCCATGAGATTTAACAGGATGAAAATATCGATAGAAATAGCGAGGATCACCAAGTTTTAGGAGATTTGAAGAAAGTTCACAATGTAACTTTGTAAAACCCTAAAAATCAACATAATCAGGTTCCTATAGATCTAGGCATGCATTTCCATTCTCCTTGATGCACCACTTGGTGTGGCATCCTTATTGGGGTAGTAGAACATGCCTACAAAGTTTGGGGTCGAGGGAAAAAACTTCACAGTGTAAAGTTGTTCAAACTTGACTCTAGACATGAATGGTTCTGTAATATTTTGGTGAAGCAAAACGATTGGGATTGGGTTGAACTTTGAAAGAGCATACCATATGACATGTGTGACTTGCTAGAATATTTCTGGAATTTATTGAGAATATTTCTTATAGAAATATTTCAAAAGCTTGATTTAAGCAGAAAGGGTTTCGAGGGCTTTTGCGCTTGATTTTGAACATGACCGTGTGTTGAAACTCATATATATGGAAAATATATGTCAAGTGAGTTTCCCTAAATTTTCACAAATACTTATAAAGCATTTAAATAAATTTTCCCTACAAGACCATTTCCAGCCAGAAGAAAAAGCCTTTAATAAAATAGTAAAATCATTTTAAATTTAATATTTGGTGGTTTTGGGAAAGTAGGTTTCAAATAAAGCATTTGGGGGGAAAGGATCCACCCAATTTGAGAACTTGAAGTGCAAACCTCAACTCAGGATTTTTTGAAAACCTAATTTGAATACATCCTTTTTGGTCAAAATAAATTTTGATAAAATATTTTTAGGTACTATACACATGGTAAGATCATTGGGAAAGATGTTTGTGTCAAGGAAGAGGAGTATAGAGAGGAGTAGAACCTAAGAGTGCCATACACAGTCAACCAAACAAGCAATCAAGCAACAATTTAAACAAGCATAAGCACTGAAAAAGTTTTAATTGGTTCTGAATTTTGTAAATCCAAGCATAGCAAAGTGATACAAACACAGGGTGTGACAGACCTACCCCCCTTACAATAATCTCATCCTTGAGATTCCTAGGCTAAGCGCTAAAAAGATAAGGGAACTCTGATCTAAGATAGTCTTCACGCTCCCAGGTTGCTTGTTCTTCAGTACAGTTGCTTCATTGGACCTTGAAGTATTTGATGGTGTGGCTTCACGTGCAACGCTCAGCTTCATCCAAAATACGAATTGGCCTCTCACGATAAGTGAGGTACGTTTGAAGGTTGATGGCTTGATGGTCGATGTCTTTGTAGAGGTCGGTGTGGTTGGGAACTTGAAGACACTTCCGGATGACACGTGGAAAACGTTGTGCACATCTGATAGCTCGGAAGGTAGCTCTAGATGGTATGCAACTTCTCCTCGTCTCTCGATGATCTTGCAGGGGCCAATGTACCTTGGTGAAAGCTTCCCCTTGATGTGGAAACGCTTGGTTCCTCTGAGAGGCGTGAGTCGGAGGTAAACATGGTCTCCAACATGGAAACTCATGTCCTGACGGTGAGAATTAGCGTAGCTCTTCTGTCGAGTCTTGGTGGTCTAGAGACACTCTCAGACGAGTTGAACTTGGTCTTCCGATTTGCAGAGGATGTCTAGTCTAAAGACTAATCCTCCTCCGGTCTCTGACCAGTTGAGTTGAGTATGACACTTGCATCCATAGAACACCTCAAATGGTGCCATCTGAAGGCTCGAGTGATAGTTGTTGTTGTAGGAGAACTCGGCAAACGATAGGAAATCTTCTCACTTGGCTCCATATGCCAAAACACAAGCATGAAACATATCTTCGAGTATTTGATTTACTCGTTTCGTGTGTCCACTGGTTTGGGGGTGAAAAGTAGTGCTGAAGGAAAGCTTGGTTCCCAAAGCTTCCTGGAATCTATTCTAGAACCTTGAGGTAAATTGAGTCCCTCGATGTGAACAATATCCTTTGGAAATCCATGAAGAATCACGATGCGTTTGATGTAGAGGTTGTCCAGTTGGTTCCCATTGTAGGTCGTCTTGACGGGAATGAAGTGGGCTACCTTGGTCAGGTGATCGGCAATGACCCAAGTGGAATCATGTCCTTTGCTTGACCTTTGTAATCCACTGAGGAAATCCATCCCGACTTTATCTAATTTCCATTTAGGCACTTTGATAGGTTGCAATAGTCCAGCAGGTCTTCGAGGCTCAGCTTTGACTCTCTGGCATATGTCACACCTAGCAACAAAGGTGCCTATTTCCCGTTTCATGCCATGCCACCAGAATCTTGCCTTGAGGTCTTGGTACCTCTTGGTTCCTCCAGGATGGATGGAATATGGAGTGTCATGAGCTTGTTGCAAGATCAAGTTCTTGAGCTCTTCTTTGTTGGGTACGCAGATGCAATTCCCAAACCATACAACTCCTTCTTCATCCACTAAGAATCCTGGAGCCTTGCCTGCCTTGATCTTCCTCTTGATGCCTTCAATGCTCTCGTGTGCCTTCTGAACTTCTTTAATATCATCCATCAAGGTAGGCTTTGCTTTGAGGTTGGCGAGGAATCCAGGTGCAACTAGTTCCAATCCAAATCTTTCAAACTCTTCATACAGGGCGGGTAGCCTTTCCTTAATCATAGCATTCAAGGAACAAGCCTTTCAACTTAAGGCATCAGCTACTATGTTAGCCTTTCCAGGGTGGTATTGAACATTGAGGTCATAATCCTTGATCAACTCTAACCATCTTCGCCGCCTCATGTTCAATTCCCTTTGGGTGAAAATATACTTCAAACTATTGTGGTCTGTGTGTATCTCACATCGCTTCCCCGGAAGGTAATTGTTAGTGTGAAAACCGGTGGATCTTGGGTATGGGGTCCCAAGCTGTGATACTAGGATCGATGTTAACAAGGGACGAAGGAGATGATGATTACCCAGGTTCGGGCCCTCCTATGGAGGTAAAACCCTATGACCTTCTTGAGTATATTGATGGTTTGAAATTTACAAAGTTGATCTACCTCGAGAACGAATAGCTAAACCCTAGATGAGTTTCTCTGCCCTACAATCTAAAAACCCTCCGGCTTATATAGACGCCGAGGGTACCTAGGGTTTTCACATGGTCGGTTGCACATCGAAGGGAAAAACATGCCTATCTACTATTTCGAACTTGGAGGACACTCCACGACTCCTAAGGCTTCCTCCCTGGCGACGGGGGCTTTGATCAATCCAATGCTCAGCAAGTGGCCCACATAGTCCAACCCATAAGAAACAGGTCAGTCATCCGAGGACCCCTTAATCTAGGACTCCCTCAATAGCCCTGAGACTAGCCTCCAACGCCGAGGTATAATATCCGAACAATCTTGCATGTTGAAATATTTGGCTTGTGAGGCGAGTACCTCTATCCCTTCTTGTTCGGTAACCATCCCATCATCGGCGAAATCCCAAGCGTCACGAACTTGCGGGACCCATCATAATATCTTCTAGTGCTTCTCGATCCTCGTGCACCAAGGGGAGATGAGTGGTCCAACAGGTTTTTACAGACTGCCCCTCCCACAAAGGAGGCAACACCCATTTAAACAAGTTGAATCGTGGAATGGGCCACATATTCTTCCTCCCCATCAGAAAAAACCTCCAGCGAGAGATCACCACACAAACATGGCGAGCTCGCCCAGCTCTTCCTCGCGCCCTTACAGCTCTTGTCCTGGGGATTGGGCAAGTTGTTCTGTATCCCTCCTTCGACTACGAAACCTCGAGACCCAAGGGTATCTTCCTTCCTCGGATCTAGCGGATACCCACATGGATATGACTTCTTTTAATAGCAAAGCCTTTGTGGAAAACTTCCCTAATCCCCAAAAGGGAGAGTGGGTATGCTTCGAGCCCTTCCTCTTGTGGGTCTTGGGTTACCCATTTCATCCTTTCTTGAGGGGATTACTGGAATTATATGGGATCCAGCTCCATCATCTCACCCCTGGATCTATTCTGCATATCTCGGGCTTCTTTCCCCTTTGCGAGAAGTTTCTGGGCTCTAAGGCACACTTTCGATTGTGGAGGAAGTACTTCTGCCTCGTCCCCCATACTCGAGATGACTCAATTCGAGAAGTCGGAGGACCCGAAGTATGTCGCATAGCTAGGACGGGGTATCTAGTGGGGACACCGAAGAAGGATTCCAAAGAATGGTCTTCGGAATGGTTATATATCGAGGACGTTCCCCTATTAGAGCCAGCTCGGAGGGGTTTGCCCGATTACTCTGATGCCCCCTTGAAGAAAAGGTACAACTGGCGACCGAAGAGCTCATCCCAAGAGTACAACGCCAAAGTGCAATGCCTGGCTATCCACGTGAGGCTACTAACTCATCACCAGCTGACCATGATAGATGTAATGGCCGTCACCATTACCCGATGTATTCAGCCCCTTCAGCAAAGAATACACCCTTTGTGGCATTACAATGGGACAAGTGACACCACCCTCTCCCATTGGCTGGGCCCTGCCAATCAAGCAGCATTAGCAGGCGCCCTTACCAACCTATACAAAGGGGAGAAAGAAGATTTTGTTTGGCTACCGACCAAGGAGTGCTACTCAAGTTACAATCCCATCGAATGGGTAAGCTTTTCGATTCTATGACTCGAGTTCAGGTTTTCCGTTTGTCATTTTTGATTGAAGCCTTTAGTCTATGTGAATAGGAATGGAGGAGCTTCATCGAGACGGTTAATTGTCCGCCCCCCAACCTGAGAAATATTCTCGTGATGACGATCCAGGATTTCATGATGACCCGGAGCTGTCAATTGAGTTCGAAGACCGGATCCTCTACCAATAGAGCCTCAACCGCTCCAAGGTGGCTATCATAGCCGATTACCCATGATCATTCCCTTCCCCTATTACAGGCAAGAAAAAGAAAAATTCTTCCCACAAAAGGCAAGTTTCCTCCATCGACCCGAACGTGCCAGCTTCTGCTCCCAAGCATCGTCTGTTCGTGCAAACATAGACCATGGCGGCAATGCCCAGACCGGGTAGCAACGGGGATCCATCAAGTGAGTCAGTTGTGAAGACAAGCCCGGCCACTCGTTGAGCCCAAACATACTTTGTTCGGCTGCTTAATTTGTTATTATGATCGATACAGCCTCACAGGAGATCTCATGTCGAAATACTCGCGCAATGAGTATAGCCATCTCCTGCCGACGATGTTGCCGGGGTGCTCGGCAACGCTCATGATTCCAGATCTTTTGCTCATACTGAACCTGCTACGGAGGTCCCTTTGGTCAATCAGGCCCCTGAAGACTTCGGGGCTTCGATATCAGTCACTAATTCTGAGGCAGAGAGCGAGAAGAACCACCAGCGGTGACGAGAACCCCTGCGCCACCCAAAATGTTCAGAACAAGAGTTCAATGTTCTACGCTCGGCTGAAGCACATCGGAGCTGCCCGAGCTGGGTTTAGGGAAGACATGAAACTCATATTATCCATCCTGCAAGTGGGTGATCAGCTATAAGAATCCATACACACATGTAAACCCAGTAGCCCCCGAGCCTTGAATTGGTCGGAATGACCGAATTAATGGTCTTCGTATTGTTTTACTGATGATGCAAGCCTCAAGGCGGCAGAACAAGCAACTGGCCAAGGAACCGGAGGCGAGCCGAACACAGGTGGAATCCGTGAAGGCCGAACTGTTGGGGAACATTGCATGGGAAACAAAAAATTTCCTACACGCATGCAGATCTATCCATGGCGATGAGCATCTACGAGAGGGAGAGTGGATCTACATACCCTTGTAGATCGCTAAGAGGGAAGCATTAAGAAACGTGGTTGGTGTAGTCGAACGTCTACACAATCCAAATCGCCGTGCGTCCCGCGATCCAATCACGATCTGTCTTGCAATCCAATCACGATCTGTCCCACAAACTTGATCACGATCCGTCCCACGAACTTGATCACGATCCTTCTGATCTAGCGCCGAACGGACGACACCTCCGCGTTCAGCACACGTACAACTTGATGACGATCTCCACCGTCTTGATCCAGCAAAAAGGAGCAGAGAGGAAGAAGAGTTCTCTGGCAGCGTGACGGCGCTCCGGCGATGGTGGTGGAGCTATTCCGGCAGGGCTTCGCCTAAGCATTGCAGAAATCCAATCTAGAGGAGAAACTATGGACTAGAGGGTAGGGTTGCACGTGGCTGAAAATCTTGTGCAAAAACCCTAAAACCCTCTAGTATATATAGGAGGAGAGGAGGAGAGGAGGAAGCCTTGGCTTCCAAGCCAAGGAGGCTCGGTCAAATCAGGAGGGAGGAGTCTACCTCCTCCACTCCTAGTAGGATTAGGACTCCTTCCTTATTTTGCCTCTTTTTTGCCTTTTCCCACCTTTTTCCTCTTGAGTTTTTTGTCCCAGTCGCATGGGCCTTGTGTGGGACTTCCACCAGCCTACAAAGGGCTGGTATTTACTCTCCCACAGCCCATGAAGCCTCTTGGGTCGAAATACCCCTCCCGGTGGTCTCCTGGTACACTACCGGCACTCCCGGTACACTACCGATGAGCCCGAAACTTTTCCGGCGACCAAAACAGGACTTCTTGTATATGAATCTTTACCTCCGGACCATTCCGGAGCTCCTCATGACATCCGGGATCTCATCCTGGACTCCGAACAACCTTCAGTCACCACCATACATAACTCCATATGATGTTCCCTTTGTTCTTCGGTATGTTACTTGCCCGTGATTCGGTCGTCGGTATCTTCATCCCTAGTTCAACCTCGTTACTAGCAAGTCTCTTTACTCGTTTCATAATACAAGATCCCGTGACTAACACTTAGACACATTGCATGCAAGGATCATTGTGATGTTGTATTACCGAGTGGGCCTTGAGATGCCTCTCCGTCACACGGAGTAACAAATCCTAGTCTTGATCCATGCCAACTTAACAGACACCCTCGAAGATACCTGTAGAGCACCTTTATAGTCACCCAGTTACATTGTGACGTTTGATACACACAAGGCACCCCTTCGTTGTTCGTGAGTTGCATGATCTCATGGTCATAGGAACACATACTTGACATGCAGAAAATAGTAGCAATAAACTAACACGATCATATGCTACGTTTGTAGTTTGGGTCATGTTCATCACATCATTCTCCTAATGATGTGATCCCGTTATCAAATGACATCACATGTTAATGGCTAGGAAACCTTGACCATCTTTGATCAACGAGCTAGTTCACTAGAGGCATACTAGGGACAAAGTGTTGTCTATTTACCCACACATGTAATGTGTTTCCAATTAATACAATTATAGCATGGATAATAAACGATTATCATGAACAAGGAAATATAATAATAAACACTTATTTTATTGCCTCTAGGGCGTATTTCCAACACGAACTTGATCAAATGAAGAATTTTACTTGAGAGGCGCATGATGAGTGTATTTGTTCTGCTGATCTTAGTATATAATCCCATGCTGAAGCAGTGGTACTTTGTAGCAGCCGAATCAATAGGGAAGTTGCAATAAGATTTAGATGCAGCTCGAGAGTCTCAAACAAACGCCGAGTCCCAGCATGAGGCCGGCTTCCTTTTTTTGCAACAAAACCTGGAAGACAAGAAACGCCTCCAGGAGGAAAAACAAGCAACGAGCCGAAGAAATTGAGAGTTTGACGGCTCAATTGGCCCAGACCCAAGAAGCAATCCAGAAATTACAGAGGGGCATGTTCGGTAAGTGCAATTACAACATCCTAGGATACCTCTCATATGCTAAGTGTAATGGATATGCCTTATCTCATGTGTAAGTCTCCTAACCGAATGGTCTGAAGAAGAGATTTGATCCTACCGGGGAAGCCACCCGAAGGAACTATCCGCCCTTCATGAGTGGGCTCGAAAGGCCATGAAGAGCATGATAAAAGTGCTATGGCCCGCCGAGCAACCTCCGGAGGGGATGACCGACTTGGTTAATCGGTTGAAGGGAGCCCGAAGTCGGTTGGGGTTATGGAAGACATCGGCCTGCTAGGAGGGAGCACAAGAGGCATGGGCGATGATCAAGGTTCGGTATACCGGCCTTAACCCTGAGCATATGGCTCGGGTTGAGTCAGCAGGGCGTGATGGGCAAGAAGCGCCTCTTCATTTGGTGTACGACCAAGTGATGCCTGCCGCTCGTCTCTTGCAGGAAGATTGTGCCCTAGATGCATTAATAGACGATCTCGACCGGCCGCCGGATGAGTGATTTTATGTAGCCATGTACTTTAAATCAAAATTCGCTCTGTCTATGCTGTAAATTATGTCTTAATCGGCCATCGTCTTCGACCTCCAATGCAAACAGCTTGGGAGCGTTCCTTATGAAGTATCCCTTGCTAGGGAGGAATTCCTTCAAGGAACTAGGAAATCCAGCCATTTGGTGCGAACAGATATAAAAATGCACAGGAAGATATGTTATATTACACTTTAGCATAAGAAACATCTTCCAAAGAAAATAGTACCTCTATCGATACCTTTCTTCAGGCTGCTACGTAAATCGTAGATAATAAAATCGTATACTGCTAGTATGCGACTAATTGCTCTTTTTGGAAAAAAGAAACTAGAGTAATGGCAATAAAAACCATAATTTCTATTGTTTCTGTCGTAGTCGACCAATTTTCTGCTGAAGATAGCTAGCTTTTGGCTTCACCCGTCTAAGGTACGTGTCTGGATAACCCGGTCGTAACAATCGCAGAGGTGCTCCCTTTACTCTCTAGCTGAACAACTAGGAATGTAGAGGGTAAACACAGGAGCGAGGCAACCCAGATTGGCAAAAATCTTAGTTTGAATTGATGCATAGAATGGCTTAGAAATCGACAAGGGAAATGTGCACACACAATAAACATGAATAGATGCTTAGAATATAAAATCATTGGCTTCTAGAAGAAGCCCCCAAGTGTTGTGTGTGGATTTAACATTTGAGGATGTAAGTCGAAAATCCTAATACAAGATCGGTTTAGCCGAACATAGACTTGGGAAGAAAAGAAAAAAAATCCAATCTTGCCAAAAATCAAGGTGGGAGGGAAAGGAAAAAATAAAGAAAAGGAAAGTAAAGAAAGTAAAGGGTAAAGAGTATGATGACACGGGTTTATTCGTAGAAGTGTCGAAGACGAGCTGTGTTCCACGGGTGTGGTGCAAGGTGGTTATTTGACGGGTTTTGAAGACGGTAAGCCCCTCCTGCGAGTACTTCGTCAACTATGAAGGGCCCCTCCAATTTGGGGTTGAGTTTATGCTTTTGCTTCTTTGGGAGCCATAAGACGAGTTCACCCACATTATACGCTTTTTCCCTAACCCCTTACTCTGGTAACGTCAGGCCTATTGTTGATAAAAATTAGAATGAGCCTGGGCTATGTTGTGCTCTCCTTCTAAGGCGTCTAGGTCGTCCAGCCGATCTAACACGGCCTCCGTTTTCTCATACATGCGCACCCATGGTGTGTCGTGAATAATATCGCAACGGAGGACTGCTTCTACCCCGTAGACCATGAAGCATGGTGTGTATCCTGCTGATCTATTCGTGGTGGTAAGCAAGTCCCACAAAATGGAGTCAAGCTCCTCTACCCGATGGCAGTCGGACTCATGCGGAGATCAGACCAAACGTGGTTTAATACCACTCATGATGAAGTTGTTTGGCCGTTCGACTTGTCCATTGGTCTACGGGTGGTACACCGATGGGTAATCAAGCTTGATGCCCATTTTTGCGCACTAGTCTTTGACCTCTTGGGCTATGAAGTTGGATCGATTGTTTGTTATTATACTGTGCTGGACGCTATAACGGTGTACCACGCCGGATATAAAGTCGATTACTGGTCTGGACTTGGCTGATTTGACCGGTTTTGCTTCTACCCATTTAGTGAATTTTTCAACCATGACCAATAGGTATTTATTCTTCTTGGTGCCCCCTTCAAGTGGTCCGACCATATCCAGCCCCAAACCGCAAAGGGCCAGGTAATCGGAATAGTCCGAAGAGCTGTTGGGGGCATGTGACTTTGAATTGCAAAAAGTTTAGATCCCACACAATGCTTGACAAGTGACTGGGCGTCCGCTCGGGCAGTGGGCCAGAAGAAACCATCCCGAAAGGCCTTGCTTACTAAGGCCCTTGCCGCAGCGTGATGGCCGCCCATTCCTGCATGGACTTTGGCTCAGAGATGTCATCCTTCTTCCTCAGATATGCGCCGCTGTAGTACTCCGGTGGTGCTTTTCTTGTATAACTCACCCTCATGGACTTTATAGGCTTTGGATCACCGAATTATGCGTCGCGCCTCTGTCTAATCGTCGAGGAGTTCTTTGCGAAGAATGTACGCAAGGAAGGGCTTGGTCCATGGCGCGATTACTGCCATGACCTTAGGATCCTAGGGCGTTTTGTCCAATGCGGAATCGCTGATGATTTGGTCGTCTGGTTCTTTTATAGAGGGAACAACCTCTTCCGTGCTGATGAGACCGGCGCCCTTATTTCGTCCTGCCAAACCACTGATGGCTTCAAGAGCCGTTCTAGGAAAGTGTTTTTTGGGAAAGGGTCATGTTTGGCCCCCATGAGGGCGAGTATGTCAGCGGCTTGGTTGTTGTCTCTAGTGACATGATGGAATTCTAGCCCCTCAAACTGTGCGGATATCTTGAGGATAGCGCTTCCGTATGCCACCATGTTTGGGTTTTTGGCATCGAATTCGCCCTTGATTTGGGAGATAGCCAAGTTAGAATCTCCCCATACCTCCAGCCATTTTAGGCCCATTGAAGCTGCAATCCAAAGACCGTGCAAGAGTGCTTCGTATTCGGCTGCATTGTTGGAATCGGCATACATGATTTGCAACACGCATCAGACGTTCTCGCCTGTGGGGGATGTGAGAATAACTCCAGCCCCTAGTCCGGCCCAAGTTTTGGATCCGTCGAATTACATCATCCAATGGGAGTATGTACTATATTCCCTGGGGAGCTTGGCCTGTGTGCATTCGGCGAGGAAATCTGCCAGCACCCGAGATTGAGTAGCTTGTCGTGGCTTGTAGGCAATTTCAAAAGGAAGGAGTTCAATGGCCCATTTGACTATGCGGCCGGTGGCATCCCTGTTGTTGATTATATCATTCATGGGTACTTGGGATGCCACCGTAACCAAACACTATAGAAAGTAGTGTCTTAGTTTCCGTGATGCCGTAAATATTGTATAGGCTATCTTCTAGTAATGCGGGTATCTGGACTTGCACTGCTTTGGTACTTCTCACACGTAATACACTGGCTTTTGTATCCGGAATTTGTGTCCCTCCTCCTCTCGTTCGACGACGAGCACTGCGCTAACGACTTGGTTGGTGGCCGATATGTACAATAACATTCGTTCACCAGTGCCTAGTGCTGTGAGTATAGGGTTACTTGCCAGCAGTGTTTTAATTTCTTCTAATGCAGCCGCTGCTTTATCAGTCCATTAGAAATTGTTGGTGTGCTTCAGCAACCTGTAGAGCGGTAAAGCCTTCTCAACGAGGCGGGAGATAAAGCGGACTGACACCGCCACGTAGCCCGCCAACCTCTGGACATGCTTTAGCTCTGTGGGAATTGCCAGTTCCAAGAGGGCATGGATCTTAGCCAGATTCATTTGTATTCCTCTATGGGAAACGATCAAGCAGTTTACCAATGGGAACTCCGAATACACATTTCTCTGGATTGAGTTGTATATCATACTCACGTAGGCTGGCAAAGTTTTGCCTTAGGTCGTCAATCAGCTTGCTAGCGTGTTTGGTTTTGATGACCACATTGTCCACGTATGCCTCAACTGTTTTACCGACCTGTTTTGTGAGACAAGTCTGGATCATGCACTTCCCACCCCAAAATGCATTGTGTTGAAGCAAAATGGCCCGTAAGGCGTGATGAATGCGGTTGTGGCTTGATCGGACTTCTTCATTTTGATCTGATGGCATCCGGAATAAGCGTCGAGGAAATACAATGAGTCTGGCTATGGCATCAATAATCTGGTCTATGCGTGGTAAGAACAAAGGGTCCTTAGGGCAGGCCTTGTTGAGGTCTTCAAAGTCGACGCACAGCCGCCAAGATTTTTCTTTCTTTCGTATCATCACCAGATTTGCCAAACATTCAGTGTGCCTCATCTCCCGTATGAATCCAGCCTCTAGCAGTTTGACTAATTCTTCACCCATAGCTTGTCGTTTGGGGTCGAAAAAGCGGCACAGAGTCTGCTTAACGGGCTTGAAGCCTGCGATGATGTTCAGACTATGCTCTACTAGACGTCATGGGATTCCTGGCATATCGGATGGATGCGAGGCGGAGATGTCCCTGTTTTGTCGTAAGAATGCTCACAACGCCTCGCCCACCATGGGGTCCAGCTGAGCTCCGATGGACGCTGTCTTATTGGGTTCCGTTGGGTGTACCTGAAATTTAACGATTTCATCTGTAGGTTTAAAGGATGTGGGTTTGGGCATTTTGATAAGGATCACATTGTCCTTGTCTATTGTTGACCAAAGTACGGTCAGTTCTTCTATAGCAAAGGTCTCAGCTAGTGCCTAGAGGGCGAGTGCTGCTATTTTGTTTTCAGGTCGAAGGGCTATATTCGGATCGGTGGTGACTGTGATTACCCCGTTTGGACCTGACATCTTGAGCTTCATATACCCATAATGTGGTATACCCTGGAATTTTGTGAAGGCATCACGCCCTAGTAGGGCATGGTAGCCGCTGAGAAAGGGCACAATATGTAAGGGAAGTTCTCCAGATCGGTAGTTTTCGGGCGTGCGGAACACTACGTCCAGGATGATACGTCCTAAACAACGTGCCTCTTTCCCAGGAATGATCCCCCGGAATGTTGTGTTGTTATGATCGATGCGAGATCGGTAGAACTACATTTTTCCAGGGTATCTTCATAGATAAGGTTTAAACCACTGCCGTCATCCATTAGCACTTTATGTAGCCTGAAGCCATCATCGATGGGGTTTAAGACTAGTGCGGCCGGTTTATGACTGGGACCGATGGCTGGTTGGTTAGTATCTCCGAAGGTGATGGGTATGTCTGCCCATGAACTTGTTGCTATCACATGATAGACCTGTTCGAGTTCTCTAAGAGCTCTTTTCCTCCTGTTCCTTGAGGGGAACATTTCATACATCATTAGGACTTTGGTGTTGTATTCTGGTGGCGATATGGAGCGCCTGTTCAGCGGTATTGCCTCGAGGATGGCTTCACCACTTTTTGTGACCTGCTTGACAACCCAGCAAGCCCTAAGACTGTGAGTCAGGCTTGTGTTCACCAATACAGAATGTATAGGGCATGGTTTATCCAATAGTCTATCAAGGACAGTTCTGACCCCGGTAAGTGGTCTATTTCTCTTTTTGACGGGTTCAAGTTTGGCTAGCCTCTTCGGAGGTATCCTCCTTTTCCAATCTCCTCTATGGTACTTTGTAAAGGTTGGTTCCGAAAGTAGTCGCTCGACTTGCCAGATGCTCTCTATGGAACAGTATTTTTGTACCAAGGGCAACAACTCGGTGATGTCGCAAATGTGCCGATGAGACAGGGTGTTGAGGATCCCTTCGTCATGGGAATTACGATTGAAGGTTGCCATTATCTCCTGGTCACTAGAACCTCGTACTTTGTTTCTAGCAAGGAGGAGTCGATCCCAAAAATGATGAACCGACTCTCCTGGTAATTGGTTAACATCCCGTAAGTCCGAAAACTTGGACTCTCCTGTGATGTTTGAGTGCTCAACTTGGGTGGTGGGTGGAATTTTTTTTGATTTCACGCCATGATGTGAGTCCGGAATTACAGGTTCCGAGTTGGTCGCTAGATCGGGGACGGATATCGATCTATCTCCGGAGTAAACTCTAGGGTCTGGGTTGCAAGCAAGGTCTCGATGATCGGAGATTGGGTTATACACCATTTTTAATTTTGATAGTTGAGGGGACAAGCCCCCATCCAGACACTCAATCGTGGTAACCAAGTGAGTGACCATGGGGGGTGCGAATATCCCTATCGTCGGGTTTAAGCCTGATCTGGTCATAGACCGAGGTCTTGTCGTCAGTCATATGCATGGTCTGAATTCAATCAAACAGCTAATTTAGGGATGAGGCGTCAGTAGGATGCGTGTCGCTAAAGCGCGCGGGGTCAATCTTCAGCGTCACAGTTCTGGAGTCACTTGAAAGTGAATTCGGTTCATGTTCGGCCATAGCGGATCCGGGCACAGCGACTGGATTGGGCGTTCTAGACAGCCCAAGGGTGAAGGCCACCTAAGAAATGGGGCTCGATGTCTTCGACATCGAGGCATCGGGATCTGTGGGCTCCTCCATGAGATCTGAGGGTTCCATCAAGACAAGTTCTCCCCATGAATCAGTGCCGAGCTCTAGGGTGCTGAATCTGATTTCTTGACTAAGGGCGAAGTTTCCGATTTGGCCAAGATGGCCGATCGGGTTGGCATGCGACAAGACGTCGCCGCCCATGAAGATCTGACCAGGGATGAGAATATCCTAGCTACAAATATTTTTTCTTATGAGAAAGCGAGCCATCGACTCCTTTGGCGATGATAGTGGAGCTCTCAATGAAAGCACCAATGTTGCTGTCAAAACAGGTGGATCTCGGGTAGGGGGTCCCAAGCTATGAGTCTAGGATGGATGGTAACAAGGGACGAAGGAGACAAGGTTTACCCAGGTTTGGGCCCTCCTATGGATGTAAAACCCTACTTCCTGCTAGAGTATATTGATGGTATGAATGTTACAGAGTTGATCTACCTCGAGATCGAATAGCTAAACTCTAGATGAGTTTCTCTGCCCTACAATCTAAAAACCCTCCGGCTTATATAGACACCGAGGGTACCTAGGGTTTACACATGATCGGTTGCACGTCGAAGGGAAAATCATGCCTATCTACTATTTTGAACTTGGAGGACACGCCACGACTCCTGAGGCTTCCTCCCTGAAGGCGGGGCCTTTGATCGAACCAATGCTCAGCAAGTGGACCACATAGTCCGGTCCATAAGAAACAGGTAGGTCATCTGAGGACCCCTTAATCCAGGACTCCCTCAGTAATGTCGCCATGTCTTCAATGCATGATCTATGACTGCCAACTCAAGATCTCTGGTGGAGTAGTTCTCCTCATGAGGACGTAGCTGTCTGGATAGATATGCTACGACTCTGCCTTCTTGCATCAGAACACCTCCAAGCCCGGTTCTCGATGCATCACAATGTATCACAAACTCCTTGTGAATATCAGGGGTGGCCAAAATTGGAGTTGTGGTTAATCTCTTATTGAGCTCCTAGAAGCTTTCTTCGCACTTCGGCGTCCATTCGAAATTCTTGTCCTTCTTCAAAAGCTGAGTCATGGGTCGGGTAATGCTCAAGAATCCTTCGACGAACTTGTGGTAATATCCCGCGAGTCCGAGGAAGCTTCTGACTTCCTTCATATTGGTTGGGGATTGCCATTCTGTCATGGCTTCAATGTTCGCAAGATCCACTAACAATCCTTCTCCAGTCAATACATGACCCTGGAATCCAACTTCGTGCAGCCAGAATTCACACTTGGTGCATTTGGCATAAAGTTGGTGCTCTTGAAGCTTGTCTATGACCAATCTCAAGTGTTGATCATGTTCTTCTTGGAACTTGGAAAAGATGAGTATGTCATAAATGAAGATGACAACAAACTTGTCCAAGTACTCCATGAAGACCTTGTTCATGAGGTACATGAAGTAGGCAGGGGCATTTCTTAACCCAAATGACATGACCGTGTATTCATACAGGCCATACTGGGTTACAAATGCCGTCTTCGGAATATCTCGGAGTCTAATCTTGAACTGGTAGTACCCAGACCTAAGGTCGATCTTGGAGAACACGTTAGCTCCATTCAGGTGATCGAACATGTCTTCAATCTTGGGGAGTGGGTACTTGTTCTTTATTGTGACCTCATTAAGAGAACGGTAATCGACATAGAGTCGGATAGTTCCGTCCCTCTTTGACACAAATAGAACAGGTGATCCCCAAGGTGAGGTACTAGGGCAAATGAATCCTTCCTGAGCTGCTCTACCAGTTTCTTCTTTAGTTCAGCCAACTCTTCAGATCCCATTCTATAAGGCTTCTTATAGATGGGTCCTGCTCCGGGCATTAGCTAAATGATGAACTCAATGTCACGGTCGAGAGGCATTCCGGGCAGCTCATCAGGAAATATATCAGGGTATTCGCATACCACTGGCACTTGATCCAACTCAATTCTTGACAGACAATTAACCTGAGGGGCTCGAGTGGAGGCAGGGTTGGGAACATACTTGACTTCCACTCCTTAGCTATTGGTTATGGTAACGGTCCTCTTGGCATAGTCCAAGTAACCTTGGTTCTTGGTGAACCAATTCATGCCAAGGATGACATCCAAGCCTGGTGAATCCAGAACTGTGAGGTCTGCTATGAAGTCTACCCCATTGATGATAACCTCTACACCTTCACATCCTATCTTGGATTTCATAACCAAACCTGGGGTTTGTATTAACATATGACTACCCAGGGGTGTAGGCTTCATCCCACTCTCTAGTGCAAATTTTTGGGTGAGAAAAGAATGTGAAGCTCCACAATCAAATAGTATTGTTGCTGGGGTTGAGTTGATGAGGAACGTACCCAGTATGGCGTCCGGGTCTTACTGGGCGTCGTCTGAAGTGACGTGCTTCACATGACCCTTGCCATTGTTCGGCTGGTTGCGGGGATCTGGGTTCCTTGTGGTGCTCCACGGGCTTGACCTTGGTTGTATGCATTGGGGCGCGGTGCATCCAACTTCTCGTTGGGGCACTGCTTAGAGATGTTTCCAGGCTGACCTTGCCCAAAGCAAGTAACTTGACCATAATTGTTGTTGTTGTTGTTGTTGTTGTTGTTGTTGTTCCTGTCGCTGTTATTGTTATTGGGGTTGTTGTAAGCTGGCCCAGGATTGGCATACTGTCAAGGCTGGTAGATCGGACAAGGCGCGAGAGGTCTAGCCAGTTGTGGCTAATAGGTCAGCTTGGCTGGGGCTGGGTGCCAGGGGTGAGGCTTCTAGTTGCTGGAACTACCCTTGCTAATCATCTTGCGCTTACGCTTGTCTTCCTGCATGAATGCTTTGTTCACCAGGTTGAAGAAGGTCCGACAGTCGCAGACGATGAGCTGATACTTCAGGGTCTGCTGAAGTCCTTCCATGAAGTGTTCCAGCTTAGCATCCTCCATGTTGACATCTTCAGGTGCATACCTGGACAACAGGTTGAACTTCTGCGTGTACTCCTTGACAGAGCGACTTCCTTGCTTTAGCGCTTGGAATTCTTTCTTTTGGATAGCCATGATCCCAGAAGGAATGTGGGCAGTGTGGAATCCTTCCCTAAAGTTATCCTAGGTGATCACACGATCGCCTTGCATGGCCTTGAATCCAACCCACTAAGCTCTGGCGGTACCTCCGAGGTAGTGAGAGGCATACAACACCTTATCATGATCCTTATTGCCATTGACTAGTGCAAGGAGGTCCTCCATGGTGCGGATCCAGACATGGGCATCTAGTGGTTTAGTAGTCTCGGTGATGGTTGGGGGCGAATTCCTCATGAGCTCACACAGAGTGGAGCGGCCATTGTCGTTCCTGCCTTGCTGCTGGTTGTTCACAAGTGCTTGAGCCATATGCTAGATAGCATTGGTCTTGGCTTGGCGTTCCTCCCGGAGAACTTGGAGAAACTGAGCTATGGTCATGTTCCCAAGTGGAAGTGGTGGCGGGGGAATGTTGCCTTGTGGCTACTTCTGGTGTCCTTCAGCCCGAGCAGTCCTAGAAGCTCCCTATTATTTGATGGAGTTGTCGGCTTCAGGGTTGGTTAAGGAGGTGTTGCAGGTTGCAGTCACCATCCTGTTTGGAGCAGCCAAGTCAAACAACTAGGACAGACGAGAGGAAATGCAAAAATGGAGGAAGCATGCCTACAGGAGTTGGTATAGTGCAATTGTGGTAAAACAAAGGTCGAAATACCAACACATATATTAAGTTAAGATAGACGATGGACTCACTTACATGTTCCCTAAGGCACAACGCGACTTGCATCGGAACACAACAACAAGCACACATGGTTTCATATGAATCATTACACTGACCCGACTTCGCATGAGGGGTACATGACTGATCCTACCCTAGGGGTTCTCAGATTTAGGTGGTGGAGTGCTCTGCTTCCTTCCCAAGGGGAAGAAAGACTTGGTTGCTTGTCGGGACCCCTTCTGGCATGATGTCCATGTTCGCCATGCCTGAAACATGTGATGAAAATCCAGAGGTTGCTACTTGGCATTGGGTCAAGATGTCAGTGGTTTGGCAGAATAGCTCTCGAATGTGGTGAAGTTCCTGGCGGAGCTTCACAGATTCCTTAATCAGGCTGTGAACCAGACCATTGACCGAGAGGCTGAAGTAGGTCTGAGATATGAGGGCACGCCATCCTCCTTGGATGGGACCAGTTTCTGACTTTTGCCGATGTCGTCCTTTCTTCTGCATAGGTAATGAGTAGCGGGCTCGTCGGCCATCTCTGGAATGACATCTCGAAGGTGGACAAGTGCCTTGCGTGCTGCTGTCTCGACTATGAGTGCCAGGGTCTCTATCTGTGGTCCTTCAAAGAACCAACTAGCAGAGAGTCGTTTTCCTTCACGAAGACTTTAGTGTGATACACCTTCGTGATGGCATTGACCCAGTGCTCGCGGTAGAGGAAAACTGGGGCGTTGGTAGGACTCACACTTCTCAAGGCTGTCCCCAAGGAGTAGAGGAAAGCCGGATGCTGGGAGGGCTTCAGGTACGAGGGCCATCTACAAGGTTTCGAATGGAAGAGAGTCAGCAAGAGTTTGAAATAGACTAGAAGAGAAGAGAGGTATAGAATTTGTTGCACCTAGACACTAGGCACAATTTTAAAAAGGTTTTATCCTAACTAACGTCCATGCTAACTAAGGGCTTTCCACGGTCAGGATGGCTCTCATAACTCGTGATCACCGAATGCACGTGGACAGTGATGCTAGAGATCGATGCTAACAAAACACACAAAAATTGGAATATAAGAGTCTTACATCCTTACATACCATCATACACAAATAAAGGCCAGCTAGGCCATGTCTTACATAGATACGGCCGCAAGGGCGAGACATTTTAACATAACAAGTAGTGGAAAACTTGATCGAAAGCGTGAACCCATGCCATTTGCCTTAAACCTACATGCATTCTGACTAGGAAGCGTCTTAGTACGAATGTTCGTCACCAACGAACTCTTCACCGTATTCCTGTTCTTCCATGCTTGGCCAATTAAATAACAAGTGGCAAGCCAATGAGTACTTTGAATGTACTCGCAAGCAACCCAAGTTGTGGAACAAGGTATAACAATGCCTGATATAGCACTAAGTAGTTGAGTTTTCAAAAAGCTAATTTTAAGTGCAATGATATGATCAAGTAAGTTGATTAAGCAAGCATCAACTGTTGACGGTACTCATGTGAAAAAGTCTCAGTTATCATCATAAGCAAGGGGTTGAACATCTCATGTTCACTCATCACATCAAGTCATTAGACTTAACTCAAGTATCACCTTTGTCACCATCACACACACACACCAAGTTTAGTAAACATTGTACGAATCATAAGAGCAGTCATCCAATTGTCCTTGGCCATGGACACAACTATTCGAATAGTTTTACACTCTGCACAGGTTGCACACTTTACCCACAAGACTCAGGGAACTTTCGTGTCACCCACGACTCGTGGTATAATTCATACCCGAGATAAGCACTTGAACAATGCCTTTCCCCTTGCGATACTAAACAAAGAGTCCACTCTTTGGTTTCATCCCTCATGATATACATCACACATATCATCCATGAGGGCATGCAACGGCCTGCCCGGTGCTTGTAGAGACAGCGAATGGTCTCCCTACCAGGCATGACCCCGTATCGAGAGTGACCTCGTCACTCCTGTCACTAGTAGTGCGGGCTCTATGCCAGTACCCACTAAGGTAATCAACAAAGCCCCGTCTCATAAAGGGTATCGTGGTCGTACATGTAAGGTTGGAATAATGGCCTCAACGTAAACCAATCCGATTTAGAAAAACCGCACACACGCACTTGCTCCGGTACACCACTTCTTTATAAAGTGGCTACCTAGCTCATCATCTCCCTCGGGAATTAGTGGCACCCAATGTTTTTTTCTGAAAAGTCTTTGAAATCACTTTTGTTTTTATCACCATGCATATTCTCGTCCCACTTGCATATCATCTACTAAGCATCCTATCTACTCCCACCCACACATCCCTCATAAGGATGGTAGGGTCATGCACGATGCAAGTATCAATGGCAAAGTATCGGAGGCATCCCACCGAAGGGGGGGCACCACATCACATGATCAATTCGTCGGAACATAAAGTTCTATATGAAATGCATGAAAAGTTTCTTAGCATGGTCAAAGGGCTGCTTGCCTGGTTCAACAAAGTCTTTGGGGTCTTTGAAGTCTTCGGGTCCAACTTCCTTGTTAACAGCGCAATCTATCATCGCGATAAATAACAATAATAATAAGCATCACACAAAAAAAGAGCACAAACTCTACTTCTAAAATGATACCCTACTATGGTAAATACTACGAACTATTCTAAGGATATTTGTCTAGGGTTTGGAAGTTAAATAGGTTTTCAAAACTATTTATAATATTTCTTGCCAGCCCAGGAACATGTGTCTTTCTACGGTATCCAATGCCCTCCTTATATTGGCACTGATCCTCATCCCCAGAAAATATAGGCGGGAAGGGTTGCCACAATGGCCATTTTGAAGGGGAACATGATTGCATCCTTGTTGGAAATATGCCCTAGAGGCACTAATAAAGTGGTTACTATTATATTTCCTTGTTCATGATAATCTTTTATTATCCATGCTATAATTATATTGATTGGAAACTCAAATGCATGTGTGGATATATAGACAACACCGTGTCCCCAGTATACCTCTAGAAGACTAGCTCGTTGGTCAAAGATGGTCAAGGTTTCCTAGCCATGGACATGAGATGTCATTTGATAACGGGATCACATCATTAGGAGAATGATGTGACGTACAAGACCCAAACTATGAACGTAGCACATGATCGCGTCAGTTTATTGCTATAGTTTTTTCCATGTCAAGTATCTGTTCCTAGGACCATGAGATCATGAAACTCATTGACACCGGAGGAATACCTTGTGTGTATCAAACATCGCAACGTAACTGGGTGACTATAAAGAAGCTCTACAGGTATCTGCGAAGGTGTCTGTTGAGTGTGCATGGATCAAGACTGGGATTTGTTACTCCGTGTGACGGAGGGGTATCTCAGGTCCCACTCCGTAATACAACATCACAATAAGCCTTGCAAGAAAGTGACTAAAGTGTTAGCCACTATATCTTGTATTACGGAACGAGTAAAGAGACTTGCTAGTAACGATATTGAACTAGGTATAGAGATACTGACGATCGAATCTCGGGCAAGTAACATACCAAAGAGCAAAGGGAACAACATACAAGATTAACTGAATTCTTGACATAGAGGTTCAACCGATAAAGATCTCCATAGAATATGTAGGAACCAATATGGGCATCTAGGTCCCGCTATTGGTTATTTACCTTAGAGGTGTCTCGGTCATGTATGCATAGTTCTCGAACCCGTAGGGTCTGCACACTTAACGTTCGGTGACGTTTCGATACTATTGAGATATATGTGTTGGTGACCGAAGGTTGTTCGGAGTCCCGAATGACATCCCGGATGTCATGAGGAGTTCCAGAATGGTCTGGAGGTAAGTATTGATATATAGGAAGTCCTGTTTTGGTCACCGAAAAAGTTTCGGGTATTTCCTGTACTGTACCGGGGGGTGTCGGGAGGGTACCAGGAGTCTATAGGGAGGGGCCACCCACCCCAAAGGGCCCCATGGGCTATGGTAGGAGGAAAACCAGCCCCTGGTGGGATGGCCGACCCCCATCAAGGCCCATGCGGCTAGGGAGTGGGAAAAGGGAAACCCCAAAGTGGGGGAAGGAAAATCCAAGTAGGAGAGGAATCCTACTTGTAGTAGGATTGGAGGATGGCTTGGCCTCCACCTCCTTCGGCTGAACCCCTAGGGGAAACCCTGGGGTGCCGGCCCCTCCCCTCCCTTCTATATATATTGGAGGGGAGAGAGGGCAGCCACACCCAACCCTAAACCACGGTGCAACCCTCTCTCCCCACTAGATCGTCTCCCCTAGTATCGGCGGTGTTTAGGCGAAGCCCTCCCAGAATAGTTCCACGACCACCGTCGTCGCGCCGTCACGTAGCCGGAGTTCTCATCAACCACTCCGCCCCCTCTTGCTGGATCAAGAAGGCAGAGATCGTCATCAAGTGTCACATCCCTAGCTTCAGAATGCACTAGGATCCATGCTTGTGATTGCATCATGTTTAAATTCTTTTAAAACTTGAAACGGGGATGATCAAAACCCTAGCACAATTTAAATTCAAATAGGCTCAACCCAAAATATTTTTCAATCATCCAAAGTGGCTCTGAAAAAATATTCATCTTCTTTGGAATAATGTGGCAACCTAAGCCAAGGGTGGTGCATATTTTAAAAATGTCATTTTGGGTATTGAATTAAATTAATAAGTATTCAGATTGGGGTTTTAAAATGCTATAAATATTTTTAAAGCTCCAACAAATTTGAAACTTGGCCAGGGCCTTTGGAATATTTCCTTTAGTGCCCAGAAAAAGTTTCATATTTTTATAAAATATTTTAGTGCCTAAAACAAAACAAATGCAATAACAGAAATAGGAAAAAGAACAAAATTAAAAAAAGGAGGCCTAGGAGAGGCTGGCCCAGCCAGCCTCCACCGTCTTCAACCTCCTGCCAGTAGGCAGGAGGGCGTGTGGTAGGGGTGCGTAGGCATGCGCCGGCCACCTCCTGCCTGCCTGCCCTGGAGGCCCTCGGGAGCGCCAGCGCGACCCCTCCCTGTCGTGGCTCTCTTATCCTCTCTCTCTCGCCCTGCCGTTCTCTCTCCCGCTCTCTTCCCCCTGTGCTCTCTCCCGCGCATGGCCGAAGCTGCCATCGCCATCGCTAGCCTAGCATGTCGCCCCCGCGCCCTCCTGATCCCCCAAAGGCTCCGCCGTGACCTCGCCGTCCACCCCGTCGAGCCGTAGAAGGCCGGACGACCTGCATCGCCATCAGCATCGCCGTCTTCTCCACCTCTGGCCTCCTCTCCCCGTCTTCAATTCGTCGCCGCAGAAGCCTCCCCGAGCTCGCCCTCGATGCCATGGAGCCCCCTGTGAGCCGTCGCATCCTTTTACCCTCTTCCCCAGCTCTTCCGCGCCCCCTAGGCTCCAGCGCCGCCATGGCCGAGCTCCGGCCGCCGCTTACGGCGTTGCAGCCGCCGTCTCCGGCAACCCCCGCGGCCCTGGCTAGCCTACCAGGGTGCGGGCGAGCGAGGGCTTTGCCCCAGTGTCCCCAGCCGCCTCTTCCGTGGCCGGTAGCGCGGACGCTGCCGCAACCAAAGGTCACCGGCGATGAGCCCCGTCGCCTGAGCCACATGCCGGTGGGATCCCCTCGTCAGGTGATTAGCGTAACGCTAATCACCGGGTTAGTTAACCCGCGAGTCACCGACATGTGGGCCCTGCCCTGTTAAATTATTAGTTAGAGTAATTTTAAAAAAACTTTTAGATGAGTGAGTCAGTGACAGGTGGGGCCCAGCCGCCAGGTTTGACCTGGGCTGGCGCCTTTGACCTGCTGACGTCATCATGACGGCAGGCTGACATAATAAAAGCATTTCTGTATATTTAAATAAATTCAAAAAATTAATAAAAAACTTCCAAAATTCATAGAAAATAATCTGTAAATCAGATGAAAATAATTTATATATGAAAATTGATCAGAAAAGTCCAATGAATCCATCTACCATTTTCATGCATGTTAGATCAACCTAAATAGGTGAACTTGGACATTTTAGTTCAAACACATTATGGAACTCCATATATGAAGTTGAATTTGAACCTTGAGTTCAAACGTACTTCATTTAAATCTGTTGCTAGATGCATTAGCTCAAACACATCATATTGCCATGTCATATTCATGCATCATATTATTGCATTTGATGTGTATTGATTTGTTCCCCTTCGATGGTTGTTCTTTGTATTAGGCATTGTTCCAGAGGATACGATCGAGTATCCATTTGAGGACCAGTAACGTGTGACCGTCTTATTAGGCAAGCAACCCCCTTGAACATATCTGATACAAACCCACTCTCTCGCTCTTGCTCTCTGTTATTGCATTAGGACAAAATGTTTCAACTTTTACATGTTCCGGTAGTTGAACACATTCCTCTGCATGACCTGTCATTGTCACAGTAAATATCTGAATCATGCAACCTAGCATACCTGGTAGATGCTTGAGCCCTGTTGTGCCTTTAACCTGCTATGCTTAGAGTTGTGTCTGGTCTGATTCATCTGGGTGATGAACCGGAGTGAACTGAAATTTGTTCTGATGATGAGAGTTAAGTTGTGAACACGATTTGGTAAAGGTAGCGGTGAGAGGCCATGTACGAGTACATGGCGGGTTGTCTCATTGGGACCATCCTTAAGAGCTGAGTCCTATGTATGTTGTCCAAGACTAGCTACTACCGCACATTGGGATCCTTAATTGACTCTCTCGACTTATTAACCGACTTGATCTCTGTCCAGGAGTTGCAACTAGTTTCTGGTATTTTTAGGATATGCTATTAGTCTACCGAGTGGCACCCCATACAGGTGGGCTTGGGACCGACTATGCATTGTGGCCTGGTGTACCAAGCGTAGTACCATCCATTGAGGTGGGCTTGGGAACCCTGTACACATCGTTTGGGGCCGTTGAGGAAACTTCGGCCGGACTTCCTTGCGGGTTCAGTCTCAAATAGGCGATAAACCTGGACTAGAGTCTTGTGTGGTTAGTCAGGTCGTGGCCGGCTCCCTCGCTGGGCTTCCGCTTGAAGGTTGCCGAGGTGCCTTTTTACGAGCACATGGCGATAAGTGGCGAGAGAATGTGTGGCGAAGTACACCCCTGCAGGGTAATCAATCTATTTGAATAGCCGCGTCCGCGGATATGGACTATTTTTATACTTATATGGTTCATAGATAATTTAAAAGGTTACTCATATAAGCTTCAAGACAACTGTGAGTATCGTGGATGGCACTCTCATAGGAAGAGGGGAGCGGATCCATGGTGGTGTATTGTTGTGGTGTTAGTGGACTCGAGTACGCTTCACAAAACTTTTCAAAGTTATGAAAGTCATAGTACATGATAGCCACCGAGTCAAAGCTGGCTTGCTGCATTGAACCCCATAACCTCCTTGTTGATACTGATGCATATGTAGTTAGTTCTGATGTAAGTCTTACTAAGTACTTAGTACTCACTATTGCTTAATGATGTTTTTGTAGAGGAGACTCTAGTCTCACTAGTGGTTTCTGCGATAAGATCGATGTTGGCCATTTAGCTTGGAATCCTAGCCAGAGGTCTGGTTCCTGAGGAGGGCCTTGTAGATAGATAGGCTTCCTCAGCCTTCTTCTTTTCTAGATGTTTGTACCCATACATGTTAAGCTTCCGCTTGTTATTTGTATGATTTGTGTGTTGGGTCATGTGACCCCTGTTTGTAGTATCACTCTATGTTGACTTTTATGAGCCTTCTACATAAATGTTGTGTTGTTGTATGGTTATGTTGTGATTCCATAGTTGTATCTATGCATATCGGGCATGTCGTGCGTACGTGTGACGTGCAACGATATGTATGGGATTCGACACCTAGTTGTGTGCCTTTAGTAGTATTCTTTATAGGGAACTGCCTCTTGTGCTACCACCGAGCCTTGGTAGCTTGCTACTGCTCCGGACACATTGATTGACCGACATGTATCCTTCTTTGCTGTTGTGTTTGTCCCTTCAGGGAAATGCCTTGCAGTGTAATGGAGTCCCTCTAGCCTGCTACGACTCGTCTACGTGCAGTGATGACATTTATGTTCCACGGCGTAATGGAGTCCTTGTAGCTTGCTATGACTCTCTACACACCTTAGAGGTCGACACCTTCATTGCTGGGTTACGTATGCCTATTCATGTACGGATGTGCCACTTGGGTTCTACGACTAGTCATGTCGACCCGGGTTCTTTGATGTTTGAATGCTGGCGACATATTACATACGTGAGCCAAAAGACACAAATGGTCCCGGCCCTGGGAAGGTGGTAGCCGTGGAGTTAACCATGCGTGAGGCTGCAAAGTGATGTAATGTGTTACATGCTGGATTCTTATGGCTTAGGATCGGGGTCCCGACAGCATTGGTATCAGAGCTGATTGACTATACAATTAGCAAGCCAAACTGGTCGATGTTGTGTCTAGCAACTCCTTCGTTATATAAGGGAATTGATTGTGGAAGGGAATGTGAGGTTCTTTTTACTCCTTTCCCCATGTTATTCTAATTCCGAGTCACCCTCTCCTTTTCTACGCGGATTCAGAACTAGGCTTCTTATCTATCTACCAGGATCTCGTGTTACTATTCTGTAGACCTATAGGAATGGTTGATCTGAGTTTCAATCCAGTCCTCGAGTGTTATCTGTGTAGCTTGTTAGCTCAATCAGAATCTTGAGATGGTGATGTTGAGGTGTCTTGGCACCTAAATCTTTTGCAGGATGTCTACGGAGCATTCGCAGCCATTATGCTGCCCAATTTTTCCCTAGGATTTCTTTGATGATCAATGCTTTTGCTTTCCCTCCTATCTTTTGGTATGCGGCCATGTCTAATCCTAGTTTCTCATCATCAGGATGTCCCATAGTAACAAGGCTGCCATTGGTCGCAAGAAGGGCCAGAGACGTGGAACCAGAGATGCTGAAGTTCTATCGGATTTACCTCCGTTGGCATAGTTCATGTTAGACATTGAGAAGGACATGTGAGAGTCAAATCGCTTGTTGGCACGTATTCAGGAAAACACCGCACATCAATGTGATGGAATAGTGACCATCCGTGATGTCATCAAGCTGTACCCACCCACCTTCCATCACTCCATTAAGCCACTCGATGCAGATGATTGGCTTCGTAGCATCACAAACAAGCTGCATTCCGTGAACGTGGCCGAGGCTGACAAGGTCACCTATGCTACATATTTCTTGGAGGGTCCTGCTAGTATATGGTGGGAGAACTATGAGACTATAATTCCAGCTGGCCAGATTCCTACCTGGAAAGAATTCACAGAGGTTTTCCGTGAGCATCATATTCCTTAGGGTCTCATGGACCGAAAGATGGAAGAGTTTTGTAACCTTACCCAGGGTAAGATGGTTGTAGATGTTTACAGTCGAGAGTTTGGGAACCTTGCACGTTATGCGACAGAAGAAGTGTCCACGAATGCCAAGAAGCAAGCTAGGTTCAGGAAGGGTCTCAACCCAAAGTTGCATCGTGATCTTCACCTACATCATTGTGACACCTTCCAAGCTCTTGTGAACAAGGCCATTAATGCAGAGACAACTCAGTTCACCTATGAAGAATCTCGCAAGCACAACCGTGATTTGGCTTCTACCTCCGGTTCTGGATCGTAGAAGTGCCAGATTTGGGTTCCGAACTCATCGTTTCGTGCTGGATATGCATCGAGGCCATCCTATGTGGTGCCTCGTCCAACTCAGCCAAATGGTCCACCCAAACCTGTTGGTCGACCGCCTATCAATGTGGTTCCACGTCGTACTTCTGTGATTTGCTACAAGTGCAGAGAACCAGACCATATCGCTCGCAATTGCACTCAGTCCAATGGTGTATCACGTCAGTCTGGAAAGTCTATTGACCGTAGTAAGTTACCGGTCAAGGTGATCCCTGCCAAGCCAACCATCATTGCACAGGGATGTGTGAATCAAGTCTCAACCAAAGAAGCTAATGATGATCCAGAAGTTCTCCTTGGAATGCCCCTTGTCAATTGCCATCCGGCACCAGTTCTATTTGATACTGGAGCATCACATTCCTTCATCTCGGAAGGCTATCCCCGGTTGCACGACATGTCATTTTGCGATATGCCAACTGCTCTTGAAATTCAGACTCCAGCTAGGTCTAGATGGTAGACCACAAGAATAAGCCATGGAAATGAAATCCGTGTTGACAGACTGGTATTCCTTGCTTCACTGATAGCTCTCAAGTCTTCAGATATTAATATCATATTGGGACTGGATTGGATGATAGCTCACCATGCCAAGATTGACTGCTCCACCAGGTGTGTGCAGCTTACGCATCCATCTGGCAAGATAGTAAATGTTTCAACACGAGTTGAAAAGCGTCAGCTCTATTCACTCAATGCCAACCCTCTTCCTGAGCTTGAAGATATTCCGGTAGTCCGAGATTTTCCGGACGTCTTTCCAGAAGAATTGCCAGGCATTCCATCTAACAGGGATGTAGAGTTTGTGATAGGCCTCATCCCAGGAACTATCCCAATTTCAAGAAGGCCTTATAAGATGGCACCCTTGGAGCTAGATGAGCTTCAGAAACAACTTGATGAATCCTTGCAAAAGGGTTTCATTCGACCTAACTCTTCTCCTTGTGCTTGTCCCCTTCTTTTTGTCAAAAAGAAGGATGGAACGGATCGTATGGTTGTGGATTATCGTCCTGTCAATTTGGTCACGATAAAGAATAAGTATCCGCTCCCCAGGATCAATGATCTGTATGATCAACTTGCTGGATCTTCAGTGTTCTCCAAGATGGATTTGAGGTTAGGCTACCATCAAATCAAGATTAAGAATGGAGACATTCCCAAGACGGCGTTCGTCACTCGTTATGGCCAGTACGAGTACACAGTCATGTTCTTTGGACTAACTAATGCTCCAGCAACATTTTCCCGTTTGATGAAATCAATCTTCATGGAGTACTTAGATAAGTTCGTCATGGTTTACCACGATGATATTTTGATTTATTCGAGGAATGAAGAAGAACATGCTGAGCACCTCAGACTTGTGCTAGAAAAACTCAGAGACCACCGTCTTTATGCCAAGTTCTCCAAGTGTGAATTTTGGTTACCTAAAGTGACCTATCTAGGTCATGTGATCTCCGGAAAGGGCATTGCAATCAATCCTGAAAGAGTTCAAGGCATTCTCGACTGGACTCCACCTGAAACAGTTAAGCAAGTTAGAAGTTTCCTTGGTTTAGCAAGCTATTATTGCCGCTTCGTGGAGAACTTCTCCAAAGTTGCCAAGCCTCTGACGGAACTCCTTAAGAAAGATAAGAAGTTTGAGTGGACCCCACAAGGTGAGCACAGTTTACATGAATCGAAGAGATGTTTGACCTCTGCTCCCGTGCTTGTGCCACCTGACTTCTCCAAGGATTTTGTCATTTATTGTGATGCTTCTAGACAAGGAATTGGATGTATTCTTATGCAAGACCGATGTGTGATCTCCTATGAATCCCGACAGTTTCACCCACATAGGAAAATTATCCAACACATGATTTGGAGCTTGTAGTAGTAGTCATGCACTCAAGGTATGGCAACATTACGTTCTTGGTAATTGTTGCGAGATTTACACAGATCACCAAAGCCTGAAGTATATCTTCACTCAACCAGATCTGAATCTCAGACAAAGACGATGGTTGGAACTAATTACGGATTATGACTTAGGAATTACTTACACCCTAGGCAAGGCAAATGTCATGGCGGATGCATTAAGTCGTAAATCCTATTGCAACAATCTTATGCTGCAACAAGGTCAACCCCTTCTTCATGAGGAATTTTGCAAGCTTAACCTCCACATTGTTCCTCGCGGATCCCTTTCAACATTGGTTGCAAAACCTACTCTGGCGGATCAGATTATAACAAGCCAACGGTATGATGCGGGTATTACCCGGATCAAGGATAATGTTGAAAAGCGAATTTCTGGTAGTTTCTCCATTGATGATAGAGGTGCAGTATATTTTGGGAACCGGTTGGTAGTTCCTAAAAAGCAACAACTTAGAGAGTTGATCCTTAAGGAGGCTCATGAATCTCCTCTCACCATTCACCCTGGCAGCACCAAGATGTATCAGGATCTACGCCAAAGGTTCTGGTGGACTAGAATGAAGAGGGAAATCGCTCAATTCATTGCTAACTGTGATGTTTGTTGTTGTGTGAAGGCAGAGCATTAGAGACCTGCTGGCACCCTTCAGCCTTTAGCTATTCCTGAATTGAAATGGGATCAAGTTGAAATGGATTTCATCACCGGATTTCCCAAGACCAAGAAAGGAAATAATGCAATCTTCGCGATTAATGATTGCCTTTTGAAAGTGGCTCATTTCCTTCCTGTCCGAGAGAGTATCACTGCTAGTCAGTTGGCGGACTTGTATATCTCTCGAATAGTGTCCCTGCATGGTGTTCCATTGGAAATCAATTCAAACCGTGGAAGTCTTTTCACCTCTCGATTTTGGGAAAGTTTCCAGAATGCTATGGGGACCCATATCTCCTTTAGCACTACTTTTCACCCTCAGTCAAGTGGTTAGGTTGAAAGAGTCAATCAGATTCTCGAAGACATGCTTAGAGCTCATGACATCTCATTCGGAATGAATTGGGAGAAGTGTCTTCTATTTGTAGAGTTTGCATATAACAACAGCTACCAATCCAGTTTGGGCAAAGCTCCTTTTGAAGTTCTTTATGGACGAAGATGAACACCTTTGAACTAGTCAGAGACCGAGGAAGACAATTCTTTGGGCCAGACATGATCCAGGAAGCAGAAGAGAAAGTTCGCGTTATCCGCGAAAATCTCAAGACAGCTCAGTCTCGTCAGAAGAGACAGTATGATCGCCATCATAGGGAAGTAACTTATGAGCTGGATGAAAAGGCTTACCTTTGGGTTACTCGTCTTAAGGGTACCCATCATTTCGGTATCAAGGGCAAATTGGCTCCTTGTTACATTGGTCCTTTTCGCATTCTTGCTAAACAAGGAGAGGTTGCCTACCAATTGGAACCGCCCCCGCATTTTTCTCAAGTTCATGATGTCTTCCACGTTTCTCAACTCAGGCATTGCTTCAAGGATCCTATCCATGAAGTGGACCACAAAACACTTGATCTTCAAGATGATCTTTCATATCGAGAATATCCTGTTCGTATTCTCGATCAAGCTAAGCGTGTAACCCAACGTCGAAATATCAAGTTTCTGAAGGTTCAGTGGTCGCATCATTCTGAGAATGAAGCTACCTGGGTGCATGAAGATCGTCTTCGATTTGAGTATCTGGCTCTTTTCCCGTTGACTCCAGAATCTCGGGATGCGATTCTTTTAAGTGGGGCTGAGTTGTCACATCCTAGCTTTAGCATGCACTAGGATCCATGCCTGTGATTGCATCATGTTTAAATTCTTTTAAAACTTGAAATGGGGATGATCAAAACCCTAGCAAAATTTAAATTCAAATAGGCTCAACCAAAAATATTTTTCCATGATCCAAAGTGGCTTTGAAAAAATGTTCATCTTTTCTGGAATAATGTGGCAACCTAAACCAAGGGTGGTGCATATTTTAAAAATGTCATTTTGGGTATTGAATTAAATCAATAAGTATTCAAATTGGGGTTTTAAAATGGTATAAATATTTTTAAAGCTCCAACAAATTTGAAACTTGGCCAGGGCCTTTGGAATATTTCCTTTAGTGCCCAGAAAAAGTTTCATATTTTTATAAAATATTTTAGTGCCTAGAATAAAACAAATGCAATAACAGAAATAGGAAAAAGAACAAAATTAAAAAAAAGAAAGGAGGCCGAGGAGGGGCTGGCCCAGTTGGCCCAGCTAGCCTCCACCGTCTTCAACCTCCTGCTAGTAGGCAGGAGGGCATGTGGCAGGGGTGCATCGGCACGCGCCGGCCACCTCGTGCCTGGCTGCCTGCCCTGGAGACCCCGGGAGCACCAGCACGACCCCCTCCCTGCCCTAGCTCTCTTCTCCCCTCTCTCTCTCTCTCGCCCTACCGCTCTCTCTCCCTCTCTCTTTCCCCTCTGCTCTCTCCCACGCATCGCCGAAGCCGCCATCGCCATCGCCAGCCTAGCGCGTTGCCCCCACGTGCTCCTAAGCCCCCAAAGGGTCTGCCGTGACCTCGTCGTCCTCCCCGTCGAGCCGCAGAAGGCCAAACGCCTTGCATCGCCATCAGTGCCACCATCTTCTCCACCTCTGGCCGCCTCTCCCCGTCATCGATTCGCTGCCGCAGGAGCCTCCCCGAGCTCGCCCTCGACGCCATCGAGCCCCCTGTGAGTCACCACGTCCTTTTCCCCTCTTCCCCAGCTCTTCCGCGCCCCCTAGGCCCTAGCGCCGCCATGGCCGAGCTTCGGCCGCCACTTCCGACATTGCAGCCATCGTATCCGGCAACCCCCGTGGCCCTAGCTTGCCTTCCGGGGTGTGGGCGAGCGAGGGCTTTGCCCCACTGCCCCCACCCGCCGCTCCCATGGCCGGTAGTGTGGCCGCCGCCGCAACCAGAGGTTGCCGGTGACGAGCCCCATCGCCTGAGCCACCTGCCGGTGGGACCCCCTCATCAGGTGATTAGCTTAAGGCTAATCACTCGGTTAGTTAACCCCTGAGTCACCGACATGTGGGCCCGGCCTTGTTAAATTATTGGTTAGATTAATTTAAGAAAACTATTAGATGAGTGAGTTAGTGACAGGTGGGGCCCAGCCACCAGGTTTGACCTAGGCTGGCGCCTTTGACCTGCTGACGTCATCATGACAACAGGCTGACATAATAGAAGCTTTTCTATATATTTAAATAAATTCTAGAAATTAATAAAAACTTCTAAAATTCATAGAAAATAATCTGTAAATCAGATGAAAATAATTTATATATGAAAATTGATCAGAAAAATCCAATGAATCCATATATACAAGTTTCATGCATGTTAGAGCAACATAAATAGGTGAACTTGGACATTTTAGTTCAAACACATTATGGAACTCCATATATGAAGTTGAATTTGAACCTTGAGTTCAAACCTACTTCATTTAAGTATGTTGCTAAATGCATTAGCTCAAACACATCATATTGCCATGTCATATTCATGCATCATATGGTTGCATTCGATGTGTATTGATTTGTTCCCCTTCGATGGTTGTTCAGGCACTATTCTGGAGGATACAGTCGAGTATTCATCTAAGGAGCAGTAACGTGTGATCGTCTTATTAGGCAAGCAACCCCCTTGAACATATCCGATACAAACCCACTCTCTCGCTCTTGCTCTCACTTATTGCATTAGGACAAAATGTTTCAACTTTTAGAATTTCTGGTAGTTGAACCCATTCCTCTGCATGACCAGTCATTGTCACAGTAAATAGCTGAACCATGCAACGTAGCATACCTGGTAGATGCTTGAGCCCTGTTGTGCCTTTAACCTGCTATGCTGAGAGTTGTGTCAGGTCTGATTCATCTGGGTGATGAACGGGAGTGAATTGAAATTTGTTCTAATGGTGAGAGTTAAGTTGTGAACACAATTTGGTAAAGTTAGCGATGAGAGTCCATGTAGGAGTACATGCCGGGTTGTCTAATTGGGACCATCCTTAAGAATTGAGTCCTATGTATGTTTTCCAAGACTAGCTACTACCGCACATTGGGATCCTTAATTGACTCTCTCGACTTATTAACCGACTTGATCTCTGTCCAGGAGTTGCAACTAGTTTTTGGTGTTTGTAGGATATGCTAGTAGTCTACCGAGTGGCACCCCATATAGGTGGGCTTGGGACAGACTAGGCATCGTGGCCCGGTGTACCAAGCGTAGTACCATCCGTCAAGGTGGGCTTGGGAACCCTTTACACGTTGTTTGGGGCCGTTGAGTATACTTCAGCCGGACTTCCCTGCGGGTTCAGTCTCAAATAGGCGATAAACCCGGACTAGAGTCTTGTGTGGTTAGTCAGGTCTTAGCTGACTCCCTCGCTGGGCTTCCGCTTGAAGGTTGCCGAGGTGCCTTTTTACGAGCACATGGCGGTAAGTGGCGAGAGCATGTGTGACGAAGTACACCCCGCAGGGTAATCAGTCTATTCGAATAGCCGCGTCCGCAGATATGGACTATTTGGATACTTACATGGTTCATAGAAAATTTAAAAGGTTACTCATATAAGCTTCAAGACAAGTGTGAGTACCATGGATGGCACTCTCGTAGGAAGACGGGAGCGGATCCATGGTGGTGCATTGTCGTGGTGTTAGTGGACTGGAGTACGCTTCACAAAACTTTTCAAAGTTATGAAAGTCGAAGTAGAGGATAGCCACCGAGTCAAAGCTGGCTTGCTGCATTGAACCCCACAACCTCCTTGTTGATACCGATGCATATGTAGTTAGTTCTGATGTAAGTCTTGCTAAGTACTTAGTACTCACTGTTGCTTAATTATGTTTTTGCAGAGGAGACTCCAGTCTTGCTAGTGGTTTCTGTGATAAGATCGATGTTGGCCATTTAGCTTGGAATCCTAGCCAGAGGTCTGGTTCCTATGGAGAACCTTGCAGATAGACATGCTTCCTCAGCCTTCTTATTTTCTAGATGTCTCTACCCAGACATGTTAAGCTTCCGCTTGTTGTTTGTATGATTTGTGTGTTGGGTCATGTGAGCCCTGTTTGTAATATCACTCTATGTTGGCTTTTATGAGCCTTGTAAATAAATGTTGTATTGTTGTATGGTTACGTTGTGATGCCATAGTTGCATCTATGCATATCGGGCATGTCGTGCGTAAGTGTGACGTGCAATGATATGTATGGGATTCGACACCTAGTTGTGTGCCTTTAGTAGAACTCTTTACAGGGAACTGACTGTTGTGCTTCCACCGAGCCTTGGTAGCTTGCTACTTCTCCGGACACATCAATTGATCGACATGTATCCTTCTTTGCTGCTATGTCTGTCCCTTCGGGGAAATGTCTTTGCAGTGTAATGGAATCCCTGTAGCCTGCTACGACTCGTCTATGTGCAGTGATGACATTTATGTCCCACAGTTTAATGGAGTCCTTGTCGCTTGCTATGACTCGTCTAGACACGTTAGAGGCCGACACCTGCATTGCTGGGTAACGTATGCCTGTTCCTGTATGGATGTGCCACTTTGGTTCTATGACTAGTTATGTCGACCCGGGTTTTTTGACGTTTAAATGCTGGCGAAATATTACATAAGTGAGCCAAAAGACGCAAATAGTCCCGGCCCAGGTAAGGTGGCAGCCGTGAGTTAACCATGCGTGAGGCCGAAAAGTGATGTAATGTGTTACATGCTGGATTCTTATGGCTTAGGATCGGGGTCCCGACATCAAGCTATACGTGTGCTGAATGCAGAGGTGTCGTCCGTTCGGCGCTAGATCGGGACGGATAGTGATCAGATTGTGGGACGACTAGCAATTTGGATCGTGAAGACGTTTGACTACATCAACCTCATTTCTTAACGCTTCCCGCTTAGCAATCTACAAGGGTATGTAGATCCACTCTCCCTCTCATAGATGCTCATCACCATGGATAGATCTTTCGTGTGCATAGGAAATTATTTGTTTCCCATGCAACATTCCATAACAAGCCTATCCTGACAAAAGGTGGTCTTCTCCTACTAAAGTTCCTCGCCATGATGTGCATGTAGGCTCGGGGATGACCTCCGTCCTGCTGAGCCCTTGGTCCTGGTCCTCTTGCACCAGAATGACAACCTTTGGGGATTGCTTTGAGAACCCACGAGCCGGTGCTGCTCCCTCTTTTACCATAGAGGAAAGTACCTTTGTCCGTACCGACTGGCGCGGATCCTGGCACCGTTTGGCATGGCGCACGTCTCCCATGTGCAAGTATGGGGCTAAGGGACCCTCCAGGCCAACCCAGAACCTGCCTCCTAAGGGCGACAGGGTCATCCCTGCAGAAAGGCCTCATGAGGCCCTAGTTGATGATATTGCCGTGCACCTCGCGGGGCGTGGGCCCTCACGAGGACCTTCCCCTTGAAACTCGTAGGTGGGCGACTAATACGTCTCCAACGTATCTACTTTTTCAAACTCTTTTGCCCTTGTGTTGGACTCTAATTTGCAAGATTTGAATGGAACTAACATGGACTGACGGTGTTTTCAGCAGAATTGCCTTGGTGTTATTTTTGTGCAGAAATAAAAGTTCTCAAATCATCTTGAAAATTAGAGAGAATATTTTTGGAATCAATAAAAAATTATGGTGCAGGAATTAACTAGAGGGGGGCCACTAGCAGGACACAAGCCCGCTAGTCGCAGCCACCCCGCCTGGCCGCACCGGGAAGGCTTGTGGGCCCCTCATGGCTCCTCCGACCTCCTCTCCAGCTCCATATAACCGTATTTGTGAAGAAAAAAATCAGAGAGAAGAGTTCATCGCGTTTCATGATATGGAGCCGCCGCCACTGCCTATTCTTCCTTGGGAGACCAGATCTAGAGTCCGTTTTGGGCTCCGGAGAGGGGAAATTGACGCCTTCGTCATCACCAACCATCCTTTATCACTAATTCCATGATGCTCGCCACCGTTCGAGTAATCTCATTGTAAGCTTGCTAGACGGTGATGGGTTGGACGAGATTTATCATGTAATCGAGTTAGTTTGGTTAGGTTTTGATCCCTAGTATCCACTATGTTCTGAGATTGATGTTGCTATGAGTTTGTTTTGCTTAATGCTTGTCACTAGGCCCCGAGTGCCATGATTTAAGATCTGAACCTATTACGTTTTCATGAATATATGTGTGTTCTTGATCCTATCTTGCAAGTTGTAGACACCTATTACAAGTTATGATCCGCATCCCCCAGGGTGACAATAACTAGCATTCTTTCTGGTGATTACCGTAGTTTGAGGAGTTCATGTATTCAGTAAGTGCTAATGCTTTGGTTCAGATCTCTATTAAAAGGAGGCCTTAATATCCCTTAGTTTCCAATAGGACCCCGCTGCCATGGGAGGATAGGATAAAAGATGTCATGCAAGTTCTTTTCCATAAGCACGTATGACTATATATGGAATACATGACTACATTACATTGATGAATTGGAGCTAGTTTTGTGTCACCCTATGTTATAACTGTTGCATGATGAATGCCATCCGAGATAATTATCCATCACCGATCCATTGCCTATGAGCTTTTCATATATTGATCTCCGCTCAGTTACTTTTCCGTTGCTACTATTACAAACACTACAAATTGCTACTATCACTTGCCACCGTTACCGTTACTACCATATCACTTTGCTACTGAATACTTTGCTGCAGATATTAAGTCTTTCAGGTGTGGTTGAATTGAAAACTCAGCTGCTAATACTCAAGAATATTCTTTGGCTCCCCTTGTGTCGAATCAATAAATTTGGGTTGAATTCTCTACCCTTGAAAATTGTTGCGATCCCTGATACTTTTGGGTTATCAAGACCTTTTTTGGTGCTATTTCCGGGGAGAATAGCTTTATTATGTGAGTCACTTGGGATGTATATCTGCTGATCACTATGAAGAATCTGATAGATCCAAAAACCAAGATCTACCCCTCTACTATGAGGGGAGGTAAGGAACTGCCATCTAGCTCTGCACTTGATTCACCTTCTGTTTTGAGTAAGTTTGTGACACCATCGCCTGCTAGTAATTCTGATATGTCACAAGTAATTGCTGATGCTACTTCTGCTATGCATGATGCTTATGATGACACTTTACTTGATGATACCGTGCCACTTGGTGAATTTCTTGATTAACAAATTGCTAGAGCTAATGCTCAAACTGATAATATTTCTGAATCTGATGAAATTATTGAAATTGGGCACTACAATTCACCTCCTAGAATAGCTCTTCTAGATATGAATTGCCTAATACACCTGAGGGTTATGTTATGGAAGGAGAGGTAGCTAGGGACTTTCTTGCTTGTCAGGATAGAGATGATCCTAAAAAATTGCTTCGCAAGTGGAAGGAAAAATCTCTGAATGCTAGAATGCAATATGATCCTAAGTTTGCTATTTCTCCCATCTTTGTTACTGATAAGGATTATGAATTGTCTGTCGATCCTGAGTTAATTACTTTGGTTGAATCTGATCCTTTCCATGGTTATGAATCTGAAACTGTTGTGGCATATCTTACCAAATTGAATGATATAGCCACCCTATTTACCCATGAGGAAAAAATTTGCTATTATTATATTCTTAAGTTGTTTCCTTTCTCATTAAAGGGTGATGCTAAGAAATAGTTTAATTCTCTTGCTCATGGTTCTGTGCTTCGTCCCCAGGACATGGTTTATTACTTCTCTGAAAAACATTTTCCTGCCCATAAGAAACAAGCTGCCTTGTAGGAAATATTTAACTTTGTGCAAATTGAAGAAGAGAGTCTCCCACAAGCTTTTGGAGGCTTATCTAATTACTTAATGCTTTGCCTGATCATCCTCTCAAGAAAATGAAATACTTGATATCTTTTATAATGGACTAACCGATGCTTCTAGGGACTACCTAGATAGTTGTGTTGGTTGTGTTTTCAGGGAACGAACTGTCGAACAAGCTGAATTACTATTGAATAATATATTGAGCACTGATAATGATTGGACTATTCCCGAACCACCTCCGAAGACAACTCCAAACAAAAGAGGTGTTCTATTCCTCAGTCCTGAGGATATGCAAGAGGCAAAGAAATCTATGAAATAAAAGGGTATTAAAGCTGAAGATGCTAAGAATCTACCACCTATTGAAGAAATACATGGTCTTGATAACCCAAAACAGGTAGTAGAGGTAAATTCTCTCAGAATATTTGATGAAAGAGATATCCCTTGTAATAATCCTGCTAGCCAATGCTTGGATGAATTTGATAATTTTATTTTGAAGCAAGAAAATTTCAATGCCTATGTTAGTAGACAATTGAAACATAATGCTTATATGCTTGATCACTTGGGTGATTATTTGATTAGAACTGTCAATGATCTTAAGCTTATTAGTAAACATGTTTCCATGGTAACCACTCAAGTAGAACAAGTACTTAAGGCTCAAAATGATTTGCTTAATGAGATGACTAGTAAAGACAATGATCATTCTGTTAAAGTTGTGACTAGAGGCGGTAGAATGACTCAGGAACCTTTGTATTCCGAGGGCCATCCTAGGATAAGTGAACAAGATTCTCAGAGAGTTAATACTGAAGCACCTAGTTCTTCTAATAAGAGTAGGAAAAAAGAATGATCATAGTACTTTGCATTTTGCTAGTGAACCTGTTATAGGTACGTCTGAGAATCCAAAAGATATTTCTATTTCTGATGCTAAGACACAGTATGGTGATGAACATGAGCCTAATGATGACATTAATAATGATGTTCATGCTGATGCTCAACCAAGTAATGATAATGATGTGGAGATTGAACCTGCTGATGATCTTGATAACCCACAACCTAAGAATAAAAGATACGATAAAACATACTTCATTGCTAGGAAACATGGTAGAGAAAGAGAACCATGGGTTCAGAAACCCATGCCCTTTCCTCCTAAACCATCGAAGAAAAAGGATGATGAGGACTTTGAGCGCTTTGCTGAAATGCTTAGACCTGTCTTTTTACGTATGCGCTTGACTGATATTTTGAAAATGTCTCCTTATGCTAAGTATATGAAAGATATTGTGACAAATAAAAGAAAGATACCGAAAGCTGAGATTTACACCATGCCTGCTAATTATACTTTTAAAGGTGGAATACCTAAGAAACTAGGAGATCCCGAAGTACCTACTATGCCATGCTCTATCAAAGGAAATTATGTTAAAACTGCTTTATGTGATCTTGGAGCTGGTGTTAGTGTTATACCTTTCTCTTTACACCGTAGACTTGATTTGAATAAGTTGACAACTACTTAAATCCCTTTGCAAATGGCTGATAAATGAACTACTCTACCTATCGGTATTTGTGAGGATGTACCTGTCGTAGTTGCAAATGCTACTATCTTGACGGACTTTGTTATTCTTGATATTCCCAAGGAAGACAATATGTCGATCATACTTGGTAGACCCATTTTGAATATTGCAGGGGCTGTTATTGATTAAAACAAGGGCAATGTCACTTTTCATATTAACGATAATGAACATACGGTACACTTTCCGAAAAAACAACCTCAAGTTCATAGTATCAACTCTATTGAAAAAATTCCAACAATTATTATTGGAGACTTTGAGTTCCCTCTTCCTACTATCAAGAAGAAATATGATATACTTATTGTTGGGGAAATGCATATCCCCATTAAGGTAACTTAGTGTTATTCAAAAATTCTTCGGTTTCATGTTATTCGAAAGAAGTTTGTTAATAAGACTTGATCAACCTTATTGATGGATTCCTTTTGATAAGCATGAGATGGACGAATCTAGAAAGCACAACTTCCTGCACCTAACTTAAGTAAAAATGCTATTATTTTCTGTTTTCTGAGTTTTCTGCGCAATAGAAAATGACCTGAAAATAAAAGTTCCTAGAATCCCCTGAAAAATTTAGTATAATTTTTTCTGGAATATTTAAGAATTTTTGGCACTGAGAATGCATCAGGGGGTTACACATGTGGGCCAGAATCCTGTAGGGCGCGGCCACCCCCCGGTCGTGCCCTTGGGGCTTGTGGGTCCCATGTGCCCCCCCTCCACTTATTCTAGCACCCATTCACTTCATCTTCCTCTAGAAAAAATCCCACCATTGCTCAAACCCGTGTTCTAGCTCATCTTGCTGCCATTGTCGATCTCCTTGCTCAAAGCTCCATTTGCAAAATTGTTTTAAGGGATTGCTCATCAGTATGTGACTCCTCCAATGGTCCACTAAAAATTTCATAACTTTTGAGAAATGTTGAGAAGGTTACTAAGAGGTTCTTCAAGCCATGTTCTAAGGAAGATGAAAATGAAATGAAGGAGAAACCCAAATACAATCTTCCTCGCGTCGCAGAAATCCGACCATGTGAATGGCCGTGTGACACAGTCTTGAGGGCGGCTAGAATTTATGAAGATTTCTATTATTTGGTCGAGAATGCAGGCATCACCGACTTCCTCAATGATAAGTGTGACCAACACCTCTTGCTCACTAATACCTTTGTGCAAAATTTTCAGTTTCATCCTAGGGAAGCCCCTCCTACAGTATAATTTCACTTATATGATGTGCCTAAGAAAATGAACCTTTATGATTTTTGCAAAGTTTGCAAGATACCCTATGAGAGCAGCATCAGGGAACCATGTTCTTGAGACATGGAAGAATTTATTACCACAATCACTATAGTGGAAGAGAGAGGCATGTCAAAGGCAAGAGCGGCTAGTTTACATATTCCTATGCTACTCTATTGTTCATTATTTGCAGGAAGATGTTCGGTTGGTTGCTGGGAGAGTGGAAGCCTTAGTGCCCCTGACCTTGCTATTTTGCGCCATGCATTACTTGCTAATAGAACTTTTAGTCCGGGCGCTATGGTGGCCAACGGTTGAACACCAATCGTTCAAAGGGGCCCATATTCGGAGGTATCTATGCATCTCGTTTAGCTAAACATTTTGAGATACCCATTAGGCTTCACGAGAAAGAAGAAAAGCTGATACCCGCAAAGTTTCTAGATTATGACCGTATGGTAGCCCATGATGTTATTAAAAAGAATGATGATAGGAGGCTTCTTTACAATTTAGTATTTAGTCAGGGCACTTGTGAGATTATTACTCTGCATGCTTCTTGTCTGTTCCAAATTCATTCAGGTAGGTACACTGTTATGCCCGATGACATCTACCAATATTGGGGTTTGGAGCAACCCCCAGCACCTGAGCCAGCATCGGCTTTGGATCCATATCAAACCCCAGTTTTTTAGTGGGAGCCATAGGATATTTCTAATTAGTGGAACCCTTAGTGTCCTCTGGAGTATCTCGGAGAAGGTTATTTCTAGCCATGGCCCTAGACCAACTTAGGCCAAAATCCTAAGCTTGGGGGAGTAAGTATTTCTCAGCGACATTACATTCATGTTCACAAACTTATTTCAGTTGTCGGTGTTCATACTTTTTCATTGTACTATCCATGGTAGTTTATTTTCTTCTTTATGCTTTCTTCTTGTGTGTTTAATAAAGGAAAATAAAAAAAAATTAGTTCTAGCTTTATTTCCTAGTTACTTAGTTGTAGCATTCAAAAGAAAATCCAAAAAGATTTCTCGTTCTTCTTTTTTCTTGTTGGGAGCTTTCCCGTGTAAATAATTTTCCTTTCTTTTCTTTGGGTCATAAGGAGAAGACCACGATGACATGTTGAGTGGCTCTCATATGCACTACTGTTTATCTTACAAAGAGCCCATATTGCCTTGTCTTCTCCTTTGGTTTATTGTTCGTAGATTCCAGCTTAGTCCAATGCACGTGCACTCTTATTATTATTCACATTGTTCGGTCGTGCAAGTGAAAGGAAATAATGACGATATTTTGATGAAAAGATTGAGATGGAGAAAAGCTGGTATGAACTCGACTTATCTTGCTGTTGTAAATATGATTAGCTCATCGTTCCGAATTCTGTACATTACGGGTTGAATATGTTTGCAATAACAATTAGAGATTATAGTTATTCATGCCATGCCTAATTAGCTAAGAGTGAATAATGGTTCGTCTTGAGTGCCAACATGCGCATTAAAATGGTTGTGATGTTTCATGATGACTATGTCGCTGTCTAGTTGGTTGATCCCCAGTCTTTTGCTAGCCTTCACTTGTACTAAGCGAGAATACTGCTTGTGCATCCATCTCAATAAACCCAAAGTTGTTCCATATGAGTACACCATATCTACCTATATGCGGTATTTACCTGCCATTCCAAGTAAATTTGCATTTTCTAAACTTTAAACCTTCAAATAAACTTTCTGTTTTGTATGCCCAAATCGCTCATGTGGCGACTCGGGGTTGTCAGTATCTTCCATCCTAGGTGGGTTATTCTCGCGATATCTATTGATTCACTATCATTCACGAGAAAGTGACTGGTAATCAGGATGCCCAGTTCCATGCACGAAATAAAAAGCAAAATATAATTAAACAAAACTCCCCTAGGACTATGATTGTATGGATGGTACCCGTGAATTCGGCCCGCCATGGAGTGTGATTGATTAGTGGAGCAGGAGTAAAATATTTACCATTCTATTTGGGAACCGCCTATAATGTATTTAGCAAGGAAGATATTGAAGACCTCTTGGTCGTTATGTGAGCAACGAAAGAATACCTCTCCAAAATCATTACCTATCTCTGTTTTAAAAGCTTGAGCTCTGGCACCTCTGCAAATCAATGCTTCCCTTCGCGAAGGGTCTTTCCATTTACTTTATTGTTGAGTCATCATCCTCTTATAAAAAGCACCAATTAGAGAGCACCATTGTCACTTATATGCCTTGCTATTAATTGATGTTGAGTATGAGCATGGCTGCATCTCTCTCACCATGAATTACAATGTTTAGTCAGTCCTTGTTCTCCAGAGGTGCTCTCAATTTATGTATTGCAGTCTCAGAAAGGGATAGCGAGATACCATTATGTCATAATGTATGATGATTGTTTTGATAAAATTGTTGTCATCCGAGACTTGTTATTATTGCTTGCTAGTTGGTTATGCCATTGACATGAGTAAATGTGAGACCTAAATGTTATTGTGAATATGGTTAGTTTATAATCTTTGCTGAAAATCTAAACATAAGTTAGACATATTTACAAGAGCAAGATCAAATAGAGTTTGTAAAAGTTTTTCTTTATCACTTTCAGTTTATCAACTGAATTGCCTGAGGACAAGCAAAGGTTTAAGCTTGGGGAGTTGATACGTCTCCAACGTATCTACTTTTCCAAACTCTTTTGCCCTTGTTTTGGGCTCTAATTTGCATGATTTGAATGGAACTAACCCAGACTGACGCTGTTTTCAACAAAATTGCCTTGGCGTTATTTTTGTGCAGAAATAAAAGTTCTCAGATTGTCCTGAAAATTTATGGAGAATATTTTTGGAATTAATAAAGAATACTGGCGCAAGAATTAGCAAAGGGGGTCCACAAGCCTGCTAGCCGCGACCACCCACCCTGGTCGTGCCGAGCAGGCTTGTTTTGGACTCTAATTTGCATAATTTCCTCGTTTTTGGATCGGTGTTTTGCGAGGAGCTATGGGCTCTGACCACAGCACAACATCACTATAGGGGGTCTCGGGGGGGGGGGGCAGGGCCTCCTGAGGCGGCACGTGGATGGATGGGATGGGGGATCGCTCGAGCGTTAAAGGGGGCTCTTCAGCAGCACGCCTCAGGAGCCTTACCGGTCATAAGACCACTTGTCCCCTCTAATGTCGTCCTTGCTTTCTGGTCAGCATTAGGGGTGTCGGGGCCTCGCCCCATGAAGTGCGTCCTTGGTTTCCAGTCGTACCTAACGGTGGTGGGGAAATGCACCGGACTGGGACCTAACGACGTAAAGGGGGTTGCTGGGCAACGCGCCTCGGGAGCCTTACCGGTCATAATGCCACTCGACTTCCTGGTTCCGTCCATGGTTTCTGGTCGGCATCAGGAGTACCGAGGCCTCGCCTCGTGAGGTGCGTCCTCTCCGGTCATACCTAACGTTGGTGGGGAAATGTGCGGGACTGGGACCTACAGACGTACAGTGCCGAAAGGGCCCCCAAACATTCCGACGAGCAAGGGAGAAGCGCCTCATGTGGAATCACGGGCGCAAGCAAAATTGTTGCCACCCTGCAGGCGTTACAACCAGACTGGCTACGACTCCGACCAAAAAGAGCACGACGTTACACACCTTGTCATCAAGGAACATATTTAAAGGTACTGTCAGAACACATCAAAGTTGCCATTAGGCCACATGCATAACCCTATCAGGAACACGAGAAGGCTACTTGAGGGAAGCATGCCATCGCTGAAACTCTCGTCGCTGCCACCCGACGATGGCCCCGTGCGTCCCTGCTCAAGCACAGCCCTCCGCTTCATCGGAAGAAAACTCCGCCACCAGGTCATCCACATGGTCCTGGACCCGATCGGCGAGGGCAGCGTGGGTCACCTCAGGCACGGGACCAAGCACCGCCTTAAAATCGAAGTGCGGGTCGAGATGAAGGAGGTGGCAGAAGATGTTTGAGGCTGCCCGCTCGAGTAGGTCACAACGCTTCTCCTCCACGAGCGCGCGGGTCTTCTCCGCACCCCACTCGAGGCACTACACGGTGCTGTAAAAGAAGCCCAGATACCCGGCACCATTCGGAACCAAGGGGCTCGAGACGCTCGCACCGCAGATGTCATCCAAGGCCCACCTGGCCCTCTTCTCGAGGGATTGGAACATCTGGAGCGCATGTGCTGGAGGACGCGAGTACGTCTCGCCTCGTCCGAAGTCTCCTTTACCATTCACTTGTTTATAAAGAAAAGCTAGCTCGGCCTCGGCAGCCGCCTGGGCATCCATCGCGGCTCGCCGGCGCCCCTCCTCTTGGTCTAACTTTTTCCCAAGGTCATCAACCTCGCCTTTCAGGAGGTCACGTTGCTTGCAGAAATAGGACTCCTGGAGCTCCAGCTTCACGCGATAATCCTGGAGAAGGGAATGCCAAACCCATGCCACCTTCTTGTCGACCTCCTCTTGTAACCTCGCCTCGCGGAAGGTAAGGGACTCCTCGGCAAGTGACACCCGGCGCTCCTCACCTCCAGCCTCTCCTGTTCCATGCTCTGCGCCAACGCTTCCAACGCCAACGAATCGACATGCGCCAGGGGCTCGCATCGGCAGAGAGAAGCTCGGCCGACGGACCCACGAGTGTGGATCTGCCTTTCGAGGTCGGCGTTGAGGGCTCGTAGCTCCTGGAGGCAGTCCTCGGAGGCCGAACACTGACAATCGGCCTCCTGAGCCTCGGCAAGCGTGCACTCGTGGGCCTCCACCGCTTTGGCAAGGGACCCTTCTACCTCCGCGCAGGCTCGCTCGCGCTGTAGACGGTCGAGATTCACGGCAACCTCAAGATGGTACCACCCCAGCTTAAGGCGTTGGCGCTCCTTCACCAAGCGGTCATCATTGTTGGCAAGCCCCACTCCTATGCGCTGAAGCGCTTCCGCCGAGGTATGGAGCAAACCCCATGGCATAGTGCTCAGGTCATCAGCAAGCTCAAGCGGCCATCCAGAACTGTCACCTTCTCCATGGCAAATGGGGGAGGCGCGCGAGGGGCCTCCCAGCCTGGACCTATGCTCGGGGGCTGGGGGCTCACGTATAGGCGTCCCAGAAGAAGGAAGCATCCCCCAGGCCCCCACCGCCAAGCAAAGGGGGTCCGAGGGGGAGACGCATCGACCCTGGAAGGGGCCGGGGCCAGGGGAAGTGGCCCCATTCTGGGGAGCCAGAGGTCGTGGGCAAAGAGGACCATGAGGAACTCGTGCCTAGGGACACCAAGCATCAGAACATGCTCTGGCACGGGCGCCCCGGAGGATTGAACCTTGCGCCGTACGGGAGAAGAAACAGCAAGAGGCTCGGTGGCCACGGGGGCGGGCGATGCCGACATGTCTCCCCCATCGTCGGTGGGGAGCTGATGGAACAAAGGCTTAGAAGGAAGGCGCTGAAAAGAAGGACGAAGGAGGGTACCTGCACTTGCTCGTCTATGGCGACCCACTTCCACTTCACCGGAGCCCACGACGCGGAGGAGCGGCCGCCCCTAGGCGTCTTACTTTTCTGGTCGATGCGGGGGCCCAGGGGCGAAGGGCTGGCGACTGACGATTGACAATGAAGGGCAGGGATGGCGACTTACAACGACGACTAGGTGCCGCCCCTGACCTCGGCTCGACCCAAGGCAAGAGCCGGGGGAGCAGGCGGCAAGACACGGCCCATCCCGGCCACAGGAGAGGTGGCGTGACCCGGCTTCTCGGAGGCCAGAACCCCCGGGAGCGTGGCACCCCAAGGGCGCGCCTCCCCCCAATGAAGGAACCCCCACTCATCGAAGCATGGTATCTTCATGACAAGAGTTTCCTGGGCCTTGAAGTTGTACAAGGGGAAGCCGTCCCATGGAAGCTCGTCAGGCTCACCACTAGTCAGGCGGCGAAGAAGCTCGCTCCCATGGGACCTGGATGCTCATTGGGTCATGGGGACCCACGAAGGCCCACATCGGATGGGAGTTGCGCTGAAGAGGAGCAATTCGTCGGCGAGTGAATTCCCGCACCACCATTGCCATCATCACGCCCGCCTGCTTCAGCCTCGCCATCCTAGCCAAGACCAGTGTAAGCCCATGGTCAGCAAGCTCCTCGTGCATCCACCTACGATTCAGCATTGTGGGGGTTAGCAGGGGTTGAAATAGACCTTCAGCCTCGGCAGCCTCGGCAATCTCAACATACACCCACTATCGCTGAAACCCTTCTAATTCCGGGGAGAGTTCGGTGATAAGGGCCCCGCGGGCCGATGCGTCCACCATTCTCAAGGACATGCACCCGGAGCACTATTCCTTAGAAGCCAACTCAAGGGAGAAGAAGTGGCGTAACAAGGCCATGGAGGGGAAACACCAAGAAATGCCTCGCACAGGAATGCGAAGGCCAAGAGGAGAATGAGAGAGCCAGGGTCAGGGTGGAGAACACGGATCTGGTAATGCGAAACCACAGCAGTGAGAAAGCTCGAAAATGGTGGCAGTATGCCAGAGAGGAGAGCATGGATATGAAGGGGAATAGCGGAGGCCGCCATCTAGCCCCGAGGCCGTGAACCAGGCCAGATCTTAGTGGCCACCACTCATTGGAGCCGACCGCGACTACCGGTTGGACATTCTCCAACCCCTCGAGGTTCACCACCGACGACTGGCTCAATGTGAGCTGGGGCATCACTGCAGCGTTCAGGCCCCTCAAGCCTCTGCCTTTCGCCCCCTCCAGAAACATGGCAAGGAAAACGAAGGGTGGAACGACGCGGCATATGGCGACTCAGTAAAAGGGGTTATAGTCGCGCGACACGGGAGAGCAGACAATAGAGCTGACGGGAGACAAAGGCGTCTCGGAGGCGAGAGACGGGTGGCTCAGCAAACCTCGCTATGGCCAGTCCGGTGCGGAGAAGAAGGGATGATAGGTCTTCGAGCTACCACATATAAAACCTGCCCCGCATGCAATTGGGGCCTGCGACACTTCGGGCCATCCTCCAAGCTGCATCGATAAGCTAGCCCGGGCGCGCCTTGGGCCCGTGGGCTACTATCGACATTCTAGGAATGGGGGACCCAGATCTGCCTGCGTGTGGCCCAGGGCATGGCCCACTTCATCAACCAAATGGGACAAGGCGAGACCCCACTCAATACAAGGCCCTCGCGAGGTCCCTAGCCGCGCGAGGAGGAACATCGACAAGACCCGTGAAAGATGGGCCTCCTCAGGATCCCTCCGGAGTAGCAGAGTTTCCTATGCAAGGCCCGGCCTTAGGAGTCAAAGATAACGCAAGGAAGGACAGGCGGGCACTAGTGCGCTAGGCGGCACAATTTCCCCTTAGGTGCAAAGGGAGCAAGGACGTACATGGGTTTCCAAAGAACCCCCAAAAGGTTTCCATTTTGGTGCAAGAAGACCACAACCTCCTGCCCTACAGGGAGGATGTCATCGCTAAGCCCGTCCATGCGCTGTCAACAGCCACTTTGCAGACAAAGACCGCCTTTGGGCAGGGCAAGCACGAACCCCTGTCCCCTTTCAAAATTGGCCGTTGTGGGATCCCTTTCCTCCATTGCGATAAGGTAAGAGGACCCGGGCCACCACTATATATAGAGGGTAGGCTTCTTCGTTGAGGAGGACCGATCGGATCCAACACTCGGTTACTCCACACACCACCACGAGATAGCCAGCCAAGAACACATCTTGAGCGCCCTGCGAGGCTCAAGCACATTGTACTAGTTCATCCACCCAAACCTCCATGTGAGACAATCCACCAAAGCAGGAGAGGGTATTAGGCTTCGTAGCGCCCTGAACCTGGGTAAATTGTCGTGTTCATGTTCTTCCTCATCATCGGGCGAGTTCGTTATAGTGTGCATCGAGTAGCAAGCTAGGTTGGATGAGGCCGCAGGAGATCTTCACACATGCCCATGTGTTTGAATCTGAAGGTTTTTGCGGAGCCCGAAATCTGATAGCCCCCAAGTCAAGGCCTTCGCGAGATCCCCTGCCTCGTGAGGTGAACATCGCCAAGGCCTCCAGAGGAGTTGCCTCCCCGGGCAGCCTCCAGAGGAACAAAGATTTCTATGTAGGTACTCGGCCTTGTGAGGCCGGGATGTTGTGGGACATGATGACTGAAGGCAGGTGGGGTCCAGAGGGCGCAAAGGAGGACAATTTCCTGTTTCATGCTAACGAGGCAAGGCCGAACGCAGGTTCCCAAGGAAGCCCCCAAAGGTTTCCCTTCCAGTGCAACAAGACCAAGACCACGAGCTTGGTAGGACGGATGTCATCGCTGAGCCCACCACTGCGACATGCTCGGAAGCTTTGCAGGCGAAGACCACCTTTAGTCAGGATAGGATGTACCTTATGTCCCCTTTCAAATTAGCCGTTTGGTATCCCTTTCCGCTTGTGCGATAAGGGAAGAGGACTTGCACAATACTTCATTACCCCAATGATGGTTCCATCTAGAACTTAGTAGTGTTTTGTTGTATGTTCTCCATATGACCACACTTGTCTTGGACAATGTGTCTATATGGGTCTTGCAATCCAGCTCATGTTTTGGAGTTGGCTTCCGCAGTTCATTTTCCGAGAATCTCCCAATGTCATCTCTTCGATTTGTGTTGCTAACTTTCACCTTCGGACATACTGAGTTTGGGATATCTTAGCACTAGCCATATCTGATTCTCACGCATATATTATGGTTGGAACATTTCCCAAGAATTATAATATTGGTCTCTCTATGACCCGGTAAGGTGGATGCTGTGTCCAACACATCTAGCTGACAGACCTATTGTTTTGACAGACCGACATATCTATTATTATGGTTTCTTCATTCAACAACTTGGCCACTTCCCCATGAGGACTCCATATGACTTATTCTAGAAGTTGTTCCTGATGGATCCCTTGAGCCCCCGAAGTCCAACCTCTACCTGATGTGCTAGATATCAAGTATTATTTGTAATTTGGTTATGCTAGTACATCAATGGGAACATTTGAAGCGGAATGCTAAATGTTTCTCGGTCGAGCATCCAGATTTCGTTCCCTTGGCATAGCTAAGGTGAAATCTGAGAAAGTGGTGTCTTCCTTTGCATTTGCATCCTCCCTCGCTATTCATCATGGCAGTCTACGGTGTTGCCAGAATCCTTGGCATGGAAGTTGGGAAAACTTTGTTGAATGTAAAAATGCTCAAGTTCTTTAGAGCATGGTCAAATGCTAGGTTATACCCTCGGTATCAATTGGAATGTGCCTTCCATTGACCGAGTTGTTCTATAACCCTACCTCCCTTCCGAAGCTGAGTATGCCATTCTTTCGAATCCCTTCAAACGATTGTTTGTGAATTGCCTTAACCTGATATGAAGAGTTTCAATGATCTCTAGATCAAAAGTAATTCTTTTTGCCACTTAAGGTAATAACTCTCCGAGTTACCTCTCTTAAGGTGCCCCATTATGGTATGAAGGGCAATAGCCCCTCGCTACTTTGAAACCTCTTCACCATCTGCTTTAAGCGTGGAATTGTTCCATACCAAATTGAACCTCTATCATCTACCTCATTCCATCGTTCTCGATGTATGTTTTGTATCTTATCTCAAGAGACGTTATCATGTCCCATTCCATGAGTTGATCATGAGTTGCTCGATCTCCGAGAGATCGATTCTTATAGGGTTCTCCTATTTCCTTTGCCGTTGTGTTCAGATGCAGATCTTGACTGCAAAGAGATGTCTAGATCAACATGATGAAGTGAATCAACATCTTCGAAAAGGGCAATTGGATCATGCAGATTGTGATAGCTAGTGTCCCCTCTATTCTTTTACCCTATGCTTGAATCTCAGGACGAGATTCTTGTTTAGTGGGGGTGAGTTGTCACAGCCCTAGAACTTTTAGTGCCAGTGATTATTTTGGTGTGGTTAATTGCATCAACATCATCATGTCATCATATCTATTATGTGAAAATTGAATTGAGAATTTGTGAAAGCCGCAAAAATTAAATAAAAGGGGTAAAGAACCCTCGAAATCTCATTCAATTGTTCCAAAATGTTCCTTTAATTGTTTCGAGAATTTTGGTAAGAACTATAATTCAAACAAAAATTCAGGAACATTTTGAAGGAATTGTTTTGGGCATTTGAATTTAAATCACATTGTATTTTAATTGAATTTATATTCAGCATATATAAAATATTTTTCAAACTCCTATGAATTATTTTATGATCTCTTGGCAATATCCAGTAAAGCAACATAAAAATATATTTAGAAGGTTTTGCCCTGTTTGAAATTCTTTTGAATTTGAATCAAAGGCAAATAAACAAATAAATAAATGAAACAGAAGGAAATAGATAAAGCAGAACCTTACCTATGCAGCTCACCAGATCTAGGCCAGCCCACCAGTGCCTCCTTCGTCTTCTTCCTCATGCCACAAGGCAGAGGAGAAGCAAGGCACGCTAGTGCGCGTGCGTGCCATGCACCAGGTGAGGGATCTTGGTTTAAGTGGTCCTTGGATGGCCGACCTGTTCCTCATGGGCCGGACTATGTGGGCCACTGGCTGAGCATTGGATGATCAAAGGCCCCGTCGCCAGGGTGGAAGCTTCAAGGAGATGTGGGTGACCTCCATGTTTTTGGCAGTAGGTAGGCATATTTTTCCCTTCAATGTGCAACCGACCATGTGTAAACCCTAGTACCCCCAGTGCCTATATGAACCAGGAGGGTTTTAGATTGTAGGGCGGTGAAACACATCTAGGGTTTTAGATATTCGATCTCAAGGTAGATCAACTCTGTAACCTTCATATCATCAATACAATCAAGTAGGACTTAGGGTTTTACCTCCATAGGAGGGTCCGAACCTAGGTAAACATCGTCTCCTTTGTCCCTTGTTACCATCAATCCTAGTCTCATAGCTCGGGACCCCTACCTGAGATCTGCCGGTTTTGACACTGACATTGGTGCTTTCATTGAGAGTTCCGCTGTGATCGCCAAAGGAATCGATGGCTCGCGTTGTGATAGGCAACAAGATCTTTTGCTAGGATATTGTCATCCCTGATCAGTTCTTCACAGGCGGCAACGTCTTGTCGAACGTCGACCCGACCGGTCACCATGGCTAGATCGGAAGCTTTTCCCCGATCAAGGAATCAGATTCGGAACCCTAGAGTTCGTCGTTGATTCACGGGGAGACCTTTTCTTGATAGGACCCTAAACTCTTATGGATTAGCCCGCGGATCCTGACACCTCTACACCGAAGACATCAGGCCCCACCTCTGAGGAGGCCTTCACTCTCGGGCTGTCTAGAACACCCAATCCAGTCATTGTTATCGGATCCACTATGGCCGAACAGGACCCGGATCCGCTTTCATGCTACTGAAGAACCGTGACGCCGCATATCGACTACACTCGCTTCAGTGACACGCATAGTATCGTCGCCTCCTTTCTAAATGAGCTATTTGATCAGATTCAATCCATGCATATGACTGACGACTAGACCCCGGTCTACGACTGGCTTGGGCTTAAACTCGACGGTAGGGAGATTCTTATCCCCACTGTCACTCACTTAGTTGCCACCATTGAGTCTCTGGCCGGGGGCTCGTTCCCCCGATGACCAGAATTTAAAACGATATATACCCCAATCTCCAATCATCGAGACCTCGCTTGCAACCCAGACCCTGGAGTTCGCTCCAAATACAGACCTGTATCGGTCCCTGATCTAGCACACTATTCGCAACCCATAATTCCGGACTCACATCGCTATACTCCTCCTCTCTAGAAACAAAGTATGAGGTCTTCGTGACCAGGAGATAATGGAAACCTTCAATCGCAATTGCCATGACGAAGGAATTCTCAATGCCCTGGATCGTCAGCACATTCGTGACTTCACCGACATGTCGGGCTTGGTACAAAAATATTGTGCCATGGAAAACGCCTGGCAAGCCGAACGACTATTTTTCAGAACCAACCTTTACCAAGTACCCTATAGGAGATCGGAAAATTAGGATACCTTCAAAGCAGCCAGCCAAACTCGAACCCAACGAAAAGAGAAATAGGCCCCTTACAGGGGTCAGAACTGTCCTTGACAGGCTATTGGATAAACCCTGCCCTATACATTCTGTATTGCTGAACACAAGCCTGACTCACAACCTTAGAGCTTGCTAGATCGTCAAGTAGGTCGCAAAAAGCGGTGAAGACATCCTTGAAGCATTACCGCCGAATAGGGGCTCCACATCGCCACCAGAATACAACACTAAAGACCTGACGATCTACAAAACGTTCCCCTCAAGGAACATGAGGAACAGAGCTCTTAGAGAACTCAAACAAGTCTATCATGTGGTAGCAACAAGTGCATGGGCAGACATACCCATCACCTTCGGAGATACTGACCAACCAGCCATTCGTCCCGGTCATGCACCGGCCGCACTGGACCTAAACCCCATCGTCGATGGCTTCAGGTTGCACAAAGTGCTAATGGATGGCGGCAGTGGTTTAAACCTTATCTATGAAGATACCCTAGAAAATGCAGTTCAACCAATCTCACATCGAGCATAGCAACATGTCATTCCGAGCGATCATTCGTGGGAAAGAGACGCGTTGTTCAGGACGTATCTCCCTGGACGTAGTGTTCGGCACGCCCAAAAACTACCGATCCTAAGAACTTCTCTTCCATATCGTGCCCTTCCCCAGCGGCTATCATGCCCTGCTGGGACGTGATGCCTTCACAAAATTCCAGGCTAGACCACATTACGGGTATATGAAGCTCAAGATGCCAGGACCAAACAGGGTAATCACAATTGCCAATGATCCCAATATAGCCCTTCATGCTGAAAACAAAACCGCAGCGCTCGCCCTCAACGCACTAGCTAAGACCTTCCCTACAGAAGAACTGACCGCACTTCGATCAACAGTAGACAAGGACAATGCGATCCTTAGCAAAAGGACCAAACTCACGTCCTTTAAACCTAGAGATGAAATCATTAAATTTCAGGTACCGCCGAAGGACCCCATAAGACAACGTCCATCGGAGCTCAGCTGGACCCCATAGTGGACGAAGCACTACGACCATTCTTATGAGAAAACTGGGACATCTTCTCCTGGCATCCTTCTGACATGCCCGGAATCCCATGGAAGCTAGCAGAACATAGTCTGAACATCATCGTTGGCTTTAAGCCCGTTAAGTAGACTCCGTACCACTTTCCGAGCCCAAACGACAAGCTATGGGTGAAGAATTAGCCAAACTGCTAGAAGTCGGATTCATTCGGGAGATTAAGCACCCCAAATGGTTAGAAAACCTAGTGATGGTACCAAAGAAAGACAAATCCTTATGGCTATGTGTCAACTTTAAAGACCTCAACAAGGCCTTCCTTAAGGACCCTTTCCCCTTACCATGTATTGACCGTATTATTGATGCCACAGCCAGACATGACTCATTGTGTTTCCACAACGCTTATTCCAAATACCATAAGATTAAAATGAAGGAATCCAATAAAGTTGCAATCGCATTCATCACCGCTTACCGGCCATTATGTTTCAACACGATTCCTTTCGGGCTAAAAATGTCGGGGCTATGTACTAGTGAATGATCTAGACTTGTCTCGCAAAACAAGTCAGTAAAATAGTCGAAGCATACGTGGACAATGTGGTAATGCAAACCAAACATGTCAGTTAGCTAATTGACGACCGAAGGCAAACCTTTGTCGGCCTACGTGAGTACAATATATGACTCAATCCGAAGAAATGTGTATTCGGTGTTCCTGCTGGTAAACTTCTCGGATTCATCGTTTCACTTAGAGCAATAGAAGCGAGTCCAGCTAAGATTCGCGCCCTATCAGAACTTGCAGTTCCCATAAAGCAAAAACACGTCTAGAGGTTGGCTGGTTGCGTGGCGGCATTAAGCCGCTTTATCTCCGCCCTAGTTGAAAATGCTTTACCGCTCTACAGATTACTGAAATGGACCAACAATTTCGAATGGACCGATGAAGCAGTGGCTGCATTAGAAGAAATTAGAACACTGCTGGCAAGTAGTCCCATTCTCACAGCACCAGGCAGTGGTGAACCCATGTTATTATACATATCGGGCAGCAACCAAGTCATTAGCGCAATGCTCGTCATTGAACGAGAGGAGGGACACAAATTCCGGATTAAGAAGCCGGTCTATTACGTCTCAGAAGTACTAACGCAGTGCATGTCCAGATACCCGCACTACCAGAAGATAGCCTATACAGTATTTATGGCACCACAACAACTAAGAGACTACTTTCAAGAGTGTTCGATTACGGTGGCATCCGAAGTACCCTTGAACAATATAATCAACAACAGGGACGCCACCGGCCGCATAGCCAAATGGGCCATTGAGCTCCTTCCTTTTGAAATTGCCTACAAGCCACGATGAGCTATTAAATTCATGTACTGGAAGATTTCCTCGCCGAGTGGATAGAGGCTGAGCTCTCCATGGAATATAGTACACACTCCCATTAGATGATGTACTTCGATGCATCCAAAACTTTGGCCGAACTGGGTGCTGGACTTATTCTCACATCCCCCATGGGCGACAACGTTCGATACATGTTGCAGATCTTGTATGCCAATTCCAACAATGCAGCCGAATACATAGCACTCCTGCATGGTCTTCGGATGGCAGCATCAATGGGCATACAACGACTAGAGGTGTGGGGAGACTCTAACTTGGCCATCTCCCAAATCAATGGTGAATTCGATGCCAAAAACCCGAAGGTGGCGGCATACAGAAATGCGTCCTCAAGATATCGGCAAGGTTCGAGGGGCTAGAATTCCACCATGTTGCTAGAGACAACAACCAAGCCCCCGATATACTAGCCCACATGGGGGCGAAACCCGACCCTTTCCCAAAAAATACTTTCCTGGAACGACTCTTTAAGCCATCAGTGGTTTGGAAGGACGATAATAAGGGCGCCAGGCTCACTAGCATGGAAGAGGTTGTTCCCCCTGTAAACAAACCAGACGACCAAATCATAGGCGGTTCCGTAATGGATGAAACGCCTTCGGCTCATGAGGTCATGGCAGTAATTGCGCCATGGACCGAGCCCTTGCTTGTTTACCTTCTTCGCAAAGAACTCCCCGATGATCAGATGGAGGCGCAACGCATAATTCGGCGATTCAAAGCCTATAAGGTCCACGAGGGTGAGCTATACAATAAAAGCACCAATGGAGTACTAAAACAGTGCATATCTGAGGAAGAAGGGCGACAACTCTTAGCCGAAGTCCACGCAAGGATGGGAGGCCATCACACCATGGCAAGGGCCTTGGTTAGCAAGGCCTTTCGGGACGGTTTCTTTTGGCCCACTGCTCGAGCGGATGCCCAGGCACTTTTCAAGCATTGTGTGGGATGTCAATTTTTTGCAAATCAAATTCACATGCCCCCAACAGGCCTTTGGACTATTCCGAGTACCTGGCCCTTTGCGGTCTGGGGGCTGGATATGGTCGGGCCACTTAAAGGGGGGACCTCGAAGAATAAATACCTACTGGTCATGGTTCACAAATACACCAAATGGATAGAGGTAAAACATATCAAATTAGCCAAGTTTGGACGATCAATCGACTTTATATCCGCCATGGTACACCGTTAAGGTGTCCTGCATAGTATAATAACGGATAATGGATCCAAGTTCACATCCCAAGTGGTTAAAGGCTGGTGCACATGCGCATCAAGATCGATTACGCATCGGTGTATCACCCACATACCAATGGACAAGTCGAATGGGCAAACGACCTCATCATGAATGGTATTAAACCACGTCTGGTCCGATCTCTGCATGAGTCCGACTGCCATTGGGTAGAGGAGCTTGACTCCGCTCTGTGTGGCCCACGCGCCACCATGAACAGATCAACGACATACACATCATTCATCATGGTCTACGGGGCAGAAGCAGTCGTCCCATGTGACATTATGCACGACGCACCAAGGGTGTGCAGGTACGAGGAAAAGGAGTCCGACTTAGATTGGCTGGACGACCTGGATGCCTTAGAAGGAGAGCGCGACATAGCCCGGGCTCGTTCTACCTTTTATCAACAAAAGGCCCGACGTTACTAGAGTAGGCGGTCAGGGAAAAAGCGTATAATGTGGGTGAACTCATCTTATGGCCCCCGGAGAAGCAGATGCATAAACTCAACCCAAATGGGAGGGCTCCTTCATAATTGATGAAGTACTCGCGGGAGGAGCATACCATCTTTGAAACCCGATGGATAACCGCCTTGAACCAAACCCATGGAACACAGCTCGTCTTCGATGCTTCTACGGATAAACCAGTGTCGTCAGATACATCTCCAATGTATCTACTTTTCCAAACTCTTTTGCCCTTGTTTTGGACTCTAATTTGCATGATTTGAATGGAACTAACCCGGACTAACGATGTTTTCAGCAGAATTGCCTTGGTGTTATTTTTGTGCAAAAATAAAAGTTCTCGGATTGACCTAAAAATTTACGGAGTATATTTTTGGAATTAATAAAAATATTGGGGAAAGAATCAACTGTAGGGGGCCCACCACCTGGCCACAAGCCAGGGGCGCGCCCACCCCCTAGGGTGCCCCCTGTGGCTTGTGGGCCCCCCGTCGCTCCTCCGACCTCGTTTCCACTTCTATATATTCCTATTTGGGGAGAAAAAATCAAGGAGAAGCTTTCATCGCGTTTCACGATACGGAGCCGCTGCCACCTCCTGTTCTTCCTCGGGAGACCAGATCTGGAGTCTGTTTTGGGCTCTGGAGAGGGGAAATCGACGCCTTCATCATCACCAACCATCCTTCATCACCAATTTCATGATGCTCTCCATCGTTCATGAGTACTCTCATCTTAGGCTTGCTAGACGATGATGGGTTGGATGAGATTTATCATGTAATTGAGTTAGTTTTGTTAGGATTTGATCCTATCCACTATGTTCTGAGCTTGTCGTTGCTATGACTTTGCTATGCTTATTGCTTGTCACTAGGGCCCGAGTGCCATGATTTCAGATCGGAACCTATTTGTTATCATGAATATTATATGTGTTCTTGATCCTATCTTGCAAGTTGTAGACACCTATTATGAGTTATGAGCCGCATCCCACAGGGTGACAATAACTGAGATTCTTTCCGGTGATTACCGTAGTTTGAGGAGTTCATGTATTCATTAAGTGCTAATGCTTTGGTCTAGTTCTCTATTAAAAGGAGGCCTTAGTATCCCTTAGTTTCCATTAGGACCTCGCTTCCACGGTAGGGTAGGACAAAAGATGTCATGCAAGTTCTTTTCCATAGCACGCATGACTATATATGGAATACATGCCTACATTACAATGATGAATTGGAGCTAGTTCTGTGTCACCCTACTTTATAACCGTTGCATGATGAATGCCATTTGAAATAATTATCCATGAGTGATCCATTGCCTATGAGCTTTTCACATATTGATCTTTGCTAAGTTACTTTTCAGTTGCTACTGTTACAATCACTACAAACTGCTACTATCACTTTGCCACCGTTACCATTACTTCCATATTACTTAGCTACTGAATACTTTGCTGCAGATATTAAGTCTTTTAGGTGTGGTTGAATCGAGAACTTAGCTGCTAATACTCGCGAATATTCTTTGTCTCCCCTTTTGTGGGATCATTAAATTTGGGTTGAATACTCTACTCACGAAAACTGTTGCGATCCCCTACACTTCTGGGTTATCAAGACCTTTTTCTAGCGCCGTTGCAGGGATCATAGCTCTATTCTCTGATTCACTTGGGATATATATATATATATATATATATATGTTGATCACTATGGAGATTTTGAAAGATGATAAGACTAATATCTACCCCTCAACTATGAGGACAGGTAAGGAACTGCCATCTAGCTCTGCACTTGATTCACCTTCTGTTATGAGTAAATTTGCGACACCACCACGTGCGAGTAATTATGATGTGTCGCAAGTAATTGATGATGCTACTTCTGTTATGCATGATGCTTATGATGATAATTTGCTTGATACCACTATGGCACTGGGTGAGTTTCTTGATGAACAAATTGCTAGAGTCAATACTGAAACTGATGATATTTCTGAATCTTATGAATTTATTGATAAAAAACACTATGAGACACCTGCTAGGTCTAGCTCTCTTAGATATGAATTGCCTGATACACCTGAGGGGCATGTTATGGAAGTAGAGGTAGCTAGGGACTTTCTTGCTTCTAAGGACAGAGATGATCTTAAAAATTGCTTCGAAAGTGGAAGGAAAATTTTTGAATGCTAGAATGCAATATGTGTAGGATCGATAGAAGAGTGTATAGAGGGTGGGGGGAATAGATTACTAGCAGAAATTTAAAACGTAACCTTTTCCCATGTTAATTGGTTGGCAGATTTTAACTATTTTAGCAAGTCTGGCGAGTCTGACAGCCCTACACATGCATGTCGACAAGTATGGCAGCGGAAAGTAAAGACATTACACATGTAAGTAAAGAGATGGGATAGGAAGGTCAAACGCAATAGGAGACGCAATGATTTTTCCCGTGGTTCCGATAGGTGGTGCTATCATACGTCTACGTTTATGGAGTCTTCAACCCATGGAGGGTAATAGTCGCGAGAGTCCATGGAGGGCTCCACCCATAAGGGTCCACGAAGTAGCAACCTTGACTATTCCATACGCCTTATGTCAATGAACGACTAGCCTCACTATGGGTAGATCTTCACGAAGTAGGCGATCTCCTTTCCCTAACAAACTTCTTGGTTCACTCCACAACGCGAAGTAGGAGGCTCCCAAGCGACACCTAACCAATCTAGGAGGCACCACCCTCCAAAAGGTAATAGGCTCGGTAATGACGATGAACTCTTTGCTCTTGTGCTTCAAGATGATAGACTCCTCAACACAGAATCACTCTCTCACAGATTTGGCTTGGTAGAAGAGATGGGATTGGTGGAAAGAAAATTGGGGAGGCTATAAATCAAGATCCATATGGCTGGAGTGGAAGATCTTGACCTCAACACAAGGGTAGGTGGCTCTCTCTCAGAAAACTGAGTAGGATAGGTATGGAATAGTTCTGAGTGCTTCCTCTTTCGAGTGGGTGTTGGTGAAGTGGTATATATAGGCATCCCCAAAAATCCAACCGTTACACATAAAATGACTAACTCGGTGACACCGATGTATTAATCTCGGTGGTACCAAAGTGACCAAAAGGTGGCAACTTTTAATCCTCGGTGAGACCGATATAGGAATATTGGTCGCACCGACAAGGTGACCAACGGTCAAAATTGCCAGACTTGGTGACGCCGATTCAACATTCTCGGATGGTCCAAAATTGTGAACTTGCATAACAGAAAGTTGGAAACCCGACTTGGTGGCACCGCAAGCAGTGTCGGCTTCACCGAAATGGCTAGGGTTTGGTTGTGTCTGTCTAGGGTTTGGAATCGGTGGCACCAGGATAGGAAAGTTGGTTGCACCAATTTTCCATGTTTGGCCAGGTACAGACTTTGGTGGGAAAGCTTGTGGATGTTTTTGGTGACCATCATTTGTGCACGTATGAGCATTTTGTTCACCATCAAAACCTTAACCCCTTTTAATAGTATTGGCTTTCCTATGGACTCAAAATGATTTCTCACAAATGTAAAATGTAGAGTCCTCTTGCTTGAAGCTTGGCCAACCTATTTCCTTGAATCTTGGGATACTTCCACAATCTCCACAATCCTTTTGCCAGCTCACCTCTCCATGGACTATTATCTAAAATACACTAGATAAAAGTATTAGTCCAAGAGACAATGTATGTTGTCAGGAATTATCAAAACCACCAAGGGAGCATGTTGTGCTTTCAATCTCCCCCCTTTTGGTAATTGATGACAACATACAATCAAAGCTTCAAATAAATATGTGCTTGGATGCAATGAAGACTTTGAGAAACACATGACCTAGATTTGATCCCCCTAAATGTGTGCAGTACTTTAAAGGATAGTCGCTTTGGAATGCATGGGCACACATATGGATGAAAGGGATACAAGAAGTCATGTGTATCTTGGCTATATGCATCAATATATGTGAATGAAATGTGTTCCCTTGATCAAGACTTCACTCTTAAACTAGTATGTGTAAGAAGCAAGAGATCATATTGATCAAAGATATGATGCATATACTTACCTTGAGTTCTTGAGGATTCTCGTAGTAGAGACACACTTGAGAAAACAATGTTAGGAAACACAAGAGTATTCTACTAAACAAAAGCAGTAGAACTCAACGGATACCAAGATATGGAGAACATATAAGATATGATAATCCTTAAGATTGATATGTCTCCTCCTTTAGCATAAAACTATTATATCTTTTCTCCCCTTAGATATAAAAATGGTAGTACATCCTCTCCCCCAGAATCTCAGCATGTAGATTTTGGGATTGGATAGGGTGAGAAAAGGAATCCTTTGTTCATTTAAGACTTTTCTCCAAAGATAGTTTTATCCACCTACATTAATATTCTCCCCTTGTTTATATAAGTGTGAACTTTTGATATTTTCCTCTCCCCCTAAATCATGTCTCCCCCTTTGCATATGCATGTACTCTCCCTTTAGCATGAAGCTTTGATATTCTCACCCTTTGGCATAAATACCAAAAAGGTTAAGCTTAGGAGTGGTGACAGGGATCATTGACAAGGAAGGGATCCTTGAGAACAAGGGTCATTGAGAGTAGGTTTCATAGAAAATATTAAGGGAATCATTGAATGTAGCTTCTCTCCCATTTGCAAATTTAGTTTTCTTCTCCCCTTAATTTTTTTAAGAAAGGGTCATCGAAGGAACTAGAATATCACAAGAACAGAAATAGATAAACAATATTAAAGAAACATAGATTTAGAAAAGAAGGAAAAGTCGGTGACTCCGGGATAAATAAATCAATGCTACTGAGATTGTGTAGTGCGGCTCATCTTCAATATTGGTAGAACCGAGTTATTTATATCAGTGACTCCGAATGAGAGACCAAGTTTCTGCTTTCACAAAGACAAACGAAAAAGTTTGAAAAAGAAAATGCAAAAGTTTTACAAGGGACATCAAATAGATAAAATTTGAGTGGTTACGAGAGATCATGCAAATAGAGAACAAACCACACAAGTTTCTCAACTAGATGATGGGCGGTGACTAGGTCACCTATAGTAGAGTATATTGACTTAGGAGCCAAGCAAGAATACTTTATCATAGGTCATACTCATTGTTTAAGCTCAAACTGGGGTTACCATTTTTTCATTAAGCATTCTAATGTCTTCATATCACTTGAGTTCCTCTAGCCCATGATTTGGAGTAAATCCTTTTCAAGGATACGAGTACATACCTTTTAGTGATGTTGATGACGTTGCTCGTAGGTGAACTTGTTGAGACTGCTCGAGGTTGATGAAGATCATCTTGAACTTGGAGCAATCCTTCTTGTTCTAGAACACTACTCACCTACAAAGGTTAGTCATGCAAGGAAGAACAATGGATATATCCAATTGACATGATACTACTTAAGTCTTTGCAAGTAAGATCAAGTATATGTCAAGGATATGTTTTTGTTGTCCTCTTCCTTCCATCATCAAGAGGGCTTGTGGATACTTGGTAATGGAAAGATTGCTTATGATTGGATTTGATGCCAATATTGTGGAATGAAATTCTTCCAAGGACCTGCAAAAGGTTAGATGCAATACAAGGGAGCATAGAATTCCATGGCATATGATAACGAGTTACACGCACATGGAGACAACAAGAAAGCTCATGCCCTTGCTTGCAACCGAATGAGTCTATCTCAAGTTTGAAGCATCAATGATGTTCAACTCACTCCTCAAGTTACAAAATATTTTCTCATCAAGTGGCTTGGTGAAGATATCGTCCAATTGCTTGTTAGTACGAACATGCTTAAGATTGATATCTCCTTTGGCAACATGATCACGAATGAAATGATGTTGAACTTGAATATGCTTGGTTCGAGAGTGTTGCACAAGATTATGTCCAATTTTAATAGCAGTTTCATTGTCACAACGTAATGGAACATTTTTAATATGAATTCCATAGTCCTTAAGCATTTGTGTCATCCATAGTAATTGCGCACAACAGGATCCAGCAGCAATATACTCAGCTTTGGCAGTAGATAGAGAGAACAAGTTTTGTTTCTTGGAGGACCAAGACACAAGAGATCTACCTAAAAATTGACAAGTATGTGAGGTGGACTTTCTATCGACCTTGTCACCGGCATAGTCCAAATCAGAATAGCCATCAAGATTAAAAGATGATCCCTTGGGATACCAAATGCCAAAGTTTGGTGTTTGTATCAAGTATATATCTCGCAATATGTTTCACAGCCAAAATATGACACTCTTTAGGTGCAACTTGATATCTAGCACACATGCAAACACTAAGCATAATATCGGGACGACATGCACATCGATATAGCAATGAACCAATCATAGATTGATAAACCTTTTGATCAACCGGTTCATCCTCCCTGGTAAGGCGAACATGTCCACTGGTGGGCATAGGAGTTTTCATACCTTTGCAATCATGCATGTTGAATTTCTTGATCAAGTCCCTGGTATACTTAGTTCAAGAGATGAAAGTTCCTTCTCTTGATTGTTTGATTTGTAATCAAAGAAAGAATTTCAGCTCACACATGATAGACATCCCATACTTCTCGGAGATCAACCTTCCAAATATTTCACTAAATTGAGGGTTAGTGGAATCAAAGATAATATCATCCACGTAGATTTGGCACACAAATAATTCTCCATTAAATCTCTTAGTGAACAAGGTTGCATCAATTTTTCCAATTTCAAAACCTTTCTCGATGAGAAACTTCGTTAAACACTTATGCCAAGCACGAGGGGCTTGCTTAAGACCATAAAGAGATTTACGAATCTTGTAAACATGATTAGGTTTCTTAGGATTTAAAAAAATAGGTGGTTGCTTAACATAAACCTCTTCTTCAATTTCACCATTTAAAAATGCACTTTTGATATCCATTTGATAAAGCGTGATATCATGGTGATTAGCATAGGCAAGAAGAATATGAATAGCTTCAAGTCTAGCGACGAGGGCACAAGTCTCACCGTAGTCCATACCTTTGATTGGCGTATATCCTTGGGATACAAGACGAGCCTTGTTGCGCACGACTTGAACATCTTCGTCTAGTTTGTTCCGAAACACCCATTTGGTTCCGATGATGTTGTGCTCACCTTTGGGCTTCTCCACGAGTGTCCACACTTCGTTCCTTTTGAAGTTGTGAAGCTCTTCATTTATAGCGTTCACTCAATCCGCATCTTCAAGAGCATGTTCTACCTTCAAAGGCTCAATGCTAGAGATGAAAGAATAATGCTCACAAAAGTTAGCTAGACAAATTTTAGAGCGAGTGATTCTGCCTATTTGTATATCACCAAAAAATTTGTTTAGGGGATGGTACTTGGTCACTTTAGCTCAAACTCGGGCCAGCTTCCGATTGTTGGATGGTGGAGCTTCTTCTTCTTCATCATCATCTCGTTCATCTTCGTTGTAGTTGAAGGTGTCGCTCCCTTGAGGTGGTGGTGAAGGTGGTTGTGGTGGATCTTCATGATGCACTTCATCCTCTTAATCATCTTGTCGTGTACCGCTCGTGGATGCCTCCATGTCGTGTTGAGGTTCATCTTGATGTGAAGTAGGGCCTTCCACTTGAGTTGATGAAGTACTTTCCTTCACCTCCATGGGACGAATCTTGCCGATGGGTAGATCTACGATGGCTTCCGAAGGGTCCTTATCACCTACATCATTTGGCAATTGTTTGACTTGTGAACCATTAGATTCATCAAACTTCACATCTACCGTCTCTTCAACTTTTCGAGTGAAGTTGTTGTAGACACGGTATGTGTGAGAGTTCGATCAGTAACAAAGTAGGGATCCTTCATGAGATTTAGGAGCAAATTTATTATGACGATGCTTATCAAGAATGTAGAACTTTGAGCCAAATACCCGAAAGTATTCGACTTGGGGTTTGTTACCGGTGAGTAGCTCGTATGTCGTTTTACCGAGAAGCTTGTGCAGGTAAAGTCGGTTTGTGGCATGACATGCTATTTCAACGGCTTGTACCCACAAATGTCTTGGCATCTTGTATTCGTCAAGCATTGTTTGTGCCATCTCAATGAGCGCCCGGTTATTCCTCTCAACAACTCCATTTTGTTGAGGTGTGTACGTGGCCGAGAACTCATGTCAGACACCTTCTTCATCAAGAAAGGTATCCACATGGGTTTTCTCGAACTCTGATTTGTTATCGCTCTGAACCTTCTTGATCTTCACTTCAAACTAATTTGCGCTTTGCGAGAGAAGTTCTTGAAGATCTTTTGAACCTGTGACTTATCATCAAGAAACAATACCCACGTAAATCTAGAAAAATCATCAACTATAACTAGACCATAGGAATTTCCACCGAGACTCTTGTAAGCATTGGGACCGAAAAGATCCATGTGAAGTAACTCGAGTGGTCTCCTAGTGGTCATGATATTCTTAACGGGATGACTTCCACCTACTTGCTTTCCATATTGACAAGCACTACAAAGTATATCTTTGTAAAAGATAACATCTTTAACACCAAGTATATTATCACCTTTGATTAGCTTATCTAGATTGTGCATGCCTACATGTCCAAGACTTCTATGCCAAAGCCAACCTTTAGAGGATTTTGCAGTTAAGCAAGTGCGAGGTTTGGATCTTTTAGTGAAACCAACAATGTATAGATCACCTCTACGGAAACCGATAAAGACCATTTTATTATTATTTTGATGAAACACTTGGCAATCTACTTTCGTGAATAACACATTGAAACCAAAGACGGGAAGTCTAGATACAGAAAGAAGATTGTAGCCAAGGGATTCAACAAGCATAACATTTTGAATAGAGATATCATGGGATATGGCCACCTTACCAAGGCCAAGTACCTTACCCTTGGAGTTGTCTCCAAAGGTCATGTACTATCAAGGACCATGATTAGGCGTGATCTCTTGGAATATGTCTTTATCACCAATCATATGATCCGTACATCCACTATCGAGAATCCACTCTTTTCCCCTGGACATGTAATCCTTAAAGTTTTCCATAAAACTCGGATTCTTCATGATCTTATCATGCTTGATGTCGAACAACTCATCTTGTTCATAGTAACCATGTTCCACATTGTCATCGTCAAGTGGGAAATCCTCGTCGTAAAGAACAAGAGATTCGTTAGAATAGTGATCATGACAATGTTCAAGTTTATGAATGTGAATGGCTTCAAAGATAATATTGTTGATAGTAGTGACATCTCCTTTAGCATGCATCAGATCACGGAGCTCAAATAGGCATTTATCAAAGTTTGGATCACTAGGCTTCATTTTGTGAAAGGCAACAGTTTTATGAAGAATTTCATCAAGACTTCGTAAGGAAAGATTTGGATATCGTTTCTCCCAATCAGTCCATAAGATATAGGCGCATGCAAAGTTCTTCAATTGGGAAAGCATGTATCTTGGTAAACCTCTAACAATAAGATTGACAGTTCTTAGGTTACCAAGGATGTTAATTTCCTCTTCATGCGTGGGATGCAATTCATCAATGGGGAGCACATAGGGGTTTTCAATATATTTTGTCAAATGGAATTCATCAAATAGATCAATCATGGCATTCTTCCATTGACTATAGTACTCTCCATCAACAATGAGCACTCTACAATTCAAACTCCCTACTCTAGACACATCCATCTTCCTCCACGGTGATTAAACTAAAGCAATGGAGACCAAAGCTCTAATACCACTTGCAGGATCGATAGAAGAGTGTCTAGAGGGGGTGAATAGACTACTAACAGAAATTTAAAACCTAAACTTTTCCCAAGTTAATTGGTTGCCAGATTTTAACTATTTTAGCAACTCTAGCAAGTCTAACAGCCCTACACATGCATGTCTACAAGTATGACAACAGAAAGTAAAGACATTGCACATGTAAGTAAAGAGATGGGATAGGAAGGTCAAACTCAAGGATTTTTTCCATCGTTCCGATAGGTGGTGCTATCATACGTCCACGTTTATGGAGTCTTCAACCCACGGAGGGTAACAGTCGTGAGAGTCCACGGAGGGCTCCACCCATAAGGTTCCACGAAGTAGCAACCTTGACTATTCCATACGGCTTCCGTACATGAAGGACTAGCCTCACTATGGGTAGATCTTCACGAAGTAGGCAATCTCCTTGCCCTTACAGACTTCTTGGTTCACTCCACAACACGAAGTAGCAGGCTCCCAAGTGACACCTAACCAATCTAGGAGGCACCACCCTCCAAAAGGTAATAGTCTCGGTAATGACGATGAACTACTTGCTCTTGTGCTTCAAGATGATAGACTCCTCAACACACAATCACTCTCTCACAGATTTGGCTTGGTAGAAGAGATGGGATTGGTGTAAAGCAACTTGTGGAAGCTCGAAATCAAGATCCATATGGTTGGAGTCGAAGATCTTGACCTCAAGACAAGGGTAGGTGTCTCTCAGAAAACTGAGTTGGATAGGTATGGAATAGTTCTGAGTGCTTCTTCTTTCAAGTGGGTGGTGGTGAATGGGTATATATAGGCATCCCCAAAAATCCAACCGTTACACACAAAATGACCAACTCGGTGACACCGATGTGTTAATCTCGGTGGTACCGAAGTGACCAAAAGGTGGCAACTTTTGAATCTCGGTGAGACCGATATAGGAATCTTGGTTGCACCGACAAGGTGACCAACAGTCAGAATTGCCAGACTCGGTGATGCCAATTCAACATTCTCAGACGGACCGAAAGTGTGAACTTGCATTACAGAAAGTTAGCAACCGAACTCGTTGGCACCGAAAGCAGTGTTGGCTGCACCAAAGTGTCTAGGGTTTGGCTAAGTCTGTCTAGGGTTTGGAATTGGTGGCACTGGGATAGGAAAGTTGGTTGCACCGATTTTGCATGTTTGGCTAGGTACAGACTTTGGTGGGAGAGCTTGTGGATGTTTTTGGTGAATATCACTTGTGCACGTATGAGAATTTTGTTCACCATCAAAACCTTACCCCCTTTTAATAGTATTGGCTTTCCTATGGACTCAAAATAATTTCTCACAAATATAAAATGTAGAGTCCTCTTGCTTGAAGCTTGGCCAACCTATTTCCTTTAATCTTGGGATACTTCCACAATCTCCATAATCCTTTTGTCAGCTGAACTCTCCATGGACTATTATCTGAAATGCACTAGATAAAAGTATTAGTCCAAGAGACATTGTATGTTGTCATGAATTATCAAAACCACCAAGGGACCATGTTGTGCTGTCAATATGATCCTAAGTTTGCTACTTCACCTATCTTTGTTACTGATAAGGATTATGAATTCTCTATCGATCGTGAGTTAATTAGTTTGGTTGAATCTGATCCTTTCCATGGTTATGAATCCAAAACTATTGTGGCACAACTTACCAAATTGAATGATATAGCCACCCTATTTACTCATGAGGAAAAAATTCGCTATTAGAATATTCTTAAGTTGTTTCCTTTCACATTAAAGGGTCATGCTAAGATATGATTTAATTCTCTTGCTCCTGGTTGCGTACGTAGTCCCCAGGATACAATTTATTACTTCTCTAAAAATTATTTTCCTGCCCATAAGAAACAAGCTGGCTTGCAGGAAATATTTAACTTTGTGCAAATTGAAGAAGAGAGTCTCCCACAAGCTTGGGCGAGGCTTATCTAGTTACTTAATGCTTTGCCTGGTCATCCTCTCAAAAAAACGAAATACTTGATATCTTTTATAATGGACTAACCGATGTTTCTAGGGAACCCCTAGATAGTTGTGCTGGTTGTGTTTTCAGGGAACAAACTGTAGAACAAGCGGAGCTGCTATTGAACAATATATTGAGCAATGATAATGATTGGACTATTCCCGAGCCACCTCCAAAGCCAACTCTAAATAAAAGAGGTATTGTTTTTCTTAGTCCTGAAGATATGCAAGAGGAAAAGAAATATATGAAGGAAAAAGGTATTAAAGCTGAAGATGTTAAGAATCTACCACCTATTTAAGAAATACATGGTCTTGACAACCTGACACAGGTAGTAGAGGTAAATTATCTCTGTAGATTTGATGAACGAGATATTCCTTATAATAAGATTTCTAGCCAATGCTTGGATGAATTTGATAACTTTGTAGTCTAGCAAGAAAATTCTAATTCTTATGTTAGTAGATAATTGAAACATAATGCTTATATGCTTGATCGCTTGGGTGATTATTCGAGTAGAACTGTCAAAGATCTTAAGCTTATTAGTAAACATGCTTCCATGGTAACTACTCAACTAGAACAAGTACTAAAGGAGCAGAATGATTTACTTAATGAGATGAATAGTAAGAACAATGACCATTCTATTAAAGTTGTGACTAGAGGTGGTAGAATGACCCAAGAACCTTTATATTGAACAACATTCTTAGAGAGTTAATACTGATGCACCTAGTGAACCTAGTGAACCTGTAAGAGTAGGAAAAGGAATGACGACAGTACTTTGCATGCTCCTAGTGAACCTGTTATAGATACTCCTGAGAACCCAAATGATCCTTCTGTTTCTGATGCTGAGACACAATCTGGTGATCAACATGAGCCTAGTGATAATATTAATGATGATGTTCATGTTGATGCTCAACCAAGTAATGATAATAATGTGGAGATTGAAGCTATTGTTGATCTTGATAACCCACAACCGAAGAATAGGAGATATGATAATAGAGACTTTGTTTCTAGGAAACATGGTAGGGAAAGAGAAACATGGGTTTAGAAACCCATGCCCTTTCCCCCTAAGCCATCCAAGAAAAAGGATGATGAAGATTTTGAGCGCTTTGTTGAAATGCTTAGACCTGTCTTTTTTACGTATGCATTTGACTGATATTCTGAAAATGTCACCTTATGCTAAGTATATGAAAGATATTGTGACAAATAAAAGAAAAATACTGAAAGCTGATATTTCCACGATGCTTGCTAATTATACCTTCAAGGGTGGAATACCAAAGAAACTAGGAGACCCCAGAGTACCTACTATACCATGCTATATTAAAGGAAATTATGTTAAAACTGCTTTATGTGACTTTGGAGCCGGTGTTAGTGTTATGCCTTTCTCTTTATATAGTAGACTTGATTTGACTAAGTTGACACCTACTGAAATCTCCTTGCAAATGCCTAATAAATCAAATGCTTTACCCATCGGTATTTTTGAAGATGTACCTATTGTAGTTGAGAACGTTACTATCTTATCGGACTTTGTTATCCTTGATATTCCCGAGGACGACAGTATGTCGATCACCCTTGGTAGACCCTTTTTGAATACTGCAAGGGCTGTTATTGATTGCAACAAGGGCAATGTCACTTTTCGTGTTAATGGTAATGAGCATACGGTGCATTTTCCGAAGAAACAACCTCAAGTTCATAGTGTCAACTCCATGGAAAAGGTTTCCACGATTATTATCGGAGGCTTTGAATTCCCTCTTCCTACTGTCAAGAAGAAATATGATATACTTATTGTTGGGGACATGCAGATCCCCATTGAGGTAACCTAGTGTTATTCGAAAATTCTCCGGTTCTGTGTCATTCGAAAAAAGATTGTCAATAAGACTTGATCAACCTTATTGATGGATTCTTTTTGATGAACGTGAGATGGATGAATTTAGAAAGCACTACCTTCTGTACCCAATTTTTCTTCTCTGTTCCTTAGTTTCATTCTAGTAAAATGATATTATTTTCCTATTTTCTGTTTTATCTGTGCACTATAAAAATGACCTGAAAATAGAACTCCCTAGAATGCCCTGAAAATTTAGTATGATTTTTCTGGAATATTTTAGAATTTTTGCCACTGAGTATGCATCAGGGGGCTGCACCAATGAGCCACAAGCCTGTAGGGCACACCCATCCCCCTTGGCGCACCCTCGTGGCTTGTGTGTCCCACGTGGGGCCCTCACTTATTCTATCACCCATCCACTTCGTCTTCCTCCAGAAAAAATCCCACCATTTCTCAAACTCGTGTATTAGCTCATTTTGCTATCATTTTTATCTCCTTGCTCAAAGCTCTATTTGCAAAATTGTTTTAGGGGATTGCTCATCAGTAGGTGACTCCTCCAATGGTCCAATTAGTTTTTGTTCTAGTGCCTTATATATTGCAAATATTTGATGTTGTGGTAACCTTGTTCTTGAGCTTGCAAGTCAAATTTGTATGGTCCCAAGTAGTTTTGATGTGTGATATCACTTTTAGGCACTTGTGGGAGTATTTGCTATGAGTTTTGTTGAGTTTTGTTCACTTCTATTTTGAGTCACTAAAAATTTCAGAATTAATTTTCAACAAAAGAGATGATGAGGAGATTGTTAAGCGGCTGTTCAAGATGGGGTTTTAAAGAAAAAGAAAGTGAGAAGCCTAAATACAATATCCCTCGTACTGCGGAGGTTCGTCCATGTGAATGGCCAAGTGAAGCATTCTTGAGAGCGGCCGGAATTTATGAAGATTTCTATTATTTAGAAAAGCAAGCAGGCGTCGCCGACTTCCTCCACGATAAGTGTGACCAATACCTCTTACTCACTAATACTTTCGTGCAATTTTTTTACTTTTATCCTAGGAAAAATCCTCTGATGGTAGAATTTCATTTATATGATGTGCCTAAGGAAATGTCACTTTACAATTTTTGCAATGTTTACAAAATACCTTTTGAGGGTAGCTTCAGTGAACCACGTCCTAGAGACATGGATGATTTTATTGCTGCAATCACTGTGGGGGAGAGAGAGGGGTGCCGAAGGCCAGAGCAGCTAGTGTACATTTTCCTGTTTTACACTATTATTCATTATTTGTGGGTAGATGTCTACTTGGTCGAGGCGAGAGTGGAAGCATTAGTGCTCCCGACCTCGCTATTTTGTGCCATGCTTTACATACTGATAGAACTTTAGTCTGGGCAGCATCGTGGCCCAAAGGTTGAATCTAAATCATTCAAAGGGCCCAATGTTTGGACGTATCTATGCATATCGCTTAGCCAAACATTTTGACATACCCATTAGGCTTCATGAGGAAGAGGAATTGTTGCTACCCAAGAAGTATTTAGACTATAATAGTACGGTAGCACATGATTTTATTAGAAAAATGAGGATAGGATGCTGCTTTACGACCTAGTATTTAGTCAGGGTATTTGTGAGATTATTATTCTGCCTGCTTCTTCCTTGTTCGATATTCATTCAGGCAAGTACACTATTATGCCCGCTGACATCTACCGATATTGGAGTTTGTCGCAACCCCCCGCACATGAGCTGGCATCGGCCCTTGATCCATATCAAGCCCCGGTTTTTTAGTGGGAGCCACAGGAGGTCGCTAATCAGTGGAACCCTTAGTGTCCTCCGGAGTATCCCGAAGATGGTTATTTCCAGCCATGGCCCTAGATCAACTTAGGCCAAAAGCATAATCTTGGGGGAGTACGTATTTGTCACCGACATTACATTCATGTTCACACACTCAATTCAGTTGTCGGTGTTCATACTTTTTCATTGTACTATCCATGGTAGTTTATTTCTTCTTTATGCTTTCTTCTTGTGTGTTTGATTAATCTTTAAGAAAATCCAAAAAAATAGTTCTATCTTTACCTTCTAGTTTGTTTAGTTGTAGCATTAAAGAAAACCCAAAAGGATTTCTCATTCTTCTTTTGCTTGTTGGGAGTTTTCCCGTGTAAATAGTTTTTCTCATTCTTGCTTTGAAGCTTCTTTTCTTTGTGTCATAAGGCGAAGACCACAATGAAATATTAAGTGGCTCTCATATGCATTATTGTTTATCTTACATAGATCCCATATTGCCTTGTCTTCTCCTTTGAGTTACTGCTTGCAGAATCCAGCTTAGTCCAATCCACATGCACTCTTATTATTCACATCATTTGGCCATGCAAGTGAACGTCAATAATGATGATATATGATGAAATGATCGAGATGGAGAAAAGCTGGTACGAACTCTAACTATCTTGTTTTTGTAAATTTGATTATCTCATTGTCGGGGATTCAGCTCATTATGGGTTGAACATGTTTGTAATGAGATACAGATTATAGTTATTCACGCCATGCTTAATTATCTAAGAGTTAGTAATGGTTTGTTTTGAGTGTCAACATGCATATTAAAATGGTTGTGATGTGGTATGATAGAATGGTATCCTCCTCTGATTGATTTGAGTGGCTTGCCTTGGCACATGTTCATGCATGTAGTTGAAACAAAACCAACATAGCCTCCATGATGTTTTTGTTCATGGTGATTTATATCCTACTCATGCTTGTATTCAATGTTGGTCAATCTCAAAGCATGTTTATGACTGTTGTCTCTTTCTAGTTGGTCCCTCCCCAGTCTTTTTCTAGCCTTCACTTGTACTAAGCGGGAATACTGCTTGTGCATCCATCTCCATAAACCCAAAGTTGTTACATATGAGTTCACCACACATACCTATATGTGGTATTTACCTGTGCCACTCTCCAAAGCTTCAAACAAATATTCCGTTTTGTATGCCCAAATCGCTCATCTAGTGACTTGGGGTTGTCGGTATCTTCCATGATAGGTGGGTTATTCTCACGATACGTGTTGATTCACTATCATTCACGAGGAAGTGGCTGGTATTCGGGATGCCCAGTCCCATGCTCAAAAATCATATCAAAAGTATAATAAACAAAACTCCCCAGGATTGTGTTTGTATGGACGGTACCCGTGGATTCGGCCCGCCGTGGAGTGTGATTGATTTGGTGGAGGGGGAGTAAAAAATGTACTATTCTGCTTGGGAACCGCCTATAATGTATCTAGCATGGAAGATACTGAGATCTCTTAGTTCTTATGTTGGCAATGAAAGCATACTTCTCAAAATTATTATTCATCGTTGTTTTAAAAATTTGAGCTCTGGAACCTCTGCAAATCAATGCTTCCCTCTATGAAGGGCCTATCTATTTTATTTTACTGTCGAGTCATCATCCTCTTATAAAAGCCACCAGTTAGACAGCACCACTGCCATTTGTATGCTTTGCTATTCATTGATGTTGAGTATGAGTGTGACTGGATCTCTTTTACCATGAATTACAATGTCTAGTCGGTCCTTGTTCTCCAAAGGTGCTCTGCCTTTATGTTTTGCGGTCTCAGAAAGGGCTAGCGAGATACCATTCTGTCATATTGTATCTTGATTGTTTTGATAAATTGTTGTCATCCGAAACTTATTATTATTGCTCGCTAGTTGATTATGCCATTGATATGAGTAAATGTGAGACCTAAATGTTATTGTGAATGTGGTTAGTTCATAATCTTTGCTGAAAACCTGCACATAAGTTAGACATATTTACAATAGCAAGATCAAACAGAGTTTGTAAAAGTTTTTCTTTATCACTTTCAGTTTATCAACTGAATTGCTTGAGGACAAGCAAAGGTTTAAGCTTGGGGGACTTGATACATCTCCAATGTATCTACTTTTCCAACCTCTTTTGCCCTTGTTTTGGACTCTAATTTGCATGATTTGAATGGAACTAACCCGAAGTAACGCTGTTTTCAGCAGAATTGCCTTGGTGTTATTTTTGTGCAGAAATAAAAGTTCTCGGATTGACCTGAAAATTTACGGAGAATATTGTTGGAATTGATAAAAAATATCGGCGAAAGAATCAATTGAAGGGGGCCCACCACCTGGACACAAGCCTGGGGGCGCGCCCACCCCCCTAGGGCATGCCCATGTGGCTTGTGGGCCCCTTGTCGCTCCTCTAACCTCATTTCCACTTCTATATATTCCTATTCGGGGAGAAAAAAATCAAGGAGAAGAGTTCATCACGTTTCACCATACGAACCCGCCGCCACCTCCTGCCTCGAGAGACCAGATCTGGAGTCCATTTTTGCCTCCGGACAGGGGAAATCGACGCCTTCATCATCACCAACCATCCTTCATCACCAATTTCATGATGCTCTCCAACATTCATGAGTAATCTCATTGTAGGCTTGCTGGACGGTGATAGGTTGGATGAGATTTACCACGTAATCAAGTTAGTTTTGTTAGGGTTTGATCCCTAGTATCCACTATGTTCTGAGATTGATGTTGCTATGACTTTGCTATGCTTAATGCTTCTCACTAGGGCCTAAGTGCCATGATTTCCGAGATGAACCTATTATGTTATCATGAATATATATGTGTTCTTGATCCTATCTTGCAAGTTGTTAACACCTATTACGAGTTATGATCCGCATCCCCCAGGGTGACAATAACTTGGATTCTTTTCGGTGTACCGTAGTTTGAGGAGCTCATGTATTCACTAAGTGTTAATGCTTTGGTCCAGTTCTCTACTAAAAGGAGGACTTAATATCCCTTAGTTCTATTAGGACCCCGCTGCGACGGGAAGGTAGGACAAAAGATGTCATGCAAGTTCTTTTCCATAAGCACGTATGACTATATATGGAATACATGCCTACATTATTACATTGATGAATTGGAACTAGTTCTGTGTCACCCTGTTTTATAACCGTTGCATGGTCCATTGCCTATGAGCTTTTCACATATTGATCTTTGCTAACTTACTTTTCGGTTGCTACTGTTACAATCACTACAAACTACTACTATCACTTTCCACTGTTACTGTTACTTCCATATTACTTTGCTACTAAATACTTTGTTGCAGATATTAAGTCTTTCAGGTGTGGTTGAATTGACAACTCAGCTGCTAATACTCAAGAATATTCTTTGGCTCCCCTTGTGTCGAATCAATAAATTTGGGTTGAATACTCTACCCTCGAAAACTGTTGCGATCCCCTATACTTGCGGGTTATCATCATCATACTCTTTACTCTTTACCACCTTTTCTTTTCTTTCCTTTTCCCTCCTAACTTTATTTTCAGGATGTTTGGTTTTCTTCTGTTCTTCCCAAGTCTATGTTCAGTTAAACCGATCTTGTATTAAGATTTTCGGCATACACCTTTAACTGTTAAATCCGAACACAACATGTGGGGGCTTCTTCCCAAAGCCAATGATTCTATATTCTAAGCATCTATTCATATTCATCGTGGATGCGTGTTTTCCCTGTCGATTTTTAAGCCATTCTATGCATCAATTCGAACTAAGATTTTTGAGAAGCTAGGTTGCCTCACTTATGTGTTTACTCTCTATGATCCCGATTGTTTGGCTAGAGAGTAAAGGGAGCACCTTTGCAATTATTACGACCAGGTTATCTGGATATGTACCTCTGACGGGTGAAGCCAAAAGCTAGTTATCTTCAGCAGTCAATTGGTCAGCTACGATGGAAACAACAAAAAATATGGTTATCATCACCATTCCTTAGGCTTCTTGTTTTTTCCAAAAAAGAGCAATTAGTCGCATACTAGCAGCATACGGCCTTATTATCTACAATTTACGTAGCACCCTAAAGAAAGGTATCGACCGTGGTACAATTTTCTTCGGAAGATGTTTCTAACGCTAAGTAGTAAGATAACATATCTCCTTGTGTGTTTTTTGTCCATTTGCACCAAATGGCCGGATTGCCTGGTTCCCCGAACATAATTCACTCTTCTCGAGTGATATTTTATAAGGAACACTCCCAAGATCTTAGCGCAGGAGGTCGAAGCCGATGGCCAGACAAAGTTTACAACAGAGATGGAGCACTTTCTTGATTATAAGTACATAGTTACATGTGATCATACATCTGGCTACTGGTCGAGATAAGGCATCCAGGGAGAAAACTTCTTGCGAGAGACGGGCGGCGGGCATCACTTGGTCGTACACCAAATGAAGTGGCACTTCATGCCCATCTGGCCCTGCTACCGTCCCAACCCGAGGCATATGCTCGGGGTTAAGGACAATATAACGGCTCTTGATCATCGCCCACACCTCTCGTGCTCCCTCTCGGTAGGCCAATGTCTTCCATGGCTCGAACTGGCTTCGGGCTCCCTTGAATCGATCAACCAGTTTAGTCATCTCCTCCGGAGGTTGCTTGGCAGGCCATAGAGATTTTATCATTCTCTTCATGGCCTTCTACGCTTGCTCATGAAGGACGGACAGTTCCTTCAGAAGGCTTCCCCGGTAGGAGCCAATCTTGTCTTCGGGCTGCCCTGTTAGGAGACCTATAAATGAGTCAAGGCATGTCCATTACGCTTCATATATAAGAACTACTGTCAGATGTTAGAATCACACTTACCAAAAAGGCCCATCTGTCATTTCTGGTTCTCTTCTTGGGCCTAGGACAATTGAGTCTTTAAGCTCTCGATTTGTTTGGCCTAATGTTTGTTTTCCACCTGGAGGCACTTCTTCTCCTGAAGGTTTCGTTGCAACAAAGACAACTGGCCTCATGTTGGGACTCAGTATACCTCTAAGATTCTCGTGTTGCATCCAAATTCTTTTGCAATTGTCCTATTGATTCAGACGGTACAAAGTACCCTTGCGACAGCATGGGATTATATACTAAGATCAGCAGAAAAAATATACTCACCATGCGCCTTTAGGGTAAAATTCTTCACTTGCTCAAGTTCGGCCTTCACAGTCTCCACATGTGTTTGGCTCGCCTCCAATTCCTTGGACAATTGCTCGTTCTGCTGCCTGGAGGCCAGCATCATGACTAAAAATTATACGGACCCTTAAATTCTATTGTTCCGACCAATTCATATCTCGGGGGCTACTAGGTTTACAGGTGTGTTCGGATTCTTATAGACGATCAATCACCTGCAGGCTGGATGATATCAGTTTCATGGCCTCCCCGAACCCAGCTTGGGCAGCTCCCATGTACGCGTCAGCCGAGCGTAGAGCATCGCACTCTTGTTCGGAGAACGCTAGGGGGCTTAGGGCTTCTCGTCGCTGCCGGTGACCTATCGTGCTCCCTGCCTCGGATTTGCTAACTGACACCGCGTACCCAGAGTCTTCAAGGGCCTGATTAACCACAGGGACCTCCGTAACGGGTTCCACATGAGCCAAAGATCTCGAGTCGTCAGCATTGCCGGACATCCTGGCGACATCCTCGGCATGAGATGGCGGAACTCGTTGCCTAAGTATTTCGACATGATATCTCCTGCGAGGCCCTGTCGATTGTAATGTTAAATTAAGCAGCCGAACAAAGTACTTTTGATATGAGTGAGTGGTCAGGCATGTCCCCACGACCGGCTCACTTGACAGATCCTAGCGGCTATACGGTCCAGGCATTGCCGCCGTAGCCAATGTACGTTGCGCGGACCGACAATGCTTGGGAGCAGGAGCCAATGCATTTTGGTCATTGGAGGATACTTGCCTTTTGCCGGATGAATTTTTCTTGTACCTGCCCATATTAGGGGAAGGGAATGATCCGGGGTAATCGGCTATGATAGTCACCTTGGAGTGGTCGAGGCTCTCTTGGTAAAAGACCCCGTCTTCGGACTCAACTGACAAATCCAGGTCGTCAAAAAACCCAGGATCATCGTCAGGAGAATAAATCTCGAGTTGGGGGCGGATATTTAACTGTCTCGACAAAGCTCCTCCATTCCTATATACACAGATTAAAGGCTTCAATCAGAAAGGGATACATGTAAAATCGTAAGTTGGGTCACAAAGTTGAAAGGCTCACCTGTTCGATGGGATTGAGACTTGAGTAGCCCTCCTTGGTCGGTAGCCGAACAAAGTCTTCTTTCTCCCCTTTGTATAGGTCGACCAGTGCGGCTGCTAATGCTTCTTGATAGGCAGGGCCTAGTCGTCGGGAGCGAATGGAGTCGTTTGTCCCGCTGTAACACCACAAAGGGTGTATTCTTTCTTGAAGGGGCTGGACACATCGGGTGATGGCGGTGTCCATCACATCTATCATGGTTAACTTATGATGAGCTAGCAGCCTCACGTGGGCAGCCAAGCATTGCACTTCGGTGCCATCCTCTTGGGATGAGCTTTTCGGTCGCTAGTTGTACCTTTTAGTCAAGGGGGTCAGAGTATTCGGGAAAACCCCTCCGAGCTGGATCGAATAGGGGAACTTCCTCGATATAGAACCATTCAGAAGACCATTCTTCGAACTCCTTCAGTGTTCCCAGCGGATACCCCGTCCCCGCTGTGTTGCATATTTCGGATCCCCGACCTCTAAAATTTTATTGTACCGAGTGCGAGGGACGAAGCAGAAGTACTTCTTCCCCAATTCAAAGTGTGCATCACAGCCCAGGAACATCTCGCAAAGGGCGATGAAGCCCGAGATATTCAAAATGGACCCTGGGCTGAGATGATGGAGCTGGATCCCATAGAACTCCACTAATCCCCTCAAGAATGGATGAATGGGGAACCCGAGACCCCGCAAGAGGAAGGGCACGAAACATACATGCTCTCCCTTTTGAGATTTGCGGAAGTTTTCCGCCAAGGCTTCGCCGTTTAATGAAGTCAAACCAGCGTGCGTCACCGCTAGATCCGAGGAAGGAAGATACCCTTGGGTCTCGAGGTTGCGTACTCGAAGGAGGGATACGGAGCAGCTTGTCCAATCCCCTGGATGGGAGCCATAAGGGGGCGAGGAAGAGCTGGGGGCGCTCACCATGTTCTTGTGGTGACTTCTCGCTGAACATTTTTCCTGATGGAGAGGAAGAAGAGGATGCGGCCTAGACCATGATTCAGTTTGTTTGAATGGGTGGTGCCTCCTTTTTCGGGGGGACAGTCTTGTAAAAAGCTGTTGAACCGCTCATCTCCCCTCGACGCGTGAGGATCGAGAAGCGCTGATAGTTATTACAATGGACCCTGCAAGATCGTGACGCTTGGTATTTCACCGATGACAAGATGGTTGCCAAACAACAATGGATAGAGGGACTCGCCACGCAAGACGAATACTTTGACTCACAAGATTGTTCGGATATTATACCTCGGCATTGGAGGGTAGTCCGCGGGCTACTCAGGGAGTCCTAGTTTAAGGGGTCCTCGGATTGCCAACCTGTTCCTCATGGGCCAGACTATGTGGGCCGCTGGCTCAACACTGGATGGTCAAAGGCCCCGTCGCCAGGGTGGAAGATTTAAGGAGACGTGGCATGACCTCCATGTTTTCGGCAGTAGATAGGCATGTTTTTCCTTCGATGTGCAACCGACCATGTGTAAACCCTAGTACCACCCGGTGCCTATATAAACCGGGAGGGTTTTAGATTGATGGGTGGAGAAACTTGTGGAGAGTTTTAGATATTCGTCTCAGGGTAGATCAACTCTGTAACCTTCATATCGTTAATACAATCAAGCAGGACATAGGGTTTTACCTCTGTAAGTGCATCTAGTGCCCCTTAGTGATTTTGGTGTATTGAGGACTTATAGGTTAAGAGACTAATGCATTTTTAAGTGTACACATGATCTATTAGTGGATGAGGAGTTTGATATATTCGGAGATTTTGACCCCTAAAAATGTATGTCCTCAACTGAAGACTTTGGTGAAGACTTTGCTAAAGACTTTGGTATTCCCTGAATACTTTGAAAATGAAGAAGTTGGTGTGACCTTGAAGATATGAATGAGCACTATGAAGCATGAAGACTTTTGTTTCCGTAGTTTCATTTCCTTTCTTTGAGTCATAGGAAAGACCGTACTGTTGAAGGGGGCCGAGGTAATACTAAGGAAAATTTCCAACTGATACTCAACTCAAAAGCCTCAACCTATCCAATCCTTCGAGTGAAGCCTTTGGAAATCTCTTATGGTTCAGTCAAGTTCTTCAGTGTCAGAGACGAAGTTCTTTTGGTCTCTGAGGAAACTGATCTAACTGAGGAGTTATGATTTCGCTAGTGCGAATTGCCTACAAGTGAGGAACATGATAATCCTCAAGTGATGAATTTGTAAAAATTGCCTATTCACCCCCTTCTAATCGATATAACACACTTTCAATTGGTATCAGAGCAAGGTACTCCCTTGTTATCTGTGACTTTGGTTTAACCACCTGCAGGTATGATTAAGGTTTCCGCGAGATGTCCTACCTTCGATGGGATGGACTACCCCTACTGGAAGAACAAGATGCGCATGCATCTTGAAGCTATTGACAACGATCTCTAGTACGTTATGGAAAATTGTGTTCCCCGCACTTCTCTGACTATTACTGCTGCTGATATGAAGAAATTCAAGCAACTCGACTCTCAAGCAAAGAATATCATTTGTGGCCATCTGACCAAAGGTCAGTATGGCAGAGTGAGTGCTTTGGAGTCTACTAAGCTTTTCTGGGATAGGTTGTCCAAAGTCAATGAAGGTGTTTCCACCCAATGTGACTCTCGTATTGATGTTCTTCACAATCTCTTCAACCGCTTCAAAAGACTCGACAATGAAAGTGTTCAGCAAACTTTTGATCGTCTCATTGATATCTCCAATGAGCTTCAAGCACTGGGTGCCACTGATATCACCGACCATGAAGTGGTTAAAAAGCTATTGAGATCTCTTGATTCCTCATTCGATACTCTAGCTTTGATGATTCAAGAGCATGGAGACTACAAGTCCCTTGATCCTACTGATATTCTTGAGAGACTCAATACCCACGAATTCCAACAAGCTCAGAAGAGAGACCCCTACGGTCCAAGCTATGGAAGATCTCGTGCTCCGGAGGCAAAAGCTATTTGCTCATCCGAAGGCGAAGATTGTGATAGTAGCCTTGGTGATCCTGGAGAAATGAGTCAAGAGCTGTCAACGCTTGTGAGGAAATTCCAGAAGTTCTCAAGGAGATTCCACTTTGGAAAATCTTCAAAAAGTGGCTTGAGGATATTAGATTCCTTAGACCACTGCAAGAAGAGAACTTGTCACAAATGCAAGAAATCTGGTCACTTCATCTCTGACTGTTCTCTCTGGGAAAAAGAACCAAAGAAGAAGAAGAAGAAGTACAAGGACAACAGTTCTGATGACTCGAAGAAAAAGAAAAATCTTCAAAGGTCCTCAACTGCAAAATCCTCAACGCACAAGAAGAATGGTTCGAGAAGGCTTGGGCTTTCATTGTAAAGGAAATGGACTCGGAAGAAGAATTTGAAGAATATGAAAAAGAGGAAGAATCTGAGGTGAAATCTGAATCTGGCGTTGCTAGCCCTGCTCTCACCACTGCTTACGTCAGCATGTCCATCATCGACGATGAAGAAAATGACTACGCAAACGACTCTGACGCCACCAATGATGATTATGCTCCCACCTATTGCTTCATGGCTAAAGGTTCCAAGGTACATAAGCATCACTCCTCCTATGAATCAAGTGATGGTGAATCTAATGAATATGTGAAACCTAGCTATGCCAAACTTGCTAATATTGCCACTAAGCAACAAAGTGCACTTGAAAAGCTTCAGAAACTGCTAGACAAAAGCGATGATTTGTTGAATGAGGATCTAGATAGGACTCAAACTCTGTTTGACGATCTCAAAAGTCTTCACACAAAGTATGATAACCTTGAGAGTCATCATAATGCTCTCTTAGTCGATCATGAGAACCTTCTTATGAATTTCATCAAAGAAAGCAAGATCTTGAGGAACTAAGAGTGTCTCATGAGGATCTCCAAAGGAAAAAAATTCCTTACTAGCTCAACAAATCAGTACCGCTCGGGAAGAATTTGTTCCACCTTGTTTCAAATGCATCGAACGTGAAATTGCTAATTCTTCACCTGAATGTTCAAATGCTTCTATTGCTGCAAATTCCTCAACTATTCCCGTCATCACAAATTCCTCATCTGAGGATACCACAAGTATCACTGACGAAAATGTTGGGTTGAAGGAATTGTATGTGACAGGCATGTACAAAAGTCTCAAAGGGTACCAAACCCTTTGCGATGTTCTCAAAAAGCATATTCTCAACAGGAACCCTAGGAAAGAGGGTATTGCATTTGAGAGGAAACTCGATGTTGATGGATCCTACTAGACACCTGAGCAGTACCCCAACACCTCATGGGTTGTGCAAAAGGACCTCCTATAGATCCATTCTCATGCCCAAGATGCGATCCAATCCTTATTTTGGCTCGAGAGCCTCGATAGGGATAGGAGCACATCTCGTCGTGTTGCAAGAATGGATTTAATTACAAGAACATGTACAGAAGAGATGAGTATATGGAATTGGCTTACACTCGCCACAAGCTACTCCAAGATTACATCAATACAACAACATATTCAAACATCATACATAAGAGCAGGGTCCGACTACGGACGAAATCAAACGATAAAATGACATCCATCCTTGCTATCCCAGGCTGCCGCCTCGAACCCATCCTAGATCGATGATGAAGAAGAAGAACTCCAAATCAAACAAGCAACATGCTCACGTCGAATCATCGCATTACCTGTACCTACAACTGTTGTTGTAGTAATCTATGAGCCACAGGGACTCGGCAATCTCATTTCCAAAGGTATCAAGACTAATAAAGTTAATGGGTGAGGTATGGTTAAGTGGTGAGGCTGCAGCAAGCGACTAAGCATTTATTTGAACGGCTAACTTGCGAATACAGAAAGTATAGTATGGTGGTCTAGCCATAGCGGACGTGAACTAATAACGATCACTGAGTGATCCTGAACACCTACTTATGTCGAACAAAACCCCACTATGTTCTCTCTTGGATAAGAACTCACGAGAAGAGACAGTCATGCTAACGCACACATTTGGTGTATTTTATTTGAGTTTACTTCAAGTTTGCTATGACCAGGTGTTAGAAAAGTTTCCAAGTTTGCCACATAACCGCGGGCATGGTTTTCCGAAAGATTTAACCCTGCAGGGGTCCTCCAACTAATCCATCACAAATGAACCACACGCCACGGGTATAACCTCCACCACAGATCTCGTGATCATCCTAGGCACTTCCAAAGGAAATCAGACACCTCGAGATAGCCCGAAGAAGATCAGAGTTCCTCACGCAATACATTCGAGAAAGGTAAAACAAGTCCAGCAAGACCGCCCGAAGTACCGACAATCCCGATAGGAGCCGCGTATCTCGTTCTTAGGGCACAACCGGATGAGCAACATGTAAGGTGGCAGGATAGAAATCCCTCGAGTTGCCTCGGGTGGCCCAGCATGTGGATCTATTTTGGACCAGCACCAGCAGCACTGGCCCCCTGTATTTTGTTATATTACCCCTCGGGTTCATGACGCCCTAGGCTTTAGAAACGAGGTTCGGTATTATTATGTTGGACAAATGTAGTACCAATGTTGGTCCTTTCTAGACATGTTTTCTCCTAAAACAAAAATCAAGGGGGTCCCCATAACAACCCCGAGCATGTTAGGAGCCCTCAATTATGGAATATAACACCGGTTCACAAGTAACTATGGCGGAAAAGGTGGAACAAAACACCGAGCAAAAGGCCAAGCCTTCCACCCTTTACCACGTATATATGTGCATTAAATTAAATAGCAATAATATTGCGATAACAAAAGAATGTCCAAGTTGACACAAGGACACAATTGCACCTACAGCTAGAAATGCTATAAGAAGGGTTGAGCGAGCGTAACATAGCCAAACAAGGTTTGCTGGAATGTGCAGGGGTTAGAGGCTTATCATGGCAATGTTTGGAGGCTTGACAACCAAGTGGTAGGTAGCGAGACATATCGATGTAAGTGATACGAATAGCATAGCAATGATAGTAGTGGAATTAGGGGAAATGTGTCATCTTGCCTGAGATCCCGCTTGGAAGAAGAACGAGTCCATGAAGAAGACGATCCGTGAAGTACACAATCGAATCCTCACACTTAGAACACTTTTGGAACTCTATCGAGAAGAGGCAATCCGGAACAAACAATTGACACATGATACACCACAACATATGCATGACATGATGCGCAATCAAATATGATGCATGTCCGGTCGAATGCAAGGCAAGGGAAATCACATCAAACAACTACTACACATTAAAGTGAAGCTCAATATGCAACGAGTTGCATATGATGAAACTCCATGCTCAAATGTTTAGTTCACTCTCGATTAGGTACCCAACAAGTTTAAATGTTGTCAAACATGGCAAGAAGTGAAGCATAAGCAAACTATATCACCTATGCATTTTAAATGAGGACGGAAACAACATTTAACATTTCTGAAATGTCCTCATAAGCATAATGTGAATTTGGTCCAGATCTGTCCCTACACAATTTTATATTTATTAAACATGAAATATAAAGAGTGGCATGTGATTCTACTCGTTTTTCTAGTCAAGATACATATGTGGAACATTAACATTGGAGCTACGGTTAGTTAGTTATGAGACAAACCATTTTAGCATGACATATATGCAAAATAATGCAAAAAACAAGCCTACATTTTTTAATATGCATGAAAGTGACATATTATTAATGTACACAAAATTCTAGACATTTTACATGTTTAAATCATTTTAAACCGATGCATAGTTAATTATTTATGACCAGTGCAAAAATATGATTTTTTCTGAAATTATGCAATGTCCTGGTTTATTTAACAAATTCGTCCAGAGGAAAAAAAACGCATCGGGCCAAATCTGGCTAGACCAACAGTGGCACAACGAAGCTAAACTACGCACAGGTGGGGAATAGGGGCGGCTCAACCTAGGCCTTGCCCGCTGGAGAAGATCTGGGCCATGGGCGACGACGGCACATGCGCGGGCGAGCACTCGGCCAACGGCGCTCGGGTCCCTGCCTGTCCTCCAAATGGAGGTAGACAGTGGCGGGTTAACGCAAGGCCGGAGGGCTCCGGCGAGGTGGGACGAGGGGCGGTGAGCCTAGGAATCGGCAGATCCGGTCGTGGGGGATCTGTTCCTGTCGACGGAGAGGCTTGGGGTGGAGCGAACAAGGAGATTGTCGACGAGCTTCACGCTCCTGTCCTTGGTGAGGCGAGGCTGTGCTGTGGGGAGGTTTGGGTTGAGGACGGTGGGATCAGTCGGTGAGGTGGCCCGACGGCTAGGCGGCGGGGCTCCGGCGGACCTCAAGTGGCCAGCTGACAAAGGGAGCTCGAGGCGGCGGCGGTCAGGGCGAGCGGAAGCTCGGGAGGAGCTCGGGCTCTCGGGCGGCGGTGCAGCTTCTGGCACGGGCAATGTCTCAGCCCGCTCGGACCTAGGGCTGGTCTCTTTCGGGCGCCGATAGGCCGCGACGGCTAGGGATGCCGTCTCGGACAGGTGGCGGGCGCTGGTTGGTGGAGGGCGGCTCGGGTGGCAACGTGGCAGCCTCGGATTGGCCATAGGGACGTGGCGGTGGCGCCAAGTGACAGCAGTGGGTATGGCCAGCACGGAAAATGATGGGAGTGGCGGCTGGCTACGTGGGAGGAGGTTAGGGTAGGTTGAGGGCTTGGTTTTGCTTAGGGATGTCCAAAAATGGACTAGAGAGGGTCTATATATAGCAAGGGGGATAGGGTTAGTGGATTTTCATCCATTTTTGGACCATTCGATCCCGATCGGACGTCCAAAAGCGGAGGTGGCTAGCTAGGTGGGCTAGTGGGCTGTGTAGGAGGCCTTGGGCTGATAAGAGAGGGAGAATGGTGGCCTGTGAGACGAGTTTTAAACACCGAAAACAACCACTAATAAACCGAGGACCACACTGCTATAGTTGATCGCTCGGGTATCAAACAACCCCTGAATATTTTTCTCACGCTTTAAAACGGTTTTTTAAACGATGTCGTGGGCGTGTGCGTGTGTGGTTGGCCTCGAAACGGTCAGCGACACGAACGGAGAGAACCGACAGCTACTCACGGATGCAAGTTTGAAAACTCATGTTGAAAAAATGTCGATGCTATGCAGATGATGAAAATAATGCGATGATGAATGCAACAAACAAATCAAACACAAGACAAGAATGGAAATAAAAGGGGAATCTTCTGGAGCATCAGTCCCGGGCTGTTAGAACTGTCCTCCACTACACGAGGATCTCGTCCCGAGATCTAAGAATGAGAAGGGGAAGAGAAAGAGCAAGAGGTAAACTTAGTTTCTTCTCTGACAAATGAGTGAAACCAATGATCATTGAAGGTTTCAACGAGAGGAAGAATGACAACGAGAAGAAGAATTCACAAGAAATTTCGGTAGCACTTCGGTAGGATAGAGGTGCAAAATTTGATATGATGGAAACAAATTGAAAGAGAGACACTGAACTTCGCTTGGATTAGAATCAAAATTTCATAGGATAGAAGGATCATGATAAGATTTTAGAGCACTCCGCTTAATGGACAAGCAAGGGAAGAACATGATCTTAATCAAAGTAGATGTGAGTTGAAAAGAGCGACACCACAATGCCTCCAGAACAAAAGAATAGAAGATAGATCTTTGGAGAGAAGATAACTGAGAAGAAAATGAAAACTCTACCAGAATTAATTTTAAAAGCATGGTTTAACGGAGTTGATGGAGAATCAACAACAAAAAGAATAGCTTGTTATGGGCTTATGAAAAACATCTCAATGAGGTGACAACCTGCCACAACAGAAACAATAGATTGCTTGAGAGCAACAAGATATGCAAAACTTCTTTCACCAAGAGAACAAGAAGAAAACTTGGACCATTTATGAGACCATGATAGCAACAAACCTTAGGAAGTGCTTTAGGTGAATTCCAACCCAAGATAACTCCGAGAAGACATGATGGGTTTACTTTTCTCATTCTTGAAAATTTTCCTTCGAGACTCCTCATAATCGAGAATTTAATAAAACCATCTCAAAAGACAATGGAGAAGGAATTGAACTTAGAAATGCGAGAAAAGAATGGTTGAGCTTCTCTAACAAGAATTTTGAAGAACAATTCGAGAAGAATTACATCCTTAACAAACCACCATGAAAACCATTGGGGTGAACTCTGGAATGAAAGTATGATAGAAAAGAATTGAAGGTTGCGAAAAGACAAGCTTGAGGCCTTGCTATGATTTAGAAGAAGCTTGGCGACAAGATACTTGAGAAAACTAGGAACTCCGGAAAAGAAAAGAGGAACAAATAGAATCGAGAATTGATAACATGCACAACTCCGGAAGAAGGATTGCGATCACCTTGAATAACAAGAATCAGAATTATGTTATGCTTATTCTTCAGCAAGTTAAATTGATGACAAGCAACGGTTTTGACACACCAATTCTTCTTCTTCACACATCAGAAACTTGAAGAAGTCTTGAACAAGAACAGCGGTAAGAATTAGAAACTAAAGAGGATAATACAAATGAAAGATATAACATGAGAATGAAGAGAGCATGATCCACCTAATAGAAAACTTGAACTAAGCACCGAAATAATTGAGATACGAACGAAGGAACAACACTTGAGAAGAATTTTAGAACGAAAGCTGAAAGCTGAGAATGAAGAAATCTTCTAAAATGATGGCCTTCGGAGGATCGAGGAATGAAAACAACTTTGAATGCACTGGATAGATATGGGAGGAATTACTCTTGATCGAACAATTTGAGATGATACCATGAAGCTAAGACTATGAATCTGCAAGAGAATGAGCAAGATTTAAGAGAACCACTCCTTCGTACTTCAACGATAAGAATGAAGACGAGAACACCACCAAGAATACGGAGACACTCGAGAATAATGAAGAAAGAGAGATTGAGCCAATGATGAAAATGATTTAGAAGCGATCTTCGAGAAGGAATATGACTGATGAAAATCATTCTTACGTCATATTAAAAAGAACTTGATCACATCTCCGGAAAGATTAGAAGTGCGAGGTAAGATCCTCGGGAAAAACCTATGGGTTATAGGACCACTGAAAAGAAACCACCGTTGAAAGATTGCTTAAAAAGAGATATTTCACCGTTACAACAAAAACTTGATGAGGTGAGAACCTCGAAATAATTTGAAATGATTGAATGAGAACATGAATCTTCTAAGATATCTTCAGCACTCTGGATAGAATATAGAGGGATGAATTAATAAGAGAGGCTTGATGAGAATACGAACATGACAAGCATTTAATGAATGAAAAAGATATGATGAACACCGAGATCTAGAATTGAATCCATGGGAGAAGAATAACAACGAGAACAAGGAATATGAGGAGAGATCTTGAAATTCAAACTCTTGAGAATATCCACTAGAATTCACCGGATACAATAAAAAGAAATGATAGCGGAAGCATTGATGAAGACAAAGGCACTTGGAAGAGAATTACTCATTGAAGAAAAAGGGCGGCAGGGTGGGGAAAACAAATAAAACTTGGGGCAGATGAAATGAACTCCAGGAAAGAATATGAGGATTGATCTTGCACATATTGAAGAGGATAGAATTAACTTGAAGAGAAGCACACCGGTAGAAAAATAATTTATATGATAACTTGATTGAGCACAAGAATTAGCATTCCCATAGAAATATGAGAACACCGCTTCGGAAAGATATGTGATCACCAGTTAACATCGACGCAACTCAAATTACCATACTCTAACAAAACAAAGGATGTTGCCTAAGAAACAAGCCAGAAAATATTCATGATAGTGATTCCGCTCGATATTTTCGTGGTAAGGTTCGCACGGGCTCGATCTTATAGTAGCCATCACGTGCAAGGAAGTGCACACGGCATACGAAACGTCCCCAAGCTTAGCCAGCTACAAGGCCTCTTCAAGACACAACGAGACCTGATGTAAGAAAGACCATGAACAAACGAATCCACTAGATGTCGAACCCCAACCTCACATCATGATTTGTTTGAAGATAGCCTAGGTAACTACTTGAATTCCCACCTAAGAACTGCCAAAATCTTTTGGTTATGCAATCGGGTGTTGGGGATACAGGGAGGCAAAATATCTCACACAACTAACAAGCCCTACACTCCAACTGTATCCATCCATCAACACATAACCAGAGGCTTTGGAACTCCATCTATCTCGGACCCTTGAAAACACAACGATACCAAAGATGGCAGTACCCCGGACGCCTCCCCAGTACTGGGTGACTCCGACCTTATCTCACCATGAGAAGTATTGAAGCAATTTCGAACATCATCCGTCCTGAGATACTAAGGAAAGTGAATGATAACAATGTGCCAAGAATCCCCTGGAGCTAATCTCCCCTGAAGAAATCAAGCCAGACAGGAGGCACCAAGCCAGAACTCCGTCACATAGGCATCATATAGTTTCCAAAATACCCACGTGATCCTAACTATTTTTGAGTGTTAAGAGGGTAGAATCATAATTCCTAAGTCATAATTCCTCACCAGAGGATAGAAGAGAAGTAAAAAGAATCCTCCAATCTGGTATAACTAGACTCAAAATAGTTTTTTACTAGACTTGATGCGGCCAAGTTAGATCAATCAAGGGGGCTCCTAGGTTGGTACAGGCTCTGCTACCAACTTCTCACACCCAAGATGCAACCCTATCCTTATTTTGGCTCGAGGGCCTTGACTGGGATAGGAGCGCATCTCGTCGTGTTGAAAGAATGGACATCATTACAAGTACATGTACATAACAGATGGGTATATGGAATTGGCTTACACTCGCAACAAGCTACTTTGAGATCACATCAATAAAACAACATATTCAAACATCATACATAAGAGAAGGGTCCGACTACAAACGAAATCAAACGATAAAATGACATCCATCCTTGCTATCCAGGCTGCAGCCTGGAACCCATCCTAGAACGATGAAGAAGAAAAAGAACTCCAAATCAAACGAGCATCACACTCACATAAAATTATCGCATTAACTGTACATGCAACTGTTGTTGTAGTACTCTATGAGCCACAGGGACTCAGCAATCTCATTTCTAAGGGTATCAAGAGTATTAAAGCTTAATGGGTGAGGTATGGTTAAGTGGTGAGGTTGTAGTAAGCGACTAAGCATTTATTTGAGTGGCTAACTTACGAATACAGAATGTAAAGTATGGTGGTTTACGCATAGCGTACGTGAACTAATAATGATCACAAAGTGATCCTGAACACCTACCTACATCAAACATAACCCCATTGCGTTCTCTCTTGGATAACAACTCACGAGAAGAGATAGTCACGGTTACGCGCACAGTTGGTGTATTTTATTCGAGTTTACTTCAAGTTTATTATGATCGGGTGTTAAACAAAGTTTCCAAGTTTGCCACATATCCGCGGGCACGGCTTTCCAAAAGATTTAACCCTGCAGGGGTGCTCCAACTAATCCATTGAAAATTAACCACATGCCGCAGGAATAACCTCAACCACGAATCCCGTGATCATCCTAGGAAATTCCAAAGAAAATAAGACACCTCGAGATAGCCCAAAGAAGATCAGAGTTCCTCATGCAAGACATTCGAGAAACAAAAAACAAGTCCAGCAAGACCGCCCAACATGCCGGCAATCCCAATAGGAGCTGCGTATCTCATTCTCAGGGCACAATCGGATGAGAAGTACGTACAGTGTCCGAATAGAAATCCCCCGAGTTGCCCCAGGTGGTCTCGCAAGTGGCTCTATTTTGGACCAGCACCAGTAGCACTGTCCCCCTATATTATGTTATATTACTCCTCGGGTTCATGACGCCCTATGCTTTAGAAACGAGGTTTAGTATTATAATGTTTGGAAAATGTAGTACCAATGTTGGGCCTTGCCAGACAAGTTTTATCCTAAAACAAAAATCAAGGGGGTCCCCATAACAACACTGAGCATGTTAGTAGCGCTCAATTATGGAATATAACACCGGTTCACAAGTAACTATGGCAGCAAAGGTGGAACAAAACACCGAGAAAAAGGCCAAGACTTCCACCCTTTACCAAGTATATATGTGCATTAAATTAAATAGCAATAATATTGTGATAACAAAAGAATGTCCATGTTGACACAGGGACACAATTGCACCTGCAGCTAGAAACGCTATAAGAAGGGCGGAGCGAGCGTAACATAGCCAAACAAGGTTTGCTAGAATGTGGAGGTGTTAGAGGCTTCTCATGGCAATGTTGGGAGGCTTGACAACCAAGTGGTAGGTAGCAAGACATAACGATGGAAGCGAGACGACTAGCATAGCAATGATAGTAGTGGTATCGAGGGAAATGTGTCATCTTGCCTGAGACCCCGCTTGGAAGAAGAATGAGTTCATGAAGAAGATGATCCATGAAGTAGACAATCGAATCCTCACACTTCAAATGCTTTCGGAACTCTATCTGGAAGAAGAAATCTGGAAAAAAAATCAACACACGATACACCACAGCATGTGCATGACATGATGCGCAAACAAATATGATGCATGTCCGGTTGAATGCAATGCAAGGCAAATCACATCAAACAACTACTACACATTAAAGTGAAGCTCAATATGCAACGAGTTCCATATGACGAAACTCCATGCTCAAATATTTAGTTCACTCTCAATTAGGTACCCAACAAGTTTAAATGTTGTCAAACATGGCAAGAAGTGAAGCATAACCAAACTATATCACCTAGGCATTTTAAAGGAGGACGGAAACAACATTTAGTGTTTCCGAAACGTTCTCGTAAGCATAATATGAATTCGGTCTGGATCTGTCCCTACGCAATTTTATATTTATTAAACTTGAAAACAAAGTGTGGCATGTGATTCTACTCATTTTGCTAGTCAAATTACATATGTGGAACATTAACATTGGAGCTACGGTAAGTTAGTTATGAGACAAACCGTTTTAGCATAACATATATGGAAAATAATACAAACAACAAGCCTAAATATTTTTCATATGCATGAAAGTTATATATTATTAATGTACACAAATTCTGTACATTTTACATGTTTAAATCATTTTAAACCGATGCATGGTTATTTATTTATGAGCAGTGTAAAATATATGGTTTTTTCTGAAATTATGCAATGTCCTGGTTTATTTAACAATTTTGTCCAGAGGAAAAAATGCACCAGGCCAAATCTGGCTAGCGCAACAGTTCCACAACGAAGCTAAACTGCGCACAGGCAGGGAATAGGGGTGGCTCACCCTGGGCTTGGCCCGCTGGAGACGATCTGGGCCGCGGGCGATGCCGGCCCATGCGTGGGCGAGCTCTCAGCCAACGGCGCTCGAGTCCTTGCCCGTCCCCGAGATGGAGACAGGCAATAGCGGTTCAACGCAAGGCCGGAGGGCTCCAGCAAGGCGAGACGAAGGGCGGCGAGCCTGGGAATCGGTGGATCCGTCCGTGGGGGCTCCGTTCCCGTCGACGGAGAGGCTTGCGGTGGCACGAGCGAGGAGATCGGCGACGAGCTTCAAGCTCCTGTCCATGGCAAGGCGAGGGTGCAACATAGGGAGGTTCGGGTCGAGGACGGTGGGATCAGTCAGCGAGGTGGCACAACAGCTTGGTGGCGGGGCTTCGGTAGACCTCTAGTGGCCGACCGGCAAATGGAGCTCGAGGCAGCGGCGGTCGGGGCGAGCGGAAGCTCGGGAGGAGCTCGGGCTCTCAAGCGGCAGCGCAGCTTCAGGCGCGGGCGATGGTTCGGCCCGCTCGGGCCTAGGGCTGGTCCGTTTCGGGCCCCGACGGGCCGCTGCTGCTCGGGAGGCTGGCTTGGACAGGTGGCGGGCGCTGGTTGGTGGAGAGGGCTCGGGTGGTGACGTGGCAGCCTCGGATTGCCCACAGGGACGTGGTGGCGGCGCCAAGTTCTAGTAGTTGGTTTGGCCAGTGCAGAAAACAATGGGAGCGGCGGCTGGCTGCGTGGGAGGTGGTTAGGGTAGGTTTAGGGCTAGGTTTTTCTGAGGGATGTCCAAAAATGGACTAGAGGGGGTCTATATATAGCAAGGGGGCTAGGGTTAGGGGGTTTTCATCTATTTTGGACCGTTCGATCTCGATCAGACGTCTGAAAGCGGATGGGTGCTAGCTAGGTGGGCTAGTGGGCTATGTAGGAGGCCTTGGGCTGAGAAGAGAGGGAGAATGGTGGCCCGTGACACGAGTTCGAAACACGGAAAACGTCTGCTAATAAACAGATGACCACAATGCTATGGTTGACAGCTCGGGTATCAAACGACCATTGATTGTGACGAAATTTGACACGCGGTCTACCTATATGAAAATAGGACCGCACGTAAAGTTCCGACCCAATCCGTGAATATTTTTCGTGCTCTTTAAAAATGGTTTTTTAAACGATGCCACGGGCACGGGTGTGTGTGGTCGGCATCGGAACGGTCAGCGACACGAACGGAGAGAACCGACAGCTACTCGCGGAGGCAAGTTTTAAAACACATGTTGACAAAATGCCGATGCTATGTAGATGAAGCAAATCATGCGATGATGAATGCAACAACCAAACAGAACACATCCATCCACTTTATCTGACTTTACTTGTGAAACTTCATATTCCTCTGATGAGTCGCTTGACTCCAACTACAAATTCTTCAAAAATCATAAAGGTGAAGTATTTGCCAGATTTGTTGGAACTAACTGCAGGAACGGTTCACCTATGAAGAAAATATGGGTTCCCAAGAGCTGCTTGCAAAATCTTCAAGTGAATGTCGTCAAGACACCACTCATGAAGAAGAGGAACCCCACATCAAATTCCTCATATGGACCAAAGTCCTCACATGGACCAAATTCCTCAAATGTTCAAAATATCATTCTCGTGCTAATGCATCTGTTTCGCAGGGAAAATCTATGAGTTCTAAATATGTGCATTACTCTTCAAATCATTATGTACGTAAGTCCTCGAAGAATTTCTCTACTTATTCATATGAGTACTCTAACCCTCGTCTTGTGAAACGAAGTGCACTGGCTTCAATGCCTCCCTTCTCATATGGTGCTCGTAGATGATGAACTCTTTGCCACCCCTCTAGATGTGGGTGGTGAAGAAACCAAACTAATATCTTATGCAGGATTAGGTATCCAGATGAACTTGAAAGTCTGATGAATTTGCTAGAGACCCGAGGAAATGCTTGAAAGGACGCAAGCTAATCATGGAGAAATGAATTCCTCATTTCTCGCGTCCTTACTCTATTTTAATTACCATATTGTGTGATGAAATTCTACCTGATGAATTTGATGTCATATTATTCATTCTGAAGCATATGAGTTCGTAAGCTGTACTAATTCATCTACAGGATGAACCTCCAAAAGCTACTGAGTGGGTCCTCGACAGCGGATGCACAAACCACATGGCTGGTGACAAGAATCTACTGATGTGTTTTCCACTTGCTCCATCGCATCTGAAGCATATCACCTACGCTGATAAAGGACAAAAGCAATGTATTTGGTCTAGGTAAGGTTGCAATCTCAAAGGACTGGCACATGGATAAGGTGATGCTTGTCGAATCCCTCGGGTTCAACCTTATGTCCGTCTCAATGCTTTGTGATCTTGATATAGTTGTCGTTTTTGGAAAATATCGTTGTGTTATCGTCATGGAATCAAACAATTCCAAAATCTTCAAAGGTTTTAGGAGAGGAGACTTGTATATTGTTGATTTCTCTATAGGTCCTCAGCATGCCACGTGCCTCCTTGCAAAGTCCTCAGAAGGCTGGCTATGGCGTCGGTGACTTGGACACGCTAGTATAAGGAACATGCACACGCTCGTGAAGAAAAAGCATGTCATTGGCATTGAAGGTGTCAAATTCCTCAAGGACCACCTCTGTGGTGCATGTAAGTCTGGGAAGATGACTAGATCCAAGCATCCCTCAAAGACAATCATGACCACAACTCGACCCTTTGAATTGCTTCACATGGACCTCTTTGGCCCCACTCATAATTCCACACTAACAAAATCTTCCAGTCTGTATGGCTTTGTCATTGTTGATTATTACTCTCGTTATACCTGGGTGCATATTATTCTGTACAAGTCTGAAGTGCAGGGCGTCTTCAGACGATTTGCTTCAAGGGCCTCTACAAACTTTGGCATCAAGATCAAGCATATCAGGAGTGATAATGGGACTGAGTTCAAGAATAAAAATATTGATGAATATCTTGATGAACTTGGTATTACTCCTCAGCAGAACGACACCGTGGAGCGCAAGAACAGGACTCTTGTTGAGATGGGTCGAACCATGCTTGATGAAAACAAGACTCGTCGTCGCTTCTGGCCTGAGGCAATTGATACAACATGCCACATCATCAACTACGTAGATCTTCACAAATTCTTCAAGAAGATTTTGTATGAACTCATGACTGGCAAGAAAACCCAATGTAAGTTATCTCAAAGTCTTCGGTGCAAAATGCTGGATTAGAGATTCTCATCATAGTTCTAAACTTGCACCTAAAGCACATGAAGGTTTTATGCTTGGTTACGGAAAGGACTCGTACACCTACGAAGTCTTCAACACCTACCACCATAAGTTTGTTGAAACTGTAGATGTGCAGTTTGATGAAACTAACAGCTCGCAAAGAGAGCACCTGCCTTCTGTGCTAGATGAACAGTCTCCTGAGGAATCCATTAAGCTGAAGGTTACTGAAGATGTCATAACCACTGAAGTTTCCAACAAATGAAGACATTCATGCTGATACACCTGAAGAAAATGGTGGTGAAGAAAATCATCATCCACATCAACCTGCTCATCCAAGAGTTGCAAACGAAGTGCAGACTGACAAAATCATCGACGACATCAATGCACCAGGTCCCCTCACTCGCTCAAGAGCTTCACATTTGACTAACTTTTGTGGGCATTTTGCATTTGTCTCTATCATAGAGCCCACCAAAGTTAATGAAGCATTCAAGGAGCCTGAGTGGATTCAAGCTATGCAAGAGGAATTACATCAATTCAAGCTCAACAACGTATGGGAACTTGTCAAGCGGCTAGATCCTTGCAAGCACAATATCATAGGTACCAAGTGAATGTACCACAACAAGCAAGATGAAAATGGCCTTGTGGTAAGAAATAAGGCCCATCTTGTAGCTCAAGGCTACACATAGGTTGAAGGAATTGACTTTGATGAAACTTTTGCACCTATTGCTAGACTTGAAGCTATTCGCATATTGCGTGTTTATGCTAACCATCATGATATCATCTTATATAAAATGGATGTGAAAAGTGCATTCCTTAATGGTAAGCTTGAGGAAGAAGTATATGTTGCTCAACCCCTAGGTTTTGAAGACCCTAAGCATCCTGACAAAGTCTTCAGACTCAACAAAGCCCTCTATGGCCTCAAGCAGGCCCCTCAGGCATGGTATGACACTCTGAAGCAATTCCTCATGAAGAAAGGCTTCAAACCCAATTCACTTGACCCAACTATTTTCACTAAATCCTATGGCAATGAACTGTTCATATGCCAAATATATGTAGACGATAATATCTTTGGCTGTACTAACAAATGTTACAGTGATGAATTTGCCTATATGATGAGTGAAGAATATCAAGTGTCTATGATGGGAGAGTTGAAATTCTTCTTAGGTCTTCAAATTTGTCAGCATGACAATGGTATCTTCATCTCTCAAGAGAAATACCTCGAGGACGTTCTGAGAAAATTCGACATGTAAGATTGCAAAGGCCACCTTTGCACTAACAAAAATGGTAAATATTTCGATCACAAGGTATATCGCTCCATGATTGGCTCTTTATTGTATCTATGTGCATCTAGGCCTAATATTATGCTGAGTGTTTGCATGTGTGCCCGATTCCAAGCAACACCGCATGAATCACACCATAAGGATGTGAAACATATTCTTCGATACTTAGCTCACATACCAACGCTTGGATTATGGTATCCCAAGGGCTCAAATCTTCACCTCGTCGGATACTCAGATGCTGACTATGCTGGAGATCGTGTGGATCGCAAGTCAAGCTCAGGCACATGCCATTTCCTTAGATGATCCTTAGTCTACTGGTCCTCGAAGAAGCAGATCTGCATGTCACTATCTACTACTGAAGCTGAGTACATTGCAGATAGTGACATCAGCTGCTTCAAACTTAACCTTAGTGGTACACCATCATAACAAGACTCAGCTTCAAGTCCCAAGTCTGCTGCTTCAAACTTAACCTTAGTGGTACACCATCGTAACAAGCTCCATAGGCAGTGAAACTCCACCAATGCTCTAATGGATGAGTGCTTCACACTCTAGACAATTTTTGCCGACCAAAAAGATGCCTTGGACATACATTAGAGTGGTGACCATGCAACCGACATGCAAAACTGGTGAGGGGCCAACCTGGCATAGACACCAGGGGCCCTCTATGTGGATGACAATTGGGCCATGGGCCCACTATCATGCACACACTCACAACACACACACAGGGCACAACACATATATGCACACACGCACAGCAGATCCTACACGTGGCCACACCAGATCCACGGTCACACCACACACACACACTAAAAAGAAAGGAAAAAGGGGCGCGGCGGGGGGTGGGGGGGTTCGAACCCGCGACCTCACGGTCCTCCCGGAGGCACTACCACTGGGCTTGGATGGGGGATCTTGATAGAGAGGGGGAAGGCCTCCTATTGAGGTATCCCCATCGACTTAACTGACGTAACTGAAGAATAGATATACATGCACACACGGCGGCGCTGCGGGGATGGAACGAGCGACGACGGCGCAACTCAGGCCATCTCCGGTGAAGCCAACTGCCTGCATGGGCTGCGGGGAACGCGGGACTCCATTCCTAGGACTAGGGAGACGCGGAAATGAGGGGGGCGAGCGGCACGAGCTCGACCGAAGCTCTCCCACAGCGAGCACAACAGCGAACAGTGCGGCAACGGCTACGGCTATGACGCCTACAAGGAGAGATGCAAAGGGAGGAAGGAGGCATAGGTGCTCAAAGAGACGAAGGGGACGAGGCGAGGCGAGGCTGATGAGGAGGAAGAAGACCGCGCGGTGGAGCTCCCTGTCCGAAGCTCCAATGCATACACGGTCGTCGATGAGGGGGAGTCCGGCTCCTCCTAGCGACGAGAACGAGCTACGGGGAGGGTCCCCGACCTCCAGGACATCCTTGAAGAGGAGGTGGGTCGACGGAGAGGCACGGACCATGGCGAGGTGGACCGGCGGACTCTCTGAACTTACCTGCAGGCTCACTGAAACTCTCTACGGGGAAGAAGAAGGAGGGACAAGGAGGGAGAGAGAATTGGCAGTAGCGAGGAGGAACAGGGGGAACCCTAGGGATCCGTACCCTTTTAAAGGGGCTGGCCTCGACGTCCGTGAGCTCCTCTCATGGCGACGACAACTTGCTCTCTCTGCATGTTCTCACTGCACTGACGGAAAGGGGAACAGAGCATGTGAACATGGCTGGGCTGGGCCTCGAGAAGAGAAAGGCCGAGGTGGAGCTTACTCTCACATAGGTAAAAACAAAAGGGTTTTTCTATTTTAAAATTAACAGCAACAATTTAAAAACCCATGCATGAATTGGCAAGGATTTAGAGAGGAAAGAAAATATTTTATGAATCGGCAAATTGCACTCTGGTTTATAAAAATGACCTTGGCCTTTTTTGAACAAGTTAATTTTACACATATTTTAATATTGAAAACTGTTGCCTATATTTATAATTTCAAAAGAAAATAGAAACCCACTGAACAAACTTGGGGAAAAGCAAACTACTCTCATCAAATTATTTAGAAGGGTTGGAACATTTTTTAAAGCATTTGAAATAGCATCACAAGCACCACATGCTATAATATTGGAATAAGGGGAGAAGGGGGTTTGAATTGAAATAATAGAGAGAGTTAATAACAATAAAGAGGAGTAGGGCCAATCAATAATAGAGGGGGTTTGATCCACATCTCACCTCACATCACAACACCCACAAGCACAAGCAAACAAGGCAAGAAATGAAATGCAATAGATGATGATCATGATGCATGATGCATGAATGGCATGAAAAAAATAGTAATCATTCCAAGCACATGGAAAACATAGAAGTTCATAAGAGTTACATGACCATAGATGGCAAGGGGTGCACTTGGGATGTTACATTCTTGCAATAGGAGAAGTGCTTAGTTTTGGGTTCAATCTTGGGGTGTCCTCACCCAGTGACAAAGTAGGGGTAGTGAGGCACGTATTGTATTGTTGCCATCAAGGATAAAAATATGGGGTTTTCATCATATTGCTTGAGTTTATCCCTCTACATCATGGCATCTTACCTAATGCGTTACTCCGTTCTTCATGAACTTAATACTCTAGATGCAGGCAGGAGTCGGTCGATGTGTGGAGTAATGATAGTAGATGCAAAATTGTTTCGGTCTACTTGGCACGGACATGATACCTATATGCATAATCATTGCCTTGGATATCTTCATAATTATTCGCTTTTCTATCAATTGCTCGACAGTAACTTGTTCACCCACCATAATACTTGCTATCATGAGAGAAGCCTCTAGTGAAACCTATGGCCCCTCGGTCTATTTTCCATCTTATGCTTTCAGATCTAATACTAGAAATACCAAAAATACTTTGCTGCATTTTTTTTACGTTTTGTTTTACTTTCCTTTCAAGCAATCTGTCTCTATCAGATCTCATCCTTGCAAGTAACCTTAAAGGGATTGACAACACCTTTATAGAGTTGGGTGTAAGAGTTTGATTCCTTGTGTAGGTACACCTATTGGGGACTTTCTATGTCCTACAGGATTGATACCTTGGTTCTCAACAACTGAGGGAAATACGTATCTACTTTGCTACATCACCCGTTCCTCTTCACGGAAACCAACGCATGCTCAAGAAGTAGCACCTATGCCCTATATATAGCGGCGGTCCGGGTCCTCTTCCCTTATCACAATGGCAGGAAGGGATCCCACAATGGCCAATTTCAAAGGACGACAGGGGGTGGTGCTCACCCTGCCCAAAGGCGATCTTCTCCTACAAAGGTCCAGGAGAGTGGAATGGTTTGGAGGCCCTGCGCGGGCTGGTGAATCTAGTTGGCATGAAACTGGCAGGCCTCGCAAGATCGAACCAGCTCGATGGCGTCCTCGAGTGCTGAAGGCCGGTAGAAGCCTGATCGAAACGCCTTCCCTGGAAGTGTGCGCGAGGAAGAGTGATGCCCGCAGTCTCCCGCGTGGATGTAGGCCAGCAGTTCGCATCCTTGCTCCTTGGAATGCACCGCAACGTGACACCGTTCGGGCGCGTGCGGTACAAATCACCGTCTTGCAAGCAGTAGGTTGTGGCTTGTCAGGTTACGCGCTGTGCGTTCTCCTCCTTCTCCGGTAGTGTGTCGTTAAACAGGTACGCCTTGAGCTCTTGCATCCAATCGTCGGCCTGGGGCTCCATGGCTAGGAATAGTCAAGCCCCCGAGGCCTAGCCACATTCCGGAGCCCACGAGGGTGGTGCTGGGGGAAGCTCCTCACTCTGAGGCGCCAGGCCCTCGGTAAGCGGTGTAGTAGAAGGCTTGAAGAGTCGCTCCTCGAAGATGCCTGGCTCCTGAGGTTCGTGGCATGAAGCTCTCTTGGCGCCGTGCGGGATGTGCTGCAGCCCTAGGCCCTAAAAATGTTTTTCAGTTTTATGTACCTCTTCGAGATACGCCCCCATGTGCTCATGCTTGGGCATGTACTCTTTGTTGGCAAAGTTAACGAGGATCTGGGAGTCACCCATGACGGTAAGGCACCGAACCCCCAAGGCCGCCGCCGCCTTGACGCCCACGATGAGGCCTTCATACTCCTCGATGTTGTTGGAGACCTTCTCCCCATGCTAGAAGTAGAGCTGCACAACATAGCTAAGCTTGTCTCCCGTCGGGGAAGTGAGCATGACCCCAGCTCCCGCTCCTTTGCGTGTGAAGGCTACGTCAAAATGCATGGTCCATCCATCGGGTGCTTCGTCTTCGGGAGCGAGGGACTGGCTCCCTTCCAGCCCCCGGTCCGGGGCATCCGTCCATTCCGCCATGAAGTCTGCTAGGGCTGCTCCTTTGATGACCCTAGTTGTGTTGAACTCTATATTGAAGTCCTACAGTTTGATGTTCCATTCGGCTACCCTTCCCGCTGCATTGGGGTTGTGCAAGATCTTCTCCAGGGGGTAAGCAAAGACGACCTTGATTGGATGCCCCTGGAAGTAGTGGTGCAGTTTTCTTGAAGCGATGAGGAGCTCTAAGAGAAGCTTATGTTGCATGGGATAACGTGAACGTGCGTCCCGCAGCACCGTGCTGACATAGCACACCGGGTGCTCGACGAGGGCGAGGCCTCCCGAGGCATCCTGCCCCGTGGCAGGCTCAGGAGGCTTGGGCGCCTCACGGTCTGGGAAGCAGCTAGGGCCTTAGGAGGGTTGAGCGCTTCTTGGCCCGTCAGTGCGGTTTGGGCTTCGGGTTCCCCAGCTTGAGGTGGAGTTGGCTCTTGTTGATCCTGCGAGCCCCTTGGCTCCACGTGCGGGGGCCCGCCGGTGCCCTTCGATGTGGTATGCACGCCGGCCTGCTCCTCCCTGACCGCCACCAATGCGGCGCTGGTAGAGTGAGGGCTGGCAGCTAGGTATAGCAACAAGGGTTCCCGTGGGCGAGGCACTACCATCATCGGTGGGCTCGTGAGGTATCGCTTGAGTTCCTCAAAGGCTGCATCGGCCTTCGGAGTCCATTCGAAAGGGCCCTTCCTTTTCATGATCTTAAAGATAGGCAAGTCCCGCTCGCCGAGCTTGGAGATGAAATGCCCCAAGGAGGTCACGCACCCCGCCAACTTTTGCATTTCCTTGAGGGTTTGAGGCGTGCTCATCTTGTTTATGGCCTTGATCTTCTTCGGGTTTGCCTCAATTCCCCGATGTGACACTAGGAAACCGAGCAGCTTTCTCGAGGGAAGCCCAAAGACACACTTCTCAGGGTTGAGCTTCAAATTTACCTCCCTTAGGCTGGCGAATGTCTCCTCCAAGTCCTTTACCAAGGTCTTGGCCGCTCTGGACTTGACTACAATGTTGTCGATGTAGGCTTCTGCATTCCTCCCAAGCTACAGCCCCAGGGCGATGTGCATCGGTCGCTGGAAGGTCGCCCCAGCGGTCTACAGCCCAAAAGGCATGCACGTGTAGAAGAATACCCCACACGTGGTGAGGAAGGCCATCTTCTCCACATGTTCCACCGCCATCTTGATCTGGTGGTAACCGGAGAAGGCGTCCAGGAAGCATTGGAGATCGCACTCCGTGGTCGGGTCCATGATCTGATCGATGCATGGTAGTGGGAACGAGTCCTGAGGGCAAGCTTTGTTGAGGCTCATGAAGTCAACGCACATACGCTCCATCACGCACTTCCTTGGGACGACCACCGGGTTGGCCACCCACTGTGGGTAACTCACCTCCCTGATGACTCCCGCCTCCTTTATCTTGCTGACCTCCTCAGCAATGAACGCCTACTTCTCTGGAGCCTGCCTCCTTGCCTTTTGCTTCACGGGGCGCAGATTCAGGCACACCATGAGGTGGTGCTCCATTACATCCCTCGGGACCCCCACCAAGTCGGAGGCACTCCACGCGAACGAGTCTCTATTCGCCCTGAGGAAGGTCACCAAGGCCTCCTCTTGGTCTTGAGGCAAGCCGGTGCCGATGGTGAAAGTGGGCCCGGGTCCTCCTTGTCCACCGGTACTTGCTTCAATACCGCCCGGTTCTGGGAGAACAGCTACTTCTTCTTCATGGGCGCGACGTTGGGGACGCCCCCGGGGTTCTCCGCAGCTCAGGTGTGGGGACCCCGACTCATAAGTCATGATCACCGAATGCACGTGCATAGTGATCCTAGAGATCAATGCTCACTGAACACACAGAAGCTGAATAACAAGAGTCTTACATCAACATTTAGCATCTTACACAAATAAAGACCATGAAGGTCTAGTCTTACATAGATAGGGCCACGAGGGCCAAACACTTAAATAGAACAAGCAGTGGAAATCTTGATCGAAGGCGTGAACCCATGCCATTTGCCTTAAACCTACATGCATTCTGACTAGGTAGCGTCCTAGTTCGCATGTTCGTCACCACCAAACTCTTCAACATACTCCTGTTCTTCCATGTGTGGCCACTTAAATAATGATTGGCAAGCCAATGAGTACTTTGAATGTACTCGCAAGCAACCCAAGTTGCGAAACAAGTAATAATGATGCATGGCATAGCACTAGGTAGGTAATTTGCAGAAAGCTAATTTTGAATGTAATGACATGATCAAATAACTAGGTAAGCATGCATCAACAGTTGACAGATATCCATATGAACAAGTAACATATATCATCATAAGCAGGGGTTGAACATCTCATGTCCCATCATTATGCTAAGTCATTGGACTTAGTCAATCATCAAGCTAAGTCATTGGACTTAGCTCACGTAACCTCTTTGTCACCAACACACACACTCACACCAAGTTTGCGAAAACATCTGAACGTATTTTAAGAAGGACCTCCAATTTTCCATGACCGCGGACATGGCTATTCGAATAGTTTTACACTCTGAAGAGGTTGCACACTTTACGCACAAGACTCAGGGAACTTCCATGTCATCCACGACTCGCAGTATATAACATACCCGAGGTAAGCACCAGAACACATTGCCTTTCCCATTGTGATACTAAACAAAGATTCCACTCGTTGGTGCCATACCACATGATATACATCACACATATCATCCATGAGGGCATGCAATGGTGTGCCCGGTGCCTATAAAGACAGCGCATGGCCTTCCACTTCCAGGTCGACCCCATATCGAGAGTGACCCTGCCACTCCCACCACTAGTAATGCGGCTCCTTGCCAGTATCGACCATAGTAATCAACAAAGCCCCATCCCATAAGGGGTATCGTGGTTGCGCATGTATGGTATGGACGGTCAATAGACCTTAAATCTAATCCGTTTTTGAAAACACACACTCGCTTGCTCCAGTACACCACTTCTTTCTCAAGTGGTCACCCAACTTATCATCATCTCCCTCAGGCATTAGTGGCACCTGATGGGGTTTTCGATAAAGTCATTGAAATCATTTCTTCCTTCCCATCACTATGCATAAATCCCATGCCACTTGCGTAGCATCTATTAGCATCCTATCTACACCCACCTGCATAACCCTCATAAGGTGGTAGGGTCCTGCACGATGCAAGTGTCAACGGTAAAAGTATCGGAGGCAACCATCGAAGGGGGGGAGCACCCCATCATGGTCAATCATTAAATCAACAAGTGCTATATGTCATGCATGAAAAAGTATCTTAACATGGTTAAAGGGCTGCTTGCCTGGCTCAATAAATTCTTCGGGGTCTTCGAAGTCTTCGGGTCCAACTCCCTCGTCAATAGAGCAATCTATCGTCGCGAATAAAAGCGATAAAAATAAGCATCATACAAAAACAGAGCACACAAAGGTAGATTTAAAATGCTACCCTACTCTGATAAATACTAGAAGCTATACTAAAAATATTTGTCTAGGGTTTTGAAGTTAAAAAGGTTTTAAAAAATATTTAAAACAGAGGCTGATAATGCCAAATAGGGGTTTTAAACTGAAACACTACAAAAAAGGTTTTCAACTATTTTTACAAGTATCACTAATAAATTCTATGGAATATTTCAAGATTTTAGGTGAAAGAATATTGGGCAGTGGATTTATTTTCTGTCCTATGGAATTATTGGAAGGCAGAGGAAAAAGAAAAATAGAAAAGGGCACTGTGCCCTTTCAGGCCAAAACACCGCAGCCGAACCGGCCCAAAGGGGGAACCGGCCCAGGGCGAGACGGTGCGCGCGGTAGGTTTATTCTTTTAAACCTGCCCGTAGGCCCTACTAGACAGCGAGAGAGGGGGAGGGTGAGGGTATGACAGGTGGGCCCCACCTGTCATCCCTCACCTCATGATAGGGAGCAGGTGAGGCTCACAGGCGGGTTACCAGGCCGCGGCGGCTCAAGCTGAGGGCACCGGCGCGCTCAGGGGCTTCCCACGCATCGGTGGGTGGCCGAGGGGATCGGTGGTGGGGAAGGAATCTCCGGCGGGGAGAAAACCCGTACGGCGGCGAGGGTTTTGCTTGGGCTCGAGCTCCCGAGCACGGGGACGAGGGGGTTAGGCACAAGGGAGTGGCTGAGGGGAGGAGAGAGCAAGGGGAGAGCAGCGGGAGCTCGAGGAGGGCTCTATATAGGGGGGCGCCGGTGCACTGAGGGCGTGGTGCGGCAGTGAGGACGGGGCCATCGCCACGGGCCATGGGGGGCTTCGGGTCGTGTCCTGGGAGTTCTTGGGCGTGGTCTAGGTCCAGGGAAAGGGAGAGAGAGAGAGCGGGGGAGGGCTCTAGCACCCGCGCATGCGAGCTCGTCCATTGGCCGGCTCGAGCGGCGTCGTGCACGAGCGTAGAGGGCAGAAGAGGAGGATGGAGGAGGGGGCCGACCACCTGGCGCCTTGCGGACGTCGAGGGGCGGCCAGGGGACATGCTCGTGCTTCCCCAGGCGGCCGGGGGGCCTTGAGATGCCCTGCTACAGTGTGGTGGCGCACTATAGCATGCTCCAGAGCGCCCCAATGGCCGGCATTGCCGTTTCCCGCACGCTCTGGGGTGTCCCCGTTTGTCTAGTAGCTCCTGGGGGTTCCTGGGATGCTCTAGGAGCTATGGGAAGCTAGAGGGGCTAGGAAAGAAAAGAAATGGGGGAAAGAAGCCCCTGATATGGTAAAACAGAGGGTGAAATGGGGGTTTTACCCCACCCACTCTTGAGTTGAGGCCACACAAGATTTACTGGGGTAGTTTGTAACCCTAAGAGGTTGTGGTACAAATTTTATGGCAAGGGGAATAGTGAAAGGGGTGAAATAGTGACTTTACTATTTCACAAGAAGGTGTTTGGGCAAGAAAATTTTACCCACTTACTGAGATATTCAACAGGGCCAAATGTTAGGTGAAAATAGGCCTAATCACCAAGTTTGAGATCAAGTGGGCAAAGATGACAATGGATACTTTGTGAACTCTAGAAACTAACAGAATCAGGTTTCTATAGATCTAGTTATGCTAACCTTTTACCCTTGATGCACCACTTAGTGTAGCATCATTATTTGGAGATTAGAGCATCTCCACAAATTTGGGGTTAAGTGGAGAAACTTCACAATGTAAACTTGTTCAAATTTGAATCTGGACAGGAAGAGGTTTGGAATAGTTTGATGGACCAAATCAACTTGGATTAAGATAAAACTTTGCAAGATCATCACTTATGATAGTGTTGACTTGCTGGAATTTTCCTGGAATTTATTGAGATTGTTTATTATAGAAATATTTCAAAAGCTTGATTTGAACAGAAAGGGTTTTGAGGGATTTTGCTCCTGAATTGAACATGCTCATGTGTTAAAACTCATATATATGGAAAATATATGTCCAATGAGTTTTCCTAAATTTTCTCAAATATTTTGAAAGCATTTAAATAATTTTTCCCTATGAAAAACCATTTCTGGTCTTAAGAAAAGGCCTTTAAATAAAATATAAAAATAACCTTTCAAATTAATATTTGGAGGTTTTGGGAATTCATATATGTAGTAGGTTTGAAATAAAGCCTTTGGGGAAGAAGGATCCACCCAATTTGAAGACTTGCAGTGCAAACTTCATTTCAGGGGGTTTTGAAAACTTTAATTTGGATAAATCCTTTTTGGTCAAGATAAAATTTGATAAAAATAGTTTTGGGCACTATTCACATGGCATGACCATTGGGCAAGAAGTTTGGGTCAAGGAAGATGAATATGAAGAGGGATAGAATCTAAGAGTGCCACACACAACAAGCTAGCTAGCAACAATTCAAACAAACAACAAGCATTGGAAAAGTTTTAATTGCCTCCAAATTTTATAAATCCAAGCATAACAAGTGATACAAACACAAGGTGTGACACCTGGCCACCCCTTCGACGCTGGGGCGCGCCGTGGCCGCTGTCTTGTAGGAGAGCTTTAGTGCATGGGACACGTCTTTGGTATCCCCCACGATGGTGCAGACGCCTTCAATCCCGGGCATCTTGATGACATTGTAGCCTGGGTGCGTTGCCGCCATGAACTGAGCAAGGGCAGGGTAGCCGAGTATTGTGTTGTACGGGAGGTGGATGTGAGCGACGTCAAAGTCGACCTGCTCAGTGCGGAAGTTGGAGCGGGTGTCGAAGGTTATGCGGAGGCGAACCCGCCCCGCAGGAACGACAAACTTGGCCACCACCCCGAAGAAAGGTCTTGAAGGTGTCAGCTGCTTGCAGGGTAACTGCAGCACGTCAAAGGCTTCCACAGAGATGACGCTGAGGCCGGCGCCGTCGTCGATGAGCGTCTTGGAGACGGCCACATCGCGTATGGTCGGCGTGCAAAACATGGGACGTGCCCCAGCGGCCGATGTGGTCTTGTGGTGGTCGTCGGGGCTAAAGGTGATGTCGGTCTCCGGTCATGCACATCGCCCTCTGGGCTCGGGTCGTGGCTAAACCGCTCCCACACGGCAGAGGAAGCGCTTGACATGGCGGCCGGAGGGTGGCTCCTGTGACCCGCCGGGGATGCAGGCGACCGCAAGGGCAGCCCTGCGTGCCCAAACACCATCTTGCGCCGGGACCCGGCAGTCGTGGACGATCATGGCTGCCATGGAGCTATTGCGTTGGGGCTTGGCCTTCACCGCAAATGGGAAAACTCCGACACGGCCCCTACCTGGCGTGCCAAATGTCGGATTTTCGGTTCCGCAAAACCCTTAAGGTTCGAACATAGGGGGGTGTGCGTAGATCCCCAACAGCCTCAGCCGACCAAGCTCGCTACTCGATGAACACATCAAATACACTCGCATGATGACGAGGAAGAAGATGTACATGACAGTTTACCCAGATTCAGGCCATTGCGAAGCGTAATACCTTACTCCTGCTTTGGTGGATTGCCTCTTGTGGAGGTTTGGGTGGGTGAACTAGTATAGTGTTTTGGGACCTCCTGAGGGATCGCGATGATGTTCGAGGCTCCTTGTGGTTTGGTGAGTGGTGGAGTTTGATGATAGGGTTTTGATCGGGGTCCGAATCCCCTCTACGGTGCAACCTATGCCCTATATATAGCGGTGGCCCGGGTCCTCTTCCCTTATCACAATGGCGGGAAGGGATCCCACAATAGCCAATTTCAAAGGGGGACGGGGGTTAGTGCTCACCCTTCCCAAAGGCGGTCTTCGCCTGCAAAGTAGTTGTCAACGTGGCAGGGACAGGCCTAGCGATGACATCCGGCCTGCAGGGCGGGTGGTTGTAGTCTTGTTGCACCGGAATGGAAACCATTGGGGGACGCTTTGGAAACCCGCGTATGTCCTTTTTTCCTCTGCACCAAAGGGGAAACTGCCCCACCTGGCGTCCTGGTCCTTGCATGTCCTTCCTTGCATCATCTTTGACTTCTGAGGTCGGGTCTTGCATAGGAAGCTCCGGCGCTCCTAAGGGGTCCTGGTGAGGCCCATCCTTTGTGGGTCTTGTCGCCGTTCCTCCTCGTGAGGCTTGGGCCCTCGCGAGGGCCTTGTGTCGAGTGGGGCCTCGTCTGGTCCCATTTGGTTTATTGAGTGGGCCATGTCCTGGGTCACAGGGAGGCAGGTCTGGGTACCTCCGTTCCCAAAATGCTACAATCTCCACAAGACACAAGTGGTCCTATGACAAGAGCTTGTGCACGCGCAATAGAAACTAAGGTGAACTCCCTCCTATTTGAGGTTGACATGGATGCTAAAGGAACTTGGATTCTACCTCACCTAGGCACTCTTTGCATAATTAGGTACAAGGAAGACATCCAAGGGCAAGGGGAGCAACCACAAGGAAGCACGGAAGACGAAGCCAAAGCTGTAGCCAAGACCCTCAGCTACAGCCGACCCCGTGTGCACTGGCTCTCTGTACGCAGTGCGCACTAGGGTAATAGAGTGACAGAGGACCCCATGTGCACGGGCCCAGAATACCCCATGCACATGGGCCTCCCAGGAGCTACAGCTGCCACCCCGTGCGCACGGGCCCAGAAGACCCCGTGCACACGGGCCTCCCATGATGCTACAACGGAGACCCCGTGCGCACGGCCGTGTCCCATGCCCATGGGCGACCCCATGTGCACGGGGTCCACTCAGGTTGTGCGCACAAGCCTCCCAGGCCAGCCAGCTGATTCAGCCCATTTCAACCCATCTTGGCCCTCCCTCGACTCCTACCTCCCTCAACCTATATCTTGGACACTTGTCACTCGTCTTAGGGTTAGCTAATGTTTTGCTTAGAGCTTAGCTCCATCACTTGCTTCTTCTAGGGAGTTTGTCCTCCTTTGGAGTAGATCCAAGTGATGCCAAGACCCCTCTAGAGGGAAGATCCCCTATGGATTCAAGGCCCCTCCTATGGAGTGGGAGATCACATACCGCTACTTGTATCATTGGTTGATTTGGGATCTTGTACGTCTTGTGATGTTATGGACCTAGTTGATGTGTGATTGAGTTTGCTCTTGAGTGGTTCCTCTCGTTCTTCCCAATGTTCTCCGTGTTTTCCACCTCCAATTCGTGAAAGATCCACTCTTACAATTCATACCCCGTATCATATGGTATCACGAGCCACGTTTATCACGAATTTGGAGTCTCCCCCACCGTTTTCTAGCCTATATTTGCTTGATTTCACCCAAAAATAGTCGAATTCGTGATTTCCCGAAGCAATTTTCCGCACCCCGTGTCCATGGGGCCTGGACCCCGTGTGCATGGGCTCCCCCTGCGCACCGGCCAAAAGTCCCCGTGCACACGGGCCCTATAGAACAACTACAATTTTTTTATGTTTGCCTCTTTGACACCACCACATTTTCACTTTCCGCTCCATTGCCATTTCCCTTGTGATTTTGAGTTTGTGTTTGTCGTGTCCTAAGGTATTTCGGCACTTAGGCACGGTTAGACGTCATCACCACCACCATTCATCATCACCGGCCTTGACTTCGACTTCAGCCACCTTCAACCATAAGCAAGGGCGGTAACCTCGATGACATCTTTGTCCATACCTTGCGATTTGCATTGATAGCTCCTAGCCCATTTGTGTACCTTACCCATCGAGACTAGCAAGTCGAGAACTGGCGGGCCACGTTACTTGTGCATCGTAGTGACACTCATATGCCGCATAGCTAGTTTAGCGTGCACTCCACTCGTTGTCCACTTTGTGCCATAGTCTCTCCCGTGCTTATCCATCATACTTGTGTCACATCTTGGTTGGAGCATCAGCATTGCCTGGCTCAATAAACCAAAGCTTTTAAGCAAAGAGAAAGGTTACAAAGAGCTTGTAAGCAATAAAAATAAACCAAAGCTTTTAAGCAAAGAGAAAGGTTACAAAGAGCTTGTAAGCAATAGCCATAGCATCATATCTTCTCGCATACATACTAGATACTTTGGATTGAAGACGACACTGTTACTCTATTAGGTTGGTGCATAAGCACGTATCTAGCCCATTCGAGCAATCGAGCTAGTTCTCTCTTGTATCCATGCAACACGAGCCTTGCGGAGAACTCATATTGCTCATTCCTTGGTTGTGCGGATACCATTATATCTATTTGCGTGTGTGTTCCCATTTCCTAGTGCCTTGGAAGCTATTGGTCTATTTCCTTTGTCTTTCTATTTTGGGAATCTTACTCAACATTGACAACATCTTGGTCCGCATTTGCTCAAATTTTGTGCCACTAATCCTAACCAAGATACACTTCAAAGCTTTACTTTGTGTAGGTGTGAGAAGGGAAAACTCGGTACCAATTCAACTATCTCCATGATTTCATATTGAGTGATTGATCTTCTTTCAACCTTCGGAATGGTATTTGGTATTGTGTTTTCTCATTTTTTCACTTATATCTACTTGAGTTCCATGGATAGAACAGTATAACGAACCCGACCTTCGAGGAGCGGGACGACGACACAAACAACTATGTCACCAAACTACAATTCTTTGAAGCACAAAAGGGAATGCGCCAAGCAGACGATGTCATCACGGAACGCATCGAGCACCTCGCCACCAAACATACGGGAATCTGAGGAGTGAACCCGGGTCTTCATGACAACCCAAATGGTCGAGCTCTGCGCCTTGCTGGTGAACCACGCATCATACACTTCTCCCTCAACTCGACGACGCACCACAAGTCACCAATCCTCCGAGGACTCCTCCGACAAAAGTCCTCCTCCACAAATTCGTCTGCATCAATGTGACGTACATCACCTCTCTCAAGACTCGGGCAACCCCTTGTACGACAACGAGCCTCAAGGTCGACCTGGCGAGCATGACCACCATCACCAAGAAGAACAAGGCGCATACGCGCAAGATCACCTACGTCACTGCCATGAGCATGACCGGCGCCATGAAGAGCGAGCAAGAGAGGGAGATCACGTGTTTTGCGAATCAACTTATGCCTTGCAAGAACGCAACCGAAAAGCTCGTGAGGAACAAGAAGCTCTACGTCGAGAATGCCAATAGGAAGCCGGACATCAAGAGGAGCACCAAGAATGCCAACAACGGTTGCGACAACAACGTTAACAACACCCAAGGCAAGAGGAGCAACACATTAATGATCTCGCTCCAAGGCAAGAGCAACATCAACATGACAACAATGCCCCTCCATGGCAAGAAGTGCGACCTCAAGCAAATCTCGTTGAACATGTGGATGATCAAGTTCCAAGGCAAGGCCAACGTAAATCGGACAACTATGCTCCTCCAAGACAAGGATACCGCAATAACAACAACAATGAAGAAAATCGCTTTGGCAAGCTCAAGTTCAATATGCCTAAGTTCTCCGTAAGCAACGACCCCGAAGACTATCTCTCTTGGGAAATCAAGGTTGACAAAATATTCCGGTTGCACAACTATAAAGAGGAAAAGAAGATCGCCAATGCCTCCCTCGAGTTCCAATATTACGTGCTCATTTGGTGGGAACAAGTGATTGAATGGAGAAGAGAAAGAGGTTACCCGCCAATCACCACTTGGGCACAAATGAAAGACCTCACAAGAGCTCGATTCGTCCCAACACACTACAATCGTGATGTCTTCAAGCAATCGTGATGTCTTCAACAAGGCACCAAGTTAGTGTAAGAGTACTACCAAGAGATGGATATGACCATGATAAGAGCCAATGCAAAGGAAGACGATGAGCAAACGATGGCTCATTTCTTGAATGGTCTCAATTACCAAGTCAAGAAAATTGCGGATTTCCAACCCTACTCCAACTTGCTCGATCTAGTGCATCAAGCCTACAAGGTGGAACGTCAAGTTCAAGAGGACTACAAGTACTCCAAAACCTCCTACAGGACCTACGGTGCAACTACTCAAGCTTCTCCAACCACGACATCTTCATTGACAAGAACCTCCGCGACAAAAGATGACAAGTCAAGCTACAAGGAGAAGCTGTCTTCATCATCCCGCAACGCTCCTACAAGCAAAACAAGAGTGTCATCCTCTACACCAAAACCGGATGCCGGGAAAACAAGATCCATCAAGTGTTTCGCATGTCAAGGCCCAGGCCACAAGACGCATGAGTGTCCCACAAGGTGAACCATGATCCTTCAAGATGACGTCCCCTATGACTCCATGAGTGAAGATGAGATGGAAACTTTGGAATAAGTGGCCATGCACCAACAAGTCAATGAAGATGAAGACTCTCAAATCTTTTGTGACAATGATCCGAGCCCGACTCTCATTGTCTCAAAGGTTTTAACACTTCAACAACAACAAGACGAGGACCAACATTGCCACATCTTCCGCACCATGTCCATTATCAAAGGAAGATCCGTCAAGGTCATCATCGACGGAGGAAGTTGCCACAATTTTGAAAGTGAGGAATTTTGCTCCAATTTGCACTTACTCAGGAAAAAGCATCCTTGCCCCTACAAGGTCCAATGGCTAAGTGACTCCGGCACAATACAAGTCGACCACACGGTTCAAGTTTCCTTCAAGATTGGAGCTTACGAGGACACCATGGAGTGTGATGTGGTGCCCATGTCTGTTTGCAACCTCCTCCTTCGGAGACCATGGCAATTCAACCGCGGCGTCATACACAATGGTCGAACAAATCAATATAGATTCAAGATGAAGGGAACCGAATATGTGCTTTGCCCTATGTCTCCAAGTCAAGTGATCGCCTACAAGCAAGCTTCGCCCCATCATGGAGAGAAAAGTGAGAGAGTGATCCACCTCAAAGCGAGTGAGAGCCACAAGCCAAAATTGTGTGACTCCACGATGACGGACATCACCGACCTAGTACTATTTGCCACCGAAAGAGATTTGAGGGATGTGAGTGAGAGCCCATCGACCAACCTTCACTACGTGATAGTTTGCAAGGATGATGTTACCCGGCCTAACCCTTCACAATATCTTCCTCGTGTGTTATCCAATTGTTGCAGGAATTTCAAGATGTGTTCTCCGATGAGCTACCACTGGGACTAGCACCAAAGGGAGGGATCAAACACCGCATCAACCTCATCCCTGACCCACCGCTTCCCAACAAGGCTCCCTACCTTGTAAACCCCGACGAAAAAAACGATATACAAAGGCAAGTCCAAAAACTCCTAGAAAAGGGGCATGTTCGTGAGAGTTTGAGTCCTTGTGCGGTTCCCGTGATCCTAGTGCCTAAACATGATGGTAGTATGCACATGTATTCCGATTGCTGTCTTATAAATGCTATCACGATTCGCTACCGTCACCCTATCCCACACTTAGATGAAATGCTAGATGAACTTAGTGGTGTCACTATATTTTCCAAAATAGACTTGAAAAGTGGTTACTACCAAACTCGCATAAAAGAGGGTGATGAGTGGAAAACGGCTTTCAAAACTAAATTTGGTCTCTATGAATGGTTAGTGATGCCCATGGGCTTATTCGAAGCACCGAGTACGTTCATGTGCATGATGCATCATGTTTTGCGCCCCACATTGGATGTTGTGTTGTGGTCTACTTTGATGACATCCTTGTTTTTAGCAATTCTCTAGAACAACATGCAACACATGTTAGGAACGTTTTACAAACTCTTCGGAAAGAAAAACTTTATGCAAACATGGACAAATGCATTTTTGGTGTGGAAAAAGTTGTTTTACTAGGATTTGTGGTTTCCTCTAAGGGTGTCCATGTTGATGAAACTAAGATTGAGGCAATTAAAAATTGGCCCACACCCACCAATTTGCAACAAGTGCGTAGTTTCTTAGGACTAGCCGGTTTCTACCATCGGTTTGTGAAAGACTTTAGCACAATTGCCACTCCTCTACATGCTTTCAGCAAGGAAAATGCACTATTTGTTAGGGGACCATCCAATGACACCGCTTTCCATTTACTTAAGAAAATTCTCACCCATCCACATTTGCTTGCCTTGCCTAACTTTGACAAAACTTTTGAAGTGCATTGTGACGCTAGTGGTAATGGGATATGAGGTGTGCTTATGAGAGAAAAGCGCCCTATTGCGTATTTTAGTGAGAAACTTTCCGGCGCCCAACTAAATTATCCTATGTATGAAAAAGAATTGTACACATTGGTGAGAGTCTTACAAGCTTGGGAACATTATTTGCGACCGCATGAATTTGTCATTCACACCGACCATGAAACTCTCAAGTACCTAAAGGGCCAAACTAAGTTGAAAAAATGACATGCTAAATGGAGTGAATTTATTGAGTCTTTCCCTTATGTTATAAAATACATTAAGGGCAAAGAAAATGTTGTGGCGGATGCTCTTTCCCGCAAATGCATGGCCGTTACTCAACTTGAATTGAATGTTGTTGGCTTAAGCATATAAAAGACTTGTATTAGCATGATGATACTTTTGCTATTTCTTATGCCAATTGCAAAATGAAAACTTGTTGGGAGAACTACTACATGAAAGATGGATATCTTATGCGTGCTAACAAACTTGGCATTCTCAAGTCTTCTCTTCGTTTGTTGCTTTTGCAAAAGGCTCATGGTGGAGGACTAATGGGTCACTTTGGACGTGAGAAGACATATGCCACCCTCTCCGACAAGTTGTATTGGTCAAAGATGTTTCGCAATGTTGCACGCTTCACCAAGCGATGCTCTACATGCGGCAAAGCAAAGTCAAAAGCTCTATCCCATGGTCTTTACATGCCTCTTCCTATTCCGTTCCAACCTTGGGAAGATATTTGCATGGATTTTGTGCTCGGGTTGCCACGAACTAAAAATGGCCATGATTCCAATTTTGTTGTTGTGGATCGTTTTTCCAAAATGGCTCATTTCATTCCTTGCCACAAGATAGATGATGCTTCACATATTGCCAATCTCTTTTGTAGGGACATCTTACGCCTAGTTGGAGTGCCAAAGACCATTGTCTCGGATCGCTACATCAAGTTCTTGAGCTACTTTTGGAAGACTCTTTGCGCCGAGCTCGACATCAAGTTATGTCGTTGTTTTCTCACGGCAGATGCCATAGGGTGGCTTATCGGTGGTGTTGGGGCCATTGGACACCAATGGGCTGCGGGTGCGGGATTGGGTACGAGAAGGTGGAGACACGTGACGTACCCAGGTTCAGGGCCCTCCGTGGGAGGTAATACCCATAGACCTGCTTGGATTCATTGGATGGATGGATAAGTATACAGAGGTGCTCTTGGAGCTATGTTCGGAGGAGGAAGAAAGGAGCAGACGGCTCGTCTCCCTCTACTACTGGGAAGAGTATGGGAGCTCTCTATGTGTGTGTTCTTGATCGGGGGTTCCATCCCCGTTGCATGGGGGCTTAGGGGTTTTTATAGGCCAACCCCCCGGCTCTTACAATATGATTTAAGTACGAGGGTGGAGGGACCCGGCTGGCAGCCTCTCCGCCTGGCCAGGGGGTCACACGACTTGTATTGTCTCGTCGTGGGCGGGGCCTGCCGGTCGAGCGGTCCCATCCCTGCTGGGACCCGCCAATGGGCGCCGCGATTGGCCCTCCCCACCTGCACCGGCACAGGCCGCCCGGGGAGGCGTCGCCTAGCGCCAGCCGGCCAAGGTCGTCGGTATGGCCAGCGGCACTGTAGCCACACCGGGGTAGGCACTCGAGTGGCGGGGGCGTGCTAGAACTGTTCCCCGTTCGGTCGCACTCACTGAGGTCAGCGGGCAAAACAGATGGACTGTAGTCATGCGGGATGGCACGTCAGCGACCACTATGGCCACAGGGTCGCTCGCCCCGCCAGTCATATTGCACTGCCGTACCTGCGGTCAGGGAGAGGGGACAGGGCGTGTCCGTCCACCAGTCAATGGACTGCCCGGCTGCTTGGCCAGCTGGGCGGGAGAACGCCCGGTTGCTAGGCCGGCCGGGCAAAACGCCAGCTGGATATGGCTCGTTTGGCATGTCCCCAGCCGGCCTCGTCCAGCCGACCGATTGGTTTTGGCCTACCCCAAGATATGAGCCCCGGCAGTAGCCCCCGAAGCCGGCGGAGGCCCACGTCCGCCAGAAAGTGGGGTGCCGGCGGCTTCCCCCTAGCCTAGCCCGCCTCCGGCCCGAAGGCGAAGGGGCAGCCGAGCCAGCTACAGGACCCGACGCCTCAGGTTCTGGCGCGTCACTCCGGGGCACGCGCCGGCACACGACTTGCCACGTGGCGTGTAATGATGCGTTGGGCCCCGCGCACGTGGGACAACGGGACGTCTCCCAAAGCTAGTCCGGTAGGACCCAGGCGTAGCCCGGTAGGCCTCGGGGCGAGGGTCGGATCCTCTGTGCCCTGATACGACCGTTACAACTAGTGGCGACCCACTCGCGCGGGATTTCCAGGGAACGTGGGCGTAGATGATCCCATGTCCCCGGTCGTATCCTCCCCTATAAAAGGGGAGGGAAGGGCAGGGGGTGGAGGTACCTGTGCCCCACTCGCCCCCTTGCAGTCCTTCTCGCCATTGCTCCTCGCTTCTTGACCTCGCCTTCCCTCGTGCTGCCGTGCTCGAGCCCGCGCACGCGCCCGCACGCTGCCCCACTATTGAGATGGCCGACGGACGTGGCGGCAGCTGGGGAGGATCCTTCGTCACCGATGCCGATATCGAGGAGCTATGCAAGGCGCGGATGCTACCACCTCCCGAGCAGGTGGCCGCCCGTGCGCCAGGCGGCGAGCTGGTGCCGGCGCCGCAGCCAGGGGAACGGGTAGTGTTCCTCTGGAACTTCTCCCGGGGCTTCGTGCTGCCGGTGAGCAATTTCTTCTGCCTCTTCCTTGAAACCCTTGACCTTCAACCCCACAATCTCGGTCCCGAGGCCATCTTGTATCTCTCTGCCTTCGTGGTATTGTACGAGGGGTATCTGGGAGTTCTTCCTTTTCTTGGCCTCTTCAAAACGCTTTTTTATCTCAAGCCATTGATCAACAACGCATGCGGAGGCACCGTAGTGTGCTGCCACGGTGTTTCCCGTTTCCCTCCCCTTTCTTTGATTGACTCCATCTAGGGGTGGCAGCGCACATTCTTCTACATGCGGAACGTCGACCCGGCGATGGACTACATCGGGCTGCCGCCGTTCGAGGACCGCTAGTCGTCCCAGTAGAACTGGCCGGCGTCGGCCCCGTACGGCATTGCTTTGGAGGAGCTGGGCCGGCTCGGGGAGCTGAAGAGCTCTGAGGGGCTGGCCGCCTCCGATCTGGTGGCGGCCTTCATATCGTGTCGGGTGTCGCCTCTTCACATGAGGACGCACCAGATCTATGACATGTCCGGCCAGCACGACCCCTGCCGGCAGTCCACCGTGGAGCTGACGCCGGCTCAGGTGGCGAAGCGGGTGAACGCCCTCACGACGTTCAAGCTAAAGCCCGCCTCATGGTCGTTCGGCATGGAGCCGTATGACCGCATCAACCGCCCCCCTGGTAAGTCTTCTTGTTGAGGTTTGCCTTTTTCTTAATATCCCCAGCCAGCAGCAGGCGGGAGAATTTATGACGGGGTGCTGACCGCAGCGGCTGGTGTGACAAAACACCCTAGACGGCCCACATCCGCAAATCTTCGAGGCGGAGCGGGCGAACTCTGACTCCCGGGACTTCCTGACGGGGAGGGCCGCTAAAGAGGGTGTGGACTCCTCTGGGGAGGCCAACGAGCCGGCGGGGCTACAAGGCGGCGCTCCCAGGGGAGCCGGAGGGTCCGGAGCAGCCGGGGGACCCGGCGGAGTGGGTGAGTTCCCTATTGGTCTCTCCATCCGTGATTGGACGGACGACGACGACGATGATGATGATGAGCTGATGATCCTCGATGGTCCTCCTCTGGAAGTGCGCCCGGACCGGAGGAGCGAGGAGTGCCCACTTCGAGGCCCGGCCGCCGAGCCGGCCATCAGGGAAAAAAGACTGGCCCAGGAGGGGCCAGCGGCTCCACCGCCCGACCCGAAGCGGGTCAAGGTCGCCGCATGGATGCCGCCGCCTTGCGCCAAGCGGGCCTTGCCCCTCGTCGTTGCGTAAGTCCTCTGCACTTCTTCCCTTGTTTTTTCCTGTTTTCGTCTTTTGAGTCGGTCGATGACTAGGGCTCGGATGCCGCAGTGACCCCATCGAGCTACAACAGGAGGGGCGCCTGATGAGCAGGCGGATGCCGCCAGCCGGCTGGCCCACGAGCACGCGGCCACCCTAAGGGAGGAGAAGAGGTGGCTCGCGGAGCTGCGAGCCTCCCGGTCCGGCATGCGGGGAGGGTCTGCATGCTCCGGGACTTCGAGCGGCCGTTGATGCAAGGGGGCGACCAAGCCGCCGCGGGCCTCGAACTCAATGGCAGAGTCCGCCCGCCTGTCAAGACCCCCCTCCGGTGAGCCGCGAGACGTGGCCATGGATCTGCAGCTGCCCCTGCCCACACGGGAGCTGGTGACAGCGTTGGCCCCCGAGGCGGCTCGGCATGAAGTTCCGTAGGTGCCCCCGCCAGCCCCCGAGCCGGCCCGGGAGGAGGTGATCCCGCCGGCTCCGGAGGCGCCTTCAGAGGCGGTCATTGTGGAGGTGGAGCGGCCCTCCGGTGCGACCGACGCGCCGGAGCGGCTGACAGGTGAGGCGGCAACAGTGCCCGGTGGGGGGCCGGTGGGAGGCGACTTTCGGTCCCTCGTTGTTATCAACCCGCCCCCAACGACCGGACCCGCGTCCCGCCCGGGCGGTAGCAGAGGCCTTGCTCGGCGAATCCTGTGGTCGATGCAGGAGGTCAGCCGGGACTGGGAGTCACTGGCGAACGTGCCGGCCCTACCAGCGCCTCCGCTAGGTGGCCCGGTCCCCTCCCTTTGGGATCTGGGGAGCGTCCTGGACCGGTGCCGGCAGGAGCTGGCCCGGTTCGCGGAGGCAGCGGACACTGCCCTTCGGCGTGCTGAGGTAAGCTTCTCCTTCCGTCCCTAGTATTCTTAGTGGGGGCGTGCAAGCGCACCCACTAGGTTTAGCCCCCAAGATGCGAGCCGGCTAACCGGCTGATGAGCAGCCGGGCCGGATCTCCTTCGAGCGTGTTTTTGACGTTCTCCCCCTTTTGCAACAGGAGGGAGCATCCCTTTGACAGAGGCTCTTCGCGGAGGCGGTCGCCATCCACAACCACAGCAAGCGCGGCTTCTACAGTCTAGAGGAGGAGCTGGCCCGTGTGCAAGGTGAGTTGCATTTTGCGGGTGGAGGCATGTAGCCCCCGGGGGTTGGCGGCTTTACGCCTGTTTTACTAATGCTATCCTTGTTATGCAGGCGAGTTGGCCGCCCTTATGGAGGAAAAGACCGGGCTCGCCGCTGAGCGGGACCGGCTGGCGCGGGATGCCGAGGCGGCCGCGCAGGAGAAGGACCAGCTGGCCGCGCTGCTGGTCGACGATGACGCAGCCCGCGACCGGCTCAAGGCCGAGGCGGCGAAGGAGGAGTCAGCCCGGGAGGCGGCCGTCAAGGAGGCGGCTGACGCCGCCTTGAGGACTGCCGCCCACCAAGGCGAGGTGACTCGCCTCGAGAAGTCGCTCGAGGGGGCCAAGAGATCTCTTGCCGCCTCGGAAGCGGCTCAAGCGGCCAAGCGGGCGGCGGCACTCAACTTCGCCATCAGTGTGGATGATGCGATCGAAGGTAAGCGCTTGTTTCTTTCTTTTTTCGATTGGCCGCCTTCTGCTTGCCGCCTCTTTGTGCTTCATCTGGTCTTTCTTTTCTTCTTCCCTTCTTCCCCTCAGTGCGGTTCCCGGAGAACCATCGCCGTGCCACGAGGGCTGTTGAGGAGAACCAGGGGCACCTCCAGGGATACGGCCGCTCCATTGATGAGAATGCCCTATGGGATGTGGACAAGATCAGGCTCGCCATCGAGATGCGGATGACCCATCCCGAGCAGAGCATGGAGCGTCTCAAGACCGCTGGCAAGGAGGTCATCGCCGCGCTATGGCTGGGCCGCGGAGGAGCTCCGATGCATCATGTGGCGCTGTGGCTTGAGCAGGCCATCTCCCCCCTCGAGGTCTGGAAAGCCTCGGCCACCCGAGTCGGAGCGCAGATGGCGCTTCGGTTCATCACTTCGTGGTACCGAGGGGTGGACCTCACTCGGCTAGCAACGATGCGGGACGTGCCGGCCGTGGAGTGGGAGGCTCGCGAGCCGGCTCTTGTCTTGCGGGCGAACAAGCTCGCGTCGTATGTCGACGCGGATGAGTTCCTGCCGCCCCTAGGAGAAGACGGCGTGCCGCTGCCCGAGGACTCCTTCGGCATCCCCCAGAGCCCGGACGACGCCAAAGTTGTCGACGAAAGCACCGACTCGAGCGACGAGACGGTGGAGACCGAGGAGGCCGCTGCGAAGGTCAAGACGGCCGACCCGAAGGCCACGAGCACCTCCAGGATGGGGACCGAGCCACCTCTCGACATGCCAGCTGGCGATGCGCCGGTGGCTTGAGCCCCCGGGCATCTTCCTGTTTTGCTCTTTCTTTTTCTTCTTTCCTGCACTTTGAACTTGGATTCGATCCACCCATTGGGGGTGTGTATGTAAAAAATTGAACGCCGGTCATGGGCCGCTTTGCTTTATGTTATGAATACTTTGTGTTTTATGCCTTATGAATCTTGTCACCTCCACCTTACCCCTTTTTACCCGCCATGCCCTTTTGCATTTCTACTCTGTTTCCCCTTTGGCCTCAGTCCCGCCAGCCCGCTAGCCGGGAGCCGGTCCATGGCTGGGTCGGGGCATCCGCCTTGAGGGAGCCGTTTCAAAAACTTGGGAACTGCAGAGGGTTTTTTCGGGGTAAGTGAAGCAGCTAGAGACGCGGCAAGGGTCTGGCCGGGCCTAGAAAAGGTCCCTTCCCGTTTCGACCTTTGGTGCGAACCGAACCTTGCCGCCATGAGGCCCCGTTAGCCGGACATACGGGTGCCGATCTGTAGCTGGTAAGCGTGGGGAGGCTTGGCCGGCTCACATTTACTTAGTCTTTTGTGCGGAGAGACACCTCTAGGTCCAGCCGGCTAGCCCTCGGGCCCGGGAGCCGGACTAGGGAGCTGGTGAGTGTGGAAAGCTTTGAGATAAACGAAACGGGGCGCGCCCCAAGAGCTGGCTTGGGATGCCCATTGCATTCATAAGCCCAAAAGGACGGGGATACATACATATGTTGGTTTTTCCTTAGTAGTAAAACGGGCGCAGGAGTGCCACGTTCCATGGACGCTCTATTTCTTTGCCGGAGGCGTCTCTCTTATGCTTCTGTGGCTTCTGGGCATCTATTAGATAGTACGCATTGTTGTGTAGCGCCTTGATGACGATGAACGGGCCCTCCCATGGGGAGGACAGCTTGTGCTGACCGGCGGTTCGTTGGATCTGTCTGAGGACCAGGTCCCCCTCGCGGAATGAGACCGGCCAGATCCTCTTGCTATGATAATGCTGGAGCTTCTGCTGGAAGATTGCCGTCCGGCTCAAGGCTAGCTGGCGAGCCTCCTCGAGCAGGTCGACGCCGTCTTCTCTTGCTTCCTTGGCATCCTTCTCCGTGTATAGGGCGACCCAAGGTGAGTCGAATTCGATGTGGGTGGGGATGATTGCCTCGGACCCATACACGAGAAAGAACGGGGTGTAGTCAGTGGAACGGTTAGGGGTGGTCCTGAGACTCCAAAGGACGGCCGGCAGCTCGTCAATCCAGAAGCCGGCCGACCTGACCAGCGGAGTCACGAGCCGAGGCTTGATGCCGGATAGGATGAGGCCGTTTGCCCTCTCAACCTGGCCGTTTCATTGCGGATGAGCGATGGAAGCCAAGTCGAGTCGGGTCCCTTGCTTGGAGCAGAAACGTGCGAGCGCGCCTTTGGCGAAGTTGGTGCCGTTGTCGGTGATGATGCTGTGGGGGACGCCGTAGCGTATCATAATGTCATTGATGAACCGGACGGCCTTGGGGCCGTCCAGCTTCTTGATAGGTCGTGCTTCGATCCACTTGGTGAATTTGTCCATGGCCACCAGCAAGTGCGTCATGCCGCCTCGAACGGTTTTGAAGGGGCCCACCATGTCCGGCCCCCAAACGGCAAAGGGCCACGAGAGGGGGATGGTTTGGAGGGCTGTTGCCGGCAGGTGGCTTTGCATGCTGAAGCATTGGCCGCCCTCGCACTCGTCGAGCAATTTCTTGGCAGCCTCGAGAGCCGTGGGCCAATAGAAGACATGGCGGAAAGCCTTGGCCACCAGGGCCCGGGAGGCGGCATGGTGGCCGCACTCACGCTGGTGGATGTTGAGGAGGATCTCTTGGCCTTTTCCCAGCTCGACACACCGCTGGAAAACGCTGGTGGTGCTGCGATGGACGAGCTCGCTATTGATGATGCTATAAGCCGAGGCCCGGCGCTGGATCTGCCTAGCCAGAGCCTCGTACGGAGGCAGCTCGCCTCATAGAAGGAACGCCAAGAGAGCTCCCGGGCCTGGTTGGTCAGTCCCCGGGACCGGCTCGCCAGCCCCTGGGGCCTGCTCGGGAGCCCCCGAGGCTGGTTGGTCAGCCCCCGGGCCCGGCTCGCTGGCCCCTGGAGCCGGCGGGTCGACGATCATCATGACGACCGTGTCATCGGGTCCGTCCGCCCCGGGCACCACCGGTTCGATCAGGGCCGGCTAGGCAACCAACGGTTCGAGAGCCGACGATGGAGTTGCTGGGGAGGCGGCCAGCTCCGTTGATGGGCCGGCGGCGCTTGCCGGCACAAAGATTGACTCCGACTCTGGGTAGGGCTTGACCGACGGCTTGAGCAGCCGCTCGAGAGAGACGCCAGCTGGGATGGCCTATCGGGTGGAGCCGATTTTTGCCAACGCGTCCGCCGCCTCGTTATCCGCTCGGGGGATATGGTGGAACTCGGAACCCTCAAAGGAGCCGGTGAGTTACCGCACGAGGAAACGATAGCTAGCCATGTTGGCATCCGTGGCGTCCCATTCGCCAGAAACTTGCTGCACCACGAGATCGGAGTCGCCGAAGCACAGGGTGCGCCTGATGCGGATCTCCATGGCGAGCCGGAGTCCATGAACGATGGCATCATCCTCCGCCACGTTGTTGGAGGCGGCAAAGTGGATCTGGAGGGTGTACTTGAGCTGGTCACCTTTCGGGGAAGAGAGGACTATGCCGGCACCCAGGCCGGTCCTCAGCTTCGAGCCATCGAAGTGCATTCGCCAATGCGTGGAGTCTGGGGGAGGTGGGACAACCTCCGTCTCTGCCCAGTCGACGAGGAAATCCACCAATGCGTGCGACTTGGACGGCGGTTCTCGGCTCATAGCGGATCTCGTGATCGGCAAGGGCGATCACCCACTTGGCAATCCGGTCGTTGGAGTCCCGGCCGCTCATGATCTCGCTGAGCGGGGCCGTGGTCACCATGGTGATGGTGTGCTCTTGGAAGTATTGCTTGACCTTCTTGGTAGCAAAGTATATGCCGTAACACATCTTCTGGTAGTGGGGGTAGTTCTACTTGGACGCGAAGAGGACCTCGCTGAGGTAGTAGACGGGCCGCTGAACCGGCAGGGCTTTGCCCACCTCCGGCCGTTCAACCACCAGCACGACGCTGATGACCCGGGTCGTCGTGGCGATGTATGAAAGAAGTGGTTCCTTCTCAGCCGGTGCAGCCAAGATTGTTGCGCGGGTGAGAGCCTTCTTGAGGGCGCGGAAGGCCTCCTCTGCCTTCTCAGGCTAGTCGAAGGTGCCTGGCTTCTTGGTTTGACCCAGCTTGATGAGAGCCGTCTTGCGAAGAAGCCCGTAGAGGGGCAGAGCCTTCTCCCCCAGCCGGCTGATGAACCGGCTGAGCGAGGCAAGGTAGCCGTTGAACTTCTGGACATCGCGGAGCCAGGTCGGCTTTGGCATGCGCTCGATCGCGCGGATCTTCTTGAGGTTTGCTTTGATGCTGTGGGCGGACACGAAGAAACCCAAGAGATGAACGGCGGGGACGCCGAAGACGCACTTCTTTGGGTTGAGCTTGACCTTGTATTCACGCAAGTTCACGAAGGTCTCCCGGAGGTCGTCGAGGAGGCTGAAGTGCTTCTTGGTTTTGGCGACGATGTCGTCGACGTAGACGTGGACGTTCCTGTCTATTTGAGGTAGGAGGCACTTTTGCATGCACCGTTGGAAGATGGCGCATGCGTTCTTGAGGCCGAAGGACATGGTGATGTAGCAGTACACCCCAAAGGGCGTGATGAAGGAGCTCTTGAGGCGGTCTTCTGGGTGTAGCTTGATTTGGTGGTAGCCGGAATAGGCATCCAAGAAGGACAGCAAGTCACAGCAGGCCGTGGAGTCGAGAACTTGATCGATCCGTGGCAGGGCGAATGGGTCCTTGGGACATGCCTTGTTCAGGCTGGTGTAGTCGATTCACATGCGCCAGGTCTTGTTTTTCTTCAGCACCAGGATTGAGTTGGCCAGCCAGTCTGGGTGGAAAACTTCCATGATGAACCCGGCCACGAGCAGCCGGGCGATCTCTTGTCATATAGTGCGTCGCTTCTCCTTGGAGAAGCGGCATAGGGGTTGCTTGACCGGCTTGACGTCCGGCCAGACGTGTAGTTTGTGCTCGGTGAACTTCCTCGGAACACCCGACATGTCCTTGGGGGACCATGAGAAGATGTCCTGATTCTCATGGAGGAAGTCGACGAGCTCGCCTTCCTATTTGTTGTTGAGGCGGGAGCCGATCGTGACGCATTGAGCCGGGTTGGCCGGGTCGAGCTGGATTTGCTTGGTGTCCCTGGACGGCTAGAAGGAGGCCTCGCCAATGGATTGCAAGGGGGAAGCTGGCACGACCGACTGGCTGGCGGCAAGGGCGACGAGCTAGTCGAGCTACCGCTTCTCCTTGGCGATCTCTAGGGACTCTTCCAGCCGGCTACCGTCTCGAGCGCATTCGAGCAACATCTTGTAGTCGCCCTTGACGGTAATGATTCCCTTGGGGCCCGGCATCTTGAGCTTGAGGTAGGCGTAGTGTGGGACCGCCATGAAGCTGACTAGAGCCGGCCGACCCAGCAGCGCGTGGTAGGGGCTTACGAGGTCCAAGATTCGTGGTGGAAGTGGCCGGGTCCGCCGAAGAGGAAGTCGAGCGTGATCTTGCCTACAGGGGAGAAAGACTTCCCAGGCCTGATGCCGTGGAAAACCGTCCGGCTCGCGTGCAGGTCTTCTATCTTTAGTTCCAACTTGTGCGTCGTGTTGAGGTAGAGGATATTGATGCTGCTGCCACCATCTATTAGCACCCGCGTAAGGCGGCAGGCTCAATCCTTGGTGGTGATGATGGGGTCGAGGACTAAGGCATAGCTGCCAGGATGCGGCATCACCGCAGGACGGTCGGCCTGGCTCGACGTGACCGGCTTCTCAGACCAGTGCATGAACTGGGGAGTCGCCGGCATGGTGTCATTCACTTCACGACGGAGCCCGCGCTCCGCGTGCTTGCCCGTCTCTTCACTGGTGAAGACAGCGTAGCAACCATCTTGGTTGGGGTCCTGGTCGACCAGGAGACCGTCGTTTGGGGCCGTTGCCGGCGCCGGGGTGGCAGCTTGGGCCGGGGCCGGCGCACGGGCTGGCGGCGCGGGAGGGGTCGGAAGGCCGTCCCCCCGGGCAAATCGCTGTGAGAAGCTGCACTGCCGGAGCATGTGCGTGGAGGGTTTGGCCCCCGAGTGATTCTTGCATGGAAGATCGAGCATCTTCTCGAAGGTGAGCTTCGGCTGCCAGGCAGCCTTGCCGGTGCACTGGCGCTGGCTGGAAGGCTGGCCAACCGGCTCCTGATCCTCGACAGTGTTGACCTGCTGGCTCCCGTAGCGGGGATCCGACTGGTCGTTCTTGTGCTTGTTGCTCTGCGGCTGCCGGTTGTCGACAGCCGGCCGGGCTTTGGCCGGCGTCATTGTCGCCTTGGCCAGCGGGGCCGTCTTGACCTGGATTGACGAATCGGCCGTGGCATATTTGTCCGCCTTGGTCATGAGTTCGGCCAGCGTGGCCAGCTCAGAGCACACAAGCTTGTGCTTGAGAGGGGTGCTGTCCCAGCAACCCTCAATGAAGTATTGCATGGCTTGCACCTCGTGCACTCCCTCACAGGAGTTGCGGACCTCGGTCCACCGGGTGAGGTAGTGGCGGAGGGATTCGTCCGGCCCCTGAACGCACATAGCAAGTTCATGGGGCCGGCCAGGCCGCTTGTAGGTGCCGGTGAAGTTGCAGATGAAGGCCTCCTCGAAGTCCATCCACGTGTTGATGCTGCCGGCTGCCAGGCTGTTGAGCCAGGTGCGGGCCGAGCCGATGAGCATGAGGGGGCATAGCGGGCAGCCACGCGTTTCTTTCCCCTTGCGATACCCACTGCGGTGGTGTAATCAATCAGCCAGTCTTTTGGCTTGGCGGCCCCGTTATACTTCGGGGTGTTCCTAGGGGGCCGAAGCAAGCCGGGACGATCGAGCCCTCCTCCTCGAGGAGGGCGGATTGCACAAGTTGGTCGATGCGGTTGCGAGCATTATCCTTGCTATGGGGGAAGCGTGGCCCGAGCCGGGGTGAAAGCTCGGGGCGGATGATGTGCGGTGTTGATTGCCACGACCCGCATTGCGGGGGTGGGGTGTACCCCCGGCTGCGCCGGCTGCCGGATGCCAGCGCTTCATGGTAGCGGCTCGCCGGTGCGCCGGCTGCTAACAGCCAGCTGCTCACTCCCCGGAGGCTGAGAGGGCCAGGGGTCGTGCGTCTCGATCTGACGACCGGAGACGCGAGGGGAACAAGAGTGCTACGCTAGCTGACGGCCAGTAGTTCTCGTGCCCTCGTGCTCGAGCCGGGGGCCTTCGGCGGCGGTGCTGCCTGCCGCGAGCTGATGCTGTTGTGTGTCAGCAGCATCGATAAGCTCCTCAATGTAGCGCTCGTGGGTGGCACACTCTTCGCCCTCCAAGGTGTCCAGTTCCTCGTAGGCCACCATTAGGGCTCGCAAGTTAGCTATGGGGGTGTCGTAGACGGGCATTTTGCCGCTGAGGATTTCGACAACCACGCGGCCGTAGACGAGTACCCCCGCGGGGTACTCACCCGCGGCTGGAGCCTCGGCGAGGCTGAGCCTCCCAAAGCGCTTGGTGAGCATGTCGATGTCGGCCGCTAGGCCGTTGGAGTCACCCGTAGGGCGTGCCGTGGCAAGCCCCACGATCTTCCCACGGTTTTGCCGGGCCGAGCGGCGGTGGCGGGGAATGGCGAGATGTCCCGCCCGGAGCATGAGCCCGAAAGGTGCCGCGGATGGCCCCACTGTGGGCGCCAACTATCGTCGTTTTCTCACGGCATATGCCATAGGGTGGCTTATTGGTGGTATTGGGGCCATTGGACGCCGATGGGCTCCGGGTGCGGGATTGGGTATGAGAAGGTGGAGACACGCGATGTACCTAGGTTCGGGGCCCTCCATGGGAGGTAATACCCTTAGTCCTACTTGGATTCGTTGGATGGACGGATAACTATACAGAGGTGCTCCTGGAGCTGTGTTCAGAGGAGGAAGGAAGGAGCAGCCGGCTCATCTCCCTCTACTACTAGGAAGAGTTTGGGAGCTCTCTATGTGTGTGTTCTTGATTGGGGGTTCCGTCCCCGTTGCATGCTGGGCTCGAGGGGTTTTATAGGCCAACCCTCCCGTCTCTTACAATATGATTTAGGTATGAGGGTGGAGGGACCCGGTTGGCAGCCTCTCCGCCTGGCTAGGGGGTCCCGCGGCTTGTATTGTCTCGTCATGGGCGGGGCCCGCCGGCCGAGCGGTCCCATCCCTACTGGGACCCACCGACGGGCGCCGCGATTGGCCCTCCCACACCTGCCCCGGCATGGGCCGCCCAGAGAGGCGTCACCTAGCGCCAGCCGGCCGAGGTCGTCGGTACGGCCGGCGGCACTGTAGCCACCCCGGGGCATGCACTCGAATGGCGGGAGCGTGCTGGATCTGTTCCCCGTCTGGTGCGCTCACTGAGGTCAGTGGGCCAGACGGATGGACTGTAGCCATGCGGGACGACACGTCAGCGACCATTGTGGCCATAGGGTCGCTCGCCCCGCCAGTCACATTGCACTGTCGTACCTGCGGTCAAGGATACGGGATAGGGCGTGTCCATTCCCCAATCAGTGGGCTACTCGGCTCGTGGGCGGCCGGCTGCTTGGACAGCCAGGCGAGAGCATGCCCGGTCGCTAGGTCGGCCAGGTGAAACGCCATTTGGAGATGGCTCATGTGGTGTGTCCCCAGCCGGCCTCGTCCAGCCGGCCGATTGGTTTTTCTTCGAAGCGGAGTGGGGACGACCCCGTTGCCTTGGCCTACCCCGGGATATGAGCCCCGTCAAGTTACTCTTCTGTTCAGCCTACTATCCACAAAACGATGGCCAAACGGAGGTGACGAACCGGACACTTGGGACTCTCCTCTGCGTGTTGATCAACAAGAACATCAAGGAATGGGAAGATTGCCTTCCCATCGCCGAGTACGCCTACAATCGCACCTGACACTTCACCACCAACACGTCTCCCTTTGAGGTGGCATATGGCTTCAAGCCATTGTCCTCATTGGACATTGTTCCGCTACTACTACAAGAACGTGTCAACATGGATGCAAGTGCAATGGCAAGCTACATAAAGAAAATGCAGGTCAGGACCACGATCCTAAGCCATAAGAATCCAGCATGTAACACATCACATCACTTTGCGGTCTCACGCACGGTTATCTCGACGGCTGCCACCTTACGTGAGCCGGGACCGTTTGCGTCTTTTGACTAACGTATGTGAAAGTGTCGCTAGCATTCAAATGTCATAGAACCCGGGCCGACATGGCTAGTCATAGAACCCAAGTAGCACATCCGTACAGGGACATGCATACGTAACCCAGCAATGCAGGTGTCGATCTCTAGCGTGTGTAGACGAGTCATAGCAAGCCAGAAGGACTCCATTACGCCGTGGGAATAAATGTCATCACTACACGTAGATGAGTTGTAGCAGGCTACAGGGACTCCTTTACACTGCGAGACATTTCCCCGAAGGGACAGACACAGCAGCAAAGAAGGATACATGTCGGTCAATCAATGTGTCCAGAGCAGTAGCAAGCTACCAAGGCTCGATGGAAGCACAAAGAGGCAGTTCCCCGTAAAGAGTACTACTAAAGGCACACAACTAGGTGTCAGATCCCATACATACCGTTGCATGTCACACGTACGCACGACATGCCCGATATGCATAGATACAACTATGGCATCACACCATAACCATACAACATTACAACATTTATTTAGAAGGCTCGGAAGAGCCAATACAATAGATGTTACAAACAGAGGTCACAAGACCCTACATACACATCATTCAAAGAAGCAAGCGGAAGTTAAACATGTCTGGGTAGAGACATCTACAAAAGTAGCTAGAGGAGCCTGAAAAGCTACAACGACCCTACCAAAGGAACCAGACCTCTGTCTGGGATTCCCAAGCTAATCCGGTCAACATCGAACTTCACGTCGTAAATACCACTAATGAGACTGACGTCTCCTCTACAAACATAAATTAAGCAAACGTGAGTACAAGAGTACTCAGCAAGACTTACATCAGAACTAACTACATATGCATCAATATCAATGAAGGGGGTTGTGGAGTTTATTGCAGCAAGCCAGGTTTGACTCTTGGCTAACCTATACTACGACTACAAGTACTTTCTCTTAGGTGTGGTAGCGCACACGAGTCCACATATTCACCAATCAATACACCACTATGGATCCACTTCCGTCTCCCTACGAGAAGGCCATCCATAGCACTCACGCTTATCTTGCGTATTTTAGAGTATCCACTTTCAGTTGTCTATGAACCACATAAGTTCTCCAAGTAGTCCATATCCGAGGACGCAGCTATTCGAACATATTATTTCACCCTGCAGGGGTATACTTCTTCACACACGCTCTCGCCACTTAGCACCATATGCACATCATGCATCTCGGCAACCTTCAAGCGGAAGCACTGGCATGGCCGTCGGCCACGACCGTAAACCACAGAAGACCCTAGTCCAGGTTTATCGCCTATCCGAGGTTGAACCCACACGGAAGTCCGGCCGAAGTTGCCGCTACGGCCTCAAACGATGTGTGTAGGGTTCCCAAGCCCACCGTTCGGGTGCCACTTGGTACACCGTGCCACTGTGCCTGTACCGCATCATAGTCCACCCCGTCGGGCAGCACTATGCACGGCCGCCATCACTTTTCCTACAAACACCAGAAACTAGTTGCAACTCCTGGACAGAGGTCTAGGCGATTAATAAGTCGAGAGGGGTCGAGTTACCGGAGCCCAATGTGTGGTAGTATCATGTCTTGGGTAACATACACAAAACTTAGTTCCTAAGGACGGTCCCAATGAGACAACCCGCCATGTACTCCTACATGACCTCTCATCGCTACCTTTACGAAATTGTATTCACACCTTTAACTTCCACTCAGTAGGACATGTATACTGCCATCCCGATCCATCACCGAGATGTATCAGACCTAACACGACACGACTCTAAGCATAGCAGGCACAATAAGTAAGCAAGCATGGATGAGTAAGCACAACAAGGCTCAAGCAGTTGCTACTCATGCTAAGTGGTTTCAACTATTTACTATGGCAAAGACAGGTCATGCAAAGGAAGAGTTTCAACTACCGATGATATGTAACAGTAGAATTGTTGTTGTCCTAATGCAGTAAAAGAGAGAAGGAGTGAGAGAGTGGGTTGATATTGATATGCTCAAGGGGTTTTGCTTGCCTGACAGTTCTAAAGATATCACTTTTCTTCATCGGTGTCAATGTTCACATCGTCGGAACCATCGTCTACCGAGAGGGAACAAGCACCGACAAACAGGAAGAAAGAACACATTCAATGCAATACAACAATCATGATGTATGACATGGTATGTTAAGGTACTAAATTGATCTGGAGGAATAATTGTCCAAGTTAATTGAAGTAGAATTCAAACAAGTTTGAATTCCTACTCCAAATGATATTTCATATATTGCCCTAAACATAAAATGTCCTACTTGGTGATGTTAACTTGTTCAAACATGCATAATCATGGCATAAACAGATTCATTGGATTTTTCTGATCATTTTTCATATATAAATTATTTTCATGTGAGCTATAGATTATTTTCTATGATTTTTAGAAGTTTAGAGCATTTTCTGGAATTATTTTTATTACAGAAAATATTTATTGCATCATGCTGAGATCATGCCTATGTCAGCAGGTCAACTAGACCGGGTCCAGGTTAAACCTGGCCACTAGGGCCCACTGGTCAGTGACCCAGGTCTAATCCCCGGTCAAACCAAAGGCTAATTTAGCTTTGACCACCTGTGGGGCCCTCTGGTCAGCGACTGCGGCCTAATTAAGCAGGGGGGACTAGGGCGCTAATGGTCGGCCACGTCATTGCCGGCCGGAGCTTCGGCGGCGGTGAACAGAACCGTGGCGGAAGTTTGCCGGAACTTTGCTACGGGGCTTGGTTTGAGACGCGGTTTGGTCCTACGGCGAGCTGGAGATGCGCCTTATCTACTGGTGCCCATCATTGGTCACGTTACGCCGGTAGCAACGCCGGCGACGTGCTTTGCGGCAGCCGGGGTTTGGGCCTGTGCGGGCATGGGGCTACGGAGCGCGAGGAAGCACGAGAAGAGGGGAAAATGGAGCCGGGCTCACTGTGGGGCTCCTGGAGGTCACGACGAGCTCGGGTAAGCACCGGGCGAAGAGAATCGCGGCGAGGTCCGGCGGCCACCATGGCAAGCAGAGGGAGGGAGAGGAGCGGGGGAGAGGGAAGGGAGCGAGGGAGAGAGGCGTGCATGGGAGGGGGTCTAGGGGGGCCATGGCGCTCTCTGCGCGAAGGAGGGAGACACGCAGGGAGGCAGGAGGTGGAGGCCGGCGCTCGGCGAGCTGCCACACCTCTGCCTACTGGCGAGGGGGAAGACGACAGGGAGAGGGGCTGGGCTGGGCGAACTCCTCTCCTAGGCTGGCCAGGTAAGCTCACTTTACTCTTTTTGTTTAGCTTCTGTTTTCTTTTATTCTGACAATCTTGTTTTTTTTGTGAGGCCAAGATACCTAGCAAATTAATGCCCAATATTTTATTAAATACAGTCTGATTATAATCAAATTTCCACAAAAAGGTTTGGGCATTTTTGGACAACCAACATATTTATAATGCTTTATTAATTGATTTAAGGAGCTTTCTTATTTTATTTAACTTATCAAAATAGTTGTTAAATTATAGTTCACCCCTGATATGTTGTTGCCAACATTTATCGGAGAGGGGGAACATTTTTGTGGAGCATTTTGAAATCATTGTAAATTCAGTTGTTGGAATTTGGTTTATTTAATGAGGTGCTAGGGTTTGACAATCCCCATTTCAAGTTCATTTGAAAATAAACATGATGCCATGATGCAACTAATACAACCAATTTGTAGGGCTGTGACAGTGCACCAAGATACAAGGAACACCATCAAGCGCCAAGTGGAACGCATCACCTCCAAGCGCAACATCAACAAACACCCTATGGTGTTCGAACCCGGCGACCTTGTGTGGCTCCATCTCCAAAAGGATAGCTTTCCCAATGAGCGCAAGTACAAGCTAATACCTCGAGCCGATGGCCCATTCAAGGTGTTGGAGCGCTACAACAACAGTCCCTACAAGATCGGCATTCCATGCGACAAGTACAACGTGAGTGGCATCTTCAACGTCACCGACCTCTCCACTTTCCAGTGTCTTCTCCAAGGGGGGATATGATGTGGAGTATCCCTCACTCATCCCAATGAAGCCTAGACCATCTCCACAAGACACAAGTGGTCCTATGACGAGAGCTCACGCACGCGCAATAGAAGCTAAGGTGAACTCCCTCCTATTTGAGTTTTACATGGATGCTAAACAAACTTGGATGCTACCTCACCTAGACACTATATGCATCATTTGATATGAGAAAGACATACAAGGGCAAGGGGAGCAACCACAAAGAAGCACGGAAGATGGATCCAAAGCTGCAACCAAGAACCTCGGCTATAGCAGACCCCATGCGCACGTGCTCCCTGGAACCCGTGCGCACGGGGGTACCAGAGTGACACAAGACCCCATGCGCACAGTCCCAAAAGAACCCATGCACACGGGCCTCCCAGGATCTACAGCCTCCGCCCCGTGCGCACGGGCCGAGAAGACCCCGTGCACATGGGCCTCCCAGGATGCTACAACGAAGACCCCGTGCACACGGCCATGTCTAGTACCCACCCCCTCCCCGTGCGCACGGGGTCCACTTAGGTCATGCGCACGGGCCTCCCAGGCCAGCCGGCCAATTCAGCCCATTTCAACCATTCTCGGCCCTCCCTCAACTCCTACCTCCCTCACCTATATCTTGGACACTTGGGACTCATCTTACAGTTAGCTAATGTTTTGCTTAGAGCTTAGCTCCATCACTTGCTTCTTCTAGGGAGTTTGTCCTCCTTTGTGAGTAGATCAAAGTGATGCCAAGACCCCTTTAGAGGGAAGATCCCTCACAGATTCAAGGCCCCTCCTACGGAGTGGGAGATCACATACCGCTACTTGTATTGGTTTTTCATTCGGGATCTTGTACCTCTTGTGATGTTATGGACCTAGTTGATGTGTGATTGAGTTTGCTCTTGAATGTTTCCTCTCATTCTTCCCTGTGTTCTTCGTGTTTCCCCCCTCCAATTCGTGAAAGATCAACTCCTATGGGTCATACCCTGCATCGAATAAACAATTCCAAGTGAACGGTGTGAATGTTATTGAAGATTCTTCGACACTCATTATTGGAAGCTTTCATGTACCTCTACCTACTGTCAAAAAGAAATATGATATTATTATGGTTGGGGATATGCGTTTCCCCGTTGAGGTAACCTAGTTTTTTATGAAAGTTCTTCGGTTTCATGCTAATTGAATGTGGTTGTTAATAAGGCTTGATCAACCTTATTAATGAATCATTTTCGAGAGGTATGAAGTTGATGAATTTAGTAGACACAACTCTCTGTATCTACTTTAGTTTTCTGTTTTTCTTAGTTAAATAAAATAAAATGCCATGCTTTTCTAGTTTTCTGTTTTTCCCGTGAAATAAAAAATGACCCCAAAATAGAAGTTCTCAGAATGCCCTGAAAATTTAACATGATTTGTTTCTAATTATTTATTAATTTCTAGGACAAATAATACCAGAGGGGGGTGCGCCAGGTGGCCACGCTCCACCAAGGCGTGCCAGACCCCCCTAGTGTAGCCTGGTAGAGGGTGGGCCCTTGGTGGGTCCCCTCACTTATCTCTTTAGCCCATGTCATCTCCTTCCTCCTGAAAAAAATCACCATTGCTCTCTCCCTCGCGTTCTTGCTCAAGAACCTGTGGATTTCGATCTCTTTGCTCAAAGCTCTATTTCCAAAACTGATTTAGGGGATTTCTTCTCGAAATTGTTCACAAATAAAATGCAATTCTTCAGGAGTTCTTCGAGGAGGAGATCCTCGGGGGCATCATGAAGTGAAAGTTCCATACGACAATCTTATGTTGATCCCAATGCAAGCTCGATATGGGACACTCAAACTAAATCATGCCTTTGGCCATGTAACACTTTCATGGAAAGTGCAGGTATTAAGGAAGAATTTGAATAGTATGCTCGCAACGCCGATCTGGTTCCCTTCATCAAAGATAAGTGCACTCAACACCTCACTCTCATGGAGACATTTACTAAGGAATTTAAATATTTTCCCGTGAGTCAAGAGTTTCATTTAGTCTGTATGATAATGCTTTCACCCTACCCTTAGACGTATTTTGTGACACATGTAAAATTCTAGATTGCGGTTCGCTAGACGAACCAACTAAACCTGAGTTTGGATCATTATTGAGAAACCTTTATTGTTGTGAAATTAGAGGAGTGACACAAGGTAGAATAAAAAGCATCCATTTTTCCGTCTATTCAATACCTTTCACTTTTTAATGGTAAATGCATTGTAGGCAAGCAGGATTGCAGCACACTTCTTGCTCATGATTTGAGTCTAATATATATATATATTACTTTAACTGGAAATAAAGACTACAACTTAGGAGCAATTATCGCACGGAGATTGACTCTCAATGCTTCTAGTGGTAATTGTCGAATTTCAGGCTCCGCAAAACCCTTAAGATTCGAACACATGAGCATGTACGAAGATCCCCTACAGCCTCGCCCAACCTAGCTCGCACTCAATGAACGCAACAGCAAACTCGCATGATGATGAGGAAGAAGATGAACACCACGGATTACCCAGATCCGGGCCGCTGCGAAGCAAAATACCCTACTCCTGCTTTGGTGGATTGCCTCTTGAGGAGGAGGTGTGGATGAACTTGTACAGTGTTCTAGGACATCATGAGGGTTCCCTTTGATGTGTTCGAGGCTCCTTGTGGCCCGGTGGTGGGTGGATGATGGAATGGATCGGATCCCTCACTACGGGGCAGCCTATCCTCCATATATAGTCAAGACTCGGGTCCTCTTCGCTTATCATAATGGCGGGAAGGGATCCCACAACAACCAATTTTCAAGGGGGGCAAGAGTTCGTGCTTGCCCTGCACAAAGGCGGTCCTCGCCTGCAAAGTAGCTATTGACGGCGCAGGGATGGGCTCAGCGATGACATCCGCCCTGCGGGACGGGTAGTCGTGGTCCTGCTGCACCGGAATGGAAACCTTTGGGGGTGCTTTGGGAACTCGCGTACGTCATTGCTCCCTTTGCACCAAAGGGGAAACTGCACCGCCTAGCATGCTGGTGCCCTCCTGTCCTTCCTTGCGTCACCCTTGACTCCCGAGGCCGGGCCTTGCATAAAGATCGCCACCGCTCCGGAGGGGGCCTGAGGATGCCCCTCCTTTGTCAATACCGACACTGTTCCTCCTCCTGAGGCTAGGGCCCTCGTGAGGGCCTTGGCTTGAGTGATGCCACACCCGGTCGCGTTTGGATGATGAAGTGGGCCAAGCCATTGGCCACAGGCAAGCAGGTCTGGGTACCCCCGTTCCCAGAATGCCGATAGTAGCCTCCGGGCCCAAGGCGCGCTCGAGCTGGCCTGCGGGCGAAGCCTGGTGGCTAGCCCGAAGCGTCGTGGGCCCTAGATGCCTATGGGCCAGGCTTCATACGCGGTAACCTGAGGAACTGTTGCCCCTTTCTCCTCTGCACCGGACCTTCCATTGCCACGTTTGTCGAGTCCTCCAACATATGGCACCAAACTGCCTTCATCTCCCATCGAGTCCGCCATCCGTTCTTCTTCCCTGTGAGGCTCTCGCCCCTTTCGTCGAAACCCCGTGCGCATGCTACGTCGCCTCCTCCCCTCTTCCCCTGTTTTTTTGCCCTGTCTCTGAAGAAAGGGGAAGGTGAGGGCTTGAGGGGGCTGACGACTGCATCTACGCTCAAGCCCGCGCTGGATCGATCATTAGTGGTGAACTTGGAGGGGTTGGAGAAGGTTCAGCTGGTGGTCGCCGCCGATGCCAATGAGTGGGGGGCACCAATATCTGGCCAGGTTCTCAGCCTCGGGGCGGCCGGTGGCCACTGTCATCCCCCTTCAAATCCCTGACCTTCTGTCGGGCGTACTTCCACCATTCTCAAGCTTCCTTTTAGCTATGATCTCGCATTACCAGATCCACGTGCTTCATCTCGACCCTAGATCCATTGTCCTCCTTTCGGCCTTCGCATTCCTATGCAAGGCCTTTGTTGGTGTCTTCCCCTCAATGGCCTTGTTGTGCCACTTCTTCTCCCTCGAGTTGGTTTCGAGGGTACAGTGTTCCGGGTATGTGACGAACCAGCTATTTGCTATCTACCCTTCAAGAGGGATGATATCGGCGAGAGTTGGAAGTTGGTTCCATCCAAGGAGGATGGGACACCACACAGATTCCAAACCTACTTCAGCCTCTCCACCAATAGTCTGGCTCACCACTTGATTAAGGACTCCGTGAAGCTCCACGAGGAACTTCACCACACCCGGGAGCTACTTTGACAAGCCAAGAGGAAGCCACACAGGATCAAGAAGGCTGGAGCCCCCGAGGGACGACCAGCTGTCGCTTATCGGGGAGGAGTACCCCCAGCTAGAGGTGCACCCACACGTCGTCATCGCATGAGTGCGAAGGAGTATCATGAGCTCTTCACTAACCCACCAACAAAGCGTCGTCGGGATGGACCTCCTCGTTCTCCGACCCCATCGACTCGTCCGGAGGACAATTAGGAGGAAGACCCAGAGGAGCATGACTATGAGATCGAGCACTCCACCACCTAAATCCAATGACCCCTAGGGTAGGATCAGTCATGTAACCCTCATGCGAAGTCGAGACCATGTAATGGTTCACATGAAACCATGTGTGCTTTCTATTTGCTCTTGTTGTTTGTGTTCCTATGCAAGTCATGTTGTTGCCTTAGGCAACATGTAAGCGACTCCATCGTCTATCTTATCTCAATATATGTGTTGATCTTTCGACCTTCGTTTTACCACACTTGCACTGTACCAACCCCCTTAGCTATGCTTTCTCCGTTACTGGTTTTCCTCTCGTTTATTCCAGTTGTTTAACTTGGCTGCTCCAAACAGGATGGTGACTGCTCCCTGCAACAGCTCCTTCACCAACCCTGAAGCCGGCAACTCCAGGCAGCAACAGGGAATTGGTGGGACTACTCAGGTTGGAGGACATCAGGAGCAGCAAAAAGGCGACATTCCCCCGCCACCACCTCCACTAGAGAACATGACCATAGCTCAGTTCCTCCAAGTTCTCTAGCAGGATCACAAAGCCAACACTACTGCTATTCAGCAGATGGCCCAAGTTCTTTTGAACAACCAAAAGCAAGGCAGGAACAGCAATGGCCGCTCTGCTCCGTCTGAGTTCATGAGGAATTTGCCCCCAGCCTTCACCAAGACTGTTGAACCCCTCGATGCTGATGACTGGATCCGCACCATCGAGGACCTCCTTGCACTGGTCAATTGCAATGAGGATCGTGAGAAGGTGTTGTATGCCTCTCACTGCCTCGGAGGTACCGCCCGAGCTTTGTGGGATGGATTCAAGGTCATGCAAGGCGATCGTGTGATCACTTGGGATAACTTCAAGGAAGGATTATGGACCACCCACATTCCTTCTGGGATCATGGCTATCAAGAAGAGAGAATTCCGAGCATTGAAGCAAGGAAGTAGCTCTATTAAGGAGTACCTGCAAAACTTCAACCTGCTGTCAAGGTATGCACCAGAAGATGTCAACGCGGAGGCTGCCAAGAAGTAACACTTCATGGAAGGACTTCAGCAGACCCTACAATATCAGCTCATTGCCTGCGACTGTCGGACCTTCTTCGACTTGGTGAACAAGGCCCTCATGCTGGAAGACTAGCATCATGCTATAGACGACACTCGCAAGTGAAAGATGATTAGCAAGGGTAGTTCCAGCAACCAGAAGCCTCGACCCTGGCAGCCAGCCCCAGCCAAGCCAACCTATCAGCCACAATAGGCTAGACCTCCTGCGCCTCGTCCGAGCTACTAGCCTCAGTAGTGTGCCAATCCCAGGCCAGCCTACAACAACCCCAATAACAACAACGGTGACTAGAATAACAACAACAACCCTGGGCAAGTCACTTGCTTTAGATGTGGTTAGCCAGGACACATCTCTAAGCTGTGCCCCAACAAGAAGCCAGATGCACCGTGCCCCGATCCTCCAAACCAAGGTCAAGGTCGTGGAGCACCACCAAGGAACCCAACACACCACAATCATCCCAACAATGGCAAGGGTCATGTGAATCACATCACCGCAGAGGAAGCCCAGGAAAACCCAGACATCATACTGGGTATGTTCCTCATCAACTCAATCCTAGCAACAATATTGTTTGATTGTGGAGTTTCGCATTCTTTTGTTACTCAAAATTTTGCACTAGAGAGTGGTATGAAGCCTACACCCCTGGGTAGTCATATCTTGATACAAACCCTCGGTTCGATTATGAAGTCCAAGATAGGGTGTAAGGGAGTTGAGATCATCATCAACGGGGTAGACTTCCTAGCAGGCCTCATAGTCCTGGATTCATCTGGCTTGGATGTCATCCTTGGGATGAATTGGTTGACCAAGAACCAAGGCTACTTAGACTGTGCCAAGAGGATCGTCACCATAACCAATAGCCAAGGAGTGTAAGTCAAGTATGTTTCCAACTCTACCACTACTCGAGCCCCTCAGGCTAACTTTCTGTTGGGAGTTGAGTTGGATCAAGTGCCAATTGTATGAATACCCGGATGTATTTCCTGATGTGCTGCCCAGAATGCCTCCTGACTACGACATTGAGTTCATCATTGAACTAATGCCCGGATCAGGGCCCATCTATAATAAGCCCTATAATGGGATCCGAAGAGTTGGATGAGGGGAAGAAGCAACTGGCAGAGTAGCTCAGAAAAGGATTCATTCGCCCTAGTGCCTCTCCTTGGGGCTCACCTGTTCTATTTGTGTCAAAGAGGGACGGAACTATCCGACTCTGTGTCGATTACCGTTCTCTCAGTGAAGTCACGATAAACAACAAGTACCCACTATTGGAAATATGCCCTAGAGGCAATAAATAAAGTGTTGATTGTTATATTTCCTTGTTCATGATAATCATTTATTATCCATGATATAATTGTATTGATTGGAAACACATTACATGTGTGGGTAAATAGACAACACTTTGTCCCTAGTATGCCTCTAATAGACTAGTTCGTTGATCAAAGATGGCTACAGTTTCCTAGTCATGGACATGATATATCATTTGGTAACGGGATCACATCATTAGGATAATGATGTGATGGACAAGACCCAAACTACAAACGTAGCATATGATCGTGTCAGTTTATTGCTACTGTTTTCTGCATGTCAAGTATCTGTTCCTATGACCATGAGATCATGCAACTCACTGACACCGGAGGAGTACCTTGTGTGTATCAAACGTCGTAACGTAGCTGGGTGACTATAAAGGTACTCTATAGGTATCTTGGAGGGTGTCTGTTGGGTTGGCATGGATCAAGACTGGGATTTGTTACTCCGTGTGACAGAGAGGTATCTCAGGGCCCACTTGGTAATACAACATCACAACAAGCCTTGCAACCAATGTGACTAAGTGTTAGTCATGGGATCTTGTATTATGGAACGAGTAAAGAGACTTGCCGGTAACGATGTTGAACTAGGTATGGAGAAACCGATGATCAAATCTTGGGCAAGGGAACATCATACGGGGTTAATTAAATCCATGACACAGAGGTTCGACCGATAAAGATCTTCGTAGAATATGTAGGAACCAATATGGGCATCCAGGTACGGCTATTGGTTATTGACCATAGAGGTGTCTTGGTCATGTCTACATAGTTCTCGAACCCGCAGGGTTTGCACACTTAATGTTTCGTGACGTTTCGGTAGTATACAGTTATGTATGGTGGTGACCAAAGGTTGTTTGGAGTCCTGGATGAGATCCCGGACGTCACAAGGAGCTCCGTAATGGTCCGGAGGTAAAGATTGATATATAGGAAGTCCTATTTTGGTCGCCGGAAAAGTTTCGTGCTCATCAGTAGTGCACCGGGAGTGCCGGTAGTGTACCGGGAGACCATCGGGAGGGGTATTTCGACCCAAGAGGCTACATGGGCTGTGGGAAGATGAATACCATCCCTTAGTGGCTGGAGGAAGTCCCACAAAGGGCCCATGCGGTTGGGAAGAAAACTCCCAAAAGGAAAAAGGTGGAAAAAGGCAAAAGGGCTAAATTAGGAAGGAGTCCTAATCCTACTAGGAGTGGAGGAGGAGGACTCCTCCCTCCTGGTTCGGCCGACCCAAGGGCTGGCTCCTTGGGAGCCAAGCTTCCTCCTCCTCTCCTCCTATATATACTAGAGGTTTTTAGGGTTTTGGCACAAGATTTTCAGCCACGTGCTACCCGTTCCTCTAGTGCATAGTTTCTCCTCTAGATCGGTTTTCTGCAGTGCTTGGGCGAAGCCCTGCCGGAATTGCTCCACCACCATCGCCGCAGCGCCGTCATGCTACTAGAGAACTCGTCTATGTCTTCGCTCCCTCTTGCTGGATCAAGAAGGCGGAGATCGTCATCAAGATGTACGTGTGCTGAACGCGGAGGTGCCGTCCGTTCAGCGCTAGATCGGAAGGACCGTGATCAAGATCGCGAGACGGATCGTGATGAGATCGCGAGATGGATCGTGATGAGTTCGTGGGACGGATCATGATTGGATCGCGGGATGGATCATGATGAGATCGCGGGACGCTCGGCGATTTGGATCGCGAAGACGTTCGACTACACCAACCACGTTTCTTAACGCTTCCCACTTAGTGATCTACAAGGGTATGTAGATCCACTCTCCCTCTCGTAGATGCTCGTCACCATGGATAGATCTTGCGTGTGCGTAGGAATTTTTTTGTTTTCCATGCAACTTTCCCCAACACTCACTTCGCAAGATAGAAGACTTGTTAGATACGCTGAATGGAGCTAAGGTGTTTTCCTAGATCGACCTCGGGTCTGGGTAGTACCAGTTGAAGATCAGGCCCGAAGACATTCCGAAGATGGCATTTGTAACTCGGTATGGCATGTATGAATACACGGTCATGTCATTTGGGTTAACCAATGACCTTGCCTACTTCATGTACCTCATGAAGAAGGTCTTCATGGAGTACTTGGGCAAGTTTGTTGCCGTCTTCATTGATGACATACTCGTCTTCTCCAAGTCTGAGGAAGAGCATGAGAAACACTTGAGATTGGTCATAGACAAGCTCTGAGAGCAGCAACTTTATGCCAAATTCAGCAAGTATGAATTCTGGCTGGATGAAGTTTGATTCTTGGGTCATGTGTTGACTGCAGAAGGACTATCAGTGGATCCTGCTAAGATTGAAGCCCTAACTAAATGGAAATCCACAACCACCATGAAGGAAGTCAGGAGCTTCGTCAGACTCGCGGGATATTACCACAAGTTCATCAAAGGATTCTCGTGCATTTCCCGACGCATGACTCAACTTTTGAAGAAGGACAAGAAGTTCGAATGGACGCCAAAGTGTGAATAAAGCTTCTAGGAGATGAAGAAGAGATTGACCACAACCCCAGTTTTGGCCACCCCTGATATTCACAAGGAATTTGTGATATATTGTGATGCATTGAGAATCGGGCTTGGAGGTGTTCTGATGCTAGAAGGCAGAGTCATAGCATATCTATCCAGACAACTATGTCCTTGAGTTGGCAGCAGTGGTTCATGCCTTAAAGACATGGCGACATTACCTTCTGGGAGGAGATGTGAGATATACACAGACCACAAGAGTTTGAATTATATTTTCACCCAAAGGGAATTGAACATGAGGCATCAAAGATGGTTGGAGTTGATCAAGGACTATGACCTTATTGTTCAATAGCACCCCAAAAAGGCTAACGTGGTAGCAGACGTCTTAAGCAGAAAGGCTAGTTCCTTGAATGCCATGATTAAGGAAAGGCTACCCGCATTGTATGAAGAGCTTGAAAGCTCTAGCTTGGAACTAGTTGCACCTGGATTCCTCGCCCACCCCGAAGTGAAGCCTACCTTGATCGATGATAATAAGGAAGCTCAAAGGGGCACGAGATCATCGAAGGCATCAAGAGTACAAACATACTCGGCAAGTCTTTAAAGCAGACCTAGTCTATTCATGCTCATGTATCAACAAGGGGTAGTAGTGGAGTTTATGCAGCAATGCTAGCTTTGACTCTTGGCTAACCTATACTACACATTTTAACTCTTTGTTCATATTTTAGATATCGCACATGAGTCCACTAACTCCACACCAATACACCACCATGGATTCACTTCCGTCTCCTATGAGAGTGCCATCCATGGTACTCACACTTGTCTTGAGAATTTTTATGAATATCCATTAAATTATCTATGAACAGCATAAGATCTCCAAGTAGTCCATATCCAAGGACGCAACTATTCGAACAGATTCATACCCTGCAGGTGTGTATTTCTTCACACACGCTCTCGCCACTTACCGTTGTGTGCTCATAAAAGCATGCACATCGGCAACCTTCAAGCGGAAGTCGAGCGAGGTAGTCGGCCACGACCGTCAATTCGACAAGACCTCTAGTATAGGCTATCGCCAACTGAACCCGCACGGAAGTCCGGCCAAAGTTTCCGCTACGGCCCCAAACGATGTGCGCAGGGTTCCCAAGCCCACCATTCGGGTGACCCTTGGTACACCGTGCCACTGCCTATCGGATCGTAACCCACCCCTAGGGTCAGCGCTACGCACGGCCTCCAGCATACTATAAACACCAGAAACAACTTGCAACACCTGGACCAAGGACTAAGTGATTGATAAGTCGAGAGGGTCAATTTAGTATCCCAACGTGTGGTAGTAACTAGCCTTGCATCACAAACACGGAACTCAGTTCCTAGAATGGTCCCAATGAGACAACCTGCTATGTACTCCTACATAGCCTCTCATCGCTACCTTTACCAAATCGGTTTCATCATTAAGCTTATCACATCAGAACAATACTGTTTCACTCCAGTTCATCACCGAGATGAATCAGAAGTGACACAACTCCAAGCATAGCAAGCATAGGAGGCAAAGTAGGTAAAGCACACCATGGCTCCAGCATCTACCAAATATTCTAGGTTGCAAGGTTTAGCTATTTACTTTGACAATGACAGGTCATGCAAAGGAATGGGTTCAGCTACCGCATATGACAGGCAATTGAATGTTTGTCCTAATGCAATAAACAAGAGCAGGAGCGAGAGAATGGGATGTTATCGTTATGATCAATGGGGTTGCTTGCCTTGCTGGGAAGTGGGAAGGTCTTCTCCTTCAGTGGAATACTCAGGGGTATCCTCAGAAGCAGGGCCTACCGCAATGCAGATAAGTCACAATCAATACACGACAAGTGCCGCAATATGATGCATGATCATGACATGGCAACATGTATGGATGAGCTAGTGCAACTATTAACCAAGTTAAATGAAGCAGTTTTGAATATAGGTTCAAAATCGTTCTTCATTTCATATTTGATATATTGACCTATTACTAAATGTCAATGTTCATCTACATAGGTTGCTCTAACATGCATGATAACAGCACCATTGGGTTCATTGGATTTTTCTCATAAATTTTCATATATCAATTATTTCAATCTGAGTTATAGATTAATTTCTATGAATTTTCTAAGTTTTAACTAATTTATGTAATTAATTTAATTCAGAAATTCCATTATTGCATCAACATGCCATCAGCATGACGTGAGCTAGTCAAGAGCCTGTTCACAGGTCAAACCTAACCAGTGGGGTCCACTGGTTAGTGACTCAGTCACTAACAAAGTTAATTATAACACTAACCACTATCTAATTAGCAGGGGGCCCACTAGTTAGTGGGTCATTAGGTTAATTAATTTTTTTTAATTAATTATTTTTCAACTAAACCTGATTAGCGGGGCTGGGCCCACTTGCCAGTTGACCCTGGGGTCAAACCCTGGTGGTCAAACCGGTTGACTCACCAGCGTTGAGCCGCTGGCGAGATCAGGGACAGCGAAGGGGATTGAAAACCCTCCTCTAGCAACCAAATGGACGGCGGAGTGCACCGATTGGCCCTGCGTGCTCGCGTGCATCGAACCCGACACCTCTCAGGGGCTGGGATGGCCGGAGTTGGCGCCGGGGACAAGCATGGCAGATGCCAGAGCTTGGGTGAGCATAGGCTCATCGAGCTGGAGCTCGAATGGGCCGGCTGAAGGCACCTACGGTTACCTGGGACCCTCCTGAGCATGCCTACGTGCTCAAGTGTGAGCTTGGGCCACCGAAGTGATGGCCACGTCCTCGCCGATGGCGAGGAGCTCTCGCGCCCGAGGTGGATCAATGCTAGGGCGCTCTAGATATGGGGAAAAGAAGGGGAGAATAACCGGGGGCTCACAGCAGATGCGACGGTGTCGAGAGCGGGCTAGGGGAGGCTTTACTTGCGGCAAACGGACGGCGGCGGTCACTGGTGACTAAGGAGGAAGAAGGTGACAGGGTCAGCTGTCGGGGGGGGGGGGGCTCCGGGCTTGATTCCTTCGGTGGAGAGTACTAGCGCGTCGAGGCGGAGCTACTGGGGGCTCAGGGGTGAGGGGGAGCGAGTGGAGCGGCAGCTACGATGGTGGCCATGGCGAGGCAGAGGGGGAGAGAGAGCTACGGGCGAGAGAGAGAGCGAGAGCGATGGGGACGAACCTTAGAGCTTATCCCCGTCGCGCTGGCGAGGGGAGGCAGGTAGGCTGGGAGCTGTGTGGCAGCTCTGGCGTGGGCACACGACAGGCACAAGCTCGTCCTCCTGGCCGCCAGGAGGACGACGACCTCCCTGGGCCAGGTGGGCTGGCCTGGCCGGGGCCTCAGGCAGGTTTCCTTGTTCTTTTTTAATTCCAGTATATATTTTTCTTTTCTGATATTTGTTTTATTTTTATTTAGGCACAAATGGTAGGCACAAAATAATTCAAATATTTTATAGAGCTTAGTTTGAATATTTCAAACCTCTACAAAAAGTTTCTGAATATTTTGAATGCTAAAATAATTATAATGCTTTATTTGGCATTTTCAGTTGCTTTAAAATTTATTTTTGAAATGCTATATAGATTCAAATATTTAGAATGACCCCTGATATATTAATGCCCACATTTATCAGACATAGCGGACGTTTTTGATGGGCATTTTGGATTTGTTGATTTTTCACAACTATTGAATTGGTTTGATTCAAGTGAAGTGTTAGGGTTTCTGTTAATCCCCATTTCAAATTGATGCAAAAAGTGGAAACATGATGCACACAAATGCTGAGCTAAGTAAGGTAACTAGGGATGTGACAACTGACCCCCACTCAAATGAATCTCGTCCTGAGATTTGGAAGTCGTCGGGAAGAGCGCGGGGTACTCTAGTCAAAGACGATCCTCTGTTTCCCATGTGGCTTCCTTTTCGGAATGGTGTGACCACTGAACCTTGAGAAACTTGATGTTCTAACGCCGAGTGGTACGCTTAACTTGATCAAGAATATGAATAGGGTATTCTTGATATGTAAGGTTATCTTGGAGATCAAGCGCTTCGTGGTCTACTTCGTGGACAGTATCCGAGAAGCAATGCCTGAGTTGCGAGACGTGGAAGACATCATGAACCTTGGAAATATGCGGCGGAAGTTCCAATTGGTAGGCAACTTCTTCTCATTTAGCAAGAATGCGAAAAGGTCCAATAGAACAAGGAGCCAACTTGCCCTTGATACCGAATCGATGGTACCCTTCAGAGGTGTAACCCGAAGATAAGCCTTCTCGTCAACTTCATAGGTCACAGCCTTATGATGGCGGTCATATTGGCTCTTTTGACGAGATTGGTCTCTTTCAACTTTTCACGAATAATGCGAACTTGCTCCTCTGCATCCTAGATTATATCTGGGCCAAAGTGTTGCTTCTCTCCGGTTTCTGACCAGTTAAGAGGTGTTCGACACCTTCGTCCATAGATAACTTCAAAAGGGGCTTTACCCAAGCTTGATTGATAACTATTGTTACAAGAAAATTCAGAAAATGGAAGACATTTCTCCCAGTTCATACCGAAGGATATAACACAAGCTCGGAGCATGTCTTCAAGGAATTGATTGACTCGCTCAACTTGACCACTTGACTGCGGATGGAAAGCAGTGCTAAAGGATAGATGAGGTCCCATAGAAGTTTGGAAACTTTCCCAGAATTAGGAAGTAAAGATACTTCCGCGGTATGATTTAATCTCCAAAGGAACACCATGAAGATAAACTATTCGAGAAACGTATAACTCCGCTAGCTGGCTAGCAGTTATACTCTCCCCAACTGGAAGAAAATGAGCCACTTTGGAAAGACGGTCTATGACCACGAAGATAGCATTATTCCCTCTCTTCGTCCTAGGAAATCCGGTGATGAAATCCATACCGACCTTATCCCATTTCCATTCAGGATAGCTAAGGGTTGAAGGGTGCCAGCAGGCCTTTGATGTCCTATCTTAACGCGACGACAAATGTCGCAGTTGCCAACGAACTAAGCAATTTCTCTCTTCATCCTAGTCCACCAGAACCTCTGGCGTAGGTCCTGATACATCTTGGTACTACCAGCAGGAATCATGAGAGGAGAATCATGAGCCTCCTTAAGGATCAGTTGCCTTAAGCATCTGCTCTTAGGAACCACCAATCGGTTCTGAAAGAACATGACACCCTGATCATCCATGAAGAATTCTTTAGCATATCCCCTAGCAATAATCTCCTTGATCCGAGAATTACCCTTATCATACCTCTGGACAGCTACTATTTGATCCCTAAGAGTAGGTTTCTCCACCAGGTTGGAAAGGAATCCTTGAGGAACAATGTGAAGATTCAACTTCCAAAATTCCTCATAGAGAAGTGGTTGATTTTGTTGTAACATGAAGTTGTTACAGTAAGACTTACGACTTAGTGCATCAGCCATGACATTGGATTTCCCTGGGGTGTAAGTTATCCCTAAGTCATAATCTGTGATCAACTCAATCCACCGTCTTTTCCTGAGATTAAAATCCGGCTGGGTGAAAATATATTTTAGACTTTCGTGATCAGTGTAAATTTTGCAATGATTACCCAGAAGATAAGGTTGCCATGTTTTAGTGCATGGACTATAGCTGCAAGCTCAACATCATGTGTTCGATAATTATCCTCATGTGGACACAACTGCCGAGATGCATATGCAATCACATGACGCTCTTGCATGAGAATGCAACCTAATCCTTGTCACGAGGCGTCGCAAGAGATAACAAAGTCCGTTGAGAAGTCTGGTGGCACCAGCACTGGAGCAAAGGTCAGGCGTCTTTTCAGTTCCTGAATACTATGCTCACATTGTGGGGTCCACTCGAACTTTTTATCTTTCTTGAGGAGTTCAGTCAGAGGTTTCGCAACCTTGGAGAAGTTCTCAACAAAGCGTTGACAATAGCTCACTAAGCCAAGGAAACTCCAAACTTGCTTAACCGATTCAGGTTGAGTCCAATCAAGGATGGCCTAAACTCTCTCAGGATTGATAGCAATACCTTTACCGAAGATCACATGGCCAAGATAGGTCACTTCTGGTAACCAAAATTCACACTTGGAGAATTTGGCATACAGACGATGCTCTCGAAGTTTCATCAATACCAGCCTTAGATGCTCAGCATCTTCCTGTTCGTTTTTCGAGTAGATGAGTATATCATTGAGGTAAACCATGACGAAATTATCTATATACTTCATGAAGATCGAATTCATCGAGCGAGAGAAGGTGGCTGGGGCATTGGTTAAACCGAAGGACATAACGGTGTACTCGTATTGGCCATAACGAGTAACAAAAGCCCTTTTTGGAATGTCCGCGTTTCTAATTCTGATTTGATGGTATCCCAACCTCAAATCCATCTTGGAAAAGACAGAGGATCCAGCAAGTTGATCATACAAATAATTGATCCTGGGAAGCGGATACTTGTTCTTTATGGTGACCAGATTCACTGGCCGATAATCCACAACCATCCGATCTGACCCATCCTTGTTCTTGACGAAGAGGACGGGGCAAGCCCAAGGAGAAGAACTAGGATGGATGAAACCTTTCTTCAAAGCTTCATCGAGTTGTTTGTTGAGTTCGGCTAGTTCTAAGGGTGCCATCTTATAGGTCCTTCTGGCTATTGGGACAGTCCCTGGAATGAGTTCTATCACAAACTCTACATCTCTAACAGGTGGAATTACTGGCTGTTTTTCTCGAAAGACGTCCAGAAAGTCACGGACTACCAGAATATGTTCTAATTCTAGAAGAGGGCTAGCATTGAGAGAATAGAGTTGGCATTTGGTAGCTCGAGTGGAGACATTAACTATCTCACCCGATGGATGTGTAAGCTGAACATTCCTAGTATGAGTATCAATCTTAGCATAGTGGGCTTTCATCCACTCCATGCCTAAGATGATATTTATGTCCGAAGACGTGAGGGCTATCAAAGATGCTAGGAAGACTAGCTATCCACAAGAATCTCATTGTCATGGCTTACCCTAGAAGTTTGCCATTTTGAACCAAGAGTCTGATCTACCAAAGGAGTAGGCATATCACAAAAAGATATGTTGTGCAACTATGCATAACTTTTTGACATGAATGAATGAGATGCTCCAGTATCAAACAAAATAGATGTTGGATGACTATTGACAAGGAGCGTACCTAGGATAACATCAGGATCCTCAAGTGCTTCTTCAGCAAAAACATAATTCACTCGACAACGGACATGAGCTGGCTTCAGATAGAAGGCTTTTCCCGGCTTCCCACGTCCAGCCGGCTTGGCATTGTTCTAGGGACACTCACGGGAATAGTGTCCTGGTTCTCCACATTTTTAGTAGACAATGGTAGCACGGGGACCTACATTGACAGGAGGACCTCCAAATGTCCTGGCTGGAGGGTTGGGCTGAGCTAGGCGAGGCGCCTGGAAGGATGGCCTCGTGGTGTACCTTGGTTTGCACAACTGTGTTGGGCACCCACACCCGACGTTTGTTGGGGCCTGAGCCAGATGCGGGGCTGAAGTCACGGGTGTGCTTCTTAGTTGCCTTGTAGTCAGTCTGTCCTGTTTCGGCATTGATATCCTTGTTGACGAGGGCCTGGAAGGTAGTGCACTCATGCAGGCGTAGGTCTCCATGGAGCTCAGGATTAAGTCCCTTGCGGAACCTAGCCTGTTTCTTGGCATCGGTCGACACTTCCTCCGGAGCATAACAAGCAAGATTTCTGAACTCATGGCTATAGGCATCCAGTGTCAGTCTGCCCTGGGTAAAAGCACAGAACTCCTCTCTCTTGCAATCCATCAGCCCTTTTGGGATGTGATGGGTACGGAATGCCTCACTAAAATCTGCCCAAGTTGCTACAAGGCCTGCGGGACGCATGGCTTCATAATTTTCCCACCACAGATTGGTGGGTACTTTGAGAAAGTATGCAGCAAAAGTCACCTTGTTGGCTTCAGATACATTGCCAGCTCAGATTTTGTAGGACATGCTAGTCAGCCAGTCATCAGCGTCGACCGGATCGACCGAATGATGAGACTTAGGTGGGCACAACTTGACGAAGTCACTAAGGGACACACCATCATTACGCTCATTGCTGGAAGGACGCGATGTGTTCTTCTCAATATGTTCCAAGAGCCTGTTGGTCTCCCTTTCATTCCGCTCAGCTTCGAGCATCACTTCTGCCAAAGAGGGCGCCTGCGGCAGGTTCTCTTGTCTTGGCTGACTTCCCTCGCCTTGCTCGAAGGAAGGCACGGGGTTATTCCTAGTTGACACCATCCTGGGAAAACAAACCCACAGCCGAGACAAGGAAGACAACATCTCTAAGACAAGAGATGAGGAATGTACTAGACAACATGTCATGCAAGGGTAAACACCCGATCAACATGGTAATAACAAACTGCCATATGAACACCATGATTCATACACACCATGACATAGTTCAGTACAAGAAAAAGCTGAAGTACAAGCTACTGAAAGATGATACAACTCATCAGAGGCATTACAAGCTTCCTATATATTATCTATCTACACCTCCGGAACTCAACTCACACCTCTGTCATATCCCACAAGACACACAGGACTGCGGCAATATGACTACTACAATACTAGTACTAATATCCATGTACTCAAGCATCACCGTAGAACACCTCATATAGGGTACCCCCATGACCCGAGAGCTAAACCTGAGGATCTGGAAACACCCTAGCCTGCGATCCTTGGAAACCGTAAGGACATGGATGTGGCATCAGTCCCCTCGTTGGTGGCAACAACGGTCCTCGAAGAGGAGTGATGCCTCCAACATCGGGCCAGTCTATGCGTGCTGGCAGATGAGTCCGCGATGGGCTCAGCATCTCCAAATCTCCATAGCATGTCTACACGACAGGTGCTACCTGCATCAGGGCTGTCCAAAGACGTGCACAGGTAGCATATAGCTCCATGCGAAGGGCACGTTCATCACGATCCCTGTTCTCCAACATCTGAGCGGTCACCTGAAGCCTATGGTCCTCATGAGAATGATAATAATAGGCTGCACTAAGATAACTATCCTCTCCCCCTAGAGTAGCAGGAACATAGCAGAACTCAGTGTTCTGAAGCAGTCCATGGTGAGATCTCATAATAGTCAACATGGTGTAGGCGGCCTCTTGAACTGCCATGTCTATGGTGACACCTAACCCATGTGACCAATGCAGCGGCTCTGCAGCTCTAGGATATGATGGATATATCCTAACAGTACACAGGTACTGGCTTTGGTTGAAGTCTCGATACTGCTCCTCCACTGTATACTCTCGGTACCAGCGGTAACCAGTCTCCATCATAACTCTAACCAACATGGCCGTGTAACCTAGTACATCGATGCACCTGGTCAGAAGAACCACCTGATGAGAAGGGAGAGGGGGCATCTGAAACAGGGAATGATACAAAGACATTAGAGATCCTAGCAGAAATTGGACAGCATAACGGCTGTAATCGCTCAAAAAAATTTGAGATAACTGCAAAGATTGGATAGCATAACCACTTAGCTTTCTAGACTCAAGTTTTCTAATCCAACTGATTGTCACACCAAACTGTAATCTAGTATCAGAGTTCACCTGCGAACAAGCTAGCTAATAGTCCATGGTTAGAAACTCGTCATCCTAAGAAATAGATGAGAAGCTTAGATCTTAACACCGTAGAAAAGAAGAGGGTGAATTAGAATATAATGACTCGGGAAGAGGAGTAAAAAGAGCCTTACGTTCCCTTCCACAATCAATTCCCTTACATTTCTATAGTGTTTCTAGACTCAACTTCGACCGGTTTGGCTTGGTAGTCCTACAGTCAGTCAGGCTCTGATACCAACACTATCGGGGCCCCGATCCTAAGTCATAAGAATCCAGCCTGTAACACATCACATCACTATGCGACCTCATGCATGGTAACTCGACGGCTACAACCTTACCTTAGCCGGGACCATTTGCGTCTTTTGGCTCACGTATGTGAATATGTCGCTAGCATTCAAACGATAGAGAACTTGGGCCAACATGACTAGTCATAGATCCCAAGTGTCACATCCATACGGAAACAAGCATACATAACCCAACAATGCAGGTGTCGGCCTCAAGCATGTGTAGACGAGTCATAGCCAGCTACAATGACTCCATTACACCGTGGGACATAAATGGCATCACTGCACGAGGACGAGTCGTAGCAGGCTACAGGGACTCCATTACACTGCGAGACATTTCCCCGAAGGGACAGACACAATAGCAAAGAAGGATACATGCCGGTCAATCACTGTGTCCGGAGCAAAAGCAAGCTACCAAGGCTCGGTGGAAGCACAAAGAGGCAGTTTCCAGTAAAGAGTACTACTAAACTCACATGACTAGGTGTCGGATCCCATACATACCGTTGCATGTCACACGTACGCACGACATGACCGATATGCATAGATACAACTATTGCATCACAACATGACCATATGACAACACAACTTTTATTTAAGAGGCTCAGAGGACCCTTCAATAATATGTTCTTACAGGTAGGGGTCACATGACCCGACACTCAAGTCATACAAGCAAGTTCATATAAACCAAGCAGAAGCATAAAGCTATCTGAGTACAGACAGTTAAAAGGGTGAAAAGGCACATGGCCTGACTATCTACAGCCCGCCATAGGGCTTAACGTCATAGGTGGGACACCAGCTATTCAGCATCGTCGACATCTAGATAGAACCCACCTGATGGGTCCTGAGTCTCATCTGCAACATTTATTAAGCAAACATGAGTACAAACATACTCAACAAGTCTTTAAAGGAGACCTAGTCTATTCATGCTCATGTATGAACAAGCGGGAGTGGTGGTGTTTTTGCAGCACTGCCAGTTTTGACTCTTGGCTAGCCTATACTACACATTTTAACTCTTTGTTCATATTTTATATATCGCACAAGAGTCCACTAACTCCACACAAATACACCACGATGGTTTCACTTCCGTCTCCTACGAGAGTGCCATCCATGGTACTCACACTTGTCTTGAGATTTTTATGAATATCCATTAAATTATCTATGAAAAGCATAAGTTCTCCAAGTAGTCCATATCCGAGGACGCAGCTATTCGAACAGATTCATACCCTGCGGGGGTGTACTTCTTCACACATGCTCTCACTACTTATCGTTGTGTGCTCATAAAACCATGCACCTCGGCAACCTTCAAGCGGAAGCCCAGCGAGGGAGTCGGCCACGACCGTCAATCACACAAGACCTTTAGTCCAGGCTATTGCCTATTTGATACTGAACCCGCACGAAAGTCCGATCGAAGTTTCCGCTACGGCCCCAAACGATGTGTGCAGGGTTCTAGCGCCCACTATTCGGGTGACCCTTGGTACATCGTGCCACTGCCTACTGCATCGTAACCCACCCCTAGGGTCAGCGCTATGCATAGCTCCAGCATACTATAAACACCAGAAACTAATTGCAACACCTGGACCAAGGACTAAGTGATTGATAAGTCGAGAGGGTCAATTAAGTATCCCAATGAGTGGTTGTAACTAGCCTTGGATCACAAACACGGAACTCGGTTCCTAGAACGGTCCCAATGAGAGAACCCGCTATGTACTCCTACATAGCCTCTCATCGCTACCTTTACCAAATCGGGTTCATCATTAAGCTTATCACATCAGAACAATACTGTTTCACTCCAGTTCATCACCCAGATGAATTATACCTGACACAACTCTAAGCATAGCAAGCATAGCAGGCAAAGTAGGTAAAGCACACCATGGTTCAAGCATCTACCAAGTATGCTAGGTTGCAAGGTTTAGCTATTTACTGTGACAATGACAGGTCATGCAAAGGAATGGGTTCATCTACCGCATATGACAGGCAATTGAACGTTTGTCCTAATGCAATAAACAAGAGCAGGAGCAAGAGAATGGGATGTTATCGGAATGATCAATGGGGTTGCTTGCCTTGCTGGGAAGCGGGAAGGTATTCTCCTTCGTTGGAATACTCAGGGGTATCCTCAGAAGCAGGGCCTACCGCAATGCAGATAAGTAACAATCAATACACGACAAGTGCAACAATATGATGCATGATCATGACATGGAAACATGGATGGATTAGCTAATGCAACTATTAACCAAGTTAAATGAAGTAGTTTTGAATATAGGTTCAAAATCGTTCTCCATTTTATATTTCATATATTGACCTATTACTAAATGACAATGTTCATCTGCATAGGTTGCTCTAACATGCATCATAGTAGCACCATTGGGGTCATTGGATTTTTCTGATGAATTTTCATATATAAATTATTTCAATCTGAGTTATAGATTAATTTCTATGAATTTTCTAAGTTTTAACTAATTTCTGGAATTAATTTAATTCAGAAATTCCATTATTGCAACAGCATGACGTCACCTGGTCAATAGCCAGTTGACAGCTCAAACCTAACCAGTGGGGTCCACTGGTTAGTGACTTAGTCACTAACAGAGGTAATTAAAACACTAACCACTAACTAATTAGAAGGGGCCCACTCGTCAGTGGGTCATTAGGTTAATTAATTATTTTTAAACTAAACCTTATTAGTAGGGCCGAGCCCACTTGCCAGTTGACCCTAGGGTGAAACCTCGATGGTCAAACTGGTTGACCGTCGGCATTGAGCTGCCGACGAAGTCAAGGATGGAGGAGGGGATCGGAAACCCTCCTTCGGTGACCAAATGGATGGCGGAGGGCACCGATCGGTCCTACGTGCTCGCGTGCGTCCAACCCGACACCTCCAAGGGGCTGGGATGGCCGGAGTTGGCATCGATGACGAGCACGACAGATACCGGAGCTCAGGCGAGCACGGGCTCATCAAGCCAGAGCTCGAAGGGGCCGGCTGAAGGCACCTACGGCTACCTGGGACCCTTCTGAGCATGCCTACGTGCTGAGGTGTGAGCTTGGGCTGCCGCGGCAATGACCATGTCCTTGACGGCAGCGAGGAGCTCTCGGCCCCGAGGTGGATCAACGCGAGGGCGCTCTAGAGATGGGGAAAAGAATGGGAGAAGAACCGGGGCCTCACAGTAGATGCGACGGCATCGACAGTGGGCTCGGGGAGGCTTTACTTGAGGCAAACGGACGGGAGCGGTCGCTGTGACCGAGGAGGAAGAAGGCCACGGGGTCGGCACTGGGGGCCTCCAGGCTCGATTCCTTCGGCGGAGAGGACCAACGCGTCGAGGCGGAGCTACTGGGGGCTCAGGGCAAGGGGGAGCGACTAGAGTGGCAGCTACGGCGGCGAGCATGGCGGGGCAGAGGGGGACAGAGAGAGCTGCGGGAGAGAGAGCGAGAGCGATGGGGACGGCTCTCAGAGCTTATCCTTATTGCACTGGCGAGGGGAGGCAGGCAGGCTGGGAGCTGCGTGGCAGCTCCAGCGTGAGCGCACAGCGGGCACGCGCTCGTCCTCCTGGCCGCCAGTAGGACGACGACCTCCCTGGGCGAGGTGGGCCGGCCTGGGCAAGGCCTGAGGCACGTTTCCTTCTGTTTTTTTAATTCCAGTTTCTGTTTTTCTTTTGTGACATTTGTTTTATTTTTATTTAGGCACAAATGCTAGGCCCAAAATACTTCAAATATTTTATAGACCTTAGTTTGAATATTTCAAACCTCTACAAAAAGTTTCAGAATATTTTGAAGCCTAAAATAACTATAATGCTTTATTTGGCATTTTCAGTTGCTTTAATATTTATTTTTGAAATGCTATATAGATTCAAATATTTAGAATGACCCCTGATATATTAATGCCCACATTTATCAGACATAGGTGACATTTTATGGGCATTTTGGATTTGTTGATTTTTCACAACTATTCAATTTGTTTGATTCAGGTGAAGTGTTAGGGTTTTTGTTAATCCCCATTTCAAATTGATGCAAAAAGTGGAAACATGATGCACACACATGCTGACCTAAGTAAGTTAACTAGGGATGTGACAGCCCAACTGGCCAGGGCCGAGCCGGCTCCTCGGAGAGCCGACCGCGAGCCAGACGGCAATGAGCCTACCGGTCGCGCGCCAGTCGGCCGTGGAGCAGCCGGCAATGTGATTTTTCTCAAAGACGGGGAGAGAACCCCATTGCTTTGGCCTACCCAGGGGTAATAACCACGTTAGTAGTCCCCGAAGCCTGTGGGGGCCCGCGTTTGTCGGATGAGGGGGAGCCGGCAGCTTCCCTCACGCGGCGCCTACCTTCGGCTCGAAGCCGAACAGTCGGTCGAGCGTGGGTTCTGTCGCATCGCTCTAGGTCCCGGGCTTGCCCGCAGCATGCCACGCGGAGCATAACGATGTCGTTGGTCCCGCGCTCATGGGCAAATGGGACGTCGCCCTGGACTTGGCCCGTTAGGCCACGAGCGTAGCCCAGTAGGCCTTGGGCCACAAGCCGAGATCTTCTGTTCTCTTATTCGGCGGTTGCAGCCTGAGGTGCCCACGTTCATGCGGGAATCCTGGGGGAGTGGGCGTAGTTAATCCCCACCTCCCTCGAGCGTCATCCCCTTATTTAAAGGGGAAGGGAGGGAGGCGGAGGCGTCCGTGCTCCCCTTGACCCTGCCGTCTTCCTGTTCCTTGCCTTCTCTGCTCTTCCTCGTGCCGCAGCCCGTTTCGCTCGCTACTTCGCCCGCTCGCCTTCTCACGTCATTCCCTCATTGCAATGGCCAAAGGCCACTCAGAGAGCTGGGCTAGCTCCGTCGTCACGGAGGCCACCATCGTGGAGCTCCGCCACGCTTGCGTTCTGCCGTCGGGGGAGCGCGTGATCTCTCGTGCGCGGGGCGACGAAGTGGTGCCCGAGCCACAGGCAGGGGAGCATGTCATCTTCGCCTGCCACTTCTCGCATGACTTTGAGCTGCCAGTTAGCCTCTTCTTCCGCCTTTGGATGGACACCTTCAATCTCTAGCCACACCACCTCGGCCCCAACGCCATCCTCTACATCACGGGCTTTCTGAACCTATGCGAGGGTTACCTAGGGATGCTCCCCTACGTGGAGCTCTTCAAGAAACTCTTTTTCCTCAAGGCGTTGAAGAACACTGAGGAGCCATACGGCTGTGGGGGCGCGGCGGTGTGCTACCATGGAGTGCGCTTCCCGCACTTCAGTCTCATTGATTCCGTCAAGGGCTAGCACCGGGCGTTCTTCTATGTGAAGAACACCGTCCCACAATGGGACTATATCCGGATGCCGGTGTTCGTCAATGCCCGGTCCTCCGGAGTAAATTGGTCGGGGACCGTGGCATGCAGGGCCGGGCTTGAAGAGCTGGGCTGGCTCGTGGCGATGAGGAGTGGGGAAGGGCTGGCCGCCTCCGACCTGGTGGCCGCCTTTATTGTGTGTCGGGTGCTGCCTCTCCAGTTGAGGCCACACCAGATCTATGACATGTCCGACCGCTAGGCCCCCTGCCAGCTGTGGACCATCGAGCTGATGCCAGCTCGAGTGGCGAAGTGGGCAAATGCAATCACAACCTTCCGGCTGGTGATGGGAAATTGGTCCTTCGACAAGGAGTCATAAGACCGGCACAACCCGACACCCCCGGTACGCCCTGTGAAGGTGACCTTTCTTTCTTCTCTGAATTTTTACGACCGGCTCTTGATCTTACTTGTCGTGCTGACCACAACTATTTATTCGACAAAACACGTCGGACGGTCTCCACCCCCAGATCTTCGAGGCGGAGCGCGCCCAGTACGACTCCAAGGACTACAAGCTGGGAGGAGGACCCAAAGAGGGGGTCGACTCCTTGGGGGAGGTTGAGGTGGCGGGCGACCCGGGAGCCGGCGGGTCCAGAGCGGCTGGTGAGTTCCCCTCTGGCCCCTTGATCAAAGATTGGACCGATGATGACGAAGACGATGATGACGATGTACGGATCCTGAATGCACCTCCCCCCATAGTTCAACAGGTCCCGTGGGGCGGGACGAGGAGCAGCCGGCGCGCGCCTCGGCGGCCGGGACCTCTAGCCGGGGGAAGAGGCTGGCTCAGGAGGAGCCGGTGGCCTAGCCGTCGGCTCGTAAGTGAGAAAAGGCGGTCACGTCGAAGCCGCCGGCGCGCGCCAAGCGGGCCCTGCCCGTCGTCGCCGGGTGAGTGTCTCTTTTGTAGTGTAGGTTTCTCTTGGTGAGTCGCGTGCCGTCAGGTATCTGAGTGTTTGCCTGCTCTAGGGATCCCATAGAGCTCCATGATGTGGATTCGGTAGCCAGCCCGGTCAAGGCGACCAGCCGGCTGCCGCAGGAGCATGCAGCCATGCTACCTGAGGACAAGAGGAGGCTCATGGAACTGCGAGCCAAGAAGTTAGGAGCCTAGGGCGGACCCTCTCGCTCGGGGGTCGGCGGACTCCTTGTAGGCGTCGAACTCAGCGACCATGTCGACTCGCATGCCGAGACCTCCGTCGACAGAGCCACGAAGGTCGGCTACGGAGGCGGGCACGCCTCCGTCCAGGGAGGAGACTGCCCAACCGAGGGTGGCGGCTTCGAAGTTGGCTCGCGAGGAGACCTGTAATAGTTCGGGACTGACACTCTAGTAGATTCCCCTTTTGTTTCCATTCTCGCCACATGGTTCGTTTGGTTGTTGCATTCATCATCGCATCATTCGCATCATCTACATAGCATCGTCACTTGTTTTTGAAAACTTGCATCCGTTCATAGTTGCCATTTCTCTCTGTTCTTGCTGTTGCCTGTTTCGAGCCCAACCACACACGCACGCGCCCGCGACATCGATAAAATATTGTTTTTAAAAGAGCATTTAAAATATTCTCGGATTGGGTTGAAACTCTGCGTGCGGTCTTGTTATATTTTAGGTGGGTGGCCTGCCAAATTTCGTCTCATTCCGAGTTTGTTTGATACCCCATCGGTCAGTCATAGCAGTGCGGTCATCAGGTTATTCATCGGATGTTTTCGGTTTCGCAAAATTTTGTTGCCGGGCCAAAATTCTTTCTCTCTTCCCCTCCTATCCCAACTACACGAACACTATCCCAACTAGCCCCTCTCTCTGCCCGTGGTCATCGGATCGCGATCGGACGGACGAGACTCAAGAAACCCCTAGTGCCATTCCCTATTTAAACCCCCATGAAGAGGGCCCCCTCACTCTCTAGGGTTTCCCCATGTAAAATTGCAGCCACACCCCTAGGAAACCTGACCTGGTAGCTACACCTCCCTCTCCCCCGAAATTCCACCTCTATAGCTAATTTCAGCCCTCAGATTTGTGTTCTAGGGCTGAAAATCACCCAAATACCACCTACTGGACATGTCCGACGGCCAACCCGGACAATGTCCGGCCGATCGCAGAGCCCTGCAGACGCCCGAGCGTCCCGGCGCCCGAACTAACCGCGCCTACAGCCGACCGAGGGGAGGAGCGCCTCGATCCTAAGCCACCGAAGGACCTCACTGTCTCCGGCCGTCGCTGCCCCTCACCAGAGTAGCTCCGCCGGACCTCCTCCCTTCCTTGCTTCTGTTCCTCCTCTCCTTCTCCTCTCCCTAACCCCTGGCCCGTCTCTCTCTCCCATAGGTCCCCACCGCCATGTATGCCTAGCTCACCACCCAAGCCGCCGCCACCGCCGACCTCCGGCCAGATTCGTCGGCCCCAAGGCCGGATCCGAACCCGGCGCCCTGCCCCGGCCTTCTCCTTCCCCGACCTCGGCCCTCGCCCCGCCGCGCCATGGCCGGATTATCCGCCAATAGCATCCTCTGCTCGGGCGTGAGCAGAGAGATGACGAGTGCGTCGCTCGCCGGCCTCGTGGGCCTCGCCCCTCCACTGGCCCAGACCGCCTCCCGTCTTTGGCCCAAAGCTCCAAGGTGAGCTAAGCTCCACCCTAGGCGCTCCTGATCTATCTTGCACCTGCATGCGCTGTTCGGCCATGTGCAGATTCGGCCAGATGTGGTTTTTTCCCCTGCGCAGTGAATTTGCTAATTACTTGTGAATTTTAGAATTACAGAAAAACCCATGTTTTTAAATTGTTAATAACTTTTTAACCGTGCATCGGATTAAACAACTTTATATATGAAACTTGACTAGAATTTCGTGTAGATTCATAATTTATAACTTTCACACATGATAAAACTTGATGTTTGCACTAATTTGCATAAATGCCATGCTAAAATGATTTATTTCATAACTACTAAACCGTAGCTCCGATTAAAATGTTTTACATATGTAACTTGACTAGAAAATGTGTAGAATCACATGGTGACATTTGTTCTACTATTTAACAACTCTAAATATGGTTAGTATAGATCTGGACCAAATTCATATTATGCTTATGGGGATGTTTCGGAAATGCTATATGTTGCTTCTGACCCCATTTAAAATGCCTAGATGATATCGTTGTTCATGCTTCACCTCTTGCCATGTTTAACAACATTTAATATTATGAGTACCTAAACGGGAGTGAACTAAATAATTCAAACGTAGAGTTTCATCAATATGAAACTCGTTGCATATTGAACTTCACTTAATATGTAGCGGTTGTTTGTTGTGCTTGCCATGCCAGGCCCTGCGTTGCATATTAAACCGGACATGCATCATATTTGTTTGTGCATCGTGTCATGCATATGTTTTGGTGTATCCTATGTTGATCGTTGTTTCCAGATTGCTTCTTCTCGATAGAGTGCCAAAAGCGTTCGAACTGTCAGGATTCGTTCGACTCATAAGTCATGATCACCGAATGCACATGTACAGTGATCCCAAAGATCAATGCTCACTGAACATACAGAAGCTGAATAAAAAGAGTCTTACATCCACATTTAGCGTCTTAAACAAACAAAGATCATGAAGGTCAGGTCTTACATAGATAGGGCCACGACGGCCAAGCACTTAAATAGAACAAGTAGCGGAAATATTAATCTAAAGCATGAACCCATGCCATCTGCCTTAACCTACAGGCATTCCGATTGGGAAGCAGCCTAGTTTGCATGTTCGTCACCAACGAACTCTTCAAAATACTCATGTTCTTCCATGCATGGCCAATTAAATAACTAGTGGTAAGCCAATTAGTACTTTGACTGTACTTGCAAGCAACCCAAGTCGTGGAACAAGGTACTAATGATGCATGGTATAGCACTAAGTAGGTAATTTGTGGAAAGCTAATTTTTGAATGCAATGACATGATCAAGTATCTACTAAGCATGCGTCTACAATAGGCAATATCCATATGAACAAGTTACGGATATCATCATAAGTAGGGGTTGAACACCTCGTGTTCAGTCATCATGCTAAGTCATCGGACTTAGTTCAATACCCATGCTAAGTCTTCGGACCTAGCTCATGTTACCTTTGTGTCACCATCACATCCATACTCACACCAAGTTTTGCGAAAACATTCGGACATAGTCTAAGCAGCACCACCCAACTGTCCTTGACCGTGGACACGGCTATTCAAAGAGTTTTACACTCTGGAGAGGTTGCACACTTTACCCACGAGACTTGGGGAACTTCCATGTCATCCATGACTCGCGATACATAGCATACCCGAGGTAAGCACCCAAACAATGCATCTCCCATGGTGATACTAAACAAAGAGTACACATGTTGGTGCCATCCCCCATGATGTACATCACTCGTATCATCCATGAGGGCACTCAACGGTGTGCTCGGTGCCTATAAAGACAGCGCATGACTTTCCACTTTGGGACGACCCCGTCTCAAGAGTGACCACTTCACTCTTGCCACTAGTAATGCGGGCTCCTTGCTAGCACGACCATAGTAATCAACAAAGCCCCGTCCCATAAGGGGTATCATGGTTGCGCATGTGAGGGTGGGACGGTTGAGAAATCTTAAATATAATCCATTTATGAAAACACATACTCAACTTGCTCCAGCACACCACTTCTTTCTCAAGTGGTCACCCATCTTCTCATCATCTCCCTCGGGCATTATTGGCACCCGACAGCGTTTTCGAAAAGTCTTTGAAATCATTGTTTTCCTTTCCATCACCATGCATAAACCCGAACCATTTGCGTAGCATCTACTATCAACCTAACTACTCCCACCCACACAACCCTCATAAGGTTGTAGGGTCATGCCCGATGCAAGTGCCAATGGTAAAAGTATTGGAGGCATCCCACCGAACGGGAAATACCACATCAAGATCAAATGAAAGAAACAACAAGTGTTAAATGTCATTCATGGAAAAGTTTCTTAACATGGTCAAAGGGCTGCTTGCCTAGCTCAACAAAGTCTCCAGGATCTTCAAAGTCTTTGGGTCCAACTTCTTCGTCAACCACGCACTCTATCGTCGCGAATAAAAATGATAAAAATAAGCGACACGCAAAAACAGAGCACACAAACTACTATCAAAAATGCTAACCTATTCTAATAAATACTAAATGTCATCTTAAAAATATTTGTTTAAGGTTTTGAACTAAAAAGGATTTTCAAAAATATTTAAAACAGGGGCTGATATTGCCAAATAGGGGTTTTAAAATAAAACAATACATAAAATGTTTTCAAACATTTTTACAAATGGTACAGATAAATCCTATGGAATATTTCAAGATTTTTGGTGGAAGAAATATTGTCATTGGAATTATTTTGGGTTCTGTGGAATTTTTGCAAAGTCCCACAAAAAAAGAAAAAGAAAGGCCACGGGGGACCTAGGCCAGAAGCGACCAGTGGCTCAGCCGGCCCAACTGGCCAGCCAGCCTACCTCGCGCGCGGCTAGGTTTAAAGCTAACACGCGGGGCCCGGCCGTCAGCGACCGCGAGGGGCAGAGAGAGCACGGGAGAGGGAAAGAGAGGCTGATAGGTGGGCCCACCTATCGGATCCTTCTCCCACCTCGGGGCAGAGAGGGGAGAGGCTCACCAACGGCGACGCGGGGCATGGCGATGGCAGGCGATGGAGGGAACATGCCCGGGGAGGTGTCGCCATTCCAAGGAGGTGGAAGGGCAGCCAGAGGTGACCGGAGTTGCCAACGGCGAGCACCCACGGCAGAGGGGTCTTCGGGAGGTGGTCTTCGAGGCTATTTGGGGCTACAGAGAAGATGGGGATAAGGGGGATTGCATTAGAATGCGGAGGGAGGACAAACCAAAGAGAGAGGAGGGTCGGAGGGGCTCTATACCCGGAGATCGACGGTGAGATGGCCGTGGTGATCCTCGGGTCGATCCCAAGCACACAGGCGACGGGGGCTCCCAGGGGGCTCAGGGAGGTTGCTGGCGTGAGGAGAGAGAGACCAGAGGGGAGAGAGGGGTCTGGGAGGCCCTTTTATAGCGGGGGCACAAGTCAACCGATGAGCCGTGCGCCGGAGAGGACGTCGCCGAGGCCAGATGGAGAAGGAGGCTGCGAACTGCTTGGGGGTGCTCCTGGGGCTGGTCTACGACTAGTGAGAGCAAGGGAGAGAGACAGGAGGGCATGCGTGCAAGCTCATGCATTGGCCGACTCGGGCGGTGTCGGGCACGCGCGAGAGGGGGTCAGAGGAGGGAGAGAGAGGAGGGGTCCGACCGCGTAGCATGTCACAGATGTCGAGGGCACCTCGAGGGAGACACGGGTGAGGCCCTAGGTGGTCGGGGCCATGCAGTGGTCGAAGGCTACAATGCCTGGCGGCACTATAGCACGCTCCAGAGCGCGCGTCTGGCATGCTACGGCATGCCAACGATGTCTTCTACGTGGCCTTCTATGTCTAGGGGACCTAGGGGGTTTAACAAAGGAGGGTAGGGCGTAGGATGCTCTGGAGTGCCTTACGAGAGAAGGAAAGCTGAGGGAGAGGGAGAAAAACTACTGTATAGAGGGGTAAAATGAGGGTTTTTACCCCCACTTACCCATCGATACTTGGCCAGGGAGAGTTACTAGAGGTAGCTAGTAACTCTGAGGGGTTGTGGTAAAAAGCTGGGTGCAAGGGTAAAAGGGTAAGGAGTGGAAATGGTGGTTTTATCATTTCACCAGAAGGTGTTTGATAGAGTTTTGGGCAATAATTATTTACCATCTCACTTATATATTCAACAGGGTCAAGGGCTAGGTAAAAATGAGAGGGTTCACCAAGTTTGAGCTCGAGTGGGAAAAGTTGACAATGGAAACTTGATAAACCCTAGAAATTAACAGAATTAGGTTTCTATAGATCTAGTGAAGCTAGGCTTTAGCCCTTGATGCACCACTTAGTGTAGCATCACTATTTGGTCATTAGAGCATGCCCACAAAGTTTGGGTTCAAGGGGATACATTTCACAATATAAAGTTGTTTAAATTTGAATCTGGACAGAAAGGGTTTTGAGATGGTTTGATGAATTGAGATGAAACTTTGCATGATCATCACTTATGATAGTGTTGACTTTCTAGAATTTTCCAGGAATTTATTGAGAATATTTCTTATAGAAATATTCCAAAATTTTGATTTGACCAAAAAGGGTTTTGAGGGGTTTTGCCCATGATTTGATCATGCACTTGTGTTGAAACTCATTTATATAGAAAATATATGTCCACTGAGTTTTCCTAAATTTCTCAAATATTTTCAAAGCTTTTAAATAATTTTTACCTATGAAAAAACATTTCTGGCCTTAAGAAGAAGCCTTTAAATAAAATATAAGAATAATCTTTAAAATTAATATTTGGGTGTTTTGGATAGTCTTATTTGTAGTAGGTTTGAAATAAAGTCTTTCGGGAAGAAGAATCCACCCAATTTGCGGACTTGTAGTGGAAACCTCATTTCAGGGGGTTTTGAAAAACCTAATTTGAATAAATCATTTTTGGTTAAAACAAATTTGATAAAAAATAGTTTTGGGCACTATTCACGTGGCATGATCATTGGGCAAGAGGTTTTTGACATGGAAGATGAATATGAAGTTGAATAGAATCTAGGAGTGCCATACCACAATCATCAAGCAAGAAAACATCATTGCAAACAAGCACAAGCACTTTGAAAAAGTTGTATTTGGCTCCAAATTTTATAAACCCAAACATATCAATGTGTTACAAACCCAGGGTGTGACAGACCTTCCCCCCTTACAAGAATCTCGTCCCCGAGATTCCTGGGCTAAGCGCTAAAAAGATAAGGGAACTCAAATCTAAGATAATCTTCACGCTCCCAGGTTGCTTCATCTTCAGTGTGGTTGCTCCATTGAACCTTGAAGTATTTAATGGCGCGGCTTTGGGTGCAGCGCTCGGCTTCATCCAAACTGCGAACTGGCCTCTCACGATAAGTGAGGTATGGCTGAAGATCAATGGCTTGATGGTCGATATCCTTGTAGAGGTTGGGGTGGTTGAGAACTTGCAGACACTTCCGGAGTTGTGACACATGAAAGTCGTTGTGCACATCCGATAGCTCGGAAGGTAACTCTAGCTGGTAGGCAACTTCTCCTCATCTTGCAGTGATCTCGAAGGGGCCGATGTATCTGGGTGCGAGCTTCCCTTTGGCGTGAAAACGCTTGGTTCCTTTAAGAGGTGTGACTCGAAGATAGACATGATCTCCGTTGTTGAAGCTCAGCTCTCGATGGTGAGAGTCGTCGCAAGTCTTCTGTCTTGACTTGGCAGTCTCCATGCATTCTCGGATGAGTTGCACTTGCTCTTCGGCTTCGAGGAGGATGTTTGGTCCGAAAACCAAGCCTTCTCCTGTCTCTGACCAATTGAGGGGAGTACGGCACTTGCGTCCATACAATACCTCAAACGGTGCCATCTGAAGACTTGACTGATAGCTGTTGTTGTAGGAGAACTGAGCGAATGGTAGGCAATCTTGCCACTTGGCTCCAGACGCCAAAACACAAGCACGGAGCATATTTTCGAGTATTTGATTTACTCGCTCTGTTTGCCTACCGGTCAGAGGGTGAAAAGTACTGCTGAAGGAGAGCTTGGTTCCCATAACTTCTTGAAACTTCTTCCAGAACCTTGAGGAGAATTGGGTTCCTCGATCAGACACAATCTCCTTTGGAACTCCGTGAAGACTCACGATGCAGGTTATGTAGAGGTTTGCGAGCTGGCTCCCATCATAGGTGGTCCTGACGGGAATGAAGTGGGTTTCCTTGGTCAGGTGATCAACAATGACCCAAATGGAATCATGTCCTTTGCTTGACCTCGGTAAACCGGTGATGAAATCCATCCGGACTTTGTCCGACTTCCACTCAGGCACTTTGAGAGGTTGCAGAAGTCCAGCGGGTCACTGATGCTCAGCTTTAACTCTCTGGCATATGTCACACTTAGCAATGAATGTGCCTATTTCCCGTTTCATGCCATGCCACCAGAATCTTGCCTTGAGATCTTGATACATCTTGGTTCCTCCAGGATGAATGGAGTATGGAGTGTCGTGGGCTTCTTGCAAGATCAAGTTCTTGAGCTACTCCTTGTTGGGTACGCAAATGCGATTCCCGAACCATACAACTCCTCGTTCATCCACCGAGAATCATGGGGCCTTGCCTGCCTTGATCTTCTTGATGCCTTCAATGCTCTCATGTCCCTTCAGGGCTTCTTTGATATCATCCATCAAGGCAAGCTTTGCTTCGAGGTTGCTGAGGAATCCTGGTGCAACCAGTTCTAAGCCGAAACTCTCAAGCTCCTCATACAGGACGGGTAGCCTTTCCTTAATCATGGCATTCAAGGAACAAGCCTTTCTACTCAAGGCGTCTGCTACCACATTGGCCTTTCTGGGGTGGTACTGAACACTGAAGTCATAATCCTTGATCAATTCCAACCATCTTCGCTCCCTCATGTTCAAATCCCTTTGAGTGAAGATATACTTCAAACTCTTGTGGTTTGTGAATATCTCACATTGCTTCCCCAGAAGGTAATGTCGCCATGTCTTCAAGGCATGAACCATGGCTGCCAACTCAAGATCATGAGTTCCATAGTTGTCTTCATGAGGTCGTAGCTGTCTGGATAGATACGCTACAACTCTGCCTTCTTGCATCAGAACACCTCCAAGCCCGGTTCTTGATGCATCGCAATATATCACAAACTCCTTGTGAATATTGGGGGTGGCCAAAACTAGGGATGTGGTCAATCTCTTGTTGAGCTCCTGGCAGCTTTCCTCGCACTTCGCTGTCCATTCGAACTTCTTGTCCTTCTTCAAAAGCTGGGGTATGGGTCGGGAAATGCTCGAGAATAATTCCACGAACTTGCGGTAATATCTCGCGAGTCCGAGGAAGCTTCTAACTTCCTTCACGGTGGTTAGGGTTTGCCATTCTGTCACGACTTCAATCTTGGCAGGATCCACTGACCATCCTTCTACAGTCAAGACATGACCTAAGAATCCAACTTCATGCAGCCAGAATTCACACTTGCTGAACTTGGCATAAAGCTGGTGCTCTCGAAGCTTTTCTAGGACCAATCTCGAGTGTTCCTCGTGTTCTTCTTCAGACTTGGAGAAGACAAGTATGCCATCAATGAAGACGACAACAAACTTGTCCAAGTACTCCATAAAGACCTTATTCATGAGGTACATGAAGTAGCCAGGGGCATTAGTTAACCCAAATAACATGTCCATGTATTCATACAGGCCATACCGGGTTACAAATGCTGTCTTCAGAATGTCTAGGGGTCTGATCTTCAGCTGATAGTACCCAGACCTGAGGTTGATCTTGGAAAACACCTTGGCTCCATTCAACTAATCCAATAGGTTTTCAATCTTGGGGAGTGGGTACTTGTTCTTTATCGTGACTTCATTGAGAGAGCGGTAATCGACACAGAGTTTGATAGTTCCGTCCCTCTTTTTCACAAATAGAACACGCGATCCCCAAGGGGAGGCACTAGGACGAATAAATCCTTTTCTGAGCTGCTCTGCCAGTTGCTTCTTCAATTCAGCCAACTCTTCGGATCCCATCTTGTAGGCCTTCTTATAGATGGGCCTTGACCCGAGCATAAGCTCAATGATGAACTCAATGTCGCAGTTAGGAGGCATTCTGGGCAGCTCATCAAGAAACACATCCGGGTACTCACATACCACTGGCACTTGATCCAACTGAATTCCCGATAGGTAGTTAGCATGAGGGGCTTGAGTGGAGGCAGGGTTGAGAACATACTTGACTTCCATTCCTTGGCTATTTGGTCATGGTGACAATCCTCTTGGTAGAGTCTAACATGCCTTGGTGCTTGGTTAACCAATTCATGCCAAGGATGACATCCAAGCCGGGTGAATCCAGAACTATAAGGTCTGCTAGGAAGTCTACCCCGTTGATGTCAATCTTCACTCCCTTACAACCTATCCCAGACATCATAACTGATCCCAAGGTTTGTATCAACATGTGACTAACTAGGGGTGTAGGCTCCATGCCACTCTCTAAAGCAAACTTTTGGGTGACAAAAGAATGTGAAGCTCCACAATCAAACAATACTGTTGTTGTGGTTAAGTTGATGAGGAACGCACCCAGTATGATGTCCGGGTCTTCCTGGGCTTCCTCTGCAGTGACGTGATTCACACGACCCTTTCCATTGTTGGGCTGGTTGCGGGGAGCTAGGTTCCTTGGTGGTGCTCCATCGGCTTGACCTTGGTTTGGCGCATTGGGGCGCGGTGCATCTGGCTTCCTGTTGGGGCAAAGCTTAGAGATGTGTCCAGACTGACCACATCCAAAGCAAGTGACTTGCCTAGGGTTGTTGTTTAAGTTTCTACGACCGTTGTTGTTATTGGGGTTGTTGCAGTAAGCTGGCATGGGATTGGCATACTGCTGAGGCTGGTGGCTCGGACGAGGTGTAGGATGACTGGCCTGCTACGGCTGATAGGTCGGCTTGACTAGGGCTGGCTGCCAGGGGCGAGGCTTCTGGTTGCTTGTGCTACCGTTGCTGATCATCTTGCGCTTGTGAGTGTCATCTATGACACGACGATTGTCCTCCAGCATGAGTACCTTGTTCACCAAGTTAAACAAGGTACAACAATCGCAAACGATGAGCTGATACTGCAGGACCTGTTGAAGTCCTTCCATGAAGCGTTCCTTCTTGGCAACCTCTATACTAAAATCTTCAGGTGCATACCTTGACAGCAGGTTGAACTTCTACAGGTACTCCTTGATAGAGCCACTTCCTTGCTTTAGCGCTCGGAATTCTCTCTTTTTGATAGCCATGATCCCAGAAGGAATGTGGGCGGTGCGGAATCCTTCCTTGAAGTCATTCCAGATGATCACACGCTCACCTTGCATGACCTTGAATCCATCCTACAAGGCTCGAGCGATACCTCCGAGGCAGTGAGAGGCATAAAGCACCTTCTCACGATCCTCATTGCAATTGACTAGTGCAAGGAGGTCCTCGATGGTGCGTATCCAGTCATCAGCATCTAATGGTTCAGCAGTCTTGATGAAGGTTGGGGGCAAATTCCTCATGAACTCACACAGCGTGGAGCGGCCATTGCCGTTCCTACCTTGCTGCTGGTTGTTCACAAGCGCCTGGGCCATTTGCTGGATAGCAAAATTGTTGGCTTGGTGCTCCTCCCGGAGAACTTGGAGAAACTGAGATATGGTCATGTTCTCCGGTGGAGGTGGTGGCAGGGGAATGTCGCCTTGTAGCTGCTCCTAGTGTCCTCCAGTGTGAGCAGCCCCACCAGCCCCATGTTGCTGGCTTGAGTTGTCGGCTTCAGGTTTGCTGAAGGAGTTGTTGCGGGTAGTAGTCACCATCCTGTTTGGAGCAGCCAAGTCAAACAACTGGGATAGACGAGAGGAAAAGTAATAACGGAAAACCACGCCTAAGGGGGTTGGTCCAGTGCAAGTGTGGTAAAACAATGGTCGGAAGACCAACATATATTAAGATATACGATGGAGTCGCTTACATGTTGCCTAAGGCAAAGGCGCGACTTGCATCGAAACACAAACAACAAGCACACTTGGTTTCATATGAACCATTACACGGACTCGACTACGCATGAGGGGTACATGACTGATCCTACCCTAGGGGTTCTCGGACTCCGGTGGTGGAGTGCTCGGTCTCGTAGTGATGCTCCTCTGGGTCTTCTTCCTGTTCATCATCTAAACGAGCATCATTCCCGATCGAAGGGGTCAGGGAACAAGGAGGTCCATCGATGCTTTGCAGGCGGGTCGGTGAAGAGCTCACGGTACTCCTTCGCACTCATGCGATGATGATGTGTGGATGCATCACTAGCTAGGGGTTACTCCTCCTCGATAAGCGACAGTTGGTCGTCCCTCAGGGCGTCCATCCTTCTTGATCTTGTCTGGCTTCCTCTTGGCTTGCCGAATTAGCTCTCAGGTGTGGTGAAGTTCCTCACGGAGCTTCACGGACTCCTTCATCAGGTTATGAACCAGGCTATCAACGGAGAGGCTGAAGTAGGTCTGGAACCTGAGTGGTGTGCCATCTTCCTTGGTTGGAATCAGCGTCCCACTCTCGCCATGGTCATCCTTCCTGAAGGGAAGGTAGCGAGTAGCCGGCTCGTCAGCCATCTCTGGAACGATGTTTCGAACGTGTAGGAGTGCCTTGCGTGTAGCTGTCTCGACCGCAAGTATCATGGTCTCCATCCGTTGTCCTTCAAAGAACCAACTAGTTGGGGAGTCATTTTCCTTCACGACCACATCCACATGGTACTCCTTCATGACGGCATCGACCCAGTGCTCGTGGTAGAGGAAAATGGGTGGTTGGCGAAACTCGCACTTGTCCAGGCTATCCCCAAGGAGTAAGGGAAAGTCGGATATCAGGAAGGCTATGGGTACGATGGCCATCTACAATGGTTTGAAAGGAGGAGAGTCAGCAAAGTGTTGTGTGAAGAATATAAGAGGTAAAGAGTGCAGAACTCCTAAGTATAGATGCTAGGTGTTGTTTTGGAGACTGTTTTATCCTGACTAACGTCCATGCTAACTAAGGGCTTCCTACAATCAGGATGGCTTTGATACCAGCTCTGTGGGGACCCCGACTCATAAGTCGTGATCACCAAATGCACGTGTATAGTGATCCTAGAGATCAATGCTCACTGAACACACAGAAGCTGAATAACAAGAGTCTTACATTCACATTTAGCGTCTTACACAAATAAAGACCATGAAGGTCAAGTCTTACATAGATAGGGCCACGAGGGCCAAACACTTAAATATAACAAGCAGCGGAAATCTTGATCGAAAGCATGAACCCATGCCATCTGCCTTAACCTACAGGCATTCTGACTGGGAAGCGTTCTAGTTCGCATATTCATCACCAACTAACTCTTGAACATACTCCTGTTCTTCCATGCCTGGCCAATTAAATAACAAGTGGCAAGCCAATGAGTACTTTGAATGTACTTGCAAGAAACCCAAGTTGTGGAACAAGGTAGTAATAATGCATGATATAGCACTAAGTAGGTAATTTGCGGAAAGCTAATTTTTAAATGCAATGACATGATCAAGTATCTAGTAAGCATGCGTCAACAATAGGCAATCTCCATATGAACAAGTTACAAATATCATCATAAGTAGGGGTTGAACACCTCGTGTTTAGTCATCATGCTAAGTCATCGGACTTAGTTCAATACCCATGCTAAGTCATAGGACCTAGCTCATGTGACCTATGTGTCACCATCACATCCATACTCACACCAAGTTTTGCAAAAACATTCGGACATAGTCTAAGCAGCACCACCCAACTGTCCTTGACCGTGGACACGGCTATTCGAATAGTTTTACACTCTGCAGAGGTTGCACACTTTACCCACGAGACTCGGGGAACTTCCGTGTCATCCACGACTTGCGGTACATAACATACCCGAGGTAAGCACCCGAACAATGCCTTTCCCATGGTGATACTAAAGAAAGAGTCCACTAGTTGGTGCCATCCCCCATGATGTACATCACTCGTATCATCCATGAGGGCACGCAACAATGTGCCCGGTGCCTATAAAAACAGCGCATGACCTTCCACTCTGGGACGACCCTGTCTCAAGAGTGACCACTTCACTCTCGCCACTAGTAATGCGGGATCCTTGCTAGCACCAACCATAGTAATCAACAAAGCCCCGTTCCATAAGGGGTATCGTGGTTGCGCATGTGAGGTTAGGACGGTCGACAAATCTTAAATCTAATCCGTTTACGAAAACACATACTCAACTTTCTCCGGCACACCACTTCTTTCTCAAGTGGTCACCCATCTTCTCATCATCTCCCTCTGGCATTAGTGGCACCCGACGGGTTTTTCGAAAAGACTTTGAAATCATTGTTTTCCTTTCCATCACCATGCATAAACCCAAACCATTTGTGTAGCATCTACTAGCAACCTAACTACTCCCACCCGCAAAACCCTCATAAGGTGGTAGGGTCATGCCTGATGCATGTGTCAATGGTAAAAGTATCGTAGGCATCCCACCGAAGGGGAAATACCACATCATGATCGAATGAACAAAACAACAAGTGCTATATGTCATGCAAGGAAAAGTTTCTTAACATGGTCAAAGGGCTGCTTGCCTGGCTTAACAAAGTCCCCAGGGTCTTCGAAGTTTTGGGTCCAACTTCTTCATCAACTGCACAATCTATCGTCGCGAATAAAAATGATAAAAATTAGCGACACACAAAAACAGAGCACACAAACTACTATAAAAAATGCTAACCTATTTTAATAAATACTAAATGTCATCTTAAAAATATTTGTTAAGGTTTTGAACTAAAAAGTATCTTCAAAAATATTTAAAACAGGGTCTGATATTGCCAAATAGGGGTTTTAAGATAAAACCGTACATAAAATGTTTTCAAATTTTTCTACAAATGGTATAGATAAATCCTATGGAATATTTCAAGATTTTTGGTGGAAGAAATATTGTCATTGGAATTATTTTGGGTTCTGTGGGATTTGTGCAAAGTCCCACAGAAAAAGAAAAAGGAAGTCCACGGGGGACCCAGGCCAGAAGCAGCCAATGGCTGGGCTGGCCCAGCTGGCCAGCCAGCCGTCCTGACGGGCAGCGAGGTTTAAACCTGATGCATGGGGCCTAGCCGTCAGCGACCGCGAGGGGAAGAGAGAGAGCGTGCGAGAGGGAAAGAGAGGCCGACAAATGGGAACCACCTGTCAGATCCTCCTCCCACCTTGGGGTAGAGAGGGGAGAGGCTCACCCGCGGTGGCGCAGGGCATGGTGGCAGCACGGGGCACGGCGGTAGCACGAGGCATAGGTACTGCAGGGGATGGAGGGAATGGGCCCGGGAGGTGTCGCCGTTCCAGGGGAGGTGGAAGGGCGGCCTGAGTTGACCGGAGTCGCCGGCGGCGAGCACCCACGACGGAGGGGTCTTCGGAAGGTAGTCGTCGGGGCTGTTTGGGGCTGCAAAGAAGACGGGGAGAAGGGGGGATCGCGTTAGAATGCAGATGGAGGAGGAACCTAAGAGAGAGGAGGGCCGGAGGGGCTCTATACCTGGAGATCGACGGTGAGATTGCCGCGGCGATCCTCGGGTCGGTCCCGAGAACAGAGGCGACGGGGGCTCTCAGGTGGGCTCAGGGAGGTTGCTGGGGTGAGGAGAGAGTGACCAGAGGGGATAGAGGAGTCTGGGAGGCCCTTTTATAGCGGGGGCGCGATTCCACCGACGAGCCATGCGCCAGAGAGGACGTGGCCAAGGCCAGAGGGAGAGGGAGGCTGCAGGATTGCTCGGGGGTGCTCATGAGGCTGGTCTATGATGAGCGGAAGCAAGGGAGAGAGAGAGAGGAGGGCGCGCGTGCGAGCTCACGCGTTGGCAGGCTCGGGCAGCGTCGGGAACGCGTGAGAGGGGGTCGGAGGAGGGAGAGAGAGGAGGGGGCCGACCGCATAGCGTGTCACGGACGTTGAGGGCACCTCGGGGGACACGCGAGGGAGGCCCAAGGCGGTCGGGGCCATGCGGTGGCCGATGGCTACAGTGCCTATCGGCACTGTAGCATACTCTAGAGCACGCGTTTGGCATGCCACGACATGTGAACGACATGTTCTGCATGGCCTGCTATGTCTAGGGGATCTAGGGGGGTTTAACAAAGGAGGGTAGGGCATAGGATGCTCTGGAGTTCCTTAGGAGAGAAGGAAAGCTGATGGAGAGGGAGAAAAACTACTGTACAGAGTGGTAAAATGAGGTTTTTACCCCACCTACCCATGGAGACTTGGCCAGGGAGAGTTACTAGAGGTAGCTAGTAACTGAGAGGGGTTGTGGTAAAAAGCTGGGGGCAAGGGTAAAAGGGTAAGGGGAGGGAATAGTTGTTTTACCATTTCACTAGAAGGTGTTTGATAGAGTTTTGGGCAAGAAATCTTTACCATCTCACTGAGATATTCGACAGGGTCAAGGGCTAGGTAAAAATGAGAGGGTTCACCAAGTTTGAGCTCAAGTGGGAAAAGTTGACAATGGAAACTTGATAAACCCTAGAAATTAACAGAATCAGGTTTCCGTAGATCTAGTGATGCTAGGCTTTAACTCTTGATTCGCCACTTAGTGTAGCATCACTATTTGCTCATTAGAGCATGCCCACAAAGTTTGGGGTCAAGGGGAGACATTTCACAATGTAAAGTTGTTTAAATTTGAATCTGGACAGAAAGGGTTTTGAGATGGTTTGATGAACCAAATCAACTTGTATTAAGATGAAACTTTGCATGATCATAACTTATGATAGTGTTGACTTTCTGGATTTTTCCTAGAATTTATTAAGAATGTTTCTTATAGAAATATTCCGAAAGTTTGATTTGAATAGAAAGGGTTTTGAGGGATTTTTCCCATGATTTGATCATGCCCTTGTGTTTAAACTCATATATATTGAAAATATATGTCCACTGAGTTTTCCTAAATTTTCTCAAATATTTTCAAAGCTTTTAAATAATTTTTCCCTATGAAAAACCATTTCTGGCCTTAAGAAGAAGCCATTAAATAAAATATAAGAATAATATTTAAAATTAATATTTGGGGTTTTTGGAAAGTCTTATTTATAGTAGGTTTGAAATAAAGTCTTTGGAGGATAAGAATCCACCCGATTTGAGGACTTGTAGTGCAAACCTCATTTCAGGGGGTTTTGAAAAACCTACTTTGAATGAATCATTTTTGGTCAAAACAAAATTTGATAAAAATAGTTTTGTGCACTATTCACATGGCATGATCATTGGGCAAGAGGTTTGGGACATGGAAGATGAATATGAAGTGGAATAGAATCTAGGAGTGCCATACCACAATCATCAAGCAAGCAAAGATCATAGCAAACAAGCACAAGCATGTTTCAAAAAGTTTTAGTTGGCTCCAAATTTTATAAACCCAAACATATCAATGTGCTATAAACACAGGGTGTGACATGAGGGTTGTTATGGGGACCCCCTTGATCTTCATTTTAGGATAAAGCTTGTCTAGCAAGGCCCAACATTGGTACTATTTGCTTAATAACAACTAAACTTTGCATAGGGCATGATCACCCCGTGGATAATTACTCAACAACCTGGGCCAATGCTCCTCATGAGTGTTGGTCCAAAACGGGCTGCCTGCGGGGCCGCCTCAAGGAAACTCGGGGATTGGTTTTCTCTGTAGCTATTCCCATCCGGTCGTGTCCTAAGAACGAGATATGCGACTCTTATCGGGTTTGTTGACACGTCAGGTGGTCTTGCTAGACTTGTTTTACCTTTCTCGAATGTCTTGCGTGAGAAACTCTGATCTTCTTCGGGCTATCTCAAGGTGTCAGATTTCCTTTGGAATTGCCTAGGATGATCACGAGATACATGGTCGATGTTATTCCCGCGACATCTGGTTAATTTGTGATGGGTGAGTTGGAGCACCCCTGCAGGGTTAAATCTTTCGGAAAGCCGTGCCCATGGTTATGTGGAAAACTTGGATACTTTGTTTAACACCCGGTCATAGCAAACTTGAAGTAAACTCTAATAAAACACACCAACTGTGTGCGTAACCGTGACTGTCTCTTCGCATGATTCCTTATTCGAGAGAGAACACGGTGGGGTTATGATTGACATAAGTAGGTTTTCAGGATCAGTTAGTGATCATTACTAGTTCACGTCCGTTGGCGTAGACCACCATACTTTAATTTATGTATCCATAGGTTAGCCACCCAAATAAATTCTTAGTCGCTTGATGTAGCCTCACCACTTAACCATACCTCACCTATTAAGCTTTAATAGTCTTGATACCCTTGGAAATGAGATTGATGAGTCCGTGTGGCTCATAGATTACTACAAAAACAGTTGCAGGTACAGGTGATGCGATGATTTGACGTGAGCGCGATGTTTGTTTTGATTTGGAGTTCTTCTTCATCTTCTTCGTTGATCTAGGATGGGTTCCAGGTGGACCCTGCTCTTCTGTATGATGTCTGAGTATGTTGTTGTATTGATGTGAACTTGATGTAGCTTGTGGCAAGTGTAAGCCAATTCCATATACTCATCGCTTCTGTACATGTACTTGTATTGATATCCACTCTTGCAACATGACGAGATGCGCTTCTATCCCTGTCGAGGCCCTCATGCCGAAATAAGGATAGGATCACCTCTTGGGCGTGACAAGTTGGTATCAAAGCTAGGACTGACCTAGGAGCCCCCTTGATTGACCGAACTTGGTCAAGTCAAGTCTAGTAAAACTATTTTGAGTCTAGTTATATCGGAGAGTAGGATTCTTTTTACTCCTCTTTTATACTCTGGTGAGGTATTCGACTTAGGAATTTTGATTCTACTCCTCTGCTCACTCAATTTTTTTAGGATCACGCTGGTATTTTGGAAACTATATGACACCGATGTGACGGAGTTCTGTCTTGGTACCTCCTGTCTGACTTGATTTCTTCCGGGGAGTTGAGCTCCAGGGAATTCTTGGCACATCATTATCATGCAGCTTCCTTAGTATCTCAGGACGGAGGGTGGTCGGAATTGCTTCAATACTTGTCGTGGTGAGATAAGGTCGGAGTCACCCAGTACTGGGGAGGCATCCGGGGTACCACCATGGTTAGTATCGTCGTGCTTTCCAGGATCTGAGTTAGATGGACTTGCAGAAGCCTCTCGTTATGTGTTGAAGGATGGATACAGTTGGGGTGTAGGTTTGTTAGTTGTGTGAGATATTTCATCCTTGTATCCCCAACACCGGATTGCATAATCAAGAAAGTTTTCAGAAGTTATTAGGTGAGAATTCATGTATTTACCTAGGCTATCTTCCAACAGATCATGATGTGAGGTTGGGGTTCGACATCTAGTGGATTCATTTGTTCACGGTCTTTCTTATAGAGGACAGTCTTGATTTATGCTTCGTCAAGCCTTGTAGTTCACTACGCCTAGGGAGCATATTCGAGCGTCATTTCAATATGGCAATCCAATGTATGATCGAGCCCGTGCGAACCTTACCATGAAAATATCGAGCGAAATCTCTGTCATGAATTTGTTCTATCTTGTTTCATAAGCCCCGTCCTTTGTTTTGTTTTGTATATGGTAATTCAAAATGCTTCGATGTCAAGTGGTGATTTCATATCTTTCCCAAGTGTTCTGATATTTCTGTGGGATTGCTAATTCTTTTGCCCAAACAAGTTATCATATCAATTCTTTTCCACCAGTGTGCTTCTCTCCAAGATAATTCTATCCTCTTCAATATTGCAAGATCAATTCTCATTTCTTTCTGGAGTTCATATCATCTGTCTCAAGGTGTCTTTGTTTTTCCCCAACCCCCCGCCCCTTTTCTTCAATGACTAAATTGTCTTCCAAGTGCCTTCATCTTCATCAATGCTTGCGCTACCACTTCTTCATATCGTATCCGGTGATTCCTTGTGGAGATTCTCAGGAGTTTCAATTTCAAGATCTATCCTCATATTCCTTGTTCTCGTTGTTATTCTTCTCTGGTGGATTCAATTCAAGCTTCAGTGTTCATCTTATCCATTCTCATTCGTTCAATGGTTTCCATGTTGGAATTTCTTTTCCAGGCCTCTCTTGTTTATTCGTCCCTCTCTATTCTATCTGGAGTGTTGAAGATATCTCAGAAGACATTCATTTTCATTCTTGTCCTCTTAAATTATTTTGAGGGTCTCATATCATCAAGTCTCAGTTTCTACTGGTGCAATCTCTCTTTCTAAGCAATTGTTTCAACGGTGTTTCATTGAGTGGGCCCATAACCCACAGGTTTTTTCCCAGGATCCTACCTGACTCTTCTAATGTTTCCGGAGATGCCCTCGAGTTCTTTTCAAATATGGTGCAAGAATGATTTTCATCAATCATATTACTCTTCCAAGATCGCTCTGAATGATTTTGTCATTGTCTCAACCTTTCCTTATTCGTTATTCCGGAGTATCTCAGTAATTCGTGGTGTTGTATCTCGTCATCATTCTCAGCATTGAAGATCGAAGGTGAGTTTCTCTTAAATCTTTGTTCATTCTTCCAAGATTCATGGTTTTAGGTTGTTGCTATCATCTTAAATTGTTTTGATCATGAGTAATTCCATCCTTATCTATCTGGTGCATTCAGAGTTGTTTTCATTCCTCGATCCTCCGAAGGCCATCGTTTCAAAAGATCCCTTGTTCTCAACTTTCAGCTTTCGTTCTCAAATTATTCTCAATTGTTGTTCCTTTGTTAGTACCTCAATTATTCTGGTGCCTTGTTCAGTTTCTATTAGGCAAATCTTGGTCTCTTCATTCTAATGTGTCCTCTTTAGTTTCTAATTCTTTCTGGTGTATCATTCAAGACCTCTTCAAGTTTGTGCTATATCTATCTTTCCTATCTCTTCCAAAAGGATAAGTGGTATGCCAAATCCGTTGTTTGTCATCAATTTAACTTGATGAATGATAGGCATAACATAATTCTTATTCTTGTTTCATCCAAGTGATCTCAATCCTTCTTCTGAAGTTGTTCATGATATCAAATTCCTTATCCAAAGTGGTCATCTTTCTTTTCTGGAGTTCCTAGTTTTGCTCAAGTATCTTGTCGCGAAGCATCATCTAAATCATTGGAAAGCCTTAATCTTGTCTTTTCGCAACCTTCAATTATTTTCTATAATCCTTCCATTATGAAGTTCATCCCGAGGGTATTTTATGGTGGCTGTTAAAGATGTAATTCTTGTCGAATTGTTCATCAAGATTCTTGTTGTAGGTGCTCAAGTGTTCTTAATCTTGGATTTCTATGTTCAATTCCTTCTCCATTGTCTTTTGAGATGGTGTTATTAAATTCTTGATTATGTGGAGTCTCAAAGGGAAATTTGTCAAGAACAAGATAAGTAAACCCATCATCTTTCCTCGGAGTTATCTTGGGTTGGATTTCACCTAAAGAATTTCCTAAGGATTGTTGCTATCTTGGTGTCTTAAATGATCCAAGTTTTCTCCTCCTCTTCTTGGTGAAAGAAGTTTTCATCCCTTTTGCTCCCAAACAATCCTTGTTTTTTCCGTGGCCGGTTGTCACCACATAATTTTGAGATGTTTTTCCATAAGTCCACAATAAGTTTGTTCTTTTCGTTTTTGATTTTTTCAACAACCCCGTTCAATCTCTTCTTGTAAGATGCTTTTCAAGTTCAATGGTGGTAGAAGTTATTATTTTCATCTCCGTTCTTTCCTTCCAATGATCTAGTTTCTATTCTTTTCTTCCAGAGGCATTGACATGTTGCTCTCTTTCAACCATCATCTAGTTTGATTAAATCAAGTTCTTCCCGTTCTTATCCATTTTACCGGCGTGTTGTGTTCTATGTTCAAGTTCCTTCATTCTTATCAAGTTTTGCTTCTCTATCCTACCGAAGTGCTGCCAAAATTTCTTGTGAATTCTTGCTTGTTCCTCATGTCATTCTTCATCTCTTTCCAACCTTCATGTTTCATTGGTTTCACTCGTTTGTCAAACAAGCAACTAAGTTTTACCTCTTGCTCTTTCTCTTCCCCTTCTCATTCTTAGATCTCGGGACGAGATCCTCATGTAGTGGAGGAGAGTTGTAACAGCCCGAGACCGACACTCCAGTAGATTCCCCTTTTGTTTACATTCTCGTCGCGTGGTTCATTTGGTTGTTGCCTTCATCATCGCATCGTTCGCATCATGTGCATAGCATCGTCACTCATTTTTTAAAACTTGCATTCGTTCGTAGTTGTCGGTTCTCTCCGTTCTTGTCGTTGCCTGTTTCGAGCCCAACCATACACACACGCGCCTGCGGCATCAATAAAATATTGTTTTTAAAAGATCCTTTAAAATATTATCGGATTGGTTTGAAACTTGGCGTGCGGTCTTTTTATATTGTAGGTAGGCCGCCTACCAAATTTCGTCGCATTCCGATTCCTTTGATACCCCATCGGTCAGTCATAGCAGTGCAGTCATCGGATTATTCGTCGGACATTTTCGATTTTGCAAAACTTCATTGCCGGGCCACAGTTCTTTCTCTCTTCCCTTCCTAGCCCAACTACACGGCCACTAGCCAACTAGCCCCTCTCTCCGTTTGTGGTCATCGGATCGCGATCGGACGGACGAGACTCAGGCAAGCCCTAGTGCCATTCCCTATTTAAACCCCCATGGAGAGAGCCCCCTCACTCTCTAGGTTTTCCCCAATGTAAAATTGCAGCCACACCCCTAGAAAACCCCACCTGCAGCTTCACCTCCCTCTCCCCCGAAATTCCACCTCCATAGCTAATTTCAGCCCTTAGATCTGAGTTCTGGGCTGAAAATTACCCAAATCCCACTTACTGGACATGTCCGGCGGCCAACCCGGACAATGCCTGGCTAACCGCAGAGCCCTGCAGCCGCCCAAGCATCCCCGCGCTCGAACTAGCCGTGCCTACAGCCGATCGAGGGGAGGAGCCCCTCGATCCCGAGCCACCGGTGGACCTCGCCATCTCCGGCCGCTGCCGTCCCTCGCCGGAGTAGTTCCGTCGGACCTCCTCGCACCCTTCCTTCTCTTCCTCCTCTCCTTCTCCTCTCCCTAACCCCCGGCCTCCCTCTCTCTCTCCTACAGGTCCCTGCCGCCATGGATGCCCAGCTCGCCACCCCAAGCCGCCGTTGCCGCCAACCTCCGGCTAGATCTGGTGGCCCTAAGGCCGGATCCGAACCCGACGCCCTTCCCCGACCTTCTCCTTCCCCGGCCTTGGCCCTCGCCCCACCGCGCCATGGCCGGCTCATCTGCCACTGGCGTCCTCTGCTCAATCGTGAGCAGAGAGACGACGAGTGCGTCGCTTGCCGGCCTCATGGGCCTCACCCCTCCGCTGGCCAATTCGCCTCCCGTCTTTCGCCCAGAGCCCCAAGGTGAGCTAAGCTCCGCCCTGGGTGCTCCTGATCTATCTTGCGGCCGCATGCGTTGCTGGGCCATGTGCAGATTCGGCCCGATTCGGGTTTTCCCCCCTGCGCAGTGAATTTGCTAATTACCTGTGAATTTTAGAATTATAGAAAAACCCATGTTTTTAAATTTTTAATAACTTTTTAACAGTGCATCGGATTAAAAAACATTATATATGAAATTTGATTAGAATCTCGCGTAGATTCATAATTTCCAACTTTCACACATGATAAAGTAATTTCACTTGCTGTTTGCATTAATTTGCATAAATTCCATGCTAAAATGATTTATTTCAAAACTACTAAACCGTAGCTCCGATTAAAATGTTTTACGTATGTAACTTGACTAGAAAAATGTGTAGAATCACATGGTGACATTTATTCTATTGTTTAACAACCCTAAAATACAGTTAGTACAGATCTGGACCAAATTCATATTATGCTTATGGGGATGTTTTGGAAATGCTATATGTTGGTTCCGGCCCCATTTAAAATGCCTAGATGATATATTTGTTCATGCTTCACCTCTTGCCATGTTTAACAACATTTAATATTGATGAGTACCTAAACGGGAGTGAAATAAATAATTTGAACGTGAAGTTTCGTCAATATGCAACTCGTTGCATATTGAACTTCACTTAATATGTAGTGGTTGTTTGTTGTGCTTTCCATGCCATGCCCTGCGTTGCATATTAAACCGGACATGCATCATATTTGTTTGCGCATCGTGTCATGCATATGTTGTGGTGTATCTTGTGTTAACTGTTGTTTCCGGATTGCTTCTTCTCGACAGAGTTCTGAAAGCGTTCGGAGTGTGAGGATTTGTTTGACTACGTTTGCTCGTCTTCTTCATGGGCTCGTTCTTCTTCCAAGAAGGATCTCGGGCAAGATGACACATTTCCCTAGATACCACTACTATCATTGCTATGCTAGTTGTGCCACTTTTATCATTATGCCACGCTACCTACCACTTGTTTGTCAAGCCTCCCAACATTGTCATGAAAGCCTCTAACCCTCCACCTTCCCAGCAAACCTTTCTTTGGCTATGTTACCGCTTGCTCGACCCTTCTTATAACGTTTCTAGCTGCAGGTGCAATTGCTTCCATGTGACAACATGGACTTTCTTTTGTTATCACAATATTATTGCTTTTCAATTTAATGCACTTATACACTTGGTAAAGGGTGGAAGGCTTGGCCTTTTGCTTGGTGTTTTGTTCCACTCTTGCCGCCCCTAGTTACTTCTGAACTGGTGTTATGTTCCATAATTCAACGCTCCTAACATGCTTGGGGTTGTTATGGGGACCCCCTTGATCTTCATTTTAGGATAAAGCTTGTCTGGCAAGGCCCAACATTGGTACTATTTACTTAATAACAACTAAAATTTGCATGGGGCATGATCACCCCGTGGATAATTAATCAACAACCCAGGCCAGTGCTCCTCATGAGTGTTGGTCCAAAATGGGCTGCCTGCGGGGCCGCCTCGAGGAAACTCTAGGATTTGTTTTCCTTGTAGCTAGTCCCATCCGGTCGTGTCCTAAGAATGAGATAAGCGGATCTTATCGGGTTCGTCGACTCATTGGGCGGTCTTGCTGGACTTGTTTTACCTTTCTCGAATGTCTTGCATGAGGAACTCTGATCTTCTTCGGATTTCCTTTGCAATTGCCTAGGATGATCACGAGATCCATGGTCAAGGTTATTCGCACGGCGTGTGGTTAATTTGTGATGGATGAGTTGGAGCACCCCTGCAGGGTTAAATCTTTCGGAAAGCCATGCCCGCGGTTATGTGGCAAACTTGGATATTTTGTTGAACACCCAGTCATAACAAACTTGACATAAACTCTAATAAAACACACCAACTGTGTGCATAACCCTGACTGTCTCTTCTCGTGAGTCCTTATCCGAGAGAGAACACGGTGGGGTTATGATTGACGTAAGTGTCGGGACCCCGATCCTAAGTCATATGAATCCAGACGGTAACATATCAAATCACTTTGCGGCCTCACACACGGTAAGCTCGACGGCTGAAGCATTACCTTAGCCGGGACCGTTTGCGTCTTTTGGCTCACCTATGTGAACATGTCGCTGGCAATCAAACAACAGAGAACCCGGGCCGACATGACTAGTCATAGAACCCAAGTGGCACATCCGTACGGAAACATGCATACATAACCAACAATGTAGTTGTCGGTCTCAAGCATGTGTAGACGAGTCATAGCAAGCTACAAGGACTCCATTACGCTGTGGGACATAAATGTCATCACTGCACGTACACGAGTCATAGCAGGCTATGGGGACTCCATTACACTTTGAGACATTTCCCCGAAGGGGTAGACACAACAACAAAGAAGGATACATGCCGGTCAATCAATGTGTCCGGAGCAGTAGAAAGCTACCAGGGCTTCGTGGAAGCACAAAGAGACAGTTTCCCATAAAGAGTACTACTAAAGGCACATGTCTTGGTGTCGGATCCCATACATACCTTTGCACGTCACACGTACGCACGACATGCCCGATATCCATAGATACAACTATGGCATCACAACATAACCATACGTCAACACAACTTTCATCTAAGAGTCTCAGAAGAGCCTTGCTTAATATGTTCTTACAGATAGGGGTCACATGACCCAACACTCAAGTCATACACGCAAGTTCACACAAACCAAGCGGAAGCATAAAGCTGTCTGAGTACAGACAGATGAAAGGGTAAAAAGGCACATGGCCTGACTATCTACAGCTTGCCACAGGGCATAAGGTTGTAGCTGCGACACCAGCTATTCGGCATCGTCGACATCTAGATAGAACCCACCTGATGGGTCCTGAGTCTGATCTGCAACATTTATTAAGCAAACATGAGTGCAAACATACTCAGCAAGTCTTTAAAGAAGACCTAGACTATTCATGCTCATGTATCAACAAGGGGAGTGGTAGAGTTTATGTAGCAATGCCAGCTTTGACTCATGGCTAACCTAGACTACACAATTTTAATTCTTTGTTTAGATTTTAGATCACGCACACAAGTCGACTAAATCCATAACAATAATCCACCATGGACTCACTTCCCTCTCGTGGGAGAGTGCCATCCACAGTAATGACACTTGTCTTGATATTGTTTTCATAAGTATCCATTTGACTATCTATGAACAGCATAAGCTTTCCAAGTAGAACATATCCAACGACGTGGCTATTCGAATAGTTTCATACCCTGCAGGGGTGTACTTCTTCACACACGCTCTCGCCACTTATCGCTATGTGCTCATAAAACCATGCACCTCGGCAAACTGCAACTGGAAGCCCAGCAAGGAAGTCGGCCATGACCGTCAACCACATAAGACCTCTAGTCCAGGCTATCGCCTATTTGAGACTGAACCCAAACGGAAGTCCGGCCGAGTTTCCGCAACGACCCCAAATGATGTGCGCAGGGTTCCCAATCCCACCATCCGGGTGACCCTTGGTACACCATGCCACTGCCTACCGCGTTGTAACCCACCCCTAGGGTCAATGCTACGCACGGCCTCCAGCATGGTATAAACACCAGAAACTACTTGCAACTCCTGGACAAAGGACTAAGCGATCGATAAGTCAAGAGGGTCAATTAAGTATCCCAACGTGTGGTAGTAAGTAGTCTTGGAGACAACCCGCTATGTACTCCTACATAGCCTCTCATCGCTACCTTTACCAACTCAGGTTCATCATAAGCTTATCTTATCAGAACATCATTATTTCACTCTAGTTCATCACCCAGATGAATCAGATCTGACACAACTGTAAGCATAGCAAGTATAACAGGCAAAGTAAGCTAAGCACATCATGACACAAGCATCTACCAAGTATTCTAGGTTGCAAGTTTTAGCTATTTACTATGACAATGACAGGTCATGCAAAAGAATAGGGTCATCTACCGTGCATGCCAGACAAGTGAACGTTTGTCCTAATGCAATAAACAAGAGCAGGAGCGAGAGAGTGGGATGTTATCGGAATGATCAAAAGGGTTGCTTTCCTTGCTGGGTAGTAGGAAGGTTTTCTCCTTCGTTGTAATACTTGGAGGTATCCTCAGAAGCAGGGCCTACCGCAATGCAGGTAAATAACAATCAATACACGCAAATGCAACAGTATGATGCATGATCATGACATGGCAGCATGTATGGATGAACTAATGCAACTATTCTCCATGTGAAATGAACGAAGTTTGAATATAGGTTCAAAATCATTCTCCATTTCAAATTCCATATATTGATGTATTAGTAAATGTCCATGTTCATCTACATAGGTTGCTCGAACATGCATGATAATAGCACCCTTGGATTCATTGGATTTTTCTGATAAATTTTCATATATTAATTATTTTCATCTGCTCAACAGATTGATTTATATGAATTTAAGAAGTTTTAAGCATTTTCTGGAATTATTTTAATTCAGAAAAGTCATTACTGCATCACCATGACATCACTATGACATCAACTAGTCAACAAAACGTTGACAGGGTCAGTAACAAAGTTAATTGATTAACTAATTACTAATTAGATTAGGGTAGGGCCCATTGGTCAGTGGGTCATTAGCTTAATTAAATTTATTAATTAAATAATTAATCAGGGTTTAATTAACACGGCCCGGCCCCACTTGCCAGTTGACCTGGGGTCAAACCCCTGTGGTCAGCTCCGGCATGACCCACCGGCATTGAGCCGCCGGTGGCTCCAGAGACGGCGGAGGGCTCGGGATCCCTCCTCTGGTGACCAAAAGGACGGCAGAGGGCACCAGACGGACCTACGCTTACGCGTGCATCCATCCCAACACCTCTCAGGGGCTGAGATGGCCGGGATTGACACTGGCGACAAGCTCAGCGGCTGTCGAACATTGGGCGAGCATGAGCTCGATGAACCAGGGCGCAACACGGTCAAAACTTGGCATCTACAAGCACTACGCGGCCCCACGAGTTCGATGGTGGTCTCTAATGGACCAACTAGTCACCGGAGCATCGTCGGCGACGAGCTCGTGCGGCGGGTCATTCGGGAGAAAACGCAATCGGGGCCTACAGAGGGGGAAAAGGCCGAGGAAGAGAGGGGAAAGATCCGGGAGCTCACTGCGGGGTTGAAGCCATCGAAAGCTTGCTCGGGGAGGGCTCGGAGACGACGAATCAACAGCGGCAAGGTTCGGGTCCGAGGAGGAAGACGAGCTCGGGGACGATGCTTCAGGGCTCCTGGCAATGCGTGGCTTGGTGTAGAGGACGGGGACGACATAGTGGAGCCTTTTGTGGTCTCAGGGGGGCACAGGGATGGCTGGATCTACGGCGGTGAGCTAGCAGCACCGTCGGCCATGGTGGAGCGGAGGAGGGAAGAGGGCAGGGGGCAAATGCGATAGAGAGAGGGATGAGGACGGCAACGGCGTCCTCATCCTCTCGCCAGCGCGATAGGGGGACGTAGGCACACAAAGAGCTGTGTGGCAGCTCCGGTGTGCGCGTGAAGTGAGCACACACTCGTCCTCCTGGCCGCCAGGAGGACGACGACGGTGCTAGGCCAGCTAGGCCGGCCCAGGTTATGCCTGCTATTCATTTCTGTTTTATTTCTTCTTTAATCTATTCTGACATTGGTTTTATTTATTTTCAATCACAATTGCTAAGTATAAAATATCCCAAATATTTTATAGCACCAAGTTTGAATATTTCAAACTCCTATAAAAAAATTCCAGAATATTTTGAAATCTGAAATATTGATATTGCTTTATTTGGCATTTTCAGAGGCTTTATTATTTATTTTTGAAATGCTAAAACTGTTCAAATAATTTAAATGACCCCTGATATATTCATGTCCTTATTTATCAGACATAGGGAACATTTTATGGGCATTTTGGATTTGTTGATTTTTCACAAACTTTAAATTAGTTTGATTCAAATGAGGGTTTGGGGTTTCTTTTACTCCCCATTTCATGTTGATGCCAAATTGAAATATGATGCACACACATGTTGTCCTATGACAACTAACTAGGGATGTGACAACTCACCCCCACTAAAAAGAATCTCATCCCGAGATTTTGAAGTCGTCGGGAAGAGCGCGGGGTACTGTAGTCGAAGACGATCTTCTCTTTCCCATGCAGCCTCCTTTTCAGAATGGTGTGACCACTAAACCTTGAGAACCTTGATGTTTTGACGCCGAGTGGTATGGTCAGCTTGATCAAGAATACAAACAGGGTATTCTCGATATGTAAGGTTATCTTGGAGATCAAGCGCTTCGTGGTCTACTTCACGGACAGGGTATGAGAAGCAACACCTGAGTTGCGAGACGTGGAAGACATCATGAACCTTGGAAAGATGCGGTGGAAGTTCCAATTGGTAGGCAACCTCTCCTCATTTAGCAACAATGCAAAAAGGTCCAATGTAACGAGGAGCCAACTTGCCCTTGATACCGAATCGATGGGTACCCTTTTGAGGTGTAACCCGAAGGTAAGACTTCTCATCAACTTCATAGGTCACATCCTTATGATGGCAATCATATTGGCTCTTTTGACGAGATTGGGATGTTTTCAAATTTTCAGGAATAATGCGAGCTTGCTCCTCTGCATCCTGGATCATATTCGGGCCAAAGAGTTGCGTCTCTCTGGTTTCTGACTAGTTAATAGGTGTTCGACACCTTCGTCCATAGAGAACTTCAAAAGGGGCTTTGCCCAAGCTTGATTGATAACTATTGTTATAAGCAAATTCGGCAAATGGAAGACATTTCTCGCAATTCATACCGAAGGATATAACACAAGATCAGAGCATGTCTTCGAGGATTTGATTGTCTCGCTCAACTTGACCACTTGATTGCAGGTGGAAAGCAGTGCTAAAGGATAGATGAGTCCCCATGGCGGTTTGGAAACTTTCCAAAAATTGGGAAGTAAAGATACTTCCGCGGTTTGAGTTAATCTCCAATGGAACACCATGAAGAGAAACTATTCGAGAAATATATAACTCCGCTGGCTGACTAGCAGTTATACTCTCCCGAAAAGGAAGAAAATGAGACACTTTAGAAAGGCGGTCAATGACCACAAGGATAGCATTATTCCCTCTCTTAGTCATGGGAAATCCGGGAATGAAATCCATACCGATCTTATCCCATTTCCATTCAGGAATAGCTAAACGTTGGAGGGTGCCAGCAGGCCTTTGATGTTCTGCTTTCAAGCGACGACAAACGTCGAAGTTAGCAACGAACTGAGAAATTTCTCTCTTCATCCTAGTCCACCAGAACCTCTGGCATAGGTCCTGATACATCTTGGTCCTACCAGGATGAATTCTAATAGGGGAATCATGAGCCTCCCTAAGGATAAGCTGACTTAAGCGTGTGCTCTTCGGAACCACCGACCGGTTTTGAAAGAACACAACACCCGCATCGTCCTTGGAGAAATCTTTAGCATTTTCGCTAGCAATATTCTCCTTGATCCGAGATATACCCTTATTGTACTTCTGGATAGCTACTATTTGATCCTTAATAGTAGGTTTCCCCACCAGGTTGGATAGGAATCCTTGAGGAACAATGTGGAGGTTCAACTTCCAAAATTCCTCATGGAGAAGTGGTTGACCTTGTTGTAACATCAGGTTGTTACAATAAGACTTACGACTTAGTGCATCAGCCATGACATTGGCTTTCCCCGGGGTGTAAGTTATCCTTAAGTCGTAATCTATAATCAACTCAACCCACCGTATTTGCCTGAGATTCAAATCCGGCTGGGTGAAAATATATTTCAAACTTTGGTTATCAGTGTAAATTTCACAACGATTACCCAGAAGGTAATGTTGGCAGGTTTTCAGTGCATGGACCACAACTGCAAGCTCAAGATCATGTGTTGGATAATTATCCTCATGTGGACGCAACTGTCGAGATGCCTATGCAATCACATGACGATCTTGCATGAGAATCCAACCTAGACCTTGTCGTGAGGCATCGCAATAGATAACAAAGTCCTTAGAGAAATCTGGTGGCACCAGAACGGGAGCAGAGGTCAGTCGTCTTTTTAACTCCTGAAAACTGTGCTCGCATTATGGAGTCCACTCGAACTTCTTATCTTTCTTGAGGAGTTTAGTCAGGGGTTTCACAACCTTGGAGAAATTCTCGACAAAGCGGCGACAATAGCCTGCTAAGCCAAGGAAACTCCGAACTTGCTTAACCGATTCAGGTTGAGTCGAATCAAGGATGGCCTGAACTCTCTCGGGATTGACAACAATACCTTTACTAGAGATAACATGGCCCAGATAGGTCACTTCTGACAACCAAAATTCACACTTGGAGAATTTGGCATACAGACGATCCTCTCGAAGTTTCATCAACACCAGCTTTAGATGTTCGGCATGTTCCTGTTCATTCTTCGAGTAGATGAGTATGTCGTCGAGGTAAACCATGACAAATTTATCCAAATACTGCATGAAGATCGAATTCATCAAGCGAGAGAAGGTGGCTGGGGCATTGGTTAAACCAAAGGACATGACGGTGTACTCGTACTGGCCATAACGAGTAACAAAAGCCGTTTTTGTAATGTCCCCATTTCTAATTCGGATTTGATGGTATCCCAACCTCAAATACATTTTGGAAAAGACAGAGGATCCAGCGAGTTGGTCATACAAATCGTTGATCCTGGGGAGCGGATACTTGTTCTTAATGGTGACCAGATTCACTAGTCGATAATCCACAACCATCTGATTAGATCCATCCTTATTCTTGACGAAGAGGATGGGACAAGCCCAAGGAGAAGAACTAGGACGGATGAAACCTTTCTTCAAAGCCTCATCAAGTTGAATCTTAAGTTCGGCTAGTTCTAAGGGTGCCATCTTATAGGGTCTTCTAGCTATTGGGATAGTCCCTAGGATGAGCTCTATCACAAACTCAACATCTCTGACAAGTAGAATTCCTGGCAGTTCTTCTGGAAAGACATCTGGAAAGTCACAGACTACCAAAATATATTATAATTCTTGAAGAGGGCTAGCATTGAGGGAATAGAGTTGGCGCTTGGCTGCTCGAGTGGAGACATTAACTATCTCACCCGATGGATGTGTAAGTTGAACATTCCTAGCATGAGTATCGATCTTAGCATAGTGGGCTTTCATCCAATCCTTGCCTAAGATGATATTGATGTACAAAGACTTGAGGGCTATCAAAGATGCTAGGAAGACTAGCCTATCCACAAGAATATCATTATCATGGCTCACCCTAGAGGTTTGCCATTTTGAACCAGGAGTCTAAACTACTAAAGGAGTAGGCATATCACAAAAAGACATTTTATGCAACTATGCATAACTTTCTGAGATGAATGAATGAGATGCCCCAGTATCAAATAGAACAAATGCTGGATGACTATTGACAAGGAGCGTACCTAGGATAACATCAGGATCCTCAAGGGCTTCCTCAGCAGAAACATTGTTCTCTCGTCCACAGCAGGAGCTGGCTTCACGTAGAAGGCTTTTCCCGTCTTCCCACGTCCAGCCGGCTTGGCATTCTTTTGAGGACACTCACGGGAGTAGTGTCCTGGTTCCCCACATTTGTAGCAGACCACGGTGGAACGGGGAGCAGCATTGGGAGGAGGACCTCCAAATGGCCTGGCTGGAGGGTTTGGCTGAGTTGGGCGAGGCACCTGGAAGGATGGCCTCACGGTATATCTTGGCGGCAGAGCTGCGTTGGGCACCCACACCAGGCGTTTGTTGGAGCCTGAGCCAGATGCGGGGTTGAAGTCACGATTGTGCTTCCTAGTGGCCTCGTAGTCAGTATGTTAAGTCTCGGCATTGATAGCTTTGTTGACAAGAGCCTGGAAGGTTGTGCACTCATGCAGGCGCAGATCTCGACGGAGCTCAGGACTAAGTCCCTTGCGGAATCTAGCCTGTTTCTTGGCATCGGTTGAAACTTCCTCCGAAGCATAGCGAGAAAGATTGCCGAACTCATGGCTATTCGCATCCACTAACAGTCTGCCCTAGGTGAAAGCACAGAACTCCTCTCTCTTGCGATCCATCAGTCCTTCCGGGATGTGATGGGTATGGAATGTCGTGCTGAATTCTACCCAAATTGGTGCGGGGTCTGCGGGACGCATGGCTTCATAATTTTCCCACCACAGATTGGCGTGTCCTTCTAGAAAGTAAGTAGCAAAGGTCACCTTATTGGCCTCGGATATGTTGGCAACTCGGATCTTGCAAAACATGCTGGTCATCCAGTCATCCGCGTCGAGTGGATCGACCGAATGATGATACTTAGGTTGGTACAGCTTGATGAAATCACCAAGAGACACACCATCATTGTGGTCATTGCGGGGAGCACGCACTATGTTCTGCTCAATTCCTTCCAACAGCCTGTTGGTCTCCCTTTTGTTCCATTCAGCTTCAAGCATCACTTCTGCCAAAGAGGGCGCATGTGGCAGGTTCTCTTGCCTTGGCTGGCTTCCCTTGGCCTGCTCGGGGGCAGGCATGGGGTTATTCCTTGTTGCCACCATCCTGGGAAAACAAACCCACATCTTAGACATAGAGGACATCAACTCCAAGACATGAGATAAGGAATGTACTAGAAAACATGGCATGCATGGTAATCACCCAATAAACATGGTAATAACAACTGCCATATGAACACCATGATTCATTCACACCATGACATACTTCAGTACAAGTCAAAGCTGAAAAACAACTACTAAGAGATGACACAACTCATCGGAGGCATTACAAGCTTCTTATACATTATCTATCTACACCTCCGGAACTCAACTCTCAACCTCAGTCATATCCCACAAGACAAGCAGGACTATGGCGATACGACTACTACCCTACTAGTACTAACATCCACGTACTCAAGCATCGCCGTACAATGCCTCATATAGGTTACCCCTGTGACCCGGGAGCTGAACCTGAGGATCTGGAAACACTCTAGCCTGTGATCCCTGGAAACCATAAAGACACAAATGTGGCCTTGGTCCCCTTATTGGCGGCAACAGCGGTCCTTGAAGAGGGGTGATGCCTCTAACATCGGGCCAGTCTACGCGTGCTTGTAGATAAGTCTGCGATGGGTTCAGCATCACCAAATCTCCATAGCCTGCCTGCACGACAGGTGCCAACTGCATCAGGGCTGTCCAAAGACGTGCACGGGTAGCATAAAGCTCCATGCGTAGGGCACGTGCATCACGATCCCTGTTCTCCAACATCTGAGCGGACACCTACAGCCTAGGGTCCTCATGAGAATGATCAAAGTAGGTTGCGCTAAGATAGCTATCGTCTCCTCCTAGAGAAGCAGGAACATATAACAGAACTCCATGTTCTGAAGCAGGCCATGGTGAAACCTCATGATAGTCAGCATGGTGTAGGCGGCCTCTTGAACTACCTTGTCTATGGTGACACCTAATCCATAAGTCCAGCGAAGCGGCTCTGGAGCTCCAGGTTATGAAGGATATATCTTCACAGTACACAGATACTGGCTCTGGTTGAAATCTCGATAATGTTCCTCCACTATGTACTCTGGGTTCCAACGGTAACCAGCCTCCATCATCACTCTAACCAACATGGCCGTGTGACCCGGTACATCGATGCACCTGGTCAGACGCACCGCCTGACGGGAGGGACGAGGGGGCATCTAAAACAGAGAATGATGCAACGACATTAGAGACTCTAGCAGAAATTGGACAGCATAACAACAGTAATTGCTCAAAAAGGATTTGTGGCAAATGCAAAAGATTGGAAAAGCATATCCACTCGACTTTCTAGATTGAAATCTCTTCTCCAACTGTTTGTTACACCAACAATACTCGAGTACCGACATTCACTTGCAAACAAACTAGCTATTAGTCCATGGTTAGTAACTCGTCATCCTAAGAAATAGATGAGAAGCCTAGTTCTTATCCCCGTATAAAAGATGAGAATGACTCAGAATAGAATAACTTGGGAAGAGGAGTAAAACATGCCTTTCGCTCCCTTCCACAATCAATTCCCCTACTTTCCTATAGTGTTTCTAGACTCAACTTCGACCGGTTTGGCTTGGTAGTCCTACAGTCAGTTAGGCTCTAATACCAACGTTGTCGGGACCCCGTTCCTAAGTCATATGAATCCAGACTATAACATATCACATCACTTTGCGGCCTCATGCACGGTAAGCTCCACGGCTGCAGCCTTACCTTAGCCCGGACCGTTTGCATCTTTTGGCTCACTTATGTGAACATGTCGCTGGCAATCAAACGATAGAGAACCCGGGCCGACATGACTAGTCATAGAACCCAAGTGGCACATCCGTACGGAAACAGACATACGTAACCCAACAATGTAGGTGTCGGTCTCAAGCATGTGTAGACGAGTCATAGCAAGCTACAAGTACTTCATTACGCCGTGGGACATAAATGTCATCACTGCACGTAGACGAGTCGTAGAAGGCTACGGGGACTCCATTACACTGCGAGACATTTCCCCGAAGGGACAAACACAGCAACAAAGAATGATACATGTCGGTCAATCAATGTGTCCGAAGCAGTACCAAGCTACCAGGGCTCGGTGGAAGCACAAAGAGGCAGTTTCCCGTAAAGAGTACTACTAAAGGCACATGTCTAGCTGTCAGATCCCATACATACCATTGCACATCACACGTACGCACGACATGCCCGATATGCATAGATACAACTATGGCATCACAACATAACCATACATCAACACAACTTTTATCTAAGAGGCTCAGAAGAGCCTTGCTTAATATGTTCTTACACATAGGGGTCACATGATCCGAGACTCAAGTCATACAAGCAAGTTCATACAAACCAAGCGGAAGCATAAAGCTATTTGAGTACAAACAAATGAAAGGGTAAAAAGGCACATGGACTGACTATCTATAGCCCGCCACACGGCATAAGGTCGTAGTTGGGACACCAGCTATTCGGCATCGTCGACATCTAGATAGAACCCTCCTGATGGGTCATGAGTCTCATCTACAACGTTTATTAAGAAAACATGAGTACAAACATACTCAGCAAGTCTTTAAAGCAAACCTAGACTATTCATGCTCATGTATCAACAAGGGGAGTGGTGGAGTTTATGCAGCAATGGCAGCTTTGACTCATGGCTAACCTACACTACACAATTTTAACTCTTTGTTTAGATTTTAGATATCACACATGAGTCCACTGACACCATAACAATACACCACCATGGATTCACTCCCCTCTCCTGGGAGAGTGCCATCCACGGTACTCACACTTGTCTTGATATTGTTTTTATAAGTATCCATTTGATTATCTATGAACAACATAAGCTTTCCAAGTAGAACATATCCGAGGACGCGGCTATTCGAATAGTTTCATACCCTGCAGGGGTGTAGTTCTTGACACACGCTCTCGCCACTTATCGGTGTGTGCTCATAAAACCATGCACCTCGGAAACCTTCAAGCGGAAGCCCAGCGAGGGAGTCAGCCACGACCCAAATGCATCAGACCTGTCACAACTCTAAGCATAGCAAGCATAGCAAGCAAAGTAAGCTAAGCACATCATGGCACAAGCATCTACCAGGTATGCTAGGTTGCAAGGTTTAGCTATTTACTGTGACAATGATAGGTCATGCAAAAGAATAGGTTCATGTACCGTGTATGACAAACAAGCGAACGTTTGTCCTAATGCAATAAACAAGAGCAGGAGCGAGAGAGTGGGATGTTATCGGATTGATCAAAAGGGTTGCTTGCCTTGCTGGGTAGCGGGAAGGTTTTCTCCTTCGTTGGAATACTCGAAGGTATCCTCAAAAGCAGGGCCTACCGCAATGCAGGTAAATAACAATCTATACACGCAAATGCAATAGTATGATGGATGATCATGACATGGCAGCATGTATGGATGAACTAATGCAACTATTGTCCATGTTAAATGAAAGAAGTTTGAACGTAGGTACAAAATCATTCTCCATTTCATATTCCATATATTGACCAACTAGTAAATGTCAATGTTCATCTACATAGGTTGCTCTAAGACGCATGATAATAGCACCATTGGATTCATTGGAGCATCGTCGGTGACAAGCTCGTGCGGCGGGTCATTCGAGAGCCGATGCAATCGAGGTCTACAAAGGGGGAAAAGGCCAGGGAAGAGAGGGGAAAGAGCTGGGTGCTCACTATAGGCTCGAAGCCGTTGAAATCTTGCTCGGGGAGGGCTCGGAGACGCCGAATCAATGGCGGCGAGGTTCGGGTCCGAGGAGGAAGATGAGCTCGGGGACGGTGCTTTAGGGCTCCTGGCGATGCGTGGCTTGGTGCAGAGGACGAGGATGATGTAGCGAAGCCTTCGGTGGTCTCAGGAGGGCATGGGGATGGCTAGATCTACGATGGCGAGCTAGTGGCGCCATCGGCCATGGCGGACCAGAGGAGGGAAGAGGGTAGGGGGCAAATGCGAGAAAGAGGGGGATGGGGACGACAATGGCGTCCTCATCCTCTCGCCAGTGCGGCAGGGGGACACAGGCACACAGAGAGCTGTGTGGCAGCTCCGGCGTGCGCGCGTAGCGAGCACACGCTCGTCTTCCTGCCCGCGAGGAGGACGACGACGGTGCTGGGCCAGCTGGGCCGGCCTAGGTTCTGCCTCTTATTCCTTTCTGTTTTATTTCTTCTTTAATCTAAATTCTAATATTGGTTTTATTTATTTTCAAGCACATTTTCTAAGTATAAAATATCCCAAATATTTTATAGCACCAAGTTTGAATATTTCAAACTCCTATAAAAAATTCCAAAATATTTTGAAATCTGAAATATTGATATTGCTTTATTTGGCATTTTCAGAGGCTTTATTATTTATTTTTTAAGTGCTAAAACTTTTCAAATAATTTAAATGACCCCTGATATATTCATGTCCTTATTTATCAGATATAGGGAACATTTTTTATGGGCATTTTGGATTTGTTGGTTTTTTACAAACTTTAAATTAGTTTGGTTCAAATGAGGGTTTGGGGTTTCTTTTAATCCCCATTTCATTTTGATGCAAAATTGAAATATGATGAACACACATGCTGTCCTATGACAACTAGCTAGGGATGTGACAGTAAGTAGGTGTTCAGGATCAGTTAGTGATCATTACTAGTTCACGTCCGTTGGCGTAGACCACCATACATTAATTTCTGTATTCGTAGGTTTGCCACCCAAATAAATGCTTAGTCGCTTGCTGCCGCCTCACCACTTCACCATACCTCACCTATTAAGCTTTAATATTCTTGATACCCTTGGAAATGAGATTGTTGAGTCCCCGTGGCTCACAGATTACTACAACAACAGTTGCAGGTACATGTAATGTGATGATTTGACGTGAGCGCGATGTTTGTTTTGATTTGGAGTTCTTCTTCTTCTTCTTCACCGATCTAGGATGGGTTCCAGGCGGCAGCCTGGGATAGCAAGGATGGATCTCATCCTTACCGTTTGTTTTCGTCCGTAGTCGGACCCTGCTCTTATGTATGATGTCTGAGTATGTTGTTGTATTGATGTGAACTTGATGTAGCTTGTGGCGAGTGTAAGCCAATTCCATATACTCATCTCTTCTGTACATGTACTTGTAATGATATCCATTCTTGCAACACGATGATATGCGCTGCTATCCTCGTCGAGGCCCTCGTGCCGAAATAAGGATAGGATCGCATCTTGGGCATCACAAGACCTGGTCGGTGGAACCGGCGGTGGCACTACGTGTTGTCGAGCCAGCCAAGGCTAACGTGGCGGAGGCCCTGGTGGCTCCGGATGCGGCACCGGAGGTGCCAGTCATGGAGACGGAAGTGTCGGCTACCGCGATTAACGTGCTGAGCTGCAAGGAGGAGGAGGGCGATGCTGGCGCCGAATGTGGGACAACCGGGAGCCGGTTCCCGCGCCCTCGCAATTCTCAGCCACCCTGGCAGCCGGTGCCATGGTGAACACTAGAACGTACAGCGAGGAGAGCCGATCCCGAACGTCCATGTTGGACGTGATCCGGGACAGGGAGGCGCTGGCACACGTCCCTGCCATCCTGCCTCAGCCAGCCGGCGGCTCAGTCCCAACTCTTGATGAGCTAGGCGGCATCTTGGCGCGGTGCCGCGAGGAGCTGGCCAAGTTCACCGAGGCGGCCGATAGTACCCTGCAGCATGCCGAGGTAAGATTTATCTTTGTCGATCTTTTTCAGTGGGGGCGCGCAAGCGCACCTACTGGGTGTAGCCCCCAAGATGCAGGCCGGCTGACTGGCTGTGGGACAGCCGGGCCGGATCTTCTTTCGCTTGTGGTTCGCTCACTTTAGCTTGCTATGCTTGCTTTTGCTTTTTTGCTTTTGTCTTCCAGTTGGGGCGCACGAGCGCACCCATTGGGTGTGGCCCCAAGATGCGAGCCTGCTGACCGGTTGTAGGGCAGCCGGGCCGGATCTTCTTTTGCTTGCATTCTGTATTCTTTCTTCTTTTGCTCGTATCCCCTTAACCCTGGCATCCTGGGCAGGCTGGGAACGCTCAACGGCAGGATCTCTTTGACGAAGCGGTCACCGTCCACAACCGTGATAAGCATGACTTCTACCGGCAGGAGGAGAAATTGAAGAGGGTCCGAGGTACGCTTGGCCCAATGGGGGCTTGTAGCCTCCGGTAGTCGGGCCGGCTGCTCGGCAGCCGGGCCGGGTCTTGTGTATTTTTATTAACCATTGCTGGCTTTGTTTTGTAGGGGAGTTGAGCGCCCTCCAGAAGGAGAAGGACAGGGCGGTCCCCGAGCGGAACCGGCTGGCGCAACGCATCTAGTCGATCACCTTGGAAAGGGACCGGCTGGGCGGCCTGCTGGTGGACGAGCAGGCGGCCCAGGAGCGTCTGGCAGCGGACGTGATGTAGAAGGTGGCGGCCAGGGAGGACGTCATCAAGCAGGCGGCTGACACCGGTGAGCGGACCGCCACTCTCCAGGGTGAGGTGACCCACCTCGTGAAGACACTCGAGGCGCGCTCGGGCGAGCTAACCCAGGCGGAGGCGGCTCTAGAGAGGGAGTAGGATTCGTTGCTGCACTTCGCCATCGAGTTGGACGACTCCTTCTAGCGTAAGCCCCGATTTTGTTTTTCAGTCGGCTGAGTTTGTCTAGCCTTTGGGTTGTTCTTTCTGATTACTCTTCTCTTTTCCAGAGCGCTCCTCGGAAACCCAATGCCGCACCGACCATGCCGTGGCGGAGCACCGGGAGTATCTCCGGGAGTGCGGGCGCGAGCTCCCGAACGACGCTGGCAGGGACATGGCGGAGCTCGGGCTGGCCATAGAGAACCAGCTCATCCATCTTCAGTGCAGCATGGAGCGGCTCAAGACGGCCGGCAAGGAGGTGATCGCCGCCTTGTGGCCGGGTCGTGGAGCCCTGGACAGCCGTTTGGGGCTAGGGCTGGAGAACGCCTTGACCCGGATCGAGACTTGGAAGGCGTCTGTGGCTCGGGCCGGTGCGCAGATGGCGCTTCGGTTTGTCATGCCATGGTACCGTGGAGTCGACATGGACCGGTTGGCGACCATGCAGGACGTGTCGAAGGAGGAGCGGGCAACTCGTGAGAGTGCCCTTGTCCACCGGGCCAACGAGCTTGCCTCGTACGTCGATCCGGATGAACTTCTGCCGGTTATCTGCGAGGACGGCGAGCCGGTCCTTGAGGACTCCTTCGGTAATTCCCAAGGCCCAGCGGACGAGGAGGTTGCCGATGAGAGCACCGCCTCCATCACGGGTGGCGACGGCGAGGCCACGGAGACCATGGAGGCGGACCCAAAGGCCATGGCTTCTTCGGGGCACAACATTGAGCCAGCTACCGACGCACCGGCGATTGAGCCGGCCTGCATGCTTTTCCTGTCTCTTTCTTAGCTGCAATACTTATCTTTATGACGCATTTCCACCCACTGGGTGTGTATTATAATGAACCGATGGCTGGTGGCCTTTTTAAGTTTTTGTGAAGCTTGTGGCTAATGCTATGTTTATTTCTTGTCTTGTTTGCGTGCCGGCTTGACCTTACCCTTGTTTGCCATTTTGGTTCTATCTGCTCAAATGTCACAACCCAAGAAATTGCTTGTATTAGTTCCATCATTGAGCATTTATTACATCATATTTAACTTCAAATTAATTTCAAATGGGGGTGATCAAACCCTAGCACAGATAAATTTCAAATAGGTTAAATTATTAAGATAATTGAGTGAATTCAAAATGCTCTTCAAAAATGTTCCCCCTCTTGGATAAATGTTGGCAACAACATATGAGGGATGAATTATATTTTAACAAATATATTGGCAAATTAAATAAATTAGCAAATTTCTAAAAATCACTAATAAATCATTGTAAATATTTTAGTTGCTTCAAAAAAATTTAAAACTTGTTGAGTAATTTGGAAATATTCCAAATGTATCCCATAAATTATTTTAGCGTTTTTGGCTATATGTATTTTGCCCAACAATTAAACAGAAACAAACAAAAATAGAAAAAAAGGAAATAAATAAGAAAACAAAGAGGGAGTACCTTTTGGCCCAGCTCTAAAGCCGGCCTAGCCCAGCAGGGGCGAATCAGTCTTCTTCCTCCTCCGGCCAGAAGGACGCCGGGCGCGTGGTCGCCGCGCGCCGGCCACCTCCTGCCTGTGTGCCTGCCTAGGTGGAGGGATAGACTCCAGGGAGCCGTCTAGATCGAGCCAACCTCTCTCTCTCCCCCCTCCCGAGCTCATTATCCCCCCTCCCTTTGCTTCCTCCCCCTCGGACCCGAGCGGAGCTTGCTGCCGCTCGCAACCACTCCGGTCACGGGCCTTACCCAACCCCTCCAATGAGTTCAGCCGCTCCGCCTCGACGCCCTGCTCCTCTCCGATAAAGAAAACCCGCTAGAGACACCATGCAGAGCCGCCTCGACTTCGTCTTCAATCTCCGGCTCTGTCGACCGCCGCCATCTATTCAGAACATTCCACCCGTCCCCGAGCTCGCTGACCGTCCCGTTCGCCTCCCTGTGAACCCCTCCTTCTTGTCCCCCTAACTCCATGGCCTGCCCCTCGCCGTAGTCGTCGCCCCCTTGTTTCCCGAGCTGCTGCTGCCGCATAGCTCATCGCCGGTCACTCCTGCGGCGACCCCACGACCCCATCGGTGTCCTAAATGGATCGGAGCGTCCAAGTCCTACCCCCTCGTGCTAATCGTGCGACAAAGCGATCCCTGTAGCCAACTCTGGTGCCCGGCTGCCTTGGTTTCGATCGCCGCCGGCAAAGTTCTGGCGAGCGCTGACTTGGACGGCCATTATGGCTTAATTAGTCGCTAATGACCCCCTAACCACTGATAGCGGGCCCCAGGAGCGGGTCAAACCCTGGTCAGCGCGGGGATTAACCCCATGACGCTGACGTGTGGGTCCTGTCATCAGGTTTGACCTGGACGCGGGGCTGTTGACCTGCTGACACGATGCAATACCTATTGCTGACGCATTAATTGATTTTTTGATAATAGAATAATTCAGAAAATTCCAGAAAATGTTTAAAACTTCTAAAAATCATAGAACATAATGTGTAAGTCACATGAAAATAATTTAGATATGAAAAATGATCAGAAAAATCCAATGAATCTGTTTATGGCATGATTATGCATGTTTGAACAAGATAACATCACCAAGTAGGACATTTTATGATTAGGGAAATATAGGAAATATCATTTGGAGTTGGAATTCAAACTTGTTTGACTTCCACATCAATTAACTTGGCAAATTATTCCTCTAGGTCAATTCAGTACCTTAACTTATCATATCATGCATCATGGTTGTTGCATTGCATTGAATGTGTTCCTTTCTTGTTTGTCGCTGTTTGTTCCCTCTTGGTAGATGATGGTTCCGACGATGTGATCGTTAACACAGATGAAGAGAAATCATATCTTCAGGACTGTCAGGCAAGCAAACCCCCTTGAGCATACTGATATGAACCCATTCTCTTGCTCCTGCTCTCTTTACTACATTATGACAATAACGATTCAACTATTACATGTCATCGGTATTTAAACCCATTCCTTTGCATGACCTGTCTTTGCCATAGTAAATAGTTGGAACCACTTAGCATGAGTAGCAACTGCTTGAGCCTTGTTGTGCTTACTCATTCATGCTTACTTACTATGCCTGCTATGATTAGAGTCGTGTTGTGTCAGGTCTGATTCATCCGTGTGATGAATCAGCATGGCAGTGTTCATGTCCTACTGTGTGAGAGCTAAGTGTGTGAACACGATTGGTAAAGGTAGCAATGAGAGGTCATGTAGGAGTACATGACGGGTTGTCTCATTGGGACCGACCTTAAGAACCGAGTTCTCTGTTTGTGATCCAAGACATTACTACCACACATTGGGCTCTGGTAACTCGACCCCACTTGGCTAGACCTCTGTCCAGGAGTCGCAACTAGTTTCTGTTGTTTGTAGATAAAGTGATGGTGGACGTGCATAGCGCTGCCCGACGGGGTGGGCTGCGATGCGGTAGATGCACAGTGGCACGGTGTGATAAGTTGCATCCGAACGGTGGGCTTGGGAACCCTGCGCACATCGTTTGAGGCCATAGCGGAAACTTCGACCGGACTTCCATGCGGGTTTAGTCTCAAATAGGCGATAAACCTGGACTAGTGTCTTGTGTGGTTGACGGTCGTGGCCGACACCCATGCCAGTGCTTCCGCTTGAAGGTTGCCGAGATGCATGACGTGCATACGATGATAAGTGGCGAGAGCGTGTGTGAAGAAGTATACCCCTGCAGGGTGAAATAATCTGTTCGAATAGCCGCGTCCTTGGATATGGAATACTTGGAGAGCTTATGTGGTTCATAGATAAGTTAAAGTGGATACTCTAAAATGTGCGAGATAAGCGTGAGTGCTATGGATGGCCTTCTCGTAGGGAGACGGAAGTGGATACATAGTGGTGTATTAATTGGAGAATATGTGGACTCGTGTACGCTATCCCATCTCAAAGATACTACTTGTAGTCGTAGTATAGGTTAGCCAAGTGTCAAAGCTGGCTTGCTGCAATAAACTCCACAACCCCCTTCATTGATACTGATGCATATGTAGATAGTTCTGATTTAAGTCTTGCTGAGTACCTTTGTACTGACGTTTGCTTAATTTATGTTTTGCGTAGGAGACGTCAGTCTCATTAGTAGTATTTATGATGTGAAGTTCAATGTTGACCGGATTAGCTTGGGAATCCCAAACAGAGGTCTGGTTCCTTTGGTAGGGTCGGTGTAGCTTTTCATGCTCCTCCAGCCACTTTTGTAGATGTCTGTACCCAGACATGTTAAACTTTCGCTTGTTTGATTGAATGCTCTAAATGTTGGGTCTTTTGACCCCTGTTTGTAACATCTTATTGTATTGGCTCTTCTGAGCCTTCTAAATAAATGTTGTAATGTTGTATGGTTATGTTGTGACGCCATAGTTGTATCTATGCATATCGGGCATGCCGTGCGTACGTGTGACGTGCAACGGTATGTATGGGATCCGACACCTAATTGTGTGCCTTTAATAGTACTCTTTACGGGCAACTCCCTCTTTGTGCTTCCACCGAGCCTTGGTAGCTTGCTTCTGCTCTGGACACATTGATTGACCGGTATGTATCCTTCTTTTCTGTTGTGTCTGTCCCTTCGGGGAAATATCTCGCAGTGTAATGGAGTCCCTGTAGCCTGCTACGACTTGTCTACGTGCAGTGGTGAGATTTATGTCTCATGGCGTAATGGAGTCCTTGTAGCTTGCTATGACTCGTCTACACACGCTAGAGATCGACACCTCCATTGTTGGGTTACGTATGCATGTCCCTGTATGGATGTGCCACTTGGGTTCTATGACTAGTCATGTCAGCCCGGGTTCTTTCACATTTTAATGCTAGGAACACATTCACATACGTGAGTCAAAAGACGCAAACGGTCCAAGCCTAGGTAAGGTGGCAGTCGTGGAGATAACTGTGTGTGAGACCGCAAAGTGACGATGTGTTACAGACTGGATTCTTATTGCTTAGGATCGGGGTCCCAACATCTTTGGTATCAGAGCTTGACTTCCTGTAGGATTTCCAAGCCAACTGGTCGATGTTGAGTCTAGAACTACTTTAGTTATATAAGGGACTTGATTGTGGAAGGGAACGTAAGGCTCTTTTTACTCCTTTCCTTGTGTCATTCTAATTCTGAGTCACCCTCTTCTTTTCTACGGGGATTAAGAACTAGGCCTTCTCATCTATTTATTAGGAGGACGAGTTACTATGCTAGAGACCTATAGGAAAGATGTTGTCTTTCTGGATCGATGTCTCCATATGAATTCATTGTCATATTGTCAGTTCCCTTGTGTAGGTTGCCTCATATTCCATGCCCGTACAACCGTTATGTTGTCCGAGTTATCCAAGGTTTCTAAATTATCTGATGTAATTGCAAAACCCTTTCATCTTGAGTCAATGCCTTTTAGGCCAGAAAAAGCACACTAATTGTTAAGTTGAGGTACCCTATTACCTCGACGTGTTTGATGAAGGTGTTTAGGAAACCATGTTGTTTCAGTGAACCACCTAACAGTTTAGTTGTGTCTTCTGTTCCCAGTGTGACAATTCTAGCCATCATCATCAAAAGCATGTTATGATGCTACTTAGTCAATAGGTATTCTATATCTGGGTTCTTGAACCCAAGAATCATTTCGCTCACTTCTATTGATAGTTTTTGCTTGTTCCCTTAGGATGCTTAGGAACCTTGTTATAGTCCTCAAGGTTTGTGGTATATCATTCTTCCAATACCATGAATTACCTATGGCAGAAATTCTTTGTGAACGAAAGATCACAACATGAGTGATCTTGATGAGTTCTCCATCCTATAAATGTGACTCTGCCAATCCCTCATTCTGCATGGATTATCTGGAAGAGACATGTTGAACTCTGTTTGACAAATTCAATCCATGTATCTACAACTCGGGAAAAATCAGGTGCTCTTGAGTTGCCCTTCTTCAACAGTATTCTAACCTTCAGCTATCAATGGATAGTCAAGGGTATGTCATGCATTGTCTTATCTATGTTGACTATTCTTGTGGTGTGCCAAGCCATTCTATTTTAGAATGACTAGGAGAAGCAAACTCCCGTACGTCATTCATTTCTCGGATTGGGTCAAAGCAGTTGTATTCCGCAGATCAAAATGCAAATTCACCTTTTGCTCTGTTCTACCTTGAGGTATTACCCTCTTCATGTCAAGATTATCATGAGAACTGCACTCCCACTTATGAAATCTTGATGTAGTGATACTTCTTGCCATCATCATTCATTCCTCGGTCTTTGTGTTGTTGAAACCAGAATACCGACAAGTGAATCGTGATGTGTGAAATCGATACTCCTAGCAACTTTCTTGCTCGGTAGTTAATGGAAAATAATCTCACTCTTGGTGTGATGGTCATTGAATTGTCATACTAAGAATGATCGTGCTACCTAGTCCATTTTCTAGGGTGCACTTTTCAGTGAATGAGTTAGGATTGTGTCAATCCTTCGCTCTGTTGATCATATCGTCTTGCCTTGTAAAGCAAGATTGTTCTCGAGTGTGATAACATATTGGGGATCGTGATTTTCCAAATATCTTCTCAGGATTATTACCATGGTGTTCCTAGACCGTTATGTTGAGCTCGTGATCAAGATGGGTTTTGTATAAACCCCTTCTCCGAGAATCCGTGTTGGACACCCCTGAACTAGTTGGTTAAGCTAAACAACAACTTGGAGAGTTGGAAGATAAAAGCTTCGCCTGACTTAGTTCATTCCAAGGGGATGTCTTTGTTGTGGATGTGTGTGCCGAAGAAAGGCAATATTTCACCGAGTGATCCTTGTGGTCAATTGTTGCATCTATCGTCTTATCCAATCTTTGATTTGAGTGTGGGCTATCGTCAAATCAAAATCAGAACCAAAGATCTTCCTAATGTTGTTTTTACTCGTGGATGTATCCTCGAGCATACAGCATTATTTCCTTTGGTCTGACCAATGCTATCACCTTGTTCTCATAGTTGTGGATTTCCATCCATAGGGATACCTCGATGAATTGTTGTTAAGCCCATTGACAACATTTTCTTCTCTTTCGTGACACATGATGAATATGAAGCTAGTGTTGGAAACTTTTGTAGGCAATATCTTCGTGTCTTGTACATGAAGCATATCATTGTGTAATAAGTGACTTACTCTTAGTTCATGGCTTATGGTGCAAGTTGCCGCCATGAACTTGAGAAAGGTCATTTTGTTTTCATTGGAATCATTCCAAGTCAGTCATGCACGTGCGAAGTATTCTATGGTTTGGTAGGCTGATCATCTGCATTCCACATGCAATCCCTAGCACACAAAGCCACCGATTGATTTGTTGAAGGAAAGAAGTTAAGTGTTACTCCTGACGGGCCCTGACGGACATGCACAATACTTCGCTACCTCCAATGATGGTTCCATCCAGAACTCGGTAGTGTTTTGTTGTAAGTCCATGTAGTCATGCATGTCCTAGACAGCGTGTTCACATGTGTCTTGCAATCCAGCTCACGTTTTGGAGTTGGTTTCCGCAGTTCATTTCCCGAGAATCTTGCAACGTCATCTCTTCGATTTGTGTTGCAACCTTTCACTTCCAGACATGCTGAATCTGGAATATCATGACACCAACCATATCTGAATCTTAGGCAGATATGATGGTTGGGATGTTTCCCCAAGAATTACAGTATTGGTCTCTCTGTAACCCGGCAAAGGGATGTTGTGGCTAACATACCTATTCGGAAGACCTACTATTATGATATCTTGTATCAACAACTTAGCCAGTTCCCCATGAGGTTTTCATATGACTTTTCGGAAGTTGTTTCTCATGGACCCTTTGAGATCCCGAAGTCCGACGTTTTACTTGATGTTCTAGATACCAAACTATACCTATAATTGGGTCACGCTAGTTCATCAAGGAGAACATTAGAAGCGGAGCGCTAAATGTCTCTCGGTCGATCATCCAGATTTTGCTCCCTTGGCATAGCTAAGGTGAAATCTGAGAAAGTGTTGTCTTCCTTTGCATCTACATCCTCCATCATTATTCATCATGGTAGTATGAGGTGTTTCTAGGATCCTTGGCACGGATGTTGGTAAAAACCCCGATGAATATAGAAATTCTCAAGTTCTTGAGAGCACGCTCACACATTGGGTTATACTCTCGGTATTAATTGGAATGTGCCATTCGTTGCCGAGTTGTATTATAACACTAGTTCCCTTTCGATCTGGGTATGACATTCTTTTGATTCCTTATAATGGTCATTGTGAATTGCCTTAGGCTGGTATGAAGAGTTTCAATGATCTCTGTATCAAAAGTAATTCTTGTTGCCACTTAAGGGATAATCTTACGAGTCACCTTCCCTAAGGTTCCCGTTATGGTATGAAGGGCAACTAACTCCTTGCTACTTTCAAACCTCTTCACCATCTCTTTTAGCGTGGAATTGTTGCCTACCAATTGAACCTCCGTCATCTATCTCACTCCATCGTTCAATGTGTGTTTTGTGTCTCAGCTCGAGAGATGTTATCACGTCTCATTATATGAGTTGATCATGAGTTGCTCTATCTCCGAGAATATCGAATCTTGTAGAGCTTTCTTATTACTTTTTGTCATCGTGTTGGATGAAGATCTTGAACGCAAAGACGCCAAAGTCAAGATGATGAAATGAAGCAACATCTTCGAGAAGGGCAACTGGATCGTGAAGATTGTGTCAGCTTTGTGTCTGCTTCTGTCCTCTTACCCTACGCTTCATTTTCGGGATGAGATTCTTGTTTAGTGGGGGTGAGTTGTCACAGCCCTAGAAATTGCTTGTATTAGTTGCATCATTGAGCATTCATTACATCATTAAATTAATTTGGAATGGGGTGATCAAACCCTAGCACAAATAAATTTCAAATAGGTTAAATTATTAAGATAATTGAGTGAATTCAAAATGCTCTTCAAAAATGTTCCCCCTCTTGGATAAATGTTGGCAACAACATATCAGGGGTGAATTATACTTTAACAAATATATTGGCAAATTAAATAAATTAACAAATTTCTGAAAATCACTAATAAAGCATTGTAAATATTTTAGTTGCTTCAATTTTTTAGGGTTTTTGGCTATATGTATTTTGCCCAACAATTAAATAGAAAGCAAACAAAAATAGAAAATAGGAAATAAATAAGAAAAGAGAGAGGGAGTACCTGTTAGTCTAGCTCTGAAGCCGGCCCAGCCCAGCAGGGGCCAACTGGTCCTCTTCCACCTCTGGCCAGAAGGACGCCAGGCGCGTGGTCGCCGCGCACCGGCCACCTCCTGCCTGTGTGCGTGCCTGGGTGGAGGGATAGACTCCAGGGATCCGTATAGATCGAGCCGACCTCTCCCCCCCCCGAGCTCATTCTGCCCCTCTCCCCCTGCTTCCTCCCCCTCGAACCCGAGCGGAGCTCGCCGCCGCTCGCAACCACTATGGCCACGGGCCTTCTCCAACCCCTCCAATGAGTCTATCCGCTCCGCCTTGATGCCCTGCTCCTCTCCTACGAAGAAAACCCGTTAGAGATGCCCTGTAGAGCAACCTCGACTTCGTCTTCAACCTCCGGCTCCGTCAACCGCTGCCGTCGATTTGCTGCGCTCCGCCCGTCCCCGAGCTCGTTGACCGTCCCGTCCGCCTCCCTATGAGCCCCTCCTTCTTCTCCCCCTAACTCCGTGGTCTGCCCCTCCCCGTAGTCATTGCCCCATAGTTGTCCGAGCCGCCACCGCCGCATAGCTCATCACCGGCCACAGCTCCGACGACCGCACGACCCCTCCGGTGTCCCAAATGGATCGACACGTCCAAGGGCTACCCCCTGGTGCTAACCGCGCGATGAACCGATCCCTCTAGCCAACTCCGGTGCCCGGCCGCTGTGGTTTTGGTCGCCGCCGGCGAAGTTCCGGCGAGCGCTGACCTAGACGGCCATTAGGGCTTCATTAGTCGCTAATGACCCCCCTAACCACTAACAACGGGTCCCAGGAGAGGGTCAAACCCTCGTCAGCGTGGGGACTAACCCCGTGACGCTGATGTGTGGGTCCCGTCGTCAGTTTTGACATGGACCCGGGGCTGTTGGCCTGCTGATGCAATGCTGACGTATTGCTGACACATTAATTGATTTTCTAATAATAGAATAATTCAGGAAATTCCAGAAAATGTTTAAAACTTCTAAAAATCATAGAAAGTAATCTGTAAGTCAGATGAAATTTATTGATATATGAAAATGATCAGAAAAATCTAATGAATGTCTTTATGCCATGATTATGCATGTTTGTACAAGTTAACATCACCAGGTAGGACATTTTATGATTAGGGCAATATAGGAAATATCATTTGAGTTGGAATTCAAACTTGTTTGACTTCCACATCAATTAACTTGGCTAATTATTCCTCTAGGTCAATTGAGTACCTTAACTTATCATATCATGCATCATGGTTGTTGCATTGAATTGAATGTGTTCCTTTCTTGTTTGCCAATGTTTGTTGCCTCTCGGTAGACGATGGTTCCGACGATGCGATCATTGACATAGATGAAGAGAAACGATATCTTTAGGGTTGTCAGACAAGAAAACCCCCTTGACCATACTGATATGAACCCACTCTCTTGCTCTTGCTCTCTTTACTGCATTAGGACAACAACGATTAAACTGTTATATGTCATCGATCGTTGAATCCATTCCTTTGCATGACCTGTCTTTGCCATAGTAAATAGTTGGAACCACTTAGCATGAGTAGCAACTGCTTGAGCCTTGTTGTGCTTACTCATCCGTGCTTACTTACTGTGCCTGCTATGCTTAGAGTTGTGTCGTGTCGGGTCTGATCCATCCGAGTGATGAATCGGTATGGCAGTGTTCATGTCCTACTGTGTGAGAGCTAAGTGTGTGAACACGGTTTGGTAAAGGTAGCGATGAGAGGTCATGTAGGAGTACATGACGGGTTGTCTCATTGGGACCGACCTTAAGAACTGAGTTCTGTGTTTGTGATCCAAGATAGTTACTACCACACATTAGGCTCCGGTAACTCGACCCCACTCGGCTTATTAATCACCTAGACCTCTGTCCAGGAGTCGCAACTAGTTTCTGGTGTTTGTAGGAAAAGTGATGGTGGTCGTGCATAGCACTGCCCGACGGGGTGGGCTGTGATGCAGTAGATGCACAGTGGCAGGGTGTACCAAGTGGCACCCGAACGGTGGGCTTGGGAACCCTGTGCACATCGTTTGAGGCCGTAGCGGAAACTTCGGCCGGACATCCGTGTGGGTTTAGTCTCAAATAGGCGATAAACCTAGACTAGGGTCTTGTGTGGTTGACGGTCATGGCCGACTCCCACGCCAGTGCTTCCGCTTGAAGGTTGCCGAGATGCATGACGTGCATATGTTGATAAGTGGCGAGAGCGTGTGTGAAGAAGTATACCCCTGCAGGGTGAAATAATCTATTCGAATAGCCGCGTCCTCGGATATGGACTACTTGGACAACTTATGTGGTTCATAGATAAGTTAAAGTGGATACTCTAAAATGTGTAAGATAAGCATGAGTGTTATGGATGGCCTGTTGGGGAACGTCACATGGGAAACAAGAATTTTCCTATACACACGCAATCCTATCCATGGTGATGAGCATCTACGAGAGGGAGAGTGGATCTACGTACCCTTGTGGATCGCTAAGAGGGAAGCGTTAAGAAACGCGGTTGGTGTAGTCGAACTTCTTCACGATCCAAATCGCCGAGCGTCCCGCGATCCAATCATGAACCGTCCCGCGAACACATCATGATTCGTCCCGCGAACTCATCATGATCCGTCTCACGATCTTGATCACGATCTGTCCCGCGAACTCATCATGATCCGTTCTATGATCACATCACGAACCGTCTCGCGATCTCGATCACGGTCCTTCCGATCTAGCGCCGAACGGACGGCACCTCCGCGTTCAGCACACATGCAGCTTGATGACGATCTCCACCATCTTGATCCAGCAAGAGGAGGTGGAGAGGAGAGAGAGTTCACCGGCAGCGTGACGGTGCTCCGGTGATGGTGGTGGAGTGATTCTGGCAGGGCTTCGCCTAAGCGCTGCAGAAAACCGATCTAGAGGAGAAACTATGCACCGGTGAAACGGGTAGCACGTGGCAGGAAATTCTGTCCAAAAACCACCCAATCCACTAGTATATATAGGAGGAGAGGAGAGGAGAGGCAGCCAAGGCCTTTGGGTCGGACGAAATAGGAGGTGGGAAGCAATCCTACTTCACCTCCAATCCTAGTTGGAGTAGGATTGCCTCCTATTGGCTGATTTTCCACTTTTTGCTTTAGGACTTTCTCTCCTACGCCATGGGACTTTGTGGCTGTTTTCCCAGCCCACTAAGGGCTGGTTATTATTCTCCCACAGCCCATGGACCTCTTGGGGTCGAAATACCCCTCCCGGAGGCCTCCCGGTACACTACCGGCACTCCCGGTACACTACCGGCACTCCCGGTACACTACCGATGAGCCCAAAACTTTTCTGGACACCAAACTGGGACTTCCTATATATGAATCTTCACCTCCGGACCATTCCGGAGCTCCTCGTGATGTCCGGGATCTCATCCGGGACTCCGAACAAACTTTGGTCACCACCATACATAACTCTACACTACCGAAACGTCACCGAACCTTAAGTGTGCAGACCCTGCGGGATCGAGAACTATATAGACATGACCGAGACACCTCTACGGTCAATAACCAATGGCGGGACCTGGACGTCCACATTGGTTCCTACATATTCTACGAAGATCTTTATCGGTCGAACCTCTATGTCAAGGATTCAGTTAATCCCGTATAACGTTCCCTTTGTTCTTCGGTATGTTACTTGCCCGAGATTCGATCGTCGGTATCTCCATACCTAGTTCAACCTTGTTACTGGGAAGTCTCTTTACTCATTCCGTAATACAAGATCCCATGACTAACACTTAGCCACATTTCTTGCAAGGCTTGTTGTGATGTTGTATTACCGAGTGGGCCCTGAGATACCTCTCCGTCACACGGAGTAACAAATCCCAGTCTCGATCCATGCCAACTCAACAGACACCATCGGAGATACCTGTAGAGCACCTTTATAGTCACCCAGTTACGTTGCGACGTTTGATACACACAAGGCACTCCTCCGATATTCGTGAGTTGCATGATCTCATGGTCATAGGAACATATACTTGACATGCAGAAAACAGTAGCAACAAACTGACACGATCATATGCTATGTTTGTAGTTTGGGTCTTATCCATCACATCATTCTCCTAATGACGTGATCCCGTTATCAAATGACATCTCATGTCCATGGCTAGGAGACCTTAACCATCCTTTGATCAACGAGCTAGTCCATTAGAGGCATACTAGGGACATGGTTTTGTCTATGTATCCACGCATGCATTTAAGTCTCCGATCAATACAATTATAGCATGGATAATAAACGATTATCATGAACAAGGAAATATGATAATAACTAATTTATTATTGCCTCTAGGGAATATTTCCAACAGTCTCCCACTTGCACTCGAGTTAATAATCTAGTTCACATCACCATGTGATTCGCATTGTTATGAATCTGACACCCAATGAGTTCTGGGGCTCGATCATGCTTTGCATGTGAGAAAGGTCTTATAGTCAACGGGTCTGCGATATTCAGATCCGTGTGTACTTTGCAAATCTATGTCAAACCGTAAACACTGGTACCACACTCCACTTGGTACTATTTCCAAATGGCTGCTCCACTATACGTATCCAGATTGCTACTATGAGTCATCCGGATTAGTGTTAAAGCTTGTATCGACGTAACTCCTTACGACGAACTCTTCATCACCTCCATAATCGAGAAACATCTCCTCAGTCTCTTAGTTACTAAGGATAATCTTGACCGCTGTCCAGTGATCCACTCCTGGGTCACTCTTGTACCCCCTGACGGACTCATGGCAAGGCACACACAGGTGCGGTACATAGCATGGCATAATATAGAGCCTATGACTAAGGCATAGGGGACGACGTTCGTCCTTTCTCTTTCTTCTGCCGTTGTCGAGCTTTGAGTCTCACTCAACTTTCACACCTTACAAATTAGGCGAGAACTCTTTCTCTGACTGATCCATTTTGAACTCTTTCAAAATCTTGTCAAGGTATGCACTCATTGAAAGTCTCATTGAGCATCTTGATCTATCTCCATAGATTTTGATGCTCAACAATTAGGTAGCTTCATCCAGGTCTTCCTTTGAAAATCACTTTCCAAATAACCATTTTATGCTTTCTAGAAACTCTACATTATTTCTGATCAACAATATGTCATCCACATATACTTATCAGAAATTCTATAGTGCTCCCACTCACTTTATTGCAAATACAAGTTTCTCGTAAACTTTGTATAAACATCAAAACTTTGATCACCTCATCAAAGCGTATATTCCAACTCCGAGATGCTTGCTTCAGTCCATGGAAGGATCACCGAAGCTTGCACACCTTTTAGCATCCTTAGGCCTGACAAAACCTTCTGGTTGTATCACATACAACCTTTCCTCAAGTAAACCATTAAGGAAACGATGTTTTGACATCCATCTGCCAGATTTCATAATTGAAACCACAGCAACTGCTAACATAATTCCAACAGACTTTAGCACCACTACGAGTGAGAAAGTCTCATCATAGTCAACTCCTTGAACTTGTCACAAACATCTTTGCAACAAGTCGAGGTTTACAAATACTGACATTCACCATCAGTGTCTGTCTTCATTTTAAAGATCCATTTGTACTCAACGACCTGCCGTCCAACGAGCAAGTCTACCAAAGTCTACACTTGGTTTTCATACATGGATCCTATCTCGGATTTCATGGCCTCTAACCATTTGTCGGAATCCGGGCCCATCATCGCTTCTCCATAGCTCGTAGGTTCATCGTTGTCCAACAACATGATCTCCAAGACAGAGTTGTCGTACCACTTAGGAGCAGTACACATCCTTGTCGACCTACGAAGTTCGATAGTAACTTGACCCTGAAGCTTCATGATCATCATCATTAACTTCCTCTTCAACTAACGTAGGGTTCACAGAAATATCTTTCTGCGCTGCGCTACTCTCTGGTTGAACAAAGGTTTAACAACCTCATCAAGTTCTATCTTCCTCCCACTCAATTCTTTCGAGAGAAACATTTCCTCGAGAAAGGATCCGTTTAAGCAACAAACACTTTGCACTAGGATTTGAGATTGAAGGTTCACCCAACTGATCTTAGGGTATTCTATGAAGGCGCAATTTGTCCGCCTTGGGTTCGACCTCATTAGGTGAAAACATTTTCCACACAAGTGTCACATCCCCAAATATTAAGAAATGACAGCTTAGGTTTCTATCAAACCATAATTCACATGGTGTCATCTCAACGGATTTAGATGGTGCCCTATTTAAAGTGAATGTAGTTGTCTCTAATGCATAACCCCAAAATTATAGTAGTAAAGCGACAAGAGACATCATAGCACGCACCATGTCCAATAGAGCATAACTATGATGTTCGGACACACCATCACACTATGGTGTTCCAGGTGGTGTTTAGTTGTGAAACAACTTTCACATTGTCTTAAGTTGTATGCCAAACTCGTGACTCAGATATTCACCTCCACGATCATATCGTAGTCATTTTTATCTTCTTGTCACGATGATCTTTAAACTTCACTCTGAATTTGCTTGAACCTTTCGAACGATTCAGACTTGTGTTTCATTAAGTAAATATACACTATATCTACTCAAATCATGAGTGAAGGTAAGAAAATAACGATATCCACTGCACGCTACAAGACTCACTAGATTGCATACATCAACATGTATCATTTCCAATGAATCACTTGCCCGCTCCATCCAACGGGGTCCTTTAGTCATCTTGCCCAAGAGGCATGGTTCGCATGTCTCAACCGATTCGAAATCGAATGAGTCCAAATATCCATCAGCATGGAGTTTCTACATGCGCTTTATACCAATATGACATTTAGCGGCAGTGCCACAAGTATGTGGTACTATCATTATTAACTTTGTATCTTTTGACATCAATGTTATGAACATGTGTAATACTACGATCAAGATTTCAACAAACCATTCTCACTGGGTGCATGACCATTGAAGGTATTATTCATGTAAACAGAATAACCATTATTATCTAACTTAAATGAATAACCGTATTGCAATAAACATGATCTAATCATGTTCATGCTCAACGCAAAACACCAAATAACATTTATTTAGGTTCGTCACTAATCCTGAAGCTAGAGAGAGCGTGCGATGTTGATGACATCAACCTTGGAAACACTTCCAACACATATAGTCATCTCACCCTTAGCTAGTTCTCCGTTTATTTTGTAGCTTTTATTTCGAGTTACTAACATTTAGCAACCGAACCAGTATCCAATACCCAGGTGCTACTAAGAGTACTAGCAAGGTACACATTAGTAACTCGTATATCAAATATACTTCTATCAATGTTGCCAGCCTTCTTATCTACCAAGTATCTAGGGTTGTTCCGCTTCAGTGACCACTCACCTCATAATAGAAGCACTTAGTCTCGGGTTTGAGTTCAACTTTGGGTTGCTTCACTGGAGAAGCAACTGACTTGCTATCCATGTAGTTTCCCTCCTTGCTCTTGCCCTTCTCGAAACTAGTGGTTTGATTAACCATCAACACTTGACGCTCCTTCTTGATTTCTACCTTCGCGGTGTCAAACATCGCGAATAGCTTAGGGATCAACATTTCTTTCCCTGGCATTTTATAGTTCATCACCAAGTTCTAGTAGCTCCGTGACAGTGACTTGGAGAACTACATTAATCACTATCTTATCTGGAAGATCAACTCCCACTCGATTCAAGCGATTGTAGTACCCAGACAGTCTGAGCACATGCTCAACGATTGAGCTATTCTCTTTCATCTTGCAGGCAAAGAATCTCGTTGGAGATCCTATATCTCGCAACTCGGGCGCCTGAGATCACAATCTCAGCTCTTAGAACATCTCATATGTTCCGTGACGTTCAAAACGTTTCGAAGCCTCAATTCTAAGCCGTAATGCATGACGCACTAAACTATCAAGTAGTCATCGAAACGTGCCTGTCAGATGTTCACAACATCTACAAACGATGCTAGATGGGGTGGCGCACCGAGCGGTGCATTAAGGACATAAGCCTTCTGTGCAGCAATGAGGACAATCCTCAGATCACGGACCCAGTCCACAATTTTGCTACCAACATCTTTCAATTCTATTTCTCTAGGAACATATAAAAATACAAGGGAGCTACAGCGCGAGCTAGTAATCTACAACATAATTTGCAAAGACACTTTGACTATGTTCATGATAATGAGTTCAATTAATCATATTACTTAAGAACTCCCACTCAAATTGACATCCCTCGGGTCATTCGAGTGATACATGATCCAAATTCACCAACTCAAGTCCGATCATCACGTGAGTTAAGGTGGCTTCAATGGTGAACATCATTATGTTGATCATATCCACTATATGACTCATGCTCGACCTTTCGGTCTCTTGTGTTCCGAGGCCATGTCTGTACATGCTAGGCTTGTCAAGTTTAACCCGAGTGTTCTGCGCGTGCAAATCTGGCTTGCACCCGTTGTATGTGAACGTAGAGTCTATCACACCCGATCATCACGTGGTGTCTCAACACGACGAACTTCCGCAACGGTGCACACTCGGGGAGAACACAGTTCATCTTGAAATTCAAGTGAGGGATCACCTTATAATGCTACCGCTATACTAAGCAAAACAAGGTGCATCAAAGGATTAACATCTCATGCAATTCATAAGTGACATGATATGGCCATGAACTTGTGTTTAAGATCTCCATCTTCGAAACAACGGCATGATCTCCATCGTCACCGGCACAACACCATGATCTCCATCATCTTGATCTCCATCAATGTGTTGCCATTGGGGTTGTGGCGCCAGCCCTGCTTCTACTTCTATTGCTACCGCTTAGCGATAAAGTAAAGCATTACATAGCGCTTAATGATTGACACGCAAGTCATACAATAATTAAAGACAACCCTCTTGCTCCTGCCGGTTGCCGTACTCAATGACATGCAAGTCGTGAAATTCTATACATCACATGATCATCTCATACATCACATATATCTCATCATGTAATTGGCCATATCACATCACAACATACCCTGCAAAAACAAGTTAGACGTCCTCTAATTGTTGTTGCGTGTTTTACGTGGCTGCTACGGGTATCTAGCAAGAACGATTCTCACCTACGCATAAACCACAACGGTGATACATAGATTGCTTTTCAACCTTCTCAAGGACCGCCTTTGTCGGATCCGATCCAACTGAAGTGACAGAAACTGTCACTCGCAAGCCATCTAAGCAACAAGTTGCGTCAAGGGAACCGATCTCTCGTAAGCGTACGAGTAATGTTGGTTCAGGCCGCTTCATCTCACAATCCCGCTGAACCAAAATCCGACCAAGGGAGGAAGCAATCTAAGCATCAACGCCCACAAACCTTTTGTGTTCTACTCGAGATCTCATCGAACCATCAACTTAGCTCATGATGCCACTGTTGGGGAACGTCACATGGGAAACAAAAAAATTCCTATGCACATGCAATCCTATCCATGGTGATGAGCATCTACGAGAGCGAGAGTGGATCTACGTACCCTTGTAGATCTCTAAGCGGGAAGCGTTAAGAAACACGGTTGGTGTAGTCGAACTTCTTCACGATCCAAATCGCCGAGCGTCCCGCGATCCAATCACGAACCGTCCCGCGAACACGTCATGATCCACCCCGCGAACTCATCACGATCCGTCTCACGATCTTGATCACGATCTGTCCCGCAAACTCATCACGATCCGTTCCGTGATCACATCACGAACCGTCTCGTGATCTCGATCACGGTCCTTCCATCTAGCGCCGAACGGACGGCACCTCCGCGTTCAGCACACGTGCAGCTTGATGACGATCTCCACCGTCTTGATCTAGCAAGAGGAGGTGGAGAGGAGAGAGAGTTCACCAGCAGCGTGATGGCGCTCCGGTGATGGTGGTGGAGTGATTCCGGCAGGGCTTCGCCTAAGCGCTGCAGAAAACCGAACTAGAGGAGAAACTATGCACCGGTGAAACAGGTAGCACGTGGCCGGAAATTCCGTCCAAAAACCACCCAATCCACTAGTATATATAGGAGGAGAGGAGAGGAGAGGCATCCAAGGACTTTGGTTCGGCTGAAATAGGAGGTGGGAAGCAATCCTACTTCACCTCCAATCCTAGTTGGAATAGGATTGCCTCCTATTGGCTGATTTTCCACTTTTTGCTTTAGGACTTTCTCTCCTGCGCCATGGGCCTTTGTGGCTCTTTTCCCAGCCCACTAAGGGCTGGTTATTATTCTCCCACAGCCCATGGGCCTCTTGGGGTCGAAATACCCCTCCCGGAGGCCTCCCGGTACACTACCGGCACTCCCGGTACACTACCGGCACTCCCGGTACACTACCGATGAGCCCGAAACTTTTCCGAAAACCAAACTAGGACTTCCTATATATGAATCTTTACCTCCGGACCATTCCGGAGCTCCTCGTGACGTCCGGGATCTCATACAGGACTCCAAACAAACTTCGGTCGCCACCATACATAACTCTACACTACCGAAACGTCATCGAACCTTAAGTGTGCAGACCCTGCGGGTTCGAGAACTATGTAGACATGACCGAGACACCTCTACGGTCAATAACCAATGGCGGGACCTAAACGTCCACATTGGTTCCTACATATTCTATGAAGATCTTTATCGGTCGAACCTCTATGTCAAGGATTCAGTTAATCCCGTATAACGTTCCCTTTGTTCTTCGGTATGTTACTTGCCCGAGATTCGATCGTCGGTATCTCTATACCTAGTTCAACCTCGTTACTAGCAAGTCTCTTTACTCGTTCCGTAATACAAGATCCCGTGACTAACACTTAGCCACATTGCTTGCAAGGCTTGTTGTGATGTTGTATTACCGAGTGGGCCCTGAGATACCTCTCCGTCACATGGAGTAACAAATCCCAGTCTCGATCCATGCCAACTCAACAGACACCATCGGAGATACCTGTAGAACACCTTTATAGTCACCCAGTTACGTTGCGACGTTTGATACACACAAGGCACTCCTTCGATATCCGTGAGTTGCATGATCTCATGGTCATAGGAACATATACTTGACATGCAGAAAACAGTAGCAACAAACTGACACGATCATATGCTATTTTTGTACTTTGGGTCTTATCCATCACATCATTCTCCTAATGATGTGATCCCGTTATCAAATGACATCTCATGTCCATGGCTAGGAGACCTTAACCATCCTTTGATCAACGAGCTAGTCCATTAGAGGCATACTAGGGACATGGTTTTGTCTATGTATCCACACATGCATTTAAGTCTCCGATCAATACAATTATAGCATGGATAATAAACGATTATCATGAACAAGGAAATATGATAATAACTAATTTATTATTGCCTCTAGGGCATATTTGCAACATGGCCTTCTCGTAGGGAGACGGAAGTGGATCCATAGTGGTGTATTGATTGGAGAATATGTGGACTCGTGTGCGCTATCCCACCTCAAAGATACTACTTGTAGTCGTAGTATAGGTTAGCCAAGAGTCAAACCGGGCTTGCTGCAATAAACTCCACAACCCCCTTCATTTATACTGATGCATATGTAGATAGTTCTGACGTAAGTCTTGCTGAGTACCTTGTACTCACATTTGCTTAATTTATGTTTTGCAGAGGAGACGTCAATCTCATTAGTAGTATTTATGATGTGAAGTTCGATGTTGACCGGATTAGCTTGGGAATCCTAGACAGAGGTCTGGTTCCTTTGGTAGGGTCGTTGTAGCTTTTCAGGCTCCTCCAGCCACTTTTGTAGAAGTCTATACCCAACATGTTAAACTTCCGCTTGTTTGATTGAATGCTCTGAATGTTGGGTCTTGTGACCCCTGTTTGTAACATCTTATTGTATTGGCTCTATTGAGCCTTCTAAATAAATGTTGTAATGTTGTATGGTTATGCTGTGATGCCATAGTTGTATCTATGCATATCGGGCATGTCATGCGTACATGTGACGTGCAACGGTATGTATGGGATCCGACACCTAGTTGTGTGCCTTTAGTAGGACTCTTTATGGGAACTACCTCTTTGTGCTTCCAACGAGCCTTGGTAGCTTGCTACTGCTCCGGACACATTGATTGACCGGCATGTATCCTCCTTTGCTATTGTCTTTGTCCCTTCGGGGAAATGTCTTGCAGTGTAATGGAGTCCCTATAGCCTGCTACGACTGGTGTCTACGTGTAGTGATGACATTTATGTCCCACGGCGTAATGGAGTCCTTGTAGCTTGCTATGAGTCGTCTACACACGCTAGAGATCAACACCTGCATTGCTGGGTTATGTATGCATGTCCCTGTTCGGATGTGCCACTTGGGTTCTACGACTAGTCATGTCGGCCCGGGTTCTTTGACATTTGAATGCTTGCGGCACATTCACATACGTGAGTCAAAAGACGCAAATGGTCCCGACCTAGGTAAGGTGGCAGCCGTGGAGATAACCGTGCGTGTGACCGCAAAGTGATGTGATGTGTTACAGGCTGGATTCTTATGGCTTAGGATCGGGGTCCCGACATCAAATCATTGTCCTCCTCGGTTCCGGCCCCGCGAGCCCGATAGCCGGGAGCTGGTCTATGGCTGGGTCAGGCTGTCCGACTTGAAGGAACCAGATCTGAGTTTGGGAACCACGAGATCTTTTTTGGGTAAGGCGAGTGACAGAGGCGAGAAAGTGTTCCGGCTAGACCTAGCCGGTGACCCCCAAGCGATCGGCCTTTTGTGTGTGCTAAGTTTCGTCACCCCAAGACCCTGTTAGCCGGACAGCTGGGAGCCGGTCTATAGCTGGGAGGGGTGGGAGGACTTGTCCGGCTCACATTACTTGGTCGGTTTTTAGGGGAAGACGTCAGGACTAGCCGGCTAGCCCCTGGGACTGGGAGCCGGCGAAAGAGTTGAGAAACTTGGATGGAAACAAAAAGGGTGTGTCCCAAGAGTCATCGTGGGGCACCCTTTGCATTCATAAGCCCAAAAGGGAAGGATACATACATACACTGGTACTCAGCAGTAAAATGGGCGGAGGAGCGTCGCCTTCCACGGGCGCTCCGTCTCCTTGCCGGAGGCATCTCTCTTGCGCTTTTACGGCTTCTGGGCGTCTATCAAGGAGTACGCATTGTTGTGCAGTGCCTTGGTAATGATGAATGGACCCTCACATGGGGAGGACAACTTGTGCTGGCCGGCTGTTCGCTAGATCCGTCTGTGCACTAGGTCTCCTTCGCGGAAGGAGAGCGGCCGGATCCGCTTGTTGTGGTACTGTCGGAGCTTCTGCTGGTAGATCACCATCCGGCTCAAGGCCAATTCGCGTGCTTCTTCGAGTAGATCGACGACGTCTTATCTTGCCTCCCTCGCGTCCTTCTACGTGTACAAGGTGCCCCGAGGTGAGTCGAACTCGATGTCGGTGGGGATGATCGCCTCGGACCCATACACGAGAAAGAAGGGAGTGTAGCCGGTCGACCGGTTAGGCGTGGTCCTGAGGCTCCAAAGAATTGTAGGTAGCTCCTCAATCTAGCAGACAGCTGACCTGACTAGTGGCGTCACGAGCCGGGGCTTAATGCCGGCTAGGATCAGGCCGTTTGCCCTCTCGACCTGGCCGTTCGACTGTGGATGCGCGATGGACACCAAGTCGAGACGGATGCCTTGCTTGGCGCAAAAACATGCTAGCATGCCCTTGGCGAAGTTTGTGCCATTGTCGGTGATGATGTTGTGGGGAACGTCGTAGCGGACTATGATATCTTCGATGAACCGGATGGCCATGAGGCCGTCCAGCTTCTTGATTGGCCTAGCCTCGATCCATTTGGTGAATTTGTCGATGGCTACCAGAAGATGCGTCATGCCGCCACATGCGGTCTTGAAAGGACCCACCATGTCCAACCCCCATACGTCAAAGGGCCACGAGAGGTGGATGGTCTGGAGGGTCGTGGTCGGCAGGTGGCTCTGCATGCTGAAGCGCTGGCAGCCCTCACACTCGTCGACCAGCCACTTGTCCTCCTCCAAGGAGGCTGACCAGTAGAATCCATGGAGGAAAGCCTTAGCCACCAGGGTCCTGGAGGCGGCATGGTGCCCGCACTCGCCTTGGTGGATGTCGAGGAGGATCTCCTGACCCTTTTTCGTCTCGATGCACCCTTGGAAGACACTAGTGGTGCTACGATGAATGAGCTCGCGGCTGATGATGTTGTAGGCTAGACCCCCGCGCTGGATTTTCCTTGTCGTGGCCTCATTAGGAGGGAGCTCATCGTGTAGAGGGAAAGCCAGGATGGCCTGGGCCCATGAGGGAGCTGAGACAGGGGCCGTCTCGGGAGCTCCCAGGCCTAGGTGATCAGCCCCGGGATCGGCTCGCCAGTCCCCAGGGCGGAGGCGGTGGGAGAGGCGTCGATCGTCATCATGACCGCAGTGGCGTCGGAGCCGGCCGCTTCGGATGCTGCCGGCTGGACAGTTGGATCCGCTAACGCCGGCTTGGCAGCCGGTGTTGATGTGGCCGGCAAGATAGCCCGAGTTGATGGAGCCGGTGGTGAAGATGCCAGCGGAGCAACCGAATTTGCTAATGGGCCGACAGCATCAGCCAACATGAAGATGGACTCCGGTTCGGGGGAGGGCTTGATCGACGGCTTGAGGAGCCGTTCGAGGGAGACATCGGCTGGGATGGCCTGCCAAGTTGAACCGATCTTTGCCAGTGTATCGGCCGCCTCGTTGTCCGTCCACGTGACGTGGTGGAACTCACAACCCTCAAAGGGGTAAGTGAGCTGCTGGACGAGGAAGCAGTAGCTGGCCATGTTGGCGTCTCTGGTGTCCCATTCACTAGAGACCTGCTGCACCACGAGGTCGGAGTCACAGAATCAGAGGATGCGCGTGATGCCAATCTCCTTGGCGAGCCGGAGGCGATGGACGAGCGCTTCATACTCGGCCATGTTGTTGGAAGCCGCGAAGTGAATCTGGAGTGCGTACTTGAGTTGGTCACCCTTTCAAGAGGAGATGACTATGTCGGCACCCAGGCCGATCCTCATATTCGAGCCATCGAAATACATGCGCCAATGCATAGAGTCTGGGGGAGGCGGCACGAACTCGGTCTCCGCCCAGTCGACGAGGAAGTCGGCAATTGCAGCGCCTTGCCCTCCCCGGCCACTCGACCACAAGGATGACGCTAATGACCCGCGTGGTCACCGCGATGTAGGTGAGCAAGGGTTCCTTCTCAGCCAGCGCGGCCAGGATAGGTCTGTTGGTGAGGGCCCGCTTGAGGCCACGGAAGGCTTCGTCTACCTCGTCGAGCCAGTCGAACATGCCCGTCTTCTTCATAAGGGTGTGGCTCGGCTTGACCAGAGATGTCTTGCGAAGGAGCCCGTAGAGGGGTAGAGCCTTCTCTCCCAGTCGGCTGACGAACCGGCTGAGCGAGCCGAGGCAGTCGGTGAACTTCTGGATGTCGCGGAGCTGGGTCGGCTTGGGCGTGCGCTCGATCGTCTAGATCTTCTTGGGGTTAGCCTCGATGCCGCGAGCGGACACGAAGAAACCCAGAATCTGGCCGGCTAGGACGCCGAAGACACACTTCTTCGGGTTGAGCTTGATCTTGTACTCACGTAAGTTCGCGAACGTCTCTCGGAGGTTATCGAGGAGGCTGAAGTGCTTCTTGGTTTTGACGACGATGTCGTCGATGTAGACGTGGACATTCCTACCTATCAGAGGCAGGAGACACTTGTACATGCAACACTAGAAGGTAGCGCCTACATTTTTCAGGCCGAAGGACATGGTGATGTAGTAGTAGGCCCCGAAGGGGTGATGAAGGAGGTCTTGAGACGGTCCTACAGGTCCAGCTTGGTCTGGTGGTAACCGGAGTAGGCGTCCAAGAAAGACAGCAGATCGCAGCCGGCCATGGAGTCGATGACTTGATCGATACGTGGCAGGGCGAATGGGTCCTTGGGCCATGCCTTGTTCAGGCTAGTGTAGTCGATGCACATGCGCCAGGTCTTGTTCTTCTTCAGCACCATGACTGGGTTGGCCCACTAGTCCGGGTGGAAAACTTCCATGATGAAGTTGGCTGCGAGCAGCCAGGCGATATCTTCTCCTATAGTGCGCCGCTTCTCCTTGGAGAAACGGCATAGGGGTTGCTTGACAGGTTTAGCGTCCGACCGGACGTGAAGCTTGTGCTCGGCAAACTTCCTCAGAACACCCAACATGTCCTTGGGGGACCATAGAAATATGTCCCAATTCTCACGGAGGAAGTCGACGAGCTCGCCTTCCTATTTGATGTCGAGGCGAGAGTCGATGGTGACGCACTGCGCGGTGTTATCCGGGTTAAGCGGGGCCTACCTAGTGTCCTTGGACGGTTGGAATGAGGCCTCAGCGATCGACTGTGAGGGAGGAGCTGGCACAGCCGGCTGGCTGGCGGCAAGGGCCATGAGCCGGTCAAGCTGCCGCTTCTCCTCGGCTATCGCTAGGGCCTCGACTCGTCGGATGCCGTCTCGAGCACACTCAATCAACATCTTGTAGTCGCCAGCAATGGTGATGATCCCCTAGGGACCCGACATCTTGAGCTTGAGGTAGGCGTAGTGGGGAACCGCCATGAACTTGATGAGGGCCGGCGTGGTAGGGACTGTCGATGTCCTCTACCTCGAACCATACCGGCTCACGGCAGAACTGGCTGGGACCACCGAAGAGGACGTCTAGCTTGATCTTGCCGATGGGGATGCAGGACTTTCCCGGCACGATGCCATGGAAGACTGTCTGGCTCGCCTGCATATCTTCTACTTTCATCCCCAACTTGCACATCATGTCGAGGTAGAGGATGTTGATGTTGTTGCCACCATCAATCAGCACCCGCGTGAGGCGGTAGGTGTGCCTTTCGGAGGCGATGGTGGGGTCAAGGACCAGGGCGTAGCTGTCGGGATTCGGCATCATGGCTGGATGGTCAGCCTGGCTCTAGGTGACCGGCTTCTCCGACCAATGCCTGAACTGGGGAGTTGCCAGCATGGTGGCATTCACCTCACGGTGGAGCCAAAACTGAGCGTGGTTGTCCATCTCTTCACTGGTGAAGATGACGTAGCAACCGTCCTGGTTGGGGAACTGGTCATGCAGGCGACCATCGTTCTGGGCTGGATCCGGAGCCGGCGCCAGGGCGGGAGCTAGGGCCAGGGCCGGCGCGTGGGCAGGCGGCACGGGAGGAGCTGGAAGGCCGTCTCCCCGGGCCAACCGCCGTGAGAAGATGGACTGCCGGAGAGTGTGCATAGAGGGCTTGGCCCTAGAGTGGTTATTGCAGGGGAGGTCGAGCATCTGCTCGAACGTGAGCTTGGGCTGCCAGGCAGCCTTGCCTATGCGCTGACGCTGACCAGAAGGCTGGGTAGCCGGCTCCTGCTTCATGATGGTGGCGACCTGGCGGCTCCCGTAGAGGGACTCGGGCTAGTCATTCTTGCGCTTGTTGTTCTACGGCTGTCGGTTGTCTGCAGCCGGTCATGAGGCCACCAGCGTCAGTGTTGCTTTGGCAGGTGGGGTCGTCTTGACCCAGATGGCGGAGTCGGCCGTGGCGTACTTGTCCGCGTTGGTCATGAGCTTGGCCAGCGTTGCCGGCTCAGTGCACATGAGCTTGTGCTTGAGGTGAGTGCCGTTGCGACAGCCTTCGATGATGTACTTTATGGTCTGCACCTCGTGTACCCCTTCGCAGGGGTTGCGGAGCTCGGTCCATCAGGTGAGGTAGTCGCGGAGGGACTCGTCTGGCCCCTGGACGCACATGGCCAGTTCGCGTGGATGGCCGGGTCGCTTGTAGGTGCTAGTGAAGTTGTGGACGAATTCCTTCTCGAAGTCCGTCCAGATGTTGATGCTGCCGGCTGCCAGGTGCGGGCCGAGCCGATCAGCATGAGGGGAGCGTAGCTGATGGCTACGCGCTTGTTCCCCCTGGTGATGCCAAGTGCGGTGGTGTAGTCGTTCAGCCAGTCCTCGGGCTTGGCGGCCCCGTCATATTTTGGGGTCTCCCGCGGAAGCGTGAAGCTAGACGGGAATGGCTCGTTGTGGATCCAAGGAGCAAAACTTGGTGGGCCGATCGAGCCCTCCTCCTCGAGGAGGGCCGACTGCGCGACCCGGTCGATGTAAAGACGGGCGTCGTTTTCGCTGGGAGGACCCGCAGTCCGAGCCGGGCCACGAGATCAGAGCGGCCGACCGGTGGGACAGACCGCGCTGGCTCATTCCCGGAGGCGGCATGTGCCCGCGGCTGCGCTGGCTACCGCCAACTGGCATATCATCAAAGCGGTTGCTGCGAGCCGAATTGTTGTTGTTCCGTCTGTTCACAGTCGGCTGCTCGTTTCCAGGCGGCTAGGAGCGCCGGGGGTTGCTCGCCTCGGGGCGCCGGCCGGAGGCGCGAGGGGAGCAGGAGTACTGAGCCGGCTAACGGCCAACAGTCCCAGCGCCTTTGCCCTCAGGCCGGCGACCTTCGAAGGCGGGTCCACCGGCGGTGAGCTGGTGTTGTCGTGCGTCGGCAATGTCAATGAGGTCCTTAATGTGACGCTCACTGGCAGCTCGCTCCTCGCCCTCCAAGGTATTTAAATCCTCGTAGGCTACCTTGGCGGCCCCGCAGGTTGCCCGCGGGGGCGTCGTAGACAGGCATGTTACCGTCAAGGATTTCGGCGACAACGCGGATGCGGTTGCATACAGCCCCATGCCGGCTGGGATCGGTGCCATCCGGGGTGAGACCGTAGGCAGAGGTGTACTCCCGCTGAGCGGCCTCCATGCGGTGCCGCACGACCACAAGGGCGCTGGCGTCCTCGAATAGCAGGCATGGAGCCACCTCCAGCTTGGCCCTGGTGACGTCGGGGTACACCGTCGGAGCGATGGGGGTGCTCAGGCCTCGGAGGGCCGCACCGAGTGGGTCAGAGGTGCCAATGCGGCTCGTGGCGGAGTCGGCCTCGGCCCGCAGCCGGCCATATGAGGTGGCGGAGATAATGGCCGTCACGCCGACGTGGGAGCCATTGGACTTGGTCACCACGAGTGCGCCAACGGCCGCGGGTCGGTCGGTGCAGTCGAGCACCTGGCTAGGGTACTGAAAGCACAACATGCTCCCTTGGTGGTTTTGGTAATTCACGACAACATACATTGTCTCTTGGACTAACACCTCTATCTAGTGTATTTCAGATAATAGTCCATGGAGAGTTGGGCTGGCAAAAGGATTGTGGAAATTGTGGAATTACCCCAAGACTCAAGGAACTAGGTTGGCCAAGCTTCAAGCAAGAGGACTCTACATTTTACATTTGTGAGAAATCACTTTGAGTCCATAGGAAAGCCAATACAACTAAAAGAGGGTAAGGTTTTATTGGTGAACAAAATGCTCATACGTGCACAAGTGATAGTCACCAAAAACATCCACAAGCTCTCCCACCAAAGTTTGTCTCTAGCCAAACATTCAAAATCGCTGCAACCAACATTCCTATCCCGGTGCCACCGATTCCAAACCCTAGACAGACTCAGCCAAACCCTAACACTTTGGTGCAGCCGACAATGCTTTCGGTGCCACTGAGTTGGTTGCCAACTTTCTGTTATGCAAGTTCACACTTTTGGTCCATTCGAGATCGTTAAATTGGCGTCACCGAGTATGGCATTTCTGACCGTTGGTCACCTTGTCGGTGCAACCGAGATTCCTATGTCGGTCTCACTTAGATTCAAAAATTGCCACCTTTTGGTCACTTCGGTACCACCGAGATTAATACATCGGTGCCACCGAGTTGGTCATTTTCTGTGTAAAGGTTGGATTTTTGGGGATGCCTATATATACCCCTTAACCACCACCCACTCGAAAGAGAAGCACTCAGAACTATTCCATACCTATCCTACTCAGTTTTCTGAGAGAGAACCACCTACCCTTGTTTTGAGGTCAAGATCATCCACTCCAACCATATGGATCTTGATTTCTAACCGCCCCAAGTTGCTTTCCACCAATCCCATCTCTTCTACCAAGCCAAATCTGTGAGAGAGTGATTGTGTGTTGAGGACTCTATCATATTCAAGCACAAGAGCAAGGAGTTCATCGTCATTACCGAGGCTATTACCTTTTGGAGGGTGGTGCCTCCTAGATTGGTTAGGTGTCGCTTGGGAGCCTCCTACTTCGTGTTGTGGAGTGAACCAAGAAGTTTTTAAGGGCAAGTAGACCGCCTACTTCGTGAAGATCTACCCATAGTGAGGCTAGTCCTTCATGGACGGAAGCCGTATGGAATAGTCAGGGTTGCTACTTCGTAGACCCTTATGGGTGGAGCCCTCCATGGACTCTCGCGGCCATTACCCTTCGTGGGTTGAAGACTCCATAAACGTGGACGTACGATAGCACCACCTATCGGAACCACGGGCAAAATCCTTGCGTCTCCTATGGCATTTGATCTTCCTATCACATATCTTTACTTACATGTGCAATGTCTTTACTTTCTGCTGCCATATTTGTAGACGTGCATGTGTAGGGTTGTTAGATTTTCTAGACTTGCTAAAATAGTTAAAATCTGCCAACCAATTAACTTGGGAAAAGGTTAGGTTTTAAATTCCTGCTAGTAGTCTATTCACCCCCCTCTAGACACTCTTCTATTGATCCTACAAGTGGTATCAAAGCTTTGGTCTCCATTGCTTCATTTTAATCACCATGGAGGAAGATGGATGTGTCCAGAGTAGAGAGTTTGAGTTGTAGAGTGCCCATTCTTGATGGAGAGTACTCTAGTCAAGGGAAGAATGCCATGATCGATCTATTTGATAGATTCCATTTGGAAAAATATATTGAAAACCCTTATGTGCTCCCTATTGATGAATTGCATCCCACACATGAAGAGGAAATTAACATGCTTGGTAACCTAAGAACTGTCAATCTTATTGTTAGAGGTTTACCAAGATACATGCTTTCTCAATTGAAGAACTTTGCATGTGCCTATACCTTGTTGACTGATTTACAGAAACGATGTCCAAATCTTTCATTAGGAAATCTTGATTAAATTCTTTATAAAACTGTTGTTTTTCACAAAATGAAGCCTAGTGATCCAAACTTTGATAAATGCCTATTTGAGCTTCGTGATCTTATGCGTGCTAAAGGAGATGTCACCACTATCAACAACATTATCTTTGAAGCCATTCGCATTCATAAAATTGAACATTGTCATGATTACTATTCTAACGAATCTCTTGTTCTTCATGACGAGGATTTCCCACTTGATGATGACAATGTGAAACATGGCTACTATGAAGAAGATGAGTTGTTCGACATCGAGCATGAGAAGATCATGAAGAATTCGAGTCTTATGACGAACTTTAATGAGTACATGTCTGAAGGAAAAGAGTGGATTCTCGACAGTGGATGTACGTATCATATGACTGGTGATAAAGACATGTTCCAAGAGATCACGCCTAATCAAGGTCCTCGATGGTATGTGACCTTTGGAGACAACTCTAAGGGTAAGGTACTTGGCATTGGTAAGGTGGCCATATCCCATGATAGCTCTATTCAAATTGTTATGCTTGTTGCATCCCTTGGGTACAATCTTCTTTCTGTATCTAGACTTGCCGACCTTAGTTTCAATGTGTTATTCATGAAAGTAGATTGCCAAGTGTTTCGTCAAGATAATCATAAAATGGTCCTCACCGGTTTTCGTAGAGGTGATCTATACATTGTTGATTTCACTAAAAGATCCAAACCTCGCACTTGCTTAATTGCAAAATCCTCTAAAGGTTGGCTTTGGCATAGAAGACTTGGACATGTAGGCATGCGCAATCTAGATAAGCTAATCAAAGGTGATCATATACTTGGTGTTAAGGATGTTATCTTTGACAAAGATAGACTTTGTAGTGCTTGTCAAACTGGAAAGCAAGTAGGTGGAAGCCATCCCGTTAAGAATATCATGACTACTAGGAGACCACTCGAGTTACTTCACATGGATATTTTTGGTCCCAATGCTTACAAGAGTCTTCGTGGAAATTCCTATGGTCTAGTTATAGTTTATGATTTTTCCAGATTTACGTGGGTATTCTTTCTTGAAGAACTTCGCTCGCAAAGTGCAAAATCAGTTTGAGGTGAAGATCAAGGAGGTTTGGAGCTATAACAGATCAGAGTTCAAGAACACCCATGTGGATACCTTTCTTGACGAAGAAGGTGTCTCACATGAGTTCTCCACTACATACACACCTCAACAAAATGGAGTTGTTGAGAGGAAGAACCGGACGCTCATTGAGATGGCAAGAATGATGCTTGACGAATACAAGACGCCAAGACAGTTTTGGGCAGAAGCCGTTGAAACAGCATGTCATGCCACAAATTGACTTTACTTGCACAAGCTTCTCAGTAAAACGGCATACGAGCTACTCACCGGTAATAAACCCCAAGTCGGATACTTTCGGGTATTTGGCTCAAAGTGCTACATTCTTGATAAGCATCGTCGTACTAAATTTGCTCCTAAGTCTCATGAAGGATTCCTACTTGGTTACGGATCAAACACTCACACTTACCATGTCTACAAAAACTTCACTCAAAAAGTTGAAGAGGTGGTAGGTGTGAAGTTTGATGAATCTAATGGTTCACAAGTCGAACAATTGCCAAATGATGTAGGTGATAAGGACCCTTTAGAAGCTATTCTAGATCTACCCATCGACAAGATTTGTCCCATGGAGGTGAAGGAAAGTACTTCATCAACTCAAGTGGAAGCCCCTACTTCATGTCAAGGTGAACCTCAACACGACATGGAGACATGGAACCTCAACACGACATGGAAGCAAGTGCATCATGAAAATCCACCACAACGATCTTCACCACCACCTCAAGGAAATGACACCTTCAACAACAATGAAGATGAACGTAATGATGATGAAGAAAAATAAGCTCCACCATCCAACAATCGGAATATGGCCCGAGTTCGAGCTCAAGTGACTAAGAACCTTCCCCTAAACCAAATCTTTGGTGATATACAAATTGGGAGAATCACTCGCTCTAAAACCCGTCTACCTAAGTTTTGTTAGCATTATTCTTTCATCTATAGCATTGAGCCTTTGAAGGTAGAACAATCTCTTGAAGACGCGGATTGGGTGAATGTTATGCATGAAGAGCTTCACAACTTCAAAAGGAACGAAGTGTGGACACTTGTGGAGAAGCCTGAAGATGAACACAACATCATCGGAACCAAATGGGTGTTTCAGAACAAACAAGACGAAGACGGTCAAGTCGTGCGCATCAAGGCTTGTCTCGTAGCCCAAGGATATACGCAAGTCAAAGGTATGGACTACGGTGAGACATACGCCCCCATCGCTAGACTTGAAGCTATTCATATTCTTCTTGCTTATGCTAATCACCATGATATGACGCTTTATCAAATGGATATCAAAAGTGCATTTTAAATGGTGAAATTGAAGAAGAGGTTTATGTTAAGAAACTACCTAGTTTTGTGAATCCTAAGAAACCAAATCATGTTTACAAGCTTCCTAAAGCTCTTTACGGTCTTAAGCAAGCCCCTCGTACTTGGTATAAATGTTTAACGAAGTTTCTCGTCGAAAAGGGTTTTGACATTGGTAAAATTGATGCAACCTTGTTCACTAAGAGAGTTAATGGAGAATTTTTTGTGTGCCAAGTCTATGTGGATGATATTATCTTTGGTTCCACTAACCCTCAATTTAGTGAAAGATTTCGAAGGTTGATGTCCAAGAAGGATGAGATGTCTATGATGGGTGAGCTGAGATTCTTTATTGGATTGCAAATCAAGAAATCAAGAGAAGGAACTTTCATCTCTCAAACTAAGTATAATAAGGACTTGATCAACAAATTCAACATGCAGGATTGCAAAGGTATGAAAACTCCTATGCCCACTAGTGGACATGTTAACCTTACCAAGGAGGATGAACCGGTTGATCAAAAGGTTTATCGATCTATGATTGGTTCATTGCTATATTTATGTGCATCTGATCCTGATATTATGCTTATTTTTTGCATGTGTGCTAGATATCAAGATGCACCTAGAGAGTGTCTTTTGGCTATGAAACATATTGTGAGATACTTGATACAAACACCAAACTTTGGCATTTGGTATCCCAAGGGATCTTCTTTTAATCTTGTTGTCTATTCCGATTCGTACTATGCCGGTGACAAGTTTGATAGAAATTCCACCTCAGGTACTTGTCAATTTTGAGGTAGATCTCTTGTATCTTGGTCCTCCAAGAAACAAAACTCGATATCTTTATCTACTGTCGAAGCTCAGTATATTGCTGATGGATCTTGTTGTGAGCAATTACTATGGATGACACGAATGGTTAAGGATTATGGAATTTACGTTAAAAATGTTCCATTACTTTGTGACAAGAAAATTTTATTAAAATTGGACATAATCCTATGCAACTTTCTCGAACCAAGCATATTCAAGTTCGACATCATTTCATTTGTGATCATTTTGCCAAAGGAGATATCAATCTTATGCATGTTCGTACTAACAAGCAATTGGCCGATTTCTTTACTAAGCCAGTTGATGAGAAAACATTTTGTCATTAGAGGAGTGGGTTGAACATCATTGATGCTTCAAACTTGAGCTAGACTCACTCAGTTGCAAGCAAGGGCATGAGCTATCTTGTTATTTCCATGTTCCCGTGACTCGTTATCATATGCCATGGAACTCTATGCTCCCTTGTATTGCATCTAACCTTTTGCAGGTACTTGGAAGAACTTCATTCCACAAGATTGCCATCAACTCCAATCATAAGCAATCCTGTCATTACCAAGTATCCACAACCCCTCTTGATGATGGAAGGAAGAAAACAACAAAAACATATCCTTGACATCTACTTGATCTTAGTTGCAAAATCTTAAGTAGTATCATGTCAATGGATATATCCATTGTTCTTCATTGCACGACTATCCTTTGTAGGTGACAAGTGTACCAGAACGAGAGGGATTGCTCCAAATTCAAGATGATCTTCATCAACCTCGAGCATCCTCAACAAGTTCACATACGAGCAATGTCATCAACATCACTCAAAGGTATGTACTCATATCCTTGAAAAGGATTTACTCCAAGTCATGGGCTAAAGTAACTCAAGTGATATGAAGACATCAAAATGATTAATCGGGAAATGGTAGGCCAATTTTGAGATTAAACGGTGAGTATGACCTATGATCAAGTATTCTTGCTTGGCTCCTAAGTCAATATACTCTAATATAGGTGACCTAGTGACCGCCCATCATTTAGTTAAGATTTTTGCGTGGTTTGCTCTCTATTTGCATGATCTCTCGTAACCACTCAAATCTTATCTATGTGATGTCCTTTGTAAAACTTTCGCAATTTCTTTTTGAAACTATTTTTTTTGTCTCTATGAAAACAAAAAGTTGGTCTCTCATTCGGAGTCACCAATATAAAGGAATCGATTCTACCGAATTTGCAGATGAGCTGGACTACACAATCTCGGTACCATCGATTTATTTATCCCGGAATCACCGATTTTTCTTTCTTTTCTAAATTTGGGTTTCTTTAATATTGTTTATTTGTTTCTATTCTTGTGATATTCTTGTTCCTTCGATGACCCCTTCTTTAAAAAAATATTTTAGGGGGAGAAGAACAAACAACACTTCGGGGGAGAAATTCTTTATTCAAGGATCCTTAGCTTTTTTCGAAAAGGGAGAAGTTACATTCAATTATTCCCTTAGTCTTTTCATGAACCCTACTTTCAATGACCCTTGTTCTCAAGGATCCCTTCCTTGTCGATGATCTCTGTCACTACTCCCAAGTTTATCCTTTTTGGTATTTTATGCCAAAGGGGGAGAATATCAAAGCTTCATGCTAAAGGGAGAGTTACATGCTTATGCAAAGGGGGATATATGATTTAGGGGGAGAGGAAAATATCAAAAGTTCACACTTATATAAAAAAGGGGAGAATAACAATGTACGGGAGAAAACTATTTTTGGAGAAAATTCCAAAATGAACAAAGGATTACCTTTTCTCACCCTATCCAATCCCAATATCTACATGCTGATATTCAAGGGGAGAGGATGAACCACCACTTTCATATCTAAGGGGAGAAAAGCTATAAAAAGTTTATGCTAAAGGTGGAGACATATCAATCTTAATGACTATCATATTTTATATGTTCTCCATATCTTCGTATTCACTGAGTTCTATTGCTTTTGTTTAGTAGAATACTCTTGTGTTTCCTTACATTGTTTTCTCAAGTGTTTCTCTACAACTAGAATGCTCAAGAACTCAAGGTAAGTATATGCATCATATCCTTGATCAATATGATCTCTTGCTTCCTGCACATATTGTTTGCAAGAGTCAAGTCTTGATCAAGGATATACATTTCATTCACATATTTCAATGCATATAGCCAAGATACACATGACTACTTATATCTCCTTCATCCATATGTGTGTTCATGCATTCCAAAGCAACTATCCGTTAAAGGACTACACATTTAGGGGAGCAAATCTAGGTCATGTGTTTCTCAAAGTCTTCATTGCATCCATGCATATCTTTAATTGAAGCTTTGATTGTATATTGTCATCAATTACCAAAAAGGGCGAGATTCAAAGAACAACATGCTCCCTTGGTGGTTTAGAAAATTTATGACAACATACATTGTCTCTTGGACTAACACCTCTATCTAGTGTATTTCAAATAATAGTCCATGGAGAGTTGGGCTGGCAAAAGGATTGTGGAGATTATGGAATTACCCCAAGACTCAAGGAAATAGGTTGGCCAAGCTTCAGGCAAGAGGACTCTACATTTTACATCTATAAGAATTCACTTTGAGTCCATAGGAAAGCCAATACTATTAAAAGGGGTAAGGTTTTGTTGGTGAAAAAAATGCTCATACGTGCACAATTGATAGTCACCAAAAACATCCACAAGCTCTCCCACCAAAGTCTGTCTCTAGCCAAACATTCAAAATCGGTGCAAGCAACATTCCTATCCTGGTGCCACTGATTCCAAACCCTAGACACACTCAGCCAAACCCTGGCCACTTCGGTGCAGCCGACGCTGCTTTCGGTGCCACAGAGTTGGTTGCCAACTTTATGTTATGCAAGTTCACACTTTCGGAACGTCCAAGAATATTGAATCGGCGTTACCGAGTTTGGCATTTCTGACCGTTGGTCACCTTGTCGGTGCAACCGAGATTCCTATATCGGTCTCACCGAGATTCCAAAGTTGCCACCTTTTGGTCACTTTGGTACCACCATGATTAACACATCGATGTCACCGAGTTGGTCATTTTGTGTGTAACGGTTGGATTTTTGGGGATGCCTATATATACCCCTTCACCACCACCCACTCGAAAGAGAAGCACTCAGATCTATTCCATACCTATCCTACTCAGTTTTCTGAGAGAGAACCACCTACCCTTGTGTTGAGGTCAAGATCTTCCACTCCAACCATATGGATCTTGATTTCTAGCCTCCCCAAGTTGCTTTCCACCAATCCCATATATTCTACCTAGCCAAATCTATGAGAGAGTGATTGTGTGTTGAGGATTCTATCATCTTGAAGCATAAGAGCAAGGATTTCATCTTCATTATCTAGCGTATTACCTTTTGGAGGGTGGTGCCTCCTAGATTGGTTAGGTGTCGCTTGGGAGACTCCTACTTCATGTTGTGGAGTGACCCAAGAAACTTTTAAGGGCAAGGAGATCGCCTACTTCGTGAAGATCTACCCATAGGGAGGCTAGTCCTTCATGGATGGAAGCCATATGGAATACGCAAGGTTGCTACTTCGTGTACCCTTATGGGTGGAGCCCTCCGTGGACTCTCACGACCGTTACCCCCCGTGTGTTGAAGACTCCATAAGCGTGGATGTATGATAGCACCACCTATCTGAACCATGGGAAAAATCCTTGCTTCTCCTATTGTGTTTGATCTTCCTACCCCATCTCAATGTGAAATGTCTTTACTTTCCACTGCCATATTTGTGACATGCATGTGTAGGGCTGTTAGATTATCTAGACTTGCTAAAAAAGTTAAAATCTGCCAACCAGTTAACTTGGGAAAAGGTTCGGTTTTAAATTCCTGCTAGTAGTCTATTCACCCCCCCCTCCAGACACTCTTCTATCGATCCTACGGGTACTCGTCGACTGTGGGCGCGTCAGCGAGGCTCAACTTGCTGAATCGCTTGACGAGCTCGTCGGTTGAGCCTGGGGTCGACAGGGCTGCCCTTAGGGCCTTCCGAAACAAGCCCACGAGCCTGCGGTTCCGCCTGGACATGCGGCGGACAGGGGGGTTGTGAAGGGTCCCACCCGGAGCGTGACTCCGGCCGGCGCCACGTATGTTCCCATGGTGGGCGCCAACTGTCGTCGTTTTCTCACGACAGATGCCATGGGTAGGCTTGCCGAAGGTGGTTGGGACCAGAGTTCACCGACGGGCTCCGGGAGCGGGATTAGGCACAAACAGCGAGGAATGCATGATGTACCTAGGTTTAGGCCTTCCACGGGAGGTAATACCCCTAGTCCTGCTTGGTCTAGGTTGATAGATGAGGGAAGGTTACATTGGTGCTCCTGGAGCTGTATCTGGTGGTGGAACAAGGAGCAGCCGGCTCCTCTTCCCTTGCTACGTGGGTGAATGCAAGGTGAAGTGTTCTCTTGAGTGTGTGTGCGTGTCCATCCATCCATATGCATGGGGGGCTTGAGGGATTTTATAGGACAACCCCCGGATTACCATATCCTTAAAGTACCGAATGGGGGGACGCGGCTAACAGCCTCTCCGGCGGGCCAGGGGGCCCGCCAGTTGAGCCGTCTCATTGTCGGTTGGGTCCATCGGCTGCATGGTCCCATCGCCTAATGGGGCCCGCCAGCCGGCTCTGCGATTGGCCCGCGCGCACCTGTTACAGCACGGGTCGCCAGTGTGGCATCGCCTTGCGCCAGCTGGCTGAAGTCTCCGGTACGGCCGGCAACACTGTAGCCATGTGCGGGAAGGTAACGTAATGGACGGAGGCATGTCAGCACTGTTGCCTCACCCGGTCGCGGTCAGCCAAGGTCAGCGGTGCGACCGGTTGGACTGTAGCCATGCGCGCCCGCGTGTCAGCGGTCACTGTAACCATGTTGTGGCTTGTCGTGGGGGTCTTGTCTTGTCGTCGTACCCGCACGCAGTGGGATGGGACAGAAGCTTGCTCGCCCGAGGGTCAACGGGAGAGCTGGTCCGGAGGCAACCGGTCGTGGCCTAGCCGGCCAGGGCCAAACCGGCTCCTCGGCGAGCCGATCGCGAGCCAGCCGACAACGAGCCTGTTGGCCGCGCGTCAGCCGGCCGTGGAGCAGCCGGCAAGTTGATTTTTCTTGAAGCAGGGGAGAGAACCCTATTGCTTTGGCCTACCCAGTGGTAATAACCCCGTCAGAGAGCATGAGGGCTTGGACAAAATATACAAGATGTCACTTCATAAATTTCGTCCATGGGCTATTATAGGTGTTGCGCCACCTTATTTTTGTTGGAAATATGCCCTAGAGGCAATAATAATGATGTCATTATTATATTTCCTTGTTCCTGATAATCGTTTATTATCCATGATATAATTGTATTGATTGGAAACTCAAATACATGTGTGGATACATAGACAACACTGTGTCCGTAGTATGCCTCTAGTAGACTAGCTTGTTGATCAAAAATGGTTGAGGTTTCCTAGCCATAGACATGAGATGTCATTTGATAACGGGACCACATCATTAGGAGAATGATGTGATGGACAAGACCCAAACTATGAACACAACATATGATCGTGTCAGTTTATTGCTATAGTTTTCTGCATGTCAAGTATCTGTTCCTATGACCATGAGATCATGCAACTCACTAACACCGGAGGAGTACCTTGTGTGTATCAAACTTCACAACATAACTAGGTGACTATAAAGGTGCTCTAGAGGTATCTTCGAGGGTGTCTGTTGGGTTGGCATGGATCAAGACTGGGATTTATTAATTCTTGTGACGGAGAGGTATCTCAGGGCCCACTCGGTAATAACATCACAATGAGCCTTGCAAGCAAAGTGACGAAAGAGTTAGCCACGTGATCTTGTATTACGGAACGAGTAAAGAGACTTGCCGATAATGAGATTGAACTAGGTATAGAGATACCGATGATCGAACCTCAGGCAAGTAACAGACCGAAAAACAAAGGGAACTGCATACGGGATTAATTGAATCCTTGACATAGAGGTTCAATCGATAAAGATCTTCGTGGAATATGTTGGAACCAATATGGGCATCGAGGTCCCGCTATTGTTTATTGACCATAGAGGTGTCTCGATCATGTCTACATAGTTCTCGAACCCGCAAGGTCTGCACACTTAATGTTCGGTGGCGTTTCAGTAGTATTGAGTTATGTATGTTGGTGACCTAAGGTTCTTTAAAGTCCCATATGAGATCCCGGATGTCACGAGGAGCTCCAGATTGGTCCGAAGTTAAATATTGATATATAGGAAAGTGTATTTTGGTTCCGGAATAGTTTCAGGCACTTCCGGTAGTGTACTGAGAGTGACGAATGGGTTCCGGGGGTCCACCAAGTGGGGCCCACCCACCCCAGGGGCCGCATGGGCCCACGAGGTGGCGCACGGGTGGCCAGGCCCTAGGAGGCCCTTGCCTAAGAGGTGGGAAAGTCCAAGAGGGGAGGGAGTCCTACTCGGACTCTACCTCCTTGTGGGCGCTAGACTCCTCCCGCTTGCGTCGGCCAAGCCCCTAGGGGAAACCCTAGGGCACCACACCTATCCCCCTTTATCATATATATATGTGAGGGGAGGGAGGGCTGCAACACCTTAGACACGGTGCATCCCACTCCCTCCACCTCTAGATTGTTTCTCCTCTTGATCTATTCGGTACAGCTTAGCGAAGCTCTGTCGGATCAGCTCCACCACCACTGTCGCCATTCTGTCGTGCCGCCGGAGAACCCATCTACCTCTCTGCCCTCGCTTGCTGGATCAACGAGGTGGAGATCGTCATCGAGTTTTACGTGTGCCAAACACGGAGGTGCCGTCCGTTCGGCACTATATCATGATTGGATCACGTAACGGCTTGCGATTTGGATTGCGAACACGTTTGACTGCATCAACCGTGCTGCTTAATGCTTCCCTCTTAGCGATGTACAATGTTATGTGGTTCCGATCTCTCCCCTCATAGATGCTCAACACCATGCATGGATCTTGTATGTGCGTAGGAAGTTTTTCGTTTCCCATGCAACATTCCCCAATAATGGTATCATATCTAGGTCTATGCGTAGATGATATCACGAGCAGAACACAAAGGAGTTTGTGGGCGTTGATATTCAGATTGCTTCCTCCCTTAGAATTTTCTTGATTTAACGGTATTGTGGGATGAAGCGGCCCAGACCAACCTTACTTTTCCACGTACGAGAGACCGGTTCCATTGACTGACATGTGACTTTCTTGCATAAATATGGCTAGCGGGTGTCCATCTCTCCCACCTTAGTTGGATCGGATTCAACAAAGGCGGTCCTTGAGAAGGTTGCATAGCAATTTGTGTATCACCGTTGTGGTTTTGCGTAGGTATGTCTAACTTGCTGTATGTCTAACCGTTGTGGTTTTCTGTATTGACTGACATGCAACAACAATTAGAGGACGTCTAACTTGTTTTTGCAGGGTATGTTTTGATATGATCTGGCAAAAGACATGATGAGATATATTTGATGTATGAGATGATCATGTTTGTAATAGTTCATATCGACTTGCATGTCGATGCATACGGCAACCGACAGGAGCCATAGGGTTGCCTTTAAATATTGTATGACCTGTGTGTCAATCATTAAGCGCTATGTAATGCTTTACTTTATCGCTAAGCGGTAGCAATAGTAGTAGAAGCAGCATGGGCAGGACAACCCCGATGGCGAGAAAATGATGGAGATCATTATGATGGAGGTCATGGTGTTATGCCGGTGACGATGGAGATCATGTTGGTGCTTTGGAGATGGAGATCAAAAGCACAAGGTCATGGCCATATCATGTCACTTATGATCCGCATGTGATATTACGCCTTTTATGCATCTTATTTTGCTTAGGACGATGGTATCATTATAAGGGGATCCCTTACTGAAATTTCAAGATAAAATTGTGTTCTCCTCGAGTGTGCACCATTGCGAAAGATCGTCATTTTGAAGCACCATGTGATGATCGGGTGTGATAGACTCTACGTTCACATACAACGGGTGCAATCCAGTGTTGCACATGTGGAACACTGTGGTTAAACTTGACGAGCCTAGCATGTACAGACATGGCCTCGAAAGACAAGATACCGAAAGGTCGAGCATGAGTCATATAGTAGATGTGATCAACATGGAGACGGTCACCATTGAAACCACCTCATCTCACGTGATGATCGGACTTGGGTTGGTGAATTTGGATCATGTAGCACTTGGATGACCGAAGGGATGTCAATTTTAGTGGGAGTTTTATAAGTAATATAATTAAATAAACTCATTATCTTGAACAATAGTCTTAGTGACCTTTGAAAATTCATGTTGTAGCTCAATGGCTCGTATAGTAGTTACCCCGAATTTCAATGTGTTCCTAGAGAAATCCAAGATGAAAGATGATGGAAGTAACTTTGTAGATTGGGCCTGTAATCTGAGGATTATCCTCACAACTTCCCAAAATGCTTATGTCCTTGATGCACCGCTCAGTGAACCACCCGCTCCAGTGTCGTCTACAGACGTTGTGAACGTGTAACACGCGCGTTCTGATGATTACTCAATAGTTCAATGTGCAATGGTGTATGTCTTAGAACCGGGACCTCAAAGAGGTTTTGAATGTCATGGAGCATATAAGGTGTTCGAGGAGTTGAAGTTTATCTTTGAGAAGAATGCCCGAATCGAGAGGTATGAGACCTCCGATAAGTTCTATACTTGCAAGATGGAGGAGAACGGGTCTGTCAGTGAACTCATACTTAGAATGTCTAGGTATTCCAACCGTCTGGGTGAATTCGGGATTCCCCTTCTGCGAAAGGCAATAATTGATAGAGTTCTTCAATCACTGCCACCTAGCTACAAAAGCTTCGTGTTCAACTATAACATGCAAGGGATCAAGTCAGTCGCCGAGTTGTTTGCGATGCTAAAAGCTGTTGAGTCTGAAATCTAGAAGGCGCATCAAGTGTTGATGGTCAATAAAACAACTAGTTTCAAGAAGAATGGCAAGGGAAAGAAGGGTAACTCCAAGAAGTGTGGCAAAGCAGTTGCCCCTCCCGTGAAAAAACCCAAGGCTAGACCCAAGCCACAAACTGAGTGCTTTCATTACAAGGAAACTAGTCACTATAAGCGATACTACCCCAAGTATTTGGCCGACAAGAAGGCGGCCAACACCAAACAAGGTATATATGATATACATGTTATTGATGTGTACCTTACCAACTCTTGTTGTAGTGCCTTGCTATTTGATACCGGTTCGGTTGCTCACATTTGCAACTCAAAGCAGGAGCTATGTAATAGATGGAGGCTGGCAAAGGGAGAAGTGAAGATGTACATGGGAAATGGTTCCAAGGTTGATGTGATCGCCGTGGGCACACTTGCTCTTCGATTACCATCGGGATTAGTGATGAACTTGAATAATTGTTATTTAGTGCCTGCGTTAAGCATGAACATTATATTTGGATCTTGTTTATTGCGATACGGTTACTCATTTAAATCGGAGAATAATGGTTGTTCTATTTATATGAGTAATATCTTTTATGGTCATGCACCCAATGTGAGGGGTTTATTCTTATTGAATCTCGATAGCGATGATACACATGTTCATAACATTGATGCCAAAAGATGTAGAGTTGATAATGATAGTACCACTTTCTTGTGGCATTGCCGCTTAGGTCATATTGGTAAATGCATGAAGAAGCTCTATGCTGATGGACTTTTGGATTCACTTGATTTTGAATCACTTGACGCATGTGAACCATGCCTCATAGGCAATATGACTAAAATCCCGTTCTCTGGAACAATGGAACGGGGAAGTGACTTGTTGGAAATCATACATACTAATGTGTGAGGTCCGATGAGCATTGAGGCGCATGGTGGATATCGTTATTTTCTCACTTTCATAGATGACTTAAGTAGATATGGGTATATTTACTTAATGAAACACAAGTCTGAAACGTTTGAAAAGTTAGCAATTTTAGAGTGAAGTTCAAAATCATCGTAACAAGAAGATTAAATTCCTATGCTCTGATCGAGGAGGAGAATATCTGAGTTATGAGCTTGGCAGTTGACGAGGATATGTACCTTGGGTAAGGTCCTAGGCCTGACCTACATACCCTACCTAAGGGCACTATATTGGAGGACTTAAAGACTACAAGAGAGGTTCCGATTAGATTCACCATGATGCTCAAGTCACTCGGCATTTATCCACTCAGAAGCTTCTCCCTCCACTCGACAGTAACATGTCACTCGGAAGACCTCACTTCCAGTCGACGCTAGAAGACTAGAAGCCACCCCAGGGAGGCCAACGGGAAGGCGTTAGGCTAGTTGTCATTAATATCAATTATGTTGTACGTTACCAGTAACGCTCGTATTTATACCCATGATCAAACCTTTGGGTGCCTCGCACTTATGAGGGGCAGCGAACTCTATATAAGCCGCCCCTCCCCTTTGGCACAAGGGTTCGCAACCTTTGTAACTCACACTCTCACACGACATAAGCTCCTGAGCACTAAGACGTAGGGCTGTTACCTCCACGAGAGGGGCCTGAACTCATACATCCGTGTGTACATCCGCGCCGTAGCTAGGACTCTGCCCTCTCCTTTCGTACCCCTAACTTCTACTGTCAGACTCGTTCCCACGACAACAGTCACTTAAGAAAATGTGGAATTGTTTCACAATTGACACCGCATGGAACACCACAGCGTAATGGTGTGTCTGAACGTCGTAATCAAACCTTATTATATATGGTGCATTCTATGATGTCTCTTGCCAATTTGCCACTATCGTTTTGGGGTTATGTATTAGAGACAACTGCATTCACTTTAAATAGGGCACCATCGAAATCGGTTGAGACGACGCTGTATGAACTGTGGTTTGGCAAGAAACCAAAGTTGTCGTTTCTTAAAGTTTGGGGATGTGCTGCTTATGTCAAAAAGCTTCAGCATGAAAAGCCGGAACCCAAAGCGGAGAAATGCGTCCTCATAGGATATCCAAAAGAGACGGTTGGGTATACCTTCCATGTCAGATCCGAATGCAAAGCGTTTGTCGCTAACACTGGGTCATTTCTCGAGAAAGAGTTTCTCTCGAAACAATTAAGTGGGAGGAAGATAGAACTTGATGAGGTTTGTGAACCTTTGTTTCAACCAGAGAGTACCGCAGCGCAGAAAGATGTTTTTATGGATCCTACAATAGTTGAAGAGGAAGTTAATAATGGTGATCATGAAGCTTCAGATCAAGTTACTATCGAATCTCATAGGTCGACAAGGATGCGCAGTGCTCCCGAGGGGTACGACAATGTTGTCTTGGAGGTCATGTTGTTGGACAATGATGAACCTATGAGCTATGAAGAAGCGTGTGGGCCCGGATTCTGACAAATGGTTAGAGGCCATGAAATCCGAGATGGTATCCATGTATGAAAATAAAGTACGGACTTTGGATGTATTACCTGAAGGGTGAAAGGCCATTCAGAATAAATGGATCTTTAAGAAGAACACATGCGCATATGGTAATATAACCGTCTATAAAGCTTGACTTGTGGCAAAAGGTTTTTCACAAGTTCAAGGAGTTAACTACGATGATACCTTCCCACCCGTAGTGATGCTTAAGTCCGTCAGAACCATGTTAGCAATAGTTGCCTTTTTCAATTATGAAATTTGGTAGATGGATGTCAAAATAGCGTCCCTTAACGGTTTCCTTAAGAAGAGTAGCATATGTTGCAACCAGAAGGTTTTGTCGATCCATAGAATGCTGACATAGTTTGCAAACTCCAGTGATCCATTTATGGGCTGGTGCAAGCATCTCGGAGTTGGATTTTTCGTTTTGCTACGGTGATCAAAGTGTTCGGGTTTATAGAAGTTTATTGAGAAACTTGTATTTACAAGAAAGTCAGTGGGAGCTGTCGTGGATTTGTCACGGCAGATGTCCGGGTGAACGGACTTAGGTTCGGGGCGAAGACGCAACTACGTGGCGGCTTGAAGGGATTGATCGAAATCAAGAGACACGGAGTTTACCTAGGTTCGGCCCCTCCGATGGAGGTAAAAGCCTACGTCTTGCTTGTATGGTATTGATGATGAAGAAGATCTCTCGGTTACAAGGGTGATGTTTTGCTACCTCTAATCACGAGAGTCTCCAATCTATCCGTCTAAACTTGTGGACTTGTGAACTTGTGAATCTGTCCCTCTAACGGCACTCTACCCCTCCTTACATAAGTGGAGAGGGTAGGTTTACAAATATAGTCCTACTCCCATTAGGACTAGGATTAGTCTTTCACGAATCGTACTTCGGGTCTTGTTTCCTTTAAGGGAATCCTTCTCTCTTTGAGCCTTCTCTTGTGAGCCTCCTGGTGCTGGATTACACGTCGGGTCTTGGGCCTGGTCATCCTGCGACTCGTGCCAGGTCATTAAACAAATGTCATGTCTTGACCGGGTCTCTTGTGAGTTGCCAGGACGGGTCATACCGTGGGGTATATCCCCGACATTGGCCCCCAGGTTAGCTTGAATTTATTCATGCTAAGCTCCTGAAATAAGAGTAACAAATATGTTAAGTGGCCGGCTTGCTCCTTTGGCCGGCTTATAAAATGGCTCCTCGGAAATTCGGGGCTTTTTTGTATATGAATGAGTCGTCTTGATAATCATCTTGCTTGTCAATGTCCTTTCAAAAACATTGAGAATAGAACACCCATATGCCATTGAGTCGGCTTTCAATACTATTGGCGGGTCATCTCCGCCGGGTCATAATCATTGATGATGTTGAGTCATTATCGTTGGTGACGCCGGGTCAAATAACTAGAATCCAGCTGACTTGATAAAAATATTGGGATGAAAATCCATCTGATGTAAAACCGGACTTCCATTGTTGTGAAGCAGGGCGGCTTATATAAAATCTGGCGGGTTATGATCTTTTGATAACATCGGGTCATGAATGTTGGTGACCTCAGGTCTAACAACTGAACTCCATAATTAACATCTTGAAAATTCACCTCAAAGTCTTTGATATGTCCATATTACCTGTAGCCCCCAAGCTCTGAGATTATCCATGATAACTTGGTGCTTTGCAATAATATTTTGGACTGTGTAGCACTCAAGTGTCGGGTTATCCTGCCTGCAGCAACCTGGGACTTATAATTGTCTTATACCTTATGAAACTTCAGCATGTGTAGCCCCCAAGGGTCGGCTCATCAGAATGTGATGCGCCGGGTCTTCATTTTGAACCTCATAATCTATTAAACAGCTGAATACTGTAGCCCCCAAGTGTCGGGTCGCACGCTTGTGGCGACTTGGGACTTTATAAAATTTGATCTGAGCGGTGTAGTCCCCAAGTGCCGGGTCAGTAAGAATTACTGGGATGGGACTTAGAAAAATATAGAAAGGCCGGCTCATCTCCTTGAGATAATAGGGTCTTGTTGACAATAGTGATTTGAAAACTGGCTTGCATTAGCCCGCAAGTGCCGTGGCGCATTCTTGCAGCGACATGAGACTTGCATATTTGATATAAACTGTACTTGAAGAGTGTAGCCCCCAAGTGATGGGTTGTTTGCTTGCGGCCACTCGGGACTACGCAATAATAATATGACTCACCACAATTCGTTGAATGAATCCTTGACCATGGTTGTAATATAACCCAGAATGAATAGACTTGAATAATTCCTTTGTCTTTGACCTGAAATCCCTGCTCGTGGTTGCGGTGCAACCCGGCAAATATGTTTGAGAAAACCATGAGTGTTGTAGATTACTAGAGAGCACATTTGAAGAAATCCATTCAACTAGATGACACGGCATTATATCTGACAGGGCGGCTCTTGAAATAATAAATTCTCCGAGCTGGCTCGAAAACCCCAATCATTTAGTATTGGTTATCATAAACCATGAAGATCCAGCCAAGTTGGTTATTAAAGATCCATTTGTTCTTGCAGAATACTTAACGGCGGCTCATCTTAAGAGATAATACCTGCAAAAATAAACAAGACAAAATATATTCTACATTGTTGTGAGGGCGTCTTGAAGAAGCACAACCCGGAGATGTTATGTCTTTCATAACATTGCTCCTTCTTTCATAATCTTACTTTGACCCGGCTTGATAAGCGCGCATGACATGTGAATATGATGCGATGTATGATGCAATGTATGATGCTATGTATGATGCAATGTTGACTTGTCAACATTTTTGGCTTAAGACCGGTTGTTAGGGTTAGATAAGCTACACCCGGAGGTGGGAAGCCCCCTTCGACAACCAAAGTTGACTAGTCAACTTTTTTGGCGTAAGAGCCGGCTGTTAGGGTTAGATAAGCTACACCCTGAGGTGGGAAGCCACCTTCAATAGCTATGTTGACTTGTCAACATTTTTTGGCTTGAGAGCCGGTTGTTAGGGTCAGATAAGCTACATCCGGAGGTGGGAAGCCCCCTTTGACAACCAAAGTTAACTTGTCAACCTTTTTGGCGTAAGACCCGGCTGTTACGGTTAGATAAGCTACACCCGGAGGTGGGAAGCCCCCTTCGACAGCTATGTTGACTTGTCAACATTTTTGGCTTGAGAGCCGGTTGTTAGTGTTAGATAAGCTACACCCGGAGGTGGGAAGCCCCCTTCGACAACCAAAGTTGACTTGTCAACATTTTTGGCATAAGAGCTGGCTGTTAGGGTTAGATAAGCTACACTCGGAGGTGGGAAGCCCCCTTCGACAACTATGTTGACTTGTCAACATTTTTTTGCTTGAGAGCCGGTTGTTAGGGTTAGATAAGCTACACCCGGAGGTGGGAAGCCCCCTTCGACAACCAAGTTTTCACCATCTTGTAAGTCGTCATCTTGTAAACCGCCATCTTGTAGGAAGAAACGGCAGAAACTCCAAGTGACTTTATGATGATCCAATGAATCCGGGCACCCGTGTTTGAACGGTATATCTCAGAGTTCGTCCTCTTGGCCAACTTTTTAATTCTTCCGCCTATAATGATATAGCCCCAAGGATTGGGTTTTTTCTTGCAAAGACCCGGGGTTCTCTTGAAAAATGACCAAATGAGTCCTGCCATGTCTGTAGCCATCGAGTCTTAAGTTGACTCAAAGTGGCGGCTTGAGAATCTCCACTGACGGTTGAGGTTGACCGTGGCGGGTCGGATGATTCATATGAATTGTTTCAATAATCCGGTCGATGGTTCGTCCCGGCTGGTTGTTGAAGTGAACCAAATTCTAATGGCGGTGACCTTTGTGCCTGTCCATTGGGTGGCTCATATCGACGAGCACTGCACCGATATGTTGGTGTAGACCAAATTGTGGGTGGCGTCTTGCACGCGTCCGTTGGGCGGTTTGTACTGCTTTATGTAGCCACTGGCATGTTGATGTAGATATAGAAATCAGCCGCGACATTGTAAGCCGGTGTTGTTGTGAAAGACGCCATGGCGTTGTAAGCCAGCACGGATGGCGAGAGACGGCCACAGCGTTGTAAGCTGACGCGGACGGCAAGATACGGACATGGCGTTCTAAGCCAGTGTGGTTGGCAAGAGACGACCACGGCGTTGTAAGCCGGTGTGGATGGCGAGATACCGACACGGCGTTGTAAGCCAGTGCTGATGGCGAGAGACGACCACGATGTTGCAAGCCGGCACGGATGGCGAGATATGGACACGGCGTTGTAAGCCGGTGCTAATGGCGAGAGACGACCATGGCATTGTAAGCCGGTGCGGATGGCGAGTCGGCCATGGCGTCGTTGGTGAAGACCATATCGCGAATGCAGCGGCCTGCCACATCCATTGTGCGGCTCATACTAGCGGGTGAGCGCGCACTATACCGACAAGTTGATATAGATCAAACTACGGGGACAGCGACTCACGCGTGTCCATCAAGCAACGCGACACTCCGGTGTGTGATCCAACTCCGCGGTATAATGCCAATTGTCCTGCGTTACAAATATTGCAGGAAAAGTAATTGCTTTCGAATTTTTTTAATATGTACTGATAACATATATGGAATAGATAGCACCTGGATTTTTCGTCGGATGAATACACACACTAGTGGCACCTGTTTTTTAGGCACTCCCCACTTCTTTCTAACTAACCGGCCCCCACTCTCCCCTCATCCCTGCACGGGCAGAACAGCCATTGCTGCCCACGGCAGAGGGCTCGCACGAAGGCCTGGGTGGAGCCGGGTGGAACGGGGCAAGACGGGACGGTTCACCAAGACGAGCGGGGCGAGACGGGATGACTCGTCGGAGCGGCAGCGCGTGGCGGATCGCTGGAGTGGCAGCACGGGGCGGCGGGCTGGCAGGAGTTGTGGCGCGGAGCGGCTCGCCGAGATGAGTGGGGCGAGATGGGACGGATTGTCGGAGCGGTAGCATGGGGCGGGCCGGCAGGAGCTGCGGTCGCTAGCTGGCAACCCAGTGCTCCTCATGAGTGTTGGTCCAAACTAGATCACTATGCGGGGCCAACCCGGGGAAACTCAGGAGATTTCTATCAGGCCTCCGTACGCGTCGCTTATCTGTCGTGTCCTGAGAACAAGATACGTGTCTCTTATTGGGTTCGTCGACACGTCGAGTGGTCTTGCTGGATTTGTTTTACCTTTATCGAGTGTCTTGCATGAGGATCTCTGACTTTCTTCGGGGTATCTCGAGGTGTTGGACTTCCTTTGGAGTTTCCTAGGATGATCACGAGATCCATGGTCGAGGCTATTCCCGCGGAGTGTGCTTAATTTATGATGGAATAGTTGGAGCACCCCCTGCAGGGTTAAAACTTTCGAAAAGCCGTGCCCGCGGTTATGTGGCAACTTGGATATTTGTTTAACACCCGGTTGTAGTTAAATTGAAGTCAACTCCAATAAAATACACCAATTGTGTGAGTAACCATGATTGTCTCTTCTCGTGAACATGATCCGAGAGAGAACACGGTGGGGTCATGACTGATGTAAGTAGGTATTCAGGATCTCATAAAGGTCATTCTAGATTCGATCACTTATCATAGACCACATATTTACTTTCTTGTTTCGCAAGATTAGCCACCATAAATGCTTAGAGCTGCTGCAAACTAAACACATAACCCTTCCCAACCTATAAGCTTGAATAGTCTTGGTACCCGGGCGCGAGATTGTTGAGTCCTCGTGGCTCACAGATTACTACAACAATCCAGGTGCAGGTATAGATGAGGTCGTGCCAGATGATATGACGCAGCTCCAGTGGGAGTATGACGAGGAGCGTGGCAAGATGTACGTGACTTATCCACACGAGTAGAGGACCATGTCGTGATCTTCAAGGCTAGCAAGCCAGTGTCATTGCATCTTCTTTTTTATCGTTTGTTTTCGTCCGTAGCCGGACCCTGTCTTGGATTGATGCTTGAAATCTTTGATGTGGAATTGTAATTTAGCATGTGGCGAGTGTAAGCCAACTCATATACTCATCTCTTCCTAAAGGTATGATGTAATGATACTGTACTTGCGAATGACGAGATGCGCCTCTATCCCTGTCGAGGCCCCTGTGCCTTAATATGGATAGGAGCGAATCTTGGGCGTGAAAATTGCTCTGGCCAAGGAACCAAGGTTCAACAAGAGGACCAAACAGATAAAGCAACGCTTCAGTTCCATCCGCGATAACATCAAAGAGGAGGACATAAATATTTGCAAAGTACACACGGATCTGAATGTCACTGACCCGTTGACTAAACCTCTTCCACGGGCTAAACATGATCAACACCAGAACTGTATGGGTGTTAAATTCATTACAATGTAAATCACATAGTGATGTGAGCTAGATTATTGACCTACAGGCAATAATAAAGTGGTTATTATTATATTTCCTTTTCATGATAATCGTTTATTATCCACGCTATAATTGTATTGATTGGAAACTCAAATACATGTGTGTATACATAGACAACACTGTGTCCAGAGTATGCCACTACTAGACTAGCTCGTTGATCAAAGATGGTCGAGGTTTCCTAGCCATAGACATGAGATGTCATTTGGGTTGGCATGGATCAACAGTGGGATTTGTTATTCCGTGTGACGGAGAGGTATCTCAGGGCCCACTCGGTAACACAACATCACAATAAGCCTTGCAAGCAAAGTGACTAAACAGTTAGCCACATGATCTTGTATTACGGAACGAGTAAACAGAGTTGCCGGTAATGAGATTGAACGAGGTATAGAGATTGACTAGGTATTGAGATACCCATATTGGCAAGTAACATGTCGAAGAACAAAGGGAACTTCATGCGGGATTAACTAAATTCTTGACATAGAGGTCCAATCGATAAAAATCTTCATAGAATATGTAGGAACCAATACGGGTATCCAGGTCCCGCTATTGGTTATTCACCATAGAGGTGTCTCGGTCATGTCTACATAGTTCTCGAACCCGCAGGGTCTGCACACTTAACGTTCGGTGACGTTTCAGTAGTATTGAGTTATGTATGTTGGTGATCAAAGGTTCTTTGGATCCCAGACAGCACGAGGAGCTCCAAAATGGTCTAGAGTTAAAGATTGATATATAGAAAAGTGGTATTTGGGTTCTGGAATAGTTTCGGGCACTTCCGGTAGTGTACCGGGAGTGACGAATGGGTTCCAGGGGTCCACCAAGTGGGTCCCACCCACCCCAGGGGACGCATGGGCCTAGGAGGTGGTGCACAGGTAGCCAGCCCCTAGGAGGCCCTTGCACAATAGGTGGGAAAGGCCAAGAGGGGAGGGAGTGCTACTAGGACTCCACCTCCCTCGTGGGAGGTGGACTCCTCCTGCTTGCACCGGCCAAGCCCCTAAGGGAAACCCTAGGGCGCCGCACCTATCCCCCTTTCTCATGTATATATGTGAGGGGAGGGAGGACTAAAACACCTTAGCCATGGAACCTCCCTCTCCCTCCACCTCTAGATCTATTCGGTACAGCTTAGCGAAGCTCTGCCGGATCAGCTCCACCACCACCGCTGCCACGCCATAGTGCTACCAGAGAACCCATCTACCTCTCCACCCTCACTTGCTGGATCAAGTAGGTGGAAATCGTCATCGATATGTACGTGTGCTAAACACAGAGGTGTCGTCCGTTCGGCACTAGAGCGTGATTGGATCGCGGGACGGCTTGCGATTTGGATCACGAAGACGTTCGACTACATCAACCGCGTTTCTTAACACTTCCCGCTTAGAGATCTACAAGGATATGTGGGTATGATCTCTCCTCTCGTAGATGCTCATCACCATGGATAGATTTTGTATGTGCGTAGGAATTTTTTGTTTCCCATGCAACGTTCCCCAACAGTTTTTGGGCCAGACCCATGTAATTTCAAAATACCACTTTATGGGTTGTTTTTAGAGTCCGTATGTGTGGGGAAACGGAGTTAGGGTTGGTGTCTGGGATATAGCCCCACGAAATAACCCACCCTATTGGGTCGGTCATTATGATGGCGGCTTGTAAACTATAATCAAGGTGTGCTATGACGTTGAGGACGAGACTGGCAAGGCGTCTTACCAAGTATGCTAGTTGGCGCCCCGGTATATTAAGATGATGACTCAAGGCACAAGAGGTGGAAGTCGCCAAGAGTTTCCCTACTTAGGAGGGCAAGGCGAGTTGGAGACATACTTGGTCACGAATCGTAGCACCACTCGGACTCTTGTAAGCCCGGGGTCTCGACCTATATATAAAGGTGAGACCCTGAGGCCAATAGACTTAAGTTACAATAGATCAATTGCTAGGTCAAGTGAATCCGCTCCCTTGTATTGATCACCAAAGCAATAAGCATAAAGGAGGAGTAGGCTATTACCTCGACCGTGAGGGGCCGAATTTGGGTAAACCGTGTCTCTCAATTCCATCAACCCTGACAAGCTAACTCCCAGTTGCGATGGACTCACGACTAAGTCCTCACACTAGGACATCTGCCGTGACAAAAGCATTACAGTTGGCGCCCATCATGGGGCCAGCGCACGGTGGTTTCGAGTTCTTGAAGGGCACTTCCTCAGGGATCGAGGGATATGTCGTTGGCAGGATGACGAAGAGTTGTCGCGGCAAACTCTACATCGATGATGCCGGCTGGGGTCCCGAGACCGACTCAATCGACTATGGGTACCGCGTCCCCTTAGGCAAGATTCATGTCTTCATCGGTAAGATCGGTGAGTCGGGACCCGAGCCGAACATCTGCACCGATCCCATCGAGTCGGCTTGGCACACGCAACCTGCCGGAGTCAAGCCGACCGGAAGCATGTCTTTGTTAGTTTTGTGCAGGGTGTAGAATCAGAGGAGAACTCTGTTTCGGGGGGAGAGACTCTCATATATTCAGATGATGGGTCCTCGACCAGAGAGAGAGAGTCAGTTTATCAGCTTGAAGACGATGAGCTTGGGGGCAGTTCCGATGGCGATAGTATTCCGGACCCCTACAAGCCACCATGCTGAGCTGCCATATTCATGACCGGAACACTGTCGGCTCTACAATCTATGGAGGCCAGAGCAACATCTACAGTTAACCAATTAGCGCCGACTTCTGGGTTGTCTGGTTTGGTGAAGCCATCGGCTCAAGTTCTATCTCAGCTAATGACCATCCTAACGACCTTATTGCGATTGAGGTCACTGTAGAAAATCAAGCAGAATGCAATGCAGAGAATGTAAAGATACGGGAACAGATGACCTAGGCAACAGAAGACATTGACGCTGAGAACACCCAGACAGCTGCACTGCAGGCTCAGGTTAATGCAGAAGCAGAGCGTCTGAAGATGGATGCGTGGCGGCTTAGCCTCTATCAAAAAGTAGCCAATGCAGTTTTTCGGAGAAGCCGCCAGAGCCGTTTACCCTTAGTCTATGAACCTAAGCATTTGCTTAATTCTCCATGAGTAGGCCCAAGTACTCCAAGAGCGCCAGTTATACCCCAATTGACTTTTGAGATTCTTGGGGCCAGGGTGGCGGCTAACCCTAACCAGCCAGGGCCAGTCGGCGAGAGGCACCGGGCCCAGACCTGCCCCTCATCCAAACAATGCCACAACTGTTCTTGACACCACCAAGACACTTCTCCAACCTGGTGGATAACATGGTGGTAGTGGCAACCCAGCTTATCGCACTCTGTATTGAAGGTGAGTCCCCGACAGTCGTTGAAGCCCAGAACGCCATTATACAGTTACAAACAACGATTGCCCAACAACTAATTATTCATATAGTCGACAACGTGTGCATTCAACTCCTTTACCAAGTCGTAGCTACAGCTAATGCATACAGTCACCAGCAGTCTCCAACAACGAGCAATGTCATAATCTGCCCCAGGATAACCCGCCTCATGTTGTGCCTACATATGCTCAAGCAATTGTGGATGAGGCAAGGCCCCGTTGAGAAGCAGAGGCAACAAACCAAGGGGATGGTCAGCCGCTCCTTGTGGATGAGGTAAAGTACCGAACTATACGACAAATCTTGAGCCGGTGGCTTGGATTGAAATCTATGAACTGGCTATGGACATGTTGGATGTCAGCGATGTAGTTTGTGGTAAGTACTTCACCATGATGTTGGAGGGACGAGCTCGTACATGGTTGAAAACCTTGCCCCCCAAATTCCATCAAAACTTGGGCAAAGTTGAAGGAGCACTTCATCAAGAATTTTCATGGGACTTCTTAGTAGTGTATGACAATTATAGATTTGGAACCTTGTATGTAGCATGAGGATGAGTCGACCCATCATTGGGCTCGTCGGGTCGCTACCATTATCCACTCCTTAGATCACATTGTGGCGGCTCAGGTTGTTCTGCTTCTAGAGAAGAACTGTCACTTCTAGCCTTTGAAGCAAAAGTTAGGGTGGCTTAAGCGTTAATGCCAGGATATGGGCAATTTCATGGATGCACTTACTAGGTATGCCGACTCTGATGGAAGGAAGGATTCTAATTTAGAAGATGACAAGTCTGGAAAAGGAAAGAAAAATGACGGTGGTAAGGGTCAGCAGCAGAATGCCCTGACACATAAAAATAATAACCAGGGCAATGGTGGAAAATGCAAGTTCCCGATGACAGGATAGACTTTGTTGCTAAAACCAACACTGGTTTCAAAAACCAGCATCGGAACAATCGCTCCGGTAGATCTTACAATGGGAATAAGCCACGTAACTATGAGGAAGCACTGAAGGCACCTTGCCCCAAGCATGGTACCCAGGATAAGCCGGCCACCCATTCATGGAAAAATTGTTATATCATGTACGAGTTATGTAACCAGGCTTTCCAAAATCATCAAGGATACAATGGTGGCGGGCATCCGAGTCAATTTGGTCCTGGCATGTCACATGGCGGCTTATCTGGCTTGTTTTCAGGATCAGGTTTTCATGGTGAGGGCGGCTCGGGATCGGAATTTCTTCACCCAGGAAATAATGGCAATGGGCAGTGTTCTGGACAAAGCAATCAGCAGAATTATACTTAAACTAGGTTTAGAGTAATCCCAACGAGTTGAATAGTGGTCAATACCATGTTTTCATCACCGGTACCTGCAGGTGAGAAAGTACACTCAAACAAAGCACCATCAACATGGTTGAGCCGACGGTTCCCAAGTATCTCAATTGGTTTGAGCAGCCAATCACCTAGAGCAGTGAGGATTACCCCCCTGGGGTTTATAACCCAGGTGGTCTGGCCTTGGTGGTGGCGCCTTAGGTGGGTGGCTATACGGTCACAAAAGTCCTCATGGATGGGGGCAACAAAATCAACATCTTGTATTATGACACTTTTCGGCGGATGCCCCTCTCTGAAAGCAAATTACAAACTTCAACCATAGTATTTCACGACATTGTTCCTGGCAACTCGGCTTACCCAATCAGAACGATTAAACTTGACGTTGCTTTTGAGGACGAATTTAACTTTAGATGCGAGCCTTTAACCTTTGAGGTGGTAAAGATAAAGATCCCTTACCATGCCGTCTTTGGAAGGCTAGCTTATGCTCGTTTTATGGCTCTCTCTCCTAGTATGTCTACCTCAAGCTCAAGATGTCAGGCCCAAATGGCACTATAATTGTGGGAGGCAGCAGAAAGTTAGCTCAGGAGTGCGGGGAGAGGGATGCGGCTTATGTTGAGTCGGCCTGCACAGTGTAAGTGTTAAAATTTAATACAACCAACGTTGACCCGGATGATCTGACCCCTCTCAAGAAGCCCACCATAGAGAAGGACCCTCCCCTCAAATTCCAATCAGCTAAAGACACAAAGCTAGTTGACTTTACCCCTCGCGACCCTTCTCAGCAATTTGCTATTGGGACAGGGATAGATCCCAAATAGGAAAGCACGCTCATAAAATTCATCCTTGAGAATCGGGATATCTTCACATGGAAACCTTCTGACATGCCAGGTGTACTGAGAGAATTCGCTGAGCATCGCCTTAATGTGGATCATAAGATGAAACCACTTAAGCATTTCCTCTACCAATATAACAAGGAGAGGCGTAAGGCTATTGCAGAAGAAGTGGAACGGCTCCTAGCTGTCGGGTTCATAGTGGAAGTTTTTCATCCTCAGTGGTTAGCTAACCCGGTGCTTGTGCTAAAGAAAAATGGCACATGGCATATGTGTGTGGACTACACAAATCTCAACAAAGCTTGTCTAGCTGATCCCTTTGCACACCCTCATATTGACCAGATCATTGATGCAACGACGGGTTGTGAGAGTCTATGCTTCCTGGATGCTTATTCTGGATATCATCAGATAAAGATGGCAGTAGAAGACCAGAAGCAAACAACCTTTATCCCACCCTTTGGAGCCTTCTGTTATGTTTTCATACCTTTTGGGCTTAAGAGTGCTTAGGCGACTTACCAGCATTGTGTTCAGAAATGCCTCCATGGACAGATTGGGCATAATGTTCATGCTTATGTTGATGACATTGTGATAGAGTCAAGGAAGAAGGAAACCTTGCTTGAGGATTTGAAGGAAACCTTTGACAATCTCTGGGTGTACAAGATGATGCTTAACCCGGCCAAGTGTTTTTTGGGGGTACATGCAGGAAAATTGCTAGGTTTTCTGATTTCGGAGAGGGGCATCGAAGCCAACCCAAAGAAAATTGAGGCTATCACATCCTTGTCTAAAACATCCTGCATCAATGATGTGCATGTTGGGGAACGTTGCATGGGAAACAAAAATTTCCTACGCACACGCAAGATCTATCCATGGTGATGAGCATCTACGAGAGGGAGAGTGGATCTATATACCCTTGTAGATCGCTAAGCGGGAAGCGTTAAGAAACGCAGTTGCTGTAGTCGAACGTCTTCGTGATCCAAATCGCCGAGCGTCCCACGATCTCATCACGATCCGTCACGCGATCCAATCACGATCCGTCCCGCGAACTCTGTCGGGACCCCGATCCTAAGTCATATGAATCCAGAATGTAACATATCACATCACTTTGCCGCCTCATGCATGGTAAGTTCCACGGCTGCAGCCTTACCTTAGTCGGGACCGTTTGCGTCTTTTGGCTCACGTATGTGAACATGTTGCTGGCAGTCAAACGATAGAGAACCCGGGCCGACATGACTAGTCATAGGACCCAGGCGGCACATCCGTATGGAAACAGGCATACATAACCCAACAATGCAGGTGTCGGCCTCAAGCATGTGTAGACGAGTCATAGCAAGCTACAAGGACTCCATTATGCCGTGAGACATAAATGCCATCACTGCATGTAGACGAGTCGTAGCGGACTATAGAGACTCCATTACACTACGAGACATTTCCCCGAAGCGACAGACACAGTAGCAAAGAAGGATACATGCCGGTCAATCAATGTGTCCGGAGCAGTAGCAAGCTACCATGGCTCGGTGGAGACACAAAGAGGTAGTTTCCCGTAAAGAGTGCTACTAAAGGCACACAACTAGGTGTCGGATCCCATACATACCGTTGCATGTCACATGTACGCATGACATGCCCGATATGCATAGATACAACTATGGCATCACAACATAACTATACAACAACATGACTTTCATTTAAGAGGCTTAGATGAGCCTTGCATAATATGTTCTTACAGATAATGGTCACATGACCCGACACTCAAGTCATACAAACATGTTCATACAAGCCAAGCAGAAGCATAAAGCTGTCTGAGTACAGACAGATGAAAGGGATAAAAAGGCACATGGCCTAACTATCTACAGCCCGCCACAGGGCATAGGTCGTAGCTAGGACACCAGCTATTCGGCGTCGTCAACGTCTAGAAAGAACCCACCTAATGGGTCCTGGGTCTCATCTGCAACATTTATTAAGCAAACATGAGTACAAACGTACTCAACAAGTCTTTAAAACAGACCTAGTGTATTCATGCTCATGTATCAACAAAGGGAGTGGTGGAGTTTATGCAGCAATGCCAGCTTTGACTCATGGCTAACTTACACTACTGAATTTTAACTCTTTGTTTACATTTTATATATCGCACATGAGTCCACTAACTCCATAACAATACACCACCATGGATTAACTTCCCTCCTGGGAGAGTGCCATCCACGGTAATCACACTTGTCTTGATATTTTTATGAGTATCCATTAGATTATCTATGAACAACATAAGTTCTCCAAGTATTCCATATCCGAGGACGCGGCTATTCGAATAGTTTCATACCCTGCAGGGGTGTACTTCTTCACACACGCTCTCGCCACTTATCGTTGTGTGGTCATAAAACCAGGCACCTCGGCCACCTTCAAGCGGAAGCCCAGCAAGGGAGTCGGCCACGACCGTCAATCAACTTAGACCTCTAGTCTAGGCTATCGCCTATTTGCGACTGAACCCGCACGGAAGTCCGGCGGAAGTTTCCGCTACGGCCCCAAATGATGTGCAATGGGTTCCCAAGCCCACCATTCGGGTGACCCTTGGTACACCGTGCCACTGCCTACCGCGTCGTAACCCACCCCTAGGGTCAGCGCTACACACGGCCTCCAGCATACTATAAACACCAGAAACTACTTGCAACTCCTGGACTAAGGACTAAGCGACTGATAAGTCGAGAGGGTCAATTAAGTATCCCAACATGTGGTAGTAACAAGTCTTGGATCACAAACACGGAACTCAGTTCCTAAGAACGGTCCCAATGAGACAACCCACTATGTACTCCTACATAGCCTCTCATCGCTACCTTTACCAAATCGAGTTCATCATAACATCATCACATCAGAACAACATCGTTTCACTCAGTTCATCACCCAGATGAATCAGACCTGACCCAACTCTAAGTATAGCAAGCATAGCAGGCAAAATAATCTAAGCACATCATGGCACAAGCATCTACCAGGTATGCTAGGTTGCAAGGTTTAGCTATTTACTATGACAATGTCAGGATATGCAGCAGAATAGGATCATCTATGGTGAATGACTCACATGTGATCAATTGTCCTAATGCAATAAACAAGAGCAGGAGCGAGAGGGTGGGATATTATCAGAATGATCAAAGGGGTTGCTTGCCTTGCTGGGAAACGGAAAGGTTCTCTCCTTCATCGGATACTCAGGGGTATCCTCAGGAGCAGGGCCTACCGCAATGCAGATAAGAAACAATCAACACACACAAGTGCAACAATATGATGCATGATCATGCCATGATAGCATCTATGGATGAGCTAATGCAACTAGTGATCATGTTGATTTGAAATGAATTTTAACATATGTTCAAAATATTTCTTTATTTCGAATTCCGAATAATAACCTATTAGTAAATGTCAATATTCACCTGTTTGTATTGCTCTCACATGCATGACAATAGCTCCATTGGATTCATTGGATTTTTCTGATAAATTTTCATATATAAATTATTTTCATCTGACTTACAGATTAATTTATATGAATTTTTTGAAGTTTTGGATAATTTCTGGAATTATTTTTAAACCAAAATTGAATTTATTATGCCAGCCTCACGTCATGATGACGTCAGCAGGTCAAAGGCGCCAGCCTAGGTCAAACCTGGAGGTTGGGCCCCACCTATCAATGACACAGGCATCTAACAGTTTTTTAATTAAACTAACTACTAATTAGCAGGGCTGGGTCCACCTGTCAATGGCACAGGGGGGGTTAATTAACCTGACATGGGGGCCCACCTGCAGGGCTTAGGCGACGGGCTTGTCGCCGGCGACCTCTGGTCGCGGCGGCGGCCGCGCTACCGGCCATGGGAGCGGCAACTGGAGGCACTGGGGCGATGCCCCTGCTCGCCCGCACCCAGGGGAGCTAGCAGAGGGCGCGGGGGACGCCGGAGCTCGCGGCTACAATGCCGGAGGCGGCAGTCGGAGCTCGGCCAAGGAAGGCCTCGATGCTAGGGCCTGCGGGAGGGGGCGCTGGAGGTCGTGGTGGCACCTACGGGCCTGCGCAAGCACGCCAGGGTGCTCAACTAAGCACGGCGGGTGCTCTGGCCATGGTGGCCATTAACGCCGGTGGCGGGGAGCTTCCGGTGCGACGGGAACGGCGGCTACGGCAGCTAGACGGCAAGGAGAAGGAGGGGAATTGACGGAGGTGCTCACGATGCAGCTCATGACGGAGCTTGCGGGCTCGGGGAGGCGCCAGGGCGACGAATCGGCAGCGGTGACGGCTTCGGATGTCGACGGGAGTGAAGAACAAAGACGAGGAGCAAGAGGGAGAGCAGCGGGCGAGAGAGAGGGAGGAGAAAAGGGCCACGACGACGGGGGGGAGGGCACTGGCGCTCCCAAGGGGCTCCACGGCAGCCAGGCAAGCAGGAGCTGGCTCGCGCGCCGCTGCCACACGCCCTCCTGCCTACTGGCAGGAGGTTGAAGACGGTGGGGCTGGCTGGGCCAGCTGGGCCAGCTCCACCTGGGCCTCCTCTTCTTCTTTTTCTTTCTTTTTTTCTTTTCTGTTAAATGATCTGACATTTGTTTATTTTCTTTTCAGGTACAAATGACTTTATAAAATTTCCCATATATTTTCTATAATGAAGTTTGAATATTTCAAACTTGTCTAAAAAGTTTCAGGATATTTTGAAAACAAAAATAATGACAGTGCTTTATTTAATGATTTCAGGAGCCTTTTCAATTATTTTTGAATTACTTTGATTGTTCAAATAATTAGAATGGTCCCTATTATAATCATGCCCAAATTTACCAGACATAGAGACATTTTTAGTGGGCATTTTGGATTTGTTGAATTTTCACCAAGTTTGATTTGTTTGGATTCAAAGTGAGCTTGGGGTTTCTTTTTGTTCCCCATTTCATGTTAATGCAAAATGAAACATGATGCAAGCACAATACTATTCCTAGGACATCTAGCTAGGGTTGTGACAAACTCATCACGATCCGTCCCGCGATCTCATCACGATCCGTCCCGCAATCTCATCATGAACCGTCTCATGATCTTGCTCACGGTCCTTCAGATCTAGCGCCGAACGGACGACACCTCTACGTTCAGCACACGTACAGCTCGATGACGATCTCCGCCTTCTTGATCGAGCAAGAGGGAGCGGAGAGGTATACGAGTTCTCCGGCAGCGTAACGGCGCTGCGGCGATGGTGGTGGAGTAATTCCGGCAGGGCTTCGCCTAAGCACTGGAGAAATCCGGTCTAGAGGAGAAACTATGCATCGGAGGAACGGGCAGCACATGTCTAAACTTCTGTGCAAAACCCCTAAAACCACCAATATATATAGGAGGAAGAGAGGAGGAGGCCGAACCAGGTGGGAGAGGTGGAATCCACGTCCAATCCTAGTAGGACTAGGATTCATCCTATTTTTGCCTTTCTCCACTTTTTGTCTTTGGTCTTTCTTTCCCTAGCCACATGGGCTTTGTGCGGGACTTCCACCAGCCCACAAAAGGCTGGTAATTATTCTCCCACAGCCCATGAAGCCTCTTGGGTCGAAATACCCCTGCCGATGGTCTCCTGGTACATTACCGGCACTCTCGGTACATTACCAATTAGCCCGAAACTTTTCCGACGACCAAAACAGGACTTCCGATATATCAGTCTTTACCTCCGGACCATTCCGTAGCTCCTCGTGATGTCCGGGATCTCATCCAAGACTCCGAACAACCTTCGGTCACCACCATACATAACTTTATACTACCGAAACGTCACCGAACCTTAAGTGTGCAGACCCTATGGGTTCGAGAACTATGTAGACATGACCGAGACACCTCTACGGTCAATAACCAATAGCGGGACCTGGATGCCCATATTGGTTCCTACATATTCTACAAAGATCTTTATCGGTTGAACCTCTATGTCAAGGATTCAGTTAATCCCATATGATGTTCCCTTTGTTCTTCGGTATGTTACTTGCCCGTGATTCGGTCGTCGGTATCTCCATACCTAGTTCAACCTCGTTACCGGCAAGTCTCTTTACTCGTTTCGTAATACAAGATCCCATGACTAACACTTTAGTCACATTGCTTGCAAGGCTTACGGTGATGTTGTATTACCGAGTGGGCCCTGAGATAACTCTCCGTCACACGGAGTAACAAATCCCAGTCTTGATCCATGCCAATTCAACAGACACCCTCGGAGATACCTGTAGAGCACCTTTATAGTCACCCAGTTACGTTGCGACCTTTGATACACACAAGGTACTCCTCCGATGTCTGTGTGTTGCATGATCTCATGGTCATAGGAATATGTACTTGACATGCAGAAAACAGTAGCAATAAACTGACATGATCGTATGCTACATTTGTAGTTTGGGTCTTGTCCATCACAGCATTCTCCTAATGATGTGATCTCGTTATCAAATGACATCACATATCAATGGCTAGGAAACCTTGACCATCTTTGATCAACGAGCTAGTTCACTAGAGGCATACTAGGGACAAAGTGTTGTCCATTTACCCACACATGTAATGTGTTCCCAATAAATACATTTATAGCATGGATAATAAACGATTATCATGAACAAGGAAATATAATAATAAACACTTTATTTATTGCCTCTAGGGCATATTTCCAACAGTCTCCCACTTGCACTAGAGTCAATAATCTAGCTCACATCACTATGTGATTTACATTGTAATGAATCGAACACCCATCCAGCTCTGGTGTTGATCATGTTTAGCCTTTGGAAGAGGTTTAGTCAATGGGTCTGCAACATTCGGATCCGTGTGCACTTTGCAAATATTTATGTCCTTTTCCTCGATGTAATCGCGGATGGAGTTGAAGCGTCGCTTTATGTGTCTGGTCCTCTTGTGATACCTTGGTTCCTTGGCCAGAGCAATGGCACCAATGTTGTCACAGAACAGGTTCATTGGATTTAGTGCACTGGGCACTACTCCAAGATCTGTCATGAACTGCTTCATCTAGACACCTTCCTTCACTGCCTCCGAGGCTGCGATGTACCCCGCTTCGCATGTAGAATCGGCTACCACGATTTGATTGGAACTGCACCAGCTTACCGCTCCGCCGTTGAGAATAAATACATATCCGTTTTGCGACTTAGAGTCATCCGGATCAGTGTCAAAGCTTGCATCGACATAACCCTTTACGACGAGCTCTTCATCACCGTCATAAACGAGAAACATTTCCTTAGTCCTTTTCAGGTACTTAAGGATATTCTTGACCATTGCCCAGTGTTCCATTCTACAATCACTTTGAAACCTTCTGGCCATACTTATGGCAAGGCTGACATCGGGTCTTGTGCATAGCATTGCATACATGATAGAGCCTATGGCTGAAGCATAGGGGATGACACTCATCTTTTCTCTATCCTCTGCAGTCACTGGGCATTGAGTCTTACTCAACTTCACACCTCGCAAATCAGGCAAGAACTCATTCTCTGACTAATCCATTTTGAACTCTTTCAAAATCTTGTCAAGGTATGTACTCATTGAAAGTCTCATCAAGCATCTTGATCTATCTCTATAGATCTTGATGCTCAACAATTAGGTAGCTTTATCCAGGTCTTCCTTTGAAAAAACTCTTTTCAAACAACCATTTATGTTGTCCAGAAATTCTACATCATTTCCGATCAACAATATGTCATCCACATATACTTATCAGAAATTCTATAGTGCTCCCACTCACTTTATTGTAAATACAAGTTTCTCGTAAACTTTGTATAGACTCAAAAACTTTGATCACCTCATCAAAGTGTATATTCCAACTCCGAGATGCTTGCTTCAGTTCATAGAAGAATCACTGAAGCTTGCACACCTTTTAGCATCCTTAGGACTGACAAAACCTTCTAGTTGTATCACATACAACCTTTCCTCAAGTAAACCGTTAAGGAAACTATGTTTTGATATCCATCTGCAAGATTTCATAATTGAAAAATGTAGCAACTGATAACATAATTCCAATAGACTTTAGCATCGCTACGAGTGAGAAAGTCTCATCGTAGCCAACTCTTTGAACTTGTTGTAAACTTCTTTGCAACAAGTCGAGCTTTACAAATGGTGACATTTACCATGAGCGTCTGTCTTCATTTTAAACATCCATTTGTACTCAACGACCTGCCGTCCAACGAGCAAGTCTACCAAAGTCTATAATTGGTTTTCATACATATATCCTTTCTCGGATTTCATGGCCTCTGACCATCTGTCGGAATCTGGGCCCATCATCGCTTCTCCACAGCTTGTAGGTTCATCCTTGTTCAACAACATGACCTCCAAGAAAGGGTTGTCAGACCGCTCAGGAGCAGTACACATCCTTGTCGACCTAGAAGGTTCGATAGTAACTTGATCCGAAGCTTCATGATCATCATCACTAACTTCCTCTTGAACTAACGTAGGCTTCACAAAAACAAATTCCTGCGTTGCGCTACTCTCTGGTTGAACAAAGGTTCAACAACCTCATCAAGTTCTATCTTCATCCCACTCAATTCTTTCGAGAGAAACTCTTTCTCGAGAAAGGACCCAGTTTTAGCAACAAACACTTTATGCTTGGATCTGAGATAGAAGGTTACCCCACTGTCTTTAGGGTATTCTATGTAGATGCATTTGTCCGCTTTGGGTTCGAGCTCATTAGGTGAAAACCTTTTTCACATAAGTGTTGCGGCCCCAAACATTAAGAAATGATAGCTTAGGTTTCTATCAAACCATAATTGACATGGTGTCATCTCAACAGATTTAGATGGTGCCCTATCTAAAATGAATGTAGTTGTCTCTAATGCATAACCTCAAAATTATAGTAGCAAAATGATAAGAGATATCGTAGCAAGCACCATTTTCAATAGAGCACGACTATGACGTTCGAACACACCATCACACTATGGTGTTCCAGGTGGCGTGAGTTGTGAAACAACTTTCACATTGTCTAAAGTTGTATGCCAAACTCGTAACTCAGATATTTACCTCCACGATCATATCGCAAACATTTTTATCTTCTTCACGATGATCTTAAACTTCACTATAAATTTGCTTGAACCTTTCAAACGATTCAGACTTGTGTTTCATTAAGTAAATATACACTATATCTACTCAAATCATCAGCGAATGTAAGAAAATAACGATATCCACCACACTACAAGACTCATTGGATTGCGTACATCAACATGTATCATTTCCAATAAATCACTTGCCCGCTCCATCCATCTAGAAACGGGGTCCTTAGTCATCTTGCCCAAGAGACATGGTTCGCATGTCTCAACCGATTCAAAATTGAATGAGTCCAAAGATCCATCAGCATGGAGTTTCTTCATGCGCTTTATACCAATATGACATTTAGCGGCAGTGCCACAAGTATGTGGTACTATCATTATTAACTTTGTATCTTTTGGCATCGGTGTTATGAACATGTGTATTACTACGATCAAGATTCAACAAACCGTTCTCACTGGGTGCATGACCATTGAAGGTATTATTCATGTAAACAGAATAACCATTATTGTCTAACTTAAATGAATAACCGTGTTGCAATAAACACGATCTAATCACGTTCATGCTCAACGCAAAACACCAAATAACATTTATTTAGGTTTGTCACTAATATCGAACGTAGAGAGAGCGTGCGATGTTGATCACATCAACCTTGGAAACATTTCCAAGACACATCGTCACCTCACCCTCAACTAGTTCTCCGTTTATTCCTTAGCTTTTATTTCGAGTTACTAACATTTAGCAACCGAATCGGTATCCAATACCCAAGTGCTACTAGGAGTACTCGCAAGGTACACATCATTAATACGTATATCAAATATACTTCTGTCGATGTTTCCAGCCTTCTTATGTACCAAGTATCTAGGGTTGTTCCGCTTCAGCAACCGCTCTCCTCATAATCAAAGCACTTAGTCTCGGGTGTGGGTTCAACTTTGGGTTGCTTCACTGGAGCAGCAACTGACTTGCTATCCATCAAGTTTCCCTCCTTGCTCTTGCCCTTCTCGAAACTAGTGGTTTGACTAACCATCAACACTTGATGCTCCTTCTTGATTTCTACCTTCGCAGTGTCAAACATCGCGAACAGCTCAGGGATCATCATTTCTATCCTTGGCATTTTATAGTTCATCACCAAGTTCTAGTAGCTTAGTGACAGTGGCTTGGAGAACTATATCAATCACTATCTTATCTGGAAGATCAACTCCCACTCGATTCAAGCGATTGTAGCACCCAGACAATCTGAGCACATGCTCAACGATTGAGCTATTCTCTTTCATCTTGCAGGCAAAGAATCTTGTCGGAGATCTCATATCTCGCAACACGGGCACAAGCCTGAGATCCTAATTTCAGCTCTTAGAACATCTCATATGTTCTGTGACATTCAAAACGTTTCGGAGCCTCAATTCTAAGCCGTAATGCATGACACACCAAACTATCAAGTAGTCATTAGAACGTGCCTGTCAGATGTTCACAACATCTACAAACGATGCTAGAGGGGTTGGCACACCGAGCAATGCATTAAGGACATAAGGCTTCTGTGCAGCAACGAGGACAATCCTACGATCACGGAGCCAGTCTGCAATATTTCTACCATCATCTTTCAACTCTATTTCTCTAGGAACATATAAAAATTCAAGGGAGCTACAGCATGAGCTAGTAATCTAGAACATAGTTTGCAAAGACACTACTGACTATGTTCATGATAATGAGTTCAATTAATCATATTACTTAAGAACTCCCACTCAAATTGACATCCCTCCGGTCATTTGAGTGATACATGATCCAAATTCACCAACTCAAGTCCGATCATCACATGAGTTGAGGTGGTTTCAATGGTGAAAATCATCATGTTGATCATATCTGCTATATGACTCATGTTCGACCTTTCGGTCTCTTGTGTTCCGAGGCCATGTCTGTACATGCTAGGCTCGTCAAGTTTAACCCGAGTGTTTTGCATGTGCAACACTGGCTTGCACCCGTTGTATGTGAACGTAGAGTCTATCACACCCGATCATCACGTGGTGTCTCAACACGACGAACTTTCGCAATGGTGCACACTCGGGGAGAACACAATTCATCTTGAAATTTAAGTGAGGGATCACCTTATAATGCTACTGTCGTCCTAAGCAAAAAAAGGTGCATAAAAGGATTAACATCACATGCAAATCATAAGTGACATGATATGGCCGTGAACTTGTGCTTTTGATCTCCATCTTGAAAGCACCGGCATGATCTCCATCATCACCGGCATGGCACCATGATCTCCATCATCTTGATCTCCATCAATGTATCGCCATCGGGGTTGTCGCGCTCATCATGCTTGTACTACTATTGCTACCGTTTAGCAATAAAGTAAAGCATTACATAACGCTTAATGATTGACACGCAGGTCATACAATAATTACAGACAACCCTATGGCTCCTGCCGGTTGCCGTACTCATCGACATGCTAGTCATGATAATCTATACATCACATGATCATCTCATACATCACATATATCACATCATGTAATTGGCCATATCACATTACCCTGCAAAAACAAGTTAGACGTCCTCTAATTGTTGTTGCATGTTTTACGTGGCTGCTATGGCTATCTAGCAAGAAAAATTCTCATCTATGCAAAAACCACAACGGTGATACACTAGTTGCTTTTCAACCTTCTCAAGGACTGCCTTTGTCGAATCCGATCCAACTAAAGTGAGAGAAACTAGCACCCGCAAGCCATCTATGCAACAAGTTGTAGTCGAGGGCACCAGTCACTCGTAAGCATACGAGTAATGTTGGTCCGGGCCGCTTCATCTCACAATACCGCTAAGCCAAAACACGACCAAGGGAGGAAGAAATCTAAGCATCAACACCCACAAACTCTTTGTGTTCTACTCAAGATCTCATCTACACATAGACCTAGCTCATGATGCCACTGTTGGGGAACGTTGCATGGGAAACAAAAAATTTCCTACGCACACGCAAGATCTATCCATGGTGATGAGCATCTACGAGATGGGAGAGTGGATCTACATACCCTTGTAGATCGCTAAGCTGGAAGCGTTAAGAAACGCGGTTGGTGTAGTCGAACGTCTTCACGATCCAAATCGCCGAGCGTCCCACGATCTCATCACCATCCGTCTCGCGATCCAATCACGATCTGTCCCGCGAACTCATCACGATCCGTCCCACGATCTCATCATGATCTGTCCCGCAATCTCATCATGAACCGTCTCGCGATCTTGATCAGGGTCCTTCCGATCTAGTGCCGAATGGACGACACCTCTGCATTCAGCACACGTACAGCTCGATGACGATCTGCACCTTCTTGATCCAGCAAGAGGGAGCGGAGAGGTACACCAGTTCTCCGGCAGCGTGACGGCGTTGCGGCGATGGTGGTGGAGTAATTCCGGCAGGGCCTCGCCTAAGCACTGCAGAAATCCGATCTAGAGGAGAAACTATGCACTGGAGGAACGGGCAGCATGTTGCTAAAATTCTGTGCAAAAACCCTAAAACCACCAATATATATAGGAGGAAGAGAGGAGGAGGCTTGGCCCAAGGTCCAAGCCTCCAAGGAGGAGGCCGAACTAGGTGGGAGAGGTGGAATCCACCTCCAATCCTAGTAGGACTAGGATTCATCCTATTTTTGCCTTTTTCCACTTTTTCTCTTTGGGATTTCTTTCCCTATCTGCATGGGCTTTGTGTGGGACTTTCACCAGCCCACAAAAGGCTGGTAATTATTCTCCCACAGCCCATGAAGCCTCTTGGGTCGAAATACCCCTCCCGGTGGTCTCCCGGTGCATTACCGACACTCTCGGTACATTACCGATTAGCCCGAAACTTTTCCTGCGACCAAAACAGGACTTCCTATATATCAATATTTACCTATGGACCATTCCGGAGATCCTCGTGACGTCCGGGATCTCATCCGGAATCCGAAAAACCTTCGGTCACCACCATACATAACTCTATACTACCGAAACGTCACCGAACCTTAAGTGTGCAGACCCTGCGGGTTCGAGAACTATGTAGACATGACCGAGACACCTCTACGGACAATAACCAATAGCGGGACCTGGATGCCCATATTGGTTCCTACATATTCTACGAAGATCTTTATCAGTCGAACCTCTATGTCAAGGTTTCAGTTAATCCCGTATGATGTTCCCTTTGTTCTTCAGTATGTTACTTGCTCGAGATTCGATCGTCGGTATCTCCATACCTAGTTCAACCTCGTTACCGGCAAGTCTCTTTACTCGTTCCGTAATACAAGATCCCATGACTAATACTTTAGTCACATTGCTTGCAAGGCTTACTGTGATGTTGTATTACCGAGTGGGCCCTGAGATACCTCTCCGGCACACGAAGTAACAAATCCCAGTCTTGATCCATGCCAACTCAACAGACACCCTCGGAGATACCTATATAGCACCTTTATAGTCACCCAGTTATGTTGTGACATTTGATACACAAAAGGTACTCCTCCGATGTCCGTGAGTTGCATGATCTCATGGTCATAGGAACATATACTTGAGATGGAGAAGAAAGTAGCAATAAACTGACACGATCATATGCTTCGTGATGAGGACACCCCTACTAATGTTACACCCACAACTCCGACTGCTATACACACAGGACCAATTACTAGTGCTCGTGCACATCAATTGAACTACTAGGTACTTTCGTTTCTTGGAAATCCTTCTAATGTTCATGAACATATGATGCTGCCTAAATTAGATACTTTTGTTTTACTTATGAATGAAGGACCTAGCATGGACAAGAAGGATGACCATTGGAGTGGGATCAAGCATGGAGAAGAAGGTGCGCGCGCGGTAAAGAACACTCGAGCTTCCAGTGATGATTTTCGCACCTTGAATCCACCATAATGGGAGCGAGAAGCTTTGGACGAAATATGCATGATGCCACTTTATTAAATTCGTCCCTAGGCTAATATAGGTGCTGCGCCACCTTATTTTTGGGCTAGGCCCATGTAATTTCGAAATACCAGATTATAGGTTGTTTTTAGAGTCCGTATGTATGGGGAAACTGAGTTAGGGTCGGTTTCGGACCCCTCCTCAAAGGGGCCACGAAATTCCCCTCTATTCCCCATGTATACAGCCCTTAGGGCGTCGTTTTAGGGTTGGGTGTTGTTTAGATTACAAGTTCGCCTTAGCTGCAACCTCGCGTTCTTCGTTTGTGTTCCACGACCAGACAAAGGCGTCATAGAACCCCACTTCATCAATAAAGCTTTCCTCTTATGTTCGCAATATCCTGATTGCAATCTTAGTTTCTTTCTTGTTCTTCGTTTGCATGTACGAAATAGACCCTCGTGGTCAGGTTGATCGTGCTTCGGCATGGTTAATAACCTCTCGGAGTTGGTTTAGCGATTGCTAAGGCGCGACATCATCACACGTTCGTGGTCGGATCGTCAAAGTCTACTCCACCAAAAACGATAGCCACCATCTCATCGAAAGATAGGGACAACTTCGCCTCTATCAAGTGGTATCAGATTCCCAGGTTGCTCGATGAGATTTTACCAGTTTTTATAGTTTAGATCACATTTGTTCTTCATTCCTTTAGTCCACGAAAAAGCCACAAAAAAATTTAGGGTTAGATCATCATATCCGAACTAATCTGAGCCTTTGCATAGTATTTTCAGTATTTTGCTTTGTTAAATTTGCGGTTACATCATCGTGTCGAGGGTCTTAGTGTCTATTACTTTAGAGTTTAGAGTTCTATTCACAGGTTGTCACACCGCCACCGCATCGTTTTCATAGTTGCCATATACTACCACCATCATCACCGCTGCCATATATCACCACCCACCATCACTATCCATTGGTGTCCATATATACCACCACAAATCCGCCACCAATCGGAGTCCAGCTCGTTTTAGGTTTAGTTTCGAGATCCTTTTGATTTCGGATTCGCGTTTTGCTACCTGCATAGGTGTCAGAAAAAAAGTCTGGCACGCTTTGCAGAGCACGTTTTGGCCCAAAAAAAATTCGGCCGAATATTTTTTTTCCCTATCTTGATTTTGGGTTCTCCGGAGCGTTTTGAGACACTTGCCATCATAGTGATTTTTTGTCGAAATTTTTGGTCGTCGCAGCCCCCGAATTGCTCCAGAAAAAAAATTAGTCCAACAAATTTCATGCCCATCTTGCTTATACGACGTGGGAAGAGTTTTGAGACACTCGCCATTGTAGTGATTTTTTGAGCAAAAAAAAGTGGCGCCAAAAAAATGACAAAAAATTCAGAGTGTGCTCTTCCCTTAATTACGTGTCGCGTCGTGATTTTGTTGGTGTTTTAGGCTCGCGTCTCTAGTACAGTCTAGCCTAGGACTAGCATAGTACCATCGTTGAGCGTTTTTTCAACTTTGCATCTCTGAATTGATTATTGCTAACCCTTTTTGCTACCATATTATAATCCATCCCAGATCCACATATATCTATGTCGTGTGTTTAACACCACTTGGAAATCACTCTATCCAAGCTTTGAGAGTTTTGACTACAACGATTGCCGATCATCGCCTGCTACTGGGTAAAAACTGGTAAGTATTTGAGATTCGCTTAAAGCATTTGTGACGCACCACCACCACCACCACCACCACGTCCCAGTAGTCTGTAGGTTTAATATTCTTGTGTGTTTCCTATTTATGCTAACCATGTCAGGATCACACGACGATGGGATCACTGGGAGAGCATGACCAACAAAGCGCTCTATGATAAGTTTCAGCAAATGATGGCTGACGAGGTACAAGAGTTCGTGACCAACTTTGGAGAGGCCATGGAGAAGCTAGAGGGTTTGGAGAAAACATTTGACACCAAGATGGATGCCAAGTTTAATGAGGTGCTTGCCCGTCTACCACCACCAGCTGCAGCTCCTATACCTTTCAAATGACGAGTGCGACGCGTGCCTCTCGGCCAAGCCCAACATACTGGTACTGTTGATACTACTGCTACTTCTGTGGCTCTTGCTGCTACTATCATTGAGCAGGTTGAAGATTATGATGGTGATTATGATGATTAGGGAGAGGTTGCTCCAGATCAGCCTGAGGGGCAACCACCACGATACGCACCAGGTCGACCACATGGCTACAACCGTAACGGTAGGGCTGCACCACCCCCTCAGGTACGGGATCATAACCATCTCCCTAAACTTAAATTGAATATTCACACGTTTGAGGGTAGATATGTTCCTGATATATATCTTACATGGGAGTTAGAAACAGAACAACATTTTAGATGCTTACAATTTCCTGAGGAGAGACGTGTTGCTGCTGCTGTTTGTTCGTTCACTAGTTTTGCTTGTGTTTGGTGGTCAAAACATTGTAGAATACACCATGCTAATATTCCAACTACTTGGGCTGCTTTGAAAACTACTATGCGTAATCGTTGGGTGCCACCTTATTATCAACGTGAATTGCTTCAAAATTTGCAGCGTTTAAGACTAGGAAAAAAATCTGTAGAAGAATATTATCAGGAATTACAAACTGGCATGATTAGATGTGGTATTTTTGAGGAGAATGAAGCTATGCTTACATGTTTTATGGGTGGATTAAATAGAGAGATTCGGACTAATCTGGAGTATAAGGAGTATAACACTATCACTCGTTTATTTCATCTTGCTTGCAAAGCTGAATGTGAAGTGTAGGATCGACAAGCAATGGCGAGAATTACTTTTTTTGTAGGTCACACTTCATCATGGATGCCACGTACCTCCTCTACTTCCGTATGTCCTGCTGCAACACCACCTACTCCCACCTCCAACTCCAACCGCGATTCCAGGAAATAGGCTCCTACTTCACCCTCTACGGAGAGCACACCTTCTGGGCCTGCATAGAGCTCTTCTTCATCTATTGCATCCACAGGGCAAACACATGAGGTTATATGCCGTCATTGCAAGGGTGGCGGTCACTTTGCCAGAGAATGCCCTTCCAAGCGTGTAATGATTGTTACTGACGATGGTGGATATGCGTCCGCTAGTGATTATGATGAGGAGACTTTGGCTCTCATTGCAAGTGAAGAACAGGGTGACGAGGATGCAGAACCAGAGACACACTACATGGCTGCTGATTATGCTGACAGGTATGAAAGTTTTGTTGCTCAATATGTTCTCAGTGTGTAGGTTACACATGTTGAGCAAAATCAGGGGCACAACTTGTTCCACACAAAGGGCGTTGTGAAGGATAGTTCTGTTCGCGTCATCATCAATGGAGGGAGTTGCAATAACTTGGCTAGCATGGAGATGGTGGAGAAGCTGTCTCTAACAACGAGACCACATCCTCATCCTTATTACATCCAATGGTTCAACAATACTGGCAAGGTTAAGGTAACACGTACTGTTCGTGTGCATTTTAGCATTGTTACATATTCTGATTATGTGGATTGTGATGTGGTACCCATGCAAGCATGTTCTATTTTACTTGGTAGGCCATGGCAGTTTGATAAAAATTCTGTACACCATGGTAGGAAAAATCAGTATACTTTTGTTCATAAGGATCAAAATATCACTTGCTTCCTATGTCTCCGGAACATATTATGAAAGATGACATTGCTAGAGCTAGTAAAGCAAAACAGGAGAAAAATAAGAGTGAAAACCAGATTGTAGCACAGGCATTTGAGAAACACCATAAGCATAATAAACCATCCTCTAATGTTACATCCAAAATAAAGTTGAAGAGTGGATGTTTACTTGCTACTAAATCTGATATTAATGATTTGGATGTTGCTACATTTGTTTGCTATGCTTTTGTATGCAAAGAGGTATTATTTTCATTCAAGGACATGCCTCCCTCTTTGCCACCTGCTGTCATTAACATTTTGCAGGAGTTCGCTGACGTCTTCCCACAAGACGTGCCATCGGGATTACCACCTATTCACGGGATTGAGCATCAGATTGACTAAATTCTCGGTGCATCCCTACCCAACCGTGCGCCATACTATGCCAATCAAGAGGAGACAAAGGAGATTATGCGTCAAGTACATGAGCTGCTTGAAAAAGGTTATATACGTGAATCCCTTAGTCCTTGTGTTGTTCCTATTATTCTAGTGCCTAAAAAGGATGGTACATCATGCATGTGTGTGGATTGTAAAGGGTGGTCTACGCATAAACGGACACGAACTAGTGATGATACCTAAGTGATCCTGAACACATACTTATGAGTCAAACATAAACCCACTGTGTTCTCTGTCCATTCAAAACTCATGAGTAGAGACAGTAACAGTTACACACATTGTTGGTGTATTTTATTTGAGTTTACTTTAAGTTTTCTATGACTCGATGTTAAATAAATTTCTAAGTTGCCACATGACCACAGGCATGACTTCCCAAAAATATTTAACCCTACAGGGGTGCTCAAACTCATCCATCACAAACTAGCCACAAGCTGTGTTGGAAAACCTCAACCATGAAATAGCCCGCAGTATCCTCAGAAACCCGATGGAAAACCTCAACCTCGAGATAGCCCAAAGTATCCTCGGAATCCCATGTACAAGAGTTCGAGAAAGATAAAACAAATCCAGCAAGACCGCCCGACGTGTCGACGAACCCGATAGGAGTCGCGCATCTCGTTCTCAGGACACGACGGATGAGCTATGGTTACCATGCCAATCATCAAGTTGCCCCGGGTGGCGTTAATAAACAGCTTTGGGTTGGGCCAACACTCATGAGGAGCACTGGCCTGGGTTGTTTATCAATTATAAGTGGGTGTCGGCAGGTCCCTATGCAACTTTATTAGTTATTAGGCAAACGTATTACCAATGTTGGTCCTTGCCAAAAGAGTTTTATCCCAAAACAAAAATCAAGGGGGTCCCCATAACAACCCCAAGTATGTTAGGAGCACTCAATATGGAACATAACACTGGTACATCAGTAACTAGGGCGGTAAAAGTGGAACAAAACACCGAGCAAAAGGCCAAGCCTTCCACCTTTTACCTAGTATATAGGTGCATTAAATTAAATAGCAATAATAGATATCCATGTTGTCACATGGAAATGACATGCAACTGCAACGAACAAGACTATAACAAGGGTTGACTCCGAATGCTTTCGGAACTCTATCAAGAAGAAAAAACCCGGAAACAAGCAATCAACACATGATAACACCACAACATATGCATGACATGATGTGCAAACAAATATGATGCATGTCCATTTAATTATGCATGACATGGCAAGATGCAACAATCAACACTACAAAATAATTGAAGTTCAATATGCAATGAGTTGCATATTGATGATACTCCACATAAGAATTATTTAGTTCACTCTCGTTTAGGTACTCATCAATATTAAATGTTGTTTGACATGGGTGGTCATGGCATAAGGTGAAGATGGGATCAATGCAATTTAAATGAAGAAGGAGAACATACATATAACAAAATAATAACTCTCCATATTCTGAAAAATGCGATTAATGTTGTCTAACTAAAAAATCATTATAAATGTTGCTCATCATGGCAAGTGGCAAAGCTATACAACTACATCATATAGTCATTTTAAATGAGGCCAAAAGTGACACATAGCACTTTCGAAACGATCTCATATGCAAATTATGAATTTGGTACATATCTATCCTAACACAATTTTTTATTTATTAAACATGAAAATAAATTGGACCAAGTGACGTATGGGCCGCAAGGAGAATATTGGATGACCAAGTCACCCATGTCAGGATGGAGACCTCAAGGAGCCGTGACGTATGCTCCAAGTCATCGACCATAGATAGGCATGTTTATCTCTTCGGCATGTAACCGACCATGTGTAAACCCTAGGTACTCTTGGCGTCTATATAAGCCGAAGGGTTTTAGCAGATAGAGACAGAACAACTCATCTAGGGTCAGCTATTTGATCTCGAGGTAGATCAACTCTATAACTCCCATATCATCAATATATCCAAGTAGGACGTAGGGTATTACCTTCATAGGATGGCCCGAACCTGGGTAAATCTGTGTCCCCTTCGTCTCCTGTTACCATCGATCCTAGTCACACAGTTCGGGACCCCCTACCAGAGATCTGACAGTTTTGACACTAACAATAGGCCGCACAGGGCGACATATAGCAGTCGGGGGGGCGGGAGCTCACCTTGGGCCGGTCATGGACCAGGCCTAGGTAGAGGGCAGGCTAGGGCTAGCACAGGGCAACGTATAATTTTTTCTTGTTCCATGCTGTTATATTATCATTCTTGGATGTTTTACCATCATTTTATTATCACTGTATATCATTTTCTCAAGAAATCAATACGAAACAGAGATGAAATGCTATGGGGATTCTTGTGGGGTTTTCACGGACCAGAAGAAACCAGATGGCTTGGTGTGCCTTGGTGGGTCCTAGGCTTCTTCGGCACCCCCTCAACCAACTATCGTACCTATAAGTTCCCTGGAAATCCAAAAGCTCTAGGGGAGTCGATGAAACACAATTCCATCTACCGCAACTTCCGTAACCTCGAGATCCAATCTAAACACCATCACGGAGGGGTTCATCTTCATCGTAGGTGCCTCTCCGATGATGCGTGAGTACTCCACCATAGACCTATGGGTCCGTAGGATTAGCTAGATGGATTCCTCTCTCTCTCTCTCTCTTATGATTCTCAGTACAATGCTTGGAGATCTATTTGATGTAAATGTTTGCGGTGTGTTTGTTGGGATTTAATGAATTTTGAGTTCATGATCAGTTTCTATCCATGAATATTATTTGAGCCTTTTTGATCTCTTATATGCATGATTGCTCATAGCCTCATATTTCTTCTTCGAATCTTTGGTTTAGTTAGGCCAACTATATCGATTTTCTTGCCATGGGAAGAGGTGCTTTGTGATGGGTTCGATCTTGTGGTGTTCTTTACCAGTGACAGGAGGGGCAGCAAGACACACATGTATCGTTGCTATTAAGGATAACAAGATGGGGTCTATTCCTACATGAATATATCTTTCCTACATCATGTCATCGTTCTTGATGCATTACTCCATTTTTCCATGAACTTAATACACTAGATGCATGCTGGATAGTGGTCGATGTGTGAAGTAATAGTGGTAGATGCAGGCAGCAGTCGGTCTAATTATCTTGGACGTGATGCCTATATAATGATCATTGCCTTGGATATCGTCATGACTATTCGATTTTCTATCAATTGCGCAACAGCAATTTGTTCACCCACTGTGCGCCATACTCATGAGAGAAGCTACTAGTGAATCCTACGACCCCCTCGTCTACTTTTCCATCATATTGCTTTCCAATCTACGTTTTTGCAATCTTTGTTTTCAGATCTACAAAACCAAAAACCGAAAATATATTGCTGCATGCTTAATCTTTTTATTTCATGTTCTTGAGAGATCTATCTCTCCTATCATTACCTAATCTTTCTTATTACCGTAGAGAGCGTGACAACCTCTCTTTCGCGTCGGGTTGCAAGTATTTGTTGTTTGTGTGCTGGTGTTGTTTACGTGGGTGGGTGATCTTCCTCTATGGATTGATACCTTGGTTTCATAGCTGAGGTAAGTACTTACGTCGTTGTGCTGCATCATCCGTTCCTCTTTGGGGAAATACCGACGCAGTCTCAAGCCACATCAAAGGAATTTCTGGCGCCGTTGCCGGGGAGGAAGCAAGTTCCTAATCACAAATCTCATATCCTTGCAATTACATTATTTTCAATTTTCCTCTCGTTTTCCTCTCCCCCACTTCACAAATTTGTCATTTTATTCGCCCTCTCTTTCTCGTTTGCCTTTTTCTTGTCAGATCTCTTGTCTGCTTGTGTTGCCATGTGCCTTCTATTTTCTTGCATCTTTAGATGCTAAAAATCTATTGATATAGATCCTCATCCACTTGCTAATCTTTTCAAAATACCAAATTATGATGAACCAATTGCTAGTGAGTTGAGTGCACTTGACTATCTCTATGAAGTTCTATTTGAAAACCATCAATGTGAAGATTTTGATGAAGTGATGAAAAAAGAAATTTATGAGGTGATTCATGATAGCTCCTTGATTGAAAAGCACGATTGCATTGATGTTACTATAAATTATGTTAATGATAATTATTTTAATTATATACAAAATTACAAGCTTGGGAATGATAGTTTTTTCATGTCCACTTCTTATTGCAATGATCATGATTGGGGTGATAATGCTTCTTACGATCTTGAAAATTTATTTTAGCCACATGTTGAATATGTTATTGGTAATAATGTTTGAAATAGTATAGAAAGTGGATTTGGAAGAGCGTCAACTTTAGGTAAAAAGAATCCCACATATTTGGAGAGTGTTCAATCTTATGTTTTTTGACAAAAGTGGGTTTGGAGAGGTCATAACTTTAGTTGATGGTAATCCCGCTATTTTGGAAGATGATAAAAACTTTATGCATGTTGATCATAAAGAGAGTATTGTTTATGATAGATATATTGTGAAATTCCTTCATGATGCTACTGAAAATTATTATGAGGGAGGAACATATGCTTGTAGGAATTGCAATAATATCAAGTTTCTTCTCTATGTGTTCAAGGTTTTGAAGTTATGGTTGTTTCACCTTCCTATGCTAGTTGATTCTTGCTCCCATAATTTTTTGCTCAAAAATACCTATGCATTGGAAGTGTATTAGACTTCAATGTTCTTTTCATGAAATTCATGATGCTCTCTTGTATGTTTCAAATACTACTTTTTATGCGAGCATCATTGAAATCATAATGCCTAGCTAGGGGCGTAAAACGATAGCGCTTGTTGGGAGGCAACCCAATGAATAAATAAATTTTTGCCTTTTTCCTTTTTGTTTTTGTGTGTTGACACAATTATTCTTCTGTTATGATTGTGTTTTTATGGTTATTTAGTTTTTGTGCCAAGTAAAGCCTTTAGGATGATTCATGGGATGAGTAGAAGTGATGCTGAATCTGGAACAGAAACTTTGCATCAAGTATATGAATTTTCATTTATTACTGGAACGTGATATTGAGCTGAAATTTTAAAACGGTGTTTATATACAAATCCTATACGTTTTCCAAATGTTTCAGAATTTTTAGAGTTCCAGAAGTATGTGTAGAGTATGGATTACTACAGACTGTTCTATCTAAAACAGATTTTGTTTTCATTGCATTGTGTGCTTCTTTTGATAAATCTATGGTTTGTATTCGGTGGTATAAGCCATGGTAAAGTTAAAATACAGTAGGTATAATTCAATAAAAAAATATGAATGGGTTACAACAGTACCTAAAGTAGTCATTTTCTTTCTTATACTAACGGATCTCACAAATTTTTTGTTAAGTTTTGTGTGATTGAAGTTTTCAAGTTTTGGGCGAGATCACGATGGATGAATAAATAAGGAGTAGCAAAAGCCTAAGCTTGGGGATGCTAACGCACCCCCAAGATATATCCTAAGATAAAAAAGAAACTAATCTTGGGGATTCCCTCGAGTGGCATCCCTTCTTTCTTCCAATGACCATCGCTATACTACTTGGAACTATATTTTTATTCGTCACATATCATGAGTTTCTGTTGGAGCGTCTTGTATATTTTATTTTTTTGCATTTATCCTTGCTGCAACCACCTAATTGAGAGAGCCAAAATATTCTATGATCTGATAGAATTATTCTTTATGCTTCACTTAAATCTGTTTGAGCTACGAAATTGCTCTAGTACTTCACTTATATCTCTTTGAGCACGGTGTGCTCGGGAACTTTTGTAGAAATACTCTCATGCTTCACTTAGATTAATTTGAGAGTTATTAAATTTTGAAGAAATCCTCTCATGCTTCACTTATATTATTTTGAGAGGTGAAACTTGTATGCTCATGTTCTTCACTTACATCCAAGTGAGCCTATCAAAAAGCAATGGAAATATATGAAACTAGTCCCAAAGTGATAGATATTCAATAGGGATATAATAAAAACTTTCATGAAGATCATTGGAAACATTGAAGTTGATTGTTTGTAATAGTTTTGAGACATGACAATAGTGATATGTGAGTTATTTTGATGAGTAATTATGCTTAGTAAGAATATTGATGTTAAGGTTTGTGATTCCCTATGCAAGCACGAAAGTCAATAGTTGTGCTATGAAATTTCATCTTACTTATGGCACATTATTCAGTGTTAGTTATGCTTAATGCTCACTTATGTGATTTTTCGTTTCTTAGTTGGATGCTTCTCAACCTCATGCTAGCCTTCACTTGTACTAAGTCGAAATACTACTTGTGCATCCAAAATACTTAAACCAACTTTTGCCATATGAGTCCACTATACCTACCTATATACAGTATTTCCATGTTGTTCCAAGCAAATCTTTATATTACATCTCTAAGATTTCAAAATAAAATTTCCTTTTTGTGTGCTCGTACCGCTCATGAAATGGTAGGGTGTGACCGATATTTTTTCATGCTAGATGTGTTATTCTTAAGATGAGTGTTTATTCACTTGTCATTGCACGAGAGTATGGCGGTAATAAGGATTCCCAATCCCAAAACAAAACAAAAAAATATATTTAATTTATGTTGTAAAATAATAAATTCCTTGAAAAGTGTTGGTATGGAAGGCAACCGTGGATACGGCCCACCATGGAGAGTGAAAGTTTGGTGGAAAAAGGAATACACTTTATTTTCTGTTTGGGAACCGCCTATGATGCATCTAGTGTGGAAAGATATTGAAATCTCTCAGTCATTTTCATTAACAAGAAAGGAATGCCACTCAAACTATTTTTCTCTCTCGGTTTAAACAATTGAGCTCTTGCACCTCTGCAAATCCCTACTTCCCGCTGCGAAGGGCCTATCTATTTACTTTATGCAATTTTTATTTTTAAAATTTGAGTCTCCATCTTCTCTTATAAGGAACCAACTAGGGGGCACGATGATCATACTTGAGCATTAGGTGTAGCTTATCTTTGAGTGTGTAATATGAATGGATCAATGATTAATCATGATGGTCTAGGGATAAGTTGCTTTAGCATTGATATTTTGAAAGACATGCTTGCTTGTTGATATGCTTGAGTATTAAATTTTTTATGTCAATACTAGACTATTGCTTTGAACCATATGAAAAGTCTAAATGTTCATGCTATAAAGAAAAGAATGTGATGAACATGTTAGGCAACATTCCACATCAAAAAATCTGTTTTTACCATTTACCTACTCGAGGATGAGTAGGAATTAAGCTTGAGGATGCTGATATGTCTCCAATGTATCTATAATTTTTGCTTGTTCCATATTGTTATATTATCATTTTTGGATATTTTACCATCATTTTATTATCACTTTATATCATTTTTTGGGACTAACCTATTGACATAGTGCCAAAGTGCTAGTTGTTGTTTTTGCTTGTTTTTTAATTCGCAGGAAATCAACACCAAACAGAGATGAAACGTCGTGTGGATTTTTTATGGACCAGAAGAAACCAGATGGGCCAAAGAACACCAGAAGAGGGGGCCCAGGGTGGCCAGCACCCACCTGGGCGCGCTAGAGGCCCCCTGGCGCGCCCCGGTGGGTGCTGGGCTCCTTCGGCACCCCCTCAACTGACTATCATGCCTATCAATTCCCTGGAAATCCAAAAACCCTAGGGGAGTCAACAAAACACAATTCCAGCCACGACAACTTCCAGAACCTCGAGATCTAATCTAGACACAATCACGGAGGGGTTCAAGTTCATAATAGGTGCCTCTCTGATGATGCGTGAGTAGTCCACCATAGACCTACGGGTCCACAGGCAGTAGATAGATGGCTTCCTCTCTCTCTCTCTCTATTATCATTCTCAATACAATGGTCTCTTGGAGATCCATTTGATGTAAACTTTTGCGCTGTGTTTGTTGGGATCCGATGAATTTTGAGTTCATGATTAGTTTCTATCCATGAATATTATTTGAGGCTTCTTTGATCTCTTATATGCGTGATTGCTCATAGCCTCATATTTCTTCTTCGAATCTTTGGTTTAGTTTGGCCAACTAGATAGATTTTTCTTCCAATGGGAAGAGGTGCTTTGTGATGGGTTCGATCTTGTGGTGTTCTTTCCCTATGACGGAAGGGGCGGTAAGACACGCATGTACCATTGCTATTAAGGATAACAATATGGGGTCTATTTCTACATGAATAGATCTTTTCTACATCATGTCATCATTCTTATTGCATTACTCCATTTTTCCATGAACTCAATACACTAGATGCATGCTGGATATCGGTCGATGTGTGGAGTAATATTGGTAGATGCTGGCAGGAGTCTGTCTACTTATCTTAGACATGATGGCTATATAATGATCATTGCCTTGGATATCGTCATGAATATTCGATTCTCTATCAATTTCCCAACAGTAATTTGTTCACCCACCATGCGCTATACTCATGAGAGAAGCCACTAGTGAATCCTACGGCCCCGGGGTCTACTTTTCCATCATATTGCTTTCTGATCTAGGTTTGAGCAATCTTTGTATTCAGATCTACAAAACCAAAAACCCAAAAATATATTGCTGCATATTTACTCTTTTTATATTGTGTTCTTGAGAGATCTATCTCTCCTACATATCATTACCTAATCTATCTTATTACCGTAGAGAGCGTGACAACCTATCTTTTGCATCAGTTGCAAGTATTTGTTGTTTGTGTGTAGGTGTTGTTTATGTGGGTGGGTGATCTTCCTCTATGGATTGATACCTTGGCTTCATAACTGAGGGAAATACTCACCGTCGTTGTGCTGCATCATCCCTTCCTCTTTGGGGAAATACCAATGCAGTCTCAAGCCACGTAAGTGGGGTAGGTTTAGAGAAGAGAGGGAAGTTTGCGGCCCCACGTGGAGTTTTAAAACCTTGAAAATGCCTAACAAATAAAACGATACGGTCGACCGTTCGGGTACCAAACAACCTCCGATTGCGACGAAATTCGGCACGCGGTCTAACTAAAATAAAACAATACCGCACACCAACTTTCAACCCAATCCAAAAATATTTTATTCCCACTATTAGAACAATATTTTATCGATGTCCCGGGCATGTGCATGTGTGGTTGGTCTCGAATCGATCAATGGCAAGAACGGAGAGAACTAGCAATTAATAACAGATGCAAGTTTAAAAAAATGACAACAATAGAGTGTCGATGCTATGAAGATGATGTGAATGATGCGATGATGAATGTGACAAACAAACGAATCACAGGACGACAACGAAATAAAACAGGAACCTTCTAGGGCGTCGGTCTCGGGCTGTTAGAACTCTCCTCCACTTAAAAGAGAACTCACCACGAGATCTTAGAACAAGAAGAGAAAGAGGAAAGAGGAAAGAAAAGGTAAAACTTAGTTTCTTATTTGACCAATGAGTTAAACCAATGAACCTTTAAGGTTGCAAAGAGATGAATAATGTCATGAGGAGCAAGAAAGAATTCAAAAGAAATTTGGGCAGCACTTCGGCAGGAAAGAGAGGCAAAACTCGATAAGATGGAAAGAGTTTGAAAAGAGGACAGTACCTCCGGTTAAATGAATAAGCAAGGAAAGAACATGATCTTGATAAAGCGAGATGATGGGTCGAAGAGAGCAACAACACAATGCCTCCGGAACAAAACAATAGAAGCTAGACCACTCGAGAAAAGAATGGAGAAGAAAATGCTATCTTGTGCCACAATTGAATTTGAAAAGCATTCCTACAAAGAAGGATTGGATGGAGTTGTTGGAAAATCAACAATGAAAAGAAGAATCTTGTTGTGGGCTTTTGAAAACATGTCGAAATTATGAGGTGGCAACAGGCCACAAATGGAAAACAGTTGATTAGCTGGGAGCAACAAGACATGCAAACTTCTTACACCAAGAGCATACAAGAACACCTGGATCATTCATAAGAAACATAATATCAACAATCCTTATGGAATGCTTTAGATGAAATCCTATCCAAGACAACCTCAAGGAAGACAAATGGGTTTAATTATCTCATTCTTGAAAAATTCTCTTCGAGACTCCTCATGAATCAAGAATGCTATAACACCATCTCAAAAGGCAAGCGAGAAAGAAATGCACTTTGAAATGCAAGATAAGTATACTTGAGATTAGGGGTGTAAGCGGCGCAGGTTGCCCGCAATCCCGCAAAAGCCGCCCCGCATAAAACATGCTTTGCCGGAACCTGCGGATAACCGCATAATTATGCAGCCATTGCGGGCTATCCGCCGGAACCCACATCATGCCTGCATAAGCATTCTAGTTTGTATTAGTACATCTGGTGTTGTACATGTGCATTAGAATTTACTGTATACAAGTCTGCGTGAGTTCCACTTCTCACTTCCTGCCTCTAAATATAATTTGCCGAGCAACTAGTCAGGTAAAATAATATGCAATGCCTTAGTACAGCCGGAGCATGCTCCTCACAAACGATCCGACCATCGCTGGCCGGCAGCCCGGTGGTACCGCGTCGATCGCTCGCACTACGCGGTGGGGTCATGTAGAATTGTGACATGCGTTGTCGGCGTGTGGTGCCCAAATGACTACCAAGCATTGCGGTTCCGCTCCAGAACGCATTGGTCATCTTGTCGCCTCTTGACGATGTTGTGGCCATTGCCGTTGTCGTCGATGATGCAGCACAGCGAACTGCCCAGACCGGCGCTGTTGCTGCTAAACGAGCTACGCGCACTGGCGTTGCTGTTGCAGCTCTGCATCCAGGCATTGGTGTACCCGCGAACACATAGCTTCAGCCATGACTCGGAGAACACCGGAGTGAAGCTGCTCTCGAACAAGCTCACGGGATGGGTCGTGGTAGTGGATGAAAAGAACAGTGAGATGCAGTTAGCGCTGGCCGGCTGATGAGATCGACGAGTAACCATGTGTATTAGCAAGAAAAAACAAAATATATCTAGGTTGGTGGCTCCCGCTTAACACGCACATCCCGCATCGCGGTTAGCCGCATAGCCCACATATCATTCGTGGGGAAGATTGCGGGACTGCAGGACGACCGCAACCCACCCAACTTACACCCTTACATGAGATCATCCAAAAAGAATATTGAAGAACACTTCCAAAATGAATTAAATCACTGATGACCAGAACACCAGAAACAAAAGGATGATAGAAAAGAATTGAAGGTTGAAAAGAACAAGAGCTGAAGCCTTGCAAATATTTAGACGAACCTTTGCGACGAGATACTTGAGAAAGCTTGGAACTCTATAAAAGAAACATGAACAACTTAGAAACGAGAATTGGAGATCATGAACAACTCCGGAAGAAGGATTGAAATTACCTTGATGAAACAAAAATAAGATTTATGTTATGATTATCCTTCATCAAGTTAAACTGATGACAAGCAATGTATTCGGCATACCACTTATTCCTTTTGAAAATATTGAATAGAGATAAGAGCCTAAACTTGAAAAGTCTACAACGAACCACCGATAAGAATTCACAAACGAATGAGGATACCAAGAATGAATGGAGATATATGAGAACAAGGATATCATGATTCTCCTAATAGAAAACTTGAATGAAGCACGAAATAATCGATCTATGACCGAAGAGATAACAATTGAGAAGAATTTGAGAGCGAAAGTTGAAAGGTGAGAACAAACAAATCTTCTGGAATGATGGCCTTCAGAGGATCGAGAAATGAAAACAACTCTGAAATGGTCCGGATAGATATGGGAGGAATAACTGATGATCAAAAATAATTTACGAGGAGAGCAACAAGCTAAAACCATGAATCTTCAAGAGAATGGACAAGGAAAACACTTCTTTGGTCTTCAACGCAAAAAATGATGGCAAGAAACACCACCAAGAATTACTGAGGCACTCAGGAACAATGAATGAGGAAAGGTTGAGCCAATGATGAAATATAAAAATTAGAAGTTGTCTTGGAGAAGGAATATGAATTATGAAAATCATTCTTAAGTCATTTTTCAAAAGAACTTGAGATCTCCGGAAAAGATTTAAAGAGTCAGGTAAGACCCCAGGGAAAACATGTGGGTTATGGGCCCGCTCAAAAGAAACCACCATTGAAACGAATGCTTAGGAAGAGAGATTGCACCGGTACAAATTAAAAACTTAATGAGGTGAGACCCTCGAAATATCTTAAGCGGATTTGAATGGAAACACGAATCTTGTGCACTCCGGATAGAACAAAGAGAGATGACTAAACAATTAAGGCTTGGATAAGAATTTCTACCACGGGAAAACATTTCAAGGATGAAAAGTATACGATGAACACCGAATGCTTGAATTGAATCCACTAGGGAAGAAGACAAAAATGAAGAATGATGAGCTTGAATCTCCTGAGGATCTTGATATGAAAACACCGGATAGAAACCTGGATAAAAAACAGATGAAGAGACTTCATATGAATACAATGACAATTGATTCGAGATTTCTGGCTCGAGAAGAAAAAGGGTGGGAGGGTGGGAAGAAGAAAAGACAACTTAGGACGGATGAAGAGAACTGTGGAAAGAGATATGATGATTGATCTTGCAAATATTGGAGAGGATTGAATTATCTTTAAGACAAGCACTACGGATGGAGAGAGTTGACATGGCAATTTGGTTGAGCAAAAGAATTAGCACTCCCATAGAAATATGAGAACACGGATTAGGAAATATATGAAATCACCACTTGACATTGAAGCAACTCGAATTATCATACTCCATCAAAACAAAGGATGAGGCTTGCAAAACAAGCTGGAAACAAACACATAATAGAAATTTTGTCTGATACTTTCATGGTAAGGCTAGCACAGACTCGATCTTACAGTAGCCATCATGTACAAGGCAGTTTACACGACATACGATGCGTCCCCAAGTCATAGCAAGATACAAGGACTCTTTAGGACACAACGTGAACCGCTGTAAGAAAGACCGCGAACAAACGAACAACTAAATGCCGATCCCCAACCTCACACCATGCATCTGTTGAAAGATAGCCTAGGTAACTACTTGAAATCCCACCTGAGAACTCCCCATATCTTCCGGTTATGCAATCGGGTCCATGCTTACACGGAGCAAATTCCATCACTCAACTCCTAACATGATACTACGCTCCAATGTAACACATCCGTCAACACATAACTAGAGGTTTTGGAAACTCATCTACCTCAGATCATCGTAATCACAACGATACCTAATATGGTAGTACATCTAGATGCTCTCCCTAGTACTGGGTGACGCCAAATATCTAAACGCTCGCCACAAATAGTATTGAAGCAATTTCGAAATTCCGTGTCCTGAGATACTAAGGAAACTGAACGATAGCGAGTCTGACAAGAATCCCCTAGAGCTCAACTCCCCAGAACAGGAGGCACCAAGAACAAAATCCCGTCACAACGACATCGTAGAGATTCCAAAATACCTGCGTGATCCTAGAAAAAAATGAGTGAGAAGAGGGGTAGAATTAAAATTCATACATCAAGATTCCTTTACCAAAGCATAGAAGAGGAGTAAAAAGAATCCTACTCTCCGATGTATAGCTAGAATCAAAATAGTTTTTCACTAGACTCGACTCGGCCAAGTTCGATCAATCAAGGGGCTCCTAGGTCGGTACTGCTCTGATACCAACTTGTAATGCCCAAGATGCAATCATATCCTTATTTTGGCTCGAGGGCTTCGATAGGGATAGAAGCACATCTCATTGTTTCGCAAGAATGGATATCATTACAAGTACATGTACTAGAGACATGCGTATATGGAATTGGCTTACACTCGCCACAAGCTAGATCAAGATCACATCAATACAAAAACATATTCAAATATCATACATAAGAGCAGGGTCCAACTACGGACGAAATCAAATTATAAAATGACATTTATCCTTGCTATCCCAGGCTGCCGTCCTGGAACCCATCCTAGATCGACGAAGAAGAAGTAGAAGAAGAACTCAAAAGCAAACAAGCATCGCTCTCATGTCAAATCATCACGTTAGATGTACCTGCAACTATCGTTTTAGTAATATGTGAACCACATGGACTCATTGTAACATCCCAAACTTTGGAATGTTATAATAATTATTAGAATGATTGTTTGTTTGCTTGAGTGATTGAAACTGAGTGAAATTTGAAACTTTTTAAAAGTTGATGAGAGGGAATGAAATGACTTTCCCAAACTTTCACTTTGCATTTTTCTCACCAAGAATTCAAATTCATTTCATCACAAAACCCTAGAGTGAAGATGACATGACTTCTTCCATTTAAAGAAATGAAAAGGGATTTGAAAAGAATTTGAATTTCATTTGAAAAATATTTCAAATTCAGAAAACTTTATGCAACTCAATGATTTTCATGAGAGAGGATAATATGACTTCCTCAAATTTTAAGAAATATGAGTTGGAAGTTTAAAGAAGGAATTGAAAGAGCTTTTGAAAACCTCTAGATTATTTTGAAAATCCATTTCATATTTGGTCCCTATTCAAAATTTTCAAAGTATTCAAACCCCTGACAAAGATTTGAAAGGAGTAACATGACACTCCAAGCTAGGGGGTAATTTGTGAAGTTTTTTGAATCATCAAACCCAAAAAGTTATTTGAAAAATATTTGGAAAATTAAATAAAGCCAATTAAGGCATTTTCTGAAAAATGATTTTTTTTAATATATTCAAATGCCAGAATAAAAATGTCCATTAAATGGCACTTATTATTCTGTTAATTTTGATATAAAACTTGACTATATTTGGAATATATTCGAATGCTTTAAATACGTTTTATGGCTCTGGAAAAATCATAAATAGAAAAACGGTAACGGTTTATAATAAAACGGCCGGCCCAACGGCTTTAAAGCCGAGACCGTTACCGGTCGGTCAACCGACGCGTTAACAGCTCGCCCGCTCTCGCTGACGTGTGGGACCCGTTGCCCGCTCCCTCTAATCACGTCGGTCACCTTCCTCCTCTCGCACCCGACGACATCGCCGGCAACCCCTCGCTGTGATCTCCTCCCCTCCTTCCTTTCGGACGCCCCCGACCCCTCCTATAAATAGCCCTCGCTCCCCTCTTCCCATTCCCCCTCGTTGCCCCCAACCTCGACGTTTCTCCTCGCCGGAATCGCTCGCCGGAGCAACCGGTAGCCGCCACGCTCTTGCTCCCCTGCCACCCCACCTCACCATCCCCGAGCCCTATGAGGCCGCAAACGACCTCGCCGCACTCTCCCGCACCTCCACAACCACCTGCCCGAGCCCCGGACCCCCTGGAACGCCGTAGCCATTGACCTCGCCGGAGTCCGAACCGCCCCAAGCTCGTGTCGCTCGTCACCGTAGTCCCGAGGCCCCTCCGACGCCACCATCGCCTTCGCCGTGCTCCCCTGCGTCGAACGGAGCCAACGCCATCGCCGGAGACCCCCTGGAGTCGACGCCCGCTTCGATCCCGAGCCGTCGCCGTCGCCGGAGCCCTCACCGGCGACCTCCATCCACGGTGAGCACCCTTCCCCGTCCGATCCCGAATCAACGGCACAGATTAGAATAGTCGTACCCCTTCGGTTTTAGTTAAGTGAACCGGCCAGTTTTTTTTCAGTTTAAATTTAGCCGAAGCGTTTTCTTTAAGTCGCGGCCGTTCGCTCGAAACACTAGATCACCCGCAACCGCAACCAATCAGGAAACGACACGTGTACCCCGTGTCCATTAGAAACCTTTTTTTCTTTCTCTGTTTTAATTTCAAAAACAGAATAGTTTCAGATTTGTTTTTCTTATATCTTTTATGTTTTTAACTATTTTAAATTGATTCTTTTTGCATTAGGTCACAATTTTATTCTAGTTTCTGTATATGCCAAGTTTGACCATGTTTGAATAATTAAATTTGAAATAAAACAGATTTGATTTAAATTTTGTTTTCTGAATAACTTGAGTTTTAAAATGGATTTTTGATTGATTCTATTTTCCTACTTGTCACTAGTGACCATAGATATCATTTGGTAGAGTTTGAGAAATTTTAGAGTAATTTTAAATAGTGTTTTCAAACCAAACAGAATCTATATAGTTTCCTATTAGTTTAATTAAATTGATTTATTTGTTTTATTTTGAAAATCTGAATATGATTTATATTAAGTCTCAGATTTCATTTAGTTTTGTTGTTTCAAACCTTAGTAATTTACTTGCTGTTAACAAAAGTTAATTTGTTCAGTTTATAAATTTTGTTGTAGGGATCTATACCCTCTTTCAAATGGGTATAGTTGTTTTCAAAGCAAATTTGTTAGTAACAATTCTTTTAACTAAAGTTTTAAGTAATTAGATTCTGTTTTCAAATAAAATTTGTATTAATTCTTTTCTGTTAAGAAATATTTTGTTAATAAAAATAATTTAATTTTGCTCTATTATGATAGGAAACTAGATTTTTTTTTCATTAGGTAACATGTTATAAAAAAATTTATTTTTTCATAGAAACTCTTTTCACAAAATTTTAGATGATTTAATTCTGTTTTATAATAAAGATTTTCATTGTTTATTTTCTGTTAACTTAGTTGTTTCATATTTGTTTTTCTTTTAGTTTATGGTTGTGCTTGTAGTTAAGTTCACACTCATGTTGTTAGAATGTTGTTTTCATAGTTTTACTTATTCTTCAAAAGTAATTCTTTTTGCTAGTAAAATATTTACTAAAATCCTGTTTTTATATTTTACTTTGTTTTTGTTTTGTTACTAGTTGTTGTAGAGGAAAACTACTTTAGTTGCTTTTATGAAAACTTTCTTGATTTTAACTTTTGTCTTAAGTATTTCCTTCATCAACCTTGTTGCTTTTGTTCTTGTGTTACATTGTGATTGTCAGTTTTGATTGCTAGAAGTGTTTGCTTATGAATGCAATGTTTATTATATAGATTTTCATCGGAGAGTGACGTATAGTCTAACAAGTTATTTCTGAGAGCGATCTTTCTCTTCATCAACAGTACAGGCAAGTTTACTTTGACCATCTATTTCATACCTATGTTTTTATTGCATGTAGTGACATCATTCAGCACATCCCTCCCGTAGTGTTATTGAAATTCTTGTAGTTGAGTAGAATGCATGAGGTAGGAACCCACCACTGGTTACTAAAGCCCCGGGAACGTTAGTTACTTTTATGCTATGCTAAAGTAGACGGGGTTTGGTATGAGTGTTCGTGAGTGGTGTGAAGAAGGACTCTACGTCAAGACGACAACTTCATGAAGACATCTTCAAGTCCTGCATCTTCAAGACCTCAAGTCTTCAAGACTCGAGAAGACAAGTTTTCAATACACACTACTGGGTGAAGGATGGAATTGATGGGCACCCTGGAGAAACCAGTGAGTGGCCGGGATGCATGGAGAAGCGCCATGACATCTTGCGGAAAGCTTCACCCAGACTCAAAGAGAAGGATGAATACTTCATGCCCGGAAGCTTACCTATGTAGCCACAAGTCATTATGGGCTCTGGCTTGGTTGATCTTTGTTGTGACTCTGCTGGGCAGTGCTACGAGATGTAGTCGACGTTAGGATTGGATGGGCACTGTCGGACAGTCAGGGAAACACTCTGAAAGACCATGTTTCTTTCATCCTGTTCTCAAACACCAGGTAGTGCGAGGACTTACCAGGAGGGAAAGAATCTTGTGGGTAAAGTACACAACACTCTGCAGAGTTAAACCTAATCGATTAGCCATGTCCCCGGTTACGGACAATTTGAGCTTCTAGACTTGGATCTATCTTTGAACTCTCAACACTGGACTGATAACTAATTGTGGGCAACTTAATGATACTTGTGGGTATTGAGACATTGGTTGGCGGAACCATGTCATAATAGGTAACTCTATAGTGAAATTCCTGATATTCCTTTTGTTGTAGGAAAATAAAATCAGCTTTTACGCAAAAACTCAGACACAGAGCCACAAAGCCTTTGCATATAGAATAGTCTTTATTCTTCTGTTCTACTATGGTGATCTTGCGAGTACATTCAATGTACTGACCTACACGGCTGCAACGTCTTATGTTGCAGATACTCTTCTACGACGGGTAAGAGTACGATTCAGGGTTATGGTCCGCACTTAACTTGCCGTTGGTGTTATTGGGACTCCACTCCCGTTGACTGTATCCGCTGCTATTTTAAGGTATATATCAGTTTTACGTTAATTACATGTGATTGCACTTTGATATATACATTGATGTACTGTGTGTGCCAGCATACTGATCCAGGGATGGCACAGAAAACACAGAGGCTTGACTCGTTTTGAGTCGGGTCGCTACACTCATCAATCTCATTTCCAAGGGTATCAAGACTAGCAAAGCTCAATGGGTGAGAAATGGATAAGTGATGAGGCTACAGCAAACACTAAGCATTTATTTTAATGGCTAAGTTACGAGTACATAAATAGAAGGGTGGTCTTTGTGATAGCCTGGCATATTAGGATGATAGACTACTCATATCAATAAGGAATTCCTTCTTTTTGCGAAGCCCATTCAAACAGAACTCCCAGATTAAGTGTGCTTGGCTTGGAGGAGTTGTAGGATGGGTGACCGACCGAGAAGTTGGTCCCGGGTGCGCATGAGTGAGGACAAAGTGCACAGAAAGACTACTTTTGATCTATGAGGCCAATCTAGATCTTTCCAGGAGTAGTGACTACCGGTAGGTGTGTCTGGGCCGTAACAAGTTTGTATCAGAGCCGACCCTCGTGGTTACACGGATGTTTGCGGACATGTGCATGGTCATTTCGTTCATGGAGTTTGTGACCCGTCGAGGCATCCGGCATGGCACATGTACTGGACTAGATGCACAGACATTTGTGCCAAGAAGGAATGTTCCTGTGGCTCGATGAGGACGTCAGTTTCTCTGAGTGGTGTTGTATGTGATAGCCTGGCATATTAGGGATGATTGACTACTCTTATCAATAAGGACTTCTTTTTTTCCGGAAGCTCATTCAAACAGAACTCCTAGGTTAAGCATGCTTGGCTTGGAGTAGTTCTAGGATGGGTGACCGACCGGAAAGTTGGTCCCTCGTGCACATGAGTGAGGACAAAGTGCGCAGAAAATACTAGTATTGATCTGTGAGGCCAGTCTAGATCCCGCAAGGAGTAACAACCACCAGCGGGTATGTCCATGGCATTACAAGTATTCAGCGCCCAGTGCACTATTCAGATTCGGCCCATGTGTTTTTTCCCTGCATAGCGAGTTTATCTTTTATCCAGTGAATTACGGTTTTACAGAATACCCCCTAATGTCCATGCATTTAATAACTTGAGAATCGTGCATCATATGTTAAAACTATAGATATGTAAAATGTTCAGAATTTTGTGTAGATTCGCAATAACCAACTTTCAACGATGTTAAAAATATTTAACTTGCTGTTTGCACGTAACTTGTAAATATAACTTGCTAATAGGTTTATGTCATATATTTGCATAACTAATTGTGACATATTTTTCTACATGAACCTATACATATTATATATGATTTTGGGGTCGAAAAATCCATAGGATTTATTTGGGTAATTAGTTTTTTCATTTGAGAAAATTTGTGTGCATGTTATTTTTGATGTGATGCCCTTTTGATATTTTCGGGTGATTAAATCCATGCATCATATGAATTATTTTTGAACATGAGAGATGCCCTTTGACGTGTGTGCACTAGCCCCTAGTCATTTTGTTTGCCACGATAATCCATGGTTAGGTGTTGTTTTCTTGTTGCCAACACGCTATAAAAAATGTTACTGTTTTGATATGCCCAAATATTTCTAAGTCTGGATTTTGTAACATTATGTTGTTGTCTTGCCATCTGTTTTGTTAGTGATCTAAAACCCCTTTGTGGTTGGTGCAATGGAGTTATTTGTAGTACATAATATCCTCTAGCATGTTGTTAAGTTTGATGCCAATATATGCCCTATAGCATATAGTTTTACTGCTGTCAATATGCCTTCGTGATAAAAACTGCTATGTTTAAAACTGGGATTTTCACTAAGTCTGGAAATTGCTTAGTTCAATATGTCTTCTCGTGAGCTCATTTTCTATTCATACATGCTTCTAATCAACTTGTTGTTAATAGATGGATTGCTGAGCATCATGTAAGCTACAGCCCCATATCTTGTTGTGCACTTTTAGATGGTTGTAGCTAGTTAATTTGTGGGTTGCAATATGTTATGTTGGTGTTTTGGGCAGATTATACCTAAACTTGTGTTGGTTGTTGTGATTGAACCGTAGCTCCGTTTTGGCATGCCATATATGAAACTTGCTTAGAATTTCATGTAGTATCAAATATCTAGCTGCATTCATGATTTGAAAGGTTTGTGGTTGTCATTTTCATGCATTTTGCATTCATGGCATATAATCTTGTGATTGTCATATATTTTAGACCGTAGCTCCGTTTGAGATGTTCCATATATGTAAATTGCCTAGAATAATGTGTAGAATAGCATGGTATACTTTATTATGTTGTTTAAAAAATAAAAAATATGCTTAGTTCAGATCTGAACCAATTTCGAAATTAACATATGGGGTCATTTCGGAAATGCTATAAATTGTTTCCTACCTCATTTAAGATACTTAGATAGTTTAGTTTATTTATGCTTAACGTCTTGCCATGTTTACCAACATTTAGTAATGTCGTGTTCCTAACAAGAGTGAAATAAATAATTCGAATATGAAGTTTCGTCAGCTTCAGTTGATGTATAGAAGTTGATTGTTGTGCTTGCCATGCTTTGCATAATTAAACCGGACACGCATCATATTTGTTTGCGCATCATGTCATGCATATGGTGTATTGTGTGCTGATTGTTGTCGCCGGATTGCTTCTTCTCGATAGAGTTTTACAAGTGTTTGCAGTGTGAGGATTCGTTCGACTACGTCCTGTTCGTCTACTTCATGGATTCGTTCTTCTTCAAAGCAGGATTTCAGGCAAGATGATCATTTCCTTGGGTAGCACTACTATCATTTCCATGCTAGTTGTCTCACTTCTATTTTTATGTCTCGCTACCTACCACTTGTTTGTTGATCTTCCCAACATTGGCATAATAAGCCTCTAACCCCTCCACATCCCAGCAAACCTTTGTTTGGCTATGTTACCGCTTGCTCAGCCCTTCTTATAGCATTTCTAGATGCAGGTGCAATTGCTTCCATGTGTCAACATGGACATTCTTTTATTATCACGATATTATTGCTATTTAATTTAGTGCACATATATACTTGATAAAAGGTGGAAGGCTTGGCCTTTTGCTCGGTATTTTGTTCCACTTTTACCGCCCTGGATACTTGTGAACCAGCGTTATGTTCCATATTGAGCACTTCTAACATGCTCGGGGTTGTTATGGAGACCCCTTGATTTTCTTTTGGGATAAAACTTGTCTGGCAAGTCCAAACATTGATACTACATTTTCCTAATAACTAATAAACTTGCATAGGGACTTTCTGGACCCCGTGGATAATTAATCAACAACCCGAGTCAGTGCTCCTCATGAGTGTTGGTCCAAACCGAGCGATGTCTGACGCCCCCTGGTCATCCGGGGATTCATCCAACCCGATGTCTAGCTCATCTGGTAGTGCCGTGAGAAAGAGATACGTGTGACTCCTATTGGGATCTGGCCTGTCGGGCGACCTTGTTGGATTTCTTTCACCTTTCTTGAACGTCTTGTGCGAGGAATTCCGAAAATACTTCAGTCTAACTCGAGGTTGAGGTTTTCCAATGGAATTTCCTAAGAAATCACGGCACTCGTGGTCGAGATATTCCCGTGGCATGTGGTTAATTTGTGATGGATGAGTTGGAACACCCCTGCAGGGTTAAATCTTTCAGAAAGTCGTGTTCGCGGTTACGTCGCAACTTGGAAACTCTGTTTAACACCCAGTCATAGCAAACTTAAATAAAATACACCAACTGTGTGCATAACTGTGACTGTCTCTTCTCGTTAGACCTTATCCGCGAGAGAACATGATGGGATTATGTTTGACGTAAGTAGGTGTTCGGGATCACTTAGTGATCATTACTAGTTCACATCCGTTATGCGTAGACCACCCACCTTACATTCTGTACTCGTAAGTTGGTCACTTAAATAAATGCTTAGTTGCTTGTTGCAGCCTCACCACTTAACCATACCTCATTCATTAAGCTTTGCTAGTCTTGATAACCTTGGAAATGAGATTGCTAAGTCCATGTGGCTCATAGATTACTACAACAACAGTTGCAGGTATAGGTAATGCGATGCTTTGACGTGAGAGCGATGCTTGTTTGATTTGAAGTTCTTCTTCTTCATCATCAATGATCTAGGATGGGTTCTAGGCGACGGACTGGGCTAGCTAGGATGGATGTCATTTTATCGTTTTATTTCCTCCGTAGTTGGACCCTACTCTTATGTATGACGATTTAATATGTTATTGTATTTATGTGATCTTGTTGTAGCTTCTGGCGAGTGTAGGCCAATTCCATATACTCATCTCTTAAGTACATGTACTTGTAATGATATCCATTCTTGCAAAACAACGAGATGCGCTTCTATCCCTGTCGAGACCCTCATGCCAAAATAAGGATAGGATGGCATGTTGGGCGCTACAGTCTATGCATAATCTCACGCGAACTAATGATGATCACTAAGTGATCCTGAACACCTACTTAGGAGTCAAACATAACCCCACCGCGATCTCTTTCGTTTCAGAACTCACGAGTAGAGACAGCCACGGTTACACACACGATTGGTGTATTCTATTTGAATTTACTTTAAGTTTTCTATGAGTGTATGTTAAATTAATCTCCAAGTTGCCACATAACCGCGGGCACGGCTGTCATCAAAGATTTAACCCTGCAGGGGTGCTTCAACTCATCCATCACAAACTAGCCACAAGCTGCGTTGGAAAAACTCAACGACAGAATAGCCCTTAGTATCCTCATAATCCCGATGGAAAACCTCAACCTCGAGATAGCCCAAAGTATTCTCAGAATCCCGTGCACAAGACATTCAAGAAAGGCAAAACAAATCCAGCAAGACCGCCCGACGTGTCGACAAACTCGATAGGAGCCGCGTATATCGTTCTACGACGGATGAGCTATGGTTACCACGCTAATCACCGAGTTGCCCTGGGTGGCGTTAATAAGCTGCTCTGGGTTGGACCAACACTAATGAGGAGCACTCGCTCGGGTTGTTGATTAATTATCCGCGTTTGCTGGTGGGGCCCTATGCAATTTTATTTGTTATTCGAAAAATGTAGTACCAATGTTGAGCCTTGATAGAAGAGTTTTATCCCAAAATGGAAATCAAGGGGTCCCCATAACAATCCTAAGCATGCTATGAGCGCTCAATATTGAACATTACACCAGTACACAAGTAACTATGGTGGTAAAAGTGGAAGAAAACACAGAGCAAAGGGCCAAGCCTTCCACCTTTTACCAAATATATAGTTGCATTAAATTAAATAGCAATAATATTGTGATATCTCAAGATATCTATGCTATCACATGGAAACGACCTACACCTACAAGTAACAACGCTATAAGAAGGGTTGAGGAAACAGTAACATAGCCAAACAATGATTTACTAGGATGTATAGGGGGTTAGAGGCTTATGATGACAATGTTACGAGGCTTGACATGCAAGTGGTATGTAGCAAGACATAACGATATAAGCGAGACAACTAGCATAGCAATGATGGTTGTCGTATCAAGGAAATGGACATCTTGTCTGATATCCCGCTTGGAAGAAGAACGAAACCGTGAAGTAGAAAAACGGGTGTAGTCGAATGAATCCTCACACTCCGAATGCTTTCGAAGCTCTATCGAGAAGGAAAAAATCCGGAAACAAGCAATCAACACATAATAACACCACAACATATGCATGACATGATATGCAAACAAATATGATACATGTCCATTCAATGACGCATGCCACGGCAAGATGCAACAATCAACACTACACATTAAGTGAAGATAGCATATTAACGAGACTCCACATACAAATTATTTAGTTCACTCCCATTTAGGTACTCATCAATATTAAATATTGTTTAACATGGGTTGTCAAGTTATATATGTAAAACATTTGAATCGGAGTTACGGTTAATTAGCTACAACTACATCATCTAATCATTTTAAATGAGGCCAAAAGCAAAACATAGCACTTCCGAAACGACCTCATATGCAAATTATGAATTTGGTACAAATCTCTCCTAATACAATTTTATATTATTAAACATGAAAATAAATTGGACCAAATGATTCTACACATTTTTTAGTCAAGTTATATATGTAAAACATTTGAATCGGAGTTACGGTTAATTAGCTATGAAATAAATCATTTTAACATGTCATTTACGCAAATTAATACAAACAACAAGTTTAAACATTTTTAACATGTTCGAAAGATCGATATTGTGAATCTACACGAAATCCTAAGCATTTTACATTTTTACAACATTTTCATCGGATGCACCATTATTTATTTATGAGAAATGCAAAATGATGCTTTTTTGTAATTGTAAATGCACTGGTTAATTAGAGAAATTTGCACATACTAAAAAACAACTACATGCCAAATCTGATATGAACTAGCCAACAGGTTCGTGCGCAAACGATGGGAGGTTGGCCCATGCGAGCGGGTAATGCATGCGTCTTCGTGCTCGCGTGCGTGCGTGCGAGCGTTGTTGGTCAACGAATCGGCGGCCAGAGCTGCTGCTGCTTGTCGACGGCGAGGGCGGACCAGATCTGGCGAGGGGATGGGTGGATCCGATGGTGGGGAGTCCATTCTTGGACGCGGCACGATGGATGGTTGCCGGTCGGAATAGATCGACGGCAAGGCGCCATGGGCTGAGTTTCTGAACAAGGCCAGAGGAGCCGAGGTGAGGGAGAGAGGGGGAATCCACGGCAAAGGCAGAGGCGAGGGGATCAAGGACCTGCTCCGCTAGGGACGGGCGGCACTATAGCTAGCTCCGGCGAGGGGCAACGGCTTGGGTCTTGGTGGCGGGGCTGGCGACTTGCTGAGCTCGAGGAGATCGGGGGCTCCGGCTCGCATGGGGCGGCGGCGGGGGGTTCGGGCCTAGATGGGCTCAGCGGGCCCTGATATGGGCATCCAGAGTCGAGGGAGGTGGGAGAAAGGAGCGACTGGGTTGTATCTGGTTGTTGGTTGTGCACGGATTTCACAGCAAGGAACTAGGGTTTCATTTTGGACAAGGCTAGGCGTCCATACATATAGGAAGGGGCTAGGGTTGGTTGTGTTTAGTGTTTTTTCGACCCTCGGATCGTGATCGGACGGTACGGTCGGAGGGGGTAGGTTAGGTGGGCTGGGTTATGTGGGTGGGTTAGGTTTATAGAAGAGAGGGAAGTTTGCGGCCCTACACGGAGTTTTAAAACAGCGAAAACATTCGACAAATAAACTGATACGGAGGGGGCGAAAACATACGACCAAATCCATGCGGGTGCTAGGGGCACATAGAAGGACAATTTTCTATTTCATGCTAAGGAGGCAAGGACGAACGTGGGTTCCCAAGGAATCCTCCAAATGTTTTCCTTCGAGTGCAACAAGACCAAGACCACAGGCTTGACAGGATGGATGTCATTGCCGAGCCCACCACTGCGTCCTTCCTGGAAGCTTTGCAGGCAAAGATCACCTTTAGTCAGGATAAGATGAACCTCTTGTCCTCTCTGAAATTTGACTATGGCGGGATCTCTTCCCACCTATGTGATAAGGGAAAACCACTAAGGCTACTATAAATAGGGACTAGCCTCCATCGTAGAGAGGGATCAAATTCACCCTCACCCTTGATCCCTCGCGAGGTAACTCAGCCACTGAACTAGTTCATCCTCATTCTCCTTGTGAGGCCAATCCAGCTAAAGAAGGAGTAGGGTTTTACATCGCAAGGTGACCCAAACCTGGGTAAATCTTTGTGTTCATCTTCTTCCCCGATAGTACACACTCGACGAGGCTTGGTCGTAGGCTGACGAGCTTGAGACTTTGAGCTGGTTGAGATCTCCGCACGTGCCCTAGAGTGAGAACCTTGTTGGGTCCGTGGATCCCTGACTCTAACATTTGGCGCTCTATGTAGGGGCGTGTCGTAATCTTCCTCCACTGCCTCTTCGTCTCCGCTTTGTCGCTCCCATGGTCGACGCCCGCCGGGTCTGCCCCAAGCGCAGAGCCGCTCGCGGTGCCCATACGGCACCCGTGGGCCATAGCGTCTCATGCCTATCCATCTCTAGTGCAGCCAACGCTGTCACCAACATAGCTGCTCATGAGCAGCAGGACTCGTCGCTACTACCCTCCGCTCGGCATGGTGGCCGCACCGCTACTTTGTCCCTCAGTCGCTCCACGACGTTGACCCCCCGCGTTCACCACGGGCTAGCAAGCGCACATGCTGCGCTGCTCAAGGTGCATAAGGAGCCTTGTGGTCGGTTTTCCATGCGTTTCGCGGCCCCAGGACCTCGCACGACCACCTGAATCCTCAGCGGATCATGGGCCCCGCGTTCGGCCGCCATGTCAAGCAGCTTCTCTGCCAGGCGAGCACACCTCAGCCATAGCTTGAGGTCCTGCCGGGCAGGGTGAGGCCAGTGACCGACATCACCTTCAACTCCAAGGATCATCCCAAGACTATGGTCATCACTGGTGCACTCCCGATGTTGTGCACCCCCACCATCAGCAACGCTGTGGTCACCAAGACACTCATCGACGGTGGTGCCGGCCTCAACGTCCTCTCCGAGGAGGCCTTCGACATACTCAAGGTGCCTTACGACCAGCTCGCGCCAACCAGGTCCTTCTCAGGGGTGCCCCAAGGCTTCACCACCCCTTTGGGCCACGTGCGCCTCCCGGTCACCTTCGACACTCAATACAACTACCGCACCGAGTTGATCAACTGCCGCGTGGCTCACATCGGCCTCTTGTACAATGCCATCCTAGGGTACCCGGCCCTTGCCAAGTTCATGGCGGCACGCACCCAGGCTACAAAATCATCAAGATGCCTGGCAGCAGCGACATCATCTATGTGGTCGGAGATACCAAGGATGCGGTCCGAGCCCTCAAGCTCGTCTACAAGGTTGTGGCAGCCTCACGCTCCGATGCTGAGGGCACCACCCAGACTTTAGAGGGTGCGGAGGTCTCGCGCCCCGACACCAAGGGCGACACGCCGGCTCCGGAGGCTGGAGCAGCCTTGAGCCCTGGCGCCAAGGTTGTCGTCCAGGCTCTAGAGGCCGCGCCCGTGAAGAAGAAACTATTGTTCTCTGAGGACTGAGCTGAGACTAAGCAGGTGTTTGTTGATGGCGGGACCTCGGGGCCCACCTTCACCATAGGTGTCGGCCATCCCCCGAAGCAGGAGAAGGCACTGGTCGACTTCCTCCGCGTGAACAAGGGCGTGTTTGTGTGGGAGCCATCAGACCTGGTGGGTGTTCCGAGGGAGGTGAACGAACACCACTTGATGATGTGCCCTAACGCGCGCCCGGTGAAGCAGAAGGGAAGGCGACAAGCACAAGAAAAGCAAGCGTTCATCATCCAAGAGGTCCGCAAGCTGCAGGAAGCCGGTGTTATTCAGGAAGTGCAATACCTGGATTGGCTGGCCAACCTCGTGATCATCCCCAATAAGGCTGGGAACGAGCATATGTGCGTTGACTTCACGAACCCCAACAAGGCTTGTCCGCCGGAGCCCTTCCCGCTCCCGCGCATCGACCAGATCTTGGACTCCACCGCCGAGTGTGTTCTGCTATGCTTCTTGGACGCTTTCTCAGGTTACCACCAAGTCAAGATGGCAGTGGAGGACATCAAAAAGACTGCCTTCCTCTCCCCGTGTGGCGTGTATTGCTACACCTGCATGCCCTTTGGGATGCAAAACGCTGGCGCAACCTTCTAGCAGTTGATGCACATCTCCTAGAGCAGCAGCTCGAGTGAAATGTCGAGGCATACGTTGACGACATCGTGGTCAAGTCGTGAGAGACGAGGATCCTGATTGAGGACCCGGAAGAGACGTTCGCCAACCTACGTCGAGTGAACCTAAGGTTCAACCCGGAAAAATGCATTTTCGGGGTTCCGTCCGACAAGGTGCTCGGTTTCTTGGTATCACACTAAGGGATCAAGGCAAACCCAGAGAAGATCGAGGCAATCTAAAAGATGCACGCACCTCAAACCCTCAAGGAAATGCAGAAGCTGGTGAGCTGCATGACCGCCTTGGGACGCTTTATCTCCAAGCTTGGGAAACGCGCCCTCCCCTTCTTCAAGCGCATGAAGCGGAAGGGCCCCTTCGAGTGGCCCTGAAGCAGAGGTGTCTTTCAAAGAACTCAAGTGATACCTCACGATCCCACGTATTATGGTGGAACCTCATACTCGCGAGCCCCTGGTGCTCTACTTGGCGGCCACCCCCCACTCGGCTAGCACAACGCTCGTGGCGATCCAGGAGGAGCACGCCCACGTAGGCGCGAAGCAAAATACCTGCAAGGGGCCGCACAACGCTCGCCGCCTCATGATGGCGCACCCGAGGCCCTCATCACCTCACCGACCCATAGGGAACTAGAGTCCCTCGCCCTTCCTACGGAGCAAGGCGGCACCGACAGCCCGGACCTAGTCGAGCATCCGGTGTACTACGTCAGCACCTTGCTGCGGGATGCACGCGCATGCAACCCTATGCACTAGAAGGTCCTGCTTGTACTCCTCGTCGCCTCAAGGAAGCTGCACCGTTACTTCCAGGGCCACCCCATCAAGGTCGTCTCTGCATATCTAGTGGAGAAAGTGTTGCATAGCCCCAACGCAGCTGGAAGGGATGTAGAGTGGAACATCGAGCTATAGGCCTTCCAGTTGGAGTTTAGCACAACCAGGGTCATCAAGGGCACAACCCTCATTGACTTTGTGGTGGAGTGGACGGATGCTCCCGACCGGGGGCTGGATGAGGGCCAGTCCCTCGCGCCTGGCGATGAGGTGCCTGATAGCTAGGTCATGCACTTTGACGGTGCCTTTGCACAACAGGGCACGGGGGTTGGAGTTGTACTCATCTCATCGACCAAGGACAAGATTTACTATGACGTGCAGCTCTGCTTCCATCATGGCGAGAAGGTCTCCAACAACATCATGGAGTATCAGGGCTTGATTGCGGGCCTCAAGGCCGCTACAGCCCTGGGGTCAAGTGCCTCACCGTCATGGGCGACTCCCAACTGCTCGTCAACTTCTCCAACAAGGGGTACAAGCCGAAGGACGAGCACATGGAGGCATACTTGGAAGAGGTATGTAAAATTGAAAAGCGCATCCAGGGCTTGGAATTGCATCACGTCTTGCGTGACGCGAACAAGGAAGAAAAGGACATCGCCAAAAGGGCGTCATGCCGTGAGCCTCAGGAGCCTGGCATCTTCGAGGAAAGGCTCTTCAGACCATCGGCGGTGCCCCCGACCGCAGGCCCAATGCCGCTTCGGGGGGAACTACCACAGGCCCCGCCCTCAGGCTCCTCGACCTGTGGTCCGGCCTCGGGAGCCCGCCTGCTCCTCGCGCTAGAACCCCAGGATAGCGACTGGACCAAGGAGTTCAAGTCGTACCTGCTTGGCGGCGCCTTACCGAAGAACGAGGGGGACACGGAATGCGTGGTTTGCCATGCCACTACCTACCGCTTGAAGGAAGGCGAGTTGTACCACAAGCGCCCAACCAACGTCGCGCTGTAGTGCATATCTTAGGAGCAGGGGCGGGAGCTGTTGTCTGATATCCTCAGTGGCGACTACGGGTACCACTCCTTGTCTCACACCCTCGTGGGGGAGGCGTTCCACAACAGCTTCTATTGGCCCATGGCACTCAACAACGCTACTGAGTTGGTCCGATCCTGCGAGGCCAGACAATTCCATGCCAAGGAGATTCATTTGTCCGCCCATGGTCTCTAGACCATTCTGCCCTCCTAGCCTTTCCTGGTCTGGGGGCTGGACATACTTGGTCGTTTCTCTCCGGCGGCCAGAGGCTACTGCTACGTCTACGTCACCATCGACAAGTTCACCAAGTGGGCGGAGGTGGAGCCCGTGTGCACCATCCCCGCCGGTTCAGCCGTCAAGTTTGTCAAGGGCCTCATGAGCCGCTTTGGTGTCCCCAACCATACCATTACTGACAATGGCTCACAGTTCATAAGCAACGTCTTTAAGACATATTGTGCTAACCTTGGAACGCAGATATGTTACGCTTTGGTGGCGCACCCATGGAGCAACAGCCTGGCTGAACGTGCCAATGCAGAGGTCCTAAGGGGCCTCAAGACGGGGAGCTTCAAGAAGAAGCTCGAGGCCTGCGACAGGGTTTGGCTCGGTGAGCTTCAGTCCGTGTTGTGGTCCATCCGCACCACTGTGACTAAGGCGTTCCTCCGCACAAGGTCGAACATCGCTCCCTACGAGTCTTGACATTCAACAAGGACGCCTGGATGCCTCACGGGGAACAAATCTCGTGCTCGGGAAGGAGGTCCTCCGCCAAGCCTCGCTCCGTGCAGCGAGGTACCAACAATCGCTGTGGCGAAACCATTGTCGCAGCATCCGCTCCACGACCCTGGAAGTCGGAGACCTCATCCTGAGGCGGGTCCTCTCTAGCAAGGGCTTGCACAAGCTCTCGCCTATGTGGGAGGGCCCATTCAGGGTCGCCCGCGTCTCCAGGCCTGGCACCATACGTCTAGAGACTCAGGACGGGGTCCCCATCCAGAAATGCCTAGAACATCCAGCAACTCCACAAGTTCTACCCGTGACACTGTCATGTAATAATGAGTGGGCTGCATATGTCCGGAGCCCCCCAAGGACGCAGAGGGGTTCCCACGCATACCTAAGTGGAAGCCCCATGCTCCACACTGGCAGACGACACTGTCATTTAATGACTATGTCCACGCCCAGTGGATTCCCCATGCTCCGCACTGGGGGAAGACTAGTCTAGGTGTCGGACGTGGCTATTGTTTGCTCTCTTTTTTGTATCCAGATTTGCCAGTTTTTGGAATGAAGTTTGAAGTTTTCGTGTCTCATTCGAAAAAGGGGTGGGAAATTTTCTCCTTGCAACATTTCTTGTTTTGAGTTTCTTTTTAAGGATTTTTACACATGCCTACTCTTTCTCTCACATGCCACATGAGCGGGGGCTGGACACGGTGTGTAGGGCCCTGGGATCCCTTCTCACAGCGGCCGCGACTTACCCGCGTGCACATGTCGCCAAATCTTTGGCGTCCTAATCATCGCGACACGCTGTCGAAGCGAGCCAACAGGCAATATTGCCTCTGGCCCCCGGCCTCAAGAGTGCCATCTCCTGGCCTTGCCGGGCATCATGACCCGGCATACCAGCGACGATCGACCCTCGCTCGGGGGCTCCAAACCCCAAATGATTGCCAGAAGAAGGACGACCAACGAAAGAAGCTCCAGAGGAGCACGTCCTCACAATGTCAGAACCCGCCACATGTATGCCTAGCTAAGTTATCCTAATCGCAAGTTACCCTAATCGCGACGAGCGGGAACATTTCAATTGTAGCCACATAAAAGCTAGGGTACGAAACAAAAAATACGAACAAAAAGGAGAAGTGCCATAGTTCATTACATGCCCCACGGGGCTCTCCATGATTCTTGATGTAGGAAACAAAAGTAAAAGACAGCCTCCCGACGACCTTACTTTTGAGGCCTGGCTCCGACGTCGCCCGCACTCAGTCGGAGACCTCCTCCTCCTTGACGTGGGTGTGGTGGCATGGAGCATCGACATCCTCCTAGGTAGGGACACGACACCGGCGTGGCTCGCTGTCCTCCCTGGTCTGGGCGTGGAGACGTGGTGGCTCGTCATAGTTGTCATTGCTCAAGCTTCTCCAGGAGGAGGCGTCACCACCGCTGGAGGTGCTACGACCGTCGCCAAGGGCAAGTTTATCGCCGAGGGCTCCGTTGTCGGGATGGCCATCGTTGGCGGGAAGGCGGTCGATGTCGTCGTCGTCGACCTCCAAGCTACACCCCAAGAGCCTGCCGTCTTTCCTAAAGATCTTGACGAAGAGCATTGCCACCCCGTCATGCTTGAAGTGGAGGGTACACCTCCCCTCCAGGCCGCAGGTGTGGGCGAACGTCTGCCACCCACGGGTCAGGAACACATAGACCATGGGGGTGAACTCGACTTCCACCCATGAGGCTGCGCTGCAACAACCATCGGTCTGCAGCCATAGGCCAACAGGCCCTCCGGCTAGCAGTACCTCCGCGAAGAAGCGCGGGAGCTGGAACGAGGTGATTGCTGGACTCTCCGCCCACACCAAAAACTCCCGGGCCGTGTCGGCCGAGTGGAGTCATGGACGAGGCCGCCTGACGGACACAACAATCCTCCCCCTCGGGCACAGTCGCCACGGCCACTACGGTGGCCTACACAGGAGTAGCCTTCCCACGGATGCTATAGTTAGCGTCAGCCCACACGAGAGTGCACCCGCACCCTCAGGGGGCCACCGTTGGTGTCACAGTATAATTTCGAGGATGGTCGTGACCCTTCTTAGGCGATGGCGAGCCCGGTCCCTCTAGGGGGTCTTTCCCTTTCTCGGTTGTAGAGAACCTCTTCACTGGCGTCGTGGTTGTGGAGGTGGCGGCTTGAAGGAAGGAGGCAAGAATATGAAGGTGGGCTGGGGGCTTCATCTCCTTTACCCATTTATAGACGACCAGAGGCCAACCGGCGTCCCTCCACATTCTGGACAACGATGGCCCCGCCATGCACGCCAGCCCATGTCAGCAAGGGCAGTTACTGAGGCGATGCGTCCACACCTCGTCATATGCCACGCGTCAAGCCTGGCCCGTAGGTGGTTAGGGCCTGTGGCACTTTGGTCTCCCTTCCTTGGCTTTGCCTCGAAGCCATCCTAGGCACACCTTGGGACCTAGGGCCACTGTCAACATCCTGGGACAAGGGGTACCCAGACCTCCCTGCCTGTGGCCCAGCGTGTGGCCCACCTCGATGGCCCGGTACGGCCCAACGGTAAGCGCCCCAAGTCAAGGCCCTTATGAGAGCCCTTGCCTCATGAGGTGAAAAATACCAAGACCTCTAGAGGAGTGGCACCCCCCAGGGTGCCTCCCGAGGAGCGGAGATTTCTATGCCGGTACCTGGCCTCGTGAGGCTGGGATGGCGTGGGCCATGACGTCCGAAGCCAGGCGGCACCAGGGGGCGCAGAGAAGGACAATTTCCTCTTTCATGCTAGGGTGGCAAGGATGAACGCGGGTTCCCAAGGAATCCCCCAAAGCTTTACCTTCTAGTACAACAAGACCAAGACCACGAGCTCGACAGCACGGATGTCATCGCTGAGCCCACCACTGTGTCATCCCCCGAAGCATTTTATGTGAAGACCACCTTTAGTCAAGACAAGATGTAACTCCCGTCCCCTTTAAAATTTGGTCGTTGTGGGATCCCTTCCCGCTTGTGCGATAAGGTAAGAGGACCGAGGCCACTATAAATAGGGATTAGCCTCCACCGTAGAGAGGGATCGAATTCACCCTCACCCTTGAGCCCTCACGAGGCTACTCAGCCATTGTACTAGTTCATCCTCAAACTCCTCATGAGGACATTCCACCTAAAGCAGGAGTAGGGTTTTACATCGCAAGGTGGCCCGAACCTGGGTAAATCTCTGTGTTCATCTTCTGACACACTCATACGCACTCGACGAGGCTTGGGCATACGGTTACGATCTTGGGACTTTGAGCTGGTTGAGATCTCCGCACACGCCCTAGAGTTCGAATCTTTTTGGGTCCGCGGAGCCCTGATTGCGATGGGTCTAACTAAAGTAAAATTAGACCGCATGCCAACTCTCGACCCAATCTGAGAGTATTTTATACCCACTTTTAAAACAATATTTTATCGATGCCACGAGCGTGTGCATGTGTGGTTGGTCTCGAATCGGTCAACGACAAGAACAGAGAGCACTGACAACCTATAACAAATGCAGGTTTTGAAAAATGATGGCAACGATGTGCCGATGCTATGCAGATGATGCGAATGATGCGATCATGAAAGCGACAAACAAACGAATCACACAATGACAGCGAAATAAAAGGAGAATATTTTGGGGCGTCGGTCTCGGGCTGTTACACAATCATGGTACATACCTACATCATGTATATACCTTTTATGATCAAGTATAATAAAGCCGACATCCTCGAAACTTGGGGCCTTTGTCATTTCATATCATAATGTGCATGAGTTTTTATTTACTCATTGTTGGTCTCTTGGGGGCTTCCAACTCACCGAGTTTAACTTTCTCACCTTCTTGATCTGACAAAAACGCCACAATATATTTCTTAAACCTGCCTATTTGCTTGATGCGACTCTACTAAGGTGACCCGTCGTACTCTTAACAAGTCAATATTTATGACCGTGAACTTGTTAAGGTTAAAACGGCGGCTTAAGTCACACGTGAGCCGGCTTATAGAAAGCAAGGATAAACCAAGGCTATCATGCCAACTTCATTGAAAGCAAGACATGAGCCTCGAAAGTGGGTCTCTTTGTCGAGCCTCAAAATCCGACTTATAAACCACTCCATAGATATGGGGAGATTTCTTTTTCAGGAATTTTTCTGACTAAAAATCGTCGGGTCAAAAGAACTCCGGGTTATTCGTGCTCATTATTAAGTCTTCATCAACAATGAGTCGCCACATTATTAATCCGAAGTATATTATTAATGACTATAACTCGCCGGTCGATGAGTCACCGGATCTTTCTACATCTAATATTATTTGGTGGTATTTGGTTTGCAACTATACTTTCTACACGTACATGTCACTATAGGCGATTTATCAAATATAAGTGCAAGCCACATGATTTATGATTCCAAAGCAAAAAACATAAGGTCGACTTAACAGACTTGTTGATATACAAATCCCTTGTCATCAAGCCAGGATCAAAAGTTTAAACATGCACGAAAGCATGACATAGGAAATAAACTGTTGTCTTCAAAGCTATTACAAGGTGGCATTGAGCCCAGAAGGTCGAATCAAAGTTTTTAAAGTCATTTTTGTGACCCGGCCTCTAAACTATCCGGGTTAGCTCCATTCGAGTTAGCCTCCGGCTGACCTCTCGCCTGTGATATCTCCGGGTCATCCCGCGTTGAGTCTTCTGGGTCTTGGATCTGAAGGTTGTCCACATCCCAGTTGTAATTGGTTAAGTCTTGGAATATGTCTTCTTCATGCAAGATGGGGGACGGTCAACATCATGGGCAAAGATATGCTTACGACGTTGAGGAGTCAGGTCCGCCGGTTCAAAAGTGGGTCGATGAACTCGCGAATTATTGTCATTGTAAGCTGCCTGATAGGTCTTGAGATCCATTTCTGCCACTAGCTAGCTGGCCAGTACTGGAGTCGACTTAACGCAGCGAGCATAGTCAGCATCTGTGAATTCTGACCCATCATCTTTAAACTCAGGAAACCCTCCCCCCATCTCTGTAGGGTCCAGATCCACTGAATACGCCAAGGCCCAGCTCAAAGAAGACATTCCTCCGGCTCGGGAGACTGATCTTTTCAGTTCTTTGATCTGCTTCGGGATCCTAGAGTGGTGTCTCAGCACATCTTTGATGAACTTGACGGGCTCCTTGCCCCCCATGACAACCTTGATGGTCCAAAGACTTCCATCATATAATTTCTCTGTCAAAGCATATATACTGTTTAGCTTCATTAAGTTGTTGTCCAGGAGATTGCGAGTTTAGGGGCCTGCAAGCAATTCAAGTATATGAGTCGCCAGGCGTCTTTCTTCATACATGATTATTTGAGCGGGTTATCATGATCTCATAAAGGCACTTACCAAAGATGGCTTGGGTCATATGGGAAATGTGCCGCATCAATCTGGTAAACTCTTTAGTAATGGTCTTCAATCGACCTTTAGCATTTTCCACGGGCTTAATCAGGGCGGCATTCTTAATATCGAAAGACTTCTTTTCTATTTCAAAGACTAGCTTGATTTTCTCCGACTCTTACAATGAAGGTCGAAGTTTCAACTCAGTATCTACTCGGGCATCTTGCCCCACTTCAAGATCTTTTTTCAAACCGGTCAAATTTGACTCGGCTACTTTCAGAGCTTCCTGCACAATGGGAGTTATCATACTATTCATCCATAAACCGACACCAAGGTGTAGCATGATACTCGGGGGCTATGACAAGAAAACTTATATTAAGTCCCAAGTAGATTGCAAGAAATATACTTGACACTTGGGGGCTAATGCATGTTAGTTTTTTCTAGCATATGATATGAGATGACCCGACTCTTCTCAAGAAGATGAGCTGGCCCTTGGGGACTACAAGGTCGATTCTTCAACAATATTAAGAAGACCCGACTAATCTCAAGAAGATGAGCATCCCATTGGGGGCTACAGGTCGATTCTTCAAAAAGATCAAGAAGACCCGACTCATCTAAAGAAGATGAGCCGGCCCTTAGGGGCTACAAGGTCGATTCGTTAATAATATTAAGAAGACCCGACTCATCTCAAGAAGATGAGTCGGCCCTTGTGGGCGACAAGTTGATTCTTCAAAAGTTATATATTTACAAAGACCCGGATCATCTCATGAAGATGAGTCAACCCTTGGGGTTATAGTTGATTCTCCACCAATGCTATATTTACAAGACCTGGCTCATCTCATGAAGATGAGCCGACCCTTGGGGGCTACATAAGGATATATAGAATACAAAGAAAAGTTGAGCATACCTCATATTTTATTTTCATCATGCTAACAAGGCTTGCTTCCATCTCCCGGCGTGTAGAGAGGCGGTCTAAGCAACAGGGGTGCAATTCTTCAACGTTGAAGTCTTTATAATTGGGATGCTCCAGCTTAGCCTTCCCCTTCTCAGGCAACGATGTTTCATCCTCGGCGATGAGCTTGGTCAGTACATTGGAGAGCTCGGGAGCGGTATAATCTCTCCCAACTGTCGGGGATATTCACCACGACCAAGACCCGACTATAAAGGATAAGCCGTCGTAAGGCTTAAGTCATTTCTGGGTTTAAGTTGCCCTCACGTTAAGTTATCTTTGTACTTAAGCATCCCTGTTGAGACCGGACAGGTGAGACCCAGCAGGTGAGACCCAGCAGACAGTTATGACCCGGCAGATAGTTATGCCCCGACACACAGTTCTGACCCGATAGACAGTTATGACCAGACAGGCAGTTATGACCCTATAGACAGATGAGTCCCTGAATATAAGTCCCGAAGATGAGTCCCGGAGATGAGTCCCTGAAGATGAGTCTTGAAGATAAATCCGTTTGTAAGCCGCCCGTCTAGAGATAAGAAGCCAGGGACTCAGAAGCCCATGGGAAGAAGCCCGTAATAAGAAATCCATGATGGGAAGTTAGAATAGGTTAAGTCCTAATCCTACTAGGACTCTACATGTAACCCGCCCCTTCAACTGCTATAAGGAGGGGCGGGGCACCCCAAGAGGGTCAAATTTTTAGACGTCTCAATAGACAGGTCTTAGACAAGTTCAAGTCATTAGAGATAGACAGATTAGAGCCTCTCGAGATGTAACAGCCCGAGATCGACGCTTTGGAAGATTCCCCTTTTATTTCCATTCTCGTCATGTGATTCTATTTATTGTCGCATTCATCATCGCATCATTCACATCATCTTGCATAGCATCGTCACTCGTTTTTGAAAACTTGCATCCGTTCATGTTCGCCGGTTCTCTCAGTTCGTGTTGTTGTCCGTTTCGAGTCCAACCACACACGCACGCGCCCGAGGCATCGTTTAAAAAACTGTTTTTAAAGCACACAAATAATATTCTCGGATTGGGTCGAAAATTGGCATGTGCTTTTGTTATATTACAGGTCGACCGCCTGCCAAATTTCGCTGAAACGGAGGTCGTTTGATACCCTAACGGTCAACCATAGCAGTGAGGTCATCGGTTATTCGTAGGACATTTTCGGTTTATAAAACGCGTGTCACGGGACCAAAACCGTTCTCACATCTCCACCTATCCCACTCTACATGTCCCACTTGACCCACCTAGCCTATTCCCCCGACCGGAGCGGTCCGATCTCGATCGTACAGCTTGAATCGGTGCAAAACCTGCTAACCCCAGCCCCTAATTGCTATAAATAGAGCCCCATCCCTGCCTAATTGGGAAAACCCTAGTCTCCCCTCGAAATCCGCACCGCCACAGCCTCCTTCCACCTCCAGCCGCCGCGGCACGCCAAAGCTCATTCGGGGCTCGCCCAAGCCCAAACCTGCACCTCCGACCCGCCGTCGTGAGCCGCTTGCGTCGCTCCCTCTCGAAGCCTGGAACCAGCCGCCCGAGCTCCCCGCTCGACCGAGCCAGGGGCTCCTGCAGCACCCTCGTGCCGCCCCCCTCGCACCCCATCTCCGGAGCGCCGCATCGACGCTACTAATGCTACTTTTGTCTAGCATCGACGTATTCCAGATGATGAAAAAGACTGATACTTTTGTCTAGACTGATGCTACTAATGAGGCCTTTGAAGCTCTTAAGAGGCAATTGGCTGAGCAGCGCGTTTTCGCGGCTCCGATCGACAAAGAGCCTATGCTCCTATACGTGGTGGCTAATAATCGTGCCATTAGCGTGGCTGTTTTCGTGGAACACAAGGAGGAAGGGAAGGAGTACCCAGTCCAGTGGCCGGTTTATTTTGTTAGTGAAGTCTTATCAGAGTCCAAGTAGAGATATCCACATTGGCAAAAGTTGGTGTTTGGAGTGTTCATGGCTAGTCGCAAGTTAAAGCAATACTTCATCCACTCACTATTGTCAGCTCGGCTCCTCTGGGTGATATCATTCAAAACAGAGAAGCTGCGGGCTCGGTTGCTAAGTGGGCAATTGAACTTGGGCCTCATCATTTGAAATACGTGCCCAGGACTGCTATCAAGTCTCAAGCCTTGGTGCATTTCATTAATGATTGGAAAGAGTTGCAAACAGCCGAGGAAAAACCAAATAATATATATTGGATGATATACTTTGACGGATCCAGGCAATTGGAAGGCTCGAGGGCTGGAGTTATCCTATCTTCCCCATGAGGTGACAAGCTTTGTTATGTCCTATGGATTATGTTTCCCTATACTAACAATTCAACTGAGTATGAGGCTTTATTACATGGGCTCCGCATTGCTAAGGAAATGAACTTAAGCCGAGTCAGATGCTTGGGCGACTCAGACCTTGTTGCACAACAAGTTTCAGTGAGCTGGGATTCTAAAGACCCGCTCATGGCTACTTATCTTCAAGCAATGACTAACATTGCTGGTCACTTTAAAGGATATCAAGTTGATCACATAGGCCGACGGCTTAATGAGGCGGCTGATGCTCTATCTCGGTTAGGCTCATAGTGTAAGCCGGTTCCCCATAATATGTTCCTGGACGAATTGCATAATCCTTCAGTCAAGTTATCTTCAAATGAAGATCTGGCTATCCCAAACCCAGAGGGGCAGCTGGTGGCAGCTCTACAAGCAACTACGGATTGGACTATACCATATCTGGCTTATTTAACATGGGGAGAGCTTCTAGAGGAAGAGCTCCTAGTCCGGCATCACATCTACCGATTTAAGTCCATGACTATTGTCAATGGCGAGTTGCATCGACACAGCGTAACTGGTGTGTTTCAATGTTGTGTTTCCCCTGATGAGGACAAGGAGATTTTGCTTGAAATTCATGCAAGAGATTTTGGTCATCATACCGGGTTAAGATCTTTGGTGGCCAAGGTCTTCAGACATGGTTTTTTCTGGTTATCTACTCATGCTCAGCCGAAGACATTATTTGCAAGTGTGATAGTTGTCAGAAATTTGCATGACAAGCTCACGTACCGGCTCTATGGATGATCTCAATAACTTGTTCATTTGCAGTCTGGGGGCTTGATATGGTTGGGTCGTTCAAGATGTCGAAGGATAAAAAGACTCAACTATTGGTGACAGTTGATAAATTTACCAAGTCGGTTGAAGCAGAGCCGGTCAATAATTGTGAGGCGGCAATTGCAGTTCAGTTTGGAAAAAGCTGATCTTTCATTTTGGTTCCTCATATTATCATCACCGATAATTGGACAAATCTGTCAAAAGGTGCTATGAAGACGTTCTGTCAGAAGGAGCATATCTGGCTTGATGATTCAGTTGTGCCCCATCCACAGTCCAATGGCTAGGCAGAGTGTGCTAACAAGAAGATATTACGAGGGACTAAACCCTGGCTCATGGTTCCTTTTGAACATACTCTAGGTTGTTGGGTTCGAGAGCTTCCTGTAGTTCTTTGGAGCATAGGGATTATCTTCAAAAGGTCAATAGGCTACATGATGTTCTTTATTGTTTATGGCGCAGAGGCGGTTCTCCCAAGTGACATTTGTCATGACTCACCCTGAGTGGTGGCTTATGTTGAGACAGATAATGAGACATCTCAAAAGAATTAAATTGATTCCTTGGAGGAGGAACGTGATCTCGCAATGGCCTGCTCTGCAATTTATCGGCAAGACCTTCATCGTTATAATAGTCGAAGAATTCGCAGTGGCAGTTTCCAAGACGGTGAGTTATTTCTCTGTTTGATTCAAGATCAAACATGCATGCATAAGCTTTCACCTCCTTGGGAAGAGCCCTTTGTGGTTAGCAAAAACCTCAACAATGGATCATATTATCCTGTTGACATACATGAACACAATAAGTCACGTACCTCGGAGGAGGAGACCAACGTGCCCTGGAACATTGCTCATCTTTGGCCTTACTATATTTAAGCCACTCGCTTCAGTCTGTAACGCACAAGATGCGATCCTATTCTTATTTTGGCTCAAGGGCCTCGATAGGGATAGAAGTGCATCTTGTCATTTCACAAGAATGGATATCATTAAAAATACAAGTACTGAAGAGATGAGTATATGGAATTGGCTTACACTTCCCACAAGCTAAATGAAGATCACATCACTACAACAACGTATTCAAACATCAATACAACAACATATTCAAACATCATACCTAAACCAGGGTCCGACTACGGAAAAATCAAACGATAAAATGACATCCATCCTTGCTAAACCAGGCTGCCGTCCTAGAACCCATCCTAGATTGATGAATAACAAGTAGAAGAAGAACTCCAAATCAGACAAGCATCGCGCTCACGTAAATTCATCGCATTACCTATACCAGCAACTATTGGTTTAGTAACCTGTGAGCCACAGGGACTCAGCAATCTCATTTCCAAGGGTATCAAGACTAGCAAAGCTTAATGGGTGAGGTATAGTTAAGTGGCGAGGTTGCAGCAAGCACTAAGCATTTATTTAAGTGGCTAAGTTATGAGTACAGAAAATCAGAAGGGTGGTCTATGCATAAACGGACACGAACTAGTGATGATACCTAAGTGATCCTGAACACATACTTATGACTCAAACATAACCCCACTGTGTTCTCTGTCCGTTCAAAACTCATGAGTAGAGACAGTAACAGTTACACACATTGTTGGTGTATTTTATTTGAGTTTACTTTAAGTTTTCTATGACTGGATGTTAAATAAATTTCCAAGTTGCCACATGACCACAGGCATGACTTCCCAAAAATATTTAACCCTACAGGGGTGCTCAAACTCACCCATCACAAACTGGCCACAAGCTGTGTTGGAAAACCTCAACCATGAAATAGCCCGCAGTATCCTCAGAAACCCGATGGAAAACCTCAACCTCGAGATAGCCCAAACTATCCTCGGAATCCCATCTACAAGACTTCGAGAAAGGTAAAACAAATCCAGCAAGACCGCCCGACGTGTCGACGAACCCGATAGGAGTCGCGCATCTCGTTCTCGGGACACGACGGATGAGCTATGGTTACCATGCCAATCATCAAGTTGCCCCGGTGGCGTTAATAAACTGCTCTGGGTTGGGCCAACACTCATGAGGAGCACTGGCCTGGGTTGTTTATCAATTATAAGTGGGTGTCGGCAGGTACCTATGCAACTTTATTAGTTATTAGGCAAACGTATTACCAATGTTGGTCCTTGCCAAAAGAGTTTTATCCCAAAACAAAAATCAAGGGGGTCCCCATAACATCCCCAAGTATGTTAGGAGCACTCAATATGGAACATAACACTGGTACATCAGTAACTAGGGCGGTAAAAGTGGAACAAAACACCGAGCAAAAGGCCAAGCCTTCCACCTTTTACCTAGTATATAGGTGCATTAAATTAAATAGCAATAATAGATATCCATGTTGTCACATGGAAATGACATGCAACTGCAACGAACAAGACTATAACAAGGGTTGAACTCCGAATGCTTTCGGAACTCTATCAAGAAGAAAAAATCCGGAAACAAGCAGTCGACACATGATAACACCACAACATATGCATGACATGATGTGCAAACAAATATGATGCATGTCCATTTAATTATGCATGACATGGCAAGATGAAACAATCAACACTACAAAATAATTGAAGTTCAATATGCAATGAGTTGCATATTGATGAGACTCCACATAAGAATTATTTAGTTCACTCTCGTTTAGGTACTCATCAATATTAAATGTTGTTTGACATGGGTGGTCATGGCATAAGGTGAAGATGGGATAAATGCAATTTAAAGGAAGAAGGAGAACATACATATAACAAAATAATAACTCTCCATATTCTGAAAAATGCGATTAATGTTGTCTAACTAAAAAATCATTATAAATGTTGCTCATCATGGCAAGTGGCGAAGCTATACAACTACATCATATAGTCATTTTAAATGAGGCCAAAAGTGACACATAGCACTTTCGAAATGATCTCATATGCAAATTATGAATTTGGTACATATCTATCCTAACACAATTTTTTATTTATTAAACATGAAAATAAATTGGACCAAGTGACGTATGGGCCGCAAGGAGAACATTGGATGACCAAGTCCCCCATGTCAGGATGGAGACCTCAAGGAGCCGTGACGTATCCTCCAAGTCATCGACCATAGATAGGCATGTTTATCTCTTCGGCATGTAACCGACCATGTGTAAACCCTAGGTACTCTTGGCATCTATATAAGCCAAAGGGTTTTAGCAGGTAGAGACAGAACAACTCATCTAGGGTTAGCTATTTGATCTCGAGGTAGATCAACTCTATAACTCCCGTATCATCAATACATCCAAGTAGGACGTAGGGTATTACCTCCATAGGATGGCCCGAACCTAGGTAAATCTGTGTCCCCTTCGTCTCCTGTTACCACCGATCCTAGTCACACAGTTCGGGACACCCTACCAGAGATCTGACGGTTTTGACACTAACAATAGGCCGCACAGGGCGACATATAGCACTCGGGGGGGGAGCTCACCTTGGGCCGGTCATGGACCAGGCCTAGGTAGAGGGCAGGCTAGGGCTAGCACAGGGCAACATATAATTTTTTTTCTTGTTCCATGCTGTTATATTATCATTCTTGGATGTTTTACCATCATTTTATTATCACTGTATATCATTTTCTCAAGAAATCAATATGAAACAGAGATGAAATGCTATGGGGATTCTTGTGGATTTTTCACGGACCAGAAGAAACCAGATGGCTTGGTGTGCCTTGGTGGGTCCTAGGCTCCTCCGGCACCCCCTCAACCAACTATCGTACCTATAAGTTCCCTGGAAATCCAAAAGCTCTAGGGGAGTCGATGAAACACAATTCCATCTACCGCAACTTCCGTAACCTCGAGATCCAATCTAGACACCATCACGGAGGGGTTGATCTTCATCGTAGGTGCCTCTCCGATGATGCGTGAGTACTCCACCATAGACCTATGTGTCCCTAGGGAGTAGCTAGATGGCTTCCTCTCTCTCTCTCTTATGATTCTCAGTACAATGCTTGGAGATCTATTTGATGTAAATGTTTGCGGTGTGTTTGTTGGGATTTGATGAATTTTGAGTTCATGATCAGTTTCTATCCATGAATATTATTTGAGCCTTTTTGATCTCTTATATGCATGATTGCTCATAGCCTCATATTTCTTCTTCGAATCTTTGGTTTAGTTAGGCCAACCATATCGATTTTCTTGCCATGGGAAGAGGTGCTTTGTGATGGGTTCGATCTTGTGGTGTTCTTTACCAGTGACAGAAGGGGCAGCAAGAGACACATGTATCGTTGCTATTAAGGATAACAATATGGGGTCTATTCCTACATGAATATATCTTGCCTACATCATGTCATCGTTCTTGATGCATTACTCCATTTTTCCATGAACTTAATACACTAGATGCATGCTAGATAGCGGTCGATGTGTGAAGTAATAGTGGTAGATGAAGGTAGCAGTCGGTCTACTTATCTTGGACGTGATGCCTATATAATGATCATTTCCTTGGATATCGTCATGTCTATTCGATTTTCTATCAATTGCCCAACAGCAATTTTTTCACCCACTGTGCGCTATACTCATGAGAGAAGCTACTTGTGAATCCTACGACCCCCTCGTCTACTTTTCCATCATATTGCTTTCCGATCTATGTTTTTGCAATCTTTGTTTTCAGATCTACAAAACCAAAAACCAGAAATATATTGCTGCATGCTTAATCTTTTTATTTCATGTTCTTGAGAGATCTATCTGTCCTATCGTTACCTAATCTTTCTTATTACCGTAGAGAGCGTGACAACCTCTCTTTCGCGTCGGGTTGCAAGTATTTGTTGTTTGTGTGCTGGTGTTATTTACGTGGGTGGGTGATCTTCCTCTATGGATTGATACCTTGGTTTCATAGCTGAGGTAAGTACTTACGTCGTTGTGCTGCATCATCCGTTCCTCTTTGGGGAAATACCGACGCAGTCTCAAGCCACATCAAAGGAATTTCTGGCGCCGTTGCCAGGGAGGAAGCAAGCTAATCTACCAAGTTCCTAATCACAAATCTCATATCCTTGAAATTACATTATTTGCAATTTTCCTCTCGTTTTCCTCTCCCCCACTTCACAAATTTGTCATTTTATTCGCCCTCTCTTTCTCGTTTGCCTTTTTCTTGTCAGATCTCTTGTCTGCTTGTGTTGCCATGTGCCTTCTATTTTCTTGCATCTTTAGATGCTAAAAATCTATTGATATAGATCCTCATCCACTTGCTAATCTTTTCAAAATACCAAATTATGATGAACCAATTGCTAGTGAGTTGAGTGCACTTGACTATCTCTATGAAGTTCTATTTGAAAACCATCAATGTGAAGATTTTGATGAAGTGGTGAAAAAAGAAATTTATGAGGTGATTCATGATAGCTCCTTGATTGAAAAGCACGATTGCATTGATGTTACTATAAATTATGTTAATGATAATTATTTTAATTATATACAAAATTACAAGCTTGGGAATGATAGTTTTTTCATGTCCACTTCTTATTGCAATGATCATGATTGGGGTGATAATGCTTCTTACGATCTTGAAAATTTATTTTAGCCTCATGTTGAATATCTTATTGGTAATAATGTTTGCAATAGTATAGAAAGTGGATTTGGAAGAGCGTCAACTTTAGGTAAAAAGAATCCCACATATTTGGAGAGTGTTCAATCTTATGTTTTTTGACAAAAGTGGGTTTGGAGAGGTCATAACTTTAGTTGATGGTAATCCCGCTATTTTGGAAGATGATAAAAAATTTATGCATGTTGATCATAAAGAGAGTATTGTTTATGATAGATATATTGTGAAATTCCTTCATGATGGTACTGAAAATTATTATGAGGGAGGAACATATGCTTGTAGGAATTGCAATAATATCAAGTTTCTTCTCTATGTGTTCAAGGTTTTGAAGTTATGGTTGTTTCACCTTCCTATGCTAGTTGATTCTTGCTCCCATAATTTTTTGCTCAAAAAATACCTATGCATTGGAAGTGTATTAGACTTCAATGTTCTTTTCATGAAATTCATGATGCTCTCTTGTATGTTTCAATTACTACTTTTTATGCGAGCATCATTGAAATCATAATGCCTAGCTAGGGGCGTAAAACGATAGCGCTTGTTGGGAGGCAACCCAATGAATAAATAAATTTTTATGGTTATTTAGTTTTTGTGCCAAGTAAAGCCTTTAGGATGATTCATGGGATGAGTAGAAGTGATGCTGAATCTGGAACAGAAACTTTGCGTCAAGTATATGAATTTTCATTTATTACTGGAACGTGATATTGAGCTGAATTTTAAAACGGTGTTTATATAAAAATCCTATACGTTTCCCAAATGTTTCATAATTTTTAGAGTTCCAGAAGTATGGGTAGAGTACGGATTACTACAGACTGTTCTATCTAAAACAGATTTTGTTTTCATTGCATTGTGTGCTTCTTTTGATAAATCTATGGTTTGTATTCGGTGGTATAAGCCATGGTAAAGTTAAAATACAGTAGGTATAATTCAATAAAAAAATATGAATGGGTTACAACAGTACCTAAAGTAGTCATTTGCTTTCTTATACTAACGGATCTCACAAATTTTTTGTTAAGTTTTGTGTGATTGAAGTTTTCAAGTTTTGGGCGAGATCATGATGGATGAAGAAATAAGGAGTAGCAAAAGCCTAAGCTTGGGGATGCTAACGCACCCCCAAGATATATCCTAAGATAAACAAGAAACTAATCTTGGGGATTCCCTCGAGTGGCATCCCTTCTTTCTTCCAACGACCATCGCTATACTACTTGGAACTATATTTTTATTCGTCACATATCATGAGTTTCTGTTGGAGCGTCTTGTATATTTGATTTTTTTGCATTTATCCTTGGTGTACACACCTAATTGAGAGATCCAAAATATTCTATGATCTGATAGAATTACTCTTTATGCTTCACTTAAATCTGTTTGAGCTACGGAATTGCTCTAGTACTTCACTTATATCTCTTTGAGCACGGTGTGCTTGGGAACTTTTGTAGAAATACTCTCATGCTTCACTTAGATTAATTTGAGAGTTATTAAATTTTGAAGAAATCCTCTCATGCTTCACTTATATTATTTTGAGAGGTGAAACTTGTATGCTCATGTTCTTCACTTATATCCAAGTGAGCCTATCAAAAAGCAATGGAAATATATGAAACTAGTCCCAAAGTGATAGATATTCAATAGGGATATAATAAAAACTTTCATGAAGATCATTGGAAACATTAAACTTGATTATTTGTAACAGTTTTGAGACATGACAATAGTGATATGTGAGTTATTTTGATGATTAATTATGCTTAGTAAGAATATTGATGTTACGGTTTGTGATTCCCTATGCAAGCACGAAAGTCAATAGTTGTGCTTTGAAATTTCATCTTACTTATGGCACATTATTCAGTGTTAGTTATGCTTAATGCTCACTTATGTGATTTTTTGTTTCTTAGTTGGATGCTTCTCAACCTCATGCTAGCCTTCACTTGTACTAAGTCGAAATACTACTTGTGCATCCAAAATACTTAAATCAACTTTTGCCATATGAGTCCACTATACCTACCTATATACAGTATTTCCATGTTGTTCCAAGCAAATCTTTATATTACATCTCTAAGATTTCAAAATAAAATTTCCTTTTTGTGTGCTCGTACCGCTCATGAAACGGTAGGGTGTGACCGATATTTTTTCATGCTAGATGTGTTATTCTTAAGATGAGTGTTTATTCACTTGTCATTGCACGAGAGTATGGCGGTAATAAGGATTCCCAATCCCAAAACAAAAAATAAAAAATATATTTAATTTATGTTGTAAAATAATAAATTCCTTGAAAAGTGTTGGTATGGAAGGCAACCGTGGATACGGCCCACCATGGAAAGTGAAAGTTTGGTGGAAAAAGGAATAAACTTTATTTTCTGTTTGGGAACCGCCTATGATGCATCTAGTGTGGAAAGATATTGAAATCTCTCAGTCATTTTCATTGACAAGAAAGGAATGCCACTCAAACTATTTTTCTCTCTCGGTTTAAACAATTGAGCTCTTGCTCCTCTACAAATCCCTACTTCCCTCTACAAAGGGCCTATCTATTTACTTTATGCAATTTTTATTTTTAAAATTTGAATCTCCATCTTCTCGTATAAAGAACCAACTAGGGGACACTATGATCATACTTGAGCATTAGGTGTAGCTTATCTTTGAGTGTGTAATATGAATGGATCAATGATTAATCATGATGGTCTAGGGATAAGTTGCTTTAGCATTGATATTTTGAAAGACATGCTTGCTTGTTGATATGCTTGAGTATTAAATTTTTTATGTCAATACTAGACTATTGCTTTGAACCATATGAAAAGTCTAAATGTTCATGCTATAAAGAAAAGAATGTGATGAACATGTTAGGCAACATTCCACATCAAAAAATCTATTTTTACCATTTACCTACTCGAGGATGAGTAGGAATTAAGCTTGAGGATGCTGATATGTCTCCAATGTATCTATAATTTTTGCTTGTTCCATATTGTTATATTATCATTTTTGGATATTTTACCATCATTTTATTATCACTTTATATCATTTTTTGATGCTACAGGCCCCTGGCGCGCCCCGGTGGGTGCTGGGCTCCTCCGGCACCCCCTCAACTGACTATCATGCCTATCAATTCCCTGGAAATCCAAAAACCCTAGGGGAGTCAACAAAACACAATTCCAGCCACGGCAACTTCCAGAACATCGAGATCTAATCTAGACACAATCACGGAGGGGTTCAAGTTCATAATAGGTGCCTCTCTGATGATGCGTGAGTAGTCCACCATAGACCTACGGGTCCATAGGCAGTAGATAGATGGCTTCCTCTCTCTCTCTCTCTTATCATTCTCAATACAATGGTCTCTTGGAGATCTATTTGATGTAAACTTTTGCGCTGTGTTTGTTGGGATCCGATGAATTTTGAGTTCATGATTAGTTTCTATCCATGAATATTATTTGAGGCTTCTTTGATCTCTTATATGCGTGATTGCTCATAGCCTCATATTTCTTCTTCGAATCTTTGGTTTAGTTTGGCCAACTAGATAGATTTTTCTTGCCATGGGAAGAGGTGCTTTGTGATGGGTTCGATCTTGTGGTGTTCTTTCCCTATGACAGAAGGGGTAGTAAGACACGCATGTACCATTGCTATTAAGGATAACAATATGGGGTCTATTTCTACATGAATAGATCTTTTCTACATCATGTCATCATTCTTATTGCATTACTCCATTTTTCCATGAACTCAATACACTAGATGCATGCTGGATATCGGTCATGTGTGGAGTAATAGTGGTAGATGCTCGCAGGAGTCTATCTACTTATCTTAGACATGATGGCTATATAATGATCATTGCCTTGGATATCGTCATGAATATTCGATTTTCTATCAATTTCCCAACAGTAATTTGTTCACCCACCGTGCGCTATACTCATGAGAGAAGCCACTAGTGAATCCTACGGCCCCGGGGTCTACTTTTCCATCATATTGCTTTCTGATCTAGGTTTTAGCAATCTTTGTATTCAGATCTACAAAACCAAAAACCCAAAAATATATTGCTGCATATTTACTCTTTCTATATTGTGTTCTTGAGAGATCTATCTCTCCTACATATCATTACCTAATCTATCTTATTACCGTAGAGAGCGTGACAACCTATCTTTCGCATCAGTTGCAAGTATTTGTTATTTGTGTGTAGGTGTTGTTTATGTGGGTGGGTGATCTTCCTCTACGGATTGATACCTTGGCTTCATAACTAAGGGAAATACTCACCGTCGTTGTGCTGCATCATCCCTTCCTCTTTGGGGAAATACCAATGCAGTCTCAAGCCACGTAAGTGGGGTAGGTTTAGAGAAGAGAGGGAAGTTTGCGGCCCCACGCGGAGTTTTAAAACCTTGAAAATGCCTAACAAATAAAAAGATAAGGTCGACTGTTCAGGTACCAAACGACCTCCGATTGCGACGAAATTTGGCACGCGTTCTAACTAAAATAAAACAATACCGCACACCAACTTTCAACCCAATCCAAAAATATTTTATTCCCACTATTAGAACAATATTTTATCGATGTCCCGGGCATGTGCGTGTGTGGTTGGTCTCGAATCGATCAATGGAAAGAATGGAGAGCACTAGCAATTAATAACAGATGCAAGTTTAAAAAAATGACAACAATAGAGTGTCGATGCTATGCTGATGATGTGACTGATGCGATGATGAATGTGACAAACAAACGAATCACAGGACGACAACGAAATAAAACAGGAACCTTCTAGGGCGTCGGTCTCGGGCTGTTAGAACTCTCCTCCACTTACAAGAGAACTCACCACGAGATCTTAGAACAAGAAGAGAAAGAGGAAAGAGGAAAGAAAAGGTAAAACTTAGTTTCTTATTTGACCAATGAGTTAAAGCAATGAACCTTTAAGGTTGCAAAGAGATGAATAATGTCATGAGGAGCAAGAAACAATTAAAAAGAAATTTGGGCACCACTTCGGTAGGAAAGAGAGGCAAAACTCGATAAGATGGAAAGAGTTTGAAAAGAGGACAGTACCTCCGGTTAAATGAATAAGCAAGGAAAGAACATGATCTTGATAAAGCGAGATGATGGGTCGAAGAGAGCAACAACACAATGCCTCCGGAACAAAACAATAGAAGCTAGACCACTCGAAAGAAAAGAATGGAGAAGAAAATGGTATCTTGTGCCACAGTTGAATTTGAAAAGCATTCCTACAAAGAAGGATTGGATGGAGTTGTTGGAAAATCAACAATGAAAAGAAGAAGCTTGTTGTGGGCTTTTGAAAACATGTCGAAATTATGACGAGGCAACAGACCACAAATGGAAACAATTGATTAGCTGGGAGCAACAAGACATGCAAACTTCTTACACCAAGAGCATACAAGAACACCTGGATCATTCATAAGAAACATAATATCAACAATCCTTATGGAATGCTTTAGATGAAATCCAATCCAAGACAACCTCAAGGAAGACAAATGGGTTTAATTATCTCATCTGGAAAAATTCTCTTCGAGACTCCTCATGAATTAAGAAGGCTATAACACCATCTCAAAAGACAAGCGAGAAAGAAATGCACTTTGAAATGCAAGATAAGTATACTTGAGATTAGGGGTGTAAGCGGCGCGGGTTGCCCACAATCCCGCAAAAGCCGCCCCGCATAAAACATGCTTTGCCAGAACCTGCGGATAACCGCATAATTATGCGGCCATTGCGGGCTATCCGCTGGAACCCACATCATGCCTGCATAAGCATTCTAGTTTGTATTAGTACATCTAGTGTTGTACACGTGCATTAGAATTTACTGTATACAAGTCTGCGTGAGTTCCACTTCTCACTTCCTGCCTCTAAATATAATTTGCTGAGCAACTAGTCAGGTAAAATAATATGCAATGCCTTAGTACAGCCGGAGCATGCTCCTCACAAACGATCCGACCATCGCTGGCCGGCAGCCCGGTGGTACCGCGTCGGTCGCTCGCACTGCGCGGTGGGGTCATGTAGAATTGCAACATGCGTTGTCGGCGTGTGGTGCCCAAATGAGTACCAAGCATTGCGGTTCCGCTCCAGCACGCATTGGTCATCTTGTCGCCTCTTGACGATGTTGTGGCCATTGTCGTTGTCGTCGATGATGCAGCGCAGCGAACTGCCCAGACAGGCGCTGTTGCTGCTAAACGAGCTACGCGCACTAGCGTTGCTGTTGCAGCTCTGCATCCAGGCATTGGTGTACCCGCGAACGCATAGCTCCAGCCATGACACGGAGAACACCGGAGTGAAGCTGCTCTTGAACAAGCTCGCGGGATGGGTCGTGGTAGTGGATGAAAAGAACAGTGAGATGCAGTTAGCGCTGGCCGGCTGATGAGATCGACAACTAACCATGTGTATTAGCAAGACAAAACAAAATATATCTAGGTTGGTGGCTCCCGCTTAACACGCACATCCCGCATCGCGGTTAGCCGCATAGCCCACATATCATTCGTGAGCAAGATTGCGGGACTGCAGGACAACTGCAACCCACCCAACTTACACCCTTACTCTAGATCATCCAAAAAGAATATTGAAGAACACTTCCAAAATGAATTAAATCATTGATGACCACCTTGAAGAAACTTTTGGCAGAACACCAGAAACAAAAGGATGATAGAAAAGAATTGAAGGTTGAAAAGAACAAGAGTTGAAGCCTTGCAAATATTTAGACGAACCTTTGCGACGAGATACTTGAGAAATCTTGGAACTCTATAAAAGAAACATGAACAACTTAGAAACGAGAATTTGAGATCATGAACAACTCCGGAAGAAGGATTGAAATCACCTTGATGAAACAAATATAAGATTTCTGTTATGATTATCCTTCATCAAGTTAAACTGATGACAAGCAATGTATTCGGCATACCACTTATTCTTTTTGAAAATATTGAATAGAGATAAGAGCCTAAACTTGAAAAAGTCTACAACGAACCACCGATAAGAATTCACAAACGAATGAGGATACCAAGAATGAATGGAGATATATGAGAACAAGGATATCATGATTCTCCTAATAGAAAACTTGAATGAAGCAAGAATCGAGCTATGACCGAAGAGACAACAATTGAGAAGAATTTGAGAGCGAAAGTTGAAAGGTGAGAACAAACAAATCTTCTGGAATGATGGCCTTCAGAGGATCGAGAAACGAAAACAACTCTCAAATGGTCCAGATAGATATGGGAGGAATAACTAATGATCAAAAATAATTTACGAGGATAGCAACAAGCTAAAACCATGAATCTTCAAGAGAATGGACAAGGAAAACACTTCTTTGGTCTTCAACGCAAAAAATGATGGCAAGAAACACCACCAAGAATTACTGAGGCACTCAGGAACAATGAGTGAGGAAAGGTTGAGCCAATGATGAAATATAAAAATTAGAAGTTGTCTTGGAGAAGGAATATGAATTAGGAAAATCATTCTTAAGTCATTTTTCAAAAGAACTTGAGATCTCCAGAAAAGATTTAAAGAGTCAGGTAAGACCCTAGGGAAAACGTGTGGGTTATGGGCCTCGAAATATCTTAAGCAGATTTGAATGGAAACACGAATCTTGTGCACTCCGGATAGAACAAAGAGAGATGACTAAACAATTAAGGCTTGGATAAGAATTTCTACCACGGGAAAACATTTCAAGGATGAAAAGGATACGATGAACACCGAATGCTTGAATTGAATCCACTAGGGAAGAAGACAAAAATGAAGAATGATGAGCTTGAATCTCCTGAGGATCTTGATATGAAAACACCGGATAGAAACCTGGATAAAAAAACAGATGAAGAGACTTCATATGAATACAATGACAATTGATTCGAGATTTCTGGCTCGGGAAGAAAAAGGGTGGGAGGGTGGGAAGAAGAAAAGACAACTTAGGATGGATGAAGAGAACTGTGGAAAGAGATATGATGATTGATCTTGCAAATATTGGAGAGGATTGAATTATCTTTAAGAGAAGCACTACGGATTGAGAGACTTGACATGGCAATTTGGTTGAGCAAAAGAATTAGCACTCCCATAGAAATATGAGAACACGGATTAGGAAATATATGAAATCACCACTTGACATTGAACTAACTCGAATTATCATACTCCATCAAAACAAAGGATGAGGCTTGCAAAACAAGCTGGAAACAAACACATAATAGAAATTTCGTCTGATACTTTCATGGTAAGGCTAGCACAGACTCGATCTTACAGTAGCCATCATGTACAAGGCAGTTCACACGACATACGAAGCGTCCCCAAGTCATAGCAAGATACAAGGACTCTTTAGGACACAACGTGAACCGCTGTAAGAAAGACCGCGAATAAACGAACAACTAAATGCTGATCCCCAACCTCACACCATGCATCTGTTGCAAGATAGCCTAGGTAACTACTTGAAATCCCACCTGAGAACTCCCCAAATCTTCCGGTTATGCAATCGGGTCCATGCTTACAAGGAGCAAATTCCATCACTCAACTCCTAACATGATACTACGCTCCAATGTAACACATCCGTCAACACATAACTAGAGGTTTTGGAAACTCATCTACCTCAGATCATCATAATCACAACGATACCTAATATGGCAGTACATCTAGATGCTCTCCCCAGTACTGGGTGATGCCAAATATCTAAACGCTCGCCACAAATAGTATTGAAGCAATTTCAAAATTCCGTGTCCTGAGATACTAAGGAAACTGAATGATAGCGAGTCTGACAAGAATCCCCTAGAGCTCAACTCCCCAGAACAGGAGGCACCAAGAACAAAATCCCGTCACAACGACATCGTAGAGATTCCAAAATACCTGCGTGATCCCAGAAAAAAATGAGTGAGAAGAGGGGTAGAATTAAAATTCATACATCAAGATTCCTTTACCAAAGCATAGAAGAGGAGTAAAAAGAATCCTACTCTCCGATGTATAGCTAGAATCAAAATAGTTTTTCACTAGACTCGACTCGGCCAAGTTCGATCAATCAAGGGGGCTCCTAGGTCGGTACTGCTCTGATACCAACTTGTCACGCCCAAGATGCAATCATATCCTTATTTTGGCTCGAGGGCTTCGATAGGGATAGAAGCACATCTCGTTGTTTCGCAAGAATGGATATCATTACAAGTACATGTACTAGAGACATGCGTATATGGAATTGGCTTACACTCGCCACAAGCTAGACCAAGATCACATCAATACAACAACATATTCAAATATCATACATAAGAGCAGGGTCCAACTACGGACGAAATCAAATGATAAAATGACATTTATCCTTGCTATCCCAGGCTGCCGTCCTGGAACCCATCCTAGATCGACGAAGAAGTAGAAGAAGAACTCAAAAGCAAACAAGCATCGCTCTCATGTCAAATCATCACGTTAGATGTACCTGCAACTGTTGTTTTAGTAATATGTGAACCACATGGACTCATCAATCTCATTTCCAAGGGTATCAAGACTAGCAAAGCTCAATGGGTGAGAAATGGATAAGTGATGAGGCTGCAGCAAACACTAAGCATTTATTTTAATGGCTAAGTTACGAGTCCATAAAAACAAGGGTGGTCTTTGTGATAGCCTGGCATATTAGGGATGATAAACTACTCATATCAATAAGGAATTCCTTCTTTTTCCGAAGCTCATTCAAACAGAACTCCCAGATCAAGTGTGCTTGGTTTGGAGGAGTTCTAGGATGGGTGACCGACCGAGAAGTTGGTCCCGGGTGCGCATGAGCGAGGACAAAGTGCACAGAAAGACTACTTTTGATCTATGAGGCCAGTCTAGATCTTTCCAGGAGTAGTTACTACCAGTAGGTGTGTCTAGGCCGTAACAAGTTTGTATCAGAGCCGACCCTCGTGGTTACACGGATGTTTGCGGACATGTGCGTGGTCATTTCGTTCATGGAGTTTGTGACCCGTCGAGGCATCCGGCATGGCACATGTACTGGACTGGATGCACAGACATTTGTGCCAAGAAGGAATGTTCTTGTGGCTCGATGAGGACGTCAGTTTCTCTGAGTGGTGTTGTATGTGATAGCCTGGCATATTAGGGATGATAGACTACTCTTATCTATAAGGACTTCCTTTTTTCGGAAGCTCATTCAAACAGAACTCCCAGGTTAAGCGTGCTTGGCTTGGAGTAGTTCTAGGATGGGTGACTGATCGGAAAGTTGGTCCCTCGTGCGCATGAGTGAGGACAAAGTGCGCAGAAAATACTAGTATTGATTTGTGAGGCCAGTCTAGATCCCGCCAGGAGTAACAACCACCGGCGGGTATGTCCATGGCATTACAAGTATTCGACGCCCAGTGCACTATTCGGATTCGGCCCATGTGTTTTTTCCCTGCATAGCGAGTTTATCTCTTATCCAGTGAATTACGGTTTTACAGAATACCCCCTAATGTCCATGCATTTAATAACTTGAGAATCGTGCATCATATGTTAAAACTATAGATATGTAAAATGTTCGGAATTTTGTGTAGATTCGGAATAACCAACTTTCAACGATTTTAAAAATATTTAACTTGCTGTTTGCACATAATTTGTAAATATAACTTGCTAATAGGTTTATGCCATATACTTGCATAACTAATTGTGACATATTTTTCTACATGAACCTATACATATTATATATGATTTTGGGGTAGAAAAATCCATAGGATTTATTTGGGTAATTAGTTTTTTCATTTGAGATAATTTGTGTGCATGTTATTTTTGATGTGCCCAAATATTTCTAAGTCTGGATTTTGTAACATTATGTTGTTGTCTTGCCATCTGTTTTGTTAGTGATCTAAAACCCCTTTGTGGTTGGTGCAATGGAGTTATTTGTAGTACATAATATCCTCTAGCATGTTGTTAAGTTTGATGCCAATATATGCCCTTTAGCATATAGTTTTACTGCTGTCAATATGCCTTCGTGATAAAAACTGCTATGTTTAAAACTGGGATTTTCACTAAGTCTAGAAATTGCTTAGTTCAATATGTCTTCTCGTGAGCTCATTTTCTATCCGTACATGCTTCTAATCAACTTGTTGTTAATAGATGGATTGCTGAGCATCATGTAAGCTACAGCCCCATATCTTGTTGTGCACTTTTAGATGGTTGTAGCTAGTTAATTTGTGGGTTGCAATATGTTATGTTGGTGTTTTGGGCAGATTATACCTAAACTTGTGTTGGTTGTTGTGATTGAACCGTAGCTCCGTTTTGGCATGCCATATATGAAACTTGCTTAGAATTTCATGTAGTATCAAATATCTAGCTGCATTCATGATTTGAAAGGTTTGTGGTTGTCATTTTCATGCATTTTGCATTCATGGCATATAATCTTGTGATTGTCATATATTTTAGACCGTAGCTCCGTTTGAGATGTTCCATATATGTAAATTGCCAAGAATAATGTGTAGAATAGCACGGTATACTTTATTATGTTGTTTAAAAAATATAAAATATGCTTAGTTCAGATCTGAACCAATTTCGAAATTAACATATGGGGTCATTTCGGAAATGCTATAAATTGTTTCCTACCTCATTTAAGAAACTTAGATAGTTTAGTTTATTTATGCTTAACGTCTTGCCATGTTTACCAACATTTAGTAATGTCGTGTTCCTAACAAGAGTGAAATAAATAATTCGAATATGAAGTGTCGTCAGCTTCACTTGATGTATAGAAGTTGATTGTTGTGCTTGCCATGCTTTGCATAATTAAACCGGACACGCATCATATTTGTTTGTGCATCATGTCATGCATATGGTCTATTGTGTGCTGATTGTTGTTGCCGGATTGCTTCTTCTCGATAGAGTTTCACAAGTGTTTGCAGTGTGAGGATTCGTTCGACTACGTCCTGTTCGTCTACTTCATGGATTCGTTCTTCTTCAAAGCGGGATTTCAGGCAAGATGATCATTTCCTTGGGTAGCACTACTATCATTTCCATGCTAGTTGTCTCACTTCTATTTTTATGTCTCGCTACCTACCACTTGTTTGTTGATCTTCCCAACATTGGCATAATAAGCCTCTAACCCCTCCACATCCCAGCAAACCTTTGTTTGGCTATGTTACCGCTTGCTCAGCCCTTCTTATAGCGTTTCTAGATGCAGGTGCAATTGCTTCCATGTGTCAACATGGACATTCTTTTATAATCACGATATTATTGCTATTTAATTTAGTGCACATATATACTTGATAAAAGGTGGAAGGCTTGGCCTTTTGCTCGGTATTTTGTTCCACTTTTACCGCCCTGGATACTTGTGAACCGGCGTTATGTTCCATATTGAGCACTTCTAACATGCTCGGGGTTGTTATGGAGACCCCCTTGATTTTCCTTTGGGATAAAACTTGTCTGGCAAGTCCAAACATTGATACTATATTTTCCTAATAACTAATAAACTTGCATAGGGACTTTTTGGACCCCGTGGATAATTAATCAACAACCCGAGTCAGTGCTCCTCATGAGTGTTGGTCCAAACTGAGCGATGTCTGGCGCCCCCTGGTCATCCGGGGATTCAGCCAACCCGACGTCTAGCTCATCTGGTAGTGCCCTGAGAAAGAGATACGTGTGACTCCTATTGGGATCTGGCCTGTCGGGCGACCTTGTTGGATTTCTTTCACCTTTCTTGAACGTCTTGTGCGAGGAATTCCGAAAATACTTCAGTCTATCTTGAGGTTGAGTTTTTCCAATGGAATTGCCAAAGAAATCACGGCACTCGTGGTCGAGATATTCCCATGGCATGTGGTTAATTTGTGATGGATGAGTTGGAACACCCCTGCAGGGTTAAATCTTTCAGAAAGTCGTGTTCGCGGTTACGTCGCAACTTGGAAACTCTATTTAACACCTAGTCATAGCAAACTTAAATAAAATACACCAACTCTGTGCATAACTGTGACTGTCTCTTCTCGTTACACCTTATCCGCGAGAGAACATGATGGGATTATGTTTGACGTAAGTAGGTGTTAGGGATCACTTAGTGATCATTACTAGTTCATATCCGTTATGCGTAGACCACCCACCTTACATTCTGTACTCGTAAGTTGGTCACTCAAATAAATGCTTACTTGCTTGTTGCAGCCTCACCACTTAACCATACCTCATTCATTAAGCTTTGCTAGTCTTGATACCCTTGGAAATGATATTGCTAAGTCCATGTGGCTCATAGATTACTACAACAACAGTTGCAGGTATAGGTAATGCGATGCTTTGACGTGAGAGCGATGCTTGTTTGATTTGATGTTCTTCTTCTTCATCATCAATGATCTAGGATGGGTTCTAGGCGACGGACTGGGCTAGCTAGGATGGATGTCATTTTATCGTTTTATTTCCTCCGTAGTTGGACCCTACTCTTATGTATGACGATTGAATATGTTATTGTATTTATGTGATCTTGTTGTAGCTTCTAGCGAGTGTAGGCCAATTCCATATACTCATCTCTTATGTACATGTACTTGTAATGATATCCATTCTTGCGAAACAACGAGATGCGCTTCTATCCCTGTCGAGACCCTCATGCCAAAATAAGGATAGGATGGCATGTTGGGCGCTACAGTCTATGCATAATCTCACGCGAACTAATGATGATCACTAAGTGATCCTGAACACCTACTTAGGACTCAAACATAACCCCACCGCGATCTCTTTCGTTTCAGAACTCACGAGTAGAGACAGCCACGGTTACACACACGATTGGTGTATTCTATTTGAATTTACTTTAAGTTTTCTATGACTGTATGTTAAATAAATCTCCAAGTTGCCACATAACCGCGGGAACGGTTGTCATCAAAGATTTAACCCTGCAGGGGTGCTTCAACTCATCCATCACAAACTAGCCACAAGCTGCGTCGGAAAAACTCAACGACAGAATAGCCCTTAGTATCCTCATAATCCCGATGGAAAACCTCAACCTCGAGATAGCCCAAAGTATTCTCAGAATCCCGTGCACAAGACATTCAAGAAAGGCAAAACAAATCCACCAAGACCGCCCGACATGTCGACAAACTCGATAGGAGCCGCGTATATCGTTCTACGACGGATGAGCTATGGTTACCACGCCAATCACCAAGTTGCCCTGGGTGGCGTTAATAAGTTGCTCTGGGTTGGACCAACTCTAATGAGGAGCACTCGCTCGGGTTGTTGATTAATTATCCGCGTTTGCTGGTGGGGCCCTATGCAATTTTATTTGTTATTCGAAAAATGTAGTACCAATGTTGAGCCTTGATAGAAGAGTTTTATCCCAAAATGGAAATCAAGGGGTCCCCATAACAATCCTAAGCATGTTATGAGCGCTCAATATTGAACATTACACCGATACACAAGTAACTATGGTGGTAAAAGTGGAAGAAAACACAAAGCAAAAGGCCAAGCCTTCCACCTTTTACCAAATATATAGTTGCATTAAATTAAATAGCAATAATATTGTGATATCTCAAGATATCTATGCTATCACATGGAAACGACCTACACCTACAACTAACAATGCTATAAGAAGGGTTGAGCAAACAGTAACATAGCCAAACAATGATTTACTAGGATGTATAGGGGGGTAGAGGCTTATGATGAAAATGTTACGAGGCTTGACATGCAAGTGGTATGTAGCAAGACATAACGATATAAGCGAGACAACTAGCATAGCAATGATGGTTGTCGTATCAAGGAAATGGACATCTTGTCTGAGATCCCGCTTGGAAGAAGAACGAAACCGTGAAGTAGAAAAACGGGTGTAGTCGAATGAATCCTCACACTCCGAATGCTTTCGAAGCTCTATCGAGAAGGAAAAAATCCGGAAACAAGCAATCAACACATAATAACACCACAACATATGCATGACATGATATGCAAACAAATATGATACATGTCCATTCAATGACGCATGCCACGGCAAGATGCAACAATCAACACTACAAATTAAGTGAAGATAGCATATTAACGAGACTCCACATACAAATTATTTAGTTCACTCCCATTTAGGTACTCATCAATATTAAATATTGTTTAACATGGGTTGTCATGGCATAAGGTGAAGATGGGATCAATGCAATTTAAATGAAGAAGAGGGAGCATACATATAACAAAATAATAACTCTCCATATTCCGAGAAGTACGGTTAATACAGTCTAACTAAATAATCATTATAAATGTTGTTCATCATGGCAAGAGGTGAAGCATATACAACTACATCATCTAATCATTTTAAATGAGGCCAAAAGCAAAACATAGCACTTCCGAAACGACCTCATATGCAAATTATGAATTTGGTACAAATCTCTCCTAATACAATTTTATATTATTAAACATGAAAATAAATTGGACCAAATGATTCTACACATTTTTTAGTCAAGTTATATATGTAAAACATTTGAATCAAAGTTACGGTTAATTAGCTATGAAATAAATCATTTTAACATGTCATTTACACAAATTAATACAAACAACAAGTTTAAACATTTTTAACATGTTTGAAAGATCGATATTGTGAATCTACACGAAATCCTAAGCATTTTACATTTTTACAACATTTTCATCGGATGCACCATTATTTATTTATGAGAAATGCAAAATGATGTTTTTTTGTAATTGTAAATGCACTGGTTAATTAGAGAAATTTGCAAATACTAAAAAACAACTACATGCCAAATCTGATATGAACTAGCCAACAGGTTCGTGCGCAAACGATGGGAGGTTGGCCCATGCGAGCGGGTAATGCATGCGTCTTCGTGCTCGCGTGCGTGCGTGCGAGCGCTGCTGGTCAACGAATCGGCGGCCAGAGCTGCTGCTGCTTGTCGACGGCGAGGGCGGACCAGATCCGGCGAGGGGATGGGCGGATCCGATGATGGGGAGTCCATTCTCGGACGCGGCACGATGGATGGTTGCCGGTCGGAATAGATCGACGGCAAGGCGCCATGGGCTGAGTTCCTGAACAAGGCCAGAGGAGCCGAGGTGAGGGAGAGAGGGGGAATCCACGGCGAAGGCAGAGGCGAGGGGATCAAGGACCTGCTCCGCTAGGGACGGGCGGCGCTATAGCTAGCTCCGGCGGGGGGCAACGGCTTGGGTCTTGGTGGCGGGGCTGGCGACTTGCTGAGCTCGAGGAGATCGGGGGCTCAGGCTCGCATGGGGCGGCGGCGGGGGGTTCGGGCCCAGATGGGCTCGGCAGGCCCCGATATGGGCATCCAGAGTTGCGGGAGGTGGGAGAAAGGAGCGACTGGGTTGTATCTGGCTGTTGGTTGTGCACGGATTTCACAGCAAGGAACTAGGGTTTCATTTTGGACAAGGCTAGGCGTCCATATATATAGGAAGGGGCTAGGGTTTGTTGTGTTTAGTGTTTTTTCGACCCTCGGATCGTGATCGGACGGTACGGTCGGAGGGGGTAGGTTAGGTGGGCTGGGTTATGTGGGTGGGTTAGGTTTAGATAAGAGAGGGAAGTTTGCGTCCCTACACGGAGTTTTAAAACAGCGAAAACATTCGACAAATAAACTGATATGGTGCCGCTACGGTCGACCATTCGAGTAACAAACAACCTCCGATCGCGACAAAATTTGGTAGGCGGTCTTGTCGGCGTCCTGAGACCAGGGGTACCTAGACCTGGCTGCCTGCGGCCCAACGCGTGGCCCACCTCGAGGGCCTGGTACGGCCCAACGGCAAGCCCCCTAAGTCAACTCAACTTGAGAGCCCCTGCCTCATGAGGCGAACAAAGCCAAGACATCCATAGGAGGGGGCATCCCTCAGGATGCCTCTCAAGGAGCGAAAATTTCTATGCAGATACGTGGCCCCGTGACGCCGGGATGGCGTGAGTCATGACGACCAAAGCCATGCGGGTGCCAGGGGCGCATAGAAGGACAATTTTCTATTTCATGCTAAGGAGGCAAGGACGAACGTGGGTTCCCAAGGAATCCTCCAAAGGTTTTCCTTCGGGTGCAACAAGACCAAGACCACAAGCTTGACAGGATGGATGTCATTGTCGAGCCCACCACTGCGTCCTGCCTGGAAGCTTTGCAAGCGAAGGTCACCTTTAGTCAAGATAAGATGTACCTCTTGTCCCCTCTGAAATTTGACTATGGCGGGATCTCTTCCCACCTGTGCGATAAGGGAAAACCACTAAGGCCACTATAAATAGGGACTAGCCTCCATCGTAGAGAGGGATCAAATTCACCCTCACCCTTGATCCCTCGTGAGGTAACTCAGCCACTGAACTAGTTCATCCTCATTCTCCTTGTGAGGCCAATCCACCTAAAGTAGGACTAGGGTTTTACATCGCAAGGTGACCCAAACCTGGGTAAATCTTTGTGTTAATCTTCTTCCCCGATAGTACACACTCGACGAGGCTTGGTCGTAGGCTGACGAGCTTGAGACTTTGAGCTGGTTGAGATCTCCGCACGCGCCCTAGAGTGAGAACCTTGTTGGGTCCATGGATCCCTGACACTAACATTTGGCACGCTATGTAAGGGCGTGTCGTAATCTTCCTCCGCTTCCACTTCGTCTCCGCTTTGTCGCTCCCATGGTCGATGCCCGCCGGGTCTGCCCCGAACGCAGAGCCGCTCGCGGTGCCCATACGGCACCCGTGGGCCATAGCGTCTCATGCCTATCCATCTCTCGTGCAGCCAACACTGTCACCGACATAGCTGCTCATGAGCAGCAGGACTCGTCGCTACTATGCTCCGCTCGGCATGGTGGCCGCACCGCTACTTTGTCCCTCAGTCGCGCCACGACGTTGACCCCCCGCGTTCACCACGGGCTAGCAAGCGCACAGGCTGCGCTGCTCGAGGTGCGTAAGGAGCCTTGTGGTCGGTTTGCCGTGCGTTTCGCGGCCCCAGGACCTCGCACGACCACCTGAATCCTCAGCGGATCACGGGCCCCGCGTCCGGCCGCCATGTCAAGCAGCTTCTCTGCCAGGCAGGCGCACCTCAGCCATAGCTCGAGGTCCTGCCGGGCAGGGTGAGGCCAGTGACCGACATCACCTTCAACTCCAAGGATCATCCCAAGACTATGGTCACCGCTGGTGCACTCCCGATGTTGTGCACCCCCACCATCAGCAACGCTGTGGTCACCAAGACACTCATCGACAGTGGTGCCGGCCTCAACGTCCTCTCCGAGGAGGCCTTCGACATACTCAAGGTGACTTACGACCAGCTCGCGCCAACCAGGTCCTTCTTAGGGGTGCCCCAAGGCTTCACCACCCCTTTGGGCCACGTGCGCCTCCCGGTCACCTTCGACACTCAATACAACTACCGCACCGAGTTGATCAACTGCCGCGTGGCTCACATCGGCCTCTTGTACAACGCCATCCTAGGGTACCCGGCCCTTGCCAAGTTCATGGCGGCACGTACCCAGGCTACAAAATCATCAAGATGCCTGGCAGCAGCGACATCATCTATGTGGTCGGAGATACCAAGGATGCGGTCCGAGCCCTCAAGCTCGTCTACAAGGCTGTGGCAGCCTCACGCTCCGATGCTGAGGGCACCACCCAAACTTTAGAGGGTGCGGAGGTCTCGCGCCCCGACACCAAGGGCGACACGCCGGCTCCGGAGGCTGGAGCGGCCTTGAGCCCTGGCGCCAAGGTTGCCGTGCAGGCTCTAGAGGCCGCGCCCGTGAAGAAGAAACTCTTGTTCTCTGAGGACTAAGCTTAGACTAAGCAGGTGTTTGTTGATGGCGGGACCTCGGGGCCCACCTTCACCATAGGTGCCGGCCTTCCCCCGAAGCAGGAGAAGGCACTGGTCGACTTCCTCCGCGTGAACAAGGGTGTGTTTGTGTGGGAGCCATCTGACCTGGTGGGTGTTCCGAGGGAGGTGAACAAACACCACTTGATGATGTGCCCTAACGCGCGCCCGGTGAAGCAGAAGGCAAGGCGACAAGCACAAGAAAAGCAAGTGTTCATCATCCAAGAGGTCCGCAAGCTGCAGGAAGCCGGTGTTATTCAGGAAGTGCAATACCTGGATTGGCTGGCCAACCTCGTGATCATCCCCAATAAGGCTAGGAACGAGCATACGTGCATTGACTTCACGAACCCCAACAAGGCTTTCCCGCCGGAGCCCTTCCCGCTCCCGCGCATCGACCAGATCGTGGACTCCACTGCCGAGTGTGTTCTGCTATGCTTCTTGGACGCTTTCTCAGGTTACCACCAAGTCAAGATGGCAGTGGAGGACGTCAAAAAGACTGCCTTTCTCTCCCCGTGTGGCGTGTATTGCTACACCTGCATGCCCTTTGGGCTGCAAAACGTTGGCGCGACCTTCTAGCAGTTGATGCACATCTCCTAGAGCAGCAGCTCGAGAGAAATGTCGAGGCATACGTCGACGACATCGTGGTCAAGTCATGAGAGGCGAGGATCCTGATTGAGGACCCGAAAGAGACGTTCGCCAACCTACGTCGAGTGAACCTAAGGTTCAACCCAGAAAAATGCATTTTCGGGGTCCCGTCCGACAAGGTGCTCGGTTTCTTGGTATCGCACTAAGGGATCAAGGCAAACCCAGAGAAGATCAAGGCAATCTAAAAGATGCGCCCACCTCAAACCCTCAAGGAAATGTAGAAGCTAGTGAGCTGCATGACCGCCTTGGGACGCTTTATCTCCAAGCTAGGGAAACGCGCCCTCCCCTTCTTCAAGCGCATGAAGCGGAAGGGCCCCTTCGAGTGGCCCTGAAGCAGAGGCGTCTTTCAAAGAACTCAAGTGATACCTCACGATCCCACGTATTATGGTGGAACCTCATACTCGCGAGCCCCTGGTGCTCTACTTGGCAGCCACCCCCCACTTGGCCAGCACAACGCTCGTGGCGATCCAGGAGGAGCACGCCCACGTAGGCGCGAAGCAAAATACCTGCAAGGGGCCGCACAACGCTCGCCGCCTCACGATGGCGCTCCCGAGGCCCTCGTCACCTCACCGACCCATAGGGAACTAGAGTCCCTCGCCCTTCCTACGGAGCAGGGCGGCACCAACACCCCGGACCTAGTCGAGCATCTGGTGTACTACGTCAGCACCTTGCTGCGGGATGCATGCGCACGCAACCCTATGCACTAGAAGGTCCAGCTTGTACTCCTCGTCGCCTCAAGGAAGCTGCACCGTTACTTCCAGGGCCACCCCATCAAGGTCGTCTCTGCATATCTAGTGGAGAAAGTGTTGCATAGCCCCAACGCAGCTAGAAGGGATGTAGAGTGGAACATCGAGCTGTAGGCCTTCCAGTTGGATTTCAGCACAACCAGGGTCATCAAGGGCACAACCCTCATTGACTTTGTGGTGGAGTGGACGGATGCTCCCGACCGGCGGCTGGATGAGGGCCAGTCCCTCGCGCCTGGCGATGAGGTGCCTGACAGATAGGTCATGCACTTTGACGGTGCCTTTGCACAACAGGGCACGGGGGTTGGAGTTGTACTCATCTCATCGACCAAGGACAAGATTTACTATGACGTGCAGCTCTGCTTCCATCATGGCGAGAAGGTCTCCAACAACATCATGGAGTATCAGGGCTTGATCGCGGGCCTCAAGGCCGCTACAGCCCTGGGGTCAAGTGCCTCACTGTCATGGGAGACTCCCAACTGCTCGTCAACTTCTCCAACAAGGGGTACAAGCCGAAGGACGAGCACATGGAGGCATACTTGGAAGAGGTATGTAAAATTGAAAAGCGCATCCAGGGCTTGGAATTGCATCACGTCTTGCGTGACGCGAACAAGGAAGAAAAGGACATTGCCAAAAGGGCGTCATGCCGCGAGCCTCAGGAGCCTGGCGTCTTCGAGGAAAGGCTCTTCAGACCATCGGCGGTGCCCCCGACCGCAGGCCCAATGCCGTTTCGGGGGGAACTACCACAGGCCCCGCCCTCAGGCTCCTCAACCTGTGGTCCGGCCTCGGGAGCCCGCCTGCTCCTCGCGCTAGAACCCCAGGATAGCGACTGGACCAAGGAGTTCCAGGCGTACCTGCTTGGCGGCGCCTTACCGAAGAACGAGGGGGACACGGAATGCGTGGTTCGCCAGGCCACTACCTACTGCTTGAAGGAAGGCGAGTTGTACCACAAGCGCCCAACCAACGTCTCGCATTAGTGCATATCTGAGGAGCAGGGGCGGGAGTTGTTGGCTGATATCCACAGTGGCGACTACGGGTACCACTCCTCGTCTCACACCCTCGTTGGGAAGGCGTTCCACAACAGCTTCTACTGGCCCATGGCACTCAACAACGCTACTGAGCTTGTCCGATCCTGCGAGGCCTGCCAATTTCACGCCAAGGAGATTCATTTGTCCGCCCACGGTCTCTAGACCATTCTGCCCTCCTAGCCTTTCCTGGTCTGGGGGCTGGACATACTTGGTCGTTTCTCTCCGGCGGCCAGAGGCTACTGCTACCTCTACGTCGCCATCGACAAGTTCGCCAAGTGGGCGGAGGTGGAGCCCGTGTGCACCATCCCCGCCGGTTCAGCCGTCAAGTTTGTCAAGGGCCTCATGAGCCGCTTTGGTGTCCCCAACCATACCATTACTGACAATGGCTCACAGTTCATAAGCAACGTCTTTAAGACATATTGTGCTAACCTTGGAACGCAGATATGTTACACTTTGGTGGCGAACCCATGGAGCAACAGCCTGGCTGAACGTGCCAATGCAGAGGTCCTAAGGGGCCTCAAGACGAGGAGCTTCAAGAAGAAGCTCGAGGCGTGCGACAGGGTTTGGCTCGGTGAGCTTCAGTCCGTGTTGTGGTCCATCCGCACCACTGTGACTAAGGCATTCCTCCGCACAAGGTCCAACATCGCTCCCTACGAGTCTTGACATTCAACAAGGACGCCTGGATGCCTCACAGGGAACAGATCTCGTGCCCGGGAAGGAGGCCCTCCGCCAAGCCTCGCTCCGTGCAGCGAGGTACCAACAATCGCTGTGGCGAAACCATTGTCGCAGCGTCCGCTCCAGGACCCTGGAAGTCGGAGACCTCATCCTGAGGCGGGTCCTCTCTAGCAAGGGCTTGCACAAGCTCTCGCCTATGTGGGAGGGCCCATTCAGGGTCGCCCGCGTCTCCAGGCCTGGCACCATACGTCTAGAGACTCAGGACGGGGTCCCCATCCAGAAATGCCTAGAACATCCAGCAACTCCGCAAGTTCTACCCGTGACACTGTCATGTAATAATGAGTGGGATGCATATGTCCGGAGCCCCCCAAGGACGCGGAGGGGTTCCCACGCACGCCTAAGCGGAAGCCCCATGCTCCACACTGGCAGACGACACTATCATTTAACGACTATGTCCACGCCCAGTGGATTCCCCATGCTCCGCACTGGGGGAAGACTAGTCTAGGTGTCGGACGTGGCTATTGTTTGCTCTCTTTTTTGTATCCAAATTTTCCAGTTTTTGGAATGAAGTTTGAAGTTTTCGTATCTCGTTCGAAAAAAGGGGTGGGAAATTTTCTCCTTGCAACATTTCTTGTTTTGAGTTTCTTTTTAAGGGTTTTTTCACACGCCTACTCTTTCTCTCACACGCCACATGAGCGGGGGCTGGACACGGTGTGTAGGGCCTTGGGATCCCTTCTCACAGCGGCCGCGGCTTGCCCGCGTGCACACGTCGCCAAAACTTTGGCATCCTAATCATCACGACACGCTGTCGAAGCGAGCCAACAGGCAATATTGCCTCTGGCCCCCGGCCTCAAGAGTGCCATCTCCTGGCCTTGCCGGGCATCATAACCCGGCATACCAGCGACGATCGACCCTCGCTCGGGGGCTCCAACCCCAAATGATTGCCAGAAGAAGGACGACCAAGGAAAGAAGCTCCAGAGGAGCACGTCCTCACAATGTCAGAACCCGCCACAAGTATGCCGAGCTAACTTATCCTAATCGCAAGTTACCCTAATCGCGACGAGCGGGAACATTTCAATTTGTAGCGACATAAAAGCTAGGGTACGAAACAAAAAACACTAACAAAAAGGCGCAAGTGCCATAGTTCATTACATGCCCCACGGGGCTCTCCATGATTCTTGATGTAGGAAACAAAAGTAAAAGACAGCCTCCCGACGACCTTACTTTTGAGGCCTGGCTCCGACATCGCCCGCACTCAGTCGGAGACCTCCTCCTCCTTGACGTGGGTGTGGTGGCATGGAGCATCTACATCCTCCTAGGTAGGGACACGACACCGGCGTGGCTCGCTGTCCTCCCTGGTCTGGGCGTGGAGACGTGGTGGCTCGTCATAGTTGTCATTGCTCAAGCTTCTCCAGGAGGAGGCGTCACCACCACTGGAGGTGCTACGACCGTCGCCAAGGGCAAGTTTATCGCCGAGGGCTCCACTGTCGGGATGGCCATCGTTGGCGGGAAGGCGGTCAACGTCGTCGTCGTCGACCTCCAAGCTACAGCCCAAGCGCCTACCGTCTTTCCTAAAGATCTTGACAAAGAGCATTGCCACCCCGTCATGCTTGAAGTGGAGGGTACACCACCCCTCTAGGCCGCAGGTGTGGGCGAACGTCTTCCACCCACGGGTCAGGAACAGATAGACCATGGGGGTGACCTCGACTTCCACCCATGAGGCTGCGCTGCAACAACCATCGGTCTGCAGCCATAGGCCAACAGGCCCTCCGGCTAGCAGTACCTCCGCGAAGAAGCGCGGGAGCTGGAACGAGGTGATCGCTGGACTCTCCGCCCACACTAAAAACTCCCGGGCCGTGTCGGCCGAGTGGAGTCATGGACGAGGCCGCCTGACGGCCACACCAATCCTCCCCCTCGGGCACAGTCGCCACGGCCACTACGGTGGCCTACACAGGAGTAGCCTTCCCGCGGATGCTACAGTTAGCGTCAGCCCACACGAGAGTGCACCCGCACCCTCAGGGGGCCACCGTTGCCGTCACAGTGTAATTTCGCGGATGGTCGCGACCCTTCTTAGGCGACGGCGAGCCCGGTCCCTCTAGGTGGTCTTTCCCTTTCTCGGTAGTAGAGAACCTCTTCACTGGCGTCGTGGCTCTGGAGGTGGCGGCTTGAAGGAAGGAGGCAAGAAGATGAAGCTGGGCTGGGGGCTTCATCTCCTTTGCCCATTTATAGATGACTAGAGGCCAACCGGCGTCCCGTCACATTCTGGACAATGATGGCCCCGCCATGCACGCCAGCCCATGCTAGCAAGGGCAGTTACTGAGGCGACGCGTCCACACCTCGTCATGTGCCACGCGTCAAGCCTGGCCCGTAGGTGGTTAGGACCTGTGGCACTTTGGTCTCCCTTCCTTGGCTTTGCCTCGAAGCCATCCTAGGCACACCTTAGGACCGAGGGCCACTGTCGACATCCTGGGACAAGGGCTACCCAGACCTCCCTGCCTGTGGCCCAGCGTGTGGCCCACCTCGATTGCCCGGTATGGCCCAACGGTAAGCCCCCCAAGTCAAGGCCCTTGTGAGAGCCCCTGCCTCATGAGGTGAACAATACCAAGACCTCTAGAGGAGTGGCACCCCCAGGGTGCCTCCCGAGGAGCGGAGATTTCTATGCAGGTACCTGGCCTTGTGAGGCTGGGATGGCGTGGGCCATGATGTCCGAAGCCAGGCGGCACCAGGGGGCGCAGAGAAGGACAATTTCCTCTTTTGTGCTAAGGTGGCAAGGATGAACGCGGGTTCCCAAGGAATCCCCCAAAGCTTTACCTTCTAGTACAACAAGACCAAGACCACGAGCTCGACAGGACGGATGTCATCGCTGAGCCCACCACTGTGTCATCCCCCGAAGCTTTTTATGTGAAGACCACCTTTAGTCAAGACAAGATGTAACTCTCGTCCCCTTTAAAATTTGGTCATTGTGGGCTCCCTTCCCGCTTGTGTGATAAGGTAAGAGGACCGAGGCCACTATAAATAGGGACTAGCCTCCACCGTAGAGAGGGATCGAATTCACCCTCACCCTTGAGCCCTCGCGAGGCAACTCAGCCACTGTACTTGTTCATCCTCAAACTCCTCATGAGGCCATTCCACCTAAAGCAGGAGTAGGGTTTTACATCGCAAGGTGGCCCAAACCTGGGTAAATCTCTGTGTTCATCTTCTTACACACTCGTGCGCACTCGACGAGGCTTGGGCATAGGGTTACGATCTTGGGACTTTGAGCTGGTTGAGATCTCCGCACACGCCCTAGAGTTTGAATCTTTTTGGGTCCGCTGAGCCCTGATTGCGATGGGTCTAACTAAAGTAAAATTAGACCGCATGCCAACTCTCGACCCAATCTGAGAGTATTTTATACCCACTTTTAAAACAATATTTTATCGATGCCACGAGCGTGTGCATGTGTGGTTGGTCTCGAATCGGTCAATGACAAGAACGGAGAGCACTGACAACCTATAACAAATGCAGGTTTTGAAAAATGATGGCAACGATGTGCCGATGCTATGCAGATGATGCGAATGATGCGATCATGAAAGCGACAAACAAACGAATCACACAACGACAGTGAAATAAAAGGAGAATATTTTGGGGCGTCGGTCTCGGGCTGTTACACAATCATGGTACATACCTACATCATGTATATACCTTTTATGATCAAGTATAATAAAGCCGACATCCTCGAAACTTGGGGCCTTTGTCATTTCGTATCATAATGTGCATGAGTTTTTATTTACCGATTGTTGGTCTCTTGGGGGCTTCCAACTCACCGAGTTTAACTTTCTCACCTTCTTGATCTGACAAAAACGCCACAATATATTTCTTAAACCTGCCTGTTTGCTTGATGCGACTCTGATAAGGTGACCCGTTGTACTCTTAACAAGTCAATATTTATGACCCTGAACTTTTTAAGGTTAAAACGGCGGCTTAAGTCACACGTGAGCCGGCTTATAGAAAGCAAGGATAAACCAAGGCTATCATGCCAACTTCATTGAAAGCAAGACATGAGCCTCGAAAGTGGGTCTCTTTGTCGAGCCTCAAAATCCGACTTATAAACCACTCCATAGATATGGGGAGATTTCTTTTTCAGGAATTTTTCTGACTAAAAATCGTCGGGTCAAAAGAACTCCGGGTTATTCGTGCTCATTATTAAGTCTTCATCAACAATGAGTCGCCACATTATTAATCCGAAGTATATTATTAATGACTATAACTCGCCGGTCGATGAGTCACCGGATCTTTCTACATCTAATATTATTTGGTGGTATTTGGTTTGCAACTATACTTTCTACACATACATGTCACTATAGGCGATTTATCAAATATAAGTGGAAGCCACATGATTTATGATTCCAAAGCAAAAAACATAAGGTCGACTTAACAGACTTGTTGATATACAAATCCCTTGTCATCAAGCCAGGATCAAAAGTTTAAACATGCACGAAAGCATGACATAGGAAATCAACTGTTGTCTTCAAAGCTATTACAAGGTGGCATTGAGCCCAGAAGGTCGAATCAAAGTTTTTAAAGTCATTTTTGTGACCCGGCCTCTAAACTATCCGGGTTAGCTCCATTCGAGTTAGCCTCCGGCTGACCTCTCGCCTGTGATATCTCCGGGTCATCCCGCGTTGAGTCTTCTGGGTCTTGGATCTGAAGGTTGTCCACATCCCAGTTGTAATTGGTTAAGTCTTGGAATATGTCTTCTTCATGCAAGATGGGGGATGGGTCAACATCATGGGCAAAGATATGCTTACGACGTTGAGGAGTCAGGTCCGCCGGTTCAAAAGTGGGTGGATGAACTCATGAATTATTGTCATTGTAAGCTGCCTGATAGGTCTTGAGATCCATTTCTGCCACTAGCTAGCTGGCCAATACTGGAGTCGACTTAACGCAGCGAGCATAGTCAGCATCTGTGAATTCTGACCCATCATCTTTAAACTCAGGAAACCCTCCAGCCATCTCTGTAGGGTCCAGATCCACTGAATACGCCAAGGCCCAGCTCAAAGAAGACATTCCTCCGGCTCGGGAGACTGATCTTTTCAGTTCTTTGATCTGCTTCGGGATCCTAGAGTGGTGTCTCAGCACATCTTTGATGAACTTGACGGGCTCCTTGCCCCCCATGAAAACTTTCATGGTCCAAAGACTTCCATCATATAATTTCTCTGTCAAAGCATATATAGTGTTTAGCTTCATTAAGTTGTTGTCCAGGAGATTGCGAGTTTAGGGGCCTGCAAGCAATTCATGTATATGAGTCGCCAGGCGACTTTCTTCATACATGATTATTTGAGCAGGTTATCATGATCTCATAAAGGCACTTACCAAAGATGGCTTGGGTCATATGGGAAATGTGCCGCATCAATCTGGTAAACTCTTTAGTAATGGTCTTCAATCGACCTTTAGCATTTTCCACGGGCTTAATCAGGGCGGCATTCTTAATATCGAAAGACTTCTTTTCTATTTCAAAGACTGGCTTGATTTTCTCCGACTCTTCCAATGAAGGTCGAAGTTTCAACTCAGTATCTACTCGGGCATCTTGCCCCACTTCAAGATCTTTTTTCAAACCGGTCAAATTTGACTCGGCTACTTTCAGAGCTTCCTGCACAATGGGAGTTATCATACTATTCATCCATAAACCGACACCAAGGTGTAGCATGATACTCGGGGGCTATGACAAGAAAACTTATATTAAGTCCCAAGTAGATTGCAAGAAATATACTTGACACTTGGGGGCTAATGCATGTTAGTTTTTTCTAGCATATGATATGAGATGACCCGACTCTTCTCAAGAAGATGAGCTGGCCCTTGGGGACTACAAGGTCGATTCTTCAACAATATTAAGAAGACCCGACTAATCTCAAGAAGATGAGCAGCCCCTTGGGGGCTACAGGTCGATTCTTCAAAAATATCAAGAAGACCCGACTCATCTAAAGAAGATGAGCCGGCCCTTAGGGGCTACAAGGTCGATTCGTTAACAATATTAAGAAGACCCGACTCATCTCAAGAAGATGAGCCAGCCCTTGTGGGCGACAAGTTGATTCTTCAAAAGTTCTATATTTACAAAGACCCGGATCATCTCATGAAGATGAGTCGACCCTTGGGGCTATAGTTGATTCTCCACCAATGCTATATTTACAAGACCTGGCTCATCTCATGAAGATGAGCCGACCCTTGGGGGCTACATAAGGATATATAGAATACAAAGAAAAGTTGAGCATACCTCATATTTTCTTTTCATCATGCTAACAAGGCTTGCTTCCATCTCCCGGCATGTAGAGAGGCGGTCTAAGCAACAGGGGTGCAATTCTTCAACGTTGAAGTCTTTATAATTGGGATGCTCCAGCTTAGCCTTCCCCTTCTCAGGCAACGATGTTTCATCCTCGGCGATGAGCTTGGTCAGTACATTGGAGAGCTCGGGATCGGTATAATCTATCCCAACTGTCGGGGATATTCACCACGACCAAGACCCGACTATAAAGGATAAGCCGTCGTAAGGCTTAAGTCATTTCTGGGTTTAAGTTGCCCTCACGTTAAGTCATCTTTGTACTTAAGCATCCCTGTTGAGACCGGACAGGTGAGACCCAGCAGGTGAGACCCAGCAGACAGTTATGACCCGGCAGATAGTTATGCCCCGACACACAGTTCTGACCCGATAGACAGTTATGACCAGACAGGTAGTTATGACCCTATAGACAGATGAGTCCCTGAATATAAGTCCCGAAGATGAGTCCCGGAGATGAGTCCCTGAAGATGAGTCTTGAAGATAAATCTGTTTGTAAGCCACCCGTCTGGAGATAAGAAGCCAGGGACTCAGAAGCCCATGGGAAGAAGCCTGTAATAAGAAATCCATGATGGGAAGTAAGAATAGGTTAAGTACTAATCCTACTACGACTCTACATGTAACCCGCCCCTTCAACTGATATAAGGAGGGGTGGGGCACCCCAAGAGGGTCAAATTTTTAGACGTCTCAATAGACAGGTCTTAGACAAGTTCAAGTCATTAGAGATAGACAGATTAGAGGCTCTCGAGATGTAACAGCCCGAGATCGACGCTTTGGAAGATTCCCCTTTTATTTCCATTCTCGTCATGTGATTCTTTTTATTGTCGCATTCATCATCGCATCATTCACATCATCTTGCATAGCATCATCACTTGTTTTTGAAAACTTGCATCCGTTCATGTTCGCCGGTTCTCTCAGTTTGTGTTGTTGTCCGTTTCAAGTCCAACCACACACGCACGCGCCCGAGGCATCGTTTAAAAAAACTGTTTTTAAAGCACACAAATAATATTCTCGGATTGGGTCGAAAATTGGCATGTGCTTTTGTTATATTATAGGTCGACCGCCTGCCAAATTTCGCTGCAATCGGAGGTCGTTTGATACCCTAACGGTCAACCATAGCAGTGAGGTCATCGGTTATTCGTAGGACGTTTTCGGTTTATAAAACGCGTGTCACGGGACCAAACCGCTCTCACATCTCCACCTATCCCACTCTACATATCCCACTTGACCCACCTAGCCTATTCCCCGACCGGAGCGGTCCGATCTCCATCGTACGGCTTGAATCGGTGCAAAACCTGCTAACCCTAGCCCCTAATTGCTATAAATAGAGCCCCATCCCTGCCTAATTGGGAATACCCTAGTCTCCCCTCGAAATCTGCACCGCCCTAGCCTCCTTCCACCTCCAGCCGCCACGGCACGCCAAAGCTCATCCGGGGCTCGCCCAAGCCCAAACCTGCACCTCCGACCCGTCGTCGTGAGCCGCTTGCGTCGCTCCCTCTCGAAGCCTGGAACCCGCCGCCCGAGCTCCCCGCTCGACCGAGCCAGGGGCTCCTGCAGCACCCTCGCGCTGCCCCCCTCGCACCCCATCTCCGGAGCACCGCCAGCCTCCCGAGACCCAGGCTAGAGCGCCGTCGTCCCTCTCCATCTTCCTCATCCCTCTCCGTCTCATCTCTCCCTCTCTCTAATGGACTGCAGGGAACCCTGCCGCCGCTCGCCCCGCAAGCCCCCCCGCCCGACGTCCTTGCGTCGTCGGTCGCCAATGCCGCCAGGAATGGAGTCACCGCCCCGGATCTGGCGATTCCGGCCCGGATCCATCGTGGTGCCCGTTGAACGAGCACCTCCTACAGGACGGCCACCAGCGCCTCTGGCCCAGCGTGGCCCATCCGGTCCCTAGACTAGGTCCAAGCCGGCCCAGGGTGAGCCGCCCCTATTACCCGCCTGTGTGCAGTATAAGGATATCAAGCCCACTGTTAGGCCAATTGCGTGTTTATAATTCAGGGAGAAGCTTGTTTAAAATTGCTAATAAATAATTAACCATGTGCCGGATTAAAATGTTTTATCTATGTAAAATGTGTAGAATTTCGTATAGAATATATATATCCTGTTTTCCCAAATGATAAAAATGTTTAACAAGTCATTTTATGTTATTTTGCATATATTTCATATTTTGTATTGCGCATATATATTTAATCATGCATCCGAATTATTCAAACTATATATGTAAATGTGTATATTGATAGTATCGTATTGATGTTTGCATTTTATTTGCATAAATAACTTGCTAAAACAGTTTAGGTCCTAATCCCGCATAATTGTTGTGTCATTTTGTTAATATGAAAACCCACATAATATACATGTTTTTGGGGTAGAAAAATCAATAGAATTTATTTGTATATTTATGTTTGTCATTCGAGCAATTTGTGTGCATGTCATGTTGTTGTGATGCCCATTTGTCATTTTCGTGTGATTAAATCCATACATGATATGAAATAATTTAAAACATGAGATATGCTCTTTGACATATGCACTAGCCCCTGGTCATGTTATTTGACATGATAATGCATGTTTAGGTCTTATTTTCTTGTTGCCAACATTTCATAAAAATAGTGCTAATTTGAGGGTTCAAAATATTTCGAAGTCTCGCATCTGTAATATTTCGTTGCTGTCTTGCCATGTGTTTTGCTAGTGATCTAGAACCCTTTTGGGGTCGGTGTAGTGGAGTTATTTGTAGCTTATAATGTCTACTGCCATGCTGTTAATTTCCATGCCATAATATTTACTGTAGCTTATAGTTTTATTGCTGTCAATATGCCTTCGTGATAAAAACTGCACTGTCAAAACTGCCATTTTGACCAAGTCTGAAACTGTTTTCAATTTGCAATGTTGTGAGCTTCCTACCATGTGATCCATGCATATTTTGAGTATGATATGTGAAGATGAAATGAAGTGTGTGTTATATTCTACTGGCTCATGCTTAGTTTGTGCATTTTAGGATCTTGTAGCTTGTTGTTTTCATGTATGCAATATGTCGTCTTGCTGTTTTGGGCAGATTTGAAATAAAACTTGTGTTGCTTGTTGTGGTTGAACCGTAGCTCCGTCTTGGACATGTCATATATGAAACTTGCTTAGAATTTCATGTAGTATCATAATATCTTGTTGCATCCATGATTTGAAACGTTTGTGGTTAACATTTTCATGCATTTTGTATTCATGGCATATAATCTTGTGATTGTCATATCTTTTAGACCGTAGCTCCCTTTGAGATGTTTCATATATGTAAATTGACTAGAGTAACGCGTAGAATCATGTGGTAAGCTTATTATTCTGTATAACAAATACATAACATGGTTAGTTCAGATCTGGACCAATTTCAAAATTAACATATGTGGTCATTTTAGAAATACTATATGTTGTTTCCGACCTCATTTAAGATGCCTAGATAGAGTAGTTTATTTATGCTTCACCTCTTGCCATGTTTAACAACATTTAATATTGTCGCGTACCTCAACAAGAGTGAACTAAATAATCAATCATGGAGTTTTGTCAATATGCAACTCGTTGCATATTGAGCTTCACTTTAATGTGTAGAAGTTGTTTGATGTGATTTGTCATGCCTTGCATATTTAAACCGGACATGCGTCATATTTGTTTGTGCATGATGTCATGCATATGTTGTGGTGTACCGTGTGTTGATTGCTGTTTCAGATTGTTCCTTCTCGATAGAGTTCTGAAAGCGTTCAGAGTGTCAGGATTCGTTCGACTACATTGGCTCAACTTCTTCATGGACTCGGTCTTCTTCCAAGCGGGATCCTAGGCAAGATGGCACATTTCGGTAGATACCACTACTATCATTGCTATGCTAGTTGTCCCGCTTTTATCGTTATGTCTCGCTACCTACCACTTGTTTGTCTAGCCTCCCAACTTTTCCATGAAAAGCCTCTAACCCTCCACCTTCCCAGCAAACTTTTGTTTGGCTATTTACCACTTGCTCAGCCATTCTTACAACGTTTCTCGCTGCAGGTGCAATTGCTTCTATGTGATAACATGGACATTCTTTTGTTATCATAATATTATTGCTATTTAATTTAATGCACATATATACTTGGTAAAAGGTGGAAGGATTGGCCTTTTGCTCGGTGTTTTGTTCCACTTTTGCCGCCCCTAGTTACTTGTGTACCAGTGTTATGTTCCATATTGAGCGCTCCTAAAATTCTCGGGGTTGTTATGGGGACCCCCTTGATTTTCAGTTTAGGATAAAGCTTGTCTGTCAAGGCCCAACATTGGTACTACATTTGCATAATAACTAATAAAATTGCATAGGGACTTTCCGGACCCCAAGGATGTTTAATCAACAGCTCAGGGCAGTGCTCCTCATGAGTGTTGGTCCAACCCAGAGCAGCTTATTAACGCTACCTGGGGCAACTGGGTGATTGGAGTGGTAACCATTGCTCATTCGTTGTGTCCTGAGAACGAGATACGCGGCTCCTATCGGGATCGTCGACGTGCCGGGCGGCCTTGCTGGATTTGTTTTACCTTTCTCGAATGTCTTGCACGAGGAATTCCATTTTACTTCGGCTATCTCGAGGTGTGGTCTTTGTGTGGAATTGCCTATGAAGATCACGAGATCCGTGGTCGAGGTTATTCTCACAGCGTGTGGTTAATTTGTGATCGATTAGTTGGAGCACCCTTGTAGGGTTAAATATTTCAGAAATCCGTGCCCGCAGTTATGTGGCAACTTGGAAACTTTGTTTAACACCTGGTCATAGCAAACTTGAAGTAAAATCTAATAAAATACACCAACTGTGTGCGTAACCGTGACTGGCTCTTCTCGTGAGTTCTTATCCGAGAGGGAACACAGTGGGGTTATGATTGACGTAAGTAGATGTTCAGGATCAATTAGTGATCATTGCTAGTTCACGTCTGTTATGTGTAGACCACCATACTTTACTTTCTATATTCATAAGTTAGCCACTCAAACAAATGCTTAGTCACTTGCTGCAGCCTGACCACTTAACCATACCTCACCCATTAAGCTTTAATAGTCTTGATATCCTTGGAAATGAGATTGCTGAGTCCCTGTGGCTCATAGATTACTACAACAACAGTTGCAGGTACAGGTAATGTGCGATGAATTGATGTGAGAGCGATGCTTGTTTGATTTGGAGTTCTTCTTATTCTTCTTCATGGATCTAGGATGGGTTCCAGGCGGCAGCCTTGGATATCAATGATGCATGTCATTTTAGCGTTTGATTTCATCCGTAGTCAGACCCTGCTCTTAGGTATGACGTTTGAGTTTGTTGTTGTATGGATGTGATCTTGATGTAGCTTGTGGCGAGTATAAGCCAGTTCCATATACTCATCTTTTCTGTACATGTACTTGTAATGATATCCATTCTTGCAAAACGACGAGATGCGCTTCTATCCCTATCGAGGCCCTCATGCCAAAATAAGGATAGGATCAAATCTTGGCCATGACACGAGATTAGAGGTAGCAAGACGACACCATTGTAATAGAGATTTCCCTCATAATCAATACACACAAAGCAGCATGTAGGCTTTTACCTCCATCGGAGGGGCCGAACCTGGGTAACTCGCGTCTCTCGATTCCGACCAACCCCTCTCAAGCCACCACCTAGTTGCGATGGCCTCACACCTAAGTTCACTCGCGAGGACATCTTGTCATGACAAAACCATGACAATTGGCAGCCACCATGGGGCACACACACAGTGGTGTTATGTTCTTGGAGGGAGCCCTTCCAGGAATCGAAAAGCGCGCGATTGATCAACATGAGGAAGATCCGGCATCGAAAGATCGAGCACGATAAGCCCAACGTGGTACAACTTTGGGAGAGCCATGGACAATATAAGATTTATGTTGAAAAGAAATTAGGGTTACAAATTTTGCGCCGTTGCAAGCATCTCTGATGAGTTGCTGCTTCAAGTTCGGGGGAGATTTTCAGCGGTGCACTACACATTGATTCTGCAAAGTTAGCGAACATCAACTGATACAGTTTTCCACGGCAGCAAATTCATCTAAAGAGTACTACATCTAGTAAACATTGATTCACAAAACTACTAGTAGTTCAGCTCAAAGTAAAAAAGAGAGGAGGAAGCCACGACGCAAAAAGGAATACAGACTCGGACTCGCTGGTACCATGCCTACATCCTACGTCGCAGCTCGCCACGGCCCGAGCCGGCCTCGCCTCGCTTCCACCAGCGTCCGTCCAAATCGCCTCAGTCAAGACTTTGACTCTGAGTCGTCCTTGCCCATGCCCGACTCGCAGTTGCAGACTTTGTCTCCGGGCTGGCCTCGTCTTGGCCTCGGGCTACCCTCACCGTGCCTTCCTCACCGCGGCGCCCCGCCTTGAGTCTCTACTCCCGCCGCGCTGTGGCCGGCACGGAATCGGTCGTCTCCGCCATGGCACCACCTCATCTCACTGCCCCGCGCTGCTCTGCCATGGCATGTTGTTGCGTGCCGCGCCTGCCTCACCTACTGTGCTTGCTTAACCCGACTTGCCGCTATGCCCACATGACTCACCTCCACCATTGAGCCGGCCACGCCGCACCGTTGCTCTTGCCACACATGCGAGCCGCCGCTACTCTCGTGCATTCTTCTGGATGCACCCGATCTCCCTTCGCCTGCCAAGCCATGCCTGGGTCCACCTCACCTCACCTTGAGCTGGCTTGCCGCTGCACCCGCGCTGCTCCTGCCTCCCACGCGCTGCTACGGGCGACACCTGGCTGCGCGCGCCCCGCCTCTGCGCTCCTTTGTGCTAGGCCGCTCCCGCCTCCGCTCACCCGCATGAGCCGCCTCCCCCGTCGGCCGCCTCCCGCGCAAGTCGCCGGCTACCGCTACCGTTGGCTAACCCGCCCGGCCTCGATGCGCGTGCGAGCCTGGCCTTGTTCGTTTGTCAAGTCGTCGCTTGCTTGAGTCAGCCCTCAATCAAGGCCTCCGTAGCTGATCTGCCTCAAGACACTACCCGGCCTACTCCGCCCTGACACCTTCCTTGCCTCGCCGGATCTGGTCCTTGGCCAAGGCCACGCCTCGCCCACTACGTCATGGATAGCTCCACCTCGCAAAACCTGGCCTCGCTACGACACACCCACGCTTCCTTTCGTGTGCTTGCTTTGGCTTGGTTGTTTTCCCCACATTACTCCCGTGACCTTTGTTGGAGGCTAAGGTAAAGGAGAGAGGTGGGGGCCATTTAGACGAGGTAAAAAAAGATGTGTGGTCTGCTCCAAATTCATCAAAGCGCACATGCATTTATTGCGAGTATAATCTACTCGCCTGCAGTTGACTTCACCTCCACCGTAGTCATCATCAACTGTGCCACGGTTAAATTGTGACAAAACATATCAAGTGAAATTCATCCGATATATTTTTGTTCTTACATTTTTATTTTTTGGAGTACAATTACTTTGTCCAGTGATATTTTATACGTAGGACAACTATTCATTACTAAAGTGGCATGATACTGCGGAGATGGAGGCGCGCTAACACCATTCTAGACCGATGTTCGTCCATGTCGCGCTGCACCGTCTTACAATCTCACGGCTGTCTTTCACGACCGCACCGGCTTACAATGCCGCAGTCGTTTGTCGCGACCGCACCAGCTTATAAACACCATGGTCGACTCCCGGGCTTACATCAACACGCTGGTGCATCGCTCGCCCGAACGAGCCACCCAACAGATGTGCACAATACGCCTCCCCCACGATCCCGTCTACATAAATACGCTAGTGTCATGACTTGTTGGGACCCCGGTCCTAAGTCATATGAATCCAGACTGTAACATATCACATCACTTTGCGGCCTCACGCACAGTAAGCTCCACAGCTGTAGCCTTACCTTAGCCGGGACCGTTTGCGTCTTTTGGCTCACGTATGTGAACATGTCGTTGGCAATCAAAAGACAAAGAATCCGGGCTGACATGACTAGTCATAGAACCCAAGCGGCACATCCGTACAGAAACAGGCATACATAACCCAGCAATGCAGGTGTCAGCCTCAAGCGTGTGTAGACGAGTCATAGTAAGCTACAAGGACTCCATTACGCCATGAGACATAAATGCCATCACGACACGTAGATGAGTCGAAGCAGACTATAGGGACTCCATTACACTGCGAGACATTTCCCCAAAGGGACAGACACAACAGCAAAGAAGGATACATGTCGGTCAATCAATGTGTCTAGAGCAGTAGCAAGCTACCATGGCTCGGTGGAGACACAAAGAGGCAGTTTCTCGTAAAGAGTGCTACTAAAGGCACACAACTAGGTGTCGGATCCCATACATACCGTTGCACGTCACACGTACGCACGATATGCCCAATATGCATAGATGCAACCATGGCATCAGAGCATAACCATACAACAACATGACTTTTATTTAAGAGGCTCGGATTAGCCTTGCATAATATGTTCTTACATATAGGGGTCACATGACCCGACACTCAAGTCATACAAACATGTTCATACAAGCCAAGCGGAAGCATAAAGCTGTCTGAGTACAGACAGATGAAAGGGGTAAAAAGGCACATGGCCTGACTATCTACAGCCCGCCGCAGGGCAAAGGTCGTAGCTGGGACACCAGCTATTCGGCATCATCGACATCTAGAAAGAACCCACCCGAAGGGTCCTGGGTCTCATCTGCAACATTTATTAAGAAAACATGAGTACAAATGTACTCAGCAAGTCTTTAAAGTAGACGTAAGCTAACTATGCTCGTGTATCAACAAAGGGGGAGGTGGAGTTTATGCAGCAATGCCAGCTTTGACTCATGGCTAACCAACATTACTTAGTTTTTAACCCTTAGTTACAATTTTAGATATCGCACACGAGTCCACTAACTCCACGACAATACACTACCATAGATTCACTTCCCTCTCCTGGGAGAGTGCCATCTATGGTACTCACACTTGTCTTGATTTTGTATGAGTATCCATTTGATTATCTATGAACAACATAAGTTCTGCAAGTAGTCCATATCCGAGGATGCTGCTATTCGAATAGTTTCATACCTACAGGGGTGTACTTCTTCACACACGCTCTCGCCACTTATCGTCGTGTGCTCATAAAACCAGGCACCTCGCCCACCTTCAAGTGGAAGCCCAGCAAGGGAGTCGGCCATGACCGTCAATCACCTAAGACCTCTAGTCCAGGCTATCGCCTATTTGAGACTAAACCCACTAGGAAGTCCGGCCGAAGTATCCGCTACGGCCCCAATCGATGTGCGTAGGGTTCCCAAGCCCAACATTCGGGTGACCCTTGGTACACCGTGCCACTGCCTACCGCGACTTAACCCACCCCTGGGGTCAGCGCTATGGACGGCCTCCAGCATACTATAAACACCAGAAACTACTTGCAACTCTTGGACTAATGACTAAGTGATTGATAAGTCGAGAGGGTTAATTAAGTATCCCAACGTGTGGTAGTAACTAGTCTTGGATCACAAACATGGAACTCAGTTCCTAAGAACGGTCCCAATGAGACAACCCGCTATGTACTCCTACATAGCCTCTCATTGCTAACTTTACCAAATCGAGTTCATCATAACATCATCACATCAGAACAACATCGTTTCACTCAGTTCATCACCCAGATGAATTTGACCTGACACAACTCTAAGCATAGCAAGCATAGCAGGCAGAGTAAGCTAAGCACATCATGGCACAAGCATCCACTAGGTACGCTAGGTTGCAAGGTTTAGCTATTTACTATGACAATGTCAGGATATGCAGCAGAATATTATCATCTACCGTGTATGACTGACATGTGATCAATTGTCCTAAAGCAATAAACAAGAGCAGGAGCGAAAGGGTGGGATATTATCGGAATGATGAAAGGGGTTGCTTGCCTTGCTGGGAAACAGAAAGGTTCTCTCCTTCGTCGGGATACTCGGGGGTATCCTTAGGAGCAAGGCCTACCACAATGTAGATAAGAAACAATCAACACACGCAAGTGCAACAATATGATGCATGATCATGGCATGATAGCATGTATAGATGAGCTAATGCAACTAGTGTTCATGTTGATTTGAAATGAATTTGAATATAGGTTCAAAATTGTTCTTCATTTCAAATTCCATTTACTAACCTATTAATAAATGTCAATGTTCACCTATTTAGATTGCTCAACATGCATGACAGTAGCACCATTGGATTCATTGGATTTTTCTGATAAATTTTCATTTTGATCTGACTTACAGATTAATTTTATATGATTTTTTGAAGTTTTGAATAATTTCTAGAATTATTTTTAAACTAGAAATTGCTTTTATTGCATCAGCATGACATCATTATGACGTCAGCTGGTCAGCTGACCGGGCCAGAGTCAAACCTGCATGTGGGGGCCACATGTCAGTGACTCAGACACTTAACTAACTAATTAAAACTAAATCCTAATTAATTAACAGAAACTGGGTCCACTGTCAGTGACTAATTAGGTTAATTAAGATAATTAATTAAATTCTTAATTAAGTTTGACTTGGCAGGGCTTGGCCCCACCTGCCAGTGACTCAGGGGGTCAAACCCCATGGTCAACTCCGGCAAGACCCACCGGCGTAGAGCTGCCAATGGCTCCAGAAACGGCGGAGGGCTTCGGGATCCCTCCTCCGGTGACCAAAAGGATGGCGGAGGGCACCAAATGACAAAGCACACGTGTGCGCGTCCATTCCGACCCCTCCCAGGAGCTGAGATGGTCGGAATCGACGCCGGCGGTGAGCTAGGCGGTGGCCGGAGCTCGGGCGAGCACGGGCTTGTCGAACCAGGGCGCAACATGAGCTATACTTGGCACCTACGGACTCTATACAGCCTCACAAACACGACGGAGGCCTCAGACGGATGAGCTGGTCACCAGAACATGGCCAGCGGGGAGCTTGAGCGGCGAGGGCATTCGGACCTCGATGGAATCTGACGCTAGAGCACACAATCGAAGGGGGAAACAGGGGGAAAAGACTTAGGGGCTCACGGCGGTCGCAGAGACATCGAGAGCGGGCTCGGGGAGGGCCTGGAGTAGCGGCGAGCTCCACTTGATTTCCGGCGGCCATATGTTGAAGACGATGCAAAGACGGCGATGGGGACGTCCTGGCGGTGCACGGCTCGCCGAGGAGGAAGAGGAAAGCTAGGCGGATCAATTGGGGGGCTTAGGGGCAAGGGGGGAGCGGCTAACACGACGGCGGCGAGCTCGAGCAGGGCTCGGCCATGGCGAAGCAGATAAGGGAGAGGAAGAGAGGCGAGCGAGAGAGAGAGGAAGCGATGGGGACGGCTCTGGGGAGCTTATCCCCGTCGCGCTAGCAAGGAGGACACAGGCACGCAGCTGCCGGCGTGGAGGCACGGCAGCGCGCATGCTCCGGCCACGCGCTCGTCCTCCTGGCCGCTAGGAGGACGATGACCTCCCTAGGCCAGGTGGGCTGGCCTGGCCTGGGCCTTTCTCCCTTTTTTTCTTTTTATTTCTTCTCTGTTTTCTTTTACTGACATTTGTTTATTTTCTTTTCAGGTACAAATGACTTTATAAAATACCCCATATATTTTCTATAATGAAGTTTGAATATTTCAAACTTGTCTAAAAAGTTTCAAGATATTTTGAAAACAAAAATAATGGTAGTGCTTTATTTAATGATTTCAGGAGCCTTATCAAATTTTTTTGAATTACTTTGATTGTTCAAATAATTAGAATGGTCCCTGTTATAATCATGCCCAAATTTACCAAACATAGGGAACATTTTTAGTGGGCATTTTGGATTTGTTGAATTTTCACCAAGTTTGATTTGTTTGGATTCAAAGTGAGCTTGGGGTTCCTTTTTGTTACCCATTTCATGTTAATGCAAAATGAAACATAATGCAAGCACAATACTATTCCTAGGACATCTAGCTAGGGTTGTGACAACTCACCCCCACTCAAAAGACTCTCGTCCCGAGATTTTGAAGTCGTCGGGAAGAGCGCGGGGTACTCTAGTCGAAGACGATCTTCCCTTTCCCATGTCGCCTCCTTTTCAGAATGGTTTGACCACTGAACCTTGAGAAACTTGATGTTTCGACGCCGAGTGGTACGCTCAGCTTGATCAAGAATACGAACTGGGTATTCTCTATATGTAAGGTTATCTTGGAGATCAAGCGTTTCGTGGTCTACTTCACGGACATGATTCGAGAAGCAACGCCTCAGTTGCAAAACGTGGAAGACATCATGAACCTTGGAAAGATGTGGCGGAAGTTCCAATTGGTAGGCAACATCTCCTCGTTTAGCAAGAATCTGAAAAGGTCCAATGTAACGAGGAGCCAACTTGCCCTTGATAGAATCGATGGGTACCCTTCAGAGGTGTAACCCGAAGGTAAGCCTTCTCATCAACTTCGTAGGTCACAACCCTATGATGGAGATCATATTGGCTCTTTTGATGAGATTGGGCTGTTTTCAACTTTTCACGAATAATGTGAACTTGCTCCTCTGCATCCTGGATCATATCCGGACCAAAGAGTTGCCCCTCTCCGGTTTTTGACCAGTTAAGAGGTGTTCAACACCTTGGTCCATGGAGAACTTCAAAAGGGGCTTTGCCCAAGCTTGATTTATAACTATTGTTATAAGAAAATTCGGCAAATGGAAGACATTCTCCCAGTTCATACCGAAAGATCTAACACAAGCTCGGAGCATGTCTTCCAGGATTTGATTGACTCGCTCAACTTGACCACTTGATTGCGGGTGGAAAGCAGTGCTAAAGGATAGATGAGTCCCCATAGCGATTTGAAAACTTTCCCAAAATCAAGAAGTCAAGATACTTCCATGGTCTAAGTTAATCTCCAAAGGAACACCATGAAGAGAAACTATTCGAGAAGCATATAATTCCGCTAGCTGGCTAGCAGTTATACTTTCCCGAACAGGAAGAAAATGAGCCACTTTGGAAAGACGGTCAATGACCACAAATATAGCATTATTCCCTCTCTTGGTCCTAGGAAATCCGGTAATGAAATCCATAGTGACCTTATCCCATTTCCATTCAGGAATAGCTAAAGGTTGAAGGGTGCCAGCAGGCCTTTGATGTTCTGCTTTCACGCGACGGCAAACATCACACTTAGCAACATACTAAGCAATTTCTCTCATCATCCTAGTCCACCAGAACCTCTGGCATAGGTCCTGATACATTTTGGTACTACCCGGATGAATTGTGAGAGGAGAATCATGAGGCTCCTTAAGGATCAGCTGTCTTAAGTGTGTGCTCTTGGAAACCACCAACCGGTTCTGAAAGAACACAACACCTTCATCGTCCTTGGAGAAATCTTTAGCATTTCCGCTAGCAATATTCCCCTTGATTCGGGGTATACCCTTATCATATTTTTGGACAGCTACTATTTGATCCTTAAGATTAGATTTTGCCACCAGGTTGGATAGGAATCCTTGAGGAACAGTGTGAAGGTTTAACTTCCGAAATTCCTCATGGAGAAGTGGTTGACCTCGTTGTAACATCAGGTTGTTACAATAAGACTTACGACTTAGTGCATCAGCCATGACATTGGCTTTCCCTAGGGTGTAAGTTATCCCTAAGTCGTAATCTATAATCAACTCTACCCACCGTCTTTGCTTGAGATTCAAATCTGGCTGGGTGAATATATATTTTAGACTTTGGTGATCAGTGTAAATTTCGCAACGATTACCCAAAAGATAATGTCGCCAGGTTTTCAGTGCATGGACTACGGCTGCAAGCTCAAGATCATGTGTTGGATAATTATCCTCATGTGGATGCAACTATCGAGATGCGTATGCAATCACATCACAATTTTGCATGAGAATACAACCTAATCCTTGTCACGAGGCGTCGCAATAGATATCAAAGTCCTTAGAGAAATCAGGTGGCACCAGAACGGGAGCAGAGGTCAGTCGTCTTTTCAACACCTGAAAATTGTGCTCGCATTGTGGAGTCCACTTGAACTTTTTATCTTTCTTGAGAAGTTCAATCAGAGGTTTTGCAACTTTGGAGAAATTCTCTACAAAGCGGCGACAATAGCCCACTAAGCCAAGGAAACTCCAAACTTGCTTAACCGATTCAGGTTGAGTCCAATCAAGGACGGCCTGAACTCTCTTGGGATTAACAGCTATACCTTTAACAGAGATCACATGGCCTAGATAGGTCACTTCTGGTAACCAAAATTCACACTTGGAGAATTTGGCGTACAGGCGGTGCTCTCGAAGTTTCATTAACACCAGCCTTAGATGCTCGACATGTTCCTGTTCGTTCTTCGAGTAGATGAGTATGTCATCGAGGTAAACCACGACAAATTTATCTAGATACTCCATGAAGATCGAATTCATCAAGCGAGAGAAGGTGGCTAGGGCATTGGTTAAACCGAAGGACATGACGATGTACTCGTATTGGCCATAACGAGTAACAAAAGCCGTTTTTGGAATGTCCCCGTTCCTAATTCTGATTTGATGGTATCCCAGCCTCAAATCCATTTTCGAAAAGACAGAGGATCTAGCGATACTTATTCTTAATGGTGACCAGATTCTTGTTCTTAATGGTGACCAGATTCACTGGCCGATAATCCACATCCATCCGATCCAAACCATCTTTCTTCTTGACGAAGAGGACAGGACAAGCCCAAGGAGAAGAACTGGGACGGATGAAACCTTTCTTCAAAGCCTCATCGATTTGATCTTAAGTTCGGCTAGTTCTAAGGGTGCCATCTTATAGGGTCTTCTGGCTATTGGGACAGTCCCTGGGATGAGCTCTATCACAAACTCAACATCTCTGACACGAGGAATTCCTGGCAGTTCTTCTGGAAGGACATCCGAAAAGTCACAGACTACCGGAATATCTTCTAACTCTGGGAGAGGGCTAGCATTGAGGGAATAGAGTTGGCACTTGGTTTTTCGAGTGGAGACATTAACTATCTCACCCGATGGATGTGTAAGTTGAACATTCTTAGAATGAGTATCAATCTTCGCATAGTGGGATTTCACCCAATCCATACCTAGAATGATATTGATGTCCGAAGACTTGAGGGATATCAAAGATGCTAGGAAGACTAATCTATCCACCAAAATCTCATTATCATGGCTCACTCTAGAAGTTTGCCATTTTGAACGCGGAGTGTGCACTACGAAAGGAGTAGGCATATCACAAAAAGACATGTGATGCAACTGTGCATAACTTTTTGAGATGAAGGAATGAGATGCACCAGTATCAAATAGAATAGATGCTGGATGACTATTGACAAGGAGCGTACCTAGGATAACTTCAAGATCCTCAAGAGCTTCCTCGACAGACACATAGTTCACTCGTCCATGAGCAGGAGCTGGCTTCACGAAGAAGGCTTTTCTTGGCTTTCCATGTACAACGGGCTTAGCATTATTCTGGGGACACTCACGGGAGTAGTGCCCTGGTTCTCCACACTTATAGCAGACCACGGTGGCACCGGGTGCAACATTTGCAGGCAGACCTCCAAATGGTCTGACCAGAGGGTTGGCCTGAGCTGGGCGAGGTGCCTGGAAGGATGGCCTCGCATTGTATCTTGGCGGTAGAGCTGCGTTGGGCACCCAGACCCAGCGTTTATTGAGGCACGAGCCAGATGCGGGGTTGAAGTCACGGTTGTGCTTCCACGTGGCCTCGTAATCAGTCTTTCCAGTCTCGGCATTAATAGCCTTGTTGACGAGAGCTTGGAAAGTGGCGCACTCATGTAGGCGCAGGTCTCGACGGAGCTCAGGGTTAAGTCCCTTGCGGAACCTGGATTGTTTCTTGCCATCAGTAGAAACTTCCTCAGGAGCATAGCGAGCAAGGTTTCCAAATTTGCGACTATAAGCATCCACTGACAGTTCCGCCCTGGGTGAAGGCATAGAATTGCTCTCTCTTACGATCCATTAGCCCTTCCGGGATGTGATGGGTACGAAATGCGGCACTAAACTCTGCCCACGTTGGTGCAGGGCCTGCGGGACGCATGGCTTCAAAATTTTGCCACCACAGATTGGCGGGTCCTTCCAGAAAGTAGGTTGCAAAGGTCACCTTGTTGGCCTCGGACACATCGGCAGCCCGGATCTTGTGATACATGCTAGTCAGCCAATCATCCGCATCGAGTGGGTCGACCGAATGATGATACTTGGGTGGGCTCAGTCTGATGAAATCTCCAAGTGATACGCCATCATTGAGGTCATTGCGGGGAGCACGTGCGGTGTTCTGCTCGATTCTTTCCAATAGCCTGTTGGTCTTCCTCTTATTCCTTTCTGCTTCTAGCATCACTTCCACCAGAGAAGGCGCATGTGGCAGATCTTCTTGCCTTGGCTGGCTTCCCTCGCCCTGCTCGGGGGCAGGCACGGGGTTATTCCTAGTGGCCACTATCCTGGGAAAAACAAACCCACAACTTAATCATAGGGGACAAAAACTCTATGACATGAGACAAGGAATGTACTGGACAACATGGCATACAGGGTAAACACCAATTACGATGGTAAAACAACTGCCATATAAACACCATGACTCATGCACACCATGGCATAGTTCAGTACAAACCAAGCTGGAAAACAACTATGGAGAGATGACACAACTCATCAGAGGCATTACAAGCTTGCTATACATTATCTATCTACACCTCCGAAACTCAACTGTCAACCTCGTCATATCCCACAAGACACGCAGGACTGTGTCGATATGATGACTACCATACTAGAACTAACATCCACGTACTCAAGCATCACCATAGAATGCCTCATACAAGTTACCCCCATGACCCAGAAGCTGAACCTGAGGATCTGGAAACACTCTAGCCTGTGATCCTTGGGAACCATAAGGACACGGGTGTGGCCTTGGTTCCCTTGTCGGCAGCAACAGCGGTCCTCGAAGAGGGGTGATGCCTCCAACATCGGGCCAGTCTACGTGTGCTGGCAGATGAGTCCGCGATGGGGTCAGCATCTCCAAATCTCCATAGCCTGTCTGCACGACAGGTGCCATGTAGCGACCCGACTCAAAACGAGTCAAGCCTCTGTGTGTTCCATGCCATCCCTGGATCAATATGCTGGCACACAAAGTACATCAATGTATATATCAAAGTGCAATCACATGTAATTAACGTAAAACTGATATATACCTTAAAATCTCAGCGGAAACAGTCAATGGGAGTGGAGTCCCAATAATACCAACGGCAGGTTGAGTGTAGACCGTAACCCTGAATCGTACTCTTACCCATCGTAGAGCTTATCTTCAACATAAGATGTTGCAGCCATGTAGGTCAGCATTTTGAATATGCCGGCAAGTCACAAAGGAGGGGGTGTAAAGTAATCATCTATTCTACATGCATATATGGCAAGTGGGGTAGTGGGTTTTGCATAAAGCCAAAATTTTCCTACAATAAGAGAGGGCAAAAGCATAATTACTACAATGTTGGTTGATTAATGAGATGGTTCCACCAACCAATTCTCATACCCAAGTTGACATTAATACCCACATCAATGTAATTAATTGTGTTGAGAGTTCCAGATAGTTTCAGTTCCTTTGGCTCAAGTTGTCCATGACCGTGGACACGGCTAATCGATTAGGTTTGAGTACTCTGCAGATTTTTGCACACGTTCCCCACAAGATTTGATCGCCTCCATTGGATTTGTCGCACTTCAGGGTGTTTGAGAAACGGATGACCAAAACATGGTCTTCTAAAGGGTTTCCCCGAGACTCTGTCGGTGCCCATCCTTTCCTACCATTCTTCTACATCTCGTAGCACCCCCTGTCCAGGGTCACCATGATATCCAACCAAGCCAGAGCCCATAATGGCTTGTGGCTGTGCAGGTAAGCCTTGGGTCTTGAAGCATCCATCCATCTCTTTGTGCCTGGGTGGACCTTTCCGTGTGATAACTGGCACTTCCCCAGCAACACCTAGGCTAACCACTGGTTTCTCCAGGGCGCCGTTCAACCATCATGCACCCAGAGGTAAGTTGAAAACTCGGAGTCTTGAAGTCTTGATCATAATGGAGGTCTTGAAAATTATTAACTCACAACTCTCATGAATCACACAACCCACCCCGTCTACTAATAGCATAGCAAAATTTAAATCAACGTTTCCCGGGGCCATTGTATCAGGGGTTCAAGGGTGCCTACCACGTGATACTACATCAAGTAACCAAGTTTCCAAATTACCTACTTTGCTTGCAATTGGGGAGATGGTAGAACTAATGCAATAAAAACATAGGTATACATGGTCAAAGTGACTTGCCTGTACTGTTGATGAAGAAAATATCGCTCTTAGAGATAGCTGATAGATTATTCGTCACTCTCCGATAAAAATCTATATAATCAAACATTGCATTCTTATAAGCAATCATACTATCAATCAATTCTAACAATCAAAAGTAACACCAAACCAAAAGCAACAAATTTGTGATGAAGGAAAAACTTAAGACAAAAATTAACAAAACTTCATCAATACAACCAAAGTTGGTCTTCTCTTCAAGTACATCCTATTTTCAAAAGTAAAAACTCAAAAAAAAGTAAAATATAACAAAAGTATTTTTGTAAATATTTTTCTAGCAAGAAGAATTATTTTTGAAAAACAACTAAGAATTATGAAGAACAACACTCTAAACAACATAGGTTTTCGCCTAATAAACTTAACAACAAGAAACAATTAAAACAATTAAAATATTAAAATAACATAAAAACAAAAATATTTTCAAATAAGAAATCAATTAGTAATACTAGAGCAATACAACAAGGAAAACAAAACAAAGTAATGGGTGCTAAATTTTGGTGGCTAAACTACTACTGATATAAAACAAGACAAAAAAATATTTTTAGTAACAAAACAATCCTTAACAGAAAAGAATACTAAAATAATTTTTTTATTTAGAAAAAAAAACAGAATTAAATCCTCTAAGACATTTGTGAAAGAATTACTACTAGTTTGTTTTATAAAACATTTCCTAATGAAGAAGAATATAGTTTCCTATATCATTAGGATATAAAACAAAGGAAAACATTTTTTTATTAACATAAAATAAGTCACCTAATATTGGACGACAGAACTAAATAAAACTAAAACAAAAGTTAAACTAAATCAGATTTCAAAACAAACTAAAGAAGAATTAAACTAACTAAATCCTATTAGGTACTAAACAGATTCTGTTTTAGTTAAAAACCCTAATCTAAATTATCCAAAGAAATCACAAACAGTGCTGCATGATAAACCTAACTAATAAAAAACATTGGGAAAAAGAATCACTCAAAAATAAATTTTTAAACTCAAGTTATTCAAAAAACAAGATTTGAATCAAATCTGTTTGAATTCAATTTGAAGTTACTCAAATTTGGTCAAACTGGATATCTACGGAAATTACATAAAATTTGTGACACGATGCAAAAAGAATCAATCAAAAACTCTAAATATTTTAAAAGATATAACAAAAACAAAATTGGAAATCATTCTGTTTTCTAAAACAGAATCAGAAAAAGAAAAAAAGGATCTTATCGGATAGGGGCTACGTGGCGGGTTGTGGTTGGCCGAGGCCGTGTATGTGCGGGGTTTGCGAGCGGACGACCGAACGCTAGGAGAAAACGGTTCGGGAATTAAAATAAAATACGCGATCTAATCCTGACCGTTGGAAAGAGATCGAACGGAGGAGGAGGAAGGGAAGCTCACCACGGTGGGGTGGTCTTCAGCGAAGTGCCGGTGATGTCCGATGGCGGCAATGTCGATGGGGACGGTGTTTCGGTGGTCCTATGACGTTGCTAATGGCACCGGTCGATGCAGGCGAGGACGGTGAGTACGACGGTGGTCCTGGCGTCGTCACGGGTGGTCGGAGGCGTTGGCAACGAGCTCCGGGGCGGTGATGGCATTCGGTTGGTCGACGGGGGGGTCGCTCCAGTGGCTTTGGAGCAAGGGCTAGTGCACAAGGAGGTGCAGATAGGCGAGGCGAAGTGGTTGGTGGTGGCGGTGGTGGTTGGGGAGGTCGGGAGCGAGAGGTGGTGCGGCAATGGCGCGACGGCTCGGTCGAACTCCGGCGAGCGTTTTGGTGAGCACGAGGGCGTGAGAGTTGGGGGTTCGGGCAAGAACAGAACGAGGCCGAGCTCCTCTATTTATAGGAGAGGTCAGGAGGTTCAGGGAAGGAAGAGAGAGGAGACTACGCCTCCAGTGATCTCACCGGCAAGGTTCGGGGTGAGAGGAGGGGGTTGACCGCGGTGTTAGTGGGATCGGATGGTGGGGTCACGCGGTCCGTGAGAGGGAGAGTAGGATCAATGCGTCGGTGACCGTTGCGGAGGGTTTTCGGGAGAGGGATCAGGGGTAGGTGGGCCGGTGGGCTTTAACACACCCTTAATAGTTTCCTATTATTAATTTACAGAGCATTAAAATATCATTAAGGCGTTCAAAACCCGTCCAAAAAATAAAGTTTTATACACCAAAATGCTCAGGGAAATAAATTCCATTTAATGAACATTTTTCCACGGCCAAAATAAATACTTTTTAAAAAAATATTTTCAGAAAATGCCTAAATGGCTTTATTTATTTTTGCAAATATTTTTCAAATAAACCCTTGGGTTTTATGGTTCAAGAACTTCACAAAAATACCCCTGGTTTGGAGTGTCGTATTACTCCTCTCAAAATTTTTGTCAAGGGGTTTGAATGCTTACAAATTCAAATAGGGAATTCAAATATGGAAGGTGAAACTCCATATGAGAAATTTTCAAATGGTTTTCAAATTCCCTTTCCAAATCTTTTCATCTTGAAGAAGACATTTCATCTTCCCTCACTGATTTGAAAAGTAAGAATTTGAATTCAAAAGAAAATGGGAAAGTCATTTTATTCCCTCTGATTCAAAAGTTTTCAAAAGTTTCAAATTTCACTCAATTTCAATCACTCAAGCAAACAAGCATTTATTCTAATATTAATTATAACATTCCAAAATTTGGGATGTTACAAACCTACCACACTTAAAATGAATCTCGTCCTCGAGATTCGAAATGGGCTAGAAAGAAAAGGTTAGGGTTTGGGGTCTTCTAACAAATCCACTGACCAAGAAGTTGTGGGGTCTACCACCCTTAAAATGAGACTTACTGGTCCCTCAAAATCATGGCAGTCCTCTGGGTGCATCTGTCTCTTCACATACTTTACAGTAACTTCCTTGGTGATGCTCTTCCATTTTAAATCAAAAAAATCTTTTGTTCTCATAACAAATTGTATTTCCTCCAATACTGGGTCTTCTTAACTGATAAGTCTCGCATTCATTCTAAGTAACCTATCGATTATCTCATGGTGGTCTAGCATTTGTGGTTATCCTATAGTGAAATGGGTCTTGGCTTCATTCCTCACCGTAAAATTCCTACGTATGGCAACAACTGCCATGTACAAGTGTTTTACATCATACCATTCTAAGGCTTAAACAAAAGCTTCAAAGAACGTCGTCTCTTTACTATGGGTAAGTCACTTAGATTTACCAATCCGAATAGCAAGAGAATGATAAGAGTAAGTCGTCATGGTGGCCAAGCCATGTCACACTGAAATCATTACATTGTATAAGGTTTAGTGAATCTCGTATTCTAACACGTGGGCTTGCTCACAAGCATTGTAGAAATTTCTCTTGTCAACGAACAAGGTTCGAATAAATCCATTGATTCTGCAAGCTAAGCAAAAACAGCTATCGTTTCTTCACAACTCTCAGGTTATCGTATACTCCAAAAAAGTGTTTACTGATCTGTCGTAGCTTCTTCCAAGTTTCTTCCTTCACCAAGGTGGGGCTTGATCCTTATCAATCCTGAGGTCAGTGACTTGTGGGTTCACTTGAATACTTGAATAGTCTTTATATCACTCTTGGGGTTACTATCGTTTCATATTCCAACATTACCTTTAGTTCACTACATCATACCCTTGAGGTAACAAATCACAGACTTGTTCTTGTCTAGATTCCACTCCGCGGAATTCATTTTCCTTTCAATTGGTTTGTTTAACCTTGGGTATGGTTTCATCACAATCATTCCTTTCCTCAATATTCCAACTTCAAAATCACTTTGTCACAAAGGTTATCATCCAGATAGTTTGAGGTGGTTCCACATTCTCTTCACCTGTGTTCAGTTATCCAAACTCGTTAATATGAATGGTATTTTCTTCATTCTTTTGTCCCTGTGGTTGCTACCACACTTAAAATGAAATGCATGCATCCTTGCATAGACCATATTTTCTCATATCCTTGAGAATTGGTTAGAGATCTTTGTTCTTAGAGTGGCAACTCATATAATTCAACACAGGAGAATCATAACACCATAAATTCCATTAATCCCATGAATGTATTACAAACTCTGAGACTTCCATTACATAACTTCAAAAGGATAAGAGTGTTACCTATTACATTTATTACTTCCAACAATTCAAAACTCAAACTACTCATGTTTAGCCTTCTTCTCCGGGCAGGTATAGGAGTAATGTCATCTCTTCTTGCACCGGAAACACATGATAGATCCTTCTTTGCAGAAATTGGGTTGTTTTGAGAATGTCTTCGGTTTCTCTTCTTGGGCTCCTTTGTTCCGATCAAACTTTCAATTTCCTGTGGATCAAACTCCACTTCTTTTGTCGAGAAGTTTCCCAGATACTCTTTTCTTTCCTTCGTACAGTCCTATGAGAATGTCCTTCTTCTCCACATGAATAGCAGGCATTGGAGTAAAATCTGGTTAGGCCTTCTCCATTAGGGTCTTCAACATCTTCCTTCATCACAAGTTCTCCTAAATTTTCTCTGAAGGCTTCCTTCATGGCTTCCTTCTGCTGCTTGATGACTTCTTGTACCTTGGGGTACATTTGGCATTGAGCCAGGTAATGCGTAGTTCCTTCGCGCAAGAAACATGTCACCTGCCTAGTTGGGCATTCCTCAACTCGGTGATTTTCTTCACAATGAGGGCATCCTACCTTGTGTTCTTCCTGGGTGTGTCCTATCTCTCCACATATCCTGCATGCACAAATCTTCTTCACATATTTGCCATGGGGCTTCTGGGTGTTGGTAACAACATGAGATCCTTGCAGAGTTATCTTGAATTCTTCCCAAGTGTTTGATGCTTGCCTATCATGGATATCTTCATGCATCTTCCACCAATTTGCAGAACCTTCTGCAAAGTACTGAAAAGTATACTGGACCATCTCTTTTCTTGCAACATGGTTACTCCTTAGATGATCGTCCATGTTCTGTATCCATTCTTCTGTCTCCAATCGAGTCATCGATCCAGAATACACGAGTCCAGCTTCACTCATCATCTATTGGGTTCAAGGTTTTGGGGATGAGATGGGTAAGAGAGAGAAAGGAGGGGATACACACAATACAAACAATGGTTTTGAAAATAGATTTTAGTTGTGGCTGTCGAAAATTTACACACAAATGACAGCTCACAAATCATCGTATCTAACGTAAGTATACAACAGGGGTTTGGTCTTCTAGGGCATAATATCTTGGAAATTCTTCATGGTCTTCAATTTCTTCGGCTCTTCACAGTCTTCAACTCGTGTAGCTTCAACTCTTATAATGCATGGTGAAATCTTCTTTACTTTGAAGTGACCATCAGTTGTTTCGATATCTTGTCCTTCTCGAAGTGGTCTCAGTTGATCCTTAGTGTGGTCAAGGGGAAAAGGGTATTTCCTAACTTTTCAAGGTAAGAGAGATCATTTGATAAGGCTCAAATAAGATGAGAAATAAAGGGTCTTTTGAAAACAAAGTTTTTCGAGAAATCATTTCCTAAGGGCTTTCCAGTTTCTAGGGTCACGTCCTACAGTCAACATGTGCTCTGATACCATTTCTGTAGCGACCGACTCAAAACGAGTCAAGCCTCTGTGTGTTCCGTGCCATCCCTAGATCAATATGCTGGCACACACAGTACATCAATGTATATATCGAAGTGCAATCACAGGTAATTAACGTAAAACTGATATATACCTTAAAATCTCAATGGAAACAGTCAACGGGAGTGGACTCCCAATAACACCAACGGTAGGTTAAGTGTAGACCGTAACCCTGAATCGTACTCTTACCCGTCGTAGAGCTTATCTGCAACATAAGACGTTGCAGCCATATAGGTGAGCATTCTGAATATGACGACAAGTCACAAAGGAGGGGGTGTAAAGTAATCATCTATTCTACATGCATATATGGCAAGTGGGCTAGTGGGTTTTGCATAAAGCCAAATTTTTCCTACAACAAGAGAGGGCAAAAGCATAATTACTACAATGTTGGTTGATTAATGAGATGGTTCCACCAACCAGTTCTCATACCCAAGTTGACATTAATACCCACATCAATGTAATTAATTGTGTTGAGAGTTCCAGATAGTTTCAGTTCCTTTGGCACAAGTTTTCCATGACCATGGACACGGCTAATCGATTAGGTTTGAGTACTCTACAGAGTTTTGCACACGTTCCCCACAAGATTTGATCGCCTCCATTGGATTTCAAGCACTTCAGGGTGTTTGAGAAACGGATGACCAAAACATGGTCTTCTAAAGGGTTTCCCCTAGACTCTGTCGGTGCCCATCCTTTCCTACCGTTCTTCTACATCTTGTAGCACCGCCTCTCCAGGGTCACCACGATATCCAACCAAGCCAGAGCCCATAATGGCTTGTGGCTGTGCAGGTAAGCCTCGGGCCTTGAAGCATCCATCGATCTCTTTGTGCCTGGTTGGACCTTTCCGCGTGAATACTAGCACTTCCCTAGCAACACCTAGGCTAACCACAGGTTTCTCCAGGGCGCCGTTCAACCATCACCCACCCAGAGGTAAGTTGAAAACTCGGAGTCTTGAAGTCTTGATCATAATGCAGGTCTTGAAAATTATTAACTCACAACTCTCATGAATCACACAACCCACCCCATCTACTAATAGCATAGCAAAATTTAAATCAACGTTTCCCGGGGCCATTGTGTCAAGGGTTGAGGGGTGCCTAACAGATGATACTACATCAAGTAACAAAGTTTCCAAATTACCTACTTTGCATGCAATTGGGGAGATGGTAGAACTAATGCAATAAAAATATAGGTATACATGGTCAAAGTGACTTGCCTGTACTATTGATGAAGAAAATATCGCTCTCAGAGATAACTGATAGACTATTCGTCACTCTATGATGAAAATCTATATAATCAAACATTGCATTCTTATAAGCAATCATACTAGCAATGAATTCTAACAATCAAAAGTAACAGCAAACCAAAAGCAAAAAATTTGTGATGAACGAAATACTTAAGACAAAAATTAACAAAACTTCATCAACACAACCAAATTTGGTCTTCTCTACAAGTACATCCTATTTTCAAAAGTAAAAAACACAAAACAAAGTAAAATATAACAAAAGTATTTTTGTAAATATTTTTCTAGCAAGAAGAATTATTTTTGAAAAACAACTAAGAATTATGAAGAACCACACTCTAAAAAACATAGGTTTTAGCCTAATAAACTTAACAACAAGAAACAATTAAAACAATTAAAATATTAAAATAACATAAAAACAAAAATATTTTCAAATAAGAAATCAACTAGTAATACTAGAGCAACACAACAAGGAAAACAAAACAAAGTAATGGGCTCTAAATTTTGGTGGCTAAACTACTACTAATATAAAACAAGACAAAAAATATTTTTCGTAACAAAACAATCCTTAACAGAAAAGAATACTAAAATAATTTTTTTTATTTAGAAAAAAAATAGAATTAAATCCTCTAAGACATTTGTGAAAGAATTACTACTAGTTTGTTTTATAAAACATTTCCTAATGAAGAAGAATATAGTTTCCTATATCATTAGGATATAAAACAAAGCAAAACATTTTTTTATTAACACAAAATAAGTCACCTAATATTGGACAACAGAACTAAAGAAAACTAAAACAAAATTTAAACTAAATCAGATTTCAAAATAAACTAAAGAAGAATTAAACTAACTAAATCCTATTAGGTACTAAACAGATTCTTGTTTAGTTAAAAACCCTAATCTAAATTATCCAAAAAAAATGATAAACAGTGTTGGATGATAAACCTAGCTAATAAAAACAGTGGCAAAAAGAATCACTCAAAAATAAATTTTTAAACTCAAGTTATTTAGAAAACAAGATTTCAATCAAATCTGCTTGAATTCAATTTTAAATTACTCAAATTTGGTCAAACTGGATATCTACAGAAACTAAATAAAATTTGTGACACAATGCAAAAAGAATCAATCAAAAATTCTAAATATTTTAAAAGATATAATAAAAACAAAATTGGAAATCATTCTGTTTTCTAAAACAGAATCCGAAAAAGAAAAATTGGATCTTATCGGACAGGGGTTACGTGGCGGGTTGTGGTTGGCCGAGGCCGTGTACGTGCGGGGTTTGCAAGCGGACGACCGAACGCTAGGAGAAAACGGTTCGGGAATTAAAATCAAATACGTGATCTAGTCCTGACCGTTGGAAAGAGATCGAACGGAGGAGGAGGAAGGAGAAGCTCACCGTGGTGGGGTGGTCTCCGGCGAAGCGCCGGTGATGTCCGACGGCGGCGAGGTTAATGGGGACGGTGTTTCGGTGGTCCTCCGACATTGGTGATGGCACCTTTCGATGCAGGCGAGGACGGCGAGTACGACGGTGGTCCTAGCGTCGTCACGGGTGGTCGGAGGCGTTGGCGACGAGCTCCGGGGCAGCGATGGTGTTCGGTTGGTCGACGGGGAGGTCGCTCCGGTGGCTTTGGAGCAAGGGCGTGTGCAGAGGGAGGTGCGGACCGGCGAGCCGAAGTGGTTGGTGGTGGCGGTGGTGGTTGCGGAGGTCGGGAGCGAGAGGTGGTGCGGCAATGGCGCGGCGGCTGGGTCGAACTCCGGCGAGCGTTTTGGCGAGCACGAGGGCGTGAGAGTTAGGGGTTCGGGCAAGAACAGAACGAGGCCGAGCTCCTCTATTTATAGGAGAGGTCAGGAGGGTCAGGGAAGGAAGAGAGAGGAGATTGCGCCTCCGGTGATCTCGCTGGCGAGGTTCTGGCGAGAGGAGGGGGTTGACCGCGGTGTTAGTAGGATCGGATGGTGGGGTCGCGTGGTCCACGAGAGGGAGAGTAGGATCAATGCGTTGGTGACCGTTGCGGAGGGTTTTCTGGAGAGGTACCAGGGGCAGGTGGGCCGGTGGGCTTTAACACACGTTTAATAGTTTCCTATTATTAATTTACAAAGCATTAAAATATCATTAAGGCATTCAAACCTGTCCAAAAAATAAGGTTTTATATACCAAAATGATCTGGGAAATAAATTCCATTTAATGGTCATTTTTCCACGGCCAAAATAAATACTTTAAAAAAAATTATTTTCAAAAAATGCCTAAATGTCTTTATTTATTTTTGCAAATATTTTTCAAATAAACCCTTGGGTTTTATGGTTCAAGAACTTCACAAAAATACCCCTGGTTTGGAGTGTCATATTACTCCTCTCCAAAATTTTGTCAAGGGGTTTGAATGCTTACAAATTCAAATAGGGAATTCAAATATGGAAGGTGAAACTCCATATGAGAGATTTTCAAATGGTTTTCAAATTCCCTTTCCAAATCTTTTCATGTTGAAGAAGTCATGTCATCTTCCCTCACTGATTTGAAAAGTAAGAATTTGAATTCAAAAGAAAATGGGAAAGTCATTTTATTCCCTCTCATTAAAAAGTTTTCAAAAGTTTCAAATTCCACTCAATTTCAATCACTCAAGGAAACAAGCATTCATTCTAATATTAATTATAACATTCCAAAATTTGGGATGTTACATGCCAACTGCGTCAGGGCTGTCCAAAGACGTGCACGGCTAGCATAAAGCTCCATGCAAAGGGCACGTGCATCACAATCCCTGTTCTCCAACATCTGAGCGGTCACCTGCAGCCTAGGGTCCTCATGAGAATGATCATAGTAGGATGCGCTAAGATATCCATCCTCTCCTCCCATAGAAGCTGGAACATAACAAAACTCCGTGTTCTAAAGCAGACCATGGTCAAACCTCATGATAGTCAACATGGTGTAAGTAGCCTCCTGAACTGCCATATGAATGGTGACACCTAATCCATAAGTCCAGTGAAGCGGCTCTGCAGCTCCAGAGTATGAAGGATAAATCTTGACGGTCCACAGATACTGACTCTAGTTGAAATCTTGATATTGTTCCTCCATTGTGTACTCTGGGTACCAACGGTAGCCAGCCTCCATCATGACTCTAACCAACATGGCCGTGTGACCCGGTACAACGATGCACCTAGTTAGATGGACCACCTGACGGGAAGGACGATGGGGCATATGAAACAAAGAATGATGCAAAGACATTAGAGATTCTAGCAGAAATTGGACAGCATAACGGTTGTAATTGCTCAAAAAGGATTTTGAGACAACTGCAAAAGATTGGAAAAGCATAACCACTCGACTTTCTAGACTCAAATCTCTTCTCCATCTGTTTTTCACACCAACAGTACTTGAATACCCACATTCACTTGCAACAAGCTAGCTAGTGGTCCATGGTTAGTAACTCGGCATCCTAAGCAATGGATGAGTAGCCTAGTCCTTATCCCCAAGGAAAAGATGAGACTGACTAAGCATAGAATAACTTGGGGGAGAGGAGTAAAAAGAGCCTTACGTTCCCTTCCACAAACAATTCCCCTAGTTTTCTATACTGTTCCTAGACTCAACTTCGACCGGTTTGGCTTGGTAGTCCTACAGTCAGTCAAGCTCTGATACCAACACTGTCGGGACCCCGATCCTAAGTCATATGAATCCAAACTGTAACATATCACATCACTTTGCGGCCTCACGCACGGTAAGCTCCACGGCTGCAGCCTTACCTTAGCCGGTACCGTTTGCGTCTTTTGGCTCATGTATGTGAACATGTCGCTGGCAATCAAATGACAGAGAACCCGAGCCGACATGACTAGTCATAAAACCCAAGAGGCACATCTGTATGGAAACAAGCATAAATAACCCAGCAATGCAGGTGTCGGACTCAAGTGTGTGTAGACGAGTCATAGCAAGCTACAAGTACTCCATTATGACATGAGACATAAATGCCATCACTGCACGTAGACGAGTCTTAGCAGACTACAGGGACCCCATTACACTGCGAGACATTTCCCCGAAGGGACAGACACAGCAGCAAAGAAGGATACATGCCGGTCAATCAATGTGTCCGTAGCAGTAGAAAGCTACCATGGCTCGGTGGAGACACAAAGAGGCAGTTTCCCGTAAAGAGTGCAACTAAAGGCACACAACTAGGTGTCGGATCCCATACATATCGTTGCACATCACACGTACGCACGACAAGCCCGATATGCATAGATACGACCATGGCATCACAACATAACCATACAACAACATGACTTTGATTTAAGAGGCTCAAATGAGCCTTGCATAATATGTTCTTACAGATAGGGGTCACATGACCCGACACTCAAGTCATACAAACATGTTCATACAAGCCGAGCGGAAGCATAAAGCTGTCTGAGTACAGACAGATGAAAGGGGTAAAAAGGCACATGGCCTGACTATCTATAGCCCGCCACAGGGCAAAGGTCGTAGCTGGGACACCAGCTATTCGATATCGTCAACGTCTAGAAAGAACCCACCCAAAGGGTCCTGGGTCTCATCTGCAACATTTATTAAGCAAACATGAGTACAAATGTACTCAACAAGTCTTTAAAGCGGACCTAGGCTAACTATGCTCGTGTATCAACAAAGGGGGAGGCGGAGTTTATGCAGCAATGCCAACTTTGACTCATGGCTAACCTACACTACTCAGTTTTTAACCCTTAGTTACAATTTTAGATATCGCACATGAGTCCACTAACTCCACGACAATACACTACTATAGATTCACTTCCCTCTCCTGGGAGAGTGCCATCTACGGTACTCACACTTGTCTTGATATTTTTATGAGTATCCATTTGATTATCTATGAACAACATAAGTTCTCCAAGTAGTCCATATCTGAGGACACGGCTATTCGAATAGTTTCATACCCTGCAGGGGTGTACTTCCTCACACACGCTCTCGCCACTTATTGTTGTGTGCTCATAAAACTAGGCTCCTCGGCCACCTTCAAGCGGAAGCCCAGCGAGGGAGTCGGCCACGACCATCAATCACCTAAGACCTCTAGTCTAGGCTATCGCCTATTTGATACTGAACCCGCACAGAAGTCCGACCGAAGTTTCTGCTACGGCCCCAAACGATGTGCGCAGGGTTCCCAAGCCCACCATTCGGCTGACCCTTGGTACACCGTGTGTTGGGGATATGACTCGCCGAAGAGGCTCCAGGTCATGTTGTTGGCTCTTGAGCCGGCCCAAAGATGAGCCGTAAGACTAGTGGCCCAAGAAGATAGGCGATTCACAGTGTGGGCCGTACGACGGCCCGGACGGAGAAGACCCGGGCGTGCAAGCCGACTCACAGACAGCTTAGTCAAGAAGATAGAGAGAGACTCGGTTAGCAATTGTAACGGACCGGATGTCCTGGCCTCTTATATAAAGGCAGACCCGGGGCGACTTAGGGGGCAGGCAATCGAGAACTAGGTCAAGCTTTTAGCTCCTTGTAATCGATACGCAAGCAATACAAACACAAGCAGGACGTAGGCTATCACCTCGATTTCGAGGGGCCAAACCTGGGTAAATCCGTGTCTTTCGTCCCGACTAACCCCTTTGAGTCCACCCCATTCGGGTTCCGTTCAGCGGGATCCAGGTTTTCATCGGAAAGGTTGATGGATCTACACCCGGGCCGGACGTCTGCACCAACATCGCCGAGCCGGCTTGGCGTCTCCAATCTACGCGTGTTAGGCAGCCTGCCCGTGCCCGTCTGGGCCAAAAGCACGTTCTTGTGGGCTTCACCCAAGGAATGGACCTGGAAGCGTCTGGGTCACAGGGAACTCTCGTTTTCTCGGAAGATGAGTCCTCGAGTGGGGAGACAGAATCAGCATATCGGCTCAGCAACGGTGGCCTTGGGGGTTACTACAACAATTATTCTGAGGTAGAGGGCGTTGAGACGGACGCTCTGAACCCCCCGGTTCACGCGGCGGTGTTCATGGTAGGATCGGCTTCAGCCGCCGGTGACACGGCCGCGGGAGCCACCGCAGCAGGTGATAGCCCGCCGCCGCTGGCTCAGGTTCTAGTGGAATTGATGGACTAACTCACAGCTCTCATGGCCACAGAGGTAACACCGGATAATCAAGCAGCCAGGAATCTAGAGGTGGCACGGATCAAGGGCCAGATGGCAGAGGAACGACAAAGGATGGCCGAGCTAAAAGCCCAGATGGAGGAAGAAGCAGAGCGTATCAAGGCAGACGCTTTCCGAATGGAGGTAGAGCAGAGGTCAGCGGCCGCGATGCACCGGAGGAGGCATCAATCCCATCTACCAAAACGTTACGAAGCGAGGAACCTTTTTAACACCGCTGGTGCGGGGCGGGTTACGGGTGTGCCGGAGAGCCGCCCGATGGGGCGCCCGGCGACTCATCCACCCTATCATAATCAAATCTCACCTAGGGCTTTTCCAACACCGGCGGGTCATTATTCTAACCCGGCTGAGAACATGGTGGCAGCGGCCGCCCGGCTTGAGACAATCACCATCCCAGATGAGGCACCCTTTGCGGAGGAGGTGCAGAACGCCATTGGATATTTACAGACAGCCATGGCCCAGCAAGAGAAGTATACTCACAGCCGGAGCCGGGTTCACTCCACCCCCCTCCCCAGTCGAAGTTTCAGCCGGCGTTATGAGTCGCCGGCGTGTTCCAGCAGTCACCCGCACCGCGGACCACCGGAGGACAATAGGGCGGCTCTAAATGCACAAGACCTCATGGACCAGGAGGGAGACAGGCGAGAGGCAGAGATAGCGGCAGCCCGTCCAGAGCCAGTGCTTTCCGTGTCAATGGGAGTGGTTAGTACCAGAGCCGTAGGGGTGCCATGTTTAACTCGGTCTCTGAGGAGTGAACGGCTGCCAAAAGACTTTAAGGGGCCTCGAAAGGTTCCGAATTACACAGCTGATCTACCCCCGGAGGCATGGGTTGAAAGTTATGAACTGGCCATGGAGATGCTGGATGTTAGTGAGGCGGTATGCGCAAAATACTTCATCATGATGCTTGAGGGTCCATCCCGTACATGGCTGAAAGGTCTGCCGCCTAACATGATAAGCTCATGGGCGGAGCTGAGAGCAAAGTTTATTAAGAATTTCCAGGGGACCTCTAAGCAGCCTATGACTATTGTCGATCTGGACCATTGTATTCAACAGGAGAATGAGTCGGCCCATCATTGGGTCCGGCAGGTGTCGACCATTATTCACTCTTCAGAGTAGATCACAATGGCTCAAGCGATGCTTATCTTAGAGAAGAATTGTCATTTTGTTCCATTGAAGCAGAAGATCGGCCGGCTCAAGCGCACGTGTCAGGATATGGGAGAGCTCATGACGGCCTTGACGAAGTATGCCGACTCAGATAACACCAAGGATCTGGGCTCGGATGATGAGAAAGCCAATCAACGGAAGAAAAACAATCAAGGAAAAGGTTTTGTGAACAATGGGAATCAGAATAAGCGGAAGAGCGCTGATGGCGGATCCGAGCTAGTGGCAAATACCAATACGGGACAGAATCATCCCAAGGGGGGTGGAAAATTCAGGCCAAGGAACAAAGGCCCTTTTAATTTAGAGGAGGCGCTTAGGAAGCCTTGTCCGGAGCACAGCACGCCTGACGGAGGTAGCAGCATCAACATCCTTTACTATGACACTTTCCGGCGGATGAAGTTGCTTGATAAGGATCTTAAACCCTCCTCCATCGTATTTCATGGTGTGGTCCCAGGTAAATCAGCATACCCGGTGGGCCGGATCTCATTGGGAGTAGCTTTTGGCGATGAGCATAATTACAGGGTGGAGTCTTTGTGGTTTGAAGTGGTTTATGCTAAATTTATGGCTAGGCCTATATTGCGCTATTTGGGAGGCCGGCTTATGCTAAATTTATGGCTAGGCCTTGTTATGTTTATTTGCAACTCAAAATTCCCGGCTTAAATGGCACAATTACTGTTCACGGTAACAGGAAAACGGCTCTCGAGTGTGAGGAAGGAAATGCGGCCTATGCAGAGTCTAGTTGTGCTCAGGAGGAGCTAAAACTTTACAAAGAGAACGTTCATCCAGAGGATATGACCCTGCCAAAGAAGCCTATGATCGAAGTTGAGCCGCCACTCAAGTTTTCAGCGGATGATACCAAGGCAGTAGATTTCAATCCGGGTGACTCATCCAAGCAGTTCATCATTGGGGCTCACATGGATCCCAAATAGGAAAGCGCGCTCATCGAATTCATCCATGAGAATCGGGACATCTTTGATGGAAGCCTCCTGACATGCCGGGTGTACCGACAGAGTTCGCTGAGAATAATCTTAATGTGGATCCAAAGTTTAAGCCGATCAAACAGTTTCTACGACGGTTCAATGAAGAGAGACGTAAAGCTATTGGGGAGGAAGTTGCTCGGCTCTTGGCTGCAGGCTTTATAGTGGAAGTTTTTCACCCGGAATGGTTGGCTAACCCGGTGCTAGTACTAAAAAACAACGGCACGTGGCATATGTGCATAGACTACACGGACCTTAACAAGGCTTGCCCAGCTGACCCTTTTGCGCTCCCTCGTATCGATCAAATTATTGATGCAACAGCTGGATGTGAAAGTTTATGCTTCCTGGATGCTTATTCAGGGTACCATCAGATCAAGATGGCAACGAAAGATCAGGAGAAGACGACGTTTATTACACCTTTTGGGGCGTTCTGCTACGTCTCCATGCCTTTCAGGCTCAAGAGTGCCCAGGCGACTTACCAACGTTGTGTGCAGAATTGCCTCCACCGTCAGATTGGCCAAAATGTTCATGCTTACGTAGACGACATCGTGGTTAAGTCCAAAAAGAAGGAAACTCTTTTAGAGGATTTGAAAGAAACCTTTGACAATCTCCAGATCTACAAGATGATGCTTAACCTGACGAAGTGTGTTTTTGGTGTTCCAGCAGGAAAGCTTTTGGGTTTCTTGGTCTCTGAGCGGGGTATCGAGGCTAACCCGAATAAGATTTAGGCTATCACTTCTTAGGGGGAGCCAACGTGCATTAATGACGTTCAGCGCCTTGCAGGATGGATTGCTGCATTGAGCCGCTTCATAAGCCGGCTTGGGAGAAAGCTATTCCCTTATACCAGATGATGAAGAAGACAGACAAGTTTAAATGGAGCGCAGCAGCGGCTGAAGCACTTGAAGCTCTTAAAAAGTAGTTGACTGAGCCGCCAGTGTTAGCTGCTCCGGTTGAGAAAGAGCCTTTACTCCTTTATGTGGCGGCTAACAACAGAGCGGTCAGTGCAGCAATTGTGGTTGAGCGCAAGGAGGTAGGGAAGGAGTATCGTATGCAAAGGCCGGTTTATTACATTAGTGAAGTTTTGGCAGAGTCTAAGCAGAGGTATCCGCATTGGCAGAAGTTGGTATACGGAGTTTTCATGGCCAACTGCAAGTTAAAACATTACTTTTTGGGGCACCAAATAACAGTGGTTAGTTCTGCCCCGTTGGGGGATGTCATTCAAAATAGAGAGGCTATAGGGAGGATTGCCATGTGGGCCTTAGAGCTGAGTCCTCTTGGCATCAAGTATGTTCCTCGTACAGCAATTAAGTCTCAAGCTTTGGTGGATTTCATAAATGATTGGACTGAATGTCAAGCCCCCGAAGAGAAGACGGATAACACATATTGGACTATACACTTTGATGGATCCAAGCAGCTAGAAGGGTCCGGGCCAGGAGTTGTTCTCACCTCCCCCAAGGGTGACAAGTTTTGTTATGTGCTCCGATTAATGTTCCCTTGTACTAATAATGCATCTGAGTATGAAGCACTGCTCTAGGTCAGGTGTTTAGGCGACTCAGATCTGGTGGCTCAGCAAGTTTCAAGTACTTGGGACTCCAAGGATCCGCAGATGGCGGCTTATCGACAGGTGGTTGATATCATTGCCGGTCACTTCAAGGGGTACCAGGTGGATCACATTGATCGTTGCAGGAATGAGGCGGCTGATGCCTTGTCACGGTTAGGTTCTCAATGAAAGCCGATACCACCTAATGTTTTTCTGGATGTATTGCATCATCCGACTGTCAAGATACCTTCTAAGGAGGATCTGGCTATTCCTGACCCGGAGGTGGAACTGGTGGCGGCTCTGCATGCTACCCCAGACTGGACTATTCCTTATTTGGCGTATCTGACACGCGGCGAGTTACCTCAAGAGGAGGATCTGGCCAGGAAGATCACTCGGCATTCTAAGTTTATGACGATTGTCAATGGTGAGTTACATAAGTGTAGTGTGACGGGTGTCTTTCAACGTTGCATCTCACCAGAGGAGGGCCAACAAATATTGATTGAAATTCATGCTGGCGACTATGGGCATCATGTCGGGTCAAAATCTTTGGTGGCTAAAGCTTTTCGACATGGTTTTTTCTGGTTGACGTCTCACAAGGATGCAGAAGACTTAGTCCGTAAGTGTGACGGCTGTCAGAAGTTCGGGGGCTCGATATGGTAGGACCTTTCAAGCGATCCAAGGATAAGAAAACGCACCTTCTGGTGGTGGTTGATAAATTTACTAAGTGGGTAGAGGCAGAGCCGATCGGTAAATGTGACGCAGCTACGGTGGTTCAATTTGTTAAGAAGCTGATTTATCGCTTTGGTTACCCACACAGTATTATTACACACAATGGAACAAATTTATCCAAAGGAGCGATGAAAATGTTCTGTGAGAAGGAGCATATCCGGCTTGATGTTTCAGCCGTAGCACATCCACAGGCTAATGGTCAGGCAGAGCGAGCCAATCAGGAAATTTTAAGAGGTGTCAAGCCACGGCTCATGGTTCCTTTGAAACGGACACCCGGATGTTGGGTTGAGGAGTTGCCTTCCGTCTTATGGAGCATCAGAACTACGCCTAACATATCTACAGGTTTTATACCTTTCTTCATGGTGTACGGTGCTGAGGCGGTTCTACCCAGTGGCATGAGGCACGACTCACCAAGGGTGGTGACTTATGTTGAGACAGACAATGAGGTAGCCCGCCAAGATGCGTTGGACGCCTTGGATGAAGCACGAGAGTTAGCAGCAGCTAGGTCGGCAATTTATCAACAAGACCTGCGACGCTATCATAGCCACAGGGTAAAGACCCAGACGTTCCAGGAAGGTGACCTGGTGCTCCGGTTGATTCAAGAACAATCTGGAATGCATAAGTTATCTCCACCATGGGAGGGGCCTTTTGTGATCAGCAGGAACCTTAACAATGGGTCATATTATCTCATTGATGTCAGAGATGAGTCGGAAGCCGCGGGGCAAGAGACGTTGCGGCCATGGAATATCGCACATCTGTGACCATACTTCACTTAGCAGGCGTGGAAAGCCGCTATCATTGTATATATCATAGTCACATGAGTAAACGGTAGCATCCCCACACAAGACTGGGGCCTCTGCTCTTATGTATACCTTTGTACAATCAAGATAAAAAAGAAAACGGTTGTTCTACCCTCCGGCTTTATGCCCTATCAAGTGCTATGGCAAGGAGGCTTCTTGCCTCCGGGTATAGCTCACTTCTCCCTGGCACAGCCGGCTATATGCCCAATTAAACACTGTTGCAAAGAGGCTTCTTTCCTTCCGGTATATCTTACTTCTCCTTTGCATAGCTAGCTGTCATTAAACTATTCCAAGGAGGCTTCTTGCCTCCGGGTATAGCTCACTTCTCCCTTGCACGGTTGGCTTTATGCCTAGTTTGGTTACATTAAGCGCTGTTGTTGATGGAGGCTTCTTACCTTTGGTATAGCTTACAGGACCCTAAGACAACAGCGTGTACACCAAATTCCAGTTGCTTATCAACTGCGGCCATCGAAGGGGGCTTCTTACCGACGGGTATCGGTTATCTCACCCTAATGGCCGGCTTTATGCCACTTCCGGTTACTTATTAACCGCAGTTGTCGAAGGGGGCTTCGTACCGGTGGGTTCGCTTATCTCACCCTAACAACCGGCGTTTACGCCAAAAGTCAGTTGCTTATCAACTATTGCTATTGAAAGAGGCTTCTTGCCTTCGGGTATAGCTTACTTCTCCTTTCAAACAGCCGGCTTTACGCCGTCTCAGGCTAATTATTAGCAGCGGTTGTCGATGGAGGCTTCTTGCCTTGGGGTATAGCTTACATCTCCCATCGATAGCCGGCGTTCACTGTACTCTTACCAGTCAATGTTAGTGCATCTAGTGCCCCTTAGTGATTTTGGTGTATTGAAGAATTATAGGTTAAGGCACTAATGAGTTTGTGAGTGTACACAGGCTCTATAAGTCGATGAGGAGTTTGATATATTCGGAGATTATCGACCCCTGAAAATGAATGTCTTGAAGTGAAGACTTTGCTGAAGACTTTCTGAAGACTTTGGTGAAGACTTTGTGAAGACTTTGACAATGAAGAAGTTGGTGTGACCTTGAAGATATGAATGAGGAATATAAAGCGTGAAGACTTTGTTTTCGTAGTATCATTTCCTTTATTTGAGTCATAGGAAACACCGCACTGTTAAAGGGGGTCGAGGTAATACTAAGGAAAATTTCCAACTGATGCTCAACTCCAAAATCCTCAACCCAAACAATCCTTCGAGTGAAGCCTTTGGAAATCTCTTACAATTCAGACATGTTTTTCAGAGACAGAGACGAAGTTCTTCTGGTCTCTGAGGAAATTGATCTCATTGAGGAGTTAGGATTTTGCCAGTGCAAATTTCCTAGAAGTGAGGATTATGATAAGCTGAGGACTTTCATATTTCGAAATTCCGACCGTTGCTGCGCTTAGCGCCAGCTGTCCCCAATCGTTCTTATCCACATAACGGTCATATCATTGGTGGCATATATGACTTATCATGTAAGGTTGCACCCTGGCTATAAATAGCCAACCCCCACAACCACTAGCTGGTTGGCTGCTCTAAGAGAGAACTAACATTTGTCATTTGAGAGCAACCCATCCTCTGAGGACTTTGAGAGAAAATCATCAGTAAGGAAAAACCCACAAACCAAACCACAAAACCCATAGTGATTGAGCATCACTGACTAAATTCCTGTGTGGAACCGATGCTTGTTACCTTTGAGGACTGTGCATCCTCCAGACGGTTAGGCATCATGGTTTAGTGCTCCTGCAATCAATTGGGGACCACGAAGTGACCTTGGTCTAGAGCATCCAGCAGTGAATTGTGGATCGCCGGGTGACCAGTTTGTGACGGTTTTGGAAGTCTACCATGAAGACTTACCACGAGTGTTGGGCGAGGACTGTGTGACCTTAGCTCAAGGAGAATACTGTGTGTCCTGGGACTGTGTGTCCTCTGGTTTAAATACCAGGCCGCTCCAAACCAGACGTACGACTGTCACAGCAGTTGGAACTGGGTCATCAAACCATTGTCTTCATCAAGCTATCTGGTTCTATATCCTAAACCCCTCTATTCCTCATATATCTGTTGATGAAATTGATTGTTATAGTTGGAAGAATTTGACTGAAGACTTTCACAAATTCGTCACCTCAAATTCTTCAAGTTACCTTGCTCATCACTGCTTATCCTGTACCACGCTACTCTCTATTTGTGCATGTTTCATTTAATCATGAAGACTATGATGTCACTATGTTCCTCATGCACTTGAGTACTTATTCTGCTGCTAGTTATTCATCACATTTCAAATTCCCCAAAGTTGAAATTCCTCAAATGATGAATTTGTAAAAATCGCCTATTCACCTCCCCTCTAGCCGATATAACGCACTTTCAATCGGTATCAGAGCAGGTACTCCCTCGCTCTGTGTGATTTTGGTTTAACCACCTGGATTTTTAGTTATGTCGACTGCAGGTATGATCAAAGTTTCCGCGGGCTGTCCTACCTTCGATGGGACAGACTACCCCTACTGGAAGAACAAGATTCGTATGCACCTTGAAGCTATTGACAACGATCTCTGGTACGTTCTGGAAAATGGTGTGCCCTCTGTCACTCCCACTGTTACAGCTGCTGATGTGAAGAGATTCAAGCAACTCGATTCTCAAGCAAAGAATATCATCTGTGGTCATCTGAGCAAAGGACAATATGGTAGAGTGAGTGCTTTGGAATCTGCTAAGCTTATCTGGGATAGGCTGTCCAAAGTCAACGAAGGTGTTTCCACTCAACATGACTCTCGTGTTGATGTTCTTCGCAATCTCTTCAACCGCTTCAAGAGGCTTGACAATGAAAATGTTCAACAAACATTTGATCGCCTCACTGATATATCAAATGAACTTCAAGCACTGGGTGCCACTGATATCACTGACCATGAAGTGGTGAAGAAACTGCTATGATCTCTCGATTCCTGATTTGATACTCTAGTTTTGATGATTCAAGAACGTGGAGACTTCAAAGCTCTTGATCCTGCTAATATTCTTGAGAGACTCAATACTCATGAATTCAAACAAGCTGAGAAAGGAGACCTTTACGGGCCAAGCTATGGAAGATCTTGTGCTCTGAAGGCAAAAGCAATTTCCTCATCTGAAGAAGAAGATTCTAACAACAGCCTTGGTGATCCTGAAGAACTAAGTCAGGAACTAGCGATGCTTGTGAGGAAATTCCAGAAGTTCTCAAGACGAGGTGGATTTGGAAAGTCATCAAAAAGTGGCTTGAGGAAATCAGATTCCTCAGAAGATTACCAAAGGAGAACATGTCATCGTTGCAAGAAGCCTGGCCACTTTATCTCTGATTGTCCTCTCTGGGAAAAAGACTCAAAGAAGAAGAAGAAATACAAATATGATAGTTCTGATGACTCAAAGAAAAAGAAGAAATCTTCAAAGTCCTCATCTAAAAAGTCCTCATCTTCAAAGTCCTCAAAGCACAAGAAGAATGGTTCTAGAAAGGCTCGAGCATTCATCGGCAAGGAAATGGATTCTGAGGAAGAATATGAAGAATATGAAGAAGAGGAAGAATCTGAGGGGGGATCAGAATCTGGTGTCGCTAGCCTTGCTCTCGCTACTGCGTTCATCAGCAAGTCCATCTTCAACAATGAAGAATATGACCACTCCAACGACTCTGACGTCAGCAATGATGATTATGCTCCCACCTATTGCTTTATGGAAAAAGGCTCAAAGGTACACAAATATCATTCCTCATATGAATCAAGTGAAGGTGAATCTGATGAATATGTGAAACCTAGCTATGCTAAAATTGTTAAAATTGACACTAAGCAACAAAGTTCACTTGAAAAGCTTCAGAAAATGCTAGACAAAAGCGACGATTTGTTAAACCGTGAAGTGGATCGGACTCAAACTCTGTCTGTTGATCTTAAAAGTCTTCAGAAAAAGTATGATAACCTTCAGAGTCATCATAACGACCTTTTAGCCGATCATGAGAAGATTTCATATGAATTTCTTCAAAGAAAGCAAGATCTTGAAAAGTTGAGGGTGTCAAATGAGGATCTCCAAAGGGAAAATGATTCCTTACTGGCTCAACAGATCAGTACCGCTCAGGAAGAATTTGTTCCACCTTGTTTGAAATGCATCAAATGTGAAACTGCTAATTCTTCACCTGAATGTTCAAATGCTTCTATTGCTGCAATTTCTTCAACTATTCCCGTGGTCTTAAATTTCTCATCTGAGGATACCACTAGTATCACTGATGAGAATGCAGGGTTGAAGGAATTGTATGTGACAGGCATATACAAAAGTCTCAAAGGGCATCAAACCCTTTGTGATGTCCTCAAAAAGCAGATTCTGAACAGGATCCCTAGGAAAGAGGGTATTGCCTTTTTGAGGAAACTCGAAGCTGATGGATCCTACTAGACACCTGAGCAGTACCCCAAAACCTCATGGGTTGCTGCAAAAGGATCTCCCGTGGATCCATCCACTTTATCTGGCTTTACTTGTGAAACTTCATATTCCTCTATTGAGTCACTTGACTGCAATTACAGATTCTTCAAAAATAAGTCAAGTGAAGTATTTGCTAGATATGTTGGAACTAACTGCAGGAACAGTTCTCCTATGAACAAAATGTGGGTTCCCAAGAGCTACCTGCAAAATCTTCAAGTGAATGTCCTCACGACACCACTCATGAAGAATCGGAACCCCAGACCAAATTCCTCAAATGGTCAAAATCATCATTCTCGTGCTAATGCCTCTGTTTCTCAGGGAAAACCTAAGAGTTATGAATATGTGCATTATTCTTCAAACCATTATGTTCATAAGTCCTCAAAGTATTTCTCTGCTTATTCATTTGAATACTCTAACCCTCGGCCTGTGAAACGAAGCGCCCTTGCTTCAATGCCTCCCTTCTCACATGGTGCTCGTAGAATGATGAATTCTTTGCCACCCCTCCAAATGTGGGTGATGAAGAAAACAAACTAACATCTAATGCAGGGTCAGGTCTCCAGATGAATTTGAACATCTGATGAATTTGCTGGAGACCTGAGGAAATGCTTGAAAGGACGCAAGTTAACCATGATGAAATGAATTCTTCATTTCTCATGTCCTCACTCTATTTGCTTACTATCTTGTGTGATGAAATTCTATTTGATGAAATTGATATCATATTCTCCACTCTGAAGCATATGAGTTCATAAGTTGTACTAATTCATCTGCAGGATGATAATTTAAAAGCTACTGAGTGGGTTCTTGATAGTGGATGCACAAACCACATGACGGGTGACAAGAATCTACTGATGAATTTGCCACTCACTCCATCTCCTCTGAAGCATATCACCTACGCAGACAAAGGAAAAAAGCAAGGTATTAGGACTTGGTAAGGTTGCTATCTCAAAGGACCGAACCATGGACAAGGTGATGCTTGTTGAATCCCTCGGGTTCAACCTTAGGTCTGTCTCAATGCTTTGTGATCTTGATATGGTTGTCATATTTGGAAAATATCGTTGTGTTGTCATCATGGAATCTGACAATTCCAAAATCTTTGAAGGCTTTAGGAGAGGAGACCTGTATATTGTTGATTTCTCTACAGGTCCTCAACCTGCCACTTGCTTACTTGCAAAGTCTTCAGAAGGCTGGCTGTGGCATCGACGACTAGGACATGCTGGTATGAGGAATCTGCACACACTCGTGAAGAAAAGGCACGTCATTGGCATCGAGGGTGTCAAATTCCTCAAGGACCACCTTTGTGGTGCATGTGAATCTGGGAAAATGACCAGATCCAAGCATCCCTCGAAGACAATCATGACCACTACGCGACCTTTTGAATTGCTTCATATGGATCTCTTTGGTCCAACTCACTACTCCGTACTAACAAATTCTTCAAGTTTGTATGGATTTTTCATTGTGGATGATTACTTTCGTTATACATGGGTGCATATCATTCTGTACAAAAATGAAGTACATGATGTCTTCAAACAATTTGCTTCAAGGGCCTCCACCAACTTTGCCGTCAAGATCAAGGATATCAGGAGTGATAATGGGACTGAATTCAAGAACACTAACCTTGATGAATATCTTGATGAACTTGGTATTACTCATGAGTTATCTGCTCCTTACACTCCTCAGTAGAATGGCATCATGGAGCGCAAGAACAGGACTCTTGTTGAGATGGCTCGAACCATGCTTGACAAATACAAAACCCCTCGTCGCTTCTGGCTTGAAGTAGTTGATACTGCATGCCACATCATCAACAGGGTATATCTTCACAAATTCCTCAAGAAGACTTCATATGAGCTCATGACAGGCAAGAAACCCAATGTAAGTTATCTCAAAGTCTTCGGTGCAAAATGCTGGATCAGAGATCCTCACCATAGTTCTAAGTTTGCACCGAAAGCACATGAAGGTTTTATGCTTGGTTATGGAAAGGACTCGCACACCTACAAAGTCTTCAACACCTACCATCACAAGGTGGTTGAAACTGTAGATGTGCGGTTCGATGAAACTAATGGCTCGCAAAGAGAGCACCTGCCTTCTGTGTTAGATGCACAATCTCCTGAGGAGTCCATCAAGATGAAGGCAACTGAAGATGTCATACCCACTGAGGAAATCATTTCAACAAATGAAGACTCTCATGCTAATATACCTGAAGAAAATGGTGCTGATCAAACTCCTCAGCCTCGTCAACCTACTCATCCAAGAGTAGCAAATGAAGTGCAGATTGACAAAATCATCGATGTCATCAATGCACCAGGTCCTCTCGCACGCTGAAAAGCTTCACATCTAACTAACTTTTGTGGGCACTTTGCCTTTGTCTCTCTCTTAGACCCCACCAAAGTTGATGAAGCATTCAAGGAGCCCGAATGGATTCAAGCTATGCAAGAGGAATTGCATCAGTTCAAGCTCAACAATGTGTGGGAACTTGTCGAGCGGCCAGATCCTCGCAAGCATAACATCATAGGTACCAAGTGGATCTACCGCAACAAGCAAGATGAAAATGGTCTTGTGGTGAGGAATAAGGCTCGACTAGTAGCTCAAGGCTATACACAGGTTGAGGGAATTGGCTTTGATGAAACTTTTGCACCTGTTGCTAGACCTGAAGCTTTTCGCATATTACTGGCTTACGCTAACAATCATAATATGTAACATGCCAAAATTTCATTTTGGAATGTTATGATATATAGCTATGCATCATCATCACATTGTTTGAATGAATAAAATGGTTGAAGTGCTTCCTTCGAATTTCTGAAAGGCCAATTTCATTTTTCCCTTTTTCTTGTTTCACCTATTTGAAAACCTTTGGAAAAGTTCAAAGAAAAGAGGGGAGTAACATGACACTCCACACCAGGGGCATCTTGGTGAAATATTTGAACAATAAAACCAGGGGTTATTTGAAAAATTATACAAAAAGGATTTAAAATCAAAGAAGCAATTTCTGAAAATAATTTTTTCAAAGTATTCAATATGACAGAGGAATATTGTTCATTCAATACCATTAATTCTCCTGATCATTTTAGCATATATATTTCCTATACTTGGAAATGTTTTGAATGCTTTAAATATTATTTGAATGCTCTGGAAATAGAAAGGAAACGAATTAAATTTGAATCTGGCCGGCCCACCTGCGTTTAATTCCCGAATTCATTCCCGATCGGCCACGGACGCGCTCACGCCGCCCTCTCTCTCTCTGACACCCCGTCCTCACTGCCCGATCCCGATAACTCCGCGGTCACCTTCCTCCTCGCGCCAGACAGAGCTCGCCGGAGATCTCTCCTCTCCGGATCTCCCTCCTCTTTCCCTCCCCGACCACCGCACCGGCCCTATAAATAGCCCCGACTCCCCACGCTCCATTTCCACCCCGAGCCCCCACTCTACCTCGCCGGAGCGCTGCCCCACAACCTCGCCGGAGTTCGGCACTCGACCGAACCTCCCGGAGCTCGTGCCCATCACCACACTCACCCCCGTCCCCCTCCGACGCCGCCAATCGACGCCGGAGCTTCGCCGCCGTCGCCTGAGCACCTCGGACGCCGTCCCAAACCACCGGAGCACCGCCCTCGTCAACTCGCCGCCTCGGCCTCGCTGGAGAAACGCCACCGCCGGTGACCCTCCCTCTGTGAGCCCCTCTCCCCCTCCCTGGACTGTCCAATATAAATCCAACGCCTAGGATTAGATTATTTTAAACCCGAACCGGTATCCTCTATAGCTCGGACGTCCGCTCGAATCGTCAAATCTCACACACCCCGTAACCAATCAGAGAACGCCACGTCACCCTGTCCGTTCGATCAGTTTTTTTTCTTTTCTTTTCTGTTTTAGAAAACAGAATGTTTTCTATTTTTGTTTTAGTTGTAACTTTTAAACTAATTAGTGTTTTTAATTGATTCTTTTTGCATTAGTTCACAAATATGATGTAGATTATGTCTGTATGCTTAGATTTAAAATTTGAAATTTAAATTTTGATTCTAATCAAATTTGTCTAAATTACAAAAATCTGTATAACTATAGTTTTAAAATATATTTTTGAGTGAATCTTTTTGACACTATTTGGTATTAGTTAAACCTATCATTCTACACAATTTGAGATTTTTTTTAAAAAAAAATTTAGTTATTGTTTTTAACAAAAATAGAATCTGTCTAGTTCTTAATAGGTTTTAACTAAATTGATTTTTATTCAATTTGAACCTAAACTAGTTTAAATTTTGTTATAGATTTCATTAGGTTTTGTTGATTCAACTTTAGGTGTATTTTTCTCTGTTAATAATATATGTTTCAAATTGTTTTGTACTGTAGTTGGAATAGGTTCATCTTGTTTTCACCATGTATATTGTTTAGAAGAAGTTTTGTAATATTTCTTTTAGCACAATATTTTCGTAATGAAGTACTTTCTCTTTTCAAATAAAATTTGATATTTACTTTTCTGTTACCTAAATGTCTAGTTGTTCAAAACCAAATTTTGACTTGTATTTTTTAGTAGGGATTTTGACCCCAAAATTTTATAGTCTTATACTTTAAGTGATTCTTCTTTTGATTGTGATTTTGTTTGTTGAAGCATTTGTTTACCTTGCCATTGAATGAATTGTTTTGTGTTTATGCTTATGGTGTGCTCTTGATTGATTCGTTAGATCATCCGAAGTGCGAAGCTTGTTATCTAGAGTCACTTGATTACGAGGATCGTCAGCAAGGCAAGTCACTTTGACCATGTATACCTATGTTTTATTGCATTAGTTCTTCCATCACCCCAATTGCATGCAAAGTAGGTGAATTGGAAACTTGGTTACTTGTTGTAGTATCATGTGGTAGGTACCCCTCAACCCTTTGACACATTGGCCCCGGGAAACGTTGTTTTACATTTTTGCTATGCTATTAGTAGACGGGGTTGGTTGTGTGATTCATGAGACTAGTGAGTTAACAATTTCAAGACCTACATGATGATCAAGTCTTCAAGACTCCAAGTTATTAAACTTACCTCTGGGTGGATGATGGTTGAACGGCGCCCTGGAGAAACCAGTGGTTAGCCTAGATGATGCTGGAGAAGTGCCAGTATTAATGCGGAAAGGTCCACCCAGGCACAAAGAGAAGGATGTATGCTTCAAGACCCAAGGCTTACCTGCACAGCCACAAGCCATTATGGGCTCTGGCTTGGTTGGATATCGTGGTGACCCTGGACAGGCGGTGCTACAAGATGTAGAAGAATGGTAGGAAAGGATGGGCACCGACAGAGTCTCGGGGAAACCCTTTTGAAGACCATGTTTTGGTCATCCGTTTCTCAAACACCATGAAGTGCGAGAAGTCCAACGGAGGCGATCAAATCTTGTGGGGAACGTGTGCAAAACTCTGCAGAGTACCCAAACCTAATCGATTAGCCATGTCCACGGTCATGGACAGTTTGAGCCAAAGGAATTGAAACTATCCGGAACTCTCAACACAATTAATTATATTGATGTGGGTTATTAATGTCAACTTGGGTATTAGAATTGGTTGGTGGAACCATCACATTAATCAACAAACATTGTAGTAATTACTACCCCACCTGCCATTTTTGCATATAGACTAGATGATTACTTTACCCCCTCTCTTGTAACTTTGCCGGCATATTCAATATGCTGACCTATACTTTTCCGACCAGGAGTGAGGATACGCTCTACGCTCGGTGAGATGCCCTTGGAGTCAGATGGACTCATCTACCTTTGGAGCTTCCGCAAGTTTATGGTTTAGTTTATCTCATGAGTTGGCCTTCAGCCACTTTATTGTAATCATTATTGTAATAAAGGACTCGATATGAGATTTCGATTAATTAATGTTGTGTGATTTCCCTTTGATATATACATTGATGTACCGTGTGTGCACCAGCATGATCTTGGGATGGTACAAAAACACCGAAGATTTGACCTTCCAGGTCGGGTCACTACATAATATCATCTTATATCAAATGGATTTGAAAAGCGCATTGCCCAATGGTAAGCTTGAGGAAGAAGTATATGTTGCTCAACCCCCAAGTTTTGAAGATCCTAAGCATCCTGACAAAGTCTTCAGACTAAACAAGGCCCTCTATGGCCTCAAGCAGGGCCCTCGGGCGTGGTACGACACTCTGAAGGAATTCCTCATGAAGAAAGGCTTCAAACCCGTTTCACTCGACCCTACTCTTTTCACGAAATCCTATGACAATGAACTGTTCATATTCCAAATATATGTTGATGATACTATATTTGTATGTACTGACAAACGTTACAGTGATGAATTTGCCTATATGATGAGTGAAGAATATCAAATGTCTATGACGGGAGTGTTGAAATTCTGCTTAGGTCTTCAAATTCGTCAGCAAGACAATGGCATCTTCATCTCACAAGAGAAATACCTCAAAGATGTTCTGAGGAAATTCGACATGCAAGATTGCAAAGGCGTCAAAACTCCAATGCCTTCAAAAGGCCATCTCTGCGCTGATGAAAATGGTAAAGATTTCGATCAGAAGGTATACCGCTCCATGATTGGCTCCTTATTGTACCATGTGCATCTAGGCCTGATATAATGCTAAGTGTCTACATGTGTGCTCGATTCCAAGCAGCTCCGAAGGAATCACACCATAAGGCTGCGAAACACATTCTTCGATACTTAGCTCACACACCAACACTTGGATTGTGATATCCCAAGGGCTCAAATCTTCATCTCGTCGGATACTCCGATGCTGACTATGCTGGAGATCGCGTGGATCGCAAGTCAACCTCAGGCACATGTCATTTCCTCGGACGATCCTTAGTCTGTTGGTCCTCAAAGAAGTAGAACTGCGTTCCACTCTCTACTTCAAGAGCTGAGTACATTGCTGCTGGCTCGTGTTGTGCTCAGTTACTATGGATAAAGCAAAACCTCAAGGACTACGGCATCATGCTCAAGAATGTGCCTCTTTTCTACGACAATGAGAGTGCCATCAAGATTGCGTACAACCCTGTTCAGCACTCCAAGACCAAGCACATCCAGATTCGTCATCACTTTCTTCGAGATCATGTACTCAAGGGCGACATCTCCATCAATCACATTCCTACTGAAGAACAACTGGCCGATATCTTCACAAAGCCCTGGGATGAAAAGAGATTTTGCAAGTTGTGGTGTGAGCTAAATATCTTAGAATATTCGAATGTTCTTTGATGAAGAACACACATCCTAACACGTATGCAAAATTGATGACTTAGATGTGCAACACACAAAGTAACGCTTTTCTTCAATCAATGAAGAATAACTCTCTAAGTGTGAAGAAATTAATGAAGAATTTGATTCTCAGAACTCTACGACAATTGTAAGCGGTGTCTGAAATCATCATTCTTATACGGTGGGTTACGCCACCAACCAAAAGTCGAAGTTGTTCAAAATTGATCACTTTTGCAAATTCTTCAAATTCCTCAAATTTGCAAATTCCTCAAGTTTTTCAAATCCATCAACTTTTCAAATTCTTCAAAACATTTGAGACACATATTCTTCATTGACTATACTTGAAACTTGAGTTTTTTTAATGTCCTCAACAGCATTCACTTATTGTTAATTCTTCAAGTTGATTGTCATCTAAGTGAATGTGATCGGACCCTTTCCCCGTTTATGCTAAACTCAACCCAGTCTGTTCACAAATTCCTCATATGCGTTCTACTTGAAACTTGTTCAAAGTCTTCACTGTGTCCTTGACAGTTGAAGAATTTGCGAACTAAAACTTTGAAATCTTCAACTACCAAAATTGTCGGCGGTTCCCGCTCAAACTGTTCCAACTCCCGCGCTTGGATAACCCACGATCCTCCACAATCTTCTCTACCCAGATCATGGGTGACACCTGTCGCGTGGAGAGCAAGGGTTAGGGGCAATCCTGTCCAAAATCTTAGGGAGGATCCATTTTTACTTCTTCTATAAATGCCCCCTTCCCATCTACTGTGCTCGATTACTCCGCATCTCATATCTCTCCCGAGCTCCATCCAAGCTCCACCGCTAAAGTCATCGTCGCCGGTGAGGAAGAGCTTCGCTGCCTCAACCTCGTCGTCGTCGTACTCGCATCGGCCGCGGAAATATTCATCCCGTTGCCGCTGTAGTTGTCTCCTTCTGCCAAGCTAGGGCATGGGAGATCTGAACGGACGAACCTCCTCATTTCATCTCTGTGTTCATCGTGTTCTTCACCAGGGTAATTAAAATTTATGTTTACTGCCCCTGTTTGATCCTCAACTACAATTACTATTCCTCAAATATGTGTTTAAACGTTATAAATCAAATACACAAGCACCTTCATCTCCTCATACTAGATACTTGATGATTTTTCCTAAGTAATGACTTTGTTCAAGATTCCTCAATTGTGGGAATTCTCAAATTTGCACAACTTTGGAACCTGAGGCTAAGAACACCTAGTAAAAATCCTCAAGACATCCATGGTCAAATTCCTCACACCTATCTCTCTTAAAATTTCAGAGAACGCATATGACCTCTTAAAATTCTTCGCACCTATACTCTATTCACAGGTACAACATGTCCGCTGATGAATCACTAGGTTCTCATCAACTTAACTCATTTGCAGCGCTACTTGAAGAAAAACTATGTACCTCTTTAGAATCTTAAAGAGTTCATATTCCTCAAGTGAAGAAAATGTCTGATGGAAAGAAACCTCAGAAAGGAGGGAAAAAGCCATATGTGCACACTGCATTTGAGATCCCTAAGGATCTGTATGATGAAGATTGCACACCTGAAGAAGAAACTCATGGAAAGGAGATGACCAAGCAAAGGAAGATTCGTCTGCAAAAGATTGGGAGGAGATGGGCCAAAGAATGGAGAGAATATCGTTATGTAACTCCAAAATACATGATGAAATTCGATGTAAAACCACCTTGCAGCAGGCCTCCTCTAGCTCCTAACCAAATTGCTGATCCTTCTAGCATCAAAACTGGTGAGGACTTTCCTGCCATGTGGGAAAAGCAACAAGCCAAAAATTGGCGAGGAAAGCCAAAGAGGTTGTGAAGAAATTCAACGAGGATTATGCTTCTGCTGCCTCTGCCGAAGCTTCTGCTAGTGCTCCGAAGAAGATGGTAAAGAAATCTGCTCTGAAAATTGACTCTTCAAAATCTTCAGTGCAAATTCCTCAAGGTCAAAGGCCTCAGCCCAGAAAACCTTCAGCTCCTGGAACTGTTGCTACTCAGCCATCTGCAACAGTCAAAAAGTCCTCAACTCTAGTGCATCTGGCAACATGCAAAAGGACTGAGGGTTTCGCGTTAGTGCCGACGCTCACTGCATGCCCCTCCACTACTGCAAAGTCTTCAACCAGTCCCTCTGCAATTAAACTGAAGAAGATAGCTGGACGTACTCAAAAACCAAGCTCTCACACCAGCAAGGCTCTGGTTACAATCCCTCAGATTCTTTAGATGATGCTGATGATGCTGATGATGAGGAATTGGTAGAAATCATCAGACAGAGTCAGCACAGGGCTGCTAAAGCAAAGGGAAGCTCTGTTCCTCTCATGTTGGATCCCAGGTTGATCCTCAACTTCATTGATATATGGCATGAGGACCCAAGTACTCCACTTTCCTCACTAAATCTGCCTCCTGAAGTGGATCATGTCCTCACCCACTTCATCTCTGAAGAACAATGGTAAAGAGAGCAAACTCAGCGGGCTAAGAGGAACAAGACTCGCAAAGAAAAGTTTCTGCGTGAAAATGTGATGAACTTGACCCTAAATCAACTGGTCACAGTTCAGTCCGAGATTCGCACCCTCTCCTTGGATCAACAAAGATATGATGTTGAATGGAAGGGCACCAAGGTCAGACTCGTCAAGGCTGCTAATGCGGCTGTAAAGGATCACAACACCGGGGTTGCAGCTCGATCGCAACCACAAAAGACTCAGTCTGAAGAAAATGCTCAGACTGAATATAAAATTCCTCAGGCTACTGATGAAAATGCTCAGCTTGAAGAAACTGCTGAACAAAGAGCTTTTGCATCAAAAGCAACTGCCAGTGCTGCCGAGGAAACTCAGACCACTGATGAACATGCCAGGACAACCCCGAATGTTGTGCCTGAAGAATCTGATAGGCCAGCTGAAGAATCTATTATGCCTCAAGAAACTGAACCACCCAGGGCAGCTGCATCAGTCGTTCCTGAAGAAACTGCTCATGCTGAGGAAAATCCTCTCAAAAGAAAAGCATCAACTTCTGGAGCCCCTGTGTTGAAGAAGTTGAAAACTTCGAAAAGTTCCTCAGCTACACCACTTGATGCAACTCCAATTTCCTTGGCACCAGCCTATGGTATTGTGCCAATTGGAGAAGCATATGACATTCCTCACGAAGAAGAGAATCATTCGGCTACTTCCTCAGAGCCTCTTGATGAGGAAATTGTCATTGGTGACACTGCATCAACTCCCAAGGTATGATCGCCCCAGGTTCTGCTAACTGCTGGCGCTGATGCAATTGATGAAGAAGTTGACATTGGTGACACGACTCTAGTCATCAATGATGAATATTGGGAATCTGCACATCCCAACTCACCTGTGGCAACTCCTCTGATGCTGATTCCTCAGTCACCTGCACCAATTGAGGAAATACCTCAAGATTTTGAACACCTGTATCTTCCAGACCCTAAAGAAATTCCAGTTGCAACAGCTGAGGAAATTGATGCTCTGGCCACTACTAAGGAACCTGTTCTACAAATCACTCAGTCTGTAGTTCCTCCCATGCCAACTGAGATCAAAGGGCGCAATCGACCAAATCTTCAACCTAAGCAAAGAATGCCATTCAAAGGTTCGGTCCGCCCCAAATTCCTTAGGACAAATTTCTTCAATGAACACATGTTCTTCACAGGACCAAATCCATATGATTTTGCTCGGACTGGTCGCACAAGGTTCTATACTCCTACGCAAATGAACTACTATGCCTCTGTTCTATGTGACAAGAAGAAAATCTTCGAGCACCATAATATTCCTCATGTGGACATGGAGTCTATTCCATCATTCACACCGGTGCTCTAGGTTCTTCATGATGCTGGGCTTCTTCCCTTCTGTGTAGATATCTGTGACTGGAACAAGGAGTTGATTCTTCAATTCTATGCCACTCTATACATTAGTGGAAATTCCTCAGACATCAACTCTTGGGTCTTGGACTGGATGAACGGAACAACTCATTTCACTGCAAGCACTTCTGAATTGCTTCAGTCTTTCCCAGTTCCAATTCCTTCAGATGAAGCCCGCTGCCTGTTCAATGATCCACCACTACCAAATCAGATGATGAATGTGATGATGAAGAAATCAGCGCCTGGAAATCCTCAAAGAACAACCTTTCTTGTGAAGGATTTGTTGTATGTAGCAAGAATAGTCTATCGCATCCTCAATCACACCCTATGTCCTTAGAAGGGGCACAACTCTGAAGAAGAAGAAGTGGAAGGACTCATGAAGAATATGCTTTTCAACATCATTCGTGGGATTCCCATCAATTTTCACGATTTCTTCATGAGGACTCTGGCCAATGCTGCTATGTCACCATTTGCATTGAAGCCCTTTGCTCCCTGGATTATGCATTTCCTCAGAACAAAGTCTTCAATGAACTTTGAGGCTGACTTCCAAAATCATTTCAGTTATCTGCCCCCGATTGAAGTCCTCAAAAGAACAATTGATGAAGGAAAAGGCAAGGATGTCATTGATCAAGGCACTCGTCCATTGGATGGTCAGTTTCGTCAAGCAGCATCCTACTCCACCAATGATGACTCTTCCACACAGGACTCCTCTACCAAAATCTCTGCCAAAATCTCTGCACAAAAGCCTCATGCAACTGCTGCTCGTGTGATGACTAATCGTGAGCTTCTCTTAAGTCTTCATCAGAAGGTCGATCAAAATCACAAGTGGGTCAAGCGTCAACTTGGGTATATTGTGCAGAATATGACTTTGACGTAGAACACTGTCAAGAGGAAGCACTACTATGCTCATGAAAACCTCAAGCGCTCTTGGGCTGTGCTAAATCACATCATGTCTTCTGAAGAATTGGATGAGCTAAACTTTGAAGAATATCCTGACTTCGCTCGTTGTCCTCGGAAGAAGTTTAAGAAAGTCCAACTTCCTCTGATGGTCACCAGTTCCTATTCTTCATCTCGCGAGCGCGATGAAGATGAAGACATTGACGATACTGCTGTTGGACCTGCATCAACAATCGACCCCGACAACGCTGGCGCTCCTTCTTCACCAACAAGATGAAATTTCTCATGGGGCGTTAGTCATCACTTTTTCTTCCCTTTTGGTCCTCGATGACAAAGGGAGAGAAAATTTGAATTAGTCTTCAAGCGGGTCTACATATATACAGGCTATTTTTGTTTAAGTTACAACTCTCGCTCTTCTGAAGTTTTTGGTTATTGAGTTGTAAACTTAAGTCCGATGGTGGTCTGATACTTTTGAACTATTTCCTCGCATGTTTATTACCTTAATGCATGCATGCTGAATTTCGCCAGACACCGTTTTCCTCACGCATTTCAAATTCTTCGTTTCATATATTCAAATGCGTGTATAATTACAAGATATAGGGGGAGCCCTCCATGTTCTAAACCTGCCATGTGCATTTGCAGCCCAAAGCAAATTCCTCAAATATGCGCATCTTCAGGGGGAGTTCTTCTATATCTTGCAAGCAAATTCCTCAAAATCTGTACTTTCACTTCATATGTTTATCCCCGTTGAAAACTTAACCTATTTGTCATCAATGACCAAAAAGGGGGAGATTGTTAGTGCATCTAGTGCCCCTTAGTGATTTTGGTGTATTGAAGACTTATAGGTTAAGGCACTAATAAGTTTGTGAGTGTACACAGGCTCTATAAGTCGATGAGGAGTTTGATTTATTCAGAGATTATCGACCTCTAAAAATGAATGTCTTCAAGTGAAGACTTTGCTGAAGACTTTCTGAAGACTTCGGTGAAGACTTTGTGAAGACTTTGACAATGAAGAAGTTGGTGTGACCTTGAAGATATGAATGAGGAATACGAAGCGTGAAGACTTTGTTTTCGTAGTTTCATTTTCTTTATTTGAGTCATAGGAAACACCGTACTATTAAAGGGGGTCGAGGTAATACTAAGGAAAATTTCCAACTGATGCTCAACTCCAAAATCCTCAACCCATACAATCCTTCGAGTGAAGCCTTTGGAAATCTCTTCCAATTCAGACACGATTTTCAGAGACAGAGACGAAGTTCTTCTGGTCTCTGAGGAAATTGATCTGACTGAGGAGTTAGGATTTGACCAGTGCGAATTGCCTACAAGTGAGGATTATGATAAGCTTCGGACTTTCATAGTTCGAAATTCCGACCGTTGCTGTGCTTAGCGCCAGCTGTCCCCAATCGTTCTTATCCACATAACGGTCATATCATTGGGGGCATTTATCAATTATCATGTCAGGTTGCACCCTGGCTATAAATAGCCAACCCCACAACCACTAGCTGGTTGGCTGCTCTAAGAGAGAACTGACATTTGTCATTTGAGAGCAACCCATCGTCTGAGGACTTGGAGAGAAAATCATCAGGGAGGAAAAACCCACAAACCAAACCACAAAACCCATAGTGATTGAGCATCACTAAAAAATTCCTGTGTGGAACCGAAGCTTGTTACTTTTGAGGACTGTGCATCCTCCAGACGGTTAGGCGTCATGGTCTAGAGCTCATGCGAAGTGACCTTGGTCTAGAGCATCTAGTAGTAAATTGTGGATCACCGGGTGACCAGTTTGTGACGGTTTTGGAAGTCTACCCTAAAGACTTACCACGAGTGTTGGGCGATGACTGTGTGACATTAGCTCAAGGAGAATATGGTAAGGACTGTGTGTCCTAGGACTGTGTGTCCTCTGGTTTAAATACTGGGCTGCTCCAAACCAGACGTACGACTGTCACAGTAGTTGGAACTGGGTCATCAAACCATTGTCTTCATCAAGCTATCTGGTTCTATTTTCTCAACCCCTCTATTCCTCATATATCTGTTGATGAAATTGATTGTTACAGTTGGAAGAATTTGACTGAAGACTTCCACAAATTCCTCACCTCAAATTCTTCAAGTTACCTTGCTCATCACTGCTTATCCTGTATCACGCTACTCTCTATTTGTGCATGTTTCATTTAATCATGAAGACTATGCTGTCACTATGTTCCTCATGCACTTGAGTACTTATTCCGTTGCTAGTTATTCATCACATTTCAAATTCCTCAAAGTTGAGATTCCTCAAATGATGAATTTGTAAAAATCGCCTATTCACCCCCCTCTAACCGATATAACGCACTTTCAGTCAATCTCACCTAGAGACCCTGAGCCGGTTCAAGAAATTGACGGCCAATCTCGCTTAGAGACCCTGAGCTGGTTCAAGAAATTGACGGCCAATCTCGCCTAGAGACCCTGAGCCGGTTCGAATACTTGACGGCCAATCTCGACAGAGACCCTGAACTGGTATGAGTTTAACCGTTCGAATCCACGCAGAAGAGCCGTCATATGAGTTTTTTGAGGAAGGAAAGATCGTCATCGCGTATTGTATCATGTCGGCTTATCAAAGCCGGGTCAGAGCAAGGCAATTATAAGTCCCGGGTTGCCGCAAGCGGAACTACCCGGCACTTGGGGGCTACACAACCGCAATTCTCCTCAAAAGTTCCGGCTCATCAATAGCCGCAGTTGTCGATAGAGGCTTCTTACCATCAGGTATAGCTTACATTATCCTAAAGAAAACCAGCTCCTTAATGACTTCGTCCGATGAGAGCCGGAGCCATGTTTCTTCGGTCGACAAAATTTAAGGTTTCAAATAGATTGTCCGGCTCTAATATTCTGGAGAAAGGAATGGCGTCTTAAAAGACAGACACCCTCATCAGAAAATCTCAAGGTATATCCCTGAAGAGCCGGCAACACATTAAAACACAGAGAGGCGCAAATATATATGGTCACCAAGTGGTAGAGTCATGTTTACTCTATTACAAAAGCTACTCTCAGAAGGAGAAAAAGTATTATCTGCCGCCCATGGCGGGTCATTACATAAGTCGGTGCTCACAAAGGTTAAAAGAATACAATTCAATTATTGGACGGCTCATCCTTCTCGGGGTCTTCTGCTGGCTTTATTTGGAGATTGCCCAAGTCCCAATTACAGTCAGCCAGAGTAGCAAAAGACCCTTCAAGGAATGGAGACGCGTCCTCACAAGGAAAGAGATCCTTACTACGGGCGGGTGTCAGATCTTTCCACTCGTAGAGAGGCCCACAGATTCTCTTCTCCTCTGCGTCATAAGCCGCCTGATAGGTGCTCAAGTCAGCTTCATCCGCTAGAACAGAGGCCATATAGCGCGACTCTTTGACACACCGGGTGTAATCTTCTTCGGTGAATTCTGAGCGTTCATCTCTTTTAGACGGGTAGCCATCCATCATTTCAGCCGGCGTTAGCTCGGGGGCGAAGGCAAGAGCCAGCTCAATCCAGCAACGGCTCCTTGGCGAAAGGCGGATTTCTTGAGCTCTTAAATCTGCTTGGGCATTGTAGAGAAGAGTTCCAAGACCCCTTTCAGAACAGTGGGGATCTTCTCCTTGTATTGCACGCTCTTGATCGTGAAGATGGCACCGCAGTATAACTGTTCCGCAAAAGTGTAAATGGCCTTCAGTGGCAGAAGGCTATCAGAAGCCAACTGCCGGCTCCTGGGACCTGGATAAGTCGGATAAAGTTAATGAGTCGCCAGTTTTTTCACTAGTACAAAGTAAGCAAGAAAACTTACCAAATAGGGCGGTTGACATCTTCGCGATGTGTTGTTTCATACCTTGAAGTTCCTCCGCATACCTGTAAGCCGCTGCTCAGCGTCATCCGCCCGTTTGGTTAGAGCGGCCTTTTCAGATTCAGTTGTCTCTTTTAAAGAGGTAAGCTCAGCAGTGACATTGGCCAGCTCCTCAGAGAGAAGCCGACACTTTTCTTCAGCAATGCTTCGGGCTTCTTGCTGAGCCGCCAGGTTGGCCCTTAGATCTGTCAACTGAGACCCGGCGTCATTCAAAGCTTCCTATAATACATCAAAATACAGGATAAGCCGCCAAAATGCAGGACGAGTGTTAAAAGCAAATACAAGTCTCAAACAGATTGCAAGCAATATATTTGACACTTGGGGCTAATGTATATTTGATCTTTCAAGTATGTAGTTCCCGTTCATATCCTTCGAAGCTAATCAGGAACTTGGGGGCTACACTATGGCTCTTCAATGTACTAATAATGGAAGCACCGATTCAACTTGATGAAGTACAAGCTAAAGCACTTTTAAGGGAGTTTGACATGACAATATCTGTAGAGGTCACAGAATGACCCGGCTCAACGATTCAGTATGTTAAGCCGGCTCTTGGGGGCTAGGTAAAGATATAGCAAGAAGGAAAAATACCTCATATTTTGTCTTCATGGAAGAGATCAACTGAAGTTCCAAATCCCATCTGGTGGTAACCCGGTTTATGTACCCGGCGTGTAGCTCTTCAACGGTCATCTTCTCGCACGAAGAGTCGAAGTTTAGTTTCTTCGAGGCTTCAGTCGGCTCTGTATGTTTGGTCAACACATGAGCTAGAGGCGTTTGATGACCAGACCTGGTGATAACAACATCCGGAGTGTCAGGGGTCTTGGCAGGAGTCGCCAGCTTGCAAGGAGCCCATAGAGGGCTCTCCATGATGACATCTTGAGCGGCCGGCTCCTTGGAGGCAGCCGACGGGTTTTCTTTCGGTTGAGTTTCCTCTAGTTGTTCGGTCTCCGGTTCTTCGATAACTAGGCCAGAGGAGGGCTTATTGGTCTTGCGATGTTTAGCTTGAGCACTTCAAAAAAGAAAGATCAGCAGTTGAAGATATTGCTGCCATAGTAACAGGCGGATATCCAGATATCATAGTAAGGAATGCTTACAGCGGGTTAATCTTGGGTGGTGGTATAATTGACTCCGAAGAGTCGCCGGAGGAAGGAAATTTCTACAAAAAATAAAACAGAAAGGTGAAGAGAGTATCAAGCTTACAAAGGAAAGACAAAAGGAAAAGAAGAGGTTTAAACCTCGATGGGGAGTTTCTTTGGAGCCGGAGAGTTTGGCAACCCGGACATGAGCTCGGTAGAGCCGGTGCTTCGAGTCTGTCGACGTTCAAATTGCTGTTGCTTTTTGAAGAGAAAATCGGGAGCCAGATAAGCAAGAGGGTGAGAAAGAGGAACTTTTCTGATAACCCGTCATGGATTTTGGGGGACGAAACATTCTGAGCCGGAGGAAAAGTAATTTACCTTAGGAGCATTAGCACGGCTGGTTTCTGCCTCATCCTGCGAGTAAAATGAGTGTTAATAAAACAGGAAGGTAAAAGATTAAGCAAGACAGTTGAAATTTTATCTCTGAGCTAGATAATGGTGGCGGGTCAAGCAAATTATCTTGCGGGGCATATTTTTTAGCCTTCTTAGTTGGGACCTTCTTCCTGGATTTCTTCGGAGGGGCAACATATTCCAGAAGTCTGAGTCGGCCTATAAGAGTGACCCGTAGAGTGAACACCAAATCAACAAGGTGCAAACAACGTCTAAGAGATGGATGGGAAGAAATTAAGCTTACATCGGGAGCCGGATAGTTGGCACTAAAAGGTGCCAGGCCAATTTCGCTACATGATCCGGAAGCTTCATGGACAAGGCTCCGGATGGCGAGGGTAATGTCATTTTCTATCAATGTGGATCGGCTGAAGCATAATGAGCTATCATACGTGCCTTTATATTCGCACATGAGTCAGCTTCTATGGCTTAGAGGCATAATCCGCCACGAAATCCAATAGCGAATTAGGTCCATCCCGATTAAGCCGTTGGCCATGAGAGCCTTGATTTTGGCATGAGCCGGCTCATATCTTGCGCGTTCTGAAGCTGAGAGCCGGCCAGGAAGTTCTGATGTTGTTGTGAGCCAGGAAGGACGATAACCCGGTAAAGGAAGCTCGTTATTATGGGAGGTGTCCTGGCAATAGAACCAGGTCTTGTTCCAGTCTTTGGGGTGACTCGGCATCTGCGGAGCTGGAAAGAGGATGTCTCTACGCTGTTGGATGGATATGCCTCCAAGCTCTAGGCTCGGGCCGGCTTTCACTTCAGTTTGCCGGTTAGCATAAAAGAACTCCCGAAAGAACCCCACAGACTGCTTGATTTGAAGGTAAGCTTCACAAAGTACTTGGAAATTGCATATGTTTGAGACGGAATTGGGAGCCAAGTCTTGCGGGTGAAGCTTATAATAGTGAAGGACGTCCCGAAAGAATTTTGAGCCGGGAGGCACGAACCCTTATTCAATATGGTCAGAAAAAACCACCACTTCACCTTCTTGAGGTTTGGGCCGCGTCTCATCACCTGGGACCCGCCAGCTAATGACTTCCTTAGGAGGAAGAGTACCCGCATGAACAAAATCCAACAAAAAGTCCTCCGTGATGCACGACCCAACCCAGTTGCATGAGTTGGACGCACGAGACATGTTGGCGGCTTAAGTGTTGTGCAAGATAAAAGGCGCGATGAGTCGAAGTGCAAGCAAATATTTTTGACGGCTTAAAAGTTTAAGGGTTGTACGGATAAAACGAAAGACCCGGCTGATAAGAGCCGGAGAACCTTGGCGACTCAACAGGGAATGGGAAGATCGAATAATCGGCTAAGGCCTAAAAACAGATTCTGCAAGATATTACTATATCTCTGGATCTACAAAAACCGAGAAAATAAATTTTATTCTGACCTAGCGATGAACAGCGGAGGAAAAAGAAACGGATTGGGGCCATCGTGGCCCATGCATTACGCGCGACCGGCCTGCGTGTGGTGGCGGTGCAAGAGCACATTCTAAAGGCGTTAGCGGCGTCGAGATACACTGGCGATGGTGGTGCCGGAGCCCGAAAGGCGGCGACGGAGCACTGGTGAAAACCCTACTACGGCAGCAGCAATCTAGGGAGCAGGAAAACTTACCGGAGATGGCGCGGCAGAGGTGGACGGATCTCTGGTACGTTCAGGGTGATGCAGCGGCCAAGGTTGGGGACGATGTACGGACGGCGTTGGAGCAAAGCTCGAAAGTGCTGGGGCGGCGACAGGAAGAAGACGAAGAAGTGGAGGCACGAGTGGGAGAATGGGAAACTCTGACCCGCACGGGTCATATTTAAAAGGGGGTTAAGGAAGGTGCGAAAATCCAGGCGATGACACCGTTTGACCGAGGCGGACGCCTCGATTCTCGGGATGACAGTTAAGTGAAAGATTTGGTGACACGTCAGCAGATCTCATGATGTCACACCGGGTCATTTCCGGGCGACTCGCCAAAAATGGAAGAGAAGGATGAAGTGTGCAAGCTAAATTCAACCTGGGGCCTAATGTTGGGGATATGACCCGCCGAAGAGGCTCCGGGTCATGTTGTTGGCTCATGAGCCAGCCCAAAGATGAGCCGTAAGACTAGTGGCCCAAGAAGATAGGCGACTCACGGTGTGGGCCGTACGACGGCCCATACAGAGAAGACCCGGGCGTGCAAGCCGACTCACACACATCTTAGTCAAGAAGATAGAGAGAGACTCGGTTAGCAATTGTAACGGACCGGATGTCCTGACCTCTTATATAAAGGCAGACCCGGGGCGACATAGGGGGCAGGCAATCGATAACTGGGTCAAGCTTTTAGCTCCTTGTAATCGATACGCAAGCAATACAAACACAAGCAGGACGTTGGCTATCACCTCGATTCGAGGGGCCGAACCCGGGTAAATCCGTGTCTTTCGTCCCGACTAACCCCTTTGAGTCCACCTCATTAGCGATGGCCTCGAACCTAAGTCCGTTCACCCAGACATCTGCCGTGATAAAACCACGACACCGTGCCACTGCCTACCGTGTCGTAACCCACCCTTGGGGTCAGCACTACACACGACCTCCAGCATACTATAAACACCAGAAACAACTTGCAACTCCTGGACTAAGGACTAAGAGACTGATAAGTCGAGAGGGTCAATTAAGTATCCGAACATGTGGTAGTAACTAGTCTTGGATCACAAACACGGAACTCAGTTCCTAAGAACGATCCCAATGAGACAACCTGCTATGTAGTCCTACATAGCCTCTCATCGCTACCTTTACCAAATCGAGTTCATCATAACATCATCACATCAGAACAACATCGTTTCACTGAGTTCATCACCCAGATGAATCCGACCTGACACAACTCTAAGCATAGAAAGCATAGCAGGCGAAGTAAGCTAAGCACATCATGGCACAAGCATCTACCAGGTATGCTAGGCTACAAGGTTTAGCTATTTACTGTGACAATGTCAGGATATGCAGCAGAATAGGATCATCTACCGTGTATGACTGACATGTGATTGATTGTCCTAATGCAATAAACAAGAGCAGGAGCAAAAGGGTGGGATATTATCGGAATGATCAAAGGGGTTGCTTGCCTTGCTGGGAAAAGTAAAGGTTCTCTCCTTCGTCGGGATACTCGGGGGTATCCTCAGGAGCAGGGCCTACCGCAATGCAGATAACAAACAATCAACACACGCAAGTGCAACAATATGATGCATGATCATGGCATGATAGCATGTATAGATGAGCTAATGCAACTAGTGTTCATGTTGATTTGAAATGAATTTGAATATAGGTTCAAAATTGTTCTTCACTTCAAATTCCATTTACTAACATATTAATAAATGTCAGTGTTCACCTATTTAGATTTCTCTAACATGCATGACAGTAGCACCATTGGATTCATTGGATTTTTCTGATAAATTTTCATATATAAATTATTTTCATCTCACCTATAGATTAATTTATATGAATTTTTGAAGTTTTGGATAATTTTTGGAATTATTTTTCAACTAGAAATTGCTTTTATTGCATCAGCTTGACATCATTATGACGTCAGCTGGTCAGCTGGCCGGGCCAGAGTCAATCCTGACATGTGAGGGCCACATGTCAGTGACTCAGACACTTAACTAACTAATTAAAACTAAATCCTAATTAATTAACAGAAACTAGGCCCACTGTCAGTGACTAATTAGGTTAATTAAAATAATTAATTAAATTCCTAATTAATGTTGACTTGGCAGGGCCTGGCCCCACCTGCCAGTGACTCAGGGGGTCAAACCCCGTGGTCAACTCTGGCAAGACCCACCGGCGTTGAGCCACCGGTGGTTCCAGAGACGACGGAGGGCAGCAAACGACTCAGCACACACGTGCGCGTCCATTCTGACCCCTCCCAGGAGATGAGATGGTCAAAATCGACGTCGGCGGTGAGCTGGGCAGCGGCCGGAGCTCGGGCGAGCACGGGCTTGTCGAACCAGGGCGCAACATGAGCTCTACTTGGCACCTACGGACTCTACACAGCCTCACGAACACGACGGAGGCCTCAGACGGACCATCTGGTCACCAGAACATGGCAGGCGTCGAGCTCAAGCAGCGGCGGCATTCAGACCTCGATGTAATCCGACGCTAGAGCACGCAATCAAAGGGGGAAAGAGGGGGAAAAGACTCAGGGGCTCACGGCGGTCACAGAGACGTCGAGAGCGGGCTCGGGGAGGGCCTGGAGTAGCGTCGAGCTCCACTTGATTTCCGGCGGCCAGATGTTGAAGACGACGCGAAGACGCCGATAGGGAGGTCCTGGCGGGGAACGGCTCGGCGAGGAGGAAGACGAAAGTTAGGCGGATCGATTGGGGGGCTCAGGGGCGAGGGGGGAGCGGTTAACGCGACGGTCGCCACGAGGACGATGACCTCCCTAGGCCAGGTGGGCTGGCCTGGCCTGGGCCTTTCTCCCTTTTTTTCTTTTTATTTCTTCTCTGTTTTCTCTTACTGACATTTTTTTATTTTCTTTTCAGGTACAAATGACTTTATAAAATATCCCATATATTTTCTATAATGAAGTTTGAATATTTCAAACTTGTCTGAAAAGTTTCAGGATATTTTGAAAACAAAAATAATGATAGTGCTTTATTTAATGATTTCAGGAGCCTTATCCATTATTTTTGAATTACTTTCATTGTTCAAATAATTAGAATGGTCCCTGTTATAATCATTCCCAAATTTACCAAACATAGGGAACATTTTTAGTGGGCATTTTGGATTTGTTGAATTTTCACCAAGTTTGATTTGTTTGGATTCAAAGTGAGCTTGGGGTTTCTTTTTGTTCCCCATTTCATGTTAATGCAAAATGAAAGATGATGCAAGCATAATACTATTCCTAGGACATCTAGCTAGGGTTGTGACATGACTACTCGCTTGAGCTGCCCAATGGACGCTCGTGAGCCGCTACACTGCAGTCCGATCTACAATAACATGCCGGTGATGTGTGTACTCATTCGAGACGCCGCACCCACGATCCGGTGTACTCCAACAATGATGGAGCGAAAAGGGGAAATATATATCTATTATCAAACTCCACTGGATAGGCGCTCTAGCTTGTCATCCACCGGCCCGGTCTACTTTAGGACATTGAAGAAATAAGAGTCGGACACAGAGGAACCATCCCTAGAGAATCAACAATTTGAGTCATCCATTATTGAGCCAACAATTCAAAGGTCAACAGCAAAGAAGAAGGCCCTGGAGGAGCTAGGAGAGCTGGACCAAGAGAGAATAGCAAACAAATGGGTCTAGAGGCATATGAACTCAATTTGGGGAAAAATGGCGTTGTTATGCCAAGGACATACGATGAGCATCACGAATATCATTAACTCATCACATCGTCTCTGGTTTGAATAAATTCCATCATTCAGCCGTGAAATATATGCCAGCTTATGCCACAGTCAACTATGAAGACTCTCAAGCCTCCTCTTCTAGTCGACTTAAGATTCGGAGACATGACTCTGCAGATTCATCTGGGCTCAAATATTCAAAAACCTCGGGTCATTCCAAGGAAGATAACTTGGCCCTAGGGCTGCTACCTTATTGGCGAAAGATTTAAAGTCTCCCAAGAGGACGAGCTGCCATGATGTGTTGTACAAACATGGGTCCCTGATTCATTGGATCATCAAAAAGTCACTTGGAGGCTTCCAACCCACTGGTTTTAGCTTTCATACCCTCTTGACCGCCTTCCACGCCATCGTAGCGACCCGACCTGAAAGGTCGAATCTCCGTTGTTTCCGTACCATCCCAAGATCATGCTGGTACACACACGGCACATCAATGTATATATCAAAGGGAAATCACACATCATTACATTAATCGAAATCTCATATCGAGTCCTTTATTACAATAAAAATTACAATAAAGTGGCTAAAAGCCAACTCATGAGAATATGTAAATCTTGTGGAAGCGTCGAAGGTAGATGAGTCCATCTGACTCCAAGGGCATCTCACTGAGCATAGAACGTGTCCTCACTCCTGGTCGCAAAAGTACTCTGCAACATGATACGTTGCAGCCATGTAGGTCAACATATGGAATATGCCGGCAAAGTCACAAGAGAGGGGTGAAAAGATAATCATCTAGTCTATATGCATATATGGTAGGTGGGGTGGTAAGTTTTGCGTAAAGCCAAGTTTTTCCTACATCAAGAGAGGGGCTAAGCAAAATATTACTAAGTTGGTTGATTAATGAGATGGTTCCACCAACCAATTCTCATACCCAATTGTTAAATACCCACATCATCATATTAATTGTGTTGAGAATTCCGAATGTTTCAGTTCCTTTGGCTCATGTCGTCCATGATCGTGGACACGGCTAATCGATTAGGTTTGAGTACTCTGCAGAGTTTTGCACACGTTCCCCACAAGATTTGGTCGCCTCCGTTTGATTTCTCGCACTTCAGGGTGTTTGAGAAACGGATGACCAAAACATGGTCTTCCAAAGGGTTTCCCTGCGACTCTGTCGGTGCCCATCCTTTCCTACCGTTCTTCTACATCTCGTAGCACCGCCTGTCCAGGGTCACCACGATATCCAACCAAGCCAGAGCCCATAATGACTTGTGGCTGTGCAGGTAAGCCTTGGGTCTTGAAGCACCCATCCATCTCTTTGTGCCTGGGTGGACCTTTCCGCGTGAATACTGGCCATCTCCAGCATCACCTAGGCAAATCCACTGGTTTCTCCAGGGTGCCGTTCAACCATCATCCACCCAGAGGTATGTTGAAAACTCGGAGTCTTAAATCTTGATCATTATGTAGGTCTTGAAATTATTAACTCTCTCAACTCTCATGAATCACACAACCAACCCCATCTACTAATAGCATAACAAAAAGTAAAACAACGTTTCCCGGGGCCAATGTGTCAAAGAGTTTGAGGGGGGTACCTACCACATGATACTACTACAATGTAACCAAGTTTCCAACTAACCTATCTTGCATGCAATTTGGGGAGATGGTAGAACTAATGCATATAAAACATGGGTAAACATGATCAAAGTGACTTGCCTGATTGATGATCTTCGTACGTGAGTGACTCTAAGTAACAAGCTTCGCACTCCGGATAATCTAACGAAGCAAACAAAGCACTCAAATAAGCATACAACCAAAATAACAACTCATAACATTCAGCAAAGAAGTATTAACAATCAAGGCAACAATGCACAAAAATCACTAGCAAGAAAACACACACAGTTTTGTTTACTAGGAGGTGATTGATAAAACACTACTAACATAATAAACTATTTTGAAATAACAAAACAATTTTTGACAGCAAGGAAACAGTAGAATATTTTATTAATAAACAGAATAAAATCAATTTAAGTTTGTTGGGAAAAGTTTAGTAAAGTTTATAAAAGTTTTGATAAGCACTATATGAATCAACTATAGTTATACTAACAAAAAGAATGAAAAACTAAACTTATTATTTATTACCAAAACATGTTGTTAACAGAAAATAATTTACAATTAAACCTGTCTTAGAAAGCAGAATTAAATTATATAAAACTTTGTTTGAAAGCAAAACTATTACTAGTTAGTTGTTTTAATCAAATTATGCCTATTTGAAAAGAAGTTGTGATTCCTATGTTAAATAAAATTAAACTAAGAAAAATTATATTTTTATTAACAGTGAGTGAAAACACTAAATGTTTATTAACAGAACCTAATAAACAAATGAAACCAAAACTAAATTTAAACTAATTAAAACTAAGTAAATGAAACTATACTATAATACTAGGCAGATTCTGTTTTTGGTTAAAACACTAATCAAATATACCCTGAAAATCCTCAAACTAAACATGAAGATAGTCCGAAATAATACCAAACAGTAGCAAAAAGATTCATATCAAAATCTATTTTCAAACTCTAGTTATTCAGATTTGAAGATTTTGAGCAAATTTTATTAAATTCAAATTTTATAGCTCAAATTTGAAATTTAAAAGTACAGGGTGAAACTACATGAAAAATGTGAGGTAATGCAAAAAGAATCAACTCAAAACATTAAACAGGGTAAAAGATATAAGCAAAACAAAATTTGAATACACTCTGTTAATTAAAACAAAAAACAGAAAAGGAAAATTGATTTGCAACGGCCAGGGGTGACGTGGCGCGATTCTACTGGCTGGCTAGCGCGTGCGTTAGTTAGTTTCGAGCGGGCGACCAAGGCCAAGGAGAAAACGGTTCGCCATTTTAATGTTCTAATCGGAGCCGTTGGATCTAGATCGGAGGGAGGGAATGGGCTCGACGATTTTACCGGAGGGGGAGGAAGAACTCCGGCGATGTGGCGACGACCGGTGGTCGTGGTCGTCGACGGAGGTGGCTTCGGTGGTCGAAACGGAGCGCGGAGAAGTCCAGACGGCGTCAGTGGTCCTCCTACGCCGATTGATGGTGTCGGAGAGGGGAGGGGAGGTCGGAGTCGACGGCAACGGCGATGGGGAGGTCCGGTGGTGGTGGAAACTCCGGCGAGACATTCTTCGACGGTCTGGCGAGGGACAGAGGGGGTTCGGGGGAAAATGGAGAGAGGGGAGTGGGTGTCTTATATAGGGGCGCTGGGGAGTGCGGGGGAGGAGAGAGGAGAGAGATCCGGGAGGAGGAAAAGAAACGGCCGGCGAGGTCGTCGGCGCGTGCGGGGGAGAGGGAGATGATCGTTCGGGTGAAACGGTCGGTCGGGGGTGGGACCCGGTTGCAGTGAGAGAGAGGGAAATGAAAGCGCGTCGGTCGACCGGCTTTTAATCAATACGCGAGTAACTGCCCGTGGGCCGGCCCGTTTAATACAGTAACCGTTACCGGTTTGTGTTTAATGTTTTTCCAGAGCGTTTCAAAAACCTTTAAAGCATTCAAATGTTCTCTAAATATAGGAGTATTATATATCAAAATTAACAGAATAATAAATGCTATTTAATGAGCATTTTTATTCTGTCATTTGAACACTTTGAAAAAAAATATTTTCAGAAATTGCCTAATTGTTTTTAAATCCTTTTTGCAAATATTTTCAAAATAACTCCTGGTTACTTTTGGTCAAATAGATGACCAAAATGACCCTGGTGTGGAGTGTCATGTTACTCCCCTCTTATTTTGAACATTTTACCAAGATTTCAAATAGGTGAAAGCAACTTAGGGAAAAATAGAAAGGGCTTTCAGAAGTTTAGAAAGGGCATTTCAACAAACACATGTATTCAAGCAATGATGATGATGGATGCATAGCTATATTTCATAACATTCCAAAATGGAATTTTGGGATGTTACAGCCATATTTGGGTTAAACCTGCCTATTTGCAACTTGCCACTCAACCATGTGACCCACGAAACTCTTACCAGTTAATCTCGAAATAAAGACCCTGAACTTGTCAAGGTTCTTGATAGTCAATCTTGCAATCAGACCATGTACTAGTTAAGGTTAAAACGGTGGCCTATGTCACGAGATGTCCGGCTTACAGAAAGATAGGATACGCTTCCCCGTTTGTTGTAGTCTCTCCGCTATGTGGCCCGTTCGTACTCTTAACAGTCAATCTTCTTTAAGACCCTGAACTGTTTAAGGTTAAAACGATAGATTTATGTCACGTGAGAGCCGGCTTATGGGTTTTGGGGGTACTCATGCCCTGTTGTAGTCTCTCTGCTATATGGCTCGTTTGTACTCTTAGTAGTAAATCTTTTTAAGACCCTGAACTGGTTAAGGTTAAAATGACGGATCTATGCCAGGTGAGAGCCAGCTTCTGAGGTTTTGGGCAGTCATGCCTAAGTTTTTGAAAATAACAAAGCTTGAGTTTTTTTCCTCAAGAGATAAGAACAAGAGTTGATCTCTTCTGGTTGTGCCTTTAAAGATGACTTACAAATATTTGAGATATACATATTCTCTGTTGTCATGCATTGTAGCATACATTGCATCGTCATTGCATCATCTTACCATGCATCATATATGCATGAATATCCTGGTTTATATTGTAGAAACCGGTTTTCAAACCGGGTTACATATTCCGATTCTTAATAGACAACATGGGTGGATTTTCATTATGGTTGTCATAACCAGTATTGAATAATTGAAGTTTTAAAACCAAGTTATATTATTCAAAGCATAAATAGCCAACATGGCTGGATTTTCATTATGGTTATCATAACTAGTATTGCATGATTGAGGTTTTCAAAGCCCCTTCAGAGTAATGGCTATTATTCCTTCATCCAAAAAATACCAGCTTACAACAAGGAGTATGGTTCAACATTGATATGCAAGGCTTTCAGCACTTTCAGCAACTTCGACAGTGGATAGGATTTTATTCTGCAATGGAAGGAATAGTCCCGAATCAATGCAGGCATATGACTGACACTTGGGGGATACATTATTCAAGTCCAGTTTATATCAAGTATGTAAGTCCCATGTCGCTGCAAGCATACACCACGACAGTTGCGCGATAATGCAAGTTTTTTTCAAATCATTACATTGTCAACATACCCTGTTATATCAAGGAGATGAGCCAGCCTTTTCTAGCCTTTTCTAAGTCTGAGCCCAGTATTGTCTTACTAAGATGGCCCTTGGGGGCTACACATTGCTTATCAAGTCTACATAATTAGCTCTGCAGAAGCCCCTGCTCATTATTGCATAATGACCTGGCCCTTTGGGGCTACACTGGCTAAAGTATTATGAGCATAATGCAATTGCAAGTCCCAGGTTGCTGCAGGCAAGACAACCCAGTACTTGGGGGATACATATGTGGGACATTCAACATATGAATGGTGACTCAGACGAACAATCCAGATTTCTCTAGAGTTGCAATATTTATATTGAAGCAAGTCTTAAAACTATCACTATGTTCCACTCTTAAGACTTGGGGGCTATAGGTAGTATGGATATGAGGAAGGTATGCCTTCAAATTTTCAGTTATGAGGGAAACACAAGAATTTATCAAACCATGGCAGTTGATAATAAGGGTTATTTTGTATCCAAGGAGCCAACGTTAGTGTATCGATATGATAGAGTTTCAAAATTTTCACGAGTTGGTCAACTAGTCTTTTTGAGTGAGTCGGGCCATTTACATATTATTATTTCAAGAGTTTAGCATGAATAAATTTAAAACTAAACTGGGGGCTAATACCGGGGATATTCCCCACGACCAAGACCTAGCTCATAAGGATAAGCGCCCTAAGGCTTAAGTAATTTTTGGGTTGAAGTTGCCCTGACATTAAGTCATCTTTGGACTTAAGCATCACCGTTGAGACCCAGCGGGTGAGACCCGGCGGGTGAGACCCGGCGGGTGAGACCCGACAGAAAGTTATGCGCCGGCAGAAAGTTCTGCCCCGGCAAACAGTTATGACCCGATAGACAGTTACGACCCGAAAGACAGTTATGCCCCGGCAGGCAGTTATGACCTCACAGACAGATGAGTCCCTAAAGATAAGTCCCGGAGATGAGTCCTTGAAGATGAGTCTTAAATATAAACCTAGTTGTAAGCTACCCATCTAGAGATAAGCAGCCCGAGACTGAGAAGCCCATGGGGAGAAGACCGTAATAAGAAACCTGTGATGGGAAGTCCGAATAGGTTAAGTCCTAATCCTACTAGGACTCTACATGTAACCCGCCCCTTCAACTTATATAAGGAGGGGCGGGGCACCCCAAGAGGCTCATGTTTTTAGACGTCTCAATAGACAGGTCTTAGACAAGTTCAAGTCATTAGAGATAGACAGATTAGAGGCTCTCGAGATTAGAGGTAGCAAGACAACACCTTTGTAATCGAGATCACCCTCATCATCAATACACACAAAGTAGGACATAGGCTTTTTCCTCCATCAGTGGGGCCGAACCTGGGTAAACTCGTGTCTCTCAATTCCAACCAACCCCTCTCAAGACGCCACCTAGTTGTGATGGCCTCACACCTAAGTTATCTTGCAAGGACATCTTGCCGTGACAAAATCACGACACTAGTGAATCTACTCATAACAAGGAGCCTCAGGATTAATGGATGAATCGCAAAATTTCCTCTTCTGGGTCTTAGCCTTAGCCCTATAAACAAGACAACATAATGATGAATATGCAAGGTTAAGTTTAGTAAGCAAATATATGGTATAAGGTAGAAAGTTTAGCCATGATTGATCATGAGGGGTGGCAGCTTTGTGGTAGTTGAGTCGCCCGATGAAAGTGATGACTCATGATAATTTGAATCGGAAGGATTAAGAGGTTGCCGGATAAGGCCAGCATTGGAAGAGAAGGGGTTGGACTATGAGGGACCTCATTTTGTCGCTTCCGGGTGGCTGATTTGTTGGGTAAGCTGGCCATAAGGTCACCAGAGATGCTCCGAGTATGGCATCTTGATTCAGGCCGAGTGTTGGTCAAAATAAAATTGGGATCCAAATAAGCATTTGGGTGATAGAAACTTACTTTTCGAATGATCTGTCTTTTTTTCCTTGGAGACAAGGATTCTGAGCCGGAGGAGATGGAAATTACCTCAATATCATCGGTCCGGCTTGTTGTAGCATCACCCTGAGAATAATAGGCGTCAACCAGTTCAATAAAAAGACGGATGAGGAAGTCAAGTTTTACCTCCATAGATGCATCAACCATCGTTGACTCACCCCTAGTTGACGGATCTTCCACAACCGCCCTTCTTCTTCTTGCTTGGGGTGCATTTAAGCTTATTGGTGTCAGTTTTCCACTTCTTGTTCCAGAATGGAGGGTCTGCCTATAAGGTTGACAATAAAAATGACAAGTAAGCTTTCAAGTTTAAAAATATTCTATGAGCTGGATAAATAATTATCAAGGATTCTTACTGGAGGAGTAGGGTTGAGAGTGCAGAAGGGATTCAACCCAACTTGATTGCAAACTGCTTGAGTTTCTCTGAGCAGTTTCTTCATAATACGGTTAACATCATCAGCTTCCAAATCCTTATTGTTGTATATTTGCTCGTCATCTAAGCTTGCCAGAGTAGTTGCACATTAAATTGACGCGACGACTCAATGGTCAGATCCTCCAAGATACCGAGCACCGGGTTAGATCAACCCCAATCAATCCATGGGCTAACAAGGCCCTCAGCTTTGGATAGAAGGGGGTGAGTTGAGAGCTTTCTCCGGGTGAAGCCCAGCAAGGAAGTGCAAATTTCATTGGAAGACGATCTGGTCTGTAAACCGGCAGAGGATTTTCACCAGCAAGGGCTGTGTTCCGGCAATGGAACCAGGTTTTAACACATCATTGGGGTGGCTTGGCAAAGTGGCTACAGGACAAGAGCAGTCTCCTCGCCTTTGAAACTAGACCCCACCGAGCTCTAGACTGGGGCCATCAGCACATTCAGTCTTGTAATTCAGATAAAAAAATTCCTTGAAAAGAGGGACAATGGGCTCCATTTGCAGGTACGCCTTGCAAAGTACTTGGAACTGGCATAAATTGGTTATGGAATTGGGAGCCAGATCTTTAGGGTGAAGATTGAAAAAGCCTAGAACATCTCGGAAGAATTTTGACCCGAGGGGAAAATCCCCAAAGAAGGTGATCTATGAACACCACTACTTGTCCTTCGCTGGGTTAGGGAGTTTCATCTCCAAGGGCGACCCTCCATCTCCAAGGTCTTCATAGTCCTTGAGTATAAGATCAGAAACTTGGGAAGGCACCCAATTGCATGTGGTGGTCTTGGACATGATGAATCACTTAAGTAGGTGTTAAACGAGTTGCAGACACATATATGGCGGGTTACTTAAGAAACGATAAATCACTTAAATAAGTTGTATGATCAGACAACAATGTTCTGGCAATTATGGTCAAAAGTAAGTTGGTATAATTATCTACAATAGGTGAGTCACCTCATGTTAAGGCGACGCCTAAATGAAGCGATCTTGTAACATGGCGGGTTAAAGTCATAGTGATGAGCCGGCAAACATAAGGGTGTCTTATGACAATCAGAGATTTCTGTTTTTTTCTAAATGTGGGGCAAACAAGATTCTACCGAAGCGACTATAATTATGGATCTACAAACTGGTCAAAAGGAAAATATTTACTAAATCTAATGACAAGGTATGGAAGTAGTGGTGCTCTAGTTTACATATTCTTGATGGGGATCTAAGTACACTACACATGAAATGGAGTCATTACTCATACCACTCTAATTCCATGAGGAAACTCGTTGAAACTACACATGGACTAGCAATGGAGATGAACAAGTGATGAACTTCGATAGCTCCGACAAACTCCGATGAACTCATAGAGATGTGGGGAAGGAAAATGACATACCTAACAATTGCGAGGGACGATGGAGACGTTTTGTTGGACCTTGGTGAAGATGAGGTGATGACCATGGTCCTGGAACAGTCGGATGGCGATGGAGGAACGACAACGACGAAGCGGTAGAAGCTCAGGCTTGAGGAAGAAGAAAAAGCAAGGGGGAAAGGTAAAATAGTAAATGAGGGGCCCCTCGCTAGTATTTATCCGGTGAAAAGCCGAAATGGTAACAGGAAGGCATAGGAATCAAGGAGGCACAGTAAAATTTGGAGCCAGAGGCGCCTCGATTTGTTGGGTTCTACCATAGGTGCATCGCATGCGAATTAAAATTTCCTACGCACAGAACAACCAAGAACAAGCTATAGAGATGGATCACAGATTGTTACCACTAGATGCGCAGTGTCGTGCAACGGAAGTAGAGTTGGGGCAGCGCATTCGTGTGGTCCGTCTCCTCCTTGTACGATCTCCCTCGAATAGCCGTTCCAATCTCTCTCGACCAGCCGGTTGCCAGATCCCACGTACAGGTCCTCCAGAGCGGCGCAAGTGCACCGCCTATAATGGTATCTGCGCGTGCAAGAGGAACACCCATGTGACGGACTGCTAGGTCCGATCACACGGTCGGCAACAGTGAGTGGAGGTGGCTAGTTGCAACTCATGCAAAGCCCTAATGATGGCGTCGAAGCAATCAACCGGATGGGTGTACCGCACCTCTACTATATATAGGCATTTGACACGGTTTCGAATCTTGGGCCTCACACAGATCCTAAAGCCCATGTGTTCCTTCCCTTAAGCGCGTGACCCTTTAGGTTCTCGTCCACTTGGTCGCAATTCAGATGACATCTGACTCGACCGGTCGGTAGAGGCCTGTAGCAATACGTGCTGAGTCCAAGTATCTGATGAAGCTGGTTAGGCAAACCTGTACTTCACACTTCTGTTCCCTTTGCCACACGATATATGTTGTCGTGCACAAGGCGGTATGGTCATCCTTGTTGCAGCATGACCTCTTTCTCATTCCCGTTAATCCAACCAACACTTCGGATTATCTCATAATCCTCATCGCATGGCCATGCTTATCTAGGTCGGATCACCCGAGCGGCCTAGAGTATATCTCTCCTGTTCGGAGGGGCAAATCCAATCTTGCTCGATCATGTCTCGCAACATGGGTCTGGACAAGCCCGAAACCTACCTTTGTAACTACCTAGTCATGGTGTAGTGTTTGGTCGGCCCAAAGTAAGTCTGTCACCATCCTGAGTACTTGCGCTACCTAAGGTGTTAGGACATAGAACATATGTTGTAGTAGAGACTCACGGATGACCTATCACTACATCTCATAGTTGGGTCTATCCAAGTCAGACCTTATCTCAACTCAGATCCGACTATGTCGAATCCGACAAGACCTTTCTGAGTCCATATTATCTGGCTACCATCCAATGCTACATGGTCTGTGAGACCGAACCATCCACCGTGTCATATGCTAGTTTGATTAGTTATGCATCCACACAACCCTTTGGACTAGGGACCGTTTAGGACAGTTATTATACAATGCATAGTCTCACAAACAAGTCATGTACTTGTTAATACACATCAATGATAATGTCCAAGGACTATCTTTATCCATAAGCACATAGGAAATATCATCATGCATGATTGCCTCTAGGGCATATCTCCAACATGATTCTCGGACTAAACGGATACATGCAAAGACCCGTTGTCATGTCATCATTGATTTCCTGGATTTCCTGCGAGTGATGTCATGGATGGGTAGAACAAGAAAATTACAAGTCTGGAGTTTTCATAAGCCAATGTTTCATCACTCAGAGAAGACGCAGATACTATTAGGAGATAAGCCACCAATTTAAGGGGGTGGAGATTGACATAAATGAATTCACATCAACTGGGGCCTAATGTCGGGGATATAACTCCACAATATAACCCACCCTATTGGGTCGGGCCATTATGATGGAGGCTTGTAAACTATACTCAAGGTGGGCCATGATGTTGAGCACAAGACTGGCAAGGCAGCTTACCAAGTAAGCTGGTCGGCGGCCTAGTGTACGAAGACGGCGACTCAAGGCCCAAGAGGTGGAAGTTGCCAAGAGTTTCCTTGTTTAGGAGGCAAGGCGAGTTAGAGACGTACTTGGTCACAAATCTTAGCACGACTCGGACTCTTGTAAGTCCGAGGTCTCGACCTATATATAAAGGCGCCCCCCTAAGGCCAATAGACTTAAGTAACAATCGATCAATAGCTAGGTCAAGCACATCCGCTCCCTTGTATTGATCACCAAAGCAATCACCAGAAAGCATGAGTAGGCATTTACCTCGATCATGAGGGGCCGAACCTGGGTAAACTGTGTCTCCTGATTCCGATCAACCCTGACAAACTAACCTCCCAGTTACAATGGCCTCACGACTAAGTCCTAAAACTAGGACATTTGTCGTGACAAAACCACGACAGTTGGTGTCGGTGTCAAAACCTGTAGATCTTGGGTAGGGGTCCCTAGCTATTGATCTTGGATCAATGAGGAACAAGGAACACATGGACAATATTTACCTAGGTTTAGGCCCTCTTGAAAAGGTAAAACCCTACGTCCTGCTTGATTGTATTGATGTGTGTATGATGATTACAGAGTCGATCTACCACGAGATCAAATGAACTAAACCCTAGATGAGTCATAATAATGGTTTTTGTGAATATAAGATTGTCTATTGACTAGCCTCGCCTCAATTTATATAATGCAGTAGAGGCCTAGGGTTTAGAAGAGTCCTTGTCTTGTGCGCCAAGTCTTGTGCGCCAAGTTTAGAAGAGGCCTAGGGTCTTCAAGTTGAGGATGCTCCTCGGTTCTTCTGAACAGTTCTTTATCGTTGGTTGTCTATCTTGAAAACTGGTTCAACAAATTTTCCCATCTTTGATCTTGAGGACCGCCGAAGTGTATCCGAAGAGTTCACACATCGGGCTCCCGAGGAGCCCCCTTAAGTTATCGAACTTTATCAATGCCATCTAACTTTTTATACCACACCTTGGGTTTGAAGTGTTTCTCATGTGGTGGTGTCCTCTTGCTTCCGATATCCAACGCTGAACTACATTTGAGGTGTCTTTTCTGCAGCCGAGCTCAAACGCCGAACTGCATCCGATGTGTCTTTCTATAGCCGAGCTCCAAGGTCGGCATCTGAGGTGTCATAGATTACATCGGTATTTGAAATAGTGAATGAGTTCAGCCGAGCTTAATGCCGACAAGGCTCTCTATTGAGCCAACCACTTGCATCCGAGCTTTACGCCGTACTGCTTTAGAGATGGTGCACCACGTCGGTTGTGGGCTGATTTTTTTGTGGACCTAAAATCTGAGATTAACCTGAAGTGCAGACTTGATGGATATAGACAGTAGCCCTTGAGACTTGGTGTCACGCCCAAGATGTGATCCTATCCTTATTTCGGCACGAGGGCCTCGACAGGGATAGAAGTGCATCTCGTCGTGTTGCAAGAATGGATATCATTACAAGTACATGTACAGAAGAGATGAGTATATGGAATTGGCTTACACTCGCCACAAGCTACATCAATATCACATCAATACAACAACATATCCAAACATCATACAGAAGAGCAAGGTCCAACTACAGACGAAAACAAATGACAAAATGACATCCATCCTTGCTATCCCAGGCTGCCGCCTGGAACCCATCCTGGATTGATGAAGAAGAAGAACTACAAATCAAAAAAACAACACACTCACATCAAATCCTCGCATTACCTGTACCTACAACTGTTGTTGTAGTAACCTATGAGGCACAGGGACTCAGCAATCTCATTTCCAAGGGTATCAAGACTATTAAAGTTTAATAGGTGAGGAATGGTTAAGTGGTGAGGCTGCAGCAGCGACTAAGCATTTATTTCAGTGGCTAACTTACGGATACAGAAAGTAAAGTATGGTGGTCTACGTGTAACAGACGTGAACTAGTAATGATCACTAACTGATCCTGAACACCTACTTACGTCAAACATAACCCCACCATGTTCTCTCTCGGATAAGGACTCACGAGAAGAGACAATCACGGTTGGTGTATCTTATTTGAGTTTACTTCTAGTTTGAGTTTACTTCTAGTTTGCTATGACCTGGTATTAAGCAAAGTATCCAAGTTTGCCACATAACCACGGGCATGGCTTTCCGAAAGATTTAACCCTGCAGGGGTGCTCCAACTCATCCATCATAAATTAACCACACGCAGTGGGAATAACCTCGACCACGGATCTTGTGATATTCCTAGGCAATTCCAAAGGAAATCCAACACCTCGAGATAGCCCGAACAAGACAAGAGTTCCTGACGCAAGACGTTCGAGAAAGGTAAAACAAATCCACCAAGGCCTCCCGACGTGTCGACGATCCCGATAGGAGCCACGTATCTTGTTCTCAGGACACGGCGGATAAGCTAGTGTACAGTGGCCTAATAGAAATATCCCGAGTTTCCCCGGGTTGGCCCCGCACGGTGCTATAGTTTTGGACCAACACTCATGAGGAGCAGTGGCCCGGGTTGTTGATTAATTGTCCACGGGTGCCGGCGGGTCCCTATGCAATTTTATTAGTTATTAGGCAAATGTAGTACCAATGTTGGGACTTGCCAGACAAGCTTTATCCTAAAACGAAAATCAAGGGGGTCCCAATAACAACCCCGAGAATGTTAGGAGCGCTCAATTATGGAACATAACACCGGTTCATAAGTAACTAGGGAGGCAAGAGTGGAACAAAACACCGAGCAAAAGGCCAAGCCTTCCACCCTTTACCAAGTTTATAAGTGCATTAAATTAAATAGCAATAATATTGTGATAAAAAAATAATATCCATGTTGTCACATGAAAGCAATTGCACCTACATCTAGAAACAGTATAAGAAGGGTTGAGCACGCGGTAACATAGCCAAACAATGGTTTGCTGGGACGTGGAGGGGTTAGAGGCTTTTCATGGCAATGTTGGGAGGCTTGACAAACAAGTGGTAGGTAGCGAGACATAATGATAAAAGCAAGACAACTAGCATAGCAATGATAGTAGTGATATCCAGGGAAATGGGTCATCTTGCTTGAGATCCCGCTCGGAAGAAGAACGAGTCGATGAAGAAGACGAACCGACGTAGTCGAACGAATCCTCACTCTCCGAAAACTTTCGGAACTCTATCGAGAAGGAACAAATAAAAAAAAACAATCAACACTCTGTACACCTCAACATATGCATGACATGATGCGCAAACAACTATGATGCATGTCCGGTTTAAATATGCAAGGCATGGCGAATCACATCAAACAACTACTACACATTAAAGTGAAGCTCAATATGCAACTCGTTGCATATTGACAAAACTCCACGATTGATTATTTAGTTCACTCTCATTTAGGTACACGACAATATTAAATATTTTGAAACATGGCATGAGGTGAATCATGAACATCTATATCATCTAGGCATTTTAAATGGGGCCGGAAGCAACATATAGCATTCCCAAAACATCCCCATAAGCATATTATGATTTAGGTCCAGATCTGTCCTAACACAATTTTAGATTTGTTAAACAGAAAAATAAATGTCACCATGTGATTCTACACGTTTTCCTAGCCAAGTTACATATGTGGAACATTTTTATCGAAGCAACAGTTTTGGAGTTATGAAATAAATCATTTTAACATGGCATTTACACAAATCAATGCAAACAGCAAGTTCAAATATTTTTATCTGTGTGAAAGTTGGATATTATTAAAGTACACAAAATTTAAGTCAAGTTTCATATATAAAAATTTAGTTCATATATTATTAAATGCATGATCTAGGGGGACTTTTGTGCAAATATGTAAAAACCAGTTAAATTGCTAAATTCGCTACGCGGGAAAAAACACACACGGGATGAATCTACAAGCACATGTTATTATCATATGCCCGGTGCGAGGGATAGGGCATTGGGGGCTCACCTCGTGGGCTCGGCCCAAGACAGGAGAGGCTGGGACTGGACCGGCTCGGGCTGTGGTTGCGGCCCACCGCGGGTCAACACGCGCTGGGGCTTAGTTCCCAGTCTCCGGCCCGAACACAGGGAGGCGGCTGTGGCTTCGCCAGCGATGGGCAGCGTTAGGAGGCGACCGGTGGGCAACATGAATGGGTGGATCCGGCGGTTAGGGACCCGGATCCATCGGCGGAGGTTGTCGACGACAAGTCTCCGGCAGTGGAGCGCGACTCCATGGCGGGGTTAGCCTGCAGGCAGAGAAGGAGAGAGAGATGAGAGGGAGATATGGAAGGAGGAAGGGAGAGGGATCAGGGCAACGATTGTAGCATCTCCGACGGAGCTTTGACAAGGGGCGGCATGTGCTCCGGCGCCGGCGAGGCCTCTTGTGAGGCGTAGGGAGGCACGACGCTGGTGATGGAGCTCGGGAGCAAGCTGCTCGGGCGCCTGCGGTGATGTGGGCTTGGGGTGGGCCTCCAGATGGTCCTGGGCGGGCCCAACGACTAGAGGTAGGAGGAGGCTGGCCAAGTGGGGGCTAGGTTAGGATGGCGCGGATTTCAAGGCAGGGTAAGCTAGGGGGTTTATTTATACTAATTAGGGATAGGGGTTTCGGGGCCGATTTCGGACGTGCGATCGGAATCGAACGGCCGGATCGAGGCAAGGGTGGTGGGATGTATGTGGAGTGGGATAAGGTTGAGACGAGAGAGAGAATGAAGGACCGGCAACGGAGTTCGCAAAACCGAAAACGTCCCACGAGCAACCCGATGACGGCACGACTATGGTTGACCGTTGGGGTATCAAATGAACTCGGAATGTGATGAAATTTGGCAGGCGGTCTACCTACGCTATAACAAGACCGCATGCCCGATTTTGACCCCATAAGAGAATGTTGTATGCATGCCTTAAAAACAATATTTTTATCCATGCCACGGGCACGTGCATGTGTGGTTGGTCTCGAAATGGGCAACGACAAGAACAGAGAGAACCGGCAACTACGAACGGATGCAAGTTTTCAAAAACGGGTGATGATGCTATGTAGATGATTCAAATGATGCAACGATGAATGTGACAACCACACGAATCACAGACGAGAACGGAAATAAAAGGGGAATCTTGTAGAGCGTCGGTCCCGGGCTGTTACACTTGGGTTGGGCAACATGCCCGACCAGTGGTGATTTTCTTGTATAACTCACCCTCGTGCACTTCGTAAGCCTTGGTGCCGAACTATGCATCATGCCTCAGTTTGATCATCGGGGAGTTCCTTATGAAGGAGGTAGGCGAGGAAGGGCTCTATCCATGGCGCGATTACTGCCATTACCTCAAGATCCGAGGGCGTCTCATTCATCGTTGAACCGCCGATGATGCCATCATCTGGTTTGTGTATAGAGGGAACAACCTCGTCTGCTGGACCAGTGCCATTTGTGTCGTCCTGCCACACTACACAGGGCAAGAAGATCTGTTCCAGGAAGGTGTTTCTCGGGACGAGATCGTGCTTGGTTCCCATATGGGCCAATATATCAGCGGCTTGGTAGCTGTCTCAAGCAACATGGTGGAATTCCGACCCCTCGAACCGAGCAGATATCTTGAGGACAATGTCTCTATATGTCGCCATCTTCGGATTTTTGGCGTCGAATTCACCGTTAACTTGGGATATGGCCAGGTTTGAGTCTCCTTGTACCTCTAGCCGTCATATGCCCATTGATACCGCCATCCGAAGACCATGAAGAAGAGCTTCATGTTTGGCGGCATTGTTGGAATCGACATACATGATTTGCAACATGTATCTTACGTTGTCGCCTATGGGGGATGTGAGGATAACTCCAACCCCCAGACCGGCCAAGGTCTTGGATCCGCCGAAGTACATTGTCCAATGGGAATATGGACTATACTCCTTGGGGAGTTCGGCCTCTGTCCATTCATCCAAGAAGTCTGCCAGTACCTAAGATTTAATGTCGCGACGTGGCTTGTAGTTTATTTAAAAGGGAAGGAGCTCAATGGCCCATTTGGCTATGCGACCGGTGGCGTCCCCGTTGTTGATTATATCATTTAGGGGGACTTCCGATGCCACCGTTACCGCGCACTCCTAGAGGTAGTGTCAGAGTTTCCTCGATGCCATGAATACTATATAGGCTATTTTTTGGTAATGTGGGAATCTGGACTTGCACTACTTTAGTACCTCTGACACATAATATACCGGCTTCTGAGTTTGGAATTTATGTCCCTCCTCATCCCGTTCGACGACTAGAACTATGCTGACTACTTTGTTGGTGTCCGATATGTATAACAACATGGGCTCACCAGTGCCTGGTGCTGTGAGTATGGGATTGGTTGCCAGTATTGTTTTGATTTCAATGCAACCGCTGCTTTATCGGTCCATTCGAAATTATTTGTCCATTTCAGCATCTTATAGAGCGGCAAAGCTTTTTCTCTGAGGCGGGACATAAAGCGGCTTAACGCGGCTAGCACCCGTCTAGTCTCTGGACATGCTTCAGCTCTGTGGGGATTGCAAGTTCTCATAGAGCACGAATTTTAGCTGGATTTGCCTCTATTCCTCTATGGGAGACTATGAATCCAAGCAGCTTGCCCAAGGGAACTCCAAATACACATTTTTCTGGATTGATCTGTATATCATATTCGCATAAATTAGCGAAAGTTTGACGGAGGTTGTCGATCAACTGATCGATGTGTTTGGTTTTGATTACCACATCATCCATGTATGGATCAACGGTCTTTCCGACCTATGTGGCGAGGCAGGTTTGAATCATGCGGTGGTACGTTGCCCCGATGTTTTTTAGCCCGAAGGGCATCATGTTGAAGCAAACTAGCCCATAAGGGGCGATGAATGCGGTAGCCGCCTGATCGGATTCCTTCATTTAAATTTGATGGTATCCGGACTAAGCGTCGAGGAAACACAAAAAATCGGGTCCAGCTATGGCATCAACGATCTGGTCTATGCGTGGTAAGGGAAAAGGGTCCTTGGGGCATGCTTTGTTAAGGTCTTTCAAATCTACACAAAGCCGCCAGGATTTGTCTTTCTTAGGTACCATCACCAGGTTTGCTATCCACTCGAGGTGTGTGATGTCCCGAATAAATCTGAGCTCGAATAATTTTGCTAATTCTTCACCCATGGTTTGCCGTTTGGGTTCGGATAAGCGGCACAGGGTCTGTTTCACGGGGTTAAAGCCTGGAATAATATTCAGGCTATGTTCGGCGAGCCGACGTGGGATACCATGCATAATGGAAGGATGCCAAGCGAAAATCTCCCAATTTTCACAGAGGAAATTCCGCAATGCCTCGTCCATAAGGGGATCGAGCTGGGCTCCGATGGATATTGTTTTATTGGGGTCTGTTGGATGCACCTGAAATTTGACGATTTCCTCTGCGGGTTTAAAGGACGTGGTCTTGGGCCTTTTACTGAGGATCACATCGTCGCTGTTAACTGTCGACCGTAGAGCGGTCAATTCCTCAGCAGCGAAAGTTTCCGTTAGTGCCTCGAGGGCGAGCATTGCCGTCTTGTTTTCGACCCGGAGGGCTATATTTGGATCACTGGCGAGCGTGATAACTCCATTTGGTCCTGGCATTTTGAGTTTCATGTACCCACAATGGGGTATAGCCTGGAACTTTGTAAAGGCGTCGCGTCCTAACAAATCGTGATAACTACCGGGGAAGTGGATGATATGGAACAGAAGTTCTTCAGATCGGTAATTTTTGGGCATGCCAAACACAACGTCTAGGATGATACATCTGGAACAACGTGTCTCTTTCCCTGGGATAATTCCCCGAATGGTTGTGTTGCTATGTTTGATGCGAGATCGGTCGAACTGGATTTTCTCCAGAGTGGCCTCGTAAATGAGGTTTAGACCACTGCAGCTGTCCATGAGCACCTTATGTTGTTTGTATCCATCAATGATGGGATTCAAGACTAGAGCAGTAGGCCAGTGACCGGGAAGGATGGATGGCTGGTCAGTGTCCCCGAAAATAATCGGTACGTCTACCCATGGGCTAGTAGCTGCCACGTGGTAGACTTGATCGTGTTCCCTAAGAGCTCTTTTACGCATGCTCCTCGATGGGAAGACCTCATAGACCATCAGGACTTCGTCATACAATTAATTTTGCGAAGGAGAGCGCCTGTTCGATAGAGGTGTGTCGAGGATAGCCTCGCCACTTTTTGTGACTTGCCTGAAGACCCAACAAGCTTGAAGGCTATGTGTAGGGTTTGCGTTCAACAACACGGAATGAATGTGGCAAGGTTTATCTAGAAGCCGGCGAGGGCAGTGCCGGTCTCGGAAAGGGACTTGTTTTTTTCTTTGATGGGTTCATGCCTGGCTAGCCGATTTGGAGGTACCCTCATTGTTCGAACTCCTCTAGGGTGTTCGGAGAATTTTGGTTCCAAGAACAACCGCTCGGATTTCCAGACACTCTCCATGGCGCATTACTTCCGTACCAATTCGGATAAGTCCGAAAAGTGGTTTATGCGCCGGCAGGCCAGGGCATTAAGAATCCCTTCATCATGGAAATTGCTAATGAAAATTGCCATTACGTCTTGGTCACTAAGACCTTTTACTCTACTCCTAGCAAGGAGGAGTCTTGCCCAAAAGTGGTGGACTGATTCTCCTTGTATTTTCTTGATATCTGGAAGTCCAAAGACATGGGCTTTGCCATGGTACTTGGATAATCATCTTGGGCGGTGGGTGGGAAAAAATGTCGTTCCTTGTCGCAACGAGTGTTTGGAAGTGAAGTTTCCAAATCGCACGACGGATCCTGGATCGGTGACGGTCCGACTTTAGAGCAATTCCCCGCCTCTGATTCTCTAACGGGGTCTTGGAGATCGTGGACGAATGTATAGACAGTTTTCAATTCTGGTTGTCGGGCAGAATCCGCGGCTGGACACTCAACGGTGGCGACAAGGTGGGTGACCGGAGGGACATGAATCTCCCTGTCATCGGTTCTAATCCTGAGCCGATCATAGATTGGAACTTGGTCATCTAATATACGCATAGCTTTGATCCCACCAAACAACTCGTTTAAGAACGAGGCAATGGCAGGATGCGTGTCACTGATACGTGTGGATTCGTCAAGCGCTGTGATGGTTCCGGAGTTACGCCGAAGCGGATCCGTGTTCCGTTCCACCTTGGGACCTGTTGTATTGTACGTCGACGCATCCGGATTTATAGGCTTTCCTTCAAAGGTTGAGGGTTCCATTGGAACGAGTGTTCCCCGTGAATTAGTCACGAACTTTAGTGTTCCAAACTTAACACACTAATTGGGGGAAAACCATTCGGTGTGACCATGACGGCTGACCGGGACGGCGTGCGACAAGATGTCATTTCCGTTGAAATTCTGATTGGGGGAGAGACTCCCCTCGATACAGATTTCGCTACTACCGACAAGGCGAGCCATCGATTCCTTCGGTGCTCACAGAGGAACTCTCAATGAAAGTACCAATGTCGGTGTCAAAACCGGCGGATCTCTAGTAGGGGGTCCCAAACTCTGAGGCTAGGATTGACGGTAATAGGAGACGAAGGGGACATGGGTTTGCCCAGGTTCGGGCCCTCCAATGGAGGTAATACCCTACGTCATGCTTGATTGTAATGATGGTGTAAGGGGTTACAAAGTTGATCTACCTCGAGATCGTATGTCTAACCCTATATGAGTTGTTCTCTCTCTAACCACTAATACCTTCCGGCTTATATAGATGCATAGGGTGTCCTTGGCCCACACATGGTCGGTTACATGCCGAAGAGATAACTTGCCTAACTACAGCTAATAACTTGGAGAATACGTCTCAACTCCATGAGGCTTCCGTCCTGGCCTAGGTGGTCCTTAATCCTCCGATGCCTGCCTTGTGGCCCATACATTCCAGCCCATGAACAATGTGTCGGCTATCCGAGGACCCCTTAATCTTGGACTCCCTCAGAATATATAAAAAATATGGGGCGAAAGAAATACATCAGGGGGCCCACCAGGCATTCACAAGCTAGGGGGTGCGCTCTACCCCTTGGGCGCACCCCTATGGCTTGTGGCCCACTTGGCAGCCCTACGGTGCCCATCTTCTACTGTATGGAGGGTTTTGACCTGGAAAAAGTAATAACAGATATTTCGGGGCGTAGCGCCTCCATCTCGATGTGGAAGTTTGGCAAAACCAATCTAGGGCTCCGACGGAGGTGTTCTACCAGGGAAACTTCCCTCCAGGAGGGGGAAATCGAAGCCAACTTCATCACCAACGATCCTCTCATCAAAATGGGGTCAATCTCCATCAACATCTTCACCAGCATTATCTCCTGTCCAAACCCTAGTTCATCTCTTGTATCCGATCTTTGACTCAAAACCTCAGATTGGTACCTATGGGTTGCTAATAGTGTTGATTAGTCCTTGTAGTTGATGCTAGTTGGTTTACTTGGTGGAAGATCATATGTTCATATCCTTGATCATCATTAATACTCCTCTGATTATGAACATGAATATTCTTGTGAGTAGTTACGTTTGTTCCTGAGGACATGGGATAACTCTTGTTATAAGTAATCATGTGAATTTGGTATTCATTTGATATTTTCATGAGATGTATGTTGTCTCCTCACTAGTGGTGTTATGTGAACATCGACTACATGACACTTCACCATTGTATGGGCCTAGAGGAAAGCATTGGGAAGTAATAAGTAGATGATGGGTTGCTAGAGTGACAGAAGCTTAAACCCTAGTTTATGCGTTGCTTCTTAAGGGGCTGATTTGGATCCACATGTTTCATGCTATGGTTAGATTTATCTGAATTCTTCTTTTGTATTTGTGGATGCTTGCGAGAGGGGTTAATCATAAGTGGGAGGTTTGTCCAAGTAAGGGCAGCACCCAAGCACCGGTCCACCCTCATATCAAATTATCAAAATAACAAACGCGAATCATATGAGCATGATGAAAACTAGCTTGGTAGAAATTCCCATGTGTCCTCGGGAGTGCTTTGCTTTGTATAAGAGTTCGTCCAGGCTTGTCCTTTTCTATAAAAAGTATTGGGCCACCTTGCCGCACCTTTGTTAGACTTGTTACTTGCTCCCCGCTAGGAATTATCTTATGACAAAACTATCTATTACCGATAATTTCAGTGCTTGCAGAGAATACCTTACTCAGAACCGCTTGTCATTTCCTTTTGCCCCTTGTTCGGTTCGACATTCTTACTTATCAAAAGGACTACGATAGGTCCCCTATACTTGTGGGTCATCAAGACTCTTTTCTGGCGCCACTGCCGGGAGTGAAGCGCCTTCGGTAAGTGGAATCTCGTATGGAAAAATTTATATAGTGTGCTAAAATTTACTGTCACTTGTTACTATCGAAAGTAATTCTTTGAGGGGCTTGTTCGGGGTATCTTCACCTCAACTGGAAACACAAAGAGCTGTCCCTCAACCTACTGAACCTACTGAAAAGTTCTTCTATGATTTAAGACATTACTTTTGGGATGATCCACACGTTTATAAAAAATGAGTAAATGGTATTATTAGACATTGTGTACCTGAGCATGAATATGAACAGATCCTACGCAAATGCCACTCCGAGGCCTACGGAGGACACCATGCGGGAGATAGAACTGCACACAAGGTACTATAATCTGGTTTTTATTGGCCAACTCTCTCCAAGGATGCTCGTAAGTTTGTCTTGTCTTGTGATAAATGTCAAAGAATTGGTAATATTAGTAGACGTCAGGAAATGCCTATGAATTACTCTCTTGTTATTGAACCATTTGATGTTTGGGGTTTTGATTATATGGGACCTTTTTCCAGAATCTAATGGGTATACTCATATTCTAGTTGTTGTTGATTATGTTACTAAGTGGGTAGAAGCTATTCCAACTAGTAGCGTTGATCATAACACTTCTATTAAAATGCTTATAGAAGTTATTTTCCCTACATTTGGAGTCCCTATATATTTAATGACTGATGGTGGTTCACACTTTATCCATGGTGCTTTCCATAAATTGTTTGCTAAGTATGATGTTAATCAAACAATGTCATCTCCTTATCATCCTCAGTATAGTGGTCAAGTAGAATTGAGCCATAGGGAAATTAAATTGATTTTGCAGAAGATTGTTAATAGATCTAGGAAGAATTAGTCTAACAAACTTGATGTTGCACTCTCGGCTTATAGAACTGCTTACAAGAACCCTATGGGTATGTCTCTGTATAAATTTTTTTATGGTAAAGCACGTCACTTACCCCTTGAGATAGAACATAAAGCTTATTAGGGAATTAAAGAGATCAATTATGGTTTCAAACTTTCTGGTGAGAAGATGTTATTCGACATTAGGTCATCTGATGAATGGAGAACCCGGGCCTATGAGAATGCCAAGTTGTTTAAAGAAAAGGTTAAGAGATGGCATGATAGAAGGATACAAAAGCGTGAATTTATTGTACGTGATCATGTCTTGCTATATAATTATTGTTTAAGATTTTTTGCAGGAAAACTTATCTCTAAATGGGAAGGGCCTTACATAATCGAGGAAGTATATCGTTCCGGTGCCATCAGGATCAACAACGCCGAAGGCACAAACCCAAAGGTGGTAAACGGGCAATGAATCAAACATTATATCTCAGCTACATTAGGGAGACCTACCTAAACGTTACAGACTCCGAAAAGGAATAGGTATGTGGTACGGTAAGTAAACTGACTCCAAAACTTATTCAATGGCAGATTTTATCCGTTTTGGAATATTAAAAAAATTAGGAAAATTTAAAGTAGTACGAATAGTGCATGAGGAGGCGACAAGCCAGGCACGGGCCCTACACGCCTGGGCGCGCCCCTGTGGCTTGTGCCTACCTCGTGTACTATCTCGACTCCGTTTTCTTGTGGTATAATCCTTCGGGTCGGTAAAAAATCATTATATAGTCTCCCGAACGTTTTGACTCTCGTATCACGACAATACCTCCCGTTTTTCTTTTTAAGCTATTTCTGCAGCAGATTTAGATCAACATGATGTCCCCAAGTGCTCCGAAGGACAAGTTCTTCATGAAGGTCATCAACCCCTACCTTGCGGAGGTGCTGCAACACCCTGAAACCATTGACTTGCGTGAGGGGGTGCTGCACATCCGTGATGTGGAGGGGCCAAAGAAGACGGGAAGCGTAGAAACAAGGCTCAAAGCAATGGAACAACAAGTCTTCAAGTGCCAAGGGATGGTGGAACGAGGACTCAACACTAATCACATGATGATCACATAGTTTACCCAAAAGCACAAGATGGATGCCAAGGACATCGGGGAACATATCTTCAAGCTTTACGAGAAAATCGAGCATCTCCAAGCCTAGATCTATGACCTACAAAATCAAAACTATGAGTATGAATACAAAATTAAGAGAATGAGTTTGGCTGCAGATTTGAGGATCCCGGAGACTCATTCATCTTTTTATGATGGTGAGCCCATGCGTTGGAAGATGGAGGGAAAGCCTCCAACCCCATCAACAACTCCAACGTCGCCACCTCCAAAGCAAGACAACTAGACACATGGGCATGGGCACTCCCCTTGGCTTGTGCCAAGCTTGGGGGAGGTGCACGGGTATCGTATCACCATCACGTCCCTTACTTTTATCGTTTTTCTTAGTTCGATCCTTTTGGGTATATCTTGATGTAGTAGAATGAAGTTTTCGTGTGATCTAGTTTTGAATTTTTGTTCTATGTTCCCCCTATGTAAGCAAGTCCGAGTGTTATATAATAAAGAGTAGTTTTGAGTTGAGGGCTTAGCTTGTTTGGTATGATCTTGATCTTGAGAAAAAGAAATAGAAATAAGTATAGACTAAAATCAAAGAGTATATATGATGATCTTATGGGGAGTGATAACTTCACATATAAGAAGTGTGTCGATTGAAACTTGTTGTGGGTTGACAAACATAGCTATTGGTCATTGTGGCAGTTAAAATGAAGTAATAAAGAAAGAGAGGTTCACATATAAATATATTATCTTGGACATCTTTTATGATTGTGAGCACTCATTAAAATATTATATGTTAAGAAGTTGATGTTGGACAAGGAAGACAACATAATGGGTTATGTTTGCTTACTTCCGAATAGAAGTTACATGGTTATAGATCCTTCAACATGTGTTGCTTGCTTCCACCTCATATCAGCCAAAACTTCCGAACCAAGTAGAGATACTACTTGTGCATCCAAACACCCTGAACCCACTTGTGCCATGAGAGTCCACCTTACCCACCTATGGATTGAGTAAGATCCTTCAAGTAAGTTGTCATCAGTGCAAGCAATAAAAAAATTGCTCTCTAAATTTGTGTGATCTATTAGTGTGAGGAAAATAAGCTTTATACGAACTTGTGCTAGGGAATAAATAAAAGCGACAGACTGCATAATAAAGTTCTCTATCACAAGGGGCAATATAAAGTGACGTTCTTTTGCATTAAGGGATTGTGCATCCAACTATAAAAGCGCATGACAACCTCTGCTTCCCTCTGCAAAGGGCCCATATGTTACTTTTATTTTCTAGTACTTACATGTATGCAAGAGTCGTGGTGATCTCCATCACTTTCCTTACTTCATCTTTATCTCTTGGCAAGCATCATGTGTTTGGGAATGATCTAGACACATATATCCACTCGAAAGTGGGTGAGTATGATCTATTACTGTTGAGATTACCCTTGAGGTAAATAGTTGGGAGGCAACACAATAAGCCCCTATCTTTCTATGTGTCCGATTGAAGCTTTGAACTCATAGGTACCTCGTGAGTGTTAGCAATTGTGAAAGACTAAAAGATGATTGAGTATGTGGGTTTTCTTTACAACCTCTTATATTGAATCTTTCCTAGGTTATGATAAATTGGAATTTCTTCAATGACTGAGATCATAGTTTGTTGGTTCCTAATAGATTTCTCGATTCATACTTTACCTTGTGAATGAATTTTTACTTCAGCATAAGAAATTATATGTCCATTTATGTTGCTGTTCTATAGATGATCATGATGCCTTCATGTCCGCATATTATTTTATCGACACCTCTATCTCTAAACATGTGGGCATATTTATCGATTTTGGTGTTCGCTTGAGGACAAGCAAGGTCTAAGCTTGGGGGAGTTGATACGTCCATTTTGCGTCATGCTTTTATATTGATATTTATTGCATTATGGGCTGTTATTACACATTTTGGTACAATACTTATGCCTTTTGTCTCTTATTTTACAAGGTTTACATGAAGAGGGAGAATGCTAGCAGCTGGACTTCTAGTCTAGAAAAGGAGCAAATCTGAGATACCTATTCTGCACAACTCCAAAAGTCCTGAAAATCTACGGAGAATTATTTCGGAATATATAAAAATATTGGGTGAAAGAAATAGATCAGTGGCCCACCAGGCAGTCATAAGCCAGGGGCGCGCCCTACCCCCCTAGGCGTGCCCCCGTGGCTTGTGGCCCACGTGGCAGCCCTACGGTGCCCATCTTCTATATGGAGGGTTTTCACCTGGAAAAAATCATAACAAAGCTTTCGGGGCGAAGCGCCACCGTCTCGAGGTGGAACTTGGGCAGAACCAATCTAGGGCTCCGACGAAGCTGTTGTGTCGGGGAAACTTCCCTGTGGGAGGGGGAAATCCAAGCCATTGTCATCACCAACGATCCTATCATCAAGAGGGGGTCAATCTCCATCAACATATTCACCAGCACCATCTCCTCTCTGAACCCTACTTCATCTCTTGTATCCGATCTTTGTCTCAAAACCTCAGATTGGTACCTATGGGTTGCTAGTAGTGTTGATCACTCCTTGTAGTTGATGCTAGTTGGTTTACTTGGTGGAAGATCATATGTTCAGATCCTTGATCATCATTAATACTCCTCTGATTATGAACATGAATATGCTTTATGAGTAGTTATGTTTGTTCCTGGGGACATGGGATAAGTCTTGTTATAAGTAATCATGTGAATTTGGTATTCATTCGATATTTTGATGAGATGTATGTTGTCTCTCCTCTAGTGGTGTTATGTGAACATCGACTACATGAAATTTCACCAATGTTTGGGCCTAGAGGAAGGCATTGGGAAGTAATAAGTAGATGATTGGTTGCTAGAGTGACAGAATCTTAAGCCCTAGTTTATGCGTTGCTTCGTAAGGGGCTGATTTGGATCCACATGTTTCATGCTATGGTTAGATTTATCTTAATTCTTCATGCATAGTTGCGGATGCTTGTGATAGGAGTTAATCATAAGTGGGAGGTTTTTCCAAGTAAGGTCAGGACCCAAGCACCGGTCCACCCACATATCAAATTATCAAAGTAACGAACGTGAATCATATGATCATGATGAAAACAAGCTTGACAAAAATTCCCAGGTGTCCTCAGGAGTGCTTTGCTTTATATAAGAGTTTGTCCTAGCTTGTACTTTTCTATAAAAAGGATTGGGCCACCTTTCTGCATCTTTGTTACATTTGTTACTTGCTACCCACTACGAATTATCTTATCACAAAACTATCTGTTACCGATAATTTCCGTGCTTACAGAGAATACCTTACTGAGAACCGCTTGTCATTTCCTGCTGCTCCTCGTTGGGTTCGACACTCTTACTTATCGAAAGGACTATGACAGATCCCCTATACTTGTGGGTCATTAGGAGGCTAGAGATCAAGATTCATATGGTAGGAACGGAATGACATGATCTCAACACATGATAAGGTGGCTCCCTCTCACAAAATTAGTAGGTATGAGTGGGTAACTGTTTTGAGTGCTTCTCTTGCGAGTGAGTGGTGGTGGAGGGGTATATATAGGCATCTCCAAAAATCCAAACCCTACACCTAATACGTCAGACTCGGTGACAACAATGTGTAAATCTCGGTGGTACCGAGTTGCCTAAAAGGTAGCAACTTTTCAATCTCGGTGAGACCGATACATACAACTCGGTTGCACCGATAATGTGACTAACGGTCAGATTGCCAGACTCGGTGACGCCGATTCAAAAAACTTGGTGGCACCAATGTTGTAAACATGCATAACAAGAAGTTGGCAACCCAAACTTGGTGGGACGGAAATGGAATCGATTGCACCGAAATGCTAGGGTTTTGGTTGAGTCTGTCTAAGGCTGAGAATCGGTCGCACTAGGTGGAAAGTATTGGTTGCACCGATTTTGGATGTTTTGCTTTGGACAAACTTTTGTGGAAGAGCTTGTGAGTGTATGTGGTGACTATCACTTGTGAACGTATGAGCATTTTGTTCACCAACGAAACCTTACACCCTTTTAATAGTATTGGCTTTCCTATGGACTCAAAGTGATTTCTCACAAAGATAAAATGTAGAGTCCTCTTTCTTGAAGCTTGGAAAATGCTATTCCTTCTCCTTCTTGTTCATGGGGATACTCTCCACACACCTTTTTTTCTAGCCCATCTCTCTCTATGGACTTTATCTGAAATACACTAGATGAAATTATTAGTCCAAGAGACAATGTATGTTGTCATGAATTATGAAAACCACCAAGGGAGCACATTGTGGTTTCAATCTCCCCCTTTTTGGTAATTGATGACAACATACAATCAAAGCTTCAAATAAATATATTCACGTATATAATGAAGACTTTGAGAGACACATAACTTAGACTTGCTCCCCCCAAATGTATGCAATCCCTTTAAAGGATAGTTGCTTCGGAATGCATGGACAAACATATAGTAGAAGGTATATAATAAGTCATGTGTATCTTGGCTATATGCATCAAATGTATATGAATGAGGTGTATCCTTGATCAAGACTTCACTCTTGCAAACAATATGTGCAAGAAGCAAGAGATCATCTTGATCAAAGATATGATGCATATACTTACCTTGAGTTCTTGAGCATTCTAGTAGTAGAGATACACTTGAGAAAACAATGTTAGGTAACACAAGATTATTCTACCAATCAAAAAGTAATATAACTAAAAAATAAATGCCAAGACATGGAGCACATATAGAAGATAGTATTCCTCAAGAGTTGATATGTCTCCGAGATCATTTAGAAGTTTCTCCCCCTTAGATATGAAAATGTAGGTCATCCTCTCCCTCTGAATCTTAGCATTTGGATATTGGGATTGGATAGGGTGAGAAAGTTCTCACATGAGAAAATCAATTGCAATAAACATATCTTTCTCCAAAACATATTTTCTCTCCCTACTTTGGTATTCTCCCCTTGTTTATATATAAGTGTAAACTTTTTCTATTCTTCTCTCCCCCTAAATTATATCTCCCCCTTGGAATAAGCATGTATATCCCTCTTTAGCTGTGAAGCTTTGTATATTCTCCCCCTTTGACATTAATTTCCAAAAAGGTCAGATATAGGGTCAGATACAGGGATCATTGATTAAGAAGGTATCCTTGAGAACAAGGTGAAAGCACAATGTGCTCCCTTGGTGGTTTTGATAATTCATGACAACATACATCGTCTCTTGGACTAATACTTTCATCTAGTGTATTTAAGATAAAGTCCATGGGGACTGATGGGTTGACAAAAGGAGTGTGGAGAGTATCCCCATGAAGAAGAAGGAGAAGGAATACAATTGTCCAAGCTTCAAGCAAAGGACTCTAGATTTTATCTTTTGTGAGAAATCACTTTGAGTCCATAGGAAAGCCAATACTATTAAAAGGGGGTAAGGTTTTGTTGGTGAACAAAATGCTTATACGTGCACAAGTGATAGTCACCACATACACTCCCAAGCTCTTCCACAAAAGTCTGTCCAAAGCCAAATATTCAAAATCGGTGCAAACAACACATTCCACTCGGTGCCACCATTTCCAAACCCTAGACTGACTCAGCCAAACCCTATCCACTTCGGTGCAACCAATTATGCTTTGGTGCCACCGAGTTTGGTTTGCCAACTTTCTGTTAGGCAAATTTACAAAATCAGTCCCTCCAAGTTTAGTGACTCGGCGTCACCGAGAATAGACAATGTGACCGTTGGTCACATTATCTATGCAACCGAGATTCCTATATCGGTCTCACCGAGATTCAAAAGTTGCCACCTTTTGGTCACTTCGGTACAACCAAGATTAACACATTGGTTTCACCGAGTTGGTCATTGTGTGTGGAACGGTTTGATTTTTAGAGATGCCTATATGTACCCCTGCACCACCACTCACTCGCAAGAGAAGCACTCAGAACAGTTCCCCACTCATACCTATTGATTTTATAAAAGAGAGTCACCTACTCATGTGTTGAGATCATGCCATTCCATTCTTATGATATGAATCTTGATCTCTAGCCTACGAAAGTATCTTTCCACCCAATCAATCTCTTCCACTAAGCCAAATCAGTGAGAGAGTGATTGTGTGTTGAGGAGTCTATCATCTTGAAGCACAAGAGCGAAGAGTTCATCGACACAATCGGGCCTATTAACATTTGGAGGGTGGTGCCTCCTAGATTGGTTAGGTGTCGCTTGGGAGCCTCCTACTTCATGTTGTGGAGGGAACCAAGAAGTTTCTAAGGGCAAGGAGATTGCCTACTTTGTGAAGACCTACCCCGAGTTAGGCTAGTCCTCCATGGACGTAGGCCATCATGGTATAGTAAAGGTTGATTCTTCGTGGAACCCTCCGTGGGTAGAGCCCTCTGTGGACTCGTGTGACCATTACCCTCTATGGGTTGAAGACTCCATAAACGTGGATGTACGATAGTGCCACCTATCGGAACCATGGGAAAAATCTTGTATCCCGCATGTTGTTGATCTCTCTATCTCTACTCCTTACTTCCATGTGCAATGTCTTTACTTTCTGCTACTATACATGATGACTTGGATGTGTATGGTGTTCTAATTTTGCTATGTATGCTAAAAATTTCTAATACTTGATTTATGCGTGAGGTAGTTTTAAATTCTTGCAAATAGTCTATTCACCCCCTCTAGACATACACTACTAGTGATCCCACATAAGGGTCGTAGAAAGTAGGACTCATAGAATATGAAAATCATGAGAAAATTGAGGGAATCATTCAAAATAATTTCTCTCCCATAGGATAAAATGAGAATTTGTAGAACTTCTCCTCCTTTGAGGCAGGGATCCTGGAACGTATTTCTCTCCCTTTTTTAAATAATAATAAGGGATCATCAAAGGATTGAGAAATCACAGAAGGATCACAAAGATTTACAATAACAAACACATATTGAAATAAAATAGAAAGTCGGTGGCTCCAAGAAAAATTTGTCGGTGGTACCGATATAATGTTATGCAACTCATCTGATGAATCGATAGAACCGAATCCTTTATATCGGAGGCTCTGAGGCATAAAACGGAAACTTGACAAATGTGAAAATTTGATCAAAAGACAAAGTTGTAAAAGAAAATCAATCAGGGAAGAAAAACAAATGATTTGTACCAGTTATGAATACTTTACACAGAGGTATCAACTAGAAAATATTTGAATGGTTCCAAGAAATTTTGCAATAGAGAATGCACCAAACAAGATTCTTAACTAGATGATGGGCAGTGACTAGGTCACCTATATTAGAGTATATTGACTTATGATCCAAGCAAGAATACTTGATCATAGGTCATACTCATCGTTAAGCTCAAAGTGGGATTTCCATTTTCATTAAGCATTTTAATGTCTTCATATCACTTGAGATGCTTTATCTCATGACGTGGAGTAAAGCTATATCAAGGATATGAGTACATACCTTTGAGTGATGTTGTTGACATAGCTTGTAGGTGAACTTGATGAGGATGCTCGAAGTTGGTGAAGGTGATCTTGTGTTGGGATAAATCCTTGTTGTTCTCGTTCACTTTTCACCTACAAAGGTTAGTCAAGCAAGGAAGAACATAATATATCTGAATGACATGATACCAATTGAGGTTTAGCAATTGATGGGTATATGTCAAGGATATGTTTTGTTGTCTTCTTCCTTTCATCATCAAAGTGAGGTTGTGGATACTTGGCCATGACAAGATTGCATATGATATGAGTTGTTGGTAATCTTGTGGAGTGTTGTTGTTCCAAGTACCTACAAAAAGGATTAGATGCAAGACAAGGAAGCATAGAATTCCAAGATATGATATTCAAGATAATATTAGCATGGAATAGACAATAAAGCTTATCCCCTTGCAAGCATCCCAGCGAGCTTAGCTCAAATTTGAGGCATCAATGATGTTCAACTCACTCCTCAAATGACAAAACACATTTTCATCAAGTGGCTTAGTAAAGATGTCGGCCAATTGCTTGTTAGTGCGAAGATGGTTAAGAGTAATATCTCCTTTGGCAACATGATCACGAATGAAATGATGTCGAACTTGAATATGCTTGGTTCGAAAGTGTTTCACAGGATTATGACCAATCTTAATAGACTTTCATTGTCACAAAGTAATGGCACATTTTTAACATTGATTCCATAATCTTTAAGCATTTGTGTCATCCATAATAATTGCACACAACAAGATCCAACAACAATATATTCAGCTTCGGCAATAGATAGTGATACCGAGTTTTGTTTCTTGGAGGACCAAGACACAACAGATCTACCAAGAAATTGACATGTACCCGAGGTGGATTTTCTATCAACCTTGTCACCGGCATAGTCGGAGTCAGAGTAGCCAACAAGAAGTAAGATCCCTTGGGATACCAAATGCTCAAGTTTGGTGTATGTATCGAGTATCTCACAATGCGTTTCACAGCCTTCAGATGACATTCTTTAGGTGCATCTTGATATCTAGAACAGATGCAACCACTAATCATAAAATTGGGACAGGAGGCACATAGATAAAGCAATGAACCAATCATTGATCGATAAACCTTTTGATCAACCGGTTCACCCTCCTTAGTGAGATCATCGTGTCCACTAGTGGGCATGGGAGTTTTGATACCTTTGCACTCTTGCATGTTGAACTTCTTGATTAAGTCCTTGTTGTATTTGGTTTGAGATATGAAAGTACCTTCTCTCATTTTCTTGATTTGTAGACCAACGAAGAATTTCAGCTCACACATCATAGACATCTCATAATTCTCTAACATCAACCTTCCAATCTTCTCACTAAATTGTGGGTTAGTAGATCCAAAGATGATATCATCCACATATATTTGGCACACAAATAATTCACCATTAAATCTCTTTGTGAATAAGGTTGCATCAATTTTACCAATTTCCAATCCTTTTTCTATAAGAAACTTTGTTAGGCATTTCTACCGCGCACGAGGAGCTTGCTTAAGAACATATAGAGCTTTGCGAAGTTTGTAAACGTGGTCAGGTTTCTTAGGATTTAGAAAACCAAGTGGTTGCTTAACATAGACTTCTTATTCAATCTCACCATTTAAAATGCACTGTTAATATCCATTTGGTAAAGCGTGATATCGTGGTGATTAGAATAGCAAGAATAATTCAAATAGCTTCCAATCCAGCAATGGGGACGTAGGTATCACCGTAGGCCATACCTTCGACTTGCGTATATCCTTGGGCAATGAGGCGAGCCTTGTTGCGAACGACTTGACTGTCTTCATCTTGCTTGTTCCGAAAGACCCATTTCATGCCGATAATTTTTTGATCATCCTTAGGGTTCTCCATGAGTGTCCATACTTTGTTCCTTTCAAAGTTATTAAGCTCTTCATGCATAGCGTTCATCCAATCCACGTCTTCAAGAGCTTGTTCAACCTTCAAGGGTCCAATGCGAGAGATGAAAGAATAATGCGCACAAAAGTTATCAAAGCGAGTTTTAGACCGTGTGATCCTCCCTATTTGTATATCACCAAAGATTTGGTTTAGGGAATGGTTCTTGGTCACTTGTGCTTAAACTTAGGGTCGCTTAGGCTTGTTACGTGGTGGAGCTTCTTCTTCTTCATCATCTCCTTCATCTATGTTGTTGTCGACATGGTCATCTCCTTGAGGTGGTGATGAAGGAGGTTGTCATGGATCTTCATGATGTACTCCCTCCTCCTCTTCATCTTGTTGTGTACCACTTGTGGATGCTTCCATGTTGTTTTGATGGTAGCCTTGATCCAAAGTAGGAGCTTCCACTTGGGTTGTTGAAGTGCGTTCCTTCACCTCCATGGGATGAATCTTGCTAATGGGCAAGTCTTGGATAGCTTCTGAAGGATCTTTATCACCTACATCATTTGGCAATTGTTCGACTTGCGAACCATTATAATCATCAAACTTCACATCTACCGTCTCTTCAACTTTTCGAGTGAAGTTGTCGTAGACACGGTAGGTGTGAGAGTTCGATCCATAACCAAGTAGGAAATCTTCATGAGATTTAGGAGCAAATTTAGCACGATGATGTTTGTCAAGAATGTAACACTTAGATCCGAAGACCCAAAAGTATCCAAGTTGGGGTTTGTTACCGGTGATAAACTCGTATGTCGTTTTACCGAGAAGCATGTGGAAGTAGATTTGGTTTGTGGCATGACATGTTGTTTCCATGGCTTCTATCCAAAAGTGTTTTGGCATCTTGTATTCGTCAAACATCGTTCTTGCCATCTCAATGAGGGTTTGGTTCTTTGTGTCAACAAATCCATTTTGTTGAGGTGTGTACGTAGCCGATAACTCATGTGAAATACCCTCTTCGTCAAGAAAGGTATACACATGGGTGTTCTTGAACTTCGATCCGTTATCACTCCGAACCTTCTTGATCTTCACTTCAAACTGATTTTGCACTTTGCGAGCGAAGTTCTTGAAGATCTTTTGTACCTGGGACTTATCATCAAGAAAGAATACCCAAGTAAATCTGGAAAAATCATCAACTATGACTAGACCATAAGAGTTGCCACCGAGACTCTTGTAAGCATTTAGACCAAAGAAATCCATATGAAGTAACTCGAGTGGTCTCCTAGTGGTCATGATGTTCTTGACCAGATGACTTCCACCTACTTGCTTTCCTCCTTGACAAGTGCTACAAAGTCTATCTTTGTCAAAGATAACATCTTTAACACCAAGAATGTGATCGCCCTCGATAAGCTTATCTAGATTGCGCATGCCTACATGTCCAAGCCTTATATGCCATAACAAAACTTTAGAAGATTTTGCAATGAGACAAGTATGAGGTTGGGCCTTTTTAGTGAAATCAACAATGTATAGATATCCTCTGTGAATACCGGTAAAGAAAATTTTATGACTCTCAAATCGAAACACTTGGCAATCTACTTTCGTAAATAGCAAATTCAAACCGAAGTCTTCTAGTCTAGATACGTAAAGAATATTGTAGCCAAGGGATCCAACGAGCATCACATTTTGAGTGGAGCGATCATGAGATATGGCCACCTTACCAAGGCGAAGTACCTAACCCTTAGAGTTTTCTCCAAAGGTCACGTACCTTTGAGGACCTTGATTAGGCATGATCTCTTGGAACATGTCTTTATCACCAGTCATGTGATCCCTGCATCCACTGTCGAGAATCCACTCTTTTCCACCGGACATGTAATCCTTGAAGTTTGCCATTAGACTTAGATTCTTCATGATCTTTTCATGCTCGATGTCAAACAACTCATGTTCATCATAGTACCATGTTCTTCATTGTCATCATTTGGTAGAATCTCCTCGTCATAAAAACCAAGAGATTCGTTAGAATCATAACCATGACAATGTTCAAGTTTATGAATGCGAATGGCTTCAATAATAATGTTGTTGATAGTTGTGACATCTCCTTTAGCACGCATGAAACCACGGAGGACAAATAGGCATTGATCAAAGTTTGGATCACTAGGCTTCATTTTGTGAAAATCAACAATTTTATGGATAATTTCATCAAGATTACTTAATAAAAGATTTGGATATCATTTCTCCAAATCAGTCCACAAAGTATATGCACATGCAAAGTTCTTCAATTGAGAAAGCACGAATCTTGGTAAGCCCCTAACAATAAGGTTGATAGTTCTAAGGCTACCAAGCATGTTAATTTCCTTTTCGTGTGTGGGATGCAATTCATCAATGGGGAGAACATAGGGATTTTCAATATGTTTTCTCAAATGGAATTTGTCACATAGATCAATCATGGCATTCTTCCATCGATTATAGTACTATCCATCAAGAATGGGCAATCTAATACAAACTCTCCACAGTAGACACATCCATCTTCCTCCACGGTGTTAAACCGCAGCAATGGAAACCTGGCTCTGATACCAATTGCGGGATCACTAGAAGTGTATGTCTAGAGGGGAGTGAATAGACTACTAGCAGGAACTTAAAACTACCTCAAGCACAAGTTCAAGGCTTGGCCGTTTTAGTATATATATCAAGTCTAGAACACCCTACACATGCAAGTCATCAAGTATAGCAGCAAAAATTAAAGACATTGCAGATGGAAGTAAGAAGTAGAGATAGAGAGAGATCGAACGCATGAAGGACACAAAGATTTTTCCCAAGGTTCCGATAGGTGGTGCTATCGTACGTCCATGTTTGTGGAGTCTTCAAACCACGGAGGATAACAGTCATGAGAGTCCACGGAGGGCTCTACCCACGGAGGGTTCCACGAAGAAGCAACCTTGACTATACCATGATGGCCTACGTCCACGGAGGACTAGACAAACTCGGGGTAGATCTTCATGAAGTAGGTGATCACCTTGGCCTTACATTCTTCTTAGTTCACTCCACAACACGAAGTAGGAGGCTACCCAACGACACCTAACCAATCTAGGAGGCACCACCCTCCAAAAGGCACTAGGCTTGATAATGTCGACGAACTCCTTGCTCTTGTGCTTCAAGATGATAGACCCCTCAACACACAATCACTCTCTCATAGATTTGGCTTGGTGGAAGAGATTGATTGGGTGGAAAGCAACTTGGGGAGGCTACAGATCAAGATTCATATGGTAGGAATGGAATGGCATGATCTCAACACAAGAGTAGGTGGCTCTCTCTCAGACATCAGTAGGTATGGGTAGGGAACTGTTCTGAGTGCTTCTTTTGTGAGTGAGTGGTGGTGGAGGGGTATATATAGGCATCTCAAAAAATCCAACCGTTACACCTAATAAGTCAGACTCAGTGACACCGATGTGTAAATCTTGGTGGTACCGAGTTGCCCCAAAGGTAGCAACTTTTGAATCTCGATGAGACCCATACGTACAACTCGGTTGCACCGATAAGGTGACGAATAGTCAGATTGCCACACTCAATGACGCCGATTCACAAAACTCCGTGGGACCTATTTTGTAAACTTGCGTAACAGGAAGTTGGCAACCGAAACTCGGTGGCACCGAAATGGAATCGGTTGCACCAAAATGCTAGGGTTTTGGCTGAGTCTGTCAAACACTGAGAATCGGTGGCACCGAGTGGAAAGTGTTGGTTGCACCGATTTTGGATATTTGACTTTGGACAGACTTTTTTGGAAGAGCTTCTGGGTGTATGTGGTATCTATCACTTGTGCACGTATGAGCATTTTGTTCACCAACAAAACCTTACCCGCTTTTAATAGTATTGGCTTTCCTATGGACTCAAAGTGATTTATCACAAAGGTAAAATGTAGAGTCCTCTTGCTTGAAGCTTGGCCAATGCTATTCTATCTCCTTCTTCTTCATGGGGATACTCTCCACACTCCTTTTTGCCAGCCCATCTCTCTCTATGGACTTTATCTGAAAGAAAATAGATGAAAGTATTACTCCAAGAGACGATGTATGTTGTCATGAATTATCAGAACCACCAAGGGAGCACATTGTGCTTTCAAAAACCACTTTGAGTCCATAGTAAAGTCAATACTATTAAAAGGGGGTAAGGTAATATTGGTGAAGAAATTGCTCCACGTGCATAAGTGCGAGACACCAAAAACACCCAAAACTTCTCCCACAAAAATACGCTGTCAAAACCCTGCTTCACAAAATCGGTGCCACCAGGTTTTCCCATTCGGCTCTACCGATTTTCCTCCGAGACAGAACCCTAGCCACACCCTAACATCTTGGTACAACCAAGTGTTGTATCGGTGCAACCAAGTTTTGGTGACCACGATTCAGGTGACTGAATTCATGGAATCGGAATTTCCGAGTTTTATGTTTCGGTCTTACCGAGTATGGAAACTACCCTCGGCCACTCATTCGGTACAACCGAGTGCCATATCGGTCTCATGGAGATTCATGAAGTTGCCACATTTTGAATAGATTGATACAACCGAGTTTTGCTTCGGCTTCACCGAGTCGGTCAAAATTGTAATGGTTGGATTGTTGGAGATGCTTATATATACCCCTGCACCACATCCCACTCGAGAGAGAAGTACTCAGAACACTTCCCCACTTTCCATATCCAAATTTATGAGAGAGAACTACCTACCCTTGTGTTGAGATCAAGATCATCCACTCCAACCATATGAATATTGATTTCTAGCCTCCCAAAGTTGCTTTCCACCCAATCAATCTCTTCTATCGAGCCAGATCTATGAAAGAGTGATTGAGTGTTGAGGAGTCTATCATCTTGAAGCACAAGAGCAAGGAGTTCATCATCACTATCAAGCCTATTACCGTTTGGAGGGTGGTGCCTCCTAGATTTGTTAGATGTTGCGTGGGAGCCTCCTATTTCATGTTGTGGAGTTGAACCAAGAAGTTTGTACAGGAAAGGAGATCGCCTACTTCGTGAAGATATACCCATAGTGAGGCTAGTCCTTCCTGGACGGAAGCCGTTATGGAATAGTCAAGGTTGCTACTTTGTGGACCCTTATGGGTGGAGCCCTCCATGGACTCTCGCGACCGTTACCCTCTGTGGGTTGAAGACTCCATAAACGTGGATGTACAATAGTGATAGCTATCGGTACCACAGGAAAAATCTTTGTGTCTACAATTGCGTTCGATCTTCTAACCCAAACCTCTACTACATGTATTTGTCTTTACTTTCCGCTGCTATACTCTTATACATGCATGTTTAGGGTGTGCTTGAATTTCTATCATTGCTATAATCTGCACACAACTAATATTTAGAAAAGGTGGAATTTTTATTTAGTCAAGTAATCTAATCACCCCCACTCTAGACTTACTTCTGATCCTACACAAGGTAGAAGACTTTGTGACAAGCCTTGGAGAGGCCATGGAGAAGTTCGATGCTTTGGAGAAGACATTCGACAACAAGGTGGATGCTAAGTTCAATGAGGTGCTTGCCCGTATCGCACCATCGGCTGCAGCCAAGGTTCCTCTCCAACAAAAACATCAACATCAACAACGCGCAATTTTGTGGGATGAGCGCAACGTGTGCCTCTTGACCAAGGCCAGAATTCTGGTGTCGTTCCTATTGCTTCTATGGTTATGGCTTCTATGGCTGTTGCTGCTACTGTCATTGAGCAGAATGGTGATTATGATGGTGATTACAATGATGAGGGAGAAGTTGCTCCAAATCAGAACCGCGGGCAACCACCTCCACAAGCACCTGGTCGTCCATGTTGATACAATTGTAATGGTAGGGCTACACCACCCCCTCAGGTTCGGGATCATGACCATCTCCCTAAACATAAATTGAATATTCTGACATTTGATGGTAGACATGTTCCTGATATATATCTTACTTGCGAGTTAGAAACAATATAATGTGTTACGGGCTTACAATTTCCTGAGGATAGACGTGTTGTTGCTTCTGTTTGTGATAGAGGCGAAGTTGTCCCTGTCTTTTGATGAGATGTAGCTATCATTTTTGGTAGATTCAACTTTGACGATCTGACTACGAACGTGCGAGGACGTCGTGCCTTACCAATTGCTAAACCAACTCCGATAGGTTATTGACCACGCTGGAGCACGATCAACCTGACCATCAGGGTCTGTTTCCTGCATGCTAATGAAACCAGCAAGAAACTGAGATTGCAATCTGGATATTGCGAATATAAGAGGAAAGCTTTATTGATGAAAGTGGAGTTCTGTGACACCATGGTCATGGAACACAAACGAAGAACGCGAAGTTGCAGCCATGGAGAACGTGTAATCTAAACAAAACCCAAGTCTAAATAGCGCCCTAGGGTCTGTATATATAGGGGAATAGAGGAGGAATTCCAAAACCCCTTGGAGGAGGGGTCCGAACCGACCCTAACTCCATTTCCCCACACATACAGACTCTAAAAACAGCCTATAGAGTGGTATTTCAAAATTACATTGAATTGGCCCAAAAATAAGGTGACGCAACACCTAGAATAGCCTATGGACGAAATTAATGAAGTGGCATCTTGTATATTTCGTCCAAGCCTTCAAGCTCTCCTTATGGTGGCTTCAAAGTGCGAAAATCACCATTGGAAGCTCCATTGTTCTTTCCCGAGTGCGCACCTTCTCCTGCATACTTGATCCCACTCCAGTGGCCATCCTTTTTCTCCATTCTAGGTCCTTCATTCATAAGTAAAACAAAAGTATCTAATTTAGGCAGCATCATATGTTCATGAACATTAGAAGGATTTCCAAGAAACGAAAGTACCTGATAATTTTGTTGGCGTGCACAGGCTCTAGTAATTTGTCCAATTTGTGCAGCTGGTGGGGATGTGGGTGTAACATTAATAGGGATGTCCCCATCATCATCCTCTTCTTGAAACGAAGTCGTCCTCGACGGAAGGTCATCTTCCTCACCCAAATAAGGCTTCAAATCTGCATTTTTAAAAGTGGGACTAACCCTAAACTCTACAGGCAGCTCAAGTTTATATGTATTATCATTTTTTCTCTAAGACCTTAAAGGGACCATCAACACGTGGCATTAGCTTTGACTTGCACAAATCAAGAAATCTATCCTTACGCAAATGTAACCAAACAAGATCTCGAGGTTCAAAGACAACATGTGTTCTACCCTTATCTCCAGCAAGTTTACATTTATCATTCATATGCGCAATGTTTTCCTTAGTTAACTCATGCACCTTTAGGATCAATTCAACACGTTCTTTAGCATCAAAAATAACCTTCCCCGAAGATGGAAGAGGCAACAAATCAATAGGTGCACGAGGTAGGAACCTATACACAACTTTAAAAGGGCACATCATAGTAGTAGAACGCAGGAGACGATTATAAGAAAATTCAATATGAGGCAAACATTCTTCCCTCATTTTCAGGTTATTGTTCAAAACAGCCCTAAGCATAGTAGACAATGATCTATTGACTACTTCAGTTTGTCCTTTAGTTTGGGGGTGACATGTAGTACTAAAAAGCAGTTTAGTCCCCAACTTAGCCCATAAACATCTCCAAAAGGGGCTAAGAAATTTAGCATCACGATATGAAACAATTTTATTTGGACACCATGCAAGCGGATAATTTCACGAAAGAACAAATCAGCAACATTAGCAGCAGCATCACTTTTATGACATGGTACAAAGTCTGCCATTTTTGAAAATCTGTCCACGACAATAAATATGCTATCCCTCCCCTTCTTTGTTGAAGGTAAACCTAAAACAAATTCCATAGATATATCCTCCCAAGGAACACTAGGTACAGGCAAAGGCATATATAAACCATGAGGATTGAGTCATGACTTAGCTTTTTGACATGTAGTGCAGCGAGCAACAAAATGCTCTACATCCCGTCTCATCTTTTGCCTAAAGAAATGTGTAGCAAGTATGTCCTCCGTCTTCTTCACGCCAAAGTGTCCCATTAATCTTCCTCCATGCGCCTCCTGCAACAAAAAAAGACAAACGAAGCCAGCTGGAATGCATAGCTTGTTAGCACGGAACACAAATCCATCATTAATCACGAACTTGTTCCATGTTCTCCCTTCTATACAATTCTGCAGCACATCTCTAAATTCAGCATGATGCACATATTGATCTTTCATGGTCTCCGAACCAAATATTTAAAACTCAATTTGTGAAAGCATAGTACAATGATGAGAAAAAGCATCAGAATGTACAACAAATTCATTGGGCCATAAATAATGTTGCCATGTTTCCAAAGTACGAACAAGAGCATATAATTCCTTATCATAGGTAGAATAATTCAGACTAGGCCCACTCAATTTTTTAGAAAAGTATGCGACAGGTTTACCATCTTGTAATAACACACCTCCTAATCCAATTCCACTAGCATCACATTCAAGCTCGAAAGTCTTATTAAAATCAGGAAGTTGGAGTAAAGGGGCATGTGTTAACTTATCTTTCAATACCGTGAAGGATTCTTCCTGTGTGGTACCCCAAGCAAAAGGCACATCCTTCTTTGTAAGCTCATTGAGAGGTGCAACAATGGTGCTGAAATCTCTCACAATATGCATGTAGAAACCAGCGAGGCCAAGAAACTTTCTCACTTGCGTGACCGTTTTGGGCTGCGGCCAACTCTCAATAGCTTCAATCTTGGCTTTATCAACTTCAATTCCCTATGGGGTAACAACATAGCCAAGAAAACATACTCAGTTGGTGCAAAAGGTGCACTTCCCAAGGTTACCAAACAAATGTGCATCACATAGAGCAATAAAAACAGCACGTAAATGTTCCCAATGTTCCTCCAAAGAACTACTATAAATAAGTATATCATCAAAATAGACTACCACAAATCGTCCAATGGAAGAACGTAAAACCTCTTTCATTAATCTCATGAAAGTACTAGGTGCATTAGTTAACCCAAAAGGCATGACTAACCACTCATATAATCCAAACTTAGTTTTAAATGTTGTTTTCCAATTTCATACGAATTTGTTGGTATCCACTATGCAAATCAACTTTGGAGAAAATTGTAGATCCACTGAATTCATGAATCATATCATCTAGCCAAGGAATAGGATGACGATAACGAATAGTAATATTATTAATGTCTCTAAAATCAACACACATACGCGATGTACCATCCTTTTTTGGCACTAGAATAACATGAACAACACAACGACTAAGAGATTCACGTATATATCCTTTGTCGAGTAGCTCCTGTACTTGACACATAATCTCCTTTGTCTCCACTGGATTGGTACAGTATGGCGCACGGTTGGGTAGAGATGCATCGGGAATTAAGTCAATCTGATACTCAACCCCTCTAATAGGTGGTAATCCCGGTGGCACGTCTTGTGGAAAGATGTCAGCGAACTCCTGCAAGATGGTAGCGACAGCAGGATGCAAAGAGGGAGGCATGTCCTCAAATGAAAATAATACCTCTTTGCATACAAAAGCATAGCAAACAGATGTAGTAACATCTTAATCAGTAATATTAGATTTAGTAGCAAGTAAACATCCAATATTCAATTCTATTTCAGAAGCAATACTAGATGATAATTTAGTAGGCTAATGGCGTTGCTCAAATTCCTTTGCTACAATCTGATTTTCACTCTTATTTAGCTCATGTTTTGCTTTACTAGCTCTAGCAATGTCATCTTTCATAATATGATCATGAGACATAGGAAGCAAAGTTATATTTTGATCCTTATAACCAAGAGTATACTGATTTGTCCTACCATGGTGTACAGAATTTTTATCAAATTGCCATGGTCTACCAAGTAAAAAGGAACATGCTTGCATGGGTACAACATCACAATCAACATAACCAGAATATGTAGCAATGCTAAAATGTACATGGACATTACATGTTACCTTAACTTTGCCACTATTGTTGAACCATTGGATGTAATAAGGATGAGGATATGTCTAGTGGTTAGAGACAACTTCTCCACCATATCCATGCCAGCCAAGTTGTTGTAGCTGCCTCCATCGATGATGACACGAATAGAACGCTCCATCACGACTCCCTTTGTACGGAACAAGTTGTGCCTCTGATTTGGCATAGCATGTGTAACCTGCACGCTCAGAACAAGTTGAGCAACTAAACTTTCATATCCGTCCGTGTTGTCAGCAGCCATGTAGTGTGTCTCTTTTTCAGTATCCTCGACACCCTGTTCTTCACTTCCAATAAGAGACAAAGTCTCCTCATCATAATCACTAGCGGAGGCATATCCACCATCCTCCATAACAATAATCACACGCCTGGATGTGCATTCTCTTGCAAAGTGACCTCTACCCTTACAATGACAACATATAACCTCATGTCTTTGCCTGGTAGATGCCATGGAGGAAGAAGAGCTATGTGTAGGCCCTGAAGGCGTTCCCTTGTTGGACATTGGTGGTGGTGCCTGATTCCTGGTATCTCAGTTGGAGTTGGTGGCTGAAGTAGGTGGTGCTGCGGCAGGACACGTGGAAGTACATGAGGTCCGTGGCGTCTAGGATCAAGTGCGACTTGCAGAAAAACTAGTTCGTGCCATGGCCTGCCGATCCTGCACTTCACGTTCAGCTTTGCAAGAAAGATGGAATAAACGAGTGATAGTGTTATACTCCTTATATTCTAGAATAGTCTGAAACTCTCTATTTAATCCACACATAAAACGTGCAAGCATAGCTTAATTCTCCCCAACAATACCACATTTAATAAGGCCTGTTTGTAATTCCTGATAATATTGCTCTACAAAAAAATTCCTTGTCTTAAACGGTGCAAATTTTGAAGCAATTCACGTTGATAATATGGTGGAACCCAACGATTATGCATAGCAGTTTTCAAAGCAGCTCAAGTAGTTGGAATATTAGCATGATGTATTCTACAATGTTTCAACCACCAAACACAAAAACTAGTGAATGAACAAACAAATGCAGCAACACGTCTATCCTCAGAAAATTGTAAGCATGTAAAACATTGTTCTATTTCTAACTCCCAAGTAAGATATATATCAGGAATATATCGAACATCAAATGTAGGAATATTCAATTTAAATTTAGGGAGATGATCATAATCCCGTGCCTGAGGGGGTGGTGCAGCCCTACGTTGCGATTGTACACATGTGGATGACCCGATGCCTGTGGTGGTGGTTGCCCCTGGTGCTGATTTGGAGCAACCTCTCCCTCATCATCATAATCGCCATCATAATCCTCATGATACTCAATGACAGTAGGAGCAGCAGCCACACAAGCCGCAGCAGTAGTAGCAGTAGAAATGGCACCAGAATGGTGCCCTTGGACAATTGGCACACGTCGTGCTCGTCCCACGAAATTTTGGCCTTGTTGGTGTTGTTGTTGGTGTTGTTGTTGTTGGAGAGGGACGTTAGCTACAACTGGTGGTGGTAGATGGGCAAGCGCCTCATTGAACTTGGCATCCATCTTTTTGTTGAAGGTCTTCTCCAAGCCATCTAGCTTCTCCATGGCCTTTCCAAGGCTGTTAATGAAGTCTTGTACCTGGTCGACCATTATTTGCTGAAATTTATCATGGAGCTCCTTGTTGGTCATGATCTCCCAGTCGGCCTATCACCTTGTGATCCTGGCATGGTTAGAACCAATAGGAACACAAAAGAATATGAACCTACACACTACTAGGATGTGGTGGTGGTATCACAAATCCATCAAGAAAATCTCAAATGCTTACCAGTTCTTACCCAGCAGCAGGTGGTGATCGGCAGCCGTTGTAGTCAAAACTCTCAAAGCTTTGATAGAGCCATTGCCAGGTGGTGTCAAACACACAACATAGATGTATTTGGAGCTAGGAAGGCTGATAACATGGTAGCAAAAAGGGTTAAAAATAACCAATACAGAGATGCAAAGTTTAATAAACGCTCATCGACGGTACTGTGCTGGTCCCAGGCTAGACTGTGCTAGAGACGCGAGCCTAAAATACCAAAAAATCGTGGCGCTGCACGTAAACAAGGGAGGAGCACACTTTGAATTTTTTTTTTCCTCTTTATTTTTGCTCGGTAGCAATTTTTTCGAATGGTATCAAAACTGCCCAGCCAGATTTTTTTTTGAAACTGGAACTATTTTTCTTCTACGGGTAGCGCTGAAGTTGGGGAGTCTGCCTTGCCCACGACCTGTAGTATCACGGAATATGGAAATCAACAACAAAGCAGCAAATACTGGACTCGGACAAGGATTGCTGACGAATACGAATCTGGTGTAACTCGAACTAGTGGCAGATGTATGTAGGGGTGGTGGAACACGAACTGACAGCGAATCTTTGATGGAGGTGGACTCAGATTGGCGTGATGGTGGATATTTTGTGGTCTATATGACTCGAGTTGGTGGCAGATATGAAGTGGTGGTAGATCGCAACAATGATGTATCTGGTGTGGTGGTGGTATATGGCAGCGGTGATGTATATGGAGTGGTGGTCGTATATGGCAGCGATGAAGATGGTGCGGTGGCGGCGTGAAATGCAGGATCAACAGGCATTGTCAAGAACTAATTTTTCTGAAGGTCGAACTTCATCATGGACGCCCCGTACCTCATCTACCCCCACACGTCCTCCTATAGCACCACCTACTTCAGCCACCAAGTCCAACCAAGATACCATGAAACAGGCCCGTGCTCCACCCTCCACCAAGAGCACACATTCCGAACCTGCACATAGCTCTTCTTCATCAATTTCATCCACATGGCAAACACATGAGGTTATATCTCGTCGTTGCAAGGGTGGAGGTCACTATGCGAGAGCATGCCCATCCAAGTGTGTGATGATTGTTAATGAGGATGGTGGATATGACTCCAAAGTGACTATCATGAGGAGACTATGGATCTTATTGCAAGTGAATAACAAGGTGTAGATGATACTAAACAAGAGGCTCAATGTGGAGGGCAAATACATGGTTGTTGACTATGCCAATAGTTATGAAAGTTTAGTTGGTCAATGTGTTTTAAGTGTGAAGGTAACACAGGCTAAGAAAAGTCAGAGGCACAATTTATTCCATACAAAGAGAGTTGTGAAGGAACGTTCTATTCGTATCAACATCGATGGAGGGAGTTGCAACAACTTGGCTAGCATGGAGATGGTGGAGAAGCTGTCTCTCACCACTAGACCACATCATCATCCTTATTACATCAAATAGTTTAACAACAGTGCTAAGGTTAAGGTAGCATGTACTGTTCGTGTTCATTTTAGCATCGCTACATATTATGATTATGTTGATTGTGATGTGGTGCCCATCAAAGCATGCTCCGCTTTAGTTGGTAGACCATTACAATTTGATAAAAATTATGTACACCATGGTAGGACCAATGAGTATACTTTCGTAAGGATATAAATATAACTTTGCTTCCAATGTCTCCTGAAGATATTATGAAAGATGACATTGCTAGAGATAGTAAAGCAAAATAGGAGCAAACTAAGAGTGAAAAGCGAAATTGGTTCTTCCTCTTCCTCTTCTTCCTGCTCTGTTGGGTCTTCATGCATAGAGATTGGTGTGCCAATAACATGCAATATCGTCTTCCTAGCTCTCTTGTTCTCTCCTGCCTTCTTGGGCATAGACTTTGAAGTCCTTGGGGACTCAAGAGTGAGAATCATCCCAGCCTTAGAACTCTCAAGTGCTCTCATAGCCTTAGAACTAGTATACACCCTCCTCTCTGGCCTATTGGAAGAAGTGGCCTCATTACCAGATTTCTTTGCAACTTTTTCCTTCTTGCCTTGCTGCTTCTTGGAGGTTACCTCTTCAGGAACAAAGTCTGCATCCTCTTCACCTAAATTTAGTTTCCTCCCTGCCCTTGTGGCAGCCTTAGGCAACCCATGAGAACTGGGAGTGCCTGGATCCTCTAAGGACGAGGAACTATCTTCTGGGCTAGTCCCAGCATCCATGTCAAAACTCTAATCTCTGAAATCATTGTCACTGCCTTCTGAGCCTGACATAATGACCCTGTGAGTAGATATAGATGATAAAGGGATGAGCGTCACAAAACACATAAGTTTTTGAAAATTTGAACTTAAAAATGTAGTTTCGATATTTGGCAACATGTAATTCGATTCCACCGAGTTTCAGTTTCCGAGCTACCGAGACACACTTTCTCTTATGACAAAAACTTGGTCACCTTTTCAGTTTCACCGAGAAAGTTCTCACAGCCCTAAAACCAAATCGGTCATACCGATTCTTTCCACTCGGTGACACCAAAATGCAGATTGCGGAACCCCAAACCTAAATTTTTGTGTTCTGCTAATCTAAGGGATTTGCTTTGAGGTTGGAGTCGTTTCATTACGTGGAAAGAAGAGGAACAAAGCATCATGTGCATGAATCACAAAGTGGAGCGCATTGGGGGCCAAAACTTACCCTAAAGCGGTGAAGGTTCTGCTACGATGGCGACGACAGGTTTGATTGCCGTCGACGGCGAAGGAATCCAGCGGTGAGGGCGCACTGGCGATGAGGTGGAGGTCTGTAGACGAGAGGAGCGGCAACAAAGGGGTGCGGGAGGCTGTTGAGTCGAAGTATTTTTCAATGTTGGGTCCAGAGAGTATATATACTCTGTTGCTATCAGTGACACCGATTCGGAAATTTCGGTGCCACCGAATTTCATATATGTCAGGTGACAGTGAAACTCATGAGGACAAGATTTAGGTATCGTTTCCATCGAGGTTCAAAAACCAAATGAACCCTATTTCTTTGGTGGAACCGATATTTTGATGTTGGTTACACCAAGAGACATATGGGAGGTTTTGGAGATTAGCACTTGTCCAAACAGAACTCCGAGTGCTCCTCACATAGAGGGTTTGAAAAGTGCTTGTTCAAGTTTTGTGATGAAGCATGAATTGAATTTGAGACGAGAAAGCATAGACAGATAGAGGGAGATACTTATACATTCTTGTATATACAATTGGCCAAAGAAAAGGAAAGGCAAATAACAACGGTTTCAGATCCTCGGATGAGAAAAGATATGCATACCAACATGCTCACACAGTAAAATGTCAAATGAAATATGGAAAACATGCAAAACCACTCTAGTATCTACCAAGCAGTTTTGCGATGATGAAGTCATCTATATATGAGTATATTAACTTAGGAGCCAAGTAAGAATACTTGATCATAGGTCATACTCATAGTTTAAGCACACGTGGGGTTTCCACTTTTACATAAAGCACTTAATGTGTTCACATATTTAAGATATGATTTGACTCAAGTCTTAGAGTAAAGCTCCCCATTGATGTGACATACCCCAAAGAGGAATAAACTAACCTTGGGTTTTTTGGTAGAAGACTTAATGTAGGTGTTGTAGTTGTGGAGGCTCATGATTGATGAATATCATCTTGAGTTGGGAGCAATCCTTGTTGTTTCTTACTCTTGTCACCTACATGGGTTAGTCCCACACAAGGAACAAATACAATGATATCTATGGACATGGAGTGAAATGTATACATGATGATGTCCATTGATTCATTCATTACCTTGACCCTTGCTTACCTATGAGGGAATGTGTGATTCCTTGAACTATTTCATATAGTTGAAGTTGATTGCAAATAGTCCTTCCCAAAATGAATATGAGTGAATTTTGTTGGCGGAGGCACCCCTCAAAGAACTTCTCCAGTTCTTCTTCTTTGGGACCCACATCAACTTGATGGGCATCCTTGGACTTGAAGTAGCACTTGTTGAGGTAGAGCTTGTAGTAGTTTTGGGAACCCACTTGACCATGGCTTGGGACTCATCTTCAAATGTATCAATCTCCCCTAGAAGCTTGTTCTTGCCCTTGAGCTTGCGGTGTTGTGGTGGAAGGTCATCTTGAGCATTTGTTTACATGGGGAGAGTATGTTACATCTCCTTTCGGGGAACAAACTTTGGCTTGGGGTATGGACCTTCTTCCCATTCAACTCCATTGGCGTTGAAGTAGTCAATGCCTTGGTTCTTCCAGCATCCTCCATGCTTGCGTGCAATCTCCTCGAATTGCTTACATTCGGCAAGACTTTTGTAGACACCTTTTTTCTATAATCCCTTTCAATAAATTGTTTTATTGCTCAAGTGTAACTTGGATAAGAGAATCATTGGTGGAATCAATAAAACTACTAGAGTCAACATGATTGGATTTATCATTTTTATTATTGCTACTAGATGAAGAACCATTCTTGCCTCTGTTACTAGTTTGCTTAGTTTTAACTTGTGGAACGAATGTCGACAAGAGTATTCGTTTGGCTAGATAAGAGGAAGTCTTCTTTCGAAGATCGTCATTGATAACTTTAATAAATTCTTGGTCTTGCTCTAAATTGAGCTTCTCGAAGCATAGCTTCTCAATAGTTCTTACAAGCTCTCTATGGTCATCTAGAGTAGATTCATGGGCTCACTTAAGAGTGTTTAATTCTGTAGTTAGTCGCTCTATTTCCTTCTTATCATCATCAAATGAGTTATCTTGACTAACATGATTATTATCAAGTTCATTTTGATCAATATCACTAGTTTTATCAATGAACAAGTCATCATCTCCAAGTAAGTCATCCTCATCACAATTAAAGTCAATGCATTCAGGTTGTGATACCTTGGGGCCTTTACGATGAAGCAACTTCCACTCCCTTCATTTGGTGAATCAAATATGACATAGGAGTTGGAGGAAACGAGAGCAAGTCCAGCAACACCTTCATCTTGACTATAGTCAGAGTCAGAGTGATAGCTTCTCTCAGATTGGTTGTTGGATTCGGAGCTGGATACCGATTAACCAACATGAGCTTGATGTCTTCTTCTTGTGTGTCTCTTGGTGTACTTGTCCTTCTTCTTCAAGTCTTTACTTCTCTAGGAGGGTCTTCTTTCATAGCGATCATCTCTACTCCATCTCTCTCTTCGAGGTGACTCATCTCTCAAGCTCTTTCTTCTAAGTGACTCTTCTCTTGTTTTGTGTGTGTGTTGGGGGGAGGGGTGCACTCATTGGAGTAATGTCTGAGCCTTCTACAATTGTAACAATTCCGGTCACGATAGATGAATGCTTCTCTTCATATCTTGATTTGGAGCTTCCATTTTTGCCTCTACTCTTGTAGAACTTGTTGAATTTCTTAACCATGAGGCCTATCTCTTCATTGGTTAAAAGGTTTTTACTTGATGTAGCGGGACTATCGCTTGAAGGTTTGTATGCACTGCTTGACTTGTTATAAAACTCTTCCTTATCTTTGAGTGACATCTCATGAGCAACAATCCTTCCAATGACTTCTATTGGCTTGAGATCTTTGTAGTTTGAAATCATTTGGATAAATGTGCACACGGTGTCGTACTTCCCATCCAAGGCTATAAGTATCTTCTTGATGGTGAATTTATCGGTCATCTCTTCGCTTCCTAAGCTGACAATCTCATTGGTGATGAAGAAAGCCTAGAGTACATTTCCGTGACACCTTCACCATCCTTCATCTTGAACTTATCAAGTTGACTTTGTAGCACATCCAACTTAGGCTCCTTGATAGATTCGGTACCTTCATGCATATCAACCAAAGTATCCTAAAGTTCCTTTGCATTCTCAAGACGACTAATATTGTTGAATTCTTCGAGGCATAGACAATTAAATAGAATGTCACATGCTTGAGCGTTGTATTGCAACATCTTGAATTCTTCCATGGTCTCTTCGCGATCCGATTCCTTTCCATCACCCAAGAATTCACCTTGCCAGCCAACACGTACAACAGCCCATACGGCGGGGTTATGATCAAGACCAAGCATTTTCATATTATTATTCCAACTAGCAAAGTTTGTACCATCAAAATATGGACCTCTATAGTGATAATTTACCTCACTACATGCCATACTCTCCTAGGTTGTGGAACCAATGCAATGGAGACCAAGGCTCTAATTCCACTTGTAGGATCGAAAGTAGGTCTAGAGGGGGGTGATTAGACTACTAGACTAACTAAAAAACCTAACCTTTTCCCAGTTTTAGTTCTATGCAAGTTTTAGCAATTGCTGCAAATCAAGTACATCCTACACATGCATGTCTATGAGTATAGAAGAAGAAAGTAAAGACAAGCACATGTAAATGGAGGGTAGGGATAGGAAGATCAAACGCAAAGTTGACACGAAGATTTTTGGCGTGGTTCCTATTGGTGGTGCTATCATACGTCCACGTTGATGGAGACTTCAAACCATGGAGGGTAGCAGCTGTGAGAGTCCATGAAGGGCTCCAGCCACAAAGGGTCCACGGAGAAGCAACCATGTATATGCCATCACGGCCTTCGTCCACGGAGGACTAGCCTTACATGGGGTAGATCTTCACGAAATGGCGATCTCCTTGCCCTTACAAACTTCTTGGTTCAACTCCACAACACGAAGTAGGAGGCTCTCAAGCGACACCTAACCAATCTAGAGGTACCACCCTCCAAAAGGTAATAGATGTGGTAAGTATGATGAACCCCTTGCTGTTGTGCTTAGAAAGATACTCTCCTCAACATTCAACCACTATCTGTTGGTCCATTGGGACAGGGGGTTGATACGTCTCCAACATAGCTATAATTTTTTATTGTTCCATGATATTATATTATCTATTTTGGATGTTTTATATGCATTAATATGCTATTTTATATTATTTTTGGTACTAACCTATTAATCTAGAGCCTACTGCTAGTTTCTGTTTTTTCCTTGTTTTTGAGTTCGCAGATAAGGAATATTAAAGGGAGTCCAAACGGAATAAAACCTCTGGAAAGATTTTTTTCTGGAAAATATGGAAGCCATGAGACTTGAGAACCAAGGAAGAGGAGCTTCCATGGGGCCACAAGCCCGCTTGCCGTGGCTAGGGGGTACCCCGCATTGGGCAGGCTTGTGGGGCCCTGGCACATCTTCTAACCCTAATCTTTGGCCTATAAATACCCAAATATTCCATCATTGTTAGAACGAGCCACACAAACACTTTTCCACCGTTAGAAGCGTCTGTTCCTGAGAGATCCAATCTTGGAGCCTTTTCGGTAATCTTCAAGAGGGGGATTCGATCACGAAGGGCATCTACATCAACTACATTGCCCCTCCGATGATGCGTGAGTAGTTCACCACAAACCTGATTGCTCGCTTTGCCATCATTTGTGAAACAAAGGAGGTTATCGCTGAAAATCTGGGGGGTATCACTAGTACTAATCTTGAGGAAAAGTTTGAATCTTGTTCCCTAGATCATGAATTTGAATCTCTTCTCATAACTAAAACTTTTCAAGTTGGAGATGGAAACATTATCGGTAAGAGCGTTATTCAAGAATTCTTTGATTGTACGGGAACGATACCTATGAGTAAGAGATCTATTCTTCTTAGCATGAATATTTATCCGGATGCTATTTTCATGCTCATTTAAAAATTGGAAAGGAAATTTGTGCACATTCATCCCGTTTTGCAGAAAGTGTTTTATGAACTTCCCAGTATTAACCATCCTAAAGCTAAAAAGATCACTACTATTATCCTTATGCGAGAATTTGATTTCATCATACAAGAAGCTAGGGAGATTTTTGCCTTCTACAATAAAGATGTTGAACACCCTCCTATTGAAGAAATCCTCCATGATAAAGAGACCTTGCGTATCCTAGAATCTAGAGACTATCAATCTTATAGTGAAAATCTTAGGAAGAGAGCTCCCTACGCGGAAATAACTCACACTCTATATCATGAAACTTATGAGGAATTTGGGTGGATTACTAGAGGAATTTTGGAAGGGTATGAGGATGCTTTGCTTTAAAATATGATCAAAGAACCTCTTAGAGGTAAGATACATGTGTTATGTGATGATATTTATGGTGATGATCTAAACTACGGGATTATGAATGTTAAAATCACTAACCACAACCCCTTTCATGATTTAAGTTCTTCTACTAGAAAAGAAATAAAGGAAAGGATGGATATAGTTAGGAAATATTTTGATGGATTGATCAAGTTTGGATGTTTTACCAAAGATGACAATACCTAGATCTATTGTGTTTTGCCTAGCTAGGAGCGTTAAACAATCGCGCTTGTTGGGAGGCAACCCAATTTTATTTTTCTTTCAGCTTTTTGTTTATGTTTTGGTGTGTTTGGCACATTATTACTTCTGTATTAATTGTTTTTTGGTGTTTAAATTAGTGTTTGAGCCAAGTAAAACCTTTGGGGTGATCTATGGTAGTTGTTGATTTTATCTTGCTAGAAAACAGAAACTTTTGCGCTCAGTCCAGGATTTTTCTGAATTTTTAAGAGCATCAAATTGATCTGAAATTTTTACACAGGATTGATATAAAAATTTCCCTGGTTTTCTTAATTTTTCTGAATTTTAACAGTTGCCGAAATATTCTAAGTTTACGAATTGCTACAGACTGTTCTGTTTTTGACAGATTCTATTTTTTGTGTTGTTTGCTTATTTTGATGTATCTATGGGTCGTACCGGGGGGTATGAGTCATGGAGAAGTTATAATACAGTAGGTATTAAACAAATATAAATAAGGAATGAGTTCACAACAGTAACTAAAGTGGTGATTTATTTTTCTTATACTAACGGATCTCATGAGTTTTCTGTTGAGTTTTGTGTTGTGAAGTTTTTAAGTTTTGGGTGAAGATTTGATGGACTATGGAATAAAGAGTGGCAAGAGCCTAAGCTTCGGGATGCCCAAGGCACCCCAAGTCATATTGAAGGATACCAAAGAGCCTAAGCTTGGGGATGCCCCAGAAGGCATCCCCTCTTTCGTCTTCAATTCATCGGTAAATTTACTTGAGTCTATATTTTTATTCACCACATGATATGTGTTTTGCTTGGAGCGTCTTGTATGATATGAGTCTTTTCCTATTAGTTTGCCATAATCATCCTTGGTGCACACATCTATAGAGAGAGACACGCTGACTCGTGAATTTGTTAGAATACTCTATATGCTTGTTCGTGCATCTAGTGCCCCTTAGTGATTTTGGTGTATTGAAGGCTTATAAGTTAAGGAACTAATGTGTTGTGAGTGTACACAGGCTCTATAAGTCGATGAGGAGTTTGATATATTCGGATATTACTGACCCCTAAAAATATATGTCTTCAAGTGAACACTTTGGTGAAGACTTTGCTGAAGACTTTGGTATTCCCTAAAGACGTTGAAAATGAAGAAATTGGTGTGAGCTTGAAGATATGAGCGAGGACTATGAAGCATGAAGACTTTTGTTTTCGTAGTTTCATTTCCTTTCTTCGAGTCATAGGAAACACCATACTATTAAAGGGGGCTGAGGTAATACCAAGGAAAATTTCCAACTGATGCTCAACTCCAAAAGCCTCAACCTATCCAATCCTTTGAGTGAAGCCTTTGCAAATCTCTTGTAGTTCAGGAAAGTTCTTCAGTGACAAAGACGATGTTCTTCTAGTCTCTGATGAAATTGATCCGACCGGGGAGTTAGGATTTCGCTAGTTCGAATTGCCTACAAGTGAGGAACATGATAAGCCTGAGGACTTTCATAGTTCGAAATTCTGACCGTTACTATGCTTAGCGCCAGCTGTCCCCAATCATAATATCCACTTAACGGTTATATCATTGGGGGCATTTATGTCTTATCATGTCAGGTTGCACCCTGGCTATAAATAGCCACCCCCACAACCACTAGTTGGTTGGCTGCTCCAAGCGAGAACTAACACTTGTCAAATTGAGATCAACCCATCCTCTAAGGGCTTTGAGAGAAAATCATTAGTGAGGAAAAACCCACAACCAAACCACAAAACCCAAAATGATTGAGCATCACTGAAGAAATTCATGTGTGGAACCGACGCTTGTTACCTTTGAGGATTGTGTATCCTCCAGACGGTTAGGCGTCATAGTCTAGTGCATCCTGTAGTCAATTGGGGATCATAGAGTGACCTTAGTCTAGAGCATCCAACAATCAATTGTGGATCGCCGGGTGACTAGTTTGTGAGGGTTTTGGAAGTCTACCCTCAAGACTTACCATGAGTGTTGGGCGAGGACTGTGTGACCTTTGCTCAAGGAGAATGCGGTAAGGATTGTGTGTCTTGGGACTGTCTGTCCTCTGGTTTAAATACCAGGCCGCTCCAAACCAGACGTACGACTGTCACAGCAGTTGGAGCTGGGTCATCAAACCATTATCTTGATTGAGCTACCTGTTTCTATTTCCTCAACCCCTCTATTCCTCATATACTTGTTGATGAAATTTATCATTACTGTTTAAAGAATTTGACTGAAGACTTTCACAAATTCCTCACCTCAAATTCTTCAAGTTACCTTGTTCCTCACCTACTTATCTTGTATCACGCTACTTGTAATCTATGCATGTTTCATTTCTTCATGATGACTATGCAGTCACTAGATTTCTCATGTACTTAAGTACTTAATCCGGTGTGAGTTATTCATCACATTTCAAATTCCTCAAGTTGAAATTCCTCAAGTGATGAATTTGTAAAAATCGCCTATTCACCCCCCTCTAGTCGATATAACGCACTTTCAATTGGTATCAGAGCAAGGTACTCCCTTGTTCTGTGTGATTTTGGTTTAACCACCTGGAGTTCTAGTTATGTCGACTGTAGGTATGATCAAGGTTTCCGGAGGATGTCCTACCTTTGATGGGATGGACTACCCCTATTGGAAGAACAAGATGCGCATGCATCTTGAAGCTAATGACAATGATCTCTGGTATGTTGTGGAAAATGGTGTTCCCTCTGTTACTCCCACGGTCAACGCTGTTGATGTGAAGAGATTCAAGCAACTCGATTCTCAAGCGAAGAATATCATCTGTGGCCATCTGAGCAAAGATCAGTATGGCAGAGTGAGTGCTTTGGAGTTTGCTAAGCTTATCTGGGATAGGCTGTCCAAAGTTAACGAAGGTGTTTCCACTCAACGTGACTCTCGTGTTGATGTTCTTCACAATCTCTTGAACTGCTTCAAGAGACTTGACAATGAAAATGTTCAGCAAACATTTGATCGTCTCACTGATATCTCCAATGAGCTTCAAGCATTGGGTGCCACTGATATCACCGACCATGAAGTGGTGAAGAAACTGCTAAGATCTCTTGATTCCTCATTCAATACTCTGGCTTTAATGATTCAAGAATGTGGAGACTACAAGTCACTTGATCCTGCTGATATTTTTGAGATATTCAATACTCATGAATTCCAACAAGCTCAGTAGAGAGACCGCTACGGGCCAAGTTATGGAAGATCTCGTGCTTTGAAGGCAAAAGCAATTTCCTCATGTGAAGGCTAAGATTCTGATAATAGCCTTGGTGATCCTGAAGAACTGAGTCAGGAGCTAGCAATGCCCATGAGGAAATTCCAGAAGTTCTCAAGGAGAGGTGGATTTGGAAAGTCATCAAAAAGTGGTTTGAGGAAATCATATTCCTTAGATGACTACAAGAAAAGAACTTGTCACAAATGCAAGAAATCTGGCACTTCATCTCTATCTGCCCTCTCTGGGAAAAGAATTAAAGAAGAAGAAGTACAAGGACGATAGTTCTGATGACTCAAAGAGAAAGAAGAAATCTTCAAAGTCCTCCTCTACAAACTTGTCATCTTCAAAGTCCTCAATGCACAAGAAGAATGGTTCCAGAAAGGCTCGGGCTTTCATTGGCAAGGAAATGGACTCAGAAGAAGAATCTCAAGAATATGAAGAAGAGGAAGAATCTGAGGTAGAACCTGAATCTGGTGTCACTAGCCTTGCTCTCGCTGCTGCCTTCGTCAGAAGTCCATCATCAACGATGAAGCAAATGACTACTCTAATGACTCTGACGGAGTCAATGATGACTATGCTCTACTTACTATTTCATGGCATAAGGCATCAGGTCAGTCACAGAATGTCCCAATCTTGATGACATTGAATATCCTAAGTGGAAGGTTCTGATGAAGAGGCATCTGATGTCTATGAATAGTGAGCTATTGTTACAGAACTTGGACTGCCTGAACTTTGCAAGATGGCAAATGCTGAGGAAATTCGTAAGTACACTCAACTTGATGCTCAGTTGAGGAACATCATCTGCTCAAGCCTATCAAGCGTCATGTTCAAGGGCATCTATCATCTTCAATATGCCAAGCACATCTTGGATAGGATCATGGGCATCAATGAAGGCTATCGCACTTGTCAAGACCTTATGTTCATCAAACTCAAGAAAATCCTCAAAACCCAGGAATCAGATCATGATTCATCTTCCTCACCTTGGCTCATGGCAAAAGGTTCCAAGGTACATAAGCATCACTCCTCCTCTGAATCTAGTGATTGTGAAGCTATTGAATATGTGAAACCTAGCTATGCCAAACCTACTAATATTGCCACTAAGCAACAAAGTGCTCTTGAAAAGCTTAAGAAAATGCTAAACAAAAGTGATGATCTATTGAATGAGGAAGTGGATCGGACTCAAACTCTGTCTGACGATCTCAAAAGTCTTTAGACAAAGTATGATAACCTTCAGAGTCATCATAATGCTCTCTTAGCCGATCATGATAAGCTTTCTTATGAATTTCTTCAAACAAAGCAAGATCTTGAGAAACTAAGGGTGTCACATGAGGATCTCCAAAGGGAAAATGATTCCTTACTGTCTCAACAGATCAGTACTGCTCATGAAGAATTTGTTCCACCTTGTTTGAAATGCATCGAACGTGAAACTACTAATTCTTCACCTGAATGTTCAATGCTTCTATTGCTGGTAATTCTTCAACTATTCCAGTGGTCTCAAATTCCTCATCTAAGGATACCACAAGTATCACTGATGAAAATGCAGGGTTGAAGGAATTGTATGTGACAGGCATGTACAAAAGTCTCAAAGGGCATCAAACCCTTTGTGATGTCCTCAAAAAGCAGATTCTGAAAAGGAACCGTAGGAAAGAGGGTGTTGCCTTTGTGAGGAAACTCAACGCTGATGGCTCCTACTGGACACCTGAGCAGTACCCCAAAACCTCATGGGTTGCTGCAAAAGGACCTCATGTAGATCCATCCACTTTATCTGGCTTTACTTGTGAAACTTCATATTCATCTGATGAGTCACTTGACTCAAACTACAAGTTCTTCAAAAATCAGAAAGGTGAAGTATTTGCGAGATTTGTTGGAACTAACTGCAGGAACAATTCTCCTATGAAGAAAATCTGGGTTCCCAAGAGCTACCTACAAAATCTTCAAGTGAATGTACTCATGACACCACTCATGAAGAACAGGAACCCCAGATCAAAATCCTCATACGGACCAAAGTCTTCACTTGTACTAAATTCCTCAAATGGTCAAAAATATCATTCTTGTGCTAATGCATCTATTTCATAGGGAAAATCTAAGAGTTCTGAATATGTGCATTATTCTTCAAAACATTATGTTCATAAGTCCTCGAAGAATATCTCTGCTTATTTATATGAGTACTCTAACCCTCGTGTTCTCAAACGAAGCGCACTTGCTTCAATGCCTCCCTTGTCATATGGTGCTCGCAGAATGATGAACTCCTTGCCACCCCTCTAGATGTGGGTGGTGAAGAAATTGAACTAATCTCTTATGCAGGGTCAGGTCTCCAGATGAACTTGAACATCTGATGAATTTGCTGGAGACCTGAGGAAATCCTTGAAAGGACAAAATCTAACCATGTAGAAATGAATTCCTCATTTCTCACGTCCTCACACTACTTGCTTACTATCTTGTGTGATGACATTCTATCTGATGAAATTGATGTCATATTCTTCACTCTAAAGCATATGAGTTCATAAGTTGTACTAATTCATCTGCAGGATGAACCTCCAAAAGCTACTGAGTGGGTCCTCAATAGTGGATGCACAAACCACATGACTGGTGACAAGAATATTTTGATGAATGTGCCACTTTATCCAGCTCATCTTAAGCATATCACCTACGCAGACAAAGGAAAAAAGCAAGGTATTGGGTCTAGGTAAGGTTGCAATCTCAAAGGACCGAACCATGGATAAGGTGATGCTTGTCGAATCCCTCGGGTTCAACCTTATGTTTGTCTCAATGCTTTGTGATCTTGATATGGTTATCGTATTTGGAAAATATCATTGTGTTGTCATCACAGAATCTAACAATTCCAGAGTCTTTGAAGGCTTTAGGAGAGGAGACTTGTATATTGTTTTTTCCCTATAGGTCCTCTGCCTACCACATGCCTACTTGGAAAGTCCTCGGAAGGCAGGTTGTGGCATCGACGACTTGGACATGCTGGTATGAGGAACTTGCACACGCTCGTGAAGAAAAAGCATGTCATTGGCATTGAAGGTGTCAAATTCCTCAAGGACCACCTCTATGGTGCATGTGAGTCTGGGAAGATGACTAGATCCAAGCATCCCTCAAAGACAATCATGACCACGTCTCGACCCTTTGAATTGCTTCACATGGATCTCTTTGGCCCCACACATTACTCCACACTAACAAATTCTCAAGTTTGTATGGCTTTGTCATTGTTGATGATTACTCTCATTACACTTGGGTGCATATTATTCTGTACAAGTCTGAAGTGCAGGATGTCTTCAGACGATTTGCTTCAAGGGCCTCCACCAACTTCAGCGTCAAGATCAAGCATATTAGGAGTGATAATGGGACTCAGTTCAAGAACACAAATCTTGATGAATATCTTGATGAAGTTGCTATTACTCATGAGTTATCTGCCCCTTATACTCCTCAGCAGGACGTCGTCGTGGAGTGCAAGAACATGACTCTTGTTGAGATGGCTCGCACCATGCTTGATGAATACAAGACTCCTCGTTGTTTCTGGCCTGAGGCAATTGATACTGCATGCCACATCATCAACAGGGTATATCTTCACAAATTCTTCAAGAAGACTTCATATGAACTTATGACTGGCAAGAAACCCAATGTAAGTTATCTCAAAGTCTTTGGTGCAAAATGCTGGATTAGAGATCCTCACCATAGTTCTAAATTTGCACCGAAAGCACATGAAGGTTTTATTCTTGGTTATGGAAAGGACTTTCACACCTACAGAGTCTTCAACACCTACCACCACAAGGTTGTTGAAACTGTAGATGTGCGGTTCGATGAAACTGCTGGCTCACAAAGAGAGCACCTTCCTTCTGTGTTAGATGAACAGTCTCCTAAGGAATTCATTAAGCTGAAGGCTACTAAAGACGTCATACCCACTGAGGAAGTCATTCCAACGAATGAAGACATTCATGATGATACACCTGAAGAAAATGATTCTGAAGAAAATCCTCAGTCACGTCAACCTGCTCATAGTTGCAAATGAAGTGCAGATTGTCAAAATCATTGATGACATCAATGCACCAGGTCCCCTCACTCGCTCAAGAGCTTCACATTTGACTAACTTTTGTGGGCACTTTGCCTTTGTCTCTATCATAGAGCCCACAAAAGTTGATGAAGCTTTCAAGGAGCCTGAGTGGATTCAAGCTATGCAATAGGAATTGCATATTTTCAAGCTCAACAAAGTGTGGGAACTTGTCAAGCGGCTAGATCCTCACAAGCATAACATCATAGGTACCAAGTGGAAAGAAATAAGGCTCGTCTTGTAGCTCAAGGCTACACACGGGTTGAAGGAATTGACTTTGATGAAACTTTTGCACCTATTGCTAGACTTGAAGCTATTCACATATTGTTTGCTTATGCTAACCATTATGATATCATCTTATGACAATGAACTGTTCATATGCCAAATATACGTAGACGATATTATCTTTGGCTATACTGACAAATGTTATAGTGATGAATTTGCCTATATGATGAGTTAAGAATATCAAATGTCTATGATGGGAGAGTTGAAATTCTTCTTAGGTATTCAAATTCGTCAGTAAGACAACAACATCTTCATATCACAAGAGAAATACCTCAAGGATGTTCTGAGGAAATTCTACATGCAAGATTGCAAAGGCGTCAAAACTCCAATGCCTTCAAAAGGCCACCTCTGCATTGACGAAAATGGTAAAGATTCCGATCAGAAGGTATATCGCTCCATGATTGGCTCATTATTGTATCTATGTGCATATAGGCCTGATATTATGCTGAGTGTTTGCATGTGTGTCCGATTCCAAGCAACACCGAAGAAATCACACCATAAGGCTATGAAATATATTATTTGATACTTAGCTCACACACCAAAGCTTGGATTATGGTATCCCAAGGGCTCAAATCTTCACCTCGTCGGATACTCTGATACTGACTATGCTGGAGATCGTTTGGATCACAAGTCAACCTCAGGCACATGTCATTTCCTCTGACGATCCTTGTAGAGGCGAAGTAGAGGCGAAGTTTTCCCTGTCTTTCGATGAGATGGTGGCTATCATTTTTGGTGGAGTAGACTTTGTCGATCCGACTACGAAGGTGTGATGACAATGCGCCTTAGCAATCGCTAAACCAACTCCGAGAGGTTATTGACCATGCCGAAGCACGATCAACCTGACCACGAGGGTCTGTTTCCTACACGCAAATGAAGAACAAGCAAGAAACTAAGATTGCAATCTGGATATTGCGAATATAAGAGGAAAGCTTTATTGATGAAGTGGTGTTCTGTGACGCCTTTGTCTGGTCGTGGAACACAAACAAAGAACACAAAGTTGCAGTTATGGTGAGCTTATAATCTAAACAAAACCCAAAGGAAGAGCTACTAGATTGATCTACTTATATAGGAGCAAGGGTTGGCGGCCAAGTACTCCCTCCGTCCGGAATTACTTGTCGCGAAAATGAATAAAAATGGATGTATCTTGAACTAAAACACATCTAGGTACATACCTATCTATGAAAAGTATTTCCGGGCGGAGGGAGTAGGTGGGAGGACGTCCCAAGACACCCTAAGACCAACCCTAGGTCGTACAAGGCCCATGGGCCCAAGTGGAGGTGATGCAACACCTTTGGACTTGTAGTTTGACTCGGATTCTGGTGCAACGTCAGATTGTTTTCTCGATATCTTCGCTATCCTGACGAATTTTAAGGTTATTCCAACTAGGATGGAACGCATATGAAATCTAGTTTCCACCAAAAAATGAATCACCCAATTCCAAGTCCGTATGAAAAAGTTGTTGACGTTTTGAGACAGGTATGTCTATGTAGTCCGAATCTAAGTCCAGAACGTGAGATACTAGGACTCTATCTTCTCTTGGGCTAAAAGTGACATGAGAGAACTTCTTGAACAACACCTAATTGTTTTCTTTTACATTAGACGACCTCTTGAATAGAACCCAACCATTTCGTCTTCCTTTGTCATCACACGTGGTTCATACAAGTGTTCGACCATTCTGCATTTAGGCATAAAATAAAAATAGGTGAAGTATTTTTGTTCCGTATAACATAAATAAATTATTGCATAATTCTTATAAGAAATCACCTCACAAATATGCATGTATGCAACATTTTTGGTCATATTGAAGGTACTCATGTCCTCATCAGCCTCTCTACTGCGACAACGAGAGGGCCATCAAGATTGCTTACAACCCAGTTCATCATTCCAAGACCAAGCACATCCAGATTCATCATCACTTTCTTCGAGATCATGTACTCAAGGGCGACATCGCCATCGACCACATCCCTACTAAAGAACAACGGGCCAACATCTTCACAAATCCCTTGGATGAAAAGAGATTTTAGAAGTTGTTGTGTGAGCTAAATATCTTAGAATATTCGAATGTTCTTTGAAAAAGGATACACATCCTAACACTTATGCAAAATTGATGACTTGATATGCAACACACGAAGCAACATTTTTCTTCAATCAATGAAGAATAACCCTCTAAGTGTGAAGAAATTAATGAAGAATTTGACTCTCAGAACCCTACGAAAATTGTACGCGGTGTCTGAAGTCATCATTCTTATACGGTGGGTCACCCCACCAACAATAGTTGAAATTCTTCAAAGTTGAGTATTTTGACATTTTGCAAATTCTTCAAATTTTCAAATTCCTCAACTTTTTCAAATTCTTCAAACTATGAAACTCATGTTCTTCATTAATTTGAGTTTTCAATGTCCTCAACAACACTCACTTATTGCTAATTCTTCAAGTTGATTTTCATCTAAGTGAATGTGATCAGACCCTTTCACCCTCTATGCTAAACTCAACCCAGTCTGTTCACAAATTCTTCATATGCGTTCTACTTTGAAACTCGTTCAAAGTCTTCACTATGTCCTTGACAGGTGAAGAATTTGCGAACGGAAACTTTAAAATTTGCATTTTCAAAATTTTTGGCGTTTCCCGCTCAAACGGTTCTGATTCCCATGACTGGATAACCCACGATCCCCCACTATCGCCACTACTCAGAACGTGGGTGACACATGTCATGTGGAGAGCAAGGGTCAGGTTTTCACCTCCGCTATAAATACCCCTTCCCTTTCACTGTGCTCGGTTACTCCTCACTCCTACTCTCTCCCAAGCTCCAACCTAGCGCCGCCACAGTAATCATCGCCACCGGTGTGGAAGAGCTTCACTGCCTCGACCTCGCCATCGCCGTACTTGCATCAGCCGCGGAAGTCTTCATCCCGCCGCCGCTGTAGCTGTCTCCCTTTGCCGAGCTAGGGCATGGGAGATCTGTTCTGACGAACTTCCTGAATCTCATGTCATAGTTCGTCGTGTTCTTCATCAGGTTGAATAAAATATATTTTTACTACCCTTGTTTGATCTTTAGTTATTCCTCAATTTTCTCCAAGGTGTTTATTCTTCAAGAATCTCATTCTAAAGCACCTTACATGTTCATACATTTGTTTGTCTTATGATTTTCTAGAACCTAAGACAAAGAACAATTAGTGAAATTCCTCAAGACAAAGAACGCATATGACCTCTTCAAATTCCTCGCACCTATACTTGTTCACAGGTATAAACATGTCCGCTGATGAATCACTAGGTTCTCATCAGCTTACCTGATTTGCTATGTTTCTTGAGGAAAAACTGTGCACTTCTTCAGAATATTCAAGAGTTCAAAATCCTCAGCAGAAGAAAATGGCTGATGGGAAGAAGCCACAAAAAGGTGGAAATAAAGCTAAACAGAATACTGCTTTCGAGATACCTGAACCTTTGTATGCTGGTTACTGTACACTAGATGAGTCCATACACGGCAAAGAGACAAAAGAACAAAGGAAAATCAGAATTGAGAGGATTGAATATAGGTGGGTGAGGGAATGGAAATAATATCGCTATGTCACTCCCAAGTATATGAAGAAATTCGCACTCAAACGCCCTTTCAATAGGGCTCCTCCTGCTAATTATCAAGAGGTTGATCCCATAAGTGTTGCTCATAGTGAAGACTTTCCAGCTGAGTGGGCAAAGCTTCAACACAAACTTCAGAGGACTGCCGAAGCTGCTGTGAGGAAATTTAATGAAGACTCTACTGCTGCTGCCATTGCCGAAGCCTCTGCAAGTGCTGCAAAGAAATCTATGGCGAAGGAATCTGCTGTGAAGTCAAATTCATGAACTTAAAAATCATCATAGCAGATTCCTCAAGCTCAAAGGCCTCTGACTTCAAAGGCTTCAGTCACTGGTTCCGTTGCTGCTCTGTCCTCTACTGCTGCTTCAAAGTCCTCAACTCCCGTGCATCTTGCATCTTGTCAGAGGATAGAGGGATACTCAATTGCTTCAAAGATCTCTGCAAGTCCATCAACTCAAGCAAAGTCTTCAACAAGTCCTACTATGTTGAAACTGAAGAAAACTGCTGGACGAGGTCCAAGACCAAGTCCTCAGACAAGCAAAGCTGCAGTGACAATACCCTTAGGATCTAAGGATGATGATGAAGCTGATGATGAAGAACTTGAAGAAATCATTAGAGAAAGTCAGGAAAAGGTTGTATTAGCCAAAGGCAGCTATGTTCCACTTCTGCTAGATCGCAAGATGATCCTCAACTTCATAGACATATGGCATGAGGATCCCAACACCCCAATTTCCTCACTAAACCTGCCTCTCAGTGTGCACCATGGCCTCACCCACTTTATTGTTGAGGAAAAATGGAAAAGAGAACAAGCTCAGAGAGCTAAGAGGAACAGGGCTCGGAAAGAAAAATTTCTGAGGAATAACATGATGAATTTGACTCCAAATCAACTCATCACCATTCAGTCTGAAATTCACTGCCTCTCTGAAGAATAAGAAAGATATGATGCTGAATGGAAGGGCACCAAAGTGAGATTCGTAAGGGCTACCCAAGCTGCTGTTAAGGACCACAACACAAGGGTTGCAACTCTATCGCAACCACAAATTCCTCAGGTAGATGAATCTGCTCAGCCTGCTGAAGAAAATCCAAGCGCAGCTAAAGAAAGTCAGACTGCTGAAGAACATACTAGGACAACCTCCACTGTTGTGCCTGAAGAAACTGACTAGCCAGCTGAAGCTTTGGCTGCGCCTGATGAAATTGATACCTGAAGAGCGACTGCATCAGTCGTGCGTGAAGAAAATGTACCACCTTCACCTTCAGCTGAAACAGACAAATCATCAAAGGTGAAGACAATCAACCTTCCTTCTACATTAGAAGTAAAGAAAACCAAGGTTGCTTAGATGAAGGCACTAAGGAGAAAAGGTTCTACTTCACATTCCTCAGCCATGAAGAAGTTGAAGACCCTGCCAAAATCTTCAACTGAACCATTAGATGCCACTCCAATCTCCTTAGCACCAGCCTATGAGATAATTCCATTTGGCATTCACTATGTCATCCCAGATGATGAAGATGAAGAAAATCATTCTGCCGCTTCGACAGAGCAGATTGATGAAGAAATTGAAGTGGAAGCAAATGGTTCGACTCCACAGGTATCATCGCCCTAGCCTCAGTTGACCGATGAAGAGGCCAGCGTTGAACAAATTGATAAGGACGTGGACATTGGCAACACAACTCCTATCATCAATGATGAATATTGGGAATCTGCACACCCAAATTTCCCAATGACCACTCCTCTGTCACAGATTCCTCAGTCCCCAGGCTAGACTGAAGAAATTCACAAAGGATATGATGACATGGCCGCTCCAGCCATTGAAGAAATTCCAGCTACACCAGATGATGACTTTGTTGCTCCAACTGCCACTGAGGAAAATGCTCTGCAAATTCCTCAGTCTAAAGAAACTCCTCCTATGCCTAAGGAGATCAAGGGCCGCTTCAAGCCAAACCTTTAGCTGAAGCCAAGGATGCCATTCAAAGGCTCAAAGCACCCCATATTCCTCAAGCCAAATTTCTTCGATGAGCACATTTTCTTCACTGGCCCTAATCCATATGACTTAGCAAGGGCCGGACGCACTAGATTCTGGACAACAACTCAGATGAATTACTATGCATCAGTTCTATTTAACAAGAAGAAAGTCTTTGAGAACCATCAAATTCCTCATGCTAATATGGAAACAATTCCATCCTTCACACCGGTGCTTGCAGTTCTTCATGATGCAGGACTTCTTCCCTTCTGTGTGGACATCTACGATTGGAATGAAGAGCTAATTATTCAATTCTATGCCACATTGCACATCAAAGGTCATGCCTCTTACATCAACTCCTTGATCTTGGATTGGATGACTGGATCTACTCACTTCACTGCTCCAGCATCTGAATTGCTTCGGTCAGTCCTTGTCCCAATTCCTTCAAAAGAAGCACACTGCCTGTTTGATGAACCTGCTCTACCCAACCAACTGATGCAAGTGCTGATGAAGCCATTGGCTCCTGGAAAACCTCAAGGACAACCTTCCTTGTGAAAGATTTGCTCTATGTGCCCAGGACAGTCTATCACATTCTCACCAACAGCCTATGTCCTCAAAAGGGCCACAACTCTGAAGAAGAAGAAGAAGTGGAAGGAGTCATGAAGAACATGCTATTCAACATCATTCATGGGATTCCCATCAACTTCCATGATTTCTTCATGAGGACATTCGTGAATGCAGCACTAGCCCCATTTGAACTGAAGCCTTATGCTCGCTGGATCATGAAATTCATCAGATCAAGGTCTTTAGTTCCCTTCAAGGCGGACTTCCAGAATCACTTCGGCTTCTTGCCCCCCGATTGAAGTCCTCAAGAGCACAATTGCCTCAGTTGAAGGAAAAGGCAAGGCTGTCATTGATGAAGGCACTCGTCCATTGGATGCTTAGTTTCGCAAAGCTGCATCATTCTCCACCATTGATGACATTGCAACCCAGGATTCTGATGCAAAGGCCCCAGCGCAAAAGCCTCAAGAGTCTGCCCCTCGTGTGATGACTGATCGTGAGCTTATCATAAGTCTTCATCAGAAGGTTGATCACAATCACAAGTTGGTAAAGCGTTAGTTGGCTTCCATTGTTCAAAATTGACTATGACGCAAAACTCTGTGAGGAAAAATCACTACTATGTGCATGAAATCTTCGATCGCACATGGGCCATTCTCACACACCTCAAAAATCCTTAGGAACTCAAGGAAATGGACTTTCAGGAAAACTTTGACTGGTCTCATCCTCCTCAGAATAAATCCAAGAAGGTTCAAGTTCCTTTAATGGTTACAAGTTCATATTCTTCATCGTGTGAGATGGATGAAGCTGAGGACATTAACGACACAACGGTAGGCCCCGCATCGACAAATGACCCCGACATCGCTGGTGCTCCTTCCTCACCAACAAGATGAAATTCTTCAAGGGGCATTAGTCCTCACTTTTTCGTCCCTTTTGGTCTTTGATGACAAAGGGGGAGAAAATTTGAGTTAGTTTTCAAGCGGGTCTCCATACATGGGCTGTTTTTTTGTATAAGTTACAACCCTCGCTCTTCTGAAGCTTTTGTTGGTTGAGTTGTAAACTTAGGTCCGATGGTGGTCTGACTCTTTTAAACTACTTTTGGAATGCTTATTTCCTCAAGCACCTTAATGCATGCATGTTGAATTTCGTCAGACACCATTTTCATCATGGATTTCAAATTCTTCATATCATATGTTAAATACGTGTATGAATTACAAGATATAGGGGGAGTCCTCCATGTTTTTAACCTACCATGTGCATTTGCAGTCCAAAGCAAATTCCTCAAATATGCACATCTTCAGGGCGAGTTCTTCTATATCTTGCAATCAAATTCCTCAAACTCAATATTTACACTTCATAGTATTATCCCCGTTGAAAACTTAACCTATTTGTCATCAATCACCAAAAAGGGGGAAATTGTTAAGGAACTAATGCCCCTTAGTGATTTTGGTGTATTGAAGACTTATAGGTTAAGGAACTAATGCGTTGTGAGTGTACATAGGCGGCGTTGTGAGTGTACACAGGCTCTATAAGTAGCTGAGGAGTTTGATATATTCGGAGATTACCGACCCCTAAAAATGTGTGTCATCAACTGAAGACTTTGGTGAATACTTTGGTATTCCTTGAAGACTTTGAAAATGAAGAAGTTGGTGTGACCTTGAAGATATGAATGAGGACTATGAAGCGTGAAGACTTTTGTTTTCATAGTTTCGTTTCCTTTCTTTGAGTCATAGGAAAAACCGTACTGTTAATGGGGCCCAAGGTAATACCAAGGAAAAATTCCAACTGATGCTCAACTCCAAAAGCCTCAACCTATCCTATCCTTCGAGCGAAGCCTTTGGAATTCTCTTGCAATTCAAGAAAGTTCTTCAGTGACAGAGACGATGGTCTTCTAGTCTCTGATGAAATTGATCTGACCAAGGAGTTAGGATTATGCCAGTGCGAATTGCCTACAAGTGAGGAACATGATAAGCCTGAGGACTTCATAGTTCGAAATTCCAACCTTTGATGTGCTTAGCGCCAACTGTCCCCAATCATAATATCCACTTAACGGTCATATCATTGGGGGCATTTATGTCTTATCGTGTCAGGTTGCACGCTGGCTATAAATATCCACCCCCCACAACCACTAATTGGTTGGCTGCTCCAAGCGAGAAGTAACACTTGTCAAATTGAGAGCAACCCATCCTCTAAGGGCTTTGAGAGAAAATCATTAGTGAGGAAAAACCCATAACCAAACCACCAAACCCAAAGTGATTGAGCATCACTGAAGAAATTCATGTGTGGAACCGACGCTTGTTACCTTTGAGGATTGTGTATCCTCCAGACGGTTAGGCGTCATAGTCTAGTGCATCCTGTAGTCAATTGGGGATCATAGAGTGACCTTGGTCTAGAGCATCCAACAATCAATTGTGGATCGTCGGGTGACCAGTTTGTGAGGGTTTTGGAAGTCTACCCTCAAGACTTACCACGAGTGTTGGGCGAGGACTGTGTGACCTTCGCTCAAGGAGAATGCGGTAAGGATTGTGTGTCTTGGGACTGTGTGTCCTCTGGTTTAAATACCAGGCAGCTACAAACCAAACGCACGACTATCACAGCAGTTGGAACTGGGTCATCAAACCATTATCTTCATCGAGCTACCTGGTTCTATTTCCTCAACCCCACTATTCCTCGTATACTTGTTGATGAAATTGATCGTTACTATTTGAAGAATTTTACTCAATACTTTCACAATTTCCTCACCTAAATTTCTTCAAGTTACCTTGATCCTCACCTGCTTATCCTGTATCATGCTACTTGTAATCTGTGCATGTTTCATTTCTTCATGATGACTATGTAGTCACCAGATTTCTCATGTACTTAAGTACTTAATCCGCTACGAGTTATTCATCACATTTGAAATTCCTCAAGTGATGAATTTTTAAAAATTGCCTGTTCACCCCCCTCTAGTCGATATAACGCACTTTCAATGCTTCACTTATATCTTTTGAGCTAGGCAATGTTGCTCTAGTGCTTCACTAATATATTTTTTAGAGCATGGTGGTGTTGTACTTTAGAGAAATTATTGAACTCTCATTCCTCACTTATATTATTTGGAGAGTTTCTTAAAACAGCATGGTAATTTGTTTCGGTTATGAATTTAGTCCTAATATGATAGAATCCAAGAGGGATATAATAAAAACTTTCATATTAAGTGAATTAACAACTATGAGAAGTTGGATTCCTTGCATATAGTTTTGATATAATAGGGATGGTAATATGAGAGTCATGCTAGTGAGTAGTTGTGAACTGAAGAGATACGTGTGTTAAACCTTGTGATTCCTACAGGATGCACGTATGGTGAACCGCTATGTAACGAAGTCAGAGCATGACTTGTCTAATGATTATCGACCTTTGTGTCAGGGTCGGGAGCACGTGATGGTTAAATCCTACCAACCTCTCCCCTAAGAGCATGCGTCTAATGCTTTCTTTGATGACTAATAGACTTTTGCAATAAGTATGTGAGTTCTTTATGACTAATGTGAGTCCATGGATTATACGCACTCTCACCCTTCCATCTTTGCTAGCCTCTCTAGTACCACGCAACTTTTGCCGGTACATCAAACCCTCCTTCCTCAAAACAGCCACCATATATTCCTCAAAACAGCACCATACATACCTATTATGGCATTTCCATAGACATTCCGAGATATATTGCCATGCAACTTCCACCATGTAGTTTTTCTATGACTTGCATCATCACTTCATATTGCATATAGAGTTTTATCTTCTCATAGGAATCGAGTTGTAATTTCTTTTTCTTTGAGTTATAAGTAAATAAAAGTGTGATGATTTTTCATTAATAGAGCATTGTCCGAAGATAGAAAAGGATGATGGAGGCTATGACTCCCTCACAAGTTAGGACGAATATCCAAACTTTACAAAAAATAAAAGAGGCCAGCGAAGCCCAAACAAAAAAATAAAAGAGGCCAAAGAATCCCACCAAAATAAAAAAAATGATAGAAAGAGAGAAGGGACAATTATTACTATCTTTTTCCACACTTCTGCTTCAAAGTAGCACCATGATCTTCATGATAGAGAGTCTCCTATTTTGTCACTTTCATATAACTAGTGGATATTCATTTTGCACGACCACTTAGTTTTCTTTTTGAGCTTTCATACGCTTATAGCTCTAAGTGCATTTGTTTCATAACAATCCCTACTCACTCACATTGATATCTATTGATGGGCATCTCCATAGCCCGTCGATATGCCTAGTTGATGCTATAATGCTATATCCATGCATATTCTCCTTTTTCCTTGCACCCCTACCATATTCTATTCCACCTACAATGCTATATCCATGGCTCATGTTCATGTATTGTGTGAGAGTTGGAAAGGTTTGTGAACACCAAAAGGGTGAAACAATTGCTTGACTTGTTCATCGGAGTTGTGCATGATTTAGATACTTTGTGTGGGGAAGATGGAGCATAGCCATACCATATGATTTTGTAGGGATAACTTTCTAAGGCCATGTTATTTCGAAAGGACACGACTACCTTGTTGGTGTGCTCAAAGTATTACTGTTTTTATGTCAATATTAGACTATTGTTTTGAATCTAACAAATCTAAATATTCATGCCACTATAAAGAATATTACATGGATAAATATGTTGGGTAGCATTCCACATCAAAAAAATTGTTCTTATCATTTACCTACTCGAGGATGAGTAGGAATTAAGCTTGGGGATGCTGATACGTCTCCAACGTATCTATAATTTTTGATTGTTCCATGATATTATATTATCTGTTTTGGATGTTTTATATGCGTTAATATGCTATTTTGTATTATTTTTGGGACTAACCTATTAATCTAGAGCCTCGTGCCAATTTCTATTTTTCCTTATTTTTGAGTTTCGTAGATAAGGAATATTAAACGGAGTCCAAATGGAATAAAACCTCTCAAAAGATTTTTTCTGGAAAATATGGAAGCCACGACACTTGAGAACCAAGGCAGAGGAGATGCCACGAGGCCCCAAGCCCGCTTGCTATGGCCAGGGGTACCCCGCACCAGGCAAGCTTGTGGGCTGCTGGCACCTCCACTAACCCTAATCTTCGGCCTATAAATACCCAAATATTCCATCATTATCAGAACGAGCTATGAAAACACTTTTCCACCGCTAGAAGCCTCCCTTCCCGAGAGATCCAATCTTGGAGCCTTTTCCGGTAATCTGCCGGAGGGGGATTTGATCAGGGAGGGCATCTACATCAACTTCATTACCCCTCCGATGATGCATGAGTAGTTCACCACAGACCTGCGGGTCCATAGCTAGTAGCCAGATGGCTTCTTCTCTCTCTTTCCTTCTCAATACCATGTTCTTCATGATCTTCATGGAGATCTCTCTGTTGTAATACTCTTTTGCGGTGTGTTTGTCGAGATCCGATGAATTGTGGGTTTATGTCAAGATTATCCATGAATATTATTTGAGTCTTTACTGAATTCTTATATGCATGATTTCATATCTTTGCAAGTCTCTTCAAGTTATTGGTTTGGTTCGGCCAACTAGATTGGTAATTCTTGCAATAGGAGAAGTGCTTAGTTTTGGGTTAAATCTTGCGGTGTCCTCACCTAGTCACATAGTAGGGGTAGCGAGGCATGTATTGTATTGTTGCCATCAATGGTCAAAATATGGGGTTTTCATCATATTGCTTGAGTTTATCCCTCTACATCATGTCATCTTACCTAATGCATTACTTTGTTCTTCATGAACATAAAACTCCAGATGCAGGCAGGAGTTGGTCGATGTGTGCAGTAATAGTAGTAGATGCAGAATCATTTCGGTCTACTTGTCATGGAAGTGATGCCTATATGCATAATCATTTCCTTGGATATCTTCATAACTATTTGATTTTCTATCAATTGCTCAACAGTAATTTGTTCACCCACCGTAATACTTGCCATCATGAGAGAAGCCATCTAGTGAAACCTATGGCCCCTGGGTCTATTTTCCATATTATATTTTTAGATCTAAAACCAAAAACACCAAAAATACTTGTTGCATTGTTTTTACTTTTAGTTTTACTTTCCGTTCAAGCACCCCATTATATCTATCTCTACTAGATCTCATCCTTGAAAATAACCATGAAGGGATTGACAACCCCTTTATAGCGTTGGGTGCAAGAGTTTGATTCCTTGTGCAGGTATATCTATTGGTGGATCGCTTGTATCTCCTACTGGATTGATACCTTGGTTCTCAAAAACTGAGGGAAATACTTATCTACTTTGCTGCATCAAACCATTCCTCTTCAGGGGATACCAACTCATGCTCGAGAAGTACCAGGGGTACCCAGGCCCGTCTTGCTAAGACCCATGGCGCGACGCATGGCTTAGGCCTGGTACAACCTGCTAGGAGGACACCGCGAAGAGGGCCCTTGTGTGACCCCCGCCTCATGAAGGAGGGGCTAGAGGCGCATCCCCCGCCAGCTTCTGGAGCCACTCTCGCAAGGGTGGATCTTGAGAGCACCCCGGTGGGCCACGAGGAAGCCCTATAGGGTCGCTAAGCTTGCCGCGGTTGGAGGATGGAATGCACCCCGACCATTGCTGTCCGGAGGTACAACATGAGGGCTACAAAAGGGGGACTTCCCTCTTTGATGCTAAAGAGGCGCAGACAAACCGCCGTTTCCCAAAGCAACCCCCAAATATTTCCAATTTGGTTCTAGGCCACTAAGGCTAGGGGCTCGATAGGACGGAGGTCATCCCCGAGCCCACCAACACATCACAACAGGAAGCTTTTTGCAGGCGAAGAATACTTTCGTCAGGATTGGCCACAATCCTATCCCCCTTCAAACTAGCCGATTGTGGCGGCCCCTCCTGCCAGGTGTTTTGAGGGGAAGAGGGTCATGGCCATATAAGTAGGAGGAGGGGGCATCAGGATGAGACGCATTGTATTCTCCTCTCTCGAACCCAAGCAATTCAGACAAGTAGGAGTAGGGTTTTACACCGCTAGGTGCCCCGAATCTGGGTAGATAATTGTGTTCATTGTTCTTCCCCCAAGCTCAAGCATACGGGAGCACCACGATAAGCTAGAGAGAGAGAGTAGTCGCAGAGCCGACGCACGACAGAGTTCAGACCTCTTTCGGGTCCTCGGAGCCCCGACTCCAACATTTGGCACGCCAGGTAGGGGTGCGCCGTCGTCCTTCGACGCCATTCAAGCTCCGCCCCGTTGACCCCAGGGTCGAAGCTTGTAGTGTGCACGCTGAGCACCAAGCGGCCCATGTTGTGTAGACTATGCCCGCAGGACAAGATGGCCACCGCCGCTCCACCGGCGTCAAGGCTGTCACCCCCACCAACCCCACGGCACGCGAGCACCAAGACTCCTCCGTGCACCCGTCCGTGCAAAGGGATGGTCACACCACTATGGCCTCCTCCTCCCATGCTCGCCTGGGACACATGAATGCGCATGACACGCTAATCATGGCACGCGAGCTGGTTCGCTACCACCCGGCAGATGTCGGCTACGACGCGTGGCTAGGCCGCATCACCAAACTCTTCACCGCCGCTGGGGAAGCTCCAGCACCATCTCGTTTGCTCTGCCCCCCTCCATCTCGTGCTGGGGACGTGGCGTATGGGGCACCGCCGCTGCCTCTCCTGCACGACAGACGAGCCAAGCCTTGGCGCGACGCACCCCACATGACCCGCCCCGTAAACCACCTCCGCTAGCTGAGGATGAGGCCAGCTGCCAGATCATCCGTCGCGCGCTACCTGATCCGTTGGTGATCCTCGAAAAGCAGCGCCAGTGCTAGGACAAGATTGTCTAGGACGTCGCGGCCGAAGGACGCTAGAACCAAGCCACCCTCGTGAACGACGTTTCCACCACCAACATGGGCTGCTGAGCGTTCACTCGTGAAATGCAAAGGGTGGTTTCGCCCATAAAGTTCAAGCCCAAGCTGCCCCCGTGCTACGATGGAGTCCTCGACCCCATGGTGTTCCTCCAGCTGTACGCGTTGAGCATCAAGGCAGTGAATGGCGACTACAAGGTCATGGAGAACTGATTCCCCATGGCCCTCAAGGATGGAACTTGTTCCTGGCTCATGAACTGGCCCAAGGAGTCGATCTCTTCTTGGAGCGTGTTTTTCGAGATATTCTTCACCAACTTGACGGGCATGCACGACCGCTCATGTTTTGTCTAGGACCTATGATGCATGAAGCAGCGCCCAGGAGAGACCCTGCGCAAGTACATCCAACTCTTCATTTAGGTGTGCAACAAGATCCCGAGGGCCTCGAACGAAGACATCATCATGGCGTTCACCAATGGCGACAAGGACGTCCGGATGTGTGAGAAGCACTCCATCAATGATGGCTTAAGCACAGATCTTGAGTTGTTTAACATCACACACAAATGCGCCAAGGCCAAGGAGGGTCACCTCTTCATCCATGACGACCCCGACACCACGCCGGATGACGACAATGCGAAAGCCAAAGAAGTGAAGGGCAAAGGCTGGATCTTTCTCACGGTGAAGCCCGAGCAGAAGTGCGGCCGCAACCATGATGCGCCCAAGAAGGACCATCCTCCGGTCTGCATCTACCATGACGTGCACATGCCTAACACCAAAGACTGCCAGGAGCTTAAGTCCCTCCGCGACGAGCACGTCAGGCGGTGTCCAGAACACAGCCATCATGGAGTCGACCGTGGGGGCAGCCGCATCGGGTCTAGGTGGGAAGGTCGTGGCGGCAATCCATGCCAAGGCTGGTGCGAGAAACCTTCCAAGGAAGGTTGGCGCGGCCAGCCTCGCGAGGATGACTGGCGTGAGCAACCTTTTGGGACGCTCCCTCAAGACAACGCTACTCTTCCGCCACTATATTCGCTGCCCAGAAGGAACGACAATGCCCAATGGGACGAGGGAGCCAGGGGCTATCAGGAGCCTCACCCGGTAGCCTATATCGTTGGTGGAGCCCACACCATGGTGTCCAACCACTTGTTCAAGCAGTTCTCTCGCGAGGTGAACGCTGCCCTCCCAAAGCATGAAGCCACGCGACCTCTCAAGTGGTCAGGGTACGCCATCTGCTTCGTTGCTAGGGAATTCCTCAAGACCACGACAACCGTAGGTGCGCTCCCCATGTTGTGCTCCCCCATCATCAGCAACGTCATGTTCATGGAGACCCTAATCAATGGAGGTGTGGGCCTCAACGTGCTCTCTATGGACACATTCGAGATGCTTCAGGTGCCTTACCACTAGCTGATGCCCACGAGGCCGTTCTTCGGGGTGACGGATGGTTCCGCTGCCCCCCTGGGGAAGGTCCGCCTCCCGGTCACCTTCGGCTCACGCAACAACTACCACACCGAGCTTATCGACTTCGACCTGGCGCACATCGGCCTCCCATACAATGCAATCTTGGGGTACCCAGCGCTTGCCAAGTTCATGGAGGCCACTCACCACAGCTACAACGTCCTCAAGGTGCCGGGTTGTAGCGGTGTCATTACCATCGCTTGTGACGAGAAGGATGCGGTCTGCTCCCTTGAGCCGTTGAGCGTGCCTACAAAGTGGCCGTAGCTGAGCATGCCCATGACGAAGGGAATGTTGGGCCTTATGAGGCCGCGCCCTAAGGAAAAAAGCAGTTACTACCCACCCAAGGCCATCCCGATGTGAGAAATGCGACACCTAGCACAAGTGCCACAAGCCACGTGCACATCGCTGGAGCATGCCTCCCCGTAGGATAGGAAGGCATGCCTGGCACCTCCAACGAGCCGAGCTCGGGGGCTTCTGTTTGGAAGGCATCCAACCTGACCCAAGTGACAGTTGCCAATATGCCCAAGCGGCAATTTTTTTGTTATTATCATATTTCCTTGTTCATGATAATCATTTATTATCCATGCTATAATTGTATTAATCGGAAACTCGGATACATGTGTCAATACATAGACAACACCATGTCCCTAGTATGCCTCTAATAGACTAGCTCGTTGATCAAACATGGCTATGGTTTCCTAGTCATGTACATGAGATATCATTTGATAAAGGGATCACATCATTAGGAGAATCATGTGATGGACACGACCCAAACTACAAACATAGCATATGACAGTGTCAGTTTATTGCTATTGTTTTCTGCATGGCAAGTATTTTTCCTATGACCATGAGATCATGCAAATCACTGACACCGGAGGAGTACCTTGTGTATCAAATGTCGCAACATAACTGGGTGACTATAAAGGTGTTGTATAGGTATCTCCGAGGGTGTCAGTCAGGTTGGCATGGATCAAGACTGGGATTTGTTACTCCGTGTGATGGAGAGGTATCTCAGGGCCCACTCGGTAATACAACATCACAATAAGCCTTGCAAACAATGTGACTAAGTGTTATCCATGGGATCTTGTATTACGGAACAAGTAAAGAGACTTGCTGGTAACGAGGTTGAACTAGGTATGGAGATGCCGACGATCAAATCTCGGGAAAGTAACATACCGAAGAACGAAGGGAACATCATACAGGATTAACTGAATCCTTGACATAGAGGTTCGACCGATAAAGATCTTCGTAGAATATGTAGGAACCAATATGGGCATCCAGGTCCCGCTATTGGTTATTGACCGTAGAGGTGTCTCGGTCATGTCTACATAGTTCTCGAACCCGCAGGGTCTGCACACTTAAGGTTCGGTCACATTTCGGTAGTATAGAGTTATGTATGGTGGTGACCGAAGGTTGTTCGGAGTCCCGGTTGAGATACGGACGTCACAAGGAGCTCCGGAATGGTCTGGAGGTAAAGATTGATATATAGGAAGTCCTATTTTGGTCACCGGAAAAGTTTCGGGCTCATCAGTAGTGTACCGGGAGTGCCGGGAGGGTATCGGGGGACCATCAGGAGGGGTGTCTCGACCCAAGAGGCTACATGCGCTGTGGGAGGAGGTAAACCAGCCCCTGGTGGGATGGCCAAAGCCTCCTCTAAGGGGCCATGCGGATGGAGTGGTTTGAGAAGGAAAAAATCCAAAGGTGGAGATGTGGAAAGAGTTTCCAACTGGAAAGGAGGAATCCTACTCCTAATAGGATTGGAGTATGACTCCTCCACCTCCAATTTTGACCAAACCTTGAGGGTTTGAGGCTGCCTCCTCCCCTCCCTCCCTCCTATATATACTAGAGGATTTAGAGGAAAAAGCTAACCCTAATAGCCACGTGCTACCTCTCCTCTAGATCGCAGTTTCTCCCAAAGATCGGTTTTCATCGGTGCTTAGGCAAAGCCCTACCGGAATAGCTCCACCACCATCGCTGCAATGCCGTCGCACTGTCGGAGAACTCATCTACCTCTCCGATCCCTCTTGCTAGATCAAGAAGGCAGAGATCATCATTGATCTGTACGTGTATTGAACGCGGAGGTGTTGTCTGTTCGGCGCTAGATCGGAAGGACCGTGATCAAGATCGCGAGACGATTCGTGGTTGGATTGTGGGACGAATCATGATGAGATCGCGAGACGGATCATGATTGTATCGCGGGACGCTCGGCGATTTGGATCATGAAGACGTTCGGCTACATCAACCGCATTTCTTAATGCTTCCCGCTTAGCGATCTACAAGGGTATGTAGATCCACTCTCCCCCTCATAGATTCTCATCACCATGGATAGATCTTGTGTGCGCATAGGAAATTTTTTGTTTCGCATGCAATGTTCCCCAACAATGGTATCATGAGCTAGGTCTATATGTAGATGAGATCTCGAGTAGAACACAAATAGTTTGTGGCTGTTGATGCTTAGATTGCTTCCTCCCTTGGTCGTGTTTTGGTTCAGCGGTATTGTGGGATGAAGCGGCCCGGACCAACCTTACTCATACGCCTACGAGAGACCGGTTCCATCGACTAACGTGTAACTTCGTTGCACAAAGATGGCGGGCGGGTGTCTGTTTCTCCTACTTTAGTTGGATCGGATTCAACTAAGGCGGTCCTTGAGAAGGTTGAAAAGAAACTTATGTATCACTGTTGTGGTTTATGCGTAGGTGAGAATCGTTCTTGCTAGATACCCATAGCAGCCACAACAAACATGCAACAACAATTAGAGGACGTCTAACTTCTTTTTTGCAGGGTATGTTGTGATGTGATATGGACAATTACATGATGAGATATATGTGATGTATGAGATGATCATGTGTTGTATAGAATATCACGACTTGCATGTCAATGAGTACGGCAACCGGCAGGAGCCATAGGGTTGTCTTTAATTATTGTATGACCTGCGTGTCAATCATTAAGCACTATGTAATTCTTTACTTTATCGCTAAACGGTAGCAATAGTAGTAGAAGCATGATGGGCACGACAACCCCAATGGCGACACGTTGATGGAAATCAAGATGGTGGAGATCATGGTGTCATGCCGGTGACGATGGATATCATGTCGGTGCTTTCAAGATGGAGACCAAAAGCACAAGTTCATGGCCATATCATGTCGCTTATGATTTTTATGTGATGTTAATACTTTTATGGACCTTGTTTTTCTTAGGACGACGATGGCATTATAAGGTGATCCCTCACTTAATTTCAAGATAAATTGTGTTCTCCCCGAGTGTGCACTGTTGCGAAAGTTCATCTTGTCGAGACACCACATGATGATCTGGTGAGATAAACTCTACGTTCACATACAACGGGTGCAAGCAAGTGTTGCACATGCAGAACACTCGGGTTAAACTTGACGAGCCTAGCATGTACAGACATGGCCTTGGAACACAAGAGACCGAAAGGTCAAACATGAGTCATATAATACATATGATCAACATGATGATGTTCACCATTGAAATCACCTCAACTCACATGATGATCGGACTTGAATTGGTGAATTTGGATCATGTATCACTCGAATGACCGAAGGGATGTCAATTTGAGTGGGAGTTCTTAAGTAATATGATTATTTGAACTCATTATCATGAACATAGTCAGTAGTGTCTTTGCAAATTATGTTGTAGATTACTAGCTCACGCTATAGCTCCCTTGAATTTTTATATGTTCCTAGAGAAATAGAGTTGAAAGATGATGGTAGCAATATTGCGGACTGGGTCCGTGATCCGAGGATTGTCCTCATTGCTACACAGAAGGCTTATGTTCTTAATGCACCGCTCAGTGCGCCACCCCCTCTAGTGTCATCTATAGATGTTGTGAACATCTGACAGACATGTTCCGATGACTACTTGATAGTTATGTGCGTCATGCATTATGGGTTAGAATTGAGGCTCCAAAACGTTTTGAACATCAAGGAACATATGCGATGTTCTAAGAGCTGAAATTGGGATCTCAGGCTCGTGCCCGTGTTGTAAGATATGAGATCTCCAACAAGATTCTTTGCCTGCAAGATGAAGGAGAATAGCTTAATCATTGAGCATGTACTCAGATTTCTGGGTGCTACAATTGCTTGAATCGAGTGGGTGTTGATCTTGTAGATATGATAGTGATTGATATAGGTCTCCAAGTCACTATCACTAAGCTACTAGAACTTGGTGATGAACTATAAAATGCCAGGGAGGGAAATAATGATCCCTGAGCTGTTCGCGATGTTTGAAACTGCAAAGGTAGAAATCAAAAAGGAGCATCAAGTGTTGATGGTTATTAAAGTGTAAAACCACTAGTTTCGAGAAGGGCAAGGGCAAGAAGGGAAACTTCATGGATGGAAAGTCAATTGCTGCTCTAGTGAAGCAACCCAAAGTTGAACCCAAACCCAAGACTAAGTGCTTCTATTATGAGGAGAGCGGTCGCTGAAGCGGAACAACCCTAGATACTTGGCAGATAAGAAGGCTGGCAACGTCGATAGAAGTATATTTGATATACGTGTTATTAATGTGTACCTTACTAGTATTCCTAGTAGCACCTGGGTATTGTATAACGGCTCGGTTGCGAAATATTAGTAACTCGAAATGAAAGCTACGGAATAAACGGAGACTAGCTAAGTATGAGGTGACGATGTGTGTTGGAAATATTTCCAAGGTTGATGTGATCAACATCACACGCCCTCTCTACCTTCGGGATTAGTGACAAACCTAAATAAATGTTATTTGGTGTTTGCGTTAAGCATGAACATGATTGGATCGTGGTTATTGGAACACGGTTATTCATTTAAGTTAGAGAATAATGGTTATTATTTTGAAGCCAGCAACTCGAGCCAGCAACATGGAGCTGGTGGGGTTGCTCACGCTGGAGGACACCAGGAGCAGCCACAAGGCGACATTCCCCCGCCACCACCTCCACCGGAGAACATGACCATAGCTCTATTTCTCCAAGTTCTCTGGGAGGAGCGCCAAGCCAACAATACTGCTATCCAGCAGATGGCTGAGGGCCTTGTGAACAACTAGCAGCAAGGCAGGAACGACAATGGCCACTCCACGATGTCTGAGTTCATGAGGAACTCGCCCCCAACCTTCACCGAGACTGCTGAACCATTGGATGCTGATGACTGGATCCGCACCATCGAGGACCTCCTTGCACTGGTCAATTGCAACGAGGACCGTGAGAAGGTGCTTTATGCCTCTCACAGCCTCGGAGGTACCGCCCGAGCTTGGTGGGATGGATTCAAGGTCATGCAGGGAGAACGTGTGATCACGTGGAATGACTTCAAGGAAGGGTTCCACACTGCCCATATCCCTTCTGGGATCATGGCTATCAAGAAGAGAGAATTCCGAGCGCTAAAGCAAGGAAGTGGCTCTGTCAAGGTGTACCTACAGAAGTTCAACCTGCTGTCGAGGTATGCACCTCATGATGTGAGCACAGAGGCTGCCAAAAAGGAACGCTTCATGGAAGGACTTCAACAGGTCCTGTAGTATCAGCTCACCATCTGCGACTGTCGTACTTTCTTCGACTTGGTGAACAAGGCCCTCATGCTGGAAGACAAGCGTCATAACATCGACGACACTCGCAAGCGCATGATGATCATTAATGGTAGCCCCAGCAACTAGAAGCCTCGCCCCTGGCAGCCAGCCCCAGCCAAGCCAACCTATCAGCCGCAGCAGGCTAGACCTCCTGCACCTCGTCCGAGCTACCAGCCTCAGCAGTATGCCAATCCCAGGCCGGCCTACAACAACAACCCCAATAACAACCATGGTGGTAGGAACTTCAACAACAACCCTGCACAAGTCGCTTGCTTTGGATGTGGTCAGCCAGGACACATCTCTAGGTTGTGTCCCAATGAGAAGCCAGACGCACCGTGCCCCAATGTGCCAGCTCAAGGTCAAGCCCGTGGAGCACCACCAAGGAACCCCGCTCCCCACAACCAGCCCAACAATGACAAGGGTTGTGTGAATCACGTCACCGTAGAGGATGCCCAGGAAGACCCGGATGTCATACTGGGTACATTCCTCATCAACTCAACCCCAGCAACAGTATTCTTTGATTGTGGAGCTTCACATTCTTTTGTCACTCAAAAGTTTGCACTAGAGAGTGGCATGAAGCCTACACCCCTGGGTAGTCGTATGTCGATACAAACCCAGGGATCAGTTATGAAGTCCGGGATAGGTTGTAAGGGAGTTGAGATTAACATCAACGGGGTAGACTTCCTAGCGGACCTTATCATCCTGAAGTCAGAAGGTTTGGATGTGATCCTAGGCATGGACTGGTTAACCAAGCACCAAGGCATGTTGGACTGTGCCAAGAGGATCATCACCATGACCAATAGCTAGGGAGTGGAAGTCAAGTTTGTTCCCAACCCAGCCTCCACTCAAGCCCCTCAGGCTAACTGCCTATCGGGAGTTGAGTTGGATCATGTGCCAATGGTATGTGAGTACCCGAATGTGTTTCCTGATGAGCTGCCCGGAATGCCTCTTGACCGCGACATCGAGTTCATCATTGAGCTTATGGACGGATCAAGGCCCATATATAAGAAGGCCTATATGATGGTATCCGAAGAATTGGCTGAGTTGAAGAAGCAACTAGCAGAGCAGCTCGGAAAAGGATTTATTCGCCCTAGTGCCTCTCCTTGGGGATCGCCTGTTCTGTTTGTGTCAAAGAGGGACGGGACTATCAGACTTTGTGTCGATTACCGTTCTCTCAATGAAGTCACAATAAAGGATAAGTACCCACTCCCCAAGATTGAAGACCTGTTTGATCAGTTGAATGGAGCCAAGGTGTTCTCCAAGATCGACCTTAGGTCTGTGTACTATCAACTGAAGATCAGACCCCAAGATATCCCAAAGACGGCATTCGTAACCCGGTATGGCTTGTATGAATACACGGTCATGTCGTTCGGGTTAACTAATGCCCCTGCCTACTTCATGTACCTCATGAATAAGGTCTTCATGGAGTACTTGGACAAGTTCGTTGTTGTCTTCATTGATGACATACTTGTCTTCTCCAAGTCTGAAGAAGAACATGAGGAGCACTTGATATTGGTCCTAGAAAAGATTTGAGAGCACCAGCTTTATGCCAAGTTAAGTAAGTGTGAATTCTGGCTGTGCAAAGTTGGATTCTTGGGTCATGTGCTGACCGCGGAAGGACTATCAGTGGATCCTGCCAAGATCGAAGCTGTGACTGAGTGGCAAACCCCAGCCACAGTGAACGAAGTCAGGAGCTTCCTTGGACTCGCGGGTTATTACCGCAAGTTCGTGGAAGGGTTCTCGAGCATTGCCTGTCCCATGACCTAGCTTTTGAATAAGGACAAGAAGTTTGAATGGACGGCTAAGTGCGAGGAAAACTTCCAGGAGCTCAAGAAGAGATTGACCACAACCCCTGTTTTGGCCACCCCCGATATTCACAAGGAGTTTGTGATTTATTGTGATGCATCAAGAACCGGACTTGGAGGTGTTCTGATGCAAGATGGCAGTGTTGTAGCATATCTATCCTGATAGCTATGCCCGCATGAAGAGAACTACGCAACTCATGATCTCGAGTTGGCAGCCATGGTTCATGCCTTGAAAACATGGCGACATTACATTTTGGGGAAGCAATGTGAGATATTCACAGACCACAAGAGTTTGAGGAATATCTTCGCTCAAAGGGAATTGAACATGAGGCAGCGAAGATGATTGGAACTAATCAAGGATTACGACCTCAGTGTTCAATACCACCCAGGAAAGGCCAATGTGGTGGCAAACGCCTTGAGCAGAAAGGCTTGTTCCTTGAATGCTCTGATTAAGGAAAGGCTACCCGCCCTGTATGAAGAGCTTGACAGCTTTGGCTTGGAACTGGTTGCACCAGGATACCTCGCCAACCTTGAAGCAAAGCCTACCCTGATGGATGATATCAAGGAAGCCCATAAGGGACATGACAGCATTGAAGGCATCAAGAGGAAGATCAAGACAGGCAAGCCCCAGGATTCTCGGTGGATGAACAAGGAGTTGTATGGTTTGGGACTCGCATTTGCATACCCAACAAAAAAGAGCTCAAGAACCTGATCTTGCAAGAAGCTCATGACACTCCCTACTCCATCCATCCTAGAGGAACCAAGATGTATCAAGACCTCAAGGCAAGATTCTGGTGGCAAGGCATGAAACGGGAGATAGGCACGTTCGTGGGTAACTATGACATATGCCAGAGGGTCAAGGCTGAGCATCAGCGACCCGCTGGACAACTGCAGCCCCTCAAAGTGCGTGAATGGAAGTGGCATGAAGTCGGGATGGATTTCATCACCGGTTTACCAAGGTCAAGCAATGGACATGATTCCATTTGGGTCATTGTCGACCACCAGACCAAGGTAGCCCATTTCATTCCTGTCAAGACCACCTATGACGATAAGAAGTTAGCCACCTCTACATTGAGCGTATCATGAGCCCTCATGGAGTTCCAAAGGAAATTGTGTCAGATCGAGGCACCCAGTTCACCTCAAGATTCTAGAAGGTGTTTCAAGAAGCCATGGGAACCAAGCTCTCCTTCAGCACTGCTTTTCACTCCCATACCGACGGGCAAACGGAACGAGTGAATCAGATACTCAAAGATATGCTTTCCTCTTGTGTTTTGGAGTATGGAGCCAAGTGGGAGAATTGACTGCCCTTCGCCGAGTTCTCATACAACAACAGCTATCAGTCGAGTCTCCAGATGGCACCATTTGAGGTGTTGTATGAACGCAAGTGCCGTACTCCCCTCAACTAGTTAGAGACCGGAGAAGGATTTACTTTTGGACCAGACACCCTTCGCGAAGCCGAAGAGCAAGTTCAACTTGTCTGAGAGCTCCTTGAGACCGTCAAGTCAAGACAGAAGAGCCACGCAGACTCTCACCGCTGAGAAATGAACCTCAACGTCGGAGATTATTTCTACCTCCTTGTCACGCCTCTCAAAGGAACCAAGCGTTTCCACGTCAAAGGGAAGCTTGCACCAAGATTCATCATCCCCTTAAAGATCACTGGAAGACGAGGAGAAGTTGCCTACCAACTAGAGTTACATCCCGAACTGTCAGATGTGCACAACGTATTCCATGTGTCACAACTCCGGAAGTGTCTGCAAGTTCCCAACCGCCCTGACCTCTACAAGAATATCGACCATCAAGCCATCAATCTTCAGCTAGATCTCACTTATCATGAGAGACCAGTTCGCATTTTGGATGAAGCCAAGCACTGCATCCAAAGCCGCACCATCAAGTACTTGAAGGTCTAGTGGAGCAACCACACTGAAGCTGAAGCAACCTAGGAGCGTGGAGATTATCTTAGATCAGAGTTCCCTTATCTTTTTAGCGCTTAGCCTAGGAATCTCGGGGATGAGATTCTTGTAAGGGGGGAAGGTCTGTCACACCTTGTGTTTGTATCACATTGTTATGTTTGGGTTTATAAATTTTGGAGCCAACAAAAACTTTTTCAAAGTTCTTGTGCTTGTTTGCTATGTTGTTCGCTTGCTTGCTTGTTGATTATGTTAGGCGACACTACTAGGTTCTATTCTACTTCTTATTCATCTTCCATGCCCCAAACCTCTTGCCCAATGATCATGCCATGTGAATAGTGTCCAAAACTATTTTATCCAATAATGCTTTAACCAAAAATGATTTATTCAAATTTGGTTTCCAAACCCCCCTGAAATGAGGTTTGCACTGCAAGTGATCAAATTAGGTGGATCCTTCTTCCTCCCCAAAAGCTTTATTTCAAACCCACTATATATTAGACTTCCCAAAACCACAAAATAGTATTTTTAAAGATTATTTTCACATTTTATTTAAAGGCTTATTATTAAGGCCAGAAATGTTTTTTCATAGGAAAAAAATATTTAAATGCTCTGAAAATATTTGAGAAAATTTAGAGAAACTCAGTGGACATATATATTCCATATATATAAGTCTCAACACAAGGGCATGATCAAATCATGGACAAAACGCCTCAAAACCCTTTCTGTTCAAATCATACTTTTGGAATACTTCTATAGTAAATATTCTCAATAAATTCCAGGAAAACTCCAGCAAGTCAACACTATCATGGGTGATGATCTTGCAAAGTTTCATCTCAATCCAAGTTGGTTTGGTTCATCGAACCATCCCAAAACCATTCCTGTCCAAAATCATATTTGAGCAACTTTACATTGTGAAGTGTTCCCCCTTGGCCTCAAACTTTGTGGGCATCCTCTAATGGCCCAATGGTGATGATACACTAAGTGGTGCATCAAGGGTAAAAGCCTAGCATCAATGGATCTATAGAAACCTGATTCTGCAATTTTCTAGGGTTTAACAAATTTCCATTGTCAACTTTTTCCTCTTCAGCTCAAACTTGGTGAATCCCCTCATTTATACATAGCCTTTGACCCTGGTAAATACCTGAGTAAGCTGGTAAATATTTCTTACCCAAAACCTCATCAAACACCTTCTAGTGATTTAGTAAAACCCCTATTTTTACCTCTTACCCTCTTACCCTTGCCCCCAAATTTTACCACATCTTCTTGCATTGTCCTAGTACCTCCAGTAAAAAAACCAGGTCCTCAGGTCACCAGGAGGTGGGGTAAAACCCCCATTTTCACCCCTGGACAGCTTCTTTTCTCTCTCTCTTTCCCTTTCCTTCTGCCCTAAGGCTCCTCCAGAGCTCTCCCTAGCGCCTCCTAGCCATTGGGCATCTTCTAAAGCCCCAAGGCACAAGAGGACACACAGGGGGGCTAAAATAATGCCCTCGCATGCAGAGCTCACGCTCTGGAGCGTGCTACAGTGCGCACCCGCACTATAGCCGCTGGCCAACGCGCAGCCTCGACCGCCTCGGGCCACCCCAGCTTGTCCCCTCTGCCTCCCTTGGCGTCTGCAACACGCCGCCTGGTTGGCGCCCTCCTCTCTCTCTCCGGCGGCTCCTGCGCGCGTGCCTGGCACCGTGCGGCCCGGTCAACCACCGGGCTCGCACGCGCCCCCCTGCCTCTCTCTCCTCTCTCCCCCGGCCTAGACCTTAATCACGAAGCCCCTAGACACACCATTCTCTCCCTCATGGCCCGTGTCGACCACCCCGTGCTTACCGGCGCACCACGTCCACGGTGAGTCGGCGGCTCGCCAATTTAAGGCCTCCTCGCGCCTCCTGCTCCCCCTTCCTCCGCATCCTCCCTGTGACCAGCGCACTCTTCCCCATGGTCGGGAGCCCTCTCCCGACCCAAACCCTTGCCACCCCCGTCGGGCTGTCCCCACGCTGGCGTTCTCCTCTTCCCCCGGCAGCCCCGCGACCTCCCACCGACGTGCGGAAGCCCCACGAGCACATGAGTGCCCTCAGCTCCCACCGTCGTGGCCTAGAGCCCTCCGGTGAGATCCTCCTCTGGCCTTGTCACTACGAGAGGGATGACAGGTGAGGGCCACCTGTCATCACCTCGCCCCTCCCCCTCTAGCTGGCATGCCGGGCAGCGGGTAGGTTTAAAACTAAACCTATCATGCGCGGCTCCTCGCCTGGGCCGTCTTTCCCTCTTGGGCCGGTTTCGGCTGGGTGGTTCTGGCCCATAAGGTCACATGACCCCCTTTGTCCTATTTCTTTTATTCTGTTATCTACTAAAAAATCCACATATTTGAATATTTATCCAATGCCAATTATTCTTCCACCTAAATTCTTAGAATAATCCATAGAATTTATTAGTGCCATTTGTAAAAAATGTTTTAAAATATTTTTAGTACTGCTTTATTTTAAAACCTATATTTGGGCACCTTTTTGCCTCTCTTAATTTATTTCCAAAATATTTTTAACAACAAAACCCTAGGAGAATATTTTTAGTATGACATTAGGTATTTATCAAGATAGATCAGCATTTGTAATAAGTAGTTGAGTGCTCTGTTTTTGTGTGTTGCTTATTTTTATCGCTTTATTTCACGATGATAGATTGCAAGGTTGACGAACAAGTTGGACCCGAAGACTTCGAAGACCCCGCAGACTTTGTTGAGCCAGGCAAGCAACCCTTTGACCATGCTGAGAAACCATTTTTATAGCATGTCATATAGCACTTTACTTTCATCATATCTAATCATGTGATCTGGGGTTCCCCTTTCGGTAGGATGCCTCCGGTACTTCTCCATTGACACTTGCATCGTGCATGTTGTGCAGGTGGATGTAGTTAGGATACGAGTAGATGCTACGCAAGTGGGATCGGGATATATGCATAGTGATGGCAAGAAAGATATGATTTCAATGACTTTTTGAAAACCCCATCGGGTGCCACTAATGCTCGAGGGAGATGATGAGAAGATGGGTGACCACTTGAGAAAGAAGTGATGTGCCGGAACAACTTGAGTATGTGTTTTCGAAAACGGATTAGATTTAAGGTCTGCTGACCGTCCCAACCTTACATGCACAACCACGATACCCCTTATGGGACGGGGCTTTGTTGATTACCTTGGTAGGTACTGGCAAGGAGCCCGCATTACTAGTGGTGGGAGTAGTGTGGTCACTCTCGATACGGGGTCATACCGGTATGTACGATCATGTGTTGTCTTCATAGGCACCGGGCACACCGTTGGTCCCCTCATGGATGGTATGATTAGAGCGAGGCTCTTGTGAAGTACATCGTGAGGGCTGGGTAACAATCGAGTGGACTCTTTGTCTAGTATCGCTAGGGGAAAGGCAATTTTTGGGTGCTTACCTTAGGTATGTTATATACTGCGAGTTGTGGATGACACGGAAGTTCCCCGAGTCTAGTGGGTAAAGAGCGCAACCTCATGCAGAGTGTAAAACTATTCGAATAGCCACGTCCGCGGTCATGGACGGTTGGAGGTCCTTCTTAAACTATATCCAGATGTTTTCGTGAAATTTAGTGTGAGTATGGATGTGATGGTGACAAGAGGTCACATGAGCTAAGTTCGATGACTTAGTGTGAGGATTGGACTAAATTCGATGACTTAGCGTGATGAGTGAACATGAGATCTTAAACCAAAACTTATGATGATTTCGGTATCTTGATCATATGGATACTTTCTTATTGTTGATGCATGCTTACAAGTTACTTGATGATGACATTTGCATTCAAAAATTAGCTTTCCGCAAAGTTACCTACTTAGTGCTATACCATGCATCATTATTTCCTTGTTCCACAACTTCGGTTGCTTGCGAGTACACTCAAAGTACTCATTGGCTTGACATTGGTTATTTAATTGGCCAGACATGGAAAAATAGGAGTTTGTTGAAGAGTTCATTGGTGACAAACATGCGAACTAGGACAAGGCAGATGGCATGGGTTCACGCTTTCAACCAAGATTTCCGTTGCTTGTTCTATTTAAGTGTTTGGCCCATGTGGCCCTATCTATGTAAGACTAAGACCTTTGTGGTCATCATTTGTGTAAGACGTGAAGTGTGGATGTAAGACTCTTGTTATTCAGCTTCTGTGTGTTCAATGAGCATTGATCTCTGGGATCACTGTACACATGCATTCGGTGATCACGACTTATGAGTCGAGGTCCCCACATAGGAGCATGCATCTAATGCTTTGTTTGATAACTAATAGACTTTTGCAATAAGTATGTGAGTCATTTATGACTAATATTGAGTCCATGGATTATACGCACTGTCACCCTTCCACATTTGCTAGCCTCTATAGGACTGCGCAACTTTTGCCGCTGTATCAAACCCACCTTCCTCAAAACAGCCACCATATATTTTCCTCAAAATAGCCACCATACCTACCTATTATGGGATTTCCATAGACATTCTGAGATATATTTCCATGCAACTTCCACCATTCCGTTTAGTATGACATGCACCGTCATTTTGATATTGCTTTGCATGATCGTAAGATAGCTTGCATGATGTTTTCATGGCTTGTCCGTTTTTTGATGTCACTTGCTAGGCTAGGTCATTGCACATCCCGGTATCCTACCTGAAGCATTCATATAGAGTCATATTTTTTTCTAGGTATCGAGTTGTAAGTAAATAAAAGTGTGATGATTTTCATTATTACAGCATTTGTCGCGTGTGAGAAAAGGATGATGGAAGCCATGAATCCCTCACAAGTTGGAATGAGTCTCTGGACTTTACAAAAAATAAAATAGGCCAGCAAAGCCCAAATAAAAAAAGAGGCCAAAGATGCCAACCAAAATGATAATAAAAAAATAGAAAAAAACAAAAAAACGAGAGAAAGAGAGAAGGGACAATGCTACTATCTTTTTCCACACTTGTGCTTCAAAGTAGCACCATGATCTTCAAGATAGAGAGTCTCCTATTTTGTCACTTTCATATAGCTAGTCGAATTTTCATCATTTGCATGACCACTTAGTTTTATTTTTGAGCTTTCATACACTTATAGCTCTAGTGCACCCGTTGCATGGCAAACCCTACTCACTCACATTGATATCTATTGATGGGCATATCCATAACCCATTGATATGTCTAGTTGATGTGAGACTATCTTCTCCTTTTTCCTTATCACCTCCACCATATTCTATTCCACCGATAGTGCTATATCCATGGCTCACGCTCATGTATTGCGTGAGAGTTTAAAAGGTTTGAGAACATAAAAAGTGTGAAACAATTGCTTGACTTGTCATCGGGGTTGTGCATGATTTAGATACTTTGTGTGGGGAAGATGGATCATAGACAGACCATATGATTTTGTAGGGATAACTTTCTAAGGCCATGTTATTTTGAAAGTACACGATTGCATTGTTGGTGTGCTGGAAGTATTACCGTTTTATGTCAATATAGACTATTTCTTTGAATAACTCGTATCTTAATATTCATGCCATGATTAGATTATATGATCAAGATTATGCTAGGTAGCATTCCACATAAAAAATTATCTTTTTTTATCATTTACCTACTTGAGGACGAGTAGGAATTAAGCTTGGAGATGTTGATACATCTCAGTCGTATCTATAATTTGTGATTGTTTCTTGCCAATACTCTACAACTTTCATATACTTTTGGCAACTTTTTATACTATTTTTGGGACTAACATATTGATCAAGTGCCCAGTGCCAGTTCCTGTTTGTTGCATGTTTTTTATTTCATAGAAAATCCATATCAAACGAAGTCAAAATGGGATAGAAACTTACAAAGAATTTTTTGGAATATATGTTAATTTTGGGAAGTGGAATCAACAAAAGGCTGTGCCCGAGGGGCCCACAAGCCTGCCAGGCGTGCCTTGGGGGCTGGGCGCGCCCAGAGGGCTTGGGCCACCCCTTAGGTCGATTGGAGCTGTCCTTCGGCCGCAATAAATATATTTTATAAGGAAAATCCCCTCAAAATTTCAGCCCGATCAAAGTTACGGATCTCCGGATAATTAAGAAACGGTGAAAGGCCAGAATCGGGAGTGCAAAAACAGAAGGAAACAGAGAGAGAGAGATCCAATCTCAGAGGTGCTCTCGCCCCTCTGCCGCCATGGAGGCCAAGGACTAAAGGGGAAACCCTAATCCCATCTAGGGAGGAGGTTAAGGAAGAAGAATAAGGAGGGGGGCTCTCTCCCCCTCTCTCCCAGTGGCACCAGAACGCCGTCGGGGCCATCATCGTGACAGCGATCTACTCCAACAACTCCGTCGTCTTCACCAACACCTCCCTCACCTTCCCCCATCTATCCACAACGGTCCACTCTCCCGCAACCCGCTCTACCTTCTACTTGAACATGGTGCTTTATGCTTCATATTATTATCCAATGATGTGTTGCCATCCTATGATGTCTGAGTATATCTATTTTGTCCTATTGGTTGATTGATGATCATGATTGGTTTGAGTTGCATGTTTTATTATTGGTGCTGTCCTATGGTGCCCTCCATGTCGCGCAAGCGTGAGGGATCCACGCTGTAGGGTGTTGCAATGTGTTCATGATTTGCATATGGTGGGTTGCTTGAGTGACAGAAGCATAAACCCGAGTAGATGGGTTGTTGCATATGGGAGTAAAGAGGACTTGATACCTTATAATGCTATTGTTGGGTTTTACCTTAATGATCTTTAGTAGTTGCAGATGCTTGCTAGAGTTCCAATCATAAGTGCATACGATCCAAGTAGAGAAACTATGTTAGCTTATGCCTCTCCCTCATATAAAATTGCAATAATGATTACCGGTCTAGTTATCGATTGCCTAGGGACAATTCCACAACTCCTACAACCACTTTTCCACACTTGTTAAACTAACTTAGTTGTTACCCTATATTAGCAGCCCCTAGTTTTTATTTTCGTGCTCTTTATTATCTTGCAAACCTATCCTATCACACCTACAAAGTACTTCTAGTTTCATACTTGTTCTAGGTAAAGTGAACGTTAGAGTGCATAGAGTTGTATCGGTGGTCAATAGAACTTGAGGGAATATTTGTTCTACCTTTAGCTCCTCATTGGGTTCGACACTCGTACATATCTAAATAGGCTACAACTGATCCCCTATACTTGTGGGTTATCAGTGTGCTACACCAGAAGGGCAGTTGGGATCCTCCGGAGCGGGTGGACTTGGAGGGTGTCGTGGATTTATCACGGCAGATTTCCGGGTGAACGGACTTGGATTCGAGGCCATCGCTAACTGGGTGGACTCAAAGGGGTTGATGGGACGAAAGACACGGATTTACCCAGGTTCGGCCCCTCAAGTCGAGGTAATAGCCTACGTCCTGCTTGTGTTTGTATTGCTTGTGTATCGATTACAAGGAGCTAGAAGCTTGACCTAGTTCTCGATAACTTGTCCTCTAAGTCGCCCCGGGTTTGCCTTTATATAGGAGGTCAGGACCACTGGGTCGTTACAATTGTTAACTGAGTCTTATTGCATGTCCGAGTCTCTCTCTATCTTCTTGTCCAACCTGTCTTTAAGACGGCTTACACGCCCGGGTTTTCTCCGTCCGGGCCGTCGTATGGCCCACACCTAGAGCCGCCTATCTTCCTGGGCCACCAGTCTTACGGCTCACCCTTGGGCTGGCTCAAGAGCCAGCAACATGACCCAGAGCTCCCAGGACGGGTCATATTGGAGGGTTATATCCCCAACATTAGGCCCTAGGTTGAATTGAGCTTGCTCACCTCATCCTTCTCTTCTGATTTTGGCGAGTCGCCCGGAAATGACCCAGCGTGACGTCATGAGATCTGCTGACGTAGCATCGAATCTTTCATTAAGTGTCATCCTGAGAATCGAGGCGTCCGCCTTGGTCAAACATTGTCGTCGCCTGGATTTTCGCGCATTCCTCGTTCCTTCTTTAAATATGACTCATGCGGGACGAAGCTTTCCATCCTCCCGCTCGTGCCTCTTCTTCTTCTTCCTATCGCCGCCACTCCAGCGTCCTCGTCGTCCGGCGCCGTCTTCGCAGCTACACCGACTGGGCCGCTGCATCACCTTGATTCATACCAGAGACTTTCCGCCTCCGCCGCGATATCTCTGGTGAGTTCTCCTTCTTCTTAGATCGCCCACCACCGTAGTAGGGTTTCACCGGGGCTCCGCCGCCGCCGCTCGGGCTCCGCCAACGCCACCGCGAGTATATCTCGATGCTGTTAGCGCCTTTAGAGTGCGCTCTCGCCTCGCCGCCGTGCGCGGGCCGGCCGCGCGTAATGCGCGGACCGCGATGGCTCCGGTCCATTTTCTTTTTTTCCACTGTTCATCACTAGATCAGGATTAAAATCCTTTTCTCCGCTTTTGTAGATCTGTAGCCATAGTAGTAGTTTGCGGAATCTGTTTTTTATGACTTAGCCGATTTTCAATCTTCCTTTCCTCTGTTGAGTCGCTAAGCTTCTCCGGCTCTCATCAACCAGGTCTTTCCACATTATCCGTAGAATGCTTAAACCTGTAAGCCATCATAAATATTTGCTTATGCTTGACTCATCACACCCTTTACCTTGCACAGTATTTAAGCCGCCAGTATGTCTCGTGCGTCCAACTCATGCAACTAGATTGGTTCTTCTGTTACGGAGGAGTGCTTAGAAGATTATGTTGAAGCGGATACTCTCCCTCCTAAAGAGGTCCTCAACTAGCGAGTTCCAGGTAAAGAGACCCGACCTTCTCCCCAAAAAGGAGAGATAGTAGTCTTCACTGATCACATAGAGCGAGGGTTCGTGCCCCCCGGCTCTAAGTTTTTTCGAGATGTTCTTCATTTTTACAAGTGGCACCCTCAAGACTTGGCACCCAACTCCGCCTCAAACATCTGCAACTTCCAAGTTCTCTGCGAAGCTTATCTACAAACTAAGACGTCCCTGGGGTTATTTCGAGAGTTCTTCCATGCCAACTGGCAAATCGAAATGAAGGGTGGTCCGAGTTTGGAGCTGGGCGGCATCTCTATTCAATGCCGCTGAGACATCATCTTTCCTGCCACTCCAATGCTGAGTCACCCAAAGGATTGGAATAAGACGTGGTTCTACTGCCAAGAGACCTCTCCTGAGAAAGAGCACTTGTTAGCGGGTTACCGCCCTCCCGGCTTAGGACAGACACAGAGCTTCCCGGCCGGCTCTCAGCCTCTGAGCGTGCCAGATACGAGCCGTTCCACGCCAAGACCAAAGCGCTCCTGGCCAATGGTTTAATAGGATTGGATTTGATCCGCTGCTGGATTTCCTGGCGGATCATGCCTTTAAGCCGCAGAGGTCAGCTTATGTGCGCGTACGAAGGCAAATATGACAGCTTGTTGTGCTTCACCAAGTCAACACTGTCAGAGGATGATATTACCACTACCATCCGGAGCATTGTCCACGAAGCCTCCGACTCATGCAGTGCCATCGGCCTGGCGCTTTTCTGCGTCAATAATCTGGCTCCTGATGTAAGTTAATCTCTTCCCATCCATCTCTTAGATGTTGCTTGTACTTTGTTTATTTGCTATTCATTCTCCAGGTCATTCCTGTAGGCCGACTCAGACTTCTGGAAGAAGGAATATGTTGCCCCTCCAAAGAAATCCAGGAAGAAGGACGTGACCAAGAGGGCTAAAAAATATGCCCCGCAAGAGAATTTGTTCGACCCGCCACCATCATCCAGCTCAGAGGTAATACTTTAATTTCTTTGCTTGATCTGTTGCTCTCCTGATTTATTAATGCTTGTTTTACTCGCAGGATAAAGTGGAAACCAGCCGCGCCAATGCTCCTGAGGTAAATTATGTTTCTTCCGTCTCAGAATGTTTCGTCCCCCGAAAGCCGCGGCGGGTTATCAGAAAAGTTCCTCTTTCTCACCCTCCTGCTCACCTAGTTCCCGATTTTCTCTTGAAAAAGAAACAGCAGGCCAAGCGTCGACAGACTCGAAGCACCGGCTCTACGGAGCTCGTGTCCGGGTTACCAAATTCTCCGGCTCCAAAGAAACGCCCCGCAGAGGTTTATGTCTCTACTTTTCCTTTGACTTTCCTTTGTAAACATGACACTTTCTCATCTTTCTATTTTATTATTTTTAGAAATCTCCTTCCTCCGGTGACTCTTCGGCGTCAGTTCTACCAACGCCCAAGATCAATCCGCTGTAAGCATTCCTTACTATGATATCCGGACATCCGACTCTTAATATGATAGCAACATCTTCGACTGCTGATCCTTCTATTTTGCAATGCTCAAGCCAAGCATCGCACGACCAACAAGCCCTCCCCCGGCCCTGTTATCCAAGAGCCGAAGCTCGAACAATCGGAGGAGGCTGAAGCACAAGAAAATCCACCAGCTGCCTCCACAGAACCGGCTGCTGTCGATGTCATCATGGAGAGCCCTCCGAGGGCTCCTTCAAAACCGGCGACTCCAGCCAAGACCCCTGCAACTCCAGATGTTGTTTTCACCGGGTCTGGTCATCAAACTCCTCCGGCTCATGTGCTGACCAAGCATACAGAGCCGGCCGAGGCCTCAAAGAAGATGAACTTTGACTCTTCGTCCGAAAAGATGACAGCCGAGGAGCTCCATGCCGGGTATATAAACCGGGTTACCACCAGCCGGGATCTGGAACTTCGGCTGGTCTCATTAATGAAGACAAAATACGAGGTACTTTTCTTGTTGCCATAACCTTGCTTAGCCCCCAAGGGCCAGTTCAATGTACTCAATCATTGAACCGGGTCTTTGTTTAACTTTCTGTTAGAAAAAAATCATAGCCATTGTCCCCTACAGTCGGCTTAATTTGCCAAAATGAGTCAGATCTTCCTTTAGATAACTTAAACCGCCAGTCGTAGCCCCCAAGGGCGGGCTCAAGCTTGATAAAGTTGAGTCAGATCTTTAGTGTAGATATCTTGAAGAATCGCCTGTAGCCCCCGAGGGCCGACTCAAAACTTAACAAAGTTTGCGTCGGGGCTTCCATTAGAAGTAAAGTGAAGAGCCATAGTGTAGCCCCCAAGTTCCGGATTAACTTTGAAGAAGATGAACCGGAACTACATTGCATACTCAAAGATCAAACATACATTAGCCCCCAAGTGTCAAATATATTGCATGCAATCTGTTTGAGACTTGTATAATCTTTGTTGTCAACACTCATCATTTGATATGACCTTTCCTTCGGCGGCTTATCCTGTATTTTGATGTTTTACAGGAAACTTTAAGCGAAGCTGCGTCTCAATTGGCGGATCTGAAGGCCAACTTGGCGGCTCAGCAAGAAGCCCGAAGCATTGCTGACGAAAAGTGACGGCTTCTCTCTAAGGAGCTGGACAATACCAATGTTGAGCTTACCTCTTTGAAAGCAACGGCAGAATCTAAAAAGGCCGCTCTGACCAAACAGGCGGACCACGCCGACCAGCGGCTTATAGCTGTGGCGGAGGAACTCCAAGGCCTGAAGCAACACATAGCGAAGATGTCAGCTGCCCTATTTGGTAAGCTTCTGTTTTACTTGGTATTTTAACATTGCTATTGAGAAAACTGGCGACTCATTAGCTTTATTCGGCTTATCTAGGTCCCAGGAGCCAGCAGTTGGCTTCTGATAGCCTTCTACCACAAAAGGCCATCTACACCTTTGCGGAACAACTATACTGCGGCGCCATCTTCACGATCAAGAGTGTTCAATATAAGGAGAAGATCCCCACCACTCTGAAAGGGGTCTTGGAACTCTTCTCCACCATGCCAAAATAGATTGAAGAACTGAAGAAATCAGCTTTTCATCAAGGAGCAGTCGCCGGATTGAGCCGGGCTCTGGCCTTCGCCCCTGAGCTGACGCCGACTGAAATGATGGATGTCTATCCATCGAAGAAAGACGACGGCTCACAATTCACAGAAGTGGACTACATCTAGTGTGTCAAGGACTCCCGTTTCTTGGCATCTGTACTTGCAGATGAAGCCAACTTAAATGTCTACCAGGCAGCTTATGATGGCGAGGATAAGAGGATCCGTGGGCCTCTCTATGAGTGGAAATCTCTAACAACTGCCCGCAGTAAGGAACTCTTTCCTAATGATCTCAACACGTCTCCCTTTTTTGAGGAAGGGTCCTTCGCCGCGCTGGCTGACTGCAACTGGGATTTGGAAACTCTCCAGATGAAGCCAGTAGAAGATATGGAGCAGGATGATCCGGTCGTCTCACTTTGCATTTTGTATCCTTCTGAGGATGGCTCATGCAATGACCCGCCGTGGGCGGTAGAAACTTGGTAATGCCTTTGCTCCTTCCGAGAGAAACTTTTGTAATAGCTTAAGGATGACTCTGCCGTTCTAAAGATAGTGTCGGCTATATGTATTTCCATCTCTTTGTGTATACTTTCTGTCTCTTCGTGTTTCAATTTGATGTGTTGCCGGCTCTCCATTGATTGATTACTCCTTTGCATAAATATACCTTGAGCTTTTCTGATGAGGGGTGTTTGTCTTTGAAGACGTCATTCCTTCTCCAGAAGATTAGAGTCGGATAATATGTTTGTCAACTGGAGCAACATGGCTCTGGCTCTTGTCGGTTGAATCCATTAAGGAGACGGTTGTCTTAGGATAATGTAAGCTATACCTGATGGTAAGAAGCCTCTATCGACAACTGCGGCTATTGATGAACCGGAAGCGGCCTCAAGCTGGCTGTATGAAGGGTAATGTAAGCTATACCTGACGGTAAGAAGCCTCCTTTTAACAGCAAATGTTGTATGCGCGAACGACGACTGTTGATGGGAGATGTAAGCTATACCCCAAGGCAAGAAGCCTTCATCGACAGCCACGGCTAATAATTAGCCTGAGACGGCATAAAGCCAGCTGTTTGAAAGGAGATGTAAGCTATACCCAAAGGCAAGAAGCCTCTTTCAACAGCTACAGTTGACAAGCAACTGAGTTTTGGCGTAAACGCCGGTTGTTAGGGTGAGTGAGCGAACTCGTCGGTAAGAAGCCCCCTTCGACAACCGTGGTTAATAAGTAACCGTAAGTGGCATAAAGCCGGCCATTAGGGTGAGATAAGCGAACCCGTCGGTAAGAAGCCCCCTTCGATGGCCGCAGTTGATAAGCAACTGGAATTTGGTGTACACGCTGTTGTCTTAGGGTAATGTAAGCTATACCAAAGGTAAGAAGCATCCATCAACAACAGCGCTTAATGTAACCAAACTAGGAATAAAGCCAACTGTGCAAGGGAGATGTAAGCTATACCCGAAGGCAAGAAGCCTCCTTATAACAGTTTAATAGTAGTTGGTTGTGCAAAGGAGATGTAAGTTATGCCCGAAGGCAAGAAGCCTCTTTGCAACAGTGCTTAATTGGTCATAACGCCGGCTATGCAAGGGAGATTTAAGCTATACCCGAAGGCAAGAAGCCTCCTTGCAACAGCATAAAAGCATACTATGCAGGGGAGATGTAAGCTATACCCGAAGGCAAGAAGCCTCCCTACAACAGCACTTGATATGGCATAAAGCCGGATGATAGATCAGTCGTTTTGACGGCAAACAAACCACTTCAACTCAAATTTTTGAGCCGGATTTTTTTTATCTTGATTGCACAAAGACATACATAAGAGCAGAGGCCCCAGTCTTTACGGGGATGCTAGCTTTACTGATGTAAACATGATATATACAATGATAGCGGCTTTCAACGCCTGCTAAGTAATGTATGGTCGCAGATGTGCGATATTCCATGGCCGCAACGTCTCTTGACCCACGGTTTCCGACTCATCTCTGATATCAATGAGGTAATATGACCCATTGTTAAGGTTTCTGCTGATCACAAAAGGCCCCTCCCATGGTGGAGATAACTTATGCATTCCAGATTGGTCTTGAATCAGCTAGAGCACCGGGTCACCTTCTTGGAACGTCCGGGTCTTCACCCTGCGGCTATGATAGCGTCGCAGGTCTTGTTGATAAATTGTCGACCTGGCTGCTGCTAACTCTTGTGCTTCATCCAAGGCGTCCAACGCATCTTGGCATGCTACCTCATTGTCCGTCTCAACGTATGCCAGGTGCCGTTCTTTTTGAGCACTAGCACCGGGTTAGCCAACCACTCCGGGTGAAAAACTTCCACTATAAAGCCTGCAACCAAGAGCCGGGCAACTACCTCCCCAATATATTTATGCCTATCTTCGTTGAACCGTCGTAGAAACTGTTTAATCGGCTTAAACTTCGGATCCACATTAAGGTTGTGCTCAGCGAACTCTCTTGGTACACCCGGCATGTCAGAAGGCTTCCATGCAAAGATGTCCCGATTCTCATAGATGAATTCGATGAGCGCGCTTTCCTATTTGGGATCCATGTGAGCGCCAATGATGAACCGCTTCGATGAGTCGCCCGGATTGAAATCTACTGCCTTGGTATCATCCGCTGAAAACTTGAGTGGCGGCTCAACTTCCGTAGTAGGCTTCTTCAGCGGGGTCATATCCTCCGGGTTAACGTTCTCCTTGTAGAACTTCAGCTCCTCCTGGGCACAACTAGACTCTGCATATGCCGCATCTCGTTCCTCACACTCGAGAGCCGTTTTCCGATTACTGTGAACGTTAATTGTACCATTTAAGCCGAGCATTTTGAGTTGTAAATAAACATAGAAAGGCCTATCCATAAATTTGGCATAAACCGGCCTCGCAAACAGTGCATTATAGGGACTTTTGATTTTAACCACCTCAAACCACAAGGACTCCACCCTGTAATTATACTCATCGCCAAAAGCCACCTCCAAAGAAATCCGGCCCACCGGCTATGCCGACTTACCCGGGACCACACCATGAAAGACGATGGAGGGATGTTTAAGGTCTTTGTCCAGCAACTTCATCCGCCAGAAAGTGTCGCAATAAAGGATGTTGATACTACTGCCTCCGTCCATGAGCACCTTGTTCACCATATAGCCATTCACCTGAGGGGCCACAACTAACACCAGCCGGCATGGGTCATCTACCCATGGAGGGTGATCCTCCCGGCTCCACATTATGTCATACTCAGACCATGGTAAGTACCGCGGGAGAGCCGGAGCAACTGCATTAACCGCTCGCCTCCGCAACTTCTCCTCTCGTTTATTGTGACCAGTCGTGAACACGTGATATTGTCCAGAACTGAGCTCCTTCGGGTTACTCTGAAACCCGGATTGATTGCGCTACTGCTGATTGTTGTTATTGCTGTTGTTGCCAGGATGCTGCTGGTGCCCCCCTTGGTTATTCTGACCCGGATGCCCGGCTCCTGAACCGCCGGCGCCGAATCCAGCCCCTGATCTGCCATGCCCTGAGCCGCCAGGCAGGACACCACCCTGGTTATTGCGTGGTTGGGAATACTGGTTTTTGAATCTCTGCATGATCAAGCAATCACCCCACGCATGTAACGCCGACCTATCAGGCGTGCCGTGCTCCGGACAAGGCTTCTTAAGCACTTCTTCTAAATTGAAAGGACCTCTATTCCTTTGGCTAAATGACCTGAATTTTCCGTTCCCCTTGGGATGGTTCTGTTCTGTGTTGGTGTTTGCCACTAGCTCGGACCCGTCATCAACATTCTTCCGTTTATTCTGATTCCCATTGTTCACAAAGCCTTTGCCTTGATTGTTCTTCTTCCCTTGATTGGCTTTCTCATCATCCGAGCCTGGATCCTTGGTGTTATCTGAGTTGGCATACTTTGTCAGGGCCGTCATGAGCTCTCCCATATCCTGACATGTGCGCTTGACCCGGCCGAGCTTCTGTTTCAATGGAACAAAATGACAGTTCTTTTCCATAATAAGTACCGCTTGAGCCGCCGTGATTTGCTTTAAATAGTGAATAATGGTCGACATCCGCGGACCCAATGATGGGCCGACTCATTCTCCTGTTGAACACAATGGTCCAAGTCTACAATGGTCATAGGCTGCTTACAGGTCCCCTGAAAATTCTTAATAAACTTCGCTCTGAGCTCCACCCATGAACTTATCGTGTTAGGCGGCAGACCTTTCAACCATGTGCAAGCCGGACCCTCAAACATCATGATGAAATATTTTGCACATACCGCTTCACTGATGTCTAGCATCTCCATGGCCAGCTCATAACTCTCAACCCAAGCCTCAGGGGGTAGATCAGTTGTGTAATTCGGAACTTTTCGTGGCCCCTTCAAATCTTTCAGTAGTCGTTCACTTCTCAAAGCCGGAGTTAAACATGGCACCCCTACGGCTCTGGTACTAACTACTCACATTGAGACGGAAAGTGCCGGCTCTAGATGGGTCGCCGCTATCTCCGCCTCTCGCCTGTTCCTCGCCCGGTCCGCGAGGGCTTGTGCATCTAAACCGCCTGCTCATCCTCCGGTTGTCCCTGTCGTGGATGACTGCTGGAACACGCCGGCGGCTCGTAGCACCGGCTGAAACTGCAACTGGGGAGGGGGGTAGAATGAACCCGGCTCCGGCTGTGAGCATATCTCTCTTGCTGGGCCATGGCCGTCTGTAAATATCCACTGGCGTTTCGCACGTCCTCCGCAAAGGGTGCTTCATCTGGGATGGGAATCGTCCCAAGCCGGGTGGCCGCCGCCACCATGTTCTCGGTCGGGTTAGAGTAATGACCCGCTGGTGTCGAAAAAGCTCTAGGTGAAGCTTGGTTATGCTGGGGTGGATGAGTTGCTGGGCGTTCCATCGGGCGGCTTTCCGGCGCGCTCGCAATCCGCCCCGCACCAGGGGTATTAAACAGGTTCCTTGCTCCGTAACATTCTGGCAGATGGGTTTGATGCCTCCTCTAGTGCACTGTGGCTGCTGACCTTTGTTCTAGCTCCAGATGGAAAGCATCTTCCTTGATATGCTCCGCCTCTTCCTCCATCCGGGTCTTCAGCTCAGCCATCCTTTGTCGTTCCTCTGCCATCCGTCCCTTGATCCGTGCCACCTCTAATTCCAGGATGCTTGATTATCCGGTGTTACTTCCGTGGCCATGAGAGTTGTAAGCTCGTCCATCAATTCCACTAGAACCTGAGCCGACAGCGGTGGGCTATCACCCGTTACGGTGGCTCCTGCAGCTGTGCCACTAGCGGTTGGAGCCGATCCCGCCATGAACACCGCCACATGAACCAAGGGTCTCAGAGCATCCGACTCAAAGCCCTCTACCTCAGAATAGGTGTCGTAGTAGCCCCCAAGGCCACCGTTACCAAGACGATACACTAACTCTGTCTCCCCACTGGAGGACTCATCTTCCGAGCAAACAAGAGTTCCCTGTGACCTGGACGCTTCCAGGTCCATACCTTGAGTGAAGCCCACGAGAACATGCCTCTGACCTGGATGGGCACAGGCAGGCCGCACACCACTCACAGATTGGAGACGCCGAGCCAGCTCGACGATGTTGGTGCAGATGTCTACCCCGGGTGTAGATCCATCAACCTTTCCAATGAAAACCTAGATCCCGCCAAATGGAACCCGGAATCCATACTCCACAGAATCAGCATCAAGCCCCCAGATGGCGTCGTCGATGTAGAGCCGTCCGCGGCGACTCGTGCTCATCCTTCCAACCACGTATCCCTCGAGCACTAGGAGAGAGCCCTTTGAGAACTCAACACCACCAAGCGCTAGCCCCATGGTGGGCGCCAACTGTCGTGGATTTATCACGACAGATGTCCGGGTGAACGGACTTGGATTTGAGGCCATCGCTAATGGAGTGGACTCAAAGGGGTTGATTGGGATGAAAGACACGGATTTACCAAGGTTCGGCCCCTCAAGTCGAGGTAATAGCCTACGTCCTGCTTGTGTTTGTATTGCTTGTGTATCGATTACAAGGAGATAGAAACTTTACCTAGTTCTCAATAATATGTCCTCTAAGTTGCCCCGGGTCTGCCTTTATATAGGAGGTCAAGACCACCGGGTCGTAACAATTGTTAACCGAGTCTTATTGCATGTCCGAGTCTCTCTCTATCTTCTTGTCCAAGCTGTCTTTGAGATGGCTTACACGCCCGGGTCTTCTCTGTCCGGGCCGTCGTATGGCCCACGCCTGGAGCCGCCTATCTTCCTGGGCCACTAGTCTTACGGCTCACCCTTGGGCCGGCTCACGAGCCAGCAACATGACCCGGAGCTCCCAGGGGGGGTCATACTGCGGGGTTATATCCCCAACAGAGGGCATCCAAATACACCCAACATAGCCGGTGGTACTCCAAATTCTTCCCGACCCTCAGGCGAGTGCTCACAGATTTGACGTCAACAAAGGAGACACACGCCAAATGCTGGTCTCAGGCGGAGAATCGCAAGCTGAAGAAATGGCGAAACACATGGAACATTTACATGCTGTTTTTATTGCTCTACGTGATACACGTTTTGTTGTTAAACTTGGGAAGTGCACCTTTTGCACTGATCAAGTATCTTTTCTTGCCTATGTTGTTACTCCAAGGGGAATTGAAGTTGATAAAGACAAGATTGAAGCTATTTAGAGTTGGCCGCAACCCAAAACAGTCACACAGGTGACGAGTTTTCTTGGCCTCACTGGTTTCTATAGGCGTTTTGTGAGAGATTTAAGCACCATTTTTGCACCTCTCAATGAACTTACAAAGAATGATGTGCCTTTTTCTTGGGGTACTGCAAAAGAAGAAGCCTTCACGGTATTGAAAGACAAGTTAACATATCCTCCTTTACTCCAACTTCTTGATTTTAATAAGACTTTCGACCTGGAATGTGATGCTAGTGGAATTGTATTAGGAGGTGTGTTATTACAAGATGATAAACATGTTGCATACTTTTCTAAAAAATTGAGCGGGCCTAGTCTGAATTATTCTACTTATGATAAGGAATTATATGCTCTTGTTTGGACTTTGGAAATATGGCAACATTATTTATGGCCCAAAGAATTTTTATACATTCTGATCATGAATCCTTCAAGAATATTAAAAGTCAAGCAAATTGAACCATAGACATGCTAAATGTGTAGAATTCATTGAAATTTTCCATTATGTCATTAAACACGAGAAGGGGAAATAGGATTTTATTGCTGATGCATTGTCTGGTCGCTATACTATGCTTTCACAACTTGACTTTAAAAATATTTGGTTTGGAGACCATCAAAGATCAATATGTGCATGATGTTAAATTTAAAGATGAGTCGCAGAATTGTAAAGAAGGGTGTACATGGAACACGTTCATCGTTAATGATGGATTTGTGTTCCGTGCTAACAAGCTATTCCAGCTAGCTTCTTTCGTTTTTTGTTGTTACATGACGCGTATGGAGGAGGATTAATGGGACACTTTGGCATGAAGACAATGGAGGACACTTTGGCGACTCGATGTTGAGCGTTTTGTTGCTCGCTGCACTACATGTCAAAAAGCTAAGTCACGACTCCATCCTCATGGTTTATATATGCCTTTGCATGTACCTAGTGTTCTTTGGGAGGATATATCTATGGACTTTGTTTTAGGTTTACCTCTAACAAAGAAGGGGAGGATATCATTTTTGTTGTCATGGATAGATTTTCAAAAATGGTAGATTTTATACCATGTCATAAAAGTGATGTTGCTGCTAGTGTTGCTGATTTGTTCTTTCATGAAATTATGTGCTTGCAAGGTGTGCCAAATACACTTGTGTCAGATCGTGATGCTAAAATTCTTAGGCACTTTTGGAGATGTTTATGGGTGAAGTTGCGGACTAAACTGCTTTTAGTACTACGTGTCATCCCCAAACTGATGGACAAACTGAAGTAGTAAATAGATCATTGTATACTATGCTTAGGGTTGTTTTAAAGAATAACTTGAAAATGTGGGATGAATGCTTGCCTCATATTGAATTTTCTTATAATCGTTTATTGCATTGTACTACAAAGATGTGCCCTTTTGAAATTGTGTATGGTCTCATACCTCGTACACCTATTGATTTGTTGCCTCTTCCATCTTTGGAGAAGGTTAATTCTCATGCTAAACAACATGCTGAATTGATCTTAAAAATGCATGAGGTAAATAAAGACAACATTGAGCGCATGAATGCTAAATACAAATTTGCTGGTGATAAGAGTAGAAAACATGTTGTCTTTACACCCGGATATCTTCTTTGGTTACATCTGCGTAATGATAGATTTCCTGATTTGTGCAAGTCAAAGCTAATGCCATGTGTCAATGGTCCTTTTAAGGTGTTAGAGAAAATAAGTGATAATTTATATAAACTTGAGTTTCCTGTAGAGTTTGGGGTTAGTCCCACTTTTTACATTGCAGATTTGAATCCTTATTTGGGTGAGGAAGATGAGCTTCTGTCGAGGACGACTTCATTTCAAGAAGGGGAGGATGATGAGGGCATCAGTACCATTCTTACACCCACAACCCCTACTGCTATACATACTAAACCAATTACTAGAGCTCACGCATGCCAAATCAATTATCAGGTACTTTCATTTCTTTGAAACACTTCTAATGTTCATCAACATATGATGTTGTCTAAATTAGATATTTTTGTTTTACTTATGAATGAAGGATCGAGCATGGACAAGAAGGATGGCCATTGGAGTAGGATCAAGCATGGAGGAGATGGCGCGCACGTGGGTAAGAACAATGGAGTTTCTAGTGGTGATTTTCACACTTTGAAGCCACCATACAGAGAACATGAAGGCTTGGATGAAATATACAAGATGTCACTTCATAAATTTCGTCCATAGGCTATTATAGGTGTTGCATCACCTTATTTTTGGGCCAGTCCCATGTAATTTCGAAATACCACTTTATAGGATGTTTTTTGAGTTCGTGTGTGTGGGGAAACGAAGTTAGGGTTGGTTTTAGATCCCTCCTCCAAGGGGTCACGAAATTCCCCCTCTATTGCCCCATATATACTGCCCTTAGGAGCTCGTTTAGACTGGGATTTGGTTTATATTAAAAGTTTTCAATCGTAGAAAGTAGGACAAGAACGTGTATCAACCCATATGCATGATTATCCCAATGTCACTGCGGGAATCCACAAGTTGATTACCAAAAGATATATCAAGTGAATCAAGAGAATACAACATTGTCGCCATGGGTATCCACATGCAAGACATATATCAAATGCTCTCTAATCCAAAGTATTCAATCCACAAAATGAGATATCAAAGGGAAATACTCAATTCGTCACATCAAGATAGCGAGGGAAGAACACCATATGATCCAACTATATTAACGAAGCCCGTGATACATCAAGATAGTGCCATCTCAAGAACACAAGAGAGAGAGATCAAAGACAAAGCTACTGGTACATACCCTCAGCCCCGAGGGTGAACTACTCCCTCCTCCTCATCAAGACCGCTGAGATGATGAAGATGGCCTCTGGTGATGATTTCACCCTCCGGCAGGGTACCAGAAAGTGCTTCGGATGAGATTTCTTCGATACGGAGAGTTGCGGCGGTGGAGCAAAAGTTCTAGGTTAATTTTTGGGGGTTTCGGAATATATAAGAATTTTTGGCATTGGAATCGTGCGAAGAGGTGCCACAGGGATCCCATAGGTAGGTCGGTGCAACCACTTACCTGGGCACGCCCACCTGCCTTGTGGGGCCCCTGTCAGTCTTTTGGTACTCCCTTGAAGCTTCCTGGGTTCCTTTCCTTCAAGAAAAATCCTTAAAAACTTTCACTCAATTCCGAGAACTTTCATTTTCTGCACACAAACAACACCACCATACTTTTTCTCAAAACAACATCAGTCTGGGTCAGTTCCAAATAAATCATATAAAGTGCATCAAAACCATATAAAAATATTGTAAACATGGGTAATTACAGTGTGAATACTTCATAAATTATCGATATGTTGGAGATGTGTTAGCGACTGCCGACAAAGCCCTGTCGGTGCTTACGGAGTAGTCGCTAAGAGAGAACTCCTCGCCAATCTTGGCGAGCTTGATGTCTAGGCGTTGGTGGTGCCTGGCGACCATATCTGTAGTGGTGATGGAGCGGTCGAGCACCCACGGGTCGGCAAGGTCATGGTTGTTGTGGATCAATGCTGGCTTCATTCTCGTCTTGACGAGCGCGGAGCAACGACCCACGTTGCGTCGGTCATACCTCCTCTGCATGCTCTACCTCCAATACCCTGAAACGACAGCCGGTGGCACTGTCGTAACCACCTCTTCTGAGGCAGTGGAGGATAAAGACACGCATCTTCGGGGTCATGGGCAACATCTCCTCCTTCATGGGCGATGGTAGCGTCATCGTGGCGACCATGGCCCATCAATCCGCCCGTAGTGGCTTGGTGGCCTGGGCGACGCTAGCTCGCCCTTCACGTGGGGGAGGCATGGGGGGTAGACGTTCGGTCCTTCTACATGGGGATAATGGTGATCTGTCCATTTTGTATAATGTTGTAGTTTTGTTATTTACAATGTTTTTGATCAACATTTCACTTTATGATGCAATACTTATGCTTTTGATCTCTTAATATGCAAGATACAAATGAAGAGGGGAATTTCAGGCAACTAGAATTTTGGACCTAAAAGAGCTACAACAGAGATACCTATTCTCCAGAGCACAAAATAACCTAAAATTTACAAATAATTATTTTATAATATATAAAAATACTGGAAGAAAGAAGTGCCACATAAGAGCCATCATGGACCCACAAGGCGAGGGTACACCCTCCTTCCCTAGGCATACTCTAGTGCCCCGTGGGGCCCACAGATGCCCTTCGGTACCCATCTTATGATATATGAGGCCATTTGACATTAAAAAATAGGAGTATACTTTTGGGATGAAGCGTCGTCGTCTCGAGGCAGAACCTGAGCAGGAGCACTTTTGCTTTCCGGTGGAGCGATTCCACTAGGGATACTTTCCTTCTAGAGGGGAAATCTAAGCCTTTGTCATCACCAACACTATCATCCTGTGAGGACTCATCTCCATCAACATCTTGAGTAGCACCATCTCATCTCCAAACCCTAGTTCATCTTGTGTATTTAATCCTTGTCAAAAACCTTAGATTGGTACCTCTGGGTTGCTATTAGTGTTGATTACATCTTGTAGTTGATGCTAGTTGGTTTATTTGGTGGAAAATCATATGTTTATATTGTTAATCATATATTTATCTCCCATTATCATGAACATTAACATGATTTATGAGTAATTCCATTTGTTCTTGTATGGAAGAAGTCTTGTTATAAATAATCATGTGAAGTTGATATTTGTTCAATATTTTGATAAGATGTATGTTGTTGTTCCTCTAGTGGTGTCGTGTGAATGTTGAATACATGACACATTACTATGGTTAGGCCTAGGGGATGGCAGTATGGAGTAGTAAGTAGATGATGGGTTGCGAGAGTGATAGTAACTTAAATGCTAGTTTATGTGCTATTTTATAGGTGTGATTTGGATCCATATGCTTCATGCTATGCTTATATTTATCTTAATTATTATTTCATTGTTGCGGATGCTTGCGAGAGGGCATAATCATAAGTGGGTTGTTTTTCCAAGTAATAAAAACATCCTAGCACCAGTCCACCCACATGAAATTTTGTCAAAGAAGTGAACACGAATCAACTAAACATGATGAATGTGATTACACGAAATTCCCATGTGTCATCGACAACATTTTGATCACTATAAGAAATACTCTTGGATTGTCCTTTGCAACATAAGGATTGGTCCACCTCTCTACACCTTGTTACTTTTTTTGCTTGTTACTTGCTATGAATTACCTTGCTACCAAACTATCTGTTACTAATCTTTTACAACACTTGTAGAGTGTACATTGCTGAAATCGCTTATAAATTCCTTGTGCTCCTTGTTGCGTTTGACACTTACTTATCAAAAGGACTAAAATTTATCCCTATACGTGTGGTTCATCAAGACTATTTTCTAGCCCCGTTGCCGGGGAGAAAAGTGCATTCAGTAAGAGGAATTTGTTAAAATTGTCTGGTGAATTTTATCTTCACTTGTTACTATCGCAGATAATCCTTTGAGGGGCTTATTCGGGGTATCTTCACCTCAACTGGAAGTACTAAGATATGCACCTCAACTTAATGAAAATATTTACTACAAAATATCTTTCGGAATTATGGAAAAATTTCTTGTTAATCCCTATGCAGGAGATGGAACGATTGCAACAGCCCGGGATTGACGCTCGAGAAGATTTCCATTTTATTCCATTATCACTGTGTGATTTATTTGGTTTTTTGCATTCATCATCGCATCATTTGCTTCATCTTCATAGCATCGGCATTCTGTTTCCATGATTTTTCAAAACTTCCATTCGTTCATAGTTGACGGTTCTCTTCGTTGGTATCGTAGACCATTTTGAGACCAACCACACACGCCCGCGGCCGCGCCCGCGTCATCATTAAATATTGTTTGAAAAAAATGGGTATAAATTATTCTTGGATTGGGTTGAAAGTTTGCAAGCGGTCTAGTTATATTGTAGGTACAACACCTGCCAGGTTTCGTCGCAATCGGACGTCGTTTGACACCCCAACCGCCGACCGTAGCGGCACTATAGCCGGTGTAATTATCAGATGTTTTTTGATTTTCAAAACTATGTCACGGGCCTCAAACCTTCCTCCCATCTTAGCCTAACCACCTCTACATGGCCTACTAGACCAACCCAAAACCTATGAGGGATCAGTAGATGAGTGTCTAGAGGGGGGGTGAATAGACTACTAACAGAAAATTAAAACCTAACCTTTTCCTAATAGAGTGTCTAGCGGCATTTTAGCAATTTTAGAAAGGATAACAAGTCTATATACCCTGCACATGCATGTCAACAAATATAGCAGCTGAAAGTAAAGACATGGCACGTGAAGTAGAGAGATGAGATATGGAGATCAAACGCAATTGGAGATGCAAGAATTTTCCCATGGTTCTGATAGGTGGTGCTATCGTATGTCCACATTTATGGAGTCTTTAACCCACGGAGGGTAACTGTCATGAGATTCTTCGGAAGGCTCCACCCATAAGGGTCCATGAAGTACAAACCTTGACTATTCCATAATGGCTTCCGTCCACGAATGACTAGCTTCACTATGGGTAGATCTTCACGAAGTAGTCAATCTCCTTGCCCTTACAAACTTCTTGGTTCATTCCACAACACGAAGTAGGAAGCTCCCAAGCGACACCTAACCAATCTATGAGGCACCACCCTCTAGAAGGTAGTAGGCTCGGTAATGTCGATGAACTCCTTGCTCTTGTGCTTCAAGATGATAGACTCCTCAACACACAATCACTCTCTCACAAATATGGCTTGGTAGAAGAGATGCTATCGGTGGAAAGCAACTTGTGGAGGCTAGAAATCAAGATCCATATGTTTGTACTAGAAGATCTTGACCTCAACACAAGGTTAGGTAGTTCTCTCTTAGAAAACTGATAGGATAGGTATGGAATGTTTTGAGTGCTTCTCTTTTGAGTAGATGGTTGTGAAGGGGTATATATAGGCATCCCTAAAAATCCAACCATAACACACGAAATGACCAACTCGGCGACACCGATGTGTTATGCTCGGTGGTACCGAAGTGACCAAAAGGTGGCAACTTTTGAATCTCGGAGGCACCGATATATGAATCTCGGTTGCACCGATAAGGTGACCAACGGTCAGAATGCCCATTCTCGGTGAAGCCGATTCAACAATCTCGGAGGGACCAAAACTGTGAACTTGCATAACAGAAAATTGGCAGCGTGAATTCGGTGGCACCGGTATGGAATCGGTTGCACCGAAGTGGCTAGGGTTTGGCTAAGTCTGTCTAGGGTTTGGAATCGGTGGCACCAAATGTGGAAAGTTGGTTGCACCGATTTGAGTATTTGTCTTAGAAAAAACTTTGGTGGGAGAGTTTGTTGGTGTCTTCGGTGACTATCAGTTGTGCACGTACAAGCATTTTGTTCACCAACAAAACTTTACCCCCTTTTAATAGTATTGGATTTCCTATGGACTCAAGGTGATTTCTCACAAATATAAAATATAGAGTCCTCTTGCTTGAAGCTTTGGCAATCCATTTCCTTGCATCTTGGGGTATTCCACAATCTCTTTGCCAACCCAACTCTCCATCGACTATTATCTGAAACACACTAGATAAAAGTATTAGTCCAAGAGACAATGTATGTTGTCATGAATTATCAAAATCACCAAGGGATCATGTTGTTCTTTCAATCTCCTCCTTTTTTGTAATTGATGAAAACATACAATCAAATCTTTAATTAAAAATATGCGTGAATAAAATGAAGACTTTGACAGACACATGACTTAGATTTGCTCCCACTAAATGTGTGCAGTCCTTTAAAGGATAGTTGCTTTGTAATGCATGGACACACATATGGATTAAGTGACATGAGGAGTCATGTGTATGTTGGCTATATGCATCAAATGTATATGAATGAGATGTATCCTCGTTCAAGACTTCAATCTTGCAAACAATATGTGCAAGAAGCAAGAGATCATCTTGATCAAAGATATGATGCATATACTTACCTTGAGATCTTGAGCATTCTAGAAATAGAAATACATTTTAGAAAACAATGTTAGGAAACACAAGAATATTCTATCAATCAAAAGCAATAGAACTCAAAGTATACCAAGATATGAAGAACATATAAGATGTGATAACCCTTAAGATTAATATGTCTCCTCCTTTAGCATAAATCTATTAGTTCTTTTTGTTGGGTTCTACCATAGGTGCATCGCGTGCCAATTAAAATTTTCTACGCATAGAACATCCAAGAACATGCCACGGTGATGGATCATAGATTGTTACCACTAGACGCGTAGTGCCGTGCAGCAGAAGTAGAGTTGGGGCAGTGCATTCGTGTGGTCCGTCTCCTCCTCGTCCAAGCTCCCTCGAACAGCCGTTCCGATCTCCCTCGAACAGTCGGTCGCTGAATCCCACGTACAGGTTCGCCGGAGCAGTGCAAGTGCACCGCCTCTAACGGTATCCACGCATGCAGGAGGAACACCCGTGCAGCAGACTACTAGGTCCGATAACATGGTCGGCGGTAGCGAGTGGAGGTGGCTAGTGGCAACTCATGCAAAGTCCAAATGACGGCACCGAAGCGATCAACCAGATGGGTGTGTCACACCTCCACTATATATAGGCATCCGGCATGGGCTCAACTCTTGGGCCTCGCGCGGATCCTCAAGCCCACATGTTCCTTCCCTTATGCGCGCGACCCCTTAGGTTCTCGTTCACTTGGTCGCGAGTCAGATCACATCCGACTCGACCAGTCGATAGCGACCTCTAGCAAAACATGCTGACTCCAAGTGTCCGATGAAGTTGGTTACGCGAACGTGTACTTCACACTTCTGTTCCCTTTGCCACACGATATATGTTGTTGTGCACAAGGCGATATGGTCACCCTTGTTGCAGCACGACCTCTTTCTCGTTCTAGTGAATCCGACCAACATTCAGATTATCTCAACTGGAATCAGCAAATTGGTCATCTGCCAGTTCTTTGCTGTCAGCTGGCAGACGACAAAGAAGCTCTTTACCATCAGTTTCCAAAAAACAAACGGCAAACAACTAGCTGACGACAAAGAAGCTCTTTGGCATCAGCCACTTCTTCGCCGACTGCTAGCGGATGGCAAAGAGGGAGGTGGGCCCATTGACGAGCCGCTTACAGTTTAACCTAACGGCCCCCTCTTTGCCATCTGCTAGCTGACGGCAAACATCCTTTCCCGTCTGCTAACGGAAGGCAAAGAGGGGGGCCAAACTAACGGCAGTGCCCTGCCCCACCTCTCTCTCTATCTGTTTCTCTCCCTCTCCTCCCCGCCGCCCACCGCACGCGTGCCGCCCGCCCCATCACCGCACCAACCTGCCGCCACACCGGCCCACCGCCCCGGCGCCACCGTCGCCCCTCGGCACCACCGTGGCCTCGTCGGCCCCGCCACCATGCCCGGGCCCCCTGCGGCCGCGTCGCCACCGCCGCCCGTTGCCACGCCCACCACCCCACCGGCCCATCGCCCCAGCACCACCGCCGCCCCGGCACCCCTGCCACCGGGCCCGGCCCCCTTCGGCCCACCGCCTCTTGCGGCCCCGTCGCCACCGCCGCCCATCACCCCACCGCCACCCGGCGCCCCCCACCCTCCCCGGCGCTCCCCTGCCCCCCCCCCTCTGGTGAGCTCTTCCCCTCTCCAATTTTTTCTTTTTTTAAGTTTTTTAGGTTTAGGTTTAGTTTAGATTTAGTTTAGGTTTAGCTTTAGGTTTAGTTTAGGTTTACTTTAGGTTTAGGTTTAGGTTTAGGTTTAGTTTAGCTTTAGTTTAGATTAGATTTACATAATTAGAAGAAGAAAGAAGAAAGATGAAACAAAGAAAAAAAGAATAAGTAGAAGAAGAGGAAGAAGAAGATGAAGAAGAAGAAGAAGAGAAGAGGACACGAAGAAAAAGAAGAAGAAGAAAAGGAGGAGAAGAGGAGAAGAAGAAGAGGAAAAAGTAAAAGAAGGAAGAAGAGGGAGAAGAAGAAGAAGAAGAAGAAGAAGATAAGTAAGGCGGATAATAGGCTGAGAAGAAAGGCTAGAAGAAGAGAAGAAGACAGAAGAAGAAAAGAAGAAGAGGAGAAGACACCCCCGATCCCCGACGCCACTAACCCCCAACCTCCGACGCCACCAACCCTCGACCCCCGACGCCATAGACACCCAACCCCCGATGCCACTGACCCTTGACGCCCCGGACCACCGACCCCCGACCCCCGACCACCGACGCCATTTGCCCCTTGACCACCAACACCATCGACCCCCGACCACCGACGCCATCGACCCTCGACCAACAACGCCACCGACCCCCGACTCCCAACACCATCGAACCCCGACCACCGATGCCACTATCCCCTGATGCCACTATCTCCTAATGCCACGGACCTCCGACCCACGACACCTATTATGCCTCCTGTTAACCAAAAAGGTGCTCTTCGGCCTTCGTCGGGCCGAGGAGGTCATAGTTTTCTAAATTATGAGCTAGGTCACATATTTTCCTATTTTGTTATAGAAAACATCATATTTTGTGTTGATTAGTAAGCGTGACCACTATGCGTCTCCCGTTCAAAAGGGTTGCATCTATAAATATGCATTCATTAGCATATTTATAAACATGATTCTTTCGAATTGTCCAACGTTATCCATGGACAGCCCAAGTATGTGTAGATTGGGTTCGTTTTCCCATATGCTCTACTCCATATCCGATGCAGAATGCAGAATTTTGTCAGTGCCTCCCTGTTGTTCTCCAGGTACACATCCTCTCTGCTTATTGTCGAGACGTGTATTAGGAGAACAGCGGGGAGGTGCTGCCAAAATTGTGCGTCGGATCCGGAGCAGAGCATGGGAAAACGAACCCAATCTACACATACTCGGGTGGGATTAGGACCTATCTTCACCTACTAGCGTCTAGGTTGCATCGACATAATAAAATTGACAAACTCTATTAACTGATGAATGTGGTTTGCTGAATTATGTATATATTTTTTCTGTGTCCAGTAGCTAGGCAGGATGAGTGATCATGGGTGGATGTACACCGGTCACACTAGTCAGAAAGACATGACCCATGAATGGATAACAAAAACCAAGGGTTTTGTGAGAGTCACATTTGCAAATGGACATAAAACAACCTGGTGCCCTTATGTCGATTGCGATAACTATAAGAAGAAGTCAGAGTTTGAAATGATCAAACACCTGCAGAAGTGGGGTTTTACGCCTAATTATATGGTGTGGACATTTGATGGTGAGTCTACCCAATGTGCCAGAGCTGAGGTGGTTCGTCGTTGCACCGACGAGTATGGTACCAGGATCGAAGACATGGTGCAAGACTTTGATGATGCCCGAGATTAGGACGATGAGATGGAGGAATCTGCAAAGGCCTTTTATGAAATGTTGAAGTCTTCAAAACGTCCTCTCCACGAGGACACTAAGCTTTGTCAGCTGGATGCCATCGCGCAAGTAATGGCTCTGAAGGCTCAGTTCAACCTAGGTAGAGAATGCTACAACGCGATGATGACGATATTTGGATACCTTCTACACAAAGGCCATGTATTGCCTCCAAACCTGTACTAGCCGGACAAAATCCTACGTGCACTTAAGATGCCTTATGAGAAGATAGATGCCTGTGATAATGGATGTGCCTTATTTAGGTTTGAGTATGCGGGCTTGAACTATTGCCCCATTTGCAATGCTTCCTGGTATGTTCTGGTACACAATGGTATGGGTGAGAAGAGTCAGACCAAAATCCCCATTAATGTTATTCAGTATCTACCAATCATACCAAGACTTCAACGTCTTTTCATGGTCGAAGAGACAGCCAGACTGATGAGGTGGCATAAATTGGGCAAAAGGACAGAACTAGATGCAGATGGGAATCCGATGTTGGGACACACTTCAAACGCTCTTGTGTGGAAGGACTTCGATGCATTACGTAAGGATAAATCGGCAGATCCAAGGGATCCTCGAGTTGCCATCAACATGGATGGGTTCAATGTGTATAGTATGACGGTAGCACAATACAGTTGTTGGCCTGTATTTGTCATTCCACTCAATCTCCCCCCAGAGAGATTGTGAAAAGAAAGAATATTTTCCTGACCTGATAATTCTAGGACCCAAATATCTGGGGAAGAATATGAATGTGTACATGCAACCACTTAAGTATGAATTGCAAGAAGCCTAGGATAATGTGATCAAGACATACGCCGCCGCTACAAAAAAGAACTTCAAAATGCATGTGTGGTACATGTACTCGATGCATGACTTGTCGGCGTATGCGCCATTCATTGGATGGTGTGTACATGGAAGGTTTTCGTGCCCCAGATGCAAGGCAGCTCTTTAGTTCCGTTGGCTGGAGGCGGGTTGCAAGTTTTCTTGCTTCGACATGCATAGACAGTTCCTAGATCCTGACCATAAGTTCAGAAAAGACAAGAAGAATTTCATCAAAGGTAGAATTGTCAAAAACACTACACCACCTGTGTTAACAGACCAACAGATCCTGGATCAGATAAACGCTCTCGAGCCAGATCCAGATCATCCAGGGTATTTTAAAGGGTATAATACGGAACACGCCTGGACTCACAAGATATGTTTATGGGGTCTGCCTTACTTTAAAGACCTCCTTTTCCCACACAACATCGATGTGATGCACACTGAAAAGAATATTGCGGAGGCCCTTTTTGGTACATTGTTCGGCATAGAGGGGAAGTCGAAGGATAATCCTAAGGCTAAAATCGACCAGGAGGCTCTATGTGATAGACCGTTACAAAACATTCGACAACTGAAAGGAAAGAAGAACTAGAGGAAGCCAAAGGCAATGGTTCAATCTTGGAAGGTCAGCTATGAGGGAAATGATCTTGTGGGTGAAAATGCAGTTGATGTTCCCTGATGGGTATGCAGCGAATCTAAAGAGCAGAGAGAGTCTTGACAAATTGAAAATATTTGGTCTCAAGAGTCATGATTGGCACATTTGGATTGAGCGGGTAATGTCGGTGATGATGCGTGGCTTTATCCCTGAGGATGAATGGCTAGTATTGGCAGAGCTGAGCTATTTCTTCTGTGCTCTTTGTGCGAAAGAACTATCGCCTGATGTGCTAGATGAACTGGAAGAGTTTGCGCCAGAGTTCATCTACAAGTTAGAAAAGATCTTTCCACCGGGCTTCTTTAATACAATGCAGCATTTGATTTTGCATCTCCCGACCAAGGCAAGATTGGGGGGCCCATGCAAAATCGTTGGTGCTTCGCAACTGAGAGGATGTAGAAGACGCCTCGTGCAAAATGTAAAAATAAACGTAGAGTTGAAGCTTCGATGGCCAAGGCATTCGTTTCTGAGGAGGCGTAAAACTTCGTGACAACACACTACAAAGCCAAGAATCGTCATTTGCATAATCCGAAGCCTCAATACAATGATGCTGACCATGGAAAAGGTCGATCCAACCTCAGCCTATTCAAAGGGAAGCTCGCACCAGCTGGTGCTTCGAAATCAATAGCGTTCGATGTCAAAGAATGGCGGACCATTTCATTGTATATCTTCAACAACCTAACAGAAGTGCGGCCGTACATTGAGTAAGTTCTCAGTACATTGTTTTGCAACTTCTAATTCCTTTGAAATGCTCTTATTCCCGGATATGTGATACAGTCGATACGTCGCCAAATTCTCAGATGGAGCGGTGATCCAAAAGGATTCCATCGAAGAGTATGAGCTTCTGGCAAAGCATGGAGGCGGCTATCCTGGTTTCATCTCTTGGTTGAAGCAAACAATAATTTCCATTAATTAGATAATTTCATTTCTTTGCCCAGTTTTCGGCTAATGCAAGAATCCTTTCGTATTCAACTTGTAGGCTATATGGTCCGTTCATTTGACAAATACGACATCAACGGGTATCGCTTTCGTACTTTTGGCTAAGAGCTATCTATGGCCAACCGAAATTCTACAAATTGTTGTGTCTCCGCTGTCGGCGAAGGAGGGGTCGTGTATTATGGAAGAGTTGAAGCAATTTATGAACTTAGATTCTTTGGTGAAAACCCACCAAACGTCGTAGTCTTCAAATGTTATTGGTTCCAGCCGAATGAGACTAGAAGGACTCATGAACATATAGGGCTAGTCGAAATCAAACAAAGCACCTATTTAGATGTTCCCGATGTCTATATTACGGCTCAACAGGCGACCCAAGTTTTCTATCTACCGTGGGCCTGCCAAACGGATCCAAATTTGAAAGGTTGGGATGTCGTTTATGATGTGCCGCCACATTTTAGACCACCTCCCCTCAATAAAGATTATTATGAACCTCACATTAACCCAGACACATATGAAGGAGAATTCTTCGAAGAAAAACGTGTTTCCAAGAAACATTTCAAGAACCGCTCTACATCACCCCAGAACATTGAGGTCGACAGCAACAGTGAACCCGACTTCACCCCTGAGCCGGAACAAGAAGAGACGAAATAAGAAGAGGTTACTGCTACGGATGACCTGACAATGCTTGACCGATTACTTAGAGGCCTTCCACATGTTGAGGCATTTATTGATGATGCTGATGAGCACGTCATTACTGATAGTGATGATGATTATTCATTTATTGATCGCGAAGCATATATAGACGATGAAGATTAATATTAGTAATGTGAGGTATTCAATTATTATTATGTACATATATATTATTCATTAGTTCATGTTATTAGGTATTCAATTTTTTTATGTTGAACTAATTTTGTTCACTCTTTGTCATTGCAGGTGTTGACAGATGGTGGGCTCGGGTTGATAGGCTCTGAGCCTCCTTCCTCGGCGCGTGCTGGGAGGGGTGCTATTATTCCACCCCTAGCAACTCTCTAGAGCGCTGGTACACTGCATGCAGACACTGGTGGGTGCTTCTTCTTCGACCGGGAGAGGTCGGGGGAAGACGAGAGGTGCTAGAGGTAGGAAGGTTGCTACGCCTTCCTCGCCGCCACCCCTAGCTAATTCTCCTGACCAGAGGAGTGCTCCGTCTTAGGTGGACCCATCTGACTTCAACCCGTCTTGGACTCCTGTCCATGAGCCTTGGGTCAATGAGCCTCGGGTCACCGAGCCTTCGTCCTAGGAGACTCTGGTCCCAGAGTCTTTGTCCCAGGAGACTCGGGTCCCAGAGTCTTCGTCCCACGTGACTCCGGAGGCTAGTGGCCATGCTGATGGTGGCGAGGACAACTTTTCTGAGGACACCTATAGCGAGGGCGAGCCAGTTGAGGAGGGTAAGAAGGTCTACCAGCGTGGTTGTACAAAGCTCCCGCCCGTGCCGATGACCCGCGAGCAGAGGTGGTTAATCGCGCCTAATGCGGAGAAGTAACTACATTTACTCTTTTTAACCTTTTGCCTTCATTTTTCTTCAAATTAATATCTAATGTGTTGGCCTTGTCATACTGAAGGGGTTCAAAACACGAGTGTGGTGTCTGCAGGCCCAACCAGGTCCTTGGTGTGGTTCTCCGGCACTACTTCCCGGGGAAGGTCCAGTTGCCCGGTGAGGGTGAGGCTCCACAGGTAGCACTGACTTGGGAGTTGTACATGGCTGCCCTAGCCCCGTCGGACGAGATGGTCGATGGTGTCTTGTGCGAGACAGTGGCTGACATTGTGATCTGTCGCTTTTGGGTAATTTCTCCTTACAGAATTAAAAATCAACAGCACCTAGTTATTGTACTAATTAGTGTTGTCTTGTTTGATTGCAGACCTTTTATAGGTGTCTTGAGGAACACGAGGCGAAAGCGGCTATTTTTCTCGAAGCCGTGTGCAAGCGCCTACTTCAGAACTTATGGCACGAGGCTCGGGTGCAGGCTATTCAAGACTACTACACCTCGACTAACATTAAGAGGGCCAAGAAGAAGTGCCGTAGAAATTATGTGAGTAAGGAGAAGTTAATGAAGGTAATTATCTATTGTTAAGGCCTTGTACTTAGTTTCTTTGATTTGATTCATAGGCGTAGCGTTGAAATTTCTCTTGTCTAACTTAGGTGCCCCCGAGATGGTATGTGCATAGGATGGACTGTTGGGAGGCATTGGTGGATGAGTGGTGCTCTCCTGAATGGCTAGCCGAACACAACAAGGCCAAGGATAAGCATGCCCAAATGAGAGGTGTTCCACACCATCAAGTGAGCTCCAACCTGTTTGAGTACGGGGATCACTTGGTTTGTGGTTTGCTTCACGATTCATGCAATTTCATTCTTCATGCTAGCTTGATCCCTTAACTAATATTTTTTCCTCTCTTTTAGGCACGAGAAAACAAGAAAGAGGTGCCACCTCTGTTCGACCTCTATGCCATGGCCCATACTGCCTCGTACAACAAGGCCAAGGCATTCTCTGAGGATGACCTCGATCATCGAGAGAGCTTCAGCAACATCTCCTCCCACAACAAGCTCGTGAGGTATAGAGACGAGGGGAAGGCAAGGAAAGGGGAAGACTTCAACCCGAGCCAGAGTCCTTTTGATCGAGAGCTCATGATGATATCTTGTGGCGGGAGGCTCCATGGCTTGATAGCCATTGGGGATGGAATGATACGTTGTCCTAGAACTCTCTCAGAGATCAAGAAGCGCCATACGAGCTCTGATCCTGCTATAAGGCCTCGTCCATGGCCAATGGAGCTCGATATTGAGGCTAGGTCCTAGGAGCTTCTAGCGGAGGCAAACAGGTAGGCGGCACAGAGGGAGAGGGACATGGAGGAGAGGACTGCTAGGCTCTTGGAGGAGGAGAGCAACCGGAACGACGCGTCTCACCTGGCCCTATACGAGCTCCTCGTGGTAAGTTTCTCCTGCATATTAGCCAAATCATGCACGTAATGTTTGTTTCATCAGTAACTAATATGAATGACTCGTGAAAAATAAATCTGCAGACCGTGGGCCAGAACAATGGTCAGACCCTTCCATCGATGCCCCATATTGCTATAGCACCCACGGTGAGTTTCATTCGAATGGTCATTAGTTACTAGTATTCACATTTGAGTTGCGTCAAGCTAAAGAGACATTGCTTGGAAATGATCTTTGGGTCAGTGTGCCTCCCGACAAGCATCGACCGATCCTTCTGCGTCTGCCGAAACACCGACCGGTCCTTCTACGTCTCACCCTTGCGCGAACCCAACCGGTCCTTCATCTCTGTGAAGATGGTAGGTTTTCCCAAGTGTTTTGCTTAACAAATGCATACTTAGCTTAAGAAATGACCTAATTAGCTCCAAAATGACCTATACATAGCTTATTTTCCTCAAAAATGACATAATAACCGTACTTAGCTCCAAAATAATATATTCTACCTAGAATAGCTATAAAATTACCTATACTTAGCATTTTTTCCTCCAAAATGACTTGATATGCTTAGTTAGCTAGAAAATAGCATAACTACCTAGGATAGCTCAATAATGATCTATAGCTAGCTTAGCTAGTTCATTTATGAAATAATTAGGTCACTTAGGTACAAAATGGCATAACTACCTAGGATAGCTCAATAATGATCTATAATTAGCTTAGCTAGTTCATTTATGACATAATTAGCTCACTTAGGTAAAAAAATGGGATAGTAGCCTTGGTTTAGCTCCAAAATGACCTATACTTAGGTTATTTTCCTCAAAAATGACATAATAACCTTACTTACCTCCAAAATGATATATTCTACCTAGGATAGCTATAAAATGACCTATACTTAGCATTACTTCCTCCAAAATGACTTGATATGCTTAGTTAGCTAGAAAATGGCATAACTACCTAGGATAGCTCAACAATGATCTATAGCTAGCTTAGCTAGTTCATTTATGACATAATTAGCTCACTTAGGTACCAAATGGCATAACTACCTAGGATAGCTCAATAATGATCTATAATTAGCTTAGCTAGTTCATTTATGACATAATTAGCTCACTTAGGTAAAAAATGGCATAATAACCTTGGTTTTGCCCCAAAATGACCTATACTTAGCTTATTTTCCTCAAAAATGACATAATAACCTTAATTACTTACCTCCAAAATGATATATTCTACCTAGGATAGCTATAAAATGACCTATACTTAGCATTTTTTTCCTCCAAAATGACTTGATATGCTTAGTTAGCAAGAAAATGACATAACTACCTAGGATAGCTCAACAATGATCTATAGCTAGCTTAGCTAGTTCATTTATTACATAATTAGCTCACTTAGGTACAAAATGGCATAACTACCTAGGATAGATCAATAATGATCTATAATTAGCTTAGCTAGTTCATTTATGACATAATTAGCTCACGTAGGTAAAAAAATGGCATAATAACCTTGGTTTAGCTCCAAAACGACCTATACTTAGCTTATTTTCCTCAAAATGACATAATAACCTTACTTACCTCCAAAATGATATATTCTACCTAGGATATATAAAATGACCTATACTTAGCATTTTTTTCCTCCAAAATGACTCGATATGCTTAGTTAGCTAGAAACTGGCAATACTAGCTTGGAGAAGAGGAGAGGAGAGGAGAAAAAGAAAGAGAAGATAAATTCTTCTGCTTCTTCTTCTTTTTCTTCTTATTTTTCTTCCTTTTCTTCTAGCTAGTCTTCTTCTTCTTCTAACTTTCATCTTTCCTAATTTGCAGATTTGCTATAGATGAGGAAGCTTGCATTGATGTAGTGTACTCTTCTACTTGTGCTTCCTTTTTGTTTATGGAAACTTGTTGGAAACTTGTTTTGGATATGTATGTATGGATATGTTGTTGGAAACCATTGTATGTTGGATATGTTGTTGGAAACTTGTATCTTGGATATGTTGTTGGAACTTATTGTTGGTATGCTTGTTGAAACTTATTGTTGGTATGCTTGTTGGAAACTTGTATTGTTGATATCTTGGATATATATGTGAAATTCTATCAAATTTAATGATTTTAAGAAAAAACAGGGGCAATATAACCACTTTGCTGTCTACTGGCAGACGGCAAAGGTGACACGTGGCAGCTACCTCTGCAACCTGGGGTAGCACTACGCTGGCCTAGGTGGGTTCTTTGCCGTTAGCTGGCAGACGGCAAAGACTTAGTTCTTTGCCGCCTGCCAACTGACGGCAAAGAACCCACCTAGGCCGGCAAAGAAACAGGTGCTTTGCCGTCAGCTGGCAGCCGACAAAGAACTAAGGTCTTTGTCGTCTGCCAGCGGATGACAAAGCATGCCGTTAAGCCCTTAACGGAGCTAAGTTGCCACGTGTGCCGTCCATGCCCTTTGCCGTCCACTGGTAGATGGCAAAGATGCAAAGGTCTTTGCCGTCCACTAGCGGATGGCAAAGCGCCCTTTACCATGGATTATTCAGCTGGACAGTTGGCCGTCTACTGGCGGACGGCAAAACCTTTGTCGTCCGACATGCATGCCTTTGCCGTCCGCGATGGCTGATGGCACAGTGCCTGATTCCTATAGTGTAATCCTCATTGCATGGCCATGCTTATCCAGGTCGGATCACCCGAGAGGCCCAAAGTATATCTCTCCTGGTAGGAGGAGCAAATACCATCTTGCTCGATCATGTCTCACAGCATGGGTCTGGACAAGACCGAAACCTACCTTTGTAACTACCCAGTCACGGAGTAGCGTTTGGTCAGCCCAAAGAAAGTCTGTCACCATCCCGAGTACATGCATCAGCTCAGGTCTTAGGACATAGAATGTATGTTGTACTAGAGACTCACACATGACCTATCACTGCGTCTCATAGTTGGGTTTGTCCAACTCAGACCTTATCTCAACTCGGATCCGACTATGTCGAATCCGATGAGACCTTATTATCCGGCTAGCATCCAATGTTACATGGTCAGTGAGACCGAACCATCCACCGGTTCATATGCTAGTCTGATTAGTTGTGCGTCCACACAACCCTTTGGACTAGGGACCATTTAGGACAGTTATTATACAATGCATAGTCTCACAAACAAGTCACGTACTTGTTAATACACATCAATGATAATGTCCAAGGACTATCTTTATTCATAAACACATAGGAAATATCATCATACATGATTGCCTCTAGGGCATATCTCCAACACTTTTCTCCCCTTAGATATGAAAGTGGTAGTTCATTCTCTCCCCTTAATCTCATCATGTAGATATTGGGATTGGATAGGGTGATAAAAGTCTAAAGTAGACAAGAATATTATTGAGTGCTTGGAATTTTCTCCCCCTTACTTTGTTATTCTCCCCTTGTTTAGCATGAAGCTTTGTTCCTCTCCCCCTAATTTAGGAATATCTAACTTTTAATATTCTCCTCTCCCCCTAAATCATACCCCCCTTTGCATAACTCTCCCTTTAGCATGAAGCTTTGTTATTCTCCCCCTGTGGCATTAATTTACGAAAAGGTCAAAGTTAGGAGTAGGTATAGGGATCATTGACAACGAAGGGATCCTTGAGAACAAGGGTCATTGAAAGTAGGGTTCATAGAAAAGAACTGAGGGAATCATTGAATGTAGCTTCTCTCCCTATGGCAAATATTAGTCTTTTTTTCCTTGGAGCCAGGGATCCTTGATTAAGGAATTTCTCCCCCGAAGTGTTGTTTGTTCTTCTCCCCCTATTTTTTTGTGCGAGGGATCATCGAAGAAGCAGAAGAAGGACAGATAGATAAGAAAAATAAATCGGCGACTCTAAGACAGATAGATCGGTGGTAACGATATTTTGTAGTGTAGCTAATTTGCAATTTCGGTAGAACCGAGATATCTGAGTCGATGGCTCCGAGACTTAAAAGTAGAGAGAAAAGAATAAGAGACAAGTTCCTATTTTCAAAGAGTCAAAATAAAAAAGTTTCCAAAGAAAAATAGAAAAGGGCATCACATAGAAAAGATTTGAGTGGATACTAGAGATCGTGCAAATAAAGAACAAACCACACAAGAATATTAACTAGTGATGGGCGCTAACTAGGTCACCTATATTAGAGTATATTGACTTAGGAGCCAAGCAAGAATACTTGATCATAGGTCATACTCTACATTAAGCTCAAAATGGGGTTACCATTTGTCGATTGAGCATTTTAACGTCTTCATATCTCTTGAGTTGCTTTGGCTCATAACTTGGAGTAAAGCCTTCTCAAGGATATGAGAGTATACCTTTGAGTGATGTTGATGACGTTGCTCATAGGTGAGCTTGTTGAGGATGCTCGAGGTCGTTCTAGTACACTTGTTACCTACAAGGGTTAGTCATGCAAGGAAGAACGATAGGTATATCCATTTGACATGATACCAATAGAGATTTTGCAATAAAGATCAAGTTGTCAAGGATATTATTTGTTGTCTTCTTCCTTCCGTCATTATGAGGGGTTGTGGAAACTTGGTCAAGAAAAGATTGCTTATAATTGGAGTTGGTTGCAATCTCATGGAATGAAGTTCTTCCAAGTACCTACAAATGGTTAGATGCAATACAAGGGATCATAGGATTCCATGGCATAAGATATCATATTAGCAATATCATGGAAGTATCAAGAAAACTCATGCCCTCGCAAGCATCCGAGTGAGTCTAGCTCGAGTTTGAAGCATCAATGAAGTTCAACTCACTCCTCAAGTGACAAAAAGTTTTCTCATCAAGTGGCTTAGTAAAGATATCGGCCAATTGCTTGTTAGTGCAAACATGCTTAAGATTAATGTCTCCTTTGGCAACATGATCACGAAGGAAATGGTGTCGAACTTGAATGTGCTTAGTTCGAGAATGTTGCAAAGGATTATGACCTATGTTAATAGCACTTTCCTTGTCACAAAGTAATGGAACATTTTTAACATGAATTCCATAATCCTTAAGCGCTTGTGTCATCCATAGTAACTACACACAACAAGATCCAGCAGCAATATACTCAGCTTCGGCAGTAGATAGAGATACCGAGTTTTGTTTCTTGGAGGGCCAAGACACAAGAGATCTACCAAAAATTGACAAGCACTCGAGGTGGATTTCCTATCAACCTTGTCACCGACATAGTCCGAATCAGAATAGCCAACAAGGTTAAAAAAGATCCCTTGGGATACCAAATGCCAAAGTTTGGTGTTTGTATCAAGTATCTCACAATACGTTTTATGGCCAAAAGATGACACTCCTTAGGTGCAGATTGACATCTAGCACACATGCAAGCACTAAGCATGATATCGAGACAAGATGCACATAGATATAGCAATGATCCAATCATGGATAGATAAGCTTTTTGATCAACCGGTTCATCTTCCTTGGTAAGATCAACATGTCCACTAGTTGGCATGGGAGTTTTCATACCTTTGCACTCTTGCATGTTGAATTTATTAATCAAGTCCTTGGTATACTTAGTTTGAGAGATGAAAGTTCCTTCTCTTGATTGCTTGATTTTCAATCCAAGAAAGAATTTCAACTCACATATCATGGACATCTCATACTTCTCGGACATCAACCTTCCAAATCTTTCACTAAATTGAGGGTTAGTGGGACCAAAGATAATATCATCCTCATAGATTTGGCACATAGATAATTCACCATTAACTCTCTTAGTGAACAAGGTTGCATCAATTTTACCAATTTCAGAACCTTTTTCAATGAGAAACTTCGTTAAGCATTTGTACCAAGCACGAGGGGCTTGCTTAAGACCATAAAGGGATTTACGAAGCTTGTAAACATGATTAGGTTTATTAGGATTCAAAAAACCAGGTGGTTGCTTAACATAAACCTCTTCTTCAATTTCACTATTAAAAAAGGCACTTTTAATATCCATTTGATAAAGCGTGATATCACGGTGATTAGCATAGGCAAGAAGAATTTGAATAGATTCTAGTCTAGCAACGGGGGCATAAGTCTCACCATAGTCCATACCTTCGACTTGAGTATATCCTTGGCCCATGAGACGTGCCTTGTTGCGTACGACTTGACCATCTTTGGCTTGCTTGCTCCGAAACACCCATTTGGTTCCGATGATGTTGTGTTCATCCTCAGGCTTCTCCACGAGTGTCCACACTTTGTTTCTTTCGAAGTTGTGAAGCTCTTGATGCATAGTGTTCACCCAATCTGCATCTTCAAGAGCTTGTTCTACCTTCAAAGGCTCAATGCTAGATATGAATGAATAATGCTGACAAAAGTTAGCTAGATGAGTTTTAGAGAGAGTTATTCTCCCGGTTTGGATATCTCCAAAGATTTGGTTTAGGGGATAGTTCTTGGTCACTTGTGCTCGAACTCGGGTCATCTTCCGATTGTTGGATGGTGGAGCTTCTTCTTCATCATCATTTCCTTCATCTTCGTTGTTTTGAAGGTATCATTCCCTTGAGGTGGTGGTGAACGAGGTTGTGGTGGATCTTCATGATGTACTTCCTCCTCCTCTTCATCTTGTCATGTACCGCTTGTGGATGCCTCCATGTCATGTTGTGGTTCACCTTGTCGTGAAGTAGGGGCTTCCACTTGAGTTAATGAAGTACTTTCCTTAACCACCATGGGACGAATCTTGCCGATAGGTAAATCTAGGATAGCTTCCGAAGGGTCCTTATAACCTACATAATTTGGCAATTGTTCGACTTGCGAACCATTAGATTCATCAAACTTCACATCTACCGTATCTTCAACTTTTCGAGTGAAGTTGTTGTAGACATGGTAAGTGTGAGAGTTTGATCCATAACCAAGGAGGAATCCTTCATGAGGTTTAGCAGAAAATTTAGTACGACGATGCTTGTCAAGAATGTAGCACTTGGAGCCAAATACCTGAAAGTTTCCAACTTGGGGTTTGTTACCGGTGAGTAGTTCATATGTCGTTTTACCGAGAAGCTTGTGCAAGTAGAGTCGGTTTGTGGCATGACATGTTGTTTCCACGGCTTCTACCCAAAAGTGTCTTGGAGTCTTGTATTCGTCAAGCATCGTTCTGGCCATCACAATAAGCGTCCGGTTCCTCCTCTAAACAACTCAATTTTGTTGAGGCGTGTACGTAGCCGAGAACTCATGTGAGACACCTTCTTTGTCAAGAAAGGTATCCACATGGGTGTTCTTGAACTCCGATTCGTTATCGCTTCAAACCTTCTTGATCTTCTGTTCATACTGATTTTGTGCTTTGCGAACGAAGTTCTTGAAGATCTTTGGACCTCCGACTTATCATCAAGGAAAATACCCACATAAATCTGGAAAAAACATCAACTATAACTAGACCATAGGAATTTCCACCGAGACTCTTGTAAGCATTGGGACCGAAAAGATCCATGTGAAGTAACTCGAGTGGTCTCCTAGTAGTCATAATATTCTTAATGGGATGACTTGATCCGACTTGTTTTCCTTCTTGACAAGCACTACAAAGTCTATCTTTGTCAAAGATAACATCTTTAACACCAAGTATATGATCACATTTGATTAGCTTATCTAGATTGCGCATGCCTACATGTCCAAGTCTTCTATGCCAAAGCCAACCTTTAGAGGATTTAGCAATTAAACAAGTACGAGGCCTGGATCTCTTAGTGGAATCAACAATGTATAGATAACCTCTACGGAAACCGGTGAAGACCATTTTATGATTATCTTGATGAAACACTTGGCAACCTACTTTCATGAATAGCACATTGAAACCGAAATTAACAAGTCTAGATACGGAAAGAAGATTGTAGCCAAGGGATTCAATAAGCATAACATTTTGAATAGAGCTATCATGGGATATGGCCACCTTACCAAGGCCAAGTATCCTACCCTTAGAGTTGTCTCCAAAGGTCACGTACCTTCGAGGACCTTGATTAGGCATGATCTCTTGGAATATGTCTTTATCACCAATCATATGATCCGTACATCCATTGTCAAGAATCCACTCTTTTCCTCGGGACATATAATCCTTGAAGTTTGCCATGAGACTTAGATTCTTCATGATCTTCCCATACTCGATGTCGAACAACTCGTCTTCTCCAAGGTAGCCATGTTCCACATTGTCATCATCAAGTGGGAAATCCTCGTCATAAAGAACAAGAGATTCATTAGAATTACCATCATGATATTGTTCAAGTTTATGAATGTGAATGGCTTCAAAGACAACGTTGTTGATAGTGGTGACATATCCTTTAGCATGCATAAGATCATGGAGCTCAAATAGGCATTTATCATAGTTTAGATCACTAGGCTTCATTTTGTGGAAAGCAATAGTTTTATGAAGAATTTCATCCAGATTTCCTAAGGAAAGATTTGGATATCGTTTCTCCAAATCAGTCGACAAGGTATAGGCACATGAAAAGTTCTTCAACTGAGAAAGCACAAATCTTGGTAATCCTCTAACAACAAGATTGACAGTTCTTAGGTTACCAAGCATGTTAATTTCCTCTTTGTGTGTGGGATGCAATTAATCAATAGGAGGCTCGCAGGGGCGCTTAACATATTTGCTCAATTGAAATTCATTAAAGAACTCAAGCATCAATGATTTCCATTGACCATAATACTCTCCATCAATAATAGGAACTCTACAACTCAAACTCCCTATACTAGACACATCCATTCCTCCTCGATGATTAAACCGATGCAATGAAGATGAATGCTCTGATACCTACTAAGGGATCACTGGAAGAGTGTCTAGAGGGGGGGTGAATAGACTACTAGCAGAAAATTAAAACCTAACATTTTCCCAAGTTAATTGGTTGGTAGATTTTAATATTTTAGCAAGGCTAACAAGTCTATATACCCTCCGCATGCATGTCAAAAAATATAGCAGAGGAAAGTAAAGACATGGCACATGATGTAGAGAGATGAGATATGGAGATCAAATGCAATTGGAGACACAAGAATTTTTCCCATGGTTGTGATAGGTGGTGCTATCGTACGTCCACGTTTATGGAGTCTTCAGTCCATGGAGGGTAACGGTCATGAGAGTCCGCGGAGGGCTCCACCCCTAAGGGTCCATGAAGTAGCAACCTTGAAGTACTAGCCTCACTATGGGTAGATCTTAATGAAGTAGGCGATCTCCTTGCCCTTAAAAACTTCTTGGTTCACTCCACAACACGAAGTAGGAGGCTCCTAAGAGACACCTAACCAATCTAGGAGACACCACCCTCCAAAAGGTATTAGGCTCGGTAATGTTGATCAAATCCTTGCTCTTGTGCTTCAAGATGATAGGCTCCTCAACACACAATCACTCTCTCACAGATATGTCTTGGTAGAAGAGATGGGATTGGTGGAAAGCAACTTGGGGAGGCTAGAAATAAAGATCCATATGGTTGGAGTGGAAGATCTTGACCTCAACACAAGGGTAGGTGGTTCTCTCTCAGAAAACTGATAGGATAGGTATGGAATGGTTCTGAGTGCTTCTCATTCGAGTAGGTGGTGGTGAAGGGGTATATATAGGCATCCCCAAAAATCCCACCGTTACAAACAAAATGACCAACTCGGTGACACCGATGTGTTAATCTTGGAGGGACATATATACGAATCTCGGTTGCACCGATAAGGTGACCAATGGTCAGAATGCCCATTCTCAGTGACGCCGATTCAACAATCTCAGAGGGACCAAAACTGTGAACTTGCGTAACAAAAAGTTAGCAGCGTGAACTCGGTGGCACCGGTATGGCATCGGTTGCATCGAAGTGGCCAGGGTTTGGCTGAGTTTGTCTAGGGTTTGGAATCGACGGCACCGAATGTGGAATGTTGGTTGCACCGATTTTGAGTGTTTGGCTTAGGACAGACTTTTGTGGGAGAGTTTGTGGGTGTCTTCAGTGACTATCACTTGTGCGCGTATGAGCATTTTGTTCACCAAGAAAACTTTACCCCCTTTTAATAGTATTGGCTTTACTATGGACTCAAGGTGATTTCTCACAAATATAAAATGTAGAGTCCTCTTGCTTAAAGCTTTGCCAATCCATTTCCTTGCATCTTGGGGTATTCCACAATCTCTTTGCCAACCCAACTCTCGATGGACTATTATCTGAAACACACTAGATAAAAGTATTAGTCCAAGAGACAATGTATGTTGTCATGAATTATCGAAACCACCATGGGAGCATGTTGTGCTTTTAACCTAGTCATTTTCAGATCCATAGTATCGCAATCTGATGTCCAAAAACCCTAGTGTCCAGCTGCTATAAATAGGATGGGATCCCTACGTAAAATGGACCACCTACCCTAGCCTACCCTAATTTCTAGCTGCCGTTGCCTCCCTGGGTTTCAGCACCGCCTCAACCAGCCACCAGCTCAATCCCACCAACCACCACAGCCAAAGCCCTCTCGACTTGGACCGTAGGATCCCAGATCGGCTGATCCAGGGAGCCTCCCACACCTCCCGCAACATCCTCGATCCCGATATGGATCAAGGGATTGAGAGCTTGCTCGCTTCCTGTGCTCCTTCTCACGCTGTCGGTTACCGGTGCCACCGCAGATGAACACAAGCACCAGGACCGTCGCACCCCTGTTTTCTCTCTCTTGCCTATCTCTCTCTTCTCCCTCTCATGATCTCTCAACCACTCCCAAGTCTCGAAGTAAGGAGCAGCCTCGCTATTGACACAAGCTCCAACATCGCCACCCGTAACCGTCCTGATCTGGCCTCCGATGCCTGTCCTGGGCATATCCACCTCTCCTAGTGCTGGATACCACCACAAGCAGCCTGCCATCTAAAGCCTCATCACCGGTCTCCCTGCTTCTATGTGCGAGCACATGAGGGGTTGATGACCCATCTAGCCTCGCTCGCCAACACGCAGCCTCCTGCGTTGACCGCGCCTCGCAAAGCCCACAGCGGGTCAAGAAGCGCCAAGGCCCGCCAGCCAGCTCCCCTAGCTTTAGCGCCACCGTGGGCTACTGCAACATTCGGCCCAGCTGGACGCAGACACCACATGCCCACCTTGCGCCAAGCCAAACCTCGCCTCTCCAACTGATGCACCGACTTGCCCAAGCTCATGATGAGCGTACGCTAAATCCCGCGATGGTCGCATTTTACTATTCATCACCCATGCCACTGTTGGCCCATTATGCTTAGATTACGCCTATGTAGTATTTTTCCCTATCGTGCGAATTTTGCTATTTATCCAGGAATTGTCTATTTTACACAAAAGTCCTCATGATCATGCATATAATATCTCACCAATCATGCATCAGATGAAATGTTTTATATATGAAAATTGGCTAGAATTTTATGTAGTTCCACAATATCCAACTATCACATGTGTTTAAAATGTGAAACTTGTTGTTTTCATGTAATTTGCATAAATGCCATGCCAAAATGATTTATTTAATAACTATTGATCCGTAACTCTGATGCAAATATTTTATTTATGTAACTTGCATAGAAAATAGTGTAGAAATACATGCTGGCATTTCTTTTGCTGTTTAACAACAATAAAATATGGTTAGTTCAGATCTGGTCCAAACTCATGATATGCAGTTGGGGTCATTTCAAAAATGATATATGTTGCTTTCGGCCTCATTTAAAATGCCTAGATGATGTAGTTGGGTGTGCTTCACCTCTTGCCATGATGAACAACATTTAAAATGGTTATTTAGTTAAACAACATTATCCACATTTCTCATAATATGGAGAGTTATTATTGTGTTTTATGTATGTTCCCCTTCTCCATTTAAAATTGCTTTAATTCCATCTTCACCTTATGCCATGACCACCCATGTTAAACAACATTCAATATTGCCGAGTACATAAATGAGAGTGAAATAAATATTTAAACATGGAGTTCCATCAATATACAATGCTCGTTGCATACTGAGCTTTAATTAATGTGTAGTATTTGATTGATGTGATTTGCCATGCCACACATAATTAAATGGACATGCATCATATTTGTTGCGCACCATGTCATGCATATATCATGGTGTTATCATGTCTTGATTGGTTGTTTTTGGATTGATTCTTGTTGATAGAGTTCCGAAAGCATTTTGAGTGTGAGGATTTGTTCGACTACTTCACAGTTCGTTCTTCTTCCACGCGGGATCTCAATTAAGATGAACATTTCCCTGGACACCACTACTACCATTTCCGTGCTACTTGTCTCGCTTCTATTGTTATGTCTCGTTACCCACCACTTGCATGTCAGGCCTCCCAACATTGCAATGAAAAGCCTCTACCCCTCCACATCCCAACAAACCATGTTTGGCTATTTTTCCACTTGCTCAGCCCTTCTTATAGCATTTTAGTTGCAGGTGCAGTTTGTTCCATGTGATAACATGGATATCTTGAGATATCACAATATTTTTTCTATTTAATTTAGCACATCTATATACTTGGTATAAGGATGAAGGCTTGGCCTTTTGTGCAGTGTTCTGTTCCACTTTTTCCGCCCTAGTTACTTGTGTACCAGCATTATTTTCCATATTGAGCGCTCCTAACATGCTTGGGGTTCTTATGGGACCCCCTTGATTTTCGTTATGTATTCAAACTCTTCTGCCAAGGTCCAAAATTGGTACTATTTGCTTCAAAACAACTAAAATATGCATAGGGCATGATCACCCCATGGCTAAGTAACCAACCCTGGGGCAAGTGCTCCTTATGAGTGTTAGTCCAAACTAGAGCCACTTGCGGGACCACCTCGGGGAAACTTGAGGGATTTGTATCAGGCCGCCGACGTAGTGCTCATCTAGTAGTGCCCTAAGAATGAGATATGTGTGACTGCTATTGGGATCTGGCCTGCCGGGCGGCCTTGTTGTTTTTTTTACCTTTCTCGAATGGGTCACAAATGCATGGTAAAGACATAGAAATGAGCATAGCATGCAAAGTGAACATGGTAATATTGGCAAAGGATATATAATGGGCAATAACCCATAACCATGTGAGGGCCATGTACAAGAAATGTGCTAAGTATTTGCACAAAAAGTGTGTGTGGAGGGTAAGCACGCCATGGTGGCGCACGTCTTCGTTGCTTTCTAGAGCTGTTTTCGTCAAATCGTGCGGTTGCGAGGTTGACGATTAATCATGTGTACCTACGCAACAAGGAGACACATGAAACAAAGTGTGTGCGTGGCAAATATACACATCATCTGTTAGGATGTGTATGTGCACATGAGAGTTAGAACAAGGTAAGCAATGATCAAAGAAATTCGATGCATGGTATAGGAACATGTCATCCATCATGAAAGAATAGTTATTGTGTATAACATGATGGGAACACAAATTGAGCATGCAAATATATGGCACATCAATAGAATTCATATTCATGGGTTGCGTATTGTGCACACAAATATGGAAGTCATGCAAAGGATGGGATGGTACACAATCTCCTACAGAGTATGAGGAAACCATGGGGATCTCCTCATGTGCAATAACGGAGCATAATTCGGATAATATGGACAACATCCAAAACAATGCATTTCCAAGCATGGTGTTAATGGCATGGCATATGAGAACAATTGCACAAATGATGCAAAGGGAGCATGGCAATGTCATCACAAGAAAAGCAAATGCCAATAACCATGGGCTTGTCATCTATGCCATATGTGCAAATTGAATTTATTTTAATGGCATATGCATAGTTACTATGAAGAGAATGCAAAGATGCAATATGGCTGATTTCATGCATAGCATATGACAAGCAAAGCAGATTGCCAAACATGATGTGACCTATAAAGTTCTCACAAGAAATCCTATGCAATATGGCATCACAACTAATAGACTCCACATGAGAATCATCAAACTCATCATAAATGGGTAATTCATCACATGTGAAAGTCGCATAATCATGAAGCATGGCAATAGGTTGATCATCATCATGTAAGCAATCAATGTCCACTAGTGGGACAAGATTATCACCTTCACCTATGTTACCTTTTGCATTCCACACATGTGGTGTAGGTGAGGTGCCATAGACCAACTCGTTGTCATCTTTATCGTGATGGAAACATGTGGGGGGTGCATCATATTCCACCATGTCCATCGTCTTGTTCAAAGGAGGGACAAAGTTATCGAGGATCGACGCGTCATCAAATATGGGACCTAGCGCCAAATTAGAAGACAGAATAGAGGTAGATTTTAAGTTATTAGAAATCAAAATGGCCTCACGTGCCCTATCAACTACCTCACCCTCTCTTTGTGGTGGTGGCTGACACACTCCCTCAAAGTAGGTGCACTCAAAGTCACATATGGTGGAGTCACTCATCTCACTCAAGTGGTGGGGGTTGTGTCTCTCCTTACATGGGAATTGGGGCAACTCAGCATATATGGGGCTAGTGGTGAACTCACTCTCACTCTCAATATGGTGGCATAAGTCTCTCAACTCATCTCCAAACGCTGCTGTGGTCGAAGGGAAAATCCCATGTTCAACCATCTCGTCACCGTCGTCGTGGATAAAGACCGAAGATGGACATCATCACTCTCACCTCCAAAGATGGAAACATCATCCATGCTCGCCCCCTTGTCGTTCGCCTCCAAAGCATGTTTCTTGATTGACTCCGTCTTCGTAGTCGTCGCCACGCCATCTTTAAAAAGAGTCATAGTAGACTCGGCATTGTCAATGCCACAAAGAGGTGTGGTGGTGAAGTCGAACTTGGGAGCATCGTATTGGAGCTCGTCGGGCTTGGACATCTTCGTGGTACCATCCTCATGCTCGTCGTCTCGGAGCTTGGTCGTCGTGAAGTGTGTGGGGGTCGAGTAGGCTTGGCCTTGAGTTCTTGTGCTTCCCTTAGAGAACCAATGTAGAGTTCGTCAAGAGACTCGTAGTTGTTATTAAAGATAGGCTTGGCGATGTCATTGTTCAACCCCATCATGAAGTACAACTTCATCCAGATGGGGTCGGTCACGCTGGCTCATCGCAAGGCTTTCTTATTCATCATGAAGTACTTGTCGATGGACTTGGATCCTTGTATTGTGTTCTCCAATTGGCATTGAAGATGTTCCGTGTAGGTGGAAGGCATAAACTCTTGCCACATCGCTTTCTTCATCTTGTACCAACTCATGTCGAAGCTCTTCGAAGATGTGTGAATCCACCATGTCAATGCATCGTCGTGGAAGTTTTGTGTGGCGCACTTCACTTGATCTTTGGAAGGGACTTGAAGTAGATTGAGGTAGTGGTCCATCTTATGCTCCCACTCGAGATACTCTTCGGGATCTTGAATCCCATATAAAGGAATGTCATGGTCGATGTCGTCGAGGTCGTAGTAGCTCATGGAAGTCACGGACTGAAGCTTGGGAATCTTCTCTTGAAGTGCTTGTTGGCAAACATGCCGCATATCCAAAGGTGAAGATGCCAATGTAGGTGGTGAAGTCATCGAACGGTGGTTGGTGTCGAGCTCGTGACCTTCACACTTGTTCTTTGTTGGACGCCTTGATGTTGGCGTCGTTATTTCTTCATGTCGTTGATGGTGTCGATGCCGATGTGATCTTGCCGGAGATGGTTGCTCGGGAGCATGTTCACTTGACCATCTTCTCAAAGATGATGAAGACCTCTTGCGGTTCTTGAGGAGAACCTTGAGCTCCTCCATTTGAGCGTGCATCTTGGCATCGATTTTGTTCTTCATGGCATCGAACTCGTCGTTGTGGTTGTAGACCGAAGTAGATGTGTCGTCCCTATCCATGGAAGCATTCGATAAGGTGTGAGAATGAGATGGAATGAACATACGAAAGTTACCTCTTTCCGAAGTTTTAGATGTATCTCAAAAGACCACAATGTATGCAAGGAAAGAGTGCACTCGGTGAAAAACCTTGTCCAATTATCACAACGTACACAAATGGCTTATAGTGGAGCTCGGTGGGGTTAGTGGCACAAAAATCAAGCAAAATGAAATCCAAGATATTGTAAATGTTGAAATAAATCTAATGGACTCAAAATGGAAAGCAAGTGATCACAAATATAGAGGATGGCAATATAGAAACACGTGCGGTGGGATAATGGGGCTTGTGCAACTATAGGGATGAGCAAAGCTCATGTTGCACAAACACATGGAGAGACACTAGCGTATTGCATGTTTGGGCATGATTCACCACTTGTGACCAATCCTATTCATGCAAGCAAAAAATTTCCTAATCCATGTCTCCTCATGCACAAGTATCTCTTTTCATGCTCAACTCTTTGCTTATAAGCTTATGATCTTTCTTTCTTGATTAGAAGCTTTTTTTCTCTTTTTTCCTTATCTTCCTTTCCACTATTCTTATTGAGCCTCAACCAACTATATGAGACAAGAATCACAAGATATGCACGTGAGCAAGCAATTGCACTATATGATATTTCCAATGATGCAACAATATGATATCGTATCACTATGGTGCACAAGTTTCCGCGAAGCCCGACAATACTCAGATAGTTAGTCTCAATAGGTACAAAGGTAATCGCACAGATGGTGGGGCTATCAAGATGTAATGGCAAGGAAGGGAAAGTGTATGACGGAATGTGTACCTTCGTCACACTTAACCTTTCACGAAGTCGGGGTATACCGGCCTTGCTTCCGGTTGAAGATGGTCTCAAAGGGTGGATGGACGTCGTCGATGTCGAACGTTGGTGGTCGATGTAGATGATGGACCGATACAAGTCACCGGTGGTTTATGAATAAGTAACCATCCCTAAGTAGCCGAAACACCTTAGGAGACTCAAATAATAACTCAAGCAACCACAAATGCAAATGGAACCAAAATGGGTTAGGTTGTAGAAGTCTATGATGGAAATGTGGATGATATTGTGGAGGGCCTAGGCAAACTTGGCAAAATTTGAAACATATGATGTTGCCAAATGATGGTGGAACTAATTTTGTGGGATGGTGTATGTCAATAGCTACAAAACGAGCTAAAGAATGTCTAAATCGGAGTCCGGATGAATTAGTTATGGCTGAAACCATGAAACACAGGAGGCTGAAACCTACAGGGCCCGGACATCCGGGGGTTGGGCCGGAAATCCGGGGCCTGATGTCCAGAACCGAGTGTGTTTTGGCCCTCCAAGAGCCGAATGTCCGGCCCGTGGTCCGGATGTCCGGCTAGGGCCCCAGATGTTTGGCCCGATGCCTGGAAATTCGGCCCGACAAATCCAGATCGCGATTCGGATCTAAAGAAGTCGATTCGGGACGGAAATTAATGATTTCAAAGCCTAAATTCAAGGGAAAAGGTGGGATTAGGGCTAGTGATCGCAAAGAGAGTTAGATCCAATTACGAAACACTAAATCCACGGATTAAAATCAACAAAAACTTACAAGAACAACAAATCACAAGAAATTTTTTGGGGCTATTTCTGTGGGGAATTTTGGAAATTGGGGAGAAAAATTCGAACTGAAGAAAGAAAAGGGGGGTAGGGCTCCAAATTCATGGCAACGTGGCTCATGATACAATTATGATATGGGGCAAACCCGAGGGTGGCTTGATCTTCACGAATTGGAGGTGGATTGGAGAAAGAACACGAAGAACACGAGGGGAAAATGTGGAGAAATCAAAGGGGAAAACACTCTATTGGACAAGATCCTTACCAAGTACTCCTCTAATCACAAGCAATACATGAGGTGCATCAAGATCCAAGAACAACAATGGAAATAAAGGATACATGGGTAGTTCATCCAAAATCTCTTGGAGAGATGGGGCCTTGAATCCACTAGGGATCTTCCCTCGAAAGGGGCCTTGACATCCTCTATGGATCTTCTTAGGTGGAGGTCTCAATCTCCATGTTGGAGGTAGAGGAAGGAGCAAAGCTCAACTATGAGCTATCACTTTCTAACCCTAGAAATGAGGAGGGGTGGAGTATTTATAGTCCTAGTCACAAAGGGGTAAGTAAGAGGGAGATACATGGGCCTTCGGCCCATCTCTGCGCAAAGGAAGACGTCGGATGTCCGGGCTAGGGGCCGGATGTCAGGGTCTTCGCGAGGTGCCGGATGTCCGGGCTGGGAGGCCGAATGTCCGGGGCTTGGGCGTCGCTCTGCTCGGTTCGGGTGTCGAGGCACCGGATTTCCAAGGTGGGGGGAGCGCCAGATGTCCGGGCTCTAGCCAGATGTCCAGGCTCTGGCCGGATGTCCGGCCGTTGTAGCTCTCCAAGCCCTGCCTTGTTGCTGGCCGTGTCTCCAGGCACCGGATGTTCGGGCCCTTGGCAGGATGTCCGGCCGCTGTAGCATCAGCAGCTCTGTCTTCTTCTGCCGTCTCTTCTGCACTTCCCTCTCGGATGGTGTAGTCAATCCTTGGCGTTTGTACTCCTCCTCATCATCCGTGAAGCTCCAACAATACCTATGTATGCACACGGGAGGAGTGTCAAGTAGTATACCATCCTCGAAGGGGACAAGTTGACAAGTGTCAAGGAGAATACTGACCTTTGTATGTTTGAAGTAGATGTCGCACGTGTCGCTTTGCAAAGGGGCTCTTGCCATGGTGATGTCCGTAGGATGTTCCGCATCAGCTGTGCCCACGGTTATCTGACAACTTGGAAATTTATTTAAAATCTAGTCATAGAAAATTGAAATAAACTCAAATAAAATACACCGAGTGTGTGCGTAACTGTGAGTGTCTCTACTCGTGACTTCTGAACCGAGAGAGAACACGGCGGGGTTATGTTTGACTCATAAGTAGGTGTTTAGGATAACTTAGTGATCATTACTAGTTCATGTCTGATTATGCCTAGATCATCCTTCTTACTCTTGCACTTGTAAGTTATCCACTAAAATAAATTCTTAGTGCTTGCTGCAGACTCACCACTTAACCATGCCTCACCCATTAAACTTTGCTAGTCTTGATACCCTTGAAAATGAGATTCTTGAGTCCTTGTGGTTCATAGATTACTACAACAACAGTTGCAGGTACATGTAATGTGATGATTTGACTTGAGCGCGATGCTTGTTTTATTTGGAGTTCTTCTTCTTCATCATTGATCTAGGACGGCTTCCAGGATGGCAGCTTGGGATAGAAATGATGGATGTCATTTTCATTGTTTGATTTTGTCCATAGTCTGACCTTGCTCTCATGTATGATGATTGAATATGTTGCTGTATTGATGTGATCATGATTTAGCTTGTGGCAAGGGTAAGACAATTCCATATACTATCTCTTCTTTACATGTCTTTGTAATGATATCCATTCTTGCGAAACGGCGAGATGCGCTTCTATCCCTATCGAGGCCCTCGAGCCAAAATAAGCATAGGATCACATCTTGGGTGTTACAAGTTGGTATCAAATCCTATACCGACCTCGGAGCCCCCTTGATTGACCGAACTTGGCCGAGTCGAGTCTAGTGAAAAACTATTTTGAGTCTAGTTATATATCGAAGAGTAGGATTCTTTGTACTCCTCTTCTATGCTCTGGTGAGGAATCCTGATGTCGGAATTTTAATTCTACCCCTCTTCTCACTCAATTTTTTTGGACCACGCGAGTATTTTGGGTTCTCTATGATGTAGATGTGATGGAATTCTGTACATGGTACCGCTTGTTTCTCGGGAGTAGAGCTCTAGGGGGTTCTTGACACATTGCTATCATTCAGTTTCCTTAGTATCTCAGGACGCTGATGTTCCAAATTGCTTCCGTACTATTTGTGGCGAGAGGTGTTTGGCATCACCCAGTACTGGGGAGAGCGTCCAGATGTACTACCATATTTAGTACCGTTGTGATTACGAGGGTATGAGGTTGATGAGTTTCTAATAACTATAGTTATGTGTTGACGGATGTGTTACATTGGAGCGTAGTATCATGCTAGGAGTTGAGCGATGGATTTTACCCTAGGCCATGTTTCCAAGCATTTATACAACATTTTGAGTGATGGATTTTGATAGATGTGTTTACTATTTGTTACCTTGCTATTTTTATATTTTCATATTACAAAAAACTATATCTATCATCCATATTGCACTTGTATCACCATCTCTTCGCCGAACTAGTGCACACGTACAATTTATGATTGTATTGGGTGTGTTGGAAACACAAGAGACTCTTTGCTATTTGATTGCAGGGTTGCTTGAGAGAGACCATCTTCATCCTACACCTCCCGCAGATTGATAAACCCTAGGTCATCCACTTGAGGGAAAATTGCCATTGTCCTACAAAACTCTGCGCTTGGAGGCCCAACACGAGTCTACAAGAAGAAGGTTGTGTAGTAGACATCAAGCTCTTTTCTGGCGCCATTGCCGGGGAGGTGAGTGCTTGAAGGTATATCTTTAGATCTTGCAATTGAATGTTTTAGTTTCTTCTTTTATCACTAGTTTAGTCTATAAAAGAAAACAACAAAAATGGAATTGAGGTTGCCTAATATGCTTCATCTTTTTAATGTGTTTCGTGAAAATGATGGAAAGGAAAATTGTGCTCAAGTGCTAGAAGAAGAAGTTATTAAAAATTTTGGCACTAAATCTTCGAGTGATGAGCATGATAGTGATATTCTTTGATGAATTCTCTGAATATTCATGATGCTAATGATATGCAAAGCGACAAGCTTGGGGATGCTATGTTTGATGAAGAATATATTTTTAGTCCCCCAAGTTTTGATGAGAAAAACTATTATGATTATGACATCCCTCCTATCTATGATGATTATTGTGATGACATGTATTCTATAAAGAGTAATGACAACCACGAAACTTTTCATCATTATATCAATATTCAAAGTGGTTATGTCAATCAAGTATGTCATGATAGTTATTTTGTTGAGTTTGCTCCCACTATTATGAATGAGATGAAAATTGCTTATGAGGAGAGTAGTAAAATTACTATGCTTGTAGATCATGAAAAGAATTCTTTATGTGCTGGTTATACTGTGGAATTTCTTCTTGATTCTACTGAAAATTATTATGAGGGAGGAACATATGCTTGTAGGAATTGCAATAATATCAAGTTTGCTCTCTATGTGTTCAAAGTTTTGAAGTTATGCTTGTTTTGCCTTCCTATGATAGATGATTCATGTTCCCATAAATTGTTTGATCACAAAATCCCTATGCATAGGAAGTGGGTTAGACTTAAATGTGCTTTTAATGATATTCATGATGCTCTTTTGCATGTTTCAACTATTATTCCTATACGAGCATCATTGAAATCGTCATGCCTAGCTAAAAGGTGTTAAAGAAAAGCGCTTGTTGGGAGACAACCCAACACTTTTACCTTCTGTTTTGATGTGTTCACATGATTAATATACTGTATTAATCATGTTTTTTGTCTTTTATTTCAATAAAGTGCCAAGTAAAGCCTTTGGGATAGTGTGGATACTTGTTGTTTGATTCTGTGCAAAAACAGAAAGTTTTGCGTCCAGTATATGAATTATATGATTTTACTGGAGCGTTAAATTTTTTTGAAATTTTTACACAAACTTTATATACAAATTTCCCAGGTTTCCTCATTTTTCAAAATGTTTAGAGAGAGGGAAGTATGGTTACACTACAGATCTTCACAGACTGTTCTGTTTTTGACACATTCTGTTTTGCATGCATAGTTTGCTTGTTTTAGTGTTCCGATAGATTATATTAAGTAATATAAATTGTGGGAATGATATAATAAAGTAGGTGTAATTTGGGAACATTTATGAATGTTGTCTTGACAGTACATAAATGAATGATCTTTTTTTATTATACTAACCCATCTCATGAAGTTCCGTTAAGTTTTGTGTGATTGAAGTTTTCAAGTTTTGGGTGAGACACCGATATGAGGAGAATAAGGAGTGACAAGAACATAAGCTTGGGGTTGCCCAAGTCACCCCAAGGTAATATCAAGGAAATACTCAACCGCCTAAGCTTGGGGATGCCCCAAAAGACATCCCCTCTTTCGTCTTCAACATTATTGGTATATCTTACTTAGAGCTATATTTTTATTCGTCACACAAGATGTGTTTTGCTTGGAGCATTATTTTATTTTGCTGTACTCTGTTAGATGTTTTTTATAATCTTGTTTTTCATTAAAAAGTTCCAAGAATTGCCTTAGGATGCTTGCATTGCATGTTTTGATATGTGCTCCATAAAAATAGAAACTTCTGCTGTAGTGTTTGAATTTTCATATTTTTACTAGAACGTGGAAAGTTCCTGAAATTTTTACACAGTATGCTCATATAAATTTTATAGCATGTCCTAAATTTCATAATTTTTTGAGTTACATAAGTAAACAGTATTCATAAATTGCTACAGGCTGTTCTGTTTAGACCGATTGTTGTCATAGTTTCGTTATCTACTTATCCTATAGTTTCCATAGCCTATAGTGGTAGATATAAATTGTGAAAAATGATAGTATACAGTACCTAATGCTTGAAAATTATGATGAAACTTGTCTTGGCAGTACATAAAGAGTTGATTTATCATTATGTGTACTAACCTATCTCACGAGTCCTTTTTGAGTTTTGTGTGGATGAAGTTTTTGAGAATAGGTGAAACCGGGATATGAGAGGATTGAATGAGATAGAAAGCTCAAGCTTGGGGATGCCCAAGGCACCCCAAGTAAATATTTCAAGAAGTCTCAAGCATCTAAGCTTGGGGATGCTATGCATCCCACCACTCTTCATCAACAATTATCGGTTAGCCTATGTTGAGCCTAAATTTTTATTCGTTCACATGATGCGTCCTATTCTTGGAGTGCTAGTTTTATTTTGCTTGTTGTTTGAATATAGTACTCATATCTGAAAATATTTATTGAGGGAGAGAGAGTCTTCACATAGCTACTTAATTGTTTGACTGCTCACTAATCTTCACGTATATCTTTTGAGAGTAGCTTGTTATTTGCTCATGTGCTTCATTTAAATTTTTTTGAGCTTGCCAAAAAACAATGGCACTACATGAAACTAGTCCCAAAGTGATAGATATCCAAGGAGGATGTAATAAAAACTTTCATGAAGCTCATGGGACAAATTAAACTTGATTCTTTTAACAGTTTTGAAACATGATGATAGTAATATGTGAGTCATGTTAGTGAGTAATTATGCTTAGTAAGAATATTGGTGTTAAGGTTTATGATTCCCTATGCATGCACGAAAGTCAATAGTTATGCAATGAAGTTACATCCTACTTGTGGTGCATTATTCGGTGTTAGTTATGACTCAATGCTCACCTATGTAATTTGCCGTTCCTCCGTTTGGTTCCTTCCCAATCTATTTGCTAGCCTTCATTTGTACTAAGTAGAAATACTACTTGTGCATCCAAAATCCTTAAACCAAGTTTTGCCTTATGAGTACACCATACCTACCTATATGTGGTATTTCCATGCCGTTCCAAGAAAATTTGTATGTGCCATCTCTAAATCTTCAAAATATTTTTTCTCTTTTGTGTGCTCATAGCGCTCATGAAATGGTGGGGAGTATCCAATATTTTCCATGCTAGGTGTGTTATTCTCATGATATGTGTTGATTCACTATCATTCATGAGAAAATGGTTGGTATTCAGGATGCCCAGTCCCATGCTCAAAAATCAAATCAAAATATAATGAAACAAAACTCCCCCCAGGAATGTTGTTGGTATGGACGGTACCCGTGGATTTAGCTCGCTATGGAGTGTGATTGATTGGTGGAGGGGCAGTAAAGACTTTACTATTCTGTTTGGGAACCACTTATAATGTATCTAGCATGGAAAGTATTGTGAGATACTTCACTATTTTCGTTGATAGGAAAAGTATGCCACTCAAAATATTTTTCTCTCTCAGTACAAACCTTGAGCTCTGGCACCTCTACAAATCCCTACTTCGCTCTGCGAAGGGCCTATCTATTTACTTTATGAAATTTTTATTTTTGCTTTGAGTCACCATCTTCTCTTATAAGCACCAACTAGGGGGCACTATGATCTTACTTGAGCATCGGGCATAGCTAATTTTTGAGTGTGTTTCATGAATGGATCAATGATTGAGCATGATGGGCTAGGGATAACTTTCTTTAATGATGATATTTTGAAAGACATGGTTGCTTGTTGACATGCCTGAGTATTGAAGTCATTATGTTAAAACCAGACTATTGCATTGAATTATTTACAAAGTCCAAATGTCCATGCTATACAAAGAAGGAAAGAATATGTTGAACATGTTAGGCAGGATTCCACATCAAAAATTCTGTTTTTATCATTTACCTACTCGAGGACGAGCAGGAATTAAGCTTGGGGATGCTGATATGTCTCCAACGTATCTATAATTTTTGCTTGTTCCATGTTGTTATATTATCATTCTAGCATGTTTTACAGTCATTTTATCACAACTTTATACTATGTTTGGGACTAACCTATTAACCCAGAGCGTAGTGTCGGTTTCTGTTTTTCCTTGTTTTTGAGTTTTATAGAAATGGAATGTCAAACGGAGTCCAAACGGAATAAAAATTTACAGTGATTTTTATGGAACAGAAGACACCCACAGAACTTGGAGATGAAGCCAGAAGATTCCCGAGCAGGCCACAAGCCTCAGGGGCGCAGCCACCCCCCTAGGCATGCCCACCAGTCTTGTGGGACCCTCGGGAGTCCACCGACCTCCCTCTCAGCTCTATAAATCCTCAAATATTCCAAAAAAACCAACGAAGATCCTAGATCGGGAGTTCCGCTGCTGTAAGTGTCCAGAGCCACGAAAAACCAATCGAGAGCCCGTTCCGGCACCCTACCGGGGGGGAACCATCACCAGAGGCCATCTTCATCATCCCGGTGCTCTCCATGACGAGGAGGGAGTAGTTCACCCTCGGGGCTAAGGGTATGTACTAGTAGCTATGTATTTGATCTCTCTCTCTCGTGTTCTTGAGATGGCACGATCTTGATGTACTGCGAGCTTTATTGATATAGATGAATCATATGGAGTTCTACCCTCTCTATCTTGTTGTGATGAATTGAGTTTTCCCTTGAAGTTTTATTATTGAATTGAGTCTTTAAGGATTTGAACACTTGATGTATGTCTTGCGATGGGATATCCATGGTGACAATGGATGTTCTATTGATCCACTTGATGTATGTTTTGGTGATCAACTTGCTGGTTCCGTGACCTTGGGAATCTATGCATAGGGGTTGGCACACGTTTTTGTCTTGACTTTCCTATAGAAACTTTCGGGCACTCTTTGAAGTTCTTTGTGTTGAATTGAACATGATGAATCTGAAATTATGTGATGCATATCATATAATCAAGCCCAGGGTACTTGTGGTGACATTGGAGTATCTAGGTGACATTATGGTTTTGGTTGATGTGTATCTTAAGGTGTTATTTTAGTATGAACTCTAGGGCTGTTTGTGACACTTATAGGGATAGCTCATAAGATTGATTGGAAAAGATAACTTTGAGGTGGTTTCGTACCCTACAATAATTTCTTCGTTAGTTTTCCACTATTTGTGACTTTGGAGTGAACTCTTTTTCGCACGAGAGGTATTTACATATGATTCAACTATGCCAATATTGTTGAGATAATTTGCACTAGTGAAAGTATGGACCCTCGGCATTGCTTCCAAGCATTTATACAACATTTTGCTCGTCGTTTACTATTTGTTACCTTGCTGTTCATATATTTTCAGATTACAAAAAACTATATCTACCATCCATATTGCACTTGTATCACCATCTCTTCGCTGAACTAGTGCACCTATACAATTTACCATTGTATTGGGTGTGTTGGGGACACAAGAGACTCTTTGCTATTTGATTCCAGGGTTGTTTGAGAGAGACCATCTTCATCCTACACCTCCCACGGATTGATAAACCTTAGGTCATCCACTTGAGGGAAAATTTCCATTGTCCTACAAAACTCTACGCTTGGAGGCCCAACACGAATCTACAAGAAGAAGGTTGTGTAGTAGACATGACGTAGCAGTTTGCTCTGGTGCTCAACTTGGAGGATTCAGACAGATACTTTTCCGTCGCCCTAGTCGAGATGATGGTGGAGCAACAGGCCATCGTGGAGTCCCTCCAGGATGAGGCCAAGGTGGAGGCCAACCAGCAACTTATCCGACAGAAGCAGGTGGAGGGGGCCGCTCTCTTTGATGAACTTGACGCGGAGATGGTGGCACAGGAGGCCGAAGTGGAGAAGGAGGAGGTGCCGGAGGGGGCCGAGCTGCAGCTGACATGTATGTAGCCATCGGAGGTCGCGGAGATAGTTCACATCTCCGGTGAGAAGTAGTTATGTAGTACATACTTTTTTATTTTGCATCCTTTTGTATGGATGTAAGAATCTAAGCATAGGATGAAGTGGTGCTAATTTGGGATCACTCCTCGCGGGCGTCTTGAAGTTAATAGGGATGATTTTTTACCAAGAACTTTGGTGATGTAAAACAAAAACCATGGGTGTGTACGCGGTAGGTCCATGGGTGTGCATGTAAATGAGGAAAACACGAAGGTTTGGGTTTTCTGCCAGGAACATCGGTGATGTAAAACAAAAACCACAGATGTATGCTAGGTAGACGCACGGGTTCGTACGCGGTAGGTCCACGGGTGTGGGTGTGCATCTGCTAGAGGGAACCCGAAGGTTTGGTTTTTTCCCAGGAACTTCGGTGATGTAAAACGAAAACAATGGATGCACGCGAGGTAGATGCATGGGTGCGTAGTCGGTAGGTCCACAGGGTGTGGGTGTTCGTGTGCTAGCGGGAAACACGAAAGTTTGGACTTTTGGCCAGGAACTTTGGTGATGTAAAACGAGAACCACGGATGTCCACTAGGAAGACGCACAGGTGCGTACGTAGTAGGTCCATGGGTTTGGGTGCGTGCGTGCGAGAGGGAAACACGAATGTTTGATTTTTTGCTAGGAACTTCGGTGATGTAAAACAAAAACCACTTATGTATGTTAGGTTGACGCATGGGTGCACACGTGGTAGGTCCACGGGTTTGGGCGTGCGTGTGCTAGAGGGAAACGCGAAAGTTTGTTTTTTTACCTGGAACTTCGGTGATGTAAAACAAAAACCATGGATGTACGCTAGGTAGACGCATGGGTGCGTACGCGGTAGGTCCATGTGTTTGGGTGTGCGTGTGCTAGAGCAAAACATAAAAGTTTGGGTTTTCTGCCAGGAACTTTAGTGATGTAAAATGAAAACCACGGATGTATGCTAGGTAGACGCATGGGTGTGTACACAGTAGGTCCATGGGTTTGGGTGTGCGTGTACTAGAGGGAAACACGAAAGTTCAGGTTTTTGCCAGGAACTTCGGTGATGTAAAACGAAAACCATGGATGCACGCTAGGTAGACGCACAGGTGAGTACGCGGTAGGTCCATAGGTGTTTCTCTTGTGCAAGAAAAATTAGTTCTACAACTATTATTACAAAAAAATCTACTTCATAAGTCCTACGAACACACATGTGTTTCAGGTTCGAAAAGTAACAAAAATAAGAAACAAAATATGAACATTAAAAACTTAAAAGACCATGTTGATAAAAAGTTAGTTTCCACACATTCCATTCAAACAAGGTTCAGAACATGCGACATTACATTCAACAACTAAAAAAGTAGAGGTAGCTGGTAGTTCACTATTACATATTCATACAATAGATAGATCATGGGTTGGTGATGGCAGCGCAATGCTTATCTATGATGTTCTGGAGGTATGTATTTATGGGTGGGATGGTCACAAGGGAGGAATCGCACGATCTCCCATGGTGATGCGGTCGTGGAGATCGCGGGTTCTTCGTCTTCTGTGATAACACATGTGGAACCACAAATATTGATAAAAGAAAAAAACACGATCACAGAAGATCTCCCACGTTTAATTCCCATCGAGCCACATGTTTAACTCGGGAGAGGCACATGCGAACCAAATTTGTTACAACTAAAAGCTAGATTTGTCGTGTAAGATGACATCCATATCAGTGTGTCTGAATTTGTGTTGTGTCAAATGTGTAATTTTGTGCATTTCCACAGGATTGACATGAAGTCAAAACACATAAACATGCAGGCATAACAGTGTCATAACAACATTATAGACAGTGCAATGGTGTTCAAAAGACAAGTTTAGATAAAACTGAGACTAGAAAGGGCGCAACAACACCTAACTCTACCAGCCTGAGCACCGTTATCAACAACCACAATTGAATGGATCTAGTGAATTGAGGCATGTGCACTTTTTCATGCACATATATGTTAGCAAGTCTAAGTCCATGTGGTTGCAGGATGTTCATAACTTAAGACGAGCATGCCTATAGGCCTTGTTGTGCCACAAAAGGACTTTTCATTGTTGTTTGTAAAAGTTTTTCGTCAGGACCGGGGGGAACAAAACTTAAGCCTTACAGTCTCTAGATCCCTTGCATTATGGATAAAGAACATCACAAAATCAATGTTTTTCCGGCAGTGCTAGTATTTTTCATGCGTTACTATCTTCAGGCGAATGTCGTGATACCTGCGGAACATCCCGTACCTATGACGCCACGTATTTGTTACACCTTCTTGATGACTGAATCCTCCCTAAGCATGCATGAAGAGCAAAAAAACTTAATAATGCCTATAAAGAGAGAGACTGCAAAAATGGTAAACCAATGATTAATTATACTACAATATGCATAGTATGGGCTTTCCAACATGTTTGAAAATCATCACCTCTATAAGCAGGTTCTGCAAGCTTCAAAAGCATTGCATCAAGGAAATCACCTTCTCGAGGTCGAATGACATGTGGATATGCAATGTCTTGATAGAATGAACCACTGTTGATATGGTGACTATGGACAAGGCCTTCATTGAGCATATATCATAAAATTAATAGAGTAGAGACATTGGATGACATGAAACTTATGTGCTCAAAAATTTGCAGATCAGAGTAAGGCGGAAAATCGATACCTGAATAACCGTAGAGCCAACTGCAATCTTGGAATCAAGGTACCCTGAATAAAATTTACCCAGTGCCTCAAGTTTAGGTGCCGAGACAACATTTACCTCCAAGTGTCTGCTATGGATGTCATGAATTAGCTGTACAAGTGAGGGGGCATCCTCGATAATGAGTTTGCCATTGTCACAAAGGATGCTAATGCTTTCAAGCATAGGAGAGTTTATTCTGATGTAGTGATCTAGGTTATTATAGACAAGGAGCAGCCACCTTAGGACAGGGCAACTAGAATGGATTATTCCATGCAGTGAGAGATCTGATATATGAACGTCAACAAGCAAAAGTCTCTTGGCCAGTGGCAGTTCAACCATTCCAACATAGGTGTCTGGTATTTGGCAAAGAGCAAAGGTGACAGTGTGGAGAGACGAGGAAAATCGCAAGCTGGACATCGGTGGTGAGGACATAGATGAAGGGCGTCAATGGTATACTCACAGTCTTTCTCAAGAAATGTAGGAACCTGTAGTAGAACTCAAGCACCTGGAGATTGGCCAGTTTGGGAGAACGAAGCCAGGCGTCGACGTTAGAGGTTCTACATTGTAGATAGCACGTCAGGATGCAGAAGCGGTGAACTGAGCCCTCATGATCGGAGAGTATGGCTTCCGTAATGCTCACATCATCAACGACAGATTGTCTAGGGCATCGAGTTCCAAAGTATCTTATTTGGATCACCTCCTTGGTGTGGAGCATGAAGATTGTGTCGATGTGTACTACTTCTAGAGGATTAAAAATACGTCCGACAGGGAACTCATCGCAATCAAGATTCAGAGGAGTGGTGTGCGAGAGATGGTACCACCTATGTGTCACCACTTGACTTCGTATGGATTCTTTCATGGTGAGACGGAAGATGATATCACCTAGGATTCCATCCAAGAGGTCGCTGATGTACTCAGGACGAGCTTGATCTTGCTCCCAAGATCCTATACAGGGACCCTCGACTCTCCTTGCCCCCTCGACCACCACCACACACTCAGAGGACGGCACCACGGGTGGTGCGATCCTCGATCTCTTCATACCAGGGGCAGCAGACTCCACCTCCACCTCCATCTGTTGGGTGTCGCAGCGCCCAGAGCAGTGCTATGTGTGGTGGATCTGGAAAGAAGGTTAGGTATTGACCGCGCCGATAGAGAAAGGACAAAGGTTAAATGGGAAGGGGGAACAGGGGAGGGGAGGGTAGGTGTGCTTTCCTATGTCATTCATTCGTCATGCACTATTAGAAGAATACTAGGAAAAGCAGAGACGTGTGGGAGAATCTGCGCGGTTGCTACTGGAGCAAACTCACACTACTAGCTAGATTCTAGTGTGTGGTCCATGGAATGCACAATTTTTAGCATTTCCAGATGTCTGGAGATGATAAAAACATTGTAGCCAACAGCATAAATATACACAAAAAGATTTATTTAAGAAGTTGTGAGCACCTTCATAGGTGGACAGACGGTCCAAAAAGGTACAAGCTTACAGACGGTGCAAAATATACAAGCATCATTTGATCACGTCTAGACTACAAAACGGTGCAACAACATCTAACACCAGCATTGTATTCAACACTCACAAGTGAATGGATCCGTCAAATCTAGGTACTCGATGCATGCCATCTCTAAGTGCAAGTACCTGTGGTCGCAACACGATGACAATATAAGGCCAACATGCCTAGAAGCCTTGTTGTCCCACTGAAGCACCTCTTGTTAGTGTTCGTAAAAACCTTTTGTGAAGTCTACGACGATACAAAATTTAAGCTTGATGATCTCCAACACCGCTGCATTGAGAATAAAGAATGTGGAAAATCCAATGCTATTGTCACAGGGTTCATAGTCTTCCAGCGTTACCGTCTTCAGTCGAATTCCATGATGCTTGAGAAACAACTTGTGCTCATCATGCGACTCATTCATATCACTTTTTTCATTGGAGTTTCCTGCCTAAAATATACAAGATTGAAAATGCTGAAGGTTGAGGCAGCAAATGAACGATTAATTCTATAACATCCCTCATAAAAAGTTTCTCCCTCCTAGATCTTTGTGTAGACGCAGACATGCAGCTATATCAAACACTATAAATATGTCTAAATACATATGCGACTATATAGTTCTAAAGCAATTATAAAGACAAGCATTTTCACACGGATGAACAAGTACGCTATGCATGCTATGGACTTTCAAATGCCAAGTGTGAAAAATCATCACCTTGATGAACAAGTTCTCCAAGCTTCGAAAGCATTGCATCAAGCGAACAACCTTGTCCACATTACAATCCATGCTGATAAACAACTTCTTGACAGGTTGCGACACTTTTAATATGTTGACCGTCGACAAACACTTCAAGGAGCACAAATCATAATATTAATGGAATAAAGGTTGGATTAGTTAGAACTTGTTTACTCAAACAAACTACCAGTATTTTTGAAAAGTAAGTACCTGAATAACTCTATGCTGACGTACATTGATGGAATCAGCAAAACCATGAGAAATTTTCCCAAGGTCTCCAATTTAGGTGCTGATATGATTGTTATCTCCAAGTTCATGCTACGATTATCGTGAATCAACTGTTGAAGTGAGGGCGCATCCTCTATAATGAGTTTCCCAGCATGATGATGGATACCAATGCCTACAAGGCTAGGGGAGCTTATTATGAGGGAATGGTCATGGAAAGCCATCCGGACAGACCGAACAAGCAGCAGGCACTAGAGTGCAGGACAACTACTATGGATTATGCTTTCCAACGAGATGTCTGATAGAACAACATCAAGTAGGGAAAGTCTCTTCAGCAGTGGTAGTTCAAGCATTGATACTAAATTGTCTAGTAATTCACAAAGAGCGAAGGTGACGGTGTGGAGAGAGGAGGAAAACTAAAAGATCGACGTAGGTGCTAAGGGCGTATATGAAGGGCATGTGAATGGTAGTATGGCATCTTGACTCATAATTTGGGGTAGTATGTAGTAGAACTCAAGCCCCTCAATATTGTCGAGTTTACGGGATCGGAGCCAGGCGGTACATTGGAGGTAGCACGCCGGTATGCAAAGGCAACGAACTGCGCCCTCATGATCGGAAAGGACGGCTTTCGGGAGTCTCACACCATCACTGACAGGTTCTCCACTTCCACTATTAAAAGTTTCGGAGTATCTTACGCGAAGGAGCTCCTTCATTCAGATTTTCATGCCGACAATATCCTAATGAACTCTATCTAGGGGTTTAAGAAGACGACCGACAAGGATCTCACGATACTGTAGACTGAGAGGGGCCTTGCACCATAGGGGTCGCCAGCGACTTGCGAGGACTTGGGTGCGAGCACCATCCTTGGTGGGGAGACGGGAGACAATCTCACCTAGGATGGCGTCCGAGAGGCCGAAGATGATGTCCGGACCAGACTCCACTTCGTGGTGAATATGGAGAGTCCACTGATGATGTCCGAGCACCGTCCTGGATTGCTCCTCGGATGCAGGGGCGGGTAATTGCCGCTTCTCGCCCCTTTGACCGACACCGAATCCGCGGAGGACAGCCTTGACATCTCGGTGTTATGGGCAGTGGACTCCATCTCTACATCCATTTGTTGGGGTATCTCGCTGCATCCAAGAATCGTCGTGCCCGGTGAATATGGAGAGACGGTTAGGTATTCACTATGCACATCCATAGGAAGAAGGGAACCAAGGTCCGGTGCTAGTGCCACAAACAATACCTATCCCTGTGTCTATGAAATATGCATTTTACACCAAAAAGGAATGTGGCAGTTGCAAGACAACTATCAGTTCCACAAAAGAGTTTCAGACGGCCGGTCAATACAAGCACAGTAGTACATAAATCAGATGCATGGTTGTGCCTCTAAACATGTCAATGTTTTCACAGGTCCAAGCCGAAAAATCTTGCCAATGTTTTCTTCTTACATGTTCACTATTAGAGGTGTGCTCGCCCGGTTGTTAGAGGCTCGCATATACGTGCAGAAAATGCACATACAACGACTCTGTGTTCAAAATGTTTTCGATCACTCTTCCTGTTCAAAAAGAGTGTCGCAACATAACTGTCAGAGGTGCAGCACCATCAGGACACATTAATCATAGTTTCACATGCATGACCATGTGTTCAGACGTTAATTATCAAAGGCCACGAGAGGAACCATTTTACATGCAGGGAACACACAACTGTGCCCTGATACCGCATCACCCATATAGTTCAAATAGACTGCAGTGACCTCAAGCAAGTTGTGCTAAGCACGGGGACATGAGGTCATGCAAGGCACTCATTATCTGGATTGCATAATGTTGCAGGCAGCACATTTATTGCTGGAGAGACGGTCATGAGGTCATGAGGGACATGGTTCTACATGTAGGTAACACAATGTTGTGACTATGTGTTCGGGCCTCATATAGGTCACATTAACAAAGCAAACATTCATCACGTCATTTCCACGGGGCTAGAGACTCTTTAAAACATCGAGAGAAAATGACAGAAACTAGATTGATTTTAGGACATGTGAACTACTTCATCGAGGATAACAAACAACCTTACAAGCACAAAAACAAACAACCTTACAGAAGATGCAAAAATTACAAAGGTCTTTTGATCATGTCTAAATCTCTAAGCTCTGTAAGCTTCCCCAGAGAAGTTGCTACAACATGTTACTCTGTAAGCTTCCCTGCAAAGAGCTGTTTTCAGCATTCACAACTAAATGGATTCATCAAGTCCAGGTATTCAACATGTTTTTTGTTAAATCCGGGCCGGTGTGTTTGCAACTTGATGATAATATAAGGCGAGCACATTTAGAAGCCTTCTTGTCCCACTGAAGCACCTTCTGTTGCTATGCATAAAAATATAACTTGGTTCCAGGGGACGTGAAGTTTGGGGGTAGCAAAACTTAATCTCGATGGTCTCGAACTCGCTTGCATTCACAATCAATAATGTCACAAATTCAATGTGTTTATCGGCGTTCTGGGAATGGGGGTACCTAGACCTGCCTACCTTCAACCCAGGGCATGGCCCACCTCATCAGCTAAGCACGGTCGGCACAACCCCATTTAAGACAAGGCCCTCGTGAGAGCCTGAGCTTGCGAGTGAAGAAGCACTAAGACCTGTAAGGAATGGGCCTCCTTGGCCCCCCTTTGAAGCGGCGAAGATTTCTATGCAGCACTTGCCCTCAGGAGTCCAAGGTTGACATAAGGTGGGACAGGCGGGCACGAACGCGCCAGGTGGTACTGTTTCCCTCGTCATCGTGTGAGATCGTCGTCAAAACCATCGAGTTGTGAGCTTGGTAGGGTAAGGCTGTTGGGGATCTTTGCACACACCCCTATGTTCGAACTTCCTTAGGTTTTGCGGAGCCCGAGATCCGACATTTGGTGCGCCAGGTAGGGGGCGTGTCGGAATCCATGCACAAGCCTCACCCTTCCTCTGCTCGTCACATCCATGGCAAAAGGACGCTGAGCCCGCGCAAAGCGGCGGGCTGCTTGCATGGCATGGGCGGCGCCAGTGGGCTTGGGCATCCCGCGTCGCCTTGCATCCCCGTTGGCGGGCGCCATCACCAGTTGGGCCTTTGACACACGTCGGGGGCTGCCACCTTCACAAACCGCACGACATGTCCTTGCCGCCCTGGCCCTTCCCCGCATCCAGGACGCGTCATTGCCCTTCCGAGTCTGCCACGACCCGACGCACAGGCGTGTCACGCTCCTCGTGGCCCATGAACTACATCGCCTACACACTATGCGCGACCACCACAACGACTGGGCCCGACATGCCCCCAGGCGCGTCACCACCACCAGCGAGACCTAGCGTACCTCAACAAGACTCGCTCAGTCGTCCGACACAGCACCAGAGTCATGAGAGCATGCTTGGGAAGTCCGTTGTGACCCACGCTCGCTGGGGATCTCGCCTGAGTTGCCGCGGATGTAGGAGCTGGCCCCGGGTACGGGTGAGGACCGGTGGGGGTGCTGGCCGTGCGGGATGGGTGTCGCCTCGTGCCTGCCAATACATCGGCGAGCCCAGGGAGGAGGCCAGGAGGCCTGTCTATGCCAACGCCCGAGGTCTCGAGCAACTCTACATGACCATGTTGATGAGCGCCCGTGCCGCGAAGGGAGCAACGCTGGCTACCACGGTAGTAGGAGGAGCATACGTGACCTCGCGAGCGGCTCTCGTTCGGGCTGGTATGCAGAGCCTCGCGAGGGTGGCTTGCTAAGTTGTCCTCGCAAGGATGCCCGGCGCTGGCACCCTCTTGAGGCACACCCGCTGGTAGGGAGCTGTCGTGAGCATGTAGCTGTGTCTAGGGACCGGGGGTCACTTGCCTGGGGATGGAGAGTGGAACACAGGCCCATGTGCTTAGGTCGGACGACCCCAGCCCAGAGACAGAGGTTGGAACACACGCCCATATCTTCAGGTCAGGTGATCCTAACCTGGAGAGGGAGGGTGGAACACACGCCCATGTCTTCGGGGTGCACGATGTCTGCTTGGAGACGGAGGGTGGAACACACGCCCATGTCTCCGAGTCACGCTTAGTCCGATCCCCAGCGAGGGATCACGTACTCGCCCATGTCCCAAGGACTGGCTCGGTCCGCCTGGGGACAGGATCCCGGGTAATTGCGTTAGGACCCCGGGTGAAGGATTCCTAGATTAAGGGGTCCTCAACAGGCCGACCTATTTCTATGGGCCGGACTATATGGGCCACTTACCATACACTAGATTGTTTGAAGACCTGTCTCCAAGATGGAAGCTTCGAGAAGCATGGTTTCTCCTCCACGTTTGATGTAGCGAATAGGCGTGTTTATCTCTCCGGCGTGTAACGGACCATGTGTAAACACTAGATACCCTCGGCGTCTATATAAGCCGGATGGTTTTAGGTTGTAGATACAAAACGACTCATCTAGGGTTAGCTATTCGATCTCGAGGTAGATCAACTCTGTAACCCCCATATCATCAATACAACCAAGCGGGACGTAGGGTATTACCACCATAGAAGGGCCCAGAACTGGGTAAAACTGTGTCCTCTTCATCTCCTGTTACCATCGGTTCTAGTCTCACAGTTCGGGACCGCCTACCCGAGATCCGCTGGTTTTGACACCGACATTGATGCTTTCATTGAGAGTTCCGCTGTGAGCACCCAAGGAATCGATGTCTCGCCTTGTTATCAACGAAGAGGTCTGCAACATGGACACTTTCGTCCCTACATAGATCTTCGCCTTCGGCAGCGTTGTGATGCATGCCGACCCGATTGGCCATCTAGGCCATGTCGAGAGCACTGCCCCCGATTGAGAGGTTAGATTCAGGAACCTAGAGTTCTCTATAGAATATCAGGGTGACTTGTCACTAACTGGCTCGTGGGTTCACCGGCCACGCCCGAACACTCTAAGGATTTGACCTCGACTTCCTTCTTCGGTCACGCTAATGGGGTTAACCATGGTGGCCTTCCAATTCCTAGTCCGAATCGGGCCATAGTGTCAGAGGACTAGACATTCGTTCTTGCCGAACACCCCTCCTTCCCTGACACATCGGAGGTCAACTCTGGAAGTTCCGAATAGTATGATCCGATCGAGCTCTCGGCGTTCGACGAAGCCCTTGATGGGATCTTGTTGATGGAAATTTCTGACGATTCAACCCCGATTTATTCTCAGATCGGTTACGTGCGGGTCGGGACTAATTTTTCAACCCACCCACCACCCACTTGATAGCCACAGTCGAAGATTTAACTGACATGCTGGACTATGCCTCTGACGAGGCAGAATACATGGATGAAGAGGACTGCGCTCCTACCCCTGTTAATACCGGGCGATGGGCCACTTCTACATATGACGTCTACATGGTGGATACTCCCGCCGCTAATGGTGACAAAACACCCAACAATGATGGCGACAAGTCAGGCGATGCACCGTCAAGGTGCTGGAAACCACATAAGCAGTCCAAAGGCAAAAGGGAAGGAAACCTATTATCGGCGTCGGGGATGGAGATACCCCTAAGGACCGTGGCGATCCCGATTTTCCCGAACACCCATTAGAGGATTAGGAAACTCCTGAAGACTAGAGCAACCCCGATGACTTCAATGATTCCAAGGACGAAAACTACCTCCCCCTTGTTGAGGAGGAGGATATCTCGGAAGCCGATGACTTGGACATTCCTGATTACGCTGAAGTTGGGGAACTGTCAGACAACAGCTCATAGCGACGGCTTGCAGCCTGAAAGCAAAGGAACGGAAACTTCAAGCCAAACAGGATGACCTCAATGATCGATGGACGAGAGTCCTCTCAGCTAAGGAAGGATAAGGTACCGGTCTGTCGAACCAGCCCAAGAGCTATCCACGGAGAAGGCTGCTGCCGCAATTTGACGACGAGCTCAATGATAATCCGTCTCCCAAACATACACCATATGACAAGCCGGACCGCCCTCCTCGTGGCCATGATAGGACGTCTAACGACACTGGTTATAGACTGGCGAGGCTCCGAAGACGGGGAAGGGAGCCACTAGAGCCCAATGACAAGTTCGACCTGCGAGATGACTTTGATCATAGAGCAGGCCATACAAGATCCATCTACGGATCCAAAGGCTATTCACCCGATAGACGGGATGGGTACATACCATGGCTAGACCAAGCAATAACAGAGACCGGTAACATAACCGAGCTAGAACAAACACCGAATATATGCACGACATAGCTCGGGTTCGAGGCGCCGCTCACCCGCTGTGTTTCACGGAAGAGGTTATGCGGCATCAATTCCCACAGGGGTTTAAACTCGTAAATATCGAACAGTATGAGGGGACTCTGACCCAACCGTACGGATCGAGGACTTCCTCCTCCACATCCACATAGCTCGAGGAGATGATCTCCACGCCATCAAATATCTCCCCCTTAAACTCAAGGGGCCATCTCAGCACTGGTTAAACAGCTTCCCCGAAACTCCATCGGATGCTGGGAAGACCTAGAGGATGCATTTCGCTCTAACTTCCAGGGAACCTATGTTCAGCTGCCGGACTCCGCTGACCTAAGTAACATCATTCAGCAGCCCAGAGAGTCTGCTCGGCAATTCTGGAATTGGTATTCGACAAAGAAGAACCAGATTGTCGATTGCCCGGAGACTGAGGCAATAGCCTCTTTCCGACACAATATTTAGGATGAATGGCTGGCCTGCCAGCTCGGCCAGGATAAACCTCAAACCATGTCTGCCCTTACATCCCTGATGACCTGCTTTTGCATGGGCGAAGACAATTGCTTAGCAAGATGCATCCACAACTCCGAAGATCCCGAAACCTCCGAAGTTCGGGATGGCAACGGGAAACCAAAATGCAACAAGAACAAGCGCCAACACAATAATAGTGATGCAGATGACCTGGGCAGCGGAAAAATCCTCCTAAAGGCAATCGTGAGGGACCCACTCCGCTGGAAAAGATCAAGGAAAGGCCTTTCCAAATCCACGGGACTCAAGAGAAGCCCGCCAATCACACACACCATAATTGTTGGGTGTTTAAATAGGTCGGCAAGCTCCCACCCGAGGACCAAGGCAAGTGCCCTCGCAGCGAGGATGAGGATGAGCCCTGGGGTCCGATTGGTGGCAGTCAAAAGAAATTTCCTGTGGACGTCAAAACGGTAAACATGATATATGCCACCCATATACCTAAGAAGGAGAGGAAGCACTCCCTTCGAGAGGTCTGCGCTCTAGAGCCCGTGGCCCCAATGTATAACCCATGGTCGGCATATCTGATCACTTTTGATCGGCGCGATCACCCGATAAGTATCAATCATGGGTGTTCAGCGTCCCTCGTCCTAGACCCCATTATAGATGGGTATCACCTCACAAAAGTCCTAATGGACGAAGGAAGTAGCCTTAACCTGATTTACTCAGACATAGTGAAAAAGATGGGCATAGATTCATCATGGATCAAACCTAGTAACACTACCTTTAAAGGAGTGATTCCAGGTGTCAAGGCCCGATGCATGGGCTCTGTAACCCTAGAAGTTGTGTTCGGCTGGCCCTATAACTTTTGTAGCAAAGACTTGATCTTCGACATTATGCCCTTCCATGGTGGCTATCACGCCCTGCTCGTTCGGACAACGTTCGCTCGCTTCAACGCCATCCTGCATTATGCATACCTCAAGCTCAAGCAGCCATTTACAAGGGGGTCATTACCCTTAACGGCAACACGGAGTGCTCTCTACAAACCGAGGAACATGCACTGGCCCTAGCGGCCGAATTTAATTACAAATATGATTGGCAAGCCCCGATATCTGCCGTCAAGGCACACAAGGTTGGGAAGCGAGCTCGGCCTTGGTCCGAACTCTTAGAACCCCCCTCCTCTTAAATAGGGACTCGCCCCCCATTGCCCAGCCCTAGGACCACCGAAGTATGTGCCAAGGAGGCACAATTTTGCACTTAAAATCCCATGGGTTGCGGTGGGGAAACAAAGGTGGGAGTACGGCTGGACCGAACTACTACCATCAATACGTCTTCGGACACAACACATGGACCATTAAAAGGCCTGCCAATGGCATAAAGCTCATCCACAATTCGGCGACTTCTCAAGGCCTTGTTCGCAAGATCCGTTTGCCTAACAGTACCACCCACGAGGTGCACCAACAAGCAGGAGTAAACCAGCAATAGGGCACATCGAGGATGTAAGGCCACCAATCAAAGACCCCTAGTACGACCACTCCTGTGTAATTTCTTTCTTTCAAATACCTGTAAGTAGTTGTCTTTGCAATCTGAGTTATAAGAGTTGTCAAGAAAAGTATAACAGCATTGCACATGTTTGTCTCGTCTGTCCTTTTTTGGCATATATTTTCCTTTTTCTCCCTCTTCTCGTGATACTATTCGGTATGATGCGATGCACCGGCTGATAGACCGGAGTGTCGAGTTTAGAAGAAAAGTTGCCTTATGTACAACTTAGTATATGTTCGGTGTCTTGGAATTCAGTTTATATGCATTGGCTCCGAACAATGTCTTGGGTCAATAGTTGGGTTGCCCGGCTCTTGTGCTTGCCCCTTTACGTTCCACTCATTCGGCTAAAAGGGCAAAGCGAGCACCCCTGCGATTGTGTTTTTGGATAGTCTGGTCAAGCACCTCAGGGGAGAAAGCCGAAAATGACTGTCATAGTATGTGAGAGCTGGTCTGTGAATCCAAGCTCAAAGTGTTATACTTAATTCCTCGTCAGAGGATATTCTGTGTTATACGAGGGGTTTGTTCTTCATGCAAACCATGTGATGCTAGCCCTAGCCAAGGTTCGTCTGAACATCACGACACCACGATAGCTAGTCATCAGCCCCCCACGGTCCTTTTCGTGCCCTATGGCTAAGTGAAAGAAATAACACACTATAGTCCAATTTCCTAGTACGCCACACTTTACCGCCTTCGGGTTCCGATAACTCGGCTAAGGGACATAGTGCATTGGTAGAGATACCCCATGTAGTGTCTACATGGGGGCTGAAGCCGACGACTCGCATCTTTCAGTTTCAAACGGCCACACATGAGTTATAAAGGAATGCAAAAACACTGAAAGCATGATAACTTATAACATTAAAACTTCAAAATGTCTACGGATGCATTACAACTTATTCAAAAATGTCTTCGTACGAACACTGTGACACTACCGCCCGAGCACCTTCCATTACTCCGGCGAAATATAGCTCAGGGCGCTGATGTTCCTTTCCTGGCGGCGGAGGGGTGGTGGCTATCTTCATCGTATCCATTCCTGGCCAATGCACCATGGCCTTTGCAAAGCCATCCGAGCTTCCTCGATGCAGGAGGAGCACCTCAGCACGTTGAGATGGGGCGACGCATCGATCAGCCTCTACACCAAGCCGAAGTAGCTTCCCGTTAGTGGCTCATCGGGTCCCGGAGGCAGAGGTCCTTCATGGCCGGCTCCGCCATGCGACGAAGCTCCATCGGCTGCTTCAACTTCTCGACAAAAAGAGGAGTGCGCTCAGGGGCTTCAAATTGTGCCCAGAATAGACGAGCTTCGTCTCCTTCTTCCTATGATGCATAAAGCCGATTGGCGTCTGCTACGCTCTTTTGGAGGCCGAGGGAGGCTCCTGAGGAATGCCATACCTGGGTAAGCAAGTTGAATTTGATATCCCCGAAGACACACCCTAGTAAGTATGGCTTACCATCTGTTATATCATTTGCTTGGCGAACCTGCTCCTCAAAGAACCGCCTGTCCACACACTCCTTCTGGAGATCGTTCTTCAGGCTGCACAGTTTGGCCACGCTCTCCTTGCCCTTCTGCGCAAGGACCTCGCACTTCTGCCTGGTGTCCTTGAGCTCCTCTTCGATCTCCACCACACGAGCCTCATGCTCGTCGCTGGTGGCTTGCAGGGTGGTAGCCGCTTCTTTGGCCACCGCCCTCTCGACGTCTGCTTCGTTCTTCACCTGTTGAAGCTCGCCCTTGAGCCTCTCTACCTCTTTCATCGAGGCTGTGTAATCAGTAACACTATGAAAACCTGCATTGACAATATTCTGGCAAAGGTGTTTGGATTTTGTTTAGACTTACCTTGTGCCTCATCGAATCTTTTGTTGAGGGCATCAACTTCATCTTCGGAGCGTTTGAGCTTCTGATTCAGCTTGTTCAGCTCGGTGCCATTTACGGCCGCCGCTGATGACAAAGCATGTAACACACAAACAATTGACATGTTACATGGTTGCAATACTTCCGAACTATTGTCAGTCTGATCATATGCTCGACCCTCTCAGGGCCTATTCTAACATTCCGAACATATCATTTGTACATAGTTTAGAATTGGATCCATGATTGACCCCTAGGTAAGTTTTTTCAAACTCACCTAGGGCTCGGGGGCTGCCATGTATATAATCATAAAAATAAATAAACATTTTGCAAATAAGAGTGTCACGTGGCTTACATGAAAACCTGTCAGGAGACCCTTGAAGGCCTCCTTTAGTTCGTTGTCGAAAGACTAAATGCTCTATAATACCGCACCCATAAGGGTGCGGTGCTCCTCGGAGATGGAGGCGTTCGATAGAGCCTCCTCCATGACCGGCCACCCATTGGTCGGTGGCACCGGTGGTGATAGGGTAATACGATCATCGATCAGGGTTTGAATTGTTGCCTCTGGAGGCGTGGACCACTCCGGAGAGGTCCTCGGAGGGGACTAAGCAGTGGCTCATCCGACCTCCTCACTATACAGGTGGGATTTGTCCCCCCGTTCTTCGGTGGCCGAAGCGTTAACCTCGGCCATGCCATTGTCTCCCTCGCTGCTGGTGCCCGGCTCCATAGGAGCAAGCTAGGACGACACCTCCACGGTGTCCTTGGTGGTGCCCGGAGTGGATGGATGTGACACATTCCCGCTCTCTGCTACTTTGGCGGGTGGGGTTTCCCCGTACGATATCTGATCAGTGGAAAGGATGCGCAGGGGGATGGAAATTCAATGAGTACATGAGTGTTGATTAACTTTAAACCTATTAAATGACGAACACGGGGGTCTTCAGATCCTAACCTTTGAGCGGGGGGCTTGACCCTGAGGCTCCTTTGTGGAGCCATCTCGATGTCATCGGACTCAGTGCCTGAGTCCAAGTCCGATTCGACAGAACTACTTGTGCCCGACGTGCTCTCTTATGGTCAGGAGGGGGTACCTCCTCGAGGGCGTCTGATGACGCCGCCTCTTTCTTGCGAGGGGGAATTGTCCTCCCCATTGACCTCGTCCTCATCCTCTTCTTCTTCCTGCTCCTCTCCCTCTTCCTTATGCTCCTCTTGATTTGAGGAGGCATGAGTTTCCTCGTACACCGTCTCTGATTGGTCCTTGGTGTGATGGCCTTCTCGGCCTGGTTCTTGTTCTTCCTCTGCTCCTTCTTCGCGGGGGCCTCGTAAGGCTTCACCACGAGCATCTCCGCTAACAGCCCGGACCTAGCGTCTTCGGGCTGAGGTGCCGGACTATTGATGTTCACGGCTTTCTTCGGCCATGTCTGCATAGGACGATCGGAAAAAATGTTATAAATCCCCTCTATGGAAAACAAAGCTGACTAAGAAAAATTATATCGTAACTTGGAGGCAGGCTTGGTGTCGTACATACCCCTATTTTCTTGCTCATATGGCCAGCTCTTTTGTGACTTGAAGAGTGCCTTCGACAGCTTCTCCCACGTAGTGCGGAAGAGGTTCAGAATCGTGTACATCTTGTCGAGCTGACGAGACCACAAGGGAGTATCCTGGCACTAGAAGGGGAGGATGCGCCTCCGGATCATGACCTGGACCACATTGGTCAGCTTGATGTCCTTCTCGATCATGGAGCCGGCATGCTTCTGCAAGTCGCTCACCTCCTTGCTCGATCCCTGGCTAAGTCCTTTTTTGAGCCATGAAGCTAATCTAGTGGGGGGACCAGATCTGAATTCGGCAGGGGGAATCTGACCTTCTTCCCGTGGCTCAATGATATAGAACCACTCCTTCTGCCACACCTCGATAGTATCGATGAAGGTGCCCGATGGCCGTACGACATGAGTGATCTTGCCGATGACAGCCTCGCCGCAGTCTGCATGCTTGGCACTTTGGCTTGACGTTGAACACTTTGAGCCAAAGCCTAAAGTGTGGATCGACCCATAGAAAAGCCTCGTAGACGAGGATGAATGCTGATATATGCATGAAAGAGTTCGGTGGGAGGTTGTGGAAGTCGAGGCCATAGAAAACATCATTCCCTTGACGAAGGTATGGAGCGGGAAACTCAGCCCTCGGATAAAGTGGGGGAGGAGGACCACCCCCACTGTTGAAGAGGAAAACCGGAAGATGGACATCACTGCTGAAGGCGTAGGTGAAGGGCATGCATCTAGTAATGTGACATCGTGATTCACGAATTGCGGGATTGAGTAGTAGAACTCAAGCACCTGAATAATATTGTCGAGTTTTGGCGATCGAATCCAGGCGTCGACGGTAGATGGTTTGCACTGGAATTGCGCCCTCATGACCGGATAGAATGGCTTCAGGAAAGCTCACATCATCAACTACAGGTTCTCCACTAACCCAAGTTCCGAAGAGACTTTTGCGAACGAGCTCCTAGCTGTAGAGGCATATACTAGATGTGGTCCCTATATGAACTATTACTAGATGGTTAAAAAGACAAGAAGCAGGGATCTCATGGCAGTCGAGATTCAGAGGAGTGGTGCACCATAGGGGGCGCTACCGCAATCCGAGAACTTGGATGTGAACGACATTCTTGGTGAGGAGACAGGAGACGATCTCACCTAGGATGGCGTCCGGGAGGCTAGTGATGATGTTCGAACCAGATTCCTCTCTGTGTTCGTCTGGTCGAGGGGGAGGCCCTCACCGCCTCTTGCACCTTCGACCACCACTGCATACCCAAAGGACGGTGTCGCCAGTAGAGCGAGCCTCGCCATCTTGGTGCTAGGGGCAGCTCACATCTCCATCTCCATTGCCGGGTACGATAGCGATGTCTACGGTGGATCTGGAAAGACGGTCAGGTCTTCACTGCCTCTATGTCTATGACGCGTAACCCATCTGTTGGCCCTACATGTCGTAACCCCTAAGGCAGAACAATCTTTTTTTTCTTTACAAGTATTGGGATTAATTCATTCAAAAAACCCACTGAACATTAAAAACAAGAGGCAATGTTATGAACGTGCATCATGCCTCCCTGTACGCTTTAAGATTATACCAGGAACACGGGTGTTGATGTAGCAAAACCACGGTCCTACCTCTAGGCTATAAAATGTTATGTCTGACACGTCCGCTTGTAGAGGCACAATCATGACTCTAGTGGAGGCACTCCATGTGAAACATCATAGAAGTAGGGCGACCGGTCATTAGAGGCACGTGTATACATACATGAAACGCACGGTCGTTACTCTGTGTTCGAAATGTTTTCGATCGCTCTGCCTATTCAAGAAGAATGCCGAAACAAAATTGCTAGAGGTGCAACGCCATCAGGACAAAAGAGGCATAACTTCACATGCACGACCATGTGTTTAGACGTTAATTATTAGATGGCGCAACCGCACCGCCGGGTAAATATAGAAGTAAATCCATTGGTCTTGTATGTCGCTTCTACGGTACCATAAAACAGAACTTACAAGTCATTTTTTATTACAACGCCACAAAAAAATCTTCATGTCTCTTTCTCTCCTACAGACACAAGAAAACTTACAAGAGACTTTACGACAACGGATGGTATTGTTTTTTGAATATTCAGAGATCCATTCTTCTTTCTCCAAATCTATGCATATTTTCCATACTTCCTTGTCGTTCCCTATTAAAAAATAATAAATGACAAAAAACTAAAATTAGAATAATTCGTCATGGGTATATTTCTTGAAGTGCTAGTAATATTCTATGGTGCTAGATATTGTACATTATATTATTTCTGTTCAGGGTCTATTTTTACCTTTTAATTCTTCACTCATATTGTTCGTCAGTACAAAATAATCTCCATTCCATTCTTTCTCTTCTCAAGGTAGGTTGCGCACATTCTATTCCTTGAACCAAGTTTGCTTGCAGACATTTTGTGTGTCTCCCTTGTGTGATACTAGATTCTCGTGTGGTTGGAGGACTTTGCTTTTAATGCTCTGCTGTCAGTGCGGTTGTTCGCATTGGCAGTTGGGTTGTTGGCGTTGATGCTGGTGTTAACCGTCTTGGTCCTAGGCTTGGAGTGCGTTCTCCTTCTATGTTTGATATTATCGATGTCGTCGTTGGTGTTGTGGGCCATTTCATTGACCTTGCCTTGTTCTCCTCTTTTGCTTTCCTCTTCTCCTCTTCAATCCTCATTTTTTCCGTCACTTAGGGATTAGTCACATAGTGTGTTTTTGTATGACCTTCTGTACTGCGACGTCCGCAAATCGGTTTGCTTGTTTTTCCTTTCTTCTCAGAACCAGCTCTCGTTCGGTCTCCTTTTTTTGTTCCCTTCGAGCCACGCATGGGAGGGTTTTTGAGACTTGTATCACATGGATTTTTGCTCGTGTTTGTTTCATCAGCAAGTATCGTCATGACTTATATTTTAATTTCTTGCATACACTCCAGTAGCACATTGTATGATTTGTCCTTTCTGCAAGCATGTGAACATATATCAGACAACTCTGCATACGCGAGACCAAATCTCATAGTTTCATCTTCTTGTGTGGTCATGCTATTACCTTGACTTGTAGCTAGTAGTCTCAAGATATCTGACCAATTCCTGGTCCATCTGGGGATGATAAAAGACTTTCAAATGTGTTTAACCATACATGTCTGGTCCATAACATTAAGTGCATGCAGCACTCAATGCCATCCCTAGTCATCTTCTTCTAGCTACACATGTATATTTCCTTATGCTCATCCACATCTACCCCGAATTCAGATATCAAATTCCTAACCTGGGCACGGTTTCCTATCTTTTTCTTTCGATGATATCTTTTTAAAAGGTATTGCCTACCTTTTTCCAGGTCGTGGCACTTATAGTATGCGTGGTTGCGCAGCCCTAGCCGAAATTTCGTGAAAATTTCAGTAGTGTAAATTTCGCTTGCTTCTGTTTCAACAAGAAAACTTGTCTCTCATGATGGCATCTTCTCTTTTGTTTGGTGCCTTTTCTTGTCAAGCGTGGCAAGGCAATTTTTCTCAATGGTGTTGTACGCACGAACAAACCTCGTTATGGTATCCTTGTGGTTCACATAATTTTTCCACATTGAGTTTGTGGTCTCACTACGTGTTGTCGTTGATGAGAATGGATAAAAGCAGTCCTTCAAGTAGGCCGGCATCCAGAATGTACGTAGTTCCCACAACGTATTTAGATGTGTGTTTCCTTCTGCATTATATTTTGAAACCGCTCTTTTCCATGAACGTTCAAACTCATCTGGATTTAGTGAGTATTTGATTATTAGAAATAACTCATCAGACATCCCTGGGTGTTGCGCAAACATTGTTGCGTTGTTCTCCTTCATGTTCTTCTGTATATGTGACAAGCAGAACCTGTGCCTGGTCCTTTGAAATACTTGCCCTATTGTCGCCTTCATCGCTTTGTCCTGGTCTGTTATTATGTACTTCGTTTCCTTTCCTCCCATTGCCTCGACAAATGTACTTAGGATCCATTTGAATGACCCTATGGTCTCATCCTTTAAGAGGCCTTTTCCAAATAGGACGGTTGCCCCATGGTTGTCAACCCCTATGATTGGTACAAATGGTAAGCCATAGATATTCATGGAAAATGTTGTGTCAAAAGACATGAAATCTCTGTACAGGCCATAATTCATCTTACATAAGGAGTCGGTCTAGAACAGGCTTCACACCATGTTGTTTCCATCGGTCTCTTCCACATGGTGAAACCCTACCCTCTTCCTCTGCATTTCCGCAAAGAGCTTCATGGTGTTCTTGATATTTGTGTTCCTTTCTCTAGCCATGTCCTGGCATGCAATGTTGCTTATGTCAATCATGTCGAACATAAATTTCTCGCCTCGGTTTACCCATAGCAGTGAAGATCTGCATGACTTTCCTTGGCTCTAGCTTTGCCTTCTGTAGGACGTGGATAAAAAATTTCTCCTTGGGTCTCATGTTCTTATATCACCTCATAAATTTCAGCATCCGGTCAGATGGGTGTAGCACGTGGTTGTGCTCTAGGCATACATTCCTCAAGTACCAGATTCCTCTCTCTGTATCTCTCTTTGATGTTATCTCAATGGCATAGCCTGTCCTAATCAAGCAATTGCTCCTTCTGTGCTTCACAAGTCTCTCGGTGATTTTATTCGCACCTTCCTTTGTGCACCGGAACAATTGCTTGTCAATCTGATGCTCGGGACCTGCTCTTCTAGTGGTTCATCGCTTCACTGAAAAACCAACATTTCTGGCATATGTGCAGAACAAAAAGAAGGCACCATCCCTTGTTTTGAAATGCAAGGCATCATCACTTCCTCAATCGATGGGAATGTGCCTCCTTTGAACATTTCATCCATATCTTTCTCTTCTTGCATTGCCTTCCGCATATCAATGTTGTCTAACATGTCCCCATTGGGGTCATCGTTCTCACTTGAGATATCATTATGTCACAACCCTAGCTAGATGTCCTAGGAATAGTATTGTGCTTGCATCATGTTTCATTTTGCATTAACATGAAATGGGTAACAAAAAGAAACCCCAAGCTCACTTTGAATCCAAACAAATCAAACTTGGTGAAAATTCAAAAAATCCAAAATGCCCACTAAAAATGTTCCCTATGTCTAGTAAATTTGGGCATGATTATAACAGGGACCATTCTAATTATTTGAACAATCAAAGTAATTCAAAAATAATTGATAAGGATCCTGAAATCATTAAATAAAGCACTATCATTATTTTTGTTTTCAAAATATCCTGAAACTTTTTAAACAAGTTTGAAATATTCAAACTTCATTATAGAAAATATATGGGATATTTTATAAAGTCATTTGTACTTGAAAAGAAAATAAACAAATGTCAGATCATTTAACAAAAAAGAAAAAAAGAAAGAAAAAGAAGAAGAGGAGGCCCAGGTGTAGCTGGCCCAGCTGGCCCAGCCAGCCCCACCGTCTTCAACCTCGTGCCAGTAGGCAGGAGGGCATGTGGCAGCGACGCGCCGGCCAGATCCTGCTTGCCTGGCTGCCGTGGAGACCCCTGGGAGCGCCAGCGCCTTCCCCCCTCGTCGCCATGGCCCTTTTCTCCTCCCTCGCTCTCGCCTGCCACTCTCCCTCTTGCTGCCCCTCTCTGTTCTTCTCTCCCGTCGGCATCCGAAGCCGTCGCCGCCACCGATTCGTCGCCCTGGCACCTCCCCGAGCCCGCGAGCTCCATCATCAGCTGCGCTGTGAGCCCCTCCGTTGATTCCCCTCCTTCTCCTTGCCATCTAGCTGCTGTAGTTGCCGTTCCCATCGTGCCCGAAGCTCCTTGCCACCGGCGTTAATGGCCACCGCGGCCAGAGCACCCGTCGTGCTCAGTTGAGCACCCCGGCGTGCTTGCGCGGGCCTGTAGGTGCCGCCCCGACCTCCAGCGCCCCCTCCCACAGGCCCTAGTGGCGAGGCCTTCCTTGGCCGAGCTTTGGCCGCCACCTCCGACGTCGTAGCCGCGAGCTTCGGTGTCCATCGTGACCTCTGCTAGCTCCCCTAGGTGCGGGCGAGCAGGGGCTTCGCCCTAGTGCCTCCGGCTGCCACTCCCGTGGCCGGCAGCACGGACACCGCCGCGACCAGAGGTCGCCGGCGACGAGCCCGTCGCCTGAGCCCTGCAGGTGGGCCCCCTTGTCAGGTTAATTAACCCCCCCATGTGCCATTGACAGCTGGGCCCAGCCCTGCTAATTAGTAGTTAGTTTAATTAAAAAAACTGTTAGATGCCTGTGTCATTGACAGGTGGGGCCTAGCCGCCAGGTTTGACCTGGGCTGGTGCCTTTGACCTGTTGACGTCATCATGACGATAGGCTGGCATAATAAATCCAATTTTGGTTTAAAAATAATTCCAGATATTATTCAAAACTTCAAAAATTCATATAAATTAATCTGTAAGTTAGATGAATATAATTTATATATCAAAATTTATCAGAAAAATCCAATGAATCCAATGGTGCTACTGCCATGCACGTTAGAGCAATCTAAATAGGTGAACATTGTCATTTATTAATAGGTTAGTAAATGGAATTTGAAATGAAGATCAATTTTGAACCTATATTCAAATTCATTTCAAATCAATATGAACACTAGTTGCATTAGCTCATCTATACATGCTATCATGCCATGATCATGCATCATATTGTAGCACTTGCGTGTGTTGATTGTTTCTTATCTGCATTGCATTAGGCCTTGCTTCTGAGGATACCCCCGAGTATCCCGACGAAGGAGAGAACCTTTCCGTTTCCCAGCAAGGAAAGCAACCCCTTTGATCATTCCGATAATATCCCACCCTCTTGCTCCTGCTCTTGTTTATTGCATTACGACAATCGATCACATGTCACTCATACACGGTAGATGATCCTATTCTGCTGCATATCCTGACATTGTCACAGTAAATAGCTAAACCTTGCAACCTAGCATACCTGGTAGATGATTGTGCCATGATATGCTTAGCTTATTGTGCCTACTATGCTTGCTATACTTAGAGTTGGGTCAGGTCTGATTCATCTGGGTGATGAACTGAGTGAAACGATGTTGTTCTGATGTGATGATGTTATGATGAACTCGATTTGGTAAAGGTAGCGATGAGAGGCTAGGTAGGTGTACATAGCGGGTTGTCTCATTGGGACCGTTCTTAGGAACTGAGTTCCGTGTTTGTGATCAGAGACTAGTTACTACCACACATTGGGATACTTAATTGACCCTCTCGACGTATCAGTCGCTTAGTCCTTAGTCCAGGAGTTGCAAGTAGTTTCTGGTGTTTATTGTATGCTGGAGGCTGTGCATAGTGCTGACCCTAGGGGTGGGTTACGACGCGGTAGGCAGTGGCACGGTGTACCAAGGGTCACCCGAATGGTGGTCTTGGGAACCCTACGCACATCGTTTGGGGTCGTAGCAGAAACTTCGGCCGGACTTCCGTGCGGATTCAGTCTCAAATAGCCGATAGCCTGGACTAGAGGTCTTATGCGATTAAGGGTCGTGGCTGACTCCCTCGCTGGGCATCCGCTTGAAGGTTGCCGAGGTGCGTGGTTTTATGACCACACAGCGATAAGTGGCGAGAGCGTGTGTGAAGAAGTACACCCCTGTAGGGTATGAAACTATTCGAATAGCCGCGTCCTCGGATATGGACTACTTGGAGAACTTATGCTGTTCATAGATAATCTAATGGATACTCATAAAAATATAAAGACAAGTGTGAGTACCGTGGATGGCACTCTCCCAGGAGGGAAGTGAATCCATTGTGGTGTATTGTTATGGAGTTAGTGGACTCATGTGCGATATATAAAATGTAAACAAAGAGTTAAAATTAAGTAGTGTAGGTTAGCCATGAGTCAAAGCTGGCATTGCTGCATAAACTCCACCACTCCCTTTGTTGATATATGAGCATGAATAGACTAGGTCTGTTTTAAAGACTTGCTGAGTATGTTTGTACTCATGTTTGCTTAATAAATGTTGCATATGAGACCCAGGACCCATTAGGTGAGTTCTTTCTAGACGTTGACGATGCCGAATAGCTGGTGTCCCAGCGACGACCTATGCCCTATGGCAGGCTATAGATACCCAGGCCATGTGCCTTTTTATCCTTTCATCTGTCTATACCCAGATAGCTTATGCTTCCGCTTGGTTTGTATGAACATGTTTGTATGATTGAGTGTCGGGTCATGTGACCCCTATCTGTAAGAACATATTATGTGAGGTCATCTGAGCCTCTTAAATGAAAGTCATGTTGTTGTATAGTTATGTTGTGATGCCATGGTTGTATCTATGCATATCAGGCATGTCGTGCATACGTGTGACGTGCAACGGTATGTATGGGATCCGAAAACTAGTCGTGTGCCTTTACTAGTACTCTTTAAGGGAAACTGCCTCTTTGTACTTCCACCGAGCCATGGTAGCTTGGTACTGATCTGGACACATTGATTGACCGGCATGTATCCTTCTTTGCAGTTGTGTCTGTCCCTTCGGGGAAATGACTCGTGGTGTAATGGAGTCCCTATAGCCTGCTACGACTCGTCTACATGCAGTGATGGCATTCGTGTCTCACGACGTAATGGAGTCCCTATAGCTTGCTATGGCTCGTTTACACACGCTTGAGGCAGACACCTGCATTGCTGGGTTATGTATGCCTGTTTCCCTATGGATGTGCCGCTTGGGTTCTATGACTAGTTATGTCGGCCCGGGTTCTCTGTCATTTGATTGCCAGCGACATGTTCACATATGTGAGCCAAAAGACGCAAACGGTCCCGGCTAAGGTAAGGCTACAGCCGTGGAACTTATCGTGCGTGAGGCCGCAAAGTGATGTGATATGTTACAGTCTGGATTCTTATGACTTAGGATCGGGGTCCCGACAGCGTTGGTATCAGAGCCTGACTGACTGTAGGACTACCAAGCCAAAGCGGTCAAAGTTGAGTCTAGAAACACTATAGAAAAGTTGGGGAATTGATTGTGGAAGGGAACGTAAGGCTCTTTTTACTCCTCTTCCCAAGTTATTCTATGCTGAGCCATTCTCATCTTCTCCTCGGGGATAAGGACTAGGATACTCATCCATTGCTTAGGATGCCGAGTTACTAACCATGGACCACTAGCTAGCTTGTTGCAAGTGAATGCGGCTATTCAAGTACTATTGGTGTGACAAACAGATGGGCAAGAGATTTGATTCAAGAAAGTCGAGTGGTTATGCCTTTCCAATCTTTTGCAGTTGTCTCAAAATCCTTTTTGAGCAATTACAGCCATTATGCTGTCCAATTTCTGCTAGAGTCTCTTATGTCTTTGCATCATTCTCTGTTTCATATGCCCCCTCGTCCTTCCTGTCAGGTGGTCCGTATGACCAGGTGCATCGATGTACTGGGTCACACGGCCATGTTGGTTAGAGTCATGATGGAGTCTGGATACCGTTGGTACCCGGAGTACACAGTGGAGGAACAGTATCGAGATTTCCACCAGAGTCAATATCTGTGTACCGTCAAGATTTATCCTTCATACCCTGGAGCTGTAGAGCCGCTTCACTAGACTTATGGATTAGGTGTCACCATAGACATGGCAGTTCAGGAGGCCGCCTACACCATGTTGACTATCATGAGGTTTCACCATGGTCTGCTCCAGAACACGGAGTTCTATTATGTTCCTGCTTCTATGGGAGGAGAGGATGGATATCTTAGCGTAGCCTACTATGATCATTCTCATGAGGACCCTAGGCTGCAGGTGACCGCTCAGATGTTGGAGAATAGGGATCGTGCCCTTCGCATGGAGCTTTATGCTACCCATGCACGTCTTTGGACAGCCCTGACGCAGTTGGCACCTGTCATGCAGACAAGCTATGGAGCTTTGGAGATGCTGACCCCACCGCGAACTCATTTTCCAGCACACGTAGACTGGCCCGATGTTGGAGGCATCACCCCTCTTCGAGGACCGCTATTGCCGCCAACACAGGAACCAAGGCCACACCTGTGTCCTTATGGTTCCCAGGTATCACAGCCTAGAGTGTTTCCAGATCCTTAGGTTCAGCTCCCGGCTCATGGGGGTAACCTGTATGAGGCATTCTATGGTGATGCTTGAGTACGTGGATGTTAGTTCTAGTATGGTAGTCATCGTATCGCCATAGTCCTGCGTGTCTTGTGGGATATGATGAGGTTGAGAGTTGAGTTCTGGAGGTGTAGATAGATAATGTATAGGAACCTTGTAATGCCTCCGATGAGTTGTGTCATCTTTCCGTAGTTGTATCTCAGCTTGGCTTGTACTGAACTATGTCATGGTGTGTATGAATCATGGTGTTCATATGGAAGTTGTTTTACCATGTTGATTGGTGTTTACCCTGCATGCCATGTTGTCCAGTACATTCCTTATCTCATGTCATAGAGTTGTTGTTCCCTATGATTAAGTTGTGGGTTTGTTTTTCCCACGATGGTGGCCACTAGGAATAACCCCGTGCCTGCCCCCGGGCAGGGCGAGGGAAGCCAGCCAAGGCAAGAAGATCAGCCACATGCGCCTTCATTGGCGGAAGTGATGCTAGAAGCAGAAAGGAACAAGAGGGAGACCAATAGGCTGTTGGAAAGAATCGAGCAGAACACAGCACATGCTCCCCGCAATGACCTCAATGATGGCATATCACTTGGTGATTTCATCAGATTGTGCCCACCCAAGTATCATCATTCGGTCGACCCACTCGACGCGAATGACCTACTGACTAGCATGTATCGCAAGATCCGGGCTGCCAATGTGACTGAGGCCAACAAGGTGACCATTGCAACTTACTTTCTGGAAGGTCCCGCCGATCTGTGGTGGGAAAATTTTGAAGCCATGCGTCCTGCTAGCCCCGCACCAACTTGGGCAGAGTTCAGTGTCGCATTTGATACCCATCACATCCCGGAAGGGCTGATGGATCGTAAGAGAGAGGAATTTTGTGCCTTCACCCAGGGCAGACTGTCAATGGATGGTTGTAGTCATGAGTTTGGAAACCTTGCTCGCTATGCTCCTGAAGAAGTTTCTACTGATGCCAAGAAGCAGGCTAGGTTCCACAAGGGACTTAACCATAAGCTCCACCGAGATCTGCGCCTACATGAGTGCACCACTTTCCAGGCTCTCGTCAACAAGGCTATCAATGACGAGACTGGACAGACTAATTATGAGGCCACGAGAAAGCACGACCATGAATTCAACCCTGCATCTGGCTCGGGCTCCAATAAACGCCGGATTTGGGTGCCCAACGCAGCGCTGCCGCCAAAATACAATGTGAGGCCATCCTTCCAGGCGCCTCGCCCAGTTTAGCCCAACCCTCCAGTCAGACCATTTGGAGGACCGCCTGCAAATGTTGCTCCCTGTGCCACCGTGGTTTTCTATAAGTCTGGAGAACCAGGACACTACTCCCGTGAGTGTCCCCAGAATAATGTTAAGCCCACTGGACGTGGAAAGTCAGGAAAAGCCTTCTTTGTGAAGCCAGCTCCTGCTCGTGGACGAGTGAACTATGTGTCTGCCGAGGAAGCTCTTGAGGATCCTAATGTTATCCTAGGTACGCTCCTTGTCAATAGTCATCCAGCATCTGTTCTATTTGATACTGGTGCATCTCATTCCTTCATCTCAGAAAGTTATGCACAGTTGCATAACATGTCTTTTTGTGATATGCCTACTCCTTTAGTAGTGCAGACTCCGGGTTCAAAATGGAAAACTTCTAGAGTGAGCCATGATAATGAGATTTTGGTGGATAGATTAGTCTTCCTACCATCTTTGATAGCCCTCAAGTCTTGGGACATCAATATCATTCTAGGTATGGATTGGATGAAAGCCCACTATGCCAAGATTGATACTCATTATAGGAATGTTCAACTTACACATCCATCGGGTGAGATAGTTAATGTCTCCACTCGAACAACCAAGCGCGAACTCTATTCCCTCAATGCTAGCCCTCTCCCAGAGTTAGAAGATATTCCGGTAGTCCGTGACTTTTTGGATGTCTTTGCAGAAGAACTGCCAGGAATTCCTCCCGTTAGAGATGTTGAGTTTGTGATAGAGCTCATCCTAGGGACTGTCCCAATAGCCATAAGACCCTATAAGATGGCACCCTTAGAACTAGCCTAACTTAAGATCCAACTCGATGAGGCTTTGAAGAAAGGTTTCATCCGTCCCATTTCTTCTCCTTGGGCTTGTCCCGTTCTCTTCGTCAAGAAGAAGGATGGTTCGGATCGGATGGTTGTGGATTATCGGCCAATGAATCTGGTCACCATAAAGAACAAGTATCCGCTCCGCAAGATCAACGATTTATATGATCAACTCATTGGATCCTCTGTCTTTTCCAAAATGGATTTGATGTTAGGATACCATCAAATCAGAATTAGGAACGGGGACATTCCAAAAACAGCTTTTGTTACTCGTTATGGCCAATACGAGTACACCGTCATGTCCTTCGGTTTAACCAATGCCCCAGCCACCTTCTCTCGCTTGATGAATTCGATCTTCATGGAGTATCTAGATAAATTCGTCGTGGTTTACCTCGATGATATACTCATCTATTCGAAAAACGAACAAGAACATGCCGAGCATCTAAGGCTAGTATTGATGAAACTGCGAGAGCACCGCCTGTACGCCAAATTCTCCAAATGTGAATTTTGGTTGCAAGAAGTGACCTATCTGGGCCACGTGGTTTCTAGTAAAGGTATTGCTATCAATCTTGAGAGAGTTCAGGCCGTCCTTGATTGGACTCAACCTGAATCGGTTAAGCAAGTTTGGAGTTTCCTTGGCTTAGCGAGCTATTGTTGCCGCTTTGTTGAGAATTTCTCCACAGTTGCAAAACCTCTGACTGGACTCCTCAAGAAAGATAAAAAGTTCGAGTGGACTCCACAATGCGAGCATAGTTTTCAGAAGTGGAAGAGACGACTGACCTCTGCTCCCGTTCTGGTGCCACCTGATTTCTCTAAGGACTTTGTTATCTATTGTGACGCCTCGCGACAAGGATTAGGTTGCATTCTCATGCAAGATCGTCATGTGATTGCATATGCATCTCGACAGTTGCGTCCACATGATGATAATTATCCAACACATGATCTTGAGCTTGCAGCTGTAGTCCATGCACTGAAAACCTGGCGACATTACCTTCTGGGTAATCGTTGCGAAATTTACACTGATCACCAAAGTCTAAAATATATATTCACCCAGCCGGATTTGAATCTAATGCAAAGACGGTGGGTAGAGTTGATTACAAATTACGACCTAGGGATAACTTACATCCCGAGGAAGGCCAATGTCATGGCTGATGCACTAAGTCGTAAGTCTTATTGTAACAACGTGATGTTACAACAAGGTCAACCACTTCTCTATGAAGAATTTCGGAAGTTAAACCTTCACATTGTTCCTTGAGGATTCCTATCCAACCTGGTGGTGAAACCTAATCTTAAAGATCAAATAGTAGTTGTCCAGAAATTTGATAAGGGTATATCCCGGATCAAGGGGAATATTGCTAGCGAAAACGCTAAAGATTTCTCCAAGGACGATGAAGGTGTTGTGTTCTTTCAGAATCGGTTGGTGGTTCCCAAGAGCACACACTTAAGACAGTTGATCCTTAAGGAGGCTCATTATTCTCCTCTCACAATTCATCCGGGTAGTACCAAAATGTATCAGGACATACGCCAGAGGTTTTGGTGGACTAGGATGAAGAGAGAAATTGCTCAGTATGTTGCTAACTGCGACGTTTTCTGTCATGTGAAAGCAGAACATCAAAGGCCTGCCGGCACCCTTCAACGTTTAGCTATTCCCGATTGGAAATGGGATAAGGTCGGTATGGATTTCATTACCGGATTTCCCAGGACCAAGAGAGGGAATAATGCTATCTTTGTGGTCATCGACCGTCTTTCCAAAGTGGCTCATTTTCTTCCAGTTCCGGAAAGTATAACTGCTAGCCAGCTAGCGGAGTTGTATGTTTCTCGAATAGTTTCTCTTCATGGTGTTCCTTTGGAGATTAACTCAGACCGTGGAAGTATCTTTAATCGATCACATGTCAGTCATACACGATAGATGATCTTATTCTGTTGCAGATCCTGGCATTGTCATAGTAAATAGCTAAACCTTGCAACCAAGCATACCTGGTAGATGCTTGTGCTATGATGTGCTTAGCTTACTTTGCCTACTATGCTTGCTATACTTAGAGTTGGGTTAGGTCTGATTCATCTGGGTGATGAACTGAGTGAAACGATGTTGTTCCGATGTGATGACGTTATGATGAACTCGATTTGCTAAAGGTAGCGATGAGAGGCTATGTAGGAGTACATAGCGGGTTGTCTCATTGGGACCATTCTTAGGAACTGAGTTCCGTGTTTGTGATCCAAGACTAGTTACTACCACACGTTGGGATACTTCGTTGACCCTCTCGACTTATCAGTCGCTTAGTCCTTAGTCCAGGAGTTGCAAGTAGTTTCTGGTGTTTATAGTATGCTGGAGGCCGTGCGTAGGGCTGACCCTAGGGGTGGGTTACGACGCGGTAGGCAGTGGCACGGTGTACAAAGGGTCACCCGAATGGTGGGCTTGGGAACCATGCGCACATCGTTCGGGGCCGTAGCGGAAACTTCGGCCGGACTTCCGTGCAGGTTCAGTCTCAAATAGGCGATAGCCTGGACTAGAGGTCTTATGCGATTGACGGTCGTGGCCGACTCCCTCGCTGGGCATCCGCTTGAAGGTTGCCGAGGTGCGTGGTTTTATGACCACACAGCGATAAGTGGCGAGAGCGTGTGTGAAGAAGTACACCCCTGCAGGGTATGAAACTATTCGAATAGCTGCGTCCTCGGATACGGACTACTTGGAGAACTTATGTTGTTCATGGATAATCTAATGGATGCTCATAAAAATATCAAGACAAGTGTGAGTACCGTGGATGGCACTCTCCTATGAGGGAAGTGAATCCATGGTGGTGTATTTTTATGGAGTTAGTGGACTCGTGTGCGATATATAAAATGTAAAAAAAGAGTTTAAATTGAGTATTGTAGGTTAGCCATGAGTCAAAGCTGTCATTGCTGCATAAACTCCACCACTCCCTTTGTTGATACATGAGCCTGAATAGACTAGGTCTATTTTAAAGACTTGCTGAGTACATTTGTACTCACGTTTGCTTAATAAATGTTGTAGATGAGACCGAGGACCCATTAGGTGGGTTGTTTCTAGACGTTGAAAATGCCGAATAGTTGGTGTCCTAGCTACGACCTATGCCCTGTGGCGGGCTGTAGATAGCCAGGTCATGTACCTTTTTATCCTTTCATCTATCTGTACCCAGACAGCTTATGCTTCCGCTTGGTTAGTATGAACATGTTTGTATGATTGAGTGTCGGGTCATGGGACCCCTATCTATAAGAACATATTATGCGAGGCTCATCTGAGCCTCTTAAATGAAAGTCATGTTGTTGTATAGTTATGTTGTGATGTCATGGTCGTATCTATGCATATTGGGCATGTCGTGCGTACATGTGACGTGCAACGGTATGTATGGGATCCGACACCTAGTCATGTGCCTTTAGTAGTACTCTTTATGGGAAACTGCCTCTTTGTGCTTCCACCGAGCCATGGTAGCTTGCTACTGCTCCGGACACATTAATTGACCGGCATGTATCCTTCTTTGCTACTATGTTTGTCCCTTCGGGGAAATGTCTCACGGTGTAATGGAGTCCTTGTAGCCTGGTACGACTCGTCTACGTGCAGTGATGGCATTCGTGTCTCATGACGTAATGGAGTCCATGTAGCTTGCTATGACTCGTCTACACACGCTTGAGGCCGACACCTGCATTGCTGGGTTATGTATGCCTGTTTCATATGGATGTGCGGCTTGGGTTCTATGACTAGTTATGTCGGCCCGGGTTCTCTGTCATTTGATTGCCAGCAACATGTTCACATACGTGAGCCAAAAAACGCAAACGGTTCTGGCTAAGGTAAGGCTGCAGCCGTGGAACTTACCGTGCGTGAGGCCGCAAAGTGATGTGATATGTTATAGTCTGGATTCTTATGACTTAGGATGGGGGTCCCGACACACTACTTTTATTTCCAGGCATTAGCTCATTTCTGACACAGCTGCTGTAGCTCGCTTGTTTGTCGGATATGGGGGGCACCATCACGGCTTGAGGTCCAGTCCATAACAACTTCTTGAATGTTGTTGCCTCCTTCTCTCTCGTCATCTTCATTGACACGGTTATTACTCCCAGGGAAGAAAAGACTTATGGTTTCTCCCCCGATTTCAAGAAAAATCATGCGGTCGGCTGGTCCGTGGCCGCCTGGCCCAAGCTTGGCTGACGGATTGCTGACAAGCTTGTTGCCGGCTGGTTCACGACCGGCTAATCAAGGAGCCGGTCACTCTACCCCTGGCCAGCCTACGGCCGGCTGCCCCATGGCCAGACCTTCCGCTGACCTTCGGACGGACGAGAACCCGTCCATTCCCACTGTGATCCAGTACAACGACAAGACAAGACCCCCACGACGGACCCCTGTGTGTCTACAGCGATCGCTGATGCACGAGCGCGCATGGCTACTGCCTGGCCGGTCGTATCGCAAACCATGGCTGACTGCGACCAGGAAGGGCAATAGTGCTGGCACTCCTCAGTCCACTCCATTACCTGCCCCCGCATGGCTACAGCGCTACCGGGCGTACCAGAGACTTCGGCCGGTTGGCGCAAGACGGCGCCACTTGGGCGGCCCGTGTCGCGGCAGGTGCGTGTGGGCCAATCGCGAAGCCGACTAGCAGGCCCCAGTGGGCGATGGGACCGCGTAGCTGGCTGGCCCTATAGACGATGAGACGACACTACGGGCGGGCCCCCTGACCGGACGGAGAGGCTGCCAGCTGGGTCCCCTCTCTCAGTACATTAGGTATATTGTAAGAGGGGGGGTTGGCCTATAACACCCCCCCTAAGGCCCCCATGCATCGGGCACGCAGGAACACACGAAAGAACTCTCCCCTCTCACACTCTCACGTAGAAAAGGATGGGAAGCCGGCTGCTCCTTCTTCCACCTCCAGAAAACAGCTCAAGGAGCACAATTGTAGCCTTATCCACCATTTGAAACTAAACCAGAAGGACTAGGGGTGTTACCTCCCATGGAGGGCCCTGAACCTGGGTACATCATGTGTTCATCACTTCTTGTGCTAATTCTCGTTCCCGAAACCGGTCGGCGTAATCCGGGCCCAACCACCCTCGATAAGCCTACCCATGGCATTTGACATGAGAAAACAACGACAGTTGGCACCCACCATGGGTCCGTCCATGGCGCCGGCCGGAGTCACGGTCCGGGCAGGACCCTTCACAACCTCCCTCGGCCGCCCCGCGTCTGGGCAGAACTGCACGCTCGTGGGGCTAGCTCACGCGGGTCCTGCAGACGTCACTGCTGGTCCCTCCGATGAGTGCCCCGAGAGCGATCCTACGCTAGAGATCGCCGTGGTCACTAAGCGCGTCGACAGGCTAAGCCTTGCCGACAAGCCTACGACCAACGCGTACCCTAGCCCGGTACTCGACTGCACCGACCCGCCCTCGTCTGTGGTTGCACTCACCTTCGGCGAGGACGATGGCTCCCGTATCCGCATGAGGGTGATGACCACCGCCTCCTCCACCTCTTCTGCTCGGACAAGGGCTGAGGCCGACACGGCCATCGCCCGCGCTGGAACCTCCGACCTGCTCGGCTATACCCTTCGGGGTCTGAGCACCCCTATCGCTCCAATAGCGAACCCAGCCACCGTCACACCCGAGCTAGAGGCGACCCGCCGCCTCCTGTTCGAAGGACGCCAGCGCCCTCTCGACCGAGCGGCGCTGAATGGAAGCCGCACAACGGGAGTACATCTCCGCTTATGGTCTCACCCCGGCTGGCACCGATCGTAGCCGACGGGGGGCCGTGCGTGACCACGGCCGCATAGTCGTGGAGATCCTCGGCTTCAATCTTCCAGTCTACGACACCCCCGCGGCCAACTTGCGGACGCCAAGGTAGGCTACGAGGACCTAGATCCCTTGGAAGGCAAGGAGCACGCCTCGCGCGAGCGGCACATTGAGGACCTCATCGACATCGCCAACTCACAGCAAGCCGGGCTCGCCCCGGCGGAGCCTTCTCCGAAGCTGCCCGTCCCTAGGGCGAGGGCACTGGGGCTACGGGCCGTCAGGCGGCTAAGCATTCCAGCTCCCCTCGTGGCTCCGGCAAGCGGGCCGAGGGAAGCAACGATCGCTGCTGCCAGCTATGCGGGAATGAGAAGTCGGCTGTTCACAGCAGGTGCAGGGACATCCCGGCCAGCGGCAGCCTCCGTAACAAGGCGCCGGTCGGCGGTAGCCAGCGCAACCGCAGGCGCACCCTGCCTCCCCGATGGGACCTGACGCCGTCTTTCCCGCCGACCCTCTGCGCCGATCTCGTGGCGCGGTTCGGACCGCGGTTCCCCCATAGCGAGAATGCCGTGCGCCTTTGCCTTGATCGGCTGGTGTATTTGGCCCTCCTCGAGGAGGAGGGCTCGATTGGCCCGACATGCTTCAGCTCCCGGATTCTCAACGAGCCATTCCCGACCGGCTTCACGCTTCCTCGCGACACCCCAAAGTACAATGGGGCCGCCAAGCCGGAGGACTGGCTGATCGACTACACCACCACAGTTGGCATCGCTAGGGGGAACAAGCATGTAGCCGTCCGCTATGCCCCCCTCATGTTGTTCAACTCGGCCCGCAGTTGGCTAAACAGCCCGGCGGATGGCAGAATCAACACCTCGACGGACTTTGAAGAGGCATTCGTCCCCAACTTCATCGGCACCTACAAGCAGCCCGACCACCCTTGTAAACTAGCCATGTGCGTTCAGGGCCCGGACGAGCCCCTCCGCGACTACCTCACCCGATGGACCAAGCTCCGCAACTTATACGAAGGAGTGCACGAGGTGCAAGCCATCCAGTATTCATTGAGGGTTTCCGCGATGACAACTACCTCAAGCACAAGCTCCTGTGCTTCGAGCCAGCAACGCTGGCATACCTCATGGCCAAGGCGGACAAGTACGCCACGGCCGACTGCACAATCCGGGTCAAGGTCAGCACGCCTGGCAAGGCAGCTCCGCCGCCGGCTGCATCACGACAGGCTGCCGACAACCGGTAGCCGCAGAACAACAAACGCAAGACCGACCAGCCGGACTCCCAATACGGGAGCTGGCAGGTCGCCACCATCGAGGAAGAGCAGTCGGCTGCCCAGGCTTCCAGCTAGCGTCAATGCACCGGCAAGGCCGCCTGGCATCCCAAGCTCACCATTGAGCTGATGCTCGACCTCCCCCCTGCAAGAATCATTTCGAGGCCAAGCCGTCCATGCACATGCTCTGGCTGTGCAGTTTCTCACAGCGGTTGTCCCGGGGGACCGCCTTCCAGCTCCTCCTGCGCCGCCTCTCTGGGCACCGGCACCGGCTCCTGCTACCGCTCCGGCCCTAGCTCTGGCTCCAACCCAGCACGACGGCCGCCTGCTCGACTAGTTCCCTAACCAGGACGGATCCTATGTCGTCTTCACCAATGAAGAGACGGACAAGCATACCCAGCGCAGTCTCAAGCGCAAGGTGAACGCCACCATGCCTTCAACCCCCAGTTCATGCAGTGGTCCGAGAAGCCGGTTACCTGGTGCGGGTCTGACCAACTTGCCATTATTCCAAGCCTTGGTAGCTACACCTTCGTCCTCGATCCCACCATCTTCTCCGAGAGACGCACTTGCGCTTCTCGCGGGTGTTGATCGACGGGGGCAGCCGCATCAACACCATCTACCATGACATGATGCTCAAGCTGGGGCTCAAGGAGGAAGACCTGCGAGCGAGTCGGACGGTTTTCCATGGCATTGTGCTGGGAAAGTTCTCCGCCCCCATCGGCAAGATCAAGATCGACGTTCTCTTTGGTGGCCAGAGCCACTTCCGCCGCAATCCGATATGGTTCGGGGTGGTGGACCTCGACAGTCCCTACCACGCGCTGCTGGGCTGGCTGACTCTCATCAAATTCATGGCGGTTCCCCATTATGCCTACCTCAAGATCAAGATGCCGGGTCCCAAGGGCATCATCACCATCGCCGGCGACTATAAGATGTCGCTTGCGTGTGCACGCGATGACAGCCGGCAGGCCGAAGCCCTGGAGATAGCGAAGGAGAAGCGGTAGCTTGACCGGCTCGTGGCCCAGACCCCTGGCCAGCAGGCCATGCCGACTCTTCCGTCGTAGTCGGCCAGTGAGGCATCATTCTAGCCGTCGAAGGACACAAGACAGGAGCCACTCGACCTGGCCAACCCCATGCAGTGCATCACCATCGACGCCCGCCTTGACAGCAAATAGGAAGGCGATCTAGTCGACTTCCTCCGTGAGAATCGAGACATCTTTGCATCGTCTCCAAAGGACATGCCAGGTGTTCCGAGAGGAAGTTTGCCAAGTACAAACTTCAAGTACGGCCGGATATGAAGCCGGTCAAGCAACCCCTGCATCGTTTCTCCAAGGAGAAGAGACGTGCTATAGGCGAAGAGATTGCCTGGCTGCGCACAGCCGGCTTCATCATGGAAGCGTTCCACTTGGAGTGGCTGGCTAACCCAGTCCTGGTGCTGGAGAATAAAAAGACTCCGCGCATGTGTATCGAGTACACGAGCCTGAACAAGGCATGTCCCCAAGGACCCGTTCTCCTTGATGTGGATCTATCAAGTCATCTACTCCATGGACGGTTACGACCTGCTGTCTTTCCTGGTCGTCTACTCGGGCTACCATCAGATCAAGCTAGACCTGGCCGGCTGGCTAAAGACCTCCTTCATCACCCCTTTCGGGTCCTACTGCTACATCACCATGTCCTTCGGCCTAAAGAACACAGGCGCCATGCAAAACTGCCTTCTGTCTCGGATAGGCAGGAACGTTCACGCCTATGTTGACGACATCATCATCAAGACCAAGAAGCACTTCATCCTCCTCGACGATCTCCAGGAGACATTCACCAACTTGCGCGAATACAAGATCAAGCTTAACCCGGAGAAGTGCATCTTCGGCGTCCCAGCCGGCACACTCCTGGGTTTCTTCGTGTCTGCTCGTGGCATCAAAGCTAACCCTGAGAAGATCAGGGAAATTGAGTGCATGCCCAAGCCGACCCTACTCCGCACCGTCTAGAAGTTCACCGGCTGCCTCGCCTCGCTCAGCCGGTTCGTCAGCCGGCTGGGGGAGAAGGCCCTGCCCCTATATGGGCTCTTGTGAAAGATGGCTTTGGTTGAGCCGGACCACGACTCCACGAGGAAGCCGGCCATGTTCGAGTGGCCCAACAAAGCGGATGAGGCTTTCCGTGGTCTCAAACGGGAGCTCACCAGTGCACCTATCTTGGTGGCTCCCATTGAGAAGGAGCAGATGCTCGCATACATTGCAGCCACCACACGCCTGATCAGCGTCGTGCTGGTGGTGGAGCGACCAGAGGAGGGAAAAACGCTGCCGCTGAAGTCCCACGTCTACTACCTCAGCGAGGTCCTCTCCGCCTCCAAGCAAAACTGCCCCCACTACAAGAAGATTTGCTACAACATATACATCGCCTCCAAGAAGGTCAAGCAGTACTTACAGGAGCACACCATCACCATGGTGAGCACGGCCCCGCTCAGCGAGATCATGAGAGGCTAAGACGCCACCGGCCGGATCGCCAAGTGGGACATCGCCCTCACCGACCATGAGAGTCGGTATGAGCCGCGCACCACCATCAAGTTGAAGACGATGGCTAACTTCCTCGTCGACTGGGCCGAAATCGAGTTCGTGCCGCCTACCCCAGACTCCACACATTGGCGCATGCATTTCAATGGGTCGACCATGTGAACCGACCTAGGATCCGGTATCGTCCTGTCCTCCCAGAAAGGGGACCATCTCAAGTATGCACTCCAGATCCTCTTCACTTCCTCCAACAACGTGGCGGAGTACGAAGCACGCGTCCACAGGCTCCGGCTTGACTCCGACCTCATGGTACAACAAGTCTCTGGTGAGTGGGATGTCAGGGATGCCAACATGGCCAGCTATCGCTTCCTTGTCTAGCAGCTCACCGGCTCCTTCGAGGGTTACGAGTTCCACCACATCCCCCGAGCGGACAACGAGGCGGCCGATATGCTGGCAAAGATTGGCTCCACCCGGCAGGCCATCCCAACTAGCGTCTCCCTCGAATAGCTATGCAAGCCTTCGATCAAGCCATCTCCCGACTCGGAGTCTATCTTCGTGATGGCCCACACCGTCGGCCCTTCATTAGGTCCGGCTGCCCAGCCGGCACCACCGGTCCTGGCCGCTCTACCGGCACCACTAACTCCGGCTTCCCAGCCGGCACCACCAGCTCGGACTACCCAGCCGGCACCACCAGCTCTGACTGCCCAGCCGGCGCCACCAGCTCCGACTGCCCAGCCGGTGCCACCAGCTTCGACGGTCGTGATGGTCGTGTCGGCTCCGACTCCCCATGCCCCCACGATCCTCGGCTATGTGTTCGCGACCATCATGATGGAAATTGATGCATCTCCTGCTGCCTCAGTCCCAGGGGCTGGTGAGCCAGGCCCAGGGACTGGTCAGCCGGCCCCGGGGGCTGGCGAGCCAGCCTCGCGGACTGGTTAGCCGGACACGAGGGCCCCATCCTCCTCCGACGCACCACTCAAGCCCGAGCCGGCTCCCGTCTCGGCACCTTCGTGGGCCCAGCCCATTTTAACATTCCTCTTGCGCCGCGATCTCCCCCCTGATGAGGCCACAGCAAGAAAAATCCAGCACCTGGCCCCGGCCTACAACATCATCAACCACGAGTTGGTTCAGAACTAGCTCCACTCGCATTATTCAAAGCTGCGTCGAGATAGAGAAGGGGCAAGAAATCGTCCTCGACATTCACTAGGGCGAGTGCGGGCATCACACCGCCTCTAGGACCCTAGTGGCCAAGGCATTCCGCCACGGTTTGTACTGGTGAACGGCGTTGGAGTAGGCCAAGCGGCTGGTCATCAAGTGCTAACGGTATCATTGTTTTAGCACGCAAAGCAACCTATCGGCAACAGCCATCGAGACCATCCCCCTCTCATGGCCCTTTGCCATTTGGGGGCTGGACATGGCGGGACCCTTCAAGACCGCGAGAGGCGGCATGAAGCATCTACTGGTGACCGTCGACAAGTTCACCAAGTGGATCGAGGCCAGGCCCATCAAGAAGTTAGACGGCCCCGCGGTCATCCAGTTCGTCGAGGACATTGCTACTTCTCGAGCGTGCGTTGGTTTTCGGTGAAGAGGAACAATTTGATGCAGCAAAGTAGATAAGTATTTCCCTCAGTTTTTGAGAACCAAGGTATCAATCCAGTTGGAGATACAAACGATCCACAAATAGATGTATCTGCACAAGGAATCAAACTCTTGCACCCAATGCTACAAAGGGGTTGTCAATCCCTTCACTGTTATTTGCAAGGATGAGATCTAGTAGAGATAGATATAATAGGGTGCTTGAACAGAAAGTAAAACTAAAAGTAAAAATAAGGCACCAAGTATTTTTGGTGTTTTTGGTTTTAGATCGGAAAGTATAATATGGAAAATAGACCCCGGGGCCATAGGTTTGACTAGATAGCTTCTCTAATGATGGCAAGAATTACGGTGGGTGAACAAATTACTGTCGAGCAATTGATAGAAAAGCTAATAATTATGAAGATATACAAGGCAATGATTATGCATATAGGCATCAAGTCCGTGAGAAGTAGACCGAAACGATCCTGCATCTCTTACTATTACTCCACACATCAACCGACTCCTATCTGCATCTAGAGTACTAAGTTCATCAAGAACAAAGTAATGCATTAGATAAGATGACATGATGTAGAGGGATAAACTCAAGTAATATGATGAAAACCCCATCTTTTTACCCTTGATGGCAACAATACAATACGTGCCTTGCTACCCCTACTTTGTCACTAAGTGAGGACAGCGCAAGATGGAAACAAAACTAAGCACTTCTCCTATTGCAAGAATTACTAATCTACTTGGCCAAACAAAACCAATAACTCGAAGAGACTTGAAAACATATGAAATCATGCATATAATAATTCAGGAAAGACTCAAATAATATTCATGGATAATCTGAACATAAACCCACAATTCATCGGATGTCGACAGACACACCGCAAAAAGAGTATTACATTGGATGGATCTCCATGAAGATCATGAAGAACATGTTATTGAGAAGCAAAAAGAGAGAAGAAGCCATCTAGCTACTAGCTATGGACCTATAGGTCTGTGGTGAACTACTCACGCATCATCGGAAGGCCAATGGAGTTGATGTAGATGCCCTCCGTGATCGAATCCCCCTCCGGTAGATTACCGGAAAAGGCTCCAAGATAGGATCTCTTGGGAAAGGAGGCTTCTGGCGGCGGAAAAGTGTTTTCGTGGCTCCCTTTAATTCCAAAAAAATCATTTTGGAGGTTTTATTCCTTTTGGACTCCGTTTAATATTCCTTATCCGCAAAACTCAAAAACAAGGAAAAAACAAAAACTGGCACTAGGCTCTAGATTAATAGGTTAGTCCCAAAAATAATATAAAATAGCATTTTAATGCATATAAAACATCAAAAACAGATAATATAATAGCATGGAACAAGCAAAAATTATGGATACATTGGAGACGTATCAGACATCATAGTCCGCTAAGGCGTCCCGCATAGCATCATCACTAAGAATGGCACGAACTTTGCCGAGGGCGTGCTGGCACGTTTCTACGCCAAGCAAGGCATTTGGATCGACTTGGCTTCCGTCGCACACCCACTGTTGAATGTCTAGGTCGAGAGGGCCAACGACCTAATTCTGGCCAGCATCAAACCCCAGCTCGTGGGGCGACTTGTCCAGTCAGTCGGCTGCTGGATTGAAGAGCTGCCAGCTGTCCTCTGGAGCCTCAAGACAACGCCCAAGCAGTCGACCGGCTACACCCCATTCTTTCTCATATACGGGTCCGAGGCAATCATCCCCACCGACATCGAGTTCGATTCGCCTCTGGTTGCCCTGTATACGGAGAAGGATGCGAAGGAGGCAAGAGAAGATGGCGTCAACCTACTTGAAGAGGCACGCAAACTGGCTTTGAGCCGGACGTCCATCTAGCAGCAAAAGCTCCGGCACTACCACAGCAAGCGGATCCATCCACTCTCCTTCCACGAAGGAGACTTGGTGCTCAGGCGGATCCAGCGAACTGCGGGTTAGCACAAGCTGTCCTCCCCATGGGAGTGCATGTTCATCATCAGCAAGGCACTGCACAACAATGAGTACCATCAGATAGACGCCCAGAAGCCACAAAAGCACAAGAGAGATGCCTCTAGCGAGGAGGCGGAGCGTCCATGGAACGTGGCGCTCCTGCGACCGTTCTACTGCTAAGAAAGAAAATCCGTGTATGTATGTATCTTCCCTTCTGTTCAAACTTAATGAATGCAACGGGGGCCCCAAGCAGGAAATATGGGCACGCCATCTTTCAATTCCTTCAAAGGTTTGTCATTAGTTAAAGCATAGCACCCGGGTCCGGCTCCCCGGCCCGAGGGCTCGCCGGCTCTCCTCCGAGACGGACAAGTAGTGTGAGCAAGCAGCCCTCTACTACCCCACCCTACCCAGCCACAGCTTGGCTCCCAGTTGTCCGGCTGACTGGACCTTGGGGTAGGACGGAATTTATCACACGAAAACCGCCTGACGAGCAGCATCCGGACAGGTCCAACCAGACCATGTCACTTCTAACAGCCAGCCTCTATCGTCTCACCCCAGCCCTATTCGGTCGACTCTAAAGCCCGATCGTTTTCCCAAGGACGATGTCGTGTCCCTGTCCCAGACCGGCTTCCAGCTAGCTAGCAGGCGAGGCAGAAGCCGGAAGGAATCCCTGCGTGAAATATGAGTAGAAAAACAAAGGGCAAAGGAGGATCTGAGACGCATACATTAAAAGCAACAAAAGGCTGCATGCCAAAGCTTCATTACAATACACCCCAATTGTTGGAAATGCATCTTAAAACGAACAAGTCTTGTATTGAAAAGAAGGAGATACAAAACGCACAAGGCCACTCAGGCTGTCAACGCATCGCCGGCTGGCTCCACGTTTCACACAGGGGAGGTTGCGGCCTTCGGGTCCGCCTCCGGGGCCTCCGCGACCTCGGTATCACTACCGGTGCTGGAGGCAGTGCTCTCGTCGGCGACCTCCTCATCTGCGGGCCCCTAGGGGTTGTCGAAGGAGTCCTCGGCAACCAGCTCGCCATCCTCACCAAGCACCGGTAGGAACTCGTCCGAGTCGATGTACGAGGCCAGCTCGTTGGCCCGGCGGACAAGGGCACCTTCACGAGCAAATCGGTCCGCCTCTGAAACATCACGCATTGTGGCCAGCCGGTCAAGATTGACACTGGGGTACCACGACGTGATGAACCGGAGGGCCATATGCGCGCCGGCTCAAGCTGCCGCCGCCTTCCAAACCTCGATCCGGGCCACCGCGTTTTCTAGCCACAGGGCCACGCAGTCCATTAGGGCCCCACGACCTGGCCAGAGGGACGAGATCACCTCCTTGCTAGCCATCTTGAGTCGGTCCATGCAGCGTTGGACGTGCATCAGCCGGTTCTCCATGGCCAGACCAAGCTCCACCATGTCCTAGCCGGTATTTCCTTGATATCCTGCCTGCACTGCCGCACGCACTCCCAATAATCTGCCATGGCTTGCTCAGCACGGTGCTGGGTTTCCAGGAACCGCTTTGAGAAAAGAAAAAGAATCATCAAAAAGGTCGAAAGTATCGGATTTCAGGCTCCGCAAAACCCTTAAGGTTCAAACACAGGGGCCTGAGCGAAGGTTTCCCGTGGCCTCACTCAACCTAGCTCGCTACTCGATGGACATTGCAGCGAACTCGCAAGATAACGAGGAAGAAGATGAACATGACAGTTTACCCAGGTTCGGCCCGCTGCGAATAGTAATACCCTACTCCTGCTTTGGTGGATTGCCTCTCGTCCAGGTTGTGGTGCATGAACTAGTATAGCGTTCTTGAGCCTCACGAGGGGGGTGTCAATGTGTGTTCTTGTTTCTCTGCCTTGCGGTGGTGTACTAGGTGGCTAAGCGTTCGATCCGATCCCCTCTATGGTGTGACCTAGCCTCTATATATAGCGGCGGCCCAGGTCCTCCTCCCTTATCACAATGGCGGAAAGGGATCCCACAATGGCCAAATTCGAAGGGGGACGGGAGTACAGCCGCACCCTGTCCAAAGGAGGTCTTCACCTGCAAAGTAGATGTAGGTGATGCAGTAGTGGGCTTAGCAATGACATCCGCCCTGCGGGGCTCGTGGTCGTGGTCTTGTTGTAATAGAAGGGAAATCTTTGGGCGTTGCTTTGGGAACCCACGTACGTCCTTCACTACAGGAATCAGGCACTTTGCCATCCACCATGGCAGACAGCAAAGTGCACAAAGGCGGACGGCACAATTTTGGGTCGAACAAACTCCGGCAAAGGGGTTCTTTGCCGTCTGCTTCGGCCTAGCGGACGGAAAAGATTCTTTGCTATCAGCTTGCAGATGGCAAAGGTCTTGGACGGCCTATTACCCACGGCGTCACCGTTAGGTGGCTAACGGCCCCACCACTTTGCCATCTGCCGCCCGCCCCCCTTTGCCGTTATCCCCCGACGTCACAGACCCTACCTTTGTCGTCTGCCTTGGCCACCCCCTGCACCCCTCTTTGCCATTTTCCGCGTACCCCCCGCCCCCTTTGCCATCCGCCGAGTCCCCCCACGCTCCCCCTTTGCTGTCTGCCTCAAACGGCAAAGAGGCCAAATGGCCCTAGCCTGGTGTTCCCAGGTTTTACAGGTGGCCGCCACGCGGCCACTTTGCCGTCCGGGCACACCGCAAAGGGGCCATTGCCATACGGGGCAGACGACAAAGAGTTTTCTTTGCCTCTTTTTTTGTTTTTGTTACATTCAACAATTCTCAAACAAACAATATTTGATATCTACATAAATATTTCACAGAAACAATGTGCAATAGTCATATATGATCAACCAACAATTATACCAAATTAAAAGTATCAAATGCCACATTGTTCGCCATATTACAATATAGGTTCATCCATACATACATATAGTATCATCGATACAAATGACTCAATACGTGAAAACAGAAAGTAAACCTAGCACTACATCAAAGCAAGCTGCCGTCAACTCGTCTCAAATCTGCAAAATTGGAAATAAGAAAGTTAGAAAAATAATACTAGAATTAAGAAGTAGAAGAAGATCTAGAATTACAAGAAGATGAAGAAGATGAAGGGCCTGTTTGGTTCATGACAGACTTTGCCACAACTAACCTTAGGCAAAGTGTGGCTGCCACAAAAAGTGTGGCTAACAAAGTGGCCACCACAAAGTGTGGCAAGATTTGGCAAAAAGTTGAGTCTACGGCACGTGGACCATATAACTACAAAAGTGTGGCTAGCCAAAAGTGTGGCAATGAACCAAACACATGCCTAAGGGGTTGTGGCATGACTATGGTTAGGCGTGGCAACCTTAGGTTGGGGACCAAACATCCCCGAAGAAGTGTTTTTCTTCTCTCTCCGTCTCCTCTTGTTTTTCTTCTTGTCATTGCTTACATGTGTCATTTTAGAGCTAACCTAGGTAATTATCACATTTTTTACCTAACTAAGATTATTGTGTCATTTTGCAAGAAAATAAGCTAAGTTTATGGCATCTATGATGTTACCTAGTCTATTATGTTATTTTTGAGATAAGTAAGCTTATTATGTCAGTGTGGAGGAAACAATCCTAGGTATAGGTCATTTAGAGCTAACTTAGGTACAATATGTCATTTTGGAGGTAAGTAAGCTTACTATGTTATTTTAGAGGAAACAAAGCTAACTTAGGTAAAATATGACATGTGTCTAAGTGCTAAGTTTGTCATTGTGCTAAGTTTGTCTAAGTGATATGTTTGTCTTTATTTGAGAAAATGAGCCAAGGAAGTGGCATATTAGGGATTACCGTCCTCGCCATGACGGAGGTGATGCACCAGGGTTGCTCGGGTCATGCGATGCAAATCGGGAGTTATGTTGTACCAAAGATCATTTGCATTAGCATGACGACGCTGAAATGTTTAGACTTGATCTACCGGTGAAATGCTAAGACTAATGAACATTGAAATGAAACTCATTATTCTAGCCGTGGTACTGACTGGCATCGGCGGAGGGGTCTGGCCAGTCTTCTCGCACAAAGTCTGCACATTTGGTTTTGACAAGTAAATCATATTGGATATTAATGAAAAGAACATGTAGTGCATGATTTGGCTAATGTGAAGAAGAAACTTACCACGATGAGCTCGTACATGGCCCGGTTAGATGCACCGTTCCGTTCCCTTGCCTCCTCCAACAACCTAGTCATCCTCTCCTCCAGATCCCTCTTCTCCTCCGCCACCTGCCAGGCCTGTTCCGCCAGAAGCGCCTGGGTTGTCTCTCTCTCTTTCTGCAGAGCAGCCTTCAACACAACTCCTCATTATCATTGTAATTATCGTTGTTCGCACGTACAATGTAATGGAGGAAAGCTATCTGAGTTCGTATGACTAATCTCGATGGCGAGCTAGAGTGGCCATGGACAAGGCGACATCTCAGGACAGGAGCTCGTTTGGCGCGCCTTGATATACCAGAGGTGCTCGAAGACCGTATATGTCAATCTACAATGGCTATCGCGCCATGGGGCCTCCCGTGGCCAGCTATCATCACCAGGTCTAATTCAATATGATACTGGCTCGGGTTGAAGTCCTCCCCATTCACCGCCTTCCCCACATCTCTGTACCTCATGAGCTTGTTGTGGGAGGAGATATTGATGAAGTTCTTAGGATTATCGAGGTCAGACTCAGAGAATGCCTTGACCTTCTTGTATGAGGCAGTGTGGGCCGTGGCATATAGGTTGTACACCTTTGGCACCTCCGTCTTATTGTGATGAGCATACAAGAGAGGAACAAAGTATTAATAATGGGTAAACCTAGCACTACAAGAATGAATTGCAGGAATCATGAAGCAAAACACATACCAAGTTCCGCCCAAACTGATAAATGTTGGCGTTGCAATGAAGGCATGGCACACCGTCCATTTGGGCATGCCGTGCCATGGCATCATCGTGGAGGACTCGCCATTGGTTAGAGCACGATTCATTCACCAACGCCTCCCAACAATCCATCTTATCTGCACACCATCTCGAGGGCACCTAAGTAAGTAAAGAGAAATTTGAGAGCTATGCCTACGAATCAAAGCAAGGAAACTAAGTAGAAGGCCTTAAGAATAGGTAATTGCCTTCATTTACTGATCCTTGTCCAGAAACTTTTGGTGGGACGATGACTTGGCCTTCTTAATATGCTTCGAGGCGTAGTAGTCTCGAACAGCCTGTACCCGAGCCTCGTGCCGTTAGTTCTGTAGTAGGCACCTGTACTCGTAATCAATAAGCGTTGCCACAGCCTCCTCCTTTCCCTCGACACACCTGTAGAAGGTATGCAATCAAAAGAGACATCACTGATTAGTACAATAACTAGCTATGATTGATTTTTAATTTTGTAAAGGAGAAATTACCCAGAACTTCCTGATGACTATGTCGGCCCTCGTGTGGCACAACACACCGTCGATCATCTCCTCCAGTGGGGCCGGGGCAGCCAAGTAGTGCTCCCACTTCGATCCTACCTCTTCTTGCTGACCCTCTCCAAGCAATGTGCCAAACCCGGGGAAGTTATGCCATAAAATCACACCAATGATGGAGTTGGGCATGCGGACATCCTTGGTGTGAATCCAACCCCTGCACCATGACAAGGCCAACACATTAGATATGTGAAGAAACATGAAGGCAAAAGGATTAAAAAGAGTAAATGCACTTACTTCAGTGACTCAGGCTTAATAAGACACCTCTGCTCGTGGGTTACCGGCACTTGTACAGTGATCCCAGAGATCAGTGCTCACAGAACACATAGAAGCTGAATAACAAGAGTCTTACATCCAGATTTAGCGTCTTACACAAATAAAGACCATGAAGGTCTAGTCTTACATAGACAGGGCCACATCGGCCAAGAAATTAAACAGAACAAGCAGCGGAAATCTTGATTGAAAGCATGAACCCATTGCCATCTGCCTCAACCTACAGGCATTCTGACTGGGAAGCGTCCTAGTTTGCATATTCGTCACCAACTAACTGTTCAACATATTCCTGTTCCTCCATGTCTGGCCAATTAAATATCTAGTGGCAAGCCAAGGGGTACTTTCAATGTACTCCCAAGCAACCCATGTTTGGATAAAGGTAATAACAATGCATGACATAGCGCTAATAAGTATTTTGCGGAAAGCTAATTTTGAACGCAATGACATGATCAAGTAACTAGGTAAGCATGCATCATCAGTTGGCATATATCCATATGAACAAGTTACAGTTATCATCATCAGCAGGAGTTGAACATCTCATGTTCATTTATTATGCTCAGTCATCGGACTCAGTCAAGCGTCAAGCTAAGTCATCGGACTTAGCTCAAGTAACCTCTTTGTCACCAACACACACACACACACTCACACCAAGTTTGCGAAAACATCCGGACATAGTTTAAGAAGGACCTCCAACTGTCCATGAACGCGAACATGGCTATTAGAATAGTTTTACACTCTGCAGAGGTTACACAGTTTACCCACAAGACTCGGGGAACTTTCCTGTCATCCACGACTAGCGGTATATAACATACCCGAGGGAAGCACCTGAACAATGCCTTTCCCCTGGCGATACTAAACAAAGAGTCCACTCCATTGGTACCCAGCCCACATGACGTACATCACTCGTAGCATCCATTCAGGGACAAACAGTGTGCCCGGTGCCTGTGAAGACAGCGCATGATCGTCCATACTGGCATGACCCCGTATCGAGAGTGACCACGCCACTCCCGCCACTAGTAATGCGGGCCCCTTGCCAGTACCCACCAAAGTAATCAACGGAACCCCATCCCATAAGGGGTATCGTGGTTGCGCATATAAGGATGGGACGGTTAGCAGACCTTAATACTCTCTTTTTTAAAAAACAAACCCTCAACTTGTTCCGGTACACCACTTCTTTCTCAAGTGGTCACCCATCTCATCATCATCTCCCTCGGGCATTAGTGGCACCCGATGAGGTTTTCGAAAAGTCTTTGAAAGTACTTTTGCTTCCATCACCATGCATATTACCGATCCCACTTGCATAGCATCTATTAGCCACCTAACTACTCCCACCCGCATAACCCTCATAAGGTGGTAGGGTCATGCATGATGCAAGTGTCAACGGCAAAAAGTACTAGAAGCAACCCACCGAAGTGGTCACTACTCCACATGATCAAATATAACGAAAGTAAAGTGCTATATGACATGCAATGAAAATGGTTTCTTAACATGGTCAAAGGGCTACTTGACTGGCTCAACAAAGTCTTTGGGGTCTTCAAAGTCTTTGGGTCCGACTCCCTCGTCAATAGTGCAATCTATCGTCGCGATAAAATAAGCATCAAAAATAATAGAGCACACAAAGCTAATATTAAAAAGCTATCCTATTCTGACAAATACTAAAAACTATAATAAAAATATTCTCCTAAGCTTTCGTCATGAAATAGGTTTTCAAGTCTATTTTTAATAGTGGCTAAAAATGCCAAAAAGGGTTTTTAAAATAAAACTGTACATAAAATGTTTTCAAATATTTTTACTAGTGGCACTAGTAAATTCTATGGAATATTCTAGGAATTTAGGTGGAAAATAATAGGATTTGGATTTTTTTATTTAAACCTGTGGGATTTTTAGAAAAATCCCACAAAAAGAAAAAGAAAAAGAGAGAGGGAGGCCTCTGAGCCTGGGCCAGAGGTGGCCAGCAGCTAGGCCAGCCCAGCTGGCCAGCCAGCCGGCCACACGCGCGGTCAGGTTCAAACCTGATGCGCGGGGCCCGGCTGTCGGCGACCGCGAGGGGAGAGAGAGAGCACGGGAGGGGGAGATGAGAGGCCGACAAGTGGCACCCACCTGTCAGATCCTTCTCCCATCTCAGGGCAGAGAGGGGAGGCGCTCACCAATGGGGATGCAGGGCACGTCAACGGCAGGCGAATGCGGGAATGAGCTCGGGGCTGAGTCGCTGGTCCAGGAGAGGTCGAAGGGGCACCGGAGGTGGTCGGAGTCGCCCGCCGCGAGTACCTGCGGCGGACGAAGCTTTGGGAGCGACCGCCGGGGCTGTCCTGGGCTGCAAAAGGAGTAGGGGTGTGATAGCCTGGCTTATTAGGGATGATAGACTACTCATATCAATAAGGAATTCCTTCTTTTCCGGAAGCCCATTCAAATAGAACTCCTAGGTTAAGCGTGCTTCGCTTGGAGTAGTTCTAGGATGGGTGACCGATCGCGAAGTTGGTCCTGGGTGCGCATGACCGCCAGGATTAATGACTACCGGCGGGTGTGTCCGGGGCACTACAAGGGGAGAGGGGGAATGGCATCAGTGGAGGGAGAGAGGACCAGCCGAAGAAGAAAGAGGGCTGGAGGGGCTCTCTACCCGTAGATTGATGGCAGGGCTGCCGCCGTGGTCCTTGGCTCGATTGTAGGACCGAGAGTATGTCTAGAGGGGGGGGTGCTTAGACTACTTGACCAAATAAAAGTTTTGCCTATACCAAGTTTTAGGGTTGACAGTTTTTAGCATTTCATGGCAAGTCAAGTACACCCTACACATGCAAGTCTAAGAGTATATAGCAGCGGAAAGTAACAACAAGCATGTATAGAAGGGATAGGGTAGGAAGATCAAACGCAGTTGTAGACACGATGATTTTTCCTGTGGTTCCGATAGGTGGCGCTATCGTACATTCACGTTTATGGAGTCTTCAACCCACCGAGGGTAATGGTCACGAGAGTCCACAGAGTGCTCCACCCAAAAGGGTCCACGAAGTAGCAACCTTGACTATTCCACAACGGCTTCCGTCCACGAAGGACTAGCCTCACTATGGGTAGATCTTCATGAAGTAGGCGATCTCCTCGACCTTAAAAACTTGCTGGTTCACTCCACAACATGAAGTAAGAGGCTCCCAAGCGACACCTAACCCATCTAGGAGGCACCACCCTCCAAAAGGTAATAGGCTCGGTAATGACGATGAACTCCTTGCTCTTGTGCTTCAAGATGATAGAATCCTCAACACACAATCTCTCTCTCACAGGTTTGGCTTGGTAGAAGAGATGGGATTGGTGGAAAGCAACTTGGGGAGGCTAGAAATCAAGATCCATATGATTGGAGTGGAATATCTTAACCTCAACACAAGGGTAGGTGGTTCTCTCTCAGAAAATCTGATAGGATATGTATGGAATAGTTCTGAGTGTTTCTCTTTCGAGTAGGTGGTGGTGAAGGGGTATATATAGGCATCCTCAAAAATCCAACTGTTGCACACAAAATGACCAACTCGGTGACACCGATCTGTTAATCTCGGTGGTACCGAAGTGACCAAAAGGTGGCAACTTTTGAATCTCGGTGAGACCGATATAGGAAACTCGGTTGCACCGATAAGGTGACCAACGGTCAAATTTCCAATCTCGGTGATGCCGATCTAACATTCTCGATGGTATCGATAATGTAAATTTGCGTAACAGAAAGTTGGCAACCTAAACTCGATGGCACCGGTATGGAATCAGTTGCACCAAAGTGTCTAGGGTTTGTTTGAGTCTCTCTAGGTTCTGGAATCGGTGGCATCGGTATGGGAAAGTTGGTTGCATCGATTTTGAGTGTTAGGTATGGAACAGACTTTGGTGGGAGAGTTTGTGGATGTTTTTGGCGACTATCACTTGTGCACGTTTGAGCATATTGTTCACCAACAAAACCTTACCCCCTTTTAATAGTATTGGCTTTCCTATGGACTCAAAGTGATTTCTAACAAATATAAAATGTAGAGTCCTTTTGCTTGAAGCTTGGCCAACCAATTTCCTCGCATCTTGGGGTATGTCCACAATCTCCTTTTGCCAATCCTATCATTGAACATTTCCTGAAATATACTTGGTGGAAACATTAGTTCAATGACTTATATGTTGTTATTAATTACCAAAACCACCAAGGGAGCAAATGTGCTTTCAATCTCCCCCTTTTTGGTAATTGATGACAACATATAGATCATAGCTTTGACATATGATAAAATCAATGAATATTATCGTCGCTTTGGGAGGTATGTGATAAGCAAGAGCTCCCCATAAATTTGTGCATTATTTTGAATTTGCGTTTGAATGCGAATGCACAATCTATTAGGTATACGGAGCACTTCTTCCATGTCACATAAAACTTGGTGGTGTGCGAGAATAATTAGAATGAATAACAAAGCACAACACAATCAAGCAAAGGTGAATGATCATCTCATAAGCATTAAGATGATAGGAAATAGTAGCATCACACATAAGGCGTAAAATAGTAGCATAACACACATGATCATACTCTCAACACAAGGAACCAAAAGACGAAATGTTTTAAAAAGCAACAAACACCAAAACGATCTCTCGCTCGAAGGCTAAAGATCTATATACACTTCTCCCCCTTTGGCAACAAGTTACCAAAAAGTTCAAAGGCATACATCTAATCATTCTTGGGCTGATCTCCTCCGGTTGTTGATGAAGGAGTCGAGAGAACATCGTCGGCGAATTTCTCTGCAGATGTTGTGGATGGAGTTGGAGTGGCAGCTGGAGGAACTGGAGTAGATGGAGTAGGAGCTAAGGTGACAGCAGTAGGAGCTGATGAAGAGGGCCTCAAGTCTGGAGTTGGCATAGTGGTTGATCTGGCCTGGGAATGAAACTATGTTCCTATCCTGAGAGGTGATTCATCCTCATCATCATCATCATCATCTAAAGAAGTAGTCTGAGGAAGAGGCACTGAGCTAACTTACTTCTTGAGCTCATTGACTGTCTTACTCAGCCCATCCACATTATCATTAAGGGTCTTGATCCTGTTTTCAAAGATCCTCACAAGACTGTTCTATTTGTCCAGAATCCCGTTAATGTCCTTCTGCATACCCTGAACTGATGATATCAACAGATCCATGTGCTCATTCCTGGATCTAGGCACCTGAGCACTAGCGGCTCGAGCTGCCTCTGCTTCTGCCTGAGTTGCAGCTGAAGTGGGATGATCTGGGTTCATCACCACAACATTGTCCTCGAGATCTGGCTGTAGGGGTAAATGTGGACGATCTAGAGCAAAAATGTGCTTCTCCAACTTTGAATTGATAAGCATCTGGATGTTGGGTGCATAGCAACAAGAGCGCTTCTGGTCAGCAGCAACCCTCTTGATTGTCTCAACAATCGAATCCATGACTCTGATCCTGGTGTGTTTGTAAAGGTGGATCAACATATTGATGGAGTGGCATCGGATCATCTTGTCATCTCCTGACTTGGGCATCAAGGTATGCCTCAGAATGGTGTTCACTATGCGGAGGCCATCCTGAAGAAAGTAGATTGATCCTAGCCTGTGAGACTTCACATTGGTAGCAGGGATCTCCTCGTACATATTTTCCATAGCATTATGGCTCTCCTTGGATTCTGAGTATACATCCAAGTCACCATCCTGTGCTTCAGGAACTCCTAAGATAGCAGCCCATTCTTCAATAGTCGATTCATACCTTGCACCTTCAGTCATCCATACAATTCTACCATGTCCATAGAAATGTGTAGTGGAGTAGAATTGCATGATCATCTCATCGTTCCAAGCAGTGAATTCTCTGCCAACAAACTCTTCCAAACCTATGCAGTGGAAATTGTCTTGGACACTTGGAAAGTAGTCCTTGTTTTCCTCGATGAATTTCCAGTCAACATACCGCATATCACTCACAGCTGGACTCTTGTCAAAAAGCATAGTCTCACAGAAATCCTGTTGCTCCTTGGTATAAAATCTGTAGTCCACAGCTGTCTTCTTCCTCTGGGCATATGGATCTATAGCTCTCCAAGCTCTCAATCTTGAATCCTTCCTCTTCTTCATATATTCAGCTAGTGGGTAGCTGGCATTGTGTACCAGAAGGTGAGGTCTGAGCTTCATCAAAGTTTTCAAGTCATCATCATCTTCAACTCTAGAAGCAGTCCCTTTGTTTTTCTCAGAAGCTGGAATCTGCCTGGATGTCCTCTTAGGTTTCTCATCAGCAGCCTTCTTGGATGTGCTAGTCTTTGGCATTGCATCAGCCATAAGCTTCTTTTGCTTTTTCTTGGGAGGGACCTTCTCAACATGCTCTTCCTCCTCTTCAGCATCAGCACCAGCAGCTCATTCTGGATCCACATACATGGAGGTTCTTCTGCCAATAACATGAATAACCCTCTTTCTTGTTGTCTTCTCTCCTGCCTTCTTAGGCATAGCTTTCTTGGGGACCTCAATTGAAATAGTTGCTCTGGCAGTCTCATGAGCCTTGAAGGTTGAAGCAGGTGCATAGATCTTGATGACAACTCTCTTGGAAGAAGTGGCTTTAGTAGTAGACTTCTTAGCAGCTTTCTCTTGCTTCTTAGCAAGAATCTCCTCAGGGATAAAGCCTGAATCCTCCTCATCTGAATTCAGCTTCTTTCTGCTCCTTGTAGCAGCTTTGGGCAACCCATGGGAGCTGGGGGTGCCTGGATCTAAAAATGAACTAGACTCTGGGCTTGTGCCTAAACTCATGTTAGCACTCTGCTTTGGCAAGTTCTGACTGTCCTCTGCATCTGACATACTGACCCTATGAATGGAATATAGATGAGCAGAAGCAGATGATTCATCACAAAATTAACAACTGGTTTTCGAAATTTTGAACAAAAGATTTTCAAAGTTTTGCATTCTATCAGAAACAAATCGGTAAGGCCGAAGCAAATTTTTTGGTGACACCCAGACTGACTGTCCCTTTTAGCAGAAACTTGGCACCCTTTTCGGTGAGACCGAAAAGGAGTGCTCGGTTTCTCCGAGAAAGTTCTCGGCAACACAGAAACAAAATTCGGTGGTACCGATTTTCTTGATTCAGTTCTACCGAGTTGCGACGGGGAGAAGGCAAAACTCTAGAAAATCAATGGTTCGCTAACCTATGGGATTTTTTGTGGATAGGAATACATGCAATGAGTAGCTTATAGATAAAATCAAATCCAACACGCAAGAATCAGAAGGGAACTCAAAGGAGGTCGAATCTGTACCCTAACTTGGTGTGGATCCGCTACAGCGACGATGATGGAGCAGATTTTGTCAACGGCGGCGATTCCCAATGGCGGAGGAGCGTAGGAATACAAGGGCGACGACCAGGGGTCTCAATGCGGCAGCTTAGGGTTCTGAGGCGTGACATTTCTGAGGATGAATTTCGAAACGTCGGGGTCCACAGTATATATACCCTCCACTATCGGTGATACCGATTTTATGTTTTCGGTGTCACCGAGTTCCACAACTATGAGCTGACAGGGAAACTCGGTGTAACCGAGAATATGAAATCGGCAGTATCGAGATTGAAAAACAGATCAACCCTAGGCATTCGGTGAGACCGAGATTTTGGGATTGGTTCCACCGAGATGGACTTGGGAGGTTTTAATGGTCAGTCCTTGTCGATACGGAACTCCGAGTGCTCCACACAGAAAGGGATCGAAAAGCACATGTTCAATTTTTTGATGCAGCATGAATGGAATATGAGGTGAGAAAGCATAGATGCTAAAGAGTGGTCCTAGGCATTCTTGTCCATCCAATTGGCAAAAGAGAAAATCAATAACCAAATAGCAACAATTGGATGTCCTCGAATGAGAAAATAAATGCAGACCAACATGTTGACACAATAAGATGTCAAAAGAAATCATGATAAACATACACAAATACACTAGCATCTAACAAGCACTTGGGCGATGACGAAGTCATCTATATATGAGTATTTTACTTAGGAGCCAAGTAAGAGTACTTGATCATCGGTCATACTCATCATTTAAGCACAAGTGACGTTACCACTTTTACATAAAGCATTTAATGTTGTCACATACTAAGAGATGCTTTCACTCAGGTCTTAGAGTAAAGCTCCCCCTTAATGTGACATCCCCCCATAAGAGGGATAAACTAACCTTGGGTTTTGTCGATGAAGACTTCATGTTGGTGAGGTAGTTGTGGATGCTCAATGTTGATGAAGATCACCAAGAGTTGGAAGCATCCTTGTTGTTTCCTTACTCCTCTCACCTACATGGGTTAGTCCCAACACACAAGAGACAAATACAAGGATATCTATGGACATGGAGTGCAAAGCATATGTTATGATGTGCATTGAATAGTTGATTACCTTGTCCCTTGCTTACCTTTGAGGGAATGTGTGACTCCATGAACTATTGCATTGAGTTAATGTTGAGTGCAAAAAGTCCTTGCAATTAATGAATGTGAGTGAATTTCATTGGCGGAGTCACCCCTCAAGAACGTACTAGTTCTTCTTCTTGGGGACCCACATCAAGTTGATGGGGATCCTTGGTGTTGAAGTAGCCTTTATAGTAGTTGATCTTGAAGTAGCCTTGGGAACCCACTAAACCAAATCTAGGGTTTCATCTTCATATGAGTCAATGTCCTCTTGAAGCTTGTTCTTGCCCTTGAGCTTGTGGTCTTGTGGTGGAAGGTCATCTTGAGTGTTTGTCCCCTTGGGAAGAGTATTTTAATACTTCTCCTTTTGAGGAACAAACTTGGGCTTGGGATATTTACCTTCTTCCCACTCAACTCCATTAGCTTAGAAGTAGCCAACACCACGATTCTTCCGGTATCCTCCGTGCTTGCGTACAATTTACTCAAATTGCTTACATCCGGAAAGAATCTTGTAGATACCTTTTTCTATAATTCTTTCAATAAAGCATTTTCTTGATCAAGTGTAACTTGGCTAAGAGAATCATCATGATTGGAATCAATAGAACTACTAGAAGCAACATCATTGGGTTTAGCATTTCTGTTGTTGCTACTAGATGAAGAACCTTTCTTACCTTTGTTACTAGATTGCTTAGTTTTAACTTGAGGGATGAAAGTAGACAAGAGTAGTCGTTTGGCTAGATAAGACGAAGTCTTCTTTCGGAGATTGTCATTGATAGCTTTGAGAAACTCATGATCTTGCTCCAAGTTGAGCTTGTTGAAGCGTAGCTTCTCATGAGTTCTCACAAGCTCTCTATGATCTTTGAGAGTAGATTCATGAGCTAACTTAAGAGTTTTTAGTTCTTTACATAGTTGTTCTATTTTCATCTTATCATCATCAAATGACTCATCTTGACTAGCATGAGAATTATCAAGTTCATTTTGATCAACATCACTAGTTTTATCACAAAGCAAGTCATCATCACAAAGCAAATCATCTTCACAAAGAAAATCATCTTCATCACTATCAAAATCAAGATACTCGGGGTGTGATACCTTGGGGCCTTTAGCCATGAAGCAAATTCCACTCCCTTCGTTTGGTGAATCAAATAGATCGTAGGAGTTGGTAGTCACTAGAGCAATTCTGGCAACACCATCATCTTGACTATAGTCGGAGTCGGAATGGTAGCTTCTTTCGGAGTTGTTGTCGGAGTTGGAGACGGAAACCATTCACCAACATGAGCTTGATGTTTTCTTCTTGTGTAGCTCTTGGTGTACTTGTCCTTCTTCTCTGACCTCTACTTGTCCTTGAGTGTCTTTGTTCATAATGATCATCTCTACTCATTCTCTCTCTTTGTGGTGACTCATTCCTTGAGCTTCGTATTCGAGGTGACCCTTCTCTTCTATTCTAGGGAGCCATGCACTCATTTGAGTAGTGTCCGGGCTTCCCACAATTGTAGCTATTGCGGTCACAACTTGACAAATGCTTCTCTTCATATCTTGAGTTGGAATTTCTTTCTTTGCCTCTATTCTTGTAGAACTTGTTGAATTTTTTAACGATGAAGCTTATCTCTTCATTGGTGACAAGGTTGTTGCTTGAAGTTGCGGGAGCATCACTTGTGGCTTTGTAAGCACCACTAGACTTGTGATGAAGTTCTTCCTTATCTTTGAGTGTCATCTCATGAGAAACAATCCTTCGAATGACTTCTATAGGCTTGAGATCTTTGTAGTTTGGCATCATTTGGATCAATGTGCACACGGTGTCATATCACTCATCCAAAGCTCTAAGTATCTTCTTGATGATGAATTTGTCGGTCATTTCTTCGCTTCCTAAGCTGGCAATCTCATTGGTGATGAGAGCAAGCCTAGAGTACATCTCTACGACTCCTTCACCATCCTTCATCTTGAACTCGTCAAGCTGACCTTAAAGAACATCTAACTTGGATGCTCTCACGGACTCGGTTCCTTTGTGCATATCAACCAAAGTATCCCAAAACTCTTTTGCATTCTCAAGATGGCTGATTTTGTTGAATTCTTCGGGGCATAAGCAGTTGCAGAGAATGTCGCATGCTTGAGCATTGAGTTCATAACCTTCAACTCATCCGCGGTCGCTTCATGATCCGGTTCCCGTCGATCCGCAAAGAACTCACCTTGCAAGCCAACACGAACAACAACCCAAATGGCAGGGTTATGACCAAGAATATGCATTTTCATTTTGTGCTTCCAACTAGCAAAATTAGTGCCATCAAAGTACGAACCTCTACGGTGATAACTTCCCTCAGTAGACGCCATCCTCTCCTAGGTTGTGAGACGGAAGCAATGGACTACTTGTAGGACTGAAAGTATGTCGAGAGGGGGGGTGCTTAGACTACTTGACCAAATAAAAGTTTTGCCTATAGAAAGTTTTAGGGTTGATAGTTTTTAGCATTTCATGGCAAGTCAAGTACACCCTACACATGCAAGTCTAAGAGTATATAGCAGCGGAAAGTAACAACAAGCATGTATAGAAGGGATAGGGTAGGAAGATCAAATGCAGTTGTAGACACGATGATTTTTCCCGTGATTCCGGTAGGTGGCACTATCGTACATCGACGTTTATGGAGTCTTCAACCAACGGAGGGTAATGATCGCGAGAGTCCACGGTGCACTCCACCCAAAAGGGTCCACGAAGTAGCAACCTTGACTATTCCATAACGGCTTCCGTCCACGAAGGACTAGCCTCACTATGGGTATATCTTCACAAAGTAGGCGATCTCCTTGACCTTACAAACTGCTTGGTTCACTCCACAACACAAAGTAGGAGGCTCCCAAGTGACACCTAACCAATCTAGGAGGCACCACCCTCCAAAAGGTAATAGGCTTGGTAATGACGATGAACTCCTTGCTCTTGTGCTTCAAGATGATAGACTCCTCAACACACAATCACTCTCACACAGGTTTGGTTTGGTAGAAGAGATGGGATTGGTGGAAAGCAACTTGGGGAGGCTAGAAACAAAGATCCATATGATTGGAGTGGAATATCTTGACCTCAGCACAAGGGTAGGTGGTTCTCTCTTAGAAAATCTGATAAGATAGGTATGGAATAGTTCTGAGTGCTTCTCTTTGATTAGGTGGTGGTGAAGGGGTATATATAGGCATCCCCCAAAATCCAACCGTTACACACAAAATAACCAACTCGGTGAGACCGATGTGTTAATCTCGGTGGTACCGAAGTGACCAAAAGGTGGCAACTTTTGAATCTCGGTGAGACCGATATAGGAAACTCGGTTGCACCGATAAGGTGACCAACGGTTATATTTCCAATCTCGATGACGCCGATCCAACATTCTCAGTGGTACCGATAATGTGAATTTGCATAACATAAAGTTGGCAACCTAAACTCGGTGGCACTGGTATGGAATCGGTTGCACCGAAGTGGCTAGGGTTTGGCTGAGTCTGTCTAGGTTCTGGAATCGGTGGCACCGGTATGGGAAAGTTGGTTGCACCGATTTTGAGTGTTAGGTATAGAACAGACTTTTGTGGGAGAGTTTGTGGATGTTTTTGGCGACTATCACTTGTGCATGTTTGAGCATATTTTTCACTAACAAAACCTTACCCCCTTTTAATAGTATTGTCTTTCCTATGGACTCTAAGTGATTTGTAACAAATATAAAATGTAGAGTCCTTTTGCTCGAAGCTTGGCCAACCTATTTCCTTGAATCTTGGGGTATGTCCACAATCTCCTTTTGCCAATCCTATCATTGAACATTTCCTCAAATATACTTGGTGGCAACATTAGTTCAATGAATTATATGTTGTTATTAATTACCACCACCAGGGGAGCAAATGTGCTTTCATCGATCCAAGTGCAGAGGGAGGGAGAGGAGCTGGGGCTCTGCTGGCAGTCAATGGTGCTAGAGAGAGAGAGAGCCATAGGAGGCGAGAGAGAGGCCCGGGGGCTTAAATAGAGGGGGGAACGGAGCACCCTGGACCCGTGCATTGGCGAGGACGTGGCTGAGGCCAGAGGGGGAGAGAGCTCGCGGGGGATGCTCAAGGGTGTTCCTGGGGTTGGTCTAGGCCGAGGGGTAGTGGATAGAGAGGCGGGGAAGCATGCGCGTGCGAGCCCCTGCTCAGAGAGAGGAGGGGGCCGACAAGGTGGCGTGGCGTGGACGCCGAAGGGGACCAAGTGGCATGTGGGGGAGGCTCGAGGCCGCTAGTTCCATGCCGTGGCCGACAGCTACAGTGCCGTCGGCATTGTAGCGTGCTCCAGATCACGTGTTTCGCATGCCACGGCATGCCAACGGTGGTTTGTGTGCGGCCAAATGTGTCTAGGGGATCTAGGGGCATCTAGGCTAGGGAGCAAAGGCATTGGATGCCCTGGGAGTGAGATAGATTAAGAGTACAGGGGAGATGGAGGTGATTTGCTGCTGTCCAGAGGGTGAACATGGGGTTTTACCCCATCTGCCAGTGGCTTAAGGACCTGAGGTTTTTACTAGGGGTGCTTGGGCACTGCAAGAGGGTGTGGTAAAAATTTGGAGTCAAGGGAAATAGTAAAAAATGGTGAAAATAGTGGTTTCTAGAATTGACCAGAAGGTGTTTGATGGGTATTAGGGCAAGCAAATGGACCTTGCTTGCCATGAGATTTGACAGGATCAAATGGTGGTTGAAAATAGGCCTCGTCACCAAGTTTGAGATGGTTTGATTAAAGTACACAATGTGACTTTGTGGAAACCTAGAAATCAACAGATTATGGTTTCTGTAGATATAGTCATGCTAAGCTTTTACCCTTGATGCACCACTCAGTGTATCATCACTATTTGGTGATTAGAACATGCCCACAAAGTTTGGGGTCAAGGGGAGAAACTTCACAATGTAAAGTTGATCAAATTTGAATATGGACAAGGAGGGGTTTGGAATAGTTTCCTGAGCCAAATCAACTTGGATTGAGATGAAACTTTGCAAGATCATCACCTATGATACTGAACACTTGCTGGAATTTTCCTAGAATTTATTGAGAATATTTCTTATAGAAATATTTCAACAGCTTGATTTGGATAGAAAGGGTTTAGAGGGGTTTTGCCCATGATTTGAACATGCCCATGTGTTGAAACTCATATATATGGAAAATATATGTCCACTGAGTTTCCCTAAATTTTCTCAAATATTTTGAACACATTGAATTAATTTTTTCCTATGAAAAACCATTTCTGTTCTTAAGAAAAAGATTTTAAATAAAATATTAAAATAATCTTTAAAAGTAATATTTGGTGGTTTTGGGAAGTCATAAACATAGTAGGTTTGAAGTAAAGACCTTGGGGAAAAAGTATCCACCCAATTTGAGGACTTGAAGTGGAAGCCTCAACTCAGGGTTTTTTGAAAACCTAGTTTGAATAAATCCCTTTTGGTCAAAATAAAATTTTATAAAACTAGTTTTGGGCACTATTCACATGGCATGATCATTGGGCAAGAAGTTTGGGTCAAGGAATAAGAATATGAAAACGGATAGAATCTAAGAGTGCCATACACAACAATCAACAAGCAAGCAAGCAACAATTCAAACAAGCAACAAACACTGAAAAAGTTTTAATTAGCTCCAATTTTTATAGACCCAAGCATAACAAAGTGATACAAACACAGGGTGTGACAAACATACCGCCCTTACAAGAATCTCGTCCCCGAGATTCCTAGGCTAAGCTCTAAAAAGATAAGGGAACTCAGATCTTTGATAGTCTTCACGCTCCGAGGTTGCTTCAACTTCAGATTGGTTTCTCCATTGGACCTTGAAGTACTTGATGGTGCGGCTTCGGGCGCAATGTTCTGCCTCATCCAATATGCGGACCGGCCTCTCACGATAAGTGAGGTCTAGCTGGAGATCGATGGCTTGATGGTCGATGTCCTTATAGAGGTCGGGGCGGTTGGGAACTTGGAGACACTTCCGGAGTTGTGACACATGAAAGACGTTGTGCACATCCGATAGCTCGGGAGGTAGCTCTAGATGATAGGCAACTTCTCCACACGCAGAGGTGGTCTTGAAGGGGCCGATGTATCTTGGTGCAAGCTTTCCTTTGACATGGAAACACTTGGTTCCCTTGAGAGCCGTGACTCGGAGGTAGACATGGTCACCGACACAGAAGCTCACTTCTCGGCGGTGGGATTCGGCGCAGCTCTTTTGTCTTGACTTGGCAGTCTTAAGGCGTTCTCGGACGAGTTGAACTTGCTCTTATGCTTCGTGGAGGATGTCTGGTCCAAAAATTAATCCTTCCCTAGTTTCTGACCAGTTGAGGGGAGTGCGGGACTTGCGCGCATACAACACCTCAACTGGTACCATCTGAAGACTTGGCTAATAGCTGTTGTTGTAGGAGAACTCGGCAAACGGTAAGAAATCTTCCCACTTGTCTCCATATGCCAAAACGCAACCACGGAGCATGTCTTCGAGTATCTGATTTACTCGTTCTGTTTGCCCACCGGTCTGGGGCTGAAAAGCAGTGCTGAAGGAGAGCTTGCTGCCCATGGCTCCTTGAAACATCTTCAGAACCTCGAGGTGAATTGGGTTCCTCGATCCGACACGATCTCCTTAGGAACTCCGTGAAGGCTCATGATATGCTTGATGTAGAGGCTGGCTAGCTTGTTACCGTAATAGTGTTCTTGACGGGAATGAAATGGGCTACTTTGGTTAGGTGGTCGACAATGACCCAAATAGAGTCACGTCCCTTGCTTGACCTTGGTAAACCGGTGATGAAATCCATCCCGACTTTGTCCCACTTCCATTCAGGCACTTTGAGAGGTTGCAATAGCCCAGCGGGTCACTGGTGCTCAACCTTGACTCTCTGGCATATGTCACACTTGGCGACAAAGGTGCCTATCTCCCGTTTCATGCCATGCCACCAGAATCTTGCCTTGAGATCTTGATACATCTTGGTTCCTCCAGGATGGATGGAATATGGAGTGTCATGATCTTCTTGCAAGATCAAATTCTTGAGCTCCTCTTTGTTGGGTACGCAGATGCGATTCCCGAAGCATACAACTCCTTGTTCATCCACTGAGAATCCTGGGGCTTTGCCTGCCTTGAGCTTCCTCTTGATGCCTTCAATGCTCTCGTGTCCCTTCTGGGCTTCCTTAATATCATCCATCAAGGTAGGCTTTGCTTTGAGGTTGTTGAGGAACCCGGGTGCAACTAGTTCCAAGCCAAAGCTTTCAATCTCCTCATACAGGGCGGGTAGACTTTCCTTAATCATGGCATTCAAGGAACAAGCCTTTCTGCTTAAGGCATCTGCTACCACGTTAGCCTTTCCGGGGTGGTATTGAACATTGAGGTCGTAATCCTTGATCAACTCCAACGATCTTCGCTGCCTCATGTTCAATTCCCTTTGGGTGAAAATATACTTCAAACTCTTGTGGTCTGTGTATATCTCACATCGCTTCCCTAGAAGGTAATGTCGTCATGTTTTCAAGGCATGAACCACGACTGCCAACTCTAGATCATGAGTAGCGTAGTTCTCTTCATGAGGTCGTAGCTGTCTTGATAGATATGCTACAACTCTGACTTCTAGCATCGGAACACCTCCAAGACCAGTTCTCGATGCATCACAATACATCACAAACTCGTTGTGAATATCGGGAGTGGCCAAAACTAGGGTTGTGGTCAATATCTTCTTGAGCTCCTGGAAGCTTTCCTCGCATTTAGCTGTCCATTCGAACTTCTTGTCCTTCTTCAAAAGTTGGGTCATGGGTGAGGCGATACTCGAGAACCCTTCCACGAACTTGTGGTAACATCCCGCGAGTCCGAGGAAGCTCCTGAATTCCTTCACGGTGGTTGGGGTTTCCATTCAGTCACGGCTTCAATCTTGGCAGGATCTACTGATAATCCTTCTGCACTCAACACATGACCCAAGAATCCAACTTCATGCAGCCAGAATTCACACTTGTTGAACTTGGCATAAAGCTGGTGCTCTCGAAGCTTGTCTAGGACCAATCTCAAGTGTTCCTCATGCTCTTCTTCAGACTTGGAGAAGATGAGTATGCCATCAATGAAGACGACAACGAACTTTTCCAAGTATTCCATGTAGACTTTATTCATGAGGTACATGAAGTAGGAAGGGGCGTTGGTTAACCCAAATGACACGACCGTGTACTCATACAAGCCATACCGGGTCACAAATGCCGTCTTCGCAATGTCTTGGGGTCTGATCTTCAGCTTATAGTACCCAGACCTGAGGTCGATCTTGGAGAACACCTTGGCTCCATTCAACTGATCAAATAGGTCTTCAATCTTGGGGAGTGGGTACTTGTTCTTTATTGTGACTTCATTGAGAGAACGGTAATCGACACAGAGTCGGATAGTTACGTCCCTCTTTGACACAAATAGAACAGGTGATCCCCAAGGAGAGGCACTAGGGCGAATGAATCCTTTTCTGAGCTACTCTGCCAGTTGCTACTTCAATTCAGCCAACTCTTCGGATCCCATCCTGTAGGCCTTCTTATAGATGGGCCTCGATCCGGGCATAAGCTCAATGATGAACTCAATGTCGCAGTCAGGAGGCATTCCGGGCAGCTCATCAGGAAACACATCCGGGTATTCACATACCACTGGCACTTGATCCAACTCAATTCCCGATAGGCAGTTAACCCGAGGGGCTTGAGTGGAGGTAGGGTTGGGAACATACTTGACTTCCACTCCTTGAATATTGGTCATGGTAACAATCCTCTTGGCACAATCCAACAAGCCTTGGTGCTTGGTTAACCAGTCCATGCCTAGGATCACATCCAAACCTTCTGACTTCAGGATGATAATGTCTACTAGGAAATCTACTCGTTGATGTTAATCTCAACTCCCTTACAACCTATCCCAGACTTCATAACTGATGTCGGGGTTTGTATCAGCATACGACTATCCAGGAGTGTAGGCTTCATGCCACTCTCTAGTGCAACTTTTGGGTGACAAAAGAATGCGAAGCTCCACAATCAAATAGTACTGTTGCTGGGGTAGAGTTGACGAGGAACGTACCCAATATGACGTCCGGGTCTTCCTGGGCTTCCGTAGCGGTGACGTGATTCCCACGACCCTTGCCATTGTTGGGATGGTTGCGAGGATCAGGGTTCCTTGGGGGCGCTCCACGGCCTTGACATTGGTTCAGCGCATTGGGGCACGGTGCATGTGGCTTCTTGTTGGGACATAGCCTAGAGATGTGTCCTGGCTAACCACATCCAAAGCAAGCGACTTGCCCAGAGTTGTTGTTGTAGTTCCTGCTGCCTTTGTTGTTATTGGGGTTGTTGTAAGCTGGCCTGGGTTTCACATATTGCTGAGGCTAGTTGCTTGGATGAGGCGCAGGAGGTCTAGCCTACTACGGCTGATAGGTTGGCTTGGCTGGGGCTGGCTGCCATGGGCGAGGCTTCTGGTTGCTAGAGCTACCCTTGCTGATCATCTTGCACTTGCCAGTGTCCTCTGTGGCATGATGCTTGTCTTCCAGCATGAGGGTCTTGTTCACCAGGTCGTAGAAGGTACAACAGTTGCAGACAATGAGCTGATACTGCAGGGTCTGTTGAAGTCCTTCCATGAAGCCTTCCTTCTCGGTAGCCTCCGTGTTGACATCTTCAGGTGCATACCTTGACAACAAGTTGAACTTCTGCAGGTACTCCTTGAAAAAGCCACTTCCTTGCTTCAGCGCTCGGAATTCTCACTTCTTGACGGCCATGATCCCAGAAGGAATGTGGGCAGTGTGAAATCCTTCCTTGAAGTCATTCCAAGTGATCACATGCTCACCTTGCATGACCTTGAATCCATCTTGCCAAGCTCAGGCGGTACCTTCGAGGCAGTGAGATGCATAAAGAACCTTCTCACGGTCCTCATTGCAATTGACCAGTGCAAGGAGGTCCTCGATGGTGCGGATCCAGTCGTCAACATCCAAAGGTTCAGCAGTCTTAGTAAGGTTGGGGGCGAATTCCTCATGAACTCAGACAGAGTGGAGCGACCATTGTTGTTCTTGCCTTGTTGCTGGTTGTTCACAAGGGCCAGAGCCATCTGCTGAATAGAAGCATTGTTGGCTTGGCGTTCCTCCCAAAGAACTTGGAGAAACTGAGCTATCGTCATGTTCTCCAGTGGAGGGGGTGGCAGGGGAATGTCGCCTTGTGGCTGCTCTTGGTGTCCTCCAGCGTGAGCAGCCCCACCAGTCCCCTGTTGCTGGCTTGACTTGCCGGCTTCAGGGTTGGTGAAGGATCTGTTGCGAGTAGAAGTCACCATCCTGTTTGCAGCAGCCAAGTCAAACAACTGGAACAGACAAGAAAGAAAGCAACAATGGAAAAGCGCGTCTAAGCGGTTGGTCGAGTGCAAGTGTGGTCAAACAAAGGTCGAAAGACCAACATATATTAAGATAGACGATGGAGTGGATTACATGTTGCCTAAGGCAAAAGCGTGACTTTCGTCGAAACACAAACAACAAAACAATCAACAAGCACACATGGCTTCATATGAACCATTACACGAACTCGACTTCCTATGAGGGGTACATCACTGGTCCTACCCTAGGGGTTCTCGGACTCGGGTGGTGGAGTGCTCAGTCTCGTAGTCATGCTCCTCTAGGTCCTCCTCCTGTTCATCATCTCAACGGGCATCATTCCTGGTCGAAGGGGTCGGGGAACTAGGAGGTCCATCCCGACGACGCTTTGTTGGCGGGTCGGTGAAGAGCTCACGGTACTCCTTCGCACTCATGCGATGGCGACGTGTGGGTGCATATCTAGCTAGGGGTACTCCTCCTCGATAAGAGATAGCTGGTCGTCCCTCGGGGCTCCATCCTTCTTGATCTTGTCTGGCTTCGTCTTGGCTTGTCGAAGTAGCTCTCGGGTGTGGTGAAGTTCCTTGCGGAGCTTCATGGACTTTTTAATCAAGTGGTGAACCAGACTATCCGCAGAGAGGCTGAAGTAGGTCTGGAACCTGAGTGGTGTGTCATCCTCCTAGGTCGGAACCAGTGTCCAACTCTCGCCAAGATCATCCTTCCTGAAGGGAAGGTAGCGAGTAGCTGGCTCATCATCCATCTCTAGAATGATGTCTCAAAGGTTTAGGAGTGCCTTGCGTGTAGCTAACTCGACTGCGAGTATCATGGTCTCCATCCGTGGTCCTTCCAAGAACCAACTGGTCAGGGAGTCTTTCACCTTCACGACCACAACCACGTGGTACTCCCTCGTGACGGCATCGACCCAGTGCTCGTGGTAGAGGAAAATGGGTGGTTGGCCAAACTGGCACTCCTCCAGGCTATCCCCAAGGAGTAAGGGAAAGCCGAATGTCAGGAAGGCTTCGGGTACGATGGCCATCTAAAAAGGTTTCAAGGGAGTAGAGTCAGCAAAGTGTTGGGTGAAGAATAGAAGAGGTAAATAGTACAAAATTCCTAAGTATAGGTGCTAGATGTAGTTCTGAAAAATGGTTTTATCCTACAGTCAGGATAGCTCTGATACCAGCTCTGTGGCAACCCCGACTCATAAGTCGTGATCACCGAATGCACGTGTACAGTGATCCCAGAGATCAATGCTCACTTAACACACAAAAGCTGAATAACAAGAGTCTTACATCCACATTTAGCGTCTTACACAAATAAAACCATGAAGGTCTAGTCTTACATACATAGGGCCACATCGGCTAGGCACTTAAACAGAAAAAGCAACGGAAATCTTGATCGAAAGTGTGAACCCATTGCCATCTGCCTTAACCTACAGGCATTCTGACTAGGAAGTGTCCTAGTTCGCATGTTCGTCACCAACGAACTCTTCAATGTTTTCCTGTTCCTCCATGCCTAGCAAATTAAATAACCATTGGCAAGCCAATGAGTACTTTGAATGTACTCACAAGCAACCCATGTTTGGATCAAGGTAATAACAATGCATGACATAGCACTAATAGGTATTTTGCGGAAAGCTAATTTTGAATGCAATGACATGATCAAGTAACTAGGTAAGCATGCATCATCAGTTGGCAGATATCCATATGAACAAGTTACAGTTATCATGATAAGCAGGAGTTGAACATCTCATGTTCATTTATTCTGCTACATCATCAGACTTAGTCAATTATCAACCTAAGTCATCGGACTTAGATCAAGTAACCTCTTTGTCACCAACACACACACACTCACACCATGTTTGCGAAAACATCTGGACATAGTTTAACAAGAGCCTCCAACTGTCCATGACCGTGGACATGGCTATTCAAATAGTTTTACACTCTGCAGAGGTTGCACACTTTACCCACAGGACTCAAGGAACTTCCGTGTCATCCACGACTCACGGTATATAACATACCCGATGTAAGCACCCGAACAATGCCTTTCCCCTGGCGATACTAAACAAAGAGTCCACTCGATTGGTACCCAGCCGGCATGATGTACATCACTCATATATCCATGCAGGGACCAACGGTGTGCTTGGTGCCTATGAAGACAGCGCATGATCATACATACCATCACTACCCCGTATCGAGAGTGACCACGTCACTCCCGCCACTAGTAATGCGGGCTCCTTGCCAGTACCCACCAAACTAATCAACCGAGCCCCGTCCCATAAGGGGTATCGTGTTTGTGCATGTAAGGTTGGGACGGTCAACAGGCCTTAAAACTCGCCGGTTTCGAAAACACACCATCAACTTTTGTTCCAGTACACCACTTCTTTCTCAAGTGGTCACACATGTCATCATCATGTCCCTCGAGCATTAGTGGCACCCGATGGTTTTTTTGAAAAGTCTTTGAAAGTACTTTCGATTCAATCACCATGCATATTTCCGATCCCACTTGCGTAGCATCTATTAGCAACCTAACTACTCCCATTCGCATAACCCTCATATGGTGGTAGGGTCATGCATGATGCAAGTGTCAATGGCAAAAAGTATCGGAAGCAACCCACCGAAGTGGTCACTACTCCACATGATCAAATATAACAAAAGTAAAGTGCTATATGACATGCAATGAAAATGGTTTCTTATCATGGTCAAAGGGCTGCTTGCCTGGCTCAACAATGTCTTCGGGGTCTTCAAAGTCTTTGGGTCCGACTCCCTCGTCAATAGCGCAATCTATCGTTGTGATAGATAGTGATAAAATAAGCATCACACAAAAATAGAGCATACAAAGCTAATACTAAAAAGCTATCCTATTCTGACAAATACTAAAAATTATAATAAAAATATTCTCCTAAGTTTTTGTCATGAAAAAGATTTTCAAATCTATTTTTAATAGTGCTAAAAATGCCAAAAGGGGTTTTAAAATAAAATTGTACATAAAATGTTGTCAAATATTTTTACAAGTGGCACTAATAAATTCTATGGAATATTCTAGGAATTTAGGAGGAAAAATAATTGGATTTGTATTTTATTTAATCTTGTTGGATTTTTAGAAAACCCCGTAGAAAAGAAATAGAAAAAGATAGAGGGAGGCCTCTAAGCCTGGGCCAGAGGTGGCCAGCAGCTGGGCCGGCCTAGCTGGCTAGCCAGCAGGCCACACGCGCGGTTAGGTTCAAACCTGATGCGCGGGGCCCGGCTATCGGCGACCGCGAGGGGAGAGAGAGTGACAGGGCGAGATGAGAGGCCAATAGGTGGGACCCACCTATCGCATCCTTATCCCACCTCGGAGCACAGAGGGAAGGCACTCACCTGCGGCAATGCGGGGCAAACGACGGCAAGCGGATGCGGGAACGAGCTCCGGGCTGAGTCGCCACTCCAAGGGAGGTCAAAGGGGCGCCGGAGGTGGTTGACGTCGCCGGAGGCAAGTATCCATGGCGAATGAAGCTTCGGGAGTGACCATCGGGTCTGTCCTGGACTGCAAAAGGAGCAGGGGAGAGGGGGAATGGCCTCACTAGAGGAAGAGAGGACCAGCCGAAGAAGAAAGAGGGCCGGAGGGGCTCTGTACCTAGAGATTGACGGCAGGGCTGCCGCAGCGGTCCTCGGCTCGATCCCATGCGCAGAGGGAGAGAGAAGAGCTGGGGCTCTGCTGGCGGTCGATGGTGCTGGAGAGAGAGCCAGAGGAGGGGAGAGAGAGGCTCGGGGGGCTTAAATAGAGGGGGGAGCACAGCACCCTGGACCCGTGCACTCGGGAGGAGGTGGCCGAGGCTAGAGAAGGAGAGATTTCGCGGGGGCTGCTCGGGGGTGCTCCTATGGTCGGTCTAGGCCAAGGGGGAGAGGAGAGAGGCGGGGAAGCACGCGCATGCGAGCCCCACGGTTGGCCGACTCGGGCGGCCGCGCCGTGTACGAGAGGGCAGTGGAGGAGGGAAAGAGAGGAGCGGGCGAACAAGGTGGCATGGCACGAACACCGAGGGGGACCAAGTGGCGCGTGGGGGATGCCCGAGGCTGACGGAGCCATGTAGTGGCCGACGGCTACAGTGCATGTCGGCACTGTAGCATGCTCTAGAGCGCGCGTTTGGCATGCCACAGCATGCCAACAACGCTTTGTGCATGGCCAAATGTGTCTAGGGGATCTAGGGGCATCTAGTCTAGGGAGCAAAGGCATTGGATGCCCTGGGAGGGAGATAGAATAAGAGGAGAGGGGAGATGGAGGTGATCTGCTGTTGTCCAGAGGGTGAAAATGGGGTTTTACCCCTTCTCCCAGCGGCTTAAGGATCTAAGGTTTTTACTGGGGGTGCCTGGGTACTGCTAGAGGGTGTGGTAATAATTTAGAGGCAAGGGAAATAGTAAAAAATGGTGAAAATAGTGGTTTCTAGAATTGACCAGAAGGTGTTTGATGGGGATTAGGGCAAGCAAATGAACCTTGCTTTCCATGAGATTTGACAGGATCAAATGGTGGTTGAAAATAGGTCGGGTCACCAAGTTTGAGATGGTTTGATGAAAGTTCACAATGTCACTTTGTGGAAACCTAGAAATCAATAGATTTTGGTTTCTATAGATATAGTCATGCTAAGCTTTTACCCTTGATGCACCACTCAGTGTAGCATCACTATTTGGTGATTTGTCCACAAAGTTTGGGGTCAAGGGGAGAAACTACACAATATAAAGTTGTTCAAATTTGAATTAGGACAAGGAGGGGTTTGGAATAGTTTGGTGAACCAAATCAACTTGGATTGATATGAAACTTTGCAAGATCATCACCTATGACAGTGATGACTTGCTGGAATTTTCCTGGAATTTATTGAGCCTATTTCTTATAGAAATATTTCAAAAGATTGATTTGGACAGAAAGGGTTTAGAGGGGTTTTCCCATGATTTGAACATGCCCATGTGTTGAAACTCATATATATTGAAAATATATGTCCAATGAGTTTCCCTAAATTTTCTCAAATATTTTGAAAGCATTTAATTAATTTTTCCCTATGAAAAACCATTTCTGGTCTTAAGAAAAATCTTTTAAATAAAATATTAAAATTATCTTTAAAATTAATATTTGGTGGTTTTAGGAAGTCATAAACATAGTAGGTCTGAAGTAAAGCCCTTGGGGAAGAAGGATCCACCCAATTTGAGGATTTGTAGTGCAAGCCTCAACTCAGGGGTTTTTGAAAACCTAGTTTGAATAAATCCCTTTTGGTCAAAATAAAATTTATAAAATTAGTTTTGGGCACTATTCACATGGCATGATCATTGGCCAGGAAGTTTGGATCAAGGAAGAAGAATATGAAGAGGGATAGATCTAAGAGTGCCATACACAACAATCAACAAGCAAGCAAGCAACAATTCAAACAAGCAACAAACACTGATTTTTTTTCAATTGGCTCCAATTTTTATAAACCCAAGCATAACAAGGTGATACAAACACAGTGTGTGACAGGCCTATGGTAGATAGAAAACTTGAGTCGACTGTTGAGCCGTAGTATAGACATCGGGAACATCTAAATGTGTGCTTTGTTTGATTTCGACTAGCCCTATATGTTCATGAGTCCTTCTAGTCTCCTTCGGCTGGAACCAATAACATTTGAAGACTACGACGTTTTCTCTGTTTTCACGAAAGAATATAATTTAATAAATCGCTTCAACTCTTCCATAATACTTGACAATTCCTTGCCGACAACGGAGACACAACAATTTGTAGACTTTCAGTCGGCCATAGATAGCTCTTTGCCAAAAGTACGAAAGCGATACCCGTTTATGTCGTATTTGTCAAATGAACGAACCTTATAGTCAAAACCATTAGCGACTTGTCTCAATTCGGCGTCCATAGACTCTAAATTAGCCCACAAATTTGATACGAAAGGATTGTTGCATTAGTCGCAAACTAGATGAAGAAATGAAATGGTCTAATGGAAATTACCGTTTGTTTGAACCAAGATATGGAACCGGGATAGCCGCCTCCATGATTTTCCATAAGCTCATACTCTTTGATGGAATCCTTTTGGATCACCGCTCCATCGAAGAATTTGGTGACGTATCGACTTATCACATATTCAGGAATAAGAGCGGTTCAAAGGAATTAGAAGTTGCGAAACAATGTACCAGGAACTTGCTCGATGTATGGCCGCACTTTTGTTAGGTTGTTGATGATATATAATGAAATGGTCTGCCATTCTTCGACATCCATTGTTACTGCTTTTGAAGCGTTGGCTGGTGCGAGCTTCCCTTGGAATAGGCTGATGTTGGATCGAACTTTTCCACGATCGCCATCATTGTACCGAGGCTTCGTAGTGTGCTATCACGAAGTTTGACGCCTCCACAGTAATGAATGCCTCGGCCATCGATACTTCAATTCTATGTTTATTTTTACATTTTGCTCGAAGTGTCTTTTGCATCCTCTCAATTGCAAAGCACCAACGATTTTGCACGGCCCCCCCAATCTTGCCTCGGTCGGGAGATGCAAAATCAAATGTTGCATTGGATTAAAGAAACCCGGTGGAAAGATCTTTTCTAACTTGCAGATCAACTCCGGCGCCAACTCTTCTAGTTCATCTAGCACATCAGGCGATAGTTCTTTCTCACAAAGAGCGCGAAAGAAATATCTCAGCACTGCCAGTACTAGCCATTCATCCTTAGGGATAAAGCCACACAACATCACCGCCATTACCCTCTCAAGCCATATGTGCCAATCATGAATCTTGACACAAAATATTTTCAATTTGTTAAGACTCACTCCCCTCTTTAGATTCACTTCATACACATCGGGGAACATCAACCGCATTTTCACCCACAAGAGCATTTCCCTCATAGTTGGCCTTCCAAGATTGAACCATGCCTTTGGCTTCCTTCATTTCTTCTTTCCTTTCGGTTGTCGCATGTTTTGTAACGGTCTATCACATAGAGCCTCCTGATCGACACTAACCTTAGGATTATCCTTGGACTTTCCCTGTATGCCAAACAATGCACCAAAAAGGGCCACGACGATATTATTTTTAGTGTGCACCACGTCGATGATGTGTGGGCAAAGGAGGTCTTTAAAGTAAGGCAGATCGCACAAGCATATCTTGTTAGTCCAGCCGTGTTCTAGATAATACCCTACGAAATACCCTAGATGATTTGGATCTGGCTCGAGACCATTTATTTGATCCAGGGTCTGTTGGCCTGTCAATGCAGATGGTGCAGAGTTTTTGACAACTCTACCTTTCATGACATTCTACTTGTCTTTTCTGAACTTATGGTGAGGATCCAGGAACTATCTATGCAAGTCAAAGCAAGAATACTTGTGACCCGCCTGCAGCTAACAGAACTCAAGAGCTGCCTTGCATGTGGGGCATGGGAACCTTCCATGCACACACCAGCCAATGAATAGCACATACGCCGGCAAGTCATGCGTCGAGTACATGTACCACACATGAATTTTGAAGTTTTTTTGTAGCGGCATCATATGTCTTGATCCCATTATCCCAAGCTTCTTGCAATTCATCCTAAAGCGGATGCATGTAAACATTCATATTCTTCCCCGGATAGTTAGGCCATGGAATTATCGTCAAGAAAATGTTCTTTCTTTTCATAATCTCTCCTGAGTGGAATGACAAATACAGGCCAACAACTGTATTGTGTTGCCGTCATACCAAACACATTGAACCCATCCGTGCTGATGGCAAATCGAGGATGCCTTGGATCTGCCACTTCATCCTCATGTAATGCATCGAAGTCCTTCCACACAAAAGCGTCTGAAGTGTGTCCCAACGTCGAATTCCCATCTGCGTCTAGTTCGGTTCTTTTGCCCAATTTATGCCACGTCATTTGTCTGGCCGTCTCTTCGACTATGAAAAGACGTTGAAGACTTGGTATGATTGGCATATACCGAAGAACATTAATTGGGATTTTGGTTTGACTCTTCTCACCCATACCGTTGTCTACCACAACATACCTGGAAGACTTGCAAATGGGGAAAATAGTTTAAGCCCGCATACTGAAGCCTAAATAAGGTAGATCCATTCTCACGGGCACCTATCTTCTCATATGGCATCTTAAGCGTGCGTGGGATTTTGTCCGACTGGTATAGGTTTGCTGGCAATACATGGCCTTTGGGTAGAAAGCTTCCAAATATCGTCATCATCGAGTCATAGCATTCTCTGCCTAGGTTGAACTGAACCTTCAGATCCATTACTTGTGCGATGGCATCCGGTTGACAAAGCTCAGTGTTCTCATGGAGAGGATGTCTTGAAGACTCAAACATTTCATAGAAGGCCTTTGCAGATTCCTCCATCTCATCATCCGAATCCCAAGCATCATCGAAGTCTTGCACCATGTCTTCGAGCCTGGTACCATGCTCATTGCTGCGACGACGAACAACCTCAGCTCTGGCACGTTGGGCAGACTCACCATGAAATCTCCACACCGTATAATCAAGCGTAAAACTCCACTTCTACAAGTTTTAGCCATTTCATCATGTGTCCACTTTTTATGGATGTCACACCGGACACAGGGGAACCAAGTTATTTCCTAGCGATTTGCAAATCCGACGCTCAAAAACCCCTTGATTTTTGTTAACCATTAAATTTTCATTTCTTTCTGACTAGGGTGACCGGTGTACATCCAAGCACTATCACTCATCTTTCCTACCTAGTAAACACACAAGAAATATCTATAATTCATCATCTATATTCATTCGTTAATCAAGTTTGTCAGTTTTACTATGTCCATGCAACCTACATGCTAATAGGTAGAGATAGGTTCTAATCCCACCCGACTATGTGTAGATTGGGTTCGTTTTCCCATGCTTTGCTCCGGTTCCGACGCAAAATTTCGGTAGCATCTCCCCGCTGTTCACCTGATACAATTTTCGACAATAAGCAGAGAGGTTGTGTACCCGGATAACAACAGGGAAGCACTGACAAAATTCCGCATCGGATACGGAGCAGAGCATATGGGGAAACAAACCCAATCTACACATACTCGGGCTATCCATGGATAACGTTGGACAATTCGAAAGGATGATGGTTATAAATATGTAAAGCCATGCATATATATAGATGTCGCCCTTTCGGACAAGAGATGCATACTGGTCACGCATACTGATGATTGAAGACACCTATAGATAGCAAGTTTCGTCGGCACGAAGACCGGAACCGAGCAAATTAAGGGGGACAGGGGAGGAGATGTCATTTGTTCTCACCCACGAACGTAGCAGGGGAGCTCGTCCAACGCACGGGGAGGTCGTCAAACAACTGCACATTGAAATTCACCCGATCAACACAAATATGATTTTTTATAACAAAATCAGTAAATATGTGACCTAACTCACAATTTATAAAACTATGACCTCCTTGTCCTCTAGAAGTCTGAAGAGTACCTTTTCGGTCAACAGGAGGCAGAATAGGTGTCGGGGGTCGGGGATAGTGGAGTCGTGAGTCAGTGGTGTCGGGGGTCAGTGGCATCAGCGGTCGGGGGTCGGTGGTCAGTGATGTCGGGATTCGGGGGCCAGTGGCGACGGGGGTCGGGGGTCGATGGCGTCAGGGGTCAAGGCTCGATGGCATCGGGGATCAGTGGTGTCGGGGGTGGAGGGTCGATGGTGTCGGAGGTTCGGTGTCAGTGGTGTCGGGGGTCGAGGGCTCTTCTCTTCTTCTTCTTCTTCTTCTTCTTCTTCTGCTTCTTCTTTCTCCTCCTCCTCCTCCTCTCCTTCTTCTTCGTCCTTGTCTTCTTCTCGTTCTTCTTCTTTTCCTTCTTATTCTTATTCTTTTCTTCTTTTCCCTTTTCCTTTTTCATTTTTTCCGTCTTATTCTTTTCCTTATTATTATCTAAGCACTAGCGCTATCATTAACACTAATAACTAGGACTAACCTAAACTAAACTAGCACTAGCACTAACCTGAACTAAACAATAAAAAACCAGAAAAAATAGTAAACTAAACTTGCACTAGCACTAACCTAAACTAAACAGAAAAAACAAGAACTAGTAACATAAACTAAACAGTAAAAAAAGAAAAAAAGAAAAAAGCTCACCCTACAGGGACGGTGGAGGAGGGCCGCTGCGGTGGTGGAGGAGGGCCGGCGCGGGGAGGAAGGCCGTGGAGAGGGGGGCGGTGCCGCGTCGAGCTCCGGCGGTGGGGTGTCACGGGGAGGCACGGGTGGAGGAGGGCCGGCACGGGGGAGAGGATGGTGAGGGGGAGGGGATCGGCATGGGTTGGGGGCTCATTGCGGTGGAGGTCGCGGCGCGGGGAGGGGCACAGAGGGGGAGGGGGCTGTGGTGGTGGGGGGCATAGGGGAGGGGATGCAAGAGGGGGGTCTCGCCACGGGGAGGGGCTCTCCGCAGGGAGCTGCAGTGGTGATGGTGGCACTGGGGAGGGGCGGTGAGGGGGAGGGGGTTCGTCGTGGGGATCTCCAGTGGTGGAGAAGGGGATCATGGCCATGTTGTGTGTGGGTCGAGAGAGAGAGAGAGAGACAAAGAGAGAGGAAAGAGTGGGGGTAATGGGCTTGGAGGATAACTACCGTTAGAGGTGCATCCCCTTTGCTGTCCGCTAGCGGATGTCAAAGACCAGTAGGGCCGACGGCAAAGACCAGGGCATCTTTGTCGTCTGCCTTTAGGGTCTATGTCGTCTGCTAGCAGACGACAAAGGACTAGCAGATGGCAAAAAGGACCGCTGACGTCTGCCAGCTCTTTGTCGTCTGCTTTATGACAGCTAGCGGTATAGAACCTCTTTGCCATCTGCCAGCAGACGACCAAGTACTGGCAGACAACAAATAACTGAATTCCTGTAGTGTTTGCCCCCTTTGCACCAAAGGGGAAACTGTGCCGCCTGGCACGCTGGCGCCCGCCTGTCCTTCCTTGCATCATCCTTGATTCCTGAGACTGGGCCTTGCATAGAGATCTCCGCTGGTCAGGAGGGGGGCTAAGGAGGCCCCTCCTTGCCGGCCTTTGATGCTGTTCTCCCTCGCGAGCCTATGATCCTTGCGAGGGCCTTATCTTGAGTAGCATTGCACCTGGCTGACGAAGTGGGTCATGTCTTGGGCCGCAGGCAGGCACTACTGGGTACCCCCGTTCCCAGAACGCCGACAGTAGCCCCCGGGCCCAAGGCGTGCTCGAGCTGGCTTCAGAGCGAAGCTTTGTGGACGGCATGAAGTGTCGCGGGCTTCAAATGCCTACGGGCCAGGCTCTGCACGTGTCGGCTACTCCAGTGACGATGCCCCGCTCCTCGAATGCATCAAGAACCGCCCAAGTCAAACCGACGTCATGCCCGTGTCAGTGCCAGCCATCATTACCTTTCCTTGAATGCTGCCAGTTCCTCGGGCCTCCAGCCCTCAGGCCACGTGGACATGACCCAAGAGCGCCAAGCGAGGCGACACATGGCAGAGCCGCGCGTCAATCAAGTCGGCCCTTTTGGGGCCCGAGGGGCGCACGTCGCCTGCTCTCCCACGACGCTTCGTGGCCCAGACCCCACCTATAAATCCACCTCCTCATGACGGAGCCCTGCCATCTCGAAGCACCCGCCTGCTCCTGCAACTCCAAACAAAACCCTCTTCCTCTCCTCAGATTTTTCCTTCCTTCATGGTGATTGGTGGAAGCTCCATTGGTGTAGGAGAACATTCGGGGCCGTCACCAATGGAGCTTCCACCAATGGAGCTTCCACCAAACACCATGAAGGAAGGAAAAATCTCAGGAGAGGAAGAGGGTTTTCTTTGGAGTTGCAGGAGCAGGTGGGTGCTTCGGAGGCGGCGACCGGGGGCCATTGGAACCGGCGCAGATCCGCCAGCGCTGGGCCATGGTGGAGAGTGAGTGTTCTATCGCCTCCTTCTTCCTTCGCTCGATATGTCCAATGTGTCAGGATTGACTGTTTCGTTCTTTCAGGGGGCCAATGGCGAAGAAACGCAAGCGTGACAAGCTCCAGGAGGAGGCAGACATGCTGCGCGCTCAGTTGGCGACTACCGACACCCCCTTCCAGGCCGCCCTCAGGGGCGAGGCGGAGGCGACGGTGGAGTTGGCGGCCCTCCAAGCCCAGGTCAAAGAGGAGATAGACTCCGCGCAGGCCTCCCGCGACGAGGCGGCCTACGCCAGGATGTTGGAGTCCCAGCGGGCCAAGCAGTTCCGGACATCGCCCTCCGCGCGTCCAATGCGATGGAATCATTCGTTGAGGAAGCCCCCACCCTCCCCAACATGCAGGGCGACGGGGGCTACCTCGTCTTCTTTCACCGGGTGGTCGAGGCACTCGAGACCAGTGTCTCTCGCGTGAACGCGGACATCAAGGCTGATGCGCGGGACCTCCTAGCGTTGTTGGCGACGCATGTCTTCTCCAACCTGCGCCACCTCGCACCGCAACTCGACCTCCAGCGTGTGCTAGAGTAGGCGCCCGAGGGGCTCCTGAGGCTCCACAGGGACGGTGTGCGCTTGCACGTGGGCGCCCTGATAGTGCAGTTCATCCGGGTGCCTCCTCTCGGGGGATAAGGTGGCCCCGGCACCACGGCGGCTGGCGGCTCGCACATCAACATCGACTTCTCTTCTTAGATTCCCCTCATCCTTCCTCCTGGTACCTGTAATAGTTCAAGGCAAACTTGGCCCACGCGGGCGTTAACCTTTTGTGCATTACATATGTCCTCGATTGTCGTTCTTGATTGTCCGTTGGTCGCTTGTAGTCTTGCGATTTAGCCTTCATGTGCTAGCTTGTCGTTGGCTTCAATTCAGCCTCATGGTGCTAGCTAGTTGGGTCCCAGCAAAGCCTCCCCTCCCAAGGGGCAGCCTGCAACCACCATCCCTGAGCTCGTGGCTTAGCAGTCCGTCGTCACCAGGCCTGCATCCTCACGCTATCATCCCTGCTGCTTCGGGATACCCGAGGTGCCTGTGGTTGCCCGCGGCTGGTCCGTAGTACCTGCATCCTCACGTTAGCACATACACACTTCGCCTTCTGGTTAGGATGCCGTTAGATCAGGAAACTCATGCTAGATTTGGTAGTGTACTTAGATTGTGAGCCAAGCCGTGGATGACCTCAGGGCATTGCTGAGTGGTTCATGTACTCTCCTATTCTGCTTGGGGCCCTCCTCCCTTGCGTATGGACGAGGTGCGTCGGGGGACTTTTATGTGCCCTGTGTCTGGAGGTCCTAGTCTCGCGCATTTCCCTACCGCTATAGCTTCCGACTGGCCAAGGTCGTAGCAACAAGGTGAGGCCTCAACACCCTCGATGTCGACCGGATCACCAAGGACGACATCGAGGCTGCCGAGTGGCTTTATGATCGATAAGGCTCCTGAGGCGCAATGCTCAGGAGCCCCTTTTGACACTCAGAAAGCTCTATGTGGATGGGTCCCAGTACCTCACATTTCCCTACCACCATGGTGTACGACCGGGTCACCATGGACGCAACCACGGGGCGAGGCCCCAACACCCCCGATGCCGGCCGGATCACCAAGGATGGCATCAAGGCTGTCGAGTGGCCTTATGACTAGTAAGGCTCCTGAGGCGCGGTGCTTAGGAGCCCCCTTTGATACTCAAGTGGCCCCCGTTTCGCTCTATTTGGTTTTTCCTCACGAGGCCCAAGCTCTAGGACCCCCTGAGACTTCATGCTTCGGCGCCGCGCTGCGGTCGAAGCCCCGAGCGGGGGTCGGCCATCAAAATATGCGAGTCCTTGAGGCGACAGGGCCTCGCTATCCAGGTCCGGGGCATCCCGGAGAGGGCCACGACATGCGGGCCCTCACGAGACATCGATCCAGAAGAAAGAGAACTCAATATTTGGTAAAAGAGAAAACAATGAGAGAAAAAGTCCCCACACCTTTTCTTTTAAATTTTGAGCTCTGAGCTCTTCAAACTTTGTTTCAAAAGTTGGCAATTTGAACATCAAAATAAAAGCAAGCAAATGTCGCGTCCGGTGCCTGGGCTAGTCTTCGTCTTCCCGCAGCACTGAGCATAGGGCATCCATGTTGCATGGGCATAGCCATTGATGGGCAGTGTTGACTTCTCTGCCAACCCAGAGCTATGGATGCCACGTTGCGTGGGAGGAACCCCTCCGCGTCCTCGGGGGGCTCCGGGCATATACAACCTGCTCATTATTACGTGAGAGTGTCACGGCCGTAGATAGCTGGGCAAGCCCCCGGGCACCGAACCAGTAGCTCCCAACTCCGTCGAGAGACATCCCATGCATTTCTGCCTGGTTGCGCGCCCCTACGACCCAAACCCTAATGCATTGTCCCCCACGTAGCCCCAGGATTGCACTCCCGTGGCCCAAACATGAGTATAATGCATCTGGCGCAGTCGTAAGGGTGTTTTGTCGATGAAGCCGCCTTGTGAGGCGTTTGAGTGAAGAATGTGCACCGCCCTGGGAGCCCCGTGAGGCCCGGCCTTCCGAGTCCATTCGAATGTTGCCGCGGGTGGCCCACGTTACCTGTGTCTTGCTGTCCTTCCCCGGGGCGTCATTCCTGACACCCAAGGTCCTGCTTGGTGATGCCTGTTTGTGGGGGCAGCAACTTACGCCGCGACCCCACGGGTCCTGTGGCGTTCTCCCTCCTCTCTGACTTGTGTTGGCCACACTTTGTGCCTTCTCAGGGGAAACCCCCAAGCCTGGATTAGGGGGAACGCCCAAGATTTCTCCTATCACTAGGGGGAGCCGACGCCTATGGAGGGCACCTGATCCGCTCCATCCTCCCTGGGCACGATGTAGCATGGTACGTAGGGCTCCTCATATGGGTCCGGTTTCCCTCCTGATCCGTCCTGCAGGACGCCGGGGTATGTCCCCCCAGTTGGCGGTGGGGCATTGCCCAGCATGCGTAGCCCGCAAACTCTCCTGTGTCAGGCCTCATAATGAAGTTGCCTACCTCTTCTTCCGCCTCCTGGCGGGGCGCGTGTTTCCTGATGTGGGTTGCTTCCTCGATGATCCGGTGCTCCTTCGTCGCTGTTGCTTGTTTGCCTGGACGCCTGCACCATCTACTCCATGTGCAGGATGGCGCACTCTCGTCTGGTCATCTCGGGTTCCCGAAGATCCACTGGGTTATGGGGCGACTCGTTGGTGCACGTGTGGGGTGCCCCATTGTCTCCTTAACGAGCCTGGTCGCCGTGGCTTGGGTGTACCTCAAGATTAGTTACCGGGAACGCAGGAGGAGGAGCACGCAGTGCGGCAGGCCCCGCCTGGGCCCGGGCGAGCCAAAGTGGGCGCTCCGTTGGCGAGTGGAGGGACAGGCGCGGCGAACAAGCCCCCAACGCCTGATGACGAGTGAGGGACCACGGCTCCCCGCGCGACGGTGATCAGCTCCATGATGTGGTCGGCCCACGCGTCGAAGCCTCCAAGCGTCGGGCGATGGCACAACACCTCGCTGGCCAACATCAGTGTGTCTATTCCGTCCAGGTCCCCCACATAGGAACGATATGGCGCTGACGCTCAACGGGTCGTTCTCCCGTCGCACGCTTGGTTGTCGCGAGAGGCCGCAACAACAGAGAAGACGCTGGCGGCTTGATATTGCCCGCATAGCATCCTGCCGTCGAGACGGGTGCTGGTCCGCCATGGCCGGGAGAAGTCCGCTGGGCGTCGGCCATCGGAGCGGCGAGGCGGAGGGAGAGATTGGCTTGAGGAAGACTTCGACATGCCCCTACCTAGCATGCCAAATGTCGTATTTCGGTCTGCGCAAAAACCTTATGGTTCAAACACACGGGCGTGAGCGAAGGTTTCCCATGGCTCACTCAACCTAGCTCGCTACTCAATGGACAATGCAGCGAACTCGCAAGATGACGAGGAACAAGATGAACAAGATAGTTTACCCAAAGTCGGGCCGCTGCGAAGCGTAATCCCCTACTCCTGCTTTGGTGGATTGCCTCTCCTTTAGGTTGCGGTGGATGAACTAGTAAAATGTTCTTGAGCCTCGCGAGGGGGGTCAAGGTATGTTCTTGTCTCTCTCCCTTGCGGTGGTGTGCTAGGTGGCTAAGCATTCGATCCGATCCCCTCTACGGTATGACCTATCCTCTATATATAGCGGCGGCCCGTGTCCACCTCCCTTATCACAATGGCGGGAAGGGATCCCACAATAGACAAATTCGAAGGGGCAGGAGTACAGCCGCACCCTGTCCAAAGGCGGTCTTTGCCTGCAAAGTAGTTGTAAGTGATGCAGTGGTGGGTTCAGCGATGACATCCGCACTGCGGGGCCCATGGTCATTGTCTTGTTGCACTAGAAGAGAAACCTTTGGGCAGTTCTTTGGGAACCCACGTACGTCCTTGCCCCCTTTGCACCAAAGGGGAAACTATACTGCCTGGCGCGTTGGTGCCCGCCTGTCCTTCCTCTCGTCATCCTTGACTCTTGAGGTCGGGCCTTGCATAGAGACCTCCACAGGTCAGGAAGGGGGCCTAAGGAGGCCCCTCCTTGCTGGCCTTTGATGCTATTCTCCCTCGCGAGCCTATGGTCCTCGCGAGGGCCTTGTCTTGAGTAGCATCGCGCCTGGTTGACAAAGTGGGCCTTGTCCTGGCCCGCAGGCAAGCAGGACTAGGTACCCTCGTTCCCAAAACACCAACAGAAAGCAAGACAAAGGCAGCCGGTAGGGGAAGAAGCTTCAGAAGTAAAACTTATGCTAGAAAACATCATCCATCTCAATGGAGAACTGTAGGGCCATGTTCTTCTACCTGTCCAGCGCCGTCTCTGCCTGGGCGAGGGCAGCTCCGTGTTCCTCAAGCTTGCCCTCGAGGCGGGGCACCTTGCGTTGGAGGACGGTGGCTCACTGGGTGGCGTCCACCGCTTTCTTGGCGGCATCCTCCCAGGCCATCACCTCCCGCTGCAGCTCCATGCTCAGGAGCTCCTGAGCCGCCTGCCCGTCCACAAGAAGCCGGCCAGCCAATCCCGCTCCGGCGTGATTGCCTGGATGTCCCATGCCAGCCGGTCCCGCTCAGAGGCCACCTCATCCCTCTTCTCCTGGATCGAGGTTACGACATTCAGATCCCCTACAAAAAATACCAACCATGGTTACCAAAAGCACACAAGACTTGTGCTGGCTGCCGAGCGGCCGGCCCCACTCTCGTGGGCTACACCTAGTGGGGGCGCTCGCGCGCCCCCACTGGAACGAACGTACCATGTGTCCTCTTCAACTCCTCTTCTAGCCAGTAGAAGTCGTGCTTGCCGCGGTTGTGGATCGCGACCACCTCATCAAAAATTTCTGGCCACCTAGCGGTCCCCACCTGCTCCAAGAAACTGAAGTCAAGACAAGCGAAAGAAGATCTGGCCGGGCTGCCATGCAACCGGTCAGCCAACCCGCATCTCGGGGGCTACACCCAGTGGGTGCGCTCGCGTGCCCCCACTGAAAATTCAACAAAGGCTACAGAGACTTACCTCTGCACGCTGAAGGGTGCTGTCGGCGGCCTCCGCGAACAAGGCCAGCCCTTCGCGGCACTATGCCAGGACGCTACCCAGTTCCCCGGGCACGGGGACCGGGCCGCTGGCCAGCGGAGGCAGGACGGTTGGGACACGGGCCATCGCCTCCCAATCTTGGATCACGTCCATCATGGTCCTCCTGGACAGGCTCGCCCCACTGCTCGCTCCTGCGTCCGCCGCGACGCCGGCTCCAGGTCGACGGGGGATGAACACATGGGCACGGGAGTCGGCTCTCGGTTGTCCCACGTCTGGCGTCTCCGCCTCCTCTTCCCTCCGGCTCGACACGACGGTCATGGCAACCGGTGCGTCTCCTCCCTCGGCCGACATCTTCGGCGCCGCCTCTGGCGTCATCAGGGCCTCCGGCACGTCGGCCGCAGCAGGCTCGACGGTAGGCGACATCACCAAGGCCTTCGTCGGCCTGGTCATCTCCGGGGCCGCCTCGGGGGCTGCTCCCCCGGGCCGAGACACTTCCGCCCCGGGCTGAGGCACGACCATCCCCGCAGCAGGCTCTCGCAGATCATTCGACGGATGCCTCGACATTGGCGTTGATTTGCCGCTGAATCCGAAGCACACGCCAGATCTGCGAGCCGCCTCCACCTCCCATCAGTCGAGGCCCCCCAAGCGCGAGCGCCCGCCCTTCCGTCCTAATTTCAAGGCTCACAGCTCCGCGAGCCTCGTCTTCTCCTCACGCAGCATGGCCGCATGCTCCTGGGCTTGCAGGCTAGTGGGCTCCACCGTGCTGGCTATCGACTCCGTATCGTGGAGCTCGATGAGGTCCCTGGAACAACAGAACCCTCAAGCGCTCGCCGACACATAAACTTAAAAAACAGAAAAAACCCACAAGAGCCCGAATGCTCTCATGGCGATGACGGGAAGGGCCCGCTTGGCCCGTGCCGGCGATTTCGCGGCGGCTGCTCGCACCAGCTTACGAGCCGGCGACTGAGCCGACGGCTGCCCCGAAGCCGGCCTCGTCTCCCGACAGGAGACCTCGACCGTGTGCCCACGAGCCAACTGCTCCTTGCTCCGCCCATGTGGCCCTCACTGATCTGTGGGGGGAAGCGCGCCTAGGATCTAGACATCACCATCAACATCATCATCGTCAGTCCAATTTTGATTGAGGGTCCGGAGGGGAACTCACCAACCACTCTACACCCGCTGGCTCCTGGGTCGCCCATCGCCTCGCCTGCCTTGGCCTCTTCCGAGGAGTCGACATTCTCCTCGATGCCGCCCCCAGCTCGAAGTTCTCTAGGTCGGAATCGGCACGCTCTGCCTGAAATATCTAGGGGTGCAGGCCATCCGATGTGTTCTATCGAACAAAGTGCTGTGGTCAGCATGACGCATGAGCAGGGTGGCGGCTGGAAAGAAACGAAAGGAAAGAAAGTCATCTCTAGGGGGCGTACCAGGGGCGCTGGATCTTGCCGGTTGTATGTCTCCTTGTCATAGGTCCAGGTCGCTAGCGTCATCTTGAAGTTGGTGATGGATTTCACCCGCTTCACCACCCGAGCCGGCATCAGCTTGAAGGTGGACAGTCGGCAAGGGTCCCGTCGGCCCGAAATATCATAAATCCAGTGCGTCCCCTGCTGGAGGGGTAGCACCTGGCGCTCAATGAAGGCAGTCACTAGGTCGGACACGACCAGACCTTCTCCGCTCCTCACGTCCTGGAGCCGGCCCAACTCCCCCACCACAGCTCCGGTGCCCGTCCAATTCACTCCAGAGGACGGGGCATTAACGAAGGTGGGCAGCCGGATGTAGTCCCACTGTGGCTCGACAATCTTCATGTAGAAGAACGTTTGATTCCAAATCTTGACGGACTCAATAAGGGTGATGCGGGGGGAAAACAGGCCGTGGACGCAGACCGCCACGCCCCTGTAGGCATATGGCTCGTCGCCGTTCCTCAAAGCCTTGGGGAAGAAGAGCATCTTGAACAAATCAACAAAGGGGTGGAGTCCGAGGTAGCCCTCACACGAGGTCATGAAGCTTGCGAGGTAGAGGATGTCGTTGGGTCCGAGGTGGTGTGGATGGAGATTGAAAATGTCCATCGAAATGCGAAAGAACTGGCTCACCGGCAAGCCGAAGCCACGCAAGAAATGCACGCGAACACTAGAATTCCCCCTCCTTGGGCGCGGGCACCACCTCGTCACCCAATGGATGGGCGGCCACACGGTCTTTCGATGGCGGCATACGGGCGCAGCGGAGCCACACGAGGTGGTCCTCGGTGACGACGGAGCTGCCCCAGCTGCTAGAGGGACCGTCGGCCATCTCTGTAGGAGCTTGCACAGTGGGGCGTGCGTGCGAAGGAGCAGCGTGTGTCGAGCCACAAAGTCGAGAGGAAGAAGACGATGGGGTGGGAGGTGCGCAACTGCCACCGCCCCTCACCCTCCCCTTTTAAATAAGGGGGCGATGCCTGGGGATGGTGGGGATTAACTGTGCCCACTCCTCAGGAGAATTCGCAAGAATGTGGGCGTCTCGGGCCGCAACTGCTAGGATCCAAGTGCAGAGGATCCCGGCCTGTAGCCTGAGGCCTACTGGGCTACGCCTGCGACCTGTCGGGCTAGGCCCAAGGAGATGTCCCGTCTGTCCCTGGGGCGGGCCCGGCAGCATCATCACGCCCGCATGGCATGCCGTGGGCTGGCATGGGACTCGAAGTGGCACGACGGGACACGAGGCAGTGGAGCCGACCGCCGACGCGACCGATCGTTTGACCCCGCACAAAAGATGGGCGCCGCCTGATGAAGCCGCTAGCTGCCCCCTGTCGAGGGGACGCGGGGCCCCACCGGCATCGGGGACTACTGAAAGGGTTATTACCCCCAAGTAGGCCAAGACTAAGGTGTTCTCTCCTGGGTTCAAGAAAAACCATGCGGCCGGCTGGTCCATGGCTGCTGGCCCAAGGCCGGCTGACAGATGGCAGGCAGGCTCGCTGCCGGGTGGCTCACGGGTGGCTGATCAAGGTGCCAGCCAATCTACCCCTAGCCTGCCTATGGTCGGCTGCCCCGTGGCCGGCCCTTCCACTAACCTTTGGATGTATGAGCACCCGTCCCTTCCCACTGTGATCCAGTACAACGACAAGAAAAGACCCCCATGACGGACCCCGGCATGGCTACAGCGATCGCTGACGCATGGGCGTGCATGGCTACAGTCCGACCGGTCATACCGCTGACCATGGCTGACTGTGAATGGTCAGGGCAATAGTGTCAGCACGCCTCAGTCCACTCCATTTCTTGCCCCCGCATGGGTACAGCGACGCCAGCCGTATCGGAGACTTCGGACAGCTGGCGCAAGACGACGCCACTTGGCCGGCCCGTGCCGTGGCAGGTGCACGCGGGACAATCGTGAAGCTGGCTGGTGGGGCTCAGTGGGTGATGGGACCACGCAGTCGGCAGGCCCTACAAACAATGAGACGGCAGCACGGGCGGGGCCCCTGACCGGCCGGAGTGGCTGCCCATCGGGTCCCCTCTCTCAGTACTTTAGGGATATTGTAAGCCAGGGGGTTGGCCTATAACCCCCCCCCCACGAGCCCCCCATGCATCGGGCACGCAGGAACACACGAAAGAACTCTCCCCTCTCACACTCTCACGCAGCAAATGAAGGGGAGCCAGCTGCTCCTTCTCCCACGTCCAGACAACAGCTCAAGGAGCACCATTCTAGCCTTATCCACCATCTAAAACTAAACCAGCAGGACTAGGGATGTTACCTCCCATCGAGGGCCCTGAACCTGGGTACATCGTGTGTTTGTCACGCTTGTGCCCAATCTCGTTCACCGAGCACGTCAGCATCCTCAGGCCCTAGCCACCCTCGATAAGCCTATCCATGGCATCTGTCGTGAAAAAATGACGACATTCACGAATGTTGTTCTCTGTTCCTCCGGTATTTGTAAACCCAAGGACCCGTGCTGCTTCCACCAAAGCATTTGTGTTGTCACCATAGCCGTCTCTGTATACTACTTGCTTCTCTGCAGGTTGTTTTCCCTTAACTGTGGGTAAAGGAATCTTGCAGTTATTTGACTCATCTGTCATGATCTCTGTCAAGTCCTACACATGAAGGTTGCAACAAATTAGGTATCAGAGGCACCCGAGACATATGCATCTTATTTTCTCGTATAGAATGTTTTAAAACAAATGTTTGTATGGTCCATCATTTGTTCCACTCCGTTATTGGAGAATCATCTACAAGGATTTAGATGTAGGTTTTTGACAGGAACATCCGTGATGTAAACTAGAAGCACGAATTTATATCACATAAGATGCACGGGTGTGTACGCACAAAATCCACTTGGGTGGGTGTACCGAAGGCACGACATGCTTTTGTTTGCACTTTACAATCACAATGGCATGGCTGTGCTTCCGCTTGCACTCTACAATCTAAAGCAGGTTTACAAACAGAGAACATAGTTGTGTCGTCACCTTTCTTTCCTCCTGTCTCTCCTGCTCAGCACATCTTGGCGACATCCTCCGTGCATTGGAGATTTTTTTGACAATCCTGAATGCCATCGAAGATCCTCTGGAAGGACCTCTCATGCTGAATGCCAATGGCGGTCCTTTCAAAGGACCTTGTGTCGTCGGTTTTAAATTGTCACCAGTGTATCCAATCCGTTGGAGCCTTTGTTACTGATGTAGACTGACATAGTCCTTGTTTCTTTGCTCGCATGCCTATGGCACGCGAAAAGACAAAGAAAATTTCATGATTAAATTAAATTAACACAACTCTTTGACATATTTTTCAGTTGTTCGACGTTTCTATCACCTCTACCATCTTCTGGTGATGCAGATCAGTAAGGATTCTTCGTCCAGTTGTCGGGATACTGCTTCTGCCAATCATGCTTGATGATTCATCATTTGTACTTGTATTGGCAACATTCAATGTGCTGGCATCAACGATTCTTCTGTTACCATGTACCTCTTCACCAGGACCATCAAAAACACTACTCCATCTGAACGACTTCTCTGCACGACCTTGAGTTTTGAAGCACATCTTGATTAGATGCACATGTGTGTATTATGAAGCATTAGCAATTTAACAAATAAAACATATGAAATGATCTTGTGTGCCCAGATTTGTAAAACAAGGCTGGGATTTCAAGTTTTTATCATTACCTAGAGCGACTCATTGGTATGGTTTATGTGTTGCAACTTTGGATTACCGGCTGAAGTCAGGGACATTGCAACAAAATTTACTCTGCTTCTTAGGATGCTCCTTTTAGCATGTGTCTGTTGCACAACTTGTTCCTGGCTGGGACGATTACCAAGAACTTGTTTCACGACCTTGTCTACATTTACCCCATCCCGCCTGGCATGTGCATGCTGAACATCATCTACACTCTTTTTTTGTTCTCCACCTGCAGCAGTTTCTTTTTCTTCCATCTATCGCTCTTTAACTATGGAGAACATAGATGGAATAGTAACGCGTTACAGCACTCGACCAAGAAATATTCATGATTTTATCTATATATCATTGATGCCCATGGGCCTCAAAATTACGTTACCAAATGGTGACACGTTATGCCTTGGGAGTATATAATGCAGAGAAACAAAGACAAGATAACATCCAAAACCTCAGGTTCAATTGATTTCGCCGCAAACGACTCTAGTGTGATTCACTTGTTGCTGCTACCTTCTTTTCATACACCTTTGCGATATCATTTAGAGATACGCCAACCTTGCTGCCCTGATCAGCTGGTGCGATCTTGAACATCTACAGGGAAAAAAGTTATACAAAGAGCTAAAAAATGTTATACAGTGTTGTTTGAACACGCTCGTTTTGTTAGCTGACATCTAAATAACTTCTGTATACTACAATAGAATTGACATGTATTTTTCACACCCTGTGTTTTTCCTCTTCTATATAAGATAAAATGTCTCTAAATTTAGGGCCAATTAAAACTTTTTGAGTGCATTTGAATGCTTGACTTGTGTGTTATTTGCTTGCTTGTTTGATTGCTTGTTGGTGCTCTATAATTCATAAAACATCCTCCTACCCTCAAGAACTCTTTTCATTGATCCCAACTCTTGTCCAATGATCATGCCATGTGAATAGGACTTAAAAATATTTTTACAAAATATTATTTTAGCCAAAAGCATTTATTTAAATTAGGTTTTCAAAACCCCCTCATTTAAAATTTGCACTACAAGTCCCCAAATTGGGTGGATCCTTTTTACCAAATGCTTTATTTGATACCCAATATATATAATACTTCCCAAAACCACCAAATATTAATTCTAAATATTATTTTACTATTTTATTTAAAGGCTTTTTCATAAGTCTAGAAATGGTCTTTTATAGGGAAAAATTATTTAAATGCTTTCAAAATAATTGAGAAAATTTAGGGAAACTGAACGGACATATAGTTTCCATATATATGAGTTTCAACACATGGTCATGTTCAAAATATTGGACAAAACCCTTCAAAACCATTTGTGCCTATCTCAAGCATTTGAAATATTTCTATAAGAAATATTCTCAAATAAATACAGTAAAATTCTAGTATATCACTTATGATATATTTGGTCATCTTCCCAAGTTTCATCTCAATACCAATTGATTTGGTTCACCAAAATATCCTAAAACCCTCTCTATCCAGAGTCAAATTTGAGCAACTCTTCATTGTAAAGTTTCTCCTTTTGACCCCAAACTTTGTGGACATGTTCTAATCTCCAAATAATGCTACTACACCAAGTGGTCCATTTAGGAGATTAGTTTAGCATGCCTAGATCTACAGAAACCTAATTCTGTTAACTTTTAGGGTTTACCAAGTTTGTGTTATCAACTTTCTCCATTTGGGCTCAAAACTTATGATCATGACCAAATAGACTTTTCATTTTACCATAGTAAATATGAGAGCCATTCGATACCCCTACATGCCCTAGCACAGCATCAAACACCTTCAACCATGAGCTTGTGGACAAGCAAAGAGGGCCCAAAAAGATTCTCCTTGTCTCCAACTTTTTACCACAGTATATTCTAACCCCAATTTATCTCCAGTAAGCTTGCCATGGCCTCTGATAAATTATTGTGGGGGTAACTCTCTCTTTTTCCCTCTCTTTTTACCATGGTCAGGCCTCTGTTCCCTTATTCTATTCATAAGAATGCCCCACGTTTTTCCATAGCACCTATAGTATGCTAATGCATCTTGCCACACCCAAAGGTGGCATGCCCATGCGGAAAATGTGAGAAGTTCATATAAACCTGCATTATGGCAACAAATGTGGCTTTATACTATGAGTACATGTTATACTTGTCTCGCTGAGCTGAAACTTGGGGTTTTAGTACTCCTTCCATACCTAAGAAACCCAGACAACTTCTTACCCCATAATCCCTTCAGTAAAATCCGCTCAACCAGCCCATAAGTTTGCTGGTACAAACTTAACCTATATAGTAACCTAAACCAACCAGCTTCAATCACCATGAAAACTTGCCAAGTGTACTCTTGCATGCGTACCTTTCATGTTAGACAACCTTGGCCGACCAAAAGCATGATCTGGGCAAGAGTTGGCGTGGTGACCAAGCTGTTGGCATGTAGAAACGGCGCTCTACAGTCAAACTTTGTCATGTAGCCCACGTCTGGCCTTAGCAGCGTGCCCCCCGCGTCGGCCATATTCCCTCGGCCTCCCCATGCCCCTCCCCGACGCAAGGATGAATCCAAGGCAGCTTTGACATGCGTGCTCTTTATGCCCGAGGGCATCCGGGGCGCTTCCGAGCTCCCTCTCCTTTGCCCCTACTTTGGCTCCTCCCCGAGCTCCCTCCCACTCCTCTTGACGCTCCCCTCCCTCCAGAAACCCTCCTGGATAAGCAAATCGAGCTGGTGGGCTCATTTTCTTCGTCCACGACCTCCATGGCGTCGCCGCGACCTCGGTCGAATACGCGCCAACCTGACTCTCTCCTCTCCACCGAACTGCACTAGAGTACCTCTAGCAACACTGCTTCCCTCTCCCCCACTCCATTCCATCCCTCCCATAGCAAGGGCGTCGTTCCCAACACTGCCGATAGCTACCTCCACCACGACCAACGCCACGGTCGACCCGGATGCGGCTCACCGCCCCGAGCGCATCAGCAGTCAGCGCCGCTGGGGACGGCTGGTGCCGATGAGGGCAGGCGCCGGAGCCGGTCGGCTTTGCCTCCCCTGGTCCTCCTCTGCTTGAGCGGGAGGAGGAAAGAGGTCCTGATGGGTGGGGCCTGTGAGTCAGCGACTTAGCTGGTCGGGCCCGCCAGTTTAAGTGGAGGCGGATTTCCGATGGCCGCCTCCCCACCGGGAAGGCGTACTCCCTAGGAATACGCTTCCGGCACAGTCGTGCGCGTGCTGAGCCGGGCAGCTGGGCCGGCCCATTCGCTAACTTGCGCCCTGTGCGCAGGTTGGCCTTTTTTGGTAATCCCTCTTTCCATTTTCTTTTCTAGTGGCACTAGATAAATAATAGAATATTCATTTGGCCTCCAAATTTGGTGATTCAAGTTTCCACACATTCCTAAAATCTTGACCTATCCAAATATGTGCATTGCAAATTTTTTGCTTGTAACATATTCTGCTCCACCAATATTTTGGTTGTATCTTGTATTGTGAACCCCCATTACAAAAATTCCTAGAACATCCAAATCAACTCCAAATGGAGTAATTCCAATTTCCAGTTCTCCAAAATCGTGACATGTTTATCAGTCCATAGTTAACATGTTTACCATGCATTGATTCTGCCGGGTCAAATAAATAGCCCCATTTTTCATTATCGCCGTCCTAGGAAATCCATAAGAAAATCATCCCAACTCCAAAATTAGTGAGACCACTTTCTAATTGTTTCTAAAATCATGCCCTATTTATTGGGTGCCTCAACTCCTTTTTATAAAAACATTTTCTAGAAACTCCTTATAGGGTCATCATTTCCTCCTTTTCCACCAATTAAAAAGCCTCATTGATCCAACTCTAGTAGATCCTCCTTAGGTATTTTTTATTGAGACCAGAGGTGTCCAAGGAAAATAAAAATCCTATTTATAGAGCACTTTTATTTTCTGCTTGTTTTGTTGCTTATTGCGGTTGTTTTGCGATAGTTGACGAAGTAGACGAATTACTCGGAGTGGACGAGAAGTGTGTGAAGACCTGAAGACTTTGCTAAGCTAGGCAAGCAGCCCTTTGACCATGTTAAGAAACCATTTTCATGCATGTCATATAGCACCTTATTACTTGTTGTTGATCATGTGATGTGGTAACCACTTCGGTGGGATTCCTCCGTTACTTTTACCGTTGATACTTGCATCGTGCATGACCCTACCATCCTTATGAGGGTTGTGCGGGTGGGGGTAGATAGGATGCTTAGTTGATGCTACGCAAATGGGATAGGAATATGGATGGTGATGGAAACACAAATGACTTCAAAGACTTTTCGAAAACCCCGTCGAGTGCCACTAATGAGTTGGAAAGAAGTGGGTAACCACTTGAGAAAGAAGTGGATGATGATGTATTGGGTAACCAAATGACAGGAATATGGATGATGATGAATTGGGTAACCACTTGAGAAAGAAGTGGTGTACCGGAACAAGTCAGTGTGTGTGTTTTCGAAAATGGATTAGATTTAAGATTTTTCGACCGTTCCAACCTTACATGTGCGACCACTCGAGGGAGATGTTGATTACTATGGTTGGTGCTAGCAGAGAGCCCGCATTACTAGTGGCAAGAGTGAAGTGGTCACTCTCGAGACGGGGTCATCCCGGAGTGGAAGGTCATGCGCTCTCTTGACAGGCACCGGGCACACTGTTGCGTGCCCTCTTGGATGATACGTGATGTATATCATGAGGGATGGCACCAACGAGTGGACTCTTTGTTTAGTATTGCCATGTGAAAGGCATTGTTTGTGTGCTTACCTCAGGTATGTTATATACTACGAGTCGTGGATGACACGGAAGTTCCCCGAGTCTTGTGGGTAAAGCGTGCAACCTCTACAGAGTGTAAAACTATTCAAATAGCCATGTCCACGGTCAAGGACAGTTGGGTGGTGTTGCTAAACTATGTCCAGATGTTTTCAAAAACTTGGTGTGTGTGTGTGGATTACACAAAGGTGATACTTGAGCTATGTCTGATGACTTGGCTTGATGGTTAACATGAGATGTTCAACCCTTGCTTGTGATGATATCTGTAACTTGTTCATATGGATATGTGCCAACTATTGATGCATACTTACACAAGCTATTTGATCATGTCACTGAATTAAAAATTATCTTTATGCAAAATTACCTGTTAGTGCTATATCATGCATTGTTATTCCCTTGTTCCAAACATGGGTTGCTTGCGAGTACATTCAAAGTACTCATTGGCTTGCCACTTGTCATTTTATTGGCCAGGCAAGAAAGATCAGGTTATGATGAAGATTACCTTGGTGATGGACATGCAAGCTAGGACGCTTCCCAGTCAGAATGCATGTAGGGTTAAGGCAGATGGCATGGGTTCACGCTATCGTTGAAGATTTCCGCTGCAAGTTTATGAAGACTATGCCTTAAAGGCCATATTTGAGCACAAACGGTATGTAATGGATATAGGAATCTTGTTATTCAGTTTCTGTGTGTTCAGTGAGCATTGATCTCTGGGATCCCTAGGCACGTACATTCGGTGATCAGGAATTATGAGTCGAGGTCCCCACAGAGCCAGTATCAGAGCCATCCTGAATGTAGGAAGCCCTTAGTTAGCATGGACATTAGTTAGGACAAAACCATTTGTTCCAGATCCTTCAGAATCACCTACAAGGCGTCTACATTTCTTGCCTCTCCTAAAAATTCCAAGGGAAGTGAAGGTTTTTGCGTTAGCACTTCCACCACTTTTCTCTCAGTTCTCCTCGTCTTCTTTTCAAAAACTTTGCAAATGATTGCTACTATCCTTGTGCCCCTAACCATGGGATTACTTGTAATCCTCATGGGTAACCTAGAAGGAAACCACCTTCCGAGAAGATTGCCGACATATCTTGGACTTAAGTTGGTGACACTAGACAAGGAGCTACCAACAGAAGATACCTTCTCGAACGATGAGGATGTCAAGACTTAGATGTTAGTGACATCCTCGACACAGCCCTAGGATGATGCCACCCTGGCCTTCGATGACCAGGGCACAAGACATGCAATGTCATGATATGCATCGCTAATAGAGCAACCCTGTCCTTGATGTCTACTATGCAACTTTATTCTTGTAGACACGTGTTGGGCCTCCAAGCATAGAGTTTCGTAGGACAGTAGCAACTTTCCCTCAAGTGGATGACCTAAGGTTTATCAATCCGTGAAAGGTGTAGGGTGAAGATGGTCTCTCCCAAATGACCCTGCAACCAAATACAAGAAATCTGTTGTCCCCAACACACCCAATACAATGGAAAATTGTATAGGTGCACTAGTTGGGGGAAGAGATGGTGATAAAAGTGTAATATGGATGGTAGAAATATATTTTTATAATCTGAATAAATAAAAACATCAAGGTAGCAAATTGTAAACGGGCACAAAAAAGGTATTGCAACGCTTGAAAACAAGGCCTAGGGTCCTTACTTTCGCTAGTGCAATTTCTCAAAAGTGCTAACATAGTTGGATCATATGATTATCCCTCAAAGTGCAATAAATAATCACTCCCGAGTTCCTATTAGCGAAGAAAAAAAGATAGAAATTGTTTGTAGGGTACGAAACCACCTCAAAGCTATTCTTTCTGTTCGATCTATCCTAGAGTTCGTACTAGAATAACGCAAGCTATTCTTTCCAGTCAATCTACTCAAGAGTTCGTACTAGAATAACACCAAAGCAAATTCATATTCATAATACTCAATCCACACAAAGAACTACAAGGGATCCCCAAAGTTTCTATCGTAGAAAAGATAATAAAAACGTGCATCAACCCCTATGCATAGATTACCCCAATATCACCGCGGGAATCCGTTAGTTGAGTGTCATAATGTATATCAAGTGAACCAATAAGATACCCCAATGTCACCTCAAGTATTCATACCGCAAGACATACATCATGTGTTCCCAAATCTTAACATTCAATCCGACATAACAAAACTTCAAAGGATAAAGATTCAATTCATCACAATAAGAGTATAGAGGGGAGAAACATCATATGATCCATCTATATTAACAAAGCCCATGATATAGGTCATGAGAGACAGAGATTAAACACATAGCTACTGGTACAAACCCTTAGCCCCAAGGGTGGACTATTCCCTCCTCATCGTGGTGGCCGCCGGGATGATGAAGATGGCCACCGGAGATGATTCCCCCCTTCGGCAGGGTGCCGGAACAGGGTCTAGATTGGTTTTCAGTGGCTACAGAGCCTTGCGGCGGCGGAACTTCTGATCTAGGGCTCCCCCAAAGGGTTTCAGAATATTTGGGAATTTATAGTGCAAAGAGGGAGTGCTGGAGGCCACCGAGGTGGGCACAGCCCACTTGGGCATGCCTTGGCCTCCTGGCGTGCCCTGGTGGGTTATGCCCCCCTCGGGGCACCCCCCAGGTGCAGCTCTGGCCCATTGGTTTCCTTCTGGTCCAAAAAAATCTCCAAAAAGTATCATGGTGTTTGGTCTTTGTTTGATATTGATTTCCTCCTATGTAAAAAACAAGCAAAAAACAGCAACTGGCACTGGGCACTGGGTCAATAGGTTAGTCCCAAAAAATGATATAAAGTTGTTATAAAATGATTGTAAAACATCCAAGAATGGTAAAATAACACCATGAATACTTCATAAATTATAGATACGTTGGAGACATATCAGCATCCCCAAGCTTAATTCCTACTCGTCCTCGAGTAGGTAAATGATAAAAGAAATAATTTATGAAGTGTGAATGTTAGCAAAGTGCATAAGTTTGATCAATGATAATTTCAATAACTTTTCCTAGCATCATTACAACAATTCTTTTCTCATGAAGTTTTCTCATGTTAAAGTAGCAACCAATTCACATGTTAAGGTTCAAACAATGAATTCTCTTGAAACCCAACAACCTATGTTCTCAGTCACCAAGCAATTGCAATTCAACTTATTCAACAGAGTTTAAGTAAGAGCTCCACATACTGAACCTTCATAGTCTTCTATGATTGCTAACACTCATCGCATACACATGGGCAAAACGTTTCAACCGGACACATAGAAAGATACGGGCTTATTGTTTTGCCTCCCAACGTATTCACCTCAAGGGTGAGGTCAATAGTAATAACTCATGCTACCCATATTCAACTGGACATATGTGCCTAGATCTTTCCTCACCACATGATGATTGCCAAAGGAGAAAATAAAAAGGAATAGAGAAATAAAACATTGACTCTTGCATAAAAGTAAATATATAAATTAAAAGATAGCCCTTCACAGAGGGAAGTAGGGATTTGTATAGGTGCTAGAGCTCAAAGCAAAAAACTTAGAGATAACAACATTTGGGAGGTGTATCCATCCCACCAACGAAAACGACTTAGAGTTCCCAACATTTCCATGCTAGATATATCATAGGCGGTTCCCAAAAAGAAAATAAAGTTTATTCCTTTTTCCACCATACTTTCACTTTCCAAGGAATTTATTATTTGACAACATAAAGTAAATTCATTTTTGCATTTCGGGACTGGGCATCCCTAATACCTTTGCCTTATTATCGTGCAATGACAAGTGAATAAACACTCATCATGAGAATAACACATCTAGCATGGAAAATATTAGCCACCCCTCACCGCCCCACGAGCGAAACAAACACACAATAGAGAAGTTTATTTTGAAAATTAGAGATGGCACATACAAATTTGCTTAGAACGGCACGGAAATACCGCATATAGGTAGATGTAGTGGACTCATATGGCAAAGACTGGGTTTAAGGATTTGGATGCACAAGAAGAGCTCATACTTGGTGCGGAATTTTTGGCTAGCAAAGATGGGGGGGCAAGCACCACATGTTGAAGGATCTATGACAATATAACTTCTATGTGAATATGAACAAACATAAATCATTACGTTGTCTTCCTTGTCCAACATCAACAATTTTGGCATATAATATTTTGATGGGGGCTCACAAGCACAAAAGATTTCCAGGATAGTGTATCTGCATGTGAAAGTTCTCTTCCTTATACTAATTATTCGTGAATTGCTTCTATCACCAATATTGTGATTGTCAAACCTCAAAAGATTTCACTTTCTAAACCCAATGTGAAGCTACCACTAAGCACGATATGATTTCAAATTCATGACATTCAATTTATTCAAAAATTTACTCATAGGATATAAGTGAAGCACAAGAGTAAATGACATAGAAAAGAGCTTCGTTGACGGGATGTGAATGCCGCTTACTTAGACTCCTTGGCGAATATTTGAGGACTATATTTTATTTAAAACTTTCAGATCTAAGTATTTTATTAAAACATCAAGTAAAAAAAATGACATTCTAAAATAGCACTACTCATGTGAAAAAGCAAAAACTTAGGCTCAACTGATACTAACTGATAATTGTTGAAGAAGAAAGGTGGGATGCCTACCGGGGCATCCCCAAGCTTAGATGCTTGAGACTTATTGAATATTATCTTGGGATGCCTTGGGAATCCCCAAGCTTGAGCTTTTGTGTCTCCTTAATTCTTCTCATATCACGGTTTTCCTAAATCTCAAAAGCTTCATCCACACAAAACTCAACAAGAACTCATGAGATAAGTTAGTATAAACCAATGCAAAAATCTTATCATTCTATACTGTAGAAAATCAATAAAATTATTATTCAACATTGGATACTAAATTCCTCTGCATATTTGATACTCCTATCCTCAAATAGAAACATTAAACAATCAAACATATGCAAACAATGCAAACATAACGACAATCTGCCAAAACAGTATAGTCTGTAAAGAATGCAAGAGTATCCATACTTATTCAACTTTAAAAATTCTAAAAATTTAACACACTGCATAAAATTTATCATATCTTATTTTTCAGAAAGTTTCAACAATTTATCACATTCTTACTTCTCTAGGGAATTTTTGCAACAGCGATAAACTTTCTGTTTTCAAACAGCAACATAAGACTTTTGAGCTTGAATGTGATGCTAGTGGAATTGGGTTAGGAGGTGTGTTATTACAAGATGGTAAACCTGTTGCGTACTTTTCTGAAAAACTGAGTGGGCCTAGTCTGAATTATTCTACTTATGATAAGGAATTATATGCTCTTGTTCGGACTTTGGAAACATGGCAACATTATTTATGGCCCAAAGAATTTGTTATGCATTCTGATCATGAATCTTTGAAACATATTAAAAGTCAAGAAAAACTGAATCGTAGACATGCTAAATGGGTTGAATTCATTGAGACTTTCCCTTATGTCATTAAACACAAGAAGGGTAAAGAAAATGTTATTGCTGATGCTTTGTCTCGTCGATATACTATGCTTTCACAACTTGACATTAAAATATTTGGTTTGGAGACCATCAAAGATCAATATGTGCATGATGCTGAATTTAGAGATGTGTTGCAGCATTGTAAGAAGGGAGAACATGGAACAAGTTCGTTATTAATGATGGATTTGTGTTCCGTGCTAACAAGCTATGCATTCCAGCTAGCTCCGTTCGTCTTTTGTTGTTACAGGAGGCACATGGAGGAGGATTAATGGGACACTTTGGCGTGAAGAAAACGGAGGACATACTTTCTACACATTTCTTTTGGCCAAAGATGAGACGGGATGTTGAGCGTTTTGTTGCTCGTTGCACTACATGTCAAAAAGCTAAGTCACGACTCAATCCTCATGGTTTATATATGCCTTTTCCTGTACCTAGTGTTCCTTGGGAGGATATATCTATGGACTTTGGTTTAGGTTTACCTCAAACTAAGAAGGGGAGGGATAGCATATTTGTTGTCGTGGATAGATTTTCCAAAATGGCACACTTTATACCATGTCATAAAAGTGATGATGATGCTCATGTTGCTGATTTGTTCTTTCGTGAAATTATTCGGTTGCATGGTGTGCCAAATACAATTGTTTCAGATCGTGATGCTAAATTTCTTAGTCACTTTTGGAGATGTTTATGGGCTAAGTTGGGGACTAAACTACTTTTTAGTACTACATGTCATCCCCAAACTGATGGCCAAACTGAAGTAGTCAATAGATCATTGTCTACTATGCTTAGGGCTGTTTTGAAGAATAACCTGAAAATGTGGGAAGAATGCTTGCCTCATGTTGAATTTGCTTATAATCGTTCGCTACATTGTACCACTAAGATGTGCCCTTTTGAAGTTGTGTATGGTTTCTTACCTCGTGCACCTATTGATTTGTTGCCTCTTCCATCTTCAGAGAAGGTTAATTTTGATGCTAAAGAACGTGCTGAATTGATATTAAAGATGCATGAGTTAACGAAGGAAAATGTTGAGCGTATGAATGCTAATTACAAAATTGCTGGAGATAAGGGTAGAAAACATGTTGTCTTTGCACCTGGAGATCTTGTTTGGTTACATTTGCGTAAGGATAGATTTCCTGATTTGCGCAAGTCAAAGCTAATGCCACGTGCTGATGGTCCATTTAAGGTGTTAGAGAAAATAAATGATAATGCATATAAACTTGAGCTGCCTATACAGGTTGGGGTTAGCCCCACTTTTAACATTGCAAATTTGAAGCCTTACTTGGGTGAGGAAGATGAGCTTCCGTCGAGGACGACTTCAGTTCAAGAAGGGGAGGATGATGGGGACATCCCTGCTAATGCTACACCCATAACTCTGAGTGCTATAAATACAGGACCAATTACTAGAGCTCGCGCACGTCAATTGAATTACCAGGTACTTTAGTTTCTTGCAAATCCTTCTAATGTTCATGAACATATGATGCTGCCTAAATTAGATACTTTTGTTTTACTTATGAATGAAGGACCTAGCATGGATAATAAGGATGACCATGGGAGCGGGATCAAGCATGGAGAAGAAGGTGCGCGCGCGGGAAAGAACAATGGAGCTTCCAGTGATGATTTTCGCACTTTGAAGCCACCATAATGGGAGAAAGAAGCCTTGGATGAAATATGCATGATGCTACTTACAAAATTCGTCCCTAGGCTAATATAGGTGCTGCGCCACCTTATTGTTGGGCCAGGCCCATGTAATTTCGAAATACCATAGTATAGGCTGTTTCTAGAGTCCCTATGTATGGGGAGACTGAGATAAGGTCTGTTTCGGACCCCTCCTCCAAGGGGCCACGAAATTCCCCTCTATTCCCCCATATATACAGCCCTTAGGGCGTCGTTTTAGGGTTGGGTTTTGTTTAGATTACAAGTTCGCCATAGCTACAACTTCGCGTTCTTCGTTTGTGTTCCACGACCAGACAAAGGCGTCACAGAACCCCACTTCATCAATAAAGCTTTCCTCTTATATTCGCAATATCCAGATTGCAATCTTAGTTTCTTGCTTGTTCTTCGTTTGTGTGCAGGAAACAGACCCTCGTGGTTAGGTTGATCATGCTCCGGCGTGGTCAGTAACCTCTCGGAGTTGGTTTAGCGATTGCTAAGGCGCGACGTCATAACACCTTCGTAGTCGGATCATCAAAGTTAACTCCACCAAAAACGATAGCCACCATCTCATTGAAAGACAGGGACAACTTCGTCTCTATCACAACAGGAGGCAAACGGGGCTCCGGTCGTGGCAGTCCTGGCTGCCCCGCTGCACCGTACACCGAGTCGATGGCCTGGGAGGATGCTTCGCTCCCTTCCATGCTTGGGGGAGGCCTCAATGGTCGCGGGGACGGCCAGGAGCGAGTGGCTCATTGGGTGGAGCGGGCGACGATGGCGGTCATCACCAGGGAGCCCGTCATGGCTTCTGGAACGGGGTAGGGAGTTTCCTGGGTAGCTGCTCTCGTCGAGGGCGTCCTCCTGGTGAAGCTGGTTGAGGCAAGGGAAGCCGAGTGGCTCGGCCTTGAGCAGAGCCGAGTGGCAGCAACGCCGACCACGTCGAAGGAAGAGGGTGAGAGGAGAGCTATGGGTGGTACGAGGGGTCCAGGGAGGGGAGAGTGGAGGATCAGGGGCATCTAGGGCGCTCGGGGGGAGGTAAATGGTGGAGAGCACCGAAGAGGGGCTCGGGTGGCTGCCATGATGGCCTCGGGCACCGAGCACGCATGTGTCTAGGCTCCTTTGTCTGCTACCTGTCATTGAGGAAGGGCATGGGAGGTCAAGGTGAGGTTACTAGTACCTGGGGATGCCCTGCCAAAGCTTGTTGCGAGCTACATGACAAGATGCATGCCAGAGCGCCGTTACTGCATGCCGATAGTGTGGTCACCACAACATTTCTTGTCTAGAGCATCATTGTAGTCGGCCCAAGTTTTCCAGCGTGCAAGGCATGCATGATAGAGGTCACTGGAAAATTTGCAAGGGAAAAGGAGCTAGATGAGTGGGATTTCACTGCTCCGTAGTTTGCAGCAGCAAACTTGGGGCTAATCTAACGCGTTTTTACTTTAGGCCACTTGGAACAAATCTTTGTTTGGTGACCTTGAGTATGGAAGGAATACATGTCCACCAATTTCCACCTCAGGGAGATGATTCTACGGAGTACCTGTAGTTCAAGGGCTCTTTTTCTACCAAAATGCAGGTTCAAATGATTTGCTCATATTTTGCATATGAACATGCTATCTTTGGGTTTGGATTAATGCATCAGTATGCAATTTAAGTTGTGGTAGAGTTTGGGGGCATTTGTGTGCACAGAATAATGGGAGAGGGGAAAGAGAGGTCTTTCCATGGTAAAAAGAGAGGGAAAATGAGGGAGTTAGCCCCCCAATAATTCATCTTAGGCCATGGCAAATCTACTGGAGGTAGGAAGGGGGTTATAATATGTTGTGGTAAAAACATGGGGACAAGGAGAATCTTTTTGGTCAACAATGCTTGCCCACAAGTTTTTGGCTGAAGGTGTTTGATGTTGTCCTAGGGCATCTAGGGGTATCCAATGGCCCTGATATTTTCTAGAGGTAGATGGTAAGTCCATTTGGTCCTGATAACAAGTTTTGAGATTATTTGATGAAAGTTGATAGTGTAAAGTTTGTAATCCCTAGTAACCAACAGAATCAGGTTTTTGTAGATACAGGTCTGCCAAACTATTCTCCTTGATGCACCAAGAGGAAGGTCGTGGAGGCCACAAGACACCAGGGCACGCCAGAGGCCCCTAGCGTGGCTTGGTGGGTTTTGCCCTCCATGGGACCCCACTCCATAGCCTATCACCTCTATAAATACCCAAATATTACAAAAACCCTAGGACAGTCGACGAAACACAATTCTAGCCGCTGCAAGTTCTAGAACCACGAGATCCAATCTAACACCATCACGGAGGGGTGCATCATCTTCATGGGTGCCTCTCCAATGATGCGTGAGTTGTCCACCATGCACCTATGGATCCATAGGTAGTATCTAGATGGCTTTCTCTCTTTCTTTTGATTCTTAATACAATGGTCTCTTGGAGATCTATTTGATGTAATGACTTTTTGCGATGTGTTTGTTGGGATCCAATGTAATTTGGGTTCATTATCAGTTTCTATCCATGAATATTATTTGAGTATTCTTTAATCTCTTATATGCATGATTACTTATAGCCTCGTATTTCTTCTTCGAATATTTGGTTTAGTTAGTCCAACTAGATCGATTTTTCTTTCCATGGGAATAGGTGCTTTGTGATGGGTTTGATCTTGCGGTGTCCTCTCCGAGTGACAGAAGGGGCAGCGAGGCACGCATGTATCGTTACTATCAAGGATAACAAGATGTGGTCTATTCCTACATGAATAGATCTTTCCTACATCATGTCATCATTCTTATTGCATTACTCTGTTTCTTCATGAACTTAATACACTAGATGCATTCTGGATAGCTGTCGATGTGTGGAGTAATAGTAGTAGATGTATAATCATTACGGTCTACTAATCTTGGACGTGATGCCTATATAATGATCATTGCCTTTGATATTGTCATGATTATTTGATCTTCTATCAATTGCCCAACAGTAATTTGTTTACCCACCGTGTGTTATACTCATGAGAGAAACCACTAGTGAAACCTACAACCCCTGGGTCCATCTTTTAACATATTGCTTTCTGGTCTATCTTTTTCCGCATTTGCTTTCAAATCTACTATTCCAGAAAAACAAAAATACATTGCTGCACTTTTTATTTACATCTTTTATTTTGTGTTCTTATGCAATCTGTTTATCCAATCTCATATAAACCGATCTATCTTTTACTGTGGATAGATTGACAACCTCTCTTACGTTTCGGGTTGCAAGTATTTGTTCTTTGTGTGGAGGTACCATCTACATAGTGTTGCCGTGTTCTCCTACTGGTTTGATAACCTTGGTTTCATAACTAAGGGAAATACTTACCGAGCTGTGTTGCATCATCTCTTCCTCTTTGGGCAAAATACTGATGCAGTGCCAAGCCACGTCAAGACGGCATCGACCTGCTCGAGGAGGCACGATATCTGCCCCTAACCAAGTCGGCTATCTACCAACAGAAGTTGCAGCACTACCACAACAAGAAGATCTGGCCCCTCGCTTTCTACGAGGGCAACTTATTTCTTTGGCGGGTCCAGCGAACCGCCGTCCAACACATTTCAGCTACACCATGGGAGGGTCCACTCAAAGCACATTTGCTCCCTTTGTGGTTTTTGTAATTAATAACAACATATATATGTCATTGAACTAATGTTTCCACTAAGTATGTTTCAGGAAAAATTCAATGATGGGTTGGCATAAGGATTGTGGAATACCCCAAGATGCAAGGAATAGCATTGTCCAAGCTTCAAGAAAAGGACTCTACATTTTACATTTTTCAGGAATCACTTTGAGTCCATAGGAAAGCCAATACTGTTAAAAGAGGGTAAGGTTTTGTTGGTGAACAAAATGCTCATACGTGCACAAGTGATAGTCACCACATACACCTAGAAGCTCTTCCACAAAAGTCTGTCCAAAGCCAAATATTCAAAATCGGTGCAACCAACACATTCCACTCGGTGCCACCGATTCCAAACCCTAGACAGACTCAACCGAACCCTAGCCACTTTGGTGCAACCGATTCTGCTTCGGCGCCACCGAGTTTGGGTTGCCAACTTTCTGTTACGCAAGTTTAAAAAATCGGTCCCTCCGAGTTTTGTGAATCAGCGTCACCAAGAATGGGCAATCTGACCATTGGTCACCTTATCGGTGCAACCCAGTTTACTATATCAGTCTCACCGAGATTCAAAAGTTGCCACTTTTTGGTCACTTTGGTACAACCGAAATTAACACATCGGTCTCACCGAGTTGGTCATTTTGTGTGTAACGGTTGGATTTTTGGAGATGCCTATATATAGCCCTCCACCACAACTCACTCGCAATAGAAACTCTCAGAACAGTTCCCCACTCATACCTACTGATTTTCTGAGCGAGAGCCACCTACTCATGTGTTGAGATCATGCCATTCCGTTCCTACAATATGAATCTTGATCTCTAGCCTCCCCAATTTTCATTCCACCCAATCAATCTCTTCCACCAAGCCAAATCTATGAGAGAGTGATTGTTTGTTGAGGATTCTATCATCTTGAAGCACAAGAGCAAGGAGTTCATCGACACAATCGAGCCTATTACCTTTTGGAGGGTGGTGCCTCCTAGATTGGTTAGGTGTCGCTTGGGAGCCTCCTACTTCATGTTGTGGAGTGAACCAAGAAGTTTGTAAGGGCAAGGAGATCGCCTAATTAGTGAAGATCTACCGCGAGTTAGGCAAGTCCTCCGTTGACGTAGGCAATTATGGTATAGTCAAGGTTGCTTCTTTGTGGAACCCTCCGTGGGTAGAGCCCTCTACGGACTCTCGCAACTGTTGCCCTTCGTGGGTTGAAGACTCCATAAACGTGGATTTACGATAGCACCACATATCAGAATCATGGGAAAAATCATTGTGTCACCAATTGTGTTTGATCTTCCAACCCTCTCTTTACTTACATGTTTGTCTTTACTTTCCACTGCTATACTCTTAGACATGCATGTGTAGGGTGTACTTGACATACTATGAATGATAAAATCTACCAAGGATTAAAATTGGGAAAAATTATTTTATTTGGTCAAGTAGTCTAATCACCCCCCTCTAGCACTACTTCCGATCCTAGAAGTGGTATCAGAGCATTGGTCTCCATTGCATTGGTCTCACAACCTAGGAGAAGTATGGCGTCTAATGAGGGAAATTATCACTATAGAGGTAAGTACTTTTATGGCACAAATTTTGCTAGTTGGAAGCACAAAATGAAAATGCATTTGCTTGGTCATAACCCTGCCGTTTGGGTTGTTGTTCGTGTTGGTATGCAAGGTGAATTCTTTGCGGAAGGAAGGGAACCCGGTCGCGAAGCGACTGTGGAAGAACTGAAGATGTTGCAACTCAATGCTCAAGCATGTGACATTCTCTTCAACTACCTATGCCCAAGGAATTCAACAAAATCAGCCGTCTTGAGAATGCAAAAGAGATTTGGGACACTTTGATTGATACGCATGAAGGTACAGAATCAGTGAGAGAATCCAAGTTGGATGTTTCTTCAAAGTCAACTTGACAAGTTCAAGATAAAGGATGGTGAAGGAGTCATTGAAATGAACTCTAGGCTAGCTCTCATCACCAATGAGATTGCCGGCTTAGGAAGCGAAGAAATGACTGAAAAATTCATCATCAATAAGATACTTTGAGCTTTGGATGATCAATATGACACCGTATGCACATTGATCCAAATGATTCCAAACTACAAAGATCTCAAGCCAATGGAAGTGATTGGTAGAATTGTTGCACATGAGATGACACTCACACACAAGCAAGAGCTTCACCACAAGTCTAGTGTGCTTACAAAGCCACAAGTTATGCTCCCGCTACCTCAAGAGACAGCCTTGTCACAAATGTAGAGATAAGCCTCATGGTCATGAAATCCAACAAATTCTACAAGAATAGAAGCAGAGATTGAAACTCCAACTCAAGATATGAAGAGAAGCGTTCCTCAAGTTGTGACCGAAACTGCTACAATTGTGGGAAGCCTGGACACTACTCCAATGAGTGCATGGCTCCTTAAAAAGGGAAAGAAGAGTCACCAAGAAGACAAAGCTCAATAGACGAGTCACCTCGAAGATGGAGAAGGAATAGAGATGATCGTTATGAACGAAGACCCTCATGGGGAAGTAGGGACTCGAAGAAGGAGGACAAGTACACCAAGAGCTAGTCAATAAGGAAACATCAAGCTCATGTTGGTGAATGGGTTTCCGGCTCCAAATCTGACAACCACTCCAAGAGAAGCTATCACTCCAACTCCGACTATAGTCAAGATGAAGGAGTTGCTGGACTTGCACTAGTGACAACCGTCTCCTACAACATATTTGATTGACCAAATGAAGGGAGTGGACGTTGCTTCATAGCTAAAGGCCCCAAGGTATCACACGCCGAATATCTTGATTTCAGTAGTGATGAAGATGACTTGTTAATTCAAGATGACTTGCTATTTGACAAATCTAGTAATGTTAGTCATGATGAACTTGCTAGTACTCACTCTACTGTACATAAGTCGTGCATTGATGATAAGTTGGAAAAATAACGACTAAATCAAGAACTAAAAACTCTTAAGTTAGCTCACGAGTCAACTCTAGAAGATCATAGAGAGCTTCTAAGGACAGATGAGAAGCTACACTTCGAGAACCTCAATTTAGATCAAGAGCATGAGTTCCTTAAAGCTACCAATGACGATCTTCGAAAGAAGACTTCCTCTTATATAGCCAAGCAACTTCTCTTATCTACATTCATGCCACAAGTTAAGTCTAAGCAAGATATTAACAAAGGAAAGAAAGGTTCTTCAACTAGTGGCAATAAAAATGATAAATCCAATGATATTGCTTCTAGTAGTTCTCTTGATCCCACTAACTCTTCTCTTAGACAAGTTACACTTGAGAAAGAAAATGAACTCTTGAAAGGGATTATAGAGAAAGGTATCTACAAGAGTCTTGAAGGGTACAAACAATTTGAGGACATTGTACACAAGCATGGAGGATACCGGAAGAATCATGGTGTTGGCTACTTCAACGCTAATGGAGTTGAATGGGAAGAAGGTCAATATCCCAATCCCAAGTTTGTTCCTCAAAAGGAGAAGTATGAAAATACTCTCCCCGAGGGAACAAAGGCTCAAGATGATCATACGCCACAAGAACCCAAGCTCAAGGGAAAGAACAAGCTTCAAGAGGACATTGACTCATATGAATATCAATCCTGAGCTTTGGTGAAGTGGGCTCCCAAGGATACTACAAGCTCAACTTCTACAAGTGCTACTTCAACACCAAGGATCCCCATCAACTTGATGTGGGTCCCCAAGAATAAGAACTAGAGAAGTTCTTGAGGGGTGACTCCGCCAATGAGATTCACTCATATTCATTATTGGCAAGAACTAGTTGCAATCAACATCAACATCATGCAATAGTTCAAGGAGTCACACATTCCCTCCAAGGTAAGCAAGGGACAAGGTAATCAACAAACCAATGGACATCATCACATATGCTTTGCACTCCATGTCCATAGATATCCTTGTATTTTCTCTTGTGTGTTGGGACTAACCCATGTAGGTCAAAAGAGTAATGAAACAACAAGGATGCTCCCATATCTTGGTGATCTTCATCAACTTTGAGCATCCACTAGTACTTCACCTACATGAAGTCTTCATCGACAAAACCAAGGTTAGTTTATCCCTCCTATGGGGGGATGTCACATTAAGGGGGAGCTTTACTCTAAGACTTGAGTCAAAGCATCTCATAGAATGTGACAACATTAAATGCTTTATGTAAAAGTGGTAACCCCATTAGGGCTTACACGATGAGTATGACCTTTGATCAAGTATTCTTACTTGGCTCCTAAGTCAATATACTCATATATAGATGACTCCATCATCGCCAAAGTGCTTGTTAGATGCTATTGTGTTTGTGCATGTTTGCCATGATTTCATTTTACATCTTATTGTGTGAGCATGTTGGTTTGCATTTATTTACACATTCGAGAATATCCAATTGTTGCTATTTGGATTTTCATTTTCATTTTCAAATTGGATATATAAGAATGCCTAGGACCACTCCTCTAGATATCTATGCTTTCTCACCTCATATTCTATTCATGCTGCATCACAAAATTTGAACAAGTACTTCTCGATCACTCTGTGTGAGGAGCACTGAGAGTTCTGTATCGTCAAGGACTGACCATTAAAACCTCCCAAGTGCATCTTTGTGGAACCAACCCACAATTCTCAGTATCACTGAATGCCTAGGGTTGATCTGGTTTGTTATTTAGGTAAGACCGATTTCATATTCTCGGTTACACCAAGTTTGCTTGTCAGCTGGCAGTTGTGAAACTTGGTGACACCGAAAATATAAAATCGGTGTCCCCGACAGCTATGGGTATATATTCGGTGGACCCCGACGCTTTGAAATTCATTCATCAAACGCCGCGCCTCCACAACCCTAGTTGCCGCCCGAAGACCCTTGGTCATCGCCTTGCCTTCCCCGAGCATCTCTGTCGCTAGGAATCTCCACCGTCGGCATTTTCTTCACCAACGTCGCTGATGTAGCAGATCCATCACCGCATTAGGGTATGGATTCGTCCCCGTGTGACAGCCCGAGACCGACGCTCCCAAAGATTCTAGAAGATTCCCCTTTCTTTTCCGTTCTCGTCATGTGTTCGTCTGGTTGTTGCATTCATCATCGCATCATTCGCCTCATATGCATTGCATCATCTCTCGTTTTTGAAACTTGCATCCGTTCGTAGTCGCCGGTTCTCATCATTCTTACCGTTGCCCGTTTCGAGTCCAGCCACACACGCACGCACCCGCGGCACCATTTGAATAAAACCGTTTTTAAGCGCGCACAAAAATATTCTCGGATCGAGTTGAAACTTGTCATGTGGTCTTGTTATAGTCTAGGTAGACCGGCCGTCGATTTTCGTCGCGTTCTGAGTCCGTTAGATGCCCCGTCGGTCATCCGTAGCAGTGCGGTCATTGGTTATCATCAGATGTATTTTGGTGTTTTAAACTCAGTGCCACGGGTCACCGTCCTCCCTCTCATCTGTCCCTAGCCCCTCTACATAGCCACCGTAGACCCTACCATCCGCTTCCGGACGTCGGATCGTCATCCGGTAGTCCGAAAATGGACAGAGCCATAGACCCTAGGCCCTAGCCTATATATAGCCCTAGCTCTCCTTCTTTCGCATGCCAACCCTAGCCAGCCACCTTCTCCTTCCTCCAGCTAGCCCGCCTGTGCCCATCTGGGCCTGTTCGAGCCCATCCGGGCCCGAATCGCGTCCGGAGCTCTACCGGAGCTCCTCCCGAGCTCCCACGGTGGTTCTTTCTCCCGCAGCTCCCGCAACCACGAGCGCCAGCTCACCGGAGTGCCCTCTCGTCGGAGCAGTCGCCGGTCGCCGGACCACCGCCGACCCCCTCTCCCTCCTTCTTCCTCTCCCTCTCTTCCCTAACCCCTCCGGTTCCTTCTCCCCGCAGGCGCCGCCATGGCCGACCTCGCCCCGCCGCCGCCTGGCCTCCCCGCCGCCGGGAACGGCCGCCGTCGGCCAGATCCGGGCAACCCGCTCGGGAGGTCGAGTCGAGCTCGCCCGCTCGCCCGTTGACCCCGAGCGGCCAGCGCTCCCGTGGGCCAGTGCCTCGGGTCCCCGCAGCCCAGCCCAGCTGCCCTACCTCCCGACCGAGCCGACCTGGGACCAAGAGCCCATGGTGAGCAGCCCCCCCCCTTTCTGTTTTTTCTTTTCTTCTATTTTATTCATTTTAAAACCAGTGCATTTTAAAACACCATGATTAATTTTCCGTGCATTGTGTCAAAATAACTTTAACATGAAATATGTTTAGAAAATTATGTAGATTAATATTATGCCATTTGCATCCCTGTTTAAAAATCTTTAACTTGTCATTTTGCATAACTGCATTTAATTGCATTTTCATGATTATTTAACCGGGCATCAAATTAATAATATCATATATTAAAAATGTCCAGCTCATTCGCACCGCATTCTGATGCATGAGATACTTGTTGGCATGATGTTTGCACACTATTTTGCATTAACAAATTCCTATAACATGAATAAGCCTATTACTCGCATATTGAAATGTGATTAATTTCCTACATGAACCTAATCATATTATATATGTTTTCGGGGTAGAAAAACACATAGGATTTATCTGTGCATTTAGTTTAGTCATTTGAGCATGTTTGTGTGAATGTCATTTATGTCGTGATGCCCTTTCGTCATTTTCGTAGGAATTTATCCGTGCATGATATGAATTAAATTTCAACATGAAAGTTGCTCTTTGCTATGTGACCTAGCCCATGGACATTTTGCTTGTCATAGAAATGCATGATTAGGTGTGGTTTTGTTGTTGTAAACTTGCTATGAAAATCTGTTATTTTGAGGGTCCAAAATATTTCTAAGTGTGGAATCTGTTATATTTTGTTACTGTCTTGACATGTGATTTGCTAGTGATCTAGAACTCTTTTCTGGTAGGTGTAATCGAGTTAATTGTTGTTGATATTGCCCTCTAGCATGGTGTTAAGTTTCATGCCATAATATGACTTGTAGAATATAGTTTTACTGCTGTCAATATGCCTTCGTGATAAAAACTGCACTGTCTAAAACTGCTATTTCACTAAGTCCGAAACTGTTATTAAGTAGCCTTCTTGTGAGCTTCCTACCAAGTGATCCTTGCATGTTTTGATATGATTTGTGAAGATGAAATGAAGTGGATGTTGTATGCTATTGCCCCATGCCTAATTTGTGCATTTTAGATTATTGTAACCTGTTGTTTTCTTGTGTTCAAAATGCTATCTTGCTGTTTTTGGCAGATTTCAATTAAAACTTGTTTTGATGATTGTGGTTGAACCGTAGCTCTTTTTTGGACATTCCGTATATGAAACTTGCTTAGAATCTCATGTAGCTTCATAATAACTTGTTGCATTCATGATTTTAAATGTTTGTGATGGTATTTGCCATGCATTCGCATTCATGACATGTGCATCTTGAATTGCTCATATCTTTTAGACCGTAGCTCCGTTTGAGATGTTCCATATATGTAAATCGACTAGAATGACGAGTAGAATAACATGGTGACACTTATTTTACTTTTTAACAAATATAACATATGTTTAGATCATATCTGGACCAAATTCATCATTAACATATGGGGTCATTTTGCAAATACTATAAGTTGTTTCCGATCCCATTTAAAATGCCTAGATGATATAGTTGTTCTTGCTTCACCTCTTGTCATGTTTAATAACATTTAATATTGATGAGTACCTAAGCGAGAGTGAACTAAATAATCAGTTGTGGAGTTTCGACAATATGCAACTCATTGCATATTGAGCTTCACTTAATGTGTAGTATTTGATTGTCGTGGATTGTCATGCATTGCATATTAAACCAGACATGCATCATATTTGTTGTGCATCCTGTTTTGTAGATGTTGTGGTGTATCTTGTGTTGATTGTTTGTTTCGGATTGCTTCTTCTTGATAGAGTTCCGAAAGCGTTCGGAGTGTGAGGATTCGTTCGACTACGTTGGTTCGTCTTCTTCATGGATTCGTTCTGCTTCCGAGCGGGATCTCAGGCAAGATGACACATTTCCCTGGATACCATTACTATCATTGCCATGCTAGTTGTCTCGTCTTTTACCGTTATGTCTCGCTACCTACCACTTGTTTGATAAGCCTCCCAACATTGCCATGATAAGCCTCTAACCTCTCCACATCCCAGCAAACCATTGTTTGGCTATGTTACCGCTTGCTCAGCCCTTCTTATAGTGTTCTAGATGCAGGTAAAATTGCTACCATGTGACCACATGGTCATTCTTTTGGTATATCACAATATTGCTGCTATTTAATTTAATGCACCTATATACTTGGTAAAGGGTGGAAGGCTTGGCCTTTTGCTCGGTGTTTTGTTCCACTCTCGCTGCTCCTAGTTACTTGTGCACCGGTGTTATGTTCCAGAAATGGGCACTCCTAACATGCTCGGGGTTGTTATGGGGACCCCCTTGATTTTTGGGTTAGAATAAAACTTGTCTGGCAAGGCCCAACGTTGGTACTACATTTGCCCATCATAATAAAATTGATCACCTTTTTAATGCATAGAGGGTCGCCCCCTCGTGGATTAATTTAACATAATACAGGGGGGCCAGTTCTGCTGGTGCTGGTCCAAAACAGAGCCGTGTGCGGGGCCAACCCGGGGCAACTCGGGAGAATTCAATCAGGCCACTGTACGCTGTGCTTATCCGGTCGTGTCTTGAGAACGAGATATGCGGCTCCTATCGGGTTCGTCGACACGTCAGGCGGCCTTGCTGGATTTGTTTTACCTTTCTCGAACGTCTCGAGTGAGGAATTCCAATTATTCTTTGGGCAGGTTCCTGATTCCGCAACCCGAATCGCATAAAAAAGAAAGTTTTTGGAAGTTCTTAGGTGGGAATTCAAGTAGTTACCTAGAATTATCTTTCCAACAAGTGCATAGTGGATCTGTATTTGTTCTGGCTTGTTTCGTAAGCCTTATCCTTTGTTTTGTTTTGAATATGGTAATTCGAGTTGCTTTGATGTCAAGTGGTGAATTCATATCTAGCTGAGTAGTGTTCTCATATTTCTGTGGGATTGCTAATTCTTGCCCAATCAAGTTATCATATCTATTCTTTTCCTACCGGTGTGCTTCTCTTCAAGATATTCAATCCTGTCCAATATTGCAAGATAAATCCTCATGTTTCATGCCGGAGTTGTCTCATCTGTTCCAAGATTTCTTCTTTTTTCCCACCCTCCCGCCCTGTTTCTTCAGTGATTATATTCTCATCCAAGTGCTTTCTCTTCATCAATGCTTCTGCTATCTTTTCGCCTATCTTGTTTCGGTGATTTCTATGAAGATTCTTAGGAGTTTCAATTTCAAGATCTATCATCATATTCCTTGTTCTCGTTGTTATTCTTCTTCGTTGATTCTTCATGAAGATGCTTAGTGCTCAAGTTATCATTTATTAGTATTCATCTTTGTTTTCTTTTCCGATGGAATCAATTCAAGTTCTTGGTGTTCATCATATCATTTTCATTCTCTATTTGCTCTCCCATGTTGGAATTCTTTATCAAGCCTCTCTTGCTTATTCTTATCTCTATTCTATCTGGAGTGTTGAAGATATCTCAGAAGACATTCATTTTCATTCTTGTCCTCTTAAATGATTTGCAAGGGTCTCATATCATCAAGTTCTCAATTTGCACCGGTGCAATCTCTCTTCTAATCAATTGTTTCAACGATGGTTTCTTTTGAGTGGGCCCATAACCCACAAGTCTTTCCCCAGCATCATACCTGACTCTTCTATTCTTTCCGGAGATGTCCTCAAGTTCTCTTCATATATGAAATAAGAATGAATTTCATCAGTCATGTGCCTTCTCGAAGATCGCTTCTAAATCTTTTTCATTGTTAGCTCAACCTTTTCTTTATTCATTATTCCGGAGTATCTCAGTAATTCATGGTGTTGTTTCTAGTCATCATTCTCTGCTTGAAGACCAAAGGAGAGTTTCTCTTAAATCTTTGTCTGTTCTTTGCATGAGTGTGTTCTCAGCTTCATGCTTTCCTCTCAAATTGTTTTGGTCATGAGTAATTCCATCCTTATCGGTCCGGTGCATTTCATAATTGTTTTCATTTCTCGATCCTCCGAAGGCCATCATTTCAGAAGATTTCTTTGTTCTCAGCTTTCAGCTTTCGTTCTCAAATTCTTCTCAATTGTTTGTCCGTTCGTTCGTATCTCAATTATTCCGGTGCCTTGTTCAGTTTCTATTAAGATGATCTTGTTCTCTTCATTCTCAGGTGTCCTCTTTAGTCTCTAATTCTTTCTGGTGCCTTGTTCAGTTTTCTATCAGGTGGATCATGCTCTCTTCGTTCTCGTGATATATCATTCATTTGCATTATCCTCTTTTGTTTTGAATTCTTTCCGGTGTTCACATGCAAGACCTCTCCAAGGGTGTGATCTATATCTCTCTCTTCATTCTTTTTCAAGAAGAATAAGTGATGTGTGAATCCATTGCTTGTCGTCAATTTAACTTGATAAAGGATAGTCATATCATAATTCTTATTATTGTTCATTCAAGTGATTTCAATCCTTCTTCCGGAGTTGTTCATGATATCAAATACCTTATCCCAAGTGGTCATCTTTCTTTTCCGGAGTCCCTATTTTGCTCAAGTATCTTGTCCTGAAGCTTCATCTAATTCATAGCAAGGCCTCAATCTTGTTTCTTTTTGCATCCTTCAATTCTTTCTATCATCCTTTCGTTTCAGAGTTCTTTCGGAGGTTCCTTATGGTGGTTCATCAAGATTCTTTCATTTTCAAGTGTTCATCAAGATTCTTGTTGGAGGTGCTCAAGTGTTCTTTATCTTGGAATTCTAAGTTCAATTCCTTCTCCTTGTCTTTTGAGATGGTGTTATTAAATTCTTGATTATGAGGAGTCTCGAAGGAAAATCGTCAAGAATAAGATAACTAAACCCATCATTCCTTTCTTGGAGCTATCTTGGGTTGGATTTCACCATGATAGCAACAATCCTTATCATGGTGACACAAATAATCCAAGTTTTCTCCTCCCCTTCTTGATGAAAGAAATCTTTCTTATCTTGTTGCTCTCAAGCAATCAATTGTTTTTGTTGTGGCAGATTGTCACCTCATAATTTTGGGATGTTTTCCATAAGCCCATAACAACCTATTCTTTTCATTGTTGTATCTCCATCAACTCCGTTCAACCATGCTTTTCAAATCCATTTGTGCTGGAAGTTATCATTTTCTTCTTAGTTCTTTTCTCTTCAAAGATCTAGCTTGTATTCTTTTGTTCCGGAGGCCTTGTGTTGTTGCTCTATTCAATCCATCATTTTGTTTGATCAAGATCATGTTTCGTCTTGCTTATTCATTTAACCGGAGTGCTGTCAAATCTTTTCATGATCCTTCTATCTTATGAAGTTTTGATGTTATTCCAACCAAAGTTGGTGTGTCTCTTTCAATTTCTTTCCATCTTATCTAATTTTGCCTCTCTTTCCTACCGAAGTGCTGCCGAAATTTCCTGTGGATTCTGGCTTCTTTTTCATTCTTATTTCTTTGCATCCTTCAAGATTCGTTGGTTTCACTCATTTGTCAAAGAAGCAACTAAGTTTTACCTTTTGCTCTTTCTCTTCCCATTTTCATTCTAGATCTCGGGACGAGATCCTCGTGTAGTGGAGGAGAGTTGTGACAGCCCGAGACTGACGCTCCAGAAGATTCCCCTTTCTTTTCCGTTCTCGTCATGTGTTCGTCTGGTTGTTGTATTCATCATCGCATCATTCGCATCATCTGCATTGCATCATCTCTTGTTTTCGAAACTTGCATCCGTTCGTAGTCGCCAGTTCTCGTCGTTCTTGCCGTTACCCGTTTCGAGTCCAGCCACACAGGCACACGCCCACGACACCATTTAAATAAAACTGTTTTTAAGCGCGCGCAAAAATATTCTCGGATCGAGTTGAAACTTGTCGTGCAGTCTTGTTATAGTCTAGGTAGACCGCCTGTCGATATTCGTCGCGTTCTGAGTCTGTTAGATGCCCCATCGGTCATCCATAGCAGTTTGGTCATCGGTTATCGTCGAATGTATTTCGGTGTTTTAAACTCAGTGCCACTGGTCACCGTCCTCCCCCTCATCTCTCCCTAGCCCCTCTACACAGCCGTCGTAGCACCGACCATTCGCTTTTGGACGTCGGATCGTCATCCGGCAGTCCGAAAATGGACAGAGCCGTTGACCCTAGCCCCTAGCCTATATATAGCCCTAGCTCTCCTCATTTTGCGTGCCAACCCTAGCCAGCCACCTTCTCCCTCCTCCAGCCAGCCCGCCCGAGCCCATCCGGGCCCGTTCGAGCCCATCCGGGCCCAAATCACGTCCGGAGCTCTCTCGGAGCTCCTCCCGAGCTCCCATGGTGGTTCTTCCTCCCGCGGCTCCCGCAGCCACGGGCGCCCGCTCACCGGAGCGCCCTCTCGCCAGAGCAGTCGCCGGTCGCCGGACCACCGCCGGCCCCCTCTCCCTCCTTATTCCTCTCCCTCTCTTCCCTAACCCCTCCGGTTCGTTCTCCCCGCAGGCGCCGCCATGGCCGACCTCGCCCCGCCGCCGCCTGGCCTCCCCGCCGCCAGGAACGGCCGCCGTCGGCCAGATCCAGGCAGCCCAACCCCGGATCCGCCGCCGCCCGCCTCCGACCTCGCTAGCCCCGCCGTTCCTCGCCGGTCGCCGCCATGGCTCCCGCTCGGAGGTCGAGTCGAGCTCGCCCACTCGCCCGTTGACCCCGAGCGGCCAGCGCTCCCATGGGCCAGCGCCTCGGCTCCCTGTTGCCCAGCCCAGCTACCGTGCCTCCCCATCGAGCCGATCTGGGACCAAGAGCCCATGGTGAGAAGCCCCCCCCCCCATTTCTGTTTTTTTTTCTGTTTTATTCATTTTAAAACCATTGCATTTTAAAACACCATAATTAATTTTCCGTGCATTGTGTCAAAGTAACTTTAACATGAAATATGTTTAGAAAATTATGTAGATTAATATTATGCCATTTGCATCCGTATTTAAAAATGTTTAACTTGTCATTTTGCATAATTGCATTTAATTGCATTTTCATGATTATTTAACCGGGCATCGAAATTAATAAAATCATACATTAAAAATGTCCACCTCATTCGCACCGCATTCTTATGCATGAGATAATTGTTGGCATGATGTTTGCACACTATTTTGCATTAACAAATTGTTATAACAGGAATAGGCCTATTACTCGCATATTGAAATGTGATTAATTTCCTACATGAACCTAATCATATTATATATGTTTTCGCGGTAGAAAAAACCATAGGATTTATCTTTGCATTTAGTTTAATCATTTGAGCATGTTTGTGTGAATGTCATTTATGCCGTGATGCCCTTTTGTCATTTTTGTAAAAATTGATCCGTGCATGATATGAATTAATTTTCAACATGACAGTTGCTCTTTGCTATGTGACCTAGCCCATGGACATTTTGCTTGTCATAGAAATGCATGATTAGGTGTAGTTTTGTTGTTGTCAACTTGCTATGAATGTCTGGATTCTATTATATTTTGTTGCTGTCTTGCCATGTGATTTGCTAGTGATCTAGAACTCTTTTGTGGTAGGTGTAATGGAGTTAATTGTTGTTGATATTGCCCTCTAGCATGTTGTTAAGTTTCATATAATAATATGACTTGTAGCATATAGTTTTACTTTTGTCAATATGCCTTCGTGATAAAAACTGCAATGTCTAAAACTGCTATTTCACTAAGTCCGAAACTTTTATTAAGTAGCCTTCTTGTGAGCTTCCTACCAAGTTATCCTTGCATGTTTTGATATGATTTGTGAAGATAAAATGAAGTGGATGTTGTATGCTATTGCCCCATGCCTGATTTGTGCATTTTAGATTATTGTAACCTGTTGTTTTCTTGTGTTCAAAATGTTATCTTGTCTTTTTTGGCAGATTTCAATTAAAACTTGTTTTGATGATTGTGGTTGAACCGTATCTCCGTTTTGGACATTCCGTATATGAAACTTGCTTAGAATCTCATGTAGCTTCATAATAACTTGTTGCATTCATGATTTGAAATGTTTGTGATGGTATTTGCCATGCATTCACATTCATGACATGTGCATCTTGTATTGCTCATATCTTTTAGACCGTAGCTCCGTTTGAGATGTTCCATATATGTAAATCGACTAGAAAGATGAGTAGAATAACATGGCGACATTTATTTTACTGTTTAAACAAAATATAATATGTTTAGATCAGATCTGGACCAAATTCATCATTAACATATGGGGTCATTTTGGAAATACTATAAGTTGTTTCCGACCCCATTTAAAATGCCTAGATGATATAGTTGTTCTTGCTTCACCTCTTGTCATGTTTAAAAACATTTAATATTGATGAGTACCTAAGCGAGAGTGAACTAAATAATCAATTGTGGAGTTTCGACAATATGCAACTCGGTGCATATTGAGCTTCACTTAATGTGTAGTATTTGATTGTCGTGGATTGTCATGCATTGCGTATTAAACCGGACATGCATCATATTTGTTGTGCATCGTGTTTTGCATATGTTGTGGTGTATCTTGTGTTGATTGTTTGTTTTGGATTGCTTCTTCTCGATAGAGTTCCGAAAGCGTTCGGAGTGTGAGGATTCGTTCGACTACGTTGGTTCGTCTTCTTCATGTATTTGTTCTGCTTCCGAGCGGGATCTCAGGCAAGATGACACATTTCCCTGGATACCATTACTATCATTGCCATGCTAGTTGTCTCGTCTTTTACCGTTATGTCTCGCTACCTACCACTTGTTTAATAAGCCTCCCAACATTGCCATGATAAGCCTCTAACCTCTCCACATCCCAGCAAACCATTGTTTGGTTATGTTACCGCTTGCTCAGCCCTTCTTATTGCGTTCTAGATGCAGGTGCAATATGTGCCCACATGGTCATTCTTTTGGTATATCACAATATTGATGCTATTTAATTTAATGCACCTATATACTTGGTAAATGGTGGAAGGCTTGGCCTTTTGGTCGGTGTTTTGTTGCACTCTTGCCGCTCCTAGTTACTTGTGCACCGGTGTTATGTTCCAGAAATGAGCGCTCCTAACATGCTCGGGGTTGTTATGGGGACCCCCTTGATTTTCGGGTTAGAATAAAACTTGTCTAGCAAGGCCCAATGTTGGTACTACATTTGCCCATCATAATAAAATTGATCACCTTTTTAATGCATAGAGGGTCGCCCCCTCATGGATTAATTTAACATAATACAAGGGGGCCAGTTCTGCTGGTGCTGGTCCAAAACATAGCCGTGTGCGGGGCCAACCCGGGGCAACTCGGGAGAATTCAATCAGGCCACTGTACACTGTGCTTATCCGGTCGTGTCTTGAGAACGAGATACGCGGCTCCTATCGGGTTCGTCGACACGTCAGGCGGCCTTGCTGGATTTGTTTTACCTTTCCCGAACGTCTCGAGTGAGGAATTCCAATTATTCTTTGGGCTATCTTGAGGTGTTGGATTTCCTTTGGAATGGCCTAGGATGATCACTATATCCGTGGTTGAGGTTATTCCCGCTGTGTGTGGTTAGTTCGTGATGGATAAGTTGGAGCACCCCTGCAAGGTTAAACCTTTTCGAGCAGCCGTGCCCGCGGGTATGGGGCAAACTTGGATACTTTGTTTAACACCTGGTTATAGCAAACTTGAAGTAAACTCTAATAAAATACACCAACTGTGTGCGTAACCGTGACTGTCTCTTCTCGTGAGTCTTTATCCGGAAGAGGACACGGTGGGGTTATGTTTGACGTAAGTAGGTGTTCAGGATTAGTTAGTGAGCATTCCTAGTTCACGTCTGTTATGCGTAGACCACCATACTTTACTTTCTGTGCTCGTAAGTTAGCCACTCAAATATATGCTTAGTCGCTTGCTGCAGCCTCACCACTTAATCATGCCTGACCTATTAAGCTTTAATAGTCTTGATACCCTTGGAAATGAGATTGCTGAGTCCCTGTGGCTCACAGATTACTACAACACCAGTTTCAGGTACAGGTAATGTGATGATTTGACGTGAGCGCATTGCTTGATTTGATTTCGAGTTCTTCTTCTTCTTCTTATTCAATCTTGGATAGGTTCTAGGCGGCAGCCTGGGATAGCAAGGGTGGATGTCATTTTACCGTTTGATTTTGTCCGTAGTTGGGCCCTGCTCTTCTGTATGATGTTTGAGATGTAATTGTATTGACGTGACTCTGATGTAGCTTGTGGCGAGTGTAAGCCAATTCCATATACTCATCTCTTCTGTACATGTACTTGTAATGATATCCATTCTTGCGAACGCATCGAGATGTGCTTCTATCCCTGTCGAGGCCCTCGTGCCAAAATAAGGATAGGACCGCATCTTGGGTGTGACACCCCCTCTCACGCTCCTCTATCCAAGTCTTGCGCATCAGGGCTTATTTCCAATCTATCCACAGTTTGAAAGCTTTCCATCCAATAGAAAATTTTGTAGAGTAGCGAGCAATCGATTTTTAGGGTTTTGTCGTCCGCCAACTGTTTCTCGGTATAACCGATGCAAAGAAATCGATGTCACTGATTTGCTTTTATGCCACACTAAGAACACCTCGGTGGAACAGAGTTCTCATTTTTGATGCAATCGAACATGGTGCCAAGTTCCCTGAAAGTAAGGTGTCTTTCTCGGTGTGACCAAAAGTTTTGCCTCGGCTGTACCGAAATACACTTGACAGAATGCAAAACTTTGATAATCCTTTGTTCAAACTTTCAAAATTTTCTGGATTTTTTGATGACTTGTCCTATTCCACTCTACTATACTCTATTCACTAGGTCAGCATTTCAGGCTCAGATATTCAGAATTTGTCGGAGCAGAACGGCGAGATGAGGTCAGGCACGAGTCCCGAGTCTAGTTCTTCCATAGATCTAGGCACTCCTAGTTCTCATGGGTTGCCTAGCCACTAGGTCAAGGAAGATACTCAACTCAGAGGAAGAAGACTCTGATTTTATCCCGAAAGAGGTTCTTGCTAAGAAGCAAGAGAAGGCTGCAAGGAAGTCTGTCAATGAGGCCACCTCATCTAGGAGGGTGGTCAGCAAAAATTTTGCTCCTGCAGAAACTTTCAAAGCACATGACAGTGCTAGGGCAACAGTGTCGATTGAGGTCCCCAAGAATGCTTTGTCAAAGAACACATCCATGAAGAGGATCATCCGTGTGCAGGTCCGACCCACCTCTATGTATGAGGAGCTGTTGCTGGTCCTGTTGCTGCTGAGGAGGAAGAGGAGGAACCTGCTGCTCAGGCCCCTCCTAAGAAAAAGGCCAAGAAACTTTTGGTTGATGCTATACCCAAACCAGGCACCTACAAGAGAACCAAGGCTACTTCAAAGAAAGTTGCTGCACAGAAGTCCAAGAGGACTACCAAGGATATACCTGCTTCTCAGAAGAACAAGCAATCCACTTTCAGAGAAGCAAATGATGACGATGATGCTATGTCTGTTCTGATGAAGCTCAGACCTCACCTTCCAGTTCATGATGCCAGCCATCCTATTGCTGAGGACATAAAAAAGAAGAAAGATTCAGGCTTGAGGGCATGGAGAGCCATTGATCCATATGCCTAGAGAAGGAAAACAGTTGTTGACTACAGATTTTACACCAAAGAGCAGCAAGACTTTTATGAGACAGTTTTGCTTGACAAGAGTCCAGTTGGGAGTGACATGAGGTATGTCGATTGGAAGTATACCAAGGATAATGAAGATTACTTTCCAAGTGTCCAAGACAATCTCCACTGCATTGGAATTGATAAATTTGTTGGAAATTAGTTCATAGCTTGGAACGATGAGATGATCGTGCAGTTCTATTCCACTTCTCATTTTTATGGAGATGGCAGGATTGTTTGGATGATTGAAGTAGCAAGATGTGAGTAAACCATTGATGAGCGGTCTACCATCTTAGGAGTCCCAGAGGCACAGGATGGAGACATTTGCGTATACTCAGAGTCCAAGGCAAGCCACAAAGCCATGAAGGACATGTATAATCTCATTCCTGTTGCACAACTTCAGTCCCACAAGCTAGGATCCATCTACCACCTCCAAACAGGTCTAAGCACCATCAACACTATACTGAGGTATACCTTGATGCCCAAGTCAGGTGACGAGAAGATGTTCCGAGGCTATTTCATCAACTTGCTTATTCATATTGACCAGAACCAGAGATTCCGAGTGATGGATTTGATTGCGGAGACAGTGAAGAGGGTTGCTGCTGATCAGAAGCGCTCATGCTGCTATGCACCATACATTAAGATGCTTTTCAACTCTAAGCTTGAGAAGCACATCTTTGCTCTGGATAAACCCCACTTGCCACTTCAGCCTGATTTTGAGGACAACATTGTGGTGATGGACCCAGACCATCCCACATCAGCTACAGCTCAGGCACAAGCAAAAGCAAAAGCTGAGGCAGCTCGGGCCACTAGTGCTTAGATTCCGAGGTCTAGGAATGAGCGAATGGATCATTTGATCACCACTGTCATGGATATGAAGAAGGACATCAAGACCGTCATGGATACTCATGAGAGCCTTGTGAACATCATTGATGATAGAGTGAAAACTCTGAATGACAAGGTTGATGGGCTGACTAAGACAGTCAATGAGCTCAATAAGGAGGTTGATGAAGCCCCAATCCATCACCACTCCTCATAATCTGATTCTTCTGATGATGATGAGGATGTTAGTGCACCTGTCAGGACGACTGCCCAGTTCATGACTAGAGCCAGGACTCCTACAGTACCAGCTCTAGAGACGAGGCCTTCATCTTCTGCTCGAGCCACAGTGTCTTCAGCTCCATCAACTCTAGTGCCTCTAGTATGTACTCCAGCTCCATCCAGGACTTCAGCGGAAGTCTTCGCCGATGCAGTTCTCTCGACTCCAACATCGACGACCGGAGGGGTCAACATCAGAACGATTAGCTATATCTCTTCGAACTTTTTGGTAACTAGTTGTGAAAGGGGGAGAAGTTGTATATAGAACTTAGGCTTCGAGTGAGAGAGTGTCTGTTTTTATTTGCTAGTTTTTACAAAACATTTGGCATTTTTGTTTGGTGTGAGATACTTTTGTGTTTGTGTTTGATCATACGATGTTATGTGTGTTGCTATTATTTCCTATCATTTGGTGGCTATGTGATGATCATTCACTTTACTTGATGTGTTGTGCTATGTTGTTAACTCTTATTACTCTCGCACACCACCAAGATGTATGTGCCATGGAAGAAGTGCCTCATGTACCTAATCGATTGTCCATTTGCATTCAAACGCAAATTTAAAATAATGTACAAATTTAGGGGGAGCTCTTTCTTATCACATACGTCTCAAAGCGACGATTATATTCATTGACTATATCATATGTCGAAGCTTTGATCTATATGTTGTCATCAATTACCAAAAAGGGGGAGATTGAAAGCACATTTGCTCCCTTGGTGGTTTTGGTAATTAATAACAACATATATGTCATTGAACTAATGTTTCCACTAAGTATGTTCCAGAAAAAGTTCAATGATGGGTTGGCATAAGGATTGTGGAATACCCCAAGATGCAAGGAATAGCATTGGCCAAGCTTCAAGCAATGAACTCTACATTTTACATTTGTGAGAAATCACTTTGAGTCCATCGGAAACCAATACTATTAAAAGGGGGTAAGGTTTTGTTGGTGAACAAAATACTCATATGTGCACAAGTGATAGTCACCACATACACCCACCAGCTCTTCCACAAAAGTCTGTCCAAAGCCAAATATTCAAAATCGGCGCAACCAACACATTCTACTCGGTGCCACCGATTCCAAACCCTAGAGAGACTTGGCTAAAGCCTAGCCACTTCGATGCAACCCATTCTGCTTCGGTGCCATCGAGTTTGGGTTGCCAATTTTCTGTTACGCAAGTTCACAAAATCGGTCCCTCTGTGTTTTGTGAATTACCGTCACAGAGAATGGGCAATCCGACCATTGGTCGCCTTATCGGTGCAACCGAGTTTCCTATATTGGTCTCACCGAGGTTCAAAAGTTGCCACTTTTTGGTCACTTCGGTACAACCGAGATTAACACGTCCTTTTCTCCGAGTTGGTCATTTTGTGTGTAACGGTTGGATTTTTGGAGATGCCTATATATACCCCTCCACCACCACTCACTTGCTAGAGAAGCACTTAGAATAGTTCCCCACTCATGCCTATATATACCTCATGTGTTGAGATCATGCGATTCCATTCCTACCATATTAATCTTGATCTCTAGCCTCAACAACTTTCTTTCCACCCAATCAATCTCTTCCACCAAGCCAAATATGTGAAAGAGTGATTGTGTGTTGAGGAGTCTATCATCTTGAAGCACAAGAGAAAGGAGTTCATCGACACAATCGATCCTATTACCTTTTGGAGGGTGGTGCCTCCTAGATTGGTTACGTGTCCCTTGGGAGCCTCCTACTTCGTGTTGTGGAGTGAACCAAGAAGTTTGTAAGGGCAAGGAGAGCGCCTACTTCATGAAGATCTACCCTGAGTTAGGCTAGTCCTGCATGGACATTGGCCATCATGGTATAGTCAAGGTTGCTTCTTCGTGGAACCCTCCATGGGTAGAACCCTCTATGGACTCTCGCGACCGTTACCCTCCGTTGCTTGAAGACTCCATAAATGTGGATCTACGATAGCGCCACCTATTGGAACCACGGGAAAAATCATCGTGTCACCAATTGCGTTTGATCTTCCTACCCTGTCTTTACTTACGTGCTTGTCTTTAGTTTCCACTCCTATACTCTTAGACATGCATGTGTAGGGTGTACTTGACATACTATGAATGCTAAAATCTGCCAAGAATTAAAATTAGGGAAAAGTAGATTTTTATTTGGTCAAGTAGTCTATAATCACCCCCTCTAGCACTACTTTTGATCCTACATCCATTCATCATCAGCAAGGCGTTGCACAACAACGCGTACTATCGAATAGAAGAACACAAGTCACAGAAGCGCAAGAGGGACACTTCCGGTGAGGAGACAGAACGCCCATGGAACGCGGCCATCCTCCACCTGTTTTTCTGCTAAGGAACCAATGTATATATGTGTCCTACCCATCTTTTGGGATTAATGAATGCAATGGATACCCGGAGAGAATCTCGGGGACTAGCTTTTCACTTCTTTTCGAGCATTACTCTCTGATTCAGCCTCTAGGACAGGCTCCCTTGGCCCAGGGACTGGTCGGCCTGCCCGGCCCACTCCCTCGAGTGACTAAACGTGTGCAAAAAGCCAAGGTTGACTCTCAGTTCTAGCCCCAGCCAACTCCCTGCTGTCTAGTTGATGAGAGCATCGGACCGAAATACCTCGCATGAAAAAGCACCTAGAGGGGAAGTGATCGGCCCGGGCTGGCCGGTCGCCTCAATCTTATCATGTTTACCTTCGACTACACCTAGCCGGCCTCTGACGACTCACCCTAGCTCGAGACGGATGTCTCTAAGGACTACGCGATCTCCCTCGAGGTTGATGCCCCATCCCTACCTCAGACCGGCTCCCGGCTAGCTGAAGGTGGGGCGGAGGCCGGGGAGGAACTAACGCATGACATAGAGGCGGAAAGCGAAGAGCAACGGATGAGCCGGCATGCAAGAATTAAGTAGATCAAACAACCTTAAATAAAGGATCCAAGCCACAAGCCGGAAATTCTTTACAATATACCCCCACAAAGTCTTGCACACAAAGAAGAACTAAGATAAACAGATCAGAGGCAGCGCCCTCTAGGCTTCAGGTGCATCGCTGATGTGTTCTGCAGACTGGCCAAGGGTGGCCGCCACCTTTGGATCCGCCTCACTAGCTGGCGTGTCCTCGGTGTCGCTCCCCGTGCTGGGGTCAGTGCTCTCATCTTCGTCTGCCTCGTCTTCGGCCCCCTCGGGAATGCCGAAGGAATCCTTCGCAACGGGCTCTCCATCTTGGCTTGAAAGACAAGGGCGTCCTCACGGGCGGCCAGCTCCACCACCAGGACATCACGCACCATGGCTAGTCGGGTCAGGTTGATGTCGGGATACCAAGACAGGGCGAACCGAAGGGTACCTGCACCCCGGACCGTCGGCAGAGACTTTCCAAGCCTCGCACCATGCCACCATGCTCTCAAGCCAGAGTGCACGCGGCCCGGAGGAACCTCGCACTCTGGCCAGAGGCTCGTGATCACTCCCATGCTAGCTTCCTAGAGTTGGTCCATGCAGAACTGCAAGAAGATCAGTCGGGTCTCGGTGGCCAGTACGATCTCCGGGAGCGTCCAACATTTGTCCTCGCCGATCTCCCACCCGTGTTGCTGGAAGTACTCCCGGTGCTCCGCCAAGGCTCGTTCGGCCCATCTTTGGGTCATCGGGAACCTCCCTAAAAAGGGAGGGGCAAGAGATAAGACAAAGACCAAGAAACCAAAGAAAAGGGATCCAAGGAGCGAAGCACTTACGCTGAAAAGCGTCGTCCACCTCAGCCCTAGCTTCAGGCCCAATCTCTGCTCGTTTTCCGCCGCCTTCTCCGCCTGAGCACAGGCTGTCTCCTGCTTCTGAAGCTTGTCTTCAAGTCAGGTGACCTCGTCCTGGAGGTCCATGGCCTGCTGGTTGGCATCAGCCGCTTGCTCGATAGCCTCCTCCTTGGCCACCATCTCCTTCTACAGATCTGCAACAAGGTGCCCTCGCTTGGACTGACCATCAACGACCACCCCCCAGCCGGTCATGTTCTGCCTTGATAGTCTCGAGATCCTAGACCAGCCAGTCCCTCTCGGCGGCCACCTTGTCCCACTTTAGTCGGACCTGGGTCAGGGCGGACACTTCTTCTGCATGAAATAAGTCTTAGCGATTAGTGAGGGAGTCCTGTATTAGGGGGTCCTCAAATAGCCGACCTATTGTTTATGGGCCAGACTTATGGGCCGCAAGGCAAGCATCGGACGATCAGAGACCACCTATGCTAGATGGAAGCTTCGAGGAGCCATGAAGTACTCTCCAAGTTATTAGTTGTAGTTAGGCATGTTTATCTCTTCGGCATGTAACCGACCATGTGTAAACCCAAGGCACCCTCGACGAGCCAGAGGGCTTAGGGGTATAAGGAGGAAAACTCATCTAGGGTTAGCTATTCGACATTGATGTAGATCAACTCTGTAACGCCCACATCATCAATAAAACCAAGCAAGACGTAGGGTATTACCTCCATAGGAGGGCCCGAACCTGGGTAAATCCGTGTCCCATTTGTCTCCTATAACCGTCGATTCTAGTCTCACAGTTCGGGACCCCCTACCCGAGATCCACCGGTGTTGACAATGACATTGGTGCTTTCATCGAGAGTTCCTCTGTGAGCGCCAAAGGAATCGATGGCTCACCTCGTCACCAGTAGAGAGATCTGCATCGAGGGGCTCTCACCCCCAATCAGAGTCTCACCGGCAATGACGTATTGTCGCATGCCAGCCCGATCAGCCATCATGGCTAGATCGGAAGTTTTCTTCCCAATCAGAGTATCAAGTTTGGAACCTTAGAGTTCGTGGCTAATTCATGGGGAACACTTCCCGATGACAGGGAGATTCATGTCCCTCTGGTCACCCACCTTGTCGCTACCATCGAGTGTCCGGCTGCAGATTCTACCCAACTGCCGGAATTGAAAACCGTCTATACTTCAGTCCTCGATCATGAAGACTCTGTTGGTGAACCAGAGGCGGGGAATCATTCTAAAGCCAGACCATCACCGGTCCAAGATCCTTCGCACGGTTTGGAAACTTTAGTTCTGAACACTCGTTCTGGCATGGAATCGAATTTTTCCCACCCACCGTCCAAGACGACCATCCAAGTATTGCACCAAAGCTCGTGTCTTCGGACTTTCGGGATATCAAGCAACTACAAGGAGAATCAGTCCACCACTTTTGGGCCAGACTCCTACTCGCTAGGAGCAGAGTAAAAGTTCTTAGTGACCAAGATATAATGGCAATTTTCATTCGCAATTGCCATGATGCAGGGACTCTCAATACCCTAGCCTGCCAACGCGTAAGTGACTTTTCGGAGTTATCCGAATTGGTACAAAAGTACTATGGCATGGAGAGCGTCTGGCAATCCAAACAGTTGTTCACGGAACCATTTTTCCCCAAACACCCTAGAGGAGCTTGAAAAAAGAGGATACCTCCAAATTGTCCAGCCAGGTACGAACCCGTCGAAAAGACAAATAAGCCCTTTTCAGGGACCGGCACTGTCCTCGACGGACTATTGGATAAACCTTGCCCCATACATTCTGTGTTGTTAAACACGAACCCAACTCACATCCTTCGAGCTTGCTGGGTCATCAGGAAAGTTGCAAAAAGTGCCGAGGCCATCCTCGAAACACCTCCATCGAGTAGGCATTTTCCTTCGCCTCCAGGATTCAATGTCGAAGTCCTGATGGTCTATGAGACCTTCCCCTCAAGGAACAGGCGTAAAAGAGCTCTTAGGGAGCTCAAGCAATTCTACCATGTGGCAGCCACTAGCCCGTGGGCATACATATTGATTACTTTTGGGGACACTTCCCAGCTGCCCATTCTTCCCGGTCACTCACCGGCCGCACTAGTCTTGAACCCCATCGTTGATGGATACAGGCTACATAAAGTGCTAATGGATGGCGGAAGTGTGGTCTAAACCTTATATATGAGGCCACCCTAGAAAAAATGCAGTTCAACCAATCCCGCATCAAACATAGCAACACAACCTTCCGGGGAATTATCGTAGGGAAAGAGGCACATTGTTCTGGATGTATCATCCTAGACATTGTGTTTGATACGCCCGAAAACTACTGATCCAAAGAACTTATCTTCCCCATCGTCCCCTTCCCAAGTGGCTACCATCCTCTATTGGGACGTGACGCCTTTACAGATTTCCAGGCTATACCCCTTTATGGCTACATGAAAATCAAAATGCCAGGACCAAATGGAGTGATCACGATCGCTAGTGATCCGAACATAGCCCTTCGTGCCAAAAACAAAACGACAACTCTAGCCCACGAGGCATTAGCGGAAACTTTTGCTACCGAAGAGTTGACCGCCTTACGGTCGACAGTTAATAAGGATGATGTGATCCTTAGCAAAAGTCCCAAGTCCATGTCCTTTAAACGCGTAGAGGAAATCGTTAAATTTCAGGTACACCCAACGGACCCCAATAAGACAGCGTCCATCGAAGCACAGCTCGATCCCCTCATGGATGAAGCACTATGTAATTTCCTCCGCGAGAATTGGGACATTTTCACCTAGCATCCTTCCGATATGCGTGGAATCCCACGTCGTCTCTCCGAACACAACTTAAAGATCATCCCGGGGTTTAAGCCCATGAAACAGACTTTGTGCCGCTTCTCCGAGCCCAAACGGCAAGCCATGGGTGAAGAATTAGCTAAACTGCTTGAGGTCGGATTTATTCGGGATATTAAACACCCTGAGTGGCTAGCAAACCTGGTAATGGTACCTAAGAAAGACAAGTCCTCGCGGTTGTGTGTCGACTTCAAAGACCACAACAAAGCCTGCCCCAAGGACCCTTTACCCTTACCACGCATAGACCAGATCATTGACGCCACAGCCGGACACGATTTTTTGTGTTTCCTCGATGCTTACTCCGGATACGATCAAATTAAAATGAAGGAATACGATCAAGCGGCTACTACATTCATCACCACTACGAGCCATTCTGTTTCAACACGAGGCCTTTCGGGCTAAAAAATGTTGGGGCCACATACCAGCGCATGATCCAAACCTGTCTCATGACACAGCTCAGTAAGACTGTCGAGGCATACATGGATGGTGTGGTAATCAAAACCAAACATGTCGGCTAGTTGACCGATGACTTACAGCAAACCTTCGCTTGTCTACGCGAATATGATATATGGATAAATACGGATAAATGTGTATTCGGAGTTCCCTCTGGTAAGTTGCTTGGATTCATCATCTCCCATAGAGGAATAGAGGCAAATCTAGCTAAAATCTGTGCTCTATCAGAACTTGCAATCCCATAGAGCTGAAGCATGTCCAGAGGCTAGCTGGGTGCATAGCGGCGTTAAGCCGCTTTATCTCTCGCCTCGGAGAAAAGGCTTTGCCACTCTATAAGCTACTGAAGCGGACCAACAAGTTCGAATGGACCATTGAGGTAGCGGCTGTGTTAGAAGAAATCAAAACACTACTGGCAACCAATCCCATACTCATGGCACCAGGCGCTAGTGAGCCCATGTTATTATACATATCAGCCACCAACAAAGTCACCAGTGCGGTGCTCGTCATTGAACGATATGAGGAGGGACATAAGTTCCGGAATCGGAAACCGGCATATTATGTGTCAGAAGTTCTAACGCACTGCAAGTCTAGATACCAACATTACCAAAAAATAGCCTATACAGTATTCATGGCATCGAGGAAACTCAGACACTACTTCCAGGAGTGTGCGGTAATAGTGGCATCAGAGGTCCTTCTGAATGACATAATGAACAACAGGTATGCCACTTGACGCATAGCCAAATGGGCCATTGAGCTCCTTCCCTTTGAAATAACCTACAAGCCATGCCGTGCCATTAGATCTCAGGTACTAGCGGACTTCCGGGCTGAATGGACAGAGGCCGAGCTCCCCAAGGAATACAGTGCATACTCCCATTGGACAATGTACTTCGATGGATCCAAGACCTTGGCCAGACTGGGGGCTAGAGTTATCCTCACATCCCCCACAGGCAATAACGTTCGATACGTGTTGCAAATCATGTATGCTGACTCCAACAATGCAGCTGAATATGAAGCTCTCCTTCATGGTCTTCGAATGGCGGTATCAATGGGCATACGACGGCTAGAGGTACGGGGAGACTCAAACTTGGCCATATCCCAAATTAACGGCGAGTTAGACTCCAAGAATTCGAAGATGGAGGCATATAGAAACGTCGTGCTCAAGATATCTGCTTGGTTCGAGTGGTTGGAATTCCGCCATGTCGCTCGTGACAACAACCAAGCCGCCGACATACTAGCCTACATGGGAGCCAAGCGCAATCCCGTCCTGAGAAACACCTTCCTGGAGCAGCTCTTGAAGCCCTCCGTAGTGTTGCAGGACACCGACAATGGAGCCAGTCTGAATACGGCAGAAAAAGTTGTTCCACCCATAAACGAGCCAGACGATGGCATTATCGGCGGCTCCACGATGAATGAAACGCCCTCGGTTCACGAGGTAATGGCAGTAATTGCGCCATGGACAAAGCCCTTCCTTGCCCACCTTCTTCACAAGGAACTCCCCAACGATCAACCTAAGGCATGTTGCATAATTCGGCGATCCAAGGCCTACAAAGTCCATGAGGGTGAGTTATACAAGGAAAGCCCCACCAGAATATTACAGAGGTGTATATCCGAGGAAGAAGTACGGGAGCTCCTCGCCAAAATCCACGCAGGCATGGGCGGGCATCATGCCGCGACAAGATCCCTTGTCGGCAAGGCCTTCCGAGCCGGTTTCTTTTGGCCTACATCTCAGAAGGACGCCCAGTCACTTGTTCAACATTGCGTAGGGTGTCAACTCTTCGTAAATCAAAGTCAGATGCCCCCAACAGCTCTTTCGAGACGGTTTCATTTGGCCTACATCTCGGACGTACGCCGAGTAACCTTTTCAATATTGCGTAGGGTGTCAACTCTTCGCAAATCAAAGTCACATGCCCCCAACAGCTCTTTGAACTATTCCGATCACCTGGACTTTCGTGGTCTTGGGGCTAGACATGGTCGGACCCCTTAAAGGGGAACCAAGAAAAATAAATACCTACTAGTTATGGTTGACAAGTTCACCAAATGGAAAGAAGCAAAGCCCGTTAAGTGGGCTAAATCCGGACCAGTGATCGACTTTATATCTAGCATAGTACACTGTTATGGTGTCCCGCATAGTATGATAATGGATAATGGATCCAACTTAATGGCCCAAGAGGTCAAGGAATGGTGCGCAAAAATGGGCATAAAGCTTTATTATGCGTCGGTCTATCATCCGTAGACCAATGCATAGGTTCAGCGAGCAAACAGTCTCATTATGAGCAGCATCAAGCCATGTTTGGTCCGATCTCTTCACGAGTCCGACTGTCATTGGGTGGAGCAACTCGATTCCGTTCTGTGGGGCATGCGTACCACCCCGAACAAATCAAGTGGCTACACAACGTTCTTTATGGTCTATGGGGCAAAGGTAGTCCTCCCTTGCGATATTACCCACAACGCACCAAGAATGCACATGTGCAAGGAAAAGGAGCCCGAGTTGGATCAGCAGGACGACTTACGCACCTTGAAGGGAGAGCATGACATAGCTCTAGCTCGTTCCACTCTTGACCAACAACAAGCTCAACGTTACCAAAGTAGGGAGGTCAGGGCAAAAGCATACAATGTAGGCGAACTCGTCCTATGGCTCCTGGAGAATCAGAAGCATAAACTCAACCCCAAATGGGAGGGTCCTTTCATCATTGATGAAGTACTCGCGGGAGGTGCCAATCGTCTGCGAGGTCCATCCGATAACCGCCTTGAACCAAACCCATGGAATGCAGCTCATCTTCGGAGCTTCTACGGATAAACCGATGTCGTCTAAACTCCCCCACATTTTTTCCTTTTTTCCTCTTGTTATTTTTGCCTTTTTTTCTCCTTCCCTTCCCATTTTTGCTTTTTGATAGGGCCAATTTCTTTTCTTACCCTATGTTCAGCTGAACCAACCTTGTACTAAAGATTATCGGCATACGCCATAAAGTGTTAAATACGAACACAGCACGTGGGGGCTTCTTATAGTAGCCAACCTTTTTTACAAGTATTTGCTCATACTTACTGGGCGCATATGTTTCTTTTGTCATGGTCTAGCCATAATATGCATCAATTCAAACTAAGACTTTCCCAAGCTGGGTTGCCTTGCTCCTATGATTACTCTCTACGTTCCCCATTGTTTGGCTAGAGAGTAAAGGGAGCACCTCTGCGATGTTACAACCGGGTCATCCCGACACGTACCTCAGACGGGTGAAGCCGAAAGCTAGCTATCTTACGTAGACAATTGGTCGGCTATGATGGAAACACCTTATATGGCTCCGGTCGTTATCACCATTGTTCGGGTCTTTTGTTCCCAAAGAACAATTAGCCGCATACTGAAAGTATGCGGACTTCTATCTACGACCTTCGTAGAGCCCAGACGAATGGTATCGATGGAGGTACTATTTTCCTCGGAAGATGTTTCTTACGCTAAGTAGTAATATAACAAATCTTTCAGTGTGCTTTTTGTCTATTCACACCACATGGCCGGATTGCCTGGTTCCCCGAATACAGTTTGCTCTTTTGGAGGGACAAATAAGGAGGAACACTCCCGAGCTCTTCCCACGGGAGGGAGAAGCCGATCCGGTTAAGACAAAGTTTACAACACAAATTATTTTACACACACGTACATATAAATTACATGTGCGGCTGGTGATCGAGATTATCAATTATGGTGTTAACGGGACAGTCTGCTTGCAAAAGACGGGCGATAGGGATCACCTGGTCATACACCAGGTGGAGTGGCACTTCTTTTCATCCGATCCCACAGCACCAACCCACGCCATATGCTCGGGGTTAAGTCCGGTGAACTGGGTCTTGATCATTACCCATGCTTCCCATGCTCCCTCACGGCAAGCCACAGTGTTCCACGGCTCGAACCTATTTCGAGCCCCCTTGAATCGTTTCACGAGTGCGGATAGCCCTTAAGGTGGCTGTTCGGCAGGCCATACTGCCTTCACCATTCCTTTCATTGCTTTTCGCATGCGTCTATGGAGAGAGGTCGGCTCCTTCAGTAGGTCCCCCTGGTATGATTCGATCTCCTCTTAAGGATGCCCGGACAGGAGGCCCGTACATAAGGCAATAGCATGCTTACCATTATTCCCTACATCAGAAATATTTGCTAGTAATAGAATTGTACTTACCGAACACGCCCCTCTGAAGATTTCGGTTTTCTTCTTGAGCTTGGGCCAATTTCATTTTCAAACTCTTAATTTCTTCGGCCTGCTTTTGAACTACAAGGCATCCAGCCTGGTGCTTGGACTCGACATACCTTTGAGAGTCTCGGGCTTCTTCCAACTACCTTTCCATGTGCCCTATTGATTCAGCTCCTACATGGAATCCGTTTGTCAGGCACGATGATACATTAAGGTTAGCAGTAAATGCACACTCACCATGGGCCTCTCGCATGAAGCTCTTTACTTATGCTAGTTAGGCCTTCACGGATTGTACTTCCTTGCGGCTCTCCTCGAGCTCATTGGCCAATTGCTCAGACTGTTGCTTTGAGGCTTGTGTCCGCAGTCAAACAGTGCGGGGATCCTTAATTCGTTTGTTTCAAGACAAATTAAGGCTCAGGGGCTACTAGGCTTACACAAATATTCGGACTCTATAAAACCTAATCACTTACCAGTATGCTGGTTGTTATCAACTTCATAGCTTCGCCGAACCGAGCTCGGGCTGCACCAAGGTGCGCATCCACCAAGTGTAGGGCGCCGAACTCCTGCTCAGAGAAAATTGGGTGCCACATGGCTTCCCATCATAACCGATGATGCATAGCACTCTCCGCCTCCGATTTGGTGACGGATACACCATCACCAGAATCGGCAGGCGCCGGATTGGCCATGGGGGCTTCTGTAGCAGAAGCCGCATGTGTCAGGACTCGGGAACTTTGGGCGTCTCGAGACACCTGGGTAACCCCTTCAGTAGGAGAGGATTGGGCATTTCGCCTTAGTATTTCAATGAAACAAACTGCTGTAAGACTATATTGATCGCAACGATTAGCGGATAACCGAACAATGTACCATCGGGATGAGCGGCCAGGTGGATTCTTCCCCATAACCGGCGCCTCCGTAGGAGCCCTATTGGCCTCCGACTCGACCGCAGCTTTGGTTGCCGGTGTATGGCGTGCGAATCGGCAGCGTTTGGGAGTCGGGACCGGCATGTCCGGGGCGCTCTTGGTAGCTGGCCTCTTGCGGGAGGATCTTTTCTTTTTTCCCGCAGAAGGGATGGAGAATGACCCGGGGTAATCAACTATGATAGCACTCGGGTCTAGACGATGTTGTCCTGGAAATAGACTCCGTTTTCGAAGTCAAGAAGAATATTCAGGTCCTCATTGTAACCTGGATCGTTGTCGCATGAATGGTCCTCGAGCTGAGGAGCCGGACAGTTGACCGTCTCGATGAAGCTCCTCCATTCTTGTTCACACCAGGCTTCATTCAAATAAAGTGCGGAACAGAAACCCCGAACTATTTTCGTGTTTGAAAGGGAAAGGCTTAACCATTCAATGGGATTGTGGACCGAATATCCTTCCTTGGTTAACCGCAGAAAAAGTCTTCTTGCTCTCCTTTGTACAGGTCGGCAAGTGCGGCGGCCAGCACCGTAGGATTCACGGGACCTTGCTTTCTGGAGCGAGTGGTGTCGCTTGTCCCGTTGTATTGCCATAAGGGGTGTACCCTCTGTTGGAGGGGCTGCTCACACCGGTAGATGGTGGCGGCCATGACGTCAATGATGGTCAGTTGGTGGTGGACAAGCATTCGCACATCCGCGGCTAGGCGCCGCACTTTGACGCTTTCTTCCTGGGACGAGCTCCTTGGCCACCAGCTTTACCTCTTCTTCGGGAGGACGTTGGAGTATTCGGGAAGACCCTACGAGTTGGCTCAAATTGGGGTACATCTTCAACATAAAACCACTCCAAGGTCCATTCTTTGGATTTCTTCAGGGTGCCTGCCGGATACCCCGTCCCCGCAATGCGGCATACTTCGGCTCCACCGACCTCAAAAATTGTCTTGTCCCGAGTTCGAGGAACAAGACAGAAGTATTTCCTCCACAAATCAAAATGTGCTTCGCACCCCAAGAACATCTCACAGAGGGCGAGGAAGCCCGAGTTGTGACAAATGGACCCTAGAGTAATTTGGTGGAGTTGGATCCCGTAGAACTCCAGCAACCCCCTCAGGAACGGATGGACTGGAAACATAAGTCCCCGGAGGAGGAAGGGGACGAAGTATACGTGCTCCCTCTTGTTAGGATTGGGGAAACGCTTGTCGAAAACCTTTTCGCCATAAGAGAGCAGACCTGCGAGGGTCGCTGCCAGATCTGATGAAGGAAGATACCCCTAGGTCTCTAGATTACGGAGCCGCAGGAGAGTAACAGAACAGCTATTCCAGTCCCCTGGGCATGAGGCGTAGGGACGTGTGGAGGAGCTGGGTACATTAGCCATGTTTTGTGTGGAGCTTCTTCTAGGAGTTTCTTTTGATGAGGAGGAAGAGAATGTTGTTTGAGCCCCGATTTTGTTTGATTAAATGGATTGGTGCCCCTGTTGCGGAGGGGCAAGATTGTAAAAATCATTGGCCACTCGCCTTCCCATGATGCTCAAAGATCAAGGAACACACGCAGTTATTATAATGAACTTGCGCCCGTGATGCTTGAGATTTTACAGAAGACTGGTCGGTTGCCGAACAAAGAATGGTGAGGGACTCACCTCGCAAGGTGAAGAAGACGACATGAGGAGATCGACTGGATATGTATCGGCATTGAAGGCTAGTCCAGGGGCTACTGAGGGAGTCCTGGATTAGGGGGTCCTTAGATAACCAACCTATTGTTTATGGGTCGGATTATATGGGCCGCAAGGCGAGCATCGGATGATCAGAGACCACCTATGCCAGATGGAAGCTTCGAGGAGCCATGACATACTCTCCAAGTTATTAGTGTAGTTAGGGATGTTTATCTCTTCAGCATGTAACCGACCATGTGTAAACCCAGGGCACCCTCGATGACTATATAAGCCGGAGGGTTTAGGAGTATAGGGAGGACAACTCATCTAGGGTTAGCTATTCGATCTCGAGGTAGATCAACTCTGTAACCCCCCACATCATCAATACAACCAAGAAGGACGTAGGGTATTACCTCCATAGGAGGGCTCTAACCTAGGTAAATCTGTGTCCCCTTTGTCTCCTGTTACCGTTGATTCTAGTCTCAAAGTTCGGGACCCCCTACCCGAGATCCGCCGGTTTTGACACCGACAATTAGTGCAAAGCACAGAAGGTTCGAGTCATCTGCTGCATAGCAGTCCCGAACCTCGGGGACTAAACCAAGTGGGTGTGCTTGCGCGCCCCCACTATAACGATCATACCTTGTGCCATCTTCAACTCCTCTTGGGTCTGGTAGTAGGCGGTCTTGCCACTATAGTGCAGGGCGACGACGTCGTCGAACAGCGCCTACTGCTTGGTGTTCTCAGCCTGCCCATGTTGAAAGGTAGAGGATCAGGACAGATGTGGGCCAGAAGCTCACAGGAGGTTCAAGCCGGCTGCCACACAGTCGGCCAGAACCTCGGGGACTACACCCAGTGGGTGCGCTTGCGTGCCCGCATTGGAAAATTAAAGGAAACGATTGCAAAGAAGAATCTTACCTCTACTGCCTCCTCCACGCACCAGAAGTTGCTCTCCGTGGCTTCGGCAAACCGAGCAAGCCCCTCGTAGCAGTGAGCCATGATGTGGGTCGGCTCGCCCGGCGCAAGGACATTCCCATTAGCTAGTTGAGATGGCGCAAGAGGACCACAAGCTAGCGCTGACCAGTCCCTCGGTACGTCAAGCATGCACCTCTTCGCGCGGCCCAAATTGCCACTTGGCATCCCCACCGCCATGGCGCCAGTCGTGGAGGGGCTCATTGTAACCATGATGGCACGAGAGTTGGCATAAGCTCCTCTCGCCTTTAGCACGGGGGGTGCCGTCAATATCGGGCCCGTTTGAATGGCCGCATTGACCGGTGTGTCCCTTCCCTTTGGCGCCGCCTCCATCATGGCTGGCGCGACGAGCTGCTCCGTCACCACTGACTCGATGGAGGGCAAAACCACGACCGGATTTGCCGGCTGGACCACCTCCTCGCCTAGTACCCACACCAACATAGGAGCCGGCTCCTCCGGCTAGACGACCTCCACGTTCGGCCCCCACGGCTCAGCCGACTACGGCCTCGATGTCCGAGGTGACTCTGCCACCCACTACATTGCTCGTGCACTCCATCGGCCGTTGCTCAACGCGGCCGAACGTGTGGGCGCACCCTTCGACGCCCCCATGCAGCCCTCACGGCGGCGAGCCGTTTTCTTCTTCTCCCGTGACGTGGTCGCGTACTCTTGAGCGAGGCGGCTGGCAGCGTCCGCTGGTTCAGCTGTCGAGCCTACATCGGGGAGTTCAATAGCATCACTAAGGAAGAAGAGAAAGGGACTGTCAGCCACCAGCCGACCCAAAGTGGCAAAGAAGCAACCACAAGATATAGAAAAGTCACTTACCCAACGACCACCGGGATGGGGCGCCTGGCCCGGGGTGGCGGCCCTGCGCCCCGTGAAGCAGCGGCCACACGCGTCCTCTTTCCGACTGGCTATTGCACCGACGGCTGCCCCTCAGTCGGCCTCTTCTCATGTCGGGACGTGTCAAGCGGCCGGCTCCATGCCGATGGCTCCTCGCGCCTTTCCCACGGCCCTTGACGAGCTGTGGGAGGAGGGTACGTCCAAAACTCGGACGTCATCATCGTAGGCCTAGTCCCTAATAGCGGGTTTGGGATTGCACTCACCAGCCGGAACAGGCCCGCTGGCTCCGAGACCGCCGGCCATCTCGTCTCCTTTGCCCTCCACGGAGGATTCGATCTCTTTGCCGGCTTCCCCTCCAAGCTCGAAGTCCTTCGGGTCAGACTTTGCTCGGTTCGCTTTGAGAATTTGGGGACGAGGACCATCCAACGCATTCTATTGAACGAACTACTACAGCTAGAGCGACACATGAGTACAACGATTAAAAGAAATATAAATGAAAGAAAGGTTTGTGGCGAAACATATCATGGTCACCGGGTCATGCCGGTTGTATGGCATCTTTCCAAAGTGCCACACACGCATGTCTAGCTAGAAGTTGGTGACGAGATTCACCCACATCGCCACTTGGGCTGCAGTGAGCTTGATGGTGGATAGCCTGTATGGGTCGCGCTGGCCTCCCATGTCGCACATCTGGTGCGGCCGGGCTAGCAAGGGCAGCACTTGCCGGGAAATAAAGGCGTCCCCTAGGTTGGCTGCAACCAGTCCTGCCTGTTCCTCATCGCCTGTAGCCGGCATAGGATCCGGGTGACCTCGTCATTCTCCATGTTCAGCGTCCAGTTCTCTTTGGAGGGCGGAACGTTGGCAAAGGCTGGCAGGAGCATGTAGTTGTGCGTCGGGTCGACATTCTTCATGTAGAAGAATGACCTCTGCCACTTCTTGACGGAGTGAATGAGAGAATGGCAGGGGTGAAAGCACAATATGCTCCCTTCGTGGTTTTGATAATTCATGACAACATACATTGTCTATTGGACTAATACTTTCATCTAGTATATTTCAGATAAAGTCCATAGAGAGAGATGGGTTGGCAAAAAGGAGTGTGGAGATTATCCCTAAGAAGAAGAAGGGGAAGGGATAGCATTGAAAAAGCTTCAAGCAAGAGGACTCTACATTTTATTTTGTGAGAAATCACTTTGAGTCCATAGGAAAGTCAATACTATTAAAAGGGGGTAAGGTACTGTTGGTGAACAAAATGCTCATACGTGCACAAGTGATAGTCACCAAAAACATGCACAAGCTCTTCCACAAAAATCTGTCCAAAGCCAAATATCCAAAATAGGTGTGTGGGGACCCCGACTCATAAGTCGTGATCACCGAATGCACGTGTACAATGATCCCAGAGATCAATGCTCACTGGACACACAGAAGTTGAATAACAAGAGTCTTACATCCACATTTAGCATCTTACACAAATAAACACCATGAAGGTCTAGTCTTAGATAGATAGGGACACAAGGGCCAAACACTTAAACATAACAAGCAACGGAAATCTTGATCGAAAGCATGAACCCATGCCATCTGCCTTAAACCTACAGGCATTCTGACTAGGGAGTGTCCTAGTTCGCATGTTCGTCACCAACGAACTCTTCACCGTACTCCTGTTCTTCCATGCCTGGCCAATTAAATATCCATTGGCAAGTCAGTGAGTACTTTGAATGTACTCGCAAGCAACCCAAGTTGTGGAATGAGGTATAACAATGCATGATATAGCACTAAGTAGGTACGTTTTGCAGAAAGCTGATTTTAAGTGCAATGATATGATCAAGTAACCTGAGTAAGCATGCATCAATTGTTTACGGTACTCATGTGAACAATCTCAGTTATCATCAAGCGGGGGTTGAACTTCTCCTGTTCACCATCATGCCAAGTCATCGGACTTAGCTCAAGTGTCATCTCTATGTCACCCACACACACACACCAAGATTTTTAGGAAAACATCTGGACATGGCATAAGAAGCACCACCCAACTATTCTTGAACGTGGACACGACTATTCGAATAAGTTTACTCTGCAGAGGTTGCACACTTTACCCACAAGACTCGGGGAACTTCTGTGTCATCCACGACTTGCGATATTTAACATACCCGAGGTAAGCACCCGAACAATGCCTTTCCCCTGGCGATACTAAACAAAGAGTCCACTTGATTGGTACACAACCCACATGATTACATCACACGTAGCATCCATGCAGGGACCAATGGTTTGCCCGGTGCCTCTGAAGATAGCGCATGATCATCCATACCGACACGACCCCATATCGAGAGTGACCACGCCACTCACGCCACTAGTAATACGGGCTCCTTGCTAGTACCCACCAAAGTAATCAACAAAGCCCTGTCCCATAAGGGGTATCATGGTTGTGCATGTATGGTTGGGATGGTCGACATATCTTAAACCCTCCGTTTTCGAAAACACACACACTCACTTATTCCGGTACACCACTTCTTCCTCAAGTGGTTGCCCAACTCGTCACAATCTCCCTCTTGCATTAGTGGCACCCGACGGGGTTTCCAAAAAGTCTTTGAAATCATTTCTTTGCTTCCATCACCATGCATAACCCCGATCCCACTTGTGTAGCATCTACTAGCATCCTATCTATGCCCACCCGCACAACCCTCGTAAGGATGGTAGGGTCATGCACGATGCAAGTATCAAATGTAAAAGTAACGGTGGCATCCCGCCAAAGTGGTCACCACATCACATGATCAACAACAAGGAATAAGGTGCTATATGACATGCATGAAAATGGTTCTTAACATGGTTAAAGGGTTGCTTGCTTGGCTCAACAAAGTCTTCGAGGTCTTCAGAGTCTTCGGGTCCAACTCCCTCGTCAATAGCACAATCTATCGTTGCGATAAATAACGGGAATAATAAGCATCACATAAAAACAAAGAACAAAAATCTACTAATAAAATGTTTCCCTACTCTTATAAAAAATACAACCTACTCTACTAAGGTTTTGTTGTGAAAACATTTTTGAAAACTATTTAAACAGAGCCAAAATATGCATAAAACAGGTTTTAAATAAAACAGTAGGAAAAAGGTTTTAACAAATTATGAAAATGGCAGTATTAAATTCTATATATTATTCTAAGATTTATGGTGGAGAAATATTTGCCATAGGATTTTTATTTTGATCTGTGGGATTTTTGGAATACAAACAGAAAAAGAAAAAAGAAAAGGGCTTTGTGCCCTGGGCCAGAGCCAGCCAACTACTGGGCCGGCCCAGTGGCCAGCCGGGCCGGGTGCGCTAGTGCCCCCACGCGCGTTTGGTTTCAAACCTGTCGGTCAGGCCCTAGTGGCCAGAGAGAGAGAGAGAGCAGCAGGAGGGAGAGGTGAGAGGCCGACAGGTAAGGCCCACTTGTCGGGTCCGTCTTGCACCTCAGAACCGAGGGTGGAGAAGCTCACTTGCGGCAACATCGTCAAAGGCGAGGGAAGGAGAAGGCCGGAACGACTTCAGGACGTTCCCACGCGTCGGGAGGTATCGGAGTTGGTCGACGGGGAGGCCTGAGTCGCCGGCGGCAAGGTGGCCGCGGCGGAGTGAATCAGAAAGTGACCGTCGGGGCCGTCCTAGGCTGTAAAAGAGCAGGGGAAACGGAGGATAGCATCAGCGGGGTGAGGGAGGTGCAATTGGAGAACGAAGAAGGTTGGAGGGGCTCGTTACCTAGAGATCAACGGCGGCGATGCTGCGGAGAGGTTCGGCTCGATCCCGAGTGCTCGAGCATGGTGAGGTCGAGCTGGGCTCCCAGAGGGCAAGTGGAAGGGAGAGGAGGGATCCGGAGGGGAGAACGAGGCGCGGGAAGGCCCCGTTATAGGCGCCCGATGGTCCAGCGAGCTCGGGTGCGCCAGCGAGCTCAGGGCCGAGGCCAGGGTCGGGTAAAGGGGCAAGGGTGTGTCTGTGGTGTTCCTGGGGCACGCCCACGGCTAGAGCGAGAGGAGAGAGAGGTGGGGGAGTGCGTGTGTGCGAGCACTATGGTTAGCCGAGCTAGGCGGCGTCGGGCACGCGTGCGGGAGGTCACCGGAGAGAGAAACAGTATGGGTCCAACCTCTTGGAGGGACGCGGGCGTCGAGAGGAATCCAGGGGACAAGCCCCCGCATTCCCAGGTGGCCGGGAAGCTCGGGATGGGTGCGTCTACAATGCGGGAGCGCACTATAGCGCACTCCAGAGCATGCGAATGGCCGACATGGCCGTTGCCCGCGTGCTCTGGGTTGTCCCACTTTCTCCAGAAGCTCCTGGGGGTTCTTGGGATGCTCCATGGATGCTCTGAGAGGGGAGTAGAGGGGTTGAAGTAAAAGGAGGGGGTAAAAATGGTGCTACCATCACTGTCCAGGGGTGAAAAAGGATGTTTTCACCCCTCAATCATGGAGCTATGGCCAAGCAAGGTTTACTGGAGGTGAAATATCATTGCAAGATGGTGTGGTAAAAAGTTACGCTCAAGGGAAATAGAGGAAGGGGGTCAAACAGGGTTTTTACCATTCTGGTAGAAGGTGTTTGATGGAGATTAGGGCAAGAAAATGGCTTTGCTTTCCATAAGAATTGACAGGGTCAAATGGTATTAGAATTAGAATTATGCCTGATCACCAAGTTTGAGCTTGATTGAAGAAAGTTCACAAAGTAACTTTGTGAAACCCTACAAATCAACAGATTTTTGTTTTTGTAGATATAGTGATGCTAAGCTAATCCCCTTGATTCACCACTTAGTGTACGACCATTATTTGCTGATTAGAACATTTGCACAATGTTGGGGTCAAGGGAAGAAACTTCACAATGTAAAGTTCCTTAAATTTTGATCTGGGGAGGGAGGGTTTTGGAATAGTTTGATGAACCAAAACAATCTAGATTGTGATGAAACTTTGTAAGATCATCACCTATGACAATGTTGAATTGCTAGAATTTCTTGGAATTTATTGAGAATATTTCTTATAGAAATATTTCAAAAGCTTGATTTGGACAGAAAGGGTTTTGAGGGGGTTTGCCCATTATTTTGAACATGACCATGTGTTGAAACTCATATATATATGCAAATTATATGTCCACTGATTTTCCCTAAATTTTCTCATATATTTTCAAAGCTTTTAAATAATTTTTTCCCCATGAAAAACAATTCCTGGTCTTAAGAAAAAGCCTTTCAATAAAATAATAAAATAATCTTTAAAATTAATATTTGGTGGTTTTGGGAAGTCTATAATATAGTAGGTTTCAAATTAAGCCTTTGGGGAAAAACGATCCGCCGAATTTGAGGACTTGTAGTGCAACCATGAACTCAGGGAGTTTTGAAAACCTAATTTGAATAAATCCTTTTTGGTCAAAATAATATTTGGTAAAAAAAAATTGGGCACTATTCACATGGCATGATCATTGTGCAAGAAGTTTGGTTCAAGGAAGATGAATATGGAGAGGAGTAGAACATAAGAGTGGCAGACAAACTCAACATAACAATCAAACATGCAATAATTCAAACAAGCATGCAATCAAAAAAGTTTTAATTGGTCCCAAATTTTACAAATCTAAGCATAACAAAGTTATACAAACACAGGGTGTGACAGACCTACCCCCCTTACAAGAATCTCGTCCCGAGATTCCTAGGCTAAGTGCTAAAAAGATAAGGGAACTCGGATCTAAGATAGTCTTCATGCTCCCAGGTTGCTTCTCTTTCAGTGTGGTTGCTCCATTTCACCTTGAAGTACTTGATGGTGCGGCTTCGGGTGCAATGCTTCGCTTCCTCTAGAATACGGACTGGCCTTTCACGATAAGTGTGGTATGGCTCGAGATTGATGGCTTGATGGTCGATGTCCTTGTAGAGGTCGGGGCGGTCGGGAACTTGGAGACACTTCTCGAGCTGTGACACATGAAAGACGTTGTGCACATTTGATAGCTCGGCAGGTAGCTCTAGCTGATAGGAAACTTCTCCTCGCATTGCGGTGATCTTGAAGGGGCCGATGTATCTTGGTGCCAACTTTCCTTTGACGTGGAAACTCTTGGTTCCTTTGAGAGGCGCGACTCGGAGGTAGACATGGTCACTGACATAGAAGTTCACTTCTCAGTGGTGGGAGTCAGTGCAACTCTTCTGTCTTGATTTGGCGGTCTCCAGACGTTCTCGAACGAGTACTTGCTCTTTTGCCTCGCAGAGAATATCTGGTCCAAAGATCAACCCTTCCTCGGTTTCTGACCAATTGAGGGGAGTACAACACTTGCGTCCATACAACACCTCAAATGGCGCCATCTGAAGACTTGACTGATAGTTGTTGTTGTAGGAGAACTCGGCGAACGGTAGGCAATCTCCCTACTTGGCTCCATATGCTAAAACACACGCACTGAACATATCTTCGAGTATTTGGTTTACTCGTTCTATTTGCCCACCGGTCTGGGGGTGAAAAGCAGTGCCGAAGGAGAGCTTGGTTCCCATAGCTTCTCGAAACTTCTTCCAGAATATTGAGGTGTACTGGATTCCTCAATCCGACACAATCTCCTTTGGAACTCCGTGAAGACTTACGATGCGGTTGATGCAGAGGTTTGCGAGCTGGCTTCCATCATAGGTGGTCCTGACAGGGATGAAGTGGGGTACCTTGGTCAGAGCTCGGCAATGACCCAAATGGAATCATGTCTTGCTTGACCTTGGTAATCTGGTGATGAAATCCATCCCGACTTTGTCCCACTTCCATTCAGGCACTTTGAGAGGTTCCAATAGCCTAGCGGTTCACTGATGCTCTGCTTTGACTCTCTGGCATATGTCACACTTAGCAACAAATGTTCCTATTTCCCTCTTCATGCCATGCCACCAGAATCTTGCCTTGAGGTCTTGGTACATCTTGGTTCCTCCTGGATGGATGGAATAGAGAGTGTCATGATCTTCTTGCAAGATCAAGTTCTTGAGATCCTCTCTGTTGGGTACACAAATGTGATTCCCAAACCATACAACCCCTTGTTCATCTATAGAGAATCCTAGGGCCTTGCGTGCCTTGATCTTCCTCTTGATGCCTTCAATGCTGTCGTGTCCTTTGTGAGCTTCTTTGATATCATCCATCAAGGTAGGCTTTGCTTCGAGGTTGGTGAGGAATCCAGGTGCAACTAGTTCCAAGCCAAAGCTTTCAAGCTCTTCATATAGGTCGGGTAGCCTTTCCTTAATCGTGGCATTCAAGGAACAAGCCTTTCTGCTTAAGGCGCCTGCTACCACGTTAGCCTTTCCAGGGTGGTATTGAACACTGAGGTCATCATCCTTGATCAACTCCAACCATCTTCGCTGCCTCATGTTTAATTCCCTTTGGGTGAAAATATACTTCAAACTATTGTGGTATGTGTATATCTCACATCGCTTCCCTAGAAGGTAATGTCGCCATGTTTTCAAGGCATGAACCACGGCTGCCAACTCAATATCATGAGTAGCGTAGTTCTCTTCATGTGCACGTAGCTGTTTGGATAGATATGCTATGACTCTGTCTTCTTGCATCAGAACACCTCCAAGCCCGGTTCTCGATGCATCAAAATATATCACAAACTCCTTGTGAATGTCGGGGGTGGCCAAAATTGGGACTGTGGTCAATCACTTCTTGAGCTCCTGGAAGCTTTCCTCGCACTAAGTTGTCCATTCAAACTTCTTGTCTTTCTTCAAATGCTGAGTCATGGGTCGGGCAATGCTCGAGAATCCTTCCACGAACTTGAAGTAATACCCTGCGAGTCCAAGGAAGCTCATGACTTCCTTCACGGTGGTTGGGGATTACCATTCAGTCACGGCTTCAATCTTGGCAGGATCCACTGACAATCATTCTGCAGACAACACATGACCCAAGAATCCAACTTCATGCAGCCAGAATTCACACTTGCTGAATTTAGCGTAAAGCCGGTGCTCACAAAGCTTGTCTAGGACCAATCTGAAGTGTTTCTCATGCTCTTCTTCAGACATGGAAAAGACGAGTATGTCATTGATGAAGACGACAACAAACTTGTCCAGTACTCCATGAAGTCCTTGTTCATGAGGTACATGAAGTAGGCAGGGGCATTGGTTAACCCGAATGACATGACCGTGTATTCATACAGGCCATACTGGGTTACAAACGCCTTCTTCGGAATGTCTTGGGGTCTGATCTTTAGCTGGTAGTACCTAGACCTAAGGTCGATCTCGGAAAACACCTTGGCTCCGTTCAACTGATCGAACAGGTCTTCAATCTTGGGGAGTGGGTACTTGTTCTTTATTGTGACTTCATTGAGAGAACGGTAATTGACACAGAGTCTGATAGTTCCAGCTCTCTTTGACACAACAGAACAGGTGATCCCCAAGGAGAGGCACTAGGGAGAATGAATCCTTTTCTGAGCTGCTCGGTCAGTTGCTTCTTCAATTCAGCCAACTCTTCGGATCCCATCCTATAGGGCTTCTTATAGATGGGCCTTGATCCGGGCATTAGCTCAATGATGAACTCAATGTCATGGTTAGGAGGCATTCCAGGCAGCTCATCAGGAAATACATCTGGGTACTCACATACCACTAGCACTTGATCCAACTCAATTCCCGATAGACAGTTAGCCCGAGGGGCTTGTGTTGAGGCCGGGTTGGGAACATACTTGACTTCCACTCCTTGGCTATTGGTCATGGTAACAATCCTCTTGGCATAGTCTAGCAAGCCTTGGTGCTTGGTTAACCAATCCATGCCTAGGATCACATCCAAGCCTTCTGACTTCAGGATGATAAGGTCTGCTAGGAAATCTACCCCATTGATGTTAACCTCAACTCCCTTACAACCTATCCCAGACTTCATAACTGTTCCCGGGGTTTGTATCAACATACGACTACCCAGGGGTGTAGGCTTCATGCCACTCTCTAGAGCAAACTTTTGGGTGACAAAAGAATGAGAAGCTCCACAATAAAACAGTACTATTGTTGGGGTTGAGTTGACGAGGAATGTACCTGGTATGATGTTAGGGTCTTCCTGGGCTTCCTCAGTGGTGACGTGATTCACACGACCCTTGCCATTGTTGGGTTGATTGCGGGGAGCGGGGTTCCTTGGTGGTCCTCCGCGTCCTTGAGCTTGGTTTGGAGCATTGGGGCGCGGTGCATCTGGCTTCTTGTTAGGACACAACCTAGAGATGTGCGCTAGCTGACCACATCCAAAGCAAGGGATTTGCCCAGGGTTGTTCTTGTAGATCCTGCCACCATTGTTGTTATTGGGGTTCTTGTAAGTTGGTCTGGGATTGGCGTACTGCTGAGCCTGGTAGCTCGGACGAGGCACAGGAGGTCTAGTCTACTGTGGCTAATAGGTCGGCTTGGCTGGGGATGACTGCCAGGGGCGAGGCTTCTGGTTCCTGGAGCTACCCTTGCTGATCATCTTGTGCTTGCGAGGGTTGTCTATGGCACGACGCTTGTCATCCAGCATGAGGGCCTTGTTCACCAGGTCGAAGAAGGTAAGATAGTCACAGACAATGAGCTGATACTGTAGGGTCTGCTGACGTCCTTCCATGAAGTGTTCCTTCTTGGCAGCCCCCGTGTTGACATCTTCGGGTGCATACCTTGAGAGCAGGTTGAACTTCTGCAGGTACTCCTTGACAGGACCACTTCCTTGCTTCAGCTCTCGGAATTCTCTCTTCTTGATATCCATGATCCTAGAAGGAATGTGGGAAGTGCGGAATCCTTCCTTCAAGTCATCCCAAGTGATCACACGATCGCCTTGCATGACCTTGAATCCATCCCACCAAACTTAGGCGATACCTCCAAGGCAATGAGAGGCATAAAGCACATTCTCACAATCCTAATTGCAATTGACCAGTCCAAGCAGGTCCTCGATGGTGCGGGTCCAACCGCCAACATTCAAGGGTTCGACAGTCTTGCTGAAGGTTGGGGGCGAATTCCTCATGAACTCCGATAGACTAGTGTGGTCATCACCGTTCCTGCCTTGCTGCTGGTTGCTCACAGGGGCCTGAGCCATCTGCTGAATAGCAACATTGTTGGCTTGGCATTCCTCCCGGAGAATTGGAGAAACTGAGCAATGGTCATCTTCTCCGGTGGAGGTGGTGGCAGGGGAATGTCGCCTTGTGGTTGCTCCTGGTGTCCTCCAGCCTGAGCAGTCCCACCAGCTCCCTGTTGCTAGCTTTAGTTGTCGGCTTCAGGGTTGGTGAAGGAGCTGTTGTGGGTAGCAGTCACCATCCTGTTTGGAGCAGCCAAGTCAAACAATTGGGATAGACGAGAGGAAAAGCAACAATGGAAAAGCGTGCCTAAGGGGGTTGGTCGAGTGCAAGTGTGGTAAAACAAAGGTTGAAAGACCAACACATATATTAAGGTAAGATAGACAATGGAGTCGCTTACATGTTGCCTAAGGCAAAAGCGTGACTTGCATTGGAACACAAACAACAAAGCAACCAACAAGCACACATGGTTTCATATGAACCATTACATGGACTCGACTTTGCATGAGGGGTACATGACTAATCCTACCCTTAGGATTCTTGGACTCAGGTGGTGGAGTGCTCGCTCTCGTAGTCACGCTCCTCTGGGTCTTCCTTCTGTTCATCATATGAATGGGCATCATTTCCGGTCGAAGGGGTCAAGGAACGAGGAGGTCCATCCCGACGACACTTCGTCGGCGGGTCAGTGAAGAGCTCATGGTACTCCTTCGCACTCATGCGATGACGGTGTGTGGGTGCATCTCTAGCTGGGGGTGCTCCTCCTCTGTAAGAGACAGCTAGTCGTCCCTCAGGGGATCCATCCTTCTTGATCTTGTCCGGCTTCGTCTTGGCTTGTCGAAGTAGCTCCCGTGTGTGGTGAAGTTCCTCTTGGAGCTTCACATACTCCTTAATCAAGTGGTGAGCCAGACTGTTGGTGGACAGGCTGAAGTACGTCTGGAATTTGAGTGGTGTCCCATCCTCCTTGGATGGAACCAACGTCCAACTCTTGTCGATAGCATCCCTCCTGAAGGGTAGATAGCGAGTAGCTGGTTCGTCAGCCATCTTTTGGATAATCCCTCGAAGGTGGATGAGTGCCTTCCGTGCAGCTATCTCGACTGCCAGTGCTAGGGTCTCCATCTGTGGTCCTTCAAAGAACCAACTGGTCGGGGAGTTGTTTGCCTTCACGACCACATCAACATGGTACTCCTCCGTGACTACATTGACCTAGTTCTCGTGATAGAGGAAAACGGGTGGTCAGCGAAACTGGCACTTCTCCAGGCTATCCCCAAGGAGTAAGGGAAAGCTAGATGCTAGGAGGGCTTTGGGTATGGCGGCCATCTACAAAGGTTTGAAGGGAGGAGAGTCAGTAGAGTGTTAGGTGAAGTTTTGAAAACGGTTTTATCCTACCGAAAGTCCATGCTAACTAAGTGCTTCCTATAGTCAGGATGGCTCTGATACCAGCTATGTGGGGACCAGAACTCATTAGTCGTGATCACCGAATGCACGTGTACAATGATCCCAGAGATCAATGCACACTGAACACATAGAAGCTGAATAACAAGAGTCTTACATCCACATTTAGCGTCTTACAGAAATAAATACCATGAAGGTCTAGTCTTACATACATAGGGCCACAAGGGCCAAACACTTAAACATAACAAGCAGCGGAAATCTTGATCGAAAGCGTGAACCCATGCCATCTGCCTTAAACCTATAGGCATTCTGACTGGGAAGCGTCCTAGTTCGCATGTTCGTCACCAACGAACTCTTCACCGTACTCCTATTCTTTCATGCCTGGCCAATTAAATAACTAGTGGCAAGTCAATGAGTACTTTGAATGTACTCGCAAGCAACCCAAGTTGTGGAATGAGGTATAAAAATGCATGATATAGCACTAAGTAGGTAAGTTTGGCAGAAAGCTGATTTTAAGTGCAATGATATGATCAAGTAACCTAAATAATCATGCATCAATTGTTAATGGTACTCAGGTGAACAATCTCAATTATCATCAAGCGGGGGTTGAACTTAGCTCAAGTGTCATCTCTGTGTCACCCCCCCCCCCCACACACACACACCAAGGTTTCTAGGAAAACATCTATACGTGACATAAGCAGCACCACCCAACTGTCCTTGACCATGGACACATCTATTCAAATAGTTTTACACTCTACAGAGGTTGCACACTTTACCCACAAGACTCGGGGAACTTCTGTGTCATCCACGACTCGCAATATTTAACGTACCCGAGGTAAGCACCCGAACAATGCCTTTCCCTTGGTGATACTAAACAAAGAGTCCACTCGATTGGTACACATCCCACATGATGTACATCACACGTAGCATCCATGCAGGGACCAACAGTGTGCCCGGTGCCTGTGAAGACAGCGCGCGATCGTCCATATCGGTACAACCCCGTATCGAGAGTGACCACGCCACTCCCGCGACTAGTAATGCGGGATCCTTGCTAGTACCCACCAAAGTAATCAACAAAGCCCTGTCCCATAAGGGTATCTTTGTTGTGCACATAAGGTTGGGATGGTCAACAAATCTTAAACCCTTTGTTTTCGAAAACACACACACTCACTTATTTCGGTACACCACTTCTTTCTCAAGTGGTTACCCAACTCATCACAATCACCCTCGGGCATTAGTGGCACCCAACGGGGTTTTCGAAAAGTCTTTGGAATCATTTCTTTGCTTCCATCACCATGCATAATCCCGATCCCACTTGCATAACATCTACTAGCATCCTATCTACTCCCAGCCGAACAACCCTCATAAGGATGGTAGGTTCATGCACGATGCAAGTATCAACGGTAAAAGTAACGGAGGCATCCCACCGAAGTGGTCACCACATCACATGATCAACAACAAGGAATAAGGTGCTATATGAGGTGCATGAAAATGGTTTATTAACATGGTCAAAGGGCTGCTTGCCTAGATCAACAAAGTCTTCGGGGTCTTCAAAGTCTTCGGGTCCAACTCCCACATCAATAGCACAATCTATCATTGCGATAAATAACGGGAATAATAAGCATCACACAAAAACAAGGGACAGAAATCTACTAATAAAATGTTGCCCTACTCTGATAAATACTACAACCTATTCTACAAATATTCTACTAAGATTTTGTTGTGAAAACATTTTTGAAAACTATTTAAACAGAGGCAAAAAGATGCCTAAAACAGGTTTTAAAATAAAACAATAGGAAAAAGGTTTTGAACAAATTATGGAAATGGCACTATTAAATTCTACATATTATTCTAAGGTTTATGGTGGAGAAATATTTGGCATGGGATTTTTATTTTGGTCTATGAGATTTTTGGAAAACACACAGAAAAATAAAAAATAAAAGGGCTACGTGCCCTGGGCCAGAGCCAGCTAGCTGCTGGCACCCCCGCGTGCGTCAGGTTTCAAACCTGATGCGAGAGGCCCAATGACCAGGGAGAGAGGGAGAGAGAGCTGTGGGGTCCGTCTCCCACCTCAGGACCGAGGGTGGAGAAGCTCACTGGCGGCAACCCACTCTACGATGAGGGAAGGCGAAGGCGGGAATGTCTTTAGGAGGTTCCCACACATTGGGAGTTACCGGAGTTGGTCCCCGGGGAGACTGAGTCACCGATGGCGAGGTGGCCGCAGTGGAGGGAATCGGGAAGTCACCTCCGGGGCCGTCCTAGGCTGTAAAAGAGATGGGGAAAGGGAGGATAGCATCAGCGAGGTGAGGGAGGAGCAACTGGGGAAGAAAGAGGACCGGAGGGGCTCGCTACCTAGAGATCGATGGCGACAATGCCATGAAGAGATTCGGCTCGATCCCGAGCGCTCGAGCACGGGGAGGTCAAGCTGGTCTCCCGGAGGGCAAGTGGAAGGGAGAGAAGGGATCCGGATGGGAGAACAAGGCGCGGGGAGGCCCTTTTATAGGCGCCCAGTGGTCCACCGAGCTCGGTTGCGTCGACGAGCTCGTGGCCGAGGCCAGGGTCGAGTAGAGGGGGAAAGGGTGTGTCTGTGGTGTTGCTGGGGCACACCCACCGCCAGGGGGAGAGGAAAGAGAGGTGGGGGAGCGTGCGTGTGCGAGCACTGTGGTTGGCCGAGCTGGGCGGTGTCGGGCACGTGTGCCAGAGTTTGCCGAAGAGAGAAATAGGATGGGGCCGACCGCTTGGAGGGACGCGGATGTCTAGGGGAATCCAGGGGACAAGCCCCCGCATCCCCAGGTGGTCGGGAAGCTCGAGATGGGTGCGACTACAGTGTGGGAGTGCACTGTAGCATGCTCTAGAGTGTGCAACTAGTGGGCATGGCCGTTGCTCGCATGCTCTGGGGTGTCCCACTTTGTCCAGTAGCTCCTGGGGGTTCCTGGGATGCTCCTTGGATGCTCTGAGAGGGGAGGAGAGGGGTTGAAATAAAAGGAGGGGTAAAAATGGTGCTGCCATCACTGTCCAGGGGTGAAAAGGGAGGTTTTCACCCCTCAATCATGGAGTTGTGGCCAAGAAAGGTTTACTGGAGGTGAAGTATCATTGCAAGATGGTGTGGTAAAAATTTAGGCTCAAGGGAAATAGAGGAAGGTGGTCAAACAGGGATTTTACCATTCTGGCAGAAGGTGTTTCATGGAGATTAGGGAAAGCAAATGGGCTTTGCTTGCCGTAAGAATTGACAATGTCAAATGGTGATTAAAATTAGGCCTGTTCACCAAGTTTGAGCTTGATTCAAGAAAGTTCACAAAGTAACTTTGTGAAACCCTACAAATCAACAGAATCTAGTTTTTTAGATCTATTCATGCTAAGCTAATCCCCTTGATGCACCACTTAGTTTAGAACCATTACTTGGTGATTAGAACATGTCCACAAAGTTTGGGGTCAAGGAAAGAAACTTCACAATGTAAAGTTGCTCAAATTTGAATCTGGACACGGAGGGGTTTGGAATAGTTTGATGAACCAAAACAATTTGAATTGAGATGAAACTTTGCAATATCATCACCCATGACAATGTTGACTTTCTGGAATTTTCTTGGAATTTATTGAGAATAATTCCTATAGAAATATTTCAGAAGGTTGATTTGGATAGAAAGGGTTTTCCGAGGTTTTGCCCATGATTTTGAACATTACCATGTGTTGAAACTCATATATATGGAAAATATATGTCCATTGTGTTTCCCTACATGTTCTCAAATATTTTGAAAGCTTTTAAATAATTTTTCCCTATGAAAAAATATTTCTGGTCTTAAGAAAAATCCTTTAAATAAAATATTAAAATAATATTTAAAATTAATATTTGGTGGTCTTGGGATGTCATAAATATAGTAGGTTTCAAATAATCCCTTTGGGGAAAAGGATCCACCCAATTTGAGGACTTGAAGTGCAAACCTCAACTTAGGGTTTTTTGAAAACCTAATTTGAATAAATCCTTTTTGGTCCAAATAATATTTGGTCAAAATAGTATTAGGCACTATTTACATGGCATGATCATTGGGAAAGAAGTTTGGTTCAAGGAATATGAATATGGAGAGGAGTAGAACCTAAGAGTGCCACACAAACTCAACATAACAGTCAAATAGGCAATAATTCAAATCAAGCATGCACTCAAAAAAGTTTTAATCGGTTACAAATTTTATAAATCCAAGCATAAAAAAGTGATACAAACACATGGTGTGACAAGGTGCAACCAACACTTCCCACTCGGTGCCACCGATTCCCAGACTCACATAGACTCAAGCCAAACCCTAACCTATCGGTGCAACCGATTCTGATTTGGTGCCACCAAGTTTGGGTTGCCAACTTCCTATTATGCAAATTCACAAAATTGGTCTGACCGAGTTTGTCGAATTGGAAACACCAAGTTTGGCAATCTGACCATTGGTCACCTAATCGGTGCAACCGAGTTTTATATATTGGTCTCACCGAGATTTAAAAGTTGCTACCTTTTAGGCAACTCGGTACCACCGAGATTAACACATCAGTGTCACCGAGTTGGACTTATTAGGTGTAACGGTTGGATTTTTGGATATGCCTATATATACCCCTCCACCACCACTCACTCGCAAGATAAGCACTCGGAACAAATCCCCACTTATCCTATCAGATTTTCCGAGAGAGAGCCACCTACTCATGTGTTGAGATCATGCCATTCCATTCACACCATCTGAATCTTGATCCCTAGCCTCCCCAAGTTGCTTTACACCAAATCAATCTCTTCCACCATAGCCAAATTTGTGAGAGAGTGGTTGTGTGTTGGGGAGTCTATCATCTTGAAGCACAAGAGCAAGGAGTTCATCAACATTATCGAGCCTATTACCTTTTGGAGGGTGGTGCCTCCTAGATTGGTTAGGTGTTGCTTGGGAGCCTCCTACTTCGTGTTTTGGAGTGAACCAAGAAGTTTTTAAGGGCAAGGAGATTTCCTACTTCGTGAAGATCTACCCCGAGTGAGGCTAGTCCTTCATGGACGAAAGCCACTACGGAATAGTCAAGGTTGCTCCTTCATGGACCCTTATGGGTGGAGCCCTCCATGGACTCTCGCGACAGTTACCCTCCGTGGGTTGAGGACTCCATAAAAGTGGACATACTATAGCGACACCTATCGGAACCATGGGAAAAATCTTTGTGTCCTTCGTGCATTTGATCTTCCTATCTTTGCTCCTTACTTACATGTGCAATGTATTTACTTTCCGCGGCTATACTTGATAAATTGCATGTGTAGGGTGTACTAGACTTGCTATAATTGCTAAAATCTGCTAACACTTAACTTTGCACCACCTATCGGAACCATGGAAAAAATCTTCGTGTCCTTCATGCATTTGATCTTCCTATCTCTGCTCCTTACTTACATGTGCAATGTATTTACTTTCCGCTGCTATACTTGATGAATTGCATGTGTAGGCTGTACTAGACTTGCTATAATTGCTAAAATCTGCTAATACTTAACTTTGCACCTTGAGTAGATTTTAAATTCCTGCTAGTAGTCTATTCACCCCCTCTAGACATACTCTCCTAGTGATCCCACAATTGGTATCAGAGCATTGGTCTCCATTGCTTCGGTTTCATCACTGTGGAGGAAGATGGATGTGTCTAGTGTGGAGAGTTTGTATTTTAGAGTGCCCATTCTTGATGGAGAGTAATATATTCGATGGAAGAATGCTATGATTGATCTATTTGACAAATTCCATTTTAGAAAACATATTGAAAATCCCTATGTGATCCCCATTGATGAACTGTATCCCACACACGAAGAGGAAATTAACATGCTTGGTAACCTTAGAACTATCAATCTTATAGTTAGAGGTTTACCAAGATTTGTGATTTCTCAATTGAAGAACTTTGCATGTGATTATACTTTGTGGAATAATTTGGAGAAACGATATCCAAATCTTACTTTAAGTAATCTTGATGAAATTATTCAGAAAACTGTTGCCTTTAACAAAATGAAGCCTAGATCCAAACTTTAATAAATGCCTATTTGAGATTCGTGATCTTATGCATGCTAAAGGAGATGTCACAACTATCAACGACATTATTATTGAAGCCATTCACATTCATAAGCTTGAACATTGTCATGGTTACGATTCTAATGAGTCTCTTGGTTTCTATGACAAGGAAATTCCACCAGATGATGACAATGAAGAACATGGATACTTTAATGAAGATGAGTTGTTCAACATCGAGCATGAAAAGATCATGAAGACTCTAAGTCTAATGGCAAACTTCATGGATTACATGTCCATTGGAAAAGAGTGGATTCTCTACAGCAGATGCATGGATCACATGACTGGTGATAAAGACATGTTCCAAGAGATCACGCCTAATCAAGGTCCTCGGAGGTACGAGACCTTTGGAGACAACTCTAAAGGTAAGGTACTTGGCCTTGGTAAGGTGTCCATAGCTCATGATAGCTCTATTCAAAATGTGATGCTTGTTGAATCCCTTGGCTACCATCTTCTTTCCGTATCTAGACTAGCAAACTTCGGTTTCAATGTGCTATTTACCAAAGTAGATTGCCAAGTGTTTCGATTTGATAATCATAAAATTGTCTTCACCGATATTCGTAGAAGTGATCTATACATTGTCGATTTCACTAAAAAGGCCCAACCTCATACTGTTCTTATTGCAAAATCATCTAAAGGTTGGTTGTGGCATAGAAGGCTAGGACATGTAGGCATGCGCAATCTAGATAAACTTATCAAGGCCGATCACATTCTTGGTGTTAAAGATGTTATCTTTGACAAAGATGGGCTTTGTAGTGCTTGTCAAGCAGGAAAGCAAGTAGGTGGAAGTCATTTGGTCAAGAACATAATGACGACTAGGAGACCACTCGAGTTACATCATATGGATCTTTTTGGTCCCAATGCTTACAAGAGTCTCGGTGGAAACTCTCATGGTCTAGTTATAGTTGATGATTTTTCAGATTTACGTGGGTATTCTTTCTTGATGATAACTCGCAGGTGAGGGAGTCCTGGATTAAGGGGTCCTCGAGAAGGCGACCTATTCTTATGGTCTGGACTATATGGGCTACTTACCGAACACTGAAATATTTGAAGGCCTAGTCTCCAAGATGGAAGGTTCAGGAGGCACGACTTGCGCTCCACGTTTGATGTAGCAAATAGGCATGTTTATCTCTTTGTGTAACCGACCATGTGTAAACCCTAGGCATCCTCGGCGTCTATATAAGCCGGACGGTTTTAGGGTATAGCAACATAACAACTCATCTAGGGTTAGCTATTCAATCTCGAGGTAGATCAACTCTGGAACGCCCACATAAACAATACAACCAAGCAGGACATAAGGTATTACCTCCATAGGAGGGCCTAAACCTAGGTAAATCTGTGTCCCCTTTGTCTCCTGCTACCGTCGATTCTAGTCTCACATTTTGGGACCCCCTACACGAGATCCGCCAGTTTTGACACCGACGTTGGTGCTTTCACTGAGAGTTCCTCTATGAGCAAGACGGAATCGATGTCTCGCCTTGTTATTAACAAAGAGGTCCGCAACATTGACACTTTCATCCCCGGACAGATCTTCGCTTTCGGTAGCATCGTGTTGCACACTGATCGCACTGGCCATCTAGGCCATGTCGAGAGCTTCGCCCTCATTGAGAGGCCAGATTCGGAAGCTTAGAGTTCTCCGTAGACTCTCATGGTGACTTGTCGTTAACCAGGCTCGCAGCTTCGCCTGTAGCACCCAAGGACTATGAGGCTCTAACCTCAAACCCCTTCTTTGGACATGCCAATGGGGTCACGCATGGTGATGGGCCGAACTCCTATCTTGGTCCGGCCATTGAGCCAGATAACCGGACACGTGTTCTTGCCAAGCACTCCCCATGTCTGGACGCGTTGGAGGTTAACTCTACATGTTCCGAATAGCTGGACCCGATCGGGCCCTCAGCGGTTGACGAGGCCCTAGACCGGATCTCGTCAATGAAGATCACCGATGATCCAGCCCCGATCTATGCTCAGTTTGGTTACAGAGTGGGCCAGGAGAAAAAATTTGACCCACCCACCACCCACTTGATAGCCACTCTCGAAGATTTAACCGACATGCTGGACTATGCCTCCGAGGAGGTAGAATGCATGGATGAAGAAGACCACGCTACCACCCCCGTTAACACCGGAAGATGGACCGCCACTTCCTCATACAATGTCTACATGGTAGATAATCCTACTAGTAACGGCGATAACATGCTTAACAATGATGGAGACAAGTCGGGCGATGCGCCGTCAAGGCGCCAGAAATCGCATAAGCGGTCCAAAGGCTAAAAGGGAAGGAAAAGCTATTATTAGCAACAGGGACGGTAATACCCCCACTGACCCTGGCAATCCTGATATCCCCGAACACCCGTTAGAGGGTTCGGAAGGGCCTAAGGACCAGAACAACCCCGACAATGTCAACGCTTTCGAAGACGATAACTACATTCCCCCCGTCGAGGAGGAAGATATACCGGAAGCTGATGACTTGTACATCCCTGATAACCTCGAAGATCAGGAAGAAATCAGGCAATGGCTCATAGCAACGACACACAGCTTGAAATATAAAGAACGACAACTCAGAGCTGAACAGGGTGACCTCAATGATCGATGAATGAAGGTCCTCTCAGTAGACGAAGTATACGGCACCGGTCTATTGAACTAGCCTAAAAGCTACCCACAGAGGAGGTTGTTGCCGCAATTTGATGACGAACTCACTGATACTTCATCTTCGAACCATACTCCATACGACAAGCCAAACTGCCCCCCTCGTGGTCGGGACAGGATGGCTGACGACACCGGTTACAAACCGGCAATGCCCCGAAGACGAGGTAAGGAGCCATTACAGCCCAGTGATAAGTTCGACCTGCAAGATGACCTGGATCACAGAGCAGTCCGTACAAGATCCATCTACGGATCTAGAGAGTTCTTACTCGATAGATGGGGTGGGTACAGATCATGGTCCGACCAAAACAACAGGGTCCGGGAGCGCAATCGGACCCATACAGACGCCAAATACATGCGCGACATAGCACGGGTCAAAGGCGCCGCTCACCCACTGTGCTTCACAAATGAGGTCATGCGGCATCAGTTCCTCGAAGGGTTCAAACCTGTGAATATAGAACAGTATGATGGGACTACTGACCCAACTGTATGGATTGAGGACTTCCTCCTCCATATCCACGAGGCACAAGGAGACGATCTCCATGCCATCAAATATCTACCTCTTAAGATTAAGGGGCCATCTCGGCACTAGTTAAATAGCCTCCCCGAAAACTCCATTGGATGCTGGGAAGACCTGGAAGATGCGTTCTGCTCTAGCTTCTAGGGAACCTATGTTCGCCTGCCGGACTCTTCCGATCTCAGCAATGTCGTCCAGAAGGCGGCGAGTCTACTCGACAATTATGGAATCGGTTCTTGACTAAGAAGAACCAAATTTTGGACAGTCCGGATGTTAAGGCCATAGCCTCCTTCCGACACAATATATGGGACGAATGGCTGGCCCGCCAGCTAGGCCAGGACAAACCTTGGACCACGTCCGCCCTTACCTCCCTCATGTCCCGTTTTTGTGCAGGCGAAGACAATTGGCTGGCAAGATGCAGCCACAATTCTGAAGATCCCATGGCATCTAAAGCCCGGGATGGCAATGAAAAACCAAAGGGCGCCAACACAATAATAGCGATGCCGATGACACGGCTGTAAACACTGGATTCCGCAACTCCCGACCTGGGCAGCGGAAGAAGCCTCCTAAAGGAAATCGCGATGGACCCACTCTGCTAGAGAAGATCATGGAAAGTCCTTGCCAAATCCATGGGAATTTGGAGAAGCCCGCCAATCACACACATTGCAACTATTGGGTGTTTAAATAGGCCGGCAAGATACCACTCGAGGACCAAGGCAAAAGCTCTCGCAATGAGGACGAGGATGAGCCTCAGGGTCCAATTGGTGGCGGACAAAAGAAATTCCCTCCCAATGTCAAAAGGATGAACATGATATACGCCAGCCATATACCTGAGAAGGAGAGGAAGTGCGCCCTTCAGAAGGTCTACACTATGGAACCTGTAGCCCCGAAGTACAACCCATGATCGGCATACCCGATCACCTTCAATTGACGCGATCACCCGACCAGTATCTATCATGGGGGTTCGGCGGCCCTCGTCCTAGACCCGATTATAGATGGGTATCACCTCAAAAAAGTCCTAAAGGATGGAGGAAGTAGCCTCAACCTGATTAACTCAGATACGGTGGAAAAGATGGGCATAGATCCGTCAAGGATCAAACCTAGTAGCACTACCTTCAAAGGAGTGATCCCGGGCATTGAGGCCTGATGTACGGGTTCCGTGACCCTAGAAGTTATGTTCGGCTCACCTAATAACTTCTGCAGCGAAGACTTGATCTTCGACATTGTGCCCTTCCGCAGCGACTATCATGTGCTGCTTGGTCGGACAATGTTCGCTCGTTTCGACGCAGTCCCACACTACGCATACCTCAAGCTCATGATGCCGGGACCCAAGGGGGTCATTACTGTTAACAGCAATACAGAGCGCTCCTTTAGAACTGAGGAATATGCATTGGCCCTGGCAGCCGAATTCAGCTACAAAGAAGATCGACAAGTTTCGACATCTGCCATAAAGGCACACAAGGCTGGGGAGCTACTTTGGCTTCAGACCGAAAACTCAGATCCTTCCTCATCCCTTCAATAGGGCCTCGCCCCCCACCGCACAACCCTAAGACCAACAAAGTACATGACAAGGAGGCACAACTTCGCACTTAAAATTCCATGGGTAGCAGGGTGTTCGGCTGGCCTGAACCCCTACCATCAACACGTCTTCGAAAAAATGCAGGTGCTCCTAAAGAACCTGCCTATGGCGTAAAGTTCACCTACAATTCAGCAGCCTCTCAAGACTTTATTTGCAAGATTCGTCCGCCGAACACTAACACCCATCAAGGTGCATCTAAGAGCAGGAGTCAATTAGCAATGGGGCATATTGAGGAAGTCGGGTTATCAATCGAAGACCCATGGTACAACAACTCCTGTATATTTTTATTTCTTTCACATACCCGTAAACAGTTGCTTCGGAAATCCAAGCCATAAGTGTTGCTGAGAAAAATGTAAATTGTGTGGCACAAGTTTGCCTCATCTGTCCTTTTTTGGCCCATATTTTTCCTCACTCCCTCTTCTCGTGGACCTGTTCGGTATGATGTGAGGTAACTAGCTAATAGACCAAGGGCTCGATTCTAAAAACAAATCGCCGTATGTACATTCTATCATGCGTTCAGTGTCTTGGTGTTTGCTTTATATGCATCGGTTCCGAACTATGTCTTGGGTCAATAGTTGGGTTGCCCGGCTCTTGTGCTTGCCCCTTTACGTTCCGCTCGTTCGGGTAAAAGGGCAAAGGGAGCACCCCTGCGATTGTGCTTCCGGATAGTCTGGTCAAACACCTCAGGGGAGAAAGCCGAAAATGGACTGTCATAGTATGTGAGATCCGGTCTGTGAAACCGAGCTGGAAGTATTATACTTCAATCTTCATAAGCGGTTATTTCGTGTTATACGAGGAACTTGCCCTTTGCGCAAACATTGTGATACTGGCTTTGGCCACGGTTTGTCCAAACATCACAACACTTTGGTGGCTAATCGTACGCTTCCTGTAGTCCTTTTCACCCCTATGGCTAAGTGAAAGAAATAAAGCACTATAGTCTAATTGCCTACTCTGCCACACTGTACCGCCTTCGGGTTCCGCTAATTCGGCTAAGGGACATAGTGCATTGGCATAGACACCCCATGTAGTATCTACATGGGGGCTGAAACTGACGAATCACATCTTTCAGTATTAAATATCCACATAGGAGTTATACAGGAATGCAAAACCATATAATAACAAATACTAATATCATCAAAAGTTTGGACAAGTCTTCAGACATGTTACAGTTCATTCAAATAAATGTTTTCCCGGACACTGGGACGCTATCGCCCGAGCACTCTCCATCACTCCATCAAAGTATATCTTGGGGCGTTTATGATCTTTACCACGAGGCGGTGGGGTGGTGGCTACCTTCATCGGATCCAGCCCCGACCAGTGCACCATCGCTCTAGCGAGGGCCATCCAAACCCCCTTGATGGAGGAGGAGCGCTTAATGGTGTCGAGGCGGGGTGAAGCAGCAATCAACCTCTGCACCAGGCCAAAGTAGCTGCCTAGCAGTGGCTCGCCGGGCTATAAGCGGATACAGAGATCCTTCATGGCCGGCTCCACCATCTGGTGCAGCTCCATCAGCTATTTCAGCTGCTCCACTAGAAGAGGAGGACGGTCGGGGGCTTCGAACTGTGCCTAGAACAGCCGAGCTTCATCTCCTTCTCCCCGCGAGGCGAACGACTGATTGGCGTCCGCCACGCTCTTCTATAGATTGGTAGATGCGTCTGAGGATCGCCATGCCCTAGTAAGCAATGCGAATTTGCTATCCCCGAATACACACTTTAGTGAGTACGACTTACCATCGGCTATGTCCTTCGCTTAGCGCACTTGCTGTTGGGGAACGTCGCATGGGAAACAAAAATTTTCCTACGCACACGCAAACCTATCCATGGTGATGAGCATCTACGAGAGGGAGAGTGGATCTACGTACCCTTGTAGATCGCTAAGCGGGAAGCGTTAAGAAACGCGGTTGGTGTAGTCGAACATCTTCGCGATCCAAATCGCCGAGCGTCCTGCGATCTCATCACGATCCGTCCCGCGATCCAATCACGATCCGTCCCGTGAACTCATCACGATCCGTCCCGCGATCTCATCACGATCCGTCTCACGATCTTGATCACGATCTGTCCTACGAACTCATCACGATCCGTTCCGCGATCTCATCACGAACCGTCTCGCGATCTCGATCACGGTCCTTCCGATCTAGCGCCGAACGGACGGCACCTCCGCGTTCAGCACACGTGCAGCTTGATGACGATCTCCACCATCTTGATCCAGCAAGAGGAGGTGGAGAGGAGAGAGAGTTCACCGGCAGCGTGACGGCGCTCCGGTGATGGTGGTGGAGTGATTCCGGCAGGGCTTCGCCTAAGCGCTGCGGAAAACCGATCTAGAGGAGAAACTGTGCACCGGTGAAACGGGTAGCACGTGGCCGGAAATTCTGTCCAAAAACCACCCAATCCACTAGTATATATAGGAGGAGAGGAGAGGAGAGGCAGCCAAGGCCTTTGGGTCGGCCGAAATAGGAGGTGGGAGCAATCCTACTTCACCTCCAATCCTAGTTGGAGTAGGATTGCCTCCTATTGGCTGATTTTCCACTTTTTGCTTTAGGACTTTCTCTCCTGCGCCATGGGCCTTTGTGGCTGTTTTCCCAGCCCACTAAGGGCTGGTTATTATTCTCCCACAGCCCATGGACCTCTTGGGGTCGAAATACCCCTCCCGGAGGTCCTCCGGTACACTACCGGCACTCCCGGTACAATACCGATACTCCCGGTACACTACCGATGAGCCCGAAACTTTTCCGGAAACCAAACTGGGACTTCCTATATATGAATCTTTACCTCCGGACCATTCCGGAGCTCCTCGTGACGTCCGGGATCTCATCCGGGACTCCGAACAACCTTCGGTCACCACCATACATAACTCTACACTACCGAAACGTCACCGAACCTTAAGTGTGCAGACCCTGCGGGTTCGAGAACTATGTAGACATGACCGAGACACCTCTACGGTCAATAACCGATGGCGGGACCTGGACGTCCACATTGGTTCCTACATATTCTACGAAGATCTTTATCGGTCGAACCTCTATGTCAAGGATTCAGTTAATCCCGTATATCGTTCCCTTTGTTCTTCGGTATGTTACTTGCCCGAGATTCGATCGTCGGTATCTCCATACCTAGTTCAACCTCGTTACCGGCAAGTCTCTTTACTCGTTCCGTAATACAAGATCCCGCAACTAACAATTAGTCACATTGCTTGCAAGGCTTATTGTGATGTTGCATTACCGAGTGGGCCCCGAGATACCTCTCCGTTACACGGAGTAACAAATCCCAGTCTCGATCCATGCCAACTCAACAAACACCATCGGAGATACCTGTAGAGCACCTTTATAGTCACCCAGTTACGTTGCGACGTTTGATACACACAAGGCACTCCTCCGATATCCGTGAGTTGCATGATCTCATGGTCATAGGAACATATACTTGACATGCAGAAAACAGTAGCAATAAACTGAAACGATCATATGCTATGTTTGTAGTTTGGGTCTTATCCATCACATCATTCTCCTAATGATGTGATCCCGTTATCAAATGACATCTCATGTCCATGGCTAGGAAACCTTAACCATCCTTTGATCAACGAGCTAGTCTACTAGAGGCATACTAGGGACATGGTGTTGTCTATGTATCCACACATGTATCTGAGTTTCCGATCAATACAATTATAGCACGGATAATAAACGATTATCACGAACAAGGAAATATGATAATAACTAATCTATTATTGCCTCTAGGGCATATTTCCAACAGTCTCCCACTTGCACTAGAGTCAATAATCTAGTTCACATCACCATGTGATTCGCATTGTTATGAATCTAACACCCAATGAGTTTTGGGGCTCGATCATGCTTTGCATGTGAGAGAGGTCTTATAGTCAACGGGTCTGCGATATTCAGATCCGTGTGTACTTTGCAAATCTCTATGTCAAACCGTAAACACTGCTACCACACTCCACTTGGTACTATTTCCAAATGGCTGCTCCACTATACGTATCCAGATTGCTACTACTAGTCATCCGGATAGGTGTTAAAGCTTGCATCGACGTAACTATTTACGACGAACTCTTTATCACCTCCATAATCAAGAAACATTTCCTTAGTCCTCTGGTTACTAAGGATAATTTCGACCGCTGTCCAGTGATCCACTCCTGGACCACTCTTGTTCCCCTTGACAAACTCATGGCAAGGCACACATAGGTGCGGTACACAGCATGGCATAATATAGAGCCTATGGCTAAGGCATAGGGGACGACGTTCGTCCTTTCTCTTTCTTCTGCCGTTGTCGAGCTTTGAGTCTCACTCAACTTCACACCTTACAAATCAGACGAGAACTATTTCTCTGGCTGATCCATTTTGAACTCTTTCAAAATCTTGTGAAGGTATGCACTCATTGAAAGTCTCATCAAGCATCTTGATCTATCTCTATAGATTTTGATGCTCAACAATTAGGTAGCTTTATCCAGGTCTTCCTTTGAAAATCACTTTCCAAATAACCGTTTTATGCTTTCCAGAAACTCTACATTATTTCTGAACAACAATATGTCATCCACATATACTGATCAGAAATTCTATAGTGCTCCCACTCACTTTATTGCAAATACAAGTTTCTCATAAACTTTGTATAAACATCAAAACTTTGATCACCTCATCAAAGCATATATTCCAACTCCGAGATGCTTGCTTCAGTCCATGGAAGGATCACCGAAGCTTGCACACCTTTTAGCATCCTTAGGCCTGACAAAACCTTCTGGTTGTATCACATACAACCTTTTCCTCAAGTAAACCATTAAGGAAACGATGTTTTGACATCCATCTGCCAGATTTCATAATTGAAAACACAGCAACTGCTAACACAATTCCAACAGACTTTTAGCATCGCTACGAGTGAGAAAGTCTCATCGTAGTCAACTCCTTGAACTTGTCACAAACATCTTTGCAACAAGTCGAGCTTTACAAATAGTGACATTCACCATCAGTGTCTGTCTTCATTTTAAAGATCCATTTGTACTCAACGACCTGCCGTCCAACGAGCAAGTCTACCAAAGTCTACACTTGGTTTTAATACATGGATCCTATCTCGGATTTCATGGCCTCCAACCATTTGTCGGAATCCGGGCCCATCATCGCTTATCCATAGCTCGTAGGTTCATCGTTGTCCAACAACATGACCTCCAAGACAGAGTTGTCGTACCGCTCAGGAGCAGTACACATCCTTGTCGACCTACGGAGTTCGATAGTAACTTGATCCTGAAGCTTCATGATCATCATCATTAACTTCCTCTTCAACTAACGTAGGCTTCACAGTAACATCTTTCTGCGTTGCGCTACTCTCTGGTTGAACAAAGGTTTAACAACCTCATCAAGTTCTATCTTCCTCCCACTCAATTCTTTCGAGAGAAACTTTTTCTCGAGAAAGGACCCAGTTCTAGCAACAAACACTTTGCACTCGGATCTGAGATAGAAGGTATACCCATCTGTTCTTAGGGTATTCTATGAAGATACATTTGTCCACTTTGGGTTCTAGCTTATTATGTGAAAACATTTTCCACACAAGCATCGCAGCCCCAAACATTAAGAAATGACAGCTTAGGTTTCTATCAAACCATAATTCACACGGTGTCATCTCAACGGATTTAGATGATGCCCTATTTAAAGTGAATGTAGTTGTCTCTAATGCATAACCCCAAAAATTATAGTAGTAAAATGATAAGAGACATCACAGTATGCACTATATCAATAGAGCATGACTATGATGTTCGGACACACCATCACAGCATGGTGTTCCAGGTGGCGTTAGTTGTGAAACAAATTTCACGTTGTCTTAAGTTGTATGCCAAACTCGTAACTCAGATATTCACCTCCACGATCATATCGCGGTCATTTTTATCTTCTTGTCACGATGATCTTTAAACTTCACTCTGAATTTGCTTGAACCTTTCAAACGATTCAGACTTGTGTTTCATTAAGTAAATATACACTATATCTACTCAAATCATCAGTGAAGGTAAGAAAATAACGATATCCACTGCACGCTACAAGACTCACTAGATTGCATACATCAACATGTATCATTTCCAATGAATCACTTGCCTGCTCCATCCAACGGGGTCCTTTAGTCATCTTGCCCAAGAGGCATGGTTCGCATGTCTCAACCGATTCGAAATCGATGAGTCCAAATATCCATCAGCATGGAGTTTCTACATGCGCTTTATACCAATATGACATTTAGCGGCAGTGCCACAAGTATGTGGTACTATCATTATTAACTTTGTATCTTTTGACATCAATGTTATGAACATGTGTACTACTACGATCAAGATTTCAACAAACCATTCTCACTTGGTGCATGACCATTGAAGGTATTATTCATGTAACCAGAATAACTATTATTCTCTGACTTAAATGAATAATCGTATTGCAACAAACATGATCTAATCATGTTCATGCTCAACGCAAAACACCAAATAACATTTATTTAGGTTCGTTACTAATCCTGAAGGTAGAGAGAGCGTGCGATGTTGATCACATCAACCTTGGAAACATTTCCAACACACATCGTCACCTCACCCTTAGCTAGTTCTCCGTTTATTCCGTAGCTTTTATTTCGAGTTACTAACATTTAGCAACCGAACCGGTATCCAATACTCAGGTGCTACTAGGAGTACTAGCAAGGTACACATCAATAACTCGTATATCAAATATACTTCTGTCGATGTTGCCAGCCTTCTTATCTACCAAGTATCTAGGGTTGTTCCGCTTCAGCGACCTCTCACCTCATAATAGAAGCACTTAGTCTCGGGTTTGAGTTCAACTTTGGGTTGCTTCACTGGAGCAGCAACTGACTTGCTATCCATGAAGTTTCCCTCCTTGCTCTTGCCCTTTTCGAAACTAGTGGTTTGATTAACCATCAACACTTGACGCTCCTTCTTGATTTCTACCTTCGCGGTGTCAAACATCGCGAACAGCTCAGGGATCAATACTTCTATCCCTAGTGTATTATAGTTCATCACTAAGTTCTAGTAGCTTTAGTGACAGTGACTTGGAGAACTATATCAATCACTATCTTATCTGGAAGATCAACTCCCACTTGATTCAAGTGATTGTAGTACCCAGACAATCTGAGTACATGCTCAACGATTGAGCTATTCTCCTTCATCTTACAAGCAAAGAATCTTGTTGGAGATCTCATATCTTGCAACAAAGGCACGATCCTGAGATCACAATCTCTGCTCCTAGAACATCTCATATGTTCCGTGACGTTCAAAACGTTTTGGAGCCTCAATTCTAAGCCGTAATGCATGACGCACTAAACTATCAAGTAGTCATCGAAACGTGCCTGTTAGATGTTCACAACATCTATAGACGACGCTAGAGGGGGTGGCGCACCGAGCGGTGCATTAAGGACATAAGCCTTCTGTGCAGCAATGAGGACAACCCTCAGATCACGGACCCAGTCCGCAATTTTGCTACCAACATCTTTCAATTCTATTTCTCTAGGAACATATAAAAATACAAGGGAGCTACAGCGCGAGCTAGTAATCTACAACATAATTTGCAAAGACACTTTGACTATGTTCATGATAATGAGTTCAATTAATCATATTACTTAAGAACTCCCACTCAAATTGACATCCCTCCGATCATTCGAGTGATACATGATCCAAATTCACCAACTCAAGTCCGATCATCACGTGAGTTGAGGTGGCTGCAATGGTGAACATCATTATGTTGATCATATCTACTATATGACTCATGTTCGACCTTTCGGTCTCTCGTGTTCCGAGGCCATGTCTGTACATGCTAGGCTCGTCAAGTTTAACCCGAGTGTTCTGCGCGTGCAAATCTGGCTTGCACCCGTTGTATGTGAACGTAGAGTCTATCACACCCGATCATCACGTGATGTCTCAACACGACGAACTTTCGCAACGGTGCACACTCGGGGAGAACACAGTTCATCTTGAAATTCAAGTGAGGGATCACCTTATAATGCTACCGCCGTACTAAGCAAAACAAGGTGCATAAAAGGATTAACATCTCATGCAATTCATAAGTGACATGATATGGCCATGAACTTGTGTTTAAGATCTCCATCTTCGAAACACCGGCATGATCTCCATCGTCACCGGCACAACACCATGATCTCCATCATCTTGATCTCCATCAATGTGTTGCCATTGGGGTTGTCACACCCTGCATGCTTCTACTACTATTGCTACCGTAGCGATAAAGTAAAGCATTACATAGCGCTTAATGATTGACACACAGGTCATACAATAATTAAAGACAACCCTATGGCTCCTGCCGGTTGCCGTACTCATCGACATGCAAGTCGTGATAATCTATACATCACATGATCATCTCATACATCACATATATCTCATCATGTAATTGGCCATATCACATCACAACATACCCTGCAAAAAACAAGTTAGACGTCCTCTAATTGTTGTTGCATATTTTACGTGGCTGCTATGGGTATCTAGCAAGAACGATTCTCACCTACGCATAAACCACAACAGTGATACACTAGTTTGCTTTTCAACCTTCTCAAGGACCGCCTTTGTCGAATCCAATCCAACTAAAGTGAGAGAAACTGTCACCCGCAAGCCATCTAGGCAACAAGTTGCGTCGAGGGAACCGGTCTCTCGTAAGCGTACGAGTAATGTTGGTCCGGGCCGCTTCATCTCACAATCCCGCTGAACCAAAATACGACCAAGGGAGGAAGCAATCTAAGCATCAACGCCCACAAACCTTTTGTGTTCTACTCGAGATCTCATCGAACCATCAACCTAGCTCATGATGCCACTGTTGGGGAACGTCGCATGGGAAACAAAAATTTTCCTACGCACACGCAAACCTATCCATGGTGATGAGCATCTACGAGAGGGAGAGTGGATCTACGTACCCTTGTAGATCGCTAAGCGGGAAGCGTTAAGAAACGCGGTTGGTGTAGTCGAACATCTTCGCGATCCAAATCGCCGAGCGTCCTGCGATCTCATCACGATCCGTCCCGCGATCCAATCACGATCCGTCCCGTGAACTCATCACGATCCGTCCCGCGATCTCATCACGATCCGTCTCACGATCTTGATCACGATCTGTCCTACGAACTCATCACGATCCGTTCCGCGATCTCATCACGAACCGTCTCGCGATCTCGATCACGGTCCTTCCGATCTAGCGCCGAACGGACGGCACCTCCGCGTTCAGCACACGTGCAGCTTGATGACGATCTCCACCATCTTGATCCAGCAAGAGGAGGTGGAGAGGAGAGAGAGTTCACCGGCAGCGTGACGGCGCTCCGGTGATGGTGGTGGAGTGATTCCGGCAGGGCTTCGCCTAAGCGCTGCGGAAAACCGATCTAGAGGAGAAACTGTGCACCGGTGAAACGGGTAGCACGTGGCCGGAAATTCTGTCCAAAAACCACCCAATCCACTAGTATATATAGGAGGAGAGGAGAGGAGAGGCAGCCAAGGCCTTTGGGTCGGCCGAAATAGGAGGTGGGAGCAATCCTACTTCACCTCCAATCCTAGTTGGAGTAGGATTGCCTCCTATTGGCTGATTTTCCACTTTTTGCTTTAGGACTTTCTCTCCTGCGCCATGGGCCTTTGTGGCTGTTTTCCCAGCCCACTAAGGGCTGGTTATTATTCTCCCACAGCCCATGGACCTCTTGGGGTCGAAATACCCCTCCCGGAGGTCCTCCGGTACACTACCGGCACTCCCGGTACAATACCGATACTCCCGGTACACTACCGATGAGCCCGAAACTTTTCCGGAAACCAAACTGGGACTTCCTATATATGAATCTTTACCTCCGGACCATTCCGGAGCTCCTCGTGACGTCCGGGATCTCATCCGGGACTCCGAACAACCTTCGGTCACCACCATACATAACTCTACACTACCGAAACGTCACCGAACCTTAAGTGTGCAGACCCTGCGGGTTCGAGAACTATGTAGACATGACCGAGACACCTCTACGGTCAATAACCGATGGCGGGACCTGGACGTCCACATTGGTTCCTACATATTCTACGAAGATCTTTATCGGTCGAACCTCTATGTCAAGGATTCAGTTAATCCCGTATATCGTTCCCTTTGTTCTTCGGTATGTTACTTGCCCGAGATTCGATCGTCGGTATCTCCATACCTAGTTCAACCTCGTTACCGGCAAGTCTCTTTACTCGTTCCGTAATACAAGATCCCGCAACTAACAATTAGTCACATTGCTTGCAAGGCTTATTGTGATGTTGCATTACCGAGTGGGCCCCGAGATACCTCTCCGTTACACGGAGTAACAAATCCCAGTCTCGATCCATGCCAACTCAACAAACACCATCGGAGATACCTGTAGAGCACCTTTATAGTCACCCAGTTACGTTGCGACGTTTGATACACACAAGGCACTCCTCCGATATCCGTGAGTTGCATGATCTCATGGTCATAGGAACATATACTTGACATGCAGAAAACAGTAGCAATAAACTGAAACGATCATATGCTATGTTTGTAGTTTGGGTCTTATCCATCACATCATTCTCCTAATGATGTGATCCCGTTATCAAATGACATCTCATGTCCATGGCTAGGAAACCTTAACCATCCTTTGATCAACGAGCTAGTCTACTAGAGGCATACTAGGGACATGGTGTTGTCTATGTATCCACACATGTATCTGAGTTTCCGATCAATACAATTATAGCACGGATAATAAACGATTATCACGAACAAGGAAATATGATAATAACTAATCTATTATTGCCTCTAGGGCATATTTCCAACACTTGCTCCTCGTAGAACTGTCTGTCCATCCGCTCTTTCTGGAGTTTAGTTTTTAAAGTGGACAGTTTAGCCAAGCTTGCCTTATTCTTCTGCTCCAAGGCCTCACATCTTTCACTGGCGTCCTTGAGCTCCTGCTTGCCACTGGTGGCCCACATGACGGAAAGGGCGATGACCGTTTCTTTAGCAACCGCCCGCTCGACCGGCGCTTTGTCGTTCTCGCGCTAGAGCTCGGCCTTGATCCTCTCCATCTCCTTCTCCAAGGCTGTGCATACATTATAGAACGTGAAAAAGTTGCATCGATAGTGTTCAGACGATAGAGTTCAGACAAAGGTATTGAGATTCTGTTTTGACATTCCTTGAGCCTCGTCGAATCTTCGGTTAAGGGCCTCAACTTCGTTTTTGGAGCGCTTAAGCTTCCGATTTAGCTCGTCCAGCTCGGCGCCATTTCTTGCCGCTGCCAATGACAAAGCCTGCATTAGACACACAGTTGATATATTACATGGGTTCTCAATTCCCGAATTATAGTCAATCCTATCATATGTTGAGTTATTCTAACATGTCGGACACTTAACGTGTATCTAGTTCGATATCGGATACAAGAGTGACCCCTAGGTGAGATTTTTTCACCTCACCTAGGGCTCGGGCGGGTGACTTGCTTGAAAACCCGTAAGGAGACCTTTGAAGGCCTCCTTCAGTCTGTTGTCAATGGACTGGATGCTCTGCAATACTGCACCCATAAGGGTGCGGTGATCCTTGAGGATGGAGGTGCTCGATAGAGCCTCCTCCATGACCGACCACCTATTGGTCGGTGGTGCCAGTAATGATCGGATATCCCTATCACCTACCGAGGATTGAATCATTGCCTCCAGAGGCACAGTGTGCTCTGGAGATGTTTTTGGAGGGGACTGAGCACTCGCTAGTCTGGCCTCCTTGATGTGTAGGAGGGGTGTCGCCCCCCGGTATTCAGTGACTGAGGCGTCAGCCTCGGCCATGGTATGGTCTCTCCCTCCGCCAGTGTTCGGCTCCCTAGGTGCGCATCGGGACGACACTTCCACGACGTCCCTCAGAGCACCTGGTGTGGTGGGATGCGAGGCATCCCCGCTCTCTGCCAGTTCGGCAGGTGGGGTCTCCCCGTCCGATATCACCTGGGTGGGGATGACACGCGGGAGGCTGTAAAGCCAATAACCTTCATGTTAGCAAGCTCTAAATCTATTCCTAATGAATGGGAGGGTCTTCGGATCCTAACCTCTTCGGAGGGGGCTTGCCCGTAGGCTCCTTTGCGGAACCTCCTCGAGGTCTTCGGATGCGGTGCCTGAGTCCAAACTATCGTCGGACAGAATCACCCACACCCGACGCACCCTCTTCTGGACAGATGGAGGGACCTGCTCTGGAGCGTCCAAAGACGCCACTCTCTTCCTGGCATGGGGGGATTACCTCCCCCCTCACCCCCGACCTCGGCCTCCTCCTATTCCTCCTCTTCTTCCTCTTCCTCGTCCTCATCCTCCCTTGATTCGAGGAGGCAGGGGTATCCACGGATGTGGTGTCAGGCTGATCCCTGATGCAGATACCAGCTTGGCCTGGTTTCTTCTTCTCTTTTTTCGTGGGAGCCTCATAAGGCTTTACCACGGGCGTTTTTGCTAACAGCCCGGTCCTCTCATCTTTGGACTGAGGAACCGGACTGTTAATGTTGACGGCTTTTTTCAGCCATCTCTGCAAAGGCAGATTAGAAAAGGGGTTATGAAAACTCCTTATGTAATAGAACCGACCAAGCTAGGGTGAATCGTACCTCGGATTCGGGCATGGCAGCGTGTAGACCCTTGTCCTTCTCCTCGGATGGCCAGCTCTTCTATGATTTGAAGAGCTCCTTCCACAACTTCTCCCGTGTAGTGCAGAAGAGATTCCGGACTATGGGCTTGGCATCGAGCTCACGAGCCCCCAAGGGAGTATCCTGGTGCTGGCAAGGGAGGATGCATCTTCGGAGTATCACCTGGACCACATCAGACAACTTGGTGCCCTCCTCGACCATGGAGCGGATGCACTTCTGCAGGTCGCTCAACTCCTTACCCGGTCCCCAAACGAGGCCCTTTTCGATCCATAAACCCAGTCTGGTGGGGGGGACCGGATCTGAATGCGGTAGAGGGATGTTAACCTTCTTTTTGTGGTTCAGTGACGTAAAACCACTCCTTTTGCCAACCCTTGATGGTGTTAATAAGGGTGCCCGACGGCCACCCGGCACAGGTGAGCTTACAGATGATGGCCCCGCTATAATTTGCGTGCTTGCCGCTAACGCACTTGGGCTTGATGTTGAACACTTGAACCTAGACCCCGAAGTGTGTCTCGATGCACAGGAAGGCCTCATAGACAAGGATGAACACCGAGATGTGCATGATGGAGTTCAACGGCAGGTCGTGGAAGTCGAGGTTGTACAAGAACATAAACCCCCTGACAAAGGGGTGAAGGGGAAAGCTCAACCCCCTGATGAAGTGAGGGATGAACACCACCCTTTCGCCAGGCTTGGGGGTGGGGATCACTTGGCCCTCCTCTGGTGCGCGGTGAGGGATGTCGGCGGGGAGGTATCTGGCTTTCTCGAGGTCCTGGATGTCCACGTCGGTCACCGTGGAGCCTTCCCACTTGCCATTGGAGCCGGAGCCCGCCGTTGGTGAGCTTGGCAGGGGAGGCGGAAGATTTAGATCTGGGCATCGGAGGCTCATAGGAATGGGAGACAAGGGAAGCACAGGGAGAGCGTGAATAGCCGCAGGGGTTTTCTTTCCCTTTTATGAGGCTTATCGTTTGAGCCCCCTCCACCGCACCGCGAATCCCTCCACTTCCTAAGACATGTGCACAGTTGCGCATGCATGATTGCACATATCCCATGGGAAATGGAGCACGATCTGTGTTATGATAGATCGTGCTGACGGAACGGCCTCGAACCGCGCATCGAGTCCCTGTAACTGGCCTAGCGGTCGTGGTGGGTCATGACCTTTCATCGGAAAGGTCGTCAGGGAACGTTATCTTTTCTTCCCTGACATTTGGTCTTCAAAGCCAACTTATTTCAGAGTATTCGGATGTGCTTCTATTCGGGAGCTATTTGTCATGAGAGGCTGAACTCTATTCGGCGGAAGGAACTTACCTCGCAAGCCGAAGACTTTGTTCATAAAGCAATTGGAGGTGAAGACCCTTGGCATTGGAGGCAAGTTCGGGGGATACTAAGGGAGTCTTGGATTAAGTGTTCTCGAGAAGCCGGACTATTCTTATGGGCCAGACTATATGGGCTACTTACCGAACACTGAAAGAGTTGAAGGCCCAGTCAGTCTCCAAGATGGAAGCATCGGGAGCTTGCGCTCCATGTTCGATGTAGCAAATAGGCATGTTTATCTTTTTGGCATGTAACCGACCATGTGTATACCCTAGGCATCCTCGACGTCTAGATGCCAGAGGGTTTTAGGGTATAGAAACAGAACAACTCATGTAGGGTTAGCCATTCGATCTCTAGGTAGATCAACTATGTAACCCCCACATCATCAATACTACCAAGAAGGACGTAGGGTATTGACTCCATAGGAGGGCCCGAACCTGGGTAAATCTGTGTCCCCTTTGTCTCTTGTTACCGCTGATTCTAGTCTCATAGTTCGGGACCTCCTAATCGAGATCCACTGATTTTGACACCGACGGCAGGTACAAAAGACCTTCAATAACTTTGCACGAAAAGCGCAAAATCAATTTGAAGTGAAGATCAAGAAGGTTCGAAGCGATAATGGATCAGAGTTCAAGAATACCCAGGTGGATACCTTTCTTGACGAATAGGGTGTTTCACATGAGTTCTCGGCTACGTACACACCTCAAAAAATGGATTTGTTGAGAGAAAGAACCCAACCCTCATTGAGATGGCGAGAATGATGCTTGATGAATACAAGACACCAAGACACTTTTAGGCAGAGGTCGTGGAGACAGCATGTCACGCCATGAACCAACTCTACATGCACAAGCTTCTCGGTAAAACGGCATACGAGCTTCTCATCAGTTACAAACCGCAAGTTGCATACTTACGGGTATTCAGCTCCAAGAGTTACATTCTTGATAAGCATCATCGTGCTAAATTTGCTCCCAAATCTCATGAAAGTTTCCTACTTGGTTATGGATCGAAATCTCACACCTACCGTGTCTACAACAACTTCACTCGAAAAATTGAAGAGACGGTATATGTGAAGTTTGATGAGTCTAATGATTCGTAAGTCGAACAACTGCCAAATGATGTAGATGATAAAGATCCTTTGGAACCTATCCAAGATTTTCCCATCGACAAGATTCGTTCCATGGAGGTGAAGGAAAGTACCTTATCAACCCAAGTGGAAGCTCCTACTTCGGATCAAGGCTACCGACAAAAGACATGGAAGCATCCACAAGTGGTACATGGCAAGATGAACTGGAGGAGGAAGTACATCATGATAATCCACCACAACCTCCATCACCACCACATCAAGGAGATAACCACTTTGACAACAACGGAGATGAAGGAGATGATGAAGAAGAAGCTCCAGCAACTAACAAGCCAAAGCTACCCCAAGTTCAAGCACAAGTGACCAAGAACCATCCCCTAAACCAAATATTTGGTCATATACAAACATGGAGGATCACTCTCTCTAAAACTTGCTTGGCTAACTTTTGTGAGCATTATTCCTCCATCTCTAGCATTGAACCCTTGAAGGTTGAACAAGCTCTTGAAGATGCGTATCGGGTGTACGCTATGCATGAATAGCTTCACAACTTCAAGAGGAACAAAGTGTGGACACTCATGGAGAATCCCAAGGATGAGCAAAACATCATCGTCACGAAATGGGTATTTCCGAACAAGCAATATGAAGACGGTCAAGTCGTACGCAAGTAGGCTCGCCTAGTAGCCCAAGGATACGCAAGTCGAAGGTATGGACTACGGTGAGACCTACGCCTCTGTTGCTAGACCAGAAGCCATTCTAATTCTTCTTGCTTATGCCCATCACCATGATATCACGCTTTATCAAATGGACATTAAAGGTGCATTTTTAAATGGTGAGATTGAAGAAGAGGTCTATGTTAAGCAACCACCTGGTTTTGTGAATCCTAAGAAACCTGGCCACGTTTTCAAACATCGTAAAGCTTTATATGGTCTTAAGCAAGCTCCTCATGCTTGGTATAAATGCCTAACAAAGTTTTGTATTGAAAAAGGTTTTGAAATTGGTAAAATTTATGCAACCTTATTCACAAAGAGAGTTAACGGTGAATTATTTGTGTGCCAAATTTATGTGGATGATATTATCTTTGGATCTACTAACCCACAATTTAGTGAGAAAATTGGAAGGTTGATGTCAGAGAAGTATGAGATGTCTATGATGTGTGATCTGAAATTATTTCTTGGTCTACAAATCAAGAAAACAAGAGGAGGTACATTAATTTCCCACACCAAGTACACCAAGGACTTGATCAAGAAGTTCAACATGCAAGAGTGCAAAGGTATGAAAACTCCCATGCCCACTAGCGGACATGATGATATTACTAAGGAGGGTGAACCAATTGATCAAAAGGTTATTGATCGATGATTGGTTCATTGCTATATCTATGTGCCTCACATCCCGATATTATGCTTAGAGTGTGCATGCGTGCCCGATATCAAGCTGCACCTAAAGAATGTCATCTTCTGTGAAACGCATTGTGAGATACTTGATTCATACACCAAACTTTGGCATTTGGTATCCCAAGGGATCTTCTTTTAAACTTGTTGGCTACTCCGACTCGTATTGTGCCGATGAAAAGGTTGATAGAAAATCCACCTCGGTTACATGACAATTTCTTGGTAGATCTCTTTTGTCTTGGTCCTCCAAGAAACAAAATTTGGTATCTCTATCTACCATTGAGGCTGAATATATTGTTGCTGGATCATGTTGTGTAGAATTACTATGGATGGCACGAACGCTTAAAGATTATGGAATCTATGTGAAAAATGTGCCATTACTTTGTGACAATAAGAGTGCTATTAAGATTGGTCATAATCCTATGCAACATTCTTGAACTAAGCATATTCATGTTCGACGTCATTTCATTCGTGATCATGTTGCCACAGGAGATATTAATATTGAGCATGTTCCTACTAACAAGCAATTGGCCGATATCTTTACTAAGCCACTTGATGAAAAAGTGTTTTGTCATTTGAGGAGTGAGTTAAACATCATTGATGCTTCAAACTTGATTTAAGCTCACTCGGATGCATGCAAGGGGATGAGCTTTATTGTTTATTCCATGCTATTATTATCTCGAATATCACATATCATGGAATTCTATGCTCCCTTGTCTTTCATCTAACCCTTTTGTAGGTACTTGGAATAACAACACTCCACATGTTTGGTATCAACTCATATCTTAAGCAACCTTGTCATGACCAAGTATCGACAACCTTGCTTTGATGATGATAGGAAGAACACAACAAAACATATCCTTGACATACATTTCTAAATTGCTAACTCTCAATTGGTATCATGTCATTTGGATATATCTTGCTCTTCCTTGCGTGACTAACCTATGTAGGTGAAAAGTGAATGGAAACAACAAGGATTGCTCCCAACTCAAGATGATCTTCATCAACCTCGAGAATCCTCATCAAGTTCACCTACAACCTATGTCAACAACATCACTCAAAGGTATGTATTCATATCCTTGAAAAAGGCTTTACTCCAAATCATGAGATAAAGCAACTAAAGAGATATGAAGACATTAAAATGCTTAATCAAAAAATTGTAACCCCATTTTGAGCTTAACGATGAGTATGACCTATGATCAAGTATTCTTGCTTGGCTCCTAAGTCAAAATACTCTTATATTTGTGACCTAGTCACTGCCCATCATCTAGTTAAGAATCATGTTTGGTTCATTATCTACATTGCAAGATTTCTTGGAACCATTCAAATCTTCTCTAGCTGACATGCTTTTGTAAATTCTTTGCATTTCCTTTACAAATCATCTTTGACACTTCATTAAAAAATTTCAAATAAATTCGCAAGTTTATCAAACTTTGCCAAGTTTTTGTTTTATAGCTTGGAGCCTCCGATACAAACGACTTGGTTCTAACGATTCAACAGATGAGTTGCATAACACCATACCGGTACCACCGACTAGTTTGTCTCAGATCCACCGATTTGATATTGTATTTTAGTTAGTGCTTGTATCTATAAATATGTGTGATCCTTCTGTGATATTTTCAATTTTTTGATGATCCCTTTTATTCAAAAAAAGGGGGAAATAAATTCAAGGATCCCTAACTCAAAGGAGGAGAAGTTCTACAAAATCTCAATTTATCCAAAAGGGAGAGAAATAATTTTCAATGATTCCCTCATTTCTTCTAAAGCTATCTATGATTTTCCTATTCTATGAATCCTACTTTCTATGACCCTTGTTCTCAAGGATCCATTCTTAATAAATGATCCCTTTGTCTGACCCTATATCTGACCTTTTTGCCAATTAATGCCAACGGGGGAGAAATACCAAAGCTTCAAAGCTAAAGAGGGAGATACATGCTTATGCAAAGGGAAAGATATAATTTAGGGGAGAGGAGACAAAGTTTATAAATTTATAGACAAGGGGAGAATACCAAAGTAAGGGAGAAACATTTTATTAGATTTGATTATTCATGTTAGACTTTTCTCACCCTAGCCAATCCCAATATCAACGTGCTAACATTCAGGGGGAGAGGATGTTCTACTATCTCATATCTAGGGAAGAAAGTTCTAAATGATCTTGGAGACATATCAATCCTAAGGAATACTATTTTCGATATGTTCTCCATATCTTGGTACTTTTGAGTTTTATAATTTCTATTGCTTTTGATTGGTAGAATACTCTTGTGTTTCCTAACATTGTTTTCTCAAGTGTATCTCCACTACTAGAGTGGTCAAGAACTCAAGGTAAGTATATGCATCATATCATTGATCAAGATGATCTCTTAATTCTTGCACATATTGTTTGCAAGATTAAAGTCTTGAATAAGGATACACCTAATTCTTATACATTTGATGCATATACCCAAGATACACATGACTTATTACATCCCTTCTACTATATGTGTGTCCATGCATTTCAAAGCAACTATCCTTTAAAGGGATCACACACATTTAGGGGGAGCAAGTCTAAGTCATGTGTCTCTCAAAGTATTCATTATATTCATGCATATCTTTATTTGAAGCTTTGATTGTATGTTGTCATCAATTACCAAAAAGGGGGACATTGAAAGCACAATATGCTCCCTTGGTGGTTTTGATAATTCATGACAACATACATTGTCTATTTGACTAATCCTTTCATTTAGTATATTTCAGATAAAGTCTGCAGAGAGAAATGGGTTGGCAAAAGGAGTGTGGAGATTATCCCCAAGAATAAGGAGTAGGGATAGCATTGGCAAAGCTTCAAGCTAGAGGACTCCACATTTTACTTTGTGAGAAATCACTTTGAGTCCATAGGAAAGCCAATACTATTAAAAGGGGGTAAGATATTGTTGGTGAACAAAATGCTGATATGTGCACAAGTGATAGTCACCAAAAACATCCACAAGCTCTTCCACAAAAGTCTGTCCAAAGCCAAATATCCAAAATTGGTGCAACCAACACTTCCCACTCGGTGCCACCGATTCCTAGACTCGGACACACCCAAGCCAAACCCTAAACCATCGGTGCAACCGATTCTCATTTGGTGCCATTGAGTTTGGGTTGCCAACTTCGTGTTATGTAAATTCACAAAATCGGTCCGATCGAGTTTGTTGAATCGGCGTCACCTAGTTTGGCGACCTGACCGTTGGTCACCTAATCGGTGCAACCGAGTTTATATATCGGTCTCACCGAGATTCAAAAGTTGCTACCTTTTAGGCAACTCGGTACCACCAAGATTAACACATCGGTGTCACCGAGTGGGACTTATTAGGTGTAATGGTTGGATTTTTGGAGATGCCTATATATACCTCTCCACCACCACTCACTCGCAAGAGAAGCACTCAGAACAGATCCCCACTTATCCTATCAGATTTTCTAAGAGACAGCCACCTACTCATGTGTTGAGATCATGCCATTCCATTCCAACCATATGAATCTTGATCTCTAGCCTCCCCAAATTCCTTTCCACCAAATCAATCTCTTCCACCATAGCCAAATCTGTGAGAGAGTGATTGTGTGCTTAGGAGTCTATCATCTTGAAGCACAAGAGCAAGGAGTTCATCGACATTATCAATCCTATTACCTTTCGGAGGGTGGTGCCTCCTAGATTGGTTAGGTGTCACTTGGGAGCCTCCTACTTCGTGTTGTGGAGTGAACCAAGAAGTTTGTAAGGGAAAGGAGATCGCCTACTTCATGAAGATCTACCCCCGAGTGAGGCTAGACCTTCATGGACGAAAGCCACTATGGAATAGTCAAGGTTGCTCCTTGGTGGACCCTTATGGGTGGAGCCCTCCTTGGACTCTCGCGACTGTTACCCTACGTGGGTTCAAGACTCCGTAAACGTGGACATGCGATAGCACCACCTATTGGAACCATGGGAAAAATCTTCGTGTCCTTCATGTGTTTGATCTTCCTATCTCTACTCATTACTTACCTGTGCAATGTCTTTACTTTCCGCTGCTATACTTGATGACTTGCATGTGTAGGGTGTACTAGACTTGCTATAATTGCTAAAATCTACCAACACTTAACTTTGCACCTTGAGTAGATTTTAAATTCCTACTAGTAGTCTATTCACCCCCCCCCCTCTGGACATACTCTTCTAGTGATTCCACAAGGGGAAGTGGCTGATGTGGACATACACCACCGCCCCGCCGTAGGCATACAGCTCAGTGACGTTCTTTAGGCCCTTGAGGAAGAATAGCTTCCAACAAAGCTCCGGGAAGGACAAGAGGCCGGCGTAGGCCTCGTAGAAGGTCACGAAGCAGGAGAGCTACAGTATGGAGTTTGGACCCAAATGGTGCGGCTAGAGCTCGAAGGTCCAAAGGAAGTACTTGAAGAACCTCATCGACGGCAGGCTGAAGCCGCGCGGAAAATGAGTGGCGAAGACCGCATACTTCCCCACTCGGGGCTCCGGTGCCATCTCATCACCCGGAGACCGGGCGATGACGCAGCCCTCCGACGGCAGCATCCGGGTGCGATGGAGATACATGATGTCCCGTGTGGTCATGTTGGAGCCCTCCCAGCTTCCGGAGGGAACCTCGGACATCTCCTGGCTCGCCAAGTGGGGCGAGGTGAGGGCAGCAGAGATTCGAGACGCAACGGACCCCAGCAAGTCCACGCCGACGGGCGCAGTGGGTGCAGAGAGAAGAAGGAGCGACGCGATGAGAGGAAGAATACGATGGGAAGAGGGTAGTGTGAATTGCTTCCGCCTTTCCCCCTCCCACCCCTCATAAATAAGGGGGCGAAGACAGGGGCGTGGGGACTAATTGTGCCCACGTCCCCGCGAAATCCTCAAAGCGCGAGCATGGTGGGCTGCGGCCACTAGGACCTGGCTGCAAAAGATCCTCATCCACAGCCCGAGGCCTAGTGGGATAGGCCTGCGCCGATGTCTCGTCACGCGACCAGAGGCGGGTTCCACCCCCTCTGTGGCACCGCGTGTGGCATGCCCCGGACCAGCAAGCGGCCCGAAGCGACACGGCAACACCCGAAGTGTTGGGCATGGCTGTCAGCTTTCCTGGCCAACTTCCCAACTACCTTGTGGCTCGCGCCATTCCCGAGATGGGAGGAAGCCACTAGGCCCCCTTCGTCGGATGGACGCGGGTCCCCATTGGCTTTGGGCACTATTGTTGGGGATATGACCCCTGGGTATACCAAAGCGAGGCAAATCGAGCTTTTCAAAAAATGCATGCTGACCTATTCCACGTGTTGTCTAAACCCCCAGGCGGCAGCCCTAGCAAAGCGCATGTCCGCCCTGTGGTCTGACAGCCCTTCAGGACGGTGCCCCCAGCACCCTGGCCGGCTAGGCTAGGGCATACTGGACTGTAACCAGCTGGCTTCCGGTCAGCCTTCGTTGGGCCGACTGGCTCAGGGGCCGGCTGCATGATGGCCAGCCCTCTCATTACCGGCATGCGACCAAGCATACAACGTCGGGACAGGACCCCTTTGGCAGGATTCGCGCGGTGTCGGGTATATACCCCGCGGTATGACCCAGCCTGGTGACTCACATGAGACCTGATAAAGACACGACGTTTTATTGGTGATCTGGCAGGCAGTTCACAAGATGACCAGGCCCAAGACCCGACGTGTGAGCCGGCGCGCTAGGAGGCTCACAAGAGAAGGCCCAAAGAGAGAAAGATTCCCTTACAAGAGAAACAAGACCCGGAATAGGATTCTAGAGAGACTAGTCCTAATCCTACTCCCAGTAGGACTCTATTTGTAAACCTACCCTCTCCACTCATATAAGGAGGGGTAGAGAACCCCTACAGGGACAAGTGGACAAGTCGACAAGTTTTAGACAGACACAAGAGATTAGAGATAGACAGATTAGAGGCTCTCGTGATTAGAGATAGCTAACAACACCCTTGTAACCGAGAGATCTCGTTCATCATCAATACCAGACAAGCAGGACGTAGGCTTTTACCTCATCTCGAGGGGCCAAACCTGGGTAAACCTCGCGTCTCTCGATTCCGACCAACCCCTCTCAAGCCGCCGCATAGTTGCGACCGCCTCGAACCTAAGTTCGTTCACCCGGACATCTGTTGTGACAAATCCACGACAATTGGCGCCCACCGTGGGGCAGAGCACTCAGTGGCGTTTTGTTCTTGAAGGGATCTCTCCTAAGGATCGAGAAGCGTATGAGCCACCGGATCCACAAGAGGTAGCACAAAAGGATCTACCCGCATGTGATTTAAAAGGCAAATACGAAGTTTGTTCGAAGATCAAGAGGATTAGTGATTTATCAAGTACGCTGTTGCAAGTCGCCGATACCGACGTATTTTCTGTTACAATCGAGATCAACAAGAAATCAATCATCTGCTACACCAACCGATCAAGCCTACGCGTTAGGTTCAACGGACACTAAAGCTCTTCAATTCTTTTTCTGCTATGTCAGACATCAATCAAGGAGTACTACTCGGTGTATAATCCTTGCGGACATAAGGATACCCTCGCATAGCTCTGCAAAAACCAATCAACATGGGATATCATGATTTATGTGTGGCGTGAATTGTCTAAACCGGGCAAGACCCGGAGGTGGGCTCGGGTGTGGACACAGATTTGACTCCATGCCAAACCTGCCTCCGCTGGACTCTATCGAACCACTGCTTTATGCCTTGACGAGCCGCCACCGCAGACCCGTCTTCCTCTGACGCTGAAGCCACTACCGCGCTTTGCTGGCGAGCCGTCTTGATACTGGAACAAGCCTCGAGCTGGTCGTATTAACGAGCCATCTTGTTTCCACCTCCGCCGTTTGCGCCAAGTAGCCGACCGCTGCCGCAACCCATTTCATACCTCTTCCATCTTCCTCGCCGGTGTCGCCTTTGAGCTGCCTCGTTTTCACCCGCTCACCTCGGCCGCTATAAGCCAGCCCTCACAGCCTTAGTTGGCCACCTGCGAGCCACCGTTCGCGCTTAAGCCGCCTGTTGGTCTTTTGCTCTACCGGCGCCCCGCCCTCGCAACCATTCGTTTTCGACCTCCACGGCTCTACCTCCGCACAAAAGCCGTGTTCACCCCCGCAGTGTCGAGCCGCCGGCCCTGCCGCGCGACCTCATTCTGCCTTGAGCCATCGCACCTCCTCACCCTCGAACCACCCCTCGGTCGCGGCTTGCCGCTGCACCGGCTGCATCCCCCCAACGTGTGCCTCACCTTGTCGTGCTCGCCTGCCCAACGGTCCGGGTTGCACTCCTTTCCCGCGTCCGTGCTTCCACAGCCACTTTACCCTGCGGCTGGTCCGTCACGTCCGAGATCCCGACGCGGCCAACTCCACCCGCATCCACCATAGCTGCGTCACCCCGCCGCACTCCCCGCCGGCTCACCACGGCCACGCCCCGCCTTCCGGCTTGGCTCGTGGCCGGGTCGGGCACCACTTGGCCGGATCTCACTCCGTGCCGAGCCGCACTGCCCCCCAACGTGCACCTTGCCTCCACCTCACTCCGGTTCCGTCACAGGACGGCACTGTCGAGCCGCCCTGCTCCTCGACCGTCGTTGCGCTGCACCCTCTGCCTTGCAAGCTCACCTTCATGCGTCGGCCGCCTTCACCGCAACAGCCGTCGTGCGTGAGCGAGCCGCCACTATGGCCAGGGGCCTGTCTTCAAGCTGCCGCCAGTATACTTCGCCAGCTCTCGCCTCACCCCCTGGCCTGCTGCTGCTGCACTCACCGTTTGCCCCGACCCCGAGCCGTACTCTCTTCGCCCATTGGTTTGTTGTGGCTGCCTTGCCTCGCCTTTACCATGGCTGAGTCGCCATCGTGAGCCGCCGTTTCCGAGCCGCCCCGGCTCCTCCTCGTGCGCGGGTCCTCCCCTCTATGACCTATCATTGGGAGATAAGAACGAGTGGTGGGAGTTGGTTGTTGAGAGGATAAGGTGGGTAAAAAAATGGGACCAGCCTTGTCAAACACTCCATGGTCCTTCACCGTCTCGAGTAGCCCCGCTAGACTTCTTTGACGCAAACACTGTCACCGCCGAGCCGCCCTGGTCTAGCGCCGTCTCGGAGCCGGCATGGCCGAGTCGCCACCTCTGCTGCGACCTCGAGAGAGTGCCTCAATTGTTGTTGAAATTACGGGAGGTGGTCCATGGATGCTATATATGACTCAGCTGGTCATCGAGACGAATCTGGTGCCATCCACCCAATTTATTTTATATATACATCTTGATTCCTTCGAAGAACAATTACCTCATCTTTGTAATATATTTTTACACAGGACAAATTATTCATTGCCAAAGTGGCATTATACCACGGAGATGGAGGCGCACCAGCATCATTTGAAACCGGCGTCCGTACCGGCTTACAGTGCCACGGCCGCCTCTCGCGGCCGCGTCGGCTCACAACGTCTGTGGCTGAGTCATTTGTCTATGCCGTTTACAATACCCGTGGCTGAGTCACTCGTTCGCGCCGGCGTACAATGCCCATGGCTGATTCTCCGGTCCGCCCTTACAACACCTTGGTCGACCTCAACCTTCCACGGGTTCACATCATGTTATACACACCAAGGATATACAATAAGTGTTGCAAAGATCATCAACACACCAGGGGCCACACACACCAGTACGAGCATCCCAACAGACAAGTGCAAGACGCCGCCCATAGTCTGATTCTACCTCATCATATCAGTGCAGTGCTCGTCGATATGAGCCGCCCAACGGACACGCTCACAAATCGCCGCCATTACGGTTTGGTTTACTTCAACAACCAGCCGGAACGAACCATTAACTGGATTATTAAAACAAATCATACGGGATCATCTATAACCCGCCACGGCCAATCTCAACTATCAGTGGAGATTCTCAAGCCGCCTTTTCAAGTCAACTTACGACTCGGGGGCTACAGACACGACAAGACACATTTGGTCGTTTTCAAGAGAAAACCCAATCCTTGGGGGTATTACATTATTGGCAGAAGAATTAAAATGTTGCCCAAGAGGACGAACTGTTGAGATATATCATTCAAACATGGGTACCCGGATTCATTGGATCATCATAAAGTCACTTGGAGGCTTCTTTAGTTTTCTTCCTTACAAGATGGTGACTTACAAGATGATACAAAAAATGTTGACAAGTCAACATAGCCATATAGGGGGCTTCCCACCCTTCGGGTGTAGCTTATTAGACCCTATCGGCCGACTTTTAAACCAAAAAGTTGACAAGTCAACTTGGTTGTCTAAGGGGGCTTCCCACCCTCCGGGTGTATCTTATCAAAACCTAACAGCCGGCTCTTAAGCCAAAAATGTTGACAAGTCAACATAGCCGTACAGGGGACTTCCCACCCTCCGGGTGTAGCTTATCAGACCCAATCGTCCAACTTTTAAGCCAAAAAAGTTGACAAGTCAACTTGGTTGTGTAAGGGGGCTTCCCACCCTCCACGTGTAGCTTATCAAACCCTAATAGCCGGCTCTTAAGCAAAAAATGTTGACAAGTCAACATAGCCGTACAGGGGGCTTCCCACCCTCCGAGTGTAGCTTATTAGACCCTATCGGCCGACTTTTAAGCCAAAAAAGTTGACAAGTCAACTTGGTTGTCTAAGGGGGCTTCCCACCCTCCAGGTGTAGCTTATCAAACACTAACAGTCGGCTCTTAAGCCAAAAATGTTGACAAGTCAACATAGCCGTATAGGGGGCTTCCCACCCTCCGGTTGTAGCTTATCAGACCCTATCGGTCGGCTCTCAAGCCAAAAATGTTGACAAGTCAACATGATCGTCCAGGGGGCTTCCCACCCTCCGGGTGTAGCTTATCAAACCCTATCGGTCGGCTCTCAAGACAAAAATGTTGACAAGTCAACATGATCGTCTAGGGGGCTTCCCACTCTGCAGGTGTAGCTTATCAGACCCTATCGGTCGGCTCTCAAGCCAAAAATGTTGACAAGTTAACATGATCGTCCAAGGGGCTTCCCACCCTCCGGGTGTAGCTTATCAGACTGTGATAGCCTGGCTTATTAGGGATGATAGACTACTCATATCAATAAGGAATTCCTTCTTTTCTCGTAGCCCATTCAAACAAAACTCCCAGGTTAAGCATGCTTGGCTTGGAGTAGTTTTAGGATGGGTGACCGACCGGAAAGTTGGTCTCGGGTGCGCATGAGTGAGAACAAAGTGTGTAGAAAAGACTAGTATTGATCTGTGAGGCCAGTCTAGATCCCGCCAGGAGAAACGACTACCGACAGGTGTGTCCGGGGTGTTACATGGACCCTATCGGTCGGCAAAAGACTAGTATTGATCTGTGAGGCCAGTCTAGATCCCGCCAGGAGAAACGACTACCGGCGGGTGTGTCCGGTGTCAACATCATCGTCCAGGGGGCTTCCCACCCTCCGGGTGTAGCTTATCAGACCCTATGGTCGGCTCTCAAGCAAAAAATGTTGACAAGTCAACATGATCGTCCAAGGGGCTTCCCACCCTCTGGGTGTAGCTTATCAGACCCTATTAGTCAAGGATCATCATGCATTATATCACATATTACATCATACATTGCATTGCATCATATTCACAAGTCATGCCGGCTGATCAAGCCGGGTCAGAGCAAGATTATGAAAGAAGGAGCAATGTTATGAAAGATATAATATCTCCGGGTTGTGTTTTTTCATGCCGCCCTTACAACAATGCAGAATATATTTTGTGTTGTCTATTTTTGCAGGTTTTATCTCTTAAGATGAGCAGTCGTTAAAGTATGATGAAAAATTTCTACAAATAGCAAATGGATCTTAGGGACGCGGGGAAGGAGCAAGGAGCACACGGCCGGGAGGCACGCAGGTGACATGACCCGGCGAGAGAAAAGGCCAGTCGCGGAGCAGCCGACCACACACGAGCTATCTAGAAAGAAGGCTCGCGAGGATGCCGCGAAGCCACCGCCCAAGGTCAAGCACATGGTTCCCGTGGAGGTCAGCGACGCCATCAATCTTGAAGATATGGGGTCAGCGATTAAGCCGGTGGGGGATGCCGGCTGGCTCGCCCAGGAACATGCAGCCACACAGCGGGAGGACAAGCGGAGGCTTGACGAACAGCGAGCCGGAAGGGGAGCACCTTCGTGCTCGATGGCGTAGAGCGATGGCTGCCGGAGGCGGCGCACGAAGCTATCGCATGCTGCGGAGTCGGCGGCGGAATCGACCCAGACGTCGAGACAGCCTTCGAGAGAGACGCGGGGCGCAGCACCGGAACCGGCTTAGCCCGTGCTGGAGACAACCTAGCCAGTGAGTGCGGTCCTCGAGCCGGCCAAGGAGCCGACGCCGTAGGGGGAGCCGGCCCAGCTGGAAGAGCCGGCCGCAACGGAGGGACCGACTGCCCCGGTCATGGCGGATAGACCAATTGCCCTGGTCGTGATGGAGGCACCGGCTGTCGCTGTCAAAACCGGTGGATCTCGGGTAGGGGGTCCCGAACTATGAGACTAGGATCGACGGTAACAGGAGGCGAAGGGGACAAGAGTTTACCCAGGTTCGGGCCCTCCTATGGAGGTAATACCCTACGTCCTGCTTGATTGTATTGATGGTGTAAGGGGTTATAGAGTTGATCTACCTCGAGATCGTATGTCTAACCCTATATGAGTTGTTCTATCTATACCCTAAAACCCTTCGGCTTATATAGATGCTGAGGAGGTCTTAGGGTCTTACACATGGTCGGTTACATGCCGAAGAGATAAACATGCCTATTCACTACATCAAACATGGAGCGCAAGCCGTGCTCCTAGAAGCTTCCATCCTGGTAACTAGGCCTTCACATCGTCCAGTGTTCGGTAAGTGGCCCATATAGTCGGCCCTTACAAAATAGGTAAGCTATCCGAGAACCCCCTGACACAGGACTCCCTCAGTAGCCCCCGAACTTGCCTCCAACGCCAAGAGTCTTCAGCTTCAATTGCTTCGCGAACAGAGTCTTCGGCTTGCGAGGTGAGTTCCTCCCGCTGAACCATAGTTCGGCTTCCGATGACAAATAGTTTTCTGTACTATAGCATGTACGAATCCTATGAGATAAGTTGGTTTTTGAAGGCCAAGCATTGGGGAAAAGTAATGTTTCCTAATGACCTTTCTGACGAAAGGTCATAGCCTACCACGACCGATAGGTCAATTACAGGCACTCGATGCGCGGTTCGAGGCCATTCCGTCCACACGATCTATCCATACAATGATCATGTCCCGTTTTATACGGGATGTAGTTAACCGTACGCCCACAATGGCTCGTGCGTCTCGGTAAGTGGAGGGAATCACGATGCAGCAAGGGGAGCCTGAATCGACACACCTCATAAAAGGAGAAAGAAAACCCCAGAGGCCCCTCACGCTCTCCATTCGACATCTCTGCCTCCTATTCTTGTGCGCCTCGAGAGCACAGATCCATGTTTCTTCCACCCCCGCTTCCGAGCTCAACAATGGTGGGCTCCAATGGCCAGTGGGAGGTTTCCACGGTCAGCAACCAAGACATCCTCGACCTTAAGAAGCCCGGTTACCTCCCCGCCGATATTCCTCATCATGCGGCGGAGAAGGGACAAGTAGTCCCCACCCCCAGGCTAGGAGAGTGGGTGGTGTTCATCCCCCAATTCATCAGGAGGTTGAGCTTTCTGCTCCACCCCTTTGTCAGGGGTTTAATGTTCTTCTACAGCCTCGACTTCCACGACCTTCCGCCAAACTCCATCAGCACCTCTCAGCCTTCATCCTCCTTTGCGAGGCATTCCTGCATGTCGAGCTGCCCTTCAGGATTTGGCTGTAGGTTTTCAACATAAAGCCGAAGTGTGTCGGTGGCAAGCATGCCGACTACGGTGGTGTCATCATTGGCAAACTCATGCGCATCGACTAGCCGGTGGGCACCCTCATTGACACCATCAAGGGGTGGCAGAAGGAGTGGTTCTACATGACCGAACCATAGGAACAAGGTCTGCACCCCGCCGCCACATTCAGATCCGTTCCTCCGACCAAACTAGCTTCATGGATCGAGAAGGGTCTCGTCTGGGGGTCGAGAAAGGAGGTGGCCGATCTACAAAAGCGGATTTGCTCCTTGGTCGAGAATGACACCAAACTGGCCAATGTAGTCCAGGTAATGTTTCGAAGATGCATCCTCCCATGCCAGCGTCAGGATACTCCCCTGTGGGCTTGGAAACTCGACGCGGAGCCCATAGTCCGGAAACTCTTCCTCACTATGCGGGAGAAACTGTGGAAGGCATTCTTCAAGAGCTAGCCTGCCGAGGGGGAGGACAAGGGCTTGCACACCGACAAGCCGAACTCCGAGGTACGACTCGTCCTAGCCTGATTAGCTCTTATACATAGAAGGTCCATAACCCTGTGTCCGATATGTTTATGCAGAGATGGCTGAAGAAAGCCATCGACATCAGCAGTCCGGCTCCTCAGCCCGAAGACAAAAGGACCGGGCTGATAGCCAAGATGCTCGTGGAGAAGCCCTACGAGGATCCCACGAAGAAGGAGAAGAAGAAGAAACCAGGTTAGGCTAGCCTCCGATCAAGGATCAGCCTGATGCTACTTTCAAAAACACGACCACCTCCTCGAATTAGGAGGAGGCTGAAGAAGAAGAAGAAGAAGAAGAAGAGGAGGTCGAGAGCGAGGAGGAGGCGATCTCCCCCGCACTAAGAGGAGAGCGGCGACTTCGGACACCCCAGGGTAGGCAGCCTCTCCTGCCTAAAAGAGGGCGTGGAAAGTGCGGATGGTCTTGTCCGACGAAAGCTCGGACTCAAGCTCTGCGTCCGAAGATGCCGAGGAAGTTCCCCGAAGGAGCCTCAGGGTCAAGCCCCCTCCATCTAGGTTAGGATCCGAAGACCCTTCTTTCTGTCGCTAGTAGGTTCAGAGTTTTCTAATACACAGGCTGTTGGTCCAACAACCCTCCACGTGTCATCCCCACCAAGGTTATATCAGATGGGGAGACCCCGCCTGCCAAACTGGAAGAGAGCGGGGACACCTCGCACCCCCCACTCCTAGCGCTACAAAGGACGCCATGGAGGTGTCATCCGAGCACACTCCAATGGAGGCGGACACAGGGAGCGCGGAGGTTACCAAGGAGACGATCCCCTGCCCGGACACCAAGGAGACCAGACAGGCGGGCAATCAATCCCCTCTTAGAACGTCTCCGGAGCGCATGGTGCCTCCGGAGGCATCAGTCCAATCCCAGATGGGTGATCGGGGAAACCGATCATCCCCGACACTGTCAATCAACGAGTAGTCGGCCATGAGGGAGGTTGTATCAAGCGCATCCATCCCTTAGGAGCACCGCACCCTTATGGGCGCAGTATTACAAAGCATCTAGTCCACTGACAACAGCCTGAAAGAGGCCTTCAAGGGACTCCTTGCAGGCTTTCAAGTAAGTTTCCCGTTGTTTTTGTTGAGATTTCATTTAGTTGTATTGTGTACATGGCAGCCCCCAAGCCCTAGGTGAGTTGAACAAACTTGCCTAGGGGTCATCCATAGTTTGGGAAGTAAGTGCCGATGTGATATTTGTATTGTATTTGTGACGTAGATCTCATCATCGGTGGCGACAAAAAATGGTGCTGAGTTGGACGAGATACATCGGAAGCTCAAGCACTCCGAGGATGAGGTGGAAGCCCGCAACAAGAGGTTCGACGAGGCATAGGGTAAGTTCGAATCAAATCTTAATACTTGTCACACCCTGTGTTTATAGCACATTGTTATGTTTGGGTTTATAAAATTTGGAACCAACTAAAACTTTTTCAAAGTGCTTGTGCTTGTTTGCTATGTTGTTTGCTTGCTTGATGATTGTGTTATATGGCACTCCTAGATTCTATTCCACTTCATATTCATCTTCCTTGTCCCAAACCCATTGCCTAATGATCATGCCATGTGAATAGTGCCGAAAACTATTTTTATCAAATTTTGTTTTAACTACAACTGATTTATTCAAATAAGGTTTTCAAAACCCCTCGAAATGAGGTTTGCACTACAAGTCCTCAAATTGGGTGGATGCTTCTTCCCCATAGACCTTATTTCAAATCTACAATATTTAAGACTTCCCAAAACCACCAAATATTATTTTTAAAGATTATTTTCATATTTTACTTAAAGGCTTTTCCTTAAGGACAGAAATGGTTTTTCCTAGGGAAAAATTATTTAAGTGCTTTGAAAATATTTGAGAAAACTTAGAGAAACTCAGTGTACATATATTTTCCATATATATGAGTTTGAACACAAGGGCATGATCAGATCATAGGCAAAACCCCTCAAAACCCTTTCTGTTCAAATCAAACTTTTGGAATATTTCTATAAGAAATGTTCTCAATAAATTCCACAAAAATTCCAGCAAGTCAACACTATCATAGGTGATGATGTTGCAAAGTTTAATCTCAATCCATGTTGAGTTGGTTCATCAAACCATCCTAAAACCCTTCCTGTTCAGATTCATATTTGAGCAAATTTACATTGTGAAGTGTCTCCCATTGGCCTCAAACTTTGTGGGCATGCTCTAACAGCCAAATAGTGATGATACACTAAGTGGTGCATCGAGGGTAAAAGCCTAGCATCAATGGATCTATAGAAATCCGATTCCGCTAATTTCTAGGGTTTATCAAATCTCCATTGTCAACTTTTTCCCCTTGGGCTCAAACTTGGTGAAACCTCTCATCTTTACCTAGCCTTTGACCCTGGTGAGTATTTCAGTAAGTTGGTAACATCTTCTTGCCCAAAACCTTACCAATAACCTTCTGGTGATTCAGTAAAACCCCTATTTCTACCTCTTACCCTCTTACCCTTGCCCCTAGATCTTTACCACACCTTATTGCATTGCCCAAGTACCTCCAATAAAAAACAAGGCCTCAGGTCACCAGGAGGTGGGGTAAAACCCCCATTTTCACGCTTGGACAACATCTTTTTCTACCTCATTCCCCCTTTTCTTCTTTCCTAAGGCTCCCTACAGCATCCAATGCCCTACCCTCTATTGTTAAACCTCCATAGATCCCCTGGACATAGTCGGCCACGCAGAAGACGCCGTTGGCATGTCGTGGCATGCCAAACGCGCGCTCTGGAGCGTGCTATAGTGCCGACAGGCACTATAACCGTCGCCCACTGCATGGCTCCGGCAGCCTTGGGCCTCCCCCGCGCGCCACTTGGCCCCCTTGACGTCCGCACCATGCCACCCTTGTCGGACCCTCCTCTCTCTCCTTCCTCCGACCTCCCCTGCGCGTGCCGAGTGCCGCCCGGCTTGGCCAACCAGCAGCTTCGCACTCGCGAGCATCTCTCCCTCTCTCTTCCTTCCCTCTGGCCTACACCGACCCCAGGAACACCCCTGACTCGCCCTCTCTCTCTCTCTCGTGGCCTCTGGCCTCGGCCACGAGCTCGTCGGCACACCTGCGTTTGGTGGACTCGCCCCCGCCCATATAAGGGCCTCCCGGACCCCTCTCTCCCCCTCTGGTCCCCTTCTCCTCTCCCCAGCAACATCCCTAAGCCCCCCTGAGAGCCCCCGGCGTCTCTGTGCTCGGGATCGACCCGAGGATCGCCACGGCCATTCCGTCGTCGATCTCCGGGTATAGAGCCCCTCCAGTCCCCCATTTCTCTCCCGTTGGTCCTCCCCTGCCCTCCTGACGCGACCCCCCTCTTCCCCATCTTCTTTGCAACCCGAAATGGCCTCGGCGGCCACCTCCCGAAGCCACCTCCATCGTGGGTGCTCGCTGCCAGCGACTCCGGCCACCTTCGACCTCCATTCCACCTCCAGGAGACCGGCGACTCGACCCCGAGCCCATCCCTGCTCTCGCCTGCCTCCGATGTGCCCTACGCTACCTCCGATGAGCTCTCCCCCCTTCTTGTCTGGAGGTGAGAGAAGGACCCGACAAGTGGGGCCTACCTGTCGGCCTCTCTTCCTCCCTCTCGCTCTCTCTCACTTGCCTCATGTCACTGATGACCGAGCCCCGCGCATCAGGTTTGAACCCTGACCACGCGCGATTTCGGCTGACTGGCCAGCTGGGTCGGCCCAGCCTCTAGCCGCCTCTGGCCTCGGTCCAAGTGGCCTTTTCCTTTTATTTTTATTTTTCCTTTTTGTGGGATTTTGCAAAAATCCCACAGGGCCCAAATTAAACCTTATGACTTTAATTTTTGCACCTAAAATCTTAGTATAATTCATAGAATTTACTAGTGCCATTTGTAAAAATATTTGAAGAACTTTTTAGCACTGTTTTATTTTAAAACCTATGTTTATGCACATTTTTGCCTGTGTTAATTAATTTCCAAAATGTTTTTCACAACAAAATCCTAGGGAGATATTTTTAACATGACATTTAGTATTTATCAGAGTAGGTTACCATTTTTATGAATAGCTTGAATGCTCTGTTTTTGGGTGTAGCTTATTTTTATCGATTTATTTCACGATGATAGATTGCGCAGTTGACGAAGAAGTTGGACCCAAAGACTTCGAAGACCCCGGAGACTTTGTTGAGCCAGGCAAGTAGCCCTTTGACCATGATAAGAAACTTTTTCATGCATATCATATAGCACTCGTTGTTACGATGATTGATAATGCTGTGGTGCTCCCCCTTCGGTGGGGTGCCTCCGATGCTTTTACCGTTGACACTTGCATCGTGCATGACCCTACCACCTTATGAGGGTTATGCGGGTGGGTGTAGATAGGATGCTAGTAGATGCTACGCAAGTGGGATCGGGATGTATGCATAGTGATGGAAGGCAAGAAATGATTTCAAAGACTTTTTCAAAAAAAACGTCGGGTGCCACTAATACCCGAGGGAGATGATGATGGGTTGGGTAACCACTTGAGAAAGAAGTGGTATGCCAGAGCAAGTGAGTGTGTGTTTTCAAGAACGGAGAGTTCTAAGGTCTGCTGACCATCCCAACCTTATATGCGCAACCACGATGCCCATTGTGCGACGGGGCTTTGTTTACTACCTTGGTGGGTATTGGCAAGGAGCCCGCATTACTAGTGGCGGGAGTGGTGTGGTCACTTTCGATAGGGGGTCATATCGGTATGTACAATCATGCGTTGTCTTCACAGGTACCGGGCACACCGTTGGTCCCCTCATGGATGGTATGATTAGAGCGAGACTTGTGTGATGTACATCGTGAGGGCTGGGTACCAATCGAGTGGACTCTTTGTCTAGTATCGCTATGGGAAAGGCATTGTTCGGGTGCTTACCTCGGGTATGTTAAATACCGCGAGTCATGGATGACAGGAAGTTCCTCGAGTCTTGTGGGTAAAGTGTGCAACCTTTGCGGAGTGGAAAACTATTCGAATAGCCGCGTCCGCGGTCATGGATAGTTGGAGGTCCTTCTTAGACTACGCCCGAATGTTTTCGTAAAACTTGGTGTGAGTATGGAGGTGATGGTGACAAGAGGTCACATGAGCTAAGTCCGATGACTTGGCATGGGTAATTAACTAAGTCTGATGACTTAGCATGATGAATGAACATGATGCTTTAAAGTCCTTCTTATGATGATAGTGGTATCTTGTTCGTATGGATACTTTCTTATTATTGATGCATGCTTACTAGCTACTTGATCATGACACTGCATTTAAAATTAGCTTTCCGCAAATTTACCTACTTAGTGCTATATCATGCATCATTATTGCCCTCTTCCACAACTTGGGTTGCTTGCGAGTACATTCAAAGTACTCATTGGCTTGCCACTGGTTATTTAATTGGCAAGCCATGGAAGAACAGGAGTATGTTGAAGAGTTCATTGGTGATGAACATGTGAACTAGGACGCTTCCCAGTCAGAAGGAAGAAGGCACACCACTCAGGTTCCAGACTTACTTCAGCCTCTCTACCGATAGTCTGGTTCATAACCTGATGAAGGAGTTCGTGAAGCTCCGCGAGGAACTTCACCACACTTGAGAGCTACTTCGGCCAGACAAGATCAAGAAGGATGAAGCCCCCGAGGGTCGACCAGCTGTCGCTTATCAAGGAGGAGTACCCCCAGCTAGTGATGCACCCGCACGTCGTCATCACATGAGTGCGAAGGAGTATCGTGAGCTCTTCACAGACCCGCCTTCAAAGTGTTGTCAGGATGGACCTCCTCATTCCCCGACCCCTTCGACCGGGAACGATGCCTGTTCAAATGATGAACAGGAGGAAGACCCAGAGGAGCGCATCTACGAGACCAAGCACTCCACCACCTGAGTCTGAGAACCCCTAGGGTAGGATCAGTCATGTATCCCTCATGCGAAGTCGAGTCCATGTAATGGTTCATGTGAAACCATGTGTGCTTGTTGTGTGTTCCTTTGTTTGTGTTCCGATGCAAGTCGCGCTTTTGCCTTAGGCAGCATGTAAGCGACTCCATCGTCTATCTTAATATATGTTGGTCTTTCGACCTTTGTTTTAACACACTTGCACTTGCCCGACCCCCTTAGGTGCGCTTTTCCGTATTGCTTATCCTCTTGTCAATCCCAGTTGTTTGACTTGGCTGCTCCAAACAGGATGGTGACTGCTACCCGCAACAGCTCCTTCACCAACCCTGAAGCCTGCAACTCAAGCCAGCAGCAGGGAGCTGGTGGGGCTGCTCACACTGGGGGACACCAGGAGCAGCCACAAGGCGATATTCCCCTGCCACCACCTCCGCCGGAGAACATGACCATAGCTCAGTTTCTCCAAGTTCTTCAGGAGGAGCGCCAAGCTAACAATGCTGCTATCCAGTAGATGGCTCAGGCCATCGCGAACAACCAGTAGCAAGGCAGGAACGGCAATGGCCGCTCCACACTATCTGAGTTCATGAGGAATTTGCCCCCAACCTTCACCGAGACTGTTGAACCATTGGATGTTTATGACTGGATCTGCACCATCGAGGACCTCCTTGCACTGGTTAATTGCAATGAAGATCATGAGAAGGTGCTTTATGCCTCTCACTGCCTCAGAGGTACCGCCCGAGCTTGGTGGGATGGATTCAAGGTCATGCAAGGAGAACATGTGATCACGTGGAATGACTTCAAGGAAGGATTCCGCATGACCCACATTCCTTCTGGGATCATGGCTATCAAGAAGAGAGAATTTCGAGCGCTGAAGCAAGGAAGTGGCTCTATCAAGGAGTACCTACAGAAGTTCAACCTGCTATCAAGGTATGCACCTGAAGATGTCAGCATGGAGGCTTCCAAGAAGGAATGCTTCATGGAAGGACTTCAACGGGTCTTGTAGTACCAGCTCATCGTCTGCGACTGTCGTACCTTCTTCGACTTGGTGAACAAGGCCCTCATGCCGCAGTAGGCTAGACCTCCTGCGCCTCGTCCGAGCTACTAGCCTCAGCAGTATGCCAATCCCAGGCCAGCTTACAACACCAACCCCAATAATAACAACGATGATAGAAACTTCAACAAAAACCCTAGACAAGTCGCTTGCTTTGGATGTGGTCAGCCAGGACACATCTCTAGGATGTGTCCGAACAAGAATCCAGATGCACCGCGCACCAATGCGCCAGCTCAAGCTCAAGCCCGTGGAGCACCACCAAAGAACCCAGCTCCTCGCAACTAGCCCAACAATGGCAAGGGTCGTGTGAATCACGTCACCGAAGAGGAAGCCCAAGAAGACCCGGACGTCATACTGGGTATGTTCCTTGTCAACTCAACCTCAGTAACAGTACTGTTTGATTGTGGAGCTTCACATTCTTTTGTCACCCAAAAGTTTGCACTAGATAGTGGCATGAAACCTACACCCCTGGGTAGTCGTATGCTCATACAAACCCCGGGATCAGTTATGAAGTCTGGGATAGGTTGTAAAGGAGTTGATATTAACATCAACGGGGTAGGTTTCCTAGGAGACCTCATCATCCTGAAGTCAGAAGGCTTGGATGTGATCCTAGGCATGGATTGGTTAACCAAGCACCAAGCTTTGTTAGATTGTGCCAAGAGGATTGTCACCATGACCAATAGCCAGGGAGTGGAAGTCAAGTATGTACCCAACCCTGCCTCCACTCAAGCCCTGCAGGCTGACTGTCTATCAGGAGTTGAGTTGGATCAACTGCCAATGGTATGTGAATACCCGGATGTGTTTCCTGATGAGCTACTCAGAATACCTCCTGACCGCGACATCGAGTTCATCATTGAGCTTATGCCCGGATCAAGTCCCATCTATAAGAAGGCCTATACGATGGGATCCAAAGAGTTGGTTGAATTGAAAAAGCAATTGGTAGAGCAACTTATAAAAGAATTTATTCGCCCTAGTGCCTCTCCTTGGGGATCGTCTGTTCTATTTGTGTCAGAGAGGGACTGAACTACCAGACTTTGTGTCGATTACCGTTCTCTCAATGAAGTCACAATAAAGAACAAGTACACACTCCCCAAGATTGAAGACCTATTTGATTAGTTAAACGGAGCCAAGGTGTTCTCCAAGATCGACCTCAGGTCTGGGTACTATCAGCTGAAGATCAGACCCCAAGACATTCCGAAGACAGCAATTGTAACCCGATATGGCATGTATGAATACACGGTCATGTCATTTGGGTTAACTAATGCCCCTGCCTAGTTCATGTACATCATGAATAAAGTCTTCATGGAGTATTTGGACAAGTTCGTTGTCGTCTTCATTCATGACCTACTTGTCTTCTCCAAGTCTGAAGAAGAACATGAGGAACACTTGAGATTAGTCCTAGAGAAGCTTCGAGAGCACCAGCTTTATGCCAATTTTAGCAAGTCTGAATTTTGGCTGCATGAAGTTGGATTCTTGGGTCATGTGTTGACCGCCGAAGGATTGTCAGTGGATCCTACCAAGATTGAAGCCGTAACGGAATGGCAAACCCCAACAACAGTGAAGGAAGTCAGGAGCTTCCTCGGACTCGCGGGATATTACCATAAGTTCGTGGAAGGGTTCTCAAGCATTGCCCGACCCATGACCCAGCTTTTGAAGAAGGACAAGAAATTCGAATGGACAGCCAAGTGTGAGGAAAGCTTCCAGGAGCTCAAGAAGAGATTGACCACAACCCCTGTTTTGGCCACCCCGATATTCACAAGGATTTTATGATATATTGTGATGCATCAAGAAATGGTCTTGGAGGTGTTCTGATGCAAGAAGGCGGAGTGGTAGGATATCTATCCAGACAGCTACGTCCTCATGAAGAGAACTACACAACTCATGATCTCGAGTTGGCAGTCGTGGTTCATGCCTTGAAGACATGGCGACATTACATTCTGGGGAAGCGATGTGAGATATTCACATACCACAAGAGTTTGAACTATATCTTCACTCAAAGGGAATTGAACATGAGGCAGTGAAGATGGTTGGAATTGATCAGGGATTACGACCTTAGTGTTCAATACCACCCCGGAAAGGCCAACGTGGTAGCAGACGCCTTAAGCAGAAAGGCTTGTTCTTTGAATGCTATGATTAAGGAAAGGCTACCCGCCCTGTATGAAGAGCTTGAGAGCTTAGGCTTGGAACTGATTGCACCCGGATTCCTCGCCAACCTCGTAGCAAAGCCTACCTTGATGGATGATATCAAAGAAGCTCAGAAGGGACACGAGAGCATCGAAGGCATCAAGAGGAAGATCAAGGCAGGCAAGGCCCCAGGATTCTTGGTGGATGAACAAGGAGTTGTATGGTTCGGGAATCGCATTTGCGTGCCCAACAAGGAGGAGCTCAAGAACCTGATCTTGCAAGAAGCTCATGACACTCCCTACTCCATCCATCCTGGAGGAACCAAGATGTATCAAGACCTCAAGGCAAGATTTTGGTGGCATGGCATGAAACGGGAAATAGGCACCTTCGTCGCCAAGTGTGACATCTGCCAGAGAGTCAAAGCTGAGCACCAGTGACCCTCTGGGCTATTGCGGCCTCTCAATGTGCCTAAATGGAAGTGGAACAAAGTCAGGATGGATTTCATCACCAGTTTACCAAGGTCAAGCAAAGGACATGATTCCATTTGGGTCATTGTCGACCACCTAACCAAGGTAGCCCATTTCATTCCTGTCATGACCACCTATGACGGTAACAAGCTAGCCAGCCTCTACATCGAGCGTATCATGTGCCTCCACGGAGTTCCGAAGGAGATCATGTCAGATCGAGGCACCTAGTTCACCTCAAGCTTCTGGAAGATGTTTCAAGAAGCCATGGGAACCAAGCTCTCCTTCAGCACTGCTTTTCACCCTCGGACCGGTGGACAAACGGAATGAGTAAATTAGATACTCGAAGATATGCTCCGCGCTTTTGTTTTGGCATATGGAGCCAAGTGGGAAGATTGCTTACCATTCGCCGAGTTCTCCTACAACAACAACTATCAGTCGAGAATTCAGATGGCACCATTTGAGGTGTTGTATGGATGCAAGTGTTGTGCTCCCCTCAACTGGTCAGAGACCGGAGAAGGATTAGTTTTTGGACCAGATATCCTCCACGAAGTAGAAGAGCAAGTTCAACTCGTCCCAAAATGCCTGGTGGCTGCCAAATCAAGATAGAAGAGCCACGCCGACTCTCACCACCGAGAAGTGAACTTTTGTGTCGGTGACCATGTCTACCTACGAGTCACGCCTCTCAAGGGAACCAAGCATTTCCACGTCAAAGGAAAGCTTGCACCAAGATATATCGACCCTTCAAGATCAGTGCAATGCGTGGAGAAGTTGCCTACTAGTTAGAACTACCTTCCAAGCTGTCGGATGTGCACAATGTCTTTCATGTGTCACAACTCCGAAAGTGTCTGCAAGTTCCCAACCACCCTGACCTCTACAAGGATATCGACCATCAAGCCATCGATCTTCAGCCAGATCTCACTTATCGTGAGAGGCTAGTTCGCATTTTGGATGAAGCCGAGTGCTGCACCCGAAGATGCATCATCAAGTAGTTCAAGGTCTAGTGGAGCAACCATACTAAAGCTGAAGCAACCTGGGAGCATGAAGATTATCTTAGATCTGAGTTCCCTTATCTTTTTAGCGCTTAGCCTAGGAATCTTGGGGACGAGATTCTTGTAAGGGGGGCCGGTTTGTCACACCTTGTGTTTATAGCACATTGTTATGTTTGGGTTTATAAAATTTGGAGCCAACTAAAACATTTTCAAAGTGCTTGTGCTTGTTTGCTATGTTGTTTGCTTGCTTGATGATTGTGTTATATGGATTCTATTCCACTTCATATTCATCTTCCTTGTCCCAAACCCCTTGCCCAATGATCATGCCATGTGAATTCTGCCCAAAACTATTTTTATCAAAGTTTGTTTAAGTAAAAATGATTTATTCAAATAAGGTTTTCAAAACCCCCTGAAATGAGGTTCGCACTGCAAGTCCTCAAATTGGGTGGATTCTTATTCCCCAAAGACCTTATTTCAAATCTACTATATTTATGACTTCCCAAAACCACCAAATATTATTTCTAAAGATTATTCTCATATTTTATTTAAAGGCTTTTTCTTCAGGCCAGAAATGATTTTCCTAGGGAAAATTATTTAAATGCTTTGAAAATATTTGAGAAAATTTTGAGAAACTGAGTGGACATATATTTTCCATATATATGAGTTTGAACACAAGAGCATGATCAGATCATAGGCAAAACCCCTCAAACCCCTTTCTGTTCAAATCAAACTTTTGGAATATTTCTATAAGAAATGTTCTCAATAAATTCCACAAAAATTCCAGCAAGTCAACACTATCATAGGTGATGATCTTGCAAAGTTTCATCTCAATCCAACTTGATTTAGTTCATCAAACCATCCCAAAACCCTTCCTGTTCAGATTCGTATTTGAGCAACTTTACATTGTGAAGTGTCTCCCCTTGGCCTGAAACTTTGTGGGCATGCTCTAACGGCCAAATAGTGATGACACACTAAGTGCTACATCAAGGGTAAAAGCCTAGCATCAATGGATCTACAGAAATCTGATTTTGCTAATTTCAAGGGTTTATCAAATCTCCATTGTCAACTTTTTCCCCTTGGGCTCAAACTTGGTGAAACCTCTCATCTTTACCTAGCCTTTGACCCTAGTGAGTATCTCAGTAAGTTGGTAACATCTTCTTGCCCAAATCCTTACCAAACACCTTCTGGTGATTCAGTAAAACCCCTATTTCTACCTCTTACCCTCTTACCCTTGCCCCCAGATCTTTACCACACCTCCTTGCATTGCCGAAGTACCTCCAGTAAAAAAACCAGATCCTCAGGTCACCAGGAGGTGGGGTAAAACCCCCATTTTCACCCCTGGACAGCATCTTTTTCTACCTCATTCCCATTTTCTTCTTTCCTAAGGCTCCCTACAACATCCAATGCCCTACCCTCTATTGTTAAACCCCCCTAGATCCCTTAGACATAGCCGACCACAGAGAAGGCAACGTTGGCATGCCGTGGCATGCCAAACGCATGCTCTGGAGTGTGCTACAATGCCGACAGGCACTGTAGCCACCGCCCACTACATGGCTCCGGCGGCCTTGGGCCGCCCCCACGCGCCACTTGGTTCCCCTCGGCGTCCACGCCACGCCACCCTTGTCGGCCCATCCTCTCTCTTCTTTCTCTAACCTCCCCCGCGTGTGCCGAGCGCCGCCCGGCTCGGCCAACCCGCAGCCTCACACGCGCGAGTGTCTCTCCCTCTCTGTTCCTTCCCTTTGGCCTAGACCTACCCTAGGAATGCCCCTGACTTGCCCTCTCTCTCGCGTGGCCTCTAGCCTTGGCTACGAGCTCGCCGGTGCACCTGCGTTCGGTGGACTCAGCCCCGCCTATCAGAGGGCCTCCCGGACCCCTCTCTCCCCTCTGGACCCCTCTCCTCTCCCCAGCAACCTCCCTAAGCCCCCCTGAGAGCCCCTGGCGTCTCTGCGCTCGGGATTGACCCGAGGATCGCCGCGGCCATCCCGCCATCGATCTCCGGGTACAGAGCCCCTCCAGCCCCCATTTCTCTCTCGTTGGTCCTCCCCTGCCCTCCTTACACGACCCCCCTCTTCCTCGTATTGTTTGCAGACTGAAACGGCCCCGACGGCCAACTCCCAAAGCCACCTCCGTCGTGGGTGCTCACCGCCGATGACTCCGGCCACCTTCGGCCTCCATTCCATCTCCAGGAGACCGGCGACTCAACCCCGAGCCCATCCCTGCTCTTGCCTGCCTCCGCCGTGCCCTGCGCTGCCGCAGATGAGCTCTCCCCCCTTCTTGTCCCGAGGTGGGAGAAGGACCCGACAGGTGGGGCCCACCTGTCGGCCTCTCTTCCTCCCTCCCACACTCTCCCTCCCCACTCGTGTCGCTGACGACCGGGCCCCGGGTGTCAGGTTTGAACCTGACCGCACGCGAGGCCGGCTGACTGGACAGCTCGGCCGGCCCAGCCTCTAGCCGCCTCTGGCCTTGGTCCTAGTGGCCTTGTCCTTTTCTCTTTCTTTTTCCTTTTCTGTGGGATTTTGCAAAAATCCCACAGGGCCCTATGACTTCAATTTTGCACCTAAAATCTTAGTATAATTCATAGAACTTACTAGTGCCATTTGTAAAATATTTGAAAAACTTTTAGCACTATTTTATTTTGAAACCTATATTTATGCACCCTTTTGCCTCTGTTAATTAATTTCTAAAATCTTTTTCACAACAAAACCCTAGGGAGATATTTTTAACATGACATTTAGTATTTATCAGAGTAGGTTAGCATTTTTGTTAATAGATTGAATGCTCTGTTTTTGGGTGCTACTTATTTTTATCGCTTTATTTCGCAACGATAGATTGCGCGATTGACGAAGAAGTTGGACCCCCTTCGGTGGGGTGCCTCCGATGCTTTTACCGTTGACACTTGCATCGTGCATGACCCTACCACCTTATGAGGGTTATGCGGGTGGGTGTAGATAGGATGCTAGTAGATGCTACGCAAGTGGGATCGGGATCTATGCATAGTGATGGAAGGAAAGAAATGATTTCAAAGACTCTTTCGAAAAACCCATCGGGTGCCACTAATGCCCGAGGGAGATGATGATGGGTTGGGTAACCCCTTGAGAAAATAAGTGGTATGCCGGAGTAAGTGAGTGTGTGTTTTCGAGAACGGAGAGTTCTAAGGTCTGCTGACCATCCCAACCTTACATGCGCAACCACGATACCCCTTGTGGGACGGGGCTTTGTTGATTACCATGGTGGGTACTGGCAAGGAGCCCACATTACTAGTGGTGGGAGTGGCGTGGTCACTCTCGATACGAGGTCATACCGGTATGTATGATCATGCGCTGTCTTCACAGGCACCGGGCACATCGTTAGTCCCCTCACGGATGGTACGATTAGAGCGAGGCTCATGTGATGTACATCGTGAGGGCTGGGTACCAATCGAGTGGACTCTTTGTCTAGTATCGCTAGGGGAAAGGCATTGTTCGGGTGCTACCTCGGGTATGTTAAATACCGCGAGTCATGGATGACACGGAAGTTCCCCGATTCTTGTGGGTAAAGTGTGCAACCTCTGTAGAGTGTAAAACTATTCGAATAGCCGTGTCCGCAGTCATGGAAAGTTGGAGGTCCTTCTTAGACTACGTCCGGATGTTTTCGTAAAACTTGGAGTGAGTATGGAGGTGATGGTGACAAGAGGTCACATGAGCTAAGTCCGATGACTTAGCATGGGTATTGAACTAAGTCTGATGACTTAGCATGATGAATGAACATGAGGTGTTCAACTCCTACTTATGATGATAGTGGTATCTTGTTCTTATGGATACTTGCTTATTATTCATGCATGCTTACTAGCTACTTGATCAAGACATTGCATTTAAAATTAGCTTTCCGCAAATTTACCTACTTAGTGCTATATCATGCATCATTATTGCCCTGTTCCACAACTCGGGTTGCTTGCGAGTACATTCAAAGTTCTCATTGGCTTGCCACTAGTTATTTAATTGGCCAGGGATGGAAGAATAGGAGTATGTTGAAGAGTTCATTGGTGATGAACATGCGAACTAGGACACTTCCTAGTCAGAATGCCTGAAGGTTAAGGCAGATGGCATGGGTTCACACTTTTGACCAAGATTTCTGCTGCTTATTCTATTTTAAGTGTTTGGCTTGTGTGTCCCTATCTATGTAAGACTTGACCTTCATGGTCCTTATTTGCGTAAGACGTTAAATGAGGATGTAAGACTCTTGTTATTCAGTTTCTGTGTGTTTAGTGAGCATTGATCTCTAGGATCATTGTACACGTGCATTTGGTGATCATGACTTATGAGTCGGGGTCCCCACAATACTCTCCCCAACTTTGACTAGTTCATAGTCCTTTTAAATAAGACACTATCATGTTGCAGCCTCGTCAAAAGAGATTCAAAACCTCCGGGCCAAGCTTCAACGTGCCAAAAATGAAGCGGCCATGGAGAAGGCGATGGATAAGGAGGTGGCCACTGCACTCTTCGCCCTACAAGCCACTAGTGATAAACACCAGGCTCATGTGGGGGAGATACAAGATGAGCTCAAGGATGCCATCAACAAGTGCGATGCCTTGGAGCAGAAGAACAAGGCGGTCTCATCCGAACTTTACTTCCTTGAGGTCCGATCTTCAAAAGGAGCAGATGGACAGACGGTTCTTCGAGGAACAAGTTCGGTAGGTCAAGGAAATAACCGATGGTAAGCCGTACTCCCTAAAGTGCGTATTCGGGTATAGAAAATTCGAATTGCTGACCCGGGTGTGGCAATCCTTAGGCGTGGCCGCCGATCTCCAGAAGAGCGTAGCAGATGCCAATCGGTTGCTTGCCTCGTGGGGAGAGGAAGACGAAGCACGGATCTTTTGGGTACAATTCAGAGCCCCCAAGCGTCCTCCTCTTCTGGTGGAGTAGCTAAAGAAGCTGATGGAGATGCACCAGATGGCGGAGCCTGCCATCAAGGACCTCTACATCTGTCTATGGCCCAGCGAGCCACTCCCAGGCAGCTACTTCGGCCTGGTGCAACGGCTGATTGATGCGATGCCCCACCTCGACGCCATCAAGCGTTCCTCCTGCATCGAAGGAGTCCGTATGGCCTTGCCAAGGCCAAAGTGCACTGGCCGGGGCTCAATCCGACGAAGGTCGCCACCGATCCATCGCCACCCGGAAAGGAGCACCGACGCCCCGAGCTCTACTTCAATGGAGTAATGGAGACTGCGCGGGTGATAGCATCGCAGTGTTCGAGCAGAAAAATATTTGTATGAGATTGTAATATGTTCGAAGACTCGCTTATAATTTTTGATGATATTAGTATCCACACTTATATTGTTTTTGCCTTCCTTTATAGCTCATGTATGGTTGTTTGATACTGAAAGATACGAATCGTCGGCTTCACCCCCCACGTAGATACTACATGGGGTGTCTATGCCAATGCACTATGTTCCTTAGCCAAATTATAGAAACCCGAAGGAGATTTAGTACGGAAAACTAGGCAATCGGACTATTATGCTTTATTTCTTTCACTTAACCGAAGGGGTGCGAAAAGGACTATAGGAAGCGTACGATTAGCCACCGGGGTTTTTGCGATGTTCGGACGAGCCGAGGCCAAAGCCGACATCATAGTGTTTTCTCAAAGGGCAAATTCCTCGTATAACACGGAATAACCGCTTATGAAGGTTGAAGTGTAATACTTCTAACTTGGGGTTCACAGATCGGGTCGCACATACTATGACAATCCGTTTTTGGCTTTCTCCCCTGAGGTGCTTGACGGGACCATCCGAAAGCACAATCACAGGGGTGCTCCCTTTGCCCTTTTAGCCGAACGAGCAGAATATAAAAGGGCAAGCACAGGAGCCGGGCAACCCAACTTAATGACCAAAGACATAGTTCTGAAACCGATGCATATAAAGCGAATTCCAAGACGCCAAACGCACAATGGTTAAGGCGATTTGTGTGTGAAATTGAGACCTGGTCGATTAGCCGGTGACCTTGAATCATACCGAACAGGTTCACGAGGAGAGGAAGGGAAAAAGTATATGCCGAAAATAGGACAAATCTATTGTATACAAGTATATGCCGAAACCACGTGCGTCAAGCAATTTTGCATTTCATCAACCACTCTTATAACTCAGATTTTCTGAAGAAGTTGTTTACAAGTATGTGATCAGAAATAAAGTTCTGTAGGAGTTGTTGTATCGGGTGTCTTTGATTGGTGACCAGCCGCCTCTGATATGCCATGTTGCTAGTTGACTCCTGCTTTGGATGTACCTTGATGGGTGTTGATGCGGGCGGACATTGCGAACAAAATCTTGAAAGGCTGTTGTGTTTAAAGGTGAGCTTTACGCCATGGGCAGGCTCTTTTTGGGGCGCCTACAGTTTGTTCGAAGATGTGTTGATGGTAACAGTCTGGAACAACCGAACGCTTATCATAAGTTCCCCACCGCTACCCATGGAATCTTAAGTGAAAGTTGTGCATCCTCGGCACATACTTTGCTAGTCCTAAGGTTGTTTGGTGGGGGACAGGTCCCTATTTAGGGGGGAAGGAGGGTTGCAGTTCTGGGCCTGGATCCGAACTCGCTTCCTGGCCTTTCGTGCCTTTACGGCCGATGCCGAAGCTTGTCGGTCGTCTTTGTAGCTGAATTCGGCCGCCAGTGCTAGTGCATGTTCCTCCATTCTAAGGGACCGCTCTGTATTGCCGTTGACAGTGATGACCCCCTTGGGGCCTGTCATCATGAGCTCGAGGTATGCGTAATGCGGGACTGCGTTGAACCGAGCAAACGTCGTCCGGCCGAGTAGCGCATGATAGCCGCTGCGAAAGGGCACAATGTCGAAGACCAAATCCTCGCTGCAGAAGTTATCAGGCGATCCAAACACAACCGCTAGAGTTACAGAACCCGTGCATCGGGCCTCAACACCTGGGATCACTCCCTTGAAGGTAGTGCAGCTGGGTTTGATCATTGACGGATCTATACCCATCTTCTTCACCGTGTCTGAGTAAATCATATTGAGGCTACTTCCTCCATCCATTAGGACTTTAGTGAGGTGATACCCATCTATAATGGGATCTAGACGAGGGCAGCCGAACCCCATGTCGGATACTGGTCGGATGGTCGCGCCGATCGAAGGTGATCGGGTATGCTGACCAGGGGTTATACTTTGGAGCTATAGGCTCCACGGCATAGACCTGCCGAAGGGCCCTCTTTCTCTCTTTCTTAGGTATGTGGGTGGCGTATATCATATTCACTGTTTTGACTTCAGGAGGGAATTTCTTTTGACCATCGCCCATTGGACCCCGAGGCTCATCTTCATCCTTGCTACGCGAGCTTTTGCCTTGGTCTTCAGGTTGTATCTTGCTGGCCTGTTTGAACACCCAACAGTTGCGGTGTGTGTGATTGGCTGGCTTTTCCGAAGTTCCATGGATTTGGCAAGTCCTGTCCATTATCTTCTCGAGCTGAGTGGGTCCGTCATGATTGCCTTAAGGGTGCTTCTTCCGCTGCTCGGCTCGAGAGTTGCGGAATCCGGCATTGACCGCTATGTCATTGGCATCGTTACCATTGTGCCGGCGTTTGTTCTTATTATGCTTCGGCTTTGAGTTGCCATCCTAGGCTTCAGGTGCCACAGGATCTTCAGAATTGTGGTCGCGTCTTGCCAGCCAGTTATCTTCGCCTGTGCAAAAGTGGGTCATGAAGGAGGTAAAGGCGGACATAGTCCGAGGTTTGTCCTGGCCTAGCTAGCGGGCCAGCCACTTGTCCCGAATATTGTGCCGGAAGGAGGCTATAGCCTCCTCATCCGGACAGTCTACGATTTGGTTCTTTTTAGTCAAGAATCGATTCCAAAACTGCCGGGAAGACTCATCGGGCTTTTGGACAACGTTGCTGATGTCGGAAGAGTCCAGTAGGCGGACATAGGTTCCCTGGAAGTTAGAGCGAAGCACGTCTTCCAAGTCTTCCCAACATCCTATGGAGTTTTCAGGGAGGCTGTTTAACCAGTGCCGAGCTGGCCCCTTAAGCTTAATATGTAAGTATTTGATGGCATGGAGATCATCTCCTCATGCCATATGGATATGGAGGAGGAATTCCTCGATCCATACAGTTGGGTTAGTGGTTTCTTCATACTATTCTATATTGACGGGCTTAAACCCTTCAGGGAACTGATGCCACATTACCTCATCCGTCAAACATAGTGGGTGAGCGGCGCCCCTGATCCGAGCTATGTCACGCCTATGGTCGGCGTCTGTATGGAGCCGGTTGTGCTTCCAGGCTCGGTGGTTTTGGTCGAACCATGGTCTATACTCTCCCCGTCTATTCGGTGAGTAATCCCTGGATCCATAGATGGATCTAGTACATCCTGCTCTGTGATCTAAGTCATCATGCAAGTCAAACCTGTCATTGGTTTCAAATGGCTCCTTACCCCATCTTCGGGGCATCGCCGGTATGTAACCGGTGTCATTGGCCACTCTGTCACGCCCATGAGGAGGGCGGTCCGGCTCGGCGTATGCGGTGCGATGCGGGGATGGAGTGTCCGTGAGCTCATCATCGAATTGTGGCAGCAGCCGCCTCCGAGGGTAGCTTTTGGGTTGGTTTGACAAACCAGTGATGTATGCTTCTTTGGCTAAGATGACTTTCGTCCATCGATCAGTGAGATCAGCCTGTCCGGCTTTGAGTTGTCGCTCCTTGGCCTTCAGCCTATGAGCCGTTGCTACGAGTTGCTGCCTAATTTCTTCCTGATCCTCGAGGTTATCAGGGATGTACAAGTCATCAGCTTTTGTTCGGTCTTTCTACTCGACGGGGGGAAGGTAATCGTCGCCTTTGGGGTGCTTGACGGTATCGGGGTCATTTTGGTCTGTGGGCTCGTGCGGACCCTCAAACGGGTGCTCGGCCACATCGGGATGATCATGATCGGCAGGGGTATTACCATCCCTGCTGTTGATAATAGTTCGCCTTCCCTTTTTGCTTTTGGACCGCTTATGCGATTTCCAGCGCCTTGATGGTGCATCTCCCGATTTGTCACTGTCATTGTGAGGCGTGTTGTCGCCGTTGGTGGCAGGAGTATCAACCATGTAAACGTCTTATGTAGAAGTGGCGGTCCAACTCCCGGTGTTAACAGGGGTGGGAGCATGGTCCTCTTCTTCCATGTATTCTGCCTCCTCGGAGGCATAGTCTAGCACGTTGGTTAAGTCTTCGACGGTGGCTATCAAGTGGGTGGTGGGTGGGTCGAAAAATCCATCCCAGCCCAAACTATAACCGGGCCGGACATAGATCGGGATTGATTGTCAGTGATTTTCAACGATGAGAATTTATCCATGGCCTCGTCGACCGCTGAGGGCTCGATTGGATCCAGCTGTCTAGAATGCGTGGAGTCGACCCCCATGAAGTCCACCCTTGGGGAGTGTTCGGTAGGAACACATGTCTGGTCATATGGCTTGATGGCCAGGCCAGGGTTAGAGATCGGACTCCCGCCATGGGTGACCCCATTGGCATGTCCAACGAAGGGGCTCTAGGTTAAGGCCTCAGTGTCCTTGGGGGTTACGGGAGAAGCCGTGAACCCAATTAGTGACAGGTCGCCTCAAGAGTTGACAGAAAACTCTAGGTTTCCAAATCTGACTTCCTGATCAGGGGCGAGGCTCTCAACGTAGTCTAGATGACCGGTGGAACCAGCATGCAGCACAATGCTACCGAAGGCAAAGATCTGCCCAGCGAAGAAAACGTCCATGTTGCGGACCTCTTCGTTGATGAAAAGGCGAGGCGTCAACCCCATCTCGCTCATAGAGGAACTATCAATGAAAGCACCAATGACGTTGTCAAAACCGCCGGATCTCGGGTAGGGGGTCCCGAACTGTGAGACTAGGATCGACGGTAATAGGAGACGAAGGGGACACGAGTTTACCCAGGTTTAGGCCCTCCTATGGAGGTAATACCCTACGTCCTGCTTGATTGTATTTATGGTGTAAGGGGTTACAAAGTTGATCTACCTCGAGATCGTATGTCTAACCCTAGATCAGTTCTGCTATCTATACCCTAAAACCCTCTGGCTTATATAGATGCCGAGGAGGTCTTAGGGTTTTACACATGGTCGGTTACATGCCGAAGAGATAAACATGCCTATGCACTACATCAAACGTGGAGCGCAAGCCATGCTCCTAGAAGCTTCCATCCTGGTAAATGGGCCTTTAGATCATCCAGTGTTCGGCAAGTGGCCCATACAGTCCGGCCCATACACAACAGGTAAGCTATCCGAGGACCCCCTAACATAGGACTCCCTCACTGGCCGACGGAGGAGACGTGCGGGTTGTCACGGCCGTCGAGTCAAGCTGGCGGGAGGAGGAGGCGGCAACGCCGGACGTGGGGCAGCTGGAGGCCGACTCCCGTGCCCTTGTGGTTGCCACCTGTTCTTCTGTAGCCGGCACCACAGCGGATGCAGGGGCGAGCGACGGGACGAGTCGGTCAAGAAGGATGATGCTTGACGTGATCCGTAACTGGGAGGCATTGGCTCGCGCCCAAGCCGTCATGCCTCCGCCATCTAGCGGCCCATCCCTCGTGCCCGGGGAACCGGGCCGTGTCCTGGCGCAGTGTCGCGAAGGGCTGGACAGGTTCCCGATGTCCGACGACAGCACTCTAGGGCGCACAGAGGTCAGCTTCCTTAGCCCACGTCGAGTTTTCAGTGGGGGCACACGAGCGCACCCGCTCGGTGTAGCCCCCGAGATTCGGGCCAGCTGACTGGCCATGCGGCAGCCGGGTCGGATCTTCTTTTGTTTGTTTAACTTTGGCCTCTTGGTGCAGAGCAGGTAGGGAGCGTCAAGCGGCAGGCGCTTTTCGACGAGGTGCTTCCCATCCACAACCGAGGCAAGTTCGGCTTCTGCCAGCTGTTGGAGGGGCTAAAGAGGACGCGAGGTATGTTCGTTCTAGTGGGAGAGCGCAAGTGCACCCACTCGGTGCAGCCCCTAAGAGTTGGGTCAGCTGTTTCGCAGTCGGCACGATTCTTTTGCACTTTTGGTGACTTGGGTTGATCTTTTTGCAGAAGAGCTAGAGGCCTTGACGTCGATCCGGCAAAATAGGGACGAGGTGGCCTCCGAGCGGGACCGGCTGGCGCAGGATCTCCCGGCGATCACGCCTGAGCGGGACCGGCTGGTCGGCCCGATCGTGGATGGCCAGGCGGCCCAGTAGCGCCTGAGCGCGGATCTGCATCGAGAAGTGGCGACCCGGGAGGATGCCGCCAAGCAGGCGGCCGACGCCACCCAGCGGGCCACCACTCTCTAGGGTGAGGTGGCTCGCCTCGAGAGTGAGTTTGAGGCGTTCGGGGCTGCTCTTGCTCGGGCGGAGGCAGCGTTGGAGAGGGAGCGGAACATGGGCCTTCAATTTGCCCTCGAGATGGACGATGCCTTCCAGCATGAGTTTTGCTTTCGAGTCTTCTTCCTCTGTCGGCTGCCTTTATCTTGCTTTCGACCCGTTTGTTGATTCTTTTCTTTTCTTAGACCGGTTCCTGGAGACCCGGCGTCATGCCGAGCGGGTTGTGGTGGATCACCAGGAGTGCCTGCGGCAACGCGGATAGGAGGTTGAGGAGCACGCCGGGTGGGATGTGGCAGAGCTCGGGCTGGCCATTGAGAACCGGTCGATCCATATTCAGCGCTAGATAGACCGGCTCCATACGGCCGGCAAGAAGGTGATCTCAGCCCTCTGGCCGGGTCATGGTGCCCCGGTGGGCCGCATGGCGCTATGGCTGGAGAACGCGATGGCCCGGCTCGAGGTTTGGAAGGCGTCAGAAGCTCATGCCGAGGCACAGATGGCCCTTCAGTTCGTAATGTCGAGGTACCTAGCGTCAACTTGAACCGGCTGGTCACGAAGCGCGAGGTTCCCGCAGCAGAACGGGTCGCCCATGATGGCGCCCACATCTGTCGAGCCAACGAGCTAGCCTCGTACATCGACCCGAATGAGCTCCTGCCGGCGCTTGGCGAGGACGGCGAGGCGGTTGCCGAGGACTCCTTTGGCAATCCCCAAGGACCCAAAGATGAGGAGGTTGTCAACAAGAGCACTACGTCCAGTACCGGTAGCGACACCGAAGCCTTGGAAGCCACGGAGGCGGGCTCGAAGGCCGCAGCCTCCCTTGAGCAACCTGTTGAGCCGGCCGATGATGTACCGGCAGCCTGAGTGGCCGTGCGTACTTGTATATTTTTTTCCTTGCTGAAAACTTGTTTAATTAAGTCGCATTTCCACCCACTAGGCGTGTATTGTAAAGAATCCTCGGCCTGTGGCCTTTGCTTTTAACTTCATTGACGTTTGAAATGTTTGCATGCCATCTCCTCCATTACCCTATTCCTTTTCACTCATATTTCACGCAAGAACTCCTTCCGGTTTCTGCCCCGCCTGTCGGCCAGCCCGGAGCCGGTCGGGGACTGGGATGGGGCATCGTACTTGGGAAAACAAGTGGGCCTTAGAGTTGTCTGGCTAGGGTTGGCGCGAGCCGGAAAAGGATGTTTTCTAAAGGTAACATGATCCGGCTGGACCTGTCCAGCTGCTACTCGTCAAACGTCGTTCGTGTGATAAGTTCCTTCCTACCCCATGGTTCCGCCAGTCGGAAAGCTCAGGTCGGTCTATGGCTGGGTAGGGGGGCAAGGACGGGTTGCTTGCACACACTACTTATCCACCTCGGAGAAGAGACGGCGACCCCCCGGGCCAAGGAGCCGGACCCATGTGCCTTGCTTAAAAAACAACAAGCCTTTGAAGGAATTGAAAAGGGGCGTGCCCCAAGTGCCAGCATGGGGGCCCTATTGCATTCATTAAGTTCCAACAAAAGGGACGATACATGCATAAATAGGTTTCTTAGCAGTAGAACGGTCAAAGGAGCGTTGCATTCCATGGGCGCTCCATCTCCTCGCCAGAGGCGTCCCTTTTGCGCTTCTACGACTTCTGGGCATCAATCAAGTAGTAGGCATTGTTGTGCAGTGCCTTGCTGATGATGAATGGGGCCTCCCATGGGGAGGACAGCTTGTGCTGGCCGGGTATTTGCTAGATCCGTCTAAGCACCAAGTCGCCCTAACAAAAGGAGAGGGGCCGGATCTGCTGCTTGTGGTAGTGTCAGAGCTTCTGCTTGTAGACAGTCATTCGGCTGAGCGCCAGCTCACAAGCCTCCTCCAGGAGGTTGACGCCGTCTTCTCTTGCCTCCTTCGTGTCCTTCTCCATATACAGGGTGACCCGAGGTGAGTCGAACTTCACGTTTGTCGGGATGATTGCCTCGGACCTGTATAGGAGAAAGAAGGGGGTGTAGCCAATCAACCGGTTGGGCATGGTCCTGAGACTCCAGAGGACAGTCGACAACTCATCAATCCAGCGGCCGGCTGACCATACGAGGGGTGCCATGAGCCGGGGCTTGAGGTTGGTCAGGATCAGGACGTTTGCCCTTTTCGCCTGGCTGTTTGACTGTGGGTGGGCCACTAACACGAGGTCGAGCCAGATGCCCTCTTGGAAGCAGAAACGCGCCATTGCGCCCTTCACAAAGTTCGTGCCGTTGTTAGTGACGATGATGTGGGGAACGCCATAGCAGACCGTGATGTCCTTGATGAACCGGACAGCGATGGGGCCGTCCAGCTTCTTGATGGGCCTTGCCTCTATCCACTTGGTGAACTTTTCGACTGCCACGAGCAGATGCATCATGCCACCTTGTGCGGTTTTGAAGGGTCGTACAATGTCCATGCCCCAGACGGCAAAGGGCCACAAGAGTCGGATGGTCTGGAAGGCTTGTGCCGATAGGTGGCTCTGCATGCTGAAATGCTCGCACCCCTCGCACTTGTCGACCAGTCCCTTCGCCTCCTCCAAAGTTGTTGGCCAATAGAAGCCGTGATGGAGTGCCTTGGCCACCAGGGTCCTGGAGGCGGCATGATGCCCGCACTCGCCCCTGGTGGATGTCGAGGAGGATTTATTGCCCCTTCTCCATCTCGATGCAATGTTCGAAAACGTCGGTGGTGTTGCGATGAACCAGCTTGCGGTTGATGATGCTGTTGGCCAGGGCCCGGCGCTGGATTTGTCTTGTCGTGGCTTCATCAGAGGGGAGCTCTCCATGCAAGAGGAACGCCAGAATGAGTTGGGCCCATGAGGGAGCTGAGACGGGAGCCGGCTGGAGCTCAAGCGGGGCGTCGGAGGTAGCTGGAGCCCCCATGACTAGCTGACCAATCCCCGGGACCGGGACGCTGATCCCCGAGACTGAGATAGTGTGAGGGGCGTCGATTGCCATCATGATGGCCATGGAACCGGAGTTGGCCATTGCAGGGGCATTGGAGGTTGGAGCCAACATGGCTGGCATGATAGCCGGACCTGGTGGTGCCGATAGGGCAGCCGGGCCCGACGGCGCTGGTAGAGCAGCCAGGGCCCATGGTGTCGGCTCGGTGGCTGGTCCGGCGAAGAGCCGGCAGCATTAGCAGGCACAAAGATAGACTCTGATTCGGGGGAGGACTTGATCGAAGGCTTGTGCAGCCGCTCAAGGGGGACGCTAGATGGGATGGCTTGCCGGGTGGAGCCGATCTTTGCCAGCGTATCGACCGCTTCGTTTTCCACTTTGGGAATGTGGTGGGACTCGCAGCCCTCGCAGGAGCTGGTGAGCTGGTGGACGAGGAAGCGATAGCTGGCCATGTTGGCATCCCTGGCGTCCCATTCGCCAGATACCTGCTGCACCACGAGGTCGGAGTTGCCAAAGCAGAGGATGCGTTGGATCCCAATTTCCTTGGCGAGCCAAAGGCCGTGTATGAGCGCTTCCTACTCGGCCACGTTGTTGGAGGCGGCAAAGACGATCTGGAGTGTGTACTTGATCTGGTCCCCCTTCGGGGATGATAGGACAATGCCGGCTCCCAGGTCGTTCCGCATCTTCGAGACGTCGAAGTGCATACGCCAATGTGTGGAGTCCGGGGGAGACGGCATGAACTTGGTTTCGGCCCAGTCGACGAGGAAGTCGGCCATCGTCTGTGACATGATGGTGGTGTGCGGATCATACCGAATCTCGTGGTCAGCAAGGGCGATGGCCCATTTGGCGATCCGGCCGGTGGCATCCCGGCCGCTCATGATCTCGCCGAGCGGGGCCATGCTCACCATGGTAATAGTGTGCTCCTAGAACTACTGCTTGACCTTCTTGGCGGAGAAGTATATGTCGTAGCACACCTTTTGGTAGTGGGGGTAGTTCTGCTTGGAGGTGGAGAGGATCTCGCTAAGGTAGTAGACGGGACGCTGGACCAGCAGCGTTTTTCCCTCCTCCGGTCGCTCCACCACCAGCACGATGCTGATCACGCGGGTGGTCGCCGCGATGTATGCGAGTATCGGCTCCTGCTCAGCCATAGCCGCCAGGACGAGAGCGCTAGAGAGTGCGCGCTTGAGGTCACGGAATGCCTCATCTGCCTGGTTGGTCCACTAGAACTTGGGTGTCTTCCTCAAGAGCTGGTAGAGGGGCAAGGCCTTCTCCCCCAGCCAGTTGACGAACCGGCTGAGCAAGGCAAGGCAGTCGACGAACTTCTGGACGTCACGGAGCTTGGCCGGCTTTTGCATGTGCTTGATGGCCCTAATATTCTCCGGGTTAGCTTCGATGTTGTGAGCGGACACGAAGAAACATAGGAGCTAGCCAGCCGGCACGACGAAGACACATTTCTCCGGGTTGACCTTGATCTTGTATTCGCGTAGGTTAGCGAAGGTCTCTCGGAGATCGTCGAAGAGGCTGAAATGCTTCTTGGTCTTGACGATGATGTCGTCCATGTAGACGTGGACGTTCCTGCCGATCTGAGGCAGGAAACACCTCTGCATACAACACTGGAAGGTAGCGCCCGCATTCTTCAGGCCAAAGGACATGGTGATGTAGCAGTAGGCCCCAAATGGGCAGATGAAGGAGGTCTTAAGCTGGTCGGCTGGATCTAGCTTGATCCGGTGGTAGCCTGAGTAGGCGTCCAAGAAGGACAACAGATCAAAGCCGGCCATGGAGTCAATGACTTGATCGATCTATGGCCGGGCGAATGGGTCCTTGGGACATGCCTTGTTCAGGCTCGTGTAGTCAAATAAACATGTGCCAAGTTTTGTTTGTCTTTAGCACCAGGACTGAGTTGGCCAGGCAGTCTGGGTGGAATACTTCCATGATAAAGCCGACTGCGAGCAGCCAGGCGATCTCTTCTCCTATAGTAAGCCACTTCTCCTAGGAGAAATGGCACAGGGGTTGCCTGACCGGCTTCGCATCCGGACGCACATGAATTTTTTGCTCGGCGAACTTCCTCGGAACACCCGACATGTCTTGTGGAGACCATGCAAAGATGTCCTGATTCTCACGGAGGAAGTCGATGAGCTCACCTTCCTATTTGTTGTCGAGGCGGGCGTTGATGGTGACGCACTGCTTGGCATTGGTCGGGTCGAGCGACACCTGCTTGCTGTCGTTGGACAGCTGGAATGATGCCTCGCTGACCGATTGAGACGGAGGAGCCGGCATGGCCGGCTGGCCAGAGGTGTGTGCCACGAGATGGTCGATCTGTCGCTTCTCCTCTGCTATCTCCAAGGCTTCGGCCAGCCGGCTGCTGTCGCATGCACATACGATCGACATCTTGTAGTCGCTGGCGATGGTGATGATGCCCTTGGGACCTGTCATCTTAATCTTGAGGTAGGCGTAATGGGGGACAACCATGAACTTGACGAGGTCCGGCCTTCCCAGCAGCGCGTGGTAGGGACTATCGAGGTCCACTACCTCGAACCATATCGGTAAGTGGCAGAAGTGGCTCTGGCCACCAAAGAGAACACAGAGCTCAATCTTGCTGATGGGGTGCAGGATTTTCCTGGCACGATGCCGTGGAAAACCATCTAGCTCGCTCGCAGGTCTTTCTCCTGGAGCCCCAGCTTGAGCATCGTGTCGCGATAGAGGATGTTGATGCTGCTGTCCCCGTCGATCAACACCTACGAGAAACGGCAGGTGCGTCTCTCAAGGACGATGGTGGGATCGAGGACGAGGGCATATCTGCCAGGGCTTGGAATTACGGTTGGGTGGTCCGCCTGGCTCCAGGTAACCGGCTTCTCGGACCAGTGCATGAACTGGGGGTTGAACACATGGTGGCGTTCACCTCGCGCTGGAGCCAGCACTTGGTGTGCTTGTCCGTCTCCTCACTAGTGAAGATGACGTAGGATCCGTCCTGGTTGGGGAACAGATTTAGTAGGCGGCCGTCGCGCGGGGCTGGAGCAGGAGCCCGAGCTGGCACCGATGCACGGAGAGGTGGCACCGGAGGATCCAGAAGGCCTTCCCCTCGGGCCAGCCGCTGCGAGAATCCGAACGGCCGGAGCGTATGCGTTGACGCCTTGGCCCCGGAATGATGCTTGCAGGGAAGGTCGAACTTCTGTTTGAAGGTGAGCTTGGGCTTCCACGCGGCCTTGCCGGTGTGCTAACACTGGCTGGAAGCATGGGCAGCCGGCTACTCTTCTTCGATGGTGGCGACCTGCCGGCTCCTGTAGCGGGAATCCGGCTTGTCGGTTTTGCGCTTGTTGTTCTGCGGCTATCGGTTGTCGACAGTCGGTTGTGACGCAGCCGGTGGCGGGGCTGCCTTGCCAGGCATGCTGACCTTGACCCGCATTGCGGAGTCAGGCATGGAGTACTTGTCCGCCTTGGCCATGAGGTCTACCAGGGTTGTTGGCTCAGAGCACGAGAGCTTGTGCTTGAGGTGGGTACCGTCGCGGCAACCCTTGATGAAGTACCAGATGGCCTGCACCTCGTGCACTCCTTCGCAGGAGTTGCGGAGCTTGGTCCATCGGGTGAGGTAGTCATGGAGGGCCTCGTCAGGGCCCTGAGCGCACATGGCTAGTTTGCAGGGGCGGCCGGGCCACTTGTAGGTGCCGGTGAAGTTGCGGATGAATGCCTCCTCGAAGTCCATCCATGTGTTGATGCTACCGGCCGCCGGGGTATTTCGCGAGGTGCGGGCTGAGCCGGTCAGCATGAGGAGGACATAGCACACGGCTACGTGCTTGTTTCCCATGGCTATGCCGACCGCGGTGGTGTAGTCAATAGCCAGTCCTTCGGCTTGGCGGCGCCGTTATACTTCGGGGTGTCACGCGGGAGGGTGAAGCCGGTTGGAAACAGCTCGTTGCGGATCTGGGGGCCGAAACACATCGGGTCGATCGACCCCTCCTCCTCGAGGAGGGCCGACTACGCCAGGCGGTCGAGGCACAGACGAGCTTTGTTCTTGATATGGGGGACCCGCAGTTCAATCCGGGCCACGAGATCGACGCGAACCACATGCGGGGGAAACCGTGTCGGGTCCCGCCATGGAGGCAGGGTGTGTTCGCGACTGTGCCGGTTACCACCAGCCGGCACCTCATTATGGCGGTTGCCGCTAGCCAGGAGGTCGTTGCGCCAGCCGCTCACAGCCGGCTGGTCATTCCCGTGCTGCTGGGGACGCTGAGTGTGGCTTCCCTTAGCCTGCCGGCCGGAGGCACGAGGGGAGACGGAGGGCTGGGTCGGCTGACGACCAGTAGCCCCAGTGTCCTCACCCTCGGGACGGGGAGCCTCGGAGACGGCTCCGACGGGGTTGAGCCCAGCTTGCTACGCGTTCGCGATGTCAATGAGGTCCTTGATGTGCTGCTCGCAAAGCACGCTCCTCACCCTCCAACGTAGCCAGGTCCTCATAAGCTACCTTGGCTGCCTCAGGTTGGCCGCGGGGGTGTCGTAGACGGGCAGTCTGCGACGAGGATCTTCGCAACCATGCGGCCGTGATCACGTACAGCCCCACACCGGCTGGGCTCGGTGCCAGCCGGGGTGAGGCCATTAGCGGAGATATACTCACACTGTGCGGCTTCCATCCGGCATCGCTCGGTCGTGAGTGCATTGGCATCCTTGAATAGCTGTCGGCGGGCCACCTCCAGCTCGGTTGTGGCGGTGGCCGTGTTCGCCGTTGGAGCGATGAGGGTGCAAAGACCCCGATGGGTAGCGCCGAGCGGGTCGGAGGAACCGGCGCGGGCGGCGGCCACATCAGCCTCAGCTCGTGCTTAGCCAGAAGAGGTGGAGGATGCGGTGACCATTACCCCCGCGCGGACGCAGGAGCAGTCGACCTTGCCCAGGGCAAGTGCACCAATGGACGAGGGCGGGTCATTGCAGTCGAGTACCTGGCTAGCGTACTCGCCAGCTGCTGGCTCGCCAGCAAGGCTCAGCGTGCCAAAGCGCTCGGTGAGCGCGGCGATGTCGATCGAAGGGTCACTGCCGAGGCCGACAACATCGCCCGTAGGGCCCGGGGGAACGACGTTTCGGCCCGCAAAAGCAAGCCACACAAGCATGTAGTTCCGCCTGGATGCGGGGCAGCCAGGGGAGGTGGTGAACGGTCCCGCTCGGAGCGTGACTCCGGCCAGCGCCGCGAAGGGCTCCATTGTGGGCGCTAACTATCGTCGTTTTCTCACGATAGATGGCATGGGTAGTGATACGTCTCCAATGTATCTTTAATTTTTAATAATGTCATGTTATTATATTATCTATTTTGGATGTTTAGTATGCACTAATATGCTATTTTATATTATTTTTGGGACTAACCTATTAATTTGTAGCCTAGTGCTAGTTTTTGTTTTTCCTTGTTTTTGAGTATTGCAGATATGGAATACTAAACAGAGTCCAAACGGAATAAAATCTTCGGAATGATTTTTTTCTGGAGGAAAGAGATCTCTCAAACTTGGAGTGCATGGCAGGGCATCTCCTAGGAAGTCACAAGCCAGGGAGGCGCGGCCACCCCCTTGGCTGCGCCTAGTAGGCTTGCCATCTCCTGGCAGGTCTCCTAACCCTATTCTTCGTCCTATAAATACCCAAATATTCCCCCAACATAAAAAAAGAGCCACACAAATACTTTTCCGCCGACAGAAGCTTCCGTTCCTGAGAGATCCAATCTTGGAGCCTCTTCCGGTAATCTGCCGGAGGGGGTTTTGATCATTGAGGGCATCTATATCAACTCCATTGCCCCTCCGATGATCCGTGAGTAGTCCACCACAGACCTACGGGTCCATATCTAGTAGCTAGATGGCTTCTTCTCTCTCTTTGATCTTCAATACCATGTTCTTCATCATCTTCATGGAGATGTATCCGATGTAATACTCTTTTGTGGTGTGTTTGCCAAGATCCGACAAATTGTGGGTTTATGTTCAGATTATCCATGAATCTTATTTGAGTCTTTTCTGAATTCTTATATGCATGATTTCATATCTTTGCAAGTCTCTTCGAGTTATTGGTTTGGGTTGGCCAACTAAATTGGTAATTCTTGCAATGGGAGAAGTGCTTAGTTTTGGGTTCAATCTTGCGGTATCCTCACCCAGTGACAAAGTAGGGGTAGCGAGACACGTATTTGTAGGATGGAGAGAGGCATGTCTAGAGGGGGGTGAATAGACTACTAGGAGTAATTTAAAACCTAACCTTTTCCCAAGTTAATTGGTTGGCAGATTTTAGTAGTTTTAACAACTCTAGCAAGTCTAACAGCCCTACACATGCATGTCTAAAAATATGGCAGCGGAAAGTAAAGACATTGCACATGTAAGTAAAGATATGGGATAGGAAGAACAAACACAATAGGAGACACAAGGATTTTTCCCATGGTTCAGATAGGTGGTGCTATCGTACGTCCACGTTTATGGAGTCTTCAACCCACGAAGGGTAACGGTCGTGAGAGACCACAGAGGGCTCCACCCACAAGGGTCCACGAAGTAGCAACCATGACCATTCCATACGGCTTCCGTCCATGAAGGACTAGCCTCACTATCGATAGATCTTCACGAAGTAGGTGCTCTCTTGCCCTTACAAACTTCTTGGTTCACTCCACAACATGAAGTACGAGGCTCCCAACCGACACCTAACCAATCTAGGAGGCACCACCCTCCAAAAGGTAATAGGCTCGGTAATGACGATGAACTCCTTGCCCGTGTGCTTCAAGATGATAGAATCCTCAACATACAATCTCTTTCTCATAGATTTGGCTTGGTAGAAGAGACGGGATTGGTGGAAAGCAACTTGGGGAGGCTAGAAATCAAGATCCATATGGTTGGAGTGGAAGATCTTGACCTCAACACAAGGGTAGGTGGTTCTCTCTGAGAAAATTGAGTAGGATAGGTATGGAATAGTTCTGAGTGCTTCTTTTCGAGTGGGTGGTGGTGAAGGGGTATATATAGGCATCCCCAAAAATCCAACTATTACACACTATAAGTCAGACTCGGTGACACCGATGTGTAAATCTCGGTGGTACCGAAGTGACTAAAAGTGGCCACTTTTGAATCTCGGAGGGACCGATATACAATTCTCGGTTGCACCGACAAGGTGACCAATGGTCAGATTTACCAGACTTGATGACGCCGATACACCATTATCGGTCGGACCGAAAAAGAGAACTTGCGTAACAGGAAGTTGGCAACCCAACTCGGTGGCACCGAGTGAAGTGTCGGCTGCATCGAAGTGTTAGGGTTTGGCTGAGTCTGTCTAGGGTTTGGAACTTGGTGGCATCGGGATAGAATGTTGGTTGCACCGATTTGCATGTTTGGCTTAGGGCAGACTTTGGTGGGAGAGTATGTGGATGTTTTGGTGACTGTCACTTGTGCACGTTTGAGCATATTGTTCACCATCAAACTTTACCCCCTTTTAATATTATTGGATTTCCTATAGACTCAAAGTGATTTCTCACAAATGTAAAATGTAGAGTCCTCTTGCTTGAAGCTTGCCAACCTATTTCCTTGAATCTTGGGGTAATTCCACAATCTCCACAATCCTTTTGCCAACTCAACTCTCCATGGACTATTATCTGAAATACACTAGATAGAAGTTGTTAGGCCAAGAGACAATGTATGTTATCATGAATTATCAAAACCACCAAGAGAGCATGTTGTGCTTTCAATCTCCCCCTTTTTGGTAATTGATGACAACATACAATCAAAGCTTCAATTAAAGATATGCATGAATGCAATGAAGAATTTGAGAGACACATGACTTAGATTTGCTCCCCCTAAATGTGTGTAGTCCTTTAAAGGATAGTTGCTTGGGAATGCATGGACACACATATGAATGAAAGGGATATAAGAGTCATGTCTATCCTGGGTATATGCATCAATATATGTGAATGAAATGTATATTATTGATCAAGACTTCACTCTTGCAAACAATATGTTCAATAACCAAGAGATCATGTTGATCAAAGATATGATGCATATACTTACCTTGAGTTCTTGAGCATTCTAGTAGTAGAGACACACTTGACAAAACAATGTTAGAAGAAACAAGAGTATTCTACTAAACAAAAGCAATAGAACTCAACAAGTAAATACTAAATCTTGGTACTTTAGATATTGAGAACATATATAAAGAGTGTATCTTAGAATTGATATGTCTCCAAGATCATTTAGCATTAAACTATTACATCTTTTCTCCTCTTTGATATAAATATGGTAGTACATCCTCTCCCCCTAAATCTCAGCATGTAGATATTGGTATCAGATAGGGTGAGAAAAGCAATCCTTTGTTCACTTGAGACTTTTCTCCAAAAGTAATTTTCTTCCCTTACATTGTTGTTTCTCTCCTTGATTATATAAGTGAACTTTTGATATTTTCCTCCCCCCCCTTTGCATAAGCATGTAACTCTCCCTTTAGCATGAAGCTTTGATATTCTCCCCTTTGGCATAAAGTACCAAAAAGGTTAAACTTGGGAGTAGTGACAGGGATCATTGATGAGGAAAGAATCCCGGAGATCAAGGGTCATTGAAAGTAGGGTCCATTTAGAAGACTAAGGGAATCATTGAATGTAGCTTCTCTCCCTTTGGCAAATTTGAGGTTTCTACTCCTTGGAGCTAGGGATCCTTGAATAAAGAATTTCTCCCCCGAAGTGTTCTTTGTTCTTCTCCCCCTATATATATATATATATATATATATATAATTTTGAAGGAAGGGGTCATCGAAGGAACAAGAATACTTCAAGAACAGAAGCAAATAAGCAATATCAACGAAACTCATATTTAGAAAGAAAGAGAAAATCGATGACATCGGGATGAACAAATCGATAGTACCGAGATTTCGTTGTGCATCTCATCTACAGATTCGATAGGACTGAGTTATCTATATCGGTGTCTTCGAAAGATAAACCAACTTTCTGTTTTCAGAGAGATAAACGAAATTGTTTCAAAAAGAAAGAAAGAAAACGAAAGATTTACAAGGGACATCAAATAGATAAGATTTGAGTGGTTACAAGAAATGATATAGATAGAGAACAAATCACGCAAGATTCTTAACTAAATGATGGGTGGTGACTAGGTCACCTATGTTAGAGTATATTGACTTAGGAGCCAAGCAAGAATGCTTGATCATAGGTCATACTCATTGTTTAAGCTCGAAATAGGGTTACCATTTTTCGATAAAGAATTTTGATGTCTTCATATCACTTGAGTTGCTTTAGCCCATGTCTTGGAGTAAAGCATTTTCAAGGATATGAGTACATACCTTGAATGATGTCGATGATGTTGCTCGTAGGTAAATTTGTTGAGGATGCTCAAGGTTGATTAAGATCATCTTGAATTTGAAGCAATCCTTCTCATTCTAGTACACTCATTACCTGTAAAGGTTAGTCATGCATGGAAGAACAATGGATATATCCTATTGACATGATACCACTTACAGATTTTGCAACTAAGATCAAGTATATGTCAAGGATATGCTTTTGTTGTCTTCTTCCTTCCATCATCAAGAGAGGTTGTGGATACTTGGTAATGACAAGATTGCTTATGATTGGAGTTGATGGCAATCTTGTGGAATGAAGTTCTTCCAAGTACCTACAAAAGGTTAGATTCAATACAAGCGAGCATAGAATTCCATGGCATATGATAATGAGTTATGGGAACATGGAGATAATAATAAAGCTCATGCCCTTGCTTGCAACCGAGTGAGTCTAGCTCTGGTTTGAAGCATCAATGATGTTCAACTCACTCCTCAAATGACAAAATGTTTTCTCATAAAGTGGCTTGGTGAAGATATCGGCCAATTGTTTGTTAGTGCGAACATGCTTAAGATTGATATCTCCTTTGGCAACATGATCACGAATGAAATGATGTCGGACTTGAATATGTTTGGTTCGAGAATGTTGCACAGGATTATGTCCAATTTTAATAGCACTTTCATTGTCGCAAAGTAATGGAACATTTTTAACATGAATAACATAATCCTTAAGCGTTTGTGTCATCCATAGTAATTGCGCACAACAAGATCCAGCAGCAATATACTCATCTTTGACAGTAGATAGAGATACCGAGTTTTGTTTCTTGGAGGACCAAGACATAAGAGATCTACCTAAAAATTGACAAGTACCTGAGGTGGATTTTCTGTCAACCTTGTCTCTGGCATAGTCTGAATAGGAATAGCCAACAAGATTAAAAGAAGATCCCTTGGGATACCAAATGCCGAAGTTTGGTGTTTGTATCAAGTATCTCACAATACGTTTCACAGCCACAAGATGACACTCTTTAGGTGCAGCTTGATATCTAGCACACATGCAAAAACTAAGCATAATATCGGGACAAGATGCACACAGATATAATAGTGAACCAATCATAGATCGATAAACCTTTTGATCAACCGGTTCATCCTCCTTGATAAGGTCAACATGTCCCCTAGTGGGCATTGGAGTTTTCATACCTTTGCAATCCTACATGTTGAACTTCTTGATCAAGTCCTTGGTATACTTAGTTTGAGATATGAAAGTTCCTTCTCTTGATTGCTTGATTTGCAATCCAAGAAAGAATTTCAGCTCACACATCATAGACATCTCATACTTCTCGAACATCAACCTTCCAAATCTTTCACTAAATTGAGGGTTAGTGGAACCAAAGATAATATCATCCACATAAATTTGGCATGCAAATAATTCTCCATTAACTCTCTTAGTGAACAAGGTTGCATCAATTTTACCAATTTCAAAACCTTTTTCAATGAGAAACTTTGTTAAGCATTTATACCAAGCACGAGGGGCTTGCTTAAGACCATAAAGAGCTTTGTGAAGCTTGTAAACATGATTAGGTTTCTTAGGATTCATAAAACTAGGTGGTTGCTTAACATAGAATTCTTACTCTATTTCACCATTTAAAATGCACTTTTGATGTCCATATGATAAAGCATGATATCATGGTGATTAGCATAGGCAAGTATAATACGAATAGCTTCAAGTCGAGCAACGGGGGCATAGGTCTCACCGTAGTCCATACCTTCGACTTGCCTATATCCTTAAGCTACGAGACGAGCCTTGTTGCATACAAATTGACCATCTTCGTCTTGTTTGTTTGGAAACACCCATTTGGTTCCAATGATGTTGTGCTCATCTTTGGGCTTGTCCACGAGTGTCCACACTTTGTTTCTCTCGAAGTTGTGTAGCTCTTCATGCATTGCGTTCACCCAATCCGCATCTTTAAGAGCTTGTTCTACCTTTGAAGTCTCAATGCTAGAGATGAAGGAATAATTCTCACAAAAGTTAGCTAGACGGGTTTTAGAGCGAGTGATTCTCCCTGTTTGTATATCACCAAAGATTTGGTTTAGGGGATGGTTCTTGGTCACTTGAGCTCGAACACGGGTCAGATTCCGATTGCTGGATGGTGGAGCTTCTTCTTCTTCATTATCACCTCGTTCATCTTCATTATTGTTGAGGGTTTCATTCCCTTGAGGTGGTGGTTAAGGTGGTTCTAGTGGATCTTCATGATGCACTTCCTCCTCTTCATCATCTTGTCGTGTACCACTCGTGGACACCTCCATGTCGTGTTGAGGTTCACCTTGACGTGAGGTAGGGGCTTCCACTTGAGTTGATGAAGTACTCCCCTTCACCTCCATGGGACGAATTTTGCTGATGGGTAGATCTAGTATGGCTTCCAAAGGATCCTTATCACCTACATCATTTGGCAATTGTTCGACTTGCGAACCATTAGATTCATCAAACTTCACATCTACCGTCTCTTCAACTTTTTGAGTGAAGTTGCTGTAGACACGGTAAGTGTGAGAGTTCGATCCGTAACCAAGTAGGAATCCTTCATGAGATTTAGTAGCAAATTTAGTATGACGATGCTTATAAAAAATTTAGCACTTTGAGACAAATACCTGAAAGTATTCAACTTGGGGTTTGTTATCGGTGAGTAGCTCGTATGCCATTTTACCGAGAAGCTTGTGCAAGTAAAGTTGGTTTGTGGCATGACATGTTGTTTCAACGGCTTCTGCCCAAAAGTGTCTTGGCGTCTTCTATTCATCAAGCATCATTCTTGCCATCTCAATGAGCGTACGGTTCTTCCTCCCAACAACTCCATTTTTTGAGGTGTGTACGTAGCCGAGAACTCATGTGAGACAGCTTCTTTGTCAAGAAAGGTATCCACATGGGTGTTCTTGAACTCCGATCCGTTATCACTTCAAACCATCTTGATCTTCACTTCAAACTGATTTTGCGCTTTGCGAGCGAAGTTCATGAAGATCTTTTGCACCAGTGACTTATCATCAAGAAAGAATACCCACGTAAACCTGGCAAAATCAAAAACTATAACTAGACCATAGGAATTTCCACCGAGACTCTTATAAGCATTGGGACCAAAAAGATCCATGTGAAGTAACTCGATCGGTCTCCTAGTAATCATGATATTCTTAACTGGATGACTTCCACCTACTTGCTTTCCAACTTGACAAGCACTACAAAGTCTATCTTTGTCAAAGATAACATCATTAACACCAAGTATATGATCACCTTTGATTACCTTATGTAGATTGTGCATGCCTACATGTCCAAGTCTTCTATGCCAAAGCCAACCTTTAGAAGATTTTGCAATTAAACAAGTGTGAGGTTTGGATCTTTTAGTGAAATCAACAATGTATAGATCACCTCTACAGAAACCGGTAAAGACCATTTTATGATTATCTTGAAACACTTGGCAATCGACTTTCGTGAATAAAACATTGAAACTGAAGTCGGCAAGTCTAGATACGGAAAGAAGATTGTAGCCAAGGGATTCAACAAGCATAACATTTTGAATAGAGCTATCATGGGATATGGCCACCTTACCAAGGCCAAGTACCTTACCCTTAGAGTTGTCTCCAAAGGTCACGTATTGTCGCGGACCTTGATTAGGCATGATCTCTTGGAACATGCCTCTATCACCGGTCATCTGATCCGTACATCCGCTATGAAGAATCCACTCTTTTCCTCCGGACATGTAATCTCTAAAGTTTGCCACAAGACTCAGATTCTTCATGATCTTCTCATACTCGATGTCGAACAACTCATCTTCTTCATAGTAGCCATTTTCCACATTGTCATCATCAAGTGGGAAATCCTCGTCATAAAGAACAAGGGATTCATTAGAATAGTGATCACGACAATGCTCAAATTTATGAATGCGAATGACTTCAAAGATAATGTTGTTGAAGTGGTGACATCTCCTTTAGCACGCATAAGATCACGTCAAAGTTTGGATCACTAGGCTTCATTTTGTGAAAGGCAACAGTTTTATGAAGAATTTCATCAAGATTTCCTAGGGAAAGATTTGGATATCGTTTCTCCAAATCAGTCCATAAGGTGTAAGCACATGCAAAGTTCTTCATTTGAGAAAGCACGAATCTTGGTAAACCTCTAACAATAAGATTTAAAGTTCTTAGGTTACCAAGCATGTTAATTTCCTCTTCGTGTGTGGGATGCAATTCATCAATGGGGAGCACATAGGGATTTTAAATATATTTAGTCAAATGGAATCTATTGAATAGACCAATCATGGCATTCTTCCATTGACTATATTAATCTCCATCAAGAATGGGCACTCTACAACTCAAACTCTCCATTCTAGACACATCCATCTTCCTCCACGGTGATTAAACCGAAGCAATAGAGACCAAAGCTCTGATACCACGTGTACGCTCAATAGAAGCATGTCTAGAGGGGGGTGAATAGACTACTAGCAGTAATTTAAAACCTAACCTTTTCCCAAGTTAATTGGTTGGCAGATTTTAGTAGTTTTAACAAGTCTAGGAAGTCTAACAGCCCTACACATGCATGTCTACAAATATGGCAGTGGAAAGTAAAGACATTAAACAAGTAACTAAAGAGATAGGATAGGAAAACGCAATAGGAGGCGCAATGATTTTTCCCGTGGTTCCGATAGGTGGTGCTATCGTACGTCCACTTTTATGGAGTCTTCAACCCACCGAGAGTAATGGTCGCAAGAGACCACAGAGGGATCCACCCACAAGGGTCCACGAAGTAGCAACCTTGACTATACCATGATGACCTACGTCCACGGAGGACTAGCCTAACTGGGGGTAGATCTTCACGAAGTAGGCGATCTCCTTGCCCTTACAAACTTCTTGGTTCACTCCACAACACGAAGTAGGAGGCTCCCAAGCGACACCTAACCAATCTAGGAGGCACCACCCTCCAAAAGGTAATAGGCTCTGTAATGACGATGAACTCCCATCTCTTGTGCTTCAAGATGATAGAATCCTCAACACACAATCTCTTCTCACAGATTTGGCTTGGTAGAAGAGATGGGATTGGTGGATAGGAACTTGGGGAGGCTAGAAATCAAGATCCATATGGTTGGAATGGAAGATCTTGACCTCAACACAAGGGTAGGTGGTTCTCTCTCAGAAAACTGAGTAGGATAGGTATGGAATAGTTCTGAATGCTTCTTTTCGAGTGGGTGGTGGTGAAGGGGTATATATAGGCATCCCAAAAATCCAACCGTTACACACTATAAGTCAGACTCGATGACACCGATGTGTAAATCTCGGTGGTACTGAAGTGACTAAAAGTGGCAACTTTTGAATCTCGGAGGGACCGATATACAATTCTCGGTTGCACCGACAAGGTGACCAACGGTCAGATTTACCAGACTCGATGACACCGATTCACCATTCTCGGTCGGACTGAAAATGATAACTTGCATAATAGGAAGTTGGCAACCCAACTCGGTGGCACCGAGTGTAGTGTCGGCTGCACTGAAGTGTTAGGGTTTGGCTGAGTCTGTCTAGGGTTTGGAACTTGGTGGCACCAGGATAGGAATGTTAGTTGCACCGATTTGCATGTTTGGCTTAGGGCAGACTTTGGTGGGAGGGTATGTGGATGTTTTGGTGGCTATCACTTGTGCATGTTTGAGCATATTGTTCACCATCAAACTTTACCCCCTCTTAATAGTATTGGCTTTCCTATAGACTCAAATTGATTTCTCACAAATGTAAAATGTAGAGTCCTCTTGCTTGAAGCTTGGCCAACCTATTTCCTTGAATCTTGGGGTAATTCCACAATCTACACAATCCTTTTGCCAACTCAACTCTCCATGGACTATTATATGAAATACACTAGATAGAAGTGTTAGTCCTAGAGACAATGTATGTTGTCATGAATTATCAAAACTACCAAGAGAGCATGTTGTGCTTTCAATATTGTATTGTTGCCATCAAGGGTAACAATATAGGGATTTCATCATATTGCTTGAGTTTATCCCTCTACATCATGTCATCTTACCTAATGTGTTACTCTGTTCTTCATGAACTTAATATTCTAGATGCAGGCAGGAGTCGGTCGATGTGTGGAGTAATAGTAGTAGATGTAGAATCGTTTTGATCTACTTGACACGGACATGATGCATATATGCATAATCATAGCCTTGGATATCTCTATGATTATTCGCGTTTCTATCAATTGCTTGAAAGTAATTTTTTTACCCACCGTGATATTTTCCTTCAAGGGAGAAGCCTCTAGTGAAATCTATGGCCCCTGGGTCTACTTTCCATAATATATTTTCAGATCTGTAAACCAAAAATACCAAAAATACCTTGCTGCAATTTATTTACCTTTTACTTTCCGCAATCGTTTACATCTATCTCTATCAGATCTAATCCTTGCAAATAACCATGAAGGGATTTACAACCCTTTTATAGAAATGGGTGCAAGAGTTTGATTGTTTCTGTAGGTGCATCCATTGGTGACTTGCTTGTTCCTCCTACTAGATTGATACCTTGGTTCTCATCAAGTGAGGGAAATACTTATCTACTTCACTGAATCACCCTTTCCTCTTCAAAGGAAAACCTACCCAAGCTCAAGAGGTAGCAAGAAGGATTTCTAGCGCCATTGTCAGGGAGGATACATAGCAAGTCAAGACAAGAACTCTCTCGTCAACTCGCCAATTTCTGGCGTCGTTGCCGAGGAGGATACACATCAAGCCTACCAAGTACCCATCACAAACTCATTTCTTGCATTTACATTATTTGCCATTTGTCTCTCGTTTTCCTCTCCCCCATTTTTAAAATGATTTTCAGAAAATACCAAAAATATTTGCCTTTTTATTCGCCCTTCTTCTATTCGCCTTTTCGTTTGCCTTTTGCTTGCTTGTTTGTTTGATTTCTTGCTTTATGGTGATGTTTGAGAATACCAAGTTGTGTGACTTTTCCCATACTAATAATTATTATTTTATTAGTACTCCGATTGCTCCCACCACTAGTGCGAAATCTTATGAAATTAATGCCACTTTGCTCAACCTTGTTATGAAAGAACAATTTTCTCGCCTTCCTAGTGAAGATGCCGCATCCCATCTAAATACCTTTATTGAGTTGTGTGATATGCAAAAGAATAAAGATGTGGATAATGATATTTTTAAATTGAAGCTATTTCCGTTCTCACTACGAGATCGTGCTAAAACTTGGTTTTCATCTTTGCCTAAAAATTGTATTGATTCACGGAATAAGTGTGAAGATGCTTTTATTTCCAAGTACTTTCCGCCTGCTAAGATCATCTCACTTAGGAACAATAGAATGAATTTTAAGCAACTTGATCATGAGCATGTTGCATAATCTTGGGAGAGGATGAAATTAATGATTAGGAATTGCCCTGCACATGGTTTGAGTTTATGGATGATTATACAATTTTTTATGCGGGATTGATTTTTGCATCTAGGAATCTTATAGATTCAGCCGCAGGTGATACTTTTATGGAAATCATATTAGGAGATTCTACTAAAGTCCTAGATAATATTATGACAAACTACTCTCAATGGCATACCGAAAGATCTCGTACTAGTAAAAATGTGCATGCTATGGAAGAAATAAATACTTTGACTGATAAGATGGATGAATTGATGAAATTGTTTGCTAGTAAGAGTTCTCCTATTGATCCCAATGATATGCCTTTGTCTTCTTTGATTGGAAATAATAATGAATCTATGGATGTGAATTTTGTTGGTAGGAACAATTTTGGTTATAACGCGTATAGAGGTAATCTCAACCCTAGGTCGTTTCCTAGTAATTCCTCTAATGATTATCATAATTCCTACAACAATTATTATCGAAATCATAATAATATGCCCTCGCAACTTGAGAATGTTGTTAAATAATTTATTGGTTCACAAAAGGTTTTCAAAGCTACGATTGAAGAAAAAGTGCTCAAGATTGATGATTTGGCTAGGAGCATTGATAGAATTTTGCTTGAGATTGATTCCTTGAAAGTTAGATCTACTCCACCCAAGCATGATACTAATGATTCTTTAAAATCTATGAGAATTTCTATTGATGAAAGTAAGGAAAGAACCGCTAGAATTCGTGCTAAGCGTGAATGGCTTGAAAAAGTGTGTTCTCGTGATAATAATGATGAAGATCTTAAAGTGATTGATGTTACTCCTATTGAACCTTTGTTTTCAAATATAAATCTTGATAAATATGGGACTGGATATAAGTCAACTTTAGTTAAAAGGTGTCCCAATGATTCAGACTCTATAGATCTTAATGCTAAGATTGATAAAAATGGGATGGAAGAGGTCAAAACTTTAAATAGCAATTAACCCACTCTTTTGGATTTCAAGGACTTTAATTATGATAGTTTCTCTTTGATTGATTGTATTTCCTTGTTACAATCCATGATGAATTCTCCACATGCTTATAATCAAAATAAGGCTTTTACTAAACATATCGTTGATGCTATGATGAAATCTTTTGAAGACAAACTTGAGTTAGAAGTTTCTATCCCTAGAAAGCTTCATGATGAGTGGGAACCTACTATTAATAATAATATTAAAGATCATGAGTGCCATGCTTTTTGTGATATGGGTGCTAGTGTTTCCACGATTCCGAAAACTTTATATGATTTGCTAGGCTTCCATGATCTTGATGATTGCTCTTTAAATTTGCATCTTGCGGATTACACTATTAAGAAATCTATGGGGAGGATTAATGATGTTCTTACTGTTGCAAATAGGAATTATGTTCCCATAGATTTTATTGTTCTTGATAGATTGCAATCTTACATGTACTATTATTCTTGGTAGACCTTTCCTTAGAACAATTGATGCAATTATTGAGATGAAAGAAGGAAACATTAGATTCCAATTACCATTAAGCAAAGGCATGAAACACTTTGCTAGAAATAAAATAAGATTACCTTATGAATCTATTATGAGAGCTACTTTTGGATTGCATACCAAAGATGACAATACCTAGATCTATTGCATTTTGCCTAGCTAGGGGCGTTAAACAATAGTGCTTGTTGGGAGGCAACCCAATTTAATTTTTGTGTTCTGTTTTTCGCTTCTGTTTTTGAGTGTTTCCCACATTATTACTTCTGTAGTAATTGTGTTTTGGTATTTTAATTAGTGTTTGAGCCAAGTAAGACCTTTGGGGTGATCTATGGTGGTTGTTGATTTGATCTCGCTGAAAAACAGAAACTTTTGCGCTCGGTCTAGGAATTTTCTAAATTTTTCAGAGGGTCTAATGAGTCTGAAATTTTTACACAAGATTGATATACAAATTTCCCAGGGTTTCCTAATTTTTCATAATTATTTAAGTTCAGAAGTATATGAAGTTTTCAGATTTCTACAGACTGCTCTGTTTTTGACAGATTCTGTTTTCTTTGTGTTGTTTACCTATTTTGATGAATCTATGGGTTGTATCGGGGGTATGAACCATGGGGAAGTTAGAATACAGTAGGTATTAAACCAATATAAATAAATAATAAGTTCACAACAGTAACTAAAGTGGTGATTTATTTTCTTATACTAACGGATCTCACGAGTTTTCTGTTAAGTTTTGTGTTGTGAAGTTTTCAAGTTTTGGGTAAAAATTTGATGGACTATGGAATAAGGAGTGTCAAGAGCTTAAGATTGGGGATGCCCAAGGCACCACAAGTCATATTCAAGTATTCCAAAGAGATTAAGCTTGGGGATGCCCCAGAAGGCATCCACACTTTCGTCTTCAATCCATAGGTAAATTTACTTGAGGCTATATTTTTATTCACCACATGATATGTGTTTTGCTTGGAGTGTCTTGTATGATATGAGTCTTTGATTTTCAGTTTTCCACAATCATCCTTGCTCCAGACATCTTTTGAGAGATACATGCGTTAATCAAGAATTTATTAGAACACTCTATGTGCTTCACTTATATCTTTTGAGATAGGCAATTTTGCTCTATGTGCTTCACTTATATATTTTTTAGCACGGTGGTGTTTGTGTTTTATAGAAATATTTGAACTCTCGTACCTCACTTATATTATATTATTTTTAGAGTCTTTAAACAACATGGTAATGGGTCTAGGTTATGAATTTAGTCCTAATATGATAGGCATCCAAGAGGGATATAATAAAAACTTCCATATTATGTGCATTGGGTATTTTGAGAAGTTTGATTCCTTGCATAAAGTTTTGAGATATAAAGAATATGGTAATGTTAAGATTCATGTTAGGAAGTAATTGTGATTTGGTAAAAATACTTGTGTAATGCTTTGTGATTCCTGTAGCATGCACGTATGGTGAACCGTTATGTAGGGAAGTCATAGCATGATTTGTTTATAGATTGTAGACCTTTGTGTGAAGGTCGGGAGCGCGTGATTGTTAACTCCTACCAACCTCTCCCCTAGGAGCATGTGTCTAATACTTTGCTTCGATGACCAATAGACTTTTGCAATAAGTATGTGAGTTATTTATGACTAATGTTGAGTCCATGGATTATACGCACTCTCACCCTTCCACCCTTGTTAGCCTCTCTAGTACCGTGCAACTTTTGCCCGTGTAATAAACCCACCTCCTCAAAACAGCCACCATATACCTTCTTCAAAACAGACACCATATATCTTTCCTCAAAACATCCACCATATACCTTCCTCAAAACAGCCACCATACCTACCTATTATGGCATTTCCATAGCCATTCCGAGATATATTCACATGCAACTTCCATCGTTTCCTTTTATCATGACACGCATCATCACTTTCATATTGCATGTAGAGTCATATTTTGTTCTAGGTATCGAGTTGTAATTTTCTTTTGAGTTGTATGTGAATAAAAGTGTGATGACCATCATTATTAGAGCATGCCCCATGTGAGGAAAGGATGATGGAAGCTATGATTCCCTCACAAGTGGGGATGAGATTTTGGACTTTATGAAAAATAAAAGAGGCCAGAGAAGCCCAAATAAAAAAAATAAAAAAAGAGGCCTTACATACCCACCAAATAAAAAATGAGAGAAAAGAGATAAGGGGCATTGCTACTATCTTTTTCCACACTTGTGCTTGAAAGTAGCACCATGATCTTCATGATAGAGAGTCTCCTATTTTGTCACTTTCATATAGCTAGTGGAATTTTTCATCATGATGCATGTTCACTTAGTTTCTTTTTGAGCTTTAATACACTTATAGCTCTAGTGCATCCGTTGCATCGCAATCCCTAATCACTCACATTGATATCTATTAATGGGCATCTCCATAGCCCGTTGATACGCCTAGTTGGCGCAACCCCTAATCACTCACATTGATATCTACAATTGCTTGACTTGTCATCGGGGTTGTGCATGATATAAATACTTTGTGTGGGGAAGATGGAGCATAGCGACACCATATGATATTGTAGGGATGCCTTTATTTTGCAATTATATGTTGAAGAGATACAATTGCTTTGCTAGTATGCTTGAAATATTATTCTTTTTATGTTAATATTAAGCTTTTGTTTTGAGTCTTATTGATCTGAATATTCATGCCACAGTACAGAATATTACATGGATAAATATATTAGGTAGCACTCCACATCAAAAAATTATGTTTTTATCATTTACCTACTCAAGGCCGAGCAGGAATTAAGCTTGGGGATGTTGATATGTCTCCAACATATCTATAATTTTTGACGATGTCATGCTATTATATTATCTGTTTTGGATGTTTTATATGCACTAATACGATATTTTATATTATTTTTGGGACTAACATATTAATCTAGAGCCTAGTGCAGATATTTTATATTATTTTATATTATTTTTTCCTTGTTTCTGAGTATTGCAGATATGGAATATTAAATGGAGTCCAAACGGAATAAAATCTTCAGAATAATTTTTTCTGGAAGGAAAGAGATCTACCAAACTTGGAGTGCATGGCAGGGCATTTTCCAGGAAGTCACAAGCCAGGGAGGCACGGCCACCCCCTGGCTGCACCTGGCAGGCTTGCCACCTCCTGGCAGGTCTCCTATCCCTATTCTTCGTCCTATAAATACCCAAATATTCCCCCAACATAAAAAAGAGCCACGCAAATACTTTTCCGCCGACAGAAGCCTCCGTTCCCGAGAGATCCAATCTTCGAGCCTTTTCTGGTAATCTACCAGAGGGAGTTTCGATCACGAAGGGCATCTACATCAACTCCATTGCCCCTTTGATGATGTGTGAGTAGTCCACCACAGACCTACGGGTCCATAGCTAGTAGCTAGATGGCTTCTTATCTCTCTTTGATCTTCAAAACCATGTTCTTCATGATCTTCATGGAGATCTATCCGATGTAATACTCTTTTGCGATGTGTTTGTCAAGATCCGATGAATTGTGCATTTATGTTCAGATTATCCATGAGTCGTATGTGAGTCTTTTCTGAATTCTTATATGCATGATTTCATATCATTGCAAGTATCTTCGAGTTATTGGTTTGGTTTGGCCAACTAGATTGGTAATTCTTGCAATGGGAGAAGTGCTTAGTTTTGGGTTCAATCTTGCGATATCCTCACCCAGTGACAAAGTAGGGGTAGCGAGGCACATATTGTATTGTTGTCATAAACGGTAAAAATATGGGGTTTTCATTATATTTCTTGAGTTTATATCTATACATCATGTCATACTACCTAATGTGTTACTCTGTTCTTCATGAACTTAATACTCTAGATGCAGGCAGGACTCGGTCGATGTGTGGAGTGATAGTAGTAGATGCAGAATCATTTCGGTCTACTTGACACGGACATGATTCCTATATGCATAATCATTGCCATGGATATCTATATGATTATTCGCTTTTCTATCAATTCCTTGAAAGTAATTTTTTTACCCACCATGATATTTTCCTTCAAGAGAGAAGCCTCTAGTGAAAGCTATGGCCCCCGGGTCTACTTTCCATAATATATTTTTAGATCTATAAACCAAAAATACCGAAAATACCTTGCTACAATTTATTTATCTTTTACTTTCTGCAATCATTTACATCTATCTCTATCAGATCTAATCCTTGCAAATAACCGTGAAGGGATTGAAAAATCCTTTATAGCGTTGGGTGCAAGAGTTTGATAGGCCAACCCCCCGGCTTACAATATTCCTAAAGTACTGAAAGGGAGGACCTGGCTGGCAGCCTCTCTAGCCGGCCAGGGGGCCCACCTGTTGCGACGTCTTGTCGCCCATAGGGCCCGCCGGTTACGCGGTCCCATCGCCAACTAAGGCCCGTTAGCTGGCGCTTCGATTGGTCCTTGCTCACCTGCCATGGCATGGGCCGCCAAAGCAGTGTTGCCTTGCGCCAGCCGGCCGAAGTCTCCTGTACAGACGGAAGCACTATAGCCATGCAGAGGCACGTAATCGAGTGGACATGAGCGTGCCAGCACTATTGCCTCGCCCGGTCGCGATCCTCCATGGTGAGCGGTACGATCAGCCGAACTATACCACGCATGCCCTGTCGTCAACGGTCACTGTAGCCATGTTGAGGACCATCATGGAGGTCACCTCCTGTCAATGTAAGGCCACAGCGAGAGGGGACATGCGCCTGCCCATCCAAAGGTCAGTGGGAGAGCCGGCCGCGGGGCGGCCCGATGCAACTCGTCGAGGGCCAGGCAGTCGGCTCCTATTCAGCCAGTCGCGGGCCAGCCGACGCCCGTCAGTCGGCCATGGGCCAGACGAACGTATAGTTTTTTTGAAAAGGGCTTGAGCTCCCTCATCTTTGTATACCCAGGGGTAATAAACCCGTCACCCATATTCACGTAGAGAGGGAGAATGAGCCAAGAGAGCTTCTTCTTCCTCATCTAGCATACAGCTCAACGAGGAACCTTGTAACCACCAAAACATCAACCAGACAAGCAGGATTAGGGGTGTTACCTCCCATGGAGGGCCCCGAACCTGGGTACATCGCGTGCCTCGCACAACTTTTCTCCAATCTTGTTTTCGGTGTCCATCGACATCTTCTGAACCCAACCACTCTCGATAAGACACCCCATGGCATCTGCCGGTATAAAACACCAACATCACTCAATATAAGCTATGGAAACACTAAAACAAGCAAATTATGCATGCAAAACAGAATTTGCCAAAAACAGAACAATATGTGAAGATATGAATGAACACCATACTTACCTAACTCTAAAAAATCTATAAATTTTGGAAAACACATAGAATTTTCCTAGAATTTTTGTGTAAAATTTTTAGAATTTTTTGACACTCCGGTAAAATCTGATAATTCATATACTGTATGCAAAACTTTTTGTTTTTGCATAGAATCAAATAAATAAGTTTCCACACTATCCCAAAGGCTTTACTTAGAACGTTATTGAAATAAAAGACACAAGACGTGATTAATACATTGACTTAATCATGAGGTACTTTTCTCTAATGCCTTTTGGCTAGGCATGATGATTTCAATGATGCTCACAAATAAATAGTAATTGAAATATGCAAGAGAGCATCATGAATCACATGGAAAGCACATTTAAGTATAACCCACTTCCTATGGATAGGGATGTTGTGAGCAAAAAATCATGGGATCAAAAATCAAGTAGCATAGGAAGGCAAAACAAGCATATCTTCAAAAAATTCAACACATAGGGAGGAAACTTGACATTATTGCATTTCCTATAAGCATATGTTCCTCCCTCATAATAATTTTCAGTAGCATCATGAAGGAATTCAATAGTATAACTATCACATAAAGCATTGTCCTCATGATCCACAAGCATAGAAAATTTATTACTCTCCACATAAGCAAACTTCTTCTCATTCATAATAGTGGGAGCAAACTCACCGAAATAACTATCATGAGGTACTTGATTGACATAACCACTTTGAATATTAAAATCATGATGACAAGTTTCATGGTTGTAATTACTCTTTATAGCATACATGTCATCACAATAATCATCATAGATAGGAGGCATGCTTTCAGCATAATAAATTTGCTCATCAAAACTTGGGGCACTAAAAATATGATCTTCATCAAATATAGCATCCCCAAGCTTGTGGCTTTGCATATCATTAGAATTATGGACACTCAAAGAATTCATACTAACAACATGGCAATCATGATTTTCATTCAAGCAACTATTATGAATCACTTTATATATTTCATAATTTTTATATTCATGATTTTCAGGCAAGACCTCATAAAGATAATCTAATGAACTCTCACTAACAATTGTTCCAACATAATCATGTCTTTTGAAAAGATTAGCAAGTGGATGAGGATCCATTTATCTTTATTTTGTAGTTTTCTTTTATAAAACCAAACTAGTGAAAAAACATGAAACTAAAAGATTTAATTGCAAGATCTAAAGATATACCTTCAAGCACTCACCTCCCCGGCAACGTAGCGAGAAAAGAGCTTGATGTCTACTATGCAACTTTATTCTTGTAGACTATGTTGGGCCTCCAAGCGCAGTATTTTGTAGGACAGTAGCAATTTTCCCTCAAGTGGATGACCTAAGGTTTACCAATCCGTGGGAGGTGTACTATGAACATGGTCTCTCTCAAACAACCCTCCAATCAAATAGAAGAAACCTCTTGTGTCCGCAACACACCCAATACAATGGCAAATTGTATAGGTGCACTATTCCGCCGAAGGGATGGTGATACAAGTGCAATGTGGATGAGAGATATAGGTTTTTTTGATCTGAAAATATAAAAACAGCAAGGTAACAAGTGTAAAGCAAAGAGCAAAACGGTGTATAAATGCTTGGAAATAAGGCCTAGGGTTCGTACATTCGCTAGTGCAATCTCCCAACAATGCTAACATAGTTGAATCATATGGTCATCCCTCAACATGCAACAAAGAATCACTCCAAAGTTCCTATCTAGCCGAGAACAATAAGATGAAATTTGTGTAGATAGTAGAACCTCCTCAAAGTTATTCTTTTCAATCATTCTATTGGGCTATTCCTATAAGTGCCACAAATAGCCCTAGAGTTCCTACTAGAATAACACCAATGATACATATGAATCAACCCTAATGTCACCTAGATACTCCAATGTCACCTCAAGTGTCCGTAGGAAAATTACGCGACATGCATCAAACAATCTCAAATCTATCATATTCAATCCAACACAAAGAAGTTCAAGGAGCACCCCAAGATTTCTATTGGAGAACGTGGTATGAAAATCTGTAGTCAACCCATATGCATATATTCCCAAGGTCACCGGAATCCACAAGTTGATGCCTTAACATGTATCAAGTGATCAATAGAATACCCCAGTGTCACTATGGGTATCCCATGCAAGACGTACATCAAGTGTTCTCAAATCCAAAATTCAATCCAACATAACGAGATATCAAAGGGAAAGACTTAGTTCATCACAACAAGATAGCAAGGGAACCACCTCATATGATCCAACTATATTAACAAAGCCCGTGATACATCAAGATCGTGCCATCTCAAGAACCCGGGCAAGAGAGATTGAACACATGGCTACTGGTACAAACCATTAGCCTCGAGGGTGTAATACTCCCTCCTTGTCATGGTCTACGCCAGGATGATGAAGACGGCCACCAGAGATGATCTACTCTCTTCGGCAGGGTACTCGAACACCTTCAGATTGGTTTCTCGTCGATACAGAGAGTTGCGGCAGCAGAACGTGGAGTCCGTCTTTATTTCTGGGGCTTCTAGGATTTATAGGATTTTTCAGTGTTGGAATCATGCCAAACGGAGCCACAAGGGGCCCACCACATATCTCACCGCGCCACTAGGGAGGCGCGGTTGTTGTGTGGTGGCCCACTATCACCCACCCCCTCCGGCAGGTCTTTGCTCCAATGTTGCTTATTTCCTCCAGAAAAATCACAAAAAAGTTTCGGGCGATCCCGAGAACTTCCATTTTCTGCACAAAAACAACACCATGGTAATTCTACAAAAAATGGCGTCAGTCCAGGCTAGTTCTAAATAAATCATGTAAAGTGCATCAAAACCATATAAATTATTGCAAAAATAGGTGAATATGACATGAATACTTCATTAATTATCGATATGTTAGAGACGTATAAGCAACTAGTTGCGTCGCTACATCCGCGCGTGAGGCGTCGATGGTAGCCTCGACGGCGATGTGTTGCTCCAAGATCTAGGGGTCGGCACGCATCACAACCATCGCAGCCTCATCCGTGCGTCTGAGTGTGATTTCCTTCTCTGCTGCCAAATGCTCGCTGAGATCCTGGCTATGTTGCATGCACCATGGATTTCGACAGCGATTATTTGAAGGGTGGCATGGTGATTTGGGTGGAAGGTGTTGTGTAGGTGGTCAGGGCATGTGGACTGGAGGAGGAGGGGTGGGGAGGGGTATGAGGGAGGTGTGGATTACCTAACTAGATGGAGGAGGCCGAGCAGCAGGACGGAGCATCATCAATGAGGAGGCGGCGCTGCAAAGCTAGTAGTGAAGGTTTGAACTGAGGAAAGGAAGGGGGCAGGGGAAATGTGGCTTTTGGTTGGTATGAAGGGTGGAGGAGGTAGATATTTCCGCCGCAACCCAAAATTTTCATTTGATGCAGCGAAAAACTTGCACGCAAAGTCTCATCGAACACAGTCCCTTACTCGGAACTGTGTGTGATATGTAAACATCACAACCAAATCCTATAGTTTGCCCGGTGTGTGATGAGTTTGAACGTGAAAATTTTGGTCTCCAAGCTTCCAGTGTAAGATATTGGATACTACAATTCACACGGTTCGTGCAAACAAATTGTGTGTGATGTACTTGCATTTCATTTTCATTTGGAGGACAAAATGAGGATACTATGAAAAAATTTGGACCGAATTTCCCTCGTTATAGTGGTCATCAACGTGATTGCATAATTTAACATCACTTGCTAATTTGAGTAATAGATAAAAGAGCCTCCAGCACAACCCGCGCGTACTTATTCCAGCAAGTAAACAGAGTTGGTTGACCTAAACATTACACTAACAAAAGACTAGCGCTCTAAACAGAGACTAATATTGCGCCTGATGCTCATCGATATTTCGTGGAGGGGCCTCCTCCATGACCAACTAGCGCTCGACGACCTCTGGGGGAAGGGGCTCTAAGGCATCCATCATTGCATACTCCACAAGCCTCTCGTAGTTCATGTTTGCAATCTCTTTGGAAAAGGTCACCACGAGTCGTGCGTGGGTGGCCACGGTCTGTGTGTTTACGGCCTCCATCTTGGCTAGGGAGGCCACCAAGGAACGGATTGCTTCTCGAGCGCTCTTGACGATTGCCAACTCTTCGGACATGGGTTGTCAACCGGTGTCGAAGTAGGCTGCTGCTATTTGTCTCATGACCGACACGAGATGGGCGTGGGCGGCCTCGGCATAGCCATGGGCAGCCGCCATGAGGGCTAAGGCATCCGCCGAGGAACGAATAGTTGTTGTGCCATTCTCGCCATTTGCTATCCTTGTCACAGAGGTTGCTGTTGCCATCTCAACTGCAATAGTTGCCATTTCGGCTGTTGCAACCGCCCTATCAGAGATTGCGCCCGCGCTCATGGAGATTGCTAGCATGCTCATGGATGATGTGACCACGCTCAGGCTAGAGTGGATGGCCAAAGTTGCCCTCACGACGCGGATTCAAGTTCCCATCTTTCACCAAGGTGTTTGAACAGTATTATGGGCTTGGGGAGCAAGTATGGTTCACGTGTCGGCGGTGGACTATAGCCAATTAAGCTTCCGCCGTATGCCATATATATGTGAGCACTAGCCTAGGAAATTTTATACTTCATCATACATGATTCATGATCTTGAACCGTTCGTGATGTACTTTATTTTCATATTGTTTTAAAACAAAAAATGATGTTACATCGGTAGAGGAAGGTGTTTGGATTGCAATACCATTTAACTATAGTAAACATGCGACTACAAGAGTGTCGTTCTAAAATATGGAATTGATTAGGGTTTCACTTGACCTTTTTATACATTAACTAAGTTTTCTAGGCAATTAATGTGGATAGTTCACATTTGAACTACAATCACAAGGTCCGGTGCACCAAAATGGAGCAAAAAATCATATATAGTGTGATGTCTTATCTTATGTGCCTGGAGTCATTCAGTAGATGCCCATTTTTTATTATCCATTTCATTATTTTCATGAAACCTCTAAAATGCATACTGATTGGATTCCAAGATATAGGGGGAGATCTCCAAAAATTAACACCTGCCATGTGTTTTTGCATTCAAAGCAAAATCTTCATAAGCACGTCTTCATGGGGAGCTCTCTATATCTGGAAATCATAATCTCTAGGTCATTATCTTCCTAATTTTTATCCCCATTGAAAACTTCAATCAGTTTGTCATCAGTCACCAAAAAGGGGGAGATTGTAAGTGCATCTAGTGCCACTCCTTATTTGTTTTGGAGTATTGAAGACAAACATGGCTAAGGGACTAATATGTTTGTAAGAGCTCACAGGTTAACACGGATAGAAGTCCCTAGAGATTTAGTTTAACCATCGAAGGCAACCCCTAAAAATGTCCGAAGACATCATTGATGGCTGAAGTCATTGGTGGTGCGCAAAGATAATCGCTTGAAGATAATGAAACGCGAAGAAGGAGTCTATTGGTAGTTTCTGTTTCTTCTTTCATGAGTCATGGGAACCACCATACTGTTAAGTGGGGTCGATGTGATCGAAGTCATACACTGACGTGATGCACAACCCAAAACACATATGTCTTTGAGTGAAGACAATGGGAGGAAATCTCTTCCGGAGTTGTTTGAGTCAAGATTTCTTGTAGCCCAAGTAATGTTGTCGCGTGTGTCGTTGAAATCCAACCATTGTAACACGTGTCTGTTGTCCATTGACCCAGGTTCATTTCAATCATATCATGTTGGGTTGCATGTTGGCTATAAATATCCCACCCCATCCACCATAAGTAGGTGCCTGCTTAGAGAGAGATACGGTTGTTGTCGTTTTGGAGCATCCCACCTCGAAGACATTGAGAGAGAACTATCCTGCGAGGATAAATCCAAACAGCTAGAGCTAGAGTGTTTGAGCATCACCAAAGTCGTTCTGTTCTGAGGCATTTGAAGGCTTATTACACCTGAACATTGTGGTCTTCTAGACGATTAGTCGTCTGGGTCTAGAACATCCAAGAGTCATTATGGATTGCTGGGTGACCAAGTTTTTACGGGTTTCAGAAGTCTCCCCTGAAGACCTTCCTGAGTGATTGGGCGTGGTCTAAGTGACCTCGACTCAAGGGGAACAAGATGAAGATGAGGACTTCTGAGTTGGATCTCAGCCTCCCCAACCAGACGTACAGTTGTCATAGCAACTAGAACTGGTCCAACAAATCTCGAGTCTTCGTCAAGCAACTAGTTCTATCTTCCACTCAATTACATATTGTTCTTTACTCTAAAGCCTTTGCTTGACCGCTCTTGTCTAAAGACATTCACCGAATACGTTCATCTAATAAGCATTTGTCTTCGTACTACTCTATTTTATCTTCCATACACTTCTGGTGTATGATGACTATGCTTCACTTATGTGTATGTCTTCATGTCATGCCTAGATCTTTGACTATTATCACTATTTGATCATCGTTTCCGCTTTCTTCGAAGACATTTACCGTTTCAAAACTTTTCATAAAAATTGCCTATTCACCCACCTCGTCTCTAGTCGATAACTAGAACTTTCACTAATTCTGCAAGAAATCATGAGATAAAGGAAAATAGTTAGTTAGAAATAAATCAAAACGAAACTCGGAAAGAATTGTGCAAACTGACCTAACGATGGCCTTCCATACGTGCGCTTACGCTCGCATAGCCGGTCGTTTGGTTGGTCACCCCTGTCTTTTTCTAGAGTATATACCTTGTCACACCCTGTTTTTTTTCTCTTCGCTCTAAGCTAACATAGCTCAAAAATTAGGGCCAATTAAAACTTTTTGAGTGCTTGTGATGCTTGACTTGATTGCTGAATGCTTGTTTGTTTGCTTGTGCTCTATATTCATAAAACACCCTACTACTCTCAAAACCATTTTCCTTCATCTAAACTCTTGTCGAATGATCATACCATGTGTATAGGACCTAAAACTATTTTTATCAAATATTATTTTGGCCAAAAAGAATTTATCCAATTTAGGTTTTCAAAAACCCCGGAATTGAGGTTTGTACTACAAGTCCTCAAATTGGGTGGAATATTTGTTCCCAAAGGATATATTTGGAACCTACTATATATATAACTTCCCAAAACCACATAATAGTATTTTTAAAGATTATTTTATTATTTTTCTTAAGGCTAGAAATGGTCTTTTATTAGGAAAAAAATATTTTTATGCTTTCAAAATATTTGAGAAAATTTAGGAAAACTCAGCGGACATATATTGTCCATATATAAGAGTTTAAACACATTGTCATGTTCAAAATATTGGATAAAACCCTTCAAGACCCTTTCTGCCTATTTCAAGCATTTGAAATGTTTCTATAAGGAATATTCTCAAATAAATCCAGGAAAATTCTAGCATGTCACATATGATATATGTGATCGTCTTGCCAAGTTTCATCTCAATCCCAATTGATTTAGTTCACCAAAATATCCCAAAACCCTCTTTGTACAGATCCAAATTTGAGTAACTCTACATTGTCAACTGTCTCCTATTGATCTCAAACTTTGTGGAGATGTTCTAATCCTACAATAATGCATCCAAACCAAGTGGTGAATCAAGGATAACAGATTAACTTGTCCCAATCCCCTCAAACCCATTTTTGTTGATTTCAAGAATTGGGGATGTTTGCATTGTCAAGTTTCCCCATTTGGTCCCAAACTTTTTGGACATTCTCTAACCCCAATATAATGCCACCACATCAAGTAGTTCATCAAGGAGAGTGGATTTGCTTAGCTAAATCTAAACAAAACCATTTCTGCCCATTTCTAGGGTTTACCATGTCTACATTGTCAACTTTCCTCAAATGGGCTAAAATCTTGTGACCCATCTCATTTTTGCCTCCCACCTAATCGTGGTAAGTATCATGGTAAGTAAACACCATTTGCTTGCCCAAACATCCATCAAACACCTTCTGCAAGAATTTTGTCATCAATAATTGGGGTACCATATGAGTTCTCCCTGGGCCTAAATTTTTATCATAGCCTCTTGTAGGTACCTTGCACCCCTAGTACCAATATCATGGGGAAAAGTCCCCATTTACCTCCCTGGACAGCCAAGACAGAGCTAGTTTTACCCTCCCCTCTCCATTCCAGCCACCCTCCAGGGCATCCTATGCTTTCTCCACTTCGTTAACTCCCTCCTAGATACCCTAGACACTAGTGGTCGCGCCCTACATGCCAAAGACATGCATGGGCATGCAAAGCTCGTGCTCCAGAGTGCGCTATAGTGCCCGGCCGCACTATAGCCAGCGCCTAATCCCTGCTCCCGACCACCTAGCCCTCCCCTCGTTTCTCCCAAGGTTGCCTCGGTGTCGAGGACACGGCACCCTATCGGCCCCCTCCTTTCTCCTCCCCATGTGGCCTCCTCGCACACGTGCCATGTCCGCCCAGCTCGAACAGTGGTCGAGCTCACACGCGTGCGCCTCTGCCCCCCTCGCGTCTCTCTCTCACTTCCGCAACTCATAGTCGAGCTCCAAGAATGTCGTAGACACCTCCCAGCCCTCTCGCAACTACCACCAGGGCCGGCTCTAGGGATGCTCGTGGGCACCGTCCATGGTGAGCCCGCGCTCACCGCATAAGAGCCGCACCCAAGCACCCCTTTGTCCTCCTTCGTTCTCTCCCTCCTCCTTGGACCTCCCTGACCACCCCACGGCTTCCCCTGAGCCCCCTGTTCGCCTAGACGATCAGCATGGCTTCCTCCATGTCCACAGGAGCGACGCGTCTCCCGTGTCTTCCTTGCCCCGTGGGTGATCCTAGAGAAATCCCAAGTTCCATGAAGCCTCCTACTTTTTTTCCAATTCCTCCTACCGCGACCGTGGCATGCCTGCCCACCGTCATCGTTGGCCGCACCCCCCCTGGCCGGTGCCCTCCTCGACCTGATCCTACCCAGGGCTAGGGAACAACACAGCCAGGAGCGACTCATCGCCCCGAGCTCTCCGATGGCCGAAGTGCCGCCGGGCACGACCTGTGCCGCTGGCACGGCTGGTTTCCCCTGTCGCTCCTCTATTTCGGGAGGGAGGTAGGGGAGGACCTGTCGGTGGGGTCCGCCTGTAAGTAGCTACGCCCCCCCCCCCCCCCCCGTTAAGTGGAGACGACCCCGCCGGACTACACCTCCCTTTGACCCAAGGCGTATTCTGTGGAATACGCCATCGGATTGACACTTGCGCGAAACAGCTGGCCCAGCCCAGTGCACCCAGGCATTGTTGGCCCAAATAGGTAGCCCCCTTATATATATATATATATATATATATATATATATATATATATATATATATTGTTTCTTTTGAAACTTGTAAAATCCATATCAAATTCAAATCAACTCCAATTTTGATGATTCAAGTTTCTACGGCTTCCTAAAATCTTGACCTATCCAAATATGTGCATTGCACAATTTTTCCACGTAACGTATTTTGCTCCACCAATATTTTGGTTGTATCTTGTATTATGGTTGTAACTTAAATCAACTCCAAATGGAGAGATCCAAATTCCTATATGGCTATAAAACCATGAATTATTTGCCTAGCCATGTTGAACATTTTTACCATGCACCTATTAGATTGGATCTAATAAATGACCCATTTTCCATTTATTTCATGTTAGGAAAATCCTAGGAAATTCATTCCAACTCTAAATCAAGTGAAACAAATTTCTAAAATCTTCGAAAATCATGCCCTAATTGTTGGGTGCATCCACCCATTTTTATAAAAAGGTTTTTTGCAGACTTCTTGTAGGACCACCAATTCCCCTATTTCCACCATTCAAAACTCCCCCTTGACCCACATCTAGTAAAACCTCATTGGTTATTTTTTGTCATGCCTAGGGGTGTCCAAGAAAAATATATTTCCTATTTATAGAGCACTTTTTTTCTTGTGGAGTTGCTTACTAAGATTGTTTCCGGCAATAGTTGATGAAGTAGATGGAATGTTCGAAGTGGAGGAGAAGCATGTGAAGACCTCGAAGACTTTGCTGACCCAGGCAAGCAGCCCTTTGAACGTGACTATGAACCCTTTTATTTGCATGGCATATAGCACTTACTACCGTGATGTTGATCATGTTGATGAGGTGTCCCCCCCCCCTTCAGTGGGATGTCACCGGTACTTTACCGTTGATACTTGCATCGTGCATGACCCTACCATCGTTATGAGGGTTGTGCGGGTGGGAGTAGATAGGATGCTTGGTAGATGCTACACAAAGTGGGACGGGAATATGCATGGCGATGTAAACAAAAAATGATTTCAAAGACTTTTTCGAAAACCCCGTCGGGTGCCACTAATGCTCGAGGGAGATGATGTTGATCTGGCTAACCACTTCAGAAAGAAGTGGTGTACCAGAGCAATTGAGTGTGTGTGTTTTCAAAAATGGATTAGATTTAAGATTTGTCGAGCATCCCAACCTTACATGCACAACCATGATACCCCTTATTATACGGGGTTTTGTTGATTACTTTGATGGGTACTAGCATATATCCCACATTACTAGTGGCGGGAGTGACATGGTCACTCTCGATACGGGGTCGTGCCGGTAAGGACGATCATGCGCTGTCTTCAGAGGCACCGGGCACACCGTTGGTCCCTACATGGATGTTACTTGTGATGTACATCATGTGGGCTGGGTAACAATCAACTGGACTCTTTGTTTAGTATCGTCAGGGGAAAGGCATTGTTCGGGTGCTTAGCTTGGTATGCAATATACCGCGAGTCATGGATGACACAGAAGTTCCCGAGTCTTGTGGGTAAAGTGTGCAACCTGTGTAGAGTGTAAAACTATTCAAATAGTCGTGTCCATGGTCAAGGACAGTTGGGTGGTGCTACTTAAACTACATCCCGATGTTTTCACCAAACTTGGTGTGTGTGTGTGTGTGACAAAGAGATACTTGAGCTAAGTCAGAAGGCTTGATGAAATGATTGAACATGTGGTGTTTAAACCCTGCTTATGTTGATATATGTAACTTGTTCATATGGATATCTGCAACCTGTTGATGCACGCTTTTACAAGTTGATTGAACATGTCATTCCACTCAAACTAGTTTTCCGCAAAATTACCTATTAGTGCTATATCATGCTCTATTGAACCTTGTTCCAAACATTGGTTGCTCACGAGTACATTCAAAGTTCTCATTGGCTTGCCATTGGTTATTTTATTAGCCAGATATGAAAGATCAGGTTATGATGAAGATTACCTTGGTGAAGAAAATGCGAGCTAGAACGCTTCCCAGTTAGAATGCATGTAGGGTTAAGGCATATGGCATGGGTTCACGCTATCGTTGAAGATTTTCGCTGCGAGATTATGAAGACTTGGCCACAAAGGACATATTTGAGCACAAACGGTATGTAATGGATGTAAGACTCTTGTTATTCAGTTTATGTGTGTTCAATGAGCGTTGATCTCTGGGATCACTGTGCACGTACTTTTGGTGATCATTACTTATGAGTCAGGGTCCCCGCAGAGCTGGTATTAGAGCCATCCGGACTATAGAAAGCCCTTAGTTAGCATGGACGTTGGTTAGGACAAACCTATTTTTCTAGACCCTTCAAAATTACTTACAAAACCACTATAATTCTCGCCTCTCCTAAAATTCAAAAGGAATCAAAGATTTTTGTCTTAGCACTTCCACCACTTTTCTCTTAGCTCTCCTCGTTTGCTTTTCAAAACTTTGCAAATGGTCGCTAGTACCCTTGTGCCCCTGCCACGTGATTCCTTGTAATCCCCGTGGATAACCTGGAAAGAGAGACACCTTGCCAGATAGTTCCCCACATATCTTGGACACAAGTTGGCGACACTAGACAAGGAGCTACCAGCAGAAGATACCTTCTCGAAGGATGAAGGCATCAATACTAGGAAGATGGTGACACCTTCGACACTGCCCCAGGTTGATGCAACCTTCGCTTATGATGATCAGGGCGTAATAAATGCAAGGTCATTATATGCATCGCTAATAGAGCAAACCTGTCATTACCATTGTTATATCGGTAACCACCGGTGGATGAGAACCTCGCCATTTGGTCCGCCTCACTATAGTGAGCAGGAAAACGGTTCTCATCGTCCCCCGCTCATGGTTCCGATGGTATCGTCAACGTGACTGATAGGGTATAATTCTACCATGCCTTGTTAATGTCATTGCATAAAAGATTGCCTACCTGGAACCCTCGACATCTCAGAAGGCAAGAAGGCCTTGTCATGATTACGAAGACACCAGATGACCATGTCAACAACAGCTGTGAATAATCACCTTCATCGTCAACTCACTAGATGCAAAGTTGTCAAGGACTCTTCGGGTGCAACCAGGATCATTTCGACGAACAACAACCGGAGACATAGAGACACCTAAAGAAGACCCAGAAGACTAAGTGGACTCCTCTCCAAGACGCGAAGCAAGCACGACTACTGAGTCCAAGAACCCCTAGGGTAGGATGAGTCGTGTATCCCTCATGCAAAGTCGAGTCCGTATGATGGTTTTGATAGAACCATGATTGTGTGTTGCTTGTTTGTGCTTTGTTATAAGTCACACTTTTCCCTAGGCAACAAGTGCGCGACTATATCACCTACCTTACCTTAATGTTATGTTTGGCCTTTTTGGCACTTGTTTGATTGCACCTGCACTATACCACCCCCTTAGGAACTTTCCTCTATGCTACTTTTCCCTCTTTCCCCGTCTCGTCAACTAAAGACTGGGAAGACAAGATGCACCCAGGATCCACCTCGATGGACACCTAGCGCTGAAGACTATGACTACAATGTACTCAACCAGACGCAACCCCATAGATTTAGGCTCTTCCCTCAAGACTAAAAACCCCTCCCTAGCCCAACCTAGACCTCACAAGCTCCCACAGCTCAAACCTATGATCACATGTTTAATACACATATTCGCCATATCACCCGATGAGCATCAATAACCCCTGCTTACCACTGGGTTCATTACGGGACTGGTGATCATAGCAAACAGACACATTACATCCCTAAGCCAGCACGTGAACTGATGATGCCATAGGAAAGATTGTTATAAGGATATATAACTAGTAAGCTAATGATTTGACAAGGTTGTAATAGATATCTTGAGGAAGTGGTTGAGACACACTCTATGTTGGTAGATGAGCTTGGTGGATAAAGATTGATAGAGTAGCATAACTTACTTGTCCCTTGAGCAAATTGGATTAGTAGGACAAATATGATCACAAGATGAAATTCTTGGTGGATTCATGACTTGACTTTGGCAACTATTGTTGATAGTGGATTGATGGTGATATGATAGTGACTGGAGTAACTAGTAGGGAATTCTTACTGGATGTAAACCTTGGATTTAAATAGATGATTCTAATAGGTGCTCGAGATCAATTAAACCACATGGTTCGGAGTAATTTGGATTTAGTCCAATAATCTTGATCATGATACCATGTTCCTCAATGGATGATAACTAGAAGGAATCAGATGATGTTAGGGATAATTTAGGGATCTATATAAGCTCGACCTTGGAGTTTAGTTGGTCATGAGATTGGAAGTTCGTGGATATAATGTGATAATAGTCCTTGTAATGACATGTGGATTATATAAACTCGAGGAGATTATGTGGGACACCATCGAAGCTGAATTTGTAGCAGTAATGCATCATGTAATAGTGGATGATATTCATGGATCAATTAAGTTGGAATCGTAGGAAGGAAAGAAGATCTTGGGTTGGTTTATTATGTGTTTCCTTAGCATAGTAATGCAACACCTTAGACATTGGATACATTAGCTGAACACTTGGATTTGTAGTGTCACAATCAAGCTTAGTGGCTTGTATGCTTTCCCGAGGATTTTAACATAGGGACATAGATGGATGGCTATAGATTATGCATGAGAGTACGGGTCGTCCTTATCTTAAAGCTACGGAGATAGGTGTAGCATGTGTAATGTTGGAGTGACTTATATGAGATGGTACCTTCGATGATATACAATGATTTTGTATGAAGTAATAGGTAGTACTATTGGCATCTAATAACTGTTCTCTAGGATAAGATGTTAGACGTTCACTCACATCCTAAGCTCCTTGAGATCCCAAAGATTTACCGAGCCATAATATGGTTGGATCATGACAATAGGTCTTGGATCTCAGTCATTAGACTATGGACAATACTCCATCTCGACCACCACCAATCCTGCTCATAAGGAAGGTGGACACAAAGAACTAGATTACGTTGGATCACAAACCCCTGGACTAGTGATCATCCGAAACAAATGCCCGCTCCTCCCACCTATCCCATGAGCAATGTGTTTATGTGATACTTGGAGGAATAGATTGTTACCCTCTGGGATGACATACTTATTTACCCAATAAGAGAATGAACACCTTAGTGATGTTTGGACCAGCCCTAGGAACACCAACTACCATGCCTCTCAGGTATAAGGCCCCAACTAGAAAAGGGTTGGACTACTTGACGTACCCACCCTACAGCTGAAGACATTCCTACCCAAGCAAGTTGAAGAGCCACTATGGTTGAGAAACCACAACGACAAAGAAGAAACAAGAGGAGTCAACCACCGCTCCTCTGCTGACTACATCAGCTGGACTATATCAAGAAGCATCAACGTCCAAGCACGATGAAGCCCTTGCACATCAAGAGGATTAAAGACCCCCTTGATATGACTGGTTATCCATCAGTTCCTGACTAGGTAGGAACCGAGAAGATGATAGCACCTCTCACTCCACCACCTTGACGATGTACGGTGAGCATGATGTCCCTACTACCTTCAGATGCCTGGAATGGAGTGGACGACTGTCATGACCTCATTACCAGCCCCCTTTTAGGAGATCTAGGGCATAAACCCTGACTCGATCATAGTAAACCACCTGTCAAAGGTAGACCACCCCGCTTGCCAAGCCTCAGGGCTTGGGGATTGGATGACTGGTTCATACTTTCGGGTGGCCAGCTCATCCAGGACCTCTTAAAAACTTTCCTAGAAGGTAAGAACGGTTTTTGCGCCCCTAAGCTTAGCCTTAGGGACGAGACTCAGCCCAAATCTTCCCACAATGGCTACGGAGAGACGAGTAGACCAAACACTCAAAGACCCGCCAAAGACGTGCGTCCATGACAACGAAGACAAACGACTGAGGAGGAATGAAGAACATACCAGGACAACTCACTCAAGCAGAAGACCTCGACGAGAAGACTATGTCGACAAACTTTGACATCCTTATTGTTGAAGACCACGAGCACCGGAAGATCAACTACTCTAACAAGGTCGACGATTCCCCATCACTGGGAAATTATGCCAAGACACTGACCCTTCTCGTCTAAGCACGAGGCATCTGGATGTCACTAATAAACGTGAGCGGCCCCAGGGCCAATACGCAGAAACATTACCTTGCCCCGTATTCTCACTATGGAATACACCCGCAAGCCAAACCCTTGCCAGGACCTCGTTCGCCAAACCCTTGACCTTTAGGCGAGCCTAGCATATTGCAAGAACCCCCATTCACACTTAGACTAAGTCAACGATGCACTCGAAGACGTATCAGCGGGTACTTCAAGATCCAGAAGGACAACCATGCCGGAGTAAAAGCAACATGGAACGTGAAGACTACCTCACTTCTGAATTTCCGTATATTTCCAGCGCCTAGCGTAGGAATCTTAGGGACGAGATTCTTGTAAGGGGGTAGGTCTATCACATCCTGTGTTTTGCCTCCTGTGTCTAAGCTAACATAGCTAAAAAATTAGGGCCAATTAAAACTTTTGAGTGCTTGTGATGCTTGACTTGATTGCTCAATGCTTGTTTGTTTGGTTGTGCTCTATATTCATGAAACTCCCTACTACTCTCAAAACTCTTTTCCTTGATCTAAACTCTTGTCAAATGATCATACCATGTGTATAGGACCTAAAACCATTTCTAGGGTTTACCAAGTCTACATTGTCAACTTTCCTCAAATGAGCTAAAATCCTGTGAGCCATCTCATTGTTACCTCCCATCTAATCCTGGTAAGTATCATGACAAGTAAACACCATTTGCTTGCCAGAAAATCCAGCAAACACCTTCTGCAACAATTTTGTGAGCAATAATTGGGGTACCATATGAGTTCTCCTTGGACCTAAATTTTTACCACAACCTCTTGTAGGTACCTTGCACCCCTAGTAACAATATTAAGTTAATGGCTCAATTATTGATGGGGAAAAGTCCCAATTTACCTCCCTGGATGGCCAAGACAGAGCTAGTTTTACCCTCCCCTCTCCATTCCAGCCACCCTCCAGAGCATCCTATGCTTTATACACTTTGTTAACTCCCTCCTAGATACCCTAGACACCAGTGGTCATGCCCTACATGCCAAAGACATGCATGTGCATGCAAAGCTCGCGCTCTAGAGCGCGCTATAGTGCCCGACCGAACTGTAGCCGCCGCCCAATCCCTGCTCCCAACCACCTAGGGCATCCCCCTCGTGTCTCCCAAGGCTGCCTCGGTGTTCGGGACACGCCACCCTGTCGGCCCCCTCCTCTCTCCTCCTCCTATGGCCTCCTTGCACGTGCGCCATGGCCGCCCGGCTCGGCCAGTGGGCGAGCTCGTACGTGTGTGCTTCTGTCCCCCAAGCGTCTCTCTCTCACTTCCGCACCTCGTAGTCGAGTTCCACGAACATCGTAGACACCTCCCATCCCTCTCCCAACTACCACCAGGGCCGGCTCCAGGGACGCCCGTGGGTACCATCCATGGTGAGCCCGAGCTCGCCACATAAGAGATGCACCCGAGCACCCCCTCTGTCCCCCTTCATTCTCTCCCTCCTCCTTGGACCTCCCTGACCACCCCCCGGTTCCCCCTGAGCCCCCCTCCCCCCGTCTTCCTAGACGATCAGCATGGCCGCCACAATGACCATGGGAGCGTCACATCTCCCGTATATCCCTTGCCCCATGGGTTATCCTAGAGCAAGCCCAAGTTCCTTAAGGCCTCCCACTTTTTTCCAATTCCTCCTACCGCGGTCGTGGCGCCCCTACCCACCGTCACCGTCGGCCGCACCTGCCCTAGTCGGTGCCCTTCTCGACCTGATCCTCCCCAGGGCCAAGGAACAGCACAACCAGGAGCGACTCGCCGCCCCGAGCTCTCCGGTGGCCGAAGCACCGGCGGGGACGGCTTGTGCTATCGACACGGGGCGCCGGCGTGGGCACGGTCTGTCTCCCCTGCCGCTCCTTTGTTTCGGGCGGGAGGTAGGGGAGGACCTGTCAGTGGGGTCCGTTTGTAAGTGGTTGTGGCCCCCGCGTTAAGTGGAGACGCCCCCATCGGAGTACGCCTCCCTTCGACCGAAGGCGTATTCCGTGGAATATGCCATCGGATTGGCACTTGCACGAAACGGCTGGGTCGGCCCAGTGCGCCCATGCATTGTTGGCCCAATAGGTAGCCCCTTATATATATTTATTTATATTTATATTTATATTTTCTATTTCTTTCGAAAGTTCTAAATCCATATCAAATTCAAATCAACTCAATTTTGATGATTCAAGTTTCTACAGCTTCCTAAAATCTTGACCTATCAAAATATGTGCATTGCACAATTTTTCCACGTAACATATTCTGCTCCACCAATATTTTGGTTGTATCTTGTATTTTTCTTATATCTTAAATCAACTCCAAATGGAGAGATTCAAATTCCTAGATGGCTATAAAACCATGAATCATTTGTCTAGCCATGCTAAACATTTTTACCATGCACCTATTCTGTTGGATCTAATAAATAACTCATTCTCAATTTATTTCATCTTAGGAAAATCCCAGGAAATTCATCCCAACTCGAAATCAAGTGAAACCAATTTCTAAAATCTTTTAAAATCATGCCATAATTGTTGGGTGCATCCACCCATTTTTATAAAAAGGTTTTCTATAGATTTCTTGTAGGACCACCAATTCCCCTATTTCCACCATTCAAAACTCCCTCTTGACCGACATCCAATAAAACCTCGTTGGTTATTTTTTTCTCATGACCAGGGGTGTCAAACAAAAAATATTTCCTATTTATAGAGCACTTTTTGTGCTTGTGGAGTTGCTTATTAAGGTTGTTTTCGGCGATAGTTGACGAAGTAGATGGAATGTTCGGAGTGGACGGGAAGGGTGTGAAGACCTCGAAGACTTTGCTGAGCCAGGCAAGCAACCCTTTGAACATGACTAGGAACCCTTTTATTTGCATGGCATATAGCACTTAATTCCGTGATGTTGATCATGTGGATGAGGTGTTTCCACCCTTTCGGTGGGATGCCTCCTATACTTTACCGTTGATACTTGCATCATGCATGACCCTACCATCCTTATGAGGGTTGTGCGGGTGGTAGTAGATAGGATGCTTAGTAGATGCTACGCAAAGTGGGACGGGAATATGCATGGTGATGGAAACAACAAAATAATTTCAAAGACTTTTTCGAAAACCCCGTCGGGTACCACTAATGCCCGAGGGAGATGATGTTGAGTTGGGTAGCCACTTGAGAAAGAAGTGGTGTACCGGAGCAAGTGAGTGTGTGTGTTTCTGAAAAAGGATTAGATATAAGATTTGTCGATCATCCAAATCTTACATGCACAACCACGACACCCCTTATGGTACGGGGCTTTGTTGATTACTTTGATGAGTACTAGCATAGAGCCCGCATTACTAGTGGCGGGAGTGACGTGGTCACTGTCGATACGGGATCATGTCGGTAAGGACGATCATGCGTTGTCTTCGCATGCACTGGGCACACCGTTGGTCCCTGCATGGATGTTACTTGTGATGTACATCATGTGGGTTGGGTACCAATCGAGTGAACTCTTTGTTTAGTATCGTCTGGGGAAAGGCATTGTTCGTCTGCTTACCTTGGGTATGCAATATACCACAAGTCGTGGATGACACGGAAGTTCCCGAGTCTTGTGGGTAAAGGGTGTAGCCTCTGTAGAGTGTAAACTATTCGAATAGTCGTGTCCACGGTTAAGGACAGCTGGGTGATGCTACTTAAACTACGTCCCGATGTTTTCACAAAACTTGGTGTGCGCGCACGCGCGCGCGCGTGTGTGTGTGACAAAGAGATACTTCAGCTAAATCCGAAGACTTGATGAAATGATTGAACATGTGGTGCTTAAACCTTGCTTATGTTGATATCTGTAACTTGTACATATGGACATTTGCAACCTGGTGATGCATGCTTTTACAAGTTGATTGAACATGTCATTGTACTCAAACTAGATTTCTGCAAAATTACCTATTAGTGTTATATCATGCTCTGTTGAACCTTGTTCCAAACATGGGTTGCTCGTGAGTACATTCAAAGTACTCATTGGCTTCCCACTGGTTATTTTATTGGCCAAGCATGAAAGATCAGGTTATGATGAAGATTACCTTGGTGACGAACATGCGAGTTAGGACGCTTCCTAGTCAGAATGCCTGTAGGGTTAAGGCAGATGGCATGGGTTCATGCTATCGTTAAAGATTTCCGCTGCGAGATTATGAAGACTTGCCCATAAAGGCCATATTTGAGCACAAACGGTATGTAATGCATGTAAGACTCTTGTTATCCAGTTTTTGTGGGTTCGATGAACATTGATCTCTGGGATCACTGTGCACGTATATTCTGTGATCACGGCTTATGAGTCAGGGTCCCCACATACCTGCTGCAGGGAAGATCCATACGATCACGGTCCTCACCGAAGACAACTCAAATGGCCACTCGAACGGACGTGGACACCCATACAATAGCTCGTCTTACAATCTGTACTCTGCGTCTCTGCTATCTAGGTCCCGCACGACAACCCATGCTGGCGCGCACGGCCGTTTGGAACGTCTACTTCCAGTCTGTCGGCCGATGTGCCAGTTTCTTCCTTAGAAATTTTTTCCTCTCAGAAAGATTGGTGACAAGGCTTCCAACTTTAGACTAGAATTCCAACAAGCCACATTCAATATTAAAATATCTAACTGATACTTGTGATCTAAGTTGGTTGTTTTTGTGAAGAGGAACGGGTTATCGCAACACAATGTGGGTAATATTTCTCTCAGTTATAAAACCAAGGTTTATCGAACCAATAGGAACACCTATCCTCAACTGTCTTCCACGGCTGCACACAAAAGAACAAACAACTTGCACCCAACGCCAAGAAGAGGGTTGTCAATCCCCTTGATCTCGTTATTTGTAATCAAATGAGTTGTGTAGATAATTGTGGATAATTATAAATTGCAAAATAAAATAAAAACAAATAAATAACAGTAAGGTAGTAATATCATTTGTGAATCTTTACCTAATAATAAAGCGTTGATAGCTTCTGGTCGTACGCCATGGCAGTTTTGCAAAGAAAACCCTACATTTAATCGAATTCAACCTGCGGTCCATTAGTAAGTGGGGAAAAACGTTTCGTTTTTATTGAAAAAACACTCGACAGCCACGCGCATGACCCTGCCTCCTTGCCTCCTCGATCCTATCTCAACCCACCGCCCGCATCAGCCGCCGCCACCTACTGCCCCGCCCCGCCCCACGCCGAGCTGCCTCACTGTGCGCCGTCCGCAGCCGCCGCACGCACATCGATCCGGATAGAGGCAGGTGAGAGAGCATGTGGTAGGTGGCTCTCGTTCGATCCGATCGAGCGACGCATGCACAGGGCGGCGGTGGTGGACGAACTAGACGCGGGGAACGGCGGCGGCATCCGAATCCAGGCGAGCGGCGATGGGACCTTGCAAGCAACTGTACCGACCGGCGGCGACCTGGCAGGGCCCAACGGTAGTTTGGTTCCTGGCTGCAGCGCAGGTGGCTGCAGCTAGCATCGAGGAGGCCTGCTGTTGTGTGGTAGCCGGTAGAAGTAAACCATGACGATGATGGAGGTGCTTGGCACCAGGATTCAGTACTAATTAGTAATGTACGTCATTGACATAGTTCGGCCCTCCCTTTTCTTTTCAAAGGTGAGTTATTTTCTCTATAAAGATCTTAATTTGTCTCTACTGTAACAACCTACGATATAGGCCTCCAAATCCAGCAATCTCAATTTGTCCTTAGGATATTTTGTCTTCTGCAGTTATGCTACGCATTGGTCCGTCCACGCTAGCTTCTATATTACTCCAGCCACAATACAGTTTTAAGGTAGTAGTAGCTGCCAAGTTAACTTATGGTTATAGTATGGAAACTTTGAACTATTTTGCCATCTTCTTTCCTTTGTGAAACTAGCTGCAGCAATTAGCAATTTAAATTGATGCAAGGAAGTAATTAACACAATACTGCATTCTTCTTATCTATTTTTCCCTTGGAACATATTTTCTAATTCATGATCAGGTCGTTTTGACACATGCTCTTAGGATTTCTATGTATCTTATCTCAGTTTTGGGGATTTTGATATCAGCATGGTATAATGCTCCAGGCTCGACAACAAGTGCTATCGTCATGAGGGCAGACAAGTCGTTATGCCAATCCGGCAAGAGCGTCCAACAGCGGAAAGTCATCCGAAGAATCATGTCCCAGTGAGTACTCCAGCTCCAGTAACAAGACCACATATCTGGTTTCTACCAAGAAGCTGGACCAGCGACATTGTACTCAGGTAAGCTCATGAAAATTCTTGCAATCCAGACATTGGAGAGTCAAATTTATACTGATATCTAACATGAGCTTACTGTGGTTTATATGGTCCATGTAAATCTGGCATCGCACGGCCACACTTCCAACAATTTCACTTGCTAATAAAAATCAAGTAAAACTAAAAGAATTGTTCTTTCTCTTGCTGAAATAGGTTTGGACGCACGGTGTGTGGTATATATATGTCAAAGTTTAGTCGTATGCAATAATGCAATGCTTATGGTTGATAGTGCTACATATTTGCTTAGTGGGCAGGAATAACTGGTCAGCCTTTCGTAACTTCTATTTCTATTATTGCGGCATAATTGATTTTTACATGGAGCTGACTGTTATTTCTTCTTTTTGTCAGGAGTACTATTTCTTATTTTTCTTCAGTAGTTAAGGGCGTATTTCGGAGGGGAGTATACGTATTACCTTGATTGAGTTGAGTTTCGTGTGCTGCATTACCATTTTAAGTTACCAGCAGCAAAGAAAGAGTCACGTACTAATAAGTATATGATAAGGTTGTTTGCTCTTGCATATCATCTGGTTGATCATTTTCCCATGCAAGTGTTACTAAACTCTACTAAGTTGTATAATTACACAAGATTAACTTGTTATAGGACAAGTGTACTGAGGAATGAGTATGCACAGAAGCTTTGATTCTTCGTCATCTATATTCTACTCAGAATATAACTCACAAGGTATTAACATAGTTACTATTTTTTCCGTGTCAATGTATCTATGTTGCCTGACAAGCTATCTTGGTAACATTATTTTGTCTCGTGGATGGAATAAAAAGAAATATATATTCTGGGTGCATGCATCATATGAGTAGGTGGAAGCTAATGTGTTCCAGTTTTTATGAAAATGATAACTTTTATTAAAAATAAGGAATTTTCTGCGTTTTCAAAAAAGCAAAAGAAGAATGATTGACAATCTATTCTATGCAAAACTATTCTTCCATCGGATGAATAATGGTATGTTGGCTTCTTCACGTCTGAACTTGAAAGGGTTATCTATTGCTATTCAGCGAACGAACTACCAGTTTGCATGGAGATGGACTCACTTTCAGTGGTGAATATTCTGAACGGGAGGGACACAAACAGATATGTGTATGGTTCTTTGGTGGCAGAGATCAAGCATTTGAAGTCTCTTCGTATGACTCTTATTACTCATATCAGCTGTGGTTAAAACGTGGTTAGTGATTTTTTAGCAAGTTTTGCAAAAACGGAAAGCAGAATTATAGTCTTGCTTGGCTCCGCCCCCCTGGAGGTCGTTGATTTGTGTAAGGATGGGTGTAAGGTTTCTCCTTGAGTAATTTAACCTTATTGTCCATGATTATCAAAATTGGATATAAAAAATGGTGCATAATGGCACATGAAGCACGTTGTGCCTCTTTTTCGCCCGGTGCAATGCACTTCTTGCTTCCGTAATTTCGTCTGTTTTGTCCGTGGTCGTTCCGTTCCCTAACTCCCGGATGGGTTGAACTGGGCTGGCCACATTTTTTTCCAACAAAAAATGATGATTTAAAAAGATGCCAACCCAACTGGTCTGCTTGTTTTGCAAAACAACGTTGCCCCCGGAATAATAGTCCGACCTCGCTCCTTTCCACCCAAATCTTATTAATTTTTATACATCGGCAACCTTTCCATGTTAGAACTTCAGAAGTCAACAAGCAATCGAGGGGAACCGAACAAAGAATTAACTCCGAAAGTGGGAAGATATGGAGCAGATGAATAAACTCTCCAACAGGAGATTGGATGGCAAAGTGGGAATAACACAACTGGCATAACCGTTGTCCAGTGTCTCTGCCAATGGCGCTGCGCAAAATGCAGATTGCAGGCTAGATGCGTACGAGTCCGTCCCTACGTCCACAACGCGTAAGCAGAAGAAATCAAGTCAATCCTAGCAATTAGCAGGAGAACGGACGATTTGGAGGCCAAGCTTCATGAAACTCTGTATTTTTGAAAAATTCAAAATTCAACCTTTTTGGTTTCAAAAAAATCTGAAAAAAATTATGCAACTAAGGAAGGATGTTATGTTTACGTGTGTAAATATTTAGGATGAAATACCTTGAAATATGATCTGCACAAAAAAGACAAATTTATGGCCTGAGACGATGAATAGTATCATGTGTTAAAAAGCCTCAGATTTGTCTTTTTTGTACAGGCCTCATTTCAACATATTTTTTTCTGAAAATTTACACACATGGTTTTACGCCCTCACATATCTCTGTATTTTTTTTCAAAATTTTTGAAAATGTAAAAATATGAATTTTCATGAATTTTGAATTTTGCATTTAAAGGCCTTTATGGAGCTCGGCCTCCAAAAACAATTTCGGATATACTACTACCTAGCTTATGTCTTGCACTGAAACGTCTATTAGACAATATATTTTGTTCCGAAAGTTGTCTTTTGTTAATGCAGTTTCATCATTATTTTGTAAAAGCTCTGTGTTTTTTTTTTGATAATGTTGACCTTACAATAATTGAGAATTTGTGATCGATAATTAGTTTAAATTATGCTTTGTCACTTACATAATTTTTTTAATTAAAAGTCTGCATTTTCAGATGTACCATACTATAAATATCTAACGTACAAAATGAACACACTTTTAAAACATTAACATTAATTTTTAATCCATATTGATAAAAAGCACTTGAAATCATAAATAAATGCAATATGATTTATAATTATTTATTATTTGGAACAACCATTAGGAGCCGCCAAAACTTGCCGAGGAGGTTTGAGAAAGAGCTCGTAGGGATAATATGCTGGCGGGGTCAGCCGACGAACGAGGTGGACACTCCAATGAGGTTGATTGAGCGGCTAAGCTTAGCCATGCGGAATGCTTCGAAGGCCATGGATGACAAGGGAATAATAAGTGGCAATACAAATGGATATGTCTTGAAATTGTACGGGCTTATGGAGGTCTTGAGTCATGCTTACTGTGGGAAGGAACATATATATTTTTTGTTCACAAGTTGCAACACACAATTTTTCCAAATAGCAAAAGATAAAAGTGATTAATCATAATAATCTATGCACCACTACTCTTCCTTCAAATGAAGGATATCAGGGTGATATCTTCATGTCCACAATTCATGCTCCAAAAAGTGACAATCAATTTAAACTTGTGACCACATTTATATAATGGGTATAAGAAATGGTGAGTAATGGCACGCGTAGCAGGTATTAATGGTGATTTTGAACCCGTTGCAATGCACGGGCTTTTTGCTAGTATATATATAAGTGAATAGACCCGAGGGACATAGAGTTCTCTAGTGGCATCTCTCATAAAAATAGCATACAGTTGGTAAACAAATTACTATTGGACAATTGATAGAAAAGCTAATAGATATGCGATTTTCACGGCAATGATCATGTGTATAAGGCATCACGTACATAAGCAAATAGAACGACTCCTGCCTGCACCTATTACTATTACTCCATTCATCGATCACTATCCAGCATGCATCTAGAGTATTAAGTAAAACAGAGTAATGCTTGGAGAACGATGACATGATATAGACAAAGTAAACTCAATAAATATGAATAAACCGCATCATTTTATCCTTACTAGCAGCAACACAAAGACGCAACTTGTCCCCTTCTGTCACTAGGATATAGAAACTCGCCAGGTTGAACCTACTACAATGCACCACTCCCACCGAAGAAATATCAATCTAGTTGGCCAAACTATCTCAATAAACCGTACAACATTATGAAGCTATAATGATCATGCAAATAAGAATCTTAGTATTCAGGTTTGTCTCAAATACTTTTCATGAATAATCTAAACATAAACTTATAATTCATCGGATTCTAACAAACGCACCATACAAAGGGATTACATCAGATAGATAAAGGCAAAGATGTGATGAACATTGTATTGAAGATCTAGAGAGAGAGATTTCCAACTAACTACAGACTCGTAGGTCTATGGTGAACTACTCACACATCATCATCAGGGCAGCAAGGTTGATGAAGAAGCCCTTCGTGATCAATCCCCCCTCTACCAGGGTGCCCGAACGGAGCTGTAGATGGGCTCCTATTGAAACAGAGACTTGTGGCAGTGGAAAAAGTGTTTCGGGAGTTCTCCTAGGGTTTTGGGGATATTAGAGAATTTATAGGCCAGATAGGAACATCGGGGTACGCTCGAGGGGCCCGCCACATATCAGGCCCCCCTAGGGCACGCCCTGATGTGTGGTGGGGCCCTTGTGCATCTCCCGGCCTCCTTCCAAAGCTTCCAGGTCTTCTTTTGGTCTAGAAAAATCATCAAAAAGTTCTGTGGCAATTGGACTTCGTTTGGTACTGTAAACCTGAAAAGTCAAAAACATGCAGAAAACAACAACTGGCACTGGGCACTGGGTCAATAGGTTACTGCTCAAGAATATTATAAATTGGTAAACAAAGCCCCCAAAAGTATCCTACAATGATAATATATCAACATGGAACAATTAAAAATTATAGATACGTTAGAGGCGTATCACTGACCAAAACAAAATATATAATTTCTACCTATGTATTTACATCTACTTTACCGAAGTGTTGACTCACACTTTTTGTTCCTTCGAGAGGGTTTCGGCTTGCTCGATTGTGAGAAAAGTTACATCTTATATTTCCTGTTTTTTCCTTCTTCTCATCTGTAAGTTATGGCTTCAAACGTTCCCATTCACAATCCATGATCTGTTTCCCCTTCTTTGAGCCGAACAACTCTGAAGTTATACACCTCTTCTATCTCATCTTGCCCTTCCTAGCGAGACCTAAGTTTTCCCGGGAACAACCTGAGACGAGAGTTAAATAGGAGGAACTTGTCCCCCACAACGAAGGTTCATTTAAGTATCTTACGATCATGCCACATCTTAACCTTCTCTTTAAATAATGTGGCATAATCGTAAGCACTGTTACGAAGTTCTCCTAGAGCATGTATATCTAGCAACCTTTTTTCTCTAGTTTCTTTAAGATTAAAACTAATATTCTTGGTTGCCCAAAAAGCCTTATGATCTAATTCTAAAGGTAAATTCCAAGCCTTACCATATACCATTTTATATGGTGAAATTCACATGGGGTTATTGTAGGTGGTGCGGTAGACCCATAGTGTTTCGTTTAGCTTTCTTTTCCAATCTTTCCTAGACTTTTGCATCATCTTTTGTAATATTGTTTTTATCCCCCAGTTTGAGAGTTCCACTTGGACACTAGTTTGTGGATGGTATGGCAAAGCTATCCGACGAGTTATGACATACTTATGAAGTACTCTACTAGAAATACCCTGTATAAAACAAGATCCGTCGTCGGTGATAAGAATTTTAGGAACTCCAAACCTGGGTAATATGTCGTCCTTTATCATCCTCAATGAAGTAGCCGCACCTGCATGTTTGGTTGGTAAAGCTTCAACCCACTTCATAACATAATCTACAACAACAAGAATATGAGTGTACCCATCTAAAACGGGAAAAGGTCCCAAATAGTCCAATCCCCAAACATCAAAGGGTTCACAGACTAGACTATAGCTTATGGGCATTTCTAGTCTCTGTCCTATGTTACCTGTGTATTAACACGCATCACAATTTTTAACAAACCTATGAGCATCTCTGAAGAGAGTAGGCCAATAAAATCCCGACTGAAGCACCTTGGCAACGGTTCTGTCTCCAGCATGATGTCGTGTATAAGGGATGTTGTGGCAACCTTCCAGAATAGCATTCATCTCATGTTCTGGAACACGACCCCTTATCATGTCATATGGTCCATGCCTATAAAGAAAGGGATCATCCCAGAAATAATACTTCAGGTCACTGAAGAGCTTTTACCTTTGATGATAATTCATATCAAATGACATGTATTTTCCTACAAGAAAGTTAACATAATTTGCAAACCATGGTTCTATATTTTTAATCATAGCCAAACTCTCATCTGGAAAGGATTCATTATAGGGATTGGATCATAAGGTATTATTTACATGCACGACAAGTGGTTTGCCACTAGATTGTCTTTGCCTTTGTGGTTTACTATCTTCAAATCAAATTCTTGTAGCAGTAATATTCATCGAATCATCTGGGCTTAGCATCCTTATTTGCAAGAAGGTAATGCAAGGCACAATCATATGAATGAACTATCACTTGTGAATTAATAATATAGGGCCGACATTTATAACAGGAAAAAATAATAACAAGCAGTTCGTTTGTAGTGGTCGCTAGATGTATTTGATCCTCATCCAAGCTCCTGCTAGCATAAAAGACCACATTAAGTTTTTTATCATCTCGTTGTCCTAAGACGGCCCCGACATCATATTTGTTGGCATCACACATACAATCAAAGGGTTCGCCCAGTTTGGAGGTTGAATAATAGGAGATGTGATTAAAGTATCCCTCAACTTCGCATACGATTACACACAAATTTTATCAAAAGAATAGGGGCACATCCTTGGGCAAAAGGTCAGTCAATGGCTTTGATATTTTAAAGAAATCTTTGATAAATCTCCTATAGAAACTAGCATGTCCTATAAAGTTTGCATACGTTTTACATCCCGAGGGTAAGGTAAATTATCTATTACCTCAATTATATCCTTATCTATCTCGATGCTCTTTCTTGAGACTCTGTGCTGAAAGCACATTTGCTCCCTTGGTGGTTTTGGTAATTAATAACAACATATATATCATTGAACTAATATTTCCACTAAGAAAGTAGCATCGAGAGGAGTGCCTAAGGGGGTGGTATAGTGCAAGTGCAATCAAGCAAGTGCCAAAAAGGCCGAACACAAACATCAAGGTAAGGTAGGTGATATAGTCGCGCACTTGTTGCCTAGGGCAAAAGTGTGACTTACACCAAAGCACAAACAGGAAAAACAAGCAACACACATCATGGTTCCATTCGAACCATCATACAGACTCGACTTCGCATAGGGGACACACGACCTATCCTACCCTAGGGGTTCTCGGACTCAGTAGTCGTGCTTGCTTCGTGTTTAGGAGAGGAGTTCGCTTAGCCGTCTGGGTCTTCCTCAGGTGTTGTTCATCAAAGTGATCATGGTTGCGCCAGAAGAGTCCTTGACGACTTCGGGTCTGTCGAGTTGAGGACGAAGGTGATTCTTCACGGCTGTTGTTGACAGGGTCTTCTGGTGTCCATGTGATCGTGACAATGCCTTCCTGTCTTCTGAGACGTCGAGCATTCCAGGTAGGCAATCTTTTATGCAATGACATTAACAAGGCATGGTAGAGTTCTATCCTGCCAATCTCGTTGACGATATCATCGACATCAAGAGCAGGGGACGATGAGGACCATTTTCCTGCTCACTATAGTGAGGCGGACAAAATGGCAAGGTTCTCATCCATAGGTGCTTGCCGAGAACACAACAAAAAAGACAGGGTTGCTCTATTACCGATGCATACGATGACATTGCATGTCTTGTGCCCTGGTCATCAGACGTCAAGGTGGCATCATCCTAGGGCAGTGTCGAGGGTGTGACTATCTCCTGAGTCTTCATATTCTCATCCTTCGAGAGGGTATCTTCGGTTGGCATCGTCTTGTTATGGTGTCGTCAAACTTGTGTCAATGCCTGGCAAGGTGGCTTCCTTCCAGGTTACCCACGAGGATTACAAGGAATCCAGTGGTCATGGGCACAAGGGTAGTAGCGACCATTTGCAAAGTTTTGGAAAAGTAGACGAGGAGAGTTAAGAGAAAGATGGTGGAAATGCTAAGGCAGAAACCTTTGCTTCTTTTGAAAATTTAGGAGAGGTGGAAAATATAGAGGTTTTGTAAGTAATTTTGAAGGGTCTGGAGAAAATAGTTTTGTCCTAACTAACGTCCATGCTAACTAAGCGCTTCCTACAGTAAGGATGGCTCTGATACCAGCTCTATGAGGACCCCGACTCATAAGTCATGATCATCGAATGCACGTGTACAGTGATCCCAGAGATCAATGCTCACTGAACACACAAAAGCTGAATAATAAGAGTCTTACATACACATTTAGCGTCTTACACAAATAAGGACCATGAAGGTCAAGTCTTACATAGATAGGGCCGCAAGGGCCAAACATTTGAACAAAACATGAACCCATGCCATCTGCCTTAAACCTATAGGCATTCTGACTGGGAAGCGTCCTAGTTCACATGATCATCACCAACGAATTCTCCACCGTACTCCTGTTCTTCCATGCCTGGCCAATTAAATAATCAGTGGCAAGCCAATGAGTACTTTGAATGTACTCGCAAGCAACCTAGGTTGTGGAATGAGGTATAACAATGCATGGTAAAGCACTTAAGTAGGTAAGTTTTTGTGGAAGCTAATTTTGTATGCAATGACATGCTCAAGTAACCTTGTAAGAATGCGTCAACATTTGATAGATATCCATATGAACAAGTTACAGATATGATCATAGACAGGGGGTCGAACATCTCATGTTCAGTCATCACGTCAAGTCATCGAACTTGTATCAAGTTCCATCTCTGTGTCATCCACACACGCACACCAAGTTTATGAAAAACATCGGACGCAGTTTAAGCAGGACCTCAAACTGTCCATGATCGTGGACATGGCTATTCGAATAGTTTTACACTCTAGAGAGGTTGCACGCTTTACCCACAAGACTCGGGGAGCTTCCATGTCATCCACGACTCGTGGTATATAACATACCCGAGGTAAGCACCCAACAATGCCTTTCCCCTGGCGATACTAAACAAAGAGTCCACTTGATTGGTACCTATCCCACATGATGTACATCACTCGTAGTATGCATGCAGGGACCAACAGTGTGCCCACTGCATGTGAAGACAGCGCATGATCGTCCATACCGGCACGACCCCGTATCGAGAGTGACCATGCCACTCCCGCCACTAGCAATGCAGGCTCCTTGCCAGTACCCACCAAAGTAATCAACAGAGCCCCGTCCCATAAGGGGTATCGTGGTTGTGCATGTAAGGTTGGGATGGTCAGCAGACCTTAAAACTCTCTGTTTTCGAAAACACACCCTCAACTTGTTCTGGTACACCACTTCTTTCTCAAGTGGTCACCCAACAACTCATCATCATCTCCCTCAGTAATTAGTGACACCCGATGGTTTTTTTGAAAAGTCCTTGAAATCATCTCTTTATTTCCATCACCAAGCATAATCCCGATCCCACTTGCGTAGCATCTACTAGCATCCTATCTACACCCACCCGCATAACCCTCATAAGGTGGTAGGGTCATGCACGATGCAAGTGTCAATGACAAAAGTATCGGAAGCAACCCACCGAAGTGGTCACTACTCAACATGATCAAATATAACAAAAATAAAGTGATATATGACATGCAATAAAAATGGTTTCTTAACATGGTCAAAGGGCGGCTTGCCTGGCTTATCCAAGTCTTCGAGGTCTTCACACGCTTCTCTTCCACTTCGAGCACTTCGTCTACTTCGTCAACTATCGCCAGAAACAACCACAATAAGCAACACACCAAGCAGAAAATAAAAGTGCTCTATAAATAGGAGTTTATTTTTCTTGGACATCTGTGGTCATGAGAAAAATAACCAAGGAGGTTTTATTGGATGTGGGTGAAGGGAAAGTTTTGAATGGTGGAAATAGGGGAATTGGTGGTTCTACGAGAAACCTATAGAAAATATTTTGGTAAAAATGAGGGGATGGACCCAACACATAGGGTACAATTTTAGAAACATTTGGGAAGTGGTTTCACTGGATTTGGAGTTGGCATGATTTTCCTAGGAATTTTCAAAATGGATCACACATGAAGAAATGGTCCAATATTTGACATAGCAGAGGGGGCAAGGAAAAATGCTCATATATTAGAGAATGAATTTAGATTCAACTAGGAATTTGAATCACTCTATTTGGAGTTGATTTGGATTCTCTAAGGATTTTACAATGGGGATCTATCATAGTTCAAATTCAAGTTTGAATTTGACCTCTATAGAAAACTTTCTAGGAAAAATGTTCAATGCAGATATTTGGATAGGAAATGATCTTAGGAATATCTAGGATTTTGAATCACCAAATTTGGAGCTATAATGATTTTTTTTATGAATTTTGAAGTACTCTAGAAAAGAGAAAAGGAAACAAATTTATACCTAAGGGCTATATTGCGCACAGGGCGCAGATCTGCAAATGGGCCGGCCCAGTGGCTCGGCCAGGCAAGCAGTGTGCCACACCGAAGGCGTAACCTGGGAAATACGCCTTCACCACGAAGAGGCGCAGAATCGGGAGGCCGTCTCCACTTATGCGCGGGCCCGGCCGTTCGGGTCACTAACAGGCGGGCCCCACCGGGCTCCTTTTCTCTCCCCTGTCCCTTCTTCTTCCCCTCGACAGGAGAGAGAGGGGGGCACTGGCCGCCATGGCTATGGCTTCCCAGCCGCGCCTAGCATCGAGCCGGCGGTACAGGCGGATGCCCCAGTCCGTGTCGTGCGTGGGACGGTCGAGGGGGTTGCGGGGATGGCCGGAGCGAGCAGCTCGTCGGCAGGGGCGGATGGTGGCACCAACGTCATAGTGGAGCATGCCATAGCCACGGAGATGGAGTCATGGGGTGTCAAGGAAGATGGAGTCGGTGCGGGGGTCCCTCTAGAGGTAGTGGTTGAGGCACAGGAGGGTTGGCTCGCTCCAATTCGGGCAGAGCCGAATAGCGGCAATGGTGCCTGTGAGGGAGGATGAGGGCACAGGGGCAGGAGGGTCTGGTCTGGGGGTACCTTAGGGGGTATATGGGGTGTCCTAGGGGCACTGTCGAGCTTGAGGAGGGGTAGAAGTACAGGGGCGATGAGGGGGGAGCTCAGGTGGCCTCGGATGCCCTTGGGCGCGATGAGCACGCGCTCAGAGATGCTCTAGGACACTTGGTGGTGTCGGGGAGGGGCATGGGAGATCAGGGAGGGTCCCCTGGCGTGCATGGATTCTCAACCACGGCCGAGCAAGAGCTACTAGACAAGTTTTGTCGGCAGAGCACGGTTGCTGCATGCCGTTTACGTGGTTACCACGCTAATACTTGTCCAGAGCAAGCTTTTGGTCGGCCGATGAAGTCTGGAGGGTGAGTCACGCATGTTAAAGCTTTTCTAGTGAAGGTTGGACCCATATGCAGCTGAGTAACCGTGATTTCTAAACCAGGTAAGTTTGCAGCAGTAAATGTGGGGCTTAGGAAAAGAGTTTTTATTGGAGGGCACTATGTATAAAACTTTGTCTACTGGTCATAGGAATGGAAGGACTATATGTTCACCAATTTTCATCTCAGGGAGATCAATACACAAGGTACTTGTAGTTCAAGGCTACAATTCCTGCCAAAATTTATTTTTAGAGGTACTGCTCATATTTCCCACATGAGTATGCCATATTTGGGTTTGGGTTGATGCAAATGATTCCTTGGAAAGATTTGGGGGCATTTTTATGAATAGAATAATGGGAGAGGGGAAAGAAGAGGTCTTGCCATGGTAAAAGAGAGGGAGAATGAGGGAGTTATCCCCCTTGATCAGAGGGCATGGCAATATTACTGGAGGTATAAGGGGGCTAGACCATGTTGTGGTAAAAAGTTAGAGACAAGGAGAATCTTTTTGGGCCCACTTTGCTTGTCCACAAGCTTATGGCTGAAGGTGTTTGTGCTGTGATTGGACTAGGTAAAGGAATCCTATGGCCTTGATATTTACCAGGGTTAAATGACAAGTATATTTGGTGTTGATCACAAGCTTTGAGCCCAAATGAAGAAAGTTGATAACACAAACTTGGTAAACCCTGGAAATGGGCAGAAATGGAGTTGCTTAGATCTAGCTAAGAAATATTATTCTCCTTAATGCACGACTTGAGGTGGTGGCATATTTTTGCCATTATAGCATGCCCAAAAAGTTTGGGACTAAATGGAGAAACTTTCTAATGCAAGAATTTCCATTTCTTGAAATCATCAGAAATGGGAGGGGATTCGGACAAGTTAATATATTCTCCTTGATGCACCACTTGGTGTGGATGCATTATTGGAGGATTATAACATCTCCACAAATTTTGGGAACAATAGGGGACAATTGGCAATGTAGGGTTGCCCAAATTTGGATCTGGACAAAGAGGATTTTGGGATATTTTGGTGAACCAAAACAATTGGGATTGAGATGAAACTTGGCAAGATTACCACAGATATCATATGTGACATGCTAGAATTTTCCTAGATTTATTTGAGAATATTTCTTATAGAAATATTTCAAATGCTTGAAATAGGCAGAAATGGTTTTGAAGGGTTTTGTCCAATACTATGAACATGACCATGTGTTGAAACTCTTATATATGGACAATATATGTCCACTGAGTTTTCCTATTTTTTCTCAAATATTGTTAAAGCATTTAAATATTTTTTTCCTATAAAAGACCATTTCTGGCCATAAGAAAATCTATTAAATAAAATAGTAAAATAATCTTTCAAAATAATATTTTGTGGTTTTGGGAAGTATTATATATATTGGGTTTCAAATAAAGCATTTGGGGAAAAAGATCTACCCAATTTGGGGACTTGCAGTGCAAATCTCAAATCGTTTTTTTAAACCTAATTTAAATAAATTCTTTTTGGCCAAAATAATATTTGATAAAAATAGTTTTAAGTTCTATACACATGGCATGATCATTGGACAAGAGTTCTAGATCAAGGAAAAGAGTTTTGAGAGTAGGAGAAAGTTTTATGAATTATACAGCACTAGCAAGCAATCAAACAAGCAAGCAAATATCACACAAGTCAAGCATTCAAATGCACTCAAAAAGTTTTAATTGGCCCTAATTCTTGAGTCATGTTTACTTAGTCATGAGGCAAAACACAAGGTGTGACACGGTGGAACCAATCCAAAATTCTCTGTCTCACCGAATGCCTAGGGTTGATCTGGTTTTCACCTCGGTATCACCGATTCTATTTTCTCGGTTACACTGAGTTTCCATGTCAGATGACATTTGAGAAACTCGGTGACACCGAAAAATTAGAACCGATGTCACCGATAGCAAGGGGTATATAACCTGGTGGCCCAACTTTTGATATTCAACCACAAAAGTTGTTTCCTCCAAACCCTAAGCTGCCTCTCCGGACCCCTGATCATCGCCTTCGTCTCCCCGTGCGCCTCCTTCATTGGGAATCATCGCCACCGACGGAATCTTCTCCATCGTCGCCACCTTAGCGGATCCTTCACCGAATTAGGGTATGGATCCGGCCCCCTTTGCGCTCCCCATCCAATTCATGCGCATTAGAGTAAACTTTATCAATAATCCACCATTTGCTATCCTCTCAACCCTTTAGAAACTTCATTAGACTAGCGAACAAATGATTTTTTAGGGTTTTCCGTCCACCACCTGAATCTTGATGACACCGAAGCAAAAGAATCCTCATCACCAATTCCCTTTTTAGGTCAACTAGGAACAACCTCGGTGAAACCGAGTGCCCATTTTCGGTCTCACCGGAAGTGGTGCCAAGTTTCTATTTACCAAGTTTTCTGTCTCGGTGGGTCCAAAAAGTTTGCATCATTAGTACCAAAATTTACTTGGCAGAATGCAAATCTTGAGAACTTTTTTGTTCAATCTTTGAAAAATCTCTGCATTTTGTGATGACTCAACTCTTCTACTCCTCTATAATCTATTCATAGGGTCAAAGATGTCTGCATCAGAAGATAGTCAGAACAACCTCAAGGAGCTTAGTGTTGACACAGATCTAGGCACTAGTCCAAACAAGAGCTCATCTTGTTTTGATGATGTTCCCATCTCACCAGATCTACCCAAGGCAGCAACTAGAGCTAGGAGAAAGCTCAACTCATATGACAAGGATGAACATTTTGTGCCTGATGAAGTTCCTTCCAATTCCAAGCAGGACAAGACTACCAGGAAGCACTATTGAAGAAATCGTTAACTGGTAGTTGCTCGTTCAACTTAGGAGTAGCGAATAATCGATTAATCGGCCTATTAACTGGATTAATCGTCCAACCATTAATCAGTGTAACTTTAAACTCAATAGAAGTAAATTTATATGGACACACAAATCTATATTGCAAGTATGAAGCAAATTGCACCATTTTCATTTCCCAATAGACGATAAACATGTATACAACAACAATCATCCATGTGAGTGTAAATATCATCAACAAACATATATAAAAGAACACTTTTTTGTTGATTTCCAACTTGGACACAACTCCAAGAGATGGCGGCCACGCGACAGCGACATAGAGGAAAGGTGACGGTAGTCACGTAGGACGTTTGAACGGGTCCATTGTCAGAGGTGTTGCAGGTGACGAAGGAGGAGGGGAAATGGCAACGCACCAACTGGGACCTGACGAGCTGTCATCTAGGTCAGGAGGGGATGGGAAGAGCGGAAGGGGGATGGTGGAGGGATAAACGCTAGCTCTTTAGGAGCAGGAGGCGCTGGGAGGGGTTATGGGCCAAATAATGAAGCTTTTGTTTGCCCTTAAGTTAATGGGCCAAGAACGATTAATTGGCCTAACAATAGATTAATCCGTGAGCAGGCCATTTAATTGGTCTAACAAACCATTTAATCGTCCTGGAAAGTTAACGTGGTGAATAGGTGTTATTCGATTCGGCCACCCGATGAGTAGCGATTAACTGGCCAATTAACTGATTAATCGGATGAATTCTTGAACAATGCCAGGAAGCCCACAACTGAGGATACCTCTTATAAGAAGGTGGTCTGGAAGGAGTATGCCCCTCAGACATTACGAGAGCACCTGAGATCTCTAGAGGCACGATGACCATTGAGCCTCCCAGGAAATCCATGCCCAAGAAGGCTTGAGAGAAGAAGAGCAGAAAGAGGATCATTCATGTAGTTGGCAGGCCTACCTCTATGTTTGAGGACCCATCAGACGCTGCCGCTCAGGAGGAGGAAGAGCCAGCTGCAAAGGCTCCTCCCAAGAAGAAGTAGAAGAAATTGTTGTCTAATGCTATGCCTAGCCAAGCATCTCCCAAGGGCAAGTCAGTTGGATCCAAGAAGCCCTCTGCTCCCAAACCCAAGAGGACTACCGGAGACATCCTAGATTCTGAGAAGAATAAGGGATCTTCATCTAGAGATCCAGAGGAGGATGCTATGTCTGCCTTGATGAAGTTGAGACCACACCTTCCAGTGCATAATGCCAGCCACCTGCAAGATGAGGACATGAAGAAGAGGAAGGATCAAGGACTGAGAGATTGGAGAGCTATTGATCCATAATCACAAAGGAGGAAGACGGTTGTGGACTACATGTTCTACACCAAAGAACAACAAGACTTCTATGAGACTATATTGCTTGACAAGAGCCCTGCTATGAGTGATATGAGATGCGTGGATTGGAAGTACATCATGGACAATGAAGATTACTTCCCGACTATGCAAGACAACTTTCACTGCATTGGACTTCACAAGTTTGTTGGCAAGGTGTTCACAGCCTGGAATGATGAGATGATCATGCAATTCTACTCCACTACTCATTTCTATGGAGATGGTAGAATTGTGTGGATGACTAAAGGTGCCAGGTATGAGTCCACAGTTGATGTGTGAGCTACCATCTTAGGAGTCCCAAAGGTGGAAGATGGAGACATTGATGTGTAATCTGAGCCCAAGGCAAACAAAAATGCCATGAAGAACATGTAGAATGAGATCCCTATTGCACATCTGAAGGCTAACAAGCTAGGATCTATCTATTTTCTCGAGGCTGGTCTTCGCACAATCAACACTATTCTGAGGCACACCTTGTTGCCAAAGTCTGGATATGAGAAGATGATCCGAGGCTACTCCATCAACATGCTACTCCATCTAGACCGACATACGAGATTCAAAGTGATGGACTTGATTGTGGAGACTGTGAAGAGGATTGCTCCTGATCGGAAGCACTCATGTTGATATGCACCCTGCATCCAGATGCTCGTCAACTCTAAGTTGGAGAAGCACATTTTTGTGCTTGATTGACCAGATTTGCTGCTCTTTCCGGAGCTCAAAGACAACATTGTGGTGATGAACCCAAATCATCCCACATCCGCTACAGCACAGGCACATGCAGAGGCAGCCAGAGACACTAGTGCTCAGCCGCCCATGACTAGGAGTGAGCAGATGGATCTACTTGTTAGCTCAATGCTCAACATGCATCAGGACATCACCAACATCCTAAAGAACCAAGAGAGCCTCTCGAGGATTGTTGATGACAAGTTTCATAGTCTCAACAACAAGGTGGATGAGCTCATAGTGACAGTGAATGAGCTCAAGAAGGAAGTTGATGCAGTGCCTAGCCCTCACTCTACAGATTATCATGATGATGATGAGGATAGTCCACCTCTCCAGGCAGACATTCAGTTCAGGACTCAGGCCAGGTCTGCTACAGTGACAGCTCTAGAGATGAGACCTTCTTCATCAGCTCCAGCTACAGCCTCTTCAGCTCCATCAGCTCCACCAGTTCCTCCTGTTGCTACACCAACTCCGTCCATGACATCAGCAAAAGTCCTCGCCGATGCCGTTCTCTCGACTCCAACTTCAGCTACCGGAGGAGATCAGCCAAGAAGAACGTTTAGCTCTATACCTTTGAACTATTTGGTAACTTCTTGCCAAAGGGGGGCATTTTTATAGAGCATTAGGGCTTTCAGAGAGAGAGAGAGAGAGAGAGATAGAGCGTTGGTTTCTATCTCTTTTTCAAAACATTTGATATCTTTTGGTTTGGATGTTTTAATCTTTGTCGGTGTTTGATCACATATTTAATGCATGTTGCTACTATTTCCTATCTTTATGATGCTTATGAGATGATCACTCACTTTGCTTGATTGTGTTGTGCTATGATATCCATTCTTACTATTCTCGCACACCACCAAGATGTATGTGACATGGAAGAAGTGCCCCATGAACCTAACCGATTGTGCATTTGCATTCAAATGCAAATTCAAAATAATGCACAAAATTAGGGGGAGCTCTTGCTTATCACATACTTCTCAAAGTGATGCTTATATTCATTTCTAATATCATATGTTGAAGCTTTGATCTATATCTTGTCAACAATTACCAAAAAGGGGGAGATTGAAAGCACATTTGCTCCCTTGGTGGTTTTGGTAATTAATAACAAAATATATATAATTGAACTAATATTTCCACTAATCATATTTCAGGAAAAGTTCAATGAGTGGTTGGCAAAAGGATTGTGGAGAAACCCCTAGATGCAAGAATTGGATTGGCAAAGCTTCAAGCAAGAGGACTCTACATTTTACTTTGTGAGAAATCATTTTGAGTCCATTGGAAAAGCCAGTACTATTAAAAGGGGTAAGGTATTGTTGGTGAACAAGATGCTCAAACATGCACAAGTGATAGTCACCAAAAACACCCACAAACTCTCCCACGTATTCTATCTAAGCCATTCATGCAAATCGGTGCAACCAAACACTCCCACTCGGTCCCACCGATTTCCCAACTCAGATAAACCGACGCCAAACCCTAGCACATCGGTGCAACCGATCCCACTTTGGTGCCACCGAGTACAGCTTGCCAACTTTCTGTTACCTCGATTCACAAAATCGAAAGCTCTGAGTTTTTGGATCGTCATCATCGAGATTTGGATTCTGACCGTTGGACACCTGATCGGTATCGCGGAAATTCCTATATCGGTCTCACCGAAATTCAAAACTTGCTACCTTTGGAGCAACTCGGTACCATCGAGATTCACACATCGGTGTCACCGAGTTGGTCACTTAAGGTGTAACGGTTGGATTTTTGGAGATGCCTATATATACCCATCGACCACCACTCACTCGCAAGTGAAGCACTCAGAACAGATCCCCACTTATCCTATCAGATTTTCTGAGAGAGAGCCACCTACCCATGTGTTGAAATCATGCCAATCCATTCCAACCATATGAATCTTGATCTCTAGACTCCCCAAGTTGCTTTCCACCCAATCAATCTCTTCCACCAAAGTCAAATCTATGAGAGAGTGATTGAGTGTTGAGGAGTCTATCATCTTGAAGCACAAGAGCAAGGAGTTCATTGACATTATCAAGCCTATAACCTTCTGGAGGGTGGTGCCTCCTAGATTGGTTAGGTGTCTCCTAGGATCCTCCTACTTCGTGTTGTGGAGTGAACCAAGAAGTTTGTAATGGCAAGGAGATCGCGTACTTCGTGAAGATCTACCCCGAGTTAGGCTAGTCCTCCATGGACGTAGGCCATCATGGTATAGTCAAGGTTGCTTCTTTGTAGAACCCTCCATGGGTAGAGCCCTCCGTGGACTTCCACGACCGTTACCCTCCGTGGGTTGAAGACTCCATAAATGTGGACATACGATAGCACCACCTATCGGAACCATGGGAAAACTCTTCATGTCTCCAAATTGTGTTTGATCTTCCTACCCTTCCATTACTACTCATGCTTGTCTTTACTTTCCGCTGCTATACTCATAGACATGCATGTGTAGGGTGTGCTTGACTTGCCATCAATGCTAAAATCTGCCAACACTTAGAATTCGGATGAGGTAGAATTTTTATTTGGTCAAGTAGTCTAATCGCCCTCCCTCTAGACCTACTTTCGATCATACATGTGCCCCAGCACTACCCATTATGTGACCATGAAGTGACTCTTTTCCTAATTCAGCACAAAACCTGTTTTTCACATCTTTGGAAACTTTTGTGAGGTTATAGAGACAATTATGGAAGGATGTACCTTGGACAGAAAAATTGTCCATAAACACCTCAAAAGTGTTTTCAATGAAGTTGGGGAAAATTCTAGAAATGCAATTTTGAAATGAGGGTGGTCCATTACAGAGACCATATGGCATCCTGCGGTATGCATAAGTATCGTAAAAGCAGGTGAAGGTAGTTTTTCTTGGTCCTTAGGCCGGATAGGTATTTGCAAGAATCCAGAATGTCCATCAGGATAGCAAAAATAAGAGTTGTTGTCCAATCTCTCCAATATATCATTTATGAATGGCAACGGATAGCGATCCTTCTTGGTCCACTTATTTAGTTTCTTGAAATGAACACGCATTCCATATCCAATAGTAGCCCTAATAGGGACTAGGTCATTACTTCCATTAGTTACTAAGGAAACTCTTCATTTCTTAGGAATGCAATGAACGAGACTTACCCATTTACTATTAGATATAGGGTAAACTACCCATGCTTGAAGGAGATGTATTATTTCTTTTCTTACCAGGTTTTTGGAGGCTATATGAAGCCTTCATTGGCTTTCAATCACTGGTTTAGCTCCTTCTTCAATAGGGATGGCATGAGAATAAATGGATGGATGTATTCCCTTTACATCCTTCATTGAGTAGCCTAGAGCCTTTTGATGCTTACTCAGAACCACCAATAGTTTCTCCTTTTCTTTATCTTTAAGGTTAGCAATTAGAATAACAAGAAAGCTTTATGTATTATCCATGAATTCATATGTCGGCCCTTTGGGCAAGGGTTTGAAAGTAGGGGGGTAGTTCATCACCTCCCTTTCTTTCAACTACCTCGTAGACTTTATTCAAGCGTGAGCAAACTATTGGTGTAGTTGTCAGAATCGGGGCTCCATGGACCCAACAAGGTTCGAACAATGGGACGTGTCCAATGAAAGCACATTTTCTCCCTTGGTGGTTTTGGTAATTAATAACAACATATATGTCATTGAACTAATGTTTCCACTAAGTATATTTCAGGAAAAGTTCAATGATGGGTTGGCATAAGGATTGTGGAATACCCCAAGATGCAAGGAAATAGATTGGCAAAGCTTCAAGCAAAGGACTCTACATTTTACCTTTTGTGAGAACTCACTTGAGTCCATAGGGAAGGCAATACTATTAAAGGGGGTAAGGTTTTGTTGGTGAACAAATTCTCATACGTGCACAAGTGATAGTCACCACATACACCAACAAGCTATTCCACAAAAGTCTGTCCAAAGCCAAATATCCAAAATTGGTGCAACCAACACATTCCACTCGGTGCCACCGATTCCAAACCTCAGACAGTCTCAGCCAAAACTCTAGCTTTTTGGTGCAACCAATTCTGCTTTGGTGCCAGCGAGTTTGGGTTGCCAACTTCCTGTTTTACAAGTTTACAAAATCGGTCCCACCTAGTTTTGTAAATCGGCGTCATCGAGATTGGCAATCTGACTGTTGGTCACCTTATCGGTGCAACCGAGTTTCCTATATCGGTCTCACCGGGATTCAAAAGTTGCCACCTTTTGTTCACTTCGGTACCACCGGGATTAACACATCGGTGTCACCGAGTTGGTCATTTTGTGTGTAACGGTTGGATCTTTGGAGATGCCTATATATACCCCTCCACCACCACTCACTCGCAAGAGAAGCACTCAAAATAGTTCCCCACTCATACCTACTGATTTTCTGAGAGAGAGCCACCTACTCATGTGTTGAGATCATGCCATTCCATTCCTACCACATGAATCTTGATCTCTAGCTTCCCAGAGATGCTTTCCACCCAATCAAACTCTTCCACCAAGCCAAATATGTGAGAGCATGATTGTGTGTTGAGGAGTCTATCATCTTGAAGCACAACAACAAGGAGTTCATCGATACAATCAAGCCTTTTAGCTTTTGGAGGGTGGTGCCTCCTAGATTGGTTAGGTGTCGCTTGGGAGCCCCTTACTTCATGTTGTGGAGTGAACCAAGAAGTTTGTAAGGGAAAGGAGATGGCCTACTATGTGAAGATCTACCCCGAGTTAGGCTAGTCCTCTGTGGACGTAGGCCATCATGGTATAGTCAAGGTTGCTTTTTCAAGGAACCCTCCATGGGTAGAGCCCTCCATTGACCCTCGCGACCGTTACCCTCCGTGGCTTGAAGACTCCATAAATGTGGATGTATGATAGCACCACCTATCGGAACCAGAGGAAAAATCATCATGTCATCAATTGTGTTCGATCTTCCTACCCTCTCTTTACTTACATGCTTGTGTTTACTTTCCACTGCTATACTCTTAGACATGCATGTGTACGGTGTACTTGACATACTATGAATGCTAAAATCTTCCAAGAATTAAAATTGGGAAAAAGTAGATTTTTATTTGGTCAAGTAGTCTAATCATCCCCCTCTAGCACTACTTTTGATCCTACAAGTGGTATCAGAGCTTTGGTCTCCATTCCATTGGTCTCACAACCTAGGAGAGTATGGCGTCTAGTGAGGCAAACTATCACCATAGAGGTCTGTACTTTGATGGCACAAATTTTGCTAGTTGGAAGCACAAAATTAAAAAGCATTTGCTTGGTCATAACTCCGTCGTTTGGGCTGTTGTTCGTGTTGGTATGCAAGGTGAATTCTTTGCGGAAGGAAGGGAACCCGATCGCGAAGCGACTGTGGATGAATTGAAGATGTCGCAACTCAATGCTCAAGCATGTGACATTCTCTTCAACTACCTATGCCACGAAGAATTCAACAAAATCAGCCGTCTTGAGAATGCAAAAGAGATTTGGGATACTTTGATTGATATGCATGAAGGTACAGAATCTGTGAGACAATCCAAGTTGGATGTTCTTCAAAGTCAACTTAACAAGTTCAAGATGAAGGATGGTCAAGGAGTCGCTGAGATGTACTCTGGGCTAGCTCTCATCACCAATGAGATTGTCGGCTTAGGAAGCGAAGAAATGACGGACAAATTCATCATCAAGAAGATACTTCGAGCTTTGGATGATCAATATGACACTGTATGTACATTGATCCAAATGATGCCCAACTACAAAGATCTCAAGCCAACGGAAGTGATTGGTAGGATTGTTGCTCATGACATGACACTCAAAGACAAGGAAGAGCTTCACCAAAAGTCTAGAGGTGCTTACAAAGCCACAAGTGATGCTCCCGCTACCACAAGCGACAACCTAGTCACAAATGAAGAGATAAGCCGCATGGTCAAAAAATTCAACAAGTTCTACAAGAATAGAAGCAAAGATCGAAGCTCCAACTCAAGATATGAAGAGAAGTGTTCATTAAGTCGTGACCGAAACTGCTACAATTGTGGGAATCCCGGACACTACTCCAATGAGTGCACGGCTCCTTACAAAAGCAAACAAGAGTCACCAAGAAGAAGAAACTCAAGAGACAAGTCACCTCGAAGAGAGAGAAGGAGTAGAGATGATCGTTATGAACGAAGACCCTCAAGGAGAAGTAGGGACTCGAAGAAGAAGGCCAAGTACACCAAGATCTACTCAACAAGAAGACATCAAGCTCATGTTGGAGAATGGGTTTCCAGCTCCGAATCCGACAACCACTTCGAGAGAAGCTATCACTCCAACTCCGACTATAGTCAAGATGAAGGTGTTGCCGTACATGCACTAGTGACAACCAACTCATACGACACATTTGATTCACAAAATGAAGGGAGTGGACGGCGCTTCATGGATAAAGGCCCCAAGGTATCACACCTCGAGTATCATGATTTCAATAGTGATGAAGATGACTTGCTTTTTGACAAATTTAGTAATGTTAGTCAAGATGAACTTGTTAGTAATCATTCCACTCTAGATAACTCGTGCTATGATGATAAGTTGGAAACAGAACGACTAATTCAAGAAATAAAAACTCTTAAGTTATCTCACGAGTCAACTCTAGAAGATCATAGAGAGCTTTTAAGGACACATGAGAAGCTCCGCTTCGAGAAGCTCAATTTCGAGCAAGAGCATGAGTTCCTTAAAGCTATCAATGATAATCTTCGAAAGAAGACTTTGTCTTATCTAGCCAAGCGACTTCTCTTATCTACATTCATGCCACAAAGGAAAGAAAGGTTCTTCAACTAGTAGCAACAAAAATGATAAATCCAATGATATTTCTTCTAGTAGTTCTCTTGATCCCACTAACCCTTCTCTTAGCCAAGTTACACTTGAGCAAGAAAATGAACTCTTGAAAGGAATTATAGAGGAAGGTATCTACAAGAGTCTTGAAGGATGCAAACAATTTGAGGAGATTGTACGCAAGCACGGAGGATACCAGAAGAATTGTGGTGTTGGCTACTTTAACAGTAATGGAGTTGAATGGGAAGAAGGTTAATATCCCAATCCCAAGTTTGTTCCTCAAAAGGAGAAGTATGAAAATACTCTCCCCAAGGGAACAAAAGCTCAAGATGACCTTCCACCACAAGACACCAAGCTCAAGGACAAGAACAAGCTTCAAGAGGACGTCGACTCATATGAAAATGTGTCCCGAGCTTTGGTGAAGTGGGCTCCCAAGGTACTACAATCTCAACTTCTACAAGTGCTACTTCAACACCGAGGATCCCCATCAACTTGATGTGGGTCCCCAATAAGAAGAAGTAGAGAAGTTCTTGAGGGGCGACTCCACCAATGAAATTCACTCATATTCATTATTGGCAAGAACTAGTTGCAATCAACATCAACATCATGCAATAGTTCAAGGATTCACACATTCCCTCAAAGCTAAGCAAGGGACAAGGTATTCAACAAATCAATGGACATCATCATATATGCTTTGCACTCCATGTCCATAGTTATCCATGTATTTGTCTCTTGTGTGTTAGGACTAACCCATGTAGGTGAGAAGAGTAATGAAACAACAAGGATGCTCCCAACTCTTGGTGATCTTCATCAACTTTGAGCATCCACCACTACTTCACCTACATGAAGTCTTCATCAACAAAACCAAAGGTTAGTTTATCCCTCCTATGGGGGGATGTCACATAAAGGGTGAGCTTTACTCTAATACTTGAGTCAAAGCATCTCATAGAATGTGACAACATTAAATGCTTTATGTAAAAGTGGTAACCCCACTTGTTCTTAAACGATGAGTATGACCTATGATCAAGTATTCTTATTTGGATCTTAAGTCAATATACTCACATATAGATGACTCCATCATAGCCAAGGTGCTTGTTAGATGCTATTGTGTTTGTGCATGTTTGCCATGATTTTATTTGACATCTTATTGTGTGAGCATGTTGGTCTGCATTTATTTACTCATTCGAGGATATCAAATTGTTGTTATTTGGCTTTTGATTTTTCTTTTGCCAATTGGATACGCAAGAATGCCTAGGACCACTCATTTAGCTATCTATGATTTCCCACCTCATATTCTATTCCTGCTACATCACAAAATTTGAACAAGTACTTCTCGATCTCTCTGTGTGAGGAGCACTCGGAGTTCCGTATCGTCAAGGACTAACCAATAAAACCTCCCAAGTGCATCTCGGTGGAACCAACTCAAAAATCTCGGTCTCACCAAATGCCTAGGGTTGATCTAGTTTTTCTATCTCGGTACTGCCGATTTCATATTCTCGGTTACACCGAGTTTCCTGTCAGCTAACAGTTGTGAAACTCGGTGACACCAAAAATATCAAATTGGTGTCACCGACAGCGATGGGAATATAATCGGTGGACCCCAACGTTTTGAAATCCATTCTTCAAATGTCTCGCCTCCACAACCCTAGATGTTGCCCCAAAGACCCCTGGTCATCGCCTTGCTTCCTCGAGCGCCTCTGCCGCTGGGAATTGCCGCCATCAATGTATTCTTCCCCAATATTGCCGCCGTAGCGGATCCATCACCAAATTAGGGTATGGATTCTGCCCCCTCTCATGCTCCCTTTCCTATTCATGTGCATTAGGGAAGTTTGCTAGTCTTGCCACAGTTTGAGATCCTTCCATCAAAAAGAAAATTCCATAGGATAGAGAATGATCGATTCTCTAGGGTTTACTTCCCGCCCGATGAAACTCGGTGGATCTGAAGTGAGCAAATCGGTGTCACCGATTTGTATATCTATGTTGCTAAGAACTTTCTCGGTGAAACCGAGTGCACCTTTCGGTCTCACCGAAAGGGGTGCCAACTTTGGACTAAGGAAAAAGTCAGTCTCGGTAGCTCCGATATTTTTTGCTTCGGATGTACCAATTTTCATGTGACAGAATGTAAAACTTTGAAAATCTTTTGTTCAAACTTTCAAAAATCTCAGAATTTTGTAATGTCTCATCCTATGCCACTCTTCTATACTCTATTTATAGGGTCAGAGATGTCAGGCTCAGAAGATAGTCAGAATTTCCCGGAGTAGAACATTGAGAGGAGTTTAGGCACTAGTCCCGAGTCCAGTTCTTCCATAGATCCAGGCACTCCCAGTTCTCATGGGTTGCCTAAAGCTGCCACTAGGACAAGGAAGAGACTCAACTCAAAAGAACAAGATTCTGAGTTTGTCCTAGAAGAGGTTCTTGCTAAGATGCAAGAGAATGCTGCAAGGAAATCTACCAATGAGGCCACCTCATCTAGGAGGGTGGTAAGCAAAAATTATGCACTTGCAGAGACCTTCAAAGCACATGAGAGTGCCAGGGCAACTATATCTGTTGAGCCCCCGAGGAAAGTCTTGCCAAAGAAGACAGCCAGGAAGAGGATCATCCGTGTGATGGGCAGGCCTACCTCTATGTATGGGGATCTAGAGAAGGCTGCTGGTGCTGCTGCTGAAGAGGAGGAAGAGGAGGAACCTTCTGCTTAGGCCCCTCCTAATAAGAAGGCTAAGAAACTTATGGATGATGCTATTCCTAAGTCTGGTCCCTCCAAGAGAACCAAGGATGCATCCAAGAAAGTTGTTGCACATAAGTCCAAGAGGACTAACAGAGATATACCTACTTTTGATAAGAACAAGAAGTCCACTTTCAGAGAAGCAGATGATGATGATGCTATGTCTGTTCTGATGAAGCTCAGGCCTCACCTTCCTGTTCATGATGCAAGCCATCCTATTGCTGAGGATATGAAGAAGAAGAAGAAGAAGGATTAAGGTTTGAGGGCATGGAGAGCCATTGATCCATATGCCCAGAGGAGAAAGACTGTTGTTGATTACAAGTTTTATACCAAGGAGCAGCAAGACTTCTATGAGACAGTTTTGCTTGACAAGAGCCCTGAAGTCAGTTACACGAGATATGTGGACTGGAAGTATATCAAGGATAATGAAGATTACTACCCATGTGTCCAAGACAACTTCCACTGCATTAGCATTGACAAATTTGTTGGAAAGGAATTCACTGCTTGGAATGATGAGATGATCATGCAGTTCTATTCCACTGCTAATTTTTATGGAGATGGCAGGATTGTCTGGATGATTGAAGGAGCAAGATATGAATCTACTATTGATGAGTGGGCTACCATCTTAGGACTCCTAGACGCACAAGATGGGGACATTTGCGTATACCCAGAGTCCAAGGCAAGCGAAAATGCCATGAAGGACATGTATATTGCCATTCCTGCTGCACAACTTCAGTCCCACAATCTAGGATCCATCTATCACCTCTAGGCAGGTCTACGCACCATCAACACTATATTGAGGCATACCTTAATGCCCAAGTCAGGTGATGAGAAGATGATTTGAGGCTATTCCATCAACTTGCTTATTCATATTGACCTGAACTAGAGATTCTGTGTGATGGATTTGATTGTGGAGATAGTGAAGAGGGTTGTTGCTGACCAGAAGTGCTCATGCTGCTATGCACCCTATATTCAGTTGCTTATCAACTCCAAGCTTGAGAAGCACATGTTTTCTCCGGATAGACCCCACTTGCCACTTCAGCCAGATTTAGAGGACAATGTTGTGGTGATGGACCCAGAACATCCCACATCAGCTGCAGCTCAAGCTCAGGTAGAGGCAGAGGCAACTAGAGCCACTAGTGCTCAGGTCCCTAGATCCAGGAACGAGCAGATCGATATCTTGATCTCCACCATCATGGATATGAAGAAGGACATCAAGACCATCATGGACACTAAGGAGAGCATTGTGAACATCATTGATGATAGAGTGAAAACTATTAATGATAAGGTAAATGGGCTGACTAATACAGTCAATGAGCTTAAGAAGGAGGTTGACGAAGCCCCTATCCATCACACCTCTTCAGAGTCTGAGTCTTCTTCTGATGATGAGGATACTGCACCTGTCAGGACTACTGTACAGTACACCAGTAAGGCCAAGACACCTACTGATAGGGTTATTACCCCCAGGTAGGCCAAAGCAAGGGGGTTCTCCCCCTGTTTCAAGAAAAAACATGTCACTGGCTGGTCCGTGGCCGACTAGGCCACGACCGGCTGGTGGGACACCGGCTGCCTTGAGGCTGGCTCGTGGATGACCGGCAGGCTCGTTGCCGGCTGGCTCATAGCCGTTTGGTCAGGGAGCCGGCCGTCTGGCCCCCGGTCGGCCTATGGTTGGCTGCCTCCAGGCCGGCTCTTCCAGTGACCTTTGGACGGACAAGCTCTCTTCACGCAACTACAATGACAAGACAAGACCCCGAGGACGGACCCCGGAGTGGCCATAGTGACCGCTGACGCCCGGGCGCACATGGCTACAGTCCTGCCGGTCGTACCGTGGACTTTGGCTGACCGCGACCGAGCGGGGCAACAGTGCCAGCACGCCTTGACCTACTCCATTACCTGCCCTCGCGTGGCTACATCACTGTCGGCCGTATCGGAGACCTCGGCCAGCTGGCGCTAAGCGACACCACTTGAGGCGGCCCGTGCTGCGGCAGGTGGGCGTAGGCCAATCGTAGCCAGCTGGCGGGCCCTAGTGGGTGATGGAACCACACAGTCGGCGGGCCCTACAGATGACAAGACGACTCAGCGAGCGGTCCCCCTGGCAAGCCGGAGAGGCTGCCAGCCGGGTTCCCCCCAACCAGTACTTTAGAGATACTGTAAGCCGGGGGTTGGCCTATAAAACCCTCGAGCCCCCCACGCATAGGCAGGCACCCACGGGAACACTTCTCCCCACATTCGCTCACGTAGCCAAGAAAGAGGAGTCGGCTGCTCCTTCTTCCACCCCTAGACAACAGATCAAGGAGCACCATTGTAATCACATCCATCCATCAACCTAGACCAAGCAGGACTAGGGGTCTTACCTCCCACGGAGAGCCCCAGAACCTAGGTACGTCGTGTGTCCATCACCGCTTGTGCCTAATCCCGCTGCCGGAGCCCGTCGGCGTCCTCCGGCCCCAACCACCTTCGATAAGCATACCCATGGCATCTGTCGTGAGAAAACAATGACAGTTGGCGCCCATCATGGGGCCGTCCACGACGCCGGCCGAAGACACGCTCCGGGCGGGACCTTTCACCACCTCCCTTGGCCACCCCGCGTCTGGGAGGAACCGCACGCTCGTGGGACTTGCTCTGACAGGCCCTGCGGGCGATGCTGCTGGCCTCTCCAATGAGTGCCTCGACAATGACCTCGCGCTCGACATCGCCGCGCTCACCGAGCGCGTCGGTGGGTTGAGCCTCGCTGATGGGCCAACGGCCGACGAGTACCCTAGTCGGGTGCTCAACTACACCGGCCCGCCCACATCTGTGGGCGCACTCACCGCGGGCAGGTCCTACGGCTCCCGCATCTGCGTGGGAGTGATGGTCACCACCTCATCCACCTCTTATGGCCGAGCGCGGGCCGAGGCCAACGCGGCCGCTACCCATGCCGATACCTCGGACCTGCTCAGCGCTACCCTGAGGGGTCTGAGCACTCCCATCGCTCCGACGGTAAACCCAGACGCTGTCACAGCCGAACTAGAGGAGGCCCGCCGCCTCCTGTTCGAAGACGCTAGCGCCCTCATAGCTGAGCGGTGCCGTTCAGCGGGAGTACATCTCCGCCTACGGTCTCACCCCGGCTGGCAGCGAGCCCAGCTGGCATGGGGCTGTGCATGACCGCGGCCGCGTGGTCGCAGAAATCCTTGGCGGTAACCTTCCCGTCTACAACACTCCCGCGAACAACCTCCGGTTCGCCAAGGTAGCCTACGAGGATTTGGCTGCCTTGGTAGGCGAAGAGCACGCCTCGCGCGAGAGACCATCAAAGACCTCATTGACACCTCCAACGCATAGCAACTCCTGCTCGCCCTTGGAGGGGCCGTCGCCGAGGTTCCTTGGCCCGAGGGCGAGGGCGCTGGGGCTGCTGGCCATGAGCCGGCTCAGCACTCTTGCTCCTCTCGCATATCCGGCCGGCGAGTCGAGGGAAGCAACGTTTGGCGTTCCCAAGTGCGTAGGAACGAGCAGGCGGCTATGAATAGCCGGCACAGCAACCAGCCAACTGGTAGCAACCACCGCCATGAGACGCCGGCTGACGGTAGCTAGTACAGCCACGGGCACACTTTGCCCCCACGACAGGAACCGGCGCGGTCTGTCCCACCAGCCATCCGCCCTGATCTCACGGCACGGCTCGGGCCACGGGTCACCCACAACGAGAACGACGCACGTCCCCGCATCGACCAACTGGCGTAGTCGGCTCTTCTCGAGGAGGAGGGCTCAATTGGTCTGGCATGCTTCGACCCTCAGATCCGCAACGAGCCATTCCCGACCGGCTTCACACTCCCCCGCGACACCCCGAAGTACAACAGGGTCGCCAAGCCGGAGGATTGGTTGATCGACTACACCACTGCAGTCGGTATCGCCGGGGGAATAAACGTGTAGCCGTCCACTACACCACTGCAGTCCTGGTGGCCGGCAGCATCAACACCTGGACTGACTTCGAAGAAGTGTTGGTCTGCAACTTCACCGGCACCTACAAGCGGCATGGCCGCCCCGTGAACTAGCCATGTGCATGCAGGGCCCTGACGAGACCCTCCGCGACTACCTCACCCGATGGACCGAGCTCCGCAACTCCTATGAAGGAGTGCACGAGGTAAAGGCCATCCAATACTTCATCGAGGGTTGCCGCGACGGCACCTACCTCAAGCACAAGCTCCCGTGCTCCAAGCCGGCTACGCTGGCAGACCTCATGGCCAAGGCGAACAAGTACGCGACGGCCGACTCCCCAATCCAGGTCAAGGGCAGCATGCCCACCAAGGCGGTCCCGCCACCGGCTGCGTCATGACCGGCTATCATGTCACACCCTGTGGTGGTATCACCTTGATATGTTCGGGTTTATAAAATTAGGAGCCAACTAAAACTTTTTCAAAGTGCTTGTGCTTGTTTGCAATGATGTTTGCTTGCTTGATTATTGTGTTATATGGCACTCCTACATTCTATTCCACTTCATATTTCATCTTCCTTGACCAAAACCTCTTTCCCAATGATCATGCCATGTGAATAATGCCCAAAACTATTTTTATCAAATTTTGTTTTAACCAAAAATGATTTATTCAAATTAGGTTTTCAAAACCCCCTGAAATGAGGTTTGCACCGCAAGTCCTCAAATTGGGTGGATTTTTCTTCCCCAAAGACTTTATTTCAAACCTACTATATATGAGACTTCTCAAAGCCACCAAATTTTAATTTTATAGATTATCCTCATATTTCATTTAAAGGCTTTTTCTTGACACCAGAAATGGTTTTTCTTAGGGAAAAATTACTTAAATACTTTGAAAATATTTGAGAAAATTTAGGGAAACTCAGTGGACATATATTTTCCATATATATGAGTTTCAAGACAAGGGCATGTTCAAATCATGGGCAAACCCCTCAAAACCCTTTCTGTTCAAATCAAACTTTTGAAATATTTCTATAAGAAATATTCTCAATGAATTAGAGGAAAATTCCAGCAAGTCAACACTATCATAAGTGATGATCTTGCAAAGTTTCATCTCAATCCAAGTTGAATTGATTCATCAAAGCATCGCAAAACCCTTCTTGTCTAGATTCAAATTTGAGCAACTTTGCATTGTAAAGTTGATCCCCTTGACCCCAAACTTTGTGGGCATGCTCTAATGACCAAATAGTGATTCTACACTAAGTGGTGCGTCAAGGGTTAAAGCCTAGCATCACTAGATCTACAGAAACCTGATTCTGTTAGTTTCTAGGGTTTACCAAGTCTCCATTGTCAACTTTTCTCACTTGAGCTCAAACTTGGTGAATCCTCTCATTTTTACCTAGCCCTTGACCCTGTTAAATATCTCAGTAAGATGGTAAATTTTTCTTGCCCAAAACCCCATCAAATACCTTCTGGTGAAATGGTAAAGTCACTATTTCCACCCCTTCCTCTTTTACCCTTGCCCCCAAATCTTTACCACATCTTCTGGCAGTGCCCAAGCACCTCCAGTAAAAAACCCAAGTCCTTAGGTCACTAGGAGGTGGGGTAAAAACCCCGTTTTCACTTGTGAATCACCTTGGCAGAAGCTTCCTCCCTCTCTTTTATTTTCTTCCTAGCCTAATAGCATCCAAGGGGCATCTCCAGGCCCTCCAAAGGCTACTGGACAAGGTGCCCCCCCAGAGCGCGCAGGCAACGGCAATGCCGGCCATATGCATGCTCTGGAGCGCACTACAATGCACTCCCGCATAGTAGCCACCACCCAATGGCCGCTCCCGACCACCTTGGGCCTCCCCCGCGTGTCCCCCGAGGAGCCCTCGGCGTCCGTGACTTGCTACGCGGTTGGCCCCCTCCTCTCTCTCCTTCCTGCGACCCCTCTCTCCTATGCCTTAGAGGTCATGTTGTTGACAAGGACAAGGACGTGTACTACTCCTGAGTGGTACGACAACCCTGTCTTAGAGGTCATGTTGTTGGACAACGATGAACCTACGATCTGTGGAGAAGCAATGATGGGCCCGGAATCCGACAAATGGTTAGAGGCCATGAAATCCGAGAAAGGATCCATGCATGAAAAACAAATATAGACTTTGGTGGACTTGCTCATTGGACGGCAGGTTGTTGAGTACAAATGGATCTTTAAAATGAAGACAGACGCTGATGGTGAATGTCACCATTTATAAAGCTCGACTTGTCGCAAAGAAGTTTCCACCTAGTTCAAGGAGTTGACTACGATGAGACTTTCTCACTCGTAGCGATGCTAAAGTCTATTGGAATTATGTTAGCAGTTACTGCATTTTTAAATTATGAAATCTAGCAGATGGATGTCCAAACATCGTTTCCTTAACGATTTACTTGAGGAAAGGTTGTATGGGATACAACCAGAAGGTTTTGTCTGTCCTAAGAATGCTAAAAGGTGAGCAAGCTTCGGTGATCCTTCTATGGACTGAAGCAATCATCTCAGAGTTGGAGTATACATTTGGATGAGGTGATCAAAGTTTTTGAGTCTATACAGAGTTTATGAGAAACTTTTATTTACAATAAAGTGAGTGGGAGCACTATAGAGTTTCTGATAAGCATATGTGGTTAACATATTGTTGATCAGAAACGATGTAGAATTTCTAGAAACATAAAGGGTTGTTTGAAAGGAGTTTTTCAAAGGAACACCTGGATAAAGCTACCTAATTGTTGAGCATCAAGATATATAGGGATAGATCAAGATGCTTGATGAGACTTTCAATGAGTACATACCTTGACAAGATTTTGAAAGAGTTCAAAATGGACCAGTCAGAGAAAGAGTTCTCGCCTGATTTGTAAGGTGTGAAGTTGAGTGAGACTCAAAGCTCGACAATGGCAAAAGAAAGAGAAAGGACGAACGTCGTCCCCTATGCCTTAGCCATAGGCCCTTATGCCATGCCGTGTATCGCACCTGGTGTGTGCCTTGCCATGAGTCTGTCAAGGGGTACAAAAGTGATCCAAGAGTGGATCACTAGACAACGGTCAGGATTATCCTTAGTAACTAGAGGGCTAAGGAAATATTTCTCGATTATGGAGGTGATAAAGAGTTCGTCGTAAAGGGTTACGTCGATGCAAACTTTAACACCAATCTAGATGACTCTGAGTAGCAATCCGGATACGTATAGTGGAGCAGCCATTTGGAATAGCTCCAAGTGGAGTGTGGTAGCAATGTCTACAGTATGACATAGAGATTTGCAAAGTACACATGGATCTGAATGTCGCAGACCCGTTGACTAAAAGACCTCTATCACATGCAAAGCATGATCGAACCCCAGAACTCATTGGATGTAAGATTCATAGCAATGCGAATCACATGGTGATATGAACTAGATTATTGACTCTAGTGCAAGTGGGAGACTGCTGGAAATATGACCTAGAGGAAATAATAAATTGGTTATTATCATATTTCCTTGTTCATGATAATTGTTTATTATCCATGCTATAATTGTATTAATCGGAAACTCAAATACATGTGTGGATACATAGACAACACCATGTCCCTAGTATGCCTCTAATAGACTAGCTCGTTGATCAAAGATGGCTATGGTTTCCTAGTCATGGACATGAGATGTCATTTGATAATGGGATCACATCATTAGGAGAATGATGTGATAGACAAGACCCAAACTATGAACGTAGCATATGATCATGTCAGTTTATTGCTATTGTTTTCTGTATGTCAAGTATTTGTTCCTATGACCATGAGATCATGCAACTCACTGACAGCGGAGAAGTGCCTTGTGTGTATCAAACGTCACAACGTAACTAGGTGACTATAAAGGTGCTCCACAGGTATCTCCGAGGGTGTCTATCGGATTGGCATGGATCAAGACTGGGATTTGTTACTCTGTGTGACAGAGAGGTATCTTAGGGCCCACTCGATAATACAACATCACAATAATCCTTGCAAGCAATGTGACTAAGTGTTAGCCACGGGATCTTGTATTACGGAATGAGTAAAGAGACTTGCCGGTAACGAGATTAAACGAGGTATGGAGATACCGATGATCGAATCTCGGGCAAGTAACATACCGAAGAACAAAGGGAACATCATACGGGATTAACTGAATCCTTGATATAGAGGTTCGACCGATAAATATATTCGTAGAATATGTAGGAACCAATATGGGCATCCAGGTCCCACTATTGGTTATTGACCGTAGAGGTGTCTCGGTCAAGTCTACATAGTTCTCGAACCCGTAGGATCCGCACACTTAAGGTTCATTGACGTTTCGGTAGTATAGAGTTATGTATGATGGTGACCGAAGGTTGTTCGGAGTCCTAGATGAGATCTCGGACATCACGAGGAGCTCCGGATTGGTCCGGGGTAAAGATTGATATATAGGAAGTCATGTTTTGGTCACCAGGAAAGTTTCAGGCTCATCGGTAGTGTACCGGGAGTGCCGGGATGGTACCGGGGGACCATCGAGAGGGGTGTCTTGACCCAATAGGCTACATGGGATGTGGGAGGAGGTAAACCAGCCCCTGGTGGGCTGGCCGAAGCCTCCTCTAAGGGCCCATGCGGCTGGAGTGGTTTGAGAAGGAAAAACACCAAAGGTGGAGAGGTGGAAAGAGTTTCCAAGTGGAAAGGAGGAATCCTACTCTTAATAGGATTGGAGTAGAACTCCTCCACCTCCAATTTCAACCAAACCTTGAGGGTTTTAGGCTGCCTCCTCCCCTCCCTTCCTCCTATATATACAGAGGATTTATAGGGAAAAGCTAACCCTAATTGCCACGTGCTGCCCTCTTCTTCCTCTAGATCGTTTTCTCCTCTAGATCGGTTTTCAGTGGTGCTTAAGCGAAGCCCTCCTGGAATTCCTCCACCACCATCGCTGCAACTCCGTCGCGCTGCCGGAGAACTCGTATACCTCTCCGCTCTCTCTTGCTGGATCAAGAAGGCGGAGATCATCATCGAGCCGTACATGTGCTCAACGCAGAGGTGTCGTCCGTTCGGCGCTAGATCGGAAGGACCGTGATCAAGATCGCAAGACGGATCATGATGAGATCGCGGGACGGATCATGATGAGTTCGCGGGACGGATCATGATTGGATCGTGCGACGGATCGTGATGAGATCGTGGGACACTCGGTGATTTGGATACGTTCGACTACACCAACCGCGTTTCTTAACGCTTCTAGCTTAGCGATCTACAAGGGTATGTAGATCCACTCTCCCTCTCGTAGATGCTCATCACCATGGATAGATCTTGCATGTGCATAGGAAAATTTTTGTTTCCCATGCGACGTTTCTCAATAATGGCATCCTGAGCTAGGTCTATGTGTAGATGAGATCTTGAGTAGAACACAAAGAGTTTGTGGGCGTTGATGATTAGATTGCTTCCTCCCTTGGTCGTGTTTTGGTTCAGCAGTATTGTGGGATGAAGCGGCCCAGACCAACCTTACTCGTACGCATACGAGAGACCTGTTCCATCGACTGACGTGTAACCTCGTTGCACAAAGATGGCCGGCGAGTGTCTGTTTCTCCTACTTTAGTTGGATCGGATTCGACAAAGGCGGTCCTTGAAAAGGTTGAAAAGCAACTTATGTATCACCGCTGTGGTTTTCGCGTAGGTGAGAATTGTTCTGGCTAGATACCCGTAGCAGCCACGTAAAACATGCAACAACAATTAGAGGACGTCTAACTTGTTTTTGCAGGATATGTTGTGATGTGATATGGCCAATTACATGATGAGATATATGTGATGTATGAGATGATCATGTTTTATATAGAATATCATGACTTGCATGTCGATGAATACGGCAACCGGTAGGAGCCATAGGGTTGTCTTTAATTATTGTATGACCTGCGTGTCAAACATTAAGAGCTATGTAATGCTTTAATTTATCGCTAAACGGTAGAAATAGTAGAAGCATGGTGGGCGCGACAACCTCGATGGCGACACGTTGATGGAGATCAAGATGATGGAGATCATGGTGTCATGCCGGTGACGATGGAGATCATGCCGGTGCTTTCAAGATGGAGACCAAAAGCACAAGTTCATGGCCATATCATGTCACTTATGATTTGCATGTGATGTTAATCCTTTTATGCACCTTGTTTTGCTTAGGATGATGGTAGCATTATAAGGTGATCCCTCACTTAATTTCAAGATAAATTGTGTTCTCCCCGAGTGTGCACCGTTGCGAAAGTTCGTCATGTCGAGACACCACGTGATGATCGGGTGTGATAGACTCTACGTTCACATACAATGGGTGCAAGCTAGTGTTGCACATGCAGAACACTCAGGTTAAACTTGAGGAGCCTAGCATGTATAGACATGGCCTCGGAACACAAGAGACCAAAAGGTCGAACATGAGTCATATAGTAGATATGATCAACATGATGATGTTCACCATTGGAACCACCTCAACTCATGTCATGATCGGACTTAAGTTGGTGAATTTGGATCATGTATCACTCGAATGACTGGAGGCATGTCTATTTGAGTGGGATTTCTTCAGTAATATGATTAATTGAACTCATTATCATGAACATAGTCAGTAGTGTCTTTGCAAATTATGTTGTAGATTACTTGCTCGCGCTGTAGCTCCCTTGAATTTTTATATGTTCCTAGAGAAATAGAGTTGAAATATGATGGTAGCAATATTGCAGACTGGGTCCATGATCTAAAGATTGTCCTCATTGTTGCACAGAAGGCTTATGTACTTAATGCACCGCTCGGTGCGCCAACCCCTCTAGCGTCGTCTGTAGATGTTGTGAACATCTAACAAGCACGTTCTGATGACTACTTGATAGTTTAGTGTGTCATGCATTACGGCTTAGAATTGAGTCAGGCTTGTGCCCGTGTTGCGAGATATGAGATCTCCAACAAGATTATTTGCCTGCAAGATGAAAGAGAATAGCTCAATCGTTGAGCATGTGCTCAGATTGTCTGGGTGCTACAATCGCTTGAATCGAGTGGGAGTTGATCTTCCAGATAAGATAGTGATTGGTATAGTTCTCCCAGTCACTGTCACTAAGCTACTAGAACTTGGTGATGAACTATAAAATGCCAGGGATAGAAATAATGATCCCTGAGCTGTTCGCCATGTTTGACACCGCGAAGGTAGAAATCAAGAAGGAGCGTCAAGTGTTGATGGTTAGTCAAACCACTAGTTTTGAGAAGGGAAAGAGCAAGGAGGGAAACTTCATGGATAGCAAGTCAGTTGCTGCTCCAATGAAGCAACCCAAAGTTGAACCCAAACCCGAGACTAAGTGCTTCGATTATGAGGAGAGCGGTCGCTGAAGCGGAACAACCCTAGATACTTGGTAGATAAGAAGACTGGCAACGTCGACAAAAGTATATTTGATATACGTGTTAATGATGTGTACCTTGCGAGAACTCCTAGTAGCACCTGGGTATTGGATACCGGTTCGGTTGCTAAATGTTAGTAACTCTAAGTAAAAGCTATGGAATAAACGGAGACCTAGCTAAGGGTGAGGTGATGATGTGTGTTGGAAATGTTTCCAAGGTTGATGTGATCAACATCGCACGCTCTCTCTACCTTCAGGATTAGTGACGAACCTAAATAAATGTTATTTGGTGTTTTGCGTTGAGCCTGAACGTGATTAGATTGTGTTTATTACAACATGGTCATTCATTTAAGTTAGAGAATAATGGTTATTCTGTTTACATGAATGATACCTTCGATGGTCATGCACCTAGTGAGAATGGTTTGTTGAATCTTGATCGTAGTAATACACATGTTCATAACATTGATGCCAAAAGATACAAAGTTAATAATGATAGTACCACATACTTGTGGCACTGCCGCTAAATGTCATATTGGTATAAAGCGCATGAAGAAACTCCATGCTTATGGATCTTTGGACTCATTCGATTCCAAATCGGTTGAGACATGCGAACCATGCCTCTTGGGCAAGATGACTAAGGACCCCGTTTTCTAGATGGATGGAGCGGGCAAGTGATTTATTGGAAATGATACATGTTGATGTATGCAATCCAATGAGTCTTGTAGCATGCAGTGGATATCGTTATTTTCTTACCTTCACTGATGATTTGAGTAGATATAGTGTATATTTACTTAATGAAACACAAGTCTGAATCGTTTGAAAGGTTCAAGCAAATTCAGAGTGAAGTTTAAGATCATCATGACAAGAAGATGAAAATGTCTGTGATATGATCGTGGAGGTGAATATCTGAGTTACAAGTTTGGCATACAACTTTAGTCAATGTGAAAGTTGTTTCACAACTCACGCCACCTAGAACACCATAGTGTGATGGTGTGTCCGAACGTCATAGTCGTGCTCTGTTGGATATGGTGCGTGCTATGATGTCTCTTATCATTTTGTTACTATAATTTTGGGGTTATGCATTAGAGACAACTACATTCACTCTAAATAGGGCACCATCTAAATCCATTGAGATGACACCATGTGAATTATGGTTTGATAGGAACCTAAGCTATCATTTCTTAATGTTTGGGGCTGCGACGCTTGTGTGGAAAATGCTTTCACCTAATGAGCTCAAACCCATAGCGGACAAATGCATCTTCATAGAATACCCTAAGAACAGTTGGGTGAACCTTCTATCTCAGATCCAATCATAAAATAATTGTTGCTAAAACTGGGTCCTTTCTCGAGAAAAAGTTTCTTTCAAAAGAATTGAGTGGGAGGAAGATAGAACTTGATGAGGTTATTGAACCTTTGTTTCAACGAGAGAGTAGCGCAATGTAGGAAGATGTTTCTGTGAAGCCTACGTTAGTTGAAGAGGAAGTTAATGATGATGATCATGAAGCTTCGAATCAAGTTACTATCAAAGCTCATAGGTCGACAAGGACGTGTACTACTCCTGAGTGGTACAACAGCCCTGTCTTAGAGGCCATGTTGTTGGACAATGATGAACCTACGAGCTATGGAGAAGCGACGATGGGCCCAGAATCCGACAAATGGTTAGAGGCCACAAAATCCGAGAAAGGATCCATGCATGAAAACCAAGTATAGACTTTGGTGGACTTGCTCATTGGACGGCAGGTCGTTGAGTACAAATGGATCTTTAAAATGAGCACAGACGCTGATGGTGAAAGTCGCAATTTATAAAGCTCAACTTGTCGCAAAGAAGTTTCCAGCAAGTTCAAGGAGTTGACTACGATGAGACTTTCTCACTCGTAGCGATGCTAAAGTCTGTTGGAATTAGGTTAGCACTTGCTGCATTTTTCAATTATAAAATCTGGCAGATGGATGTCAAGACATCGTTTCCTTAATGGTTTACTTGAGGAAAGGTTGTATGTGATACAACCAGAAGGTTTTGCCTATCCTAAGGATGCTAAAAGGTGAGCAAGCTTCAGCGATCCTTCTATGGACTGAAGCAAGCATCTCGGAGTTGGAATATACATTTTGATGAGGTGATCAAAGTTTATGAGAAACTTGTATTTACAATAAAGTGAGTGGGAGCACTATAGAGTTTCTGATAAGCACATGTGGTTGACATATTATTGATCGGAAATGATATAGAATTTCTAGAAAGCATAAAGGGTTGTTTGAAAGGAGTTTTTCAAAGGAAGACCTGGATAAAGCTACCTAATTGTTGAGCATAAAGATCTATAGAGATAGATCAAGATGCTTGATGAGACTTTCAATGAGTACATACCTTGACAAGATTTTGAAAGAGTTCAAAATGGATCAGTCAGAGAAAGAGTTCTTGCCTGATTTGTAAGGTGTGAAGTTGAGTGAGACTCAAAGCTCGACAATGGCAGAAGAAAGAGAAAGGACGAACGTCGTCCCCTGTGCCTTAGCCATAGGCCCTTATGCCATGTTGTGTACCACACCTGGTGTGTGCCTTGCCATGAGTCTGTCAAGGGGTACAAAAGTGATCCAGGAGTGGATCAATGGACAATGGTCAAGATTATCCTTAGTAACTAGAGGACTAAGGAAATATTTCTTGATTATGGAGGTGATAAAGAGTTCGTCGTAAAGGGTTACGTCGATGCAAACTTTAACACCAATCTGGATGACTCTGAGTAGCAATCCGGATACGTATAGTGGAGCGGCCATTTGGAATAGCTCCAAGTGGAGTGTGGTAGCAGTGTTTACAGTATGACATAGAGATTTGCAAAGTACACATGGATCTGAATGTCACAGACCCGTTGACTAAAGGACCTCTCTCACATGCAAAGCATGATCGAACCCTAGAACTCATTGGGTGTTAGATGCATAACAATGCGAATCACATGGTGATGTGAACTAGATTATTGACTCTCGTGCAAGTGGGAGACTGCTGGAAATATGCCCTAGAGGCAATAATAAATTGGTTATTATCATATTTCCTTGTTCATGATAATCGTTTATTATCCATGCTATAATTGTATTAATCGGAAACTCAGATACATGTGTGGATACATAGACAACACCATGTCCCTAGTATGCCTCTAATAGACTAGCTCGTTGATCAAAGATGGCTATGGGTTCCTAGTCATGGACATGAGATGTCACTTGATAATGGGATCACATCATTAGGAGAATGATGTGATGGACAAGACCCAAACTACAAACATAGCATATGATCATGTCAGTTTACTGCTACTATTTTCTGTATTTCAAGTATTTGTTCCTATGACCATGAGATCATGCAACTCACTGACACTGGAGGAGTGCCTTGTGTGTATCAAACATCGCAACGTAACTGGGTGACTATAAAGTTGCTCTACACGTATCTCCGAGGGTGTCTGTTGGGTTGGCATGGATCAAGACTGGGATTTGTTACTCTGTGTGATGGAGAGGTATCTTAGGGCCCAATCGATAATACAACATCACAATAAGCCTTGCAAGCAATGTGACTAAGTGTTAGCCATGGGATCTTGTATTATGGAACGAGTAAAGAGACTTGCCGGTAACAAGATTGAACTAGGTATGGAGATACTGACGATCGAATGTCGGGCAAGTAACATACCGAAGAACAGAGGGAACATCATACGGGATTAACTGAATCCTTGACATAGAGGTTCGACCGATAAATATCTTCATAGAATATGTAGGAACCAATATGGGCATCCAGGTCCCGCTATTGGTTATTAACCGTTGAGGTGTCTCGGTCATGTCTACATAGTTCTCGAACCCGAAGGGTCTGCACACTTAAGGTTCGTTGACGTTTCGGTAGTATAGAGTTATGTATGGTGGTGAACGAAGGTTTTTAGGAGTCCTGGATGAGATCTCGGACATCACGAGGACCTCTGGAATGGTCTGGAGGTAAAGATTGATATATATGAAGTCCTGTTTTGGTCACCGGAAAAGTTTCGGGCTCATCGGTAGCGTACCGGGAGTGTCGGGAGGGTACCGGGGGACCATCGGGAGGAGTGTCTCGACCCAAAAGGCTACATGGGCTGTGGGAGGAGGTAAACCAGCCCCTGGTGGTCTGGCCGAAGCCTCCTCTAAGGGTCCATGCGGCTGGAGCGATTTGAGAAAGAAAAAATCCAAAGGTGGAGAGGTGGAAAGAGTTTCCAAGTGGAAAGGAGGAATCCTACTCTTAATAGGATTGGAGTAGGACTCCTCCACCTCCAATTTCAGCCAAACCTTGAGGGTTTGAGGCTGCCTCCTCTCCTCCCTCCCTCCTATATATACTATAGGATTTATAGGGAAAAGCTAACCTAATTGCCACGTGCTGCCCTCTTCTTCCTCTAGATCGTTTTCTCCTCTAGATCGGTTTTCAGCGGTGCTTAGGAAAAGCCCTGCTGGAATTCCTCCACCACCATCGCCGCAACACCGTCGTGCTGCTGGAGAACTCATCTACCTCTCCGCTCTCTCTTGCTGGATCAAGAAGGCAGAGATCGTCATCGAGCCATACATGTGTTGATCGCGGAGGTGTCGTTCGTTCGACGCTAGATCGGAAGGACCGTGATCAAGATCGCATGATGGACCATGATGAGATCGCGGGACGGATTGTGATGAGTTCGCGGGACGGATCATGACTGGATCGTGGGACGGATCCTGATGAGATCGCGGGACGCTCGGCAATTTGGATCGCGAAGATGTTCGACTACACCAACCGCGTTTCTTAACGCTTCCCGCTTGGCGATCTACAAGGGTATGTAGATCCACTCTCCCTCTCGTAGATGCTCATAACCATGGATAGATCTTGCGTGTGCGTAGGAAAATTTTTGTTTCCCATGCGACGTTTCCCAACAGTGGGACCCACTTGTCGGCCCCTCTCTCCCTCTCCCGCGCTCTCTATCCTCCCTCGCGGTCGCTGACGGTCGGCCCCCGCGCGTCAGTTTTGAACCTGGCCGTGCGCGAGGCCGGCTGGCTAGCCAGCTGGGTCGGCCTAGCCACTGGCCGCCTCTAGACTGGGTTTCTCGTGGCTTTTTCTTTTCTTTTTGTGGGGTTTTGCAAAAATCCCACAAAACCCAATAAAATTCCTATGATAGTAATTTTTGCACATAATTTCTAGAATAATCCATAGAATTTATTAGTGCCATTTTTAAAAATGTTTGAAAACATTTTATGTACTGTTTTAATTTAAAAAACCCTATTTGGTATTATCTGCCTCTATTTAATAGTTTTTAAAAATGTTTTTCATAACAAAATATTAAACAAACTTTTTTTCTATAGTCTCTAGTATTTATCAGAGTAGGGTAGCATTTTTCATAGTGGCTTGTGTGCTCTATTTTGTGTGATGCTTATTTTTATCGCTATTTTATCACAATGATAGATTGCGCTGTTGATGAGGAAGTTGGACCCGAAGACTTTGAAGACCCCGGAGACTTTGTTGAGCCAGGCAAGCAACCCTTTGACCATGTTAAGAAACTTTTCCATGCATGACATATAGCACTTGTTGTTTCGATTATTTTATCATGATGTGGTATTTCCCCTTTGGTGGGATACCTCTGATGCTTTTACCGTTGACACTGGCATCATTCATGACCCTACCACCTTATGAGGGTTCTGCGGGTGGGAGTAGTTAGGTTGCTAGTAGATGCTACGCAAGTGGGATGGGATTTATGCATAGTCATGGGAAGGATGAAATGATTTCAAAGGCTTTTCGGAAAAAAAATGTTGGGTGCCACTAATGCCCGAGGGAGATGATGATAAGTTGCGTGACCAGTTGAGAAAGAAGTGGTGTGCCAAAGCAAGTGAGTGAGTGTGTTTTCAAAAACGGATTAGATTTAAGGTCTGCTGACCGTCCCAACCTTACATGCGCAACCACAATACCCCTTATGGGACGGGGCTTTGTTGATTACCATGGTTGATACTAGCAAGGAGCCTGCATTACTAGCGGCGAGAGTGAAGTGGTCACTCTTGAGACGGGGTCATCCCAGAAGTGGAAGGTCATGCGATGTCTTTACAGGCACTGGGCACACCGTTGCATGCCCTCATGGACGATACGAGTCATGTATGTCATGAGGGATGGCACCAACGAGTGGCCTCTTTGTTTAGTATCACCATGGGAAAGGCATTGTTTGGGTGCTTACCTAGGGTATGTGATATACCGTGAGTCGTGGATGACACGGAAGTTCTCGAGTCTTGTGGGTAAAGTGTGCAACCTCTGCAGAGTGTAAAACTATTCGAATAGCCGCGTCCGTGGTCAGGGACAGTTGGAGGTCCTTCTTAAACTATGTCCGGATGTTTTCGCGAAACATGGTGTGAGTATGGATGTGATGGTGACAACAGGTCACATGAGCTAAGTCCGATGACTTAGCATGGGAATTGAACTAAGTCCGATGACTTAGCATGATGAATGAACATGAGGTGTTCAACCCCTACTTATGATGATATATGTAACTTTTTCATATGGATATTTGCCATTTGTTGATGCATGCTTACTAGTTACTTGATCGTGTCATTGCATCTAAAACTATGTTTTTTTTGCAAATTACCTGCTTAGTGCTATATCATGCATCATTGTTACCTTGTTCCACAACTTGGGTTGCTTGCGAGTACATTCAAAGTACTCATTGGCTTGCCACTGGTTATTTAATTGGCCAGACATGGTAGGACAGGAGTATATTGAAGAGTTCGTTGGAGACGAACATGCGAACTAGGACGCTTCCCAGTCAGAATGCCTGTAGGTTAAGGCAGATGGCCATGGTTCGCGCTTTCGATCAAGATTTCCGCTGCTTGTTCTATTTTAAGTGTTTGGCTCATGGGGCCCTATCTATGTAAGACTTGATCTTCATGGTCTTTATTTGTGTAAGACGTTAAATGTGGATGTAAGACTCTTGTTATTCAGCTTCTGTGTGTTTAGTGAGCATTGATCTCTGAGATCACTGTACATGTGCATTCGGTGATCACGACTTATGAGTCGGGGTCCCCACAGAGCTGGTATCAGAGCCATCCTGGCTGTAGGAAGCCCTTAATTAGCATGGACGTTAGTCAGGATAAATCTATTTTCAAAACTACACCTAGCATTTGTACTTAGGAATTCTGCACCAATTACCTCTTCTATTCTTCACACAACACTCTGCTGACTCTCCTCCTTTCAAACCTTTGTAGATGGTCGTCGTACCCGAAGCCTTCCTGACATTTGGCTTTCCCATAATCCTTGGGGATAGCCTGGAGAAGTGCCAGTTTCTCCAACCACCCTTTTTCCTCTACCACGAGCACTTGGTCGATGCTGCCACGAAGGAGTACCACGTAGATGTGGTCGTGAAGGCAAACGACTCCCCGACCAGTTGGTTCTTTGAAGAACCACGGATGGAGACCATGATACTTGCAGTCGAGACAACTGCACGCAAGGCACTCCTACACCTTCGAGGCATCATTCTAGAGATGGCTGACGAGCCGACCACTCGCTACCTTCCTTTCAGAAAGGATGACCTTGGCAAGAGTTGGACACCGGTTCCAACCCAGGAGGATGGCACACCACTTAGGTTCCAGACCTACTTCAGCCTCTCCGTTGATAGTCTGGTTCACCACTTGGTTAAGGAGTCCGTGAAACTCTCCGAGGAACTTCAGCACACCCGAGAGCTACTTCGGCAAGCCAAGACGAAGCCAGACAAGATCAAGAAGGATGGATCCCCCAAGGGACGACCAGCTGTCACTTACAGAGGAGGAGTACCCCCAGCTAGTGATGCACCCACACGTCGTCATCGCATGAGTGCGAAGGAGTACCGTGAGCTCTTCACCGACACGCTAGCAAAGCATCGTCGGGATGGACCTCCTCGTTCCCCAACCCCTTCGACCGGGAATGATGCCCGATCAGATGATGAATAGGAGGAAGACCCTGAAGAGCGTGACTACGAGACCGAACACTCCACCACCTGAGTCTGAGAACCCCTAGGGTAGGATCAGTCATCTACCCCTCATGCGAAGTCGAGTCCTTGTAATGGTTCATATGAAACCATATGTGCTTGTTGTTGTTTTGTTGTTTGTGTTCCGATGCAAGTCGTGCTTTTGCCTTAGGCAACATGTAAGCGACTCCATCATCTATCTTAATATATGTTGGTCTTTCGACCTTTGTTGTTATCACACTTGCACTCGACCAACCCCCTTAGGCACACGCTTTTTCCGTTGTTGCTTTTCCTCTCGACTATCCCAGTTGTTTGACTTGGCTGCTCCAAACAGGATGGTGACTGCTACCCGCAACAGCTCCTTCACCAACCCTGAAGCCGACAACTCAAGCCGGCAATAGGGAGATGGTGGGGCTGCTAACACTGGAGGACACCAGGAGCAGCCACAAGGCGACATTCCCTCGCCACCACCTCCACCGGAAAACATGAACATAACTCAGTTTCTCCAAGTTCTCCAGGAGGAGCGTCAGGCCAACAATGCTGCTATCCAGCAGATGGCTCAGGCCCTTGTAAACAACCAGCAGCAAGGTAGGAATGGCAATGGCCACTCCACACTGTCTGAGCTCATGAGGAATTCGCCCCTAACCTTCATCAAGACTTCTGAACCATTGGATGCTGATGACTGGATCCGCACCATCGAGGACCTCGTAGCTCTCATTAATTGAAATGAGGACCGTGAGAAGGTGTTGTATGCCTCTCACTACCTCGGAGGTACCGCCCGAGCTTGGTGGGATGGATTCAAGGTCATGCAAGGGGAGCGTGTGATCACATGGAATGACTTCAAGGAAGGATTCCGCACTTCCCACATTCCTTCTGGGATCATGGCTATCAAGAAGAGAGAATTCCGAGCGCTGAAGCAAGGAAGTGGCTCTGTCAGAAGTTCAACCTGCTGTCAAGGTATGCACCTAAAGATGTCAGCACAAAGGCTTCCAAGAAGGAACGCTTTATGGAAGGACTTCAACAGGTCCTGCAGTATCAGCTCATCGTCTGCGACTGTCGTACCTTCTTTGACTTGGTGAACAAGGCCCTCATGCTGGAAGACAAGCATCATGCCATAGACGACACTCGCAAGCGCAAGATGATAAACAAGGGTATCTCAAGCAACCAAAAGCCTCGCCCCTGGCAGCCATCCCTAGCCAAGCCAACCTATCAGCCACAACAGGCTAGATCTCCTGCACCTCGTCCGAGCTACCAGCCTCAGTAGTATGCCAATACCAGGCTAGCTTACAACAACAACCCCAATAACAACAACGGTGGCAGAAACTTCAACAACAACCCTGGGCAAGTCACTTGCTTTGGATGTGGTTGGTCTGGACACATCTCTAAGCTTTTCCCCAATAGGAAGCCAGATGCCCCGCACCCCAATGCGCCAAACCAAGGTCAAGCCCGTGGAGCACCACCAAGGAACCCAGCTCCACGCAACCAGCCAAACAATGGCAAGGGGCGTCTGAATCACATCACCGCAGAGGAAGCCCAGGAAGACCCAGACGTCATACTGGGTACGTTCCTCGTCAACTCAACCCTAGCAACAATATTGTTTGATTGTGGAGCTTCACAATATTTTGTCACCCAAAAGTTTGCGTTAGAGAGTGGCATGAAACCTACACCCCTGGGTAGTCGTATGTTGATACAAACCTCGGGATCCGTTATGAAGTCTGGGATAGGTTGTAAGGGAGTGATGATTGACATCAACGGGGTAGACTTCCTAGCAGACCTTATAGTTCTGGATTCACCCGACTTAGATGTCATCCTTGGCATGAATTGGTTGACCAAGCACCAAGGCATGTTAGACTATGCCAAGAGGATTGTCACCATGACCAATAGCCAAGGAGTGGAAGTCAAGTATGTTCCCAACCCTACCTCCACTCAAGCCCCTCGGGCTAACTGCCTATCAGGAATTGAGTTCAATCCAGTGCCAGTGGTATGTGAGTACCAGGATGTGTTTCCTGATGACCTGCCCCGAATGCCTCCTGACCACGACATTGAGGTCATCATTGAGCTTATGCCCAGATCAAGGCCCATCTATAAGAAGGCCTATAGGATGGGATCTGAAGAGTTGGCTGAATTGAAGAAGCAACTGGCAGAGCAACTCAGAAAAGGATTTATTTGCCCTAGTGCCTCTCCTTGGGGATCGCCTATTCTATTTGTGTCAAAGAAGGTCGGAACTATCAGACTCTATGTCGATTACTGTTCTCTCAATGAAGTCACAATAAAGAACAAGTACCCACTCCCCAAGATTAAAGACATGTTTGATCAGTTGAATGGAGCCAAGGTGTTTTGCAAGATCGACCTCAGGTCTGGGTACTATCAGCTGAAGATCAGACCCCAAGACATTCCAAAGGTGGCATTTGTAACCCAATATGGCCTGTATGAATACACGGTCATGTCATTCGGGCTAACTAATGCCCCTTCCTACTTCATGTATCTCATGAATAAGGTCTTCATGTAGTACTTGGACAAGTTCGTGGTCGTCTTCATTGACGACATACTCGTCTTCTCCAAATCTGAAGAAGAACATGAGGAACATTTGAGATTGGTCCTAGAGAAGCTTCGAGAGCACCAGCTTTATGCCAAGTTTAGCAAGTGTGAATTTTGGCTACATGAAGTCGGATTCTTCGGTCATGTGTTGACTACAAAAGGATTATCAGTAGATCCTGCCAAGATTGAAGCTGTGACGGAATGGCAAACCCCAACCACCGTAAAGGAAGTCAGGAGCTTCCCCAGACTCGTGGGATATTACTGCAAGTTCGTGGAAGGATTCTCAAGCATTGCCCAGCCCATGACCCAGCTCTTGAAGAAGGACAAGAAGTTCGAGTGGACAGCTAAGTGCGAGGAAAGCTTCCAGGAGCTCAAGAAGAGATTGACCATAGCCCTAGTTTTGGCCACCCACGATATTCACAAGGAATTTGTGATATATTGTGATGCATCAAGAACCGGGATTGGAGGTGTTCCGATGCAAGCAGGCAGAGTTGTAGCATATCTATCCAGACAGCTACGTCCTCATGAAGAGAACTATGCAACTCATGATCTCGAGTTGTCAGCCGTGGTTCATGCCTTGAAGACATGGCGACATTACCTTCTAGGGAAGCGATGTGAGATATTAGACCACGAGAGTTTGAAGTACATCTTCACTCAAAGGGAACTGAACATGAGGCAGTGAAGATGGTTGGAGTTGATCAAGGATTATGACCTCGGTGTTCAGTACCACCCCGGAAAGGCCAATATGGTAGCATACACCTTGAGTAGAAAGGTTGGTTTCTTGAATGCTATGATTAAGGAAAGGCTACCCGCCCTGTATGAAGAACTCGAAAGCTTCGGCTTGGAACTGGTTGCATCCGGATTCCTCGCCAACCTCGAAGCAAAGCCTACCTTGATGGATGATATCAAAGAAGCCAGAAGGGCATGAAAGCATTGCAGGCATCAAGAGGAAGGTCAAGGCAGGCAAGGCCCCAGGATTCTCTGTGGATGAACAAGGAGTTGTATGGTTCAGGAATCGCATTTGCGTACCCAACAAGGAGGAGCTCAAGAACCTGATCTATCAAGAAGCTCATGACACTCCCTACTCCATCCATCCTGGAGGAACCAAGATGTATCAAGACCTCAAGACAATATTCGGGTGGCATGGCATGAAACGGGAGATAGGCACGTTCGTGGCTAAGTATGTGTGGGGACCCTGACTCATAAGTCGTGATCACCGAATGCACATGTACAGTGATCCCAGAGATCAATGCTCACTGAACACATAGAAGATGAATAACAAGAGTCTTACATCCACACTTAACATCTTACACAAATAAAGACCGTGAAGGTCAAGTCTTACATAGATAGGGCCACACGGGCCAAACACTTAAAATAGAACAAGCAGCGGAAATCTTGGTCGAAAGCGTGAACCCATGACATCTGCCTTAACCTACAGGCATTCTGACTGGGAAGCGTCCTAGTTCGCATGTTCGTCACCAACAAACTCTTCAACATACTCCTGTTCTTCCATGCCTGGCCAATTAAATAACCAGTGGCAAGCCAATGAGTACTTTGAATGTAATCGCAAGCAACCCAAGTTGTGGAACAAGGTAACAATGATGCGTGATATAGCACTAAGTAGGTAATTTGTGGAAAGCTAATTTTAAATGCAATGACATGGTCAGGTAATCAGTAAGCATGTGTCAACAATAGGCAGATATCCATATGAACAAGTTACAGATATCATCATAAGTGGGGGTTGAACATCTCATGTTCATTCACCATGTTAAGTCGTCGGACATAGTTCAATTCCCATGCTAAGTCATCGGACTTAGCTCATGTGACCTCTTTGTCACCATCACATCCATACTAACACTAAGTTCCATGAAAACATTCGGACGTAGTTTAAGAAGGACCTCCAACTGTCCATGACCGCGGACGCGGCTATTCGAATAGTTTTACACTCTACAGAGGTTGCACACTTTACCCACAAGACTCGAGGAACTTCCGTGTCATCCACGACTCGCCATATATAACATACCCGAGGTAAGCACCCGAATAATGCCTTTCCCATGTACATACTAAACAAAGAGTCCACTCGTCAATGCCATCCCTCATGATATATATCATTCGTATTATCCATGAGGCCATGCAACGGTGTGCCCGGTGCCTGTAAAGACAGCGCATGACCTTCCACTTCTGGGACGACCCTGTCTCAAGAGTGACCACTTCACTCTTGCCACTAGTAATGTGGTCTCCTTGCTAGTACCAACCATAGTAATCAACAAAGCCCCATCCCATAAGGGGTATCGTGGTTGCGCATGTAAGGTTGGGACGGTCAGCAGACCTTAAAACTCTCCGTTTTCGAAAACACACACTCACTTGTTCCGGCACACCACTTCTTTCTCAAGTGGTCACCCAACTCATCGTCATCTCCCTCGGGCATTAATGCCACCCGACGGGGTTTTCAGAAAGTCTTTGAAATCATTTCTTCCTTTCCAACACTATGCATATATCCCAAACCCTACTTGCGTAGCATCTATTAGCATCCTATCTAAACCCACCCGCTTAACCCTCATAAGGTGGTAGGGTCATGCTTGATGCAACTGCCAAAGGTAAAAGCATCGGAGGCACCCCACCGAAAGGGGAACCCCACATCATGATCAATGTTCGAAACAACAAGTGATATATGTCATGCATAAAAAGTTTCTTAACATGGTCAAAGGTCTGCTTGCCTGGCTCAACAAAGTCTCTGGGGTCTTTGAAGTCTTCGGGTCCAACTTCCTCATCAACAGCGCAATCTATCGTCGCGATAAAATAACGATAAAAAATAAGCATCACACAAAACAGAGCACACAAACTACTAACAAAAATGTTACCCTATTCCGATAAATATCATAAGCTATGCGAAAAACATTTTTCTAGGTTTTTGAACTCAAAAAGATTTTAAAAACTATTTAAAATAGGAGCTTATAGTGCTAATTACAGGTTTTAAATTAAAACAGTACTAAAAATATTTTCAAACATTTTTAAAATGGAACTAATAAATTCTATGGATTATTTCAAGAATTTAGGTGAAGGAATTTTTGGATTTAGATAAATATTCTATTATGTGGAATATTCGGAGGATAACAGAAAAAAGGCGAAAAGGGTCGTGTGCCCACACGGGCCAGAACCACCCAGCCGAACCGGCCCACAGGGGGAGGCCGACCCAGGCGAGGCACCACGTGCGGCAAGTTTATTTTCAAACCTGCCCGCGGGCCCTGCCTGCCAGCGAGACAGGAGCGGAGCGAGGGGATGACAGGTGGACCTCACCTGTCATCCCTCACCTCGCGACAGAAGCAGAGGGAGGCTCACCGGTGTCGTCTCCGGCCACGACAATCCTAGTGGAGAGCACTAGCGTGCTTGGGAGGCTCCCGCGCATCGGCGTTTGGTCGAGGGGAGTGCCGAGGCAGAGCAAAACGCCGGCGAGGGGAGGGGAGCCCGACGGCAGCGAGGGTTTGGTGCGAGAGAGGCCTCCCGACCACGAGGGCGAGCGATTTGGGCACGGGGGAGACGTGAAGGAAGGGGAGAGCGAGGAGAGAGGAGCAGGAGGAGCGGGGGGCCTTAAATAGGGGGGCCGCCGATCCATCGGGGTTGTGGTGCGCCAGTGAGGACCAGGTGCTCGTCACAGGCCGCGAGGAAGGAAATGAACACGCCCAGGGTGTTTGTGAGGGTGGTCTAGTCCAGGGTGAGAGGAGAGAGAGGTGGGGGTGCGCGCGCGTGCGAGCCCGCTGGTTGGCCTAGCTATGCGGCGCCGGGCATGCATGCGGGGGTCGCCGGAGAGAGAGGGAGGAGGGGGCCGACCACGCGGCGTGTTGCGGATGCCAAGGGGGCCAGGAGGGACAAGGTGGGGCGGCCCGAGGCTGTCGGGGACGCCCGTTGGCCAGCGGCTACAATGCGAGTGCACACTGTAGCACGCTCCAGAGCGCGAGCTTTGCATGCCTGGGCATCTCCTTGGCACAATGGGAGCGCCCACTTGTGTCCTGAGGATGTAGGGGGTTTAACAATGGGGAATAGGGCGTTGGATGCTCTGGTGATGCCTTAGGGTGGAAGGAAAGGGTGAGAGGGGTAGAAATTGAGCTCTCCAGGGGGTAAATGGGGGTTTTACCCCACCTACCAGTGACCTGAGGACTTGGGGATTTTACTGATGGTGCTTGGGCATTGCTAGTAGGTGTGGTAAAAAGTTGGGGGCAAGGGTAAAATAGGAAGGGGTAGAAATAGTGATTTTACTAAATCACCAAAAGGTGTTTGATAAGGTTTTGGGAAAGCAAAAGTTACCAACCTGATGAGATATTTACCAGGGAAAAATGCTAGGCAATAAGAGGATGCGGCAGGTTTGAGCTCATGGGGAAAAAGTTGACAATGGAGATTTGCTAAACCCTAGAAATTTACAGAATCAGGTTTCTGTAGATCTATTGATGCTAGGCTTTTACCCTTGATGCACCACTTAGTGTATCATCACTATTTGGTCAATCGAGCACGCCCACAAAGTTTGAGGCCAAGGGGAGACACTTCACTATGTAAGGTTGTTAAAAATTTGAATCTGAACAGGAAGGGTCTTGGGATGGTTTGATGAACCAAATTAATTTGGATTGAGACGAGAATTTGCAAGATCATCACCTATGATAGTGTTGACTTACTGGAAATTTCCTGGAATTTATTGAGAATATTTCTTATAGAAATATTCCAAAAGTTTGATTTTACCACAAAGTCTTTTGAGGGGTTTTGCCCATGATTTGATCATGCCCTTGTGTTGAAACTCATATATATGGAAAATATATGTCCACTGAGTTTTTCTAAATTTTCTCAAATATTTTCAAAGCTTTTAATAATTTTTTCCTATGAAAAACCATTCCTGGACTTAAGGAAAAGCCTTTGAATAAAATATAAGAATAATCTTTAAAATTAATATTTTGTGGTTTTTGAAAGCCTTATATGTAATAGGTTTGAATTAAAGTCTTTGGGGAAGAAGAATCCACCCAGTTTGAGGACTTGCAGTGCAAACCTCATTTCAGGGGTTTTGAAAACCTAATTTGAATAAATCATTTTTGGTTAAAAAAAATTTGATAAAAATATATTTGGGCACTATTCACATGGCATGATCATTGGGCAAGAGGTTTGGTTCAAGGGAGATGAATATGAAGTGGAATAGAATCTAGGAGTGCCATAAATCATAATCATCAATCAAGCAACATCATTGCAAACAAGCACAAGCAGTTTGAAAAAGTTTTAGTTGGCTCCACTTTTTATAAACCCAAACATATCAATGTGCTACAAACACAGGGTGTGACAGACCTCCCCCTTACAAGAATCTCGTCCCCAAGATTCCTAGGCTAAGCGCTAAAAAGATAAGGGAACTCATATCTAAGATAATCTTCACGCTCCGAGGTTTCTTCAGCTTTAGTGTGGTTGCTCCACTAGACCTTGAAGTACTTGATGGTGCAGCTTCGGGTGCAGGGCTCATCTTCATCCAAAATGCGAACTGGCCTCTCACGATAAGTGAGGTCAGGCTGAAGATCGATGGCTTGATGGTTGATGTCCTTGTAGATGTCGGGGTGGTTGGGAACTTGGAGACATTTCCGGAGCTGTGACACATGACAGCTCGGAAGTTAGCTCTAGCTGGTAGGCAACTTCTCCGCGTGTACCGGTGATCTTTAAGGGGCCGATGTACCTTGGTGCCAACTTCCCTTTGACATGGAAACGCTTAGTTCCCTTGAGAGGCATGACTCGGAGGTAGACATGGTCACCGACACAGAAGTTCAGTTCTCAGCGGTGAGAGTCGACGTGGCTCTTCTGTCTTGACTTGGCAGTCTCAAGTCGCTCTCGGACAAGTTGAACTTGCTCTTCAGCTTCGTGGAGGATGTCCGGTCCAAAAATTAATCCTTCTCCGGTCTCTGACCAGTTGAGGGGAGTACGGCACTTGCGTCCATACAACACTTCAAATGGTGCCATTTGTAGACTCGCGTGGTAGCTGTTGTTGTAGGAGAACTTGGCGAATGGTAGGCAATCTTCCCACTTGGCTCCATAAGCAAAGACACAAGCGCGGAGCATATCTTCGAGTATCTGATTTACTCGTTCTGTTTGCCCACGGGTATGGGGGTGAAAAGCAGTGTTGAAGGAGAGCTTGGTTACCATAGCTTCTTAAAACATCTTCCAGAATCTCGAGGTGAACTTGGTGCCTCAATCCAACACGACCTCCCTGTTGGGGAACGTTGCATGGGAAACAAAAAAATTCCTATGCACATGCAAGATCTATCCATGGTGATGAGCATCCATGAGATGGAGAGTGGATCTACATACCCTTGTAGATCGCTAAGCGGGGAGCGTTAAGAAACGCGGTTGGTGTAGTCGAACGTCTTCGCGATCCAAATCGCCGAGCGTCCCGCAATCTCATCATGATCCATCCCGTGATCCAATCATGATCCGTCCCGCAAGCTCATCACGATTCGTCCCGCAATCTCATCACGATCCGTCTCGCAATCTGGACCATGGCCCTTCCAATCTAGCGTCAACCAGACGGCACCTCCGCGTTCAGCACACGTACAGCTCGATGATGATCTCTGCCTTCTTGATACAGCAAGAGGGAGTGGAGAGGTAGACGAGTTCTCTAGCAGCATGACAGGGCCGCGGCGATGGTGGTGGAGCAATTCCGGTAGGGCTTCGCCTAAGCACTGCAGAAAACCGATCTAGAGGAGAAACTATGCACTAGAGGAACAGGTAGCATGTGGCTGAAAATCTTGTGCCAAAACCCTAAAACCCTCTAGTATATATAGTAGGAGAGGAGGAGGAGGCTTGGCTCCCAAGGAGCCAGCCCTTGGGTCAGCCGAACCAGGAGGGAGGAGTCCTCCTCCTCCACTCCTAGTAGGATTAGGACTCCTTCCTAATTTAGCCCTTTTGCCTTTTTCCACCTTTTTCCTTTTGGACTTTTTCTTCCCAGATGCATGGTCACTTTGTGGGACTTCCTCCAGCCCACCAAGGTCTAGTATTCATCCTCCCACAGCCCATGTAGCCTCTTGGGTCGAAATACCCCTCCCGATGGTCTCCCGGTACACTACCGGCACTCCCGGTACACTACCGATGAGCCCGAAACCTTTTCGGCGACCAAAATAGGACTTCCTATATATCTATCTTTACCTCCGGACCATTCCGGAGCTCCTCGTGACCTCCAGGATCACATACGGGACTCCGAACAACCTTCGATAACCACCATACATAACTCTATACTACCGAAACGTCACAGAACCTTAAGTGTGCAGGCCCTGCGGGTTCGAGAACTATATAGACATGACCGAGACACCTCTACGGTCAATAACCAATACTGGGACCTGGATGACCATATTGGTTCCTACATATTCTATGAAGATCTTTATCGGTCGAACCTCTATCTCAAGGATTTAGTTAATCCCGTATGATGTTCCCTTTGTTCTTCGGTATGTTACTTGCCCGAGATTTGACCGTCGGTATCTCCATACCTAGTTCAACCTCGTTACCGGAAAGTCTCTTTACTCATTCTGTAATACAAGATCCCGTGACTAACACCTAGTCACATTGCTTGCAAGGCTTATTGTGATGTTGTATTACCGAGTGGGCCCTGAGATACCTCTCCGTCACACGGAGTAACAAATCGCAGTCTTGATCCATGCCAACGCAACAGACACCCTCGGAGATACCTATAGAGTACCTTTATAGTCACCCAATAACGTTGCGATGTTTTATACACATAAGTCACTCCTCTGGTGTCAGTGAGTTGCATGATCTCATGGTCATAGGAACAGATACTTGACATGCAGAAAACTATAGCAACAAACTGACACGATCATATGCTACGTTCATAGTTTGGGTCTTGTCCATCACATCATTCTCCTAATGATGTGATCCCGTTATCAAATGACATATCATGTCCATGACTAGGAAACCATAGCCATCTTTGATCAACGAGCTAGTCTATTAGAGGCATACTAGGGACATGGTTTTGTCTATGTATCCACACATGCATCTAAGTCTCCGATCAATACAATTATAGCATGGATAATAAACGATTATCATGAACAAGGAAATATGATAATAACTAATTTATTATTGCCTCTAGGGCATATTTCCAATAGTCTCCCACTTGCACTAGAGTTAATAATCTAGTCCACATCACCATGTGATTCGCATTGTTATGAATCTAACACCCAATGAGTTCTGGGGCTCGATCATGCTTTGCATGTGAGAGAGGTCTTATAGTCAACGGGTCTGCAACATTCAGATCCGTGTGTACTTTGCAAATCTCTATGTCAAACTGTAAACACCGCTACTACACTCCACTTGGTACTATTCCAAATGGCTGCTTCACTATACATATGCAGATTGCTACTCCGAGTCATCCGGATTGGTGCTAAAGCTTGCATCAATGTAACTCTTTATGACAAACTCTTTATCACCTCCATAATCGAGAAACATCTCCTCAGTCTTTTAGTTACTAAGGATAATCTTGACCGTTGTCTAGTGATCCACTCCTGGATCACTCTTGTACCCCTTGATGGACTCATGCCAAGGCACACACCAGGTGTGGTACACAGCATGGCATAAGGGCCTATGGCTAAGGCATAGGGGACAACGTTCATCCTTTCTCTTTCTTCTGCCATTGTCGAGCTTTGAGTCTCACTCAACTTCACACCTTACAAAGCAAATGAGAACACTTCTCTCTGACTAATCCATTTTGAACTCTTTCAAAATCTTGTCAAGGTATGTACTCATTCAAAGTATCATCAAGCATTTTGATCTATCTCTATAGATCTTGATGCTCAACAATTAGGTAGCTTTATCCTGGCCTTCCTTTGAAAAACTCCTTTCAAACAACCCTTTATGCTTTCCAGAAATTCTACATCGTTTCCGATCAACAATATGTCAACCACATATGCTTATTAGAAAGTCTATAGTGCTCCCACTCACTTTATTGTAAATACAAGTTTGTCATAAACTTTCTATAGACTCAAAAACTTTGATCACCTCATCAAAGTGTATATTCCAACTCCAAGATGCTTGCTTCAGTCAATAGAAGGATCACTAAAGCTTTCTCACCTTTTAGCATCCTTTGGACTGACAAAACCTTCTGGTTGTATCACATACAACCCTTCCTCAAGCAAACCGTCAAGGAAATGATGTTTGACATCCATATGCTAGATTTCATAATTGATGTAGCAACTGCTAACATAATTCCAACAGACTTTAGCATCGCTACGGGTGAGAAAGTCTCATCATAGTCAACTCCTTGAACTTGGCGGAAACTTCTTTCCGACAAGTCGAGCTTTATAAATGGTGACATTTACCATCAGCGTTTGTCTTCATCTTAAAGGTCCATTTGTACTCGACAGCCTGCCGTCCAACGAGCAAGTATACCAAAGTCTATACTTGGTTTTCATACATGGATCCTTTCTCGGATTTCATGGCCTCTAACCATTTGACGGAATCTGGGCCCATCATCGCTTCTCCATAGCTCGTAGGCTCATTGTTATCCAACAACGTGACCTCTAAGACAGGGTTGATGTACCACTCAGGAGCAGTACGCGTCCTTGTCAACCTACGAGGTTTGATAGTAACTTGATGCAAAGATTCATGATCATCATCATTAACTTCCTCTTCAACTGACGTAGGCTCCACAGTAACATTTTTCTGCGCTGCGCTACTCTCCGGTTGAAGCAAAGGTTCAACAACCTCATCAAGTTCCATCTTCCTCCCACTCAATTCTTTCGAGAGAAACTTTTTCTCGAGAAAGGACCTAGTTTTAGCAACAAACACTTTATGCTTGGATATTGAGATAGAAGGTTCACCCAACTGTTCTTAGGGTATTCTGTGAAGATGCATTTGTCCGCTTTGGGTTCGAGCTCATTAGGTGAAAACATTTTTCCACACAAGCGTCACAGCCCCAAACATCAAGAAATGATAGCTTAGGTTTCTATCAATCCATAATTCACACGGTGTCATCTCAACAGATTTAGATGGTGCCCTATGTAAAGTGAATGTAGTTGTCTCTAATGCATAACCCCAAAACTATAGTAGCAAAACGATAAGAGACATCAGAGCACGCACCATATCCAATAGAGCACGACTATGATGTTTAGACACACCATCACACTATGGTGTTCCATGTGGCGTGACTTGTGAAACAACTTTCACAATCTCTAAAGTTGTATACTCAACTCGTAACCCAGATATTCACCTCCACGATCATATCATAGACATTTTTATCTTCTTGTCATGATGATCTTAAACTTCACTCTGAATTTGCTTGAACTTTTCAAATGATTCATACTTGTGTTTCATTAAGTAAATATACACTATATCTACTCAAATCATTAGTGAAGGTAAGAAAATAATGATATCCACCGCATGCTATGAGACTCATTGGATTGCATACATCAACATGTATCATTTCCAATAAATAACTTGCCTGCTCCATCAAACCAAAAAATGGGGTCCTTAGTCATCTTGACCAAGAGGCATGGTTTGCATGTCCCAACTGATTTGAAATCAAATGAGTCCAAAGATCCATCAGCATGGAGTTTCTTCATGCGTTTTATACCAATATGACATTTAGAGGTAGTGCCACAAGTATGTTGTACTATTATTATTAACTTTGTATCTTTTGAAATCCATGTTATGAACATGTGTATTACTACGATCAAGATTCAACAAACCATTCTCACTGGGCGCATGACCATTGAAGGTATTATTCATGTAAAGAGAATAACCATTATTCTCTAACTTAAATGAATAACCGTGTTGCAATAAACACGATCTAATCACGTTCATGCTCAACACAAAACACCAAATAACACTTATTTAGGTTCGTCACTAATCCCGAAGGTAGAGAGAGCGTGCGTTGTTGATCACATCAACCTTGGAAACATTTCCAACACATCGTCACCTCACACTTAGCTAGTCTCCGTTTATTTAGTAGCTTTTATTTCGTGTTACAAACATTTAGCAACTGAACCGGTATCCAATACCAAGGTGCTACTCGGAGTACTAGCAAGGTACACATCAATAACACGTATATCAAATATACTTATGTCGATGTTGCCAGCCTTCTTATCTACCAAGTATCTAGGGTTGTTCCACTTCAGCGACCGTTCTCCTCATAATCGAAGCACTTAGTCTCGGGTTTGGGTTCAACTTTGGGTTGCTTCACTGGAGTAGCAACTGACTTGCCATCCATGAAGTTTCCCTCCTTGCCCTTGCCCTTCTCGAAACTAGTGGTTTTACTAACCATCAACACTTGGCGCTCCTTCTTGATTTCTACCTTCGTGGTGTCAAACATCGCGAACAGCTCAGGGATTATTATTTCTATCCCTGGCATTTTATAGTTCATCACCAAGTTCTAGTAGCTTAGTGACAGTGACTTGGAGAACTATATCAATCACTATCTTATCTGGAAGGTCAACTCCCACTCGATTCAAGCGATTGTAGCACCTAGACAATCCAAGCACATGCTCAACGATTGAGCTATTCTCTTTCATCCTGTAGGCAAAGAATCTTGTTGGAGATCTAATATCTCACAACACGGGCATGAGCCTGGGATCCTAATTTCAGCTCTTAGAACATCTCATATGTTCTATGACGTTCAAAATGCTTCGGAGCCTCAATTCCAAGCCGTAATGCATGATGCACTAAACTATAAAGTAGTCATCAGAACATGCCTGTCAGATGTTCTCAACATCTACAGACGATGCTAGAGGGGTTGGCGCACCGAGCGGTGCATTAAGGACATAAACCTTGTGTGTAGCAATGAGGACAATCCTCAGATCACGGACCCTATCCGCAATATTGCTTCCATCATCTTTCAACTCTATTTCTCTAGGAACATATAAAAATTCAAGGGAGCTACAGCGTGAGCTAGAACATAATTTGCAAAGACACTACTGACTATGTTCATGTTAATGAGTTCAATTAGTCATATTACTTAAGAACTCCCACTCAAATTGACATCCCTCTGGTCATTCGAGTGATACATGATCCAAATTCACCAACTCAAGTCCGATCATCACGTGAGTTGAGGTGGTTTCAATGGTGAACATCATCATGTTGATCATATCTACTATATGACTCATGTTCGACCTTTTGGTCTCTTGTGTTCCGAGGCCATGTCTGTACATGCTAGGCTCATAAAGTTTAACCCGAGTGTTTTGCATGTGCAACACTGGCTTGCACCCATTGTATGTGAACGTAGAGTCTATCACACCCGATCATCACATGGTGTCTCGACACGACGAACTTTCGCAATGGTGCACACTCAGGGAGAACACAATTGATCTTGAAATTTAAGTGAGGGATCACCTTATAATCCTACCGTCGTCCTAAGCAAAACAAGGTGCATAAAAGGATTAACATCACATGCAAATCATAAGTGACATGATATGGCCATGAACTTGTGCTTTTGATCTCCATCTTGAAAGCACCGGCATGATCTCCATCATCACCGGCACAACACCATGATCTCCATCATCATGATCTCCATCATTGTGTCACCATCGGGATTGTCGCGCCCACCATGCTCATACTACTATGGCTACCGTTTAGCGATAAAGTACAACATTACATAGCGCTTAATGATTGACACGTAGGTCATACAATTATTAAAGAAAACCCTATGGCTCCTGCCAGTTGCCGTACTCATGGACATCCAAGTCGTGATATTCTACACAAAACATGATCATCTCATACATCACATATATCTCATCATGTAATTGGCCATATCACATCACAACATACCCTGCAAAAACAAGTTAGACGCCCTCTCATTGTTGTTGCAAGTTTTACATGGCTGCTACGGGTATCTAGCAAGAACAATTCTCACCTACGCAAAACCACAACGGTGATACATAAATTGCATTTCCACCTTCTCAAGGACCGCCTTAGTCAAATCCGATCCAACTAAAGTAGGAGAAACAGACACCCGCCAGCCATCTTTGTGCAACGAAGTTACACGTCGATGTACCGGTTTCTCTTAAGCGTACGAGTAAGGTTGGTCTGGTCCGCTTCATCCCACAATACCGTTGAACCAAAAAACGACCAAGGGAGGAAGCAATCTAAGCATCAACGCCCACAAACTCTTTGTGTTCTACTCGAGAATGCCACTGTTGGGGAACTCATCTACACATAGACCTAGCTCATGATGCCACTGTTGGGGAACGTTGCATGGGAAACAAAAAAATTCCTACGCACATGCAAGATCTATCCATGGTGATGAGCATCTACGAGAGCGAGAGTGGATCTGCATACCCTTGTAGATCGCTAAGCGGGAAGCGTTAAGAAATGCGGTTGGTGTAGTCGAACATCTTCACGATCCAAATCGCCGAGCGTCCCGCGATCTCATCACGATCCGTCCCGTGATCCAATCACAGTCTGTCACGCGAACTCATCACGATCCGTCCCGCGATCTCATCATGATCCATCTCGCAATCTTGATCACGGTCCTTCCGATCTATCGTCGAACTGACGACACCTCCGTGTTCAGCACACGTACAGCTCGATGACGATCTCCGCCTTCTTGATCCAACTAGAGGGAGCCGAGAGGTAGATGAGTTCTCCGGCAGCGTGACGGCTCTGCAGCGATGGTGGTGGTGCTATTCCGGCAGGGCTTCGCCGAAGCATTGCAGAAAACCTATCTAGAGGAGAAACTATGCACTAGAGGAGAGGGTAGCACGTGGCTGAAAATCTTGTGCCAAAACCCCTAAAATCTCTAGTATATATAAGAGGAAGCGAGGAGGAGGCTTGGCCAAAGGGCCAGCCCTAGGAGGCTTCGTCCGAAGTGGATAGGAGAGGAGGAATCCTCCTCCAATCCTAGTAGGACTAGGACTCCTTCCATTTTTGCCTTTTTTGCCTTTTTCCACCCTTTTCTGTTTGGGCTTTTGTTTCCTAACCGCATGGGCCTTGTGTGGGACTTCCACCAGCCCACTAAGGTCTAGTATTCACTCTCCCACATCCCATGTAGCCTCTTCGGTCGAAATACCCCTCCCAATGGTCTCCCGATACACTATCGGCACTCCCGGTACACCACCGATGGGCCCAAAACTTTTCCGGCGACCAAAATAGGACTTCCTATATATCAATCTTTACCTCCAGACCATTATGGAGCTCTTCGTGACATTTGGGATCTCATTCGGGACTCCGAACAACCTTGTGTCACCACCATGCATAACTCTATACTACCAAAACGTCACCAAACCTTAAGTGTGCAGACCCTGGGGGTTCGAGAACTATGTAGACATGACCGAGACACCTCTACGGTCAATAGCCAATAGCGGGACCTAGATGCCCATATTGGTTCTTACATATTCTATGAAGATCTTTATCGGTCGAACCTCTATGTCAAGGATTCAGTTAATCCCGTATGATGTTCCCTTTGTTCTTCGGTATGTTACTTGCCCGAGATTCGATCGTCGGTATCTCCATACCTAGTTCAACATCGTTACCGGCAAGTCTCTTTACTCGTTCCATAATACAAGATCTCGTGACTAACACTTAGTCACATTGCTTGCAAGGCTTATTGTGATGTTGTATTACCGAGTGGGCCCTGAGATACCTCTCCGTCACACGGAGTAACAAATCCCAGTCTTAATCCATGCCAACCCAACAGACACCCACGGAGATACTTGTAGAGTACCTTTATAGTCACCAATTATGTTGCGATGTTTGATACACACAAGGCACTCCTCCAGTGTCAGTGAGTTGCATGATCTCAGGGTCATAGGAACAGATACTTGAAATGCAGAAAACTGTAGCAATAAACTGACATGATCATATGCTACATTCATTGTTTGGGTCTTGTCCATCACATCATTCTCCTAATGATGTGATCCCGTTATCAAATGAGATATCATGTCCATGACTAGGAAACCATAGCCATCTTTGATCAACGAGCTAGTCTATTAGACGCATACTAGGGACATGGTTTTGTCTATGTATCCACACATGCATCTAAGTCTCCGATCAATACAATTATAGCATGGATAATAAACGATTATCATGAACAAGGAAATATGATAATAACTAATTTATTATTGCCTCTAGGGCATATTTCCAACACTCCTTTGGAACTCCGTGAAGGCTCACAATACGCTCGATGTAGAGACTGGCTAGCTTGTTACCATCATAGGTGGTGTTGACAGGAATGAAATGGGATACCTTGGTTAGGTGATCGACAATGACCCAAATGGAATCATGTCCTTTGCTTGACCTTGGTAATCCGGTGATGAAATCCATCCCGACTTTATCCCACTTCCATTCACGCACTTTGAGAGGTTGCAATAGCCCAGCGGGTCGCTGATGCTCAGCTTTAACTCGCTGGCATATGTCACACTTAGCCACGAACGTGCCTATGTCCCGTTTCATGCCATGCCACCAGAATCTTGCCTTGAGGTCTTGATACATCTTGGTTCCTCCAAGATGGATGGAGTATGGAGCGTCATGAGCTTCTTGCAAGATCAGGTTCTTGAGCTCCTGTTTGTTGGGTACGCAAATGCGAGTCCCGGACCATACAACTCCTTGTTCATCCACCGAAAATCCTGGGGCCTTGCCTGCCTTGATCTTCCCCTTGATGCCTTTAATGCTCTCGTGTCCCTTTTGGGCTTCTTTGATATTATCCATCAAGGTAGGCCTTGCTTCGAGGTTGGCGAGGAATCCGGGTGCAACCAGTTCCAAACCAAAACTTTCAAGTTCTTCATGTAGGGCGGGTAGCCTTTCCTTAATCATAGCATTCAAGGAACAAACCTTTCTGCTTAAGGCGACTACTACCACGTTGGCCTTTCCGGGGTGGTACTGAACACTGAGGTCGTAATCCTTGATCAACTCCAACCATCTTCGCTGCCTCATGTTCAATTCCCTTTGAGTGAAGATATACTTCAAACTCTTGTGGTCTGTGAATATCTCACATCGCTTCCCCAGAAGGTAATGTCGCCATGTCCTCAAGGCATGAACCACGGCTGCCAACTCGAGATCATGAGTTGCGTAGTTCTCTTCACGCGGTCATAGTTGTCTGGATAGATATGCTACAACTCTGCCTTCTTGCATCAGAACACCTCCAAGCCCGGTTCTTGATGCATCACAATAAATCACTAACTCCTTGTGAATGTCGGGGGTGGCCAAAACTGGGGTTGTGGTCAATCTCCTCTTGAGCTCCTGGAAGCTTTCCTCACACTTAGCTGTCCATTCAAACTTCTTGTCCTTCTTCAAAAGTTGGGTCATGGTTCGGTCAATGCTCGAGAACCTTCCACAAACTTGCAGTAATAACCCGCGAGCCCGAGGAAGCTCCTGACTTCCTTCACTGTGGTTGGGGTTTGCCATTCAGTCACGGCTTCAATCTTGGCAGGATCCACTGACAATCCTTCGACAGTCAACACATGAACCAAGAATCCAACTTCATGCAGCCAGAATTCACACTTGCTGAACTTGGCATAAAGCTGGTGCTCTCAAAGCTTCTCTAGGACCAATCTCAAGTGTACCTCATGTTCCTCCTTAGACTTGGAGAAGACGAGTATGCCATCAATCAAGACGACAATGAACTTATCCAAGTACTCCATGAAGACCTTATTCATGAGGTACATGAAGTAGGCTGGGGCATTAGTTAGCCCGAATGACATGACCATGTATTCATACAGGCCATACTGGGTTACAAATGCCGTCTTCGGAATGTCTTGGGGTCTGATCTTCAACTGGTAGTACCCAGACCTGAGGTCGATCTTGGAGAACACCCAGGCTCCGTTCAACTGATCAAACATGTCTTCAATCTTGGGGAGTGGGTACCTGTTCTTTATCATGACTTCATTGAGAGAACGGTAATCGACACAGAGTCTGATAGTTTCGTCCCTCTTTGACACAAATAGAACAGGCAATCCCCAAGGAGAGGCACTTGGGCGAATAAATCCTTTCCTGAGTTGCTCTGCCAGTTGCTTCTTCAATTCAGCCAACTCTTCGGATCCCATCCTGTAGGCCTTCTTATAGATGGGCCTTGACCCGGGCATAAGCTCAATGATGAACTCAATGTCGCGGTCACGAAGCATTCCGGGAAACTTAACTCCCGATAGACAGTTAGCCTGGGGTTTTTGAGTGGAGGCAGGGTTGGGGACATACTTGACTTGCACTCCTTGGCTATTGGTCATGGTGATAATCCTTTTGGCACAGTCTAATATGCCTTGGTGCTTGGTTAACCAATTCATGCCGAGGATGACATCCAAGCCGGGTGAATCCAGAACTATAAGGTCTGCTAGGAAGTCTACCCCGTTGATGTCAATCTTCACTCCTTTGCACCCTATCCCGGACTTCATAACTGAACCCAGGGTTTGTATCAACATACGACTACCCAGGGGTGTAGGTTTCATGCCACTCTCTAATGCAAACTTGTGGGTGACAAAAGAATGCATAGCTCCACAACCAAACAGTACTGTTGCTGGGGTTGAGGTTACGAGGAACGTACCTAGTATGACGTCCGGGTCTTCCTGGGCTTCCTCTGTGGTGATGTGGTTCACACGACCCTTTCCATTGTTGGGCTGGTTACGGGGAGCTGGGTTCCTTGGTGGTGCTCCGCGGTAATGACCTTGGTTTGGCGCATTGGGGCGTAGTGCATCTGGCTTCCTGTTGGGGCAAAGCTTAGAGATGTGTCCAGACTGACCACATCCAAAGCAAGTGACTTGCCCAGGGTTGTTGTTGAACTTTCTGTCACCGTTGTTGTTATTGGGGTTGTTGTTGTAGGCTAGCTTGGGATTGGCATACTGCTGAGGCTGGTAGCTCGGACTAGGTGCAGGAGGTCTAGCCTGTTGTGGCTAATAGGTTGGCTTGGCTGGGGCTGGCTGCCAGGGGCGAGGCTTCTGGTTGCTTGAGATACCCTTGCTGATCATCTTGCGCTTGCGAGTGTCGTCTATGGCATGATGCTTGTGTTCTAGCATGAGGGCCTTGTTCACCAAGTCGAAGAGGGTACGGCAGTCATAGACGATGAGCTGATACTGCAGGACCTGTTGAAGTCCTACCATGAAGTGTTCCTTCTTAGCTGCCTGTGTGCCGACATCTTCACGTGCATACCTTGACAGCAGGTTGAACTTCTACAGGTACTCCTTGACAGAGCCACTTCCTTGCTTCAGCGCTTGGAATTCTCTCTTCTTGATAGCCATGATCCCAGAAGGAATGTGGGAAGTGCGGAATCCTTCCTTGAAGTCATTCCAAGTGATCACATGCTCTCCTTGCATGACCTTGAATCCGTCCCACCAAGCTCGGGCGGTACCTCCGAGGCAGTGAGAGGCATACAACACCTTCTTACGGTCCTCATTGCAATTGACAATGCAAGGAGGTCCTCGATGGTGCAGATCCAGTCATCAGCATCCAATGGTTCAACAGTCTCGATGAAGGTTGGGGGTGAGTTCCTCATGAACTCAGACAGCATGTTGCGGCCATTGCCGTTCCTGCCTTGCTGCTGGTTGTTCACAAGGGCCTAAGCCATCTGCTGAATAGCAGCATTGTTGGCTTGGCGCTCCTCTCAGAGAACTTCGAGAAACTAAGCTATGGTCATGTTCTCTGGTGGAGGTGGTGGCGGGGGAATGTCGCCTTGTGGCTGCTCCTGGTGTCCTCCAGCGTGAGCAGCCCCACCAGCTCCCTGTTGCTAGCTTGAGTTGTTGGCTTCAGGGTTGGTGAAGGAGCTATTGCGGGTAGCAGTCACCATCCTATTTGGAGCAGCCAAGTCAAACAACTGGGATAGTCGAGAGGCTAACAAAGGGCTTCCTACAGTCAGGATGGCTCTGATACCAGCTCTGTGGGGACCCCGACTCATAAGTCGTGATCACCGAATGCACATGTATAGTGATCCCAGAGATCAATGCTCACTGAACACACAGAAGCTGAATAACAAGAGTCTTACATCCACACTTAACGTCTTACACAAATAGAGACCGTGAAGGTTAAGTCTTACATAGATAGGGCCACACTGGCCAAACACTTAAAATAGAAAAAGCTGTGGAAATCTTTGTCGAAAGTGTGAACCCATGCCATCTGCCTTAACCTATAGGCATTCTGACTGGGAAGCGTCCTAGTTCGCATGTTCGTCACGAACGAACTCTTCAACATACTCCTGTTCTTCCATGCCTGGCCAATAAAATAACAAGTGGCAAGCTAATGAGTACTTTGAATGTACTCGCAAGCAACCCAAGTTGTGGAACAAGGTAACAATGATGCGTGATATAGCACTAAGTAGATAATTTATGGAAAGCTAATTTTAAATTCAATCACATGGTCAAGTAATCAGTAAGCATGCGTCAACAATAGGCAGATATCCATATGAACAAGTTATAGATATCATCATAAGTGGGGGTTGAACATCTCATGTTCATTCACCATGTTAAGTCATAGGACATAGTTCAATTCCCATCCTAAGTCATCGGACTTAGCTCATGTGACCTCTTTGTCACCATCACATCCATACTCACACTAAGTTTCACGAAAACATCCGGACATAGTTTAAGAAGGACCTCCAACTGTCCATGACCGAGGTTGCACACTTTACCCACAAGACTCGGGAAACTTTCGTGTCATCCACGACTCGCGGTATATAACATACCCGAGGTAAGCACCCGAACAATGCCTTTCCCATGGTGATACTAAACAAAGAGGCCACTCGTCGGTGCTAGCCCTCATGATATACATCACTCGTATTATCCATGAGGGCATGCAACAGTGTGCCTGGTGCCTGTAAAGACAGTGCATGACCTTCCACTTCTGGGACGACCCGTCTCAAGAGTGACCACTTCACTCTTGCCACTAGTAATGCGGGTTCCTTGCTAGTACCAACCATAGTTATCAACAAAACCCCGTCCCATAAGGGGTATCATGGTCGCGCATGTAAGGTTGGGACGGTTAGAAGACCTTAAAACTCTCCGTTTTCGAAAACACACACTCACTTGTTCCGGCACACCACTTCTTTCTCAAGTGGTCACCCAACTCATCATCATCTCCCTCAGGCATTAATGGCACCCGATGGGGTTTTCGAAAAGTCTTTGAAATCATTTCTTCCTTTCAACCACTATGCATATATCCCAAACCCCACTTGCGTAGAATCTATTAGCATCCTATCTACACCCACCCGCTTAACCCTCATAAGGTGGTAGGGTCATGCTTGATGCAAGTGTCAAAGGTAAAAGCATCGGAGGCACCCCACCGAAGGGGAACCCCACATCATGATCAATATTCAAAACAACAAGTGATATATGTCATGCATAAAAAGTTTCTTAACATGGTGAAAGGGCTGCTTTCCTGGCTCAACAAAGTCTCCAGGGTCTTCGAGGTCTTCGGATCCAACTTCCTCGTCAATAGCGCAATCTATCGTCGCGATAAAATAACGATAAAAATAAGCATCACACAAAACAGAGCACGCAAACTACTATAAAAAATGTTACACTATTCTGATAAATATCACAAGCTATCCTAACAACATTTGTCTAGGTTTTTGAACTCAAAAAGATTTTTAAAACTATTTAAAATAGGAGCTTATAGTGTTAATTAGGGGGTTCAAATTGAAATAGTAATAAAAATATTTTGAAACATTTTTAAAAATGGCACTAATAAATTCTATGGATTCTGTGGAATATTTGGAAGATAACAGAAAAAAAGAAAAGAGGAAAAGGGTCATGTGCCCACACGGGCCAGAACCACCCAGCCGAACCGGCCCACAGGGGGAGGCCGGCCCAAGCGAGGCGCCGTGTATGGCAGGTTTGTTTTATGTACACTGAGTTTTCCTAAATTCTCTCAAATATTTTCAAGGCTTTTAAATACTTTTTTCCTATGAAAAACCATTTCTGGCCTTAAGAAAAAGCCTTTGAATAAAATATAAGAATAATCTTTAAAATTAATATTTTGTGGTTTTGGAAAGCCTTATATATAATAGGTTGCAATTAAAGTCTTTGGGGAAGAAGAATCCATCCAATTTGAGGACTTGCAGTGCAAACCTCATTTCAGGGGTTTTGAAAACCTAATTTGAATAAATCATTTTTGGTTAAAACAAAATTTGATAAAAATAGATTTGGGTACTATTCACATGGCATGATCATTGGGCAAGAGGTTTGGTTCAAGGGAGATGAATATGAAGTGGAATAGAATCTAGGAGTGACATAAATCATAATCATCAATCAAGCAACATCATTGCAAAGAAGCACAAGCAGTTTGAAAAAAAATTAGTTGGCTCCAATTTTTATAAACCCAAACATATCAATGTGCTACAAACACAGGGTGTGAGAGTGTGACATATGCCAGAGAGTCAAGGCTGAGCATCAGCGACCTGCTGGACTATTGAAACCTCTCAAAGTGCTTGAACGGAAGTGGGACAAATTCGGGATGGATTTTATCACCGGTTTACCAAGGTCAAGCAAAGGACATGATTCCATTTGGGTCATTATCGACCACCTGACCGAGGTAGCCCATTTCATTCCTGTCAGGACCACCTATGATGGTAACAAGCTAGCCAGTCTCTACATCGAGCGTATCGTGAGCTTTCACGGAGTTCCAAAGGAGATCGTGTCAGATCGAGGCACCAAGTTCACCTCGAGATTCTGGAAGATGTTTCAAGAAGCTATGGGAACCAAGCTCTCCTTCAACACTGCTTTTCACCCCTAGACCCGTGGGCAAACAGAACGAGTAAATCAGATACTCGAAGATATGCTCCACGCTTGTGTCTTGGCTTGTGGAGCCAAGTGGGAAGATTGCCTACCATTCGTCGAGTTCTCCTACAACAACAGCTATCAGTCGAGTCTTTAGATGGCACCATTTGAGGTGTTGTATGGGCGCAAGTGACACACTCCCCTCAACTGGTCAGAAACCGGAGAAGTATTAATTTCTGGACCAGATATCCTCCGCGAGGCAGAAGAGTACAACTTATCTGAGAATGTCTGGAGACCACCAAATCAAGACAGAAGAGTTGCGCTGACTCTCACCACTGAGAGGAGAGCCTCAACAATGGAGATCATGTCTATCTTCGAGTTACACCTCTTAAAGGAACCAAGCCCTTCCACGTCAAAGGAAAGCTTGCACCAAGGTACATCGGCCCCTTCAAGATCACCGCAAGACGAGGAGAAGTTGCCTACCAGCTAGAGCTACCTTTCGAGATGTCGGATGTGCACAATGTCTTCCATGTGTCACAACTCCGGAAGTGTCTCCAAGTTCCCAACCGCCCCGACCTCTACAAGGTCATCGACCATCAAGACATCGATCTGTAGCCAGACCTCACTTATCGTGAGAGGCTAGTTCGCATTTTAGATGAAGCCAAGTGCTGCACCCAAAGACGCACCATCAAGTACTTCAAGGTCCAGTGGAGCAACCACACTGAAGCTGAAGCAACCTGGGAGCATGAAGATTATCTTAGATCTGAGTTCCCTTGTCTTGTTAGTGCTTAGCCTAGGAATCTCGGGGACGAGATTCTTATAATGGAGGAAGGTTTTTCACACCCTATGGTGGTATCACCTTGATATGTTTGGGTTTATACAATTTGGAGCCAACTAAAACTTTTTCAAAGTGCTTATGCTTGTTTACAATGATGTTTGCTTGCTTGATGATTGTGTTATATGGCACTCCTAGATTCTATTCCACTTCATATTTCATCTTCCTTGACCCAAACCTCTTACCCAATGATCATGCCATGTGAATAATGCCCAAAACTATTTTTATCAAAAAAAAATTAACCAAAAATGATTTATTCAAATTAGGATTTCAAAACCCCCTGAAATGAGGTTTGCACTGCAAGTCCTCAAATTGGGTGGATTTTTCTTCCCCAAAGACTTTATTTCAAACCTACAATATATGAGACTTTTCAAAACCACCAAATATTAATTTTATAGATTATCCTCATATTTTATTTAAAGGCTTTTTCTTGAGACCGGAAATGGTTTTTCGTAGGGAAAAATTATTTAAATACTTTGAAAATATTTGAGAAAACTTAGGGAAACTCAGTGGACATATATTTTCCATATATATGAGTTTCAACACAAGGGCAAGTTCAAATCATGGGAAAAAAACCTCAAAATCCTTTCTGTTCAAATCAAACTTTCGAAATTTTTCTATAAGAAATATTCTCAATAAATTCTAGGAAAATTCCAGCAAGTCAACACTATCATAAGTGATGATCTTGAAAAGTTTCATCTCAATCCAAGTTGAATTGATTCATCAAACCATCCCCAAACCCTTCTTGTCCAGATTCAAATTTGAGCAACTTTGCATTGCGAACTTTCTCTCCTTGACCCCAAACTTTGTGGGCATGCTCTAATGACCAAATAGTGATGCTAAACTAAGTGGTGCATCAAGGGTAAAATCCTAGCATCAATAGATCTATAGAAACCTGATTCTGTTAGTTTCTAGGGTTTACCAAGTCTCCGTTGTCAATTTTTCTCACTTGAGCTCAAACTTGGTGAATCCTCTCATTTTTACCTAGCCCTTGACCCTGTTGAATATGTTAGTAAGATGGTAAAGTTTTCTTGCCCAAAATCCCATCAAACACCTTCTTGTGAAATGGTAAAATCACTATTTCCACCCCTTCCTCTTTTACCCTTGCCCCCAAATCTTTACCACATCTTCTGGCAGTGCGCAAGCACCTCCAGTAAAAAAACCAAGTACTCAGGTCACTAGGAGGTGGGGTAAAACACCCATTTTCACCTCTGAATCACCTTGGCAGAAGCTTCCTCCCTCCCTTTTCTTTTCTTCCTAGCTCACCCTAGCCTAATAGCATCCAAGGGGCATCTCCAGGCCCTCCAAAGGCTACTCGACAAGGTGGGGCACCCAAGAGCACACACGCAAAAGCAATGTCGGCCATATGCATGCTCTGGAGCCTAATGGCCACCCTGTAACCGCCACCCAATGGCCACCCTCGACCACCTTGGGCCTCCCCTGCGTGTCCCCCGAGGAGCCCTCAGCGTCTGTGACATGCTATGCGGTCGGCCCCCTCCTCTCTCTCCTTCCTCTGACTCCTCTCGCGCATGCCCGACGCCGCCCGATCCGGCCAACGCGCGAGCTCACATGCGAGGGCGTGAGGCCCCTCTCCTAATCTCCCTCTCCCTTTCCCTAGACCTAGACCGCATCCACGAACTCCCCAGACTCGAACCGGAGCCCCCCGTAGCCTGTGGCGCCAGCCTCGCCCTCGCCAGCGCACAACAGTGCGGTGGACCGGTTCCCCCCGATAAAAAGGGCCTCCCCGAGCTCTCTCCTATTTTCTGGCCCCCTCTCCTCCTCCATTGACTAGTCGCAAAGCCCTCGCTCCTCCCCGTGCTCGAAGCGCTCGGGATTGACCAGAGATCGGCGTGGCGTCGCTATTGTCGATCTCCTAGTAGCGGCCTCCTCCGGCCCTCCTTCTTCTCCAGCTAGTCCTTCGTTGCCACGCTGATGTGTTTCCCCCTTCTCCCCGTTCTCTTTGCAGCTTGAATCAGCCCCGATGACCACCTCTTGAAGCCTCCTCCACCGTGGGTGCTCGCCGACGGCGACTCCGGCCACCTCCATCTTCCCTTCGACCTTCCTGGACCGGCGACTCCTCCCTGGGCCCGTTCCCGCCATCGCCTGCCGTTGCCATGCCCCGTGCCACCGCTGGTGAGACTCTCCCATCTCTGCCCCGAGGTGGGAGAAGGATCCGATAGGTGGGACCCACCTGTCGCCCTCTCTCTCCCTCTCCCATGCTCTCCCCCCTCACGGTCGCTGACGGTCGGGCCCCGCGCGTCAGGTTTGAACCTGGTCGCGCATGAGGCCGGCTGGCTGGCCAGCTAGGCCGGCTCAGCCACTGGCATTCTGTGGCCTGGATTTCCCGTGGCTTTTTCTTTTCTTTTTCTGTGGGGTTTTGCAAAAAACCCATGGAGCCCAATAAAATTCCTATGACAATATTTTTTGCACCTAAATTCCTAGAATAATCCATAGAATTTATTTGTGACATTTGTAAAAATGTTTGAAAACATTTTATATACTGTTTTAATTTAAAAACCTATTTGGCATTATCTGCCTCTATTTAATAGTTTTTAAAAATGTTTTTCATAACAAAATATTAAACAAACATTTTTGCTATAGTCTCTAGTATTTATCAGAGTAGGGTAGCATTTTTGATAGTGGCTTGTGTGATCTGTTTTGTGTGATGTTTATTTTTATCGTTATTTTATCGCAACGATAGATTGCGCTATTGACGAGGAAGTTGGACCCAAAGACTTCGAAGACCCCAGAGACTTTGTTGAGCTAGGCAAGCAGCCCTTTGACCATGTTAAGAAACTTTTCCATGCATGACATATAGAACTTGTTGTTTCGATTATTTGATCATGATGTGGTATTTCCCCTTCGGTGGGATACCTCCGATGCTTTTACCGTTGACACTGGCATCATGCATGACCCTACCACCTTATGAGGGTTGTGTGGGCGGGAGTAATTAGGTTGCTAGTAGATGCTACGCAAGTGGGATGGGATTTATGCATCGTGATGGGAAAGATGAAATGATTTCAAAGGCTTTTCGGAAAAAACCCGTCGGGTGCCACTAATGCCCGAGGGAGATGATGACAAGTTGGGTGACCACTTGAAAAAGAAGTGGTGTGCCATAGCAAGTGAGTGTGTGTGTTTTCGAAAACGGATTAGATTTAAGGTCTGCTGACCGTCCCAACCTCACATGCACAACCACGATACCACTTATGGGATGGGGCTTTGTCGATTACCATGGTTGGTACTAGCAAGGAGCCCACATTACTAGTGGTGAGAGTGAAGTGGTCACTCTTGAGACGGGGTCGTCCCAGAAGTGGAAGGTCATGTGTTGTCTTTACAGGCATCGGGCACACCGTTGCATGCCCTCATGGATGATACGAGTGATGTATGTCATGAGGGATGGCACCAACGAGTGGACTCCTTGTTTAGTATCACCATGGGAAAGGCATTGTTTGGGTGCTTACCTCGGGTATGTGATATACTGCGAGTCATGGATGACACGGAAGTTCCCCGAGTCTTGTGGGTAAAGTGTGCAACCTCTGCAAAGTGTAAAACTATTCGAATAGCCGTGTCCTTCTTAAACTATGTCCGGATGTTTTCGCGAAACTTGGTGTGAGTATGGATGTGATGGTGACAAGAGGTCACATGAGCTAAGTCCGATGACTTAGCATGGGAAATGAACTAAGTCCGATGACTTAGCATGATGAATGAACATGAGCTATTCAACCCCTACTTATGATGATATCTGTAGCTTGTTCATATGGATATCTGCCATTTGTTGATGCATGCTTACTAGTTACTTGATCATGTAATTGCATTTAAAACTACATTTCCGCAAATTACCTGCTTAGTGCTATATCATGCGTCATTGTTACCTTGTTCCACAACTTGGGTTGCTTGCGAGTACACTCAAAGTACTCATTGGCTTGCCACTGGTTATTTAATTGGCCAGGCATGGAAGAACAGGAGTATGTTGAAGAGTTCGTTGGTGATGAACATGCGAACTATGATGCTTCCCAGTCAGAATGGCTGTAGGTTAAGGCAGATGGCATGGGTTCACGCTTTCAACCAACATTTCCGCTGCTTGTTCTATTTAAGTGTTTGGCCCTCGTGGCCCTATCTATGAAAGACTAGACCTTCATGGTCTTGATTTGTGTAAGAAGCCAAATGTGGATGTAAGACTCTTGAATTTCAGCTTGTGTGTGTTCAATGAGCATTGATCTCTAGGATCACTGTACACGTGTATTTGGTGATCACGACTTATGAGTCGGGGTCCCCACATGCCGACAACCGGCAACCATGGAACAACAAGCGCAAAGCCGACTAGCCTGACTCCCGCTACGGGAGCCGGTAGGTCGCCACCATTGAGGAAGAGGAGCTGGCTGCCCAGCCTTTCAACCAACATGAGCACACCGGCAAGGCAACTTGGCAACCCAAGCTCACGTTTGAGCAGATGCTCGACCTCCCCTGAAAGATTCATTCTGTAGCCAAGCCATCCATGTACATGCTTCGGTGGTGCAGCTTCTCACAGCGACTGGCCCGGGGGAGGCCTCCCATCTCCCCCTACGCCGCCTGTCCACGCACCAGCGCCAGCTCCGGCTCCAACCTAGAATGACAGTCTCTTGCTCAACCAATTCCCCAACCGAGACGATTCCTACATCGTGTTCACAATAGAAGAGACGGACAAGCACGCTCAGCGCCGGCTCCACTGCGAGGTGAACGCCACCATGCCTGCAACTCCCCAGTTCATGCACTAGTCCGAGAAGCGGGTTACTTGGAGCTGGGTGGCCCGACCGTGATGCCAAACCCTGGCAGCTATGCCCTCGTCCTCGACCCCACCATCGCCTCCGAGATGCGCACCTGTCGATTCTCACGGGTGTTGATCGATGGCGGTAGCAGCATCAACATCATGTACCTCGATACCATGCTTAAACTGGGGATCAAGGCAGAAGACTTGTAGGCGAGCCGGGCAGTTTTCCACGACATCATGTCAGGAAAGTCCTGCACCCCTATCAGCAAGATCAAGCTCGACGTCCTCTTAGGTGACCACGGGACCTTCCGCCACGAACCCATATGGTTCGAAGTGGTGGACCTCGATAGTCCCTACCACGCGCTGCTGGGCCGGCCAACTCTCGTCAAATTCATGGGGGTCCCCCACTACGCCTACCTCAAGCTCAAGATGACGTGCGTCAAGGGCATCATCACCATTGCTGGCGACTACAAGATGTCTATATCGTGCGTGCGAGACGGCAACCAGCTGCCCAAGGCCCTAGAGATAGCAGAGGAGAAGCGGCAGCTCGACCGGCTCGTAGCTTTCCCTTGTAGCCAGTCGGCTATGCTGGTGCCTCCATCCCAGACGGTCGGTGAAGCCTCATTCCTGTTGTCCAAGGACACCAGACAGGTGTCGCTCGACACGGGAAACCCCAAGCAGTGTGTCACCATTGGCTCCCACCTCGACAACAAATAGAAAGTGAGCTCGTCGACTTCCTCCGTGAGAATCGGGACATCTTCGCATGGTCTCCCAAAGACATGTCGGGTGTTCCGAGGTAGTTCGCCGAGCACAAGCTTCACGTATGGCCGGATGCAAAACTGGTCAAGCAACCCCTACGCCATTTCTCCTAGGAGAAGCGGCGTACAATAAGGGAAGAGATCGCCCGGCTACTAGCAGCAGGCTTCATCATGGAAGTTTTCCACCCGGACTGGCTGGCCAACCCAGTCCTGGTGCTGAAGAAGAACAAGCCCTGGCGCATGTGCATCGACTACACAAGCCTAAACAAGGCGTGCCCCAAGGACCCGTTCGCCCTATCATGGATCGATCAAGTCATCCACTCGACGACCGACTAGACTTACTGCCCTTCCTAGACGCCTACTCCGGCTACCACCAGATCAAGCTGGACCCAGCCGACCGGCTGAAGACCTCCTTCATCACCCCTTTTGGGGCCTACTGCGACACCACCATGTCCTTCGGCCTAATGAACGCAGGCGCTACCTTCCAGCATTGTATGCAGAATTGTCTCCTGCCTTAGATAGGCAGGAACGTCCACGTCTACGTTAACGACATTATCATCAAGACCAAGAAGCACTTCAGCCTCCTCGACGATCTCCGGGAGACGTTCGGGAACTTGAGCAAATACAAGATCGGCTCAACCCAGAGAAGTGCATTTTCGGCGTCCCCGCCGTCCAGCTCCTGGGTATCTTCATGTGCACTTGTGGCATCGAGGCTAACGCACAGAAGATCCGGGCGATCAAGTGCATACCCAAGCCGACCCGGCTCCATGACGTCTAGAAGTTCACTGGCTGCCTCACCTCGCTCAGCCGGTTCATCGTCCAGCTGGGAGAGAAGGCCCTGCCCCTCTACGGGCTCCTACGAAAGACGGCTCTCGTCGAGCCAGGCCGTGATCCCACAAAGAAGCTGACTATGTTCGAATGGCCTGACGAGGTGGACGAGGCTTTCCGCGGCCTCAAACGGGCTCTCACCAGCGTGCACATCCTAGTTGCGCCGACTGAGAAGGAGCCCATACTTGCATAGATCGCGACCACCTCCCGCGTGATTAGCGTCATGCTGGTGGTAGAGTGGCCGGAGGAGGAAAAACGCTGCCAGTCCAGCGCACTGTCTAGTACCTCAACGAGGTTCCCTCCGCCTCCAAGCAGAACTACCCCCACAACCAGAAGATGTGCTATGGCATATACTTCACCGCCAAGAAGGTCAAGCAGTACTTACAGAAGCACACTATCACTATGGTGAGCACGGCCCCGCTCGGTGAAATCATGAGCGGCCAAGACGCCACTGGCCGGATCGCCAAATGGGTCATCGCCCTTGTCGACCACGAGCTCCGGTATGATCCATGTACCGCCATCATGTCACAGGCAATGGTCGACTTCCTCGTCGATTGGGCGGAGACCGAGTTCGTGTCGCCTCCCCCGGACTCCATGCATTGGCCCATGCATTTCTACAGCTCGAAGATGCGGACCGGCCTAGGAGCCGGCATCGTCCTCTCCTCCCCGAAGGGAGACGATCTCAACTACACGCTCTAGATCCAATTTGCCGCCTCCAACAATGTGGCCGATTACGAGGCCCTCGTCCACGGCCTCCGGCTCGCCAAAGAGATTGGCATCAGACGCATCCTATGCTTCAGCGACTCCGACCTTGTGGTGTAGTAGGTCTCTGGCGAATGGGATGCCAGAGACGCAAACATGGCTAGCTATCGCTTCCTCATCCAATAGCTCATCGGCTCCTTTGAGGGCTGTGAGTTCCACCACATCCCCCGAGCGGACAACGAGGCGGTCGATACGCTGGCAAAGATCAGCTCCACCCGGCTGGCAATCCCAGTCAGCATCTCCCTCGAATGGCTGCTCAAGCCGTCGATCAAGCCCTCCCCCGAATCAGAGTCCATATTCGTGTTGGCTAATGCAACCGGCCCATCGGCGGATCCGGTTGTTCAACCGGCACCATCAGCGCAGGGTGCACCACCAAGTCCATCGACTCCAGCTGCCCAGCCGACATCGCTAACTCCGGCCGTTGAACATGCCATGTTCGAGGCGGCCGGCTCCTAGACCGCAATCGTCATGATGGCAATCCACACCCCTCCCGCTTCCTTGGTCCCGGGGACTGGCGAGCCGGCCCCAGGGGCTGGTCACCTAGACCCGGGGGCTCCCGCCAATTCCAATGCCCCACTTGGGCCTGAGCCGAACTCTATCTCAGCTCCCTCGTGGGCCCAGCCCATCCTGGCATACCTCTTACATGGCGAGCTTCCCCCGATGAGGCCACGGCAAGGCAGATCCAATGCCGAGCCCCATCCTATGGCATCATCAACCATGAGCTGGTTCACCATAGCACCACCAGCGTTTTCAAACGCTGCGTCGAACCGGAGAAATGGCAAGAGATCCTCCTCGACATCCACCAGGACGAGTGCGGGCACCACGCCGCCTCCAGGACCCTGGTGGCCAAGGCATTCCGCCATGGTTTCTACTGGCTGACTGCTTTGGAGGAGGCCGAGCGGCTAGTCAACAAGTGTGAGGGTTGCCAGTGTTTCCACACGCAGAGCCACCTGCCGACTACGACCCTCCAAACGATCCCCCTCTCATGGCCCTTTGTCGTTTGGGGGCTGGAGATGGTGGGACCACACAAGACCGCGCGAGGTGGTATGACACATTTGTCGGTAGTCATCGACAAATTTCCCAAGTGGATCGAAGCCAGGCCAATCAAGAAGCTGGATGGCCCCACGGCCGTCCGGTTCATCAAGGACATCACAGTCCGCTAGGGCGTCCCCCACAGCATCATCACCGACAATGGCACGAACTTCGCCAAGGGCACGCTAGCGCATTTCTGCGTGAAGCAGGGTATCCGGATCGACTTGGCATTCATCACCCACCCACAGTCAAACGGTCAGGTTGAGAGGGCGAACGGCCTCATCCTGGCCGGCCTCAGGCCCCGTCTCGTGGCACCACTGGTCACGTCAACCGGCTGCTGGATCAAAGAGCTGCCAGCTGTCCTCTGGAGCCTCAGGACCACCCACAATTGATCGACCGACTACACCCCTTTCTTTCTCGTATACGGGTCCAAGGCCATCATCCCCACCGACATCGAATTCGAGGGAGCCACGTTCCAGTGCAAACTCTTGACCAGCCGTCGATTCCTTGGATGGAAACCGAAGTCCAACCATCAAGTACTCATTATGCCACGTAAGGGCTACCAGGAAGGGGATCAATTAAATACTAGCTATCTCTGTTGTTACGTGAAAGGAAAAGGGCCATGACCCAAAACAAGGATTGACAACAGACTCAATGTCACCGGCCCCGCCGTGCGCTTCTTCGCTCCACCTCGCCTCCACACTGCTCCGAGTCGAGCTTGGTTCGCCAGCTTCGCCTTCCGCACCCGTTTTCACCTACGCCCACCCCTGTTTCCACTTCCCACGACCGCACTATGAGCCGCCCAGCCGCTTTCGTCGTTGCGCCTGCCGACGCCTAACCGCACCCGTTTTCACCTCTCCTCCAAAGCGCTCACCACTGACCTCATTCCTCTCCTCTTGCGTGTTGCTCCGCCAAATACTGACAAGGCCGCCCTCGCCCGCGCCAGCCGCTGCCATGGTTTGCCTTGCCCCGGCTGGTTTCGCACCGCGCCCGCGCCGCGTCGCCCCACTCCACCGCGCGACTCGCCTGGGACGCTACCTCCGCCTCAAGCTAGCTTGCCTTCTGCCTTCGACGGCCCCGCAGCTTCGCGTCTTGCCACCTCGTCGACCCGTGGTGCAGCCGATGTTGCATTGAGCCACCGTTCGCTGAGCTCCTCGCGGGCCCATCTAGTTTGACGCAATGGCCAGCCTTGCTTTGCCTCGCCGCTCCTCTTGACCCTCTCCTGAAGTGAGCCGCCGATGCTATGGTCGAGAGCCACCGAGCCACCCCCATCGAAGCAGGCCTCGGGCCACCAGCTCTGCCATGAGTAGTTCAATCCGCCGCAGTTCTGTGCAACCCGTCGGCTTGGCCTCGCCCACCCCGCCACACTTGCCGCCATCGCCATGGCTCGCCTCACCCCGTCCGCGTCCACTGAGTCGTCGGGCAACTCCTTCGCCTCTACTACGTGCCAGCGCTGCCGAGCCGTGCCGACCGATGAACACCGGCGACCTCCGCCTCCACTATGGGCCGACACCACCGAGCTGCCCAGGCCAAGCCTTAGCCTCCAGGTCGTGGCCCCTGGCTGGCCACCGCACCGCGCCAGGCCTGTCGGCTTCTATCGCTTCGCTAGCTTCGTCCCGCTTTGATAGAGGCGTGGGTCCCGATCTTTCGATGAGATGATAACTATCGATTTGGTGGAGACGACTTTGATGATCCGACTACAAACGTGCATGATGTTGCGCCTTAGCAATCGCTAAACCAATCTCCAAGAGGTTATTGACCACGTCGGAGCACGATCAACCTGACCACGAAGGTCTATTCCTGCAAGCAATCGAAGAACAAGCAAGAATATGATAATGCAATCTGAATATTGCAAATATAGATGAAGTATTGATAAGGGCGGGGTTCCGAAAGTGGTCTTGGTCTGGTCGTTGGACACAAACGAAGTACATGAAGTTGCAATGGCTAACTTTTAACTAAACAAAACCCAAAGGAAAAGCTACTAGATTGATCTACTTATATGGAGAAAGGGGTGGCGGCCAAGGAGGTGGGAGGACGTCCCAAGACACCCTAAAACCAACCCTAGGTCGTACAAGGCCCATGGGCCCAAGTGGAGGTGATGCAACACCTTTGGACTTGTAGTTTGACTCGGATTCTGTTGCAACGTCAGATTGTTTCATCGATACCTTCGCGATCCGGACGAATTTTAAGGTTATTCCAACTGGGATGAAACGCATATGAAATCTAGTTTCCAGAAAAAAAAAGAATCACGCAATTCCGAGTCCGTATGAAGCAGTTGTTGATGTTTTGAGATAGGTGTGTCCGTGTAGTCCGAATCTGAGTCCAGAACGTGAGAGACTTAGACTCTATCTTCTCTTGGGCTAAAAGTGACGTGAGAGAACTTCTTGAACAACAGCTAATTGTTTTCTTTGACATTAGAGGACCTCTTGAATAGCACCCAACCATTTCGTCTTCCTTTGTCATCACACGTGGTTCATACAAGTGTTCGACCATTCAGCATTTAGGCATAAAATAAAAATAGGTGAAGTGTTTTTGTTCCGGATAACATAAGTAAACTATTGCATATTTCTTATAAGAAATCACCTCAAAAATATGCATGTATGCAACATTTTTGGTCGTATCGAAGGTAGTCATGTCCTCATCACCCTCTCCTTTTTTAAAACAAAGCCGTCCTCGGCGTTGCTTAATCTGAAATGTGGCTACCAAAAGAGAAAAGGCGTAAACATTGTATATGTATTTGTCATCCATTTTTATTGTTCTCAATTGTGACACATGTGACACATATATGCAAGGGCACTCATCACATGTCATGAAATATGAAGCCAAAAAATCATGACAAGAAGTAGAAGGCATGACAATATTACAACTCAGTTTGCACATATAAGTGAAGTCCTTATTCATATCAATTCATAATGTTCATCATTAAACCATCCCTTGGTATATAAACGTGAATCGTTTCAAATTTAGATGCTACAACATGCTTAAATAAGAAAACATGCAACATGTCATTTGACATAGAATTATCACCAAGATTGGAAGTCATATCAAAATGATTAAACACCGACAGAATTATTTTCAAACATATTTGACCCAAATTTGATTGATTTCCTGATTCACACGGTTCTTTCTCATCAATAGTTAATTCAATGGGTGCACTCACAATTGTTGATATTGTAGTTATTTGATCACATGACGAAGTAAAATCATGAACATAGTCCTCTAAAATAGGTGGTGTGATCAAAGTAATGGGTAGCTCATCACAAGGTACATTGGAATTGACAAGGTATTCAACATACTCATGTGGAGGTGGAAGATCAATACCTTTGCCATTACCTCTTATAATCAACTCAGATGATGTAGGCACTCTCGGTGGTGACGTGTTACATGGTGAAGGTGATGTAGCCCTCACAAGAATTGATTTGGTTGTCATAGTACGCCTAGTAGTTGAAGGAACAACTGTATCCACTCTTGGAATGTGCACCTTGCGGTCTATTTCCTTTTGGGAAACACGTTGATTTATTTCCTGTTCAGCTTTGCAAGCAAGACGAAACAAACGATCCATAGAATAACACTTTTCATGAATTAGTATCTCCTTCCCAAATTCTATCCGTAAAATCTTCTTCACTTTCTTCTAATGAGGAATGCAACAAGGTCATTTGTAAATCATCATAATATTTCATTACAGTGTCACTTCCTTGTTTCAAATATTGTAACTTTTTAAGCTTGTCACGAGTATAATAAGCAGGAACAAATGTGTGTCTCATGGAAAGTTTCAAATCATCCCAAGTAGTAGGTATAATATCTTTGTGTAACCGACAATATTCGCTCCACCAAACTAAAGCATAACCAGTGAAAGAACCAACTGCGACCTTAACTTTCTTATGTGCAGCAAAATTATGGGAAGCAAATATTTCATTTATTTCAAACTCCCAGTCAATATATAAAGCAGGTCTAAATCGGCCATTAAATGGAGGTATAGATACATTAACCTGATCATGTGCATTTGGATCTCTTTGCATCTCTCGTATCGGTTTTTGTGGTGACACGTCTCCCACGACCGAAGAAGCCCATGAACTGACAACTCTGGATCCTATCATGACTAGTAGAAACAAGAAACAAAGATCCAAGTATATTGTTTCTATGAACTACTGGGATGTGATGGTAAAACGCTCACAATAAAGCAAATATCAATGTCTTACAAATTCTTACCATGCAGTAGGTGGCGACCGGCAACCTACGGTGTCAATATCTCCGAAGATTGGGTAAAGCGATTACTAGGTGAACGTATGTATACACGATGTAGAAATATGTGGAGCTTGGAAGGCTTAATATATGGTAGCAAAAGATTAGCAATAATCAATTCAGAGATGCAATGTTGAATAAATGCTCAACGACGGTACTGTGTTGGTCCTAGGCTAGACCGTACTAGAGACGCGAGCCTAGAACACTAATGGAGTCATGACGTAGGACAAATAGCAGCAAGGGATGATACGAATTAGCTCTCGACGGCAAGATATAAGTGAAGATCACAATGGTAGTAAAGACAATGATGATAAATGACCGACAAGCAAGATATACAAAACTCTCTCTGCAGCTTTCCTCTAGAAAATATTATGTGAAATTTCTGATCTTTTTTCTCAAGAATGCTACTGACTCAAGCTTTCATATGCAAAAAAGAATCACTCAATTTCGAGTTCGTATGAGGAAGATACGCTTGTTTTACTGAACACTGCGCAAAACAGATTTCAATCCGAATTCACATACGAGATTGAGTCTAGGTAGATCCGAAATTTGTTTTTTCTCTTCTCTCTATTTTTTCACTAACTTTTTTTCTCTCTCTCACTTTTTCTTCTATCCAACAAATTAGATAAGATGTAGATTGGATCAAGCGTACATGTGAACGACCTCAAGTGTGATAATGACAATGAACAATGGTAGCATGTGGTGAAACTTGATGAATGGTGGTGGGTGACAACAAAAGGGATGACGCTGGCGTGGTGGTGGTATATGGTAGCAATGATGAAGATAGTGTGACGCCGGCGTGACAAGTTGTGAATAGAACTCTAAACTCTAAAAGACTAGACGCTAAGACCAGCAACTTGACACAACGATGCAACCGATAATTTACTATGCAAGCACTGAAAAGAAAATTACAAAGGCTCAGACTGGCCTGGAGAAAAGATGAATAGATCTAACTTTTTTTGTGGCTTTTTCTTGGGCAATAGGTAAGGAAAATAAATCTAATCTACAAATAACTGGAAATTCTCATCGAGCAACCTAAAAATTGATACCACTTGATAGAGGCGAGGGTCCCGATCTTTCGATGAGATGATAACTATCGATTTGGTGGAGAAGACTTTGACGATCCAACTACAAACGTGCACGACGTTGCGCCTTAGCAATCGCTAAACCAATCTCCAAGAGGTTATTGACCACGTCGGAGCACGATCAACCTGACCACGAAGGTCTATTCCAGCAAGCAATCGAAGAACAAGCAAGAATATGATAATGCAATCTGAATATTGCAAATATAGATGAAGTATTGATAAGGGTGGGGTTCTGAAAGCGGTCTTGGTCTGGTCGTTGGACACAAACGAAGTACACAAAGTTCCAATGGCTAACTTTTAACTAAACAAAACCCAAAGGAAAAGCTACTAGATTGATCTACTTACATAGGAGCAAGGGCTGGCGGACAAGGAGGTGGGAGGAAAGTGACGTGAGAGAACTTCTTGAACAACACCAGGTTTTGTTTGACATTAGAGGATCTCTTTAATTGCATACAATTTCGTCTTCCTTTGTCATCACACGTGGTTCATACAAGTGTTTGACCATTCTGTATTTGGGCATAAAATAAAAATAGGTGAAGTATTTTTGTTCCGGATAACATAAATAAATTATTGCATAATTTTTATAATAAATCACCTCACAAATATGCATGTATGCAACATTTTTGGTCGTATCGAAGGTAGTCATGTCCTCATCACGCTCGTCGCCGTATCCACCCTAGATGCTGCCTTTGCGGGAGGCGACATGGAGGCTACATGATTATTTTTCCTTCCACAATTGCTACATCCACCAAAGAATACCGGGTGCTATTTGCCCTTTCTGTTTCCAATACATATTATTTGTTCGAGAAAAATTACCCTGTTTCCTGCAATATTTGTACACAGGACCATTATTCAAGTGGCATGATACCACGGAGATGGAGTGCACGCCAGCATCATTATATACGGGTGTTCACCCGTGTCACGTGGCTTAATGGATGTGCGCAGCGCCGCCGCCGTCACGACCCAGCTACATCAACGCGCCGGTACCGCGTCCGCTAACCCGGCAATATGAGCCACCCAATGCATGTGACAATCCGCCGCGTCCGTGTTATGGTTTCCAAATAGCACCATGAGCGACTCTCCGTCCACACTGTCTTACAACACCGTGGCCGTCTCTCGTGACTGCATCGGCTTACAACACGACGGCCGTATCTCGCGACAGCGCCATCTTCAAATGTTGTGGCTGACTTCTCCGTCTACATCAACACGCCAGGGGCTGCATACACCAGTACGAGCCGCCCAACGAATGGTTCTGAATCGCCACCCTGCCGTCCAATCTACATTGACATGTTGGTGTTGTGCTTGTTCATTCAAGCCGCCCAACGGGCGCACGCAAGTCGCCGCCCGCAGTCTGATCTCCATCAACATATTGGTGCAGTGTTCGTCTATACGAGCCGCCGAAACGGACAGGCGCACAAGTCACCGCCACTATGGTTAGGTTAACTTCAACAACCAGTCAGGACGAACCATCAACTGGATTATGGAAACAATAAATATGGGATCATCTATAACCTTCCACAGTTAACATCACCCTTCAGTGGAGATTCTTAAGCCACCTCTTCCAGTCAACTTAAGACTCGGGGGCTACAGACATGGCTCGACACATTTGGTCGTTTTCAACAAGAACCTTGGGTCATTGCAAGAAAATTTTAACCCAATCCTGGGGGCTACTACATTATTGGTAGAAGAATTAAAAGTTGCCCAAGAGGATGAGCCGCCATGATGCACCGTTCAAACATGGGTTCCCTGATTTACTGGATCATCATAAAGTAACTTGGAGTTTCTGTTGTTTATACATTTCAGATTGTGCAAAGACGGATACTTCAACAAATGTCATTTGGGGGCTTCCGACCCACCGGGTTTAGCTTTCTCATCCTCTTGATTGGCCCTTTAGCCACAATAGCAAAGAGGATGGCATCTTACAAGTTGGTGGTCCATAAGACGACGGCTTACAAGTTGGCGGTCCACAAGACGGCGGCTTACAAGTTGGCAGTCCACATGACGGTGGCTTACAAGATGGTGCAGAAGTTGATGTCTTCGACAAGGTTGTTTGGGGGCTTTCAACCCACCAGGTTAAGCTTCAACCCTCTCAATCAGGCTTTTCAGTCACTGTAAGGCGGGTCATGGACCCAAACGTTGACTCCATCAACTAGATCATTAGGGGTGCATCGAGTTGTACACTTACCTCCTTTTGATGCCTCTCCAACAGGTGACCCGCCGAACTCTTACCAGTTAATCACCGCTTAGAGACACTGTCTGTCCAATGTACAGCACAGTTAATCTCGCCAGGGGACCCTGAGCACTGGTTAAGGTTCAAACGGCGGACTGTGTCACATGAGAGGGGGCTTCTGGGCCCTAGGGATACTCATGCCCTGCTGTGTCTCTTTTTGGGACGCTGCACCCTTCAATCCTCGCCTGTAAACCGAGTATTTTTATGAGTTCAAGTAGCAAGTCCACCCAGTGGAACCAGCGTCCATGTCTCTTTCTCAGACGTTGTGCTCTCCAATCTCGCCTGGAAACCGAGCATTGTTATGAGTTCAAGCAATGAGTCCACCCTGTAGAACTAGCGGATGTGTCCATTTCTGGTTCATTGCGCTCTTATTAGTTAATCTCGCCTAGATACCCTGAGCCGCTCAAAGGAGTTGACGGTCACTCTCGTTAGAGACCCTGTAGTAGTATGAGTTCAAGCATCGAGTTCAGCCAAGAAGAACCATCCAATGAGTTTTTGAAGACAAAAAAGAAAGTAAGAACATCATACATTGCATCGTGCATTCCATCATACACTACATCATGCATTGCATCCTATTTACATATCATGCCGGTTTGCCAAACCGGGTCAGAGCAAGATTATGAAAGAAGAAGCAAGGCTATAAAAGATTTTAACATCTTTGGGTTGTGCCTTTCCAATCCGCCCTTACAACAATACAGAATATATTCTGTCTTGTTTATTTTTGCAGGTCTTGTCTCTTAAGATGAGCCGTCGTTAAGTATGATGAAAAAAACTTTTGCAGGAACAAATGGATCTTTGATAGCCAAAATGGTTGGATCTTCATCATGCTTTATCATAGCCAGTATTAAAAGATTGGGTTTTTTCAAGACAGCTTGGAGAATTGTTATTTTTGAAGAGCCTCCCTATCAGATATAATGTCGTGTCATTTAATTGGCCAGCTATTGGATTTCTCAGACATATATTTGTTGGGTTGCATCGCAGCCACGAGCAAGGATTTTCATTTTTGAAGGATAAAGGCATTATTCTAGGATATTCGACAAAACACTGGGTTACAACCACGGTCACGGATTCATTCAACAAATTATGATGAGTCATATTATTCTCAAATAGTCCCGAGTCGCCGCAGTCATACGACCCGACACTTGGGGGCTACATTATTCAAGTCCAGTTTATATCAATGATGCAAGTTCCATGTCGCTGCATGCATGCATCATGGCACTTGGGGGCTAATGCAATTTGCTTTTCAAATGATTACATGGTGAACAGATCATGTTGTCTCAAGGAGATGAGCCAACCTTTCTATATTTTTCTAAGTCCCGGCCTAGTACTTCTTACTGACCCGACACTTGGGGGCTACAGTATTCAGCTGTTTAATAGATTATGAGCTTCAAATTGAAGACCCGGTCCATCACATACTGATGAGCCGGCCCTTGGGGGCTACACCAGTTGAAGCTTTATAAGGTATAATACAGTTACAAGTCCTAGACTGATGCATGCAAGACAACCTAGCACTTGGGGGCTACACAATCACAGATATTATTGCAAAGCGTCAGGCCATCAGCTTGGAGCTTAGGGGCTATAGGTAATATGGATATATCAAAAAATTAAAGAGAGTTTTCAAGTTGTCAATTGTGAGTGAGACCGGTTCAACAGATTTTTGTTTAGCTAAAGCATTAAAAGACCGGTTCTACATCAGATGGATTTTCATCCCAATATTTTTATCAAGTCAGCTGGAGTCTAGTTATTGGACCCGGCGTCACCAACAATCATAACCCGGCATCATCAATCATTATGACACGGTGGAGATGACCCGCCAACAGCATTGGAGGCCGACTTAATGGCATATGGGTGTCTTTCTTCCCAATATTTTACTTCAAAGGACACTGACAAGCAAGACAATTGAGAAGACGGCTCATTCATATAAAGAAGAAACCCAGATTTTTGAGGATCCACTTCAGTGAAATAAGCCAGCCAGGGGAGCGAGCCGATCACTTAACATATTTATTCTTATTTCAGGAGCTTAGCATGAATAAATTAAAGCTAACCTGGGGGGGCTAATGTCGGGGATATACCCCACGGTATAAACCGGCCGGAGGTATGACCCGACGAGGACTTAGCTACTCACTGGTGACCTGGTCGAGACTTGGTGGTTCATTGGTAACCCAACAGGCGGGTCAGACGAGCAACAAGGCCCAAGACCCAACGTGTAAGCCGGCGCCAGGCGGCTCACAAGAGAAGGCCCAAGGAGAGTAAGGATTCCCTCACGAAGGAAACAAGACCCGGATTAGGATTCATGAAAGACTAGTCCTAGTCCTACTCCTAGTAGGACTCTACATGTAAAACCTACCCCTTCCACTTATATAAGGAGGGGTAGAGCACCCCTAGAGGGACAAGTTAAGACACACACAAGTCATTAGAGATAGACAGATTAGAGGCCCTCGAGATTAGAGGTAGCAATACAACACCCTTGTAACCTACAAATCTTCCTCATCATCAATACACACAAAGTAGGACGTAGGCTTTTACCTCCATCGGAGGGGCCGAACCTAGGTAAACTCGCGTCTCTCGATTCCGACCAACCCCTCATAAGCCGCCACATAGTTGTGATGGCCTCACACCTAAGTCCGTTAACCCGGACATCTTGCCCTGATAAATCCATGACACCTCGGGTTGCCCTATATACGAAAAAGGACGCAAGAGAGGCAAGAGATGACGGCGTCGACCTCCTTGAAGAAGCATGCGAACTTGCTTTGAGCCGGATGGCCATCTACCAGCAGAAGCTCCGGCACTACCACAGCAAGCGGATCCGACCAGTCTCTTTCCGTGAAGCGGACTTGGTGCTAAGGCGGATCTAACGAACCACCGGCCAGCACAAGCTGTCCTCTCCATGGGAGGGCCCATTCATCATCCGCAAGGCGTTACACAACAACGCGTACTACCTGATAGACGCCTAGAAGCCATAGAAGCGCAAGAGAGACGCCTCCGGCAAGGAGACGGGGCGCCCGTGGAACGCGATGCTCCTTCACCCATTTTAGTGCTAAGAACCAGTGTATGTATGCAATGGGGGCCCCAAGCCAGCACTATGAGCATGCCCCTTTTTAATCCCTTCAAAGGTTTCTCATTACTGCAGCGTGGTACCCGGGTCCGGCTCCTTGGCCTGGGGGCTCGCCGGCTCTCCTCCGAGGCGGACAAGTAGTGTGAGCAAGCGACCCTTCACTACCCCCCCTAGCCAGCCACGGATCGGCTCCCGACTGTCTAGCTGATGGGGCCGCGGGGTAGGAAGGAACTTCCGACACAAAGGTTATCCAACGAGTAGTAGCCAGACAGGTCCTACCGGACCACGTTGTTTCTACCAACCGGCCGCTGCCAGCTTGACCTAGCCCTAGTCAAATGACTCTAAAAATCTCATTTGTTTTCCAAAGGAAGATGCCCCGTCCTTGTCCCAGACCGGATCCCGACTGGCTAGCAGGCGGGGCGGAAGCCGGAAGGAATCCTGGCGTGAAACGCAAGTCAAAAGACAAAAGGCAATAGAAGAGCCGACACGCATACATTTCTACCGAAACACAAGTTAAACGATATCAGGCCACATGCCAAAGGTTCATTACAATACACCCCAGTGTGTGGAAATGCGTCTCAAACAAAAATTCTTGCAGCAAAAAAACAAAAACAGGTAATCTGCGAGGCGGCTCAGGCTGCCGGCACATCGCGAGCCGGCTCGGCGGTTCGCCCACGAGAAGTTGCGGCCTTTGGGTCTTCCTCTATGGTCTTTATAGCCTCAGTGCCACCGTCGATGCTTGAGGCGGTGCTCTCGTCGGCGACCTCCTCGTCCTCCAGGCCTTGGGGGTTACCGAAGAGTCCTCGGCGACCGGCTCGCCGTCCTCGCCAAGAGTCGACAGAAGTTCGTCCGGGTCGACATACGAGGCGAGCTCGTTGGCCCGGTGGACAAGAGCACCTTCATGGGCGGCTTGTTCCGCCTCCGGCACATCACGCATGGTGGCCAGACGGTCCAGGTCAACATTGCGATACAACAATGTGATGAACCGGACGACCATCTGTGCACCGGCTTGGGCCGCCGACGCCTTCCAGACCTCGAACCGGGCCACAACGTTCTCCAGCCACAGCGCCACGCGGCCCTCTCGGGCCCCATGACCCGGCCACAGGGCGGCAATCACCTCCTTGCCGGCTGTCTTCAAACGATCCATATTCTGCTGGAGGTGGATCAACCGGTTCTCCACGGCCAACCCAAGCTCCGCCAGTCCTAGCCGGCGTTCTCCTCAAGCTCACGCCCGCGCTGCCGTAGATACTCCCGGTGGTCCGCCACGGCTCACTCAGCACGGTGCTGGGTTTCCATGAAACACTCTGAAAAATAGAAAAGGGAATTGGAAAACACATCGGGGGCAAGAAAAACACAGCCGGCTGAGAAGAAAATCAAGACTTACGCTGGAAGGAGTCATCCATTTCGAGGGGGAAATGCAGCGTCGCGTTCTTCTCCCTCGCTAGCATCGCCCCCGCCTGGCAAAGGGCGGCTCTGCGCTCCTCAAGCGTTTCTCGAGCCGGGTCACCTCGCCTTCGAGGGCGGCGGTCTGCTAGGCGGCATCAGCCGCCTGCTTGACGGCACCTTCCTTAGCTGCCACCTCTCGCTGCACCTCCATACTCAGGCGCTCTTGGGCCACATGCCCATCCACCAGCACGGTGCCCAGCCGGTCTCGCTCCGATGTGACTGCCTGGATGCTCTGCATCAGTCGGTCCCGCTCGGAGGCTGCCTCATCCTTCTCCCCTCGGAGGGCGTTCAAATCCTCTGCGAGAAAAAACTGGCAAAGATCACCAAAAATGCACAAGACCCGCCCTGGCTACCAAGCAGTCGGCCCGACTCTCGGGGGATACCCCTGCTGGGTGTGCTAGCACGCCCCCACCAGATCAAACGTACATTGGGTCCTCTTCAGCTCCTCCTCTAGACGGTAGTAGCCGTGCTTGCCGCAGTTGTGGATGGCGACCGCCTCGTCAAAGAGCTCCTGCCTCCTGGAGCTCCCCGCCTGCTCCAAGAAACCAAAGTCAAAAGCAAGCAAAAGAAGATTCGGCCTGGCTGCCCCATAGCCGGTCAGCCGGCCCGCATCTTGGGGACTACACCCAGTGGGTGCACTCGCGCGCCCCCACTGAAAATTCGACAAGGGCAAAAAAGTTTTACCTCGGCACGCTACAGGGCGCTGTCGGCCGCCTCCGCGAACCTGGCCAACTCCTCGCAGCACCGTGCCAGGACGCTGCCCAGCTCCTCAAGTGTCCGGACTGGGCCGCCGGCCGGCGAAGGCGGGACGGCTGGGATGCGAGCCAGCGCCGCCCAGTCCTGGATCACGTCCAGCATTGTCCTTCAGGACCAGATCCCACCACCGCTCGTCTCGGCATCCACCGCAGCTCCTTCTATCGAGGGGGCGGTTGAGGACCACAAGAGCACGGGAATCAGTTCCCAGCTGCCCCACATCCGGCACCGCCGCCTCCTCCCCTGTCTGGTTCGGCATGACGGTCACGATGGTCGGTGTTTCCACCTCCATGGCCGGCACCACCGGTGCCGCCTCCGGCGCCACCGGGGCCTCTGGCACGACAACCGTTGTCGGCTTGACGACGGGTGGCACCACCTCCGGCTCCGCCTACCGGGGACCCTCCAGGGCCGGCTTAGGGGTTGCTCCCCTCGGTCGGGCCACTTCCGCCCGGGCGAAGTCACGAGCGCCTCCGAAGCCGTCCCTCGTGGCTCGCTCGACGGAGGCCTCGACGTGCGAGTCGACTCCGCCATAGAATTCGACGCCCGCGCGGAGTTTCGGACCTCCTTCGCATCCAATCACTCGAGGCCCCGGAGCGCGAGGGTCCGCCCCTAGCTCCCGACTTCGAGGCTTGCAGCTCCGCGAGCCTCCTCTTCTGCTCACATAGCATGGCTGCGTGCTCCTAAGCCAGCCGGCTGGCGGCCTCCACCAGGCCGACTGTTGACTCCACATTGTGGAGCTCGATGGGGTCCCTGGAACAAGCAAACATTCAGACATCGGCCGGCACATGACATACAAACAAAATGAAACCCACAAAAGTTAGAATACTTACCTGGCGACAACGGGAAGGGCCCGCTTGGCCCTTGCCGGCGGCTTCATCACGACCGCCTTCACCTGCTTACGAGCCGGCGGTTGGGCCGCCGGCTCCCCCTGAACCGGTCTCTTCTCCCGACGGGAGGTCCCGGCCACCTGGTTGCGCGCCGGCTTCCCCTTGGTCCGCCCGTGTGAGCGCCGCTTGTCGGCGTTCTGGAAATGGTGTTACCCAGACCAGGGCATGGCCCACTTCATCAACCCAATGGGACTACGCGAGGCCCACACGACGCAAGGCCCTCACGAGGGCCCTAGCCTTGCGAGGAAGAACAGCGACAAGACCCGTGAAGGATGGTCCTCCTCCGGACCCCTCCGGAGCGGCGGAGTTTCCTATGCAAGGCCCAGCCTCAGGAGTCAAGGATGACGCAAAGAAGGACAGACGGGCGCCAGTGCGCCAAGCGGCGCAGTTTCCTCTTTGGCGCAAGATAAGCAAGGACAGACACGGGTTCCCAAAGCACCCCCCAAGGTTTCCATTCCGGTGTGAGAAGACCACAACCACCTGTCCTACAGGGCAGATGTCATCACTGAGCCTATCCCTGCGGCGCCGATAGTTACTTTGCAGGCGAAGACCGCCTTTGGACAGGGCAAGCACCAACTCCTTTCCCCCTTCAAAATTGGCCGTTATGGGATCCCTTCCCACCATTATGATAAGGGAAGAGGACCCGGGCTGCCCCTATAGTTAGAGCATAGGTTGCACCGTAGACGGGGGGAACTAACCCAACACTTAGTCACTCCTTAGTCCTTACACCACCGCGAGATAGCTAGTCAAGAACACATCTTGAGCACCCACACGAGGCTCAGGCGCATTGTACTAGTTCATCCATCGAAACCTCCATGAGAGGCAATCCACCAAAGCAGGAGTAGGGTATTACGCTTCACAGCGGCCCGAACGTGGGTAAACTGTCGTGTTCATCTTCTTCCTCGTCATCGTGCGAGTTTGTTGTTGCATTCATTGAGTAGCGAGCTAGGTCGGGCGAGGCTGCAGGAGACCTTCGCACATGCCCCTGTGTTCGAACCTTAAGGGTTTTGTGGAGCCAGAAATCTGACATTTGGCACGCCAGGTAGGGGCGTGTCGAAATCTCCATTAGGTCTCGACCGGCCAGCGCTCATAGCACTCATGACAGGAGGACGTCGAGTCCACGCGAAGCAACAAGCCGCGGGCGTGGTCCGGTTGGCATAGGTGAGCAGGAATGCCCGGTAGCTCTCTGTCACCCCGTCAGTGGGCGTCAATACCGGTCGGGTCTCCGACAGGTGCTGGGGGCTGCCGCCTTCAGCAACCACATGGCACGCCCTCGTCACCCGACCCCCCTTGCGTTCAGGTCACGCTGTCACCCCTCCAAATTTGTCAAGGCCCAACACACAACATGTCGCACTCCTCGTGGCACACGAGCTTTGATGCCAACGTGCCATCCGCCACCGCCGGACTAGCGAGCACAGGCGTGCTCCTAAGTGCGACATCGCCACCAACGAAACCCGGGTGCACCACCGCAGGGCCCGCACCCATGGACCCGCACGACCGTAGGGCCACGATGCCTGGGCCACGCGGGCAAATTCAAGACATCTACGCTAGCCCACTCCTTTCGGGGACCTGGCTCGAGCTGCCGGGAGCACCGGCCCCAGCCGTGCGAAGGGGGTGTGGGCTCGCGCTCCCCGGCACGCTTTCTAGAACCAATGGGGAGGAGGACCGGAGGCTTGACTAGACTAGCGCCCGGGGGCCCGCACGACTCGACAATGACCATGTTGTCACGTGCCCGGGCCATGGAGAGAGCGGCATCGGCTACCACGGCAACAGGAGACACACATGCAACCTCGCGAGGAGCCCCGCGCAGACAGGTACGTACGACCCCACTTGGGCGGCTCATGGTGCTGGCCTCGCAACGATGCCCAGCGCGGGGATCCTCGCGAAGCATGCCCGCTGGCAGGGAGCTGCTTCAAACAAACATCTGGGTCTAGGGACCGAGGGTCACTCGCCTAGGAACGGAGGGTAGAACATGCACCCTCGTATCCAGACTGAGTGGCTCTAGCCTGGGGACGGAGCGTGGAACACACACCCATGTCCCTGGGCCAAACGATCCCAACCTGGAAGCCAAGGGTGGAACATGTGCCCTTGTCTCCAGGGTGCGAGACACTCGCTTGGGGACGGAGGGTGGAACACGCGCCCATGTCGCTAGGACGGGTTTCGTTCGACCGCCGGCGGGCGAACATGTACTCGCCCATGTCCCCAATCCCGGCTCGTCCGGCCTGGGGACAGGGCCCAGAGCACTAGCATGGGAACCCCGGGGGGGCAGCAAGTCATGTTGGGGCAACACCCGGGGAACTCAGGACCTTCTATGGGGGCGGGCTCTCCGGCCAGAGAGTGCAGGGCGCTTCCCCTACGCTCGAGGGCTCGCCCAGGGCAGACAACACTTCGCAGCAACGAGCGCGGGGGCTGCGAGTGGGCTACTTGCGTGTGAGGCATGGGGCTCCCTATACACCCCCGTGACCTACATCAACCTGTGACACTCCCACGTAATAATGAGCGGGCTGTACACGCCAGCAGCCCCCCGAGGACGCGAAGGGGTCCCTCCCATGCAATGTGGCAGCCACAGCCCGGAGCTGGCGAAGAAGACAACACTGACCATCAATGGATATGCCCATGCAACGTGGATGCTCTATGCTCAGCGCTGGGGGAAGACGAAGGACAATCCCAAAAGCCAAACGCGGCTGTTTTCTCGCTCTTTTTTGTATTTCAAGTTGCAGCCTTCAATGGCCCTTTTTGTGCTTGAGCCTCACAGAAGCTCGAAGATTTCGTGATCCTATGTTTTAAAAAGAAAAGAGGCGCGGGGACTTTTTCTCTTTGTTTTCTCATTTTATCGATCTTGAGTTCTCTCTCTTTTTGAATCGGCGTTTTGTGAGGAGCCGTGGGCTCCGACCACAGCACCACATCACAGCATGGGGTCTTGGGGGGCCCCAGGGCCTTCTAAGGTGGCACATGGGAGGACAGAATGGGGGATCGCTCGAGCATCAAAGGGGGCTCCTGAGCAGCATGCCTCAGGAGCCTTACCGGTCATAAGGCCACTCATCCCCTCTGATGTCGTCCTTGGTTTCCGGTCGGTGTCAGGGGTGTCGGGGCCTCGCCCCGTGAAGTGCGTCCTTGGTTTCTGGTCGTACATAACGGTGGTGGGGAAATGCGCAGGAATGGGACCTGACGACGTAGAGCGGTTTGAGCGTCGAAAAAGGGGTATCCTGGGCAACTCGCCTCGGGAGCCTTACCGGTCATAATGCCACTCGACTTCCTGGTGTCGTCCAGGGTTTTCGGCCAGCATCAGGAATACTAGGGCCTCGCCTCGTGAGGTGCGTCCTCTCCGGTCGTACCTAACATTGGTAGGGAAATGTGCAAGACTAGGACCTACAGACGTAGAGTGCCGAAAGGGCCCCCAAACTGTCCCACGAGCAAGGAAGAAGCAACTCAGGCGGAACCGCGAGCGCGAGCTAAATCATCGCCACCCCGTAGGTGTCGCAACCGGACTGGCTACAACTCCGGCCGAAAGGAGCACGGCGTTACACACCTTGGCAACGGAGAACATATTTAAAGGTACTGTCGGAATACATCAAAGTTGCCATTAGGCCACATGCATAACCCTGTCAGGAACATAAGAAGGAAACTCAAAGGAAGCACACCGTTGTCAAAACTCTCGTCGCCGTCACCCGGTGACGGCCCCACGCGTCCCCGCTCCAGCACAGCCCTCTGCCTCGTCAAAAGAAAGCTCCGCCACCAGGTCGTCCACATGATCCTAGACCCGATCGGCGAGGGCGACATAGATCACATCAGGCACGGGACCAAGCACCGCCTTGAGATCGGAGTGCGGGTCAAGACAAAGGAGGTGGCAGAAGATGTTGGAGGCCGCCTACTTGAGTAGGTCACGACTATTCTCCTTCACGAGCATGCGGGTCTTCTCCGCACACACCTCAAGGCACTCCACAACCCTGGAAAAGAAGCACAAATACCCGGTGTCATTCGGAACCAAGGGGCTCGAAACGCTCTCACCGAAGATGTCGTCCAAGGCCCGCCTAGCCCTCTTCTTGAGGGATTGGAACATCTGGGAGCGCATGTGCTGGAGGCCACGAGCACGGACCGCCTCGTCCGAAGTCTCCATCGCCAAGGAAGCAACACCCTTCACTTGTTTATAAAGAAAAGCTAGTTCAGCCTTAGCAGCCGCCTGGGCGTCCATTGCGGCTCGCCGGCGCCCTTCCTCTTGGTCTAACTTCTTCTTGAGGTCGTTAACCTTGCCTTTCAGGAGGTTAAGTCGCTGGCAAAAACGGGACTCCTAGAGCTCTAGCTTCACGCGATAATCCTGGAGAAGAGGACGCCAAGCCTCTGCCACCCTGTTGTCAACCTCCTCCTGTATTCAACCTCCTCCGGTATCCTTGCCTCACGGGAAGCAAGGGACTCCTCGGCAAGCGACGCCTGGCGCTCCCTCACCTCCAGCTTCTCCTGTTCCAGGCTCTGCTCCAACGCTTCCAACACCAACGAGTCGACAGACGCTAGGGGGCTCACGCCGACAGGGAGAAGCCCGACTGGCGGATCCACGAATGTGGCCCTCTGCAGCTGGATCTGCCCTTCAAGCTCGGCGTTGAGGGCCTGGAGCTCCCTGAGGTGAGTCTCGGAGGCCCTATGCGGGCAATCGGCCTCCTGAAACTCGGCAAGGGCGCGTTCGCGGGCCTCCACCGCCGTGGCAAGGGACCCTTCCATCTTTGTGCAGGCGCGCTCGTGCTGCAGACGGCCGATGTTCACGACAACCTCAAGCTAGCGCCACCCCAGCACAAGGCGTTGGTGTTCCTTCTCCAAGCGGGCATCGTTGTTGGCGAGCCCCACCCCTAGGCGCTAGAGCGCATCCGCCAAGGTATGGAGCAAACCCCACGGTGAGGCGCTCCTGTCTTCAGCAAGCTCAAGCGGCCAACCAGAACTCCCACCTTCTCCCTAGCAAACAGGGGAGGTGCGCGAGGGGCCTACCGACCCGAACCTATGCTCGGGGGTTAGGGCCTCACGTACAAGCTTCCCAGAAGAAGGAACCGTCCCTTGGGGGGCCACATCACCGAGCAAAGGGGGGCCCGGGGGGCGACGTAGCACGACACTGGAAGGGGCCGCGGTCAGGAGAAGTGGCCCCACTCGGGGGAGCCGGAGGCTGCGGGGACTCGTGCCCAGGGCCACCAGGTGCCAGAATGGGCTCGGGTGCAGGTGCCTCAGAAGATGGAACCCCGCGGCATACAAGAGAAGAGACCGCAAGAGGCTCAGTGGCCGCAGGAGCGAACGACGTCGGCCCACCTCCCCCATTGCAGGTAGGGAGCCTGCGGAATGAAAAGCCCATAAGAAAGGCGCTGAAAAGAAGGACGTAGGAGGGTACAAGCACTTACTCGTATATGGAAACCCACTTCCTCTTCACCGGAGCCCACGGCGCAGAGGAGCGACCACACCCAGACACCTTCCTCTATCGACCAACATGGGGGCCCAGGGGCGGAGAGCTGGGCACCGATGGTTGATGATCAATGACAAGGACGGCGACCTCCACCGACGACTGAGCGTCGCCCTGATCCCGGCATGACCTGGGGCAAGATCCGGGGGAATGGGTGGCAAGACATGGCCACCTCAACCATTGGAAGGGTTCCATGACCCGAGTTTTGGGGGGCTGGAGCCCCCGGGAGCGTGCCACCCCGATGGTACGCCTCCGACTCAGGAAGGAAAGCCCGCTCGTCAAACTGTGACATCTTTGTGATGAAGGCCTCTAGGGCCTTGAAGCTATACAAGGGGAAGTCGTACCGTGGGAGCTCGCCAGGTTCACCACCAGTCAGGCGGCGAACAAGCTTGTGCAAGACATCATGGGAAAGAGGCAGGACTTGGATCCACATTGGGTCACGGGGACCCACGAAGGCCCACATTGGACGGGAGTGGCGCTGAAGAGGAGCGATTCGTCGGCGAGTGAATTCTCGCACCACCATCGCCATCGTCACACCCTCCTGCCTCGGCCTCGCTAGCCTGGCCAGCACCTGAGCAAGCCCAGGGTCGACAAGCTCCTCGCGCGTCCACCCATGATTCGGCATTGCGGGGGTCAACAGGGGCTGAAACAGAGCTTCAGCCTCGGCTGTCTCAACATACACCCACTACCGCCGAAACCCTTCTGCCTTCGGGGAGAGTTCGGCGTCAAGGTCCCTGTGGGCCAATAAATCCATCATTCTCAAGGACACGCACCTAGAACATTGTTCCACAAAAGCCAAGTCAAGGGAGAAGAAGTGGCGTAACAAGGCCACGAAGGGGAAACACTAACAAAGGCCTCACACAGGAACATGAAGGCCGAGAGGAGAATGAGGGAGCCAGGATTAAGGTGGAGCACGCGGATCTGGTAATGCAAAAGCAGTGAGGAAGCTCGAAAATGGTGGACGTACGTCGGAAGGAGAGCATGAATATGACGAGGAATAGCGGAGGTCGTCATCTCACCCCGGGACCGTGAACCTGGCCAGATCTTGGTGGACGCCCATTCATTGGAACCGATAGCGACTACCAGTTGGACCTTCTCGATCCCCTTGAGGTTCACCACCAACGACCGGCCCAGTGCGGGCTGGGGCATCATTGCGGCGGACGGACCTCCCAAGCTTCTGCCTTTCACCCCCTCCAGAAAAGCGGCGAGGAGGACGGAGGAGGGAAACGACATGGTGAACGGGGACACAGCGGAAGGGGTTAGATTCGCGCAAGAAGGGAGAACAAACAGCGGAATCGACGGCAGGCGAAGGCGACTCTAGGGCGAGAGTCGGGTGGCTCGGCAAACTTTGCTATGGCCGGTCTGGTGTGGAAAAGAAGGGATGACAAGTCTTCGCGCTACCGCATATAAAGCCCAGTCTGCAAGCGGTTGGGGCCCGCGACTCTCCGAGTCGTCCCCCAAGCTTCGCTCGTAAGCTAGACTGGGCGCGCATTGGGCCCGAGGGCTACTGTCGATGTTCTAGGAACGGGGGTACCCAGGCTTGCCTGCCTGCGGCCTAGGGCATGGCCCACTTCATCAACCAAATGAGAACAGGTGAGGCCCACACGACACAAGGCACTCGCAAGAAAGAACAACGACAAGACCCGCGAAGGATGGGCCTCCTCAGGACCCCTCCAGAGCAACAGAGTTTCCTATGCAACGCCCGGCCTCAGGAGTCAAGTATGACGCAAAGAAGGACAGGCGGGCGCTAGTGCACCAGGTAGCACATTTCCTCTTTGGCGCAAGGGGAGCAAGGACAGACGCGGGTTCCCAAAGCACCCCCCCCCAAGGTTTCCATTCTGGTGCGAGAAGACCACAACCACCCATCCCACACGACAGATGTCATTGCTGAGCCTATCCCTATGGCGTCGATAGTTACTTTGCAGGCGAAGACGCCTTTGGTCAGGGCAAGCACCAACCCGTGTCCCCCTTCAAAATTGGCAGTTGTGGGATCCCTTCCTGCCATTATGATAAGGGAAGAGGACCTAGGCTGCCGCTCTAGATAAAGCATAGGTTGCACCATAGACGGGGGGATCTGACCCAACACTTAGTCACTCCTTACACCACTTCGAGACAGCTAGTCAAGAACACATCTTGAGCGCCCTCACGAGGCTCATGCATATTGTACTAGTTCATCCACCCAAACATCCGCGAGAGGCAATCCACCAAAGTAGGAGTAGGGTATTACGCTTCGCAGCGGCCCGAACCTGGATAAACTATCGTGTTCATATTCTTCCTCGTCATCGTGTGAGTTCGTTGTTGTGTTCATCGAGTAGCGAGCTAGGTCGAGCGAGGCTGCAGGAGACCTTCGCACACGCCCCTGTGTTCGAACCTTAATGGTTTTGCGGAGCCCGAAATCTAACACCACTGAGCTGTGGGGGAGGCATGTCCAGGATCCGAATATCATCATGATCATCATCATCGGTCCAATCTTTGATCGTCGGGCTGGAGGGGAACTGACCAGCCGCTCTGGACCCGTTGGCTCCCAGGTCGCCCACCGCGTTAGCCGCCTAGGCCTCTCTCGAGGAGTCGACCCCCTCTTCGGCTCCGCCTCCAAGTTCGAAGTCCTCGGAGTCTGAGTCGGCCCGCTCCGCCTCAAAAATCTGGAGGTCCGGGCCGTCCGACGTGTTCTGTCGAACGAAAAGCTGCGGTCAGCGTGGCAAGTGAGATCAAGGGCCGGCTAGGAAGATTCAAAGAGAAAGAAGATCACCTCAACAGGGCGTACCAGGGATGCCGCATTGTGCCGGCTGTACGACTCCTTGCCGAAGGACCAAGTCCTCGGAGTCAGCTTGAAGGTCGTGATGGTGTTCACCCGTGCCACCACTCGAGCCAGCGTCGGCTCGACTATGGACAGCCGGCAAGGATCTCGCCGTCCGGACATGTCATAGATCCGGTGCGGCCTCAACTAAGGAGCAGCACCCGGCGTGCGATGAAGGCAGCCCCAGGTCGGAGGCGACCAGCCCCTCTCCACTCCTCATGATCTGGAGCAGGCCCAGCTCTCCAACCTCGGCCCTGGGAGGGCCGGTCCCCGACCAGTTCACCCCAATGGACGGGACATTGACGAACGCCGACAGCCAGATATAATTTCGTTGCGGATCGGCGTTCTTCACGTAGAAGAACGTCTAGTTCCATCCTTTGACGGAGTTAATGAGGAGGATGCGAGGGAAACTGTGGGCCACAGAAACACACCACCGCGCCCTCGTAGGCGTATGGCTCCTCATTGTTCTTCAGGGCCTTGAGGTAGAAAAGCTTCCTGAAGAGCTCCACGAAGGGAAGCATCCCAAGATAACCCTCGCACAAGGTCACGAAGCTTGCGAGGTAGAGGATGGCGTTGGGGCGGAGGTGGTGTGGTTGGAGATCAAAGGTGTCCATCACATGACGGTAGAAGAGGCTCAACTACAGGCCAAAGCCACGCGAAAAGTGGTAGGTGAACACGACATGCTCCGCAACCTCGGTCTCAGGCACCACCTCGTCGCCCGGCGCACGAGCGATCACGCACTCCACCAGCGGCAGCATGCGGGCGCGATGGAGCCCCACAACTTCGTCCTCTGTAATGATGGAGCCTCCCCAGCTAACCGAAGAGTCGTCGGCCATCACTGGGGCGGGGCGACGCGGGGTGGCGAGCGGACGGAGCGGCGGCGCGAGACGAGCAGGGGCGACGAAGAGGAAGAAGGCGGAGGCAGCGAGAGGAGCGAAACTGCCTCCATCTCTCGCCCTTCCCTTTTAAATAAGGGGGGACCCCCGAGGGAAGCGGGGATTAACTATGCCCACTCCCCCGGGATACCCGCGAGAACATGGGTGCCTTGGGCCGCGACTGTTGCAATCTGGGCACAGAAGATCTCAGCCTGCAGCCCGAGGCCTATTGTGCTACGCCCACAGCCTAGTGGGCTAGGCCCAGGGCGACGTCTCGTCTACCCACGGGTGCGGGCCCCATGGCATCATTACGCCCCGCGTGGTGCATCGAGGGCCGGCGCAGGACCCGGCGTTGCGTGACGGAACCCAAGGCATCGGGGGCGACCGCTGGGTCGGCCCGCCATTTGGCTCCATGCGGGAGATGAGAGCTGACTAGAGGAAGCCGCCGGCTCCCGCTCGTCGGGTAGACATGGGCCCCCGCAAGCTTCAGGGACTACTGACAGGGTTATTATCCCTAGGTAGGCCAAAGCAAGGGGGTTCTCCCGCCTTTCAAGAAAAAAACATGTCGTCGGCTGGTCCATGGACGGCTGGGCCACGGCTGGCTGGTGGGTCGCCGGCTGCCTCGAGGCTGGCTCGCGAATGACCGGCAGGCTCGTTGCCGGATGGCTCATGGCCGGCTGGTCAGGGAGCCTGCCGGTCATTCGCGAGCCAGCCTCGAGGCAGCCGGCGGCCCACCAGCCAGCCGTGGCCGCCTACGCCCGGCTGCCTCCAAGGCGGCTCTTCCACTGACCTTCGGACGGACAAGCTCCTGTCCTTTCCTTCTGCGTGCAAGTACGACGACAAGACAAGACCCCCACAACGGACCCCGGAGGGGCCATAGTGTCCGCTGACGCGCGGGCGCGCATGGCTACAGTCCAGCCGGTCGTACCGCTGACTTTGGCTGATAGCGACTGAGCGGGGCAACAGTGCCGACACGCCTCGATCTACTCCATTACCTGCCCCCATGTGGCTATAGCACTGCCGGCCATACCGGAGACCTCGGCCGACTGGGGCTAAGCGACACAACTTGAGGCGGCCCGTGCCATGGCCGGTGGGCGCAGGCCAATCGCGGAGTTGGCTGGGTGGGCAATGCGACCGTGCAGCCGGCGGGCAGGTAGGGAAGACAAGACGGCTCAGCGAGCGGTCCCCCTGGCCAGCCGGAGAGGCTGCCAGCCGGGTCCCCCACCCAACCAGTACTTTAGACATACTATAAGCCGGGGGTTGGCCTATAAAACCCCCTGAGCCCTCCATGCATACGCAGGCACCCGCTGGAACACTTCTCCCCATGTCTGCTCACGTAGCCAAGGAAGAGGAGTCGGCTGCTCCTTCTTCCACCCCTAGACAACAGCTCAAGGAACACCATTGTAATCACATTCATCCATCAACCTAGACCAAGCGTGACTAGGGGTGTTCCCTCCCATGGAGATCCCCGAACCTGGGTACATCGTGTGTCCATCACCGCTTGTGCCTAATCCCGCTCCCGGAGCCCATCGACGTCCTCCGGCCCCAACCACTTTCGATAATCCTACACATGGCATCTGTCGTGAGAAAACGACGACACACAGTGCCAGCTCCAGAGACGAGGCATTCATCTTCTGCTCCAGCCACAGTGACATCAGCTCCATCAGCTCTAGTGCCTTCAGTGTCTACTCCAACTCCATACATGACATCAACAGAAGTCTTCGCCGACATTGTTCTCTCGACTCCGACATTGACTACCGGAGGAGATCAGCCATAGAAGAATGATTAGCTATATCTCTTCGAGCTTTTTGGTAACTTGTTGCCAAAGGGGGAGAAGTTGTATATAGATCTTAGGCTACGAGTGAGAGAGCGTCTTGCTTTTTATTGTTGTTTTTTTAAACATTTGGTTCTTTGGTTTGATGTGAGATACTTTTGTTTGAGTGTGTGATCATATGTTGTTATGTGTGTTGCTACTATTTCTTATCTTTTGATGATTATGTGATCATCACTCACTTTGCTTGATGTGTTGTGCTATGTTGTTAACTCTCATTACTCTCGCACACCACCAAGTTGTATGTGACATCAAAGTAGTGCCCCATGTACCTAATAGATTGTGCATTTGCATTCAAACACAAATTTAAAAATAATGCACAAAATTAGGGGGAGCTCTTACTTATCACATACTTCTCAAACCGACGATTATATTCATTGATATATCATATGTCGAAGCTTTGATCTATATGTTGTCATCAATTACCAAAAAACGGGGAGATTCAAAGCACATTTGCTCCCTTGGTAGTTTTGGTAATTAATAACAACATATATGTCATTGAACTAATGTTTTCACTAAATATATTTTAGGAAAAGTTCAATGATGGGTTGGCATAAGGATTGTGGAATACCCCAAGATGCAAGGAAATAGATTGGCAAAGCTTCAAGCAAAGGACTCTTCATTTTTCCTTTTGTGAGAAATCACTTGGAGTCCATAGGAAAGCCAATACTATTAAAGGGGGTAAGGTTTTGTAGGTGAACAAAATGCTCATACATGCACAAGTGATAGTCACCACATACACCCACAAGCTCTTCCACAAAAGTCTGTCCAAAGCCAAATATCCAAAATCGGTACAACCAACATATTCCACTTGGTGCCACCGATTCCAAACCTCAGACAGACTCAGCCAAACCCTAGCTTTTCGGTGCAACCGATTCTGCTTCGGTGACACCGAGTTTGGGTTGCCAACTTCCTGTTACGCAAGTTTACAAAATCGGTGCCCCGAGTTTTGTGAATCAGCATCACCAAGATTGGCAATCTGACCGTTGGTCACCTTATTGTTGCAACCGAGTTTCCTATATCGGTCATTCAAAAGTTGCCACCTTTTCGCCACTTCGGTACCACCGGGATTAACACATCAGTGTCATTGAGTTCGTCATTTTGTGTGTAACGGTTGGATTTTTGGAGATTCCTATATATACCCCTCCACCACCACTCACTCGGAAGAGAAGCACTCAGAACAGGTCCCCACTCATACCTACTAATTTTTTGAGAGAGAGCCACATACTCATGTGTTGAGATCATGCCAATCCATTCCTACCATATGAATGTTGATATCTAGCCTCCCCAAGTTGCTTTCCACCCAATCAGTCTCTTCCACCAAGCCACATGTGTGAGAGAGTGATTGTGTGTTGAGGAGTCTATCATCTTGAAGCCCAAGAGCAAGGAGTTCCTTAACACAATCGAGCCTTTTACCTTTTGGAGGGTGTTACCTCCTAGATTGGTTAGGTGTCACTTGGGAGCCTCCAACTTCATGTTGTGGAGTGAACCAAGAAGTTTGTAACGCAAGGAGATCGCCTACTTCGCGAAGATCTACCCCAAGTTAGGCTAGTCCTTCGTGGACGTAGGCCATCATGGTATAGTCAAGGTTGCTTCTTCGTGGAACCCTCCATGGGTAGATCCCTCCGTGAACTCTCGTGACCATTACCCTCCGTGGGTTGAAGACTCCATAAACATGGATGTACGATAGCACCACCTACCGGAACTACGGGAAAAATCATCGTGTCACCAATTGCCTTTAATCTTCCTACCCTTTCTTTACTTACATGCTTGTCTTTACTTTCCGCTGCTATACTCTTAGACATGCATGTGTGGGGGTGTACTTGACATACTATGGATGCTAAAATCTGCCAAGAATTAAAATTGGGAAAATTAGATTTTTATTTGGTCAAGTAGTCTAATCACCCCCCCCCCTCTAGCACTACTTTTGATCCTACATGCGAAGACCCCAACCAGCTCAATCTCTCAAGCTCGTCACCCTATGGCCAAGCCTCGTCGACTGTGTATAAGCGGGGAATAAGATGAACACACAGAGTTACCCAGGTTTGGGCCACCTTGCAGTGTAAAACCCTACTCCTGCTTTTGGTGGATTGGCCTCACGAGGAGGGTTGGGGATGAACTAGTACAGTAGTTGAGCCACCTCGCGAGGGCTCTTGGTGGGGATGAACCGGTCTCCCTCTCTATGATGGAAGCTAGTCCCTATTTATGGTGGCTTTGGTCCTCCTCCCTTATTGCACAAGCGGGAAGGGATTCCACAATGACCATTTTTGAAAGGGGACGGGAGGTACATCTTATCCTTACTAAAGGTGGTTGTCACCTGCAAAGCCCCTAGGTGTGACGCAGAGGTGGGCTCGGCGATGACATTCGACCTGCCGAGCTCGTGGTCTTGGTCTTGTGGCACTCGAAGGGAAACCTTTCACGGATTCCTTGGGAACCCGCGTTTGTCCTTGCCTCCTTAGCACAAAAAAGGAAACTGTCCTCCTCTACACCCACTGGCGCCTGCCTTGCCTTAGTCGTCATGGCCCATGTCATCTCGGCCTCATGAGGCTGGGTACCTGCATAGAAATATCCGCTCCTCGGGAGGCAGCTTGGGGATGCCACTCCTTTGGAGGTCTTGACGGGGTTCGTCTCGCGAGGCAAGGGCTCTCGCGAGGGCCTTTACTTGGGGGGCTTGCCGTTGGGCTATACCAGGCCGTTGAGGTGGGCCACACGTTGGGCCATAGGTAGGCAGGTCTGGGTACCCTCGATCCTAGAACACCGACAGTAGCCCCCGGGACCAAGGTGTCCTCGGGCTAGCTTCGTGGCGAGGCTGAGGAAGGAAGGCCGAAGCGCTGCGGTCCCCAATTGCCTGCGGGCCAGGCTTGATGCATGGTGCACGACAGTGTGAGGATGCATCCACTTCCCCACAACACCTCGTTAATCGCTCCGGCTGACAAGGGCTAGCGCATGCCACAGGGCCATCATTGCCAGAATGCGGAGGGATGCCGGTTGGCCTCTGGTCGACTATAAGTGGCGAAGGAGATGAAGCCCACAACCCCATTTATCTTCTTGCCTCCTCCCTTCAAGTCGCCACCTCCACAGCTATGGCGCTAGTGAGGAGGTTCTCTGGTGCTGAGAAAGGAAAGGCCCCCCGGAGGGACCGGGCTCGATGCCGCCCAAGAGGGGCCACAGTCGTCCCCGAAAGTACACCGCGACCTCAGCGGTTGTCCCCGAGGGTGCAGGCGCACACCTAGGCAGGCCGACGCTATCTCTGGCAGCCGTGGGAAGCCTCCCTCCCATGTAGGCGGCCGTAGTAGTTGTGGCGGTTGTGCTCGAGGTGGGAAGCTCGCGACGGTCGTCAGGCCGCCTCAACCGCGACGTCACTCGGCCGACGCGTCCCAGGAGTTCGTGATGTGGGCGGAGAGGTTGTTGATCACCTAGTTCCATCTCCCGCGCTTCTTTGCGGAGGCGTTTCCAGCTAGAGGGCCTGCTGGCCTATGGCTACAGGCTGATGGTTGTTGCAGCGTGGCCTCATGGGTGGAAGTCGAGGTAACCCCCGCGGGCTATGTTTTCCTGAACCGCAGGTGGCAGATGTTCAACCGTGCCTGCGGCTTGGAGGGGAGGTGTACCCTCCACTTCAAGCACGACAGGGTGGCAACACTCTTCGTCAAGATCTTTGGGGAAGACGGTGGGCGCTTGGGGTGCTGCCCTGAGGGCGGCGATGGCGACATCGACCACCTTCCCGCTGACAATGGCCATCGTGACAGTGGCATCCTTGGGGGTGAACTTGCCCTTGGCCATGGTCGAAGCACTTTCCGCGGTGGCGACACCTCCTCCGGGGGAATCTCGAGCGACGACAACTACGACGAGCCACCACGTCGTCGCATCTGGAATAGGGAGGACATCGAGCCGCCGCGGCGCTGTTCCCCTGCACAGGAGGACGTCGAGCCGCCATGCCATCACGGCCATGTCAAGGAGGAGGAGGACTCCGACTGAGCGCGAGCAACACCAAAGCTGGCCTCGGGAGTGACGGTCTTTGGGAGGCCATCTTTTGCTTTTGTTTCCTACATCAAGCATCATGGAGAGCCCCGTGGGGGCGTGTGATGAACTATGGCGCTTGCGCCTTTATGTTAGTGTTTTTCATTTCATACCCTAGCATTTATATCTCTATAGATTGAAATGTTCCAGCTCGTCGCGATTAGGATAACTTAGCTTGGTGTGGTTGTGGCGGGTTCTTGCATCGTGAGGGTGTGCTCCTCTGGAGCTTCTTCCTTGGTTGTCCTTCTTCTGGCAACCATTTTGGGTTGGAGCCCCTGAGCGAGGGTCGATCATCGCTGGTATGCCGGTCGCGATGCGTGGCAAGGCCAGGAGATGGAGGCTCCTGAGGCAATATTGCATGTTGGCTCAGCTATCTTCGAGAGCGTCGCGAGGATTAGGATGCCAAAGTTTTGGCAAGGTGTGCGCGCGGGCAGGCCCACAGCCGCTGTGACTCGGGCCCTCGGGGCCGGCACACTGTATCCAGCCCCCACTCACAGGGCGCGCACGAGAGACAGAGCTAGAGGGTGCCGAACCCCTTAAACAGAACCTCAAAACAAGAAATGCTGCAAGGAGAAAATTTCCCACCCTTTTTTCGAATAAGATGCGAAAACTTCAAACTTCATTCCAAAAAGTGGCAAATTTGGTTACAAAAGAGAGCAAAGAACAGCCGCGTCGAGCACCTAGGCTAGTCTTCCCCTAGCACGGAGCATGAGGCCTCCACTAGGCGTGGGCATAGTCCACCAATGCGGAGCATGGGGCTTCCACTTGGGCGTGGGTGGGATACCCTCCGTGGCCTCGTATGACACTCCTCGGGGGGCTCCGGCATGTACATCCCAATCATTATTATGTGATAGTGTCACGGGTAGATGCTCCAGGCATTCTGGATGGGGACCCCGTCCTGAGTCTCCAGGTGTACCGCACCAGGCCTGGAGACGCGGGCGACCCTGAACGGGCCCTCCCACATGGGCGAGAGCATGTGCAAGCCTTCCCTAGAGAGGACCCTCCTCAGGACGAGGTCTCCGACTTCAAGGGTCCCGGAGCGGACGTTGCGGCAATGGTAGTGCTGTAGCGCCTGCTAGTATCTTGCTGCATGGAGCGAGGCTTGGCGGCGGGCCTCCTCCCCGAGCATGAGATATGTTCCCCGCGAGGCATCCTGACGCTCCTCGTCGAATGCCAAGACTCGTGGGGAGTGATGCATAACCTCATGCGGGAGGACCACAACACGGACTGAAGCTCACCGACGAGGAAGAATGGGGTCTCGACGGTGGGCTTAGTCGTGGTGGTGCGGATGTACCACAGCACGGAGTGAAGCTCACCGAGCTAACCCCTGCCGTAGGCCTCAAGCTTCTTCTTGAATCTCCTCGTCTTGAGGCCCCTCAGGACCTCTGCATTGGCTCGCTTGTCCTGTCCGTTGCTCTGAGGGTGCACCACCAAAGCGGAACATATTTTTGCGTTCCAAGGTTAGCACAATATGTCCTAAAGAGGTTGCTTGTGAACTATGAGCCATTGTCAGAAATGATACGGTTGGGGACACCAAAGCGGATCACGACGCACCTGATGAACTTGATGGCCGAGCTGGCAGGGATGGTGTGCACAGGCTCCACCTCCGCCCACTTGGTGAACTTGTCGACGGCGACGTAGAGGTAGCGGTAACCTCCGGCCGCCCAAGGGAAAGGGCCCAGTGTGTCCAGCCCCCAAAGTGCGAAAGTCCTGGGGAGGACCATGCGCGTGCTGATGAATCTGCTTGGCATGGAATTGGCAGGGCTTGCAGGATCGGACCAGCTCAGTGGCGTCATTGAGCGCCATGGGCCAGTAGAAGCCTCTGTGGAACGCCTTCCCCAAGGGGTGCGAGACGAGGAGTGGTGCCCGCAGTCGCCAACTTGGATATCGGCCAACAGCTCGCGCCCCTGCTCCTCGGATATGCACCATAGTGAGACGTCGTTTGGGCGCCTGTGGTACAACTCGCCATCCTTCAAGCAATAGGCAGTGGCCTGGCAAGCCACGCGCTCCGCATCCTCCTCCTTCTTCGGTAAGGAGCCGTGGAGCAGGTTCAGTCGTCGTCCTGGGGTTCCAGTGCCAGGAGAAGATGGGCTCCTAAGGCCGGACCACAGGCCGGGGCACTTGAGGGAGGGGCCGGTGGTAGTTCCTTCCAGAGCGATGCTGGGCTTGTGGCCGGGGTTATCGCCGATGGTTTGAAGAGCCTCTCCTCGAAGACGCCAGGCTCCTGAGGCTTGCGGCTCGACGCTCTTTTGGTGATGTCGTCTTCTTCCTTACTCGCGCCACGTGGAACGTGTTGCAATTCCAAGTTGAGGAAGCGCTTTTCAATTTTACGTACCTCTTCTAAGTACGCCTCCATATGCTCATCCTTCGGCTTGTACTCCTTGTTGGAGAAGTTGACGAGGAGCTGGGAGTCTCCCTTGACGGTGACGCGCTTGATCCCCAGGGCTACGGCAGCCCTGAGGCCTGCGATCAAGCCCTCGTACTCCGTGATGTTGTTAGAGACCTTCTCACCATGCTGGAAGCAAAGTTGCACAACGCAGTAAAGATTGTCCTTGGTCGGTGAGATTCGTACCACTCCAGCCCCATGCCATGTCACGCGAAGGCACCGTCGAAGTGCATGACCCAGTCGTCAGGCACCTCATTGCCAGGAGCGAGGGACTGGCCCTCATCCAGCCCCCGGTTGGGAGCATCTGTCCACTCCGCCACGAAGTCATCGAGGGTCATGCCCTTGATGACCCTGGTTGTGCTGAACTCCAGCTGGAAGGCCTGCAGCTCGACGCTCCATTCGGCAACCCTTCCAACTGCGTTGGGGCTATGCAACACTTTCTCTAGTGGGTACGTAGAGATGACCTTGATGGGGTGGCCCTGGAAGTAATGACGCAGCTTCCTTGAGGCGACGAGGAGCACGAGTAGGAGCTTCTGCTGCATAGGGTAGCATGCGTGCATCCCACAGCACGGTGCTGACGTAGTACACTGGATACTCGACGAGGCGCGAGGTGTCGGGGCCGCCCTGCTCCGCAGGGAGCGCAAGGGACTCTGGTGCTCCGTGGGTTCGTGAGGTGGCGAGGGCCTCCGGAGCGCTATCTTGAGGCAGCGAACGTTGCGCAGCCCATTGTGGGCCACCTTGCGTCGTGCCTGTGCCAGCACGCACCTCCCGGATCGTCACGAGCATTGTGCTGGCCGAGTCGGGGTGGCCGCCAAGTAGAGCACCAGGGGCTCGCGGGTACGAGGTGCCACCATAAGAGGTGGGATCATGAGGTACCACTTGATCTCTTTGAAAGCCGCCTCTGCTTCAGGGTTCCACTTGAACGGACACTTCCCCTTAATGAGCTTGAAGAAGGGGAGGGCGCGCTCGCCAAGCTTGGAGATGAAGCGTCCTAAGGCGGTCACGCAGCCCGCCAGTTTATGCATTTCCTTGAGGTCCTAAGGTGGGCGCATCTTTTTGATTGCCTTGATCTTCTCTGGGTTTGGCTCGATCCCTCAGTGTGATACCAAGAAACCGAGGAGCTTGCCGAACGGGAGCCCGAAAATGCACTTTTCCGGGTTAAGCCTCATGTTCACTCGACGCAGGCTGGCGAACGTCTCCTCTAGGTCCTCGATCAGGGTCCTCACCTCTAGAGATTTGACCACAATGTCGTCAACATATGCCTCGGCATTTCTCCCGAGCTTCTGCCCCAGAGAGATGTGCATCAACCATTGAAAGGTCGCGCTAGTGTTCTGCAGCCCAAAGGGCATGAAGGTGTAGCAATACATGCCACATGGGGAGAGGAAGCCCGTCTTGTCGACATCCTCCACTTCCATATTGATTTGGTGGTAACCTGAGAAATCATCCAAAAAGCACAGCAGATTGCACTCGGCGGTGGAGTCCACGATCTGGTCGATGCGCGGACAAGCCTTGTTGAGGCTCATGAAGTTGACGCACATGCGCTCCTTCCCACCCTTCTTGGGGACGATCACAAGGTTGGCCAGCCAATCCAGGTATCGCACTTCGTGAATAACATCGGCTTCCTGCAACTTGCCTACCTCTTGGATGATGAATGCTTGCTTCTCTTGTGCTTCTCACCTTGTCTTCTGCTTTACCGGGCGCGCATTGGGGCACACCATCAAGTGGTGTTCGATCACCTCCCTCGGGACGCCCACCAGGTCAGACGGCTCCCATGCAAATACGTCCATGTTCGCGTGGAGGAAGTTGACCAGTGCCTTCTCCTGCTCTGGGGGATGCCAGTGCCAATGGTGAAAGTGGGGCCCGAGCTCCCGCTGTCAAGAAACACCTACTTTGTCTCAGCCCGGTCCTGAGAGAACAATCGTTTCTTGTTCGCGAGTGCGGCCTCCAGAGTCGGCATGGCACCCTCGGCATCGAGGCACAAGGATGCTCTGGCCTTAGGAGCCGGCATGTCGCCCTCGTCGTTGGGGTGCGAGGCCGTTGTGGCCTCCGGAACATGGGTGGCGCCCGCGGCGCCAGAACACAAGGCCGATGCAGCCTTGTAGACGAACTTGAGGGCTCGAACCGCGTCCTTTGTGCCTCCGGCCACAGAGATGATGCCGCTGCTACCAGGCATCTTGATGATGTTGTGGCATGAGTGCGTTGCCGCCATGAACTTGGCGAGGGCCGGGTACCCCAAGATGCCGTTGTACGGGAGGCCGATGTGAGCCATGTTGAAGTCGATCAACTTGGTGCGGTAGTTGTTGCGAGTGCCGAAGGTGACCGGGAGGTGCACCTGCCCCAAAGGGGTGGTGAAGCCTTGGACCACCCTTGTGAAGGACCTGGTAGGCGCGAGCTGGTCGTAAGGCACCTGGAGCATGTCGAAGGCCTCCACAGAGAGGACATTGAGGTCGGCGCCGTCGTTGATGATGGTATTGGTGATAGCAATGTTGCTGATGGTGGGCATGCACAGCATGGGGAGTGCACTAGCAGTGACCGTAGTCCTGGGATGGTCCTTGGAATCGAAGGTGATGTCGGTCACTGGCCTCGCCCTTCCTTGCAGGGCATCGGGTCGTGGTTGAGCTACGCCCGCCTGCTAGAGAAGCTTCTTGACATGGCGGCCGGACACGAGCGCCCGCTATCCGTCGTGGATGCAGGCAATAGCACGAGGCCCGGGGGCCACGAAATGCGCGACGAACCAACCACAAGGCTCCTTACGAGCCTCGAGTAGCGCAGCGTGCGCACTTGCCAGCCCGTGGTGAGCACGGCTGCACGGGGGGACGACGTCATGGCTAGAGTGAGGGACGGACTAGAGTTGCATCCATCATGTCGTACAAAGGGTGGCTGCGATGAGTCCTGCTGCTCGTGATCAGCCGGGTCAATGGCAGCGTTGGCTGCAGGAGAGGTGGAGCGGCACGAGACTCTACGGCCCACGAGCGTCGTTTGGGCGACGCGAGCAGCTCGGCACGGACTTGGAGGGCATCGGCCATCGGAGTGATGAAGCGGAGAGGGAGTGGAACCGAAGGAACATTACGACACTCCCCTACCTGGCTCGCCAAATGTCAGAATCGGGGCTTCGTGAACCCAACAAGGTTCTCACTCTGGGGAGTGTGCAAAGATCCCAACCAGCTCAAGGTCTCAAGCTCGTCACCCTATGGCCAAGCCTCGTCAAGTGCGTATGAGTGGGGAAGAAGATGAACATAGAGAGTTACCCAGGTTCGGGCCACCTTGCGGTGTAAAACCCTACTCCTGCTTTTGGTGGATTGGCCTCACGAGGAGGTTGAGGATGAACTAGTACGGTGGTTGAGCGACCTCGCGAGGGCTCTTGGTGGGGATGAACTGGTCTCCCTCTCTACGGTGGAAGCTAGTCCCTATTTATAGTGGCTTTGGTCCTCCTCCATTATTGCACAGGTGGGAAGGTATTCCACAACGGCCAAATTTGAAAGGGGACAGGAGGTACATCTTATCCTGACTAAAGGTGGTCTTCGCCTGCAAAGCCCCCGGGCGTGACGCATAGGTGGGCTCGGCAGTGAAATCCATCCTACCAAGATCGTGGTCTTGGTCTTGTTGCACTAGAAGGGAAATATTTTGCGGATTCCTTGGGAACCCATGTCCGTCCTTGTCTCCTTAGCACGAAAGAGGAAATTGTCCTCTTGTGCGCCCGCTGGCACCTGCCTCGCCTTAGTCTTCATGGCCCACGTCATCCCGGCTTCACGAGGCCGGGTACCTGCATAGAAATCTCTGCTCCTCGGGAGGCAGCCTGGGGGATGTCACTCCTCTGGAGGTCTTGGTGTTGTTCGTCTCGCGAGGCAAGGGCTCTCGCGAGGTCCTTGACTTGGGGGGCTTGCCATTGGGCCATACCGGGACATTGAGGTGGGCCATGCACTTGGCCGCAAGCAGGCAGGTCTCGGTACCCCCGATCCTACAACGCCGACAGTAGTGTCCATTATCATTTCAATTTCCCCCTGTTCTTCATCTTCAAATAAGGATTCAGGACTCACCAATAGAATCTCAACTTCATCTTCTAGTGTTTGGAGATGGATATCAACTAATTGATTCAGTTTCTGCTCTTTGGCATCTTGAGCTTCCTCCTCATATGGCTTGCTTAACATTGAAGAAAATGGAAAGTTAATCAATTTATTTTCCCACTTCACGAAGATGGATTTCTTCTTAATGTAGGCTCCTATAACATTCAAACAATAGGATAGTCCTTATCCCCAGAGATCATTAGTACATAAATCCATGGGATAGAAGAGTGGGCCTATTATGATATTGGTATATGTAAGGATGCCACAACGTTTCTTATCAGTTTCATTTGCAAGATTAATTACAACATCAGTAGGCTCAAGAGTACAGGGAGAAATCTCATCATAAATTTTAGCATAAAGACTATAAGGAATATTAACTGGGGAACCAGGGTCACATAACCCAAACTAGGACTTGCATCTGAAGGAACATGATAGAATTTCCTTACCTGAATCTTTACCTTGAGTACACCCTTTAAGATAAGAAGTGTTGGAGATATGTCTGACACGTCTCCAATGTATCTTTAATTTTTTGATTGTTCCATGTTGCTATATTATCATTCTTGGATGTTTTACAATCATTTTATAGCAACTTTATATCATTTTTTGGGACTAACCTATTGACATAGTACAAAGTGTTAGTTGCTAGTTTTTTCTTGTTTTTACTTCATGGAATATCAGTACCAAACGAAGTCCAATTGCGATGAAACTTTTTAGAGATTTGTTTTGGACCAGAAGACAACCTGGGAGTCAAGGGAGCACCTAAGAGGAGGCCCGTGGGGCTCACAATACACCAAGGCACACTAGAGGCCCCTCGCACGGCCTGGTGGGTTCTAGGGCCCATGGGACCCTCCTCCACCGTCTCTCAGCTCTATAAATACCCAAATATTCTAGAAACCCTAGGAGAGTTGACAAAACACAATTCCAGCCGCTGCAAGTTCCAGAACCACAAGATCCAATCTACCACCATCACAGAGGGGTGCATCATTTTCATGGGTGCCTCTCCGATGATGCGTGAGTAGTCCACCATAGACCTACGGGTCCGTGGGTAGTAGCTAGATGGTTTCCTCTCTCTCTTTTGATTCTCAATACAATCGTCTCTTGGAGATTTGTTTGATGTAATGACTTTTTGCGGTGTGTTTGTTGGGATCCGATGAAGTGTGAGTTGATGATCAGTTTCAATCCATGAATATTATTTGAGTATTCTTTGATCTCTTATATGAATGATTATTTATAGCCTCGTATTTCTTCTTCGAATCTTTGGTTTAGTTAGGCCAACTAGATCAATTTTTCTTTCCGCGGGAAGAGGTGCTTTGTGATGGGTTCGATCTTGCGGTGTCCTCTCCCAGTGACAAAGGGGCAGCGAGGCATGCATGTATCGTTGCTATTACGGATAACAAGATGGGGTCTATTCCTGCATGAATAGGTCTTGGCTATGTCATGTCATTGTTCTTATTGCATTACTCTGTTTCTCCATGAACTTAATACACTAGATGCATGCTGGATAGCGGTCAATGTGTGGAGTAATAGTTTCGGTCTACTAATCTTGGACGTGATGCCTATATAATGATCATTGCCTTGGATATCGTCATGATTATTTGATCTTCTATCAATTTCCCAACAGTAATTTGTTTACCCACCATGTGCTATACTCATGAGAGAAGCCACTAGTGAAATCTACGGCCCACGGGTCTATCTTTTAATATATTGCTTTCCGATCCAACTTTTTCTGCATTTGCTTTCACATCTATTATTCTAAAAACCCAAAAATACCTTGCTGCACTTTTTTATTTATCTTTTATTTTGTGTTCTTGCACGATCTATTTATCCAATCTCATAAAAATCAATCTATGTTTTACCGTGCATAGATTGACAACCTCTCTTACGTGTCAGGTTGCAAGTATTTATTCTTTGTGTGCAGGTACCATCTACATAGTGTTGCTTGGTTCTCCTGCTGGTTCGATAACCCTGGTTTCATAACTAAGGGAAATACTTACCTTAGTTGTGCTGCATCATCCCTTCCTCTTTGGGGAAATACTGACGCTGGATACGTTGTGCTCATCTGTACGTTGTGCTCATCTGGTCGTGTCCTAAGAACGAGATACGCGGCTCCTATCGGGTTCATCGACACGCGGGCAGCCTTGCTGGATTTGTTTTACCTTTCTTGAACGTCTTGAGTGAGGAACTCTGATCTTCTTTGGGCTATCTCGAGGTGTCGTATTTCCTTTGGAATTGCCTAGGATGATCACGAGATCCGTGGTTGAGGTTATTCCCGCTATGTGTGGTTAATTTATGATGGATGAGTTGGAGCACCCCTGCAGGGTTAAATATTTTCGAGAAGCCGTGCCCGCGGTTATGTGGAAAACTTGGATACTTTGTTTAACACCCGGTCATACCAAACTAGAAGTAAACTCTAATAAAATACACCAACTATGTGCGTAACCGTGACTGTCTCTTTTCGTGAGTTCTTATCCGAAAGAGAACATGGTGGGGTTATGTTTGACGTAAGTAGGTGTTCAGGATCATTTAGTGATCATTACTAGTTCACGACCGTTATGCGTAGACCACCATACTTTACTTTCTGTACTCGTAAGTTAGCCACTCAAATAAATGCTTAGTCGCTTGCTGCAGCCTCACCACATAACCATATCTCACCTATTAAGCTTTAATAGTCTTGATACCCTTGGAAATGAGTTTGCTGAGTCCCTGTGGCTCACAGATTACTACAACAACAGTTGTAGGTACAGGTAATGCGATGTTTTGACATGAGAGCATTGCTTGTTTGATTTGGAGTTCTTCTTCATCAATCTAGGATGGGTTCCAGGCGGCAGCCTGGGATAGCAAGGGTGGATGTCATTTATCGTTTGATTTCGTCCATAGTCGGACCCTGCTCTTCTATATGATGTTTGAGTATGTTGTTGTATTGATGTGACTCCGATGTAGCTTGTGGCGAGTGTAAGCCAATTCCATATACTCATCTCTTCTGTACATGTACTTGTAATGATATCCATTCTTGCAACACGACGAGATGCGCTTCTATCACTGTCGAGGCCCTCGTGCCGAAATAAGGATAGGACCGCATCTTGGGTGTGACAACAAGGCCCTCGCGAGAGCCCCTCTCTCACGAGGAGGACAGTTCCAAGATCCCTGGGAGGGAAGAGGCCTCCCTAGGTCGCCTCACGAGGGGTGGAGATCTCTATGCAACACTCAGCCTCGGGAGGTCAAGGATGATGCAAGACAGGCCAGGCAGGCACCAGCGCGCAGAGAAGACATTTGCCTCTTTGATGCAAAGGGGGCAAGTACGTACGCAAGTTCCCAAAGCATCGCACCAAAGGTTTCCAATTCGGTGCAACAAGACCGGGCCAGCAGGCTTCGCAGGACGTACGTCATCGCCGAGCCCACCACTACATCACCATCGACTACTTTGCAGGCGAAGACCACCTTTTATCAGGATAAGGATGTACTCCTTGCCCCCCTTAGAATTTGGCCATTGTGGGAGCCCTTCCCGCCATTGCGATAAGGGAAGAGGACCTGGGCCACTATAAATAGAGGATAGGCCATTCGGTAGAGAGAGAGATTGAACACCACCAAAACACCCTCGTGAGGTTGCACACTTACTAGTTCATCCATGAACCTCCTCGTGAGACAATCCACCCAAAGGCAGGAGTAGGGTTTTACTCTTTAGAGCGTCCCGAACCTGGGTAAATCCTTGTGTGCTGGTCCTCTTCCCGTGATTGTGTGAGTTTGCCTGGCTATGTCATCACCGGTGAGCTTGGCCGGGGCTGGTGGGGATCTTCGCACACACCCGTGAGTTCGAACTTCTTTGGTTTTGCGAAGCCTGAAATCGACATTTAGCATGCCGAGTAGGGGTGTGTCAGAGTCTTCCACAAGCCTGTTCCTCCGTGTCGTCGCTTCGATGGTCGACGCCCGACAAGCTTCCTTCGGCCCCGATGGATCCGCCTTCACCAATCTCGCCGCTGCCACCCATGACACGCACACTGGCAACTCGGTACTAGGTGGTCGTTACCAGGCCACCAGCGTCGCCTCCACCGCCATCGCCACTCGCACCGGATAGGCGCGTGGCGGACGAGCGGTGCCACAGGACCAACATCACCCTGTACCCACGTGGGAGACCTCAACGCGCATGACGCGCTACTGATGGCGAGTGAGCTGCTTCGCCATCACCCAATGCATGGAGGTTTCGACACCTAGGCCGACCACATCGTAGAGTTGGTCACCGTCATGAGGAGGGCCTGGACTCCTCACCACTCTTCTCAACCTCCACCACAGGGTGTTGGGGGCTCGCTCGCCGTGTCGCTCACCTCGCCAGCAGACGGCGTGCCCATCCCTTGCCCGGGCGAGCCCGGGCAAGGCCCGCCGCGTGCCGTGCTCCTCCTCCAGATCCTAGTGACCATCTTCGGGGTGCCGACTAGCCCTGCAGGTGGAGCATCCGAAGAAGGTGATGGGGCGCTCCGCGCGTGCCTCAGTGCGCACTCATGCCACGGTGAATCGCCAACAGCTTGGGTCGTCCGGGACGCGAGCGCGCCAACCGGCACAAGGACCATGCGGCACAGGCTCGCGGGCAGGCGGGGAACCAAAATGAAGGCGCGGTGGATGACCAGGGAGGCTATACCCATCAAGGCACGAGTGACCAATCACGCAGCGACGGCACAGCTAAGCAGCTTCGGGCGGAGGCTCAACGTCGGAGGGTCTGTGGGCCGCGCGTCCAGAGTGACATTGCCCTACAACCCAGGGAGGCGGCCCATAGGGCGCACACCGACAGCGTAGGAAGAAGTCAAGGCCTTTTCATAGATTGTATAGTTGGATGAATTGGTGTGTGTGTGGTGTAGTTTATGTCCATGTCTTGTTTGTGGCTGTGGAGTTCCTATAGCAATAGTTGTGAGCTTTTCAAATTGCTATGTTGTTGTTTTGTGGCAGATTGAGTGCTATGTTGTTTTGTGTGTTGTGGGAGCTATACTCCATAGAATTGGGTGATTCTTGAGTCTATTGTGATTGATTTTTCATCAAATATCCAGTGGCTACCTTGGAATGCCAAGAATTAGCCCAGGTATTTGGTGGTCTTGAGTTTTGCCTTCGTACCTTGTCGTGAGCGTATCTCAAGAACCGTAGCTCCGTTTCTCGCGATCTTTATATGCATTTCCATCGATTTTGCATGATGCATCCATATTTGCCATGTTCATGCACGTCTACATAACTTAACATGAGTTTCTGTCCAGATTCATCAATCTACCACCTTTGCATGTGAAACTTGACTAGTTTATGATTGCCAAGTTATAATCCTTCATTAAATGGATCATGCATCATCTTGGTTGTGCATTGCACCTTGGTTGGTTATTTATTTGCTGTTTCTCTTGGGTAGACATGAGTGTCGAATCTGAGTTCGAGGAACCTGGAGAGTACCACTACGAGGATCCCGCTACTTGTTCCGCTGAAGAACCAACAGGCAAGATGATCGTACCCGGATCCCAATACTATCTTTGCTTGCTAGTTTCTCTTTCTTATCGTTACAATTGCGATACCTACCACATGATATCAGCCTCCATATTGCCATGACAGCCTCTAACCTCCACATCCCAGCAAACCGTTGATTGGCTAAGTTACCGCTGCTTAGTCCCTCTTATAGCGTTCTTAGTTGCAGGTGCAGGTTGTTCCATGTGATAACATGGTTGTATATCACAATAAATTCTGTTATTAAATTAATGCACATATATATCTGGTATTGGTGAATGGCTTGGCCTTTTGCTAAGTGATTTGTTCCGCTCGTACCGCCATTAGTTCCTTGTTACCGGTGTTATCTTTTCCATATTTTGCGCTCCTAACACGCTTGGGGTTGTTATGGGGACCCCCTTGATTATTCGGTTGAGATTAAAACTTGTCTGGCAAGAGCCAACTTTGGTACTACATTTGCTAATAAATAATGAACTTGCATAGGGCTTTGCAACCCCGTGGATAATTTAATCAACCCCCGGGCCAGTGCTCCTCATGAGTGTTGGCCCAAACTAGAGCACTGTGCGGGGCCAACCCAAGGCAACTTGGGAGATTTCTATCAGGCCTCCGTACACTAGCTTATCCGTCGTGTCCTAAGACTGAGATACGCGGCTCTTATCGGGTTGTCGACACGTCGGGTGGTCTTGCTGGATTTGTTTTACCTTTATCGAATGTCTTGTGTGTGGACTCTGACTTTCTTCGGGTTTTTCTTGAGGTGTTGGAATTCCTTTTGGAGTTGCCTATGATGATCACGAGATCCGCGTTCAAGGCAATTCCCATGGAGTGTGGTTATTTGTGATGGACTAGTTGGAGCACCCCTGCAGGGTTAAAACTTTTGGAAAGCTGTGCCCGCGGTTATGTGGCAACTTGGATATTTGTTTAACACCCGGTTCTAGCAAACTTGAAGTAAACTCTTATTAAAATACAGCAACTGTGTGAGTAACCGTGACTGTCTCTGCTCGTGAACATGATCCGAGAGAGAACATGGTGGGGTTATGACTAACGTAAGCAGGTGTTCAGGATCTCTTAGAGATCATGTCAGAAACCGAACGATTGTCGTAGACCACTCACTTTACATTCTTGCTACGTAAGTTAGCCACCATAATGCTTAGAGCTGCTGCAGACTTAAACATCACCCCTTCCATCCTAAAGCTTATATAGTGTTGGCACCCGGGGTACTTGATAGCTGAGTCCTCTGTGGCTCACAGTTTACTACAACAATCCAGGTACAAGTACACATGATTATGTTCAGGATGATCTTACGCAGCTGCAATGGGAGTATGATGAGGAGAGAGGCAGGATGTACGTGACGTATCCGGATGAGTAGAGGACCTGGTCATGATCTTTGGGATAGCTTGGTAGTATCATTTGCAACTTCTTTTATCGTTTGATTTCGTCCGTAGTCAGACCCTGTGTTCAACTTGATGCTATGAATTGAGTGACATTGTAAGTTAGCATGTGGCGAGTGTAAGCCAACTTGTATACTCTTCTCATTCAGTATTGTATGTTGTAATGATACTATTCTTGCTAACGGAAAGATGCGCCTCTATCCCTTGCGAGGCCCTCGTGCCTTAAACGGATAGGCGTGCATCTTGGGCGTGACAAGTTGGTATCAGAGCCATACGACCATAGGAGCCTTTGCTTGTTCAAACTTGGCCGAGTTGTGTCTAATAAAACTATTTTAAGTCTAGTTATATCGGAGAGTAGGATTCTTTTTACTCCTCTTCTATGCTCTGGTGAGGTTTCCGACTTAGGAATTTTAATTATACTCCTCTCCTCGCTCAAATTTTTTTTGGGATCACGCGGGTATTTTGGAATCTATATGATGCCGATGTGACAGGGTTCTGTCTTGGTGCCTCCTGTCTGACTTGATTTCTTCCGGGGAGTTGAGCTCCGAGGAATGTTGGCACATCGTTATCATTCAGCTTCCTTGATATCTCAGGACGGAGAATGTTAGAAATTGCTCCAATACTTATCGTGGTGAGATAAGGTCGGAGTCACCCAGTACTGGGGAGGCGTCCGGGGTACCACCATGGTTTAGTATCGTTGGAGTTCTAGGATTCGAGATTAGATGAGTTTGCGAAATGTCTTGAATTATGGTGTGGAAGGTTGCGGATGCAGTCGCAGCTGATTGCCTAGGGAAGGTTCCTGATTCCGCAACCCGAATCGCATAAACAAGAAAGTTTTCGGAAGTTCATAGGTGGGAAATCTTGTAGTCATCTAGGATCATCTTCTCTAGATGTATTGGGCATGTACATTTGTTCCGAGCGCTTAGCTCAATACTTGTTGTGTTATTGCAAGTAGCTTATTATGTCTAATGATCTTATCAGGATCCGAAGAAGCATTCTTACTAATTTTTCAGTAGGAAGGCTATGTCTCTTGTTCAGTTCTTTCAAGTATTTGATTCGGCTTATGTTTCATCTTATCAATGAGGTGCTGATGCATTTTGTCCATCTTTAGGATGGCTCCACCAACTCGCAGCAATCCGGGTCATGGTGAGGAGCAGACTGATGTTCCACCACCACCCCCGCCACCGCCTCCTCCGCCTCCTCCTCCAGAAGCTTGGCAAGCTGTGATGGCCGCGACCAATGCAAACACCCAGATGTTGCTCAGGCTATTGCAAGAAAGGGAGCAAGGCCAGCAAGGTTTTCAAGGCAATTTTCAGAATCAATTGTAGTTTGCGACTCTCAATTAGTTCCTTGCCAACCAGCCCAAGACTTTCACCTGTTGTGAGCAGCCTCTAGATGTTGATGATTGGCTTCGTGATATGAGTAAGCATTTTGAGTGCAGCAATGTCAGGCCAGAGGACTTTGTCAGATTTGCTTCGTTCCAGCTAAAGGGTCAAGCAGCTGATTGGTGGCAACAGTACAAGGATTCCAGGGGCGGTCGTGTTGTTACTTGGGACGATTTCCATCGTGACTTCAGGGCTCATTACATTCCGACAAGCTTTGTTGAGGAGATGCATGAGAAGTTCAGGCACCTAAAGCAAGGAATCAAGTCAGTCTACCAGTACAACATTGAGTTCCAGAATCTAGCTCGTTATGCCAAGCAAGATGTTCCAGATGATAAGGCTATGATCTATCAGTTCAGAGGTGGTCTCAAGGATGAGCTTCTGCCAGGCCTTGTTCTTCAAGAGCCTCGTGAGTTTGATCAGTTCTACAACATGGCTTTGAAGATTGAACCAGCTCAGCTCAAGTTGGAGAATTCCAAGAAGTGTTCAAGGGATTCATATTCTTCTTCTTCTGGCTCTCAGATGGTTCCTAAGCAGCAGAAGTATTGGGCGCCAAATCCTCTTCTGTTTTGTCCTCCTCAGCAGCAGAAGCAGTTTCGTGGTCGTGGTTCTTCCCACCCACCCAACCCAGGTTTCCAGCAGAAGAATCAGGTGTCCAAGGCAGTTTTTGTTCCTCCTCCAGGCAATGTTCGTCCGCTTTCTGAGGTGACTTGTCACAAGTGTGGTCAGAAGGGCCACTATGCAAACAAATGCAACCAGCGGCGTCTTCCGCCTCCTCCTCCTGTCAAGCCTTCAGGCAATGCTATGCTGAAGCATAGTCCCAAGACCGCAAGAGTGAATATGGTGAATGCAGCAGAGGCAGAGGATTCTTCTCAAGTGATCATGGGTAATCTCTCAGTTAATTCTATTCCAGCAAAAGTGTTATTTGATTCTGGTGCATTGCATTCATTCATGTCTAGACCTTTTGCTATCAAGAATGATTTCTATTCAAAGATGTTGAGTAGACCTTTGGGTGTTGTTTCTCCGGGTGTGGCCATGAAAACCACCTCCATTGTTCTGGATGTTTCTATCAAGATGGGCAATTATTCTTTCTTGGCTTCTCCTTATGTTCTCAGGAATACTGATATTGATCTCATTCTGGGCATGGACTTCCCGGCTATGAATAAGGCTCATATTGATTGCAAAGCAAAAGAAGTCAAGCTGAGTCATCCTTCAGAAGACGTGATTATTTTCGCAGCTTGCGATGACACAATCTGTCTCTTTGCTCTTAATGAGAAGGGTGAAATCTTGGCGATTTCTCAAATTCCGGTGGTTTGTGAGTATGAAGATGTCTTTCCAGAAGAATTGCCAGGAATGCCCCCGCACCGGCCAGTTGAGTTCGTGATTGATCTCGAGCCCGGAACTGAACCGGTCTGCAAGCGCCCGTATAAACTTGGCCCCGAGGAGCTGAAAGAGTTGAAGAAGCAGCTAGATGAGCAAGAACGTCTGGGTCTGATCAGACCAAGTTCTTCTCCGTGGGGTTGTGGTGTTTTGTTTGTCAAGAATAAAGATGGCACGGATCGTCTTTGTGTTGATTACCGGCCATTGAACAAGAAGACAATCAGAAACAAGTACCCACTCCCTAACATCAACGAGTTGTTTGAACAACTGAAGGGTGCCAAAGTTTTCTCCAAGTTGGATCTTCGAATGGGTTATCATCAAATTCGCATTCGCGAAGAAGACATTCCCAAGGCCGCGTTCAGGACGAGTTTTGGCTCGTATGAGTACACCGTTATGTCATTTGGTCTTGCGAATGCTCCTCCAACCTTCTCAAAGATGATGAATTTCATCTTCTCTCCTTTCAAGAATGAGTTTGTCTTGGTTTATCTGGATGATATCCTTGTGTTCTCGGAGACAGAAGAAGATCATGCAGAGCATCTCCGCCTTGTGCTTGACAAGCTAAGGGAACATCGGTTCTATGCCAAGTTTTCCAAGTGTGAGTTCTGGCTTAATGAAGTGGTGTACCTCAAGCATGTCATCTCTGTCGAGGGAATTAAAGTGCACCCTGAGAAAGTTGAGGCAATCTTGAAGTGGGAGCCTCCTCAGAATGGGAAGCAGCTTCGGAGTTTCCTTGGGCTTGCTAGTTATTGCAGAAGATTCGTGGAGAACTTCTCTCAAATTGCTAAGCCTCTGTCCAATCTCCTCCAGAAGAGTGTCAATTACGTTTGGTCTCCTGAGTGTCATGCAGCTTTCAATACGCTCAAGCAGAGACTGACTTCAGCTCCAGTTCTTGTTCCTCCGGAGCAGTCCAAGCCTTTCCAAGTTTTCTTTGATGCTTCTCTCCAAGGCCTCGGTGGGGTTCTTATGCAAGATAAGAAGATTATGGCCTACACCTCGCGTCAGTTGAAGCCTGCCGAAAAGAACTACCCCACTCATGATCTTGAGTTGGCGGCAGTTGTGCATGCTCTTATGACTTGGAGGCATTTGTTGTTGGGAAGACCAGTTGAGGTGTACACTGATCACAAGAGCCTGAAGTACATTTTCACTCAACCCAATCTCAATCTTCGGCAATCTCGTTGGGTGGAAATGCTTGAAGACTTCAATCCAAGCATTGAGTATACTCCTGGGAAAGCAAATGTCATTGCAGACGCGCTCAGCTGTAAGGCGTACTGCAATAGTCTGATCTTGAAGCCTCTGCAACCTGAGCTTTGTGAAGCCTTCCGCAAGCTCAACCTTCAGATGATTCCACAAGGATTTCTTGCCAATCTTCAAGTCTCTCCGACTCTGGAAGATCAGGTTCGCCAAGCGTAGCTGCTAGACGCTATGGTGAAGAAAGTTAAGAAAGGTGTGGCCAAGAACATTCTGAAGTATAAGTGCTTTCGTATTGATGACAAAGATACCTTGTTCTTTGAGGACCATCTTGTGGTTCCAAAAGGGGATCTCAGAAAGGTTATCATGGACGAAGCACACAATTCCCTTCTATCCATTCATCCAGGCAGTTCCAAGATGTATCAGGACCTCAAGCAAACCTTCTGGTGGACTCGCATGAAACGTGAAATTGCTCAGTTTGTCAACGAGTGCGATGTTTGCCGTAGAGTGAAGGCGGAGCATCAGCGTCCAGCAGGTCTTCTTTAGCCTTTGCCTATCCTAGAATGGAAATTTGATCACGTGGAGATGGATTTCATAACTTGGTTTCCTAAGTCCAAGAGGGGCAACGATGCCATCCTTGTGGTTATCGACAAGTTGTCAAAAGTTGCTCATTTCCTGCCAGTCAAAGAATCTATCTCGGCAGCTCAGCTTGCAGAGTTGTATACGTCAAGGATAGTCTCTTTGCATGGTATTCCTCAGCTCATCTCTTCTGACCATGGAAGCCTCTTTACTTCCAAGTTTTGGGAGTCCTTCCAGACTGTTATGGGTACTAAGATCCGTTTCAGCACGGCATTCCATCCGCAGACAAGTGGTCAAGTTGAGAGGGTCAATCAGATTCTTGAAGATATGCTCAGAGCCTGTGTGATATCGTTCGACATGAAGTGGGAAGACTGCCTCCCATATGCTGAATTCTCATACAACAATAGCTTCCAAGCTAGTTCAGGCAAGGCCCTATTCGAGATTCTCTACGGCAGAAAGTGTCGTACCCCGCTTAACTGGTCTGAAACCGGTGAACGTCAAATTTTGGGCAATGACATGATCACTGAAGCAGAAGAAATGTGCCATGTCATTCGTGAGAACCTCAAAGCAGCTCAGTCCCGTCAGAAGAGCTATTATGATAGCAAACATCGGGATGTTTCCTTCCAAGTGGATGATCTTGTCTATCTCAAAGTTTCTCCCATGAGAGGCACGCAGCGATTTGGAATCAAAGGGAAGCTAGCTCCTTGTTTCGTTGGTCCATTTAAAGTTGTTGACAAGAGAGGTGGTCTTGCATATCAACTTGAGCTTCCTCCAAATTTCACGAACGTGCATGATGTCTTCCATGGTTCTCAGCTCCGGAAATGCTTCAAGACTCTAGAGCGAACCATTGAGCTCCAAGACATCGATCTTCAAGCTGATCTTTCTTATCGTGAGCACCCAGTTGCAATTCTTGAAGAAACTGAGCGTAAGACTCGCAACAAGTCTATCAAGTTCCTCAAGGTGAAGTGGTCTCATCATTCCGACAAAGAAGCTACTTGGGAACATGAGGACCTGCTCCGTTCCGAATTTCCAGACTTCTTCCGTTCCTAGATCTCGGGTCGAGATCCTCTTGTAGTGTGGGAGAGTTGTGACATCCCAAGTGATGTCCCTACCTTTTATGGCATGTATCCCATTGTATGATCTTTGTGTCATGAGCTATGTTGGAGTTGAACCTTGTCATTCATGTGTTGGTGGAATTCATGCATCATGTCATCCATCAATTCTTCATCATGCATTCTTCTTGTTCATGTGTTTGTGATGTGTGTGGGATGATGTGGTGTTATGCCTTGTGTGGTTTGGCCTTGAGAGTGGGGTGACCTTGGGTGCTCTTTTCCCTCTTCTACCTCTTTTCTTCTTCTCCTTAAAACTTCTCCCTTTAATGCTTTTATTCCCATGCTTTCACTTGGCAGATTTTATTTGCTTTGAAAAATCATTTTAAAATGTTCATGAGGTGGCCCCAATATTGCTATGAATTATGAGCATGGAGTTTTTTGGTGTTTGGGTGATTTGGTTTTGAATCTCTTTTGAAAACAGGAGTTGTTTTATTAATTATAAAAATAATTAACTTGCTCTTTAATCAACTTCATATTTTATTTAAAATGGACATTTAATTTCCTTCACAAAACTATTTTTATTTTCTCCAAAACCTTTTCCCTCTTCTCTGGCTTTATTTTTTTTCTCTGCTTTATTTTAAAAGGTTAAACCTTTTCTGTTTTTCGAGAGAGGGAGAGAGAGGAGCGTCTGGCCTCCCGGCCCACTAGGCCTAGCCTAGCAACGGCCACCTGTCCCGTCGTTCCCTTCCGTCAGTTTCGTCAGGGAAGCAGAGAAAGCAGAGTGTCGCCGTCGCCTTTTCCGTCCGTCGTCGCCGTCATCTCCGTGGCTATAAAGCCTCCCTCGGCATGCGTGCGTCCCCGCCTAGGGTTCCCCTTCCCTCCGCCGCCGCCGCAGCCCCCATCGAGCTCTCCTCTACTCTCCCTCCTCTCTTCTTCCTTCCTGTCAAGGTGGGTTTTCAGAGAAGTTCAGAGAGCTCCGCCGTCGTCGTCACCGTCGCACCGCGTCTCCGGTGGGTCCCCGCCGCGTCTAGGATGGTGTGGTGGTCGGGGTTCGTCCCGGCGTTCCATTCTCGTCGCTAGGGGCCAGGAGGAGCCCCGCAGTGAGGAGCTCGACATCGCCGGACATCCTGCTCCACCTTCTTCTTCCTCTCCGTCGCCGCCGCGTCCCCGCCTCTCCTTCCTCTACGTCATCACGCTCCGCTTCTCCTCGAGCCCCTCGAGGTGAGCAATCGGATATCCTTCCCCCTCTCCTCCTCTATTGCGTGCCCGCGTAGTTTCTGTCGCCCCCGTTCGCTGTTGATCACCGGCCGGTCACCTCCGTCCCCCTCATCGCAAGATGAGCAAGGGGATGAGCTCGTCGTAGTTCCCGCGTCCTTCCCCAAGTGCCAATCGCGCCGTAGATCGCCGGAGCAGCTCGCGTAGGGCTCTGTTTCGCCGCCGTCGCCTCGCTCTAGCTCTGTCGCCGCTGGTACCTTCTGTCGATCGTGGGCTCGCCTTCGGTCCTTCCCTTCGCAAGATGATGGTGGGAACGGAAGCGTGGGTTGTCAGAGAGTGCGTGAGTGTAGTTAGTGTCACTGATTCGGCCGTGTATCGCCAGAGAGCTTCGCCGTCGTTCCCCTGTCGCCGTGGCTCTGCCTTTCTTCAGTTTCGTCAGGTTCCGCTAGTGTGTGTGTGTGTATAAAACAGATCGAGTCCCTCCTCTGTTAAGTATCGAGCCGTAGCCCAGTGGTGTGGAGTGTTGTGGTTTCCAGGGGAGGTCGTGGGTTCGATCCTCTTCCCCCCTTTTTGTTTTCTTTTCTGTTTTTCTTTTTTTTTTGCTATTTCTTTCTTTTGCAAATATATGTAGTGTGTGTGTGACTTATATTGTTTTATGTGGTGTTTTTGTGTGAGTGGCAGGTGTGTGTGTGTGTGTTTGTGTGCACACACACATGAGAGTGTGTGTTGCGTGTGTGTGTGTATATGCACCCATGTGCATATACCCACATATTTGTTGTGTGTGTTAGCTAGTGAGTGTGTGTGTGTGTGTGCTTTGTTGCACATGCTCTTGTGGTGAGAGTGAGATGTGTGTGTGTGTATGCACTATGTGCATATGCACCCATGCATGTGTGTGTATGTATGTTATGCATGTATGTGTGTGTATGGGTGTGTTACACCCACACATACATTTGTAGGTGTGTTAGTGAGTGGTGTGTGTAGGGTGTGTGGTGCACCATGCATGTAGTGTGTGCTTGGCACATGGGGTGTGCCATGTGATGTATGTGAGTGGGAGTGGTGTGCGTATGTCTACATACACTCACCCATGTGATGTGTAGCTCCATGTGTAGGGTTTTACCTATTTTGAGCATATGAGCATGAATCCTTCTCTAGCTAGTTTCATCTTTGTATTTGATGCTATGCCATGTTAACATGTTACTAGGATGCTATTTTACCACTTCCAACATGTACCATTAGCCTACAAGTCATTTTGGGTCCTTTTCCTTGCATATGCATAAATGACATAAGTCACCCATAAGTTATAGGTCAAATTTTGGCCTAGCTTTTCTCCTACTTGCAACAAACAAGCATAGGGGTATGAGTAATGCTTTTGGGGTAGTTTCAACCCAGGAATGCACCTGTGAAGTCAGATTCGACTTTGGGGCAACTTGACAAAACTGCATTTTATGCTGTGATGCCCTTTTGTCTTTTTCATATGATTTAATCTATGCATGCTTTCAAGATCTTGCCAACATGATTTTGTTAGCCAAAGTTGTTGGGAATGTCCCAGTATTTTTTTTATTCATGTCAGATCCCTAGTTAAGTGGGAACCATGCTGTTTATCAAGCTACTTTCTGTTTTTGTCAACCTGCTCTAGAAATGGCTTAAGTCTGGAAAATCTGTTGTTATGGTTTTGCCATGTTAAGTGGGGTTTAGATAGTGATGTGTTGTGTATTTGACGATCTTCAGTGTTAGTTATTTGTAGTAGATATTGTCATCTACCATCCTGTCATTTTTCATGCCATTTGGAGCTTCCTAGCATATTTAACCAGTGCTGTTAACTTGTTACTTTATTAACCCAGATTCCAGAAAACTGGAATTTTCACTAAGTCCCTAAAAACTTGTTTCATCATGCCTACTTGGCAGCTTCATGCATAGTGATGTGTAGCTCTTTTGCTGATTGTATAGTTGGATGAATTGGTCTGTGTGTGGTTTAGTTTATTTCAATGTCTTGTTTGTGGCTGTGGAGTTCCTGTAGCAATAGTTGTGAGCTTTTCAAATTGCTATGTTGCTGTTTTGTGGCAGATTGAGTGCTATGTTGTTTTGTGTGTTGTGGGAGCTATACTCCATAGAATTGCGTGATTCTTGAGTCTATTGTGATTGATTTTTCATCACCTATCCAGTGGCTACCTTGGAATGCCAAGAATTAGCCCAGGTATTTGGTGGTCTTGAGTTTTTCCTTCGTACCTTGTCGTGAGCGTATCTCGAGAACCGTAGCTCCGTTTCTCGCGATCTTTATATGCATTTCCATAGATTTTGCATGATGCATCCATATTTTCCATGTTCATGCACGTCTACATAACTTAACATGAGGTTCTGTCCAGATTCATTAATCTACCACCTTTGCATGTGAAACTTGACTAGTTTATGATTGCCAAGTTATAATCCTTCATTAAATGGATCATGCATCATCTTGGTTGTGCATTGCACCTTGGTTGGTTATTTATTTGCTGTTTATCTTGGGTAGACGCGAGTGTCGAATCTGAGTTCGAGGAACCTGGAGAGTACCACTACGAGGATCCCGCTACTTGTTCCGCTGAAGAACCAACAGGCAAGATGATCGTACCCGGATCCCAATACTATCTTTGCTTGCTAGTTTCTCGTTCTTATTGTTACAATTGCACTACCTACCACATAATATCAGCCTCCATGTTGCCATGACAGCCTCTAACCTCCACATCCCAGCAAACAGTTGATTGGCTAAGTTACCACTGCTCAGTCCCTCTTATAGCGTTCTTAGTTGCAGGTGCAGGTTGTTCCATGTGATAACATGGTTGTATATCACAATAAATTATTTTATTTAAATTAATGCACATATATATCTGGTATTGGTGGAAGGCTTGGCCTTTTGCTAAGTGATTTGTTCCGCTCGTACCGCCATTAGTTCCTTGTTACCGGTGTTATGTTTTCCATATTTTGCGCTCCTAACACGCTTGGGGTTGTTATGGGGACCCCCTTGATTATTCGGTTGAGACTAAAACTTGTCCGGCAAGACCCAACTTTGGTACTACATTTGCTAATAACTAATGAACTTGCATAGGGCTTTGCAACCCCGTGTATAATTTAATCAACCCCCGGGCCAGTGCTCCTCATGAGTGTTGGTCCAAACTAGAGCACTGTGCGGGGCCAACCCAGGGCAACTTGGGAGATTTCTATCAGGCCTCCGTACACTAGCTTATCCGTCGTGTCCTGAGACTGAGATACGTGGCTCTTATCGGGTTGTTGACACATCGGGTGGTCTTGCTGGATTTGTTTTACCTTTATCGAATGTCTTGCGTGTGGACTCTGACTTTCTTCGGGGTTTTCTCGAGGTGTTGGAATTCCTTTTGGAGTTGCCTATGATGATCGTGAGATCCGCGTTCGAGGCTATTCCCACGGAGTATGGTTATTTGTGATGGACTAGTTGGAGCACCCCTGCAGGGTTAAAACTTTTGGAAAGTCGTGCCCTCGGTTATGTGGCAACTTGGATATTTGTTTAACACCCGGTTCTAGCAAACTTGAAGTAAACTCTAATTAAAATACACCAACTGTGTGAGTAACCGTGACTGTCTCTGCTCGTGAACACGATCCAAGAGAGAACACGGTGGGGTTATGACTGACGTAAGCAGGTGTTCAGGATCTCTTAGAGATCATGTGAGAAACCGAACGATTGTCATAGACCACTCACTTTACATTCTTGCTACGTAAGTTAGCCACCATAATGCTTAGAGCTGCTGCAGACTTAAACATCACCCCTTCCATCCTAAAGCTTATATAGTGTTGGCACCCGGGGTACTTGATAGCTGAGTCCTCTGTGGCTCACAGTTTACTACAACAATCCAGGTACAGGTACAGATGATTATGTTCAGGATGATCTTACGTAGCTGCAATGGGAGTATGATGAGGAGAGAGGCAGGATGTACGTGACATATCCGGATGAGTAGAGGACCTGGTCGTGATCTTTGGGATAGCTTCATAGTATCATTTGCAACTTCTTTTATCGTTTGATTTCGTCCGTAGTCGAACCCTGTGTTCAACTTGATGTTATGAATTGAGTGACATTGTAAGTTAGCATGTGGCGAGTGTAAGCCAACTTGTATACTCTTCTCATTCAGTATTGTATGTTGTAATGATACTATTCTTGCTAACGGCAAGATGCGCCTATATCCCTTGCGAGGCCCTCGTGCCTTAAACGGATAGGCACGCATCTTGGGCGTGACACTTGCCTAGCTATCTTCGGCCATGACACTCTCACATAATAATGAGTTGGTTGTATATGCCTGGAGCCCCCCTGAGGATGCGGAGGGGTTCCTACCCACGCCCGAGTGGAAGCCCCATGCTCCGCGCTGGCGGACAATACTTCCCTCCAATGGCTATGCCCATGCAACGTGGATGCCCTACGCTCCGCGCTGGGGGAAGACGAAGACGAAGACTAGCCTACGTGTCGGATGCGGCTGTTGCTTGTTCCTTTTTGAATTCGAATTACCACTTTTTGAAATGCAACTTGAAGGTTTCATATCTATATTCGAAAAATGGGTGGGAATTTTCTCTCTTTGCAATTCTTTTTCAAGTCCTGAGATCTTGCTTCTGAATCAACACCTGTTGGTCTCCCCCTCATGCGCCCCATGGGCACGGTGTGGGCACCTTGCTAAGGCCATGGCAACATGGTCCACGCGAGGTGTCTCTGGGTAGGCCGGCATGGGCCTATGGCTTCCAAAGTATCCATATTTTAGCAGTCAATCCTTGCTCGGGGGCTCCGATCACGGCCCAGCGCAGCATCATGAGGGCTCGGGAGGCTGAGACACCTCTCGGGGTAGGAACAAGTAGGAAAGGAATGGGAGGCGCTTGAGCATCAAAGGGGACTCCGGAGCAATGCGCCTCAGGAGCCTCATTGGTCACGTGGTCCCTCGCCCCTTCGTCTCGTCCTGGTGATCCGGATGCCCCGATAGCGGTCGAGGTCTGCGCACGACTGGGCCTCACCGACGTAGAGCGCCGCCTGAGAGTCAAGGAGGACTCCTGAGCAACGTGCCTCGGGTGCCCTACTAATCACGTAGCACCTCGCCCCCTGGTCTCGTCGTGGCGATCCAGACTCCCCAGCGGTGGTCGAGGTAGTCGTAGGATTGGGCCTCGCCGGCGACAGGGCTCGGGAGTCTCACTAAGCACATAGCACCTCGCCCCTTGGTCTCGTCCTGGCGACCCGGACTCCCTAACAGCGGTCGAGGTATGCGCGGGATTGGGCCCTGCCGATGCAGAGTATCGAAAGGCTACCAGACTATTTCCGCCCGCAAGGAAGAAGCCTTCTCTGGCAGTATCCACGAGTTCATCAGACACCCTAGCAGCACCTCACGACACACGAGCTCGCCACGACCCACCAAAATGATTACCCCGACCGCAAAGAGCAGAAACATCATGATCTGATAATAACCTGAATGCTAACGAGAGAATGCAGGTGCTACAGTTTACTATGTGCCCCCGTCTGGCCTCTTGTAATCCAGGTACAGGGAAGGGCATTGCAAGGGAAGGAACCTAGTCTTTCTAGGTGTCATCGCTAAACCCCGGCCATGGGGCGGCGTGCTCCCTGTAGGATCGAAAGTAGGTCTAGAGGAGGGGTGATTAGACTACTTGACCAAATAAAAGTTTTACCTTTTTCCCAATTTTAGTTCTTGGCAAGTTTTAGCATTCATAGCATATCAAGTAACACCCTACACATGCATGTCTAAGAGTGTAGCAGCAGAAAGTAAAGACATTGCACATGTAAGTAAAGAGAGGGTTAGGAAAGCAAACACAAGTGATGACACAATGATTTTCCCCGTGGTTCTGATAGGTGGTGCTATCGTACGTCTGCGTTCATGGAGTCTTCAACCCGCGGAGAGTAACGGTCGCGAGAGTCCATGGAGGGCTCTACCCATGAAGGGTTCCACAAAGAAGCAACCTTGACTATTCTATGCGGCTTCTGTCCACGAAGGACTAGCCTCACTATGGGTAGATCTTCACGAAATAGGCTATCTCCTTGCCCTTACAAACTTCTTGGTTCACTCCACAACACGAAGTAGGAGGCTCCCAAGCGACACCTAACTAATCTTGGAGGCACCACCCTCCAAAAGGTAATAGGCTCGGTAATGACGATGAACTCCTTGATCTTGTGCTTCAAGATGATAGACTACTCAACACACAATCACTCTCTCACAAATTTGGCTTGGTAGAAGAGATGGGATTGGCGGAAAGCAACTTGGGGAGGCTAGAAATCAAGATCCTTATGGTTGGAGTGGAAGATCTTGACCTCAACACAAGGGTAGGTGGTTCTCTCTAAGAAAACTGAGTAGGATAGGTATGGAATAGTTCTGAGTGCTTCTATAGCGAGTGGGTGGTGGTGAAGGGGTATATATAGGCATCCCCAATAATCCAACCGTTACACACAATAAGTCAGACTTGGTGACACCGATGTGTAAATCTTGGTGGTACCAAAGTGACCAAAAGTGGCAACTTTTGAATCTCGAAGGGACCGATATCAATACTCGGTTGCACCGACAAGGTGACCAATGGTCAGATTTACCAATCTCGGTGATGCCGATTCACCATTCTTGGTCGGACCGAAAATGAGAACTTGCATAACAGGAAGTTTGGCAACCCAACTTGGTGACACCGAGTGCAGTGTCGGTTGCACCAAAGTGTTAGAGTTTGGCTGAGTCTATCTAGGGTTTAGAATCGGTGGCACCAGGATAGGAATGTTGGTTGCACCGATTTTGCATATTTGTCTTAGGACAGACTTTGGTGGGAGAGTTTGTGGCTGTTTCGGTGATTGTCACTTGTGCACATTTGAGCATATTGTTCACCATCAAAACTCTACCCCCTTTTAATAGTATTGGCTTTCCTATGGACTCAAAGTGATTTCTCACAAATGTAAAATGTAGAGTCCTCTTCCTTGAAGCTTGGCCAACCTATTTCCTTGAATATTCGGATAATTCCACAATCCTTTTGCCATCCCTATCATTGAACTTGTCCTGGAATATACTTGGTGAAAGCATTAGTTCAATGACTTATATGTTGTTATTAATTACCAAAACCACCAAGGGAGCAAATGTGCTTTCAATCTCGCCCTTTTTGGTAATTGATGACAACATATAGATCAAAGCTTCGACAAAGATATAATCATGGAATATAATCGTCGCTTTGAGAAGTAGGTGATAAGCAAGAGCTCCCCCTAAATTTGTGCATTATTTTTAAATTCGTGTTTGAATGCAAATGCACAATCGATTAGGTACATGGGTTACTTCTTACATGTCACATACCACTTGGTGGTGTGCGAGAATAATTGGAATGAATATCATTGCACAACACAATCAACCAAAGATGAATGATCATCACATAAGCATTAAGATGATAGGAAATAGTAGCATCACACATTAAAGCGTATGATCAAACATCATCAAGCGTGTATCACAAGCAAAACAAAAGAGTATCACAGCAACCAAACGCAATTGTTTTGTGAAAAAGCAACAAACACCAAACGCTCTCTCACTCGAAGCCTAATGATCTATATACACTTCTCCCCCCTTGGCAACAAGTTACCAAAAAGTTCAAAGACATATAACTAATTGTTCTTGGGCTGATCTCCTTCGGTTGTCAATGAAGTAGTCGAGATAACGACATCGGCGAAGATCTCTGCAGATGTCGTGGATGGAGCTGGAGTGGTCACTAGAGGAACTGGAGCTGATGGAGCAGGAGTTGTGCTGATAGTAGCAGGAGCTAATGAAGAGGGCCTCAAGTCTAGTGCAAGCACTATGGCTGATCTAGTCTGAGTGGTGAACTAGGTGCCCGGCTTGAGAGGTGATTCATCCTCATCATCATCATCATCGTCATCATCTGAAGTAGAAGAGACCCGAGGGATGTGCATGGAGTCAACTGTTGGGGAACGTTGCATGGGAAACAAAAAATTCCTGCGCACACGCAAACCTATCCATGGTGATGAGCATCTACGAGAGGGGGAGTTGATCTACGTACCCTTGTAGATCGCTAAGCGGGAAGCGTTAAGAAACGTGGTTGGTGTAGTCGAACTTCTTCGCGATCCAAATCGCCGAGTGTCCCGCGATCCAATCACGAACCATCCCACGATCCAATCACGAACCGTCCCGCGATCTCGTCACGATCCATCCCGCGATCCAATCACGATCGTCTCGTGGCCTTGATCACGATCCTTCCGATCTAGTACCGAACGGACGGCACCTCCTCGTTCAGCACACGTGCATCTTGATGATGATCTCCACCATCTTGATCCAGCAATAGAAAGTGGAGAGGAGGAAGAGTTCACCGGCAGCGTGACGGTGCTCCGGTGATGGTGGTGGAGTTATTCCCGCAGGGCTTCGCCTAAGCGCTGCGGAAAACCGATCTAGAGGAGCACCGGTGGAACGGGTAGCACGTGGCCGTAAAAACTATGCAAAACCCTCTATTCCACTAGTATATATAGGAGGGAGGGAGGAGAAGAGGCAGCCAATCCTCCAAGCCAAGGAGGCTTCGGCCGAAGCCAAGGGGGAGGAATCCTACTCCTCCTCCAATCCTAGTAGGAGTAGGATTCACCCTTTTTGCCTTTTTTTCCACCTTTTTCCTTTGGGTTTCTTTCTCCCAGCTGCATGGGCCTGTTGTGGCTATTCCACCAGCCCACCAAGGGCTGGTTAATACTCTCCCACAGCCCATGAAGCCTCTTGGGTCGAAATACCCCTCCCGGAGGTCTCCCGGTACACTACCGGCACTCCCGGTACACTACCGATGAGCCTGAAACATTTCCGGCGACCAAACCGGGACTTCCTATATATGAATCTTTACCTCCAGACCATTCCGGAGCTCCTCGTGACGTCCAAGATCTCATCCGAGACTCCAAACAAACTTCCGTCACAACCATACATAACTCTATACTACCGAAATGTCACCAAACCTTAAGTGTGCAAACCCTGAGGGTTCGAGAACTATGTAGACATGACCGAGACACCTCTACGGTCAATAAACAATGGCGGGACCTAGATGTCCACATTGGTTCCTACATATTCTACGAAGATCTTTATTGGTCGAACCTCTATGTCAAGGATTCAGTTAATCCCGTATGATGTTCCCTTTGTTCTTCGGTATGTTACTTGCGTGAGATTCGATCGTCGGTATCTCCATACCTAGTTCAATCTCGTTACCGGCAAGTCTCTTTACTCGTTCCGTAATACAAGATCCCGCAACTAACAATTAGTCACATTGCTTGCAAGGCTCATTGTGATGTTGTATTACCGAGTGGGCCCTGAGATACCTCTCCGTCACACGGAGTAACAAATCCCAGTCTCGATCCATGCCAACTCAACAGACACCCTCGGAGATACCTGTAGAGCACTTTTATAGTCACCCAGTTATGTTGCGACGATTGATACACACAAGGTACTCCTCCGATATTTGTGAGTTGCATGATCTCATGGTCATAGGAACATATGCTGGACATGCAGAAAACAGTAGCAATAAACTGACATGATCATAAGCTACGTTTGTAGTTTGGGTCTTGTCCATCACATCATTCTCCTAATGATGTGATCCTTTTATCAAATGACATATCATGTCCATGGCTAGGAAACCTTAACCATCTTTCAATCAACGAGCTAGTTCACTAGAGGCATACTAGGGATATTGTGTTTGTCTATGTATCCACACATGTATGCATGCTTCCAATTAATACAATTATAGCATGGATAATAAACGATTATCATGAACAAGGAAATACAATAAACACTTTATTTATTGCCTCTAGGGCATATTTCCAACAGTCTCCCACTTGCACTAGAGTCAATAATCTAGTTCACATCACTATGTGATTTACATTGTAATGAATCGAACACCCGTGCAGTTCTGGTATTGATCATGTTTAGCCCTTGGAAGAGGTTTAGTCAATGGGTCTGCAACATTCAGATCCGTGTGCACTTTGCAAATATTTATGTCTTTCTCCAAGATGTAATCGCGGATGGAGTTGAAGCGTCGCTTTATGTGTCTGGTCCTCTTGTGAAACCTTGGTTCCTTGGCCAGAGCAATGGCACCAATGTTGTCACAGAACAGGTTCATTGGATTCAGTGCACTAGGCACTACTCCAAGATCTGTCATGAACTGCTTCATCCAGACACCTTCCTTTGCCGCCTCCGAGGCTGCGATGTATTCTGCTTCGCACGTAGAGTCAGCTACCACGCTTTGCTTGGAACTGCACCAGCTTATCGCTCCCCCGTTAAGAATAAATATGTATCCGGTTTGCGACTTAGAGTCGTCTGGATCAGTGTCAAAGCTTGCATCGACGTAACCCTTTACGACGAGCTCTTCATCACCTCCATAAACAAGAAACATTTCCTTAGTCCTTTTCAGGTACTTAAGGATATTCTTGACCGCTTGCTAGTGCTCCATTCCAGGATCACTTTGAAACCTTCCGGCCATACTTATGGCAAGGCTGACATCGGGTCTTGTGCACAGCATTGCATACATGATAGAGCCTATGGCTGAAGCATAGGGGATGACACTCATCTTTTCTCTATCTTCTGCAGTTACTGGGCATTGAGTCTTACTCAACTTCACACCTTGTAATACAAGCAAGAACCCCTTCTTGGATTGTTCCATTTTGAACTTCTTCAAAACTTTATCAAGGTATGTGCTCTGTGAAAGTGCTATTAAGCGTCTCGATCTATCTCTATAGATCTTAATGCCTAATATGAAAGCAGCTTCTCCTAGGTCCTTCATTGAAAAACTCTTGTTCAAATACTCCTTCACGCTTTCCAGCATTTCTATATTGTTTCCAATCAGCAATATGTCATCCACATATAATACTAGAAACACTATAGAGCTCCCACTCACTTTCTTGTAAATACAAGCTTCTCTGTAAACTTGTATAACCTCAAATGCTTTGATCACCTCATCAAAGCGCTTATTCCAACTCCGAGATGCTTGCACCAGTCCATAAATGGATCGCTGGAGTTTGCAAACTTTGTCAGCATTCTCTGGATCGACAAAACCTTCGGGTTGCATCATATACAACTCTACCTCAAGGAAACCGTTGAGGAACGCTGTTTTTACATCCATCTCCCAAATTTCATAGTCGAAATAGGCAGCTATTGCTAACATGATTCTGACAGACTTAAGCATCAGTACGGGTGAGAAAGTCTCATCAAAGTCAACTCCTTGAACTTGTGAAAAACCATTTGCCACAAGTCGAGCTTTATAGACGGTGACATTACCGTCTGCGTCTGTCTTCTTCTTAAAGATCCATTTGTTCTCAATGGCCTTTCGCCCTTCAGGTAATACTTCCAAAGTCCATACTTTGTTTTCATACATGGATCCCATCTCGGATTTCATGGCCTCTAACCATTTCTCAGAATCCGGGCCCATCACTGCTCCTTCATAGCTCGTAGGTTCATTGTTGTCCAACAACATGAACTCCAAGACAGGGTTGTCGTACCACTCAGGGGTAGTACGCGGCCTTGTCGACCTACGAGGTTCAATAGCTGCTTGATCCGAAGCTTCATGATCATCATCATTAACTTCCTCTTCTACCGTCGTAGGTTCCACAGAAACATCTTTCTGCGCTGCGCTACTTTCTGGTTGAAGTAAAGGTTCAATAACCTCATCAAGCTCTATTTTCCTCCCACTCAATTCTTTCGAGAGAAACTCTTTCTCAAGAAATGTTCCGTTTTTAGCGACAAACACTTTGCCTTCGGATCTGAGATACAAGGTATACCCGACTGTCTCTTTCGGGTATCCTATGAGGACGCATTTCTCCGCTTTGGGTTCCAACTTTTCAGGTTGAAGCTTTTTGACATAAGCATCACATCCCCAAACTTTAATAAATGACAACTTTGGCTTCTTGCCAAACCACAGTTCATATGGCGTCGTCTCAACAGATTTTGATGGTGCCCTATTTAAAGTGAATGCAGCTGTCTCTAATGCATAACCCCAAAACGATAGGGGCAAATCAGCAAGAGACATAATAGAACGCACCATATCTAATAAGGTTCGATTACGACGTTCGGACACACCATTACGCTGTGGTGTTCCGGGCGGTGTCAACTGCGAAACAATTCCACATTGTCTTAAGTGACTGTCAAACTCATAACTCAGATATTCACCTCCTCGATCAGATCGTAGGAACTTAATCTTCTTGTTACGATGATTCTCAACTTCACTCTAAAATTGCTTGAACTTTTCAAACGTTTCAGACTTGTGTTTCATTAAGTAAATATACCCATATCTACTTAAGTCATCAGTGAAGGTGAGAAAATAACGATATCCACCACACGCTGTAACATTCATTGGACCGCACACATCAGTGTGTATGATTTCCAATAAGTCACTTGCCCGTTCCATTGTTCCAGAGAACGGCGTTTAGTCACCTTGCCCATCAGACATGGTTCACATGTGTCAAGTGATTCAAAATCAAGTGACTCCAAAAGTCCATCAGCATGGAGCTTCCTCATGCATTTTACACCAATATGACCTAAACGGCAGTGCCACAAGAAAGTGGTACTATCATTATCAACTCTACATCTTTTGGCATCAATGTTATGAACATGTGTGTCATCACTATCAAGATTCAATATGAATAAACCCCTAACAATGGGTGCATGACCATAAAAGATATTACTCATATAAATAGAACAACCTTTATTCTCTGATTTAAATGAGTAACCATCTCGCAATAAACAAGATCCAGATATAATGTTCATGCTTAACGCCGGCACTAAATAACAATTATTCAGGTTCATCACTAATCCCGATGGTAATCGAAGAGAGAGCATGCCGACGGCGATCACATCAACCTTGGAACCATTTCCCACGTGCATCGTCACTTTGTCCTTTGCCAGCCTTCGTTTATTCCGTAGTTCCTGCTTTGAGTTGCAAATGTGAGCTACTGAACCGGTATCGAATACCCAGGAACTACTACGAGAGCTAGTAAGGTACACATCAATAGCATGTATATCATATATACCTTGTTTGTCGTTGGACGCCTTCTTGTCAGCCAGGTACTTGGGGCAGTTCCGCTTCCAGTGACCAGTTCCTTTGCAATGAAAGCACTCAGTTTCTGGCTTAGGTCCATGCTTGGGCTTCTTTGCAGGAGTAGCAACTGCTTTGCCATCCTTCTTGGTTTTACCCTTCTTGCCCTTGCCTTTGACTTTGCCATTTTTCTTGAAACTAGTGGTTTTATTGACCATCAACACTTGATGTTCTTTCTAGATTTCAGACTCAGCGACTTTTAACATCGCAAACAGCTCGGCGACTGACTTGTTCATCCCATGCATGTTATAGTTCATCACAAAGCTCTTGTAACTAGGTGGCAGTGATTGAAGAACTCTGTCAGTGATCGCCTCTGGCGGAAGGGCAATTCCCAACTCCGCTAGACGAGTTGAATACCCAGACATTCTGAGTATATGTTCACTAATAGACCCGTTCTCCTCCATCTTGCAAGCATAGAACTTATCGGAGGTTTCATACCTCTCGATGCGGGCGTTCTTCTGAAAGATAAACTTCAACTCCTGGAACATCGCATATGCTCCATGACGTTCAAAACGTCTTTCAAGTCCCGGTTCTAAGCCATACAATATTGCACACTGAACTATTGAGTAATATCCAGTACGTGCCTCCCAAGCGTTCTTAACGTCTTCGGAGGTCATGTCTTCTGGTTGGTCACCAAGCGGTGCATCAAGGACATATGATTTCTGGGAAGCCGTGAGGATAATCCTCAGATTACGGGCCCAGTCAACAAAGTTACTTCCATCATCTTTTAGTTTAGCTTTCTCTAGGAATGTATTAAAATTCAGGGGTGCTACTATGCAAGCCATTGATCTACAACATAAATATGCAAAGTTCATTTAGACTATTGTTCAAGATAATGAGTTTAGTTAATCAAATTACTAAAGCTCCCACTCAAATTGACATCCCTCAGGTCATCTGAGTGTCACATGATCCAAATCCACCAACTCAAGTCCGATCATCACGTGAGTTGAGGTGGCTTCAATGGTGAACATCATTATGTTGATCGTATCTACTATATGACTCATGTTCGACCTTTCGGTCTCTTGTGTTCCGAGGCCATGTCTGTACATGCTAGGCTCGTCAAGTTTAACCCAAGTGTTCTGCGCGTGCAACACTGGCTTGCACCCGTTGTATGTGAACGTAGAGTCTATCACACCCGATCATCACGTGGTGTCTCAACACGACGAACTTTCGCAACGGTGCACACTCGGGGAGAACACAATTTTATCTTGAAATTTAAGTGAGGGGTCACCTTATAATGCTACCGTCGTACTAAGCATAACAAGGTGCATAAAAGGATTAACATCACATGCAATTCATAAGTGACATGATATGGCCATGAACTTGTGCTTTAGATCTCCATCTTGAAAGCACCGGCATGATCTTCGTCGTCACCGGCATGACACCATGATCTCCATCATCTTGATCTCCATCAATATGTCACCATCGAGGTTGTCACGCCCTTCATGCTTCTACTACTATTGCTACCGTTTAGCGATAAAGTAAAGCATTACATAGCGCTTAGTGGTTGACACACAGGTCATACAATAATTAAAGACAACCCTATGGCTCCTGTCGGTTGTCGTACTCATCGACATGCAAGTCGTGAAGTTCTATACATCACATGATCATCTCATACATCACATATATCACATCATGTAATTGGACATATCACATCACAACATACCCTGCAAAAATACGTTAGACGTCCTCTAATTGTTGTTGCATGTTTTACGTGGCTGCTACGGGTTTCTAGCAAGAACGATTCTCACCTACGCATTAACCACAACGGTGATACATAATTTGCTTTTCAACCTTCTCAAGGACCGCCTTTGTCGAATCCGATTCAACTAAAGTGAGAGAAACTGCCACCCGCAAGCTATCTAGGCAACAAGTTACATCGAGGGAACCGGTCTCTCGTAAGCGTACGAGTAATGTTGGTCCGGGCCGCTTCATCTCACAATACCGCTGAACCAAAATCCGACCAAGGAAGGAAGCAATCTAAGCATCAACGCCCACAAACCTTTTGTGTTCTACTCGAGATCTCATCGAACCATCAACCTAGCTCATGATGCCACTGTTGGGGAACATTGCATGGGAAACAAAAAATTCCTGCGCACACGCAAACCTATCCATGGTGATGAGCATCTACGAGATGGGGAGTTGATCTACGTACCCTTGTAGATCGCTAAGCGGGAAGTGTTAAGAAACGCGGTTGGTGTAGTCGAACTTCTTCGCGATCCAAATCGCCGAGCGTCCCACGATCCAATCATGAACTGTCCCACGATCCAATCACGAACCATCCCACGATCTCTTCACGATCCGTCCCGCGATCCAATCACGATCGTCTCGTGGCCTTGATCACGATCCTTCCGATCTAGTACCAAACGGACGGCACCTCCGCGTTCAGCACACGTGCAGCTTGATGACGATCTCCGCCGTCTTGATCTAGCAAGAGGAAGTGGAGAGGAGGAAGAGTTCACCGGCAGCGTGACGGTGCTCCGGTGATGGTGGTGGAGTTATTCCGGCAGGGCTTCGCCTAAGCGCTGCGGAAAACCGATCTAGAGGAGCACCGGTGGAACGGGTAGCACGTGGCTGTAAAAACTATGCAAAAACCCTCTATTCCACTAGTATATATAGGAGGGAGGGAGGAGAAGAGGCAGCCAAGCCTCCAAGCCAAGGAGGCTTCGGCCGAAGCCAAGGGGGAGGAATCCTACTCCTCCTCCAATCCTAGTAGGAGTAGGATTCACCCTTTTTGCCTTTTTTCCACCTTTTTCCTTTGGGTTTCTTTCTCCTAGCTGCATGGGCCTGTTGTGGCTATTCCACCAGCCCACTAAGGGCTGGTTAATACTCTCCCACAGCCCATGAAGCCTCTTGGGTCGAAATACCCCTCCCGGAGGTCTCCCGGTACACTACCGGCACTCCCGGTACACTACCGATGAGCCCGAAACATTTCCGGCGACCAAACTGGGACTTCCTATATATGAATATTTACCTCCGGACCATTCCGGAGCTCCTCGTGATGTCCAGGATCTCATCCGGGACTCCGAACAAACTTCGGTCACCACCATACATAACTCTATACTACCGAAACATCACCAAACCTTAAGTGTGCAGACCCTGCGGGTTCGAGAACTATGTAGACATGACCAAGACACCTCTACGGTTAATAACCAATGGCGGGACCTAGATGTCCACATTGGTTCCTACATATTCTACGAAGATCTTTATCGGTCGAACCTCTATGTCAAGGATTCAGTTAATCCCGTATGATGTTCCCTTTGTTCTTCGGTATGCTACTTGCCCGAGATTCGATCGTCGGTATCTCCATACCTAGTTCAATCTCGTAACCAGCAAATCTCTTTAATCGTTCCGTAATACAAGATCCCACAACTAACAATTAGTCACATTGCTTGCAAGGCTCATTGTGATGTTGTATTACCGAGTGGGCCCTGAGATACCTCTCCGTCACACGGAGTAACAAATCCCAGTCTCGATCCATGCCAACTCAACAGAGACCCTCGGAGATACCTGTAGAGCACCTTTATAGTCACCCAGTTACGTTGCGACGTTTGATACACACAAGATACTCCTCCGATATCTGTGAGTTGCATGATCTCATGGTCATAGGAACATATGCTTGACATGCAGAAAACAGTAGCAATAAACTGACATGATCATAAGCTACGTTTGTAGTTTGGGTCTTGTCCATCACATGATTCTCCTAATGATGTGATCCTGTTATCAAATGACATCTCATGTCCATGGCTAGGAAACCTTAACCATATTTCAATCAACGAGCTAGTTCACTAGAGGCATACTAGGGACATTGTGTTTGTCTATGTATCCACACATGTATCCTTGTTTCCAATTAATACAATTATAGCATGGATAATAAACGATTATCATGAACAGGGAAATACAATAAACACTTTATTTATTGCCTCTAGGGCATATTTCCAACATCAACTTCCTTCTGAAGCTCTATAATTGTATTGGACAACTTGTCCACCTTATCACCAAGAACCTTGATTCTTGTCTCGAAGATCCTCACTAGATTGTTCTAGTTGTCCAGAATCCCCTTGATATCCTTCTGCATGCCCTGGACGGCTGAGATCAGAAGATCCATTTGCTCATTTCTGGATCTAGGGGCTTGAGCACTAGCGGCTTGAACAGCTTCTGCCTCTGCTTGTGTTGTAGCAGATGTGGGATGATCTGGATCCATCACCACAACATTATCCTCAAGTTCTGGTTGTAGGGGCAGATGTGGACGATCTAGAGCAAATATGTGCTTCTCCAACTGAGAGTTGATAAGCAACTGGATGTAGGGTGCATAACAGCAAGAGCGCTTTTGATCAGCAGCAACCCTCTTGATTGTATCAACAATCAAATCCATGACTCTAATCCTGGTGTTCCTGTCAAGGTGGATCAACATGTTGATGGAGTAGCCTCGGATCATCTTGTCATCTCCTGACTTGGGCATCAAGGTATGCCTCAGAATAGTGTTCATGGTTCGGAGACCTGCTTGCAGATAGTAGATGGATCCTAGCTTGTGTGATTGCAACTTGTCTGCAGGGATAGGAGTATACATATCCTTCATGGCATTGTGACTTGCCTTGGGTTTTGAGTATACATCCAGATCACCTTCCTGAGCTTCTGGAACTTCTACAAGTGCAGCCACTCCTTAACAGTGGATTTATACCTTGCACCTTCAGTCATCCATACAATTCTACCATCTCCGTAGAAATGAGCAGTGGAGTAGAATTGCATGATCATCTCGTCGTTCCATGCAGTAAGCTCTCTGACAATGAACTTATCCAGACCAATGCAATGGAAGTTATCTTGGACAGTTGGGAAGTAGTCCACATTATCCTTAATGAACTTCCAATCGACATATCTCATGTCGCTAACAGCTAGGCTCTTGTCAAGCAACATTGTCTCATAAAAATCTTGTTGCTCTCTTGTGTAGAACCTGTAGTCAACAATAGTTTTCCTCCTCTAAGCATAAGGATCTATGGCTCTTCAGGCTCTCAATCCTGAGTCTTTCCTCTTCTTCATGTCTTCAGCAACTAAGTGGTTGGCATCATGCACTGGAAGATGTGGTATGAGCTTCATCAAAGTAGTCAAGTCATCATCATCTTCAAGTCTGGAGGCAGTCCCCTTGTTCTTCTCAGAAGCTGGAATGTATTTAGTAGTCCTCTTGGACTTCTGTGCAGCATCTTTCTTGGAAGTAGGCTTCGTGCTCTTGGAAGTGCCAGTCTTTGGCATAGAATCAGCCATTAGCTTCTTGGCTTTCTTCTTGGGAGGGGCTTTCTCAACATGTTCTTCCTCCTCTTCCTCAGCAGCAGCACCAGCAGCCTCCTCTGGATCTTCATACATAGAGGTAGGCCTGCCAATCACATGGATAATCCTTTTCCTTGACTTGTTCTCCCCTGCCTTCTTAAGAATGGCCTTCCTTGGGGATCAACACAAATTGTGGCTCTAGCACTCTCATGTGAATTGATAGCCTCTGAGCTGGCATAGATCTTGTTGACAACTCTTCTGGATGAAGTAGATTCAGTTGCTGAGTTCTTGGCAGCCTTTTCTTGCTTCTTGGCAAGTATCTCCTCGAGAATGAAATCTGAATCTTCTTCATCAGAGTTGAGCTTATTCCTGGTTCTGGTGGCAGCCTTGGGCAACCCATGAGAGCTGGAGGTGCCTGGATCTGAAAAAGAGCTAGCCTCGGGGCTTGTGCCATAACTCATGTCAACTCCCTGCTCTGCCAAATTCTGACGGTCCGCTGAGCTTGACATACTGACCTTGTGAATAGAGTATAGGAGAGCAGAAGTAGATGAGTCATCACAAAATGGGGCTGGTTTTTGAAATTTGAACAATGGATTTTTAAGATTTTTGCATTCTATCAAATAAATATCGGTACAGCCGAAACAAATTTTTCGGTGGGGCCGAGACTGACTGACTCTCTAACCGAACTTTGGCACCCTTTTTGGTCGGACCTAAAAGAGGAACTCGATTCCACCGACTCAGTTCTCAGCCACACAGAAAATCACATCGGTGACACCGATATCACTGTTTTGGTTCCACCGAGATTTACCGGGCAGACGACAAAACCCTCGAAAATTCCTTATTCGCTAGACTTTGGAGTTTTGAGTGGATGGGGACTCGTGCAAAGGGTGTATCAATGATAAACATGAATCTAATATGCAAGAATCGGATGAGGAGCGCAATAGAGCTCGAATTAGTACCCTACCTTGGCGCAGATCCTCTACGGCGGCAACGAGGGAGAGGATTTCGTCGGCGACGGTGATTCCCAGCGGCGAAGGAGCATAGGAAGACAAGGGCGACGACCAGGGGTCTCGTTGGCGGCAGCTTAGTGTTCTGAGGCGCGATGAATGAGATTGAATTTCAAAGCGTCGGGGACCAGAGCTTATATACCCTCCACTGTCGGTGACACCGATTCTAACTTTTCGGTGTCACCGAGTTCCTCAACTATCAGTTGACAGGGAAACTCGGTGTAACCGAGAAAATGGAATCGGTGGTACCGAGATTGAAAACCAGATCAACCCTAGGCAATCGATGAGACCGAGATTTTGTGGTTGGTTCCACCGAGATGCACTTGGGAGGTTTTAATGGTCAGTCCTTGTCGACACGGAACTCCGAGTGCTCCAAGACCCCCGGGAGAGAAGAGTCCTCCCCAAGTCGCCTCCTGAGGGGCGGAGATCTCTATGCAACACTCAGCCACGGGAGGTCAAGGATGACGCAAGACGGGCCAGGCAGGCACCAGCGCGCGTTGAGAAGACAGTTGCATCTTTGATGCAAAGGGGGAAAGGACGTACGCAGGTTCCCAAAGCGTCGCACCAAAGGTTTCCAATTCGGTGCAATAAGACCGGGCCAGCATGCTCCATGGGACGGACGTCATCGCCGAGCCCACCACTGCATCACCATCGGCTACTTTGCACGTGAAGACCACCTTTTATCAGGATAAGGATGTACTCCTTGTTCGGTTGTCCCCCTTCGAATTTGGCCGTTGTGGGAGCCCTTCCCGCCATTGCGATAAGGGAATAGGACCCGGGCCACTATAAATAGAGGATAGGCCATTCGGTAGAGAGAGAGATTGAACACCACCAAAACGCCCTCGCGAGGTTGCACACCACTGTACTAGTTCATCCACAAACCTCCTCGTGAGGCAATCCACCCAGAGTTAGGAGTAGGGTTTTAAGCTTCACAGCGGCCCGAACCTGGGTAAATCCTTGTGTTCTGGTCCTCTTCCCGTGATTGTGTGAGTTCACCGGGCTAGATCGTCGTCGGTGAGCTTCATGCCGGGGTGGTGGGGATCTTCACACACGCCCCTGAGTTCGAACCTCTTTGGGTTTTGCAGAGCGCGAAATCCGACAACATTGACTTAAGCCTCCCGCAAGCTAGAGTGATACTTTCTCCTTCACGAGGCCAAAAATTATATATAATTCCGATCACAATGAACTAGATGCATGGGATAAAACTTTTGGTGAAATTCCAATTGCAAATGATTCCAGTTCCATGATCCAATATCATCACATAGCCTATACCATGTCAATGCTTTTCTATCAAAAGATAAAGGGAAAAACTTCCTAACTTCATCTCCAGGTAAACCTGCAAGCTTAAATAATCCACAATATTCATTCACATATAAGATGTGAGAGCCTGGCTTAATAGGAATGATAGACTACTCATATCAACAAGGAATTCCTTCTTTTCCAGGAGCCCATTCAAAAAGAACTCCAAAGTTAAGCATGCTTGGCTTGGAGCAATTCTAGGATGGGTGACTGACCGGGAAGTTGCTCCCGGGTGCATGAGTGAGGACAAAGTGCACAGGAAAGACTAGTGTTGGTCTGTGGGGCCAGTCTAGATCCCGCCAGGCATAACACGGTGTTACAATTGGTATTAGAGCCAACCCTTGCGGTTACATGGGCATGCATGGGTCAGGTGCACGGGCATGTGACGCATGGCATGTGTGGTCCGTCGTGGCACACAGCATGGCACATGTGCCGGACTGGACGCGCATACGTGTGCCAAAAGGGAATGTTCCTGATGGGCCGACGAGCATGTCGGTTCCTTTGAGTGGGGGTGTATGTGAGAGCCTGGGTTAATAGGAATGACAGACTACTCATATCAACAAGGAATTCCTTCTTTTCTGGTAGCCCATTCGAAAAGAACTCCAAAGTTAAGAGTGCTTGGCTTGGAGCGATTCTAGGATGGGTGACCGACCGGGAAGTTGCTCCCGGGTGCGCATGAGTGAGGACAAAGTGCGCAGGAAAGACTAGTGTTGGTTTGTGGGGCCAGTCTAGATCCCGCCAGGCATAACAGGGTGTTACATAAGAGGTGCATATCAGGATTTTCAGTTCCATCTCCAGCATAAAGTTTAGCAAGCAAGGGTGTTACATAAGAGGTGCATATCAGGATTTTCAGTTCCATCTCCAGCATAAAGTTTAGCAAGCAATTGTTCTAACATACCCGAAGGAATTTCATAAGTAACATTTTCAGTAGATGCTATAGGTTGAGGGGCAACTAATTGTGGTTCCGTTCGAGGTGAAGATACCCCGAACAAACCCCTCAAAGGATTACTTTCCATAGTAACAAGTGACAGTAAATTTCAGCATGTAGTATAAATTTTCCTTACCGACTTCCGCTTACCAAGAGCGCTTCACTCCCTGGCAACGGCACCAGAAAAGAGTCTTGATGACCCACAAGTATAGGGGATCAATCTTAGTCCTTTCGATAAGTAAGAGTGTCAAACCCAACGAGGAGCAGAAGGAAATGACAAGCGCTTTTCAGCAAGGTAATTTCTGCAAGTACAGAAATTGTAGGTAACAGATAGTTTGTTAGCAAGATAATTGGTAACAAGCAAGTAACAGTAATGGTAAACAAGGTGCAATAAGATAGCCCAATCCTTTTGTGGCAAAGGATAGGCCAGAACAATCACTAGTAATAGGCAAAGTGTTCTTGAGGGTACACGGGAATTTCGTCTAGTCACTTTTATCATGTTGGTTTGATTCATGTTCGCTACTTTGATAACTTGATATGTCACTAGACCGGTGCTAAGGTGTTGTTCTTGTTAGATTTAGGGCTCCACAAAACCCACAAGGTTCGAACACTGGGGTGTGCTCGTCCTGCGGTCCTAATCTACCTCGCAGCCTCATGGTGGTTCATGAATGGAAAACCAACATATGCCCACGGTTTTAACCAGGTTCAAGCCACCTTGCGGTGTAATATCCTAGTTCTGCTTTTGGTGGATTCGCCTCACGAGGACGCTATGGATGAACTAGTACAGTGGTGGGGTGGCCTCACGAGGACCTTTCGTGGTGATGAACTAGCTCTACTCCCCCTTCTATGATGGGAATGGATGGCTATTTATAGGGGCCACGGTCCTCTTCCCTCATTGAATAGGCGGGAAGGGATCCACAACGACCAAATTTGAAAGGGGATAGGAGGTACATCTTATCCCGACTAAAGGTGGTCCTCGCGTGCAAAGCTTCTGGGGTGACGCAATGGTGGGCTCGGCGATGACATCCGTCCTACCGAGATCATGGTCTCGGTCTCGTTGCACCGGGAAGGAAACCTTTGGGGGATTCCTTGGGAACCCGCGGATGTCCTTGTTTCCTTAGCATCAAAGAGGAAACTGCCCTCCCTCTACGCCTACTGGTGCTCGCCTGGCTCCATGGTCAGAACCCACGTCATCCCATCCTCGGGTGGTTGGGCGCTTGCATAGGAATCTCTACTCCTCGAGAGGCAGCCTGGGGGGATGCTACTCTTCGAAGGTCTTGACGTCGTCCTCCTCGTGAGGCGGGGGTCCCTCTCAAGGGTCTTGGCCGTAGGAGCTTGTTGCTGGTTCGTACCGCGCCATTGTGGTGGGCCACGTGCTGGGCCGCAGGCAAGCAAGTCTAGGTACCTCCGGTCCCAGAACGGCGACAGTAGCCCCCGGACCTAAGGCACGCCCGGACTAGCTTCTGGATGAAGCCAAGGAAGGGAGACAGGAGTGTCGTGGGTCCCAATCGCCTGCGGGCCGAACTCGACGCGTGGTGCATAATGAGGCACGGATGCCCCCACTTACCCACGTCGCCCCGGCGACCGCCCTTGCTGACAAAATCCTGGTGCGTGTAGCGGAACCGGCATTGCCCCACTGAGCGCTTGCCTCCGACTGCTCCTTCCTCCTCTGGATCTCACTTCTGCTCCACCCGGCCTCTTTGACATGGCTCCCCAAAAGAAGAGGGGTAGGGCCCCGAAGACATCGGGCTCCCGGCCAGGGCCGGAGCCCGCGCTTGACCGGTCCATCCTGCTCAATCTTGAAGGGTTGGACAAGGTCCGTCGTGCACTTGCTGCCGACACCAACGAGTGGGGGTGACGCCGATCTAGCCCTCTTCCCGCTCTTCGGTTGATCTAGGAGCTACAGATATCCCCCTTCATCTTCATGCCCTCTTCTACAACTTTTTGTCGCCGTTTTCTGATTTTTCTTCATCGATGTGCTCTCACACTACCAAATCCACACCTTGCATCTTGATCCCTAGTTTGTTGTCCTTCTCTCCGCCTTTGCGTTTCTGTGCGAAGACTTCATGGGCATCTCCACATCCGTAGCCTTGCTCCATCATTTCTTCTCCCTACAAAGGGTTACTAGCAAGCAATGCTCGGGATGCGTATCGCTTCGAGTGGTGGAGGCGAGGGCAAACGCGATCCCTAACACCGAGCTTCATCCGAACGCAGATGGCTTCCGGAGGCAGTGGGTGTTAGTTCATGCCATCGTGTGCAACCCCCTGCTCCAAGTTCCGATGACTCCGGCGGAACCGGGCCTGGGTTGGGGGCACACAAGGCTTGTCGAACCAAATATCGCACGGATCACTGACAAGTTGAGCAACCAGAAGAAGGCGGATGTGACGATGGTAATGGTGGTGAGGGAGTTCGTCCATCGGTGAATCGCTCCCCTTCAGCGTCATTCTCGTCCCATGTGGTCCTTCACTGTCATGGACAACCCTATGAGGCTCCAGTTATCTTCTCTTTCTGCCGACGTGCTATGCGAAGTGCTCCTCCTTCTGACCGGAGGGAAGCCTCCTGAGATTCCCATGGAGGGGCTTCCCTTGTACTGCTACCAGGAAGGAAGAGCATTCGCCCTAAAGATGTCGTGCTTCGATGAGTGGGGGCGCTTCCTGAGGGCCCTGTCGGGCCTCATGGCGGTCCCCTCTCGGTGGCGTCGTGCTTCCGAGGCCCTCTGGTTCGTCCCCCTCAAGCGCCCACCTTAGCCCCTCCAAGTGGGGAAGGGGTCTCTACGCCAGAGGGTGACGTTGTCGCCCCTGCCGCACTATGTCGCTCGCCTGGTGTTGCCGAGCCTCCCCAGGGTCCTTGCGTGCACCAGTGGGAAAGAGAGGTTGGGGCCACAGTGGCCCTGCGCCATGGCCTTGAAGTAAACGGAAGTGGGTCCCCATAGACGAGTAAGTGTCTGCCCTTCTTTGCTCCCCTTACGAGGTGCTCCTCTGACTTCTTGTTCCTTAGGCCCTTTCCTGCCGAGGTGACGAGCGTGCCCCCGCCACCGCCTCTCGTGGTCTTTGAGCCTCCAGCTTCCCGGCTCCTCACGGGGAGCATGACGATGCATGAGGAGATGCCCATATCTAGGCGAAGGTTACCTCGGGGGGATTTCTAGTCTGAGTTTCCCGTGTCTTCCTTCTAGCAAGGACCTCAGCTGGCTAGAATAGGGATGAGGCCTCCCCTTACAGTCTTCTCCAGCACTGAGGCGCCCAATGCACCGACGTCGTCCTCGGGTAGTGAGATAAGTTCCCAAGGGGCTTGGCCCCAGGCTGAGGTGCCAGGCCATGGAAGCTCAGCCTCCGAGCCCTTGGCGAGGGTCAGCGGACCCTCACACTCCTTTCCTGCCGACTGGAGCCCCGGCCGAGCACTGGAGCTTGCTTGTGGTCACAGTACAGTTCGACATGGTCTCCTTTGAAATGTTGTGAGCGCGCTGGGCCGCCTTGGGATAGAGCTCAACAATGTTGACTGTACCTCAAGGCGGAGCAGCAACGCCTGACACGTGAGTGGTGGCGCCTTGAGGTTGCCATTAACTTTAGACGGCTTTAGCGCAAGCACGCCCGCATGAAAGTCGAGGAGTCCCTGAAGAGGAGTCCCTCGGCGGGCAGGCCATCCACGGGCGAAGCGCGGCTCCATGCCCAAGAGGATTCACTGAAGTTGGAGGCCATGGAGCAGGGCCTGGAGCGCGAGCGGATGGAGGCGATGGAGCATCAGGTGGCTGATGCCGAGGATTCTTTTTCCGCTCGTGAGGCGAGGATCCGCGAAGAGGTTGATGAGGAGGTGGCGCGGCCCCACAGAATTCTTGCTCATGACTATCGCGAAAGGCTGAAGCTTCAGGAATCCCGCTTCTGTCGGTGGCGCAATGAGTTGAAGGCTGACGTGGACAACCTCAGGAAGAGGTTGGCGGCGGCAGAGTGGCACGAGAGGGCCGCGGCGGATGCCCAGGCCACCGCCAAGGCGAGCTATCCTTCCTCTGCTCACAGGTGGAGAATGTCGCTTCCCACGCGGAGAAGGCCTCGGAAAAAGAGAATCGGGCCCGGGGGCTTCAGCACACACGCTCCAAGATGTTCCAGGCCCTCGAGGGAAGGGCCAACCGGGCCCTAAGAACCATCTCTGACGAGAGCATGCCAAGTACGCTTGTCGCCGATGACGTCGGCTACCTTTGCTTCTTCACCCAGATCATGGAGCGCCTTGAGGGTGGTGCGGAGAAGGTCCGCCAACTCATGGAGGAGAAGAGTTGTCACCTCCTTGCGCGTCTTCTCGTGTCTTCAGCCATCTCCTTCGCTCCAACACCAACTTCAACTTCGAGTCCGTGATAGCCTCATTCCCGAGGTGATTCGGGGCCCCCTGGAGGACTGGGTGGAGGATCACATGGATGACTTGGTCGCGGAGTTCGCCCCTGCTAAAGGCGAGGGTCATCCTACCACCGGGGAACGTGAGTCCAGAACAGTTGCAGCGATGGCGGCAGTGACAACGACGGTAGTGCCTCTCCTTAGGTTGCCCTTCCCTGTTTTCCTGTAAAGATTTGAACATGGCCCCATGGGGGCGTGAATGTATCTCAGGAGGAACCTCTCTATGATGTGCTAAGTAATATTGTACTTTCTTGCTTCGTGTTCCCTTGCTTGTTACCCGCTTACGGACCCTAAAGAGGGGCAAAAGTTCAATGGAGCTCCCATGTCACATACGCCTGCTGGCTTGGTTGAGAGAGGGTGGTTTCCCAGGGCTTGGCGAGGTGTGCGCACGGGTTGATTCGTGATAGTCATGTCGCGAGCCCCGGGTGCCTTCGTTACGGCCGTTGGGCCGGTCCTCCTTCATGCACAATGGTCCGCCCCTGCTCTCGGGGCGCATAAGAAAGGTTGAGGTTGGCATTCACCAATCTCTTAAAAAACGAGAGTCAAGACACAAACGCAGCATGGAGAAAAAAGTCCCCCCCCCCCTTCTTCCAAATAAGACACAAAAAACTTTAACTTCATTCCAAAAGATGGAAAATTCGGTTACAAAAGAGGGTGAATAACAGCCACATTCGGCACCTAGACTAGTCTTTCCCCAGCGCGAAGCATGGGGCATCCACTGGGCATGGGCATGGTCGTTGAATAACATTGTCGTCCGCCAGCATGGAGCATGGCGCTTCCACTGGGCATGGGTAAAGTCGTTGAATGACAGTGTCATCCGCCAGTGCGGAGCATGCGGCTTCCACTGGGCGTGGGCGAGAACCCCTCCGCGTCCTCGGGGGGCTTCGGGCATATACAGCCCACTCATTCTTATGTGAGAGTGACACAGTTGGAGATAGTCGGGCGGGTACTCCTGGCGCAAGGCCCTGGAGTTCCCGACCGGGTTCTTGTGTCACCCCACACATTTCGGCGCGGTTGCGATCTCCCACTATCCAAACATGAGTGCATTGCTCCTCGCGTGACTGCGGGATTGCGCTCCCGTGGCCCAAACATTAGCGCAACACACCCCACGTGACAGTGGGAGTATTGTGTCGGTGTAGTTGCCTCGGGAGGCACCATGGCGCCAGCCAAGCCTCACCCTGGAGGCCTCATGAGCCCCCAAGCTCTTAGAGCCTCGCTAGCCCCCAGGGTACTGTGTCGGACGCGGGTGGACCACGTTGATAGAATCTTGCCGACCCTCGGGGAGTTGAGCCCTTGTGACCCATTGCTTGGGTCTGTGTTCCCTGCTCGCGAGGGTGCTCATTGTGGCGTGCCCTCACGCGACCCTGGGCGCCCCCTTTGTCGTGCCTAGCTCAACGTGGGGCGCTAGGTGCGCCCTCCTATGCCTAGGGGCGTCGGTGCCCATGGCGCTGGAGCTTGCCGCGATGCTAACCAAAATGTAGGCCTCAATGTGAGGGTTTGGGTTCCCCCATGGTACCTCAACCAACGCCTAGGGGCCGACTTCCCCTGGTTGTGATGTGACGTTGCCTTGGGTACGCATCCCGCGGGCGCACCTGCATCGAGCATCTGCTTGAAGTTGGCCGCCTCCCGTGCTACCTTGAGGTTGGTGGCGCCCGTCTTGGTGAGGCTAACTGCTGCTGCCATCCCCCATGCGGCTGTCGTGATCTCCTATGCGTGTGGCGGAGCGAGTTACTCGATTGCAACACCGATGGATGCGCTCATGCCGAGGGGGCGCGAGCAGGCGGTGGTCTGAGGAGAAGGAGTACAACGCCGGGCGGACCCCGCCCATGCTCCTCAGGTTAGGGGCCATGCGTGCTAACGCATGGTTGTGGTGACGGCCTGCTGGCCGGTGCTTCTGCTTCTTGCGCTGGGGGCGCGGAGGGAGGTAAGGAGCCAGGGCCCTCCTTACGACAGCGACCACCTCGGTGATGTGATCCACCCAGGCATTGTAGCCCCCTTCCGTCAGACAATGGCGAAGGAGCTCGCTGGCCATGAGCAATCACTATAGGAATCAGACGGCAAAGGGCACAAAGGCGGGCGGCAAAGGCCTTTGCTGTTTGCTAACGGACGGCACAAAATTAGGCCCAGCGAACTCCGGCAAAGGGGTTCTTTGTCGTCTACTTTGGCCCAGCGGATGGCAAAGATTCTTTGTCGTCAGCTAGCAGACGGCAAAGGACCTGGACGGCGTACTGCTGACGGCGCCACCGTTAGCTGGCTAGCGGACCCCCCCCCCCCTCTTTCCCGTCTACCGCCCACCCCCTTTGTCGTCTGCCTCCCGCCTCCCTTTTCCGTCTGCCGCCCTCCCACTCTTTGTCGTCTGCCGCCCTCCCACACTTTGTCGTCTGCCGCCCGCCCACCTTTGTCGCCTACCGCCTCCCCCTTTGCCATCTACCGCGGACAGTAAAGAGGCAAAATGGCCCCTGACTGTTTTTCCCAAGTTTCACAGGTGGCCACCGTAGCTTTGTCGTCCGGCGCAGACGGCAAAGAGGTTGTATTGCCTCTTTTTTTTACGTTCAACAATTTTCAAACAAACAATATATGATATGTACATAAATATTTCACAGAAACAATAAGCAACATCCATATATGATCAACCAACAATTATACCAAATTAAAAGTATCAAATGCCACATTGTTTGCCATATTACAGTAGGTTCATCTATACATACATATAGTCTAATCGATACAAATGCCTCAATACATGAAAACAGAAAGTAAACCTAGCACTACATCAAAGCAAGCTACCATGAACTCGTCTCAAATCTGCAAAATTGGAAATAAGAAAGTTAGAAAAATAATACTAGAAGAAGTAGAAGAAGATATAGAATTAGAAGAAGATGAAGAAGATGAAGGGGTTGTTTGGTTTCAAGACAAAACTAGCCACACTTTGCCACAACTCAACTTAGGCAACTTTGACCATCTTAGATGTGTGTTTGGTTCTTGTCACAACTAAGGCAAGATTTTTTTATTAGCACTAAGACCCACATGTCATAGACAGAAAAAGTGTGGCAAGATTTCCTTAGGCAAGCCAAAGTGTGGCTAACTATTTGAGCACCGCAAGTAAGGCAAGTGTGGTAAAATTTTGGCAAGCCAAAGTGTGGTAAAATTGTGCCAAGCCAAATTGTGGCTAACTATTTGAGCACCTCAAGCCAAAGTGTGGCAAGATTCTCTCTCTGTCTCCTCTTGTTTTTCTTCTTCTTATTGCTTATTTGTGTCATTTTAGAGCTAACCTAGGTAATTATCAAATTTTTTACCTAACTAAGCTTATTGTGAAATTTTGCAAGAAAATAAGCCAAGTCTATGGCATCTATGAGGTTACCAAGTCTATTATGTCATTTTTGAGTTAATTAAGCTTATTATGTGAGTGTGGAGGAAACAATGCAAAGTATAGGTCATTTTAGAGATAAGTTAGGTACAATATACCATTTGGGAGGTAAGTAAGCTTACTATGTCATTGTAGAGGAAACAAAGCTAAGTTAGGTAAAATATGACATTTGTCTAAGTGTTAAGTTGTCATTCTGCTAAGTTTGTCTAAGTTCTATGTTTGTATTTGTTTGAGAAAATGAGCCAAGTAAGTGGCATCTTAATTAGGGCTTGTTGTCCTCATCATCACGGAGGTGAAGCACCGGGGTTGCTGGGTCGTGCGATCCGGCTCGGGGGTTATGCTGTACCAAAGACCATTTGCGTTAGCATGATGACGCTAAAATGTTAAGACTAGTAACTAATGAACATTGAAATGAAACTCAACGTTCCAGCCATGGTAATGACTGGCATCGGCGGAGGGGTCTGTCTGGTCTTCTCGCGCAAAGTCTGCACATTTGGTTTTGCCAAGTCAATCAAATTGGTTATTAATGAAAAAAACATGTAGTGCATGATTTGGCTAATATGAAGAAGAAAATTACCACGATGAGCTCGTACATAGCCCGGTTAGACACATCGTTTCGTGCCCTTCCCTCCTCCAACAACTTAGCCGTCCTCTCCTCCAGATCCATCTTCTCCTTCGCCGCCTATCGGGCCTGTTCCACCAGAAGCACCTAGGTTGTCTCTCTCTCTTTCTGCAGAGCAGCCTGTGACACAACTCCTCGTTAGCATTGTAATCATCTTTGTTCGCACACACAATGTAATGGAGGAAACTTACCTGAGTCCGTATGACTAACCTCAATGGCGAGCTGGACTGGCCGTGGATGAGGCGGCATCTCAGGACAGGAGCTTGTTTGGCGCGCCTTGATCTGCCGGAGAGTGCTCAAAGACCGTATATGTCCATCTCCAATGGCTATTGAGCCATGGGGCCTCTCGTGTCCAGCTATCATCACCGGGTCTGGATCAAGTCTGGCTCAGGTTGAAGTCCTCCCCATTCACTGCCTTCCCCACATCTTTGTACCTCACGAGCTTGTGTTGGGAGGAAACGTTGGTGAAGTTCTCGGGATTATTGACGTCAGACTCAGAGAATGCCTTGACCTTCTTGTATGAGGCAGTATGGGCCATGGCATAGAAGTCATACACCTCTGGCACCTCCGTCTTATTGTGATGAGCCTACAAGAGAGGAACAAAGTATTAATAATGGGTAAACCTAGCACCACAAGAATGAATTGCAGGAATCATGAAGCAAACCACATACACAGTTCCACCCGAACTGATAAATGTTGGCATTGCTTTCATGGTGTGGCACACCTTCCATTTGGGCATGGCGTGCCTTGGCATCGTCGTGGATGACTCGACATTGGTCAGAGCACCATTCATTCACCAACGCCTCCCAACAACCCATCTTATCCGCATAGCATCTCGGGGGCACCTAAGTTAGTAAAGAGAAATTTGAGAGCTTCGCCTATGAATCAAAGCAAAGGAAACTAAGTACAAGGCCTTAAGAATAGGTAATTACCTTCATGTATTGGTCCTTGTCCAGAAAGTTTCAGCGGGACAACGACTTAGCCTTCTTAATACGCTGCGAGGCGTAGTAGTCTCGAACAGCCTGTACCCAAGCCTTGTGCCATAAGTTCTGTAGTAGGATCCTACACTCGTAATCGATAAGCTTTGCCACGGACTCCTCGTATCCCTCGTCACACCTTTAGAAGGTCTACAATCAAAAGAGACAGGTCTGCAATCAAAAGAGACAACGTTGATTAGTACAATAACTAGCTATTATTGATTGTTAATTGTGTAAAGGAGAAATTACCTAGAACTTCCTGATGACCATGTCGGCCCTCGTGTGTCACAACACACCATCGATCATCTCCTCCGGCGGGGCCGGGGCAACCAAGTAGTGCTCCCATTTCAATCCTACATCTTCTTGCTGACCCTCGTCGGGCAACATGACAAACCCCGGGAAGTTATGCCGTAAAATCACACCAAGGATAGAGTTGGGCCTGCGGACATCCTTGGCATGAATCCAACGCCCGCAGTATGACAAAGCCAACGCATTAGATATGTGAAGAAACATGAAAGAAAAAGGTTTAAAAAGAGTAAATGCACTTACTTTAGTGACTCAGACTTAATCAGCCACCTCTGCTCATGGGTCACCGGCACGGGCGGGAGCTGTGTACACCCATGCTGGTAGACGGTGCCCTCAACCACCTCATCCTTGCTATCAAAAAGTTGATCCCCGCCACCATCAGCATGGCCACTCGGCTCCAGCTGATACAGATCCGGCCAGGTATCCCATCTGGTGGAAGCCTGTGGAGTCTCGTAGGATGAAGCGTCTGGCACAGGAGTCTCGCGGTACGAATTGTCTGGCACAAGAGTCTCGTGGGTCGAAGCATTTGGGACAGAAGGATCATCGACCCTAGGCTCATCGACAGGAGTCCTTGTAGCCTCCACCTCAGACGAGTCCACCGTAGCAGTCATGTGCTCGGGTGAATCAGTTGGGTGTGGCGGCAAGGAAGGCATAGCATCCTTCATACCTCTCCTGCGGCCGGCACATGTAGCTTTAGGAGCTCTCTTCTTCCCCCGGCCACCTCTACCGGTGGGCAAATTCACCAATGAAGAAGTGCCCAAGGGTGACCCAATACTGTCATACAACGCTCTTCGGAGAGTTTGGGTTGGAATGGAAGTACCCCTCCCACCATGCGCCGACGAAGGATCCTCGGATCGCTCTTGACCCACGCCCACCATATTTCAACACCTGCCATGACAAATAGTAAACGAAATTAGTACAACATAAAAAATTGAATACCAACATGAATAATAATATGTATATATATAATTTGAGTGTATCATCATCCTGTATACCTGACATGAACTAATAATAATCTTCATTGTCTATATATGCTCCGGGATCAATAAATGCATCATCATCATCACTATCATTAATAAATGCATCATCATCACTATCGGGAGCAACATGTGGAAGGCCTCCTTTATGTAACCGGTTAAGCATTGAGAGGTCATCCGCAGCAGTAACTATTGGAAATATGCCCTAGAGGCAATAAATAAAGTGTTTATTGTATTTCCTTGTTCATGATAATCGTTTATTATCCATGCTATAATTGTATTAATTGGAAACATGGATACATGTGTGGATACATAGACAAACACAATGTCCCTAGTATGCCTCTAGTGAACTAGCTCGTTGATTGAAAGATGGTTAATGTTTCCTAGCCATGGACATGAGATGTCATTTGATAACGGGATCACATCATTAGGAGAATGATGTGATGGACAAGACCCAAACTACAAATGTAGCTTATGATCATGTCAGTTTATTGCTACTGTTTTCTGCATGTCAAGCATATGTTCCTATGACCATGAGATCATGCAACTCACAGATATCGGAGGAGTACCTTGTGTGTATCAAACGTTGCAACGTAACTGGGTGACTATAAAGGTGCTCTACAGGTATCTCCGAGGATGTCTGTTGAGTTGGCATGGATCGAGACTGGGATTTGTTACTCCGTGTGACGGAGAGGTATCTCAGGGCCCACTCGGTAATACAACATCACAATGAGCCTTGCAAGCAATGTAACTAATTGTTAGTTGCGGGATCTTGTATTACGGAACGAGTAAAGAGACTTGCCGGTAACGAGATTTAACTAGGTATGGAGATACCGACGACTGAATCTCGGGCAAGTAACATACCGAAGAACAAAGGGAACATCATACGGGATTAACTGAATTCTTGACATAGAGGTTCGACCGATAAAGATCTTCGTAGAATATGTAGGAACCAATGTGGACATCTAGGTCCCGCCATTGGCTATTGACCGTAGAGGTGTCTCGGTCATGTCTACATAGTTCTCGAACCCGCAGGGTCTACACACTTCAGGTTTGGTGACGTTTCGGTAGTATAGAGTTATGTATGGTGGTGGCTGAAGTTTGTTCGGAGTCCTGGATGAGATCCTGGACATCACGAGGAGCTCCAGAATGGTCCGGAGGTAAATATTCATATATAGGAAGTCCCGGTTTGGTCGCCGGAAAAGTTTTGGGCTCATCGGTAGTGTACCGGGAGTGCCGGTAGTGTACCGGGAAACCTCCGGGAGGGGTATTTCGACCCAAGAGGCTTCATGGGTTGTGGGAGAGTATTAACCAGCCCTTAGTGGTCTGGTGGAATAGCCACAACAGGCCCATGCATCTGGGAGAAAGAAACCCAAAGGAAAAAGGTGGAAAAAAGGCAAAAAGGGTGAATCCTACCCTACTAGGATTGGAGGAGGAGTAGGATTCCTCCCCCTTGGCTTCGGCCAAAGCCTCCTTGGCTTGGAGGCTTGGCTGCCTCTTCTCCTCCCTCCCTCCTATATATACTAGTGGAATAGAGGGTTTTTGCACAGTTTTTACGGCCACGTGCTACCCGTTCCACCAGTGCTCCTCTAGATCGGTTTTCCGTAGCGCTTAGGCGAAGCCCTGCCGGAATAGCTCCACCACCATCACCGGAGCGCCGTCATGCTATCGGTCATATTCCTCCTCTCCACTTCCTCTTGCTATATCAAGATGGTGGAGATCGTCATCAAGCTGCACGTGTGCTGAATGCGGAGGTGCAGTCCGTTCGGTACTAGATCGGAAGGATCGTGATCAAGGCCACGAGACGATCATGATTGAATCGCGGGACGGATCATGACGAGATCGCAGGACGGTTCGTGATTGGATCGCGGGACGCTCTGCGATTTGGATCACGAAGAACTTCGACTACACCAACCGCGTTTCTTAACGCTTGCCGCTTAGCGATCTACAAGGGTACGTAGATCAACTTCCCCTCTCGTAGATGCTCATCACCATGGATAGGTTTGCGTGTGCACAGGAAAAAAAATTCCCATGCAACGTTCCCCAACAGTGGCATCATGAGCTAGGTTGATGGTTCGATGAGATCTCGAGTAGAACAAAAAAGGTTTGTGGGCGTTGATGCTTAGATTACTTCCTTCCTTGGTCGGATTTTGGTTCAGCGGTATTCTGAGATGAAGCGGACCGGACCAACATTACTCGTACGCTTACGAGAGACCGGTTCCCTCGACGCACCTTGTTGCCTAGATGGCTTGCGGGTGGCAGTTTCTCTCACTTTAGTTGAATCGGATTCGACAAAGGCGGTCCTTGAGAAGGTTGAAAAGTAAATTATGTACCACCGTTGTGGTTAATGTGTAGGTGAGAATCGTTCTTGCTAGAAACCCGTATCAGCCACGTAAAACATGCAACAACAATTAGCAGCTATCTAATGCTTTACTTTATCGCTAAACGGTAGCAATAGTAGTAGAAGCATGAAGGGCGTGACAACCTCGATGGTGACACGTTGATGGAGATCATGGTGTCGTGCCGGTGACGATGAAGATCATGCCAGTGCTTTCAAGATGGAGATCTAAAGCACAAGTTCATGGCCATATCATGTCACTTATGAATTGCATGTGATGTTAATCTTTTTATGCACCTTGTTATGCTTAGTACGGCGGTAGCATTATAAGGTGATCCCTCACTTAAATTTCAAGATAAAATTGTGTTCTCCCCGAGTGTGCACCGTTGCGAAAGTTCGTCGTGTTGAGACACCACGTGATGATCGGGTGTGATAGACTCTACGTTCACATACAACGGGTGCAAGCCAGTGTTGCACGCGCAGAACACTTGGGTTAAACTTGACGAGCCTAGCATGTACAGACATGGCCTCGGAACACAAGAGACCGAAAGGTCGAACATGAGTCATATAGTAGATATGATCAACATAATGATGTTCACCATTGAAGCCACCTCAACTCACGTGATGATCGGACTTGAGTTAGTGGATTTGGATCATGTGACACTCAGATGACCTGAGGGATGTCAATTTGAGTGGGAGCTTTAGTAATTTGATTAACTAAACTCATTATCTTGAACAATAGTCTAAATGAACTTTGCATATTTATGTTGTAGATCAATGGCTCGCATAGTAGCACCCCTGAATTTTAATACGTTCCTAGAGAAAGCTAAACTGAAAGATGATGGAAGTAACTTTGTTGACTAGGCCCGTAATATGAGGATTATCCTCACGGCTTCCTAGAAATCATATGTCCTTGATGCACCGCTTGGTGGCCAACCAGAAGACATGACCTCTGAAGACGTTAAGAACGCTTGGGAGGCACGTACTGGAGATTACTCAATAGTTCAGTGTGCAATATTGTATGGCTTAGAACCGGGACTTCAAAGACGTTTTGAATGTCATGGAGCATATCAGATGTTCCAGGAGTTGAAGTTTATCTTTCAGAAGAACGCCCGGATCGAGAGGTATGAAACCTCCGATAAGTTCTATGCTTGCAAGATGGAGGAGAACGGGTCTATTAGTGAACATATACTCAGAATGTCTGGGTATTCAACTCGTCTAGCGGAGTTGGGAATTGCCCTTCCGCCAGAGGCGATCACTGACAGAGTTCTTCAATCACTGCCACCTAGTTACAAGAGCTTTGTGATGAACTATAACATGCACGGGATGAACAAGTCAGTCGCCGAGCTGTTTGCGATGTTAAAAGTCGCTGAGTCTGAAATCCAGAAAGAACATCAAGTGTTGATGGTCAATAAAACCACTAGTTTCAAGAAAAATGGCAAAGTCAAAGGCAAGGGCAAGAAGGGTAAAACCAAGAAGGATGGCAAAGCAGTTGCTACTCCTGCAAAGAAGCCCAAGCATGGACCTAAGCCAGAAACTGAGTGCTTTCATTGCAAAGGAACTGGTCACTGGAAGCGGAACTACCCCAAGTACCTGGCTGACAAGAAGGCGTCCAACGACAAACAAGGTATATATGATATACATGTTATTGATGGGTACCTTACTAGCTCTCGTAGTAGTGCCTGGGTATTCGATACCGGTTCAGTAGCTCACATTTGCAACTCAAAGCAGGAACTACGGAATAAACGAAGGCTGGCAAAGGACGAAGTGACGATGACACGGGAAATGGTTCCAAGGTTGATGTGATCGCCGTCGGCATGCTCTCTCTTCGATTACCATCGGGATTAGTGATGAACCTGAATAATTGTTATTTAGTGCCTGCGTTAAGCATGAACATTATATCTGGATCTTGTTTATTGGGAGACGGTTACTCATTTAAATCAGAGAATAAAGGTTGTTCTATTTATATGAGTAATATCTTTTATGGTCATGCACCCAATGTTAGGGGTTTATTCATATTGAATCTTGATAGTGATGACACACATGTTCATAACATTGATGCCAAAAGATGTAGAGTTGATAATGATAGTACCACTTTCTTGTGGCACTGCCGTTTAGGTCATATTGGTGTAAAACACATGAGGAAGCTCCATGTTGATGGACTTTTGGAGTCACTTGATTTTGAATCACTTGACACATGTGAACCATGCCTGATGGGCAAGATGACTAAAACACCGTTCTCTGGAACAATGGAACAGGCAAGTGACTTATTGGAAATCATACACACTGATGTGTGCGGTCCAATGAATGTTACAGCGCGTGGTGGATATCATTATTTTCTCACCTTCACTGATGACTTAAGTAGATATGGGTATATTTACTTAATGAAACACAAGTCTGAAACGTTTGAAAAGTTCAAGCAATTTCAGAGTGAAGTTGAGAATCATCGTAACAAGAAGATTAAGTTCCTACGATCCGATCGAGGAGGTGAATATCTGAGTTATGAGTTTGGCAGTCACTTAAGACAATGTGGAATTGTTTCGCAGTTGACACCGCCCGAAACACCACAGCGTAATGGTGTGTCCGAACGTCGTAATCGAACCTTATTAGATATGGTGCGTTCTATGATGTCTCTTGCTGATTTGCCACTATCGTTTTGGGGTTATGCATTAGAGACATTTGCATTCACTTTAAATAGGGCACCATCAAAATCCGTTGAGACGACGCCATATGAACTGTGGTTTGGCAAGAAGCCAAAGTTGTCGTTTCTTAAAGTTTGGGGATGTGATGCTTATGTCAAAAAGCTTCAGCCTGAAAAGCTGGAACCCAAAGCGGAGAAATGTGTCTTCATAGGATACCCGAAAGAGACAGTCGGGTGTACCTTCTATCTCAGATCCGAAGGCAAAGTGTTTGTCGCTAAAAACGGAACATTTCTTGAGAAAGAGTTTCTCTCGAAAGAATTGAGTGGGAGGAAAATAGAGCTTGATGAGGTTATTGAACCTTTACTTCAACCAGAAAGTAGCGCAGCGCAGAAAGAATTTTCTGTGGAACCTACGACGGTAGAAGAGGAAGTTAATGATGATGGTCATGAAGCTTCGGATCAAGCAGCTATTGAACCTCGTAGGTCGACAAGGCCGCGTACTACCCCTAAGTGGTACGACAACCCTGTCTTGGAGGTCATGTTGTTGGACAACAATGAACCTACGAGCTATGGAGGAGCAGTGATGGGCCCGGATTCCAAGAAATGGTTAGAGGCCATGAAATCCGAGATGGGATCCATGTATGAAAACAAAGTATGGACTTTGGAAGTATTACCTGAAGGGCGAAAGGCCATTCAGAACAAATGGATCTTTAAGAAGAAGACAGACGCAGACGGTAATGTCACTGTCTATAAAGCTTGACTTGTGGAAAAGGGTTTTTCACAAGTTCAAGGAGTTGACTACGATGAGACTTTCTCACCCGTAGCGATGCTTAAGTCTGTCAGAATCATGTTAGCAATAGCTGCCTATTTCGACTATGAAATTTGGGAGATGGATGTAAAAACAGCGTTCCTCAACGGTTTCCTTGAGGAAGAGTTGTATATGATGCAACCCGAAGGTTTTGTCGATCCAGAGAATGCTGACAAAGTTTGCCAAATCCAGCGATCCATTTATGGACTGGTGAAAGCATCTCGGAGTTGGAATAAGCGCTTTGATGAGGTGATCAAAGTGTTTGAGTTTATACAAGTTTACGGAGAAGCTTGTATTTACAAGAAAGTGAGTGGGAGCTCTATAGCGTTTCTAGTATTATATGTGGATGACACATTGCTGATTGGAAACAATATAGAAATGCTGGAAAGCGTGAAGGAATATTTGAACAAGAGTTTTTCAATGAAGGACCTAGGAGAAGCTGCTTTCATATTAGGCATTAAGATCTATAGAGATAGATCGAGACGCTTAATAGCACTTTCACTGAACACATACCTTGATAAAGTTTTGAAGAAGTTCAAAATGGAACAGTCCAAGAAGGGTTTCTTGCCTGTATTACAAGGTGTGAAGTTGAGTAAGACTCAATGCCCAGTAACTGCAGAAGATAGAGAAAAGATGAGTGTCATCCCCTATGCTTCAGCCATAGGCTCTATCATGTATGCAATGTTGTGCACAAGACCCGATGTCAGCCTTGCCATAAGTATGGCCGGAAGGTTTCAAAGTGATCCTGAAATGGAGCATTGGCAAGCGGTCAAGAATATCCTTAAGTACCTAAAAAGGACTAAGGAAATGTTTCTCGTTTATGGAGGTGATGAAGAGCTCGTTGTAAAGGGTTATGTCGATGCAAGCTTTGACACTGATCCGGACGACTCTAAGTCGCAAACCGGATACATATTTATTCTTAACGGGGGAGCGGTAAGCTGGTGCAGTTCCAAGCAAAGCGTGGTAGCTGACTCTATGTGCGAAGCAGAATACATCGCAGCCTCGGAGGCGGCGAAGGAAGGTGTCTGGATGAAGCAATTCATGACAGATCTTGGAGTAGTGCCCAGTGCACTGAATCCAATGAACCTATTCTATGACAACACTGGTGCCATTGCTCTGGCCAAGGAACCAAGGTTTCACAAGAGGACCAGACACATAAAGCGATGCTTCAACTCCATCCGCGATTACATCTTGGAGAAAGACATAAATATTTGCAAAGTGAACACGGATCTAAATGTTGCAGACCCGTTGACTAAACCTCTTCCAAGGGCTAAACATGATCAACACCAGAACTGCATGGATGTTCAATTCATTACAATGTAAATCACATAGTGATGTGAACTAGATTATTGACTCTAGTGCAAGTGGGAGACTGTTGGAAATATGCCCTAGAGGCAATAAATAGAGTGTTTATTGTATTTCCTTGTTCATGATAATCGTTTATTATCCATGCTATAATTGTATTAATTGGAAACATGGATACATGTGTGGATACATAGACAAACACAATGTCCCTAGTATGCCTCTAGTGAACTAGCTTGTTGATTGAAAGATGGTTAAGGTTTCCTAGCCATGGACATGAGATGTCATTTGATAATGGGATCACATCATTAGGAGAATGATGTGATGGACAAGACCCAAACTACAAACGTAGCTTATGATCGTGTCAGTTTATTGCTACTGTTTTCTGCATGTCAAGCATATGTTCCTATGACCATGAGATCATGCAACTCACAGATATCGGAGGAGTACCTTGTGTGCATCAAACGTCGCAATGTAACTGGGTGACTATAAAGGTGCTCTACAGGTATCTCCGAGGGTGTCTGTTGAGTTGGCATGGATCAAGACTGGGATTTGTTAGTCCGTGTGACGGAGAGGTATCTCAGGGCCCACTCGGTAATACAACATCACAATGAGCCTTGCAAGCAATCTAACTAATTGTTAGTTGCAGGATCTTGTATTACGGAACGAGTAAAGAGACTTGCTGGTAACAAGATTGAACTAGGTATGGAGATACCGATGATCGAATCTCGGGCAAGTAACATACCGAAGAACAAAGGGAACATCATACGGGATTAACTGAATCCTTGACATAGAGGTTCGACCGATAAAGATCTTCGTACAATACGTAGGAACCAATGTGGACATCCAGGTACTGCCATTGGTTATTGACCGTAGAGATGTCTTGGTCATGTCTACATAGTTCTCGAACCCGCAGGGTCTACACACTTAAGGTTTGGTGACGTTTCGGTAGTATAGAGTTATGTATGGTGGTGACCGAAGTTTGTTCGGAGTCCCATATGAGATCCTGGATGTCACAAGGAGCTCCGGAATGGTCTGGAGGTAAAGATTCATATATAGGAAGTCCCAGTTTGGTCGCCGAAAAAGTTTCGGGCTCATCGGTAGTGTACCGGGAGTACCGGGAGTGTACCGGGAAACCTCCGGGAGGGGTATTTCGACCCAAGAGGCTTCATGGTCTGTGGGAGAGTATTAACCAGCCCTTAGTGGGCTTGTGGAATAGCCACAACAGGCCCATGCAGCTGGGAGAAAGAAACCCAAAGGAAAAAGGTGGAAAAAAGGCAAAAAGGGTGAATCCTACTCCTACTAGGATTGGAGGAGGAGTAGGATTCCTCCCCCTTGGCTTCGGCCGAAGCCTCCTTGGCTTGGAGGCTGGGCTTCCTCTTCTCCTCCCTCCCTCCTATATACACTAGTGGAATAGAGGGTTTTTGCACAGTTTTTACGGCCACGTGCTACCCGTTCCACCGGTGCTCCTCTAGATCGGTTTTCCGCAGCGCTTAGGCGAAGCCCTGTCGGAATAGCTCCACCACCATCACCGGAGCGTCGTCATGCTGCCGGTGAACTCTTCCTCCTCTCCACTTCCTCTTGCTAGATCAAGACGGTGGAGATCGTCATCAAGCTGCACGTGTGCTGAACACGGAGGTGCCATTCGTTCGGTACTAGATCGGAAGGATCGTGATCAAGGCCACGAGACGATCGTGATTGGATCGCGGGACGGATCATGACGAGATCGCGGGACGGTTCGTGATTGGATCGTGGGATGGTTCGTGATTGGATCGAGGGACGGTTCGTGATTGGATCGCGGGACGCTCGGCGATTTGGATTGCGAAGAAGTTCGACTACACCAACCGCGTTTCTTGACGCTACCCGCTTAGCGATCTACAAGGGTACGTAGATCAACTCCCCCTCTCGTAGATGCTCATCACCATGGATAGGTTTGCGTGTGCGCAGGAAATTTTTTGTTTCCCATGCAACATTCCCCAATAGTAACCTCTTCTTCTTCCGTCTCTTCTTGTTCTGGCTCAGGGGTGAAGTCGGATTCACTGTCGCTGTCTACCTCAATGTTCTGGAGTGAAGTAGAGCAGTTCTTGAAATGTTTTTTGGAAAGATGAGTTTCTTGGAAGAATTCTCCTTCATATTTGTATGGGTTAGTGTGACGTTCATAATCATCTTCATTGAGGGGAGGTGGTCTAAAATGTGGCGGCACATCATAAACGACATCCCAACCATTCAGATATAGATCAGTTTGGCAGGCCCACGGTAGATATTAAACTTGGGTCGCCTGTTGAGCCATAATATAGACGTTGGGAACATCTAAATGGGTGCTTTGTTTGATTTCGACTAGCCCTATATGTTCATGAGTCCTTCTAGTCTCCTTCGGCTGGAACCAATAACATTTGATGACTACGACGTTTGGTCTATTATCATCAAAGAATATAAGTTCATAAATTGCTTGAACTCTTCCATAATACTCGGCACCTCCTTCGTCGACAGCAGAGACACAACAATTTGTAGACTTTTGGTCGGCCATAGATAGCTCTTTGCCAAAAGTACGAAAGCGATACTCGTTGATGTTGTATCTGTCAAATGAACGGACCTTATAGTCAAAACCATTAGCGACTTGTCTCAGTTCAGGGTCCATAGACTCTCAATTAACCTACAAGCTTGATACGAAAGGATTGTTGCATTATCCTCAAACTAGACGAAGAAATGAAATGGTCTAATGGAAATTACCGTTTGTTTGAACCAAGAGATGAAACCGGGATAGCCGCCTCCATGCTTTGCCAAAAGCTCATACTCTTTGATGGAATCCTTTTGGATCACCGCTCCATCCGAGAATTTGGCGACGTACTGACTGTATCACATATCTAGGAATAAGAGCAGTTCGAAGTAATTAGAAGTTGCGAAACAATGTACCCAAGAACTTACTCGATGTATGACCGCACTTCTGTTAGGTTGTTGAAGACATACAACGAAATGGTCCGCCATTCTTCGACATACAACATTACTCCTTTCGAAGCACTGGTTGGTGAGAGCTTCCCTTGGAATAGGCTAAGGTTGGATCGAACTTTTTCGCGGTCGCCATCATTGTACCGAGGCTTCGGATTATGCAAATGACGACTCTTGGTGTCGTAGTGTGTTGTCATGAAGTTTGCCGCCTCCTTAGTAATGAATGCGTCAACCATCGGTGCTTCAATTCTACGTTTATTTTTACATTTTGCTCGAAGCGTCTTCTGCATCCTCTCAGTTGCAAAGCACCAATAATTTTGCACGCCCCCCCCCCCAATCTTGCCTCAGTTGGGAGATGCAAAATCAAATGTTGCATTGGATTAAAAAAGCATGGTGGAAAGATCTTTTCTAACTTGCAGATCAACTCCGGCGCCAACTCTTCTAATTCATCTAGCACGTCAGGCAATAGTTCTTCCGCAAAAAGAGCGCGGAAGAAATAGCTCAGCTCTGCCAGTACTAGCCATTCATCCTCAGGGAGAAAGCCACGCAACATCACCAGCATTACCCGCTCAAGCCATATGTTCCAATCATGACTCTTGAGACCAAATATTTTCAATTTATCAAGACTCGCTCTCCTCTTTAGATTCGTTGCATACCCATTGGGGAACATCGACTACATTTTCACCCACAAGAGCATTTCCCTCATAGCTAGCCTTCCAAGATTGAACCATGCCTTTGGCTTCCTCCAGATCTTCTTTCCTTTCGGTTGCCGTATGTTTTGTAACAGTTTATCACATAGAGCCTCTTGATTCACTCTAGCCTTAGGAATATCCTTTGTCTTTCCCTCTATGTCGAACAATGTACCAAAAATGGCCTCGGCGGTATTCTTTTCAGTGTGCATCACGTCGATGTTGTGTGGGCAAAGGAGGTCTTTAAAGTAAGGCAGATCCCACAAGCATATCTTGTGAGTCCAAGCATGTTTCGAATTATACCCTTTGAAATACCCTGATGATTTGGATCCGGCTCGACAACATTTATTTTATCCAGGGACTGTTGACCTATCAATGCAGGTGGTGCAAAGTTTTTGACAACTCTACCTTTCATGAAATTCTTCTTGTCTTTTCTGAACTTATGGCAAGGATCCAGGAACTGTCTATGCAAGTCGAAGCAAGAATACTTGCGACCCGCCTGCAGCTAATGAAACTCAAGAGCTGCCTTGCATGTGGGGCACGGGAACCTTCCATGCACACACCAGCCAATGAATAGCACATACGCCAACAAGTCATGCGTCGATTACATGTACGACACATGCATTTTGAAGTTATTTTTGTAGCGGCATCATATGTCTTGATCCCATTATCCCAAGCTTCTTGCAATTCATCCTTAAGCGGTTGCATGTACACATTCATATTCTTCCCCGAATAGTTGGGCCTTGGAATTATCAACGTCAAGAAAATGTTCTTTCTTTTCATAATCTCTCCGGGGGGAGATTGAGTGGAATGACAAATAGAGGCCAGCAACAGTATTGGGTTGCCGTCATACCAAACACTTGGAACTCATCTGTGCTGATGGCGACTCGAGGATGCCTTGGATCTGCCACTTTATCCTTATGTATTGCATCGAAGTGCTTCCACGCAAAAGCGTATGAAGTGTGTCCCAACATTGGATTCCCATCTACATCTAGTTTGGTTCTTTTTCCCAATTTATGCCATGTCATCTCTCTCGCCGTCTCTTCGACCATAAAAAGACGTTGAAGTCTCGGTATGATTGGCATATACCACAGAACATTAACTGGGATTTTGGTATGACTCTTCTCACCCATACCGTTGTCTACCACAACATACATGGAAGAGTTGCAAATGGGACAATACTTCAAGCTCGCATACTCAAGCCTAAATAAGGCACATCCATTCTCACAGGCATCTATCTTCTCATAGGGCATCTTAAGCGCACATAGGATTTTGTCCGGCTGGTATAAATTTGCTGGCAATACATGGCCTTTGGGTAGAAAGCGTCCAAATATCGGCATCATTGCGTTGTAGCATTCTCTATCTAGCTTGAACTGAGCCTTTGGAGCCATTACTTGCGCGATGGCATCCAGCTGACAAAGCTCAGTGTGCTCATGGAGAGGACGTTTTGAAGACTCCAACATTTCATAGAAAGTCTTTGCAAATTCCTCCATCTCATCATCTGAATCCTGAGCATCATCAAAGTCTTTCACCATGTCTTCGATCCCGGTACCATGCTCATTGGTGCGATGACGAACAACCTCAGCTCTGACACGTTGGGCAGACTCAACATGAAATCTCCATGGCGTATAATTAGGCGTAAAACCCCACTTCTGCAAGTGTTTACCCATTTCATCCCGTGTCCACCTTTTATTGTTGTCGCATCGAACATGGGGGCACCAGGTTATTTCTTGGCCATTTGCAAATGCGGCGCCCAGAAACCCCTTCGGTTTTGTTAACCATTCAATGGTCATTTCCTTCTGACTAGGGTGACCGGTGTACATCCAAGCATGACCACTCATCTTGCCTACCTACTAAATAGACAAGAAATATATATATAATCATCATCTATATTCATCCGTTAATCAAGTTTGTCAATTTTATTACGTCCATGCGACCTAGACGCTAATAGGTAGAGATAGGTCCTATTCCCACCAAAGTATGTGTAGATTGGGTTCGTTTTCCCATGCTCTGCTCCGGATCCGGCATAGAATTTCGGCAGCACCTCCCCGCTGTTCTCCTGATACATATCTTGGCAATAAGAAGAGAGGATCTGTACCCGGAGAACAATAGGGAGGCACTGACGAAATTCCGCATCGAATCCGGAACAAAGCATACAGGAAAACAAACCCAATCTACACATAACCGGCCTATCCATGGATAACGCTGGACAATTCAAAGGGATGGCGGTTAATGCAAAGACATGCATATTTATAGATGCTGCCCTTTCGAACGGGAGACGCATATTGGTCATGCATACTGATGATTGAAGACACCTATAGCTAGCAAGATTCATCAGCACGAAGACCGGAACCGAGAAAATTAAGGGGGGCGGGGGAGGAGATATCATTTGTGCTCACCAACGAACGCAGCAGGGGAGCTCGTCAAACGCACGGGGAGGTCGTCGAACAACTGCACATTGAAATTCACCTGATCAACACAAATATGATGTTTTTATAACAAAATCAGAAAATATGTGACCTAACTCATAATTTACAAAACTATGACCTCCTCGGCCTCTGGAAGGCCGAAGAGCACCTTTTCGGTCAACAGGAGGCAGAATAGGTGTCGGGGGTCAAGGGTCAGTAGCGTTGGGAGTCATTGGCGTCGGTGGTCGGGGGTCGGTGGTTGGTGGTGTCGGGGTTTGGGGGTCGGTGGCGTCGGGGGTCGGGGGTCGATGGCGTCGGGGGTCGTGGGTCGATGGCGTCGGGGGTCGGGGGTCAGAGGTGTGGGGGGTCGATGGCATCGGGGGTCGAGGGTTGGTGGCATCGGAGGTTGGGGGTCAGTGGCGCCGGGGGTTGGGGGCTCTTCTCTAATTCTTCTTCTTCTTCTTCTTCTTTCTCCTCCTCCTCCTCCTCCCCCTCTCCTTCTTCTTCTTCATCATCTTCTTCTCCTTCTTCTTTTCCTTCTTCTTATTATTCTTTTCTTATTTTCCCTTTTCCTTTTTCCTTTTTCCTTCTTCTTCTTTTCCTTATTCTTATCTAAACACTATCACTATCACTAACACTAATAACTAGGACTAACCTAAACTAAACTAGCACTAGCACTAACCTAAACTAAACAATAAAAAATAGAAAAAACAGTAAACTAAACTAAACTAGCACTAGCACTAACCTAAACTAACCTAAACTAAACAGAAAAAACAAGCCATTGAATAGTAAAAATAGGAGAGAGAAAAGTAAAAAGCTCACCTTGTAGGGTCGGTGGAGGAGGGCTGCCGCGCTGGTGGAGGAGGGCCGGCACGATGGAGGAAGGCCGCGGAGAGGGGGTAGCGCCGCGTCGAGCTCCGGCAATGGGGCGTCACAGGGAGGCGCGGGTGGAGGAGGGACGACGCGGGGGAGGGGTGGCAAGGGGGAGGGGCTCAGCACGGGTGTGGGGCTCGCCGCGGTGGTGGGGCGGCGAGGGGGGAGGGGGCTCGTCGCGGGGAGTTGCGGTTGTAGGAACGAGAGAGGCATGTCTACAGGGGGGTGAATAGACTACTAGCAGAAATTTAAAACCTAACCTTTTCCCAAGTTGATTGGTTGGCGATTTTAACTATTTTAGCAAGCCTAGCAAGTCTAACAGCCCTACACATGCATGTCTACAAATATGGCAGCGGAAAGTAAATACATTGCACATGTAAGTAAAGAGATGGGATAGGAAGATCAAACACAATAGGAGACGCAAGGATTTTTCCCATGGTTCCGATAGGTGGTGCTATCGTACATCCAGCGTTCATGGAGTCTTCAACCCATGGAGGGGAACGGTTGTGAGAGTCCACGGAGGGCTCTACCCATAGAGGGTCCCACAAAGAAGCAACCTTGACTATTCCATGCGGCTTCCGTCCATGAAGGACTAGCCTCACTATGGGTAGATCTTCACGAAGTAAGCGATCTCCTTGCCCTTACAAACTTCTTGGTTCACTCCACAACACGAAGTAGGAGGCGACACCTAACCAATCTAGGAGGCACCACCCTCCAAAAGGTAATAGGATCGGTAATGACGATAAACTCCTTGCTCTTGTGCTTCAAGATGATAGACTCCTCAACACATAATCTCTCTCTCACAGGTTTAGCTTGGTAGAAGAGATGGGATTGGTGTAATGCAACTTGGGGAGGCTAGAAATCAAGATCCATATGGTTGGAGTGGAAGATCTTGACCTCAACACAAGGGTAGGTAGTTCTCTCTCAGAAAACTGAGTAGGATAGGTATGGAATAGTTCTGAGTGCTTCTCTTTCGAGTGGGTGGTGGTGAAGGGGCATATATAGGCATCTCAAAAATCCAACTGTTACACACAATAAGTCAAACTTGGTGACACCGATGTGTAAATCTCGGTGGTACCGAAGTGACTAAAAGTGGCAACTTTGAATCTCGGATGAACCGATATACAATTCTCGGTTGCACCGACAAGGTGACCAACGGTCAGATTTACCAATCTCGGTGATGCCGATTCACCATTCTTGATCGGACCGAAAATGAGAACTTGCGTAACGGGAAGTTGGCAACCCAACTCGGTGGCACCGAGTGCAGTGTCGACTGCACCGAAGAGTTAGGGTTTGGCTGAGTCTGTCTAGGGTTTGGAATTCGGTGGCACCAGGATAGGAATGTTGGTTGCACCGATTTGGCATATTTGGTTTAGGACAGACTTTGGTGGGAGAGTATGTGGATGTTTTGGTGACTGTCACTTGTGCATGTTTGAGCATATTGTTCACCATCAAAACTTTACCCCCTTTTAATAGTATTGGCTTTCCTATAGACTCAAAGTGATTTCTCACAAATGTAAAATGTAGAGTCCTCTTGCTTGAATCTTGGCCAACCTATTTCCTTGAATCTTGGGTAATTCCACGATCTCCTCAACCCATTTTGCCAACGCAATTCTTCATGGACTAATATCTGAAATATACTAGATAGAAGTGTTGACATTGTATGTTGTCATGAATTATCAAAACCACCAAGGGAGCATGTTGTGCTTTCAATCTTCCCATTGTTGGTAATTGATGACAACATACAATAAAAGCTACAATTAAAGATCTGCATAAATGCAATGAAGAGTTTGAGAAACACATGACTAAGATTTGCTCCCCCTAAATGTGTGCAGTCCTTTAAAGGATAGTTGCTTTGGAATGCATGGACACACATATGAATGAAAGGGATATAGGAGTCATGTGAATCTTGGCTATATGCATCAATATATGTGAATGAAATGTATATCCTTGATCAAGACTTCACTCTTGCAAACAATATGTGCAAGAAGCAAGGGATCATGTTGATCAAAGATATGATGCATATACTTACCTTGAGTTCTTGAGCATTCTAGTAGTAGGGACACACTTGAGAAAACAATGTTAGGAAACAAAAGAGTGCTCTACTAAACAAAAGCAATAGAACTCAAAGAGTGATAATCTAGTTTATCTTTTCTCCCCTTTGATATAAATATGGTAGTACATCCTCTCCTCCTGAATCTGAGCATGTAGATATTGGGATTGGATAGGGTGAGAAAAGTAATCCTTTGTTCACTTGAGACTTTTCTCCAAAAGTGGGTTTCTCCCCTACATTGTTGTTCCTCTCCTTGATCATGAAAGTGTGAGCTTTTAAGTTTTCTTCTCCCCCTAAATCATATCTCCCCCTTTGCATAAGCATGTGACTCTCCCTTTAGCATGAAGCTTTGATATTCTCCCCCTTTGGCATAAAATACCAAAAAGGTTAAACTCTTGGGAGTAGTGACAGGGATCATTGACAAGGAAGGGATCATGGAGATCAAGGGTCATTGAAAGTAGGGTTCAATGAAAGTCTAAGGGAATCATTGAATGTAGCTTCTCTCCCTTTGGGTTTTCTTCTCCTTGGAGCTAGGGATCCTTGAATAAAGAATTTCTCCCCCTAAGATTTGTTTGTTCTTCTCCCCCTTAATTAATACATATATATATTTAAATAGAGAAGGGATAATGGAAGAAACAAGATTATCATAAGAACTGAAAACAAATAATCCATATCAAGAAAACATCTAACCACAAAGAAAATCGGTGATACCGAGATTGTGTAGTGCAGCTTATCTGCAAGTTCGGTCGAGCCAAGTTATCTGAATCGGTGACTCCGAAAGGTAAACCAAGTTTCTGTTTTTAGAGAGACAGGTGAAACTGTTTCAAACGTAAAATGGGAAAAATTTACAGAGGTCATCAAATAGATAAGATTTGAGTGGTTTTGAGAGATAATACAATAAGAGAGAAAACCACACAAGATTCTTAACTAAATGATGGGCGGTGACTAGGTCACCTATATTAGAGACTTAGGAGCCAAGCAAGAATACTTGATCATAGGTCATACTCAGCTCAAAATGGGGTTACCATTTTTCGATTAAGCATTTTGATGTCTTCATATCGCTTGAGTTGCTTTAGCCCATGTATTGGAGTAAAGCCTTTTCAAGGATATGAGTACATACCTTTGAGTGACGTTGATGACATTGCTCGTAGGTGAACTTGTTGAGGATGCTCGAGGTTGATGAAGATCATCTTGAGTTTGGAGCAATCCTTCTCGTTCTAGTACACTAGTCACCTACAAAGGTTAGTCATGCAAGGAAGAACAATGGATATATCCTATTGACATGATACCACTTATAGGTTTTGCAACTAAGATCATGTATGTGTCAAGGGTATGTTGTTGTTATCTTCTTCCTTCCATCATCAAGAGGGGTTGTGGATACTTGGTAATGACAAGATTTCTTATGATTGAAGTTGATGGCAATCTTGTGGAATGAAGTTCTTCCAAGTACCTACAAAACATTAGATACAATACAAGGGAGCATAGATTTCCATGGCATATGATGATGAGTTATGAGAACATGGAAATAATAGTAAAGCTCATGCCCTTGCTTGCAACCGAGTGAGTCTAGCTCAAGTTTGAAGCATCAATGATGTTCAACTCACTCTTCAGATGACAAAATGTCTTCTCATCGAGTGTCTTGGTGAAGATATCGGCCAATTGTTTGTTAGTACGAACATGTTTAAGATTGATATCTCCTTTGGCAACATGATCACGAATGAAATGATTTCGAACTTGAATATGCTTGGTTCGAGAATGTTGCACAGGATTATGTCCAATTTTAATAGCACTTTCATTGTCACAAAATAATGGAACATTTTTAACACCAATACCATAATCCTTAAGCGTTGGTGTCATCCATAGTAATTGCGCACAACAAGATCCAGCAGCAATATACTCAGCTTCGGCAGTAGATAGAGATATCGAGTTTTGTTTCTTGGAGGACCAAGACACAAGAGATCTACCTAAAAATTGACAAGTACCCGAGGTGGATTTTCTATCAACCTTGTCACCAGCATAGTCCGAATCGTAATAGCCAACAAGATTAAAAGAAGATCCCTTGGGATACCAAATGCCGAAGTTTGGTGTTTGTATCAAGTATCTCACAATTCATTTCACAGCCAAAAGATGACACTCTTTAGGTGCGGCTTGATATCTAGCACACATGCAAACACTAAGCATGATATCGGGACGAGATGCACATAGATATAATAGTGAACCAATCATAGATCAATAAACCTTTTGATCAACCGGTTCATCCTCCCTGGTGAGGTCAACATGTCCACTAGTGGGCATAGGAGTTTTCGTACCTTTGCAGTCCTGCATGTTGAACTTCTTGATTAAGTCCTTGGTATACTTAGTTTGAGAGATGAAAGTTCCTTCTCTTGATTGCTTGATTTGCAATCCAAGACAGAATTTCAGCTCACACATCATAGACATCTCATACTTCTCGGACATCAACCTTCCAAATATTTCACTAAATTGAGGGTTAGTGGAACCAAAGATTATATCATCCACATAGATTTGGGACACAAATAATTCGCCATTAACTCTTTTAGTGAACAAGGTTGCATCAATTTTACCAATTTCAAAACCTTTTTCGATGAGAAACTTCGTTAAGCATTTATACCAAGCATGAGGGGCTTGCTTAAGACCATAAAGAGCTTTGCGAAGCTTGTAAACATGATTAGGTTTCTTAGGATTCACAAAACCAAGTGGTTGCTTAACATAAACTTCTTACTCTATTTCACCATTTAAAAAGGCACTTTTGATGTTCATTTGGTTAAGTGTGATATCGTGGTGATTAGCATAAGCAAGAAGAATACGAATAGCTTCAAGTCTATCAACGGGGGCATAATTCTCACTGTAGTACATACCTTTGACTTGCGTATATCCTTGAGCTACGAGATGAGCCTTGTTGCGTACAAGTTGACCATCTTCGTCTTGTCTGTTCCGAAATACCCATTTGGTTCCGATGATGTTGTGCCCATCTTTGGGTTTCTCCACTAGTGTCCACACTTTGTTCCTCTCAAAGTTGTGTAGCTCTTCATGCATTGCGTTCACCCAATCCGCGTCTTCAAGAGCTTGTTCTACCTTTAAAGGCTCAATGCTAGAGATGAAAGAATAATGCTCACAAAAGTTAGCTAGACGGGTTTTAGAGCGAGTGATTCTCCCTGTTTGTATATCATCATCTCGTCGTGTACCACTTGTGTATGCCTCCATGTCGTGTTGAGGTTCACCTTGACATGAAGTAGGGGCTTCCACTTGAGTTGATGAAGTACTCTCCTTCACTTCCATGGGACGAATCTTGCCGATGGGTAGATCTAGTATGGCTTCCGAAGGATCCTTATCACCTACATCATTTGGCAATTGTTCGACTTGCGAACCGTTAGATTCATCAAACTTCACATCTACCGTCTCTTCAACTTTTCGAGTGAAGTTGTTGTAGACACGGTAAGTGTGAGAGTCCGATCCGTAACCAAGTAGGAATCCTTCATGATATTTAGGAGCAAATTTAGTACGATGATGCTTATCAAGAATGTAGCACTTTGAACCAAATACCCAAAACTATCCGACTTGGGGTTTGTTACCGGTGGGTAGCTCGTATGATGTTTTACCGAGAAGCTTGTGCAAGTAAAGTCAGTTTGTGGCATGACATGCTGTTTCAACGGCTTCTGCCCAAAATTGTATTGGTGTCTTGTATTCATCAAGCATCGTTCTTGCCATCTCAATAAGCATCCGGTTCTTCCTCTCAACAAATCCATTTTGTTGAGGTGTGTACGTAGCCGAGAACTTATGTGAGACACCTTCTTCGTCAAGAAAGGTATCCACATAGGTGTTCTTGAACTCTGATCCGTTATCGCTCCGAACCTTCTTGATCTTCACTTCAAACTGATTTTGTGCTTTGCGAGCAAAGTTCTTGAAGATCTTTTGAACCTGCGACTTATCATCAAGAAATAATACCCACGTAAATCTGGAAAAATCATCAACTATAACTAGACCATAGGAATTCCCACCGAGACTCTTGTAAGCATTGGGACCTAAAAGATCCGTGTGAAGTAACTCGAGTGGTCTCCTAGTAGTCATGATATTCTTAACGGGATGACTTCCACCTACTTGCTTTCCATCTTGACAAGCACTACAAAGTCTATCTTTGTCAAAGATAACAACTGAAACTCCAAGTATATGATCACCTTTGATTAGCTTATCTAGATTTCGCATGCCTACATGTCCAAGTCTTCTATCAAAGCCAACCTTTTGAAGATTTTGCAATTAAATAAGTGCGAGGCTTGGATCTTCTAGTGAAATCAACAATGTATAGATCACCTCTACGGAAACTGGTAAAGACCATTTTATGATTATCTTGGCGAAACACTCGGCAATCGACTTTCGTAAATAAAACATTGAAACTGAAGTCGGCAAGTATAGAAACGGAAAGAAGATTATAGCCAAGGGATTCAAGCATGACATTTTGAATAGAGCTATCATGAGATATGGCCACCTTACCAAGGACAGGTACCTTACCCTTAGAGTTGTCTCCAAAGGTCACGTACCGTCGTGGACCTTGTTTAGGCATGATCTCTTGGAACATGTCTCTATCACCAGTCATATGATCCGTACATCCACTATCAAGAATCCACTCTTTTCCTCCAGACATATAGTCTCTAAAGTTTGCCATAAGACTCAGATTCTTCATGATCTTCTCATACTCGATGTTGAACAGCTCATCTTCTTCATAGTAGCCATGTTCCACATTGTCATCATCAAGTGGGAAATACTCATCATAAAGAAATATAGATCCGTTAGAATAGTGATCATGACAATGTTCAAGTTTATGAATGTGAATGGCTTAAAAGGTAATGTTGTTGATAGTAGTGACATCTCCTTTAGCACGCATAAGATCACGGAGCTCAAATAGGCATTTATCAATGTTTGGATCACTAGGCTTCATTTTGTGAAAGGCAACAATTTTATGAAGAATTTCATCAAGATTTCCTAAGGAAAGATTTGGATATCGTTTCTCCAAATCAGTCCATAAGGCATAGGCACATGCAAAGCTCTTCATTTGAGAAAGCACGAATCTTGTTAAACCTTTAACAATAAGATTGACAGATCTTAGGTTACCAAGCATGTTAATTTCCTCTTCTTGTGTGGGATGCAATTCATCAATGGGGAGCACATAGGGTTTTTCAATGTATTCGGTCAAATGGAATCTATCTAATAGATCAATCATGGCATTCTTCTATTGACTATAGTACTCTCCATAAAGAATGGGCACTCTACAACTCAAACTCTCTACTCTAGACACATCCATCTTCCTCCATGGTGATTAAACTGAAGCAATGGAGACCAAAGCTCTGATACCACTTGTAGGAACGAGAGAGGCGTGTCTAGAGGGGGGTGAATAGACTACTAGCAGAAATTTAAAACCTAACCTTTTCCCAAGTTGATTGGTTGGTAGATTTTAACTATTTTAGAAAGTCTAGCAAGTCTAACAGCCCTACACATGCATGTCTACAAATATGGCAGCGGAAAGTAAAGACATTGCACATGTAAGTAAAGAGATGGGATAGGAAGATCAGACGCAATAGGAGACACAAGGATTTGTCCCATGGTTCCGATAGGTGGTGCTATCGTACGTCCATGTTCATGGAGTCTTCAACCCACGGAGGGTAATGGTCGTGAGAGTCTATGGAGGGCTCTACCCACGGAGGGTCCCACGAAGAAGCAACCTTGACTATTCCATGCGGCTTTCGTCCACGAAGGACTAGCCTCACTATAGGTAGATCTTCATGAAGTAGGCAATCTCCTTTCCCTTACAAACTTCTTGGTTCACTCCACAACACGAAGTACGAGGCTCCCAAGCGATACCTAACCAATCTAGGAGGCACCACTATCCAAAAGGTAATAGGCTCGGTAATGACGATGAACTCCTTGCTCTTGTACTTCAAGATGATAGACTCCTCAACACACAATCTGTCTCTCACAGGTTCGGCTTGGTAGAAGAGATGGTATTGGTGGAAACCAACTTGGGGAGGCTAGAAATCAAGATCCATATGGTTAGAGTGGAAGATCTTGACCTTAACACAAGGGTAGGTGGTTCTCTCTCAAAAAACTGAGTAGGATAGGTATGGAATAGTTCTGAGTGCTTCTCTTTCGAGTGGGTGGTGGTGAAGGGGTATATATAGGCATCTCAAAAATCCAACCATTACACACAACAAGTCAGACTCGATGACACCGATGTGTAAATCTCGGTGGTACCGAAGGGACAAAAAGTGGCAACTATTGAATCTCGGATGGACCGATATACGATTCTCGGTTGCACCAACAAGGTGACCAGTGGTCAGATTTACCAATCTCGATGACGCCGATTCACCATTCTCGGTCGGACCAAAAATTAGAACTTGCGTAATAGGAAGTTGGCAACCCAAGTCGGTGGCATCGAGTGCAGTGTCGGCTGCACCGAAGAGTTAGGGTTTGGCTGAGTCTGTCTAGGGTTTGGAACTCGATGGCACCGGGATAGGAATGTTGGTTGCACCGATTTGTCATATTTGATTTAGGACAAACTTTGGTGGGAGAGTATGTGGATGTTTTGGTGACTGTCACTTGTGCACGTTTGAGCATATTGTTCACCATCAAAACTTTGCCCCCTTTTAATAGTATTGGCTTTCCTATAGACTCAAAGTGATTTCTCACAAATGTAAAATGCAGAGTCCTCTTGCTTGAAGCTTGGCCAACCTATTTCCTTGAATCTTGGGTAATTCCACAATCTCCTCAACCCATTTTGCCAATGCAATTCTTCATGGACTAATATCTGAAATATACTAGATAGAAGTGTTAGTCCAAGAGACAATGTATGTTGTCATGAATTATCAAAACCACCAAGGGAGCATGTTGTGCTTTCAGCAGTGGTGGGGGCGGCGCTGGGGAGGGGCGGCGAGAGGGGGATGGGGCTCGCCCCGGGGAGGGGCCGGTGGTGGAGGAGGGCCTTAGGGAGGGGGGCGATGGTGGAGGATGGTCGCGGGGAGGGAGGGCTCATCGTGGGGAGGGGTGGCTCCGGCGCCGCCACGATGGTTTGTGGTAGAGAGAGTGAGAGATGGGGAGGAAGGGAGAGACAGTGAGAGATGGGGAGGAAGGGGAGAGAGAGTGAGAGATGGGGAGAAGGGGAGAGAGAGGGGTGGGTGGGGCCGAGGCACGGCCGTTAGCCGTTAGGTCGCCATCCTCTTTGCCGTCTACCCTCAGAAGGCAAAGAGGCAAAAGGCTGATGGCAAAGAGCCGCAAATGGCATTCACGCCATCAGGTTGACCCGCGGTCCAGTGTGGCCCCCTCGTGCTCTTTGTCGCCTCCTTTTGGGGGCTTTGCCGTTGGCTGATAGACAACAAAGTATGGGCTGACGACAAATATTTCCTTTGCCATCAACTCATACTTTGTCGTCCATTTTTTGTAAGCTGACGGCAAAGACTCTCTTTGGCATCAGCAAGCAGACGACAAAGACATGGCAAACAACAAATCCCTGGATTCCATTAGTGAATGCATCCTGTGCATTTAGGCCCCCACGTGGGCAGGGGCCGCGGGGCACGCAGCATAGCGGCTGCTCAAGCGCTATTGCGAGCGCAGGGGGCCCTTGCTGTGCGCGAGTGGTATGAGCGGCGATGGTGATGGTGACGATGTTGGCGGCCTGGTAGTGGTCACCCAGCATGGAGCCTCCGAGTTGCGCGTGCCCGGAGTTGGCGATGGCACTGGTGAAGCAGGAGCGGAAGGTGGCCGACCGCCGAGGAGGCAGGAGTAGACTGGACTGAAGCATGTTGGCGCACCCCTACCTGGCGCGCCAACTGTCGGATTCAAGTCTCCGCAAAACCCACAAGGTTCAAACACTGGGGTGTTCTCGTCCTGCAGTCCTAATCTACCTCGTAGCCTTGTGGTGGTTCATGAATGGAAAACCAACATAAGCCCGTGGTTTTACCCAGGTCCAGGCCACCTTCAGTGTAATACCCTAATCCTTCTTTATGGTGGATTGGCCTCATGACGAGGCTATGGATGAACTAGTATAGTGGTAGGGTGGCCTCACGAGGACCTTTGGTGGTGATGAAATAGCTCTAATCCCCCTTCTACAATGGGAGTGGGTGGATATTTATAGGGGCCACGGTCCTCTTCCCTCATTGAACAGGCGGGAAGGGATCCACAATGACCAAATTTGAAAGGGATAGGAGGTACATCTTATCCTGACTGCAGGTGGTCTTTGCCTGCAAAGCTTCGGGGGTGACACAGTGGTGGGATCAGCGATGATATCTGTCCTGCCGAGCTCGTGGTCTTAGTCTAATTGCACTAGGAAGGAAACCTTTGGGGATTCCTTGGGAACCCACGGATGTACTTGTGTCCTTAGCACCAAAGAGGAAACTGCCTTCCCTCTGCGCCTGCTGGCACCCGCCTGGCTCCATCGTCATAACCCATGTCATCCCGTCCTTGGAAGGTTGGGCACTTGCATAGGAATCTCCACTTCTCTGGAGACAGCCTGGGGGGATGCTACTCTCCATTGGTCTTGATGTCGTCCTCCTCGCGAGGCGGGGGGGCTCTCGAGGGTCTTCGCGGGAGGAGCTTGTTGCTAGGATGTACCACGCCATTTTGGTGGGCCACGCGTTGGGCCGTAGGAAGGAAAGTCTCGGTACCCCCGGTCCCAGAACACCGACGGTTCTTACTTGAACTAACAACCTACTTATGATTAACCCCTCGCAAGAATACGAGGAAAGTATCAAGACAAAGTCTAACCATAGCATTAAACATGTGGATCCAAATCAGCCCCTTACGAAGTAGCGCATGAACTAGGGTTTCAGCTTTTGTCACTCTAGCAACCCATCATCTAATAACTACTCCACAATGCATCCCCATAGGCCCATGAATGGTGAAGTGTCATGTAGTCAACGTTCACATCACACCACTAAGGGAATCACAACATACATATAATCAAAATATCGAACGCATATCAAATTCACATGATTACTTGCAACATGACTTCTCATGTGACCTCAAGAACAAAGGTAACCACTCACAAATAATAATCATGCTCAAGATCATAGGGGTGTTAAATAGCATAATGGATCTTAACATATAATCTTCCACCAAATAAACCATATATTAATCAACTACGCAAGGTAATCAACACTACTAGTCACCCACAGGTACCAATCTCAGGTTCCGATACAAAGATTGAACACGAGAGATGAACTAGGGTTTGAGAGGAGATGTTGTTGTTGAAGATGTTGATGAAGATTGGCCTCCCAAAGATGAGAGGGCTGTTGGTGAAGACGATCGCTTTGATTTCCCCCTCCGGGAGGGAAGTTCCCCCGGTGGAATCACTCCGCCGGAGGGCAAAAGTGCTCCTGCCCAAGTTCCGCCTCGAGGCGGCGGCGCGTCATCTAGAAAATCCTCTTATGATTTTTTTCTAGGTCAAGTGTGACCATATACCAGAAGAAGGGCAACGGAGGTGGGCCGAGTTGGCCACAACCCATCAGGGCATGCCTAGGGGGACTGGCGCGCCCTGGTGGGTTGTGTCCACCTGGGAGGCCCCCTTTGGTAGTTTTCTGCTCCAGTATTTTTTATTAAATGCAAAAATAATCTCCGTAAAATTTCAGCTTCATTGGAGTTGTGCAGAATAGGTATCTCTAACGTGCTTTTCTTGGGTCCAGAATTCCAGCTACTGGTATTCTCCCTCTTTGTGTAAACCTTGCATATTATGAGAGAAAAGGCATTAGAATCACTCCCCGAAGCATTATTATTCAACAAAAAAAAGTAAATAATAGTAGGAAATCATGATGCAAAATGGATGTATCATCGTGATGCAACAAGGATTACCATGTCGCCTTGAGCACGACAACATACATCATGTGGAAAAGGGAACGGGACTGTGAAGTACAGGTTTGCCTAACCAGCTTCATCGAACACTTGGAGTCGGCACGCTTTGCTAGAGCCGCTACCGGCTGGTCGAGCCAGATGTCATCTGACTCGCGACCAATTGAATGAGAACCTAAGGGGTTGCACGCTTAAGGGAAGGAACATGTGGGCTTTAAGATGCGTGCGAGGCCCAAGAGTTGAGCCCGTGATGGATGCCTATATATAGTGGAGGTGTGGCACACTTATTAAGTTGATCGCTTCGGTGCCGTGAAAGCACATTTGCTCCCTTGGTAGTTTTGGTAATTCACAGCAACATATAAGTCATTGAACTAATGTTTTCATCAAGTATGTTTCAGAAAAGTTCAATGATGAGTTGGGAAAGAGAATGTGGAAATACCCCAAGATGCAAGGAAATAGGTTGGCAAAACTTCAAGCAAGAGGACTCTACATTTTATATTTGTGAGAAATCACTTTGAGTCCATAGGAAAGCCAATACTTTTAAAAGGGGGTAAGGTTTTGTTGGTGAACAAAATGCTCATACGTGCACAAGTGATAGTCACCAAAGACACCCACAAACTCTCCCACCAAAGTATGTCCAAAGCCAAATACTCAAAATCGATGCAACCAAGATTCTACATTTGGTGACACTGATTCCAAACCCTAGACAGACTCAGCCAAACCCTAGCTTTTCGGTGCAGCCGATACTGCATTCGGTGCCACCGAGTTGGGCTGCCAACTGTCTGTTACGCAAGTTCACAGTTTCGGTCCCTTCGAGATTGTTGAATCGGCGTCACCAAGAATGGGCATTCTGACCATTGGTCACCTTACCGATGCAACCGAGATTCCTATATCGGTCCCTCCGAGATTTAAAAGTTGCCACCTTTTGGTCACTTCGGTACCACCGAGATTAACACGTCAGTGTCACCAAGTTGGTCATTTTGTGTGTAACGGTTGGATTTTTGGGGATGACTATATATACCCCTTCACCACCACCTACTCGATAGAGAAGCACTCAGAACCATTCCATACCTATCCTATCAGTTTTCTGAGAGAGAACCACCTACCCTTGTATTGTGTTCAAGATCTTCCACTCCAACCATATGGATCTTGATTTCTAGCCTCCCCAAGTTGCTTTCCACCAATCCCATCTCTTCGACCAAGCCATATCTATGAGAGAGTGATTTTGTGTTGAGGAGTCTATCATCTTGAAGCACAAGAGCAAGGAGTTCATCGACATTACCGAGCCTATTACCTTTTGGAGGGTGGTGCCTCCTAGATTGGTTAGGTGTCACTTGGGAGCCTCCTACTTCGTGTTGTGGAGTGAACCAAGAAGTTTGTAAGGGAAAGGAGATCGCCTACTTCGTGAAGATATACCCCGAGTAAGGCTAGTCCTCCGTGGACGTAGGCTGTCATCATATAGTCAAGGTTTCTTCCTCATGGAACCCTCCATGGGTAGATCCCTCTATGGACTCTCGCGGCCGTTACCCTCCATGGCTTGAAGACTCCATGAACGTGGATGTACGATAGCACCACCTATCGGAACCATGGGAAAAATCATCGTGTCACCAATCGTGTTTGCTTTCCTTACCCTCTCTTTACTTACATGTGCATTGTATTTACTTTCCGCTGCAATACTCTTAGACATGCATGTGTAGGGTGTACTTGACATACTATGAATTCTAAAACTTGCCAAGAATTAAAATTGAGAAAAACATAGTTTTATTTGGTCAAGTAGTCTAATCACCCCCCCCCCTCTAGAGCTACTTTCGATCCTACACGCCGTCATTAGGGCTTTGCATGTGTTGCGACTAGCCACCTCCACTCGTCGTCGACTGTGTGATCAGACTTACCAGACCAACGCACGGTATTCCTCCTAGACACATGGATACCATTATAGGCGGTGCACTTATGCTGCTCTGGTGAACCTTTACGTGGGATCTGGTGATCGACTGTTCGAGGGAGATCGGACGAGGAGGAGACTGACCACGTGGACGAGTTGCCCCAATCTACTTCTGCTGCACGGCACTATGCGTCTAGTGGTAACGATCTATGATCCATATGTGTAGCATGCTCTTGGATGTTCTGCACGTAGGAAAATCTTGATTTGCATGCGATGCACCTACGGTAGAACCCAGCAAGAAGCGGTGTCTTTATGTAGGTAGACCTCTTTGTTCACCATCAGTATCGGTGTAGCAAGCTCTTTAACCATATTAACATAGTGTGGAGACCCACATTGTGCTACCTTGATGTTCTTATTCCCCCTAGCTAAGGGTATTCCCTTTGGCTTTTTACCATTTCGCTTCCAATGAGCTTCTTTTCGCATTTCAGGCAGAGTTGTCTTCTTCTTTATAACTTCCACCATCAGATAGCTTTAGACTCCCTACTGAATTTCAAGTACCTTTTCTCTGGAAAATTCATGAACTTAGAAAAGTCTTTCAAAACATGCACCATGGGGCCAGTTCCAATATTTAGCTCATGGCATAAATATTTTACTTTTGTAGTTCTAAGGAAAGACTAGATACTGTCATTAACAAAATCAACCTTACTCTTTTCCTTCAAATAGAGGTACCAATTTTCAACATTGCACCTCATCCTGTCAAGTAAACTCCAAGCCTATGATACCGCGGCTCCCATAAAAGAACCTTTAGAAGTAAGATCTGAAGCTTGTTTACTTTGTGAGTTCATCCCACCATAAAAGAATTTGACTATTAAGTAATTAGGATAATGGTGTTAAGGACATCCAAAGAGTATTTAACGATACCTTATATGTGCATCTACTAATTTCTCACATTCTCGTTGTCCAAAGCTGCTAATCTTCTTATAATCATATATAATTTCCCTTGAGGATAATAATAAGCATAGAATGCAGCTAATAGGTTTGGCCAGTTATTTAGTGTGTTCATGTCTTGGCATCATAACCATCTATAGCCCTTCCTTGGAACGAATAAGGAATACTTTTGATTTAGTCTCTTCATTGTTCAACTCCTTCAACTGAAGAGTTCCTCATGCAACGTTAAATTTTTGAATGTGCTCATAAGGACATTCAATTGCATCATCTTGGAATATATTATCTTTTACCATAGTAATTAACCGAGGGTTTATCTCATATACTTTATCAGGTAGGTCAGGACCAATAGTTATAAAGTTCTATCCTTGACACGGTCCTGATACTAGCTCAGGACCTACCTGATAAATTTGTTCTTGAAGGACCATGGCCGCTTTCAATCTACAAAAACTTTTAGATCACAAATAATTCAAAACTCAAGGCAAGGCCCAAAAGCGCTCAACTACCCAACAACAACGATAGACAAAGCTTGATAGCCTGCAAGTGCACATGGTTTAGTTGTATCATTTTCGAAGTAAGAGTATCGATCCCACACGGAGCACATGAATCAGACTTTTGCCTCTTGTAGGGAATTATGTAACTTTTTGCCTTTGTACACTTAAAGCATAGTGAGGGGGGATTTAAATAATGATCGACTTATAACTAAATAAGATAAAAGTAAATGAGGAACAAGGATTGTAGTGATTGGTGAAACTAAAAGGCGTTCTCAGGGAGTCCAGAATCCCCATTGGTATGTTTCTAGCGCACCTACGCACGAGCATAGTATGGAACAGATACTTGAGCCACTGTTGATGATTATGCCGGGCGGAGCTGGGTATTGTACACGTTCTACTCATGGTAGAATTTGTGACACACACGCCACCATCATAGTCTCCCCTTGAGGGTTACAACTAATGATAATTAAGAGTTACACCATTGATGTGGCCTCTCTACGGGTTCTCCGTAAATCCCCGGTCAAATGTAAAGCCTAGGGACAATAGGCCGTTACATACACCTTGAATTACCTCAACACCCTAGACATCTACAACGACAGTGATATACTTCATGGCCTTAAGGCACAAAAGCTGAGTGGGGCCCTTACACAACATTCATGAAGTTATTACACTAAGCATTCAATAGGGGATCTCATATCCACAATAACGTTTCATATCCTACACATACCAACGTTTATCCATATCCCCAAGAACTAGGGGTCTACTCACACATGAGAACAACAAACATCATGACAACGGTAATGACATACATGATGAATGATTCAAACGATACACCAAAGGATCCAGTATGGTTGTTTATGTTGCAGATGATAAGGATGTGGATTTGGATGATGATGAAGGTGATGACGATGATGATGACGATGTTATCCTCCTCTTCATAGTGAGAAGAATCCTCTTCTTCACCTGGTTGATTCCTCCTCCGGATGGGCTCCAAAGGCTAGGATTCTGCCTTCTGGATTAATTTCTGGTGTCTCTAGGCGTCTAATTCACGATCCGCTAAGACAGGGTGAAAATAGTTGATCCGACGGTGGTGGTGGCACGCCATGCGACCACTCATACGAGGGCTTGCGGTTGTATGGAACGCCTCTTTCATGCTGGAAGCGCGATGACACTTGTTTCCTGGGCCTTCTTTCTTAATCCTTTTATCGATAGTGATAATCACTTTAAGTAAGTGATTCTACTACAATTTATGGGATTTTCCCCCATTAAATGATAATTGATCCAAAAGACGTCACCTGAGAGATTATCAACAAAAAGAAGCGCTTAGATGCGATAAAATTCCACAAAGCCTACTTTGTAGGCACAAAATATATAGTAATTCTATCACACAAATTGGACTCATCACCTATGCCAACATAATAGCATATGCATGCAGGGGGAACCGGCGGCGTGTTCTGGCGCCCGGGTGCTTAGGTGCGGTATTATGACGATGTCACTAGGAGGGGCGCCCATAGTCAAGCCCTAGGGATGTAGCCATATCAATAAACCTCGTTAACAAATCTTAGTGTCGTGCCTCGTGTAGTCCTCGGATGTTCAACTACATTCCTTGGATTTATTCTAATACTATCGTAGGTGGAGTCACAAAGACTGGAGTTGTGGAAGTAGCAGCGAGGTCCCATGCTGGCGGTCGGTCTAGGGCAGACTCGCCTGGGAAGCCTCAGCAAGCTATGAAGAATACAACACAAGTTCGTAGTACATGGAAGTTTGACACAAGGACAAGTTTAAGGCGGTGGAGAATATTCACCAAGGTGGAGTTTGTTGAGTTTGTATCGAATATTGTGTATGAGTTGGGTTACATTTGGGTTTGTTATTGTACTATGGGTAGGATATGTGTAGTGTCGGAGTCGTACACGTTGTACCCTTGGCCTCTTATATATGAGGATGCACCCCACATTGTAACATATGATGACTAGATAGCGACAGACACGCAAGGGGGATCAAGCGGCTTGTGTCGGCGCTCGAGTGCCAGTGTAGCGGTATCCCGAGGAGGAGCGCCCATACTCATTTCCCCGGGGAGTGGGTGGGTTCGCTGAACCTCGTTAACAAATCTCGGTGTCATCATTGTGCTTTGATTGCTTGTTCCTCGGTGGATCCATCGTGTACCTCAGATTTAACATAAAGCGTGATGCTACTAAAGACAAAAAGTTTTCCTAGGAAGAAAGTCATGCCGCAGCCGATGATATCGTTGATCTGGAGGTGAGCCATCGAATCACTACGGCTACACAGAGGGAACTATATGTGCCACCAATAACGGAATTGAATTAGGCCGATCTCTCGTAAGGGTCCCGAGTTGGTAGTCTTGGCATGATGGTAACAAGCCACAGAGGGTACATATAGTGTTTACCTACATTCAGGCCCCCTCGAAGAGGTAAAACCCTACTTCCTACTTGATTTTCTATTAATTGTAGATGGGGTACAAAGTACATGTTGATCAACCTCGAGATCTTATGTGAATGAGTCTATCTCTCCGGGACTACGCCCCCGCCTTATATAGGCTCAGGTACCTAGGGTTACACACAGGTCGGCTACATATGAAGATAAACATGCTGGCAATTGAATTCGTGCCTTCGAGTATGCGCGAAGTCTTCGAAGGATTTTACCTATTTTAGGGATAAAGACAAGTTTATTCACCAAAAAACCCAAAGAGTGGGGTACAACGAGTATCATGGGGTTGGTCCAACTAGACGTGCCGCCTCAGACCCAAATTTAATGAAAACTTGGCTAGACTATGTGCTTCAATGTTGACGACATGAGCTTCGAAATTAAAACTACGAGAAAACCGAGAAGCTTTAAGTTTAATTTACTAAGTAGAGGATGCCTGTGGTAAGGAAGGAGGGATGTGAGTGCAAGCCACTGCTTGGTGGCCCGTGACAAGGTGTGCGCACCAAAGGAGCACGGCAGGCTCGGTGTGCCTAACTTAAGGCTGATAAACATGGCGCTCGGGTCTAGATGGCCATGGCTGGCAAGGACTAGCCCTGATAGATCGTGGAAGGTATTCAATATTAGGGTGGCGCTGGAGTCTTTGGCAAAATACAGGGCGGCTACCAAGTTTTATTTGGGTGACGGGTCAGAGATTATGTTCTACACAGATTGGTGGTTGCCGAAGGGCTGCATCCAAGATCTTATGCCAAGACTCTTCAATGCCATCAAGAAGAAGGTGGTGCCTCAATGCACTGTGCGGCACACACTCATGGATGGCTGGTGGCAAGAGATATCCCCGAACATGTCTACTCAGGCGATACTTTGGTTCCTTGCCCTGGTTGACTGGATGCAGGAGGTGACGTTATTGGATGGGGTGCCTGACAGGATCAAGTGGATGTGGGAGGCCAATGGCTACTTCTCGGTACGCTTGACATACCGTGCTTTCTTTGCTGGTTGGGAGGAGGTTGTCGGGCCCTATAGATTTGGAAGTCTCGGGCTCCAGCGACATGCAAGTTCTTCACCTGGCTGGCCATGAAGGGTATGTTGGAGATATGCCCTAGAGGCAATCATGTATGATGATATTTCCTATGTGTTTATGAATAAAGATAGCCCTTGGACATTATCATTGATGTGTATTAACAAGTACATGACTTGTTTGTGAGACTATGCATTGTATGATGACTGTCCTAAATGGTCCCTAGTCCAAAGGGTTGTGTGGACGCACAACTAATCAGACTAGCATATGAGATGGTGGATGGTTTGGTCTCACTGACCATGTAGCATTGGATGCTAGCCGAATAATATGGACTCGGAAAGGTCTAGTCGGATTTGACATAGTCAAATCCGAGTCGAGATAAGGTCTGAGTTGGACAGAACCAACTATGAGACGCATCGATAGGTCATCTATGAATCTCTAGTACAACATACATTCTATGTCCTAAGACCTGAGCTGGCACATGTACTCGGGATGGTGACAGACTTGCTTTGGGCCGACCAAACACTACTCCATGACTGGGTAGTTACAAAGGTAGGTTTCGGGCTTGTCTAGACCCATGCTTCGAGACATGGTCGAGCAAGATGGGATTTTCCCCTCCTACCAGGAGAGATATACTCTAGCCCCCCTCGGGTGATCCGACCTGAATAAGCATGGCCATGCAATGAGGATTATGAGATAATCCGAAGTGTTGGTCAGATTCACTAGAACGAGAAAGAGGTCGTGCTGCAACAAGGATGACCATGTTGCCTTGTGCACGAAAACATATATCGTGTGGCAAAGGGAATGAAGTACAGGTTTGCCTAACCAGCTTCATCGGACACTTGGAGTCGACACGTCTTGCTAGAGGCTGCTATCGACCGGTCGAGTCGGATGTCATCTGACTCGCGACCAAGTGGACGAGAACCTAAAGGGTCACGCGCTTAAGGGAAGCAACACATGGGCTTTAGGATCCGTGCGAGGCCCAAGAGTTGATCCTGTGCCGAATGCCTATATATAGTGGAGGTGCAGCACACCCATCCGGTTGATCGCTTCGGCGCCGTCATTAGGGTTTATGTGTTGCAAATAGCCACCTCCACTCGCCGACGACGACCCTGTAATCGAACCTAGGAGTCCACCGCACGGGTATTCCTCCTACACGCGCGGATACCGTTAGAGGTGGTGCACTTGCGAGATCGGTTGTTCGAGGGAGATTGGAACGGCTGTTACAGGGAGATCGGACAAGGAGGAGACGGACCACATGAACGCGCTGCCCCAACTCTACTTCCGTTGAACGGCACTACGTGTCTAGTGGTAACAATCTCTGATCCATCTCCATAGCATGTTTTTGGATGTTCTGTGCAAAGGAAAATTTTAATTTGCATGCGATGCTCCTATGGTGGAACCCAACAATGGTATCAGAGCCTCTGATATAGGATTTGGATTCAGATCGGATGCATATTTGATATGCGGAGGCGGCGGATGAGATCCGTCGTCGTTCTTGAGATCGGCTATGTGCACGGTTGATGAGATCAACTGCATATCGGGATCGTTGAGGCTATGTTTTCTATCAATCGGAATCGATGAGGTCGTGACACAACCTACCCCTATCGGTCGGTATCCGCCATCGGGGTTAACCGTGAAACGTAAATCCGAATCGATTCGCGATGATCGATGAGATCTGTCAGATCAGAAAATTCGGCATGATTGGAGTGCAGATGTGATCTATGATTTCCGAAAACGTCAGGAGCTGCCCGCACCCGCGAGGGGCGCTGCCCCTTTGAACCCTGCCCGATAACCGGCTAGCGGGACCGCCGTGTGCGTAGTGCCTCGTATTTCGTACATGATCACACAAACCGATAGAATGCGATTCTATGCATAAGTTTGTTTTGCAGGTTTGATGTGAATAGTATGGCTCATATGTATGTGATGCATGTGTGTAATTTAACATGATTTGCGTGTCATGGTTGTCAGCCGGCAGGAACCAAAGTGTTGTCATTATATTGTATAACGAACTACGTGTCGACTTGTGATTCTTTGTAAATTCATTACTAGTTGTAGTAGTTGGAGGACAGAGATCAAGTTCGAGGTTTTCGCGTCCTGGCGTGACGGACAAGATGGAGTTCCGCCTTGGTCACCGGAGCCTTGGTCACCGGAGTAGGAGCTGACCATGGAAGGACACCCATGAAGGAGCCATACTATTTCACATATGTATGTTTATATGTGATTGATATTGCTTCTTGTTTCTATGCATGTTATAATGGTAGAAAGATCCCTCATTAATATCAAGTATATTGCCATTCCGGATGTTGCACCTTCGCACGTCAAGTACGTCTAGTAGTGGGCTCATAAAATTGAGGTGCTACTAGGTGTCCTTGAACTGGAGGGTTCGTGTCGGACACGGACATGCACTGCATTGGGTTAGCTTGACGAGGCTATCAAAACGATTTTGGGCCTTGTGGTAGAGAAGGTTGGGAGCCGGGGTATGAGATACCTACCCAACCGACAGGAGTCGTATAGAGATACGATTAGCAAGGAGTTGCTTACCGAATAGGCATGTTGGCTGGCAATGATGCTAAAGCTCACTAGTCGCTCGCGCTAGACGGGTCCTGAATCACTAAGAGTTCGCGGAGGGATGCTGACTTCAATGGGAGTAGTTATGTTTAAGGCTTGAATTACTCTACATAAACACATTGCTCAGTGATTGCATATTTTCTGTTGTAGATCAATGGCACCACCTGCTCAACCCAACTTTGCATTGAAATCAATTCTGGAAAAGGATAAACTGAATGGAACAAACTTTACCACCTGGTATAGAAATCTGAGAATTGTTCTCAAGCACGATAAAAAGAAACATGTTCTAGGGGATCCACTTCCAGAGGAACCTGCCGAGAATGCTAAGTCCACAACCAAGAATGCCCACCAGAAACTCGTTGATGAATCAAACGAGATCAGCTGCCTCATTCAGGCTTTCGATATGATCGAGAGTTTGAAGAGCATGTTTCAGGTACAGGCTAGGACCGAAAGGTTCAACGTCTGGCAGTCCTTGACGAATTGTAAGCTGAAGGAGGGTGATCCAATGAGCCCGCATGTGATCAAGATGATCGGGTACGTGCAAGCTTTGGATCGGTTAGGCTTCCCACTTGGGGACGAGCTATCCACGGATGCAATTTTGGGTTCTCTTCCACCTAGCTATGGGATGTTCGTCTCGAACTATCATATGCACGACATGGATAAGAAGCTCGCTGAATTGCATGGGATGCTCAAGGTGGTAGAGCAAGATATTAAGAAAGGCATGCATCAAGTGTTGATGGTGCAGAACTCGGCTAAGTTCAAGAAGAGTTGGTCCAAGAAAAAGGGTAAGGCAAAGGGCACGGAGAAGGCTGTCTCCGCCGCCGAGCCAAAGTCCGGACTGAACTCAAAGATCATTTTCTTTCACCACAAGGAACCTGGTCACTCGAAGAGGAACTGTAGCAAGTGGCTTGCTGAGCACGGCAAGAAGGCCGGAGATGCTTCTTCAGGCAAAGGTACACTTGTTCGCCTAACCAGCTTCATCGGACACTTGGAGTCGGCACGTCTTGCTAGAGGCTGCTACTGACTGGTCGAGTCGGATGTCATCTGACTCGCGACCAAGTGGATGAGAACCTAAAGGGTCGAGCGCTTAAGGGAAGGAACATGTGGGCTTTAGGATCCGTGCGAGGCCCAAGAGTTGAGCCCGCGTTGGATGTCTATATATAGTGGAGGTGCGGCACACCCATCCGGTTGATCGCTTCGGCGCCGTCATTAGAGTTTGCATGTGTTCGAATAGCCACCTCCACTCGCCGTCGCCGACCGTGTAATCGGACCTAGCAGTCCGCCGCACGGGTGTTCCTCCTGCACGCGTGGACACCGTTAGAGGCGGTGCACTTGCGCCGCTCCGGCAAACCTGTATGTGGGATCCAGTGAACGGCTGTTCGAGGGAGATCGGAACGGCTGTTCGAGGGAGATCGGAACGGCTGTTCGAGGGAGATCAGACGAGGAGGAGATAGACCACACGAACGCGTTGCCCCAACTCTACTTCCGATGCACGGCACTGCGCGTTTAGTGGTAACAATCTGTGATCCATCTCCGTAGCATGTTCTTGGATGTCCTGCGCGTAGGAAAATTTTAATTTGCATGTGATGCACCTACGGTAGAACCCAATAGGGTAGATGTCGGACGACGGACAGACCCAGCGAAGACAATTGTCACACCCTTTCTCCTACCCATTCTGCGACCAGGAACCTGAGACCACTAACTACATTATTCTAGGTTGTGTCCTGGCAAGGCAGGTGTGGATGGCTGTCGCCAATAACTAGAGGAAACTGGAGTGGATCCCACAACCAGATGCTAGACCGGTGGAGTGGTGGTCTGGCCTGGATCCGCTACCTAGAATGAGGAAAGAGACTTGGATGGTTGTAGCCCTGGTTATATGGATGCTTTGGAAGCATCAAAATGACATCGTCTTCAATGGGGCTACGCTGTCAGTGGATACAGTCCTAAGACGGATTGACATCGAGGGTCAGTACTGGAAGGTGACGTCTCTCCTGGTAGAGGATAATTCCTTTCCTTCTAGGGTTGATATGTGGGCGGATGATGAGTAGTCGCTAATGTAATGGTGGGTGGCTTTCATAGTCGTGGCTAGGTTGTAAGAACATTTAGCTGTCTTGGCTCCTTCTATATATGATCTCGATACGTCACTCTATGACATATCCTTGAAAAAAGGTTTAATTTACTATAGCTCCATATCTACCTCGACTACCACCTAATATTCGCTACTGCTTGTTTCGAATCAGACGCGGTGACAAAGCTTTGTAAATGTAGATGCTCCTCTAGAGTAGAGGATTTTATCTTGATTACTTCATGATGCGTGACGACTGAGCCCACTGATAGAATTTTGGGGTCCTCGGCCCAATCCATGTTTGAGAGCACACATGGTGAGCACCCTCTATCCACGTGACACCATCAATGTTCCCATCGACTAGGAAACACGTGTGGTGACCGCGTCAATGTTAAGATGTTTTGTCGGCTCGCATATGTGATTGTATTACGTTAAATAAAAAAAATAAAACTACTAAAGAAGAAAAAGAGAAACAAATCCCTATAAATGAAAAAAGGAAGAAGAAAGAAATACGTAAGTACACTGCTGGCGAACAAGTTGTGTGGATCAAAATATTTCCAATAAGCGGTAGTTATTCGTTTTTTATAGTTTAATAAAGAATTATTAGATTTTTATAATGAAAAGACAAAATCAAAGTTTAGTAATTAGTAAGGTACGTTTGCTGCTGGGACGCCGGCCGAAGCGTTGCGTCGGACGCACGCGGGCCTGGCGATCGCTCAATCGTGTGACGGGGAGCATCCCTAAGAAAAGTAATGGGACCCCTCTTTCCGGTCATTTTTTCCTCATCTCCTTCTTCCCGATGACACAGAAGGCAGGGGCTCCCGCACCACCAGACACCAAGAACCAGCCCCCGCCCGCACCACCAGCACGCACGCTTCCGGCCACGACCGTGGCACCCTTCGCCATGCGCGCGCCCCCTCACGCCCATTGCAACTCCCATTCGTCTCCTATTGAAGCAGCTCATGTTCCTGATGGTTGAATCTGTTTGCCGTGACATTCGCAACATCTGCATGATGGATCACGCCAGTTCCAACATCCGTCTTCGAGGTCGTAGCTCGCTGTTGCCGCATCAATCGCAGCACGCATCGTGGTGGTACAAAAAATACGCACCGATGGTAGAAAATCCTCGGCATCGTGGTCAGCCATGCCACCGCTCGTTGCACCACCGCTCGCCAGTTAAACCACCGCACAACAATTGCAGCAAATCCGGTCGTCGGTGGTAGCTTTTTCCATTGCCGGTTGCAACACATTTGCAACCTGTCATTATCGGCCACACTTCGTCGTCTTCGTGGTTGTAGCAAAAAGGGTCACTGGTTGTAACTTTTCTCATGTCGTTTGCAGCGAAAATCATGGATAAAAGCTTCAACCGTGAAAAATACCTTCGAGAGGCACGAGAAATGCTTCAACCGGTGTGTGAAAAAACTTCAACCGGTCCGTGAAAAGCTACAACCTTGAAAAAAAGCTTCAATGGCCATGAAGAAAAAGCCTCAAACCCGCATGATGGTGTTGCATCGCCATCGAGCTACATCCATCACTACGTGGAGCTGCAACGAGAGGGTGCAGCTATTGCATGGGTGGAGCCGGGGCCGAGGGTGGCCACCGCTAACGAGGACGGCCGGCGAGAGCGCCAACTGGCGACGAGGACGCAGCGGTGGTGCTTCAAGCTCCTTTTTTGCGCGGAGGCATGGCAAGATGTTGCAATTTCTATCCTGGAGGGGGAGGAGGGGGGTCGGTGTGGGGAACGACTGTGAGGAGGACGAAGTGGGGGTCAAATCTGATGGCCCTAGTCGATGTGTATCGCACGACTGGGCTCGACCGGCCCAACTGTTGGGCTCGCGTGCCGACGCCTATAAAGGCCTCATTTAAAAGTATCTGCAACAAACACACTAAATAAGTCGCGCGCCTAAAAAATGTCTTTTTAGAGCACGCACGACTGAATCGACAGCTCTAGCAGGCGCGCTAAAAACTACTCCGTGCGTTGAACAAAACTGCATCGCGCCTTGCATTTTTCCAGCGTCTGCAACCGCACGCTGAACAGCGACTCGCTCGCGCGAATGTCCACCAACCGCTGGATCTAAAAGCTTCACTCATTCATGCGACTTCCCCATCCTCTTGTGCGACCCGTCGCCACTTACCCTCGTTGTTCCCCACCGCGCGCACCGCTTCCCCCTCTTCCCTGGTGGCCGCCACCACTTCCTCCGCCGCTGCTGCTCCTGGAGCGTCCCGTTCCGCCGACGATCAGCGCCCGGAGGGGATTTGCACCTGGGCGCCCATAAGGTGTTTGACAAAACACTTGCAAGGTATATATATTGGTACTAAGCTTCATTTTTGTAGATTATTTTGGAGTATGTTGTTTGAAGTGTTAAGTTTTAGTTTGAATTCAAATTTGTAGATGAGTTTGTCCCATGATTCTTCCAATGAAGAATTTGATCTTCAAGAGGAGGAGGACCTAGCAATGGTCCTAGCTATGCACATCAACAAAAAATGGAAGCATAGTGGTTCGGTTTTTGGTCATTAGAAATTGTGGAGGGACAGGATCGATGCCCACAACAGATTGATGAGGAACTATTTTGTGAAGATTCCCACATACCCCTAGTCCTACTTTCGTCACTGTTTTAGGATGAGCATCAAGTTGTTCAAACACACTGCAGAGATACTAATGAGCCATGGTCGGTTTTTTCAGCAAAGGAGGAATGCCACTGGAGAACTCGGGCATAGCACCTTTCAAAAGGTGACCGCTGCTTTGCGTATATTGCCTTGCGGTATTCCGGTGGATCTAGTTGATGATCACTTGGCCATGGGTGAGAGCCAAGCCATCATGTGTGTCAAGCACTTCGTGGTTGGAATCGTGCAAGTGTTTGGTCTGAAAAATTTGAGAGCTCCCAATGCTGAAGAAGCCGCAAGGCTTTTGGAGATGAATAAATCTTGTGGGTTTCCAGGTATGCTTGTCTTAATAGATTTTATGCCTTGGAGTTGGAAGAATGTAGGATCGAAAGTAGTGCTAGAGGGGGGTGATTAGGCTACTTGATCAAATAAAAATCTACTTTTTCCAAGTTTTAAGTCTTGGCACATTTTAGCATTCATAGTATGTCAAGTACACCCTACACATGCATGTCTACGAGTATAGCATCGGAAAGTAAAGACAAGCATGTAAGTAAAGGAAAGGGTAGGAAGATCAACCGCAATTGGTGACACGATGATTTTTCCGTGGTTCCGATAGGTGGTGCTATCGTACATCCACGTTTATGGAGTCTTCAACCCACGAAGGGTAACGGTCGCGAGAGTCCACGAAGGGCTCTACCCACAAAGGGTTCCATGAAGAAGCAACCTTGACTATACCATGATGGCCTACGTCCACGGAGGACTAGCCTAACTCGGGGTAGATCTTCACGAAGTAGGCGATCTCGTTGCCCTTACAAACTTCTTGTTTCAGTCCACAACACGAAGTAGGAGGCTCCCAAGCGACACCTAACCAATCTAGGAGGCACCACCCTCCAAAAGGTAATAGGCTCGATAAATGTCGATGAACTCCCTGCTCTTGTGCTTCAAGAAGATAGACTCCTCAACACACAATCACTCTCTCACAAATTTGGCTTGGTGGAAGAGATCGATTGGGTGGAGGCAACTTGGGGAGGCTAGAGATCAAGATTCATATGGTAGGAATAGAATGGCATGATCTCAACACATGAGTAGGTGTCTCTCTCTCTCAGAAAACCAGTAGGTATGAGTGGGGAACTGTTCTGAGTGCTTCCTTTGCGAGTGAGTGGTGGTGGAGGGGTAAATATAGGCATATCCAAAAATCCAACCATTACACATAATAAGTCAGACTCGGTGACACCAATGTGTAAATCTCGATGGTACCGAGTTGCCTCAAAGGTAGCAACTCTTGAATCTCGGTGAGACCGATACATACAACTTGGTTGCACCGATAAGGTGACCAACGGTCAGATTGCCAATCTTGGTGACTCCAATTCACAAAGCTTGGTGGGACCGATTTTGTAAACTTGCGTAACAGGAAGTTGGCAACCCAAACTTGGTGGCACCAAAATGGAATCGGTTGCACTGAAATGCTAGGGTTTGGCTGAGGCTGTCTGAGGCTGAGAATCGGTGGCACCGAGTGGAAAGTGTTGGTTGCACCGATTTGAATATTTGGCTTTGGACAGACTTTTATGGAAGAACTCGTGGGTGTATGTGGTGAATATCACTTGTGCACGTATGAGCATTTTGTTCACCAACAAAACCCCCTTTTAATAGTATTGGCTTTCCTATGGACTCAAAGTGATTTCTCACAAAAGGTAAAATGTAGAGTCTTCTTAATTCAGAGAAACCCTGGAATTAAAAAAGGGCAATCCTGAGCCAAATCCGTGTTTTGAGAAGGGATTCTCGTCCCGCCCAAGAAAGAGACCCAAGTCCTAATAATCCCGCTAAGTGCCTTGAAGCTTTGCCAACCTGTTTCCTTGCATCTTGGGGTATTCCACAATCCTTTTGCCAACCCATAATTGAACTTTTCCTAAAACATGCTTAGTGGAAACATTAGTTCAATGATATATATATGTTGTTATTAACTACCAAAACCACAAAGGGAGCAAATGTGCTTCCAGTCTCCCCCTTTTTGGTAATTGATGACAATATATAGATCAAAGCTTCTACATATAATATAATCAATGAATATAATCGATGCTTTGAGAAGTATGTGATAAGCAAGAGCTCCCCCTAAATTTGTGCGTTATTTATAAATTTGTGTTTGAATGCAAATGCACAATCGATTAGGTACATGGGGCACTTCTTCAATGTCACATACAACTTGGTGCTGTGCGAGAATAATAAGAGTTAATAGCATAGCACAACACATCAAGCAAAGTGAATGATCATCACATAACCATCAAAATAAAGGAAATAGTAGCAATGCACATTAAACCGTATGATCAAACACACACAAAAGTATCTCACATCCAAACCAAAAGAACAAATGTTTTGTAAAATGGCAATAAAAATAAACGCTCTCTCACTCGAAGCCTAGATCTATATACAATTTCTTCCCCTTTGGCAAGAAGTTACCAAAAAGCTCGAAGAGATGTAGCTAATCGTTCTTCTGCGGGTGATCTCCTCCGGTGGTCGATGTCGGAGTCGAGAGAACTACGTCAGTGAAGACTTCTGCTGATGTCCTGGACGGAGTTGGAGTAGGCACTAGAGGCACTGAAGGGACTGATGGAGCTGAAGTCATTGTAGCTGGAGCAGAAGATGAAGGTCTCGTCTCCGAAGCTGGCACTGTAGGTGTCTTGGCATGTGTCCTGAACTGGGTAGTCGTCCTGATAGGTGCACTATCCTCATCATAATCAAAAGACTCAGACTCTGAAGAGGTGTGACGAATAGGAGATTCATCTAGTTCCTTCTTAAGCTCGTTGACTGTCTTAGTCAACCCATCTACCTTATCATTGAGAGTTTTCACTCTATCCTCAAATATGTTCACAAGGATCTCCTGACTATCCATAATGGTTTTGATGTCTTTCTTCATGTCCATGATAGTGGAGATTAAGAGATCCATCTGCTCGTTCCTGGATCTAGGGACCTGAGCACTAGTGCCTCGAGCTGCCTCTACCTTTGCATCTGCTTGTGCCTGAGCTGCAGCTGATGTGGGATGGTCTGGGTCCATCACCACAACATTGTCCTCGAAATCTGGCTGAAGTGGCAAGTGGGGTCTATCTAGAGCAAAGATGTTCTTCTCAAGTTTGGAGTTGATTAGCATCTGAATGTAGGGTGCATAGCAGTTGGAGTGGGCACGAATCATCTTCTCATCTCTAGACTTAGGCATTAGTGTGTGCCTCAAGATAGTGTTCATGGTACGGAGGCCTGTCTGGAGGAAGTAAATAGATCCTAACTTGTGTGATTGCAAGTTAGCAGTAGTGATAGCAGCGTACATATCCTTCATAGCATTGTGGCTCTCCTTCGATTCAGATTAGACATCCAAGTCACCATCTTGTACTTCTAGGACTCCTAAGATGGTAGTCCACTCATCAATTGTAGATTCATATCTAGCTCCTTCAATCATCCACGCTATCCTGCCATCTCCATAGAATTGAGCAGTGGAGTAGAATTGCATGATCATCTCATAATTCCAAGCAGTGAAATCTCTGCCAACAAACTGATCAAGTCCAATGCAGTGGAAGTTGTCTTGCACACATGGTAAATAGTTCTCATTTGCCTTGATATACTTCCAGTCAACATATCTCATATCACTGACTGCAGGACTCTTGTCAAGCAAGATTGTCTCATAGAAGTCTTGCTGTTCCTTGGTGTAGAATCTATAGTCCACATCAGTTTTTCTCCTCTGGGCATATGGATCAATAGCTCTCCATGCCCTCAAACCAGAGTCCTTCATCTTCTTCATATCCTCACCTCTAGGATGGCTGGCATTGTGTATAAGAAGGTGAGATCTAAGCTTCATCAATACTATCATAGCATCATCATCATCATCTTCTTCTTCTCTGAAAGTTGATCTTTTGTTCTTCTCAGTAGCAGGAATATCTCTGGTAGTCCTCTTGGACTTCCCTGTAGCAACCTTCTTAGGTGCAGCCTTGGTGCTCTTGGAGGGACCAAGCTTAGGCATAGCATGTGCCATAAGCTTATTTTTCTTCTTCTTGGGAGGGGCCTTGACAATAGGTTCCTCCTCCTCCTCCTCAGCAGCACCAGCAGCCTCCTCTGGAACCTCAAACATAGAGGTAGGCCTGCCAATAACATGGATGATCCTCTTCCTGGCTGTCTTCTTCTCTCCTGCCTTCTTAGGCAAAAAAATTCTTGTGAGCTCAACAGACACGGTTGCCCTAGCACTCTCATGTGCTCTCAATGTCTTTGGAGGTGCATATATCTTGCTCAGTGCCCTCCTAGATGAGGTGGCCTCATTGGCAGACTTCCTTGCAGACTTCTCTTGCCTTTTAGCAAGAACCTCCTCTAGCACAAAGTCAGAATCCTCCTCATCAGAATTCTGTCTCTTCCTAGTCCTTGTTGCAGCTTTAGGCAACCCATGAGAACTGGGAGTGCCTGGATCTAAGGAAGAACTGGACTCAGGACTAGTGCCTGAACTCATATCAACATTCTGCTCCTGCATATTCTGGCTATCTTCAGCATCTCACATGTCTAACCCTGTGAATAGAGTTGAGAAGAGTGGAATAGGATAAGTCTTCACAAAATGCAGCTGGTTTTTGAAAGTTTGAACAAAGAATTTTCAAAGTTTACATTCTGTCACGTGAAAATCGGTACAGCCGAAGCAAAAATATCGGTACTACCGAGACTAACTTTCTCATTAGCCGAAACTTGGCACTCCTTTTGGTGAGACCAAAAATAAGTACTTGGTTTCACCGAGAAAGTTCTCTGCAGTATAGCTGACAAATCGGTGACACCGATTTGTTCACTTCGGTTCCACCGAGTGGAAGGCAAACCCTAGAAATTCAATTGTTCGCTAAACTATTTAGTTTTTATGTGGATGGAACAGTTTGTAAATGGTGGATTATCGATGGAATATGCTTCATTGCGCAAGATTTGGACGGGGAGTGCAAGAAGGGTTGAATCCATACCCTAGCTCGGTGATGGATTCGCTACGACGTGGACGGTGGCAAAGATTCCCGTCGACGGCAAAGATCCCAGAGGCGGAGGACCGCGGGGAGACAAGGGCGACGACTAGGGGGGTCCTTTGCGATAGCTTAGGGTTTTGGACGCGTGACGATTAAGCTTGAATTTCAAAGCGTCAGGATCCGCGACTTATATACCCGCGGCTGTCGGTGACATCGATTCTATATTTTCGGTGTCACCGAGTTTCTCAACCGTCAACTGACAGGGAAACTCGGTGTAACCGAGAATATGGAATCGGCAGTACCGAGATTGAAAAACCAGATCAACCCTAGGCATTCAGTGAGACCGAGATTTTTGAGTTGGTTCCACCAAGATGCACTTGGGAGGTTTTAGTGGTCAGTCCTTTGTCGATACGGAACTCCGAGTGCTCCTCACACAGAGAGATCGAAAAGTACTTGTTCAATTTTTGTGATGCAGCATGCATAGAATATGAGGTGAGAAAGCATAGATAGCTAGAGGAGTGGTCCTAGGCATTCTTGTATATCCAATTGGCAAATGAAAAATTAGAAGCGAAATAGCAACAATTGGATATCCCCAAATGACTAAATAAATGCAGGCTAACATGCTCACTCAATAAGATGTCAAATGAAATCATGGCAAACATCCACAAACACACTAGCATCTAAAAGGCACTTTGGCGATGACAGAGTCATCTACATATGAGTATATTGACTTAGGAGCCAAGTAAGAATACTTGATCATACGTCATACTCATTGTTTAAGCACAAGTGGGGTTACCACTTTGACATAAAGTATTTAATGTTGTCACATACTATGAGATGCTTTGGCTCAAGTCTTAGAGTAAAGCTCCCCCTTGATGTGACATCCCCCCATAGGAGGGATAAACTAACCTTGGGTTTTGTCGATGAAGACTTCATGTAGGTGAAGTAGTGGTGGATGCTCAAAGTTGATGAAGATCACCAAGAGTTGTGAGCATCCTTGTTCTTTCATTACTCTTCTCACCTACATGGGTTAGTCCCAACACACAAGAGACAAATACAAGGATATCTATGGACATGTAGTGCAAAGCATATATGATGATGTCCATTGATTGGTTGAATACCTTGTCCCTTGCTTACCTTTGAGGGAATGTGTGACCCCTTGAACTATTGCATGATTTTGATGTTGATTGCAACTAGTTCTTGCCAATAATGTATGTGAGTGCATTTCATTGGCAGAGTCACCCCTCAAGAACTTCTCTGGTTCTTATTCTTGGGGACTCACATCAAGTTGATGGGGATCATTGGTGTTGAATTAGCACTTGTAGAAGTTGAGCTTGTAGTAGCCTTATGAGCCACTTCACCAAAGCTCGGGATTCATCTTCATATGAGTCAATGTCCTCTTGATGCTTGTTCTTGCCCTTGAGCTTGGGGTCCTATGGTGGAAGGTCATCTTGAGCTTTTGTTCCCTTGGGGAGAGTATTTTCATACTTCTCCTTTTGAGGAACAAACTTGGGATTGGGGTATTGACCTTCTTTCCATTCAACTGCATTAGCGTTGAAGTAGCCAACACCACGATTCTTCCGGTATCCTCCGTGCTTGCGTACAATCTCCTCAAATTGTTTGCATCCTTAAAGACTCTTGTAGATACCTTTCTCTATAATCCCTTTTAAGAGTTCATTTTCCTGCTCAAGTGTAACTTGGCTAAGAGAAGAGTTAGTGGGATCAAGAGAACTACTAGAAGCAATATCATTGGATTTATCATTTTTATTACTACTAGTTGAAATACCTTTCTTTCCTTTGTTACTAGCTTGCTTAGACTTAACTTGTGGCATGAACATAGACAAGAGAAGTCGCTTGGCTAGATAAGAGGAAGTCTTCTTTCGAAGATCGTCATTGATAGCTTTAAGAAACTCATGCTCTCGCTCTAAATTGAGCTTCTCGAAGCGGAGCTTCTCATGTGCCCTTACAAGCTCTCTATGATCTTCTACAGTTGACTCGTGAGCTAACTTAAGAGTTTTTAGTTCTTGAGTTAGTCATTCTATTTCCAACTTATCATCATCGCACGACTTATCTAGACTAGAGTGAGTACTAGCAAGTTCATTTTGACTAACATTACTAGATTTGTCAAATAGCAAGTCTCTTCAATTAACAAGTCATCTTCATCACCATTTAAATCAAAATACTCGGGGTGTGATACCTTGGGGCCTTTAGCCATGAAGCAACGTCCACTCCCTTCATTTGGTGAATCAAATATGTCGTAGGAGTCGGTTGTCACTAGTGCAAGTCCGGCAACACCTTCATCTTGACTATAGTCGGAGTTGGAGTGATAGCTTCCTCTCAGAGTGGTTGTCGGATTCGGAGCCGGAAACCCATTCACCAACATGAGCTTGATGTCTTCTTCTTGAGTAGCTCTTGGTGTACTTGTCCTTCTTCTTCGAGTCCCGACTTCTCCTTGAGGGTCTTCGTTCATAACGATCACCCCTACTCCTTTCTCTCTTCGAGGTGACTCATCTCTTGAGCTTCGTCTTCTTAATGACTCTTCTTTCCTTTTGTAAGGAGTCGTGCACTCATTGGAGTAGTGTCTGGGCTTCCCACAATTGTAGCCGTTTCGGTCACGACTTGACGAGCGCTTCTCTTGATATCTTGAGCTTCGATCTTTGCTTCTATTCTTGTAGAACTTGTTGAATTTCTTGACCATGAGCCTTATCTCTTAATTTGTGACAAGGTTGTCGCTTGAGGTAGCATGAGCATCACGTGTGGCCTCTTAAGCACCGCTAGACTTGTGGTGAAGCTCTTCCTTGTCCTTGAGTGTCATCTCATGAGCAACAATCCTTCCAATCACTTCTGTTGGCTTGAGATCTTTGTAGTTGGGCATCATTTGGATCAATGTGCATAAGGTGTCATATCGATCATCCAAGGCTCAAAGTATCTTCTTGATGATGAATTTGTCCGTCATTTCTTCGCTTCCTAAGCTAGCAATCTCATTGGTGATGAGAGCTAGCCTAGAGTACATCTTAGCGACTCCTTCACCATCCTTCATCTTGAACTCGTCAAGCTGACATTGAAGAACATCCAACTTGGATTCTCTCATAGATTTGGTCCCTTCATGCATATCAATCAAAGTATCCCAAATCTCTTTTGCATTCTCAAGACGACTGGTTTTGTTGAATTCTTCGGGGCATAGGCAGTTGAAAAGAATGTCACGTGCTTGATCATTGAGTTGCAACATCTTCAATTCATCCGCAGTCACTTCGCGATCCGGTTCCCTTCCTTCCGCAAAGAATTCACCTTGCATTCCAACACGAACAATAGCCCGAGCAGGGTTATGACCAAACAAATGCATTTTCATTTTGTGCTTCCAACTAGCAAAATTAGTGCCATCAAAGTACGGACCTCTAAAGTGATAATTTCTCTCACTAGATGCCATACTCTCCTAGGTTGTGAGACCAATGCAATGGAGACCGATGCTCTGATACCACTTGTAGGATCGAAAGTAGTGCTAGAGGGGGAGGGTGATTAGACTACTTGACCAAATAAAAATCTACTTTTTCCCAATTTTAAGTCTTAACAGATTTGAGTATTCATAGTATGTCATGTACACCCTACACAAGCATGTCTACGAGTATAGCAACGGAAAGTAAAGACAAGCATGTAAGTAAAGGAAGGGTAGGAAGATCAAACTCAATTGGTGACACGATGATTTTTCCCGTGGTTCCGATAGGTGGTTCTATCGTACATCCACGTTTAGGGAGTCTTCAACCCACAGAGGGTAACGGACGCGAGAGTCCACAGTGGGCTCTACCCATGGAGGGTTCCACGAAGAAGCAACCTTGACTGTACCATGATGGCCTATATCCACGGAGTACTAGCCTAACTCGGGGTAGATCTTCACGAAGTAGACGATCTCCTTGCCCTTACAAACTTCTTGGTTCACTCCACAACACGAAGTAGGAGGCTCCCAAGCGACACCTAACCAATCTAGGAGGCACCACCCTCCAAAAGGTAATAGGCAAGATAATGTCGATGAACTCCTTGCTCTTGTGCTTCAAGAAGATAGACTCCTCAACACACAATCACTCTCTCACAGATTTGGCTTGGTGGAAGAGATTGATTGGGTGGAAAGCAACTTGGGGGGGCTAGAGATCAGGATTCATATGGTAGGAATGGAATGGCATGATCTCAACACATGAGTAGGTGGCTCTTTCTCAAAAAATCAGTAGGTATGAGTGGGGAACTGTTCTGAGTGCTTCTCTTGCGAGTGAGTGGTGGTGGAGGGGTATATATAGGCTGTTGGGGAACTTTGCATGGGAAACAAAAAAATTCCTACGCACATGCAAGATCTATCCATGGTGATGAGCATCTACGAGAGGGAGAGTGGATCTACATACCCTTGTAGATCGCTAAGCGGGAAGCGTTAAGAAACGCGATTGATGTAGTCGAACGTCTTCGCGATCCAAATCGCCAAGCATCCCGCGATCCTATCACGATCCAATCACGATCCGTCCCGCGATCCAATCACGAATCGTCTCGCGATCTTGATCACGGTCCTTCCGATCTAGCGCCAAACGAACGGGACCTCTGCGTTCAGCACACGTACAGCTCGATGACGATCTCCTCCTTCTTGATCCAGCAAGAGGGAGCGGAGAGGTAGACGAGTTTTCCGGCAGTGCGACGGCGTTGCGGCGATGGTGGTGGAGCAATTCCAGCAGAGCTTTGCCTAAGCACCGTTGAAACCAATCTAGAGGAGAAACTACGAACTAGAGGAGACACAGCACGTGTCTTATGGTTTCTTGATGTGTCCCAAGTGCTAGCCTTGCCCCTTTATTTATATGTTAAGCCCCGGGGTTGAAACTTGGAGAAAAATCCTCCTCAAGGTCGGTTTGCCCGCAAGGCAAGAGTCCTCCTCGGACTCCAGGACCAGATGCCAAGGTCCTCGGCGTCTGGCCCCAGACGCCAGGGTCCCTAGCGTCTGGCCCCCGGCCTCCACAAAACAGCTTTTGCATGTTCCTAAAGCCTCATGGGCTTTACCCCTTGGCCCAAATAAAGTGTCCTTGTACCCCGAACATTTAGGGAAACATCCGAAACTATTTCCAGTGAATTCCGGAACCCTTCCGACGACCAAACACTATTATCCCATATATCAATCTTTACCTCTGGACCATACCGGAGCTCCTCGTGACGTCTAGGATCTCATCTGGGACTCCGAACAACCTTTGGTCACCACCATACATAACTCTATACTACCGAAACGTCACCGAACCTTAAGTGTGCAGACCCTTCGGGTTCGAGAACTATGTAGACATGACCGAGACACCTCTACGGTCAATAACCAATAGCGGGACCTGGATGCCCATATTGGTTCCTACATATTCTATGAAGATCTTTATCGGTCGAACCTCTATGTCAAGGATTCAGTTAATCCCGTATGTTGTTCCCTTTGTTCCTCGGTATGTTACTTGCCCTAGATTCGATCGTCGGTATCTCTATACCTAGTTCAATCTCGTTACCAATAAGTCTCTTTACTCGTTCTGTAATACAAGATCCCATGGCTAACACTTAGTCACATTGCTTGCAAGGCTTGTTGTGATGTTGTATTATCGAGTGGGCCCTGAGATACATCTCTGTCACACGGAGTAACAGAACCCAATATTGATCCATGCCAACTCAACATACACCCTTAGAGATACCTATAGAGAACCTTTATAGTCACCCAGTTATGTTGCGACGTTTGATACACACAAGGCACTCCTCCGGTGTCAGTGAGTTGCATGATCTCATGGTCATAGGAACAGATACTTGACATGTAGAAAACTGTAGCAATAAACTAACACGATCATATGCTATGTTTATAGTTTGGGTCTTGTCCATCACATCATTCTCCTAATGATGTGATCTTGTTATCAAATGACATCTCATGTCCATAGCTAGGAAACCTTAACCATCTTTGATCAACGAGCTAGTCCATTAGAGGCATAATAGGGACATGGTGTTGTCTATGTATCCACATATGTATCTGAGTTTCCGATCAATACAATTCTAGCATGGATAATAAACGATTATCTTGAACAAGGAAATATGATAATAACTAATTTATGATTGCCTCTAGGGCATATTTCCAACAGTCTCCCACTTGCACTCGAGTCAATAATCTAGTTCACAACACCATGTGATTCCCATTGTTATGAATCTAACACCCAATGAGTTTTGGGTCTCGATCATGCTTTCCATGTGAGAGAGGTCTTTTAGTCAACGAGTCTGCGACATTCAGATACGTGTGTACTTTGCAAATCTCTATATCATATTGTAGACACTCCTAATGTGAGTGTGGTAGTAGTGTCTACAGTATGACATGGAGATTCGCAAAGTACACACGGATCTGAATGTTGCATACCCGTTGACTAAAAGACCTCTCTCACATGCAAAGCATGATTGAGCCCCAGAACTCATTGGGTGTTAGATTCATAACGATGCGAATCACATGGTGATGTGAACTAGATTATTGACTCTAGTGCAAGTGGGAGACTGTTGGAAATATGCCCTAGAGCCAATAATAAATTTGTTATTATATTATTTCCTTGTTCATGATAATCGTTTATTATCCATGCTATAATTGTATTGATCGGAAACTCAGATACATGTGTGGATACATAGACAACACCATGTCCCTAGTATGCCTCTAATAGACTAGCTCGTTGATCAAAGATGGCTATGGTTTCCTAGTCATGGACATGAGATGTCATTTGATAACGGGATCACGTCATTAGGAGAATGATGTGATGGACAAGACCCAAACTACAAACGTAGCATATGATCGTGTCAGTTTATTGCTACTGTTTTCTGTATATCAAGTATTTGTTCTTATGACCATGAGATCATGCAACTCACTGACATCGAAGGAGTATGTTGTGTGTATCAAACGTCGCAACGTAACTGGGTGACTATAAAGGTGCTCTACAGGTATCTCCGAGGGTGACTGTTGGGTTGGCATGGATCAAGACTGGGATTTGTTACTCCGTGTGATGGAGAGGTATCGCAGGGCCCACTCGGTAATACAACATCACAATAAGCCTTGCAAGCAATGTGACTAAGTGTTAGTCACGGGATCTTGTATTACAGAACGAGTAAAGAGACTTGCGAGTAACGAGGTTGAACTAGGTATGGAGATACCGACGATCGAATCTGGGGCAAGTAACATACCGAAGAACAAAGGGAACATTATACGGGATTAACTGAATCCTTGACATAGAGGTTCGACCGATAAAGATCTTCGTAGAATATGTAGGATACAATATGGGCATCCAAGTCCCGCTATTTTTTATTGATCGTAGAGGTGTCTCGGTCATGTCTATATAGTTTCTCGAACCCGCAGGGTCTGCACACTTAAGGTTCGGTGATGTTTCGATAGTATAGAGTTATGTATGGTGGTGACCGAAGGTTGTTCGGAGTCCCGGATGAGATCCCGGATGTCACTAGGAGCTCCGGAATGGTCTGGAGGTAAAGATTGATATATAGGAAGTCCTGTTTTGGTCGCCGGAAAAGTTTCGGGCTCATCGGTAGTGTACCGGGAGTGTTGGTTGTGTACCGGGGGACCATCGGGAGAGCTATTTCGACCGAAGAGGCTACATGGGATGTGGGAGGAGGTAAACCAGCCCCTAGTGGGCTGGCCGAAGCCTCCTCTAAGGGCCCATGCGGCTGGAGTGGTTTGAGAAGGAAAAAAATCCAAAGGTGGAGAGGTGGAAAGAGTTTCCAAGTGGAAAGGAGGAATCCTACTCCTAATAGGATTGGAGTAGGACTCCTCCACCTCCAGTTTCGAAAAAAACTTGAGGTTTTGAGGGTGCCTCCTCCCCACCCTACCTCCTATATATACTAGAGGATTTAGAGGAAAAAGCTAACCCTAATTGCCACGTGCTGCCCTCTTCTTCCTCTAGATCGTTTTCTCCTCTAGATCGATTTTCAGCAATGCTTAGGCGAAGCCCTGCTGGAATTCCTCCACCACCATCGCCGCAACACCATCGCGCTGCCAGAGAACTCGTCTACCTTTCCGCTCCCTCTTGCTGGATCAAGAAGGCAGAGATCATCATCGAGTTGTACGTGTGCTGAACGCGGAGGTGTCGTCCGTTCGGCGCTAGATCGGAAGGACCGTGATCAAGATCACGAGAAGATTCATGATTGGATCGCGGGACAGATCATGATGAGATCTCAAGGTGGATCGAGATGAGATCGCGGGACGGATCATGATGGGATCGCGGGACGCTCGGCGATTTGGATCGCGAAGACGTTCGACTACACCAACCGTGTTTCTTAACGCTTCCCGCTTAGCGATCTACAAGGGTATATAGATTCACTCTCCCTCTCGTAGATGCTCATCACCATGGATAGATCTTGCGTGTGCGTAGGAATTTTTTTTGTTTCCCATGCAATGTTCCCCTACAGTGGCATCATGAGCTAGGTCTATGTCTAGATGAGATCTCGAGTAGAACACAAAGAGTTTGTGAGCGTTGATGCTTAGATTGCTTCCTCCCTTGGTCGTGTTTTGGTTTAGCGGTGTTGTGGGATGAAGCTTCCCAGACCAACCTTACTCGTACGCTTACGAGAGACCGGCTCCATCGACTAACGTGTAACTTCGTTGCACAGAGATGGCTGGCAGGTGTATGTTTCTCCTACTTTAGTTAGATCGGATTCGACTAAGGCGGTCCTTGAGAAGGTTGAAAAGCAACTTATGTATCACTGTTGTGGTTTATTTGTAGGTGAGAATTGTTCTTGCTAGATACCCGTAGCAGCCACGTAAAACATGCAACACCAATTAGAGGACGTCTAACTTGTTTTTGCAGGGTATGTTGTGATGTGATATGGCCAATTACATGGTGAGATATATGTGATGTATGAGATGATCATGTGTTGTATAGAATATCATGACTTGCATGTCGATGAGTACGGAAACCGATAGGAGCCATCGGGTTGTCTTTAATTATTGTATGGCCTACGTGTCAATCATTAAGCGCTATGTAATGCTTTACTTTATCGCTAAAGGGTAGCAATAGTAGTAGAAGCATGGTGGGCGCAACACCCCCGATGGCGACACGTTGATGGAGATAAAGATGATGGAGATCATGGTGTCATGCCGGTGACGATGGAGATCATGCTGGTGCTTTCAAGATGGAGATCAAAAGCACAAGTTCATGGCCATATCATGTCACTTATGATTTGCATGTGATGTTAATCCTTTTATGCACCTTATTTTGCTTAGGACGACGGTAGCATTATAAGGTGATACCTCACTTAATTTCAAGATAAATTGTGTTCTCCCCGAGTGTGCATCGTTGCGAAAGTTCGTCGTGTCGAGACACCACCTGATGATCGGGTGTGATAGACTCTACGTTCACATACAACGGGTGCAAGCCAGTGTTGCACATGCAGAACACTCAGGATAAACTTGACGAGCCTAGCATGTACAGACATGGCCTTGGAACACAAGAGACCGAAAGGTCAAACATGAGTCATATAGTAGATATGATCAACATGATGATGTTCACCATTGAAACCACCTCAACTCACGTGATGACCGGACTTGAGTTGGTGAATTTGGATCATGTATCACTCGAATGACCGGAGGGATGTCAATTTGAGTGGGAGTTCTTAAGTAATTAATTGAACTCATTATCATGAACATAGTCAGTAGTGTCTTTGCAAAATTATGTTGTAGATTACTAGCTTATGTTGTAGATCCCTTGAATTTCTATATGTTCCTAGAGAAATAGAGTTGAAAGATGAGTAGCAATATTGCGGACTGGGTCCGTGATCTGAGGATTGTCCTCATTGCTGCACAGAAGGCTTATGTCCTTAATGCACCACTCAGTGCGCCAACCCCTCTAGCGTCGTCTGTAGATGTTGTGAACATCTGACAAGCACGTTCTGATGACTACTTGATAGTTTAGTGTGTCATGCATTACGGCTTAGAATTGAGGCTCAGAAACGTTTTGAACGTCACGAAACATATGAGATGTTCTAAGAGTTGAAATTAGGATCTTAGGCTCGTGCCCGTGTTGCGAGATATGAGATCTCCAACAAGATTCTTTGCCTGCAAGATTAAAGAGAATAGCTCAATCGTTGAGCATGTGCTCAGATTGTCTGGGTGCTACAATCGCTTGAATCGAGTGGGAGTTGATCTTCCAGATAAGATAGTGATTGATATAGTTCTCCAAGTCACTGTCGCTAAGCTATTAGAACTTGGTGATGAACTATAAAATGCCAGGGATAGAAATAATGATCCCTGAGCTATTCGCGATGTTTGACACCGCGAAGGTAGAAATCAAGAAGGAGCGTCAAGTGTTGATGGTTAGTAAAAACCACTACTTTCGAGAAGGGTTAGGGCAAGGAGGGAAACTTCATGGATGGCAAGTCAGTTGCTGCTCCAGTGAAGCAACCCAAAGTTGAACCCAAACCCGAGACTAAGTGCTTCAATTATGAGGAGAGCGGTCGCTGAAGCGGAACAACCCTAGATACTTGGTAGATAAGAAGGCTGGCAACGTCGACAGAAGTATATTTGATATACATGTTATTGATGTATACCTTGCGAGTACTCCTAGTAGCACCTGGGTATTGGATACTGGTTCGGTTGCTAAATGTTAGTAACTCGAAATAAAAGCTACGGAATAAACGGAGAAATAGCTAAGGGTGAGGTGACAATGTGTGTTGGAAATGTTTCCAAGGTTGATGTGATCAACATCACATGCTCTCTCTACCTTCAGGATTAGTGACGAACCTAAATAAATGTTATTTGGTGTTTTGCATTGAGCATGAACATGATTGGATCGTGTTTATTGCAACACGGTTATTCATTTAAGTTAGAGAATAATGGTTAGTCTGTTTACATGAATAATACCTTCAATGGTCATGCACCCAGCGAGCATGGTTTGTTGAATCTTGATCGTAGTAATACACATGTTCATAACATTGATGCCAAAAGATACAAAGTTAATAATGATAGTACCACATACTTGTGGCACTGCCGCTAAATGTCATATTGGTATAAAGCGCATGAAGAAACTCCATGCTGATGGATCTTTGGATTCATTCGATTTTGAATCAGTTGAGACATGCGAACCATGCCTCTTGGGCAAGATGACTAAGGACCCCGTTTTCCGGATTGATGGAGCAGGCAAGTGATTTATTGGAAATGATACATGTTGATGTATGCAATCCAATGAGTCTTGTAGCGTGTGGTGGATATCGTTATTTTCTTACCTTCACTGATGATTTGAGTAGATATAGTGTATATCTACTTAAAGAAACACAAGTCTGGATCGTTTGAAAGGTTCAAGCAAATTCAGAGTGAAGTTTAAGATCATCGTGACAAGAAGATAAAAATGTCTGCGATATGATCGTGGAGGCGAATATCTGAGTTACGAGTTTGGCATACAACTTTAGACAATGTGAAAGTCGTTTCACAACTCACGCCACCTGGAACACCATAGTGTGATGGTGTGTCCAAACTTCATAGTCGTGCTCTATTGGACATGGTGCGGGTTATGATGTCTCTTATCGTTTTGCTGCTATAGTTTTGGGGTTATGCATTAGAGACAACTACATTCACTTTAAATAGGGCACCATCTAAATCCGTTGAGATGACACCGTGTGAATTATGGTTTTATAGAAACCTAAGCTGTCATTTCTTAATGTTTGGGTCTGCTACGCTTGTGCGGGAAAATGTTTTCACCTAATGAGCTCGAACCCAAAGGGGACAAATGCATATTCATAGAATACCCTAAGAACAGTTGGGTGAACCTTCTATCTCAGATCCAAGCATAAAATGTTTGTTGCTAAAACCGGGTCCTTTCTCGAGAAAAAGTTTCTCTTGAAAGAATTGAGTGGGAGGAAGATAAAACTTTATGAGGTTATCGAACCTTTGTTTCAATGAGAGAGTAGCGCAGCGCAGGAAGATGTTTCTGTGAAGCCTATGTTAGTTGAAGAGGAAGTTAATGATGATGATCATAAAGCTTCGGATCAAGTTACTATCGAACCTCGTAGGTCAACAAGGACATGTACTTATCCTGAGTGGTATGACAACCCTGTCTTAGAGGTCATGTTGTTGGACAACGATGAAACTACGAGCTATGGAGAAGCGATGATGGGCCTGGATTCCAACAAATGGTTAGAGGCCATGAAATCCGAGAACGGATCCATGTATGAAAACCAAGTATAGACTTTGGTAGACTTGCTCGTTAGACGGCAGGTCGTCGAGTACAAATGGACCTTTGAAATGAAGACAGACGCTGATGGTAAATGTCACCATTTATAAAGCTTGACTCGTTGCAAAGAAGTTTCCGACAAAGTTCAAAGGAGTTGACTGCGATGCGACTTTCTCACTTGTAGCGATGCTAAAGTCTGTTGGAATTATGTTAGCAGTTGCTGCATTTTTCAATTATGAAATCTGGCAGATGGATGTCAAAACATTGTTTCCTTAACGGTTTACTTGAGGAAAGGTTGTATGTGATACAACCAGAAGGATTTGTCAATCCTAAAGGATGCTAAAAGGTGTGCGAGCTCCAGCAATCCTTCTATGGGCTGGAGCAAGCATCTCGGAGTTGGAATATATGCTTTGATGAGGTGATCAAAGTTTTTGAGTCTATACAAAGTTTATGAGAAACTTGTATTTACAATAAAGTGAGTGGGAGCACTATAGAGTTTCTAATAAGCATATGTGGATGACATATTGTTGATCGGAAATGATGTAGAATTTCTGGAAAGCATAAACAGTTGTTTGAAAAGAGTTTTTCAACGGAAGACCTGGATAAAGCTACTTAATTGTTGGGCATCGCGATCTATAGAGATAGATCAAGACGCGTGATGAGACTTTCAATGAGTGCATACCTTGACAAGATTTTGAAAGAGTTCAAAATGGATCAGTCAGAGAAAGAGTTCTCGCCTGATTTGTAAGGTGTGAAGTTGCGTAAGACTCAAAGCTCGACCACGGCAGAAGAAAGAGAAAGGACGAAGGTCGTCCCCTATGCTTTAGCCATAGGCTCTATATAGTATGTCATGCTATGTACCGCACCTATGTGTGCCTTGCCATGAGTCCGTCAAGGGGTACAAGAGTGATCCAGGAGTGGACAACGGTCAATATTATCCTTAATGACTAAAAGACTAAGGAAATGTTTCTTGATTATGGAGGGGATAAAGGGTTCGTCATAAAGAGTTACGTCGATGCAAGCTTTAACACTAATCCGGATGACTCTTAGTAGCAATCCGGATACGTATAGTGGAGCAGCCATTTGGTATAACTCCAAGTGGAGTGTGGTAGCAGTGTCTACAGTATGACATAGAGATTCTCAAAGTACACACGGATCTGAATGTTGCATACCCGTTGACTAAAAGACCTCTCTCACATGCAAAGCATGATTGAGCCCCAAAACTCATTGGGTGTTAGATTCATAACAATGCGAATCACATGGTGATGTGAACTAGATTATTGACTCTAGTGCAAGTGGGAGACTGTTGGAAATATGCCCTAGAGCCAATAATAAATTCGTTATTCTCTTATTTCCTTGTTCATGATAATCTTTTATTATCCATGCTATATTTGTATTGATCGGAAACTCAGATACATGTGTGGATACATAGACAACACCATGTCCCTAGTATGCCTCTAATAGACTAGCTCGTTGATCAAAGATGGCTATGGTTTCCTAGTCATGGACATGAGATGTCATTTGATAACGGGATCACGTCATTAGGAGAATGATGTGATGGACAAGACCCAAACTACAAACGTAGCATATGATCGTGTCAGTTTATTGCTACTGTTTTCTGCATGTCAAGTATTTGTTCTTATGACCATGAGATCATGCAACTCACTGACACCGGAGGAGTACCTTGTGTGTATCAAACGTCACAACATAACTAGGTGACTATAAAGGTGCTCTACAGGTATCTCTGAGGGTGACTGTTGGGTTGGCATGGATCAAGACTGGGATTTGTTACTCTGTGTGACGGAGAGGTATCTCACGGCCCACTCGGTAATACAACATCACAATAATCCTTGCAAGCAATGTGACTAAGTGTTAGTCACGGGATCTTGTATTACGGAACGAGTAAAGAGACTTGTTGGTAACGAGGTTGAACTAGGTATGAAGATACCGACGATCGAATCTCGGGCAAGTAACATACCGAAGAACAAAGGGAACATTATACAGGATTAACTGAATCCTTGACATAGAGGTTCGACCGATAAAGATCTTCGTAGAATATGTAGGAACCAATATGGGCATCCAGGTCCCGCTATTTGTTATTGATCGTAGAGGTGTCTCGGTCATGTCTACATAGTTCTCGAACTCGCAGGGTCTGCACACTTAAGGTTCAGGGACGTTTCGGTAGTATAGAGTTATGTATGGTGGTGACCGAAGGTTGTTCGGAGTCCCGGATGAGATCCCGGACGTTACGAGGAGCTTCGGAATGGTCCGTAGGTAAAGATTGATATATAGGAAGTCCTGTTTTGGTCGCCGAAAAAGTTTCGGGCTCATCGGTAGTGTACGGGGAGTGCGTGTAGTGTACCGGGGGACCATCGGGAGAGGTATTTCGACCGAAGAGGCTACATGGGCTGTGGGAGGAGGTAAACCATCCCCTGGTGGGCTGGTCGAAGCCTCCTCTGAGGGCCCATGCGGCTGGAGTGGTTTGAGAAGGAAAAAATCCAAAGGTGGAGAGGTGGAAAGAGTTTCCAAGTGGAAAGGAGGAATCCTACTCCTAATAGGATTGGAGTAGGACTCCTCCACCTCCAATTTCGACCAAACCTTGAGGGTTTGAGGCTGCCTCCTCCCCTCCCTCCTTCCTATATATACTAGAGGATTTAGAGGAAAAAGCTAACCCTAATTGCCACGTGGTGACCTCTTCTTCCACTAGATTGTTTTCTCCTCTAGATCGGTTTTTAGCAATGCTTAGGCGAAGCCCTGCTGGAATTCCTCCACCACCATCGCCGCAACGCCGTCGCGCTACCGGAGAACTTGTCTACCTCTCCGCTCCCTCTTGCTGGATCAAGAAGGCAGAGATCATCATCGAGCTGTACGTGTGCTGAACGCGAAGGTGCCGTCCGTTCGGTGCTAGATCGGAAGGACCGTGATCAAGATCGTGTTGGAAATATGCCCTAGAGGCAATAATAAAATGGTTATTATTGTATTTCCTAGTTCATGATAATTGTCTATTATTCATGCTACAATTGTGTTAAACAGAAACCGTAATACATGTGTGAATACATAGACCATCGCATGTCCCTAGTGAGCCTCTAGTTGGCTAGCTCGTTGATCAATAGATGGTCACGGTTTCATGACCATGGACATTGGATGTCGTTGATAACGGGATCACATCATTAGGAGAATGATGTGATGGACAAGACCCAATCCTAAGCATAGCACAAGATCGTGTAGTTCGTATGCTAAAGCTTTTCAATGTCAAGTATCATTTCCTTAGACCATGAGATTGTGTAACTCCCGGATACCGTAGGAATGCTTTGGGTGTGCCAAACGTCACAACGTAACTGGGTGGCTATAAAGGTACGCTACGGGTATCTCCGAAAGTGTCTGTTGGGTTGACACGAATCAAGACTGGGATTTGTCACTCCGTGTGACGGAGAGGTATCTCTGGGCCCACTCGGTAAGACATCATCATAATGAGCTCAATGTGACTAAGGAGTTAGCCACGGGATGATGTGTTACGGAACGAGTAAAGAGACTTGCCGGTAACGAGATTGAACAAGGTATGGCGATACCGACGATCGAATCTCGGGCAAGTACCATACCGATAGACAAAGGGAATTGTATACGGGATTGATTGAATCCCTGACATCGTGGTTCATCCGATGAGATCATCGTGGAGTACGTGGGAGCCAACATGGGTATCCAGATCCCGCTGTTGGTTATTGGCCGGAGAGGTGTCTCGGTCATGTCTACGTGTCTCCCGAACCCGTAGGGTCTACACACTTAAGGTTCGATGACGCTAGGGTTATAGGGAAAAGGTATACGTGATTACCGAAGGTTGTTCGGAGTCCCGGATGAGATCCCGGACGTCACGAGGAGCTCCGGAATGGTCCGGAGGTAAAGATTGATATATAGGAAGTCCAGTTTTGGTCACCGGAAAGTTTTCGGGCTCATCGGTAATGTACCGGGAGTGCCGGGAGGGTGCCGGAGGACCCCCGGGAGGGGTGTGACGACCAAAGGACCACATGGGCTGTTAGATAAAGTGTGCCAGCCCTTATTGGGCTGGGCAAGACTTTTGCTAAAGGCCCATGCGGCTGGAGATAAGGAGATAAGGCAAAAAGGATTTAAAAGGAGGAGATCCACCTCCCTTGTGGGAGGTGGACTCTCCCTTTAATTCAGCCGGCCATCTCCTCTTTGGAGTAGAGGCCAAGCCAGCCCTCCACGTCCCTCCTCCTATATATACTTGAGGTTTTGGATGTTTTGAGACAGGATTTGATCTCTCTCTCTCACGGCGAAGCCCTACCTCTCTTCTTCCTCCTCCGCAGCGCTTAGGCGAAGCCCTGTCGGAATACCTTGCTACTCCACCACCACCACGCCGTCGTGCTGCTGTTGGAGCCCTTCCCCAACCTCTCCTTCCTCCTTGCTGGATCAAGGTGTTGGAGACGTCACCGGGCTGCACGTGTGTTGAACGCGGAGGTGCCGTCCGTTCGGCACTTGATCGGATCTACCGCGATCTGAATCGCTGCGAGTACGACTCCATCAACCGCGTTCTTGTAACGCTTCCGCTTAGCGATCTTCAAAGGTATGAAGATGCAATCTCTCCCCTCTCGTTGCTGGTTTCTCCATAGATAGATCTTGGTGAACGTAGGAAAATTTTGATTTACTACTACGTCTCCCAACAGTGGCATCATGAGCTAGGTCTATGCGTAGAATCTATGCACGAGTAGAACACAAAGCAGTTGTGGGCGTCGAGTTTGTTAATTTGCTTGCCGCTACTAGTCTTATCTTGATTCGGCGGTATTGTGGGATGAAGCGGCCCGGACCAACTTTACACGTACGCTTACGTGAGACCGGTTCCACCGCCTGACATGCACTAGATGCATAAGGTGGCTAGCGGGTGTCTGTCTCTCCTACCTTAGTCGGATCGGATTCGATGAAAAGGGTCCTTATGAAGGGTAAATAGCAATTGGCAAATCACGTTGTGGTGTTGACGTAGGTAAGAAACGTTCTTGCTAGTAACCTATAGCAGCCACGTAAAAACTTGCAACTACAAATTAGAGGACGTCTAACTTGTTTTTGCAGCATGTGCCTTGTGATGTGATATGGCCAAAGGATGTGATGTGATGCATTGTGATGTATGAATTGATCATGTTCTTGTAATAGGATTCACGACTTGCATGTCGATGATTATGACAACCGGCAGGAGCCATAGGAGTTGTCTTATTTATTGTATGACCTGCGTGTCAATCATAAACGCCATGTAATTACTTTACTTTATTGCTAAGCGTTAGCCATAGTAGTAGAAGTAATAGTTGGCGAGACAACTTCATGAAGACACAATGATGGAGATCATGATGATGGAGATCATGGTGTCGTGCCGGTGACAGTGATGATCATGGTGCCCCGAAGATGGAGATCATAGGAGCAAAATGATATTGGCCATATCATGTCACTATATTGATTGCATGTGATGTTTATCATGTTTACATCTTATTTGCTTAGAACGACGGTAGTAAATAAGATGATCTCTCAATAAAATTTCAAGAGAAGTGTTCACCCTAACTGTGCACCGTTGCTAAGGATCGTTGTTCCGAAGCACCACGTGATGATCGGGTGTGATAGGTTCTAACGTTCGCATACAACGGGTGTAAGCCAGATTTACACACGCGAAACACTTAGGTTGACTTGACGAGCCTAGCATGTACAGACATGGCCTCGGAACACGGAAGACCGAAAGGTCGAACATGAGTCGTATAGAAGATACGATCAACATGAAGATGTTCACCATGGATGACTAGTCCGTCTCACGTGATGATCGGACACGGGCTAGTTGACATGGATCATGTATCACTTGGAAGACTAGAGAGATGTCTGTCTAAGTGGGAGTTCATTAATTTGATTAAATGAACTTAATTATCATGAACTTAGTCTAAAATTGTCTTTACAATCTATGATGTAGATCCAATGGCCAACGCGAATGTCACCCTCAATTTCAACGCGTTCCTAGAGAAAACCAAGCTGAAAGATGATGGAAGCAACTATGCGGACTGGGTCCGTAGCTTGAGGATCATCCTCATAGCTTCCAAGAGATTGTATGTCCTAGATGCACCGCTAGGTGACGCACCCGTTCTCCCAGCGGAACAAGATGTTATGAACACTTGGCAATCACGCTGCGATGATTACTCCCTTGTTCAATGCGGCATGCTTTACAGTCTAGAACCGGGGCTCCAAAAGCGTTTTGAGCAACACGGAGCATATGAGATGTTCCAGGAGCTGAAACTGGTTTTTCAAGCTCATGCCCGGGTCGAGAGATATGATGTCTCCGACAAGTTCTTCAGCTGTAAGATGGAGGAGCATAGTTCTGTCAGTGAGCACATCCTCAAGATGTCTGGGCTACACAGCCGCTTGACTCAGCTGGGGGTTAATATCCCGGATGACTCGGTCATTGACAGAATCCTCCAGTCGCTTCCACCTAGCTTCAAGAGCTTTGTGATGAACTACAACATGCAAGGTATGGAGAAGTCCATTCCTGAGTTGTACTCGATGCTGAAATCAGCGGAGGTCGAGATCAAAAAGGAGCATCAAGTGTTGATGGTGAATAAGACCACTAGTTTCAAGAAAGGCAAGGGTAAGAAGAACTTCAAGAAGGACGGCAAAGCTGTTGCCGCGCCCGGTAAGCAAGTTGCCGGGAAGAAGAAGAAAAATGGACCCAAGCCTGAGACTGAGTGCTTTTATTGCAAGGGTACCGGTCACTGGAAGCGGAACTGCCCCAAGTATTTAGCGGATAAGAAGGACGGCAACATTAAAGGTATATGTGATATACTTGTTATTGATGTGTACTTGACCAACGCTCGTAGTAGCTCCTGGGTATTTGATACCGGTGCAGTTGCTCACATTTGTAACTCCAAGCAGGAGCTGCGGAATAAGCGGAGGCTGGCCAAGGATGAGGTGACGATCCGTGTCGGGAATGGTTCCAAGGTCGATGTGATCGCCGTCGGCACGTTACCTCTACATCTACCTTCGGGATTAGTTTTAAACCTTAATAATTGTTATTTAGTACCAGCTTTGAGCATGAACATTGTATCTGGATCTCGCTTGATGCGAGATGGCTACTCATTTAAATCCGAGAATAATGGTTGTTCTATTTATATGAGAGAAATGTTTTATGCTCATGCCCCGCTGGTCAATGGTTTATTTTTGATGAATCTCGAACGTGATGTTACACATGTCCATAGTGTGAGTACCAAAAAGTGTAAAGTTGATAACGATAGTCCCACTTACATGTGGCACTGCCGTCTTGGCCATATTGGTGTCAAACGCATGAAGAAGCTCCATGCTGATGGACTTTTGGAGTCACTTGATTTCGAATCATTTGACACATGCGAACCATGCCTCATGGGCAAGATGACCAAGACTCCGTTCTCCGGAACAATGGAGCGAGCAACTGACTTGTTGGAAATAATACATACCGATGTATGCGGTCCAATGAGCGTCGAGGCTCGCGGTGGCTACCGTTATGTTCTCACCCTCACTGATGACTTGAGTAGATATGGTTATGTCTACTTAATGAAACACAAGTCTGAAACTTTTGAAAGGTTCAAGGAATTTCAGAGTGAGGTCGAGAATCAACGTGACAGGAAAATAAAATGCCTACGATCTGATCGTGGCGGAGAATATTTAAGTCACGAGTTTGGCACGCACCTTAGGAAATGTGGAATTGTTTCACAACTCACGCCGCCCGGCACACCCCAGCGAAATGGTGTGTCTGAACGTCGTAATCGCACTCTATTGGATATGGTGCGATCTATGATGTCTCTTACCGACTTACCGCTATCATTTTGGGGATATGCATTAGAGACTGCCGCATTCACTTTAAATAGGGCACCGTCTAAATCCGTTGAGACGACACCGTATGAATTGTGGTTTGGAAAGAAACCTAAGCTGTCGTTTCTAAAAGTTTGGGGATGCGATGCTTATGTGAAGAAACTTCAACCTGAGAAGCTCGAACCCAAAGCGGAAAAGTGCGTCTTCATAGGATATCCCAAGGAGACTATTGGGTATACCTTCTACCTACGATCCGAAGGCAAAGTCTTTGTTGCCAAGAATGGATCCTTTCTCGAGAAAGAGTTTCTCTCGAAAGAAGTAAGTGGGAGGAAAATAGAACTTGATGAGGAAATTGTACCTCCACTCGAACCGGAGAGTAGCGCAGCACAGGAAGTTGTTTCTGTGGAGCCTACACCGGCTAGAGAGGAAGTTAATGATGATGATCATGAAACTTCAGATCAAGTTGCTATTCGAAGGTCCACCAGGACACGTTCCGCACCAGAGTGGTACGGCAATCCTGTCCTAGAGATCATGTTGTTGGACAACGGTGAACCTTCGAACTATGAAGAAGCGATGGCGGGCCCGGATTCCAACAAATGGCTTGAGGCCATGAAATCCGAGATAGGATCCATGTATGAGAACAAAGTATGGACTTTGGTGGACTTGCCTAATGATAAGCGAGCCATTGAAAACAAATGGATCTTTAAGAAGAAGACTGACGCGGACGGTAATGTCACCGCCTATAAAGCTCGGCTTGTCGCTAAGGGTTATCGACAAGTTCAAGGAGTTGACTACGATGAGACTTTCTCACCCGTAGCGATGCTAAAGTCAGTCCGAATCATGTTAGCAGTTGCCGCATTTTATGATTATGAGATCTGGCAAATGGACGTCAAAACGGCATTCCTTAATGGCTTCCTCAAGGAAGAACTGTATATGATGCAGCCGGAAGGTTTTGTCGATCCTAAAGATGCTAACAAGGTATGCAAGCTCCAGCGCTCCATCTATGGGCTGGTGCAAGCATCTCGGAGTTGGAACATTCGCTTTAATGAGGTGATTAAAGCGTTTGGGTTTGTACAGGTTTATGGAGAACCTTGTATTTACAAGAAAGTGAGTGGGAGCTCTATAGCATTTCTTATACTGTATGTGGATGACATGCTGATAATGGGAAATAATATAGAACTCTTGGAAAGTATCAAGGCCTACTTGAATAAGTGTTTTTCAATGAAGGACCTTGGAGAAGCTGCTTACATATTAGGTATTAAGATCTATAGAGATAGATCGAAACGCCTCATTGGTCTTTCACAAAGCACATACCTTGAAAAGATATTGAAGAAGTTCAATATGCATCAGTCCAAGAAGGGGTTCTTGCCTGTGTTGCAAGGTGTGAGATTGAGTACGACTCAATGCCCGACCACGGCAAAGGATAGAGAAGAGATGAGTGTCATCCCCTATGCTTCAGCCATAGGCTCTATCATGTATGCCATGCTGTGTACCAGACCTGATGTGAACCTTGCCATAAGTTTGGTAGGGAGGTACCAAAGTGATCCCGGAGCGGAACACTGGACAGCGGTCAAGAATATCCTGAAGTACCTGAAAAGGACAAAGGACATGTTTCTCATATATGGAGGTGCCGAAGAGCTCGTCGTAAAGGGTTACGTCGACGCTAGCTTCGACACAGATCCGGACGACTCTAAGTCGCAAACCGGATACGTGTATATTTTGAATGGAGGGGCAGTCAGCTGGAGTAGCAGCAAGCAAAGCGTCGTGGCGGCATCTACATGTGAAGCGGAGTACATAGCTGCTTCGGAAGCAGCAAAGGAGGGAGTCTGGATGAAGGAGTTCATCACCGACCTAGGAGTGATTCCAAATGCGTCGGGCCCGATGACTCTACTCTGTGACAACACTGGAGCTATTGCCCTTGCGAAGGAGCCCAGGTTTCACAAGAAGACAAGACACATCAAGCGCCGCTTCAACTCCATCCGTGATTACATTCAGGAGGGAGACATAGATATTTGTAAAGTGCATACGGATCTGAATGTCGCAGATCCGTTGACTAAACCTCTCTCACGAGCAAAACATGATCAACACCAGAACGCTATGGGTGTTCGATTCATCACAATGTAACTAGATTATTGACTCTAGTGCAAGTGGGAGACTGTTGGAAATATGCCCTAGAGGCAATAATAAAATGGTTATTATTGTATTTCCTAGTTCATGATAATTGTCTATTATTCATGCTACAATTGTGTTAAACAGAAACCGTAATACATGTGTGAATACATAGACCATCGCATGTCCCTAGTGAGCCTCTAGTTGGCTAGCTCGTTGATCAATAGATGGTCACGGTTTCATGACCATGGACATTGGATGTCGTTGATAACGGGATCACATCATTAGGAGAATGATGTGATGGACAAGACCCAATCCTAAGCATAGCACAAGATCGTGTAGTTCGTATGCTAAAGCTTTTCAATGTCAAGTATCATTTCCTTAGACCATGAGATTGTGTAACTCCCGGATACCGTAGGAATGCTTTGGGTGTGCCAAACGTCACAACGTAACTGGGTGGCTATAAAGGTACGCTACGGGTATCTCCGAAAGTGTCTGTTGGGTTGACACGAATCAAGACTGGGATTTGTCACTCCGTGTGACGGAGAGGTATCTCTGGGCCCACTCGGTAAGACATCATCATAATGAGCTCAATGTGACTAAGGAGTTAGCCACGGGATGATGTGTTACGGAACGAGTAAAGAGACTTGCCGGTAACGAGATTGAACAAGGTATGGAGATACCGACGATCGAATCTCGGGCAAGTACCATACCGATAGACAAAGGGAATTGTATACGGGATTGATTGAATCCCTGACATCGTGGTTCATCCGATGAGATCATCGTGGAGTACGTGGGAGCCAACATGGGTATCCAGATCCCGCTGTTGGTTATTGGCCGGAGAGGTGTCTCGGTCATGTCTACGTGTCTCCCGAACCCGTAGGGTCTACACACTTAAGGTTCGATGACGCTAGGGTTATAGGGAAAAGGTATACGTGATTACCGAAGGTTGTTCGGAGTCCCGGATGAGATCCCGGACGTCACGAGGAGCTCCGGAATGGTCCGGAGGTAAAGATTGATATATAGGAAGTCCAGTTTTGGTCACCGGAAAGTTTTCGGGCTCATCGGTAATGTACCGGGAGTGCCGGGAGGGTGCCGGAGGACCCCCGGGAGGGGTGTGACGACCAAAGGACCACATGGGCTGTTAGATAAAGTGTGCCAGCCCTTATTGGGCTGGGCAAGACTTTTGCTAAAGGCCCATGCGGCTGGAGATAAGGAGATAAGGCAAAAAGGATTTAAAAGGAGGAGATCCACCTCCCTTGTGGGAGGTGGACTCTCCCTTTAATTCAGCCGGCCATCTCCTCTTTGGAGTAGAGGCCAAGCCAGCCCTCCACGTCCCTCCTCCTATATATACTTGAGGTTTTGGATGTTTTGAGACAGGATTTGATCTCTCTCTCTCACGGCGAAGCCCTACCTCTCTTCTTCCTCCTCCGCAGCGCTTAGGCGAAGCCCTGTCGGAATACCTTGCTACTCCACCACCACCACGCCGTCGTGCTGCTGTTGGAGCCCTTCCCCAACCTCTCCTTCCTCCTTGCTGGATCAAGGTGTTGGAGACGTCACCGGGCTGCACGTGTGTTGAACGCGGAGGTGCCGTCCGTTCGGCACTTGATCGGATCTACCGCGATCTGAATCGCTGCGAGTACGACTCCATCAACCGCGTTCTTGTAACGCTTCCGCTTAGCGATCTTCAAAGGTATGAAGATGCAATCTCTCCCCTCTCGTTGCTGGTTTCTCCATAGATAGATCTTGGTGAACGTAGGAAAATTTTGATTTACTACTACGTCTCCCAACAGATCGCGAGACGGTTCATGATTGGATCGCGGGACGGATCGCGATGAGATCGCGAGACGGATCGTTATGAGATCGCGGGACGGATTGTGATGGGATCACAGGACGCTCGGCGATTTGGATCGCGAAGACGTTCGACTACACCAACCGCGTTTCTTAATGCTTCCCACTTAGCGATCTACAAGGGTATGTAGATTCACTCTCCCTCTCGTAGATGCTCATCACCATGGATAGATCTTGCATGTGCGTAGGATTTTTTTACCATGCAACGTTCCCCTACAGGTACATCATGAACGCTTGTGTGATCATGCATGACATGATCATCGAGAACGAGCGTGGACAAGGTTTGGATTCTCTCAGTATGAGTTGATCAGACGCCCCGTGCGAGTGCGGAGGAGGGTTGAGAGGGTGACACGCTTTGTTGCCTCCTATCATTCCATTCGACGTGTCAAAACGCATGATGATCTTCAGAAGGATCTAATCGAAGAGTGGTTGGCATAGCATGGTCGACAAAACACATTCTTGATGATTTATTTTGTATTTGTTTCATCTTCTTTGTTTCAGATTGAGTGCAAAATGTTGTTTGTGCTGGGCGCGCAGTCTATTTTACAGCAAAATGCTGAAGCGGTACACTGGCGCGCTGAAAATATCGGGCACCCGATGAAGCGACTGACTAGTTCTGCGCGTAAAAGCGCTATTTCGGTGCTGTATTTTTTAGCGCAGGAGATGCTCTAAGCCCCCAGTCAGTAATTGTTCTTGAATTGTCATGGTTATCCTCAGAGTATTAACAGTTCTTTCATTACCCTTATTCCCAAAAAAGCTAGAGCTGTCTCTATGAATGACTACAGACCTATATCTCTGTTGGGCTGCACTATCAAGTTGTTGACCAAATTGCCTGCCAATAGGTTGCAATCTGTCATCTTGGAGCTTGTCCATACTAACCACTACGGTTTTCTCAAATCCAGATCTATTCAAGATTGTATTGCATGGGCATATGAATATCTTTTCCAATGCCATTAGAGCAAAGCTCCTACTTCTGTTCTTAAGTTCGATTTGAAAAGGCTTTTGATAAAATTGAGCATGGCATGATTATGGCTATTCTAAAAAGGAAAGGATTTGGAAACAAATGGTGCTCCTGGATTCAACAAATTCTCAGCTCATCAACTTCTTCTGTTCTTCTAAATGGTGTGCCTCGTGCTCACTTCAAATGTAGAAGGGGAGTTAGGCAGGGAGACCCTCTCTCTCTCCCATACTCTTTGTTTTGGTTGCAGACTTCTTACAAACACTAAGCAATGATGCAATGCAGAATGGTCTCTTAAAAGCACTTGTCAACTTCCAAGCATGTCCTGATTTTCCAATCCTTCAATACGCAGACGATACATTAATCATCATGCATGCCTGCCTGCCACCACCAGTTAAGCCACCTACAACATATCTTGTTCATCTTCTTCAAAGCTTCTGGTCTCCACGTCAATTTTCAGGAATCCAGCATCCTGCCTATTAATGTGCCTGACGAGGTAGCACAATAACTGGCCAATTTACTTGGGTGCTGAGTTGGAACATTTCCATTTACATATCTAGGTTCTCCACTACATTACAACAAAACAAGAATGGAACATTTTATGAACCTCATTGAGAGAGTACAAAAATGATTGGCTGCTTGTTCGCAATTTCTCAACTATAATGGCAGGCCACTAATGGTTAATGCGGGTTTGTCCTCTCTACCAACCTTCATCATGAGTTGCCTCTTACTATATAAAGGCATTATTGAACAACTAGATAAATACAGACGACACTGCTTTTGGAGAGGCAAGGATCTGGAGAAGAAAGACCCTTCATTGGCAGCTTGGGATTTAATTTGCAAGCCAAAAGGCAAAGGTGGACTGGGCATCCTAAACCTGTCCACTCAAAACACATGCCTTATGTTAAAAATGGTACACAAATTTATCAATCATGACAACATCCCATGGGTCAATCTAGTTTGGGAAGCATATTATACAAATGGCACCCGTGGTACTCCCTTATCAATCAACTCATTATGGTGGAGGGACCGTATGAAGTTGCTGCCAATTTATAAAGAACATGCTTCCTGCATGATTCGGAATGGCACTTCCCTGTTTTTTTGGAATGATCATTGGGAGGATATGCCCTTGCTACAACAGTGGCCATACTTGTACCCTTTTGCTAAACATCCACACATTTCGGTCTCCAATCTATGAAATTTGGATGAGCTATTAGGGCATTTTCATCTGCCACTCTCAGAAGAAGCATATTTTCAATACCAACAAATGAAGGAATTCCTACACAACCTAGTGTTTACTAATGAACCCGACTCTTGGCAAATGCCTTTTGGATCATCAAACTTCAAAGTTTCAAAAGCATATGATTTGCTTACTGATTTCCCTCCGGTCCTATCAGTCATCAAGTGGACTTGAAAAACTTGTTGTCAACTCAAGCATATTTTTTGGTTGCTAATCAATAACAGACTGAACACCAGGGCAATACTACTCAGAAAAACTTTCTTCCCACCTTCATATGAATGTACCCTCTGCAATACAGGGATTCTTGAAACAAGGATCACTTGTTCTTCCATTGTCCTTCTGTCCAACTGTGCTGGACTTATATATGCTCCACCTGCCAAATCATATGGGTATCCAAGCTGAAATTGATGCAATCAAATAGCTTCTCCAAGTACCTTTTGCTCTTGAAATCACAATTCCGGTATCCTGGCCAATTTGGACCACAAGGAACGGCTACATTTTCAATGACACGTTACTCCAGTTTATATGCTTGCCGACGAGAATTCAAAGAGGAACTTAGATGGATTATTTATAGGGCCAAGAGAAAGGAATATGCAAGCTTTTCAGATTGGGTTGACGCATTCACATAGTCTTATAGTAGATGCTTCTTTTGTTGTTTTACTCTTTCTTGCCCTTGGCATATGTATAGTTTTTTTCTTGTTCCTAGGTAGATTTAGATTTTTTATAGATTTTTTTACATTTGGACCTGCTTGGGACCATTTCTTTGTATTATTTATTTGAAAATTAATAAAAAATACGCAATAGAGTCATGCTGTTTTCTAAGAAAAAAAATGTGTTCCGGGCGCGACCAGACTCGCTCTGGTGAGATCCAAACGTTCGGCTTACCAATGGAGCTTCGCCTCGCTGACAGCCCAAGAGAGCATGACGTGAAAATTTAGAATTCGTCATCTCCTCTTGCTGTGACCTGCTGGACCCGGGAAATCCCCTCGACTAGGCCATCCTGTCTCCATTTCCCCAAGCTCCTCCCCGTCCGCCGCCTCACGCCTCACGCCGCCAGCTGCCGCTGCCGCTGCCGCTGCCGCTGCCTGGTCGCGCGCGGCAGCTCGCCTCACAGATCGCTACCCCATCATCGGCCACCGCCGCCAGCGACGACGGCCCCATGACTATGATGCCCCCTTCCCCTCTCGAGGTACGTGCCCTATCTCCTCACTCGCCTGATCTCCCCGGCTCGTCTCGCCCCACTGCTCCGTTCCGATCGGGGGTCTCCTCTTTCTCCATGGGTTTACGCGCACCTCCCGGATCTGAACCCTCCCCATCCGTGCCCATCTCAGCAGCAGCAGCAGGAGGACGAAGAGATGCTGGTGCCACACCAGGAGCTCTCCGCCGCAGACTCCGCGCAGCCAATGGAAGGTGAGACCGAGAGCCTCGCGATTTACCCCCCAGCGTGCTTGTCCCTCTGTCACGGTGGTGTGGTTAGCGGGTGTTTGCTTTTCGACCTTATGCTGATCTTGATCTTTCACGCGTGTTGGTCTCGGTGGTGCTCTTGTTGGCGCTGCTAGTGGTGGCGCAGACGGAGCCTGCGAATACGGCGGAGAGCCAAGCACCTGAGGACCCGCAGACCTCCCGGTTCACCTGGACGATCGAGAACTTCACCAGGCTCAGTGGGAAGAAGCACTACTCGGACGTGTTCGTCGTTGGCGGATTTAAATGGTGAGTTTTGTACAACTTGCCATTTTGATTAGCCGTGAAAGGTGAAACGGTGTCTAATGTGGGAGTTGCTGGACGTTGAAGGTACTGATGGATGTGCTTGTTTTGGATGTAGGCGTGTGCTAATTTTCCCCAAGGGAAATAATGTGGACCATCTCTCGATGTACTTGGATGTTGCAGACTCGGGGAACCTCCCTTACGGATGGAGCCGGTATGCTCAGTTCAGCCTAGCCATTGTAAACCAGATCCATCAGAAGTATACAGCACGCAAAGGTATTGCTTTTCTTGGGTTAATGCTATAATCATATTTTTTCAAGAATGCCATCCGTCATGGAAGTTTCAAGGGAATATAACCTTGAAGTCTTGAACTGACGTGGAACAGGATGAACCCATTGATCAGTTAAGAGTCTGTGCATGTACTGCCGCATGTTTTCTGTTTGGCGTGCAACTGAAGGTGTGCACGGTACATGCCTAGGTTATCAGGCAATACATAGTGGATCAAAAGTGCCGCACTGATGGGATAATGATGCTCGATAACACACAACTCCCTTTTTTCTTTGTTTTGGTGAGATGGAGCACATTCTTGTAGATCAAGATGTACATATTCATAACTGATGTATCACATGCAAAGCAGACATCTTTGGGAATTAATTTCATGAAACCTCTTTTTGGTTATCCGTAAATCACAAATCATGACATCTGCAGTTGATCGTTTTCTTCCTTTCGAGAAACCTAGTTGATAATTTTTATAATGCAAATTAGATTATGTTTTATCACAAGGAAAAAATCCTTATATTTCCATTTATGTTATTTTAGTACTTCTCTGGTCAGTTATTGTTGCTTGAAGCCTGAACCTTCAATTATTTTTATCATGCATTTAGTAATGGTATACTGATTGTTAGTTTTGTTCCATCTCATGCACTTGATTGTGCCCTCATGCTGCCAAAGACTCTTTGGGCTTGTTATTTTATGTGGTAGCTAATGAAGTTCGGTAGTAGTAGCGGTGCTTCGGTCATATTGTGAGTTTTTAAATATTTCTGCAAATTTTCTCTGGTTAAGGTTGTATGTTCGTCCCATGTTTGGCAGATACTCAACATCAGTTTAATGCACGTGAGAGTGACTGGGGTTTCACATCTTTTATGCCTCTGAGTGAGCTGTATGACCCAAGTAGGGGCTATCTCGTGAATGATACTGTTGTTGTCGAAGCTGAGGTTGCTGTTCGCAAAATGGTTGACTATTGGACTTATGACTCGAAAAAGGAAACAGGTTATGTTGGTCTCAGGAATCAGGGCGCTACCTGTTATATGAACTCTCTTCTGCAAACCCTGTATCATATACCTTACTTTCGGAAGGTGTGAGACCTAGCTTTGCTCTACCGCACATGCTTTGTTGTGAGTTTGAATTTTGAACTAATTTTGAATCAATTTATTGTTTTTTCTTCTTAGGCTGTATATCACATGCCAACTACTGAGAATGACATGCCATCTGGGAGTATTCCTTTAGCCCTGCAAAGCCTGTTCTACAAGCTCCAGTATAGCGACAATAGTGTAGCTACAAAAGAGTTGACTAAATCTTTCGGGTGGGACACTTATGATTCGTTCATGCAGCATGATGTGCAAGAGCTCAACAGAGTTCTGTGCGAGAAACTTGAAGACAAAATGAAGGTGGATGTTGTATTAAGAATTACTTCTATGCCAATTACTTGTCATTAACTTTGCTTTCTCCCCAGGGAACTGTTGTGGAAGGAACAATTGAACAACTATTTGAAGGCCACCACATTAATTACATTGAGTGCATTAATGTTGACTATAAATCGAACAGAAAAGAGTCCTTTTATGGTAGGACCTGTAATTTGAATTGTGTTTGCCTTTTATGTGCTATATCTATCTATTATTTAATGGCTACTTATGCTGGCCTTGCAGATCTACAACTTGATGTCAAAGGTTGTTGTGATGTTTATGCATCATTTGATAAATATGTCGAAGTGGAGCGTCTAGAGGGTGATAACAAATACCAGGCTGAACAACATGGCTTACAGGTTCCTACAAATCATGTTCTAGTCATGGCTTTGAACCTGAATCTTAAGTTGCATTTATCTTTGTTGTCAAATATTTTGGGATATTTATTGGTGTGGTACATGGTACTTAAGTGAGCTTAAAGGTCTTATATTAGTTTGCAGAGGGAATAATATGAATTACAGGGTACCTTTGCTTACTCTATTAATGATTACTTTCTAATGTTGTCTGGTGACCATGAGGTCACGGGTTCTTGTCCTGGAAACAGGCTCTTGCAGAAATGTAGGGAAAGGCTGCATACAAAAGACCAAAGTGGTCGGACCCTTCCCTGGACCCTGCGCAAGTGGGAGCTACGTGGACCGGGCTGCCCTTTTTTTGCTTGCATTAGTCAATACACAGAAATGGTTTACTTGATAGTAATTTTGGATAAAACAGGTGTTAGTGTTGTAGCCGACGTTGCTACGGAGGTTGTAGGGTGGGATACTCGGAGGACGCGAGGGTCGTCACTGTGTAGGTGCCGTGGTACAGTAGAAGGGTAGTGGGGAAAGATTGGAGAATTAGAGGGGTAGAAGAGAAGCATAGGTATGAACTAGATATTTCATTGCTTGCCTCCTTACAAAGGGGAACCATCCCTATATTGACCCTTTAGGTACTTCCAACACACCCTGGATACTTCTAGACTAGGCTGGGTCTTCCCATAAACACTCTTCTATCAGGACACACACACACACACACACACACACACACACACTCACACACACACACACACACACACACACACACTCACACACACCCTGGATACTTCTAGACCAAGTTTGATAGACAACTGGATTCTAAGATGCCACAGCAGTTAGGGTATCGATTGGATGGTGGCCAAAACTTACCCTACGGAACCTTTTGTCTTGACTAGTTCATTTTTCTTGCTAACGCTGGGCAACATATGGGCAAAGAAAAGGTCACCTAAAAATTGGGTTGGCCAAATATTTGGTAGGGCAAACATTGATACCCTTAATTCTCTACTACTCAGAGATTCAGGAAAGCTGCGTTCTTTTCTGTTTAACCAAGGAAATTGGTGTAATGGTTATATTTCTCTGATTTTCTGTTTTTGTTTCCTTGGCACCTGAATTGCAGTCAATCTTTTTGGCAGGATGCAAGAAAGGGCGTACTCTTTCTTGATTTCCCCCCTGTTTTGCAACTTCAACTGAAGCGTTTCGAATATGATTACATGCGAGATACAATGGTTAAGGTTGGTACTGTGGTTACCCTATCACCTTTAATTGACATCTTTTGTAGGATTGACCTTTTTGAAGTAGATTCTGTACAAAATAATGGTTATCATAACATCATGGTGTGCATTTCGGTATGATCTTAATGATCTTTGTGTATTAGATTGATGAAACATAGAATGTCGTGTTGATACACCTGTTGCACTTACTTTTGGGGCTACTAAACCTATTTGTGTATGAAACGATTGATTATGTATTTTGTAATTGCATTAAAACAAGCTTTATGCCAGCTTTGCTGGAATCATCGTATGAGCACTTTTCCCCCCGGCAGAATCAGGTGGTTTCTCAGGAAAGTAGGCAAGTGTTAAACACACAGCTACAGCCGGTGTTTACTTTTAGAATTTTGGTACGCAGATGATTCTGATAGTTTACTTAGATTGACGCTGGTAGCCTAGTACCATGCTGCTTCAATAAGCATTTCAGGGATACTTGGATATCTTTCTGGCTCAAAGTAGTCATCACAGTTCACACCTCATCCTCTTGTCTTGTGTATTAGCCATTTCTAATTGGGACAGTTGAATATGACTGTAGAAACCGGATCCACTAATTGGTAGTAGGATCCTAGCTTGGCCTACATGCCGTAACACACTAATAAATCCAGCTTACTGTTCCATGCTTACTTTTTATATATTCAAATGAGTACTTGTTTTGCTATACATTCTTTTTCTCATGCCAATGGGGTCATCTTAACACAAATGTCAAAATATACATGATATGAGGAGATCCAAATATGTAACTGTTATCTTGGGGTGTGTTTGGTTGGTGGCATCAAGTGGAATGCAACTGGTCGGTTCCACTCTTGGCCCATATTCCCGCATTTGATTGGGCAAGAGAACAACCATTCCTCAAAAGGGAATACACCCCTCAGATGCGGAATGCGGTGGTTCCTCCAAATCGTGTAATGACATGGTTCTTGGTGGATTAGTGTCACTCTCACCTGTGTCTGCTTGATTAGTGCTAGATCCGTGTGCTGTATGTTGAGATTGATGTTCTTTTTTGCTGTCACTAGATAATTGCCTGTGCTTTGAAAGGGGATATAAATATTCTAGTACCTTAGCCGTGATTTACCTGCCCATATAAATGTGATTGTTTAAATAAATGTTTATAAAATCCTGCCCATGATTTACCTACCTAAATAAAAATCACTTATTTGGTAAGAACTCGTTGGCTTACCAAAGAAAACATAATTTTATTTGGTAAGTCAATAAAAGGTGGGACAATTAAGGCGGGTTTCAAGGAAAATTGGTGAAGAAAACCAGCGATAGGAGGAAAAAATAATCAGAACAGAGAGAGGGAGAGGAGAACGTACGTAAGGTTAGAAGAAGCACTCTGCCTGGCAGGAAAAAGAACGCTATTCTTTTTTTATTTTTGCATTTGTGCTTAATTAAGATTTCTTGTTTATTCTTAGAATATTTGTTGTGATGATAAATTTTACATAGACATCAGATTATATGTGGATGATAAATCATTGTGAATTTGAAATGTATTTTGTATAATTTGTTGTTAAACATAAAAAAAGGTTCTAATTGCTCATATTGTACATATGCATGTGAGAGGTAATCTCAATATCCATTCCATTCCAATTCTCCAACCAAATGTTGAAAGATAACCATTCCATTCCACATTTTATCCCCAAACAGACAGGAATGGAACCAACCCATTCCGGTGGAAAGGAACCATTCCATTCCATTCCACTTCGTTCCCAAACCAAACACACCCTTGAGTACAGCCCAGAGAGTTAACCATATTTGAAACCATTTAATGCGAGATCCATGCCATCCTATCTTTCATTCTGTATGAAATTGGCGACAAGTTACTTACCCATTTTGTTCACTTTGTTCCCTTTGATTAGGAGTTCTCTCTGATTAACATTTTTGTTTTTTATCATTTGGTTTCTGTTTGCGTTTTGCTTGCCCAATTAACATCATACTGTTTTCTCATTTCTGTTTGTAAGAATGTTTGGAAGGTTGCTTATGAATTGCTAATAAAAGTAACACCTACTTCTGTAGATTAATGACCGTTATGAGTTCCCGCTACAACTCGATCTTGATAAGGATGATGGAAAATATCTTACTCCAGATGCAGATAGAAGTATTAGGAACCTTTACACTCTTCACAGGTAATAAGTTTTGTCTGACATTTTGGTATGCGTTGTTTTGTTCAGTCATTTCTTTGAATGATTTATTATACTATAAAGAGAACATTCATGAACAGTAATCTTTGATGTATGCAGAAACTATTAATTCCAATAAACACATCACTATTTTGTGCAGAACAGTTTGAAATGTTACTTTGGAAACTTACCTATTACTCTTGTAGTTTACCTTTGTAGTCACAGTTCCATACGAGAACAATTGTTACTGCAATAAGTCTCAGATAGATGTGATCTGTATTTTGTTGGTGCTAATGTTGGTCACATGCTTTTATTCAGTGTTCTTGTTCATAGTGGAGGAGTACACGGTGGTCACTACTATGCTTTCATACGACCTACACTCTCAGACCAGTGGTGCGTTTTATCTTTGGAGTTACCTGTCTTTGCATCTCAGTACTTGTACCTTAGGAAAAGACTATTTTGGGTACTGTTTATTTTTGTTCCTGCTGTTATGCATCACCAAATAGTGTGAAGCAGCACAAGGTTGTGGAGGAGCAACTCCACCTTGCTGCTACGAAGTGTACATCACAAGTGTGGAAGGAACTACTTCTACAAGCTGCACTAGATATCTCTCTAGAGGCGGAAATAGGCCAATGTGGCAGCAGGAGTTCAATCCAAAACTCCTAGAGCACAAGATCTACTCCAATATTTTAGATAAGAACACCAAGTTTTGTTATGGGTAGTGGGGTACATAGCCTAGTTACAAACTAGAGGTGAATACCTCTCTTTTTATTGGGCTTTGGGAAGCCTTCACATCTGAACTTCTACTTATAGCTAGAACACTCTAGTAAACATTACTTAAGATTCAACATCCTACTCGTAGGAATTGACAGACTGAAGAGAAGCAACAAATGCTTTATAGGCAGGAGATAATGCTTCATAGAAATACAGTTTCCAACGTCATTGACATCGAACCCATACCTTTTCTGTGGTATCTCTGCTGTTGCTCGCATAGTTCTCCTCAAAGCAATTTGCCCATCAGTTGACCCTTCTGTAGCTCCTGACCTTCAGCCTGATCCCCATCAGAGGAGATGAAAATTACATCAGTACTATCCTGTTGTTCTGTCAGTGGTCGATCTAGTTGCCCTGAGCTGCTCCTCTTGCTTTGCTGTCCACCGCGGCACACTGGCAGGCGCGCTACCGGTTTGAGTCGGTGCATCAACCTGCACATCATCAGTGTAGGTCGAGGCTTGTGTCACAGGACCCAAATGAGTTAATGTGCTACTGCTCTCCCCCTGAAAAAGAAAGGATAGACACAGGAGAAATTCAGTTCATTTCATTTGCTTCAGGAACAACTTCAGTACATGACACTCAGCTTAATAGTATGGCGTAATCACCCTTATCACTGATGAATAGGACCTGCTTGTTAGCTCCCTGATCCTACTCGTCATTTCTTTCTTCTCCATGGGTTTGAGATGGGCATACAGTGTTCGAATTAGCTTCTGTGCAGACTTCCTATTTTGGCTGAATATTCAAATTAGCTTCCGCTCACATTTTGTATGTTGGCTGCATCGGCGTCTTGTATTTAGTGCAACCGAATGATGGCTTCTGACAGATTTACTTGATTGCAGTCTGTTAAATAGCCTGCTTGCACCTAACATGTTCAACGAGCTGTGATACAAAACCACTTCGTGTTCCTTTGTGTACCATAATGTTTCCTCTCTGATTACTTTACACCTGAAAGCAGTTCAGCAAATGTTGCATGCTATTTTTTTTCCTTCTGTTTGTTTTTCAGGTATAAATTTGATGACGAGCGAGTAACAAAAGAAGATACTAAAAAGGCGCTTGAAGAGCAGTATGGGGGCGAGGAAGAGGTAGTTTTTTTTTATCAACAGTAAATCCAGTATATGACCTGTTGGTTATAGGGAACAGTTTATGTGTATGACACCTCCGTCTCACTTTTGTCTTCTTTTGGAGGGAACAGTTGCCTCAAGTTAACCCTGGTTTCAATAACACCCCATTTAAGTTCACAAAGTATTCAAATGCCTACATGCTTGTATATATTCGTGAGAGCGACAAGGAGAAAATAATGTGTAATGTTGATGAGAAGGACATTGCTGAGCATTTGAGGGTGAGTCATTATATTCTCCTCTCTGTCTACTTAGTATGGTGCACTCCTTTTGTAGGTAGATAGTGAGTCAGTTCAATTATTCTTTTGCAGATAAGGTTGAAGAAAGAACAAGAAGAGAAAGAACACAAGAAAAAGGAAAAAGCCGAAGCTCACCTCTACACCATCATAAAGGTCTTGTTAATTGCTAGTGTCAGTCATACCAGTTAGCTCTACTGGTGCACTCCTGTTAACATTTCTCTATTTGGAACAAATTATCCTTAGGTTGCTCGGGATGAGGATTTGAAGGAGCAGATTGGGAAGAATATATATTTTGATCTGGTGGACCATGAAAAAGTTCGTAATTTTCGTATACAGAAACAATTACCCTTTAATTCATTCAAGGTAATATTTCTAAAGCATAGCTCCATTTTCTACCACAGTTTTTTTTGAGAACATGCAAACCATTGCATGTATATGCATTACATAGAGAGAAATGTCTTACAACAGTCATGTGGTCTACCACAAGGTTTCATCGCTAAGATTTACATAACTATTTTTAGCATAAGCTCAAGCCCTTGCAAAACGATCTTTTGGTGACTGCTCGTGATTCCGCGCTTGTTGTCCACCTTCCGTCTCGTGGTCGAACGCCACTTCTTCTATATGTCGACTACATGATCATCACTAGCGATGACTCCTGAGTACATTGCCTTTGTGAAGGCTCGTCTTAGTGAGCAATTTCTTATGTCTGATCTTGATCCTCTTCGCTGCTTTATTGGGATTGAGCTTTCTTCTATCTCCGATGGCTCTTTTATCTCCCAAGAGAAGTATATCCATGATCTTCTTGCTCGTGCTGCTCTTATTGATGAGCGCATTGTTGAGACTCCGATGGGGATCAACGTCCACCTCTGCACTTTTGACGGTAAGCCTATATCTGAACCGACGCGCTACCGTCATCTTGTTGGGAGTCTTGTCTATCTAGCCGTGACTCGTTCCGACATTTCCTACCCCGTTCACATTATGCGTCACTTCGCCTCTGCTCCCACTTCAGTCCACTACAGTCACCTCCTTTGTGTTCTAGGATATCTTTGTGGGACTCTCTTGTCGTCTCTTCTTCCTATACTCTAGTTCGTTCCGGCTTCAGACCTATTCAGATGCTACCTGGGCTAGTGATCCTTCAGATTGCCGGTTCCTTTTTACTTACTGTTTTTTTCTCGAAGGTTCTCTCACTGCCTGGAAGACGAAGAAACATACTGGAGCCTGTTCAAGTGCAGAGGCTGAGTTGCGTGCTATGGCCCTTCTGACAGCAGACTAGCAGAGGTGACTTGGCTACGGTGGTTGCTTGAGGATTTTGGTGCTTCTATCACTACACCTACTCCTTTCTTGCTAGACAGTACATGTGCTATCAGTATTATGCGTGACCTTGTGAAGCATGAGCACACCAAGCATATTGGTGTTGATGCTTCCTTTGTGCGCATGATCAGGTGAATGCTCTTCAGCATGTGCCTCCCGAGTTACAGTTGGTGTTGGCCCAGACCGCGTACGCCAAGTACTTTCCGGCGACGGTGACGACCGACGACGAAGCGAAGCAACGCTGACTTGAACCGCTCCTTGCTGATGCAATCTCGTCGAGATGCCCTGCACCACAAGGAATCCGGCCTCGGATACGCACGTATAAGCTAGCTAGCAAGCCTGATCCTGTATCAATTGTTTCATGCACGTACAAGAACTAGTACATGCATGCATGTACATGCATGCCGTACGTAACAGCACGCCGCCGACGAAACACATGCACGAGAACACTTGAACGTCGGATTGATAGCAACAGGTGCGTGTCGCACCTGTGTATTTTTATTGCTTTTTTCTAGATCACAGTGTGGTACAAAGTACATGGCTATACACATGAATATATAGTATAGTAGGACTAATAGCCGGTTAAAACTATCTCCGATCCTACTTGATGATTGTATCCGTATCCTAGCCGAACACGGCACAACATAAGTTGTGGTTATTTTCAACAATCACCCCCCGAAACACGACGTCGTCATTTTATAGTTCGATGCCGATCCTTCTTTGCATTTCTATGATCTTCTCTCGATCCAATCGTGGGTACGCCGAACTCGTCGGAGCAACAAATACTTTAGCCGCACCGGTGTACGCCGCTAGCTGCTTGGCCTTCTTGTCGTCCGACATGATCTCCCGTTACTAGAAGATCAAACTGGCTCTGATACCAATTGTTGGCCTAGACCCGACGCCGAGTACTTTCCGACGACAGACGACGACGAACGACGAAGACGAACCCGTTGGCTGAACAACTCGATGAAGTTACTTTACGCCGAGATGCCGCAGTACAAGCCTTGTACCTGATAAATTCTTTACTTGACGTGTACTAGTAGTAGCACTTTTAGCCGGAGTTGAACTAATCAATCTAACTAGCTCTCATACACAACAACACACAAGAACCGATCTATATTGCGCCACACGTTAATCGTGCGTATTATTTTTCCTTGTGTTACTTTTCACGGTCTGATGTGTTTACAAGGGGCTATACATACATACATATAGAAGCTAGGACTAAGCTAGTTAGCCAACACGGTTACCAACTCCTAATCCTACCCGGTGACCACTATGAAGCTAACACGGACACATACGTACATGTATGTGCTAAGGATACAGACGTATTAGTGTGTAACTCCAACCCCCCCCCCCCTCGTAAACACGACGTCGTCACGTCACAGCTTCGACGAGGATCCTTCCTTTGTTTCTTCAAGAATTTCTCTCGATCCGAAGCCTTGGTTGGGGTGTCTGCCAGCTGATCATCGGTGCAAATGTGGTTGACCTCCATCTTACCTTTTCCCACGCAATCCTTTATGTAATGATACAACGTATCAATGTGTTTGGTCCTGTCACGCCGCACTGGATCCTCGCGTAGAAAAGTTGTAGACTCACTATCAACGTTGAGCACCACTTCTTCTGGATCTCGATTCATGAGATCACCGTGTAGCCTCCTTAGCCACACACCTTGACACTCTGCTTCACTTGAAGCCGATGTCACCACTTTCTGCTTTCGTGATAGACAACTTATTACCCTTCCACCAAGAAAATATGTCACGTCCGAGGTACTCTTACGGTCGTCGACAATTCCTTGTCACTACCACTGTAGTCAAATAGTTTCACCATCTCCATATTTCTCAACTCAAGATGAGGTTTCACTGAAGCATCAACTGGATTGCAATATTTCATGCCACAGTTTTCAAGTACCTTCCTTACGTATGCCTCCTGGCATAGTGTGATCCCCTCTAGCTTTTGATGTACCTCGATCCCGAGGTAGTCACTTAATAGCCCTAGATCATCCATCTTGAAAAGCTCCTTCATTTGTAGCTTGAACTTTGCAATCCCCTCTTCATCTACTCCAGTTATCAATAGATCGTCGACATAGATGCCAACTAGTAGACGATCCTTTCCTTTGTACATTGCATGCTCGAGTGGGGCTTTCTCAAATCCAAGAGAAATCAACGTTTGATCAAGTTTGATGTTCCACGCCCGAGGGTCTTGCCGTAGCCCATACAAGACTTTGTGAAACTTCAATACCTTGTGTTCTTCTCCCTCTTTGATGAAGCTCGGTGGTTGATTCACACACACATCTCCTTCTATCTCACCGTTCAAAAACGTGGATTTTACGTCCATGTGATGTATCTTCCATGTTTCTTGAGCCGCGAGAGCGATGAGTAATCTCACCGATTCCATCCGTGCAACGGGAATGAACACTTCTTCGAAGTCCACACCTTCATCTTGCATGTACTCTTTGGCCACAAGCTCTGCTTTGTGCTTCACACACCCTTCGACATCTCTCTTGATCTTAAATTCTCACTTGAGATCCATGGCTTTTTCCTTGTTGGGAAGATCCACGAGCTCCCATGCATTGTTGCCGCGCATCAACCTCAACTCTTCTTCCATAGCATGGCGCCAACACTCCTTTGTATTCGCGTCCTCAAATTCCGCCAGTTCCTCGGCGCTTGCTAAACACCTTCGTCCACTCCCTTTGATCTTTACCGGGTCAATTGTTCGAAGAGTATTCTCCGGATATGGGTGTAACACCGGCTGTAGCTTTATGGGTATAGGTGATGGTGTCCTTTCCTCCATTACTGTCGGAGGCAATCGAAAAATTTCTGCTTCACGCGTTTCTTTTGGGGATGCAAAAATTCCAACCCGAGTTGAGCTTCCTAACTTTTCACTTGAACTAGGCACCAATGCAGATTGGCCTCCTTCTCCCTTTGGGCCACGTTGGACAACCTTCACGCCCGAGTTGCAGCCTAGTGGAACTTCTCTTGATGAGCCAAGCTCCATCCGTTCCACCAGTTAAAGATCCTCCACGCTGGCCTCCAGCAGCTCCGGTCCGAACTGGGTAGCTGCTGCTGTTCATCGGCCTTTCTGGTCCATCTCCTTCGTGTGTCCCAAACGTAGCACAAGGGCCACCACGGTTGCCACTGCTAGCTATTGCACTCATATGTGATTTTGCATCTGCGTCAACAGAACTACCATTTGTGTCTGTAACATCGACACAAATTTCAGAATTACGTCTCGCATCAGTAGCTTCGACACGAGTTTTGGAATCACCCCTCATGTCTGTACAAGGCCGCTTCTCCACGGTCGAGCGCACATGATGATTGCTTCCTTCGCTCCAGCAAAGATAGCACTTACGCCTGTAGCATTGATGTAAGTTCCGGAATCACCCCCCGCATCCGTAGCATCGATACGAGTTTCCGAACCATGATCTTGAGAGCAAACTTTTCCTTCACGGAGCACGAAAATTTCTTTAGCCGGCACTTGAAGAACTGGATCCTCGTCGTCCACGAGTTCACACATCAACATCATGTCACCTTCATCTCCTTGCTGGGCCATGAGTGCCTTCTCCTTCGGGGGATTCTTGCACTTTGACTTGAAGTGCTCCATGGTGCAACAATTGTGACACTTGATCTTGTGCTTGTCGAACTTCTTCTTCGGAGCGCCGTCACTGGCGTTCTTCTGACTTTGTTCGTTTGGCGCATGGTCTTGGCGAGTGTTGCTGCTTGAGCCCTTGCATTCTCTCCTTGAGTCCAACGCCTGTCACTGAGCCCTTGTGAGCATGCCAAGCTCATCGTTCCTCCCGTCCCCAAGACTGTACCACATACACTCGTCGTCAGCCTTGTAGCGTCCGACGAGATCATCAATGGAGAGGGTCTCGAGATAGACGCACTGCTCGATCGCCGTGACAATTTGCAGGTACTGGGGAGGAGCCGCGCGCAATAACTGACGGACAACCGAGGCCTTCGTGAGGTTTTCTCCAAGTGCGCGGATCCGATTGACAAGAGTAGCTACCCGTGAAGCGAACGCATCCACGGACTCATTGTCACCCATGACCAAAGTCTCATAGTTTCTTAAGAGAGTTTGGAGATTGGCTTGCTTGACGCGGGTGTGTCCCTCGAACATGAGCTTAAGGGTATCCCACGCCTCTTTCGCCGTTTCTTTGGCGATCAGGTGTTGGAGGACATCCATCGGCATCACCGAATATATCGTCGACGTCGCCTGCCAATCCTTCCTGTGCTCGGTTCCCTCCTTGAAAGTGTCGCCTCCTGGATCGACTGCGTCCCACAACTCGTTGGCGCGGAGACCACACTCCATCAGGGCCTTCCAGACCCTAAAATTCTCACGATCAAATCGTGGGCACGACGAACTCGCCAGAGCAGCAAATACTTTAGCCACACTGGAGTACGCCGCCAGCTGCTTGGCCTTGTCGTCCTCCGACATGATCTTCCGTTACTAAAAGATCAACCTTGCTCTAGATACCAATTGTAGGCCTAGACCGCGTGCTGAGTACTTTCCGGTGACGGTGATGACCAACGACGAAGCGAAGCAACGCTGACTTGAACCGCTCCTTGCCGATGCAATCTTGTCGAGATACTTTACGTCGAGATGCCCCGCACCACAAGGAATCCAGCCTCGGATACGCACGTATAAGCTAGCTAGCAAGCCTGATCCTGTATCAATTGTTTCACGCACGTACAAGAACTAGTACATGCATGCATGTAAGTAACAACACGCCGCCGACGAAACACATGCACGAGAACACTTGAACGCCGGATTGATAGCAACATGTGCGTGTCGTACCTGTGTATTTTTATTGCTTTTTTCTAGATCACAATGTGGTACAAAGTACAGGGCTATACACATGAATATATAGTATAGTAGGACTAATAGCCGGTTAAAACTATCTCCGATCCTACTTGATGATTGTATCCGTATCCTAGCCGAACATGGCACCACGTACGTCGTGGTTATTTTCAACAGTTGGCATTTCTCCACGAAGGCACAAACTAGAGCACACCACGTCTTTTTATCTCTCCAAACTTGGTTGTTGATCCACCAGGGGGGTAGAGTTATACTATAGCGCCGTATTGTCCCCGTTGTATAAGGACTTCCTGCATATTTCCTGTACATGTATATATACTGCCCTATGGCCCAATGGAAATACAAGTTGCTATTTCCCTAACATAATCTACATTAATTTAATTGGTTATGTTTTTGGTTCATTTGGATCTCATTTGTGTTTGCCAAATGTGCTGTTTTATAGGAGGAAGTTGCAAAGGAATACGGCATTCCGGTACAGTCTCAACGCTTCTGGTTGTGGGCTAAGAGGCAAAATCATACATACCGGCCCAATCGTCCACTGGTCCCTCATGAAGAAGCACAATCAGTGAGTCATAAACTGTTTTGAAAGATTGAACTCGTAACGTTTCAAGTATTTTGATGAGTGGAAAACTATTTGTTTGGTATTATTTGCTTGATCTTTCCTTTTTCATTCTGTCTTGTCTCCTGCCGTCATGTCAATGCAAAATTGGTTAATCTGATAGTTCTGTTAGTTGCGAGCACACATAAGATGCAATTGGATGGTAACTTAAATGGAAAGTTGTACACTTCTTACTGTAAAGGCTGTTTGTGGTCATCTCTCAAGTACGTATAATGTGGTGCATTGGTTTATTTGATCTCATAATCCATCATTTCGGTTGAATTGCTAAGATGAGGTGTCAGTGCAGTAAATCACTATGATTTTTTGAGGTATGATTTATTGCTCCGATGTTTGTTGCTCTTTGTATGTTCTTTCAATTCATACCTATGCTAGAGCAGTTTGTATAGCCTTCAGGTCTGTTTAGGTTGAAGATGGTGGATAATGCCTTCGCCCTTTTACTTTCCGTTCTATTTTATTTGTGTTGTGATTACAATATAGTATCTCATTACTTGTCACATGCTGCACAGGTGGGGCAACTTAGGGAGGTATCAAACAAGGCACACAATGCTGAGCTGAAGCTATTTCTTGAAGTAGAGCTAGGATTGGTATCGTATAAATCAATTTCAGTTTATTGTTTCTTTTGTGTACATATTTTGCCTATTTTATCATTAAATTAGAGATGCCTGACCATGTCATATTGTTACCTGTGTAGGATTTGCGCCCAATTCGTCCTCCCGAGAAGAGCAAGGAAGACATTCTACTTTTCTTCAAGCTTTATAATCCTGAAAAGGAAGAGCTTCGGTATATCTCCTCTCATGGATCAACTTCTTTTTTTGATACGGAAGACTCAGATACTGACATCATCTTGTTATACAGTTTTATTGGTAGGCTTTTTGTTAAGGCTTTGGGAAAGCCATCTGATATCCTGACAAAACTTAATGAAATGGCTGGATTTTCCCCAAATGATGAAATCGAACTTTATGAGGTGAGTGCTATGTTCAATTATGTACAACTATGTTTTTATTTCTCTTGCTCACCTAGAGCTTTGTAACTTGTATGTATGTATTCTTGTACTCATGTCATTGTGGTTAATTGTTCGATTGTACCTTGTATGGAAGTTAATGGTCCTGTGGCATACATGCATATACCAATAGTAATTATCTTCCCTATATGAATATTCTGAGCTTTTTGTCATTGTTATGCTGCAGGAAATTAAGTTTGAGCCTAATGTGATGTGTGAACATATTGACAAGAAACTTAGTTTCCGATCTAGTCAGGTCTGGGAAAAAAATACTCGCTTTCAGATACAAACTTCTTTCAGGTCTGTAGTTATAAAAGATAAACATTGATTCCTCCACTTACTCTTTCTTGTGTTAGCTTGAAGATGGGGACATAATCAGTTTCCAAAAGCCATCTATACCAGGTGGCGATACTCAAGTGCGCTATAAAGATGTTCCTTCATTCTTGGAGTATGTTCATAATAGGCAGGTATACTAGATACAAGTGTAGTATTTTCCCTGACTCATTTGCTTTGCGCCACTCTACTCTACCACACCAAGTGTCTTATTTTCAACTTGACTCATTTGTTTTGCGCCACTCTATTCTAACATTACCTACTTAAGTACTTAGAATCTTCTTGTACATCTGCTATGATGTTCTTCTCTATGTAGTCATTTACTTAGTTGGGCAAGAGTTGGGTGTTCATGGTAAGCTTGAATCTCAAAGTCAATGTACCAAAACAGTTCTCAGAACCGAATTTTTAGAGAACCTATAGACCTTAGGGTGTTTTCATGACACTATTCCTTGCATTAATTTCTTAGATTTTTGCTATATTACGATATATCCATTTTTTGTAATGCTATTATGGTATATCCATTAGGTGTGCACTTGCACCTAAACAGAAGTGCCGTGTGTTCATACTAAATATGGGCCTGGGCCGCCCGGCCTGACGACCCGGCTTAGGCTGAGTCCTGAGCAAGGCTCAGTCCATAGTCTACAGCCTGAAAGACAATTCCGGCCGGGCTTAGGCTTCGATTTTCAGCCCAAAATAAACCCGAGGGTCTGAACTACCTCAGTTTTAGATCCAGCCTAGTCCCCAGCCGCCATATAAAATTCCTTCTGTCGCATCACTCCCTCCACCCCATAACCCTAGCCTCCACACCAGATCTGGAGTTTTGGACCACCTCTCCCCCAAACTATCGAGCACAATGCTCTCCCCACACAACCAACCTTGCAGGGGCGTCCCCCCCTCGGTCACCTTGGCGGTCCTCCTCACCACCTCAACCGGACAATAGCGGTGATTGACGTCTTGGCGCTGGGGACACATGAAAGCCCACGAAGTTGTGCCTCAATCGGGGGGCGGCGGCGGTCGCCATCCTCCCCACCATGCTCCTGCTGGCTTCACATCCATTGCTGTATATAGTGTTTTGCGCCTTTGCCATCCTCCCCACGTGCTCCTACCACTAGCAACCGCTTCCCCGTGCAGTGGCTTCTCCCGTTGGTCTCTATTGAATATATGAGCAATTTCCCATTAAGTTTATTCTAGAAACAACAACAAACAACAACAAAGTGTTATAGTCCCAAACAAGTTGGGGTAGGCTAGAGGTGAAACCCATAAGATCTTGCGACCAACTCATGGTTTTGGCACATGGATAGCAAGCTTCCATGCACCTTTGTCCATGTCTAGTTCTTTGGTGATGCTCCAATCCTTTAGATATCTCTTTACGGACTCTTTCCATGTCAAGTTCGGTCTACCCCGGCCTCTTTTGACATTATCAGCACGCTTTAGCCGTCTGCTATGCACTGGGGCTTCTGGAGGCATGCGCTGAATATGTCCAAACCATCTCAGACGATGTTGGACAAGCTTCTCTGCGCTACCCCAACTCTATCTCGTATATCATCATTCCGTATTCGGTCCTTCCTTGTGTGGCCACACATCCATCTCAACATGCGCATCTCCTCCACACCTAATTGTTGCACATGTACCTTTTAGTCGGCCAACACTCAACGCCATAGAACATTGCGGGTCGAACTGCAGTCCTATAGAACTTGCCTTTTAGCTTTTATGGCACTCTCTTGTCAGAGAGAATGCCCGAAGCTTGGCGCCACTTCATCCATCCGGCTTCAATTCGATGGTTCACATCTTCATCGATATCCCCATCCTTCTGCAACATGCTAGATAAATCATGATTGTTTGGCACGAGAAATAATAAAAATAACGTGATTATTATATTATTGTTGCTCTACTAGTCATGGGAAATAAACATTGTTGGTGTGCCTGTGTACCAAGTACACAAATAAATATAGGGAAACATGCACTTTATTGATCTCTCATTGGAGAAACAAAATTACAAGATCCCTTTACATATGCACCCGGTGGCCTGCTAGCGTGGTCGAGATAACTTGGGCGGTTGTGAAGGTTTGGTTCACGGGGGCTCGGAGAGCTCCTTATTAATTACGTCCGTGGGTCGAGGTCGCAGACCACCTTCGATTAAGCTGCTGCAATGGTGATCGTCTTCAAGTCTTGTCTTCTCCAAGTGCTTGGTGTAGAGGATGGTGGCGATGTGGTGGACTAGAAGGGTGGAGCGGTGCATCCGTCGCTCTGACGATGCTTAGCAGTATCCCTCCGGCTTTGATGTCCGATGATGAAGTTGTCTCTAGCTCAAACAGATGGGCGGCCTTCGCCTTATCGGTGCTCGGCCTAGTGGTGCCCGCCTCGCCGGCATCGGACATGGTGGCTTGCCTTTGCCTCGTTGGTGCCCAGCAAGATTTGGGTTGCTTCATTGGAAAAAGACATGTTGGTGAAGTGGCTTCACCTTGTCTGAGCTTGGTCGATGTTGGGTGTGGGTTGATGTAGAAGCTGAAGTAGACTTGACAACGTAGATCTTGGGGCTCCGGAATTACGCAAACGACCTCTGATTGGTGTAGACGGTTGACGTAGAAGAATGGCGGCGTGCCGGTGCAGTACATCGCGTCGATGTAGGCGTCTGGCCCACGTTGATGTGGGTGTCTAAATGATGCCGTGCCAATGTAGACAAAGTCCTTGCCAAAACAAGGAGTTGATGTAGAAAGATGTCAATTGATCAGTGTAGATTGTTGGTAGTGTGATGATGTGGTCGACGTCCACGCTAGGTGCGAAGTAGACGAATATGGCAACGCCATGTCGATATAGTCACCTTCTTAGTTGAGCTGAAGGTTGATGACGACGGCACCAGCGCGGTCGCGTGTGATGAGTTAATGAGCTCTCGCGGCGGTGAAGATAGGTGTTCATATGTCGAGCGTTGCGGTTGGTGATGGTGGTGGCTCATGTGACAGGCTAGTCGACAACGGCACGGTGAAGTGGATATGCATGCAACATCTTGTACCTGAATATATATATGTGCATGTAGTGGAAGAAACATGGTCTAATGGAGCCATATATATATGCGCATGTAGTCGAAGAAACATGGTCTAATGGAGCCATGTTGGCATCCCTGTGGGGGTCTACTTTGCCGCCTCGGCTTCTCTCGTCTGGCGCATCGCCTCTGCACGTGTGTTTAGATAGAAGTAGCATGTTGGTGTAGATGGAGAATACACCGCCGGTCTGCTCGTGGATGTACGTCTGGTCGTGGGTGAGAGAAGGCATGCATCATCGGTCTGGTCCTGGCGCCACTGTCGTTCGCCTTGGGTGCGAGCATTCGCTGCCTCCAGGCACATGCGTATAACTGCTGCCTTGTCATGACCGCGAGACATGGATTGTAATGGTATGTGCGCCATGTAATATTTCGTCAAGTCGGCACCAGCGGTGTGGTTGATGAAGATGTGAAGAAGGCGAAGGGCAGGCCGCACACGAGAAGCTCCTCTATCTTCTTTCGCGAGGGCCGCGACGAGGCTGGATCGCTCGCCGGCAGCCCTGTCCTATAAATTACACATTTGGCGATGTAGTCTGAGGGCGGAGCTAGCAGTTTGCTGCACATGGGCCAGCTCCAATAATCCCACCATCGTCTCCGTTGCTATTCCCATTGTTCGCTCGTCAGATGTGCTGAAATGAGAGAGATAGAATGGGAGAGAGAGAATTAATTAGGCAGGCATGCCATTGAAGATGGACGCTGTGACGTCATTCTTTTCCTTGTTGAGGTAGATGGCGGTGGAGCCTTGACGCCTCCTCCTCCCAGCCTGTGTGCAGCTTCACCTGTTCACCTGGTGGATGCTTGTGCTGCTTCACCAACTGATGTACGCTCTAGTCGCTTGCGCACGTGTGCTCTGGCTCGGTGCCTTGTCCGTGGCCACCTTGGACGCATGCGGACGCTCAGTCTTCAATTTGTTGGGGTGTGCTCTGTGTCTGCTGCTCCCGGCCATATGTGTACTTCTCTTGGCTGTGTGTACGTCCCTCCTTGGATGCATGCTTCATTGTCTAGCCGACTAGCGCTGCATCCCTAATCTGCCTAATGAAGAAGATAAAGAGAACGGTAGAGAGATTAATGAATGTGCATGGGTCCTGCATCGATTTGGCCTTGATGCAAGTCTTGATGTTGCTACCACTGAGCGTCTCATCGATGCCATGAAGATGGCACCGTGGATTCTTTTCTGAACGTCTATTCGTTGGCCATGTGTGCCATGCCGCAGCCTCCTCTTCGTGTTGTCCCGGTGGTGCCATACAACCATGGGTTGCTGTTGGTTCGGGCATGTGTGCCATGCCGATATCAGTGCGTTGTGCGCCACCGCTGTGGTCCTTCGCTGCCTCTGTATGCCGCGTGTTCACTGATGGAAAAAGGCACCATGGGCCTGTTTCATGGCGCATGTCCGTCGCTCGTCGTCGTATGGCGTCATCTGCTGCCCCGCGGCCGCATTGGGTGCGAGTGCACCGAGTGCTAGGGCCTTCTCCACAGGCTCCCCCCTTGTATCTCTTATCCTCCGCTAATCGATCTGCTCTAGTCTTTATAAGCAGAGGGTAGGGCGCAGTCGAGAGCTCGTGGTTGCGATTTTCTTGGAGCAGATAAGATAAGTATGTACTTGTGAGGGTCATCGTCGTCTCTTCCTTCATGCTTATCCGGCTGGTCATTAAGTTGTGACGCACATGCACGCAACTAAGCGTGCGGTGCACAACAATCCCCGATCGATCGGGCATGCATGAATATGGGGTCATTTGCCTCTGTACCACTTGATCATTTGGTATATGTACGTATATACTAGTACTACACATATATATCTGGCCATGCATGCATACTTGTATGCACTTTATTTATTCTTATTTGCACGTAATATGTACAAAATCTCGTCGAACAATGATGAACATATTAAACATGATCAAAATCTCATCGAACAATGATGGACATATTAAACATGATGATCGAACGAACAAAAGTACTACACATGGTAGACATTTGATAAAAGTAACATGTCCAGATCAATTGTAGTGCCAATAGTCCAAACATAATCCCTAACAGAAGGGATAAGAACATATACAGTGAAGTGGAAGAAGAGTCGTTCGCATCGGGAGCTATGTTGCGTTGACGTCGGGGAAGAAGTCGGGGGCAGCCACGTTGAAGAAGAATCCAGCAATCGTGCAAGCGCGCTCCTTGAAAACTTGATATCCCATCTCCTGTGCAGGATCACAAGAGTTGGGGTTTCAGAGGCCTGCTGCTCCACTTCACGGTGCATGCCATGAAGCGGAGTAGGAAAATCGTAGCGGCAAGGCTTTGGAACTAGGAGGCATAGGTCTGGTGTCGAATGGCTGCATCTACATTAGAGGAACGACCTCTTGTAGACCAAAGTGAAATGGTTCCACTAGGGAGACAAAAAAACCAAAACTGATCCACTACGAGGAGAGGAACAGTCCATGTTATTTTGGATTTCCACTAGTAATTTTTTTTTCAACTTATTTCTTACTTGACAAAAATAAGGCAGCATGTACATGTGGCATATGTCCTGGTGTGGCTTAGTTCAAACACGAAACGCGACGCGTGTGCGAGGCGAGGCGAGCGGCAGAGGAGAGCGCGATTGTGCCCTCTTCTCAAGCTCTTAGTGGTGTGTGAAGGAACCAACTTTATATGTTGGTCCAACACATCCTCCACAACTGGGGTGGGACTAAAGTTTCCACACTGTCATGCATGAATGCGCCATGTGGGCTTCTGGGATTTCCTAGGAATGATTGGAAATAGTAAAATGGGCTAAAAGCCCAATAATTCCAACAGCCCCTTCTTCCCTGCTGCGGTATCCTCCTGTTGGCTGCTGCTCCCCTGCACGGCAGTTCGTCCTGCTGGCCGATGGTCTGCTGGCTGCTAAACTAGTCAAGTTGATCCAGAAGAGATTGCTGGTTGTACTAGACCACCATGGTGTATGGCCGTATGGTGTATGGTGCTTGTATGTTTGGAGCTCAAATTGATCTGTACAACTTGTATCCGTGTCATTGTTTGATGTTCATTATTTTTTGCCAATTTCACAGAGATTTTGTTCATAGTATGTACCACTTGGATTTTTTGCTTGGGCTTGTACTTAGTACAATATCCGGGCTTTTGCTTGGGCGGGGCTTGGGCTTGTACTTAGTACAATATCTGGGCTTTGGGCCAGGCCCAGACTTGGTTGTTGAGGGTCAACTTCTGCAAGCATGGCCTGAAACCTGACCCGGCCCAAAGAATGCCCAGGTTTAGTTGATACCTTATGTTAGTTAGATCGCAGATGTGCAACACATAACTTATTTTGTCTGTTTGCAGCTAAACGCCTAAACTTGTTTAATGTTCTTTTTTCCCAGGGTCTTGTTTACTATTACTGAGATTTTTTTTGGTACCATAGGTTGTGCACTTCCGGTGTCTGGAGAAACCAAAGGAGGAAGAATTTTGTTTGGAATTGTGAGGGATCACAAATCGCTCTCAATTTTGTACTTACATATTTCTTTTTAGTCAACTTGAATAGATATAATAGTTTTCTTCATTTAGGTCGAAGCTTCATACTTATGATGATGTTGTTGAGAGAGTTGCACGCCAACTTGGATTGGATGATCCATCAAAAATTCGGCTTACGTCTCACAATTGCTATTCTCAGCAACCTAAACCACAGCCTATCAGATATCGTGGAGTAGAACATCTATTGGATATGCTTGTCCATTATAATCAGGTTTAGCTTGTTCTTTCTTTTGTTTATTCAGGAAGGCCAGTTTATTATTTAAAAGATGTAACACAACCCGATTTCATACTAATTTTCTGCCTACCTTCCTTTCAGACTTCTGACATACTGTATTATGAAGTCTTGGACATTCCACTGCCAGAATTGCAGTGTTTAAAAACACTTAAAGTTGCATTTCACCATGCAACGAAAGATGAGGTTTGTTTGGCTGCCTGAGTGCTTGGTACATGTTCTTATCTCCATCTTTACTTGCCGAAGTGTGTCATTAATGCAAATGATCTGCCAGGTTGTAATTCACAGCATCAGGCTTTCAAAAAATAGCACCATCAGTGATGTGATCACTGACTTGAAGACCAAGGTTAGCACTCATCTACCATTTCAGATTATTCAGTCCTTTTCTTCTATTCGGAGCTGAAGCTAGAAATGGATAGACTGGCTGTATGCAAATATAACCCATGGCTGTTATCTATTGAGTAGCTACTCTTAACCCTTTATCTCGTGGTTGTATGCAAATATAACCCATGGCTGTTATCTATTGAGTAGCTACTCTAACCCTTTATCTCGTGGTTGTATGCTCAACAGGTTGAACTATCCAATCCTGATGCTGAGCTTCGCTTGCTTGAAGTTTTCTACCACAAGATTTATAAGGTCCGTGCATTTTTATTTGCACTTTATACACAGTGCTTCTGTATATCTGGGCATACTCGTTAGACGTTCTTTTGGCATCACTGAATAAAATAATCTTACCTGTATCTGCAGATATTTCCACCTCATGAGAAGATAGAGAACATAAATGATCAGTACTGGACACTACGTGCTGAGGAGGTTCGTGGCATTACCTCTGTTTTGTTTGATGACGTTGACCTGTTGACATACTAGTTATGTTGCACACTTTTTTTTATGTCATTTGTCTTGCACTACATTGTCTCTACTGAAACAGATTCCAGAGGAGGAGAAGAATCTCACTGCACAGGATCGGTTGATTCATGTATATCATTTCATGAAAGATCCTAATCAGAACCAGGTACCGCACTTTCCATATTTCTACCTTGAAAGATACTAGTCTATGGTGAGTTGCATGGAGTAGCTACCGATATGCTGGACCAATATAAGCTGAGATTGTTATCATGACCAACAGCAGATTCAGAATTTTGGAGATCCCTTTTTGCTGGTCATCCGTGAAGGTGAGACTGCTGCAGAGGTAATGGACCGTGTGCAGAAAAAACTCCGAGTTCCCAATGAAGAATTTGCCAAGGTAATCCATATTTACATATCCTAATAATCTGTTTGGAATGAACTGTTCTGCCTGCATGTATTGCTTTGGTATAGATAGAGGAGGTTTGTTGGATTTAGTATGTCTGTTGCTCCAGTTCTGCATACCCAAAATTTCCAGACGTGTCTGGTATTTCCAACCCATGTATGTTGAGGATACGAGTGTGGAGTTAAAGTGTCAAAATACTTACCTACACCCCCAATCAAGATCCTTAATGGTATTTAAATTGAAATAAGTTACTTGTCAGAAAATATTTGTGTACATCTGTTATCCAGACAATAATCTTCTATGTGTCTTGTACAAAAGTAGGAATACGCCTTTCTCCACTTTACCACGTGCGATCCATTTCTATCCCTACTATGTTCTCAGGTGGTTATCTTTTGTTGATTCGTGTGTATGGAAGCAGAGGGTATAGATGGAGATGGTGGTTGGTGGTTGGAACATAGAGTGTAACGAGGTCCCCTTCGGACGTACGTCAGGGCTCATTCCTGTCCAAAGAGGCACTGAACTATTGGGGCAATTTTGGTTTATTTATTGGTCGATGTGAAGTTGCATACGAGGTCCTTTATTTACAGGGCCAGCTAGGCTATGTACTGGTAAACAGACTGCCACTTCTTTCCTATGTTATTACCTCACCAATTAGTACTGTTAGCCCAACTAGCCAGTAGCTAGTTGTCCAAGGATCAACCGAGCAGAGGAATAACAACCTAAACTACAACTAGTATAAACTAGCAGAACACACACACTGGGATGGAGCTGCTCGTACTAACTTTATCTATGTAGCTAAGTGGCTTCTTGCCTTGTATTGATTTGGAGTGGAATGCTTACAACCGGATGTGTACTCGTCCTTTTATAGTACAAGATCAACCGACTTACTATTACTAGATGAAGTCACTGCTTACGTATCAGCTCAGTTGTGCTTGCTAGAAGTCCAGCACTTCTTCTCAGCTGCCTACATGCAGTGAATATTAGTTTTTTTTATCCAAACCGTCTTGCCGACCTGACCAGCAGCAACCATTTTCACTTCGAGGCTAAGTAACTGCCACTGTTGCCGCTGCATGCAAGTCCAAAGACCAAGTTTGACTTAACAATTCTGCTAGTTTATACTAGTTGTAGTTTAGGTTGTTATTCCTCTCTGCTCGGTCGATCCTTGGACAACTAGCTACTCGCTAGTTGGACTAACAAATACACTGGACACTTAGTCAGCCGGACTGACTAAACGCGGGTCATGACTATGACTCTTCAACCACTTCCTTGCCCGATTTTAAATTATTTAGTCATATTTATCTCTAATTCTTGGCTTGGGCACTTGGAGAGGGACATTAAAACATATAGATAGATAGACTAGGAACGTTGGAAGGAGAATAAAATACTCAGAAATATGACCACCTAATTTGCACCGCTGTGGACACACGTGTCAGTATAGGGCCAATTCAGATATGGGGATACAGTATTTATGAAAAGCACCAATATATCAGGGCACATTCCTGTCCAAAGCGGCTCTGGACTGTTGGGGCAATTTTTTGGTTTATTTATTGGTTGATGCCAAGTTACATACTAGGTCCTTTATATACAGGGCCAGCTATGTACTGGTAAACAGACTACCACTTCTTTCCTACTATTATGTTATATCTCACCAATTAGCCGAACTAGTCAGCCGAACTGACTAAATGCAGGCCATGACTATTCAATGTACTGGTAAACAGACTAGCACTTCTTTCCTACTATTATGTTATATCTCACCAATTAGCCAAACTAGTCAGCCGAACCGACTAAATGCAGGCCATGACTATTCAATGTACTGGTAAACAGACTAGCACTTCTTTCCTACTATTATGTTATATCTCACCAATTAGCCGAACTAGTCAGCCGAACCAACTAAATGCGGGCCATGACTATTCAACCACTTCCTTGCCCCATTTTACGTATTATTTAGTCATACTTATCGCTAATTCTTGGCTTGAACACTTGGAGGGACATTTAAACATACAGACTAGGAACGGGGGAAGTAGAATAAATACTCAGAAATACAACCACCTAATTTCACCGATATGGATACACGTATCAATATAGGAATGGGAATGCGGTATTTTGAAAAGTACCAATACGCGGAGACGACTATTTCAAAAATAATGTTAAATAATGGGGCTCCAGCCCACCACCTGCTTGAGCTGCCTGGTGCCTGCTGGTATAGCCGGCACTAACAGAGAGGGAGAGGGAGAAAGAAGAGAGAGCTGAGCTGGCTTGCTCTCGGTGAGCTGCTGCAGGATCCCTGAGCCAACCGCCATGTAACCTCCGGCTGCTGCATCTGGTGATGCTGCCATGGCCACACAGTCTAGGTTGGGACCTGGGAGAAAGATTCGATCAGGGGGCATCGGGTCGGGATGGCTAGAGTTATGCTGCCCTTAATGGGCTGATGATGGGTTGGAGGCAGTGGCGGAGCTTGGAAGAAAAAACTGGGCGGGCCAGCTCAATGAGAGCACAACTATCCAATCTACAACTACCCTTGTTCCTTTGTTTTTGAGGTTTTTTTTGAATGGTCACCGGGAGGAGAGGATTCCCACTGAATATATTGCTCAAAAAGCTCTCAAAGCCAAGAGTCGCCCCTTAAGCTTTGGCCGATCTCGTCTATAAGGAAAACAAGATCGAAAACCTGAACAAATTGACCCCATTTATGAGGAAAACCGGGTCGAAAACCGTACGAGTAACAAGGTTACAAAGAAGGATAAAAAAGACGCACATGAATGATGAAGGATGAGAATAAAAAGGACGTCCAAGACAAGGCACGACCTAGCTAGCAGCCCGAAGAGCCATCACCACGGACGACACAAGTAGATGTGGGATGTCGTCGAGAGATCACAATATCAAGACCAAGCAAGCAACCTAACGCACCACACCCGCGTGCAAACCAAACCTCACGACACAACTCAGGAGCATCCACAACCAACGGGTGACAACACGAACCTTGCCTGGGAGCTTCGCCGTGGGAATTCTGGATGATTTGCTCGTATTTTCGGTAAGGTCTTTGGCCCATGCGCAATAGCTTACTCAAAATGGAAAAAATAGGATTACCTATGGTGTGTATATTTGCAATTGCAAGGAAACTACAGATGCACATGCAATGCTGCTCATTGTGTAAACCGCTGGCCAGTCGCTGCTCGTTGTGATGCCGCTCCTGGCTGGCTGCTGGACCTCTGGCGGCCAGGTCGGTTCCCATACTGCAAGGCGCAGCCCCCTTCCGGGTGTGTACGCGAGATCTGCACGAGATGGCACGGGGCAGCAGCTACTCCATGATGTGTGCTTGTGCTGCCTCATGTGTGCTTCTGCAGTTCTGCCCATGCTAAACCTAGACGGGTTGTTGCAGCCTCATCTCGCTCGGGTGGAGGACTCTGCTCCTCATCATACGCTGCTCACTGCTGCTGCTGGCTGTCAGGCGTCCCCTCGCGGAACACAATGGTCGCAGCCTCCTCCCATAGCTCGCAAAGTTGGTGGAGTACTGCCACGCTGGGGTTTGGTTTAACGTAGCCCAGCCATGCATTGCCTTCAAGTGCCGTCCAGAGTGTGAGCCGACGCCCGTTGCTGTGCGCAAAGAGCTCAGGCCACCGGTCGGCGGGCCGGCAACCATGCGCCTAGTGCGAGCGCCAGAAGTTAGTCTTCTCCCGTCGCCAATGATTATCTCCGTCGAGGCTCTGAATATACTGTCAGCCATCGGATCGTGAGGCAGCACCAGCTCTCGCCATGGTCTTGAGTCATCTATCCATCGTGTCCACTGCCATCGGGCGCGCAGTGCGGCTCCTTGGCGCTGCAGGTCATGAACGCCCAGGCCACCAAACTCTCGTGGTCTGCAGAAATCCTTCCAGCTAACAAGGCTCTTGCCGGCCGGAGAAGACTCTCCGCCGCCCAAAGGATTGAGCTACTAAGTATAGATATTAGAAAGTTTGCTAAAATCCAGGGCGGGCCACGGCCCGGGTCGGCCCCAACAAAGCTCCGCCCCTGGTTGGAGGTATCCACAATGTATCGTGCAAGTATCCCGCACGTATTGAGAATTAAAAAATGCTATATCAGGGGATACTCAGCCGATACGTATCCAATATGTATAGGGGACATATCGGTTTCATATATGTATCCTGTACGGGTACAATGCTCCAGTCACGTATCAGTGTTTTTGAGATAACCACTGGATGATCAGCTTTTGAACAAAAAAAATACGAACCTGGTCCATGGCTTAAGAGCATCCCCAATAGATGATGTAGATGCAAAAAATAACTAACTTTTGCATCTCCGAGGCCCCAAAACCCACCTCCAACAGATGATGTAGATGCATTTTTTTTACATCTCCACCTCCCGGAGATGTAAAATACAACACCTGGAGATGCAAATTTGCATCTTCACCTACAGGAGATGTAAAACCAGATGTAAAAACCAGGCGCGCGCCAACCGCGCAACGCCACTTCACCACTTGTCCTCCCACCGCGTGACCGCCTCCACGCCGCCCGCCACCGCGCCAACCGCCCATTGGACCCTGCCGTCACCAGATTCGGCCTCCCCACTCCCCCCGCCGCCGCTTTCCGCCTGAAAAACCGGCCGCATCGGCTTTTTTTTCGTCGCCGCGCCGCCGCCGCCGGATTTGAACTTCCCCTGCCGCACCACCGCTGTCGGATTCGAGCCGCACACCCGCCGCCGCATTTCTGCCGCCCTCTGCCTGGAAATCGGCCACGTCGGTCGTTTTCGCCGCCTCGCCGCCGCTGCGGGATTCGAGTTCCCCCCGCCACCCCTTTGCTTCCAAATTCGAGCTGCTCACCCGCCGTCACACCGCCGCTGCTTTTCCTCGGCTCGATTTGAGCTTCTTGCGCCGCTCCGCTGCCGTTAATCCGCCACCCAATTCGAGCCCTGCCGCCGGCCATTTGAAGGGAGAGGCTTCATCACTCCTTGTAGCTCGTCCCCGGCACTCCTCTCGGTCCGGAGCTGCACTGCCACCATGCTGCCGTTGAACTAGTTTACATCCTCAAATACATCATCTGTTGGAGTAGTAGTTTTACATCACGAATATACATCATCTGTTGGAGTTGGGACTTTTTTGGAGATGTAAAAAGCACTTTTTGGTGATGCATGGTTCAGAAAATACACCAACACCTGCTTTTACATCTCCAAATATACATCATCTATTGGAGACGCTCTAAGTTTCTAAGCCGGACCCAGTCATTCCTGCCAGGGTTATGCATGCCCGCATCCTCCCCCTCCCCTTGTGATTGTGCATGGTTCTAGTAAATATAATATTTTCCTCTGCCAACATGCATTTCTGACCCCAATGATACTTATTTAATCAGTGGAAGGTTGCATTTATATCCATGAATCGTCCAGAATACCTCCAGGATATTGATGCTGTGTCTGCACGTTTTCAGGCAAGTAGTTATTTTTAGCATGTAATCTAAATATGTTCACGTGATGAGGTTTTCCTCTGATCTTACAGAGGAGAGATGTTTATGGAGCTTGGGAACAATACCTTGGCTTGGAGCATACTGACACAACACCCAAAAGGTCATACACAGCTAATCAGGTAGGCAGTGCTGGCTTATTATGCAATACTTAAGAAAGATGAGTTTTGATTGTTCTTGAATTTTGTCGGTGAAACATGCATATTTAAACAAAACCGGATTTAGTAAAGATCTAGGCTTATATGCAGTACATGGTGTTTTTCAGTCTATTCCATTTTGCTATTTTTTCTGAAGTATTTGTTGTACTTCGTGTTACACAAGCATTAACGTCAAGGTTGCAATTATAATCGTACGAAAGCACCTCTTTCTGGTCTAGTATATTCCTTTACCAGTTCGGTTGCCACAGTACAGGTCTTGGGTAGGGGGTCGCATATAACTGGCCAGTTCCAATCCATCGTGTGATATTTTAAACATGTACCTTCAGACCTTGGAAAGTATTTATAGTCTTGACTTCTTACTCCAGCAAACATCTGGTTCTCAGCCATAGTTATCCTGAAGGACAAATAGTTTTCTTGAATCTGCCTTTATTATTTACTTTTGCAAGAGACCTTAATTGATGAAAAAGTTTCTGACAGCATAAGACTAACCTAGTGCACGCATATTACATGAGCTGAAGCACACGCTTCAAATTTATTTTTAGAAATAACTTCTGTATTTTAAAAAACAATTGACGTAACGTCCATATTCAAGGGAGCATGCAGACAAACGCTTTAGCTGGGGGTGATTTTGTCCATGCGTAGAGTTTACGCGACTAATTTGTGTGTTAGAAGCTAGGGTGACCTACTATGCTATAAATTCACATGAACTATTGTGCCGACTTGTCCCGTCCTTTAACTCTCCTTTCCTTGGTGGTTTGGACTGCAGAATCGACACACATATGAGAAGCCTGTGAAGATTTACAATTGATAAACCTTCCATCTGGGCTGCAAGCCCCGTATAAAGGCCTCATCCCAGAAGCGTGCTAAAGAGGCCAAGTGACCTCAACAGAAGGGAAATGCAGTCAAATATATGGTCATTTGTGTGCCAATGCCTATATTACTTGCTACTTGTTGACAGTCGGTGCTGTGGTTTGCAGAAGGATTTCCCTCTTGCCTGAGAACGAAGCAAGCATGCTGATTTTGTTGTCCTGAGTGTAATAGACCCCACTAGGATAGATGTTGCTTCGTTTGTGTAGAGCAATGCTGGTACATAAGAAAAAGATTTTGGTAGGGACATGTATACATGGTTATAGCTGAGACTGATTGCTTTATTTGCCGCACCTGTTATTGGGGCATTGGAACAATGCGATAAATTGTATAATGGGTTTGTGGCTGGTTCCACTTTTTGGTATCCATTGAGAATGTAGACAGTAACTGCAGCAGAAAGTAGTCTTATGAGTTTCAGCACAGCCTGTGTTCTTGGCATTGATTTGATTCAACCTAGGAGATGCTGATGAGTGATGATTGTTCTACACATGCACTATTTTTCTCTCGCCTTGCAGAATGAGAACCAAGTAATTATTTTGACCCAATAACTTTATTTAAAATCGTTTTTGAATTTAAAAGTTGGCTGTTCAATAGCAGGCGAATTCTGACAAACTAAGGTATATTTTCAGTCTTGTGGAGATAATTTGAATATGAGAAATGTTGAAAGTACATTCTTCTGATTTTTCTTTTGAAACTGTCACGGGAAAGACTCCCCATCTGAATACATTTCAAATCTTCGGGTAAGCAGCTGGGCGACAGGGTTCTCACTGTCTCTAGGGCAAGCCCGCAGATTATCTGTGTGGCTGGGGTCGTGTGGTGGCTCCCGGTCTACCGGAGGTGTCTGCTGAGATGTGATGTTGTGCTCGCGCGTAGACGCGTAGTAAAGGTGGTTAGCTGGATGGGCTGATGGAGGCATGTGTTTGCACTGGCTAGGCTGGTTGCGAAAGTCGTACTTCAGTTGTGGGCGAAGTTGTTGATAGGGCGCCTACGGGCACCGTTCCCATTACCTTTGCAGTCCTTGTACGGTTTCACCCTTTCCTAATGTGCTACAGTGAGAACCCTAAATCCGACCTCCTGGATCGGACCATGGTTACGCTAGCAGCTTTGCTCGATGCTGTATTTCCTCTTGGGGGCGTCATGAAGTGACTCACTTAGATGGACTCAAGCATCATTGAGGTGGTCAGGGGCTAGGGTGACTTCGTGCAAGCAACAGAAGCATCATTCATATGCAAGGTGTGTTAGGCAAGTTATGTTGGTAAATCTTGTGGGACTGAAGTGACACATGTTTGCTGAAAGTGCGATCAAGGACTTAAGATAATTTTGGTGTTGATGACACACACGTTGTTGGACTAATGTAGTTTGCAAGTATATCTTAGGTATCAGGTCCATGGTTGATGGTTGATGGATGATCGTCGATCCCCTATAAGTTAAGGAGTCGATCCCCTATAAGTTAAGGAGCGATTCATGGATCCCCGAAGGCGTAGGGTATAGTCTTTGGGTCTATTTGCTTTTCTTTGATAGGGATCCCGCATTATTAAGGGTAGTTTGCAAGTATATCTTAGGTATCAGGTCCATGGTAGATGGTTGATGGATGATCATTGATCCCCTATAAGTTAAGGAGCGATTCATGGATTCCCGAAGGCTTAGGGTATAGTCTTTGGGCCTATTTGTTTTTCTTTGATAGGGATCCCGCATTATTAAGGGGGGATAGTACCGAGGTGACCAGTTAAGCTCATTCACATGTCAAACATCCACTCACATGATCACACATATATGATAGCCACAAAATAAGCCACATGTCACATCAACATAGCCAAGCCTGAAACAATTGCACCACCAGACTGTCCGGTCCAGGTGCCCGGTAGTTCAAATCAACCATGCCAACATTCGATGGTTGTTTGTGGATTGACTAGACTAACCAGTGGGGCAGCGGATTGTCCACTGAACGAACTATCTGGCTGCTTGGTTGCAGAACTGTGTTCTCTCCCAAATAGACCAAATTGTCCGGTCCCCTAGATCGTACTGTCCGACAGGTCAAATTCTTCTCCCTTGTTGTAGACAAAGCCTATTTAGTTGTACTGCTGGACTGTCTCATCTTGATCTAGCGGACTGCGTGGTAGTGCATTCTTGGGTTGTAACGGTTGGATTTGAAGCTCCATATATATCCCAATGGTCCAAAGCCTCCACACTTTCTTCTCCTAATCTCCCAAGCACCATTTCCTTTGATTCTTGGAGATATTCAAAGAGAAACCAATCAAAAGCAAGATCCACTCATTCCTCATGCTTTGACCAATCACTTTTGTGTTTGAGCTTGATCTCGGTCCTTGGCACTTGCCTTGTTACTCTTGTAGGTTGGAGACTCCTAGACATTAGGGGTTCTTCGGTGAGGGATCGAATGTTGTGATTTACCCTCGAAAAGTTTGTGAAGGTTTGGACGCCACCTTGAGGTCTACCACTAGTGGTTGAGAATCATATTTGTTGTGATATCTCAAGGGGAATAGGATGATCCTTCGTGTTGTTGGTGTGCCTTCATGGTAACACCCACCCCTCAAACGGTGGCTAGCTTCCCTTCGAGGAAGTGAACATCAGGATACATCCTCTTCTCTAGAGTCAGAAGACGAACATTGCTTTGAAGACCAAGCATGTCCAGGTCATGAATAATAAAGTGATGAAGAAGAAGTTTACACGGATGGGTGTCCCTCATATGATAAAATGACACTGTTTGTGAAGAAGTTTAGGGCCAGTTCTTTTGCTGTTTTTTGGGCTTTTAGAATAAGCTACCCCTACCCAGCATATTCAATTAGTAGACTTCTAAAATCAATTTGGTTGGGATTCTAGAATAAGCTGGATAGGGGGCAACTTATTCTAGCTTATTCTAGAAGCTAGCAAAAGACCCGGACCCTAGTGCGGGTGCTTAGAAAGGCAAGTCTAGAAAGAAAAAAGTAAGATCATACCACAATTGTGATTCCACCAAGCACTTTGCCAATGATTGCCCGTTTGAGGAGAAAGATGACCGACCAAGGTTTCCCAAGAAAGAATTTGTCAAGAAGTTCTTGCCTAATCCTGTGAATGCCAAGCTTAGGAAGAAAGATGGGCAGGCCATGATTGTTCAAGAAGACTCCAACCCCGATGATGTTGCCGTGTAGCTCAAGTGAAGTTTTTGAAGCTTATCAACAAGAAAGGTCAACTATGACTACATGGGTGACTACAAAGGCAGCTCCCACAAGTTCTTAATGGCCAAGGTGGTTGAAGTTGACAAGGAGCAAGATACCGCTCCAAGCAAATCTAAGGTATCTCCCATTCCAAACCCCACTCTGTTCATTCCTAGAGTTTCTGTCGATGTGTATCATGATGTAGGGGGTTAATGTGATGAGGAAGATCAACATAATGTGTTCTTTGAAAAGATGCATAAATTCATGAACTCCCTCATAGGAAAGAAGCTCAGTATGTTTCGTTGTCTCATGGATATGGTGGGCAAGAACACCAATACCATTGTGGAACTCAAAACCTTGTTGCCAAAGGAAAGGAGAATAGTAATCTCCTTGAATGAAAAATCAATTTTGAGGAAGCTCCTAATGAAAAGTTATGCATGAATATTCAAGGAAACTTGCAAATAACTAAACATTTCTAAGGGCAAACTCGAAGAATCTATTGCTTCTCTCTCTTAAGGATTTTAAGCTCCTGACCAAGTCTCTCAAGACAAAGGAGGAGGAACTCACCGAACTTATGGAGTCATGATACAATTCGACTTACTCACCTTGACACTCTTTCTCAAGATCCTTGCCTACAATTATAAATGTTGATGTTTGTACCACAAACCCCATTGGTGACCAAGCATATGTCATTGAGAACAAGAGGTTTAGGGAATGAGGGGCCAACTTGAGAAGAATCTTGTGTCATGCATCGAAGAGGAAAAGAACCTTAATGACGTGTTGACCCAACATAAAGAGGTAGTTGCCAAGCTGAGTTTTGGTAAGGGAAACATGACGAGGGAAGGGGAGGCGGAGAAGGAGGTGAGAGAGAGCACCAGTGAAGTGATGTCCATGGCGGTGGGGCAGCATGCACCGACGATCACCATAGGGGATGCAACCCTTATCCTGCCCCTGACACCGGTCAACATGGGGAGGAAGGTGGTGCCCCTCATCATTGACATGGAGGATGCGTGTTAGGAAATCAGTGGATCCATGGTGGTGGGGCGGTTCTTATTTCCCTTCCAAGTGATTCCCTGGATCCTTGTCAATGAACTCCGTGCTTCTTCAGCATGGTAGTTGCAAGGTACAACCATCGTCCAAGAGGTGGCCAACGTCGACAGGAGGTTCGTCCGCAACTTCTCCATCGAGGAGGACAGGAGGTTTGTCTTGAAGGCCCAACAATGGCACTACAAGCGCGGCGGAATTGTCTTCACCGAGTTCGATGGCAAAGGCAACCTGACAGATGTTGACCTTGGAGCCATGGCTATGTGGGCCCGGGTTCGTGACCTTCCTTTCGAATTAAAATCCGAGGCTATCGTATGGACCCTAGGAGACCAAATTGGCGAGGTGATTGTCGTATCTCATAGAAACCATATGATAGTAGAATTTTTTTTGCGTGTTAGTGTGAAAATTTTGCTACATGATCCACTCAAGTATAAGGTAGATTTTACTTCTTTAGGCAGTACCGAGAAACTTCAGTTTGATGTACGTTATGAGAAATTGCTATCATATAATGAGTGTTGTGGAATTGTGGGAGGTTTTTTTTTGAATTCCGAAGGAAATTAGACTAGCAACTTTCCCAAAAAACTTGAGTGCATATCCTTATTGGAAAGGTCAAATGGCAAGCAAAAGAGCCATTATGTTTGGAAGTCATAACTCCAACAACGTGTCTAGATCAATAGAGGGAATGGTGGGCAAGGTGAAAAAAATCCATGAGTGATCTCACGGTGACGTAAAAGGGTGATACAACGGCTATGACGACAACCTATGTGGCAATTGGGGGCTACCAGCTCGCCCAGGAGGGCCAGTCCACAATGGCTGATACGTCCATTTTGCATCATGGTTTCTTATTGATATTTGTGTTATTCTTGTCCATTATTCCCTATTATCATACAATTCTTATGCCCCTTTCTCCCCAAATATGCAAGGTACATCACAAAGAGGGAAATATCTGGAAACTGGAATTGTGGACCGGGAAATCAAGAAAAAGGCAGAAAAATCACCACACTCCAAATGACCCGAAACTTCATAGGGAATTCTTAGGGAACATTTAAGAATTATTGGGCCAAAAATATACTAGAGGGGGGCCACTTGCTGGCCACAAGCCAATAGGACGCGCCCACCCGCTGGGCACGCCTTGATAGCTTGTGGGGCCCCTGCAGGTCTCCCGACCCCCTCTTCTCCTATATGGTGTGTTTTACCCTATAAAAATCATAAGCAATCTCTCGTGACGAAGCACCGCCATCTCGAGGCGGAAACCTGGGCAAGGTCCCTTTTTCACCCCGACAGTCACATTTTGTCGGGGAGATTCCTCTCCGAGAGGGGGAGATCGAAGCCATCCTTATCACTAACGCTTCCTCCTCATGAGAGGACCAATCTTTATCAACATCTTCACCAGCACCATCTCAGCTCTAACCCTAGTTCATCTCTTGTATTCAATCTTTGTCTTAGAACCTCAGTTTGGTACCTGTGGGTTACTAGTTGTGTTGATTACATCTTGTAGTTGATGCTTGTTGGTTACTTGGTGGAAGATATATGTTCAGATCGTTAATCATTATTATGATACCTCTGATCTTGAACATATTGATGAGGTGTGAGTAGTTACTATAGTTCCTGAGGACATGGGAGAAGTCTTGTTATAAGTAATCTTGTGAAGTTAGTATTCATTCGATATTTTGATGATATGTATGTTGCTACTTCTCTTAGTGGTGTTATGTAAACGTCGACTACATGAAACTTCACCATGTTATGGGCCTAAGGGAAGTCATTGTGGAGTAACAAGTAGATGATGGGTTGCTAGAGTGACAGAAGCTTAAATCCTAGTTTATGCTTTGCTTCATAAGGGGCTGATTTGGATCCACACGTTTCATGGTATGGTTAGATTTCTCTTAATTCTTCTTCGCATTTGCGGATGCTTGTGAGATGGGGTAATCATAAGTAGGTTGTTATTTCAAGTAAGAACGACACCTTAGCACCGGTCCACCCACATATCAAATTACCAAAGTAGCGAACGCGGATCAACTCAACATGATGAACATGACTAGATAGAAATTCCCATGTGTTCTCGAGAGCACTTGCTTAATATAAGAGTACTTTCAGGCCTATCATTTGCTATAAAAAGGATTGGGATACCTTGCCGCACCTTTGTTACTACTGTCATTTGTTACTTGTTACGAATTACTTTGCTATGAAGCTATCTATTATTGTTACTCACATCACTTGAAGAGAATACCTTGTTGAAAACCGCTTGTCATTTCCTTCTGCTCCTAGTTGGGTTCGACACTCTTACTTATCTAAAGGACTAAGACTGATCCCCTACATTTGTGATTCATCAAGACTCTTTTCTTGCGCCGTTTCCGGGGAGTGAAGCGCCTTTGGTAAGTGGAAATTGGTAAAGAAACATTTTCTATACGTGCTGAAATTTACGGTTGCTTGTCACTATGAACGGTCACCCTTTAAATGGCTTGTTCGGGGCATCTTTACCTCGAACAGAAGTTGACGAAGTTGTTCCTCAACCTACTGAACCTACTGAAAATATTTATTATGAGAATCCTTTGGGTATGGTAGAGAAACTGTTGGCTAATCCTTATGACGGTTCAACTCTCCTGATTACCATTTAATATATGTCGATTAGATTTGCGGATTATTTAAGCTTTCAGCCTTACCCGGAGACAAAGTTAATAAGATTTTTTCTCCCTTTATCTTTGGAGGGAAAAGCATCAATGTGGTACATGCTATTGGATGATATCGGATCATGGGACCGGAATCTCTTGAAGCTGGAATTTCATCAGAAGTTTTATCCCATGCATCTAGTCCATTGTGATCGGAACTTTATTTATAATTGTTGGATCTATGATGCACACTTTCCCCAACCATGAGCTGTCGATAGAAATGATTATACAAAATTTTTGTGCTCGGCTTTCTCATGGTGATCCAAGTATTACTCGATTCTTGTGCTACTTATTCCTATATGAAGAGGACTATTGAATTCAAATGAGATCTTCTGGAAAGAATTAAATGCAACTCTGAAGATTGGGAACTTGACGAAGGTAAAGAGTCAGGTATAAAGCTTAATTTTGATTGCATTAGATCTTTTATTGAAACTTGTGCTTTCCATGAGTTTAGCAATAAATATGGTCTTGACTCTGAGATAACAGCTAATTTCTGCGAATCATTTGCTACTCATGTTGATCTTCCCAAGGAGAAGCAGTTTAAATATCATCCTCGCATTGAAAAATCATTTGAGAAACCTGTTAAAATTGAGATGGAAGAAGTAATTGTTAGCCATTTTGATCCAACTGTTCCTACTACTTACATTGAGAAACCTCCTTTTCCCGTTAGAATTAGGGAACATGCTAAGGCTACAACTGTGGTTGATAAAAGTCATGTTAGGACACCTAAACCTTCTGAACAAATAAATATTGAGCCTAAAGTTCCTATGGTTAAAGATCTCCTAGTTGATAATATTGATGGTCGGGTTATTTACTTCTATGATGAAGCTTCTAGAAGTGCAAAACCTGTTAGAAACGAGCGGGATGAGATCGATAAAACAAACCGGTTGTAGGCATGCATGTTATCTCAGTTAAAATTGGAGATCATTGTTACCATGGCTTGTGTGACATTGGTGCTAGTGTTAGTGCTATACCTTTTACATTATACCAAGAAATTATGCATGACATAGCACCCTCTGAGATTGAAGATATTGATGTCACTATTAAACTTGCAAACCGTGATACTATTTCACCGCTTGAGATTGTTAGATATGTTGAAGTCTTGTGTGGAAAAGTCAAGTACCCCACTGATTTCCTAGTACTTGGTTCAAAACAAGATAACTTTTGTCCCATTATATTTGGTAGTCCTTTCTTGAATATTGTTAATGCTGAAATTAATAGTGCTACTGAGAAGGTCCAAGTAAGCTTTGGTGATATGTCCCACGAATTTAATTTCTCTAAGTTTAGTAAACAACCACATGAAACATAATTGCCTAATAAGGATGATATAATTGATCTTGCTTTTATTGCCGTACCTCCTACTGATCCGTTAGAACAATATTTACTAGACAATGAAAATGATATGCATATGAATGAAAGAAATAAAATAGACTGTATATTTCTTAGACAAACACCGATTCTCAAACACAACTTACCAGTTGATATTTTAGGGGATCCTCCTCCACCGAAGGGAGATCCCGTGTTTGAGCTAAAGACATTGGCTAATACTTTGAAATATGCTTATCGTGATGAAAATAAGATATATCCTGTTATTATCAGTGCTAAACTTTCAGAGCATGAAGAAAAAAGATTACTTAAAACTCTAAAGAAGCACATGGCTGCTATTAGATATACTCTAGATGATCTTACAGGCATAAGCCCCACTCTATGTCATCACAAGATTAATATGGAACTGGATGATAAACCTGTCGTTGATCATTGTAACATCCCAAATTTTCAATTTCGAATGTTTTAAAATTATATTTAATCATCTATGCATTTTGATTGAAACGAATGTGGCAATTAAATTTCTATTTTTTATTTGACTTCATTTCAATTGGCATTTGAATTTTATTCACAAATCCCTAACAAAATACTTTGATAAAAAAGTATGAGAGGAGGTAACATGACACCCCAAAAGTCAGAAGAAAGTAGTGCTGATTTATTTGAAAGTCAAATTTGGTTTTATTTGATTATTTTTAAAAAATATTTTTTATAATTTTTTTATTTTGCCTCTAAAAAATGTTCATGCTTTAGGATTTATTTTTCCGATCGTTTTGGTATATAATATATTATACTTTTTTATTTAATATTCTTTTCCCGTTTTCTTTCTGCAAAAAAATGAATTTACTAGAAAAAAACAAACCTATGGTGAGGACGGCGCACCGGCCGGCCCGCCAGCCCATCCAACGTTAGGGACTAGCATGGTATACACAAAGACTCCGATTTTCGGATCAGGTCACTACAAGATGGTATTCAGAGCACACTCTAAACTCATCAGATGCCTTTGAGACATGACCCCGAATCCAACTTGCCACCAGAACTTACACAGTTGATCCAAAACTAGAATGCCCTCATGCATATGCTCCTCCAGAACTAATAACAACAACCCACCACCACCCCCAGTTGACAACCTTACCCGTTTCTTAAGGTTGAACCCACCAGTATTCTCCAGCAGCACCGAGCCAATTGTCGTAGATGACTGGCTCCGCAAGATTGGAAGGGAGCTGACCACCGTAGGATGGACAGATGTTGAGAAGGTGCGCTTTGTCGCGCATCAACTGGATGGACCAGAGCTTTGTGGTGGGAAAACTACACCACCACCTTCCCCGTGACCAATGTGACATGGAATCAGTTCTGGCAGGCTTTCTGCACCGCACATGTTTCAATTGGAGTCATAAGTCTGAAGAAGAGGGAATTTCGCAACCTACGCCAAGGAATCCATTCAGTGGCTTAGTATGTGGATGAATTCAACCAGTTAGCTCGATATGCTCCAGGAGATGTGGACACAGATGCCGCTAAACAAGAGAAATTTCTGGAGGGACTGAATGATGATCTGGAACTTCAGTTGACCGTGGCTACCTTCAATAACTTTCAAGAGTTGGTTGACAAGGATCTCATTCTAGAAGGCAAGCAGCAGCAGATAAAAAACCGCAAGAGGAAATATGGACACAGAAAGTATAACTCTGGAGCTCAGCAGAAGCCCCGCTATACCCCGTACTCGGGAAATAATGGATCAGGATCCAGCAAGTATGGTGGACACAATCACCATAACCATGGAGGCCATTCTCATCATGGAGGAAATGGACATAACCATAATGGCCATAAGAATGACAATGGTAATGGAGGCAACGAAAACCATCAGCGTTCCAACACCGCCACATCGGCAAAGAAGGATTTGAGCCACAACACCCGTTTCAAGTGCAGGAAGACCGGACACTACGCCACCGAATGTCCCGAGGCAAAGAAAGGGAATGGCAATGGAAGCTCTAGAAAGAAGCCCAACCCTTTCACTAGAGGTCAAGTGAATCACGTCAATGTAGAAGAAATTGATGAGCAGCCGGATGCAGTTGTTGGTAAGTTTTTGATTAATGCATTTACAACCCTTGTTCTTTTTGACACTGGTGCATCACATTCATTCATATCGAGGGGATTTTTGGAAAAATTTAAGTTGTTGACCGTAGCCCTTAAGTCACCCTTGTTAGTAAGTTCCCCAAGAGTAGAGGCTATGGCTAGTCGGTGATGTTTCCAGTTGCCATTGACCATAGGGAGGCATGTTTTTCCCACATACCTCATCATTCTGGAATCACAAGGATTAGACATGATCCTAGGCATGGATTGATTATCCAAGTACGAGGGAACCATCAATTGTGCTAGTAAGTCGATTCTTATCACCACCCTAGAGGGAAAACAAATCAAGTATGTGTCGAGACATACGCCTAGGAGAACACAGATGAATTCCCTTTTGGGAGTTCTTCAGGAGGAAGTACTAGTTGTAAAGGATTATCCCGAAGTGTTTCCGGAGGAATTACCAGGCATGCCACCAAACCGAGACATAGAGTTTTAATCGAGTTGTTGCCAGGCACTAGACCAATATCCAGGAGACCGTACCGGATGCCCGCAAATGATTCAGAGGAAATTAAGAAGTAGTTTAAGGAATTATTGGAGAAAGGTTATATTCGACCAAGTTCATCACCTTGGGGAGCCCTAGTGCTTCTAGCTGAGAAGAAGGGTGGATCCCTAAGAATGGTACTAGATTATCATGCATTGAACGAGGTGACGATAAAGAACAAATATCCGCTGCCAATGATAAATGATTTGTTTGACCATCTAGTCGGAGATAGTGTATTCTCCAAGATCAATCTTTGATCAGGATACTACCAGCTGAAGATCGAGAGCAGGATATACCCAAGACAACTTTTACCACGAGGTATGGGCTTTATGAGTATACGACTATGTCTTTTGGTTTGACTAATGCCCCTGCCGATTTTATGAGTAGGATGAATACATTATTCATGGAGTTCTTGGATAAGTTTGTCATGGTATTCATTGATGACATATTGATTTAATCGAAGAATGAAGAAGAACACAAGGAAAATTTGCGCTTGGTTCTCGAGAAGCTCAGGGAACATCGGCTATACGCCAAGTTCAACAAATGCGAGTTTTGGTTGAAGGAAGTCGGATTTCTCGGACATGTTGTATCGGGAGAAGGAATAGCAGTAGATCCTGCTAAGGTTGAAGCCATCACCAATAGGAAGGTACCCACCTCACTCGGAGAGATATGCAGTTTACTTGGACTCGCATGATATTATCAGAGGTTTATTGAGAATTTCTCCAAGATTGCTAAGCCCATGACGGAGTTATCGAACAAATACACGATGTTTAGTTGGACCGAGGATTGTGAGGTAAGTTTTCAGGAGTTGAAGAATTTCTGGTTATAGCAAAATACATCAGGGACTTGGGAGTTGAAGAAGAGCGAATATACGCAATGATTTTCAAGTGTATTGCAACGCTTCACGTCAGGGGCTTAGAGGTGTTCTGATGCAAGAATGAAGAGTTGTATCCTATACCTCACATCAACTTCGACCTCATGAGTTGAGCTATGCCACGCACGATTTGGAGTTAGCAGCCGTTGTGCATGCGCTCAAGACCTGGAGACACTTCCTTATCGAAAATAGTTGTGACGTCTACACAGATCATAAGAGTTTGAAATACATCTTCACGTAGAAAGTGTTGTACCTCAGGCAAAGGAGATGGTTGGAGCTCATAAAGGATTATGACATGAGATTGCATTATCATCCAGGGAAGGCCAATGTAGTGGCCGATGCTTTGAGCCGTAAGAGTTATGTCAATACTCTCATAACAGGAGGATTACCTCCGGAGTTAGCTGTCGATCTCAGAGATCTCAGTTTGGAGATAGTTCTGAGAGGTTTTGTTGCCGCAATGGAAATTTAGTCGACTCTGTTGGGAAGGATCAGAGAAGCCTAGAAGTTGGACAAAGGCATTGCAGAGATAAGGAAAGAATGAACTAAGGAAAGCCAGAAGGATTTCGTGAGGATGGACACGGAACCTTATGGTTGGAGAAGCGTATATATGTGCCCAATGATCCAGAGATCATGAAGTTAATTCTTTAGGAGGCTCATCATTCGCCTTACTCGATAAACCCAGGCAACACCAAGATGTATTTGAACTTGAAGGAAATTTTTTGGTGTACGGGTATGAAGAAGGATATTGCGGAATATGTAGCAGTGTGTGACGTATGTTAGAGAGTCAAGGCAGAACATCAAAAACCAGCTGGATTACTTCAGCCATTTCCGATACCCGATTAGAAGTGGGATAAACTTGGCATGGACTTCATAACAGGTTTACCGAGGACTCACCTAGGTTAAGATTCCATATGGGTAGTAGTTGATTGCTTGACCAAGGTAGCTCACTTCATCTCCGTGAAAACCACATATACGAGTGCTAAGTTGGCAAAGATATATATATATATATATATATATATATATATATAAATATATGACCAGGAACATATGTCTGCATGGATTTCCGAGGACCATCATATCATATAGAGGAACACAGTTTACCTCGAAATTTTGGAAGCAGTTACACGAAACTTTGGGTACCAGGCTAGAATTCAGTACAACCTTTCATCTGTAGATAGATGGGAAGACCAAGAGAGTCAATCAGATTCTGTAGGACATGTTGAGAGCTTGTGCACTAGACTATGGGTCTAGTTGGGATGATAATTTGTCGTACGCAGAGTTCTCATACAACAACAACTACCAGACCAGTTTGAAAATGGCCCCTTTCAAAGCATTTTACTGAAGGAGGTGTAGAACACCATTGATGTGTGATGGAGGTGGAGACCGTAAATTATTTGAACCAGTTTTGATCAGAGACTCATAAGAGAAGGTCAAGTTGATCCTTGATAGACTCAAGATAGCCCAGTCGGGGCAAAAGAGTTATGCCGATACTAAACACAAAGAGGTAACCTATGAAGTCGGAGACAGAGCCTATCTTCGCTTGTCGCTACTTCGAGGAGTTAAATGATTTGGAGTCAAAGGAAAGTTAGCACCAAAATTTGTGGGACTGTACAGAGTTTTGGAACGCATGGGTGAAGTCGCATACAAGTTGGAATTACCCGAAGCTTTGTCGGGAGTTCATGACGTGTTTCATGTTTCCAAGTTGAAGAAGTGCCATGCGGAGCTGGCCGATATTATCTTCAGAGACATAGTGCCCCTAGAGGCGATACAGTTGGATGGTGACCTGACTTATGAGGAGAAACCTCCAAGATTCTCGAGACCGCAAACTGAGTTACCCGCAACAAGGTCATCTAGTTCTACAAGGTTCAGTGGAGCCACCATACCGGGAGGAAGCCACGTGGGAACGAGAAGAAGACCTCCGACAGGACCACCCACACATTTTTGCTATCCAACCTGAATCTCGAGGGCGAGATCCATCTTAAGGGGGGTAGGTTTGTAACATCCCAAAATTTCAATTTGGAATGTTTTACAATTATAGTTAAGCATCTATGCATTTTGATTGATATGAATGTGGCAATTAAATTTCTATTTTTTTATTTGACTTCATTTCAATTGGCATTTGAATTTTATTTATAAATCCTTGGCAAAATACTTTTATAAAAAAGTATGAGAGGAGGTAACATGACACCCGGAAAGTCAGAAGAAACTAGTGCCAATTTATTTGAAAGTCGAATTTGGTTTTATTCGAATTTTTTTAAAATATTTTTTATAAAGTTTTTATTTTGCCTCTAAACAAATATTCACACTTTAGGATTTTTTTGATCATTTTGGTATATAATAGCTTATAATTTATTGTTTTATTTAATATACTTTTCCCATTTTGTTTCTAAAAAAACGAATTTACAAAAAAAATGAGCCTATGGCCAGGCCGGCGCACCGGCCGGCTTAGCCAGCCCATCCAGTGCTACGGACTAGCATGATATACACAAAGACTCCAATTTTCGGATCGGATCGTAGCAGCCGCACAGGAGTAGCGCTCGCACGCTCGACCCCACGAGCCGCCGCGAGGAGGCATCGAGCAGAGTAAAAAAGGGGGTTAGCACTCGCTCGCACATGCGCTCTCTCTCTAATCCTTCTCTATCACGATCTCTCTCTCCCTTGACACCCGGCCCCCTCTATCTTCTTTTTCTGTCTCACATAAAAGATAAATCGATCTGGACACGAACCGGACACCGATTTTGAGTCAAACTTGGCAAAAATCATATCTCTAGTATTCCCCTTGTCCAAGCAAGATGTCCTATAAATACCCATGACTCTCCTCGACCGATTCCCCCAAACCCCAATGCCCAAAACCACCTTTACTCGAAGTTGTAGGATCGAAAGTAGTTCTAGAGGGGGGGGGGGATTAGACTACTTGACCAATTAAAAATCTACCTTTTCCCAATTTTAAGTCTTGGCAGATTTTAGCATTCATTGTATGTCAAGTACACCCTAAACATGCATGTCTACGAGTATTACAACGGAAAGTAAAGACAAGCATGTAAGTAAAGGAAGGGTAGGAAGATCAAACACAATTGGTGACACGATGATTTATCCCGTGGTTCCGATAGGTGGTGCTATCGTACGTCCACGTTTATGGAGTCTTCAACCCACGGAGGCTAACGGTCGTGAGAGTCCACGAAGGGCTCTATCCACGGAGGGTTCCACGATGAAGCAACCTTGACTATACCATGATGGCCTATGTCCACGGATGACTAGCCTAACTCGGTGTAGACCTTCACGAAGTAGGCGATCTCCTTGCCCTTACAAACTTCTTGGTTCACTCCACAACACGAAGTAGGAGGCTCCCAAGCGACACCTAACCAATCTAGGAGGCACCACCCTCCAAAAGGTAATAGGCTCGATAATGTCGATGAACTCCTTGCTCTTGTGCTTCAAGATGATAGACTCCTCAACACACAATCACTCTCTCATAGATTTTGCTTGGTGGAAGAGATTGATTGGGTGGAAAGAAACTTGGGGAGGCTAGAGATCAAGATTCATATGGTAGGAATGGAATGGCATGATCTCAAAACATGAGTAGGTGACTCTCTCTCAGAAAATCAGTAGGTATGAGTGGGGAACTGTTCTGAGTGCTTCTCTTACGAGTGAGTGGTGGTGGAGGGTATATATAGGCATCTCCAAAAAAATCCAACCATTACACCTAATAAGTTAGACTCGGTGACACCGATGTGTAAATCTCGGTGGTACCGAGTTGCCTCAAAGGTAGCAACTTTTGAATCTCGGTGAGACCGATACATACAACTCGGTTGCACCAACTAGGTGACCAACAGTTAGATTGACAAACTCGGCGACGCCGATTCAGGAAACTGGTGGGACCAATTTTGTAAACTTGCGTAACAGGAAGTTGGCAACCCAGACTCGGTGGCACCAAAATGAATCGGTTGCACCGAAATGCTATGGTTTGGCTGAGTCTGTGTGAGGCTGAGAATCGGTGGCACCGAGTGTAAAGTGTTGGTTGCACCGATTTTGGATATTTGGCTTTGGACAGACTTTTGAGGAAGATCTTGTGGGTGTATGTGGTGACTATCACTTGTGCACGTATGAGCATTTTGTTCACCAACAAAACCTTACCCCCTTTTGATAGTATTGGCTTTCCTATGGACTCAAAGTGATTTCTCACAAAGGTAAAATGTAGAGTCCTCTTGCTTGATGCTTTGCCAACCTATTTCCTTGTATCTTGGGGCATCCCACAATCCTTTTGCCTACCCATCATTGAACTTTTTGTGAAACATGCTTAGTGGAAACATTAGTTCAATGACATATGTTGTTATTAATTACCAAAATCACCAAGGGAGAAAATGTGCTTTCAATCTCCCCCTTTTTGGTAATTGATGACAACATATAGATCAAAGCTTCGACATATGATATAATCAATGAATATGATCACCCCTTTGAGAAGTATGTGATAAGAAAGAGCCCCCCTAAATTTGTGCATTATTTTTAAATTTGCATTTGAATGCAAATGCACAATTGACTAGGTACATGGGACACTTCTTCCATGTCACATACAATTTGGTGGTGTGCGAGAGTAATAAGAATTAATAACATAGCACAACACATCAAGCAAAGTGAATGATCATCACATAACCATCAAAACATAGGAAATAGTAACGACACACATTAAAGAGTATGATCAAACACGAACAAAAGTATCTCACATCCAAACCAAATGATCAAATGTTTTGAAAAACATCGATAAAAGGCAGAAGCTCTCTCACTCAAAGCCTAGATCTATATACAACTTCTTGCCCTTTGGCAAAAAGTTACCAAAAAGCTTGAAGGGATATAGCTAATCATTCTTCTGCGGCTGATGTCCTCCAATGGTCGATGTTAGAGTCGAGAGAACTGCGTCGGCGAAGACTTCTGCTGATGTCCTGGACGGAGTTGGAGTAGATACTGGAGGCACTGAGGGTGCTGATGGAGCCGAAGTCACAGTAGCTGGAGCGGAAGATGAAGGTCTCGTCTCCGGAGCTGGCACTGTAGGTGTCCTGGCCTGTGTCCTGTACTAGACAGTCGTCCTCACAGGTGCACTATCCTCCTCATCATCAGAAGACTCAGACTCTGAAGAGGTGTGACGAATAGGAGCTTCATCTACTTCCTTCTTAAGCTCATTGACGGTCTTAGTCAGCCCATCTACCTTGTCATTGAGAGTTTTCACTCTATCCTCAAAGATGTTCACAAGGCTCTCCTGACTATCCATAATGGTTTTGATGTCCTTCTTCATGTCCATGATAGTAGAGATCAAGAGATCCATCTACTCATTCCTGGATCTGGGACCTGAGCACTCGTGGCTCGAGCTGCCTCTACCTTTGCCTCTGCCTGTGCCTGAGTTGCAGCTGATGTGGGATGGTCTGGGTCCATCACCACAACATTGTCCTCGAAATCTGGTTGAAGTGGCAAGTGGGGTCTATCCAGAGCAAAGATGTGCTTCTCAAATTTGGAGTTGATTAGCATCTGAATATAGGGCGCATAACATCATGAGCGCTTCTGGTCAGTAGCAACCCTCTTCACTGTTTCAACAATCAAGTCCATCACTCGAATCCTGGTGTGACTATCAAGATGGATAAGCATGTTGATGGAGTAGCCACGAATCATCTTCTCATCTCCAGACTTGGGCATCAAAGTATGCCTGAAGATGGTGTTCATGGTACGGAGGCCTGCCTGGAGGAAGTAAATGGATCCTAACTTGTGTGATTTCAAGTTAGTAGCAGGGATATCATTGTACATATCCTTCATAGTATTGTGGCTCTCCTCGAATTCATAGTAGACATCCAAATCACCATCCTGTACCTCTATGACTCCTAAGATGGTAGCCCACTCATCAACAATAGACTCGTATCTTGCTCCTTCAATCATCCACACTATCCTGCCATCTACATAGAAGTGAGCAGTGGAGTAGAATTGCATAATCATCTCATCATTCCAAGCAGTGAACTCTCTGCCAACAAACTAATCAAGACCAATGCAGCGGAAGTTGTCTTGCACACATGGGAAATAGTTCTCATTTGCCTTGATATAATTCCAGTCAACGTATCTCATATCACTAACTGCTGGACTCTTGTCAAGCAAGATTGTCTCATAAAAATCTTGTTGTTCCTTGGTGTAGAATCTATAGTCCACATCAGTTTTTCTCCTTTGGGCATATGGATCAATAGCTCTCCATCCCCTCAAACCAGAATCCTTCCTCTTCTTCATATCCTCAGCTCTAGGATGGGTGGCATTGTGTTCAGGAAGGTGAGGTCTAAGCTTCATCAAAATTGTCATAGCATCATCATCATCCGCTTCTCTGAAAGTTGATCCTTTGTTCTTCTTAGCAACAGGAATATCTCTGGTAGCCCTCTTGGACTTCCCTACAACAACCGTCTTGGATGCAACCTTGGTGCTCTTGGAGGGACCAGGCTTAGGCATAGCATCTGCCATGCTCCTCCTCCTCCTCCTGAGCAGCAGCACCACCAGCCTCCTCTGGATCCTCAAACATAGAGGTAGGCTTGCCAACAACACAAATGATTCTCTTCCTGGCTTCTTCTCTCCTGCCTTCTTAGGAAAAGTTTTCCTTGGAAGCTCAATAGACATGGTAGATCTAGCACTCTCAGGTGCTCTCATTGTTTCTGGAGGTGCATAAACTTTGCTGACTACCGTCCTAGATGAGGTGGCCTCATTTGCAAACTTCTTTGCATCCTTCTCTTGCTTTTTAGCAAGAACCTCCTATGGCACAAAGTCAGAATCCTCGTCATCAGAATTCTGTCTCTTCCAAGTCCTTGTTGCATCTTTAGGCAACCCATGTGAACTAGGGGTGCCTGGATCTAAGAAGGAGTTGGACTCAAGACTAGTGCCTAAACTCACATCAACATTCTGCTCCTGCAGATTCTCGCTATCTTCAGCATCTGACATGTCTGACCCTGTGAATAGAGTTGAGGAGAGTGGAATAGGATAAGTCATCACAAAATGCATAGTTTTGAAAGTTTGAACAAAAAAAATCATAGATGTAGTTCACTGCAAAACTGTATTTCGGTGTCACCGAGTCAAACATTTTGGTCCTGCCGAGACTCACAATACCCTTAATAGAAACTTGGCAGCAGTTTTGGTCGGACCGAAAACTACCACTCGGTTTCACCGAGTATTGTCCTCAGTAGCACAAAAACAAAATCGATGGAACCAATTTTTCTTACTCGATATCACCGAGATGCGGTTTTGCAGGAAACTAAACCTAAAAAATTTTGGTTCGCTAATCTAATGAGATTTCAAGTGGGTGGATTGGTTTGCAAATGGTGGATTATCGATGGAATAAACTTCAATGCACAAGATTTGGATGGGGAGGGCAAGAAGGATCGGATCCGTACCCTAGCTTGGTGACGGTTTCGCTATAACGTGGACGACGGCAAAGATTCCCGTCGATGATGAAGATCCCAGGGGCGGAGGAGCGTGGGAAGACAAGGGCGATGACCAGGGGGTCCTTCGCGGCAACTTAGGGTTTTGGAGAGCGACGTTTGAAGATGTAATTTGAAAGCGTCGGGGTCCATGGCTTATATACCCCTCACTGTCGGTGACACCAATTCTAAATTTTCGGTGTCACCGAGTTTCTCAACCGTCGGCTGACAGGGAAACTCAGTGTAACCGAGAATATGGAATCGACAGTGCTGAGATTGAAAAACTAGATCAACCCTAGGCAATCGGTGAGACCAAGATTGTTAAGTTCGTTCCATCGAGATGCACTTGGGAGGTTTTAATGGTCAGTCCTTTGTCGATACGGAACTCTGAGTGCTCCTCACGCAGAGAGATCGAGAAGTACTTGTTCAAATTTTGTGATGTAGCATGAATAGAATATGAGGTGAGAAAGCATAGATAGCTAGAGGAGTGGTCCTAGGCATTCTTGTATATCCAATTGGCAAATGAAAAATTAAAAGCCAACTAGCAACAATTGGATATCCTCGAATGAGTAAATAAATGCAGACCAACATGCTCACACAATAAGATGTCAAATGAAATCATGGCAAACATGCACAAACACACTAGCATCTAACAAGCACTTTGGCGATGACAGAGTCATCTATATATGTGTATATTGACTTAGGAGCCAAGTAAGAATACTTGATGATAGGTCATACTCATCATGTAAGCACAAGTGGGGTTACCACTTTTACATAAAGCATTTACTGTTGTCACATACTATGAGATGCTTGTTGGAGATATGCCCTAGAGGCAATCATGTATGATGATATTTCCTATGTGTTTATGAATAAAGATAGTCCTTGGACATTATCATTGATGTGTATTAACAAGTACGTGACTTGTTTGTGAGACTATGCATTGTATGATAACTGTCCTAAATGGTCCCTAGTCCAAATGGTTGTGTGGACGCACAACTAATCAGACTAGCATACGACACGGTGGATGGTTCGGTCTCACTGACCATGTAGCATTGGATGCTAGCCGAATAATATGGACTCAGAAAGGTCTGGTCGGATTCGACATAGTCGAATCCGAGTCGAGATAAGGTCTGAGTTGGACATACCCAACTATGAGACACAACGATAGGTCATGTGCGAGTCTCTAGTACAACATACGTTCTATGTCCTAAGACCTGAGCTGGTGCATGTACTCGGGATGGTGACAGACTTGCTTTGGGCGGACCAAACGCTACTCCGTGACTGGGTAGTTACAAAGGTAGGTTCCGGGCTTGTCCAGACCCATGCTGCGAGACATGGTTGAGCAAGATGGGATTTGCCCCTCCTACCAGGAGAGATATACTCTGGCCCCCCTCGGGTGATCCGACCTGGATAAGCATGGCCATGCGATGAGGATTATGAGATAATCCAAAGTGTTGGTCAGATTCATCAGAACGAGAAACAGGTCATGCTGCAACAAGGATGACAATATCGCCTTGTGCACAACAACATATATCGTGTGGCAAAGGGAACAGAAGTGTGAAGTATAGGTTCGCCTAACCATCTTCATTGGACACTTGGAGTCAGCACGTCTTGCTAGAGGCCGCTACCGACCGGTCGAGTCGGATGTCATCTGACTCGTGACCAAGTGGACGAGAACCTAAAGGGTCACGCGCTTAAGGGAAGGAACACGTGGGCTTTAGGATCCGTGCGAGGCCCAAGAGTTGAGCCCGTGCCGGATGCCTATATATAGTGGAGGTGCGGCACACCCATCCGGTTGATCGCTTCGGCGCCGTCATTAGGGTTTACATGTGTTGCGAATAGCCACCTCCACTCGCCGCTGCTGATCGTGTGATCGGACCTAGCAGTCTGCCGCACGGGTGTTCCTCCTGCACGCGCGAATACCGTTAGAGGCGGTGCACTTGCGCCGCTCCGGCGAACCTATACGTGGGATCCGACGAACGGCTGTTCGAGGGAGATCGGATGAGGAGGAGACGGACCACACGAACGCGCTGCCCCAACTCTACTTCCGCTGCACGGCTGTGCGCGTCTAGTGGTAATGAACTGTGATTGTCGTGGATTCGTCACGGCAGATGTCCGGGTCAACGGACTTAGGTTTGGGGCGAGACGCAACTACGTGGCGGCTTGAAGGGGTTGATCGGAATCGAGAAGAAACAGAGTTTACCCAGGTTCGACCCCTTCGATGGAGGTAAAAGCCTACGTCCTGCTTGTCTGGTATTGATGATGATGAAGATCTCTCGGTTACATGGGTGCTAATCTCTACCTCTAATCTCTTGTGCCTCTAATCTCTTGTGTTGTCTAAACTTGTAGACTTGTGTCTCTTGAGAACTTGTCCCTCTAGGGGTGCTCTACCCCTCCTTATATAAGTGGAGAGGGTAGGTTTACAAATAGAGTCCTACTAGGAGTAGGAGTAGGACTAGTCTCTCACGAATCCTACTCCGGGTCTTATTTCCTTTAAGGGAATCCTTCTCTCTTGTGGGCCTTCTCCTGTGGGCCTTCTCTTGTGAGCCGCCTGGCGCCGGCTCACTCGCCGGGTCTTGGGCTTGGTCATCCTGTGACCCGCTTGCCGGGTCATGAATAAGATGTCATGTCTTTGACGGGTCTCCTGTGAGTCGCCAGGCCGGGTCGTACCATGGGGTATATCCCCGTCATTAGCCCCCAGGTTAGCTTGAATTTATTCATGGTAAGCTCCTGAAATAAGAGTAACAAATATGTTAAGTGGCCGGCTTGCTCCTTTGGCCGGCTTATAAAATGGCTTCTCAGAAATCTGGTTCTTTTCTCCATATGAATGAGTCGTCTTGATAATCATCTTGCTTGTCAATGTCTTTTGAAAAATATTGAGAATAGAACACCCATATGCCATTGAGTCAGCTTCCAATACTCTTGGCGGGTCATCTCCGTTGGGTCATAATTATTGATGATGCCGGGTCATTATCGTTGGTGACTCCGGGTCAAGTAAGTAGAATCCAACTGACTTGATAAAAATATTGAGATAAAAATCCATCTGATGTAAAGCCGGACTTCCATTGTTGTGAAGCAGGGCGGCTTATATAAAATCTGGCGGATTATGATCTTTTGATAACACCGGGTCATAAGTGTTGGTGACGCCGGGTCTAACAACTAAACTCCACATTTAATATCTTGAAAATTCTCCTCAAAGTTTTTGATATGTCCATATTACCTGTAGCCCCCAAGCTCCGAGATTATCCATGATAACTTGGTGCTTTGCAAATAACATTTTGGACTGTGTAGCCCCCAAGTGCCGGGTTGTCCTGCCTGCAGCAACCTGGGACTTATAATTGCCTTATACCTTATAATGCTTCGGCGGGTGTAGCCCCCAAGGGCCGGCTCATCAGAATGTGATGTGCCGGGTCTTCAATTTGACTCTCTTAATCTGTTGGAACAGCTGAATACTGTAGCCCCAAGTGCCGGGTCGCACGCCTGCGGCGACTTGGGACTTTTTAGAAAGTTTGATCTGAGTGGTGTAGTCCCCAAGTGCCGGGTCAGTAAGAATTTACTGGGCTGGGATTTATAAAAATATAGAAAGGCCGGCTCATATTCTTGAGAAAATATAGAAGGGTCGGGTCATCTCTTTGAGATTCTAGGGTCTTGCTAACAATGTAATAATTTGAGCGCCGGCTTGCATTAGCCCCCAAGTGCCGTGGTGCATGCTTGCAGCGACATGGGACTTGCATAATTCATATAAACTTTGACTTGAATAATGTAGCCCCCAAGTGCTGGGTCGTCTTCCTGCGGCGACTCGGGACTATGTGAGAATAATATGACTCACCACAATTTGTTTGGATGAATCTTTGACCGTGGTTGTAATTTAACCCGGAATGAATATCCTGAAATAATTCTTTTGTCTTTGACATGAAATTCCTGCTCGTGGTTGCAGTGCAACCCGGCAAATATAAGTTTGAGAAATCTATGAGTGTTGTAGATTACTACAGAGCATAATTAAAGAAATCCGAGAACCGGCCAATTAGATGATACAACATTATATCTGACAGGGCGGCTCTTTGCAAAACAATAATTTCTCTGAGCAGGTTTGAAAAACCCCAATCATTTATTAATGGTTATGATAAACCATGAAGATCCAGCCATATTGGCTATTAAAAGATCCATTTGCTCTTGCAAAACACTTAATGGCGGCTCATCTTTTAAGAGATAGTACCTGCAAAAAATAAACAAGACAAGATATATTCTGCATTGTTGTAAGGGCGGCTTGAAGAAGCTCAACCCAGAGATGTTTATACCTTTCACAACATTCCTCCTTTTCTCATAATCTTGCTCTGACCCAGCTTGATAAGCCGGCATGTTATCCGGAGGTGGGAAGCCCCCTTGATAATCCACGACTCCACCTTTTAGCTCCCATTTGAGAGCACTTTGTAATATCTTTAAGGATAACTCTGCCTTTCTTGAATGCAGCTCCGGATGTATATATTTCCGTCTCTCCGTGTTTTTGTTTTACCGGCTCTTTATTGATTGATCCCCCCTTTGTATAAATCCATCTTGAACTTTTAGAGCCGGCGCTTGTCTTTGAAGATGTCACGCCTTCTCTAGTAATTTAGAGCCGGCCAAGCACTTTGAAACTTGTCAACCGGAGTAGTATGACTCCGGCTCTTGTAAGATGAACTTTGTCGAGAACCGGTTGTCGTAGGGTAATGTAAGATGATATTGGTGCGAGCTCCATATTTCCGATCCAACGCCATTCCCTTTTTATTATAATTTTTCCTGCATAAAAATATTACAGGCCAAAGTAATTTTTCTCAAAAGAAATTATCATGCGAGAATAAAATAGATGGAACAGATAGCACCTGGCATTTTCCGTCGGATGAATACGGACACCGACATAATAATGGAAGTAATCAGATGAACAGATGCACGTCTAATTTTTACTGAACTCCCTATTTTTATTGGGTCAATTCATCATTGCTTTTTTTGAGTAGCCGCAGCCGTGAACACAGAAAACAGCCCAGTGTGGCAGGGAGGGCCTACTCGAGGCGAGGTCAACCCCGACAGAGAGAGCCACCGGCGGAGCCTTGTGTCCAGGTCTATGTTTGCTTCTGAGTCGGATCTGAGTTAAGAAGCTATTCCTTTTTCTCTTTTTCCTGGTAGCTTTCCTGGTGTGTATGTAGCAGCCGGGTCAAAAAAACCCTGATCTAATACTCCACGTAAAACAGGCACCAACACTTAGCCTTGGTAATCGTGTTGATTAGCAATGGCAAAACAACACACGGGAGCAGCCTCAGGTTGCGCGTACGTGGAGCAGAGCAGCAACTTTGTTTGATGGATGATGCTCTGTGGCTAGAAGGTAGCAGCAGCAGCGATACTTGACCTCCTCGGGTGCACCAGCGGCAACATGGCGGAACACGGCGTCTTCTGCGACAAGCGCACAACAATCGTCTGGTGCAGCCGTGACGCTAGGCTCAGCTGAGCCGGCCAGGCGTGGTGCAGCCGCGATTGTGGCACGACTGTGAGCAAGCAGAATAGGACACGGTTTTGCCTTCTTCTTTTTTTCTTTCAATAACGATTACATGTCTGTGTTGCGTACGGAGAGATAAAACTTCCGGGACTCGGTCCAGCTTCCCTCGACAAATCTGGTAGTATCTCCCGGGTGAACGTAGTAATTGAAATCCAATTTGAACCACTAGCCTTGACGTCACGTACTAGTTGGAAGTAGTATTTTTTTTGTTTGGCCTTTGTATCTGATCAATTTCCATCGCTAGGTACAAAACATGATCACGCCTTTAAAACCGTATTGTTTGTTGTCGGTCTAATGTACGGATTTGACTTGATTCTGCAGCAGTGCAACAACAGAATTTGATCTTTCGGTTGGATTCAACGGATCTCCGAGAGACACGTGTGCGGCGGCGCACATAGACCTAATTTATCAAGCTCAATCTTGTATCTAGCATCTTTCAAAGTTAATCATAATTTTTGATCACCAAACTATAAATTTTCCTGTTCTGCCGATAGTGCTATGGTGGTTGTCCCATGGCGGGTTGCCATACCGGCTCTTCTTTGTATGATCGATCACGAGATTCCCAATTCCTCAAAGAGTTCCCTCCAAGAACATAACACCACTGGGCAGCCCCACGGTGGGCGCCAACTGTCGTGGATTCGTCACGGCAGATGTCCGGGTCAACGGACTTAGGTTCGGGGCGAGAAGCAACTACGTGGCGGCTTGAAGGGGTTGATCGGAATCGAGAAGACACAGAGTTTTACCCAGGTTCGGCCCCTCCGATGGAGGTAAAAGCCTACGTCCTGCTTGTCTGGTATTGATGATGATGAAGATCTCTCGGTTACAAGGGTGCTAATCGCTACCTCTAATCCCTTGTGCCTCTAATCTCTTGTGTTGTCTAAACTTGTAGACTTGTGTCTTTTGAGAACTTGTCCCTCTAGGGGTGCTCTACCCCTCCTTATATAAGTGGAGAGGGTAGGTTTACAAATAGAGTCCTAATAGGAGTATGATTAGGACTAGTCTATCACGAATCCTACTCCGGCTCTTATTTCCTTTAAGGGAATCCTTATCTCTTGTGGGCCTTCTCCTGTGAGCCGCCTGGCGTCAGCTCACTCGCCGGGTCTTGGGCTTGGTCATCCTGTGACCCGCTTGTCGGGTCATGAATAAGATGTCATGTCTTTAACGGGTCTCCTGTGAGTCGCCAGGCCGGGTCATACCATGGGGTATATCCCCGTCAGTGATCCATCTCCGTAGCATGTTCGTGGATGTTCTACACGTAGGAAATTTTTAATTCGCATGCGATGCACCTACGGTAGAACCCAACAATGCTTAACTCAAGTCTTAGAGTAAAGCTCCCCCTTGATGTGACATCCCCCCATAGGAGAGAAATACTAACCTTGGGATTTGTCGATGAAGACTTCATGTAGGTTAAGTAGTGGTGGATGCTCAAAGGTTGATGAAGATCACCAAGAGTTGGGAGCATCCTTGTTGTTTCATTACTCTTCTCATCCACATGGGTTAGTCCCAACACACAAGAGACAAATACAAGGATATCTATGGACATGGAGTGCAAATCATATATGATGATGTCCATTGATTTGTTGAATACCTTGTCCCTTGCTTACCTTTGAGGGAATGTGTGACTCCTTGAACTATTGCATGATATTGATGTTGTTTGCAACTAGTTCTTGCCAATAATGAATGTGAGTGGATTTCATTGGCGGAATCACCCCTCAAGAACTTCTCTAGTTCTTCTTCTTGGGGACCCACATCAAGTTGATGGGGATCCTTGGTGTTGAAGTAGTACTTGTAGAAGTTGAGCTTGTAGTAGCCTTGGGATCCCACTTCACCAAAGCTCGGGATTCAACTTCATATGAGTCAATGTCCTCTTGAAGATTGTTCTTGCCCTTCAGCTTGGGGTCTTATGGTGGAAGGTCATCTTGAGCTTTTTCTCCCTTGGGGAGAGTATTTTCATACTTCTCCTTTTGAGGAACAAACTTGGGATTGGGGTGTTGACCTTCTTCCCATTCAACTCCATTAGCGTTGAAGTATCCAACACCATGATTCTCCTGGTATCCTCTGTGCTTGCGTACAATCTCCTCAAATTGTTTGCATCCTTCAAGACTCTTATAGAGACCTTTCTCTGTAATCCCTTTCAAAAGTTCATTTTCTTGCTCAAGTGTAACTTGCTAAGAGAAGAGTTAGTGAGATCAAGAGAACTACTAGAAGCAATATCATTGGATTTATCATTTTATTGCTACTAGTTGAAGTACCTTTCTTTCCTTTGTTACTAGCTTGCTTAGTTTGAACATGTGGCATGAACGTAGACAAGAAAAGTAGCTTGGCTAGATAAGAGGAAGTCTTCTTTAGAAAATCGTCATTGATAGCTTTAAGGAACTCATGCTCTTGATCTAAATTGAGCTTCTCGAAGCGGAGCTTCTCATGTGTCCTTACAAGCTCTCTATGATCTTCTAGAGTTGACTCGTGAGCTAACTTAAGAGTAGTGTCCGGGCTTCCCACAATTGTAGCAGTTTTGGTCACGACTTGACGAACGCTTCTCTTCATATCTTGCGTTGGAGCTTTGATCTTTGCTTCTATTCTTGTAGAACTTGTTGAATTTCTTGACCATGAGGCTTATCTCTTCATTTGTGACAAGGTTGTCACTTGAGGTAGCGGGAGCATCACTTGTGGCTTTGTAAGCACTGCTAGACTTGTGGTGAAGCTCTTCCTTGTCCTTGAGTGTCACCTCATGAGCAACAATCCTTCCAATCACTTCCGTTGGCTTGAGATCTTTGTAGTTAGGCATCATTTGGATCAATGTGCATACGGTATCATATCGATCATCCAAAGCTCAAAGTATCTTCTTGATCATGAATTTCTCTATCATTTCTTTGCTTCCTAAGCCGACAATCTCATTGGTGGTGAGAGCTAGCCTAGAGTACATGTCAACGACTCCTTCACCATCCTTCATCTTGAACTTGTCAAGTTGACTTTGAAGAACATCCAACTTGGATTCTCTCACAGATTTGGTACCTTCATGCATATCAACCAAAGTATACCAAATCTCTTTTGCATTCTCAAGACGACTGATTTTGTTGAATTCTTCGGGGCATAGGCAGTTGAAGATAATGTCACATGCTTGAGCATCGAGTTTTGCAACATCTTCAATTCTTCCACAATCGCTTTGTGACCCGGTTCCCTTCCATCCACAAAGAATTCACCTTGCAATACAACAGGAACAACATCCCAAACGGCAGGGTTATGACTAAGTAAATGCATTTTCATTTTGTGCTTCCAACTAGCAAAATTAGTGCCATCAAAGTATGGACCTCTACGATGATAATTTCCCTCACGAGACGCCATATTCTCTTAGGTTGTGAGACCAATGCAATGAAGACCAATGCTCTAATACCACTTGTAGGATCGAAAGTAGTGCTAGAGGAGGGGCGGGGGTGATTAGACTACTTGATCAATTAAAAATCTACCTTTTCCCAATTTTAACTCTTGGCAGATTTTAGCATTCATAGCATGTTAACTACACCCTAAACATGCATGTCTACAAGTATTGCAACGAAAAGTAAAGACAAGCATGTAAGTAAAGGAAGGGCAGGAAGATCAAACACAATTGGTGACACGATGATTTTTCCCGTGGTTCCGATAGGTGGTTCTATCGTACATCCACGTTTATGGAGTCTTCAACCCATGGAGGGTAACGGTCGCGAGAGTTCACAGAGGGCTCTACCCATGGAGGGTTCCACAAAGAAGCAACCTTGACTATACCATGATGACCTGCGTCCACGGAGGACTAGCCTAACTCAGGGTAGATGTTCACGAAGTAGGCGATCTCCTTGCCCTTACAAACTTCTTGGTTCATTCCACAACACGAAGTAGGAGGCTCCCAAGCGACACCTAACCAATCTAGGAGGCACCACCCCCAAAAGGTAATAGGCTTGATAATGTCGATGAACTCCTTGCTCTTGTGCTTCAAGATGATAGACTCCTCAACACACAATCACTCTCTCACAGATTTGGCTTGGTGGAAGAGATTGATTGGGTGGAAAGCAACTTGGGGAGGCTAGAGATCAAGATTCATTTGGTAGAAATGGAATGGCATGATCTCAACACATGAGTAGGTGGCTCTCTCTCAGAAAATCAGTAGGTATGAGTGGAGAACTATTCTGAGTGCTTCTCTTACGAGTGAGTGGTGGTCGAGGGGTATATATAGGCATCTTCAAAAATCCAACCGTTACACCTAATAAGTCATACTTGGTGACACTAATGTGTAAATCTTGGTGGTACCGAGTTGCCTCAAAGCTAGCAACTTTTGAATCTCGGTGAGACCGATACATACAACTCGGTTGCACCGACTAGGTGACCAACAGTCAGATTTCCAAAATCGATGACGCCGATTCAACATACTTGGTGGGACTGTTTTTGTGAATTTGTGTAATAGGAAGTTGGCAACCTAAATTCGGTGGCATCAAAGCAGAATCGGTTGCACCAAAAGGCTAGGCTTTGGCTGAGTCTGTTTGAGGCTGAGAATCGGTGATACCGAGTGGAAAGTGTTGGTTGCACCGAGTTTGGATATTTGACTTTGGACAAACTTTTGAGGAAGAGCTTGTGGGTGTATGTGGTGACTATCACTTGTGCACGTATGACCATTTTGTTCACCAACAAAACCTTACCCCCTTTTGATAGTATTGGCTTTCCTATGGACTCAAAGTGATTTCTCACAAAGGTAAAATTTAGAGCCCTCTTGCTTGAAGCGTTCCCAACCTATTTCCTTGCATCTTGGGGCATTCCACAATCCTTTTGTGAACCCATCATTGAACTTTTCTTCAAACATGCCTAGTGGAAACATTAATTCAATGACATATATGTTGTTATTAATTACCAAAACCACCAAGGGAGCAAATGTGCTTTCAGAAGTTCTCGTCGTTTGGATCTCCCTCGAGAACCTGCGGTTCATCGCCGGATTCCAACATCGGTGAGCCATCCTGAGCCGCCCTTTTCTGTAGTTCGACTTCTCTCAATCCCTAGATTCATTTTGACATGATCTTGTCACCTCTCTTCATTTACAACCACTGCCTCGAGCTTGCAATGCCGCCAGAGCTCACGGAGTACACCTCGATGCCCCGCTCGCCTCCGTCATCCCCATCCTCCACCTTTAACAAAAATCGGTCGCCCTCGACCTCCCGCATCCGCCCGACACCTCGCCGCCGCCGCCAAAGATCGGAGCCCAGCCGTCCATCACCACTACCTTTCCTACCATTAGGCCTGGGCATTTAGTCTAACCGAACAAATCGGTTCGGTTTTCCAAGTCACAAAGATTTTCGGTTCATTAAAAATGCAGACCAATCGGGTCCTGCAGAATTAGGTAACCAAATGTTTTTGGAACCGAGCAATCGGTTCTCAAATAGGTTTCAACGGAACATATCGAATTTCACGCAGAGGATTACATTTTATTTCTTCACCCGTCTCCGCATGTTTTTGTATAAGTAGACATGCTAAGCGAATGGCTAGCTACTACTACCTTTTATTGTCTTTCACACGCTTCCTTTCTTACTAGCTATCCTAGGTGGTACTAAACCAGAAGCTAGCACACTACAGTTAATTTATTTTGTTACGGGCCGATTGCTATACTATTTGGGCCATACCATAGTGTACGTGGTTAAATTGAGATAAGTGAAAAGGCAGACAGACTTTGGAGCTGCCCTGTTGGGCTAGCTGGGCGTCACATAATAAATGAGGTCGGAGGCATGGTTTGTAGTTCGGGTTAGTTGGTCTTTTTGGTTAACCAAGTGTTAAAATCGAAATTAGAGAATAAATTTTGTTTTTATAGATTTAATAATCAAAATAGGAATCAAACTTTTCGGTTCTGGTCCATTTGGTTTCGATCCCGATTCTTTCGGTTCAGTACAACGGTTATCGGTTAATATGCCCACCCTACGTGCCATAGCCGTTTCTTCTCTATAGGAAACAAGACCTCCTGGTCGTGTTTTTTCTAGAGTGAAGCGTTAAGTAGGGGCTGCTCACTTCTTAGCCCTGCAACAAACGCTTCCAGCCATCCGGAGATCGCCACGTGTCGTGTGCTCACAATTTAGGAAAATTCTCGTTTTCAGATTGGATCTCGAATTTGTTTTTTTGTATCTTTAATTCTACAAGTCCGATTCAGTTGAATCTTTTTGTATGGATTCAGAAAAATCACAACTATCCCGTGGTACCCCCCAAAAAATATTTGTGCACTTTTAAATTTCGAATTCAAACAGATTTGTATTAAACACTAATTTGGGTATAAATTTTATTTAAAAATAGTTTTTTTGAGAAATTCTTGTTGCTACAGTTTTTCGCATGTTATATGTATCAAGAGAACTAATATTTTTTTTGTTTATATAAAAACTGAATCTGGACAGATTTGAGTTCTATCTTAAATAGGCCATCATTTTTGTTTTATAAAAGATTTTTAATTGATTATGTTTTCTAATTAAAACTAATAGAAAATAGTTTCTCTTAAACTAAAGTTTTATAATATTTTGTTTTGTTAAAAATATATTTTCTATCTAGAAACTTGTTTTGGCAATTTCTTTGAGTTTCCGACTCTTCTTTTGGTGTTGTTTTGCATACTATCTTGTTTGCTTGATTGTGATCATGATTGCTTATTATATGCTCATTGCTTACTTACGCTAGATTGTCCGTAGTGCGAGGCGGGTACTACCAATCCTTAGAGTTTAAGGAACGTCAGCAAGGCAAGTTCACACTTTGATCATATTTTCCTATACCCATTTTTACTATGCATTAGTTTCACTTCTACAAATTTGCATGAGTAGGATTGGGAAATTATGGTATTGCTATGTAGTTCATGAGGTAGGAAGCTATGACCCATGACCACCCCAGGAATTATTTCGTTATGCTTATATGTTTCTTATCCATGCTCGTAGACGAGGATTGGTATGTGTGATTCATGTAAGTTATGAGAGCAAAATTATAATTTTGGGATAATTTTAAGGTGGCAACATTAACATAACTCTGGGTGGAATGGTTGGGGCACCTGGAGAATCCAGTGCTTGCCCTAGGGGATCCCGGAGGACCCATGTGATCACCCTACGGAATGCCACCCAGGCTCGAAGGGATCATATGATATTTCATGCCTAGAAACTTCCGTTTGCAGCCACAAGCCATTATGGGCTCTGGCATAGTCGAGTAAGTTTGTGTGAGCCTTTCCGGATAGGCTAGCATATGTAGGGGAACGTAGGTGTACCGTCCTATCCTGGGTTAAGGGGTACACATTCAGCAAGACTGTTTCTCGATCTTTCGATCATGGAGGCAGTCGAGTCTTGTGGGGAAAAGTGCGCAAACCTCTACAAAGTGTATAAACTAATCATGATTAGCCGTGTCCCCGGTAATGGACAAAATTCAGTATCTATAAGTGAATTATTGGTTGATCTCATCACTCTATTTAATTAATGAATTGGGTTATTAATAACTTGGGGATTTTGGGAATTGAGTTGGAGGAACCTTCTCAATAACGGCATAAACTTGGTAGTAAATACAATTTATTCCTTTGTTGTAGGAAAAAATAGCTTTATGCGAAATTAAAATTAGAACCTCCACCATAGCCAAAATTGCATATAGAGACAGAAATATTATCATTACTCTATAGTGTGACATTGCCAACATATTCCATGTGCTGACCTACACGACTGCAACGTCTCATGTTGCAGAGTTCTCCGACGAGGATTAAGGTGTGATAAGTCATTGTTCTACACTCAATTTTTGCTAGTGGAGATGATGGAGTCATTTACCTTTGAAGCTGCCACATTTATTTTGTTGAGATGGCCTTCAGCCTTATTTATGTAATAAATACTCTTTTGAGATATTAAAACTTTTGGAAGTAGGTATAATTTATCCTATTGCTGATAGTAGATGGGCAAGTCCTGTTCATTGTGTTCAGAAGGAAGGAGGCATAACTATTGTTCCTAATGATAAAAATGAACTTATTCCACGAAGAATCGTAACTGGCTATGGGATGGTGATTGATTTTAGGAAATTAATTAAAGCTACTAGGAAAGATCATTACCACTTGCATTTTATTTATAAAATGTTAGATAGACTATCTAAGCACACATACTTCTGTTTTCTTGATGGATACTCTGTTTTTTCTCAAATACCCGTGTCAAAAGAGGACCAAGAGAAAACTACCTTTACTTGCCCTCTTGGAACTTATGCTTATAGGCGTATGCCTTTTGGTTTATGCAATGCACCTGCTACCTTTCAAAGATGTATGACTGCTATATTTTCTGACATTTGTGAAAAAAATGTTGAGGTTTTCATGGATGATTTTTCCGTTTACGAGACTTCTTTTGATGATTGCTTGAGCAACCTTGATCAAGTGGTATAGAGATGTGAAGAAACTAATCTTGTTTTGAATTTGGAGAAGTGACACTTTACGGTGAATGAAGGTATAGTACTTGGGCATAAATTTTTTGAACGAGGCATTAAAGTGGACAAGGCCAAAGTTTATGCAATAGAGAGAATGCCATGCTCAAAAGATATCAAAGGTATAAGAACCTTCCTTGGTCACGCTGGTTTTTGTAGGCGTTTCATTAAAGATTTCTCAAAGATTTCTAGGTCATTAACTAATCTTCTTCAAAATTATTTTCCTTTTTTTATGATGATTGTGTAGAGGCCTTTGAAATACTTAAGAAATCCTTGATTTCCACACCTATTGTCCAACCACCTGACTGGAACCTACCATTTGAAATTATGTGTGATACCAGTGATTATGCTGTTGGTGCTGTTCTAGGGCAAAGAGTAGACAATAAATTGAATGCTATTCATTATGCTAGTAAGACCCTAGACACTGCTCAAAGAAATTATGCTACTGCTGAGAAGGAACTTTAGCAGTTGTTTTTTCATGTGATAAGTTTAGACCTTACATCGTTGATTCCTATGTAACTATACACGCCGATCATGCTGCTATTAAATACCTTAAAAATAAAGATGCTAAACCTAGACTTATTAGGTGGGTGCTTTTACTTCAAGAATTTGACTTGCATATGGTTGATAGAAAGGGAGCTGAAACCCCGCATTGCATATAAAATGTTCTTGATGATCCACTGCCTATTGATGATAATTTTATCGATGAGCAACTTGCTTTTATAAATACTTCACGTAGCACTCCTTGGTATGCTGATTATACTAGTTACATTGTTGCTAAGTATATTCCACCTAGCTTCACCTTCCAACAAAAGAAAAAAATCTTTTATGATTTACGACATTAGTTTTGGGATGACCCACATCTTTATAAAGGAGTAGATGGTGTTATTAGACGTTGTGTACCTGAGCATGAAAAGGGACATATTCTAAGGAAATGTCACTCCGAGGCCTATGGAGGACACCATGCTGGTCAAAGAACTGTACACAAGGTATTACAATCGAGTTTCTATTGGCCCACTCTTTTTAAAGATGCTCATAAGCGCGTCCTTTCATGTGATGTATGTCAAAGAGTTGGTAACATTGATAGATGTCAGGAAATGCCTATGAATTATTCATTTGCTATTGAACCATTTGATGTTTGGGGCTTGGATTTTATGGGACCTTTTCCTTCCTCTAATGGGTATACTCATATTCTAGTTGCCATTGATTATGTTACTAGACGGGTAGAAGCTATCCCAACTAGTAGTGCTGATCATAACACCTCTATTAAAATGCTTAAAGACATCATTTTCCTGAGGTTTCTAGTCCCTATATACTTAATGACTGATGGTGGTCCACATTTTATTCATGGTGCTTTCCGCAAACTTCTAGATAAATAAGATGTTAACCATAGAATTGCATCACCTTATCATCCTCAGTCTAGTGACTAATTTGAATTGAGAAACCAAGAAATAAAATTAATTTGCAAAAGACTGCCAATAGATCGAGAAAGAATTGGTCTAACAAATTAGATGACACTTTATGGGCTTACAGGACAACTTATAAAAATCCCATGGGGATGTCTCCATATAAAATGGTCTATGGAAAAGCTTGTCATTTACCTCTCGAGTTAGAACATAAATCTTATTGGACAATTAAAGAACTTAATTATGACTTGAGACTTGCTAGTGAAAAGGGGTTATTTGATATTAGCTCATTAGATGAATGGAGGACACAAGCTTATGAAAATGCCAAGTTATTTAAAGAAAAGATTAAAAGATGACATGACAAGAGGATTTAAAAACGAGAATTCAATGTAGGAGACCTAGTGCTTTTGTACAATTCTCGTTTTAGATTCTTTGCAGGTAAACTCCTCTCCAAATGGGAAGACCCATATGTTGTCGAGGGGGTCTATTGCTCCGGTGCTATAAAAATTAATAACTTTGAAAAAAAATCCATGAGTGTTACATGGGCAAAGAATTAAGCATTACATTTCAGGTAAACCCATTAACGTTGAAACTAATTTTATGCAAATGATAACACCGAAAGAGCACATAAGAGAGATCATCCAGAACACTCCAAAAACCTAAAAAGGGAGTAGGTACATGATATGTTAAGTAAACCGACTCTAAAAATTCCCAAAAAATATGTTCTGTTGGTTTTGGTTTGTGCTTTGCTGGAACTATGTATGGTTTACGCTCGTGATTTCATGAGATAGTGATTCTCCTCACGACGATTATTTCATTTACCTTCACCTGGGGACCCAGGAACAACATCTTAGAACCTTTTTTTTCCTTTGAACAACCAACAACAAACACTAGAATTAGAGTTATAAACCTTAAAAGTTGTAGAGAAATTCCAAAAATAAGAAGGACTCAAGGGGACCCACGAGGGAGACATAAGATAATAGGGCGCGCCCACCCCCCTTGGCACGCCCTGATGGCTTGTGGGGCCCTCGTGTGCCTCACGGACTCCGTTTTATTCCCGAGCACATATTTTGACCTAGAAAAAATCATTATATATACTCCCGTATGTTTTGACCACCGCATCGTGAGTGGACAATAGAAGAGGAGGAAGAGGCTGACCTGAAAAGAACCGAACCTTCAAGCAGTGAAGAAGAGGAGGAAGTACTGTTGCCTAGACCTGAAGACATGCATGTGGAGTTTAAAAGGTCAAGCCTACCAAACAAGGTTACACCTTCCAACACACGTTTTGCCCCTAATTTTCATACGCAGGTAGACACCGACTTGGGCTCCTCTAGCAAACCCCATCCTTTGATGAAGGGAGCGATGACCGTCACCAACAAACTTCGCAAGGAGAATCTAGACCTTAAGCAAGAGGTTAACAAGCTTAATGAGGAGATTCATATCTTAAGGAGTATCATCACAAAGAGGATCACATCATCACCCAAGAAGGACACTTGAGTACATGAGTATGGGCACCACCCTTAGTTTGTTCGAAGCTTGGGGGAGGTGCCCCAGTATCGTATCACCATCACTTTTTTCACTACTATCTATCTTAGTCCGATCCTTAATTTTTCATGATTTAGAGAACTAGAATTTAAGTTTTGCTTTGCTTAGAATTTTTGCTTTGAGATATATCTATCCTTGTAACTGAGTGCGAGAGTTATATAATACAGATTAGTGGAGTTTATGTGCTTTACTTTCATGCACTCGTCATCATAGCTTGGCAATAAAAGAAATAGAATGATCATATGATTATCTCATGGGGAGTAACGACTTCACATAGAAAAAGGTATAAGTAATAAAAGATGTTGAGAACTAACAAACATAGCATTAGTAAACGATATAATCTATGCAAGATTATGATAGAGAAGAGGAGTTTCACATATAAACACAATATCTTGGACACCTTTTTATGATTGTGAGCCCCCATCAAATATTATATAATGATAAAATGTTGATGTTGGACATGGAAGACAACATAATGACCATGCTTGTTTACATTTGCATAGAAGTTATATTGTCATGGATCCCTAAACATGTGATGCTTGCTTTAGATCTTTTGCTAGCCAAATTTTTCCGCACTAAGTAGAGATATTACCTGTGCATCCATAACCCCTTAGATCCAGTTTAATTACATGAGAGTCCAACATACCTACCTATGGATTGAATAAGATCCTTCAAGTAAGTTTTCATCAGTTCACAAAGCAACACAAATTGCCTCTAAACATGTATGATCTTTTATTGTAAGGGAAAATAACCTTTTTACGATCTTGTGATAGCGAAGAAATAAAAGCGACATAGTGCATAATAAAGTTCACTATGACAAGGGAAATACAAAGTGATGTTCCTTTGCATTAAGAGTTTGCACATTCAAAACAAACAAAGTGCATGAAAACCTACGCTTCGCTTTGTGAATGGCCTATCTTTTATCTTCTTACAGGAATATATTTTCGTGCAAGAGTCAATAATATTTACCCTTATTCCTACCTATTAACTCTTTAGTCGGCATGCATTATGTGTTGAGGAACGATCCAGACAAATGTATCCAGTTGAATGTGGCAATCATCATTCATTATTGTTGAGATTATCCTCGAGGTAAGTTAGTTGGGTGGCAAAGATAATAAAGTTTCCATCTTGCTAGGTGTCCCATGGAAACATTAGCTCCAAAATTATGCAATGGTGTCAAGAATCATAGAAGGCTACAGGATAGTTGAGCATGTGAACTTGCTAGAAATAAAAGCTCTTACATAGACTCTTCTCTTCAATATGCTGGATTATGATTATCTCAATGAATAATGGCACTGTTTGTCGGTTTCCAATAAAGTTTATGCTTCATACTACCTCATTTGTTAATAGAATTTTACTTTTTTATGAGAAGCTATATGATGGAAAACTTGTTGCTATGTTAATATTCATGATGATCTCATGTCCGTATTTTGTTTTTATCGACTTCTCTTTCTCTCAAATCATGTGGTCATTATTCTCGAGCTCGGCTTTCGCTTGAGGACAAGCGAGGTCTAAGCTTGGGGGAGTTGATCCGTCCATTTTGCATCATGATTTCTTATTAATATTTGTGTTATTCTTGTCGATTATTACTTATTACCATACAATTATTATGCCCTTTTCTCTCTGAATGTGCAAGGTACATCACAAAGAGGGAAATATCTGGAAACTGGAATTCTAGACCGGGAAACGAAGAAAAAGGCAGAAAAATCACCAGACTCCAAATGACCTGAAACTTCGCGGAGAATTTTCATTGAATGTAAGAATTATTGGGCCAAAAAAATACCAGAGGGGCCCCACCTCCTTGTCACAAGCCAACAGGGTGCATGCACCCCCCTACGCGCGCCCTGATGGCTTGTGGGGATCATGCAGGTCTCTCGACCCCCTCTTCTACTATATGGTGTGTTTTACCCTAGAAAAAATCATAAGTATTCTCTCGGGACAAAGCGCCCCCATCTCGAGGTGGAGGCCCTTTTGCACTGTGGCAATTAGATTTTGCCGGGGAAATTCATATCCGGGAGGGGGAGATCGAAGCCATCGGCATCACCAACGCTTCCTCCTTCATGGGAGGACTCATATTCATCAACATATTCATGAACACCATCTCATCACCAACCCTAGTGTCGGTGCACTAGGACATGGGTACCCAGTGCCCCTGACTTAAGCACAACAGTAGTAGCAGAACCCGTCAACACAGATGCAAACCAAGCAAGCACCCAAGGCCAAGTAACACCGGCAAGATCGACACTACAACCCAAGACAAGCTCGGAGCACGCCAAGCATGTCCTCGGTGCTTGTCAGGGACCAAGGCGCTCGCACCCACAAGAAGACCTGGCAAGCTAGTCCCCCGTCAAGCGTGAGCCGATCGGCCACCACTCCATCGCATCGCAACACCAATCACTTATCCATGAGGTGTCGAGCTCCCAAGTGGATAAGTGGCTCTCGCTAAGCACGTGGCGACACGCTAGAAGACAGATTATTCCTCTTGACACCCTTCCATAGGCGTGTCAAGCTGTGGTGCAATAGTTAGCTAGAGCAGTGGTAGGAGCTTGCCGAGGATGCACCCCCGCATGCCACCTAGACTGCATTCATGGCATTTTGTCCTAAGTGCTAGAGTGAGGTATGATAGCACTATTAGATAATCATCACACAATGTCTGTTTTGCCATTGTGGTTGCCCCTTCGACTATAAAAGGAGTCCCAAGGCAGCCTAGCTAACAATTCAGACCTTTGGACACTTGTACTCACATAGCAGCTCTTTCCTTGAAGGTAACCCTTGCCTGGCTGGAGCGCTGCATGCCCTTTGTGTTCCTCTGATCAATCCAGCAAAAGCAGGAGTAGGGTTTTACGCTTCTCAATAGCCCGAACTTGGGTAAAACACCCGTGTGCTGATCGCCGTGCTGTCTCACCATCTCCCCTCTTTGTGCATGTGATCTGGCTCCCGCCGAACCACAAAGGGGCTTACGGCCCCATAGGTGATCGAGTGCATCCTGCCCTGACATCTTTGGCATGCCAAGTAGGGGATGCGTCATTTGTGTGAACCCGAGTTTGTGAGCGGCAAGTCGATCTTCATCATCATCTTCTTCATCCATGGCTCCCAAGAAGAAGTCCGGCGCAACCGTGCACCCTTCCTCTTCGAAGGCTCCCTTGCATGCAGCTGCAGATGCCATTGGCACTATAGCGGCTGCAAAGGAGGCGGGCATCATGGGCGACGCGACTGGCGCAGGCGGCGCCACCGTCGTGTCCCCCGGGGCCAAAGTTGGGGTGGGGAACACTGGATGGAAGCAACATCAGCAACAACCTGGTGAGCTCGTTCCCCGCGCTACAGGCGGAGGAAACAACCAGTCTCCACCCCTCGGTGCGTAGATGGCCGTGGCCGCCACAATGGCACACAATCTAGAACGAGCCGTGATCCATTGGCTGCACCTGTCACTGGTGCGGCCACTGAGTACATGCCTCATACGAAACAAGAAGGAGCACCGAGCGGGGCCGCAAACCCATGGGCTCGGCCTCCTCCACGCCAGACCGCCCAAGCAAATGGCGCATGTCGGCAGGAACGTGGTGACGACCATCCTGGTTCCACTAGTAGCCGGGTGACATCGTGGTCCACCTCCTTTGCCATGCCGGATACGACATCGAAAGCAATGCCACAAGTCCAGATGCTGCTAAACTTCCCACCAACGACTGACAAGATGGCCGAGTGGAGAGCTACAATCCAAAGTTTGATCGCCTTTGTCGAAGCCAACAAGTCCTAGCATGCAGAGCCGTCCTGACGCACGTGGACAACGATGACGGCCCGGGCCGGCGATCGTGTCGAGGGGGCCACACTCAAGGTGTAGTCCCCTCCGTGACAATAGACACAGAGGCAGCCCTATTGAACTTCGCTTGCTGACAGTCTCGACGAAGCATCCATGGCTTCGTCCGGCCCACGCGATCGCCGGGACCAGAGACGTGTCCTGGAGGATCGGCGGAAGGAAGACACGCGCATCACCATCGAACAACATCGATAAGCACACCATCAGTTTGACAAGCGCAACAATTCAGGTGCTAGCGACCCTGCGCCTAGTGCTGGCAGGTACCTGCCTTACGACGTTGGGTGCCCTGCCTTCACTCGCGAGCCGCGACAGGTCCACTGGCCATCGACCCGAGCTTTCAAGCCAGAGCTGATGGAGAAGTATGATGGAAAACTGAACCCGACAGAATTTTTGGGCATCTACATGATAGCCGTTCAAGCTGTCGGAGGAAGAGATGAGAAGGTGCTCGCCAACTATTTCCCTTTGGCACTCAAGCCAAATGTGAGATTGTGGCTGATGCACGTGCCAAAAAACTCCATTTCGTCATGGGCTGACCCGTGCAACGAGTTCGTTGATGCCTTTACCGGTGGTCATCAAGAGCCTGGATAGCCCAGTGACCTACAATTCCTTTAGTGGAAAGAGGGAGAGACTCTACGGATGTATATCCAGAGATTCAGTCGATTGCACCGCAACATTCCGGAGATACACCCCGCAGTCGATTGACGTGTTCCACTCAAACATGTGCAATAGGAGGATGTAGGCCAAGATGAATGTCAAACTCCCCAAGACCGTCAATGAGCTGTACGCATTGGCGGGCAAGTGTGCTCGTGCTGAGGAAGGAAGGCATTTGCCCGGAGAGGAGGCTGGCGTCGAAGTCGATTCAGATGACGATGATGATGCCCCTGGCTCGAAGGGGAAGAACCAAAAGCGCAAAGGAAAGCGGTGTTGGCTGTTGAGAGCTCTGGTGATCTCAGCGCCTGCAAGAAATCCAAGGCCGAGACCCCTGGCAAGGGAGCTGCCACGTGCGCTGATTTCTAGGAGGCCGTTGCCGCAGAGAAAACCAGAAAGTCTGATGGGCCCTACTGCAAGATCCACCACACCAAAGGCCATGATCTCCAAGAGTTACACCAAGTTGAGAAGCTTGCTAAGAAACAGAAGGCTGAGTACGAGAAACACGACAATGAGAAGGAACAAGACGGTACTGCCGGGAAGGGTCATGGCGGCAGAGGATGCCGCCGTGGCAAGACCCCACAACAGAAGGAAAAGCCAGCCAGAGGCCGCGAGAAGAAAGAAGCAGATGACATGAGTGAGGATGAGGATGAAGAGGAGGATTCTAGTGATCGAGAATTCTAGAAGGCAATTGAAGCCATGTGTGTTGACGGGGGTGCATCCTTGCATTCCTCCATGGCCAACTCAAGCAGTGGGCGCATGAAGTCAACGCCGTGGAACCAACTACAAAGTCCATGAAACCCCTTAGATGGTCCCGCATGCCTATCATCTTTGATGAAGAGTATCATCTTGACTGCACCACTGTAGTTGGATGCTTTCCATTGTTGGTATCTTCGACAATCCGCAATCTCAAAGTCACCAAGATGTTTGTTGATGGTAGGGTAGGATTGAACTTGATTTCCCCTAAGGTGGTTGAAAGGCTGCAGATCCCCGACGGAGAGCACATTCCAAGGTGTCAATCCCGACAGGAGCTGACCCAAGGGAAAGATCACTTTGCCTGTGATGTTTGGCGGGGAGTTGAATTACCGGACTGAGAAGGTGATATTCGATGTGGTTGATTTTCCCCTGCTCTACTTTGGAATTCTCGGTCGCCCAGCTTTAGCAAAATTCATGGCAGTGTCCCACTATGCTTACAACACCTTGAAGATGCCAGGACCCATTGGAATCATCTCCATTCCATCTGACAAGAAGGACGCAGTCATATGTGTGGACAAGATGTATCCAGACGCGATAGCAGCTGAAGCATCGGAAATTCCAGCTCCCGCCAAGAGTTCGAAGAAAGCACAAAAGTCTGGTGCGAATACCAGCAAGGACTCTAGGAAGCATGCCTCTTTGGAGTGCACTGCACCTGACGATGACCTGCGGAGAGTTCCACTCCAAGAAGTCCAAGGCCACCTATCCTAAGATGAAGAAGGTTCTGACAAGGCTCGATGACACTAGTGGTACGTTCACCATCAGTGCCACCCTTACTAACAAATAGGGAAGTACGGTCATTGCCTTCCTACGGGCGAATGTCGATGTGTTTGGTTGGCAACCATCTGACATCCCCAGTGTTCTCAGGGTGGTAATTGAGCACCACCTTGTTGTCTACCCACATGCCAAACCCATCAAGCAAAAGGTTAGGAAGCAAGCTTTGGAACGACAACAGTTCATTGTCGAGGAGATCAAGAAACTTGAAGCAGCTGGTTTGGTCAGAGGAGTACTACATCCAACTTGGTTAGCCAATCCGGTAGTGGTGCGCAAGGCGAATGGAAATGAAGGCTTTGCATAGACTTCACTGACTTGAACAAGGCATGCTCGAAGGACCCTTTTCCCTTGCCGCACATCGATCAGATCGTTGATTCCACTTCCGGATGTGACTTGCTCTCCTTCTTGGATGCCTACTCCGGATAACACCAGATATTCGTGACTAAGGAAGATGAGGAAAAGGCCGCATTCATAACTCCGTGTGGCACGTACTACTTTGTACGTATGCCCTTTGGGTTAAAGAGCAACGGGTCCACCTTTGCCAGAGCCGTACAGATTGGATTTGGACCTCAGTTTCCTAGAAACCTGGAAGCCTACATGGATGACACAGTAGTCAAAACCAACGACGAAGCGACTCTCATACAAGACTTGGAATAAACCTTTTCAAACCTACACAAGATCAACTTGAAGCTCAACCGTGAGAGGTGTGTGTTTGGCGTCCCCTCCGGCAAGTGCTTGGGTTCTTTGTGTCTCAGTGAAGAATAGAAGCCAATCTCGACAAGATCAAGGAAATTGAGCAGATATAAGCACCCAATACCATCAAAGATATCAGACGTTTGACTGGATGTGTTCCCCTGTTCAGCAGATTCATCCCCAAATCCGTTGAACATGTTGTGCCATTCTTTAAGATCCTGAAGAAGGCTGGGCCAATGAAGTGGACCCCGAAAGCGGAAGCAGCACTGCATGATCCGAAGGCTTACCTTTCCTCCGCTCCCACCTTAGTCTCTCCTAAACCACAAGAACCGTTGCTGCTATACTTGGCGGCGACGAATCAAGTGGTTAGTGCAGCGCAGGTGGCGTAGCGAGAAGTGGATGAAGATGTAGTCGCTGCGGCTGATGCTGCCGGGGACAAGACCAAAGGATCTGTAGTAGGGCCCGATACAGAGCAAGGGGAACCTTAGCAAGCAAGCAAAGGCAATTCCAAGGAAGTGGCGAAGAAGAAGGTGGTGCAGCTACCCATGTACTTTCTCAGCTTCCTATTGCAGGGGCTAGATCAAGGTACTCTGGAGTGCAAAAGCTCATCTTTGGCCTCATCATGGCCTCGAGGAAGCCGCGCCACTACTTCCAAGCCCACAAGATCACAATTGTCACTCGCTTTCTGCTACAGCGTGTATTGAGGAGCCCTGAAGCCACCGGCAGGATAGTTGAGTGGGCACTAGAGCTGCCGAGTTTTGGATTGAAGTATGAGAGCACTTCCACAATTCAGAGCAGGGCGTTGGCGGAGTTTATTGCAGAATGGATACCCACGCCAGACGAAGATGTTCCAGACAATTCTCCCCGACAAAGAAGCGCCCAAGGATTGTATCATGTACTTTGACGGTACTTTTTCGCTCCAGGGCACCGGAGAAGGCGTGCTCCTCGTCGCCCCCACTGGAGAGCACCTCAAGCATGTGATTCAAATGCAATTTCCCTGGGAGGAGGCCACCAACATCACTACGAAGTACGAGGGCTCCTTGCCGGACTCAGAATCGCGGTGGAGTTAGGGATCAAAAAACTGATCACCAGGGGAGATTCTCATCTTGTGATAAAGCAAATCAACAAAGATTATGAGAGCCCATTGATGGAAGCATACATAGAGGAAGTGAGGAAACTGGAGGAGCAGTTCGATGGACTGTAGGCAGAACATGTGCCAGGAGAAGAAAACGACATCGCCGATCATCTATCGAAGTGCGCCGCGCAGAAGCTTCCTATGGAACCAGAGACTTTTGTCCTCCACCTCATGTTGGGGAACGTCGCATGGGAAACAAAAATTTTCCTACGCACATGCAAACCTATCCATGGTGATGAGCATCTACGAGAGGGAGAGTGGATCTACGTACCCTTGTAGATCGCTAAGCGGGAAGTGTTAAGAAACGCGGTTGGTGTAGTCGAACGTCTTCGCGATCCAAATCGCCGAGCGTCCCGCGATCTAATCATGAACAGTCCCGTGATCTCGTCACGATCCGTCCCGCGATCCAATCACGAACGTCCCGTGGCCTTGATCACGATCCTTCCGATCTAGTACCGAACGGACGACACCTCCGCGTTCAGCACACGAGCAGCTTGATGATGATCTCCATCGTCTTGATCCAGCAAGAGGAGGGGGAGAGGAGGAAGAGTTCACTGGCAGCATGACGGCGCTCCGGCGATGGTGGTGGAGTGATTCCGTAGGGCTTCGCCTAAGCACTGCGGAAAACCGATCTAGAGGAGCACCGGTGGAACGGGTAGCACGAGGCCATAAATTCTGTGCAAAACCCTTCTATTCCACCAGTATATATAGGAGGAGAGGAGGAGGAGGGCTGGTGCAGGGCTGAGCCCCTCTTGGAGTCGGCCGAAGCCAAGGGGGAGGAGTCCTACTCCTCCTCCACTCCTAGTAGGAGTAGGACTCTCCCTTTTTGCCTTTTTTCCACTCTTTTTCCTTTGGGACTCTTCCCCCAGCCACATGGGCCTGCTGTGGCTATTCCACCAGCCCACTAAGGGCTGGTTAATACTCTCCCACTGCCCATGAAGCCTCTTGGGTCGAAATACCCCTCCCGGAGGTCTCCCGATACACTACCGGCACTCTCGGTACACTACCGATGAGCCCGAAACTTTTCTAGCGACCAAACTGGGACTTCCTATATATGAATCTTTACCTCCGGACCATTCTGGAGCTCCTCATGACATCCGAGATCTCATCCGGGACACCGAACAAACTTTGGTCACCACCATACATAACTCTACACTACCGAAACGTCACCAAACCTTAAGTGTGCAGACCCTGCGGGTTCGAGAACTATATAGACATGACCGAGACACCTCTAAGGTCAATAACCAATGGCGGGACCTGGATGTCCACATTGGTTCCTACATATTCTACGAAGATCTTTATCGGTAGAACCTCTATGTCAAGGATTCAATTAATCCCGTATGATGTTCCCTTTGTTCTTTGGTATGTTACTTGCCTGAGATTCGATTGTCGGTATCTCCATACCTAGTTCAATCTCGTTACCGGCAAGTCTCTTTACTCGTTCCGTAATACAAGATCCCGCAACTAACAATTAGTCACATTGCTTGCAAGGCTCATTGTGATGTTGTATTACCGAGTGGGCCCTGAGATACCTCTCCGTCACACGGAGTAACAAATCCTAGTCTTGATCCATGCCAACTTAACAGACACCCTCGGAGACACCTGTAGAGCACCTTTATAGTCACCCAGTAACGTTGCGATGTTTGATACACACAAGGTACTCCTCTGATATACTTGACATGCAGAAAACAGTAGCAATAAACTGACACGATCATAAGCTATGTTTGTAGTTTGGGTCTTGTCCATCACATCGTTCTCCTAATGATGTGATCCCGTTATCAAATGACATCTCATGTCCATGGCTAGGAAACCTTAACCATCTTTCAATCAACGAGCTAGTTCACTAGAGGCATACTAGGGACATTGTGTTTGTCTATGTATCCACACATGTATCCATGTTTCCAATTAATACAATTATAGCATGGATAATAAACGATTATCATGAACGAGGAAATACAATAATAAACACTTTATTTATTGCCTCTAGGGCATATTTCCAACAGTCTCCCACTTGCACTAGAGTCAATAATCTAGTTCACATCACTATGTGATTTAGATTGTAATGAATCGAACACCCATGCAGTTCTGGTGTTGATCATGTTTAGCCCTTGGAAGGGGTTTAGTTAAGCGGGGTACGACACTGTCTGCCATAGATAATCTCGAAAGGGGCCTTGCCTGAGCTAGCTTGAAAGCTATTATTGTATGAGAACTCAGCATATGGAAGGCAGTCTTCCCACTTCATGCCGAACGAAATCACACAGGTTCTGAGCATATCTTCAAGGATCTGATTGACTCTCTCAACTTGACCACTTGTCTGCGAATGGAACGCAGTGCTAAAACGGATCTTGGTACCCATAGCTGTCTGGAAGGACTCCCAAAACATGGAAGTAAAGAGACTTCCACGGTCAGAAGAGATGAGCTGAGGAATACCATGCAAAGATACTATCCTTGATGTATACAACTCTGCAAGCTGAGCTGCCGAGATAGATTCTTTGACTGGCAGGAAATAAGCAACTTTTGACAGCTTGTCGATAACCACAAAGATGGCATCATTGCCTCTCTTGGACTTCGGAAACCCAGTGACGAAATCCATCTCCACATGATCAAATTTCCACTCTGGGATAGGCAAAGGCCGAAGAAGACCTGCTGGACGTTGATGTTCCGCCTTCACTCTGCGACAAACATCACACTCGTTCACGAACTGAGCAATTTCATGTTTCATGCGAGTCCACCAGAAGGTTTGCTTGAGATCCTAATACATCTTTGAATTGCCTGGATGAATGGATAGAAGAGAATTATGTGCTTCGTCCATGATAACCTTTCTGAGATCACCTTTTGGAACCACAAGACGGTCCTCAAAGAACAAGGTATCTTTGTTATCAACACGAAAGCACTTAGACTTCGGAATGCTCTTGACCACACCTTTCTTCACTTTCTTCACCATAGCGTTAAGAAGCTACGCTTGGCGAACCTAATCTTCCAAAGACGGAGAGAATTGAAGATTAGCAAGATATCCTTGCGGAATCATCTGAAGGTTGAGCTTTCGGAAGGCTTCACAAAGCTTGGGCTGAAGAGGCTTCAAGATGAGACTATTGCAGTACGCCTTACGGCTGAGCGCGTCTGCAATGACATTTGCTTTCCCAGGAGTATACTCAATGCTTGGATTGAAGTCCTCAAGCATTTCCACCCAACGAGACTGCCGAAGATTGAGATTGGGTTGAGTGAAAATGTACTTCAAGCTCTTGTGATCGGTGTACACCTCAACTGGTCTACCCAACAACAAATGCCTCCAAGTCATTAGAGCATGCACAACTGCCGCCCACTCAAGATCATGAGTGGGGTAGTTCTTCTCGGCAGGCTTCAACTGACGCGAGGTATAAGCAACAATCTTCTTGTCTTGCATGAGAACACCACCAAGACCTTGGAGAGAAGCATCACAGAATACTCTGAAAGGCTTAGACTACTCGGGAGGAACAAGAACTGGAGCTGAAGTCAGTCTCTGCTTGAGCGTATTGAATGCCACATCACACTCAGGAGACCAAACATACTTGAAACTCTTCTGGAGGAGATTGGATAGGGGCTTAGCAATTTGAGAGAAGTTCTCCATGAACCTTCTGCAATAACTAGCAAGCCCGATGAAACTCCGAAGCTGCTTCACATTCTGAGGAGGTTCCCACTTCAAGATTGCCTCATCTTTCTCAGGGTGCACTTTAATTCCCTCGGCAGAGATCACATGCCCAAGGTACACCACTTCATTGAGCCAGAACTCACACTTGGAAAACTTGGCATAGAATCGATGCTCTCTTAACTTGTCAAGCACAAGGCGGAGATGCTCTGCATGCTCTTCTTCTGTCTCCGAGAACACAAGGATATCATCCAGGTAGACCAAGACGAACTCATTCTTGAAAGGAGAGAAAATGAAATTCATCATTCTTGAGAAGGTTGGAGGAGCATTCCCAAGACCAAACGACATGACGGTGTACTCATAAGAGCCAAAACTCGTCCTGAAAGCGGTCTTAGGAATGTCTTCTTCGCGAATGCGAATCTGATGATAACCCATGCGAAGATCAAGCTTCGAGAAAACCTTGGAACCTTTCAGTTGCTCAAACAACTCATTGATGTTGGGAAGTGGGTACTTGTTTCTGATTGTCTTCTTGTTCAATGGACGGTAGTCAACACAAAGACGATCCGTGCCATCTTTCTTCTTGACAAACAAAACACCAAAATCCCATGGAGAAGAACTTGGTCTGATCAGACCCAGACGTTGTTGCTCGTCTAGCTACTTCTTCAACTCTTTCTGCTCTGGTAGAGAAGCTGCCAGAGGGAGCCCCGCTTCGGTTGGTGAAAATCTCCCTCCTGTAGAGCCCCAAGTTCACGCAATCGAGGTATGCGCTCCCACGAGCTAGGAGACTGTCATGCCCAAGATGCACGCCTATCCTAAACACTTACGCAACATGAAATTAAGTATGAGTGGCCTATGATGAACGAGCGAATCTAGTATGATCTCTATGAGATCCTAAACACTTACTACGTCAATCATAAGCCGAATGTGTTCTCTCTTGGATCATGTTCACGAGCAAAGACGATCGCGGTTACTCACATAGTTGGTGTATTTTAGTTAGAGTTTAATTCAAGTTTACTATAACTGGGTGTTAAACAAATATCCAAGTTGCCACATAACCGCGGGCACGACTTCTCGAAAAGTTTTAACCCTGCAGGGGTGCTCCAACTAGTCCATCACAAATTAACCACACTCCGCGGGAATAGCCTCGACCACGGATCTTGCGATCATCATAGGTAATTCCAAAGGAATTCTAACACCTCGAGAAAACCCGAAGAAAGTGAGACACCACACGCAAGACACTCGATAAAGCTAAAACAAATCCAGCAAGACCACCCGACGTTTCAACAAACCCGATAAGAGTCGTGTATCTCATTCTCAGGACACGACGGATAGGCTAGTGTACGGTGGCCTGATAGAAATCTCCCAAGTTGCCCCGGGTTGGCCCTGCACAGTGCTCTATTTTGGACCAACACTCATGAGGAGCACTGGCCCAGGGGTTGATTAATTATCCACGGGTTTGCAAGGCCCTATGAAATTTTATTAAGTTGTTAAGAAAATGTAGTACCAATGTTGGGTCTTGCCAGATAAGTTTTAATCTCAAACGAATAAACAAGGGGGTCCCCATGACAACCCCAAGCGTGTTAGGAGCACAAAATATGGAAACCATAACACCGGTAACAAGAACCTATGACGGTAACAACAGAACAAAACACTTAGCAAAGGGCCAAGACTTCCACCAATACCAAGATATATATATGTGTGCATTGAATTAATAATAGATAAATATGGTGATATCCAAATCCATGTTAACACATGGAACAACCTGCACCTGCAACTAAGAACGCTATAATAGGGGCTGAGCAGCGGTAACTTAGCCAATCAAAGGTTTGCTAGGATGTGGAGGGTTAGAGGCTTTCATGGCATTTAGGAGGCTGATATCAAGTGGTAGGTAGCGCAATTGTAACGATAAGAGCGAGAAACTAGCAAGCAAAAATAGTATCAGGATCCGGGTACGATCATCTTGCCTGTTGGTTCTTCAGTGGAACAAGTAGCGGGATCCTCGTAGTAGTACTCTCCTGAGTCCTCGTACTCAGTATCAACACTCTCATCTACCCAATAGAAACAGCAAAAATAAACATCCAACCAAGGTATATTGCACAACCAAGATGATGCGTGATTCATTTAAGAAGAATTAACATGGCAATCCAAAACTAGTCATGTTTCATATGGAAAGTTTGATTATTAATGAATCTGGACAAAACCTGATATTGAGTTATTTAAACATGCATGAACATGGAAAATATGGATGCATCATGCAAAATCAATAGAAATGCATATAAAGAACGCAAGAAACGGAGTTACGGTTCTCACGATACGCTCACGAGAAGGTACGAAGGCAAAACACAAGACACCCAACCCATTGGCTAATTCTTGGCATTCCAAGGTAGCCACTGGTTAGGCAATGAAAAAACAACCATAATAGACTCAAAAATCAATCAATTCCATGGAGTATAGCTCCCACAAGTCACAAATTAATAAAACAACAGATCTGCCACAAAACAGCAACATAGCAACTTACACAGCCCACAACTTGAGCTACAGGAATCCTACAGCCACAAACAAGATACTGATAGAATATACATAACAAATGCATCAACTTATACAACTACACAAACTGCATAGGATGAACACATCAATAAGCATAAAGTTATCAAGTTGGCATGATGAAACAGTTTTCTGGGACTTCGTGAAAATTCCAGTTTTCTGGAATCTGAGTTAATACAGTAGCAAGTTGACAGCAGTAGTTAAATATGTTATAGGCCACCTTTTTGCATGAAAATTAACAGTATGAGATTAGACAACATCTACTCCAAAACACTAGCACTGAGCATGCTCAAATTCACAACACATCACAAGATACCATCCACTCTACATGGCATAAAAATAACAGCAGATTCTCAGACTTGGTAGTTTTTAGCGTGCTGAAACAGAAACATTAAGTTGACTACTTAACAGCATTGTTCCCACTTAAATGGGTGATTCTCAGGTTAAAAAAAAATACCATGGAATACTAGATATAAAACACTAGCACTTCCTAGTTGGCACATGCCCCAAAGCAAGCAAGGATTAAATCATGCAAAAATGACAAAGTGGTATCTCAGCTGAAAATGACAGTTTTATGAACTTGCTCAAAAGTTAAATCTGAAAGTTCCAATGGATTCATTGGCTCTTTTTACCCCAAATACATGTGTCATACTCATATGTTCATGTGAAACAACAAGGCACAAGCAAGATAGCAACACTACCAACTATTCACATGAGGGAATCATACTCTAATTTGAACATGAGCAAAAATGATCCAAGTAGATTGGAACCTCAGCTAGAGATGGAAATGAGCTTAACAAAAACCACATGCACATAATCATCAAGGGGTTAGTCAAGTGGGAAAACCACTAGTCACCCACACACACATCTACTCCACACACACACTCGACAAGGCACACGCGCACATGCTCCATATGTCTAAGGGCATATGAGCACAAGCTCACTCATGACCATACCACCCAAGAGGGGGGTGTCATCCACAGACTTACTCACAAGCACCAATATGCACAATGCATAAGGCACTCACACCACTCACATGCACAAGTGCACATGGCACATACACTCACATACACACAAGCTCATGTGTGTGTGGGTGTTCATACACACATATGCACACATATATGCACAGGGCATATATGCATAGGCATATGCATATGATACACACACACACATCCTCACCCACTTGCACATATATACACTAGCACACATGCATGTGTATGCACCACCTAGGTGGCACATACACACACACAAACATACATACATCTCCCACCTATGTGTATGCATCGCCATGTGACACATACACACACACACACTACAGCAACAGGAAAAAAAAATAAAGGAATCAAATTCCTACACATACATACATACACACATGTATACAAGAGAGAAAAAAAACAAGGCAAAAAGAAACAGCAAAAGGGGGGAGGCTCGGGCTCGAGCCCATGACCTCCTGGTCATCTCCCCCTGGAGCCTACCACTCGGCTACGGGCGCGACACTTAACAAGGAGGGGGAACCGCAGCTCTAATACACGCTCACACACACACTACGAAACTGAAACCATAACACCTCAATCTGACAGTGACGGAGGCGGTGAACTCCGACGACGGCGGGGCTACCAGGCACCTCTGGCGAGGGAGGAGGCACAGGAGGGCAGCTGCACCTGCGGGGTTCCATTCCCGCCCCCGGACGGGATCTAAGAGAGGAAGGAGAGGCACAAGCTCCAAGCTTGTCCGACCCTGGCGACGGTGCAAGCAGAGCGACAGAATGGCGGCAACCACGAGCTCGACGGCAACTGCGCGAGGCAAGGAAGGAAGAGGAGACGCCGATGCTCACCGAGGGGCGACAATGACGAGCCGGTCGAAACGAAGACGACGGAGGGGAAGGAGAGGCGGTGACGCGGCGTGCGAAAAGGAAGAAGACCCAGCGATGCTCCGATGGCAAGAAGGAAGAAGAAGGCCTCTCGAGGCCTCCTAGCACCGGGAATGGATCACGGGCTATGGCGGCTTGCTCCACGCCATCTTCGCCGACGACGAGAACCGCCGGAGGCGTGAAGACGACGGCGAGCTCTCACTCTCTGAAATCCCCTACTACTGAAACCTTACCGGAAGGGGAAAGAAGAGCGGAGGAGGAGGAAGAAGAAGGAGGGGAGAAGGGGAGCGGCGGCGGCGAGGAGGGAGAAGAATCCTAGGGCTATGTGCTCTTATAAAGGGGGGGGCTCGACGTGCGTGAGCCCTGATAGCAACGGCGTCGGCTCCCCGCGCTTTCACCTCTCTGAACCTGCTAACGGAGGAGGATGAGAGCAGGTAGCTGACGGCTGAGTGGGCCGAGAGGGCACAGCCCACATGCACACACTCCCTCAAAAACAATAAACCAGAAAGCTATTTTTCTTTTAAAAGCACCACAGAAAAAAGGAAAAACCCCAGGTATGAAATAGAGGAGTTTTTGGGCAAACAAAAATACCTTTGCAGAGAAAATAAAATGCCCCATTTAATATATATATTAAGTTGAATTATAGGGCCAGTAATTACAAATATTTTTAAAATATGCAGCCCCTGTTATTTAAAGCACAAAAGCAAACCAACTTCAAACATCAAAATAACCACTCTCACAATCCATAAGACATATAGGGCTACCTATTTAACATTTTAAATAATTTAAATGACAACTTAAATCTGATTATAAAATAACATGGGAATTAAGTAATATGATGGGGTATTGTTGATGAAAAGAAAAGAGAGGGGAAGAAGGAGGAGATTGCACACATGAGCTTCACCCACACACAAACCTAACCAAAACACTCACATACCTAGCCACTTTACAACAAGACAAGACATGATGGATGCATGATGCATGATGCATGAATGCAAGAACAAGACATGGATGACAAGTTGCAAAACATCATTAAACTCATGGCACAAGGTTCATACAATAGGCTACATGCCAAATAAGTTAGGGACAACACTTGGGCTGTCACAGAGACACCTTTAGTCCTTGTTGTCGAGCCATAGGCTCCAACCTGGGCACAACATATAGTCCATTTCCTTCAAACAGTAGAACTCCCCAAAGAGCAAGAAGAGGCCAAAAAAGTAGCTCGTCAATCAAGTATGTACCAGTTTGTCGATCACATGCTCCTCTAGGAAGATCATCTCCGGGCACTATGCGTGATGCACGCTACCATCAAGCCCTGTGCCGCTACCATAGCCGCAGGGTCGACACCCGGAGCCTTGAGGAAGGTGACCTTGTCCTTAGGCGTGTTCAGTCCGCCAAGGGTACCAACAAGTTGACGTCGAAGTGGGAAGGCCCTTACTGGGTATTACGAGTCACTAGACCTGGCGCTGTCCATCTGGAGACCGAAGATGGCATCAAGGTGCTTAACTCATGGAATATTGAGCATCTTCGTAAGGTCTACCCGTGAGGCGCGGCTGCCGGGCTCAGTCCCCGGCAGACACCTTTTGTACAAGCATTGTCGAAGTTGCACATAACCCTTTGTACAAAGCTAGGTGCAGACCCTGAGCAACAATAATAAAGCTAGGCATTGCAGCATATCATCTTATTACATGTTTACTATGAACTTTTTATGATCGCAATGTTATTGCTTTTAAACTTTAGATATCTGATATAGTACTTATTGAGCTTATAATCCATGTTGCCGCATTCTCTCATCGGGGATAGAGGCTTCTCGCCTCCCCCCCATGTTTTTCCATCAGGAAAATATAGGAGGAGGGCGAAGGAATGAGGACGACGACCCAACATACTCCAAAAAAGATACCGCCTGGAAAAGATAAGTTTAATCACATATCTCAGGCTCTATGTTGATTTGGTCCCTTAAATGAAATCCTTGACCTCCTTCTAGCTGTGTGCGATGGGGTCCTCCACATGGTGAAAACCCTTGCCGGGACGAGCCGTCCCCCACCTCCTGATACTCATCAGCTCTGGGGACCACACCGATATAGACAAGGAGCCCTGCCGGGAAACGATACCATCCTGCTGTCGGGGGATTGTTACCCCTTTGGCGCTCGTGGTTGTTAGTGGCCCCGCAAGCGCCTCCGTGCGGAAAGGATAGACTTATAAACACAATAGAAATAAAGGGAGAAAAGGATAGTACTTAAGGAAGAAAAATAACATTCTTTCATATATTTCAAGTACAAAAAGGATAAATAATACATTAGAAGGCGCCTCTTTAATAACCCTTTATTTGACTTTCTCCCCTAGAAACAAGCTACTAAAGGGAAAAGGACAAAAGGACAGCCCCAGCAGAAGCCGAGCCTGACCCCCTTAGGACTAGCATTGCGCGGACAGCAGGTCCACCGGAAGGGACGACGAAGCCAGAATCCACGAGCCTACTGGGATCCAGCTAGGGGAGAAGGCGGCACCGAAGTCAAGAACCCCCAGCAAATTGCTCTGCCAGGCGAGTTTAGCTGACAGTGATGGTGTGACCGGCGGCCAACTTGAGTTCGAGTCGGCGTACTCCAACTTGACAGCTGGGGACTCGCTGCCATCGCCTTCACCGACACTGTCCTCCTCGTCGCTATTGCTCGAGGAGGAGCTTTCAACATCGCTCGAGCTCCCCTCATAGCAGCCAAGACGAGCGCTCGAATGCCCATAAATCTTGATGGAGAGCAAGTCGGCCTCCACCAACTTGAAGCAGAGGACGTTCCCACTCGTGAAATTGTGGGCATGTGCGAAGGTCTTCCACCCACGCCCGAGGAACATGACGCGACGGTCCGAGAATTCGACGTCCGCTCGCACGGCACCATTATAGCAACCATTCACCCGCAACCATATTGCATGCGGCTTGTCGACCTCCATCACCCTGGCGAAAGGGTGAGGGAGACATAGGCGACTACGGGGAGGGCCACACAGCTTTACGACAAACTCTAGCGCCATACCTTTGGTGTGTTCTCCATGGGGGGAGGGTCCGATGGCAGAGTAGGAGAGGAAGCGGTGCTCCTTATTCTCCGACCACGAGCCCCATGTCAGCCTCAACCCCTTCCTCCACCTCCACCATGCGTGTTGGAACCACCCTCCACCTCCATCGCTGAAGCAGCGGCATGATCCCGATGCGAGACCCTCGTTGTCATGGCGGAAGCTTGGAGACGTCCTCGATCCTTGGGCATGGTGGTGACTTATTCTACTGAAGACAGGAAAACAAGGGCGAGCCCTACGAGCTTGATACCAAAAGAGGAGAAAGAGATGGATGAGCATGGACCCTCGCGACCCCAATTTATAGGGGAGGGCGCGGGGGGATGGCTCTCCTCCGCTCCAAAGGCCGTCGCCGGTCGCCACCAATTCCACTACCCATGATCACGAGCGAACATGTAACCGCCCCATCGCTCCAATCCATGGCGTTGCAATTTCTGACCACAATCAGGCCTTTAGGTCACGAGCGTGGTGGAAATGGCCTGAGGTAGTGGGTCAGTGCTGACTAGTAAATTGGCGGTTACTTCCTCACATTGCGCACCTGTGCATAAATTTTGGGCCTGACCCAGTGGCACTAGGCGAGCACTTGTGGGCTAGATCCCAGGGCTCCTATCGGTGCATCACGACATGGGTACCCAGTGCCCCTGACTTATGCACATGCAGTAGTAGCCTAACCCTTCAACACAGATGCAAACCAAGCAAGCACCCAAGGCCAAGTAACACTGGGAAGATCGACGCTATAACCCAAGACAAGATCGGAGCGAGCCAAGCACGTCCCTGGTGCTTGCCGGGGACTGATGCGCTTGCACCCTTAAGAAGACCCGACAAGCTAGTCCCCTGGCAAGCGCGAGCCGATCGGCCACCGCTCCACCGCATCACAACACCCGTCACTTACCGATGCAGTGTCGAGCTCCCAGGTGTCCAAGTGGCTCTCGCTAAGCACGTGGCGACACGCTGGAAGATAGATTAGGCCCCCTTGACACCCGTCCATAGGCGTGTCAAGCTGTGGTGCAATAGTTAGCTAGAGCGGTGGTAGGTGCTTGCCAGGGATGCATCCCCGCATGCCACCTAGACTGCATTTATGGCATTTGTCCTAAGTTCTAGAGTTTGGTATGATAGCACTATTAGCTATCTAATCATCAGACAATGTCTGTTTTGCCATTGTGGTTGCCCCTTTGACTATAAAAGGAGGCCCAAGGCAGCCTAGCTAAATATTCATACCTTTGGACACTTGTACTCATGTAGCAGCTCTTTCCCTGAAGGCAACCCTTGTCGTCCTGGAGCGCTGCGTGCCCTTCGTGTTCCTCTGATCAATCCACCAAAAGAAGGAGTAGGGTTTTACGCCTCACAGTGGCCCAAACCTGGGTAAAACACCCGTGTGCTAATCGCTGTGTTGTCTCACCATCTACGCTCTTTGTGCATGTGATCCCGCCCCTGCCGAACCACAAAGGGTCTTGTGGCCCCATAGGTGATCGAGTGCATCCTGTCCTGACACCTAGTTTATCTCTTGTATTCAATCTTTGTCTTATAACCTCAAATTGGTACCTATGGGTTACTAGTTGTGTTGGTTACATCTTGTAGTTGATGCTTGTTGGATTACTTGGTGGAATATATTATGTTCAGATCCTTAATCATTATTATAATACCTTTGATCTTAAACATGTTGATGACGTGTGAGTAGTTACTATTGTTCCTCAGGACATGTGAGAAGTCTTGTTATAAGTAATCTTGTGAAGTTGGTATTCGTTCGATATTTTGATGATATGTATGTTGCTACTTCTCTTAGTGGGGTCATGTGAACGTCGACTACATGACACTTCATTGTGTTATGGGACTAAGGGAAGTCATTGTGGAGTAACAAGTAGATGATGGGTTGCTAGAGTGACAAAAGCTTAAACCCCACTTTGTGCGTTGCTTCATAAGGGGCTGATTTGGATCCACATGTTTCACGGTATGGTTAGATTTATCTTAATTCATCTTTCGTAGTTCCGGATGCTTGTGAGAGGGGGTAATAATAAGTAGGTTGTTAGTTAAAGTAAGAACAACACCTTAGCACCAGTCCACCCACATATCAAACTATCAAAGTAGAAATACTCCGACGATCTCAAATCTTTTCTTCGCCAATGACTCGTTGATCCTTATGAAGGCAAATGCTTTGAATGCGGAGGCCTTGAAATCAGTGTTGGATATTTCTTGTGGTGCCTCTAGGCAAAGGATGAGCATTGAAAAATCTTGTATTTATTTAGCCCCAATACAAAAGTGGAAGACAAGGTGCAAATTTGTGTAACTCTGGATATTATGATTGAAGCTCTCAATGACAAATATTTGGGATTACCAGTAAATGTGGGTATGGACAAAAGTGATTGCTTCAAATTCCTAATTGACCAGATTATCACAAAAATTAGTGGATGGAAAGGAAAATTGTTATCCGCTGGAGGAAAATATTTTTTGTTGAAATCTGTTGTACAAGCTATCCCAACTTATGCTATGCCTATCTTTAAAATTCATATTTTTCTTTGCAAATGAAGATTGATGGGATGTCACAATTTTGGTGGGTGACGAAGTTGTGAGCACCGAATACACATGTACATTTATCCCAGAGACGAATGCTCATTCAACACACAAAAGCTGATTAACAAGAGTCTTACATCCTTACATACTGTCTTACACAAATAAAGACCATGAAGGTCAAGTCTTACATAGATAGGGCCGCAAGGGCAATACACTTAAACATAACATGTAGAGGAAACCTTGGTCAAAAGCATGAACCCATCCCATCTTACTTAAGCCTACATGCATTCTGACTCGGAAGCGTCCTAGTTCGCATGTTCGTCATGAACGAACTCTTCACCAAATTCCTGCTCTTCCGTGCCTGGCCAATTAAATAACTAGTGGCAAGGCAATGAGTACTTTGAATGTACTCACAAGCAACCCAAGTTGTGGAACAAGATACAAGGATGCATGATATAGCACTAAGTAGGTAAGTTTGCATAAAGCTAGTTTTGGGTGCAATGACATGATCAAGTAACTTAAGTAAGCATGCATCAAACATAGACAGGTGTTCATATGAACAAGTCACAGTCACCATCATAAGCAGGGGTTGAACATCTCATGTTCTTCATCATGCCAAGTCATCGAACTTAGCTCAGGTATCATCTCTGTGTCATCCACACACGCTGACACACCAAGTTTATGAAAACATCAGACGCAGTTTAAGCCGCACCTCGAACTATCCATGACCGTGGACATGGCTATTCGAATAGTTTTACACTCTGCAGAGGTTGCACACTTTACCCACAAGACTCGGGGAACTTCCGTGTCATCCACGACTCGCGATATATTACTGAAAGCACAATATGTCCCCTTGGTGGTTTTGATAATTCACAAAAAAATACATTGTCTCTTGGACTAATACTTTCATTTAGTGTATTTCAGATAAAGTCCATAGAGAGAGATGGGTTGGCAAGAAGGAGTGTGGAGAGTATCCCCATGAAGAAGAAGGAGAAGGAATAGATTGGCAAAGCTTCAAGCAAGAGGACTCTACATTTTACTTTTGTGAGAAATCACTTTGAGTCCATAGGAAAGGCAATACTAACAAAAGGGAGTAAGTTACCATTGCTGAACAAAATGCTCATACGTGGACAAGTGATAGTCACCACATACACCCACAAGCTCTTCCACAAAAGTCTGTCCAAAGCCAAATATCCAAAATCGGTGCAACCAACACTTTCCACTCGGTGCCACCGATTCTCAACCTTAGACAGACTCAGCAAAACCCTAGTCCTTCGATGCAACCGATTCTGCTTTGGTGCCACCCAGTTTGGGTTGCCAACTTTCTATTATGCAAATTCACAAAATCGGTCCCACCGAGTTTGTTGAATCGGCGTCACCGAGTCTGGCAATCTGACCGTTGGTCACCTTATCAGTGCAACCGAGTTTTATGTATCGGTCTCACAAAGATTCAAAAGTTGCTACCTTTGAGGCAACTCGGTACCACCGAGATTAACACATCAGTGTCACCGAGTCTGACTTGATAGGTGTATCGGTTGGATTTTTGGAGATGCCTATATATACCCCTCCACCACCACTCACTCGCCAGAGAATCACTCAGAACAGATCACCATCTACCCTATTAGATTTTCTGAGAGAGAGCCACCTACTCATGTGTTGAGATCATGCCATTCCATTCCAACCATATGAATCTTGATCTCTAGCCTCCCCAAGTTTCTTTCCACCAAATCAATCTCTTCCACCAAAGACAAATCCATGAGAACTCTGATTGTGTGTTGAGGAGTCTATCAGTTTGAAGCACAAGAGCAAGGAGTTCATCGACATTATCGTGCCTATTACCTTTTGGAGGGTGGTGTCTCCTAGATTGGTTAGGTGTCACTTGGAAGCATCCTACTTTGTGTTGTGGTGTGAAACAAGAAGTTTGTAAGGGCAACGAGATCGTCTACTTCGTGAAGATCTACCCATAGTGAGGCTAGTCCTTCGTGGACGGAAGCCGTTATGGAATAGTCAAGGTTGCTACTTCATGGACCCTTATGGGTGGATCTCTCCATGCACTCTCACGACTGTTACCATTTGTGGGTTGAAGACTCCATAAACGCGGACGTACGATAGCACCACCTATTGAAACCACAGGAAAAATCTTCATGTCCTTCACGCGTTTGAGATCCCTATCTCTACTCCTTACTTCCATGTGCAATGTCTTTAGTTTCCGCTGCTATACTTGATGACTTGCATGTGTAGGGTGTGCTATACTTGCTATATATGCTAAAATCTGCCAACACATAACTTTGCCCTTGTGTAGATTTTAAATTGCTGCTAGTAGTCTATTCACCCCCTCTAGACATACTCTTCTAGTGATCCCGCAATTGGTATCAGAGCATTGGTCTCCATTGCTCGGTTTCATCACCGTGTGGGAAGATGGATGTGTCGAGTGTGGAGAGTTTGTATTGTAGAGTGCCCATTCTTGGTGGAGAGTGCTATAGTAGATGGAAGAATACCATGATTGATCTATTTGACAAATTCCATTTGAGAAAACATATTGAAAATCCCTATGTGGCCCCATTGATGAATTGCATCCCACACACGAAGAGGAAATTAACATGCTTGGTAACCTTAGAACTGTCAATCTTATTGTTAGAGGCTTACCAAGATTCGTGCTTTCTCAATTGAAGAACTTTGCATGTGCTTATAATTTGTGGAATGATTTGGAGAAACAATATCCAAATCTTTCATTAAGTAATCTTGATGAAATTCTTCATAAAAATGTGAGGATCACTCTTGTATGTTGTGTGATGGAGAGCTGAGGGAAACTGACGACCACTTGTTCTACCAATGCCCCTTTGCAACTGCCTGTTGGGGGAAACTTGGCATCACTTGGGATACATCTATGGACACACAAACACAGTTGGATGCAATGGAACAAAGATGGGCTAAACCCCTATTTAAGGAAATATGCATTTTGGCTGCATGGAATATATGGAAGCAACGAAACCGAACGATCTTTGATGATGAGACGGCAACGCAACAGGACTGGTTCCGAATGCTGAAGACAGACTTGGAAATCCTGCGTTTCACACTTAGAGATGTGGATTCTACCTTCCTGGATAGATTCCTACCAACTATACAATTGTAAAAAGACTTGCCCGTGTGTATTTCTCCCTAGCTTAGCCTAGTTCAGCTTAAGACACTCTAGTTGGCATACTGCACATGGCTATGTAAAACCACCCGTATTGGTTCTGTTCTAATATAACAACAGTAGGAGCCTCTCCTGCTATTTTAATCTGTCAAAAAAAGAAATTCTTCATAAAATTGTTGCCTTTCACAAAATGAAGCCTAGTGATCCAAACTTTGATAAATGCCTATTTGAGCTTTGTGATCTCATGTGTGCTAAAGGACATGTCACAACTATAAACAACATTATTATTGAAGCCATTCACGTTTATAAACTTGAACATTGTTGTGGTTACGATTCTAAATAGTCTCTTGGTTTCTATGACGAGGAGATTGCACCAAATAATGACAATGAAGTACATGGCTACTATGATGAAGATGAGTTGTTCGACATCGAGCATGAAAAGATCATGAAGAATCTAAGTCTAATGGAAAACTTCAAGGATTACATGTCCGGTGGAAAGGAGTGGAATCTCGACAATGGATGCACGGATCACATGACTAGATATAAAGACATGTTCCAATAGATCACGCCAAATCAAGGTCCTCGGAGGTACGTGACCTTTGGAGACAACTAAGGGTAAGGTACTTGGCCTTGGTAAGGTGACCATATCTCATGATAGCTCCATTCAAAATGTGATGCTTGTTGAATCCCTTGGCTACAATCTTCATTCAGTATCTAGACTAGCAGACTTTGGTTTCAATGTGCTATTTACCAAAGTAGATTGCCAAGTGTTTCAATTTGATAATCATAAAATGGTCTTTACTGGTATTCGTAGAGGTGATCTATACATTTTCGATTTCACTAAAAAGGCACAACCTTGTACTTGTGTCATTGCAAAATCTTCTAAAGGTTGGCTATGGCATAGAAGGCTAGGACATGTAGGCATGCGCAATCTAGATAAGCTTATCAAGGGCGATCACATTCTTGGTGTTAAAGATGTTATCTTTGACAAAGATAGGCTTTATAGCGCTTGTCAAGCAGGAAAGCAAGTAGGTGGAAGTCATCCGGTCAACAACATCATGACCACTAGGAGACCACTCGAGTTACTTCATATGGATCTTTTTGGTCCCAATGCTTACAAGAGTCTCGGTGGAAACTCTTATGGTCTAGTAATAGTTGATGATTTTTCTATATTTACGTGGGTATTCTTTCTGGATGGTAAGTTGCAGGTACAAAAGGTCTTCAAGAACTTTGCACGCAAAGCGCAAAATCAATTTGAAGTGAAGATCAAGAAGGTTCGAAGAGATAACGGATCGGAGTTCAAGAACACCCATGTGGATACCTTTCTTGACAAAGAGGGCATTTCACATGAGTTCTCGTCTAAGTACACGCCTCAACAAAATGGAGTCATTGACAGGAAGAACCGAACCCTCATTGAGATGGCAAGAATGTTGCTTGACGAATACAAGACGCCAAGGCACTTTTGGGCAGAAGTCATGCAAACAACATGTCATGCTACAAACCGACTCTACTTGCACAAGCTTCTCTGTAAAATGACATAGGAGCTTCTCACCGGTAACAAACCCCAAGTTGGATACTTTCGGGTATTCGTCTCTAAGTGTTACATTCTTGATAAGCATCGCCGTGCTAAATTTGCTCCCAAAACTCATGAAGGTTTCCTACTTGGTTATGGATCGAACTCTCACACCTACCGTGTCTACAACAACTTCACTTGAAAAGTTGAAGAGATGGTAGATGTGAAGTTTGATGAGTCTAATTGTTCGCAAGTCAAACAATTGCCAAATGATGTAGGTGAAAAAGATCCTTCGGAAGCTATCAAAGATTTTCCCATCGGCAAGATTCGTCCCATAGAGGTGAAGGAAAGTACTTCATCAACCCAAATGGAAGCTCCTACTTCGGATCAAGGCTACCGACAAAACGACATGGAAGCATCCACAAGTGGTACACGACAAGATGAAGAGGAGGAGGAAGTACATCATGAAGACCCACCACAACCTCCTTCACCACCACCTCAAGCAGATGTCCACTTTGACAACAACGGAGGTGAAGGAGATGATGATGAAGAAGAAGCTCCTCCAACTAACAAGCCAAAGTTACCCCGAGTTCGAGCACAAGTGACCAAGAACCATCCCCTAAACCAAATCTTTGGTGATATACAAACATGGAGGATCACTCGCTCTAAAACTCGCTTGGCTAACTTTTATGAGCATTATTCTTTCATAACTAGCATTGAACCCTTGAAGGTTGAACAAGCTCTTGAAGACGCGGATTGGGTGAACGCTATGCATCAAGAGCTTCACAACTTCGAGAGGAACGAAGTGTGGACACTCGAAGCCCAAGGATGAGCAAAACGTCATCAGCATGAAATGGGTATTTTAGAACAAGCAAGATGAAGACGGTCAATTCGTTCACAACAAGGATCGCCTCGTAGCCCAAGGATATACACAAGTAGAAGGTATGGACTACAGTGAGACCTACGCCCCTGTTGCTAGACTAGAAGCTATCTGAATTCTTCTTGCTTATGCCAATCACCATGACATCACTCTTTACCAAATGGATATTAAAAGTGCCTTCTTAAATGGTGAGATTGAAGAAGATGTTTATTTTAAGCAACCACTTGGTTTTGTAAATCCTAAGAAACCTGACCACATTTACAAATTTTGCAAAGCTTTATATGGTCTTAAGCAACCTCCTCGTGCTTGGTATAAATGCCTAACGAAGTTTCTTATTGAAAAAGGGTTAGAAATTGGTAGAATTGACGCAACCTTATTCACAAAGAGAGTTAACGGTGAATTATTTGTGTGCCAAATTTACGTGGATGATATTATCTTTGGATATACTAACCCACAATTTAGTGAGAAATTTGGAAGGTTGATGTCAGAGAAGTATGAGATGTGTATGATGTGTGAGCTGAAATTCTTCCTTGGTCTACAAATCAAGCAAATGAGAGAAGGTACATTCATCTCTCAAACAAAGTACACAAAGGACTTGATCAAGAAGTTCAACATGCAGAAGTTTAAAGGTATGAAAAATCCCATGCCCACTAGCGGACACGATGATCTCACTAAGGAGGGTGAACTGGTTGATCGAAAGGTTATCGATCAATGATTGGTTCACTGCTATATCTATGTGCCTCCCGTCCTAGTATTATGCTTAGTGTGTGCATGTGTGCCCGATATCAAGCTGCACCTAAAGAATGTCATCTTAAGGCCGTGAAATGCATTGTGAGATACTTGATACATACACCAAACTTTTGCATTTGGTATCCCAAGGGATCTTCCTTTAATCTTGTTGGCTACTCCGACTCGGACTATGCCAGTGACAAGGTTGATAGAAAATCCACCTCGGGTATATGTCAATTTCTTGGTAGATCTCCTGTGTCTTGGTCTTCCAAGAAACAAAACTCGGTATCTCTATCTACTGCCGAAGCTAAATACATTGCTGCTAGATCATGTTGTGCGGAATTATTATGGATGACACAAACGCTCAAAGATTACGGAATCTATGTGAAAAAAGTGCCATTACTTTTTGACAATGAGAGTGCTATTAAGATTGGTCATAATCCTGTGTAACGTTCTCGAACCAAGCATATTCAAGTTCGACATCATTTCATTCATGATCATGTTGCCAAAGGAGATATTAATCTTAAGCATGTTCGTACTAACAAGCAATTGGTCGATATCTTTTCTAAGCCACTTGATGAAAAAGTGTTTTGTCATTGGAGGAGTGAGTTGAACATCATTGATGCTTCAAACTTGAGCTAAGCTCACTCGGATGCTTGCAAGGGAATGAGCTTAATCGTCTATTCCATGCTATTATCATGATATCACATATCTTGGAATTCTATGCTCCCTTCTCGTTTATCTAACCCTTATGTAGGTACTTGGAAGAACAACACTCCACAAGATTTTCATCAACTCATATCTTAAGCAATCTTGTCATGACCAAGTATCCACAACCTCGCTTTGATGATGAAAGGAAGAAGACAACAAAACATATCCTTGACATATATTTCTCAATTGGTATGAACTCACAACTGGTATCATGTCATTTGGATATATCATGTTCTTCCTTGCGTGACTAACCTATGTAGGTGAAAAGTGAACGAAAACAAAAAGGATAGCTCCCAACTCAAGATGAACTTAATCAAATTCGAGCATCGTCATCAAGTTCACCTACAAGCTACGTCATCAACATCACTCAAAGGTATGTACTCACATCCTTGAAAAGGCTTTACTCCAAGTTATGAGATAAAAGCAACTCAAGTGATACGAAGACATTAAAATGCTTAATCGAAAAATGGTAACCCCATTTTGAGCTTAACGATGAGTATGACCTATGATCATGTATTCTTGCTTGGCTCCTAAGTTAATATACTCTAATATAGGTGACCTAGTCACCCCCATCATCTAATTAAGAATCTTGTTTGGCTCATTCTCTATTGCACAATTTCTTGGAACCGTTCTAATCTTCTCTAGTTGATACCCCTTTGTAAATCATTTGCATTACATTTACAAATCGTTTTTGACACGTTGTTACAAATTTTCACATATTTGCAACTTTCTCAAACTTTGCTAAATTTCTTTTTTATGCCTCGGAGCCTCCGATACAAAGGACCTGGTTCTACCGATTCAGCAGATGAGTTGCATAACATCATATCGTTACCACCCACAATTTTGTCTCGGAGCCACCGACTTACTATTATGTTCCAGAATGTGTTTGTATCTGTAAATCTCTGTAATCCTTCTGTGTTGTTTTTATTTCTTTGATGATCCCTTCTATTTTTAAAAAGGGAGGGAAGGGGGCGAAATACATTCAAGGATCCCTAACTCAAAGGAGAGAAATTATTTTCAGTGATTCCCTCGTTTTCTCATGATTTTCATATTTTATGAATCCTACATTCTATGACCCTTGTTCTCAAGGATCCCTTCTTAATCAATGATCCCTATATTTGACCCCGTATCTGACCTTTTTGGTTATTAATGCCAAAGGGGGAGAAATACCAAATCTTCAAAGCTAAAGAGAGAGATACATGCTTATGCAAAGGGGGAGATACAATTTAGGGGGATAGGAGAATATCGAAGCTTACACTTATATAAACAAGGGGAGAATACCAAATTAAGGGGAGAAAAATATGTTTTGGAGAAAGATGTGTTTATTTCATTTGACTACTCATGTTAGAATTTTTCTCACCCTATCCAATCCCAATATCTAAATGCTAAGTTTCAGGGAGAGAGGATGTCCTACATTTTCATATCTAAAGGGGAAAAAGTTCTAAATGATCTCGGAGACATATCAATCTTAAGGAATACTACCTTCTATTTGTTCTCCATATCTTTGTACTTTTGAGTTCTATTGCTTTTGATTGCTAGAATACTCTTCTCTTTCCTAACATTGTTTTCTCAAGTGTATCTCTACTACTAGAATGCTCAAGAACTCACGGTAAGTATATGCATCATATCTTTGATCAAGATGATCTCTTGCTTGTTGCACATATTGTTTGCAAGAGTGAAGTCTTGATCAAGGAAACACCTCATTCATATACATTTGATGCATATAGCCAAGATACACATGACTTATTATATCCCTTCTACTATATGTGTGTCCATGCATTCCAAAACAACCATCCTTTTAAAGGGATTGCACACATTTAGGGGGAGAAAGTCTAAGTCATGTGTCTCTCAAAGTCTTCATTATATACATGCATATCTTTATTTGAAGCTTTGATTGTATGTTGTCATCAGTTACCAAAAAGGGGGAGATTGAAAGCAGAATATGCTCCCTTGGTGGTTTTCATAATTCATGACAACATACATTGTCTCTTGGACTAATACTTTCATCGAGTGTATCTCAAATAAATTCCATAGAGAGATGGGTTGGCAAAAAGGAGTGTGCAGGAGTTCTCAATGTTTTCAACCTGCCATGTGCATTTGTAGTCCAAAGCAAATTCTTCAAATATGCACATCTTCAGGGGGAGTTCTTCTATATCTTGCAATCAAATTCCTCAAACATAGTACTTACACTTCATATGTTTATCCTCATTGAAAATTTAACCTATTTGTCATCAATCACCAAAAAGAGGGAGATTGTTAGTGCATATATTGCCCCTTAGTTATTTTGGTGTATTGAAGACTTATAGGTTAAGGAACTAATGTGTTTTTGAGTATACACAGGTTCTATAAGTCGATGAGGAGTTTGATATATTCAGAGATTATCAACCCCTAAAAATGAATGTCTTCAGCTGAAGACTTTGGTGAAGACTTTGGTATTCTCTCAAGACTTTGAAGCTGAAGAATTCGATGTGACCTTGAAGATATTAATGAGGAGTATCAAGCGTGAAGACTTTTTTTTTCGTACTTTCATTTCCTTTCTTTGAGTCATAGGAAACACCATACTGTTAAAGGGGGCCGAGGTAATACTAAGGAAAAATTTCCAACTAATGCTCAACTCAAAACCCTCAACCTACCCAATCCTTCGAGTGTAGCCTTTGGAAATCTATTGCAGTTCAGTCAAGTTCTTGGTGACAGATACGATGTTCTTCTGGTCTGTGAGGGAATTGTTCTGACTCAGGAGTTAGGATTTTGCCAGTGCAAATTGCCTATAGTGAGGAACATGATAAGCCCTGAGGACTTTCATACTTCAAAATTCTGACCGTTGTTGTGCTTAGGGCGAGCTGTCCCCAATCATCTTATCCACATAACAGTCATATCATTGGGGGCATTTAAGTCTTATCATGCCAGGTTGCATCCTGGCTATAAATAGCCGCCCCCACAACCACTAGTTGGTTGGCTGCTCCGAGAGAGAACTTGACACTTGTCATTTGAGAGCAACCCATCCTCGAAGGACTTTGAGAGAAAATCATCAGTGAGGAAAACCCCCAAAACAAAACTACCAAAGCCAAAGTGATTGAGCATCACTTAAGAGACTGTACCTATGTGGAACCGATGCTTGATACCTTTGAAGACTGTGTATCTTCCAGACGGTTAGGCGTAATGGTCTAGAGCATCCAGTAGTCACTTTTGGATCGCCGGGTGACCGGTTTGTGAGGGTTTTGGGAGTCTACCCTGAAGACTTACCACGAGTGTTGGGCGAGGACTGTGTGACGTTAGCTCAAGGAGAATACGGTAAGGACTATGTGTCCTAGGGCTATGTGTCCTTTGGTTTAAATACCAAGCCGCTCCAAACGAGACATATGATTATCACAACAGTTTGAAGTGGGTCATCAGACCATTTATCTTCATCGAGCTACCTGGTTCCATTTCCTCAGCCCTTCTATTTCCTCAAATACTTGTTGATGAAGTTGATCGTTATTGTTTGAAGAATTTGAGTGAAGAATTTCTCAATTTGCTCATCTCAAATTCTTCAGTCACCTTGTTCTTCACCTGCTTATCATGTATCACGCTATGTGTAGTCTATGCATGCTTTATTTCATCGTGATGACTATGCTATTGCTATGTTTCTCGTGCACTTGAGAATTCTGCTGCTAGTAGTTCATCACATTTCAAATTACTCAAGTTGAAATTCCTCAGTGATGAATTTGTAAAAATCGTCTATTCACGCCCCTCTAGCCAATATAACATCCTTTCAATAGCGTTTATTTTTAGGTTGTGGCTTATCAAAATTAGCAACATGTTCTATTTCTACATAATTATATGGTTCTTTATCATTATTCACTTGAGTATCTTCATGAACATCATTATCATTTGCATTATCACTAGGTGAATGTTCATTACCAGATTGAGTTTCAGCATCAGAAATAGAGACATCATTATCTTTAGGAGGTTTTTTATCTCACATTCAGTAGAGGTATGCCAAGTCCTATCATTTTTACTTTCCTTTTTCTTTTCAGAAGGACTACACTACTAGGAGAAAGCCTATAGACATGATTTTAGCAGTAGCACTAGATATAGGGAACACACTATTGTTAGCTAGTAGTAGCGTTGGAAAGCAACCATCGCTACAAGTAGACCTGTAGTACTAATAAGTGGTCCCGTCGCCATCGCCACAGGTACCTGTAGTTGTAGTAGATGTCCAAAACCAGCGCTACTACTACTACTGTAGCAGTAGCGCTTGTCGGTGGACCACCGCTACTGCTATGGTCGTACGTTGCCAGCAGGTGGGCCCTGATTAGCAGTAGCGCGTGGGCTCCGACCAACGCTACTGCTATGATACTTAGCAGTAGCAGTTTTCTGTTCCAACGCTATTGCTACTCGATCCCCACTGTCTCCCTCTCTCCACATTCGATCCCCACTGTCTCCCTCCCCATTCAATCCCCTCTCCCTCTCATCAGTCCTCTCCCCCGACCACCGCCATCACCACTGCCTCAACACTGCCATCATTGCGCCCCGACCCTCACTCGCCGTCGCGCCTCAGCCCTCACTTGTCGTCATGCGCCCTCCCTCACCGTCGCCCCTCCCTCATTGCCCTCCCTTGCCATCACCCCCTCCCTCACATTCGCCCCCCTCCCTTCGCAGGTAGCCCCTACTCCCTCCTTCCTCCCTCTTCCTCTCCCGTCAATCCCTTCACCCCCTCTCGCATCCAGCCATTTTGTATTATTAGGGGGTTAGGTTGATTCTAGGGTTAATTAGGTTGGTCAGGTTGATTCTAGGGTTAGGTTGACTCTAGGGTTAGGTTTGTTAGGTTGATTCTAGGGTTAGGTTGATTAGGGGGTTAAATTCTAGGCTTACGTTGATTCTAGGGTTAGGTTTGTTAGCTAAATTAGTTTAGAGCTAAATATGAATGTGCCAAATATGGAAAACCTTATTGCATTTTTTTCAAGTTCTAATTTTTTCTTACTATTATATGCAAATGAACTGAGTGGCCTATGTTCCGCCGGAATGTTGATTCATTTCCGTTCTGGTCAATTTCAGGCGCTCGATATGTCCACTTTTTAGCAAAGGTCATGTCGAAATTTTGGCATGACTTGTGCTAGAAAGTAGGCATATCGAGTGCTATGATTTACTGGGAAATGACATTCCGGAAAACTGAGTCAAAATGACTCTAAAATGAGTTTAAAAAATTAGTGATTAAACGATAATAAAATGTTATCATAAGAATTTGTCTCGATGTCGATGATGCCTGACCCGCATCCTCGTCGGCGTTGAGTCGACGTCGACATCCTTGAGAGGCGCAATGTCCGGGACTGGGCTCCACCGGGCTGGCACTGGGAGGTGCTACCTTCCTGGGCTCGGAGCTTGGTGAGGAATCCTAGTATCGTCGTCGACCCAGAGCTTCTTTGATGTCGGTCGCGTGGGCTACTTTCGGTGCAGAGGGAGCAGGCCCTCGGAGGAGGTAAGTCGTTGTGTCAGGGAGGAGGACAAGCACGTCCATCGCTACATGGCGGCATTGGACACCAGGTTCTCCAATACCTGGCAGGTTCTTCAGGGATCTCACCCGAGTTATGACCCGGTGATGGTTCCTTATCTTTGGGTGTCCACCGCCAGCGACTTAGGGACCTCTAGTGAACCAAGTTCATCGTCCTCCACTTTGGCTTCTAGGATATTTGATCTGTATTAGTGATCTTATATGATAATATTCGAGATGTATTAGTTAATATTTGATGATGCATTAACTAGATTATTCGAGATGATGTATTAGTGATATTATATTCGAGTTCATTATAAATGTATTAGTGATATTATATCTGATTTCATTATAAATGTATTAGTGATATTATATTGGTATAATGCGTGTGTGACTTTCGGTCTATCGTTGCTCCTTGTTTGACTTCCATGTGTGTTATTGATGGAGGAATAACGTCTGTTGTCGTGGGGGGCGCTTCTTCCTCTTCTCTTCTTGCAATATATACCTCGGTATAATGTGCAAGGAGAGGAGAGGAGGTGAGCCCATCACCGACGGTCGAACTATTAGTGTGAGAGAGTGTCCACCAACATATATACACTACCATATCAATGTGAGAGAGTGCGCATGTAACAACCCGGGACCGATGGTCCAGAAGATTCCTCTTTTATTCCATTGTTGTCGTGCGATTCATTTGGTTGTCGCATTCATCATTGCATCATTCGCATCATCCACATAGCATCATCACTCGCTTTTGAAAAATTGCATCTGTTTGTAGTTGCCTGTTCTCTCCGTTCATGTTGTTGACCATTTCGAGACCAACCACACATGCACGCGCCCGCGACATTCATAAAATATTGTTTTTAAAGTGCATATGAAGTATTCTTGAATTGAGTCAAAAGTTGGTGGCAGACTTGTTTTATTGTCGGTAGACCGCCTACCAAATTTCGTTGCAATCAGAGGTCGTTTGATACCCGAACGAACCACGGTAGCTGCATAGTCATCGGATTATATTTCAGACATTTTCTAGGTTTTAAAAAAAACTCCATTGCCGGGCCGCACCACCTCCCTCTCTTCTTAGCCCAATTATTCTACACAGCCCAAAGCCCAACTAGCTTGCCCCTTCGTTTGTGGCTGTCGGATCATGATCGGACGGACGATATCCATCCCACCTAGCCACTTCCCCTATATAAGACTACCTTGGAGAAAGAGCCCCCTCACTCTCTAGTGTTTCCCCCATGTAAAATTGCAGCCACCCCCCTCAAAAACCCTACCTTGTAGCTCCACCTCCCTCCTATCCCGCAGCCCTAGCCACCCCCTCACATCTGGGCCCTTAGATTTTGATCTAAGGGCTCAAAAATCATCCAAAACCCCACACCGGACAATGTTCGGCGCCAACCCAGACAATGTCCAGCGACCACAGAGCCTCCGAGATCCACCCCGAGCTCCCTGGCGTGCCTTTCCAGAGCCGCCTCACCCCACGCCGCCCCAGCCGGCCATCGGAGCCCCCACTGTTAGCGACTATCCCTAGGCTAGTGCCCCGTCGTGTGCAGCCTCAGGACCTCTCCTCCTTCCCGTTGATCTCTCTCTCTAACCTATCTCTCTCTGTGTTCGTGCCATGGATAGGGACCCCATGGCCATGCCCCGATCTCCTCCATCGAGCTACGTCGCCACCGGGAATGGACGGACCCGGGAGGTCCTGTGCCAGGTCCACCGTCGCCCCATCGTGTCGCGCTCCTTGCCGTTGGCCATGGCGAGCGCCGTCGCCGCTGACCCTGCCTCCCGCTCGGGAACGAGCGAGGAGCAGGACGAGCGCCCTTCGCCCCTGTCGCCTGCATGGGCCGGCCCACAACGCCAGCCCAGCTGCCCTAGCCCAGTCGGACCTCTGCGTCGGCGTCCCCAGCCCAACCGCCCCACCGACATGGGCTAGGCCCACTATGGTGAGCTTCGCCTATGCCTTGCCCCGTGCGCCGTTTAATATCATGCACCCACATGTGTACTGTTGGGTTGCATAGATTTGGCCCATTGACGTTTTTATTGCAGAAAAAAGTATGATTTTAAGATGCACATAAATAAATAACCATGCATCATATCCAGATACTTTATATATGAAAAAGGTGTGGAATTTTGTGTAGATTCATTATTTCTCACTTTCATGCATGATAGAAATGGTTAAATTGATGTTTGCATTTAATTTGCATTAATAACTAGTTAATAGGTTTCTGCCATAAACTTGCGCAATTAATTGTGACATTTTTCCTACATGAACATATGCATATTATATATGATATTGGGGTAGAAAAATCCATAGAAATTATCTGTTCAATTAGTTTTGTCATTTGAGTAAATTTTTGCGCATGTTATTTTGCTGTGATGCCCTTTTGTTATTTTGTGTGATTTAATCCATGCATGATATGAAATAATTTTGTACATGAGATATGCCCTTTGACATGTGCACTAGCCCCTAGTCTTTTTTGTTTTTCATGATAATCCATGTTTAGATGTGGTTTTCTTGATGCCATCATGTCCTAAAAATAGTGCTGTTTTGAGGGGTGTAAATATTTCTAAGTCTGGAAGCTGTAATATTTTGTTTCTGTCTTGCCATGTGTTTTGCTAGTGATCTAGAACCCCTTTGTGGTTGGTGTAATGGAGTTATTTGTAGTTCATAATGTCCTGTAGCATGCGATTAAGTTTGATGGCATAATAGGCCTGTAGTTCATAGTTTTACTTCTGTGCATATGCCTTCATGATATAAACTGCACTATCAAAAACTGATGTTTTCACTGTCTGAAACTGTTTCCAATTAGCCAACTTGTGAGCTTATTTCCTAGTGATCCATGATCCTAAACAACTTGCTCCTGTGATATAACTTTGCGCATCATGTAAGCTACGTCCTTATGTATTTGTTGTGCATTTTATACCTTTTAGCTTGTTGTTTTCATGTGTGCAAAATGCTATGTTGCTGTTTTGGGCAAGTTTCATATAAAACTTGTGTTGGTTGTTGTGGTTGAACCGTAGCTTCGTTTTGGGCATGCCATATATGAAACTTGCTTAGAATTTCTTGTAGTATCATAATATATTGCTGCATTCATGATTTGAAATGTTTGTGGTTGTCATTTTCATGGCATATCAAATCATGAATCCATCTTGTGTTGGTATATCCATCTTGTGTTCATGGCATATCAAATGATGGGACATATCTTTTAGACCATAGCTCTCTTTGAGATGTTCCATATATGTAAATCGACTAGAATGACGTGTAGAATTGCATGGTATACCTTATTCTGATGTTTAAAAAATATAAAATATGGTTAGTTCAGATCTGGACCAATTTCTAAATTAATATATGGGGTCATTTCAGAAATACTATAACTTGTTTCCGACCTCATTTAAGATGCCTAGATACATAGTTTACTTATGCTTCACCTCTTGCCATGTTTAACAACATTTAATATTGTCATGTACCTAAACGAGAGTGAACTAAATATTCGAATGTGGAGTTTCATCAATATGCAACCCGTTGCATATTGAGCTTCACTTAATGTGTAGTTTGGTTTGGTGTGATTGCTTTGCATTGCATAATCAACCATGCCATGCATCATATTTGTTTGCGCATCATGTCATACATATGTTGTGGTGTTTATTGTGTGTTGATTTTTTGTTCCAGATTGCTTCTTCTCGATAGAGTTCCGAAAGAGTTCGGAGTGTGAGGATTCATTCGACTACGTTGGCTCGTCTTCTTCATGGACTCGTTCTTCTTCCAAGCGGGATCTCAGGCAAGATGGTAATTTCCCTGGATACCACTACTATCATTGACATGCTAGTTGTTTCGTTTTCCATCACTATGTAACGCTACCTACCACTTGGTTGACAAGCCTCCAAACATTGCCATGATAAGCCTCTAACCCCTCCACATCCCAACAAACCTATGTGTGGCTATGTTACCGCTTGCTCAACCCTTCTTATAGCATTTCTAGCCGCAGGTGCAATTGTTTCCATGTGTCAACATGGACATTCTTTTGTTATATCACAATATTATGGATATTTAATTTAATGCACATATATACTTGGTAAAAGCTGGAAGGCTTGGCCTTTTTCTCAGTGTTTTGTTCCATCTTTGCCGCCCTAGATACTTGTGTACCCGTGTTATGTTCCATATTTTGCGCTCCTAACATGCTCGAGGTTGTTATGGGGACACCCTTGATTTTCGTTTGGGGATAAAATTCTTCTAGCAAGGCCCAACTTTGGTTTTACCATTCACCAACCTAATAAAACTTGCATAGGAATTTTCTGGACCCTGTGGATAATTAATCAACAACCCAGGCCAGTGCTCCTCATGAGTGTTGGTCGAAAATGGCAGTAGTTGGGGCTACCAACGGGTGTGCCAGCCAGAAACTTAGCCAATCCTATCGTGTCCTGAGAACGAGATACACGGCTCTTATTGGGTTCATCGACACGTCGAGCGGTCTTGCTGGATTTGTTTTACCTTTCTTGAACATCTTGTGCATGGAATTCCTAAATACTTCGGGCTATCTTGAGATTGTGGTTTTCAAATGGAAGTGCCTAAGAAATCACGGGATTCATGATCGAGGTTATTCCCACTCCGTGTGGTTAATTTGTGATGGATGAGTTGGAGCACCCCTGCAGGGTTAAATCTTTCGAAAAGCCATGCCTGCGGTTACGTGGCAACTTGGAAACTTTGTTTAACACCCGATCATAGCAAACTTGAAGTAAACTCTAATGAAATACACCTACTCTGTGCCTAACCGTGACTGTCTCTTCTCGTGAGTCCTTATCCGAGAGAGAACACAGTGGGGTTATGTTTGACGTAAGTAGGTGTTTAGGATCACTTAGTGATCATTACTAGTTCACATCCGTTATGCGTAGGCCACCCACTTTACTTTCTGTATCCGTAAGCTAACCACTCAAATAAGTGCTTAGTGCTTCCTACAGCCTCACCACTTAACCATACCTCACCCATTAAGCTTTGCTAGTCTTGATACCCTTGGAAATGAGATTGCTGAGTCCTTGTGGCCCACATATTACTACAACAACAGTTGTAGGTACAGATAATGTGATGATTTGATGTGAGCGTGATGCTTGTTTGATGGACTGACCTCCTTCGGGCCGCGCATCCGAAACGAGCCCTTCTCGACCGGCTTCACATTGCCACGTGAAACCCCCAAGTACAATGGCACCACCAAGCCTGAAGACTGGCTGATCGACTACACCATCGCAATCGGCATCGCCCGAGGCAACAAGGTGAAAGCATATTTGCTCCCTTGGTGGTTTTGGTTATTAATAACAACATATATGTCATTGAACTAATGTTTCCACTAAGCATGTTTCGGGAAAAGTTCAATGATGGGTTGGCAATAGGATTGTGGAATAACCCAAGATGTAGGGAAATATATTGGCAAAGCTACAAGCAAGAGGACTCTACATTTTACTTTGTGAGAAATAACTTTGAGTCCATAGGAAAAACCAATACTTTAAAAGAGGGTAAGGTACTGTTGGTGAACAAAATGCTCATACGTGCACAAGTGATAGTCACCACATACACCCACAAGCTCTTCCACAAAAGTCTGTCCAAAGCCAAAAATCCAAAATCAGTGCAACCAACACTCCCCACTCGGTGCCACCGATTCTCAGTCTCAGACAAACTCAGCCAAACCCTAACCCTTCGGTGCCACCGAGTTTGGGTTGCCAACTTTCTGTTATGCAAATTCACAAAATCGGTCCCACCGAGTTTGTTGAATCGGCATCACCGAGTCTGGCAATCTGACCGTTGGTCACCTTATCGGTGCAACCAAGTTTTATGTATCGGTCTCACCGAGATTCAAAAGTTGCTACCTTTTAAGCAACTTGGTACCACCGAGATTAACACATTGGTGTCACCGAGTTGGACTTATTAGGTGTAACGGTTGGATTTTTGGAGATGCCTATATATACCCCTCCACCGCCACTCACTTGCAAGAGAAGCACTCAGAACAGATCCCCACTCATACCAACTCATTTTCTTAGAAGGATCCACCTACTCATGTGTTGAGATCATGCCGTTCCATTCCAACCATATGAATCTTGTTCTGTAGCCTCCCGAAGTTGCTTTCCACCCAATCAATCTCTTCCACTAAAGCCAAATCTGTGAGACAGTGATTGTGTGTTGAGGAGTCTATCATCTTGAAGCACAAGAGAAAGGAGTCCATCGACATTATTGAGCCTATTACCTTTTGAAGGGTGGGGCCTCTTAGATTGGTTAGGTGTCTCTTGGGTGCCTCCTACTTCATGTTGTGGAGTGAACTAAGAAGTTTGTAAGGGTAAGGAGATCGTCTACTTCGTGAAGATCTACCCCGCGTTGGGCTAGTCCTCGGTGGACGTAGGCCATCATGGTATAGTCAAGGTTGCTTCTTCGTTGAACCCTCTATGGGTAGAGCCGTCCATGGACTCTCGCGACCGTTACCCTCCGTAGCTTCAAGACTGATAAACATGGACATAAGATAGCACCACCTATCGGAACCACGGGAAAATCATCATGTCTCCAAATTGCCTTTGATCCTCCTACCCTTCCTTTACTACTCATGCCTGTCTTTACTTTTCCGCAGCTATACTCGTAGACATGCATGTGTAGGGTGTGCTTCACTTGCTATAAATGCTAAAATCTGCCAACACTTAAAATTAGGAAAAAGTAGTTTTTAATTAGTCAAGTAGTCTAATCGCCCCCTCTCTATACTTACTTTCGATCCTACAAGTGGTATCAGAGCTTTGGTCTCCATTGCATTGGTTTCACAACCTAGGAGAGTATGGCATCTAGTGAGGGAAATTACCATCATAGAGGTCCGCACTTTGATGGCACTAATTTTGCTAGTTGGAAGCACAAAATGAAAATGCATCTTCTTGGACATAACCCCGCCATTTGGGCTATTGTCCGTGTTGGATTGCAATGTGAATTCTTTGTGGATGGAAGGGAACCGGATCGCGAAGCGACTGCGGATGAATTGAAGATGTTGCAATTAAATGCTCAAGCATGTGACATTCTCTTTAACTACCTATGTCCCGAAGAATTCAAAAAAATCAGCCATCTTGAGAATGCAAAAGATATTTGGGATACTTTGGTTGATATGCATGAAGGTACCTAATCTGTGAGAGAATCCAAGTTGGATGTTCTTCAAAGTCAGCTTGACAAGTTCAAGATGAAGGATGGTGAAGGAGTCGCTGAGATGTACTCTAGGCTAGCTCTCATCATCGATGAGATTGTTGGCTTAGGAAGAGAAGAAATGACTGACAAATTCACCTACTTCCTTCTTGAACGCTAGTAGCATTAGGTGACAACTTTGCTATGGGCGGCGACGGGGTTGAAGATTCCGTCGACAGCATGGACTTCCAATGGCGGAGGCGCACGAGAAGACAAGGGCGATAACTAGGGCCCTCGAAACGGCAGCGTAGGGTTTTGACGGGGCGACAGTTGAAGAAAGATTCCAAAGGTCGGGTCCGCCTCCTCATATACCCGTGGCTGTCGATGACACCGATTCTATATTTTTGGTGTCACCGAGTTTCTCAACTGTCAGCTGACAGGGAAACTCGGTGTAACCAAGAATATGGAATCGGTAGTACCAAGATAAAAAACCAAATCAACCCTAGGCATTCAGTGAGACCGAGATTTTTGAGTTGGTTCCACCGAGATGCACTTGGGAGGTTTTAATCGTCGGTCCCTTGTCGATATGGAACTCTGAGTGCTCCTCACACATAGAGATCGAAAAGTACTTGTTCAAATTTTTTGATGCAGCAAGAATAGAACATGAGGTGACAAAGCATAGATAGCTAGAGGAGTGGTCCTAGGAATTTTTGTATATCCAATTGGCAAATGAAAAATTAAAAGCCAAATAGCAACAATTGGATGTCCTTGAATGAGTAAATAAATACAGACCAACATGCTCACACACTAAGATGTCAAATGAAAATAGAGCAAACATGCACAAACACACTAGCATCTAACAAGCACTTTGGCGATGGAGTCATCTATATATGAGTATATTAACTTAGGAGCCAAATAAGAATACTTGATCATAGGTCATACTCATTGTTTAAGCACAAGTGGGGTTACCACTTTTACATAAAACGTTTAATGTTGTCACCTACTATGAGATGCTTTGACTCAAGTCTTAGAGTAAAGCTCCCCCTTGATGTGGCATCCCCTCATAGGAGGGATAAACTAACCTTGGGTTTTGTCGATGAAGACTTCATGTAGGTGAAGTAGTGGTGGATGCTCAAAGTTGATGAAGATCACCTTGAGTTGGGAGCATACTTGTTGTTTCATTACTCTTCTCACTTACATGGGTTAGTACAAACACACAAGAGACAAATACAAGGATATCTATGGACATGGAGTGCAAAGCATACATGATGATGTCCATTGATTTGTTGGTTACCTTGTCCCTTGCTTACCTTTGAGGGAATGTGTGACTCCTTGAACTATTGCATGATGTTGATGTTGATTGCAACTAGTTCTTGTCAATAATGAATATGAGTGAATTTCATTGGCAGATTCACCCCTCAAGAACTTCTCTAGTTCTTTTTCTTGGGGACCCACATCAAGTTGATGGGGATCCTTGGTGTTGAAGTAGCACTTGTAGAAGTTGAGCTTGTAGTAGACTTGGGAACCCACTTCACCAAAGCTTGGGATTCAGCTTCATATGAGTCAATGTCCTCTTGAAGCTTGTTCTTGCCCTTGAGCTCGGGGTCTTGTGGTGGAAGGTCATCTTGAGTTGTTGGTCCATTCGGGAGAGTATTTTCATACTTCTCCTTTTGAGGAAAAAACTTGGGATTGGGGTATTGACCTTCCTCCCATTCAACTCCATTAGCCTTGAAGTAGCCAATGCCACGGTTCTTCCGGTATCCTCCGTGCTTGCGTGCAATCTCCTCAAATTGTTTGCACCCGGCAAGACTCTTATAGATACCTTTCTCTATAACCCCTTTCAAAAGTTCATTTTCTTACTCAAGTTTAGTCGTGACCGAAACTGCTACAATTGTGGGAAGCCCGGACACTACTCCAATGAGTGCATGGCTCCTTACAAAAGGAAAGAAGAGTCACCAAGAAGACGAAGCTCAAGAGATGAGTCACCTCGAAGATAGAGAATGAGTAGGGATGATCGTTATGAACGAAGACCCTCAAGGAGAAGTAGGGACTCGGATAAGAATGACAAGTACACCAAGAGCTACTCAACAAGAAGGCATCAAGCTCATGTTGGTGAATGGGCTTCCTGCTCCGATTCCGACAACCACTCCGAGAGAAGCTACCAGTACAACTCCGACTATAGTCAAGATGAAGGTGTTGCCGGACTTGCACTAGTGAAAACCGACTCCTATGACATATTTGATGCACCAAATGAAGGGAGTGGATGTTGCTTCACATGAGCTAACTTAAGAGCAACAAGCTCAAGAAGGAAGTAGGTGAAGCTCCTATCCGTCGCACCTCTTCAGAATCTGATTCTGATGATGATGAGGATTGTCCACCTATCAGGACGACTGCCCAGTTCAGGACTCGGGCTAGAACACCTATAGTGCCAGCTCCGGATATGAGACCTTCATCGTATGGACCAACTATTGTCACTTCAACTCCATCAGCTCCTCCAGTGCCACCAGTTGCTACCCCAACTCTGTCCAGGACATCTACAGAGGTCTTCGCTGACGCACTTCTCTCGACTCCGACATCGACCTCCGAAGGAGATCAGCCCCAGAAGGATGATTAGCTATATCTCTTTGAACTTTTTGGTAACTTGTTGCCAAAGGGGGAGAAGTTGTATATAGATCTTTAGGCTTCGAGTGAGAGAGTGTTTGGTTTTTATTGTTGTTTTAAAAACATTTGGTCTTTTGGTTGCTTGTGTTATCCTTTTGTTCGTGTTTGATCATATGCCTCAATGTGTGTTGCTACTATTTCCTATCCTTTTGATGGTTATGAGATGATAATTCACTTTCCTTGATGTGTTCTGCTATGATATTAACTCTCATTTACTCTCGCACACCACCAAGTTGTATGTGACATGGAAGAAGTGCCCCATGTACCTAATCGATTGTGTATTTGCATTCAAACACAAATTTAAAATAATGCACAAATTTAGGGGGAAATCTTACTTATCACATAATTTTCAAAGCGACGATTACATTCATTGATTATATCATATGTCGAAGCTTTGATCTATATGTTGTCATCAATTACCAAAAAGCGGGAGATTGAAAGCACATTCGCTCCCTTGGTGGTTTTGGTAATTAATAGCAACATATATGCCATTGAACTAATGTTTCCACTAAGCATGTTTCTAGAAAAGTTCAATGATGGGTTGGCAAATGGATTCTGGAATAACCCAAGATGCAAGGAAATAGATTGGGAAAGCTTCAAGCAAGAGGACTCTACATTTTACTTTGTGAGAAATCACTTTGAAAATGCTAATATGTGCACAAGTGATAGTCACCATATACACCCACAAGCTCTTCCATAAAAGTCTGTCCAAAGCCAAAAATCCAAAAGCGGTGCAAACACTCCCCACTCGGTGCCATCGATTCTCAGCCTATAACAGACTCAGCCAAACCCTAACCCTTTGATGCAACCGATTCTGCTTTGGTACCACCGAGTTTGGGTTGCCAACTTTCTGTTATGCAAATTCACAAAATCGGTCCCATCGAGTTTGTTGAATGGGCGTCACTGAGTCTGGCAATCTGACCGTTGGTTACCTTATCGGTGCAACCGAGTTTTATGTATCGGTCTCATCGAGATTTAAAAGTTCCTACCTTTTAGGCAACTCAGTACCACTGAGATTAACACATCAGTGTAACCGAGTTGGACTTATTAGGTGTAACTGTTGGATTTTTGGAGATGCCTATATATACGCCTCCACCACCACTCACTCACAAGAGAAGCACTCAGAACAGATCCCCACTCATACCAACTATTTTCTGAGATAGAGCCACCTACTCATGTGTTGAGATCATGCCATCCGATTCCAACCATATGAATCTTGATCTCTAGCCTCCCCAAGTTGCTTCCCACCCAATCTATCTCTTCCACCAAAGCCAAATCTGTGAGAGAGTGATTGTGTGTTGAGAAGTCTTTCATCTTGAAGCACAGGAGCAAGGAGTTCATCAACATTATCGAGCCTATTACCTTTTGGAGGGTGGTGCCTCCTAGATTGGTTAGGTGTCGCTTGGGAGCCTCCTACTTTGTGTTGTGGAGTGAACCAAGAAGTTTGTAAGGGCAAGGACATCGCCTACACGTGAAGACCTACCCCGAGTTAGGCTAGTCCTCCGTGGACGTAGGCCATCATGGCATAGTCAAGGTTGCATCTTCGTGGAACCCTCCATGGGTAGAGCCCTCCGTGGACTCTTGTGACTGTTACCCTCTGTGGGTTAATGACTCCATAAATGTGGACGTACAATAGCACCACCTATCAGAACCACGGGAAAAATCATCGTGTCTCCAAATTGCGTTTGATCCTCCTACCCTTCCTTTACTACTCATGATTGTCTTTACTTTCCGCTGCTATACTCATATACATGCATGTGTAGGGTGTGCTTGACTTGCTATGAATCCTAAAATCTTGTCAACAATTAAAATTGGGAAAATTAATTTTTTAATTGGTCAAGTAGTCTAATCACCCCCCTCTATACCTACTTTCGATCCTACACAAGGGCGTAGCGATGTGCTACATCCCCCTCATGCTACTTGGCTCAGCCCAGACATGGCTCAAGAGCCTGCCGACGGGCAACGTCAACTAAAAGCACAACATGTTCCCTTGGTGGGTTTGATAATTCATGACAACATACATAGTCTCTTGGACTAACACTTCTATCTAGTGTATTTTAGATAATAGTCCATGGAGAGTTGAGTTGGCAAAAGGATTGAGGAGATTGTGGAATTACCCCAAGATGCAAGAAAATAGGTTGGACAAGCTTCAAGCAAGAGGACTCTACGTTTTACATTTGTGAGAAATCACTTTGAGTCCATAGGAAAGCCAATACTATTAAAAGGGGGTAAAGTTTTGATGGTGAACAATATGCTCAAACGTGCACAAGTGACAGTCACCAAAACATCCACAAACTCTCCCACCAAAGTCTGTCCTAAGCCAAATATGCAAAATTGGTGCGATCAACATTCCTATCCCGGTGCCACCGATTCTAAACCCTAGACAAACTCAGCCAAACCCTAACACTTCGATGCAGCCGACACTGCACTCAGTGCCACCGAGTTGGGTTGCCAAGATTCTGTTACGCAAGTTCTCATTTTTGGTCCGATCGAGAATGGTGGATCGGCGTCACCGAGATTGGTAAATCTGACCGTTGGTCACCTTGTCGGTGCAACCGAGAATTGTATATTGGTCCCTCCGAGATTCAAAAGTTGCCACTTTTGGTCACTTCGGTACCATCGAGATTTGTGTCACCGAGTCTGACCTATTGTGTGTAACAGTTGGATTTTTGGGGATGCCTATATATACCCCTTCACCACCACCTACTCGAAAGAGAAGCACTCAGAACCATTCCATACCTATCCTACTCAGTTTTTTGAGAGAGAACCACCTACCCTTGTGTTGAGGTCAAGATCTTCCACTCCAACCATATGGATCTTGATTTCTAGCCTTCCCAATTTGCTTTCCACCAATCCCATCTCTTCTACCAGGCCAAATCTGTGAGAGAGTGATTGTGTGTTGAGGAGTCTATCATCTTGAAGTACAAGAGCAAGGAGTTCATCATCATTATCGAGCCTATTACCTTTTGGAGGGTGGTGCCTCCTAGATTGGTTAGGTGTCGCTTGGGAGCCTCCTACTTCGTGTTGTGGAGTGAACCAAGAAGTGTATGGGCAAGGAGATCGCCTACTTCATGAAGATCTACCCATAGTGAGGCTAGTCCTTCGTGGATGGAAGCCGCATGGAATAGTCAAGGTTGCTTCTTCGTGGAACCCTCCGTGGGTAGAGCCCTCCGTGGACTCTCACAACCGTTACCCTCCGTGGGTTGAAGAATCCATGAACATGGATGTACGATAGCACCACCTATCGGAACCACGGGAAAAATCCTTGCGTCTCCTATTGCATTTGATCTTCCTATCCCAACTCTTCTTACATGTGCAATGTCTTTACTTTCCGCAGCCATATTTGTAGACATCCATGTGTAGGGCTGTTAGACTTGCTAGACTTGCTAAAATAGTTAAGATCTCCTAACCAATTAACTTGGGAAAAGGTTAGGTTTTAAATCTTTGCTAGTAGTCTATTCACCCCCCTCTAGACACCCCTCTCTCGATCCTACAAGTGGTACCAGAGCTTTGGTCTCCATTGCTTCGGTTTAATCACCGTGGAGGAAGATGGATGTGTCTAGAATGGAGAGTTTGAGTTGTAGAGTGCCCATTCTGGATGGAGAGTACTATAGTCAAATGCCATGATTGATCTATTTAATAGATTCCATTTGACTAAATATATTGAAAATCCCTATGTGCTCCCTATTGATGAATTGCATCCCACACACGAAGAGGAAATTAACATGCTTAGTAACCTAAGAACTATCAATCTTATTGTTAGAGGCTTACCAAGATTCGTGCTTTCTCAAATGAAGAACTTTGCATGTGCCTATACCTTATGGACTGATTTGGAGAAACGATATCCAAATCTTTCCTTAGGGAATCTAGATGAAATTCTTCATAAAACCATTGATTTTCACAAAATGAAGCCTAGTGATCCAAACTTTGATAAATGCCTATTTGAGCTCCGTGATCTTATGCGTGCTAAAGGAGATGTCACTACTATCAACAACATTATCTTTGAATCCATTCACATTCATAAACTTGAACATTGTCATGATCACTATTCTAATGAATCTCTTGTTCTTTGACGAGGATTTCCCACTTGATGATGACAGTGTGGAACATGGCTACTATGAAGAAGATGAGTTGTTCGACATCGAATACGAGAAGATCATGAAGAATCTGAGTCTTATGGAAAAGTTTAAGGATTACATGTCCGGAGGAAAAGAGTGGATTCTTGACAGCGGATGTACGGATCAAATGACTGGTGATAAAGACATGTTCCAAGAGATCACACCTAATCAAGGTCCTCGACGGTACATGACCTTTGGATACAACTCTAAGGGTAAGGTACTTGTCCTTGGTAAGGTGGCTATATCCCATGATAGCTCTATTCAAAATGTTATGCTTGTTGAATCCCTTGGTTACAATCTTCTTTCCGTATCTAGACTTGCCAACTTCGGTTTCAATGTTCTATTCACGAAAGTAAATTGCCAAGTGTTTCTTCAAGATAATCATAAAATGTTCTTTACCGGTTTCCGTAGAGGTGATATATACATTGTTGATTTCACTAAAAGATCCAAGCCTCGCACTTGTTTAATTACAAAATCTTCTAAAGGTTGGCTTTGGCATAGAAGACTTGGACATGTAGGCATGCGCAATCTAGATAAGCTAATCAAAGGTGATCATATACATGGTGTTAAAGATGTTATCTTTGACAAAGATAGACTTTGCAGTGCTTGTCAAGCTGGAAAGCAAGTAGGTGGAAGTCATCCTGTTAAGAATATCATGACTACTAGGAGACCACTCGAGTTAGTTCACATGGATCTTTTTGGTCCCAATGCTTACAAGAGTCTCGGTGGAAATTCCTATGGTCTAGTTATAGTTGATGATTTTTCCAGATTTACATGGGCATTCTTTCTGGATGATAAGTCGCAGGTTCAAAAGATATTCAAGAACTTCGGTCGCAAAGCGCAAAATCAGTTTGAAGTGAAGATCTAGAAGGTTCGGAGCGATAACGGATCGGAGTTCAAGAACACCCATGTGGATACCTTTCTTGACGAAGAAGGTTCTCACATGAGTTCTCGGCTACGTACACACCTCAACAAAATGGAGTTGTTGAAAGGAAGAACTGGACGCTCATTGAGATGGCAAGAACAATGCTTGACGAATACAGGACGCCAAGACACTTTTGGGCAGAAGCCATTGAAACATAATGTCATGCCACAAACTGACTTTACTTGCACAAGCTTCTCGGTAAAACGGCATATGAGCTAATCACCGGTAACAAACCCCAAGTCGGATACTTTCGGGTATTTGGCTCAAAGTGCTACATTCTTGATAAGCATCGTCGTACTAAATTTTCTCCTAAATCTCATGAAGGTTTCCTACTTGGTTACAGATCGAACTCTCACACGTACTGTGTCTACAACAATTTCACTCGAAAAGTTGAAGAGACGGTAGATGTGAAGTTTGATGAATCTAATGGTCCGCAAGTCGAACAATTGCCTAATGATGTATGTGATAAGGATCCTTCGGAAGCCATACTAGATCTACCCATCGGCAAAATTCGTCCCATGGAGGTGAAGGAGAGTACTTCATCAACTCAAGTGGAAGCCCCTACCTCACTTCAAGGTGAAGCTCAACACGACATGGAGGCATCCACAAGCGGTACATGACAAGACGATGAAGAGGAGGAAGTGCATCATGAATATCCACCACAACCACCTTCACCACCACCTCAAGGGAACGACACCTTCAACAACAATGAAGATGAACGAGATGATGATGAAGAATAAGAAGCTCCACCATGCAACAATCGGAAGCTGACTCGAGTTCGAGCTAAAGTAACCAAGAACCATCCCCTAAACCAAATCTTTGGTTATATACAAACAGGGAGAATCACTCGCTCTAAAATCCGTCTAGCTAACTTTTGTGAGCATTATTCTTTCATCTCTAGAATTGAGCCTTTAAAGGTAGAACAAGCTCTTGAAGACGCGGATTGGGTGCACGCAATGCATGAAGAGCTACACAACTTCGAGAGGAACAAAGTGTGGACACTCGTGGAGAAGCCCGAAGATGAGCACAACATCATCAGAACCAAAAGGGTGTTTCGGAACAAACAAGATGAAGATGGTCAAGTCGTACGCAACAAGGCTCGTCTCGTAGCCCAAGGATATACGCAAGTCGAAGGTATGGACTAAGGTGAGACTTATGCCCCCGTTGCTAGACTTGAAGCTATTCGTATTATTCTTGCTTATGCTAATCACCATGATATCATGCTTTATCAAATGGACATCAAAAGTGCATTTTTAAATGGTGAAATTGAGGAAGAAGTTTATGTGAAGAAACCACCTGGTTTTGTGAATCCTAAGAAACCTAATCATGTTTACAAGCTTCGCAAAGCTCTTTATGGTCTTAAGCAAGCCCATGGTGCTTGGTATAACTGTTCAACGAAATTTCTCATCGAAAAAGGTTTTGGAATTGGTAAAATTGATGCAACCTTGTTCACTAAGAGAGTTAATGGAGAATTATTTGTTTGACAAATCTATGTGGATGATATTATCTTTGGTTCCACTAACCCTCAATTTAGTGAAAGATTTTGAAGGTTGATGTGCGAGAAGTATGAGATTTCTATGATGTGTGAGATGAAATTCTTTCTTGGATTGCAAATCAAGTAATCAAGAGAAGGAACTTTCATCTCTCAGACTAAGTATACCAAGGACTTGATCAAGAAGTTCAACATGCAGGATTGCAAAGGTATGAAAACTCCTATGCCCACTAGTGGACATGTTGACCTTACGAGGGAGGATGAACCGGTTGATCAAAAGGTTTATCGATCTATGATTTGTTCATTGTTATATCTATGTGCATCTCATCCCGATATTATGCTTAGTGTTTGCATGTGGGCTAGATATCAAGCTGCACCTAAAGAGTGTCATCTTTTGGCTATGAAATGTATTGTGAGATACTTGATACAAACACCAAACTTTGGCATTTGGTATCCCAAGGGATCTTCTTTTAATCTTGTTGGCTATTCCTATTCGGACTATGCCGGAGACAAGGTTGATAGAAAATCCACCTCGGGTACTTGTCAATTTGTAGGTCAATCTCTTGTGTCTTGGTCTTCCAAGAAACAAAACTCGGTACCTCTATCTACTGCCAAAGCTGAGTATAATGCTACTGGATCTTTGTGCGCAATTACTATGGATGACACCAACGCTTAAGGATTATGGTATTCATGTTAAAAATGTTCCATTACTTTGAGACAATGAAAGTGCTATTAAAATTGGACATAATCCCATGCAACATTCTTGAACCATGCATATTCAAGTGTGACATCATTTCATTCGTGATCATGTTGCCAAAGGAGATATCAATCTTAAGCATGTTCGTACTAACAAACAATTGGTCGATATCTTCACCAAGCCACTTGATGAGAAAACATTTTGTAATTTGAGGAGTGAGTTGAACATCATTTATGCTTCAAATTTGATCTAGACTCACTCGGTTGCAAGCAAGGGCATGAGCTTAACTATTATCTCCATGTTCTCATAACTCGTTATCATATGCCATGGAATACTATGGTCCCTTGTATTGCATCTAACCTTTTGTAGGTACTTGGAAGAACGTCATTCCACAAGATTTCCATCATCTCCAATCATAAGCAATCTTTTCATTACCAAGTATCCACAACCCCTCTTGATGATGGAAGGAAGAAGACAACAAAAACATATCCTTTACATATACATGATCTTAGTTGCAAAATCTATAAGTGGTATCATGTCAATAGGATATATCCATTGTTCTTCCTTGCATGACTAACCTTTGTAGGTGACTAGTGTACTAGAACAAGAAGAATAGCTCCAAATTCAAGATGATCTTCATCAACCTCGAGCATCCTCAACAAGTTCACCTAGGAGCAACGTCATCAACATCACTCAAAGGTATGTACTCATATCCTTGAAAAGGCTTTACTTCAAGTCATGAGCTAAAGCAACTCAAGTGATATGAAGACATCAAAATGCTTAATTGAAAAATAGTAACCCCATTTCGAGCTTAAACGATGAGTATGACCTATGATCAAGCATTCTTGCTTGGCTCCTAAGTCAATATACTCTAATATAGGTGACCCAGTCACCGCCCATCATTTAGTTAAGAATCTTGCGTGGCTTGCTCTCTATTTGCATGATTTCTCGTAACCACTCAAATCTTATCTACTTGATGTCCTTTGTAAATCTTTCACATTTTTCTTTTTGAAACAGTTCCATTTGTCTCTCTTAAACATAAACTTGGTTTATCTTTCGGCATCACCAATATAGATAACTCGGTCCTACCGAATTTGCAGATGAGCTGCACTACACAATCTCGGTACCATCGATTTATTTATCCTGGAGCCATCGATTCTCTTTTCTTTCAAAATCTGAGTTTCTTTGATATTGTTTATTTGCTTCTGTTCTTGAGATATTCTTGTTCTTTCGTTGACCCCTTCCTAATAAAAAAATATTTAGGGGGGAGAAGAACAAACAACACTTCGGGGGAGAAATTCTTTATTCAAGGATCCTTAGCTCCAAGGAGAAGAAAACTCAAATTTGCCAAAGGGAGAGAAGATACATTCAATGATTCCCTTAGAACTTTAATGGACCCTACTTTCAATGACCCTTGATCTCCAGGATCCCTTCCTTGTCAATGATCCCTATCACTACTCCCAAGTTTAACCTTTTTGGTACTTTATGCCAAAGGGGGAGAGTATCAAAGCTTCATGTTGAAGGGAGAGTTACATGCTTATGCAAAGGGGGAGATATGATTTAGGGGGAGAGAACTATATCAAACAACAATGTAGGGGGAGAAAACTACTTTTGGAGAAAAGTCTCAAGTGAACAAAGGATTACTTTTCTCACCCTATCTAATCCCAATATCTACGTGCTGAGATTCGGGGGGAGAGGATGTACTACATTTTCATATCAAAGGGGAGAAAAGATATAATAGATTAATGCTAAAAGTGGAGACATATCAATCTTAAGTATTATCATATTTTATATGTTCTCCACATCTTGGTTCTCGTTGAGTTCTATCGCTTTTGATTGGCAGAATAATCTTGTGTTTCCTAACATTGTTTTCTCAAGTGTGTCTCTACTACTAGAATGCTCAAGAACTCAAGGTAAGTATATGCATCATATCTTTGATCAACATGATCTCTTGCTTCTTGCACATATTGTTTGCAAGAGTGGAGTCTTTATCAAGGATATACATTTCATTCACATATATTGATGCATATATCCAATATACACATGAATCTTATATCCCATTCACTCATATGTGTGTCCATGCATTCCAAAGCAACTATCCTTTAAAGGACTGCACACATTTAAGGGGGAGCAAATCTAAGTCATGTGTTTCTCAAAGTCTTCATTGCATCCATGCATATCTTTAATTGAAGCTTTGATTGTATGTTGTCATCAATTACCAAAAAGGGGGAGATTGAAAGCACAACATGCTCCCTTGGTGGTCTTGATAATTCATGACAACATACATTGTCTCTTGGACTAACACTTCTATCTAGTGTATTTCAGATAATAGTCCATGGAGAGTTGAGTTGGCAAAAGGAGTGAGGAGATTGTGGAATTACCCCAAGATGCAAGGAAATAGGTTAGCCAAGCTTCAAGCAAGAGGACTCTACAATTTACATTTGTGAGAAATCACTTTGAGTCCATAGGAAAGCCAATACTATTAAAAGGGGGTAAAGTTTTGATGGTGAACAATATGATCAAACATGCACAAGTGACAGTCACCAAAACATCCACAAACTCTCCCACCAAAGTCTGTCCTAAGCCAAGTATGCAAAATCGGTGCAACCAACAATCCTATCCCGGTGCCACCGATTCTAAACCCTAGACAGACTCAGCTGAACCCTAACACTTCGGTGCAACCGACACTGCACTCGGTGCCATTGAGTTGGGTTGCCAAGATTATGGTACGCAAGTTCTTATTTTCGGTCCGACCGAGAATGGTGAATCGGCGTCACCAAGATTGGTAAATCTGACCGTTGATCACCTTTTCGGTGCAACCGAGAATTGTATATCGGTCCCTCCGAGATTCAAAAGTTGCCACTTTTGGTCACTTCGCTACCACCAAGATTTACACATCGGTGTCACCGAGTCTGACTTATTGTGTGTAACAGTTGGATTTTGGGGGATGTCTATATATACCCCTTCACCACCACCTACTCGAAAGATAAGCACTCAGAACTATTCCATACCTATCCTACTTAGTTTTCTGAGAGAGAACCACCTACCCTTGTGTTGAGGTCAAGATCTTCCACTCCAACCATATGGATCTTGATTTCTAGCCTCCCCAAGTTGCTTTCCACCAATCCCATCTCTTGTACCAAGCTAAATCTGTGAGAGAGTAATTGTGTGTTGAGGAGTCTATCATCTTGAAGTACAAGAGCAAGGAGTTCATCATCATTACCGAGCATATTACCTTTTGGAGGGTGGTGCCTCCTAGATTGGTTAGGTGTCGCTTGGGAGCCTCCTACTTCGTGTTGTGGAGTGAACCAAGAAATTTGTAATGGCAAGGAGATCGCCTACTTCATGAAGATCTACCCATAGTGGGGCTAGTCCTTCGTGGACGGAAGTCGCATGGAATAGTAAATGTTACTTATTCGTGGAACCCTCCGTGGGTAGAGCCCTCTGTGGACTCTCACGACCATTACCCTCCGTGGGTTGAAGACTCCATGAACATGGACGTACGATAGCACCACCTATCAAAACCACGGGAAAAATCCTTGCGTCTCCTATTGCGTTTGATCTTCCTATCCCATCAATTCTTACATGTGCAATGTCTTTACTTTTTGCTGCCATATTTGTAGACATGCATGTGTAGGGCTATTAGACTTGCTAGACTAGCTAAAATAGTTAAAATTTGCCAACCAATTAACTTGGGAAAAGGTTAGGTTTTAAATCTCTGCTAGTAGTCTATTCACACCCCCTCTAGACACCCCTCTCTCGATTCTACATCAACACTTGGGTGGACTTTCAAGAGGTATTCATGCACAACTTCACCGGCACTTACAAGCGGCCAGGCCGTCACCGCGAGCTGGCCATGTACGTTTAGGGGCCAGACGAGTCCCTTCATGACTACCTCACGCGATGGACCGAGCTACGCAACTCCTGCAAATGGGTCCACGAGGTGCAGGCATTTCAGTACTTTTCCAATGGCTGCCGAGACGGCACCCTGCTCAAGCACAAACTCATGTTCTCTTAGCCAGCCACCTTGGCGGATCTCATGGCCAAAGCGGACAAGTACGCCACAGCCAAATCGGCGATGCGGACCAAGGTCAACGTGGCCGACAAGACCATCCCGCCGCCTACCACTATCGAAATCGGGTCTCCGCAAAACCCAACAAGGTTCGGACACTGTGGCATGTTCTAGGATCTTAAGCGGCTCAGAGTATCAAGCTTGTCACCCTACGGCCTAGATGTGTCGAGTAAGTGCGAGCGGGGAAGAAGGTGGACTCGGAGATTTACCTAGGTTCAGGGCACCTTGTGGTGTAAAACGCTACTCCTGCTTTGTGGTGGATTGGCCTCACGAGGAGGCTAAGGATGAACTAGTACAGTGGTGGGGTGGCCTCATGAGGGCTCTTGGTAGTGATGAACTAGCTCTGCTCAACCTGCCCTCTTCGATGGGAGTTGGTCGATATTTATAGGGGCCACGATCCTCTTCCCTTATCACATAGCCGGGAAGGTATGCACAACAACCAAATTTGAAAGGGGACAAGAGGTACATCCTATCCTGACTAAAGGTGGTCTTCGCCTGCAATGCTTCGGGGTGTGACGCGGTGGTGGGATCGGCGATGACATCCGTCCTGCCGAGCTCGTGGTCTTGGTCCTGTTGCACTGGAAAGAAAACCTTTGGGGGATTACTTGGGAACTTAAATATGTCATTGTCTCCTTCGCACGAAAGAGGAAACTGTCCTCCCTCTGCATCTGCTGGCGCCTGCCTAACTTTGCCGTTAGTACCCACGTCACCCCAGTCTCGAGAGGCAGGGCACTTGCATAGGAATCTCCTCTCCTCGGTAGGCGGCCTGGTGGATGCCACTCCTCCAGACGTATTGGTGTTACCCGCCTAGCGAGATAAGGTATCTCGCGAGGGCCTTGAATTGAGAGGCTTGTTGACGGGCCGTACTGGGCCGTCGTGGTGAGCCACGCGTTGGGCCGCAGGCAGGCAGGTCTGGGTACCCCCAATCCCAGAACACCGACAGTAGCCCTCATGCCCAAGGCATGACAACCCTAGCTTCGAGACGAAGGCAAGGAGCAGAGGGCGAAGCGCCACGGGCCCCCAATTGCCTACGGGCCTGACTCAACGTGTGGCGCGTGACGAGGAACGGACACCTTCGCCCCCATCACCTCAGCAACTGTCCAGGATGACACAAGCCATGCGCCCTCTGCGGAGCCATCATTGCTCTTCTTCCCCACGCCTTGCTCTTTTTCTTAGATCCGCTTTTTTCCACGAGAAACTCCTCCAAGTCTTGGCGAAGCATCGTCCTTCCTCTTTCTCTTTCACTTCCAGGATCCTTCTAATGGCGCCCGGCGGGAAGATGAAGCCCGAGTCTCAAGCCTCGCCCCCTCTTCTCCCTCTCCAGTGCTCATGACATCCACCATCGCCAAGGAGGGGGGTCTCGCCTCAGCACTCACGCTGATCGCGGGATACACCAATGAATGGGGGGAGACCTTGATCCGGTGCGGCTCTGTGGAGCGGCGCACCCTGGCGAAGACGGTCTATCCCTTGTTTCTCTAGAGCGTCTTCTACAGGCTCGTCCCTCCCTTATATGGGTTCTTCTCCGCCATCCTTGTGCACTACGGGATCCAGGCTCTCCACCTTCATCCCAACTCTATCTTGCTCCTATTGATCTTCTCTTTCTACGACGAGGCCTTCGTAGGTGTTAAGCCTTCTGTGGCCCTCTTCTGCCATTACTTCAGCACGAGGCTCCACGACAGCGTGCAACAGTCAGGATGCGCCTCCTTCGTTGTGGTCCAAAGAGGCAGCATGCTCTTGAAGGATGGGAAGCTGGTGGAAGGCTACAGGCACCGTTGGGTCTTCTTGGATGTTCAGGGGGTCAATTCGCATCTGGAGCTCCCGACGAGACTGCCAGAGAAGACTCCTGGGTGGGCCTCCGCTAAGCTCACCGACCCTTGGGCGATGCCCATCTTGAGGCGGATCTCGTCGGACATGGATGCCAGGAAGTTGACCAGGGCGATGATGGTGAAGGAGTTCGTGACGAAGCGCCTGGCGCCGCTCTAGCAGCACTCAAAGCCCATGTGGGAGTACAAGGACATGGGGGAGGCATCAGGATCAGATCCGCCAACCTGACAGGCGAGGAGCAGGACAAGGCCCTGAACACTCTGCCCTTCAGCGATCCTGGGGATCTTCCCGAGGCCTATGCCCCGATGTACCGCTGCGACGATGGTAGGGCTGGCTGCCGCCATGCCTAACTTTGACACCTAGGGCTCACGCCATCCGAGCACCCCAATCCCCAAGTGCTGGTATCCTCTGACGACACCAATGGGGGGATTCGAAGGAGACCGTGGATGATAGGGAGGAGGCATCCCCTCCATTGCAGAGCATGCTCCTCCACAGTCTTGATGACGACGACAATGATACTGACGAGCCCCCGGCCGCTGGCTCCCAGCACTTTGCCAGGGTGCCCACAGAGCCAGGGCCTTCCCCGAAGACATCTCGGTTGTCTGACCAGGTGATCCTGAAGAAACGCATGGCCGCTCCCACTCCGGAGGACTCCCCGCGCCCTAGCAAGGTGATCGAGACACTGGCCTCGTCTCAGCCCGTACCGCGGCCGGGAGGCGGGGCGGCCGCCTGTAACACCCAAGATGAGATCCTATCCTTATTTTGGTGCGAGGGTCTCGACATGGATAGAAGCGCATCTCATCGTTTTGCAAGAATGGATATCATTACAAGTACATGTACAAAAGAGATGAGTATATTGAATTGGCTTACACTTGCCACATGCTACATCAAGATCACATCAAAACAACAACATATTCAAACATCATACATAAGAGCAGGGTCCGACTACGCACAAAATCAAATGATAAAATGACATCTATCCTTGCTATCCCAGGCTGCCGCCTGGAACTCGTCCTAGATTGATGAAGAAGAAGAAGAATATCTCCAAATAGAACATTCACCACGCTCACGTTCAAGTATCACATTAGTTATACCTGCAACTGTTGTTGTAGTAATCTGTGAGCCATAGGGACTCAACAATCTCATTTCCAAGGGTATCAAGACTAGCAAAGCTTAATGGGCGAGGTATGGTTAAGTGGTGAGGTTGCAGCAAGCAACTAAGCATTTAATTGACTGGCTAACTTATGAACACAAAAAGTAAAGTATGATGGTCTACGCATAACAGACGTGGACTAGTAATGGTCACTAGGTGAACCTTAACACCTACTTACATCAAACATAACCCCACCGTGTTTTCTCTCGGTTAAGGACTTGCAAGAAGAGACAATCATGATTACGCACACAATCAGTGTATTTTATTAGAGTTTACTTCAAGTTTACTATGACTGGGTGTTAAACAAAGTTTCCAAGTTGCCACATAATCATAGGCACAACTTTTCGAACGATTTAACCCTGTAGGGGTGGTCCAACTCATCCATCACAAACTAACCACACGCAGCAGGAATAGCCTCGACCACGAATCTCATGATCTTTCTAGGCAATTCCACTGGAAAACCGCAACCTCGAGATAGCCCAAAGTATTTTTGGAATTCCTCTCACAAGACATTCGGGAAAGGTAAAACAAATCCAGCAAGGCCGCTTGGCATGTTGACTATCCCAATAGGAGCTACGTATCTCATTCTCAAGACATGACGGATAAGCTACGCGTACGGTGGCCTGATAGAAATCCCCCGAGTTGCCCCAAGGTGGCCCCACACAGTGCTATGTTTTGGACCAGCACCAGCAGCACTGGCCCCCGTGTATTATGTTGAATTACTTCTCGGGTTCATCATGCCCTATGCTTTAGAAACAGTTTTCAGTATTATTATGTTGGGTAAATATAGTACCAATGTTAGGCCTTGCTAGAAAAGTTTTATCCCAAAACGAAAGTCAAGAGGGTCCCCATAACAACCCCGAGCATGTTAGGAGCGCTCAATTATGGAACATAAGATCGGTTCACAAGTAACTAGGGCGACAAGAGTGGAACAAAACACCGAGTAAAAGGCCAAGCCTTCCACCCTTTATCAAGTATATATGTGCATTAAATTAAATAGAAATAATATTGTTATAACAAAAGAAATGTCTATGTTGACACATGGAAGCAATTGCACCTGCAGCTACAAACGCTATAAGAAGGGTTGAGCAAGCGGTAACATAACCAAACAAAGGTTTGCTGGGACGTGGAGGGGTTAGAGTCTTATCATGGCAATGTTGGGAGGCTTGACATACAAGTGTTAGGTAACGAGACATAATGATGGAAGCGAGACAACTAGCATGACAATGATAGTAGTGGTATCCATGGAAATGTCTCATCTCCCCCGAGATCCCGTTTGGAAGAAGAACGAGTCCATGAAGAAGACAATCCGTAAAGTAGACGAACGAATCCTCACACTCTGAACGCTTTCAGAACTCTATCAAGAAGAAGCAATCCGAAAACAACAATCAACACACAATAAACACCACAACACATGCATTACATGATGCGCAATGAAATGATGCATGTCCAGTTTAGATATTTAAGGCATGGCAAATCACATCAAACAACTACTACACATTAAGTGAAGTTCAATATGCAACGGGTTGCATATTTGACGAAACTTAACATTTAAATTACTTAGTTCACTCCGGTTTCTGTAAACAACAATATTAAATGTTGGTAAACATGGCAATAGGTGAATCACAAACAACTACATCATCTAGGCATTTTAAATGAGGCCTAAAACAACATATAGCACTTCTGAAACGACATCATGTGCAAATTATGAATTTGATCCAGATCTGTACTAAACATGTTTTACAGTTGTTAAACAACAATATGAAGTGTCCCATGAGATTTTACACGTTTTTCTAGTCAAGTTACATATGTGGAACATTTGAATCGGACTTACGGTTAATTAGTTATGACGAGAACCGTTTTAGCATGGCATTTATGCAAATTATATGAAAACAGCTAGTTAAATATTTTTATCATGGATGAAAGTTGGTTATCATAAATCTGCACGAAATTCTACATATTTTTCATGTATAAAGCATTTTAATACGGTGCAGGGTTTGAGAGTTATTAAATGCATGAACATGGAGGACTTTTCTCTAAAATAGTTTTTCCCTGTACAATTACGAAATTCGCAGAACGTAAAGAAACAGAGTTGGGCTGAATCTAACTGGCCCAACAGTGGCACATGGGCGCACGATAGTTACCGAGCGCCCAGGGCGCAACATAACATGCAGAGCAGGTGGGCTCGGGGTAGCTCACCATGGACCTTCGGGCTCAGGTTAGTGGGGCGGTTGGGCTCCAGATCTGGGCCGGCCTGGGCCTTGGGAGGGTTCTAGCCCATGCAAGCGAGAAGGGGGGGCGAGCATCGTTCCAGGGCGAACGGTCAATGGGCCAAGCGGGATGCAGTGTCGTCCTCCTCCTCCGTGGACGGACGCGGGAGATAGGGAAACGACCGGCGACGTGGTGCTCCGACGACGGCGGCGAGCACGGAGGCCGGGAACGGATGCGGGAAGGCGTCCGGGTTCAGATCCGGCGATGGCTTGATTCCATGGGGTCATCGGTGACCTGCAGAGAGGCAGCCACGGCGGGGGGAAATTCAGAGGAGGAGAGAATTCAGGGAAGGAAGAAGGAGCGGCTCGGTGCTTGACCTTTGGTGGCTTCGGGGATGACGGTAGGATATTGCTGATGGGGTCCGGCGGCTCTGCTCGTGAATGCGAGGATGAGGTCGAGGTTCTCGGCACGGGGAGCTCCTGGATCGGGCGTGGAGGCAGGCACAGGCATCCATGGCATCCTGTAGGAGAGGCAAGGAGAGAAGAGGTTAGAGGAGAGGAAGGCAGATGAGAAGAGAGAGCACAGGGGGGGTCGTCGGTGGCTCATCTGCAAGGGCTGGAGGCGCTCAGGCCGCTCAGTATCGAGCTCCTCTCGATCCAGAGCGAGGATGCTACTGCGGTGGCTACAGGCATAGGGGAGGATTTGGGTCGGGACAGAAGGTTGCGGGTTGAGCTCCGGTTGGTCGTGAGGCGATCCCGGGGGAGAGGAGTGGCGGCGGCTAGGGGATCCCTAGAAATTAGGGCTTAGATATAGATTTAGATTGTCTATATATAGCAAATTAGACTAAGTTTTGGACCCTACGATTTCGATCAGACGGTCGAAAAAATATGTTAGGGCGTCCAAATAAAAAATCGATGATGGTTTGGGTATTACGGGGTCGATCCAAATCCAACGGTTACAACCGGATATTTCGGGTTCGGAGAAGCTTTCGGGCGCGCTAGAGGGTTGTGCACTATGCAGAGGGGATAGGCATAGCAAAGAGGAATGAAGGGCGGCCTCGCAACAAGTTTTACAATATCGAAAACGTCCGCGATTTGACCGGCTATAGTGTCACTATAGGTTTAATGGTTCGTGTATCAAACACCCTCTAAACGCGACGAAATTTGACAGGTGGCCTACCTACAATATAACAAGACCCCATGCTAGCTTTCGACCCAATCTGAGAATATTTATCGCACACTTTCAAAAACATTTTTTTACAATGTCACGGACACGTTCGTGTGTGGTTGGTCTCGAAATGCTCAACGGGGAGAACCGACAACTACAAACGAATGCAAGTTTTGAAAATAATGACAACAAAGTGTCGATGCTATGTAGATGATGCGAATGATGCGATGATGAATGTGACAACCAAACGAATCACATGACAACAATGGAAGAAAAGGAGAATCTTCTCGAGCGTTGGTCCCGGGCTGTTACAACTCTCCTCCACTTATAAGAGATCTCGCCCCAAAATTTTAGAATGAGAAGGGGAAGAGAAAGATCAAGAGGAAGAGGTACAACTTAGTTGCTTATTTGACAAACGAGTGAAACCAATGAATCTTGAAGATTGCACAGAGGTGAAGAATGACAAGAGGAACAAGCAAGAATTCAAGTGAAATTTGGGCAGCACTTCGGTAGGAAAGAGAGGCAAAACTTGATAAGATAGAGAGAACTTGAATAGGGATCACAACACACCGGTTAAATGGACAAACAACAGAAGAATATGATCTTGACAGAACGATATGAAGATAGATCGAAGAGAGCAACATCACAATGCCTCCGGAACAAAAGAATAGAAGCTCGATTGTTGGAAGAAAAGAACAGAGAAGAAAATGATAACTTCCACCATCGAATTTGAAAGTACCCTTAGAAAGAAGAGATTGAACGGAGTTGTTGGAACATCAATAACGGAAAGAAAAGCATGTTGTGGGCTTATGGAAAAAATCTCAAAATTATGAGGTGACAACCTTCCACTAACAGAAACAAAGATTGCTTGGGAGCAAAAGAGATGAAAAACTTCTTTCACGAAGAAGAGTAGGAGAAAACTTGGATCATTTATGACACCATGATAGAAACAATCCTTTGGAAATGCTTTAGGTGAAATCAAACCGAAGATAACTCCGAGAAGACAAGATGGGTTTACTTATCTTATTCTTGACAATTTTGCTTCGGGACTCCTCATAATCAAGAATTTAATAACACCATCTCAAAAGACAATGGAGAAGGAATTGAACTTAGAAATCCACGATAAAGAACACTTGAGTACCTCCAACAAGAATCTTGAAGAACACTTCGAGAAGAATTACATCCTTAGCAAACCACCATGAATAAGCATCGGGATGAACTCTAGAATGAAAGGATGATATAAAAGAATTGAAGTTGCAAAACAAAACGATTGAGGCCTTGCTAAGATATAGATGAAGCTTCACGAAGAGATATTTGAGAATAACTTGGAACTCCGGAAAGAAAAGATGAGAACACTTGAAATCGAGAACTTGATATCATGAACATACTCTGAAAGAAGGATTGAAATCACCTTGATGAAACAAGAATAAGAAATATGTTATGGTTATCCTTCATCAAGTTAAATTGATGACAAGCAACAGATTTAACAAATCACTTATTCTTCTTGAAAGATTGGAGAATAACATGAACATGAAGAACTCTTGAACGAGAACACCAATTAGAATTAGAAACGAGGACACTACAAATGAATGGAGATACATGAGAATGAAGAGATCACGATTCTCCTAGGACAAAACTTGACCGAAGCACCGGAATAATTGAGAGTAGAACGAAGAGACAACAATTGAGAAGAATTTGAGAACGGAAACTGAAAGCTGAGAACGAAGAAATCTTCTAAAATGATGACCCAGAAATGACAATAACTCTAAAATGCTCCGGATAGATATGGCAGGAATTTCTCATGATAAAAAACAATCCAAGAGGATAGCATCAAGCTCATATGACGAATCTTCAAGAGAATGGAGCAAGATTTAAGAGAAACTCTTCTTTGATCTTCAATGCTGAGAATGATGGCGAGAAACACCACCAAGAATTACTGAGGCACTCCAGAACAAATGAATAAAGAAGGTTGAGCCAACGATGAAAATGATTTAGAAGCGATATTCGAGAAGGAATATGACTGATGAAATTCATTCTTATGTCACATTTGAAGAGAACTTGAGAACATCTCCGGACAAGATTAGAAGAGCCAGGTAAGATCCTGGGGATAAAAATCTGTGGGTTATGGGCCCATTCAAAAGAAACCATCATTGAGACAATTTCTTAGAAAGAGATATTGCACCAGAAAAATTAAGAACTTGATGAGGTGAGAACCTTGAAATAATTAAGAGGATATGAATGTAAATGAAAGTCCTCTGAGATATCTTCAGCACTCCAGATAGAATAGTGAGAGACAAAAAACAAGAGATATTTGGATAGAATATCCGACATGGGGAAGCATTTAGCGATTGAAAAGGATATGAGGAACACTGAGATCTTGAATTGAATGCACCGGGAAGGAAAACAAGAATAAAGAAATGATGAATTTGAATCACTTGAGGATCTTCACAATGAAGCACCGGATACGATACAAGAAAAGAGAGCGGAAGCTCGATGAAAAGAAAGGCATTTGAATGAGAATTTAATCATTGAAGAAAAAGGGCAGGAGGGTGGGGAAAAACAAACACAACTTAGGATAGATGAAAAGAACACCGGAAAGAAACATGAGGATTGATCTTGCAGATATTGGAGATGATTGAATATCTTGAAGAGGAGCGCACCGGTTGAAAAGAATCTCAAGACAACTACAGTTGATCCAAAGGATTAGCAATCGCATGGAAATATGCGAACACCATTTAGGAAAGATATGGAATCACCACTTGACATCGAAGCAACTCGAATACCATATTCAGAAACAAAACAAAGGATGAGGCTTACAAAACAAGTTGGAAACAAATACATAATAGAGATTTCGTCTGATATTTTTCTGGTAAAATTCGCATGGGATCGATCATACATTGGATTCTCATATTGAAATGACGCTCGAATATGCTACCTAGGCGTAACGAGCTACAAGGCTTGATAGAGCATACCGAGACTGTCCTTTGTAAAAAGGTCATGAACAAACAAACCACTAAATGTCGAACCCCAACCTCACATCATGATCTATTTGAAGATAACCTAGGTAACTACTTGAATTCCCACCTAAGAACTTCCGAAATCTTTGGTTATGCAATCGGGTGTTGGGGATACAAGGAGGCAAAATATGTCACACAACTAACAAGTCCTACACTCCAACTGTATCCATCTACAAACATAACCAAGAAAACCTCGGAAATCATGTACCCCAGACCTTCAAAAAATATCCGATATACTAGCTATGACAATACATCTGATCGCTCTCCCCAGTACTGGGTGGCACCAACTACTCTCACCACAAAGAGTATAGAAGTGTTTTCGATGTCAGCGACCTCTAGTATTCCAGAACTGCGACGATACAAATATGACGACAACACCTCGAAGCTCAACTCTCCGAGACATTGCCACAACCTCTAAATGTCAAGAGGCACCAAGAACAATGTTCTCCTCACAAAGATATCGGAACGATCCCAACAATACCCGCGTGATCCTAAAATCAATTTGAGTGAAAAACAGAAGAGCAGTAGAATTAAAAATTCCTAAGTCGACTACCTCACCAGAGTATAGAAGAGGAGTAAAAAAACCTACTCTCCGATATATAACTAGACTCAAAATATTTTTTCACTAGACTTGACTCAACCAATGTTCGATCAATCAAGGAGGCTCCTAGGTGGGTACAGGCTCTGATACCATCTTGTAATGCCCAAGATGCGATCCTATCCTTACTTTGACGTGAGGGCCTCGACAGGAATAGAAGCGCATCTCATCGTTTCGCAAGAATGGATATCATTACAAGTACAAGTATAGAAGAGATGAGTATATGGAATTGGCTTACACTCTTACAAGCTACATCAAGATCACATTAATACAACAAGATATTCAAACATCATACATAAGAGAAAGGTCTGACTACGAACGAAATCAAATGATAAAATGACATCCATCCTTGCTATCCCAGGATGCCGCCTAGAACCCATCCTAGATTGATGTAGAAGAAGAAGAATAACTCCAAATAGAACATTCATCGCGTTCACGTTCAAGTATCGCAATACCTGTACCTGCAACTGTTGTCGTAGTAATTTGTGAGCCACAGGGACTCAACAATCCCATTTCCAAGGGTATCAAAACTAGCAAAGCTTAATGGGCGAGGTATGATTAAGTGGTGAGGCTGTAGCAAGCAACTAAGCATTTATTTGAGTGGCTAACTTACGAACACAGAAAGTAAAGGGTGATCTATGCATAACATACGTGAACTAGTAATGATTACTAAGTGATCCTGAACACCTACTTACGTCAAACATAACCCTGCCGTGTTCTCTCTCGGATAAGGACCCACGAGAAGAGATAGTCACGGTTACGCACACAGTTGGTGTATTTTATTAGAGTTTACTTCAAGGTTACGCACACAGTTGGTATTGAACAAAGTTTCCAAGTTGCCACATTACCGCGGGCATGACTTTCCGAAAGATTTAACCCTACAGGGGATACTCCAACTCGTCCATCACAAATTAACCACATGCAGCGGGAATAACGTCGACCACGAATCTTGTGATCTTCCCAGGCAGTTCCACTAGAAAATCGCAACCTCGAGATAGCCTGAAGTATTTTCAGAATTCCTCACACAAGACATAAGGGAAAGGTAAAAAAAATCCAGCAAGGCCGCTCGACGTGTCGACGATCCTGATAGGAGCTGCGTATCTTGTTCTCAGGAAACGACGAATAAGCTACGCGTACGGTGTCCTGATACAAATCCTCCGAATTGCTCCGAGGTGGACCCGCATAGTGCTCTATTTTGGACCAGCACCAGCAGCACTGGCCCCCAGTATTATGTTAAGTTACTCCTCGGGTGCATGACACCCTATGCTTTAGAAACAATGTTCAGTATTATTATGTTGGACAAATATAGTACCAATGTTGGGCCTTGCCAGAAAAGTTTTATCCCAAAACGAAAGTCAAGGGGGTCCTCATAACACCCCGAGCATGTTAGGAACGCTCAATTATGAAACATAACACCGGTTCACAAGAAACTAGGGCAACAATAGTGAAACAAAACGCCGAGCAAAAGGCCAAGCCTTCCACCATTTACCAAGAATATATGTGCATTAAATTAAATAGCAATAATATTGCGATAACAAAAGAATGTCCATCTTGACACATGGAAGCAATTGCACCTGCAGCTACAAACGCTATAAGAAGGGCTGAGCAAGTGGTAACATAGTCAAACAAAGGTTTGCTGGGATGTGAAGGGGTTAGAGGCTTATCATGGCAATGTTGGGAGGCTTGACATACAAGTGGTAGGTAACAAGACATAATGATGGAAGTGAGACAACTATCATGGCAATGATAGTAGTGGTATCTAGGGAAATGTGTCATCTTGCCTGAGATCGTGCTTGGAAGAAGAACGGGTTCATGAAGAAGACGATCCGTGAAGTAGACGAACGAATCCTCACACTCCGATCGCTTTTGGAATTCTATCGAGAAGAAACAATCCGTAAATAACAATCAACACATAATAAACACCACAACACATGCATGACATGATGCACAAAGAAATATGATACATGTCCGATTTCAATATGCAAGGCATGGCAAATCACATCAAACAACTACTACACATTAAGTCAAGTTCAATATGCAACGAGTTGCATATTGACGAAACTTCACATTTGAATTACTTAGTTCACTTTGGTTTAGGTACACAACAATATTAAATGTTGATAAACATGGCAATAGGTGAAGCACAAACAACTACATCATCTAGCCATTTTAAATGAGGCCTAAAACAACATATAGCACTTCCGAAACAACCTCATGTGCAAATTATGAATTTGACCAGATCTGTACTGAACATGTTTTACTGTTGTTAAATAGTAATATAAAGTGTGCCGTGAGATTCTACGCATTTTCCTAGTCAAGTTACATATGTGGAACATTTGAATCGGAGTTACGGTTGATTAGTTATGACAAAAACCGTTCTAGCATGGCATTTATGCAAATTATATGAAAACAACAAATTAAATATTTTTATCATGGATGAAAGTTGGTTATTATGAATCTACAGTGATTATTATGAATCTACACGAAATTCAACACGATTTTCATGTATAAAGCATTTTAATACGATGCACGGTTTGAGAGATATTAAATACATGAATATGAAGGACTTTTCTGTAAAATAGTTTTTCGCTGAATAATTACGAAATTCGCAGAACGTAAAGAAAATAGAGTTGGCCCGAATTGAACGGGCCCAACAGTGGCACATGGGCGCATAGTAGTTACCGAGCAGCCAAGGCACAACATATCATGCAGAGCAGGTGTGCTTGGGGTAGCTCACCATGGGCCTTCGGGCTCAGGTCAGTGGGGCAGTTGGGCTGTAGATCTGGGCCGGCCTTGGCCTTGGGACGGTTCCAGCCCACGCGAGCGAGCAGGGGAGGCGAGCACCGGTCCACGGTGTCCTCATCTTCCTTCCTGGACGGATGCGGGAGATAGGGAAACGATCGGCGACGTGGTGCTCCGGCATCGGCGGCGATCGCGGAGGCCAGGAACGAATGCAGCGAGGCGACCGAGTTTAGATCCGGCGTCGGCTTGATTCCATGGGGTCATCGGCGGCCTGCAGAGAGGCGGTCGCGGCGGGGAAAAATTCAAAGGAGGAGAGAATTCAGGGAAGGAAGAAGGAGTGGCTCAGGGCTTGACCTGCAGTGGCCTCAGGGATGACGACGGGACAACGCTGATGGGGTTCGGCGGCTTTGCTCACCAGTGCGAGGATGAGGTCGAGGCGCTCGGCGTCGGGAGCTCTTGGATCGGGCATGGAGGCAGGCACGGGCATCCATTGCATCCCGTAGGAGAGGAAGGGAGAGAAGAGGTTAGAGGAGAGGAAGGCAGACGAGAAGAGAGAGCATGGAGGGGTCGTCGGTGGCTCATCTGCAAGGGCTGGAGGTGCTCGGGACGCTCAGGATCGAGCTCCTCTTGATCTAGAGCTAGAAATTAGGGCTTAGGTCTAGTCTAGGTTGTCTATATATAGCGAATTAGACAATGTTTTGGATCCTCCGATTTCGATCGGACGTTTAAGAAAATAGGTTAGGGCATCCAAATAAAAAATTGGTGATGGTTTGGGGTATTACGGGATTGATCCGAATCCAATGATCACGACCGGATATTTCAGGTTCGGAGAAGCTTTCGGGCGCGCTAGAGGACTATGCACTGTGCAGAGGGGCTTGGCATAGCAGAGAGGGAAGAAGAGCGGCCTGGCAACAAGTTTTACAATATCAAAAACGTCCGTGATTTGACCGCCTATAGTGCCGCTATAGGTTTAACGGTTCGGGTACCAAACAACCTTTGAACGCGACGAAATTTGGCAGGTGGGCTACCTACAATATAACAAGACCACATGCCAACAATCAACCCAATCCGAGAATATTTATTGCGTGCTTTTAAAAATATTTTTTATGATGCAACAGACGCGTGCGTGTGTGGTTCGTCTCGAAACGCTCAACGGGGAGAACTCACAACTACAAACGATTGCAAGTTTTGAAAACGATTACAATGAAGTGTCGATGCTATGCAAGTGATGCGAATGATGCGATGATGAATGTGACAACCAAACAAATCACACGACAACAATGGAAGAAAAGGGGAATCTTCTCGAGCGTCGGTCCCGGGATGTTACACCGTCGCTGAGGCAGACGCCGTCTCGCCGGTGGCGGTTCCCCAGGGCACCCTTTGCACCTCTCCGGGCGGCGGTACCACACCAGGGTCAGCATGGAGTGCCCCGCTCGCTCCCTAGGCATGACCAAGGTCGTGCCAAAGGGAAGCGGGGGCATCCCGACCTGTGCCGAGGTGGAAGAGAAGAGGAAGTGGGTCGCGCGTGAAGATTAAATAGCCTTCCCTGTTTCTGGTTGACCATGAATTGTGCACGTGCTCACGGTCCTCCTCCTCTCGATGGCTAGGGTGGAGGTCATGCCGAAGAGGAAGAATCTGAGCGTCGAGCCAAAGGAGCCCCCTGTCCTATGGGCGTCATCTGCCTTAGGCCGCGATGGAGGCGCGTCGCGCTAGCCCAGCGCGTTGCTTGAAGGACCGGTCACCGGGGCCTGGAGACTCGCGAGGCGGGGCTCCCCACTACAGCCGTGGCGGTCCCAACGCTCGTGGACGGGGCGGCTCCATGCCCCCGTCTATAGGGATCTTCTCCTAAGGGCGCAGTGATGTAGCTTGGGGAGCAGCCAGCCCTCGCTGGTGTGGGGACCCCGACTCATAAGTCATGATCATCGAATGCACGTGTATAGTGATCCCAGAGATCAATGCTCACTGAACACATAGAAGCTCAATAACAAGAGTCCTACATCCTTACATACCATCTTACACAAATAAAGGGCCAGCTAAGCCAAGTCTTACATAGATAGGGCTACAAGGGCCAAACACTTAAACATAACAAGAAGCGGAAATCTTGATCGAAAGCGTGAACCCATGCAATCTACCTTAAACCTACCGGCATTCTGACTGGGAAGCATCCTAGTTCGCATGTTCGTCTCCAATAAACTATTTGCCATATTCCCGCTCTTCCATGCCTGGCCAATTAAAAAACAAGTGGCAAGCCAATGAGTACTTTGAATGTACTTGCAAGCAACCCATGTTGGAACAAGGCAATAACAATGCATGATATAGCACTAAGTAGGTAGTTTGTAGGAAGCTAATTTTGAATGCAATGACATGATCAAGTAACTATGTGAGCATGCATCAACAGTTGGCAGATGTCCATGTAAACAAGTTACAAATATCATCATAAACAGGGGTTGAACATCTCATGTTCAGTCACCACGTCAACTTGTCTGACTTAGCGCAAGTGTCATCTCCGTGTCATCCACACACACACACACACCAAGTTTTTGCGAAAATAACTGGACGTAGTTTAAGCAGCACCACCCAACTCTCCTTGACCATGGACACGGCTATTCGAATAGTTTTACAGTCCGCAGAAGTTGCACACTTTACCTAGAAGACTCGGGGAACTTTCGTGTCATCCACACTCGCGGTATATTACATACCCGAGGTAAGCACCCGAACATTGCCTCTCCCCTAGCGATACTAAACAGAGAGTCCACTCGTTGATGCCATCCCCCATGATATACATTACACATATCATCCATGAGGGAACGCAACGGTGTGCCCGGTGCCTGTAAAGACAGCGCATGATCGTCCATTCTGGTACGACCCCGTATCGAGAGTGACCACTTCACTCCCGCCACTAGTAATGCAGGCTCTAAGCTAGTACCCACTAAGGTAGTCAACAAAGCCCCATCCCATAAGGGGTATCGTGGTTGTACATGTAAGGTTGGGAAGGTCGGGAAATCTTAAATCTAATCCGTTTTCGAAAACACACGCACTCACTTGCTCCGGTACACCACTTCTTTCTCAAGTGGTTACCCAACTCAACTTCATCTCCCTCGGGCATTAGTGGCACCCGACGGGGTTTTCGTAAAGTCTTTGAAATCATTACTTTGTTTCCATCACCATGCATAAAACTGATCCCACTTGCGTAGAATCTACTAGCAACCTAACTACTCCCGCCCGCACAATACTCATAAGAATGGTAGGATCATGCACGATGCAAGTATCAATGGTAGAGTATCAGAGGCATTCCACCGAAGGGGGAATGCCACATCATGATCAAATCATCGAAACAACAAGTGATATATGTCATGCACGAAAAAGTTTCTTAACATGGTCAAAGGGCTGCTTACCTGGCTCAACAAAGTCTTCGGGGTCTTCAAAGTCTTAGGGTACAACTCCCTCGTCAACAACGCAATCTCTCATCACGATAAATAACGATAATAATAAGTGTCACACAAAAATCTACTACTAAAATGCTACCCTATTCTGATAAATACTAAAAACTATTCTAAGAATATTTGTCTAAGGTTTTTGGGTGAAAAAGGTTTTTTAAACTATTTATAAGAGGGGCTAAAAATGCCTAAAAGAGGTTTTAAAATAAATAGTAAAAAAGGTTTTTAACAAATTATACAGATGTTACTATTAAATTCTACAGAATATTCTAAGATTTATGGTGGAAAAATATTGGGAAAAGGATTTTTATTTAATCTTGTGGGATTTTTGGAAAATCCCACAAAATTAGAAAAAGGAAAGAAAAGAAAAGGCCTCAGCATCCTGGGCCAGAAGCGGCCAGGAGCTGGGCCGGCCCAGTGGCTAGCCAGGCCAGGCATGTTGGTGCCCCCTCTCGCATCAGGTTTCAAACTTGACGAGCGGGGCCCAATGGCTAGAGAAAGAGACACGAGAGAGAGAGGGGAGAGGCCGACAGGTGGGGACTCCTTTCGGGTCCTTCTTCCTCCTTAGGACAGAAGGGAGAGGGGCTCACCAGCAATAGTGTGGGGCACGACTATGGCGGGCGAGTGGAGCAATGGAACCAGGGCGTTGCCGCCTGTCGGGTGGAGGTGGAGGGGAGCGTCGGAGAGGAGGGGTTCGCCGGCGACGAGGTCCTGTGGCGGAGGTGCTTCGGGAGGTGGTCGCCGAGGTCGTCTCGCACTGCAAAACAAATGGGGAAGAAGGGGGAAAAGCATCAGAGAGCTCTAGGGGGTCCAGATCGAGAGAGAATAGAGATGGAGGGGCTTCCTACCGCGCGAACTCCGGTGACCCCATGCGGCGGAGCTCGAGCTCGATCTCGAGTGGGGGCGATTGAGGGGTGAAGGGAGAGAGAGGTGTGGGAGCGGCTTAAATAGAGGGGGGTGAGTCCATCGAACGCGGTGCGCCGGTTAGCTCGTGGCTGAGGCCAGAGGCCACGAGAGGGGAAGAGGGCGTATATGGGGTGCTCGTGGGGTAGGTCTAGGCCAGGGGAAGCGAGAGAGAGAGAAAGGGGAGGCGCGTGCGTGCGAGGCCAGTGGTTGGCCGAGAGAGGCGGCCGTGTGCGCGTTGGAAAGGGACGTTGGAGAGAGAGGGAGGAGGGGGCCGACAGCTTGCCATGGTGAGGACGTCGAGGTGAGCCAGGGGACAAGCCCCCGCATCCCAAGGTGGTCAGGAGGCTCGGGATGGGCACGGGTACAGTGCGCGAGCACACTGTAGCGTGCTCCAGAGCATGCAAATGGCCGGCATTGCCGTTACTCGCGCGCTCTAGGGTGCCCTGCCCCTTCCAGTAGCTCCTGGGGGTCCTTAGATGCTCATAGCATTCTCTGGAGCTAGGGAGAAAAGAAATGGAGGTGTGGGGGGCCTCTGTCATGGTGAATCAGAAGGGTAAATGGGGGTTTTACCCTACCCATCATTGAGCTGAGGTCACACGAGCTTTACAGGAGGTGAAAAACAATGCTGGCAAGTTGTGGTAAAAATTTGGAGTGGAGGAGAATAGCAGAAGGGGGTCAAACAAGGATTTTACCACTAGGGTAAAAAGTGATTTATGAAGGTTTAGGTAAGAAAATGGGGTTTGCTTGACTTGAGACTTGGCAGGGTCAAAGGGTGGTTAGAAATAGGATTGATCACCGAGTTTGAGCTTGATTAAGGAAAGTTCACAATGTAACTTTCTGAAACCCTAGAAATCAATAGAATCAGATTCCTATAAATCCAAGTATGCATTTCCATTCTCCTTGATCCACCACTTGGTGTGGCATCCTTATTTGGGTAACGGAACATGCCCACAAAGTTTGGGGTCAAGGGAAGAAACTTCACAATGTAAAGTTTTTCCAATTTGAATCTGGACATGAATGGTTTTGGAATATTTTGATGGAGCAAATCAATTGACATTGAGATGAAACTTGGCAAGATCATCACATATGACAATTGTGACTTGCTGGAATTTTCTTGGACTTTATTGAGAATATTTGTTATATAAATGTTTCAAAAGCTTGATTTGGACAAAAAGGGTTCTGAGGGGTTTTACCCATGATTTTGAACATGACCATGTGTTGAAACTCATATATATGGAAAATATATGTCCACTGAGTTTCCCTAAATTTTCTCAAATATTTTCAAAGCATTAAAATAATTTTCCCTATGAAAAAACATTTCTGGCCTTAAGAAAAAGCCTTTAAATAAAATAGTAAAATAATATTTGGTGGTTTTGGGAAGTCATATATATATTAGGTTTCAAATAAATCCTTTGGGGAAAAAGGATCCACCCAATTTGAGGACTTGCAGTGCAAACCTCAACTTAGGGGTTTTTGAAAACCTAATTTGAATAAATTCTTATTGGTCAAAATAACTTTTGAAAAAATAGTATTGGTTACTATTCACATGGCATGATCATTGGGCAAGAAGTTTGGATCAAGGAAGATGAATATGGAGAGGAGTAGAACCTAAGAGTGCCAAACATACTCAACCAAACAATGAAACAAGCAACAATTCAAACAAGCATGCACTCAAAAGTTTTAATTGGCTCCAAATTTTGTAAATCCAAGCATAGCAAGGTGATACAAATACAGGGTGTGATAGCTGGCTAGCTGGTCCTGGAGTCGTCCACGCTCATCATGACGGAGGAGAAACTGGAGCCCCTAGCTCCCCGAGCTAGCCACGCTCCTGGACCTTTGGTCACGACACTCGCCGAAGCGCCGGTGTCATATCCTCGTCTGATTCTCACGCTTGTGCGCTGCGGTCCTATGATCAGGTCCGACGCCTTGGATGAAGCCTACACCATGCTTGGCCAGCTCTGGGCCGACCTCCAAGATGCCAAAAGGAAACTTGCGAAGGAGCGCCCGGGGCTCGTTTCCGGGTGGTCCAAGGCCAAGCGTACCACCCAGACGGTCTGGCACCATGTTGAGGCCGCCATCGCGAAGAGCGAGAAGGAGGCCGCTGAAGACAAGATGACCCAAGATGCAACACTAGTCGAGGTGGAGTTTGCCAGGATGCGCTGCGGCGAGGCGGAGGTCAACCTGAAGGCCTTCCAGGATGAGCCAGCCGTGCTCGCGCAATGACTCCGTGACCTGGAGGAGGCCCTCAAGGCCCGCGAGGTGAAGCTCGTCGATCGTGACTCCGCGCTGTCCCGAGTGGCTAATGACCAAACAAAGGAAAGCAAGCATCTAACCAAGCTGAAGGAGGAGGGGGAAGAAACCCATGCATCCCACACCCGACGCGTCCCAAGCCCAGAAGACCCTTGTCGTTGCCGAGGAGAAGGTGACCACGGAGCGCGACACCTTCCCCTCCCTTGAACTCAATCTTTGCAAGGTACTGCGCTCCATCTGCAGGAGAGGATTCTGGGAGCCTTTGTCCACTCCCAAAGTCGGTCATGCAGGGCTCTCTTTAAAGCTTGTTGAGGTGCTCGAAGGCGCTTCCACCAGGGTGGACACCACTCTGGAGGATGAGTGTCACGACCTCCTCGCCACGGCCATGACGTGGGTCTTCAGCAAGCTCTACCTTCGCGAGCCCGACTTCAGCTTCAATGTGGTTCTAGTCCCGGTTGCTCCTGAGTCCCGCGCTGCTGCGAAAGTGGCCGTGAAGGGTCCGGTGGATGCTTTGGTGGCAAAGTTCACCTGCATTGCCACCACCGAGCCCCTGGTGCTGGAAGCAATCGGTGGTGACGACGGCAGCACTGACGTTGATGACGAGCTTGCCGTAGCTGGCGATGATGGCCAGGGCAGTGGCGGCCCCTCCTTTTAGACCTTTCCCTGCAACATTTACCGTTCCTCGATGAGGCATAAGACTTTGAATTCGCAAGACATTCAGTGCCTATAATAATTGCTCGAATTTCTTTGAATTTCATAATTTCCTCCCATGCTCTATTTCCTTCATGTTTGCTTTTGCGCTTTGCGTCGGTAGGGCCCAATCTGGCGCATACCTCGACCACCATTGGGGCGTCCAGATCGCCTGGACGAGACCAAGGGGCGAGGGGCTACGTGACCAATGAGGCTCCTGAGTCGCGATGCTCAGGGGTCCCCCTTGACGTGTGAGGAGCACTCAAGAAGGAAACATAGTGATGCCAGGATGGATTTGGAGCGCCTTAGTGCTCTGCGTCGGCAGGGCCCAATACTGTTCATACCTCGACAGCCATTGGGGCATCTAGATCTCCAGGACAAGACCAAGGGGTGAGGGTCTACGTGATCAGTGAGGCCCTAGAGTCACGATGCTCAGGGGTCCCACTTGATGTACGAGCGGCGCCCGTGAGGTGAGTTCGTACCTTTCCTCGCCAGCATTTACCTGGGAGGGACGCGAGAAGACCAGGTACCATAACCTGGTGAGGTGGCTCATGCCAGGCCAGTCCTAAGCATAGCCCCCGGCCAGCCCCCTCTCACGTGCATCCCAGGGGAACGCTACGTGATGGGGCTATGTGAAGAGCCGGGAGGCCATCCCAAGGTTAGTGCAACATCTACGGCGCCCTGAGTTGTTTATCCCCCAGCGCAGAGCATGGGGCTTCCACTGGGCGTGGGCATAGCCACTGAGCAACAATGTTGTACCCCAGCGCGAAGCATGGGGATTCCACTTGGGCGTGGGAGGGGAGCTCTGTGTTAGAGTCTCTGGGCATGTACAACCCAATAAGTTCGCACATGTGGCTTGCATGGCTGAACTGGGAGCTGTATCTGGGCACCCGTGAGCCAGTGTGGGACTCAGGAGGCCCTACCTCAAAGGCGGGTTGCGCCTGAATTTTTATAGTGTGAGGCGCTCTTGCAAGACCTGTTGCGTGTGGGTAACCTGCACCGAAGAATCTCCAGAGGCCATCGCATGAGAAGGCCAAACACCAATGACCCCAGGAGGTGACGTGTGCAGAGCCAGGACACCAGACAGAGATCAGCCGTTGGGTTTATTGACGTTGTAGGGACGGACCCGAGCACAGACGCACGTCATCTTGTGGCCGGGGCACCACCTAGTAGCTTGCCTTGTCTCGTGCTCGCGCTCCTTCCACACGTGGCGGGTCACGGGGCCGCACTTCGCGCCTGGGCTCGAGGTCAGTGCTTTGTAGGGACAAAGGAGGAGGCGTGTCATGGGCCATGTCGCCCACTTGGAAGTGCTGGGGACGAAGTGAGTGGGAGAGCATCGAGGCCTCGCCGGTGACGGTGACGAGCTCGACGATGTGGCCAAGCCAGTCTTCGTAGCAGTCGTCGGTGGGGCAGTAATGCAGCAGCTCACGCGCCATGAGCAGCGCAGTCGGTGCATTCTCCGGTCCGCGGGGGGAGTGGGAGGATGACACCATGGTATGAATAGGGGACGGAGTGGCGGTGTAGCCGTCGTGCTACACGGATGCCGACAGCAACGAGTCCTGCTGCTCTTGAGCAGCCAGGCCGGTAGCAGCGTTGGCTGCGCGAGAGATGGAGCGGCGTGGAGCGTCACGGCCCACAAGTGCCATCTGGGCGTCGCGAGCGTCCCTGCACTCGGCACGAACTCGGCGAGCGTCGGCCATGGGAGCGACGGAAGCGGAGGCGGGGTTGAACCGGAGAAACATTTCCACAGGCCCCTACCTGGCGCGCCAAATGTCGGAATCGGGGCTCCGCAGAACCAACAAGGTTCGAATATTGGGGCATGTGCTAGGTTCTTAATCGGCTCGGAGTCTCAAGCTTGTCTCCCTACGGCCTTGCCACGTCGAGTAAGTGTGAGCGGGGAAGAAGATGGACTGAGAGATTTACCCAGGTTCGGGCCACCTTGCGGTTTGAAACCCTACTCCTGCTTTGTGGTGGATTGGCCTCATGAGGAGGCTAAGGATGAACCAGTACAGTGGTGGGGTGGCCTCATGAGGGCTCTTGGTAGTGATGAAATAGCTCTGCTCAACCTGCCCTCTTCGATGGGCGCTTGTCGGTATTTATAGGGCCCACGGTCCTCTTCCCTTATCACATAGCCGCGAAGGGATCGACAACGACCAAATTTGAAAGGGGACAAGAGGTACATCCTATCCTGACTAAAGGTGGTCTTTGCCTGCAAAGCTTCGCAATGTGACACGATCGTGGGCTCGGTGATGAGATCCGTCCTGCCGAGCTCGTGGGCTTGGTCCTGTTGCACTAGGAAGGAAACCTTTGGGTGGATTCTTTGGGAACCCACGTATGTCCTTGTATCCTTAGCACGAAAGATGAAACTGTCCTCCCTCTGTGCCCTCTAGCGCCCACCTGGCTTTGCCGTTAGTACCCACGTCACCCCAGCCTCGGGAGGTTGGGCACTTGCATAGGAATCTCTGCTCCTTGAGAGGCAGCCTTGGTGGATGCCACTCCTTTGGAGGTCTTGGCGTTACCCTCCTCGCGAGATAAGGTCTATTGCGAGGGCCTTTACTTGAGAGGCTTGTGGACGGGCCATATCGGGCCTTCGTGGTGGGCCACGCATTGGGCCGCAGGCAGGCAGGTCCGGGTACCCCTGACCCCAGAACGCCGACATCCACCCCATCGTCGGTTGGAGACAACATGCAGCAATGGAACAACAAGTGGAAAACCGACCAGCTGGATCCTCACTACGGGAGCAAGCAGGTCTCCACCGTTGAGGAGGAACAACTGGCTGCCTAGGTCACGAGCCATCGACAGCGAACCAGCAAGGTCACTTGGCAGCCCAAGCTCATCTTCGAGCAGATGCTCGATGCACCCTGCAAGATGCACTCGAGGGCGAACCCGGCAACTCACACGCTCCGACAATGCAGCTTCTCTCAGCGGCTGGCCCAAGGCCAGGGCCTTTCGACTCCCTCGCCTTCGGCTCCCGCACCAGCTCCGGCTCCCAAAGATGGCCGCCTCCACGACTAGTTCCCTGACCAAGATGGGGCGTACATCGCCTTTACCAGTGAAGCCGACGACAAGCATAGCTAGTGTCGTCATTGGGACGAGGTGAATGCCAGGGTTCCCTCGGTTCCCCAGTTCATGCACTAGTCTGAAAGACCGATCACCTGGAGCCGGGTGGACCACCTGGCCATGATGCCGAACCCGGGCAATTACGCCCTCGTCCTCGACCCCACGATTGCCTCTGAAAGGTTCACCTACCAGTTCTTGCGGGTGCTGATCGATGGAGGCAGCAGCATCAACATCCTGTACCGTGACATGTTGTTCAAGCTAGGGCTCAAGGAGAAAGACCTGTAGCCAACCTCGACAGTTTTCCACGGCATCATGCCGAGGCACTCCCGATCCCCCATCGACAAGATACGACTTGACGTCCTCTTTAGCAACGAGAGCCATTTCCATCGTGTGTCGGTGTGGTTCGAGGAAGTAGACATCAATAGCCCCTACCACGTGCTGATGGGAAGACTGGAGCTTGCCAAATTCATGGTGGTTCCACATTACACCTACCTTAAGCTGAAGATGCCAGGTCCCAAAGGCATCATCACCATCGATGGCGACTACAAGATGTCTATCGAGTGCGCGCGGGACAACACCCGGCTGGCCGAGTCCCTTATCATCATAGAGGAAAGGCGCCAGCTCGACCAACTCATGGCTCAGGCCGCAAAGCAGCCGGCCGTGCCGGCTCCCCCCTCCCAGTTGCTTGGCAAAGCGGCTTTCAGCCATCTAAGCACACCAAGCAAGTCCTTTTGGACCCAGCCAACACCAACGAATGCGTCACCATTGGCGCCAACCTCAGTAGCAAATAGGAAGGCGAGCTCGTCGACTTCCTCCATGAGAATCGGGACATTTTTGCATGGTCCACCAAAGACATGTCGAGTGTCCCGAGGAAGTATGCCGAGCACAAACTCCATGTGTGGCCGGACACATAGTCGGTCAAGCAACCACTATGCCATTACTCCAAGGAGAAGCGGCGTACCATAGTTGAAGACATCGTCCGGCTGCTCGCAGCCGACTTCATCATGGAAGTTTTCCACTCTGACTGGCTTGCGAACCCAGTCCTGGTGCTGAAGAAGAACATGACCTGGTGCATGTGTATCGATTAAACTATCCTGAACAAGGCATGCCCCAAGGACCCTTTTGCCCTACCATGGATCGACTAGGTGACCGAGTCCACCGCGTGCTGTGATCTGTTGTTCTTCCTAGATGCCTGCTCCAACAACCACCAGATCAAGTTGGACACGACAGACCGGCTAAAGACCTCCTTCATCACACCCTTTGGGGCCTACTGCTACATCACCATGTCGTTCGGTCTCAAGAACTCCAATGCATCGTTTTATCGCTGCATGCAGAAGTGCCTCCTGCCCCAGATTGGTAGGAACATGCACGTCAATGTGAATGACATTGTTGTCCAGACCAAGAAGCATTTTCACCTCGTTGATGACCTCTGGGGGACCTTCTCCAACCTCCACAAGTACAATGTTCGACTCAACCTGGAGGAGTGCGTTTTTGGCATGCCAGCCGGCCAGCTCCTAGGATTCTTCGTCTCTGCTCGCGGGATCGAGGCCAACCCAGGGAAGATCAGGGCCATCGAGCGCATGTGCAAGCCGGCTAAGTTGAACGGCGTCCAGAAGTTCGGCGGATGCCTCGCCTCGCTCAACCGGTTTGTCAGTCGGCTTGGTGAGAAGGTGTTGCCCGTCTACCAGCTTATGACGAAGACCACCAAGTTTGAGTGGACTGACCAGGCGAATGAGGCGTTTCTCAACCTCAAGCGCGCCCTTTCCACCGCGCCCATCTTGGCCACAATATCCGAGAAGGAACACATTCTCACGTACATCACATCAACCACGCACGTGGTCAATGTCATTCTCGTGGTGGAATGGCCTGAGGAAGGCAAGGCGCTGCCGGTTTAGCGCCCCGTCTATAGCCTTAGTGAAGTCCTCTCCGCCTCCAAGTAAAATTACCCCCACTACCAGAAGATGTGCTATGGCGTGTACTTTGCAACCAAAAAGCTGAAGCAGTACTTCCAGGAGAAAACTATCACCGTGATAAGCGCGGCTCCACTCTTAGAGATCATGAGCAACCGGCACGCCACCGGGCGGATCAACAACTGGGATATCACCCTCGCGGACCACGACATTTGGTACGAGCCACGCATGGCTATGAAGTCTCATGCGATGTCTAATTTCTTGGTCGACTGGGTGGAGTCCCAGTTCATGCCGCCTCCGCCCGACTACACACACTTGCGCATGCACTTCGAAGGCTCGAAGATGCGCACCGGCTTGGCAGGCGACATCGTCATGTCTTCGCTAAAAGGAGACTAGCTGAAATACGCCCTCCAAATCCGCTTTGCCACCTCCAACAACATAGCCAAGTACGAGGCACTCGTCCACAGGCTCCGACTTGCCAAAAAAATTGGTATCCGGCCATCTTGTGCTTTGGCGACTCGGACCTCGTGGTGCAGTAGGTCTCCGACGAGTGGGACACCCAGGACGCCAACATGGCAAGCTATCGCTTCATCGTCCAGCAGCTCACTGGCTCCTTCGAGGGTTGTGACTTCCAGCACGTCCCCCATGTGGAAAACAAAGCGACTGATACGCTAGCCAAGATTGGCTCCACCCGACAAGCCATTCTGGCTGGCATTTCCATGGTGTGTGTACCCCGAATCATAAGTCATGATCACTGAATGTACATGCACGGTGATCTCAGAGATCAATGCTCAATGAACACACAAAAACTGAATAACAAGAGCCTTACTTTCACAACCCTAGTTTCACTTTGTTTGTTAATGCATTCATGCATGCATTTTTGTTTCATTTGAAAATGAAATGAGGAATGGTCAAGCCTTAGAAATCATTTTTGTCAAAATAAGCAATATAAAAATTGTTTCAAATAGATCCAATAAAATGTTCCTGGTGTTCTGATTAAATACTGGAATGATGTGAAATTGTCAACCAATATGTTGGGATCATAGATTTTTTTTATCCTGGGCATTTGAAATAATCAAACAATAATTGCATTGGATTTATATTTATTATATATAAAATATAAGTTCAATAATTCTGAAATTAATTATGTGGCACATGTTAATTATACCTAGCTCGCATAATAATATTCAAGATTTGTGTAAATGGCTAAGTATTTTATTCTGTAGCCAAAACAAATGACAGAAAATAGAAAACAAATAAAAAGAAAAGGTCAGAGGCATACCTGGGCCTTACCTGTGAAGAAGGGGCCCAACCCATAGGGGCAGCCTCGTCTTCTACCTCCAACCAGTAGGCAGAGTAGAAGCGTGGCGTGCACCCGAGGGCCCTCGACCACCTCCTGCTTCTACCTGGAGGCCCTGGGCCTTCCAACCGCTCCAACACGACGACCAGGGCGAGCTGACCCCATTCCCCTCTCCCCCTGCCATTCCTCTCCCTCCCGTTGATCCCTCTCTTCCCCGCAACCGAGAGCGCGCCGCTCGCCGTAGTCATGGATGCCAGCGACCCCTTGCCCTCTCATGCTGCCAGAAGCTCCGCCGCATCTCCCTGCTCCTCCTCGCCAAAGAAATCAAGCCCAGGAGCCCCTCTCCATCACCATCAATGCCGTTTCCACCGCCGACCACCGGAGCTCGCCCTTGACGATTCGCCGTTGTCCCAACTTTGTCGAGCTCGCCGTCACCGCCATCGAGCCCGTGGTGAGTCGCTGATGCTCCTCCCCCTCTCCCCGTGGCCCTCCTCGCTCTCTAGTCGACCTCCCCGTTGAGGCCGTACGGGCGCCGTCGCGGATGAGCTCGCCGACGAGCCCTCCGGCAGCCCCGCACCCTCGTGACCCCTCTGTTGGATGCACGCGAGCATGGGCTGCCCTCTGGTGCCCTCTGCGTGCCGAACTGAGCCACCTAGTGGATTCCGGTGAGCCTCCGCCGTGTCGGTTGGTCGCCAGCGGCCATCCTCCGGCCGGTGTTGACGTGGCCGGCCGATTGGGGCCTAATCCCCTTGTTAACCAACCCCCACCCATTGACCGTGGGCCCCTGTGGCGGGTCAAACCCTAGTCAGCACGGGGATTAACCCTGTGCCGCTGATGTGTGGGTCGTGGCCATCAGGTTTGACCTAGACTTGGCGCCGTTGACCTGCTGACATCATGATGACGTCAGGCTGACGCAATTATTAATTTTTTATAATAAAAATATTCCAGAAAATAATATGTAATTCATATTAAAATAATTTATGTATGAAAATTTATCAGAAAAATCCAATGAATCTGATGGTGGCATTTTCATACATGTTAGAGCAAACTAAATAGGCAAACTTGGACATTTTGTTCAAAGCACATTATGTACCCTCACATATGGAGTTGAATTTGAACCTTCGGGTCAAACCATCTTCATTTAACATGTTGATAGATGCATTAGCTCAAACTAGCAACATATTGCCATGTTATACTCATGCATCATTGTGAAGCATTTTCCTTCCTTAATTTGTACCTTGTTTGATCTTGTCGATAGACTTGCGAGACGTAGTTATCGACGACATCGAAGAATAGCTGAGCTCTTTTGATAAACAGGCAAGCAACCCCCCTTGAGCATATCCGATACAATCCCACTCTCCCACTCTTGCTCTCATTTCAATGCATTAGGACAACGCGATTCAACTACTATGTATGTTGCGGTAGATGAACCCACTCCTTTGCATGACCTATCATTGTCACAGTAAATAGCTAAACCAAGCAACCTAGCATACCTGGTAGATGCTTGACCCATGTTGTGCTATAACCCTGTTATGCTTGCTATGCTTAGAGTTGTGCCATGTCTGATTCATCTTGGTGATGAACCGGAGTGAAACGGATGTGTCCTGATGATGAGGGTTAAGTGATGAACCCGTTTTGGTAAAGGTAGCGATGAGAGGCCATGTAGGAGTACATGGTGGGTTGTCTCATTGAAACCGCTCATAGGAACTGAGTTCTGTGTTTGCGTTCCAAGACTAGCTACTACCGCACATTGAGCCCGAAACCAATGGACCCTCTCGGCCTATCAACCTACCCTGTTCTTTGTCCAGGAGTCATAGTAGTTCGAAACGTTGATAGGTGTGGCACGGCCTGCAAAGTGGATGAATGGCCCAATCGGACCGGCTTGGTGCCCTGCTCACATCGTTTGAGACATGTTGGAAACCTCGGCCGGACTTCCATTGTGGGTTCCAACTTAGATAGGTGACTGCCTTAGACGTGAGTCGTTGAAGTTTAACGTCCGTGGCTGACTCCCTCGCTGGGCTTCCGCTTGAAGGTTGCCGAGGTGCCTTTTTACGTGCACATGGCGATAAGTGGTAGGAGCATGTGTGACTAAGTACACCCCTGCAAGGTAAATTATCTATTCGACTAGCCGCGTCCACGGATATGGACTACTTGGATACTTGCATTGTTCATAGACAACTTTAATTGGATACTTTAAAATGCACCAAAAAAGTGTGAGTGCTATGGATGGCTTCTCGTAGGAAGACGAGAGATGATCGATAGTGGTGTATTGATATGATGAACATGTGTACTCATGTGTGATCTCTCGTATGGAGATGAGAGAGTAGTGATACGTTGGATACTTTGTCATAGTCTAGGATAGCCAAAGGTCAAAGCTGGCATTCTACAGTAAACCCCACAATCCCGTTCATTGATACATGATGCATATGTAGATAGTTCTGATGTAAGACTTGCTGGGTACCTTCGTACTCATTGTTGCTTATTTACATTTTTGTAGAGATAGACGTTTTTCGGTTATGTTTCTTCTGACGTTGACATCTATGGATTAGCTTAGTAACCCAGACAGAGGTCTGGCTCCTATGGTAGGGTCGTTGTAGCTTTTCAGGCTCTTCCAGCCGCTTTTGTAGATGTCTATACTCATACATGTAAGTTTTGCTTGTTGTTTGTATGCTCTGAATGTTGGGTCATGTGACCCCTTCTGCTTGTAACATTATACTATGTTGGCTGCTTGGAGCCTCCTAAATAAATGTTATGTTGTAGAGTTTTGTTGTGATGCCGGGTTGTATCTACGCATATCGTGCATCGTGCATGTATGATTGAAATGCATTGGTATGCGTGGGATTCGACACCTAGTTGTGTCCCTTTAGTAGCCTTCTTGATGGGGAAATGCATCTTTGTGCTTCCATCAAGCCTTGGTAGCTTGCTACTGCTCCGGTCACATTGATTGACCGACATGTATCCTTCTTTGCTGTTGTGTCTGTCCCTTCGGGGAAATGTCTCACAGTATAACGGAGTCCCTATAGCCTGCTACGACTCGTCTACATGAAGTAATGACGTCTATGTCCCACGGCGTAATGGAGTCTCTGTAGCTTGCTATGACTCGTCTACACACGCTGATGACCAACACCTGCATTGATGGGTTACGTATGCCTGTCCTTGTACGGTTGTGCCACTTGGGTCTATAACTAGTCATGTCGACCCGGGTTCTTTGATGTGTGAATGCTAGCGACATGTTCATATCCGTGAGACAAAAGGCGCAAACGGTCCCGGCCAAGGTAAGGTGGCAGCCGTGGGTTACCGTGCATGAGGCTGCAAAGTGGTGTGACGTGTTACAGGCTGGATTCATATGTCTTAGGCTTGGGGTCCCGACAACGTTGGTATCAGAGCTGAATTGCCTGTAGGTTTACGAAGCCAAACCGGTCGATGTTGAGTCTAGTAATGCTTTAGTTATATAAGGGAATTGATTGTGGAAGGGAACATAAGGCTCTTTTTACTCCTTTCCTCAAGTTACTCTATTTTGGGTCACCCCTTCTCTTTCTACGGGGGTTAAAAACTAGGCTTCTCTACTTATCTGCTAGGATGACGAGTTACTGGAACTCAGACTTATATAATGGTTGTTTGTGTCAAGTCATGTTCCATCAGAGTTGTGAGAAGTGTTGTCCATGTTCGCTTTATGCCTTGAACCATGATGTTGAGCTGTTATGCTGGCCAAATCTTGTGCAATTTGCCTCATATTTCATGCCCGTACAACCGTTATGTTGTCCGAGTTCACCTAGGATTCATTGTGTGTTAGTGTTCTCCTTTGAGTCTGAACCCTAGTTGTTTCCTTCAGGATGTCGCTAGTCAATCGGAGATCTGTTGGTCGTAGTCAGAACCATGGAGATGGTAGGGATGAAGAAGATCCTCCCAACCTGCTTTTGTTGATGGAGGTCATGCTAGAAGTTGAGAGGAACAAGCATGCCACCAACCGTCTGTTGGAGCACATCGAGCAGAATACAACCCATCATCGAATGAGCTAGTATCCATTAGAGACTTCATCAAGTTGCAACCACCCACCTTCCATCACTCCATTGAGCCACTAGACGTAGATGACTGGCTCCGAAGTATCAACAACAAGCTGCATTATGCAAACGTGGCTGAAGGAGACAAGGTCACTTATGCCGCTTATCACCTTGAAAGTTCCGCCAGCATGTGGTGGGAGAACTTCGAGGCCATGCGACCTGTAGGCCAAGCTACTTCATCGAAGGAATTTTGTGAGGTTTTTTGTGAGCATCATATTCCACAGGCCCTGATAGATCACAAGCAAGAAGAGTTCTGTAATCTGACCCAAGGCAAGATGGATGTGGATGCCTATAGTCGGGAGTTTGGAAGCCTCACGCGTTATGCCCTAGAAAAAGTATCCATAGATGCCAAGAAGCAAGCAAGGTTCAGGAAAGGCCTTAACCGGAAGCTTCGTCATGATCTTAGTCTCCATGAGTTCGTTAGCTACCAAGTTCTTGTGAACAAAGCAATCCAAGCACAAATGAGCAGGATGACCTACGAGGAATCTTGCAAGCACAGCCGTGATGTTGGATCATCTTCAACGTGTACATCCCAGAAGCATAGGATATGGTTCCCAAATGTTGCTCTTCCTCCGAGATATGCACTGAGGTCATCCTATGTGGCGCCTCGTCTGCGGATGCCATGTGTTCCCCAGAAGAACCTCATCAACCGAGTGCTCAACCCGGATCCACATCCCATTCATGGGGCATGCTTCAAGAATTTCCCTTTGCGAGCAAATGTTCCACCCTCTTCAACAAGTGGTGTTATTCGTTGCAAGCCGCCAACAAAGAAGCCTAATGCTAGGTCAGTTGTTTATACTCGTGGATGTGTGCACCATGTATCTAAAGAAGAAGCTGAAGATGATGCTAATGTCGTGCTTAAGACGCTCCTGGTCAATTCTCATCCAGCTTTAGTTCTGTTTGACTCAGGAGCATCTCACTACTTCATCTCTGAATGTTATCCCTCTTTGCATACCATAGATTTCGAAGTTATGCCATTTCCATTAGTAATTCATAGTCCAGGTTCCAAATGGCAAACTAATGCAGTAAGCCATGGGAACCAAATCCTTATTGATGGATTAGTGTTTCTTGCCTCTCTGATAGCCCTCAAAACTTCGGACATCAATATCATTTTGGGGATGGACTGGATGACAGCTCATCATGCCAAAATTGATTGTTTCACTAGGTCTGTTCAGCTTACCCATCCTTCTGGCCAGACAGTCAAGGTTCAAACCCACATTCCAGAGGGTACGATTTATTCCCTCGATGTGAATCCTCTTCCAAACCTTGAAAACATTCTGGTAGTCCATGGCTTTCCGGATGTTTTCCCAAAAGAATTGTTAGGTGTTCCACCTGACAGAGAAGTAGAGTTTGTCATAGAACTTATCCGAGGAACCGCTCCAATTGCTAGAAGGCCCTATAACATGTCTCCCCAAGAGCTAGCTGAGCTTAAGATCCAAATAGATGAATCTTTGAATAAAGGTTTCATCTGTCCTAGTTCTTCTCCATAGGCTTGTCCTGTCCTCTTCGTCAAGAAGAAGAATGGTACTAACCGGATGGTTGTCGATTATCGACCGGTTAATCTGGTCACGATAAAGAACAAATATTCGCAGTCTTCTCCAAGATGGATTTGAGATTAGGTTATCATCAAATCAAAATCAGGAACGGGGACATTCCAAATACGGGTTTTGTCACTCGTTATGGCCAATATGAGTACACCATCATGACTTTTGGTCTAACCAATGCCCCAGCCATCTTCTCCAGATTAATCAATTCGATCTTCATGGAGTATTTGGACAAATTTGTCGTGGTTTACCTTGATGATATCCTCATATACTCAAAGAACAAAGAAGAACATGCTAAGCATCTCAGGCTAGTATTGATGAAACTCCGAGAGCACCGCCTTTACGCCAAATTCTCCAAGTGTGAATTCTGGTTGCCAGAAGTGACCTATCTAGGCCACATAATCTCTGCAAAAGGTATTGTTGTCAATCCCGAGAGAGTTCAAGCTGTCCTTGATTGGACTCAACCTGGATCTATGAAGCAAGTTAGAAGTTTCTTTGGCTTAGTGAGCTATTGTCGCCGCTTCATTGAGAACTTCTCCAAAGTTGCCAAACCTCTAACTAAACTCCTCGAGAAAGATAAGAAGTTTGAGTGGACTCCAAAGTGTGAGGAAAGTTCTCAGGAGTTGAAAAGATGACTGACTACTGCCCCGGTACTTGTACCCCCAGATTTCACAAAGGACTTTGTTATCTATTGTGATGCTTCGCGAGAAGGTCTAGGTTGCATCCTTATGCAAGATCGTCATGTGATTGCCTATGCATCTCGACAGTTGCGTCCACATGAGGAGAATTATCCAACACATCATCTTGAACGTGCCGCAGTAGTCCATGCACTTGTCACTTGGCAACATTACCTTCTGGGTAATCGTTGTGAAATATACAGTGATCACCAAAGTCTCAAATATATATTCACCCAACCGGATTTGAATCTTAGGCAAAGATGATGGATTGAGTTGATTACGGACTACGACTTAGGAATATCTTGCACCCTAGGCAAAGCTAATGTCATGGCTGATGCACTAAGTCATAAATACTATTGTAACAACCTCATGTTGATACAAAGTCAACCACTTCTCCATGAGGAATTTCGTAAGTTAAATCTTCACATCGTTCCTTAGGGATACCTTTCTACCTTGGTGGCGAAACCAACTATTGAGGATCATATCATAGAAGCCCAGAAATGTGATCCGGGTATTTCTCGAATCAAGAGGAATATTGCTAGCGGAGCTGCTAGATGTTTCTCTATAAATGATCAAGGTGTCGTATTATTTGAAAATCGCTTGGTAGTTCCCAAGGTGTGAAACTTAAGGCGGTTGATCCTTAAAGAAGCTCATGAATCTCCTCTCACGATTCATCCTGGTAGTACTAAGATGTATCAGGACCTACGCCAGAGGTTTTGGTGGATCCGGATAAAGAGATAAATCGCTCAATTCATTGCTAACAGCGACGTTTGTCGTCTTGTTAAAGCAGAGCATCAAAGGCATGCTGGCACTCTTCAGCCCTTGGCTACTCCCGAGTGGAAATGGAACAAGGTCGGTATGGATTTCATCACTGGCTTTCCAAAGACTAAGAAAGGGAATGATTCCATCTTCGTGGTCATCGATCACTTTTCAAAAGTTGCTCATTTCCTTCCAATTCGAGAAAGTATATCTGCTAGTCAGTTAGAAGATCTGTATATTTCTCAAATAGTTTCTCTTCATGGTGTTCCTCTAGAGATCAATTGTGACCGTGGAAGTCTTTTCACTTCTCGATTTTGGGAAAGTTTCCAGAATGCTATGGGAACCCATCTCTCCTTTAGCACCACCTATCACCCTTAGTCAAGTGGTCAAGTAGAAAGAGTCAATCAAATTCTCGAAGATATGCTCAGAGCCTGTGTTATCTCATTCGGAATGAATTGGGAGAAATGTCTTCCATTCGCCGAATTTGCTTATAACAACAGCTTCCAGTCTAGTCTGGGCAAAGCTCCTTTCAAAGTTCTGTATGAACGAAGATGTCGAACGCCATTAAACTGGTCAGAAACTGGTGAAACACAACTTTGGACCGGATATGATCCAGGATGCAGAAGAGCAAGTTCGCGTCATTCATGAAAATTTGAAAATCGCCCAATCTCGTCAGAAGAGTCAATATGACCATCTTCATAAGGATGTAAGTTATGAAGTTGACGAGAAGGCTTACCTTAGGGTTTCACCTCTCAAGGGTACCCATCGTTTCGGTATCGAAGGCAAATTGGCTCCTCTTGCTAAATGAGGAGAGGTTGCCTACCAATTGGAACTACCCCCGCAACTTTCCAAAGTTCATGATGTGTTCCACGTTTCTCAACTCAAGCGTTGCTTCAAGGATCCTATACACAAAGTAGACAACAAAATGATTGATCTTCAAGATGATCTTTCATATCAAGAATATCCTATTCGTATTCTTGATGAAACCGAGCGCAGCACTCGACATCGCAGCATCAAGTTTCTGAAGGTTCAGTGGTCGCACCATTCCGAGGATGAAGCAACCTGGGAGCGAGAAGATCGTCTTCGGCTTGAGTACCCTGCACTCTTCCCGACTACTCCTAAATCTCGGGACGAGATTCTTGTTTAGTGGGGGTGAGTTGTCACAACCCTAGTTTCACTTTCTTAGTTAATGCATTCATGCATGCATTTTTGTTTCATTTGAAAATGAAATGAGGAATGGTCAAGCCTCAGAAATCATTTTTGCCAAAATAAGCAATATAAAAATTGTTTCAAATAGATCCAATAAAATGCTCCTGGTGTTCTGATTAAATATTGGAATGATGTGAAACTGTCAACCAATATTTTGGGATCATGGAAATATTTTATCCCGGGCATTTGAAATAATCAAACAATAATTGCATTGGATTTATATTTATTATATATAAAATATAAGTTCAATAATTCTGAAATTAATTATGTGGCACTAGTCAATTATACCTAGCTCACATAATAATATTCAAGATTTCTATAAATGGCTAAGTATTTTATTTTGTAGCCAAAACAAATGAGAGAAAATAGAAAACAAATAAAAAGAAAAAGGTCAGAGGCATACCTGGGCCTTACCTGTGAAGAACAGGCCCAGCCCACTAGGGCAGCCTCGTCCTCTACCTCCAGCCAATAGGCAGAGGAGAAGCATGGCATGCACCCGTGGGCCCTCGGCCACGTCCTGCTTCCACCTGGAGGCCCCGGGCCTTCCAACTGCTCTAGTACGACGGCCAGGGCGAGCTGACCCCATTACCCTCTCCCCCTGTCGTTCCTCTCCCTCCCTCTGCTCCCTCTCTTCCCTACAACCGAGAGCGCACCGCTCGCCGTAGTCGTGGACGCCGGAGACCCCTTGCCTCCTCGTGCTGCCAAAAGCTCCGTCGCATCTCCCTGCTCCTTGTCGCCGAAGAAATCCAGCCCGGGAGCCCCTCTCTGTCGCCATCATCATCGTTTCTACCGCCGGCCACTGGAGCTCGCCCTCGACGATTCGCCGTCGTCCCAACTTCCCCGAGCTCGCCATCACCGCCATCGAGCCCGCGGTGAGCCACCAATGCTCCTCCCCTCTCCCCATGGCCTCCCTTGCTCTCTAGCCAACCTCCCATCGAGGCCGTACGGGCACCACCGCGGATGAGCTCGCTGGCGAGCCCTCCGGCAGCCCCGCGCCCTCCTGACCCTTTCGTTGGATGCGCGTGAGCAAGGGCTGCCCTCTGGTGCCCTCTGCACGCCGAACCGAGCCCCCTAGCGGATTCCGGCGAGCCTCCGCCGCATCAGTTGGTCACCGACAACCATCCTCCGGTCGATACTAACGTGGCCGACCGATAAGGGCCTAATCCCTCTATTAACCAGCCCCCAGCCGCTGAGCAGTGGGCCCCTGGGGCGGGTCAAAACCCAGCCAGCGCGGGGATTAACCCCGTGTCGCTGACTTGTGGGTCCCGGCCGTCAGGTTTGACCCAGACCTGGCACCGTTGACCTGCTGACGTCAGGCTAACACAGTAATTAATTTTTTATAATAAAAATATTCCAAAAACTAATGTAAACTTCAAAATTCATAGAAAATAATATGTATGTCATATTTAAATAATTTATATATGAAAATTTATCAGAAAAATCCAATGAATCTGATGGTGGCATTTGCATACATGTTAGAGCAAACTAAATAGGCAAACTTGGACATTTTGTTGAAAACACATTATGTACCCTCACATATGGAGTTGAATTTGAACATTGGGTTCAAACCATCTTCATTTAACATGTTGATAGATGCATTAGCTCAAACCAACAACATATTGCCATGTCATACTCATGCATCATTGTGAAGCATTTTCCTTGCTTAATTTGTACCTTGTTTGATCTTGTCGATAGACTTGCGAGACGTAGTTATCGATGACATCGAAGTACAACTGAGCTCTTCTGATAAACAGGCAAGCAAACCCCCTTGAGCATATCCGATACAATCCCACTCTCTCGCTCTTGCTCTCATTTCAATGCATTAGGACAACACGATTCAACTACTACTTATGTTGCGATAGATGAACCCACTCCTTTGCATGACCTGTCATTGTCACAGTAAATAGCTAAACCAAGAAACCTAGCGTACCTGGTAGATGCTTGAGCCATGTTGTGCTATAACCATGTTATCCTTGCTATGCTTAGAGTTGTGTCATGTCTAATTCATCTGGGTGATGAACCGAAGTGAAACGGATGTGTCCTGATGATGAGGGTTAAGTGATGAACCCGTTTTGGTAAAGGTAGTGATGAGAGGCCATGTAGGAGTACATGGTGGGTTGTCTCATTGAAACCTCTCATAGGAACTGAGTTTTGTGTTTGTGTTCCAAGACTAGCTACTACCGCACATTGGGCCTGAAACTAATGGACCCTCTCGGCCTATTAACCTACCCTGTTCTCAGTCTAGGAGTCGCAGTAGTTCGAAATGTTGATAGGTGTGGCACGGCCTGTGAAGTGGATGAATGGCCCAATTGGACCGGCTTGGGGCCCTACTCACATTGTTTGAGGTAAGGATGGCAATTTTACCCATGGGTATGGGTACCCGCAGGTACCATACCCACATGGGCAGGGCTTGCGCACACTTTTATACCCATGGGTTGTACCCATACCCTACCCATTAAGTCATGGGTAGGGTACGGGTATATCCTTGTACACGTAGGTATAGCCATACCCTGCCTGCTTGTGAACTAATATTAAGTTGTCGGTAATTAATCATTAGTGTGTCAAGTGACTCATCTACTCCTATTAACTTATAATTATGTTGTGATTTCTAAAATTTGATAGTTATCATGTACTCACCTACCTGTTACTGAGTTGAGATAATTGATTGTTTTGTCAAATGTGCTATCAATGAGTGTAAAATTATGAAAAATTTGTGCACTATTTGTTCTACCAGCCGGGGACCCAATGGGTACGGGTACCCGTCGGGTATGGGTATGGGTAAAGTTTCATACCCATGGGTACGGGTATGGGTAGAATTTTGTACCCACTGACTATACGAGTATGGGTATGGTATTGCTCTACCCTTCCCATACCCTACCCATTTCCATCCTTAGTTTCATGCCATGTTGGAAACCTCGGCCGGACTTCCATTATGGGTTCCAACTCACATAGGCGTCTGCCTTGGACGTGAGTCGTTGAAGGTTAACGTCCGTGGCTGACTCCTCACTGGGCTTCCGCTTGAAGGTTGCCGAGGTGCCTTTTTACGTGCACGTGGCGATAAGTGGCGGGAGCATGTGTGACAAAGTACACCCCTCTAGGGTAAATTATCTATTTGAATAGCTGCGTCCGCGGATATGGACTACTTGGATACTTGCATTGTTCATAGACAACTTTAAGTGGATACTTTAAAATGCACCAAACAAGTGTGAGTGCTATGGATGGCTTCTCGTAGGAAGACGAGAGAGGATCCATAATGGTGTATTGATATGATGAACATGTGGACTCGTGTGTGCTCTCTCGTAGGGAGACGAGAGAGTAGTGATATGTTGGATACTTTGTCGTAGTCAAGGATAGCCAAAGGTCAAAGCTAGCATTCTATAGTAAACCCCACAATCCCATTCATTGATACATGATGCATATGTAGATAGTTCTGATGTAAGACTTGCTAAGTGTCTTCATACTCACTGTTGCTTATTTACATTTTTGCAGAGATAGACGTTGTTCGGTTATGTTTCTTCTGACGTTGACATCGACGGATTAGCTTGGTAACCCAGAGAGAGGTCTGGCTCCTATGGTAGGGTCGTTGTAGCTTTTCAGGCTCTTCCAGCCGCTTTTGTAGATGTCTGTACTCAGACATGTAAGTTTTGCTTGTTGTTTGTATGCTCTGAATGTTTGGTCATGTGACCCCTTCTACTTGTAACATTGCACTATGTTGGTTCCTCGGAGCCTCCTAAATAAATGTTATGTTGTAGATTTTTGTTGTGATGCCATGTTGTATCTACGTATATCGTGCATCATGCGTGTATGATTGAAATGCGTTGGTATGCCTGGGATTCAACACCTAGTTGTGTGACTTTAGTGGCCTTATTTACGGGGAAATGCCTCTTTGTGCTTGCATCGAGCCTTGGTAGCTTGCTACTGCACCGGACACATTGATTAACCGACATGTATCCTTGTTTGTTGTTGTGTCTGTCCCTTCGGGGAAATGTCTCGCAGTGTAATGGAGTCCCTGTATCCTGCTACGACTCGTCTACATGCAGTGATGACATTTATGTCCCACGGCATAATGGAGTCCCTGTATCTTTCTATGACTCGTCTACACACGCTGACGATCGACACCTGCATTGCTGGGATACGTATGTCTGTCCATGTACGGTTGTGCCACTTGGATCTATAACTACTCATGTCGACCCGGGTTCTTTGATGTGTGAATGCTAGCGACATTTTCATATCCGTGAGCCAAACGACGCAAACGATCCTGGCCAAGGTAAGGTGGCAGTCGTGGGTTACCGCGTGTGAGGCCGCAAAGTGGTGTGATGTGTTACAGGCTAGATTCATATGTCTTAGGATTGGGGTCCCGACACTTACATCCATTACATAACGTTTTACTCAAATATGGCCTTTATGACCAAGTCCCCATAAACTCATAGCAGAAATCTTCAACGATAGCATGAACCCATGCCATCTGCCTTAACCCTACATGCATTCTGACTGGGAAGCGTCCTAGCTCGCACATACGTCACCAAGATACCCTTCATCATAACCCGTGCTTTCATGTTTGGCCATTAAAATAACTAGTGGCAAGACTATGAGTACGTTGAATGTACTCGCAAGCAACCCATGTTGGAACAAGGCAATAACAATGCATGATATAGCACTAAGTAGGTGAGTAATAGAAATCTAAATTTTGGTGCATTGACATGACCAATCAACTTGTAAAAGCATGCATCAACAGTTGCAGATATCTATGTGAACATGTTACAGATATCATCATAAGAAGGGGGTTGAACATTCATATACAATCATCATGTCAAGTCATCCGACTTAACTCAAGTACCATATTTTTCCCAAACACACATGCACCAGTGTCGGGGCAGGATGCACTCGATCATCTATGGGTCCGTAAGCCCCTTTGTGGTTCGGCAGGGGCGAGATCACATGCACAAAGAGCGGAGATGGTGAGACAGCGCGGCGCTCGGGACACTAGAGTTTTACCCAGGTCCGGGCCACTATGAAGCATAAAACCATACTCCTGCTTTTGGTGGATTGATCAGAGGAACATGAAGAACACGCAGAGCTCAAGTTCGGCAAGGGTTGCCTTTCGGGAGCTGCTACGTGATTACAAGTGTCCAAAGGTCTGAATCTTTAGCTAGGCTGCCTTGGGCCTCCTTTTATAATCCAAGGGGCAACCACAACGGCAAAATAGACATTGTCTAGTGCTTATATAGCTAACAATGCTATCATACCTAACTCTGGCACTTAGGACAAAATTCCATAAATGCAGTCTAGGTGGCGTGCGGGGGTGCATCCCCGGCAAGCTTCTACCACCGCTCTAGCTAACTATTGCACCATAGCTTGAGACGCCTCTGGGCGGGTGTAAAGGAGACATAGTTTGTCTTCCAGTGTGTCAACGTATGCTTAGCGTGAGCCACTTAGCCACTTGGGAGCTCGACACCGCATCAACAAGTGACTGGCATTGTGATGCGGTGCAGCAGTGGCCAATCGGTTCGCGCTTGTAGGGTCCTCTTGAGGTTGCGAGCGCCTCGATCCCCAACAGGCACCGGGGACATGCTTCGCACGCTTCAGGACCGTCCTGGGCTATAGAGTTGATCTTACTGGCATTGCTTGGCCTGCTGTAGGCTACTCTTGTGAGAGTCTTGGTCTTGGATGCTTGTTTGGATTGTCCTGGCACTATCTTTCCCCGGTAGGCTCAGGCCATTGGACCGGAGGCTTTATCGTCCGTGCACATGTCAAGGGTAGCAAATACCCCTGTTTGTATACCCCGATAGAAGCCCCTGGGCCTGATCCATACGTGTCAGTTGGCACGCTGGTTTAGGCCCCAAATAGTGCACGAACACACTTCAAAGAAATGCTGCCTTCTCGTCCCATGTCCACTCCACGCAATTACCGCACATCTAGGGTCCTGGAATAGTAGCTGTTGGAGAGTATAAACTGCTAGTAAAAAGAATGGCAGTTTTCCAAAAAGATAGAGAAAAGCCAAGGAAGTTCAAACACAGGGGCGTGTGAGAAATCCCCAAGAGCCTCACCTCTCCTAGCTCCAACCTGATGTCTTAGACGATGAACTCGCACGATCATGAGGAAGAAGATTGCACACGATGATTTACCCAGGTTCGGGCCGCTGCGAAGTGTAAAACCCTACTCTTGCTTTGGTGGATTTCCTCACGAGGAGGTTTGTGGATGAACAAGTACAATGGTGAGTTGCCTCGCGAGGGCATTCTGGTGATCTTACCTCTCTTTTTTCGTGTCCCCTCTCTATGGAGCAGACTGGCTTCTCTTTATAGTGGCCCGGGTCCTCCTCCCTTATTGCTATGGTGGGAAGGGATCCCACAATGGCATAATTCGAAGGGGGACAAGGGGTACATCTTCATCCTGACGAAAGGTGGTCTTCTCCTGCAAAGTAGCCATTGACGATGCAATGGTGGGCTCGGCGATGACATCTATCCTGCAGGGCTCCTGGTCTTTGTCTTGTTGCACCAGAATGGAATCCTTTGGGGGTGCTTTGGGAACATGCGTATGTCCTTGCCCTCTTTGCGCCAAAGGGGAAACTGTATCGTCTGGCATGCTGGTGCCCACTTGTCCACCCTTACATCATCCTTGGCCTCTCGAGGCCGAGCGTCGCATAGGGACCTCCGCCGCTCAGGAGGGGTTATGGGGAGGCCAACTCCCCCGCGGGTCTCGGTGATGCTTCCCTCGCGAAGGCCATGTCTTGAGTGGGTCCGTGTTGGGCTATCTCAGGCCGTCGGAGTGGGCCGCACCCTAGGCCACAGGCCGACAGATCTGGGTACCCCCGTTCCTAGAACACCGACAGCAGCCCCAGGGCTCAAGGCGCGCTCGAGTTGGCTTGTAGAGGAAGCCATTGAAGGTGGCCCGAAGCGCCGCAGGCCCCGATTGCCTATGGGCCAGGCTTAACATGCGACAATATTTGAGAGGCCAATGCCTCCTCTTCCTCACACTGGCTTGGCAACTGTCAGGGATGTCAAATTGCTTGGCACATGCCAACAAGTCATCTTTGTTTCTCATCGATCTCTTCATCTGTTTTCCCCTCTTCCACGGCTTTCGCCTTCTCCGCCAAATCCCTACACACACCCCATCCTGGCCCCTTGCCATGGCCCCCAAGAAGAGAGAGGGTGAGGGCCCGAGGACGTCGGGGACCTCGCCGGCGCGGGAGCCGGCATTGGGACGGTCTTTGGTGGTGAATCTCGAGGGGTTGGAGAAGGTCCGACTGGTGGTTGCCGCTAGCTCCAACGAATGGGGGGCGACAAAGATTCAGCTGGGCTTGTCTCAGGGCGAGCTTGAGGCCACCGTCATCCCCCTTCACCTCCGTGCCCTTCTCTTAGGCTTGCTGCCACTGTTCTCGGGCTTCCTCTTCGCCGTGCTTTCACATTATCAGATTCATGTGCTCCATCTTAACCGAGGCTCCCTCGTCCTCCTTTCGGCCTTCACGTTTCTATGCAAGGCCTTCGTTAGAGTCTCCCCTTCTGTGGCCTTGCTTCACTACTTCTTGTCCCTCGAGTTGATATCGGGGGAACCATGATATGGATGCGTGTCCTGAGAGCAGCCGACACACTAACGGACGGGGCCCTCGACACCAGACTCTCCCTGAGCGTAGAAGGATTCCAGTGGCAGTGGGTTCACATTGATGCTGCTGAGGCCAGCCCCCTGGTTCAACCTCTATCAGTTCCCGCAGTGCCAAATCTTGGGTGGAAGCATGAAGAGTTTGTCGACCCGCGCCTCGTGTGGGTTTTTGTCAGACTGGCAGAGCTGAAGAAGGCAGGCGTGACAATGGTGGTGGTGGTGCGGGAGTTCACATGCCGACTAATTGCTCCCCTCAAACGCCATTCCCGCCCAATGTGGGCCTTCGTAGGCCCTCACGACTCCATGAGGATCCAGGTCCCGTCTCTTTCTCCAAGCATGTTGTGCGAGCTGCTCCGCCGTCTGACCAGCGGTGAACCAAACGAGCTCTCCCGGGGCAGCCTCCCCTTGTATAACCACAAGGACCAGGAGGCCCTCTCCCGAAAGATATCATGCTTCGATGAGTGGGGATTCCTTCCTATGGAGGGAGCACGTCCCTACGGTGACCCCCTCGCAAAGGTCTTAAGTCCTAGGGGTCATATGTCGTGGCTCCTCCCTTGGCTGAGGTGGGGCGTCCTTCGTTGCCCATTCCCCAGGATCTCGTGTCGGCCCAGCCCGGGTTTGAGGGTGACGCCTCGTCGATGAAGGAGGACGCCGCCTCCACTACAGGATGTGTTGGAAATATGCCCTAGAGGCAATAATAAATTAGTTATTATCATATTTCCTTGTTCATGATAATCGTTTATTATCCATGCTATAATTGTATTGATCGGAGACTTAGATGCATGTGTGGATACATAGACAAAACCATGTCCCTAGTACGCCTCTAATAGACTAGCTCGTTGGTCAAAGATGGTTAAGGTTTCCTAGCCATGGACATGAGATGTCATTTGATAACGGGATCACATCATTAGGAGAATGGTGTGATGGTCAAGACCCAAACTACAAACGTAGCATATGATCGTGTGAGTTTATTGCTACTATTTTCTGCATGTCAAGTATCTGTTCCTATGACCATGAGATCATGCAACTCACTGACACCGGAGGAGTGCCTTGTGTGTATCAAACATCGCAACGTAACTGGGTGACTATAAAGGTACTCTACAGGTATCTTCGACGGTGTCTGTTGGGTTGGCATGGATCAAGACTGGGATTTGTTACTCCGTGTGACGGAGAGGTATCTCAGAGCCCACTCGGTAATACAACATCACAACAAGCCTTGCAAGCAATGGGACTAAGTGTTAGTCACGGGATCTTGTATTACAGAACGAGTAAGAGACTTGTTGGTAACGAGGTTGAACTAGGTATGGAGAAACCGATGATTGAATCTTGGGCAAGTAACATACCGAAGAACAAAAGGAACATCATACGGGATTAACTGAATCCTTCACATAGAGGTTCGATAGATAAAGATCTTCGTAGAATATGTAGGAACCAATATGGGCATCCAAGTCCCGCTATTGGTTATTGACTGTAGAGGTGTCTCAGTCATGTCTACATAGTTCTCGAACCCGCAGGGTTTGCACACTTAAGGTTTGGTTACGTTTCGGTAGTATAGAGTTATGCATGGTGGTGACCGAAGGTTGTTTGGAGTCCCGGATGAGATCCCGGACGTCACGAGGAGCTCCGGAATGGTCCATAGGTAAAGATTGCTATATAGGAAGTCCTGTTTTGGTCACCGGAAAAGTTTCGGGCTCATCGGTAGTGTACCGGTAGTGCCGGTAGTGTACCGGGGGACCATCGGGAGGGGTATTTCGACCCAAGAGGATACATGGTAAGTAGGAGGATGAATACCAGACCTTAGTGGGCTGGTGGAAGTCCCACAAAGGCCCATGCGGCTGGGAAAGAAAAGCCCAAAGAGAAAAGGTGGAAAAAGGCAAACAAGGCAAAAAAGGAAGGAGTCCTAGTCCTTCTAGGTTTGGAGGAGGATTCCTCCTCTCCTATCCACTTCGGCCGAAGCCTCCTAGGGCTGGCCCTTTGGACAAGCCTCCACCTCTCTTCCTCTTATATATACTAGAGGTTTAAGGGTTTTTGCACTAGATTTTCAACCACGTGCTACCCTCTCCTCTAGTGCATAGTTTCTCCTCTAGATCGGTTTTCTGCAGTGCTTAGGCGAAGCCCTGCCGGAATAGCTCCACCACCATCGCCGCAATGCCGTCGCGCTGCCGGAGAACTCGTCTACCTCTCCGCTCCCTCTTGCTGGATCAAGAAGGCGGAGATCGTCATCGAGCTGTACGTGTGCTGAACGCGGAGGTGTCGTCCGTTCGGTGCTAGATCAGAAGGACCGTGATCAAGATCGCGAGACGGATCGTGATGAGATCGCGGGACGAATCGTGATTGAATCGCGGGACGGATTGTGATGAGATCTCGGGACGCTCGGCGATTTGGATCGCGAAGACGTTCGACTACACCAACCGCGTTTCTTAATGCTTCCCGCTTAGCGATCTACAAGGGTATGTAGATCCACTCTCCCTCTCGTAGATGCTCATCACCATGGATAGATCTTGCGTGTGTGTAGGAATTTTTTTGTTTCCCATGCAGCGTTCCCCAATAGGATGCCAGGTGCTGGTCAATTATACATCGTCCTCCGGCCCCCGCGTTGGCCAGAAGAGGAAGGTGCCTGGGGGCAGCCGCTCCCCGGCGCCGTGAGTGCCTATGAAGAGGAAGTGGATCGCCGTGGATGAGTAAGTGTCTGCGCCTCCTCAAACTTCCCTTGGTGCTCTCCTTCTGAGCTTCTGTTCCATTGGTTCCATATTGGCAGAGGAAGATCCACATCGCCGGCGCCCCTTCTTGGGGCTGCTGGGCCCCTCACGGCCCCATCTTCCGCTTGCTGCGAAACTCTGGTCGGAAGGGCGCCCGCACCCGAGCCCGTGCGGTCCTCGGGAGGTCTCGAGCATGAGCTTCCCACGATCTTCTTCATCCGTGGCCTCACGATCTCAGGGGACGGGCTATGCCCCCCGCTAACAACCTCCCCTAGGGGTGCGTCGTGTCGTGCCCTTGGGCCCCACTCGAGTGAAGATGTGGGGCTTCGGGAGGCTACCTCCTCCTAAGGTGGATAGGTGGGAATGCCTAGCCCTCGAGCACGCATCGGGGACGAGTGTCCCCTCACATACCTCCCCCGCCCATCCTGGGGAAGGTGGAGATCCTGGTTGAGCCCTCAAGCTCGCAAGTGATCGGAGCGCCGTGCTGCGGGGTTTGCTCTAAAACGGGGCGGAGGCACTGGGACGCCTGGGGGTGGAGCTCGCCGACACCGACACCCGCTTGGAGATGGAGCGCCAGTGCCTCGCGCTGGAATGGCATCGCCTTGGAGTCACTATGAATCTCGGTTGCCTGCAGCACGAGCGCGCCCATGCAGATGCCGAGGGGTCCCTTGCCACGGCGGTGGAGGCTCGCGATCGCGCCCTCACTGAGGCTCAAGCTACTGACAGCCAACGCAAGGCCTGTGAGGAACGCTTTGAGGAGCTTCAGGCCTTGAACACTACCCCTGAAAGGTGAATCCAGGCGCGGAAGGCCACACTTGATGGCCTGGCAATCGAGTTCCCCACTGGCCATGCAGACCCCCGCATGCCCGAAGACGCGTTGGTGATGGAGGCACTGGAGCAGAGCCTGGAGCAGGAGAGGCTGGAGGTAAGGGAGCGCTAGGTGTCGCTTGATGACAAATCCCTCGCCACCCGCAAGGTGCAGGTTCAGGATCCCTCGACGACAAGGTGGTAGAGGTTCGGCACTCCCTGCTACCACTTGAGCTGGCGTTGGTTTTCCCTTGAAGAGGAAAGGGTGATCTATCGAAGTACTCCCTCCGTCCGGAAATACTTGTCTTAGAAAAGGATGTATCTAGACTTATTTTAGTTATAGATATGTCCGTTTTATTCATTTTTAGGACAAGTATTTCCGAACGGAGGGAGTAGATAAGTATTTCCCTCAGTTTTTGAGAACAAAGGTATCAATCCAATAGGAGGAACAAGCAAGTCACCAAATGGATGCACCTACACAAACAATCAAACTCTTGCACCCAACGCTATAAAGGGGTTGTCAATCCCTTCAAGTGTACTTGCAAGGATTGGATCTGAAAGATATAGATGTAAACGAGTGCGGAAAGTAAAAGATAAATAAATTGCAGCAAGGTATTTTTGGTATTTTTGATTTATAGATCTGAAAGTATATGATGGAAATAGACCCTGGGGGCATAGGTTTCACTAGAGGCTTCTCTCTTGAAGGCAAATATCATGGTCGATAAACAGATTATTGTCAAGCAATTGATAGAAAAGGGAATAATTATGTAGTTATCCAAGGCAATGATCATGCATATAGGCATCACGTCCATGACAAGTAGACCGAAATGATTCTACATCTACTACTATTACTCCACACATCGACTGACTCCTGCCTGCATCTAGAGTATTAAGTTCATGAAGAACAGAGTAACGCATTAAGAAAGATGACATGATGTAGAGGGATAAACTCAAGAAATATGATAAAAAAACATCTTGTTACCCTTGATGGAAACAATACAATACATACCTCGCTACCCCTACTATGTCACTGGGTGAGGACACCGCAAGATTAACCCAAAACCATGCACTTCTCCCATTGCAAGAATTACCAATCTAGTTGGCCAAACCAAACCAATAACTCAAAGAGACTTACAAGGATATGAAATCATGCAAATAAGAAATCAGAGGAGATTCAAATAAGATTCATGGATAATCTGAACATAAACTCACAATTCATCGGATCTTGACAAACACACCACAAAAGAGGATTTCATCGGATAGATCTCCATGAAGATCATGAAAAACATGGTATTGAAGATCAAAGAGAGAGAATAAGCCATCTAGCTACTAGCTATGGACCCGTAGGTTTGTGGTGGACTACTCACGCATCATCGGAGGGGCAATGGAGTTGATGTAGATGCCCTCCGTGATCAAAACCTCCTCCGGTAGATTACCGGAAAATGCTCCAAGATTGGATCTGTCGCGAACGGAGGCTTCCGACGGCGGAAAAGTATTTGTGTGTCTCTTTTTGATGTTATGGGAATATTTGGGTATTTATAAGCCAGAGAATAGGGTTAGGAGACCTGCCAAAGAGCGACAAGCCTGCTAGGCACGGCCAGGGGGGCACGCCAAGCAGGCTTGTGGCGCCCTGGCACCTCCCCCGACGTGCACTCCAAGATTCCTCGACTTGTTTCCTTCCAGAAAATTCATTCCGAAGGTTTTATTCTGTTTGGACTCCGTTTAAGATCCCATATCTGCAAAACTCAAAAACAAGGAAAAAGCAAAAACTGGCACTTGGCTCTAGATTAATAGGTTAGCCCCAAAAATAATACAAAATAGCATATTAATGCATATAAACATCCAAAACAGATATTATAATAGCATGCCATCATCAAAAATTATTGATACATTGGAGACCTATCACTCCCTTCTCTAGGTTTATCGCGCCAAGTTGAAGCTTCGGGAGTATCGTTTCTTCAGGCGACGCGACCAGCTAAAGAGCAAGGCGAACAACCTCATGAGGAGGTTAGTGGTGGCGGAACGACGCCGGGAAGCCGCGGTGGATGCCCAAGCGGCTGCCGAGGCCGAGCTATCCTCCCTCTTCAAGAAGGTGAATGGTGTGACCTCCCTCGTGGAGAAGGCTTCAGACGAGGCGAGCCGGGTCCACGGCCTTCAGCACAAGCATTCCAAGATGTTCCAGTCCCTCGAGAAGAGGGCCCACCGGGCCTTGAGTGACATCTGCGGCGAGAGCGTCGCAAGCCCCCTCATCCCCGACGATGTCGGGTACCTAGGCTTCTTCTTCAGGTTCGTGGAGCGCCTTGAAAGGGGCGTGGAGAAGATCAACGAACTTGCAGAGGAGAAGTGGTGTGACTGCCTTGCACAGGCGGCCTCACGTGTCTTCAGCCATCTCCTTCGCTTTGACCTACACTTCGACTTCGAGGCAGTGCTTGCTCCTGTACCTGAAGTGATTTGCTTCGCCCTTGTCGAGTGGGTTGAGGACCACGTGAAGGACTTGATAGAGGAGCTTTTCCGATGAACCGGAGGACCATGCTAGAGAAAGGAAGCACGAGGTCGATGGTGGTGGTGATGAAGAGAGCGATGACGGCTGGACGCCTCAATGCGCAGTCTTCTTGTTTACCTGCCAGGGTTATGAACGCAGCCTAGTGGCAACTCTAATGTATTTTGAAAAATACCTTTTGAGGGTGCCCCATATGACGAGGCATTTAGCGCAGCGATCCCCTTTGCCTAGTATTCCATCCGATCCGAACGACCGTGCCTAGAAGGTTGTGCACCCATGCAGGCGCAGGTCTCGACGGAGCTCAGGATTAAGTCCCTTGCAAACCTAGCCTGCTTCTTAGCATCAGTTAAAACTTCCTTCGGAGCATAGCGAGAAAGATTGCTGAACTCACGGCTATAGGCATCCACTGACAGTCCGCCCTGGGTGAAAGCACAAAATTCCTCTCTCTTGCGATCCATCAGCCCTTGTGATGGGTACGAAATGTTGCACTAAATTCTGCCCAAGTTGGTGCGGGGCCTGCAGGACGCATGGCTTCATAATTTTCCCACCAGATATTGGCGGGTCCTTCCAGGAAGTAGGTTGCAAAGGTCACCTTGTTGGCCTCGGACACATTGGCAGCCCAGATCTTATGGAACATGCTGGTCAGACAGTCATCTGCGTCGAGTGGGTCGACCGAATGATGATACTTAGGTGGGCACAGCGTGACGAAATCACCGAGTGACACGCCATCATTGAGATCATTGCGGGAAGCACGCATTGTGTTTTGCTCAATTCGTTCTAGCAGCCTGTTGGTCTCTCTCTTGTTCCTTTCGGCTTCAAGCATCACTTCTGCCAAAGAAGGAGCATGTGGCAGGTCCTCTTGCCTTGGTTGGCTTCCCTCGCCCTGCTCGGGGGCAGGAATGGGGTTATTCCTAGTTGCCACCATCTTGGGAAAACAAACCCACAGCTTAAACATAGAGGACATCAACTCTAAGACATGAGATAAGGAATGTACTGGACAACATGGCATGCAGGGTAAACATCCAACAACATGGAAACATCAACTGTCCTATGAACACCATGATTCATACACACCATGACATAGTTCAGTACAAGCCCAAGCTGAAAACAAACTACAGAGAGATGACACAACTCATCGGAGGCATTACAAGCTTCCTATACATTATCTATCTACACCTCCGGAAGTCAACTCTCAACCTTGGTCATATCCCACAAGACACGCAGGACTGTGGCGATACGACTACTAACATACTAGTACTAACATCCACGTACTCAAGCATCGCCGTAGAATGCCTCATACAGGTTACCCCCATGACCCGGAAGCTGAACCTGAGGATCTAGAAACACTCCAGCCTGTGATCCCTGGGAACCGTAAGGACACGGATGTGGCCTTGGTCCCCTTGCTGGCGGCAATAGCGGTCCTCGAAGAGGTGTGATGCCTCCAACATCGGGCCAGTCTACGCGTGCTGGCAGATGAGTCCGCGATGGGTTCAACATCTCCAAATCTCCATAGCATGTCTGCACGACAGGTTCCAACTGCGTTAGGGCTGTCCAAAGTCGTGCACGGGTAGCATAAAGCTCCATGCGAAGGGCACGTGCATCATTATCCCTGTTCTCCAATATCTGAGCGGTCACCTGCAGCCTAGGGTCCTCATGGGAATGATCACAGTAGGCTGCGCTAAAATAACCATCCTCTCCTTCCATGGAAGCAGGAACATAACAGAACTCTGTGTTCTGAAGCGGACCATGGTGAAACCTCATGATAGTCAGCATGGTGTAGGCGGCCTCCTGAACTGCCATATCTATGGTGACACCTAGTCCATAAATCCAGTGAAGCGGCTCTGCAGCTCCAGGATATGAAGGATATATCTTAACAGTACACAAATACTAACTCTGGTTGAAATCTCGATGTTGTTCCTCCACTATGTACTCTGGGTACCAACGATAGCCAGCCTCCATCATAACTCTAACCAACACGGCCGTGTGACCCGGTACATCGATGCACCTGGTCAGACGGACCACCTGACGAGAAGGACGAGGGGGCATCTGAAACAGAGAATGATGCAAAGACATTAGAGACTCTAGCAGAAATTGGACAGCATAATGGTTGTAATTGCTCAAAAAGGATTTTGAGACATCTGCAAAAGATTGGAAAATCATAACCACTCGACTTTCTAGACTCAAATCTCTTCTCCATCTGTTTGTCACACCAACAATACTTGAGTACCGATATTCTCTTGCAAACAAGCTAGCTATTAGTCCATGGTTGGTAACTCGTCATCCTAAGCAATAAATGAGAAGCCTAGTTCTTATCCCTGTAGGACAGATGAGAAAGACTCAGAATAGAATAACTTGGGAAGAGGAATGAAAAGAGCCTTACGTTCCCTTCCACAATCAATTCCCCTACTTTTCTATAGTGTTCCTAGACTCAACTTTGACCGGTTTGGCTTGGTAGTCCTACAGTCAGTCAGGCTCTGATACCAACGCTGTCGGGACCCTGATCCTAAGTCATATCAATCCAGACTATAACATATCACATTACTTTGCGGCCTCACGCATGGTAAGTTCCACGGCTGTAGCCTTACCTTAGCCGGGACCGTTTGCGTCTTTTGCCTCATGTATGTGAACATGTCGTTGGCAATCAAATGACAGAGAACCCGGGCCAACATGACTAGTCATAGAACCCAAATGGTACATCCGTACGGAAATAGGCATACGTAACCCAGCAATGCAGGTGTCGTCCCCAAGCGTGTGTAGAGGAGTCATAGCAAGCTACAAGGACTCCATTACGCCGTGAGACATAAATGCCATCACTGCACGTAGACGAGTCGTAGCAGGCTACAGGGACTCCATTACACTACGAGACATTTCCCCGAAGGGACAGACACAGCAGCAAAGAAGGATACATGCTGGTCAATCAATGTGTCTGGAGCAGTAGCAAGCTACCATGGCTCGGTGGAAGCTCAAAGAGGTAGTTTCCTGTAAAGAGTACTACTAAAGGCACACAACTAGTTGTCGGATCCTATACATACCGTTGCACGTCACACGTATGCACGACATGCCCGATATGCATAGATACAACCATGGCATCACAACATAACCATACAACAACTTTTATTTAAGAGGCTCAGACGATCCTTGCATTATATGTTCTTACAGATAGGGGTCACATGACCCGACACTCAAGTCATACAAACAAGTTCTTACAAACCAAGTGGAAGCATAAAGCTGTCTGAGTACAGACAGATGAAAGGGTAAAAAGGCACATGGTCTGACTATCTACAGCCCGCCACAGGCATAAGGTCGTAGCTGGGACACCAGCTATTCGGCATCGTCGACATCTAGGAAGAACCCACCCGATTGTTCCTGGGTCTGATCTACAACATTAATTAAGCAAACATGAGTACAAACGTACTCAGCAAGTCTTTAAAGCAGACCTAGACTATTCATGCTCATGTATCAACAAGGGGGGGGGAGTTTACGCAGCAGTGCCAACTTTGACTCATGGCTACCCTACACTACCCAGTTTTAACTCTTTGTTTAAATTTTAGATATCGCACACGAGTCCACTACTCCATGACAATACACCACCATGGATTCAATTCCCTCTCTTGGGAGAGTGCCATCCACGATACTCACACTTGTCTTGATATTTTTATGAGTATCCATTTGATTATCTATGAACAACATAAGTTTTCCAAGTAGTCCATATCCGAGGACGCGGCTATTCGAATAGTTTCATACCCTGCAGGGGTGTACTTCTTCACACATGCTCTCGCCACTTATTGCTGTGTGCTCATAAAACCAGGCACCTCGGCAACCTTCAAGCGGAAGCCCAGCGAGGGAGTTGGCCACGACCATCAATCACATAAGACCTCTAGTCCAGGCTATCGCCTATTTGAGACTGAACCCGCACGGAAGTCCGGCCGAAGTTTCCGCTACGGCCCCAAATGATGTGTGCAGGGTTCCCAAGCCCACCATTCAGGTGACCCTTGGTACACCGTGCCACTGCCTACCGCGTCGTAACCCACCCCTAGGGTCAGCGCTACGCATGACCTCCAACATGCTATCAACACCAGAAACTACTTGCAACTCTTGGACCAAGGACTGAGCGATTGATAAGTCGAGGGGGTCAATTATGTATCCCAACGTGTGGTAGTAACTAGTCTTGGATCACAAACACGGAACTCAGTTCCTAAGAACGGTCCCAATGAGACAACTCGCTATGTACTCCTACATAGCCTCCCATCGCTACCTTTACCAAATCGGGTTCATCATAAGCTTATCACATCGGAACAACAATGTTTCACTCTAGTTCATCACCTAGATGAATCAGACCTGACACAATTCTAAGCATAGCAAGCATAGCAGGCAAAGTAAGCTAAGCACATCATGGCACAAGCATCTACCAGGTATGCTAGGTTGCAAGGTTTAGCTATTTACTATGACAATGACAGGTCATGCATAAGAATAGGTTCATCTACCGTGTATGACAGGCAAGTGAACGTTTTTCCTAATGCAATAAACAAGAGTAGGAGCGAGAGAGTGGGATGTTATCAGAATGATCAAAGGGGTTGCTTGCCTTGCTGGGTAGCGGAAGGTTCTCTCCTTCGTTGGAATACTTGGGGGTATCCTCAAAAGCAGGGCCTACCGCAATGCAGATAAATAGCATTCAATACACGCAAGTGCAACAATATGATGCATGATCATGACATGGTAGCATGTATGTATGATCTAGTGCAACTAGTGTCCAAGTTAATTTGAAGGGAGTTTGAATATAGGTTCAAAATTGTTCTTCATTTCAAATTCCATATACTAACCTATTAGCAAATGTCAATGTTCTTCTACATAGGTTGCTCTAACATGCATGATAATAGTACCATTGGATTCATTGGATTTTTCTGATAAATTTTCATATATAAATTACTTTCATCTGATTTACAGATTAATTTATATGAATTTTTAAAGTTTTAAATAATTTCTGGAATTATTTTTAAACTGGAAAAGGAATTAATGGCGTCAGCCTGACGTCACTTTGACGTCAGCTGGTTGGCTGACCAGGCTAGGTCAAACCTGACGTGCGGGGCCCGCACGTCAGTGACACATGCTTAATTCCCGCGCTGACCAGCATTTGACCCGCATTTGGGGCCCACTGGTCAGCGGCTGGAGCCTAATTAATCAGGGTGATTAGCCCTTGATGGTTAGCCACGTCAGCGCCCACCAGAGCGGGGCCGACGGCGACCAAAAATACGGCGGCGACCCACCGGAGTTGCGCCTCTGGCGACCATTTGGCGCGCGGAGGGCACCGGGAGGTAGCCCGTGCATGCGCGCGTCTAGCGGGGCTGCAGAGGGGGCCCGAGGTCGCCGGAGATGACGACCACGTCGAGCTTGGCGGCGGCGGCGGCTCGGACAGGAACGACTACTGTGCTACAAGCCGCGGGAGGAGGAGCTGAGGGCGGCTACGAGCTCCTAGAGGCGCTACGAGCACGAGCCCGTGGCTAGGAGCGAGCTTTGGCCGCTGTGGCCACGGCTATGCCATGGCCGGCGGCAAGCTCCGCTCGGCTCTGGCTACCAACGGGGCTAGAGAAGGGAAATGGAGAGGGGAAACGGCTCAGCGGCGGCTGAGCCTATCCTCTCACCAGCACGACGAGGAGGCGGCCAGGCAAGCAAGGAGGAGGAGGCCAGTGTGTGGCCACCACCGGCTACGGGGGCAGCACATAGCTGCTTCTCCTCCTGGCAAGAGGAAGAAGACGTTGCTGCCCCTGTGGGCTGGGCCTCTTCTTCAGGTAAGCCCAGGTGGGCTTTCTTCCCCCTTTTTTATTTCAATTCTTTTCTAACTTCTGACATTTGTTTTATTTTAATTTCAGGCACATATGCTATTTTAAAATATCCCAAATATTTTATATATTGAAGTTTGAATATTTCAAACTTATCCAAAAAGTTTTAGGATATTTTGAAAACTAAACTAATGATAATGCTTTATTTGATATTTTCAGTAGCTTTATCATTTACTTTTAAATTGCTTCAGTTGTTCAAATATTTAAAATGACCCCTGTTATAACCATGTCCATATTTATCAGACATAGGGAACATTTTTAAAGGGCATTTTGGATTTGTTGAATTTTCACCAACTTTGAATTATTTTGATTCAATGTGAGCTTGGGGTTTCTTTTAGTCCCCATTTCATGTAGATGCAAAATTGAAACATGATGCAACACCCATGCTGTCCTATGACATCTAGCTAGGGATGTGACATTGCTACCAAAGATGGTGATACCCCTTCCCTCCAGAAGAAAAACGCAAAAAAAAACACCAAATTTTATTTCTAGAAGACGACAAATTCAAATACAAAAAGGAGCAAGCAATAGCCGCGTCTGGACCTAGGCTAGTCTTCGTCTTTTTCTTTGTCTTCTCCTAGCGCGGAGCATAGGGCATCCGAGTTGCATGGGCATAACCATTGGAGGGCAGTGTTGTCCGCCAGCGCGAAGCATGGGGCTTCCACTTGGGCATGGGAAGGAACCCCTCCACGTCCTAGGGGGGCTCCGGGCATATACATCCCACTCATTATTACGTGAGAGTGTCACGGGATGGTCCTGGGGGTGTACAGGGAGCTCCATGTCCCTCGGACATGAAGCCCACTTCTTGCCCCCATGCTTGGTGTGGCAAAGTAGGGTCGGCTCCGGACGGGTCCTCGAGCGGGGGGGGGGGGGGGGGGGGGGCTCACGCTCTCCGCTGGGAAGGCCCGCCCTGGGAAACGACCTCGGGCATTCCAGAGCCCGTGGTCGGATGCCATCATCGTAGTGATCTCGTAGCCCCCTGTGTTGCTGGATGGGCCCAGTGGGCCCCTTTTGCTACGCGCGAGGCTGACACCCAAGGAAGTGCCCCAGCGTGCCGCGCTGGGATGCCCAGGGGGCTCACGCAAGTACGCGATACCCCGTCCCTAGGTGGACCGAGCCAGACCTGGGGACATGGACGAGTATGTGATGCCTCGGTGGTGATCGAACGAAGCCTGACCCGGACACATGGGCGTGTTTTCCACCCTCCGTCTCCAAGCAAACAACGCAGGCCCCGGAGACATGGGCGTGTGTTCCACCCTCTGTCTCCAGGTTGGGATCACCTGGCCTAGGGACATGGGCATATGTTCCACCCTCCGTCTCCAGGCTGGGGTCGTCCGACCTGGGGACATGAGCATGTGTTCCAGCCTCCGTCCCCAGGCAAGTGACCCCCGGTCCACATACCCAGGTGCCTGCTCAGGGAAGCTCCCTACCAGCGGGTGTGCCTCACGAGGCTGCCAATGTCGGGCATCCTCGCGAGACCAACCCCGCAAGCCGCCCTCGTGAGGCGGTGCATACCAGCCTGAATGAGAGCTGCTCGTGACATCGCGTACGGTCCTCCTACTGTCGTGGTAGCCGGCATTGCTCCCTTTGCAGCCCGAGTGGTCGTCAACATGGTCGTTGTAGAGTTGCTTGAGTCCCTAGGCGCCGGTGTAGATGAGCCTTCGGGCTCCGTCCCTGGGCTCGATGGGCATGCTTCGAGGTGCGAGGCGACGCCCTTCCCGCGCGTCCAGCAACCCCATGGGTCCTCATCGGCACCTGGGGCCAACTCCTGCATCCCCGGCGACTTGGGCCAGACCCCCAGCTGGCGCAGGTCACAACGGACTTCCCAAGCACGTCTGCATGACCCCGGCGTTGGGCCTGTCGGTTGAGCGAGTCCACGAGTGCGAGCCCCCAGGCTTGTCCCGTTGGGATGCACCTCGGTCTTACCGGTGGTGGTAGCGCACCTGGGCGCGCGTCATGCCTGGGTGCGTGTCGTGCCCAGTCATTGCAGCGACCGCGCACAACATGGAGATGTTGTAGTTCATGGGCCACAAGGAGCGCGACACGCCTATGCATCGGGTCATGGCAGACTCGGGAGGGCGATGACGCGGTCCGGATGCGGGGAAGGGCCGATGCGACGAGAACATGCCATGCAGTTGGTGAAGGCAGGAGCCCCTAGCGTCTGTCTTGGGCCCAGCTAGTGATGGCGCCCACCAATGGGGAGGGAGGGAGACGCGAGATGCCGTGGCCCGCTAGCACCGCCCGTGCCATGCGAGAAGCCCACCGCTCAGCACGGCTTGGTGTCATTTTGCCATGGATGCGGCAAGGAGATGCGAGGTGAGGCTTGTGCAAGGATCCCCCCTCCCCCAACTGGCATGCCAAATGTCGAATCTCGGGCTTCGGAAAACCCAAGGAAGTTCGAACACAGGGGCATGTGTGAAGATCCCCAATAGCCTCACCCCACCTAGCTCACAACCAGATGGCTTAGACAATGAAATCGCACGATCACGAGGAAGAAGATTGCACACGATGATTTACCCACGTTTAGGCAGCTGCAAAGCGGAAAACCCTACTCCTGCTTTTGTGGATTTTCTCATGAGGAGTTTGTGGATGAACTAGTATAGTGGTGAGTGGCCTCATGAGGGCGTTCTGGTGATCTTGCCTCTTTTTTTTCGTGTCCCCCCTCTATGGAGCAGCCTAGCCTCTATTTATAGTGGCCCGGGTCCTCCTCCCTTATCACTAAGGCGGGAAGGGATCCCACAATGACGAAATTCGAAGGGGGGACAAGGGGTACATCTTTATCCTTACGAAAGGTGGTCTTCGCCTGCAAAGTAGCCATTGATGATGTAGTTGTGGGCTCGGTGATGACATTTGTCCTGCAAGGATCGTGGTCTCGGTCTTGTTGCACCAGAATGGAAACCTTTGGGTGTGCTTTGGGAACCTACGTACATCCTTGCCCCATTTCCACCAAAGGGGAAATTGTACCGCCTGGCATGTTGGTGCCCACCTGTCTAGCCTTACATCATCCTTGGCCTCCCGAGGCCGAGTGTCGCATAGGATCTCCGCTGCTCAGGAGGGGGCCTAGGGAGGCCTACTCCCTCGCAGGTCTTGGTGTTGCTTCCCTCGCGAGCTTAGGTCTCTCACGAAGGCCATGTCTTGAGTGGGGCCATCTTGGGCCGTCTCTGGCCGGCGAAGTGGGCCGTGCCCTGGGCCACAGGCGGGCAGGTCTGGGTACCCCGTTCCTAGTACACCGATAGTGCAGGTCCCCTAAATAAAACAGGGCAATGTAGAGGTGAAAGCACAATATGCTCCCTTGAGGGTTTTGATAATTCATGACAACACACATTGTCTCTTGGACTAATACTTTTATCAAGTGTATTTCAGATAAAGTCCACAGAGAAGGTTGGATAAGGAGTGTGAAGACTATCCCCAATAAGAAGAAGGAGAAGGAATAGCAATTGCAAACTTTCTAGCAAGAGGACTCTATATTTTACTTTGTGAGAAATCACTTTGAGTCCATAGGAAAAGCCAATACTATTAAAAGGGGGTAAGCTACTATTGCTGAACAAGATGCTCCACGTGCACAAGTGATAGTCACAGAAAATGCCCACAAACTCTTCCACAAGTTTGTCCAATCATTTCATGAAAATCGGTGTAACCAACTTCTTCCACTCGGTCCCACCGTTTCCCATCTCACATAGAGCCGTGAAACCCTAGAACATTTGTGCAACCAATTCTGTTTCGGTGCCACTGAGTTCAACTTGCCAACTTTCTGTTACCTCGATTCACAAAATTGGAAGCTCCGAGTTTTTGCATTGGCGTCACCGAGATTTGGATTCTGACTGTTGGACACCTTATCGGTACCGTCGAGATTTCTATATCGGTCTCATAGAGATTCAAAAGTTTCTACCTTTGGAGCAACTCGGTACCATCGAGATTCACACATCAGTGTCACCGAGATGGTCACTTTAGGTGTAACGGTTGGATTTTTGGAGATGCCTATATATACACCTCCACCACCACTCACTCGCAAGAGAAGCACTCAGAACAGATCCCCACTTATCTCATTAGACTTTCCGATAGAGAGACACCTACTCATGTGTTGAGATCAAGCCGTTCCACTCCAACCATATGAATCTTGATATCTAGCCTCCCAAAGTTGCTTTCCATCCAATCAATCTCTTCCACCAAAGCCAAATTTGTGAGAGAGTGATTGAGTGTTGAGGAGTCTATCATCTTGAAGCACAAGAGCAAGGAGTTCGTCGACATTATCGATCCTATTACCATTTGGAGGGTGGTGCCTCCTAGATTGGCTAGGTGTCGCTTGGGAGCCTCCTACTTTTTGTGGTGGAGTGAACCAAGAAGTTTGTAAGGGAAAGGAGATCGCCTACTTCAAGAAGATCTTGTCAGCGTTCTAGGAACGGGGGTACCTAGCCCTACCTCCCTGCGACCCAGGACATGGACCACTTTGTTAGCTGGGCGTTGCCCGGTGCGGCTCTACTCAAGACAAGGCCCTCGCGAGGACCCTGGGCTTGTGAGGAAGAGTAACACCAAGACCAACAAGGATGGGCCTCCTCATGCCCCCTCCTGAGCGGCGGATATCTCTATGCAGAGCCCGACCTCAGGAGTCAAAGGTGACGCAAGGAAGGATAGGCAGGCGCCAGCATGCGAGGCGGTAAAGTTTCCCCTCCAGTTCAAAGGGATCAAGGACGTATGAGGGTTCCCAAAGCGCTGCCCAAAGGTTTCCATTTCAGTGCAACAAGACCACGACCGCGAGCCCCGTAGGGCGGATGTCATCGCCGAGCCCACCACTACATCATTGACAACCACTTTGCAGGCGAAGACCACCTTTGGCCAGGGCGCGGATGTACTCGTATCCCCCTTCAAATTTGGACATTGTGGGATACCATCCCACCATTATGATAAGGGAAGAGGACCCGGGCCACCGCTATATAGAGAGGCTAGGCCACACCGTAAAGTGGGCCGATCCAACACTTAGCCACTCGACGAACCACCACAAGGCAGAGAGCCAAGAACACTACTTGAGCGCCCTCGCGAGGCTTGAGCCCTCTGTACTAGTTCATACACCACACCTTCACGAGAGGCAATCCACTAAAGCAGGAGTAGGGTGTTACACTTCACAACGGCCCGAACCTGGGTAAACAGTCGTGTTCATCTTCTGTCTCGTAATCGTGCGAGTTCGCCGTAGTAACCATCGAGTAGCGAGCTAGGTTGGGCGAGGCTGTAGGGAACCTTCGCACACGCCCCTGTGTACGAACTGTGAGGGTTTTGTGGAGCCCGAAATTCGACATTTGGTGCGCCAGGTAGAGGTGTGCCGGAATCTTCTTCAAGCCTCGCACTTCCCCTGCTCCACCACTCCGATGGACGGCGCCCAACAAGCTTCCCCCAACTGTGGTGAACTAGCTTCCGTTGACCCCACCGCCACCGCTTGAAACCCACACCCTAGCGGCATAGTGCTGGGCGACCAATATCAGGCCACCAACATTACCTCCGCCGTCGCCGCCCCTCGTGCCGCCCAAGCACACGGCAGGCGGGCGACACCTTTAGCATCTGCGTCGCGCTGCACCTACGTGGGGGACCTCGACACACATGATGTGTTGCTGCTGGCAAGCGAGATGCTCCACCACCGCTCGACGCACGGGGGCTTCGACGCGTGGGCCGACCACGTCGCAGAGCTGGTCGCCGTCACGTGGAGGGTTGTGGCTCCTCACTCTTCTCCAGGCGTTGGGGGCTCGTTCGTTGCGCCTACTCCCCAGCCCACCAGCGGCACGCCCCCTTCAACCATGGCCAAGCCCGGGCAGGGCCCGCCACAAGCCGTGCTCCTTCTCCTTCGAATTCCGGTAACTAATTTCGGGGTGCAGCTTGGCCACAACGGTCGAGCACCCAAAGGAAACAATGGGGCACCCCATGCTCGCACCAATGCGTGCCCTCACGACCCAGTGGATCTTCAACAACCCGGATTGACCAGGCGAGAGCGTGCCATCCTGCGTAGGGAGCAAATGGCACATGTGTCCGGGCAAAGAAGCAACAACAGTGAAGGCGCGTCAGATCGTCGAGGAAGGAATTCACGTCAGGAGGCACGCAGCTCACCCAGCAGCGGTGGCAGAGGTAAGCAACTTCACTCTGAGGCTCGACGGAGGAGGGTCTGCGAGCTACGCGCGCAGGGCAGCGCCCCACCGCCGCCTGGAGGGACCGTCCCTGGCGTCCCACCGGATGGCTCAGGAGGAGAAACGGGCCCTTATGTGGAGCCCTACGTACCATGCTATGTCGTGCCCAGGGATACCGGCCCGAATCAGGCACCTATCGCAGGCGCGAGTGCCCCCCAAGGATAGGGGAAGCCCCGAACGTACTCCCTGAGCCAGGCTTGGGGGCTTCCCCTGATGAAGCACCAAGTTTGGACATAGCAAGCAGGAGAAGGAGGGAGGACGTCACTAGGCCAGTGGGGGCGTGGCGCAAGCTGTCGCCCCCGCAAGCACGCATCGCCGAGCCGAACCAGGGATGATGCCCTGGGGGAAGGGCAACAAGACACAGGTAACCCGGGCCACCCGTGGCAAATGGGACACCATCACAGCTTCAGGAGGCTGGGCCTCATAAGGCCCTCGAGGTAATGGTCGGACACCGCCTAAACACCTCCGAGGCGGCTTCATCAACAAAACACCCTTATGGCTGCGCCAGATGCATTATACTCATGTTTGGGCTGCAGGAGCGCAATCCTGCAGCTACGTGGGGAACAATGCATTCAGGTTTGGATCATAGGGGCACACAACTGAGCAGAAATGCACGGGATGGCTCTTGACGGAGTTGGGAGCAACCGGGCCGGGTGCCCGGGGGCTTGCCCAGCTATCTACGGTCATGACACTCTCACGTAATAATGAGTGGGTTGTATACGCCCGGAGCCCCCCGAGGACGCGGAGGAGTTCCTCCCACGCAATGTGGCAGCCCCATGCTCCGCACTGGCAGATTAGTAAACACTGCCCATCAATGGATATGCCCATGAGATGTGGATGTCCTACGCTCAATGCTGGGGGGAAGACAAAGACTAGCCTAGGTGTCGGACGCGGTGTTTGCTTGCTTCTTTTTGTGTTCGAATTGCCACTTTTTGGAATGAAGTTTCATGAGTTCAGAGTTCTATATTTAAAATAAAAAGGGGCGGGGACTTTTCTCTCATTGCACTCTCTTTTTTCCCAATCTTGAGTTATCTTTCTTATGGATTGATGTTTTGCAAGAGGCCGCACGTTACGGCCCTCTCCGGGGCACCTCAGACCTGGATAGAGAGGCCCTGTCGCCTCAGGGACTTGCGTCTTTTGGCAGACGACCCCCGCTTGGGGGCTCCGACCGTGGCATAGCACCACAGCATGGAGTCGCGGGAGGCCCCAGTACTTGGGCCTCCTAGGGCAGAACCCGACAGGGCGGAATGGGGGGCGCTCAAGCATCAAAGGGGGCTCTTGAGAATCACGCCTTAGGAGCCATACCAGTCATATAGCCACTCGACACCCTCGATGTTGTCCTTGGTGATCCGGTCGGCATCGAGGGTATCAAGGCCTCACCTCGTGGTTGCTTCCTTGGTGATCCGGTCGTATACCATGATGGTAGGGAAATGTTAGGGACTGAGACTTGTCAACGTAGAGCTGCTTGAGTGTCAAAGGGGCTCCTGAGCAGTATGCCTCAGGAGCCTTACCGGTCATATAGCCACTCGCCCCTCGATGCCATCCTTGGTGATCCAGTAGGCATCGAGGGTGACGAGGCCTCACCTCGTGGTTGCAACCTTGGCCAGTCGTAAACTTAGGTGGTAGGGAAATGCGCGGGACTGGGACCTGCAGACATAGAGCGCAGGAACGGCCCCCAACACATCCCATTAGTAAGCAAGGAGAAGCGCCCCAGGCGGAATAACGGATTACCTGGACAACCCAGCCATGCCACGAGATCATCAATAGCCCACAAGCTAAGTACACTACTGAATGAAGCAAGAGTTTCCTGATCTAACAGTACCCCGAAGATGTGGCGATGGTTGGGCGCACTAATATGAGGATGCAGGTACTACGGGCAAACATTGCGCGATTACTAACACCCCTAAGGCCTGAAGCGATAGGGAAAACAACATGGGTACAGAGGCCCAGCGGCGACAGGTTGCAAGGCCACGAACCCGGGGCTGGCATCCACAGGCCGCCCCTCAGGAGGGGGCACCTCGCAAGGACCCGGCCAGCCACCATCATTAGGCCGTATCGACGACGGCGCCAAGCTTCGTGCGAGAAAACTAAATCGCATAACTACAAGCGGCCAATAGTGATTCAAGGACAAGAAACAAAGATAGTGGTAATGCGCAAAAGATTAACGCCCACGGGGTCCAAGTTCGTTTTAAACTGTTATAGGTACCAGGAGAAAGAAGCAGGGGGAGCCAAGGCCGAGGAGTCATTGTCTGAGTCAACGGCCGCCACAACACCGAGGCCTCCTTCCCCTCCGGGAGGGGGCACCTAGATGAACCGCGCGACCAAGGCATCCAAGTGCGGGCGCACCTCGTCTCGGAGAGGCCTCTGGAGCCCCTCGGGCACCCGCTCCATGATGCACTGGAGGTCGAGCTCCGGGACGAGGCGACGCTGGTTAGAGAAGACGTGCGTCGAGGAAAGCTCCAGGAGGTCTCGTGCGTCGGCCTCGCTATCCACATTCACGCGGGAGACGCCAGTCTCCAGCATCTCCATCACCTGGCGGAAGAAGTCGAGGTAGCCACCGTCGCCCTACACGTTGGGGAGGGCGGGGGCTTCCCCGATGAACTGGCTCACCGCATCGGCTGTGCGGTGGGCGATGTCAAGGTATTGCTTGGCACGTTGGGACTCTAGCATCTTGGCATAGGCCGCCTCGTCTTGCGTGGCCTGCACGGCGGCGTCCGCTTCCTAGACTTGGGACTGGAGAGACGCCATCTCTGCCCTGGCCTTCGCTTCGCCCCTAAGGGCGGCTTGGAAGGCGGCGTCGGCGGTCGCCAGCTGGGCCTGCAGCGTGTCCACCTCCTCCTGATGCTCGCCGCACTTGCGCTTCTTGGCCGCCGGCGCCCTAGAGGGAGGATACGATCAAGCCCAGTACATTGTACATGTCAAGCAAAGAAAGAGGGAGGTGGTAGAACACTCACTCATCCACCATGGTCTAGCACCGATGAACCTGCGCCGCCCCCGAGGGACCCCGCCACTGCCTCCAGAGGAGAACGAGGGGGCTGAAGGCCCCATGCGCTCCCTTTCACCAGCGGCGCTTCCTATAGACGCCATGAGGAAAGGGAGAAGCTAAGGAGAGGGATCGGGTTTTCTATGGAGTTGCGGGAGCAGGCGGGCACTTCGAGATGGCAAGGCTCCCCCCGGGAAGGCAGATTTATAGGCAGGATCAAGGCCACGAGGCGTCATGGGAGAGCAGGCAATGTGCGCCCCTCGGGCGCCAAAAGGGCCGGCTCGATCAGCGCGTGATCCTGCCTCATGTCGCCTCGCCTGACACTATCGGGTCACATCCGCGTGGCCCGAGGGCTGGAAGCCCAATGGAGCGACAACATTCAAGGAAGGGTAATGATGGCTGGCGCTTTGCACAGGCATCACATCGGTTTGACTTGGGGGCAGTTCCTAACGCCTTTGGGGAGTGGGGGCGTCGCCGCCCAAGCGTCCGACACATGTAAAGCCTGGCCCGCAGGCGTTTGGGACCCACGATGTCTCAGGCCGTCCTCAAGGCTTCACCCCGAAGCCATCTTGAACGTGCCTTGGGCTCGGTGGCTACTATCGGCATTCTGGGAACGGGGGTACCTAGCCCTGCCTGCCTGCAACCCAGGACATGGCCCACTTCGTCAGCTGGGCATGGCCCGACGCGGCTCTACTCAAGACAAGGCCCTCGTGAGGAACCTGGGATCGCGAGGAAGAGCAACACCAAGACCACCAAGGATGGGCCTCCTCATGCCCCCTACTGAGGGGCGGAGATCTCTATGCAGAGTCCGGCCTTGGGAGTCAAAGGTGACGCAAGGAAGGACAGGCGGGTGCTAGCGTGCCAGGTGATGCAGTTTCCCCTTCGGTGCAAAGGGAGCAAGGACATATGCGAGTTCCCAAAGCACCTCCCAAAGTTTTCCATTCCAGTGCAACAAGACCACGACCGCGAGCCCCGCAGGGCAGATGTCATCGCCAAGACCACCACTGTATCATCGACATCCACTTTGCAGGCGAAGACCACCTTTTGGACAGGGTGCGGATGTACTCATTCCCCCCCTTCAAATTTGGCCATTGTGGGATCCCTTCCCGCCTTTGTGATAAGGGAAGAGGACCTGGGCCACCACTATATATAGAGGCTAGGCCACACCGTAGAGGGGGGGGGTGATCCAACACTTAGCCACTCAACGAACCACCACAAGGCAGAGAGCCAAGAACACCACTTGAGCGCCCATACGAGGCTTGAGCCCTCTGTGCTAGTTCATCCACCACACCTCCACGAGAGGCAATGCACCAAAGCAGGAGTAGGATATTACGCTTCACAGCGGCCCGAACCTAGGTAAATTGTCGTCTTCATCTTCTTCCTCGTCATCATGCGAGTTCACTTTAGTAACCATCGAGTAGGGAGCTAGGTTGGGCGACGCTGTGGGAACCTTCGCATATGCCCTTGTGTCCAACCTTGAGGGTTTTGCGAAGCCCGAAATCCGACAGATCTACCCGAGTTAGCCTAGTCCTCCGCTTACGTAGGCCATCATGGTATAGACAAGGTTGCTCCTTCGTGGAACCCTCTGTTGGTAGAACCCTCCGTGGACTCTCGCGACCGTTACCTTCCGTGGGTTGAAGTCTCCATAAACGTGGACGTACAATAGCACCACCCATCGGAACCATGGGAAAAATCTTTGTGTCCTTCATGCGTTTGATTTTCCTATCTAAACTCCTTACTTCCATGTGCAACGTATTTACTTTCCGCTGCTATACTTGATAACTTGCATGTGTAGGGTGTGCTATACTTGCTATAACTGCTAAAATCTACGACACTTAACTTTGGATATTGTGTAGATTTTAATTTGTGATAAGTAGTCTACTGACCCCCTCTATACATACTCTTCTTGTGATCCCACAATTGCTATCAGAGCAAGGTCTCCATAACCTTTGTTTAATCACCTTTGGAGGAATATGGATATGCCTACTTTGGAGAGTTTGAGTTGTAGAGTGCCTATTCTTGATGGAGAGTACTATAGTCAATGGAAAGATGGTATGATTGATCTATTTGGAAAATTCCATTTGAGGAAGCATATTGAAAATCACTATGTGTCCCCCATCGATGAATTACATCCCACATACGAAGAGGAAATTGACATGATTGGTAACCTTGGAACTGTCAATCTTATCGTTAGAGGTTTACCAAGATTTGTGCTTACTCAATTGAAGATTTTTGAATGTGCTTATACTTTGTGGAATGATTTGGAGAAACGATATCCAAATTATTCATTAAGTAATCTTGATGAAATTTTCATAAACCTATCGCTTTTCATGGAATGAAGTCTAGTGATCCAATCTATGATAAATGCTTATTTGATCTTCGTGATCTTATGCGTGCTAAAGAAGATGTCACTACCATTAGCAACATTGTTGTAGAAGCCATTCACATATATAAGCTTGAACATTGTCTTAGTCAAAATTCTAACGAATCTCTTGGTTTCTATGACAAGGAAATTCTACCTAATGATGACAATGAAAAACATGGCTACTATGATGATGATGAGATGTTTGACATCGAATGTGTGAAAACGATGAAGTGCCTAATTATAATGGCAAACTTCAAGGATTACATGTCCGGTGGAAAAGAGTGGATTCTCGACAGTGGATGTACCGATCATATGACTGGAGATAAAGGCATGTTCCAAGAGATCACACCAAATCAAGGACTGCGGAGGTACGTGACCTTTTATACAACTCTAAGGGTAAGGTACTTGGTCTTGGTAAGGTGGACATACCTCATGATAGCTCTATTCAAAAGTTCATGCTTGTCGTATCCCTTGGCTACAATCTTCTTTCTGTATCTAGACTAGCAGACTTCGGTTTCAATGTGCTATTTACTAAAGTAGATTTACAAGTGTTTCATCATGATAATCATAAAACTATTTTATCGGTATTCGTAGAGGTGATCTATACATTGTCTATTTCACTAAAAATGCTCAACCTCATACTTGTCTCATTGCAAAATCATCTAAAGGTTGGCTATGGCATAGAAGGTTAGGACATGTAGGCATGCGCAATCTAGATAAGCTTATCAAGGGTGATCACATTCTTGGTGTTGAAGATGTTATATTTGCCAAAGATAGACTTTGTAGCGCTTGTCAAGCTGGAAAGCGAGTAGGTGGAAGTCATCCGGTCAAGAACATCATGACTACCAGGAGACCACTCGAGTTACTTCATATGGGTCTTTTTGGTCCCAATGCTTACAAGAGTCTCGGTGGAAGCTCTTATGGTCTAGCTATAGTTGATGATTTTTTCAGATTTACATGGGTATTCTTTCTTGATGATAAGTCGCAGGTACAAAAGATCTTCAAGAACTTTGCACGTAAATCGCAAAATCAATTTGAAGTGAAGATCTAGAAGGTTCAAAGCGATAACGAGTCGGAGTTCAAGAACACCCATGAGGATACCTTTCTTGATGAAGAAGGCATTTCACATTCGACTACGTACACGTCTCAACAAAATGGAGTTGTTGAGAGGAAGAACCGAACCCTCATTGAGATGGCAAGAACGATGCTTGACGAATACAAGATGCCAAGACACTTTTGGACAAAAGCCATGGAAATAGTATGCCCTGCCCCAAACCAAATCTATTTGCATAAGCTTCTCGGTAATATGTGAGCTACTCTCTGGTAACAAACCCCAAGTTGGATACTTTCTGTTGGAAATATGCCCTAGAGGAAATAATAAAATGGTTATTATTGTATTTCCTAGTTCATGATAATTGTCTATTATTCATGCTACAATTGTGTTAACCAGAAACCGTAATACATGCGTGAATACATAGACCACAACGTGTCCCTAGTGAGCCTCTAGTTGGCTAGCTCGTTGATCAATAGATGGTCTCAGTTTCATGACCATGGACATTGGATGTCGTTGATAACGGGATCACATCATTAGGAGAATGATGTGATGGACAAGACCCAATCCTAAGCATAGCACAAGATCGTGTAGTTCGTTTGCTAAAGCTTTTCAATGTCAAGTGTCATTTCCTTAGACCATGAGATTGTGTAACTCCCGGATACCGTAGGAATGCTTTGGGTGTGCCAAACGTCACAACGTAACTGGGTGGCTATAAAGGTACGCTACGGGTATCTCCGAAAGTGTCTGTTGGGTTGACACGAATCGAGACTGGGATTTGTCACTCCGTGTGACGGAGAGGTATCTCTGGGCCCACTCGGTAAGACATCATCATTATGAGCTCAATGTGACTAAGGAGTTAGTCACGGGATGATGTATTACAGAACGAGTAAAGAGACTTGCCGGTAACGAGATTGAACAAGGTATGGGGATACCGACGATCGAATCTCGGGCAAGTACCATACCGATAGACAAAGGGAATTGTATACGGGATTGATTGAATCCTTGACATCGTGGTTCATCCGATGAGATCATCGTGGAGTACGTGGGAGCCAACATGGGTATCCAGATCCCGCTGTTGGTTATTGACTGGAGAGGTGTCTCGGTCATGTCTACGTGTCTCCCGAACCCGTAGGGTCTACACACTTAAGGTTCGATGACGCTAGGGTTATAGGGAAAAGGTATACGTGATTACCGAAGGTTGTTCGGAGTCCCAGATGAGATCCCGGACGTCACGAGGAGCTCCGGAATGGTCCGGAGGTAAAGATTGATATATAGGAAGTCCAGTTTTGGTCACCGGAAAGTTTTCGGGCTCATCGGTATTGTACCGGGAGTGCCGGGAGGGTGCCGGAGGACCCCCGGGAGGGGTGTGACGACCAGAGGACTTAGTGGGCCTTTAGAGGAGTTGTGCCAGCCCATATTGGGCCAGCCAAGACCTCCTAGAAGGGCCCATGCGGCTGGGATCTAGAGATAAGGGCAAAAGGGGTTTGAAAGGAGGAGATCCACCTCCCTTGTGGGACGTGGACTCCTCCCCCACTTCGGCCGAACCTCTCCTCCTTGGAGGAGGGGCCAAGCCAGCCCTCCCTCTCCCTCCTCCTATATATACTTGAGGTTTTGGCCCTTTGAGAATAGATCTGAACTCTCTCTCTCTCTCTCGGCGAAGCTCTACCTCTCTTCTTCCTCCTCCGCAGCGCTTGGCGAAGCCCTGCCGGGATACCTTGATACTCCACCACCACCACGCCGTCGTGCTGCTGCTGGAGCTCTTCCCCAACCTCTCCTTCCTCCTTGCTGGATCAAGGCGTAGGAGACGTCACCGGGCTGCACGTGTGTTGAACGCGGAGGTGCCGTCCGTTCGGCACTTGATCGGATCTTCCGCGATCTGAATCGCTGCGAGTACGACTCCATCAACCGCGTTCTTGTAACGCTTCCGCTTAGCGATCTTCAAAGGTATGAAGATGCAATCTCTCCCCTCTCGTTGCTGGTTTCTCCATAGATAGATCTTGGTGACACGTAGGAAAATTTTGATTTACTACTACGTCTCCCAACAGTGGCATCATGAGCTAAGTCTATGCGTAGAATCTATGCACGAGTAGAACACAAAGCAGTTGTGGGCATCGATTTTGTTAATATGCTTGCCGTTACTAGTCTTATCTTGATTCGACGGTATTGTGGGATGAAGCGGCCCGGACCAACCTTACACGTACGCTTACGTGAGACCGGTTCCACCGCCTGACATGCACTAGTTGCATAAGGTGGCTAGCGGGTGTCTGTCTCTCCCACCTTAGTCGGATTGGATTCGATGAAAAGGGTCCTTATGAAGGGTAAATAGCAATTGGCATATCACGTTGTGGTTTTGACGTAGGTAAGAAACGTTCTTGCTAGAAACCTATAGCAACCACGTAAAAACTTGCAACTACAAATTAGAGGACGTCTAACTTGTTTTTGCAGCATATGCCGTGTGATGTGATATGGCCAAAAGGATGTGATGTGATGCATTGTGATGTATGAGATTGATCATGTTCTTGTAATAGGGTTCACGACTTGCATGTCGATGACTATGACAACCGGCAGGAGCCATAGGAGTTGTCTTATTTATTGTATGACCTGCGAGTCAATCATAAACGCCATGTAATTACTTTACTTTATTGCTAAGCGTTAGCCATAGCAGTAGAAGTAATAGTTGGCGAGACAACCTCATGAAGACGCAATGATGGAGATCATGATGATGGAGATCATGGTGTCGTGCCGGTGACAATGATGATCATGGTGCCCCGAAGATGGAGATCATAGGAGCAAGATGATATTGGCCATATCATGTCACTATATTGATTGCATGTGATGTTTATCATGTTTACATCTTATTTGCTTAAAACGACGGTAGTAAATAAGATGATCTCTCAATAAAATTTCAAGAGAAGTGTTCACCCTAACTGTGCACCGTTGCTAAGGATCGTTGTTCTGAAGCACCACGTGATGATCGGGTGTGATAGGTTCTAACGTTCGCATACAACGGGTGTAAGCCAGATTTACACACGCGAAACACTTAGGTTGACTTGACGAGCCTAGCATGTACAGACATGGCCTCGGAACACGGAAGACCGAAAGGTCGAACATGAGTCGTATAGAAGATACGATCAACATGGAGATGTTCACCATGGATGACTAGTCCGTCTCACGTGATGATCGGACACGGGCTAGTTGACATGGATCATGTGTCACTTAGATGACTAGAGATATGTCTATCTGAGTGGGAGTTCATTGAATAATTTGATTATGTGAACTCGATTATCATGAACTTAGTCTAAAATTGCCTTTAATATCTATATTGTAGATCCAATGGCCAACGCAAATGTCAACCTCAATTTCAACGCGTTCCTAGAGAAAACCAAGCTGAAAGATGATGGAAGCAACTATGCGGACTGGGTCCGTGGCTTGAGGATCATCCTCATAGCTTCCAAGAGATTGTATGTCCTTGATGCACCGCTAGGTGACCCACCCATTCTCCCAGCGGACCAAGACGTTACGAATGCTTGGCAGTCGCGCTGCGATGATTACTCCCTTGTTCAGTGCGGCATGCTTTAAAGTTTAGAATCGGGGCTCCAAAAGCGTTTTGAGCAACACGGAGCATATGAGATGTTCCAAGAGCTGAAACTGGTTTTCCAAGCTCATGCCCGAGTCGAGAGATATGACATCTCTAACAAGTTCTTCAGCTGTAAGATGAAGGAGAACAGTTCTGTTAGTGAGCACATCCTCAAGATGTCTGGGCTTCACAACCGCTTGACTCAGCTGGGAGTTAATCTCCCGGATGACTCAGTCATTGACAGAATCCTCCAGTCGCTTCCACCTAGCTACAAAAGCTTTGTGATGAACTACAACATGCAGGGGATGGAGAAGTCCATTCCTGAGTTGTACTCGATGCTGAAATCAGCAGAGGTCGAGATCAGAAAGGAGCATCAAGTGTTGATGGTAAACAAGACCACTAGTTTCAAGAAAGGCAAGGGTAAGAAGAACTTCAAGAAGGACGGCAAAGCTGTTGCCGCGCCCGGTAAGCAAGTTGCCGGGAAGAAGAAGAAAAATGGACCCAAGCCTGAGACTGAGTGCTTTTATTGCAAGGGTACCGGTCACTGGAAGCGGAATTGCCCCAAGTACTTAGCAGATAAGAAGGACGGCAACGTTAAAGGTATATGTGATATACTTGTTATTGATGTGTACCTAACCAGCGCTCGTAGTAGCTCCTGGGTATTTGATACCGGTGCAGTTGCTCACATTTGTAACTCCAAGCAGGAGCTGCGGAATAAGCGAAGGTTGGCAAAGGACGAGGTGACGATGCGCGTCGGGAATGGTTCCAAGGTCGATGTGATCGCCGTCGGCACGCTACCTCTACATCTACCTTCGGGATTAGTTTTAAACCTTAATAATTGTTATTTAGTACCAGCTTTGAGCATGAACATTGTATCTGGATCTCGCTTGATACGAGATGGCTACTCTTTTAAATCCGAGAATAATGGTTGTTCTATTTATATGAGAGAAATGTTCTATGCTCATGCCCCGCTGGTCAATGGTTTATTTTTGATGAATCTCGAACGTGATGTTACACATGTCCATAGTGTGAGTACCAAAAAGTGTAAAGTTGATAACGATAGTCCCACTTACATGTGGCACTGCCGTCTTGGCCATATTGGTGTCAAACGCATGAAGAAGCTCCATGCTGATGGAGTTTTGGAGTCACTTGATTTCGAATCATTTGACACATGCGAACCATGCCTCATGGGCAAGATGACCAAAACTCCGTTCTCCGGAACAATGGAGCGAGCAACTAACTTGTTGGAAATAATACATACCGATGTATGCGGTCCAATGAGTGTCGAGGCTCGCGGTGGCTAACGTTATGTTCTCACCCTCACTGATGACTTGAGCAGATATGGGTATGTCTACTTAATGAAACACAAGTCTGAAACCTTTGAAAGGTTCAAGGAATTTCAGAGTGAGGTCGAGAATCAACGTGACAGGAAAATAAAATGCCTACGATCTGATCGTGGCGGAGAATATTTAAGTCACGAGTTTGGCACGCACCTTAGGAAATGTGGAATTGTTTCACAGCTCACGCCGCCAGGCACACCTCAGCGAAATGGTGTGTCTAAACGTCATAATCGCACTCTATTGGATATGGTGCGATCTATGATGTCTCTTACCGACTTACCGCTATCATTTTGGGGATATGCATTAGAGACTGCCGCATTCACTTTAAATAGGGCACCGTCTAAATCCGTTGAGACGACACCGTATGAATTATGGTTTGGAAAGAAACCTAAGCTGTCGTTTCTAAAAGTTTGGGGTTGCGATGCTTATGTGAAGAAACTTCAACCTGAGAAGCTCGAACCCAAAGCGGAAAAGTGCGTCTTCATAGGATATCCCAAAGAGACTATTGGGTATACCTTCTACCTACGATCCGAAGGCAAAGTCTTTGTTGCCAAGAATGGATCCTTTCTCGAGAAAGAGTTTCTCTCGAAAGAAGTAAGTGGGAAGAAAATAGAACTTGATGAGGTAATTGTACCTCCACTCGAACCGGAGAGTAGCGCAGCACAGGAAGTTGTTTCTGTGGAGCCTACACCGGCTAGAGAGGAAGTTAATGATGATGATCATGAAACTTCAGATCAAGTTGCTATTCGAAGGTCCACTAGGACACGTTCCGCACCAGAGTGGTACGGCAATCCTGTCCTAGAGATCATGTTGTTGGACAACGGTGAACCTTCGAACTATGAAGAAGCGATGGCGGGCCCGAATTCCGACAAATGGCTTGAGGCCATGAAATCCGAGATAGGATCCATGTATGAGAACAAAGTATGGACTTTGGTGGACTTGCCTGATGATAAGCGAGCCATTGAAAATAAATGGATCTTTAAGAAGAAGACTGACGCAGACGGTAATGTGACCGCCTATAAAGCTCGGCTTGTCGCTAAGGGTTATCGACAAGTTCAAGGAGTTGACTACGATGAGACATTCTCACCCGTAGCGATGCTAAAGTCTGTCCGAATCATGTTAGCAGTTGCCGCATTTTATGATTATGAGATCTGGCAAATGGACGTCAAAACAGCATTCCTTAATGGCTTCCTCAAGGAAGAACTGTATATGATGCAGCCGGAAGGTTTTGTCGATCCTAAAGATGCTAACAAGGTATGCAAGCTCCAGCGCTCCATCTATGGGCTGGTGCAAGCATCTCGGAGTTGGAACATTCGCTTTAATGAGGTGATTAAAGCGTTTGGGTTTGTACAGGTCTATGGAGAACCCTGTATTTACAAGAAAGTGAGTGGGAGCTCTATAGCATTTCTTATACTGTATGTGGATGACATGCTGATAATGGGAAATAATATAGAACTCTTGGAAAGTATCAAGGCCTACTTGAATAAGTGTTTTTCAATGAAGGACCTTGGAGAAGCTGCTTACATATTAGGTATTAAGATCTATAGAGATAGATCAAAACGCCTCATTGGTCTTTCACAAAGCACATACCTTGAAAAGATATTGAAGAAGTTCAATATGGATCAGTCCAAGAAGGGGTTCTTGCCTGTGTTGCAAGGTGTGAGATTGAGTACGACTCAATGCCCGACCACGGCAAAGGATAGAGAAGAGATGAGTGTCATCCCCTATGCTTCAGCCATAGGCTCTATCATGTATGCCATGCTGTGTACCAGACCTGATGTGAACCTTGCCATAAGTTTGGTAGGGAGGTACCAAAGTGATCCCAGAGCGGAACACTGGACAGCGGTCAAGAATATCCTGAAGTACCTGAAAAGGACAAAGGACATGTTTCTCGTTTATGGAGGTGCCGAAGAGCTCGTCGTAAAGGGTTACGTCGATGCTAGCTTTGACACAGATCCGGACGACTCCAAGTCGCAACCGGATACGTGTATATTTTGAATGGAGGGGCAGTAAGCTGGAGTAGCAGCAAGCAAAGCGTCGTGGCGGCATCTACATGTGAAGCGGAGTACATAGCTGCTTCGGAAGCAGCAAAGGAGGGAGTCTGGATGAAGGAGTTCATCACCGACCTAGGAGTGATTCCGAATGCGTCGGGCCCGATGACTCTACTCTGTGATAACACTGGAGCTATTGCCCTTGCGAAGGAGCCCAGGTTTCACAAGAAGACAAGACACATCAAGCGCCGCTTCAACTCCATCCGTGATTACATTCAGGAGGGAGACATAGATATTTGTAAAGTGCATACGGATCTGAATGTCGCAGATCCATTGACTAAACCTCTCTCACGAGCAAAACATGATCAACACCAGAATGCTATGGGTGTTCGATTCATCACAATGTAACTAGATTATTGACTCTAGTGCAAGTGGGAGACTGTTGGAAATATGCCCTAGAGGCAATAATAAAATGGTTATTATTGTATTTCCTAGTTCATGATAATTGTCTATTATTCATGCTACAATTGTGTTAACCAGAAACCGTAATACATGTGTGAATACATAGACCACAACGTGTCCCTAGTGAGCCTCTAGTTGGCTAGCTCGTTGATCAATAGATGGTCTCAGTTTCATGACCATGGACATTGGATGTCGTTGATAACGGGATCACATCATTAGGAGAATGATGTGATGGACAAGACCCAATCCTAAGCATAGCACAAGATCGTGTAGTTCGTTTGCTAAAGCTTTTCAATGTCAAGTGTCATTTCCTTAGACCATGAGATTGTGTAACTCCCGGATACCGTAGGAATGCTTTGGGTGTGCCAAACGTCACAACGTAACTGGGTGGCTATAAAGGTACGCTACGGGTATCTCCGAAAGTGTCTGTTGGGTTGACACGAATCGAGACTGGGATTTGTCACTCCGTGTGACGGAGAGGTATCTCTGGGCCCACTCGGTAAGACATCATCATTATGAGCTCAATGTGACTAAGGAGTTAGTCACGGGATGATGTATTACGGAACGAGTAAAGAGACTTGCCGGTAACGAGATTGAACAAGGTATGGGGATACCGACGATCGAATCTCGGGCAAGTACCATACCGATAGACAAAGGGAATTGTATACGGGATTGATTGAATCCTTGACATCGTGGTTCATCCGATGAGATCATCGTGGAGTACGTGGGAGCCAACATGGGTATCCAGATCCCGCTGTTGGTTATTGACCGGAGAGGTGTCTCGGTCATGTCTACGTGTCTCCCGAACCCGTAGGGTCTACACACTTAAGGTTCGATGACGCTAGGGTTATAGGGAAAAGGTATACGTGATTACCGAAGGTTGTTCGGAGTCCCAGATGAGATCCCGGACGTCACGAGGAGCTCCGGAATGGTCCGGAGGTAAAGATTGATATATAGGAAGTCCAGTTTTGGTCACCGGAAAGTTTTCGGGCTCATCGGTATTGTACCGGGAGTGCCGGGAGGGTGCCGGAGGACCCCCGGGAGGGGTGTGACGACCAGAGGACTTAGTGCGCCTTTAGAGGAGGTGTGCCAGCCCATATTGGTCCAGCCAAGACCTCCTAGAAGGGCCCATGCGGCTGGGATCTAGAGATAAGGGCAAAAGGGGTTTGAAAGGAGGAGATCCACCTCCCTTGTGGGACGTGGACTCCTCCCCCACTTCGGCCGAACCTCTCCTCCTTGGAGGAGGGGCCAAGCCAGCCCTCCCTCTCCCTCCTCCTATATATACTTGAGGTTTTGGCCCTTTGAGAATAGATCTGAACTCTCTCTCTCTCTCTCTCGGCGAAGCTCTACCTCTCTTCTTCCTCCTCCGCAGCGCTTGGCGAAGCCCTGCCGGGATACCTTGATACTCCACCACCACCACGCCGTCGTGCTGCTGCTGGAGCTCTTCCCCAACCTCTCCTTCCTCCTTGCTGGATCAAGGCGTAGGAGACGTCACCGGGCTGCACGTGTGTTGAACGCGGAGGTGCCGTCCGTTCGGCACTTGATCGGATCTTCCGCGATCTGAATCGCTACGAGTACGACTCCATCAACCGTGTTCTTGTAACGCTTCCGCTTAGCGATCTTCAAAGGTATGAAGATGCAATCTCTCCCCTCTCGTTGCTGGTTTCTCCATAGATAGATCTTGGTGACACGTAGGAAAATTTTGATTTACTACTACGTCTCCCAACAGTTTCAGCTATTCCTCTCTAAATGCTACATTCTTGATAAGCATCGTCGTGCTAAATTTGCTCCCAAATATCATGAAGGTTTCCTACTTGGTTACGAATCGAATTCTCACACCTACCGTGTCTACAGCAACTTCACTCAATAAGTTGAAGAGATAGTAGATGTGAAGTTTGATGAGTCTAATGGTTCGCAAGTCGAACAAGTGCCAAATGATGTCTCTAAAAACATCCCATGATCGTCCTTTCTGGTACGACCCCGTATCGAGAGTGACCATGTCACTCCCGCCACTAGTAATGCGGGCTCTCTGCTAGCACCAACCAAAGTAATCAACAAAGCCCCGTCCCATAAGGGGTATCGTGGTTGTACATGTTAGGTTGGAATAGCGGTTGCAACTTACACCAATCCATTTTTACAAACAACACACTCACTTGCCTCGGCACTTCACTTCTTTATCAAGTGGTTACGTAGCTCAACATCATCTCCCTCGGGCATTAGTGGCACTTGACGGGGTTTTCGAAAAGACTTTGAAATCATTTCCTTTCTGACACCATGCATTTTCCCATCCCACCGACATAGCAACTACTTAGGATCCTAACTACTTCCCTGTTGGAAATATGCCCTAGAGGCAATAATAAAATGGTTATTATTGTATTTCCTTGTTCATGATAATTGTCTATTGTTCATGCTATAATTGTGTTAATCGGAAACCATAATACATGTGTGAATACATAGACCACAACATGTCCCTAGTGAGCCTCTAGTTGACTAGCTCGTTGATCAATAGATGGTCACGGTTTCATGGCCATGGACATTGGATGTCATTGATAACGGGATCACATCATTAGGAGAATGATGTGATGGACAAGACCCAATCCTAAGCATAGCACTAGATCGTGTAGTTCATTTGCTAAAGCTTTTCAATGTCAAGTATCGTTTCCTTAGACCATGAGATTATGCAACTCCCGGATACCGTAGGAATTCTTTGGGTGTGCCAAACGTCACAACGTAACTGGGTGGCTATAAAGGTGCACTACGGGTATCTCCGAAAGTATCTGTTGGGTTGGCACGAATCGAGACTGGGATTTGTCACTCCGTGTGACGGAGAGGTATCTCTGGGCCCACTCAGTAAGACATCATCATAATGAGCTCAATGTGACTAAGGAGTTAGCCACGGGATGATGTATTACGGAACGAGTAAAGAGACTTGCCGGTAACGAGATTGAACAAGGTATAGGGATACCGACGATCGAATCTCAGGCAAGTACCATACCGATAGACAAAGGGAATTGTATACGGGATTAATTGAATCCCCGACATCGTGGTTCATCCGATGAGATCATCGTGGAGTACGTGGGAGCCAACATGGGTATCCAGATTCCGCTGTTGGTTATTGGCCGGAGAAGTGTCTCGGTCATGTCTACGTGTCTCCCGAACCCGTAGGGTCTACACACTTAAGGTTCGATGACGCTAGGGTTATAGGGAAATGGTATACGTGATTACCGAAGGTTGTTCGGAGTCCCGGATGAGATCCCGGACGTCACGAGGAGCTCCGGAATGGTCCGGAGGTAAAGATTGATATATAGGAAGTCCAGTTTTGGTCACCGGAAAGTTTTCGGGCTCATCGGTAGTGTACCGGGAGTGTCGGGAGGGTGCCGGAGGACCCCCGAGAGGGGTGTGACGACCAAAGGACCTCATGGGCCCTTAGAGGAGGTGTGCCAGCCCATATTGGGTCGGCCAAGACCATCTATGAGGGCCCATGCGGCTAGAGATAAGGAGATAAGGCAAAAAGGATTCAAAAGGAAGAGTTCCACCTCCCTTGTGGGAGGTGGACTCTCCCTTTAATTCGGCCGACCCTCTCCTCTTTGGAGTAGAGGCCAAGCCAGCCCTCCACGTCCCTCCTCCTATATATACTTGAGGTTTTGGATGTTTTGAGACAAGATTTGATCTCTCTCTCTCACGGCAAAGCCCTACCTCTCTTCTTCCTCCTCCGCAGCGCTTAGGCGAAGCCCTGTCGGAATACCTTGCTACTCCACCACCACCACGCCGTCGTGCTGCTGTTGGAGCCCTTCCCCAACCTCTCCTTCCTCCTTGCTGGATCAAGGTGTTGGAAACGTCACCGGGCTGCACGTGTGTTGAACGCGGAGGTGCCGTCCGTTCGGCACTTGATCGGATCTACCGCGATCTGAATCGCTGCGAGTACGACTCCATCAACCGCGTTCTTGTAACGCTTCCGCTTAGCGATCTTCAAAGGTATGAAGATCCACTCTCCCCTTGCTCGTTGCTGGTTTCTCCATAGATGGATCTTGGTGAACGCGTAGGAAATTTTTTGATTTACTACTACGTCTCCCAACAATGGCATCATGAGCCAGGTTTATGCGTAGAATCTATGCACGAGTAGAACACAAAGCAGTTGTGGGCGTCGATTTTGTTAATATGCTTGCCGTTACTAGTCTTATCTTGATTCGACGGTATTGTGGGATGAAGCGGCCCGGACCAACCTTACACGTATGCTTACGTGAGACCGGTTCCACCGCCTGACATGCACCAGTTGCATAAGGTGGCTAGCGGGTGTCTGTCTCTCCCACCTTAGTCGGATTGGATTCGATGAAAAGGGTCCTTATGAAGGGTAAATAGCAATTGGCATATCACGTTGTGGTTTTGACGTAGGTAAGAAATGTTCTTGCTAGAAACCTATAGCAACCACGTAAAAACTTGCAACTACAAATTAGAGGACGTCTAACTTGTTTTTGCAGCATATGCCGTGTGATGTGATATGGCCAAAAGGATGTGATGTGATGCATTGTGATGTATGAGATTGATCATGTTCTTGTAATAGGGTTCACGACTTGCATGTCGATGACTATGACAACCGGCAGGAGCCATAGGAGTTGTCTTATATTATTGTATGACCTGCGTGTCAATCATAAACGCCATGTAATTACTTTACTTTATTGCTAAACGTTAGCTATAGTAGTAGAAGTAATAGTTGGCGAGACAACTTCATGAAGACACAATGATGGAGATCATGATGATGGAGATCATGGTGTCGAGCCGGTGACAGTGATGATCATGGTGCCCCGAAGATGGAGATCAAAGGAGCAAGATGATATTGGCCATATCATGTCACTATATTGATTGCATGTGATGTTTATCAGTTTACATCTTATTTGCATAGAACGACGGTAGTAAATAAGATGATCTCTCAATAAAATTTCAAGAAAGGTGTTCACCCTAACTGTGCACCGTTGCTAAGGATCGTCATTCCGAAGCACCACGTGATGATCGGGTGTGATAGGTTCTAACGTTCGCATACAACGGGTGTAAGCCAGATTTACACATGCGAAACACTTAGGTTGACTTGACGAGCCTAGCATGTACAGACATGGCCTCGGAACACGGAAGACCGAAAGGTCAAACATGAGTCGTATAGAAGATACGATCAACATAGAGATGTTCACCATGGATGACTAGTCCGTCTCACGTGATGATCGGACACAGGCTAGTTGACATGGATCATGTATCACTTGGAAGACTAGAGAGATGTCTATCTAAGTGGGAGTTCATTAATAATTTGATTAAATTAACTTAATTATCATGAACTTAGTCTAAAAATGTCCTTGCAAATTATGTCGTAGATAGCTCGCGCTGTAGCTCCACAGTTTTATTGATACAATCCTAGAGAAAAGTAAGTTCAAAGTTGATGGTAGCAATAATGCGGACTGGGTCCGTGATCTAAGGATTGTCCTCATTGCTGCACAGAAAGCTTATGTTTTTGATGTACCGCTAACTGCAACACTCCCTCAAGCGTTGTCTGTAGATGTTGTGAACATATGACAGGCACTTTTTGGTGACTACGTGATAGTTCAATGCGTCATGCATTACGGCTTAGAATTGAGGCTCCAAAGCGTTTTGAACGTCGCGGAACATATGAGATGTTCTAGGAGCTGAGATTGTGATCTCAGGCTCGTGCCTATGTTGAGAGGTATGAGACCTCCAACAAGATTCTTTGTCTGCAAGATAAAGGAGAATAGCTTAATCGGTGAGCGTGTGCTCAGATTGTCTGGGTGCTACATCACTTGAATCAAGTGGGAGTTAATCTTCCAGATGAGATAGTGATTAATGCAGTTCTCCAAGTCACTGCCACCAAGCTACTAGAGCTTCGTGATGAACTATAACATGCCAGGGATGGATAAGATGATCCCTGAGTTGTTCGTGATGTTTGACACCACAAAGGTAGAAATCAAGAAGGAGCATCAAGTGTTGATGGTTAAGTGAAACCACTAGTTTCAAAAGGGGCAAGGGCAAGAAGGGAAAACTTCAGGAATGGCAAGCCAGTTGTTGCTCTAGTGAAGAAATCCAAGGTTGAGCCCGAACCCGAGACTAAGTGCTTCTGTTATGAGGAGAATGTTCGCTGAAGCGGAAAAACCCTAGATGCTTGGTAGATAAGAAGGCTGGTAATGTCGATGGAAGTATATTTGATATACGTGTTAGTGATGTGTACCTTGCTGGTACTCCTAGTAGCACCTGGGTATTGGATACTGGTTCGGTTGCTAAGTGTTAGCAACTCGAAATAAAAGCTACAGAATAAACGGAGACTAGCTAGGTGAAAGGTGACGATGTGTGTTGGAAGTATTTACAAGATTGATGTGATCACCATCGCACGCTCTCTCTACCTTCGGGATTTGTGATAAACCTAAATAAATGTTAATTGGTGTTTGCGTTGAGCATGAATGTGATTAGATCATGATTAGTGCAATACGGTTATTCATATAAGTTAGAGAATAATGGTTATTCTATTTACATGGATAATGCCTTCAATGGTCATACACCCACTCGGAATGGTTTATCGAATCATGATCGTAGTAGTACACATGTTCATAACATTGGTACCAAAAGATATAAAGTTAATAATGATAGTACCACATACTTGTGGCATTGACGCTAAATGTCATATTGGTATAAATCACATGAAAGAAACTCCATGCTGATGGATTTTTAACTCACTCGATTTTGAATCGGTTGAGACATGCGAGCCATGCCCTTTTGGCAAGATGACTCAGACACCGTCTTCTGGAATGATGGAGTGGACTAGTGGCTTATTGGAATTAATACATGTTGATGTATGTGGTCCAATGAGTGTTAAAACACACAGTGAATATCGTTATTTTTCTTTACCTTCACTGATGATTTGAGTGAATATGGGGATATTTACTTAAACACGAGTCTGAAATGTTTGAAAGGTTCAAGGAGTTTCACAGTGAAGATAAAGATCATCGTGACAAGAAGATGAAATGTCTACGATATGATCGTGGAGGTGAATATCTAAGTTACGAGTTTGGTATGCAATTTTAGACAATGTGGAAATTGTTTCACAGCTCACGCCTCCTGGAACACCATAGTGTGATGGTGTGTTCGAACGTCGTAGTCGTGCTCTATTGGATATAGTGAGTACTATGATGTCTCTTATCATTTTGCCACTATCGTTATGGGGTTATGCATTAAAGACAAATCCATTCACTTTAATAGGGCACCATCTAAGTCTGTTGAGATGACACCGTGAGAATTATGGTTTGACAGAAGCCTAAGCTGTCATTTTTTAATGTTTGGGGCTGCGACGCTTATGTGAAAATGGGTTTTTTACCTAGCGAGCTCGAACCCAAAGCAGACAAATGCATCTTCATAGAATACCCTAATGAGACATTGGGTATACCTTCTATCTCAGATCCAAGCGCAAAAGGTGTTTGTTGCTAAGAACGGGTCCTTTCTTGAGAAAGAGTTTCTCTCGAAAGAATTGAGTGGGAGGAAGATAGAACTTGATGAGGTTGTTGAACCTTTGTTTCAACCAGAGAATAGCGCAACACAGAAAGATGTTTCTGTAGAGCCTACTCAGTTGAAAAGGAAGTTAATGATGATGATCATGAAGCTTCGGATCAAGTCACTACCGAACCTCGTAGGTCGACAAGGACGCGTATTGCTCCTGAGTAGTACGACAACCCTGTCTTGGAAATCATGTTGTTGGACAACGATGAACCTACGAACTATGGAGAAGCGATTGTGGGCCCGGATTCCAACAAATGGCTAGGAGCCATGAAATCCGAGAAAGGATCCATGTATGAAAACCAAGTATGGACTTTGGTAGACTTGCCTGTTGAATGGCGGGTCATTGAGTACAAATGGACCTTTGAGATAAACATAGACGCTAATGGTGAAATGTCACCGTTTATAAAGCTCGACTTGTCACAAAGAAGTTTCTGCCAAGTTCAAGGAGTTGACTGCGATGAGATTGTCTCATCTGTAGCGATGCTAAAAGTCTATTAAAATTTTGTTAGCAGTTGCTGCATTTTCGATTATGAAATCTGGCAGATGGATGACAAAACAAGGTTTCCGTAATGGTTTCTGTGAGGAAGAGTTGTATGTGATACAACCAGAAGGTTTTGTCAATCCTAAGGATGCTAATAATATGCAAACTCCAGTGATCCTTCTATGGACTGGAGCAAGCATCTCGGAGTTGGAATATATGCTTTGATGAGGTGATCAAAGTGTTTAAGTTTATACAAAGTTTATGAGAAACTTGTATTTGCAAGAAAGTGAGTGGGAGCACTATAGAATTTCTTATAAGAATATGTAGTTGACATATTATTGATCGGAAATGATGTAGAATTTCTGGAAGAGCATGAAGGGTTGTTTGAAAAGAGTTTTTTCAAAGGAAGACCCAGATAAAGCTACTATTTTATTAAGCATCAAGATCTATAGGGATAGATCAATTCACTTGATAAGTTTTTTCGACGAAGACATACCTTGACAAGTTTTTGAAGGAGTTCAAAATAGATGGGTCAAAGAAGGAGTTCTTGACTGTATTGTAAGGTGTGAAATTGAGTAAGACTCAATACCCGACCACGGCAGAAGATAAAGAAAAGATGAGTGTCATCTCCTATGCTTTAGCCATAGGCTCTATATAGTATGCCATGCTGTGTACCGCACCTGTGTGTGTGCCTTGCCATGAGTCTGTCAAGGGGTACAAGAGTAATCCAAGAGTGGATCACTGGACAATGGTCAAAGTTATCCTTAGTAACTTGAGAACTAAGGAAATATTTCTCGATTATGGAGGTGATAAAGAAAAGGGCTACGATGATGCAAGCTTTAACTCCAATCCGAATGACTCTTAGTAGAAATCTGGCTACGTATAGTGGAGCAGCCATTTGGAATAGCTCCAAGTGGAGCGTGGGAGCAGTATCTACAAATATGACATGGAAAGTTTGTAAGGTACACACGGATCTGAATGTCACAGACCCGTTGACTAAAAACCTCTTTCACAAGCAGAACATGAACAAACCCCAGAACTTATTGGGTGTTAATCACATGATGATATGATCACATGGTGATGTAAGTGTTAATCACATGGTGATGTGAACTAGATTATTGACTCTAGTGCAAGTGGGAGACTGTTGGAAATATGCCCTAGAGGCAATAATAAAATGGTTATTATTGTATTTCCTTGTTCATGATAATTGTCTATTGTTCATGCTATAATTGTGTTAACCGGAAACCATAATACATGTGTGAATACATAGACCACAACATGTCCCTAGTGAGCCTCTAGTTGACTAGCTCGTTGATCAATAGATGGTCACGGGTTCATGGCCATGGACATTGGATGTCGTTGATAACGGGATCACATCATTAGGAGAATGATGTGATGGACAAGACCCAATCCTAAGCATAGCACTAGATCGTGTAGTTCATTTGCTAAAGCTTTTCAATGTCAAGTATCGTTTCCTTAGACCATGAGATTGTGCACCTCCCGGATACCGTAGGAATGCTTTGGGTGTGCCAAACGTCACAACGTAACTGGGTGGCTATAAAGGTGCACTACGGGTATCTCCGAAAGTATCTGTTGGGTTGGCACGAATCGAGACTGGGATTTGTCACTCCGTGTGACGGAGAGGTATCTCTGGGCCCACTCAGTAAGACATCATCATAATGAGCTCAATGTGACTAAGGAGTTAGCCACGGGATGATGTATTACGGAACGAGTAAAGAGACTTGCCGGTAACGAGATTGAACAAGGTATAGGGATACCGACGATCGAATCTCAGGCAAGTACCATACCGATAGACAAAGGGAATTGTATACGGGATTAATTGAATCCCCGACATCGTGGTTCATCCGATGAGATCATCGTGGAGTATGTGGGAGCCAACATGGGTATCCAGATGCCGCTGTTGGTTATTGGCCGGAGAAGTGTCTCGGTCATGTCTACGTGTCTCCCGAACCCGTAGGGTCTACACACTTAAGGTTCGATGACGCTAGGGTTATAGGGAAATGGTATACGTGATTACCGAAGGTTGTTCGGAGTCCCGGATGAGATCCCGGACGTCACGAGGAGCTCCGGAATGGTCCGGAGGTAAAGATTGATATATAGGAAGTCCAGTTTTGGTCACCGGAAAGTTTTCGGGCTCATCGGTAGTGTACCGGGAGTGCCGGGAGGGTGCCGGAGGACCCCCGAGAGGGGTGTGACGACCAAAGGACCTCATGGGCCCTTAGAGGAGGTGTGCCAGCCCATATTGGGTCGGCCAAGACCATCTATGAGGGCCCATGCGGCTGGAGATAAGGAGATAAGGCAAAAAGGATTCAAAAGGAAGGTGGACTCTCCCTTTAATTCGGCCGACCCTCTCCTCTTTGGAGTAGAGGCCAAGCCAACCCTCCACATCCCTCCTCCTATATATACTTGAGGTTTTGGATGTTTTGAGACAAGATTTGATCTCTCTCTCTCTCACGGCAAAGCCCTACCTCTCTTCTTCCTCCTCCGCAGCGCTTAGGCGAAGCCCTGTCGGAATACCTTGCTACTCCACCACCACCACGCCGTCGTGCTGCTGTTGGAGCCCTTCCCCAACCTCTCCTTCCTCCTTGCTGGATCAAGGTGTTGGAGACGTCACCGGGCTGCACGTGTGTTGAACGCGGAGGTGTCGTCCGTTCGGCACTTGATCGGTTCTACCGCGATCTGAATCGCTGCGAGTACGACTCCATCAACCGCGTTCTTGTAACGCTTCCACTTAGCGATCTTCAAAGGTATGAAGATCCACTCTCCCCTTGCTCGTTGCTGGTTTCTCCATAGATGGATCTTGGTGAACGCGTAGGAATTTTTTTGATTTACTACTACGTCTCCCAACATTCCCACCCACACAACTCTAAGTAGGAGGTAGAGTCATGTCGTGCAAGTAATCGGAGGCAAACCATAAAGGTGGTCACCATAGCATCATGATTAACATATCAAAAATAAAATTCTTATAAGCCATGCAATAAAAAGGTTTCTTAGACATGGTCAAAGGGTTGCTTGTCTGGCTCAACAAAGTCTTCGGGGTCTTCACACGCTTATGGTCCAACTCCGAGCACTTCGACTACTTTGTCAACAACCGCCCGAAACAACCACAATAAGCAACACAACAAGTAGAAAATAAAAGTGCTCTATAAATGGGTATTTTATTTTTCTTGTATATCTCTAGTCACAAGAAAAATACCAAAAATGGCTCTACTGGAGTTGGATCAATGAGGCTTTTTGAATGATGGAAATGGAGGTAATAATGGTCTTGTGAAAAGTCTACAGAAAATATTTTAACAAAAATGAGTGGATGCACCCAACAAATAGGGAATGATATTAGAAGATTATAGAAAATGGTTTCACTGGATTTGGAGTTGGGACGAATTTCCTATGATTTCCCTAATGTGAGATAATTGAAAAGTAAGCTATTTATTAGGTACAATAGAGTCAAGATATGGCAAAAATGTTAACCATGGCTATAAAAATAGGCATGATATTTGGAGTCTCTAGAAATTTGAATCCTCCAATTTCGAGTTGATTTGAATCCTCTAGGGATTTGCAAAGTGGGTTTCTCATAGTTCAAATTTAGATTTAAATTTGAACTAGAAAGAGAAGTTTGTGGGAAAAATGGGTTGGCTACACTTTTGGTCACAACATGAATTTAGGAACACCTAGGATTTTGAATCAACAATTTTGGAGTTAAAATGATTTTCCTAGAAATTTTACAAATTTCCGCAAAAATAGAAAATGAAAAAAAGGTTGACCTATAGGCCTAAGGTGCGCACAGGGCGTAGGATGGGACTGGGTCGGCCCAGTGGCTCGGCCTGGGGGTAGCAGCGACGCTGAAGGCATACTCCTTTGTTTATGCTTTCGCCAACTTAAAGCGTCCTTTTGCCAGGTCCGTCTCCACTTAAAGTGGCCAGGCCCATCGGTCGGCCTCGCTGGCTGGCCGACTAGCCCGTTGGCAAGCTCATCTCCCACCTCCCACTCGGATAGGGGAGAGACGGGGGAGGTGAGGCCGAGCAAGTGCCTGCGTCATTACGGTGGCTCGGGCCACCTCCGGTGGAGCTCCGACTATCGACGTGCTCAGGGAGAAGAGTTGCATCCGCCTGGCAGGTCTACTTTCGCAGGGGAACATTGGGGAAGGCGAGGCATTGGCCACGGTGGAGGCCGGCTACGGTAGCCATGGGGGACGGTGCTCCGGTCACCATAAGATACAAAAGGAGCACCGGGGCAAGGTCTTTCGTGACGTTGGTGGCGCTAGAGAATCTCAAATGGAAGAAGGGGCTCGGGGAGCTCGAAATTGAGCAAGGCCTAGGCGATGCCATGGCGGTCATGGGGTGAGGAGGAGGGCATAGGAGCCCAAATGGCTTGGTCTAGGTGCTCCATGGGAGTAGGAGAAGGGGTAGCCGCGTGAGAGGGAGCTTGGGGATGGGCTGAAATAAGGGGCGATGGAGCGGGGCTCAGGTGGTCGCCGGAGCTCTCGGGTGTCAAGCGCACACGCATGCCTGGACATCCTTGGAGGTTTCCCAGTGTCGGGGAGGGGAGTGGGAGGTCTAGGGGGATTCTTGGCGATCTATAGGACAAGGTCCCCGGCAGAGCACCACTTTTGCATGCCAATGGCATGGTCACCACGCCAATTAATGTCCTGAGCAACCTTTTGGTCGGCCAATGATGTCTAGTGTGTGAGGCACACATGCAGGAGAGTATTGTTAAATTTTGAGAGCTTGAGGAGTTGTTTAGATGGGTTTTTTACAGAGTGTAAGTTTGCAACAACAAAGTGGAGGCTCATCTAAGGGGTTTGTACTAGAGGGCATTGGGAGTAAAACCTTGTCTAGTGGCTTCATTTATGGAAGGACTAAATGTCCACCAAGTTTGAGCTCAGAGAGATAAGTATAACTGGCACTTGTAGTTCAAAGCTGGATTTGTTGCCATAAACAAGGTTTGTATGATTTTCTCATATTTTCCTTATGAGCAAGACATATTTGGGTTTGGATTTATGTATTAACATGCAAATGATTTTGTGGTAAAGTTTGGGGACATTTGCATGTACTGAATAATGGGAGAGAGGAAGAAGAGGTCTTGCCATGGTAAAAAGAGAGGGAAAATAAGGGAGTTACCCCCCGAATAATTTAGCAGAGGCCATGTTAAGTTACTGGAGGTAGGAGAGGGTTAGAATATACTATGGTAAAAGGTTGGAGGCAAGGAGAATCCTTTTGGGTTGTCCACAAGCTTATGGCTGAAGGTGTTTGATGCCATCCTAGTCATCTACGGGCATCCAATGGCCGTAAGATTTACCAGGGGTAAATGGTAAGTCCAATTGGTCTTAATCGCAAGTTTTCAACTCATTTGAAGAAAGTTAATAATGCAAACTTGGTAAACCCTAGAAATCGGCAGAAACAAGTTTCATTAGATATGGTCATGCTAAGCTAACCAACTTGATGCACCACTTGGTGTGGTGGATTTTTGGGGGAATTAGAGCAAGCCCACAAAGTTTGTGATCAAAACAAGAAACTTGACAATGTAGATTTGCTCAAAATTGGATCTGGACAAAGACGTTTGTGGGGTATTTTGGTGAATCAAAATAATTAGGATTAAGGTGAAACTTGTCAATATCATCAAATATATCATGTGTAACTTCCTAGAATTTTCCTGGACTTATTTGACAATATTTCTTATAGAAATATTTCAAATACTTGAAATGATCATAAAGGGGTTTTAAGTGTTTTGCCCAATATTTTGAACATGACCATGTATTGAAACTCTTATATATGGAAATTTCATGTCCACTGAGTTTCCCTAAGCATAAACAAAATTCCCTATGAAAAACAATTTTTGGCCCTAAGAATAAGACTTTAAGTAAAATATGAAAATTACCTTTAAAAATGATATTTTTTGTTTTGGGGGATCCTAATATATAATAGGTTTCAAATATAGTTTTTGAAAGAATTGAAATACCAAAATTTAAGGACTTGTAGTTCAAGCCTCAACTTAGGGGTTCTTTGAAAACCTAAATTAAATAAATGCTTTTTGGCCAAAAGAATATTAAAAAAATAGTTTTAGGTCTTATACACAAGGCATGATCATTGGGCTGGGCTTTGGATCATGGAGATGGGTTTTGGGAGTAGAAGTAATTTTATGAGTTAAAGCATAAGAAAGCAAACAAGCAATCAACAATAAAGTCAAGCATCAGAAGCACAGAAAAAGTTTTTGTTGGCGCTAATGTTTTGAGTCATCTAAATTAGTCATGAGGCAAAACACAGATTGTCGCACCTCAAGTGGCTGCTCCAGCCGTCAATCAAGCCTTCCACTGAGTCGCAATCCATCTTCGTACCAGACGACTCCGCCACCACCGCCCTAGGCCTGGGGGCTCAGCCGGGCACATCAAATCCACCAACTACTTCGGACCCAGCCTCGCGGATCGGCGACCCGACTCCGGCGACTCCGGATCTGAACCCGCAACCATCTTGATAGTGGAGAGCGTGCTCCCAACCACGGCGGCCATGGGGGGCCACCGGCTCCGGCCAGGGGACTTCGGACCCGGCTCCAGAAGTGGCTGACCCGACCCCGACGACCTATGGCTCCCCGCTCGAGCCGGCCCCGTCTCTGGTGTCGTATACGGCTGGGCCTAGCACATCCTCGAGTTTCTCACACACGGCAAGCTCCCGCCCAACGAGGGAGTGGCTCGACAGATACAACGCGGGCTCCCGCTTATGCCATCATCAACCATGAGCTAGTCCGCCGCAGGGTAACCAACATTTTCCAACGTTGCGTGGAGGCAGACAAGGGATATGAAATCGTCAAAGACATCCATCAGGGCAAGTGCGTCCACCACACCGCCTCCAGGATCCTGGTGGCCAAAGCTTTCCGCCATGGTTTCTACTGGCCCACAGACTTAGAGGACACCAAGGTCTTGGTCGACAAATGTGAGGGATGCCAGTGCTTCAGCAACCAGAGCCACCTACTGGCAGCAGCCCTCTGGACCATCCCCTCTCTTGGTCTTTTGCCGTCTGAGGGTTTGATATGGTGGGCCCTTAAAAACCATGCGAGGCGGCATGACGCACCTCCTGGTAGTCGTCGACAAGTTCACCAAGTGGATCGAGGCCAGGCCCATGTAGAAGCAGGACGGCCTGATGGTCGTCCGGTTCATCAAAGACATCACTTTCCGCCACGGCGGTCCTCACAAAATCATCACCGACAATGGCACCAACTTCGCCAAGGGCGCATTGGCAAGTTTTTGTGGCGTAGAGGGCATCCGACTCGACCTTGCGTCAGTAGCCCACCCCAGTCGAACGGCCGGGCAAAACAGGCAAATGGTCTGATCTTGGTCAACCTCAAACCTTGGTTGGTCGAGCCATTGGTGCGATCAGCCGACGGTCCTGTGGATCCTTCGTACCACACCCAACCAGTCAACCGACTTCACCTCATTCTTCCTCGTGTACGGGGCCGAGGCGGTCATCCCCGCGGACGTCAAATTCGACTCGCCTCGCGTCACCTTGTACACGGAGGCGGACACAAAGGAAGCAAGAGAAGAGGGTGTCGACTTGCTCGAGGAAGCACGCGAGCTGGCTTTGAGCTAGTCTGCCATCTATCGACAGAAGATGTGGCACTACCATAGCAAGAGGATCCGACCCCTCGCTTTTCACGAGGGCTATTTGGTTCTCCAGCGGATCCAGCGAACGGCCGGTCAGTATAGGTTGTCCTCCCCATGGTAAGGACCATTCATCGTTAGCAAGGCACTGCACAACAATGCATACTACCTAATAGAAACGCAGAAGTCACAAAAGTGCAAGAGGGATGCCTCCGGCGAGGAAATAGAGCGCCAATGGAATGGAGCGCTCCTCCACCCATTTTACTACTAAGGAATCAATGTATGTATGTATGTATGTATCCCCCCACCTTTTGGGCTCAATGAATGCAAGGAGGTGCCCCCAAGTCGTTGTTGGGGTTCCACCTTTGTATTACCTCTTTGCGTTCCTTCTCTCTTCGCATAAGCACCCGGGTGGAGGGTGGCCCATCTCCGCGTGAAACCAATGCTAAAAAATCCTATAAATATAGAAACCATCAGAAATAACCCTAGACTTCTCGTTCCGCCACCGCAAGGCTTCTGTATCGATGAAAAACCAATCTCGAGAGAAAACGGTACCCTATCGGAGAGGGTACATCATCTCCGGTGGCCATCTTCATCATCCCGGCGGAGTCCATGATGAGGAGGGAGTAGTCCACCCTCGGGGCTGCGGTTTGTACATATAGTTATGTGTTCAATCTCTCTCTCTCTCTCATGTTCTTGAGATGGCACGATCTTGATGTATCACATGCTTTGTTAATATAGTTGGATCACATGGTGTTTCCCCCTCTCTATCTTGTTGTGATGAATTGAGTTTTCCCTTTGAGATTTTGTTATTACCGGATTGAATACTTTTATGGATTTGAGAGCACTTGATATATGTCTTGCATGCGGATACCCGTAGTTACATTGGGGTATGCAAGTGATTCACTTGATATATGTTATTTACTAAACTTGCGGATTCCCGGGGTGACATTGGGGTAATCTATGCATAGGGGCTTATACACGTTCTTGTCCTAGCTTCTCCGGCAGAAATCTTGGGGCACTCTTTGAGGTTCTTTGTTTTGGATTGAGTATTATGAATATGAAATTGTTTGATGCGTATCGTATAATTAACTCATGGATACTTGTGGTGACATTGGAGTATATAGGTGACATTAGAGTTGGTTGATGCGTATCATATGGTATTATTCTAGTACGAACTCTTAGATAGATTGATCGGAAAGGATAACTTGGTTATTTTAGTATGAACTCTTGGACAGATCGATCGGAAAGGATAACTTTAAGGTGGTTTCGTACCCTACAAACAATTTCTTCTTATGCTCTTCGCTAGATAAGAACATTGGAGTGATTATTCGTTGCACGTTGAGGGATGGTTATGTGATCCAATTATATTAGCATTGTTGAGAGATTGCACTAGCGAAAGTACAGATTGTAGGCCTTGTTTTCAAGCATTGCAATACCGTTTGCGCTCACTTTTGTCACTTGCTACCTTGTTGTTTTTATATTTTGAGATTACAAAAATCAATATTTACTATCATTACTACACTTGTGTCACAATCTCTTCGCCGAACTAGTGCACATATACAATTTTCCATTGTATTGGGTATGTTAGGGACACAAGAGATTTCTTGTATTTGATTGCAGGGTTGTTTGAGAGAGACCATATTCATCCTACACCTCTCATGGATTGATAAACCTTAGGTCATCCACTTGAGGGAAAATTGCTACTGTCATACAAAACTCTGCGCTTGAGGCCCAACACGAGTTTACAAGAATAAAGTTGCGTAGTAGACATCAAGCTCTTTTCTGGCGCCGTTGCTGGGAAGGTGAGTGCTTGAAGGTATATCTTTAGATCTTGCAATCAAATCTTTTAGTTTCTTGTTTTCCACTAGCTTGGTTTTATAAAAGAAAATTACAAAAAAATGGAGTTTAGGTTGCATCAATTGTTTCGTCTCTTTAATGTCTTTCGTGAAAATGATGGTTCAAAAAATTATGCTCAATTGGTAAAGGAATAATTTATGAAAATACTTAATGAGAATGCCTTGAATGATGAGCATGATAGCAATATTGTTGGTATGAATTCTCTGAATATCCATGATGCTAATGATATGCAAAGCCACAAGCTTGGGATGCTATTTTTGATGAAGATGATATTTTTAGTGCCCCAAGTTTTGATGAGCAAAACTTTTATGATGTCATGCCTCCTATATATTTTGATTATTGTGATGACATCTATGATATAAAGAGTGATAGTAACCATGAAACTTGTCATCGTGATTTTAATACTCAATGTGGTTATGTCAATCAAGTGTCACATGATTAATGATGGCAAATGGGTCAGGTTCTGCTCAGGTTGAACAATATCAAATCCGTATCCAAATCCATGAAGACTTCACATGCCCATCCACGAAAATATCCATGGGCCAAAAATTATATCCATGTCCAAAGCCGATGAATATCCATCGGGTTCTCTCAACATGAATTCATAAGACACGACACAACCTCCACATAAACTCTCAAATTCTCACAAAATGACATAGCTCAAAGTGCACAACGTTGAATAATCACTTATATTCTCACAAAATGACATAGGACAAGTGCACATAACCAAATAAGCTCTTGGATTGTCAGAAATTAACATAACATCGGATATACATTAGTATCTTATATTTACTAATTGGATGCATCATATGAGGCTCCACGTTAATCCTTGAAACTAGCTTTTGAGCCCCCACATCGCCTCTCGCTCGGGCGACTCGGGTGGCACCCCAACCCTAGCCGTCGCCGGGCCCAAAACTACCTCCCTCTCCCCTCCCGCCACCGCCGGCTTGCGCCCGGTGGCCCACGGCGGTGGCGGGGGTCCTCCTCTCTCCCTCGTCTCAAAGGTGGCGGGGCCCCTACGCGCGTGGAGGCACGACCGATCTTGAAGAGCGGCGGCGATGGCTGTGGCGGCGACAGTGGTTGCCGCCCTACCTCAGGTGACGGCAGATGCAGGCACGTTGGGTTGCCCGGTCATGGCGGCTGCGTGCGGCGGATGTCCTGGTTCCGACGGCGGCGCCATGCGATCTATGCTACGAGGCGCGTCATCTGGCTCTGGATCGGCTGCGGTGTCGAGGGCCTGGTGGAATGCTCGGCGGCACCTCCGAGCAAATCTATTATGGCAGGTGTATCCGACGGTGGTGGTCATCTTCTTTGTTGGAGGTGGCCGCCCAAAGGCTGGGTGGTCGGATCTCGAGATCCATCATCTAGTCCCTGCTGCGAGTTGGGGAGATAGAGTTGCCGGTTAAAACCGAGCCGATGGCAGGCGATGACGGCGTTCTATGCCGTTACCTTGATGAAGGCATTGTCGTGTAACTTCACTCGTGTTGCTCCGGGGGAAACCCTAGGATCTGGTGTTCCAGATCGGACGATGGTGGCACTACGGTGTCGTCTCTCTCTTGGGAGCATCGTTTGTGAAGCAACACTAGAAGACAGAGGCAAGAGATGGAGCGGCTTCATCTTGAACGGAGCTTCGGTGGGGATGTCAAGTCATGCCTGGCTGAGAGGTGCTACGCTGTATCATGCCTGGTCGACAGGTGCTACGCACGACAAATCTTCTAGAGTCTCCACATAGGGATGGACGAGCGCAGGACAGTGGAGTCGTTGGGCACCGTGGTGGCGTCGACGGATGGCTGGACTGGCAAGGATGATGCGTATTTCTCTCTTGAAGATAGGACAGCGGTTCGATGATGATGGCGGCTTCTAAAACGTGTGCATGTGGTGTACGCTTTAGGTCTGTTGCACCGGTTGTACGTTCCGATACGTTATATGGATGGATCGGTGACGACATCGGTTATAGATATGGGGAATGAGAGCACTCCACATTATCAAGTTTGTAAGTATGAATGGAGACTTTGGATGGCTTGATGTATGTTCTTGTCAGACTTTAATGAAATAATTAATAAAGATAGTTGCATGCATCAATTGATACAGAGGCCGGGGGTTTAACCTCTTTTTCTAAAAAAAAAAGAAAAATGACCGTTTGATCTCGGTATTAACTGTTTACTGCCATCAGATGTGGTTCTATGAGTCCTCGCGTCGTTAACCCGAAAAAGAGTTCTTGCTTGATGTCCCACCTCCGCTGCAGCAAACTAAAAAAAGTATTTCCAAGGATCTGCTGTAAATAAACAAAAAGCTATTCCACGGGACTGCTGTCCACAAAGATCCCACGGATCTAAAGCCTCCACGCCCAAATAATAAGTATCTTTCTCGCTGTAAAAAAATCCATCGTTGTATCCTTCATATCTTTCACACTGTAAAAAAACTTGCAAACTCCTTCCGTCGACGATCCTGCTCTGCCGAGGCACCACCGCATCAGCCACATATGTAGACCCGTTCCTCCTCCTTTGGTGCTCCTCCTCCCATCCCTTCTCCACTCTTCACATGGCAACCATCGGAAAAGATCCAGCAGGGAGCCTCTACCCGATCACTTCGTCTACAATATTTGAATCTGCAGTGTGACACTGCCCGGTCCATGCCGCAAGCCAACTTGGTTGAGGAGGAGATTATTCCAATCTCAGTTTTCCTACCGGGTCAAACTGCAATCCAATAATTATAGGACGCGTCTAGGGAGCAGCCAGGTGCTCTCTAGCGATCCAGAGCGGCCGACCCAATTTGAAATTTTTTGGTCTTTAATTCAAAATAGGAAATAATGTATCTCTTAAATTAGGTTTAAATTATATTATAAAGAAAATTTTAATCCACATTAGATAGAAAAAGTAACATATAAACAGAAAAAGTGCAAAAGCATATGTGAATAGGTGCGAATGCATTTAATGTGAATTTTATAAATTCAAAAGGTCATAACTTTTAAATGCCGTGTCGGAATTAATCTGTTTTCACAGACGGAACTCTTGTGACGTGCTTTTGGAAATAAGATCCCGCATAAGTATGTTTTAACGAATTTTATTTTTATGTAACTTAATCCCCGTTTGATACAAGTGTCTAGGAGTGAATGTGCAACTAAACAACAGTCGATGTGTAACTTTTTTTCTACTTGTGGACATGTATTTTTTACCGATTTGAATATGTGTGAGCGTATTTAATGTGCAACTCCGTGGCCACACATGTGTGATTATGTCAACGAGAATGTGCAACTCCGTTACCAGGTATGAGCACCTCCTACAATTATTTTGGTGCAATTTTATGCACAAGATTGTGCAACTCAGTGTCCACACATGTGCGACTATATCGTCGAGAGTGTGCAACATGTCGCAGCAGTACGTGTGCAACTATGCAGACGGGTGTGTACAACTCCACGGTCACACATGTGCGACTCTGTCGACGATAATGTGCAACTCTGTAGTCGTGCGTGTAGTCAATGGCCGATGAGAGTGCGCAACTCCACGACCATGCATGTGCGACTATGCCGATGAGAGTGTGCAACTCCGCCGCCACACATTTGCGACTAGGTCGATAAGAATGTGCAACTCCGCGGCCACGCATGTGCGACTAGGCCGATGAGAGTGTGCAGCTCCGCGGCCACGCATGTGCGACTAGGCCGATGAGAGTGTGCAGCTCCGCGGCCACGCATGTGCGACTAGGCCTATAAGAGTGTGCAGCTCCGCGGCCATGCATGTGCGACTAGACCGATGAGAGTGTGCAACTCCGTGGCCACGCATATGTGACTAGGCCGATGAAAGTGTGCAACTTCGTTTGTTGCCCGGCCAACTGCCTAGCAGACTATGTGCAACTCAATTTTTTGCCCTTGCCAACTGAAACCACATATCCAAAAATAGAAAGATGAAGGAGTTGCACATCGATTACTAGGCACTTGGCTGGAACAACAAATTAAGTTACACGTATTGTTGGTGAAACCGGTGGGGCAGGGTTTGCATGAAAAATCACACATCCACTAGTAGGAAGGGAGTTGCATATCGACTCCTAGTTAGTTAGCCGGGGCAGTAAAATACTTGCACGTCAAAAAAATTGGTTGTCATGGTTGTTAGGTTGCGACCTCATAAGAAGTTGGATCATGCAGCTCTAAAAATCAGTTTTCAAAAAAATTACATCATGAGTATTAAAATTGCATCACACAATAATAGAGTTGCACCATATAACACCTAAGTTGACATAAAAAAATTCATCGAAATATATCTATGCGAGATCTAATTTCAAAGATATCGTTGTAAGGATTCCAACGATGAAAACGGATCTGAATTCGGACACATGGTTTAAAAGATATGACTTTTCAAAATGTTGAAAACCCAAAATAAATACAAGTAGATCTGTTTTTTGGAAATCAAAGTGACGACCGCATTTAATGCTACACGACAAATTTATTTTATATGCATGCAGGTGAGGCGGTCGCTCGTTCAAGCCACTGAGCGTGCACGCACTATTAGGTAATTACGATAATTATAAGCTGATTGAAGGTGTGCATGTGGCAAAAGGGGAGTAGGTCTCTGGATTTGTATGTTGTGCTATTACCGTTTGAGACTCGATACCTAATGAGAAAGCACACCCTAGAGTTTATGAGGATTTTGATGATGTGCTTTCTTTTGTTTCAGACCTACGTATTACTTGGATGGCTAGTATTTCTAGGTGCTATACAATCTAACTAGCATGCAGAAGGCGCAATCCGATCTTACGACGAGTGGATCATCCCTATACTTAACTCACCCCTGTGCTATAAAAGAGAGTAGGTGAAAACATTAACGTATCTTTTCGCCACGCCCCGTGGTTGAGCTTGCGAGTGCATCTGTGTAGTTTTTAATTTTGAAGTAAGAGGAGCAGCAGCATTAGCTTTAAGGTCGAGCTGGTTGTGAAGAAATTATTTTACGTTGTTGCTTATTGCATGTAGGTCCTTAAGTCGCTTTAAAAGTGTCTCTTTTTTCGGCCGTTTGTAGACTGTTGGTTTAAAATAATTTTAGTACAGTAAAAATTGTTTATGAGGCATTATTAATCTTTTTATTTGATATTTAAATTTTAATTCGAGTAATCATTCCAAGATAGGCTTGTTGGAAATAATGCTCCATTCAGAAACTACCATAGAGAAGGCAAGAAAGGACGGATGATTGTTTGTTTATATATAAATTGTTCTTTAGTTAAGATAAATTAGCTACAAAATATCCAGAGGCAATGTGTGTAAATGAAGTAATTTTACAAAATGAATGATTGTTTGTTCATATATAAATTGTTCTTCGGTTAAGAAGAATTTGCTGCAAAATCTTCATATATAAATGTGGAGCATTTTTTACAAAAAGAAAAAAATAAAGTAATTATTATTCTATGGCACAACAATGTGTGTAAAGACGGTTAGATAGAAAGCAATGTGAAATATATTGTTCATCAGTGATACTTATTTGGCGCCTTGGCTCCTTAGCAGCACCAGTTGGAGGCAATAAACCCATAACAGCAACCATCAGACCGACAACATCTACCAATTTGTACATATAATGTTAAATGAGTTGAGAGCTGCAAGAATGTCTAAATCATGTAGAAAGGCAACCAAAAATTAACCTGGCATCAACATCTACCATGTTGAAAAAACCACTCATGTTAAAAAACTCGCGAAGCCACCATGATCTCTACAACATATAATGGAAAAGATTTCTCATAACTTACAAAACAATGCAAAATGTTGGATCAACTATTTATATGGACGTCGAGTATCAGCAAATCCCTTATACTTGTCAACCTTTTGCGTCACTTACCAAGAACTACCATGACAGATTGGAGAAGAGGGGTACATCGCAGCTAAGGAATTTAGCTAGGTTGCAATGGACTGTAACTGGAAGCCCAAATTGTTTAGACCATAAACTTAGAATGGCATTCAAAATTAATTACTGCTCCATTCTGAAGATGAATTCGGATTTGTTCATAGTGGACCAACGATTCAGAAAAATGGCTAATTTGGTGTAAGTCAGAAAAATATAACTCTAGGAAAAATACCTACAAAAAATTTGTTAAAAACAAAAAGGAGGTATTCAACAAATTAAATAATAATAATCAGAGAGCAGATAGTAAATAGAGAACCTTTTGAATTGCAGAGTTGTTACTGTAAGATAGTGGAGTTGCAACGGTCCTCCTGCTGCACAGACCTGTAAAAAATAGTGAAATACATTATCATCAAAACTTGAAACATCGGAGCCTGTTCTTAGTAGAGCATAGTAACCTCGAATGCTGCATTTAAAGCAGTATGCTACAAAAATATTAGTTTTCCATCGATTACACTTCCCTTTTATCTGCTAAGAACCTATTATTAATAAGCAATCTCGAAGCGCTTCACCGTATAATCCATCAATGAAAGCAAGATCATCTTTTTGTATTCTTATGATTTTTACCATTCATGGAACAATCAGAGAATGCAATGTACATATCTATGTATTTTCTAACTATACATGGTGCATAGAGGAAATCTGATGTATTTTCCAACTATACCAATTTTATGAAGTGATAATCTCATCACTGTCGCCTTTCTATTTACCTGTTATAGTGACAGTGAAGCCATTGAGTGATTGCATAACTATTCATGTGTTGTATAACCCACCAAATGCATGATGCCTTGTTAAGGTCATCACCAATATATTCATGGTTAAAACATATTATTTTAATCTATATTGATCTTAACCCTTTCGAACCTTACATTCTAGAAATATATTAGATCTAAATCTCAAAAAGATGGAGAAATATGTTCTGTTTGTTGAGAGTTGCACGGGGATTTCCTGTTTGTTCAGAAGAAAGGACATAAATACCTACGTACGCTAAAGATGAAGAGTTTATTCAGATGTTTGAAAGTTGCATACAATGTTGTTCCGTTTGCTAGAAAAACAAACAAAGAACAGACCTCATGAGGAAAAAAATAGGATAATGAGTCCCACAAGTCTACACTGGATGGGACGAACCAATAAATTTTTATGGTTAATAGAACCTCAACTTCGAGAAATTCTCAGATACAAATCAGTGGCTCCAGGGGCGAACTGAGTTGATGTCTCTATCCTCATAAAACAATAATACAATAATGTAAGAAAACATGGTAGTTGAAGGGTAAAAGAAGAAGCAATGATAACATGCAATTAGGCTCCAAACTGATGAATTATACATTATGTTGCAGTGGCAAGCTAAGAAGTCCACCGAACCCTCTATACTGTATCAAATCAGCTAAAGATATGTAGCTTAAAATATTAGAATATATTGAGCAGATGATTTACTTTAGTGACCCAAGACATGATGTACAGAGGCTAACGACTATTATATACATGTCAATGTGCCTGTAAAAACATGGAGCATGATATATCTTTTTGTCAGAAAGAGCCAATTCCGTTGCTTTCGTATGATATATGAATGTCGTCTGCCGGCTGAGCTTACTTGTAACCTTCCATCCATATTCCAGAACACAAGGTTCTTCGTTGTAAAATTATTAACCTGTTTCCGAAGTTACAAAGAAGAACACGCAATGATCATGATCTGAACTGGCGGTCTAGAATTTGTATTGAAAATAGAGTTAGACAGCCAAAGCATGAGACAAAATGCTTCTATGGTCTGACGCAGAATTGTGAACGCAAAGTTCATATACAAAAATCACTAACCTGAACTTGAAGGAAAAAAACTATTCTGAACCAGGGCTCTAAGTATGACAGCAAATGCGCCAAATAAACTAACACTCATGACTAGAAAAAATCTAATCTGAATTGGGGCCAAGAAGTGAGGGAAAAATTCTATGAACACCCATGTCTAGCACTCAAAACAATTACATACTATTATTGCTTAGACAAAGTAGTCTATTTTGTAAGCTTAAGACCAAGCTGCTGATCTAGAAATTTGGATTGTTAGCAATAGATCTCTAGACCTCTACAGACTACAATAGTACCCAGTGGCGGAGCTACAAGGAAAAAGCAGGGTGGGCCAAGCTAACAAAGAGCACAAAGTTTTTTCTGTGCAGCTGAAATTGGGGGTAAAATTCATGAGAGAAATTTATCTGCGCTATGAGTCACCTGCAGCACAATAATAACTGGACTGGTCGTCCATCGCAGCGACCGGTAGCTCAATTGAAATCGCCGCTCGTTGCTCTGTTCGTCGTCATTGCCGGGTCGCCACTGGCCGGCTAGCGCCGCCCACATCAGATGAAGGATGCCGGGATGGATCTCCACTGGTTAGAGTTGGGGCTAGCTCCCAGTAGCTGTAGCTAGCCCAGTTGCTGAACCTCCGAGGATCCGCCGTGCCCTAGCTAGTGGAGTTCACGAATGGGGGATGGATGCGAATACTGATGCGAGCAGCCGAGCACGGATGGATGTGTGTTCAACTGTTCTGCTCTGTTGACTATTGGACTAGGCGCTTGGGCTGCCAACCACGTGGGCTTCGCAAAGAGTATATGTATAAATTATTTTTTGCTGATTTTGCTGAGCGGGCCACGGCACGCTTTTGCCCGTGAGTAGCTCCGCCAGTGGTAGTACTGATAGTTGAGAAAATTGATCTCTGCACACCTAGAATTTATATTTACACATGGTTTGAAAAACTAATCTTAGTACCCCTAGAATGATTTGTGCACATCTACAGACTACAGTAGTACCAATAGTTGAGAAAATAGATCTCTGCACACCTAGAATTTAGAACATGGTTTGAAAAACTAAACTTAGTACCCATAGAATGATCTATGCACATCTACAGACCGTAGTAGTACCAATAGTTGAGATGCACTGTGCATTTAGTGTTTATATCCTTTTTTTTTTGCATAGAGCTGTACCTTGTGTGTTAACATACAATATATCCAATGAATAATACTATATAGCTGATGCTTTTCATGTCTAGGAGTAAACGGTGCAGACAAAGAGTATCTCTATTTAAAATGTCCTACATATCACTGGTTCACATATGTGTATTGCATATCAATGTACAGTAAACCTAGGGAGTAAACTTACAACATCTATTTAAAATGCTTTGCAACATCTATTTAAAGAGATTTGCATATTTTGGATCATGTATGTATCTTGCATGTACAGTACATTATGGGGAAGAGCTTGTTGAGTCTAATTTGTTGATGCCCTAAATTAGGGATGCCTCTAATATGGAGGCTAGTAAATATGCAAGAAGACTAACCCAGTGATGGCGGCACAGAACAATTAGAGCTGCATATGGACGTCCCTATTTTGCCATGTAGGGTGTGTTTGGTAGCATTCCCAACCTAACATGATTGTTCTTCTTTGATATATGTTGAGTGTAGCCATGCTGAGTACATGCATTTGATGTTCTTTGTAGCGATATATGTGCTAAGACATGCTAAGTTAAGACTCTGTTTGGCAGCTTGCATCTGTTTAGACATGTCGATCAGTACTGTAGCAACCGGTATTTTCAAACAAGTGAACAAAATATTTCAAAATTTGAACAATTTTTTGAAACATGAAAAAAATAACATTTTGTAAAAATTTAAACATTTTTTGAATTTCTAAAGTTTTTTTGAAAAAATGCACACGTTTTTTAATATTGATATTTTTAAAATTTTAAACAAAATTTTAAAATCTGAACATTTTTTTAAAAATCGAAAATTTTAGAAATTCAAACTTTTTTTTGAAAATTTAAACATATTTTGAAAATTTAGACAAATATGAATTCATTTATATTTTTCAAAATTTTAACATATTTGAAAATCCCGTCATTTTTTGAAATTTTGAACAAAATTTGAAAATCTAAACATTTTTGGTATTCTGAACATTTTCTGAAAATTAAACTATTTTTTAGAAATCCTTAAAATTATTTTGATAACATTGTCGCTCGCTTCACTCATGCATGCTGACCAGTAAACGACTGTTGGGGTGTTCTCTCGTCATGCATGCTAAGAGAGTATTTGGGCTGAGAAGGCCCCATGCAGGCTATCAAACACTCAAAAGTGGGTCGAGGAGAAAACTGTTGAGCTCATGCATCCTCCATGCACTCTACCAAACACAACCATAGTGAATAGAGACAACTCACGTAACCTAGAGAAGCGATGTATGATACGTGCAAGCCATATATATTGAAGAAAGAATTATTGAGTACACAGAAAAGCATCAAAAGGAAGTAATCTTCCCCTGTAGCCTGGTTGGATTTTCATCGAGCACCTTGTAGGTACATATACCAAATAATCTGCACAGAGATGAAAAATTCTAGGTGTTAAATCGAAGGAGGGGAGTGGACTGGAAAGGAGCAAGCTAATCAAGGGAATGAGAGGAAGAAGGAAGTATGGGTCAAGACATTTGTAGAGCAATTGATAGAAGCGTTGAAGGCGACAGGCCAGCTCGAGCTGAAGGCGACGGCCTCCATTGACCTTGGGCACCCACGGCAGGTGCATACGCGGCCAGCATATGTGGGGGCCAACACGCGGCGGCTGCGCTCGGATGATGTAGCTGCACGCAGCGGCGGCCACAGTGCACGCGCGACCTGCACGCCCGGCGATCACCATGCGCGCGCGGCAGCATGTCATGTCTGCGGCTGCCCGCAGCGGCCACCACGCGTGCGGGGCAGCGCGCGGCTGCGGCTAGCGGTCCACGTAGCACGCGGCTGCGGCCAGCGCACACGATCCACGCACGCACGCACGGCAGCACGCGGCGTCTGCAACCTTGGGCGTCAGTGGACGGCGGGGGCGGGGGCAGGAGCGGCGGGCGTGAGCGGCACGGCCTTCTCTCCGGCTCCGGTCAGGGACGCGGGCGGCGCGAGCTCCGTGGCGACGCGTGTGGTTGCCAGCACACGCCGGCGATCTTCTATGTGCCTCGGGCTAGCTCTTTTTCGATCGACCACGACTTGATCTCCTCGGTCCCCGTGGAGGGATAGGGCAAAGGCGAGGAAGGAGCGCAGGAGAGAAGCGGTGCGGTGATTGAACCTGCCGATGACGCATCACATAATTAGGGAAGTGTATGGGCACCACGTCACCATGGCTCCACATATGCCGGTCGTCTAGAATTGTCTCATCTGACGATTTTGTCAAACTAAACCAAATAGCTAAACCGGCAGAAAACCAGACCAAACCGAAGATAAACCGGGAACACATGTCACCAGAAGTGAAACGATTGCTTATAACTGGCAAGGCACGGTAAGAGCAGAAGCTTAGCAGCTTTAATACTTTGTTATATTAGGGATTCAATTCATAAAAGATGTGGGCGTACTTCTGCACAGGAAAATCAAGAACCTCTTCTAATTTTATTGGATTGGAAAGTGGATTAGTCGTTTTGGAGCATCACACCATTTATTCAGTCTACTTCTCTCTGTTTCTTACAAGCAAAAAAATATGCATTTGTTTACTTTGATCTCTTCTTTCAATTTATTCTTATCCACTAATCCAATTTAATCTGTGCATCTTACAATCGCAAACTATACTCTATTCTGATGGAATTTCTTTGATGGTGTTTGCAGACGTGCAGTGTATATGCATCAACAAGGCAGCACCTGAACCATATTTATTTAAAAGAACACGTGAAATTAAATAAATTATGCTAAAGTTAACCTCTTGCTAGGATTTAATCATATTTCTTCTTCTTGCTAAACTTTATTGTCGTTCTTTTGTTAGATTGATGTACTAAATAATAAAAACATATGTGAGTTGATAGTACAATTTTTGCCTCTGTTGCATAGAGCTGGTACTTGCTTAGTAAGAGTTGTTATGTAGTTATAAGATCTGATCCAGTAACACCAATAAATATCCTAGAAATTTGCGTGTGCTCACTGATACAAAATTGTATGCTATTGTATTTCATATATATTTTATACATACATGTGCAGACTTTATTAGACACAGATCGTGAGCAGATAAGTTCAGTCTCCATTTGCTTCTTCAAGCAGAAGATATGACTTCGCATACATGTAGGTATCTCCGTTCTCATATAATGTAGTAATATATAATAACGGACAGAATCATGTATGGTTCAGATTCATACTGAAAGCGTGTACCTTCTTTGATGCAATTCTACTTTTTTACACAATAGGAAAAGTTCTGTAGCAAAAAAGGCGCTCACTGAGCATGTCTTTACGGATTACGTAATGAAGCCCAGAAAATGAAGAGGTAAATCAAGTCGTGAGCCACCAGCGAGGATGTGTAGTGGCTGGATGAGCTTCTCATCAGCGCCTTGGCTGCAAACTGTGTATCCCGGTGCAGGTAATGGCTTCGTACATTTCTATTTATACACAGTGCATACTGGACTAGAGGTTTGATTATTAGGACGAGTTCTTATCGAAGGGCCAATGGCCGATTAGATAGAAGAGAGTTCAACAAAGCGAGACAGTCTAGGCGCTCTAGAACTGTCAGCCAACAGAGCCTAAGCTCAAAAGAAGAGGAAAACACACCCAACCTAAATACGTGCGAGGGCCCAAAAGAAGAAGAGAAAATATATCAAAAGCAGTCTCCCACACAACCAACCGCTCTCCAAACAGCGATATCTTCCTTAATGATCTCCAGCACCCTGTCCACATTGCTGGCCACACTATCAAAAATTCTCGCATTTCTTTCTTTCCAAATTCTCCAGTGGACGAGGATGATGAGGGTGTCGAAGTTTCTACGGGCCACCTTGGGGATACCCATCCGCGCATTGATCCACCAATTCTCTGTACTGCCAAAGCATTCGTCTGGTAATGTGAAGGATGCTTGTGTCCAGTCTGTGAACTTGGACCAAACCTGCAACGAAAAACGGCATCCTAAAAACAGATGCGTGCAATCTTCGTGTGTCGATAGGCATAGCGTGCATGCTCCATTTGAAGGCCATCCCCTTCGTTTCAGGTTGTCTGCAGTTAAACATCTTTTGTGGACAACCAGCCACATAAAGAATTTGCATCTGGGCAGAGCCTTAGATTTCCAAATAGGTTTATTGCAGGCGAATCGTGTATTGGCAGCGAAGAACATTCCATAAGCACTGCTGACCGAGAACTTAAGGTCTCCTGTCCATGTCCATAGCAAGGTATCAGGCACCTCCTCTAAAAGACTTATATCCTGAACCATGTCCCAGACTTGGAGATATTGAGCCATAGCCTGAATAGAAACACCTCCCGAGATCTCCCCAATCCAGCCCCTGTTGTGAAGAGCTTCCTTAACCGAGCACCCGGAGAAGGCAGGGGCCATCTCCTCTATGGAACGTCCACCCGACAGCCATCTATCCGTCCAAAACTTGGCTTTACGCCCATCACCCAGGTGGACGACCGTGGCTGCTTTAACCATGGCTGAAACTTCCTTCTCCATTTCATCAGGTAGCAGACACCATGGCCTGCCTTCAGCCTCCCATCTCCGACTCGGCTAACGACAGCGTAGTGCATATCCGAACCATTTGAGATTCAAAATTCCCAAGCCTCCACACTCCTTGGGCATGCACACTCGTGACCAAGGCAAAAGACAGTGTCCCCCATTGATGTCCTCATCCCCCTTCCATAGGAAACCCCGACATCTTCTGTTAATGATCTTCATCGCCCATGCCAGCAGTTGCAGAACTGAAAGAAAGTGGATAGGCATAGCCATGAGGACCGATTGGGCGAGAATCAGGCGGCCAGCAGGAGCCATCAATTTTGGTTTCCACCCCTTCATCTTGCTGGAATATTTATCAATAAGAGGCCATATATCCTGTCTCTTCAAACGATATATGGATAGCGGAAGACCAAGGTACGGAAACGGAAACGGATTATGTTGGCAGCCGAAGTGTTGAGCCACCATAGTAGAAACTGAGTCTTCACTCCTGATGCATGTGACTGTACTTTTATGCAGATTGATGCGAAGACCGGATGCTTGACGAAAGAACTTCAGAATGGCTGAGATGGTCTCCAGATCACTCGAGCAGGGCTTGAGAAAAAGTACATCATCATCCGCGAAGAAAGAGGCCCTCGGAACCTTGGAGTCCAGTCCCCGGCTTGAAAGGAAATTGTTTTGTACCGCCCAACTGAGAATTGCTTGCAGGGCATCCATAGCCAAAATGAAGAGAGCTGGGGACAAAGAGTCGCCTTGTCTCACTCCGCTGGCCAGGAAGAAAGTTTCGCCATTTATCAACACCGAGGACGATGCCGTGCGCAGGAGGCCGCAGATCCATGAACACCAACGCTGCCCAAAACCCCTTCGCTTCAAAATCTGAATAATAAACTCCCAGGACAGAGTGTCAAAGGCCTTGGAGATATCAATTTTCATAAGCACAGCCTGCTCCTTCCTCCTATGTAGCGCTTTAGTCGTATTATGAACAAACTTGAAATTCTCATGAATACTCCTCCGGCTGGTGAAAGCACTTTGAACTTGCGAAATTAGGGCAGGTAGGAGGGGAGCAAGCCGAACCGCTAGCACCTTGCAAAGATTTTTGCCACACCATGAATCAAGTTGATCGGCCTAAAATCAGCCACCTCCAGAGACGAGTTCTTATCACTACTTTACTCCTTTTCACATCATGCATAGATGACGACCTCATATAATTTTGGAAAGCATGGATCATATGATTAGTTACAGGGGCTAAGCTCAGAAAGGATTACTGATGCATGAAGTTCCCTGCAAGTACCGTGCAGAATTTCAGTTTTTATTATTAGTTGCATCTATATTATCTTTCCAACATTTTTTTACAATGCTGCTATTCATGTTTATTTGTGTGCTCAATTTTATTACCACCATTCATTTTGTATGGAGCATTTGAATTACATATATCTATTTTTGAGTTCGGGAGCATTACTATATGCTATTGTCAGCGAACGCCCATTCCACTTATGGGACATTTGTTGTTCAAAAAAAAAAACTTATGGGACATTTGAAGGGATACGTGTAACCGAGTGTTACTATTACAGGAAATAAACTCCCGTTTCAGTTAAGTGGGATTTTGAGGGATATGTGTAACCAAGTGCTACTATTGCAAGAAAGTGATTCTTAGTATTTGATCAATGTATAACTGCATTTCTATATTATGTGAGAAACATCCACTCTGTATATTAATGTCTTTCATTTTGTATACCCAATATTCCCGTTAGGGAACATGATCATCGAGTGTAAATAAAATAACAATATTTATGGCTCTCAGTTAATGATCATCAAGACATGCATTTCAGAAGCTACCAAAATTCAGTTTTAGAAATTATAATATGTGTCTCAAATGCATATAATACAAACCCGTCATCATTTCTATGATATTCAACAACAACACTCTTGGAGTTGGTGTATTCTACAAATTTCAAAATATATTAAGTTTTGTCGTTTGTTCACTTCCAATTTATTTATTATACCGTCGCTTGGTTTTTTGAATAACTACGATTCTTTAGTTACTAACAGTTTTTGTATACATTACCAACCGATGAAGACGATAATGAAGCCGAATACCAACAACAAGGACATATAATGGCTGGCTGCGCATCTGATCCACTCCCGCGCTGTATCCCATGTCTAGGGAAGGTTTTCACTTCACGCGAACAGTCTATATATTTTATTTATAAATGCATGTGCTTGTCCAAATTTTTATTATCAGGATGACTTCCTCAGACTAATTTACTCCTTAAATCTAGGATGCATGTAGTCCTCAACCTAATTTGGGAGACATGGGATCAAATGATTGCTTGAAGCGGTCTAAGCTAAGGGAGGATTACTGATACTTACATGTAATACTGTAGAACTGAGTTGCATATGTCCATTTAGGAAATTGAATTTAATGCCAATTCCAAGAGAAATTTGGATGGATAATGTGCAACCAAGTGCTATTACAAAAAAAAAAACTCTGTATTTGATGCATTTTTTTACCACTATGGAAGTCTCTCGATTTTTTTTCGAACTAGTACTATTTTTATAGCATTTTTGAAAACAGGTGTCTGAGTTGAAAAAATATCAAAACTACTACCCTGTCGGCCGATTGTGGGCCGACCGGACGCCCGTCGGCCTAAACAGGCCTGAAACAGGCCAGTCGGCCATATCCATGCCGACGCGCCGGGCAGTCGGCCCGCTCCTGGCCGAGCCCCACCTGTCGGCCTCCTGCCGGCCGAAAGGTCCCAGGATAAGGCCCCGTCGGTCACCTCTCCTTCTTCCTCCTCCATCTTACATTTTAGCCTAGTTTAGGCCAAAATCCCCCCCCCTTTGATCTCCCATTCCGTCCACTCATTTGCCGTTTGAATTCGATGAAACGATAGATCGTGTGTTTCTCCTCCGCCCTAAGTTTTTATTTTTCGCAACGGTGTATTGGTTTGTTCGTGTGAAGGAGAAAATGGTGTGGTGGTGGAGGTTTCAATGGTGAGAAGGTGGAGTGGTGGAGAGAAAGAAGGTGGAGAGAAAGGAGTGCACTCACGCGTCCAAGGTATAAATTTTTGTTGTTATTTTCGGTTTTTTTGTTATTTTTGTAATGTACGTACAATTAGTTTATGTTATTTTTTGTAGCGTAGTTATTTTAGGTTACTTGTGTTAGTATAGTGATTTTAGTGTAGTCATATTAGTGTAGTTTTAGTTAGTGTAGTCATATTAGTATCGGGTTTTAGTTCATGTTTTAGTAGTGTAGGTTTAGTTAGTTTAGTCATAGTAGTGTTGATTATTTTTTGTGTACCTCATTTTAGTATAGGTTTTTTTAGGTACATTATACTGTACGTTTTATTTTAGTGTCGATATATTCGTTGCGAATAATAAGAAGCTGGCATTGTCTGACAGGTTAAAATGTCTGAATCCGTAAATGTGACTGTGTATTACAGCCCTGGTACTATTTGATATAATGAGTTGGGGGTTGATCTTAGCGAGTTTAAAAGAGGCGAGATGACACTTTCAGACCCGGATAGACTGGACATTAGGCAGTTGAAGCACTGGTTGACTACTAGTTTTGGCCTCGATCCTGAAGTTTGTTCCGTCAGTATTCATGCCTTGTGGACCAAATCCTGTAAAAATGTGAAGTGAGATTTGATTCCGATAGATAGGAGCCAGCATTGGTTGTCTCTATTAAGTCGTTGCAAAGACCGAAGAATCCATCCGTATGCCCTAGTGAAATCAGTGGCGAAGGAGAAGAATATCGTACCACCCAACATGGGGTATGAACCAGGCCAGAGTAGTGAAGTGGCTAACGAGATTTATGTATCCGGGTCACAGCCACCGGATGTGAATGCTACCCAAGCCGACAATGAGTCAGATTATGTTAGTGGTCATGCTGCTGATCAGAGTATTCAATCGGTAGTATTAGCTGCCTCTGGTGTTGCTGATGGGGATGAGGAAGGCGAGGAAATGCAGATGGTGATGGAGGAAGATGACGAGGATGGGATTGCAGAGGAACTTGATTCTGAAAATTCCGAGGATGAGGAGGAGGTACCAATTCCTGCTGCATGGGAGCAGGACATAGCCGCCGGCTTTACTGTCAACGATGGCCATGAGACTCCATGACAATATAATCTTAACCAAGTCCAGATCGGGGTTATGTTTGACACAAAGAAGAAAATGAAGTATGCGGTGATAAAGTGGGCTATGTCTACCCAGAGGGTTTTCCGGACAGACATATCTAGTCCAACGAAATATACCGTCAAGTGTGTTGAATCAGGTTGTCGTGCGAAGGTGCACGCCCACGTGCCAAAGTATCACATCCACTGGTTTGTGACAAATGTTGTACCGCATAATTGTGTTAGGAAAAACATGTTGGCTTGTCATCCAAACCTTACTTCAACTCTCATAGCGCAACTCATGTATACTGAGATAGTGACGAATAAATATATGGAAGCAAAGCACATCCAGACCGCAGTGAAGGTCAGATGGAAGTATGACATTCCATATGGGAAGGCTTGGAGAGCTAAGCAGAGGGCTATGGAGGAGAGGTTTGGGACGTTCTTCGACTCCTATGACAATGTTGTGCGTCTCCTTGACATACTGAAGGAGAGGAATCCCGGCACTTATGTTAACATTCAGCACACGAGGTTGGAAAGCATACCGGATTACAAGGTGTTGAAACGAGTATTCTTCTCTTTTGGTATGTGCATCGAAGCTTTCAGGCATTGTCCTCCTATGATGTTTGTGGATGGTACATTCCTGACTGGTCAGTACAAAGGGCAAATCCTGACTGCTATTGGTGTGGACGGGAACAACCAAATCATCCCACTAGCCATGGCATTTGTGGAGGGTGAGAACTTTCCGAGCTGGGTATGGTTCTTCCGTCAAATTAAAATTGCGATCGTGAAGGACTGATCAAATGTGTGTCTCATTCATGACAGACATTTCGGTATATTGAAGGCCGTGAAGACACTGAGTAATCCAACTACTCACGAGCCAACACCTTGGAAGGACTTGCAAAGCCGGTGGTGCATGCGCCATCTAGGCTCGTCCTGGCAGCAGACACCTCCTTCACAGCCAGGGGGCTATTTCTACCAGCAGCCACCTCCTTCACAGTCCGAGGGCTATTTCTACCAGCAGGCACCTCCTTCACAGCCCGCGGACTCTTCCTGGCTTCAGTAGATGGACCTAGGTAACTTAACTTTGTACATTCTTTTACAAAATTTAGTCTCGTAAGTCATTCCTTACATGTTTTATTTCACCAGCAGGAGGCAGCCAGTCGCAGCCGTTTATGACTTCAGTTCAGTCACCTCTATTTACTGGTTCTAGTTCGTACATACCTGTTGACGGCGAGGACGATGATCGTGCTGCATGCACCTATGGTATCTCGGAGACAGTTGTTGCCATTCCACCACCACTGTCGACGCAGGAGACACAGACACCGACGAAAGAGGTGTTCTATGGTCGTGGTCATCGTGACACTTGTCCACCACCTCAGCGCTTATCACCTTCCGGTCCATGTCCGAGGAAGCCAAAGATTCGTCGCAAGCCCCAGGAGTGATATTATCATCTACGTACGGGACATGACTATCTATTTATGTATGAGACGTATGTAGCCTTTATGTATCGGACATATTCATGTATTTTTCATATTTAGCCTCGATGTATCGGACATATTTAGCCTCTATGTATTTGACATATTTATGTTTGAGACTTATTTGGTTTGGAGAGAGAACAATAGTAACGCAAACCAAATCCATCGACATCAATTGCACGTTACAACTGGATTAAACGTTACAACTTAATTAAACCGCACTACATAGAACAACACTACAGAACATAGTACTACATGAAAAACGTATTACATGAATGCATCATCGTCATCCTCCGTCGATGCAGATCTCTTCCCTTTTGTCGTTGCAGAACTATTGCCCTTCGAAGATGCGCTGGTCTTCACCTTGCTACTCGGCATGAAGACGTCGTCTTCATCCTTCGTCGCTGCAAAAGTATTCCCCTTTGTCGATGTAGAACTCTTGCCCTTTATCGATGTAGAATTCTTGCCCTTCGAGGAAGAACTCTTCACCTTGCTGCTCGGCATGAAGAGGTCGTCCTCGTCCTCACTTTCTGCTGACCATAAACCTGAATTATTAACAGCAATCCTGATATAAGCATCACCCTTGTGCAGTTGCTTCTGCCATCTGGCGTGCAACCTCAGAAGTTCTTTCCATATCTCCTGAAAAGTCCTGGGAGGCCACCCAGCCCTAGCTAATTGGTGAGACAACTCATTCATTATGAAGTCACTACTAATGAGTTCCTCCCAAGGTACTACTCTACCATTCATCTTGAAATTGGCAGCTAGACGAAGAAGACGGTCGTACATACCCTTGTGAAAACTATGATCAAAAGGATAGTGAGGATGAGGAGGATGAGACATCTCTAGGAAAAAATGGCGAGAGCGGAAGGAAGGATGCGGGAGCGATAGGGAAAGGAAGGGCCTGCTCACCCTCTTTACTGCGAATGTGGTTATATAGGCGGGAGACAAAGTGGCGAGAGAGAAAGGCGGGAGAGACAATGGCGGGAACAAATGGCGAGGAGAGAAAGTGGCGGGAGAAAATGGAAGTGGTGGGAATCAAAGTGGCGGGAGAGAAAGTGGCGGGAGAGAATCAATGCACTTGCACAAGAGGCAAGTATCACGCTTCTCACTGAAATTAAGATACAATATGCTGAAATTAAGATACATCTTGCTGAAATTAAGATACAACTTGCTGAAATTGAGTTACTGCAATCTAAATCTACTGAGTCCAACATGGATATTTTCCTTTTCCATCTCCAACTTCTTCTACTGCCTGGGCTGCACGAGCCCTTACTTTCTTTCTCTGCCTCTCAGCCTCACGGGCCTCCTCTCGCTGCCGGTAGACCTCCGCCAATCGAAGTTGGTTTTCTTGGTTTTTCTTCTTCATCTCAGCAAGAAAAGCCCTCTGCTCCACACAGTGCTCTTGCCAAGCTCTATCCTGCTCTGCTTTCTCCTCTGTTGCCTCCTTCTCGCGGCGCTCCTCCAAGTCCAAACTTGCCCATGCACGATGACTTCTTTCACGAATCTCAGTCACCGCCCAGTCCGGCATTTTCGTGTCTATCCAACGATTATACTGGCATAGGGGCAGAGGAGACTACAAAAGAAACAGAAATATGAAAATCAAATAAACAACAATACGAACAACGTGTTTCATCGGTGTGACTAAAACATACCGGAGGTGTGATGTACGGTGAAGGACCAACGGGTGGATCTTCCTCATAATTAGCGCACATGAAAAACTTTATGCCCAACTAATCTGAAAAATCGGTCACCTCCTTCACCTTGCAGAGATCCCCGCACCAACAACAAACTGCTTCCACCCCTTGAGGCAACTTCGCACTCTTTCATTTGCTAGGCCTAATGCTTTGATCCGAAGAAGGCAAACTCATAATGACTACCGCACTGGTTTTTACGAGTGTTGGTGGCAAATGAAGGAAGGCAGATACAATGCCTCGTTTTATAGGCAGATGACAACCGCAATGGCGAGAAATCGGGCGGTAGAGAATGGCGGGAGAGAATGGCGAGAGAAGTTGGCGGGGGAGAATGGCAGGAAAGATAATGGCGGAAGATAATGGCGGGAAGGAAAGTGGCGGCAGAGATTGGTGGGACAAAGGTGGCACCACAGTATGACGGCAAATAAAAAAGAGAATAGTACAGCTTCCTGAAATTAAGATACATCTTCTTGAAATTAAAATACAACCTATTGAAATTAAGATACAACCTGAAATTGAGTTACAAGAATATAAATCTACTTAGTCCAAACGTGAATATTTTCCTTCTCCATCTCCAGCTTCTTCTGCTGCCTGGGCTGCACGAGACCTTTCTTTCTTTCTCACTGTGGCAGATAGCTGAAAACAATAGGTAGCTCCTGTTCACGTTGTTTGAATGTTATGAGCACCAAATTGTTGACTTCGATAGACGATGCCAGCAGAAAATTTTCGAAACCTTCATTCTTCAACACCATTCGATCACACAAGACAATGGAGTAAGAACAAGGAATGCTCACAAATATATCATCATCTTCTGAATCCAAAGTAATTTCAAGAAGTAAAGAACTAGTCTTAGGAATAGCCACAAATTCCATCAAACTCCTCACAACCATGGTAGGAATAACTTGACAAAAACAAGCAAGTTATATGATCCATCCTATGAATCAGCAAAGAACAAACAAATAATAAAAACCAGATACCAAAGCTTACCATATGTTGGGAAATAACGTTCATGCGATCCATCCTATGAACAAAAGGAGTACATAGTATGTAGTTGTCATCAAAGAGCTGCCGTGACATGACATACATTTGCTGATAATTCAGAATGACACCACGACTATAAAAACAGCTGTCAACTAGTTCCCTCCGAGTTTCACTCAGATCCTCAAGAGCTACAAAAAATGATTTCACTAACTGAGATGAACCACAAAACGTATAAGCTGAATCAAATCTGAAAATCAGTCAAACAAATATCTTACCAACATGGGGTAAAGGAAACATCATAACACCATCCCGGTGGAATTCGACACTAATATAAGTTCCATAGTGCTCAAGCATAACAATCATCATGTCACTGTGGTGGAGACCATAATCATTCACGAGTTCCTCCCACAAAGGACCATGCAATTTACTGCTCATCCTACCATGTGTGAACATAACATGGTATAAGTTACCCTCAGTGTTGTGCAGAGCAAGATCAATATCCGTGTCACCTCTCTGAATAGCTAAAGCTCTGCACTCCTTAATGTACCGAACAAGATGTGATCTAACACTGCAAGGAACATACTACAACAAGAATGGAAGCAAGGATCATAAACTTATAAACAAAGGCATTCGAATATGCCACAGTCAGATAATCAAGACATAGAATCTTACAACACGTCTAGAACATCGACAATCCAGCACCACAGTAAATACAGACGCACCAGAATCAACGGCATCACAAGGGCCACCTGGAGCTCGGCAAAATGGGCAAGCCATTACTTGCAGACGGACGGTGGCAAATAAGAACTAAATCCACTACCGACTTGAGAATTCTCATTCGATTGAGTTGGAAGCCAAAAAAATTACCGTAGGCCGACGAAGAGCGTCCTGATCTATTGTTTACGCGGGTAAAATAACAAAATGGATGGTCCAGTGAAGAGATCGGCGAGGCGGTGGAAGCACTGGAGAGCAACGGGAGTGAGATGTGAAGAGGGGCAGGCTACTAGACGGGGGAGGGTGAAATGACTGGTCAGAGGATGAAGAAAGGAGGGATGGGCCTTATCTAGGGGCCCATCGGCCTCCCACTGGCCGACAAGTGGCCCTTTGGCCACCCTATGGCCGACAGGCATCCTCCCCTGGCCTCTGATTGACCGAGAGGGTCTCTTCGGCCTACTTGTGGCCGACAGGTCTCTGGGCGGCCCGGTGGTGACCGACTGGTCCCCGCTCGCCCTGATACTGGCCGACAGGATAGTAGTTTTGATATTTTTTCAACTCAGACACCTGTTTTCAAAAATGCTACAAAAATAGTACTAGTTCTGGAAAAAAATTCAAGTCTCTCAGTATATTAACTACGTTGTACTTTTTATAGTTATATAAATGTTTGGCATTTGTGACCCTAATATTCCTGTTAGGAAATATATGATGCAGAGGATCTCCCTAAATAATAATGGAATTAACAAGCTAAGCTATAATATAATAATGTTTTTCTCACAACTGTTTCTCGGACTTCCTGATAGAAGGCTCATCAGAGATATGTATTATTTGCTAATGTGTCTATCATTTAGACCCATTTTGAGCTATTTGGTTAAACAAAAGTATTTGTAATACAGTCACAAGATAACTATGAATCTCAAAGCATGAAAATAGTAATCCACTATCTAATCTCAAACTAATTGAAACAATATTAAGTGTGTTAATCGTGTTTCATAACACAATTCTCTATTTCTGAACTAAATAAATAAAGCAACTAAAAACGTTAAAAGAGCCACCAATTATATATATTCTTTTTCCAAAATTTACTAGCCCGTGCATTTATACGGGTTGTTGACTAGTATATACAATTCTCAGTCCTCGCAAAATGACATAGCATTAACGCAACATCGTTTCTAAGACTCGGTTTCTCAGAAAATGACATAGCACAACATCAAGTAAGTACATGTATAGGCGTATAGCCACGCACCATCTTCCATTTTCACCTCCGTGTTCTAGGGATCATCTTCTAGGCTTCAACTATGATGGACTCATACTCATCCTTGAAGTGAACAGAATAAAACAATCACTATTAAAATCATGGAACTGAATAGAACAAACATTGTAAGTTTGCAACATATTCAAGTTGAATTTAACGAGTGGAATATGTTACCATAGTTTCGTTGTCATCATCAAGAACACTTTAAGATGTTGCAAGGAGAGTGGAGTTGCTATCAGCCGACGGAAAGATTTAGGGATAAAGGAACAACCAGCAAGAATTCTTGTAGTGTAATATAGATTAGATAAATGACTTAAATTCAAGAGGGTTAATGACCTATCGTGTTGGCACGGGGCCTAGCTTTGGTAAAGTGAGACAACATTTGCGGGGGAGTAACCATAATAGGGCCTTGTGCTCCATCCTGAGGAAGATATTGAGCTATACCTAAAAAATGTTTTTAGTTTCAGCTTAATGTGAGGGAAGGTACATGATGCCTAAACTGTACACATATAAAAATATTATATCTCTAAATTCCAGTGAATGGTAACTACCAACCAAGATTTTATTTTTTTCTATCTTTCTTCTTTTAGGGAATAATATAATGTAGACCTGCCCAGATTACAAATCAGATTCTAACGAACCTTAATCAATCACGTCCTCACAGCTCTCTAGATTTAAATTCACTGATGTGGTAAAACCTAATTACTAATTAGCATGCATATCTGCAGATCATGCCATGTATCAAAAAATAAATCGCGACTCATTTGGCAACTAACAAAAATTACCTAACTTTGTAAATCTCTAATCCAATTAGTATTACAAACTTCGAGAAATATTTTGCAGAAATTCATGAACAAGCACATGTTCTCAAGCACGTACGGGAACACAAAACCTACACGGGAGGGATTGAGGGAACAAACAAAATACCCAGAACGCTGGCTGTTTGGTGTGGTCATCACCTGCTCGGCACAGTCATGCTCCTCGTCGTGTATTATGCCGGCGTCCCTGCACCCCCATGTCGCCGTCATGTACTTTGCAGAAAATCACGAACAAGCCCAGCAGCGCTCTTGTACGTGCTGCTTCGCGTCACAACTCGGTGCCTTGTGCCGGCGCGCCGCCGGCGCTGACTCTCTGCCATACCCATGCGTGCTTGGACAAGGCGAGATGGAGGGATTTAGGAAATATAGAATTGGTGACTTGGGGCGTTGGGCTGCCACTGTCGCCTTGGATGCTGAAGTGCTAGGCTAGCGACGCCTGTTGGTGTATCTAGGGCTGCTGGAGGAGTAAGTCGAGGAGGTAAGGCTTGTTGATACATAATAATGATGGGTTGTTTAACGAGGCGACAAAAGAATGAGAAGTGGAGTAAGTTACAGTGGGGAGGAATTTTACAATTTATTTTTCATTAAATAAGAAATACATTGGAAGATGGTATAGCGGAGATCATAGAATATAGTCCCACATGTCATGCTATCGGGTCGGATTTGGCCATACCCATGGATACAAAATAATATCCATGTCCTACCCATGAGTAATCGGGTCGGGTTCGGGTACTTGCTATGGGTGTAAAAACGTATCCAAACCCTATCCATTCGGATCGGGTAACCGTGGGTATCCATGTCCATGTATAAAATTGTCATCCTTACACATGACAGTTATTTTGTTGAGTTTGCTCCCACTATTATGAATGAGATTTTTTTTGCTTATGTGGGTAGTAATAAAAAAATTCTATGCTTATGGATCATGAAAAGAATGTTGTATGTGATAGTTATATTGTTGAATTACTTCATGATGCTACTGAAAATTATTATGAGGGAGAAATATATGCTTGTAGGAATTGCAATAATATCAAGTTTTCTCTTTATGTGTTCAAAGTTTTGAAGTGGCATTTGTTTCGCCTTCCTATGCTAGTTGATTCTTGCTCCCATAAATTATTTGATCACAAAATCCATATGCATAGAAAGTGGCTTAGATTTAAATGTGTTTGTCATGTGATTCATGATGCTTTCTTGCATGTTTCAACTATTATTCTTATACGAGCATCATTCATGCCTAGCTAAAAGGCATTAAAGAAAAGCGCTTGTTGGGAGACAACCCAACACTTTTACCTTTTTTATGTGTTCACATGATTAAGCTAATGTAGTAATCATGTTTTGTGTCTTTTATTTCAATAAAGTACCAAGTAAATCCTTTGAGATAGTGTGGCTACTTGCTTGTTTGATTCTGTGCAAAAATAGAAAGTATTGCGTCCAGTATATGAATTATCTGATTTTACTGGTGCATCAAAAAATTCTGATTTTTTTACAAAAAATTGATATGCAAATTCTATGATTTTTCCTAGTTTTTCAAAATTTGTAGAGTCAGGGAAGTATGGGGATCATTCAGGTCTTTATAGACTATTCTATTTTTGGCAGATTCTGTTTTGCATGCATAGTTTGCTTGTTTCAAGTGTTTACATAGTTTATATTTGGTGATATAAATTGTGGGAATGATTAAATACAGTAGGTATTATGTGAGAACAATTATGAATCTTGTCTTGACTGTACTAAGTGAATGGTCTATCTTTACTACACTAACCCATCTCACGAAGTTCCGTTAAGTTTTGTGTGATTGAAGTTTTTAAGTTTTGGGTGAGACTCCGATATGAGGTGAACAAGGTACTGCAAGGAACCGATCTTGTGGATTCCCAAGGCACCCCAAGGTAATATCCAAGGAAGACTCAAGCGTCTAAGCTCGGGGATGCCCCGGAAGGTATCCCCTCTTTCGTCTCCAACATTATCGGTATATCTTACTTAGAGCTAAATATTTATTCGTCACATGATATGTGTTTTGCTTGGAATGTATTTTTTTATTATCTGTTATATGCTATTTATAATTTTGTTTTTAATAAAAAAATTCAAGAATTGCTTTAGGATGCTTGCATTGCATGTTTTGATATGTGCTGTGTAAAAACATAAACTTTTGTCTTAGTGTTTGAATTTTCATAGTTTACTGGAACGTGCAAAATTTCTAAATTTTTTACAATTTTTTTTCATATAACTGATTTAGCATGTCCTAAATTTTGAGAGTTTTTTGAGTTATATAAGTACACTTGTTTAATAGATTGCTACAGACGGTTCTCTTTGGACAGATTACTGTCATAGTTTTGTTATCTACTTATCCTATAGTTTCCATAGCCTATATTGGTAGATATAAATTGTGGAAATGATAGTAAACAGTAGATGATGTTTGAAATTATTATTCAACTTGTCTTGGCAATACACAAAGAGTTGATTTATTATTATGTGCACTAACCTATCTCACGAGTTCTTTTCAATTTTTGTGTGGATGAAGATTTTGAGAATAGGTGAAACTGGAATATGAGAGGATTGAACGAGATACAAAAGCTCAAGCTCTACGCATCCCACCTCTCTTCGGCAACTATCGATTAGCCTATGTTGAGCCTAAATTTTTCTTTGTCCACATGATATGCGCTATCTTGGAGTGCCATTTTTCTTTTGCTTGCTGTTTAAATAAAATACTCAGATCTGAAAACCTTTATTGAGAGAGAGTCCTCACATAGCTACTCGATTGTTTACCTACTCAATGATCTTCACTTATATCTTTTGAAGAGTAGTTTGATGTTTACTCTTGAGCTTCACTAATATCCTATGAGTAAATTGTGAATCAATGAAATGTCATAAATATGAAATTATCAATGTGCTTTATGCTTAGTAGTGGCTTCACATCTGGTTTATAAAGTAAAATCTATTGAATTTTGACATTCATAATATTGCTCATACAAGCAATTCGTGAATGATTAGTATAAGGAAGAGAATGTTCACATACAAATATATTATCTTGGACATCTTCTATGATTGTGAATACCCATTAATTATTTTCAAACTTGAGAAAATTAGTTGAAGTTGGACAAGGAAGACAACGTAATGAGTTATGGTTGTGTATATTTGCATAGAAGTTGTATTGTTATGGATCCTCCAACATGTGGTGCTTGTTTAGAACCTTTTGCTAGCCAAAATAATCGTACTAAGTTGAGATGCTACTTGTGCATCCAAAAACCCTTAAACCCAGTTTCTTGCCATGAGAGTCCGTCATACCTGCCTATATATGGTATTTCCCTGTCGTTCCAAGTAAATATGCATGTGCCACCTCTAAAATTTCAAATGAACATCTATTTTGTGTGCCTAGACTGCCATGGAGCGATAGGGGGCTGTCAATATCTTCCATGTTAAGCGGGTTATTCTCATGATGAGTGTTTATTGACTCGTCCTTGCACGAGAGGGACGGTAATAGGGATTCCCAATCCCAAAATAAAAAATGAAAATAATAAAACAAAACTACCCGACAAATGTTGTTGGTATGGACGGTAACCGTGGATTCGGCTAGTCGTAGAGTGTGGATGTTGGTGCAGGGGGAGTAAACCTTTACTTTTACCGCTTGGGAACTGCCGCTAATTTGTTTAACATGGAAGATATTGATAACTCTGGGTCATAACATTGACAGGAAGGGTGCACCTCCCAAAATTATATTTATCTTTGTTTTAAACAATGAGCTCTGGCACATATGCAAATCCCTGCTTCCCTCTAAGAAGGGACAATCTATTTACTTTCATGTTACTTACTTTTCATGTTGAGTCAACTTCTTTTTCCAACCTACTTCTATTAGTTGGAAAGAATCATGTATTGGGGAAAGATCTAGGCACATATGGCCAGTCAAATATATTTGATCGTGACCTATTATTGTTTTCAATTATCTCTATGATAAATGAGTTGGGAGGCGAAACATTAAGCCCCTATCTTTCTCTGTGTTCGATGGATGTGGTTTGTTCTAAAAATATGCTTTGAGTACTAGAAATCATAGAAGACTATATGATGATTGAGTATGTGGAGCTCTTACTTAGACTTTGTTGAGAATAAGTTGAATTGCAATTGTTTAGTGACTAAGAACATAGGTTGTGAAGTTCCAAGAGAATTCATTGTTTGAACCATAACATGTGAATTGGTTTCTACTTTATCATGATGAGTTTTATGAGAAATAGTTGTTGTTATTATGCTAGGGAAAGTGGTTGAAATTATAATTGATCAAACTTATGCACTATGCTAGCATTCACACTTCATAAATTATTTTTTTATCATTTACCTACTCGAGGACGAGTAGGAATTAAGCTTGGGGATGCTGATATGTCTCCAATGTATCGATAATTTATGAAGTATTCCTGCCATATTCACCTATGTTTACAATACTTTTATATGGTTTTGATGCACTTTATATGATTGATTTAGATCTAACCCGGACTGACGCTGTTTTCAGCAGAATTACCGTGGTGTTGTTTTTTGTGTAGAAAATGAAAGTTCTTAGAATCGCCCGAAACTTTTTGATGATTTTATTGGAACAAAAGAGGCATATGACGCTTCATGGGAGGGCCAAAAGAGTCACGAGGTGGCCACCCTCCACCAGAGCGTGCTAGGCCCACAAACTGTGCCCTAGTGGAGGGTGCTCACCTCGTGGCCCATCTCCGCGTGAAACCGAGGACCAAAATTCCTATAAATATAAAACCATTAGAAATAACCCTAGACTTCTCGTTCTGTTGCCACAAGGCCACTGTATGGACAAAAAACCAATCTAGAGAGAAAACGGTACCTTGCCGGAGAGGGTAGATTATCTCCGGTGGCCATCTTCATCATCCCGGCGGAGTCCATGATGAGGAGGGAGTAGTACACCCTCGAGGATGACGGTTTATACCAGTAGACATGTGTTCAATCTCTCTCTCTCTCTCTCGTGTTCTTGAGATGGCACGATCTTCATGTATCACGGGCTTTGTTAATATAGTTGGATCACATGGTGTTTTCCCCTCTCTATCTTGTTGTGATGAATTGACTTTTCCCTTTGAGATTTTGTTATTATCAGATTAAATACTTTTATGGATTTGAGATCACTTGATATATGTCTTGCATGCAAATACCCGTAGTGACATTGGGGTATTCAAGTGATTCACTTGATATATGTTATGTACTAAACTTGCGGATTCCCGAGGTGACATTAGGGTAATCTATGCATATGGGTTGATACACGTTCTTGTCCTAGCTTCTCCGGTAGAAATCTTGGGGCACTCTTTGAGGTTCTTTGTGTTGGATTGAGTATTATGAATCTGAAATTGTTTGATGTGTATCGTATAATTAACTCATGGATACTTGTGGTGACATTGGAGTATGTAGGTGACATTAGAGTTGGTTGATGCGTATCATATGGTGTTATTCTAGTACGAACTCTTAGATAGGTTGACCGGAAAGGATAACTTGGTTATTTAATATGAACTCTTGGATAGATCTATCGGAAAGGATAACTTCAAGGTGGTTTTGTACCTTACAAACAATTTCTTCTTATGCTCTCTGCGATAAGAACTTTGGAGTGATTATTCGTCGCACGTTGAGGGATGGTTATCTAATGCCCAAGATGTGCCCTATCCATATTGTGGCTTGAGGGCCTCGATAGGGATAGGAGCGCATCTTGTCATTTCGCAATAATGGATATCATTACAAGTACATGTACAGAAGAGATGAGTATATGGAATTGGCTTACACTCGCCACAATCTACATCAACATCACATCAATAAAACAACATATTCAAACACCATATCGAAGAGTAGGTTCCGACTGCGGATGATAACAAACGATAAAATGACATTCATCCTTGCTATCTAAGGCTGCTGCCTGGAACCCATCCTAGATTGATGACGAAGAAGAAGAAGAAGAAGAAGAAGAACTCCAAATCAAACAAGCATCTCTCTCACGTCAAAGAAACGAATTACCTATACCTGTAACTGTTGTATAGTAATCTGTGAGCCAAAGGGACTCAACAATCTCATTTCCAAGGGTATCAAGACTAGCAAAGCTTAATGGGTGAGATATGGTTGAGTGGTGAGGCCGCAACAAGCAACTAAGCATTTGTTTGAGTGGCTAACTTACGAATAAAGAAACTAAGATGGGTGGTCTACGCATAACGAACATGAACTAGTAATGATCACTAAGTGATCCTAAACACATACTTACGTCAAACATAATCCCACCGTGTTCTCTCTTGGATAAGGACTCACGAGAAGAGACAGTCACGGTTACACACATAGTTGGTGCATTTTATTTGAGTTTACTTCAAGTTTGTTATGACCAGGTGTTAAACAAAGTTTCCAAGTTGCCACGTAACCGCGAGCACAACTTTCCAAAAGATTTAACCCTGTAGGGGTTCTCCAACTCATCCATCACAAATTAACCACACGCTACGGGAATAACCTCGACCGTGAATCCCGTGATTCCTTGGTAATTCCGTTCAAAAACCGCAACCTCGAGATGGCTGGAAGTGTTCTCGGAATTCCTTGCATAAGACGCTCGAGAAACGTAAAACAAATCCAGCAAGGCCGTCCGGGAGGCCAGATCCCAATAGGAGCCGCGCGTATCTTTGTCTCGGGGCACTACCAGATGAGCAGTACGTACAGTGGCCTGATAGAAATCCCTCGAGTTGCCCCGAGGTGGCCCCGCAAGAAGCTATAGTTTGGACATCCACTCATGCAGAGCACTGACCTGGGTTGTTGATTAAAGATCCTCGGGTTAATTACTCCCTATGCAGGTTCATTAGTTATTAGGCAAATGTAGTACCAATGTTGGGCCTTGCCAGATGAGTTTTATCCCAAAACGAAAATCAAGGGATCCCCATAACAACCCCAAGCATGTTAGGAGCGCTCAATATGGAACATAACACAGGTACACAAGTAACTAGGATGGCAAAGATGGAACAAAACACCGAGCAAAAGGGCACGCCTTCCACCTTTTACCAAGTATATAGGTGCATTAAATTAAATAGCAATAATATTGTGATATGACAAGAAAATATCCATGTTGTCACATGGAAGTGATTGCACCTACAACTAACAACACTATAATAAGGGCTGACCAAGAGGTAACATAGCCAAACAAAGGTTTGCTGGGATGTGGAGGGGGTTAGAGGCTTATCATGGCAACATTGGGAGGCTTGACATACAAGTGGTAGGTAGCGTGACATAACGATAGAAGCAAGACAACTAGCATATCAATGATAGTAGTGGTATCCACGGAAATGGTCATCTTGCCTGAGATCCCGCTTGGAGGAAGAACGAGTCCATGAAGAAGACGATCTGTGTAGTAGACAAATGAATCCTCACACTCCGGATGCTTTCGGAACTCTACCAAGAAGAAGCAATCCAGAATAAACAATCCACACACGATACACCACAACATATTCATGACATGATGCGCAAACAAATATGATGCATGGCATGGTTGATTATGCAATGCAAAGCAATCACACCAAACCAACACTACACATTAAGTGGAGCTCAATATGCAACGAGTTGCATATTGATGAAACTCCAGGCTTGAATTACTTAGTTCATTCTCGTTTAAGTACACAACAATTTTAAATGTTGTTAACCATGGTAGGAGGTGAAGGATGAGCAAACTATCCGAAATGATCTCATATGTTAATTTCGAAATTGGTCCAGATCTGAACTAACCATATTGTATATTGTTTAAACAACAACAAAAAAATACCATGCAATTCTACACATCATTCTAGTCGATTTACATATATGGAACATTCAAACTGGAGCTACGGTCTAAAAGTTATGTCACACACAAGATGAACACGACATGGATGCAAAATGCATGAAGGTGACAACCACAAACATTTCAAATCATGAATGCAGCAATATATTATGAAACTACATGAGATTCTAAGCAAGTTTCATATATTGCATGTCCAGAACGGAACTACGGTTCAACCACAGTCACCAATACAAGTTTTAGTAAAAATCTGCCCAAAACAACCCAAAAATCAACAAGATACAACAATCTAAAAATGCACAACAAGACATGGGGCTGGAGGTTACATGATGCTCAACAATTCATCTATTAACAACAAGTTGATTAGAAGCATGGTTCAATAGGAAATGAGCTCACAAGATAGCATATTGAAATAAATAGTTTTTGGACTTGGTGAAAATCACAATTTTTGAAAACAGAGCAGTTTTTATCATGAAGACATATTGGCAGCAGTAAAACTATATGCTAGAGGGCATATATTGTCTTGAAACTTAACAACATGCTAAAGGACATTATTAGCTACAAATAACTCCATTACACCAACCTCAAAGGGGTTGTAGATCATTAGCAAAACACATGACAAGATAACAACAATATATTACAGAGTGCAGATTTAAAAATATCTGGACATATAAAAACAGTAACATTTTTATAGCATGTTGGCAACAAGAAAACAACACCTAAACATGGATTATCATGGCAAACAAAATGACCGGGGGCTGGTGCACATGTATAATGTCATATCTCATGTTCAAAAGTAGTGTATATAATGCATGGGTTTAATCACACAAAAATAGCAAAAGGGCATCATAGCAAAAATAACATGCACAAACTTTTGCTGAAATGACAAAACTAAATGCACAGATAAATTCTATGGATTTTCTACCCCAAAATCATATATAACATGTGGGGTTTTATTATAAAACAAATGACACAACATTTATGCAAAATTACGAAAAACTATTTTAGCAAGTTATTTATGCAAATTAAATGCAAATATCACATCAAACATTTTATCATGCATGAGAATGCGATACAATTAATCTACACATTCTATATGTATGGTCTAAGTAATCCCGACGCATGGTTAAATAATTATGCGCAATGCAAAAACATGACATTATGGCAATCACAAGAAAACAACATGTAAAACAATTTTACACGAAATTCTATAGGTTTTTCATATCCAAAATATTTGGATCCGATGCACGGTTATTGAGTTATTAGCATTTAAAAAACATGCATTTATATGTAATTATAATGCCCGGGATTAATTAGGAAATTTGTTCAGATGGAAAAAACACAATGGGAGAAAACATGGTGTGGCGACAGATACTATATTGCGCCTACGGGCATCACATAACGCGTGGGAGCAGGGTTGCTCACCTCGTGGGCTTCGGCCCAGGTCGGGCTGGATCTGGAGACACGAGGCGGAGCCTTGGCTGGGCTTGGCCCACTTGGCGGCACGAGTCCGGGCCTTCCGAGAGGAGGCCGTTTGGGCTGGGGAGGCGTGGCCCATGCGAGCGCCTTGCTCGTTCGCTCGCACACGAGCTCGAGCAGGGCCATGTCGACGGTACTCCAGGGGTGAGGGGCGACGAGAGGTAGCCATGGCGGGGCTGGTGCGGGACGTCTGGGGGTGGCCGGATCCATCCATGAGAGGTCATTAGGGTCCGGTCTCTGGCCAGATCGGGGTGGAGGCGAGCCGGAGGTGGAGCTCCGAGCGGCTATGGCTGTGGTGTCCTGCACGGGAGAGGGAGAGAGATGGAGAAGAAGGGGAGGAAGAAGAGGAAGGGACGCGAGGGGTCCGGCCTGATCTGGGTTCGTCGCCGTGGTCGGCTCCAGCGGGGGAGCTCGGGCAAGTGGCGCGGTCCGATGGCTGCGGGGACATAGTGGACCCTGGGGGCACGGACATTGTTCGAGTTGGACACGGACATGTCCGACAGGGTGTGAGGACGAAATCTAAGCCTCGGATTTAAGATCTGAAGGCCAAATTTGGCTTGGGGTCTAGGGATTTCGGGATTGCGAGGAGATGGAGCTAGAAGGTGGGGTTTTATAGGGGTGGCTGCAATTTGGCAAGGGGGAAACCCTAGTGAGTGATAGGGGTCTTTCAATGGGGTTGTTTTTATATAAGGAATGGACTATGGGGGTTGGATCTCGCCCGTTCGATGGCGATCCGATGCCACGAACGGAGGGGCAAGCTAGTTGGGATTTGGGTTGTGTAGAGTGGTTGTGGGCTGAGATGAGAGGAAATATTAGTGGCCCGTGACAAAGTTTATAAAACCGAAAACGTTCGACGAATAAACCGATGACGGTGCCTCCACAGACGACCGTTCGGGTATCAAACGACCTCCGATTGCGATGAAATTTGGTAGGCGGCCTACCTACAATATAATAAGACCGCTCGCCAAGTTTTGACTCATTCCGAGAATATCTGACGCAATTTAAAAACAATATTTTAACCATGACACAGGCGCGTGCATGTGTGGTGTCTTTCTGAATGGTCAACGACGAGAACAAAGAGAACCCGCAACTACAAACGAATGCAAGTTTTTGAAAAAATGTCGGCAATGGAGTGCCAGTGCAATGCGAATGATGCGATGATGAATGAGACAACCAGACAAATCATAGGATGAAAATAGAATAAAACGGGAATCTTCTGGAGTGTTGGTCGCGGGCTGTTATAGGTTATGTGATCCAATTATATTAGCATTGTTGATAGATTGCACTAGCAAAAGTATGGACCGTAGGCCTTGTTTTCAAGCATTGCAATATCATTTGTGCTCACTTTTGTCACTTACTACCTTATTGTTTTTATATTTTCAGATTACAAAAATCAATATCTACTATCATTGCTACACTTGTATCACCATCTCTTCGCCGAATTATGCACCTATACAATTTGCCATTGTATTGGGTGTATTGGGGACACAAGAGATTCCTTGTATTTGATTGCAGGGTTGTTTGAGAGAGACCATCTTCATCCTACACCTCCCACGGATTGATAAACCTTAGGTCATCCACTTGAGGGAAAATTGCTACAATCCTACAAAACTCTGCGCTTGGAGACCCAACACGAGTCTACAAGAATAAAGTTGCATAGTAGGCATCAACCAGTAGCATGCCGAATCTTTGCAGCCGCTGCACGACATGCAACACCATATACAGATGAACCTCAGCTGCGGTATTCACCTCAGCCTCTGTCCATACAGTGAACAACCCGATGTGCATGCCATGTGCACGCTCCTTCTCCCGACGAGCCTCCACTACCTCCTGCGTCTCTGGGAAGAGCCCTGGGGGAGGAAGGGAAAGAGAAAAACTCGAATAAGACCAAAAGGCAACCATGCAGCACGAGGAAGGAGCAGGCAAGAAAAACACACGGCAAGAAGACGATCGATCGCCTGCACCTTCTCCTGCATCTTCTACTCCTTCACCGACTAATTGCAGGCACGACGGTCATACTCCTCCTTAACGAGACGCCCCTCCTCAACGGTCCTCTCCAACATATCATCCTTGTCTTTCAACGCCTCGTGATAGTTCACCGCCTGGCGGTCCAGCTCCTCGTGGTGGGCCGCCTCCAGCCCATTCTTCTTTGTCAGCAGGTGGCTTGTCTCCTCGCGGAGCCGGCCACACTCCACGGACAAAAGGTCGTGCTGGTGACCCGCTCGCTCCAGTCGGCGCCATGCGTCAGCCAACTCACCACCAGAAGCTACGTAAATGTAAAGACAGAATCCATCAAGAAACCACGGCCAAAAGTAGCAAGAATGAAGGGATTCGACCCGCCTATAGCGCAGCCGGCCCGAATTCCGGGGGTTACACCCAGTGGGTGCACTAGCGCGCCCCCACTGGAAAATAAAGAAACATATACCTCACGTCTGCCACACGTTCGCCTCCGTGGTAGCCAGCCGGCTCTCACCGTCCTGACACCGGTCTACCAGGATGTTGTACGTGACTCCCGTCGGTCTTGGGGAGCCTATAGATAACAAAGAATAAGAAGCCAACATTTACACTCGACCCGGCTGCCTCACAACCGACCCGAGTCTTGGGGGCTACACCTAGTGGGTCTGCTGGCTTGCCCCCTCTAGAAAACCTCAAACAAAAGGGAAGAAAAGAAAGGAGCAAAGGGCGAAACATTTACCAGCACACACTGCTCAAGGTGAATCAGCCGACCCTGGGATGCATGGGCAGCCTCCTGTGCCTTCACCTGGCAGTCGCTGAACTCATTGCGAACTGCATTCACCACAGCCTTGAGAAGGCTAGGAGTGCGGGAGCTGGTGGCATCGTTGGCCAACGCCCAAGTCTCCTGCGGTTGGGGCCTGGAGCCAGAACTGGCGCCGGCCGCAGCCAGTTTGAAAGCACATTTGCTCCCTTGGTGGTTTTGGTAATTAATAACAACATATATATCATTGAACTAATGTTTCCACTAAGCATGTTTCAGGAAAAGTTCAATGATGGGTTGGAAAAAGGATTGTGGGATATCCCAAGATGCAAGGAAATAGATTGGCAAAGCTCCAAGCAAGAGGACTCTATATTTTACCTTTTGTGAGAAATCACTTTGAGTCCATAGGAAAGCCAATACTATCAAAAGGGGGTAAGGTACTGTTTGGTGAACAAAATGCTCATATGTGCACAACTGATGGTCACCAAAACACCCACAAGCTCTTCCACAAAAGTCTGTCCACAACCAAATTCACAAAATAAGTGCAACCAACACTTTCCACTCGGTGCCACCAATTCTCAGCCTCAGACAAACTCAGCCAAACCCAAGCCATTCGGTGCAACCGATTCTGCTTTGGTGCCACCATGTCTGGGTTGCCAATTTTCTGTTACGCAAATTCACAAAATTGGTCCCACTGAGTTTGTTGAATCGGCATCACCGAGTTTGGCAATCTGACCATTGGTCACCTTATCAGTGCAACCGAGTTTTATGTATCGGTCTCACCGAGATTCAAAAGTTGCTACCTTTGAGGCAACTCGGTACCACCGAGATAAACACATCGGTGTCACCGAGTCTAACTTATTAGGTGTAACGGTTGGATTTTTGGATATGCCTATATATACCCCTCCAACACCACTCACTCTCAAGAGAAGCACTCAGAACAGTTCCTCACTGATACCTACTGATTTTCTGAGAGAGAGCCACCTACTCATGTGTTGAGATCATGCCATTCCATTCCGACCATATGAATCTTGATATCTACCTTCCCCAAGTTTCTTTCCACCCAATCAATCTCTTCCACCAAGCCAAATCTGTGAGAGAGTGATTGTGTGTTGAGGAGTATATCATCTTGAAGCACAAGAGCAAGGAGTTCATCAACATTATCGAGCCTATTACCTTTTGGAGGGTGGGGCCTCCTAGATTGGTTAGGTGTCGCTTGGGAGCCTCCTACTTCGTGTTGTGGAGTGAACCAAGAAGTTTGTAAGGGCAAGGAGAGCAACTACCGCATGAAGATCTACCCCGAGTTAGGCTAGTCCTCCGTGGACGTAGGCCATCATGGTATAGTGAAGGTTGCTTCTTCGTTGAACCCTCCGTGGGTAGAGCCTTTCGTGGACTCTCGCGACCGTTACCCTCTATGGGTTGAAGACTACATAAACATGGACGTACGATAGCACCACCTATCGGAACCACGGGAAAAATCATCGTGTCTCCAATTGCGTTTGATCTTCCTACCCTTCCTTACTTACATGCTTGTCTTTACTTCTCTACAATACTCGTGGACATGCATCTGTAGAGTGTACTTGACTTGCTATGAATGCTAAAATCTGCCAACACTTAAAATTGGGAAAAAGTAGATTTTTATTTGGTCAAGTAGTCTAATCACCCCCCTCTCTAGCACTACTTTCGATCCTACAAGTGGTATTAGAGCTTTGTTCTCCATTGCATTGGTTTCACAACCTAGGAGAGTATGTCATCTAGTGAGGGAAATTATCACTGTAGAGGTCTGTACTTTGATGGTACTAATTTTGCTTGTTGGAAGCACAAAATGAAAATGCATCTTCTTGGTCATAACCCCACAGTTTGGCCTGTTATTCATGTTGGATTGCAAGGTGAACTGGTTGCTGATGGAAGGGAACCGGATCGTGAAACGACTCAGAAGAATTGAAGATGTTGCAACTCAATGCTCAAGCATGTGACATTCTCTCCAACTACCTATGCCCTGAAGATTCAACAAAATCAGCCGTCTTGAGAATGCAAAAGAGATTTGGGATACTTTGGTTGATATGCATGAAGGTACCAGATTTGTGAGAGAATCCAAGTTGGATGTTCTTCAAAGTCAGATTGACAAGTTCAAGATGAAGGATGGTGAAGGAGTCACTGAGATGTACTCTAGGATAGCTCTCATCACCAATGAGTTTGCCGGCTTAGGAAGCGAAGAAATGACTGACAAATTCATCATCAAGAAGATACTTCGAGCTTTGGATGATCGATATGACACCATATGCACATTGATCCAAATGATGCCCAACTACAAAGATCTCAAGCTAACGGAAGTGATTAGAAGGATTATTGATCATGAGATGACACTCAAGGACAAGGAAGAGCTTCACCACAAGTCTAGCAGTGCTTACAAAGCCACAAGTGATTCCCGCAACTTCAAGCGACAACCTTGTCACAAATGAAGAGATAAGCCTCATGGTCAAGAAATTCAACAAGCTCTGCAAGAATAGAAGCAAAGATCGAAGCTCCAACTCAAGATATGAAGAGAAGCGTTCGTCTAGTCGTGACCGAAACTACTACAATTGTACGACTCCTTACAAAAGGAAAGAAGAGACACCAAGAAGACGAAGCTCAAAAGATGAGTCACCTCGAAGAGATAGAAGGAGTAGGGATGATTGTTATGAACAAAGACCCTGAAGGATAAGTAGGGACTCATAGAAGAAGGACAAGTACACTAAGAGCTACTCAAGAAGAAGACATCAAGATCATGTTGGTGAATGGGTTTCCGGCTTCGAATCCGACAACCACTCCGAGAGAAACTACCACTCCAACTCCGACTATAGTCAAGATGAAGGTGTTGCCAGACTTGCACTAGTGACAACCGACTCCCACTACATATTTGATTCACCAAATGAAGGGAGTGGATGTTGCTTCATGGCTAAACGGCCCAAGGTATCACACCCCAAGTATCTTGATTTCAATAGTGATGCAGATGACTTGCTATTTGACAAATCTAGTAATCTTAGTCAATATGAACTTTCTAATAATCACTCTAGCCTAGATAAGTCGTGTGATGATGATAAGTTGGACATAGAATGACTAACTCAAGAACTAAACATTCTTAAGTTAGCTCACGAGTCAACTCTACAAGATCATAGATAGCTTGTAAGGACACATGAGAAGCTCCGCTTCAAGAAGCTCAATTTAGAGCAAGAGCATGAGTACATTAAAGCTATAAATGACGATCCTCAAAAAAAGACTTCCTCTTATCTAGCCAAATGACTTCTCCTGTCTACGTTCATGCCACAAGTTAAGACTAATCAAGCTAGTAACAAAGGCAAGAAAGGTTCTTAAACTAGTAGCAATAAAAATTATAAATCCAATGATATTGCTTCTAATAGTTCTATTGATCCCACTAACTCTTCGCTTAGCCAACTTACGCTTGAGCAAGAAAATGAACTTTTGAAAGGGATTATAGAGAAAGGTATCTACTAGAGTCTTGAAGGATGCAAACAATTTGAGATTGTACACAAGCATGGAGGATACCGAAAGAACTGTGGCGTTGGCTACTTCAATGCTAATGGAGTTGAATGGGAAGAAGGTCAATACCCCAATCCCAAGTTTGTTCCTCAAAAGAAGAAGTATGAAAATACTCTCCCCAAGGGAACAAAAGCTCAAGATGAGCTTCCACCACAAGACCCCAAGCTCAAGGGCAAGAACAAGCTTCGAGAGGACATTGACTCATATGAATATGAATCCCAAGCTCTGGTGAAGTGGGTTCCCAAGGCTACTACAAGATCAACTTCTACAAGTGCTACTTCAACACCAAGGATTCCCATCAACTTGATGTGAGTCCCCAAGAAGAACTAGAGAAGTTCTTGAGGGGTGACTCTGCCAATGAAATCCACTCATATTCATTATTGGCAAGAACTCATTGCAATCAACATCAACATCATGCAAATAGTTCAAGGAGTCACACATTCCCTCAAAGGTAAGCAAGGGACAAGGTAATCAACAAACCAATGGACATCATTATGTATGCTTTGCACTCCATGTCCATAGATATCCTTGTATTTGTCTCTTGTGTGTTGGCACTAACCCATGTAGGTGAGAAGAGTAATGAAACAACAAGGATGCTCCCAACTCATGGTGATCTTCATCAACTTTGAGCATCCACCACTACTTCACCTACATGAATTCTTCATTGACAAAACCCAAGGTTAGTTTACCCCTCCTATGGGGGGGTGTCACATCAAGGGGGAGCTTTACTCTAAAACTTGAGTCAAAGCATCTCATAATATGTGACAACATTAAATGCTTTATGTAAAAGTGGTAAACCCACTTGTGCTTAAACGATGAGTATGACCTATGATCAATGTCGACGTTGTGGGAACGGGGGTACCCAGACCTGCCTGCCTGTGGCCCAGTTCATCGGCCGAACACGGCCGGGCGTGGCCTCACTCAAGACAAGGCCCTCGCGAGGGCCCTAGACTCGCGAGGAGGAACAACATTGGGATCGACGAAGGAGGGGCCTCCTCAGGTCCCCTCCGGAGCGGCAGAGATATCTATGCAAGGCCCGGTCTCGGGAGTCAAGTGTGATGCAAGGAAGGGCAGGAGGACGCCAGCGTGCCAGGCGGCGCAGTTTCCCCTTTGGTGCAAAGGGAGAAAGGACGTACGCGGGTTCCCAAAGCACCCCCAAAGTTTTCCATTTCGGTGCAACAAGACCACAACCACCCGCCCCGCGGGGCGGATGTCATCGCTGAGCCCATCCCTGTGCCGTCGACAACTACTTTGCAGGAGAAGACCGCCTTTGGGAACGGCGAGCATGTACTCTTGTCCCCCTTCAAAATTGGCCGTTGTGGGATCCCTTCCCGCCATTGTGATAAGGGAAGAGGACCAAGCCTCCACTATATATAGAGGATAGGCTACACCGTAGAGGGGGATCTGATCCATTCCATCATCCACCCACCATCGGGCCACTGAGAGCCTTGAACACATCAACGGGATCCCTCGTGAGGCCCTAGAATACTGTACAAGTTCATCCACATCATCTCCTTGAGAGGCAATCCACCAAAGCAGGAGTAGGGTATTACGCTTCGTAGCGGCCCGAACCTGGGTAAACTATCGTGTTCATCTTCTTCCTCATCATCATGCGAGTTTGTTATTGCGTTCATCGAATAGCGAGCTAGGTTGGGCAAGGTTGCAAGGGATCTTCACACACGGCCCTGTGTTCGAATCTTAAGGGTTTTGCGGAGCCCGAAATCTGACATTTGACGCGCCATGTAGGGGGCGTGTCGGAGTCTCCCTCAAGACAAGATCTTCTCCCACCTTGCTGCCCCGATGTCTGACGCTCGCCGAGCTCGCGCTGAGCGCGGAGCCACCCGCGTCACCCAGATGGCGCCGGAGGGCCGGGTCGATGCGCGCAGGTCGCCCTTGCCTGCGGCGAATGCTGCCATGGGCCCTGATGCCCACGAGCAACAGGACTCCTCCCAACCGGTCACCGCATAGCGCGACGACCACATCGCCACTCCTTCGATAGTCCCAGCTTCCGGTTCGTCCTCCCATGTTCGGCCCAATCCAGTGCGCAGCCAGGGTGCACTCTCCATGGCTAATGAGATGCTTCACTACCGTCCCGCCCCCGACCACTTCGACGACTGGCTTCGGCGCATCACGAAGCTCATCAGCACTACCGGCGATGCTTCGGCGCTCTCCAAATTTCTTCGACCCCAACCATCCATCGCGGATAACGTGGCACATGGAGCGCAACCTCCACATCCATGATGCGACGTCGATCCCGAGCCTAGGCAGGAAGCGCGCCCTCACGGCTGGCCTCGCGAACCACAGGCAAGGATGGGAGATGAGGTAAGCTGCCAGGTGGTTCCCCGGCCTCGCGTCGACGCGCGCACGTTCCCCGCGCTGCCATCCCAGTGCCGCGACCGGGTACCGCTCCAGGAGGCCTTGCAGGAGCGTCAAGGCCAGGACCCCCCGTGCACGCATCACCCGTCGATCCGGTGGGGTGCCTCACCATCGCCCCGGAGCTCTACCCAATTGCGTGGCCCTGCAAGGCAAGCCTGACCTGCCCTAGCATCACGATAGTACCTCAGATCCAGCAGAGTTCCTGCAGCTCTACTCCCTGAGCATCGGGGCGGCTGGAGGAGACGACAAGGTCATGGCGTGTTGGTTCCCCATGGCGCTCAAGGGCGGCGCACTCTCTTGGCTCTTCAATCTCCCGGAGGCATGTATCACCTCCTGGAAAGCCTGCACAAACACTTCATCACCAACTTCCAAGGCACCCGCGACCATGCGCCCACCGTCAATGACCTGTGAAGAATCAAGCAACAGGAGGGAGAGACCCTCCACAAGTTTATACAAGGCTTTACGACCACGCGCCTCAAGATCCTGTGGGCTTCAGACGAAGCCATCAACTCAGCATTCACCGACGGAGTCACCAACCTCGAGATGAAGGAGGAGCTCGCCATGAATGATGAACTGTGCTCCACCCTGGAGATGTTCAATTTGGCGAACAAGTGTGCCACGTCAGAGGAGGGCCGCCTGTCGCTCTGTGGGCCTCCGACGGCGGAGCCAGAAGAAAAGAAGATCAAGGCCAAGGAGGCAAAGTGCAATGCCCCAGCGGTACTTGCGGCCGAACCTGAGGCGAAGCGCAACCAGGGCGAGGAACACCCCTCAGGAGGAAGGCCCACCTTCATATTCCATGGCACTAACAACCATGACACCGTTGATTGCCAGGAACTCAGGCTGATCCGCACCGAGCACTTCAGCAGGCGCCCGGGACGAGCTGACCATGGCTTCGGACGCGGCGGTGGCCGCTGGCCGCTGGGACTACCGGTAACCTCGCCGAGGGTGGCGTGACCAACCCTAGGAGGTCCACTGGTGCGATCAGGCTCGGGACGACCGCTGGTGCGACCAACCTTGTGAGGACCGCTAGCGCGACGACCCTCTGGAGGGGTCATGCCGCGGCCAGCCTCGCGAGGTTCACCCTCGTGAGGTCGGCCTACCACCACTACCACCTCCACTCATAAGGAAGGAAGAGGACAGGCAAGACGACATGGCTGGGGGCTTCTAGGAGACCAGGATCGTGGCCTATATCCTGGGCGGCGCCCAGATCCCCGCATCAAACCAAGCCTTCAAGCAATTCGCACAGTAGGTGAACGTGGCTCTCCTGAAGCTCGAAGCCAAGCGCCCCCTCAATTGGTCCCATACCTCCATCACCTTCAACTCGAGGGACCAGCTCAGGTGCTCGGCCATGGCCAGCAAGCTCCCAATGCTATGCACTCCAACCATCAACAGCGTCCTTGTCACCAAGACCCTCATTGACAATGGAGCGGGGCTCAACGTCCTCTCCATCGAGACCTTCAAGATGCTCCAAATACCGTATGATTAGCCCATGCTGACCAAGCCCTTCTCAGGGGTCACGGATGGATCCACCGTGCCCATCATGCAGGTGTGTCTGCCTGTCACCTTTGGTGGGCGCCAGAACTACCACACCGAGATCATCGTCTTTGACGTCACGCACATCCACCTTCCATACAATGCAATCCTCGTGTACCCAACCCTTGCCAAGTTAATGGTGGTGACCCACCACGGCTACAACATCCTCAAGATGCCAGGGAGTAGTGGAGTTATCACCATCGCTTGCGACAAGAACAATGCTGTCTGCACCCTCGAGCGTGCTTACCGCGCCGTGGTGGCCGAATGCTCAGACGACGAGGTGGACACCCCGCCCTGTGAGGACCCACATAAGAAGAAGAAGCAGCTCACTTCCGCAGGGCGCCCGGTGGCCTCGGGCTCTACGCGCAGGGATGGGGCCTCACCCCCATCGCATAGGAAGACGCGCTTAGCACCACTCTTGGGTCGAGCCCGGGGGCTCCCACCTAAGGAGCTTCGGGCCCGGCCGGTGATACAAGAGAGGCGCTCGAGCACAACCTGGATGCGAGGCATGGGGTGCCGGGCTCGCAAGAGTCTGTCATCAGAGCAATCGAGGAGCTTCGAGCAGCACAGGCCGTGCAAGGCGGGGGCTGCCCAGCACCATCAATCGTAGTCGCCGTCATCGGCACGGTCGATCGGCCGCGCGTCTACGTCAACGCGCTCGCAATTAATAGTGCCACAGCCCATGGCCCCTTCTGGCCAGCGCGTGCCGATCATGGATGCGTCAACCCAAACGCCTAGGTCCGCATGCCCTTCGGACTGGCAAATGCATGCATCACGTTCCAGCGCCTTTACCGAGCCATGCTCGTGCCTTGCGTGGCGAGGCGCAATGAGGAGTTGGAGGAGATGCTCGGACCTGGCGAAGGTTCCGAGCCTCGAGAGACGACGGACCCATGAAGGTCGCGCTCATGGAGGTGAAATATCAGGCTAAGACGGCGGGTTCGGCTCTTCAGCGGCATGGCCGCTAGGTGACCATTTTGTTGGCTATTGCTAGGTAATTTTTTGGTCTACTCCGTTTGAGGGTGCACATTGGGCCGCATTATCCTCAGATGATTAGGTTGCACCCCTGCAGTCGCCTCTTTTATGCGTATTTCAATACCTTCTCATGTATTTGGTCCGCTTTCTATTGTTCTGCCTTGCTTGCATGGGGCCCTACCGGCGTGAATGTGCCATACCACCCCTCTTTGTTGGTGTCTCACAAGGGGATGTACATTATGGCCTTTCCCGGGGCGCCTCGGAGCTGGGATGCAAGGCCCTGTCGCCTAAGGGGCTTGTATCTTGGGGCTACTGACCCCCGCTTGGGGCTCCGGCCGCCACGCGGTGCCTCGCCATGGAGTCTCGGGAGGCCCCACGACCTCTTGAGGCAGCAGCAGACAGGGCGGAATGGGAGAAACTTGGGCGTCAAAGGGCTCTCTTGAGCACCGCTCCTCAGGAGCCTTATCGGTCACATAACCACTCGCCCCCTTGGTGCCGTCCTTGGTTTCCGGTCGGCAACAAGGGTGTTGGGGCCTTGCCCTGTAGTTGCGTCCTTGGTTTCCAGTCGTATACTACGGCGGTAGGGAAATGCGCGAGATTGGGACCTGCCAACGTCGATCCACTTGAGCGTCGAAGGGGGGCTCCTCAGGAGCCTTACTGGTCATAAGGCCACTTGATCCCTTGATGTCGTCCTTGGTTTCCGGTCGGCGTCAGGGGTGTCGGGGCCTCGCCTTGTGAAGTGCGGCCTTGGTTTCTGGTCGTACCTAACGGTGGTGGGGAAATGTGCGGGACTGGGACCTGATGACGTAGGGTGCCAAAAGGACTCCCAACCTGCCTCAACCAAGAAGAAGAAGTTAGTAGGGCTTCAGACGACCCTATCTACGAGAAGACTCAGGCGCAAACCGCCTTTGAGGTAGGGACCTCATGAGGCCAAAGCGCCCTCACGAGTTTCCAAATACACCTCCTCTACCGTGCCATCCACACATATGAACTTTATGGGCTGTACATGCCCAGGGCCCCTCGAGGACACGGAGGGGTCCCTTCCCATGCAATGTGACAGCCACAGCCTAGCACTGGCAGAGAAGTCAACATGGTCCACCAATGACTATGCCCACGCAATGTGGAAGCCACAACCTCATGCTGGCAGTCAACATGGTCCACCAATGAGTATGCCCACGCAACATGGAAGCCACGGCCCAGCGCTGACGGAGAAGTCAACACGGCCTACCAATGGCTATGCCCACACAATGTGGAAGCCACAGCTCCATGCTGGCGGACGACATGACCCTCCAATGGCTATGACCACGCGATGTGGAAGCCCCACGCCCGGTGCAGGGGGGGATAAACAACAGAGGGCACCCCCAGTGGCTGCATCCAACCTCAGGAAGGCCCCTAGGGTCCCCCCTTCTTGCTGCGTTCCCCGAGGCTACACGTGGGAGGGGGCTGCACAGGGGCAATCACAAGGCCAATCCTAGTACATGCCACCTTCCCAGGTTTGCTGAACCTGGTCTTCACGCGCTCATCTCCGGAAAAGCTGGCGAGGAAAGGTATGGGAGCCACTGGCACGTCAAGGGGGACTCCTGAGCATCATGACTCAGGATCCTAACTAGACCCGTAGCCCTTCACCCCTTTGACCGTCCTTGATGATCCGGTCGGCCCAACGGCTGTTGAGGTATGCGCGGGTTGGGCCCTGCCGACGCAGAGCTCAAAGCGCTGAAAAAATTGCTCAAAAAAGGAGGACACTAGGCTCGTACATCAAGGGGGACTCCTGAGCATCGCAACTCAGGAGCCTAACTGGACCCGTAGCCCCTCACCCCTTGGGCCGTCCTTGGTGATCCAGTCGGTCCAACGGCGGCTGAGGTATGCGCGGGCCGGGCCCTGCCGACGCTGAGCGCTAAAGGTGTTCGAAAGTTTCAAGTTAACCCAATCTCCGCCTTGTCCCCTTAATGAGGGCTGCTCGCACGTCAAGGGGGACTCCTGAGCATCGCGACTCAGGAGCCTAACTGGACCCGTAGGCCCTCACCCCTTGGACCGTCCTTGGTGATCCGGTCGGTCCAACGACGGCTGATGTAGGTGCGGGCCGGGCCCTGCCGACGCAGAGCATCACAACAAGCAAGAAGGAAACAAGGCGATGGGAGCAACCACACAGTCAGATAGTTATTATAAGAATTAAAAGTCTTCGTGAACACAAACAACTTTAGCACCTCTACGATTCAAGATGTGAATTGTAGGAAAGAAGCAGGGGAGAGAAATCAGGAGGAAGCACCGCCATCACTCATCCTGTCCTCGGGGGCTCGTCGTTGACATTGCTGGCGTCGTCGACCTCGCTGCCAGTCCCAACAATGTCTGGAGGTGGAGAAACCATGATGGGAGCGAACCTCTTCACCAGCGTCTCCACGACGCCCTTCACAGCCGCCGCGGCACCGACGCAGACCTCAGGGGCGACCGGGCAGATCACGGAGTCGAAGTCAATCCCCGGCTCGTGAAGATGAAGATGGCTGAAGATACGTGTCACGGCCTCGGAACAGAGGTCACAACACTCTTTCTCCAGGCCCCTCTCCACCTGGACAACGACACTCTCCAGCGCCTCGACAAGCTTCGAGGCGAGCATAGCAAAGCCGTTCTCTGGAGCCACCAGGGGTTCTGCAAACATGTCCCGACAAAGGGCATGAAGCGCTCGACGAAGCTTGAGCTCGACGGTAGGGAAGGCGCTCAGCTCCGCGGCCTTCTGCTCCTCGGCCGCGGCAAGAGTTCCCTCCCTGGCATTAAGAAGGGCCTTCTTCGTAGCAATTTCCTTCCTCTCCACATCCAGGCGCACCCGCTCCGTGTCCTGGCGGATATCCACTTGGGACAGCTCAGAGTCCTGAGCAGCAAGCTCGACCTCATGGTTCTTGAGGTATTCCTCACACTGATGAAGCTGCCCTGCAAGCTTGGCTTGCTCCTCATGGGCAGCCTTCAGACAGGCTTCTGCCTCTTTGCAACGCTTGGCAACAGATGCCGCCTCAATCAGCGCCTCTGCACGCGTTGCCCAGTCGGTCGCAGCTCCTTCCTCGCTCTTCGCCGCGACAACCTCAGCCTGGTCCCAAGCCGCCTCGATAGAGGCGACAGCCTGGAGCCACCTCGAGAGGAGCTCTAGGCGCCCACTCACGGGGCGATCGCCGGTGAGTATTGGCTTTACAATGGACTCAAAGTGATTTCTCACAAATGTAAAATGTAGAGTCCTCTTTCTTCGAGCTTTGCCTACCTATTTCCTTGCATCTTGGGCTATTCCACAATCTCCACAATCCTCTTGCCAATCCTATCGTTGAACATTTCCTGAAATATACTTGGTGGAAACATTAGTTTAATGACATATATGTTGTTATTAATTACCAAAACCACCAAGGGAGCAAATGTGCTTTCAATCTCCCACTTTTTGGTAATTGATGACAACATATAGATCAAACACAATAACATCTAACAAGCACTTTGGCGATGACGGAGTCATCTATATATGAGTATATGGACTTAGGATCCAAGTAAGAATACTTGATCATAGGTCATACTCATCGTTTAAGCACAAGTGGGGTTACCACTTTTACATAAAGCATTTAATGTTGTCACATTCTAAGAGATGCCTTAACTCAAGTCTTGGAGTAAAGCTCCCCCTTGATGTGACATTCCCCCATAGGAGGGACAAACTAACCTTGGGTTTTGTCGATGAAGACTTCACGTTGGTGAGGTAGTGGTGGATCCTCAAGGTTGATGAAGATCACCAAGAGTTGGGAGCATCCTTGTTGTTTCATTACTCTTCTCACCTACATGGGTTAGTCCCAACATACAAGACACAAATACAAGGATATATATGGACATGGAGTGCAAAGCATATGTGATGATGTCCATTGTTTTATTGATAACCTTGTGCCTTGCTTACCATTGAGGTAATATGTGACTCCTTGAACTACTGCATAGAGTTGATGATGTTTGCAAATAGTTCTTGCCAACAATGAATATGAGTGAATTTCATTGGCGGAGTCACCCCTCAATAACTCCCTAGTTCTTCGTCTTGGGAACCCACATCAATTTGATTGGGATCCTTGGTGTTGAAGTAGCACTTGTAGAATTTGAGGTTGTAGTAGCCTTAGGAACCCACTTCACTAAAGCTAGGGATTCATCTTCATAAGAGTCAATGTCCTCTTGAAGCTTGTTCTTGTCCTTGAGCTTGGTGTCTCTTGGTGGAAGGTCATCTTGAGATTTTGTTCCCTTGGGGAGACTATTTTCATACTTCTCCTTTTGAGGAACAAATTTTGGATTGGGGTATTGACCTTCTTCCCACTCAACTCCATTAGTGTTGAAGTAGCCAACACCACAATTCTCCTGGTATCCTTCGTGCTTGCGTACAATCTCCTCAAATTGTTTGCACCCTTGAAGACTCTTGTAGATACCTTTCTCTATAATCCCATTCAAGAGTTCAATTTCTTGCTCAAGTGTAACTTGGCTAAGAGAAGAGTTAGTGGGATCATGAGAACTACTAGAAGCAATATCATTGGATTTATCATTTTTATTGCTACTAGTTGAAGAACCTTTCTTTCCGTTGTTACTAGCTTGCTTGGACTTAACTTGTGGCATAAATGTAGATAAGATAATTAACTTGGCTAGATAAGAGGAAGTCTTCTTTCGAAGATCGTCATTGATAGATTTAAGGAACTCATGCTCTTGTTCTAAGTTGAGCTTCTCAAAGCGTAGCTTCTCATGTGTCCTTACAAGCTCTCTATGATATTATAGAGTTGTCTCGTGAGCTAACTTAAGAGTTTTTAGTTCTTGAGTTAGTCATTCTATTTCCAACTTCTCATCATCACACGACTTATCTATACTAGAGTGAGTACTAGCTAGTTCATTTTGACTAACATTACTAGATTTTTCAAATAGCAAGTCATCCTAAATTAACAAGTCATCTTCATCACTATTGAAATCAAGATACCTTGGGGCCTTTAGCCATGAAGCAACTTCCACTCCCTTCATTTGGTGAATCAAATAGATCATAGGAGTTGGTAGTCTCTAGTGCAAGTCCGGCAACACCTTCATCTTGGCTATAGTAGGAGTTGGAGTGATAGCTTCTCTCAGAGTGGTTGTCGGATTCGGAGCCGGAAACCCATTCACAAACATGAGCTTGATGTTTCCTTCTTGAGTAGCTCTTGGTGTACTTGTCCTTCTTCTCTGAGTCCCTGCTTCTCCTCTAAGGTCTTCGTTCATAACGATCATCTCTACTCCTTCTCTCTGTTATAGGTGACTCGTCTCTTGAGCTTTGTCTTCTTGGTGACTCTTATTTTCTCTTGTAAGGAGCCGAGCACTCATTGGAGTAGTGTCTGGGCTTCCCACAATTGTAGCAATTTCAGTCACGACTTGACGAATGCTTCTCTTATATCTTAAGTTGGAGCTTCGATCTTTGATTCTATTCTTGTAGAACTTGTTGAATTTCTTGACCATGAGGCTTATCTCTTCATTTGTGACAAGGTTGTCGCTTGAGGTAGCGGGAGCATCACTTGTGGCCTTGTAAGCACCGCTAGACTTGTGGTGAAGCTCTTCCTTGTCTTTGAGTGTCATCTCATCAACAACAATTCTACCAATTACTTCCGTTGGCTTGAGATCTTTGTACTTGGGCATCATTTCGATCAATGTGCAAACGGTGTCATATCGATAATCCAAAGCTTGAAGTATCTTCTTGATGATGAATTTGTCTATCATTTCTTTGCTTCCTAAGCCTGCAATCTCATTGGTGATGAGAGCTAGCCTAGAGTACATATCAGCGACTCCTTCACTATCCTTCATCTTGAACTTGTCAAGGTGACTTTGAAGAACATCCAATTTGGATTCTCTCACAGATTCTATACCTTCATGCATATCAATCAAAGAATCCCAAATCTCTTTTGCATTCTCAAGACAGTTGATTTTTTTGAATTTTTTGGGGCATAGACAGTTGAAGAGAATGTCACATGCTTGAGAATTGAGTTGCAATATCATTAACTCATCCGCGGTCGCTTCACGATCGGGTTCCCTTCCATCCACAAAGAATTCACCTTGTATACCAACATGAACAACATCCCAAACGGAGGGGTTATGACTAAGCAAATGCATTTTCATTTTGTGCTTCCAACTAGCAAAATTAGTGCCATCAAAGTACAGACCTCCACGTTGATAATTTCCCTCACTAGACGCCATACTTCTCCTAGGTTTTGAGACCAATGCAATGGAGACCAAATCTCTGATACCACTTGTAGGATCGAAAGTAGTGCTAGAGGGGGGGGGGGTGATTAGACTACTTGACTAAATAAAAGTCTACCTTTTTCCCAATTTTAATTCTTGGCAGATTTTAGCATTCATAGTATGTCAAGTACACCCTAGACCTGCATGTCTAAGAGTATAGAAGCGGAAGTAAGACAAGCATGTAAGTAAAGAGAGGGTAGGAAGATCAAACGCAATTGGTGACACGATGATTTTTCCCATGGTTCGGATAGGTGGTGCTATCATACGTCCAAGTTCATGGAGTCTTCAACGCACGAAGGGTAACAGTCACGAGAGTCCATGGAGGACTCTACCCATGGAGGGTTCCACGAAGAAGCAACCTTGACTATACCATGACAGCCAACGTCCATGGAGGACTAGCCTTACTCGAGGTAGATCTTCACGAAGTAGGCGATCTCCTTGCCCTTACAAACTTCTTGGTTCACTCCACAACACAAAGTAGGAGGCTCCCAAGCGACACCTAACCAATCTAGGAGGCACCACCCTCCAAAAGGTAATAGTCTTGGTAATGCAATGAACTCCTTGCTCTTGTGCTTCAAGATGATAGACTCCTCAACACACAATCACTCACTCATAGATATGGCTTGATATAAGAGATTGATTTGGTCGAAAGCAACTTGGGGAGGCTAGAAATCAAGATCCATATGGTTGGAGTGGAAGATCCTGACCACAACACAAGGATAGGTGGTTCTCTCTCAGAAAACTGATAGATATGAGTGGGGAACATTTATGAGTTCTTTTCTCTCGAGTATGTGGTGGTGGAGGGGTATATATAGGCATTTCCAAAAATTCAACCGTTACACACTATAGGTCAGACTCGGTGAAACCAATGTGTGAATCTCGGCTGTACCTAAGTGACTTAAAGTTAGCAACTTTTTAATCTTGGTGAGACCGATATAGGAATCTCGGTTGCACCTATAAGGTGACCAACGGTTAGAATATCCAATCTCGGTGACGCCGATTCGACAATCTCGAATGGACTGAAACTGTGAACTTGCATAACAGAAAGTTGGCAGCCCAACTCGGTGGCAGCGAACGCAGTATCGGTTGCACCGAAAAGCTAGGGTTTGGCTGAGTCTGTCTAGGGTTTGGAATCGGTGGCACCGAGTGTAGAATGTTGGTTGCACCGATTTTAAGTGTTTGCCTTTGGACAAACTTTGGTGGGAGAGTTTGTGGGTGTTTTTGGTGACTATCACTTGTGCATGTACGAGCATTTTGTTCACCAACAAAACCTTACCTCCTTTTAATAGTATTGGCTTTCCTATGGACTCAAAGTGATTTCTCACAAATGTAAATGTAGAGTCCTCTTGATTGAAGCTTTGCCAACATATTTCCTTGCATCTTTGGATATTCCACAATCTCCACAATACTTTTGCCAATCCTATCGTTGAACATTTCCTGATATATACCTGGTGGAAACATTAGTTCAATAACATATATGTTGTTATTAATTACCAAAACCACCAAGGGAGCAAATTTGCTTTCACCGGGGGCACCATGGACCTGATCCAGAGCAGCGAAGGCCCCGTACAGGATGTCGAGGCTGTGCGCCAGAGGCATCAACGCCCCCTCCGAAGGAGTCCCCTCTATGATTGTAGGGGACAACCCCGATGGGGCGACGACATGAGGAGAAGGTGGCCCCAGAGCCCGCTCGGCGACCACGAACATGGACGAATCGGCAAGCGGTCGGCCCTCAGGGGCTGCCCCCCACACATCGGGGCCACCGCGCTCTCAAGGGCAGGAGCGTCCATGCCGACGGGCACTCGGGGGTCGAGGGGCTCTGCAATGACAATTAGGAAGGTAGCCTCGCAAGCCTCCTCACCTTTAGAAGTAGGTGACGGTGTGTCGGCGGGGGCAGGCGGCGCGTCAGAAGTCGCCTTTGGCTCAACGCCCGCCTTCTTCCTCCTCATCTTTGGCATAGCGGCATCCCTGGTCACGAAACAAAGGAATGCACAAGCCATAGGAATGCGAGTCGAGCCAAGACGGACCACTTACTCCTCGACGTCGACCCACTTCCTCTTCCTCTCCGCTCCACCAGCGACGGAGGCACCCAAGCCCACCTCGGTGGGGGCGTCATCGTGCGGGGGAGGCACAGTACTGCCCACGAGGGCGGCCGGCGGAGGGATCGCCATGGCCGTGGCCGCGCTCGCCTCGCCCGCAAGTTGCGGCCCGAGCGAGGGCGAGGCCAACATTTTGGTCACCTTGCCCATGGAGGCAGGGCGCCTCAGAGAAGACTCTGCCCTGCGCTTCCAGGGAGTCATCATGCAGGCAGACCGCATGGCACGAGGGGCCGGACCAAGCCCTCTGAGGGCCTTGGCAACGCGAGAGTAGCCCGCAGTAGGAACTTCACCAGCATTATCGTCATCCTCAAGCTCGCGTAAAAGGGTGCCCTGCGACAGGGGAGGCGCCCCTGCCATGCCATCGTCGATGGTCTTCTCCGAGTCCTCCCCACGCGAGGTGCCACCAGAGGACACCATCAACCGGGAACCAAGACCCTCCGCAAGGAGAAGCCCTAGTTCATTGAAGACAGCCATCACGATAACTAGATCGGCCCCGTTGTTACACCAGTATAGCGGGGCATAGGCTTGAGGGAGTCCGTCTGGGTCGCCGTTAAGCAGGGTCACCACAGCCTTGCTCAATTCCTTGAAGGTTATGCCCGCGGACCGGAGCCTAAGTTTGTCGCCGCTGCCCTGTTAGTCCCACAAGGGCCTAGAATGGGCCTGGAGGGCGCCAGGCACTTCTGAAAGCACATTTGCTCCCTTGGTAGTTTTGGTAATTTATAACAACATATAAGTCATTGAATTAATGTTTCCATCAAGCATGTTTCAGGAAAAGTTCGATGATGGGTTAAAAAAAGAGATTGTGGATTACCCCAAGATGCAAGGAAATTGGTTGGCAAAGCTTCAAGCAAGAGGACTCTACATTTTATATTTGTGAGAAATCACCTTGAGTCCATAGGAAAGCCAATACTCTTAAAAGGGGGTAAAGTTTTGTTTGTGAACAAAATGCTCATTCGTGCACAAGTGATAGTCACCAAAGACACCAAGAAACTCTCCCACCAAAGTCTGTCCAAAGCCATACACTCAAAATTGGTGCAATCAACATTCCACATTCAGTGCCACCGATTCCAAACCCTAGACAGACTCAGCCAAATCCTAGCCACTTCGGTATAGCCGATTCCATACCGGTGCCACCGAGTTCAGGCTGCCAACTTTTTGTTACGCAAGTTCACATTTTCAGCCCCTCTGAGATTGTCGAATCGATGTCACCGAGATTGCGCATTGTGACCATTGGTCACCTTATCGATGCAACCGAGATTCCTATATCGGTCCCTCCGAGATTCAAAAGTTGCCACCTTTTGGTCACTTCGGTACCACCGAGATTAACACGTCAGTGTCACCGAGTCTGACTTATTGTGTGTAACAGTTGGATTTTTGGGGATGCCTATATATACCCCTCCACCACCACCTACTTGAAAGACAAGCACTTAGAACCACTCCATACATATCCTATCAGTTTTTTGAGAGAAAACCACCTACCCTTGTGTTGAGGTCAAGATCTTCCACTCCAACCATATGGATCTTGATTTCTAGCCTCCCCAAGTTACTTTCCACCAATCCCATCTCTTCTACCAAGCCATATCCGTGAGAGAGTGATTGTGTGTTGAGGAGTCTATCATCTTGAAGCACAAGAGAAAGGAGTTCATCGACATTACAGAGCCTATTAAGTTTTGGAGGGTGGTGCCTCCTAGATTGGTTAGGTGTCGCTTGGGAGCCTCCTACTTCGTATTGTGGAGTGAACCAAGAAGTTTGTAAGGGCAAGGAGATCGTGTGAAGATCTACTTCGAGTAAGGCTAGTCCTCCGTGGACGTATGCCATCATGGTATAGCCAAGGTTGCTTATTTGTGGAACCCTCCATGGGTAGAGCCCTCTGTGGACTGTCGCGACCGTTACGCTTCGTGGGTTGAAGACTCCATGAACATGTATGTATGATAGCGCCACCTATCAGAACCACGGGAAAAATCATCGTGTCACCAATTGCGTTTGCTCTTCCTACCCTCTCTTTACTTACATGTGCAATGTCCTTTCTTTTCGTTGCTATACTCTTAGACATGCATGTGTAGGGTGTACTTGACATACTATGAATGTTAAAATCTGCCAAGAATTAAAATTGGGAACAAGTAGATTTTTATTTGGTCAAGTAGTCTAATCACCCCCCTCTAGACGTACTTTCGATCCTCCAAGTGGTATCAGATCTTTGGTCTCCATTGCATTGGTTTCACAACCTAGGAGAAGTATGGTGTCTATTGAGGGAAATTATCACCGTAGAGGTCCGTACTTTGATGGCACAATTTTTGCTAGTTGGAAGCACAAAATGAAAATGCATTTGATTGTTCATAATCCCACCGTTTGGGGTGTTGTTCGTGTTGGCTTGCAAGGTGAATTCTTTGCGGAAGGAAAGGAACCCGATCGCGAAGAGACTACAGATGAATTGAAGATGTTGCAACTCAATGCTCAAGCATGTGACATTCTCTTCAACTGCCTATGCCCCGAAGAATTCAACAAAATCAGCCGTCTTGAACACGCAAAAGAGATTTGGGATAGTTTGGTTGATATGCACGAAGGAATTGAGTCTGTGAGAGAATCCAAGTTGGATGTTCTTCAGGGTCAACTTGACAAGTTCAAGATGACGGATGGTGAAGGTCGCTGAGATGTACTCTAGGCCAGCTCTCATCACCAATGAGATTGCCGGCTTAGGAAGCGAAGAAATGACTGGCAAATTCATCATCAAGAAGATACTTCGAGCTTTGGATGATTGATATTACACCATTTGCACATTGATCCAATTGATGCCCAACTACAAAGATCTCAAGCCACCGAAGTGATTGGTAGAATGGTTGCTCATGAGATGACACTCAAAGACAGGGAAGAGCTTCACCACAAGTCTAGCAGTGCTTACAAAGCCACAAGTGATGATCCCGCTACCTCAAGCGACAACCTTGTCACAAATGAATAGATAGCCTCATGGTCACGAAATTCAACAAGTTCTACAAGAATAGAAGCAAAGATCAAAGCTCCAACTCAAGATATGAAGAGATGCGTTCGTCAAGTCGTGACCGAAACAACAACAATTGTGGGAAGGCCGGACACAGCTCCAATGAGTGCATGTCTCTCTACAAAGGAAAATAAGAGTCACCAAGAAGAGAAAGCTCAAGAGACGAGTCACCTCAAAGAGAGAGAAGGAGTAGAGATGATCGCCATGAACGAAGACCCTCAAGGAGAAGTAGGGACTCGAAGAAGAAGGACAAGTACACCAAGAGCTACTCAAGAAGGAAACATCAAGCTCATGTTGGTGAATGGGTTTCCGGCTCCGACTCCGACAACCACTCCGAGAGAAGCTATCACTCCAACTCCGACTATAGTCAAGATGAAGGTGTTGCCGGAATTGCACTAGTGACTACCAACTCCTATGATCTATTTGATTCACCAAATGAAGGGAGTGAAAGTTGCTTCATGTCTAAAGGCCCCAAGGTATCACACCCCGAGTATCTTGATTTCAATAGTGATGAAGATGACTTGTTAATTGAACATGACTTGCTATTTGACAAAACTAGTAATGTTAGTCAAAATGAACTTGTTAGTACTCACTCTAGTGTAGATAAGTCGTGTGATGATGATAAGTTGGAAATAGAATGACTAACTTAAGAACTAAAAACTCTTAAGTTAGCTCACGATTCAACTCTAGAAGATCATAGACAGCTTGTAAGGACACATGAGAAGCTACGCTTCGAAAAGCTCAATTTAGAGCAAGAGCATGAGTTCCTTAAAGCTATCAATGACAATCTTTGAAAGAAGACTTCGTCTTATCTAGCCAAACGACTTCTCTTATCTACATTCATGCTTCAAGTTAAGTCTAAGCAAGCTAGTAACAAAACAAAGAAATGTTCTCAACTAGCAGCAATAAAAATGATAAATCCAGTGATATTTCTTCTAGTAGTTCTCTTGATCCCACTAACTCTTCTCTTAGCCAAGTTACGCTTGAGAAAGAAACTGAACTCTTGAAAGGGATTATAGATAATGGTATCTACAAGAGTCTTGAAGGGTGCAAACAATTTGAGGAGATTGTACGCAATCATGGAGGATAGCGGAAGAATCGTGGTGTTGGCTACTTCTACACTAATGGAGTTGACTAGGAAGAAGGTCAATACCTGAATCCCAAGTTTGTTCCTCAAAAGGAGAAGTATGAAAATACTCATTCCAAGGGAACAAAAGCTCAGGATGACCTTCCACCACAAGAAACCAAGCTCAAGGACAATTACAAGATTCAAGAGGACTTTGAATTATATGAAGATAAATCCCAAGCTTTGGTGAAGTGGGTTCCCAAGGCTACTACAAGCTCAACTTCTACAAGTGCTACTTCAACACCAAGGATCCCCATCAACTTGATGTGGGTCCCCAAGAAGAAGAACTAGAGAGTTCTTGAGGGGTGACTCCGCTAATGAAATTCACTCATATTCATTATTTGCAAGAACTAGTTGCATACAACATTAACATTATGCAATAGTTCAAGGAGTCACACATCCCCTCAAAGGTAATCAACAAATCAACGGACAACATCACATATTCTTTGCACTCCATGTGCATAGATATCCTTGTATTTGTCTCTTGTGTGTTGGGACTAACCCATGTAGGTGAGAGGAGTAAGGAAACAACAAGGATGCTCCAAACTCTTGGTGATCTTCATCAACTTTGAGCATCCACACTACCTCACCAACATGAAGTCTTCTTTGACAAAACCCAAGGTTAGTTTATCGCTCTTATGGGGGGATGTCACATCTAGGGGGAGATTTACTCTAAGACTTGAGGTAAAGCATCTCATAAGAAAGTGTCGACGTTCTGGGAACGGGGGTACCCAGACCTGCCTATATGCGGCCCAGGGCATGGCCCACCTCTTCGACCAAACGTGGAAGGGCGAGGCCTCATTTAAGACAAGGCCCTCTCAAGGGACCTAGCCTCGCAAGGAAGAACAACGTCAAGACCCGTGAAGGATGGGCCTCCTCAGGACCCCTTTGGAGCGACGGTGTTTCCTATGCAAGGCTCGGCCTCAGGAGTCAACGATGACACACGGAAGAACAGGCGGGAGCTAGTGCGCCAGGCGGCACAGTTTCCCCTTTGGTGCAAAGGAAGCAGGGACATGCGCGGGTTCCCAAAGCGCCCCCAAAGGTTTCCATTCCGGTGCAAGAAGACCACAACCACCCGCCCTGCAGGGTGGATGTCACCATTGAGCCCGTCCCTGCGCTATCGACAGTTACTTTGCAGGCGAAGACCGCCTTTGGGTAGGGCGAGCACCAACCCCTGTCCCCCTTCAAAATTGGCCGTTGTGGGATCCCTTCCCGCCATAGTGATAAGGGAAGAGGGTTCGGGCCGCCGCTATATATAGAGCATAGGTTGCACCGTAGAGAGGGACCCGGAACCCGAACGGATCCGAGCCAACACTTAGTCACTCCATACACCACCATTAGCTAGCCAATAACACATATTGAGCGCCCTCACGAGGCTTGAGCACATTATACTGGTTCGTCCACCAAAACCTCCACGAGAGGCAATCCACAAAAGTAGGAGTAGGGTATTACGCTTCGCAGCGGCCCGAACCTGGGTAAACTGTCATGTCCATCTTCTTCCGCGTCGTCGTGCGAGCTCGTCGTTGCGTTCATCGAGTAGCGAGCTAGGTCGGGTGAGGCTGCAGGAGATCTTCACACACGCCCCTGTATTCGAATCTTAAGGGTTTAGCAGAGCCCAAAATCTGACATTTGGCACACCAGGTAGGGGGCATGTCAGAGTCTCCCTCAAGCCAATATCTCCCCCTCGCCGCTGCGATGTCTGACGCTCGCCGAGCCCACGCCGAGCGCCGTGCCACCCTCGTCGCCTAGACGGCACCGGTGGGCTACGCCGGTGCGTGAAGGTCACCTTTGCCTGTGGCGAACGCCGCCACTGGCCCCGATGCCCACGAGCAACAAGACTCCTCCCAGTCGGTCACCGCACAGCGCGACGGCCACACCGCCACTCCATCGATCATTCCGGCTCTTGGTTCATTCTCTCATGTTCGGCCAGGGCCGGTGCACATCCGAGGCATGCTCGTCATGGCTAATGAACTGGTCCGCTACCGCCCCACTCCCGACCACTACGAAGACTGGCTTCGACGCATCGCGGAGCTCGTTGGCGCAACCGGTGAAGCCTCGGCGCTCTCCTACTCGCTTCGACCCCAACCGTCCCTGGCAAACGACGTGGTACAAGACGCACAGCCTTCACCTCCGTGATGCAGCGTAGACCCTGAGCCCAGCGAGAAGCGCGCCCCCGCGACCGGCCCCACGAACCAAGGGTGAGGCCGGGGGAAGAAGTAAGCTACCAAGTGGTTCCCTTGGCCGCGCGCCGACACGCGTTCACTCCCTGTGCTGCCGACCCAGCGCCACGACTGGATACCACTCGAAGTGGCCGCACAGGAGCGTCAAGACCAGGCCGCCCTCGCGCACGCAGTGCCTGTCGAGCCGGTGGGGTGCCTCGCCATAGCCCCAGAGCTCTACCTGACCACGTGGCCCTGCAAGTTCAAGCCTGACCTGCCCCCACGTTATGACGACATCGCAAACCCAAACCGAGTTCCTACAGCTCTACTCGCAGACTATCCGGGCGGCAGGAGGAGACGGCAAGGTCATGGCATGCTGGTTCCCCATGGCGCTCAAGGGTGGCGCACTCTCCTGGCTCTTCAACCTCCCGGAGGCATGCATCACCTCCTGGGATGGTCTGCACAAACGCTTCATCCCCAACTTTCAAGGCACTCACGACCGCACGCGCACCATGAATGACCTGCGGCGTATCAAGCAGCAAGATGGTGAGACCCTGCACAAGTTCATACAACACTTAATGACCACACGCCTCAAGTTCCCTAGGGCGTCAGATGAGGCCACCATTTCGGCCTTCGTCGATGGAGGCATTAACCTCAAGATGAAGGAAGAGCTCGCCGTGAATGACGAACTGTGCTGTGCCTTGGAGATGTTCAACCTAGCGAACAAGTGCACCAAGGCCTAGGAGGGCCACCTATCGCTCCTCGGGCCTTTGGTGGCGGAGACAGAAGATAAGAAGATTAAGGCCAAGGAAGCAAAGCACAAGGCCCCGGCGGTGCTTGCGGCCGAACCCGAGGCGAAGCATAGCCGAGGAGAACACCCCAGGAGGAAGGCCGACATGCATCTTCCATGGCACCAACAACCACGACACCGCCGACTGCTAGGAACTCTGACTGATCTGCGTCAAGCATTTTAGCAGGTGCCTAGGCCGAGGCGACCGAGGTTTTGAGCATGGCGGAGGCCGCGGCGGGGGTCGTTGGGACAACCGGGAGCCGCGTCGGGGGTGGCCCGACCAGCCTTAGGAGGATCGTTGGCGCAATCCACCTCAGGACGACCGTTGGCGCGACCCGCCTCGTGAGGACCGCTAGTGCGATGACTCTCTAGAGGGCTCACGACGTGGTCCACCTCGTGAGGCTCACCCACGTGAGTCAGGACTACCTCCGCTGCCTCCTCCACCCAGAAGGAAAGAAGAAAACAGGCAGGACGATGGGGCTGGGGGCTTCCAGGAAGTCTGAGCGGTGGCCTGCATCCTGGGTGGTGCCCAGGCACCAGCATCGAACCATGCCTTCAAGCAATTCGCACGGGAGGTCAATGCGGCTCTCCTGAAGCCTGAAGCGGTGCGCCCCCTCAATTGGTCTTAGACTGCCATCACCTTCGACTCAAGCAATCAGCTCAGGTGTTCGTTCATGGCCGGCAAGCTCCCCATGCTGTGTACCCCAACCATCAGCAACGTCCTCGTCACCAAGACCCTCATCGACAGCGGGACAGGGATCAACTCCTCTTCATCCAGACCTTCGAGAAGCTCCAGGTGCTGTATGAATAGCTCATGCCAACCAAGACTTTCTCGGGGGGGGGGTAATAGATGGGTCCAACGTACCCATCAGGCAGGTGCGTCTGCCTGTCACCTTTGGTGGGTGCAAGAACTACCACACCGAGATCATCGTCTTCGATGTCGCACACATCCAGCTTCCATACAACGTGATCCTTGGATAACAGGCTCTCGCTAAGTTCATGGAAGTGACTCACCACGGCTACAACGTCATCAAGATGCCAGGGAGGGACGACATCATCACCATTTCATGTGATGAGAAGGACACCGTCTGCACCCTTGAGCGTGCTTACCGCGCTGCGGCGGCCAAGCACTCGGATGACGAGGAAGACACACTACCTCTTGAGGAACCACACAATAAGAAGAAGCAACTCATCCCCGCAGGGCGTCCTACAACTTCAGCCTCTGCGCTCAGCGGTGGAGCCCCACCTCCCATTGCATAGGAAAGCGCACTTGGCGCCACTCTTGGGCCGGGCCCGGGGCTCCCGCCAGGGAAGTTTCTGGCCTGTTTAGTGAGGCAAGAGAGGCGCTCGAGCACAACATGGAAGCGGTGCGTGGATCCCGGTTCGCAATCGAAGAGCTTCGAGAAGCCTAGGCCGTGCGTGGCGGGGACTGCCATGCACCACCAATCGCAGTCGCCATCATCGGCACGGTCAATCATCTGCGCGTCTGCGTCAACGCACTCGCGATCAACAGGGCCATGGCTCAAGGCCCCTTCTGGCCAGCGCATGTCGATCATGGATGGGTCAACCCGAACACCTATGTCTGCATGCCCTTCGGGTTGGCGAACATAGTTGTCATGTTCTAGCGCCTTCATCGAGCCATGCTCATGCCTAGACCAGCGGGGTGCAGCAGGAGTTGGAGGAGGTGCCCAGACCAAGCGAAGGTTTTGGGACTCGGGAGACGATGGACCCTTGAAGGTCGCACTCGTAGGGGCGGAAGGTCGGGCAATGACGGCGTCTTTGGCTCTTCAGTAGCATGGACGCCAGGCGAATTTTTGTTGGCTGTTGCCAGGTAATTTTTTTGTCTCACTCTGTCCGAGGGCGTCCACTGGGCCTCATGATCTTCAGGTGATCAGGGCACACCCCTACCGTCGCTTCCTTTATGCATATTTCAGTAGTTTCTTGTTGTCACACCCTGTGTTTGTATCACCTTGACATGTTTGGGTTTATAAAAATTGGAGCCAACTAAAACTTTTTCAAAGTGTTTGTGCTTGTTTGCTATGATGTTGCTTGATTGATGATTGTGTTATATGGCACTCCTAGATTCTATTCCACTTTATATTCATCCTCCTTGTCCCCAAACATCTTGCCCAATGATCATGCCATGTGATTAGTGCCCAAAACTATTTTTATCAAATTTTGTTTTAACCAAAAATGATTTATTCAAATTAGGTTTTCAAAACCCCCTGAAATGAGGTTTGCACTGCATGTCCTCAAATTGTGTGGATTCTTTTTCCCCAAAAGCTTTATTTCAAACCCACTATATATAAGACTTCCAAAAACCACACAATATTATTTTTAAAGATTATTTTCATATTTTATTTAAAAGTTTTTTCTCAAGGCAGAAATGGTTTTTCCAATGGAAAAAATTATTTAAATGCTTTGAAAATATTTGAGAAAATTTAGAGAAACTCAGTGGACATATATTTTCCATATATATGAGTTTCAACACAAGGGAATGCTCAAATCATGGGCAAAACCCCTCAAAACCCTTTCTGTTCACATCAAACTTTTGGAATATTTTTATAAGAAATATTCTCAATAAATTCCAGGAAAATTCAGCAAGCCAACGCTACCATAGAAAATGTTCTTGCAAAGTTTCATCTCAATCCAAGTTGGTTTGGTTCATCAAACCATCCCAAAACCATCCCTGTCCAGAATCAAATTTGAGCAACTTTACATTGTGAAGTGTCTCCCCTTGACCCCAAACTTTGTGGGCATGCTCTAATGACCAAATAGTGATGATAAACTAAGTGGTGCATCGAGGGTAAAAGCCTAGCATCAATAGATCTATAGAAACCCGATTCTACAAATTTCCAGGGTATAACAAATCTTCATTGTCAACTTTCTCCTCTTGAGCTCAAACTTGGTGAATCCTCTCACTATTACCTAGCCTTTGACCCTGGTAAGTATCTGAGTAAGGTGGTAAAGTTTTCTTGCCCGAAACACCATCAAACACCTTCTGGTGAAATGGTAAAACCACCATTTCCAACCCTTAACCTTTTACCCTTGCCCCCAAAATTTTACCGGAGCCTCTTGTAGTCACCTTTCACCTCCAGTAAAAACCCCAAGTCTTCAAGTCACTAGGAGGTGGGGTAAACCCCCCATTTTCACCCCTGGCAGCATCTTTTTGTACACCTCTCACCCTTTTCTTCTGCCCTAAGGCTTCTCCAGAGCCCTCCCCTAGCTTATCCTAGCCTTTGGGCATCTCCAATAGCCCAAGAGACAAGGAGACACGTGGGTGGGCATATAATATGCCTGGGCATGCCATTTGGGCGCTCTGGAGTGCGCGACAATACGGCCCCGCACTGTAGCCGCCCTTGCCCGGCGCCGCCCGACAGCCTTGGGCCTCCCCCGCGTGTCCCCCTGGTCGGCCTTGACGTCCGCAACATGGCAGACGATCGGGCCCCTCTCCCCTCTATCTCCTCCACTCCTTCGCACGCGCACGACACCGCTCGAACCGGCGAGTGGCTGCGCTCGCACGCGCGCACCCCTGGGTCCCCCTCCTGGCTGCCTTCCCTTCTCCGGGGTGCGGACCGCGTCCACTAAGCCCCTAGACATGCCCCAACAAGCCCCCATGGCCCATGGCGACGCCCCGGTCCTCGCCGGCACACCACGACCACGGTGGACCAGTGGCCCCTCTATTTAAGCCCCCCGCTCCTCCGGCTCCTCTCTCCTCACTCGCCCCCTTCCTCCGCTTCTTCTCCGTGCCCAGCACGCTCTCCCCTGTGGTCGGGAGCCCTCTCCCAACCCAAACCCTCACCGCCGTCGATCTCCTCTCCCCTCACCGGCGTTCCCCTCTCCCCCAGGCGACCCCGCGACCACCCACCGATGTCTGGGAGCCCTGTGAGCATGCTGGTGCACTCCGTTTCGGCCGCCGTCGCCTGGAGCCCCCCTTCGGTGAGCCCTCTACGACTATCGAAAGGAGAGGGATGAAAGGTGGGGCCCGCGTGTCATCCCCTCGCCCCCTCCTCTTTCGCTGGTAGGCCGGGCCCGCAGGCAGGTTTAAAACAAACTTGCCGCACGTGGCGCCTCGCCTGGGCCGACTTCTCCCTGTGGGCCGGTTCGGCTGGGTGGTTCTGGCCCGTAAGGGCACAGGACCTTTTTTCCTTTTTCTTTTATTCTGTTATCTTCCAAAAATTCCATAGATTTGAATATTTATCCAATGCCCATAATTCTTCCACCTAAATTCTTAGAATAATCCATAGAATTCATAATGCCATTTGTAAAAAAATTGAAAATATTTTTAGTACTGTATTATTTTAATACCTATATTTGGGCACCTTTTTGCCTCTGTTAATTTATTTCCAAAATATTTTTAACAACCAAACCCTAGGGAAATATTTTTTAGTATGACATTCAGTATTTATTAGAGTAGGTTAACATTTTTGATAGTAGTTTGTGTGCTCTATTTTTGTGTGTTGCTTATTTTTATCGCTTTATTTCATGACGATAGATTGCGTGGTTGATGAAGAAGTTGGACCCGAAGACTTCGAAGACCCTGGAGACTTCGTTGAGCCAGGCAAGGAGCCCTTTGGCCATGATAAGAAACCAATTTTATTGCATGTCATATAGCACCTTACTTTCATCATATTTGATCATGTGGAGTAGTGACCCCTTCGGTGGGTTGTTTCCGACACTCTTACCATTGACACTTGCATCGGCCATGACGCTACCACCTTATGAGGGTTATGCGGGTGGGTGTAGTTAGGATGCTAATAGATGCTACGCAAGTGGGTTGGGTTTCTATGCATAGTGATCGAATGAAAAGTATGATTTCAAAGACCTTTCGAAAACCCCTCGGGTGCCACTAATGCCCGAGGGAGATGATCATGAGTTGGGTGACCACTTGAGAAAGAAGTGGTGTGCTGGAACAAGATGAGGGTGTGTTTTCGAAAACGAAGGGTTTAAGATTTGTCGACCATCCCAACCTTACATGCGCAACCACGATACCCCTTATGGGACGGGGCTTTGTTGATTACCTTGGTGGGTAATAGCAAGGAGCCCGCATTACTAGTGGCGGGAATGGCGTGGTCACTCTCGATACGGGGTCATACCGGTATGTACGATCATGCGCTTTCTTCACAGGCACCGGGCACACCTTTGGTCCCCTCATGGATGGTACGATTAGAGCAAGGCTCGTGTGATGTACATTGTCAGGGCTGGGTACCAATCAAGTGGACTCTTTGTTCAGTATCGCTAGGGGAAAGCATTGTTCGGGTGCTTACCTCGGGTATGTTATATACCGTGAGTCATGGATGACATGGAAGTTCCCCGAGTCTTGTGGGTAAAGTGTGCAACCTCTGCAGAGTGTAAAACTATTTGGATAGCCGTGTCCATGGTCAAGGACAATTTGGTGGTGCTTCTTATGCCACATCCGAATGTTTCCGTAGAACTTGGCATGAGTATGGATGTGATGGTGAAAAAGAGGTCACATGAGCTAAGTTTGATGACTTAGCATGGGAATGGAACTAAGTCCGATGACTTAGCATGATGGATGAAAACGAGGTGTTCAACCCCTACTTATGATGATATTTGTAACTTTTTCAAATGGATATCTGCCTATTGTTGATGCATGCGTACTAGTTACTTGATCATGTCAGTGCATTTAAAATTAGCTTTCTGCAAATTACCTACTTAGTGCTATATCATGCATCATTGTTACCTTGTTCGACAACTTGGGTTGCTTGCGAGTACATTCAAAGTACTCATTGGCTTGCCACTGGTTATTTAATTGCCCAGGCATGGAAGAACAGGAGTATCTTGAAGAGTTCGTTGGTGACGAACATGCAAACTAGGACGCTTCCCAGTCAGAATGCCTGTAGGTTAAGGCAGATGGCATGGGTTCATGCTTTCGACCAGGATTTCCGTTGCTTGTTCTATTTTTAGTGTTTGGCCCATGTGGCCCTATCTATGTAAGACTTGATCTTCACGGTCTTTATTTGTGTATGACGTTAAGTGTGGATGTAAGAGTCTTGTTATTCAGCTTCTATGTGTTCAGTGAGCATTGATCTCTGGGATCATTGTACACGTGCATTTGGCGATCATGACTTATGCGTCGGGGTCCCCCACAGAGCTGGTATCAGAGCCACCCTGATTGTAGGAAGCCCTTAGTTAGCATGGATGTTAGTCAGGATAAAACATTCTTCAAAATTACACCTAGCATCTATACTTAGGAGTTCTGCACTCTTTACCTCTTCTATTCGTCACACAACACTTTGCTGACTCTCCTCCTTTTAAACCTTTGTAGATGGCCGTCGTACCCGAAGCCTTCCTGACATCCGGCTTCCCCTTACTCCTTGGGGACAGCCTGGAGAAGTGTCAGTTTCGCCAACCACCTATTATCCTCTACCACGAGCACTGGGTCGATGCCGTCACGAAGGAGTACCACGTGGATGTGGTCGTGAAGGCAAACGACTCCCCGACCAGTTGGTTCTCTGAGGGACCATGGATGGAGACCATGATACTTGCGGTCGAGACAGCTGCACGCAAGGCACTCCTACACCTTCGAGACATCATTCCAGAGATGGATGATGAGCCAGCTACTCACGACCTTCCCTTCAGGAAGGATGACCTTGCCGAGAGCTGGACGCTGATTCCGACCAAGGAGGATGGAACACCACTCAGGTTCCAGACTTGCTTCAACCTCTGTGCCAATAGTCTGGTCCATAACCTGATGAAGGAGTCTGTGAAGCTCTGCGAGGAACTTCACCATACCCGAGAGGTACTTCGACAAGCCAAGACAAAGCCAGACAAGATCACGAAGGAAGGAGCTTCCGAGGGACGACTAACTGTCGCTTATCGAGGAGAAGTACCCCCAGCTAGTGATGCACCTACACGTCGGTGTCGCATAAGTGCGAAGGAGTACCGTGAGCTCTTCACCGACCCGCCTGCAAAGCACCGTCGGGCTGGACCTCCTCATTCCCCAACCCCTTTGACCGGGAATGATGCCCGTTCAGATGATGAACAGGAGGAAGATCCAAAGGAGCGTGACTATGAGACCGAGCACTCCACCAGTTGAGTCCGAGAACCCCTAGGGTAGGATCAGCCATGTACCCCTCATGCGAAGTCGAGTCCATGTAATGGTTCTTATGAAACCATGTGTGCTTGTTGTTTGTTTTATGATTTGTGTTCCGATGCAAGTCGTGCTTTTTTCCTTAGGCAACATGTAAGCAAATTCATTGTCTATCTTAATATATGTTGGTCTTTAGACCTTTGTTTTAACACACTTGCACTCGACCAACCCCCTTAGGCGCACTTTTCCATTGTTGCTTTTCCTCTCGTCTATCACAATTGTTTGACTTCGCTGCTCGAAACAGGATGGTGACTCCTACCCGCAACAGCTCCTTCACCAACCCTAAAGCCGGCAACTCAAGCCAGCAACAGGGAGCTGGTGGGGCTGCTCACGCTGGAGAACACTAGGAGCAGCCATAAGGCGACATTCCCCCGCCACCACCTCCACCGGCGAACATGACCATAGCTCAGTTTCTCCAAGTTCTCCAGGAGGAGCACCAGGCCAACAATGCTGCTATCCAGCAGATGGCTCAGGCCCTTGTGAACAACCAGCAGCAAGGAAGGAACAACAATGGCCACTCCATGCTGTCTGAGTTCATGAGGAGTTCGCCCCCAACCTTCACCGAGACTACTGAACCCTTGGATGCTGATGACTGGATCCGCACCATCGAGGACCTCCTTGCACTGGTCAATTGCAATGAGGATCATGAGAACGTGCTTTATGCCTCTCATTGCCTCGGAGGTACCGCCCGAGCTTGGTGGGACGGATTCAAGGTCATGCAAGGTGAGCGTGTGATCAGCTGGAATGACTTCAAGGAAGGATTCCGCACTGCCCATATTCCTTCTGGGATCATGGCTATCAAGAAGAGAGAATTCCGAGCGTTGAAGCAAGGAAGTGGATCTGTCAAGGAGTACCTGCAGAAGTTCAACCTGCTGTCAAGATATGCACCTAAAGATGTCAGCATAGAGGCTGCCAAGAAGGAACGCTTCATGGAAGGACTTCAACAGGTCCTATAGTATCAGCTCATCGTCTGCGACTGTCGTACCTTCTTTGACTTGGTGAACAAGGCCCTCATGCTGGAAGAAAAGCGTCATGCCATAGACGACACTCGCAAGTGCAAGATGATCAGCAAGGGTAGCTCAAGCAACCAGAAGCCTGGCCCCTGGCAGCCAGCCCCAGCCAAGCCAACCTATTAGCCACAGCAGGCTAGACCTCCTGCACCTCGTCCGAGCTACCAGCCTTAGCAGTATGCCAATCGCTGTCCAACCTACAAACACAATCCCAATAACAACAAGGGAGGCAGGAATTACAACAACAACCCTGGGCAAGTCACTTGCTTTGGATGTGGTCAGCCAGGACACATCTCTAGGCTGTGCCCCAACAAGAAGCCAGATGCCCCGCTCCCCAATGCGCCAGCTCAAGGTCAAGCCCATGGAGCACCACCAAGGAACCCAGCTCCCTGCAACCAGCCCAACAATTGGCAAGGGTCGTGTGAATCACGTCACCGTAGAGGAAGCCCTGGAAGACACGGACGTCATACTGGGTACGTTCCTTGTCAACTCAACCCCAGCAACAGTATTGTTTTATTGTGGAGCTTTGCATTCTTTTGTCACCCAAAAGTTTCCTTTAGAGAGTGGCATGACCTACACCCCTGGGTAGTCGTATGTTGATACAAACCCCCGGTTCAGTTATGAATTCTGGGATAGGTTGTAAGGGAGTTGAGATTAACATCAACGGGGTAGACTTCCTAGAAGATCTTATCATCCTGAAGTCAGAAGGCATGGATGTGATCCTAGGCATGGACTGGTTAACCAAGCACCAAGGCTTGTTAGACTGTGACAAGAGGATTGTCACCATGACCAATAGCCAAGGAGTGGAAGTCAAGTATGTTCCCAACCCCACCTCCACTCAAGCCCCTCAGGCTAACTGTCTATAGGAAGTCGAGTTGGATCAAGTGCCAGTGGTATGTGAATACCCGGATGTGTTTCCTGATGAGCTGCCCGGAATGCCTCCCGACCTTAACATTGAGTCCATCATTGAGCTTATGCCCGAATCAAGGCCCATCTATAAGAAGGCCTACAGGATGGGATCCGAAGAGTTGGCGGAGTTGAAGAAGCAACTGGCAGAGCAGCTCAGAAAAGGATTTATTCGCCCTACTGCCTCTCCTTGGGGATCACCTGTTCTATTTGTGTCAAAGAGGGACGGAACTATCAGGCTCTGTGTCGATTACCGTTCTCTCAATGAAGTCATGATAAAGAACAAGTACCCACTCCCCAAAATTGAAGACCTATTTGATCAGTTAAATGGAGCCAAGGTGTTCTCCAAGATCGACCTCAGGTCTGGGTACTACCAGCTGATGATCAGACCCCAAGACATTCCGAAGACGGCATTTGTAACCCGATATGGCCTTTATGAGTACACGGTCATGTCATTTGGGTTAACCAATGCCCGTGCCTACTTCATGTACCTCATGAATAAGGTCTTCATGGAGTACTTGGACAAGTTCATTGTCGTCTTCATTGATGACATACTTGTCTTCTCCATGTCTGAAGAAGAACATGAGGAACACTTGAGATTGGTCCTAGAAAAGCTTCGAGAGCACCAGCTTTATGCCAAGTTCAGCAGGTGTGAATTCTGGCTGCATGAAGTTGGATTCTTGGGTCATGTGTTGACTACGGAAGGATTATCAGTGGATCCTGCCAAGATTGAAGCCGTGACTGAATGGCAAACCCCAACCACCGTGAAGGTAGTCAGGAGCTTCCTCGGACTCGTGGGATACTACTGCAAGTTCGTGGAAGGGTTATCAAGCATTGCTCGACCCATGACCCAGCTTTTGAAGAAGCACAAGAAGTTTGAACGGACTGCTAAGTGCGAGGAAAGCTTCTAGGAGCTCAAGAAGAGATTGACCACATCCCCAGTTTTGGCCACCCCCGATATTCACAAGGAGTTTGTGATATATTGTGATGCATCAAGAACCGGACTTGGAGGTGTTCTGATGCAAGAAGGCAGATTTGTAGCATATCTATCCAGAGAGCTACGTCCTCATGAAGAGAACTACGCAACTCATGATCTCAAGTTGGCAGCCATGGTTCATGCCTTGAAGACATGGCGACATTACATTCTGGGGAAGCAATGTGAAATATTCAGAGACCACAAGAGTTTGAAGTATATATTCACTCAAAGGGAATTGAACATGAGGCATCGAAGATGGTTGGAATTGATCAAGGATTATGACCTCAGTGTTCAATACCACCCGCAAAGGCCAATGTAGTGGTAGACGCCTTAAGTAGAAAGGCTTGTTCCTTGAACGCTATGATTAATGAAAGGCTACCCGCCCTATATGAAGAACTTACAATTTCAGCATGGAACTGGTTGCACCCGGATTCCTCGCCAACCTCGAAGCAAGGCCTAACTTAATGGATGATATCAAAGAAGCCCAGAAGGGACACAAGAGCATTGAAGGCATCAAAAGGAAGATCGAGACAGGCAAGGCCCTAGGATTCTCGATGGATCAACAAGGAGTTGTATGGTTCGGGACTCGCATTTGCGTACCCAACAAAGAGGAGCTCAAGAACCTGATCTTGCAAGAAGCTAACGACACTCCCCACTCCATCCATCTTGGAGGAACCAAGATGTATCAAGACCTCAAGGCGAGATTCTGGTGGCATGGCATGAAACGGGAGATATGCACGTTCGTGGGTAAGTGTGACACCTGCCAGAGAGTTAAAGCTGAGCATCAGCGACCCGCTAGGCTATTGCAACCTCTCAAAGTTCCTGAATGGAAGTGGGACAAAGTCAGGATGGATTTCATCATCGGATTGCCAAGGTCAATGAAAGGACATGATTCCATTTGGGTCATTGTTGATCACCTGACCAAGGTAGCCCACTTCATTCCCGTTAGGACCACCTATGATGGGAGCCAGCTCGCGAACCTCTACATCAACCGCATCATGAGTCTTCACGGAGTTCCAAAGGATATTGTGTCAGATCGAGGGACCGAGTTCACCTCAAGGTTCTGGAAGAAGTTTCAAGAGGCAATGGGAACCAAGCTCTCCTTCAGCACTGCTTTTCATCCCTAGACCGGTGGGCAGACAGAGCGAGTAAATCAGATACTCGAAGATATGCTCCGCGCTTGTCTTTTGGCATATGGAGCCAAGTGGGAAGATTGCCTACCATTCGCCGAGTTCTCCTACAACAACAACTATCAGTCGAGTCTTCAGATGGCACCATTTGAGGTGTTGTATGGACTTAAGTGCCGTACTCCCCTCAACTGGTCAGAGATCAGAGAAGGATTAGTTTTTGGACCAGATATCCTCCGCAAAGTAGAAGAGCAAGTTCAACTCGTCCGAGAACGCCTAGAGGCCGCCAAATCAAGACAGAAGAGCCACACCGACTTTCATCGCCGAGAAGTGAACTTCTGTGTCGGTGACCATGTCTACCTCCGAGTCACACCTCTCAAATGAACCAAGCATTTCCACGTCAAAGGAAAGCTTGCACCAAGATATATTGGCCCCTTCAAGATCACCGGAATGCGAGGAGAAGTTGCCTATCAGCTAGAGTTACCTTCCGAGCGGTCAGATGTGCACAACGTCTTCCATGTGTCGCAACTCCGGAAGTGTCTACAAGTTCCCAACCGCCTCGACCTCTACAAGGACATCGACCATCAAGCCATCGATCTTCAGCCAGACCTCACTTATCGTGAGAGGCCATTCGCATTTTGGATGAAGCCAAGTGTTGCACCCGAAGCCTCACCATCAAGTACTTCAAGGTCCAGTGGAGCAACCACACTGAAGCTGAAGCAACCTGGGAGCATGTAGATTATCTTAGACCTGAGTCCCCTTATCTTTTTAGCGCTTAGCCTAGGAATCTTGGGGACGAGATTCTTGTAAGGGGGAAAGGTCTATCACACCCTGTGTTTGTATCACCTTGACATGTTTGGGTTTATAAAAATTGGAGCCAACTAAAACTTTTCAAAGTGTTTGTGCTTGTTTGCTATGATGTTGCTTGATTGATGATTGTGTTATATGGCACTCCTAGATTCTATTCCACTTTATATTCATCCTCCTTGTCCCCAAACCTCTTGCCCAATGATCATCTCATGTGATTAGTGCCCAAACCTATTTTTATCAAATTTTGTTTTAACCAAAAATGATTTATTCAAATTAGGTTTTCAAAACCCCCTGAAATGAGGTTTGCATTGCATGTCCTCAAATTGGGTGGATTATTTTTCCCCAAAAGATTTATTTCAAACCCACTATATATAAGACTTCCCAAAACCACAAAATATTATTTTTAAAGATTATTTTCATATTTTATTTAAAAGCTTTTTCTCAAGGCAGAAATGGTTTTTACTAGGGAAAAAATTATTTAAATGCTTTGAAAATATTTGAGAAAATTTAGAGAAACTCAGTGGACATATATTTTCCATATATATGAGTTTCAACACAAGGGCATGACAAAATCATGGGAAAACCCCTCAAAACCCTTTCTATTCAAATCAAACTTTTGGAATATTTCTATAAGAAATATTCTCAATAAATTCTAGGAAAATTCTAGCAAGCCAACACTATCATAGGTAATGTTCTTGCAAAGTTTCATCTCACTCCAAGTTGATTTGGTTCATCAAACCATCTCAAAACCATCCCTGTCCAGAATCAAATTTGAGCAACAATACATTGTGAAGTGTCTCCCATTGACCCCAAACTTTGTGGGCATACTCTAATGACCAAATAGTGATGATACACTAAGTGGTGCATCAAGGGTAAAAGCCTAGCACCAATAGATCTACAGAAACCTAATTCTGCAAATTTCTACGGTTTAACAAATCTTCATTGTCAACTTTCTCCTCTTGAGCTCAAACTTGGTGAATCCTCTCACTGTTACCTAGCCTTTGACCCTGGTAAGTATCTCAGTAAGGTGGTAAAGTTTTCTTTCCCAAAACACCATCAAACACCTTCAGGTGAAATGGTGAAACCATCATTTCCAACCCTTAACCTTTTATCCTTGCCCCCAAAATTTTACCAGAGCCTCTTGTAGTCACCTTTCACCTCCAGTAAAAACCCCAAGTCCTCAAATCACTGTGAGGTGGGGTAAAACCCCCCATTTTCAGCCCTGGCAGCATCTTTTTCTGCCCCTCTCACCCTTTTCTTCTGCCTAAGGCTTCTCTAGAGCCCTCCCCTACCTTATCCTAGCCTTTGGGCATCTCCAATAGCTCAAGACACAAGTAGACATGCGGGTGGGCATAGAATATGCCTGGGCATGCCATTTGGGTGCTTTGGAGCGCGCTACAATGCCCTCCCGCACTGTAGCCGCCCTTGCCCGGCGCCGCCCGACAGCCTTGGGCTCCCTCGCATGTCCCCCTGGTCGGCCTTGACGTCCGCCAACATGGCAAACGGTCAGCCCCCCCTCTCCCCTCCATCTCCTCCCCTCCTTCGCGCGCGCACGGCACCGCCCAAATCGGCCAGTGGCCGCGCTTGCATGCGCGGACCCTCGGGTCACCCTCCTGGCTGCCTTGCCTTCTCTGGGGCACGGACCGCATCCACGAAGCCCCCAGACATGCCCCGGCTTGCCCCCTTGGCCTGTGGCGATGCCCTGGTCCTCGCTGATGCACCACAACCACGGTGGACCCACGGCCCCCCCTATTTAAGGCCCCCGCCCCTCCTGCTCCTCTCTCCTCGCTCGCCCCTTCCTCCGCTTCCTCCGAGTGCCCAGCGCGCTCTCCCCCGTGGTCAGGAGCCCTCTCCTGACCCAAGCCTTCTCCGCCATTGAGCTCCTCTCCCCTCGCCGGCATTCCCCTCTCCCCCCAGCGACCCCGCAACCACCTACCGATGCGTGGGTGCCCCGCGAGCATGCCAGTGCCCTCCGTTCCCGCCGCCGTGGCCTGGAGCCCCCCTCCGGTGAGCCCTCTGCAGCTATCGCGAGGAGAAAGATGACAGGTGGGGCCCACCTATCATCCCCTCGCCCCCCTCCTCTCTCATTGGCAGGCCGAGCCCGCGGGCAGGTTTAAAAACAAACCTGCCATGCACGGCGCCTTGCCTGGGCCGACTTCCCCCTGTGGGCGGTTCAGCTCGGTGGTTCTGGCCCGTAAGGGCACATGACCCTTTTTCCTTTTTCTTTTATTCTGTTATCTTCCAAAAATTCCACAGATTTGAATATTTATCCAATGCCCATAATTCTTCCACCTAAATTCTTAGAACAATCCATAGAATTTATTAGTGCCATTTGTAAAAAATGTTTGAAGATATTTTTAGTACTGTTTTATTTTAAACCTATATTTGGGCACCTTTTTGCCTCTGTTAATTTATTTCCAAAATATTTTTAACAACCAAACCCTAGGGACATATATTTTTAGTATGAAATTTAGTATTTATTAGAGTAGGTGAACATTTTTGATAGTAGTTTGTGTGCCCTGTTTTGGTGTGTTGCTTATTTTTATCGCTTTATTTCGCGATGATAGATTGCACGGTTGACGAAGAAGTTGGACCCGAAGACTTCAAAGGCCCCGTAGACTTTGTTGAGCCAGGCAAGGAGCTCTTTGACCATGATAAGAAACCATTTTTATTGCATGTCATATAGCACCTTACTTTCATCATATTTGATCATGTGGAGTAGTGACCCCTTCGGTGGGTTGTTTCCGACACTCTTACCATTGACACTTGCATCGGCCATGACGCTACCACCTTATGAGGGTTATGCGGGTGGGTGTAGTTAGGATGCTAAAAGATGCTAAGCAAGTGGGTTGGGTTTCTATGCATAGTGATAGAAGGAAAACTATGGTTTCAAAGACTTTTTGAAAACCCCTCGGGTGCCACCAATGCCCGAGGGAGATGATGATGAGTTGGATGACCACTTGAGAAAGAAGGTGTGCCGGAACAAGATGAGGGTGTGTTTTCAATAACAGAGGGTTTAATATTTGTCGACCGTCCCAACCTTACATGCGCAACCATGATACCCCTTATGGGACGGGGCTTTGTTGATTACCTTGGTGGGTACTGGCAAGGAGCCCGCATTACTAGTTACGGGAGTGGCATGGTCACTCTTGATATGGGGTCATACCGGTATGTACGATCATGCGCTGTCTTCACAGGCACCGGGCACACCGTTGGTCCCGTCATGGATGGTACAATTAGAGCGAGGCTCATGTGATGTACATCGTGAGGGTTGGGTACCAATAGAGTGGACTCTTTGTTTAGTATCGCTAGGGGAAAGGCATTGTTCGGGTGCTTACCTCGAGTATGTTATATACCGCGAGTCGTGGATGACACGGAAGTTCCCCGAGTCTTGTGGGTAAAGTGTGCAACCTTTGCAGAGTGTAAAACTATTCGTATAGCCGTGTCCACGGTCAAGGATAGTTGGGTGGTGCTTCTTATGCCACGTCCGAATGTTTTCGTAGAACTTGGCATGAGTATGGATGTGATGGTGACAAAGAGGTCACATGAGCTAAGTCCGAGATGACTTAGCATGGGAATGGAACTAAGTCCGATGACTTAGCATGATGGATGAACATGAGGTGTTTAACCCCTCCTTATGATGATATCTATAACTTGTTCATATGGATATCTGCCTATTGTTGATGCATGCTTACTAGTTACTTGATCATGTCAGTGCATTTAAAATTAGCTTTCCGCAAATTACCTACTTAGTGCTATATCATGCATCATTGTTACCTTGTTCCACAACTTGGGTGGTGATGCTTATGCCACGTCCGAATGTTTTCATAGAACTTGGCATGAGTATGGATGTGATGGTGACAAAGAGGTCACATGAGCTAAGTCCGATGACTTAGCATGGGAATGGAACTAAGTTCGATGACTTAGCATTATGGACGAAGACGAGGTGTTCAACCCATACTTATGATGATATCTGTAACTTGTTCATATGGATATCTGCCTATTGTGGATGCATGCTTACTAGTTACTTGATCATGTCAGTGCATTTAAAATTAGCTTTCCGCAAATCACCTACTTAGTGCTATATCATGCATCATTGTTACCTTGTTCCACAACTTGGGTTGCTTGCGAGTACATTCAAAGTACTCATTGGCTTGCCACTGGTTATTTAATTGGCCAGGCATGGAAGAACAAGAGTGTGTTGAAGAGTTCATTGGTGACGAACAAGCGAACTAGGAGGCTTCCCAGTCAGAATGCCTGTAGGCTAAGGCAGATGAGATGGGTTTACGCTTTCAACCAGGATTTCCACTACTTGTTCTATTTTAAGTGTTTGGCCCTTGTGGCCCTATATATATGCAAGACTTGACCTTCATGGTCTTTATTTGTGTAAGACATTAAGTGTGGATGTAAGACTCTTGTTATTCAGCTTCTGTGTGTTTAGTGAGCATTGATCTCTGGGATCATTGTACATGCGTATTCGGGGATCGCAACTTATGAGTCGGGGTCCCCACACTTGTGCTTCTGTTCTATGCCCTGACGTTCACCGTTGGGCAGTCGACCCCCCTCTTGGGGGCTCCGGCCGCGGTGCGTCACATGGGGTCTCGTGTAACGCCCCGGACACACACACCCGCCGATAGTCGTTACTCCTAGAGGGATCTAGAACGGCCTCACAGATCAATACTAGTCTTTTCTGCGGAATTTGTCCTCACTCATGCGCACTCGGGACTAACTTCCCGATCGGTCACCCATCCTAGAACTACTCCAAGCCAAGCATGCTTAACCTGGGAGTTATGTTCGAACCGGCTCTCGGAAAAGAAGAAATTCCTTATTGATTTGAGTAGTCTATCATCCCTAATAAACTAGGCTATCACATACACCACTCCGATACATGTGTCATTCCGTGTGCCATGACGGGTCACCAACTTCGTGAACAACATGACGACGCACCTATTGGCAAACATCCGTGTAACTGCGAGGGTCGGCTCTGATACCAACTTGTAACACCCCAGACACACCCGCTGATAATCGTTACTCCTGGCGGGATCTAGACCGGCCTCACAGATCAATACTACTCTTTTCTGCACATATTGTCCTCACTCATGCGCACCTGGGACTAACTTCCCGGTCGGTCATCCATCCTAGAACTACTACAAGCCAAGCATGCTTAACCTGGGAGTTCTGTTTGAATGGGCTCCCGAAAAAGAATGAATTCCTTATTGTTATGAGTAGTCTATCATCCCTAATAAGCCAGGCTATCACATCTCGAGAGGCCCCGCGGCCTCCCGAAGCAGCAGCCGACAGGATGGAATGGGGGTCGCTCGAGCGTCAAGGGGGGCTCCTGAGCATTGAGGCTCAAGAGCCTTACTAGTCATATTGCCACTCGGCCTCCTGGTGTCGTCTTGGGTTCCGGTCGGCATCAGGAGTGTCGGGGCCTCAGCCCGTGAAGTGCGTCCTTGGTTTCTGGTCGTACCTAACGGAGGTGGGGAAATGTGCGGGACTGGGACCTGCAGACGTAGAGCCGCTTGAACGTCAAAGGGGGCTCCTCATGAGCCTTACTGGTCATAATGCTACTCGGCCTGCTGGTGTCGTCCTGGTTTCCGGTTGGCATCAAGAGTGTCATGGCCTCGCCCCGTGAAGCGCGTCCTTGTTTTCCGGTCATACCTAACGATGGTGGGGAAATGTGCGGGACCGGGACCTCAGGACGTAGAGTGCCAAGAGGGCTCCCAAGTTACCTCACTCAAGAAGAAGAAGAACCAAGCGGGGTCTCAAATGGCCCCATCTACAAGAAGATTCAGGCGCAAACCGCCTTAGAGGTAGGGACACTCGTGAGGCCAAAGCGTCCTCACGACCTCCCAGATACACCTCCCAGTTCTATCGTGCCAGCCACACGTACGAACTCTATGGGCTGTACACGCCCGCCCCCCGAGGACGCAGAGGGGTCACTTCCCATGCAATGTGGCAGCCATAGCCCAGCGCTGGCGGAGAAGTCAACACGGCCCACCAATGACTACGCCCATGCAATATGGAAGCCACAACTTCGTGCTGGTGGTCAACAAGGTCCACCAATGACTATGCCCACGCAAGGTGGAAGCCCCATGCCTCGTGCGAGGGGAGAAACAACTGAGGGAGCCCCCAATGGATGCATCCAACCTTAGGAAGGTCCCTAGAGGCCCCTTTCTTGCTGTATTCCCTAGGGATGGATGCGTGAGGGGGCTGCACGGGGGCTTCTACCAGGCCAAGCCTACTACACGTCACCTTCCCAGGTCTGCCAAACCTGGTCTACACGCGCCCATCTCCTAAAAAGCTGGCGATGAAAGGTATGGGAGTCGCTCGTACGTCAAGGGGGACTCCTGAGCATCACGACTCAGGAGCCTAACTGGACCCGTAGTGTCACGCCAAGATGCGCGCCTATCCATATTAAGACACGAGGGTCTCGACAAGGATAGAGGCGCATCTTGCCGTTAGCAAGTACAACATCATTACATACATTTAGGAAGAGAAGAGTACATGAGTTAGCTTACACTCACCACATACTAAATTACAAATTCACACAATTATTCTAATCATCAATACAAAGACAGGGTTCGTCTATGGACGAAAACAAACGATAAAATGCTGCAATGACATTGGCTTGCTAGCCCAAAGATCTCGACCATGGCCACTCTACTCGTCTGGATAAGTGACGCACATCCTGCCACGCTCCTCGTCATACTCCCACTGGAGCTACGTCACATCATCTGGCATGATCTCATCTGTACCTGCACCTGGATTGTTGTAGTAATCTGTGAGCCACGGGGACTCAGCAATCTCGCGCCCGGGTACCGAGACTATTCAAGCTTATAGGTTGGGAAGGGGTATGTGTTTAGTTTGCTGCAGCACTAAGCATTTATGATGGCTAATCTTAGGAAACATGAAAGTAAATATGTGTTCTACGATAAACGATCGAGATCTAGAATGACCTCTAAGAGATCCTGAACACCTACTTACGTCAATCATAACCCCACCGTGTTCTCTCTTGGTTCATGTTCACGAGCAGAGGTGATCACGGTTACTCACACAGTTGGTGCATTTTATTAGAGTTTACTTCAAGTTAACTATAACCGGGTGTTAAACAAATATCCAAGTTGCCACATAACCGTGGGCACGGCTTTCCGAAAGTTTTAACCCCACAGGGGTGCTCCAACTAGTCCATCATAAATTAACCATACTCCGCGGGAATAACCTCGACCACGGATCTCGTGATCATCCTAGGCAACTCCAAAGGAATTCCAACACCTTGAGATAGCCCGAAGAAAGTCAGAGTCCCACACGCAAGCCACTCGATAAAGGTAAAACAAATCCAGCAAGACCACCCGACGTTTCGACGAACCCGATAAGATCTGCATATCTCGTTCTCAGGACACAACAGATAAGCGACGCGTACAGAGGCCTGATAGAAATCTCCCGGGTTGCCCTGGGTTGGCCCCGCACAGTGCTCCAGTTTGGACCAACACTCATGAGGAGCACTGACCCGGGTTGTTGATTAATCCACGCGGTTGCAAAGTCCTATGCAAATTTTATTAAGTTGTTTAAGCAAATAGTACCAATGTTGGGTCTTGCCATACAAGTTTTAATCTCAACCAAATAATCAAGGGGGTCCCCATAACAACCCCGAGCATGTTAGGAGCGCAAAGTATGGAAACATAACGCCGGTAACAAGAAACTATGGCGGTAAAAGCGGAACAAAACACCTAGAAAAAGGCCAAGCCTTCCACCATACCAAGATATATATGTGCATTAAATTAAATAGCAGATAATATTGTGATATGCCAAAATCCATGTTATCACATGGAAACAACCTGCACCTGCAACTAAGAGCGCTATAAGAGGGGCTGAGCAGCGGTAACTTGGCCAAACAATGTTTGCTAGGATGTGGAGGGGTTAGAGGTTATATTGGCAATGTAGGAGGCTTGACATTCAAGTGGTAGGTAACGCATAAGTAACGATAAGAACGAGACATCTAGCAAAGCAAAAATAGTGTCGGGATCCGGGTACGATCATCTTGCCTGTTGATTCTTTAGAGGGACAAAGAGCGGTGTCCTCGTAGTGGTACTCTCCTCGATCCTCATACTTAGTTTCAACACTCGCGTCTACCCAAGAGAAACAGCAACAATAAACATCCAACCAAGTTGCAATGCACAAACAAGATGATGCATGATTCATTTGAATAATTTAACATGGCAATCCTAAACTAGTCATGTTTCACATGCAATAGTTTGGTTATTTACAATTCTTGACAGAACCTCATGTTAAGTTATTTAAACATGCATGATCATGGAAAATATGGATGCTTCATGCAAAATCTATACAAATGCATATGTAGACCATAAGAAACGGAGTTACGGTTCTCACGCTACGCTCACGACAAGTTATGAAGGCAAAACACAAGACAAAGAAGGCCATGGGTTGTTCCTTGGCATTCCAAGGTAGCCAATGGTTAGGCAATGAAAAACCAATCACAATGGAGTCAAATTTGAAGCAATTCCATGGATTATATCTCCCACAAGTCACAAAACACTAAAACAAACAATCTGCCACAAAACAGCAACATAGCAACTTACACAACCAATAACTAGAGCTACAGGAAGTCTCCCACCACAAACAAGGCATTGACAGAAACTACATAGCATGCTTATCACATTATCCAACTACACAATCTGTAATGGAGGCGCACATCAATAATCATGAAGCTCACAAGTTGGCATGATGAAACAGATTTTAGGGACTTCGAGAAAATAACAGTTTCTGGAATCTGAGTTAAGCTGATAGCAAGTTGACAGCAGAAACTAATGGTCATAGAGACCACATTATGGCATGAAAATTAACATGATGATAGAGGACAACATCTACTTCAAAACACTAGCACTAAGCTTGAGCTAATTTCCAACATATCACTTGGTAGCATCCACCCTTCATGGCATAAAAATATTAACAGATTCTCAGACTTAGAAATTTTTAGCATCTTTGAAAACAGCAACATTTTAGTAGCCACTTCAGAGCATGGTTCCCACTTATATGCAAGTTTAACATGAAAACATAAATACCATGGCATTCTACTTATCAAATACTATCATTTTCATGTTGGCACAAATATCATAGCATGCATGGAATGGATATAATAAAAATGACAAAATGGCACTTTGAGACAAAATGACATTTTGTCAAACTTGCTCAAATGACCAAACAAGTCACACCTATGGATTCCTTGGGTGATTCTACCCCAAAATCATATATCACACTCCTATGCTTACATGGAGCATCATGGCAAAACACTAGTTAGATAAATACCCAACGATCCTATAAGTGAAAACTTACTAAAAATACCCATGTGCATATATGATCATCTCCAGATTTGGAAATATTACTAGAAAAGGAAATAACCTAATATAACAACTAAAACAATAAAACAATAAAAGAAAAACAACAATTTATAGGGGGCACACCTAGCATAATCACCAGGCCCCCCTAGTGCATGACAAGTGGGGCCTGGGCTCACTTGTCACACACACACCACACACACAACACAGCACAACACACACACACACACACACACTACACTGCACACACACACTACACTAGATCTGGCACCACACCAGATCCACTCTACTTCACACACACGCAAGCACACACCACTCCTGCACACAGCCACACGGGATCCCACGTAGCCGCATCGGATCCACAACAGCAAACACCAGATCCACCTATGAATAAAAGGAAAAAACAAAAGGGGAGGCTGGGGATCGAACCCACGACCTGTTGGTCGTCTCCCCAAGCCGCTACCACTGCGCCACTGAGCCGGATCACACCAGAGAGGGGCATCAAGCCCACTAGTACTAACAGACAGGGCGCTAAGTGACGAAACTGAAGAATGAGCACTCCGGCGACAGTGGCACGCGGCGATGATTCCGGCGACTCCACGGCCTCTCTGGCAATGCGAACAGGCAGAATCTAAGCGGGGACCTATGGGGTTTCTGTTCCCCTGTTTGTCTTGCGACGAGGAGGACAGATGCGACCTCAAGGCCACATCTTGGCTACCGGCGGCGACACGAGAACTATGCGACGGCGATGCGAGGACTACGACGACGGAGCGGCAACACTACGAAGCGGGGACGCGACGACTCACCGAGGGGATGCTCAGAGATTCGGGGACGCGGACGACGGCGATACAGGAGGGGAAGAAGACACCGACAATGACCCGCTCCCTTGCGGACGACGGCGACGGCGAAGCGCACTGCAGGGAGGTCCTCCTTGCCCCCTAGCAGCGGGAATGGAATGCGGTGGGCACCCATGTTCTCCACGCCATCTTCACCCGCGACGAGGGCCACTAGAGACATGAAGACGACGTTGAGGACGACTGGCGGCGGCTCTCTCCGAACTTCTGAAACTACAGAGCTTACCTGACAGAGGGAAATGAAGGAGAAGGGGGAGGAGATTGAGGTGGCAGCGGCGAGAAGGGAGAAGGGTGAACCCTAGGCTTTCGCACGCTTAAATAGGGGGGGTCGCCTCGACGTCCGTGAGCTCCTCTCACGGCGTCGACGCGCGCTCTCTCTGTCTCTCTACTCTCTCTCACGCGCGCCTGACGGAGGATGACGACGGGGTAGGTAGCCGCTAACTTGCGGGCTGGGCCGGAGGGAAAAAGGGAAACAGCTCACTTCGCCCAGGCTATCCCTCTCTAGAATAAAATCTTAGCTACCTATTTAAATAAAAGCCAGAAACAAAATAAACCTAGAGTAAAAGAAAAGGGTTTTGCTCCAACAAATACTTTTGTCTAAAAGGAAAAATGAGACCTATTTAATAAAATTAACCAGTGGATTTTAAAAGCAAGTAATTTTAATACTTTATAGAACAACATCCCCTTGTTATTTTGAAACCCCAATATCATAAAGCTCAAAACACCAAAAGAACAACACATAGGCTCAAATAATATTTACTACAACTTGAACATTTTTTACCATATTTATAAAGCAAATTAATTCTGTTGATGAATGGCAATGGTAATAAAAGGTATAGGTTTGATTGTTGAAATAAGGGAGAGAGGAGTAGATCCCACACATGTACACACATCCTCAAGACCACTCACACATCACAACAAGGTCACAAGAAGCACACCACATTTATAAAATGCACGACATGATCATGAAATGATATGATGCATGATGCATGAAACAATGGCATGGAAAAATAGCAAACTCATTTCATTCATCACATGGCAACAAGGGTCCACATAGGTTACATGCCATAAAAGGCTGGGACAACACTTGGGTTGTCACAACTCTCCCACACTACAAGAGGATCTCGACCCGAGATCTAGGAACGAAAGAACTCTGGATATTCAGAATGGAGAAGGTCCTCACGTTCCCAAGTAGCTTCTTTGTCAGAATGATGAGACCACTTCACCTTGAGAAACTTGATTGACTTGTTGCGAGTCTTACGCTTAGTTTCTTCTAGAATAGCCACTGGATGCTCACGATAAGAGAGGTCTTCTTGGAGATCAATGTCTTGGAGGTCAATGGTATGCTCGGGACTCTTGAAGCACCTCCGGAGCTGAGAGACATGGAAGACATCGTGCACATTTGCGAATTTTGGAGGAAGCTCTAGTTGATATGCAAGTTCACCTCTCTTGCCAACAACTCTGAAAGGACCAACAAAGCGAGGAGCTAGCTTCCCTTTAATTCCAAACTGCTGAGTGCCCTTCATGGGAGAGACTCTGAGATAGACTAGATCATCAACTTGAAAGGAAACATCCTGATGTTTGTTATCGTAATAACTCTTCTATCAGTATAGAGCTACTTTGAGGTTCTCACGAATGACATGGCACATCTCTTCGGCTTCGGTGATCATGTCATTGCCCAAAATTTGACGCTCACCGGTTTCAGACTAGTTAAGCGAGGACATTTCCTGCCGTAGAGAATCTCGAAAGGGGCCTTGCGTGAGCTAGCCTGAAAGCTATTGTTGTATGATAATTTAGCATATGGAAGGCAGTCTTCCCGTTTCATGCTGAACGAAATCACATAGGCTCTAAACATATCTTCAAGGATCTGATTGGCTTTCTCAATTTGAACACTTGTTTGCGGATGGAATGCAGTGCTGAAACGGATCTTGGTACCCATAGCAGTCTGGAAGGACTCCCAAAACTTGGAAGTAAAGAGGTTTCCATGGTCAGATGACATGAGCTGAGGTACCATGCAAAGTAACTATCCTTGACGTATACAACTCTCCAAGCTGAGCTGCCGAGATAGATTCTTTGACCGGAAGGAAATGAGCAACTTTGGTCAGCTTGTTGATAACCACAAAGATGGCATAGTTGCCTCTCTTGGACTTGGGAAACCCAGTGACGAAATCCATCTCCACATGATCGAATTTCCACTCTGGGATAGGCAAAGGCTGATGAAGACCTGCTGGACGTTGATGTTCTGCCTTCCCTCTGCGACCAATATCACACTCGTTCACGAACTAAGCAATTTCATGCTTCATGCGAGTCCACTAGAAGGTTTGCTTGAGTTCCCGATACATCTTGGAACTGCCTGGATGAATGGATAGAAGAGAATTGTGTGCTTCGTCTAGGATAACCTTCTTGAGATCACCTTTTGGAACCACCAGACGGTCCTCAAAGAACAAAGTATCTTTGTCATCAACTCGAAAAGACGTATACTTCGGAATGCCCTTGGCCACACCTTTCTTCACTTTCTTCACCATTGCGTCAAGAAGTTCAGCTTGGTGAACCTAATCTTCCAGAGTCGGAGAGACTTGAAGATTGGCAAGAAATCCTTGCGGAATCATTGAAGGTTGAGCTTGCGGAAGGCTACACAAAGCTTGGGTTGAAGAGGCTTCAGAGTGAGACTGTTGGAGTACGCCTTTCGGCTGAGCACGTCTGCAATGACATTTGATTTTCCAGGAGTATACTCAATGCTTGGATTGAAGTCCTCAAGCATTTTCACCCAACGAGACTGCCGGAGATTAAGATTGGGTTGAGTAAAAATGTACTTCAAGATCTTGTGATCGGTGTACACCTCAACTGGTCTACCCAACAACAAATGCCTCCAAGTCATTAGAGCATGCACAACTGCCACCAACTCGAGATGGTGAGTGGGGTAGTTCTTCTCGGCAGGCTTCAACTGACGCAAAGTATAAGAAACTATCGTCTTATGTTGCATGAGAACATCACCAAGACCTTGGAGAGAAGCATCACAGAAAACTTGGAAAGTCTTTGACTGCTCGGGAGGAATAAGAACTGGAGCTGAAGTCAGTCTCTGCTTGAGCACACTGGATGCCACATCACACTCAGGAGACCAAACATACTTGACACTCTTCTGGAGGAGATTAGACAGAGGCTTAGAAATTTGAGAGAAGTTCTCCACGAATCTTCTGCAATAACTAGCAAGCCTGAGGAAGCTACGAAGTTGCTTCACATTCTGAGGAGGCTCCCACTTCAAGATTGCCTCAACTTTCTTAGGGTGCACTTTAATGCCCTCGGCAGAGATCACATGCCCAAGGTACACCACTTGATTGAGCCATAACTCACACTTGGAAAACTTGGCATATAATCGATGTTCTCTTAGCTTGTCAAGCACAAGCCTGAGATGCTCTGCATGCTCTTCTTCGGTCTCCGAGAACACAAGGATATCATCCAAATAGACCAAGACGAACTCATTCTTGAAAGGAGAGAAAATGAAGTTCATCATTCTTGAGAAGGTTGGAGGAGCATTTGCAAGACCAAACGACATGACAGTGTACTCATAAGAGCCAAAACTCGTCCTGAAAGCGGTCTTTGGAATATCTTCTTAGCGAATGCGAATCTGAGGATAGCCCATGCGAAGATCAAGCTTAGAGAAAACCTTGGCACCTTTCAGTTGTTCAAACAACTCATTGATGTTGGGAAGTGGGTACTTGTTTCTAATTGTCTTCTTGTTCAATGGACGGTAATCGACACAAAGCCGGTCCGTGCCATCCTTCTTCTTGACAAACAAAACACCACAACCCCATGGAGAAGAACTTGGTCTGCTCAGACCTAGACGTTCTTGTTCATCTAGCTGTTTCTTCAACTCTTTCAGCTCTTCGGGGCCAAGTTTTTAAGGGCGCTTGCAAACCGGTCCAGTTCCAAGCTCGAGGCCAATCATGAACTCGACTGGCCGGTGCGGAGACATTCCTGGCAATTCTTCTGGAAAGACATCTTCATACTCACAAACCACCGGAATTTGAGAAATCGCCGCGATTTCACCCTTCTCATTAAGAGCAAAGAGACGAATTGTGTCATTGCGAGCCGCGAAAATAATCACATCTTCTGAAGGAGAAGTCAGCTTGACTTCTTTTGCTTGACAATCAACATAAGCCTTATTCATAGCCAGGAAGTCCATGCCCAAAATGAGGTCAATGTCGGAATTACCGAGAACAATTAGAGAAGCCAGAAAAGAATAATTGCCCATCTTGATAGAAACATCTGGAACCACCTTGTTAGTGCTCATGAGAGTGCCGGGCGAAACAACATGCAAGGCCTTACTCAAATACTCAGAATCAAAATCATGCTTGGCGAAGAATACTTTAGACATGAATGAATGCGATGCACGAGTATCAAACAACTCTTTTGTAGGAATAGAATTAACTAAGAGATTACCCATAATCACATCATGAGACTGCTCTGCTTCAGCTGCATTCACCATGTTCACCCTTGCAGACTTGGGATTATGCTTCACCATTGCTTTGCCTAGAGGCCTGACTGGAGGAGGAGGCGGAAGACACCGCTGGTTGCACTTGTTTGAGTAGTGACCCCTCTGACCACACTTGTGACAAGTAACCTCAGATAGTGGACGAAAGTTGCCTGGAGGAGGAACAAAAGCTGACTTTGGCGCCTGGGGTCTCTGCTGATATCCTGGGTTGGGTGGGTGGGAAGAACCATGGCCACCGAACTGCTTCTGCTGCCGAGGAGGACAAAACGGAGGAGGGTTAGGCACCCAATATTTCTGCTGCATAGGAACCATCTGAGAGCTGGAAGAAGAAGAATATGAATCCCTTGAACGCTTCCTTGAGTTCTCCAACTTTAGCTGAGTTGCCTTGACCTTCAAAGCCATATTGTAGAACTGATCAAACTCACTAGGCTCTTGAAGGACTAGACCTGGCAGAAGCTCATCCTTGAGACCACCTCTGAACTGATAGATCATGGCCTTGTCATCTGGAACATCTTGCTTAGCATAGAGGGTTAGATTCTGGAACTCGATGTTGTACTGATAGACAGACTTGCTCCCCTGCTTCAGGTACCTGAATTTCTCACGCATCTCCTCGACAAAGCTTGTCGGAATGTAATGGGCCCTGAAGTCATGACAGAAATTGTCCCAAGTAACAACACGATTGCCCCTGGAATCCTTGTACTACTGCCACCAATCAGCTGCCTGACCCTTGAGCTGGAACGATGCAAATATGACAAAGTCCTCTAGTGTGACATTGCTGCACTCAAAATGCTCACTCATGTCACGGAGCCAATCATCAGTGTCAAAAGGCTGCTCACAATAGGTGAAAGACTTGGGCTAGTTGGCAAGGAACTGGTTGAGCATTGCAAACTGAGGTTGATTCTGAAAATTCCCTTGAAAGCCTTGCTGACCCTGATCTCTTTCTTGCAACAGCCTGAGCAACATCTGAGTCTTCGCATTGGTTGCGGCCATCACAGCTTGCCAGGCTTCTGGAGGAGGAGGCGGTGGCAGGGGTGGTGGAACATCAGCCTGTTCCTCACCACGACCCGGATTCCCGCGAGTTGGTGGAGCCATCCTGAAGATGGACAAAACATCAGCACCTCATGACAAAGATGAATTCAAAGCTGAATCAAATGCTTGAAAGAAATTGAATGAATAACACAATCAGCCTTCCTACTGAAAAATTAATAAGAATGCCTTCTTCAGTTTTGCGATAACATCATCAGATATTAGAAGCCACTTGCAATAACACAAAAGTATTGAGCTAATGTGTCTCGGATGTATATGACCTCATACATCTGAAGAAGATGATCCTAGATAACTACATGAGTTTCCACCTAAGAACTTCCGAAAAATTTCTGGTTATGCCATCCGGTGTGGGGGATACAAGGAGGAAATATCTCACACAACTAGCAAAGCTACACCCAAACTGTATCCATCCTTCAACACATAGCAAGAGGCTTTCGCAAATCCATCTAACTCAAATCCTCGAAAGCACAACGATACTAAACCATGGTGGTACCCCGGACGCCTCCCCAGTACTGGGTGACTCTGACCTTATCTCACCACGACAAGTATTGAAGTAATTCCAAACACTCTCCGTCCTGACATACTAAGGAAGCTGAATGATAACGATGTGCCAAAATTCCTTGGAGCTAGACTGCCCGAAAGAAATCAAGTCAGACAGGAGGCACCAAGACAGAAATCCGTCACATCGGTATCATATAGACTCCAAAATACATGCGTGATCCTAAACAAAATTTTGAGCAAGAAGAGGAGTAGAATCAAGATTCCTAAATCGAATACCTCACTAGAGCATAGAAGAGGAGTAAAAAGAATCCTACTCTCCGATATAACTAGACTCAAAATAGTTTTTACTAGACTTGACTCGGCCAAGTTCGATCAAGCAAAGGGCTCCTATGGTCGTATGGCTCTGAATACCAACTTGTAACGGGAAGATGCGCCTCTATCCTTGTCGAGACCCTGGTGTCTTAATATGGATAGGCGCACATCTTGGGCGTGACACGTAGCCCCTCACCTCTTGGGCCATCCTCGGTTTCCGGTCGGTTCAACGACGGCTGAGGTATGTGCGGGCCGAGCCATGCCGACGTAGAACCTAGTGCGCTCAAAAAACTGCTGAAAAATTCATAGGAAGGACGCTGGAGCTCGCACGTCAATGGGGACTCCTGAGCATCGCGACTCAGGAGCCTAACTGGACCATAGCCCCTCACCCCTTGGTCCGTCCTCGGTTCCCGATCGGTTCAACAATAGCCGAGGTATGCGCAGGCCAGGCCCTGCCGGTGCAGAGAACTAAAGGTGTTCGGAAGTTTCAAGTTATCTCGATCCTCACATGTTCCTTTCATGAGGGCTGCTCGCACGTCAAGGGGGACTCCTGAGCATCGCGACTCAGGAGCCTAATTGGACCCATAGCCCCTCGCCCCTTGGACCATCCTTGGTTTCTCGTCGGCCTAACGGCCATTGAGGTATGCGTGGGCTGGGCCCTACCAATGCAGAGCATCACAGCAAGCAAGAAGGAAACAAGGCGAAGAAATCAATCATGCGGTCCAATAATTGTTACAAGCATTAGAAGTTTTCGCAAACGCAAATGAGTTTAATGCCTCCACGAGGCACAATGTGCATTGCAGGAAAGGAGCAGGAGGAAGGAATCAGGAGGAACATTGGCCACCATTCATCGCACCCTTGGGGGACTCATCGTCGACGTCACTGGCATCATCTTCCCTGCCGCCAGCCTCAGCAGCATCCGGAGGCGGAGGAACCGTGACGCGGGTGAAACGCTTCACAAGCATCTCCACATCGCCTTTCACCGCTACCGTGGCGCCCACGCGGACCTCAAGGGCGACCGGGAGGATCATGGAGTTGAAGTCAAACCCCGTCTCACGAAGATGAAGATGGCTGAAGACGCACATCATGGCCTCAGAAAAGAGATCGCTGCAGTAACTGTCCAAAAATTTATCGACCTTGACGATGGCGCCCTCCAGCGCCTCGACGAGCTTCGAAGCAAGCACCGAAAAGCCGTCCTCCGGAGCGGCCAGAGGCTCCATGAATCCATCTCGGTAGAGAGAATGGAGCACCTTGCGAAACTTGAGCTCGACGGCAGGGAAGGCGCTCAGCTCTGCAGCATTCTTCTCCTCGGCTGCGGTGATAGCTTTCTCCTTGGTGTCAAGAAGGATCTTCCTCGAAGCAACCTCCTTCTCATGAGAGTCTAGGCGTGCCCGCTCTGCATCCCGGCAGGTCTCCACCTGAGACAGCTCGGCTTCCCAGGCGGCAAGCGTGGCCTCGCTGGACTCGAGGTCTTTCATCCGCTAACGAAGCTGCCCCTCAAGCTTGGCCTGTACCTCATGGAAGGACTTCTGATAGGCCTCCACCAAGGTAATCTTCATCATAACCTGATCTTTCATGCCTAGCCAATAAAATAACCAGTGGCAAGCCAATGAGTACTTTGAATGTACTCACAAGCAACCCATGTTTGGAAAAAGGCAACAACAATGCATGAAATAGCACTAAGTAGGTATTTTGCAGAAAGCTAATTTTGAATGCATTTTCATGATCAAGTATCTTAGGTAAGCATGCATCAACCATAGATAGGTGTTCATAAGAACACGTCACAGTCATCATCATAAGTAGGGGGTTGGACATCTCATGTTCAACCTTCACACCAAGTCCTCAGACTTGTCTCATGTACCGTTTGAACATCTCATGTTCAGTCATCATGCCAAGTCATCCTACTCGACTCAAATAGCATCCTTGTCACCACACACACACACACACACACACCAAGTCTGTGAAAACATCACGACGTAGTTTAAGAAGGACCTCCAACTGTGCATGACCGCGGACACGGCTATTGAAATAGTTTTACACTTTGCAGGGGTTGCACACTTTACCAATAAGACTCGGGGAACTTCCATGTCATCCACGACTCGCGGTATATAACATACCTGAGGTAAGCACCGGAACAATGCCTTTCCCCTGGTGATACTAAACAAAGAGTCCACTCGATTGGTACCCAGCCCTCACGAGGTACATCACATGAGCCTCGCTCCAGATCCTACCATCCCCGAGGGGACCAAGGGTGTGCCCGGTGCCTGTGAAGACAGTGCATGATCGTACATACTGGTACAACCCTGTATCGAGAGTGACCATGCCACTCCCGCCACTAGTAATACGGGCTCCTTGCAAGTACCAACCAAAGTAATCAATAGAGCCCCGTCCCATAAGGGCTATCGTTGTTGTGCATGTAAGGTTGGGGTGGTCATCAGACCTTAAAACTCTTCGTTTTCGAAAGCACACCCTCAACTTGTTCCAGCACACCACTTCTTTCTCAAGTGGTCACCCAACTCATCATCATCTCCCTCGGGCATTAGTGGTACCTGACGGGTTTTTTGAAAAGTCTTCGAAATCATTTCTTCCTTTCCATCACTATGCATAAACCCCATCCCACTTGTGTTACATCTATTAGCATCCTAACTACACCCACCCGCATAACCCTCATAAGGTGGTAGGGTCATGCATGATGCAAGTGTCGTCGGTAAGAGTATCAGAGGCATCCCACCGAAGGGGGAGCACCTCATCATGATCAATCATCAAAACAACAAGTGCTATATGTCATGCATGAAAAAGTTTCTTAACATGGTCAAAGGGTTGCTTGCCTGCCTTAGCAATGTCTTCGAGGTCTTCGCACGATTCTCGTCTACTCCGAGCAATTCGTCTACTTCGCAAACTATCGTCGGAAACAACAATAATAAGCAACACAACAAGAAGAGAAATAAAAGTGCTCTATAATTAGGAGTTTTATTTTTCTTGGACACCTTGGGTCACAAGAAAAATAATCAGGAAGGTTTCATTGTATTCGGATCAAGGAGAAGTTTTTGAATGGGGGGAATGATGGAAATGATAATCCTTTAAGATGTCAACATTAAATATTTTCATAAAAATGAGTGGAGGCACTCATAAAATAGGGCATGCTTTTAGAAACCTGTGGGAAGTTGTTTCACCGGATTTGGAGTTGGTATGAATATCCTATGAATTTGCAAAGTGGGTCACATATGAATAAATGGCCCAATAATTGACATGGCAGGATAAGTGTAAGGAAAAATGCTCACCACTTAGTGCATTAATTTAGATACATCTAGGAACTTGAACCACCCCATTTGGAGCTACTAAGAATTCCCTAGGAATTTGCAATGTGGGGTTCTATATGGTTCAAATTGAACTATCAGAAAGGACTTATGGAAAAATGTTCAATGCACAAATTTGGATGGGAAATGATTTTAGGAATTTCTAGGATTTTGAATCACTAAAGTTGGAGTTACTATGAATTTTCTATGGATTTCCTAGTTTGTAAAGAAAACAAAAAGAAAAAAGGGATACCTATTGGGCTATAACGTGCCCAGGGCGCCGGTCAGGGAGTTGGGCTGGCCCTGCAGCTCAGCTGCGCGGGCGATGCCGAAGGCGTACTCCAGGAGTACGCCTCCTTCGCAAGGAGGCGGCACCCACGAAGGGCGCCTCCACTTAAACTAGGGGAGCCCGGCCTCGCCGGCATGTGGGCTCCGCTTGGCAGGGCCTCCTTCCTCCTCCCGCTCGGGCTGATGAGGAGCAGGGGAGGCGGGCCCGAGTGGCTCCGGCGCTTGCCCCCGGACGTCTCCGGCGGTGCTCCAACAGCCGGTGCGCTCGGGACGGCAAGCCGCTTCCGCCAAGGCCGTTCCCGGGCCCTGTGGAGGTTGGGGTCGACCGCGGCGTTGGTCGAGGCAGGGGCAGCCAACGGCGGGATGGGTGTGGCGCCATAGCTGTAAAGGAGAGGGAATGGAGCAACAGGTGGCCTCGCAGTGATGCTGGGAGGAGCTGGCGAAGCTTTAAGGAGAGGGGGAGCTCGAATCCGAGCGAGGCCATGGCAGGAGAGCTCCGACCGTAGAAGGAGGAGAGGGCCTCGGGAGCAAGGGGGCTCGATCTGGGGAGGTACAAGGGAGTGGGGGAGAGCCAAGGGTGCGAGAGGGAGCTCAGAGAGCGGTCCTATTGACTGGGGGTAAGTTTGCAGCAGCAAACTTAAGACTCATCTAAGGGGTTTGTAATGGAGGGCATTGGGGATAAATCTTTGTCTAGTGGTCTTGGTTATGGAAGGACTACATCTCCACAAATTATCTGCTCAGGGAGATCAATGCACAAGGTACTTGTAGTTCAAGGCTACAATTCCTGCCAAAAATCTCTTTTTAGAGGTGTTCCTCATATTTCCCACATGAGTATGCCATATATGGGTTTGGGTTGATCCAAATGATCTTTTGGGAAGGTTTGGGTCATTTTTGTGAATAGAGTAATGGGAGAGGGGAAAGAAGAGGTCTTGCCATGGTAAAAGAGAGGGAGAATGAGGGAGTTACCCCCCCCCCCCCAATAATTTGATCAGAGGGCATGGCAATGTTACTGGAGGTAAAATGAGGTTAGAATATACTGTGGTAAAAAGTTGGGGCAAGAGGAATCTTTTTGGGCCCACTTTGCTTGTCCACAAGTTTATGGCTGAAGGTGTTTGTGCTGAGATTGGGCTAGGCAAGGGAATCCTATGACCTTAAGATTTACCAGGGGTAAATGGTAAGTCCATTTGGTCCTAATCACAAGTTTTCAGCTCAAATGAAGAAAGTTGTAATGTAAACTTTGTAATCCCTAGAAATTAACAGAACCAGGTTTTTGTAGATCTAGGTCTACAAATCTATTCTCCTTGATGCACCACTTAGTGTAGCATCATCATTTGGGTAATAGAGCATGTCCACAAAGTTTGGGATCAATAGGAGATACTTCATAATGTAAAGTTGGTCAAATTTGGCTTTGGACAAGAATGGTTTTAGGATATTTTGGTGAACCACAAACAATTAGGATTGAGATGAAACTTGGCAAGATGACCACATATATCAGATGTGACATGCTAGAATTTTCCTGGATTTATTTGAGGAAGTCATTATCTTCCTTAAAGCAGGAGGTCTTCAGTCGTAGGTGGTCTCCATCCTTGAGAGTGCTGAGGTGCGCCATAGTGGGCTTCTCGTCGAGATCTTCTACTTGAGTAAACTTCCTAGGTAGTTCTTCATTCTTCTTTGGTCGTTTGCCTTCATCGTCACGGGCGCATGTTCTTGGAGGGTTTTCGAGTGCTTGGTCTATTCGTCACTCCGTGGCAAGGTCTGTGCTGGGTCTCGCCCCTAAGACTGAGCTTAGAGACTTGGTGTCAAAACGGGTTCTACCATCTGGGAAAGTTTGAGGGGGGTTCTAGATAAGCTGACTATTCAGAGTATAGATCATCCATCTAACCCCCAAGATCTGACGCTTGGCAAGTTGGGTGAACTACCTTTTGACAGGTGGCTTACCATGATCGAGTCAGGTTCACGTCCTTGATTGAACCAAAAGGGGCTAGCAATGAGGTCATGACAGTCGTCCACCCCATTCGAGGCATCTGAAGGGAGTAGGGACGTCATGCCCATCATACAGTATCAATGTGGTGGAGTAAGGGGTGTTATCCACTCCTCGGTTCCTCCCTAGACATGAACTGATGGATGACCAGTCCTAATAAGGGGTTTCTCAATCCTCCTGATGCGCAAAGGCTTCATCGAGCTTGAACATCGGTGCTTCTGGATATAGTCTAGTTGATGTAGCCGACAGTGGAGTGGAGGTTGACTTCCTTTGCTCCTTCTTTGGCATTGTCGTGGGTTCGCAATCATAGTGGTCCTTCATCTTGCTTGAGCAAGAAGGTCTTCTTCTCTAGGGAGGGTGCTTCAAGGAGTTCATCTTTTTCAACGTGAACACTTATGCTCGAGAGGCATGGCAATTGGTGTTCCTGGGGCTGGTCCAAACAGGACTAAGGTGTTCCTCCTCTTATTGGGTAAATAAGTTTTCCATCCCAGAGGACAACAATCTATTTCCCGAAGTATTCACATAAACACATTGCTCATGGGATATGTGAGAGAGGCGGTCGCTTGATCCAGGTGGTCACTTGTTCAAGGGTCTGTGGTCCAACCTAATACAGGACTTTGTGGCCACCTTCCTTATGTGAAGGGTGGGTGGTGGACACGGTGGGGTACCGACCATAGTCTAAGGACTTATAGTCCAAGGCCTATGGTCATAATCTGACTATGTCATGGTCCGATAAAGATTAGAGGTTTCAAGGAGCTTAGGATATGAGTCCATGTCTATCATCTTATCCTCGAGCACAGTTCTTAGATGCCAATAATACAACCTATTTCCCCAAAAAAATCGCCCTATATCCTTGAAGGTATCATCTCATATGAATCAACTTCAATATTACTCATGCTATTCATCTCCAAAGTTCGAGGGAAGGACTAAACCAAAATCTCATATGTATAGTATAGCTAACTCAGATATATCCCTATATAAAAAACCTCGGGATAATTTACAAGCCGATAAGCTTGATCACGATGCTACCAGTCCAAGTGTCCTTCTGACCTTTCCAAGGTCTAAGGTATTGCACATCTATGCTTAGGAGATAGGTAGTATACCAATCCGAGATGTCATTTCCTTCCTACGAGTCCATTTTAAACGACCCATGAATAACATCCACTATCACATGATCCATTACTACTACAAGTCCAACATCGATGGTGTCCAACTTAATCTCCTCGAGTTCATATAATCCACATATCATTGCAAGGACTATTATCACAATATATCTATGAACTTCCAATCTCATGGCCAACTAAACTCCAAGGTTGAGCTTATATGGATCCCTAATTTATCCCTAGCATTGTCCGATTGCTTCTACTATCATCCATCGAGAATCATGGTATCATGATCAAGATCATTGGACTAAATCCAAGTTACTCCGAACCATGTGGTTTAATTGATCTCGAGCATCTAGCAGGATCACCTACTTAAATCCAAGTTTTAAACCTAGTAAGAGCCTCCTACTAGTTACACCTAGTAAGAGCCTCCACAATCTACATTACTTGCCGAAGTCAAGTCATTAATCCGGCAAGAATTTCAGCCTGTGATCATATTTGTCCTAATAATACAAATTGCTCAAGGGGCAAGTAAGTTATGCTACTCTATCAATCTTGATCCACCAAGTTCGTCTACCAACACTAAGCCTCATAACTCACAAAAGGGTCTCACCCACTTCCACAAGATATCTATTATGGCTAAATCAAATCATTGACCACTAATAGTATATCCTTAGAATGATCCTTCCTATGGCATCAAGGTTCTAGTGCTAGTGTAGGGATGAAGGATGTTTGTTCACTATGATCACTAGCTCTAGAATAAACCCAGTGCAAAGTAGGGGTTATTGAAGCCCAATAAGTGCTCTGGCAAATCCGTGTATTAAACACGCGATCAGAGGCTTGTGCTAGGGAAGCTCGTGAGGTAGAGGCTGGTCTGGGGAGGGGTTTCCAGTCTTGAGGAAAGAGCCTAATCCCTACGGGGTTGCATTTTGTTGAATAGGTTGTACTTAAAAGTCTTCAACGGTAGTTGTCCATCAAGGTGGGTCCTTGGTGCATCTTGTCTTGCTGGTCTTCAGTTGACGATAGGGGGAAAGAGGGGAAGTATCATAGAGGGGAGTGCCTAAGGGGGTGGTATAGTGGAGGTGCAATCAAGCAAGCGCCAAAATGGCCAAACACACACATCAAGGTAAGGTAGGTGATATAGTCACGCACTTGTTGCCTAGGGCAAAGGTGTGACTCACACCAAAGCACAAACAGGAAAAACAAGCAACATCCATCATGGTTCCATTCGAACCATCATACGGACTCGACTTCGCATAGGGGAAACACGACTTATCCTACCCTCGGGGTTCTTGGACTCAGTAGTTGTGCTTGCTTCTTATCTTGGAGAGGAGTCCCCTTAGTCTTTTGGGCCTTCTTCATGTGTCGCTATGTCTCCGGTTGTTGTTCGTTCAAACAATCCTGGTTGCGCCTGAAGGGTCCTAGATGACCTCGGGTCTAGTGAGTTGACAATGAAGGTGATTCTTCACGGCTGATGTTGACAGGGTCTTCTGGTGTCCTTGTGTTCGTGACAATGCCTTCTTGTCTTCTAAGGCGTCGAGCATTCCAGGTAGGCAACCTTTTATGCAATGACATTAACAAGGCATGGTAGAGTTGTATCCTGTTGGTTTCATTGACAATATCATCGGCACCAAGAGCGGGGAATGATGAGAACCGTTTTCCTGCTCACTAGAGTGAGGCGGACCAAATGGCGAGGTTCTCATACACCGGTGGTTACCGATATAACAACGAAAAGGACATGGTTGCTCTATTAGCGATGCATTATCATGACATTGCATGTCTTGTGCCCTGGTCATCAAAGGCCAGGGTGGCATCATCCTGGGGCTGTGTCGAGGGTGTCACCATCATCTAAGTCTTGACATCGTCATCCTTCGAGAAGGTGTCTTCTATTGGTAGCTCCTTGTCTAGTGTTGCCAACTTGGGTCCAAGATATGTTAGTAATTGTCTGGCAAGGTGGCTTCCTTCCAGGTTACCCACGAGGATTTCAAGGAATCCCGTGGTCAGGGGCACAAGGGTAGTAGCGACCATTTGCAAAGTTTTGGGAAAGCAGACGAGGGGAGCTAAGAGAAAAATGGTGGAAGTGCTAAGGCACGCTTCCCTTGGAATTCTAGGAGAGGCGAGAAATATATAGGCTTTATAGGTGATTTTGAAGGGTTTGGAAAAATAGTGTTGACCTAACTAACGTCCATGCTAACTAAGGGCTTCCTACAGTCAGGATGGCTCTGATACCAGCTCTGTGGGTTCCCCGACTCATAAGTAGAGATAACTGAATGTACGTGCATAGTGATCCCAGAGATCAATGCTCACTAAACTCATAGAAACTGAATAACAAGAGTCTTACATCCGTAACATACCGGTTAACTCAAATATGGCCTTCATGGCCAAGTCTTCATCTGATTGCAGCGGAAATCTTCAACGATAGCATGAACCCATGCCATCTGCCTTAACCCTACATGCATTCTGACTGGGAAGCGCCCTAGCTCGCATGTCCATCACCATGGTAATGTTCATCATAACCTGATCTTTCATGCCTGGCCAATAAAATAACTAGTGGCAAGCCAATGAGTACTTTGAATGTACTCGCAAGCAACCCAGGTTTGGAACAAGGCAATAACAATGCATGAAATAGCATTAAGTAGGCATTTTGTGGAAAGCTAATTTTGAATGCAATGTCGTGATCAAGTATCTTAGATAAGCATGCATCAACCATAGATAGGTGTTCATAAGAACACGTCACAGTCATCATGCCAAGTCATCCCACTCAACTCAACTATCATCCTTGTCACCACACACACACACCAAGTCTGCGAAAACATCTGGACATAGTTTAAGAAGGACCTCCAAGTGTCCATGACCACGGACATGGCAATTCGAATAGTTTTACACTCTGCAGAGGTTGCACACTTTACCCACAAGACTCGGGGAACTTCCATGTCATCCACGACTCACGGTATATCACATACCCGAGGTAAGCACCTGAACAAGACCTTTCCCCTAGCGATACTAAACTAAGAGTCCACTCGATTGGTACCCAGCCCTCACAATGTACATCACACGAGCCTCGCTCCAGATCGTACCATCCCTGTGGGGACCAACGGTGTGCCCTTTGCCTGTGAAGACAACGCATGATCGTACATACCGGTACGACCCCGTATCGAGAGTGACCACACTACTCCCGCCACTAGTAATGCGGGCTCCTTGCCAGTACCCACTAAAGTAATTAACAGAGCACCGTCCCATAAGGGGTATCGTGGTTGCGCATGTAAGGTTGGGGCGGTCAACAGAACTTAAAACTCTTCGTTTTCGAAACCACACCCTCAACTTGTTTCGGCACACCACGTCTTTCTCAAGTGGTCACCCAACTCATCATCATCTCCCTCGGGCATTAGTGGCACCCGACGGGGTTTTGAAAAGTCTTTGGAATCATTCTTCCTTTCCATCACTATGCATAAATCCCATCCCACTTGCGTAGAATCTACTAGCATCCTAACTACACCCACCCGCATAACCCTCATAAGGTGGTAGGGTCATGCACGATGCAAGTGTCAACAGTAAGAGTATCGGAGGCATGCCACCAAAGGGGGAGCACCTCATCAGGATTAATCATCAAAACAACAAGTGCTATATGTCATGCATGAAAAAGTTTCTTAACATGGTCAAAGGGCTGCTTGCCTGGCTTAGCTATGTCTTCGAGCTCTTCGCACGCTTCTCGTCCACTCCGAGCAATTCTTCTACTTTGCCAACTATCGTTGGAAACAACCGTAATAAGCAACACAACAAGCAGAGAAATAAAAGTGCTCTATAATTAGGAGTTTTTTTCTTGGACACCTTGGGTCACGAGAAAATAATCAGGAAGGTTTCATTGGATGTGGGTCAAGGAGAAGTTTTTGAATGGGGGAATGATGGAAATGATAGTCCTTTAAGATGTCGAAAGGAATTTTTTTCATAAAAATGAGTGGAGGGACTCATAAAATAGGGCATGATTTTAGAAACATGTGGGAAGTTGTTTCACTGGATTTGGAGTTGGTATGAATATCCTATGAATTTGCAAAGTGGCTCACATATGAATGAATGGCCCAATAATTGACATGGCAGAATTAGTGTAAGGAAAAATTCTCACCACTTAGTTCATGAATTTAGATACATCTAGGAGCTTGAATCACCCCCATTTGGAGTTACTAATAATTCCCTAGGAATTTGTAAAGTGGGGTTCTATATGGTTCAAATTCAAATTCAAATTTGAACTATCAGAAAGGACTTATGGAAAAATGTGCAACGCAAAAATTCGGATGGGAAATGATTTTAGGAATATATAGGATTTTGAATCGCTAAATTTGGTTCTACTATGAATTTTCTATGGATTTCCTAGTCTATAAAGAAAACAAAAAGAAAAAAGGGATACCTATTGGGCTATAATGTGCCAAGGGCGCCAGTCAGGGAGTTGCGCTGGCCTAGCAGCTCAGCTGCGCGGGCGACGCCAAAATCGTACTCCAGGAGTACGCCTCCTTCGCAGGGAGGCGACACCCACGAAGGGCGCCTCCACTTAAACTTGGGGGGCCCGGCCTTAGGCTCGCCGACATGTGGGCCCCGCTTGGCAGGGCCTTCTTTCTCCTCCCGCTCGGGCTGATGAGGAGCAGGGGAAGCGAGCCCGAGTGGCTCCGACGCTTTCCCCCGGCGGCACTGGCCGTCTCCGGTGGTGCTCCGACAGCTGGTGCGCTCGGGGTGGCGAGCCGCTTTCGCCAGGGCCGTTCTCGGGTCCTGGGGAGGTCGGGGTTGACCGTGCCATTGGTCGAAGTAGGGGCAGCCAACGGCAGTGATGGGCGTGACGCCATAGCTGCAGAGGAGAGGGAATAGAGCGGTAGGTGGCCTCGCGATGATGCGGGGAGGTGCTGGCGAAGCTTCACGGAGAGGGGGAGCTCGGGGGAGCTCGAATCCGAGCGAGGCCATGGCAGGAGAGCTCTGGCCGTAGAAGGAGGAGTGGGCATTAGGAGCAAGGGGGCTTGGTCCAAGGAGGTACAAGGGAGTGGGGGAGAGCCAAGGGTGTGGGAGGGAGCTCGGGGAGGGTTCCTATAGGCGGGGGCGACCAGGGGGAGCTCAGGTGGCCTCGGACGCGCCTAGGGCGCTGTGAGCACGCGTGCCAGAGGCGCCTTGGAGGTTTCTGAGCATCGGGGAGGGGCGTGGGAGGTCAAGGGAAGGCAATGGCGCACTGCGATGCTCTATCGAGGACCGACGCGAGCTACAGGACAACAACAAGCGGCAGAGCGCCGTTTTTGCATGTTGGCTACGCGGTCACCACGCCAACCCTTGTCCAGGGCATCTTTTTGGTCGTCCAAAGATATCTGGGGTGTGAGGCACACATGTACTAGAGTACTGGAAGAATTCTCATGGTAAATGGAGCTAGTTATATGGGTTTTTTGCTGGGGGTAAGTTCGCAGCAGCAAACTTGAGACTCATCTAAGGGGTTTGTAATGGAGGGCGTTGGGGATAAATCTTTGTCTAGTTATCTTGGTTATGGAAGGACTACATCTCCACAAATTATGATCTCAGGGAGATCAATGCACAAGGTACTTGTAGTTTAAGGCTACTATTCCTGTTAAAAATCTATTTTTAGGGGTGCTTCTCATATTTCCCACATGAGTATGCCATATATGGGTTTGGGTTGATGCAAATGATGTTTTGGAAAGGTTTGGGGCATTTTTATGAACAGAGTAATGGGAGAGGGGAAAGAAGAGGTCTTGCCATGGTAAAAGAGAGGGAGAATGAGGGAGTTGCCCCCCCATAATTTGATCAGAGGGCATGGCAATGTTACTGGAGGTAAAATGAGGTTAGAATATACTATGGTAAAAAGTTGGGGGCAAGAGGAATCTTTTTGGGCCCACTTTGCTTGTCCACAAGTTTATGGCAGAAGGTGTTTGTGGTGAGATTGGCCTAGTAAGGGGAATCCTATGACCTTGAGATTTACTAGGGATAAATGGTAAGTTCATTTGGTCCTGATCACAAGTTTTCAGCTCAAATAAAGAAAGTTGATAATGTAAACTTTGTAATCCCTAGAAATCAATAGAATCAAGTTTCTGTAGATCTAGGTCTGCAAATCTATTCTCCTTGATGCACCACTTAGTGTAATATCATCATTTGGGTAATAGAGCATGCCCACAAAGTTTGGGATCAATAGGAGATACTTCACAATGTAAAGTTGATCAAATTTGGCTCTCGACAGGAATGGTTTTAGGATATTTTGGTGAACCTAAACAATTGGGATTGAGATGAAACTTGGCAAGATGACCACATATATCATATGTGACGAGCTAGAATTTTCTTGGATTTATTTGAGAATATTTCTTATAGAAATATTTCAAATGCTTGAAATAGGCAGAAATGGTTTTGACTAATACTTTGAACATGACCATGCCTTGAAACTCTAATATATGGACAATATATGTCCACTAAGCTTTCCTAAATTTTCCCAAATATTTTTAAATCATTTAAATGTTTTTCCCTATAAAAGACCACTTCTGGCCTTAAGAAAAAGCCTTTAAATAAAATAGTAAAATAATATTTAAATTTAATATTTGATGGTTTTGGGAAGTCATATTTGTAGTAGGTTCCAAATAAAGTCTTTGGGGAAAAAGTGTCCACCCAATTTGAGGACCTGTAGTGCAAACCTCAACTCAGTTTTTTTTGAAAACCTAATTTGAATAAATTCTTTTTGGTCAAAACAAATTTTGGTAAAAATAGTAATTGGTACTATTCACATGGCATGAACATTGGGAAAGAAGTTTGGATCAAGGAAAAGAGTTCTTGAGGGTAGGAGGGGGTTTATGAGTATAGAGCACCAGCAAGCAATCAAGCAATCGTCAATCAAGTCAAGAATCCCAACCACAGAAAAAGTTTTTATTGGCCCTAATTTTTGAGTCATGTTAACTTAGTTATGAGAGGCAAAACACAGGGTGTGACACGCCAGTGAGACAGGAGCGGAGGCAGAGCCCTACGCCTCTGGCTTTTGCTTGCCAGTGGGAGCCATCGCAGAGCTAGCGGGGCCGAAGCAACAAGGAAGAAGACGGAGCGGCGCTGGATCTAGGGAGGCGCATGCGAGAGTGGGAGACTAGGGAAGCAAGAGCAGGTGCGCAAAAAGGGAAAGCAAATAATGGTCAAACGCTAGAAGTCCGGCTCTTGGCAAGTCCGGCGGAGGCTAAAGGGGCGAGGAGCACCCGACATCAGCTGCACGAGACGTGCCAGGCCTGGCCCATAGGCGAATGGGCCCCGCATCAGTCCTGGCCGCCCTCAGGGCTCCCACCCCGAGGATGTCCCGAGCATGCTGTGGGCCCGGGAGCTACTGTCGGTGTTATGAGAATGAGGGTATCCAGACCTTCCTGCCGGCGGCCCAGGTCATGGCCCACCTTGTCGACCAAACGCGGAAGGGTGAGGCCCCTTTTAAGACAAGGCCCTTGCGAGGGCCCTAGCCTCGTGAGGAATAAAAGCGACAAGACCCGCGGGGTGGGCCTCCTAAGGACCCCTCTAGAGTGGCAGAGTTTCCTATGCAAGGCCCGACCTCAAGAGTCAAGGATGATGGACGGAAGAACATGCGGGCGCCAGTGCGCCAGGCGGCGCAGTTTCCCCTTTGGTGCAAAGGAAGCAGGGATAGGCACGGGTTCCCAAAGTGTCCCCAAAGGTTTCCATTCCTGTGTAAGAAGACCACAATCACCCGCCCTGCAGGGCGGATGTCACTGCCGATCCCGCCCCTGCGCTATCGACAGTTACTTTGCAGGTGAAGACCACCTTTGGGCAGGGCGAGCACCAACCCCTGTTCCCCTTCAAAATTGGCCGTTGTGGGATCCCTTCCCGCCATAGTGATAATGTCACATCCCTAGCTAGCTTACCTAGGATAGAATGTGTGTGCATCATGTTTTACTTTTTGCATCAACTTGAAATGGGGATTAACAGAAACCCATACACCTCACTTGAATCAAACCAATTCCATGATTATGAAAAATCAACAAATCCAAAATGCCCATCAAAATTGTCCCCTATGTCTGATAAATGTGGACATGAATATATCAGGGGTCATTCTAAATATTTGAATCTATATAGTATTTCAAAATAAAATATTAAAGCTACTGAAAATGCTAAATAAAGCCTTATAATTATTTCAGTTTTAAAGATATTCTGAAACATTTTATAGAAGTTTGAAATATTCAAACTAAGTTCTATAAAATATTTGGGATATTTTATGCCTAGCATTTGTGCCCAAAATAAATAAAACAAATGTCAGAAAATGCAAAAAACAGAAAGAAAGAAATAAAATAGAATAAGGAAACCTACCTCAGGCCCAGGCCAGGCCAACCCACCTGGCCCAGGGGGGTCGTCGTCCTCCTAGCGGCCAGGAGGACGAGCGCATGCCCGCCGTGCGTCCATGCCGGTGCCGCCATGCAGCTCCCAGCCTGCCTGCCTCCCCTCGCCAGCGTGATGGGGATAAGCTCTAAGAGCCGTCCCCATCTCTCTCTCTCTCTCTCGCCCCAGCTCTCTCTCCCCCTCTGCCACCATGGCCGCCGCATTCTCGCCGCCGTAGCGGCCGCTCTAGCCGCACCCCTCGCCCCTGAGCCTCTTGTTAGATCCGCCTCGACGAGCTGGTCCTCTCCACCGAAGGAATCAAGCCCAGAGGCCTCCGAGCGACGACCTCGATGCTTTCTTCCTCCTCGGTCACCGGAGACCGCCGCCGTCCGTCCGCCGCAAGTGAAGCCTCCCCGATCCCTCTCTCGACGTCGTCACATTCTCTATGAGCTCCTGCTCCTTCTCCCCCCTTTTCTCCATCGCTAGCGCGTTCTAGCGCAGGATCCCCTTGGATCCAAGAGCTCCTTGCCGCCTGCGAGGACGTGGTCATCGCTGCGGCGGCCCAAGCTCACACCTGAGCACGTAGGCATGCTCAGAAGGAACCCAGGTAGCCTTAGGAGCCCTTAGTTGGGTTATTCGAGCTCCAGTTCGATCAGCCCGTGCTCGCCCGAGCTTCGGCAGCCGCCGTGCTCATCACCGGCGCTGATTCCGGCCATCCTAGCCCCTGGGAGGTGTCGGGTTCGACGCGCGCGAGCATGCAGGGCCGATTGGTGCCCTCCGCAGTCCATTTGGTCGCCAGAGGAGGGTTTCCGATCCCCTCCACCATCCTTGACGTCGCCGGCGGCTCAACGCCGGCGAGTCAACATGTTTGACCACCGAGGGTTGACCCAAGGTCAACTGGCAAGTGGGCCCACCCTGCTAATTAAATTTATGTTAAAATTAATTAATTATTTAATTAACCTTCTGACCCAGTGATAGTGGGCCCTCTGCTAACTAATTAGTAGTTAGAGTTTTAATTAACTTCTGTTAGAGGCTGGGTCACTGACCAGTGGACACCACTTGTTAGGTTTGACCTGTAAACGGGCTGTTGTCATGCCAATGTCATGCTGATGCAGTGAAGGAATTTCTGAATAAAATTAATTTCAGAAAATAGTTAAAACTTAGAAAATTCATATAAATTAATGTATAACTCAGATTGAAATAATTTATATATGAAAATTTATCAGGAAAATCCAATGAATCCAATGGTGCTGTTATCATGCATGTTAGAGCAACAGCTCACAACCCGATGGCTTAGTTGATAACTCACACGATGACGAGGAAGAAGGTTGCACACGATGATTTACCTAGGTTCAAGCCGCTGCGAAGCATAAAACCCTACTAATGCTTTGCTAGATTGCCTCACGAGGAGGTTTGTTGATGAACTAGTACAGTGGTGAGTTGCCTCGCGAGGGCATTCTGGTGGTCTTGCCTCTCTTCTCCTTTTCGTCCTCTGCTGTATGGAGCAGCCTAGCCTCTATTTATAGTGGCCCGGCTCCTCTTCCCTTACTACTATGGCAGGAAGGGATCCCACAACAGCCAAATTTCAAGGGGGCAAGGGGAACATCTTTATCCTAACAAAAGGTGACCTTTGCCTGCAAAGTAGCTGTCGATGATGCAGTGCTGGGCTCGGCGATGGCATCTGTTGGGGATGTGACCCGCCAAAGAGGCTCCGGGTCATGTTATTGGCTCGTGAACCGGCCCAAAGGTGAGCTGTAAGATTAAGTGGCCAAAGAGGATAGGCGGCTCACGGTGTGGGCTGTAAGACGGCCCGGACTAAGAAGACCCGGGCGTGCAAGCCGACTCACGGACGGCTTGGACAAGAAGATGGAGAGAGACTCGGTTAGCAATTGTAATGACCCGAATGTTCTGACTCTTATATAAAGGCAGACCCGGGGTGACTTAGGGGACAGGCAATCGAGAACTAGGTCAAGCTTTAGCTCCTTGTAATCGATACACAAGCAATACAAACACAAGCAAGTCGTAGGCTGTTACCTCGATTCGAGGGCCCAAACCTGGGTAACCCCTTTGAGTCCACCCCAATGGCGATGGCCTCGAACCGAAGTCCGTTCACCCGGACATCTGCCATGATAAAACCACGATAGTTGGTGCCCACCGTGGGGCTAGCGCTTGGTGGTGTTGAGTTCTCAAAGGGCTCTCTCCCAGGGCTCGAAGGATACGTGGTTGGAAGGATGAGCAAGAGTTGCCACGGCTGGCTCTACATCGACGACGCCGGCTGGGGGCTTGATGCTGATTCTGTGGAGTATGGATTCTGGGTTCCGTTCGGCGGGATCTAGGTTTTCATCGGAAAGGTTGACGGATCTACACCCGGGCTGGACGTCTGCACCAACATCGTCGAGCCGGCTCGGCGTCTCCGATCTACGCGTGTTGTGCAGTCGGTCCGTGCCCGTCTGGGTCAAAAGCATGTTCTCATGGGCTTCACTCAAGGCATGGACTTAGAAGCGTATGGATCATAGGGAACTCTCGTTTGCTCAGAAGATTAGTCTTCTAGTGGGGAGACAGAATCAGTGTATCGGCTCAACAACTGTGGCCTTGGGGGATACTACGACAACTATTCTGAGGTAGAAGGCGTTGAGACGGATGCTCTGAGCCCCCCAGTTCACGCAGTGGTGTTCATGGCCGGATCGGCTTCAGCCGCCGGTGACACGGCTGCGGGAGCCGCCGCAGCAGGTGATAGCCCGCCGCCGCCGGCTCAGGTTCTAGTGGAATTGATGGACGAACTCACAACTCTCATGGCCACAGAGGTAACCCCGGATAATAAAGCAGCTAGGAATCTAGAGGTGGCACGGATTAAGGGCTGGATGGTAGAGGAACGACAAAGGATAGATGAGCTGAAAGCCCAGATGGAGGAAGAAGCGGAGCGTATCAAGGCAGACGCTTTCCGACTGGGGCTAGAGTAGAGGTCAGCGGCCGCGGTGCACTGGAGGAGGCATCAATCCCGTCTACCAGAACGTTACGAAGCGAGGAACCTTTTTAACACCCCTGGTGCGGGGCGGGTTATGGGTGCACCGGAGAGCCGCCCAATGGAGCGCCCAGCGACTCATCCACCCTAGCATAACCAAATCTCACCTAGGGCTTTTCCAACACCGGCGGGTCATTATTCTAACCCGGCTGAGAACATGGTAGTAGCGGCCGCTCGGCTTGAGACGATCCCCATCCTAGATGACGCACCCTTTGCGAAGGAGGTGCGGAACGCCATTGGATATTTACAGACGGCCATGGCCCAGCAAGAGAAGTACACTCACAGCCGGAGCCGGGTTCACTCTACCCCCTCCCTAGTCAAAGTTTCAGCCGGTGTTATGAGTCGCCGGCGGGTTCCAGCAGTCACCCGCGCCGCGGACCACTGGAGGACAATAGGGCGGCTCTAGATGCACAAGCCGTCATGGACCAGGCGGGAGACAGGCAAGAGGCGGAGATAGCTGCAGCCCGTCCAGAGCCGGCGCTTTCTATGTCAATGGGAGTAGTTAGTACCAGAGCCGTAGGGGTGCCATGTTTAACTCCGGCTCTGAGGAGTGAATGGCTGCCCAAAGACTTTAAGGGGCCTCGAAAGATTCCGAATTACATAGCTGATCTACCCCCGAAGGCATGGGTTGAAAGTTATGAACTGGCCATGGAGATGCTGGATGTCAGTGAGGCGGTATGCGCAAAATACTTCATCATGATGCTTGAAGGTCCGGCCCGTACATGGCTGAAAGGTCTACCGCCTAACACAATAAGCTCCTGGGCGGAGCTGAGAGCAAAGTTTATTAAGAATTTCCAGGGGACCTGTAAGCAGCCTATGACTATTGTCGATCTGGACCACTGTGTTCAACAGGAGAATGAGTCGGCCCATCATTGGGTCCGGCGGGTGTCGACCATTATTCACTCTTCAGAGCAGATCATAGCGGCTCAAGCGGTGCTTATCTTAGAGAAGAATTGTCATTTTGTTCCATTGAAGCAGAAGCTTGGCTGGCTCAAGCGCATGTGTCAGTATATGGGAGAGCTCATGACGGCCTTGACGAAGTATGCCAACTCGGATAACACCAAGGATCCGAGTTCGGATGATGAGAAAGCCAATCAAGGGAAGAAAAACAATCAAGGAAAAGGTTTTGTGAACAATGGGAATCAGAATAAGTAGAAGAATGCTGATGGCGGATCTGAGCTGGTGGCGAATACCAACACAGGACAGAATCATCCCAAGGGGGGTGGAAAATTCAGGCCAAGGAACAGGGGCCCTTTTAATTTAGAGGAGGCGCTTAGGAAGCCCTGTCCGGAGCACAGCATGCCTGACAAGCCGGCATTGCATGCATGGGGTGATTGCTTTATCATGCAGAGATTTAAAAACCAGCATTCCCAACCGCGTAATAACCAGGGCGGTGTCCCCCCGGCGGCTCAGGGCACGGTGGGTCAGGGGCTGGATTCGGCGCCGGCGGTTCAGGAAACGGGCATCCGGGTCAGAATAACCAAGGGGGGCACCAACAGCATCCTCGCAACAACGACAATAACAACAATCAGCAGCAACACAATCAGTCCGGGTTTTAGAGTAACCCAAAGCAGCTCAGTTCTGGACAGTATCACGTATTCACGACCGGTCACAGTAAACGAGACGAGAAGTTGCGGAGGCGAGCGGTTAATACGGTTGCTCCGGCTCTCCCACGATATTTTCCATGGTTTGAATATGATATAATGTGGAGCCGAGAGGATCACCCGCCGCGGGTGGATGACCCGGGCCGGCTGGCTCTAGTTGTGGCCCCTCAGGTGAATGGCTATGTGGTGAATAAAGTGCTCATGGATGGAGGTAGCAGTCCTTTACTATGACATTTTCCGGTGGATGAAGTTGCTTGACAAGGATCTTAAACATTCCTCCACCGTTTTTCATGGTGTGGTCCCGGGTAAATCAGCATACCCGGTGGGCCGGATATCATTGGAAGTAGCTTTTGGTGATGAGCATAATTACAGGGTGGAGTCTTTGTGGTTCGAAGTGGTCAAAATTAAAAGTCCCTATAATGCGCTATTTGGGAGGCCGGCTTATGCTAAATTTATGGCTAGGCCTTGTTATGTTTATCTGCAACTCAAAATGCACGGCTTAAATGGCACAATTACCGTTCACGGCAATAGGAAAATGGCTCTTGAGTGTGAAGAAGGAGATGCAGCTTATGCAGAGTCTAGTTGTGCTCAGGAGGAGCTGAAATTTTACAAGGAGAACGTTGATCCAGAGGATATGACCCTGCTCAAGAAGCCTACGACAGAAGTTGAGCCGCCACTCAAGTTTTCAGCAGATGATACCAAGGCAGTAGATTTCAATCCGGGTGATTCATCCAAGCAGTTCATCATTGGGGCTCACATGGATCCCAAATAGGAAAGCGCGCTCATCGAATTCATCCGTGAGAATCGGGATATCTTCGCATGGAAGCCTTCTGACATGCCGGGTGTACCGAGAGAGTTCGCTGAGCACAATCTTAATGTGGATCCAAAGTTTAAGCCGATCAAACAGTTTCTACGGTGTTTCAACGAAGAGAGACGTAAAGCTATTGGGGAGGAAGTTGCTCGGCTCTTGGCTGCAGGCTTTATAGTGGAAGTTTTTCACTCGGAGTGGTTGGCTAACCCGGTGCTAGTACTAAACAAGAACGACACGTGGCGTATGTGCATAGATTACACGGACCTTAACAAGGCTTGCCCGGCTGACCCTTTTGCGCTCCCTCGTATCGATCAAATTATTGATGCAACAACTGGATGCGAAAGTTTATGCTTTCTGGATGCTTATTCAGGGTATCATTAGATTAAGATGGCAACGAAAGATCAAGAGAAGACGGCGTTTATTACACCTTTTGGGGCGTTTTGCTATGCCTCCATGCCTTTCGGGCTCAAGAGTGCCCAGGCGACTTACCAACGTTGTGTGCAGAATTGCCTCCACAGTCAGATTGGCCGAAATGTTCATGCTTACGTAGACGACATTGTGGTTAAATCCAGAAAGAAGGAAACTCTTTTAGAGGATTTGAAAGAAACCTTTGACAATCTCCGGGTCTACAGGATGATGCTTAACCCCACGAAGTGTGTCTTTGGTGTTCCAGCAGGAAAGCTTTTGGGTTTCTTGGTCTCAGAGTGGGGCATTGAGGCTAACCCAGATAAGATTAAGGCTATCACTTCTTTGGGGGAGCCGACGTGCATTAATGACGTTCAGCGCCTTGCAGGACAGATTGCTGCGTTGAGCCACTTCATAAGCCGGCTGGGGGAGAAAGCTATTCCCTTATACCAAATGATGAAGAAGACAGACAAGTTTAAATGGAGCGTAGCAGCGGCCGAAGCCCTTGAAGCTCTGAAAAAGCAGTTGACTGAGCCGTCAGTGTTAGCTGCTCCGGTTGAGAAAGAGCCTTTGCTCCTTTATGTGGCGGCTAACAACAAAGCGGTCAGTGTAGCAATTGTGGTTGAGCGCAAGGAGGCAGGGAAGGAGTATCCGGTGCAAAGGTCGGCTTATTACATTAGTGAAGTTTTGGCAGAGTCTAAACAGAGGTATCCGCATTGGCAGAAGTTAGTATACGGAGTTTTCATGGCCAATTGCAAGTTAAAACATTACTTTTTGGGGCACCAAATAACAGTGGTCAGTTCTGCCCCGTTGGGGGATATCGTTCAAAATAGAGAGGCTACACGGAGGATTGCCAAGTGGGCCTTAGAGTTGAGTCCTTTTGGCATCAAGTATGTTCCTCGTACAGCAATTAAGTCTCAAGCTTTGGTGGATTGCATAAATGATTTTATTGAATGTCAAGCCCCTGAAGAGAAGCCGGATAACACGTATTGGACTATACACTTTGATGGATCCAAGCAGCTAGAAGGGTCCGGGGCAGGAGTTGTTCTCACCTCCCCCAAGGGTGACAAGTTTTGTTATGTGCTTCGGTTAATGTTCCCTTGTACTAATAATGCAGCTGAGTATGAAGCACTGCTCCATGGTCTCAGAGTCACTAAAGAGATGAGTTTAAGTCGGGTCAGGTGTTTAGGCGACTCAGATCTGGTGGCTCAGTAGGTTTCAGGCACTTGGGATTCCAAGGACCCGCGGATGGCGGCTTATTGACAGGCGGTTGATATCATTGCCGGTCACTTCAAGGGGTACCAGGTGGATCACATTGATCGTCGCAAGAATGAGGCGGCTGATGCCTTAGCACGGTTAGGTTCTCAACGGAAGCCGGTACCACCTAATGTTTTTCTAGATGTATTGCATCATTCGGCTGTTAAGACACCTTCTGAGGAGGATCTGGCTATTCCTGACCCGGAGGCGGAACTAGTGGCGGCTCTGCATTCTACCCCAGACTGGAGTATTCCTTATTTGGCGTATCTGACACGCGGCGAGTTGCCTCAAGAGGAGGATCCGGCCAGGAAGATCACTCGGTATTCTAAGTCTATGACGATTGTCAATGGTGAGTTGCATAAGTGTAGTGTGACGGGTGTTTTTCAGCGTTGCGTCTCACCAAAGGAGGGCCGGCAAATATTGAGTGAAATTCATGCTGGTGACTGTGGGCATCACGTCGGGTCAAAATCTTTGGTGGCTAAAGCCTTTTGACATGGGTTTTTCTGGTTGACGGCTCACAAGGGTGCAGAAGACTTAGTCCGTAAGTGTGATGGCTGTCAGAAGTTCGGCCGGCGTGCTCACGCTCTGGCTCAAGAGTTGAGGATGATACCAATCACTTGGCCGTTTGCGGTCTGGGGGCTCGATATGGTAGGACCTTTTAAGCAATCTAAGGATAAGAAAACGCACCTTCTGGTGGAGGTTGATAAATTTACTAAGTGGGTAAAGGCAGAGCCGGTCAGTAAATGTGACGCAGCTATGGCGGTTCAATTTATTAAGAAGCTGATTTATCGCTTTGGTTAGCCACACAATATTATTACAGACAATGGAACAAATTTATCCAAAGGATGTATGAAAATGTTCTGTGAGAAGGAGCATATCTGGCTTGATGTTTCAGCCATAGCACATCCACAGTCTAATGGTCAGGCAGAGCGAGCCAATCAGGAAATTTTAAGAGGTGTCAAGCCACGGCTCATGGTTCCTTTGAAACGGACACCCGGATGTTGGGTTGAGGAGTTGCCTTCCGTCTTATGGAGCATCAGAACTACACCTAACAGATCTACAGGTTTTACACCCTTCTTCATGGTGTACGGTGCTGAGGCGGTTCTACCCAGTGACATCCGGCATGACTCACCAAGGGTGGCGGCTTATGTTGAGACGGACAATGAGGTAGCCCGCCAAGATGCGTTGGACGCCTTGGATGAAGCACGAGAGTTAGCAGCAAGCAGGTCGGCAATTTATCAACAAGACCTGCGATGCTATCATAGCCACAGGATAAAGACCCGAACATTCCAGGAAGGTGACCTGGTGCTCCGGTTGATTCAAGACCAATCTGGAATGCATAAGTTATCTCCGCCATGGGAGGGGCCTTTTGTGGTCAGCAGGAACCTTAACAATGGGTCATATTACCTCATTGATGTTAGAAATGAATCGGAAATCGCGGGTCAAGAGACGTTGCGGCCCTGGAATATTGCACATCTGCGACCATACTTTACTTAACAGGGGTTGAAAGCCGCTATCATTGTATATATCGTGTTCACAGGAGTAAAAGCCAGCATCCTTGCACAAGACTGGGGCCTCTACTCTTATGTATACCTTTTGTACCATCAAGACAAAAATTTCCGGCTCAAAAAATTTGAGTTGAAGTGGCTTTGTTCGCCGTCAAAACGGCTGGTCTCCCTTCTTGCTTTATTCCCTATCAAGCGCTGTGGCAAGGAGGCTTCTTGCCTTCAGGTATAGCTTACTTCTCCCTTGCACAGCCGGCGATATGTCCAATTAAGCACTGTTGCAAAGAGGCTTCTTACCTTTGGTATAGCTTACTTCTCCTTTGCACAGTCAGCTGTCATTAAACTGTTGCAAGGAGGCTTCTTGCCTCCGGGTATAGCTTACTTCTCCCTTGCACAGTTGGCTTTATGCCTAGTTTGGTTACATTAAGCGCTGTTGTTGATGGAGGCTTCTTACCTTTGGTATAGCTTACAGTACCCTAAGGCAACAGCGTGTACACCAAATTCCAGTTGCTTATCAATTGCGGCCATCGAAGGGGGCTTCTTACCGACGGGTATCGCTTATCTCACCCTAATGGCCGGCTTTATGCCACTTCCGATTACTTATTAACCGCAGTTGTCGAAGGGGGCTTCTTATCGATGGGTTCGCTTATCTCACCCTAACAACCGGTGTTTACGCCAAAATTCAGTTGCCTATCAACTGTAGCTGTTGAAAGAGGCTTCTTGCCTTCAGGTATAGCTTACTTCTCCTTTCACACAGCCGGCTTCATGCCGTCTCAGGCTAATTATTAGCCACGGTTGTCGATGGAGGCTTCTTGCCTTGGGGTATAGCTTACATCTCCCATCGACAGTCGGCGTTCACTGTACTCTTACCAGTCAATATCGCTTAGAGACCCTGAGCCAATTCAAGAAATTGATGGCCAATCTCGCTTAGAGACCCTGAGCCGGTTCAAGAAATTGACGGCCAATCTCGCCTAGAGACCCTGAGCCGATTCAAGAAATTGACGGCCAATCTCGACAGAGACCCTGAACTGGTATGAGTTTAACCGTTCGAATCCATGCAGAAGAGCCGTCATATGAGTTTTTTGAGGAAGGAAAGATCATCATCGCGTATTGTATCAAGCCGTCTTATAAAATTCAGTTCAGAGAAAGGCAATTATAAGTCCCGGGTTGCTGCGGGCGGAACTACCCGACACTTGGGGGCTACACAGCTGAACTCTCCTCAAAGGTTCCGGCTCATCAATAGCCGCAGTTGTCGATAGAGGCTTCTTATCATCAGGTATAGCTTACATTATCCTAAAGACAACCGGCTCTTTAATGACTCCGTCCGATGAGAGCCGGAGCCATGTTGCTTCAGTCAACAAAATTTAAAGTTTCAAAGAGATTGTCCGGCTTTAATATTCTGGAGAAAGGAATGGTGTCTTAAAAGATAGACACCCCTCATCAAAAAAATTTCAAAGGTATATCCCTGAGGAGCCAGCAACACATTAAAACACAGAGAGGTGCAAATATATATGGCCACCAAGTGGCAGAGTCATGTTTATTCTATTACAAAAGATACTCTCAGAAGGAGCAAAAGCGTTGACAACCGCCCATGGCGGGTCATTACATAAGTCTGTGCTCAGAGAGAATAAATAATACAATTCAGTTATTGGCCGCTCATCCTGCTCCGGGTCTTCTGCTTGCTTTATCTGAAGATTACCCAAGTCCTAGTTACAGTCAGCCAGAGCAGCAAATGACCCTTCAAGGAACGGAGACGCATCAAGATCACAAGGAAATAGATCCTTACTGCGGGCGGGTGTCAGATCTTTCCACTCGTAGAGAGGCCTGCGGATTCTCTTCTCATCTACGTCATAAGCCGCCTGATAGGTGCTCAAGTCAGCTTCATCCGCCAGAACAGAGGCCAGATAGCGCGACTCTTTGACACATCGAGTGTAATCTTCCTCAGTGAATTCTGAGCCGTCATCTCTTTTAGACAGATAGCCGTCCATCATTTCAGCCGGCGTTAGCTCGGGAGCGAAGGCAAGAGCACGGCTCAAACCGGCAACGGCTCCTTGATGGAAGGCAGACTTCTTGAGCTCTTTAATCTGCTTGGGCATTCTAGAGAAGAGTTCCAAGACCCCTTTCAGAGTAGTTGGGATCTTCTCCTTGTACTACACACTCTTGATCGTGAAGATGGCGCCACAGTATAACTGCTCTGCAAAAGTATAAATAGCCTTCAGTGGCAGAAGGCTATGAGAAGCCAACTACCGGCTCTTGGGACCTAGATGAGTCGGATGAAATTAATGAGTCACCAGTTTTTTCACTAGCAATGCTAAACAGTACAAAGTAAACAAGAAATCTTACCAAATGGGGCGGCTGACATCTTCGCAATGTGCTATTTTAGACCTTGAAGTTCATCCGCCATGGTGGTAAGCCGCTGCTCAGCGTCGTCTGCCCGTTTGGTTAAGGCGGCCTTTTCAGATTCAGCTGTCTCTTTTAAAGAGGTAAGCTCAGCGGTGACACTGGCCAGTTCCTCTGAGAGAAGCCGACATTTTTCATCAGTGATACTTCGGGCTTCTTGCTGAGCCACCAGGTTGGCCCTCAAATCTGTCAACTGAGAACCGGCTTCATTCAAAGCTTCCTATAATACATCAAAACACACGATAAGCAGCCAAAATGCAGGACTAGTGTTAAAAGTAAATACAAGTCTCAAACAGATTGTAGGCAATATATTTGACACTTGGGGGCCAATGTATGTTTGATCTTTCAAGTATGCAGTTCCGGTTCATCTCCTTCGAAGCTAATCTGGGACTTGGGGGCTACACTATGGCTCTTCAATGTACTAATAATGGAAGCATCGACTCAACTTGATCAAGTTTGAGCCGGCCATTGGGGGCTACGATTGGCGGGTCACTTTATTTACAGCACAAAGCTAAGGCAATTTTAAAAGGAATTTGTCATGACAAGACCCGGACTCAACGATTCAATACGTTAAGCCGGCGCTTGGGGGCTAAGTAAAGATATAGTAAGAAGGAAAAATACCTCATATTTTGTCTTCATAGAGGAGATCAACCGAAGTTCCAAATCCCGGCTGGTGGTAACCCGGTTTATGTACCCAGCGTGTAGCTCTTCAACGGTCATCTTCTCGCATGAAGAGTCGAAGTTCAGTTTCTTTGAAGCTTCAGCCGGCTCTGTATGTTTGGTCAACACATGAGCCGGAGGCGTTTGATGACCAGACCCGGTGATAACAACATCCGGGGTGTCAGGGGTCTTGGCAGGAGTCGCCGGCTTGGAAGGAGCCCTTGGAGGGCTCTCTATGATGACATCTTCAGCGGCCGGCTCTGCGGAGGCATCCGGCAGATTTTCTTCCGGTTCAGTTTCCTCCGGTTGTTTAGGCTCCGGTTCTTCAATAACTGGGCCGGCGGAGGGCTTGTTGGCCTTGCGACGTTTAGCTTGAGCACTGCAAAAAATAAGAAGTATCAGCAGTTGAAGATATTACTATCATAGTAACATCCGGATATCCAGATGCTTACAACAGATTAATCTTGGGCGGTGGTATGATTGACTCCGAAGAGTCGCTGGAGGAAGGAGATTTCTACAAAAATAAAACAGAAAGGTGAAGAAAGTATCAAGTTTACAAAGGAAAGACAAAGGAAAAGAAGGGGTTTAAACCTCGGCGGGGCGTTTCTTGGGAGCCGGATAGTTTGGCAACCCGGACATGAGCTCGGTAGAGCCGGTGCTTCGAGTCTGTCGACGCTCAATTTGCTATTGCTTTTTTAAGAGAAAATCGCGAGCCAAATAAGCAAGAGAGTGATAAAGAGGAACTTTTCTGATAACCCGCCGCGGCTTTCGGGGGACGAAACATTCTGAGTCGGAGGAAAAGTAATTTACCTCAGGAGCATTGGCACGGCTGGTTTCCACTTCATCCTGCGAGTAAAGTATGTGTTAAAATAGGAAGGTAAAAGATCAAGCAAGATAGTTGAAACTTTACCTCTGAGCTGGATGATGGTGGCGGGTCAAACAAATTATCTTGCGGGACATGTTTTTTAGCCTTCTTAGTTGGGACCTTCTTCCTGGATTTCTTCGGAGGGGCAACATATTCCCTCTTCCAGAAGTCTGAGTCGGCCTATAAGAGTGACCCAGAGAGTGAATATCAAATCAGCAAAGTGCAAACAACGCCTAAGAAATGGAAGGGAAGAGATTAAACTTACATCGGGAGCCAGATTGTTGACACTAAAAGGTGCCAGGCCAATTTCACTACATGATTCGGAAGCTTCATGGACAAGGCTCCGGATGGCGAGGGTAATGTCATTCTCTGTCAACGTAGATCGGCTGAAGCATAAAGAGCTATCATACTTGCCTTTATATTTGCACATGATCCGGCTTCTATGACTCAGAGGCATAATCCGCCATAAAATCCAGCAACGGATTAGGTCCAGCCCGATTAAGCCGTTGGCCATGAGAGCCTTGATTTTGGCATGGGCCGACTCATACCTTGCACGTTTTGGAGCTGATAGCCGGCCAGGAAGCTGTGATGTTGTTGTGAGCCAGGAAGGACGATAACCCGGCAAAGGTGCTCGTTCTCAGGAGAGGTGTCCTTGCAATAGAACCAGGTCCTGTTCTAGTCCTTGGGGTGACTCGACATCTGTGTAGCTGGAAAGAGGATATCCCTACGCCGTTGGATGGATATGCCTCCAAGTTCTATGCTCGGGCCGGCTTTCACTTCAGTTTGCCGGTTAGCATAAAAGAACTCCCGAAAGAATCCCACAAACGGCTTGATTTGAAGGTAAGCTTCAGAGAGCACTTGGAAATTAATTATGTTTGAGACGGAATTGGGGGCCAAGTCTTGCGGGTGAAGCTTATAACAGTGAAGGACGTCCCGAAAGAATTTTGAGCCGGGAAGCGCGAACCCTCGTTCAATATGGTCAGAGAACACCACCACTTCACCTTCTTGAGGATTGGGCCACGTCTCATCACCTGGGACCCGCCAGCTAATGACTTCCTTAGGAGGAAGAGTACCTGCATGAAAAAATCCGACAAAAAGACCTCCGTAATGCATGACCCAACCCAGTTGCATGAGTTGGACGCACGCGACATGTTGGCGGCTTAAGCGCTGTGCAAGATAAAAGGCGCGATGAGTTGAAGCACAAGCAAATATTTTTGATGGCTTAACAGTTTAAGGGCTCTACGGATAAAGCGGAAGACCCGTATGATAATAACCGGAGAAGCTTGGCGACTCAACAGGGAAAGGGAAGATCAAAAAATCGGCTAAGTCCTAAAAACAGATTCCACAAAATGTCACTATATCTACGGATCTACAAAAGCAGAGAAAATAAATTTTATTTCTAACCTAGCGATGAATAGCGGAGGAAAAAAGAAACGGGTTGGGGCCATCGTAGCCCGTGCATTACGCGCGACCGGCCCCCGTACGGCAGCGGAGCAGGAGCGCGTTCTAAAGACATTAGCGGCGTCGAGATGCACTGGCGATAGTGGTGCTGGAGCCTGAACGACGGCAGCGGAGCATCGGTGAAAACCCTACTATGGCAGCGACCATCTAGGGAGCATGAAAACTTACCAGAGATGGCGCGGCAGAGGCGTATGGATCTCTGGTACGTTCAGGGTGATGCAGCAGCCAAGGTCGGGGACGATGTACGGGCGGTGTCAGAGCAAAGCTCGAAAGCGCTGGGGCGGCGACAGGAAGAAGACGAAGAAACAGAGGCACGAGCGGGAGAATGGGAAACCCCGACCCGCACGGGTCATATTTAAAAGGGGGTTAAGGAAGGCGTGAAAATCCAGGCAATGACACCGTTCGACCGAGGCGGACGCCTCGATTCTCGAGATGACAGTTAAGTGAAAGATTTGGTGACATGTCAGCAGATCTCATGATGTCACGCCAGGTCATTTTCGGGCGACTCGCCAAAAGTGGAAGAGAAGGATGAAGTGAGCAAGCTCAATTCAACCTGGGGCCTAATGTTGGGGATGTGACCCGCCGAAGAGGCTCCGGGTCATGTTATTGGCTCGTGAACCGGCCCAAAGGTGAGCTATAAGATTAAGTGGCCCAAGAGGATAGGCGGCTCATGGTGTGGGCCGTAAGACGGCCCGGACTGAGAAGACCCGGGCGTGCAAGCCGACTCACAGATGGCTTGGACAAGAAGATGGAGAGAGACTCGGTTAACAATGGTAACGACCCGGATGTTCTGACCTCTTATATAAAGGCAGACCCGGGGCAACTTAGGGGACATGCAATCGAGAACTAGGTCAAGCTTTAGCTCCTTGTAATCGATACATAAGCAATACAAACACAAGCAGGACGTAGGCTGTTACCTCGATTTGAGGGGCCGAACCTGGGTAAATCCCTGTCTTTCATCCCAACTAACCCCTTTGAGTCCACCCCATTGGCAATGGCCTCGAACCGAAGTCCGTTCACCTGGACATCTGCCATGATAAAACCATGACAACATCCGTCCTGCAGGGCGCGTGGTCTTGGTCTTGTTGCACTAGAATGGAAACCTTTGGGTGTGCTTTGGGAACCTGCGTATGTCCTTGCCCCCTTTGCAACAAAGGGGAAACTATACCACCTGGCGCGCTGGTGCCCGCTGCCCCGCCTTACGTCATCCTTGGCATCCCAAGGCTAAGCGCTGCATAGAGATCTCCATCGCTCCGGAGGGGGCCTGAGGAGGCCTATTCGTTGTAGGTCTTGGTTCTGTTTACCTCGCGAGCTCAGGCCTTATCACAAAGGCCTTGTCTGGAGTGGGGTCGTTCTGGGCCGTGCTTGGATGACGAGGTGGTCCAATGCTTGGGCCGCAGGCAGGCAAGTCTGGGTACCCGTTCCCACAACACCGACAATAGCCCCCAAGCCCGAGGCACGCTCGAGCTGGCTTTCGATCGAAGCCACTGCGGACGGCCCAAAGTTCCATGGGCCCCAAACACCTGCGGGCCAGGCCTGGGGAACATTGTGCGGTTGGTGTCAGGTGTCCCTGCTCCCATGCCTCTTTGGCAACTTCCAAAATCGACAAAATCCTGACTTCTTGTGTTGAGCAATTATTGCCTTCCCCTCGTACGCTCCTGCTCTTACCTCCAGATCCCCCCTTAGCAAACACCTCTCCAGATCTCGGCGGTGCACCATCTTCCTTGTTGCTTCGTTGGCCCCGAGGACTTCTAGATGGCTCCCGCCGACAAGTCAAAACCCGAGGCCCAGAGCTCGGCCTCCACTCCTATCTCTACGGTCCTCTCGAAGTCCACCATAACCAAGGAAGGAGACCTCGGGATAGCACTTCCATCGACGGCTTACGAGACCAACGATTGGAGGCGGACCTTGATATGGGGCGGAACCACGAAGAAGCAGCGCCTGTCCAAGTCAGCCTACCCTTTCTTCCTCCATAGTGTCCTCTCCGGGCTCGTTCCACCCTTCTCCGGGTTCTTCACCGCCATCATCGATCACTACGACATCCAAGCTCTTCATCTCCAACCCAACTCCATCTTGCTCTTGTTCGGCTTCGTCTTTTACTGTGAGGCTTTTGTAGGCGTGAAGCCTTCAGTGGCCCTCTTCCGTCATTTCTTTAGCTTGCGGCTTCATAATGGCGCTCAACGGTCGGCGTGCGTCTCCTTCATTGCGGTCCAGAGTGGGAACATGTCTTAAAGGCCGTGAAGAAGGTGGAGAACTTCAGGCATCGCTGGGTCTTCCTGGATCTCAAGAGCGTTAACGCCCACTTGGATGTTCCGAAGGGGCTGCTGGAGAAGACCCATGCGTGGAGCTCCGTGAAGCTCTCCGACCCCCAGGCCAGGCCCGTCCTGGAGCGGATCTCTTGCGATATCAGTGCCAAGAAGCTGACCGGGGGGATGATAGTGAAGGTGTTCTTGACGCAGCATCTGGCGCCCCTCTAGTCGCACCCGAGGCCCTTGTGGGACTATCAGGGTAGTGGCGACGCACCAGGCTTCGGTCTGCATGCATGACCTCTGGGGAGCTGAATAGGGCTATGACGACCCTGCTCAATGGCGACTCCGGAGACCTTCCCGACGCCTATGCCCCATTGTATTGCCACGATGACAAAGCCAATCTGGTCACCGTGATGCCCACCTTTGATGAATTGGGACTCTCCCCAGCTAAGGGCCCTGGTTCCCAGTGGCGGTGTCCTCCGGCGACACCACGGGCGTGAAGGATTCAGAGGGGACAACGGATGACGGTCTGGAGGAAGTGTCCCCTCCACCGTAGAGCGCACTCCTGCGCGGTCTTGAAGATGACGATGATGCCTGTGAAGCCTCTGCTGTAGGTTCTCCGTGTCTCGCAAGGGTCTTTAGGGGGCCGTGTCCCACTCGTCGTGCTGCTCAGTCTGTCTACATGGCTATCGGCAGGAAGCATGGAGTTAGGTCCCCTCCAGCTTACCCTTCCCGTACTGGCAAGGCAGCTGAAGGGCCTACCTCACCTCCGTCCGAGCTGCAACTTGCGGGCAAGGCAAATGGGTCTGGGGCCGGAGTGGCTTCTCCGGCTACTGCACTTGCCGACAATGCCCCTGCCCCCCATGCGGTGGCACCCTCCCGGAGAAGGGCAAGGGCACCCCCGCCGTCGTTGGGATGGAGAAGAAGAGGAAGTGGGTTGACATCAAAGAGTTAGTAATCCCATTTGGCCTGGGACGCCTCTCGAAAGCTCACGTGTTGACGATCCCGACTTTGCTTGATTACTAGGAGTGCCGCCGTGGTGAAGATGAAGAATAAGAAAGGGGGCGTCAAGTCAAAGGTGCTTTTTGATGCGTCACCCGCTCCTAGCGCCTTGTCGTTTCCTGACGAGGAGCCGGACGTCGCAGGTGTGGGGGCTCGCGGGGCGACTCTCCCTGTCACGGCCGCGGAGCCCCTTGAGCCGCCGATGCCCTTGGGTGCGGCCATTCCTGCCCTTAGGGGCGCATTGGTGCCACTGTCTGAAGAGCCAGCCCCCAAAGGCCGGTGGGCCATAGACTCATCTGCGTCCACCTTGACTATGGTAGTAGCGCAACCCCCGATGTCTTCTGCTCCTCTTGCTTCTACCACCCAGGGGGTGTCTCTTGTGACCTCATAGGAGGCACCCCCAGACAAGGCCTTGATGCCGTCGTGCGGCCTCGGGGTCCTCGATGCAGCCTAAACCGCTCTGGGTCAGGTATGGGACACCCTTGGGGGCGTTGACAATCACCTCAGGACGGGGCGCCTCGGGCTCCTCTCCGGGTGGCTCCAGGACTACGCATCTGCCGTGGTGGTTTGGGACCAAGCCAAGGCCACCGTGGCCGAAAGAGAGAACAAGGCCGCGTCAGCCGGAGTAGCCCGCAAGGTGGCACTGACTAACGCGGCGTCTGCTACGAGGCGTTGCGATGAGGTAGAGGCCCGCCTGAAGGCTCTTTAAGAGGAGAAGTCCGCGCTCACAGAACAGCTTGTTCAGCGAGAGGAAGACCTCAAGACCTGTGTGGCCAAGCTTGCCGATTGAGACTACACGCTGTCCAAGGTGGCGGTGTGGGTACCCCGACTCATGAGTTGTGATCACCGAATGCATGTGTATAGTGGTCCGAGAGATCAATGCTCACTGAACACACAAAAACTGAATAACAAGAGTCTTACATCCACATTTAGTGTCTTACACAAATAAAGACCATGAAGGTCTAGTCTTATATAGATGGGGCCACAAGGTCCAACACTTAAACAGAACAAACGACAGAAATGTTGATCGAAAGCGTGAACCCAATGCCATCTGCCTTAACCTACAGGCATTCTGACTAGGAAGCATCCTAGTTTGCATATTCGTCACCAACGAACTCTTCACCATACTCCTGTTCTTCCATGTCTGGCTAATTAAATAACTAGTGGCAAGCTAATGAGTACTTTGAATGTACTTGCAAGCAACCCAAGTTGTGGAATAAGGTATAGCAATGCATGATATAGCACTAAGTAGGTAAGTTTTGCTGAAAGCTGATTTTTATATGCAATGTCGTGATCGAACAACTTGAGTAAGCATGCATCAACTGTTAATAAGTACTTATGTGAGAAAAAACCAGTTATCATCATAATCAGGGGTTGAACATCTCCTGTTCATCATCATACTAAGTCATCTGACTTAGCTCAATCATCGTGCTAGGTCATCGGACCTAGCTCAAGTACCATCTTTGTCAACAACACAGACACACACCAGTTGTGAAAACATTTGGACGTAGCACAAGAGCGTTCATCCAACTGTCCCTAACCGTGGACATGTCTATTCAAATAGTTTTACACTCTACAAAGTTTTGCACACTTTACCCACAAGACTTGGGGAACTTCCGTGTCATCCACGACTTGCGGTATATAACATACCCGAGGTAAGCACCCAAACAATGCCTTTCCCCTGTCAATACTAAACAAAGAGTCCACTCGATTGGTTCCCATCCCAAATGATGTACATCACTTGTAGCATCCATGCAGGGACCAACGGTGTGCCTGATGCCTGTGAAGACAGCGCAGGATCGTCCATACCGGCACGACCCAGTATCGAGAGTGACCGCGCCACTCCCGCCACTAGTTATGCGGGATCCTTGCCAATACCCACCAAGGTAATCAACAGAGCCCTGTCCCATAAGGGGTATCGTGGTTGCGCATGTATGGTTGTAGTAACAGTCGCAACTTACACCAATCCATTTTTGAAAACACACCCTCAACTTGTCCTTGCACACCACTTGTTTCTCAAGTGGTCAACCAAGTCATCATCATCTCTCTCGGGCATTAGTGGCACCCGACGGGGTTTTCGAAAAGTCTTTTGAATCATCCCTTTTGTTCCATCACCATGCATAAATCCCAAACCCACTTGCATAGCATCTACTAGCATCCTATCTACACCCACCCGCATAACCCTCGTGAGGTGGTAGGGTCATGCACGATGCAAGTGTCAATGGTAAAAGTGTCGGAAGCAACCCACCGAAGTGGTCACTACCCCACATTATCAAACATAATGAAAGTAAGGTTCTTATGACATGCAATGAAAATGGTTTCTCAACATGGTCAAAGGGCTGCTTGCCTGGCTAAACAAACTCCTCGGGGTCTTCAAAGTCTTCGGGTCCAGCTAATTCGTCAATAGCGAAATCTATCGTCGCGATAAATAGCGATAAAAATAAACATCACACAAACACAAAGAACACAAAGTTAATATTAAAATGCTACCCTACTCCGATAAATACTAAAAATATTTGTTTAAGTTTTTTCTATGATAAACATTTTTGAAACTATTTAATAGAGGCAAAAAGGTGCCAAAATAGGTTTTTAAATTAAACCAATGCATAAAAAGTTTTCTACATTTTTCACCAGTGGGACTACTAAATTCTATGGAATATTCTAAGATTTTAGGTGGAAAAATTATTGGATTTGGATTTTTATTTAATTCTGTGGGATTTTTAGAAAAAACCCACAAAAAAGAAAAAGAAAAAGAGAGGAGGAGGCCTCTATGCCTAGACCACAGGCAGCCAGCAGCTGGGCCAGCCCAGCTGGCTAGCCAGCCGGCCATGCGCGCGGCCAGGTTCAAACCTGACGCGCGGGGCCCAGCTGTCGGCGACCGCGAGGGTAGAGAGAGTGTGGGAGGGGCAGGTGCGAGGCCGACAGGCGGGACCCCCCTGTCGGGTCCTTCTCCAACCTCGGGACAGAGGGGAGGGGAGCCTCACCGGCGGTGAAGCACGACACATCGACGGTAGGCGGATGCGAAAACGGGCTCGGGGCTGAGTCGTCGTTCCGGAGGAGGTCGAAGGGGCGCTGGAGGTGGTCAGAATCGCCGGCGGCGAGCACCCGCAGCGGAGGGAGCTTTGGGAGCGATCACTAGGGTTGTCCTAGGCACCAAAAGGAGCTGGGAGAGGGGGTATGGCATCAGTGGAGTGACAGAGGAGTCTCTTGAGAGGAGAGAGGACCGGAGGTGGTCGCTACCAGGAGATCGATGACGAGGTTGCCGCCGCAGTCCTTGGCTGAATCCCGAGCACAGAAGCTTCGGGAGCTCACCGGGGGGCACAGGGGGTCTGCTGGGGTGAGGAGAGAGAGGCTAGAGGGGATAGTAGGCTCGAGGAGGGCCTTAAGTAGGTGGCCCTCGGTCCACCAAGCTCGGGTGCGCCCGCGAGCTCGTAGCCGAGGCCAGAGGCCACGGGAGAGGGAGGGAGCGTGTCTGGGGCGCTTGTGGAGTTGGTGTAGGCCAGGGGAGAGAGGAGAGAGGCGGGGAAGCACGCGTGTGCGAGCCCCGCGGTTGTCCGACTCGAGCGGCCGTGTGCGTGTGAGGGGGCCAGAGGAGGGAGAGAGAAGAGGGGGGGACAAGGGGCGGTGTATTGCGGACGCCGAGGCCCCCCGGCAGGCGTGCTAGGGAGGCCCGAGGTGGTCGGGAGGCACTGGGCCGGGGAGGTTAGAGTGCTCTGGTGCACTGTAGTGCGCTCCAGAGCACCCATTTGGCGTGCCATGGCATATACAATGCCAACCAGTGTGTCCTCTAGTGTCTTGGGGATTCTGGAGATGCTTATGGGCTAGGAGGAGATAGGGGATAGGCAAGGGTGAAGAAAATGGAGTGGGGGAGAGGTAGAGATGCTCCTGCCAGGGCTGTCCAGAGGTGAAAATGGGGGGTTTTACCCTATCTTCCAGGGGCTTATGGACCTGAGGTTTTTATTGGAGGTGATTGATTACTGGAAAAGGGTGTGGTAATAACTTGGAGGCAAGGGAAATAGTAAAAATGGTGAAAACAATAACTTTACCATTTCACCAGAAGGTGTTTGATCGATGTTTGGGAAAGATAAATTTACCCAATACTGTGATATTTAAGAGGATCAAATGGTGGGTAAAAATGAGATGGATCACCAGGTTTCAACTCAAATGAGCAAAGTTGACAATGGAAACTTTGTGAACCCTAGAAACTGACAGAATCAGGTTTCTGTAGATCCAGTTATGCTAAGCTAATCCCCTTGATGCACCACTTAGTGTAGCATCATTATTTGGTGATTAGAACATGTCCACAAAGTTTGATGTCAAGGGAAGAAACTTCACAATGTAAACTTGCTCAAATTTGAGTCTGGACAGGGAGGGTTTTGGGATGGTTTGATGAACCAAAATAACTTGGATTGAGATGAGACTTTGCAAGGCCATCACCTATGATAGTGTTGACTTGCTGGAATTTTCTTGGAATTTATTGAGAATATTTCTTATAGTAATATTTCAAAAGCTTGATTTGGATAGAAAGGGTTTAGAGGGGTTTTGCCCATGCATTTGAACATGACCATGTGTTGAAACTCAGATATATGGAAAAATATATGTCCACTGAGTTTCCCTAAATTTTATCAAATATTTTGAAAGCATTTAGATAATTTTTCCTTATGAAAAACCATTTCTGGTCTTAAGAAAAAGCCTTTAAAAATATATAAAAGAATCTTTAAAATTAATATTTGGTGGTTTTGGGAAGTCATATATATAGTAGGTTTGAAGTAAAGCCCTTGGGGAGAAAGAATCCACCTAATTTGAGGACTTGCAGTGGAAACCTTAATTCAGGGGTTTTTGAAGACCTAATTTGAATAAATCCTTTTTGGTCAAAATAAATTTTGATAAAAATAGTTTTGGGCACTGCATGGCATGATCATTGTGCAAGGAGTTTGGGTCAAGGAAGATGAATATGAAGAGGGATAGAATCCAAGAGTTCCATACACAACAATCCAACAAGCAAGCATGCAATAATTCAAACAAGCACAACACTGAAAAGTTTTAATTGGGTCCAAATTTTATAAATCCAAGCATAACAAGGTGATACAAACATAGGGTGTGACAGGCGGCCAACCAAGCCGCGGAGCGTGAGCACCTGGTCGCGCGGGAGAAGGAAGTAGCTACGGAGAAGGCTTGGCTCGACACCTGGGAGAAGGCCCTTGCCGTGGCTGAGGAGAGAAAGGTTGAAGAGCCCAATGTCCTTCCCTCCGTCGAGCTCAGTCTTCGTAGAGCACTTCACTCCCTCTGTCGGGAAGGGTTGACGGAGCCCTTGGTGGCTCCGGAGAGCGGATTCACAGGGCTCTCTTCAAAGCTCGTCAAGGTGCTGGAGGGTGCTGTTGCCAAGGTGAAGGAAGTCTTGGAGAGTGAGTGCCGCAACCTCTTTTCCAAGTCTATGATGCGTGTCTTCTTCCATCTCCACCTTTGCGACCGGGGTTTGACTTCAGGCCTGTGATCCGCCCAGTTGATCTCGAGGTTCATGCCATCGCTACGGCGGCCGTGGAGGGAGCCGTGGGGGCACCTATAAAGAAGTTCACCTGCGTCGCCGTTCCCCCACCTCCTATTGCTGCAAGGGTTAGCAGCAATGAAGACGATATCAGTGACGTCGATGACAAGCTTTCCGTTGCCAAGACGAGTGGTGGCGATGGCTCCTCCTAGCTCCTCTTCCTGGTTCCTTTCCTATAACTTCATCGTGCCTTGCGGAGGCTTTAGAATTGTTTGCATTTCCGGAGACATTTAATGCTCGTAATAACTGTTGAATTATGTGGTTGCTTTCTTCACCTTGTTTCCTTCCTGCTTGTTGTGATGCTCTGTGTTGGTAGGGCCCGGTCCCGCGCATACCTTAGCCGCCGTTGGGGCGTCCATATCACCAAGACGGTACCAATGAGTGAGGGGTTACGTGACCAGTGAGGCTCCTGAGTTGCGATGCTCAGGAGTCCCCCATGACATACGAGCAACCCTCGTGAAGGGAACATGGTGAAGACGGGGTTGACTTGGAGATTTTGAGCACCTTGAGCTCTACATCGGCAGGGCCCGGCCCCGCGCATACCTCAGCCGCCGTTGCGGTGTTCACATCACCAGGACAGTGCCAAGGGGTGAGGGGCTATGTGACCAGTGAGGCTCCTGAGTCGCGATGCTCGGGAGTCCCCCTTGACGTACGAGCGGCTCACATACCTTTCCTCTCCAGCTTTTCCTGAGAGGGGTGCGTGAAGACCAGGTTTTATAGACCTGGGGAGGTGGCGTGTACCAGGCTTGGCCTGGTCGTAGCCCCCATGCAGCCCCCTCACGCGAACATCCCAGGGGAATGTGGCGAGACGTGGCCGTGAGGGGCTTTCATGAGGTTGGATGGAGCTGCGCGGGTGCCGTTAGTTTTTTATCCCCAACACGGAGCATAGGGCTTCCACGTTACATGGTCATAGGCATTGGGGGACCATGTCGTCCGCCAGTGCGGACCATGGGGCTTCCACTTGGGCATGGGAATGGGGGGCCCTGGCTCCTGAGACCCCCGGGCGTGTACAACCCATTATGTTCGTACGCGTGGCCTGCATGGTAGAACTGGGAGGTGTATCTGGGCACTTGCAAGGCAGCTTTGTCTTCGTGAGGCCCTACCTCAAAGGCGGTTGGCGCCTGAGTCTTCTTGTAGAAGGCGCCGTCCGAGGTCCTGTAGATTTCGAGAAACCTGCGATGAATGCATTTCCAAGGGCCATCGCATGAGAAGGCCAAACACTAGTGACCCCAGGAGGTGACGTGGATGGCGTTGGCCCACCAGAAAGAGCTGAGCCACTAGATTTATCAACGCTATAGGGACGGACCCGAGCATAGATGCCATGCGTAGTCTTCTCATGCAACAACTCTGAGGAGAAAACAATTGGTGCACGTCTCCCTCGACGGCAAAAAACCGATTGCGGTTGCAAGAATCGTGTCACGCGCCCTAACTCACCCACTCCCGATTAGCTCACGCGAGGACAAAGCACCAAGGGCCACGGGAGGTGACATGCATGGGGCTCGCCCGCGAGACAGAGCTCGACCACTTGGATTTATCAACGCTGCATGGATGGACCCGAGCACAGCCGTCGTGCCAGCCCTAGATCATGATGCGGTCGAAGGCAGGATCATTAGGGCATGGCAGCATTCATTGTGGCGAAGCACCATGCAGGCAGGATGGAACATTAGGAAATAGATCATATCCATTAAAGGTGCTGAAATATGCGTCAACAAAGCGGCTACAGGGGTGAGCCCTGACCGCCTGAGGATAATGCAGCCCGATGGGAATCCTCAAACTTAGTAAACCACAAAGTTACGTGGCACTGACCAAAAAGTCACCTGGCGGCCAAGCCGCTGAAGAGTCAAATCAGTTGTCATAGACTAACCTTGTGTCCCCGTGAACGTGGCCTTCATGAGCCCGTCGCCTCCTAGGGCTCGGGACCCCCGCTCGGTCCGAGCACCGCCTCCAACTCCTTGCTGCGCCTATCCCGGTAAGGCATGAGCACGGATCGGGCAGGGCACTGGAACATGGCACACCTGTTCGCCTGTTCGAAGGGCATGCATACATAGTTTTACGGGTAGACCCCGCTGCGATCGGCACGCGTTGGACAAAAGATGTCCTGGGACGCGACCCTGTCGATCGCAAGTGTGTTGATGCAGACGCGACGTTGTCGGCCGGGCCGATGATGGCGGATGCACTTGGTGATGCAGGACAGCTCCCGCTTCGCGTGGATGTGCTTCCTGAAGCTCCTCGATCACTCTGGTGAGGAATTATCACGAGCCCAATGCCTCCTGCCATGCTACCGGCTTGGGTAGACGCGCGTCAGTACACGCCTCCAAGTTGTGCCCGAACGCCTCCCTAATCTCACCGATCAGGTCAGTAGCCTTTTGGATGGAAGCTCCCGTGCCCGACCCAAGGGAAGCGCTGAGCGTGCCTTCCTACGCGATGGAGGGAGGGGCCTCAGCCCTGGATGCTGAGCCCGAGGCGCCGTCCTTAGAGGTTTCAGCCCCCTGGCGCCCTGCGGAGATGAGCTGATTCTTCTTCCTGGGGACATGCTCGTGAGGTAGGACATCTTCTTTGTCGTCTGAGTGCTCGGCTGCTGCAGCACGGTAGGCATGCTCGAGGGAGCAAACGGCGTCCTTATCATTGTAGGCGACGGTGATGACGCCACCACTCCCTAGCATCTTGAGGATGTTGTAGCCATGATGAGTCATCGCCATGAACTTGGCGAGGGATGGGTACCCAAGGATCACATTGTACGGGAGGTGGATGTAGGTTATGTCAAAGATGATGAGCTCGGTGTGGTAGTTCTTACGTCCGCCGAAGGTGATGGGCAGGCGCACTTGCCTGATGGGGACCATGGATCCGTCAATGACTCCTAAGAAGGGTTTGATTGGCATGAGCTGGTCGTATGGCTTGTATCGAATGTCTCAATGGAGAGGACATTGAGCCCCGCACCGCCGTCAATGAGGGTCTTGATGACGAGGACATTGTTGATGGTCGGCATGCACAACATGGGGAGTGTGCCTGCCATGGCTGAACACCTGAGTTGATCCCTCGAGTCAAATGTGATCGCGGTCTGGGACCACTTGAGAGGGCACATGGCTTCGTGCTTCAGGAGAAATGCGTTCATCTCCAGTGAGAACTGCTTGAAGTTGCATTTTGATGTTGGGGCTTGGACGCCGCCCAAGATGGAGGCTATCACCCTGACCTCCTGGAAGCCACCAGCCCTGTCGTCCTGCCTGTCCTATTCCTTCCGCCTAGGTGGTGGAGGCAATGGGGGTAGGCCGACCTCACGTGGGCGGGCCTCACGAGCCTGGCCACAACGTGACCCCTCCGGAGGGTCGTCGCGCGAGCTGTCGAATTTCAGGCTCCGCAAAACCCCAAGAACTTTAGACACACGGGCGTGTGCAAATATCCCCTGCAGCCTCTCCCTATCTAGCTCCCTACTCGATGACTTCTACGATGAACTCGCACGATGATGAGGAAGAAGATGCACATGATGATTTACCCAGTTTCGGGCCGCTACGAAGTGTAATACCCTACTCCTACTTTGGTGGATTGTCTCACGAGGAGGTTTGTGGATGAACTAACCTGGTGGTGCTTTCCCTCGAGAGGGCACTAGGGTGGTGTTGTCTCTCTTCTGTTGCGTCTCTGTTGTCTTGTCCTTCTCTAGGGTGGAGCCTATCCTATATTTATAGTGGCCCAGGTCCTCTTCCCTTATCGCAATGGCGGGAAGAAATCCCACAATGTCCAAATTAGAAGGGGGATAGTAGTACATCCCTATCCTGACGAAAGGTGGTCTTCGCCTGCAAAGTAGGTGTCGATGATGCAGAGATGGGCTTGGCAATGACATCCTTCCTGCTGAGCTCGTGGTCGTGGTCTTGTTGCACCAGAATGAAAACCTTTAGGTGGTGCTTTGGCAACCCGTGTACGTCCTTGTCTCCTTTGCACCCAAGGGGAAACTGTCCGCCTGGAGCACTGGCGCCCGTCTATCCTTCCTTGCGTCATCCTCGGCCTCCCGAGTTGAAGCGCCGTATAGAGATCTCCACTACTCTGGAGGGCGCTTGAGGAGGCCCTCCCTTCACAGGTCTTGATGATGCTTCCCTCGCGAGCTCAGGCCCTCACGAGGGACTTGTCTTGAGTGGGGACTTGCCAGGCCAAGCCTGGCTGATAAAGTGGTCCATGCCCTCGGCCGCAAGCAGGCAGGTCTGGGTACCCCCGTTACCATAACAGCGACAGTAGCCCCTAGGCCCAAGGTGCGCTTGTGCTGGCTTCCACGCGAAATCGTTGAGGATGGCCCGAAGCGCCGCGGGCCCCAAACGACTACAGGCTAGGACTGGCACGCGTCATGCAGTTGGTGTCGAGCATCCAACGCCTCCTCGTGCACTGCTACAATCGAAAAAATCCTTACTTCCAATGCCGTAGCATTACTGCTTTCCTCTTGTGCGCACTTTCGCTTATTCCCTGACCCGGCCTTAGCAGAGACCTCTCCAGATCCCGGCACCGCTCCATCCTCCTCCTCGCCGCGTTGGCCTCGCAAAATTCCTAATGGCTCCTTCCGACAAGTCGAAGCCAAAGGCACAGAGCTCGGCCTACGCTCACATCTCACCGGCGCTCTCGGAGTACACCATACCAAAGGACGGGGATCTCGTCTCGGTGCTTCCGTTGAAGGCGGAAGGGACCAATAAGTCGGGGCAGACCTTGATATGGGGCGGCTCCTCGGAGAGGCGACCCTCGTCCAGGTCGACCTATCCTTTCTTTATCCAAAGCGTCTTCGCTGGCTCGTCCCGCCCATCTTCATGTTCTTCACCGCCGTTCTCGACCACTATGAGATCCAAGCCCTTAATCTCCCACCCAACTCCATCCTGCTCTTGTCCGTCTTCGCCTTCTACTGTGAGGCCTTCGTTGGAGTGAAGCCTTCAGTGGCCCACTTCTGCCATTTCTTCAGCTTGCTTGTGCACAATAGTGCTCAGTGGTCGGCGTGCATCTCCTTCATCTCGGTCTAGAGCGGCAACTTGCTCTTAAAGGCCAGGAAGAAGCTGGAGAACTTCAGGCACTGTTGGATCTTCATGGATCTCAAGAGTATCAACCCCCGCTTGGATCTGCCGAAGGGGCTACCGGAGAAGACCCCCGCGTGGAGCTCCCCGAAGCTTTCTGACCCTCGGGCTAGGCCCGTCCCGGAGCGGATTTCTCACAATATCAGCGCTAAGAAGCTGACTAGGGGATGATAGTGAAGGAGTTCGTGACGCAGCGCCTGGCACCCCTCCAGTCGCATTCGAGGCCATTGTGGGAATATTGGGGCAGTGGCGAAGACCTCGGGATTCGGTCTACTCGCATGCCCTCCGGAGAACTAAGCAAAGTTGTAACAACGCTGCTAAACGACGACCATGTAGATTTTCCCGACGACTGCGCCCTGTTGTACTGCTGCAACGACGAGGCTGATGTGGTCATTGTGATGCCTGTCTTCGATGAACTAGGGCTCTCCCCAGCTGAGGGCCTTGGCTCCCCGGTGATGGTGTCCTCCTTCGACACCACGGGCAAGGAGGATTCGGAGAAGACATCAGACGACAATCTGGCGGAGGCGTCTCCCCCATCGCAGAGCATGCAATTGTGTGACCTTGAGGACGATGATGATGCTGGTGAAGCTTCTGCTCCAGGTTCTCCGTATCCCGCCAAGGTCCTTAGGGGGCCAGGACCAACCCCTCATGCCAAGCGGTCTGCCTGCCAGGCGTCCCCTAGGAAGCGCGGGGCGGAGTCTCCTCTGGTTGATCCTGCTTCCGTCGGCAAGGCGGTCGAAGCGCCCGTCTCGCCCCCGCCTGAATCGCAGCTCGTGGGCGAGGCAGACGGGTCCGGGGCCGGAGCGGCTCCTCCGTCAATTGTCCTTGCAGGTAGTGCCCATGCCTCCCCATGCAGCGACGCCCTCGTGGAGAGAGGTGTGGATGCTCCTGCCATCGTGGAGGTGGAGAGGAAGAGGAAGTGGGTCGGCGTCGAAGAGTGAGTTGTCCCGCCTAACCTTGAGCTCGTGACAGTAGCTCACATGCTAATCATCCCTTCTTTTCTTGGTACCCAGCAATGCCACCATGCCAAAGATGAGGAAGAAGAAAGTGGGTGTCAAGACGAGCATGCTTTCCAACGCGCTACCGCTCCTGTCGCCTCGCCATCGCCTGACGAGGCGCCCGACGCTGCGGGAGTGGGGGCTCACAAGGCGACCCTCCTGGCCACTCCCGCGGAGCCCCCTGAGCGCCTGATGCCTCTTGGCGTGGCCACTCCTACCCTCGGGGGTGCGTCGGCGCCACTGCTACGAGATCCGTCTATATCCACTTTGCCCGTGGCGTAGCCTCTGGAGCCTCCTGCTTCTGCCTCCCCAGGGCGTCTCCTGTGATCCCCCAGGCGACTCCTCTAGACAAGGACTTGACGCCCGCACCATGAGGCCTTGGTGTTTTGGGCAACGCCTACTCCGCTCTGGGTCAGGTCCGGGACGCCCTTGAGGGTGCTGACAACCACCTCGCGTGGGGTCTCTCGGGGTTCCTCTCCAGGTGGCTCCAGGCTATAGCCTCTGCCACGGCAGTTTGGGGCCAAGCCAAGGCCACCGTGGCGGAGAGCGAGAAGGAGGCCGCGTCAGCCAGGGCAGCCCACGAGGCGACACTAACCGACGCAGAGTCTGCTACCAGGCGTGGCGAAGAGGCAAAGGCCAGCCTGAAGGATCTCCGGTAGGAGAAGCCACGCTTGCGGTGCAGTTGTGCAAGCAAGAAGAAGACCTGAAGAGCTGCAGGTCGGAGCTCTCCAAGGCGACGGCCACCCAAGCCGCAGAGCGCAAGCATCTTGACGCACAGATGGAGGAAGTTGTTGCGGAGAAGGCTCAGCTCGACACCAGGGAGAAATCCCTTGTCGCGGTTGAGGAGAAAAAGGCCGCGGAGCTCAACGCATTCCCTTCCATCGAGCTCCGGCTCCGCCAAGCACTCCGCTCCCTCTGCCGAGACGGCTTTAAAGAGCCCCTGGCGGCTCCGGAGATCTGCTTCGCGGGGCTCTCTTCAAAGCTTTCCGAGGCACTGGAGGGTGTCGTTGTCAAGGTCGAGCCACTCTTGGAAAGTGAGTGTCGTAACCTTTTTTCCGAGGCCGCGACGCGCGTCTTCAGTCAACCCCACCTTCGTGAGCCATGGTTTGACTTTAGCAACGTGATCCGCCCTGTCGATCTCGGGGCTCGTGTCTCCAAGGCAGCAGCCATGAAGGGAACCATGGAAGCGCTGGTGAAGAAGGTCACCTACATCGCCATCCCTCCTCCTCCTAAAGATGCAAGGTTAGCGGCAAAGAAGATGACGTCAGTGACATCGACAACGAGTTCCCCACGGCTGGGGCGAGTGGTGGCGATGGCTCCTCCTAATTCCTCTTCCTGGTTTCTTTCCTACAACATTCATCGTGCCTCGTCGAGGCGTTAAACTTTCTTGCATTTCCAAAACATTCAAGGCTTGTAATAACTGTTGAATTGTGTGGTTGCTTTCTTCGCCTTGTTTCCTTCTTGCTTGATGTGATGCTCTACACCAGCAGGGCCCGGTCCCGCACATACCTCAGCCACCGTTGGGCCGTCCGGATCACCAGGATGGTTCCAAGGGGTGAGGGGCTACAGGGCCAGTGAACCTCCTGAGTCGCGATGCTAAGGAGTCCGCCATGGCATATGAGCATCCCTCATGAAGGGAACATGGTGAAGACGGTATTGGTTTCAAGATTTTGAACAACTTGAGTTTTGTGTTGGTAGGGCTCGGCCCCGTGCATACCTCAACCGTCGTTGGGCCGTCCGGATCACCATGACGGTTCCAAGGGGTGAGGGGCTACAGGACCAGTGATGCTTCTGAGTCGCAATGGTCAGGATTCCCCCTTGACGTACAAGCTCTGGCATTCTCCTTTGGGATTTTGAGTGCTTTTGAGCTCTGCGTCGGCAGGGCCTGGCCCCGCGCATACCTCAGACGCCGTTGGGCCGTCTAGATCACCAGGACGGTCCCAAGGGGTGAGGGGCTATAGGGCCAGTGAGGCTCCTGAGTCGCGATGCTCGGGAGTCCCCCTTGACATTCGAGCGGCTCCCATACCTTTCCTCGCCAGCTTTTCCTAAGAGGGGCGCATGAAGACCAGGTTTTGTAGACCTGGGAAGCTGGCATTTACCAGGCTTGGCCCCGTTGCAGCCCCCTCATGCGCACATCCCAGGGGTATGCAGCAAGACGTGGCCACGAGGGGCCTTCCTGAGGTTGTATGCAGCCGCGGGGGCGCTCTTAGTTGTTTATCCCCAGCGCGGAGCATAGGGCTTCCATGTTACATGGGCATAGTCATTGGTGGACCATGTCGTCCGCCATCACGGAGCATTGGGCTTCCACTTGGGCGTGGGAATGGGGGGCCCTGGCTCCTAATCCCCCCGGGCGTGTACAATCCATTAAGTTCATACGCGTGGCTTGCACGGTAGAACCGGAGGGCACTTTGGCCTCACGATGGCCCTACCTCAAAGGCGGGTTGCGCCTGAATGTTCCTATGGAGAGCGTCGTCCGGGGTCCTGTAAATTTTGAGAAGCCCGTGCTGAATGTGTTCCCATGGGGCATGGCATGAGAAGGCCAAGCACCAGTGACCCCAGGAGCTGACGTGAACAGGGTCGGCCCGCCAGACAGAGCTTGACCACTGGATTTATCGATGCTGTAGGGACGGTCCCGAGCACAAACGCCGTGCCCAGTTTTCTCACGAGATGATCGAAGGGAGGATTATTTGGATGTGGTGACACTCATGTCGGCAAAGAGCCTTGCAGGCAAGGCGTAACGTTAGGGAATAGATCGCATGCATGAAAAGTTACTGAAATATGCGTAAATGGGGCGGCTACAGGGGTGTGCCCTGGTGACCTAAGGATAATGCGGCCCGGTGGGTGCACTCAAACGGAGTAAACCAAAAATTTACCTGGCACCAACAAAACAAATCACCTGCCAGCCATGCCATTGAAGAACTAAAGTGGTCAACGTAGCCTGGCCTTGCATCTTCCTAAGCGGGATCCTCATGAGCCCATCGCCTCCCAAGGCTCGGGACCCCTTCTCGGTCCGGGAGTCTCTTCCAATTCCTCACCATGCCTTGCCCAATAAGGCATGAGCATGGCCTGGGAAGGCGCTCCAATGTGATGCCCGAATTTGCTAGGACGAAAGGCATGCAAACATAGTTGCATGGCTAGAACCCACCGCGGTCGGCACACGTTGGCTAGAAGACGCCCTGGGACGCGGCCCTATTGACCATGAGGGCGCTGACGTAGACGCGCGGCTTGTCGGTTGAACCGGCAATGGCGGCTACACCTGATTGTGTGGGGCAGCTCCCGCCCTGCATGGCCTGTGCCTCCTGAAGCTCCTCGATCGCTCTTGCAACAAATTCTCGCGAGCTCGGCGCCTCGTAGTGCGCTCCTAGCATGGGCGCATGCGCGCCAAAACGCACCTCCAAGTTGTGCCCGGGCGCCCCCTTCGTCTCACCGGTTAGGTCGGTAGATTCTTGGACGGAAGCCCCCGAGCCCGACCCGAGGGGGCGCCGAGCGCGCTTTCCTATGCGATGGAGGGAGGGGCCCTAGTGTTCGACATTGAGCCCGAGGCTCCATCCTTTGAGGTTCCAGCCCCCTGGTGCCCTGCAGGGAGGAGCTGCTTCTTCTTCCTATGGACCCACTCGTGAGGAAGGGTGTCTCCTTCGTCGTCCAAGTGCTCAGCTGGTGCTGCTTGGTAGGCATGCTCGAGGGAGCAGACAATGTCCTTCTCTTCGCAGGTGACGGTGATGACGCCATCGCTCCCCGACATCTTCAGGACGTTGTAGCCTTGGTGAGTCACTGCCATAAACTTGGCGAGGGTTGGGTACCCAAGTATCTCTTTGTACGGGAGGTGGATGTGGGCAACGTCGAAGACGATCATCTTGGTGTGGTAGTTCTTACGCCCGCCGAAGGTGATGGGCAGACACAGTTGCCCAATGGGGACGGTGGACCTGTCAGTGACCGCAGGTCTCAGTGGAGAGGACGTTGAGCCCCGCTCCGCTGTCGATGAGGGTCTTTGTGAAGAGGACATCGTTGATGGTTTGCGTGCACAACATGGGAAGCTTGCCCGCCATGGCTGAGCACCTGAGCTGATCCCTCTAGTCAACAGTGATCATGGTCTAAGACCACTTGAGGTGATGCATGACTTCTAGCTTCGGGAGGGCTGCATTGACCTCGCGAGAGAACTGCTTGAAGATGCGGTTTGACGCTGGCGCCTGGGAGCCGCCTAGGATACAAAGTATCGCCCTGACCTCTTGGAAGCCCCCAGCCCCGTCGTCCTGCCTGTCCTCTTCCTTCCTCCTGGGTGGTGGTGGCAGTGGGGGTAGGCCAGCCTCATGGGGACGGATGTTAGGAGGCTGACAATGGCGTGACCCCTTTGGAGGGTCATCGCGCCAGTCGTCCTCCTGAGCCTGATCGCACCGGCGGTCCTCCCGAGGCCAGTCTCGCCACTCCTGGCGTGGCTCCCAATTGTCCCAGCAACCTCCACTGCTCCCGGCGCCACGATCACTGCGTCCAGGGCGCCGGCCAAAGTGCTCATCGCGGACTAGCCTAAGCTCCTGGCAGTCGATGGTGTTGTGGTTGTTTGTGCCATGGAAAATGCAAGACGGTCGCCCTCCTGAGGGTGCTTCCTCATCTTGGCTGCGCTTCGCCTGAGGCTCGGCCACAAGCACCGCGGGGGCCTTGAAATTCACCTCCTTGTCCTTGGCCTTCTTGTCCTTTGCCTCTGCCATCGGAACTTCACAGAGTGAGAGGTGGCCTTCTTCGGCCTTGGCACACTTGTTCACCAGGTTGAACATCTCCAGGGGCACAGTTCGTGGTGGATTGCGAGATCTTCCTTCATCTCGAGGTCCCTAACACCGTTGGAGAACGTGGAGATGAGGGCTTCATCCGACTCCCTGGGATCTTGAGGCGGGTGATCATGAAGTGTTGTACGAACTTCTGCAGGGTCTCCCCCTCCTGCTGCTTCATATGCCGCGGGTCGTTCATAGTGAGTGCACGGTCTCGGGTACCTTGGAAGTTGGCGACGAAGCACTTGCGCAGGTTGTCCCAGGAGGTGATGGATCCCTCGGGGAGGTTGAGGAACCAGGAAAGTGCGCCGCCCTTGAGCGCCATGGTGAACCAGCTCGCCATGACCTTGTTGTCGCCACCTGCCGCCTGGATGCTCAACGAGTAGAGCTGTAGGAACTCAGTAGGATCTAGGGTGCCGTCGTGGCGTGGCGGTAAGTCGGTCTTGAACTTGCAGGGCCACAAGGCCGAGAGGAGCTCTGGAACGATGGCACGACAACCCACCGGACCGATGAGTGTCACGCACATAGAGGGGGCCTGGTCTTGACGCTCCTATGGGCCGCTTCGATGGGTGCCCGGTCATGGCATTGGTTCAGCGGCACGGGGAGCACACACGCGTCGACGCGCGGCCTCGCCACCACCTGGCAGCTTACTTCATCTCTTGCTCTTGCACGTGGCTCGCGGGGCAGGTCGTGTTGGCATTCTGGGAACGGGGGTACCCAGTCATGCCTGCCTATGGCCCAGGACCTGTCCCACCTCGTCAGCTAGGGTGCCCTGGCACGGCTCAACACGAGATAAGGCCCTCGAGAGGATGTTGGGTTCTCGAGTAAGAGCGGCAACAAGACCACCAAGGACGAGCCTCCTTAGGCCCCCTCATGAGCGGAGGAGATCTCTATGCAAGTCCCTGCCTCAGGAATCAAGGATGACGCATGGAAGGACAGGCAGGCGCCAGAGCGCCAGGCGGCATAGTTTCCCCTTTGGTGCAAAGGGAGCAAGGACGTACGCGGGTTTCCAAAGCACCGCCCAAAGGTTTCCTTTCTAGTGCAACAAGACCACGACCGCCAGCCCCGTAGGGCGGATGTCATTGCCGAGCCCACCACTGCAGCACCATCAGCTACTTTGTAGGCAAAGAACGCCTTTGGACAAGGCACGGATGTACTCGTGTCCCCGTTCAAAATTGGTCATTGTGGGATTCCATCCCTCCATCGAGATAAGGGAAGAGGACCCGGGCCGCCGCTATATATAGAGGCGAGGTCACACCATAGAGGGGAGGAGATCCGATCCGACCCAACACTTAGACACTAAGCACACCACCGCAACGAAGAGCCAAGAACTCAACTTGATGCCCCTCACGAGTCTCAAGAACACTGTACTAGTTTATCCACCAAATCCTCCATGAGAGGCAATCCACCAAAGCAGGAGTAGGGTATTATCCTTCGCAGTTGCTCGAACCTGGGTAAACTGTCGTGTTCATTTTCTTCCTCGTCATCGTGCGAGTTCGCTACATTGTCCATCGAGTAGCAAGGTCGGTTGAGAGACACCGGGGGAAACATTCGATCACGCCCCTATGTTCAAACCTTAAGGATTTTGCGGAGCCCGAAATCTGACAATTGGCATGCCAGGTAGGGCAGCGTGTCAAAGTCTTCCTCAAGCCAAGCTCTCCGTCCGCCTTTCCACTCTGATGGCCGACGCCCAGCGGGCTTCTCCTGGCCGCGGTGGACCAACTCCCGTCGACTCCACCACCGTCGCCGGAGGCTCACGCCTAGGCGGCACGGTGCTAGGCGGGCAATATCAAGCCACCAACATCGTCTCCACCATCGCCGTCTCTTGCAATACCTAAGTGCGTGACAAGAGAACGGCCCCTAGAGCGTCTATGTCGCATCGTTCCTACATAAGGGCCTTGATGCAAACAAGGCACTGCTGTTGGCCAGCGAGGTGCTCCTCCACCGCCCGATGCTTGGGGGCTTTGATGCATGGGCCGACCACATCACGAAGCTGATCACCATCGCACGATTCTCACACCCTATGTTTTGCCTCATGACTAAGTTAACTTGACTCAAAAATTAGGGCCAATTAAAACTTTGTCTATGCTTGTGATGCTTAACTTGACTGCAGATTGCTTGTTTGCTTGTTGGTGCTCTATATTCATAAAATCCCTCCTCCTCTCAAAACTCATCTCCTTGCTCCAAATATTTGCTCAATGATCATGCCATGTGTATAGGACATAAAACTATTTTTATAAGATTTTATTTTAGCCAAAATGGATTTATTCGAATTAGGTTTTCCAAAACCCCTAAACTGAGGTTTGTACTACAAGTCCTCAAATTGGGCGGATTGTTTTTCCAAAAGGATTTATTTGGAACCCACTATATATAAGACTTCCCAAAACCACAAAACATTATTTTGAAATATTAGTTCCTTATTTTATTTAAATACCTTTTCATAAGGCCAAATCTTCTTTTATTAGGAAAAAAATTATTTGTATGATTTATAAATATTTGAGAATAATTACGAAAACTGAGTGGACATATATTGTCCATATATAAGATTTTATATACATAGTCATGTTCAAAATATTGGACAAAACCCTTCCTACTTAAATCAAGCATTTGAAATATTTCTATAAGAAATAGTCTCAATAAAATCTAGGAAAATTCAAGCAAGTCACACATGCTATATCTGATGATCTTGCAAAGTATCATCTCAATCCCAACAGTTTTGCTTCACCACAATATTCCAAATCAAACTCTGTCCAGAATCATATTCGAACAACTTTACATTGTGAAGTTTGTCCTATTGACCCCAAACTTTGTGGGCGTGTTGAAATCCCCAAATAATGATGTTACACAAAGTGTTGCATCAAAGAGATTAGTTTAGCCTAACTGGTCTACAGAAACCTGATTCTGTTGAATTCTAGGGTTCACAAAGTTTGCATTATCAACTTTTCTCTACTGAGCTCAAACCTTGTGATCCCTCTTATCTTTACCCACTATTTGATCCTGTTAAATATCATGGCAAGTAGACTCCATCTAGTAGCCCAAGCATAGCAAAAACACCTTCTGGACATTTCTAAAAGCTACTGTTTCCACCACTTTTACTATTCCCCTTGCTCTCAAATTTTTACCACATCTTGCCCTCATTCCTCTCTATCCCTAGTAAAAATTTCATGTGCATAGATCAATTATTTAGGGGGGGAACCCCAAGATACCTTCCTAGACAACTAGGATCCACCTCTCTCGCCACTTTCCCTCTCACCTAAGGCACCTCCAGAGCATCCTATGCCTCGTCCCGCTTTGTTTAAACCCCACTGGAGCTGTTGGGCACAAGTGGCCTGTTGGGGAACGTCGCATGGGAAATAAAAAAATTCCTACGCACACGCAAACCTATCCATGGTGATGAGCATCTACGAGAGGGAGAGTGGATCAACATACCCTTGTAGATCGCTAAGCGGGAAGCATTAAGAAACGCGGTTGGTGTAGTCGAACATCTTCGCGATCCAAATCGCCGAGCGTCCCGCAATCTCATCACGATCCGTCCCGCGATCCAATCACGATCCGTCCCGTGAACTCATCACGATCCGTCCCGCGATCTCATCATGATCCGTCTCACGATCTTGATCACGATCTGTCCCGCGAACTCATCACGATCCGTTCCGCGATCTCATCACGAACTGTCTCGCGATCTCGATCACGGTCCTTCCGATCTAGCGCCGAACGGACGGCACCTCCGCGTTCAACACACGTGCAGCTTGATGACGATCTCCACCGTCTCGATCCAGCGAGAGGAGGTGGAGAGGAGAGAGAGTTCACCAGCAGCGTGACGGCGCTCCGGTGATGGTGGTGGAGTGATTCCGGCAGGGCTTCGCCTAAGCGCTGCGGAAAACCGATCTAGAGGAGAAACTGTGCACCGGTGAAACGGGTAGCACGTGGCCGGAAATTCTGTCCAAAAACCACCCAATCCACTAGTATATATAGGAGGATAGGAGAGGAGAGGCAGCTAAGGCCTTTGGGTCGGCCGAAATAGGAGGTGGGAGCAATCCTACTTCACCTCCAATCCTAGTTGGAGTAGGATTGCCTCCTATTGGCTGATTTTCCACTTTTTGCTTTAGGACTTTCTCTCCTGCGCCATGGGCCTTTGTGGCTGTTTTCCTAGCCCACTAAGGGCTGGTTATTATTATCCCACAGCCCATGGACCTCTTGGGGTCGAAATACCCCTCCCGGAGGTCCTCCGGTACACTACCGGCACTCCCGGTACAATACCGATACTCCCGGTACACTACCGATGAGCCCGAAACTTTTCTGGAAACCAAACTAGGACTTCCTATATATGAATCTTTACCTCCGGACCATTCCGGAGCTCCTCGTGACGTCCGGGATCTCATCCAGGACTCCAAACAACCTTCGGTCACCACCATACATAACTCTACACTACCGAAACGTCACCGAACCTTAAGTGTGCAGACCCTGCGGGTTCGAGAACTATGTAGACATGACCGAGACACCTCTACGGTCAATAACCAATGGCGGGACCTGGACGTCCACATTGGTTCCTACATATTCTACGAAGATCTTTATCGGTCGAACCTCTTTGTCAAGGATTCGGTTAATCCCGTATATCGTTCCCTTTGTTCTTCGGTATGTTACTTGCCCGAGATTCGATCGTCGGTATCTCCATACCTAGTTCAACCTCGTTACCGGCAAGTCTCTTTACTCGTTCCGTAATACAAGATCCCGCAACTAACAATTAGTCACATTGCTTGCAAGGCTTATTGTGATGTTGCATTACCGAGTGGGCCCCGAGATACCTCTCCGTTACACGGAGTAACAAATCCCAGTCTCGATCCATGCCAACTGAACAGACACCATCGGAGATACCTGTAGAGCACCTTTATAGTCACCCAGTTACGTTGCGACGTTTGATACACACAAGGCACTCCTCCGATATCCGTGAGTTGCATGATCTCATGGTCATAGGAACATATACTTGACATGCAGAAAACAGTAGCAATAAACTGACACGATCATATGCTATGTTTGTAGTTTGGGTCTTATCCATCACATCATTCTCCTAATGATGTGATCCCGTTATCAAATGACATCTCATGTCCATGGCTAGGAAACCTTAACCATCCTTTGATCAACGAGCTAGTCCATTAGAGGCATACTAGGGACATGGTTTTGTCTATGTATCCACACATGCATTTAAGTCTCCGATCAATACAATTATAGCATGGATAATAAACGATTATCATGAACAAGGAAATATGATAATAACTAATTTATTATTGCCTCTAGGGCATATTTCCAATAGTCTCCCACTTGCACTAGAGTCAATAATCTAGTTCACATCACCATGTGATTCGCATTGTTATGAATCTAACACCCAATGAGTTCTGGGGCTCGATCATGCTTTGCATGTGAGAGAGGTCTTATAGTCAACGGGTCTGCGATATTCAGATCCGTGTGTACTTTGCATATCTCTATGTCAAACCATAAACACTGCTACCACACTCCACTTGGTACTATTTCCAAATGACTGCTCCACTATACGTATCCAGATTGCTACTACTAGTCATCCGGATAGGTGTTAAAGCTTGCATCGACGTAACTCTTTACGACGAACTCTTTATCACCTCCATAATCAAGAAACATTTCCTTAGTCCTCTGGTTACTAAGGATAATTCCGACCGCTGTCCAGTGATCCACTCCTGGACCACTCTTGTACCCCTTGACAGACTCATGGCAAGGCACACATAGGTGCGGTACACAGCATGGCATAATATAGAGCCTATGGCTAAGGCATAGGGGACGACGTTCGTCCTTTCTCTTTCTTCTGTCGTTGTCGAGCTTTGAGTCTCACTTAACTTCACACCTTACAAATCAGACGAGAACTATTTCTCTGGCTGATCCATTTTGAACTCTTTCAAAATCTTGTGAAGGTATGCACTCATTGAAAGTCTCATCAAGCATCTTGATCTATCTCTATAGATTTTGATGCTCAACAATTAGGTAGCTTTATCCAGGTCTTCCTTTGAAAATCACTTTCCAAATAACCGTTTTATGCTTTCCAGAAACTCTACATTATTTCTGAACAACAATATGTCATCCACATATACTTGTCAGAAATTCTATAGTGCTCCCACTCACTTTATTGCAAATACAAGTTTCTCATAAACTTTGTATAAACATCAAAACTTTGATCACCTCATCAAAGCGTATATTCCAACTCCGAGATGCTTGCTTCAGTCCATGGAAGGATCACAGAAGCTTGCACACCTTTTAGCATCCTTAGGCCTGACAAAACCTTCTGGTTGTATCACATACAACCTTTCCTCAAGTAAACCATTAAGGAAACGATGTTTTGACATCCATCTGCCAGATTTCATAATTGAAAACACAACAACTGCTAACATAATTCCAACAGACTTTTAGCATTGCTACGAGTGAGAAAGTCTCATCGCAGTCAACTCCTTCAACTTGTCACAAACATCTTTGCAACAAGTCGAGCTTTACAAATAGTGACATTCACCATCAGTGTTTGTCTTCATTTTAAAGATCCATTTGTACTCAACGACCTGCCGTCCAACGAGCAAGTCTACCAAAGTCTACACTTGGTTTTAATACATGGATCCTATCTCGGATTTCATGGCCTCCAACCATTTGTCGGAATCCGGGCCCATCATCTCTTCTCCATAGCTCGTAGGTTCATCGTTGTCCAACAACATGACCTCCAAGACAGAGTTGTCGTACCGCTCAGGAGCAGTACACATCCTTGTCGACCTACGAAGTTCGATAGTAACTTGATCCTGAAGCTTCATGATCATCATCATTAACTTCCTCTTCAACTAACGTAGGCTTCACAGAAACATCTTTCTGCGTTGCGCTACTCTCTGGTTGAACAAAGGTTTAACAACCTCATCAAGTTCTATCTTCCTCCCACTCAATTCTTTCGAGAGAAACTTTTTCTCGAGAAAGGACCCAGTTCTAGCAACAAACACTTTGCACTCGGATCTGAGATAGAAGGCATACCCATCTGTTCTTAGGGTATTCTATGAAGATACCTTTGTCCGCTTTGGGTTCTAGCTTATTATGTGAAAACATTTTCCACACAAGCATCGCAGTCCCAAACATTAAGAAATGACAGCTTAGGTTTCTATCAATACATAATTCACACGGTGTCATCTCAACGGATTTAGATGATGCCCTATTTAAAGTGAATGTAGTTGTCTCTAATGCATAACCCCAAAAATTATAGTAGTAAAACGATAAGAGACATCACAGTATGCACTATATCAATAGAGCATGACTATGATGTTCGGACACACCATCACACCATGGTGTTCCAGGTGGCGTTAGTTGTGAAACAAATTTCACGTTGTCTTAAGTTGTATGCCAAACTCGTAACTCAGATATTCACCTCCACGATCATATCGCGGTCATTTTTATCTTCTTGTCACGATGATCTTTAAACTTCACTCTGAATTTGCTTGAACCTCTCAAACGATTCAGACTTGTGTTTCATTAAGTAAATATACACTATATCTACTCAAATCATCAGTGAAGGTAAGAAAATAACGATATCCACTGCATGCTACAAGACTCACTAGATTGCATACATCAACATGTATCATTTCCAATGAATCACTTGCCCGCTCCATCCAACGGGGTCCTTTAGTCATCTTGCCCAAGAGGCATGGTTCGCATGTCTCAACCGATTCGAAATCGATGAGTCCAAATATCCATCAGCATGGAGTTTCTACATGCGCTTTATACCAATATGACATTTAGCGGCAGTGCCACAAGTATGTGGTACTATCATTATTAACTTTGTATCTTTTGACATCAATGTTATGAACATGTGTACTACTACGATCAAGATTTCAACAAACCATTCTCACTGGGTGCATGACCATTGAAGGTATTATTCATGTAACCAGAATAACTATTATTCTCTGACTTAAATGAATAACCGTATTGCAACAAACATGATCTAATCATGTTCATGCTCAACGCAAAATACCAAATAACATTTATTTAGGTTCGTCACTAATCCTGAAGGTAGAGAGAGCGTGCTATGTTGATCACATCAACCTTGGAAACATTTCCAACACACATCGTCACCTCACCCTTAGCTAGTTCTCTGTTTATTCCGTAGCTTTTATTTCGAGTTACTAACATTTAGCAACCGAACCGGTATCCAATACCCAAGTGCTACTAGGAGTACTAGCAAGGTACACATCAATAACTCGTATATCAAATATACTTCTGTCGATGTTGCCAGCCTTCTTATCTACCAAGTATCTAGGGTTATTCCGCTTCAGCGACCTCTCACCTCATAATAGAAGCACTTAGTCTCGGGTTTGAGTTCAACTTTGGGTTGCTTCACTGGAGCAGCAACTGACTTGCTATCCATGAAGTTTCCCTCCTTGCTCTTGCCCTTTTCGAAACTAGTGGTTTGATTAACCATCAACACTTGACGCTCCTTCTTGATTTCTACCTTCGCGGTGTCAAACATCGCGAACAGCTCAGGGATCAATACTTCTATCCCTGGTGTATTATAGTTCATCACTAAGTTCTAGTAGCTTTAGTGACAGTGACTTGGAGAACTATATCAATCACTATCTTATCTGGAAGATCAACTCCCACTTGATTCAAGTGATTGTAGTACCCAGACAATCTGAGTACATGCTCAACGATTGAGCTATTCTCCTTCATCTTACAAGCAAAGAATCTTGTTGGAGATCTCATATCTCGCAACAAAGGCACGAGCCTGAGATCACAATCTCTGCTCCTAGAACATCTCATATGTTCCGTGACGTTCAAAACGTTTTGGAGCCTCAATTCTAAGCCGTAATGCATGACGCACTAAACTATCAAGTAGTCATCGAAACGTGCCTGTTAGATGTTCACAACATCTATAGACGACGCTAGAGGGGGTGGCGCACCGAGCGGTGCATTAAGGACATAAGCCTTCTGTGCAGCAATGAGGACAATCCTCAGATCACGGACCCAGTCCGCAATTTTGCTACCAACATCTTTCAATTCTATTTCTCTAGGAACATATAAAAATACAAGGGAGCTACAGCGCGAGCTAGTAATCTACAACATAATTTGCAAAGACACTTCGACTATGTTCATGATAATGAGTTCAATTAATCATATTACTTAAGAACTCCCACTCAAATTGACATCCCTCCGATCATTCGAGTGATACATGATCCAAATTCACCAACTCAAGTCCGATCATCACGTGAGTTGAGGTGGCTGCAATGGTGAACATCATTATGTTGATCATATCTACTATATGACTCATGTTCGACCTTTCGGTCTCTCGTGTTCCGAGGCCATGTCTGTACATGCTAGGCTCGTCAAGTTTAACCCGAGTGTTCTGCGCGTGCAATTCTGGCTTGCACCCGTTGTATGTGAACGTAGAGTCTATCACACCCGATCATCACGTGGTGTCTCAACACGACGAACTTTCGCAACGGTGCACACTCGGGGAGAACACAGTTCATCTTGAAATTCAAGTGAGGGATCACCTTATAATGCTACCGCCGTACTAAGCAAAACAAGGTGCATAAAAGGATTAACATCTCATGCAATTCATAAGTGACATGATATGGCCATGAACTTGTGTTTAAGATCTCCATCTTCGAAACACCGGCATGATCTCCATCGTCACCGGCAAAACACCATGATCTCCATCATCTTGATCTCCATCAATGTGTTGCCATTGGGGTTGTCATGCCCTGCATGCTTCTACTACTATTGCTACCGTAGCGATAAAGTAAAGCATTACATAGCGCTTAATGATTGACACGCAGGTCATACAATAATTAAAGACAACCCTATGGCTCCTGCCGGTTGCCGTACTCATCGACATGCAAGTCGTGATAATCTATACATCACATGATCATCTCATACATCACATATATCTCATCATGTAATTGGCCATATCACATCACAACATACCCTGCAAAAACAAGTTAGACGTCCTCTGATTGTTGTTGCATATTTTACGTGGCTGCTATGGGTATCTAGCAAGAACGATTCTCACCTACGCATAAACCACAACGGTGATACACTAGTTTGCTTTTCAACCTTCTCAAGGACCGCCTTTGTCGAATCCGATCCAACTAAAGTGAGAGAAACTGTCACCCGCAAGCCATCTAGGCAACAAGTTGCGTCGAGGGAACCGGTCTCTCGTAAGCGTACGAGTAATGTTGGTCCGGGCCGCTTCATCTCACAATCCCGCTGAACCAAAATACGACCAAGGGAGGAAACAATCTAAGAATCAACGCCCACAAACCATTTGTGTTCTACTCGAGATCTCATCGAACCATCAACCTAGCTCATGATGCCACTGTTGGGGAACGTCGCATGGGAAACAAAAAATTTCCTACGCACACGCAAACCTATCCATGGTGATGAGCATCTACGAGAGGGAGAGTGGATCTACATACCCTTGTAGATCGCTAAGCGGGAAGCGTTAAGAAACGCGGTTGGTGTAGTCAAACATCTTCGCGATCCAAATCGCCGAGCGTCCCGCAATCTCATCACGATCCGTCCCGCGATCCAATCACGATCCGTCCCGTGAACTCATCACGATCCGTCCCGCGATCTCATCACGATCCGTCTCACGATCTTGATCACGATCTGTCCCGCGAACTCATCACGATCCGTTCCGCGATCTCATCACGAACTGTCTCGCGATCTCGATCACGGTCCTTCCGATCTAGCGCCGAACGGACGGCACCTCCGCGTTCAACACACGTGCAGCTTGATGACGATCTCCACCGTCTTGATCCAGGGAGAGGAGGTGGAGAGGAGAGAGAGTTCACCAGCAGCGTGACGGCGCTCCGGTGATGGTGGTGGAGTGATTCCGGTAGGGCTTCGCCTAAGCGCTGCGGAAAACCGATCTAGAGGAGAAACTGTGCACCGGTGAAACGGGTAGCACGTGGCCGGAAATTCTGTCCAAAAACCACCCAATCCACTAGTATATATAGGAGGAGAGGAGAGGAGAGGCAGCTAAGGCCTTTGGGTCGGCCGAAATAGGAGGTGGGAGCAATCCTAATTCACCTCCAATCCTAGTTGGAGTAGGATTGCTTCCTATTGGCTGATTTTCCACTTTTTGCTTTAGGACTTTCTCTCCTGCGCCATGGGCCTTTGTGGCTGTTTTCCCAGCCCACTAAGGGCTGGTTATTATTCTCCCACAGCCCATGGACCTCTTGGGGTCGAAATACCCCTCCCGGAGGTCCTCCGGTACACTACCGGCACTCCCGGTACAATACCGATACTCCCGGTACACTACCGATGAGCCCGAAACTTTTCCGGAAACCAAACTGGGACTTCCTATATATGAATCTTTACCTCCGGACCATTCCGGAGCTCCTCGTGACGTCCGGGATCTCATCCGGGACTCCGAACAACCTTCGGTCACCACCATACATAACTCTACACTACCGAAACGTCACCGAACCTTAAGTGTGCAGACCCTGCGGGTTCGAGAACTATGTAGACATGACTGAGACACCTCTACGGTCAATAACCAATGGCGGGACCTGGACGTCCACATTGGTTCCTACATATTCTACGAAGATCTTTATCGGTCGAACCTCTATGTCAAGGATTCAGTTAATCCCGTATATCGTTCCCTTTGTTCTTCGGTATGTTACTTGCCCGAGATTCGATCGTCGGTATCTCCATACCTAGTTCAACCTCGTTACCGGCTAGTCTCTTTACTCGTTCCGTAATACAAGATCCCGCAACTAACAATTAGTCACATTGCTTGCAAGGCTTATTGTGATGTTGCATTACCGAGTGGGCCCCGAGATACCTCTCCGTTACACGGAGTAACAAATCCCAGTCTCGATCCATGCCAACTCAACAGACACCATCGGAGATACCTGTAGAGCACCTTTATAGTCACCCAGTTACGTTGCGACGTTTGATACACACAAGGCACTCCTCCGATATCCGTGAGTTGCATGATCTCATGGTCATAGGAACATATACTTGACATGCAGAAAACAGTAGCAATAAACTGACACGATCATATGCTATGTTTGTAGTTTGGGTCTTATCCATCACATCATTCTCCTAATGATGTGATACCGTTATCAAATGACATCTCATGTCCATGGCTAGGAAACCTTAACCATCCTTTGATCAATGAGCTAGTCCATTAGAGGCATACTAGGGACATGGTTTTGTCTATGTATCCACACATGCATTTAAGTCTCCGATCAATACAATTATAGCATGGATAATAAACGATTATCATGAACAAGGAAATATGATAATAACTAATTTATTATTGCCTCTAGGGCATATTTCCAACAGTATGCCCTACCTTCCAAGGACATGCCCTGGCATGCAGTGGACGTCCTCTAGGGCGCACTACAGTGCGCCCGTGCACTGTAGCGGATCGCACCACGAGCCATTCGACAACCTTGGCGTCATGGTGGTGTATCCCGAGGTTGCCTCGACATCCTCGTCACGCCACACGGTCGGGCCCCTCCTCCCCTTCCCTCCACTCTCCCCTGCCGGGCACACCCGAGCACCTCCCTTGGGCGTGGTCCATGGTGCACCTCGGTATGGCTATATAAAGCCCTCCCGAGCATTCCCCATGCCCCCTCTCGATCTCTCTTGCTCTCCCTCACTCCCTTGAAACCCCCAGACCAACCCCCTTGGTCTCCCTGGCCTCCTTCGTCGTCCATAGCCAAAGAACGCCGATGAACTCTTCGTCGTCCATCCATGCCCAGCTCCCCCTCGTCCCTAACTACTCCGAGGTCCCCTCCTCACCATCGCAAGCCCCTCCCATAGTCTCTATTCATCCCTGGGGTGCCTTGCGCTCGAGACCAATAGTGGCCGATGGCTTCCTCCACGGCCCTCTGGGCCAACGCCGTTGCGGCCTTCCCCTGCTGGCGCACCGCAAAGGGATGGAAGCAAACCAGATGCTCAAGCTCTCTGGTGTGCTTGGCCTCACCGGGGGTGGCCTCTGTCGTCGAGGCGAGTGCCGGTGCTGCTCGCCTCCGTGTCCCCTCCTCCTTCTCTGCTCGAGCAGGAGGAGGAAGGAGGCCCTGCAGACGAGGCCTGCTAGTCAATGACCGCAATGGCCGGGCCTGCGCTTAAGTGGAAATGGCTTCCACGGAACGCGTTTTCACGAAAGGAAAGTGTATCATTTGTAATACGCTTTCGACGTGGCCTCCTCCAGCCGGCTGAGCCTCTGGCCGGTCGGGTTAGTTATCTCGCGCCTTGTGCGCATTATAGCAACTAGGTATAACCCTTTTTTTCTTTTTCCTTTTTCTAGAGAATTGAAAAATCCATATTATACCCTAGGAAGCTCCAAATTTGATAATTAAATTTCTACAGCCTCCTAAAAATGGATTGTGTTATTTGGTGCAACTCCTATATTTTTGCACCACACATTTTGTACTGTTCCTAGGGGATTTTTCCTTACACTTCCTCTGCTATGTCAAATATTGAACCATTTCTTCATATGTGATCCACTTTGCAAATCCCTAAGAAATTTATCCCAACTCCAAATCATGTGAAACCACTTTCTAAACTCTTCTAGAAACATGCCCTATTTGATGAGTTCCTCCACACATTTTTATAAAAATATTTTCTGTGGACATCTTATAGGATCATCGTTTCCTTCATTTCCACCATTCAAAATTCTCCTTGACCCACATCCATCAAAACGTCCTTGGTTATTTGGCTCATGACTAGAGGTGTCCTAGAAAAATAAAACTCCTATTTATAGAGAACTTTTATTTCTCTACTTGTTGTGTTGCTTATTGCGGTTGTTTCCGGCGAAAGTTGACGAAGTAGATGAAGTGCTCGGAGTGGACGAGAAGCGTGTAAAGACCTCGAAGACTTTGCCGAGCCAGGCAAGAAGCCCTTTGACCATGACTATGAACCCATTTATTTGCATGGCATATAGCACTTATTTCCGTGATGTTGATCATGTTGATGTGGTGTCCCCCCCTTTGGTGCGATGCCTCCGATACTTTACCGTTGATACTGGCATCGTGCATGATCCTACCATTCTTATGAGGATTTTGCGGGTGGGAGTAGTTAGGTTGCTAATAGTTTCTACGCAAGTGGGTTGGGAATATGCATGGTGATGGAAACAAAACTGATTTCAAAGACTTTTTGAAAACCCCGTCAGGTGCCACTAATGCCCGAGGGAGATGATGATGAGCTAGGTAGCCACTTGTTAAAGAAGTGGTGTACCGGAGCAAGTGAGTGTGTGTGGTTTTGGAAAAAGGATTGGTGTAAGTTGTGACTGTTATTCCAACCTTACATGTACGACGACGATACCCCTTATGGGATAGTGCTTTGTCGATTACGCTGGTTGGTGCTGGCAAAGATACCGCATTACTAGTGGCGGGGGTGGCGTGGTCACTCTTGATACGGGGTCATGTCTGGTAGGGCGACCATGCGCTATCTTTACAGGCACCGGGCACACCGTTGGTCCCTTCATGGATGGTATGATCTAGAGCGAGGCTCGTATGTGTACATCATGATGGGTGTGTACCAATCGAGTGGACTCTTTGTTTAGTGCGCCAGGGGAAAGGCATTGTTCGGGTGCTTACCTCGGTTATGTAATATACCGCGAGTTTTGGATGACAAGGAAGTTCCCCGAGTCTTGTGGGTAAAGTGTGCAACCTCTGGAGAATGTAAAACTATTCGAATAGACGTGTCCACGGTCAAGGATAGTTGGATGACCGCTCTTGTGCTACGTCCAGTGTTTTCACAAACTGGTGTGAGTTGGTGACAAAGATGACACTTGGTTTGAGTCGGGTGACTTGACATGATGACTGAACACGAGGTGTTTAGGTGGTACTTGAGCTAAGTCGGACGACTTGAATGAAATAGCTGAACATGAGATGTTCAACCCCTTGCTGATGTCGATATATGTATATTTTCATATGGATATCTGCCAACTGTTGATGCATGCTTACGCAAGTTACTTGATCATGTCATTGCACTCACTAGCTTTCTGCAAAACGTACCTACTTAGTGCTACATCATGCTTTGTTATTGCCTTATTCCAAACATGGGTTGCTTGTGAGTATATTCATTGTACTCATTGGCTTGCCACTGGTTATTTTATTGTCCAGGTATGAAAGACCAGGTTGTGGTGAATATTACCATGGTGACGTACGTACGAGTTAGGACACTTCCCAATCAGAATGCTTGTAGGGTTAAGGCAGATGGCATTGGTTCATGCTATCGTTGAAGATTTCCGTTGCAAGTTTATGAATACTTGGCCATAAAGGCCATATTTGAGTACAAATGGTATGTAATGGATGTAAGACTCTTTTATTAACTTTCTATGTGTTTAGTGATCATTGATCTCTTGGATCACTGTGCACGTACATTCGGTGATCATGACTTATGAGTCGGGGTCCCGACAAAGCTGGTATCAGAGCCATCCTGGCTGTAGGAAGCCCTTAGTTAGCATGGATGTTAGTTATGACAAAACCATTTTTCCAGACCCTTCAAAATTACTTACGAAACCACTATAATTCTCACCTCTCCTAAAATTTCAAAGGAAGCAAATGTTTTGCCTTAGCACTTCCACCACTTTTCTCTTAGCTCTCCTCGTCTACCTTTCAAAACTTTGCAAATTATCGCTACTAACCTTGTGCCCCTGACCACGGGATTCCTTGTAATCCTCGTGGGTAACCTGGAAGGGATCCACCTTGCCAGATATTCCCCCACATGTCTTGGATACATGTTGGCGACACTAGACAAGGAGCTACCAACAGAAGATATCTTCTCGAAGGATGAGGATGTAAAGACTTGGATGATGGTGACACCCTCGACACTGCCCCAAGATGGTGCCACCTTGGCCTACGACGACCAGAGCATAATACATGCAATGTCATGATATGCATCGCTAATAGAGCAATTCTATCACAACCATTGCCGTGTCGACAACCACTAGTGGACGAGATTTGGTCCGCCTCACTATAGTGAGCAGGAAAACGGTTCTCTTCATCCCCCGCTCTCGGTATCAATAGTATCATCAATGTAACAACGTGTTATAACTCTATCATGCCTTGTTGGTGTCATTGCATAAAGGATTGCCCACTTGGAATTCTCTACACCTTGAAGGACAAGAAGGCATTGGCACGATTACGAAGACAACAGAAGACCTGTCAAGGACAGCCGTAAAGAATCACCTTCGTCGTCAACTCACTAGACCTGAAGTCGTCAATGACTCTTCATGTGCAACTAGGATCATTTCGATGAACAACAACCAGAGACATAGCGACACATGAAGAAGACCCAGAAGACCAAGCGACTCCTCTCCAAGACACGAAACAAGCATGACCATTGAGTCCAAGGACCCCTAGGGTAGGATAGGTCGTGTGTCCCCTATGCGAAGTCGAGTCCGTATGATGGTTCAAATGGAACCATGATGTGTGTTGCTTGTTTTGCTTGTTTGTGCTTTGGTGTAAGTCACACTTTTTCCCTAGGCAACAAGTGCATGACTATATCACCTACCTTACCTTGATGTTTGTGTTTGGCCTTTTTGGCACTTGCTTGATTGCACTTGCACTATACCACCCCATTAGGCACTCTCCTCTATGCTACTTTCCCTCTTCCCCCTCTCGTCAACTGAAGATCCGCAAGACAAGATGCACCAAGGATGCACCTCGACAATCAACTGGCACTAAAGACTTCGACTACAACAGACTCAACCAGACGCAACCCCATAGAGTTATGTTTTTCCCTCAAGATTGGAAACCCCTCCCTAGACCCACATAGACCTCATGAGATTCCCCATTTCAAGTCGCTGATCATGTGTTTAATACACGGATTTGCCAGAGCACTTATTCAGCTCCTATAACCCCTGCTTGGCATTGGGTTCATTAAGGATCTAGTGATCATAGTGAACAAACATTCTTCATTCTTGTGCTAGCACTAGAACATTGACATCGTAGGAAGGATCATTATAAGGATATACGATTTGTGGACAATGATTTTATTTATCCATAATAGATGTCTTGAGCAAGCAGTTGAGACCCTTTGGTGGATTACGAGGCTTAATGTTGGTTGACGAGCTTGGTGGATCAAGATTGATAGAGCAGCATAACTTACGTCTCTCTTGAATAACTTGGATTAGTAGGACAAATATGATCACAAGCTGAATTTGTTGGTGGATAAATGACTTGACTTTGGCAAGTAATATTGGTAGTGGATTGATGATGTTACATTAGTAACTGGAGTAACTAGTAGGAAATTCTTACTAGATGTAAAGCTTGGATTTAAATAGGTGATTTTAATAGGCGCTCGAGATCAATCAAAACACATGGTTCGGAGTAATTTGGATTTAGTCTGATGATCTTGATCTTTATACCATGTTTCTCGGTGGAAGACAAACTAGGAATGTTGGATTGTTATTACAATCGATTGAAGGATCCATATGCACCTAACATCGGCGATCACTAGCTCATCATGATGGGAATTGATGGTTATACCATGATGAGGTAGTTCTTTATGGAATTTGGGGATTTAGGAAATCTGGAGACATATGGATTGATACCGGTATTGGATTTATAGAAATGATTGGTCATGTGTTATTAGATGGCATTCGTGGATCCATTAAATAGGATTCATTAGGAAGGAAACAAGCTCTTCGATTGGTTTACTACGAGTTTCCTTAGCATAGTAATGCAATGCCTTAGACCTTGGATAGGTCAGAAGGAAACTTAGATTTGTAGTGTCTTGTGTAAGCTTAGCATCTTGTATGTTTTCCCAAGGATTTTACATAGGGATATATTTGAGTTTGATACAGTATACATATGAGATTTTGGTTTAGTTCTTCTCTCAAAACCTTGGAGATATGAGTAGCACGTGCAATGTTGGAGTTGACTCATATGAGATGATATTTTTGATGGTATAGGGTGATTTTGTTTGGAGTAAATAGTAGGACTATTGGCTTCTAATAGTTGTGCTCAGGATAAGAAGATAGATGTTCACTCACATCCTATGCTCCTTGAAACCTATAAGCTTTACTGAGCCACAATGTGATCAGGTTATGACCATAGGCCTTGGTTCTAAGTCATTTGACTATGGCCGATACTCCATCTCAACCAGCACCAATCTTGTTCAAAAGGAAGGTGGACACGAAGAACTAGATTATCTTGGATCACGAACCCCTGAACTAGTGACCCTCCAGAGAAAATCCCCACTCCTCTCACATGTCCCATGAGCAATGTGTGTATATGATACATGGAGAAATGGTTTGTTGTCCTCCGGGATGACATACTCATTTACCCAACGAGGGAAGGAACACCTTAATCCTGTTCGGACAAGCCCCAGGAACACCCATTACCATGCCTCTCGAGTATAAGGTCTCACCTTGAAGGAGTTGGACTCCGCAAAGCACACTCCCTACATCAGAAGACTTTCTTGCCCAAGAAACATGAAGAACCACTACTATTGTGGAGCCACGACAACGATGAAGAAGAAGCAAAAATAAGTCAACCACCACTCCTTTGTCGGCTACATCAACTAGACTATATCCAAAAGCACCGACCTTCAAGCTCGATGAATCCCTTGCACATCAAGATGATTATCGACCCCTTGTCTTATCAATCACCTATTTGTTCCATACTAGGAAGGAACCAAGGAGTTGATAACACCCCTCACTCCACCACCTTGAAGGTGTACGATGAGCATGACGTCCCTACTCCCTTCAGATGCCTGGAATCGAGTGGACGACTGTCATGACTTCGTTACCAGCCCCTTTTTTAGACAACCTAGGGCGTAAACCCTGACTCGATCATGGTAAACCACTTGTCAATGGTAGTTCACCCCGCTTTCCAAGTCTCGGACTGTGGGGACTAAATGACTGTTCTATACTTCTAGATAGTCAGCTTATTTAGAACCCCTCAAAACCTTCCTAGATGGTAGGACTTAGGGAAGAGGCTCGACCCCAAACCTTTGCCACGATGCTACAAAGAGACCAGTAGACCAAACACTAGGAGACCCTCTAGAAACTTGTGTCCATGACGATGAAGCCAAATGACCAAAGAAGAATGAAGAATCTACCTGGGCAACCTACTCAAGCAAAAGGTCTCGACAAGAAGCCCACGATGACGCGCTTCAACACTTGCAAGGATGAAGGCCACCTATGACTAATGACCTCTTGCCTTATGGGAGATAAGGACTTCCCCATCAACGATAAGCCTACGCCAACAGACTTCATTGTCCTTACAATTGAAAATCCACGAGCACCAGAAGATCAACTGATCCAACAAAGACGATGATTCCTCGTCACCAGGAAACTACGTCGAGACCTTGACCCATGTAGACTAGAAAGAGACATCTAGACGTCACTAACCAGCGTGAGCAACCCTAGGACCACGTGCAAACACATTATCTTGTCACATATTCTGACTTTGGAATGCACATGCAAGCCAGACTCATGCCAGAACCTCGTTCATCAAACCCTTAACCATTAGGCAAGCCTAGCAGATTCCTAGAACACCGTTCACCCTTAGACAAAGTTAACGATGCACTCGAAGACATATCATCAGGCACTACAAGATCCGGAAGGATAACCACACTGGAGTAGAAGCAACACGGAATGTGTAGACTACCTCACCTGTGAATTCCCCGCACCCTTTTTCTACGCCTAGCCTAGGAATCTCGGGGACGAGATTCTTGTAAGGGGGTAAGGTCTGTCACACCTGGTGTTTTTGCTCTTGACTAAGTTAACCTGACTCAAAAATTAGGGCCAATTAAAACTTTTTCTGTGCTTGTGATGCTTAACTTGCTTGATGATTGCTTGTTTGCTTGTTGGTGCTCTATATTCGTAAAATCCCTCCTACTCTCAAAACTCATCTCCTTGCTCCAAATATTTCCTCAATGATCATGCCAAGTGTATAGGACATAAAACTACTTTTATAAGATTTTATTTTAGCCAAAATGGATTTATTCGAATTAGGTTTTCGAAAACCCATGAATTGAGGTTTGTACTACAAGTCCTCAAATTGGGTGGATTGTTTTTGTAAAAAGGCTTTATTTGGAACCCACTATATATAAGACTTTCCAAAACCAACAAAAAATATTTTTAAATATTAGTTTCTTATTTTATTTAAAGGCCTTTTTAAGGCCATAAATGATGTTTTATTAGGAAAAAATATTTTTATGCTTCAAAAATATTTGAGAAAATTTAGGAAAACTGAGTGGACATATATTGTCAATATATAAGAGTTTAAATACATGGTCATGTTTGAAATATTGGAAAACCCCCTTCAAAACCCTTCCTGCTTAAATCAAGCATTTGAAATATTTCTATATAAATATTCTCAGTAAAATCCAGGAAAAATTCCAGCAAGTCACACATTCTATATCTGTAGATCTTGCAAAGTTTCATCTCAATCACAATAGTTTTGCTTCACCAAAATATTCCAAATCCCTCTCTCTTGAGATTCATATTTGAACAACTTTACATTGTGAAGTTTGTCCTATTGACCCCAAACTTTTTGGGCATGTTTAAATCCCCAAATAATGATGTTACACAAAGTGTTGCATCAAGGAGATTAGTTTAGCCTAACTGGATCTACAGAAACCTGATTGTGTTGAATTCTAGGGTTCACAAAGTTTGCATTACCAACTTTTCTCTATTGAGATGAAACCTTGTGATCCCTCTCATCTTTACCCACCATTTGATCTTGCTAAATATCATGGCAAGTAGTCTCCATATACTAGGCCAAGCACAACACAAACACCTTCTAGCCATTTCTAAAAGCTACTTTTTCCACCACTTTTACTATTCCCCTTGCTCTCAAATTTTTACCACATCTTGCCCTCATTCCCCTCTACCCCTATTAATAATTTCATGTGCATAGATCAATTATTTGGGGGGGGGGTAAAACCCCAAGATACCCTCCTGGACACCTATGGTCCACCTCTCTCTCTCCACTTTCCCTCTCACCTAAGGCACCTCCAGAACATCCTATGCCCTATCCCCCTTTGTTTAAACCCCGCTGGAGCTATTGGGCACAAGTGGCCGCTCGCTACCTACCAAGGACATGCCTTGGCATGCAATGGACGCACTCTGGGTGCGCTATAGTGCGCCCGAGCACTGTAGCGGCTCCCATCCCGAGCCATCCAACAACCTTGGGTTTCGTGGTGGTGTCTCCTGAGGTTGCCTCGACGTCCTCGTCTAGCCACATGGTCGGGCCCCTCCGCCCTGCCCTCGTCTCTCCCTACAGGGCACGGCCGAGCACCTCCCCTGGGCGTGGTCCATGGTGCACCTCGGTATGGCTATATAAAGCCCTCTCGAGCGCTCCCTGTCGGCGTTTTGGGAATGGGGGTACCCAAACCTGCCTGCCCGCGGCCTAGGGCACGACCCACTTCATCAACCAAATGGGACCAGGCGTGGCTCCACTCAATACAAGGCCCTCGCGAGGGAACTACCCTCGCGGGGAAGAACAGCGAGAAGACACATGAAAGATGGGCCTCCTCAGGACCCCTCCCGACCGGTGGAGATTCCTATGCCAGGCCCGGCCTCAGGAGTCAAGGGTGACACAAGGAACGACAGGTGGGCATTAGTGAGACAGGCGGCGTAGTTTCCTCTTTGGAGGAAAGGGAGCAAGGACATACACGGGTTCTCAAACCACCCCCAAAGGTTTCCATTTCAGTGCAAGAAGACCAGAACCAATCGCACCGTAGGGAGGATGTCCTCACTAAGCCCATCGCTACACCGTCGACAACTGCTTTGCAGGCGAAGACTGCCTTTGGCCAGGGCGAGCACCTACTTCTGTCCCCCTTCGAAACTGGCTGTTGTCGGATCCCTTCCCACCATTGTGATAAGGGAAGAGGACCCGGGCCGCTGCTATGAATAGAGGATAGGTTGCACCATAGAGAGGGAGGCGGAACCCACGATCCGACGAGACCGAACCCATAGAGGACACACAAAACCCACCGAAGGATCCCCTGATCCATCGAGAATCCATTCCACCACTCATCCACCACCAAGCCACGGAGGGCCTCGAACACCTCAAGAGAGCCATCAGGAGTCCCAAGAACACTATAGTATTCCACCCACATAACCTCCAGGAGAGGCAATCCACCAAAGCTGGAGTAGGGTATTATGCTTCGTAGCGGCCTAAACCTGGGTAAACTATCGTGTTCATCTTCTTCCTCGTCATCGTGCGAGTTCGTCGTTGTGTTCAAAGTGTAGCGAGCTAGGGTGACGAGGCTGCAGAGATATTCACACACGCCCTTAAGGGTTTTGTGGAGCCCGAAATCCGACATTTGGAGCGCCAGGTAGGGGGAGTGTCGAAGGCTTCCCTAAGCCTCATCCCTCCCAAGCTTCACTGCTCCGATGGCCAGCGCTCAGAAAGCTTCTCCGGGCCGCGGTGGGTCGGTTCCCTGCAACCCCTCCGCGACGGCCGAAGGCCGACCGAGTAGTGAGTACCATGTTGCCAGCGTCGCCTCCACCGTCACCACCTCTGGCACCGCTCAGGCGCAAGGCGGGCGGCCAGCTCCCCCGGCTCTAGCGGCATGCTGCACCTACGTGGGAGACCTCAATGCCCATGACGCGCTACTATTGGCAAGAGAGAGCCTTCACCATCGACCTATGCATGGGGGCTTCGACACGTGGGCCGACCACTCCTCTCCAAGGCCACAGGCATCAAGCACTGGAGGCTCGCGTGCCGTGCCCGCTCCCCAGACCGCCGGTGAAGGGACCCCCCCCAGCGCCGGACGGATCTAAGCAGGGCGCGCCATACGCTGTGCTCCTCCTCCTACAAATCCCGGTGACCATATTCAGGGTGTAGCCCAGTCATGCCCACCAGGCACACGAAGGGAACGACGAGGCGCCACCAGCATACGCCGACGTGCATTGCAGCAACTTGGCTGGCCCTAAGCAGCCAGGGTTGGCCAGGAGGGAGAGTGCTATCCGACGCAGTCAGCGTACAGCACAGGCGTCCGGACAAACAAGCAACGGCGGCGGAGGCACACCGGGTCTCCAAGGGAACAATCCACACCAGGAGACGCGCTCCCCACCTGGCGGCGGAGGCAAAGGTAAGCAGCTTCGTTCTGAGGCCCGACACAGGAGGGGGGTTTGCGAGCAACGCACGTGGGGCGGATTCCCGACGCCGTGAGGAGGGGGCGCCCTTGGCGCACCTACGAGCGGTTCAGGAGGAGGACCGAGCACCTACGGGGAACCCTAAGTACCTTGTTACGTCCTTCCGCCAGGCGGAGGGATGGAACATTCACCCACCATGGAATAGACAATTGACGCGGATCAGGCGCCCACCGCGGGCGCCAGCACTTCTCATGAGTAAGGGGCACCCTAGGCGTCCTCCCCAAGCCTGGGGGCTCCGATCGGTGAGGCACCAGGCCTGGGCGAAGCGAGTTGAAGGACGCCCATGGGCCCACGGGGTGTGGCATGATCCGGCGCCCCCGCGGGAAAGCAACGTTGGATCAACCCCTAGGCCTCAGGAATACGGGCCTGGTGAAGCATCAAGAGTATTGCAATGCAAGCCACCCACGGCAACCACGATGCCTGCATGACCTCAAGAGGATGGGCCTCCCAAGGCCTTCAAGACCTCGTCCGGACGATGCATGGGCACCTCCCGAGGCATACTTCACCGACAAAACACCCTTGTGGCCGCGCCGATGCATCATGGTCATGTTTGGGCCTCGAGAGCGCAATCCTAGGGTCGCGTGGGGAGCGATGCACTCGGGTTAGGGTCATGAGAATGCGCAACCGGGCAAAAATAAATGGAATGGTCTTCGGGAAGGCTATGAGCCACAAAGCCATGCACCTGGGGGCTTGCCCGGAGCCGTGACACTCTCACGTAACAATGACTGGGTTGTATACGCACGGAGCCCCCTGAGGACGCGGAGGGGTTCCTCCCATGCAATGTGGAAGCTTGAGCCTGGAGCTGGCGGAGAAGACAACACTGCCCATCAATGGCTAGTCCCATGCAACGGGGATGCCCTACGCTCAGCGCTGGGGGAAGATGAAGGACAGCCTAGGAGCCGGACGCGGCATTTGCTTGCTTCTTTTTGATGTTCAAGTTGCCATTTCTTGGAATGAAGCCTGAGAATTTTGAAACATCATATTTAAAAAAGGGGGGATATTTCTCTCTGCGTTTCCTCGTTTGAAGTCTCTCTTTCTGAATGGGGTTTCGCAAGGAGCCAAACGCTCTGCACCGCCCCGAGGCGCCATAGAGCTAGATGGCGAGGACCTGCCGCCTCAGGGGAACTCGATTTTTAGCTGTCGGCCCCGCTCAGGGGTTCCGACCGCAGCATGACATCATAGCATGGGGTCTCGGGAGGCCCCAGGGCCTCTTGAGGCAGCACATGAAGGAACGGAAAGGGGGATCGCTCGAGCGTCAAAGGGGGCTCCTAAGCAGCACGATTTAGGAGCCTTACCTGGTCGTCCCCCTGATGTCATCCTTGGTTTCCGGTCGGCATCAGGAGTGTTGGAGCCTCGCGCCGTGAAGTGCGTCCTTCATTTTCGATCCTACCTAGTGGTGTTGGGGAAATGCATGGGACTGGGACCTGACGAGGTAGAGCAGTTTGAGCGCCGAAAAAGGGGGCTCCTGGGTAACGTGCCTCGAGAGCCTTACCGGTCATAATGCCACTCGACTTCCTGGTGTCGTCCATGGTTTCCGGTCGGCATCAGGAGTATCAAGGCCATGCCCCGTGAAGCACGTCCTCTCCAGGCATACCTAACGGTGGTGGGGAAATGTGCAGGGCTGGGACCTATAGACGTAGAGTGCCGAAAGGGTCCCCAGACGATTCAACAGGCAAGAAGAAAATATCCCGGAATGAGTCACAGCTTGACGGAAGAGCCCGTCTCGCCTCGCAACACACAGGATCGCCAGCATCATACAAAGCTAAGTACACTATCAAACCCATCAGGAGCCTCCTGGCCTAATAACAACCCCGAGGATGAGATACGGGCTGCACACGCTAACCTAAGAATGTAGGAACTATGGCTACTACACGCGACTGCCGAGGACCCTGAGGGACGAAACAACAAAGGAGGCGACACGCGAGGAGGGGCTCGATCGTGATGAGCCACAAGGCCTAGGGCCCTGGGGCATCGGATGTGATTCACACCTCGGGGGAAGAGCCTCACGGGGGCCATGTCGGGGGCTGACGCAGGGCCACGACCATGGTGGCACCAACCAACACCACAACTAGCAAAACGAGGAAGAAAAGCAAGATGACAAAGGTAACATGCAAAAGATTAACACCCCACGAGACAAGATTCTTGTTCGAGCGTTACATGAACCAGTAAAGGGGAACGGACGATGCCTAAGGGGCGGAGTCGCCGTTGCCGCCCACGCTGCCGGCCGGCTCGGCGTCGGAGCCGTCCTCCTTGCTCGAGGAGGGTACCTGGATGAACCGGTCCACCATGGCCTCCATGAGCGGGCGCGTCTCGTCCCGATGGGGACACTGGAGCTGGTCAGGCACCTGCTCTCCAAGGTGCTGGAGGTCGAGCTGCAGGGCGAGGCGGCACAGGTTGGAGTAGATGAGAGTCAAGGCAAGGTCTAGAGGATCTCGCGCGTTGGACGCACTGTCCCTGTTGACGCGAGAGACGCCGGTCCCCAACGTCTCCGCCACCTTTCGGAAGAACTCAAGGTAGCCCCCGTTGCCGCGCACGTGTGGAAGTGTATGGCAGCGCAAAGGCGGTGGAATACTTACTCGTCGACCAGGGCCCACCGCTGGCAAACTCGCGCCGACATTGAGGGCCGCCCCCTGCCCCTGCTGCTGCCTCCAGAGGAGGACGAAGGATCCGGAGGAGCCGGCCACTTCCCTGCACCTACATCGCTCCCTCTGGACTCCATGAAGGACAGGGGGACAAGAAGGAAAGAGGTTTTTTTGCTCGCGAAGCAAAGGAAACAAGGGGAAGCCTCAAGAGTACAATACCCTTTCCCTAGCTAGGGATGGGGCGAATTTATAGGTGTAACCGCAACCACGAGGCGTCATGGGAGAGCAGGCATCACACGCCCCTCGGGCGACGCGAGGCGGTTCGGACAATCCGGTTCCATCCACGTCGCCTCTCCTGCCCTCTAAAGGGTAGCATCCGCGCGGCCTGCAGCAACAACAACACTTGATGGGACACAATGATGGCCTATGTTGCGCCCAAGCGTCGTGTCAATCCAACTGGGTGTGTTTCCGGATGCCCTCGGGGAGAGGGGGCGCCACCGCCGAGGCGTTTGACGCGTGTCAAGCATGGCCCGCATGGGTTTGGGGCCCTGCGGCACTTCGAACCGTCCTCGAGGCTTCACTCGTAAGCCAATTCGAGCGTGCCTTGCCCTCGCGCCCCTCTCGATGTCTCTTGATCTCCCTCACTCCCTTGAAACCCCCACACTAGTACCCTTGCTCTCCCTGGCCTCCTTCGTCTTCCATGGCCGAAGAACGCCAGCGGCCTCTTCTCAAAAATCCCAACCATGCCCAGCTCCCCCTCATCCCTAACTACTCTGGGTCCCATCCTCACCATCGCAGGCCCCTCCCATAGTCTCTGTTCCTCCCTAGAGCATCATGCGCTCGAGACCAGTGGTGGCCGATGGCTTCCTTCGCGGCCCTCTGGCCGACGCCTTTGTGGCCTTCTCCTGCTGGCGCGCCGCAAAGGGATGGAAGCAAACCAGATGTCCGAGCTCGCCGGTGTGCTTGGCCTCACCGGGGGTGGCCTCTGTCACCAAGGCGAGTGCCGACGGCACTGGCCTACACCTCCCCTGCCCCTTCTTTGCTAGAGTAGGAGGAGGAAGGAGGCCCTGCAGACGGGGCCCACCAGTCAGTGACCGTAGAGGCCGTGCCCACTCTTAAGTGGAAACGGCTTCCACGGAACGTATTTTCATGAAAGTAAAGCATATCATCTGTAATACGCTTTCGACGTGGCCTCCTCCAGCCGGATGAGCCACTCGGCCGGCCCGGTTAGTTATCCTGTGCCCTATGCGCCTTATAGCAACTAGGTATAAACCCTTTTTTCATTTTCATTTTTCTAGAGAATTGAAAAATTCATATTATTTCCTAGGAAGCTCCAACTTGATAATTCAAATTTCTACAACAACAACAACAACAACAACAAAGCCTTTAGTCCCAAACAAGTTGGGGTAGGCTAGAGGTGAAACCCATAAGATCTCGCGACCAACTCATGGTTCTGGCTCATGGATAGCAAGCTTCCACGCACCCCTGTCCATGGCTAGTTCTTTGGTGATGCTCCAGTCCTTCAGATCTCTCTTTACGGACTCTTCCCATGTCAAGTTCGGTCTACCCCGGCCTCTTTCGACATTATCAGCATGCTTAAGCCGTCCGTTGTGCACTGGGGCTTCTGGAGGCCTGCGCTGAATATGCCCAAACCATCTCAGACGATGTTGGACAAGCTTCTCTTCAATTGGCGCTACCCCAACTTTATCTCGTATATCATCATTTCGGATGCGGTCCTTCCTTGTGTGGCCACACATCCATCTCAACATGCGCATCTCTGCCACACCTAACTGTTGCACATGTCGCCTTTTAGTCGGCCAACACTCAGCGCCATACAACATTGCGGGTCGAACTGCGTCCTATAGAACTTGCCTTTTAGCTTTTGTGGCACCCTCTTGTCACAAAGAATGCCAGAAGCTTGGCGCCACTTCATCCAGCCGGCTTTAATTCGACGGTTCACATCTTCATCGATATCCCCATCCTTCTACAACATTGATCCCAAATATCGAAAGGTGTCCTTCTGAGGCACCACTTGCCCATCAAGGCTAACATCCTCCCCCTCCTCGTTCCTAGTAGTACTGAAAGCGCATCTCATGTACTCAGTTTTAGTCCTACTAAGTCTAAAACCTTTCGATTCCAAGGTTTGCCTCCATAACTCCAACTTCCTGTTGACCCCCGTTCGGCTCTCATCGACTAGCACCACATCGTCCGCAAAGAGCATACACCATGGGATATCTCCTTGTATATCCCTTGTGACCTCATCCATCACCAAGGCAAAAAGATAAGGGCTCAGATAATTCAAATTTCTACAATCTCCTAAAAATACCCCCTGTTATTTGGTGCAACTCACATATTTTTGCACCACACATTTTTGTACTGTTCCAGTTCTAATTCAAATTTGAACTATGTGATGTGCCTCTTGTAAAATCCCTAGGGGATTCAAATCATCTCCAAACGGAGTGACTCAAACTATGGTCTAATTTACGAGATTTTTTCCTTACACTTCCTCTGCTATGTCAAATATTGAACCATTTCTTCATATGCGATCCACTTTGCAAATCCCTAAGAAATACATCCCAACTCCAAATCCTATGAAACCACTTTCTAAATTCTTCTAAAAACATTACCTATTTGATGAGTGCCTCCACTCATTTTTATTAAAAAATTCTGTGGACATCTTATAAGATAATCGTTTCCTTCATTTCCACCATTAAAAACTCCCCCTCGACCCACATCCATAAAAACCTCCTTGGTTATTTGTCTCATGACCAGAGGTGTCCTAGAAAAATAAAACTCCAATTTATAGAGCACTTCTATTTCTCTTCTTGTTGTGTTGCTTATTGTCGTTGTTTCCGGCGAAGGTTGACAAAGTAGATGAAGTGCTCGGAGTGGACGAGAAGTGTGTGAAGACCTCAAAGACTTTGCTGAGCCAGGCAAACATTCATTTGACCATGACTATGAACCCTATTATTTGCATAGCATATAGCACTTATTTCCATGATGTTGATCATGTTGATGTGGTGTCCCCCCCTTCAGTGTGATGCCTCCGATACTTTACGGTTGATACTTGCATCGTGCATGACCCTACCATTATTACGAGGGTTGTGCGGGTGGGAGTAGTTAGTTTGCTAATAGTTGCTACGCAAGTGGGTTGGGAATATGCATGGTGATGGAAACAAAACTAATTTAAAAGAGTTTTCGAAAACACCGTCGGGTGCCACTAGTGCTCGAGGGAGATGATGATGAGCTAGGTAGGATCTTGTTAAAGAAGTGGTGTATCAAAGCAAGTGAGTATTTGGGGTTTTAGAAAAAATATTGGTGTAAGTTGCGACCGTTATTCCAACCTTACATGTACGGCCACTGTGGGGACCCCGACTCATAAGTCGTGATCACCGATTGTACGTGCACAGTGTGTTGGAAATATGCCCTAGAGGCAATAATAAATTAGTTATTATCATATTTCCTTGTTCATGATAATCGTTTATTATCCATGCTATAATTGTATTGATCGGAGACTTAAATGCATGTGTGGATACATAGACAAAACCATGTCCCTAGTATGCCTCTACTGGACTAGCTCGTTGATCAAAGGATGGTTAAGGTTTCCTAGCCATGGACATGAGATGTCATTTGATAACGGGATCACATCATTAGGAGAATGATGTGATGGATAAGACCCAAACTACAAACATAGCATATGATCGTGTCAGTTTATTGCTACTGTTTTCTGCATGTCAAGTATATGTTCCTATGACCATGAGATCATGCAACTCACGGATATCGGAGGAGTGCCTTGTGTGTATCAAATGTCGCAACGTAACTGGGTGACTATAAAGGTGCTCTACAGGTATCTCCGATGGTGTCTGTTGAGTTGGCATGGATCGAGACTGGGATTTGTTACTCCGTGTGACGGAGAGGTATCTCGGGGCCCACTCGGTAATGCAACATCACAATAAGCCTTGCAAGCAATGTGACTAATTGTTAGTTGCGGGATCTTGTATTATGGAACGAGTAAAGAGACTTGCTAGTAACGAGGTTGAACTAGGTATGGAGATACCGACGATCGAATCTCGGGCAAGTAACATACCGAAGAACAAAGGGAACGTTATACGGGATTAACTGAATCCTTGACATAGAGGTTCGACCGATAAAGATCTTCGTAGAATATGTAGGAACCAATGTGGACGTCCAGGTCCCGCCATTGGTTATTGACTGTAGAGGTGTCTCGGTCATGTCTACATAGTTCTCGAACCCGCAGGGTCTGCACACTTAAGGTTCGGTGACGTTTCGGTAGTGTAGAGTTATGTATGGTGGTGACCGAGAGTTGTTCGGAGTCCCGGATGAGATCCCGGACGTCACGAGGAGCTCCGGAATGGTCGAGAGGTAAAGATTCATATATAGGAAGTCCCAGTTTGGTCGCCGGAAAAGTTTCGGGCTCATCGGTAGTGTACCGGGAGTGCCGGTAGTGTACCGGAGGACCTCCGGGAGGGGTATTTCGACCCCAAGAGGACCATGGGCTGTGAGAGGTTAATTACCAGCCCTTAGTGGGCTGGGAAAACAGCCACAAAGGCCCATGGCGCAGGGAGAAAAAGTCCTAAAGGAAAAGGTGAAAAAATCAGCCAATAGGAGGCAATCCTACTCCAACTAGGATTGGAGGTGAAGTAGGATTGCACTCCACCTCCTATTTCGGCTGAACCAAAGGACTTGGCTGCCTCTCCTCTCCTCCTATATATACTGGTGGAATAGCTAGGGTTTGGCACACAATTACGGCCACGTGCTACCCGTTCCACCGGTGCTCCTCTAGATCGGATTTCTGCAGCGCTTAGGCGAAGCCCTGCCGGAATTGCTCCACCACCACCATCACCGGAGCGCCGTCACGCTGCCGGTGAACTCTCTCTCCTCTCCACCTCCTCTTGCTGGATCAAGACAGTGGAGATCGTCATCAAGCTGCACGTGTGCTGAATGCGGAGGTGCCGTCCGTTCGGCGCTAGATCAGAAGGACCGTGATCGAGATCGCGAGACGGTTCGTGATGAGATCGCGGAACGGATCGTGATGAGTTCGCGGGACAGATCGTGATCAAGATCGTGAGACGGATCGTGATGAGATCGCGGGACGGATCGTGATGGGATCGCGGGACGGATCGTGATGAGATCACGGGACGCTCGGCGATTTGGATCGCGAAGATGTTCGACTACACCAACCGCGTTTCTTAACGCTTCCCGCTTAGCGATCTACAAGGGTATGTAGATCCACTCTCCCTCTCGTAGATGCTCATCACCATGGATAGGTTTGCGTGTGCGTAGGAAAATTTTTGTTTCCCATGCGACGTTCCCCAACAGTGGCATCATGAGCTAGGTTGATGGTTCGATGAGATCTCGAGTAGAACACAAAAGGTTTGTGGGCGTTGATGCTTAGATTGCTTCCTCCCTTGGTCGGATTTTGGTTCAGCGGGATTGTAAGATGAAGCGGCCCGGACCAACATTACTCGTACGCTTACGAGAGACCGGTTCCCTCGATGCAACTTGTTGCTTAGATGGCTTGCGGGTGACAGTTTCTCTCACTTTAGTTGGATCGGATCCGACAAAGGCGGTCCTTGAGAAGGTTGAAAAGCAATCTATGTATCACCGTTATGGTTTATGCGTAGGTGAGAATCGTTCTTGCTAGATACCCGTAGCAGCCACGTAAAACATGCAACAACAATTAGAGGACGTCTAACTTGTTTTTGCAGGGTATGTTGTGATGTGATATGGGCAATTACATGATGAGATATATGTGATGTATGAGATGATCATGTGATGTATAGAATTTCACGACTTGCATGTCGTTGAGTACGGCAACCGGCAGGAGCCATAGGGTTGTCTTTAATTATTGTATGACCTGCGTGTCAATCATTAAGCGCTATGTAATGCTTTACTTTATCGCTAAGCGGTAGCAATAGAAGTAGAAGCAGGGCTGGCGCCACAACCCCAATGGCAACACATTGATGGAGATCAAGATGATGGAGATCATGGTGTTGTGCCGGTGACGATGGAGATCATGCCGGTGTTTCGAAGATGGAGATCTTAAACACAAGTTCATGGCCATATCATGTCACTTATGAATTGCATGAGATGTTAATCCTTTTATGCACCTTGTTTTGCTTAGTACGGCGGTAGCATTATAAGGTGATCCCTCACTTGAATTTCAAGATGAACTGTGTTCTCCCCGAGTGTGCACCGTTGCGAAAGTTCGTCGTGTTGAGACACCACGTGATGATCGGGTGTGATAGACTCTACGTTCACATACAACGAGTGCAAGCCAGATTTGCACGCGCAGAACACTCGGGTTAAACTTGACGAGCCTAGCATGTACAGACATGGCCTCGGAACACGAGAGACCGAAAGGTCGAACATGAGTCATATAGTAGATATGATCAACATAATGATGTTCACCATTGCAGCCACCTCAACTCACGTGATGATCGGACTTGAGTTGGTGAATTTGGATCATGTATCACTCGAATGATCGGAGGGATGTCAATTTGAGTGGGAGTTATTAAGTAATATGATTAATTGAACTCATTATCATGAACATAGTCAAAGTGTCTTTGCAAATTATGTTGTAGATTACTAGCTTGCACTGTAGCTCCCTTAAATTTGTATATGTTCCTAGAGAAATAGAGTTGAAAGATGATGGTAGCAATATTGCGGACTGGGTCCGTGATATGAGGATTGTCCTCATTGCTGCACAGAAGGCTTATGTCCTTAATGCACCATTCGGTACGCCACCCCCTCTAGCGTCGTCTGTAGATGTTGTGAACATCTGACAGGCACGTTCTGATGACTACTTGATAGTTTAGTGCGTCATGCATTACGACTTAGAATTGAGGCTCCAAGACGTTTTGAATGTCACGGAACATACGAGATGTTCTAAGAGCTGAGATTGTGATCTCAGGCTCGTGCCCGTGTTATGAGATATGAGATCTCAAACAAAGATTCTTTGCTTGCAAGACGAAAGAGAATAGCTCAATAGTTGAGCATGTGCTTAGATTGTCTAGGTGCTATAATCGCTTGAATCGAGTGGGAGTTGATCTTCCAGATAAGATAGTGATTAATATAATTCTCCAAGTCACTATCACTAAGCTACTAGAACTTGGTGATGAACTATAAATTGCCAGGGATAGAAATGATTCCTGACCTGCTCGCGATGTTTTGACACCGCGAAGGTAGAAATCAAGAAGGAGCATCAAAGTGTTGATGGTTAGTAAAACCACTAGTTTCGAGAAGGGCAAGGGCAAGTAGGGAAACTTCATGGATGGCAAGTCAGTTGCTGCTCCAGTGAAGCAGCCCAAAGTTGAACCTAAACCCGAGACTGAGTGCTTCCATTATGAGGAGAACGGTCACTGAAGCGGAACAACCCTGGATACATGGTAGATAAGAAGGCTGGCTAAGTCGACAGAAGTATATTTGATATGCATGTTATTGATGTGTACCTTGCTAGTACTCCTAGTAGCACCTGGGTATTGAATACCGGTTCGGTTGCTCGAAATAAAAGCTACGGAATAAACGGAGAACTAGCTAAGGGTGAGGTGACGATGTGTGTTGGAAATGTTTCCAAGGTTGATATGATCAAACATCGCACGCTCTCTCTACCTTCAGGATTAGTGACGAACCTAAATTTTATTTGGTGTTTTGCATTGAAGCATGAACGTGATTAGATCATGTTTATTGCAACACGGTTATTCATTCAAGTTAGAGAATAATGGTTATTCTGCTTACATGAATAAATACCTTCAATGGTCATGTACCCAGTAAGGATGGTTCATTGAATCTTGATCGTAGTAATACACATGTTCATAACAATGATGCCAAAAGATGCAAAGTTAATAATGATAGTACCACATACTTGTGGCACTGCCGCTAAATGTCATATTGGTATAAAGCGCATGAAGAAACTCCATGTTGATGGATCTTTGGACTCATTCGATTTTGAATCGGTTGAGACATGCGGACCATGCCTTTTGGTAAGATGACTAAACCCCGTTTTCTGGCTTGATGAAACGGGCAAGTGACTTATTGGAAACAATGCATGTTGATGTATATGATCCAATGAGTGTTTATAGCTTGCAGTGAATATCATTGTTTTCCTACCTTCACTGATGATTTGAGTAGATATAGTGTATATTTACTTAATGAAAGACAAATATGAATTGTTTGAAAGTTTCAAAGCAAAGTTCAGAGTGAAGTTTAAAGATCATCGTGACAAGAAGATAAAAATTTCTGTGATATGATCATGGAGGTGAATATCTGGGTTACGAGTTTGGCATACAAATTTAGACAATGTGAAAGTTGTTTCACAACTCACGCCACCTGGAACACCATAGTGTGATGGTGTGTCCGAACGTCGTAGTCATGCCTTATTTGATATAGCACATACTATGATGTCTCTTATCGTTTTAATACTATCGTTTTAGGGTTATGCATTAGAGACAACTACATTCACTTTAAAATTGGGCACCATCTAAATCCGTTGAGATGACACCGTGTGAATTATGGTTTGATAGAAACCTAAAGCTGTCATTTCTTGATGTTTGGGGCTGAGAAGCTTGTGTGGAAAATGTTTTCACCTAATGAGCTCAAACCCAAAGCGGACAAATGCATCTTCATAGAATACGCCAAGAACAGTTGGGTATACCTTCTATCTCAGATCCGAGTGCAAAGTGTTTGTTGCTGGAATGGATCCTTTCCTGAGAAAAGGTTTCCCTCGAAAGAATTGAGTGGGAGGAAGATAGAACTTGATGAGGTTATTGAACCTTGTTTCAATCAGAGTAGCGCAGCGCAGAAAGTTGTTTCTGTGAAGCCTATGTTAGTTGAAGAAAGAAGTTAATGATAATGATCATGAAGCTTCGGATCAAGTTACTATCGAACCTCGTAGGTCGACAAGGACGTGTACTGCTCTTGAGTGGTACAACAACCCTGTCTTAAAGGTCATGTTGTTGGACAGCGATGAACCTACGAGCTATGGAGAAGCGATGATGGGCCCGGATTCCGACAAATGGATGAGACCATGAAATCCGAGATAGGATCCATGTATGAAAACCAAGTATAGACTTTGGTAGACTTGCTCGTTAGACGGCAGGTCGTTGAGTACAAATGGACCTTTAGAATGAAGACAGACATTGATGGTGAATGTCACCATTTGTAAAGCTCGACTTGTTGCAAAGTTGTTTGTGACAAGTTCAAGGAGTTGACTGCGATGAGGCTTTCTCACTCGTAGCGATGCTAAAAGTTTGTTGGAATTATGTTAGCAGTTGCTGCATTTTCAATTATGAAATCTAGCAGATGGATGTCAAAACATCGTTTCCTTAATGGTTTACTTAAGGAAAGGTCGTATGTGATACAACCAGAAGGTTTTGTCAGTCCTAAGGATGCTAAAAGATGAGCAAGCTTCAGTGATCCTTCTATGGACTGAAGCAAGCATCTCGGAGTTGGAATATACACTTTGATGAGGTGATCAAAGTTTTTGTAGTTTATACAAAGTTTACGAGAAACTTGTATTTGCAATAAAGTGAGTGGGAGAACTATAGAGTTTCTGATAAGTATATGTGGTTGACATATTGTTGATCGGAAATAATGTAGAATTTCTGGAAGGCATAAAAGGTTGTTTGAAAAGTGTTTTTCAAAGGAAGACCTGGATAAAGCTACCTAATTGTTGAGAATCAAAATCTATAGAGATAGATCAAGATGCTTGATGAGACTTTCAATGAGTACATACCTTGACAAGATTTTGAAAGAGTTCAAAATGGATCAGCCAGAGAAATAGTTCTCGTCTGATTTGTAAGGTGTGAAGTTGAGTGAGACTCAAAGCTCGACAACGGCAGAAGAAAGAGAAAGGATGAATGTCGTCCCCTATGCCTTAGCCATAGGCTCTATATTATGACATGCTGTGTACCGCACCTATGTGTGCCTTGCCACGAGTCTGTCAAGGGGTACAAGAGTGGTCCAGGAGTGGATCACTGGACAGTGGTCGGAATTATCCTTAGTAACCAGAGGACTAAGGAAATGTTTCTTTATTATGGAGGTGATAAAGAGTTTGTCGTAAAGAGTTACGTCGATGCAAGCTTTAACACCTATCCGGATGACTAGTAGTAGCAATCTGGATACGTATAGTGGAGCGGCCATTTGGAAATAGTACCAAGTGGAGTGTGGTAGCAGTGTTTACGGTTTGACATAGAGATTTGCAAAGTACACATGGATCTGAATATCGCAGACTCGTTGACTATAAGACCTCTCTCACATGCAAAGCATGATCAAGCCCCAAAACTCATTGGGTGTTAGATTCATAACAATGCGAATCACATGGTGATGTGAACTAGATTATTGACTCTAGTGCAAGTGGGAGACTGTTGGAAATATGCCCTAGAGGCAATAATAAATTAGTTATTATCATATTTCCTTGTTCATGATAATCGTTTATTATCCATGCTATAATTGTATTGATCGGAGACTTAAATGCATGTGTGGATACATAGACAAAACCATGTCCCTAGTATGCCTCTACTGGACTAGCTCGTTGATCAAAGGATGGTTAAGGTTTCCTAGCCATGGACATGAGATGTCATTTGATAACGGGATCACATCATTAGGAGAATGATGTGATGGATAAGACCCAAACTACAAACATAGCATATGATCGTGTCAGTTTATTGCTACTGTTTTCTGCATGTCAAGTATATGTTCCTATGACCATGAGATCATGCAACTCACGGATATCGGAGGAGTGCCTTGTGTGTATCAAACGTCGCAACGTAACTGGGTGACTATAAAGGTGCTCTACAGGTATCTCCGATGGTGTCTGTTGAGTTGGCATGGATCGAGACTGGGATTTGTTACTCCGTGTGACGGAGAGGTATCTCGGGGCCCACTCGGTAATGCAACATCACAATAAGCCTTGCAAGCAATGTGACTAATTGTTAGTTGCGGGATCTTGTATTATGGAACGAGTAAAGAGACTTGCTAGTAACGAGGTTGAACTAGGTATGGAGATACCGACGATCGAATCTCGGGCAAGTAACATACCGAAGAACAAAGGGAACGTTATACGGGATTAACTGAATCCTTGACATAGAGGTTCGACCGATAAAGATCTTCGTAGAATATGTAGGAACCAATGTGGACGTCCAGGTCCCGCCATTGGTTATTGACTGTAGAGGTGTCTCGGTCATGTCTACATAGTTCTCGAACCCGCAGGGTCTGCACACTTAAGGTTCGGTGACGTTTCGGTAGTGTAGAGTTATGTATGGTGGTGACCGAGAGTTGTTCGGAGTCCCGGATGAGATCCCGGACGTCACGAGGAGCTCCGGAATGGTCGAGAGGTAAAGATTCATATATAGGAAGTCCCAGTTTGGTCGCCGGAAAAGTTTCGGGCTCATCGGTAGTGTACCGGGAGTGCCGGTAGTGTACCGGAGGACCTCCGGGAGGGGTATTTCGACCCCAAGAGGACCATGGGCTGTGAGAGGTTAATTACCAGCCCTTAGTGGGCTGGGAAAACAGCCACAAAGGCCCATGGCGCAGGGAGAAAAAGTCCTAAAGGAAAAGGTGAAAAAATCAGCCAATAGGAGGCAATCCTACTCCAACTAGGATTGGAGGTGAAGTAGGATTGCACTCCACCTCCTATTTCGGCTGAACCAAAGGACTTGGCTGCCTCTCCTCTCCTCCTATATATACTGGTGGAATAGCTAGGGTTTGGCACACAATTACGGCCACGTGCTACCCGTTCCACCGGTGCTCCTCTAGATCGGATTTCTGCAGCGCTTAGGCGAAGCCCTGCCGGAATTGCTCCACCACCACCATCACCGGAGCGCCGTCACGCTGCCGGTGAACTCTCTCTCCTCTCCACCTCCTCTTGCTGGATCAAGACAGTGGAGATCGTCATCAAGCTGCACGTGTGCTGAATGCGGAGGTGCCGTCCGTTCGGCGCTAGATCAGAAGGACCGTGATCGAGATCGCGAGACGGTTCGTGATGAGATCGCGGAACGGATCGTGATGAGTTCGCGGGACAGATCGTGATCAAGATCGTGAGACGGATCGTGATGAGATCGCGGGACGGATCGTGATGGGATCGCGGGACGGATCGTGATGAGATCACGGGACGCTCGGCGATTTGGATCGCGAAGATGTTCGACTACACCAACCGCGTTTCTTAACGCTTCCCGCTTAGCGATCTACAAGGGTATGTAGATCCACTCTCCCTCTCGTAGATGCTCATCACCATGGATAGGTTTGCGTGTGCGTAGGAAAATTTTTGTTTCCCATGCGACGTTCCCCAACACAGTGATCCTAGAGATCAATGCTCACTGAACACCCAAAAACTGAATAACAAGAGTCTTACATCCATTACATACCGTTTTACTCGAATATGGCCCTTAGGGCCAAGTCTTCATAAACTTGCAGCGGAAATCTTCAACGATAGCATGAACCCATGCCATCTGCCTTAACCCTACAGGCATTCTAACTGGGAAGCGTCCTAGCTCGCATGTACGTCACCAAGGTTATCTTCATCATAACCTGATCTTTCATGCCTGGCCAATAAAATAACCAGTGGCAAGCCAATGAGTACTTTGAATGTACTTGCAAGCAACCCATGTTTGGAACAAGGTGAAACAATGCATGATATAGCACTAATAGGTATTTTGTAGAAAGGTATTTTTGAATGCAATGACATGGTCAAGTAACTAGATAAGCATGCATCAACCATTGGCAGATATCCATATGAACAGGTTACGGGTATCAACATAAGCAGGGGTTGAACATCTCATGTTTATTCATCACATCAAGTCTTCAGACTTGTCTCAAGTATTATACTCCTGTCTCCCAAACACACAAACACACCAAGTTTGCGAAAACATCTGGACGTGGCATAAGCAGCCCACCCAGCTGTCCATGACCGTGCACACGGCTATTTGAATAGTTTTACACTTTGCAAAGGTTGCGCGCTTTACCCACAAGATTCGGGGAACTTCCATGTCATCCAGGACTCGCGGTATATTTCATACCCAAGGTAAGCACCCGAACAATGCCTTTCCCATGGTGATACTAAACAAAGAGTCCACTCATTGGTGCCATCCCTCATGATATACATCACACATATCATCCATGAGGCACGCAATGGTGTGCCTGGTGCTTGTAAAGACAGCGCATGGCCTTCCACTTCCGGGACGACCCCGTCTCGAGAGTGATCACTTCACCCTCGGCACTAGTGATGCAGGCTCCCTGCTAGCACCAACCATAGTAATCAACAAATCCCATCCCATAAGGGGTATCGTTATCGCATATGTAAGGTTGGGACGGTCGACAAATCTTAAACCCTCCATTTTCGAAAACACACCCTCAACTTGTTCCGGCACACCACTTCTTTCTCAAGTGGTTACCCAACTCCTCATCATCTCCCTTGGGCATTAGTGGCACCCGACGGAGTTATAGAAAAGTCTTTCTTTCTTTCCATCACTATGCATAATCCCGATCCCACTTGCATAGCGTCTACTAGCATCCTATCTACACCCACCCACATAACCCGCATAAGGTGGTAGGGTCATGTATGATGCAAGTGTCAATGGTAAAAGTGTCGGAAGCAACTCGTCCGAGTGGTCACTATTCCACCTGATCAAGTATAATGAAAGCAAAGTGCTATAAGACATGAAATGAAAATGGTTTCTTGGCATGGTCAAAGGGCTGCTTGCCTGGCTTAGTAATGACTTCGAGGTCTTCACCCACTTCTTGTCCACTCCGAGCATTTCATCTACTTTGTCGACTATCGCCGGAAACAACCGCAATAAGCAACACAACAAACAGAAAAATAAAAGTGCTCTATAAATAGGAGTTTTATTTTTGAAGGGCTCCTCTGGTCATGAGAAAAATAACCAAGGAGGTTTTTGTGGATGTGGGTCAAGGGGAAGCTCTGAATGGTGGGAATGATGGAAATGATGATCCTTTAAGATGTCAACAGGAAATATTTTCTTAAAAATGAGCGGAGGCACTCATAAAATAGGGCATGATTTTTAGAAACATGTGGGAACTGGCTTCACTGGATTTGGAGTTGGTATGAATATCCTATGAATTTGCAAAGTGAATCATACATGAAGAAATGGTCCAATAATTGACATGGCAGAATAAGTGTAAGGAAAAATTCTCACATACTAACACAAGATTTTAGATGAACCTAGGAACTTTAACCACTACATTTGGAACTACAATGGATGACCTAAAGATTTTACAAGGTGGGCTCTTAATAGCTCAAATTTGAATTTGAATATGAATAGGGCAGAGACTTGTGGTGGAAAATTATGGGAGTAGTATCATTAGATAGGTGGAATTTCTAGGAGTATGTAGAAATTTGAATACTCAAAATTGGAGTGGGTATGAATTTTACAAGTTTCTAGAAAAACAGAAATTGGAAAAAGGGTTTTACCCAATGGGCCATTCATGCACTGGGCGCAAGATAGCCACTGGGCGCACTGGGCCGTCCCAGCCGGGCACGCCCAGGTGCCACGTCGGTGGCGTATTCACCCAAACGCGCCTTCGGTCGGGGAAAACGCCAATACCTGGAGCCGTCTCCACTTAAACCACCAGGCCCGGCCCTTGGGTGGCTCACAGGCGGGCCTAGCCGACAGGGCTTCTCCCACCTCCCGCAAGGGCGAGACAGGGGAGGCAGGGCCGAGCGCTCACTGGCATTGCCCCGGCGGCTCAGACCGCCCTAGGCGAGGCTTCAGCCGCTGGCGAGATCAGGGCGAGGGGATGCACCCCCAGGGATCCTTTCCTCCGCCGGGAAGTGTCAGCTTGAGCGTGGCCTCACCCGCGGCGGATTCCGGCGATGGCGGCCACGGAGCTTGGTGTTTCAGCCACCGGAGGACGAAGTGATGAGCGAGGGAGGGTGGTGGAGGACCTAGAGGTGTCCTTGCATGGTTTGGGGGAGTGGAGGGAGGTGGGTTGGTGCGGATTGAGCCGAGGTCATGGCGGCGCCATTGTGGCCATGGGGAGGGTTGGAGGGCATGAGAGCAAGGGGGCTCGTTCTGGGGAGGTACAAGGGAGTGAGGGAGAGCCAAGGGGGGCGAGAGGGGGGGCTCGAGAACGGTCTTAAGGACGGGGACGTCCAGAGAGAGCTTGGGTGGCCTCGGATGCGCTTTGGGCGCGGCGAGCACGCGTGCCAGAGGGACATTGGAGCTTAGCAAGCGTCGGGGAGGGGAGTGGGAGACAAGGAGGGATTCCCCAATGCATTTTGCTGCTTTATCATGGTCGAACACGAGCTACAGGACAAGCTCAAGGGGCAATGCACCGTTGCTGCATGCCCGCAGCATGGTCACCACGCCAACCCTTGTCCAATGTAACTTTTGGTCACCAAAAAAGTTGTCTAGAGAGAGAGGCATGCATGTAGTTGGGTTCTGGTAAAATTTAGAGTCCTATGGAGCTGGGTAAGGGTGATTTCTACACCAGGTAAGTTGCAGCAGCAAACTTGGGGCTTAGAAAAAGGGGTTTTACTAGAGGGTTCTATGGATAAAACCTTGTCCAATGGTCCTAGGAATGGAGGGAGTACATGCACATCAATTTTCAGCTCAGGAAGATCAATGCACATGGTACTTGTAGTTCAAAGCCTCATTTGCTGCCAAAATGAAGGTTTAGATGAACTGCTCATATTTTCCATATGAGCATGCCACCCTTGGGCTTTGATAGATGCATAAGTATGATTATGAGGTTATGGAAAGGTTTGGGGTCATTAGTATGAACAGAATAGTGGGGGAGGGGAAGGATAGGCCTTTCCATGGTAAAAAGAGAGGGAAAGGAGAGAGTTGCCCCCCAATATTATATCAGAGGCCATGGAAAGATTACTGGAGGTAAATTGGGGTTAGAAGATATGTGGTAAAAAGTTGGAGGGAAGGGAAATCTGTTCGGGTCAACTATGCGTGTCCTCTAGTTTATGGCTGAAGGTGCTTGTGCTGTGATTGGGCTAGTGTGATTGGGCTAGGAAGGGGAATCCTGTGACCTTGAGATTTACCAGGGGTAAATGGTAAGTACATTTGGACCTGATCACAATTTTGGAGATGGTATTCTGAATGTTTGCAATGTAAGCATGGTAAACCATAGGATTCAATAGAATCAGGTTTCTGTAGATCCAGTTGGGTTAACTAATCTCCTTGATTCACAACTTGGTGTAACATCATTATTTGGGGATTATAACATGTCCACAAAGTTTCGGATCAATAAGATAAACTTCACAATGTAAAGTTGATCAAAGTTGGCTCTGGACAGGAATTGTTTTAGGATATTTTGGTGAACCAAAACAATTTGATTGAGATGAAACTTGGCAAGAGGATCACATATATCATGTGTGACACTCTAGAATTTTCCTAGATTTATTTGAGAATATTTCTTATGGAAATATTTCAAATCTTTGAAATAGGCAAAAATGGTTTTGAAGGGCTTTGTCCAATATTTTGAACATGACCATGTGTTTAAACTCTTATATATGGACAATATATGTCCACTGATTTTTCCTAATTTTTCCCAAATATTTTTAAAGTATTTAAATAATTTTTCCCTATAAAACATCATTTATGGCTTTAAGAAAAAGCCATAAAAATAGGAAAATAATCTTTGAAAATAACATTTGGTGGTTTTGGGAAGTCTTATATATATTGGGTTTCAAATATTGTATTTGGGGAAAAAGGATCCACCAAATTTGGGGACTTGCATTGCAAATCTCAAATCAGGGGGTTTTGAAAACCTAATTTAAATAAATGCTTTTTGGCCAAAATAATATTTTGTAAAAATATTTTTAAGTCCTACTCACATGGCATGATCATTGGACAAGATTTGGGATCAAGAAAAAAGGGTTCTTGAGGGTAGGAGAATGTTTTATGAATTATAGAGCACCAGCAAGCAATCAGACAAGCAATCAAATAACACACAAGTCAAGGAGTCAAATGCACTCAAAGTTTTTTAATTGGCCCCAATTTTTGAGTCATGTTAACTTACACATGAGGCAAAACATAGGGTGTGACAACCACGATGGGATGTGGCTTTGTCGATTACTCTGGTCGGTGCTGGCAAAGAGCCCGCATTACTAGTGGAAGGGGTACATGGTCACTCTTGATACGGGGTCATGCCTCGTAGAGCGGCCATGCGCTGTCTTTACAGGCACCACGCACACCGTTGGTCCCTTCATGGATGGTACGATCTGGAGCGAGGCTCGTATGATGTACATCATGAGGGCTGCATACCAATTGAGCGGACTCTTTGTTTAGTGTCACCAGAGGAAAGGCATTGTCCGGGTGCTTACCTCGGGTATGTAATATACCACGAGTCATGAATGACACAGAAGTTCCCCGAGTCTTCTGGGTAATGCGTGCAACCTCTGCAGAGTATAAAATTATTCGAATAGTTGTGTCCACGGTCAAGGACAGTTGAATGACCACTCTTGTGCTACGTCCAGCGTTTTCACAAACCGGTGTGAGTTGCTGACAAAGATGACACTTGGGTTGAGTCGGGTGACTTGACATGACGACTGAACACGATGTGTTCAGGTGGTACTTGAGCTAAGTCGGACGACTTGAATGAAATATCCAAACATGAGATGTTCAACCCCTTGGTTATGTCGATACATGTATCTTTTCATATGGATATCTGCCAACTATTGATGCATGCTTATGCAAGTTACTTAATCATGTCATTGCACTCAAAACTAGCTTTCTACAAAACTTACCTACTTAGTGCTATATCATGCTTTGTTATTTCCTTGTTCCAAACATGGGTTGCTTGCAAGTATGTTCAAAGTACTCATTGTCTTGCCGCTAGTTATTTTATTGGCAGGTATGAAAGACCTGGTTGTGGTGAATATTACCATGGTGACGTACGTGCGAGTTAGGACGCTTCCCAGTCAGAATGCCTGTAGGGCTAAGGCAGATGGCATGGGTTCATGCTATCGTTGAAGATTTCCGTTGCAAGTTTATGAAGACTTGGCCATAAAGGCCATATTTGAGTACAAATGGTATGTAATGGATGTAAGACTCTTTTATTCGGTTTCTGTGTGTTCAGTGAGCATTGATACCTGGGATAACTGTGCACGTACATTCGGTGATCACGACTTATGAGTCGGAATCCCCACAGCGAGGGGCCGTGTCCCCTTACTCATCGTCAGGTGCTGGGGGGTCGTTCATCGCGCCTATCCCCCACCCGCCGGCAGTGTGCACCCTTCGGCCCCGCCGGGCCCAGGTGAGGCCTGCTGCACTCCATGCTCCTCCTCATGCGGATCCCGGTAACTGATCTCGGGTTGCAGCCAAGCCACGATGACCGGGCTCGTAGAGGAGACAACAGGGCACCCCACGCCCGCACCAGCACGCGCCCTCGTGACCCGACGGATCTTCAGCAACCCGAGATGACCAGACGATAGCGTGCGATCCTGCGTAGGAAGCAGATGTGCAGGCATCCAGGTAAGCAAGCAACAACCGTGAGAGTGCGGCGGATCATCGAGGGAGAAACCTGCGTCAGGAAGCATGCACCCCTCTAGGCAGCGGGGGCAGAGGTAGGCAAATTCGTTCTGAGGCCCGACGCAGGAGAGTTTTTGGGCTACGCGTGTAGGGCAACACCCCACCGCTGCCTGGGGGGACATACCTTGGTAACCCCCAGGATGGCTCAGGAGGGGAACCGGGCCCATAAGTGGAGTCCTATGTGCCATGCTACGTCATGCCCAGGCAGGACGGACCGGATCAGGTGCCTACCGCAGACGCCGGCACCCCCGAGGAATAGGGGAAATCTCGGGCGTTCTCCCTGAGCCGGGCCTGAGTCTTCCCGTGAGGATGTAGGATCGAAAGTAGTGCTAGAGGGGGTGATTATACTACTTGACCAAATAAAAATCTACTTTTTCCCAATTTTAATTCTTGGCAGATTTTAGCATTCATAGTATGTCAAGTACACCCTACACATGCATGTCTACGAGTATAGCAGCGGAAAGTAAAGACAAGCATGTAAGTAAATGAAGGGTAGGAAGGTCAAACGCAATTTTCTGACACGATGATTTTGCCCATGGTTCCGATAGGTGGCACTATCGTACATCAAAGTTTATGGAGTCTTCAACCCATGGAGGTTAACGGTTGCGAGAGTCCATGGAGGGCTCTACCCACGGAGGGTTCCACGAAGAAGAAACCTTGACTATACCATGCTGGCCTATGTCCACGGAGGACTAGCATAACTCGGGGTAGATCTTCACGAAGTGGGCGATCTCCTTCCCCTTACAAACTTCTTGGTTCACTCCACAACACGAAGTAGGAGGCTCCCAAGCGACACCTAAGCAATCTAGGAGGCACCACCCTCAAAAAGGTAATAGGCTTGATTGTGTCGATGAACTCCTTGCTCTTGTGCTTCAAGATGCTAGACTCCTCAACACACAATCACTCTCACACAGATTTGGCTTGGTGGAAGAGATTGATTGGGTGGAAAGCAACTTGGGAAGGCTAGAGATCAAGATTCATATGGTAGGAATGGAATGGCATGATCTCAACACATGAGTAGGTGGCTCTCTCTCAAAAAATCAGTAGGTATGAGTGGGGAATGGTTCTGAGTGCTTCTCTTGCGAGTGCATGGTGGAGGAGGGGTATAGGTAGGCATCTCCAAAAATCCAACCGTTACACACAAAATGACCAACTCGGTGACACCGATGTGTTAATCTCGGTGGTACCGAAGTGACCAAAAGGTGGCAACTTTTGAATCTCAGTGAGACCGATATAGGAAACTATAGTTAGATTGCCCAATCTTGGTGACGTCGATCCAACAATCTCGGTAGGACCAATATTGTGAATTTGTGTAACAGAAAGTTGGCAACCTAAACTCAATGGCACCGAAGCAGAATCAGTTGCACCGAAGTGGCTAGGGTTTGGCTGAGTCTGTCTAGGTTCTAGAATCGGTGGCACCAAGTGGAATGTGTTGGTTGCACCAATTTTGGATATTTGGCTTTGGACAGACTTTTGTGAAAGAGCTTGTGGGTATATGTGGTGACTATCACTTGTGCACGTATGAGCATTTTGTTCACCAAGATAACGTTATCCCCTTTTAATAGTATTTGATTTCCTATGGACACAAAATGATTTGTCACAAAAGGTAAAATGTAGAGTCCTTTGCTTGAAGCTTTGCCAATGTATTTCCTTGCATCTTGGGGTATTCCACAATCCTTTTGCCAACCCATCATTGAACTTTTCCTAAAATATATTTAGTGGAAACATTAGTTCAATGACATATATGTTGTTATTAATAACCAAAACCACCAAGGGAGCAAATGTGCTTTCAATCTCCCCATTTTTGGTAATTGATGACAACATATAGATCAAAGCTTCAACATATGATATAATCAATGAATATAATCGTCTCTTTGAGAGTATGTGATAAGTAAGAGCTCCCCCTAAATCTGTAAATTATTTTTAAGTTTGCGTTTGAATGCAAATGCACAATCGATTAGGTACATGGGGCACTTCTTCCATGTCACATACAACTTGGTGGTGTGCGAGAGTAATAAGAGTTAACAACATAGCACAACACATCAAGCAAAGTGAATGATCATCACATAATCATCAAAAGATAGGAAATAGTAGCAACACACATAAAAACATATGATCAAACATAAACACAAGTATCTCACATCCAAACCAAAAGACCAATTTTTTGTAAACACCAGCAAATAAAAACAGACGCTATCTCAGTCGAAGCCTAAGATGTATATACAACTTCTCCCCCTTTTGCCAAAAATTACCAAAAATTTCGAAGAGATATAGCTAATCATTCTTTTGTAGCTGATCTCCTCTGGTAGTCGATGTCGGAGTCGAGAGAACTGCATCGGCGAAGACTTCCGCTAAAGTCCTGGATGGAGGTGGAGTAAATACCGGAGGCACTGGAGCTGATGGACCTGATGTCACTGTGGCTAGAGCAGAAGATGAAGGCCTAGTCTCTAGAGCTGGCACTATAGGTGTCCCGGCCTTAGTAGTGTACTGGGTAGTAGTCCTGACAAGTGCACTATCCTCCTCATCATCAGAAGGCTCAGACTCTAAAGAGGTGCAATAGATTGGGGCTTGATCAACCTCCTACTTTAGCTCATTGACTGTCTTAGAAATCCCATCTACCCTATCATTAAGGTTCCTGACGCCTTCGAGGGGGCGGGGGCGTCGCCACTCGAGTTGCTGATGCATGCGGATCCAGGCCCATAGGCATTTGGGGCCCGTCGCGCTTTGGGTCGTCTACAAAGCTTCGCCCCGAAGTTGCCTCGAGCGCACATTGGACCTGGGTGCTATTGTCGGCATTCTGAGAATAGGGGTACCCTATCCTGCCTGCCTGCGGTCCAGGACCTGGCCCACCTCGTCAACTAGGCGTGGCCTGGCACAGCTCAACATGATACAAGGCCCTCCCGAGGATGCTAGGCTCGCAAGGAAGAGCGGTAACAAGACCAACAAGGACGGGCCTCCTCAGGACCCCTCCTGAGCGGCGGAGATCTCTATGCAAGGCCCTGCCTCAGAGTCAAGGATGACGCAAGGAAGGACATGCAGGTACCAGAGCGCCAGGCGGCACAGTTTCCCCTTTGGTGCAAAGGGGGCACGGACCTACACAGGTTCCCAAAGCACCGCCCAAAGGTTTCCCTTCTTGTGCAACAAGACCACGACCGCGAGCCCCGCAGGGCGGATGTCATCGCCGAGCCCACTAGTGCATCACCAGCAGCTACTTTGCAGGCGAATACCGTCTTTGGACATGGCACGGATGTAGTCCTATCCCCCTTCAAAATTGGCCCTTGTGGGATTCCTTCCCGCCATCGAGATAAGGGAAGAGGACCTGGGACACTAGAAGAAGGGGACCAGCGTGTGGCAGTGCAGCCCAGGGGTGCCGTCTGAGCGACGCGGCTAGCTCGGCGTTCGACGCGGCCCAGGGGCGCCGTTTGCGCGACGCGGCTAGCTTAGAGTTCGGCACGAGCCCGACGAGCGTTAGACATCGGAGCGTCAAAGTGGATAAGGAGCGCGGCTTGAGGGATACTTCGACACGCCCCCTACCTGGCACGTCAAATGTCGGATTTCGCTCTCCGCAAAACCACAAGAAGTTCGAACACAGGGGCGTGTGCAAAGATCCCCTGCAGGCTCACCCTACCTAGCTCGCTACTCGTTGATTTCTATGATGAACTTGCACGATGATGAGGAAGAATATGCACAAGATGATTTACCCAGGTTCAGGCCGCTGCGAAGCGTAATACCCTACTCTTGCTTTGGTGGATTGCCTCACGGCGATAATTTTTTTCATAACTAGTACGGATTTTGTACCAAATTAGAAAAGAGCTATAGCATTTGAAATTTTTCAAAATTAGTACCCCGTCGGCCAGCACCAGGCCGAATAGGGGCCCATCGGCCAGCACCAGGCCGAAGAGGGGCCTGTCGGCCAGCACCCGGCCGAAGAGCCCCCTGTCGGCTAGAGGGGGCCGAAGAGCCACCTATCGTCTAGAGGGAGGCCGATGGGCCCCTGGAAAAGGCCCAGGGCTTCTTTCTTCCTCCTCCGACCACTCGTTTCACCCTCGCCCGTGTAGTAGCCTGCTCCTCTCCACCTCTCACTCCCGTTGCTCTCCGGTGCTTCCACCGCCTCACCGATCTCTTTGCTCGACCACCCATGTTGTTATCGTACCCACGTAAACAATAGATCAAGGCGCTCTCCACCGGCCTACAGTATTTTTTTGGCTTCCAACTCAATCGAATGAGAACTCTCAAGTTGGTAGTGGATTTAGTTCTTATTGGTCACCGTCCGTCTGCAGGTAAATGGCTTGCCCATTTTGCCGACCTCCAGGTGGCCCTTGTGCTGCCGTTGATTCCGGTGCATTTGTATTTATGGTGGTGCTGGATCGTCGATGTTCAAGACGTGTTCTAAGATTCTATGTCTTGATTATATGACTGTGGCATATTCGAATGCCTTTGTTTATATGATTATGATGTTTGCTTCCATTCTTGTTGTAGTATGTTCCGTGCAGTGTTAGATCACATCTTGCTCGGTACATTGAGGAGTGCAGAGCTTTAGCTATTTGGAGAGGTGACACAGATATTGATCTTGCTCTGCACAACAGTAAGGGTAACTTATACCATGTTATATTTACACATGGTAGGATGATTAGTAAATTCCATGGTCCTTCGTGGGAGGAACTTGTGAATGATTATGGTCTCCGCCGTAGTGACATGATGACTGTTATGCTTTAGCACTATGGAAATTATATTAGTGTCGAATTTCATTGGGATGGTGTTATGTTGTTTCCTTTACCCCATGTTGGTAAGATATTTGTTTTTGACTGATTTTCAGATTTGTTTCAGCTTATACATTTTGCTGTTCATCTGAGTTAGTAAAATCATTTTTTGTAGCTCTTGAGGATCTGAGTGAAACTGAGAGGGAACTTGTTGACAGCTGTTTTTACAGTCGTGGTGTCACTCTGAATTATCATCAAATGTATGTCATGTCGCAGCAGCTCTTTGATGACAACTAAATACTGTGTACTCCTTTTGTTCATAGGATGGATCACATGAATGTTATTTCTCTACATATGGTAAGCTTTGGTTTTTGGTTTTTATTATTTGTTTATTCTTTGCTGGTTCATAGGATGGATCATATAACTTGCTTATTTTTGTTAGGTTATTCCTACCATGGTTGTTAGGAGTTTGATGGAATTTGTGGCTATTCCTAGGACTAGTTCTTTAACTCTTGAAATTACTTTGGATTCAGAAGATGATGATATATTTGTGAGCATTCCTTGTTCCTACTTCAGTGGCTTGGGTGATCGAATGGTGTTGAAGAAGGAAGGTTTCGGTAATTTTCTGCTGGCATCGTCTATTGAAGTCAACAATTTGGTGCTCGTAACATTCAAACAACATGAATAGGAGCTAGCTATTGTTTTCAGCTATCTGCCATAGTGAGAAAGAAAGAAAGGGCTCGTGCAGCCCAGGCAGCAGAAAATGTCCACGTTGTACTTAGTAGATTTATATTCTTGTATCTTAATTTTAGCAAGTTGTATCTTAATTTCAGCAAGTTGTATCTTAATTTCAGCAAGATGTATATTAATTTCAGCAAGCCATACTATTCCCCTTATTATTTTCCGCCATATTGTGCCGCCACCTTTTCCCACCATTCTCTGCCACCACTTTCCTTCCCGCCATTCTCTCTTGCCATTCTGTCCTGCCTTTCTCTCCCACCATTCTCTCCCGCCATTCTCTCCCGCCATTTTCTCCTGCCAAGTACTACCGCCAAATTTTCCAGCCCGATTTCCTGCCATTGCTATTGTCATCTGCCTATAAAAGGAGGCATTGTATCTGCCTTCCTCCATCGGCCACCAACACTCGAAAAAACCAGCACGGTAGTCATTATGAGTTTGCCTTGTTCGGATCAAAGCATTAAGCCTAGCAAATGGAAGAGTGCGAAGTTGCCTCAGGGGGTGGAAGCAGTTCGTTGTTGGTGCGGGGATCTCTACAAGGTGAAGGAGGTGACAGATTTATCAGATTGGTTGGGCATGAAGTTTTTCATGTGCGCTAATTATGAGGAAGATCCACCCGTTGGTCCTTCACCGTACATCACGCCTCCGGTATGTTTCAGTCACCTAGAATAAACACGTTGTTGATATTTTTGTTGATTTGATTTTTATATTTCTGTTTCTTTTGTAGTCTCCTCCGCCCCTGTGCAAGTACTATCGTTGGATAGACATGAAAATGCCGAATTGGGCGGTGACTGAGATACGTGAAAGAAGTCCTCGTGCATTGGCAAGTTTGGACTTGGAGGAGCGCTGCGACAAGGTGGCAGTAGAGGAGAAAGCAGAGCACGAGAGAGCTTGGCAAGAGTACTGTGTGGAGTAGAGGGATTTTCTTGCTGAGATGAAGAAGAAAAACCAAGAACCAACTTCGACTGGCAGAGGTCTACCGGCAGCGAGAGGAGGCCCGTGAGGTTGAGAGGCAGAGAAAGAAAGAAAGGGCTCGTGCAGCCCAGGCAGCAGAAGAAGCTGTAGATGGAAAAGGAAAATATCCACGTTGGACTCAGTAGATTTATATTCTTGTAACTCAATTTCAGCAAGTTGTATCTTAATTTCAGCAAGTTGTATCTTACTTTCAGCAAGTTGTATCTTAATTTCAGCAAGTTGTATCTTAATTTTAGCAAATTGTATCTTAATTTCAGTGAGAAGCGTGATACTTGCCTCTTGTGCAACTGCATTGGTTCTATCCCTCCACTTTCTCTCCCGCCAGTTTCTCTCCCACCACTTTCTCTCCCGCCAATTTCTCTCCCGCCATTCGTTCCCGCCATTGTCTTTCCCGCCTTTCTCTCCCGCCACTTTCTCTCCCACCTATATAACCACATTCGCATCAAGGAGGGTGAGCAGGCCCTTCCTTTCCCTTTCGCTCCGCCATCCTTCCGCTCTCGCCATCCTTTCATGGAGATGTCTCGTCCTCCTCATCCTCACTATCCTTTTGATCGTAGTTTTCACAAGGGTATGTCCGACCGTCTTCTTCGTCTAGATGCCAATTTCAAGGTGAATGATAGATTAGTTTCATGGGAGGAACTCATTAGTAGTGACTTCATAATGAATGAGTTGGCTCACCAATTAGCTAGGAGTGGGTGGCCTCCCAGGACTTTTGAGGAGATACGGAAAGAACTTCTGAGGTTGCACGTCAGATGGCAAAAGCAACTACACAAGGGTGATGCTCATCTCAGGATTGCTGTGAATAATTCAGGTTTATGGTCAGCAGAAAGTGAGGACGAGGACGACCTCTTCATGACGAGCAGCAAGGTGAAGAGTTCTGCATCGAAGGGCAAGAGTTCTGCATCAACAAAGGGGAAGAGTTCTACATCAACGAAGGGGAAGAGTTCTGCATCGACGGAGGATGAAGATGATGTCTTCATGCCAAATACCAAGGTGAAGACGATCGCACAGTCGATGGGCAACAATTCTGCAGCGACAAAGGGGAAGAGATCTGCATCGACGGAGGAGGATGATGATGCATTCATGTAATACGTTTCTCATGTAGTACTATTTTCTGTAGTGGTGTTTTATGTAGTGCATTTTAATTAAGTTGTAATGTTTAATTAAGTTGTAACATTTAATTCAGTCTTAATGTTTAATTCAATTGTACTTTTTAATTCATTTGGACGTATTTGTTTGCGTTATTGTTTTTCTCTCTCCAAACCAAATAAGTCTCAACCATAAATATGTCGCATACATGAATATATCCGATACATAGAGGCTAAATATGTCAAATACATGAATTTGTCTGATACATAAAGGCTACATATGTCTCATACATAAATAGATAGTCATGTCCCGTACGTAGATGACCATATCACTGCTGGGGCTTGCGACGAATCTTGGGCTTCCTCGGACGTGGACCGGGAGGCGATAAGCACCGAGGCGGTGGACGAGTGTCATGATCACCACGACCATAGAACACCTCGTCCGTCGGTGTCGGTGTCTCTTGCGTCGATGGTGGTGGTGGAGTGGCAAGAACTATCTCTGAGATACCATAGGTGCATGCACCACAGTCATCGTCCTCGCCGTCGCCAGGTATGTACGAACCAGGACCAGTAAACAGAGGTGACTGAACTGAAGTCATGAATGGTTCCGACTGGCTGCCGCCTGCTGGTAAATTAAAACATGTAAAGAATGACTTACGAGGCTAAAGTTTGTAAAAGAATGTACAAAGTGAAGTTACCTAGGTCCATCTGCTGAAGCCAAGAAGAGTCCCCGGGCTGTGAAGGAGGTGGCTGCTGGTAGAAATAGCCCCCGAGCTGTGAAGGAGGTGGCTGCTGGTAGAAATAACCCCCGGGCTGTGACGGAGGTGCCTGCTGCCAGGAGGAGCTCCCTGGCTGTGAAGGAGGTGCCTGCTGCCAGGAGGAGCTACCTGGCTGTGAAGGAGGTGCCTGCTGCCAGGAGGAGCTACCTGGTTGTGAAGGAGGTGCCTGCTACCAAGAGGAGCTCCCTGGCTGCGAAGGAGGTTCCTGCTGCCAGGAGGAGCTCCCTGGCTGTGAAGGTCAAGGTTCTGAATGCTGTAGAGAGGGGTGCGGCGGACGATGTGCTGCACGAGTGTCAACAACATCGGAAGATCGTCTACATGTAACAGCTATGACGATCCCGCGTATCTTCGCATGAAGACTCTTTAACCTTGTTGCTTGCTCTCGCTATGGGATATTTTCTCCTCTGTCAACGCGGTCCACCAAAGCGGTAACCTCCTCTAGCGCCTGAGTTGACAATTCACCCTGTACATAGAAAGTTAACCGATAGTACATGCTCATGTATAGGGAAAGCGTAGCATGTGAGAAAAACTGAGGACATACCGCGTGGTGTCTGGTTCCCACAACTGAGGAAGTTGGGAACAGATCGCTGGCGAGAGGAACTGGGATATGATCCGGAGCAGATGATGGAACCAAGTAGATCCTCGTGCTCTGTCTGTAACGCTTCAGATACAACCCGAACTTGTCCCAGTCAAAGACACGAACTTCATCCAAGATATTTGTCGGGGCAGTAGTCTATTCCTCGATGTAAGGTATGATGTCGCGAAACCAAGAAGCCTGGGACTTGTTTCCTCCTACGCGACTGTACCTGAGATTGAAATGCACGTAACATGAATAGCTATAAGTAGACCGAACTGTCTCAACAACCTATTAATGCAGAGCTGAGAACCAAAGTAGTATTACTTACTTGTGCACGTGATCTGGTAATTGTGAAATAACCGGAATGTCAGGCTCTTGGCACAGACCGAACTATCTCATCACCCTATTGATAGCCATCTCCTCAACCGTCAGGTCGAACACCAACTTGGCCTTGGTCATCCAATAATGTTGATCTCTAGTGCAGAATCCAGAAATCCCACCTGTGTACCTTTTTGAAATAGCATTACGGGTGTATGGTTCCCATATAACCCGATCCTCGTGCAGACTATCAAACCGCGCCGTGAAGGAGGGGTAGCAGCCCCTCACCTGGCCAGGCGTAAACTGTCTCTATGCATGACAACAAACATTAGTACATAATATTGAATAGCGAGAAATAAACAATACTAATTCATATTGTTAATAATGAAAATACCTCTCTCCGTGCGCAAAAAGATCCCATTGTAGGCAAGTCGCCAATAGAAGACACGTAATGTCCAGCCATGTCCTCATTACCAAAAGGTTTGTCAACGCTGACGTAAGGTCGACCAATAGGGAATCTATCATATGACCAAAGCTGCAACAATAGTGGACATCCGAGAAGACCAGATTTCCTTGACCTCAACTGGCAAGCTTTGCACAGGCCTCTATACGTAGCTGCTAACACAGTAGAACTATAAATCCTCTGCACAATGTCCTCTGGGGAAGGTGCGTCAGCCAGCTCTCGTGCAACACCGATCAGTCGTGCATCAATAGTGGTCACGTGGTTCTCTGTGAACATCGCCTTGCCAAACAACCACATAATATATGCCTCTAGGGACCAGTCAACCTGTGCCTCTAACAACTGAAAAGTGGGATATCCTAAGGCGACAATCTGAAACTAGCTCAACCACCCGAGAAGAAGCCCATGCCGATCGTTGTCTAGTGTCTTGGTAGTTGGGACCACAGCCAGAAAATGGGAATGCATAGATGCTAGCCAACCAGTTTCTACCTCTAAAGGTCCTATGGCAGCATCGGCCAGAGGTAATCCTAGCAAGTAGGACACATCCTGTAAAGTAGGAGCCATCTCTCCCCAGGGAAAGTGAAACGTTTGTGTCTCTGGTCTCCATCTATCTACTAAGTAGCTAAGGAGTGACCTGTCGTAAGAGAAGCGTGATACTTGCCTCTTGTGCAACTTCATTGGTTCACCTGCATCATCCAAGTCCAGGTGATCAACCCACTCATCCAATGTACCCTCAACCAGTCGTGCCAAGGGTAGAAGTCCAGCCCAATTCAACCTACAAAATAAACAGAATGTAGAGTACAATTAGCTTCTATCAAAGTGATGTCAAACATAGTAAGTGATTATACCGACATATACCTATCCACCGATGAAGGGTGTATCATCCAGTTAGACTTTGGGGTGCGAGTGATCAACACGTCTAAGTTCGTGCCTGATTCTGTAAGTGTGCCTCGGTGACCTCTATCGATATTACCATTAAGCATCGGATACAAAGACATATCTGCAATTAGAACAAAGTCCACACATATTACAAAATAAAACATAGATGTTTGCATATTACAAATAAAAACATAGTCTCACATATAACAAAGAAAAACTTAGTCTCACATATTACACATTAAAGCATAGTCTCACATATTACACATAAAAACATAGTGCACACATATTACAAATAAAAACATAGTCTGACATATTACAAATAAAAACATAGTCTGACATATTATGTAGCTTCTGAGTTATTTATTCCTCGTCCGCCCCTTTGGCCTTGAGAGCCTCATCCACCATGACTTCCAGGACCACCTCTTGCAACTGTTGCTGCAGTCGTCGATGTGGAAGCGCTCGTCGATGTGGAAGCACTGTCTTTCTTTAGGTCGGGGCAATATTTCATCCTATGCCCATAAGCCACGCAGAGCAAACATTGTCTGGTTGCTCCACTAGCTTTAGATTGGTCCATATCGTTTCGTATGCGCTTTACCTTACGCCTGCCCCTGCTAGTTTGCCGTAGTGCAGGATCTGGGATGTATACTTTATCACCATTGTTTACCTTGTTGAAATTGCCGACGACTCTAAAGCATGTCATCTCACCTGTCCAGACATTGAGTACTGCCTCCTTTGAATAGTACGAAGACACGAAGGAGATAGCGTCCAACTGAATCTGGCCATAGGCAGCCAACACATGTGAGCAAGGCAGGTGCAATAACTTCGGTTTGTTGCATGTACACTCACAAGTTGGATAAAATTCTGCTCCAATTGTAACCTCATGCGTCTTCACCTCATTTGCAGAACCAAAACCATCAGTAGGAAGCTGAATCTCATACATCCTTTCCTGATTACCTATGAGTGTGACAGTGTGCTTTTTTGCTTTCTTTATCTTCTCCTCCATGTACTCCATGACACGGCTACAATAAGGGGTGTTCTGATTATCTGCAATATGCTTCTTTGCTAACTCGTGCCTTTCTCTGAAATATCTCACAGTGCCATGGAATACACCCTCCACAATAGCTGTCAGTGGCAATGCTCTATTCCCTCTGAGTACAAAGTTATAGATTTCTGCAAGATTGGTTGTCATGTGGCCCTACCTAGCTCCATGGGTGTCATGGAGCAAAGACCAATTCACTAGAGGCTCTTTCTCTATCCACTCAGAAAAGAACTTTATTGCCCTGCCCTTCTTTCTCTTCGTATTAGGAGGGTCAATTGCTGGCAAGTCACAAAGACCAACTGGCTCCTCAAGCTCTGCAATTAGTGTTGTTAATTTAACCTGGTCTTTTTCCATTTTCTTCCTCGCAAGGACCTTCTTCTTAGTGAACTCATCTAGTTTTGACCAAATAAAATCGTATTTGCACCGCAGGTTCTGCTTGCATAACTTCTTGAACAAGTTCATCAACCGTTTGTTCTTGAAATGTGAGAAAAAATTAGCACCCAAATGGTGCATGCACCACCAACTTTGCAAGTCCTTCCAAGCTGTTGGCTTGTCAGCAGTTGGATTACTCAGTGTGTTCACGACCTTCAATATACCGGGATGTCTTTCATGAATGAGACACACATTTGATCGGTCCTTCACGATCGCAATTTTAACTTGCCAGAAGAACCATACCCATCTCGGAAAGTTCTCACCCTCCACAAATGCCATTGCTAGTGGGATGATTTGGTTGTTCCCATCCACACCAATAGCAGTCAGGATTTGCCCTTTGTACTGACCAGTCAGGAAATATCATCCACAAACATCACAGGAGGATAATGCCTGAAAGCTTTGTTGCACATATTGAAAGAGAAGAATAGTTGTTTCAACACCTTGTAATCTGGTATACTATCCAACTTCGTGTGTTGAATGTTAGCATAAGTGCCGGGATTCCTCTCCTTCAGTACGTCAAGGAGACGGACAACATTATCATAGGAGTCGAAGAACGTCCCAAACCTCTCCTCCATAGCCTTCCGCTTATCCCTCCAAGCCTTCCCATATGGAATGTCACACTTCCATCTGACCTTCACTGTTGTCTGGATGTATTTTGCTTCCATATCTTTCTTCGTCACTGTCTCAATATACATGAGTTGCGCTATGAGAGTTGAAGTAAGGTTTGGATGACGAACCAACATATTTTTCCTAACACAATTATGCGGGACAACATTTTTCACAACCCAGTGGATGTTATACTTTGGCACGTGGTCGTGCACCTTCGCAGGACAACCTGATTCAACACACTTCACGGTATATTTCGTTGGACTAGATATGTGTGTCCAGACAACCCTCTGTGTAGACATAGCCCACTTTATCACCGCATACTTCATTTTCTTCTTTGTTTCAAACATAGCGCCGATCTGGACTTGGTTTAGATTATATTGCCATGGAGTCTCATGGCCATCGTTGACAGTAAAGCATGCGGATATATCCTGCTCCCATGCAATAGGAATTGGTACCTCCTCCTCATCCTCAAAATTTTCAGAATCAAGTTCCTCTACAATCCCATCCTCGTCCTCTTCCTCCATCACCCTATGCATTTCATCGCCTTCCTCATCCCCATCAGCAACACCAGAGGCAACTAATACTATCGACTGAATACTCTGACCAGCAGCATGACCACTAACATTGTGTGGCACATAATCTGACTCTTTCTTGGCTTGGCTAGCATTCACATCCGGTGGCTATGACCCGGATACCTAAATCTCGTTAGCCACTTGACTACTCTGTCCTGGTTCATACCCCACGGTGGGTGGTACGATATTCTCCTCCTTCGCCACTGGTTGCACTAGGGCATATGGATGGATTCTTCGGTCTCTATAACGACTTAACAGAGACAACCAGTGCTGGCTCCTATCTATCGGAATCAAATCCCACTTGACATTTTTACAGGATTTGGTCCACAAGGCATGAATACTGACGGAACAAACTTCAGGACCCAGGCCAACACTAGTTGTCAGCCAGTGCTTCAACTGCCTAATGTCCAATCTGTCCGGGTCTGAAAGTGTCATCTCGCCTCTTTTAAACTTGCTAAGATCAACCGCCAACTCATTATATCGAACATTACCAGGGCCGTAATACACAGTGAAATTTACGGATTCAGACATTTTAACCTGTCAGACATTGCCAGCTTCTCATTATTCGCAACGAATAAATCGACACTAAAATAAAATGTACACTAAAATATACCCACGTATTCTAAATAAACCTACACTAAAATGAACTTCACAAAAATAAACCGACAGTAATATGACTACATTAACTAAACCTACACTCGGAAAACATACACTAAAATGTACACTAAAATATACATACGTATTCTAAAAAAACTACACTAAAATGAACTTCGGAAAAATAAACCAACACTAATATGACTACACTAACTAAACCTATACTCGAAAAACATACACTAAAATCACTACACTAATAAAAGTAACCTAAAATCACTACACTAATAAAAATAACCTAAACTAATTTTATGTACATTAAAAAACTAACAAAAAACTAACCTAAACTAACAGAAAAAAATTATACCTTTGACGCGTGAGTGCCCTCCTTCTTCCTCTCCACCTTCTTCTTCCTCTCCACCACTCCACCTTCTCACCATTCACATCTCCACCACCACACCATTTCTCCTCCACACGAACAAATCACTACCACGTTGCAAAAAATGAAACCGTAGGGCGGGGGAGAAGAAGACGATCTATCATTTCATCGGATTGAAACGGGAAATGGGTGGAGGGAAAGGGAGATCAAGGGGGGGATTTTCGGCCGAAGTATGAGAGAAAGAGAGAGCTGGAGGAGGAAGAAGGGAGCTAGCCGTGTCGGCCTTATCCAAGGACCGGTCGGCCCAACTGCGGCCGACGGGGTACTACTTTTGTAATTTTTCAAATTGATAACATTTTTACAAATTTGGTGCACAATTTGTAGTACTTTTGAAAAAATCTCACGGGGAGGTTTGTGGATGAACTAGTATAGTGGTGCTTTTCCTCGAGAGGGCGCTACGGTGGTGTTGTTTCTCTTCTGTTGCCTCTCTATTGTCTTGTCCTTCTCTACGATGCAGCCTATCTTGTATTTATTGTGTCCCAGGTCCTCTTCCCTTATCGCAATGGCGGGAAGGGATCCCAAAATGGCAAAATTCGAAGGGGGACAATAGTACATCCTAATCCTGATGAAAGGTGGTCTTCGCCTGCAAAGTAGTTATCAATGATGCAGAGGTGGGCTCGGCGATGATATCCTTCCTAGTGAGCTCGTGGTCGTGGTCTTGTTGCACTAGAATGGAAACCTTTAGGGGGGCGCTTTGGGAACCTGTGTACGTCCTTGCCTCCTTTGCAACAAATGGGAAACTATCCTCCTGGCGTGCTGGCGCCCGCCTATCCTTCCTTGCGTCATCCTCGGCCTCCTGAGGCTAAGCGCTGCATAGAGATATCCGCCGCTCTAGAGGGGGCCTGAGGAGACCCTCCCCTTGCAGGCCTTGATGATGCTTCCCTCGCGAGCTCAGGCCCTCACGAGGTCCTTGTCTTGAGTGGGGAATCGCTAGGCCATGCCTGGCTGATGAAGTGGGTCATGCCCTGGGCCGCAGGCAGGCAGGACTAGGTACCCCCATTCCCAGAACTCGACACGAGTGGTCCTCTCGAGCTTGATCGCGCCAGCGGAGGCTGGTCTCGCCACTGCTGGCGCGGCTCCTGGTAGTCCCAATGGCCTCCGCCGCGTCCGAATCCACGGTCGCCACGTTCGGGGCGCCGACTGAAGTGCTCGTCACGAACCACCCTGAGCTCCTCGCAGTCAATGGTGTTGTGGCTATTGGTGCCATGGAAGATGCAGAACGGTCGCCCTCCTACGGGGGGTTCCTCGTCTTGGCTACGCTTCTCCTCAGGCTCAGCCGCAAGCACCGCGGGGGCCTTACACTTCGCCTCCTTGGTATTGGTCATCTTGTCCTCTAGCTCCGCCTCCGGGAGCTCGCGGAGTGAGAGGCGGACCTCTTCGGCCTTGGCACACTTGTTTGCCAGGTTGAACACCTCCAGGGTTGAGCATATTTTGTCGTTGATGACGAACTCCTCCCTCATCCTAAGGTCCCTGACACCGTCGGTGAACGCAAAGATGTTGGCCTCATCCGACGCCTTCGGGATCTTGAGGCGGACGATCGTGAAGCGTTGTATGAACTTGTGAAGGGTTTCTGCCTCCTGCTGCTTCACACGCCATAGGTCGCTCACAGTGAGCGCACGGTCGCGGGTACCTTGGAAGTTGGCGACAAAATGCTTGTGCAGGTCGTCCCAAGAGGTGATGGACCGCTCCGGGAGTTTGAGGAGCCAGGAGAGTGCGCCGCCCTTGAGTGCCATGGGGAACTAGCTTGCCATGACCTTGTCGTCTCCACCTGCCGCCTGAATGCTCAGCGAGTAGAGATGTAGGAACTCAGCAGGATCTGGGGTGTCGTCATAGCGAGGGGGTAAGTCATGCTTGAATTTGCAGGGTCATATGGCCGGATAGAGCTCTGGGGAGATGGCGCGGAAACCCACTAGACCAATGAGTGTCGTGCACATGGGGGGGCCGGTCATGACGCTCCTGTGCGACTGCTTCGAGGGGCGCCTGGTAACGGTGCTGATTCTGTGGCGTGGTCGTGGCACCCCCTGGCAGCTTACTTCATCCCTTGCCCTCGCCTGTGGCCCATGGGGATGGTCGTGCGGGTGTGCTGCATGCCTGGGCTCGGGGTTGACGTCGCACTGTGGTGGAGGGGGCGGTGCATCAAGGGCCATGTCGTCTTCTAGAGAGGGTTGGGGCCAAAGCTAGTAGGAGAGCGACAAAGCGTCACCGGCTGCGCTGACGAGCTCTGATATGTGCACAAGCCAGTCGTGATGGCGGTCAGGGGCAAGGTGGTAGTGCAGCAGCTTGTGCGCCATGGCGAGTGCGCCCGTCACACATGCCGGTCCGGGGCAAGCGTGGGAGGATGACTCGATAGCTGGAACGATCGATTGAGTGGCGGCGCGGACGTCGCGCCGCACGGTGACCGGCTATGAGGAGTCCTTTTGTTCGTGGGCCTCCGGGCCCGTGGCGGCGTTGGCCACAGGCGAGGTAGACCGGCACCTGGCGGTGCAGCCCATGGGCGCTTTCTCAGCAACACGAGCGGCTCGACACTCAACGCGTGCCTGGCGGGCGTCAGCCATCAGAGCGGTGAGGTAGAGAAAGAGCATGGCTTGAGGAAGACTTCGAAATGCCCCCTACCTGGCGCACCATATGTCGAATCTCGGGCTCCACACATGTTGACGTTCTGGGAACAGGGGTACCCAAACCTACCTTCCTACAGCCCAGAGCATGGTCCACCACGTCAGCCAACCACGGACAGCACGCCCCCACTCAAGACAAGGCTCTCACAAGAGCCCTAGGCTTGCGAAGACGAGCAACACCAAGACCTGTGAGGGATGGGCCTCCTCAGGCCCCCTCCGGAGCGTCCGAGATCTCTATGCAACACTTGGCCTTGGGAGGTCAAGGATGATTCCAGGTGGCACAGGCGGGCGCCAGCGCGCCACGCAGTGCAGTTTCCCTTTGGTGCAAAGAGAGCAAGGTCATACGCGGGTTCCCAAAGCGCTCCCCAAAGGTTTCCATTCGGGTGCATCAAGACCACGACCACGAGACCAGGCGGAAGGTTGTCATCGTCGAGACCACCTCTGCATTATCAACAACTACTTTGTAGGCAAAGACCACCTTTCGTCAGGATAAAGATGTACTACTGCCCCCCTTTGAATTTCGCCGCTGTGGGATCCCTTCCCACCATAGCGATAAGGGAAGAGGAACCGGGGCACTATAAATAGAGGCTCGACTGCACCGTAGAGAGGGAGGAAAACAGAGGGGCAACAGAAGAGCGGCAACACCACCTGAGCGCCCTCACGAGGCAACTCACCATTGTACTAGTTCATCCACAAACCTCCTCGTGAGGCAATCCACCAAAGCAGGAGTAGGGTTTTGTGCTTCACAACAGCCCAGACCTTGGTAAATCATCGTGTGCATCTTCTTCCTTGTCATCATGCAAGTTCATCGTGTGCATTTTGTTCCTCGTCATCGTGTAAGTTCATCTTCTTCAAAGGAGCCCGGACCTGGGTAAATCATCATAGGTGGGTTGAGACTGCTGGGGATCTTCGCACACGCCCCTGTGTTTGAACTTCTTTGGGTTTTATGGAGCCCGAAATCTGACATTTGGCACGCCAGGTAGGGGGCGTGTCAAAGTCTTCCTCAAACCTCACTCTTCCCTTGCCTCAGTGCTCCGATGGCCAGCGCCCAACAAGCTTCCTCTAGCCATGGCGGATCTGTCTTCACCAGTCCCACCATTGCTGCCCGAGACCCACGCCCTAGCGGCATGACGTTGGGCGGCCAATATCAAGCCACCAGTGTTGTCTCGACCGTTATCGCTCCATGCGCCATCCAAGAACACGGTGGATGGGCAGCGCCCTCGGCCCAGACAACATGTTGCACCTATGTGGGAGACCTCAATGTGCACGATGCGCTGCTAATGGCAAGCGAGATGCTTGGTCACCGCCCGACGCATGGGGGCTTCAACACATGGGCTGACCACATCGCTGAGTTGGTCGCCGTCGCGCGGAGGGCCATGGCTCCTCACCCTTCTTCAAGGCTGTAGGCTTCAGGCATCGGGGGCTCGTTCGCCACGCATGTCGCCCTGCCCGCCGACGGCGTGCCCCCTCAGGCTCCGGGCGAGGTCGAGCGGGGCCTGTCGCATGTCGTGCTTTCTCCTCCGAATTCTGGCGACTAGTTCTGGGGTGCAGCCCGCCCCGACGATGAAGCCCACGGAGGAAACAATGGGGCGCCCCGCATGCGCATGGACACGCACTCTCGCACCGCTGTGGAGCATCAACAACCTAGTTTGATCAGGCGGGAGCCCGCCAACTGCCATAGGGGGCAAGTGGTGTAGGCGTCCGGACAGGCAAGCAACCACGGTGAAGGCACATCGGATAAACAAGGAAAAAATACACATGAAGAAACACACAGACCACCCAACGGTGGTGGTAGAGGTAAGCAACTTCGGGTTGAGGCCTGCCGTAGGAGGGTCTGCGGGTTGCGTGCAGAGGGCAGCTTCCCACTGCCGCCCGGAAGGGTCGTCCTCAGCGTGCCGCGGGGCGGCTCAGGAGGAGAAAAGGCCCTTACGTGGAGCCCTATGTACCAAGCTATGTCGTACCTGCGGATGGTGAGATGGAGCAGGCGCCTCGTGATGGCTCGAACACCCTCCCGGAGTAGGGGTACCCTAGGCGTCCTCCCCGAGATGGGCCTGGGGGCTTCCATCGATGGAGCACTTGGCCTGTACAACACGAGCGGGAGGAAGAGGGAGGATGCCCCCAGGCCCATAAGCCAGGGTGCAAGCCGTCGCACTCACGAGCAAGAAACACCGAGCCAAGCCCCGAGGCCTCAGGAGTAATGGTCTGGGGAAGCAACATGACACAAGTAGCGTGGGCCACCCACGGCAACTGGAGCCCGGGCGCAGCCTTTGGAGGCTGGTCCTCATGAGGCCCTCAAGATACTGTCTGGCCAGTGCCCCGACACTTCACGAGGAGGCTTCATCAACAAAACACCTCTATGGCTGCGCCGAGTGCATTGTGCTCATGTTTGGGCTGCGGGAGCACAATCCCTCGGCTACACGAGGAACAATGCATTCGGGTTTGAGTCATAGAGGCGCACAACCGGGAAGAAATGCGCGGGATGGCTCTTGACGAAGTTGGGAGCAACCGGGTCGTGCGCTTGGGGGCTTGCCCAGCTATCTACGGCCGTGACACTCTCACCTAATAATGAGTGGGCTGTATACACCCGGAGCCCCCCGACGACGCGGAGGGGTTCCATCCCACGCCCAAGTGGAAGCCCCATGCTACATGCTCGCGGACAACACTGCCCACCAATGGCTATGCCCACGCAACGTGGCTGCCCTACGCTATGTGCTGGGGGAAGACAAAGACGAATACTAGCCTAGGTGTCGGACGCGGCAGTTGCTTGCTTCTTTTTGGTGTTCGAATTGCCAATTTTTGGAATGAATTTTGAGAATTTCTAAACTCTGTTTAAAAAAGGGGTGGGGACTTTTCTCTCATCGTTCTCTCATTTCTCCGCTCTTGGAGTCTCTTTCTCTGAATTGATGTTTCGCAAGGGCCCGCGCGCTCCGGCCCTCCCCGAGGCACCTCAGAGCATGCTAGCAAGCCCGTGTCGCCTCAGGTACTTGCATCTTTTGGTGGTCGACCCCCACTCGAGGTCTCTGACCGCAATGCGACACTGCAGCATGGAGCCTCGGGAGGCTCGAGTGCCTCCTGATGCAGCAGCCGATAGGATGGTATGGGGGTCGCTCGAGCGTCAAGGGGGATCCTGAGCAACGCGCCTCTGGAGCCTTACTGATCATATAACCCATCGCCTCTTGATGTCGTCCTGGTGATCCGGTTGGTATCAAAGGTGTCGAGGCCCCAACCCCATTGGTCATGTCCAGGTGATCCAGATGCCAAATGGTGGTCGGGGAATGTGCGGGAGTGGGTCCTACCAACGTAGAGCGCTGCTTGAGTGTCAAGGGGAGTTTCATGGGCACGCAGCTCAGAAACCTCATCAATCACGTGGCTCTGTGCCCCTGGTCATGTCCTAGCGATCCGGATTCTCTAGCGGAGGCCAAGGCATCGCCTCCTTTTGGTCTCGTCCAGGTGATCTGGACGCCCCAACGGTGGGCGAGGTCTGCTTGTGGTTGAGTCCCGCAGACACAGAGTGCCGAAAGGGCCCCCGGGCCGTTCCACAATCAAGGAAGAAACTCCCCAGGCAGTATCACAGACTATCTGGACAAACCAGCCGCACCTTGCGACGCACAAGATCATCACCGCTCTGCAAGCTAAGTACACTACCGAACCAAGCAAAAACCCTCTGATCGAATGACCGCCCGAACACGGGATTGGGTTTGTGTGCACTAATGTGAAGATGCAGGTATCACGGGCCACCACGTGCAACTACTAGGACCCCTATGGCCCCAAGCGCCAGGAAAAATGGTGCGAGAGGACGAATCCTGCCCCCATGAATGGCAAAGCCACGAACCCGGGGTTTTTGACGGACGTGAGCCCCCTCAGGAGAGAGCGCCTCGCGAGGTCCCTATTGGCTGCCATCCCCGGACCACATCGACAACAGCACCAAGCCGAGCGCAAGAAACTGACTCATGTCCCTGCAAGAGGGTGACTGGAGATTCAAGAAAAAGAAGGAAGGGGACAAAGGTAATATGCAAAAGGCTGATGCCCTCAAGGGCTGAGTTCTTCTTAAAATATTACAGGCACCAGGAAAGGAAGGTAGGGGAAGCCTAGGTGGAGGACTCGCTATCGCCGTCCGAGCCGCCGGCCGCCTCGCCGTCGGGAATGTCCGAGCTGCCGGAAGCGGGAACTTGGAGGAACCGCTCCACCAGGGACTCCAGATGCGGGCGCACCTCATCCCGGAGGGGCCTCTGGAGCTTGTCGGGCACCCACTCCCTGACGCATCAGAGGTCGAACTCCGGGGCATGGCGGCATAGGTTGGAGAAGACGCACGTCAAGGCCAGGTCCAGGAGGTCACGCGCGTCGGCCTCGTTGTACGCGTTCATGCGAGAGACGTCGATCTCCAGTGCCTCCACCGCCCTGCAAAAGAAGTCAAGGTAGCCTCCCTCACCGTGCGCGCACGGTAGCGCGCGGGGCTACCCCGACGAACCGGCTCATCACACCGGCCGCGCGGTGGGCGATGCCAAGGTACTGCTTCGCGTGTTGGGACTCCGGCATCTTGGTATACGCCGCCTTGTCTTGTGCGGCTTGCACGGTGTCGGTCGCCTCCTTGACATGTGCCTGGAGGTATGCCAAGTCCGCAGTAGCCTCCTTTTTGCCCCTAAGGGCGGTCTCGAGGGTAGCTTCGGAGCCCGCCACCTGGGCCCGCAGCGCAGCCACCTACTCCTGGAGTTCGCCGAGTTTGTACATCATATGCATAGGCGCCCTGAAAGGATGAGATAATCAGGTCCGGTGTACTGGACATGTCAAGCAAGGAAAGTAGAAAACGACAGAGCACTCACTCATCAACCATGGACCAGTGCTGACGAACTTTTGTCGACCCCGAGGGCCCCCTAGCGCTGCCTCCAGAAGAGGGTGGGGAAGCCGACGACCCCACGTGCTTCACCGCGCATGCAACACTTCCTCCACACGTCTTGGGGGAAAGGGGGAAGCTAAGAAGAGGAGAGGGTTTTCTCTGGAGCTACGAGAGCAGACGGGAGCTTCGAGATGGTAAGACCCCCCAGGGGAGAGCTGATTTATAGATGTAACCATGACCATGAGGCGTCGTGGGGGAGTAGGCATCGCGTGCCCCTCCGGTGTCGAAGGAAATACTCGATCGGTGCGCAACCCTGCTTCGCGTCGCCTCAACTGCCATCCTCAGGTCACATCCGCGTGGCCCGAGAAGTGGAGGACAAAGTGTAACAGCCCAAGACCGACGCTCCAGAAGATTCCTCTTTTATTGCCATTCTCGTCACGTGGTTCGTTTGGTTGTTGCATTCATCATCGCATCATTCGCATCATCTGCATAGCATCATCACTCGTTTTTGAAAACTTGCATCCGTTCATAGCTGCCGGTTCTCTCTGTTCATGTCGCTGACCATTTCGAGACCAACCACACACGCCCGCGCCCACGAAATCATAAATATTGTTTTTAAAAGTGCATATAAAATATCCTCGGATTGAGTCAAAAGTTGGCGTGCGGTCTTGTTTTATTATAGGTGGGCCGCCTGCCAAATTTCATCGCATTCCAAGTTCGTATGATACCCAAACGATTGATCGTAGCGATGCCGTATCGGTTTAATTGTCGGAGGTTTTCAGTATCGTAAAACCTGTCACGGGTCACCAACCTTTCCTCTCATCTCCAGCTAGTCCATCTACACAGCCCAACACCAACCGACCTAGCCTACCCCACGACCGAAGCCATCCGATCGCAATCGGAGGGTCCAAAAACGGGTTAAACCCCCCTAACCTAGCACCCATCCCTACGTAAACCCCTTCCCTACCCATTTCGAAAGCCCTAGCCATACCTAACCTCCAGTCATAGCCTCTAGCATCGAAATCAGCGCACAGCCAGCCCTCCTCTGCCATTTGGCATTGTCGCCACGGCTGCCACGTAGGCACCGAGCTGCCCTCCAGCAACCAGCGCCTGCCACCTGTCCTCCAGCCTCACCCCGCAACACCCACTAGCCGCTGGGCCCACGAAGCCCATCCGGGACCCTCCATGCTCGAACTGCCGCTGCCGCACGAGCCGGCAGCTCCTCCCGTGAGGCTCCCATGCCACCCGAGCCAAGGCCTCCTCGCCGTCGCCCGCCGTGGCCGGAGCAGCCTGCCCTGCCGCCGCGCCCCTCCGGCGACCCTACTGCCGGCCGGTTTTCCTCGGCTCGCCGCCGCTTGAGTAATGCCCGCCTCTGCCTGAGCCCCTCCTTTACAGCAGCAAGCAGGAGCCAGCCCCGCCGCGCCACTTCAAGCCTGTCGTCGCCCGTTCCAGATCCGGCGAGGAGCCGCCGGAACCCAAGCTGCCAAGGCCGGATCTGCCTCCCCCTGTGTCCTCCATCGCCGTACTTCCGAGCGCCGGCATGTTGACCCTCGTTGCGTCACCCCTCGTGCGTCGTTCGAGCAGGATGAGGAGGACGAGCGCCTGTTGCCCTATTGCTCGCGTGGGCCGGCCCAGGAGCGCCTCGAGCCGGCCCAGCTCCCAGTCTTCCGACCGGCCCAGTGGCCATTTGGTGAGCCCCGTTATGCCTCGCCTAGAGCGCTCGTTAGTTATCGAGCACACACCAGTTCTGGCCCATGTCTGTTTTTTTAGATCCTGCAAACTTTGCTAATTATCTAGCGAATAATAAAATTGCAGAAAACCCCCTGTTTTTCAATAGCTAATATCTAATTAACCGTGCATCATTTGTAAAAAAATTAACATATGAAAAGTGATTAGAATTTCATGTAGATTCAAAATAACCAACTCTCACATGTGTTTAAAATGTTTAACCTGATGTTTTCATGTAATTTGCGTAAATGCCATGTAAAATGATTTATTTCATAACTAATTAACCGTAGCTCCGATAAAAATGTTCCACATGTGTAATTTGGCTATAAAAATGTGTAAAATCTCTTGGCGACATTTACTTTGTTGTTTAACAACTCTAAAATATGGTTAGTACAGATCTGTACCAAATTCGTATTATGCTTATGGGGATGTTTTGGAAATGCTATATGTTGCTTCTGGCCCCATTTAAAGTGCCTAGATGATATAGTTGTTTGTGCTTCACCTCTTGCCATGTCTAACAACATTTAATATTGATGAGTACCTAAAAGGGAGTGAACCAAATAATTCGAGCGAGGAGTTTCGTCAATATGCAACTTGTTGCATATTAAACTTCACATAATATGTAGTAGTTGTTTGTTGTTCTTGCCATGCCATGCCATGCGTTGCATATTAAACCGAACATGCATCATATTTGTCTGCGCATCATATCATGCATATGTTGTGGTGTATCGTGTGTTGATTGTTGTTTTCGGGTTTTCCTTCTCGATAGAGTTCCGAAAGCGTTCGGAGTGTGAGGAATTCGTTCGACCATGTTGGCTCGTCTTCTTCATGGACTTGTTCTTCTTCCGAGTGGGATATCGGGCAACATGACACATTTTCCTTAATACCACTACTTTAGTTGCTATGCTAGTTGTCCCGCTTTTATCATTATGTCTCGTTACCTACCACTTGTTCGTCGAGTCTCCCCACATTGCCATGGTAAGCCTCTAACTCCTCCACATCCCAGCAAACCATTGTCTGGCTATGTTACCGCTTGCTCAGCCCTTCTTATACCGTTTCGAGTTGCAGGTGCAATTGCTTCCATGTGATAACATGGACATTCTTTTGTTATCACAATATTATTGCTATTTAATTTAATGCACTTATACACTTGGTAAAGGGTGGAAGGCTTGGCCTTTTGCTCGGTGTTTTGTTCCACTCTTGCCGCCCTAGTTACTTGTGAACCGTTGTTATATTCCATAATTGAGCGCTCCTAACATGCTTGAGCTTGTTATGGGGACCCCCTTAATTTTTGTTTTAGGATAAAGCTTGTCTGACAAGGCGCAACATTGATACTATATTTGCCTAATTACTAATAAACTTGCATAGGGACTTTCCGGACCCCGTGGATAATTAATCAACAACTCGGGCCAGTGCTCCTCATGAGTGTTGGTCCAATATGGCAGTAGCCGGGGCCACCAACGGGTGTGCCAGCCGGAAACTTAGCCAATCCGGTCGTGTCCTGAGAACGAGATATGCGACTCTTATCAGGTTCGTCGACACGTCGAGGGGCCTTGCTGGATTTGTTTTACCTTTCTCGAATGTCTTGCGTGAGGAATTCCGTTTTACTTTGGGATATCTCGAGGTGTCGGATTTCCTTTGGAATTGCCTAGGATGATCACGAGGTCCGTGGTCGAGGTTATTCCCGCAGCATGTGTTAATTTGTGATGGATGAGTTGGCGCACCCCCCAGGGTTAAATCTTTTCGGAAAGCCGTGCCTGCGGTTATGTGGCAAACTTGGATATTTTGTTTAACACCCGATCATAGCAAGTTGAAGTAAAATCTAATAAAATACACCATCTGTCTGCGTAACTGTGACTGTCTCTTCTCGTGAGTCCTTATCCGAGAGAGAACACGATGGGGTTATGTTTGACGTAAGTAGGTGTTGAGGATCAGTTTGTGATCATTACTTGTTCACGTCCATTATGCGTAGACCACCATACTTTACTTAATGTATTCGTAAGTTAGCCACTCAAAAAAAATGCTTAGTCGCTTGCTGCAGCCTCACCACTTAACCATACCTCACCCATTAAGCTTTAATAGTCTTGATACCCTTGGAAATGAGATTGTTGAGTCCCTGTGGCTCCTAGATTACTACAACAACAGTTGCAGGTATAGGTAATGTGATGATTTGACGTGAGAGCGATGCTTGATTTGATTTGGAGTTATTCTTCTTCTTCTGTTTCGATCTAGGATGGGTTCCAGGCGGTAGCCTGCGAGAGCAAGGATAGATGTCATTTTTATCGTTTGATTTTGTCCGTAGTCGGACCCTGCTCTTCTGTATGATGTTTGAGTATGTTGTTGTATTGATGTGATATTGATGTAGCTTGTGGCGAGTGTAAGCCAATTCCATATACTCATCTCTTCTGTATATGTACTTGTAATTGTATCCATTCTTGCAACACGACGAGATGCGCTTCTATCCCTATCGAGGCCCTCGTGCCGAAATAAGGATAGGATCACATCTTGGGCGTGACAAGTTGGTATTAGAGCCTGTACCGACCTAGGAGCCCCCTTGATTGATCGAACTTGGCCAAGAACAGTCTAGTGAAAAACTATTTTTAGTCTAGTTATATATCAAAGAGTAAGTTTCTTTTACTCCTCTTCTATACTCTGCTGAGGTATTCGACTTAGAAATTTTGATTCTACCCTCTTCTCGCTCAATTTTTTTTAGGATCAGCGGGTATTTTGGAATCTATATGATGCTGATGTGACGGAGTTCTGTCTTGGTGCCTCCTGTCTAACTAGATTTCTACCGGGGAGTTGAGCTCTAGGGGATTCTTGACACATCATTATTGTTCAGTTTCCTTAGTGATAGAGGCGAAGTTGTCCCTGTCTTTCAATGAGATGGTGGCTATCATTTTGGTGGAGTAGACTTTGACGATCCGACTACGAACGTGTGATGACGCCGCGCCTTAGCAATCGCTTAACCAACTCCGAGAGGTTATTGACCACGCCGGAGCACGATCAACCTGACCACGAGGGTCTGTTTCCTGCACGCAAACGAAGAACAAGCAAGAAACTAAGATTGCAATCTGGATATTGCGAATATAAGAGGAAAGCTTTATTGATGAAGTGGAGTTCTGTGACGCCTTTGTCTGGTCGTGGAACACAAACGAAGAACGCGAAGTTGCAGTTATGGCGAACTTATAATCTAAACAAAACCCAACCCTAAACCGACGCCCTAAGGGCTGTATATATGGGGGAATAGAGGGGAATTTCGTGGCCCCTTGGAGGAGGGGTCCGAAACCGACCCTAACTCAGTTTCCCCATACATACGGATTCTAAAAATAGCCTATAATATGGTATTTGGAAATTACATGGGCCTGGCCCAAAAATAAGGTGGCGCAACACCTATATTAGCCTAGGGATGAATTTTATAAAGTGGCATCATGCATATTTCGTCCAAGGCTTCTTGCTCCCAATATGGTGGCTTCAAAGTGCGAAAATCATCACTGGAAGCTCCATTGTTCTTTCCCGCGCGTGCACCTTCTTCTCCATGCTTGATCCCGCTCCAATGGTCATCCTTCTTGTCCATGTCAGGTCCTTCATTCACAAGTAAAACAAAAGTATCTAATTTAGGCAGCATCATATGTTCATGAACATTAGAAGGATTTGCAAGAAACGGAAGTACCTGGTAATTCAATTGATGTGCGCGAGCTCTAGTAATTGGTCCTGTATGTATAGCAGTCGGAGTTGTGGGTATAGCATTAGTAGGGATGTCCTCATCACTTAGTATCTCAGGATGGAGGATGTTCGAAATTGCTTCAATACTAGTAGTGGTGAGAGGAGTCCGGCATCCCCAGTACTAGTGGAGAGAATTTGGATGTACTGCCATTCTTAGTATCGTTGTGTTTTCGAGGGTCCAAGATAGATGGAGTTCCGAAGCCTCTGGTTATGTGTTGAAGGATGGATACAGTTGGGGTGTAGGGCTTGTTAGCTGTGTGAGGTATTTTCATCCTTGTATCCCCAACACCCGATTGGATAACCAAGAAAGTTTCAGAAATTCTTAGGTGGGAATTCAAGTAATTACCTAGGCTATCTTCCAACAGATCATGATGTGAGGTTGGGGTTCGACATCTAGTGGATTCGTTTGTTCACGATCTTTATTACAGTGGTTCTCCTTGTGTCTTAAAGAGTCCTTGTAGCTTGCTACGACTCGGGGATGCATTGTATGTCGTGTGCATTGCCTTGCACATGATGGATGCTATAAGATTGATCCCGTGCGAACCTTACCATGAAAATATCGAGCGGAATTTCTGTCATGTATTTGTTCTGGCTTGTTTCGTCAGCCCCATCCTTTGTTTTTTTCGTATATGGTAATTCGAGTTGCTTCGATGTCAAGTGGTGATCTCGTATCTTTCCGATGTAGTGTTCTCATATTTCTGTGAGATTGCTAATTCTCTTGCTCAATCAAGTTGTCATATCAATCCGGTGTGCTTCTCTTCAAGATAATTCTATCATCTCCAATATTTGCAAGATCAATCCTCATATTTCGTTCTGGAGTTCTCTCATATGTTCCAAGTTTTCTTTGTTTTCCCCACCCTCCCTATGACAGCCCGAGACTGACGTTCCAGAAGATTCCAGAAGATTCCCCTTTTATTTCCGTTCTCGTCATGTGTTTGTCTGGTTGTCGCATTCATCATCGCATCATTCGCATCATATGCATTGCATCATCTCTTGTTTTCGAAACTTGCATCCATTCGAGTCACCGGTTCTCGTTGTTCTTGCCGTTGCACGTTTCGAGACCAGCCACACACGCCCACGCCCACGACACCATTTAAATAAAACCGTTTTTAAGCGCGCGCAAAAATATTCTCGGATCGAGTTGAAACTTGTCGTGCCGTCTTGTTATAGCTTAGGTAGACCACCCGTCTATTTTCGTCGCGTTTTGAGTTCGTTAGGTGCCCCGTCGGTCATCCGTAGAAGTGAGGTTATCGGTAGTTTATCGGACGTTTCTCAGTGTTTTCAACTTCGTGCCACGGGTCACCGCTTCTCTCTCATCTCCTCCTAGTCCCTCTGCACAGCCTATCCATAACCCCTCTCCGCTTCCGGACCGTCAGGTCGACACCCGGCAGTCCGAAAACAGACAGTGCCAACTAACCCTAGCCTCCCTTTCCTATTTAAGCCCCCCTAGCTCACCTCGTTCCGCGTGCCACCAAACCCTAGCCAACCCCTTCTCCCACCTCCAGCCAGCCCGCCCGAGCCCATCTGGGCCCGTTCGAGCCCATCTAGGCCCGAATCAGCGTCCCGGAGCTCCCCGAGCTCATCCATGGAGGTCCTCCCGTTCGTCCATGGCCGGCCCCCGGCCACCCTCTCCCTTTCTCCTCTCCCTCCATCTCTCTCTCCCTAACCTGCCCCCCCTGTGCACAGACCTGGGCCAGATCCGGCCCATTGGTGAGCCCAGCCTTCCCCCGTTCCGTTTTTTTATTATTTATTTAGAAGTATTTAGATCCATTGCATGTTTATAAAATCATATAAAATTATCCGTGCATCGGATTGTAATAATGTCAACATGTTAAGTGTTTAGAAAATCCTCTAGATTAATATTATGCCATTTTTAACCATGCCCAAAAATATTCAATATGTCATCTTGCATATTTTGCATTAATTGCATTTTCCTAATTAATCAACGTGCATCGAAATTAATAAAATCAGATATTAAAAATGTTCATCCCATTCACACCACATTTTCATGCATGATAAAAATGTTGTCATGACAGTTGCATTTAATTTTGCATCAATGCATTGCTATAAGATGATTAGGCCTATTGCCCCCATATTTAATTGTGATTAACTTTCTACATGAACCTAATCATATTATATATGTTTCCGGGGTAGAAAAATCCATAGAAATTATCTGTGCACTTAGTTTTGTCATTTGAGCATGTTTGAGTGCATGTCATTTTCACCGTGATGCCTTTTGTCATTTTCGTAGGAATTAATCCGGGCATGATATGAATTAATTTTCAACATGAAAGTTGCTCGTTGATATGTGTCCTAGCCCATGGACATTTTGTTTGTCATAGAAATGTATGTGTAGGTGTTGTTTTGCTGTTGTCTACTTGCTATAAAAATCTGCCATTTTGAGGTCCAAAATATTTCTAAGTCTGGAATCTGTTATATTTTGTTGCTCTCTTGCCATGTGATTTGCTAGTGATCTAGACCTTTTTTGTGGTAGGTGTAATGGAGTTATTTGTTGTTGATATTGCCCTCTAGCATGCTGTTAAGTTTCATGCCATAATATGACTTGTAGAATATATTTTTAGTGCTGTCAATATGCCTTCGTGATAAAAAACTGCACTGTCTAAAACTGCTATTTTCACCAAGTCTGAAACTTTTTTCAAGTAGCCTTCTTGTGACCTTCCTACCAAGTGATCCATGCATGTTATGAATATGATTCGTGAAGATGAAATGAAGTGGATGTTGTAGGCTATTGCCCCATGCTTAGTTTGTGCATTTTAGATTATTGTAACCTGTTGTTTTCATGTGTTCAAAATGCTAAGTTGCTATTTTTGGCAGATTTCATCAAAAACTTGCTTTGATGATTGTGGTTGAACCGTAGCTTCGTTTTGGACATTCCACATATGAAACTTGCTTAGAATCTCCTGTAGTTTCATAATAACTTGTTTAATTCATGATTTGATATGGTTGTGGTGGTTTTTCCCATGCATTTGCATTCATGCCATGTGCATCTTGTGTTGCTCATATCTTTTGAACCGTAGCTCCGTTTGAGATGTTCTATATATGTAAATCGACTAGAATGACGTGTAGAATAACATGGTATGCTTTATTCTGCTGTTTAACCAATATAAATATGTTCAGATCAGATCTGAACCAAATTCATAATTAACACATGCGGTCATTTCGGAAATGCTATACGTTGTTTCCGGCCTCATTTAACATGCCTAAATAGATAGTTTACTTATGCTTCACCTCTTTCCATGTTTAACTACATTTAATATTGTCGTGTACCTAATGGGAGTGAACTAAATAATTCGAGCATGGAGTTTCATCAATATGCAACTCGTTGCAAATTGAGCTTCACTTAATGTGTAGAATTTGATTGTTGTGAATTGTCATGCCTTGCATATTAAACCGGACATGCATCATATTTGTTGTGCATCGTGTTCTGCATATGTTGTGGTGTATCTTGTGTTGATTATTGTTTTGGATTGCTTCTTCTCGATAGAGTTCTGAAAGCGTTCGGAGTGTGAGGATTCGTTTGACTACGTTGGCTCGTCTTCTTCATGGATTCGTTCTTCTTCCGAGCGGGATCTCAAGGAAGATGACACATTTCCCTGGATACCATTACTATCATTGCCATGCTAGTTGTCTCGTCTTTTATCGTTATGTCTCGCTACCTACCACTTGTTTGATAAGCCTCCCAACACTGCCATGATAAGCCTCTAACCCCTCCACATCCCAGCAAAACATTGTTTGGCTATGTTACCGCTTGCTCAGACTTTCTTATAGCGTTGCTAGCTGCAGGTGCATTTGCTTCCATATGTCAACATGGTCATTCTTTTGGTATATCACAATATTGCTGCTATTTAATTTAATGCACATATACACTTGGTAAAGTGTGGAAGGCTTGGCCTTCTGCTTGGTGTTTTGTTCCACTCTTGCCGCCGTTAGTTACTTGTGAACCGGTGTTATGTTCCAGAAATGTGCGCTCCTAACATGCTCGGGGTTGTTATGGGGACCCCCTTGATTTTCGGGTTAGATTAAAACTTGTCTGGCAAGGCCCAACTTTGGTACTACATTTGCCCATCATAAGAAAACTGATCACCTTTTAAATGCATAGAGGGTCGCCCCCTCATGGATTAATTTAACATAATAGAGGGGGCTAGTGCTGCTGGTGTTGGTCCAAACTAGAGCACCGTGCAGGCTACCTGGGGCAACCCGGGACTTCAGTTACTATACGCTTAGCTCATCCGCCGTGTCCTGAGAACGAGATACGCGGCTCCTATCGGGATTGTCGACACGTCGGGAGGCCTTGCTGGACTTGTTTTACCTTTCTCGAACGTCTTGAGTGAGGAACTCTGATTTTCTTCGGGTTATCTCGAGGTGTTGGATTTCCTTTGGAATTGCCTAGGAAGATCACGAGATTCGTGGTTGAGGTTATTCCCGCTGCGTGTGGTTAATTTGTGATGGATAAGTTGGAGCACCCCTGCAGGGTTAAATCTTTTCGAGAAGCCGTGCCTGCGATTATGTGGCAAACTTGGATACTTTGTTTAACACCCGGTCATAGCAAACTTGAAGTAAACTCAAATAAAATACACCAACTGTATGCGTAACCGTGACTGTCTCTTCTCGTGAGACCTTATCCGAGAGAGAACATGGTGGGGTTATGTTTGACATAAGTAGGTGTTCAGGATCAGTTAGTGATCATTACTAGTTCACATCCGTTATGCGTAGACCACCATACTTTACTTTCTGTACTCGTAAGTTAGCCACTCAAATATATGCTTAGTCGCTTGCTGCAGCCTCACCACTTAATTATGCCTTACCTATTAAGCTTTAGTAGTCATGATACCCTTGGAAATGAGATTGCTGAGTCCCTGTGGCTCACGGATTACTACAACACCAGTTGCAGGTTCAGGTAATGTGATGATTTGACATGAGCGCGTTGCTTGATTTGATTTGGAGTTCTTCTTCTTCTTCTTCGTCTTCAATCTTGGATGGGTTCCAAGCGGCAGCCTGGGATAGCAAGGGTGGATGTCATTTTATCGTTTGATTTTGTCCGTAGTCGGACCCTGCTCTTATGTATGATGTTTGAGATCTTATTGTATTGATGTGACTCTGATGTAGCTTGTGGCGAGTGTAAGCCAATGCCATACACTCATCTCTTCTGTACATGTACTTGTAATGATATCCATTCTTGCGAACGCATCGAGATGCGCTTCTATCCCTGTTGAGGCCCTCGTGCCAAATAAGGATAGGATCGCATCTTGGGCGTGACAAGTTGGTATCAGAGCCTGTACCGACCTAGGAGCCCCCTTGATTGATCGAACTTGGCCAAGTTGTGTCTAGTGAAAAACTATTTTGAGTCTAGTTATATCAGAGAGTAGGATTCTTTTTACTCCTCTTCTATGCTTTGGTGAGGTGTTCGACTTAGGAATTTTGATTCTACTTCTCTTCTCGCTCAAATTTTTTTTAGGATCACGCAGGTATTTTGGAAACTATATGATGCCGATGTGACAGAGTTCTGTCTTGGTGCCTCCTTTCTAACTTGATTTCTTCCGGGGAGTTGAGCTCCGAGGGATTCTTGACACATCATTATCATTCAGTTTTCTTAGTATCTCAGGACGGAGGATGTTCGAAATTGCTTCAATACTTATCGTGGTGAGATAAGGTCGGAGTCACCTAGTACTGGGGAGGCGTCCGGGGTACCACCATGGTTTAATATCGTTGTGAGTTCGAGGATTCGATATTAGATGAGTTTGCGGAATTTCTTGAATTATGGTGTGGAAGGTTGCGGATGCAGTTGCAGCTGATTGCCTAGGGCAGGTTCCTGATTCCGCAACCCGAATCGCATAAACAAGAAAGCTTTCGGAAATTCTTAGGTGGGAATTCAAGTAGTTACCTAGAGTTATCTTTCCAACAAGTGCATAGTGGATATGTATTTGTTTCTGGCTTGTTTCATAAGCCTCATCCTTTGTTTCATTTTGAATATGGTGATTCGAGTTGCTTCGATGTCAAGTGGTGATTTCATTATCTTGCTAAGTAGTGTTCTCATATTTCTTTGGGAATGCTAATTCTTTGCTCAATCAAGTTATCATATCAATTCTTTTCCTACTGGTGTGCTTCTCTTCAAGATAGTTCTATCATCTCCAATATTTGCAAGATCAATACTCATGTTTCATTTCGGAGTTGTCTCATCTGTTCCAAGTTTTCTTTGTTTTTCCCACCCTCCCGCCCTTTTCTTCAGTGATTGAATTCTCATCCAGGTGCCTTTCTCTTCATGAAATGCCTCCGCTAGCTTCGGTTCCATCTTGTTTCCGGTGATTTCTTGTGGAGATTCTCAAGAGTTTCATTTCAAGATCTATCCTCATATTCCTTGTTCTCATTGTTATTCTTCTCCGGTGATTCTTATGAAGATGCTCAGTGCTCAAGTTATCATTTATTAGTATTCATCTTTGTTTTCTTTTCCGGTGGATTCAATTCAAGTTCTTGGTGTTCATCATATAATTTTCATTCTCTATTTGCTCTCCCATGTTGGAATTCTTTATCAAGCCTCTCTTTCTTATTCATATCCCTATTCTATTTAGAGTGTTGAAGATATCTCAGAAGACATTCATTGTCATTCTTATCCTCTTAAATTATTTCAAGGGTCTTATATCATCAAGTTCTTAATTTGTACCGGTGTCGTATCTCTTTTAATCAATTGTTTCAACAGTGGTTTCTTTTGAGTGGGCCCATATCCCACAGGTCTTTTCCTAGGATCATACGTGACTCTTCTATTCTTTCCGAAGATGTCCTCAAGTTCTTTTCAATATGATGTAAGAATGATTTTCATCAGTCATATGCCTTCTTGAAGATCGTTTCTAAATCATTTTCATTGTTGGCTCAACCTTTTCTTGTTCATTGTTCTAGAGTGTCTCAGTAATTCGTGGTTTTGTTCTCATCTTCATTCTTAGCATTGGAAGACCAAAGGAGAGTTTCTCTTAATTCTTTGTCTGTTCTTTTCAAGAGTGTGGTCTCAGCTTCATGCTTTCCTCTCAAATTGTTTGATCATGAGTCATTTCTCCCATATCTATCCGGTGCTTTCAGAATGGTTATCATTTCTCGATCCTTCCGAAGGCCATCATTTCAGATGATTTCTTTGTTCTCAAATTCTTCTTAATTGTTGTCCCTTCGTTCGTATCTCAATTATTCCGACGCCTTTTTTTTCAGTTTCTGTTAGGCAATCTTGATCTCTTCATTCTCATGTGTGCTCTTTGGTTTCTAATTCTTTCCGGTGCCTTGTGAAGTTTTCTATTAGGTGGATCATGCTCTCTTCGTTCTCATGTTCTATCATTCATTTGCTTTCCCTCTTTCGTTTTGAATTCTATCTGGTGTTCTCATGCAAGACTTCTTCAAGTTTGTGATCTCTCTCTCTCTCTCTTCAATTCTTTGCAACAAGAATAAGTGATGTGTGAAATCCGTTGCTTGTCATCAATTTAACTTGATGAAGGATATTCGTATCATAATTCTTATTCTTGTTTATTCAAGTATCTCAAACTTTCTTCCAGAGTGTTCATGATATCAATTCCTTATCCCAAGTGGTTGTCTTCTTTTCCGAAGCTCGTAGTTTTGCTCAAGTATCTTGTCGCTAAGCTTCATCTAATTCATAGCAAGGCCTCAATCTTGTTCTTTTTGTATCCTTCAATTCTTTTTATCATCCTCTCATTTCTGGAGGTTCTTCATGGTGGTTCATCAAGATTTCTTTCATTTTCAAGTGTTCGTCAAGATTCTTGTTGGAGGTGCTCAAGTGTTCCTTGTCTTGGATTTCTAAGTTCAATTCCTTCTCATTGTCTTTTGAGATGGTGTTATGAAATTCTTGATTATGAGAGGTTTCGAAGGAAGTTGTCAAGAATGAGATAAGTAAACCCATCTTGTTTTCTCGGAGTTATTTTGGGTCGGATTTCACCTAAAGCTTTTCCTAAGGATTGTTGCTATCATGGTGTCATAAACAATCCTTATCATGGTGCCATAAATGATCCAAGTTTTCCCCTCCTCTTCTTGGTGAAAGAAGTTTTGCATATCTTGTTGCTCTCAATCAATCAATTGTTTCTGTTGTGGTAGGTTGTCACCTCATAATTTTGAGATGCTTTCCATAAGTCCACAACAAGCTTTTCTTTTTGTTGTTGGTGTTCCAACAACTCCGTTCATCCATGCTTCTCAAATCCATTTGTGCTGGAAGTTGTCATTTTCTTTCAGTTCTCTTCTCTTGAAAGATCAAGCTTCTATTCTTTTGTTCCGAAGGCCTTGTGTTGTGGCTCTCTTCAATCTATTATCTTGCTTGTCAAGATTATGTTCTTTCTTGCTTATTCATTAACCGGAGTGTTGTGAAATCTTTTCATCTTCCTTCCATCTCTGAAGTTGATTCTATTCCAACCGAAGTTTGGTGCCTCTCCTTCAATTTGTTTCCATCATATCTAATTTTTCCTCTCTTTCCTACCGAAGTGCTGCCGAAATTTCCTGTGAATTCTGTTTATTCTTCATTCTTCATCTCTTGTGTCCTTCAAGATTCATTGGTTTCTCTCGTTTGTCAAGAAGCAACTAAGTTTTACCTTTTGCTCTTTCTCTTCCCCCTTTTTCGTTCAAGATCTCGGGACGAGATCCTTGTGTAGTGGAGGAGAGTTGTGACAGCTCGAGACGTTCCAGAAGATTCCAGAAGATTCCCCTTTTATTTCTGTTCCCGTCATGTGTTCGTCTGGTTGTCGCATTCATCATCGCATCATTCGCATCATATGCATTGCATCATCTCTCGTTTTCGAAACTTGCATCCGTTCGAGTCGCCGTCTCGTCGTTCTTGCCGTTACCCGTTTCGAGACCAGGCACACATGCCCGCGCCCGCGGCACCATTTAAATAAAACTGTTTTTAAGCGCGCGCAAAAATATTCTCGGATCGAGTTGAAACTTGTCATGCATTCTTGTCATAGCTTAGGTAGACCACCCGTCTATTTTCGTCGCGTTCTGAGTTCGTTAGATGCCCCATCGGTCATCTGTAGAAGTGAGGTTATCGGTAGTTTATCGGACGTTTCTCGGTGTTTTCAACTTCGTGCCACGGGTCACCGCTTCCCTCTCATCTCCTCCTAGTCCCTCTGCACAGCCTATCCGTAACCCCTCTCCGCTTCCGGACCGTCGGGTCGACACCCGGCAGTCCGAAAACAGACAGTGCCAGCTAACCCTAGCCTCCCTTTCCTATTTAAGTCCCCCTAGCTCACCTCATTCCGCGTCCCACCAAACCCTAGCCAACCCCTTCTCCCACCTCTAGCCAGCCCGTCCGAGCCCATCTGGGCCCGTTCGAGCCCATCCGGGCCCGAATCGGCGTCCCGGAGCTCCCCGAGCTCATCCATGGAGGCCCTCCCGTCCGTCCATGGCCGGCCCCACTCAGCTCGCCGGAGCCCGCTCCTCGCCGGACCTCTCCCGCCGGCCACCCTCTCCCTTTCTCCTCTCCCTCCATCTCTCTCTCCCTAACCTGCCCTCCCTCCTTCCCGCAGGCACCCAACCACCATGGCCGACCTTGAGCTGCCAACCGTCGTCGGCCTCTCCTCCGACGGGAACCGGACCTGCGTCGCCGGATCCGGCCACCCCCGCCTCTAGCCGCGCCCCTGCGCCGCCCAACGCCCTCCCTTGCCTCGCAGCCGCCATGCGTGGCACCACCGCCGCTTCCATCGTGCGAGCGCCCCTGCGCGTTGACCGCTGCGGTGGGCCGCCGCTAGCGCCCTGCCTCGGCCCAGCTGCCCCAGCCCCCATGTGCACAGACCTGGGCCAGATCCGGCCCATTGGTGAGCCCAGCCTTCCCCCGTTCCGTTTTTTTATTATTTATTTAGAAGTATTTAGATCCATTGCATGTTTATAAAATCATATAAAATTATCCGTGCATCGGATTGTAATAATGTCAACATGTTAAGTGTTTAGAAAATCCTCTAGATTAATATTATGCCATTTTTAACCATGCCCAAAAATATTTAATATGTCATCTTGCATATTTTGCATTAATTGCATTTTCCTAATTAATCAACGTGCATCGAAATTAATAAAATCAGATATTAAAAATGTTCATCCCATTCACACCACATTTTCATGCATGATAAAAATGTTGTCATGACAGTTGCATTTAATTTTGCATCAATGCATTGCTATAAGATGATTAGGCCTATTGCCCCCATATTTAATTGTGATTAACTTTCTACATGAACCTAATCATATTATATATGTTTCCGGGGTAGAAAAATCCATAGAAATTATCTGTGCACTTAGTTTTGTCATTTGAGCATGTTTGAGTGCATGTCATTTTCACCGTGATGCCTTTTGTCATTTTCGTAGGAATTAATCCGGGCATGATATGAATTAATTTTCAACATGAAAGTTGCTCGTTGATATGTGTCCTAGCCCATGGACATTTTGTTTGTCATAGAAATGTATGTGTAGGTGTTGTTTTGCTGTTGTCTACTTGCTATAAAAATCTGCCATTTTGAGGTCCAAAATATTTCTAAGTCTGGAATCTGTTATATTTTGTTGCTCTCTTGCCATGTGATTTGCTAGTGATCTAGACCTTTTTTGTGGTAGGTGTAATGGAGTTATTTGTTGTTGATATTGCCCTCTAGCATGCTGTTAAGTTTCATGCCATAATATGACTTGTAGAATATATTTTTAGTGCTGTCAATATGCCTTCGTGATAAAAAACTGCACTGTCTAAAACTGCTAGTTTCACCAAGTCTGAAACTGTTTTCAAGTAGCCTTCTTGTGACCTTCCTACCAAGTGATCCATGCATGTTATGAATATGATTCGTGAAGATGAAATGAAGTGGATGTTGTATGCTATTGCCCCATGCTTAGTTTGTGCATTTTAGATTATTGTAACCTGTTGTTTTCATGTGTTCAAAATGCTAAGTTGCTATTTTTGGCAGATTTCATCAAAAACTTGCTTTGATGATTGTGGTTGAACCGTAGCTTCGTTTTGGACATTCCACATATGAAACTTGCTTAGAATCTCCTGTAGTTTCATAATAACTTGTTTAATTCATGATTTGATATGGTTGTGGTGGTTTTTCCCATGCATTTGCATTCATGCCATGTGCATCTTGTGTTGCTCATATCTTTTGAACCGTAGCTCCGTTTGAGATGTTCTATATATGTAAATCGACTAGAATGACGTGTAGAATAACATGGTATGCTTTATTCTGCTGTTTAACCAATATAAATATGTTCAGATCAGATCTGAACCAAATTCATAATTAACACATGCGGTCATTTCGGAAATGCTATACGTTGTTTCCGGCCTCATTTAACATGCCTAAATAGATAGTTTACTTATGCTTCACCTCTTTCCATGTTTAACTACATTTAATATTGTCGTGTACCTAATGGGAGTGAACTAAATAATTCGAGCATGGAGTTTCATCAATATGCAACTCGTTGCAAATTGAGCTTCACTTAATGTGTAGAATTTGATTGTTGTGAATTGTCATGCCTTGCATATTAAACCGGACATGCATCATATTTGTTGTGCATCGTGTTCTGCATATGTTGTGGTGTATCTTGTGTTGATTATTGTTTCGGATTGCTTCTTCTCGATAGAGTTCTGAAAGCGTTCGGAGTGTGAGGATTCGTTTGACTACGTTGGCTCGTCTTCTTCATGGATTCGTTCTTCTTCCGAGCGGGATCTCAGGGAAGATGACACATTTCCCTGGATACCATTACTATCATTGCCATGCTAGTTGTCTCGTCTTTTATCGTTATGTCTCGCTACCTACCACTTGTTTGATAAGCCTCCCAACACTGCCATGATAAGCCTCTAACCCCTCCACATCCCAGCAAAACATTGTTTGGCTATGTTACCGCTTGCTCAGACTTTCTTATAGCGTTGCTAGCTGCAGGTGCATTTGCTTCCATATGTCAACATGATCATTCTTTTGGTATATCACAATATTGCTGCTATTTAATTTAATGCACATATACACTTGGTAAAGTGTGGAAGGCTTGGCCTTCTGCTTGGTGTTTTGTTCCACTCTTGCCGCCGTTAGTTACTTGTGTACCGGTGTTATGTTCCAGAAATGTGCGCTCCTAACATGCTCGGGGTTGTTATGGGGACCCCCTTGATTTTCGGGTTAGATTAAAACTTGTCTGGCAAGGCCCAACTTTGGTACTACATTTGCCCATCATAAGAAAACTGATCACCTTTTAAATGCATAGAGGGTCGCCCCCTCATGGATTAATTTAACATAATAGAGGGGGCTAGTGCTGCTGGTGTTGGTCCAAACTAGAGCACTGTGCGGGCTACCTGGGGCAACCCGGGACTTCAGTTACTATACGCTTAGCTCATCAGCCGTGTCCTGAGAACGAGATACGCGGCTTCTATCGGGATTGTTGACACGTCGGGATGCCTTGCTGGACTTGTTTTACCTTTCTCGAATGTCTTGAGTGAGGAACTCTGATTTTCTTCGGGCTATCTCGAGGTGTTGGATTTCCTTTGGAATTGCCTAGGAAGATCACGAGATTCGTGGTTGAGGTTATTCCCGCTGCGTGTGGTTAATTTGTGATGGATAAGTTGGAGCACCCCTGCAGGGTTAAATCTTTTCGAGAAGCCGTGCCCGCGGTTATGTGGCAAACTTGGATACTTTGTTTAACACCCGGTCATAGCAAACTTGAAGTAAACTCAAATAAAATACACCAACTGTTTGCGTAACCGTGACTATCTCTTCTTGTGAGACCTTATCCGAGAGAGAACACGGTGGGGTTATGTTTGACGTAAGTAGGTGTTCAGGATCATTTAGTGATCATTACTAGTTCGCATCCGTTATGCGTAGACCACCATACTTTACTTTCTGTACTTGTAAGTTAGCCACTCAAATATATGCTTAGTCGCTTGCTGCAGCCTCACCACTTAATTATGCCTTACCTATTAAGCTTTAATAGTCTTGATACCCTTGGAAATGAGATTGCTGAGTCCCTGTGGCTCACAGATTACTACAACACTAGTTGCAGGTTCAGGTAATGTGATGATTTGACGTGAGCGCATTGCTTAATTTGATTAGGAGTTCTTCTTCTTCTTCTTCGTCTTCAATCTTGGATGGGTTCCAGGCGGCAGCCTGGGATAGCAAGGGTGGATGTCATTTTATCGTTTGATTTTGTCCATGGTCAGACCCTGCTCTTATGTATGATGTTTGAGATGTTATTGTATTGATGTGACTCTGATGTAGCTTGTGGCGAGTGTAAGCCAATTCCATACACTCATCTGTTCTGTACATGTACTTGTAATGATATCCATTCTTGCGAATGCATCGAGATGCGCTTCTATCCCTGTTGAGGCCCTCGTGCCAAATAAGGATAGGATCGCATCTTGGGCGTGACACTCCCGCCCTTTTTATTTAATGATTAAATTCTCTTCAAGTTCCTTTCTATTCATCAATGCTTCCGCTATCATTTCTTCATATTGTATCTGGTGATTTCTTGTGGAAATTCTCAAGAGTTTCAATTTCAAGATCTATCCTCATATTCCTTGTTCTTGTTGTTATTCTTCTCCGGTGCATTCAATTCTAGATCTTGGTGTTCATCATATCTTTTTCATTTATTAAATGCTTTCCGTATTTGAATTCTCATTAAGCCTCTCTTATTAATTCATCCCTCTATGTTCTATCTGGAGTGCTGAAGATATCTCAGAAGATTCATGTTTTCTTTCAATCATTCCAAATTATTTTGAGGTTCTCACCTCTTCAAGTTTTCATTTATACCCGTGCAATCTCTCTTTTAATCAATTGTTTCAACGGAGTTTTCTTTGAGTGGGCCCATAACCCACATCTTTATCCCAGGATCTTACCTGACTCTGCTAGTCTTTTCGGAGATGTTCTCAAGTTCTCTTCAAATATGACGTAAGAATGAATTTCATCAGTCATATTCATTATCGAAGATCGCTTCTAAATCATTTTCATTGTTGTCTCAACTTTTATTCATTATTCGGGTGTCTCAGTAATTCAGGATGTTGTTTCTCGTCATTATTCTCAGCGTTGAAGACCGAAGGAGAGTTTCAATTAAATCTTAGCCCATTCTTGGGGATTCATGCCTTCAGTTTCCTGTTATCCTGTCAATTTCTTTTCAATCTTAAGAGATTCTTTCCATATCTATCCAGTGCATTCAAAGTTGTTTTCATTTCTCGATCCTCCCAAAGGCCATCATTTTTAGAAGATTTCGTCATTCTCTGCTTTCAGCTTTCGTTCTCAAATTCTTCTCAATTGTTGTCCCTTCGTTCGTATCTCAATTATTCTGGTGCCTTGTGAAGTTTTCCATTAGGTGGATCGTGATCTCTGCGTTGCCATGTATCTTCGTTCAATCATAGTATCCTCATTCGTTTGTGAATTCTTATCGGTGTTCTCGTGCAAGACTTCATCAAGTTTGTGTTCTATCTCTTTCTTCAATCTTTTCAAGAAGAATAAGTTGTGTGCGAAATTTGTTGCTTATCATCAATTTAACTGGGTGAAGGATAGGCATAACATAATTCTTATTCTTGTTTCATCAAGTGATTTCAATCCTTCTTCCGGAGTTGTTCATGATATCAAATTCTCGATTTCAAGTGTTATCATCTTTCCTTTTCCGGAGTTCCTAGTTTTCTCAAGTTTCTTGTCGCTAAGCTTCATCTAATTAATAGCAAGGCCTCAATCTTGTTCTTTTCTACCTTCAATGTCAAGCTTCATCCTTTCATTCCGGAGTTCATCTCGATGCTTCTTCATGGTGGTTTGTTAAGGATGTAGTTCTTCTTGAAGTGTTCTTCAAGATGCTTGTTGGAGATGCTCAAGTGTTCTTTGTCGTGGTTGTCTAAGTTCAATTCCTTATCCATTGTATTTTGAGATGGTATTATTAAATTCTTGATTATGAGGAGTCTTGAAGAAAAATTGTCAAGAATAAGATAAGTAAACCCATCATGTCTTTCTCGGAGTTATCTTGGGCTGGATTTCACCTAAAGCATTTCCTAAGGATTGTTGCTATCATGGTGTTATCAATGATTCAAGTGTCTCCTCCACCTCTAGGTGAAAGAAGTTTTGCTTATCTTGTTGCTCTCAAGTAATCAATTGTTTCTGCTGTGGCAAGTTGTCACCTCATATTTTTGAGATGTTTTCTATAAGTCCATAACAAGCTATTCTTTTCGTTGTTGATTCTCCGTCACCTCCGTTCAACCATGCTTCTCAAGTTCAATGGTGGTAGAAGTTGTTATTTTTATTCTCTGTTCTTTTCCTTCCAATGATCTAGTTTCTATTCTTTTCTTCTGGAGGCATTGTCATGTTACTCTCTTTCAACCATCATCTTGTTTTATAGAGATCATGTTATTTCTTGCTTGTTCATTTAACCGGAGTGCTGTGAAATATTTTCATGATTCTTCCATCTTATGAAGTTTTGATTCTAATCCAACCAAAGTTTGGTGTCTCTCTTTAAATTTCTTTCCATCATATCAATTTTCCTCTCTTTCCTACCGGAGTGCTGTCAAAATTTCTTGTGAATTCTTGCTTGTTCCTTGTGCCATTCTTCATCTCTCGCAATCCTTCAAGTTCATGTGGTTTCACTCATTTGTCAAAGAAGCAATAAATTTTTACCTCTTCCTCTTCCTCTTTCTCTTCCCCTTCTCCTTCTTAGATCTCGGGACGAGATCCTCGTGTAGTGGAGGAGAGTTGTAACAGCCCAAGACCGATGCTCCAGAAGATTCCCCTTTTATCGCCTTTCTCGTCACATGATTCATTTGGTTGTTGCATTCATCATCGCATCATTCACATCATCTGCATAGCATCGTCAGTCGTTTTTGAAAACTTGCATTCGTTCGTAGCTGCCGGTCCTCTCCGTTCGTGTCGCTGGCCATTTTGAGACCAACCACACACGCACACACCCGCGACATCATAAATATTGTTTTTAAAAGTGCGTATAAACTGTCCTCAGATTGAGTTGAAAGTTGGCATGTGGTCTTGTTTTATTGTAGGTGCGCCGCCTGCCAAATTTCGTCGCATTCCGAGTTCGTATGATACCCAAACGATTGACCATAGCGGTGCCATATCGGTTTAATTGTCAGACGTTTTCAATATCGTAAAACATGTCACGGGCTAGCAACCTTCCCTCTCATCTCCACCTATCCCATCTACACAACCCAACACCAACCCACCTAGCCTACACCGCGACCGGAGCTGTCCGATCGCGATCGGAGGGTCCGAAAATGGGCTAAACCCCCCTAACCTAGCCTCCATCCCTATTTAAACACCTCCCCTACCCATTTTGGAAGCCCTAGCCATCCCTAACCTCCAGCCATAGCCTCTAGCATCGAAATCCATGCATAGTCAGCTCTCCTCCGCCACTTGGCATCACCGCCATGCCCCTGTAGCCAACCCGCGGCTGCCACGTAGGCACCCGAGCTGCCCTCCACCAACCAGCGCCTGCCACCTGTCCTCCAACCTCACCCCACAACATCCACCAGCCGCCGCAGCCTGCAAAGCCCATTCGGGCCCCTCCGGGCCTGAACCACCGCCGCTGCGTGAGCCCGCAGCTCCTCCCGTGAGGCTCCCGCGCCGCCCGAGCCAGGGCCTCCTCGTCGCCGCCCGCCGTGGTCGGAGCAGCCTACCCTGCCGCTGGCCGGTTTGCCTCGGCACGCCGCCGCTTGAGCCATGCCCGCCTCTGCCCGAGCCCCTCCTTTGCAGCAGCAAGCAGGAGCCAGCCCCGCCGCGCCCCTTCAAGCTCATCGTCGCCCGCTCCAGATGCGGCGACGAGCCGCCGGAACCCAAGCCGCCAAGGCTGGTTCTGCCTCCTCCTGGGTCCTCCCGTCGCCGGAGATCCCAGCGCCGCCGCGTTGACCCTCAGTGCTCCACCCCTCGTGCCTCGTTCGGGCGGGACGAGGAGTACGAGCGCCCGTCGCCATGTCGCCCGCATGGGCCGGCCCAGCAGCGCCTCGAGCCGGCCTAGCTCCCTGTCTGTTTTTTTAGATCCTGCGAATTTTGCTAATTATCCAGCGAATAATAAAATTGCAAAAAAAAACTATTTTTAAATTGCTAATATCTAATTAACCGTGCATCATTTGTAAAAAACTAAACATATGAAAAGTGACTAGAATTTCGTGTAGATTCACAATAACCAACTCTCACATGTGTTTAAAATGCTTAAACTGCTGTTTTCATGTAATTTGCGTTAATGCCATTTTGAAATGATTTATTTCATAACTAATTAACCGTAGCTCCGATAAAAATGGTCCACATATGTAACTTGGCTAGAAAAATGTGTAGAATCTCTCGGTGACATTTATTTTGTTGTTTAACAACTCTTAAATATGGTTAGTACAGATCTGGACCAAATTCATATTATGCTTATGGGGATGTTTTGGAAATGCTATATGTTGCTTCCGGCCCCGCTTAAAATTCCTAGATGATATAGTTGTTTGTGCTTCACGTCTTGCCATGTCTAACAACATTTAATATTGATGAGTACCTAAACGGGAGTGAACTAAATAATTCTAACATGGAGTTTCGTCAATATGAAACTCGTTGCATATTGAACTTCACTTGATATGTAGTAGTTGTTTGTTGTTCTTGCCATGCCATGCCATGCGTTGCATATTAAACTGGACATGCATCATATTTGTCTACGCATCACATCATGCATATGTTGTGGTGTATCGTGTGTTGATTGTTGTTTTCGGGTTGTTCCTTCTCGATAGAGTTCCAAAAGCGTTCGGAGTGTGAGGAATTCGTTCAACTACGTTGGCTTGCCTTCTTCATGGACTTGTTCTTCTTCCGAGCAGGATCTCAGGCAAGATGACACATTTCCCTAGATACCACTACTATCATTGCTATGCTAGTTGTCCTGCTTTTATCGTTATGTCTCGTTACCTACCACTTGTTTGTCAAGCCTCCCAACATTGCCATGAGAAGCCTCTACCCCTCCACATCCTAGCAAACCATTGTCTAGCTATGTTACCGCTTGCTCAGCCTTTCTTATAGTGTTTCTAGCTGCAGGTGCAATTGCTTCCATGTGACAGCATGGACATTCTTTTGTTATCACAACATTATTGCTATTTAATTTAATGCACTTATACACTTGAAAAAGGGTGGAAGGCTTGGCCTTTTGCTCGGTATTTTGTTCCACTCTTGCTGCCCTAGTACTTGTGAACCGGTGTTATGTTCCATAATTGAGTGCTCCTAACATGCTCGGGGTTGTTATGGGGACCCCCTTGACTTTTGTTTTAGGATAAAGCTTGTCTGGCAAGGCCCAACATTGGTACTACATTTGCCTAATAACTAATAAACTTGCATAGGGACTTTCCAGACCCCGTGGATAATTAATCAACAACACGGGCCAGTGCTCGTCATGAGTGTTGGTCCAAAATGGCAACAGCTAGGGCCAACGGGTGTGCCAGCTAGAAACTTAGCCAATCTGGTCGTGTCCTGAGAACGAGATACATGGCTCTTCTTGGGTTCGTGGACATATCGGACGAACTTGTTGGATTTGTTTTACCTTTCTCGAATGTCTTGCGCGAGGAATTCCATTTTACTCCGGGCTATCTCGAGGTGTTGGATTTCCTTTGGAATTTGCTAGGATGATCACGAGGTCCGTGGTCGAGGTTATTCCCGTGGCGTGTGGTTAATTTGTGATGGATGAGTTGGAGCACCCCTATAGGGTTAAATCTTTTCGGAATGCCGTGCTCGCGGTTATGTGGCAAACTTGGATATTTTGTTTAACACCCGATAATAGCAAACTTGAAGTAAACTCTAATAAAATACATGGTGGGGTTATGTTTGATGTAAGTAGGTGTTCATGATTAGTTAGTGATCATTACTAGTTCACATCCGTTATGCGTAGACCACCATATTTTACCTTATGTTATTCGTAAGTTAGCCACTCAAATAAATGCTTAGTCGCTTGCTGCGGCCTCACCACTTAACCATACCTCGCCCATTAAGCTTTAATAGTCTTGATACCCTCGGAAATGAGATTGCTGAGTCCCTGTGGCTCACAGATTACTACAACAATAGTTGCAGGTACATCATCTCTGTAGCCTTCTGAAACTCATGCTCACTAGACTCATTGTCCTCTTTGACATCATCATCTTCTCCCTCTTGCTTGTCACAACCATAGGTTGGTTCGTCTTTTTGCTGCTTGGGTTTGACCCCCTCGGCAAAAACACTTCTTGTCGGACCCCTCGGCGCCATCTTGGCCTTTCTCCTTGTCTTGCCTCTCATACTCGGCTTTTTGCTTATCGGCAAGCTGCTCAACTTGCCGAAAGTCTTGGAGATCATGGCCCTTGGTGCGATAGATCTCACAATACTGCTTGATGGAGCCTTCCGACTTGTTGGCAGCCGCCATGGCGTGGCAGGAGGTGCACCCTGCAACATCGTCGCCGAGGCCGCCAACCTTACCCTTCTTGGCGGCACTGGGGTTGTCGGATCCCTCAACGGCTAGCACGGTCTTGCCCTTACGCTTCTTGTTACTTCGCCGGCCCTTCTTTGTCAGGGCGGTGGTGTCTTCATCTTCAGAGTCGACCCTTGTGCCGGCGTCTTTGCTGGGGAGCCTCCTCCCTTCCTCAGCCCAAGCACATTTGTTTGCCAAAGCATAAAGATCGACGACGTCTTGGACTCTGTTCATTGTCAGCTCTTCCCGCATCCTACGATTGTGCGTGTTTTGATGGAACACGCTAATCACAGCGGCAAGGTAAACGTCTGGGATGTTGTGGTGCACAGGGCTGAACCTTTGGATGTATTTGCGTAAAGTTTCACCCTCCTTCTAAGGGATGATGTGTAGATCACTTTCTTGGCCAGGAGCTTGATGACCTCCTATGAAGGCGCCAACAAACTCGTCGCACAAGTCTGCCCAAGAGGTGATTGATCCCTCTGACAAGTGCATCAACCACGACCTGACGTTGGGCTTAAGCACCAACGGGGAGGAGTTGGCGAGTATATTGTTGCCGTGACCCCGGCAGCTTGCACCGCAATGGTGTAGATGCTCAGGAATTCTAACGGATGAGTCTTGCCATCATACTTCCCCGGGACTTCTGGATTAAACGTGCGAAAGTTGGGCCACTGGACTTGTCGCAACTCATGGGTAAACGCTAGACAACCCACCTTGTAACGTAGGCTGATAGGATACCCTAGTGCAGACTTGTCTATAGTGGGCCCCGCGCGCCAATCCGACTGGAGGTGTACTTCCCGCCGCCGTTCGATGGCAGTTCGAGCATCTTCATCGCCATGTTCTCGAACAACTTGACATTGATCGCGGTGCGTCCATGGGTTGGACGACGCCATCGTGAGCATCGATCCGTCGAGTCGGTGACCAGCACCGTTGTCGTGGAGGAGAATGTGTCGAGGTCGCATCGCCTCCGGCCTTCTCTCCACTGGCATGAACCGGCTCGGTGGACTAAAACTTATCCATGAGGTTGAGGAGGTTCTGAATGGTGGCTCTCCATTCATCGAGCTTCTCCACAGCCGGTGGGAAGTTTAGGAGTAGCTGCGCCTGCGCCAGCGCTTCTTCTGACGTGGTCGGTAACGAACGACACAAGGAGTGCGAGGTTCTATGACTCCTAACCGTGTTAGAAGAAGCACCGCCGTGGTCTCGCATCGGTAGGCCACTCCTGCTTGTATGTTGGTGAGGAAGCTCGTCCCGCACATCTTTGGAAGGATGTGTAGGAGCTTTCCCATGGGGACATTGAGAATCGTGAGCGCCTTGGTGCGGCCCTCCATGTGCGTCTCGAGGAGGGTGCAGCGTAGGGCACGGCATGGGTGCCTTGGAGGATACCCTTCTGTCCCCGGAGTTTGCGTACCACCCGCAGGCGGTACCGCTCCGTCTTGAGACCCAGCGGCACGGGGTTTCCCTTCGCCGTCATGGGTGTCTCCGCGGCGAGCGTCGGCACTAGTTTGGCCTTGATCACTGGAGCGTCGCGGAAGTTCCGAACCTTCGCCTCCTGATCCTCCACCCACGTCTATGCCCTCTCCCGTCTGTGCAGATACAGGGATGGCGGCCGTGGATAGGCCAGCTGCTGTCGAGCCCCTCTTCTTGGGAGCCATGGCGATGATGAGCGCGAAGGAACTGGCACACTGATTACCAGAACGGGTTCGCATAACCTAACACCCCCTACCTGGTGCGCCAAATATGTCGTGGGAACGAACACCTATGGGATCGTGGGGGTCCCTTTTGGTTTGGCAGGGGGCAGATTGTGCAAAGAGCCGATCTGATGAAAAGCATGCGAGGATCTTTACCCAGGTTCGGGCCGCACGGATGCATAAAACTCTACTCCTGCTTGGTGGTATTGAGAGTGTTCTTAGGGTTCTTGCTACAGGCATGCTGCGAGCCACTATCACGTGTGTGCACTAGAGGGTCCCTGAAAGTGCAGAAGTTGAAAAGTCCTCTACCGTATCGCCATGAGCCTCCTTTTGTACTCTAAAGGGGATCCCAGCAGTGACATACAGTGCGTACACGGGGTGTATAGAGCTACAGTGCTATCATACCTAACACTGACGGAATAGGACATGCACATTTAATGTAGTGTCAGGCATCTCTATCCGTCAGAGGGATGGGACAGTAGCCCGTCCCATCAGCACCGCTTAAGTCTCACCAACGTCGACACTGCTACACGGGTCCAAACGGATTGACATGTGGCCCGTGTGCTGACGGGGTCTTGCCGGGGCTTCGCCTTGCCGGGTTCTTGCCTTGCTGGGACCGGGCTCCCTCTCTGGTGGGTCAATAGCCCTCCCGAAAAGGCCTTGCCGGTGATCTTGATTCTCCTGTGTTGGTATCTAGGAAGTCCCTGCTGGGCCTTGCCGCCAGGGCGGCTGCCACTGCCCGTGCACGAGTAAGGGGCACTAGAGAGCCCAAAACTCTAGTGCACCAACAATAGGCATAACTTTCAAAGATCTCATTTGTTTCATCAGTTTCATCAGTTTCAATGATTTAATTCTCTCTAGCTCAAGCAATTTGTTCATCAAGAAATTGACCTAGTGGCACATTATCATAAAGCATTGTACTAGTATCATCATAAGCATCATTCATAGTAGAAGTAGCATCATCAGTATCAGGATTAATAGCATGTGGTGGTTTTGTAAACTTACTCATAACAGAAGGTGAATCATGTGCAGAGTGTGATGGCAATTCCTTACCTCCACTTGTCATAGAGGAAAAAATATTGGTTTTAGTATCCTTCAGATTCTTCAGAGTGATAGATTGATATAAATCCCAAGTGCTCAACAGATATAGCTATGCTCCACGGCAAAGGCGCCAGAAAAATGTCTTGATAACCCACAAGTATAGGGGATCACAACAGTTTTTGATGGTAGAGTATTCAACCCAAATTTATAGATTCTACACAATGTGAGACAAAGAATATTCAAGAGTATTAGCAGTTGATTTGTCAATTCAACCACACCTGGAGATATGTAGCACAGTAATATGATAGTTTGATAGCAGTAGTAAAAGTAACAATAGCGGTAACAGTAGCAGTAGTAGTTTTGTAGCAAGTTCAATAGTAGCAACAACAGTAGTAACTTAGCAAGAACAATAAGTGGAAAACTCGTAGGCACCGGATCATTGTATTCGTTGGATGATATTCATCATATAACAGTCAAAACCTAGGGCGACACAGAACTAGCTCCATATCGTCATTGTAATGTAGGCATGTATTCCGTAAATAGTCATATGTGCTTATGGAAAAGAACTTGCATGACATCTTTTGTCCTACCCTCTTGTGGCAGCGGGGTCCATAAGGAAACTAAGGGAATTATGGTATCCTTTTAATAGACAACCGGAACAAAGCATTAACACATAGTGAATACATGAACTCCTCAAACTATGGTCATCATCGTGAAGTATCCCAAATATTGTCACTATGGGGTTGACGGATCATAACATGTAATAGGTGCATATGACTAGGCAAGATCGGATCAAGAACATAGATATAATGATGATAACATAAACGGTTCAAATCTGAAATCATGGCACTCGGGCCCTAGTGACAAGCATTAAGCATGGCAAAGTCATATCAACATCAATCTTATAACATAGTGGATACTAGGGATCAAGCCCTAACAAAACTAAATCTATTACATGATGAATCTCATCCAACTCCTCACCGACTAGCAAGCCTACGAAGGGATTATTCACTCCCGGTGGGGAGCATCATGGAATTGGCGATGAAGGAGGGTTGATGATCACGAAGACCGAAGATTCCCCTCTCCAAAGCCCCAAACGGACTCCAGATCTAGCCTCCCAATGAAGAACAGGAGGTGGCAGCGGCTTCGTATCGTGAAATGCGATAAAACTTTCTCCCTATTTTTGGAAAAATAGGATTTTATAGCGCTAGAATTAGTGTTGGGGTCTACGAGGTGAGCACCACCTAGCAGGCCGCGCCAGGGGGGTTGGCGCACCCTGGTGGGTGGTGGGCACCCTGCCCCCCTCTCTGGTGGCGTGTGGCTCCAACATTCCTCAAATATTCTGAAATAATTCTCCAAAAAGTTTTTTTCCGTGTCGAGAACTTCTATTTCTGCACAAAAACAACACCATGGTAGTTCTGGAGAAAACACTGTCAGTCTGCGTTAGTTTCATTCAAATCATGCAAATGAGAGCTCAAAACAAGAACAAAAGCATTAGGAAAAGTAGATACGATGGAGACATATTCGTTATATATACGAATCTTCAACAATCTAACCGTTACAACTTTATTGCCCAACTCAGTGAAACTGAAGTGACAAGTCGGTTGCACCGACTAGTGCAAAATGTGGCAACTTTGGGATTTTCGGTGAGACAGGTATATAAATTCTGGTGCTACCGATGCTGGTGACCTATGAAGTTACCAAGACTCGGTGTCACCGATTCCTAAAACTCGGAGGTTCCTAATTCAAGATATATGGTAACATAATGTTGGTCACTGGTTTCGGTTGCACCAAACGGAATGTTGGTAGTACTGGGATGCTAGGGTTTGGCTTAGATTCTGTCTAGGATAAAACTCGATGGGACTGATTAGGAAAATTGGTGTTACCAATTTTGGCCTTTGGCTTTGGAAAGAAGATATTTGTGGGAGAATGGGTGAGTATTTTTGGTGGCTAATCTCTAAGCACTTGAGCAACCAGATCATCATAATTTCTTATCCCCTTTTAATAGTATTGGCTTTCTTGTGGATTCAAAAGTTATTTCTCATAAAATATGAAATGTAGAGTCTTCAAGCTTGAAGCATGGACAATCCCATTCCTTCCTTTCCTTGGGGAGGTTCTTCACACAAACCTTTAGCCATCACATCATTGAACTTTTTCATGAGATACACGTGGTTTAAACATTAGTCCAATGAAATATATGTTGTTATTAATTACCAAAACCACCTGAGAGAAGTTGTTCTTTCACAGCTCCATGGTTGTGCATTGCCATGAAAGAACCTTTCCCCGGATTTCATTCGATAGGTATGTGTGGCATAAGGTAGTAACTATCGTCACTTGCATTTCATGTGCAATAGAAAGTAATTCTCATCATTTTCTTATACGCATGAATATATATTTCACCTAAAATATTTTTATTTCCCTAACATAGCCATGCATGTATTTACCACAACAAACAACCACTCAACTTATATTAAAACAGTGTTCAAGATTCTTGCCTAGAGGGTGTTGAAAGGTAGGGTGCACTCCAAAATTTTGAAAGTTTAATCTTCCCTCCAATTTCTATTTTTTTAATATTCAAATCAATAGATGATTCTAAAATAGTAAAGGAAAGTTGTTTGGAATTTTTTAAATAAATCGTAAAATAAACTAGATGAAATTTTGAGAAGTGTCTAAAAACAATTAAATCAATTGGAGTTGTAGTTTAGAAGATAGAGGCAGTCAAAGTTGTGGCCCAAATCTGATTTTTAATAAAAACTATAAAGGAAAACAGTCCAATGGAGAATACGCTTTTTGACGAAGAAAACATACTCTGCGAAGTACGCTGATACGTCTCCATCATATCTATAATTTTTGAGTGTTTCATGCCAATATTATACAACTTTTACATACTTTTGACAACAATTTATATGATTTTTTGGAATAACCTATGGATCCAGTGCCCAGTGCCAGCTCCTGTTTTTTTTTTGTGTTTTTTATTTCACAGAAATTCCATATCAAACAAAGTCCAAATGGGATAAAAATTTACGCAGATGATTTTGCAATATTTATGAATTTTGAGAAGTTGAATCAATGCAAATGGAGGCCCACAGTGGGCACGGAATACCAGGGCCCAGGCCAGGATCCAAACGCGCCCTGGTGGAGGGTGGCCACCTCGTAGGTCGGTTGGAGCTCTACTTCAGGCTCAAGAGTTTTAATCTTTGGATAAAAATCCCATCAAATTTCAGCTCAATCGGAGTTACGGATCTCCACAAATATATGAAACGGTTTTCCGCCAGAAAACGAGAGCGCAAAATAGAAGAGAACATAGAGGGAGATCCAATCTTAGAGGGGATCCCACCCCTCGGTCGCCATGGAGTCCATGGACCAGAGGGGGAATTCTTCTCCCATCATGATGGCGATCTACATGAACAATGTTGCCGCCGTCAACACAAACTCTGCCCCTCTCTTGCAGCGGTGTAACACCTCTCTTCCCAGCTATAATCTCTACTTAAACATGGTGCTCAACTCCATATATTATTTCTCGATGATATTTGGCTATCCTATGATGTTTGAGTATATCTCTTTTGTCCTATTGGTTAATTGTGGTATGATTTTATTGAGATGAGTTGCTTGTTTATATGGTGTTGTCCTATGGTGCCCTCCGTGGCGCACGAGTGGAGGGATCCCCACTGTAGGGTGTTGAAATATATTCATAATTTGCTTATGGTGGGTTGCGTGAGTGACAGAAGCACAAACCCGAGTAGGTGGGTTATGGCGTATGGTAGTAAAGAGGACTTGATACTTAATGCTATGGCTGGGTTTTACCTTAATAATCTTTAGTAGTTGCGGATGCTTGCAAAAGTTCCAATCATAAGTGCGTATGATCCAAGTAGACAAAGTATGTTAGCTCATGCCTCTCCCTGATTGCATATAATAAGTATATATCGTATCACATTCAATTGCCTAGGGACAACCATTCTCTTGTGTTACACAAAAAGCTTGCTACGTCACTACTAAGTTGATTTTCTCGCAAAGTACTTCTAGTTTACTTCTCGTAGAGTAGTTTCATACTAATTCTAGGTAAAGCAAGCATGAGTGTGCGTAGAGTTGTATCGGTGGTCGATAGAAATTGAGGGAATATGTGTTCTACCTTTAGCTCCTCATTGGGTTCGACACTATTACTTATCAAAAAGGCTACGAACGATCGCCTACACTTGTGGGTTATCAAGACCATTTTCTGGCGCCATTGCCGGGGAGCAATAGCGTGGGGTGAATATTCTCGTGTGTGCTTGTTTGCTTTATCACTAAGTATTTTTTATTTTGTGCTCTTGTTTTATATCTTTAGATGTGGGTAGGAAATGCAAAATCCCCAAAAAACAGATCTACTGCTGCTCCAAAAGTTGAGGAACCACTAGTGTTCTGTACTACCAAAGAATATTACTTGGATCATCTTTGATCCCATTGTGCTCGTGCAGAAAACACAACTAGCTTTGTTGTGTGAAAATCATTAAATGAGCATGCTCATTATGTGTGGCACCACATTTCTCAAAAAGCTAAACTCTTGTGGCATGGAATTAATACTTTGTGTTTCTATGCTTGCAATCTATGTGAAACTTATGATTTTACTTGTTGTTCTGAAGAAATTAAAAAACACCTTCCCTACCAATGTGTGTTTAGTGATAATGAAATACTATCTTCTTATGCCAAGGAGGCCTATTGTTATTTTGATGTTGAGAAAATTCAAGAATTTGTTCCTTTTAAAGGTGCTTATGAAATTGCTTCTTTGATTTAAAAGTATGATGCTACTATTTAGAAATCTGAAAATTTTGCCATACTTGAATATTGCTATGAAAACTATGCTTATAATGCTTATATAATTGAATTTATTGAAATAATTACCGCTGCCTTGGAGGAGACTAATATTTTGCAAGAATATATGGAAGAGGAAGTTGCTGAAATTGTGAGCTCGTTAGATGAAAAAGATGATGAGGAGAGCAAAGAACAAAAGGAGAAAGAGCGGATTAGCTACCCATGCCCACCTTCTAATGAGAGTAAATTTTCAACTCATACATTATTAAATCTCCCTTCGCACATACCGAAGGATGAATGCTATGATAATTTCCATGATCCTTTAGCTTATTTTGAAATATCCATTTTTGATGAACTTGATGCTTCCTATTCTTGTGGCCATGATGCCAATATGAATTATGCTTATGGAGATGAACTTCCTATAGTTCCTTATGTTAACATGATATTTTTGCTATTGCACCCCCACATGATAGTCCTATTATCTTTTTGAATTCTCCCAACTACACTATATCGGAGAAGTTTGCTCTTATTAAGGATTATATTGACGGGTTGCCTTTTACTACTACATATGATGATTTTTATGAATATAATATGCATGTGCTTTCTGCCCTACCAGCAATTATTATGAGAGAGGAACTACATTTTCACCTCTCTATGTTTCCAATACCATAAAATTGCAAGAAACTACTTATACTATGCATTGGCCTTTACTTGGTGTGAATGAATTGTTCTTTTATGACATGCCAATGCATAGGAAGAGAGTTAGACTTCGTTGTTATATGCTACACATCACTTTGTGCTCACTACTAAATTACAAATCATTGTTAATTAAAATTGTCTTTGATATATCTTGGGATCCGGGTGGATCAATTACTTGAGCACTTTATGTCTAGCTTAATGGATTTAAGCAAAGCGTGCAAGGGAGACAACCCGAAGTTTTGGAGAGTCATTTATTTCTGTTGTGTGCTTTTTTATTGTGCCAAGATTTGCCTTTAGGATGATTCATAAGATAAGTAGAAGCAATGCTAAATCTGAAACAGAAACTTTGTTCCCAGTGCATGAATTTTTCATTTTTACTGGAACTTGGGAATGATCTAAGATTCTAACATAATATTTCTATACAAATTCTATACGTTGTCATAATTTTCCAGAATTTTTGGATTCATAGAAGTATGGTCAAAGTTCAGATTACTACACAGTGTCCCATTTAAGACAAATTCTGTTTTTGATGCAATGTTTTGCTTGTTTTTATGAAACTATTGATTTTATGAGCGGTATAAGCCATGGACAAGTTATAATAGAGCATGGATGATGCAAATATGAAATATCAATTGGTTTGCAGTAGTACTTAAAGTAGTATTTTGCTTTATTATACTAACGGATCTTACCACTCTTCTGTTAAGTTTTGTGTGGATGAAGTGTTCGAAGATCGAGGAGGTCTCAATATGAGGAGAGGAAGGAGAGGAAAGATTTCAAGGTTGGGGATGCCCAAGGAACCCCAAGTAAATATCCAAGGATACTCAAGCATATAAGCTTGGGGATGCCCTGGAAGGCATCCCATCTTTCTTCAACAAGTATCAATATGTTTTCAGATTCGTTTCCTTTATGTGATATGTGCAAATCTTGGGGCATCTTTTGCGTTTAGTTTATGCACCATGTTGGTATGAGATAGTCCATGGTTTATTTATAGAATGGTCAATGCATTTAATTTATATCTTTTGAGTATGGCTTTATAGAATGCTTCATGTGCTTCACTTATATCATTTGAAGTTTGGATTGCCTGTTTCTATCCATATAGAAAACCGTTATTTGTAATATGCTCTTCTGCTTCACTTATATTTATTAGAGCATGGTCATTCGTAGAAAGAATTAAACTCTCTTGCTTCACTTATATCTATTTACAAAGTCAACAAGAATTGGTCATTTGCATGGTTAGACATAAAATCCTACATAAAACTTATGGATCACTAAATATGATATGTTTGACTCCTTGCAATAGTTTTGCGATATAGAGATGATAATATGTAGGAGGTACTAATGGATGATCGTGTTTAGTAAGATATTGGTGTTAAGGTTTGTGATTCTTGAAGCATGCATGTATTGTCTCCCATTATGCTAAGAAGTTGGAGCACAATTTATCCTTGATTGTTGATCTTTGTGTGAAGGTCGGGGGCGTGCGATGGTTAACTCCTACCAACTTCCCCCTACGGGCATGCGTAGTAATACTTTGCTTCAAGGTCTAATAAACTTTTCCAATAAGTATGTGAGTTATTTATGACTAAAGTGAGTCCATGGATTATACGCACTCTAACCTTTCCGCAATTTGCCCATTCTCACCTCGGGAGTTGGTGAAAAACTTCGTTGGTGCATCCAAACCCTATGATTTGGTACGCTCTATCACACATAAGCTTTATTACATCTTCCTCGGAACAGCCACCATACCTACCTATTATGGCATTTCCATAGCCATTCTAAGATATATAGCCTTGCAACTTCCACCACTTCCGTTTTGATGACTTGAGCATTCATGGTCATATTGCTTTACATGATTGTAAGATAGCTAGCATGATGTTTCCATGGCTTGTCGGTTTTTTGATATTCTTGCTATGCTAGATCATTGCATTCGTATTGAGTCATAATTTGAGTTATAATATTTAGTTGTAAGTAAATATAAGTGTGTTGATCATCATTATTAGAGCATGTCCCAGTGAGGAAAGGATGATGGAAACTATGATTCCCCCACAATTCGGAATGAGGCTCCGGTCAGAGGAAAAAAAGAGAAAAATAAAAAAATAAAGAAGAGAAAGAAAAAAAGGAAAAAAGGAAAAAAAAGAGACAAAAAGAGAAGGGGCATGCTAATTCCACACTTCTGCTTCAAAGTAGCACCATGTTTTTCATATAGAGAGTCTCCTATGTTGTCGCTTTCATATACTAGTCGAATTTTTTCATTTTAGAGTTAGATGCATACCCACTTAGTTTTCATATTGAGATCTCGTACACTTATAACTCTTAGTGCATCCCTTGCATGGTAATCCGTACTCCTCACATTGATATTTAATGATGGACATCTCCATAGCCCATTGATATGATGGGTTGAGGTGAGACTTTCTTCTCCTTTTTTACCCCTTTGAAACCTACCACCGCATTCTATTCCACCCATAGTGTTGTATCCATGGCTTGCTCTCATGTATTGCGTGAGAGTTGAAAATGCTGAAGCGCATTAAAAAGTATGAACCAATTGCTTGGCTAACACCGGGGTAGTACATGATTTATACTTTGTGTTAAGAAGACCGAGCATGACAAGGCTATATGATTTTGTAGGGATAACATTCTTTAGCCTTAATATTTTGAAATACATGATTGTTTGTTGGGATGCCTAAGTATTAATTTTTTATTTAAAAACTAGACTATTGATTTGAATCACTTGTATCTTAATATTCATGCCATGATTAGATATATGATCGAGATTATGCTAGGTAGCATTCCACATCAAAAATTATATTTTTATCATTTACCTACTCGAGGATGAGTAGGAATTAAGCTTAGGGATGCTGATACTCTCCATCGTATCTATAATATTTGATTGCTTCATGCCAATATTATACAACTTCTACATACTTTTGGCAACAATTTATATGATTTATTGGACTAACCTATGGATCTAGTGCCAACTGTCTGTTCCTGGTTTTGTATGTTTTTTGTTTAGCATAAATTCCATATCAAATGAAGTCCAAACGCAATAAAAAAATTGGAGATTTTTTTGGAATATTTATGAATTTTTGGAAGTGGAATCAATGGAAACGGAGGCCCGTAGTGGGCACGACATACTATGGCGCGGGCCATGGCGCAAACACGGCCTAGTGGAGGGTAGGCACCTCGTAGGTCAGTTAGATCTCTCCTTCCGATGCAAGAAAGCTAGTTTTTGGATAAAAATCCACTCAAAATTTAAGGCCGGTCAGAGTTACGGATCTCCGTGAATATAAGAAACGGTTTTTGGCAAGAAAATGAGAGAGCAAAACAGAAGAGAATAGAGAGGGAGGTCCAATCTCGGAGGGTCTCCCACCCCTCCGTCGCCATGGAGGCCACGAACCAGAGGGGGAACTCTCCTCCCATCTAAGTGGAGGCCAAGGAAGAATACGAAGGAGGGGGGCTCTCTCCCCCTCTCCCCTGGTGGCGCCGGAGCGCCGCCGGGGCAATCACCATGATGACGATCTACATCAACAATCTTACCACCGTCAACACCAACCCTCCCCCCTCTTGCAGCGGTGTAACACCTCCCTTCCCCACCGTAATCTCTACTTAAACATGGTGCTCAACTCCATATATTATTTCCCAATGATATTTGGCTATCCTATGATGTTTGAGTACATCTCTTTTGTCCTATGGGTTAACTGTGGTATGATGTATTGATATGAGTTGCATGTTGATATGGTGTTGTCCTATGGTGCCCTCCATGTCGCGCAAGTAGAGGGATCTGTCGTGGGGACAAGTCTGAAAGTAGAACTTAGGGGTACGAAAGGAGAGGGCAGAGTACTAGCTACGGTGAGGGTGTACACACAGATGTATGAGTTTTGACCCCTCTCGTGGAGGTAACAGCCCTATGTCTTAGTGCTCGGGAGCTTTTGTCATGTGGGTAGTATGAGTTACATAAGGTGAGAACCCTTTTACCAGAGGAGAGGGTGGCTTATATAGAGTACGCCGCCCCTCATAAGTGCCAGACATCCAAGGGTTCGATCATGGGAATAACGATGAGCGTTGCTGGTAACATACATCATAATTGCTACTAATGACAACTGGCCTAACGCCTACCTTTTGGCCTCCCTGGGGTGGCTTCTGGTCTTCTGGCGTTGACTGGAAGCGAGGTCTTCTGAGTGACAGGTGAGTGTCGAGTGGAGGGAGAAGCTTCTGAGTGGATTAACTATCGAGTGACTTGCGCACCATGGTGAATCCAGTCGGAATCTCTCTTGTACTCTTCAAGTCCTCCAATATAGTGTCCTTAGGTAGGGTATGTAGGTCAGGCCTAGGATCCTACCCTAGGTACATATGCTCGTCATTAGCCCTCGAATGGATTGGGGTTCAAGTGAGAAAGGGGATCGATGCCTGTTCGGACAAGGCACCAAACTTCCGAATGTACATTGGGGCTTCAATGAAATCTGCGTCGATTGAAATCTTTGTCATTCGCCCAGATCGATTCTGCCTTGAAAGTGTCCGAATGAATTCTATGCATCAATTATGTTCCAAATGACTTTAAGGGATCTTTGGACGTGATGGGTCGCTCTGTCAGGCCTGGATTTCGCGGGATTCGAATATTCGGGAGGCGCGGGCCTCGCGAAGATGACGCCATGACTATGACAAGTGAGAGCACGACGCCTCGATTTACGCGCCGCCCATTTTGCCACATACCGCGCGACGTTTGTGGTTGAGATACATGGAGATTTAGCGGGCCCACAAGTCAAGGAGACACTTGATAGAGTATAAGATCCCGTAGCGCTGTGGTCTGCACAATACTCTTCCCCAAATCTCCTCTCTTCCTCCGTTTCCCTTGCTCTAAGCGCACTGCTCAGCTCTGCCTCGACGACCGCTGCCACCACGATGACGAAAGGCAAGACCAAAAAGCTAGAGCGTGCGAAGAAGGGAATCGCGAAGGGCAAGGCCAAGAAGCCGTCCAGCGCGCGGTTCACCACGTCGGCAGGGTGGATCCAGGGGGATTTCCTCCTGTCGACAGTCACGGCTGCGGACATTGTGAACCTCGTCGTCGATGGGCTCATGGATGATGGCTTGTGGAGGCTGTCGAAGGGGGAAATTGAGCCGGAGCCACGCAAGGGGAGCGGGTCCTTCTCCTCACCCACGTCGAGAGAGGTTTCTCCATGCCTACCATCCTTTATTCGAGGGTTTCTGAATTTCTTAAGAGCCCTAATCCATCATTTTCCTCCGAATGCAATTTCATATCTTGCTGCTTTCATCACTATGTGTGAATGTTTCTTGGGTTCTCCCCCCCATTGGCGCTTTTTCAAGCATATCTTCACCATTAGATCTCAGTCGGTCAAAGAGGCCAACCCTGAGGATGATAGGACCAATGTCATCCAATTATGTGGTGGTTTGGGGATCCAAAAGAGGGCTAGGAGTTCATTTCCATCCATGATCTTTCCAGAATTAGTTAGGGGGTGGTAGTTAACTTGGTTCTACTACAAAGATGTAGCATCTCCCAACATGTCGACTGGTCTTTCCCCTTTCACGATAGATCGACCCACCGTTCCCAAATCCTTGTCAGTGTTAGAAGGGGAGAAAGTCCAAGTGGGGATCTTAGTGGATGTCGTAGTGGCCATTGTCCGTGGCGGAGTGACTGGCATGGATCTTTTGGAGACATTCCTCAATCGATGGATCCAGCCCCTCCAAGAAAGGGACCATGCTATGTGGCATTACTCAGGCCCCGAGGATACGATACGGACGCACCCAGAGTAAGTCCCAGAGAAAACTGTCGAGAAATGGCTTCGGAGCATCACTAAATCCTACAACAATCCCCTGGGAGCCAAGAGGATCAAGCCTTACTCTGCTGAGAATCCACCAAAGAATCTGGTAAATTACATCTTTGTCGACTACCGTACTGTTCTATTGAGTGGCTGAATCATCAGTCGACTGACTTTGTTGTTTGAATCTTGTAGGAGTGGACGAACATGTACTCGCCTGTGCCAAACGAGAATCAGAGCGAAGACGGAGGGGAGAGTGAGGGCGGCAGCATGGATTTTGACTATGCCGACGATAGTGAGGATGACTACAAGGGCTCGGATGAAGACGAAGAAGACGTTGAGTCTCCTCCGCGCACTGGGCATCGCTCCAAGCAGCGTCATGATCCCGCGACTACCTCAAACAGGACCTTGGCATCGAGTGACAAGAACTTGAAGCGGTACTGACCCTCGACGGTTGAGTCAAGTCAACGGGCCACAAAGCAGCCCAAGTCCGACGCGCCGAAGCCTCGGAAAGCTCTGCCCCGCATGAAAATCGTTGTACCCTTGTCTCAATGTAAGTTTTCGTTTTCTTATTTCGCTGTTGTATAGGACTTCAAATTCTTGCTGACCAAGTGGAATTTGGTCTACCAGAGCCGCTACCTTAGTAATGTCGCCTCCGCGAGACGGAGAGGAACAAATGGATGTGGGTACTACCAACGCGGCCACTTCCCAATGAGGTATAACAAATCTTCACTAAACAAAGCTAATGCTATCGATTGGTGTTTGCAAAAATCATTCAACTGGAGGACGATGAAGAGCCACCTCGGGGTACGGGGCTGAAGGTGTGACCTCAAGCACACCGTGCGTATGCGCCCGAAGAACGTCATTAGCGCAAACGCCTCAAAGGTCAACTGCTGCATCGTCCCAAGGGATAGGAGACTCGTCCCGAGCCAGAACCGAGCTCGCGGCACCTTGTCGAGTGACCCACCAGCTGATTCAACCATTGTGTCCTCAACAACAACCGGACAACTCCAGGCCACCTCATCTATTCCAGCCGCAACATCAATTCATACGGCGACTGTCTTTCCTCTGCACCACGTCCCGGAAGACCAAACTGGAGCTGCCAACAAGGCCATGATCCAAGCGGTGCTGATGATGCTGCGCACAAAGGAAGCGTATGAAGCCAGCAAGCTAGCTTATGATGCCAACACAGCGCTTCGCACCAACGTCCGAGTAAGTGTGATTGTAAGTGCATTTCCAATTGAATTCCTGTCTTTCTTGATTGTACACCTAGTGGGTGTTTTCCTTTTGTAGAATACTTGTATGTTCTCCTCTCGAATAGATCAGGTCTTAGTTGAGTGGGTTTTAGTCCAGTGGGGGCACGCTGAGAGCACCCATTGGGTGTAGTCCCCGAGACCGTTGTCGAATGGTGATGACATCGGCAAGGGTCTTAGAGTTGTTTTGGTAACCGCTGGACAGATCGAGTGATAGAAGGTCCAGTGGGGGCACGTTGAGTGCACCCACTGGGTCTAGTCCCAGAGACCACCGTCAAGTGCTTGCACTGGTAAGGGTCTTAATAGAGACGATATTCACATGCTTGCGAACATTTTTTTTAATTTTCTTTCCACTCGACAGATAGAGTGTTAGTAGATCCAGTGGGGGCACGCTGAGTGCACCAACTGGGTGTAGTCCTCGAGACCGCCGTCGAGTTCTTGCATCGGCGGGGGTATGATAGAGACCATTTTATGCTCGGACATGACAGGCCATGTCGAGTGATTTCGAACTGGTGGGGGCATGCTAAGTGCACCCACTAGGTGTATTCCCTGAGACTACTATTGATTGTTGATGATGAGCAGTAGTCTTAAGAACTTGAACTCAGGGTCCTTTGTCGTACGCGGGGTATGCTTGCCACTCGACGTGTAGAATGAACTCTTTGATTTAGTATTACCACTCTGAAGCCACCTTGCAGGTTTCATGGATATCATTTCCATCAACCATGATATGACGCAGGTTTCATGGACATATTTTCCATCCACCATGATATGATGCTATTTTAGGAGTGTGGGGTGGGGCGGGGGGCCGCCATCCAGTCGACTGTTCTTGATCCTTTCCACTCGGGAGTGAAAAAAATTTCATGTTGACTAAACTATTTTTTTGTCAATTTCAGGGACCTTGCGAACTTGGCACCCAGTACAAGGACTGGGAGAAGGAAAGGAACCAGCTGCAATTGGATCTGGAAGTCTCTAAGAACAACCTAGAATGTGCGCAGATTGAGTTGAAGACCCCGGGATGTAATCTTTGTCGGCCCAATGCACTCTTACTTTCACCTTCCATCCTTTGAACCGAGTGCTCTCACTCGAATAGACGTGCTGATGAAAATCGTCAACTCCAAGCACGACTCAACAATGCTATTTCTTTAGATACCATGAAGAAAGCACTGGAGGACAAGGACAAGGCGCTCGCCGATCCTCAAAAGGTGGCAAGGGAGAAAAATGAAGCCGCTAACAAGATGCTTGCCATAGTCAAGAAGATAGAGGAGGAAAACTCCAAGCTGAAACTAGAACGAAGTGAAATTAGCAAGAAGATCGAATAGCTGACTAGGAGGAGCAATGGTCTGGAGAAGCACTTGGGAGATTTCGTGAAGAAGATGTTCATCATGCTCGACGGTAACTTCCTTTGTCGAGTGAATTACCTTAATTCCCATAGGCTAGTATGTAACCATCTTTCTATTCCTTCCTCCATATAGAATCCTGTCAGGACTTCGAAAAAGAGACTGAAGAGATTGAGCCCAATCTGGATCCCACTAAGTCGGCCATTAGAGATGTTGTGGCCATGAACATGTTCCGTCTGAACGTCCGTCTCCAGGGTGTTCAAGCATACATCTTTCGACTGAAGCCTGCGTTGGAGAAGATTGACAAGGAACTGTGGCTTAAAGACACCCTCCAGACTGACCTTGCATCCACGATGACTCGCCTCAATGAGATCCCCAGTCAAGTGCAAGGTTGGAAGAAATCAGCTGCACGCTGCGGAGCCGATGTGGCGCTCTCACTCGTCAGAGACCATTGAAAGGAGGCGAGAGAGGAAAAGTTGAAGGACCTCCGAGTGATTAACACGAAGAAACTTCAGTTCGAAGACTTCATGGAGACCTGTATCGACGCGGCCACTCGGATCACAGATGGGATCGATTTAGACACCTTTGTCGAGCGAGCAAGTCCGTCGGGTGCTTGAAAAACTTTATTTGTAGTGAAAACTTTATTTGCCTCGGAATGCCGAGTGGAAATGTAATGTCCGTAAAACTTCAACCAGGCCTTAAGCCTGGGTACCTTTGCTTGCGTGCATAACTTTCATTTGCGCTGGAACCTTTGGATTTATCTGCATTTCGCTTTCAATCATTTGTTTGACTGAATTTGTTTTGCCGAGTCCTTGAGTGAGAAGTTTATTCATCACTTGGGTAGAGTTTTTAACTCAGGCGAAAGCTAGTTCGCAGCTAAGTCCCCGAGTGACGAGAATACTCACCGCTCGGAAAAGTTTTTGAACTTAGGTGAAGACTGATTCGTGGCTAAGTTTCCGAGTGAATAGAATGTTATCCATTCAGAAAGGATGTTTAACTTAGGTGAAAGCTGGTTCATAGCTAAGCCCCCGAGTGAGAGGATCGCTCAACACTCAGAGAAGTTTTGAACTTAGACAAAGACTGGTTCGTAGGTAAGTTTCTGAGTGAATAGAATATTATCCATTCGGAAAGATTTTTAACTTAGGCGAAGGGTGTTCGCAGCTAAGCCCCCGAGTGTGAGGATCACTCGTCACTCGGAGAAGTATTGAACTTAAACGAAGACTGGTTCGCAGATAAGCCTCCGATTGAATGGACTGCTATCCACTCGGTAGGGTTTTTAACTTAGCCGAAAGCGTGTTCGCAACTAAGCCCCTGAGTGTGAGGATCACTCGACACTCGGAGTAGTTTTGAACTTAGACGAAGACTGGTTCGCAGCTAAGTCTTCGAGTGAATGACTGCTATCCACTCGGTAGGGTTTTAAACTTAGGCGAAAGCGTGTTCGCAGATAAGCCCCCGAGTCTGATGATCGCTCGACACTTGGAGTAGTTTTGAACTTAGACCAAGACAGGTCAGCAGCTAAGTCTACGAGTGAATGGACTGCTATCCACTCGGTAGGGTTTTAACTTAGGCGAAAGCATGTTCGCAGCTAAGCCCCTCGAGTGTGAGGATCGCTCGACACTTGGATTGTTCCCAAATGTGAATTGCACGATTGGAATCGATGGAAGACTGCATGAGTCATACTTGCATAAATGACATCGTCTGAAATACTTTTGTTATATCAACACGACTCTGCTTTTAGGTATAGAAACGCCAGAGTAGATCTGCATTCTAGGCTCGCGGCTCATCAATCTTCTTCTTGAGGTTGTACAGGTGATAGGCTCCGTTGTTCAACACCTTAGTGACGATGAAAGGTCCTTCCCACGCCGGAGCGAGCTTGTGAGGTCTCTATTGATCCACTCGGAGCACCAAATCACCTTCATGAAACGACCGACTCTTAACGTCCTTCGCATGGAAGCGTCGCAGATCTTGCTGGTATGAAGTCATCCGAATCAGAGCCATCTCACGTTCCTCTTCTAGGAGATCTATGCCATCTTGTCTTGCTTGCTCAGCTTCAGCTTTAGAATAAAGATCCACTCAAGGGGAATTATGGAGCAGGTCACTCGAAGGACTGCTTCGGCTCCATACACCAAGAAGAAAGGAGTTCATCCAGTCAACCGATTGGGAGTTGTTCTCAAGCCCCATAAAACAGATGGCAACTCGGACACCCAGGCTCCGGCTGCATGTTCCAAATCCCGCATGAGAAGAGGCTTCAGACCTTGAAGGATGGGGCCATTGGCTCGCTCAGCATGGCTATTGGTTTGGAGGTGTGCAATAGATGCGTAATCCACCCGAGTGCATTGGGAGAAGGAGAAGTGTCCGAACTCTTCTAGGTCGAAGTTCGAGCCATTGTCTGTGATAATACTGTGGGGAACTCCATACTGGTAGATTATCTCTCTCATGAATTTGATCGCAGTGTGAGAGTTCAATTTCTTTATAGGCTTGGCCTCAATCCACTTCGTAAACTTGTCGACTGCAACAAGAAAATGAGTAAATCCACTTTGTCCTGTCCGAAAGGGACCAACCATATCCAAACCCCAGACGGCGAATGACCAAACGAGTGAAATGGTCTTCAGGGTAGACGCAGGTTTGTGAGACAAGTTTGCATAGAACTGGCACCCTTCGCAGTGATCAAGAATGTCCTTCGCCATCTCATTGCCACGCGGCCAGAAGAAACCTTCTCGATATGCTTTAGCGACAATTTTCCAAGAGGATGCATGATGGCTGCAAGTCCCTGAGTGGATCTCTTCCAGGATCATTCGACCTTCTTTAGGGGAGATGCACCCTTGTGTTACACCAGTTACACTTTCTCTGTAAAGTTAATCATCCATCATAGTAAAAGCTTTGGATCTACACAACATCCGTCAGGCTTCAACTTCATCCTCGGGAAGTTCTTGCCTCAAAATATATGCAATGTAGGGCATTGTCCAGTCAGGAATGATGACCAGAACCTTCATGACCAGATCAATAACCGCAGGGACACCAACCTCAGTCGGATTAGAGGCGCTCATAGCTTGTTGGGGCTCTTTAGTGAAGGTATCTTCTTGCACCGAAGTAGTATGAAGATGCTCTAAGAATACATTGGTGGGGATAGGTCTTCGAGTGGATCCAATCTTTGTCAGCTCTTGAGCTGCTTGATTCTTCACTCGAGGAATATGATGGAGTTCCAAACCTTCAAATCTCTTCTCAAGTTTTCTAACAGCATTACAATATCCAGTCATAGCGGGGTTCCAAACATCCCACTCTTTCATCACTTGATTGACCATCAAATCTGAGTTGTCGTAAACCATCCAGCGCTTGACGCCGAGTGAGATGGACATGTGCAACCTATAGAAGAGAGCTTCGTATTCTGCTTCGTTGTTGGAGGAATCAAAGTTAATTTGCAGGACATAACTGAGTTTGTGGCCTTTTGGGGATACCAAAACAATGCCAGCACCGGACCCATTCAACATTTTCAAGCCATCAAAGAACATGGTCCAGTGCATCGAGTGAATCTGGATTGGCTGCTGCTGTTCCACCCACTTGGCCAAGAAATCAGCAAGTGCTTGGGACTTGATCACCTCTTTAGCTTCGAACTTGATGTCAAAGTATGGGAGCTCAATCGCCCATTTAGCCACTCGACCAGTTGCATCTCGATTGTTGAGGATCTCAGACAATGGAGCATCACTGACGACTAAAATTAAGTGATCCTAAAAGTAGTGTGCCACCTTCTTTGCTGATAGATCGATACCATAGACAAGCTTCTGGTAATGCGGGTACCTTTGCTTTGAAGGAGTCAACACTTTAGAAATGTAATAGACTGGATATTGGAATTCGTAGGCCTTGCCTTCCTCTTCCCGCTTGATAGTTAGAACTGTAATGACGACCTGATTAGTGGCCGCAATGTACAAGAGCGAAGGCTCTTTGCTGTGTGGAGAAGCAAGCACCGGCTGGGTGGAAAACAGGGCTTTTTGCTCGACAAATACTGCTTCAGCTTCTGGAGTCCACTCGAACATCTCAGACTTCTTCATCAGTAGGTATAAAGGCAATGCCTTCTCACCGAGATGAGAAATGAATCAACTCAACGCTGCCAAGCAACCTGTGAGCTTCTGAACATCGTGCACTCGCACAGGGCTTTTCATTCAGGTAATGGCGCTGATCTTCTCAGGACTGACGTCGATTCCTCATTTCGAAACGAGAAAACTGAGTAACTTGCCGCCAGTAACACGAAAAGTACACTTAGCCGGATTTGGCTTGATATCATACTTCCTTAGATTGGCAAATGTCTCAGCCAAGTCAGCCAACAGGTCAAAACCTTTGCGGGACTTGACAACAAGATCATCCATGTGACCTTCAACATTCCGAGGAATCTTGCGCATGAAAGTAGCGCCAACATTCTTCAAACAAAAAGGCATGGTGATATAGCAGAAACACCCAAATGGGGTGATGAAGGCTGTTTTTATTTCATCCAAACCAAACAGAGGGATCTAATGGTAACCGGAGTATGCATCTAGAAACGATAAATGCTCATACCCCATAGTCGATTCAACAGTTTGATCGATGCGAGGGAGCGGGAAATGATCTTTTGGGCAGACCCGATTGATATGCTTGAAGTCATTACACATGCGGACTGACTTGTCCTTCTTGGGGACCATGACGACATTCGAGAGCCACTCGGAGTGGTAAATCTCTCAAATAAACTTAGCTGCCAAGAGACGAGCCACCTCTTCGCCAATTGCATTCCGCCTCTCCGCTGCCGACCAACGCAAATGTTCTTTCACCGGCTTTGCCTTCGGATCAACTCTCAGTCGGCGCTCAACCAGTTCTCTGGGAACCCCCGGCATGTTAGCTGGTTTCCATGCGAAGATGTCCCAGTTCTCACAGAAGAACTGCATGATCTCGACTTCCCACTTACCGTCGAGTGTTTAAGATATGTTAGTCGGGGCAGTAGTAGGATTTGTCCGGTGAATGTGCACCTTTCTCATTTCCCATACCGACTGAAAAGATGACACTGAAGCAGGCTTCTTAGCACGCAGCAACTCAGCAGGGTCAGCGCTCTTCTTGTGCTCTTCTAGATCGACCATAGCCATTTGATGATCGACAATTTTGGAGCCCTATTGGAGGCACTCCTCGGCCCTCTGTCGATTGCCAGTGACTGTGATCACACCCTTGGGTCCAGGCATTTTCAATTTGAGATACACGTAACATGGACGGGCCATGAAACGGGCATAAGCTAGTCGACCAAGGATGGCGTGGTACGCGCTATGGAAGTCCACGACTTCAAATGTCAATTTCTCTTTGCGAAATTTTTTATCTGTCCCGAACAGCACATCCAATGTAATCTGGCCGAGTGACTTGTCCTTCTTCCCTAGGATTACTCCGTGGAACTGCATGTTGCTCTCACTGAGTTAGAACATCGGAATGACCATGCCCTTAAGGGTATCTGTATACAAAATATTCAGTCGACTGCCTCCGTCCATGAGGACCTTGTGTAGTCGAGTGCCTCCCACAATGTTATCTACCACCAAAGCCTGCCGACCGGGTATGGCAACATGAGCAGGTTGATGGGACTGATCAAATGTGATGGTAGTCTGAGACCACTTGAGGTATGTGGGGGTTGTAGGCACAACCATGTTAACTTATTTGTTTATAACCTTCAATCGACTCTTGCTTTCAACATCAGAAAAAATCATCAGAGTGGCATTGACATCAGGAAAAGTTTAGTTGTCTTCATCATCCTCTTTTTAGGAGTATTCTCACTTGACTGACCTTTCGTGAACCTCTTCGTCTTTCCTCGTGTGGATTGCACACGACAAGTCAAGAACATATGTTCATGACTGATTTTTTCCTTTCTTGGGGGGCGAACTGTCCCTTGGTGTCGTGGTTTTATCACGGTATATGTCCGGATGAACGGACTTCGGTTCGAGGCCATCGCCAACGAGATGGACTCAAAGGGGTTAGTCGGGACGAAAGACACGGGTTTACCCAGGTTCGGCCCCTCAAATCGAGGTAATAGCCTACGTCCTGCTTGTGTTTGTATTATTTGCATATTGATTACAAGGAGCTAAAAGCTTGACCTAGTTCTCGATTGCCCTCCTTCTAAGCCGCCCTGGGTCCGCCTTTATATAAGAGGTCAGAACATCTGGGTTGTTACAATTGCTAACCGAGTCTCTCTCTATCTTCTTGTCCAAGCTGTCTATGAGTCGGCTTGTACGCCTGGGTCTTCTCAGTACGGGCCGTCTTATGACCCACATCGTGAGCCACCTATCCTCTTGGGCCACTTAATATTCCGACTCACCTTTGGGCCGGTTCACGAGCCAATAACATGACCCAGAGCCTCTTCGGCGGGTCATATACCCAACATTAGGCCCCAGGTTGAACTGAGCTTGCTCACTTCATCCTTCTATTCTACTTTTGGCGAGTCGCCCGGAAATGAACCGGCATGACATCATCCGATCTGGTGACGTGTCACCAAATCTTTCACTTAACTGTCATCCCGAGAATTGAGGCGTCCGCCTCGGTCGAACGGTGTCATCGCCTGGATTTTCGCGCCTTCCTTAACCCCCTTTTAAATATGACCCGTGCGGGTGTGGGTTTCCATTCTCCCGCCTGTGCCTCTGTTTCTTCGTCTTCTTCCTGTCGCCTCCCCAGCGCCTTCGAGCTCTGTGCCGACGCCATCCGCACATCGTCCCCGACCTTGGCTGCTGCATCACCCTGAACGTACCAGAGATCCGTCTGCCTCTGCCGCGTCGTCTCCGGTAAGTTTTCCTGCTCCCTAGATGGTCGTGCCGTAGTAGGGTTTTCACCGGAGCTCCGCCGCCGTCGTTTGGGCTCCAGCACCGTTATCGCTAGCGCATCTCGCCGCCGCTAACGTCTTTAGGATGCGCTTTTGCTCTGCCGCCGCGCGCGAGCCCGTCGCACGTAATGCACGGGCCTCGATGGCCCCAGTCCATTTCTTTTTTTTCCTCCGGTGTTCATCGATAGATCAGAAACAAAATTCATTTTGTCCGCTTTTGTAGATCCATAGATATAGTGACATCTTGCGGAATTTGTTGTTAGGACTTAGTCGATTTTTCGATCTTCCCCTTCCCTGTTGAGCCGCCAAGCTCCTCCAGCTTTTACCAGACGGGTCTTTCCGCTTTATCCGTAGAGCCCTTAAAATTTTTAAGCCGTCAAAAATATTTGCTTGCGCTCCGACTCATCGCACCTTTTATCTTGCACAGTACTTAAGCCGCCAACATGTCTTGTGCGTCCAACTCATGCAACTGGGTTGGGTCATGCATTACGGAGGATCTTTTGTCGGATTTTTTTCACGCGGGTACCCTTCCTCCTAAGGAAGTCATTAGCTGGCGGGTCCCAGGTGATGAGACGCGGCCCAAACCTCAAGAAGGCGAAGTTGTGGTGTTCTCTGACCATATTGAACGAGGGTTCATGCCTCCCGGCTCCAAATTCTTTCGGGACGTCCTTCACTGTTACAAGCTTCACCTGCAAGACTTGGCCCCCAATTCCATCTCAAATATATGCAATTTCCAAGTACTCTGTGAAGTTTACCTTCAAATCAAGCCGTTGGTGGGATTCTTTCGGGAGTTCTTTTATGCTAACCGGCAAACTGAGGTGAAAGCCGGCCCGAGCCTAGAACTTGGAGGTATATCCATCCAATAGCGTAGGGATATCATCTTTCCGGCTACACAGATGCCGAGTCACCCCAAGGACTGGAACAGGACTTGGTTCTATTGCAAGGACACCTCTCCTGAAAACGAACGTCCTTTGCCGGGTTATCGTCCTTCCCGGCTCTCAACAACATCAGAGCTTCCTAGCCAGCTATCAGCTTCAGAACACGCAAGATATGAGCCGGCCCATGCCAAAATCAAGGCTCTCATGGCCAACGGCTTAATCGGGCTGGATCTGATCCGCTGCTAGGTTTCGTGGCGGATTATACCTTTGAGCCATAGAAGCCGGCTCATGTGTGAATACAAAGGCAAGTATGATAGCTCATTATGCTTCAGCCGATCTACGTTGACAGAGAATGATATTACCCTCGCCATTCGGAGCCTTGTCCATGAAGCTTTCGGATCATGTAGCGAGATTGGCCTGGCACCTTTTAGTGCCAACAATCCGGTTCCTGATGTAGGTTTACTCTCTTCTCTTCCGTCTCTTAGACGTTGTTTGCACTTTGCTGATTTGATATTCACTCTCCGGGTCACTCCTATAGGCCGAGTCAGACTTCTGGAGGAGGGAATATGTTGCTCCTCCGAAGAAATCTAGGAAGAAGGTCCCAACTAAGAAGGCTAAAAAACATGTCCCGCAAGATAACTTGTTTGACCCACCACCATCGTCTAGCTCAGAGGTAAAGTTTCAACTCTCTTGCTTGATCTTTATCTTCCTATTTTACACTTACTTTACTCACAGGATGAAGTGGAGACCAGCCGTGCCAATGCTCCTGAGGTAAATTATTTTTCCTCCGGCTCAGAATGTTTCATCTCCCGAAAGCCGCGGCGGGTTACCAAAAAAGTTCCCCTTTCTCACCCTCTTGCTTATCTGGCTCCCAATTTCCTCTTAAAAAAGCAAGAGCAAATCGAGCGTCGACAGACTCGAAGCACCGGCTCTACCGAGCTCATGTCCGGGCTGCCAAACTCTCCGGCTCCCAAGAAACGCCCCGCCGAGGTTTAAACCCCTTCTTTTCCTTTACCTTTCCTTTGTAAACTTAATACTCTCTTCACCTTTCTGTTTTATTTTTGCAAAAATCTCCTTCCTCCGGTGACTCTTCGGAGTCAATCATACCACCACCCAAGATTAATCCGCTTTAAGCATCTGGATATCCGGTTGTTACCATGATAGCAATATCTTCAACTGCTGATTCTTCTTGTTTTTTTGCAGTGCTCAAGCTAAACATCGCAAGGCCAACAAGCCCTCCTCCGGCCCAGTTATTGAAGAGCCGGAGGCCGAGCAACCGGAAGAAAACCCGTCGGCTGCCTCCGCTGAGCCGGCCGCTGAAGACGTCATCATGGAGAGCCCTCCAAGGGCTCCTTCTAAGCCGACAACTCCTGCCAAGACCCCTGACACTCCGATGTTATTATCACTGGATCTGGTCATCAAACGCCTCCAGCTCATGTGTTGACCAAACATACAGAGCCGGCTGAAGCTTCAAAGAAACTGAACTTCGATTCCTCATGCGAGAAGATGACCATTGAAGAGCTACACGCCGGGTACATAAACCGGGTTACTACCAGCCGGGATTTGGAACTTCGGTTGATCTCTTCCATGAAGACAAAATATGAGGTACTTTTCCTTCTTTACTATATCCTTTCTTAGCCCCCAAGATCCGGCATAACATATTGAATCGTTGAGCCGGGTCTTTCTGTGGCCTTTTGCAGAGATTGCTATGTCAAATTCCTTTAAAATTGCCTTTAGCTTTGTACTGCAAGTAAAGTGAAACTACCAATCGTAGCCCCCAAGGACCGTCTCAGATTACATTTGAGCCGGGCCTGTAATGTAGACAACTTGAAGATGTAATCATAGCCCCCAAGGGTCGGCTCAAACTTGATCAAGTTGAGTCGGTGCTTCCATTATTAGCACATTGAAGAGCCATTATATAGCCCCCAAGTTCCAGATCAACTTCGAAGGAAATGAACCGGAACTGCATACTTGCACGATCAAATATACATTAGCCCCCAAGTGTCAAATATATTGCTTGCAATCTGTTTGAGACTTGTATTTGCTTTTAACACTCGTCCTGTATTTTGGCGGCTTATCCTGTATTTTGATGCGTTTATAGGAAGCTTTGAATGAAGCTGGGTCTCAGCTGACGGATCTGAATGCCGACTTGGTAGCTTGGCAAGAGGCTCGAAGTATTGCGGATGAAATATGCCGGTTTCTCACAGAAGAACTGGCCAGTGTTACCGCCGAGCTCACCTCTTTAAAGGAGACGACTGAATTTGAAAAGGCCGCCTTAACCAAACAGGCGGACAATGCTGAACAGCGGCTTACAGCCGTGGCGGATGAACTTCAAGGTCTGAAACAGCATATTGTGAAGATGTTAGCCACCCTATTTGGTAAGCTTCCTTGTTTACTTTGTCCTTTTTAGCATTGCTAGTAAGAAAACTAGCGGCTCATTAATTTTTCTCCGACTCATCCAGGTCCCAGGATCTGGCAATTGGCTTCTGATAGCCTTCTGCCACTGAAGGCCATTTATACTTTTACAGAGCAGTTATACTGTGGCGCCATCTTCACAATCAAGAGCGTGCAGTACAAGGAAAAGATCCCCACTGCTCTGAAAGGGGTCTTGGAACTCTTCTCTACAATGCCTAAGCAGATTGAAGAGCTCAAGAAGTCCGCCTTCCGCCAAGGAGCCGTTGCCGGTTTGAGCCGGGCTCTTGCCTTTGCTCCCGAGCTAACGCCGGCCGAAATGATGGATGACTATCCGTCTAAAAGAGATGACGGCTCAGATTTCACCAAGGAAGACTATACCCGGTGCGTCAAAGAGTCGCGCTATTTGTCCTCTGTTCTGGCGGATGAAGCTGATTTGAGCACCTATCAAGCGGCTTACGACGTAGAGGAGAAGAGAATCCGCGGGCCGCTCTACGAGTGGAAAGATCTGACACCCGCCCGTAGTAAGGATCTCTTTCCTTGTGAGCTTGACACGTCTCCGTTCCTTGAGGGGTCATTTGCTGCTCTGGCTGACTGTAACTAGGACTTGGGCAATCTTCAGATAAAGCCAGCAAAAGACCCGGAGCAGGATGAGCCGCCAACAACTGAATTGTAATCTCTTAGCCTTTCTGAGCACAGACTTATGTAATGACCCGCCGTGGGCGGCTGACAATACTTTTGCTCTTTCTGAGAGTATCTTTTGTAATAGAGTAACCATGACTCTGCCACTTGGTGGCCATATATATTTGCACCTCTCTATTTTTAATGTGTTGCCGGTTCTTCAGAAATATACCTTTGAATTTTTTTTTGATGAGGGGCCTGTCTTTTAAGACGCCATTCCTTTCTCCAGAATATTGAAGCCGAACAACCTCTTTGAGACCTTAAATTGTGTTGACCGAAGCCACATGACTCCGGCTTTCATCAGACGGAGTTATTAAAGAGCCAGTTGTCTTTAGGATAAATGTAAGCTATACCTGATGGTAAGAAGCCTCTATCGACAATTGCGGCTATTGATGAGCCGGAACCTTTCAGGAGAGTTCGGCTGTGTAGCCCCCAAGTGCCAAGTAGTTTCGCCTGGGGCAACCCGGGACTTATAATGGCCTTGCTCTAACCCGACTTTGATAAGCCGGCAAGATACAATACACGATGATGATCTTTCCTTCCTCAAAAACTCATATGACGGCTCTTCTCCATGGATCGAAACAGTTAAACTCATACCAGTTCAGGGTCTCTGTCGAGATTGGCCGTCAATTATTTGAACCGGCTCAGGGTCTCTAGGTGATATTGGCCGTCAATTTCTTGAACCAGCTCAGGGTCTCTAGGCGAGATTGACTGGTAAGAGTATAGTGAACACCGACTGTCAATGGAAGATGTAAGCTATACCCCAAGGCAAGAAGCCTCCATCGACAACCGCGGCTAATAATTAGCCTGAGACGGCATAAAGTCGGCTGTTTGAAAGGAGAAGTAGGCTATACCTGAAGGTAAGAAGCCTCTTTCAATAGCTACAGTTGATAAACAACTGAATTTTGGTGTAAACGCCGGTTGTTAGGGTGAGATAAGTGAACCCGTCGGTAAGAAGCCCCCTTCAACAACCGCGGTTAATAAGTAACCGGAAGTGGCATAAAGCCGGCCATTAGGGTGAGATAAAAGATACCCGTCGATAAGAAGCCTCCTTTGATGGCCGCAGTTGATAAGCAATTGGAATTTGGTATACACGCTATTGTCTTAGGGCACTGTAAGCTATACCAAAAGGTAAGAAGCTTCCGTTACCAATCAGTGCTTAATGTACCCAAACTAGGCATAAAGCCAACTATGCAAGGGAGAAGTAAGCTATACCCGGAGGCAAGAAGCCTCCTTGCAACAGTTTAATGACAGCTGACTGTGCAAAGGAGAAGTAAGCTATACCCAAAGGCAAGAAGCCTCTTTGCAACAGCGTTTAATAAGGCGTAAAGCTGAAGGGTAGATCAGCCGTTTTGACGGCGAACGACCCTCTTCAACTCAAACTTTTTGAGCTGGAAAATTTTATCTTGATTGTACAAAGGTGTACATAAGAGCAGAAGCCCCAGTCTTGTGCAAGGATGCTAGATTTTACTCATGTGCTCATGATACATACAATTATAGCGGCTTTCAACCCCTATTAAGTAAAGTATGGTCGCAGATGTGCGATATTCCAGGGCCGCAACGTGTCTTGTCCCGCGGTTTCCGACTCATCTCTGACATCCATGAGGTAATATGACCCGTTGTTAAGGTTCCTGTTGACCACAAAAGGCCCCTCCCATGGTGGAGATAACTTATGCATTCTAGATTGGTCTTGAATAAACCGGAGCACCAGGTCACCTTCCTGGAACGTTCGGGTCTTTACCCTGCGGCTATGATAGCGTTGCAGGTCTTGTTGATAAATTGCCGACCTGGCTGCTGCTAACTCTCATGCTTCATCCAAGGCGTCCAACGCATCTTGGCGGGCTACCTTATTGTCTGTCTCAACATAAGCCGCCACCCTTGGTGAGTCATGCCGGATGTCACTGGGTAGAACCGCCTCAGCACCGTACACCATGAAGAAAGGTGTAAAACCTGTAGATCTGTTAGGTGTAGTTCTGATGCTCCATAAAACGGAAGGCAACTCCTCAACCCAACATCCGGGTGTCCGTTTCAAAGGAACCATGAGCCGTGGCTTGACACCTCTCAAAATTTCCTGATTGGCTCGCTCTACCTGACCATTAGACTGTGGATGTGCCACGGTTGAAACATCAAGCCGGATATGCTCTTTCTCACAGAACATTTTCATAGCTCCTTCAGATAAATTTGTCCCATTGTGTGTAATAATACTGTGTGGGTAACCAAAGCGAGAAATCAGCATCTTCATAAATTGAACCGCCATAGCTGCATCACATTTACTGACCGGCTCTGCCTCTACCCACTTAGTAAATTTATCAACCGCCACCAAAAGGTGCGTTTTCTTATCCTTAGATCACTTGAAAGGTCCTACCATATCAAGCCCCCAGACTGCAAACGGCCAAGTGATTGGTATCATCCTCAACTCTTGAGCCGGAACATGAGCAAGCCGGCCAAATTTCTGACAACCGTCACACTTGCGAACTAAGTCCTCTGCATCCTTGTGAGCCGTCAACCAGAAAAACCCATGTCGGAAAGCTTTAGCCACCAAAGGTTTTGACCCGGCGTGATGCCCACAGTCGCCAGCATGAATTTCACTTAATATTTGCCGGCCCTCCTCTGGTGAGATGCAGCGCTGAAAGACACCCGTCACACTACACTTATGCAACTCACCATTAACAATCGTCATAGACTTAGAATGGCGAGTGATCTTCCTGGCCAGATCCTCCTCTTGAGGTAACTCGCCGCGTGTTAGATACGCCAAATAAGGAATAGTCCAATCTGGGGTAGCATGCAGAGCCGCCACCAGTTCCGCCTCCGGGTCAGGAATAGCCAGATCCTTCTCAGAAGGTATCTTGACCGTCGGCTGATGCAATACATCTAGAAAAACATTAGATGGTATCGACTTTCGTTGAGAACCTAACCGTGACAAGGCATCAGCCGCCTCATTCCTGCGATGATCAATGTGATCCACCTGGTACCCCTTGAAGTGACCGGCAATGATATAAACCGCTTGTCGATAAGCCGCCATCTGTGGATCCTTGGAGTCCCAAGTGCCTGAAACTTGCTGAGCCACCAAATCTGAGTTGCCTAGACACCTGACCCGGCTTAAACTCATCTCTTTAGCAACCCTGAGACCATGGAGCAGCGCTTCATACTCAGCTGCATTATTAGTACAAGCGAACATTAACCGGAGCACATAACAAAACTTGTCACCCTTGGGGGAGGTGAGAACAACTCCTGCACCGGACCCCTCTAGCTGCTTGGACCCATCAAAGTGTATAGTCCAATACGTGTTATCCGGCCTCTCTTCCGGGGCTTGACATTCAGTCCAATCATTTATGAAATCCACCAAAGCTTGAGTTAATTGTTGTACGAGGAACATACTTGATGCCCAAAGGACTCAGCTCTAAGGCCCACTTGGCAGTCCTCCCTGTAGCCTCTCTATTTTGAATGATATCCCCCAACGGGGCAGAACTGACCACTGTTATTTGGTGCCCCCAAAAGTAATTTTTTAACTTGCGATTGGCCATGAAAACTCCGTATACTAACGCTTGGCAATGCGGATACCTCTGTTTAGACTCTGCCAATACATCACTGATGTAATAAACCGGCCTTTGCATAGGATACTCTTTCCCTGCCTCCTTGCGCTCAACCACAATTGCTACGCTGACCGCTCTGTTGTTAGCCGCCACATAAAGGAGCAAAGGCTCTTTCTCAACCAGAGCAGCTAACACTGGTGGCTCAGTCAACTGCTTTTAAAGAGCTTCAAGTGCTTCTGCCGCTGCTGCGCTCCATTTAAACTTGTTTGTCTTCTTCATCATCTGGTATAAAGGAATAGCTTTCTCCCCAAGCCGTCTTATGAAGCGGCTCAACGCAGCAATCCACCCTGCAAGGCGCTGAACGTCATTAATGCACGTAGGCTCACCCAAAGAAGTGATGGCCTTGATCTTATCCGGGTTAGCCTCAATGCCCCGCTCAGAGACCAAGAAACCCAAAAGCTTTCCTGCTGGAACACCAAAGACACACTTCGTCGGGTTAAGCATCATCTTGTAGACCCGGAGATTATCAAAGGTTTCTTTCAAATCCTCTAAAAGAGTTTCCTTCTTTCTGGATTTAACCCCGATGTCGTCTACATAAGCATGGACATTTCAGCCAATCTGACTGTGGAGGCAATTCTGCACACAATGTTGGTAAGTCGCCTAGGCGCTCTTGAGCCCAAAAGGCATGGAGACATAGCAGAACGCCCTAAAAGGTGTAATAAACGCCATCTTCTCCTGATCCTTCGTTGCCATTTTGATCTGATGATACCCTGAATAAGCGTCCAGGAAGCAAAAACTTTCACATCCGGCTGTTGCATCAATAATTTGATCGATGCGAGGGAGTGCAAAAGGGTCAGCCGGGCAAGCCTTGTTAAGGTCCGTGTAATCTATGCACATACGCCACGTGCCGTTATTTTTTAGTACTGGCACCGGGTTAGCCAACCACTCTGGGTGAAAAACTTCCACTATAAAACCTGCGGCCAAGAGCCGAGCAACTTCCTCCCTAATAGATTTACGTCTCTCTTCGTTGAACCACCGTAGAAACTGTTTGATCGGCTTAAACTTTGGATCCACATTGAGATTGTGCTCAGCGAACTCTCTCGGTACACCCAGGATGTCAGAAGGCTTCCATGCGAAGATGTCCCAATTCTCACGGATGAATTCGATGAGCGCGCTTTCCTATTTGGGATCCATGTGAGCCCCAATGATGAACTGCTTGGATGAATCACCCGGATTGAAATCTACTGCCTTGGTATCATCCACTGAAAACTTGAGTGGCGGCTCAACTTCTGTTGTAGGCTTCTTGAGCAGGATCATATCCTCTAGATCAACGTTCTCTTTGTTAAATTTCAACTCCTCCTGAGCACAACTAGACTCTGCATTAGCCGCATCTCCTTCTTCACACTCAAGAGTCGTTTTCCTGTTACCGTGAACGGTAATTGTGCCATTTAAGCCGGGCATTTTGAGTTGCAGGTAAACATAACAAGGCCTAGCCATAAATTTAGCATAAGCCGGCCTCCCAAATAGCGCATTATAGGGACTTTTGATTTTGACCACTTCAAACCACAAAGATTCCACCCTGTAATTATGCTAATCACCAAAAGCTACTTCCAATGATATCTGGCCCACCGAGTATGCTGATTTACCCGGTACCACACCATGAAAAACGGTGGAGGAAGGTTTAAGATCCTTGTCAAGCAACTTCATCCGCCGGAAAGTGTCATAGTAAAGGATGTTGATGCTGCTACCTCCGTCAATAAGCACTTTATTCACCATATAGCCATTCACCCGAGGGGCCACAACCAAAGCCAGCCGGCCCGGGTCATCCACCCGCGGCGGGTGATCCTCCCTGCTCCACATTATATCATATTCAGAGCACGGCAAATATCGTAGGAGAGCCGGAACAACCGTATTAACCGCTCTCCTCCGCAACTTCTCATATCGCTTACTGTGACCGGTCGTAAATACGTGATACTGCCCAGAACTGAGCTGCTTCAGGTTACTCTAAAAACCGGACTGATTGCGCTACTGCTGATTGTTGTTATTGCTGTTGTTGTCGGGATGCTGTTGGTGCCCTCCTTGGTTATTCTGACCCGGATGCCCGTTTCCTGAACCGCCAGCGCCGAATCCAGCTCCTGACCTGCCATGCCCTGAGCCGCCGGGCGAGCCACCGCCCTGGTTATTACGCGGCTGGGAATGTTGGTTTTTGAACCTTTTCATGATAAAGCAATCACCCCACGCATGTAACGCCGGCTTGTCAGGCATGCTATGCTCCGGACAGGGCTTCCTAAGCACTTCCTCTAAATTAAAGGGGCCCCTGTTCCTTGGTCTGAATCTTCCACCCACCTTGGGATGGTTCTGTCCTGTGTTGGTATTCGCCACCAGCTCGGATCCGCCATCAGCGTTCTTCCGCTTATTCTGATTCCCATTGTTTGCAAAACCTTTTCCTTGATTGTTTTTCTTCCCCTGATTGGCTTTCTCATCATCTGAACTTGGATCCTTGGTGTTATCTGAGTCGGCATACTTCGTCAAGGCCGTCATGAGCTCTCCCATATCCTGACACGTACGCTTGAGCCGGCCGAGCTTCTGCTCCAATGGAACAAAATGACAGTTCTTTTCTAAGATAAGCACCGCTTGAGCCGCCGTGATCTGCTTTGAAGAGTGAATAATGGTCGACACCCGCCAGACCCAATGATGGGCCGACTCATTCTCCTGTTGAACACAGTGGTCCAGATCGACAATAGTCATAGGTTGCTTACAGGTCCCCTGGAAATTCTTAATAAACCTTGCTCTCAGCTCCGCCCATGAGCTTATCGTGTTAGGCGGTAGACCTTTCAGCCATGTACGGGCCGGACCCTCAAGCATCATGATGAAGTATTTTGCACATACTGCCTCACTGACATCCAACATCTCCATGGCCAGTTCAAAACTTTCAACCCACGCCTCCGGGGGTAGATCAGCTGTGTAATTCGGAACCTTTCGAGGCCCCTTAAAATCTTTGGGCGGCCGTTCACTCCTTAGAGCCGGAGTTAAACATGGCACCCCTACGGCTCTGGTACTAACTACTCCCATTGACACGGAAAGCCCGGCTCTGGGTGGGCTGCAGCGATCTCCGCCTCTCGCCTGTCTCCTGCTTGGTCCATGACGGCTTGCGCATCTAGACCCGCCCTATTGTCCTCCGGCGGTCCGCGGCGCGGGTGACTACTGGAACCCGCCGGCGACTCATAACGCCGGCTGAAACTTCGACTGGGGAGGGGGGTAGAGTGAACCCAGATCCCGCTGTGCGTATACTTCTCTTGCTGGTCCATGTCCGTCTGTAAATATCCAATGGCGTTCCGCACTTCCTCCGCAAAGGGTGCCTCAACTGGGATGGGGATTGTCTCAAGCCGGGCGGCCGCTGCTACCATGTTCTCGGCCGGGTTAGAATAATGACCCGTCGGTGTTGGAAAAGCCCTAGGTGAGATTTGGTTATGTTGGGGTGGATGAGTCGTTGGGCGCTCCATCGGGCAGCTCTCCGGCACACCCATAACCCGCCCCGCTCCAAGGGTATTAAAAAGGTTCCTCGCTTCGTAACGTTCTGGCAGAAGGGATTGATGCCTCCTCCGGTGCATCACAGCTGCTGACCTCTGCTCTAGCTCCAGTCAGAAAGCGTCCGCCTTGATACGCTTCGCTTCTTCCTCCATCTGGGATTTCAGCTCGGCCATCCTTTCTCGTTCCTCTGCCATCCGGCCCTTGATCCGTGCCACCTCTAGGTTCCTAGCCGCTTGATTATCCGGAGTTACCTCTGTGGCCATGAGAGCTGTGAGTTCGTCCATCAATTCCACTAGAACCTGAGCCGGCGGCGGTGGGTTGTCACCTGTTGCAGCGGCTCCTGCAGCCTTGTCGCCGGCGGCTGAAGCCGATCCTGCCATGAATACCACCGCGTGAACCGGAGGGCTCAGAGCATCCGTCTCAACGCCTTCTACCTCAGAATAGCTGTCGTAATAGCCCCCAAGGCCACCGTTGCTGACCCGATACACTGATTCTATCTCCCCACTAGAAGACTCATCTTCCGAGCAAACAAGAGTTCCCTGTGACCCGGACGCTTCTAGGTCCATGCCTTGAGTGAAACCGACGAGAACGTGCTTTTGACCCAGAGGGGCACGGGCAGACTGCATAACACACATAGATTGGAGACGGCGAGCCGGTTCGACGATATTGGTGCGGACATCCGGCCCGGGTGTAGATCCATCAACCTTTCCGATGAAAACCTGGATCCAGCCGAACGGAACCCGGAATCCATACTCCACAGAAATAGCATCAAGCCCCCAGCCGGTGTCGTCGATGTAGAGCCAGCGGCGGTGACTCTTGCTCATCCTTCCAACCATGTATCCTTCGAGCACTGGGAGAGAGCCCTTTGAGAACTCAACACCATCAAGCGCTAGCCCCACGGTGGGCGCCAACTGTCGTGGTTTTATCACGGCAGATGTCCGGATGAACGGACTTCGGTTCGAGGCCATCGCCAATGAGGTGGACTCAAAGGGGTTAGTCGGGACGAAAGACACGGGTTTACCGAGGTTCGGCCCCTCAAATCGAGGTAACAGCCTACGTCCTGCTTGTGTTTGTATTATTTGCATATCGATTACAAGGAGCTAAAAGCTTGACCTAGTTCTCGATTGCCCTCCTTCTAAGCCGCCCCGGGTCCACCTTTATATAAGAGGTCAGAACATCCATGTCGTTACAATTGCTAACCGAGTCTCTCTCCATCTTCTTGTCCAAGCCGTCTGTGAGTCGGCTTGTATGCCCGGGTCTTATCAGTCCGGGCCGTCTTACGGCCCACATCGTGAGCCGCCTATCCTCTTGGGCCACTTAATATTTCGACTCACCTTTGGGCCGGTTCACGAGCCAATAACATGACCCGGAGCTTCTTCGGCGGGTCATATCCCCAACACTTGGACTTCCCCTTATTTTTTTCCTTGTGTTGCTAGGATGGCTGCCTCTGCCTTAACTGGGCCATCAGCCTTCTGCTTCTGCTTCCTACTGGAATTTCCAATGGCATCGTTGTCGATTGCTTTTCCTTTACCACTACGAAAGCTCTCTGTACTTCACTCCGGCTTTGAAATCCCAAACAGCCTGATGCTCAGAAACATTCTCCACTTTATGACACAAAGTGGACCAACACTGAATGTAATCTCTCAATGACTCGTTGCGCTTCTACACACAATGTTGCAAATCAATCAAACTGGCAGGATGCTTGCAAGTGCCCTCGAACGTTCTGATGAACACTCGGGAAAGATCCTCCCAACAGTGGATGCTAGAAGGAGCCAAATGATTCAGCCATGCACGGGCTGAACCATCCAACATCAAGGACAAATGCTTCATTGCAATGTTGTCATTGCCACCACCAATCTGAATAGCCACTCGGTAATCATCTAACCATGTTTCCAGCTTTGACTCACCAGAAAACTTGGCTATCCCGGCCGCCAACCTGAAGTTGGGGGAATCTTTGAAGAACGAATGGCTCTGCTAAAGCACTCGGGACCAAAAATAATAGCACTGTTGCCACTCGAGTAATCTCTGTCGAAACCATCTCTATGGGCTCTGCCTCTGTCGATTCGCCTCTTAGTGAGGGCATCTCTTGCATCAAACCCTGGATTCCACTCCTCACCAAAGGGCACCTATCATCCTGCTACCGAGGCACATATGGACAACTCTGCGGAGGAGTGGGAACTAAATGGTGGTCATCACGGTGAAAATGATCTCGCTCCTGATCCCTGTACTGATCCTCACGGAAACCTCCGCCCCTGCGACACAGCGGCGAACCAGGACTATGTGCCGACTGAACAGTCTCTGCTCTTGGTGAATTACTGTGTATCCTATTGCACGACTGTGAAACAAATGAGTTTTGGCATTATGATGCATCAAGCAATGCTCTGATCTACAACAAACCTCTGCCAACCTTTGAACATGACGACTGAATGGAATCTGCTATCCTAGCTGCTGCTGCAACATTTAAAACTGGAGTGCGGTATACCTCAACATTGTTTTGTGAACCACTCGGAAACAGCTGTCCCTGACCTGGATTGGGAGGTGGTGGACGCTGGCGAGCGCGCTCGTCGATTTCCCTTTGAAGCTCTTCGAGCCAAATGCATGTGGCCTCCAAGGGTTGAGCCTCAGTGGTCGCACCGATGATGGGGAGTGGAGGACCTCCTCATCCCGGTGCGGCTGCTCATTCGACGCCCCACCAGCCTCTCGCTTGCCATGGCCGAAACCAGGTGGCAGGATCTGATGTGAACCAGCCATAAGAACCTCCACTGCAGGATCGCAGCTCTCACACTCGGAAGGAACGTCAGACTGATCTGATTCCGAGTCAAACACGCCGTGAAGTGACTCGGCGGGCTCGATTGTTGCAATCTATAGAGACAAAACTTGGCGAGCCACTGCATGCCTTCCCAGCACTGGAGCCGTGAGCGACTGGATCGCTTGCGGCAACGAACAATGGGGAGGGCCATACAGTACAAAGTCGACGGCTGCCACAGAAGAACACCATAGGAGCTCGCGCGGAAGTGTGCTGCCCTGCGGATCACGAGCGCCTGAACGTCAAGAGGCACCTCCTGGAGCCATGCCGAATCGTCGGTGATGAAGGTGAGCGTTCCGAGACGAATCTCGTGGCCCAAGAACACACCACCATCGGAAGACATGACGAAGGGGGGAAATGCAGCCTCACCGAAAGTCGCTTAGACGCCTGCCCCATGTTGGGCGCCAACTATCGTGGGAATGACTCTGACAGTAGAAGATAGGGGTACGAAAGAAGAGGGCAGAGTCCTACCTACGGGCGAGGATGTACACACAGATGTATGAGTTCAGGCCCCTATCGTGGAGGTAACAACCCTACATCTCAATGCTCGGGAGCTCTTGTCGTGTGGGTAGTATGAGTTATAGAAGGTGCGAACCCTTGTAGCAGAGGGCAGGGGTGGCTTATACAGAGTATGCTCCCCCTCATAAGCGCCAGGCATCCAAGGGTTTGATCATGGGAATAAAGATGAGCGTTACTGGTAACATATATCATAATTGCTACTAATGATGAATGGCCTAACGCCTACCTGTTGGCCTCCTTGGGGTGGGTTTTGGTCTTTTGGCGTCGACTGGAAGCAAGGTCTCCCGAGTGACAGGTGACAGTCGAGTGGAGGGAGAAGCTTCCGATTGGATTAACTGTGGAGTGACTTGAGCACCATGGTTAATCTAGTCGGAATATATCATGTACTCTTCAAGTCCTCCAATATAGTGTCCTTAGGTAGGGTATGTAGGTTAGGCCTAGGACCCTACCCTAGGTACACATCCTCATTAGAATCCCCACTGTAGGTTGTTGTAATATCATCATAATTTTCTTATGGTGGGTTGCATGAGTGACAGTAGCACAAACCCGAGTAGGTGGGTTATGGCGTATGGGAGTAAAGAGGACTTGATACTTAATGCTATGGTTGGGTTTTACCTTAATGATCTTTAGCAGTTGCGGATGCTTGCTAGAGTTCCAATCATAAGTGCATATGATCCAAGTAGAGAAAGTATGTTAGTTCAAGCCTCTCCCTCATTGCATATAACAAGTATCTATCATATCATATTCAATTGCCTAGGGACAATCATTCTCTTGCGTTAAGCAAAAAGCTTGCTATGTCACCACTAAGTTTATTTTCTCGCAAAGTACTTCTAGTTTACTTCCTGCACGGTAGTTTCATACTAATTCTAGGTAAAGCAAGCATTAGTGTGCGTAGAGTTGTATTGATGGTCGATAGAACTTAAGGGAATATTTTTTCTACCTTTAGCTCCTTGTTGGGTTCGGCACTTTTACTTATCAAAAAAGGCTACAAACGATCCCCTACACTTGTGCATTATCATATGCTTCCACTTAAGATGATCTAGCACGACGTCTGGCTCACTGACAGTGGGCCGATCTAGCCCATTGGTCAGGTTTGAATGGTCAGCCCCTTGTGTCTTCTTATCTAGCGGAACACATGGAGCTCTGGCACTCCTCGTCGGTGAAACATGGCGGCTCTCGTGTCCCTAGTGGAGGGAATGGATACATAGGATTCTGGCAGTTCTCTCGATGGTCTCCATGGATGGAGAGGTGGAAGGGGTCATCGGTGGTGGAGGCTCCGACAAACAACGACTTTAGACAAATGCGGGATTTGCCCGTGATGGTTTCCCCATGCAAATAGAAGTGGGCATTGGGACCGTGTAGTGACAGGGGAAGTTATGGTGTGGCTTGTGGAGGAGGGTCAGCCTCAATGGCATTGAAATTGACCAGGGATTTATGGAGGGTGTAGTGGTCAGCAATAGGGAAGACCACTCCCCTTGGTTCGATTCGTTGCATTGGATGATCTCTAGTGGTAGGCGGAGTCGGACTGGTGAAAGACCAATATGCTTCCTTTGTGGTTTTGATAATTCATGACAACATACATCATCTCTTGGACTAATACTTTTATCTAGTGTATTTCAGGTAAAGTCCATAGAAAAGGTTGGCTCAGGAGTGTAAAGACTATCCCCAAGAAGAAGAAGGATAAGGAATAGCATTGGCAAAGCTTCAAGCAAGAGGAATCTACATTTTACTTTGTGAGAAATCACTCTGAGTCTATTGGAAAGCCAATACTATTAAAAGGGGGTAAGGTATTCTTGGTGAACAAAGATGCTCCACATGCACAAGTGATAGTCACCAAAAATACCCACAAACTCTTCCACAAAAGTGTGTCCAAGCCTATCAATGAAAATCAATGCAACTAACAATTCCCACTCAGTGCCATCAATTCCCCACTAAGACAGAACCCTAGAAAACCCTAGATCATCGGTGCAATCGATTCTGCTTTAGTGCCACCGAGTTCAGCTTGCCAACTTTTTGTTACCTGGATTAACAAAATCAGAAATTTGAGTTTTTGGATCCGTGTCACTGAGTTTTGGATTCTGACCGTTGGGTACCTTATCGGTATCGCTGAGATCTTTGTATCGATCTCACCGAGATTCGAAAGTTGCTACCTTTGGAGCAACTTGGTACCATCGATATTCACACATTGGTTTTGCTGAGTTGGTCACTTTAGGAGTAACAGTTGGATTTTTGGAGATGCCTATATATACCCCTCCACGACCACTCACTCGCAAGTGAAGCACTCAGAACAGATCTGCCACTTATCCCATCAGATTTTCTAAGAGAGAGCCACCTACTCATGTGTTGAGATCAAGCCATTCCACTCCATCCATATGAATCTTGATCTCTAGCCTCCCCAAGTTGGTTTCCACCCAATCAATCTCTTCCACCAAATCCAAATCTATGAGAGAGTGATTGAGTGTTGACGAGTCTATCATATTGAAGGATAAGACCAAGGAGTTCATTGACATTATCGAGCCTATTACCTTTTGGAGGGTGGTGCCTCCTAATTGGTAGGTGTCGCTTAGGAGACCCCTACTTCATGATGTTGAGTGAACCAAGATGTTTGTAAGGGCAAGTAGATCGCCTACTTCGTGAAGATCTACCCCGAGTTAGGCTAGTCCTCTGTGGATGTAGGCCATCATGGTATAGACAAGGTTGCTTCTTAGTGGAACCCTCTATGGGTAGATCCCTCAGTGGACTCTCGCGACCATTACTCTCCGTGGGTTGAAGTATCCATAAACGTGGACGTACGATAGCACCAACTATCGGAACCACGAGAAAAATCTTCGTGTGTGTTTGATCTCCCTATCTCAAATCCTTACTTCCATGTACAGTGTCTTTACTTTCTGCTACTATACTTGATGACTTTCATGTGTAGGGTGTGCTAGATTGCTCTAAAATCTACCAACCCTTAACTTTGGATATTATGTAGATTTTAATTTGTGATAGTAGTCTATTCACCCCCTCTAGACATACTCTTCTAGTAATCCCACAATTGATATTAGAGCAAGGTCTCCACAACCTTGGTTTAATCACCTTTGGATAAAGATGGATATGTCTAGTTTCGAGAGTTCGAGTTGTAGAGTGCCTATTCTTGATGGAGAGTACTATAGTCAATGGAAAGATGCTATGATTGATCTATTTAACAAATTCCATTTGAGAAAGTATATTGAAAATCCCTATGTCTTCCCAATCGATCCATTACATCCCACATACGAAGAAGAAATTGACATTATAGGTAACCTTAAAACTATCAATATTATCATTAGAGGTTTACGGAGATTTCTGCTTAGTCAATTGAAGAAATTTGAATGTGCCTATACTTTGTGGAATTATTTGGAGAAATGATATTTAAATTATTCCTTAAGTAATCTTGATCAAATTCTTCATAAGGCTGTTGCTTTTCATGGAATGAAGTCTAGTGATCCAAACTTTGATAAATGATTATCTGAGCTTGATGATCTTATGTGTGCTAAAGCAAATGTCACTAGCATTAACAACATTATTGTAGAATCCATTCACATACATAAGCTTCAACATTGTCTTAGTCAAAATTCTAACAAATCCCTTGGTTTCTATGACGAGGAGATCCTACCTAATGATGACAATGAAGAACATGGCTTCTATGATGATGATGAGATGTTTGACATCGAGTGTGCCAAGATGATGAAGTGCCTAAGTCTCATGGTAAACTTAAAGGGTTACATGTCCAGTGGAAAAGAGTGGATTCTCGACACTGGATGCACCGATCATATGACTGGAGATAAAGACATGTTCCAAGATATCACACCTAATCAAGGACCTCGGAGGTACGTGACCTTCTAAGACAACTCTAAGGGTAAGGTACTTGGCCTTGGTAAGGTGGCCATGTCTCATGATAGCTCTATTCAAAATGTCATGCTTGTTGAATCCCTTGGCTACAATCTTCTTTCCATATCTAGACTAGCAGACTTCAGCTTCATTGTGATATTTACTAAAGTACTTTGTCAAGTGTTTCATCATGATAATCATAAAAATTTCTTTACCGGTATTCTTAGAGGTGATCTATACATTGTCGATTTCAACTAAGAAGGCCCAACCTCGTACTTGTCTTATTGCAAAATCACCTAAGGGTTGGCTATGGCATAGAAGGCTTGGACAAGTAGGCATGCACAATATAGATAAGATTCTCAAGGGAGATCACATTCTTGGTGTTAAAGATGTTACCTCTGAAAAATATAGGCTTTGTCGCACTTGTCAAGATGGAAAACAAGTAGGTGGAAGTCATCCGGTCAAGAACATCAAGACTACTAGGAGACCACTTACTTCATATGGGTATTTTTGGTCCCAATGCTTACAAGTGTCTTGGTGGAAACTCTTATGGTCTAGTTATAGTTGATGATTTTTCCTGATTTATGTGGGTATTCATTATTGATGATAAGTCGCAAGTACAAAATATCTTCAAGAACTTTGCATGCAAAGTGCAAAATCAATTTGAAGTGAATATCAAGAAGGTTTGAAGCAATAACGGATCGGAGTTCAAGAACACCCATGTGGATACCTTTGTTGACGAAGAAGGTATTTCACATGAGTTCTCGGCCTCGTATACTCCTCAACAAAATGGAGTTGTTGAGAGGAAGAACCAAACCCTCATTGAGATGGCAAGAATGATGCTTGACGAATACAAGACGCCAATACACTTTTGGGCAAAAGTTGTGGAAAGATCATTTCATGCCACAAACCGACTCTACTTGCATAAGCTTCTTGGTACAATGGCATACGAGCTACTCACCAATAAAAAAACTCAAGTTGGATACTTTCGGGTGTTCGGCTCTAAGTCCTACATTATTGATAATCATCATCGTCCTAAATTTTCTCCCAAATCTCATGAAGGTTTCCTACTTGGTTACAGATCAAACTCTCACATCTACCGTGTCTACAACAACTTATCGCGAAAATTTGAAGAGACGGTAGATATGAAGTTTGATGAATCTAAGGGTTCGCAAGTCGAACAATTGCTAAATGATGTAGGAGATAAAGATCCTTCGGAAGTTATGCAAGACTTGTCCATTGGCAAGATTCTTCCCAAGGAGGGAAGGAAAGTACTTCATCAACCCAAGTGGAAGCTCCTACTTCGCATCAAGGCTATCGACAAAACAACATGTAAGCATCCACAAGAGGTACACGGCAATATGAAGAGGAGGAGGAAGTACAACGTGAAGATCCACCACAACCTACTTCACCACCACCTCAAGGAGATGACACCTTCAACAACAACGAAGATGAAGGAGATGAGGAAGAATAAGCTCCACCATCCAACAAGCCAAAGCTACCTCGACTTCGAGCACAAGTGAGCAAGAACCATCCTCGAAACCAAATCTTCGGTGACATACAAACCGGGAGGATCACTCGCTCTAAAACTCGCTTAGCTAATTTTTGTGAGCATTATTCTTTCATCTTTAGCATTGAACCCTTGGAGGTTTAACAAAATCTGTAAGAACCGGATTGGGTAAACGCTATGCATGAAGAGCTTCACAACTTCGAGAGGAACGAAGTGTGGACACCGTTGGAGAAGCCCAAGGACAAGCAAAACATCATCGGTACAAAATGGGTGTTTTAGAACAATCAAGATGAAGACGATCAAGTTTTACGCAACAAGGCGCGTCTCGTAGCCCAAGGATATACGCAAGTCGAAGGTATGGACTATGGTGAGACCTATGCCCCCGTTGCTAGACTTGAAGCTATTCGAATTGTTCTTGCTTATGCCAATCATCATAACATCACTCTTTATCAAATGGACATTAAAAGTGCCTTTTTAAATGGAGAAATAGAGGATGAAGTCTATGTTAAACAACCTCCCAGATTTGTAAATCCTAAGAAACCTGACCATGTCTACTAAGTTCGCGAAGGTTTATATGGTCTTGAGAAATCTCCTCGCGCTTGGTATAAATGCATAACAAAGTTTCTTATTGAAAAAGGTATTGAAGTTGGTAAAATTGACGCAACCTTATTCACAAAGAGAGTTAATGGTGAATTATTTGTGTGCCAAATTTATGTGGATGATATTATCTTTGGATCTACTAACCCACAATTTAGTGAGAAATTTGGAAGGTTGATGTCAGAGAAGTATGAGATGTCTATGATGTGTGAGCTAAAATTCTTCCTTGGTCTACTAATGAAGCAAACAAGACAAGGTAAATTTATCCCTCAAACCAAATACACCAAAGACATGATCAAGAATTTCAACATGCAAGAGTGCAAAGGTATGAAAACTGCAATGCCCAGTAGTGGACATGTTGATCTCACTAAGGAGGACGAACCGATTGATCAAAGGTTTATCGCTAAATGGTTGGTTCATTGTTATATCTTTGTGCCTCCCGTCCCGATATTATGCTTAGTGTGTGCATGTGTGCCCTATATCAAGCTGCACCTAAAGTGGGTCATCTTTTGGCCGTGAAACGTATTCTGAGATACTTGATACATACACCAAACTTTGGCATTTGGTATCCCAAGGGATCTTCTTTTAATCTTGTTTGCTACTCAGACTCAGACTATGCCGGTGAAAAGGTTGATAGAAAATCCACGCCGGGGACGTGTCAATTTCTTAGTAGATCTCTTGTGTCTTGGTCCTCCAAGAAACAGAACTCGGCATCTCGATCTATCGCCGAAGCTGAGTATATTTCCGCCGGATCATGTTGTGCTGAATTCCTATGGATGAGAAAAATGCTTAAGGATTATGGAATCCATGTGAAAAATGTTCCATTACTTTCTGACAATTAAAGTGCTATTAAGATTGGTCATAATCATGTGCAACATTCTGGAACTAAGAATATTCAGGTTCGACAACATTTTATTCCTGATCATGTTGCCAAAGGAGACATTAATCTTAAGCATGTTCATACCAACAAGCAATTGGCCGATATCTTTATTAAGCCACTTGATGAAAAAGTGTTTTGTCACTTGAGGAGTGAGTTGAACATCATTGATGCTTCAAACTTGAGCTAAGCTCACTCGGATGCATGCAAGGGGATGAGCTTACTTAACCATTCCATGCTATAATTACCATGAATATCTTGTATCTTGGAATTCTATGCTCTCTTGCACTGCATTTAACCCTCTTGTAGGTACTTAGAAGAACAACACTCCACAAGATTGCCATCAACCCATATCTTAAGCAATCCTGTCATGACCAAGTATTCACACCTCTCTTTAGTGATGAAAGGAAGAAGACAACAAAACATATCCTTGACATATATTTGATGTGATCACAATTGCTAATTCTCAATTAGCATCAAGTCATTTGGATATATCATGTTCTTCCTTGCGTGACTAACCTATGGAGGTGAAAAGTGAACGAAAACAAATAGGATTGCTCCCAACTCAAGATGAACTTCATCAACCTCGAGCATCCTCATCAAGTTCACCTAAAAGCCACGCCATCAACATCACTCAAACGTATGTACTCATATCCTTGACATAACTTTACTCCAAGAAATGAGATAAAGAAACTCAAGTCATATGAATACATCAAAATGCTTAAACGAAAAATGGTAGCCCCATTTGAAGCTTAACGATGAGTATGACCTATGATCAATTATTATTTTTTGACTCCTTAAGTCAATATACTCTAACGTAGGTGACCTAGTCACCGCCCATCATCTATTTATAAGAATTGAATGGAAACTTTTTTGTTTTGTTGACCTTTGACATTCTCATTCAACTCTAACCTAGATGAAAATTCATTGCAAATCCTTGTGAAAATTCATTGCAACTCCTTGTGAAAATTCATTGCAAATCTTTCTCAAAATTCATTGCAAATCTTTTGAGACTTTTGGAAAAAACGCATTGGACAAAGTTGCCAAGTTTCTGTTTTCCAACACTGAGCCTTTGATTACAAAACTCGGTCTCACCGATGACGCAGTTACACTCAAAATCACATATCGGTGTTGCCGGCACATTTTGTCTCAGAGCCATCGACCTCGATGCATTTTGTGTGTTTTGGTCTTATGGACAGTTCAATGATTCCAATGATGTAGGGGGAGAAACATCAAGAGATATAATATCAAATAATCAATCATCTCTACATGAAAGGAGGAGAAATCTTAAAAGCTTCCAGAACTTAAGGGGGGGAATTTTTTTCAAGGAACCCTTGTCTCAGATGCTCTCAATGACCCTTAATCTCAAGGATCCCTTCCCACTCCATGATTCCTTTTATCTATCCCTTGATAGACCTTTTTGGAAATTAATGCCAAAGGGGGAGAACCACCAAAGCTTCAAAGCTCATAATTAAAGGCATAAATACTCTCAAAGAAGGAGATATTATACTAAAGGGAGAATTATCTAAGCACTCACGCTTCAGGGGGAGAAATGATCATGAAAAGAAGAAGTGTAAACTTATCTATTACCAAAAAGGGGGAGATTGAAAGCACAATATGCTCCCTTGGTGGTTTTCAAATTTCAGATTAAATCCATAGAGAGGGTTGGCTAAGGAGTGTGAATAGTATCCCCAAGAAGAAGAAGGAGAAGGAATAGCATTGGCAAAGCTTCAAGCAAGAGGACTCTACATTTTACTTTGTGAGAAATCACTTTGAGTCCATATGAAAGCCAATAGTATTAAAAGGGGGTAAAGTATTGTTGGTGAACAAAGATGCTCCACGTGCACAAGTGATAGTCACCAAAAACACCCACAAACTCTTCCACAAAAGTCTGTCCAAGCCTATCAATGAAAATCGGTACAACAAACAATTCCCACTCAGTCCCACTGATTCCCCACTCAAAGAGTACACCGCCAAACCCTAGATCACCGGTGCAATAGATTCTGCTCCGGTGCCACTGAGTTCAGCTTGCCAACTTTCTGTTACCTCGATTCCCAAAATCGGAAATTCCAAGTTTTTGGATTGGCATCCCGAGTGGTGGATTCTGACCGTTGGACACCTTATCGGTACCGCCAAGATCTTTGTATCGGTCTCACTGAGATTCAAAAGTTGCTATCTTTGGAAAAACTCCGTACCACCGATATCACACATCGGTTTCATCGAGTTAGTCACTTTAGGTGTAACGGTTGGATTTTTGGAGATGCCTATATATACTGCTCCACCACCACTCACTCGCAAGTGAAGCACCCAGAAAAGATTCTCACTTATCCCATCAGATTTTCTGAGAGAGATCCACCTACTCATGTGTTGAGATCAAGCCATTACACTCCATACATATGAATCTTGATCTCTAGACTCACCAAGTTGCTTTCCACCTAATCAATATCTTCCACCAAAGCCAAATCTATGAGAGAGTTATTGAGTGTTAAGGAATCTATCATCTTGAAGAACAAGAGCAAGGAGTTCATCGAAATTATCAACCCATTACCTTTTTGGAGGGTGGTGCCTCCTAGATTGGTTAGGTGTCGCTTGGGAGCGTCCTTGTTCGTGTTGTGGAGTGAACTAAGAAGTTTGTAAGGGCAAGGAGATCACCTACTTTGTGAAGATCTACCCCGAGTTAGGCTAATCCTCCAAGGATGTAGGCCATCATCGTACAAACAAGATTGCTTCTACGTGGAACCCTCTATGGGTAGAGCCCTCTATGGACTCTCACGGCCATTACCCTCTGTGGGTTGAAGTCTCCATAAACGTGGATGTATGATAGCACCACCTATTGGAACCACGGGAAAAATCTTCGCGTCCCTCATGTGTTTGATCTCCCTATCTGAACTCCTTACTTCCATGTGCAATGTCTTTACTTTATGCTGCTATAGTTGATGACTTGCATGTGTAGGGTGTGCTAGACTTGCTATATTGCTAAAATCTGCCAACCCTTAACTTTGGATATTTTGTAGATTTTAATTTGTGCTAGTAGTCTATTCACCCCCTCTAGACATACTCTTCTAGTGATCCCACGACTGGTGGGTCAGTACTGCTCGAGAAGGCCCATTTTTATAGGTATGAGAGGCGTTTCTCGTGGCTTCCGTGGATAAGCTCGGACGATGGTGGAGGGGCGATGTGTCAAGGCAAGCGAGGCCGGGGGCTAGCGGACAAACTTCAACACTTCTTAAGGGGCATCTGGCGAGCAGAGACAGCTTCGACAACGTTAGCCATAGCAGGGGCGGACGTAGTCGCCGGCGTGCCGACAAGGAGCTACAACGGTGATGCTACAAGGCACAAGGAGTCGGTCGGGACGATTCTAGCGCTCTAGAGGGGACGTGGTGTGGCTCTACGACCAGGGAAAGGAGAGGGGTGCGGGTTAGGTGGGGCGCGGCAGCTCGGTGCGGTTACCTGCTATATGATTGTTGTGCTCGCATTGTCGACACACGCATAGAGTGCTCGACGAATTGCTAGAGCATGCCATGTTAGTCCAGTGGAGTTAAGTTTTGGCAGGATGGTTACCAATAGTATGAGGGAAACCTCAGACATGTTGGTTTGGTCAGGGGAGCTAGTCCATTGTGCAATCTTATAATCTTGCTAAATTCTGTCATGCCCACAAGGTGCTTGACAGAATGCCAGCGGCATCAAGGTTTTTTTTTGGAGGTCAATATTTCTAGGATGGGGTCCCTTTAGGTGCTGGTGATGATGGAATGTTTGGTTTGGCAAAATAGGAAACCTGGTAATGCATGTTTTGATGAAAAGAAGTTCTGGACATAAACTATGGGGGTTTCATGAATTTAAGTTATTCCACTGGGGCTAATATCCTGGACTGAAGAGTTTGGTAGGATGAACTATAAGTGGGAAAAATCTCAGGGCCATTAGGGCAAAAGAAAATAGGGTTGTTTAGAACACCAAACATGACCAAAAATGAAATGCGGATGGTTTGTTCGAAAGTTCTAAAAGACCCAAATAATTTTTTGCATAAAAGTGATCTCTAGGCATCCGATGACATCTCCAATTTTTTGTGGGATTTTTAAATGAATATATAAATTGGTTGTAGTGCAAATGATTCCCTTCAAAGAAGGAAAATGCCATTTAAGAATTTAAGTTACGCAAGTTTTATTATAAAACTATTTTCCACTAAGTTGACAAAATGAAATAAATGTTTTAAGTAAATACTCAAGTCCCACAATATTTTTCAAAATCATTTACTTGGAGGGAACGATTTTAGAATTTAGGGGAAAATGAATGGTTCTGAAATCAACAGAGTATTCAAATAATTAAAAATCAATATTCATGGACAAATTTTAATTAATAAAAATATGGTTAATTTTTTGGGGTGTTCCACAAAGTGATTGGAATCATCTGTAACTCTTAAGCCGGGACATCAGCGTGTTGAGAATTTTTTTGGCAACCATCACACTTGCGCACAATATCTTGGGATCTGCATGAGATGTAAGCCAATACAAAATGTGCTGAAAAGACTTTGCCACAAGGGACCGTGAGCCAGCATGATGACTGCAGTCTCCTATGTGGATCTCACTGAGAATCTCTTGGCCTTCCTATGGGGAAAAGCATCATTAAAACATGCCAGTGCTACTTCCACGTGCCACTCGCCGTTAGTAATAGTCATGGACTTGGAATGCCTGATGATCTGTCGGGCGATGATTTCATCATCTGGGAGCTCGACATGAGTCAGGTAATCCAAGTATGGGACTGTCCAATTAGGAATAGCTTGAAGAGCCACCACCAATTGTGCCTCCAGGTCAGGAATATTTATGTCCTCGTCAGATGGTAACTGGACGGAAGGTTTGTCAAGCACATCAAGGAACATATTGGGAAGAACCAGCTTATGCTGGGAACCAAGATGTCACAAGACATTTGCCTCCTTGTTGTGTGGCAATCAATATGATCAACCTGCTTACCCTGAAAATGATCGGCGATGTCAGTAACTGCCCGTCAATAATCCACCATAAGAGAGGGTCCTTTGAGTTCCAAGTGCCTGACACTTGTTGAGCCACTAGATCCAAGTCGTCTAAACATCTGACCCATCTCAGGTTCATTTCCTTAGCCATGCAAAGAAAATGGAGGAGTGAGGGAGTCCGGCACTAAGGGGTCCTCAGGCCGCCGTCCTATCTCCTATGGGCTAGATAGGTGGTCCGCTCTATGGCTATTGCATGGAGGACGAGCTATGAGGGGACCTCGTATACGGGAAGGAGACCTTTGGTGCCTTGGCGTGTCCTCCAAGTCAAGATGGCAAGATAGACATATCTAGCCCTAGGTACCCCTCGTGTATATATATACCAGAGGGTTTATTACGTAAAGGACAGAGCCATCATCTAGGGTTTTAGCTTATCTGATCTCGTAGTAGATCGACTCTGTAATTGTCATACACACATCAATACAATCAAGCAAGATGTAAGGTTTTACCTCTTCGAGAGGGCCTGAACCTAGGTAATTATTGTCCATGTGTTCCCCGTTCCCCATTGATCAAAGATCCATAGATCGGGTGTCACGGCCCGAGTTTTAAGTTGCTTGTTAGTTCATTCATGCATGCATTTTTATTTTCAAATGAATTTGAGTTGAGGAGTGATCAAGCCTTAGAAATATTTTTTGTGAAAATAAGCCAGATAAAAATTGGTTCAAATCATTCCAAGAAAATGACTCTGGTATTCTAAGAAAATATTGGCATGTGGTTGTCGGGACCCCGATCCTAAGACATAAGAATCCAGCCTGTAACACATCACATCACTTTGCGGTCTCACGCACGTTTATCTCCACGGCAGCCACCTTACCTGGGCCGGGACCGTTTGCATATTTTGACTCATGTATGTAATATGTCGCTAGCATTCAAATGTCAAACAACCCGGGCCGACATGACTAGTCATAGAAACCAAGTGGCACATCCATACAGGGACAGACATACGTAACCTAGCAATGCAGGTGTCCATCTCTAGCGTGTGTACACGAGTCATAGCAAGCTACAAGGACTCCATTACACTGCGAGATATTTCCCCGAAGGGACAGATACATTAGCAAAGAAGGATACATGCCGGTCAATCAATGTGTCCGGAGCAGTAGCAAGTTACCAAGGCTCGGTGGAAGCACAAAGAGGCATTTCCCCCTAAAGAGTACTACTAAAGTCACACAACTAGGTATCGGATCCCATACATACCGTTGCACGTCACATGTTTGCACGACATGCCCGATATGCATAGATACAACTATGGAATCACAACATAACCATACAACATTACAACATTTATTTAGAAGGCTCGAAAGAGCCAACACAATAATATATTACAAATAGGGGTCACATGACCCAACATTCAGAGCAATCAAACAACAAGCGGAAGTTTAAATATGTCTAAGTACAGACATCTACAAAAGTGGCTAGAGGAGTCTGAAAAGCTACAACGACCCTACCAAAGGAACCAGACCTCTGTCTGGGATTCCCAAGCTAATCCGGTCAACATCGAACTTCACGTCATAAATACTACTAATGAGACTAACGTCTCCTCTGCAAAACAGAAATTAAGCAAACATGAGAACAAGGGTACTCAGCAAGACTTACATCAGAACTAAGTACATATGCATCAGTATCAATGAAGGGGGTTGTGGAATTTATTGCAGCAAGCCAGCTGTGACTCTTGGCTAACCTATACTACGACTACAAGTAGTATCTTTGAGCTGGGATAGCACACATGAGTCCACATATTCTCTAATCAATACACCACTATGGATCCACTTCCGTCTCCATATGAGAAGGCCATCCATACCACTCACGCTTATCTTGCGCATTTTAGAGTATGCACTTCAAGTTTTCTATGAACCACATAAGTTCTCCAAGTAGTCCATATCCGAGGACGCGGCTATTCGAACAGATTATTTCACCCTGCAGGGGTATACTTCTTCACACAAGCTCTTGCCACTTATCACCATATGCATTTCATGTATGTCGGCAACCTTCAAGCGGAAGCACTGGCGTGGGCGTCGGCCACGACCGTCAACCACAAAAGACCTTAGTCTAGGTTTATCGCCTATTTGAGACTGAACCCACACGGAAGTCCAGCCAAAGTTTCCGCTATGTCCTCAAACGATGTGCGCGGGGTTCCGAAGCCCACCGTTCGGGTGCCACTTGGTACACCGTGCCACTGTGCATCTACCGCATCACAGCCCACCCTGTCGGGCAGCGCTATGCACGGCCGCCATCACTTTTCCTACAAACACCAGAAACTAGCTGTGACTCCTGGACAGAGGTCTAGGCGATTAATAAGCCGAAAGGGGTCGAGTTACCAGAGCCCAATGTGTGGTAGTAATTGTCTTGGATCACAAACACAGAACTCTGTTCTTAGGTCGGTACCAATGAGACAACCCGCCATGTACTCCTACATGACCTCTCATTGCTACCTTTACCAAATTGTGTTCACACACTTAACTCTCACACAATAGGACATGAATACTTCCATTCCAATCCATCACCCAAATGTATTAGACCCGACACGACTAAGCATATCAGGCATAGTAAGTAAGCATGGATGAGTAAGCACAACAAGGCTCAAGAAGTTGCTACTCATGCTAAGTGGTTTCAATTATTTACTGTGGCAAAGATAGGGCATGCAAACGAATGGGTTCAACTACCGAGAACAGGTAACAATTGAATCGTTGTTGTCCTAATGCAATGAAAGAGAGCAAGAGCGAGAGAGTGCGTTCATATCAGTATGCTCAAGGGAGTTTGCTTGCCTCACAGTTCTGAGGATATTACTTCTCTTCATTAGTGTTGACGTTCACATCATCAGAACCATCGTCTACCGAGAGGGAACAACCACCGACAAACACAAAGGAACAACATTCAATGCAATGCAACAAACATGATGCATGATATGACAAGTTAAGGTACTGAATTGACCTAGAGGAATAATTAGCCAAGTTGGTTGAAGTGGAATTCAAACAAGTTTGAATTCCAACTCCAAATAACATTTCCTATATTGGCCTAATCATAAAATGTCCTACTTGGTGATGTTAACTTGTTCAAACATGCGTAGTAATGGCATAAACAGATTCATTGGATTTTTTTGATCATTTTTGATATATAAAATATTTTCATCTGAGTTATAGATTATTTTCTATGATTTTTAGAAGTTTTAAACATTTTCTAAAATGTTTTTATTAAATAAATTATTTGCTGCGTCAGCATGATGTCATGCTTGCATCAGTAGGTCAAAGGGCCAGTCCAGGTCAATTCTAACTTGCGGGTCCCAAATGTGAGTGTCACAACTGCTAATCAAGTTCAATTATAAGCCTAACTAAAATTAACAGGGCCCGAGCCCGTGTGTCATTGACACATGAGTGTCATTAGTAGGGCAATTAAGTCCTAATGATGTCGCCACGCCAGCATCACCGGAGGGAGGCCATCGGCGACCACCCGACGCGGTGGAGGCACATCGGGGCGGCGCTTCGGGCGGCAAATGGACGCGTCGAGGGCACCAAAGGGGAGCCCACGCTCGGGAGGCCAAGGGATCGCCGGAATCGTGGCCGGCGACAACCTCATGTGGCGGCCGGAGCTCGACAACGATGGAGATGGCATCTAGGGGACGCACAAGATAGCAAAAGAGAGGGGAGAGGAAGAGGGGCTCACGTCAGGTTCGATGAGAGGGTCAACTAGCTCGGGGGAGACCGAACGACAGCGCATTTGACGACGAAGCTCTAGCGACCGGCGGGGAAGAAGGCGATGGCTGAAGGCGATGAGCTTGATTTCTTGGCGAGGGGGGAGCAGGGGGATGCGGCAGTTCTGGTGTGCTCACTGTCTGGGCTAGAGGTGGCTGGAGGCCGCGGGGATAGTGAGGGCGAGGGTGAGCTCCGCTCGGTGAGCCCTGTTCTAGCGAGACAGGGATGAGAGAGAGGTGAATGGGGACAAGGGATAGACTATGGGGTCCCAGAGTGTCGTGGCATCCTCAGAAGGTCCGGGGCATCGTGCTGGAGGCAGCAGGTGGCAAGGCGTCGGCGGCGAGCTTGCCACGGCTCTGCCTATCCTCCTGGCACGGGGAAGAAGACAACTCAGTCCTTGGCGGGGTGGGCCTCTTCTTCCACTTAAGCCGAGGTACTATTTCCCTTTTTTCAATTTTTGTTTTCTATTTTCTTTTCTTCTGACATTTGTTTATTTTTGTTTGGGCCACAAGGACCTAGCACAAAAATACCAACACATTTTTTGTAGTGTAGTTTGAATATTTCAGACCTCCTAAAAATGTTTCAGACTTTTTGGATGACTAAAATAATTGAAATGCTTTATTAGTGATTTTCAGAAACTTTCCTATTTTATTTTATTTACCAAAATAGTGGTTAAATATATTTCACCCCTGATATGTTGTTGCCAACATTTATCAAAGAGGGGGAACATTTTTGAAGAGCTTTTTGAATTCACTCAATTATCTTAATAATTTAACCTATTTGAAATTTATCTATGCTAGGGTTTGATCACCCCCATTTCAAATTAATTTGAAGTTAAACATGATGTAATGAATGCTCAATGATGCAACTAATACAAGCAATTTCTAGGGTTGTGAAAGTGGTAAAATGCAAACAAATATTTATGGAATCACTAAAACATTTTACTTTGGGCATTTGAGTTAATCCAAGAATTATTTGACTTGGATACATATTTATTATATACTAGGTATATACCCAATAATTCTAAAAATTATTGTTTGGCACTTGTTAAATCCATTTAGCTCACATGCAAATTTCCAGGATTTATTCAAATGGCTTGATATTTCTCCAAACCAAAACATACTGAATTAGTAGAAACATAAAACAAAATAGAACAGAGAGTGAGAGAGTTACCTGCTGCCCAGCCAGAATGCGGCCTAGCCCACCAGGGACAGGAGCGTCTTCCTACTCGCGCTAGTAGGCAGAGGGGAATCTAGCCATGACGCCCGTGCGTGCATGCCGTGCCGACAGTAGTCTGGCTGATTCCCTGGTTAGCGCGACGTTGGGGATAAGCCCCCCTCGCCCCTATGTCGTCCATACCCCGTTGGCTTCTCTATCCCTATCCTCTTTGCTCTCCCTCGCCCCTCTGCTAGGACCTGAGCACCACCGTCGCCACCGTTCAGAAATAGCCATGTCCTTTCAACCTGCAAGGCCCCGTTGTAGTGTCCCTCATGCCCGCATTGATGTGTCACACCTTGTCTGATCTCGAGCTCCGAAAAACCAGAGGAAGTTTGAACACAGGGGCATCTGTGAAGATCCCCAACAGCCTCACCCCGCCAAGATCAAAACTCGATGGTTTAGAATACAAACTCACACGATGGCAAGGAATAAGATTGCACATGATGACTTACCCTGGTTCGAGCCGCTGCGAAGCGTAAAACCCTACTCCTGCTTTGGTGGATTGCCTCATGAGGAGGTTTGCCAGTACAGTGGTGAGTTGCAAGGTGAGGGCGCTCTGGTGGTCTTGCGTCCCTTTCTTCCTCTCTCTGTTTCTTCTCCTCCTCTATGGTGCAGCCTAGCCTCTATTTATAGTGGCCCGGGTCCTCTTCCCTTATCGCTATGGCGAGAAGGGATCCCACAACAGGAAAATTCAGCGGGGGACAGGAGTACATCTTTACCCTGACGAATGGTGGTCTTCGCCAGCAAAGTAGCTATTGATGATGCAGGGGTGAGCATGGCAATGACATCCATCCTGCAGGGCTCGTGGTCATGGTCTTGTTTGACATGAATGGAAACCTTTGGGTGGTTCTTTCGGAACCCGCGTACGTCCTTGCTCCCTTTGCACTAAAGGGGAAACTGTACCACCTGGCGCGCTGGAACCTGTCTGTCCCACCTTGCGTCATCCTTGGCCTCCTGAGGCCAAGCTCTCCATAGAGATCTCCGCCGCTCCGGAGGGGGCCTGAGGAGGCCTATTCCTCGTGGATCTTGGTGTTGCTTCCCTCGCGAGCTCGGGCTCTCGCGAGGGCCTTGCCTTGAGTGGGGTCATGCTGTCCATGCTTGACTGACGAGGTGGGCCATGCCCTGGGCCGTAGGCAGGCAGGTCTGGGTACCCCGGTTCCTAGAACGCCGATAGTATCCCTAAGGATGGCCCGAGGCGTTGCGGTCCCCAAACGCCTGTGGACCATGACTGCCATGCGCTGCTCAGTCAATGTCGGGCATCCCATGCATCTTTGGCAACTACGTGAATCAACAAAAGCCTGAGTTCTAGCATTGAGCCATTATTGCTTTCTTCTTTTGTGCTCCTTCTCTTACTTCTAGATCTCCGGCCCCAGCAGAAATGTTCCCAGATCTCGGCACCGCATCGTCTTCCTTCTTGGTTTGTTGGACCCAGGGACTCCTTGATGGCTCCCACCGGCAAGTCAAAGCCTGAGGCCCGGAGCTCGGCCTAAGCCCCAATCTCACTGGCACTCTCGGAGTCCGCCATAGCCAAGCACGGAGCCTCGCCCCAGTGCTTCCATCAATGGTGGACGAGACCAATGAGTGGGGGCGGACTTTGATATTGGGCGGCTCCACGGAGAAGTAGTGCTCGTCCAAGTCTGCCTATCCCTTCTTCCTCCATAGCGTCTTCTCTAGGCTCGTCCGCCTTTCTCCAAATTCTTCACCGCCATCCTCGACCACTACGGGATCCAAGCTCTTCAGCTCCAAACCAAATTCATCCTGCTCTTGTCCGTCTTTGCCTTCCACTGCGAGGCTTTCGCACGTGTGAAGCCTTCGGTAGCCCTCTTCCGTCATTTCTTCAGCTTGTGGCTGCATGATGGGCCTTAGTGGTCGGCATGCGTCTCCTTCATCGCAGTCCACAGCGGGAACATGCTCTTAAAGGCTGGGAAGAAGGTGGAGAACTTCAGGCACCGCTGGGTCTTCCTGGATCTCAAGAACATCAACTTCTGCTTGGATCTTTCGAAGGGGCTGTCAGAGAAGACCCCCACATCGAGCTCCATGAAGCTTTTCGATCCACGGGCCAGGACCATCCTAGAGTGGATCTCTCACGATATCAGCGCCAGGAAGCTAACCGGGGAATCATAGTGAAGGAGTTCTTGTTGCAGCACCTGGCGCCCCTCCAGTCGCACTCGAGGCCCTCGTGGGACTATCGGGGCAGCGGCGACGACCTCAGTCTTCGGTCCACACGCATGTCCCCCGAGGAGCTGAACAGGGCTATGATGACTCTGCTCAACGGCGACCCCAGATACCTTACCAATGCATACGCCCGGTTGTACTACAGTGATGACAAAGCTGATCTGGTTGCCGTACCACCAGGAAGCGCGAGGCTGAGTCCCCCTAGTGTGCCCTGCCTGTGCCGGCAAGGCGGTCGAAGTGCCTGCCTCGCCTCACCCCGAACTGAGGCCTTCGGGCGAGGCGGACGGGTCTAGGGCCGGAGTGGCTTCTCAGTCTGCTGCCCTTGCGGACCATGCCCCTCCTCCCCCATGCAGTGGCGCCCTCTTGGAGAAGGGCAAGGACAATCCCGCCGTTATCGGGGTGGACGAGAAGAGGAAGTGGGTCGACATCGAAGAGTGAGTAATCCCGCTTAGCCTTGGCCGTTTGCCGGTAGCTCTCATGCTGATGATCCCTCCTTTGCTTGGTGACCAGGAATGCCGCCATGCTGAAGATGAGGAAGAAGAAAGTGGGTATCAAGCCGATGGGTGCTTTCTGATGCGCCGCCCGCTCTTGTCGCCCTGTCATTTCCTGATGAGGCACCGGACGTCACGGGTGTGGCGGCTCATGGGGCGACCCTCCTAGTCACTACCGCGGAGCCCCCTAAGCCCCCAAAGACTGTTGGTGCGGCCGCTCCTGCCCTTGGGGGCATGTTGGTGCTACTGTCCGGAGAGCCAGCCCCCGAGGGCGAGCTGCCAGCAGACGTGTCTGCATCCACCTTGCCCGTGGTTGTAGCACAGCCTCTAGTGCCTCCTGCTCCTCATGCTTCGGCCGCCCTAGGGGCGTCTCCTGTGATGTCACATGCGACACCTCCGAACGAGGCGCTGATGCCCTTATCAAGCAGCCTCGTCATCCTAGATGGGGCCTACACTGCTCTGGGTCAAGTTCGGGACGCCCTCGGGGGCGCTAATGATCAACTCGCGAAGGGGCCTCTAGGCTCCTCTCCGGGTGGCTCCAGGCCGACGCCTTTGATGTTGCTGTTTGGGGCCAAGCCAAGGCCACCGCGGCGGAGAGAGAGAAGGAGGCCGCGTCAGCTAGAGCATCTCGCGAGGTGACACTGACTGACGCGTAGCCCGCTACCAGGCGTTGCAATGAGGCGGAGGCCTGACTGAAGGCTCTTCAGGAGGAGAGGTCCGTGCATGTGGAGTAGCTACGTCAGCAAGAGGTATCCCTCAAGACATGTGAGGCCATGCTTGCAATATGGGACTCCACGTTGTCAAAGGTGGCGGCCAAACAAGCTGCGGAGCACAAGCACCTGGACACGTGGGAGAAGGAAGTTGCTGCGGAGAAGGCTCGACTCGACGCCAGGGAGAAATCCCTTGCCGCGGCTAAGGAGAAAAAGGCTGCAGAGCTCAACGCCTTCCCCTTAGTTAGGCTGAGGATTCACTGAGCACTCCACTCCCTCTGTCGAGAAGGGTTTACGGAGCCCCTAGTGGCCCCGGAGAGCAGCTTCACGGGGCTCTCTTCAAAGCTCAATTTGGCGTTGGAGGGTTTCGTTGTCAAGGTGGAGGATGTCTTGGAGAGTTAGTGTCATGACCTCTTTTCCGAGGCCGCTATGCGCGTCTTCAACCACCTCCACCATCACGAGCCGGAGTTTGACTTTAGTTCCGTGATCTGCCCGGTCGATCCCGAGGTTTGCGCCACTGCTACGGTGGCCGTGATGGCGTCGTGGGGGCACTGATGAAGAAGTTCACCTGCGTCACCGTTCCTCAACCTCCTGCAGCTGCAAGGTTTAGCGGCAAATAGGACAATGTCAGCGACGTCCACAATGAGTTCCCTGTGGCCGGGATGAGCGGTGCCGACAACTCCTCCTAATTCCTCTTCTTGGTTCCATTCCTGCAATGTTTATCGTGCCTCACGGAGGCGTTAGACTTGTTTGCATTTTTGAAAACATTTAATGCTTGTAATAACCGTTGAATTGTGTGGTTGCTTTCTTCGCCTTGTTTCCTTCTTGCTTGCTATGACGCTCTATGTCAGCAGGGCCCGATCCCGCGCATACCTCAGCCGTTGTTGGGGCATTTGGATCATCAGGATGGTGCCACGGGGTGAGGGGCTATAGGGCCAGCGAGGCTCCTGAGTCGCGATGCTCAGGAGTCCCCCTTGACATACAAGCACCCCTCATGAAGGGAACATGGTGAAGACGGGGTTGACTTGGAGATTTTGAACACCTTGAGGTCTGCGTCGGATGGGCCCAGTCCCGCGCATACCTCAGCTGCCGTTGGGCCGTCCAGATCACCACGACGGTGCCAAGGGGTGAGGGGCTATGTGACCAGTGAGGCCTCTGAGTCGCAATGCTCATGAGTCCCCCTTGACGTACGAGCACAGACGTCCTCCTTAGGGATTTTGAGCACTTTGAGCTCTGCGTCAACAGGGCCCGGGCCCGAGTATACCTTAGCCGCAATTGGGCCATCCGGATCACTAGGACGATACCAAGGGGTGAGGGGCTATGGGGCCAGTGAGGCTCCTGAGTCGCGATGCTCAGGAGTCCCCCATGACGTACGAGCGGCTCCCATACCTTTCCTCGCCGGCTTTTCCTGAGAGGGGCGTGTGAAGACCAGATTTTGTAGACCTAGGAAGTTGGCGTGTACCAGGCTTGGCCCTGTAGTAGCCCCCGTGCATCCCCCTGATGCGAACATCCTAGCCGAATGCAGCAAGACGGGGCTGGGAGGGGCCTTCCTGAGGTTGGATGCAGCCGAGGGGGCGCCCTTAGTTGTTTATCCCCAGAGCGGAGCATAGGGCTTCCAAGTTGCATGGGCATAGTCATTGGGGGACCGTGTCGTCCACCATTACAGAGCATGGGGCTTCCAATTGGGCGTGGGAATGGGGAGCCCCGGCTCCAGAGCCCCCCGGGCGTGTACAACCCATTAAGTTCGTACACGTGGCCTACACGGTAGAACTGGGAGGTGTATCTGGGAACTCGCAAGGGCGCTCTAGCCTCGCGAGGCCCTACCTCAAAGGAGGTTTGCGCCTGAGTCCTCCTGTAGAAAGTGCCTTTCGACGTCCTATAAATTTTGAGAAAACTTTGTCGAATGCATTTCCAAGGGCCATCACATGAGAAGGCCAAACACCAGTGTCCCTAGGAGGTGACGTGAACGGAGTCGGCCCGCCAGACAAAGCTCAACCACTGGATTTATCGACACTGCAGGGACGGACTCGAGCATAGACGCCGTGCCCAGTCTTCTCATGTGACAACTCCAAGGAGAAAACACTCGGCGCTCGGCTCCTTCGATGGTTAAAACCAATTGAGGTTGCAGGAACTATGCCATGCACCCTAACTCACCCATTCCCGATTAGGTCTAGCCTGTTGTGGCTGATAGGTCGGCTTGGCTGGGGCTGGCTGCCAGGGGCAAGGCTTCTGGTTGCTTGAGCTAGCCTTGCTGATCATCTTGCGCTTGCGAGTGTCGTCTATGGCACGATGCTTGCCTTCCAGCATGAGGGCCTTGTTCACCAGGTCAAAGAAGGTGTGACAGTAGACTATGAGCTGATACTGCAGGGTCTATTGAAGTCCTTCCGTGAAGCATTCCTTCTTGGCAGCCTCCGTGTTGACATCTTCAGGTGCATACCTGGACAACAAGTTGAACTTCTGCAGGTACTCCTTGACAGAGCCACTTCCTTGCTTCAGCGCTCGGAATTCTCTCTTATTGATAGCCATGATCCCAAAAGGAATGTGCGCGGTGCAGAATCCTTCCATGAAGTCATTCCAAGTGATCACATGCTCACCTTGCATGACCTTGAATCCGTCCCACCAAGCTCGGGCGGTACCTCCGAGGCAGTGAGAGGCATAAAGCACCTTCTCACGGTCCTCATTGCAATTGACTAATGCAAGGAGGTCCTCGATGGTGCGGATCCAGTCATCAACATCCAATGGTTCAGCAGTCTCGGTGAAGTTTGGGGGTGAATTCCTCATGAACTCAGATAGAGTGGAGCGGCCATTGTCGTTCCTGCCTTGCTGCTGGTTGTTCACAAGGGCCTGAGCCATCTGCTGGATAGCAGCATTATTGGCATGGCGTTCCTCCCGGAGAACTTGGAGAAACTGAGCTATGGTCATGTTCTCCGGTGGAGGTGGTGGCGGGGGAATGTCGCCTTGTGGCTGCTCCTGGTGTCCTCAAGCATGAGCAGCCCCACCAGCTCCCTGTTGCTGGCTTGAGTTGCCGGCTTTAGGGTTGGTGAAGGAGCTGTTGCGGGTAGCAGTCACCATCCTGTTTGGAGCAGCCAAATCAAACAACTGGGATAGACGAGAGGAAAAGCAACAACGGAAAAGCGCGCCTAAGGTGGTTGGTTGAGTGCAAGTGTAATAAAACAAAAGGTCAAAATACCAACATATATTAAGATAGACGATGGAGTCGCTTACATGTTGCCCAAGGCAAAATCGCGACTTGCATCAGAACACAAAAAACAAAACAAACAACAAGCATACATGGTCTCATATGAACCATTACACAGACTCGACTTCGCATGACGGATACATGACTAATCCTACCCTAGGGGTTCTCGGACTCATATGGTGGAGTGCTCGGTCTCGTAGTCATGCTCCTTTGGGTCTTCCTCCTATTCGTCATCCGAACGGGCATCATTCCCGGCCGAAGGGGTCGGGGAACTGGGAGGTCCATCCCGATGACGCTTTTCTGGCGGGTCAGTGAATAACTCACGGTACTCCTTCGCACTCATGCGATGGTGATATGTAGGTGCATCACTAGCTACGGGATACTCTTCCTCGATAAAAGACAGCTGGTCACCCATCAGGGGCTCCGTCCTTCTTGATCTTGCCTAGCTTCATCTTGTCTTGCCAAAGTAGCTCCCGGGTGTGGTGAAGTTCCTCGCGGAGCTTCACGGACTCCTTCATCAGGTTATGAACCAGACTATCGGGGGAGAGGCTGAAGTAGGTCTGGAACCTGAGTGGCGTGCTATCCTCCTTGGATGGGATCAGTGTCCAACTCTCGCCAAGCTCATCCTTCGTGAAGGGAAGGTAGCGAGTAGCCGGCTCGTCAGGCATCTTTGGAATGATGTCTCGAAGGTGTAGGAGTGCCTTGCGTGTAGTTGTCTCGACTGCAAGTATCATGATCTCCATCTGTGGTCCTTCAAAGAACCAACTAGTCGAGAGTCGTTTGCCTTCACAACCACATCCACGTGGTACTCCTTCATGAAGGCATTGACCCAGTACTCGTGGTAGAGGAAAATGGGTGGTTGGCGAAACTGCCACTTCTCCAGGCTATCCCCAACGACTAAGGGAAAGACGGATGTCAGGAAGGCTTCAGATACGATGGCCATCTACAAAGGTTTTAAGGGAGGAGAGTCAGCAAAGTGTTGTGTGAAGAATAGAAGAGGTAAATAGTACAAAATCCCTAAGTATATGTGCTAGGTGTAGTTTTGAAAACAGTTTTATCCTGACTAACATCCATGCTAACTAAGGGCTTCCTATAGGCAGGATGGCTCTAATACCGGCTCTATGGGGACCCCGACTCATAGTGATCACCGAACACACGTGTATCGTGATCCCAGATATCAATGCTCACTTAACACACAGAAGCTGAATAACAAGAGTCTTACATCCAGATTTAGCGTCTTACACAAATAAAGACCATGAAGGTCTAGTCTTACAGAGATAGGGACACAAGGGCCAAAAACTTAAATAGAACAAGCAGCGGAAATGTTGATCGAAAGAGTGAACCCATGCCATCTACCTTAACCTACAAGCATTCTGACTGGGAAGCATCCTAGTTCGCATGTTTGTCTCCAACGAACTCTTCAACATACTCCTATTCTTCCATGCCTGGCCAATTAAGTAATCAGTGGCAAGCCAATGAGTACTTTGAACGTACTTGCAAGCAACCCAAGTTGTGGAACAAGGTAATAATGATGCATGATATAACACTAAGAAGGTAATTTGCGGAAAGCCAATTTTGAATGCAGTGACATGATCAAGTAACTAAGTAAGCAGGCATCAACAGTAGGCAAATATCCATATGAACAAGTTACAGATATCAACATAAACAGGGGTTTAACATCTCATCGGACTTAGTTCAACGTCATGCTAAGTCTTCAGACTTAGCTCATGTAACCTCTTTGTCACCAACACACATACTCACACCAAGTTTGCGAAAACATCCGGACATACTTTAAGAAGGACCTCCAACTGTCCACGACTGTGGACACGACTATTCGAATAGTTTTACACTCTACAGAGGTTGCACACTTTACCCACGAGACTCGGGGAACTTCCGCGTCATGCACGACTCGCGGTATATAACATACCCGAGGTAAGCACCCGAACAATGCCTTTCCCATGGTTATACTAAACAAGGAGTCCACTCCTTCATGTCATCCCTCATGATGTACATCACTCGTAACATCCATGAGGGCATGCAATGGTGTGCCCGGTGCCTGTAAAGACAGCGCATGGCTTTCCACTTTCGGGACGACCCCGTCTCAAGAGTGACCACTTCACTCTTGCCACTAGTAATGCGGGCTCCCTGCTAGCACCAACAATAATAATCAACAAGGCCCCGTCCCACAAGGGGTTTCGTGGTTGCCAATGTAAGCTTGGGATGGTCAGCAGACCTTAAAACTCTCCGTTTTCGAAAACACACACCCACTTGCTCCGGCACACCACTTCTTTCTCAAGTTGTCACCCAACTTATCATCATCTCCCTCGGGCATTAGTGGCACCCTACGGGTTTTTTGAAAAGTCTTTGAAATCATTTCTTCCTTCCCATCACTATGCATAAATCCCATCCCACTTGCGTAGCATCTATTAGCATCCTATCTACTCCCACCCGCATAACCCTCATAAGGTGGTAGGGTCATCCATGATGCCAGTATCAATGGTAAAAGTATCGGAGATATCACACTGAAGGGGGAACACCTCATCATGTTCAATCATCGAAACAACAAGTGCTATATGTCATGCATGAAAAAAAGTTTCTTAACATGGTCACAAGGCTGCTTGTCAGGCTCAACAAAGTCTTCGGGGTCTTCGAAGTCTTCGGGTCCAACTTCCTCGTCAATAGCGCAATCTATCGTCGAGAGTAAAAGAGATAAAAAATAAGCATCACACAAAAACAGAGCACACAAGCCACTATTAAAAATGCTACCCTACTCTCATAAATACTAAAGACTATATTAAAAATGTTTGTTTAATATTTTGTTATGAAAAACAATTTTGAAAACTATTAAACAGAGGCATATAATGCCAAATAGGGGTTTTTAAATTAAATCAGTACATAAAATGTTTTCAAATATTTTCACAAGTGGCACTAATAAACTCTATGGAATATTTCAAGATTTTAGGTGAAGGAATTTTGGGCTTTGGATAAATATTTTGCCCTGTGGATTTTTTGGAAGTTTGAAAAAAAGGAAAAAGAGAAAAGGCTACTGTGCCTTCTTGGGCCTCAGTACCGAAGCCGAGCCGGCCTAGAGGGGAAACCGACCCAGGCTGAGGTGCCACGCGTGGCAGGTTTATTTTTAAACCTGCCCGCTGGCCCTACTAGACAGAGAGAGAGAGGGGGGGAGGGTGAGGGGATGACAGGTGGGCCCACCTGTCATCCCTCTCCTCGCGATAGGGACGGAGGGGGAGCTCACCAACGGGTTCCAGGCCACGACGACTCCAATGAAGGGTAGCGGCGCACTCAGGAGCCTCCCACGCATCGGTTGGTGGCCGAGGGAAGCGTCGGGGCAGAGGGAAACCCACGAGGGGGAAGACCCGACGATGCCGAGGGTTTGCTTTGGGCGCGAGCTCCCGAGCACGAGGGGTGAGGGGCTAGGCCCTGGGGGGCAACGGAGGGGAGGAGAGAGCAAGGGGAGAGGAGCGGGAGCTCGGGGGGCTTTATATAGGCGGCCACCGGCTCACTATGGATGCGGTGCGTCGATGAGGATGGGGCACTCGCTAGAGGCCGCTGGGGAGGGAGTGAGCGTGTCCAGGGCGCTCGTGGGGGTGGTCTAGGCCAGGGGAGAGAGAGAGAGGAGAGAGGTGTATGAGCGCACGCGTGTGAGTCCCCCGGTTGGCCGAGCTGCGCGACGCCGGGCAAGCATGCGGGAGGTCACCGGAGAGAGAGGGAGGAGGGGGCCGATAGCTTGGAGTGGTGTGAACGTTGAGGGGGACACGAGGGACAAGCTGGGGAGGCCCGAGGCTATCGGGAGCGCTCGTTAGGCGGCAGCTATAGTGCGGGTGCGCACTGTAGCGCGCTCTAGAGCGCGAGCTTTGCACACCGGGCCACACTTTTGGCACTTTGGGCGCGTCCACTTGTGTCCAAGGAATCCAGGGAGCTTAAACAATGTACATGAGGTTAGGGGGGCTCTGGAGTTGCCTTAGGGTAGAAGGAAAGGTGAGAGGGAGAGAAATGGGTGCTGTCCAGGGGTAAAAATGGAGGTTTTACCCCCCCCCACACACAATCATTGAGCTATGCCCTTGAGGAATTTAATGGAGTTAGCTAGTAACCCTGAGGGGTTGTGGTAAAAGTTATATGGCCAGGGGAATAGAGGAAGGAGGTGAAAACAGAGACTTACCATTTCACCAAAAGGTGTTTGATGGTGATTTGGCCCAGTAGATGAATTCTACTTGCCTTGATAATTAACAGGATCAATGGGTAGTCAAAAGTAGGGTTTACCACCAAGTTTGATAAGGTTTGATGAAGTTCACAATGGGACTTAGTGGAAACCTAGAAATCAACACACTCTGGTTTCTCTAGATCTAGACATGCTAAGCTTTTACCCTTGATGCACCACTTAGTGTAGGATCAATATTTGGTGATTAGAATATGTCCACAAAGTTTGAGGCCAAGCGGAGAAACTTCACAATGTAAAGTTGGTCAAATTTGAATCTGAACAGGAAGGGTTTTGGGATGGTTTGATGAACCAAATCCACTTGGATTGAGGAGAAACTTTGCAAGATCATCACCTTTGATAGTGTTGACTTGCTGAAATTTTCTTGTAATTTATTGAGAATATTTCTTATGGAAATATTTCAAAAGCTTGATTTGAACAGAAAGGGTTTGAGGGGTTTTGCCCATGATCTTAACATGCCCTTGTGTTGAAACTCATATATATGGAAAATATATGTCCACTGAGCTTCCCTAAATTTTCTCAAATATTTTGAAGGTGTTTAAATAATTTTTCCCTATGAAAAACCATTTTCGGCCTTAAGAAAAAGCCTTTAAATAAAATATAAAAATAATCTTTAAAATTAATATTTGGTGGATTTGGGAAGTCATAAATATAGTAGGTTCGAAATAAAGCTTTTGGGAAATAAGAATCCACCCGATTTGAGGACTTGCAGTGCAAACCTCATTTGAGGGGTTTTTGAAAACCTAATTTGGACAAATCATTTTTGGTTAAAACAAAATTTGATAAAAATAGTTTTGGGCACTATTCACATGGCATGATCATTGGGCAAGAAGTTAGGGTCAAGGAAGATGAATATGGAGAGGGATAGAGTCTAAGAGTGCCATACATCACAATCATCAAGCAGACAAACATCGTTCCAAACAAGCACAAGCACTTTGAAAAAGTTTTAGATGGCTCCAAATTTTATAACTCAAACATAATAATGTGATACAAACACAGGGTCTGACACGCAAAATACCTACTTAGTGTTATTTCATGCATTGTTATTGCCTTGTTCCAAACATGGGTTGCTTGTGAGTACATTCAAAGTACACATTGGCTTGCCACTGGTTATTTTATTGGCCAGGCACGAAAGATCAGGTTATGATGAAGATTACCTTGGTGACGGGCATGCGAGCTAGGACGCTTTCCAATCGGGCAGATGGCATGGGTTCATGATATCATTGAAGATTCCGCTGCAAGTTTATGAAAACTAGGCCTTAAGGGCCAGATTCGAGTAAAATGGTATGTAATGGATGTAAGACTCTTGTTATTCAGTTTCTGTGTGTTCAGTGAGCATTGATCACTGGGATCACTATGCACGTACATTCGGTGATCACGACTTATGTGTCGGGGTCCCCACAGAGCTGGTATCAGAGTCATACTAACTGTAGGAAGCCCTTAGTTAGCATGGACGTTAGTTAGGACAAAACCATTTGTCCAGACCCTTCAAAATCACCTACAAATTAAGCCTCTATATTTCTCGCCTCTCCTAAAATTCCAAGGGAAGCAAAGGTTTTTGCCTTAGCACTTCCACCACCTTTCTCTTAGCTCTCCTTGTCTGCTTTTCAAAAACTTTGCAAATGGTCACTACTACCCTTGTGCCCCTGACCACGGGATTCCTTGTAATCCTCGTGGGTAACCTGGAATAAAACCACCTTGCCAGACGATTGCCGACATATCTTGGACCCTAGTTGGCAACACTAGACAAGGAGCTACCAACAAAAGATACCTTCTCGAAGGATGAGGATGTCAAGACTTAGATGATAATGACACCCTCGACATAGCCCCAGGATGTGCCACCCTGGCCTTCGATGACCAGGGCACAAGACATGCAATGTCATGATATGCATGGCTAATAGAGCAACCTTGTCCTTTTTCGTTGTTATATCGGTAACCATCGGTGGATGAGAACCTTGCCATTTGGCCTGTCTCACTATACTGAGGAGGAAAACTGTTCTCATCATCCCCTGCTCTTGGTGTCGATGGTATCGTCAACGTGACCGGCAGGATACAACTCTACCATGCCTTGTTAATGTCATTGCATAAGAGATTGCCTACCTGGAATGCTCGACGTCTCAAAAGACAAGAAGGCATTGTCACAATCACGAGGACACCAGAAGACCCTGTCAACAATAGCCGTGAAGAATCACCTTCATCGTCAACTCAACAGACCCGAAGTCATCAAGGAATCTTTAGGTGCAACTAGGATTGTTTTGATGAACAACAACCAGAGACATAGCGACACCTGAAGAACACCCAGAAGACTACGCAGACTCCTCTCCAAGACAAGAAGCAAGCACGAATACTGAGTCCGAGAACCCCTAGGGTAGGATAGGTCGTGTGTCCGCTATGCGAAGTCGAGTCTGTATGATGGTTCGAATGGAACCATTATTTGTGTTGCTTGTTTTTCCTGTTTGTGTCTTGGTGTAAGTCACACTTTTGCCCTAGGCAACAGGTGTGCGACTTTATCACCTACCTTACCTTGATGTATGTGTTTGGCCTTTTCGGCACTTGCTTGATTGCACTTGCACTATACCACCCCCTTAGACACTCCTCTCGATGCTACTTTCCCTCTTCCCCCTCTCGTCAACTGAAGACCAGCAAGACAAGATGCACCAAGGATCCACCTCGATGGACATCTAGTGTTGAAGACTATGACCAAAATGTACTCAACCTAGACCTCACAAGCTCCCCCAACACAAGCCTCTGATCACGTGTTTAATACACGGATTTCCCAGAGCACTTATTGAGCTTCATGAACCCCTGCTTTGCACTGGGTTCATTATGGAGCTAGTGACCATAGTGAACAAACATCCTCCATTCCTACGCTAGCACTAGAACCTTGATGCCATACGAAGGATCATTCTAAGGATATACTATTTGTGGACAATGATTTGATTTAGCCTGTAACAACCCGGGACCGACGCTCAAGAAGATTCCCCTTTTATTTCCATTCTCGTCTGTATTTCATTTGGTTGTTGCATTCATCATCGCATTATTCGCATCATCTGCATTGCACCGTCTCTCGTTTTAGAAAACTTGCATCTGTTCGTAATCGCCGATTCTCCCCGTTCTTGCCGTTGCCTGTTTCGAGACCAACCACACACGCACACGCCCACGGCATCGTTTAAAAATGTTTTAAAAAGCGCGCTAAAAATATTCTCGGATTGGGTCGAGACTTGGCATGCGGTATTGTTTTATTGTAGGTAGGACGCCTGTCGAATTTCGTCGCATGCCAGGTTCGTTTGATTCCCCCGTCGGTTAGCCATAGCGGTGCGGTCATCGATTTATTCAGGGAACGTTTTTCAGTGTTTTAAAACCTCGTGTCACGGGCCGCAAACCTCCCTCTCATCCCCACCTAGACCATCTACACATCCATCGCAGCCCACCTAGCCTCATCCACTTCCGGACCGATCGAACGGTCCGAAAATGAACAAAAACTGCTAACCCTATCCCCAAAACTATAAATAGATCCCCTCCCCTTCCTAATTTGGACCTAACCCTAGTTCTCCTTGTTTTCGTCCCAACCCCAACCGCCACCTAGCCATAGCCTCCTCCCTCCCAGCCGCAGGGCCCACCAAAGCCCACCTACGGCCCGCTTGGGCCCGAGGGGAGCCGCCGCCGCCTGTAGCCAGGGGAGCCCGAGCTCCCCACGAATCCAGCGCATGCCCCCCACGCACGAGGGCCTCCTCGTCGCGAGGCCCGCGGGACCCTCGCCGGAGCTCGCCTGAGCCGCAGCTTGCCGGAGTCTGGCGCCGCCGCCCTTGCCTTCTCTCTCTGTCACCTCGCCTCTCTTTCTCCTCGTTCATCTCCGTCTCTCTCTTTCTCACAGGAGCAGCCCCTCCATGGATTTGCTAGGAACCGCCGTCGTGGACCCAAGTCGTCGTGCCACCGCCGGGAATGGATAGCCCCGCCCCCGATCTGGTCTTCCCCGGCCTTCCCGTCGCCGGATCTCGCCACCCCTCGCCAGAGTTCCCGAGCCGCCGCCGCCATTGTTGTGCTTGGGCATGAACAGAGGAGCTGCTCGCCCCGCCTCCCGCTCGCCCGCGTGGGCCGCCCCCAGCGAGCCAGCGCCCGGCTAGGCCTCTTTCCCGTAAAGGCCCAAGCCAGCCAAGGCCCATGGCCGCTAGGGTGGGTGCCACCCCTATCCTCCGCACCGGGCGATGCCCTGTTATGTTGCGCCTGCTCTATTGCACCCTGGTTCAGATTCGGCCCGCTTAGTTTTTTTTAGTTATGCGAATTTGCCAATTATCAACCGAATAATAAAATTGCAGAAAAACCCCCTAAACATCATGCATATAATAACTTTTTAATCGTGCATCGGATAAAAATAATTTATATAGGTAATTTGACTGGAATTTCGTGTAGATTCACAATATCCAACTTTCACACATGATAAAAAAATTAACTTGTTGTTTTGATTTATTTTCCGTAAATGGCATGTTAAAATAATTTATTTCATAACTACAAAACCATAGCTCCGATAAAAACGTTCCACATACGTAACTTGGATAGAAAAATGTATAGAATATCATGGTGACATTTATTTTTCTGTTTAACAACTTTAAAATATGGTTAGTACAGATCTGGACCAAATTCATAATATGCATATTAGGTCATTCCGGATTTGTTATTGGTTGCTTTCGGCCTCATTTAAAATGCCTAGATGTTGTAGTGGTTTATGCTTCACCTCTTGCCATGTTCAACAACATTTAATACTGATGAGTACCTAAACGAGAGTGAACTAAATAATTCGTATGTGGAGTTTCGTCAATATGCAACTCGTTGCATATTGAGCTTCACTCTAATGTGTAATAGTTGTTTGAGGTGAATTGCCATGCCTTGCATATTAAAACGTACATGCATCATATTTGGTTGCGCATCATGCCATGAACACGTTGTGGTGTTTCTCGAGTGTTGATTGTTGTTTCCGGTTTGCTTCTTCTCGATAGAGTTCCGAAAGCGTTCGGAGAGTGAGGATTCGTACGACTACGTTGGATCGTCTTCTTCATGGACTCGTTCTTCTTCCGAGCGGGATCTCAGGCAAGATGACACATTTCCCTAGATACCACTACTATCATTTCTATGCTAGTTGCCCCGCTTTTATTGTTATGTCTTGCTACATACCACTTGTTTTTCAAACCTCCCAACATTGCCATGAAAAGCCTCTAACCCCTCCACATCCTAGCAAACCATTGTTTGGCTATGTGACCGCTTGGTCAGCCCTTCTTATAGTGTTTCTAGCTGCAGGTGCAATTGCTTCCATGTGACAACATGGACATTCTTTTTTATCACAATATTATTGCTATTTAATTTAATGCACTTATACACTTGGGAAAGGGTGGAAAGCTTGGCCTTTTGCTCGGTGTTTTGTTCCACACTTGTCGCCCTAGTTACTTGTCAACTGGTGTTATGTTCCATAATTGAGCGCTCCTAACATGCCCGGGGTTGTTATGGGGAACCCTTGATTTTCGTTTTGGGATAAAACTTGTCTGGCAAGGCCCAACATTGGAACTACATTTGCCTAATAACTAATAACTTGCATAGGGACCCGCCGGCACCCATGGATCCTTAATCAACCCCCAAGCCAGTGCTCCTCATGAGTGTTGGTCCAACCTGTCAATCGTCGGTGTCTACCAGGGGCAACTCTGCGACTGGCCTACCGGAAGTTTGGACAATCTGTCGTGTCCTGAGAACGAGATACGTGGCTCCTATTGGGATTGTCGACACGCCGGGCGGCCTTGTTGGACTTGTTTTACCTTTCTCAAATGTCTTGAGCGAGGAATTCCGAAAATACTTCGGGCTATCTCGAGGTGGCAGATTTCCTATGGAATTACCTAGGATGATCACGAGATCCATGGTCGAGATTATTCCCTCTACGTGTGGTTAATTTCTGATTGATGAGTTGGAGCACCCCAGCAGGGTTAAATCTTTCGGAAAGCCGTGCCCATGGTCATGTGGCAAACTTGGATACTTTGTTTAACACCCGGTCATAGAAAACTTGAAGTTAACTCAAATAAAATACCCCAAATGTGTGCGTAACCGTGACTGTCTCTTCTCATGAGTCCTTATTCGAGAGAGAACGCGGTGGGGTTATGTTTGACGTAAGTAGGTGTTCAAGATTTGTTAGTGATCATTACTAGTTCACGTCTGTTATGCGTAGACCACCATACTTTAATTTCTTTATTCGTAAGTTAACCACTCAAATAAATGCTTAGTTGCTTGCTACATCGTCACCACTTAACCATACCTCACCCTTTAAGCTTTAATAGTCTTGATACCTTTGGAAATGAGATTGTTGAGTCCCTGTGGTTCACAGATTACTACAACAACAATTGGAGGTATAGGTAATGCGATGATTTGACATGAGCGCGATTCTTGTTTGGTTTGGCATTCTTCTTCTTCTTCTTCTTCAATCTAGGATGGGTTCCAGGCGGTAGCTTAGGATAGCAAGGATGGATGTCATTTTCTCGTTTGTTTTCGTCCGTAGTCGGACCCTGCTCTTCTGTATGATGTTTGAGTATGTTGTTGTATTGATGTGAACTTGTTGTAGCTTGTTGCAAGTGTAAGCCAATTCCGTATACTCATCCCTTCTCTATCTCTACTTGTTATGATATCCATTCTTGCAACACGACGAGATGCGCTTCTATCCCTGTCGAGGCCCTCGTGCCAAAATAAGGATAGGATCGCATATTTGGCATGACTTTGCCATAATAGATGTCTTGAGGAAATAGGTGAGACCCTTTGGTAGATTACGAGGCTTAATGTTGGTAGACGAACTTGGTGGGTCCAGATTGATATAGTATCATAACTTACTTGTCCCTTGAGCAAATTGGATTAGTAGGGAGAATATGGTCACAAGCTGAAATTCTTGGTGGATACATGACTTGACTTTGGCAAGTAGTGATTGATATTGGGTTGATGGTGATATGATAGTGACTGGAGTAACTAGTAGAGAATTCTTACTAGATGTAATCCTTGGATTTAAATAGGTAATTATAGTAGGTGCTCGAGATCAATTAAACCACATGGTTCGGAGCAAATTAGGTTTTGTCCAATGATCTTGATCGTGATACCATATCTCTCGATGGATGATAAGTAGAAGGAATCGGATGATGTTAGCGATAATTTAAGGATCTATATAAGATCGACCTTGGAGTGTAGTTGGCCATGAGATTTGAAGTTCATGACAATAGTGCTTGCAACGATATGTGGATTATATGAACTCGAGGAGATTATGTTGGATGCCATCGATGCTGGATTTGTAGCAGTAATGGATCATGTAATAGTGGATGATATTCGTGGGTCGTTTAACTGGATTCGTAGGAAGGAAACGATATCTCGGATTTGTATACTATATGTTTCCTTAGCATAGAGATGCAACATCTCATACCTTGAATATATTAGCCGAACACATGGATTGTAGTGTCATGTTCAAGCTTAGCAGCTTGTACGCTTTCCCGAGGATTTTTACATAGCGAAATGTATGAGTTAGCTATGGGATACATATGAGATTTTGGTTTAGTCCTTCTCTCAAAACCTTGGAGATATGAGTAGCACATGTAATATTGGAGTTGACTTATATGAGATGATACCTTCGAGGATATAGGGTGATTTTGTTTGGAGTAATAGGCAGTACTATTGGCATCTAATAGTTGTGCTCAGGATAAGATGTTAGATGTTCACTCACATCCTAAGCTCCTTGAAACCCCGAAGCTTTATCGGACCATGACGCAGTCGGATTATGACCATAGGCCTTGGACTATAAGTCCTTAGACTATGGTCGGTAATCCACCTCGACCACCACCAATCCTGTTCAAAAAGAAGGTGGCCACGAAGACCTCTATCAGGTAGGACCACAAACCCTTGATACCAGTAACCATCAGGGATAAATGCCTGCTTCTCTCACATATCCCATGAGCAATATGTTTATGTGATACTTCGGGAAATAGGTCGTTATCCTCCGGGATGACATACTTATTTACCCAATGAGAGGAAGGAACACCTTAGTCCTATTTGGACCAGCCCCAGGAACACCCATTACCATGCCTCTTGAGTATAAGGATTCACCTTAAAAGAGTTGGAATCCATGAAGCACCCTCCCTACAGAAGAAGACTCTCTTGGCCAAGCAAGATGAAGAACCACTATGATTGCGAAGCCATGACAACGATGAAGAAGTAGTAGAAGAAGTCAACCACCACTCGTCTACCGGCTACCTCAACTAGACTATATCCAGAAGCACCGACATTCAAGCCCGATGAAGCCCTTGGACATCAAGAGGAGTAAAGAGCCCCTCACTTTAAATGGTCATCTATCAGTTCCTGACTAGGATGGAACTGAGAAGTTGACAGCACCCTCACTCCACCACCTTGACGGTGTACGTCCTTGCTCCCTTCAGATGCCTAGAACTGAGTGGAACGACTGTCATGACCTCATTGCTAGCCCCTTTGTGGTTCAATCAAGGACGTGAACCTGACTCGATCATGGTAAACCACCTGTCAAAAATGGTTCACCCGACTTGCCAAGCCTCAGAACTTGGGGATTGGATGCCTGGTCTATACTTTGGGTAGACAGCTCATCTAGGACCCCCTCAAAAACTTTCCTAAGTGGTAGAACCCATTTTGACACCAAGTCTCTAAGCTCAGTCTTAGGGACGAGACTCAGCGCAGACCTTGCCACGGAGAGACGAGTAGACCAAACACTCAAAGACCCTCCAGAAACATGCGTCCATGACGATGAAGACAAACGACCAAAGAAGAATGAAGAATCTACCTAGGCAACTTACTCAAGCAGAAGATCTTGACGAGAAGCCCACGATGACGCACCTCGGCACTCTTAAGGATGGAGACCACCTACGACTGAAGACCTCCTCCTTTAAGGAAGATAAGGACTTCCCCGTCAACGAGAAGCTACACAAAGACTCAACCCTTCTATTCTAATGCGATACATATAGATGTGACTATCTAACATGAGAAGTCCCAGGACCAGCACACAGACACACTACTCTACTAGGTATTCCGACTCTGGGATGCACACGCAAGCCAGGCCCTTGCTAGAACCTCGTCCACCAAACCCTTGACCATTAGGAGAGCCTAGCATTCTATGAGAACCCCGTTCACCCTTAGAACAAGTCAATGGAGCACTCGAAGACATATCACAAGGCACTTCAAGATCCAGAAGGACAACCACGCCGGAGCAGAAGCAACATGGAATGTGAAGACTACCTCACCTTTGAATTTTCGCATCTTTCCACACCTAGCCTAGGAATCTCGGGGACGAGATTCTTGTAAGGGGGGGTAGGTCTGTCACACCCTGTGTTTTGCCTCATGACTCAGTTATCATGACTCAAAAATTAGGACCAATTAAAACTTTTGTGTGCTTGTGAAGCTTGACTTGATTGCTTGTTGGTGCTATATATTCATAGAACTCCCTCCTACTCTCAAAACTCGTTTCATTGAACCACACTCTTGTCAAATGATCATGCCATGTTAATAGGACTTAATTATATATTTTTTACAAAATATTATTTTGACAAAAAAACATTTATTTAAAATAGATTTTGAAAACCACCTAATTTGGGATTTGCACTACAAGTACCCAATTGGTTGGATCCTCTTTCACCAAATGCTTTATTTGAAACCCACTATATATAAGACTTCCCAAAACCACAAAATATTTATTTTAAATATTATTTTCCTATTTTATTTACAAGCTTTTTCTTAAGGCCAGAAATGGTCTTTTATAGGGAAAAATTATTTAAATGCTTTAACAATATTTGAGAAAAAATAGGAAAACTCAGTGGACATATATTGTCCATATATAAGAGTTTGAAGACATGTTCATGTTCAAAGTATTGGACAAGACCCTTCAAAACCATTTCTGCCTATTTCAAGAATTTGAAATATTTCTAAAAGAAATATTCTCAAATAAATCCAGGAAAATTCTAGCATGTCACATATGATATATTTGTTCATCTTGCCATGTTTCATATCAAACACAATTGTTTTGGTTCACCAAAATATCCAAAAATCCTCTCTATCCAGATCCAAATTTGAGCAACCTTACATAGTGAAGTATCTCCTATTGATCCCAAACTTTGTGGACATGATCTAATCCTCCAATTATGCATCCAAACCAAGTGGTGCATCAAGGGGAGCAGGTTCACTTGTCCAAATCCCCCCAATCCCCTTCCTGCCAATTTCAAAAATTGGGAATGTTTGCATTGTCAAGTTTCCCCATTTGGTCCCAAACTTTTTGGGCATGCTCTAGTCACCAAATTATGCCACCACAGCAAGTGGAGCATCTAGGAGAATGCCTTAGCATGATTAGATCTATAGAAATCCATTTCTGTCCATTCTATGGTTTACCAAGTTTACATTGGCAACTTTCTTCAGATAAACTCAAACTTGGTGATCAGCCCTACTTTTTACCACCATTTGATCCTATTAAATCTCAAGGAAAGTAGAATTCATTTGCCTGGCCAAATCACCATCAAACACCTTCTGGTCAGTTCTAAAAGTCAATGTTTCCCCCTCTTAACTTGTTCTGCTTGACCTATTTTTTTGCCATAGTCCCTAATTGACCCCTTATACCTCCAGTAAAAACCTCCTGTCCATATCTCAACATGGTAAATTTCTCGATTACCCCTTTGGACAGAATTTTCCCCTCTCTCTCTCAACTTCCCTTCTTCCTAGGGGATCCCAGAGCATCCAATGCTCTATCTACCTTGTATACTCCCTCCTAGACCTTCTAGGCACTGGTGGCTGCGTCCAAACGCCAATGACATGATGTGGCATGCCATTTGGCTGCTCCGCAGCGCGCTACAGTGCACTAGGGCACTATAGCGGCGCCCATCCCCACCTCCCGACCACCTTGGGCCTTGTGGTGCTGTCCCCTGAGACCACCTCGGCATGCGTGACACGGCTAACGGTCAGCCCCTTCCTCCCTTGCCCTCCTTCTCCCCATGCTGAACTCGCCCGACACCGCCCAGCTCGGCCAGTGGGCACACGAGCTCGGGGCCCTCATGGAACACGCCCCTCTTCCCCATTCTCGTCCCCTCGACCTGGACGACACCCAGAAGCACCCTAGACACGACCCACAACGCTGATTTGGCCTCTAGCATCGCCTAGGCCAAGGCCATGGATGTCGTCCACAGTGCACCATCGCCCCACCATATAAGGTCGTACCCGAGCCCTCTCTCGCCTCCATTCTCTCTCTTGCCCCAAGCTACCTCCTCGACCAACCTAATCCTCTCCACGTGCCTCCCTCCACCTCCTACCACCTCTTGACCGCTGCTTCGGCTCGCTCAAATTCGAGCAACACCGAGCTCCCCTTCCTCCCATTTCTTCACAAAAAGGGCTCCCAGAAGACCGGCGATCCTCCCCACCTCTTCAAGCTGTCACCAGGTCACCCAAATGCCGGAGCCACCGACGGCCGATGGCCTCCCCCACCACCATCAAAGCCGCGGTCCCCTCGGTCCCCTCTAGCGGCTGGGACCTACCCCAACGGATGCACTCCTTCGTGCTGAGCTCGCCCATAGGCGGAGCATAGCGGGAAATGACCGGAGGCACTGGCTATCACCGGATAAGCTCCAGTGTGTGCTCTGCCTCCCCTCCTTGCCTTGAGCGGGAGGTAGGGGACGACCGCCCCGCCAGCTGGCATGGGGGGCGTCTATAAGTGACAACAGTGACTGAGCCAGCCCCTTCTGTCAGGTAAAGTGGAGGCGTATTCCGTGGGAACCGTTTTCCCACAAAGGAAACGGGCAGCTCGAAACACGCCTTCGACATCGCGTTGGCCTCCCGTGCGGCTGAAATAATGGGCCGGCCCAGCAACGGCTCCGCGACGATGCGCTGTGTGGCCCAGAGGTTTTGGCCCGTTTAGGTATAGCTCCTTTTATCATTTTCTTTTCTAGTAGATTAAAAAGTTGTGCGGCCCAGAGGTTTTGGCCCGTTTAGGTATAGCTCCTTTTATCATTTTCTTTTCTAGTAGATTAAAAAGTTCTTAGTTTTATCATATGAGCTCCAAATTTGATGATTCAAGTTTCTGCAAACTCCTAGGGAATTTTTATGAACTCCAAATGGAATTGTTCTAGTTTATAGGTGCATACAAAAATCATGTCTTAGAGTGTGAACATTTTCCCCTTCTCTTATTCTGCAATGAAAAATATTGGACCATTTCTTCGTGTATGATCCACTTTGAAAATCCCTAGGGAAATCATGCCAACTCCAAATCCAGTGAAACCACTTCCCACATGTTTCTAAAATCATGCCCTATTTAATGAGTGCATCCACTAATTTTTATAAAAACATTTCCTAGAGGCTTCTAATAGGATCATCATTTCATTCATTTCCCATCATTCAAAAATATCCCTTGACCCTCATCCACCAAAAACTCCTTGGCTATTTTTCTCATGACCAAATGTGTCCAAGAAAAATTAAACTCCTATTTATAGAGCACTTTCATTTTCTACTTGTTCTGTTGCTTATTGTGGTTGTTTACCGACGGTAGTTGATGAGATAAACTGAGTGCTCAGAGTGAACGAGAAGCATGTGAAGACCTCTAAGACATTGCTAAGCCAGGCAAGCAACCCTTTCACCATGACTAAGAACCCTTTTATTTGCATGGCATATAGCACTTGTTTCCGTAATGTTGATCATGTTGATGTGGTGACCACTTTGGTGGGTTGCCGCCATTACTTTGTGACTGACACTTGCATCTTGCATGACCCTACCACCTTATGAGGGTTGTGCGGGTGGGAGTAGATAGGATGCTAGTAGATGCTATGCAAGTGGGATCGGGAATATGCATGGTGATGGAAATAAAAAGATGATTTCAAAGACTTTTTTTTGAAAACCCCGTCGGGTGCCACTAATGCCCGAGGGAGATGATGATGAGTTATTGGGTGATCACTTGAGGAAGAAGTAGTGTACCGGAACAAGTTGAGGGTGTGTTTTTGAAGACCGAGAGTTTTAAGGTATGCTGACCGTCCCAACCTTAGAGGCGCAACCACGATCCCCCTTATGGGACTGGGCTCCATTGATTACTTTGGTGGGTACTAGCAAGGATCCTGCATTACTAGTGGCGGGAGTGGCATGGTCACTCTCGATATGGGGTCATGCTGGTATGGACGATCGTGCGCTGTCTTCACAGGCACCAGGCACACCGTTGGTCCCTGCATGGATGCTATGAGTGATGTACATCATGTGGGATGGGTACCAATCGAGTGGACTCTTTGTTTAGTATCGCAAGGGGAAAGGCATTGTTCCGGTGCCTACCTCGGGTATTTTATATACCGCGAGTTGTGGATGACACGGGAGTTCCCTGAGTCTTGTGGGTAAAGTGTGTAACCTCTACAGAGTGTAAAACTATACGAATAGCAGTGTCCATGGTCATGGACAGTTGGAGGTCCTTCTTAAACTACGTCCAGATGTTTTCACAAACTTGGTGTGTGTGTGTGTGTGTGCAGAAGATAGAAGGATGATACTTGAGACAAGTCCGAAGACTTGATGTGATGAATGAACAGGAGATGTTCAACGCCTGCTTATGATGATATCTGTAACTTATTCATATGGATATCTGCCAACTAATCATGCATGCTTACACATAGTTGCTTGATCCTGACATTGCATTCAAAATTGGCTTTCCGGAAAATACCTACTTAGTGCTATTTCATGCATTGTTATTGCCTTGTTCCAAACATGGGTTGCTTGCGAGTACATTCAAGTACTCATTGGCTTGCGACTGGTTATTTTATTGGTCAGTCATGAAAGATCAGGTTATGATTAAGATTACCTTGGTGACGGGCATGCGAGCTAGGACGCTTCCCAGTCAGAATGCATGTAGGGTTAAGGCAGATGGCATGGGTTCACGCTATCATTGAAGATTCCGCTGCAAGTTTATGAAAACTAGGCCTTAAGGGCCAGATTCGAGTAAAATGGTATGTAATGAATGTAGGACTCTTGTTATTCAGTTTGTGTGTGTTCATTGAACATTGATCTCTGGGATCACTGTGCACATACATTCGATGATCACGACTTATGAGTCAGGGTCCCCATAGATGCCCAACAACAAAGATCTCAAGCCAACAGAAGTGATTGGAAGGATTGTTGCTCATGAGATGACACTCAAGGACAAGGAAGAGCTTCACCACAAGTCTAGCGGTGCTTACAAAGACCTTGTCACAAATTAAGAGATAATCCTCATGGTCAACAAGTTCAACAAGTTCTACAAGAATAGAAGCAAAGATCGAAGCTCCAACTCAAGATATGAAGAGAAGCATTTGTCAAGTCGTGACCAAAACTGCTACAATTGTCGGAAGCCTGGACACGACTCAAATGAGTGCATGGATCCTTACAAAAGGAATGGAGAGTCACCAAGAAGACAAAACTCAAGAGACGAGTCACCTCGAAGAGAGAGGAGTAGGGATGATCGTTATGAACGAAGGCTCATAAGGAGAAGTAGGGACTCAGAGAAGAAGGACAAGTACACCAAGAGCTACTCAAGAATAAAACATCAAGCTCATGTTGGTGAATGGGTTTCTGTATCCGAAGCCGACAACCACTCTGAGAGAAGCTACCACTCGAACTGCGACTATAGTCAAGATGAAGGTGTTGCCGGACTTGCACTAGTGACAACTGACTCCTACGACCTATGTGAATCACCAGATGAAGGGAGTGGATGTTGCCTCATGGCTAAAGGACCCAAGGTATCGCACCCCGAGTATCTTGATTCCAACAGTGATGAGGATGACTTGTTAATTGAAGATGACTTGTTATTTGACAAATCTAATAATGTTAGTCAAAATGAAGTTTCTAGTACTCACTCTACTCTAGATAAGTCATGCGATGATGATAAGTTGGAAATAGCACGACTAACTCAAGAACTAAACAAGCTTAAGTTAGCTCACGAGTCTACTTTACAAGATCATAGAGAGCTTGTAAGGACACATGAGAAGCTCCGCTTCAAGAAGCTCAATTTAGAGCAAGAGCATGAGTTCTTGAAATCTATCAATGACGATCTTCGAAACAAGACTTCCTCATATCTAGCCAAGCGACTTCTCTTGTCTATGTTCATGCCACAAGTTAAGACTAAGCAAGCTAGTAACAAAGGAAGGAAAGGTTCTTCTACTAGTAGAAATAAAAATGATAAATTCAATGATATTGTTTCTAGTAGTTCTATTGATCCCACTAACTCTTCTCTTAGCCAAGTTACACTTGAGCAAGAAAATAAACTTTTGAAAGGGATTATAGAGAAATGTATCTACAAGAGTCTTGAAGGGTGCGAACAATTTGAGGAGATTGTACGCAAGCACAAAGGATACCGGAAGAATCATGGTGTTGTCTACTTCAACGCTAATGGAGTTGAATGGGAAGAAGGTCAATTCCCCAATCCCAAGTTTGTTCCTCAAAAGGACAAGTATGAAAATACTCTCCCCAAGGGAACAAAAGCTCAAGATGACCGTCCACCACAAGACCGCAAGATCAAGGGAAAGAACAAGCTTCAAGAGGACATGGACTCATATGAAGATGAATCCCAAGCTTTAGTGATGTGGGCTCCCAAGGCTACTACAAGCTCAACTTCTACAAGTGCTACTTCAACACCAAGGATCACCATCAACTTGATGTGGATCCCCAAGAATAAGAACTAGAGAAGTTCTTGAGGGGTGACTCCGCCGATGAAATCCACTCATATTTATTATTGGCAAGAACTATTTGCAATCAACATCAACATCATGCAATAGTTCAAGGAGTAACACATTCCCTCAAACGTAAGCAAGGGACAAGGTAATCAAGTAATCAATGGACATCATCATGTATGCTTTGCACTCCATGTCCATAGATATCCTTGTATTTGTCTCTTGTGTGTTGGGACTAACCCATGTAGGTGAGAATAGCAATGAAACAACAAGGATGCTCCCAACTCATGGTGATCTTCATCAACTTTGAGTATCCACCACTGTTTCACCTACATGAAGTCTTCATCGACAAAACCCAAGTTTAGTTTATACCTCCTTTGGGGGTATGTCACATCAAGGGGGAGATTTACTCTAAGACTTTAGTCAAAGCATCTCATAGTATGTGACAACATTAAATGCTTTATGTAAAAGTGGGAACCCCACTTGTGCTTAAACGATGAGTACGACCTATGATCAAGTATTCTTACTTGGCTCCTAAGTCAATATACTATATATAGATGACTTCGTCATCGCCAAAGTGCTTGTTAGATGCTATTGTGTTTGTGCATGTTTGCCATCTTTTCATTTGAAATCTTATTGTGTAAGCATGTTGGTCTGCATTTATTTACTCATTCGAGGATATCCAATTGTTGCTATTTGGCTTTTGATTTTTCATTTACCAATTGGATGTACAATCATGCCTAGGACCATCCCTCTAGATATCTATACTTTCTCACCTCATGTTCTATTAATGCTGCATCACAAAATTTGAACGCGTACTTTTCGATCTCTGTGTGTGAGGAGCACTCGGAGTTCCGTATCGACAAAGGACTGATCATTAAATCCTCCCAAGTGCATCTTGGTGGAACCAACTCAAAACACTCGGTCTCATCGAATGCCTAGGGTTGATCTGGTTTTCAATCTCGGTACTACTGATTCCATATTCTTGGTTGCATCGAGTTTCCCTATCTGCTAACAGTTGAGAAACTTGGTGACACCAAAAATTTAGAATCGGTGTCACCGACAGTGAAGGGTATATAAGCTGTGGACCCCGACGCTTTGAAATTACATCTTCAAACGTCGCACCCCAAAACCCTAAGCTACCATTCCGAAGACCCCTGGTCATTGCCTTTCTTCCCCAAGCGTCTCCGCCGCCGGGAATCGCCGCTGTTGATGTATTCTACACCATCCTCACTGTCGTAGCGGATTCATCGCCAAGTTAGCGTATGGATTTGGCCCCCTATTGCGCTCCACCTTCTGATTCACGCGCATTAAGGTTTCTTCTTCATCTAGCCACTGTTTGAGATTGTTCCGTCCACAATAAACTTCAATTAGATAGAGAACGATTGATTTTCTAGGGTTTGCCGTCTGCCCGATGAAACTCGGTGAAACTGAAGAGAACAAATCGGTGTCACCGATTTGCTCTTTGTGCTGCTAAGAAATATCTCTGTGAAACTGAGTACTCCTTTTCGATCACACCGAAAGGAGTGCCAAGTTTCTATTAATGAGAAAGTTAGTCTCGATAGCACTAAAATTTTTTCTTCGGCTATACCGATTTTCATGTGACAGAATGTAAACCTTGAGAACCTTTTGTTCAAACTTTCAAAAAACTCTGCATTTTCTGATGAGTTATCCTATTCCACCCTTCTCAACTCTATTCACAGGGTCGGATATGTCAGATGCTGAGGATAGCCAGAATTTGCAGGAGCAGAACATTGATATGAGTTCAGGCACTAGCCCTGGGTCCAGCTCTTTTTCAGATCCAGGCACCCCTAGCTCTCACGGGTTGCCTAAAGCTGCTACAAGGACCAGGAAGAGATTGAATTCCGATGAGGAGGATTCAGATTTTGTGCCAGAGGTGATTTTTGCTAAGAAGCAAGAGAAGAAGTCATCCAATGAGGCTACCTCATCCAGGAGGGTGGTCAGCAAATCTTATGCACCTCCAGAGACAATGAGAGGACCTGAGATTGCTAGGGTTACCATGTCTATTGAGCCCCCAAGGAAGTTGTTGTCTAAGAAGGCATGAGAGAAGAAGGCCAGGAAGAGGATCATTCGTGTTGTTGGCAGGCCTACCTCAATGTTTCAGGATACAAAGGAGGCAGCTAGTGCTGCTGCTGGGAGGAGGAGGAGCATGTTGTCAAGGCTCCTCCCAAGAAGAATTAGAAGAAGTTGTTGTCAGATGCTATGCTAGAGCTAGGTCCCTCCAAGAGCACCAAGGCTGCACCTAAGAAGGTTGCTGCAGGGAAGTCCAAGAGGACTACCATAGACATTCCAGCTGTTGAGAAGAACAAAGGATCTACTTTCAGAGAAGCTGACGATGATGCTATGATAGCTCTGATGAAGCTTAGATGTCACCTTCCTAAACACAATGCCAGCCATCCAATTGCTGAGGATATGAAGAAGAGGAAGGATTCTGGTTTGAGGGCATGGAGAGCTATTGATGCATATGCCCAGAGAAGAAAAAACTATTGTGGACTATAGGTTCTACACCAAGGAACAACAAGATTTCTATGAGACAATCTTGCTTGGCAAGAGTCTAGCTGTCAGTTATATGAGTTATGTTGACTGGAAGTACATCAAGGCTAATGAAAACTGCTTCCTGAGTGTGCAAGACAACTTTCACTGCATTGGCCTTGATCAGTTTGTTGGCAAAGAGTTTACTGATTGGAATGTTGATATGATTATGAAATTCTACTCCACGGCTCACTTCTACGGATATGGCAGGATAGTGTGGATGATTGAAGGAGTAATATCCGAGTCTATAGCTGATGAATGGGCTACCATCTTAGGAGTCTTAGAGGTACAATATGGTTACTTGGATGTCTACTCTGAATCCAATGAGAGCCATGATGCCACGAAGGATATGTACAATGCTATCCCTGCTACTAACTTGAAATCACACAAGTTAGGATCTATTTACTTCCTCCAGGCTAGTCTCCGCACCATGAAAACCATCTTAAGCATATATTGATGCCTAAGTCTAGAGATGAGAAGATGATTCGAGGCTACTACATCAACATGTTGATCCATCTTATAGTCATACCAGGATTCGAGTGATGGACTTGATTTTAGAAACTGTGAAGAGGGTTGCTGCTAACCAGAATCGCTCATGCTGCTATGCACCCTATATTCAGATGCTCATCAACTCCAATCTTGAGAGGCATATCTTTGCTCTGGATAGATCCCACTTGCCACTAGAGCCAAATTTCGAGGACAATGTTGTGGTCATGGACCCAGACCATTCCACATAAGCTGCAGCTTAGGCAAAGGTAGAGGCAGCAAGAGCCACTAGTGCTCAGGTCCCCAAATCCTAGAACGAGCAGATGGTTCTCTTCATATCTATTGTCATGGACATGCAGATCGACATCAAAAGCATTCTGGATAGTCAGGAGAGCATTGTGAACATCTTTGAGGATAGAGTGAAGACTCTCAATGACAAGGTAGAATGGATAACCAAGACCATCAATGAGATGAAGAAGGACGTAGATGAAGCTCCTATCCATTGCACCTCTTTAGAGTTTAAGTCTTCTGATGACGATGATGATAGTGCACCTGTCAGGACAACTGCCCAGTTCAGGACACAGGCCAGGACACTTATAGTGCTAGCTCCGAAGATGATACCTTCATCATCTACTCCAACTACAGTGACTTCAGCTCCATCAGCTCCTCCAGTGCCTCCAGTTGCTACTCCAACTCCGTCCAGGACATCAGCAGAGGTCTTCTCCAACATAGTTCTCTCGACTCCGACATCGACCACCGAAGGAGATCAACCACAGAAGGATGATTAGCTATTTCTCTTCGAACTTTTTGGTATCTTGTTGCCAAAGGGGGAGAAGTTGTATATAGATCTTTAGGCTTCGAGTGACAGAGCGTCTGGTTTTGATTGCTATTTTCTAAACTTTTGGTCTTTTGGTTGCCTGTTGTTTAAAAACGAACAAAAGTCTATTTGTGTTTGATCATATACTTTAATGTGTGTAGCTACTATTTCCTATCCTTTTGATGGTTATGAGATGATCATTCACTTTGCTTGATGTGTTGTGCTATGTTGTTAACTCCTATTACTCTCGCACACCACCAAGATGTATGTGACATGGAAGAAGTGCCCCATGTACCTAATCGATTGTGAATTTGCATTCAAACGCAAATTTAAAAAAAGAATGCACAAATTTAGGGGGAGATCTTGCTTATCACATGCTTCCCAAAGCAATGATTATATTCATTGATTATATCATATGTCTAAGCTTTGATCTATATGTTTTCAGCAATTACCAAGAAGGGGGAGATTGCAAGCACATTTGCTCCCTTAGTGGTTTTGGTAATTAATAACAACATGTATGTCATTGAACTAATGTTTCTACTAAGCATGTTTCAGGAAAAGTTTAATGATGAGTTGGCAAAATGATTGTGGAATACCCCAAGATGCAAGGAAATAGATTGGTAAAGCTTCAAGAAAGAGGACTCTACATTTTACCTTTTGTGAGAATCACTTTGAGTCCATAGGAAAGCCAATACTATTAAAAGGGTAAGGTACTGTTGGTGAACAAAATGCTCATACGTGCACAAGTGATAGTCACCACAGACACCCAGAAGCTCTTACACAAAAGTCTCTCCAAAGCCAAATATCCAAAATCTGTGCAACCAACACTTTCCACTAAGTGCCACCGATTCTCGGCCATAGACAGACTCAGCCAAACCCTAGGATTTCGGTGCAACTGATTCTGCTTCGGTGCCACCAAGTTTGGGTTGCCAACTTCCTGTTACGCAAATTTACAAAATCGGTCGCACCGGGTTTGTTGAATCGGCGTCAACAAGTTTTGCAATGTTCCCATTGGTCACCTTATCAGTGCAACCGAGTTCTATGTATCGGTCTCACCGAGATTAAAAAATTGCTACCTTTGACTCAACTCGGTACCACCGAGATTATCACATAGATGTTACCGAGTCTGACTTATTAGGTGTAATGATTGGATTTTTGGAGATGCCTATATATACCTGTCCACCTCCACCTACTTGCAAGAGAAGCACTCAAAACAGTTCCCCACTCATACCTACTGATTTTCTGAGAGAGAGCCATCTACTCATATGTTGAGATCATACCATTCCATTCGAACCATATGAATCTTGATCTCTAGCCTCCCCAAGTTGCTTTCCACACAATCAATATCTTCCACCATAGCCAAATCTGTAAGAGAGTGATTGTGTGTTGAGGAGTCTATCATCTTGAAGCACAGGACCAAGGAGTTCATCAACTTTATCGAGCCTATTATCTTTTGGAGGGTGGTGCCTCCTAGATTGGGTAGGTGTCGCTTGGGAGCCTCCTCCTTTGTGTTGTGGAGTGAACCAAGAAGTTTGTCAGGGTATGGAGATCGCCTACTTTGCGAAGATCTACCCCGAGTTAGGCTAGTCCTCCGTGGACGTAGGCCATCATGGCATAGTCAAGGTTGCTTCTTCATGGAACCCTCCATGGGTAGAGCCATCTGTGGACTCTCGCAACCGTTAACCTCCTTGGATTGAAGACTCCATAAACGTGGACATATGATAGCACCACCTATCAGAACCACGGGAAAATCATCGTGTCTTCAAATTGCATTTGATCTTCCTACCCTTCCTCTACTTACATGATTGTCTTTACTTTCCCTGCAATACTCGTAGACCTGCATGTGTAGGTCGTACTTTACTTGCTATGAATGCTAAAATCTACCAAGACATAAAATTCAGAAAAAGTAGATTTTTAATTGGCCAGGTAGTCTAATCACCCCCCTCTAGCACTATTTTTGATCCTGCATTGGGCCCACCAGTCAGTGGGTCGTTAGGTTAATTAAACTAATTAATTAATTTTAATGTAACATAAAATGAACCAGGGGTTGGGCCCCACCTATAACTGACCCAGGGGTGTCAAACCCGTGGTCAACCAGGTCTTGCTCGCCGGCGTTGAGCCGCCGGCGACCACAGAGATGGCGGAGGGGCTCGGAAAACCACCACCAGCGACCATTTCAGGAACAAAAGGCACTAAACGACCAGCCTCACTCGCGCGCTTCGATCCAGCAACAACCTGGAGGCTAAGACGGCTTGAAGCGTCTCCGGCGTCGACCTAGGCGGACGCCTGAGCTCGGTCCAGCTCGGAGCAAACCCTACAGGCGGCTAGGGAGGGAACTGGCGGCACCTCCGGGCTTCTAGAGACCCACTGAGCACATGACACATGCTCAGCTTCAACCTTGCGCGGCCGTGTGAAAGCACATTTGCTCCCTTGGTGGTTTTGGTAATTAATAACAACATATATATCATTGAACTAATGTTTCCACTAAGCATGTTTTAGGAAAAGTTCAATGATGGGTTGGCAAAAGGATTGTGGAATACCCCAAGATGCAAGGGAATAGATTGGCAAAGCTTCAAGCAAGAGGACTCTACATTTTACCTTTTGTGAGAAATCACTTTGAGTCCATATGAAAGCCAATACTATTAAAAGGGGGTAAGGTACCGTGGGTGAACAAAATGCTCATACATGCACAAGTGATAGTCACCACATACACCCACAAGCTCTTCCAGAAAAGTCTGTCCAAAGCCAAATATCCAAAATCGGTGCAACCAACAGTTTCCACTCGGTTCCACCGATTCTCAGTCTCAGACAGACTCAGTCAAACCCTAGCCACTTCGGTGGAACCGATTCCATTTCGGTGCCACCCAGTTTGGGTTGCCAACTTCCTGTTCCGCAAATTCAGAAAATCGGTCTCACCGAGTTTGTTGAATTGGCGTCACTTAGTTTGGCAATCTGACTGTTGGTCACCTTATCGGTGCAACCGAGTTTTATATATTGGTCTCATCGAGATTCAAAAGTTGCTACCTTGGAGCCACATTGGTACCATTGAGATTAACATATCGGTGTCACCGAGTCTGACTTATTAGGTGTATTGGTTGGATTTTTGGAGATGCCTATATATACACCTCCACCACCACTAACTCGCAAGAGAAGCACTCAGAACAGTTCCCCAATCATACCTACTGATTTTCTCAGAGAGAGCCACCTACTCATGTGTTGAGATCATGCCATTCCATTACAACCATATGAATCTTGATCTCTAGCCTCCCAAGCTGCTTTGTACCCAATCAATCTTTTCCACCAAAGCCAAATCTATGAGAGAGTGATTGTGTGTTGAGGATTCTATCATCTTGAAGTGCAAGAGCAAGGAGTTCATCGACTTTACCGAGCCTATTACCTTTTGGAGGGTGGTGCTTCCTAGAATTCTTAGGTGTCTCTTGGGAGCCTTCATGATGCGGAGCATCCCATGAGCACCACCATGGTCCCATCACCAACACCTCAAGCTATGAAAGGACCCATGATGAGAGCCTACGCACATGCCATTGCAAACGAGGTGACATCCCTCCTTTATGATTCTCCCTTTCATGCTCTTGGAATGGGGATGCTACCTCAAGTGGAGACCGTTTGCATGATTAGGTTCTATGGAGACGATCTAGAAGATGCTCAGAGTGAAGACCAAGCCACCATGCAGACGAAATAGAAGATGTGAGGACACGAGGACCAAGGGAAGGCAAGATCACCTACCAGGCCCCGAACATTCCGCCCCCATCCCGGACATCCCACACCTGGGGACCCCCACAGCGCCCAGGCCAAAGCTACATAGTGAGACATCCGGGCCCTTCCTGGACATCCGGCACGGCCTCGGAATTCCGGCGTGTCCATGTCCAGTTCTGTTGGAAACGCCCCCTGCCAGCCCGGTCATCCGGGCCGGAGCCCAGACATCCAGACCCCCTCTGAAGCCCCGGACATCCACCCCCTGGCCCGGACATCCGGCCCCTGTGTGGGAAGATTTGGGCCAAAGAAGCATGTACCGCTCCATTCGCCAGTTTTCCCCCTACTATTATATAAGGACCTCCTCCCCTTGTCTCTAGGGTTAGCTAATGTTTGCGTTAGAGCTTAGCTCCATTACTTGCATCTCTTGAGGAGTTTGACCTCCTTGTGGACAAGATCCAAGTGATGCCAAGGCCCCTCTAGAGGGAAGATCCCTCGTGGATTCAAGGCCCCTCCTCCGGAGTTGGAGATCGCGTACCGCAACTTGTATTGTTGGTTGATTTGGGATCTCGTTCCTCGTGTGCTATTATGGTTTTACTGGATGTGTGATTGTGTTTTCCCTTAGCACTTTCCTCTTGTTCTTCCCCGTGTTCTTGTGTTCTTCGTATTTCCCCTCCAATTCGTGAAAGATCGACCACCACGGGTCTTGCCCCGTATCATGAGCCACGTTGATAATTAATTTGGAGCCTCCCCCACTGTTCTTAGCCTAATTTTGCTTTATTTCGTCCCAATTTGAAAATCCCCACGGAAATGGCCCCACCCAAAATTTCTTGGATTTAATGAGATTTTGTTGTTTTGGATCCGTGGATTTCGTAGAGGACTAGTGGATCTATCTTTCTCGCATCATCTACCCAAATTTCCACCACCAAATCCTCCCCAATTCGCCAAAAAATCATGTTCATCCTCTAGTTCATAGCCAAATATGTGATCCAATCTAGATCGGGTAGCCCAGATATCTGGCCTATCTCCCGGGCATCCGGCGCAAGTGGCCCGGACATCCTACACCTGGCAGACAGCAAAGCTGCTTTGCTTTCGTTTGAGCATTTTTTGGCGATTTCCCACCACTTCTTCCACCATTTTGCCACCATTTCATCTACAAACCGTTTGCATTTGAGATTTTGAGTTGCGAGCCCCGCCACTTCCTAAGGTGTTTTGGCTAATTTGGAGTGGTTCTTCATCGGCATCGCCGCTCATCATCGCTCTGGATCGTTGCCAACCACCTCTTCGTTAACACTACACTGTAAGCAAGGACAGTAACCGCGATGATACTCTTGACTTATAACCTTGCCATTGCATTCTTACCCCTAGCCATTTTGCGTTATTTGCCTATCGAGACTAGCCATTGAGTATTGTCGGGCCATGCTACTTGTGCACATTAGTGATACATACTCTGCATAGCTACAATTGCATGCATATACATCTTAGTACCATATCTTGTGTTACAAAGTATCCGCATATATAATTTCTATCTTGGTGTGCATGTTCCACATAGTGAAAATCCAATCATCATTGCTAAAGGAAATAAAAGTGAAGCTTTTAAGCAAGGTCAACAGAACAATAGCATCGCCAAATTTGCATATCATACTTGATCGCTTTGGATCACTTGAGTGAGTGACTCATGTCACATACATAGCAAGTCAGGAATAGCAAGGCGATGCATTTTAGTCTCATATTGGTTGTGCAAAAGTTTGTATCACGCCCATTAGAGCAATCATGCTACCGTCACTCTAGAGTTGTGCAACACGAGCGTTTTTCCGTGGATTCCACATTTTGTGGTCACTTCTTGGTTACACAACCCAACTTTTCTATTTCGTGTGTGTTTTTGAGTTCACTCATTGCTATTGATTCACATTGTCTTCCTTGCGAGATTGCGAATCTATCTCAACTTTATTGCATCATATTCTCGAATTGCTTGAAATTTTGTGCCACCATCCTAACCAAGCTACTCCATAAGTATTACTTTTGTAGGTGTGAGAAGGGAAAAATCGGTACCAATTATACTTTTTCCTCGATTTCACATTGAGTTATTGATCCTCATCTCATCCTTCGGAACGGTATTTGGTAGTGTGTTTTCCCATTATTCCACTTATATCTACTTGAGTACCATGGATAGGAACACTATGACAAACCTAGCTTTCGAGGAGCATGACGACGATGATACGTCTCCGTCATATCAATAATTTTTTATTGTTCCATGCCAATATTTTACGAATTTCCTATACTTTTGGCAACTTTTTATACTATTTTTTGTGACTAACATATTGATCCAATGCCCAGTGTCAGTTCCTGTTTGTTGCATGTTTTTTGTTTCATAGAAAATCCATATCAAACAAAGTTCAAACTCGAATAAAACTTACGGAGATTTTTTTGTAATATATGTGATTTTTGGGTGTCATCGTTTTCTCATGGGGGTCACACGAGACGGCACATGCCATGGGGTGGCTTATCGAGGTGAGGGCAAGGCTGCCGTGAAGGATCCGGGACGGGTATGCGAATAGCATGAAGTGGTTTACCCAGGTTCGGGGCTCTCCGAGAGATAATACCCCTACTCCTGCATATCTGTATATCCGTGGAATATCTGGTACATGGTTGCTAGTGGAGCTGTATGGGAGAGGAGAGCCATGTGGCTTCTTGCCTCATGTATGTGTGTGAGCACGTGAGAGTGGGCGTGGAACCCCTACATGTGGTGGGCATGAGGCCTTTATATAGGCATGAGGGGGTATCTTGGGATGTAAGATATAGTGGGTAGCTTACATCCCAAGCAGCTTGAGGTGTACGCTACCATGGGTAGCTTAGAAGTCAAGCCACATGTAGCTTGTGGACTAAGCTATGTCTGTCCCCGGGTGCACTTTATAAGTCAGTGTCCAGGGGACAGGTTACACTGTAAATAGTATTGTGCAACACGTGTACAGTGCACTACCGCTCGCCACTAGTGCACTGCCACGGGATATGTCCGTCTCGTCCACGCGTGTCTGATGGGACGTCGTAGTTGGCTCCGGGCTACCGGTTGGACGACGCAGTCGACTGGTCAGAGCAGCAGGCCAAGGGTGTGAGTCGGAGCAGCCAGCCTAGGCGGGCAGGCACCCCGTCCGACTCACTATTTTGGGGTACCCGGGGGTCACCCCCTCCCCGACGGTGGGAAAAAGAATCAACGCGAGACGATGCCCGAGGAGGTCACAAGCCTGCTAGGCGCGACCCACACCCCTGGCCGTGCCCTGAGGGCTTGTGTCCACCCCTTAGGTCGGTTGGATCTCTCCTTAGGCCGCAAGAAAGATAATTTTTTGATAAAGATCCCCTCAAAATTTTAGCCCGATCGGAGTTACGGATCTACGGATATTTAAGAGACATGAAAGGCCAGAATCGGAGAGCACAGAAACAGAAGGAAATAGAGAGAGAGAGATCCAATCTAGCAGGGACTCTTGCCCCACCGCCGGCATGGAGGCCATGGACCATAGGGGAAACCCTTCTCCAATATAGGGGGAAGGACAAGGAAGAAGAAGAAGGAGGGGGGCTCTCTCCCCCCTCTCCCGGTGGCACCGGAACGCCGCTGGGGCCATCATCGTGACGCCGATCTACTCCAACAACTCTGTCATCCTCACCAACACCTCCATCATCTTCCCCCATCTATCTACAGTGATCCACTCTCCCGCAACCCTCTATACCCTCTGCTTGAACATGGTGCTTTATACTTCATATTATTATCCACTGATCTGTTGGCATCCTATGATGTCTGAGTGGATTTTTGTTGTCCTATTAGTTGATTGATGATCATGATTGGTTTGAGTTGAATGTTTTATTATTGGTGTTGTCCTATGGTGCTCTCCGTGTCGCGCAAGCGTGAGGGATCCTCGTTTAGTGTGTTGCAACATGCTTATGATTCTCTTATGGTGGGTGGTGTGAGTGATAGAGACACAGACCCGAGTAAGTAGGTTGTTGCATATGGGAGTAAAGAGGACTTGATACCTTATAATGCTATGGTTGGGTTTTACCTTAATGATCTTTAGTAGTTGTAGATGCTGGCTACAGTTCCAATCATAAGTGCATATGATCCAAGTAGAGAAAGTATGTTAGCTTATGCCTCTCCCTTATATAAAATTGCAATAATGATTACCGATCTAGTTATCAATTGCCTAGGGACAATTCCGCAACTCCTACCACCACTTTTCCGCACTCGTTAAACTAACTTAGTTGTTCCTTTATCTAAACAGCCCCTAGTTTTTATGTACATGCTCTTTATTATCTTGCAAAACTATCCTATCACACCTACAAAGTACTTCTAGTTTCATACTTGTTCTAGGTAAAGCGAACGTTAAGCGTGCGTAGAGTTGAATTGGTGTTCGATAGAACTTGAGGGAATATTTGTTATACCTTTAGATCATCGTTGGTTTCGACCCTCTTACTTATCGAGAAAGGCTACAATTGACCCCCTATACTTGTGGGTGATCAAGACCTTTTTCTGGCGCCGTTGCCGGGGAGCAATTGCGTGGGGTGAGTATTCTCGTGTGTGCTTGTTTGCTTTATCACTAAGTAGATTTTATTTGCTGTTCTAAGTTGTTCTCCATCTTTAGTTATGGGTAGGAAACAGAAAATACCAAAAAATAGTTGTACTTGCTGCTCCAAAAGTTGAGGAACCACTAGTGATCCGTACCACTAAAGAATATTACTTGGGTCATCTTCAATCCACTTGTGCTCGTCCTGAACACCCAACTAGCTTAGTTGAGGGAAAATCATTAAATGAACATGTTCATTATGTGCGACACCACATATCTCAAAAAGGGAAACTCTTGTGACATCAAATTAATACTCCCTCCGTCCGGAAATACTTTTCCTAGAAATGGATGTATCTAGACATATTTTAGTTATAGATACATCCATTTTATTCATTTCTAGGACAAGTATTTCTGGACGGAGGGAGTACTTTGTGTTGCTATGCTTGGAATCTATGTGAAATTTATGATTTTACTTGTTGTTCTAAAGAAGCTAAAAACACCTTCCCTACCAATGTGTGTTTAATGATAATAAAATATTATCCTCTTATGTCAAGGAGGCCTATTGCTATAATGATGTTGAACAAATTGAAGAATTTGTTGCTTTTAAGGATCCCTATGAAATTGCTTTTTTCATTGAAAAGTATGATGCTACTCTTTATGAATCTGAAAATTTTGACATACTTAAATATTGCTATGAAAACTATGCTTGTAATGCTTATGTCAAAGAGTTTATTGAAAGAATGACCGCTGCTTTGGAAGAGACTAATATTTTGCAGGAATCTATGGAAGAAGAAATTGCTGAAACTCTGAGCTCATTAGTTGAAAAATATGAGGAGGAGAGCGAAGAACAAAAGGAGGAAGAGCGGATTAGCTACTCGTGCCCACCTTCTAATGAGAGTAACTCTTCAACTCATACATTGTTTAATTTCCCTTCGTCCTTACCGAAGGATGAATGCTATGTTGATATTCTATGATCCCTTGGATTCATTTGAAATATCCCTTTTTAATGAACTTGATGCTTGCTATGCTTGTGGCCATGATGCCAGTATGAATGATGCTTATGGAGATGAACTTACTATAGTTCCTTATGTTAAGAATGAAATTTTTTCTATTGCACCCACGCATGATAGTCCTATTATCTTTTTGAATTCTCCCAACTACACTATATCAGAGAAGTTTGCACTTATTAAGGATTATATAGATGGGTTGCCTTCTACTATTACACATGATGATTTTGATAGATATAATATGCATGTGCTTTCTGCTACTAGTTGCAATTATTATGAGAGAGGAACTACATCTCCACCTCTCTATGTTTCCAATATGATAAAATTGCAAGAACTGCTTATGTTATGTATTGGCCTTTACTTTGTGTGCATGAATTGTTCTTTTATGGCATGCCGATGCATAGTAAGGGAGTTAGACTTCGTCATTGCATGATATATATTACTTTGTGCTCAATACTAAATTACAAATCATTGTTAATTAAAATTGGCTTTGATATACCTTGGGATCCGGGTGGATCCATTATATGAGCACTTTCCACAGAATGAGACCACGACCGGCTTCTGCCAGTGTGGACTCCCCCTCACCTCCAAGGATGTCAAGCAATAGTTCATCATATCCTAAATCTATTGCATCCACTGCAACACGAGCATACCCAGCTGGAACCGGATTGCAATGCCAGAGAACATCATGTGTATTTGGTAAAGCATAGCCCGTCGCGACCCGCACGGGTATGTTCTTCATTTTCTGGATTAGCTCACAAGATGTCTTCTCGGTGATATTATGCATGGGGGTGTGACCCAGTGGTGCCCCCATGGAACCGACGCTGCTTTTTGGCAGTGTAGATGGGACGGGTTCCGATGCCTCCTACCGCGGAGTTGCCCTTTGCTGGGTCACTACCTGTATCCGCAGCTGCTGCTGCTCGTACTTCTGTTCCAACTTTGAAAGTCGTTCTGCTTCCACCTTATTTTTTTCTAGAATGGCTTTTATAACTGTCGTTCCATCTCGCAAACCCCTCATACCACGGAACAACGCCCAGCCTCGTGTTCGTCCTCCGTGTTCGGGAATCCCGAGGGCACGTGTAAGCTCGTCGTTCTCTCTATCAGGGTGAAACCGTCCTTCTTTGGCAGCTTCTATTGCTTCAATCAACTCATCTGATGCATGCTTCAGACTGGCCAGTGCAATAATCTTCCCTGTTGCTAGGTCCAACTTCCCCCATGCGCAAAAAACCAATTTTGCACCTCCAGGGCCAGTGCAAGGTTACTGGAGTGATCCCTTCAGCATGCATCTTATTCTCTAATGCATCCCACTTAGGAATGGCTGACTTGTATCCACCTGTCCCTAGTTTATGGTGATACTTTTTTTCTCCGCATTTATCTTAATCTTTGCCGACTTCTCCATAGCAGCTCCCGATGTCTTGTACTCGATAAATGCGTCCCAGTGATTCCTTACCTTCTCGTATATTCCTATGAACTCGGGCGCCTTCTGGCCTCTAGCGTTGTACTCGGTCCATAATCTTTTCTTCCAAGTCTGGAACGCGTCGGCCGTCTTACGGAGAGCAAACTCCTTGACTTTTTCCCTTTGGCGCTCCGAGAGAGAATCTGGGAGGATGAAATGCTCCATGAGATCTTGCCAAAGGGTATCTTTAATTCTTGTATCGACATAATTCACTCCTGGTTTTGGGTTGTTTGGTTGAATCCATTCTTGCATTGTGATTGGGACTCCATCCCTAACAACCACTCCGCACTGACGCACAAATGTCTTGGCATTGGCTTCAGGGTGAGTCGATGCGCCATCATGTTTGAAAGCATCAAGATTGAGCTTTATGTTGGTTTTCAATATTTTGGCACCACCTCGTACCTTTCTACTAGATTCGCTTGATCCAGAGGGATGATAATTAAAATAAAAAATATTTGTTAACATATATATATATATATACAAATCAATTAATACACATGTAATGATCACCAGAGGCTAATATGTGTATATACCTCGCCGGACATCGTTAGTTGTTCCAGATTTTGGAACATAAGTTGTTCTTCCTCGGCCTCACATCCATCACCATAATTGATCAGATATTGTGAGCCATCATCATCATGTGATTCACCCAGAAGGTCCGCTGGGTTTTCGGAGGAGCGTATCATGTCGAAGATGTCCTCATCATGAGCTCTACTGGTATTTCCATAGCTTAATAGCTAATCCATAATAATATAGATAAAACAAATTATATTCAAATTAGCATGCATTCAAGAAGCCAAATAACTGATAGTTAATTAATAATGCATCATCGAATACATATATAGTAGTTCTTAGAAAAGATCTCATCTCATAATCTCGGATAATTGTTAATACATCGGCTAATCCATCGATCTAGCTAATACATTGTAATAATACATATATAGTAGATAATATATCGATCTAGCTAGAACCCTAACACCCGGTGGATATCGAGGCAGGCGGTGGACACCCAAAGAGAAGGAACCATCATAGGAACATAGCTGCAGTGAGATCCCTGAAGAGTCTGCCAGGTATTGTCGGACCTGGCCTCCAAAGCTACCATGTAGCGACGGACGTGCTCGTTCTCCTTGCTGACATGGTACTATACCGCCTCCATGGGGGACTCAAGCCTTTGAAAAATCCATGGCCCATGCAGCCGCCACCATAGAACCTCTGGGTCAACGACGGGCTGGCTCCTCACCAAGCTGCACCACCCGGAAGGCAGCACCTCCCAGTACCAGCCCGACAGAGCCCAATCCCTAACAGGGCCCCACAGCTCAAGCAAGTGACCTCCTCCGGCGACTCGACAACGAGGATGCGGGATCGGCATCGTCGACGTCGAGAAAAACACTTAATTATGAAAACAAATTAAATAAAACGTAGAAAAATTAACACTTAGCATCTAATAAATTAAATAACACTTAGCATCTAAAAAAATTAACACATACCCTAATAACCTAAGGACGACCTACCTAACTAAACTAACTAAACTAACCTGATAACCTAACCAACTAACTAAATAAATAGAGCTAATGTGTCGTGGTCGGGGTCAGGGTGTCGGGCCTGTCGTGTCAGGGTGTCGGGGGTGTCGTGTCAGGGTAGGGGTGCTGTGTCGTGGTCGGGGGTGCCATGTCAGGGTGTCGCGTCGGGGTCGGATTGTCGGGGGTGTCGTGTCGGGGTCGGGGTGCTGCGTCGTGGTCGGGGGTGCCGTGTTGGGGTGTCGGGGTGTCGTGTCGGGGTCAAGGTGTCGGAGGGTGTCGTGTCGGGGTTGGGGGGCCTAAACTAAACCTAAACCTAAACTAATTCATTTCTCATAGTCAAAAAGACCGCTTTCACTCATTTTGAAATTGTTTTCACCCTTTGCCAAAAACTGATTCCAATTGTTAAAAAAAATCAGTGAATTCTATAAACTATAATTTTCAAAAATAATTAACATCCATCAAAAATAATTAACATCCAAAAATCATCATATCAACATTTTCTCTATATATATATACATCCATCAACATTTTCTATATAAAATCATCATATCACTTTCATATCGTCGGGGCTCACCGGCGGGATGGATCATCGCGGCGGGCCAGCGACACGACGCGTTGGGGAGGGCTCGGCGACGGTGTCGATCGGGGGCGGCGACAAGGAGCGGGCCGACAACTCGAGGAGGAGGGAGAGGCGAAGTCCGGCGAATGCGTCGGCGGACAGGGCTTGGGGATGGTTCGGAGGCGACGACATCGGGCAGGGCTCGGGGATGGCGACGAGGAGCTGGCTCGGGAAGGAGTGCGAGGAGGTTCGGCGACGAGGAATTCCGGTAGCCTGGCGGCGAAAATAAGCTTCTCCCTATGCGTGGCTCGCACCGGGACGAGGCCTCCACTATTTATATGTGGAGGCCCTTTAGTACCGGTGCATTGCTCGCACCGGTACTAAAGACCCTTTAGTACTGGTGCGAGCCACGCACCGGTTCCAAAGGTCCTCCCCAAAATCACACGGGGCAGTGGACCTTTAGTACCGGTGCGTGGCTCGCGCCGGTACTAAAGGGTCTTTAGTACCGGTGCGAGCCACGCACCGGTACTAAAGGGTTTTTCTAATTCATTATTAGTTCTTATTTTCAGAAAAACACCTAAACTTTAAAAAATCATAGAAAAAAACAATGACTTCAATGGAAATAAATAATATATGAAAAAATATCAGGAAAATATAAAGAATCTGTTTACGACGTTTCCATGCATGTTTGAACAACTTAAATTGATGTATAAGACAATTTGATTAAATGGCATTTGAAATGTCATATCTCGAGTTTGAAAAGCAGTACAAATGAAGTCTAAAAAGATTATAACTTGGCATGAAATCATAATTTCACCCACATAGCAACTTCTAAAGAGTTGAGAGGGTTACGGCAAAAACTGGATGCACTTGGTGTACAAATTGGACAATCTCTTTCGAAGTATGAGGGTTTCGGACGAAAACTCATCTATTACAAAGGGATTTCATTTTTAATAACTTATTTTAACTCCATACATTCTGTGTGTACAATATCCACCATTCAAAGGCATACCATCAATTTTCAACCCTTTTTGACGTCATTTGATACTTTCCATGCATTTAATGACTTATTTTGAGCTAAATGAATCTGAATTTAAAAAAGCAGTACAAATGAACTCTGAAAAGGTTATAACTTGGCATGACATCCTAATTTCACCCACATAGCAACTTCTAAAGAGTTGAGAGGGTTACGGCAAAAACTGGATGCACTTCGTGTACAAATTGGACAATCTCTTTCGAAGTATGAGGGTTTCGGACGAAAACTCATCTATTACTAAGAGATTTCATTTTTAATAACTTATTTTAACTCCATACTTTTTGTGTGTTCAATATGCACAATTCAAAGGCACATCATCAATTTTCTACCCTTTCTGACTTAATTTGATATTTTCCATGCATTTAATGATTTATTTTTAGCTAAATGACCCTAAATTTGAAAAGTAGTACAAATGTACTCTGAAAAGATTGTAACTTGGCATGATATCATAATTTCACCCACATAGCAACTTATAAAGAGCTGAGAGGGTTACGGCAAAAACTGGATGCACTTCATGTACAAATTTGACAATCTCTTTCGAAGTATGAGAGTTTCGGACGAAAACTCATCTATTACAAAGGGATTTCATTTTTAATAACTTATTTTAACTCCATACATTCTGTGTGTACAATATCCACCATTCAAAGGCATATCATAATTTTTCAACCCTTTTTGACGTCATTTGATACTTTCCATGCATTTAATGATTTATTTTGAGCTAAATGAATCTGAATTTAAGAAAGCAGTACAAATGAAGTCCGAAAAGGTTATAACTTGGCATGACATCATAATTTCACCCACATAGCAACTTCGAAAGAGTTGAGAGGGTTACGGCAAAAACTGGATGCACTTCGTGTACAAATTGGACAATCTCTTTCGAAGTACGAGGGTTTCGGACGAGAACTCATCTACTACTGAGAGATTTCATTTTTAATAACTTATTTTAACTCCATACTTTTTGTGTGTTCAATGTGCACAATTCAAAGGCACATCATCAATTTTCTACCCTTTCTGACTTAATTTGATATTTTCCATGCATTTAATGATTTATTTTGAGCTAAATGACCCTGAATTTGAAAAGTAGTACAAATGTACTCTGAAAAGATTGTAACTTGGCATGATATCATAATTTCACCCACATAGCAACTTATAAAGAGCTGAGAGGGTTACGGCAAAAACTGGATGCACTTCGTGTACAAATTGGACAATCTCTTTCGAAGTATGAGAGTTTCGGACGAAAACTCATCTATTACAAAGGGATTCATTTTTAATAACTTATTTTAACTCCATACATTCTGTGTGTACAATATCCACCATTCAAAGGCATATCATCAATTTTCAACCCTTTTTGACGTCATTTGATACTTTCCATGCATTTAATGATTTATTTTGAGCTAAATGAATCTGAATTTAAAAAGGCAGTACAAATGAACTTTGAAAAGTTTATAACTTGGCATGACATCCTAATTTCACCCACATAGCAACTTCTAAAGAGTTGAGAGGGTTACGGCAAAAACTGGATGCACTTCGTGTACAAATTGGACAATCTCTTTCGAAGTATGAGGGTTCCGGACGAAAACTCATCTATTACTAAGAGATTTCATTTTTAATAACTTATTTTAACTCCATACATTCTGTGTGTTCAATATCCACCATTCAAAGGCATATCATCAATTTTCAACCCTTTTTGACGTCATTTGATACTTTCCATGCATTTAATGATTTTTTTAGCTAAATGAATTTGAATTGAAAAAAGCAGTACACATGAACTCTGAAAAGGTTATAACTTGGCATGACATCCTAATTTCACCCACATAGCAACTTCTAAAGAGTTGAGAGGGTTACGGCAAAAACTGGATGCACTTCGTGTACAAATTGGACAATCTCTTTCGAAGTATGAGGGTTTCGGACGAAAACTCATCTATTACTAAGAGATTTCATTTTTAATAACTTATTTTAACTCCATACTTTTTGTGTGTTCAATATGCACAATTCAAAGGCACATCATCAATTTTCTACCCTTTCTGACTTAATTTGATATTTTCCATGCATTTAATGATTTATTTTGAGCTAAATGACCCTGAATTTGAAAAGTAGTACAAATGTACTCTGAAAAGATTGTAACTTGGCATGATATCAGAATTTCACCCACATAGCAAGTTATAAAGAGCTGAGAGGGTTACGGCAAAAACTGGATGCACATCGTGTACAAAATGGACAATCTCTTTCGAAGTATGAGAGTTTCGGACGAAAACTCATCTATTACAAAGGGATTTCATTTTTAATAACTTACTTGAACTCCATACTTTTTCTGTGTTCAATATGCACCATTCTAAGGCACATCATAAATTTTCAACCCTTTGTGAGTTCATTTGATATTTTCCATGCATTTAATGATTTTTTTTGAGCTAAATGACCCTGAATTTGAAAAGCAGTACAAATGAACTCTGAAAAGGTTATTACTTGGCATGACATCATAATTTCACCCACATAGCAACTTCTAAAGAGTTGAGAGGGTTATGGCAAAAACTGGATGCACTTCGTGTACAAATTGGACAATCTTTTTCGAAGTATGAGGGTTTCGGACGAAAACTCATCTATTACCAAGGGATTTCGTTATTCATAACTTATTTTAACTCCATACTTTTTCTGTGTTCAATATGCACCATTCAAAGGCACATCATAAATTTTCAACCCTTTCTGAGTTCATTTGATATTTTCCATGCATTTAATGATTTTTTTGAGCTAAATGACCCTGAATTTGAAAAGCAGTACAAATGAACTCTGAAAAGGTTATTACTTGGCATGACATCATAATTTCACCCACATAGCAACTTCTAAAGAGTTGAGAGGGTTATGGCAAAAACTGGATGCACTTCGTGTACAAATTGGACAATCTTTTTCGAAGTATGAGGGTTTCGGACGAAAACTCATCTATTACCAAGGGATTTCGTTATTAATAACTTATTTTAACTCCATACTTTTTCTGTGTTCAATATGCACCATTCAAAGCCACATCATCAATTTTCAACCCTTTCTGACTTCATTTGATATTTTCCATGCATTTAATGATTTTTTTTGAGCTAAATGACCCTGAATTTGAAAAGCAGTACAAATGAACTCTGAAAAGGTTATTACTTGGCATGACATCATAATTTCACCCACATAGCAACTTCTAAAGAGTTGAGAGGGTTACGGCAAAAACTGGATGCACTTCATGTACAAATTGGACAATCTCTTTCGAAGTATGAGGGTTTCGAACGAAAACTCATCTATTACAAATGGATTTCATTTTATATAACTTATTTTAACTCCATACTTTTTGTGTGTTCAATATGCACCATTCAAAGGCACATCAACAATTTTCAACCCTTTCTAACTTCATTTAATATTTTCCATGCATTTAATGATTTATTTTGAGCTAAATGAATCTGAGTTTAAAAAAGCAATACAAATGAACTCTGAAAAGGTTATAACTTGGCATGACATCCTAATTTCACCCACATAGAAACTTCTAAAAAGTTGAGACGGTTACGACAAAAACTGGATGCACTTCGTGTACAGATTGGAGAATCTCTTTCGAAGTATGAGTGTTTCGTACGAAAACTCATCTATTACAAAGGGATTTCATTTTTAATAACTTATTTTAACTCCATAATTTTTGTGTGTTCAATATGCACCATTCAAAGGCACATCATGAATTTTCAACCCTTTCGGACTTCATCTGATATTTTCCATCCATTTAATGATTTATTTTGAGCTAAATGACCCTGAATTTGAAAAGCAGTACAAATGAACTCAAAAAGGTTGTAACTTGGCATGACATCATAATTTCACCCACATAGCAACTTCTAAAGAGTTGAGAGGGTTACGACAAAAACTGGATGCACTTCGTGTACAAATTGGACAATCTCTTTCGAAGTATGAGGGTTTCGGACGAAAACTCTTCTAATACAAAGGGATTTCGTTTTTAATAACTTATTTTAACTCCATACTTTTTCTGTGTTCAATATGCACCATTCAAAGGCACATCATCAATTTTCAACCCTTTCTGACTTCATTTGATATTTTCCATGCATTTAATGATTTATTTTGAGCTAAATGACCCTGAATTTGAAAAGCAGTACAAATGAACTCTGAAAAGGTTGTAACTTGGCGTGACATGATAATTTCACCCACATAGCAACTTCTATAGAGTTGAGAGGGTTACGGCAAAAACAGGATGCACTTCATGTACAAATAGGACAATATCTTTCGAAGTATGAGGCTTCCGGACGAAAACTCATCTATTACCAAGGTATTTCGTTTTTAATAACTTATTTGAACTCCATACTTTTTCTGTGTTCAATATGCACCATTCTAAGGCACACCATCAATTTTCAACCCTTTGTGAGTTCCTTTGATATTTTCCATGCATTTAATGATTTTTTTTGAGCTAAATGACCCTGAATTTGAAAAGCAGTACAAATGAACTCTGAAAAGATTATTACTTGGCATGACATCATAATTTCACCCACATAGCAACTTCTAAAGAGTTGAGAGGGTTACGACAAAAACTGGATGCACTTCGTATACAAATTGGACAATCTCTTTCGAAGTATGAGGGTTTCGGACGAAAACTCAACTAATACAAAGGGATTTCGTTTTTAATAACTTATTTTAACTCCATACTTTTTCTGTGTTCAATATGCACCATTCAAAGGCACATCATCAATTTTCAACCCTTTCTGACTTCATTTGATATTTTCCATGCATTTAATGATTTATTTTGAGCTAAATGACCCTGAATTTGAAAAGCAGTACAAATGAACTCTGAAAAGGTTGTAACTTGGCGTGACATGATAATTTCACCCACATAGCAACTTCTATAGAGTTGAGAGGGTTACGGCAAAAACAGGATGCACTTCATGTACAAACAGGACAATATCTTTCGAAGTATGAGGCTTTCGGACGAAAACTCATCTATTACCAAGGTATTTCGTTTTTAATAACTTATTTGAACTCCATACTTTTTCTGTGTTCAATATGCACCATTCTAAGGCACACCATCAATTTTCAACCCTTTCTGACTTCATTTAATATTTTCCATGCATTTAATGATTTATTTTGACCTACATGAATCTGAATTTAAAAAAGCAGTACAAATGAACTCTGAAAAGGTTATAACTTGGCATGACATCCTAATTTCAACCAGATAGCAACTTCTAAAGATTTGAGAGGGTTACGGCAAAAACTGGATGCACTTCGTGTACAAATTGGACAATCTCTTTTGAAGTATGAGGGTTTTGGATGAAAACTCATCTATTACACAGGGATTTCATTTTTAATAACTTATTTTCACTCCCTACTTTTTGTGTGTTAAATATGCACCATTCAAAGGCACATCATCAATTTTCATCCCTTTCGGACTTCATCTAATATTTTCCATGCATTTAATGATTTATTTTGAGCTAAATGACCCTGAATTTGAAAAGCAGTACAAATGAACTCTGAAAAGGTTGTAACCTGGCATGACACCATAATTTCACCCACATAGCAACTTCTAAAGAGTTGAGAGGGTTACGACAAAAACTGGATGCACTTCGTGTACAAATTGGACAATCTCTTTCGAAGTATGAGGGTTTCGAACGAAAACTCATCTATTACAAATGGATTTCATTTTTAATAACTTATTTTAACTCCATACTTTTTGTGTGTTCAATATGCACCATTCAAAGGCACATCATCAATTTTCAACCCTTTCTGACTTCATTTAATATTTTCCATGCATTTAATGATTTATTTTGACCTACATGAATCTGAATTTAAAAAAGCAGTACAAATGAACTCTAAAAAGGTTATAACTTGGCATGACATCCTAATTTCACCCACATAGCAACTTCTAAAAAGTTGAGACGGTTACGGCAAAAACTGGATGCACTTCGTGTACAGATTGGAGAATCTCTTTCGAAGTATGAGTGTTTCGGACGAAAACTCATCTATTACAAAGGGATTTCATTTTTAATAACTTATTTTAACTCCATAATTTTTGTGTGTTCAATATGCACCATTCAAAGGCACATCATCAATTTTCAACCCTTTAGGACTTCATCTCATATTTTCCATCCATTTAATGATTTATTTTGAGCTAAATGACCCTGAATTTGAAAAGCAGTACAAATGAACTCAAAAAGGTTGTAACTTGGCATGACATCATAATTTCACCCACATAGCAACTTCTAAAGAGTTGAGAGGGTTACGGCAAAAACTGGATGCACTTCGTGTACAAATTGGACAATCTCTTTCGAAGTATGAGGGTTTCGGACGAAAACTCATCTAATACAAAGGGACTTCATTTTTAATAACTTATTTTAACTCCATACTTTTTCTGTGTTCAATATGCACCATTCAAAGGCACATCATCAATTTTCAACGCTTTCTGACTTCATTTGATATTTTCCATGCATTGAATGATTTATTTTGAGCTAAATGACCCTGAATTTGAATAGCAGTGCAAATGAACTCTGAAAATGTTGTAACTTGGCGTGACATGATAATTTCACCCACATAGCAACTTCTAAAGAGTTGAGAGGGTTACGGAAAAAACAGGATGCACTTCATGTACAAATAGGACAATCTCTTTCGACGTATGAGGCTTTCGGACGAAAACTCATCTATTACCAAGGTATTTCGTTTTTAATAACTTATTTGAACTCCATACTTTTTCTGTGTTCAATATGCACCATTCTAAGGCACATCATCAATTTTCAACCCTTTCTGAGTTCCTTTGATATTTTCATGCATTTAATGATTTTTTTTGTGCTAAATGACCCTGAATTTGAAAAGTAGTACAAATGAACTCTGAAAAGATTATTACTTGGCATGACATCATAATTTCACCCACATAGCAACTTCGAAAGAGTTGAGAGGGTTACGACAAAAACTGGATGCACTTCGTGTACAAATTGGACAATCTTTTTCGAAGTATGAGGGTTTGAGACGAAAACTCATCTATTACCAAGGGATTTCGTTATTAATAACTTATTTTAACTCCAGACTCTTTTTGTGTTCAATATGCACCATTCAAAGCCACATCATCAATTTTCAACCCTTTCTGACTTCATTTGATATTTTCCATGCATTTAATGATTTATTTTGAGCTAAACGACCCTGAATTTGAAAAGCAGTACAAATGAACTCTGAAAAGGATGTAACTTGGCATAACATCCTAATTTAACCGACATAGAAAATTCTAAAGAGTTGGAGTGTTACGGCAAAAATTGGATGCACTTCGTGTACACATTGGACAATCTCTTTTGAAGTATGAGGGTTTCGGATGAAAACTCATCTATTACAAAGGGAATTCATTTTTAATAACTTATTTTAACTCCATTCTTTTTGTGTGTTAAATATGCACCATTCAAAGGCACATCATCAATTTTCAACCCTTCCGGACTTCATCTAATATTTTCCATGCATTTAATGATTTATTTTGAGCTAAATGACCGTGAATTTGAAAAGCAGTACAAATGAACTCTGAAAAGGTTGTAACTTGGCATGACACCATAATTTCACCCACATAGCAACTTCTAAAGAGTTGAGAGGGTTACGTCAAAAACTGGATGCACTTCGTGTACAAATTGGACAATCTCTTTCGAAGTATGAGGGTTTCGAACGAAAACACATCTATTACAAATGGATTTCATTTTTAATAACTTATTTTAACTCCATACTTTTTGTGTGTTCAATAAGCAGCATTCAAAGGCACATCATCAATTTTCAACCCTTTCTGACTTCGTTTAATATTTTCCATGCATTTAATGATTTATTTTGATGTAAATGACCCTGAATTTGGAAAGGAGTACAAATGAACTCTGAAAAGGTTGTAACTTGGCATGACATCCTAATTTCACCCACATAGCAACTTCTAAAGAGTTGAGAGTGTTATGGCAAAAACTGGATGCACTTCGTGTACAAATTGGACAATCTCTTTTGAAGTATGAGGGTTTCGGACGAAAACTCTTCTATTACAAAGAGATTTCATTTTTAATAACTTATTTGAACTCCATACTTTTTGTGTGTTCAATAAGCACCATTCCAAGGCACATCATCAATTTTCAACCCTTTCTGACTTCATGTGATATCGCCATGCATTTAATGATCTATTTTGAGCTAAATGACCCTGAATTTGAAAAGCAGTACAAATGAACTGTGAAAAGGTTATAACTTGGCATGACATCATAATTTCACCCACATAGCAACGTCTAAAGAGTTGAGAGGGTTACGGCAAAAACTGGATGCACTTCGTGTACAAATTGGACAATCTTTTTCGAAGTATGAGGGTTTCGGACGAAAACTCATCTATTATAAAGGGATTTCATTTTTAATAACTTATTTTAACTCCATACATTTTTTGTGTTCAATATGCACCATTCCAAGGCGCGTCATCAATTTTCAACCCTTTCTGACTTCGTTTGATATTTTCCATACATTTAACGATTTATTCTGAGCTAAATGACCCTGAATTTTAAAAGCAGTACAACTGAACTACGAAAAGGTTATAACTTGGTATGACATCATAATTTCAACCGAATAGCAACTTCTAAAGATTTGAGAGGGTTACGGCAAAAACTGGATGCACTTCGTGTACAAATTGGACAATCTCTTTCGAAGTATGAGGGTTTCGGACGAAAACTCATCTATTACAAAGGGATTTCATTTTTAATAACTTAATTTAACTCCATACCTTTTGTGTGTTCAATATGCACCATTCAAAGGCACATCATCAATTTTCAACCCTTTCTGACTTCATTTGATATTTTCCATGCATTTAATGATTTATTTTGAGCTAAATGACCCTGAATTTGAAAAGCAGTATAAATTAATGCTGAAAAGGTTGTAACTTGGCATGACATCCTAATTTCACCCACATAGCAACTTCTAAAGAGTTGAGAGGGTTACGGCAAAAACTGGATGCACTTCGTGTACAGATTGGACAATCTCTTTCGAAGTATGAGTGTTTCGGACGAAAACTCATCTATTACAAAGGGATTTCATTTTCAATAACTTATTTTAACTCCATACTTTTTGTGTGTTCAATATGCACCATTCACAGGCACATCATCAATTTTCAACCCTTTTTGACTTCATTTGATATTTTCCATGCATTTAATGATTTATTTTGAGCTAAATGACCCTGAATTTGAAAAGTAGTACAAATGAACTCTGAAAAGGTTGTAACTTCGCATGACATCATAATTTCGCCCACATAGCAACTTATAAAGAGTTGAGAGGGTCACGGCAAAAACTGGATGCACTTCGTGTACAAATTGGACAATCTCTTTCGAAGTATGAGGGTTTCGGACGAAAACTCATTTATTACAAAGGGATTTCATATTTAATAACTTATTTTAACTCCATACATTTTGTGTATTCAATATGCACCATTCAAAGGCACATCATCAATTTTCAACCCTTTCTACCTTCGTTTGATATTTTCCATGCAGTTAATGATTTATTTTGAGCTAAATGATTCTGAATTTGAAAAGCAGTACAAAAGAACTCTGAAAAGGTTATAACTTGGCATGATATCATAATTTCACCCACATAGCAACTTCTAAAGAGTTGAGAGGGTTACGGCAAAAATTGGATGCACTTCGTGTACAAATTGGACAATCTCTTTCGAAGTATGAGGGTTTCGGACGAAAACTCATCTATTACAAAGTGATTTCATTTTTAATAACTTATCTTAACTCCATACTTTTTGTGTGTTCAATATGCACCATTCAAAGGCACATCATCAGTTTTCAACCCTTTCCGACTTCATTTCATATTTTCCATGCATTTAATGATTTATTTTGAGCTAACTGACCCTGAATTTGAAAAGCAGTACAAATGAACTCTGAAAAGGTTGTAACTTGGCATGACATCATAATTTCACCCACATGGCAACTTATAAAGAGTTGAGAGGGTTACGGCAAAAACTGGATGCACTTCATGTACAAATTAGACAATCTCTTTCGAAGTATGAGGGTTTCGGACGAAAACTCATCTATTACAAAGGGATTTCATATCTAATAACTTATTTTAACTCCATAATTTTTGTGTGTCCAATATGCACCATTCAAAGGCACATCATCAATTTTTAACCCTTTCTGACTTCATTTGATATTTTCCATGCATTTAATGATTTATTTTCAGCTAAATGACCCTGAATTTGAAAAGCAGTACAAATGAACTCTGAAAAGGTTATAACTTGGCATAACATCCTAATTTAACCCACATAGAAAATTCTAAAGTGTTGAGAGTGTTACGCTAAAAACTGGATGCACTTCATGTACAAATTGGGCAATCTCTTTTGAAGTATGAGGGTTTCAGATGAAAACTCATCTATTACAAAGGGATTTCATTTTTAATAACTTATTTTAACTCCATACTTTTCGTGTGTTAAATATGCACCATTCAAAGGCACATCATCAATTTTCAACCCTTTCTGACTTCATTTGATTTTTCCATGCATTTAATGATTTGTTTAGAGCTAAATGACCCTGAATTTGAAAAGCAGTACAAATGAACTGTGAAAAGGTTATAACTCGGCATGACATCATAATTTCAGCACATGGCAACTTCTAAAGAGTTGAGAGGGTTACGGCAAAAACTGGATGTACTTCATGTACAAATTGGACAATCTCTTTCGAAGTATGAGGGTTCCGGACGAAAACTCATCTATTACAAAGGGATTTCATATCTAATAACTTATTTTAACTCCATAATTTTTGTGTGTCCAATATGCACCATTCAAAGGCACATCATCAATTTTCAACCCTTTCTGACTTCATTTGATATTTTCCATGCATTGAATGATTTATTTAGAGCTAAATGACCCTGAATTTGAAAAGTAGTACAAATGAACTCTGAAAAGGTTATAACTCGGCATGGCATCATAATTTCAGCACATGGCAACTTCTAAAGAGTTGAGAGGGTTACGGCAAAAACTGGATGCACTTCGTGTCCAAATTGGACAATCCCTTTCGAAGTATGAGGGTTTCGGACGAAAACTCATCTATTACAAAGGGATTTTATTTTTAATAACTTATTTTAACTCCATACATTTTTTGTGTTCAATATGCACCATTCAAAGATGCATCATCAATTTTCGACACTTTCTGACTTCATTTGATATTTTCCATGCATTTAATGATTTATTTTGAGCTAAATAACCCTGAATTTGAAAAGCATTACAAATGAACTCTAAAAAGGTTATAACTTGGCATGACATCATAATTTCACCCACATAGCAACTTCTAAAGGGTTGAGAGGGTTACGGCAAAAACTGGATGCACTTCGTGTACAAATTGGACAATCTCTTTCGAAGTATGAGGTTTTCGGACGAAAACTCATCTATTACAAAGGGATTTCATTTTTACTAACTTATTTTAACTCCATACTTTTTGTGTGTTCAATATGCACCATTCACAGGCACATCATCAATTTTCAACCCTTTCTTACTTCATTTGATATTTTCCATGCATTTAATGATGTATTTTGAGCTAAATGACCCTGAATTTGAAAAGTAGTACAAATGAACTCTGAAAAGCTTGTATCTTCGCATGACATCATAATTTCACCCACATAGCAACTTATAAAGAGTTGAGAGGGTTACGGCAAAAACTGGATGCACTTCGTGTACAAATTGGACCATCTCTTTCGAAGTATGAGGGTTACGGACGAAAACTCATCTATTGCAAAGGGACTTCATTTTTAATAACTTATTTTAACTCCATACATTCTGACTGTTCAATATGCACCATTCAAAGGCACATCATCAATTTTCAACCCTTTCTGACTTTATTTGATATTTTCCATGCATTCAATGATTTATTTTGAGCTAAATGAATATGAATTTGAAAAGCAGTACAAAAGAACTCTGAAAAGGTTATAACTTGGCATGATATCATAATTTCACCCACATAGAAACTTCTAAAAAGTTGAGAGGGTTACAGAAAAAATTGGATGCACTTCGTGTACAAATTGGACAATCTCTTTCGAAGTATGAGGGTTTCGGACGAAAACTCATATATTACAATGGGATTTCATTTTTAATAACTTATTTTAACTCCATACTTTTTGTGTGTTTAATATGCACCATTCAAAGGCACATCATCAGTTTTCAACCTTTTCTGACTTCATTTGATATTTTCCATGCATTTAATGATTTATTTAGAGCTAAATGACCCTGAATTTGAAAAGCAGTACAAATGAACTCTGAAAAGGTTATAACTCGGCATGACATCATAATTTTAGCACATGGCAACTTCTAAAGAGTTGAGAGGGTTACGGTAAAAACTGGATGCACTTCGTGTCCAAATTGGACCATCCCTTTTGAAGTATGAGGGTTTCGGACGAAAACTCATCTATTACAAAGGGATTTCATATCTAATAACTTATTTTAACTCTATAATTTTTGTGTGTCCAATATGCACCATTCTAAGGCACATCATCAATTTTCAACCCTTTCTGACTTCATTTGATATTTTCCATGCATTTAATGATTTATTTTGAGCTAAATGACCCTGAATTTGAAAAGCAGTACAAATGAACTCTGAAAAGGTTGTAACTTGGCATAACATCCTAATTTAACCCACATAGAAAATTCTAAAGAGTTGAGAGTGTTACGGCAAAAACTGGACGCACTTCGTGTACAAATTGGACAATCTCTTTTGAAGTATGAGGGTTTCGGATGAAAAGTCATCATTACAAAGGGATTTCATTTTTAATAACTTATTTTAACTCCATACTTTTTGTGTGTTAAATATGCACCATTCAAAGGCACATCATCAATTTTCAACCCTTTCGGACATCATCTAATATTTTCCATGCATTTAATGATTTATTTAGAGCTAAATGACCCTGAATTTGAAAAGCAGTTTAAATGAACTCTGAAAAGGTTATAACTTGGCATGACATCATAATTTCAGCACATAGCAACTTCTAAAGAGTTGAGAGGGTTACAGAAAAAATTGGATGCACTTCGTGTACAAATTGGACAATCTCTTTCGAAGTATGAGGGTTTCGGACGAAAACTCATCTATTACAATGGGATTTCATTTTTAATAACTTATTTTAACTCCATACTTTTTGTGTGTTCAATATGCACCATTCAAAGGCACATCATCAGTTTTCAACCCTTTCTGACTTCATTTGATATTTTCCATGCATTTAAAGATTTATTTAGAGCTAAATGACCCTGAATTTGAAAAGCAGTACAAATGAACTCTGAAAAGGTTATAACTCGGCATGACATCATAATTTTAGCACATGGCAACTTCTAAAGAGTTGAGAGGGTTACGGTAAAAACTGGATGCACTTCGTGTCCAAATTGGACCATCCCTTTTGAAGTATGAGGGTTTCGGACGAAAACTCATCTATTACAAAGGGATTTCATATCTAATAACTTATTTTAACTCTATAATTTGTGTGTGTTCAATATGCACAATTCACAGGCACATCATCAATTTTTGACCCTTTCTAACTTCATTTGATATTTTCCATGCATTTAATGATTTATTCTGAGCTAAATAACCCTGAATTTGAAAAGCAGTACAAATGAACTCTGAAAAGGTTATAACTTGGCATGTGATCATAATTTCAACCACATATCAACTTCTAAAGATTTGAGAGGGTTACGGCAAAAATTGGATGCACTTCGTGTACAAATTGGACATTCTCTTTGGAAGTATGAGGGTTTCGAACGAAAACTCATCTATTACAAAGGGATTTCATTTTTAATAACTTATGTTAACTCCATACGTTTTGTGTGTTAAATATGCACCATTCAAAGGCACATCATCAATTTTCAACCCTTTGTGATTGCATTTGATATTTTCTTGCATTTAATGATATATTTTGAGCTAGGTGACCCTGAATTTGAAAAGCAGTACAAATGAACGCTGAAAAGGTTGTAACTTGGCATGACATCATAATTTTACCCACATAGTAACTTCTAAAGAGTTGAGAGGGTATCGGCAAAAACTGGATGCACTTTGTGTACAAATTGGGAAATCTCTTTCGAAGTATGAGGGTTTCGGACGAAAACTCATCTATTACAAAGGGATTTCATTTTTGATAACTTACTTTAACACCATACTTTTTGTGTGTTCAATATGCACCATTCAAAGGCACATTATTAATTTTCAACCCTTTCTGACTTCATTTGATATTTTCCATGCATTTAATGATTTATTTTGAGCTAAATGACCCTGAATTTGAAAAGCAGTACAAATGAACTCTGAAAAGGTTGTAACTTGGCATGACATCATAATTTCAGCACATAGCAACTTCTAAAGAGTTGAGAGGGTTACGGCAAAAACTGGATGCTTTTCGTGTCCAAATTGGACAATCTCTTTCGAAGTATGAGGGTTTCGGACGAAAACTCATCTATTACAAAGGGAATTCATTATAATAACTTATTTTAACTCCATACATTTTTTGTGTTCAATATGCACCATTCAGAGATGCATCATCAATTTTCGACCCTTTCTAACTTCATTTGATATTTTCCATGCATTTAATGATTTATTTTGAGCTAAATAACCCTGAATATGAAAAGCATTACAAATGAACTCTGAAAAGGTTATAACTTGGCATGTGATCATAATTTCAACCACATAGCAACTTCTAAAGATTTGAGAGGGTTACGGCAAAAACTGGATGCACTTCGTGTACAAATTGGACATTCTCTTTGGAAGTATGAGGGTTTCGGATGAAAACTCATCTATTACAAAGGGATTTCATTTTTAATAACTTATTTTAACTCCATACGTTTTGTGTGTTCAATATGCACCATTCAAAGGCACATCATCAATTTTCAACCCTTTCTCACTGCATTTGATATTTTCTTGCATTTAATGATATATTTTGAGCTAGATGACCCTGAATTTGAAAAGTAGTACAAATGAACACTGAAAAGGTTGTAACTTGGCATGACATCATAATTGTACCCACATAGCAACTTCTAAAGAGTTGAGAGGGTATCTGCAAAAACTGGATGAACTTTGTGTACAAATTGGACAATCTCTTTCGAAGTATGAGGGTTTTGGACGAAAACTCATCTATTACAAAGGGATTTCATTTTTAATAACTTATTTTAAAACCATACTTTTTGTGTGTTCAATATGCACCATTCAAAGGCACATTATCAATTTTCAACCCTTTCTGACTTCATTGGATATTTTCCATGCATTTAATGATTTATTTTGAGCTAAATGACCCTGAATTTGAAAAGCAGTACAAATGAACTCTGAAAAGATTGTAACTTGGCATGACATCATAATTTCAGACCATAGCAACTTCTAAAGAGTTGAGAGGGTTACGGCAAAAACTGGATGCACTTCGTGTCCAAATTGGACAATCTCTTTCGAAGTATGAGGGTTTCGGACGAAAACTCATCTATTACAAAGGGATTTCATTTTAATAACTTATTTTAACTCCATACATTTTTTGTGTTCAATATGCACCATTCAAAGATGCATGATCAATTTTTGACCCTTTCTAACTTCATTTGATATTTTCCATGCATTTAATGATTCATTCTGAGCTAAATAATCCTGAATTTGAAAAGCATTACAAATGAACTCTGAAAAGGTTATAACTTGGCATGTGATCATAATTTTAACCACATAGCAACTTCTAAAGATTTGAGAGGGTTACGGCAAAAACTGGATGCACTTCGTGTACAAATTGGACATTCTCTTTGGAAGTATGAGGGTTTCGGACGAAAACTCATCTATTACAAAGGGATTTCATTTTTAATAACTTATTTTAACTCCATACGTTTTGTGTGTTCAATATGCGCCATTCAAAGGCACATCATCAATTTTCAACCCTTTCTGACTGCATTTGATATTTTCTTGCATTTAATGATATATTTTGAGCTAGATGACCCTGAATTTGAAAAGCAGTACAAATGAACGCTGAAAAGGTTGTAACTTGGCATGACATCATAATTTTACCCACATAGCAACTTCTAAAGAGTTGAGAGGGTATCGGCAAAAACTGGATGCACTTTGTGTACAAATTGGACAATCTCTTTCGAAGTATGAGGGTTTCGGACGAAAACTCATCTATTACAAAGGGATTTCATTTTTAATAACTTATTTTAACACCAAACTTTTTGTGTGTTCAATATGCACCATTCAAAGGCACATTATCAATTTTTAACCCTTTCTGACTTCATTTGATATTTTCCATGCATTTAATGATTTATTTTGAGCTAAATGACCCTGAATTTGAAAAGCAGTACAAATGAACTCTGAAAAGGTTGTAACTTGGCATGACATCATAATTTCAGCACATAGCAACTTCTAAAGAGTTGAGAGGGTTACGACAAAAACTGGATGCACTTCGTGTCCAAATTGGACAATCTCTTTTGAAGTATAAGGGTTTCGGACGAAAACTCATCTATTACAAAGGGATTTCATTTTAATAACTTATTTTAACTCCATACTTCTTTTGTGTTCAATATGCACCTTTCAAAGATGCATCATCAATTTTCGACCCTTTCTAACTTCATTTGATATTTTCCATGCATTTAATGATTTATTCTGAGCTAAATAACCCTGAATTTGAAAAGCATTACAAATGAACTCTGAAAAGGTTATAACTTGGCATGTGATCATAATTTCAACCACATAGCAACTTCTAAAGATTTGAGAGGGTTACGGCAAAAACTGGATGCACTTCGTGTACAAATTGGACATTCTCTTTGGAAGTATGAGGGTTTCGAACGAAAACTCATCTATTACAAAGGGATTTCATTTTTAATAACTTATTTTAGGTCCATACGTTTTGTGTGTTCAATATGCACCATTCAAAGGCACATCATCAATTTTCAACCCTTTCAGACTGCATTTGATATTTTCTTGCATTTAATGATATATTTTGAGCTAGATGACCCTGAATTCGAAAAGCAGTAAAAATGAACGCTGAAAAGGTTGTAACTTGGCATGACATCATAATTTTACCCACATAGCAACTTCTAAAGAGTTGAGAGGGTATCGGCAAAAACTGGATGCACTTTGTGTACAAATTGGACAATCTCTTTCGAAGTATGAGGGTTTCGGACGAAAACTCATCTATTACAAAGGGATTTCATTTTTAATAACTTATTTTAACACCATACTTTTTGTGTGTTCAATATGCACCATTCAAAGGCACATTATCAATTTTCAACCCTTTCTGACTTCATTTGATATTTTCCATGCATTTAATGATTTATTTTGAGCTAAATGACCCTGAATTTGAAAAGCAGTACAAATGAACTCTGAAAAGGTTGTAACTTGGCATGACATCATAATTTCACCCACATAGCAACTTCTAAAGAGTTGAGAGGGTTACGGCAAAAACTTTGTGTACAAACTGGATGCACTTCGTGTACAAACTGTTACAAAGATACCATGCTAGAAAATGCATGCATGTCCTTCACATAGAAAGTGATGACGGTGAAGCCGGTCACATCCCAGAGTGGGATCTCGTGGTGTAAGACTTTTTCTGTGTGTTTGTCCCTTGCTTATGATTGCGCCGTAACCATGGATAATCTTCATCATTTAACAGGATGCTTGGGTCAATCTTCACTCTAAAGGAAGGGATTTCATGAAACTTTTCATAATCTTCTGACATGTCTGTCTTGTCCTACACTCCCACAATGTTTCTTTTCCCTGAAAGAACTATGTGGCGCTTTGGCTCATCGTATGATGTATTCGCTTTCTTATCTTTTTTTCTCCTCGGTTTGCTAGACATGTCCTTCACATAGAAAACCTGAGCCACATCACTGGCTAGGACGAATGAGTTGTCCGTCTATCCAAGATTGTTGAGATCCACTCTTGTCATTCGTACTGCGGGTCTACCTGTACCCCGCCTCCAGTATATTTGACCCATTTGCACCGAAACAAAGGGACGTTAAGATCAGGTCCATAGTCAAGTTCCCATATCTCCTCTATGTAACCATAATATGTGTCTTGAAAGTTAGTTGCATCATAGAGGACACCACTGTTTTGGTTGGTGCTCTTTTTGTCTTGAGAGATCGTGTAAAATGTATTCCCATTTATCTCGTACCCTTTAAAAGTCGTTATAGTCGAACTTGGTGTCTTGGCCAACCAGTACAGTTCATCTGGAACATCATTGTCATTGATGAGTTTTGGTTGCAACCAACCGGCAAAAGTCTCCATGTGTTTATGTTCAATCCAGGGGCCAGACTGCTCCAGGTTCTTGGACCGTACAAAATCCTTGTGTTCCTCCGTATATGGAATCACCAAGGTGGAATTTTGTAGAACCATGTAGTGTGCTTGAGTGAAAGAATGCCCGTCCATATTTATTTCTTCTTTCTTTCCTAATGTGCCTTTTCCACCTAGTCTCCCCTCATGCCGCAATTCAGGAAGACCAATCGGCTTATTGTCAGGAACAAAGTCAACACAAAACTCAATAACCTCCTCTGTTCCATATCCCTTGGCGATGCTTCCTTCTGGCCTAGCACGGTTATGAACATATTTCTTTAAGACTCCCATGAACCTCTCAAAGGGGAACATATTGTGTAGAAATACAGGACCCAGAATGTTAATCTCTTCGACTAGGTGAACTAGAACGTGCGTCATAATATTGAAGAAGGATGGAGGGAACACCAACTCGAAACTGACAAGACATTGGACCAGGTCATTCTTTAACCTTGGTAGGATTTCTGGATCGATTACGTTCTGAGAAATTGCATTGAGGAATGCGCATAGCTTCACAATGGATAATCGAACATTTTCCGGTAGAAGCCCCCTAAGTGCAACCGGAAGTAATTGCGTCATAATCACGTGGCAGTCCTGAGACTTTAGATTTTGTAATTTTTTCTCTGCCATATTTATTATTCCCTTTATATTCGACGAGAAGCCAGACGGGACCTTGATACTGAGTAGGCATTCAAAAAGATTTCCTTCTCTTCTTTCGTAAGAGCGTAGCTGGTAGGACCTTGATACTGCTTTGGAGGCATGCCATCTTTTTCGTTAATTCTTTGCTTGTCCTCCTGTGCCTCCGATGTATCTTTTGTCTTTCCATACACGCCAAAGAAGCCTAACAGGTTAACACAAAGATTCTTCGTAACGTGCATCACGTCGATTGCATTGCGGACCTCTAGGGCTTTCCAATATTCAAGTTCCCAAAATATAGATTTCTTCTTCCACATGGGTGCGTGTCCGTTGGCATCATTCGGAATAGATTGTCCGCCAGGACCCTTTCCAAAGATTACCTGTAAATCCTTGACCATATCAAATATATACTCACCAGTATGGAGGCTACGCTTCTTCCGGTTATCTGGCTCACCTTTGAAATGGTTGCCTGCCTTTCTTAAGATATGCTTGATAGGTAGAAATCGACGATGTCCCAGGTACACATTCTTCTTACATTTATCCAGATATATATTTTAAGTATCATCTAAACAGTGCGTGCATGCATTGTATCCCTTGTTTGTATGTCCTGAAAGGTTACTAAGAGTAGGCCAATCATTGATGGTTACAAACAGCAATGCTCGTAGGTCAATTTCCTTCTGTGTGTGCGCATCCCACACACATACACCTGGTTTTTTCCACAACTGTATAAGTTCATCAACTAGTGGCCTTAGGTAGACATCAATGTCGTTGCCGGGTTGCTTAGGGCCTTGGATGAGCACTTACATCATAATGAACTGCCGCTTCATGCACAACCAAGGACGAAGGTTGTAGATACATAGAGTCACGGGCCAGGTGTTGTGACTGGAGCTCTGCTCCCCAAAAGGATTCATGCCGTTTGTACTAGGACCAAACCATAAGTTCGTTGCGTCAGCGACAAAGTCCTCGAACTCCCTCTCAGTTTTTCTTCACTGTGACCCATCAGCGGGTGCTCTCAACATCCCGTCTTTCTTACGTTCTTCTTTGTGCCATCGCCACAACTTGGCATGCTCTTTGTTTTCGAACAAACTTTTCAACCATGGTATTATAGGAGCATACCACATCACCTTGGCAGGAACCCTCTTCTTGTGGCGTTCACCCTCCACATCACCAGGGTCATCGCTGGGGATCTTATAGCACAGTGCACCGCATACCGGGCATGCACCCAAATTCTCGTACTCCTCACCGCGGTAGAGGATGCAGTCATTAGGGCATGCATGTATCTTCTGCACCTCTAATCCTATAGGGAAGACAACCTTCTTTGCTTCGTACGTACTTTCAGGCAATTCGTTATCCTTTGGAAGCATCTTCTTTATCATTATCAGCAATTCTTGAAATCCCTTGTCAGTTACACCATTCTTCGCCTTCCATTGCAGCAATTCCAGTGTGGTACCCAGCTTTTTCTTGTCATCTTCACAATTTGGATACAATAATTTCTTGTGATCCTCTAATATGCATTTCAACTTCAACCTCTCCTTATCATTTTCGCAGTTTCTCTTTGCATCAGCAATGACCCGACCCAAATCATCAGCGGGCTCATCTGATGCCTCTTCTTCAGCTTCGCCCATTGATGCCTCTTCTTCAGCTTCCCCCATTGTTGTATTAGCGAAACGATAGTTGCCATCATCCTCTTCTTCTTCATTGTCTTCCATTATAACCTCTCTTTCTCTGTGCTTGGTCCAACAGCTATAGCCGGACATGAAACCGGACTTCAGCAGGTGGTAGTGAAGGGTTTTTGACGTAGAGTAATTCCTATCATTCTTACAGTCACGACATGGACAACACATGAAACCATTCTGCTTGTTTTCCTCAGCCACACAAATAAAATCATGTAGGCCATTAAGAAACCCTGGACTTAGTTGGTCATCGTACATCCATTGCCGGCTCATGTTCACTACACAACATCGAAGTGACCAAATTAATACAACTTCATCATCACATTACAACCAAAAGTAGAGCTAGCAGTGACCAAATGTTATTACTGCAAATAATAGATACTTATAGTTCATACATACATCTCATAAAACAACATACAACTATCTAAAACATGTAAATGCAACAACAAATGTGATCATAATCGCAACTAAAGTAACAATTGAGCCAACGTCATAATGATACTAAGCCTCTTTATCAATGGCATATTTTCTAATCTTTCTAAGCTTCAAGTGCATTCCAGCCACCTTGTTCTTGTGATCATTGACGATATCGGCAACATGCAACTCCAATCCCATCTTCTCATCTTCAGTTCTTTTCAATTTTTCTTTCAAATGATCAATTTCTTTTTCAGCTTGTGTTAATTTCTCGAGCAGAATTGCATAGTCGGTTGGAATTTCTGGTTCAACTACTTCCTATAGATAAAAACATCTATGTCAGTTTGGTGGCATAATTAATTGTCATAGACATTACATGATGTGTGAAATAGTTATAAAAGATAACGACATACGACATCTGAATCATAGACTGGATGAGGGCTGACGTGGGCGGATACCATAACCATGACACTATAGAATAACTAACAATAATACAAGTAAGTAAATCGTACACACAGCTATCTAAATCCTACAAGTAATTTTTTTTAAAAGGTTTTAAGAAGAACAAGAGGCTCACCAAGGTGGCCGGTGCCGCGATGAGACGGTGCGGACGATCGACGGTGGTTAGGACGGCCGGGGATGGGAAGGCACCAAATAAACCACACCTACACATATGCAACCTAACAAGTTAATTTGAGCTGAATTGCATATAAATCAAATAAACTCCCACATAATGATCACTCCTCCAAAACCTAGCTAAAAACCCACGAATCACATATCTTTGAGCATACCACAAGCTAATCTAGCAATGAGAGATGAAGGAGCAAAGTTGCTAACCTTTATGAACACTTGGATAGATGGGGTGACTTTAAATCTTGACAAATCCTTGGAAAAATGGAGGATGAGCTTCGAGCAAGAAGAAGAACAGGGGAGAAAACAGAGAAATGATCGAGCCCCTTCGATCGGCTGCAGACGAAGCGTATATGTAGGAACTCTTTAGTACCGGCTGGTGACACCAGCCGGTACTAAAGGTTGCCCTTTAGTACCAGTTGGTGTCACCAGCCGGTACTAAAGGTGCACGCGGGGCCCAAGTCTGACCAAAAGCCTGCCACGCCCCCTTTAGTACCGGCTCGTGACACGAACCGGTACTAAAGATCGCTCATGAGCCGGTACTAAAGGTTGCCTTGCTCCTAGCCGTTGGAGCCGGCACGAACCGGGACTAATACCGTCTTTAGTACCGACTCGTTACCAGACCGGGACTAATGCTTGGGATGAAAGGTCTATTTTCTACTAGTGATATGGACTATTGCTTTGAATCACGCATGTCTTAACATTCATGCCATGATTAGATTATATGAACAAGATTATGCTAGGTAGCATTCCACATGAAAAATTATTTTTTATCATTTACCTACTCGAGGACGAACAGGAATTAAGCTTGGGGATGTTGATACGTCTCCGTCGTATCTATAATTTTTGATTGTTTCATGCCAATATTCTACAACTTTCATATACTTTTGGCAACTTTTTATACTATTTTTTGGGACAAACATATTGATCTAGTGCCCAGTGCCAGTTCCTGTTTGTTGCATGTTTTTTGTTTCACAGAAAATCAATATCAAACGAAGTCCGAACGCGATAAAAACTTACGGAGATTTTTTTGGAATATATGTGATTTTTGGGAAAAAGAATCAACATGAGACGACGCCCAAGGAGGTCACCAGCCTTCTTGGCGTGATGCACACCCCTGGCCGCACGCTCAGGCCTTGTGTCCACCTATTAGGTCGGTTGGAGATCTCCTTTGGCCGCAAGAAATTTAGTTTTTGGATAAAGATCTCCTCAAAATTTCAGCCCGATCAGAATTACAAATCTCTGGATATTTAAGAAACGGTGAAAGGCCAGAATCGGAGAGCGTAGAAACAGATGGAAACAGAGAGAGAGATCCAGGAGGAGCTCTCGCCCCTCCGCTGCCATGGAGGCCATGGACCAGAGGGGAAACCCTTCTCCCATATAGGGGGAAGGCCAAGGAAGAAGAAGAAGGAGGGGGCTCTCTCCCCCTCTCTGCCCATGGCACCAGAACGCTGCCGGGGCCATCATCGTGACGACGATCTACTCCAACAACCCCGTCATCTTCACCAACACCTCCATCACCTTCCCCCATCTATCTATAGTGGTCCACTTTCCCGCAACCCGGTGTACCCTCTACTTGAACATGGTACTTTATGCTTCATATTATTATCCAATGATGTGTTGCCATCCTATGATGTCTGAGTAGATTTTTGTTGTCCTATTGGTTGATTGATGATCATGATTGGTTTGAGTTGCACGTTTTATTATTGGATCTGTCCTATGGTGCTCTCCGTGTCGCGCAAGCGTGAGGGATCCTTGCTGTAGGGTGTTGCAATATGGTTATGATTCCCTTATGGTGGGTGGCATGAGTGATAGAAACACAAACCCGAGTAAGTAGGTTGTTGCATATGGGAGTAAAGAGGACTTGATACCTTATAGTGCTATGGTTGGTTTTTACCTTAATGATATTTAGTAGTTGTGGATGCTTGCTAGAGTTCCAATCATAAGTGCATTTGATCCGAGTAGAGACAATTGCCTAGGGACAATTCCGCAACTCCTACCACCACTTTTCCACACTCGTTAAACTAGCTTAGTTGTTTCTTTATCTAAACATCCTCTAGTTTTTATTTACGTGCTCTTTATTATCTTGCAAACCTATCCTATCACACCTACAAAGTACTTCTAGTTTCATACTTGTTCTAGGTCAAGCAAACATTAAGCGTGCGTAGAGTTGTGTCGGTGGTCGATGGAACTTGAGGGAATATTTGTTCTACCTTTAGCTCCTCGTTGGGTTTGACACTCTTAATTATCGAGAAAGGCTACAATTTATCCCCTATACTTGTTGGTTATCAAACGACGAGAACAACTACGTCACCAAACTACAATTCTTCACCGCACTAAAGGGAATGCGCCAAGCACATCATGTCATCACAGACCGCATCGAGAACCTTGCCACCAACATACGTGAATCCGAGGAGCGAATGCGGGACTTCATGACAACACAAATGGACAAGCTCCATGCCTTGATGGTGAACTGCGCCTCATCAACCTCTACCGTAACTCGACGGCGCACCGCAAGTTGACACTCCTCCGAGGACTCCTCCGGCAAAATGCCTCCGCCTTGAGCTCGACCACAATAAAGTGACGCGTGTCGCCTCTCTCAAGACTCTAGAAACCCTTTCCACGAAGAGCCTCAAGGTTGACATCGCAAGCGTGACCACCGTCGCCAACAAGAGCAAGACGATCATGAGCATGATCGCCTACGTCACCTCCGTGAATAAGACCGGCACCGTGAAGAGCAAGCACGAGAGGCACAACGGGCGCTTCGTGACGCAACCTACATCGTGCAAGAACGCAACCGTCTAGATCATGAGGAACAAGAACCTCTGTGTCAAGAACATCAAGAAGCAGAAGCTCGCCAAGAGGAGCACCAAGAACGCCAACAACGGGTGCATCAACGATGTCAACAATACCAAAGGCAAGAGGAGCAATACGTTGATGAGCTCTCCCCAAGGCAAGAGCAATACCAACATGACAATAATGCACCTCCACATCAAGATGTGCGACCTCAAGGCAATACCGTTAACCACGTGGATGATCATGCTCCAAGGCAAGGCCAATGTCAACAAGAAAACTATGCTCTTCCACGACAAGGATATCGCAATAACAACAACAATGAAGAAAATCACTTTGGCAAGCTCAAGTTCACCATGCCCAAGTTCTCTGGAAGCAACGATCCCGAAGACTACCTTTCTTGGGCCCTCAAGGTCGACAAAATATTCCAGTTGCATGACTATGAAGAAGACAAGAATATTGCCATGGCCTCCCTCGAGTTCCAAGATTATGTGCCCATTTGGTGGGAACAAGTGATCGAGCATAGAAGAGAAAGAGGTGAACCCCCAATCAAAACTTGGGAACAAATGAAAGAACTCATGAGAGCGCGATTCGTCCCAACACACTATAATCACGATCTCTTCAAGAAACTCCAACTACTCAAGAAAGGCACCAAGTGGGTGGAAGAGCAATATCAACAAATTGAGAAGGACATGATAAGAGCAAATGTGAAGGAGGAGGATGAGAAAACTATGGCACGTTTCTTGAATGGTCTCAATTATCAAGTCAAGAAAATTGCGGATTTCAAATCCTACCCAACTTGCTCGAGCTAGTGCACCAAGACACGAAGGCGGAACGTCAAGTTGAAGAGGACTACAAGTACTCCAAGACCTCCTACAAGACCTACGGTGCAAATACACAAGCTACTCCCACTACGACTCCTTCTACATGCCCCCACGACAAAGGATGACAAGTCAAGCTATAAGGACAAGTCGTCTTCATCATACCGCAATGCCTCTAGAAGCAAAACAAGAGCGTCATCCTCTACACCAACACCGGATGACGTGAAAGCAAGCTCCATCAAGTGTTTAACATGCCAAGGCCGAGGCCACAAGATGCATGTGTGTCCCACAAGGAGAAACCGTGATACTCCAACATGACGGCTCCTATGACTCCATGAGTGAAGATGAGATGGAAGTTTTGGAACAAGTGGCCATGCATCGGAAAGTCAATGAAGATGAAGTCTCTCAAATGTTTTGTGACAACATTCTGAACCCGCTCTCATTTTTTCCAAGGTTTTGACTCCTCAACAACAACAAGACGAGGACCAACACTGCCACATCGCCCACACCAAGGCCGGTATCCAAGGGAGACTGTCAAGGTCAGCATTGATGGAGGAAGTTGCCATAATTTGGCAAGTGAAGAACTTTTCTCCAAGGTACACTTGACCAATAAAAAGCACCCTCGCCCCTACAATGTCCAATGGCTAAGTGACTCCGGCATATTACAACTCGACCACATCGTGCCTGTTTCCTTCAAGAACGGCGCTTACAAAGACACCTTGGAGTGTGATGTGGTGCCCATGTCCATTTCCCATCTCCTCCTTGGGAGACCTTGGCAATTTGACCGTGGCGCATTACACAATGGGCGCCCAAATCAATATAGCTTGAAGATGAAGGGCACCGAATATGTGCTTCCCCCTATGTCTCCAAGTCAAGTGATCGCCGACAAGCCAGCTTCGTCCCATCATGGAGAGAAAAGTGAGAGAGTGATCCACCTCAAAGCGATTGAGATCCACAAGACAAATTTGAGTGACTCCATGATGAGGGACATGAGTGACCTATTACTATTTCCCACCAAAAGAGATTCGAGGGATGTGAGAGAGATCCCATCGACCGTCCTTCACAACGTGATAGTGTGCAAGGATGATTTTACCTGGCCTAACCCTTCACAACATCTTCCTCCTGTGCTATCTCAATTGTTTCAAGAATTCCAAGATGTGTTCCCCGATGAGCTACCTCCGAGAGTACCACCAAAACGAGGGATCGAACACTGCATTGGCCTCATCCTCGGCACACCGCTTCCCAACAAGGCTCCTTACCTTGTCAATCCCGACAAAACAAAGGAGATACAAAGGAAAGTCCAAAACTCCTAGATAAAGGGCATGTTCATGAGAGTTTGAGTACTTTTGCAGTTCCGTGATCCTAGTTCCTAAACACGATGGTAGTATGCATATGTGTTCCGATTGGCGCCCCATAAATGCTATCACCATTCGCTACCTTCACCCTATCCCACGCTTAGATGATATGCTAGATGAACTTAGTGGTGCCACTATATTTTCCAAGATAGACATGAAAATGGTTACTACCAAATTCGCATACAAGAGGGTGATGAGTGGAAGACCGCTTTCAAAACTAAATTTGGTCCCTATGAATGGCTAGCGATGCCCATGGGCTTATCCGAAGCACCGGGTATGTTCATGCGCATGATGCATCATGTGTTGCGCCCCTACATTGTGTATTGTGTTGTGGTCTACTCTGATGACATCCTTGTTTTTAGCAAATCTCTAGAACCATACGCCACACATGTTAGAAACTTTGTGCTAACATGGAAATATGCATTTTTTATTGTGGAAAAAGTTGTTCTCCTAGAATTTGTGGTTTACTCAAAGGGTGTCCATGTTGATGAGTCTAAGATTGAGGCAATCAAACATTGGCCAACTCCAACCAATTTGCGACAAGTGTGTAGCTTCTTAGGTCTAGCGGGTTTTTACCGTCGCTTTGTGAAAGAGTTCAACACTATTTCTACTCCTCTACATGCTTTGAGCAAGAAAAATGCACCGTTTGTTTGGTGACCATCCCAAGATACCGCTTTCCATGAACTTAAGAATTTGCTTACTCATGCACCTTTGCTTGCCTTGCCCAACTTTGACAAAACTTTTGAAGTTCATTGTGACGCTAGTGGTAATGGCATAGGAGGTGTGCTTATGCCAGAGAAGCGCCCAATAGCATATTTTAGTGAGAAACTTTCCGGCGCTCAACTCAATTATCCTATATATGACAAGGAATTGTATGCTTTGGTGAGAGTTTTACAAGCTTGGGAACATTACTTGCGACCGCATGAATTTGTCATTCATACCGATCATGAAACTATCAAGTACCTAAGGGCCAAACTAAGTTGAACAAACGACATACTAAATGGAGTGAATTTATTTAGTCTTTCTCGAAAATGCATGCTTGTTGCTCAACCTATATTGAACGTTGTTGTGTTTGAGCACATAAAAGACTTGTATGAGCATGATGATTCTTTTGCTATTCTTTATGCTAATTGCAAATTGAAAAATTCTTGAGAGAACTACTACATGAAAGATGGATATCTTATACGTGCTTACAAACTTTGCATTCCAAAGTCCTCTCTTCATTTGTTACTTTTTCAAGAGGCACACTGTGGAGGCCTAATGGGTCGATTTGGGCGTGACAAGACATATGCCACCCTCTCCGACAAGTTCTATTGGCCAAAAATGCTTCGCGATATTGCCTGCTTCACCAACCGATGCTCTACATGCCGCAAAGCTAAGTCACAAGCTAAATGCCATGGTCTTTACATGCCTCTTCCTATTCCATTCCAATCTTGGGAGGATATTAGCACATATTTTGTGCTTGGATTGCCACGAATTAAAGATGGCCATGATTCCATCTTTGTTGTTGTGGATCGGTTTTCCAAAATGACTCATTTCATTCTTGTCACAAGATCGACGATGCTTCACATATTGCAAATCTCTTTTGTAGGGACATCTTACGCCTACATGGAGTACCAAAGAAAATTGTCTGAGATCATGATGTCAAGTTCTTGAGCTACTTTTGGAAGACCCTTTGCACCCAGCTCGGCATCAAGTTACCTTTGTCTTCGGCTACCATACACAAACTGCTGGCCAAACAGAGGTGACGAACCGGACACTTTGAACTTTCATCCTCATGTTGATCAAGAAGAACATCAAGTAATGGGAAGATTGCCTCCCCCATTGCCAAGTACGCCTACAATCGTGGACGACACATCACCACCAACAAGTCTCCCTTCGAGGTGGTCTAAGGCTTCAACCCATTATCCCCATTGGACATTCTTATGCTACAACTACAAGAACATGTCAACATGGATGCAACTGCAAGGGCAAGCTATCTCAAGAAAATTCATCAAGATACGAGGAACACCATCGAGTGCCAAGTGGAACACATCACCACCAAGCGCAACATCAACAAACATCCCATGGTGTTCGAACCTAGTGACCTTGTGTGGCTACATATCCAGAAGGAACGCTTTCCCAATGAGTGCAAGTCCAAGCTACAACCTCGAGCCGATGGGCCATTCAAGGTGTTGGAGCGTTACAACAACAATGCCTACAAGATCGACATTCCGCACGAAAAGTACAACATGAGCAACACCTTCAATGTCGCGGACCTCTCCCCTTTCCATGGTGATGAAGATCTTGATCCGAGGTCGGATCCCTCCCAATGGGGGAGATGATGCGGAGCATCCCATGAGCACCACCATGGACCCATCACCAACACCTAAAGCTACAAAAGTACCCATGACGAGAGCCCCGCACATGCCATTGCAAACTAGGTGACATCCCTCCTTTATGATTCTCCCTTTGATGCTCTAGGAATGGGGATGCTACCTCAAGCGGAGACCCTTTATGTGATTAGGTACTATGGAGATGATCTATAAGATGCTCAGAGTGAAGACCAAGCCACCATGAAGACGGATCCAAAGACGCGAGGACACGAGGACCAAGGGAAGGCAAGATCACATCCCACGCCCCGGACATCCGGCCCCCATCCCGGACATCCGACACCTGGGGACCCCCATAGTGCCTAGGCCAAAGCTACAACGCCGGACATCCGGGCCCTTCCCGGACATCCGGCACAATCTCGGAAATGCGGGCACCAGACCCGAAAATCCAGCGTGCCCGTGTCCAGGTCTGCTGGAAACGCCCCTGCTAGTCGGGACATCCGGGACCGGATCCCAGACATCCGCCCCCCTCTAAAGTTGTCACGGTGAAGATGCGATCATATCCTTATTTTGGCATGGGTGCTTCGACAGGGATAGCATCACATCTCGTCATGTTGCAAGAATGGATATCATTACAAGTACATGTACAAAAGAGATGAGTATATGGAATTTTCTTACACTCGCCACGAGCTCTGTCAAAATCACATCAATTCAACAACATACTCAAACAGCATACAAAAGAACAGGGTCCGACTACGGGCGAAATCAAACGATAAAATGACATCCATCCTTGCTATCCCAAGCTGTCGCCTGGAACCCATCCTAGATTGATGAAGAAGAAGAACTCCAAATCAAACAAGCAACACGCTCACGTCAAATCATCGCGTTACCTGTACCTACAACTATTGTTGTAGTAATCTGAGCCACAGGGACTCATCAATCTCATCTCCAAGGGTATCAAGACTAGCAAAGCTTAATGGGTGAGGTATGGTTAAGTGGTGAGGCTGCAGCAAGCGAATAAGCATTTATTTGAGTGGCTAACTTACAAATACATAAATTAAAGTATGGTGGTCTATGCATAAAGGACGTGAACTAGTAATGATCACTAATTGATCCTGAACACCTACTTACGTCAATCATAAACCCACCGTGTTCTCTCTCGGATAAGGACTCACGAGAAGAGACAATCATGGTTATGCACACAGTTCATGTATTGTATTTGAGTTTACTTCAAGTTTACTATGACCGGGTGTTAAACACAGTTTCCAAGTTTACCACATAACTGCGGGCATGGCTTTCCAAAAGATTTAACCCTGCAGGGGTGCTCCAACTCATCCATCACAAATTAACCACACACCATGAGAATAACCTCGACCACGGATCTCGTGATCTTCATAGGCAATTCCATAGGAAGACCACACCTCTAGATAGCCCAACGTAAAATGGAACTCCTCATGCAAGACATTCGAGAAAGGCAAAACAAATCTAGCAAGGCCACCCGGCGTGTCGACGATCCCGATAGGATCCGCGTATCTCGTTCTCAGGACACGACGGATGAGCGATGGTTACTAACACCAATCACCGAGTTGCCACGGGTAGAGTTAATAAGCTGCTCTAGGTAGGACCAACACTCAAGAGGAGCACTGGCCCGGGTTGTTGATTAAATTATCCGCAGGTGCTGGGGGTCCCTATAAAATTTTATTAGTTATTAGGTAAATGTAGTACCAATGTTAGGCCTTGCCAGACAAGCTTTATCCTAAAACGAAAATGAAGGGGTCCCCATAACAACCCTGAGCATGTTAGGAGCGCTCAATTATGGAACATAACACCGGTTCACAAGTAACTAGGGGTGACAAGAGCGGAACAAAACATCGAGAAAAAGGCCAAGCCTTCCACCTTTAACCAAGTATATATGTGCATTAAATTAAGTAGCAGTAATATTGTGATAACAAAAGAATGTCCATGTTGACACATGGAAGCAATTGCACCAGCAGCTAGAAAAGCTATAAGAAGGGCTAAGCAAGCGGTAACATAGCCAAACAAAGATTTGCTGGGATGTGGAGGGGTTAGAGGGTTATCATGGCAATGTTGGGAGGCTTGACAAAAAAGTGGTAGGTAGCAAGACATAACGATAAAATGGGGACTTCTAGCATGACAATGCTAGTTGTGGTATATAGGGAAATGTGTCATCTTGCCTGAGATCCTGCTTGGAAGAAGAACGAGTCCATGAAGAAGATGAGCGAACGTAGTCGAACGAATCCTCACATTTCGAACGTTATCGGAACTCTATTGAGAAGAAGCAATCCAAAAACAACAATCAACACAAGACACACCACAACATCTGCATGACATGATGCGCAACCAAATATGATGCATGTCTGGTTAAATATGCAACGCATGGCATGGCATGGCAAGAACAAGAAACAACCTTTACACATTAAATGAAGCTTAATATGCAACATGTTGCAAATTGACGAAACTCCACGGTCGAATTATTTAGTTCATTCTCGTTTAGGTACATGAAAATATTAAATGTTGTTAAACATCGCAAGAGATGAAGCATAAGTAAACTACGTCACCTAGGCACTTTAAATGAGGCAGGAAGCAACATATAGCATTTTTGAAATGACCCCACATGCATATTATGAATTTGGTATATATATGTCCTAACACAATTTTATATTTATTAAACATGGAAAGAAAGTGTGGCATGAGATTCTACCTGTTTTTCTAGTCAAGTTACGTATGTAAAACATTTGCAACGGAGCTATGGTTAATTAGCTACGAAATAAATCATTTTAGCATGGCATATACGCAAATTGCATGAAAACAGCAAGTTAAACATTTTAAACATATGAGAGAGTTGGATATTGTGAATCTACACGAAATTCTAGTCATTTTACATGTATAACGTTTTTACATATGATGCACGGTTAATCAGTTATGAGCCTCTCAAAAACAAGCATTTTTCTGTAATTATAATGTCCAAGATAAATTGACAAAAACAGGATAAAGGAAAAGACGACTATGGGCCGAATGTCCTAGAACTGGGCTAGACGGATCGGGCGCAAGATAGCAAAAATGTGCCCAAGGCGTTACTTAGCAACAGGGAGGCAGCCTCAGGCCCAGATGATGGAGCGGCTGGCTATGGACTGGGTCGAGCGGTAGCCCACCTCCGAGGGCGGTCAACGGCGGGGCTGGGCCTTGGCGCGCAGGCGGCCCATGCGGGCGATGCGCTGGGGCGCTCGTCCTTGACCTCCTGCCCAACGCAGGGAGGCAGGGCGGCGGCGGCGGTGCCCGTCGTGGCCGCTGACAAGGGAGCGCGGGGCGAGGGGAAACGACGGATCCAGCTCGGCGGGGCCCGAACCTGGCCGGAGGATGACGGCAGGCAGCAACTCGGGGACCGACAGTGGAGCTCCTGCAGGGGAGAGTGAGAGGGCAAGGTGAGAGAGATCGCGGGGAGGAGGAGAAGAGAGGCACGACAGCGGGGCTCATCTACGGCGGCGGCGGTGACTCTGCGGCGAGGGGCCGGTGGTGGTCTTGGCCGCGGGGATGGCGCGGGGGGTTGCGGAGGCGAGGCAAGTCGGGCGCCATAGGAACTCCCGCTTGGAGCTTGGGGCCGGGCCCAGATGGGCTGCGGCGGGCCTGGCGCGGGGAGGCTACTAGCGGCGGCTGAGAGGAGGCTAGCGTCGCAGATCCCGAGGAAGAGGGTTAGGGATCCAAAATTGGACGAATAGGGGTCTATTTATACTAATTAGGGCTAGGGTTAGGGTTTTCATCCTTTTTTGGGCCATAGGCTCTCAATCCGACGGTCCAGAAGCAGAGGGGGGCTAGGTGGGCTGCGGTGGCTGTGTAGATGGGCTAGGTAGAGATGAGAGGGAGGTTTGCAGCTCGTGACAACGGTTTTAAACACCGAAAAACGTCCGATGAATTACCGATGATGGTGCCACGAGCGCGTGCGTGTGTGGTTTGTCTCGAAGTGGTTGACGACACGAACGGAGAGAACTGGAGACTACGAACGGATGCAAGTTTTCAAAAATGAGTGATGATGCTATGCAGATGATGCGAATGATGTGATGATGAATGTGACAACCAAACGAATCGCACGACAATAATGGAATAAAAGGGGAATCTTCTGGAGCGTCGGTCCTGGGCTATTACAACTCTCCTCCACTACACGAAGATCTCATCCCAAGATCTAGAATGAGAAGGGGAAGAGAAAGAGCAAGAGCTAAAACTTAGTTGCTTCTCTGACAAACGAGTGAAACCACATGAACTTGAAGGATTGCAAGAGATGAAGAATGACACAATGCACAAGCAAGAATTCACACGAAATTTCAGCAGCACTTCGGTAGGAAAGAGAGGCATAACTTGATAAGAAGGAAACTAACTTGAACAAAAGACATAACACTCCGGCTAATTGGAAAGCATGGAAATAACATGATCTTATCAAACTAGATGTGAGTTAAAAAGAGCAACACCACAATGCCTCCGGAACAAAAGAATGGAAGCTCGATCTTTGAAGAGAAGAGAACGGAGAATAAAATGACAACTTCTACCACCATTCAATTGAAAAGCATCTTACAAGAAGAAATTGAACGGAGTTGTTGAAAAATCAACAACGAAAAGAACAAGGTTGTTGTGGACTTATGTAAAACATCTCAAAATTATGAGGTGACAACCGGCCACTGACAAAACGAGGCTTGCTTGGGAGCTAAAGGGATTAACAACTTCTTTCGCCAAGAAGAGGAGGATAAAACATGGATCATTTATGACACCATGATAGCAACAATCCTTAGGAATTTCTTTAGGTGAAATCCAACCCAAGATAACCCCGAGAAGATATGATGGGTTTACTTATGTCATTCTTGACAATTTTCCTTCGAGACTCCTCATAATCAAGAATTAATAACACCATCTCAAAAGACAATGGACAAGTAATTGAGCTTAGAAAACCACTACAAAGAACACTTCAGCACCTCCAACAAGAATCTTGAAGACCACTTTGAGAAGAATTACATCCTTAACAAACCACCATGAAGAAGAATCGAGATGAACTCCGGAATGAAAGGAGGAAACTTGACATTGAAGGTAGAAAAATAACAAGATTGAGACCTTGCTATGAATTAGATGAAGCCTAGCAACAAGATACTTGAGAAAACTAGGAACTCCGGAAAAGGAAGGATGAGAATACTAGAAATCGAGAATTTGATATCATGAACAACTCCAGAAGAAGGATTGAAATCACTTGGATGAAACAAGAATACGAATTATGATATGCCTATCCGTCATCAAGTTAGATTGATGACAAGCAATGGATTTCGCACACCACTTATTCTAGTTGCACAGAATTGAAGAGAAAGAGAGAGATCACAAACTTGAAAAAGTCTTGCACGAGAACACCGGTTAGAAGTCACAACGAATGAGGATACTATGATTGAACGAAGATACATGGGAACGAAGAGATCACGATCCACCTAATGGAAAACTTCAAAAGGCACTAGAATAATTGAAATGCAAAAGAAGGGACAACAATTGAGAAGAATTTGAGAACGAAAGCTAAAAGCTGAGAACAAAGAAATCTTCTGAAATGATGGCCTTCGGAGGATCAAGGAATGAAAACAACTCTGAATGCACCAGATAGATATGGAAAGAATTACTCATGATTGAAAAAAAATTGAGATGATAGCAACAACCTGAAACCATAAATCTCTAGGAGAATGGATTAAAATTTAAGAGAACTGTCCTTCAGTCTTCAATGCAGAGAATGATGACGAGAAACAACACCAGGAATTACTGAGACACTACAGAATAACGAATAAAGAAGGTTGAGCCAACAATGAAAATAATTCGAAGCAATCATGAAGAAGGAATATGACTGATGAAAATCATTCTTACGTCATATTAGAAGAGAAGTTGAGAACATCTCCGGAAAAGATTAGAAGAGCCAGGTAAGATCCTGAGGAAAAAGTTTGTGGGTTATGGGCCCACTGAAAAGAAACCACCATTGAAATGAATGCTTAGAAATAGAGATTACACCGGTACAGACGAAAACTTGAAGAGGTGAGAACCTCAAAATAATTTGGAAGGACTGAAAGAAAACATGAATCTTCTAGATTTCATCAACACTCCGGATAGAACATAGAGGGATGAATTAATAAGAGAGGCTTGATGAGAATTCGAACACACAAAGCATTTAATGAATGAAAAAGATATGATGAACATCGAGATCTAGAATTGAATCCACCGGAGAAGAATAACAACGAGACCAAGGAATATGAGGATAGATCTTGATATAGGAACTCTTGAGAATCTCCACAAGAAATCACCAGAGACAATAGGAAGAAAAAATGGCGAAGCATCAATGAAGATAAAGGCACTTGGATGATAATTTAACACCTAAAGAAAAGGGTGGGAGGGAGGGAAAAACAAAGACAACTTGGAACAGATGGAATGAACTCCAGGAAAGAATAAGAGGATTGACCTTGCAATTATTGAAAGGACTGAATTCACTTGAAAAGAGCACACCGGATGAAAAGAATTTCATGACAACTCCAGTTGAACAAAGGATTAGCATTCCTGTAAAATATGAGAACACTACTTAGAAAAGATATGAAATCACCACTTGACATCGAAGCAACTCGAATTACCATATACAAAACAAAACAAAGGATGGGACTTACGAAACAAGCCGGACAGAGATTCCGCTCGATATTTTCGTGGTAAGGTTCGCACGGGCTCGATCTTATAGTAGACATCATGTAAAAGGCAATGCACACGAGATACGAAGCGTCCCCGAGTCATAGCAAGCTACAAGGATTCTTTAAGACACAACGAGAATCACTGTAAGAAAGACTGTGAACAAACGAATCCACTCGATGTCGAACCCCAACGTCACATCACCATTTGCTGAAAGATAGCCTAGGTAAGTACTTGAATTCCCACCTAAGAACTCCTGAAATGTTCCGGTTATGCAATCGGATCCATGTATACAAGGACCAAAATCCATCACTCAACTCCTAACAATAATACTACGCTCCAATGTAACACATCCGTCAACACATAACCAGAGGTCTCGGAAACTCATCTACCTCAGACCCTCGAAAACACAACGATACTAAGAATGGCAGTACATCCGAACTCTCTCCACCAGTACTGGTGATGCCAGACTCCTCTCGCCACTACTAGTATTGAAGCAATTTCGAACATACTCCATCCTGAGGTACTAAGGAATCTGAACGATAACAATGTGTGAATAATCCCTTGGAGCTCTACTCCTCGATAACAGGAGGCACCAAGTATAGAACTCCATCACATCGGCATCATAGAGATTCTAAAATACCCACATGATCTTAAATTAATTTGAGTGAGAAGAGGGTAGAATCAAAATTCCTAAGTCGAATACCTCACTAGAGTATAGAAGAGGAGTAAAAGAAACCTACTCTCCGATATATAACTAGACTCAAAATAGTTTTTCACTAGACTCGACTTGACCAAGTTCGATCAATCAAGGGGGCTCCTAGGTCGGTACAAGCTCTGGTACCAACTTGTCACGCCCAAGATGCAATCCTATCCTTATTTTGGCACGGGTGACTCGACAGGGATAGAATCACATCTCATCGTGTTGCAAGAATGGATATCATTACAAGTACATGTACAGAAGTGATGAGTATATGGAATTGGCTTACACTCGCAACAAGCTACATAAAGATCACATCAATACAACAACATACTCAAACATCATACAAAAGAGCAGGGTTGGATTACGGATGAAATCAAATGGTAAAATGACATCCATCCTTGATATCCCAGGTTGCCGCCTGGATCCCATTCTAGATTGATGAAGAAGAAGAACTCCAAATGAAACAAGCATCATGCTCACATCAAATCATCGTGTTACCTGTACCTCCAACTGTTGTTGTAGTAATCTGTGAGCCACAGGGACTCAGGAATCTAATTTCCAAGGGTATCAAGACTAGCAAAGCTTAATCGGTGAGGTATGGTTAAGTGGTGAGGCTACAACAAGTGACTAAGCATTTATTTGAGTGGCTAACTTACGAATACAGAAATTAAAGTATGGTGGTCTATGCATAACAGACGTAAACTAGTAGTGATCACTAAGCGATCCTGAACACCTACTTACGTCAATCATAACCCCAACGTGTTCTCTCTCGGATAAGGACTCAATAGAAGAGACAGCCACGGTTATGCACACAGTTTGTGTATTTTATTTGTGTTTACTTCAAGTTTACTATGACCGGGTGTTAAACAAAGATTCCAAGTTTGCCACATAACCGCGGGCAGGACTTTCCGAAAGATTTAACCCTGCAGGGATGCTCCAACTCATCCATCACAAATTAACCACACGTCATGAGAATAACCTCGACCACGGATCTCGTGATCTTCATAGGCAATTCCACAAGAACACCACACATCGAGATAGCCCGAAGTAAAACGGAATTCCTCACGCAAGACATTCGAGAAAGGTAAAACAAATCCAGCAAGGCCGCCCGGCGTGTCGATGATCCTGATAGGAGCCGCATATCTTGTTCTCAGGACACGACGGATGAGCGATGGTTACCACGCCAATCACCGAGTTGCCCCGGGTAGCGTTAATAAGCTGCTCTGGGTTGGACCAACACTCATGAGGAGCATTGGTCGGGTTGTTGATTAAATTACCCGCGGGTGCTGGCAGGTCCCTATGAAATTTTATTAGTTATTAGGAAAATGTTGTATCAATGTTGGGCCTTGCCAGACAAGCTTTATCCTAAAATTAAAATCAAGGGGGTCCCCATAACAACCTCGAGCATGTTAGGAGTGCTCAATTATGGAACATAACACCGATTCACAAGAAACTAGGGGCAGCAAGAGGGGAACAAAACATCGAGCAAAAGGTGAAGCCTTCCATCTTTAACCAACTATATATGTGAATTAAATTAAATAGCAATAATATTTTCATAAAAAAAGAATGTCCATGTTGACACATGGAAGCAATTGCACCTGCAGCTAGAAACGCTATAAGAAGGGCTGAGCAAGCAGTTACATAGCCAAACAAAGGTTTGCTGGGATGTGGAGGGGTTAGAGGCTTATCATGGCAATGTTGGGAGGCTTGACAAACTAGTGGTAGGTAGCAAGACATAACGATAAAATCAGGACAACTAGCATGGCAATGATAGTAGTGGTATCCAGGGAATTGTGTCATCTTGCCTGAGATCCTGCTTGGAAGAAGAATGAGTCCATGAAGAAGATGAGCCAAGGTAGTCGAACGAATCCTCACATTCCGAATGCTATCGGAACTCTATCGAGAAGAAGCAATCCGGAAACAACAATCAACACATGGCACACCACAACATATGCATGACATGATGTGCAACCAAATATGATGCATGTCCAGTTAAATGTGCAATGCATGGCATGGCATGGGAAGAACAACAAACAACTACTACACATTAGGTGAATCTCAATATGCAACAGGTTACAAATTGACAAAACTCCATGTTTGAATTATTTAGTTCATTCTCATTTAGGTACATGACAATATTAAATGTTGCTAAACAATTCAAGAGGTGAAGCATAAGTAAACTACATCACCTAGGCACTTTAAATGAGGCCGAAAGCAACATATACTATTTCTGAAATGACCGCACATTCATATTATGAATTTGGTCCAGATCTATCCTAACACAATTTATGTTTATTAAACATGGAAATAAAGTGTGGCATGAGATTCTGCATGTTTTTCTAGTCAAGTTACATATGTAAAACATTTGCAACGGAGCTACTATTAATTAGCTACGAAATAAATCATTTTAGCATGGCATATACGCAAATTGCATGAAAACAGCAAGTTAAACATTTTAAATATATGTGAGAGTTGGATATTGTGAATCTACATGAAATTCTAGACATTTTACATGTATAATGTCTTTACATATGATGCACGGTTAATTAGTTATGGGCCTCTCAAAAACACGCATTTTCTGTAATTATGATGTCCAGGATTAATTGACAAAACGTGAGAAACAAAAAAAATGACTATAGGCCGAATCTCTTGGAACTGGGCTACACGGAGCGGGTGCAAGATAACAAAAATGTGCCCAAGGCGCTATTAAGCAACAAGGTGGCAGGCTGGCTTTGCTCACCTTAGTGGGCCTCGGGCCCAGATGGTGGAGTGGTTGGCTGTGGAGTGTGTCGGGCGGCAGCCCACCTGCGAGGGCGGTCAACAGTGGGGCAGGCGGCCCATGCGGGCGACCCACTGGGGTGCTGGGCCTCCCCGCATGGGCCGCTTATGTGTCGAGGGCCAGCCCTGCCATTGACCACCCTCGCAGGTGGGCTGCCCCCCGACCCACTCCACAGCCAGCCGCTCCACCGTCTGGGCCCGAGGACCACTAAGGTGAGCAAAGCCAGTCTGCCTCCATGTTGCTAAAGAGCGCCTTGGGCACACTTTTGCTATCTTGCGCCCGATCCGTGTAGCCCGGTTCCAGGAGATTTGGCCCATAGTCGTTTTTTTCCTTTCTCATGTTTTCGTCAATTAATCCTGGACATTATAATTACAGAAAAATGCATGTTTTTGAGAGGCTCATAACTAATTAACCGTGCATCATATGTAAAAACATTATACATGTAAAATGACTAGAATTTCGTGTAGATTCACAATATCCAACTCTCACATATGTTTAAAATGTTTAACTTGCTGTTTTCATGCAATTTGCATATATGCCATGCTAAAATGATTTATTTCATAGCTAATTAACCGTAGCTCCGTTGCAAATGTTTTACATAGGTAACTTGACTAGAAAAACATGTACAATCTCATGCCACACTTTATTTCCATGTTTAATAAATATAAAATTGTGTTAGGACAGATCTGGACCAAATTCATAATATGCATGTGTGGTCATTTCGGAAATGCTATATGTTGCTTCCGGCCTCATTTAAAGTGCCTAGGTGATGTAATTTAATTATGCTTCACCTCTTGCCATGTTTAACAAAATTTAATATTGTCATGTACCTAAACGAGAATGAACTAAATAATTTGAACATGGAGTTTCATCAATTTGCAACCCGTTGCATATTGAGCTTCACTTAATGTGTAGTAGTTGTTTGTTGTTCTTGCCATGTCATTCCATGTGTTGCATATTTAACCGGACATGCATCAAATTTGGTTGTGCATCATATCATGCATATGTTGTGATGTGTCGTGTGTTGATTGTTGTTTCCGAATTGCTTCTTCTTGATAGAGTTCCGATAGCGTTCGGAATGTGAGGATTCGTTCGACTCCGTTCGCTCGTCTTCTTCATGGACTCGTTCTTCTTCCAAGCGGGATCTCAGGCAAAATGACACATTCCCTTGGATACCACTACTATCATTGCCATGCTAGATGTCCTGATTTTATCGTTATGTCTCGCTACCTACCACTTGTTTGACCAGCCTCCCAACATTGCCATGATAAGCCTCTAACCCCTCCACATCCCAGCGAACCTTTGTTTGGCTATGTTACCGCTTGCTCAGCCCTTCTTATATCGTTTCTAGCTGCAGGTGCAATTGCTTCCATGTGTCAACATGGACATTCTTTTGTTATCACAATATTATTGCTACTTAATTTAATGCACATATATACTTGGTTAAAGGTGGAAGGTTTGGCCTTTTGCTCGTTGTTTTGTTCCGCTCTTGCTGCCCCTAGTTACTTGTGAACCGGTGTTATGTTCCATAATTGAGATTTCCTAACACGCTCAAGGTTTTTATTGGGAACCCCTTGATTTTTGTTTTAGGATAAAGCTTGTCTGGCAAGGCCCAACATTGGTGCTACATTTGCCTAATGGCTAATAAAATTGCATAGGGACCTGCCGGCACCCGCGGATAATTTAATCAACAACCCGTGCTAGTGCTCCTCATGAGTGTTGGTCCAACCTAGAGAAGCTTATTAACACTACCTGGGGTAACTCGATGATTGGCGTGGTAACCATCACTCATCCGCCATGTCCTGAGAATGAGATACGCGGCTCCTATCGGGATAATCGACACGCCAGGTGGCTGTCGGGACCTCGATCCTAAGTCATATCATTCCATACTGTAACAAGCCACATCACTTTGCGGCCTCATGCACGCTACTCCACGGCTGCAGCCTTACCTTGGCCGGGACCATTTGTGTCTTTTGGCTCACGTATGTGAACATGTCGCTGGCAATCACACAACAAAGAACCCAGGCCGACATGACTAGTCATAGAACCCAAGTGGCACATCCGTACGGAAACAGGCATACATAACCCAACAATGCAGGTGTCAGCCTCAAGCGTGTGTAGACGAGTCATAGCAAGCTACAAGGACTCCATTACGTCGCGAGACACGAATGTCATCACTGCACGTAGACGAGTCGTAGCAGGCTACAGGGACTCCATTACACTGCGAGACATTTCCCCGAAGGGACAAACACAGCAGCAAAGAAGGATACATGCTGGTCAATCAATGTGTCCGGAGCAGTAGCAAGCTACCACCGCTCGGTGGAAGCACAAAGAGGCAGTTTCCCGTAAAGAGTACTACTAAAGGCACACGACTAGGTGTCGGATCCCATACATACCGTTGCACGTCACACGTACGCACGACATGCTCGATATGCATAGATACAACTATGGCATCACAACATAACCATACAACAACATGACTTTTATTTAAGAGGCTTAGACGAGCCTTGCATAATATGTTCTTATAGATAGGGTTCACATGACCCGACACTCAAGTCATACAAACAAAGTCATACAACCCAGCGGAAACTTAAGCTGTCTGAGTACAGACGGCGAAAATAGAAAAGAGGCACACGGCCTGACTATCTACAGCCCACCACACGGGCAAGATCGTAGCTGGGACACCAGCTATTCGGCATCGTCAACGTCTAGATAGAACCCACCTGATGGGTCCTGGTTCTCTTCTGCAACATTTATTAAACAAGGATGAGTACAATCATACTCAGCATGTCTTTAAAAGAGACCTAGTCTATTTATGCTCATGTATCGACAAGGGGGTGGTGGAGTTCATGCAGAAATGCCAGCTTTGACTCATGGCTATCCTACACTACTCAATGTTAACCCTTTGTTAATATTTTAAGTATCGCACTCGATTCCACTAACTCCACAACAATACACCACCATGGATTCATCTTCCTATCTTGGAAGAGTGCCATCCACGGTACTCACACTTGTCTTGATATTTTTAGAAGTATCAATTTGATTATGTATGAACAGCATAAGTTCTCCAAGTAGTCCATATCCGATGACGCGGCTATTCGAATAGTTTCATACCCTGCAGGGGTGTACTTCTTCACACATGCTCTCGCCACTTATCGCTGTGTGCCATAAACCACACACCTCGGCAACCTTCAAGCGGATGCCCAGCGAGGGAGTCGGCCACGACCGTCAATCACATAAGACCTCTAGTCCAGGCTATCGCCTATTTGAGACTGAACCCGCACGGAAGTCCGGCCAAAGTTTCCGCTACGGTCCTAAAGGATGTGAGTAGGGTTCCCAAGCCCACCATTTGGGTGACCCTTGGTACACCATGCCACTGCCTACCGCGTCGTAACCCACCCCGAGGGTCAGCGCTACGCACGGCCTCCAGCATGCTATAAACACTAGAAACTACTTGCAACTCCTGGACTAAGGACTAAGCGACTGATAAGTCGAGAGGGGTCGAGTTACCGGAACCCAATGTGTGGTAGTAACTAGTCTGGGATCACAAACACGGAACCCAGTTCCTAAGATCGGTCCCAATGAGACAACCCACTATGTACTCCTACATAGCCTCTCATCGCTACCTTTGCCAAATCATATTCATTATGTGCTCATCACCTCGGACAACACCGTTCCACTCAGTTCATCACCCAAATGAATTCGACCTGACACAACTGTAAGCATAGCAGCATGGCATGAAAGTAAGCTAAGCACATCATGGCACAAGCATCTACCAGGTATGCTAGGTTGCAAGGTTTAACTATTTACTATGACAAGGTCAGGTCATGCATAAGAATAGGATCATCTATCGTGTATGACTGACATGTGATCGTTTGTCCTAATGCAATAAACAAGAGCATGAGCGAGAGAGTGGGATGTTATCGGAATGATCAATGGGGTTGCTTGCCTTGCTGAGTTGCGGAGGAGTTCTCTCCTTCGTCGGGATACGGGGTAGTATCTTCCGGATTAGGGCCTACCGCAATGCAGATAAGAGCATTCAATACAAGCAAACGCAACAATATGATGCATGATCATGGTATAGTAATATTCATGGGTGAGCTAATGTAACTAGTGATCATGTCAATTTAAAATAGATTTGAATATAGGTTCAAAGTTGTTCTCATTTCAACTTCCTTATATTAACCTAATGATAATTGTCCATGTTCACCTATTTATGTTGCTCTAATGTGCATGATAACAGCACCATTGGATTCATTGGATTTTTCTGATGAACTTTCATATATAAATTATTTTCATCTGACTTACAGATTATTTTATATGATTTTTCAAAGTTTTAAATAATTTCTCCAATTATTTTTAAACTAGAAATTGTTTTATTGCATCAGCATGATGTCATGATGACATCAGCTGGTCAGCTGACCGGGCCAGAGTCAAACCTGACATGTGGGGTCCACATGTCAGTGACTCAGACACTTTAACTAACTAATTAAATTAATTCCTGATTAGTTAATGACACTAGGCCCACAGGTCAGTGTCTAATTAGGTTAATTACACTAATTAGTTTAATTTTTAACTTAGATTAGTTTTAACAGAGCTGGGCCCACTTGCCAGTGACCCAAAGGGTCAACCCTCATGGTCAAACGGCTGTGCCCACCGGTGTTTAGCCGCTGGCGGCACCAGACATGGCGGAGGGGATCAGAATCCCCTCTCTGATGACCAAACGGCCGACGGATGGGCTCAAAATGACGCCCATGCACACGCCCATCCATCTGGACACACCCCCGAGGCTGGGGTGGCCGGAAACGTGGCCGACGTTGAGGGCAGCGGCGGCCGGAGCTCGGGCGAGCACGAGCTCGTCGAGCCGAAGCTCGAACGGGGCAGCTGAGACCTCTAGAGGCTACCTGGGAGCCTCCTGAGCACGACCGCGTGCTCAGAAGCAAGCTTGGGTCGCCACAACGGCGCCCACGACCTCGCCGGCAGCGGGGAGCTTTCGGGCTCGGGGAGAATCAGTGCTACGAGTCTCTTTTCAAGGGGGGAAAAGGGGAAAAGACCAGGGGCTCACGGCGGATGCAGCGACATCGCAAACGAGCTCGAGGAGGACCTGGAACGGCGGCGGCCTCCGAATTCCTTTTCGGCGACCCGAGGAGGAAGATGATGGCGCGACGGCGATAGGAGCCTTCCGGCGATGCGTGGCTCGGCTAGGAGGAAGAGGAGGTCCGGGCGGAGCTTTTGGCTGGTTCAGACGGGCTCGGTGGCGGCTAGAATGACGGCACGACGGCGAGGAGCAGCGCGGCCATGGCGGGTTAGAGGGGGAGAATGCGCGCGCGCGAGAGAGAGAGCACTCGCGGGAGCAAGAGAGGAGAAGGGGCACGATAGTGAGGTGCTTCGTGCTGGCGCACTGCCAGCCCTCCAGCAAGGAGCCAGGCAGGGAGGAGGTGGCCGGCGCGCGGCAACCACACGCCCGCGTCCTCCTGGCCAGAGGTGGGGGATGACCGGTTCGCCCCTGTGGGCTGGGCCGGCTTCTCTCCCCTGGCCCAGGTAGGTTTCTTTTTTTTGTTTCTGTTTTCTGTTTTCTGACTTTTGTTTATTTTATTTGCAGGTCCAATTGACTTTTCAAAATATTCCAAAACTTTTGTATATTCAAGTTTGAATATTCCAAACCTGTATAAAAGTTTCAGGTTAATTTGAAAACAGTAGTAATGATAATGTTTTTATTTATCAATTTCAGAGGCTTAAATCTTTAATTTAAATTATTTGAAATGTCCAAATAATTAGAATGATCCCTGGTATATCCATGCCCTCAATTATCAGACATAGGGAACATTTTTGATGGGCATTTTGGATTTGTTGAAATTTCATTTATCTTGAATTTCTTTAATTCATTAAGTGCTTGGGGTTTCTTTTCTTTCTCCCCATTTCACATTGATTCAATGATGATGATGATGATGCAATCACAATGCTAACCTAGGACACTTACTAGGGTTGTGACAACTCACCCCCACTCAAAAGAATCTCGTCCCGAGATTTTGAAGTCGTCGTGAAGAGCGCGGGGTACTCTAGTCGAAGACGATCTTCTCTTTCGTCGCCTCCTTTTCAGAATGATGCGACCACTGAACCTTGAGAAACTTGATGTTCCGACATCGAGTGGTACGCTCAGCTTGGTCAAGAATACGAACAGGGTATTCTCGGTATGTAAGGTTATCTTGGAGATCAAGCGCTTCGTGGTCCACTTCTCGGATAGGGTCCGAAAAGCAATGCCTGAGTTGCGAGACGTGGAAGACATCATGAACTTTGGAAAGATGCGGCGGAAGTTCCAATTGGTAGGCAACCTCTCCTCATTTAGCAAGAATGCGAAAAGGTCCAATGTAACGAGGGGCCAACTTGCCTTTGATACCGAATCGATGGGTACCCTTGAGAGGTGTAACCCGAAGGTAAGCCTTCTCATCAACTTCATAGGTCACAGACTTATGAGGACAGTCATATTGACTCTTTTGACGAGATTGGGCTGTTTTCAACTTTTCACGAATAACGCGAACTTGCTCCTCTGCATCCTGAATCATGTCCGGACCAAAGAGTTGCCTCTCTCCGGTTTCCGACCAGTTAAGAGGTGTTCGACATTTTCTTCCATAGAGAACTTCAAAAGGGGCTTTGCCCAAGCTTGATTGATAACTGTTGTTATATGCGAATTCAGCAAATGGAAGGCAGTTGGAGCATGTCTTCGAGAATTTGATTGACTCGCTCAACTTGACCACTTGATTGAGGGTGGAAAGCAGTGCTAAAGGATGGATGAGTCCCCATAGCTGTTTGAAAACTTTCCCAAAATCGAGAAGTAAAGATACTTCCGCGGTCTGAGTTAATCTCCAAAGGAACACCATGAAGAGAAACTATTCGAGAAACATATAACTCCGCTAGCTGGCTAGCAGTAATGCTTTCACGAACAGGAAGAAAATGAGCCACTTTGGAGAGGCGATCAATGACTGCGAATATAGCATTGTTCCCTCTCTTGGTCCTAGGAAAACCGGTGATGAAATCCATACCGACCTTATCCCATTTCCACTCAGGTATAGCTAAAGGTTGAAGGGTGCCAGCAGGCCTTTGATGTTCTGCTTTCACACGACGACAAACATCGCAGTTAGCAACATACTGAGCAATTTCTCTCTTCATCCTAGTCCACCGGAACCTCTGGCGAAGGTCCTGATACATTTTGGTACTACCCGGATGAATTGTGAGAGGAGAATCATGAGCCTCCTTAAGGATCAATTGTCGCACATGTTGTTTCTTTGGGATCACCAAGTGATTCTCAAAGAAGACAACTCCCCGTTCATCTTCCAAGAAGTATCTAACATTACCCTTCTTAATGTTTTTCTTGATCCGAGATATTCCGGCATGATGCTTCTGGGCTTCTATGATTTGATCCAAAAGAGTAGGTTTCGCCACCAGGTTGGATAGGAATCCTTGAGGAACAATGTGAAGATTTAACTTCCGGAATTCCTCATAGAGAAGCGGTTGACCTTGTTGTAACATTAGATTGTTACAATAAGACTTACGACTTAGTGCATCAGCCATGACATTGGCATTCCCCGGGGTGTAAGTTATCCCTAAGTCGTAATCTGTAATCAACTCTACCCACCGTCTTTGCCTGAGATTCAAATCCGGCTGGGTGAAAATATATTTCAGACTTTGGTGATCAGTGTATATCTCGCAACGATTACCTAGAAGGTAATGTCGCCATGTTTTTAGTGCATGGACTATAGCTGCAAGCTCAAGATCATGTGTTGGATAATTATTCTCATTTGGACGCAACTGTCGAGATGTGTATGCAATCACATGACGATCTTGCATGAGAATGCAACCTAATCCTTGTCGCGAGGCGTCGCAGTAGATAATAAAGTACTTAGAGAAATCTGGTGGCACCAGAACGGGAGCAGAGGTCAGTCATCTTTTCAACTCCTGAAAACTATGGTCGCATTGTGGGGTCCACTCGAACTTTTTATCCTTCTTGAGGAGTTCAGTCAGAGGTTTCGCAACCTTGGAGAAATTCTCAACAAAGCGGCGACAATAGCTCGCTAAGCCAAGGAAACTCCATACTTGCTTAACCGATTCAGGTTGAGTCCAATCAAGGACGGCCTGAACTCTCTCGGGATTGACAGCAATTCCTTTACCAGAGATTACGTGGCCTAGATAGGTCACTTCTGGCAACCAGAATTCACACTTGGAGAATTTGGCATATAAGTGGTGCTCTCGAAGTTTCATCAATACCAGCCTTAGATGCTCGGCATGTTCTTGTTCATTCTTCGAGTAGATAAGTATGTCGTCGAGGTAAACCACGACGAATTTATCCAAATACTCCATGAAGATCGAATTCATCAGACGAGAGAAGGTGGCTGGGGCATTGGTTAAACCGAAGGACATGACGGTGTACTCGTATTGGCCATAACGAGTGACAAAAGCCGTTTTTGGAATGTCCCCGTTTCTAATTCTGATTTGATGGTATCCCAACCTCAAATCAATTTTGGAGAAGATAGAGGATCCACCGAGTTGATCATACAAATCGTTGATCCTAGGGAGCGGATACTTGTTCTTGATAGTGACCAGATTCACTGGTCGATAATCCACAACCATCCAATCCGATCCATCCTTCTTCTTAACAAACAGGATGGGGAAAGCCCAGGGAGAAGAGCTAGGACGGATGAAACCTTTCTTCAAAGCTTCATCAAGTTAGGTTTTTAGCTCGTCTAGTTCTAAGGGTGCCATCTTATAGGGTCTTCTGGCTATTGGGCCTGTCCCTAGAATAAGTTCTATCACAAACTTAACATCTCTGTCAGGTGGAATACCTGGCAGTTCTTCTGGGAAGACATCCGGAAAATCACGGACTACCGGAATGTCTTCTAACTCTAGAAGAGGGCTAGCATTTAGGGAATAGAGTTGGCGCTTGGTTGTTCGAGTAGAGACATTAACTATCTCACCCGATGGATGTGTAAGTTGAACATTCCTAGAATGAGTATCAATCTTGGCATAGTGGGCTTTCATCCAATCCATACCTAGAATGATATTGATGTCCGAAGACTTAAGAGTTATCAAGGATGCTAGGAATACTAGTCTATCCACCAAAATTTCATTGTCTTGACTCACTCTATAAGTTTGCCATTTTGAACCAGGAGTCTGAACTACTAAGGGAGTGGGCATGTCACAAAAGGACATGTTATGCAACTGTGCATAACTTTCAGAGATGAAAGAATGAGATGCCCCAGTATCAAATAGAACAGATGCTGGATGGCTATTAACAAGAAGCATACCTAGAATAACATCAGGATCTTCAAGGGCTTCTTCAGCAGACACATAATTCACTCGCCCACGGGCAGGAGTTGGCTTCACATAGAAGGCTTTTCCTGGTTTTCCACGTCTAGCGGGCTTAGCATTGTTCTGGGGACACTCACGAGAATAGTGTCCCGGTTCTCCACATTTGTATCATACCACTGTAGCACGAGGTGCAACATTTGTAGGCAGTCCTCCAAATGGTTTGGGTGGAGGGTTGGACTGAACTGGATGAGGTGCCTGGAAGGATGGCCTCGCGGTGTATCTTGGCGGCAAAGCTGCATTGGGCACCCACACTCGGAGTTTGTTAGGGCCTGAACCCGATATAGGGTTGAAGTCACGGTTATGCTTCCTCGTAGCCTCGTAGTCAGTTTGTCCTGACTCGGCATTGATGGCCTTATTGACGAGAGCCTGGAAGGTGGTGCACTCGTGTAAGCGAAGATCTTGGCGAAGCTCAGCATTAAGTCCCTTACGGAACCTAGCCTGCTTCTTAGCATCAGTTGAGACTTCCTCTGGAGTATAGCGAGCAAGATTACCAAACTCGCGACTGTATGCATCCACTGACAATCTTCCCTGGGTGAAGGCACAAAATTCCTCTCTTTTGCGATCCATCAGCCCTTTCGGGATGTGCTGGATACGAAATGCGGCGCTGAACTCTGCCATGGTTGGTGCAGGTCCCTGGGGATGCATAGCCTCATAGCTTTCCCACCACAGGTTGGCAGGTCCCTCCAGAAAGTAGGTGGCAAAAGACACCATGTTGGCCTCGGGCACATTAGCAGCCCGTATCTTGCGGAACATACTCGTCAACCAATCATCCGCATCGAGGGGGTCAACCGAATGATGGTACTTGGACGGACACAGCTTGATAAAGTCACCGAGTGATACTCCATCGTGGTGATCATTGCGGGGAGCACGAGCTGTGTTTTGCTCAATTCTCTCCAACAGCCTGTTGGTCTCCCTCTTATTCCTTTTGGCCTCTAGCATCACCTCTGCCAGGGATGGTGCATGTGGCAGCTCCTCTTGCCTTGGCTGGCTACTTTCGCCCTGCTCAGGAGCAGGCACGGGATTGTTCCTAGTTGCTACCATCCTGGGAAAAGCAATCCACAGCTTAGACATAGAGAACATCAACTCTAAGACATGAATTAAGAAATGTACTGGTCAACATGGCAGGTAGGATAAACACCAATCAACATGGTAAAGCAACTACCATATGAACATTAGGTTTCATACACACCATGACTTAGTTCAGTACAAGCCCAAGCTGAAAACAACTACAGAGAGATGACACAACTCATCGGAGGCATTACAAGCTTCCTATACATTATCTATCTACACCTCCAGAACTCAACTCTCGACCTTGGTCATATCCCACAAGACACACAGGACTGTGGCGATACGACTACTACCATACTAGGACTAACATCCACGCACTCAAACATCACCGTAGAATGCCTCGTACAGGTTACCCACGTGACCTGGAAGCTGAACCTGAGGATCTGGAAACACCCTAGCCTGGGATCCCTGGAAACCATAAGGACACGGATGTGGCCTTGGTCCCCTTGTCGGCGGCAATAGCAGTCCTCGAAGAGGGGTGATGCCTCCAACATCAGGCCAATCTACGTGTGCTAGCAAATGAGTCCGCGATGGGATCAACATCTCCAAATCTCCATAGCCGGTCTGCACGACAGGTGCCAACTGCGTCAAGGCTGTCCAAAGACGGGCACGGGTAGCATAGAGCTCCATGCAAACAGCACGTGCATCACAATCCCTGTTCTCCAACATCTGAGCAGTCACCTGCAGCCTAGGGTCCTCATGAGAATGATCAAAGTAGGATGCACTAAGATATCCATCCTCTCCCCCCATGGAAGCAGGAACATAGCAGAACTCTGTGTTCTGTAGCAGGCCATGGTGAAACCTCATGATAGTCAGCATGGTGTAGGCGGCTTCCTGAACTGCCATATCTATGGTAACTCCCAATCCATGAGTCCAGTGAAGCGGCTCTACAACTCCAGGATATGAGGGATATATCCTAACGGTACACAAGTACTGACTCTGGTTGAAATCTCGATACTGCTCCTCCACTGTGTACTCTGGGCACCAGCGATATCCAGCCTCCATCATAACTCTAACCAACATGGCCGTGTGACCCGGTACATCGATGCACCTGGTCAAACGGACCACCTGACGGAAAGGACAAGAGGGCATCTGAAACAGATAATGATGCAAAGACATTAGAGATCCTAGCAGAAATTGGACAGCATAATGGCTATAATTGCTCAAGAAATTTTTTGAGACAATTGAAAAAGATTGGAAAGGCATAACCACTCGACTATCTAGACTCAAATCTCTTCTCCATCTATTTGTCACACCAACAATACTTGAATAACTACATTCACTTACAAACAAGCCGGCTATTGATCCATGGCTAGTAACTCGTCATCCTAAGCAATAGATGAGAATCCTAGTTCCTATCCCCGTAGAAGAGATGAGAATGACCCAGCATAGAATAACTTGGGGAGAGAAGTAAAAAGAGCCTTACGTTCCCTTCCACAATCAATTCCCCTACTTATCTATAGTGTTTCTAGACTCAACTTCGACTGGTTTGGCTTGGTAGTCCTACAATCAGTCAGGCTCTGATACCAACGCTGTCGGGACCCCGATCCTAAGTCATATGATTCCATACTGTAACAAGCCACATCACTTTGCGGCCTCACGCACGGTACTCCACGACTGCAGCCTTACCTTGGCCGGGACCGTTTGCGTCTTTTAGCTCACGTATGTGAACATGTCGCTGGCAATCACACAACAAAGAACCTAGGCCGAAATGACTAGTCATAGAACCCAAGTGGCACATCCGTACGGAAACAGGCATACATAACCCAGCAATGCAGGTGTCGACCTCAAGCGTGTCTAGACGAGCCATAGCAAGCTACAAGGACTCCATTACGTCGCGAGACACGAATGTCATCACTGCACGTAGATGAGTCGTAGCAGGCTACAGGGACTCCATTACACTGCGAGACATTTCCCCGAAGGGACAGACACAGCAGCAAAGAAGGATACATGCCGGTCAATCAATGTGTCTCGAGCAGTTGCAAGCTACCATGGCTCGGTGGAAGCACAAAGAGGCAGTTTCCCGTAAAGAGTACTACTAAAGGCACACGACTAGGTGTCAGATCCCATACATACCGTTGCACGTCACACGTACGCACGACATGCCCGATATGCATAGATACAACTATGGCATCACAACATAACCATACAACAACATGACTTTTATTTAAGAGGCTCAGACGAGCCTTGCATAATATGTTCTTACAGATAGGGGTCACATGACCTGACACTCAAGTCATACAAACAAAGTCATACAAGCCAGCGGAAACTTAAGCCGTCTGAGTACAGACGGCGAAAATAGAAAAGAGGAACACGGCCTGACTATCTACAGCCCATCACACGGGCAAGATCGTAGCTGGGACACCAGCTATTCGGCATCGTCAACGTCTAGATAGAACCCACCTGATGGGTCCTGGTTCTCTTCTGCAACATTTATTAAACAAGGATGAGTACAATCATACTCAGCAAGTCTTTAAAACAGACCTAGTCTATTTATGCTCATGTATCAACAAGGGGGTGGTGGAGTTCATGCAGAAATGCCAGCTTTGACTCATGGCTATCCTACACTACTCAATGTTAACCCTTTGTTAATATTTTAAGTATCGCACTTGAGTCCACTAACTCCACAACAATACACCACCATGGATTCATCTTCCAATCCTGGAAGAGTGCCATCCACGGTACTCACACTTGTCTTGATATTTTTAGAAGTATCCATTTGATTATGTATGAACAGCATAAGTTCTCCAAGTAGTCCATATCCGAGGACGTGGCTATTTGAATAGTTTCATACCCTGCAGGGGTGTACTTCTTCACACACGCTCTCGCCACTTATCGCTGTGTGCCATAAACCACACACCTCGGCAACCTTCAAGCGGATGCCCAGCGAGGGAGTCGGCCACGACCGTCAATCACATAAGACCTCTAGTTCAGGCTATCGCCTATTTGAGACTGAACCCGCACGGAAGTCCGGCCGAAGTTTCCGCTACGGTCCCAAACGATGTGAGTAGTGTTCCCAAGCCCACCATTCGGGTGACCCTTGGTACACTGTGCCACTGCCTACCGAGTCGTAACCCACCCCTAGGGTCAGCGCTACGCACGGCGTCCAGCATGCTATAAACACCAAAAACTACTTGCAACTCCTGGACTAAGGACTAAGCAACTGATAAGTCGAGCGGGGTCGAGTTACCGGAACCCAATGTGTGGTAGTAACTCATTATGTGCCAAATCGTATTCATTATGTGCTCATCACCTCGGACAACATTGTTCCACTCAGTTCATCAGCCAGATGAATCTGACCTGACACAACTCTAAGCATAGCAGCATGGCATGAAAGTAAGCTAAGAACATCATGGCATAAGGATCTACCAGGTATGCTAGGTTGCAAGGTTTAACTATTTACTGTGACAAGGTCAGGTCATGCATAAGAATAGGATCATCTACCGTGTATGACTGACATGTGATCGTTTTTCCTAATGCAATAAACAAGAGCATGAGCGAGAGAGTGGGATGTTATCGGAATGATCAATGGGGTTGCTTGCCTTGCTGAGTTGCAGAGGAGTTCTCTCCTCCGTCGGGATACGGGGTAGTATCTTCCGGATTAGGGCCTACTGCAACGCAGATAAGAGCATTCAATACAAGCAAATGCAACAATATGATGCATGATCATGGCATAGTAATATGCATGGGTGAGCTAATGTAACTAATGATCATGTCAATTTAAAATAGATTTGAATATAGGTTCAAAGTTGTTCTCATTTCAACTTCCTTATATTAACCTAATGATAATTGTCCAGGTTAACCTAGTTATGTTGCTCCAACATGCATGAGAATAGCACCTTGGATTCATTGGATTTTTTTGATGAACTTTCATATATAAATTATTATCATCTAACTTACAGATTATTTTATATGATTTTTCAAAGTTTTAAATAATTTCTGGAATTATTTTTAAACTAGAAATTGTTTTATTGCATCAGCATGATGTCATGATGACATCAGCTGGTCAGCTGACCGGGCCAGAGTCAAACCTAACATGTGGGGTGCACATGTCAGTGACTCAGACACTTTAACTAACTAATTAAATTAATTCCTAATTAGTTAATGACACTGGGCCCACAGGTCAGTGTCTAATTAGGTTAATTAAACTAATTAGTTTAATTTTTAACTTAGATTAGTTTTAATAGAACCGGGCCCAGTTGCCAGTGACCCAAAGGGTCAACCCTCGTGGTCAAACGGCTGTGCCCACCGGCGTTTAGCCGCCGGCGGCACCAGACATGGCAGAGGGGATCGGAATCCCCTCTCTGATGACCAAACGGCCGGTGGATGGGCTCAAAATGACGCCCACGCACACGCCCATCCATCTGGACACACCCCTGATGCTGGGGTGGCCGGAAACGGCACCGGCGTTGAGGGCAGTGTCGGCCGGAGCTCGGGCGAGCACGAGCTCGTCGAGCCGGAGCTCGAACGGGGCAGCTGAGGCCTCCAGAGGCTACTTGGGAGCCTCCTGAGCACGACCGCGTGCTCAGAAGCAAGCTTGGGTTGCCACAACAGCGCCCATGACCTCGCCGGCGGCGGGGAGCTTTCGGGCTCGGGGAGAATCAGTGCTACGAGGTTCTATTCAAGGGGGGAAAAGGGGGAAAAAGACCAGGGGCTCACGACGGATGCAGCGGCGTCGCAAATGAGCTCGAGGAGGACTTGGAACGGCGGCGGCCTCCGAATTCCTTTCCGGCGACGCGAGGAGGAAGATGATGGCGCGACAGTGATAGGAGCCTTCCGGTGATGCGTGGCTCATCTAGGAGGAAGAGGAGGTCCGGGCGGAGCTTTTGGCTGGTTCAGACGGGCTCGGGGGCGGCTAGAACGACGGCACGACGGTGAGGAGCAGCGCGGCCATGGCGGGTCAGAGGGGGAGAATGCGCGCGAGAGGGAGAGAGCGCTCGTGGGAGGAAGAGAGGAGGAGGGGCACGGAAGTGAGGTGCTTCGTGCTGGCGCACTCCCAGCCCTCCAGCAAGGAGCTAGGCCGGGAGGAGGTAGCCGGCGCGCGGCGACCACACGCCCGCGTCCTCCTGGCCAGAGGTAGGGGATGACCGGTTCGCCCCTGTGGGCTGGGCCGGCTTCTCTCCCCTGGCCCAGGTAGGTTTCTTCTTTTTTTTGTTTTTGTTTTCTATTTTCTGACTTTTCTTTATTTTATTTGCAGGTCCAATTGACTTTTCAAAATATTCCAAAACTTTTGTATATTCAAGTTTGAATATTCCAAACCTGTATAAAAGTTTCAGGTTAATTTGAAAACAGTAGTAATGATAATGTTTTTATTTATCAATTTCAGAGGCTTAAATCTTTAATTTAAATTATTTGAAATGTCCAAATAATTAGAATGATCCCTGGTATATCCATGCCCTCAATTATCAGACATAGGGAACATTTTTTATGGGCACTTTGGATTTGTTGAAATTTCATTTATCTTGAATTTCTTTAATTCATTAAGTGCTTGGGGTTTCTTTTCTTTCTCCCCATTTCACATTGATGCAATGATGATGATGATGATGATGCAACCACAATGCTAACCTAGGACACTTACTAGGGTTGTGACAGCGGCCTTGCTGGATTTGTTTTACCTTTCTTGAATGTCCTGCGTGAGGAATTCCGTTTTACTTCGGGCTATCTCGAGGTGTGGTCTTACTTTGGAATTGCCTATGAAGATCACGAGATCCGTGGTCGAGGTTATTCTCGCGACGTGTGGTTAATTTGTGATTGATGAGTTGGAGCACCCCTGCGGGGTTAAATCTTTCGGAAAGCCATGCCCGCGATTATGTGGCAAACTTGGAAACTTTGTTTAACACCCGGTCATAGTAAACTTGAAGTAAACTCAAATAAAATACACCAATTGTGTGCGTAACCGTGACAGTGTCTTCTCGTGAGTCCATATCCAAGAGAGAACACGGTGGGTTATGATTGATGTAAGTAGGTGTTCAGGATCAGTTAGTGATCATTACTAGTTCACATTCGTTATGCGTAGCCCACCATACTTTAATTTCTGTATTCGTAAGTTAGCCACTCAAATAAATGCTTAGTCGCTTGCTGCAGCCTCACCACTTAACCATACCTCACCCATTAAGCTTTGCTAGTCATGATACCCTTGGAAATAAGATTGTTGAGTCACTGTGGCTCATAGATTACTAAAACAATAGTTGTAGGTACAGGTAATGCGATGATTTGATGTGAGCATGAAGGTTGTTTGATTTGGAGTTCTTCTTCTTCATCAATCTTGGATGGGTTCCAAGCGGCAACATGGGATAGCAAGGATGGATGTCATTTTATCGTTTGATTTCGTTTGTAGTCGGACCCTGGTCTTCTGTATGATGTTTGAGTATGTGTTGTTGTATTGATGTGATCTTGATGTAGCTTGTGGCGAGTGTAAGCCAATTACATATACTCATCCCTTCTCTACATGTACTTGTAATGATATCCATTCTTGCAACACGACGAGATGCGCTTCTATCCCTGTCGAGGCACCCATGCCAAAGTAAGGATAGGATCACATCTTGGGCGTGACACGTTCTTCTCCGTGTTCTTCGTGTTCGTCGTATTTCCCCTCCAATTCGTGGAATATCAACCACCACGGGTTTTGTCCCGTATCAATCCTACTTCGTGTTGTGGAGTGAACCAAGAAGTTTGTAAGGGCAAGGAGATTGCCTACTTCGTGAAGATCTACCCCGAGTTAGGCTAGTCCTCTGTGGACGTAGGCCATCATGGTATAGTCAAGGTTGCTTCTTCATGGAAATCTCCATGTGTAGAGCCCTCCATGGACTCTCGCGACCGTTACCCTCCGTGGGTTGAAGACTACATATACATGGAAGTACGATAGCACCACCTATCGGAACCATGGGAAAAATCGCCGTGTCTTCAAATTGCGTTTGATCTTCCTACCCTTCCTTTACTTACATGCTTGTCATTACTTTTCGCTACAATACTCGTAGACATGCATGTGTTGGGTGTACTTGACTTTCTCTCAACACTTAAAATTGGGAAAACGTAGATTTTTAATTGGTCAAGTAGTCTAATCACCCCCTCTAGCACTACTTTCGATCCCACAAGTGGTATCAGAGCTTTGGTCCATTGCATTGGTTTCACAACCTAGGAGAGTATGGCGTCTAGTGAGGGAAATTATCACCATAGAGGTCTGTACTTTGACGGCAGTAATTTTGCTAGTTGGAAGAACACAATGAAAATGCATCTACTTGGTCATAACCCCGCCATTTGGGCTGTCGTTCGTGTTGGATTGCAAGGTGAATTGTTTACGGAGTGAAGGGAACCACATCGCGAAGCGACTGCGGACGAATTGAAGATGTTTCCCCTCAATGCTCAAGCATGTGACATTATCTTGAACTGCCTATGCCCTGAATAATTCAACAAAATATGTTGTCTTGAGAATGCAAAAGAGATTTGGGATACTTTTGTTGATATGCATGAAGGTACCGAATCTGTGCGAGAATCCAAGTTGGATGTTCTTCAAAGTCAGCTTGACAAGTTCAAGATGAAGGATGGTGGAGGAGTCGCTGTGATGTACTCTAGGCTAGCTCTCATCACCAATGAGATTGCCGGCTTAGGAAGCGAAGAAATGACCGACAAATTCATCATCAAGAAGATACTTTGACCTTTGGATGATCGATATGACACCGTATGCACATTGATCCAAATGATGCCCAACTACAAAGATCTCAAGCCAACGGAAGTGATTGGAAGGATTGTTGCTCATGAGATGACACTCAAGGACTAGGAAGAGCTTCACCATAAGTCTGGCGGTGCTTACAAACCCACAAGTGATGCTCCCGCAACTTCAAGAGACAACCTTGTCACAAATGAATAGATATGCCTCATGGTCAATAAAGTCAACAAGTTCTACAAGAATAGAAGCAAAGATCGAAGCTCCAACTCAAGATATGAAGAGAAGCGTTTGTCATGTCGTGACCGAAACTGCTACAATTGTGGGAAGCCCAGACACTACTCCAATGAGTGCATGGCTCCTTACAAAAGTAAAGAAGAGTCACCAAGAAGATGAAGCTCAAGAGACGAGTCACCTCGAAGAGAGAGAATTAGTAGGGATGATCGTTATGATCGAAGATCCTCAAGGAGAAGTAGGGACACGGAGAAGAAGGACAAGTACACCAAGAGCTACTCAAGAAGAAGACATCAAGCTCATGTTTGTGAATGGGTTTCCGGCTCCGAATCTGACAACCACTCCGAGAGAAGCTATCACTCCAACTCCGACTACAGTCAAGATGAAGGTGTTGCCGGACTTGCACTAGTGACAACCGACTCCTATGACATATTTGATTCACCAAATGAAGGGTGTGCATGTTGCTTCATGGCTAAAGGCCCCAAGGTATCACATCCCAAGTATCTTGATTTCAACAGTGATGAGGTTGACTTGTTAATTGAAGATGACTTGCTATTTGACAAATCTAGTAATGTTAGTCATGATGAACTTGCTAATAATCACTCTAGTCTAGATAAGTCGTGTGATGACGGTAAGTCATGTGATGACGATAAGTTAGCTCATGAGTCTACTCTACAAGATCATAGGGAGCTTGAAAGGACACATGATAAGCTCCGCTTCGAGAAGCTAAATGTAGAGCAAGAGCATGAGTTCCTTAAAGCTATCAATGACGATCTTCGAAAGAAGAGTTCCTCTTATCTAGCCAAACGGCTTCTCTTGTCTACGTTCATGCCACAAGTTAATACTAAGCAAGCTAGTAACAAAGGAAAGAAAGGTTCTTAAACTAGTAGCAATAAAAAATGATAAATCCAATGATATTGCTTCTAGTAGTTCTATTGATCCCACTAACTCTTCTCTTAGCCAAGTTACACTTGAGCAAGAAAATGAACTTTTGAAAGGGATTATAGAGAAACGTATCTACGAGAGTCTTCAAGGGTGCAAACAATTTGAAGAGATTGTACGCAGGCATGGAGGATACCAGAAGAATTGTGGTGTTGGCTACTTCAACACTAATGGAGTTGAATGGGAAGAAGGTCAATCCCCCAATCCCAAGTTTATTCCTCAAAAGGAGAAGTATGAAAATACTCTCCCCAAGGGAACAAAACCTCAAGATCACCTTCCACCACAAGACCCCAAGCTCAAGGGCAAGAACAAGATTCAAGAGGACATTGACACATATGAAGATGTATCCCAAGTTTGGGTGAAATGGGTTCCCAAGGCTACTACAAGCTCAACTTCTACAAGTGCTACTTCAACACCAAGGATCCTCATCAACTTGATGTGGGTCCCCAAGAAGACAAACTATAGAAGTTCTTGAGGGGTGAGTCCGCCAATGAAATCCACTCATATTCATTATTGGCAAGAAATAGTTGCAATCAACATCAACATCATGCAATAGTTCAAGGAGTCACACATTCCCTCAAAGGTAAGCAAGGGACAAGGTAGTCAACCAATCAATGGACATCATCATATCTGCTTTCCACTCCATGTCCATAGATATCCTTGTGTTTGTCTCTTGTGTGTTGGGACTAACCCATGTAGGTGAGAAGAGCAATCAAACAACAAGGATGCTCCCAACTCTTGGTGATCTTCATCAACTTTGAGCATCCACCACTACTTCACCTATATGAAGTCTTCATCGACAAAACCCAAGGTTCATTTATCCCTCCTATGGGGGGATGCCACATCAAGGGGGAGCTTTACTCTAAGACTTCAGTCAAAGCATCTCATAGTATGTGACAACATTAAATGCTTTATGTAAAAGTGGTGACCAAGTTATGCTTAAACGATGAGTGTGTCCTATGATCAAGTATTCTTACTTGGCTCCTAAGTCAATATACTCATATATAGATGACTCTGTCATTGCCAAAGTGCTTGTCCGATGTTATTGTGTTTGTGCATGTTTGCAATCTTTTCATTTGACATCTTATTGTGTGAGCATGTTGGTCTCCATTTATTTACTCATTTAAGGATATCCAATTGTTGCTATTTGGCTTTTGATTTTTCATTTTCCAATTGGATGTACAATCATGCCTAGGACCATCCCTCTAGCTATCTATACTCTCTCAACTCATGTTCTATTCATGCTGCATCACAAAATTTGAACGCGTACTTTTTGATCTCTCTATGTGAGGAGCACTCGGAGTTCCGTATCGACAAAGGACTGACCATTAAAACCTCCCAAGTGCATCTCGGTGCAACCAACTCAAAATTCCCAGTCTCATCGAATGCCTAGGGTTGATAGGTTTTCAATATAGGTATTACTGATTCCATATTCTCGGTTACACCGAGTTTCCCTGTCAGCTGACAGTTGAGAAACTCGGTGACACCAAAAATATAGAATCAGTGTCACCGACAGTGAAGGGTATATATGTTGTGGACCCCAACGCTTTGAAATTGTATCTTCAAATGTCGCGCCCCAAAACCCTATGCCGCTGTTTCGAAGACCCTGGTCATCACCTTGCTTCCCCGAGCATCTCCACTGCTGGGAATCGCCACCATCTATGAATTCTACACAATCGTCGCTGCCATAGGGGATCCATCGCCAAGTTAGGGTAGGGATTCGTCCCCCACATTAGGTTTTCCTCTTTTCCTAGCCACTATTTGAGATCATTCTATCCACAAGAAAATCCTTTACATAGCGAATGAATGATTTTCTAGGGTTTGCCGTCTGCCCGATGAAACTCGATGGAACCAAAGCGAAAAAATCGGTGTCACCGATTTGCCCTCTGTGCTTCTCAGAACTATCTAGGTGCAACCAAGTACTCCTTTTTGGTCTCATCGAAAGGAGTGCCAAGTTTCTGTTAATGAGAAAGTTAGTCTCGGTAGTACCGATATTTTTGCTTCGGCTGTACCGATTTTCATGTGATAGAATTTAAACCTTGAGAATCTTTTGTTCAAACTTTCAAAGACTCTACATTTTTTGATGACTAATCCTATTCCACTCTTCTCAACTCTATTCATAGGGTCAGATATGTTAGATGCTGAGGATAGCCAGAAGTTGTAGGAGTAGAACATTGACATGAGTTCAGGCACTAGCCCTAGGTCCAGCTCTTTCTCAGACCCAGGCACCCCTAGTTCTCATGGGTTGCCTAAGGCTGCTACAAGGACCAAGAAGAGACTGACTTCAGATGAGGAGTATTCAGATTTTGTGCCAGAGGAGGTTGTTGCTAAGAAGCAAGAGAAGGTTGCCAAGAAGTCAGCCAATGAGGCCACCTCATCCAGGAGAGTAGTCAGCAAGACATGTGCACCTCCAGAGACAATCACAGCACCTGAGAGTGCTAGGGCTACCATGACTATTGAGCCCCCAAGGATGTCATAACCTAGGAAGGCAGGAGAGAAGAAGGCCATGAAGAGGTTCATTCGTGTTCTTAGCAGGCCTAACTCGATGTTTGAGGGTCCAGAGGAGGCTACTGGTGCTGCTGCTAAGGAGGAGGAGGAGCAAGTTGTCAAGGGCCCTCCTAAGAAGAAAGAGGAGAAGCTGTTGGCAGATGATATGCCAAAGCAAGGTCCCTTCAAGAACACCAAGTCTGCACCTAAGAAGGTTGCTGCAGAGAAGTCCAAGAGGACTACCATAGACATTCCAGCTGCTGAGAAGAACAAAGGATATACTTTTAGAGAAGTTGATGATGATGCTATGACTGCTTTGATGAAGCTTAGACATCACCTGCCCGAACACAATGCCAGCCATCCACTTGCTGAAGACATGAAGAAAAGGAAGGATTCTAGTTTGAGGGCATGGAGAGCTATTGATCCATATGCCCAGAGGACAAAAACAACTGCAGACTATAGGTTCTACAACAAGGAACAACAAGATTTCTATGAGACAATCTTGCTTGACAAGAGATCCAACTGTTAGTGATATGAGATTTCGTTGACTGGAAGTACATCAAGGCTAATGAAGATTAATTTCCAAATGTTGAAGACAACTTTCACTGCATTGGCCTAGATGAGTTTGTTGGCAAAGAGTTCACTGCATGGAATGACGAGATTATTATGCAATTCTACTCCACTGCTCACTTCTATGGAGATGGCAGGATAGTGTGGATGACAGAAGGAGCATGATATGAGTCTACAGTTGACAAATGGGCTACCATCTTAGGAGTCCCAAAGGTGCAAGATGGTGACTTGGATGTCTACTCTGAATGCAAGGAGAGACATGATGCTATGAAGGATATGTACAATGATATCCCTGCTGCTAAGTTGAAATCTCACAAGTTAGGATCTATTTACTTCCTCTAGGCTGGCCTCCATACCATGAACACCATTTGATGCATACATTGATGCCTAAGTCTGGTGATAAGAAGATGGCCATTCAATCAACATCCTAATCCGTCTTGATAGACATACCAGGATTCGAGTGATGGACTTGATTGTAGAAACTATGAAGAGGGTTGGTGTTGATCAGAAGTGTTCATGCTGCTATGCACCCTACATTCAGATGCTCATCAACTTTAAACTTGAGAAGCACATCTTTGCTCTGGATAGAACCCACTTGCCACTGCAGCCAGACTTCAAGGACAATATTGCGGTGGTGGACCCAGACCATCCCACATAGGCAGAGGTAGCTAGAGCCACTAGTGCTCAGGTCCCCAGATCCAGGAACGAGCAGATGGATCTATTGATCTCTATTATCATGGACATGAAGAAGGACATCAAAAGCATACTGGATAGCCAGGAGAGCCTTGTGAACATCTTTGAGGATAGAGTGAAGACTCTAAATGACAAGGTGGATGGGCTGACCAAGACCGTGAACGAGCTCAAGAAGGAAGTAGATGAAGCTCCTATCCGTCGCACCTCTTTAGAGTCTGAATCTTCTGATGATTACGAGGATAGTGCACTTGTGAGGACGATTGCCCAGTTCAGGACTCAGGCCAGGACACCTACAGTGCCAGCTTCGGAGATGAGACCTTCATTTTCTGCTCCAGCTACACTGACTTCAGCTCCATCAGCTCCACTAGTGCCTTTCGTTGCTACACCAACTCTATCTAGGGCATTAGTAGAGGTCTTCACCGACACAGTTCTCTCGACTCCTACATCGACCACCGGAGGAGATCAGTCGTAGAAGGACGATTATCTATATCTCTTCAAACTTTTTGGTAACTTGTTGCTAAAGGGGGAGAAGTTGTATATAGATCGTTAGGCTTCGAGTGAGAGAGTGCCTCTTTTTATCATTGTTTTACAAAACATTTGATGTTTTGGTTTGGATGTGATATACTTTTGGTTGTGTTTGATCATACGCTTTAATGTGTGTTGCTACTATTTCCTATCCTTTTGATGGTTATGAGATAATCATTCACTTTGCTTGATGTGTTGTGCTATGATATTAACTCTTATTACTCTCCCACACCACCAACTTGTATGTGACATGGAAAAAGTGCCCCATGTACCTAATCGATTGTGCATTTGCATTGAAAAGCAAATTTAAAATAATGCATAAATTTAGGGGGAGCTCTTGCTTATCACATACTTCTGAAAGCGACGATTATATTCATTTCTAATATCATATATCGAAGCTTTGATATATATGTTGTCATCAATTACCAAAAAGGGGAAGATTGAAATCACATTTGCTCCCTTGGTGGTTTTGGTAATTAATAGCAACATATATGTCATTGAACTAATGTTTCCACTAATCATGTGTTCGCGTTCTGGTAACGGGGGTACACAGCCCTGCCTACGTGCGGCCCAGGAAAGGGCCCACTTCGCCAGCCAGGCGTGGCCTGGTGCGACACTACTCAAGACAAGAGGCTCGCGAGGACCCTGGGCTCACGAGGAAGAAGGGCATCAAGACCAGCACGGATGGGCCTCCTCAGGCCCCCTCCTGAGCGATGGAGATCTCTATGTAGAGCCCGGCCTCAGGAGTCAATGGTGACGCAAGGAAGGATAGGCGGGTGCCAGCGCGCCAGGCGGCACTGTTTCCTCTTTAGTGCAAAGGGAGCAAGGACATACGCGGGTTACCAAAGCGTCGCCCAAAGGTTTCCTTTCCGATGTAACAAGACAATGACCACGAGCCCCGTAGGACGGATGTCATTGCCCAGCCCACCACTACATCACCAAAAACTACTTTGTTGGTGAAGACCACCTTTGGATAGGTGCGGATGTATGCCTCACACCCATCAAAATTGGCTATTGTGGGATCCCTTCTCACCATTGTGATAAGGGAAGAGGACCTAGGCCACCGCTATATATGGAAGGTAGGCCGCACCGTAGGAGGGGACCCCAATCAAACACTTAGCCAGTCGAAGCACCACCACAAGACTGGGAGCCAGGAACACCTCTTAAGGACCCTCGCGAGGCTCAAGCCCACTGTACTAGTTCATCCACCCAAACCTCCACGAGAGGCAATCCACCAAAGCAAGAGTAGGCTATTACGCTTCACAAAATCCCAAACCTGGGTAAACGGCCATGTTCATCTTCTTCCTCGTCATCAAGCGAGTTCGCCGTGGTAACCATTGAGTAGCGAGCTAGGTTGGGTGAGGCTGCGGGGAACCTTCGCACACACCCCTGTGTTCGAACCTTATGGGTTTTGCGGATCCCGAAATCCAACATTTGGCATGCCAGGAAGGGGCCGTGTCGAAGCCTACCCCAAGTCTCACGTCGCCTCCGCTTGCCATGCTCATGGCAAAAGGATGACGGGACCGGGCCGAGCGGCGAGCTGCCTGTGTGGCATCGATAGTGTCGACGGGCCTGGGAACACCGCATTGTATAACCTCTCTGTCGGCGGGTCCCATCACCAGCCAGGCCCTTAATGGGCGTCGGGGGCTACCGCCTTCACCAGCCACACGGCAAGCCCTTGCCGCCCCAGTTCTCCCCTACGTCGGGGGCGCACCGCATCTCTTACGGGCCTTGCACGACCCGACGCACAGACATGTCGCACTCCTCATGTCGCATGAGCTACGGCGCCACCGTGCGATGCATGTTCACCGTGATGCTTGGGCCAGGTATGCCCTCAGGTGCGCCACTGGCACCCGCGAAGCTCTTGTATACCTCGATGGGGCTCACACCCGTGAACTCACTCAACTGACCGGAATATAGCTCCGGCCATACGGGCGCATCCGGGACGTCCGTGGCGATCTGCACCCGCTAGGATATTGGCCTAGGGTGCCGGAGTTGCGGGAGCTAGCTGGAGGCACCACAGGACGACGATGGGACGTGCTGCCCATGCAAGAGGCACGTCCCCTCACGCCCCTCATCACTTCTGCCGGAACTAGGGAGGAAGACCGGAGACTCGACTACGCCAACGCCCAATAGCTCAGGAAACTCTAAAACGACCATGTTGATGAGTGTCTAGGTCGAGAAGGAAGCAACACCAGCTACCGCGGCTGAAGGAGGTATGCACGCGGCTTTGCGAGCAGTTCTCACGAGGGATGGCGCACGCAGCCTCATGACGGTGGCTCGAATGACTGGCTTTGTGTGGGTGACCGCCGTGAGCAGTTTCACGGGGCACACCTGCTGGCAGGGAGCTGCCGTGAGCAGGCATCTTGGTCTGGAAACCGGGGGTCACTAGTCTAGGAACGGAGCGGGGACACTTGCAGCGTTCCTAGGCCTAGTGGCCCCAGCTTGGAGACAGAGGGTGGAACACACGCCCATGTGTCCGGGCCAGATGATCCCAACCCGGGTATGGGGTAGAGCACACTACCCTGTCCCCAGGGTGTGTGAAGCCCGCTTGGATAGGGAGGGTGGAACTTATGCCCATGTCTCCGAGCCGAGTGTCGCTCGGTCACCAGCGGGCGATCCTGTACTCGCCCATGTCCCCAGGCCCAACTTTCCCGGCCTGGGGGCTAGGGCACGAGCACGTGCAAGGGGACTTGGGGCACCCCAGCAAGGCGCGCTGGGGCACTGCCTGGGGTGCCGGCCTTGCGCGCAGCGGACAGGCCTCGCCTGGTGAAAGCACAATGTGCTCCCTTGGTGGTGTTGATAATTCATGTCAACATACATTGTCTCTTGGACTAATACTTTCATTTAGTCTATTTCAGATCAAGTCCATAGAGTGAGATGGTTGGCTAAGGAGTGTGGAGAATATCCCCATGAATAAGAAGGAGAAGCAATAGCATTGGCCAAGCTTCAAGCAAGAGGACTCTACATTTTAGCTTTTCTGAGAAATAACTTTGAGTCCATAGGAAAGCCAATACTATTAAAAGGGGGTAAGGTTTGGTTGGTGAACAAAATGCTCATACATGCACAAGTGATAGTCACCACATACACCCACAAGATCTTCCCCAAAAGTCTGTCCAAAGCCAAATACTCAAAATCGGTGCAACCAACACATTCCACTCGGTGCCACCGATTCCAAACCTCAGACAGACCGAGCCAAACCCTAGCATTTTAGTGCAACCGATTCTGCTTCAATGCCTCCAAGTTTGGGTTGCCAACTTCCTGTTATGCAAGTTTGCAAAATCGGTCCCTCTGAGTTTTGTGAATCGGCATCACCGAGTTTGGCAATCTGACTGTTGGTCACCTTATCGGTGCAACCAAGATTTATGTATCGGTCTCACTTAGATTCAAAAGTTGCTACCTTTAAGGCAACTCGGTACCACCAAGATTAACACATCGGTGTCACCGACTCTGACTCATTAGGTGTAATGGTTGGATTTTTGGAGATGCCTACATATACCCCTTCACCACCACTCACTCGCAAGAGAAGCACTTAGAATAGTTCCCCACTCATACCTACTAATTTTCTAAGAGAGAGCCACCTACTCATGTGTTAAGATCATGCCATTCCATTCCAACCATATGAATCTTGATCTCTAGCCTCCCCAAGTTGCTTTCCACACAATCAATCTCTTCCACCAAGCCAAATCTATCAGAGAGTGATTGTGTGTTGAGGAGTCTATCATCTTCAAGCACAAAAGCAAGGAGTTCATCGACACTATCAAGCCTACTACCTTTTGGAGGGTGGTGCCTCCAAGATTGGTTAGGTGTCGCTTGTGAGCCTCCTACTTCGTGTTGTGGAGTGAACCAAGAAGTTTGTAAGGGCAAGGAGCTTTCCTGCTTTGTGAAGATCTACCCCGAGTTAGGCTAGTCCTCTGTGGACGTAGGCCATCATGGTATAGTCAAGGTTGCTTCTTCATAGAACCCTCTGAGGGTGGAGCCCTCCGTGGACTCTCATGGCCGTTACCGTCCATGGGTTGAAGAATCCATAAATGTGGATGTATGATAGCACCACCTATCGACACCACTGGAAAAATCTTCATGTCCTTCATGATTTTGATTTGTCTATCTCTACTCCCTACTTTCATGTGCAATGTCTTTACATTACGCTGCTATACTTCATGTCTTGCATGTGTTACGTGTCATAGACTAGTTATACATGCTAAAACTTCCAACCCTTGAACTAATGCTTGAGACAGTTTTAAATTCCTGATTGTAGTCTATTCACCCCCTCTAGAAATACACTTCTAGTCATCCCGCAATTAGTATTAGAGCATTGGTCTCCATTGCTTCAGTTTCAACACCACGGAGGAAGATGGATGTGTCTAGTGTGGGGAGTTTGTATTGTAGTGTGCCCATTCTTGATGGAGAGTACTATAGTCGATGGAAGAATGCTATGATTGATCTATTTGACAAATTCCATTTAAGGAAACATATTGAAAATCCCTATGTGCTCCCCATTGATGAATTGCATCCCACACACGAAGAGAAAATTGAAATGCTTGGTAACCTTAGAGATGTCAATCTTATTGTTAGAGGCTTACCAAGATTCGTGCTTTCTCAATTGAAGAACTTTGCATGTGCTTATACCTTGTGGACTGATTTGAAGAAACGATATCTGAATCTTTCATTAGCTAATCCTGATGAAATTCTTCAAAAAACTATTGCTTTTCATAAAATGATGCGTAGTTATCCAAACTTTGATAAATGCCTATTTGAGCTTTGTGATCTTATGCATGCTAAAGGAGATGTCACAACTATAAAGAACATTATTATTGAAGTTATTTGCATTCATAAACTTGTGCATTGTCATGGTTACGATTCTAACGAATCTCTTGATTTTTAAGACGAGGAGATTCTACCAAATGATGACAATGAAGAACATGGCTACTATGATGAAGATGAGTTGTTCGACATCGAGCATGAAAAGATCATGAGGAATCTAAGTCCAATACATGTCCGGTGGAAAAGAGTGGATTCTCGATAGCGGATGCCCGGATCAGATGACTAGTGATAAAGACATGTTCCAAGAGATCATGCCTAATCAAGTCCTCAAAGGTACGTGTCCTTTGGAGACAACTATAAGGGTAAGGTACTTGGCCTTGGTAAGATGGCTATATCTCATGATATGTCCATTCAAAATGTGATGCTTGTTGAATCCCTTGGCTACAATCTTCTTTCTGTATCTAGACTAGCAGACTTCGGTTTCAATGTGCTATTTACCCAAGTAGATTGCCAAGTGTTTCGATTTGATAATCATAAAATTGTCTTCACCGGTATTCGTAGAGGTGAGATATACTTTGTCGATTTCACTAAAAAGGCCCAACCTGGTACTTGTCTCATTGCAAAATAATCTAAACGTTGGCTATGGCATAGAAGGCTTAGACATGTAGGCATGCGAAATCTAGATAAGCTTATCAAGGGCGAACATAATCTTGGTGTTAAAGATGTTATCTTTGACAAAGATAGACTTTTTAGCGCTTGTCAAGCAGGAAAGCAAGTAGGTGGAACTCATCCGATCAAGAACATCATGACCACTAAGAGACCACTCGAGTTACTTCATATGGATCTCTTTGGTCCCAATTCTTATAAGAGTCTTGTTGGAAACTCTTATGGTATAGTTATAGTTGATGATTTTTCCAGATTTACGTGGGTATTCTTTCTTGATGATAAGTCGTAGGTACAAAATATCTTCAAGAACTTCGTACGCAAAGTGCAAAATCAGTTTCAACTGAAGATCAAGAAGGTTCAAAGCGACAATGGATCAGAGTTCAAGAACACCCATGTGGATACCTTTCTTGACGAAGCGGGTATTTCACATGAGTTCTCGGCTACATAGACGCCTCAAAAAAATGGAGTTGTTAAGAGAGAGAACAGAACCCTCATTGAGATGGAAAGAATGATCCTTGATGAATACAAGACGCCAAGATACTTTTGGGCAGAAGTCATGGAAATAGCATGTCATGCCACAAGCCGACTCTACTTGCACAAACTTCTCGGTAAAACGGCATACGAGCTTCTCACCGGTAACAAACCCCAAGTTGGATACTTTCTGGTATTCGGCTCCAAGTGTTACATTCTCGATAAGCATCATCGTGCTAAATTCGCTCCTAAATCTCATGAAGGTTTCCTACTTGGTTATGGATCGAACTCTCACACCTACTATGTCTACAACAACTTCACTCGAAAAGTTGAAGAGACGATAGATGTGAAGTTTGATGAGTCTAATGGTTCACAAGTAGAACAATTGCCAAATGATGTAGGTGATGAAGATCGTTCGGAAGCTATCCAAGACTTGCCCGTCGGCAAGATCCGTCCCATGGAGGTGAAGGAAACTACTTCATCAACCCAAGTGGAAGCTCCCACTTCGGATCAAGGCTACGGACAGTATGATATGGAAGCATCCACAAGTGGTACACGACAAGATGAAGAGGAGGAAGTGCATCATGAAGATCCACCACAACCTCCTTCACCACCACCTTAAGGAGATGACCACATTGACAACAACTGATATCAAGGAGATGATGATGAAGAAGAAGCTCCACCAACTAACAAGCTAAAGCTACCTCAAGTTCAAGCAGAAGTGACCAAGAACCATCCCCTAAACCAAATCTTTGGTGACATACAAACAGGGAGGATCACTCGCTCTAAAACTCGCTTGGCTAACTTTTGTGAGAATTATTCTTTTATCTCTAGCATTGAACCTTTGAAGGTTGTACAAGCTCTTGAAGATGCGGATTGGGTAAACACTATGCATGAAGACCTTCACAAATTCGAGAGGAACGAAGTCTGGACACTCGTGGAAAAGCCCAAGGACAAGCAAAACATTATCGACGCGAAATGGGTATTTCTCTATAAGCAAGATGAAGACGGTCAAGTCATTCGCAACAAGGCTCGCCTCATAGCTTCAGGATATACGCAAGTCGAAGGTATGGACTACGCTGAGACCTGCGCCCCCGTTTCTAGATTAGAAGCTATTTGAATTCTTCTTGCTTATGCTAATCACCATGATATCGCTCTTTGTCAAATGGATATTAAAAGTGAATTTTTAAATAGTGAGATAGAATAAGTCTTTGTTAATCAACCACCTAGTTTTGTAAATCCTGAGAAACCTGACAATGTTCACAAACTTCACAAAGCTTTATATGGTCTTAAGCAGGCTCCTCGTGATTGGTATAAATGTCTAATGAAGTTTCTCATTGAAAAAGGATTTGAATTGGTAAAATTGATGCAACCTTATTCACAAAGAGAGTTAATGGAGAACTATTAGTGTGCCAAATTTATGTGGATGCTATTATCTTTGGATGTACTAACCCACAATTTAGTGAGAAGTTTGGAAGGTTGATGTCAGAAAATTATGAGATGTCTATGATGTGTGAGCTAAAATTCTTTCTTTGCCTACAAATCAAGAAAACAAGAGAAGGTATATTCATCTCTCAAACCAAGTACAGAAGGACTTGATAAAGAAGTTCACCACTCAAGAGTGCAAAGGTATGAAAACTCCCATGCCCACTAGCGGACATGATGATCTCACTAAGGAGGGTGAACTGGTTGATCAAAAGGTTTATCGATCAATGATTGGTTTATTACTTTATCTATGTGCCTCTTGTCCCGATATTATGCTTAGTGTTTGCATGTGTACTAGATATCAAGATGCTCCTAAAGAATGTCATCTTAAGGTTGTTAAACGCATTGTGAGATACTTGATACATACACCAAACTTTGGCATTTCGTATCCCAAGGGATCTTCTTTTAATCTTGTTGTCTATTCCTACTTAGACTATGCTGGTGACAAGTTTGATAGAAAATCCACCTCGGGCACATGTCAATTTCTTGGTAGATCTCTTGTGTCTTGGTCCTCCAAGAAACAAAACTCGGTATCTCTATCTATTCCCAAAGCTGAATATATTGCGGTTGGATCATGTTGTGCGCAATTATTGTCGATGACAGAAATGCTTAAACATTATGGAATCAATGTTTAAAATGTGTCATTACTTTCTTATAATGAAAGTGCTATTAAGATTGGTCATAATCCTGTGCAACATTCTCGAACCAAGCATATTCAAGTTCGACATCATTTCATTCATGATCATGTCGCCAAAGGAGATATTAATCTAAAGCATGTTTGTACTAACAAGCAATTGTCCCATATCTTTACTAATCCACTTGATGAAAAAGTGTATTGTCATTTGAGGAGTGAGTTTAACATCATTGATGCCTCAAACTTGATTTGAGCTCACCCGGATGCATGCAAGGGGATGAGCCTTATTGTCGATTCCATACTTTAACCATGAATATCATATCTTGGAATTCTATGCTCCCTTATCTTGCATATAACCCTTTTGTAGGTACTTTGAAGGACAACACTCCACAAGATTGCCATCATCTCATATCCTATGCAATCTTTTCATGACCAAGTATCCACAATCTCGCTTTGATGATGAGAGAAAGAAGACAACAAAACATATCCTTGACACATATTTCTCAATTGGTATCAACTCAATTTGTATATTATCACATGTATATATCATGTCCACCCTTGTGTTACTAACCCATGTAGGTGAAAAGTGAACGAAAACAACAAGGATTGCTCCCAACTCGAGATGATTTTCATCAACTTCGAGCATCCTCATGAAGTTCACCTACAAGCCACGTCATCAACATCACTCAAAGGTATGTATTCATATCCTTGAAAAAGGCTTTACTCCAAGTCATGAGATAAAGCAACTCAAGTGATATGAAGACATTAAAATGCTTAATCGAAAAATGCTAACCCCATTTTGAGCTTAATGATGAGTATGACCTATGATCAAGTATTCTTGCTTGGCTCCTAAGTTAATATACTCTTATATAGGGGACCTAGTCACCGCCCATCATTTAGATAAGAATCTTGTTTGGTCCATTCTCTTTTGCAAATTTCTTGGAACCATTCAAATCTTTTCTAGTTGATACATCTCTGTAAATTACTCGTAATTGGTACAGTATGTTTGTTTTTCTTTTGGTTTTTAGTTGCAACTTAGTCTTTCGATAAAATTTTTATAGTTGCCAACTTTCTATTTTATGCCTCGGAGCCTCCGATTCAAAGGACTCAGTTCTATCGATTTAGCACATAAGCTGCACAACATCATGTCGGTATCACCGACCAAATTGCCTCGGAGCCACCAACTTTCTATCATATTTCAGTCTGTGTTTGTTTTTGTAAAACTTTGCGTTCCTTTGTGATTTCTCAATTCTTCGATGATCCCTTATTATTAAAAAAACTTGAAAGGGGGAGAAATACATTCAAGGATCCCTAACTCAAAGGAGGAGAAGTTCTACAAAATCTCAGTTTATCCCATAGGAGAGAAATTATTTTCAATGATTCCCTCATTGTTTCTCATGATTTTCATATTCTATGAGTCCTACTTTCAATGACCCTTGTTCTCAAGGATCACTTCTTAATCAATGATCCCTGTATCTGGCCCCATTTCGACCTTTTTTGGAAATTAATGCCAAAGGGGGAGAGGTATACACAGCTGCAAAGCTAAAGAGGGAGATACATGCTTATGCAAATAGGGAGATATAATTCAGGGGGAGAGGTTGATTCATCATTTTGATATCTTAAGGGGAGAAAGTTCTAAATGAACTTGGAGACATATCAATTCTATTGAATACTATATTCTATATGTTCTCCATATCTTGGTATATTTGAGTTCTATTGCCCTTGATTGGTAGAATACTCTAGTGTTTCCTAACATTGTTTTCTCAAGTGTATCTCTACTACTAGAATTCTCAAGAACTCAAGGTCATCATATCAAGTGCACCATATCTTTGATCAAGATGATCTCTTGCTTCTTGCACATATTGTTTGCAAGAGTGAAGTCTTGAACAAGGATACACCTCATTCATATACATTTGATGCATATAGCCAAGATACACATGACTTATCATGTCCCTTGTACTACATGTGTGTCCATGCATTCCAAAGCAACTATCCTTTAAAGGGATTGCACACATTTAGGGGGAGCAAGTCAAAGTCATGTGTCTCTCAAAGTATTCATTATATACTTTCATATATTTATTTGAAGCTTTGATTGTATGTTTTCATCAATTACCAAAAAGGGGGAGATTGAAAGCACAATGTGTTCCCTTGGTGGTTTTGATAATTCATGACAAGATACATTGTCTCTTGGACTAATACTTTCATCTAGTGTATTTCAGATAAAGTCCATAGAGAGAGACGGTTGGCTAAGGAGTGTGGAGAGTATCCCCATGAAGAAGAAGTGGAAGGAATAGCATTGGCCAAGCTTCAAGCAAGAGAACTCTACAATTTACCATTTGTGAGAAATCACTTTGAGTCCATAGGAAAGCCAATACTACTTAAATGGGGTAAGGTTTTTTGGTGAACAAAATGCTCATATGTGCACAACTGATAGTCACCATATACACCCACAAGCTCTTCCACAAAAGTCTTTCCAAAGCCAGATACTCAAAATCGATGCAACCAACACATTCCACTCGGTGCCAAACCTCAAACAGACCCAGCCAAACCCTAGCATTTCGGTGCAACCAATTCTGCTTCGGTGCCTCCGAGTTTGGGTTGCAAACTTCCTATTATGCAAGTTTACAAAATCGGTCCCTCCTAGTGTTGTGAATCGGTGTCACCGAGTTTGGCAATCTGACCGTTGGTCACCTTATTGGTGCAACCGAGATTTATGTATTAGTCTCACTGAGATTCAAAAGTTGCTACCTTTGAGGCAACTCGGTACCACTGAGATTAACACATCAGTGTCACCGAGTCTGACTTATTAGGTGTAACGGTTGCATTTTTGGAGATACCTATATATACCCCTCCACCACCACTCACTCCCAAGAGAAGCACTCAGAACAGTTGCCCACTCATACCTACTAACTTTCTAAGAGAGGGCCACCTACTCATGTGTTGAGATCATGCCTTTCCATTCCAACCATATGAATCTTGATCTCTAGCCTCCCCAAGGTTCTTTCCAAACAATCAATCTCTTCCACCAAGCAAAATTCGTGAGAGAGTGATTGTGTGTTGAGGAGTCTATCATCTTGAAGCACAAGAACAAGGAGTTCATCGACACTATTAAGCCTATTACCTTTTGGAGGGTGCTGCCTCCTAAATTGGTTAGGTGTCGCTTGGGAGCCTCCTACTTCGTGTTTTGGAGTGAACCAAGAAGTTTGTAAAGGCAAGGAGATAGCCTACTTCATGAAGATCTACCCCGAGTTAGGCTAGTCCTCCGTGGAAGTAGGGCATCATGGTATAGTCAAGGTTGCTTCTTCATGGAACCATCCATGGCTAGAGCCCACTATGGACTCTCGCAGCCGTTACACTCCGTGGGTTGAAGACTCCATAAACATGGATGTATGATAGCACCACCTATCGGAACCATGGGAAAAATCTTCGTGTCCTTCATGCGTTTGATCTCTCTATCTCTACTCCTTACTTTCAAGTGCAATGTCTTTACTTCCCACTAGTATACTTGATTAATTGCATGTGTTGAGTGTCATAGACTAGTTATACATGCTAAAACTGCCAATCCTTGAACTTATGCTTGAGGTAGTTTTAAATTCCTTCTTGTAGGCTATTCACTTCCCTCTAGACATACATTTCTAGTGAACCCACACCTGGCCCGACCCGTAGTGCGGGGGGGTACACCTCCGCTATGACGATGATGCCCGGGCACAGGCTCTGGGGTGTGAGGGGCTACCCCTACGCCCGAGGGTCCGTCCTGAGCCGGCCCTACTTCACCAAACCGTGACACTCTCATGTACTCCCTCCGTTCCTTTATATAAGTTGTATTTTTTCTTTTAAAGTCAAACAAGGCCATCTTTAACTTAGTATTTAGAAAAATATATCAATATATACAATACAAAATTTATATCATTTGATCCACCATGAAAATTAGTTTCATATTTTTTCTATTTGGTATTGCTGATGTTGTTAGTTTATTGGATAATCTTGCTCAAACATTCAAATGGTTGACTTGCATGAAAAACAATACACCTTATATTCTGGAACGGAGGGAGTAATAATGAGCGGGTTGTATACGTCCTGAGCCCCCCGAGGATGCGGAGGGGTTCCCACCCACGCAATGTGGCAGCCACACCTCCGCGCTGGCGGAGAAGTCAACACTGGCCATCAATGGCTATGCCCATGCAACGTGGATGCCCTACGCTCGGTGCTGGGGGAAGACAAAGACTAGCCTAGGTGTCGGGTGCAGGATTTGCTTGTTTCTTTTTGAGTTCGAATTGTCACTTTTTGCAATGAAGTTTCAAGAGTTCAGAACTATAGATTTAAAAGAAAAAGGGGCGGGACTTTTTCTATCATTTCTCTCGTTTTACCTATCTTGAACCTTCTTCTTAGGATTGGCGTTTCACAAGGCGCCATGCGCTCCAGCCCACCAAAGAGCACCACGGGGCTCAGTAGCGAGCCCCTATCACCTCAGGGGCTCGCACTTTTGGGCAGTCGATGTCCTCCCGGGGGCTCTGACCGCAGCACGACTCCACAGCATGGAACTCGGGAGGCCCTAGTGCCTGGACCTCCTGAGGCAGAGCTTGATAGAGAGGGAAGGGGTCACCTGAGCATCAAAGGGGGTTCCTGAGCAACATGCTTGAGGAGCCTTACCGGTCATATAGCCACTCACCACCCTCGATGCCGTCCTTGGTGATCCAGTCGGCATCGAGGGTGTCGAGGCCTCACCTCATGGTTGCATCCTTGGTGATCTGGTCGTATACCACGGTGGCAGGGAAATGCGCTAGATTGGGACCCACCAATGTAGAGCTGCTTGAGCGTCAAAGGGGGCTCCTGAGAAGCGCGCCTCAGGAGCCTTACCGATCATATAGCCACTTGGTAGCCTCGATGACATCCTTGGTGATCCAGTTGGCATCGAGGGTGTCGAGGCCTGGCCCTATGGTTGCGTCCTTGGTCAGATGCATCCACGGTGCCGAAAGGACTCCCATCCCACTAGACACGCAAGAAAGGAGGCCCAGTACAACACACCCCATCGCTCGGACGTAACTTCAAGGATAATTCTCGAAGGTACATACAAAGTTGCCATTAGGCCACCTACATAACCTTGCAAGGAAAACAAGAAGGCTTCTCAGGGAGAAACGTAGACGCTGCTGCCCTCGCCATCACCCCTGCCGAGGGCCTCATGCATCATGACCAATGCCTGGTCCTCGGCCTCATTGGAGGAAAACTCCTCTATGAGATTTTCGACGTGGTCTCTTTCCTGCTCGGCAACGGTGGCGCGCATCATTCTAGGCACTGTACCAAGCACCGCGCCGAAGTCAAAGTGCGGGTCGAGGCAAGGGAGGTGGCTGACGATGTGCGAGTCCACCTGCGCAAAGAGGTCATGGCTCTTCTCCTCCACCAGCGTGCGGATCTTCTCCGCGTAGCCCTCAAGGCACTTCACGACCCTGGAAAACAAGCCTAGGTACCCAGCATCATCCAGAACCAAGGGGCTCAAGAAACTCGCATCACTGATGTCGTCCAAGTCCCGCTTGGCCCTCCCCTCAAGAGACTGGAACATCTAGGAGCACATATGTGGGGACCCTGACTCATAAGTCGTGATTACCGATTGTACGTGGACAGTGATCCCAGCGGTCAATGCTCACTAAACACACAGAAACTGAATAACAAGTCTTACATCCATTACGTACCATTTTACTCGAATATGGCCCTTAGGGCCAAGTCTTCATATGATTGTAGCAGGAATCTTCAACGATAGTGTGAACCCATGCCATCTGCCATAACCCTACAGGCATTCTGACTAGGAAGCGTCCTAGTCGCATGTCCATCACCAAGGTAATCTTCATCATAACCTGATCATTCATGCCTGGATAATAAAATAACCAATGGCAAGCCAATGAGTACTTTTAATGTACTAGCAAGCAACCCATGTTTGGAACAAGGCAATAACAATGCATGATATAGCACTAATAGGTAAGTTTGGCAGAAAGCTATTTTTGAGTGCAATGACATGATCAAGTAACTTAAGTAAGCATGCATCAACCATGGACAGGTGTTCATAAGAACACGTCACAGTCATCATCATAAGCAGGGGGTTGGACGTCTGATGTTCAACCATCACACCAAGTCCTCAAACTTGTCCCATGTACCGTCTGAACATCTCATCTTCAGTCATCATGCCAAGTCATCCGACTCGAATCATGTATTGAGTATCATCCTTCTCACCACACACATACACACCAAGTTTTGAGGAAACATCTGGACGTAGTTTAAGAAGGAACTCCAACTATCCATGACCGTGGACACAGCTATTCAAATAGTTTGACACTCTGCAGCGGTTGCATGCTTTACCCACAAGACTCGGCAAACTTTTGTGTCATCTAAGACTCGTGGTAATTACATACCCGAGGTAAGCACCCGAACAATGCCTTTCCCATGGTGATACTAAACAAAGAGTCCACTCTTTGGTGCCATCCCTCATGATATACATCACACGTATCATCCATGAGGGCAGGCGACGGTGTGCCCGATGCTTGTAAAGACAGCGCATGGCCTTCCACTCCGGGACGACCCCGTCTCGAGAGTGACCACTTCACTCTCGCCACTGGTAATGTGGGCTCCCTGCTAACACCGACCATAGTAATCAACAAAGGCCCTTCCCATATAGGGGTAGAGTGGTCGCACATGTAAGGTTGGGATGGTCAGCAGACCTTTAATCTAATCTATTTTCGAAAACACACAGACTCACACAACTTGCTCCAGTACACCACTTCTTTCTCAAGTGGTTACCCGACTCAACATCATCTCCCTCTGTCATTAGTGGCACCCAACTTTTCTTTTGAAAAATCTTTGAAAATACTTTTGTTTCCATCACCATGCATATTCCTGATCCCACTTGTGTAGCATCTACTAGCATCCTATCTACTCCCACCTGCACAACCCTCATAAGGATGGTAGGGTCATGCACGATGCAAGTATCAATGGTAAAAGTAACGGAGGTATCCCACCGAAGTGGTCACCACATCAACATGATCAACATCACGGAATATAAGTGTTATATGCCATGGAAATAAAAGGTTTCTTAGTCATGGTCAAAGGTCTGCTTTACTGGCTTTGCAAGGTCTTTAAGGTCTTCACACACTTCACCTCCATCTCCGAGCACTCCGTCTATTTCGTCAACTATCGCCGGAAACTACCGCAATAAGCAACACAACAAGCAGAAAATAAAAGTGCTCTATAAAAAGGAGTTTTATTTTTATTGGACATCTCTCGTCATAATAAGAATAACCAAGGAGGTTTTAATGGATGTGGGTCAAGGAGGAGTCTTGAATGGTGGTAACGAAGGAATTGATGATCCTATAAGATGTCCATAGAAAATATTCTTGTAAAAAGGAGTGGATGGTCCCAACAAATAGGGCATGATTTTAGAAACATGTGGGAAGTGGTTTCACTGAATTTGGAGTTGAGATGGTTTCCCTATGAAATTCTTAAGATGGAATAAATGGAAAATGGTCCATTTATTAGATCCAATAGAATATGTGCATGGTAAAAATGTTCAACATGGCTAGACAATTAGGGCATGACATTTAGAGCTATTGGAAACTTGAATAACCTCATTTGGAGTTGATTTGAATGCTCTAGGAATTTTGCAAAGTGGGGTTCTATATGGTACAAATTCAAATTTGAATTTGAACTATTTAAAAAGTTTTATGGAAAAATGTGCAATGCACATATTTGGTTGGGACAAGATTTTAGAAGCTTGTAGGAATTTGAATAACCAAATTTGGGGTCCAAATGAATTTATTATGAAATTTTCAATACTCTGGAAAAAGAAAAAGGGCTAAAGAATTTACCCAAAAGGAATGGTCTAAAATGCGCCCGTGGGCGCAAGATAGTTTTTGGGCTGGCCCGGTGTCAGGGCCTGACGGGGAGGAGGCCACGTCGAAAGAGCCCTGGCGGAAGACGCCTTCGCCACAGGAAACCAAAAACTGCTGGGGCGCTTCCACTTAAACGGCTGGGCCTGACGCATGGCTCGCTTACACACGGGGCCCGCCTAGAAGAGCGTTCTTCCTCCTCACACTCGACCAGAGAGGGGGCAGGGGATGAGGAGAGCCATTCAGCACCGGTGCTTGCTTCGGCGGCATAGGCCACCTCTGGTGCTGCCGCGCACGCCAGCGAGCTCGCGGGGACGCGCCGCATCCATCCCGATGCTGCGCACCCACAGGGAAGGGCCACAACAGCGCTGACTCTGATATCCATGAAGGAGGTCATCGGCCATTACCAGGCCGAGTGCACAACCCCCCGGCAAGGACTGGAGATGATGGGAGGAGTTCTACGACGGCTAGGTGAAGACACCGGAGTGAGAACGGACGAGGGGGAGCTTGGCTTGGCACGAATTCGAGTGGAGGCCGGCGGTATGTCTCCGGCCATTGCCGTCGGTGCAGAGGATGAGAGGGAGATTAGAGGGCTCTGGGAAGTTGGTGAGTGGGGGAGAGATCCAAGGGAGGCGTGAGATGGTCTCCGGAGCGAGCTTTTAGGCGAGGGAAACCAGAGGGTGCTCAGGCGCGCCTCGGATGCCCTCGGGCATGGAGAGCACGCGCAACATAGAGGCCTTGGAGGCTTGCTTAGGGATGGCAATAGGGCCCCATACCCGTCAAACCCATGGGGATTTCATCTATTAGGGGGTGGGGATGGGCAAAAAACTTCCCCATGGGGATATTTACCGAACCAATTTATTCCCCATAGGGTACAACGGGGATGGGGATGAGATCCTATTCCCCACACCCAATACCCATCAGGGGCCCACTTTTTAACTGTGACATTGTGGTCAAGCATCAAATATTTACAAACAAACTTGTGAAAACAAAAAAATGAGGAAAACCTTAAACTTACCTCACATCCTCACCTCAACCGCCACCATGACCAAGAAGTTAGTACGACCAATATCGGTATTAGTAGAACAAGGACAACACCATGTATATATCTTGATTATATTCTGTCATATTATGTATATGATCATTTCTTCATGGGGATGGGGACCCTAATGGGGCCTCGTTTCCTCGTGGGGCATGGGTATGGGGAAATTTCATCCCCAGTCATGTAAACAGGGATGGGGATGGGGTATGGGGAATAGATGGGGATGGGGATGTTCTAGGTATCCCCATAGGGGATTGTCCCCATTGCCATCCCTAGGCTTGCTAATGTCGGGGAGGGCGTGGGAGGTCGAGGGGAGATGCCTGGCATGCGTGGATACCCTTCCGCAGCCGGCCACGAGCTACGTGATAGCTCGTGTCGGCAGAGCGCCGATTTTGCATGCCGGATGCGTGGTCACCATGCCAACTAATGTCTAGAGCAAGATTTTGGTCGGGTAACTTTGTCCGGGATGCAAGGCATGCATGCAGGAGAGCACTGGTGGGGATTCATTGCCTATGGATCTAGGTGGGGTGGTTTCCCACGAGGGACAAGTTTGCAGCAGAAAACTTGGGGGCTAGCTCAGGGGGTTTTACGGAAGAGATTAGGGGGTCAAGAGTTGTCTGGCTTTCTTAGGTATGTAAGGAGTACTAATACCCCAAGTTTCAGCTCAGGGAGACAAGTATAACAGATACTTGTAGTATAAAGCCACATTTTTTGCCATAATGTAGGTTTAGATGGACTGCTCACATTTCCCACAAGAGCATGCCATGTTTGGCCTTGGATTGATGCATAGGTATGCAAGTGAGGTGGTAGAAAAGTTTGGGTTCATTAGCATGAACAGAATAGTGGGGGAGGGGAAGAATATGCCTCTCCATGGTAAAAAGAGAGGGAAAAGAGAGAGATACTCCCCCAATAATTGCTCATAGGCCATGGCATGGTTACTGGAGGTAAATTGGGGTTAGAATATACCGTGGTAAAAAGTTGGAGGCAAGGGGAATCTGTTTGGATCAACTATGCATGTCCCCTAGTTTATGGCTGAAGGGGTTTGTGTTGTGATTGGACTAGGCAGGGGAATCCAATGATTTTGAGATTTACTAGGGGTAAATGGTAAGTCCATTTGGTCCCGATCACAAGTTTGTAGCCCAAATGAAGAAAGTTGATAACACAAACTTGGTAAACCCTAGAAATTTATAGAATCTGGTTTATGTAGATCTAGGCATGCAAAACTAATCTTCTAAATGCCCCACTTGGTGTAGTAGCATTCTTTTGGGATTATAACATGTCTAGAAAGTTTGGGATCAATAGGAGATACTTCACAATGTAAAGTTGCTTAAATTTGGATATGGACAGAGAGGATTTTGGGATATTTTGGTGAACCAAAACAATTGGGATTGAGATGAAACTTGGCAAGATGACCACACATATCAAATGTGACATGCTAGAATTTTCCTGGATTTAATAGAGAATATTTCTTATAGAAATATTTCAAATCCTTGAAATAGGCAGAAATGGTTTTGAAGGGTTTTGTCCAGTGTTTTGAACATGACCATTTGTTGAAACTCTTATATATGTATAATATATATCCACTGAGTTTCCCTAAATTTTCTCAAATATTTTTGAATCATTTAAATAATTTTTCCCTATAAAAGACCATTTCTGGCCTTAAAAAAGCCTTTAAATAAAATAGTAATATAATCTTTAAAATCAATTTCTGGTGGTTTTGAGAAGTATTATATATAGTGGGTTCCAAATAAATCATTTGGGAAGAAGAGATACACCCAATTTTGGGACTTGCAGTGCAGATCTCAAATCAGGTTTTTTTGAAAACCTAATTTAAATAGATGCTTTTGGCCAATATAATATTTGATAAAACTAGTTTTAAGTCCTATACACATGGCATGATCATTGGACAATTGTTCTATATCAACGCAAAGAGTTTTGAGAGTAGGAGAGAGTTTTATGAATTATAGAGCACTAGCAAGCAAGCAAACAACACACAAGTCAAGAAGTCAAATGCACTCAAAAAATTTAATTGGCCCTAATTTTTGAGTCATGATAACTTAGTCATGAGGCAAAACACAGGGTGTGACAGACCTACCCCCTTACAAGAATCTCGTCCCCAAGATTCCTAGGCTAGGAGTTTATGCAGACACTGAGAGGTGAGGTAGTCTTCACGTTCCACGTTGCTTCTGCTCCGGTGTGGTTGTCCTTGTTGGGAAACGTCGCATGGGAAACAAAACTTTTCCTACGTTCACACAAGACCTATCCATGGTGATGAGAATCTACGAGAAGGACAGTGGATCTATGTACACTTGTAGATTGCTAAGCGGGAAGCGTTAAGAAACGCGGTTGGTGTAGTCGAACGTCTTCGCGATCCAAATCGCCGAGCGTCCCGCGATCCAATCACGATCCGTCCCGATCAAGCACCGAGTGGACGGCACCTCCGAGTTCAGCACACGTATAGCTTGATGACGATCTCCGCCTTCTTGATCCAGCAAGAGGGATCAGAGAGCTAGAAGAGTTCTCCAGCAGCGTGATGGCGCTCCGGCGATGGTAGTGGAGCTATTCCGGTAGGGCTTCGCCTAAGCACTGCGGAAATCCGATCTAGAGGAGAAACTATGCACTGGAGGAACGGGTAGCACGTGGCTGAAAATCTTGTGCCAAAACCCTAAAAACCTCTAGTATATATAGGAGGAGAGCAGGAGGAGGCTTTGCCCTCAAGGAGCCGTCCCTAGGCTTCGGCCGAACCAAGAGGGAGGAGTCCTCCTCCTCCACTCCTAGTAGGATTAGGACTCCTTCCTTATCTTAGCCTTTTTGCCTTTTTCCACCTTTTTACTTTTGGGCTTTTCTTCCCAGCCACATGGGCCTTGTGTGCGTCTTCCACCAGCCCACTAAGGGCTGGTATTCATCCTCCCACAGCCCATGTAGCCTCTTGGGTCGAAATACCCCTCCCGATGGTCTCCCAGTACACTACCGATGAGCCCGAAACCTTTTTGGCGACCAAAATAGGACTTCCTATAAATCAATCTTTACCTCCGGACCATTCCAGAGCTCCTCGTGACGTACGGGATCTCATCCGGGACTCCGAACAACCTTCGGTCACCACCATACATAACTCTATACTACCGAAACGTCACCAAACCTTAAGTGTGCAGACCCTGCGGGTTCGAGAACTATGTAGACATGACCGAGACACCTCTACGGTCAATAACCAATAGAGGGACCTGGATGTTCATATTGGTTCCTACATATTCTACGAAGATCTTTATTGGTCGAACCTCTCTGTCAAGGATTCAGTTAATCCCGTATGATGTTCCATTAGTTCTTTGGTATGTTACTTGCCAGAGATTCGATCGTCGGTATCTCCATACCTAGTTCAACCTCGTTACCGGCAAGTCTTTTTACTTGTTCCATAATACAAGATCCCGTGACTAACATTTAGTCACATTGCTTTCAAGGCTTATTGTGATGTTGTATTACTGAGTGGGCCCTGAGATACCTCTCTGTGACACGGAGTAATGAATCCTTGTCTTGATCCATGCCAACCCAACAGACACCCTTAGAGATACCTGTAGAGCACATTTATAGTCAGCCAGTTATGTTGCGACGTTTGATACACACAAGGCACTCTTCCGGTGTCCGTGAGTTGCATGATATCATGGTCATAGAAACATATATTTGACATGCAGAAAATAGTAGCAATAAACTGACACGATCATATTCTACGTTTGTAGTTTGGGTCTTGTCCATCACATCATTCTTCTAATGATGTGATCCTGTTATCAAGTGACATCACATGTCAATGGCTAGGAAACCTTGACCATCTTTGACCAACGATCTAGTTCACTAGAGGCACACTAGGGACAAAGTGTTGTCTATTTACCCACACAAGGAATGTGTTTCCAATCAATACAATTATAGCATGGATAATAAACGTTTATCATGAACAAGGAAATATAATAATAAACACTTTATTTATTGCCTCTAGGGCATATTTCCAATAGTCTCCCACTTGCACTAGAGTCAGTAATCTAGTTCACATCGCTATGTGATTTACATTGTAATGAATCGAACACCCATGCAGTTCTGGTGTTGATCATGTTTAGCCCTTGGAAGAGGTTTAGTCAACGGGTCTGCAACATTCAGATCCATGTACACTTTGCAAATAGTTATGTCCTTTTCCTCGATATAATCGCGGATGGAGTTGAAGTGTCGCTTTATGTGTCTGGTCCTCTTGTGAAACCTTGGTTCCTTGGCCAGCGCAATGGCAGAAGTGTTATCACAGAACATGTTCGTTGGATTCAATGCACTTCACACTACTCCAAGATCTGTCATGAACTGCTTCATCCAGACACCTTCCATCGCTGCCTCCGAGGCTGCGATGTACTTTGCTTCGCACGTATAATTGGCTACCATGCTTTGCTTGGAACTGCACCAGCTTACCGCTCCCCGGGAATAAATACGTATCCGGTTTGTGACTTAGAGTCATCCAGATTAGTGTCAAAGGTTGCACCGACGTAGCTCTTCATCACCTCCATAAATGAGAAACATTTCCTTAGTCCTTTTCAGGTACTTAAGGATATTCTTGACCGCTGCCCAGTGCTCCATTCCAGGATCACTTTGAAACCTTCCGGCCATACTTATGGCAAGGTTGACATCGGGTCTTGTGCACAGTATTGCATACATGATAGAGCCTATGGCTGAAGCATAGGGGATGATACTCATCTTTTCTCTATCTTCTGCAGTTACTGGGTATTGAGTCTTACTCAACTTCACACCTTGTAACACAGGCAAGAACCCCTTCTTGGACTGATCCATTTTGAACTTCTTCAAAACATTAACAAGGTATGTGCTCTATGAAAGTGCTATTAAGCGTCCCGATCTATCTCTATAGATTTTAATGCCTAATATGAAAGTAGCTTCTCCTAGGTCCTTCATTGAAAAACTCTTGTTCAAATATTCCTTCACGCTTTCCAGCATTTCTATATTGTTTCCAATCAGCAACATGTCATCCACATATAATATTAGAAACGCTATAGAGCTCCCACTCACTTTCTTGTAAATACAAGCTTCTCCATAAACGTGTATAAACTCAAACGCTTTGATCACCTCATCAAAACGCTTATTCCAAATGCGAGATGCTTGCACCAGCCCATAAATGGATCGCTGGAGTTTGCAAACTTTGTCAGCATATTCTAGATCGACAAAACCTTCTGGTTGCATCATATTCAACTCTTCCTCAAGGAAACTATTGAGGAATGCTGTTTTGACATCCATCTGCCAAATTTCATAGTCGAAATAAGCGGCTATTGCCAACATGATTCTGACAGACTTAAGCATCACTACGGGTGAGAAGATCTCATCGTAGTCAACTTCATGAACTTGTGAAAAACCCTTTGCCACAAGTCGAGCTTTATAGACGGTGATATTACCGTCCGCATTTGTCTTCTTCTTAAAGATCCATTTGTTCTGAATGGCCTTTTGCCCTTCAGGTAATACTTCCAAAGTCCATACTTAGTTTTCATACATGGATCCCATCTCGGATTTCATGGCCTCTAACCATTTCTTGGAATCTGTGCCCATCACCGCTCCTCCATAGCTCGTAGGTTCATTGTTGTCCAACAACATGACCTCCAAGATAGGATTGCCGTACCACTGAGGAGTAGTACGTGCCCTTGTCGACCTACGAGGTTGAATAGTAGCTTGATCCGAAGCTTCATGATCATCATCATTAACTTCCTCTTCTACCGTCATAGGTTCCACAGAAACATCTTTCTGCGCTGCACTACATTCTGGTTGAAGTAATGGTTTGATAACCTCATCAAGCTCTATTTTTCTCCCACTCAATTCTTTCGAGAGAAACTCTTTCTCAAGAAATGTTCCGTTCTTGGCAACAAACACTTTGCCTTCGGGTCTGAGATAGAAGGTATACCCGACTGTCTCTTTCGTGTATCCTATGAAGACACATTTCTCCGCTTTGGGTTCCAGCTTTTCAGGCTAAAGCTTCTTGACATAAGCATCACATCCCCAAACATTAAGAAACGACAACTTTGGCCTCTTGCCAAACCATTGTTCATATGGCGTCGTCTCAACGGATTTTGATGGTGCCCTATTTAAATTTAATGCAGCTATTTCTAATGCATAACCCCAAAACGATAGTGGCAAATCCGCAAGAGACATCATAGAACGCACCATATCTAATAAGGTTCGATTATGACGTTCGTACACACCATTACGCTGTGGTGTTCCTGGAGGTGTCAACTGTGAAGCAATTCCAGACTGTCTTAAGGGACTGCCAAACTCATAACTCAGATATTCACCTCCTCGATCAGATCGCTGGAATTTAATCTTCTTGTTACGATGGTTCTCAACTTCACTCTGAAATTGCTTGAACTTTTCAAACGTTTCATACTTGTGTTTCATTAAGTAAATATATCCATATCTACTTAAGTCATCAGTCAAGGTGAGAAAATAACGATATCCACCACACGTTGTAATATTCATTGGACCGCACACATTAGTATGTATGATTTCTAGTAAGTCACTTGCTTGTTCCATTGTTCGAGAGAACGGCGTTTTAGTCATCTTGCCCATGATGCATGGTTCACATGTGTCAAGTTATTAAAAATCAAGTGACTCCAAAAGTCCATCGGCATGGAGCTTCCTCATGCGTTTTACACCAATATGACCTAAACGGCAGTGCCACAAGAAAGTGGTACTATCATTATCAACTCTACATGTTTTGGCATCAATGTTATGAACATGTGTGTCATCATTATCAAGATTCAATATGAATAAACCCCTCACATTGGGTGCATGACCATAAATGATATTACTCATATAAATAGAACAACCTTTATTCTCTGATTTAAATGACTAACCATCTCGCAATAAACAAGATCCAGATATAATGTTCATGCTTAACACATGCACTAAATAACAATTATTCAGGTTCATCACTAATCCTGATGGTAATCAAAGAGAGAGCGTGCCGACGGTGATCGCATCAACCTTGGAACCATTTCCGACGCACATCGTCACTTCATCCTTTGCTAGCCTTCGTCTATTCCATAGTTCCTGTTTTGAGTTGCAAATTTGATCAACCGAGCCGGTATCAAATACCCAGGCACCACAATGAGAGCTAGTAAGGTACACATCAATAACATGTATATCATATATACCTTGTTTGTTGTTGGCCGCCTTCTTGTTAGCCAGGTACATGGGCAGTTCCGCTTCCAGTGACCAGTTCCCTTGGAATGAAAGCACTCAGTTTCTGGCTTGGGTCCATGCTTGGGCTTCTTTACAGGAGTGGAAACTGCTTCGCCATCCTTCTTGGTTTTACCCTTCTTGCCCTTGCCCTTGCCCTTGCCATTCTTCTTGAAACTAGTGGTTTTATTGACCATCAACACTTGATGTTCTTTCTGGATTTCAGACTCAGCGACTTTTAGCATCGCAAACAGCTCAACGACTGACTTGTTCATCCCGTGCATGTTATAGTTCATCACAAAGCTCTTGTAACTAGGTGGCAGTGATTGAAGAAGTCTGTCGGTGATCGCCTCTGGCGGAAGGGCAATTCCCAACTTCGCTAGACGAGTCAAATACCTAGACATTCTGAGTATATGTTCACTGATAGACCCGTTCTCCTCCATCTTGCAAGCATAGAACTTATCGGAGGTCTCAGACCTATCCATTCGGGCATTCTTCTGAAAGATAAACTTCAACTCCATGAACATCTCATATGCTCCATGACGTTCAAAACGTCCTTGAAGTCCCAGTTCTAAGCCATACAGTATTGCACACTAAACTATTGAGTAATCTCCAAAACGTTCCTCCCAAGCGTTCTTAACATCTTCGGATGACATGTCTTCTAGTTGGTCACCAAGCAGTGCATCAAGGACATATGATTTCTGGGAACCCGTGAGGATAATCCTCAGATTACGGGCCTTGTCAACAAAATTACTTCCATCGTCTTTCAACTTAGCTTTCTCTAGGAACGCATTAAAATTCAGGGGTGCTACTGCGCGAGCCATTGATCCACAACATAAATATGAAAAGGTTACGTAGACTATTGGTCAAGATAACAAGTTTTAGTTAATCAAATTACTAAAGCTCCCACTCAAATTGACATCCCTTAGGTCATCTGAGTGTCACATGATCCAAATCCACCAACTCAAGTCCGATCATCATGTGAGTTGAGGTGGTTTCAATGGTGAACATCATCATGTTGATCATATCTACTATATGACTCATGTTCGAGCTTTCAGTCTCTTGTGTTCCGAGGCCATGTCTGTACATGCTAGGCTCGTCAAGTTTAACCTGAGTGTTCTACATGTGCAACACTGGCTTGCACCCGTTGTATGTGAACGTAGAGTCTATCACACCCGATCATCACGTGGTGTCTTGATACGACGAACTTTCGCAATGGTGCACACTCGGGGAGAACACAATTCATCTTGAAATTTAAGTGAGGGATCACCTTATAATGCTACCGTCGTCCTAAGAAAATCAAACTGCATAAAAGGATTAACATCACATGCAAATCATAAGTAACATGATATGGCCATGAACTTGTGCTTTTGATCTCCATCTTGAAAGCACCAGCATGATCTCCATCATCACTGGTACGACACCATGATCTCCATCATCTTGATCTCCATCAACATGTCTCCATTGGGGTTGTCACGCTAATCATGCTTGTACTACTATTGCTATCGTTTAGCGATAAAGTAAAGCATTACATAGCGCTTAAATGATTGACACGCAGGTCATACAATAATTAAAGACAACCCTATGGCTCCTTTCGGTTGCCGTACTCATCGACATGCAAGTCGTGATATTCTATACAACACACGATCATCTCATACATCACATATATCACATCATGTAATTGGCCATATCACATCACAACATACCCTGCAAAAATAAGTTAGACATCCTCTAATTGTTGTTGCATGTTTTACGTGGCTGCTACGGGTATCTAGCAAGAACAATTCTCACCTACGCATAAACCACAACGGTGATACATAAGTTGCTTTTCAACCTTCTCAAGGACCACCTTAGTCGAATCCGATCCAACTAAAGTAGGAGAAACAGACACCCGCCAGCCATGTTTGTGCAACAAAGTTACACGTCAGTCGATGGAACCGGTCTCTCATAAGCGTACGAGTAAGGTTGGTCTGGGCCGCTTCATCCCACAATACCGCTGAACCAAAACACGACCAAGGGAGGAAGCAATCTAAGCATCAACGCCCACAAACTCTTTGTGTTCTACTCAAGATTTCATCTACACATAGACCTAGCTCATGATGCCACTATTTGGAAACGTAGCATGGGAAACAAAAAATTTCCTACATTCACACAAGACCTATCCATGGTGATGAGCATCTACAAGAGGGAGAGTGGATCTACGTACCCTTGTAGATCGCTTAGCGGGAAGTGTGAAGAAACGCGGTTGGTGTAGTCGAACTTCTTCGCGATCCAAATCGCTCAGCGTCCCGCGATCCAATCACGATCCATCCCGATCAAGCACCGAACGGATGGCACCTTCGCGTTCAGCGCACGTACAGCTTGATGACAATCTCCGCCTTCTTGATCCAGCAAGAGGGAGCAGAGAATTAGGAGATTTCTCCGACAGTGTGATGGCGCTCCGGTGATGGTGGTGGAGCTATTCCAGTAGGGCTTCGCCACGCACTGCGGAAATCCGATCTAGAGGAGAAACTATGCACTGGAGGAACGGGTAGCACGTGGCTGAAAATCTTGTTCCAAAACCCTAAAAACCTCTAGTATATATAGGAGGAGAGGAGGAGGAGGCTTGTCCCTCAAGGAGCCAGCCCTAGACTTCGGCCGAACCAAGAAGGAGGAGTCCTCCTCCTCCACACCTAGTAGGATTAGGACTCCTTCCTTATCTTAGCCTTTCTGCCTTTTTCCACCTTTTTCCTTTTGGGATTTTCTTCCCAGACGCATGGGCCTTGTGTGGGACTTCCATCAGCCCACTAAGGGCTGGTATTCATCCTCCCACAGCCCATGTAACCTCTTGGGTCGAAATACCCCTCCCGATGGTCTCCTGGTACACTACCGGTACTCCCGGTACACTACCGATGAGCACGAAACCTTTCCGGTGACCGAAATAGGACTTCCTATATATCAATCTTTACCTTCGGACCATTCTGCAGCTCTTCGTGATGTCCAAGATCTCATCCGAGACTCCGAACAACCTTCGGTCACCACCATACATAACTCTATACTACCGAAACGTCACCAAACCTTAAGTCTGCAGACCCTGCGGGTTCGAGAACTATGTAGACATGACTGAGACACCTCTACGGTCAATAACCAATAGAGGGACCTGGATGTCCATATTGGTTCCTACATATTCTACGAAGATCTTTATCGGTCGAACCTCTATGTCAAGGATTCAGTTAATCCCGTATGATGTTCCATTTGTTCTTTGGTATGTTACTTGCCAGAGATTCGATCGTCGGTATCTCCATACCTAGTTCAACCTCGTTACTGGCAAGTCTCTTTACTTGTTCCGTAATACAAGATCCCGTGACTAACACTTAGTCACATTGCTTGCAAGGCTTATTGTGATGTTGTATTATCCAGTTGGCCCTGAGATACCTCTCCGTGACACGGAGTAACGAATCCTTGTCTTGATCCATGCCAACCCAACAGACACCCTTAGAGATACCTGTAGAGCACATTTATAGTCACCCAGTTACGTTGCGACGTTTGATACACACAAGGCACTCTTCCGGTGTCCGTGAGTTGCATGATCTCATGGTCATAGAAACATATACTTGACATGCAGAAAACAGTAGCATTAAACTGACACGATCATATGCTACGTTTGTAGTTTGGGTCTTGTCCATCACATCATTCTTCTAATGATGTGATCCCATTATCAAATGACATCACATATCAATGGCTAGGAAACCTTGACCATCTTTGACCAACGAGCTAGTTCACTAGACGCATACAAGGGACAAAGTGTTGTCTATTTACCCACACATGTAATGTGTTTCCAATCAATACAATTATAGCATGGATAATAAACGATTATCATGAAGAAGGAAATATAATAACAAACACTTTATTTATTGCCTCTAGGGCATATTTCGAACAGTCCTTCTGTATCTTGAAGTTCCTGATGATATGTCTTTGAGTGCACTATTAACTTCGTCTAAAGGTGAACGGGTTTCTTGCAGGGCCTGGCTTGCGTGTGTAACCTAAGGTTAGAAGGCGTGGCAAAGCAGAGTGTCTGTGTGCTGGTCGTGGGGTTGTTAGTGACATCTAGATGCCTCACGTGAGGATAGAAGGGTCGAGTCTTGTTGTAGCTTCTCATTGATGGGGAAGTCCTTATCTTCCTTAAAGCAAGAGATCTTCAGTCGCAGGTGGGCTTTATCCTTGAGAGTGCCGAGGTGCGTCACCGTGGGATTCTCGTTGAGATCTTCTCCTTGAGTAAGTTGCCGAGGCAGATTCTTCATTCTCATCTGGTCGTTTGTCTTCATCATCATGGACGCACATTTCTGGAGGGTCTTTGAGTCTTTGTTCTACTCGTCTCTCCGTGGCAAGGTCTGCGCTGAGTCTCGTCCCTAAGACTAAGCCTAGAGATTTGGTGTCAAAACGGGTTCTACAATCTGGGAAGGTTTCAGTGGGGTTCTAGGTAAGCTGGTTATTCAGAGTATAGATCAGCCATCTAATCCCCAATGTCTGACGCTTGGCGAGGGGGGTGAACTACCTTTGATAGGTGTCTTACCATGATCGAGTCACGGTTTACGCCCTAGATTGTCTACAAATGGCTGATAACAGTCATGAGAGTCGTCCACTCGATTCCAAACATCTGAAGGGAGTAGGGATGTCATGCTCATCGTACACCATCAAAGTGGTGGAGTGAGGGGTGCCATCAACTTCTCAGTTCCATCCTAGCCAGGAACTAATAGGTGACTACTTAAAGCAAGGGGCTCCTTAATCCTCTTGGTTTCTCAGGGCTTCATCGGGCTTGATCGTCGGTGCTTCTGGATATAGTCTAGCTGATGCAGTCGGTAGATGAGTGGTGGTTGACTTCTTTTGCTTCTTCTTTGTCGTTGTCATGGCTTCGCAATCGCAATGGTTCTTCATCTTGCTTGGTCAAGAAAGCCTTCTTCTGTAGGGAGGGTGCTTTGCGGAGCCCAACTCCTTTAAGGTGAAAGCTTATACTCAAGAGGCATGGTAATGGGTGTTCCTGGGCTGGTCCAAATAGGACTAAGGTGTTCCTCCTCTCATTGGGTAAATAAGTATGTCATCCCTGAAGAAAACAACCCATTTCCCGAAGTATCACATAAACACATTGCTCACGGGATATGTGAGAGGAGCGGGCATTCGTCCCGAATGGTCACTAGTCCAGGGGTCTGTGGTCCATCATGATTCATTCTCCATGTCCACCTTCCGTATGGCAAGGGTGAGTGGTGGTCAAGGTGGAGTGTCGACCGTAGTCTTATGACTGAGAGCCAAGACATAGGGTCATTAACGACCTTGTTATGGATTGGTAAAGCTTCAGGGTTTCAAGGAGCTTAGGATGTGAGTGAACGTCTATCATCTTATCCTCGAGCACGGTTCTTAGATGCCAATAGTACAGCCTATTACTCCAAAGAAAATCACCCTATATCCTTGAAGGCATCATCTCATATGAGTCAACTCCAATATTACACATGCTACTCATATCTCCAAGATTTTGAGAGAAGGACTATACCGAAAATCTCATATGTATACTATAGCCAACTCACATATATCCCTATATAAAAATCCTCGGGATAATTTACAAGTCGCTAAGCTTGATCATGACACTACCAATCCAAGTGTCCTATTGACCTACCCAAGGTCTAAGTTATAGCTTTACTATGCTAAGGAAACATGTAATAAACCACTCCAAGATCTTGTTTCCTCCCTACGAATCCAACTAACCGATCCGCGGATACCATCCACTATTACATGACATATTATTTCTACAAATCCAGTACCAGTGTCGTCCCATATATCTCCAGATTTCCTAAATCCCCAAATTCTAGGAAGAACTATCTCATAATAATATAACCATCAACCCCCATCACGATGATGCAGTGAACTCTGATGTTAGGTGCATATGGATCCTTGAATCGATTCTAACAACAATCCAATATTCTTGGTGTGTCTTCCACCGAGAAACATGGTATCAAGATCAGGATCACCGGACTAAATCCAAACTACTCCGAACCATGTGGGTTTTATTGACCTTGAGCACCTATTAGAATCACCTATTCAAATCCAAGGTTATCATCTAGTAAAAATTCCGTACTGGTTACTCCAGTTACTACTGTAACATCATCAACCCACTAAGAAAATTATTGCCAAAGTCACGTCATTTATCCACCAACAATTTCAGCTTGTGATCATATTTTTCCTACTAATCCAATTTGCTAAAGGGATAATTAAGTTATGCTATTCTATAAATCTTGACCCACCAATCTCCCGATCATCCTGGAAATCTCGCAATCCACCAAGGGGTCTTGACCACTTCCTCTAGACATCTACTCTAGCCTCGTCAAATGATTAGCCTACAAATCATTTATCCTCAAGATGATATATACTATGGCATCATTAGCTCAAGTGCCAGTCTTAAGAATGAAATGTGTTTGTTCGCTAGGATCACTATTCCCATAATGAACCCAGTGCTAAGCAGGGGTTATTGATGCTCAAAAAGCGCTCTGGCAATACCACATATTAAACATGTGATCAGAGGCTTGTGATGGGGAAGCTTGTGAGGTCTAGGTTGGGCAAGGGAGGGGTTTCCAATCTTGAGGGAGCGCATAACTCTACGGGGTTGTGTCTGATTGAGTCTGTTGTAGTCATAGTCTTCAACGCTAGCTGTCCGTCAAGGTGGATCCTTGGTGCATCTTGTCTTGCCGGTCTTCAATTGAAGCAATTGGGGAGAGAAATTAGTATCAAGAGGAGTGCCTAAGGGGGTGGTATAGTGCAAGTGCAATCAAGCAAGTGCCGAAAAGGTCAAATACAAACATCAAGGTAAGGTAGGTGATATAGTCGCGCACTTGTTGCCTAGGGCAAAAGTGTGACTTACAACAAAGCACAAACAGGAAAAACAAGCTACACGCATCATGGTTCCATTCGAACCATCATACGGACTCGACTTCGCATGGGGGACACACAACCTGTCGTACCCTGGGGGTTCTCGGACTCATTAGTCGTGCTTGCTTCATGTCTTGGAGAGGAGTCCTCTTAGTCTTCTGGTGTGACAGCCCTAGCTTAGCATCTGCTTGTCATTGCATGTGCATCATGTCATCATGTTTAAATTCAATTGAAACATGAAATTGGGTTTAATGGAAACCCTAGCATCTCATTGAATAAACAAAATTCCAAAAAATTGAATTTTCAATGTTTTAAAATGCTCTCCAAAAATGTTCCCCCTCTCTGATAAATGTTGGCAACACCATATCAGGGGTGCATTTCATTTTCACAACAAGTTGAAATTTTAAATAATTCAGCAAATGTGATGTAAATGGCAAATAAAAGCACTATGAATATTTTAGTTTCTTCAAAATTGCTAAAACTTATTAGGGGGCTTGTTAATAATATAATTACCACCTCAGAATAATTTCCAGGGCTTTTGCCTTTAGGGTTCGTACCCAAATATTTTAAACACAAAGCAAATAAATAGAAAACAAAACAAAATAGGAAAAGGAGCAAACCTGGTGACTTATCTACGTGTAGCCCAGCCGGCCCAACTGGCCCAGTGGCCAGTCGTCCCTGACTTGTGGCCAGGAGGAATAGAGGGCGCGTGCCCGACGCACGAGGCAACGCGCCGGGGCCACCTCCTGCCTGCTAGCCTGGCTGGAGGAGGGGATGAGGACCATAGAGCCGTTTGATCGAGCCCACCTCTCTCCGCTCATTCATCCCCTCTTCCTCGCATGTGTGTTGCCATGGCCGAAGACATCACTGCCTCGCTGCCGTCGCCCCTATAGCCACCGAGACCTCCTTGTCCTATCCCTATGCCCAAAAGAACGGTGATGTTGACCCCGACCTCCTCGTGGAGCCAAGCTTCGACGGAAGCACCACAACGCCCTTGATGTCGTTGTCTTCAACCTTGGGAGTAGGATATCGCCCGGTGGTTACCGGTATAACAATGAAAAGAACAGTGTTGCTCTATTAGCGATGCATATCATGACATTGCATGTCTTGTGCCCTGGTCATCGAAGGCCAGGGTGGCATCATCCTGGGGCTATGTCAGGGGTGTCACTATCATCTAAGTCTTGACATACTCATCCTTGGAGAAGGTATCTTCTATTGGTAGCTCCTTGTCTACTGTCACCAACTTGGGTCCAAGATATGTCAGCAATCGTCTAGCAAGGTGGCTTCCTTCCAGGTTACCCACGAGGATTACAAGGAATCCCGTGGTCAGGGGCACAAGGGTAGTAGCGACCATTTTCAAAGTTTTGAAAAAGTAGACGAGGAGAGTTAAAAGAAAGATGGTGGAAATGCTAAGGCAAAACCTTTGCTTCCTTTGAAATTTTAGGAGAGGTGAGAAATATAGAGGTTTTGTAAGTGATTTTCAAGGGTCTAGAAAAATAGTTTTGTCCTAACTAACATCCATGCTAACTAAGGGCTTCCTACAGTCAGGATGGCTCTAATACGATCTCTGTGGGGACCCCTACTCATAAGTCGTGATCACCGATTGTACGTGCAAAGTGATCCCAGAGATCAATGCTCATTGAACACATATAAACTAAATAACAAGAGTCTAACATCCATTATGTACCGTTTTACTCGAATATGGCCCTGAGGGCCAAGTCTTCATATGATTGCAGCGGGAACCTTCGAAGATAGCATGAACCCATGCCATCTACCTTAACCCTACAGGCATTCTGACTAGGAAGCGTCCTATCTTGCATGTCCGTCACTAAGGTAATCTTCATCATAACCTGATCTTTCATGCCTGGACAATAAAATAACCACCGGCAAGCCAATGAGTACTTTTAATGTACTCGCAAGCAACCCATGTTTGGAACAAGGCAATAACAATGCATGATATAGCACTAATAGGTAAGTTTGGTAGAAAGCTAGTTTTGAGTGCAATGACATGATCAAGTAACTTAATTAAGCATGCATCAACCATGGACAGGTGTTCATAAGAACACATGACAGTCATCATCATAAGCAGAGGGTTAGACGTCTCATGCTCAACCATCTCACCAAGTCCTCAAACTTGTCCCATGTATCATCTGAACATCTCATGTTCAGTCATCATGCCAAGTCATCCGACTCGACTCAAGTATTGAGTATCATATTTGTCACCACACACACACCAAGTTTTGAGGAAACATCTGGACGTAGTTTAAGAAGGACCTCCAAATGTCCATAACTGTGGACACGGCTATTCGAATAGTTTTACACTCTGCAGAGGTTACACGCTTTACCCAAAAGACTCGAGGAACTTCCGTGTCATCCATGACTCGCGGTATATTACATACCCGAGGTAAGGACATGAACAATGCCTTTCGCATGGTGATACTAAACAAAGAGTCCACTCATTGGTGCCATCCCTCTTGAGATACATCACACGTATCATCCATGAGGGCACTCAACAATGTGTGTGGTGCCTGTAAAGACAGCGCATGGCCTTCCACTTTGGGACGACCTAGTCTCGAGAGTGACCACTTCACTCTCGCCACTGGTAATTCGGGCTCCCTGCTAGCATCGACCATAGTAATCAACAAAGACCTTCCCATATAGGGGTAGAGTGGTCGCACATGTAAGGTTGGGATGGTCAGCAGACCTTAAATCTAATCTGTTTTCGAAAGCACACACACTCACACAACTTCCTCCGGTACACCACTTCTTTCTCAAGTGGTTACCCGACTCAACATCATCTCCCTCGGGCATTAGTGGCACCCGACATTTTATTTGAGAAGTCTTTGAAAATACTCTTGTTTCCATCACCATGCATATTCTCGATCCCACTTGTGTAACATCTACTAGCATCCTATCTACTCCCACCCGCACAACCCTCATAAGGATGGTTGGGTCATGCACAATGCAAGTATCAATGGTAAAAGTAACGGAGGCATCGCACCGAAGTCGCCAGCGCATCAACATGATCAACATCACGGAATATAAGTGCTATATGCCATGCAAATAAAAGGGTTCTTAGTCATGGTCAGAGGGCTGCTTGCCTAACTTTGCAAGGTCTTTGAGGTCTTCACATGCTTCTCCTCTATCTCCGAGCACTCCGTCTATTTCGTCAACTATCGCCGGAAACAACCGCAATAAGAAACACAACAAGCAGAAAATAAAAGTGCTCTATAAATACGAGTTTTATTTTTATTGGACATCTCTGGTCATAATAAGAATAACCAAGGAGGTTTCAATGGATGTGGGTCAAGGGGGAGTCTTGAATGATGGTAATGAAGGAATCAATGTTTCTATAAGATGTCCACAGAAAATATTATTGGTAAAAGGAGTGGATGGTCCCAACAAATAGGGCATGATTTTCGAAATATGTGAGAAGTGGTTTCACTGAATTTGGAGATGAGATGGTTTCCCTATGAATTTCTTAAGTTGGAATAAATGGAAAATGGTCATTTTATTAGATCCAACATAATAGGTGCATGGTAAAAATGTTCAACATGGTTAGACAATTAGGGCATGACATTTAGAGCTATTGGAAACTTGAATAACCTCATTTGGAGTTGATTTGAATGCTCTAGGAATTTTGCAAAGTGGGGTTCTATATGGTTCAAATTCAAATTTGAATTTGAACTATTAAAAAATATTTACGGAAAAATGTGCAATGCACATATTTCGTTAGGAAAAGATTTTAGAAGCTTGTAGGAATTTGAGTCACCAAATTTGGGGTTCAAATGAATTTATTATGAAATTTATGATACTCTGGAAAAAGAAAAAGGGCTAAAGAATTTACCCAAAAGGAATGGGCTAAAATGCGCCCGTGGGCGCAAGATAGCTTCTGGGCCAGCCCGGTGGCACGGCCTGGCAAAGAGGAGGCCATGTCGAAGGCGCCCTGGCGGAAGACACCTTCATCATAGGAAACCAGAAACCGTGGGGGCGCTTCCACTTAAACGGCTAGGCCCGATGCCTGGATCGCGTAAACGCGGGGCCCGCCTGGAAGGGCATTCTTACTCCTCCTGCTCGAACAGAGAGGGAGTAGGGGACGAGGGGAGCCGGCTGGAGCCAGTGCTTGCTACGGCGGCACAGGCCACCACAGGCGCTGTCGCGCACGCGGGCTAGCTCGTGGGGACGCGCCACATCCGTCCCGGTGCTACGCACGCACAGGGAAGGGGCACAACGATGTCGCCTCCGATGCAAGCGGAGGAGGCCATCGGCCATTACCATCCCAAGTGCACAACCCCTCGGCGAGGAATGGAGACGATGGGAGGAGTTCTACGATGGCTAGGTGGAGACACCAGAGTGAGAATGGACGAGGGGGAGCTCGGCTTGGCACGAATTCGAGTGGAGGCCGGCGGTATGGCTCCAGCCATTACCGTCGATGCAGAGGATGACATGGAGATTAGAGGGCTCTAGGAAGTTGGTGAGAGGGGGAGAGAGCCAAGGGAGGCGAGAGAGGGGCTCCGGAGCGAGCTTTTAGGTGAGGACAACCAGAGGGTGCTCAGGCGCGCCTCGGATGCCCTAGGACGCAGCAAGCACGCGCGACAGAGAGGCCTTGGAGGCTTGTTGATGTCCGGGAGGGGCGTGGGAGGTCGTGGGGAGATGTTGGGCATGCGTGGATACCCTACCGCAGCCGTCCATGAGCTACAGGACAGCTCCTATCGATAGAGCGCCAGTTTTGCATGTCGGATGCGTGGTCACCATGCCAACTCATGTCTAGAGCAAGCTTTTGGTCGGGTAACTTTGTCTGGGGTGCAAGGCAGGAATGCAGGTGAGCACTGGTGGGGTTTCATTGCCTATGGATCTAGGTGGGGTGGTTTCCCACTAGGGACAAGTTTGCAGCAGAAAACTTGGGGGCTAGCTCAGGGGGTTTTACTGAAGAGATTAGGGGGTAAAGAGTTGTCTGGCTTTCTTAGGTATGGAAGGAGTACTAACACCCCAAGTTTCAGCTCAGGCAGACAAGTATAAGAGTTACTTGTAGTATAAAGCCACATTTCTTGTCATAATGTAGGTTTAGATGGACTGCTCACATTTCCCACAAGAGCCTGCCATGTTTGGGCTTGGATTGATGCATAGGTATGCAAGTGAGGTGGTAGAAAAGTTTGGGGTCATTAGCACGAACATAATAGTGGGGGAGGGGAATAATAGGCCTCTCCATGGAAAAAAGAGAGGGAAAAGAGAGAGTTACTCCCCCAATAATTGATTAGAGGCCATGGCAAGGTTACTGGAGGTAAATTGGGGTTAGAATATACTATGGTAAAAAGTTGGAGGCAAGGGGAATCTGTTTGGGTCAACTATGCTTGTCCTCTAGTTTATGGATGAAGGTGTTTGTGCTCTAATTGGGCTAGGCAGGGGAATCCTATGACCTTGATATTTACCAGGGGTAATAGTAAGTCCATTTGGTCCTGATTACAAGTTTTGAGCCCAAATGAAGAAAGTTGATAACACAAACTTGGTAAACCCTAGCAATTAACAGAATCAGATAGCTATAGATCTAGACATGCTAAACTAATCTTCTAAATGTCCCACTTCGTGTAGTATCACCATTTGGGGATTAGAACATGTCCACAAAGTTTGGGATCAATAGGAGATACTTCACAATGTAAAGTTTCTTAAATTTGGATCTGGACAAAGAGGATTTTGGGATATTTTGGTGAACCAAAATAATTGGCATTGAGATGAAACTTGGCAAGATGACCATATATATCATATGTGACATGCTAGAATTTTCTTGGATTTATTTGAGAATATTTCTTATAGAAATATTTCAAATCGTTGAAATAGGCAGAAATGGTTTTGAAGGGTTTTGTCTAGTATTTTTAACATGACCATGTGTTGAAACTCTTATATATGGATAATATATGTCCACTGAGTTCCCCTAAATTTTCTCAAATATTTTTAAATCATTTAAATAATTTTCCCTATAAAAGACCATTTTTGGCCTTAAGAAAAAGCCTTTAAATAAAATTGTAAAATAATCTTTAAAATTAATTTTTGGTGGTTTTGGGAAGTATTATATATAGTGGGTTGCAAATAAATCATTTGGGAAAAGGAGATCCAGCCAATTTGCGGGCTTGCAGTACAAATCTCAAATCAGTTTTTTTTGAAAACCTAATCTAAATAAATGCTTTTTAGCCAATATAATATTTGATAAAAACAGTTTTTAAGTCCTATACACATGGTATGTTCAGTGGACAAGGGTTCTAGATCAAAGAAAAGAGTGTTGAGAGTAGGAGAAAGTTTTATGAATTATAGAGCACTAGGAAGCAAACAATCAAGCAAGCAAATAGCACACAAGTCAAGCATTCAAATGCACTCAAAATGTTTTAATTGGTCCTATTTTTTGAGTCATGATAACTTAGTCATGAGGCAAAACACAGGGTATGACAGCATGTGTTGATGGCCACGAGCCCAAACCGCCTCATCCAAAGTCTTATTCGCCAAGGAAGCAACGCCATTTACTTGTTTATAAAGGAAAGCTAGCTAGACTTCGGTGGCAGCTTGAGCGTCCATCGCAGCACGCCAGCGCCCTTCCTCTTGATCTAACCTTTTCATGAGGTCCTTAACCTCTCCTTTCAGGTGATCACATCACTCGGAGAATTGGGACTCTTAGAGCTGCAGCTTCGCGCGATAGTCCCGAACGAGGGAGTGCCAAGCCATAGCCACCTTGTTGTCGACCTCCTCCTGGAACCTCGCCTCATAGGAGGCAAGGGACTATTTGGAAAGCAACGCCTGTCGCTCCCTCATCTCCAGCCTCTCCTGATCAAAGCTTTGCTCCAGCACCTCCATCGTCATCGTGTCAGGGGGCACACCGGGGTTCGCATTGGCAGACATGAACTTGGGAGCCGTATCATCAAGCGCGGCCTTCCGTGCCAGGATTTTCCCATCGAGGGCAACGTTGATGGCATGAAGCTCCTCGAGGCATTCCTCCGAGGCCTTGTGTCGACAGTCAGCTTCTTGAGCTTCGCCAAGGGCGCACTTGCGGGCCTCCACCGCCACGGCAAGGGACTCCCTAGCCTTAGCGCGGGCATGCTCGTTCGGCAAGCGTTAACCGCGACCTCAAGGCGACGCCATTCGTGCGCAAGGCGTTGATGCTCCCTCCCCAAGTGAGCGTCACTACAGGCGAGCTCCGTCCCCAGGCATCCAAGCGCCTTCGCCGCAGTTTGGAGCAAACCCCACCGCACGGTGCTCCGGCCACTCGTGAGCCCGAGAGCCGAGCTGGGATCCTCACCTCCTTTAGGAGGGATGGGGGAGCTGTGTGAGATGCCGCCTAGCCCGGACGCTTTCCCCATGGCTGGGGGCTCCCTCGTAACCGCCCCAGAAGGACGACACACCTCCTGAGGCCCAACGGCATCGAGTAGAGGGGGGCCATAGACCGGGGGGCGTATCTCCAAGGAAGGGCACCAATGGGGGACACCAGCCCGTCCCGGGATGTGGAAGACCGCAGGCAAAGAAGATCGTAGGGGACTCACGCTTGGGGCCCCAAATGAACGAGCAAGCGCGGTCATGAGCAGGCCGGCGGCCATGGTTCCACGACCAACAAAGGGCAAGACCGCGGGAAGCTCGGCGTCCATGTAAGTGGATGACGCCAACTCGGCTCCTCCTTCACTGTGGGGGGACCTGCGAAGCTCAAGCGTAGAAGAAGAACATAGAAGGAGGGGACAAGGTCATGGTGGCACTTACTCATCCATGGCGACCCACTTCTTCTTTAAAAGGCCCAAGGCAACTAGGAGAGGCCGCCCTTGGGCGCCTTCCTCTTCCGGCCAGAGCAGCGGCTGGGAGACAACGAGCCAACGATCGGCGCCACGCACTCGGGAGCAGGGGCGGCGACCCATATTGTTAGCAGGGTGTCACCTCCAACTCCGGGTTGGCCCAAGGCGGGGATCGGAGGAGCATCCGGTGAAGGGCGCCCAGTCTTGTCCTCGGGAGGAATAGTGCTATTAGGGGGGAAAATCCATCACTCATCAAAATAAGGCATCTTCAGGACAAGGGCTTCTTGGACCTTGTAGTTATACAAGGGGAGGTCGCCCTAAGGAAGCTCACTGGGCTCACCACCGATCAGGCCGCAGAGCAATTTGCACAACACGTTGGGGGAGAGAGAGATAGTGCCTAGATTCTCATGGGATCGCGGAGGCCCCTAAAGGCCCACATCAGACGTGAATGGCGCTACAGGGAAGCGATTCGTCGGCGCACGAAGTCCCACACTACCATCGCCATTGTCACGCCCGCCCCCTTTAGCCTTGCCAGCCTAGCTAAGATGAGCGCGTGACGTGAGTTGGCGAGCTCCTCGCACGCCCACCCTTGGCCCAGCACCGCGGGGGACATCGGGGGTTGGAAAAGGGCGCCGGCCCTGGCTACATTGACATACACCCACTTCCGCCGGAACCCTTCAGCCTTTGGAGAGAACCCCGCATCGAGAGCCTCTCCGGTCGGTACATGGGCTGCTCACAAGGACAAACACCCAGAGTATTGTTCCCTCGAGGTCAACTCGAGGGAGAAGAAGTGGCGCAACAGGGCCACGAAGGGGACGATGCCCACAAAGGCCTCGCACAGGAATGCGAAGACCGAGAGGAGGACAAAGGAGCTGGGGTCAAGGTGGACCACATGGATTTGATAGTGTGACAACACGACGGAGAGGAAGTCCGAGAATGGCATAATAAAACCCGAGATAAGGGCATGGATATGGAGAGGAACGGCGGAAGCCACAAGCTCGCCACGAGACCGTGAGCCCGGCCAAATTTTGGTCGCCACCCATTCATTGGAGCCGGCACCGACCACGAGCTGAACCTTGTTCAACCCCTACAGGTTCACCACCGAAGACCGGCCCAGTGTAGGCAAGGGCACGGATGCGCCGGTCGGCTCCCTTGGGCCTTTGCCCTCTCCCTTCTTGGAAACCATGGCAAAGAGGGTGGGCGGCACGCGTGGGGAATTAGTAGAAAGGGCGAGTGTTACAGAAGAGTGGAAGACGGATGGCTAGATCAGCAAAGAGCAAGGGTGACTTGGCGGTGTGCATCAAGCAATTTAATAAACCAGACGATAGTTGAGTTGGCGCGGAGAAGAGGCGGGCTTGGGCCCCTTAAGATTCGACACATGTAAAGCCTGGTCGGTAGGCATTTGGGGCCCGCAGCACTTCAAGCCACCCTCAAGGCTTTGGACCGAAGCCATCCCAAGCATGCCTTGGTCCCGAGGGCTACTATCGGCATTCTGGGAATGGGGTTACCCAGCCCTACCTGCCTGCAGCCTAGGACATGGCCCACTTCGTCAGCCAGGCAAGGCCTGGCATGACACTACTCAAGACAAGGCCCTCGCGAGGACCCTGGGCTCGCGAGGAAGAATAGAATCAAGACCAGCAAGGATGGGCCTCCTCAGTCCCCCTCCTAAGTAGCGGAGATCTCTATGCAGAGCCCGACCTCAGGAGTCAAAGGTGACGCAAGGAAGGACATGCGGGCGCCAGCACGCCAGGCAGCTCTGTTTCTTCTTTGGAGCAAAGGGAGAACAGACATACATGGGTTCCCAAAGCACCACCCAAAGGTTTTCTTTCCGCTGCAACAATACCACGACCACGAGCCCCGCATGACGGATGTCATCGCCGAGCCCACCACTGCATCACCAACAGCTAGTTTGCAGGCTAAGACCACCTTTGGACAGGGCGCGGACGTACTCCGTTCCCCCCTTCAAAAGTGGCCGTTGTGGGATCCCTTTCCGCCATTTTGATAAGGGAAGAGGACCCGTGCCACCACTATATATAGAAGCTAGGACGCACCGTAGTAGGGGACCTCGATACAACACTTAGCCACTCGACGCACCACCACAAGATAGGGAGCCAAGAAAACCTCTTAAGCGCCCTCGCGGGGCTCAAGCCCACTATACTAGTTCATCCACTGAAACCTCCAAGAGAGGCAATCCACCAAACTAGATGTAGGGTATTACGCTTCACAATGGCCCGGACCTGGGTAAACTGTCGTGTTCATCTTCTTCCTCGTCATCGAGCGAGTTCACCGTTGTAACCATCGAGTAGCGAGCTAGGTTGGGCGAGGCCACGGGGAACCTTCACACACGCCCTTGTGTTCGAACCTTAAGTGTTTTGCAAAGCCCGAAATCCGAAAGTATGTTTAAGGAAAATCTCAATGACGGGTTCGCAAAAGGATTGTGGAATACCCCAAGGTACTAGGAAATAGATTGGCAAAGCTTCAATCAAGAGGACTCTACATTTTACCTTTTGTGACAAATCACATTGAGTCCATAGGAAAGCCAATACTATTAAAAGGGGGTAAGGTACTGTTGGTGAAAAAATGCTCATACATGCACAATTTATAGTCACCACATACACCGAGAAGCTCATCCACAAAAGTCTTTCCAAAGCCAAATATCCAAAATTGGTGCAACACATTTTCCACTCGGTGCCACCGATTCTCAGCCTCAGACAGACTCAGCCAAACCCTAGCCACTTCGATGCAACCGCTTCCATTTCGATGCCATCGAGTTTGGGTTGCCAACTTCCTGTTATGCAAATTCACAAAATCGGTGTCACTGAGTTTCTTGAATCAGCGTCACCGAGTTTGGCAATCTGACCGTTGGTCACCTTATCGGTGCAACCGAGTTATATCTATCCCTCTCACCGAGATTCAAAAGTTGCTACCTTTGAGGCAACTCGGCACCACCTATATTAACACATCGGTGTTACCAAGTCGGACTTATTTGGTGTAACGGTTGGACTTTTGGAGATTCCTATATATACCCTCCACCACCACTCACTCGCAAGAGAAGCTCTCAGAATAGTTCCCCATTCATACCTACTTATTTTCTGAGGGAGAGCCACCTACTCATGTGTTGAGATCATGCCATTCCATTCCAACCATATGAATACTGATCCGTTGCCTCCCCAAGTTGCTTTCCACCCAATCAATCTCTTCCACCATAGCCAAATTTGTGACAGGGTGATTGTGTGTTGAGGAGTCTATCATCTTGAAGCACAAGAGCAAGTAGTTCATCAACATTATCAAGCCTATTACCTTTTGGAGGGTGGTGCCTCCTAGATTGGTTAGGTGTCGCTTGGGGGCCTCCCACTTCGTGTTGTGGAGTGAACCAAGAAGTTTGTAAGGGTAAGGAGATCGCCTACTTTGTGAAAATCTTCCCCGAGTTAGGCTAGTCCTCCCTGGACATAGGCCATCATGGTATAATCAAGAATGCTTCTTCGTGGAACCGTCTATGGGTAGAGCCCTCCATGGACTCTCGCGACCGTTAACCTCAATGGGTTGAAGACTCCATAAACATGGACGTACGATAGCACCACCTATCAGAACCACGGGAAAAAACATCGTGTCTTCAAATTGTGTTTGATCTTCCTACCCTTCCTTAAGTTACATGCTTGTCATTACTTTCCGCTGCAATACTCTTATACATGCATGTGTAGGGTGTACATCACTTGCTATGAATGCTAAAATCTCCCAAGACTTTAAATTGGAAAAGGTAGATTTTTAATTGGTCATGTAGGGTAATCACCCCCTCTAGCACTACTGTCAATCCTACACCGTGGCTACGGCAACACCCTCGCCGGCGGCAAGGAGGTCTCGAGATTGGTTGATTCTATGGTTACCGCTAGCAATCGATAGCGGGGAAGGAAGGAAAGAGACAGTGGGCTCACGGCGATTGTGAGGGCATAGAGAGCGGGTCGAGGATGGTCTGATGGCGGCAGCGATCGACAGGGTTCAAAGGTTGAAGATGAGCTCGAGGTCATCGCATCGAAGCTTTCGGCGGAGCTTGGCTTGGCGGCGAGGATCAGGGAGTCGAGGCGGAGCTTCAGAGTTTCTCGGGGGCAAGAGGGAGGCAATAGGGCGATGGTTCTACAACGGCGAGCTTGCTGGTGCGGTGGCCATGGCAAGCAGAGGGGAGGGAGAGGAGCAGGGGGCGAATGAAGGGGAGAGAGTGATCGAGACGACACCCTGATGCTTATCCACGTCGCCAGCGCGACGAGGAGGAAGCTAGGTGCATGGCGCCCTGGCCAGCTCGCCGTGGTCATCTTCTCCTTTGCCTTCTAGCAGAGGTTGAAGATGACTGGCAACTGAGGCAGTTGGGCCTGCTACCTGCTGGGCCTCACGTGAGATCCCGATTGCCTTTTTTATTTTCATTTTTTGGTATTTCTGACATTTGTGCTATTTTGTTTGGGCCACAAAATTAGCACCAAAAATGCTCAAAATTTTTATCCAGCTTAGTTTGAATATTTCAAACCTCCACAAAAAGTTTTAGCAATATTGAATGACTATAAAATTTAAAGTGCTTTATTTAGCAATTTCAGTGGCATTATGAATCATTTTTAAAAGGCTATGTTTGTTATGAAAAATAAAAGGTTCCCTGATATGTTGTTCCCAATATTTATCAGACATGGTGGGCATTTTTTATGGGCATTTTGGATAAGTTGAAAATCACATGAAATTAAATTAGTTGTTTCACGTGATCAATCCACCAAACTAGATGTAGGTTATTACGCTTCACAACGGCCCAAACCTGGGTAAACTGTCGTGTTCATCTTCTTCCTCGTCATCGAGCGAGTTCGCCGTTGTAACAATTGAGTAGCGAGCTAGGTTGGGCAAGGCCACGGGGAACCTTCGCACACGCCCCTGTGTTCGAACCTTAAGTGTTTTGCAAAGCCCGAAATCCGAAAGTATGTTTAAGGAAAATCTCAATGACGGGTTGGCAAAAGGATTGTGGAATACCCCAAGGTACAAGGAAATAGATTGGCAGAGCTTCAATCAAGAGGACTCTACATTTTACCTTTTGTGAGAAATCACATTGAGTCCATGGGAAAGCCAATACTATTAAAAGGGGGTAAGGTACTGTTGGTGAAAAAGTGCTCATACATGCACAATATATAGTCACCACATACACCTAGAAGCTCGTCCACAAAAGTCTTTCCAAAGCCATATATCCAAAATCGGTGCAACCGACATTTTCCACTCGGTGCCACCGATTCTCAGCCTCAGATAGACTCAGCCAAACCCTATCCACTTCGATGCAACCGCTTCCATTTCGATGCCATCGAGTTTGGGTTGCCAACTTCCTGTTATGCAAATTCACAAAATCGGTGTCACTGAGTTTATTGAATCAGTGTCACCGAGTTTGGCAATCTGACCGTTGGTCACCTTTATCGGTGCAACCGAGTTATATGTATCCCTCTCACCGAGATTCAAAAGTTGCTACCTTTGAGGCAACTCGGCACCACCTATATTAACATATCGGTGTTACCGAGTCGGACTTATTAGGTGTAATGGTTGCACTTTTGGTGATTCCTATATATACCGTCCACCACCACTCACTCGCAAGAGATGCTCTCAGAATAGTTCCCCATTCATACCTACTTATTTTCTGAGGGAGAGCCACCTACTCATGTGTTGAGATCATGCCATTCCATTCCAACCATATGAATATTGATCTGTTGCCTCCCCAAGTTGCTTTCCACCCAATCAATCTCTTCCACCATAGCCAAATTTGTGACAGAGTGATTGTGTGTTGAGGAGTCTATCATCCTGAACCACAAGAGCAAGTAGTTCATCAACATTATCAAGCCTATTACCTTTTGGAGGGTGGTGCCTCCTAGATTGGTTAGGTGTCGCTTGGGGGCCTCCCACTTCGTGTTGTGGAGTGAACCAAGAAGTTTGTAAGGGCAAGGAGATCGCCTACTTTGTAAAGATCTACCCCGAGTTAGGCTAGTCCTCCCTGGACATAGGCCATCATGGTATAGTCAAGAATGCTTCTTCATGGAACCGTCTGTGGGTAGAGCCCTCCATGGACTCTCGCGACCGTTAACCTCTATGGGTTGAACACTCCATAAACATGGATGTACGATAGCACCACCTATCGGAACCACGGGAAAAATCATCGTGTCTTCAAGTTGTGTTTGATCTTCCTACCCTTCCTTTACTTACATGCTTGTCGTTACTTTCCGCTGTAATACTCGTATACATGCATGTGTAGGGTGTACATTACTTGCTATGAATGCTAAAATCGCCCAAGACTTAAAATTGGAAAAGGGAGATTTTTAATTGGTCATGTAGGCTAATCACCCCCTCTAGCACTACTGTCGATCCTACACCGTGTCTACGGCAACACCATCGCCGGCGGCAAGGAGCTCTCGGGATCGGTTGATTCTACGGTTACCGCTAGCAATCGATAGCGGGGAAGGAGGGAAAGAGACAGTGGGCTCACGATGGTTGTGAGGGCGTAGAGAGCGGGCTCGAGGACGGTCTGATGGCGATGGCGATCGACCGGGTTCAGAGGTTGAAGACGAGCTCGAGGTCGTCGCATCAAAGCTTTTAGCAGAGCATGGCTTGGCAGCGAGGATCAGGGAATCTAGGAGGAGCATCAGAGCTGCTCAGGGGCGAGAGGGAGGCACTTGGGCAACGGTTCTACGACTGCGAGCTTGCTGGTGCGGCGGCCATGGCAAGCAGAGCGGAGGGAGAGGAGTAGGGGCGAATGAAGGGGAGAGAGTGATCGAGACGACACCCTGGTGCTTATCCACGTCGCCAGCACGACGTGGAGGCAGCTAGGTGCATGGCGCCCTGGCTAGCTCGCCGTGGTCATCTTCTCCTTTGCCTTCTAGCAAAGGTTGAAGATGACTGGCAACTGAGGTAGTTGGGCCTGCTAGCTGTTGGGCCTCAGGTGAGGTCCCCATTGCCTTTTTTTTCATTTTTTGCTATTTCTGACATTTGTGCTATTTTGTTTGGGCCACAAAATTAGCACCAAAAATGCTCAAATTTTTATCCAGCTTAGTTTGAATATTTCAAACCTCCACAAAAAGTTTTAGCAATTTTGAATGACTATAAAATTTAAAGTTCTTTATTTAGCAATTTCAGTGGCATTATGAATTATTTTTAAAATGCTATGTTTGTTGTGAAAAATAAAAGGTTCCCTGATATGTTGTTGCCAATATTTATGAGACATGGTGGGCATTTTTTATGGGCATTTTGGATTCGTTGAAAATCACATGAAATTGAATTAGTTGTTTCACATGAGGTGCTAGGGTTTCTGTTGATCCCCATTTCATCTTGATGCAAAATTTAAACATGATGCATCACTCTAGCCATTCACAAAGCAATGTTAAACTAGGGATGTGACAGTTTTTGGATGGCTGTGGTGTGCTGGGTTTGGGCAAACGTTTTCTTTCATACAAGAAAATAGAGTCTTCCTTCGCGCACTTGCAAAGGGGACAAATTAGGTGTCAATCATGGCATGTGATCGATGGGCTAGGCTGATAGGTTGGGCACTAACTGCCGAAAGGTGTCGGGGTCACTGTGTGCGCCATCCGACAGGATAGGCTTGGCCGTGGTTAGGTTAAGGTATGGTGGGTGGTTTACCTAGGTTTATCACCCTGGCTAAGATAGTATTAGCCAATGGTCAGCCTGGCTCTGATACCAAGGTTGTCAGGACCGATTTTCCAGGATATTAATTTCCCAGCAAAGGGTCCTTGCGCTCACCAGCTCGAGGATTACTGTTAGCTGGTGGACACTCCTTGATATAGAAATTCCAAGCAAAGTTACAAAATCTGAAGTAGAAGACCATTATGGTCTATGAGTACGACAAAAAATTTCTAGTGGTTGGTGGCGGAAGCAGTTTGGGGTCATCAGCGTCTAGGGGACTCCATTTACCATAGGAACAACTAGCCTGGATAACTCCTATCTTCGCGTGGCTACGATCTTCGATGCCTAGTCCTAGGTTCCGGGGTTGTCGTCATAATTCTCCTCTACAAATATTCAATCTGGCCAAGACAATAGACAGGGAGAAGCTAGTGAGTACTTTGAATATACTCGCAAACATCATGAAAACAAGTATAATATAGCAGGTGATATTCATGCACTTTAATAATCATGATCATTTAGTTAGTCACACGACAAATTCCATGGTGCAAGCAAGCAGGTCATTCGTGTAAAATTCAATAAGCAATCAGGGAATAAAATAAATAAAATTTCCCAATCGGGTCTCTGAAGCGACGCATCGAAAGGTTATGATTTAAACATGCCTCAGTCGGGCATCACTATGATGCCACATAAAGGGCTTATAAGGAAATTAAATAACACACATGCCACAGTCGGGCATTTGAGAGACACCACATAAAGGGCTTATAAAATAAGGTGAATAACAAGCTTGCCACAATCGGGTGTGTGTGTGACACCAAATAAAGAGCTTATACTCAATATACTAAATAATATAAATGGTTATTCCACAATAATAATAAGCATAATCATCATTCCTTGTACTTCATGATCAATATTCTGGTTTAGAAGTTTTCCTCCGAAGACCGACACTAAGACCGACACTTGACCTATCCCGGAATTTAGTCCTTAACCACGGACACGACTATTCAAATAGATGTTTACTCTGCAGGGGGTGTACTCTTTACCCACTAGTAATGGATTCCTTTAGTCCATCAAGAGTAATTCCGCTTACGAGCTTTTAGTTGAAAGCACAACTGGTCTGCACACACCGGCTTAACTCACTGGTGCCTGGAATCACCAGCGACACCGTTAAGCAAAACTTTAAGTGGGGAGACCAAATTCTCAATTAGCATGTGATCGCAAAATTTATACCGCACACAAAATAAGGGAGCAACCCCCTCGGTCCAACCGGAACACCCATGTCCGCAGACCAAGTGACATGCCTACCAGGGGCCACTGGTATATTTCACTATGGCCTCTCTGTATGGTGTGTGCTAAGAAAGGGGTTGACAACTTCCTTAACTGCACCCTACCTACGATAGGGACAAGTGGTAGTACGAAACAAGTATGGGGGTTACTGGAACAAGACTCGATCTATGGTTGACTCAGGAGGTTCACGTGTTTCTTGTATGATTAGCATAAAAAATATTGTCCACTCTTCCGGACAGAACCACACCTCATCATGCCCCATCATGCCTCACTACTCATTCTCGTTACAACGAGATGTCAGCTCCAAGCTCGTGTCTACCTGAGACAACGATTCCTTCCGGATTCCTTCCGGTAGGCATGGGTGCACAAGGTGATGGATGATATCACATGCATTTAAATTTCGACAGCAAGATTTGTTTTCTTCATGCACATATGAGCATGGTCATAACTTCACATGAAATAAGCTCACTCCATTTTAACATAATGTAAGATTCCAGTATCACATTAAATAACACACAACATATATTATACCAAGGTTCAGAATGCTTGCCTTAAATGCATACATGGTAGAGGTTCACTCCAAAACTTTTCAAAGTTTTTATCTTCCCTCCAATTTCCTATTTTCCAAAATATTCAAATCAAGATACATTCAAAAGAGTGCTAGAAAGTTGTTGGAATTTTTTTCAAATAAATAAGAAAATAAACTAGATGAAATTTCAGAGAGGTGGGAAAAATAATCAAGTCAATTGGGTTTTTAGTTTAGAAGTTTAAAAATAATCAAACTCTCATCAAATTATTATTTTAATAAATAAATAAAACGGTTCCAGGAAGAGTATGCTTTCTAGAAAAAGGAAACATATAAGTTGGAATACGCTTACCAGCAAAGAAGACGCACTCATGCGCCAGCGCAACAGGCGGTTGGGTTGAGTAACCGATAGGCAGCACCTACCTATCGCATTCATATTACCCCCCCTGCGCATGTGGTAGAAGTAGGAGCGGGCTCCAGCGATGAATCCCCGTGGCACATGCCATCATTTTTTGACTATAAACAGTAGGGTAAAACCCCATTGCAATTTATATAAATAAAGGAAGGAACAATGTCTCCTAGGCTTGAGGTATGCCTAAAAGCATAAAAAGGGAACTAACAAAAGAGAATCTAAAACCTATAATTACAAAATTGAATTCAGCCAAGTATTATACTGTTGCAGATGTTTTCTCTTCATTCAGAATTTTAGAAGTTTTAGCTCCTCCAAGAAGATGAATTTCTAGCCTTGAAAAGATGGTGTGATGTTCTTAAAGATCTTGTTGTTCCTAGAGATCCAGATAGCCCATGATCCCAGGATGATAATCTCCATGAAGAAAGGGCAATTGAGCTTGTCTTTTAGATATTGATATGCTTCTAAGACAGACAAGTTGTGGGTTCTTGATGGACAGATGAAGTCCCAACATTGTTGCAGAAGTGCATCCCCAAAATATATGATGGAGTGTTTCTTCCTGTTGACAATCTCTCACAATGTAGTTGTATTCTTCGAGCACAAAATTCTTCCTTCTTAAAAGATTTCTTGTGTTCACTCTATCATGTAGCAGCATCCATGAAAACATGTTGTGCTTAGGCTGATAAGAGCTCTTCCAAATCCAAGTGCGATGAGGTGGTGTTTGCTTCTACCCTATCAGAATCTTATATGCTTTAATGGAGGAGTAAAATTCATTTCCCCAAATGTATGACCTTGCGTCCACTAAATTCAAGTATTTACATTGTTGCAAAGTGATACAAATATTTTCCATTTCCAAGAATTCCTCATATGCTTGGGTAGTCAGTGGGAGGTGAAATAGGTCCTGGAGGTATTCAGTATTTATCACTTGCTGGACATTTAGATTTGTGATCTTGGCAAATTTATACAAGTGCTGAAACTTATGTTTCAGAACAAATTGGTGTCACATGTCATCCCAAAACAACGCACTTATTCCATCTCCTACATTGCATCTGGCAATTGCTTTGAAATAATCAATGAGAGGCAGGTTTGATCTCCACCATAATGATCCCACCTTATTTTCTCCTGGTAGCTGTCCATTGTTGTAGCAGGTCTCCCAGTTTAAATTGACCCATGGTATGTCTTGCCTATTGAAGAATGTATGCAGGTTTTTCATAAGGACGGTCTTGTTTTGTGTATAAATATCCATAACTCCCAGACCTCCTTGATTCTTAGGTCTACAAACAATGTGCCATCCAACTAGTGCAGGTCTGCAATCTTGCAAGTCAGGGCTCCTCCAAAGACAATGTCTCAAGTATTTATTAATCTATTTTCTGATGGTGATGGGTATGTCCAAGCAATACATGAAGAATATTGAGAGAGATGCAAGTACAGATTTGACTAGTAATAGTCTCCCTGCCTCGGTCATGAAGGTGGAAATACCAGCCAACCTTTTAGCAATTCTTTGGACTGGGGGCAAGCATTGTTCCACAGTTGGTTTATATATACTCAAAGGTAAGCCCAAGTAAGTGAAAGGGAATTGTCCTCTAGCACATTGTAAGGTATTAGTGAATATGTCCACTCTTTCTTCAACAATGTTTATGGGTACCATGATTGATTTTCCATAATTGACTTTTAATCCAGTGGATGAGGCAAATGTATTCAGTAGTGCACAGGACACCATTCAAGGGGCTTTGGACATGAGGATGCTTGGGACGAGATGCCGCATCCATTTGCCGAGGCTAGGGGCGTGGGGGAGCTCGAGGATGAGCAGACCTGCATCTAAGGTGGAAGGGAGCTCCGGTGAAGAAGGACCTCCACTCATGGCTCGCTTAGGTGCAAAATGGATTTGGGAATGAGCTTGCGAGGTCAAGATGTAGCTAATGGGTAAGAGAAGAGGGAAGGGGACGCCCTGGTGGCGTCGAATTTGATGGCGGGAGGCGGCGGCTGAACCTGACCAGAGATGAGGGGGCGATGGATCTCCGTCGATTGGGGGGTCTAGGAGGCATCACAAGGAAGGGGAGGGTGCTTCTGAAGAGCTGCGCGAGCTCGGGGTCCCACTTTTATAGGCGCGCAATGGCGGTTCCCTCGGTGCCCGAGCATAAGGATGACGGCTACTTGCACTATCACCGGAGGCGGCTTGGCGAGGTTTGGCTGGAGGCAGGGCTAGCAGACGAGCGACACACTGCTCCTAGGGGGATAGCTTGCTGGTGGAGAGGGCCTGGGTGGCGCTGCCATGGCAGAGGCGCACAACCGACACCAGCATGCCACCAAGGTCTCTAACAGTGGCACTACGAGGCGCCAGGGGCGGCCGGGGTGGCTCTGGTGATTGGTAGGGGTCGGTCCTTGGCTCCCTGAGTAGAGAGGAGCTAGGATTTTGCGGTAGGTGGGGCATGGTGACGTGGTTGCACATGTCTGCAATAGACGTGCTCTGCCCATAGGTGCTCGTGAAAATGCCAAGTTACTCTAGTAAGCTTCACGTCCTATGGTTTTTTTTGCATGGGTGGGTATTAGGGGAAGGAAAAGCTAAATGACATGCTGGTTTGGCCACTGGGCAAGTCCATAATGCAAATCCATTTTCATGCCAAGTTTGTTCAGGCACCCAAGGTGCTCAACAAAATGCCATGGGCATCAAGACGACCTCCTGGTCATAAAAATTCCTAGCTAAGGTCTCATTGGATGAAGGTGATGATGGCATGGTTGGTTGGGAAAAACAAAAACTTCCTAGTCTAAGTTTTGCAAAACTACAGTTCTGGATAGAAACTACATGTGTTTATTGTATGAACATAAATACCGTAATGATGCTGATCTCCTGGACTTAAGGGTTTGGTAGGGTTTACTATAAGCAGGAGAAATCCCAAAGTCATTAGAGAAATATAAAATAGGGTTGGAGTTCAAAACTTCAAACTGGTCCAGGACAGAAAATAGGATGATATGCTAAAATTTTCCAAAAGACCAAGTTGTGTTTTTGCATGAAAGTGATCCAGGGAGATCATATGACATCTACAAATTTTGTGGAATTATTAAATGAATTTATCAAATGGTTGCGGTGTAAATGAGACCCTTTAAAGTAATAAGAACCAACTTTAAATAAATATAGTTTGGCAACATATTATAAATATGCTTCCACATATTATAACAAATTTAAAATGAGATGGTTTTAAGCAAACATTCAAGTGTCACAATATTTTTGAAAAGTTTCTATTTGGAGGGGAAAATTATAATTAAGAGAATTAAAAAAATAATCACTGACAAAATTTTAATTAATAAAAACATGGTCAAATTTTTTGAGTGTTACACCCGCGCTGGGCAAGTCCATGGTGCTCTACCACGAAGGGCTCAAGAAGGTCCTCCTAATGGTTGCGGCTGGCACTAGCGAGTGGGGGGCAACCAAGATCTCACTAGCCTCGCTGCCCCCCTCCGAGCTGGCAGCCACGTCCACCGTCCTCCATCTACCCGCTCTCCTCTCTAGCATGCTTCTCCCGTTCTCAAACTTCTTCAATGTCGTGCTCTCGCACTATCAGGTTTATGTGCTGCATCTCGAGCCAAAGTTTGTCCTCCTTATTTTGTCATTGTCCTTTCTGTTCGAGGCCTTGCTAAGCATTCCTCCCTCGGTGGCGCTACTCTAGCACTTCTTCCTCCTCCGGCTGACCACTCCCGACCAGTACTTCGGGTGCGCCTCGTTCCAGGCCATTGATGTGGTGGCAGGCGAATGCATTGACATGCGGATCCACCACAGCATGGTAGGATTAAGGCGCCAGTGAGTGTACATGGTTGCAGGCCAATATAGCCCCTTGTTGCTGAGCCCATCGTCCCCGACAATGCCGAGCAATAGATGAGGGCACAAGAGGCTTGAAGACCCGAGGATGTCATTGGTGATGATGATGCTAGCCTTCCTGAGGGCAGCGAGCGTGACGGTGAAGCTGATTGTGAGGGATTTCCTCAAGCGGCGGATCACTCCCCTTCAGCGTCACTCTCGCCCAATGTGGGCCTTCTTTAGGTCGACAGACCCCATGCGGCTCCAACAGGACCGCCTGACATGGCGCTTGAGGTCTTGATTGGCGATGTGCTCGATGGCCTTCCTCGGGACGGGCGCCCCTTGTTCAAGTATAAGAACAAGCAGGACTTCGTCCAGGCAATGCCTTGCTTTGATCAATGGGGACTGATTACGGGGGGGGGGGGGGCGCATGAGAGGCCGCGTGATCTCCCTGCTTTGGTGGCTCATGACCCCAGAACCTCGGTGGGTCTGGACCCCTCTACCGAGGCGGCAAGAGGTGGCGGATGCCCTCCACAAGGCACCAGCAATGTGGCCTGAAGGCGAGTCTGCCTCCCTCGACGAGACTAGCGGCTCCGGTCGCTCCATGCCAACAGCCTTCGGATCACGCTCCTTTGAAGATGGTGCGACCAACGCACCCCTCGATCCCTGCACGAGGGCGAAGGGAGCTAGCGTCGAGTCCATGCGCCCACGCCCCAGCTCCATATGCGAGGGACCGGCTTAGCCTGAGGGTAGCACCACCACATGGCCGAAGGAGCTGGGGAAGAGGAGGTGGGCCACCAGAGATGAGTAAGCACTTCACCCTTGCCTTGTTTGCTCCCGCGCGTCAGGTATGGCTAACCCTTTCTTTCGTGTAGGCTCCTGGCAATCAGGAGGGCCAGTGAGCCCCCTGGCCCCGCTTGCGCCGTCCTACAGCCCGTCAAAGCCGTGAAGTCCAGGCGGGATGAGCCTTCCCACAATACATGTAGCATGCCCGATCTCAATGCGGCTTCATCCTCACTCACCTGTAGTGCGGCGCAAGGGGCTATGGCTCGCTACTCTGCCCCCGAGGTAAGCCCTGCTTGCGGAGGCGCGTCAGCAGGCCTCCCTGAGGCGCCTCTGGGTGGCCACTCACCAACTCCCGGGGCATCTACCCTTGCTACAAGTGTTAAGACCGCATGGGAGGAACCTTCATCTGCCAATGCCTCCCGGGCCAGTGTCGAGGTCGGTCTAGAGGGGCCAACCACCTTGAAGGGTGCACCAAACCCGCCGTGCATAGCACCAAGATCAGACAGGGCGTGGCAGGAGTTGACCGACCCTCAGCCCTCGATGGCCGATGTCGCAGCCCCCGACGCCTCGGGATCAAGTGAGTGTGCGGGGCTTGACCGGAACTGGGCCTTGGTGCTCGTGAGCTCTCGAACCATTGTCGGACACAACCAGATGTGGGACGCAGCGGGCGTGCAAGAGGAGCTTAGGGCAGCGCTTCGACGCGCTGACGCACGCTTCACCGAGGAACTGATGCACTTGGCCCACGGGTGGCACCAACTTGACGTTGTCGTCGAGCTAGACCACCCCCAACATGAGGCGACACGCTTGAAGACCGTGCAGTATGCCATTGGGGGTGAAGGACGCGCTCAACTGTGCCATCCGGGAGGTTGAGGAAGCGGACGCGCACCACGAAGCCACCGAAGCATGCGCGTGAGAGCTTCTGGCCTCTAACGCCCTCCTGGAGCGGCAACTTCCGGAAGGGGAGACGCCCTTCTCTCCTGAAGTGAGGGGCGGGATTTGGGGCGGAGGGAGCGCGCGAGCTTGCTCTTCGTGAGATAGACCTCTGGGCCCTTGAGCAACAACTCGCCCTGAGGTCGTCAAAGCAAGGCTTGGAGTGCGACTGGGTGGAGGCGCTAGATCATGACGTCACCGTCACCATGGCCACCTACAAGCAACAAGTGGAAGAGATCCAAGAGAAGGCTAACGAGAAGGTCGAGCAAGCCCACGAGGATTACAACAATAGACTGAAGCTGCAGGAAGACCACTTCAAGGCTCGGCGCGGAGCTGTGGCGCGAGATGAACGGCCTTAAGGGGGCGCTTACCCAGGTGGATGTGCAGCGGATGAAAGCATAATGTGCTCCCTTGGTGGTCTTTATAATTCATGACAACATACATTGTCTCTGGGACTAATACTTTAATCTAGTGTATTTAAGATAAACCCCATAGAGAGAGATGGGTTGGCAAAAGGAGTGTGGAGGGTATCCCCATGAAGAAGAAGGAGAAGGAATAGCATTGGCCAAGCATCAAGCAAGAGGACTCTACATTTTACTTTGTGATAAATCACTTTGAGTCCATAGGAAATCCAATACTATCAAAAGGGGGTAAGGTACTGGTGGTGAACCAAATGGTCATACGTGCACAAGTGATAGTCACCACATATAGCCACAAGCTCTTCCACAAAAGTCTGTCCAACGCCAAATATCCAAATTTGGTGCAACCAATACTTTCCACTCGGTGCCACCGATTCTCAGCGTCACACAGACTCAGCCAAACCCTAGCCTTTCGGTGCAACCGATTCAGCTTCGGTGCCTCCGAGTTTGGGTTGCCAACTTCTTGTTACGCAAATTCAGAAAATTGGTTCGACTGAGTTTGTTGAATCGACGTCACTGAGTTTGGCAATCTGACCATTAGTCACCTTATCAGTGCAACTGAGTTGTGTGTATCGGTCACACCGAGATTCCAAATTTTCTACCTTTGAGGCAACTCGGTACCACCGAGATTGACACATCGGTGTCACCGAGTCTGACTTATTAGGTGTAACGGTTGGATTTTTGGAGATGCCTATATATACCCCTCTGATACGTCTCCAACGTATCTATAATTTTTTATGATGTCATGCGATTATATTATCTATTTTGGATGTTTTATATGCATTAATATGCTATTTTATATTATTTTTGGGACTAACCTATTACTCTAGAGCCTAGTGCCAGTTTTTGTTTTTCCTTGTTTTAGAGTTTTGTAGATATGGAATATTAAATGGTGTCCAAACAGAATAAAATCTTTGGAATGATATTTTATGGAAGGAAAGAGATCCATGAGACTTGGAGTGCATGCTAGGGGATCTACCAGGAGATCACACGCCTGGTAGGCATGGCCACCACCCTGGCTGCTCTTGGCAAACTTGCAGTCTCCTGGTTGGTCTCCTAACCATATTCTTCGTCCTATAATACCCAAATTAATATTCCCCCAACACCATAGGGAGCCACGCAAATACTTTTCTACCGACAGAAGCCTCCGTTCCCGAGAGATCCAATCTTGGAGTCTTTTCTGGTAATCTGCCGGAGGGCGTTCCAATCACGGAGGGCATCTACATCAACTCCATTTCCCCTACGATGATGCGTGAGTAGTCCACCACAGACCTACGGGTCCATAGCTAGTAGCTAGATGGCTTCTTCTATCTCTTTGACCTTCAATACCATGTTCTTCATGATCTTCATGGAGATCCATCCTATGTAATAATCTTTTGTGGTGTCTTTGTCAAGATCCGATGAATTGTGAGTTTATGTTCATATTATACATGAATCTTATTTGAATCTTCTCTGAATTCTTATATTCATGATTTGACATCCTTGTAAGTATCTTTTAGTTATTGGTTTGGTTTGTCCAACTAGATGGGTAATTCTTGCAATGGGAGAAGTTCTTGGTTTTGGGTTCAATCTTGCGGTGTCCTTACTCAGTGACATAGTAGGGTTAGCGAGGCATACCATCAAGGGTAATAAGACGGGGTTTTCTTCATATTTCTTGAGTTTATCCCTCTACATAGTGTCATCCTACTTAATGCATTACTCTGTTCTTCGTGAGCTTAATACTCTAGATGTAGGCAGGAGTTGGTCGATGTGTGGAGTAATAGTAGTAGATGAAGAATCATTCAGGTCTACTTGACATGGACGTGATGCCTAAATGCATGATCATTGCCTTGGATAACTACATGATTATTCGCTTTTCTATGAATTGCTTGATAGTAATTTTTTTACCCACCATGATATTTTCCTTCATGAGAGAAGCCTCTAGGGAAACCTATGGCCCCCGAGTCTACTTTCCATAATATATTTTCAGATCAATAAACCAAAAATACCAAATATACCTTGCTACAATTTACTTATCTTTTAGTTTCCATTATCCTTTACATCTATCTCTATTAGATCTAATCCTTGCAAATAACCCTGAAGGGATTGACAACCCCTTTATAGCGTTGGGTGCAAGAGTTTGATTGTTTGTGTAGGTGCATCCGTTGGTAACTTGCTTGTTCCTCCTACTGGATTGATACCTTGATTCCCATCAACTGAGGCAAATACTTCTCTACTTCCATGCATCACCCTTTCCTCTTCAAGGGAAAACCAAAGCAAGATCAAGAGGTAGCACCCTCCACCACCACTCGTTCGCAAGAGAAGCACTCGGAACAGTTCCCCACTCATACCTACTGATTTTCTGAGAGAGAGCCACCTACTAATGTGTTGAGATCTTGCCATTCCATTCCTACAATATGAATCTTGATCTCTAGCCTCCCCAAGTTGCTTTCCACCCAATCAATCTCTTCCACCATAGCCAAATTTGTGAGAGAGTGATTGTGTGTTGAGGAGACTATCATCTTGAAGCAAAAGAGCAAGGAGTTCATCGACATTATCGACCATATTACCTTTGGGAGGGTGGTGCCTCCTAGATTGGTTAGGTGTCACTTGGGAGCCTCCTACTTCACGTTGTGGAGTGAACCAAGAAGTTTGTAAGGGAAAGGAGATCGCCTACTTCGTGAAGATCTGCCGCGAGTTAGGCTAGTCCTCCATGGACATTGGCCATCATGGTATAGTCAAGGTTTCTTCTTCGTGGAACCCTACGTAGGTAGAGACCTCCATGGACTCTCATGACCGTTAACCACCGTGGGTTGAAGACTCCATAAACGTGGACGTACGATAATACCACCTATCAGAACCACAGAAAAAAAATCTTTGTGTCCTTCATTCTTTTGATCTCTCTATCTCTACCCCTTACTTCCATGTGCAATGTCTTTACTTTCCTCTGCTATAACTGATGACTTGCATGTGTAGGGTGTTCTAGACTTGCTATATATGCTATAACTGCCAACCCTTAATCTTATGCTTGAGGTAGTTTTAAATTCCTGCAAGTAGTCTATTCAACCCCTCTATACATACACTTCGAGTGATCCTTCAATTCGTATCAGAGCTTTGGTCTCCATTGCTTCGGTTTCAATACCGTCGAGGAAGATGAATGTGTCTAGTGTGGAGTATTTGTATTGTATAGTGCCCATTCTTGATGGAAAGTACTATAGTCAACGAAAGAATGCCATGATTGATCTATTTGGCAAATACCATTTGAGAAAACATATTGAAAATTCATATGTGTTCCTCATTGATGAATTGCATCCCACACACGAACAGGAAATTAACATGCTTGGTAACCTTACAACTGTCAATCTAATTGTTAGAGGCTTACCAAGATTCGGGCTTTCTCGATTGAATAACTTTGCATGTTCTTATACTTTGTGGACTGATTTGGAGAAACGGTATACAAATCTTACATTAGGTAATCTTCATGAAATTCTTCATAAAACTGTTGCTTTTCACAAAATGAAACCTAGTGATCCCAACTTTGATAAATGCCATTTTGAGCTGCGTGATCTAATTCGTGCTAAAGGAGATGTGACAACTATCAACAACATTATTATTCAAGCCATTTGCATTCATAAACTTGAACATTGTCATGGTTATGATTCTAACGAGTCTCCTGGTTTCTATGATGAGGAGATTCCACAAAATGATGACAATGAAGAACATGGCTACTCTGATGAAGATGAGTTGTTCAACATCGAGCATGAAAAGATCATGAAGAATCTAATTCTAATGGAAAACTTCAAGGATTACACGTCCGGTGGAAAAGAGTGGATTCTCCATAGTGGATGCACGGATCACATGACTGGTGATAAAGACATGTTCCAAGAGATCACGCCAAATCAAGGTCCTCGGAGGTACGTGACCATTGGAGACAACTCAAAGGGTAAGGTACTTGACCTCGGTAAGGTGGCCATATCTCATGATAGCTCCATTCAAAATGTGCTGCTTGTTGAATCCCTTGGCTACAATCTTCTTTCCGTATCTAGACTAGCAGACTTCAATTTCAATGTGCTATTTACGAAAGTAGATTGCCAAGTGTTTCGATTTGATAATCATAAAATTGTCTTTACCGATATTCGTAGAGGTGATATATATATATTGTTGATTTCACTAAACAGGCCCAACCTTGTACTTGTCTCATTGCAAAATCATCTAAAGGTTGGCTATGGCATAAAAGGCTTGGACCTCCACGCATGCGCAATCTAGATAAGCTTATCAAAGGCGATCAAATTCTTGGTGTTAAAAATGTTATATTTGAGAAAGATAGACTTTGTAGCGTTTGTAAAGAAGGAAAGCAAGTAGGTGGAAGTCATATGGTCAAGAACATCATGACCACTAGGAAACTACTCGAGTTACTTCATATGGATCAATTTGGTCCCAATGCTTACAAGAGTCTTGGTGGAAACTCTTATGGTCTTGTTATAGTTTATGATTTTTCTAGATTTACGTGGGTATTCTTTCTTATGATAATTCGCAGGTACTTAAGATCTTAAAGAACTTCACATGCAAAGAGCAAAATCAATTTGAAGTGAAGAACAAGAAGGTTCAAAGAGATAACAGATCGGAGTTCAGGAACACCCACGTGGATACCTTTCTTGACGAAGAGGGTATTTCACATGAGTTCTTGGCTACGCACACGCCTCAAAAAATGGAGTTGTTGAGAGAAAGAACCGAATCCACATTGAGATGGCAAGAATAATGCTTGACGAATACAAGACACCAAGACACTTTTGTGCATAAGCCGTGGGAACAACATGTCATGCCACAAACCGACTCTACTTGCACAAGCTTCTCGGTAAAATGACATATGAGCTTCTCACCGATAACAAACCCCAAGTTGTATACTTTCGGGTATTCGGATCTAAGTGTTACATTCTTGATAAGCATCGTCATGCAAAATTTGCTCCCAAATCTCATGAAGGTTTCCTACTTGGTTATGGATCAAACTCTCACACATACTGTGTCTACAACAACATCAGTCGAAAAGTTGAAGAGACAGTAGATGTGAAGTTTGATGAGTCTAATGGTTCGCAAGTCGAACAATTGCCAAATGATGTAGGTGATAAAGATCCTTCGGAAGCTATCCAAGATTTCCCATCGACAAGATTCGCCCCATGGAGGTGAAGTAAAGTACTTCATCAACCCAAGTGGAAGCTCCTACTTCAGATCAAGGCTACCGACAAAATGACATGGAAGCATCCACAAGTGGTACACAACAAGATGAAGAGGAGGAGGAAGTACATCATGAAGATCCACCACAACCTCCTTCACCAATACCTCAAGGAGACTACCACATTGACAACAACGGAGATGAAAGAGATGATGAAGAAGAAGAAGCTCCACCAACTAACCAGCCTAAGATACCCCAAGTTCGAGCACAAGTGACCAAGAACCATCCCCTAAACCAAATCTTTGGTGACATACAAACAGGGAGGATCACTCGCTCTAAAACTCGCTTGGCTAACTTTTGTGAGCCTTATTTCATCATCTCTAGCATTTAACCCTTGAAGGTTGAACAAGTTCTTGAAGACGCGGATCGGGTGAATGCTATGCATGAAGAGCTTCACAACTTCGAGAGGAACGAAGTGTGGACACTCGTGGAGAAGCCCAAGGACGAGCAAAACAACATCGACACGAAATGGGTATTCCGGAACAAGCAAGATGAAGACGGTCACATCTTTCGCAACAAGGCTCGCCTCGTAGCCCAAGGATATACGCAAGTCGAAGGTATGGACTATGGTGAGACCTACGCCCCTGTTGCTAGACTAGAAGCTATTCGAATTCTTCTTGCTTATGCTATCACCATGATATCGCGCTTTATCAAATGCGCATTAAAATTGCCTTCTTAACTGGTGAGATTAAAGAAGAGGTCTTTGTTAAGCAACCACCTGGATTTGTAAATCCTAAGAAACCTGATCACGTTTACAAACTTCGCAAAGTTTTATAAGGTCTTAAGCAAGCTCCTCATGCTTGGTATAAATGCCTAATGAAGTTTCTTATTGAAACAAGATTGGAAATTTTTAAAATTGATGCAACCTTATTCAAAAAGATAGTTAATGGTACATTATTCGTGTGCCAAATTTATGTGGATGATATTATCTTTGGGTCTACTAACCCATAATTTAGTGAGAAGTTTGGAAGGTTGATGTCAAAGAAGTATGAGATGTCTATGATGTGTGAGCTTAAATTCTTTCTTGGTCTACAAATCAAGCAAACGAGGGAAGGTGCATTCATCTCTCAAACAAAGTTCACCAAGGACTTAATCAAGAAGTTCAACATGCAAGAGCACAAAGGTATGAAAACTCCCATGCCCACTAGCAGACATGATGATCTCACTAAGGAGGGTGAGCCAGTTGATCAAAAGGTTTATCCATCAATGATTGGTTCATTTTTATATCTATGTGCCTCCCACCCCGATATTATGCTTAGTGTTTGCATGTGTGCTAGATATCTAGCTGCACCTAAAGAATGTCATCTTAAGGCAGTGAAACGCATTATGAGATACTTGGTACATACACAAAACTTTGGCATTTGGTATCCCGAGGGATCTTCCTTTAATCTTGTTGGCTACTCCACCTCAGGCTATGCCGATGACAAGGTTGGTAGAAAATTAACCTCAGGTGCATGTCAATTTCTTGGTACATATCTTGTGTCTTTGTCTTCCAAGAAACAACACTCGTTATCTCTATCTACTACCGAAGCTGAATATATTGCTGCTGGATCATGTTGTGGACAATTATTATGGATCACACAAATGCTTAAATATTATGGAATCTATGTTAAAAATGTGCCATTACTTTGTGACAATGAAAGTGCTATTAATATTGGTCATAATATTGTACAACACTCTCAAACCAAGCAGATTCAAGTTCGACATCATTCCGTTCGTGATCATGTTGCCAAAGGAGATATTAATCTTAAGCATGTTTGTACTAACAAGAAATTGGTCGATATATTTACTAAGCCACTTTATGAAAAAGTATTTTTTTTCATTTGAGGAGGGAGTTTAACATCACTGATGCTTCAAACTTGAGCTAAGGTCACTCGGATGCATGCAAGGGGATGAACTCTATTAACTATTCCATGCTACTATCTTGAATATCATATATCTTGGGATTCTATGCTCCCTTGTCTTGCATTTAACCCTTTTGTAGGTACTTGGAAGAACGACACTCCACAAGATTCCATCAACTCATATCCTATGCAATCTTGTCATAAGCAAGTATCAACAACCTTGCTTTGATGATGGAAGGAAGAAGACAACAAAACATATCCTCGACATAAATTGCTCATTTGCTAAATCTCCATTGGTACCATGTCATTTGGATATATCATGTTCTTCCTTTCATGGATAACCTATGTAGGTGAAAAGTGAACGAAAACAACAATGATTGCTCCCAACTCAAGATGATCTTCATCAACCTCGAGCATGCTCATCAAGTTCACCTACAAGCTACGTCAACAACATCACTCAAAGGTATGCACTCATATCCTTGATATATCTTTACTCCAAGTCATGAGATAAAGCAACTCAAGCAATATGAAGACATTAAAATGCTTAATCGAAAAATTGGAACCCCATTTTGAGCTTAACGATGAGTATGACCTATTATCAAGTATTCTTGCTTGGCTCCTAAGTCAGTATACTCTAATATAGGTGACCTAGTCACTGCCCATCATCTAGTTAAGATCTTGTTTGGTTCATTACTTTCTGACAAATAAAGTGCTATTAAGATTGGTCATAATCCTGTGCAATATTCTCGAACAAAGCATATTCAAGTTGGACATCATTTCATACGTGATCATGTTGCCAAAGGAGATATTAATCAAAAGCATGTTTGTACTAACAAGCAATTGGCCGATATCTTTACTAAGCCACTTGATGAAAAAGTGTTTTGTCATTTGAGGGGTGAGTTGAACATCATTGATGCTTCAAACTTGAGCTGAGCTTAGTCGGATGCGTGCAATGGGGATGAGCTTTATTGTCTATTCCATGCTTTAACCATCAATATCATATCTTGGAATTCTTTGCTCCCTTGTCTTGCATCTAACCCTTTTGTAGGTACTTGGAAGGACAACACTCCACAAGATTGCCATCAACTCATATCCTATGCAATCTTTTCATGACCAAGTATCCACAATCTCTCTTTGATGATGAGACGAATAAGACAACAAAACATATCCTTGACACATATTTCTCAATTCGTATCAACTGAATGTGTATATTGTCTCATGGATATATCATGTCCACCCTTGTGTGACTAACCCATGTAGGTGAAAAGTGAACAAAAACAACAATGATTGCACCCAACTCAAGATGATTTTCATCAACTTTGAACATCCTCATCAAGTTCACCAACAAGCTACATCATCAACATCACTCAAAGGTATGTATTCATATCCATTAAAAAGGATTTACTCCAAGTCATGAGATAAAGTAACTCAAGTGATAAGAAGACATTAAAATGCTTAATCGAAAGATGGTAACCCCATTTTGAGCTTAACGATGAGTATGACCTATGATCAAGTATTATTGCTTGGCTCCTAACTAAATATACTCTAATATAGGTGACCTAGTCACCGCCCATCTTCTAGTTAAGATCTGGTTTGGTTCATTCTCTATTGCAAGCTTTATTGGACCCATTCAACTCTTCTCTAGTTGATATTATTTGTACAAATTGTTTTTACAATTGCCTAGTTTCTGTATTATGCCTCGGATCCTCCAATACAAAGGACTTGGTTCTACCGACTCAGCAGATGAGCTGCATAACATTATATCGGTACCATGACAAATTTGTCTCGGAGCCACTGAATTTCTATCATATTTAGTCTGTTTTTTTTTTGTAAATTTTTTGTGTTCCTTCTGTGCTTTATCCATCATTCGATGATCCCTCTATCATTGTTCTGGGGACGAGGGTACCCAGACCTGCCTGCCTACATCCCAGGGCATGGCCCACTTCATCAACCAAGTGGGACCAGGCATGGCCCTACTCAAGAAAAGGCCCTCGTGAGGGCCCTAGCCTCGCAAGGAAGAACAGCAACAAGACCCGTGAAGGATGGGCCTCCTCAGGACCCCTCTAGAGTGGCGGAGACCTCTATGCAAGGCCCGACCTCGGGAGTCAGGGGAGACACAAGGAAGGACAGACGGGCGTTAGTGTGCCAGGCAACGTAGTTTCCTCTTTGGTGCAAAGGGAGCAAGGACATACACGGGTTCCCAAAGCACCCCCAAAGGTTTCCATTCCATTGCAAGAAGACCACAACCACCCGCCTCGCAGAGCAGATGTCATCGATGAGCTACTTTACAGGCGAAGTCCCCCTTTGGGCAGGGCGAGCACGTACTGCTGTCCCCCTTCAAAATTAGCCGTTGTGGGATCCCTTCCCGCCATATGATAAGGGAATAGGACCTGAGCCTTCACTATATATGGAGGATACGTTGCACCATAGAGGGGGATCCGATCCACCACGGAACCCATTTCACCACTCGTCCACCACCAAGCCACGGAGGGTCTCGAACACCTCAGGAGAGCCCTCAGGAGGCCGAGCATTGTACTATTTCATCCACATAACCTCCTCGAGAGGCAATCCACCAAAGTAGGAGTAGGATATTATGCTTTGCAGTGGTCTGCACCTGGGTAAACTGCCGTGTTCATCTTCTTCCTCGTCGTCGTGCGAGTTAGTCGTTGCATCCATCGAATAGCGAGCTAGGGGGACGAGGCTGCAGGGATCTTTGCACACGCCCCTGTGTTCGAATCTTAAGGGTTTGGTGGAGCCTGAAATTTGACAGCCTTCTTTGAAATAAATTAATAAAAAAAATCGACGGGGGAGAAATACATTCAAGGATCCCTAACTCAAAGGAGGATAAGTTCTATAAATTCTCAGTTTTGCCAAAGGGAGAGACACTATATTCACTGATTCCCTCATTTTTCTCATGATTTTCCTATTATATGAATCCTACATTCTATGACCCTTGATCTCAAGGATCCCTTCTTAATCAATGATCCCCGTATCTGACTCTATACCTGACCTTTTTGGAAATTAATGCCAAATGGGGTGAAATATACAAAGCTTCAAAGCTAAACAGGGATATACATGCTTATGCAAAGGGGGAGATATAATTTAGGGGGGAGAGGAGAATATCAAAAGTTTATACTTATATAAACAAGGGGAGAATACCAAAGTATGGGGAGAAAATATGTTTTGGAGAAAGATCTATTTATTGCATTTGATTTCTCATGTTAGAATTTTCTCACCCTATCCAATCCCAATATCTAAATGCTAAGATTCGGGGGGGAGAGGATGTCCTACATTTTCATATCTTGGGGAGAACCTTCTGAATGATCCTGGAGACATATCAATTCTAAGGAATACTATCTTCTATATGTTCTCCATATCTAAAGTACCAAGATATAGTGTTTACTTTTGAGTTCTATTGCTTTTGATTGGTAGAATACTCTTGTGTTTCCTAACATTGTTTTCTCAAGTTTATCTCTACTACTAGAATGCTCAAGAACTCAAGATAAGTATATGCATCATATCTTTGATCAGGATGATCTCTTGCTTCTGGCACATATTGTTTGCAAGAGTGAAGTCTTGAATAAGGATACACCTCATTCATATGCATTTGATGCATATGACCAAGATACACGTGACTTATTATATCCCTTCTACCATGTGTGTGTCCATGCATTCCAAAGCAACTATCCTTTAAAGGGCTTGCACACATTTCGGGGGAGCAAGTCTAAGTCATGTGTCTCTCGAAGTCTTCATTATATAAATGCATATCTTTATTTGAAGCTTTGAATGTATGTTGTCATCAATTACCAAGAGTGGGGAGATTGAAAGCAAAATGTTCTCCCAAGGTGGTTTTGATAATTCATGACAACATACATTGTCTTCTGGACTAATACTTTCATGTAGTGTATTTAAGATAAACTCCATAGAGAGAGATGTGTTGGTGAAAGGAGTGTGGAGAGTATCCCCATGAATAAGAAGGATAAGGAATAGCATTGGCCAAGCTTCAAGCAAGAGGACTCTACATTTTACTTTGTGAGAAATCACTTTGAGTCCATAGGAAAGCTAATACTATCAAAAGGGGGTACTACTGTTGGTGAACAAAATGCTCATACGTGCACAAGTGATAGTCACCACATACACCCACAAACTCTTCCACAAAGGTCTGTCCAAAGCCAAATATCCAAAATCGGTGCAACCAACACTTTCCACTCGGTGCCACCGATTGTCAGCCTCAGACAGACTCAGCCAAACCCTAGCCTTTCGGTGCAACTGATTCTGCTTTGGTGCCACCGAGTTTGGGTTGCCAACTTCCTATTACGCAAATTGAAAAAATCGGTCCGACCGAGTTTGTTGAACTGGCATTACTGAGTTTGGCAATCTGACCGTTGGTCACCTTCAGTGCAACTGAGTTGTGTGTATCGGTCCCACCGAGATTCAAAAGTTGCTACCTTTGTGGCAACTCGGTACCACCGAGATTAACACATCGGTGTCACCGAGGCTCACTTATTAGGTGTAACAGTTGGATTTTTGGAGATGCCTATATATACTCCTCCACCACCACTCACTCGCAAGATAAGCACTCATAACAGTTCCCCACTCATGCCTACTGATTTTCTGAGAGAGCCACCTACTCATGTGTTGAGATCATTCCATTCCATTCCTACCATATGAATCTTGATCTCTAGCCTCCCCAAGTTGCTTTCCACCCAATCAATCTCTTCCACCATAGCCAAGTGTGTGCGAGAGTGATTGTGCGTTGAGGAGTCTATCATCTTGAAGCACAAGAGCAAAGAATTCATTGACATTATCGAGCCTATTACCTTTTGGTGGGTGGTTTCTTCTAGATTGGTTAGGTGTCGCTTGGGATCCTCCTACTTCGTGTTGTAGAGTGAACCAAGAAGTTTGTAAGGGCAAGGAGATCGCCTACTTCATGAAGATCTACCCCTAGTTAGGCTAGTCCTCCATGGATGTAGGCCATCATGGTATAGTCAAGGTTGCTTCTTTGTGGAATCCTCCATGGGTAGAGCCCTCCGTGGACTCTTGCGACCGTTACTCTCCATGGGTTGAAGGCTCCATAAACGTGGACGTACGATAGCACCACCTATCGGAACGATTGGAAAAATCTTCGTGTCCTTCATGCGTTTGATCTCCCTATCTCTACTCCTTACTTCCATGTGGAATGTCTTTACTTTTTGGTGCTATACTTGATGATTTGCATGTGTAGGGTGTTCTAGATTTTCTATATATGCTAAAACTGCCAACCCTTAAGCTTACGCTTGAGGTACTTTTAAATTCCTGCAAGTAGTCTATTCACCCCCCTCTAGACATACACTTCTAGTGATACTTCGTCGAAAGGCCGCACTCGAGGCCCAGGCCACCACCACGGCCCAGCTGGCATCACTCCAAGGGGAGGTGGATGGTGCTGCATCCTTTGTGGAGCGGGTGACGGGTGAGGCGTCCTAGGCTCGAGGTCTATAGCACCAGCGCTCGAACATATTCCAAGACCTTGAACTGCGAGCCCGCCGCGCCCTGAGTCTAATCTGCAGAGAGAGCGTCGCCAACCCTCTTGTGCCTAAGGACGCCCGCTACCTTGATTTCTTCACCAAGGTCATGGAGCGGCTTGAGGTAGGAGCTGGGAAGGTGGAGGAGTTGATCGAAGAGGAGGGTCGTGACCTCCTATCGCAAGCGCTGATGCATGTCTTCAGCCATCTCCTTTGCTCCAAACCTGACTTCAACTTTGAGGCCATCATGGCCCCCGTTCCTGAGGCGATCTAAGGCACCCTAGAGGAGCTAGTGGTAGATCACGTGATCACCATGAGCACGTAGTTCGCCCCTAACAGCCGCGAAGACCGGGAGGGCGCCAAATGCGCTTAGTTGATGACGATGGTGGAGGGTCCGAGGAGCGTGAAGGTGAGGACTATGGTGAAAGCGACATGTACCCCTAGGCTTCCTGTCGGTCCCTAGTTACTACCAGCTTGTAATTCCGCCGAGACATGAAGCCATCGTTTTTTTTCAAACTCTATGCTCCTGTAATGGGTACTTATGTTCTTGTATGGCTTCCTCTAACGTTGCCTTTGCGCAAGGATCTTTTATCATCAGTAATCTAGGTCACGCTGTCTGGGTAGGAATATCCCTTCAAACGAACGCTCTGTGCACAGGGTGTTCTGTCTTAGGGACATGATGCATGCTCATCCGTTCACTTATGCGCACTGCGTGAGGAGGTTAGGCGCCAAGGGTCTTGGCATGGTGACATGCACATGGGCAAGAGCGTGGCCCGGAGGCCGCACCTTACGCTTCTGGTGCCACAGGTGCGGGACTAGTCACCGTACGCCAGCCCCTGCTCGCGTGATGCACAAGAGGGAAAGTTGGGTGTGCACTGGTTGAAAGAAAGAAAAAACCCAAGGAAACTATGCAAAATCCAAGAAATCCAAATCTTTATTAAATCGGTGGGGGCAACTTCTTTACAAGCCAAAAAGAGATGCGTCTTCCGTGTCCTTCACAGGTCAGCCTTTGTTAGTATGGCCCATGGGCGTCTTCATCGGTCGTTATCCCCAGCGCGATGCATGGGGCTTTCACTTGGGTGTGGCTATGGTTGTTCCGCCAGCACAATGCATGGGGCTTCCACTTGGGAGTGGGCATAGTCGCGGTTCGACAATCATTCCACCATCACGGAGGATGGGGATTCCACTTGGGCATGGACGGGAGTCCTCCCGACACCACAACGTGGCTTGCTCAAAGGCTCCGGGGCATATACAACCCCACTCATTCTTACGTGAGAGTGACATGGGTAGAACTTGTGGAGGTATTGGATGTTCCAAGTGTTTTGCATTGGAATCCCAACCTCCGTCTCCAGGAAGGCAACGCCTGGCCTGGAGACATGGGCAAGAGCTTGTGGTGCCCTTCCCTGGGGAGGACCCGCCACAGGACAAGGTCCTCGACCTCGAGGGTGCGAGGGTAGATGTTGTGGCTGTGGTAGTGCTGCAAGGCCTGCTGGTACCTCGTGGCGCAAAGTGCGGCCTGGCGGCAAGCCTCCTCAAGGATCAAAAGGTCCCTCCTCCTGCGAGTCATCCTGACGCGCCTCATCGAATGCCAAAACCCGTGGGGAACCATACTTAAGCTCCGTGGGAAGGATCGCCTCAGCCTGTAGACAAGGAAGAAGAGGGTTTGCTAGTGGGCTTAGTCGTAGAGATGCGTATATACCACAACATGGTCTGCAACTCATCTAGCCAACCCTCCCCGCAGGATTCAAGCTTCCTCGTGAAGCTCTTGGTCTTGAGTCCCTTTAGGACCTCAGCATTGGCATACTCGGCCTGGTCATTGCTACGTAGGTGCACCATGGAGGAGTAGCATATCTCTATACCAGGGTTAGCGCAATATGACATGAAAAGGCCACTTGTGAATTGGGAGTCGTTCTCGGTGATGATGTGGTCGAGTTTGTCGAGCCGGCATACGAGGCCCTTGACGAACTGAACGACCGAGCCAGCCGGGATGGTGCAGATGGGCTCGACCTCCGCCCACTTGGAGAATTTGTCGATGGCAACGTAGAGGTAGCGATACCCTCTGGCTACATGGGGGAACAAACCCAGAATGACCAGCCCCCATACCGTGAAAGGCCACGTGGGTGGGATTGTCTACAGCCCCTGCGTGGGCTGGTGGATCTGCTTGGCGTGGAACTGGCAAGCTTTGCATGAATGGACCATCTCGGCGGCGTCACGGAGCGTGGTAGACCAATAGAAGCCGCTGCAAAACACCTTACCGGTGAGGGTACGTGATGAGGAATGGTGACCACAGTCCCCTCAATGGATGTCGGCGAGAAACTTGCGCCCTTGCTTCTACGAGATGCATTGCATCGAGAGGTCATTGGGCTGCCTCTTGTACATCTCACCTATCGACGTTCTTGGAATGGGGGCACCCAGACCTGCCTGCGTGCAGCCCAGGACATGGCCCACCTTGTCAGCCAGACATGGCTTGGCGTGGATCCACTCAAGACAAGGCCCTCGTGAGGACCCAGGTTCGTGAGGAAGAGCAACAAAGACCATAAAGGATGGGCCTCCTCAGGCCCCATTCGGAGCAGCGGAGATGTCTATGCAGAACCCGACCTCAAGAGTCAAAGCTGATGCAGGGTAATAGGCGAGCGCGAGCGTGCCAGGTGGTGCAGTTTCCCCTTTGGTGCAAAGGGAGCAGGGACGTACGCGGGTTCCCAAAGAGCCTCCCAAAGGTTTCCATTCCAGTGCAACAAGACCACGACCGCGAGCCCTGCAGAGCGGATGTCATCGCCAAGGCCACCTCTGCATAATCGACAACTACTTTTGTCACACCGTGTGTTTTGCATATTCTATCTAAGTTAACATAGCTCAAAAATTAGGACCAACTAAAACTTTTGCATGCTTGACTTGATTATTGATTGTTTGATTGCTTGTTTGTGCTCTATATTCATAAGATCCCTCCTACTCTCAAAACTCATCTCCTTGCTCCAAATCTTTGCCCAATGATCATGCCATGTGTATAGGACATAAAAATATTTTTATAAAATATTATTTTGACTAAAATTGATTTATTCAAATTAGGTTTTCCTAAACCCCTTAATTGAGCTTTGTACTACAAGTCTTCAAAATGTGTGGATTAAATTGGCCCAGAGGATTTATTTGGAACCTACTATATATACGACTTCCCAAAAACACCAAATATTATTTTTAAACATTATTTTACTATTTCATTTAAAGGCTTTTTCTTACGGCTAGAAATGGTCTTTTATAGGGATAAATTATTTAAATGCAATAAAAATTATTTCAGAAAATTTAGGGAAACTGAGTGGACATATATTTTACATATATATGAGTTTCAACACATGGTTATGTTCAAAATCATGGGCAAAACCCCTCGAAAGCCTTTTTGCCCAAATAAAGCTTTTGAAATATTTCTATAAGAAATATTCTCAATAAATTCTAGTAGAATTTTGGCAAGTCATTAATGCTATAGGTGACGATCTTGCAAAGTTTCATCTCAAGCCCAATTGATTTGCTCCCTCAGAATATTCCAAAACCATTCGTGGCCAGATTCAAATTTCAACAACTTTATATTGTGATGTTTCTTCCCTTGACCAGAAACTTTGTGGGCATGGTCCATTACCCAAATAAGGATGCCACACCAAGTGGTGCATCAACGAGAATGGAAATGCATACCTAGATCTACATGAATCTGCTTCTGTTGATTTCCATGGTTTCACAAAGTTACATTGTGAACTTTCTTCAAAACTCCTCAAACTTGGTGATCCTATCTATTTCTACCTATATTTTCATCTAGTTAAATATCATTGCAAGAAAACTCCATTTGCTTAGCCAAACCATCATCAAGCACTTTTGCATATTTTGTAAAGAGCCTTGTTTGACACCCTTCTTATATTCTCCTTCACTTCAAGTTTTTACCACATCATACTCTGACATCATTTTACCTCCTATAACTTTTCCACGGCCTCTGATAAATTATTGGAGGGTAACTCCCTCATTTTCCCTCTCTTTTTACCATGGTAAGGCCTCTCTTCCTCTCCCCCACTATTCTGTCCATACAAATGTCCCCAAACTTTTATACAACCCCAATTGCATACTGATGCATCAAACCAAACCCAGAGATGGCATGCCCATGTGGAAAATATGAGCAAATCATCTAAATCCAAATTATAGTAGTAAATGTAGCTTTGTAGTACAAGTACCCTGCCCTCTTATCTCCCTGATCTGAAACTTTGTGGACTTGCAATCCTTCCATACTAGAGGCCACTAGACATGGTTTTGTTCCAAGTGGACCATAGTAAAAACATCTTGGAGGAGCCCCAAGTTTGCTACTGCAATTTTGCCAACGGTAAAAACCCATCTCAGCCATCTCAAATTCCTTTGCAACTCCACCATTGCTCTCTTGCATGCGTGCCCCACATGCCAGACAACTTTGGACGACCAAAAGATGCCCTACACATGCCTTAGCGTGGTGACCATGCAACGGACATGCAGAAACGGTGCTCTCCCGACAAGAGTTGTCCTATAGCTCGTGGCCAGCTTCTACAGAGCATCCCCACACGCCAGGGGATTCCTTTTGACCTCCCACGCCCCTCCCCGACGCTAGGATGCAGCAAGGGAGCTCAGGCACACGCATGCTTGGCGCCCGAGAGCATCCGAGGTGCATCCAAGCTCCCCACGTCACCCCTCTTGTTTAGACCTCTCCCCGAGCCCCCACTTATCCCCTCTACCCCCCTCTCCCTCCCTTGAGCCTCCTAGACCTCCCCATTTGCCCTACCATGCCCTGCATCCACGCCCATGCCCTCCATGTCATCGTGGGCCTCCTCTCAAAATGCGGCCACGGTGGCCTTTCTCTTCTCCTTCGGGCCTCACCGGAACTCCCTGCTCCGCTGCAAGGCCCTCCTCGCCGCTCCATTTTCCTTCCCCGTGCTCGTGGTGCCATGCCCTTCATCGCCGGCGGCCACCTCCGTGACCACCCAAGCCCTCGCCGTTGCACCTCTCCCCTGTGGGCGTGCTGCACCTGGGCAGATGCAGCTCGCTGCCCCGAGGGCTCCGGTAGTCACCCCGCATGAAATGGTGGTCGGGAGCGCTGGCGGGTGGCGTCCGTATCGCCCCAGGCCGCGGCCAAGGCACTCGTGGGAGTAAGGATATGAACCCTCCAAGCGTGCCCTGCATGTCGGTCAGTCAACGGGACCGAGCAACCGACGGGTGGGCCTCACCCATTTTAAGTGGAAGCGAGCTGGCATTGGAGACGCCTTCACTCGGGGAAAACGTATTCCTCGAGTGTGCCTTCGATGTTGCCTCTGAGCCGCCCTGCCCTGCCAAGCCATTTTAAGTGGAAGCGGGCTGGCCTCGGAGACGCCTTCACTTCGGGAAAACGTATTCTCCAGCCAATTTCCTATGTTGCGCCTAGCGAGCATTTTGGCCCCCTTGGTAAAATTCTTTTCCTTTTCTCTTCCACTGGCACTATATAATCCATAATAAATTCAATATAGCTCCAAATTTGGTGATTCAAGTTTCTACAGATTCCAAAAATTATGTCCTATCCAAATATGTGGATTGCATATTTTTACTACAAACTTTTCTGTATAGTTTAAATTCAAATTTCATTTGAAGAATGCCCCACTTGTAAATTCTCTAGGGTATTAATCATACCTCCAAATGAAGTGAGTCAAGTTTATATGTGCACCTAAAATCACGACTTAAGATGTCAGCATTTTTCCATATACTTTCTTTGTTATGTGGACTATTGAACCATTTCTTCATGAATGTCTCACTTTGAAAATTACTAAGAACTCATGCCAACTCCAAATCCAGTAGAACAAAATCCTAAATGTTTCAAAAATCATGCCCTGTTTGTTGGGTCCATCCACTCATTTTTTTACAAAAAATACTTTCTATGGACAGCTTATAGGACCATCGTTTCCTTCATTTCCATCATTCAAGACTCCCCCTTGAAACACATCCAATCAAACCTCCTTGGCTATTTTTCACATGGCCAGAGGCGTCTTAGAAAATAAAAGTCCTATTTATAGAGCACTTTTATTTCTCTGCTTGTTGTGGTTGTTTCCGGCGATAGTTGACGAAGTAGATGAAGTGCTCGGAGTGGATGACGAGCGTGTGAATACCTCAAAGACTTTGCTGAGCCAGGCAAGCAGCTCTTTGATGATGACTATGAACCCTTTTATTGCATGGCATATAGCACTTTATTTTGTTGTATTGATCATGATGATGTGGTGTCCACCTTGGAGGGATGCCTCCGATACTTTCTTGTTGATACTTGCATCATGCATGACCCTACCTCCTTATGAGGGTTGTGCGGATGGGAGTAGTTAGGTTGCTAGTAGTTTCGATGCAAGTGGGATGTGAATATGCATGGTGATGGAATCAAATGATTTCCAAGACTTTTCGAAAATCCCGTCAGGTGCCACTAATGCCCAATGGAGATGAAGATGAGTTTGGTAGCCACTTGATAAAGAAGTGGTGTACAGGAGCAAGTGAGTGTGTGTGGTTTTCGAAAATGGATTGGTGTAAGTTGCGACCGTTATTTCGACCTTACATGTACAATCACGATACCCCTTATGGGACGAGGCTTTGTTGATTACTTTGATGGGTACTAGCATAGGGCCCGCATTACTAGTGGTGGGAGTGGTGTGGTCACTCTCGATATGGGGTCGTGCCGGTTAGGACGATCTTGCGCTATCTTCATAGGCACAAGGCACACCGTTGGTCCCTGCATGGATGGTACTTGTGATGTGCATCATGTAGGATGGGTACCAATCGAGTGGACTCTTTGCTGGTATCGTGAGGGGAAACACAATGCTAGGGTACTTACCTCTGGTATGGACAATACCGCGAGTCGTGGATTGACAAGGAAGTTTCCCGAGTCTTGTGGGTAAAGTGTGCAACCTCTAAAGAGTGTAAAACTATTCGAATAGTCGTGTCCATTGTAAAGGATAGTTTGCTAGTGCTGCTTAAACTATGTCCAGTTGTTTTCGCAAAACTTGGTCTGTGTGGATGACACAGAGATGACACTTGAGATAAGTCAGATGACTTGACGTGATCACTGAACATGAGATGTACAACCCCTTGTTTATGAGGATATAAGTAATTTGTTCATATGAATAACTGCCAACTGTTGATGCATACTTACATAGTTACTTGATCATGTCACTGCATTCAAAATTAGCATTTTGCCAAATACCTACTTAGTTCTATATCATGCATTGTTATTTTCTTGTTCCAACATGGGTTGCTTGCGAGTACATTCAAAGTACTCATTGGCTTGCGACTGGTTATTTAATTGGCCAGACATGGAAGAACAGGAATACGGTGAAGAGTTCGTTGGTGACGAACATACGAACTAGGGCGCTTCCCTGTCAGAATGCATGTAGGGTTAAGGCAGATGGCATGGGTTCACACTATCATTGAAGATTCCGTTGCGAGTATATGAAGACTAGGCCTTAAAGGCCATATTTGAGTAAAATGGTACGTAGTGGATGTAAGACTCTTGTTATTCGGTTTCCGTGTGTTTAGTGAGAATTGACCTCTAGGATCACTGTGCACGTAGATTCGGTGACCATGACTTACGAGTCGCGGTCCCCGGAGAGCTGGTATCAGAGCCATCCTGACTGTAGGAAGCCCTTAGTTAGCATGGACGTTAGTTAGGACAAAACTGTTGGAAATATGACCTAGAGGCAATAAATAAAGTGTTTATTATTGTATTTCCTTGTTCATGATAATTGTTTATTATCCATGCTATAATTGTATTAATTGGAAACATGGATACATGTGTGGATATATAGACAAACACAATGTCCCTAGTATGCCTCTAGTGAACTAGCTCATTGATTGAAAGATGGTTAAGGTTTCCTAGCCATGGACAAGAGATGTCATTTGATAACGGGATCACATCATTAGGAGAATGATGTGATGGACAAGACCCAAACTACAAATGTAGCTTATGATCGTGTCAGTTTATTGCTACTGTTTTCTGCATGTCAAGTATATGTTCCTATGACCATGAGATCATGCAACTCACAGATATCGGAGGAGTACCTTGTGTGTATAAAACGTGGCAACGTAACTGGGTGACTATAAAGGTGCTCTACAGGTGTCTCTGAGGGTGTCTGTTGAGTTGGCATGGATCGAGACTGGGATTTGTTACTCCATGTGACGGAGAGGTATCTCAGGGCCCACTCGGTAATACAACATCACAATGAGCCTTGCAAGCAATGTGACTAATTGTTAGTTGCGGGATCTCGTATTATAGGTATGAATAAAGAGACTTGTCGGTAACGAGATTGAACTAGGTATGGAGATACCGACGATCGAATCTCGAGCAAGTAACATATCGAAGAACAAAGGGAACATCATACGGGATTAACTGAATCCTTGACATAGAGGTTCGACCAATAAAGATCTTCGTAGAATATGTAGGAACCAATGTGGACATCCAGATCCTGCCATTGGTTATTGACCGTAGAGGTGTCTCGGTCATGTCTACATAGTTCTCGAACCCACAGGGTCTTCACACTTAAGGTTTGGTGACGTTTCGGTAGTGTAGAGTTATGTATGGTGGTGACCAAAGTTTGTTCTGTGTCCCGGATGATGTCCCGGACGTCATGAGGAGCTCCGGAATGGTCCGGAGGTAAAGACTGATATATAGGAAGTCCCAGTTTGGTCGCCGGAAAAGTTTCGGGCTCATCGGTAGTGTACCGGGAGTGCCGGTAGTGTACCGGGAGACCTTCGGGAGGGGTATTTCGACCCAAGAGGCTTCATGGGCTTTGGGAGAGTATTAACCAGCCCTTAGTGGGCTGGTGGAATATCCACAACAGGCCCATGCGGCTGGGGGAAGAGTCCCAAAGGAAAAAGAGTGGAAAAAAGGCAAAAAGGGAGAGTCCTACTCCTACTAGGAGTGGAGGAGGAGTAGGACTCCTCCCCCTTGGCTTCGGCTGACTCAAAGAGGGGCTCAGCCCTGCGCTAGCCCTCCTCCTCCTCTCCTCCTATATATACTGGTGGAATAGAAGGGTTTTGCACAGAATTTACGGCCTCGTGCTACCCGTTCCACCGGTGCTCCTCTAGATCGATTTTCCGCAGTGCTTAGGCGAAGCCCTGCCGGAATCACTCCACCACCATCGCCGGAGTGCCGTCACGCTGCCGGTGAACTCTTCCTCCTCTCCCCCTCCTCTTGCTGGATCAAGACGGTGGAGATCGTCATCAAGCTGCACGTGTGCTGAATGCGGGGGTGCCGTCCGTTCGGTACTAGATCGGAAGGATCGTGATCAAGACCACGGGACGTTCGTGATTGGATCGCGGGACGGATCGTGATGAGATCGCGGGACTGTTCGTGATTAGATCACGGGACGCTCGGCGATTTGGATCGCAAAGACGTTCGACTACACCAACCACGTTTCTTAACGCTTCCCGCTTAGCGATCTACAAGGGTACATAGATCCACTCTCCCTCTTGTAGATGCTCATCACCATGGATAGGTTTGCGTGTGCGTAGGAAAATTTTTGTTTCCCATGCGACTTTCCCCAACAAAAACTATATTCCAGACCCTTCAAAAATCACTTACAAAACCACTATATTTTTCACCTCTCCTAAAATTTTCAAAGGAAGTGAAAGGTTTTCCCTTAGCAGTTCCACCCTTATTCTCTTGACTCTCCTTGTTTGCTTTTTCAAAACTTGGCAAGGGTCATTAGTACCTTTATGCCCCTGGCCACTGGATTCCCTGCAATCCTTATGGATAAATGTAACAGCCCGGGACCGACGCTCTAGAAGATTCCCCTCTTATTTCCATTCTTGTCATGTGGTTCGTTTGGTTGTCGCATTCATCATCACATCATTCACATCATCTGCATGGTATCGTCACTCGTTTTCGAAAACTTGCATTCGTTCTTAGTTGTTGCTTCTCTCCGTTCGTGTTGTTATCCGTTTTGAGTCCAACCACACATGCACAGGGCCAGGGCAACAATAAAAATATTGTTTTTAAAGTGCGTATAAAACTTTATCGGATTGGGTCGGAAGTTGGCGTGCGGTCTTGATATATTGTAGGTGGACCGCCTGCAAAATTTCGTCCCAATTAGAGGTCGTTGGATACCCGAACGGTCGACCATAGAAATGCGGTCATCGATTCATTAGAGGATGTTTAGGTGTTTCTAAACCTCGTGTAATCGGGCTGCAAACCTTCCTCTCATCCCCACCAAGCCCACCTACACAGCTGTCATGCCCAAGATGCGACCCTATCCTTATTCTGGCTCGAGGGCCTCGACAGGGATAGGAGCGCATCTCGTTGTGTTGCAAGAATGGATATCATTACAAGTACATGTATAGAAGAGATGAGTATATGGAACTGGATTACACTTGCCACAAGCTACAACAAGATCACATCAATACAACAACATATTCAAACATCATACAAAAGAGCAAGGTCCAACTATGGACGAAATCAAATGATAAAATGACATTCATCCTTGCTATCCCAGGCTGCCGCCTAGAACCCATCCAAGATCGATGAGGAAGAAGAATAACTCCAATTCAAACAAGCATCGCGCTCACGTCAAATCATCGCATTACCTGTACCTGCAACTTTTGTTGTAGTAATCTATGAGCGGATCGGCAATCTCATTTCCAAGGGTATCAAGACTAGCAAAGCTTAATTGGTGAGATATGGTTAAGTGGTGAGGCTGCATCAAGCGACTAAGTATTTATTTGAGTGGCTAACTTACGAATATTGAAAGTAAAGTATGGTGGTCTACGAATAACGAACGTGACTAGCAATGATCACTAAGTGATGTTGAGCACCTACTTATGCCAAACATAACCCCACGATATTCTCTCTCGGATAAGGACTCACGAGAAGAGACAGTCATGGTTACGCACATAGTTGGTGTATTTTGTTTGAGTATACTTCAAGTTTGCTATGACCGGGTGTTACACAAAGTTTTCCAAGTTGCCACATAACCGGGGACATGGCTTTCCAAAAGATTTATCCCTGTAGGGGTGCTCCAACTCATCCATCACAAATTAACCACATGCCGCGATAATAAGCTCGACCACGGATCTCGTGATCTTCCTAGGCAATTCTATAGGAAAACCAACACCTCGAGATAGCCTCAAGCAGATCGGAGTTCCTCACGCAAGACATTCGAGAAAGGTAAAACAAATCTAGAAAGGCCGCCTGGCGTGTCGACGAACCCAATAGGAGTCGCGTATCTCGTTCTCTGGACACGACCAGATGAGCATAGCATACAGAGGCCTGATATAAATCACCCGAGTTGCCCCGGGTTGGCCACGCACACGACTCTAGTTTGGACCAACACTCATGAGGAGCACTGGCCCGGGTTATTGATTAATTATCCACGGGTGACGGTGGGTCCGTATGCATTTTATTATTTATTAGCAAAATGTAATACCAATGTTGGGCCTTGCCAGACAAGCTTTATCCTAAAATGAAAATCAAGGGGGTCCCCATAACAACCCTGAGCATGTTAGGAGCGCTCAATATGGACCATAACACCAGTACATAAGTAGCTAAGGGCGGCAAAAGTGGAACAAAACACTGAGCAAAAGGCCAAGACTTCCACCCTTTACCAATTATATATGTGCATTAAATTAAATAGCAATAATATTGTGATAACAAAAGAATGTGCATGTTGACACATGGAAGCAATTGCACCTGCAGCTAGAAACGCTATAAGAAGGGCTAAGCAAGCAGTAACATAGCCAAACAAAGGTTTGCTGGGATGTGCAGGGGTTAGAGGCTTATCATGGCAATGTTAGGAGGCTTGTCAAACAAGTGGTAGGTAGCATGACATAATGATAAAAGCGAGACAACTAGGATAACAATGATAGTGGTGGTGTCCAGGGAAATGTGTCATCTTTCCTGAGATCCCGATTGGAAGAAGAACGAGTCCATGAAGAAGACGATCCAACATAGTCAAACGAATCCTCACACTCCGAACGCTTTCGGAACTCTATTGAGAAGGAACAATCCGAAAACAACAATCAACACACGATACACCACAACATACGCATGACATGATGCGCAAAACAATTATGATGCATGTCCAATTTAACTATGCAAGGCATGGCATGGCATGGCAAGAACAACAAACAACTACTACATATTAAGTGAGGTTCAATATCCAACGAGTTGCATATTGACGAAACTCCACTTTTAAATTATTTAGTTCACTCTCGTTTAGGTACTCATCAATATTAATTGTTGTTAGACATGGCAAGAGGTGAAGCAAAAACAACTACATCACCTAGGCACTTTATATGAGGCCGGAAGCAACGAATAACAATTCCGTATCAACCACATATGCATATTTTAAGTTTGGTCCAGGTCTGAACTAGCCATATTTTAGAGTTTTCAAACAGAAAAATGAATATCAGCATGTGATTCTGCACATTTTTTCCAGCTAAGTTTCATATGTAAAACATTTTCAACGGACCTACGGTTAATTAGTTATGATATAAATTATTTTAGCATGGTATTTACGCAAATTGCATGAAAACAGCAAGTTAAACATTTTAAACATATGTGAGAGTTGGATATTATGAATCTACACGAAATTCTAGTGATTTTTCATATATAAAGTTTTTACATGCGATGCATGGTTGTGAAGTTATGACATGCATGTTGTTTAGGGTCTTTTCTGCAAAACTGGCATCTCTGTACAATAGCTAAATTCGTCGGACTAAAAAAACATGACTGGGCCGAAATTGGAACGAATCCAGCCAATAGAGTAAGTGCAACACATTATATTATGCACAGCGCGCATAATAGGGATTCGAGGATGGGCTGCTCACATAGGGTCACTTGGGCTGGATCTGGAACAGGACACGGGGAGGTGAGCTGGGCCGGGGAGGCACGCTGGTGGGCCGGCCTTGGTGCTGGCCCACGAGGGCACTGGCGCGAGTGGGATGCTCGAGTGGGTCGTCTCCCTACTCGTTCCCGAGCTGGAGGCAGACGGCGGCGGGGTCAACGGTAGGCTAGGGATGTTTATATAGGAAATGAGGGCTAGGTTAGGGATTTTGCATCGATTTCGACAGTAGGATCTCGATCGGGCGGCTACGATCGCGGGGATTCTAGGTGGGTTGCAATGGGCTGTGTAGAGGGGCTTGGTGAGGATGAGAGGGAATGTATGGCGCCCGTGATAGAGGTTTTTAAACACCGAAATGTCCGGTGAATAAACCGATGACCTCACTTCTATGACTCACCGTTGGGGTATCAAACGGCCTCTGATTGTGCCCGAATTTGGCAGGTGGTCTACCGACAATAAAACCAGACCGCACGCCAACTTTCGCCCAAATTCTAGAATATTTTTCGCGTGTGTCGGGACCCTGATCCTAAGTCATATGAATCCAGACTGTAACGTATCACATCACTTTGCGGCCTCACGCACGGTAAACTCCATGGCTGCAGGCTTACCTGAGCCAGGACCGTTTGCGTCTTTTGGCTCACGTATGTGAAGATGTCGTTGGCAATCACACGACACAGAACCCGAGCCGACATGTCTAGTCATAGAACCCAAGTGGCACATCCATACAGGAACATGCATATGTAACCCAACAATGCAGGTGTCGGCCTCTAGCGTGTGTAGACGAGTCATAGCAAGCTACAAGGACTCCATTACGCCGTGGGACATAAATGTCATCACTGCACGTAGACGAGTTGTAGCAAGCTACAGGGACTCCATTACATAGCGAGACTTTTCCCCGAAGGGACAGACACAGCAGCAAAGAAGGATACATGCTGGCCAATCAATGTGTCCGGAGCAGTAGCAAGCTACCAAGGCTCGGTGGAAGCACAAAGAGGCAGTTCCCTGTAAAGAGTACTACTAAAGGCACACAACTAGGTGTCGAATCCCATACATATCGTTACACGTCACACGTACGCACGACATGCCCGATATGCATAGATACAACTATGGCATCACAACATAACCATACAACAACAAAACATTTATTTAGGAGGCTCATAAGAGCCAACATAGTGTGATATTACAAGCAGGGGTCACCTGACCCAACACACAAATCATACAAACAACAAGCGGAATCTTATCATGTCTGGGTATAGATATCTAGAGAAGAATAAGGCTGATGGAGCCTGTCTATCTACAAGGCCCTCCACAGGAACCAGACCTCTGACTAGGATTCCAAAGCTAAAAGGACAACATCGATCTTATCGTAGAAACCACTAGCAAGACTGGAGTCTCCTCTGCAAAAACATAATTAAGAAACAGTGAGTACTGAGTACTCAGCAAGACTTAAATCAGAACTAACTACATATGCATCGGTATCAACAAGGAGGTTGTGGGGTTCAGTGCAGCAAGCCAGCTTTGACTCGGTGGCTATCCTATAATACGACTTCCATAACTTTGTAAGGTTTTGTGAAGCGTACACAAGTCCACAAACACCACAACAATACACCACACCATGGATCCGCTCCCGTCTTCCTATGAGAGTGCCATCCACGGAACTCACACTTGTCTTGAGGCTTTTATGAGTAACCTTTTAAATTGTCTATGAACCATATAAGTATCCAGGTAGTCCATATCCGCGGACGCGGCTATTCGAATAGATTGATTACCCTGCAGGGGTGTACTTCGTCACACATGCTCTCGCCACTTACCGCCATGTCCTTGTAAAAAAGGCACCTCGGCAACCTTCAAGCGGAAGCCCAGCGAGGGAGTCGACCACGACATGACTAACCACACAAGACTCTAGTCCAGGTTTATCACCTATTCGGGACTGAACCCGCAAGGAACTCCAACCGAAGTTTCCTCAACGACCCCAAATGATGTGTACAGGGTTCCCAAGCCCACCTCGACGGATGGTACTATGCTTGGTACACCGGGCCACAATGCCTAGTCTGTCACTCGGTAGACTACTAGCATATCCTACAAACACCAAAAACTAGTTGCAACTCTTGGACAGAGATCAAGTCGGTTAACAAGTCGAGAGAGTCAATTAAAGATCCTAATGTGCGGTAGTAGCTAGTCTTGGACAACATACATAGGACTCAGTTCTTAAGGACGGTCCCAATGAGACAACCCGCCATGTACTCCTACACGGCCTCTCATCGCTACCTTTACCAACTCGTGTTTGCAACTTAACTCTCATCATCAGAACAAGTTCAGTTCACTCCAGTTCATCACCCAGATGAATCAGACCTGACACAACTCTAAGCATAGCAATCATAGTAGGTTAAGGGCACAACATAGCTCAAGCATCTACCAGGTATGCTAGGTTGCATGGTTCAGCTATTTACCGCGAAATTGACAGGTCATGCAGAGGAATGGGTTCAACTATGGGAACATGCAAAGTTGAAACTTTTTGTCCTAATGTAGTAAGTGAGAGCAAGAGCGAGAGAGTGGGATTGTATCGGACATGTTCAAGGCAGGTTGCTTGCTTGATAAGATGATCACACGTTACTGCTCCTTAGATGGATACTCAACCGTATCCTCCGGAACAGTGCCTAACACGAAGAACAACTATCGAAGGGGGAACAAATCAATACACATCAAAGGCAACAATATGATGCATGAATATGACATGGAAATATGATGTGTTTGCGCTAATGCTGTTGGGGAACGTTGCATGGCAAACAAAAAATTTCCTACGTTCACGCAAGACCTGTCCATGGTGATGAGCATCTACAGGAGGGAGAGTGGATCTACGTGCCCTTGTAGATCGCTAAGTAGGAAGCGTTAAGAAACCCGATTGGTGTAGTCGAACGTATTCACGATCCAAATCGCTGAGCGTCCTACGATCCAATCACGATCCATCCCGCGATCCAATCACGATCCGTCTCGCGAACTTGATCACGATTCGTCCCACGAACTCGATCACGATCCTTCCGATCTAGCGCCAAACGGATGGCACCTCCGCGTTTAGCACACGTACGGCTTGATGACGATCTCCGCCATCTTGATACAGCAAGAGGGAGCGGAGAGGAAGAAGAGTTCTCCGGCAGCGTGACGGCGCTCCGGCGATGGTGGTGGAGCTATTCCGGCAGGGCTTCGCCTAAGCACTGCAGAAAACCGATCTACACGAGAAACTATGCACTGGAGGAACGGGTAGCACATGGCTGAAAATTCTGTGCAAAAACCCTAAAACCTCCAGTATATATAAGAGGGAGGGAGGAGAGGACTTGGTGCAAGGGCCAAGCCTCCTTGGTTCGGCCAAAGTGGGGAGGAGAGGAGGACTCCTCCTCCAATCCTAGTAGGTCTAGGATTCCTCCTTTTGGGCCTTTTTTTCCACCTTTTCCCTTTGGGCTTTTCTTCCCTAGCTGCATGGGCCTTGTGTGGGAATTCCAAAAGCCCACAAAAGGCTGGTATTTATTCTCCCACAGCCCAGGAAGCCTCTTGGGTCGAAATACCCCTCCCGATGGTCTCCCGGTACACTACCGGCACTCCTGGTACACTACCGATTAGCCCGAAACTTTTCCGGCAACCAAAACAAGACTTCCTATATACGAATCTTTACCTACGGACCATTCCGGAGCTCCTTGTGACATCCGGGATCTCATCCGGGACTCCGAACAACCTTCAGTCACCACCATACAAAACTCTATACTACCGAAACGTCACCAAACCTTAAGTGTGCAGAGCCTGCGGCTTCGAGAACTATGTAGACATGACCGAGACACCTCTATGGTCGATAACCAATAGTGGGACCTGGATGCCCATATTGGTTCCTACATATTCTACAAAGATCTTTATCGGTCAAACCTCTATGTCAAGAATTCAGTTAATCCCGTATGATGTTCCCTTTGTTCTTCGATATGTTAATTGCCCGAGATTCGATCGTCGGTATCTCCATACCAAGTTCAACCTCCTTACCAGCAAGTCTCTTTACTCATTTCGTAATACAAACACTTACTCACATTGCTTGCAAGGCTTCTTGTGATGTTGTATTACCGAGTGGGCCCTAAGATACCTCTCCGTCACATGGAGCGACAAATCCCAGTCTTGATATATGCCAACTCAACAGACACCCTCGGGGATACCTCTAGAGCACCTTTATAGTCACCTAGTTACGTTCCGACGTTTGATACACACAAGGCACTCCTCCGATGTCCGTGAGTTGCATGATCTCATGGTCATAGGAACATATACTTGACATGCAGAAAACAGTAGCAATAAACTGACACGATCATATGCTACGTTTGTAGTTTGGGTCTTGTCCATCACATCATTCTACTAATGATGTGATCCCGTTATCAAATGACATCACATGTCAATGGCTAGGAAACCTTGACCATCTTTGATCAACGAGCTAGTTCACCAGAGGCATACTAGGCACATAGTGTTGTCTATTTACCCACACATGTAATGTGTTTCCAATCAATACAACAATAGCATGGATAATAAACGATTATCATGAACAAGGAAATATAATAATAAACACTTTATTTATTGCCACTAGGGCATATTTCCAATAGTCTCCCACTTGCACTAGAGTCAATAATCTAGTTCACATCACTACGTGATTTTACATTGTAATGAATCGAACACCCATGCAGTTCTGGTGTTGATCATGTTTAGCCCTTGGAAGAGGTTTAGTCAGATCTGTGTGCACTTTGCAAATATTTATGTCCTTCTCCTCGATATAATCGCGGATGGAGCTGAAGCGTCGCTTTATGTGTCTGGTCCTCTTGTGAAACCTTGGTTCCTTGGCCAGATCAATGGCACTAGTGTTGTCACAGAACAGGTTCATTGGATTCAGTGCACTTGGCACTACTCCAAGATCTGTCATGAACTGCTTCATCCAGACAACTTCCTTTGCTGCCTCTGAGGCTGCGATGTACTCCGCTTCGAACGTAGAATCGGGTACCATGCTTTGCTTGGAACTGCACCAGCTTACCGCTCCCCCGTTGAGAATAAATAAGTATCTGGTTTGTGACTTAGAGTCATCCGGATTAGTGTCAAAGCTTGCATCGACGTAACCCTTTATGACGAGCTGTTCATCACCTCCATAAACAAGAAACATTTCCTTAGTCCTTTTCAGATACTTAAGGATATTCTTGACCGCTGCCATGTGTTCCACTCCAGGATCACTTTGAAACCTTCCGGCCATACTTATGGCAAGGCTGACATCCGGTCTTGTGCACAGCATTGCATACATGATAGAGCCTATGGCTGAAGCATAGGGGATGACACTCATCTTTTCTCTATCTTCTGCAGTCACTGCGCATTGAGTCTTACTCAACTTCACACCTTATAACACAGGCGCAAACCCCTTCTTGGAATGATCCATTTTGAACTTCTTCAAAACTTTATCAAGGTATGTGCTCTGTGAAAGTGCTATTAAGCGTCTCGATCTATCTCTATAGATCTTAATGCCTAATATGAAAGCAACTTCTCCTAGGCCCTTCATTGAAATACTCTTGTTCAAATATTCCGGCACGCTTTCCAGCATTTCTATATTGTTTCCAATCAGCAATATGTCATCCACATATAATATTAGAAACGCTACAGAGCTCCCACTCACTTTCTTTTAAATACAAGCTTGTCCATAAACTTTTATAAACTCAAACACTTTGATCACCTCATAAAAGCGCTTATTCCAACTCCGAGATGCTTGCACCAGCCCATAAATGGATCGCTGGAGTTTGCAAACTTTGTCAGCATTCTCTGGATCGACAAAACCTTCTGGTTGCATCATATACAACTTTTCCTCAAGGAAACCGTTGAGGAACGCCGTTTTGACATCCATCTGCCAAATTTCATAATCGAAATAAGCAGCTATTGCCAACATGATTCTAACAGACTTAAGCATCGCTACAGGTGAGAATGTCTCATTGTAGTCAACTCCTTGAACTTGTGAAAAACCCTTTGCCACAAGTCAAGCTTTATAGACGGTGACATTACTGTCCGCATCTGTCTTCTTCTTAAAGATCCATTTGTTCTGAATGGCCTTTTGCCCTCCAGGTAATACTTCCAGAGTCCATACTTTGTTTTCATACATGGATCCCATCTCGGATTTCATGGCCTCTAACCATTTCTCGGAATCCGGGCCCATCACTGCTCCTCCATAGCTCATAGGTTCATTGTCGTCCAACAACATGACCTCCAAGACAGGGTTGCGGTACCACACAGGAGTAGTACGCGCCCTTGTCGACCTACGAGGTTCAATAGTAGCTTGATCTAAATCTTCATGATCATCATCATTAACTTCTTCTTCTATCGTCGTAGGTTCCACAGAAACATCTTTCTGCACTGCGCTACTTTCTGGTTGAAGTAAAGGTTCAATAACCTCATCAGGCTCTATTTTCCTCCCCTCAATTCTTTCGAGAGAAACTCTTTCTCAAGAAATGTTCCGTTCTTAGCGACAAACAATTTGCCTTCGGATCTGAGATAGAAGGTATACCCGACTGTCTCTTTCGGGTATCCTATGAAGACACATTTCTCCGCTTTGGGTTCTAGCTTTTCAGGCCGAAGCTTTTTGACATAAGCATCACATCCCCAAACTTTCAGAAACGACAACTTTGGCCTCTTACCAAACCATAGTTCATATGGCGTCGTCTCACGGGATTTTGATGGTGACCTATTTAAAGTGAATGCAGCTGTCTCTAATGCATAACCCCAAAACGATAGTGGCAAATCAGCAAGAGACATCATAGAACCCACCATATCTAAGAAGGTTCGATTACGACGTTCGGACACACCATTACGCTGTGGTGTTCTAGGCGGTGTCAACTGTGAAACAATTCCACATTGTCTTAAGTGACTGCCAAACTCATAACTCGGATATTCACCTCCTCGATCAGATCGTAGGAATTTAATCTTCTTGTTACGATGATTCTCAACTTCACTCTGAAATTGCTTGAACTTTTCAAACGTTTCAGACTTGTGTTTCATTAAGTAAATATACCCATATCTACTTAAGTCATCGGTGAAGGTGAGAAAATAACGATATCCACCACGCGCTTTGACATTCATTGGACCACACACATCAGTATGTATGATTTCCAATAAGTCACTCGCCTGTTCCATTGTTTGAGAGAATGGCATTTTAGTCATCTTGCCCATGAGGCATGGTTCACATGTGTTAAGTGATTCAAAATCAAGTGACTGCAAAATTCCATCAGCATGGATCTTCCTCATGCGTCTTACACCAATATGACCTAAACAGAAGTGCCACAAGAAAGTGGTACTATCATTATCAACTCTACATGTTTTGGCATCAATGTTATGAACATGTGTGTCATCACTATCAAGATTCAATATGAATAAACCCCTCACATTGGGTGCATGAACATAAAAGATATTACTCATATAAATAGAACAACCTTTATTCTCTGATTTAAATGAGTAATCGTCTTGCAATAAACAAGATCCAGATATAATGTTCATGCTTAACGCAGGCACTAAACAACAATTATTCAGGTTCATCACTATTCCCGCTGGTAATCGAAGAGAGAGTGTGCCGACGGCAATCACGTTAACCTTGGAACCATTTCCCATGCGCATAATCACTTCATCCTTTGCCAGCCTTCGTCTATTCCGTAGTTTCTGTTTTGAGTTGCAAATGTGAGCAACCGAACCGGTATCAAATACCCAAGCACTACAACGGGAGCTAGTAAGGTCCACATCAATAACATGTATATCATATATACCTTGTTTGTCGTTAGCCGCCTTCTTGTCAGTCAGGTACTTGGGGCACTTCCGCTTCCAGCGACCAGTTCCCTTGCAATAAAAGCACTCCGTTTCTGGCTTAGGTCCATGCTTGGGCTTCTTTACAGGAGCAGCAACTGCTTTGCCATCCTTCTTGGTTTTACCTTTCTTGCCCTTGCCCTTGCCATTCTTCTTGAAACTAGTGGTTTTATTGACCATCAACACTTGATGTTCTTTCTGGATTTCAGACTCAATGACTTTTAGTATCGCAAACAGCTTGGCGACTGACTTGCTCATCCCATGCATGTTATAGTTCATCACAAAGCTCTTGTAACTAGGTGGCAGTGATTGAAGAACTCTGTCACTGATCGCCTCTGGCGGAAGGGCAATTCCCAACTCCGCTAGACGAGCTGAATACCCAAACATTCTGAGTATATGTTCACTGATAGACCCATTCTCCTCAAGCTTGCAAGCATACAACTTATCGGAGGTCTCATACCTCTCGATCCGGGCATTCTTCTGAAAGATAAACTTCAACTCCTGGAACATCTCATGTGCTCCATGACATTCAAAACGTCTTTAAAGTCCTGGTTCTAAGCCATACAATATCTCACACTGAACTATTGAGAAATCCCCAGTACGTGCCTCCCAAGCGTTCTTAACGTCTTTGGAAGTCTTCTCGTTGGTCACCAAGCGGTGCATCAAGGACATATGATTTCTGGGAAGCCGTGAGGATAATCCTCAGATTACGGGCCCAATCAACAAAGTTACTTCCATCATGTTTCAACTTAGCTTTCTCTAGGAACGCATTAAAATTCAGGGGTGCTACTGCGCGAGCCATTGATCTACAACATAAATATGCAAAGTTTACTTTGACTATTGTTCAAGATAATGAGTTTAGTTAATGAAATTACTAAAGCTCCCACTCAAATTGACATCCCTCAGGTCATCTGAGTGTCACATGATCCAAATCCACCAACTCAACAAACACCCTTGGAGATACCCATAGAGCACCTTTATAGTCACCCAGTTATGTTGTGACATTTGATACACACAAGGCACTCCTCCGATGTCCGTGAGTTGCATGATCTCATGGTCATAGGAACATATACTTGACATGCAGAAAACAATAGCAATAAACTGACACGATCATATGCTACGTTTGTAGTTTGGGTCTTGTCCATCACATAATTCTACTAATGATGTGATCCCGTTATCAAATGACATCACATGTCAATGGCTAGGAAACCTTGATCATCTTTGATCAACGAGCTAGTTCACTAGAGGCATACTAGGGAGATAGTGTTGTCTATTTACCCACACATGTAATGTATTTCCAATCAATACAACAATAGCATGGATAATAAACGATTATCATGAACAAGGAAATATAATAATAAACACTTTATTTATTGCCACTAGGGCATATTTCCAATAGTCTCCCACTTGCACTAGAGTCAATAATTTAGTTCACATCACTATGTGATTTTACATTGTAAAGAATCGAACACCCATGCAGTTCTGGTGTTGATCATGTTTAGCCCTTGGAAGAGGTTTAGTCAATGGGTCTACAACATTCAAATATGTGTGCACTTTGCAAATATTTATGTCCTTCTCCTCGATGTAATTGCGGATGGAGTTGAAGCGTCGCTTTATGTGTCAGGTCCTCTTGTGAAACCTTGGTTCCTTGACGAGAGCAATGGTACCAGTGTTGTCACACAACAGGTTCATTGGACTCAGTGAACTGGGCATTACTCCAAGATCTGTCATGAACTGCTTCATCCAGACACCTTCCTTTGCTACCTCCGAGGCTGCGATGTACTCCGCTTCGCACGTAGAATCGGGTACCACGCTTTGCTTGGAACTACACCAGCTTACTGCTCCCCCGTTGAGAATAAATAAGTATCCGGTTTGTGACTTAGAGTCATCCGGATCAGTGTCAAAGCTTGCGTCGACGTAACCCTTTACGACGAGCTCTTCATCACCTCCATAAACAAGAAACATTTCCTTAGTCCTTTTCAGATACTTAAGGATATTCTTGACCGCTGCCATGTGTTCCATTCTAGGATCACTTTGAAACCTTTCGGCCATACTTATGGCAAGGCTGACATCCGGTCTTGTGCATAGCATTGCCTACATGATAGAGCCTATGGATGAAGCATAGGGGATGACACTCATCTTTTCTCTATCTTCTGTAGTCACTGGGCATTCAGTCTTACTCAACTTCACACCTTGTAACACGGGCAGGAACCCCTTCTTGGACTGATCCATTTTAAACTTCTTCAAAACTTTATCAAGGTATGTGCTCTGTGAAAGTGCTATTAAGCGTCTCGATCTATCTCTAAAGATCTTATTGCCAAATATGAAAGCAGCTTCTCCCAGGTCCTTCATTGAAAAACTCTTGTTCAAATATTCCTTCACACTTTCCAGCATTTCTATATTGTTTCCAATGAGCAATATGTCATCCACATATAATATTAGAAACGCTATAGAGCTCCCACTCACTTTCTTGTAAATACAAGCTTCTCCATAAACTTGTATAAACTCAAACGCTTTGATCACCTCATCAAAGCGCTTATTCCAACTCTGAGATGCTTGCACTAGCCCATAAATGGATTGCTAGAGTTTGCAAACTTTGTAAGCATTCTTTGGATCGACAAAACCTTTTGGTTGCATCATAGACAACTCTTCCTCAAGGAAACCATTGAGGAACGCCGTTTTGACATCCATTTGCCAAATTTCATAATCGAAATAAGCAGCTATTGCCAACATGATTCTAACAGACTTAAGCATCGCTACGGGTGAGAATGTCTCATCGTAGTCATCTCCTTGGACTTGCGAAAAACCCTTTGCCACAAGTCGAGCTTTATAGACGGTGACATTATCGTCTGCGTCTGTCTTCTTCTTAAAGATCCATTTGTTCTGAATGGCCTTTCGCCCTTCAGGTAATACTTCCAAAGTCCATACTTTGTTTTCCTACATGGATCCCATCTCGGATTTCATGGCCTCTAACCATTTCTGGGCCCATCACTGCTCCTCCATAGCTCATAGGTTCATTGTCGTCCAACAACATGACCTCCAAGACAGGGTTGCCGTACCACTCAGGAGTAGTACGCGCCCTTCTTGACCTACAAGGTTTAATAGTAGCTTGATCCGAAGCTTCATGATCATCATCATTCACTTCCTCTTCTACCGTCGTAGGTTCCATAGAAACATCTGTTTGCACTGCGCTACTTTCAAGTTGAAGTAAAGGTTCAATAACCTCATCAAGCTCTATTTTCCTCCCACTCAATTCTTTCCAGAGAAACTCTTAAGAAATGTTCCATTCTTAGCGACAAACACATTGCCTTCGGATCTGAGATAGAAGGCATACACGACTGTCTCTTTCGGGTATCCTATGAAGACGCATTTCTCCGCTTTGGGTTCCAGCTTTTCAGGCTGAAGCTTTTTGACATAAGCATCACATCCCCAAACTTTAAGAAACGACAACTTTGGCCTCTTACCAAACCATAGCTCATATGGCGTCGTCTCAACAGATTTCGATGGTGACCTATTTAAAGTGAATGCAACTGTCTCTAATGCATAACCCCAAAACGATAGTGGCAAATCAGCAAGAGACATCATAGAACGCACCATATCTAATAAGGTTCGATTACGATGTTCGAACACACCATTACAATGTGGTGTTCCAGGCGGTGTCAACTGTGAAACAATTCCACACTATCTTAAGTGACTGCCAAACTCATAACTCATATACACCTCCTCGATCAGATCACAGGAATTTAATCTTCTTGTTACGATGATTCTCAACTTCACTCTGAAATTGCTTGAACTTTTCAAACGTTTCGAACTTGTGTTTCATTAAGTAAATATACCCATATCTACTTAAGTCATCAGTGACGGTGAGAAAATAACGATATCCAATATGCGCTGTAACATTCATTGGACCGCACACATCAGTATGTATGATTTCCAATAATTCACTCGCCCGTTCCATTGTTCTAGGGAACGGATTTTAGTCATCTTGCCCATGAGGCAGGGTTCACATGTGTTAAGTGATTCAAAATCAAGTGACTCCAAAAGTCCATCAGCATGGAGCTTCCTCATGCATTTTACACCAATATGACCTAAACGGAGGTGCCACAAGAAAGTGGTACTATCATTATCAACTCTATATCCTTTGGCATCAATGTTATGAACATGTGTGTCATCACTATCAAGATTCAATATGAATAAACCCCTCACATTGGGTGCATGACCATAAAAGATATTACTTATATAAATAGAACAACCTTTATTCTCTGATTTAAATGAGTAACCGTCTTGCAATAAACAAGATCCAGATATAATGTCCATGCTTAACGCAGGCACTAAATAACAATTATTCAGGTTCATCACTATTCCTGATGGTAATCGAAGAGAGATTGTGCCAACGGCGATCACGTCAGCCTTGGAACCATTTCGCATGCGCATCGTCACTTCATCCTTTGCTAGCCTTCGCCTATTCCGTAGTTACTGTTTTGAGTTGCAAATGTGAGCAACCGAACCGGTATCAAATACCCAGGCACTTCAACGAGAGGTAGTAAGGTACACATCAATAACATGTATATCATATATACCTTGTTTGTCGTTAGCCGCCTTTTTGTCAGCCAGGTACTTGGGGCACTTCCGCTGCCAGTGACCAGTTCCCTTGCAATGAAAGCACAAAGTTTATGGCTTAGGTCCATGCTTGGGCTTCTTTACAGGAGTAGCAACTGCTTTGCCATCCTTCTTGGTTTTACCCTTCTTGCCCTTGCCCTTGCCATTCTTCTTGAAACTAGTAGTTTTATTGACCATCAACACTTGATGTTCTTTCTGGATTTCAGACTCAACGACTTTTAGCATCACAAACAGCTCGGCGACTGACTTGCTCATCCCATGCATGTTATAGTTTATCACACAGCTCTTGTAACTAGGTGGCAGTGATTGAAGAACTCTGTCACTGATCGCCTCCGGCGGAAGGGCAATTCCCAACTCCGCTAGACGAGTTGAATACCCAAACATTCTGAGTATATGTTCACTGATAGACCCATTCTCCTCCATCTTGCAAGCATACAACTTATCGTAGGTCTCATACCTCTCGAGCCGGGCATTCTTCTGAAAGATAAACTTCAACTCCTAGAACATCTCATATGCTCCATGACGTTCAAAACGTCTTTGAAGTCCCGGTTCTAAGCCATAGAATATTGCACATTGAACTATTGAGTAATCTCCAGTACGTGCCTCTCGGGCGTTCTTAACGTCTTTGGAGGTCATGTCTTCTCATTGGTCACCAAGCGGTGCATCAAGGACATCTGATTTCTGGGAAGCCGTGAGGATAATCCTCAGATTACGGGCCCAGTCAACAAAGTTACTTCCATCATGTTTCAACTTAGCTTTCTCTAGGAATGCATTAAAATACAGGGGTGCTACTACACGAGCCATTGATCTACAACATAAATATGCATAGGTTTACTTAGACTATTGTTTAAGATAATGACTTTTGTTAATCAAATTACTGAAGCTCCCACTCAAATTGACATCCCTAGGTCATATGAGTGTCACATGATCCAAATTCACCAACTCAAGTCCGATCATCACGTGAGTTGAGGTGGCTTCAATGGTGAACATCATCATGTTGATCATATCTACTATATGACTCATGTTCAACCTTTCGGTCTCTTGTGTTCCGAGGCCATGTCTGTACATGCTAGGCTTGTCAAGTTTAACCTGAGTGTTCTGCACATGTAACACTGGCTTTCACCCGTTGTATGTGAACGTAGAGTCTATCACACCCGATCATCACGTGGTGTCTCGACACGACGAACTTTCGCAACGGTGCACACTCGGGGAGAACACAACTCATCTTGAAATTTAAGTGAGGGATCACCTTATAATGCTACCCTCGACCTAAGAAAAAAAAGGTGCATAAAGGGATTAACATCACATGCAAATCATAAGTGACATGATATGGCCATGAACTTGAGCTTTTGATCTCCATCTAGAAAGCACCGACATGATCTCCATCATCACCGGCACAACACCATGATCTCCATCATCTTGATCTCCATCAACGTGTTTCCATCGGGGTTGTCGCACCCAACATGCTTCTACTACTATTGCTACCGTTTAGCGATAAAGTAAAGCATTACATAGCCCTTAATGATTGACACGCATGTCATACAATAATTAAAGACAACCCTATGGCTCTTGCCGGTTGCCGTACTCATCGACATGCAAGTCGTGATAATCTATACATCTCATGATCATCTCATACATCACATATATCACATCATGTAATTGGCCATATCACATCACAACATACCCTGCAAAAACAAGTTAGATGTCCTCTAATTGTTGTTGCATGTCTTACGTGGCTGCTACGGGTATCTAGCAAGAACAATTCGCATCTACGCAAAAACCAGAACGGTGATACACTAGTTGCTTTTCAACATTCTCAAGGACCGGCTTTGTCGAATCCGATCCAACTAAAGTGAGAGAAGCTGGCACCCGCAAGCCATCTATGCAACAAGTTGCGGTTGAGGGAACCGGTCTCTCGTAAGCATACGAGTAATGTTTTTCTGGGCTGCTTCATCCCACAATACCACTGAACCAAAACACGACCAAGGGAGGAAGCAATCTAAGCATCAACGCCCACAAACTCTTTGTGTTCTACTCGAGATCTCATCTACACATAGACCTAGCTCCTGATGCCACTGTTGGGGAACGTTGCATGGGAAACAAAAAAATTCCTAGATTCACGCAAGACCTGTCCATGGTGATGAGCATCTACGAGAGGGAGAGTGGATCTAAGTACCCTTGTAGATCGCTAAGCGGGAAGCGTTAAGAAACACGGTTGGTGTAGTCAAACGTCTTCGCGATCCAAATCGCCAAGCGTCCCGCGATCCAATCACGATCTGTCCCGCGATCCAATCACGATTCGTCCTGTTAACTTGATCACGATCCGTCCCGCGAACTCGATCACGGTCCTTCCAATCTAGCGCCGAACGGGCGGCACCTCTACGTTCAGCACATGTACGACTTGATGACGATCTCCGCCGTCTTGATCTAGCAAGAGGGAGCAGAGAGGAAGAAGAGTTCTCTAGTAGCATGACGGCGCTCCGGCGATGGTGGTGGAGCTATTTCGGCAAGGCTTTGCCTAAGCACTGCAGAAAACCAATCTAGAGGAGAAACAATGCACTGGAGGAACGGGTAGCATGTTGCTCAAAATTCTTTGCAAAAACCCTAAAACCTCCAGTATATATAAGAGGGAGGGAGGAGAGGACTTGGTGCAAGGGCCAAGCCTCCTTGGTTCGGCTGAAGTGGGGAGGAGAGGAGGACTCCTCCAATCCTAGTAGGACTAGGATTCCTCCTTTTGGCCTTTTTCCGCCTTTTCCCTCTAGGCTTTTCTTCCCTAGCCGCATGGGCCTTGTGTGAGACTTCCACCATCCCACAAAAGGCTGGTATTTATACTCCCACAACCCATGAAGCCTCTTGGGTCGAAATACCCCTCCCGATGGTCTCACGCTACACTACCGGCACTCCCGGTACACTACCGATTAGCCCAAAACTTTTCCGGCGACCAAAACAGGACTTCCTATATATGAATGTTTACCTACATACCATTCCAGATCTCCTCATGACTTCCGGGATCTCATCTGGGACTCCGAACAACCTTCGGTCACCACCATAAATAACTCTATACTATCGAAACGTCACCAAACCTTAAGTGTGCAGACCCTGCAGGTTCGAGAACTATGTAGACCGAGACACCTCTACGGTCGATAACCAATAGAGGGACCTGGGTGCCCATATTGGTTCCTACATATTCTATGAAGATCTTTATCGGTCGAACCTCTATGTCAAGGATTCATTTAATCCCGTTTGATGTTCCATTTGTTCTTCGGTATGTTACTTGCCCGAGATTCGATCGTCAGTATCTCCATACCAAGGTCAACCTCGTTACTGGCAAGTCTCTTTACTCGTTCCATAATATAAAATCCTGTGACTAACACTTAATCACATAACTTGCAAGGCTTATTGTGATGTTGTATTAACGAGTGGGCCCTAAGATACCTCTCCGTCACACGGAGTAACAAATCCCAGTCTTGATCCATGCCAACTCAACAGACACCGTCGGAGATACCTATAGAGCACCTTTATAGTCACCCAATTACATTGTGAAGTTTGATACACACAAGGCACTCCTCCGATGTCCGTGAGTTGCATGATCTCATGGTCATAGGAACATATACTTGACTTGCAGAAAACAGTAGCAATAAACTGACACGATCATATGCTACATTTGTAGTTTGGTGTTGTCCATCACATCATTCTACTAATGATGTGATCCCGTTATCAAATGACATCACATGTCAATGGCTAGGAAACCTTGACCATCTTTGATCAACGAGCTAGTTCACTAGAGGCATACTAGGGACATAGTGTTATCCATTTACCCACACATGTAATGTGTTTCCAATCAATACAATTATAGCATGGATTATAAAAGATTATCATGAACAAGGAAATATAATAATAGGGACTTTATTTATTGCCTCTAGGGCATATTTCCAACAAATGCATCTAGCAACAAGTTTAAATGAACTAGGTTTGAACTCAAGGTTCAAATTCAACTTCATATATGGATTGCATAATGCATTTGAACTAAAATGTCCAAGTTCACCTATTTAGGTTGCTCTAACATGTATGAAAATGGTACATATGGATTCATTTGATTTTTTTGATCAATTTTCATATATAAATTATTTTCATCTTACAGATTAATTTATATGAATTTTAGAAGTTTTTATTAATTTCTGGAATTTATTTAAATATACATAATTGTATTTATTATGTCATCCTGGTGTCACGATGACGTCGGCAGGTCAAAAGTGCCAGCCCAGGTCAAACCTGGCGCCTGGGCCCCACCTGTCACTGACTCATTCACCTAACCGTTTTTTAATAAAACTAACAGGGCTGGGCCCAGACGCCAGCTACCCAGGGGTTAATTAAACTGGTGATTAGCCTTAAGCTAATCACCTGACAAGGGGGGTCCCACCTACAGGTGGCTCAGGCGATGGCTCGCCGCCGGCGACCTCTGGTCGCGGTGGCATCCGTGCTACCGGCCACGGGAGTGGAGGCCAGGGGCTCTGGGCGACGCCCTCGCTCGCCCGCCCCCAGGGGAGCTAACTAAGGTCGCGGGGGGATGCCGGAGCTCGTGGCTGCGACGCTAGAGGCAGTGGCTGGAGCTCGGGCACGACGGGGAAAGGCGACTATGGCGGCTAGACGGCAAAGAAAGAAGGGGAGATGGACGAAGAAGCTCATGGCGCACTTGGACGATGGCTCGACGGGCTCTGGGAGGCACCAGGGTCGACGAAACAACCGCGGCGACGCGGCTTCGGTCCGGCGACGGAGGGGATCAGAGGAGAGGGGGAGAGCGAGAAGCAGAGTGGCAGGGCGAGAGAGAGGGAGGAGAAGAGAGCCACGACGGGAGGGGCGCTGGCGGCCCCGGAGGTCTCCAGGCAGGCAGCTAGGCAGGAGCTGGCCATGGCGCGTGCCGGCATGCCCCTGCCACATGCCCCAATCCTCCTGGTGGGAGGTTGGGGGTGACTGGCGGCTGGGCCGCCAGGCCAGCCCCTCCCGGGCCTCCTTCTTCTCTTTTTTTATTACTTTCTGTTTTCTATTTTCTAAAAATTAATATGTGGCCTGTTATATTATAACCAAAGGCACTCATGGATTTTCCAGACTTATTGGAGCTTTTAAAATATTTATAGTATTTTAAAACTCCAATCTGAATAGTTATTGCTTTAATCAATACCCAAAATGACATTTTTAAAATATGCACCACCCTTGATTTATGTTGCCACATTATTCCAGAGAAGATGAACGTTTTCCAAGGTCACTTTGGATCATTGAAAAAAATTGTTTTGGTTGAGCCTATTGAATTCAAATGGTGCTAGGGTTTTGAACATCCCCATTTTAGGTTTAAAAGAATTTAAACATGATGCAATCACAACATGGATCCTAATGCATGCTAAAGATAGGGATGTGACAACTCACCCCCACTTAAAATAATCGCATCCCGAGATTCTGGAGTCGACAGGAAAAGAGCGGGATACTCAAATCGAAGACGATCTTAACGCTCCGAGGTAGCTTCATTCTTAGACTGGATTGGTAGCTGTTGTTATATGCAAACTCGGCATATGGAAGACATTTCTCCCAATTCATTTCGAATGAGATGGCACAAGCTCTGAGCATGTCTTCGAGAATCTGATTGACTCTTTCAACCTGACCACTTGACTGAGGGTGAAAAGCAGTGCTAAAGGAGAGATGGGTTCTCATAGCATTCTGGAAACTTTCCCAAAATTGAGAGGTGAAAAGACTTCCACGGTCTGAATTGATTTCCAATGGAACACCATGCAGGGACACTATTCGAGAGATATACAAGTCCGCCAACTGACTAGCAGTGATACTCTCTCGGACAGGAAGGAAATGAGCCACTTTGGAAAGGCGATCAATAATCACGAAGATTGCATTATTTCCTTTCTTGGTCCTGGGAAATCCGGTGATGAAATCCATATCAACTTTATCCCATTTCCATTCAGGAATAGCTAAAGGCTGAAGGGTGCCAGCTGTTCTCTAATGCTCTGCTTTCACGCGACAACAAACATCGCAATTAGCAATGAATTGAGCGATTTCCCTCTTCATTCTAGTCCACCAGAACCTTTGGCGTAGGTCTTGATACATCTTCGTGCCGCCAGGGTGAATGGTGAGAGGAGAATCATGAGCCTCCTTAAGGATTAACTCCCGAAGTTGTTGCTTTTTAGGAACTACCAAACGATTCCCAAAATATACTGCACCTCTATCATCAATGGTGAAGCTACCAGCAATTCCCTTTTCAACATTATCCCTGATCCGGGTAATACCCGCATCATACTGTTGGCTTTTTATAATCTGATCCTCCAGAGTAGGTTTTGCAACCAAGGTTGAAAGGGATCTGCTAGGAACAATATGGAGGTTAAGCTTGCAAAATTCCTCATGAAGAAAGGGTTGACATTGTTGCAGCATAAGATTGTTGCAATAGGATTTACGACTTAATGCATACACCATGACACTGGCCTTGTCTGGGGTGTAAGTAATTCCTAAGTCGTAATCCGTAATCAGCTCCAACCATCATCTTTGTCTGAGATTCAGATCTGGTTGAGTGAATATATACTTCAGACTTTGGTGATCTGTGTAAATCTTGCAACGATTACGAAGAAGGTAATGTTGCCATACCTTAAGTGCATGGACTACTGCTACAAGCTCCAAATCATGTGTTGGATAATTTTCCTCATGTGGGTGCAACTGGCGGGATGCATAGGCGATCACCTATCGGTCTTGCATAACAACACATCCAAGTCCTTGTCTGGAGGCGTCACAATAGATGACAAAGTCCTTGGAGAAGTCACGTGGCACAAGCACGGGAGCAGAGGTCAAACGTCTCTTTAGTTCCTAGAAACTATGCTCACATTGTGGGGTCCACTCAAACTTCTTATCTTTATTAAGGAGTTCCGTCAGAGGCTTGGCAACTTTGGAGAAGTTCTCAACGAAGCGGAGACAATAGCTCGCTATACCAAGGAAACTTCTAACTTGCTTGACTGATTCAGGTGGAGTCTAGTCAAGAATGGCCTAATCTCTTTCAGGATTGACTGTGATGCCCTTTCCTGAGATCACATGACCTAGATAGGTCACTTCAGGTAACCAAAATTCACACTTGGAGAACTTGGCATAAAGACGGTGCTCTATGAGTTTTTCTAGCACAAGTATGAGGTTCTCAGCATGCTCTTATTCATTCTTCGAATAAATCAAAATATCATCGAGGTAAACCACGACGAACTTATCTAAGTATTCCATGAATATTGAGTTCATCAAACAGGAGAATGTTGCTAGAGCATTGGTTAGTCCAAAGGACATGACTGTGTACTCGTACTGGCCATAACGAGTGACAAACACCGTCTTGGGAGTGTCTCCATTCTTAATCTTGATTTGATGTTAGCCTAACATCAAATCCATCTTGGAGAACACTGAAGATCCAGCAAGTTGATCATACAAATCATTGATCCTAGGAGCGGATACTTACTCTTTATTGTGACCAAATTGACGGGTCGATAATCCACAACCATACGATCCGTTCCATCCTTCTTCTTCACAAAGTGGACAGGACAAGCCCAAGGAGAGGAGCTAGGTTGAATGAAACCCTTTTGCAAGGACTCATCAAATTGCTTCTTGAGCTCAGCTAATTCCAACGGTGCCATCTTATAAGGTCTTCTGGAAATTGGAACAGTTCCTGGGATGAGGTCTATCACAAACTCTACATCTCTGTCAGGCGGAATACCTGGCAATTCTTTTGGAAATACATCCGGAAAATCTCTTACTACTGGTATATCTTCAAGCTCGGGAAGAGGGTTGGCATTGAGTGAATAGAGCTGACGCTTTGCAGCTCGTGTTGAAACTTGGACTATCTAGCCAGATGGATGCGTAAGCTGAACAGACCTGGTGAAGCAATCCATCTTGGCATGGTGAGCTATCATCCAGTCCATACCCAAGATGATATGAATATCTGAAGACTTGAGAGCTATCAACGAGGCAAGGAACACAAGTCTATCAACAGGATTTCAGTTCCATGGCTTATTCTTGTGGTCTGCCATCTAGACCCTGGAGTCCGAATTTCAAGAGCAGTTGGCATATCGCAAAATGACATGTCGTGCAACCAGGCATAGCCTTCCGAGATGAAGTAATGCGATGCTCCAGTATCAAATAGAACTGATGCTCAATGGCAATTGACAAGGAGCGTTCCAAGGAGAACTTTTGGATCATCATTAGCTTCTTTGGTTGAGACGTGATTCACACACCCCTGTTCAATGATGGTTGGCTTGGCAGGGATCACCTTGACTGGTGACTTACTATGGTCAATAGACATTCTAGACTAAGGTGATACACCATTGGACTGTGGGCAATTGCGAGCGATGTGGCCTGGTTCTCCGCACTTGTAGCAAATCACAGAAGTATGACGTGGAGCCGCATTGACAGGCGGTCCACCAACAGGTCTGGGTGGAGCATTTGGCTGAGTTGGACGAGGCGCCACACAGGATGGCCTCGATATATATCCAGGAGGAAGTGATGAGTTCGGAACCCAAATCCAGTGCTTCTGAGATCCAGAACTAGAGGTAGAAACCAAATCACGGTTGTGCTTGCGAGACTCCTCATAGGTGAACTGAGATGTCTATGCATTAATGGCCTTATTCACAAGTGCTTGGAAGGTGTCACAATGATGCATGTGAAGATAACGACGCAACTTTGGGTTGAGACCCTTCCTGAACCTAGCTTGCTTCTTGGCATCCGTGGACACTTCTTCTGTTGCATAATGTGCAAGGTTCTCAAACTCTCGACTGTAAACATCTACATCCATCTTACCCTGAGTAAGGTTACAAAACTCTTCCCTCTTTCTATCCATGAGACCCTGAGGAATATGATGCTCACGAAAAACCTCTGTGAATTCTTTCCAGGTAGGAATCTGGCCAGATGGTATTATAGTCCCATAGTTCTCCCACCAAATACTAGCAGGTCTCTCCAGGAAGTATGTAGCATAGGTGACCTTGTCAGCCTCGGCCATGTTCGCGGAACTCAGCTTGTTTGAGATGCTACGGAGCCAGTCATCTGCATCGAGTGGCTCAATGGAGTGATGGAAGGTGGGTGGGTACAGCTTGATGAAATCACGGATGGTCACTATTCCAGCACATTGATGGGTGGTGTTTTCCTAAATACGTGCCAACAAGCGATTTGACTCACGCTTGTCTTTCTCAATGTCTAACATGCACTATGCTAACGAAGGTGAATCCGATAGAACTTCAGCATCTCTGGTTCCACATCTCTGGCCCTTCTTGCGACCAATGGCATCTTGGGTACTGTAGGACATCCTGATGATGAGAAACTAGGATTATACATGGTGGCATACCAAAAGGTATGAGGGAAAGCAAAAGCATTGACCTTCGAAGGAATCCTAGGGAAAATTGGGCAGCATAACGGCTGCGAATGCTCAGAAATGAGACATCCTGTGAAAGATTTAGGTGCCATGACACCTTAACATGACCAACTCAAGATTCTGATTGAGCTAACAAGCTACACAGATAACACTCGAGGACTGGATTGCAACTCAGATCAACCATTCCTTTAAGTCTATGGCATAGTAACATGAGATCCTGATAGATAGATAAGAAGCCTAGATCTTAATCCCCGTAGAGAAGGAGAGGGTGACTCAGAATCAGAATAACATGGAAAAAGGAGTAAAACGAGCCTTACGTTCCCTTCCACAATCAATTCCCTTATATAACTAAAGAGTTGCTAGACTCAACATCGACCAGTTTGGCTTGGTAATCCTACAGTCAGTCAGCTTTGATACCAACGCTGTCGGGACCCCGATCCTAAGTCATATGAATCCAGACTGTAACATATCACATCACTTTGCGGCCTCACGCACGGTAAACTCCACGGCTGCAGCCTTACCTTAGCCGGGACCGTTTGCGTCTTTTGGCTCACATATGTGAACATGTCGCTGGCAATCAAATGACAGAGAACCCGGGCCGACATGGCTAGTCATAGAACCCAAGTGGCACATCCATACAGGAACAGGCATACGTAACCCAACAATGCAGGTGTCAGTCTCTAGCGTGTGTAGACGAGTCATAGCAAGCTACAAGGACTCCATTATGTCGTGGGACATAAATGTCATCAGTGCATGTAGACGAGTCGTAGTAGGCTACAGGGACTCCATTACACTGCAAGACATTTCCCCGAAGGGACAGACACAACAGCAAAGAAGGATACATGCCGGTGAATCAATGTGTCCGGAGCAGTAGCAAGCAACCAAGGCTCGGTGGAAGCACAAAGAGGCAGTTCCCTGTAAAGAGCTACTAAAGGCACACAACTAGGTGTTGAATCCCATACATATCGTTGCACGTCACACGTACGCACGACATGCCCGATATGCATAGATACAACTATGGCATCACAACATAACCATACAACAACACAAAATTTATTTAGGAGGCTCATAAGAGCCAACATAGTGTGATATTACAAGCAGGGGTCTAGGTACATACATCTAGAAAAGAGGAAGGTTGAGGGAGCCTGTCTATCTACAAGGCCCTCCACAGGAACCAGACCTCTGACTAGGATTCCCAAGCTAAAAGGATAACATTGATCTTCTCGTAGAAACCACTAGCAAGACTGGAGTCTCCTCTGCAAAAACATAAATAAGCAACAGTGAGTACTGAGTACTCAGCAAGGCTTACATCAGAACTCACTACATATGCATCGGTATCATCAAGGAGGTTGTGGGGTTCAATGCAGCAAGCCAACTTTGACTCAGTGGCTATCTTGTACTATGACTTCCATAACTTTGTAAAGTTTTGTGAAGCATACACGAGTCCGCTAACACCACAAAAATACACCACACCATGGATCCGCTCCTGTCTTCCTACAAGAGTGCCATCCACGGTACTCACACTTATCTTGAAGCTTTTATGAGTAACCTTTTAAATTGTCTATGAACCATATAAGTATCCAAGTAGTCCATATTCGTGGACGCAGCTATTCGAATAGATTGATTAACCTGCAGGGGTGTACTTCGTCACACATCCTCTCACCACTTACCGCCATGTGCTCGTAAAAAGGCACCTCGGCAACCTTCAAGCGGCAGCCCAGCGAGGGAGTCGGCCACGACCTGACTAACCACACAAGACTCTAGTCCAGGTTTATCGCCTATTCGGGACTAAACCCGCAAGGAAGTTCGGCCAATTTTTCTCAGTGGCCCTAAACAATTTGTACAGGGTTCCCAAGCCCACCTCGACGGATGGTACTATGCTTGGTACATCGTGCCACAATGCCTAGTCTATCAAAAGCCGACCTGTACGGGGTGCGACTCGGTAAACTACTCGCATATCCTACAAACACCAAAAACTAGTTGCAACTCCTGGACAGAGATCAAGTCGGTTAATAAGTCGAGAGAGTCAATTAAGGATCCCAATGTGCAGTAGTAGCTACTCTTGGATAACATACATAGGACTCAGTTCTTAAGGACGGTCCCAATGAGACAACCCGCCATGTACTCCTACACGGACTCTCATCGCTACCTTTACCAAATCGTGTTCACAACTTAACTCTCATCATCAGAACAAGTTCAGTTCACTCCGGTTCATCACCCAGATGAATCAGACCTGACACAACTCTAAGCATAGCAAGCATAGCAGGTTAAGGGCACAACATAGCTCAACTATTTACTGTGACAATGACAGGTCATGCAGAGGAATGGGTTCAACTACATCCTGGAACATGCAAAGTTGAAACGTTTTGTCCTAATGCAATAAGTGAGAGCAAGAGCAAGAGAGAGTGATTGTATCGGACATATTCAAGGGGGGTTGCTTGCGTGATAAAACGATCACACGTTACTGCTCCTCAGATGGATACTCGACCGTATCCTCCGGAACAGTGCCTAACATGAAGAACATCCATCAAAGGGGGAACAAATCAATACACATCAAATGCAACAATATGATGCATGAATATGACATGGCAATATGATGTGTTTGAGCTAATGCATCTAGCAACAAGTTTAAATGAAGTAGATTTAAACTCAAGGTTCAAATTCAACTTCATATATGGATTCCATAATGCATTTGAACTAAAATGTCCAAGTTCACCTATTTAGGTTGCTCTAACATGTATGAAAATGGTACAGATGGATTCATTGCATTTTTCTGATCAATTTTCATATATAAATTATTTTCATCCAATTTACAGATTAATTTATATGAATTTTAGAAAAAATTATTAATTTCTGGAATTTATTTAAATATACATAATTGTATTTATTATGTCAGCCTCGTGTCATGATGATGTGAGCAGGTCAAAAGTGCCAGCCTAGGTCAAACCTAGCGGCTGGGCCCCACCTGTCACCGACTCATTCACCTAACCGTTTTTTTAATTAAACTAACAGGGCTGTGCCCACACGTTAGCTACCCTAGGGTTAATTAACCCGGTGATTAGCCTTAAGCTAATAACCTCACGAGGGGGGTCCCACCTACAGGTGGCTCAGGCGACGGCTCGTCACCGGCGACCTCTGGTCACGGCGGCATCCGCGCTACCGGCAACGGGAGCGGCGGCCGGAGGCACTGGGCGAAGCCCTCGCTCACCCGCACCTAGGGGAGCTAGCTAGGGTCGTGGGGGGACGCCGGAGCTCGCGGCTGCAACGCCGGAGGCGGTAGCCGGAGCTCGGGCACGACAGGGAAAGGCGACTATGGCGGCTAGATGACAAAGAAAGAAGGGGAGATGGACGGAGAAGCTCACGACGCACTCGGACGATGGCTCGACGGGCTCGGGGAGGTTCCAGGGGTGGCGAATCGACGGTGGCGACGCGGCTTTGGTCCGGCGATGGAGGGGATCAGAGGAGAGGCGTGAGAGTGAGAAGGAGAGCGGCAGGGCGAGAGAGGGAGGAGAAGAGAGCCACGGCGGGAGGGGGCGCTAGCGGCCCCGGAGGCCTCCAGGCATGCAACTAGGTAGGAGCTGGCCATGGTGCATGCCAGCGTGCCCCTGCCACACGCCCCAATCCTCTTGGCGGGAGGTTGGTTGTGACTGGCGGCTGGGCCGCTGGGCTAGCCCCTCCTGGGCCTCCTTCTTCTCTTTTTTTATTACTTTCTGTTTTCTGTTTTTTCCAGTTTTGTTTTGATTTGATTTCAAAACCAAACCATTTTATAATAGGCTAAAAATTAATATGTGGCCTGTTATATTATAACCAAAGGCACTCATGGATTTTCCAGAATTATTGGAGCTTTTAAAATATTTATAGTATTTTAAAACTCTAATCTGAATAGTTATTGCTTTAATTCAATACCCAAAATCACATTTTTAAAATATGCACCACCCCTGGTTTATGTTGACACATTATTCCAGAGAGGATGAACATTTTCCAAGGTCACTTTGGATCATTGAAAAAAAATTGTTTTGGTTGAACCTATTGAATTCAAATGGTGCTAGGGCTTTGAACATCCCCATTTCAGGTTTAAAAGAATTTAAACGTGATGCAATCACAACATGGATCTTAATGCATCCTAAAGATAGGGATGTGACAGCATGCTTTTAAAAACAATATTTTATCGATGCCTCGGGCGCATGCATGTGTGGTTGGTCACGAAACGGGCGTCGACACAAACCAAGAGAACTGACTACTACAGACGAACGCAAGTTTCTGAAAATGAGTGATGATGATTTGCCGATGATGTGAATGATGGAATGATGAATGCGACAACCAGATGAAACACACGACGACAATGGAATAAAAGGGGAATCTTCTAGAGCATCGGTCCTGGGCTATTACAACTCTCATCCACTACACGAGGATCTCGTCCCGAGATCTAAGAATGAGAAGGGGAAGAGAAATAGCAAGAGGAAATGAAGAGGTAAAACTTAGTTGCTTCTTTGACAAACGAGAATCTTGAAGCATGCAAAGAGATGAAGAATGACATGAGGAACAAGCAAGAATTCACAAGAAATTTCGGCAGCACTTCGGTAGGAAAGAGAGGCAAACTTGATAAGAAGGAAAAGAACTTGACCATAGAACACAACACTCCGGTAAAATGAATAAGCAAGAAAGAACATGATCTTGATAAAACAAGATGATGGTTGAAAGAGAGCAACATGACAATGCCTCCAGAAAAAAATAGGAACTAGATCATTGGAGAGAAAAGAATGAAGAAGAAAATAACAACTTCTTCCACCATTGAACTTGAAAACCATGGGATGAAGGGAGTTGTTGAAAAAAACAACGAAATAATAAGCTTGTTGTGGGCTTATAGATAACATCTCAAAATAATAAGGTGATAACCAGCCACTCACAAAACAAGGATTGCTTGGGAGCAAAAGAGATGAAAAACTTCTTTCACGAAGAAGAGGAGGAGAAAACTTGGATCAATTATGACACCATGATAGCAACAATCCTTAGGAAATGCTTTAGGTTAAATTCAACCCAACATAACTCCGAGAAGACAAGATGGGTTTACTTATCTCATTCTTGACAATTTTTCTTCAAGACTCCTCATAATGAACAATATAATAACACCATCTCAAAATACAATGGAGAAGAATTGAACTTAGAAATCCAAGATAAAGAACACTTGAGCACCTCCAACAAGAATCTTGAAGAACACTTCGAGAAGAATTAAATCCTTAACAAACCATCATGAAGGACCTCTTGAAGAACACCAGAATGAAAGGATGATAGAAAAGAAGTGAAGGTTGTAAAAGAACAAGATTGCTGCCTTGCCATGATTTGGATGAAGCTTTGCGATGAGATATTAGAGAAAACTTGGAACTCCAAAAAAGAAAAGATGAACACTTGGAACAAGAATTTTATATGATGAAAAACTCCGTAAAAGGATTGAAATCACCTTGATGAAAAGAATAACAATTATGTTATGCTTATCCTTCATCAGGTAAAATTGATGACAAGTAACGCATTTGACATACCACTTATTGTTTTGGAAATGACAGGAAAGAGAGATAGAGCACAAACGTGAAGAAGTCTTCAAAGAAACACCGGTAAGAATTTGTATTGAAAGAGGATAATATAAATGAATGATATAACATGAGAGCGAAGAGAGCATGATCCACCTAATAGAAAACTTGAACGAAGCACCGGAATAATTGAGATCTGAACGAAGGGACAACAATTGAGAAGAATTCGAGAATGAAAGCTGCAAGCTGAGAATGAAGAAATCTTCTGAAATGATGGCCTCCGGGAGGATCAAGAAATGAAAAAAACTCTGAATGCACCGAATAAATATGGGAGAAATTTCTCATGACTAGAAACAATTTGAGAGGAAAGCATCAAGATGAGATGACAAATCTTCAAGAGAATGGACCAATATTAAGAGAAATGCTCCTTTGGTCTTCAATACTGAGGATAATGATGAGAACAACATCTTGAATTACTGAGACACTCCGGAACAATGAATAAGGAAAGGTTGAGCTAATGATGAAAATAATTCGAAGCAATCTGGGAGAACGAATATGACTGATGAAAGACATACTTACGTCATATTGAGAGAACTTGAGGTTATCTCTGGAAGGATTAGAAAAGCCAGGTAAGATCCTGGGGAAAACCTGTGGGTTATGGGCCCACTGAAAAGAAACCACTGTTGAAAGATTGCTTAGAAAGAGAGATTGCATCGTTACAACTAAAACATGATGAGGAGAGAACCTCGAAATAATTTGAAACGATTTTGGAATAGGAACACGAATCTTCTGAGATATACTGAAAACTCTGGATAGAATTGAGAGAGGTCAAAAAACAAGAGAGGCTTGAATAAGAATTCCCAACTTGGGCAATCATTGAACGAATGAGGAAGGATATCATGAATACCGAGAGCTTGAATTGATTTCGCCGGGAATGAAAACAAGAACGAAGAATGACGAACTTGAAGCACTTGAGGATCTTCATAAGTAATCACCGGATACGATACAAAAGAAAAGATATAGCGGAAGCATTACATGAATAGAAAAGGCACTTGGATGAGGATTTAATCACTGAAAAAAAGGTCAGAGGGTGTGGAAAACAAAGACAACTTGGGACGGATGAGATGAACTTCAGGAAGAAACATGAGGATTGATCTTGCAAATATTGGAGATGATTGAATATCTTGAAGAGGAGCGCACCGGTTGAAAAGAATTTCATTAGAACTCCACATGAACAAAAGGATTAGCGTTCCTGTAAAATATGAGAACACTACTTAGAAAAGATATGACATCACCACTTGACATCGAAGCAACTCGAATTACCATATTCAAAAAAACAAAGGATTGGGCTTACGAAACAAGCCAGAACAAATACATAATAGAGATTTCATTTGATATTTTCGTGTAAGGTTCACACGGGATCGATCTTAGAGTAGCCATCATGTACAAGGCAGTGCACACGACATACAAAGCGTCCCTGAGTTGTAGCAAGATACAAGGACTCTTTAAGACACAACAAGAACTGTTGTAAGAAAGACCATGAACAAACAAATCCACTAGATGTCGAACCCCAACCTCACATCATGATCTGTTAGAAGATAGCCTAGGTAACTACTTGAATTCTCACCTAAGAACTCCCGAAATCTTTCGGTTATGCAATCGGGTCCACGGATACAAGGAGCAAAATCCATCACTCAACTCCAAACAGTAATACTACGCTCCAATGTAACACATTCATCATCACATAACCAGAGGTCTCAAAAACTCATCTACCTCGGACCCTCGAAAACACAACAATACTAAGAATGGAAGTACATCTGAAATCTCTCCACCAGTACTGGGGATGCCGGACTCCTCTTGCTACTACTAGTATTGAAGCAATTTTGAACATCATCCGTCCTAAGATACTAAGGAAACTGAACGATAATGATGTGTCAATAATCCCCTGGAGCTCTACTCCTCGATAATAGGAGGCACCAAGTACAGAACTTTGTCACATCGACACCATATAGATTCCAAATTATTGGCGTGATCCTAATTTTTTTAGTGAGAAGAGGGTAGAATCAAAATTCCTAACTTGTAAGTCCTCACCAGAGTATAGAAGAGGAGTAAAAGAAACCTACTCTCTGATATAACCAAACTCAAAGTAGTTTTTTTACTAGACTCTACTCGGCCAAGTTCGATCAATCAAGGGGGCTCCTAGGTCGGAACAAGGTGTGATACCAACTTGTCATGCCCAAGATGCGACCCTATCCTTATTCTGGCTCGAGGGCCTCGATAGGGATAGGAGTGCATCTCGTCGTGTTGCAAGAATGGATATCATTACAAGTACATGTATAGAAGAGATGAGTATATGGAATTGGCTTACACTCGCCACAAGCTACAACAAGATCACTTCAATACAACAACATATTCAAACATCATATAGAAGAGCAGAGTCCAACTACAGACAAAATCAAATGATAAAATGACATTCATCCTTGCTATCCCAGGCTGCCGCCTGGAACCCATCCTAGATCGATGAAGAATAATAAGAACTCCAATTCAAACAAGCATCATGCTCACGTCAAATCATCGCATTACTAAGTGATCCGGAAGACCTACTTGTGCCAAACATATATAACCCCACCGTGTTCTCTCTCGGATAAGGACTCACAAGAAGACACAGTCACGGTTACACACACAGTTGGTGTATTTTATTTGAGTTTACTTCAAGTTTGCTATGAGCGGGTGTTGAACAAAGTTTTCCAAGTTGCCACGTAGCCGCGGGCACTGCTTTCCAAAAGATTTAACCCTACAGGGGTGCTCCAACTCATCCATCACAAGTTAACCACACGCCGCGAGAATAACCTCGACCACGGATCTTGTGGTATTCCTAGGAAATTCCACAGGAAAACCGACACCTCGAGATAGCCCAAAGAAGATCAGAGTTCCTCACGTAAGACATTCGAGAAAGGTAAAACAAATTCAGCAAGGCCGCCTGGCATGTCGACAAAACCGATAGGAGCCGCGTACTCATTCTCAGGACATGACCAAATGAGCGTAGCGTACAGTGGCCTGATAGAAATCACTAGAGGTGACCAGGGTTGGCCCCACACACGACTCTAGTTTGGACCAACACTTGTGAGGAGCACTGGCCCGGGTTGTTGGTTAATTATCTGTAGGTGCCGGTAGATCCCTATGCATTTTATTAGTTATTAGACAAATGTAGTACCAATGTTGGGCCTTCCCAGACAAGCTTTATCCTAAAACAAAAATCAAGGGGGTCCCCATAACAACCTCGAGCATGTTAGGAGCACTCAATATGGAACATAACACCGGTAAACAAGTAGCTAAGGGCGGCAAAAGTGGAACAAAACACCGAGAAAAAGGCCAAGCCTTCCAACCTTTACCAAGTATATATGTGCACTAAATTAAATAGCAATAATATTGTGATAACAAAAGAATGTCCATGTTGACACATGGAAACAATTGCACCTATAGCTAGAAACGCTTTAAGAAGGGCTGAGGAAGCGATAACATAGCCAAACAAAGGTTTTCTGGGATGTGAAGGGGTTAGAGGCTTATCATGGCAATGTTGGGAGGCTTGTCAAACAAGTGGTAGGTAGCGAGACATAACGATAAAAGTGGGACAACTAGCATAGCAATGATAGTAGTGGTATCCAGGGAAATGTGTCATCTTGCCTGAGATCCCGCTTGGAAGAAGAACGAGTCCATGAAGAAGATGATCCAACGTAGTCGAACGAATCCTCACTCTTCGAACGCTTTCAAAACTTTATCGAGAAGGAACAATACGAAAACAACAATCAACACACGATACAGCAAAACATATGCATGACATGATGCGCAAAACAATTATGATGCATGTCCGGTTTAACTATGCAAGGCATGGTATGACATGGCAAGAACAACCAACAACCACTACATATTAAGTGAAGTTCAATATGCAACAAGTTGCACATTGATGACACTCCACGTTCAAATTATTTAGTTCACTCTCGTTTAGGTACTCATCAATATTAACTATTGTTAGACATGGCAAGAGGTGAAGCACAAACAACTACATCACCTAGGCACTTTAAATGAGGCCGGAACCAACGAATAACAATTCCGGATCGACCTCATATGCATATTTTAGGTTTGGTCCAGATCTTAACTAGCCATATTTTAGAGTTGTCAAACAGCAAAATAAATGTTACCATGTGATTCTACACATTTTTCTAGCCAAGTTACATATGTAAAACATTTTCAATGGAGCTACGGTTAATTAGTTATGATATAAATAATTTTAGCATGGCATTTACGCAAATTGCATGAAAACAACAAGTTAAACATTTTAAACATATGTGAGAGATGGTATTGTGAATTTACACAAAATTCTAGTCATTTTTCGTATATAAAGTTTTTACATGCGATAAATGGTTGTGAAGTTATGACATGCATGGTGTTTAGGATCTTTTCTGCAAAACTGGCATCTCTATACAATAGCTAAATTCGTCGGACTAAAAAACATGATTCGGCCGAAACTGGAACGAATCGGGCCAATGGAGTGAGTGCAATACATTATATTACTCATAGGGCACGGAATAGGGATTCGGGGATGGGCTGCTCACATAGGGCCACTTGGGATGGATTTGGAACAGGACACGGGGAGGTGAGCTGGGCCAGGGAGGCATGCTTGTGGGCTGGCCTTGGTGCTGGCCCACGAGGGCCCTGGCACGAGCGGGAGGCTCGAGCGGGTCGTCTCCCTGCTCGCCCCTGAGCTGGAGGTAGATGGCGGTGGGGTCAACGCATCGGCGATGGCTCGGAGCGACGGTGAGGCATGACCGGGAACGGGCGAGGCTCATTGGGATCCGGCCAAATCTGGGCAGGGGAGGCCGGATCTGGCCGCTGGTGAGGTCGAGCGGTGGCTCTTTCGCAGGTGGCCGCCATGGGAGCTCGGGCAAGCCGTAGCTTGTTCCAGGGTGGTTGACGGTGCGGCAAGAATGCCGAAGGGCGTGCGGCGGGGTCCGGGCCGGATAGGAATGACGACACTCCAGCGAGATGTGGCTTGGAGGCGAGGAGCGAGCTACTGCACGGCAATGGGGCTGGCTCGGGACGAGCGGCGGCGCGTGTGGGCGAGCGGCAACATGCTGCGATGCGTGAGGGCGCGGGGTGACGATGGCAGGGCTCACCAGCGGCGAGGCGCAAGGCGGCTCCGGCTTGCCTGGGAGGCTGGGAGGCAGAGCAAGCGGAGCAGCGCTTGGGCAGGGCCATTGAAGCAGTGCACGGGTGCGCTCGACACCATGCGCGGGGAGCGGCAGCGGCGGTTTGGGACCGAGAGGGTCCTAGATGGGCTTCACAGGCCTGGCAGGGTGGAGAATGTGGGAGGGAGACATAGAGGAGGCTAGGGTTAGGGGTGGCGTGGATTTCGAGGCAGGGTAGGTTCAGGGTGTTTGTATAGGAAATGGGGGCCTAGGTTAGGAATTTGCATCGATTTCGACCGTAGGATCTCGATCGGGCGGCTCCGGTTGCGGGAGAGGCTAGGTGGGCTACAATGGGATGTGTAGAGGGGCTTGTTGAGGATGAGAGGGAATGGATGGCGCTCGTGACAGATGTTTTTGAACACCAAAACGTCCGATGAATAAACTGATGACCGCACTTCTACGACTGACTTTTGGGGTATCAAACGACCTCTGATTGCACTAGAATTGGACAGGTGGTCTACAGACAATAAAACCAGACCACACGACAACTTTCGACCCAATCCAAGAATAATTTTTGCGCGCTTTTAAAAACAATATTTTATCGATGCCTCGGGCGCGTGCATGTGTGGTTGTTCAAAAAACGGGCGTCGACACGAACGGAGAGAATCGGCAACTACAAACGGATGCAAGTTTTGAAAACGAGTGATGATGCTATGCAGATGATGCGAGTGATGCAATGATGAATGCGACAACCAGACGAAACGCACGATGACAATGGAATAAAAGGGGAATCTTCTGGAGCGTCGGTCCCGGGCTGTTACAACAGCCCACTAGCCCACCTCGTTCCCCTCCGATTCCGGACCATCCGATCGAGATCAAACGGTCTGAAAATGCAGCCAATCAGCTAACCTAACCCTCTTTCCTATTTAAGGTAGCTTCCCCTGCCTAATTTGACCTCCTCCCTCCATGCCTCGAAATCCGTGCCCCCAGCTACCGTAGTGCCTCCCACCTCCCAGCGAGCCTCGCGAAACGACGAACCGCCCGAGCATGCAGCATCCAATCTGTTGCTCGTATGCCGAGCTCCTCCCGAGCTCCCGCTCGGCCTCAACACCCGCACCGTTGAAGCCTCGCCAACGACTTGGTGCCACCCCGCCGGAGGGGGCCCAAACTCTCTGAAGCCGCCTCGTGCCGCTACCGGGTCGACCTCTCCTACCCTCACTGATTTCTCTCCTTCCTCTCCCCATGTCCGAGCTCACCTAGAGCTCCTCTTCTCTTGTAGATACTCCATGCCGGTCTAAGGTGTCGCCGCTGCCCAGATCCGGCAGCTGCCGGTCGGATCCCGCGGATGCCAGCCGGATCCGCCCTCGCCCGCCGCCGCCCTAGTCGCGTGGCAATGGCCGCCACCCCTGCCTTCCCCGATCCGATCGGCATCGGGAGGAGGAGGACGACCTCGCAGCCCCAGCGCCTGCGCCGCTCATGGGTCGGCCTTCCTCGCCAGGTGGGCAGCCTCGATGTCCGGCCTGCTCCTGCCGCCCCGCCACCCGGCCCAGGAGGCCCACGGTGAGCATCCCTGCTAAGCCCGTGCTCTCTGCTATTAGATGCATGGGAGGTATTTAGTAATGTTGCCCCTGTTGAGCCCATCAGTGTGCAGATTCGGCCGGTTACCTTTTTTCCTGTTAACGAATTTGACAATTAACGAGTGAATAATAAAATTGCAGAAAAACCCCCGTTCTTAATGCATCAATAACTTTTCATCTGTGCATCGCATGTAAAAACATTATATATGAAAGATGACTAGAATTTCATGTAGATTCACAATTTCCAACTCTCACATATGATAAAAATGATTAACTTGCTGTTTTCATTGTTTTTGCATTAATGCCATGTCAAAATGAATTATTTAATAACTTTTAAACCGTAGCTCTAATGCAAATGTTTTACATATGTAACTTGAACAGAAAAATGTGTAGAATCACATGGTGACATTTTTTTCTGTTTGACAACTCTAAAATATAGTTAGTTCAGATCTGTACCAAATTTAAAATATGCATATGAGGTCGTTCCGGAATTGTTATTCGTTGCTTCCGGCCTCATTTAAAGTGCCTAGGTGATGTAGTTGTTTGTGCTTCACCTCTTGCCATGTCTAACAACATTTAATCTTGATGAGTACCTAAACGGGAGTGAACCAAATAATTTGAACATGGAGTTTCGTAAATATGCAAGTCGTTGTTGCATACTGAACTTCACTTCACATGTAGTAGTTGGTTGTTGTTCTTGACATGCCATGCGCTGCATATTAAACCGGACATGCATCATATTTGGTTGCGCACCATGTCATGCATATGTTGTCGTGTTTATCATGTGTTCATTGTTGTTTTCGGATTGTTCTTTTCGATAGTGTTTCGAAAGCGTTCAGAGTGTGAGGATTCGTTCAACTACGTTGGCTCGTCTTCTTCATGGAGTCATTCTTCTTCCAAGCGGGATCTCAGGCAAGATGACACATTTCCTTCGATACCACTACTATCATTACTATGCTACTTGTCCCGCTTTTATCTTATGTCACGCTACCTACCACTTGTTTGACAAGCCTCCAACATTGCCATGAAAAGCCTCTAACCCCTCCACATCCTAGCAAACCTTTGTTTGGTTGTGTTACCGCTTGCTTAGCCCTTCTTATAGCGTTTCTAGCAGGTGCAATTGCTTCCATGTGTCAACATGGACATTCTTTTGTTATCACAGTATTATTTCTACTTAATTTAATGCACATATATACTTGGTAAAAGATGGAAGGCTTGGCCTTTTGCTCGGTGCTTTGTTCCATTTTTACCACCCCTAGTTACTTGTGTACCTGTGTTATGTTCCATAATTGAGTGCTCCTAACATGCTCGGGGTTATTATGGGGACCCCCTTGATTTTTGTTTTGGGATAAAACTTATCTAGAAAGTCCCAACATTGGTACTACGTACATTTGCCTAATAACTAATAAAATGCATAGGGACCAGCCGACACCCGCGGATAATTAAATCAACCCCCAGGCCAGTGCTCCTCATGAGTGTTGGTCCAAAATAGAGCACTGTGTGGGGCCAACACGGGGCAACTCAGGAGATTTCTATCAGGCCACTATACGCATAGCTCATCTGTCATGCCCTGAGAATGAGATACGCGGCTCGTATTAGGATTGTTGGCACGTCGGGCAGCCTGGCTGGATTTTTTTACCTTTCTCGGACGTCTTGAGTGAGGAATTCCGAAAATACTTCGGGCTATCTCGAGGATTCGGTTTTCTAGTGGAATTGCCTAGGAAGATCACGATATTCATGGTCGAGGTTATTCCCGGTGCGTGTTGTTAATTTGTGATGGACAAGTTGGAGCACCCCTGCAGGGTTAAATCTTTCAGAATGCCATGCCTGCGGTTATGTGGCAAACTTGGAAACTTTGTTTAACACTCGTTCATTGTAAACTTGAAGTAAACTCAAATAAAATACACCAACTGTGTGCGTAACCATTACTGTCTCTTCTCATGAGTCCTTATCCAAGAGAGAACACGGTGGGGTTATGTTTGACGTAAGTAGGTGTTTAGCATCACTTAGTGATCATTACTAGGTCACGTCTATTATTCGTAGACCACCATACTTTACTTTCTGTATTCGTAAGTTAGCCACTCAAATATATGCTTAGTCGCTTGCTGCAGCCTCACCACTTAACCATACCTCACCCATTAAGCTTTGCTAGCCTTGATACCCTTGGAAATGAGATTGATGAGTCCCTATGGCTCACAGGTTACTATAACAACAGTTGCAGCCTTGCAGGTATAGGTAATGCGATACTTTGACATGAGAGCGATGCTTGTTTCAGTTGGAGTTCTTCTTCTTCATCATCGATCTAGGATGGGTTCCAGGCGGCAGCCTAGGATAGCAAGGATGGGTGTCATTTTGTCATTTGTTTTCATCCGTAGTCAGGCCTTGCTCTTCTGTATGATGTTTGAATATGTTGTTGTATTGATGTGATCTTTTTGTAGCTTGTGGCGAGTGTAAGCCAATTCCATATACTCAACTCTTCTGTACATGTACTTGTAATGATATCGATTCTTGCAACACGACGAGATGCGCTCCTATCCCTGTCGAGGCCCTCAAGCCAAAATAAGGATAGGGTCCCATATTGGGTGTGATAGTAAACCGGAAGGAAACCACCTTGCCAAAAAAAATCCACATATCTTGGACACCAGTTGGCGACACCAGACAAGAAGATACCAACAGAGGATACCTTCTCAAAGGATGACGATATCAAGCCTCGAAAGACGGTGACACCCTCGTCACTACCGCAAGATGATGCCACGTCGGCCTACGATGGTCAGGACATAAGATATGCAAGATCATGATATAGATCGCTAATAGGGCAACCCTGCCCTTTTCGTTGTTGTGTCAGCAACCACTGGTGGATGAGAACCTGGCCCTTTGGTCCGCCTCACGACAATGAGCAGGCAAAACGGTCCTCATCATCCCCCGCTCTTGGTGCCAATGATATAGTCAACGAGACCGGCATGATACAACTCTACCATCCCTTGTTAATGTCATTGCATCAGAGATTCCCTAACTGGAACCCTCGATGTCCCAGAAGACACGAAGGTATTGTCATGATTACATAGACAACAGAAGACCCTGTCAACAATGACTGTGAAGAATCACCTTTGTCGTCAACTCAACAGACCCGAAGTCATCGAGCACTCTTCGGGCGCAACCAGGATCGTTTTGATAAACAACAACAAGAGACAGAGCAACACATGAAGAAGACCCAAAAGACCGAGCGGACTCCTCTCCAAGACAAGAAGCAATCACGACTAATGAGTCCGAGAACCCCTAGGGTCATGTGTCCCCTATGCGAAGTTGAGTCTATGATGGTTCAAATGGAACCATGATGTGTGTTGTTTGTCTTGCCTGTTTGTGCTTTGGTGTAAATCACACATTTTCCCTAGGCAACAAGTGCGTGACTATATCACCTACCTTACGTTGATGTTTGTGTTTGGCCTTTTCGGTACTTGCTTGATTGCACTTGCACTATACCACCGGCTTAGGCACGCTCCTCTATGCTACTTTTCCTCTTCCCCCTCTTGTCAACTGAAGACCAGCAAGACAAGATGCACCAAAGATCCACCTCGTCGGATAGCTAGCGTTGAAGACTATGACTACAATGTAATCAACCAGACGCAACCCTGTAGAGCTATACTATTCCCTCAAGACTGGAAACCCCTCCCTAGCCCAACCTAGACCTCACAAGCTCCCACAGCTCAAACCTCAGATCACGTGTTTAATACATGAATTTGCCAGGTCTCCTGATGAGCATAATAACCCCTACTTACCACTGGGTTCATTATGGGACTAGTGATCATTGTGAACAAACACATTACATCCCTAAGCTAGCACTTGAACTAATGATGCCATAGGGAAGATTGTTCTAAGGATACATAACTAGTAAGCTAATGATTCGACGAGGTTGTAATAGATACCTTGAGGAAGTGGTTGAGACCCCCTTTGGTGAATTACGAGACTCTATGTTGATAGGCGAGCTTGGTGGGTAAAGATTGTTAGAGTGGCATAACTTACTTGTCCCGTGACCAAATTGGATTAGTAGGACAAATATGACCACAAGATGAAATTCTTGGTGGATTAATGACTTGACTTTGGCAAGTAATGTTGGTAGTGGATTAATGGTGATATGTTAGTGAATGGAGTAACTTGTAGGGAATTCTTACTAGATGTAAACCTTGGATTTAAATAGGTGATTCTAATAGGTGCTCATGATTAATAAGGCTACATGGTTCGGAGTAATTTGGATTTAGTTCGACAATCTTGATCTTGATACCATGTTTCTTGGTAGAAGAGAAACCATGAATAGTTGATTCTAGTCAGAATTGATTCAAGGATCCATATGCACCTAACATCGGAGTTTGCTAGATAATCATGATGAGAATTGTTGGTTATGCTGTGATGAGATAGTTCTTTCTGGGATTTGGGGATTTAGGAAATCTGGAGATATATGGAACGACACCTGTATTGGATTTGTAGCAGTAATGGATCATGTAATAGTGGAAGATATTCGTGGATCGATTAAGTTGGATTCGTAGGAAGGAAACAAGATCTTGGATTGGTATATTACGAGTTTTCTTAGCATAGTAATGCAGTACCTTAGACCTTGGATAGGTCAATAGGACACTTGGATAGGTAGTGTCATGATCAAGCTTAGTGGCTTGTAAATTATCCCAAGGATTTTTATATTGGGATATATGTGATTTAGCTATAGTATACATATGAGATTTTATTTAGTCCTTCCCTCAAAACCTTGGAGATGTGAGCAGCACGTGTAATTTTGGATTTGACTTATATGAGATAATACCTTTGATGATATAGGGTGATTTTGTTTGGAGTCATAGGCAATGCTATTGTCATCTAATAGTTGTGCTCAGCATAAGATGGTAGACATTCACTCACATCCTAAGCTTCTTGAAACCTCTAAGCTTTACCGAGCCACAATGTGGTCAGGTTATGGCCATAGGTCTTGGCTCTAAGTCATTTGACTATGGCCGATACTCCACCCGACCTCCACCAGACATGTTCATATGGAAGGTGGCCACAAGGACCTGTATTTGGTTGGACCACAAACCCATGGATAAGTGACCACCCAGAACAAACGAACACCTCTCTCACACATCCCATGAGCAATGTGTTTATGTGGTATTTCGAGGAATATGTTGTTATCCTCATGGATGACATACTTATTTACCCCATGAGAGGAAGGAACACCTTAGTCCTGTTTGGACCAGCCCTAGGAACACCAATTACCATGCCTCTCGAGTATAAGGTTTCACCTTAAAGGAGTTGGACTCCGCAAAGAACCCTCCCTACGGAAGAAGACTTTCTTGCCCATGCAAGATGAAGAACCACTACGATTGTGCAGCCACGACAACGATGAAGAAGAAGCAAAAAGGAGTCAATCACCACTCCTCTGCTGGCTACATCAAGTAGACTATATCCCAAAGTATCGACGTTCAAGCCTGATGAAGCCCTTGGACATCGAGAGGATTAAAGAGCCCCTTGATTTATGTAGTCACCTATTTGTTCCTGACTAGGATGGAATTGAGAAGTTGATGGCACCCTCACTCCAACACCTTGATGGTGTATGTTGAGCATGACATTCCTGCTCCCTTTAGATGCCTGGAACGGAGTGGAACGACTGTCATGACTTCATTGCTAGCCCCTTTTTGGTTCAATCAAGGATGTGAACCTAACTCGATCAAGGTAAACCACCTGTCAAAGATGGTTCACCCCGCTTGCCAAGCCTCAGACCTTTGGGATTGGATGGATGGTCTATACTTTTGGGTAGCCAGCTCATCTAGGACCCCTTAGAAGCTTTCGTAAGTGGTAGAACCCATTTTGACACCAAGTATCTAGGCTTAGTCTTAGGGAAGAGACTCAACGCAAACCTTGCCACAGATGGCTACAAAGAGACAAGAAGACCAAACACCCAAAGACCTGTCAGAAATGTGCATCCGCGACAACAAAGAAAAATGGCCGAAAGTGGGTGAATAACATACCTGGGAAACTTACTCAACCAGAAGATCTCAATGCAAATCATGTGATGACGCGCTTCAATACTCTCAACAATGAATACCACCGGCAACTGAAGGTCGTCTGCCTTAAGAAAGACAAGGACTTCCTCGACGGCAAGAAGCTACACCAAGACTCGACCCTCCTATTCTAACGCGAGACATCTAGATGTCACTAACCAGCATGAGCAATCCTAGGGCCAGCACACAAACACACTACCTTGCCACGTATCCGACTTTGGAATACACATGCAAGCCAGTCACTTGCCAGAACCTCATTTACCAAACCCTTGACCTTTAGGCGAGCCCAGCATAGTGTAAGGACCCCATTCACTCCTAGAAGGATTTGATGATGCACTCGAAGCTATATCATCAAGGACTTCAAGAGCCAATGGAGCAACCACGTTGGAAAATAAGCCACATGGGAACATGAAGACTATCTCACCTCTAAATTTCCGCATCTCCTCTATGCCTAGCGTAGGAATCTCGAGAATGAGATTCTTGTAGGGGGGGGTAGGTCTATCACACCCTGTGTTTTGCCTCTTCTATCTAAGTTAACATAGCTCAAAAATTAGGACCAATTAAAAAATTTGCATGCTTGTGACGTTTGACTTGATTGTTGATTGTTTGATTGCTTGTTTCTGCTCTATATTCATAAGATCCCTCCTACTCTCAAAACTCATCTCCTTGCTCCAAATCTTTGCCCAATGATCATGCCATGTGTATAGGACATAAAACTATTTTTACAAAATATTATTTTGACTAAAATGGATTTATTCAAATTAGGTTTTCCAAAACCTGTAACACCCTGTTACGCTAGGTGGGATCTAGACTTGCCTCACAGACCAACACTAGTCTTTCCTACGCACTTTGTCCTCACTCGTGCGCACCCGAGACCAACTTCCCGGTCGGTCACCCATCCTAGAATCGCTCCAAGCCAAGCACGCTTAACTTCGGAGTTCTTTTCGAGTGGGCTCTCGAAAAAGAAGGAATTCCTTGTCAATATGAGTAGTCTATCATTCCTATTAAGCCACGCTCTCACAAAACACCTTAATTTAGGTTTGTACTACAAGTCCTCAAATTGTGTGGATTAAATTGTCCCAAAGGATTCATTTGGAACCTACTATATATATGACTTCCCAAAAACACCAAATATCATTTCTAAAGATTATTTTACTATTTTATTTAAAGGCTTTTTCTTAAGGCCGGAAATGGTCTTTTATAGGGAAAAATTATTTAATTGCTTTAAAAATATTGGAGAAAATTTAGGGAAACTTAGTGGACATATATTTTCCATATATATGAGTTTCAACACATGGTCATGTTCAAAATCATGGGCAAAACCCCTCAAAGCCCTTTCTGCCCAAATCAAGCTTTTGAAATATTTCTCTAAGAAGTATTCTCAATAAATTCTAGTAATCCACCCTGTCACTAATGCTATAGGTGATGATCTTGCAAAGTTTCATCTCAATCCCAATTGATTTGCTCCATCAGAATATTCCAAAACCATTCCTATCCAGATTCGAATTTGAACAATTTTACATTGTGAAGTTTCTTCCCTTGAACCCAAACTTTGTGGGCACGTTCCATTACCCAAATAAGGATGCCACACCAAGTGGTGCATCAAGTAGAATGGAAATGCATACCTAGATCTACACGAATCTGGTTTTGTTGATTTCCAGGGTTTTACAAAGTTACAATGTGAACTTTCTTGAAAACTCCTCAAAGTTGGTGATCCTCTCTATTTATACCGATATTTTCATCATGTTAAATGTCATGACAAGAAAAATTCATTTGCTTAGCCTTGTAAAGAGCCTTGTTTGACCCCCTTCTGCTATTCTTCTTCACTTCAATTTTTTACCATAGCATACTCTGACATCATTTTACCTCCTGTAACTTTTCCATGGCCTCTAATCCATTATTGGAGGGTAACTCCCTCATTTTCCATCACTTTTTACCATGGTAAGGCCTCTCTTTTTTCTCCCCCACTATTCTGTCCATATAAATGTCCCCCAACTTTTATACAACCCCACTTGCATACTAATGCATCAAACCAAACCCAGAGATGGCATTCCCATGTGGAAAATATGAGCAAATCATCTAAATCCAAATTATGGCAGTAAATGTAGCTTTGTACCACAAGTACCTTGCCCTCTTATCTCCCTGATCTGAAACTTGGTGGACTTGTAGTCCTTCCATATTGGAGCCACTCGACATGGTTTTGTTCTAAGTGGACCAGAGTAAAAACATCTAGGAGGAGCCCCAAGTTTGCTCCTGCAATCTAGCCAACAGTAAAAACCCATCTCAGCTAGCTAAAATTCCTTTGAAACTCCACCATTGCTCTCCTTCATACGTGCCCCACACCCTAGACAACTTTGGCCGACCAAACAGATGCCCTACAAATCCCTTAGCATGGTGACCACGCAACGGACAAGCATAAACGGTGCTCTCCGAACAAGACTTGTCCTGTAGCTCACCACCAGCTTCTGCAGAGCATCCCCGCATGCCAGGGGATGCCTTTTGACCTCCCATGACCCTCCCCGATGCCAGTATGCAGCCAAGGGAGCTCAGGCACGTGCATGCTTGGCGCCCGAGAGCATCCGAGCTCCTTTCGTCGGCCCCTCTTGCTTATACCTCTCCCCGAGCCCCCCACTTGTCCCCATTATCTCCCTCTAACTCCCTTGAGCCTCCTGAACCTCCCCATTTGCCCTACAATGCCCTGTATCCACACCCATGGCCGCCATGTCACCGTCGGCGTCCTCTCGAAATGCGGCCATGGTGGCCTTTCTCTTCTCCTCTTGGCCTCACCAGAACTCCCTGCTCCGTCACAAGGCCCTCCCCGCCACTTCATTTTCCTTGCACGTGCTCGTGGCGCCGTGCCCTTCATTGCCGGCGGCCACCTCCATGGCCACTCGAGCCCTCGCCGTTGCACCTCTCCCCCGTGAGCGTGCTGCACCTAGGCGGATGCGGCTCGCTGCCCCGAGCGCTCTAGTAGCAACACCGCTCGAAATGGTGGCTAGGAGCACCGACGGGCGGCGGCGGCATCACCCTAGGCCGCGCCCAAGGAACCCGCAGGAGGAAGAAGATGAACCCTCCAAGAGGGTCCCGCATGTCAGTCAGTCAACGAGACCGAGCCATTGATGGGTGGGCCTTGCCCATTTGATGTGGAAGCGGGCTGGCCTCGGAGATGCCTTCGCTCGGGGAAAACATATTCCCCGAGTGCTCCTTCGACATCGCCTCTGGGCCGCCCTTCCAAGCCACTGAGCCAACCCATTTGCTATGTTGTGCCCAGCGCGCAGTTTGGCCCCCTTGGTAAAATTCTTTTTCTTTTCTTTTCTAGTGGCACTATATAATCCATAATAAATTCATTATAGCTCCACATTTGGTGATTCATATTTCTACAGATTCCGAAAATTATGTCCTATGCAAATATGCAAATTGCATATTTTTACTGCAATTTTTCTGTATAGTTTAATTTCAAATTTGAATTTAAACTAATGAACGCCGCACTTGTAAATTCTCTACATATCTCCAAATGAAGTGAGTCAGGTTTATAGGTGCATCTAAAATCTGGACTTAAGATGTGAGCATTTTTCCATATACTTTATCTATTATGTGTATTATTGAACCATTTCTTCATGAACGACTCACTTTGAAAATCCCTAATAAATCATGCGAACTCCAAATCCAGTAGAACAAATTCCTAGATGTTTCAAAAATCATGCCTTATTTGTTGGGTCTATCCACTCATTTTCTACAAAAATACTTTCTATGGACATCTTATAGGATCATCGTTTCCTTCATTTCCATCATTCAAGACTCCCACTTGACCCACATCCAATCAAACCTCCTTGGTTATTTTTCTCATGACCAAAGGTGTCCTAGAAAATAAAACATCTATTTATAGAGCACTTTTATTTCTCTGCTTGTTGTGTTTCTTATTGCGGTTGTTTGCGGCGATAGTTGACGAAGTAGATGAAGTTCTCCGAGTGGACAAGGAGTGTGTGAAGAGCTCGAAGACTTTGCTGAGCCAGGCAAGCAGTGCTTTAACCATGACTATGAACCCTTTTATTGCAGGGCATATAGCACTTTATTTCGTTGTATTGATCATGATGATGTGTGTCCACTTTGGAGGGATGCATCCGATACTTTCTTGTTGATACTTGCATCGTGCATGACCCTACCTCCTTATGAGGGTTGTGCGGGTGGGAGTAGTTAGGTTGCTAGTAGTTGCTATGCAAGTGGGACATGAATATGCAGGGTGATGGAATCAAATGATTTCAAAAACGTTTCGCCCTGTCGGGTGCCTCTAATGCCCGAGGGAGATGAAGATGAGTTTGGTAGCCACTTGATAAAGAAGTGGTGTACCGGAGCAAGTGAGTGTGTGTGGTTTTCGAAAACGGATTGGTGTAAGTTGCGACCGTTATTCCAACCTTACATGTACAACCACGATACCCCTTATGGGACGGGGCTTTGTTAATTACTTTGATGGATACTAGCATAGGGCCCGCATTACTAGTGGTGGGAGTGGCGTGGTCACTCTCGATATGGGGTCGTGCCGGTAAGGACGATCTTGTGCTATCTTCTTAGGCACAAGGCACACCGTTGGTCCCTGCATGGATGGTACTTGTGATGTGCATCATGTGGGATAGGTACCAAGCGAGTGGACTCTTTGCTGGTATCGTGAGGGGAAACACAATGCTAGGGTACTTACCTCTGGTATGGACAATACCGCGAGTTGTGGCTTGACAAGGAAGTTTCCCGAGTCTTGTGGGTAAAGTGTGCAACCTCTATAGAGTGTAAAACTCTTCGAATAGCCATGTCCACGTTCAAGGATTGTTGGGGGTGCTTCTTAAACTACGTCCAGTTATTTTCGCAAAACTTGGTGTGTGTATGACATAGAGATGACACTTGAGATAAGTCAGATGACATGACGTGATGACTTAACATGAGATGTTCAACCCCTGTTTATGATAATGTATGTAACTTGTTCATATGGATATCTGCCAACTGTTGATGCATGCTTACATAGTTACTTGATCATGTCATTGCATTCAAAATTAGCTTTCTGCAAAATACCTAATTAGTGCTATATCATGCATTTTTATTCCCTTGTTCCAACATGGGGTGCTTGCTTGTACATTGACAACTAATTTTTTGGACCGAGGCAATGAAAATTTTTGGAATGAGGCAATGACACAACATGATATAGCACTAATAGGTAATTTTGTATAAAGCTATTTTTGATGCAGTGACATGATAAAATAACTTGTGTAAGCATGCATCAACAGTTGGCAGATATACACATGAAAAGTTACAGATATCATCATAAGCAGGGTTTGAACATCTCATGTTCATTCATCACATCAAGTCATCAGACTTAACTCAAGTATCATCCTTGTGTCATCCGCGCACGCACACACACCAAGTTTGCGAAAACATGTAGATGTAGTTTAAGCAGCACCACCCAACTATCCTTGGCCGTGGGCAGGGGTTTTTGAAATAGTTTTACACACTGTAGAGGTTGGACAATTTACCCACAAGACTCGGGGAACTTCCGTGTCATCCACGACTCGCGGTATATTACATACCCAAGGTAAGCACCCGAACAATGCCTTTCCCCTAGCGATACTAAACAAAGAGTCCACTCACTGGTGCCATCCCTCATGATATACATCACACATAACATCCATGAGAGCACACAACGGTGTGCCCGATGCCTATGAAGACAGCGCATGATCGTCCATTCCAGTACGACCCCGTATCAAGGTTGATGTGAGAGCCTGGCTTAATAGGAAGGATAGAATACTCATATCAACAAGGAATTCCTTCTTTTCTGGATCCCACTCGAAAATAACTCCAAAGTTAAGCATGGTTGGCTTGGAGCGATTCTAGGATGGGTGACTGGCCGAGAAGTTGGTCTAGGGTTCGCACGAGTGAGGACAAAGTGCGCAGGAAAGACTAGTGTTGGACTGTGGGGCCAGTCTAGATTCCAGCAGGCATAACAAGGTGTTACAATTGGTATCAGAGGCACCCCTTGCGGTTGCACGGGCATGCGTTGGTCAGGTGCGTGGAGATGTGGTGCATGGCACATGTGGCCCGTTCTGGCACACGACATGGCACATGTGCCGGACTGGACGCACATACGTGTGCCAAGAGGGAACGTTCCTTATGGGCCGATGAGGACATCGGTTCCTTTAAGTGTGGGTGTATGTGAGAGCCTGGCTTAATAGGAATGATAGACTACTCATATCAACAAGGAATTCCTTCTTTTTCGGGAGCCCACTCAAAAAGATCTCCAAAGTTAAGCGTGCTTGGCTTGGAGCGATTGTAGGATGTGTGACTGACCAGGAAGTTGGTCCCGAGTGCGCACGAGTGTGGACAAAATGCATAGGAAAAACTAGTGTTGGTCTGTGGGGCCAGTTTAGATTCTGCCAGGCGTATCAGGGTGTTACAAGTGACCACTTCACTCCTGCCACTAGTAATGTGGGATCTATGCTAGTACCCACCAAGGTAATCAACAAAGCCCCGTCCCATAAGGGGTATCGCGGTTTTACATGTAAGGTTGGGACGGTTGACAAATCTTACATCTCTTCATTTTTGAAAACACACACACAGAACCTGCTCCGGTACACAACTTCTTTCTCAAGTGGTTACCTAGCACAACATCATCTCCCTCGAGCATTAGTGGCACCCGACGAGGTTTTCGAAAAGTCTTTGAAATCACTTTGTTTCCATCACCATGCATATTCCCGTCCCACTTGCGTAGCATCTACTAGCAGCCTATCTACTCACAATCCTCATAAGACTGGTAGGGTCATGCATGATGTAAGATCTATGGTAAAGTATCGGAGGCATCCCTTTGAATGGGGGGGCTACCTCATAAACATGATCAATTCAACGGAACAACAAGTGCTATATGACATGCAATAAAAGGGTTCATAGTCATAGTCAAGTCTTCGAGCTCTTCATACGCTTCTCGTCCACTCTGAGCACTTTGTCTACTTTGTCAACTATCACCGGAAACAACCGTACTAAGCAACACAACACGCGGAAAGTAAAAGTGCTCTATAAATAGGAGTTCTATTTTTCTAGGACTTCTCTGGTTATACGAAAAATAACCAGAGCGGTTTCATTGGAATTGGATCAATGGATATTTCTGAACACTTAAATATCATGGAATCAAGGGGTTTAATGAACGTGCAAGGAGTCTAGAGAATGCATTTTTATAAAAGTGAGAAAAAGTACCCATCAAATCAGACATGATTTTTAGGAATATTTAGAAATTGGTTTCAGTGGATTTATAGTCCAAATGAATATCCTACGGATTTTTGAAGTGAACTTATGTGGATAAGTGACACATTTAATGGCGCCAGTGAAAAACCAAGCATAGTAAAAATGTTCACTATGTCTTATCAAATAGATCTTGACTTAGGGAGTCACTGCAAATTTGAATCATCAAATTTGGATTTGAAATTAGCTCTATGGAAATGTTTCAATCTGCTAAAAAGGAAGAAAAAGGAAAATACCTATCGGGCCAAAATCTAGCGGCGGCAGCGCGCACTAGGCTGGATTTAGCAGCATGGCGCAACTGGGCCGGCCCCGCGGCTCGGCCACGCTCGCGAAGGAGGTGACGCTGAAGGCGCAGTCCAGTAGTATGCCTATGCGTGGGGGTGGCGGTTTCCACTGACTCCGCTTCCACTTATCCCGACAGAGGGGGCCGGTCCAGCCACCGCTGCCGCTTACAGGTGGGCCCCCTGCCAGCTGGCAGGGCGATTGTCCTACACCTCCCGCTCGAGGCAGAGAAGGGGAGGCAGAGAGCATGCCGGTGCTCGTCGGGCGATAGCCGGTGCCTCCGGCCGTCACCCGTGGCGCTCCACCTATGGGTGAGCTTAGCGTGGAGTGGCGCATTCGTTGGGGTAGGTCACGGTCGCTGGAGGGGACCGAGGTGACTGTGGGTTTGATGGTGACGGGGGAAGCCTTTGGCCGAGGTGGGGATCGTGCCATGACCACCGGAGGGAGGGAATGGGGAGTGGGAGAAGCTCGTGGTGATGCGGGGTGGTGTCCTAGAGCATACCAAAGGAGCAGAGGGGGGCTGGGCTGTGCCAATTTAGCCGAGGCAGAGGCGACACTATGGTGACCGTAGGAGGTTGGAGAGGGCACGGGAGGATGAGTTAGGGGGTCCGGGAGATCAGCGGGAGTGAGAGCAGGCAAAGGGAGCAGAGAGAGGGGCTCATGCGAGCCTGATAAAACCGATACATCAGGGCACCATGGGCCACGCCCACGGCCATGGTCCGGATCACGCCAGGGGCAATGAGGGCGCTCCGGGGCGTGTCTGGGGGCTTCGTGAGCACGGTCCACATCCAAGAAATGGATATGGAGGAGCAGGGAGCCGACAGGGCTCGTGCATGTGAGCTCTCGGGTTGGAGTTCCTAGGAGGCCATGGCACGCGTGCGAGGGAACTAGCTAAGGGGGAGAGAGAAGGGGGATAGGACGGTCGCATGTCCTGGACGTCGAGGTGGTCTCGGGGGACACGAGCAGGAAGCACAAGGCTGTCGGGGGTGCAGATTGGGGGGCGGCTATAGTGCCGGAGCGCAATGTAGCACACTCCACAGCATGCATATGGCTGACATAGCATGCTCCAGGATGCTGCTGACGCGTCCACTAGCTGTTGGCCCTTACTAGAGATGCCCTGGGGATTCAAAGAAACTAGGAGAAAGGAAGGGAAATAAAATAGAGGTGGGGGAGGGCAATGCAGGGGCTGGCCAGAGTTAAAAATGAGGGTTTTACCCTATCAATCATTTAGATGGGAGTGTAGGATTCTTACTGGAGGTATAAGCGGTATGTGAGTGACTATGGTAAAAATTTGAGAGCAAGGGGAATAGTAAAAGTGGTGAAAACAATATATTTTAGAAATGTCCACAAGGTGTTTGATGCATGTTTGTGCCATCTAACTTGTTCTCATTGCTATTAAACTTAACAGGAGTGAATGATAGATATAAATGAAGTTCTTCACCAAATTGTGGATTATAAGATGAAAGTTGCTAATACAAACTTCATAAACCCTAGAAATGGGAGGAAACAGGTTTCTATAGATCTACCCATGCAATGCTATTATCCTTAATGCACCACTTTGTGTGGTAGCATAATTTGGGTATTAGAGCATGACCAAATAGTTTGGGATCAAATAGAGAAACTTAACAATGCAAAACTTCCCAGCTATAGAAATCAACAGAAATGGGTTTGAGGGGATTTGGACAAGCGAATCTATTTTCCTTACTGCACCACTTAGTGTGGATGCATTACTGGAGGATCAGAACATGTCCACAAATTTTGAGACTAATATGAGACATGTGGCAATGCAGAGTTGCTCAAAATTGGATCTGGACGGAGAGGGTTTTGGGATATTTTGCTAAACCAAATCAATTGGGATTGATACTTGGCAATATGATTTCAGATATCATATGTGACATGCTAGAATTTTCCTAGACTTATTTGAGAATATTTCTTATATAACTATTTCAAATGCCTTAATAGGCAGAAATGGTCTTGAAAGGTTTTCTCCAATATTTTGAACATGACCATGTGTTTAAACACTTATATATGGACAATATATGCCCACTGAGTTTTCCTAAATTTTCTCAAATATTTTGAAATCCTAAGAATATTTTTTTCCTAATAAAAGACCATTTCTGGCCTTGATAAAAAGCCTTTCAATAAAATAGTAAAATAATCTCTTAAAGTAATATTTGGTGGTTTTGGGAAGTCATATGTATATTGGGTTTCAAATAAAGCCTTGGGTGTGAAAGGTTCCACCCAATTTGATGACTTGCGGTGCAAACCTCAACATAGGGGTTTTTGAAAACCAAATTTGAATAAATCCTTTTTGGTCAAAATAACTCGGGATAGAAGGGGCTTTTAATTGTGGTATTACCTTCGGGTTGCATCAATGGTGACACAACTTCATATGGCAGTTTCTATTGAAGAACATAATAGTAGCCTAGTTAGCAATGTAATCAATACCATTTACGCAATAGTACTTGTGTACTTAATTAGCAAATCTTACCAAGATATTTCGGCGAATGTCGTCTTCTCTCAACCTATGCACTAGTGTCGTGTATAATGTATAATTTGGGCCAGTTCCCAAATTATACGGGAAGATCTCCCTACCAACTAGGACACCAATAACAAAGTTGATAAGATCATCCTTGTCCTCCCAAGTTAGATGTGATCCATAAGTGTAGTGTCTCGTGTCGATTATGTTCTTTGTTTCACTCGATGCAAGAACAATGTGCTCCCTTGGTGGTTTTGATAATTCATGACAACATACATTGCCTCTTGGACTAATACTTTCATCTAGTGTATTTCAGATAAAGTCCATAGAGAGTGATGGTTTGGAAAAAAGGAGTGTGGAGAGTATCCCCATGAAGAAGAAGGAGAAGCAATAGCATTGTCCAAGCTTCAAGAAAAGGACTCTACATTTTACATTTGTGAGAAATCACTTTGAGTCCATAGGGAAGCCAATACTATTAAAAGGGGGTAAGGTTTTGTTGGTGAACAAAATGCTCATACGTGCACAAGTAATAGTCACCACATACACCCACAAGATCTTCCACAAAAGTCTATCCAAAGCCAAATATTCAAAATCGGTGCAACCAACACTTTCCACTGGGTGCCACCGATTCCAAACCCTAGACAGACTCAACCAAACCCTAGCCACTTCGGTGCAACCAATTCTGCCTCGGTGCCATCGAGTTTGGGTTGCCAACTTTCTGTTACGCAAGTTTACAAAATTGGTCTCTCTAAGTTTTTTGAATTGGCGTCACCGAGAATGGGTAATCTGATTGTTGGTCACCTTATTGGTGCAACTGAGATTCCTATATCCGTCTCACCGAGATTCAAAAGTTGCCACCTTTTGGTCACTTCGGTACAACCGAAATTAACACAACGATTTCACTGATTTGGTCATTTTGCGTGTAACGGTTGGATTTTTGGAGATGCCTATATATAGCCTTCCACCACCACTCACTCGCAAGAGTAGCACTCAGAATGTTCCGCACTCATACCTACTGATTTCTGAGAGACAGCCACCTACTCATGTGTTGATATAATGCCATTCTATTCCTACCATATGAATCTTGATCTCTAGCCTCCCCAAGTTTCTTTCCACCCAATCAATCTCTTCCACCAAGCCAAATCTGTGAGAGAGTGATTGTGTGTTGAGGAGTCTATCATTTTGAAGCACCAGAGCAACGAGTTCATCGACACAATCGAGCCTATTACCTTTTGGAGGGTGATGCCTCCTAGATTGGTTAGGTGTCGCTTGGGAGCCTCCTACTTCGTGTTGTGGTGTGAACCAAGAAGTTTGTAAGGGCAAGGAGATCGCCTACTTCGTAAAGATCTACCCCGAGTTAGGCTAGTCCTCCGTGGACGTAGGCCATCATGGTATAGTCAAGGTTGCTTCTTCGTGGAACCCTCCGTGGTAGAGCCCTCCATGGACTCTTGTGACCGTTACCCTGCGTGGGTTGAAGACTCCACAAACATGGATGTACGATAGAGCCACGTATCAGAACCACGGGAAAAATCGTGTGTCCCTCATGGCTCATGCATTTGATCTCTCTATCTCTACTCCTTACTTCCATGTGTGATGTCTTTACTTTCCGCTGCTATACTTGATGACTTGCATGTATAGGGTGTTCTAGATTTGCTATGTATGCTAAAAACTACCAACTCTTGATTTTTGCTTGAGGTAGTTTTAAATTCCTACAAATAGTCTATTCACCCCCCCTCTATACATACACTCTATTGATCCCACAATTGGTATCAGAGCATTGGTCTACATTGCTTTGGTTTCAACACCATGGAGGAAAATGGATGTGTCTAGTGTGGAGAGTTTGTTTTGTAGAGTGCCCATTCTTGATGGTGAGTACTATAGTCGATGGAAGAATACCATGATTGATCTATTTGATTAATTCCATTTGAGAAAACATAATTAAAATCCCTATGTGGTCCCCATTGATGAATTGCATCCCACACACGAAGAGGAAATTAACATGCTTGGTAACCTAAGAACTGTCAATCTTATTGTTAGAGGTTTAACAAGATTCGTGTTTTCTCAATTGAATAACTTTGCATGTGCTTATACCTTGTGGAATGACTTGGAGAAACGTTATCTGAATCTTTCATTAGGTAATCTTGATGAAATTCTTCATCAAAACTATTGCTTTTCAAAAAATGAAGCCTAGTGATCCTAACTTTGATAAATGCCTATTTGAGCTTCATGATCTTATGCGTGCTAAAGGAGATGTCACTACTATCAACAACAATATCTTTGAAGGCATTCACATTCATAAAATTGAACCTTGTCATGATCACAATTCTAACGAATCTCTTGTTCTTTATGACGAGGATTTCCCACTTGATGATGACAATGCGGAACATGGCTACTTTGGTGAAGATGAGTTATTCGACATCGAGCATGAAGAATCTGACTCTTATGGCAAACTTCAAGGATTATATGTCTGGCAGAAAAGAGTGGATTCTCGACAGCGGATGCACGGATCACATGACTGGTGATAAAGACATGTTTCAAGAGATCACCCCTAATCAAGGTCCTCGGAGGTACATGACCTTTGGGGACAACTCTAAGTGTATGGTACTTGGCCCTGGTAAGGTGGCCAGATCTCATGATAGCTCAATTCAAAATGTGATGCCTATTGAATCCCTTGGCTACAAGCTTCTTTCTGTATCTAGACTAGCAGACTTCGGTTTCAATGTGCTATTTACTAAAGTACATTGCCAAGTGTTTCGATTTGATAATCATAAAATTGTCTTTACTAATATTCGTAGAGGTGATCTATACGTTGTTGATTTCACTAAAAAGGCCCAACCTCATACTTGTCTTATTGCAAAATCATCTAAAGGTTGGTTGTGGCATAGAAGGCTTGGACATGTAGGCATGTGCAATCTAGATAAGCTTATCAAGGGTGATCACATTTTAGGTATTAAGGATGTTATCTTTGACACAGATAGACTTTGTATCGCTTGTCAAGCAGGAAAGCAAGTAGGTGGAATTCATCCAGTCAAGAATATCATGACTACTAGGAGACCACTCGAGTTACTTCATATGCATCCCTTTGGTCCCAATGCTTACAAGACTCTCGGTGGAAACTCTTATGGTCTAGTTATAGTTGATCATTTTTCCAGATTTACGTGGGTATTCTTTCTTGATGATAAGTCACAGGTTCAAAAATCTTCAAGAAATTTGCTTGCAAAGCACAAAATCAGTTTGAAGTGAAGATCAAGAAGGTTCGAAGTGATAATGGATCGTAGTTCAAGAACACCCATGTGGATACCTTTCTTGATGAAGAAGGTGTCTCACATGAGTTCTCGGCTACGTACACACCTCAATAAAATGGAGTTGTTGAGAGGAAGAACTAGACGCTCATTGAGATGTCAAGAATGATGCTTTACGAATACAAGACGCCAAAACACTTATGGGTAGAAGGCGTGGAAACGACATGTCATGCCACAAACCGACTTTACTTGCACAAGCTTCTCGGTAAAACGGCATACGAGCTTCTCACCAGTAACAAACCTCGGTATTCGGCTCTAAGTATTACATTCTTAACAAGCATCGCAATGCTAAATTTGCTCCTAAATCTCATTAAGGATTCCTACTTGGTTATGGATCGAACTCTCACACTTACCGTGTCTACAACAACTTCACTTGAAAAGTTGAAGAGACGGTATATGTGAAGTTCAATGAATCTAACAGTTCGCAAGTCGAACAATTGCCAAATGATGTAGGTGATAAGGACCCTTCGGAAGCTATCGAAGACTTTTCCATCGGCAAGATTCGTCCCATGGAGGTGAAGGAAAGTACTTCATCAACCCAAGTGGAAGCTCCTACTTCGGATCAAGGCTACAGACAATACGACATGGAAGCATCCACAAGTGGTACAGGACAAGATGAAGAGGAGGAGGAAGTACATCATGAAGATCCACCACAAACTCCTTCACCACCACCTCAAGGAGATGATCACGTCGACAACAATGGAAACGAAGGAGATGATGATGAAGAAGAAGCTCCACCATCCAACAATCAAAAGCTGACACGAGTTCGAGCACAAGTGACAAAGAACCATCCCCTAAACCAAATCTTTGGTGATATACAAATAGGGAGAATCACTCGCTCTAAAACTCGTCCAGCTAACTTTTGTGAGCATTATTCTTTCATTTCTAGCATTGAACCCTTGATGGTAGAACAAGCTCTTGAAGACGCGGATTGGGTGAATGCTATGCGTGAAGAGCTTCACAACTTCGAGAGGAACGAAGTGTGGACACTCGTGGAGAAGCCCAAGGACGAGCAAGACATCATCAGAACCAAATGGGTGTTTCAAAACAAGCAAGATGAAGATGGTCAAATCAGCAAAAAAGCTCACCTCGTAGCTCAATGATATACGCAAGTCAAATGTATAGACTACGGTGAGACCTACGCCCCCGTTGCTAGTCTAGAAGCTATTCAAATTCTTCTTGCTTTTCTAATCACCATGATATCACACTTTACCAAATGGACATTAAAAGTGCATTTTTAAATGGTTAGATTGAAGAAAAGGTTTATGTTAAGCAACCACCTAGTTTTGTAAATCCTAAGAAACATGACCACGTCTACAAACTTCGCAAAGCTTTATATGGTCTTAAGCAAGCTCCTCGTGCTTGGTATGAATGCCTAACAAAATTTCTCATTGAAAAAGGTTTTGAAATTGCTAAAATTGACACAACCTTAGTCACAAAGAGAGTTAATGGTGAATTATTTGTGTGCCAAATTTACGTGGATGATATTATCTTTGGATCTACTAACCACTACTAGGAAAAGGGCTACAGATGATATGGCCACTAATGGAGCACCAGACATGTGGTGCGCCACTACTATATAGTAATGGCGCACCATGAGTCGGTGCGCCATTAGTGTGGTAGACTCTAATGGCGCACCAGACCCACGATGCGCCATTAGTAACAATTTTTTTTGGCAAAAATTCTAATGGCGCACCTCCAGCTGGTGCGCCATTAGTAACCAGGGTTACTAATGGCGCATTTGTAGGTGGTGCGCCATTAGTAAATTTATTTATTTTTGCAAAAATTCTAATGGCGCACCTCCAGCTGGTGCGCCATTAGTAACCAGGGTTACTAATGGTGCATTTGTAGGTGGTGCGCCATTAGTAACCTGGGGCCAGCTAGATATTTTGGACAGCCACACCTACACACTCACTTTCCCCACTTCATTCTCTCCACCTCCTCCTCCAAGCTTGTGTCGGCTGCCTCCTCCTCCTCACCTCATTTGCACCATAGATTCATCAAAATTAAGTGGTTAAATTACCTTTTTTTGATAGGTAAGTAAGGGGAAAGCTATCTTTATGTTGTAGATCTACTTTTTTTCTCCCTAGCTCGCTCCAACAACGTGCACATGCACTTTTTATGGCCTTGCTAGATCTATGTATGTTTGTGGTGTTGGATATGTTTGTGGTGTTGCATATATGTTTGTGTTTGCAGGTACCGTTATTTGAAATGCGATAGTTTGCCAATATTTTGCCGGAATGTTGATTCATTTCCGTTTCGGCGAGAATTTTGGCACTATGCATTATTTTTGGTCCTATTTTTAGGGAAAGTCATGCCAAATTTTTTCTTGGTTCTAAAATATCATTTTGCTCTACCCCGCAGGCGACCATGGTCCGCACGATGACCGAAGGCATCGTGAATAGGTTTTTGAGCTCCGCGAAGGCCGAGATGCTTCATAAGAACGAGACGGAGATAAGATGTCCGTGTCGAAGATGCAAGCTGAAGAGCCTTATTGCGGACCCGGATTTCGGGGAGGTGCGGGACCACCTGCTCTTGCGTGGTTTCATGGATGGCTATCGGTGGCAAGGTGATGAAGATGACTATGAAGTCGTCCATGGGGGTCGGGCAAGAAATGAGGAAGGGCAGCAAGACAACCACGGCGGCGAGGGCGGGCGAGAAGACGAAGAATCTCCAGGACATGATCACGACGGTGATGCTGTACGCAGTCATCATGTAGAAGATGCCAGACATGATGATGAGGAAGATCAAGACGAAGGGCATGATCATGAAGATGAAGATGCCAGAGCAGACGACGATGGAGGCTGGGTGCAGGACCCTCATATTCAAGAGCTGCTTCTCAAGCAGACGGATAACGCAAGAGCTGCCGCCCGAGAGAAAGCCAAGCTGGATCAACTGGAGATAGACGCGGTTACTCCATTGTATGAAGGATGCAGGCCCCAGGATACCCGCCTGAAAGTAACGCTCATGGCTCTGGAGATGAAGGTAAAACACAAAATGACCGCGCATGCTTCGACGAGATCATGTCATTCTGGCACGAACGTCTTCCCAAGGGGAACAAGTGCCCGACCAGTTTTGAGGAGGCGAAGAAAATCGTGTGTCCTCTGGATTTACCGCACGTGAAATACCATGTGTGCATGAACAATTGCATCATTTATCAGGACGAGCACACGGAGTCTACCATATGTACGGTGTGCAGCGTCACTCGATACAAGAAGAGGAAGAAAGCTCCTCGAAAAGTGGTGTGGTACTTTCCGATCACTCCTCGTCTACAGCGGTATTTCGCGGACCCTAAGGTAGCAAAGCTCCTGCGTTGGCACGCGGATAGGGAGGAGAAGAAGCGGGAAGATGACAGAAATGATCCAGAGATAAATAAAAAAGACAAGATGCTGAGTCACCCTAAGGATGCAAGCCAGTGGCAAGCGTTGAACTTCGAAGACCCAGAATTTGGGAATGATCCAAGGAACATCGTGCTGGGCGCGAGCACCGATGGAGTCAATCTGTTTGGCAGCCAGAGAAGCACACATAGCACCTGGCCTGTGTTTGTGTGGATGTACAACCTTCCCCCTGGTTGTGCATGAAGAGGAAGTACATTCACATGAGTATGCTAATTGAAGGGCCGAAACAACCAGGGAACGACATCAATCTGTATCTGGGGCTGCTGAAAGAGGAGCTAGACACGCTGTGGAAAACGCCAGCCAATACGTGGGACGCCGCAGAGAAAGAATATTTCCCTATGAGAGTCGCACTGCTCACGACGGTGCACGACTATCTCGATTACGGATATGTCGCGGGGCAGGTGGTCCACGGATTTTCTGGATGCGTCAGTTGCATGGATGACACAACGTATCGCCAGCTAGATAGAGATCCTGGGTCTTCGAAAACCGTGTTCATGGGACATCTAAGGTGGCTTCGCGACGATGACCCATGGAGAAAACGCAAGGATCTGTTCGATGGTGAAACCGAACCCCGAAGACGCCCGCGTACGAGGAGCGGCGAGGAAATAGACGCGCTGTTGAAAACTTGGAAAGATTGCCCACTGCCGGGAAAGAAGCAAAAGGCGCCAGAGCCGGGAAAGAAGCGAAAGGCGCCAGAGCCGCTGCTGAAGGTATGGAAAACGAGGTCTGTTTTCTGGGACTTGCCGTACTGGAAGATCCACCATTTGCCTCACAGCCTTGATGTCATGCATATCACGAAGAACGTGTGCGAGAGTCTGCTTGGTACCCTGCTCAACATGCCAGAGAGGACCAAAGATGGGCCGAAAGCAAGGGCAGACTTGAAATCAATGGGCATCAGGGAGGAGCTTCACGCTAATGATGATGATGATGAGGCGAAGCAGGACACAGAAAGTCGTCGCAAAGGCAAAAAGGCCAAGAAGACCGGAAATGACTACCCTCCCGCGTGCTTCACTCTAAGTCAGGAGGAGATCGAGTAGTTTTTCACCTGCCTCATAGGAGTAAAACTTCCTTATGGTTACGCGGGGAAGATAAGCAGATACCTAGACCCAGTGAAGCAGAAGTTCAGCGGGATGAAGTCTCATGACTGTCACGTGCTGATGACGCAGATACTTCCAGTTGCAATCCGTGGGATCATGGACGCGCACGTCTGTGAAACGCTATTTGGCCTATGCAACTTTCTCGACGTCATCTCTCGGAAGTCGGTTGGCTGAGGAAACTCAGAAGGCTACAGGAACAGATCATGGTGATACTATGCGAGCTTGAGATGTACTTCCCGCCCGCATTCTTCGACATTATGGTGCATCTGCTGGTCCATATCGTGGAGGATATCATCCAACTCGGGCCGACGTTCCTGCACAGCATGATGCCGTTCGAAAGGATGAATGGTGTCATCAAAGGATACGTTCGCAACATGTCACGTCCAGAGGGAAGCATAGCCAGGGGCTTTCTGACCGAAGAGTGCATCTCCTACTGCACGAATTATCTAGGCATCAAGAACCCCGTTGGTCTGCCCGTCAATAGGCACCTCAGCAGGCTCGCTGGATGGGGTCACCGTGAGAGGCGCCGCGAAATGCATGTCGACTTCGAGGGTCGACTCGCCGACTTTAAAAGAGCAAACCTAGTCGCGCTATAACACATAGACGTGGTCGATCCTTGGGTGGTAGAGCACAAAACCTTTATTCAGAAGACGTACAAGGACCAAGGCCAACAGAGGACGGACGGAGATATAATCAAAGAGCACAACTCATGTTTCACGCGTTGGTTCAAGCAGAAGCTTCTGTCGTACCCTTTACATGAGGATTCTTCCGCGGAAGAACAACTCATATTCGCCTTGTCACAGGGTGCCGAGTACAACCTGATGACCTATGAGGCGTACGATATCAACGGCTACACATTCTACACCGAGGACAAGGACACGAAGAGCGATGGTTATCAGAACTCCGGGGTAACGATGGAATCCTACACCGGTAACGACAAGGACAGATACTACGGAAGGATCGAGGAAATCTGGGAGCTGAGCTACGCTGGAGAGAAGGTCCCGATGTTTCGTGTCAGATGGGCCAAGAGCGTCCTAAAAGAAGACCGGTATTTCATCACCATGGTTATACCCGAAGCCAAATCCAAGACCGCGGGCGCAAACGTCACCGCGAAAAATGAGCCATGGGTACTGGCTTCCCAAGTGGACCAATGCTTCTTCATTACCGACCCGTCAAAGCTTAGTCGTGTTGTCGTGAGGAGAGGCAAAAGGAAGATCATCGGAATGGATGGAGTCGTCAATGAGCAAGACTTCGACAAGTACGGCGACCCGAAGATGGAACATGACGATGACGATGAAGTAGCAGCATACACCACAAGAAGAAGCAGGACCACCCTACCTAAAGGACGTCCGTTCCACAGAAGAACTCCGTTATCGAAAAAGAAGGGCAAGAAGATTGTGAACAGATAGCTAGCTAAGATCGATTGTATTTAAATCGTAGTCTTCATTTCTCGATTGTATTACATGGGCACTTTTTGAACTCGATCATGAATATTTTTAAATTTCATGGGCACTTTTTGAATTCATGAATATTTTTCAAATTTGATCTCTATCCCCCTCCATCTCGATCGCTATCCCCCTCCATCTCGATCTCGATCCCCCCCGGCCGCACCCTCCCCCGCTAGCTCCACTGCCGCCGAGACGACCCACCGCACCCTCCCCGGCCTGCTCCACCGCCGCCGAGCACCCCCAGCACCCTCCCCGCTAGCTCCACCGCCACCGACGACCCACCGCACCCTCCCCGGCCCGCTCCACCACCGCCGAGCACCCCCCGCACCCTCCCTCGCTCCATCGCCGCCGACGACCCACCGTCGCCGAGCACCCCCCGCACCCTCCCCCGCTCCACCGCCGCTGAGCACCCCCATTTTCAAATAACAAATTTGATGATATTTTTTCATATTCATAAAAAAAATATTACTGTTTTTATAAAAAAAATATTATTGTTCTTATAAAAGAATATTAAAAAATAGCATTCTAATGGCGCACCGCTCAGGGATGCGCCATTAGAATGTGAAAAAAACATTCTAATGGCGCACCCGCGAGCGGTGCGCCATTAGAATGTAAAAAACATTCTAATGGCGCACCCCCGAGCGGTGCGCCATTAGAATGTGAAAAAAACATTCTAATGGCGCACCGCTCGGGGGTGCGCCATTAGAAATATTTAGCTAACTAACTCGCGCTGCCCCCGCTCCCTCCTCGCGCTGCCCCCGCTCCCTCCGGTCTCCTCCGGTCCTCCCTCCTCCCTCCGCGCCACCGCGCCCCTCGCTCGGATCGACGCCGCCGCCGCCACACAGGCCGGAATGACGGTCTCCTCCCTCCTCCCTCCACCGCCGGCGCCCTCCCCTACACCGCGACGCCGTGCCGCTCGCTCGGATCGACGCCGCCATGCACCGGGTCGACGGTCTCCTCCCTCCACAGCGGCGCCCTCAATTGGAGCCCGGCCCTCGCCTCCAGGAACGAGGCCCGGCCCTCACTTCCAGGAACAGTGTCTGGCCCTCACCTCCAGCAAAAACGCCGCCGCGCCCTCACGCCTCCAGCAATAACGGCGTCGTGCCCTCCAGCAAGAACTCGTATGATATTTTATCATTTGAAGCATTCAGTGGTCAGGCTATGTGTGTTTGTATGATATTTTCTTCAAATGTCTAGGACTCAAGAGAATGGTTCATATTCCATATATATTATTGATTCGTCACTAGGAGAGATTCAGTCATTTTTTTGTTCAGATTAGCAGATTTAAGAATATGATTTTCGCCCAAAACATTTTTTAGATTGTGAAATCAGTTGCATGTTTGAGGAGACCGTCCAGTTATTTTGATTTTGCTGAAACCCTATTCATTTAGTAGCACATTATCCTATGCGGCGAGTGCCTCTGGGCATGTTTTGCCACCAACAACCAGAGGATGGCCATGAGATGAGGGCTCCAAGCAACCCCCTGCGAGTGGGTGATGCTTTGGAGTTTTTTGGATGTTGAGGATGTGAGAGGCTGGTTTGGTGCTCTGGTTTGATTGAGTAAAAGTAATGATGATGTTGTGGAGAAATGTTGTTCCTATAAGTACAATAGTCATGGTTCCTAGAAGTACTTTTACTCCACAACATCATCACTACTTTGATTTTTACCCATTGCCGGTTAATTTTTGGCAATAGTCATGGTTTTACCTGATTTGCACTCAGTTTTATATGACAGAAAATGCACGGGAGAATCTAGCTACTACTATATATTTTTAATTTTTCCTATCATATACTGAAAGCGCTTAAATGTTGCATTATAGTATCAAAAAGGAGCATGGTTCCTATTGGTTCGGTGCCAAGTATTCCATTCTCTTGATTAACAGTAGGCACCTGAATCAGCAAATACAAAAACTAAGCATAGAGACATAGAGTATGTAGTCTTATTCATATTGCCTTGTGAATGTTGAGTGTGCACAGCATGCTATTGAATTCTGATCGCAATGAACAATGTTGAGTGGTGTCATCTCTGACCATCGTGTCGTGATGATTTTGCAGGTACCCCGAGAGGCCCTTGAGTTTGCCGGAATGTCGATTAACTTCCGTTCCGGCAAATTCGGGTACTCCATATGTCCTATTTTCAGCAAAGGTCATGCTGAAATTTTCGGTGAATTTTAGCATGACTTTGCTAAAAATCGGACATATGGGGTACTTGCTACTAATGCATGGGCCGGGGTATCTTAGTACTTAATTAAGTAGGATCAACTGCCTCTTGTGTTATGCATGGGCCTCGGCATCGACAAACCCTAAATGATAAAACCTTGGCTTTTAGGGTGCCTCGGTGTCGATAAGAACCTAAATGATGAAAGCTTAGGCTTTTAGGGTGCCTCGGCGTCGACAAACCCTAAATGATAAAAGCTTAGCTTTTAGGATGCCTCGGTGTCGACAAATCCTAAATGATGAGACCATGATCTTGTTCCTTGACAATAACCAACTTTTTGACCAAACTTTTTTCCTATTTAGAGCGAAACATGGCCCACAACGATGAGGCTGGAGGTTCGGGCGGCAAGCAATTCTGGGAGCTATCCCAGGAGATGGAGGAACAACCTCACCTCTATGAGGACGCCGCGGAAGACACTGATCCTGACTACACAACCCATAGTGGCGTCGGGGATGACACCACTGATGGTGCCGCCGAGGATGTCACCACTGATGGTGCCGCCGAGGATGCCACCACTGATGATGGCAGCGCACGCACAGATGGCAGCCAACCGAAGAGGCAACGGAAGGACCGGCGCCCGAACGCGCTCTGCACCATCAAGGAGGAATTTACTCAAGTGGACTCCGACGGGCATCCAACGGAGTCCAAACATATAGTCAAGGGGTTCTCGGTTCAGCTCGGGTGCATTCTCCGGAGCACTGTCTCGATCAACACCGAGAACCTAAGGCATAAGGACCGAGGGAATTTGCGCAACCTCCTCTTCATGAAGCTGCACGAACGATACAAGTTCCCCGCTGAATTTGAAAACACACGGCTCTCAGGGAATAAAGTGAACAGTGCCGCCCTCACGAGGATGAGCAAGGCCCTGTCTACTTGGAGAAGCGCGGTGAAGAGAATGATTGACAAAGGTGATAGTTATGAGAAGATCAAGGCGAAAAATCCTTCGATCAGCGAAGATGACTACAAGGAGTTCAAGATCAAGTGCGAGAGCAGCGCAACCTCTGAATCAAGTCAGTGGGGGAAAGAAATGCGGGAGTTGAACTTAGGGGAACACAAACTCGGTCCCGGCGGTTACAGAGTGGCGGAGCCTATATGGGACAAGGAGGATGCGGAGCGTGCCGAGCAAGGCCTACCGCCCCGCTTCGAGAAATACAGTGACAAGCAGACCAGGAACTATGTCAGGGCCCGATACAAGGAGGACCCGATAACAAAGGAGCTTACCAGGATCCGAAGACCAGGGCGCTTGAGCTTGTTCTGGCGAAGGAGACTGAAAGCAGTAGCGCGGGGTCGTCTTAGAGCACCCCTTGGGACAGCACTCTAAATAGGGCGTTGAACGTAATGAAAAACAAGGATAAGCTCACTAAGCCGTCGTCAGCTGGTCGTGTGGCCGGCAAAGGCTTGTCCACAAAATGGTCGTCATACTATAACTCTGGTGGGCGAAAGGAGAGAAAGACCAGCTCGGAAAGCCAGTCGCGCGAGGTTCAAGAACTCAAGGCACAAGTGGCGCGGATTCCGGAGATAGTCTCAGAGCAAGTGCGAGACCAACTGGGAGCGACGATCACCGCCATTATGCCTACCTTGGTTGAGGGGTTGCGGGGGTGGATTGCAGGCGGACAACAGGGGCCGCCCCCGATTCCCAGCTTCACGGCCAGCAACTCGCACAACGCGCAGGCGGTGCCATTGGTGTCTCCGGCGGCGGCGCCATTGGTGTTTCCGGGGGCGGCGGTATTGGTGTCTCCGACGCCGGCATGGGCATTGGAGCTTAATGCACCCGGGTGTACGCCGGCCGGCACCTCGGTAGCAAGCGGCCCCTCCGTAAATTGCACACCCGCCGTTGGCGGTGCCTCGACATTAGCCGAGCTCGACGCCATCATCACGGTAACTAATTAAGCCTCTCGGCCGAGGACTTCATCTCCTTGCCTTTGACTGGGAATCCCTGATGCCCTACATGTTTTCGTAGGGCGCCGCCGACGTTCCGTGCACTCTCCTGCACTTCGCGAACGACGAGTTGGTCGATGTCGCCAAGGGCAAAATCGTTCAACCGGGCAACCCCGTGTTCCATGGTAATCCGATGCCACCCATCGTGTATAGGGTTCAACTGGTTCGGGTGCTGCCAGGCTGCGACGAGTTGTTACCTCCGATTCGACCCGCCAGGGCCGACGAAGATGATCTGATGACCCTCAGCGCCTGCCTAAGCTGGCCCCTGCTTTGGCCGAAGAGCCAGATTCGTTTGGGGGCGGGGGACACCACCCCAAAGACAACACCGCCAGTCGTGCCGGCGCCAAGCCATGGCAAGACCGCCGCAACGCTACCGGACATGCCGGACATCCCTATGGCACAGGATCCGAACATGCATATGGCACAGGATCCGGACGACGACGACAACGACGACGGTACATTTACCAACGTCGATAAGTACTTTGCCGAACATGGGTACGATGAAGAATTCTTGGGGCCTCCTTCTCAAGAACCCAACCCTACAAAAGACGATCGCAATCTAGCTGGTACCGCGGAGAAACCCAATTGCAACAGGCATCGTCTGGCGTTCAGTTCTCAGGAGACGCCTCCAGCTGCCGACTTCATCGAGCCTCAGATAGACGAGGTGCGAAATATTATCAGCCCCAACACACTCAAGAAGGCAGTCTGTGAGCAGAACTCGGTCCCATTACAGCAGATCAAGAAGAAGGGACGGAAAAGAAAGAGCAACAAGGGTGCGAGCCAGCCGGCACCGAGTACGATCCGTGCTCAGGACGGGCCACCTTCACCTAAGGATATCTCGAGGAGGGTGCATGTGGCTGGTAGGCCGATGCTACCACCGAATATGCTCAATGCTGCAACCGGTGCTATGCGGAGTCTCCATGACAGTGTTCTTTCTTTGGAGAAGCGGCGTCTTAGAGAGAATGACGTGGCATACCCGGTTTTCGTGGCCAAGGTGCCAGAGGGCAAGGGCTTTGTGGATAACTCCGTCGGGGGTACGATCGTCCTGCGGTTTGATGACATCTTCGCTATGTTTAACCTTCATCCGCTGCACTACACCTTCGTTCGGCTATTTTCGCTGAGTATGGAGATGCGGATCATTAGAGACAAGACCCCGGACATCGTGATAGTCGACCCCTTCTACATGCGTGCCAAGATCTTGGGCAGCGCTGGGGACCGGCAAGTCGCGAGTTCTTACCTCGAAGGCGTCATTCTGGCAAACCCAGATAAGGATAACTTCCTCGTGCCTTACTTTCCTGAGTAAGTCGTCCCCTCAACCGCCCCGTAACATATGATTTCTTAGATTTCGATCGTTTTTTTTAACATTCCGTGTTTTGTGCAGTGACACACATTGCACACTCATCCTCTTAATCCCGAAATATTCGATGGCCACGTATTTCGACTCGGACCGTCAGTCGAAGAAAGACTACAAAAATGTCAAGAAAGTTCTTGATGATGTTCTCCCCGGCTACACCAAATCTGGAGGCACCTTCACCAGGGCAGTTCGTAAGTACGGCAAGCACGTGTTCGCCCACAATACGATGTTTTGCTGCGTCAAGCAGCCGCCTGGCGGTCAGAAGGATGCCTACTACGCCATCCATCACATGCGGGCGATCGTACGGGACCTTCATCACCTTCTGCTACCAAGTAATCTCAAAGATTGGGCCAAGAACTTGTCGGCAATCCAGGACGCGGACATCAGACAAGAATTCTTTCGCATCCAGTCGGAGTTTGCGGAAATCATCCATCAAGATGTCCTTCGTACCTCGGGGCAGTTCAACCTCAGAAATCAACCGTCCAACAGTGAGATAGACACAACGCTACAAATGCAGGCTGACCACGCTCGCGATTTCATGACCATCACGAGAGACGGCGGCTTCATCCATGCTCCGGTCCCTTGAGTCGAGTCCAAAGTAGTGATGCTATGTGTAGTTCTGAAACATCGATTGGTTCATGTTGTAATTAAACTTTAATGAACTTGTATATCTCTTTGGTTTGGACAGTCGTTCAACTTAGATGTAATCGATGCTATTGATGTCTTGCTTTTCTCTTCCGATCCTTTTGTTGCATACTTATATATTGCTTATGTATTGTCCATGAATTGCTACTAACATTTTGTTTGGCTAGTGCATAGAGATGCCGTCTTATGTCATGTACAAGGGTAAGGTTCCCGGAGTCTACGACGACTGGGAGGAGTGTTGGAGACAGGTTCACCATTTCAACGGTAACAGTTACAAAGGGTACACCACTAGGGCGGAGGCGGAATCTAGATACGCGCGCTATCTAGCGGGAGAGAGGAGGGAGCATTGCAGGAACGGGATGAAGACCAGTTTCATCGGGATTATGCTCATCGTGATGACCGCAGCTCTCTTCTATGTGATGGTAGTTTAGATGATCGATATCGACTTGTAATGTGAAGACAAACTCGCTACTTGCGGTCTCGAGACTTGCAATGTTCTATCTTTGTTCGGTCTTTTGAATTCGGAGACTAATATGATGATTTGTATTCGGAGACTAATCAACTATTGTATTTGATGAATCTGTTGTTTCTGTGTGGTGTTGTCTAAATTCTGTCCAATAATATATTTTGTAACCTGTGAAAATATCAGAAAAGAAAAAAAATTCCTAATATTCATACTAGTGGCGCACCACACAAGACTCTAATGGCGCACTGTAAAAAAGACTCTAATGGCGCATCAGCCCCTAGTGCGCCATTAGTATGCCAGATTTTAATGGCGCACCAGCCACTAGTGCGCCATTAGTATGCCAGATACTAATGGTGCACTGTTGGCTATACTAATGGCGCACGTCCTGGTGCGCCATTAGTACACCAGATTCTAATGGCGCACCAGGGGTGCGCCATTAGTATTTAATTCTAATGGAGTGGTGCTAGTGGCGCACCACCAGTGCGCCATTAATAGGCAAAACTGGTGCGCCACTAGCATGCCTTTTCCTAGTAGTGAACCCACAATTCAGCGAGAAGTTTGGAAAGTTGAGGTCATAGAAATATGAGATGTCTATGATGTGTGAGCTAAAATTCCTTCTTCGTTTGAAAATTAAGCAATCAAGAGAAGGAGCTTTCATCTTTCAAACTAATTACACCAAGGACATGATAAAGAAGTTCAACATGGAGGAGTGCACAGGTATGAAAACTCCAATACCCACTAGAGGACACGATGATCTCACTAAGTGGGGTGAACGAGTAGATCAAAAGGTTTATCGATCAATGATTGGTTCATTGCTTTGTCTATGGGCCTCCCGTCCCGATATTATGCTTAGTGTATATATCAAGCTGCACCTAAAGAATGTCATCTTAAGGCTGTGAAACGTATTGTGAGATACTTGATACATACACCAAGTTTTGGCATTTGGTATCCCAAGGGATCTTCTTTAAATCTTGTTGGCTACTCCGACTCAGACTATGCTGGTGACAAGGTTGATAGAAAGTCTACCTCGGGTACATGTCAATTTCTTGGTAGATCTCTTGTGTCTTGGTCCCCAATATACAAAACTCGGTATCTATATCTACAGCTGAAGTTGAATATATTGTTGCTGGATCATGTTGTGGGAAATTGTTATGGATGACACAAACGCTTAAAGATTATGGAATCTATGTCAAAAATGTTCCATTACTTTGTGACAATGAGAGTGCTATTAAGATTTGTCATAATCATGTGCAACATTCTCGAACCAAGCATATTCAAGTTTGACATCATTTCATCTGTAATCATGTTGCCAAAGGAGATATTAATCTTACGCATGTCCGTATTAACCAGCAATTAGCCGAGATATTTACTAAGCAACTTGATGAAAAAATGGTTTGTCGTTTGAGGAGTGAGTAGAACATCATTGATGCTTCAAACTTGAGCTAAGCTCACTCGGATGCTTGCAAGGGGATGAGCTTCAATGTCCATTCCATGCTATTATCCTGAATATCATATATCTTGTAATTCTATGCTCCCTTGTCTTGCATCTAACCCTTTTGTAGGTACTTGGAAGAACAACACTCCACAAGATTGCCAAAAACTCATATCCTATGCAATCTTGTCATGACCAAGTATCCACAACATCTCTTTGATGGTGGAAGGAAGAAGACAAACAAAACATATCCTTGACACATATTCCACGATTGGTATCAACTCAATTGGTATATTGTTACATGGATATATCATGTTTTTCCTTGCGTGACTAACCCATGTAGGTGAAAAGTGAACGAAAACAACAAGGATTGCTCCCAACTCAAGATGACTTTCATCAACTTCGAGCATCATTTTCAAGTTCACCTACAAGATTTGTTAACAACATCACTCAAAGGTATGTACTCATATCCTTGAAATGGCTTTACTCTAAGTCATGAGATAAATTAACTCAAGTGATATGAAGACATTAAAATGCTTAATCGAAAACTGGTAACCCCATTTTGAGCTTAACGATGGGTATGACCTATGATCAAGCATTTTTGCTTGGCTCCTAAGTCAATATACTCTAATATAGGTGACCTAGTCACCGCCCATCATCTAGACAAGAATCTTGTTTGGTTCATTCTCTTTTGCAAATTTCTTGGAACCATTCAAATCTTTTCTAGTTGATACTTTACTGTAAACTATTCGCAATTGGTATAGTATGTGAGTTTTTCTTCCCTGGTTGATTTGCAGTTACAAATTTATCTTTCATACAAATTTTCTCATTGCCAAGTTTTTGTTTTTGATTCGCAGCCTTCGACAGAAATATCTCGGTCCTACCAATTTAGTAGATGAGCTGCAAAACTTCATATCGGTTTCACTAATTTATTTCTCCCGGAGTCACCGATTTTATTTATTTCCTTAGTCTGTATTTCTTTAGTTTTTTTATTGGTATCCTTCTAGTGTATCTTTCTAGTGATGTCCTTGTTACTTCCATGATCCCTTTTAAAAAAACTTAGGGGGGCGGGACTTTATTCAAGGATCCCTCACTCAAAGGAGGAGAAGTTCTACCAATTTTCAGTTTATTCAAAGGGAGATAAATCATTCCCAATGAATCCCTCATTCTCTCATGATTTTCATTTTCTATGAGTCCAACTTTCGATGACCCTTGTTCTCAAGGATCCCTTCTTATTTCGTGATCCCTGTATCTAACCCTATGTCTACCTTTTTGGAAATTAATGCCAAAGGGGGAGAAATATACAAGCTTGAAAGCCAAAGAGGGAGATACATGCTTATGTAAAGGAGGAGATATAATTTAGGGGGAGAGAAGAATATCAAAGTTTATAATTATATAAAGAAGGGGAGAACACCAAAGTTGGGGGGAATATGTGTTGGAGAAAACTTGCTTGAAATAAACTGATCTTTCTCGATGCACACTAAATCAATTTATTGCATTTTATTATCTCATGTTCGAATTTTCTCACCCTATCCAATCCCAATATCTACATGCTAACATTCAGGGGGAGAGGATGATCCATCATTTTCATATTTAAAGGGGTGAAACTTCTTCTTGGAGACATATCAATTCTAAGGAATACTATCTTCCATATGTTCTCCATATCTTGGTATTTTGAGTTCTATTGCTTTTGATTGGTAGAATACTCTTGTGTTTCCTAACATTGTTTTATCAAGTGTACTTCTACTACTACAACGCTCAAGAACTCAAGGTAAGTGTATGCACCTTTGATCTGGATGATCTCTTGCTTCTTGCACATATTGTTTGCAAGAGTGTAGTCTTGATCAAGGATACACCTCATTCCTATACAATTGAAGCATATAGCCAAGATACACATGACTTATCATATCCCTTTTAATTCATGTGTCTCCATGCATTCCAAAGCAACTATCCTTTAAATAGATTGCACACATTTAGGGGGATCAAGTCTAAGTCATGTGTCTCTCAAAGTCTTCATTATATCCATGATATCTTTATTTGAATCTTTGATTGTATGTTGTCATCAATTAACAAAAAGGGGGAGATTGGAAGCACAATGTGCTCCCTTGGTGGTTTTGATAATTCATGACAACATACATCGCCTCTTGGACTAATACTATCATCTAGTCCATAGAGAGTGATGGGTTGTCAAAAAGGAGTGTGGAAAGTATCCCCATGAAGAAGAAGGAGAAGGAATAACATTGGATAAGCTTCAAGCAAAGGACTCTACATTTTACATTTGTGAGAAATCACTTTGAGTCCATAGGAAAGCCAATACTACGAAAAGGGGGTAAGGTTTTGTTGGTGAACAAAATGCTCATACATGCACAAGTGATAGTCATCACATACACCCACAAGCTCTTCCCCAAAAGTCTATCCAAAGCCAAATATTGAAAATCGGTGCAACCAACACTTTCCACTCGGTTCCACCGATTCCAAACCCTAGACAGACTCAGCCAAACCCTAGCCACTTCGGTGCAACCGATTCTGCCTCGGTGCCACCGAGTTTGGGTTGCCAACTTTCTGTTAAGCAAGTTTAAAAAATCGGTCCCTCCACGTTTTGTGAATCGGCATCACCGAGAATGGGCAATCTGACCGTTGGTCACCTTATCGGTCCAACCGAGATTCCTATATCGGTCTCACCGAGATTCAAAAGTTCCCACCTTTTGGTCACTTGGGTACAACCAAGATTAACACATCGGTTTCACCGAGTTGGTCATTTTGTGTGTAACCGTTGGAGTTTTTGGAGATGACTATATATACCCCTCCACCGCCACTCACTCGCAAGAGAAGCACTCAGAATTGGTCCCCACCCATACCTACTGATTTTCTGAGAGAGCCACCTACTCGTGTCTTGTGGTCATGCGATTCCATTCCTACCATATGAATCTTGATCTCTAGCCTCTACAAGTTGCTTTCCACCCAATCAATCTCTTCCACCAAGCCAAATCTGTGAGACAGTGATTGTGTGTTGAGGAGTCTATCATCTTGAAGCACAAGAACAAGGAGTTCATCGACACAATCGAGCCTATTACCTTTTGGAGGGTGGTTCCTCCTAGATTGGTTAGGTGTCGCTTGGAAGCCTCCTACTTTGTGTTGTTGAGTGAACCAAGAAGTTTGTAAGGGCAAGGAGATCGCCTACATCATGAAGAGCTACCCCGAGTTAGGCTAGTCCTCCGTGGACGTAGGCCATCATGGTATAGTCAACGTTGCTTCTTCGCGGAACACTCCATGGGTAGATCCCTTCATGGACTCTCGCGACCGTTACCCTTCGTGGGTTGAAGACTCCATAAATGTGGATGTACCATAGCGCCACCTATAAGAACCATGGGAAAAATCTTGTGTCCCTCGTGCGTTTGATCTCTATATCTATACTCCTTACTTCCATGTGCGACGTCTTTACTTTCCGCTGCTATACTTGATGACTTGCATGTCTAGGGTGTTCTAGATTTTCTATGTATGCTAAAAACTGCCAACTCTTGATTTCTGCTTGAGGTAGTTTTAAATTCCTGCAAATAGTCTATTCACCCCCTTCTAGACATACACTTCTAGTGATCCCACACTCGAAGAAACGAAATAAGCTAAAAATTATAAATTAACAAGTTTAGTACAGATGAACACCAAATATTTTTGAATATAGAATGCAAATTACTTGACAAATATGCATGGTTGACAAACTCACATGGATGTTAAACTCGAAGCATATCGACATCCATCCAAATGTCGATGTTTCCTTCAATATGATTCTCAGGACGAAGATCGAAGGTTATTTCCATATCCTCCTGAAATCCATATGCCTTGCATAGAGCTTCCCAATTTGAGCACCCTAATTCTGTGTAATAGGTGCATTCATTACTTTCACAAGAAATGTGTGGCCATGTTTAGTCCTCGGGTTGGTTGTCCTCGTCTCAAAACTCTCGTGCTCTTCGAAACCGAGCCTCTCCAAGAAATACCGTCTTGCATGATAGGGGATGAACTAGTCGAATTGCATAAAAAAGAAATGATGCATAGAAGGAAAGAAATAGATGTCATGCTTAATTACGAAAAAACTGTTGTCATCGTTGTGTATGGTAGAAATATCAAAGTCGTCGTAAAGCTTCATGGTGAAGAAAATGCCGTCTCGCAGCCCAGGCTAGTCGCAAAGACCCTTATCTTCACTGCAAAATTCACACGCTTGGACCCTATCATCGTCTGATGACGATGATATTTCCTGTGTTCATGACTCAAGAATTACGGCATGCTTGGATACTAATGCGTGTGTGACTTTCGATCCGTCGAAGCTTTCCTTAAATAACTCTCATATCTCATGGTGTGTTGGTGCACACTCTCTCACACTGATATGGTGGTGTATATATGTTGGAGAACACTCTCTCACAATAATAGTTCGACCGTCGGTGTTGGACGCCCCCTCTCTTCTCTTCTTGTGCATTATACCGACAAATATATCGCAAAGAAGAGAAAAAGAGGAGGCGCCCCCATGACAATAGTCGGGATTCCTCCATCAAGAACACACATGAAATTCACACAAGGAGCAACGACACACCGAAAGTCACACACGCATTATACCGATAAAATATCACTAATACATTTATAATGAACTCGAATATACTATCACTAATACATCATCCCGAATAATCCAATTATTAATGCATCATCAAATATTAACTAATACATATCGAATATTAGAATATAAGATCACTAATACAGATCAAATACTATCCAATAATCTAAGTCACTAGCGGTTCCTGAGTCGCAGGTGGTGGACACCCAAAGATAAGGAACAATCACGGGATCATAACTCGGGTGAGATCCCTGAACAATCTGTCACGTATTGTTGAACTGGCGTCCAACGCTGCCATGTAGCGACGAACGTGCTCGTCCTCCTCCCTGACACGGTGACATACCACCTCCACGGGGGGCTGCTCCCTCTGCATCGAAAGTGGCCCACTTGACCGCCACCAAAGAAGCTCCGGTTCGACGATGAGACCTGGATTTATCACCAAGCTCCGAGCCCTGGAAGGTAGTACCTCCTAGTGCCAGGCCAACGGAGTCTAGTCCCAGACATGGCGCCTATCAAACAGGCTCTCGTGGACCACTCGACGATGAGGATGCGGGCCGGGCATCGTCGATGTCAAGACAAATTCCTATGAAAACATTTTATTATCATTTAATCACTTATTTTCCAAAACCCAATAATTTTTCTCTAATCTAACATACATATACTAATTTTTCCTGGGGCTCCTAATTAACTAAAACATAAAACAACTAAAACATAAAAAGCATCATAAAAAAAATCATGTAACGAAATATTAATCTACTTATCCATCTACGTACAATTTTCTTAACACATTGTTTAATGAAAAGATGTTGCATACCAACCACAAAAATTTGCACATTTTTAAACAATGTGTGTGTGTTTGTTTGTGTGTGTTTGTGGCACCGTCGGAGATGGACGTGCCGGGCGGCGGGGTCCTACGCCGAAGATGGATGGGGAGGCTGCTCTCGGGCATCTCCAGTGGTGGCTCTAGGTGGGGCCGAGATGGGATCGGGGAGGGGCGGGCATGCATGGAAAAAATGGCACACAAGGAGGGTCAGCCATGCATGGATGGAGGCAATGGCGGATGGGGAGGGGCGGCCATGCATGGTGGCAATGGCGGACGGGGAGGGTGGCTTCAAGAGTAGAGGGAGAGGAGGGAGGATAGTGTCTCACAGCGGTCTCGGTGGCGAGGTCGAGGCGACGGCGAGGTTGCCCAGAGCGAGCGGGTTTGGGCACGTAGATCTCTGGCGGGAGGCAGCGCAACGGCGAGGTCGAGGGAGAAGAGGCACGCGGCAAGCACCGGCATCCTGTCAGCGTCGGGGCAGGGCGACATCGGGGTAGGGCGGCGTCGGGTGGAATGTGAGAGGTTGGGGAAGAAACGGCAATGTCCTTTAGTCCCGGGTCGTGTATACAACCGGGACTAACGACCCAAATTCCGTGCACCCAAAGTTTTCGGCGACCAAAATTCCGCGCGGGAAGGGACCTTTAGTCCCAGTTCGGAGCACCAACCGGGACTACAGTTGTATTTTCTCTTTTTGTTTTGTTTACTTTTTTAATTTCTGTTTTTATATTTGGAATAATTGTTAGAATATTTATAGTTTTTAATGAATCTTTTTGCTTTAGGTCAAAACAATTACAAATTTTCTATTAGTGCCACTATTTTTCAAATTCAAATAGTTTAAATTTGAATTCATTCGAAATTTGTGAGAAACAGTAATTTGTGAATAACTTTAGTTTAAAATAGTTATTTGAGTGATTGTGTTTCCTTTTGTTTAATATTACTATGTTTTATCATTATGCTAAAGTTAGGAATTTTTAGGATAATTTAAATAGGTCTTTTAATAAAAATCATGTTCTCTTTAACTCTTTTAGTTTTATACCTTCATTTGTTTTAATCAAAATCACCCAACTGAATTCTGAAAAGGTTGAAACTTGGCATGATATCTTCATTTGACCCACATAGAATGTGCTAAAAAGTTGAGTGTGTTACGGGCAAAAATGGATGCACTTTGTGTGCAAAATGGACAATCTCCTTCGAAGTATCGGGATTTCGAACGAAAACTCGTCTGTTACAAAAGGATTTCAATTTTTTTTAAATTATTTCAACTCAAGACTTTATTTGCATTCAATATGAACCATTATAAGCCACATACTAAAAATTCAATCCTATCTAACTTAATTTCTTATTTTTCATGCATTTAATGATTTGTTTTGAGCTAAATGAGCCTGAAATTAAAAAGAACCACAAATGAACTATGAAAAAGTTGAAACTTGGCATGGTATCATAATTTCATCCGCATAGAATGTGTTAAAAAGTTGAGAGCATTACGGCAAAAACTGGATGCACTTCATGTACAAAATGGACAATCTCTTTCGAAGTATCGCGGTTTCGGACGTAAACTCGTCTGCTACAAAAGGATTTCAACTTTTTAACTTATTTCAACTCCAGAGTTTTTGTGCATTCAATATGAACCATTAGAAGCCACATACTAAAATTTCAACCCTATCTAACTTCATTTGCTATTTTTCATGCATTTAATGATTTGTTTTGAGCTAAATGACCTTGTAATAGAAAAGCACCACAAATGAAGTTTGAGAAGGTTGAAACTTGGCATGGTACCATAATTTCACACACATAGCAAGTGGTATACAGTTGAGAGGGTAACAACAAAAACTATCTACACTTTGTGTACAAACTAAACCATCCCGACTACTCACTAGAGAACAAAAGTGATGACGTTGCAGCGTGTCACATCCCAGAGTGGAATCTTGGGGTATAAAACTTTTTCTTCACATGTGTCCCTTCATTTTTGCGTCTTAACCATGGACAATCTTCATCATTTAAAATGATGCTTAGGCCAGTCTTCACTGCGAAGGGAGGAATTTCATCAAAAATTTCATATTCTCTTGACATGCCTATCTTGTCCTCCACTCCCATGATGTTTATTTTCCTAGAAAGAACTATGTGGTGCTTTTGATCATCGTATGATGTATTTGCTTTCTTATCTTTCCTTTTTCTCAGTTTGGTAGACATGTCCATCACATTGAAAACATGCGCCACATCATTGGCTAGAAGGAATGGTTCATCTGTGTGCCCAAGATTTTTGAGATCCACCGTTGTCGTTCTGTACTGTGGGTCTACCATTACCCCTCCTCTAGTCAGATTGGCCCATTTACACCAAAACAAAGGGACCTTCAAATCACCTCCATAGTCAAGTTCCCATATCTCCTCTATGTAACCATAATATATGTCCTTTTCCTTGGTGTTTGCCGCATCATCAAAACGAACACCACTGTTTTGGTTGGTGCTCTTTTTATCTTGGGTGATCGTGTAAAATATATTCCCATTTATCTCATACCCTTGGAAAGTCCGTATTGTCTAAGATGGTCTCTTGGCATTGTCATCTTTAACATTGTCGTCATTCATGAGATGTGTTCGCAACCAACCGCCGAAAGCCTCAATGTGTGTATGTTGAATCCAGGGGTCAGACTTCTCCCGGTTCTTCGAGCGTATAATATCCATGTGTTCCTCGATATATGGGGTGACCAAGGTAGAATTCTATAGAATTGTGTAGTGTGCTTCCGCCCAAGAATGCCCGTTCGTACATATTATTGATTTTGGTCCAAGCGTGCCTTTTCATGTAGTCTCCCCTCATGCCGCTATTGAGGAACACCAATCGACTTAATGTCAGGAATAAAGTCAACAGAAAACTCAATAACCTCCTCTGTTTCATGGACCTTGGAAATGCTTCCTTCTGGCCTAGCACGGTTACGAACATATTTATTTAAGACTCCCATGAACCTCTCAAAGGGGAACATTTATGTAGAAATACAGGACCTAGAATGGCAATCTCTTCGACTAGGTGAACTAGGACGTGTGTCATAATATTCAATAAGAATGGTGGGAACACCAACTCGAAACTGACAAGACATTGGACCAAATCATTATGTAAGCTTGGTAGGATTTTCGAATCAATTACCTTTTGAAAAATTGCATTGAGGAATGAACATATCTTCACAATGGCTAATCGAACATTTTCTGGTAGAAGCCCCTGCTACCTCTTGAGAATGCATTGGTTTTCTCTTGAAGTGAAGGTGTCAATCCATTAGGAGGAACAAGAAAGTCACCAAAGGATGCACCTACACAAATAATCAAACTCTTGCACACAACGCTATAAAGGGGTCGTCAATCCCTTCATGGTTATTTGCAAGGATTAGATCAGATAGAAATAGATGTAATGAGGTTGGAAAGTAAAAGATAACTAAATTGCAGGAAGTGTAGATCTGAAAATATATGATGGAAAATAGAGTCGGGGGCTATGAGAACCTGGCTTAACAGGAATGATAGACTACTCATATCAACAAGGAATTCCTTATTTTTCTGGAGCCCACTCGAAAAGAACTCCAAAGTTAAGCGTGCTTGGCTTGGAGCGATTCTAGGATGGGCGACCGACCGGGAATTTGGTCCCGGGTGCGCACGAGTGAGGACAAAGTGCGCAGGAAAGACTAGTGTTGGTCTGTAGGGCCAGTCTAGATCCCGGCAGGCATAACGGGGTGTTACAATTGGTATCAGAGCCGAGCCTTGCGGTTACACAGGCATGTGCGGGTCAGGTGCACGGGCATGTGGCGCATGGCGTGTGTGGCCCATCGTGGCACACAACATGGCACATGTGCTGGACTGGACGCACATACGTGTGCCAAAAGGGAACGTTCCTGATGGGCCGACGAGGGCGTCGGTTCCTTTGAGTGAGAGTGTATGTGAGAACCTGGCTTAATAGGAATGATAGACTACTCATATCAACAAGGAATTCCTTCTTTTCCGGGAGCCCACTCGAAAAGAACTCCAAAGTTAAGCGTGCTTGGCTTGGAGCGATTCTAGGATGGGTGATCGACTGGGAAGTTAGTCCCGGGTGCGCACAAGTGAGGACAAAGTGCGTAGGAAATACTAGTGTTTGTTTGTGGGGATAGTCTAAATCCCGCCAGGCGTAACGGGGTGTTACAGGGGCCATAGCTTTCACTAGAGGCTTCTCTCTTGATGACAAATATCATGGTCGGTAAACAAATTATTGTCAAGCAATTGATGGAAAAGCGAATAATCATGTAGTTATCCAAGGCAATGATCATGCATATAGGCATCATGTCTGTATGAAGTAGACTGAAACGATTCTGCATCTACTACTATTACTCCACACATGGACCGACTCCTGCCTGCATCTCGAGTATTAAGTTCATGAAGAACAGAGTAACACATTAGGAAAGACGACATCATGTAGAGGGATAAACTCAAGCACTATGATGAAAACCCATCTTGTTACCCTTGATGGCAGCAATACAATACGTGCCTCGCTACCCCTACTATGTCACTAGGTGACGACACCGCAAGATTGAACCCAAAACCAAGCACTTCTCCCATTGCAAGGATTACCAATCTACTTGGCCAAACCAAACCAATAACTCAAAGAGACTTTCAAGGATATGAAATCATGCATATAAGAAATCAAAGAAGATTCAAATAAGATTCATGGATAATCTGAACATAAACTTACAATTCATCGGATCTTGACAAACAACCCACAAAAGAGGATATCAGATAGATCTCCATGAAGATCATGAAGAACATGGTATTGAAGATCAAAGAGAGAGAAGAAGCCATCTAGCTACTAGCTATGGACCCTTAGGTCTATGGTGGACTACTCACGGATAATCGGAGGGGCAATGGAGTTGATGTAGATGCCCTCCGTGATCGAAACCCCCTCTGGCAGATTACCGGAAAAGGCTCCAAGATTGGATCTCTCGGGAACGGAGGCTTCTGACGGTGGAAAATTATTTGCGTGGCTCTTTCTCATGTTGGGGGAATATTTGGGTATTTATAGGCCAAGAATTAGGGTTAGGAGACCTGCCAGGAGGCGACAAGCCTGCTAGGAGCAACCAGGGGGGCCCGCGCCTAGCAGGCTTGTGCGCCCTAGCACCTCCCCTGACGTGCACTCCAAGCTTGGATGACTTGTTTCCTTCTAGAAAAATTCCTTCCGGAGGTTTTATTCCGTTTGGACTCCGTTTAATATTCCATATCTGCAAAACTCAAAAACAAGGAAAAAACAAAAACTTGCACTTGGCTCTAGATTAATAGGTTAGTCTCAAAAATAGTATAAAATAACATATTAATGCATATAAAACATTGAGAACAGATAATATAATAGCATGCCATCATAAAAAAGTATAGATATGTTGGAGACGTATCAGCATCCCCAAGCTTAATGTCTGCTCGTCCTTGAGTAGGTAAATGATAAAAACAATTTTTTTGATGTGGAGTGCTACCTAACATATTTATCCAAGTAATATTCTTTATTGTGGCATGAATATTCATATCTGTAAGACTCAAAACAAAATCTTGGTATTGATATAAAAACAATAACATTTCAAGCATACTAGCAAAGCAATTGTATCTTTTCAAAATATAATGGCAAAAGAAAGTTATCCCTACAATATCATATGGTCTGGCTCTGCTCCATCTTCCCCACACAAAGTATTTATATCATGCACAACCCCGATGAAAAGTCAAGCAATTGTTTTCACACCTTTATTTTCTCAAACTTTTTCAACTCTCATGAAATACATGAGCACGTGCCATGGATATAGAACTATAGGTGGAATAGAATATGGTGGAGGTTGTCAAGGAAAAACGGAGAAGATAGTCTCACATCAACTAGGCGTATCAACGGGCTATGGAGATGCTCATCAATAGATATCAATGTGAGAGAGTAGGGATTTCCATGCAACGGATGGAGTAGAGCTATAAGTGTATGAAAGCTCAAAAGAAACTAAGTGGACGTGCATCATGAAGAAAAATTCCACTAACTATATGAAAGTGACAAAATAGGAGACTCTCCATCATGAAGATCATGGTGCTACTTTGAAGCACAAGCTTGGAAAAAGGTAGTAGCAATGTCCCTTCTATATTTTCTCTCATTTTTTTGGTGGGCATCTAAGGCCTCTTTTATTCATTTTTTTATTTGGGCTTCGCTGGCCTCTTTTATTTTTTCATAAAGTCCGGAATCTCATCCCCATTTGTGAGGGAATCATAGCTTCCATCATCCTTTCCTCACATGGGACATGCTCAATAATGAAAATGATCACACTTTTATTTACTTAGAACTCAAAAAGAAAATTACAGCTCGATACCTATGACAAAATATGACTCTATATTCAATATGGAAGTGACGGTGCATGTCATAAAACGAAACGGTGGAACTTGCATGGCAATATATCTCAAAATGGCTATGGAAATGCCATAATAGGTAGGTATGGCGGCTGTTTTGAGGAAATATATATGGTGGCTGTTTTGAGGAAGATATATGGTGGCTGTTTTGAGGAAGGTATATGGTGCCTGCTTGGAGGAAAGTGTTTGTTGCACCAAAAGTTGCGCGGTACTAGAAAAAATGTGGAAGGGTGAGAGTGCGTATAATCCACGGCCTCAACATTAGTCATAAAGAACTCACATACTTATTGCAAAAGTCTATTGAATAAAGGCATTAAACACATGCTCCTAGGGGGGAGGTTGGTAGGAGTTAACCATCACACCCCCGACCCTCACACAAAGGTCGACAATCTATAAACAACTCATGGTCCAACTTCCTTACATAGCATTTCACCATACGTGCAAGCTATGGGAATCACAAACCTTTACACAAGTATTTTTACCAAATCACAATTTACTTCATAACAGGTCTCTTAACATTACCAACTTTATATCTCAAAACTTTATGCAGGGAGTCAAACTTCTCACAAATACTTAAATCACTTAATATGGAAGTTTTTATTATATACCTTTTGGATGCCTATCATATTAGGACTAAATTCATAACCTAAACCAATTACCATTATGTTTTTAGAAACTCTCAAAATAATATAAGTGAGGTACGAGATTTCAACTATTTCTACAAAACGCAAACACCACCGTGCTCTAAAAGATATAAGTGAAGCATATAGAGCAAAATTGCCCAACTCAAAAGATATAAGTGAAGCACAAAGAGTATTCTAATAAATTCATGAGTCAGCATGTCTATATCAAAAGATGTGTGCCGCAAGGATGATTGTGGTAAACTAACAAGCAAAGACTTATATCATGCAAGACGCTCCAAGCAAAACACATATCATGTGGTGAATAAAAATATAGCCTCAAGTAAATTTCCCGATGGATTGAAGACGAAAGAGGGGATGCCTTCTGGGGCATCCCCAAGATTAGGCTCTTTGACATCCTTGAATATGACTTAGGGTGACTTGGGCATCCCCAAGCTTAGGCTCTTGACACTCCTTATCCCATAGTCCATCCAATCTTTACCCAAAACTTGAAAACTTCACAACACAAAACTTAACAGAAAAATCGTGAGATCCGTTAATATAAGAAAATAAATCACCACTTTAGGTACTGTTGTGAACTCATTATTTATTTACATTGATGTTATAACTACTGTTATCTAACTTCTCCATGGCTCATACCACAAGATACAACCCATAGATTCATGAAAATAGGCAAACAACTCAAAGAAAACAAAATCTATCAAAAATAGAACGTTTTGTAGCAATATGGAAACTTCGTATGCTTTTGTAAATCAAAAAATTATGAACAATCAGGACATCCTGGGACATTTATATATCAATCTGTGTAAACATTTCAGATCAATTCAACGCTCTGAAAAAATTAGAAAATTCCTTGACTGAGCGCAAAAGTTTATGTTTTTCAGCAAAATCAAATAACCAACTACCATAGATCACCCCAAAGGTTTTTCTTGCCTCAAACACTAATTAAAACACCAAAACACAATCACTATAGAAGTAATAATGTGGGAAACACTTAAAAACAAAAACAAAAATAACACCAAAACTAAAATTGGGTTGCCTCCCAACAAGCGCTATTGTTTAACGACCCGCTAGGCAAAACGCAATAGGGATGAATTTAATAGGACAAGGATCCTCAAGATCAAGTACAGGAGGGATCGGTTCCTCCTTTGGCCCCTTATAGTGTATAATCAATTCATCATTATCGGCTTCCCTTTGGGTAAAGGACATGAGCCTTTGTCTAAGAATGAACTATAATCCGTTATTTTGTATAGCAAAATTATCATTGAGTTCAGAAATCTTATCAACCAAAACCTCGGTAGGGACCTTTTTCCTCAAATTTTCATTATAAGGAACTTTATCCGGAGATCATAGTCTCATTATCTCTTCTTGATTAAAAAGGATATCCTCAATAGGGGGACACCCACCGTTAATTTTGTAATTAGAAAAAAATTCACTAGCCTATTTCATGATAAATCTAAACTCGTGGGCTAGGAATATAGTGGCGGCACGCTTAACAGAAGAATGTTGAATATTAGAGAACTCAAGAAAAGTCATATGTATGCAAGGGTGCATATGTAAGAATTTCCTCTCAAGTTCACTTACTAACAAAGATATAGCATCCACAAGACTATTAGTTTTATTGAGAATGGAAACTCCTAAGGTAGGAAGCGTTCCCACACAAGTGAAGAAATCTTGCATAACACCTTTTCCAATGATATTACCACTACCTATGAGGAACCTTTTTGTATGAATGATAGTAGGTTCTTTTTGAGGGTTGTCATTATCAAGGTCATCAAAATTCCCCTCAAGATTATTACTAACTTGTTCATTGGAGGTCTCCTTAGATTCCGACATGGTGGCAAAGCAAGTAATCCAGCACACAAGCAAATGAAATGCAAACGAAAGAAGAGCGAATAAAAAGGCAAATATTTTTGGTACTTTCTGAAAATCGTTTTAGAAGTGGGGGAGAGAGGAAAACGGGAGGAAAATGGCAAATAATGTAAATGCAAGAGACGAGTTTGTGATGGGTACTTGGTAGGCTTGATGTGTATCCTCCCTAGCAATGGCGCCAGAAATCCTTCTTGCGACCTCTTGAGCATGCGTTGGTTTTCCCTTGAAGAGGAAAGGGTGATGCAACGAAGTAGGTAAGTATTTCCCTCAGTTGTTGAGAACCAAGGTGTCAATCCAGTAGGAGGAACAAGCAAGTCACCAATGGATGCACCTACAAAAATAATGAAACTATTGCACCCAACGCTATAAAGGGGTCGCCAATCCCTTAACGGTTATTTGCAAGGATTAGATCTGATAGAGATAGATGTAACGAGTGTGGAAAGTAAAAGTTAAATAAATTGCAGCTAGTGTAGATATGAAAATATATGATGGAAAATACACCCGGGATCATAGGTTTCACTAGAGGCTTCTCTCTTGAAGGAAAATATCATGGTGGGTAAACAAATTACTATCAAGCAATTGATAGAAAAGCGAATAATCATGTAGTTATCCAAGGAAATGATCATGCATATAGGCATCACGTCCCTAACAAGTAGACCAAAATGATTCTTCATCTACTACTATTACTCCACACATCGACCAACTCCTACCTGCATCTAGAGTATTAAGTTGATGAAGAACAGAGTAACGCATTAGGAAAGTTGACATGATGTAGAGGGATAAACTCAAGCAATATGATGAAAACCCCATCTTGTTACCCTTGATGGCAACAATACAATACGTGCCTCGCTACCCCTACTATGTCACTGTGTGAGGACACCGCAAGATTGAACACAAAACAAAGCACTTTTTCCATTGCAAAAATTACTAATCTAGTTGGCCAAACCAAACCAATTACTTGAAGAGACTTGCAAGGATATGAATCATGCATATAAGAAATCAGAGGAGATTCAAATAAGATTCATGGATAATCTAAACATAAACTCAAAATTCGTCGGATCTTGACAAACACACAACAAAAGAGGATTACATCGGATAGATCTCCATGAAGGTCATGAAGAACATGGTATTGAAGATCAAAGAGAGAGAAGAAGCCATCTAACTACTAGCTATGGACCCGTAGGTCTGTGGTGGACTACTCACGCATCATCGGAGGGGCAATGGAGTTGATGTAGGCCTCCATGATCGAAACCCCCTCTAGCATATTACCAGAAAAGGCTCCAAGATTGGATCTCTCGGGAACGGAGGCTTCTGGAGGCGGAAAAGTATTTGCGTGACTCGTTCTGATGTTGGGGTAATATTTGGGTATTTATAGGTCAAGAATTAGGGTTAGGAGACCTACCAGGAGGCGACAAGCTTGCTAGGCGTGGCCAGGGGCCCCATGCCTAGCAGGCTTGTGGCGCCCTGGCACCTCCCCTGACGTGCACTCCAATCTTTGATGACTTGTTTCCTTCTCGAAAAATTCGAGCCGCGGGTTTTATTCCGTTTGGACTCCGTTGAATATTCCATATATGCAAAACTCAAAAACAAGAAAAAACAGAAACTAGCACTTGGCTCTAGATTAATAGGTTAGTCCCAAAAATAATATAAAATGGCATATTAATGCATATAAAACACCCAAAACACATAATATAATAGCATGCCATCATCAAAAATTATAGATACGTTGGAGACGTATCAGCCCCCTCAATGCTACCGGAAGCAATTGCGTCATGATCACGTGGCAGTCATGAGACTTTAGGTTCTGGAATTTTTCTCTACCATATTTATTATTCCCTTTATATCCGCTCTGGGACCTTCATACTGAGTAGGCATTTAAAGAAGATTTCCTTCTCTGCGTTGGTAAGAGCATAGCTAGTAGGACCATTATACTGCTCATGCATGCTGATGATTTCGTTGTTGGTCCTCTCGTGCCTCCGATGTATCTTTTGTCTTCCCATACACGCCCAGGAATCCTAGTAGGTTCACACAAAGATTTTTCATCACGTGCATCACGTCGATTGCAGAGCGGACCTCTAAGACTTTCCAATATTCTAGCTCCTAGAATATAGATTTCTTCTTCCACATGGGTGCGCCTCCCTCAGTGTCAGTCAGAACAAATTGTCCGCAAGGACCCTTTCCAAATATTACTTGTAAATTCTTGACCATATCAAGTATGTCATCACCTGTACGGAGGACAGGCTTCTTCCGATGATCTGCCTCACCTTTGAAATGCTTGCTTTCTTTCATAAGGCATGCTTGGCCGGAATAAATCGTCGATGTCCTAGGTACACATTCTTCTTGCATTTGTCCAAATATATACTTTGGGTATCATCTAAACAGTGCGTGAATGCATGGTATCCCTTGTTTGTCTGTCCTGAAAGGTTACTAAGAGCAGGCCAGTCATTGATGGTTACAAATAGCAATACTCGCATGCCAAATTCCTGATGTTTGTGCTCATCCCACACACGTACACCTTTTTTATTCCATAGTTGTAAAAATTCGTCAAGTAATGGCCTTAGGTACACATCAATGTTGTTTCCGGGTTGCTTAGGGCCTTGGATGAGCACTGGCATCATAATGAACTTCCCCGTCATGCAAAAGTAAGGAGGAAGGTTATAGATACGTAGAGTCATAGGCCATGCGCTATGCTTGCTGCTCTACACCCCGAATGGATTAATGCCATATGCACTTAAACCAAACCATACATTCCTTGGGTCATCTGCAAAGTCCGGCCACTCTCTCTCGATTTTTCTCCACTGCGAGCCATCAGCGGATACTCACAACTTCCCATCTTTCTTACGGTCTTCTTTGTGCCATTGCAACGACTTGGCATGCCCTCTATTTTGGAATAAACATTTCAACCGTGGTATTATAGGAGCATACCACATCACCTTGGCAGGAATCCTCTTCCCGGGACTGATCGTGACTGATCTTATATCGCAATGCATTGCATACCGGGCATGCATCCAAATTCTCGTATTCACTATGGTAGAGGATGTACTCATTAGGGCCTGCATGTATCTACTGCACCTCCAATCCTAGAGGGCGGACAATCTTCTTTGCTTCGTATGTACTGTCGGGCAATTCGTTGTCCTTTGGAAACTTATTCTTCATTATTTTCAGCAACTTTTGAAATGCCTTGTGAGCTACACCATTCCCTGCCTTCCACTAAAGCAATTCAAGTTTGGTACCAAGCTTTGTGTTGTCATCTTCGCAATTTTGGTACAAAGCTTTTTTGTGATCCTCTAACATGCGTTTCAACTTCAACTTCTCCTTTTCATTTTCGCAGTTTCTCTTTGCATGAGCAATGGCCCGACCAAGATCATCAGCGGTCTCATTTGATGCCTCAGCTTCTTCTTCTTCATTCTCCTCCCCCATTGTACTAACATCATATTCAGGATACCTAGGATAGTTAGTTTCATCCTCTTCTTCTTCATTCTCTTCCCTTAGAACCCCTCTTTCTCCGTGCTTGGTCCAACAATTATAGCCGAACATGAAACTCGACGTAAACAGGTGGACGTGAAGCTGTTTTGAGCTAGACTAAGTATTATCATTCTTACACACACCACATCGACAACACATAAAACCATCCCGCTTGTTTGCCTCAGCCGCACGCAAAAAACTCTTCATGCCATTATTGAATTGTGGAGAGCGTCGGTCAACGTACACCCATTGTCGGTTCATGTTCATTACACAACACCGCGAAGACCAAATTAATACAAGTTCATACATAAAGTTCATACACACTTATTCTCATAAAACAACATAAAACTATCTAGCTAAAACATTTTAAATGCAACAAAAAATGCGATCAAAATCGCAACTAAGGTAAAGATTGATCCAACAGCATAATGATACCAAGCCTCTTTATTAATGGCATATTTTCTAATCTTTCTAATATTCAAGCGCATTGCATCCATATTGATCTTGTGATCATCGATGACATCGGCAACGTACAACTCCAATTTTATCTTCTCTTCTTCAACTCTTTTCAATTTTTCTTTCAAATCCTCGTTTTCTTTTTCAACTAAATTTAACTTCTCTATAATAGGGTCGGTTGGCATTTCCGGTTCAACTACCTCCTAGATAAAAATATCTATGTCAACTTGATGGGCATAATCGTCATTAACAGGAAATGCAACAAGTAGTTTTAAAAGAGAATATACCACATCTGAATCGTAAACTGGACGAGGGCCGACGGGTATGGATATCATAACCATGGCACTATATATAACAACAATCATACAAGTAAGAAAACTATGCAAGTAAATATCTAAATCATACAAGTATGATTTTATTTATAAAAATGATAAGAACACAAGAAGAGGCTCACAAAGGTGGTGCCGACAATGGGACGATGCAGTTGATCGACAGTGGTTAGGACGGGGACGGGAAGGCACACTAAGTAAACCACACCTACTTATATGCAAACTAAGGAGTTAATTTGAGATTAAATTTCATATAAATAAAAAAACTACCACATAATCACACCCAAAATTGCAATAATACATGAAAGGACAGAATTGCTAACCCTTTTGAACATTTGGATGAATTGGGGTGCCTCAAATCTTGACAAATCTTTGCAAAAATGGAGGGATGAGCTCGAGCTAGGGGAAGAAACAGATAGGGGTGTTCGAATGGACAAAATAGAGAAATGAGTCGGGCTACACGAAGGGTTTATATAGGGAAAGCTTTGGTCCTGGTTGGTTATACAAACTAGGACTAAAGGTCCATCTATAGTACCGGTTTGTATCACAAACCGGGTCTAAAAGGGCTCGTGGGGGCCTCAAGCTGACAGCAGCCTGCCACCACTTTTTTAGTCTCGGTTTGTGATAGAAATCGGCACTATATGTCCCAAATGAACCGGGACTAATGGGGCCCATACCCCCTGACAACTCCTAGCCGTTGGAACCGGGACTAATGGACACATTAGTCCCGGTCCAAAATAATATCGGGACTAAAGGTAGAAATGGAAGGCTTGTTTTCTACTAGTGTCCCTTGACGGGGAATCGTTGACTCTGTTGGAACAGTTGATCTTCTGATGCTCGTGGTCTTCATCAGTAAGGACGTCAATGCTCGTCGGTGTAGGCTCTTGTCGAGATCTTATTTTTGAGTGAGTTGCCCGGGCTTGTGCTTCATTCATCTTCGGCTATTTGTCTTCATTGATACAGACGCGCGTTTCTGGAGGGTCTTCGAGTGTTTGGTCTACTAGTCTCTCCATAGCCATGTGTGGGAAGTTTTGGGATGGGTCTTGTCCCTACGACTAAGCTCAGAGACTTGCTGCCGAAACGGGTTCTATCATCTGGGAAGGTTTTAGCGGGATTCTAAATAAGCTGACTATCTAGAGTATGGAACAGCCATCTAATCCCCAAGGCGTGAGGCTTGGCAAGTGGGGTGAACTACCTTTGACAAGTAGTTCGCATTATCCAGTCAGGATCACGTCCTTGATTGGACACAAAGGGGCCTAGTAACAAAGCCATGACAGTCATTCCACTCATTCTTAGGCATCTAAAGGGAGTAGGGATGCCAAGCTCTTCACACACCATCAAATTGGTGGAGTGAGAGGTGTTACCAACTTCTCGGTACCTTCCTAGTCAAGAACTGTTAGGTGATTGCTAGGACAAGGGGTCTTTAATCCTCTTGCACTACAGGAATCAGGCAATTTGCCATCCGTCATGGCAGACGGCAAAGGCATGGACGGAGGATGGCAAAGGGCTTTGCCAACCGCCAGCAATTGGCAAAGGGTCATCTGAATAAGCTACGATAAAGGCTTTTTTGTCGTCTGCTGGCAGTTGAAAAAGAACTTTGTGCCTTTGCCGTTAGCTGGCTGATGGCAAAGACACTGTACGGCAAAGGGATGGGGTTAGCCACGTTAGGAGGCTAACGACATGCCTTGCCATCCGTCCGCCGATGGCAAAGGCTGCATGCTCTTTGTCGTCTGCCAGCAGATAGCAAAGGCTGAAGGCTCTTTGCCATCTGCTAGCAAACGGCAAAGAGACCAAATAGGGCAGCCGAGTGCTTCCCAGGTTGATCAAGTAGCTGCCACGTGGCCTCTTTGCCATCAGCCAGCGGATGGCAAAGCGCTTTGCCATCTGCCAGCGGATGGCAAAGTGCCTATATTGCCCCATTTAATTTTGTTTTTTCTTATATCAATTCACTTTCATAGAAAATCAAACACACACACACACACACACACACACACACACACACACATATATATATATATATGACCAATGTAGCATATTCAACACATATTATCAATAATCATGAACACATATATATCCAACACATATCCATGAACACATATCCAACACATGTTACCAATAGTAGCAAGTTTCATCCATACATATTCATAGTTTCATCAATATTACATAGTTTCATCCATAGGTAGCAAGTTTCACAAAGTCAAAACAAAAACGAAACACAAGCACTCCATCAACTCAGGCTTCCGTGATCTGAAGCAAATCTGCAAAATGAGAAAGAAGAAAGTTAGAAGAAGAAGATTATTATGATGCAACTAAAATGTTTGAGCTAGCTAATCATACTAAGTCATTTTGATGTAACTAGTAAGTATGCATGTGCAACGCGCGTCTTGAACGTTGATCAACTGAGTTAACATGGTATAAAATTAAAATAATTCTTGAAAATATAAATCAAATGAATGCGAAAAATCATAGTTGACATAATACATGTAAATAAAAGATAACTACTAACATTAGGAAAACAATTAAATCCACTTCACATGAAATCTATTTCAATAAAACATTGTGGTTTGGCGAAGTATGCATGGATGATCCAAGTAACTATTAACATGCATAGAAAATAATATTTACTTATATGAACCTTCCACCCTTTATCGTTGTGTCCATGCTTACTGACGTCAACATTTTTTAGTCTAATTTCTGAAAATGAAATATATATTTGAAATAAAATTATCAATAGCCATATGAAATATGTATATAGTTTTTTTCGCCAACTGCTGGATGCAAGCACGCAGCCGTTTGTGTGAAGGGGATTCACTCGTTTTTTCTAGACGGGCGTGTATTTCTTCACGACTCGTTTTTTCTAGACGGGCGTGTATTTCTTCACGAGTGAGCCGCTTCCAGACCAACGTAGGCTCGGACGGGCATTTGCTTCTTGACACTTGACACTTCTCTCACCCGCACAACGCACAACAGCCTTATTTAGAAGAGAAAACATCTAGTTATCATAAAAGGAATCCAGTCCTGTTACCGCAGAGCTGCCACTCTGCCCACCTCACAACCTCGCACATTTCGCTTCTCCCTACCGCCTCCTCTTCTCACCATGGCTTGCCCTCGACATTCTCTCCCCACCACAACCCCCTCCCTCCCCCGGCCTCGCCCTACAACCAACGATCCCGGCCTCCCCTGGATCGACGCTGCTGCCAGTGTCCAACCTCGGTGACGACGCCAACCTGACCCGGCGCAACTCCTAGCCATGGCGACCTAGAACCCCAAGGTATAGAAGCCCGCTACCCTTGCCAAGTTGTAGCCCAAGCCCGCCACACCTGCTCAGGATGGTAAGTATAGGTCTTAGGTCTCACTTCCATATATCAGAACAAGTTATCTGAAGTACTAACTTTATGTGAAGAAATTACAGCTTATAAGGTTTGCTTGTGCAGTCCTTGTGTTCTTTGTAGCCAAGATTTTCATTTTAGAAGCCTGCTAATCTGCTATATCGTTATAATGGAATTCCGTACCTGATTTGGATGAAGCAAAACTGAAGGGTGCTTATTACTCGAGCTAAGTACTGGGTGAATTACATTATTTTAATTGAAGCATTTTTCTTATATTACAAGGACAACAACTGAAATTGAAATGTTATTTCAAATTTGTACTTACACTTCTATGTCAATTAATGTAATGGGGCAAACATTTTATTCATTGTATGTGCATGCGACATAGTATAGGTTGTTGAATGTTTTAGTGAATCTGGTACCCAGGAAAAAGAGCTGGATGTACTCAATATTTGTCCCTTCTCCACTAGACACCAACAGGGGGATTCCATATGGTACAGAACTCAAAGGTCTAGATGATGACAGAGGAACCAAAAGTCTACCAAAGGATGCTTCAAAGTCTCATTTTAAAAGGTCAGCATGTTGATGTTCCTTTTCCTATCTCATCTTGTCAGTCTGATGTTTGAAATATCACAGGATTATTGTTTAGACGCACCTGTTATCTAAGTTAGTTCCTGCTGACACACTCAGGCAGTACAAGTCTCACAAAAAATGTAATTACCAACATACTACCAAGATGTAGATTAAGTTGGCACTAACATTTATTTAAGTTGATTCCAGTGTAACAATGAAAAACTTCTCGAGAATCCATACTGGCTATTATAAAATTTGTGTTATTACTTTATAACCATATAAAGAGATAGAGTGGGGTCTAAATTTAGGTTATTACTACATCAAAATCATATAAAATTTAACAGGGTCACTACTTTTTAGAAGATAATTGGTTGTGCTTCTAGTGAACTGGCAGTTCAAATCAGAAGCAAAGGTCCAGTGGCTCATTGTATCAACCAATCCCGAATTACTAGCTAAATGTTCTAGAATTTACAATATACCGAAGTAGTAGAAAAAACTCAATTTTTATTTTAGATTGAGTTGTGATTTTAACAGAGTGATATTCAGAGGACCCAAACATCATTGTAGTTGTGCCCGAATTACTGGCTTCCAATGCTATCACACAAAAGTTAAATGCATTTGCTTATTTTAGTGGTAGTCACCGGAAAGGGGCTTTCTAGTTGGATGTCTACAAGACCAAATATCATTCTAGAATTATTTTTTTGGTTTGTCTCAGATGTCAACTATCAAGACTATCATCTCTGAACTATCAACCGAGGGTGTTCAAAACTTGACTTGGAAACAGAGTAAAGACTATCACCTCCGACCTAATGGGGGAACTTCTCGAGCCGGTCGACGCGGCCATCGCCGGCCATCTCCACCCTCAGCATTTCCGCCATGGCCGGCGGCGTCAGCGCCGGCAGCTTGCTACTCCCATGGCATAGCACAATGCGGAAGGCGGACACCGCACAACGCGGAAGACGCTACTATTGTTCCACTCCATGCTAATAATCCTCTATTGGTTTAAAGACTGTGTTGGTGTTAATTCTGCTTGACTGACATGGATGTAATCAAAGAATTCACTACTAATCTTGTAAGAGCTATATACCTTCACCATTGGGGATAGCATCAAGGCGCTTAAAATACTGCAAGAAAAAGGTTGATCCTGTCTCACACAGACTCCCCGGCTATTTTCCAGCTCCAGAAGAGTGTGAGCTTATCGTTCTGTATGCAGAATATCAGAGTGAGCAACGAGTTGTCCTTGCGTGGTAGTAATAATGAACAATTTAAGACGATAAACCTCAATTCCCGAACAACACTAGTAGTTATCTAATAATAATAATGATAGTTGAGAATCAGCTGATGTTCAAAGGAAATTTGTTGGTTTTTTGTATAGGTAAAGAATATATGCGTCGCTCAGGAAAGGAGAATGAGGAAGAAACCTTCCAACATTCGAAGCACCTGCCGGTATTAGTCCTTATTGAAATATCCAAACATCTTTTATTTGTGAATGGAGAGGGAGTACTAAAGCTTTTTCATCCAATTCATCCATCCATGGAGCGATCTAACTAGTCTAGGTCATGGATAACGACCACCTAGCACGTTACAACTAAGCCATTAGTGGCCAATCCCATTAAGTAGAAATTCAGCTACCATTAGAAACCATAGAACAGAAGCACAATCCATAGCTAACTACAAAATACAGGAAAGGCAACTCTGCATGATCCATAGCTAACCACAGAACAGAAGTACAGCTGGAAGCTCTAGGAACCCAGTAAGACATGGCATCAGTAGCTAATAATGACCATCGACACAACCATTACATACAACCAGAAACTTTAGGAACACCTGAAAATGGAGGCTAGAGGACCAGGCCGTTAATAGCAAACCCCAGCCAGCATTAATACAAACACGCTAGCACAGCAATTGGGCAAACATTCAGCAGTCATATAAACAAGCCACGCAACGGCGCCATATCTAGCCACGGGCTCGTTGTCCGTGCCACCTGGAGCACAAGAGGGAGAAGGGGATGAAGAATCGAGGGATTACCAAGGCAGACACGAAGCGGGAATGGCTACCGCCACCACCGTGGGACCAGAAGGCGTCGTAGCGGAGGAAGCCCACACCGAGTAAGCGAGGCGGGGGCGCCGAAGCTCAGGAGGAGGAGTGGGATACGGCCACCGCACTGCCGCACCGGCAAGCTAGGGTTTGCCTCGGGGCTGCGTGCGGGGTCGGGAGGCCGGGGCGGAGGCGGCGAATCGGTAGAGGGGGGCGAGGGGGAGCCGGGCCAGTGAGCTGCAGCGCGAGAAGGCGCCAGAGCTGGCCGGAATCGGCCAGCGACGGCGGCGGCAGAGGGGTGATCGGGAGGAGCATGTGCCGCGTGCGTGGGGGGCGGGAGCAAGAGCGAGAGGTTTTTTTTGAGGGGTAGCTAGAGCGAGAGGCGTGGCCGTGTATGGGAGGGCGTTTCTGATCTTTTCCTCAATCGGCTCCTCGACAGCAGGACCTTTTTCCTGCTTGTCTTTTTCACATACATGTGCAAACTCAACTACTCATCATCAACCGAGGTAACAAAGAATCTTTTCCGATCCGTCTCTCCAGACATAAACTCAAGGACCTCCATCTTTTTTGACGACCTCTCATACGTTACGAAATTATCCGATCAGCGAGCGGACAAGAGGAAAGAAAAAACTGACCTCTTTGCTGTCCGCTGGCAGAGGGCAAATAAGTGGGGTTAGTGGTCCATTAAGCGTCGTCGTCCACTAGACCCCACCCACCTCTTTGTCGTCAAAGATTCTTTGCCATCCGCTGGCAGATGGCAAAGAGGTGGGTTGATAGGCCATTTCAGCAACGGCATCCACTGGACCCCGCCAACCTCTTTGTCGTCTGCCAGCGGACGGCAAAGACTCTTTGCCATTTGCGTGCAGATGGCAAATAATTGGCTGATGGAAATTAGGTTCGTTGTCGTCCGTCAGTTCTTTGCCGTTTGTTTTCCTTTGGCAGACAACAAAGACGTTCTTTGCCATCCGTTGGCAGACGGCAAAGAAATGACTGATGGCAAATTCTCTGTTGCCAGTAGTGTTGGTGTCCAAGGGCTTCATCATGCTTGGATGTTGATGCTTCTTGATATACTAGTTGACATAGCCGACAGAGGAGCGGTGATTGACTTCTCTTGCTTCTTGTTTGTTGTCGTGCTTTCTCAACCATAGTGGCTCTTCAACTTGCTTGGGAAGGAATGTCTCCGGCTGTAGGGTTGGTGCTTCAAGGGGTCCAACTTTTTCAAGGAAAAACCTTACACTTGAGAAGTAAGACAGTTGGTGCTTCTGGGTTATCCAAATAGGACTAAGGTGTTCCTTCTCTTATTGGGTAAATAAGTATGTCATTCATGAGGAAAACAATGTATTTCCCTAAGTATCACACAAGCACATTACTCGTGGTATATGTGAGAGGAGCGGGCATTAGCTCTGTACGGTCACTTGTCCAGAGGTTTGTGGTCCATCATAGTCTAGTTCTTCGTGTCCACCTTCCTTAGGGTCAGGATTGGTGGGGGTCCAGGTGAAGTATTCGCCATAGTCTAGTGACTGAGAGTCAGAGCCTATGGTCATACTCCGACCGTGTTAGGGCTCGATGAAGCTTAGGGGGTTTCAAGGAGCTTAGGATGTGAGTGGACGTCTATCATCTTATCCTTGAGCACAATTCTTAGATGCCAATAGTCTTACCTCTTACTCTAGACAAAATCATCGTATATCAACAAAGGTATCCTCTCATATAAGACATTTCAACACTAGACATGCTACTCTTATCACATATTTAAGAGAAGGACGACCAATACTCTCATGGATACTCTAGCCATACATTTACATCCCTACGTGAAAATCCTCGGGATAGCATACAAGCTGCTAAGCTTGAACTTGACACTATAATCCAAGTGCCCTACTAACCTATCCAAGGTCTAAGGTATTGCATTACTATTCTAAGGAGATAGGTAATAAACCAATCCAAGATCTTGTTTCTTTCCTACGAATCCAATTAATCTATCCACGAATAGCATCCACTATTACATGATTCGTTACTGCTACAAATCCAGCATTGATGGTGTCCCACATAATCTCCTAGAGTTCATATATCATTGCAAGGACTATTATCACAGTATATCCATGAACTTATAATCTCATGACCAACTAAACTCCAAGGTCGAGCTTATATAGATCCTACCATCATCTAATTCCTTCTACTTATCATCCACCTAGAAACATGATATCATGATCAAGATCATATGACTTAATCCAAGTTACTCAGAAGCATGTAGTCTTGATTAAAACCAGCACACTCTATTAGGATTACCTATTTAAATAAAAATCTCATGTCCACTGAGAATTCCTACTTGTTCCTCTAAGAATCTCAGCTCGTGAGCATAATTGTCCTACTAAATCCAATTTGCTCAAGGGAGAACTAAGTTACGCTACCCTATCAACTTGATCCATCAATCTCCCGATCATCCTGAAAATCTCGCAATCCATCAATAGGTCTCAACCACTTTCTGAAGATATCTACTCTAGCCTCATTAAAGGATTAGTCCACTAATAATTTATCCTGAAGATGATCTATCCCATGGCATCATTATATCAAGTGCTAGCTTAAGGATGAAAGATGTTTGTTCACTATGATCACTAGTCCCATAATGGACCCAGTGGTAAGCAGGGGTTATTGATGATCATTAGGCGATCTGGCAAATTCATGTATTAAACACGTGATCAGAGGTTTGAGCTATGGGAGCTTGTGAGGTCTATGTTGGGCTAGGGATTGGTTTCCAATCTTGATGGAAAAGTATAGCTCTATGGGGTTGCATCTGGTTGAGTACGTTGTAGTCATAGTCTTCAACGCTAGCTTTCTGACGAGGTGGATACTTGGTGCATCTTGTCTTATCGGTCTTTAGTTGACGAGAGGGGGAAGAAGGAAAGTAGCATAGAGGAGAGTGCCTAAGGGGGTGGTATAGTGCAAGTGCAATCAAGCAAGTGCCAAAAAGGCCAAACACAAATATCAACATAAGGTAGGTGATATAGTCGTGCACTTGTTGCCTACGGCAAAAGTGTGACTTACTCCAAAGCACAAACAAGCAAAACAAGCAACACACATCATGGTTCCATTTGAACCATCATACGGACTCAACTTCCCATAGAGGACACACGACCTATCCAACTCTAGGGGTCCTCGAACTCAGTGGTCATGCTTGCTTCGTGTCTTGGAGATGAGTCCGCTCGGTCGTCTGGGTTTTCTTTAGGTGTTGCTATGTATCTGGTTGTTGTTCGTCGAAACGATCCGGGTTGTGCCTGAAAGTGCTTGACAGCTTCGCGTTTGTTGAGTTGATGATGAAGGTGGTTCCTCATGGCTGTCGTTGATGGGGCTTATGGTGTCTTTGTAATTGTGCCAATGCATTCTTGTCATTCAAGGTGTCGAGAGTTCCAAGTGGGCAATCCTTTATTGTCGGCGTTCTGGGAACGGGCATACCCAGTCCTGCCTGCCTGCGGCCCAGGATATGGCCCACTTCTTCGGCCAGGAGTGCCCTGGCACGGCACTACTCAAGACAAGGCCATCACGAGGACCCTGAGCTCGCGAGGAAGGACAGGATCAAGACCAATAAGGATGGGCCTCCTCAGCCCCCTCCTGAGCAGCGGAGATCTCTATGCAAGGCCCGGCCTTAGTAGTCAAGGGTGACGCAAGGAAGGACAGGCACGTGCCAGCCCACCAGGCGGCATAGTTTCCTTTTTGGTGCAAAGGGAGAAAGGACGTACGTGGGTTCCCAAAGCACCGCCCAAAGGTTACCCTTTTGGTGCAACAAGACCACAACAATGAGCCCGCAGGGTGGGTGTCATCGCCGAGCCCACCACTGCATCACCATCAGCTGCTTTGTAGGCGAAGCCCGCCTTTGGACAGGGTGCGGATGTACTCATGTCCCCCTTCAAAATTGGCCGTTGTGGGATTCCCTCCCGCCATTGAGATAAAGGAGGAGGACCCGGGCGACTGCTATATATAGAAGCTAGATCACACCGTAGAGGGGATCTGATCCATCCAACACTTAGCCACTCAACACACCACCGCAAGGCAGATAGCCAAGAACAATCCTTGAGCCCCCTTGCAAGGCTCAAGCTCACTGTACTAGTTCATCCACCAAAACCTCTACGAGAGGCAATCCACCAAATCAATAGTAGGGTATTACGCTTCACAGCGACTCGAACCTGGGTAAACTGTCTTCTTCATCTTCTTCCTGGTCATCGAACGAGTTTGCCATTGTGACCATCAAGTAGCAAGTTAGGTTGGGTGAGGCCGCAAGAAACCTTCGCACACGCCCCTGTGTTCGAACCTTGAGGGTTTTGCGGAGCCCGAAATCTAACATTTGGCACGCCAGGTAGGGGCATGTCGGAGTCTGCTTCGAGCCTCGCTCTTCCCCGATCCACCACTCTAATGGCCGATGCCCAACGAGCTTCTCCCGGCTATGGCAGACCAGCTTCCGTTGACTCCATCGCCTTTGCTGGAGGCTCGCGCCTCAGTGGCATAGTGCTGGGCGGGTAATATCAGGCCGCCAGCATCTCCTCTGGCATCGCCGCCCCTCGCGCCTCCCAAGCGCACGACGAGAGGATGACACCTTCAGCATCTGGGTCACATTGCTCCTACGTGGGGGTGCTAGACGCGCATGACGTGCTACTGCTGGCAAGCGAGGTGCTCTGCCACCGCCCAATGCTCGTGGGCTCCAATGCATGGGCCGACCACATCACGGAGCTGGTCACCGTCGCGTGGGGAGCTGCGGGCCCTAACTCTTCATCAAGCACAGGGGCTTGTTTGTCGCGCTTGTCCCTCGACCCACCATTGGCGTGCCTCGTCATCCCCGGGCGAGCCCGGTCGGGGCCCTTCGCACTCCGTGCTCCTCCTCATGTGGATTCTGGTAACTGATCTCTGGGCATAGTCAAGCCACGATGATCGGGCTCGCGAAGGAGACAACGATGCACCCCCCACATGGGCCGACACGCGTCCCCGCGACCAAGTGGATCTTCAGCAACCCGTATTGACCAAATGGGAGCGTGCCATCCTACGTAGGGAGCATATGGTGCAGGCATCTAGGCAAACAAGCAACAACGGTGAAGGCGCATCGGATCATCGAGGAAGCAACCCACGTCAGGAGGCGCACACCCCACCAGGCGGCGGCAGAGGTAGGCAACTTCACTCTAAGGATTGATGAAGGAGAGTCTATGGGCTACGATCGCAGGGCAGCGCCCCGCCACCGCATGGGGGGACCTTCCCTGGCATCTCACGGGATGGCTCAGGAGGAGAACTGGGCCCTTATGTGGAGCCCTACATATGATGCTACGTTGTGCCCAGGTAAGACGGCACAGATCAGACGCCTACCGCGGGCGCCAGCACCCCGCAAGGGTAGGGGAAGCCCCCTACGCTCTCCCTGAGCCGGGCTTGGGGGCTTCCCCCAAAGAAGTACCAAGTGCGGACAACGCGAGCCGAAGAAGGAGGGAGGATGCCACTAGACCCGTGGGGGCGCGGCGTGTGCTGCCGACCCCGCAAGCATCACCAAGAAAGACCCCGGGGTGTCAGGGATAACACCCTGGGCGAAAGGGCATCAAGACACACTTAATGCGGGCCACCCGCGGCAACTGGAACATCGGCACAGCCTCGGGAGGCCGGGCCTCATGAGGCTCCCGAGCCAGCGCACAATCGTCACTCAAACACCTCATGAGGCGGCTTCATCGAGAAAACACCCTCACGACTGTGCTGGATGCATTGTACTCATGTTTGGGCCATGGGAGCGTAATCCTACGGCTATGCAGGGAACAATGCATTTGGGTTCAGGTCATAGGGGCGCACAACTGAGTAGAAATGCATGAGATGGCTCTTGGCGGAGTTGGGACCTACCGGGACCGGTGCCCGGGGGCTTGCCCAACCATCTACGGCCATGACACTCTCACATAATAATGCACGGGCTGTATAAGCCCGGAGCCCCCCAAGGACGCGGAGGGGTTCCCACCCATGCAATGTGGCAGCCACAGCTCTGTGCTAGCAGAGGAGTCAACACTGCCTATAAATGGCTATGCCCATGCAACATGGATGCCCTATGCTTAGCGTTGGGGGAAGACAAAGACTAGCCTAGGCGCCGGACGCGGAATTTCCTTGCGTTCATTTTGTGTTCGAGTTGCCAACTTTTGAAACATAGTTTGAAGAGCTCAGAGCTCTAAATTTAACAGAAAAGGGGTGGAGACTTTTCTCTTGTTTCTTTCTCTTTTACCAATCTTGAGTTCCGTTTCTTCTGGATCGGTGTTTTATGAGAGGCCGCATGTTGCGGCCCTCTCTGGGGAACCTCGGATCTAGATAGCGAGGCCCTGTCACCTCAGGGACTCGCTGCTTTTGAGGACTAACCCCCGCCCAGGGGCTCCGACCATAGCGCGGTGTCGCAGCACGGAGTCTTAGGGGGCCCCAGTGCTTGGTTCTCCCGAGGGAGAACCCAAGAGAGTGTAATGGGGGTGCTTGAGTGTCAAAGAGGGCCCCTGAGCAGTGCGCCTCAGGAGCCTTATTGGTCATAAAGCCACTTGGCAGCCTCGATGTCGTCCTTGGTGATCCGGCCGACATCGAGGGTGTTGGGGCCTCACCTCATGGTTGCGTCCTTGGTGATCCGGTCGTATACAACGATAGTAGGGAAATGTGCGGGACTGGGACTCGTCGATGTAGAGCTACTTGAGTGTCAAAGGGGGCTCCTGAGCAGTACACCTTAGGAGCCTTACCGATCATAAAGCCACTTGGCAGCCTCGATGCCGTCGTTGGTGATCCGGCCGACATCGAGGGTGTCGAAGCCTCACCTCGTGGTTGTGACCTTGGCCAGTTGTAAACTATGGTGGTAGGGAAATGCGCGGGACTGGGACCTGCAGACACAGAGCGCTGAAAAGGCCCCCAGCGCGCGTCATCCATAAGCAAGGAAGAAGCACCCTATGCAGAGTAGCGGAGTATCTGGACAACCCAGCCATGCCACGAGGTCATCCACAGCCCACAAGCTAAGTACACTACCGAATCAAACATGAGTTTCCAGATCTAATGATGCCCGAAGGGTGGGGCGATGTTTATACGCCCCAATTTGAGGACATAGGTACTACGGGCCAACTACGCGCGATTACTGACACCTCAAGGGCCCGGGCGGCAGGGAAGGCAACATGACAATGAAGGACTGACGGCGATGGGTTCCTAGGCCATGGGCCTGGGGCTGGCAACCGTGAGCTACCCCTTAGGAGCGGGGACTTCGTGAAGACCCGACTAACTATCGTCATCAGGCCTTATCAACAGAGGCGCCAAGCTGGCATGAGAAAACTAAATTGCACGGCTATCAGCGGCCGACAGTGAATCAAGGGAGAGAAGCAAGAACACAGGTAATGTGCAAAAGGTTAATGCCCATGGGTGCAAGTTTGTCTTAAGCTATTATAGGTACCAGGAGGAAGAAGCAGTAGGGATCTAGGCGAAGGAGTCGTTGTCCGAGTCGATGGCTACCATGGCATCGGAGCCGCCTTCTCCCCCATGAAGGGGCGCCCGGATGAACGGCACGACCAGGGCGTCCACGTGCGGGCACACCCCGTCCCGGAGAGGCCTCAGGAGCCCCTGCGACACCTGCTCCACCACACGCTGGAGGTCAAGCTGCGGGACAAGGAGGCGCAAGTTGGAGAAGACATGCGTCGACGCAAGCTCTAGGACATGCCGTGCATCGGCCTCACTGTCCGCATTCACGCGGGAGACGTCGGTCTCCAGTGCCTCCACCACCTGGCAGAAGAAGTCGAGGTAGCCCACATCGCCCTGCATGTTGGGGAGGGCGAGGGCACCCCCGATGAACTGTTCGATCGTGTCGTACGCACGGCGAGCGATGTCGAGGTACTGCTTGGCCCGCTGGGACTCCAGCATCTTGGCATAGGCTGCCTCGTTCCACGCGGCCTACATGGCGTCAACCGGTTCTTGGACCTGGGCTTGGAGAGCCACTAGTTCCGCCCTCTCCTCCGCCTCACCATTGACGGCAGCCTGGAAGGCAGTGTTGGCGGTCGCCAGCTAGGCGTGTAGCGCATCCGCCTCTTCCTAAAGCTCGCCGTGCTTGCGTTTCTTGGCCGTCGATGCCCTAGAAGAAGGAGACAGTCAAGCCCAATACATTGGACGTGTCAAGCAAAGAAAGAGGGAGGCGATGGAACAGTCACTCCCTCACCATGGTGCAGTGCTCGTGAATACCTGTCGGCTATGATGGCCCCCCACCGCTGCCTCCGGAGGAAAGTGAGGGGGCCGGCAGCCCCGCACGCCCCTGCATCGGCGGCGCTTCCACCAAACGCCATGAAGGACGAGAGAAGCCGAGGAGAGGAAGAAGGTTTTGTCTGGAGTTGCGGGAGTAGGCGGACGCTTCGATATGGCTAGGATCCGTCGCGAGGGGGCAGATTTATAGGTGGAATCAAGGCCACGAAGCATCATGGGAGAGCACGCGACGTGCGCCCCTCGGGCCCCGAGGGACCCAACTTGGTCTATGCATGACTCTACCACATGTCGCCTCGCCTGATGTTGTCGGGTCACATCCATGTGGCCCGAGAGCTAGAAGCCCAAGGAATCGACATCATTCAAGGAAAGGTAATAATAGTCGGCGCTGACGCAGGCGTCACGTCGGTTTGACTTGGGCGATTCCTGATGCCTACGGGGAGCGGGGGCATCACCATACGGGTGGCTGACACATGTAGATCTTGGACCACAAGCGTTTGGGGCCTGCGACGCTTCGGGCCATCGTCAAAGCTTCGCTCTGAAGCCATCTCAAGCGTGCCTTGGGCCCAGGGGCTACTATCGGCGTTCTGGGAACGGGGGTACCCAGTCCTGCTTGCCTGCGGCCCAGAACATGGCCCACTTCGTCAGCCAGGCATGCCCTGGCGTGACACTACTCAAGACAAGGCCATCGCAAGGACCCTGGGCTCGCGAGGAAGGAAAAAATCAAGACCTACAAGGATGGGCCTTCTCAACCCCCTCCTGAGCAGCGGAGATCTCTATGCAAGGCCCGGCCTCAGGAGTCAAGGGTGATGCAAGGAAGGACAGGCCTGCGCCAACGCGCTAGGAGGCACAATGTCCTCTTAGGTGAAAAGGGTTCATGGACGTACGCAGGTTCCCAAAGTGTCGCCCAAAGGTTTCCCTTCTAGTGCAACAAGACCACGACCACAAGCCCTGCAGGGCGGACATCATCACCGAGCCCACCACTGCATCACCATCAGATGCTTTGTAGGCGAAGACCGCCTTTGGACAGGACGCGAATGTTCTCCTGTCCTCCTTCAAAATTGGCCTTTGTGGGATTCCCTCCCGCCATTGAGATAAGGGAGGAGGACCCGGTCCACCGCTATATATAGAAGCTAGGTCACACCGTAGAGGGAATCCGATCCAATCCAACACTTAGCGACTCAACACACCACGGCAAGGCAGAGAGCCAAGAACACTCCTTGAGCCCCCTCGCGAGGTTCAAGCTCACTGTACCAGTTCATCCACCAAAACCTCTATGAGAGGACATCCACCAAAGCAGGAGTAGGGTATAATGCTTTGAAGTGGCCCAAACCTGGGTAAACAGGTGTGTTCATCTGCTTCCTCGTCATCGAATGTGTTTGCTGTTGTGACCATGGAGTAGCGAGTTAGGTTGGGTGAGGCCGCAAGCAACCTTTGCACACGCACCTCTGCTCAAACCTTGAGGGTTTTACAGAGCCCAAAATCCAAAATTTATGCAGTGACATCAACAAGGCATGATAGAGTTATAATATGTCGGTTATGTTGATGATAATATCGACACCGAGAGCGGGGTATGAAGAGAACCGTTTTTCCTGCTCACCATAGTGAGGTGGACCAAATGGCGAGGTTCTCATCCACCGGTGGTTGCCGACACAATAACGGTAGGGACATGGTCGCTCCATTAGCGATGCATATCATGATTTTGCATTCTTATGCCCTGATCATCATAGGACAAGGTTGCATCATCCTGGGGTAGTGTCGAGGGTGTCACCATCTTCCTAGTCTTGATGCCTTGATCCTTCGAGAAGGTATGTTCTCCTCGTATCTCCTTGTCTAGTGTCAGCAACTTGTGTCCAAGATATGTGGGCTAATGTCTAGCAAGGTGGCTCCCTTCAAGGTTACCCACAAGGATTACAAGGAATCCCATGGTCAAGGGTACAAGGGTAGTAACGACCATTTGCGAAGTTTTGAAAAGCAGATGAGGAGAGCTAAGAGAAAAAAGGTGGAAGTGCTAAGGCAAAAACATTTGCTTCCTTTTAAATTTTAGGAGAGGTGAGAATTATAGTGGTTTTGTAAGTAATTTTGAAGGGTCTGGATAAATAGTTTTGTCCTAACTAACGTCCATGCTAACTAAGGGCTTTCTACAGTCAGGATATCTGTGATACCAGCTCTGTGGGGACCCCAAATCATAAGTCGTGATCACCGAATGCAAGGGTACAGTGATCCCAAAGATCAATGCTCACTGAACACACAGAAGCTGAATAACAAGAGTCTTATATTATTTACGAACCATTTTACTCAATTATGGCCCTTGCGGACAAGTCCTCATATGATTGTAATGGAAAAAATCTTCAATGATAGTGTGAACCCAATGCCATCCGCCTTAACCCTATAGGCATTCTTACTGGGAAGCGTCCTAGCTCACACGTACGTCACCATCGAACTCTTCTCCATGTTCTTGCTCTCATGCCTGGCCAATAAAATAACAAGTGGCAAGCCAATGAGTACTTTGAACGTACTCGCAAGCAACCCGTGTTTGGAACGAGGCAATGACAATGCATGATATAGCACTAATAGGTTATTTTTCATAAAGCTAATTTTTAATGCAGTGACATGCTCAAATAACTTGTGTAAGCATGCATAAAAACTTGGTAGATATCCATATGAACAAGTTACAGATATCATCATAAGCATGGGTTGAATATCTGATATTCGTTCATCACATCAAGTCATTAGACTTATCTCAAGTATCATCATTGCGTCATCCGCACATGCACACACAACAAGTTTGTGAAAACATCTCACCGTAGTTTAAGCAGCACCACCCAACTGTCCTTGACCATTGACGCGGCTATTCGAATAGTTTTACACTCTACAGAGGTTGCACACTTTACCAACAAGCCTCGGGGAACTTCCGTGTCATCCTCAACTTGCAGTATATTACGTACCCAAGGTAAGCACCCGAACAATGCCTTTCCCCTAGCGATAATAAACAAAGAGTCCACTCGTTGGTGCCATTCCTCATGATATACATCACACGCATCATCCATGAGGGCACGCATCGGTATGCCCGGTGCCTATGAAGGCAATGCATGATCGTCCATTCTGGTACGACCACGTATCGAGAGTAACCACTTCACTCCTGACACTAATAATGCGGGCTCTATGCTAGTACCCACCAAGGTAATCAACAAAGCCCCATCCCATAAGGGGTATCGTGGTTGTACATGCAAGGTTGGGACGGTCGACAAATCTTTAATCTCTCTGTTTTCAAAAACACACACACAACGTGCTTCGGTACACCACTTCTTTCTCAAGTGGTTACCTAGCACACCATCATCTCCCTCGGGCATTAGTGGCACACGACGGTTTTTATGAAAAGTCTTTGAAATCACTTTGTTTCCATCACCATGCATATTCCCATCCCACTTGCGTAGCATCTAGTAGCAACCTATCTACTCCCACCCGCACAACCCTCATAAGAATGGTAGGGTCATGCATGATGCAAGTATCAATGGTAAAGTATCGGAGGCATCACTTGGAAGGGGGTATCTCATCAACATGATCAGTTCATCGGAACAACAAGTGCTATAGGACATGCAATAAAAGGGTTCATAGTCTTGGTCAAAGGGTTACTTGCCTGGATCATCCAAATCTTCGAGGTCTTCACAAGCTTCTCGTCCACTTTGAGCACTTCGCCTACTTCATCAACTATCGCTGGAAACAACCACAATAAGCAACACAACAAGCGGAAAGTAAAAGTGCTCTATAAATAGGAGTTTTTATTTTTCTAGGACTTCTCTGGGTATACGAAAAATAGTCAGAATGGTTTCATTGGAATTGGATCAGTGTATATTTCCAAACACTTTAATATGATGGAATCAATGGGTTTAATGGACCTGCAAGGAGTCTACAAAATGCCTTTTTATAAAAACGAGTAAAAGTACCCATTAAATCAGGCAAGATTTTAGGAATATTTAGAAATTGGTTTCACTGGATTTGGAGTCCAACTGAATATCCTATGGATTTTCGAAGTGGACTTATGTGGATAAGTGACCTATTTAATGGCCCTAGTGAACAACCAAGCACAGTACAAATGTTCACTATGTCTCATTAAATAGATCTTAACTTAGGGAGTTAGTGCAAATTTGAATCATCAAATTTTGATTTGAAATGAGATCTGTGGAAATATTTGAATCTGCTAAAAAGAAGGAAAAAGGAAAATACCTATCAGGCCAAAAGCCACCGGTCGCAGTGTGCACTTGGTGTGATTTAGCGGCATGGCGCAACTACGGCGGCCCAACGGCTCGGCTGCGCTGGCGAAGGAGGTGACGCCGAAGGCGCACTCCAGTAGCACGTCTGGGCGTGGGGGTGGCGGTTTCTGCTCACTCCGCTTCCACTTAACCCGACAGAGGGGGGCGTCTCAGCCACCGCTGCCTCTTATAGGCGGTACCCCTGCCAGCTGGCAGGGCGGACGTCCTCCACCTCGTGCTTGAGGCAGAGGAGGGGAGGAAAAGCGCATGCCGGTGCTCGTCTAGTGTTAGTCGGCGCCTCCAGCCATCTCTCGCGGCACTCCACCTATGGGCGAGCTTAGCACGGAGCGGCGCATCTGCTGGGGTAGGTCACAGTCACTGGAGGGGAACGAGGTGACCGCGGGTTTGATGGTGGAGGGGGAGGCCTTCGGCCAAGTTGGGGATGGTGCCATGACCAGCGGAGGGAGGGAATTGACACATCCCTAGTTAGCATTGCTCTAGTTAGCATGTGGTGTGCATCATGTTTTGATTTTTTGCATCAATATGAAATGGGGATCAACAGAAACCCTAAAACCTCACCTGAATCAACCAATTCAAATGTTGTGAAAAATCAACAAATCCAAGATGCCCATCAAAAATGCCCCCCATGTCTGATAAATATTGAAATCAATATATCAGGGGACATTTTAATTTTCAGAACATATATGTCATTTTTCAATAAATAGTAAAGCTTCTAAAAATGCCAAATAAAGCATTATAAATAGTTTAGTCATTCAAAAATATTGAAACTTTTTGTGGAGGTTTGAAATATTCAAACTAAGCTTTAAAATATTTCAGTATAATTTCAAATAGGTTTTGAGGCCCTGAAAAAATAAAACAAATGTCAAAAAACAAAAATAAAGCAAAAAGAAAAAGAAAAGAAAAGAGGGAGCTGACCTAAGGCGAGCTCCAGGCCAGACCATCTGGCCCAGGGAGGTCTTTGTCCTCCTGGTGGCCAGGAGGCCTAGCGTGTGGACGTCGCGCGTGCACGGCTGTGCCGCCACGTCGGCAGCTGCCTGCCTACCTTCTCCTCGCCAGCACGACGGGGATAGGCTCACAGAGCCGTCCCCATCGCTTTGTCCCCCTCGTAGTTGCTCTCTCCTCTCTCCTCTTCCCTCGGTCGCCATGGCCGCCGATGCTCCGCCGCCATAGTCTCGTCCCTCTAGTCGCTCCCCCTCGCTACCGAGCCCCCCAATCGCTCCACCTCGATGCCCTATTCCTCCTCGCCGAGCCACGCGCCACCAGAAGCCCTCCATCACCGCATCACTGTCATCTTCAACCTCCGGCTGCCGGCAGGAACCTGAAGCTCGCCATCGCTCCAGACCTTCCCCGAGCCCGGTTTCGATGCCGCTGCAACCGCTGTGAGCTCCTGGCCCCGTTCCCCCTTTTCTCCCCGTCGTTAGAGCGTCGTAGCCCCTGTTTCCTTCAGCACCCGAAGTGCTCCGCTGCACGAGGTCGACGACGGCGCCGCTCCGGTGACCATGTGGTTCCTCTGAGGCCACCATTGAGCTTGTGAGGCCACGTAGCGGCCGTAGGAGCCCAAGGTCGGTCCTCTTGCACCCTCTTTCAATGTGCCCGTGCTCACTCGAGCTCCGGCAACCTCCGATCTCAATGTAGGCATCGACTCCGGCCATCCCAGCCCCTGGGGTGTGTCGGGTTGCACACTTGCGAGCACGCAGGCCCGTCTGGTGCCTTCCACCATCCATCTGGTCGCTGGAGGATGTTTTCTGACCCCCTCCGCCGTCCCTGATGTCGCCGGCGACTCAACGCCAGCGAGTCAACCCATTTGACCATGGGGTTGACCCCCTGGGTCAACTATTAAGTGGGCCCGACCCTGTTAGTTTAAAGATTAGTTTAGAAAAATAATTAATTAATTTTATAAACTTAAACACCCACTGACAGGTGGGCCCATCCTAAATAATTAATAATTAGGAATTTAATTAAACTTAATTAGGGTTTGGGTCATTGATCAGTGGACTCCACTTGTCAGGTTTGACCTATTAATGGTTTCTTGACCCGCTAGCATCATGCTGATGTCATGATGATGCATTAAAGGAATTTCTAAATTAGTTTAATTCCAGAAATTGCTAAAAACTTAGAAAAATCATACAAAGTAATCTGTAACTCAGATTGAAATAACTTATATATGAAAATTGATCAGAAAAATCCAATGAATCCAATGGTGTTGTCATCATGCATGTTAGAGCAACCTATGTAGATGAACATTGACATTTAAAAATAGGTCAACATATAGATTATTAAATGAAGAATGATTTTGAACCTATATTCAAATCCACTTCATCTAATTTTAATACTATTTGAATTAGCTCATCCATTCATGTTGCCATGTCATGATCATGCATCATATTTCTGCACTTGTCATGTATTGATTTTTACCTTTCTACTTTGCGGTAGGTCCTGCTTCCGAGGATACCTCCGAGTATCCCGTCGAAGGAGAGTACCTTCCCGCTTCCCATTAAAGAAAGCAACCCCATTGATAATTCCAATATCGCCCCATTCTCTCGTTCCTTCTCTTGTTTATTGCATTAGGACACACATTCAATTATCTGTCATTTGTTGTAGTTGAACTCATTCCTCTGCAAGACTTGTCATTGTCATAGTAAATAGCTAAACCTTGCAACCTAGCATACCTGGTACATGTTTGAGCCATGACGTGCTTTACTTGCTATGCCTGCTATGCTTGCTATGCTTAGAGTTGTGTCAGGTTTGATTCATCTGGGTGATGAACTGGTGTGACATAGTATTGTTCTGATGTGATGAGCTAAATGATGAACTCAATTTGGTAAAGGTAGCGATGAGAGGCTATGTAGGAGTACATAGCGGGATGTCTCATTGGGACCGTTCTTAGGAACTGAGTCCCGTGTTTGTGATCCAAGACTAGTTACTACCACATGTTGGGATACTTAATTGACCCTCTTGACTAATCAACCGCCTAGTCCTTGGTCCAGGTGTTGCAAGTAGTTTCTGGGGTTCATAGTAATGCTGGAGGCCGTGCGTAGTGCTGACCCTAGGGGTGGGGTACGAGGCGGTAGGCAGTGGCACGATGTACCAAGGGTCACCCAAATGGTGGGCTTGGGAACCCTGCGCACATCATTTGGGGTCGTAGCAGAAACTTTGGCTGGACTTTCGTGTGGGTTCGGTCTCAAATAGGCGATAGCTAGGACTAGAGGTCTTGTGCAATTGACGGTCATGGTCGACTCCCTTGCTGGGCTTCCGCTTGAAGGTTGCCGAGGTGCATGGTATTATGAGAACACAATGATAAGTGGTGAGAGTGTGTGTGAAGGAGTACACCCCTGCAGGGTATGAATCTGTTCGAATAGCCACGTCCTCGGATGTGGACTACTTGAAGAACTTATGTTGTTCATAGATAACTTGATGATTACTCATAAAAATATCAAGACAAGTGTGAGCATCGTGTATGGCACTCTTGTAGGTGATGGAAGTGAATCCATGGTGGTGTACTAATGTGGTGTTAGTGGACTCCTGTGCGATATCTAGAACATGAATAAAGAATTAATATGTGTAGAATAGGTTAGCCAAGAGTCAAAGTTGGCATTGTTGCATTAACTACACTACCCCCCTTGTTGATACATGAGCATGAATAGACTAGGTCTGTTTTAAAGACTTGCTGAGAATGTTTCTACTCATGTTTGCTTAATAAATGTTGTAGATGAGACTCAGGAACCATCCAGTGGGTTCTACCAAGATGTCGACGAAGCCGAATAGCTGGTGTCCCAGCTACGACCTTATGCCCTGTGGCGGGATGTAGATAGTTAGGCCATGTGCCTTTTTACCCTTTCAACTGTCTGTACTGAGACAACTTTATTCTTCCGCTTGGTTTGTATGAACTTGCTTGTATGACTTGAGTGTCAGGTCATGTGACCCCTACCTGTAAGAACATATTATGCAAGGCTCCTCTAAGCCTCTTAAATAAAAGTTGTGTTGTTGTATGGTTATGTTGTGATGCCATAGTTGTATATATGCGTATCGGGCATGTCATGCGTACATGTGACGTGCAACGGTATGTATGGGATCCGACACCTAGTCATGTGCCTTTAGTAGTACTCTTTACGGGGAACTACCTCTTTGTGCTTTCATCGAGCGTTGGTAGCTTGCTTCTACTCCGGACACATTGATTGACCGACATGTATCCTTCTTTGCTGCTGTGTCTATCCTTTCGGAGAAATGTCTTGCAGTGTAATGGTGTCCCTGTAGCCTGCTATGACTCGTCTACGTGCAGTGATGACATTTATGTCCCATGACGTAATGGAGTCCTTGTAGCTTGCTATGACTCATCTGCACATGCTTGAGGCCGACACCTGCATTGATGGGTTATGTATGCCTGTTCCCGTACGGATGTGCCACTTGGGTTCTATGACTAGTCATGTTGGCCCAGGTTCTCTGTCATTTGAATGCTAGCGACATATTCACATACGTGAGCCAAAAGATGCAAACAGTCCTGGCTAAGGTAAGGCTGCAGCCGTGGAGTTTACCATGCATGAGACCGCAAAGTGACGTGATGTGTTACAGGCTGGATTCCTATGACTTAGGATCGGGGTCTCGACAGGAATGGACAGCGAGAGAAGCTCGTGGCGATGCGGGTTGGTGTCCTGGAGCATACCAGAGGAGCAGAGGGGGGCTGGGCTGTGCCAATTTAGCCAAGGCGGAGGGGTCCGAGAGATTAGCAAGAGTGAGAGGGGGTAAAGGGAGCAGAGAGAGGGGCTCGGGGGAGCCTGATAAAGCCGCAGCGTCAGGGCACCGTGGGACACGCCCACAACCATGGTTCGGATCATGCCAGGGGCAACAGGGGAGCTTCGGGGTGTGTCTGCGGGCTTCGTGAGCATGATCCATGTCCAGGAAATGGATAGGGAGGAGCAGGGAGCCGACAGGAATCGCGCGTGTTGGCTCTCGGGTTGGAGTTCCCGGGCAGCCATGGCGCGCGTGCGAGGGAACTAGCTGAGGCGGACATAGAAGGGGGACAGGACGGTCGCGTGTCCCAGAGGTCGAGGTGGTCTCGGGGGCCACGAGCGGGAAGCACAAGGCTGTCGGGGTGCGTATTGGGCGGCGGCTATAGTGCCAGAGCGCACTGGAGAGCGCCCTAGAGCTCGCTTATGGGTGACATGGCATACTCCAGGAATAGGGCTCCCACCTTGTCCACTAGCTGCGGGAATTTACTAGAGATGCCTTGGGGTGCAAAGAAACTAGGTGAGAGGAAGGGAAAGAAAATAGAGGTGGGGGAAGGCAATGTTGGGGCTGGCCATAGGTAAAAATGAGGATTTTACCCTATCAATCATATAGTTGAGGTATAAGAGGTATGTGAGTGACTGTGGTAAAAATTTGAGAGCAAGAGGAATAGTAAAAGTGGTGAAAACAATGGCTTTTAGAAATGCCCAGAAGGTGTTTGATGTAGGTTTGAGCCATCTAACTTGTTCTCCTTGCTATTAAACTTAACAGGTGAAAGCACAACATGCTCCCTTGGTGGTTTTGATAATTCATGACAACATACATTGTCTCTTGGACTGATATTATTACCTAGTGTATTTGAGATACAGTCTATAGAGAGGTTTGGCAAAAGGAGATTGTGGACATACCCCAAGATGCAAGGAAATAGGTTGGCCAAGCATCAAGCAAGAGGACTCTACATTTTATATTTGTGAGAAATCACTTTGAGTCCATAGGAAAGCCAATACTATTAAAACGGGGTAAGGTTTTGTTGGTGAACAATACGCTCAAACGTGCACAAGTGATAGTCGCCAAAAACATCCACAAACTCTCCCACCAAAGTCTGTTCTATACCTAGCACTCAAAATCGGTGCAACCAACTTTCCCATACTGGTGCCACCGATTCCAGAACCTAGACAGACTCAGCCAAACCCTAGCCACTTCGGTCCAACCAATTCCATACCGATGCCACCGAGTTTAGGTTGCCAACTTTCTATTACGCAAATTCACATTTTCGGTCCCACCGAGAAAGTTGGATCGGCGTCACCGAGATTGGAAATCTGACCCCTGGTCACATATCGGTGCAACCGAGTTTCCTATATCGGTCTCATCGAGATTCAAAAGTTGCCACCTTTTGGTCACTTCGGTACCACCGAGATTAACACATCTGTGTCACTGAGTTGGTCATTTTGTGTGTAACGGTTGGATTTTTGGGGATGCCTATATATACCCCTTCACCACCACCTACTCGAGAGAGAAGCACTCAGAACTATTCTATACCTATCCTATCAGTTTTTCTGTGAGAGAACCACCTACCCTTGTGTTGAGGTCAAGATATTCCACTCCAGTCATATGGATCTTGATCTCTAGCCTCCCCAAGTAGCTTTCCACCAATCCCATCTCTTCCACCATGCAAACTCTCTGAGGGAGTGATTGGGTGCTGAGGAGTCTATCATCTTGAAGCCAAGAGCAAGGAGTTCATCGTCATTACCGAGCCTATTACCTTTTGGAGGGTGGTGCCTCCTAGATTGGTTAGGTGTCACTTGGGAGCCTCCTAGTTCGTGTTGTGGAGTGAACCAAGAAGTTTGTAAGGGCAAGGCGATCGCCTACTTCATGTAGATCTACCCACAGTGAGGATAGTCCTTCATGGACGGAAGCTGTTATGGAATAGTCAAGGTTGCTACTTCGTGGACCCTTTTGGGTGGAGCGCTCCGTGGACTGTCACGACTGTTTCCCTCCGTGGGTTGAAGACTCCATAAACATGGATGTATGATAGTGCCACATATCGGAACCGAAGGAAAAATCCATGCGTCTCCAACTGTGTTTGATCTACCTATCTCAACAGTTTACTTCATATGCGATGTCTTTACTTCCCTCTGCCATATTTGTTGACATGCATGTGTAGGGCTGTTACACTTGTTAGCTTTGCTAAAACTGTTCAAATTTGCTAACCAGTTAACTTGGAAAGGGTTAGGTTTTAAATTCCTGCTATTAGTCTATTCACCCCCTCTAGACACTCTTCTAGTGATCCCTCAATTGGTATCAGAGCATTGGTCTCCATAGCTTCGGTTTAATCACCGAGGAGGAAGATGGATGTGTCTAGTATAGGGAGTTTGAGTTGTAGAGTGCCCATTCTTGATGGAGAGTACTATAGTCAATGGAAATGTTTGATGCTTGAGCTGTTTAATGAATTTCAATTGAGCAAATATGTTATGCCCCCCTATGAGCCTCCTATTGATCCTTTGCATCCCACACACGAAGAGGAGATTGATATGCTATGCAATCTTAGAACTGTTAATCTCATTATTAGGGCGTTGCCTAGAAATATGCTTAACCAAATGAAGAATTTTGCATGTGCTTACACTTTGTGGAATGATTTGGAGAAACGATATCCAAATTATTTATTAAGTAATCTTGATGAAATTCTTCATAAAACCATTGCCTTTCACAAAATGTCGCCTAGTGATCCTAAATTTGATGCTTGTCTATTTGAGCTTAGAGACCTCTGCATGCTAAAGGAGATGCCACAACTATCGACAATATCATTATAGAGGACCTTCACATTCATAAACTTGAATATTGTCATGATCACCATCCTAACAAATCTCTTGTTCTTTATGACGAGGATTTTCCACTTGATGATGACAATGTGGAACATGGATACTATGATGAAGATGAACTGTTCAACATCGAGTATGAGAAGATTATGAAGAATCTAAGTCTCATGGCAAACTTCAAGAATTACATGTCCCAAGGAAAAGAGTGGATTCTCGATAGCGGATGTACCGATCATATGACTGGAGATAGAGAAATGTTTGAAGAGATTACACCAAACCATGGACCGCGAAGGTACGTAACATTTGGAGACAACTCCAAGGGTAAGGTACATGGTCTTGGTAAGGTGGCCATATCCCATGATAGTTCTATTCAAAATGTTATGCTTGTTGAATCTCTTGGCTATAATCTTATTTCCATGTCTAGACTTGCTGACTTCGGTCTCAATGTGTTATTCACGAAAATAGATTGTCAAGTGTTTCGTCAAGATAATCATAAAATGGTCTTTACCGGTATTCGTAAAGGTGATCTATACAATGTCGATTTCACTAAGAGATCCAAACCTCGCACTTGTTTAATTGCTAAATCTTCTAAAGGTTGGCTTTGGCATAGAAGATTAGGACATGTTGGCATGCGTAATTTAGACAAACTTATCAAAGGTGATCATATACCTGGTGTTAAAGATGTTGTCTTTGACAAAGATAGACTTTGTAGTGCTTGTCAAGCTGGAAAGCAAGTAGGTGGAAGTCATCATGTTAAGAATATCATGACTACTAGGAGACCACTCGAGTTACTTCACATGGATCTTTTCGGTCCCAATGCTTACAAGAGTATCGGTGGAAATTCCTACGGTCTAGTTATAGTTGATGATTTTTCCAGATTTACGTGGGTATTCTTTCTTGATGATAAGTCAGAGGTTCAAAAGATCTTCAAGAACTTCGCTCGCAAAGCGCAAAATCAGTTTGAAGTGAAGATCAATAAGGTTCGGAGCAATAACAGATCGGAGTTCAAGAATACCCATGTGGATACCTTTCTTGACAAAGAAGGTGTCTCACATGAGTTCTCGGCCACGTACACGCCTCAACAAAATGGAGTTGTTGAGAGGAAGAACCAGACACTCATCGAGATGGCAAGAATGATGCTTGACGAATACAAGACGCCAATACAATTTTGGGCAGAAGCCGTGGAAACAACATGTCATGCCACAAACCAACTTTACTTGCACAAGCTTCTTGGTAAAACGGCATACGAGCTACTCACCAGTAACAAACCCCAAGTTAGATACTTTCGGGTATTCGGCTCCAAGTGCTACATTCTTGACAAGCATCGTCGTACTAAATTTGCTCCTAAATCTCATGAAGGATTCCTACTTGGTTATGGATCGAACTCTCACACCTACCGTGTCTACAACAACTTCACTCGAAACGTTGAAGAGATGGTAGATGTGAAGTTTGATGAATTTAATGGTTCGCATGTCGAACAATTGCCAAATGATGTAGGTGATAAGAACCCTTCAGAAGCTATCCTAGATTTACCCATCGACAAGATTCATCCCATGGAGGTGAAGGAAGGTACTTCATCAACTCAAGTGGAAGCCCCTACCTCGCGACAACGTGAACCACAACATGACATGGAGGCATCCACAAGCGGTACACGGCAAAATGATGAAGAGGAGGAAGTGCATGATGAAGATCCACCACAACCTCCTTCACCACCACCTTAAGGGAACGACACCTTCAACAACAACAAATATGAAGGAGATGATGATGAAGAAGAAGCTCCACCAACCAACAATCGGAATCTGACCCGAGTTCGAGCACAAGTGACCAAGAACTATCCCCTCAACCAAATCTTTGGTGATATACAAACAGGGAGGATCACTCGCTCTAAAACTCGTCTAGCAAACTTCTGCGAGCATTATTCTTTCATCTCTAGCATTGAGCCCTCGAAGGTAGAACAAGCTGTTGAGGACGCGGATTGGGTGAACGCTATGCATGAAGAGCTTCACAACTTCGAAAGGAACAAAGTGTGGACACTCATGGAGAAGCCCGAGGATGAACACAACATCATCGGAACCAAATGGGTATTTCGGAACAATCAAGACGAAGATGGTCAAGTTGTGCACAACAAGGCTCGCCTTGTAGCTCAAGGATATACACAAGTTGAAGGTATGGACTATGGTGAGACCTACGCCCTCGTCGCTAGACTTGAAGCTATTTGCATTCTTATTGCTTATGCCAATCACCATGATATGATGCTTTATCAAATGGATATTAAAAGTGCATTTTTAAATGGTGAGATTGAAGAAGAGGTTTATGTTAAGCAACCACTTGGCTTTGTGAATCCTAAGAAACCTAATCATGTTTACAAGCTTCGTAAAGCTCTTTATGGTCTTAAGCAAGCCCCTCGTGCTTGGTATAAATGTTTAACGAAGTTTCTTATCAAAAAGGTTTTGAAATTGGTAAAACTGATGCAACCTTATTCACTAAGAGAGTTAATGGTGAATTATTTGTGTGCCAAATCTATGTGAATGATATTAACTTTCGTTCCACTAACCCTCAATTTAGTGAAAGGCTTGGAAGGTTGATGTCCGAGAAGTATGAGATGTCCATGATGTGTGAGCTGAAATTCTTTCTTGGCTTGCAAATCAAGAAATCCAAAGAAGGAACTTTCATCTCTCAAACTAAGTATACCAAGGACATGTTTCAACATGTAGGAGTGCAAAGGTATGAAAACCCCTATGCCTACTAGCGGACATATTGGTCTTACCAGAGAGGATGAGCCGGTTGATTAGAAAGTTTATTGATCTATGATTGGTTCATTGTTATATCTATGTGCATCTCATCCCGATATTATGCTTAGTGTTTTCATGTGTGCTAGATATCAAGCTGCACCGAAAGAATGTCATCTTTTGGCTATAAAACGCATTGTGAGATACTTGATCCAAATGCAAAATTTTGGCATTTGGTATCCCAAGGGATCTTCTTTCGACCTTGTTGGCTATTCTGATTCGGACTATGCCGGTGACAAGGTTGATAGAAAATACACCTTGGGTACTTGTCAATTTTTGGGCAGATCTCTTGTATCTTGGTCCTCTAAGAAACAAAACTCGGTATCTCTATCGACTGCCGAAGCTGAGTATATTGCTGCTGGATCTTGTTGTGCGCAATTACTATGGATGACACAAACACTTAAGGATTATGGAATTCATGTTAAAAATGTTCCATTACTTTGTGACAATGAAAGTGCTATTAAAATTGGTCATGATCCTGTGCAACATTCACGAACTAAGCATATTCAAGTTCGACATCATTTCATTCGTGATCATGTTGCCAAAGGAGATATTAATCTTAAGCATGTTCGCACTAACAAGCAGTTGGCCGATATCTTTAATAAGCCACTTGATGAGAAGACATTTTGTCACTTGAGGAGTGAGTTGAACATCATCGATGCTTCAAACTTGAGCTAGACTCACTCGGTTGCATGCAAGGGCATGAGCTTTCTTGATATTTCCATGTATCTTAACATTTCATCTTATGCCATGGAATTCTATGCTCCCTTGTATTGCATCTAATAACTTGTAGGTACATGGAAAAACTTCATTCCACAAGATTGCCATCAACTCCAATCATAAGAAATCTTGTCATTACCATGTATCCACAACCCCTCTTAATGATGGAAGGAAGAAGGCCACTCAACCATATCCTTGACATATACTTTGTCAAAATTGCATACTCTCAATTGGTATCATGTCAATTGGATATATCTATTGTTCTTCCTTGCATGACTAATCTTTGTAGGTAACCAGTGTACTAGAACAAGAAGGATTGCTCAAAACTCAAGATGATCTTCATCAACCTCGAGCATCCTCAACAAGTTCATCTACAAGCTACATCGTCAACATCACTCAAAGGTATGAACTCATGTCCTTGAAAAGGCTTTACTCCAAGAAATGAGCTAAAGCAACTCAAGCGACATGAAGACATTAAAATGCTTAATCGAAAAATGGTAACCCCATTCTGAGCTTAACATAGAGTATGACCTATGATTAAGTATTCTTGCTTGGCTCCTAAGTCGATATACTCTAATATAGGTGACCTAGTCACCGCCCATCATCTAGTTAAGAATATGGTGTGGTTTGCTCTCTGTTGCATGATTTCTCATAACTACTCCAATATTCTCTATTTGATGTCCCTTGTAAAAACTTCATATTTCATTGAAAATATTTTTCTTGACTTTGTAAAAATAGAAACTTGGTTTCTCTTTCGAAGCCGTCGACTCAGATATCTCGGTTCTACCGAAATTGCAGACAAGCTGCACTACAAAAATCTCAGTACCACCGATCTATCTATCTCGGAATCACCGATTTTCATTTTGTTTCATTTGAATTCATTTTTAAAATTTTGTGTTTTCTTAGTGATCTTTCTTGTAATTCTTCCGTTACTTCCATGATCCCTTAATAAAAAAACTTCATATTACTTAGGGAGATAAGAACTAAAGGTAATCTTGAGGAGATAATTTCTTCATTCAAGGATCCCTATCTTCAATGAAGAAAGGAGGAGAAGAACAAGTCATTTTCCATGACTCTCTCAGTTTTCATTTCTATGAATCCTACATTCTGATGACCCTTGTTCTCAAGGATACCTTCTCAGTCAATGATCCATGTATCTATCCTTGTTTATGACCTTTTTGGAAATTAATGCCAAAGGGGAAGAAGACCAAAGCTTCATGCTACAGGGGAGATACATGCTTATGCAAAGGGGGAGATATGATCAAGGAGGAGAGCCAATATCAATACTCATACCTTTATAAATAGGGGGGATATCAAAGTAGGGGGAGAAGAAAATTGTTGACCTTTCTCACCTTATCCAATCCTAATATCTACATTTTAATATTCAGTGGGAGAGGATAATCTATTTTCATATCTACCGTGAGAAAATTCTCAATGATCTTGGAGACATATCAATTCTAAGGAATACTATTTTCTATATGTCCTCCATATCTTGGCAATTTTGAGTTCTATTGCCATGTTGTTTTGTAGAATACTCTTGTGTTTCCTAAATTGTTTTCTCAAGGGTGTTTATATTATCAGGATGCTCAAGAACTCAAGATAAGTATATGCATCATATCCTTGGTCAAGATGATCTCTTGCTTCTTGCACATATTGTTTGCAAGAGTTATGCCTTGAAGAAAGATACATCTCATTCATATATATTTGATGCATATAGCCAAGATACACACCTCCTGTTATATCCCTACTACCTTATGTGTGTTCATGCATTCAAAAGCAACTATCCTTTAAAGGACCGCACAAATTTAGGGGGAGCAAATCTAAGTCATGTGTCTCTCAAAGTCTTCAGTATAACCATGCATATCTTTATTTGAAGCTTTAATTGTATGTTGTCATCAATTACCAAAAGGGGGGACATTGAAAGCACAACATGCTCCCTTGGTGGTTTTGATAATTCATGACAACATACATTGTCTCTTGGACTGATATTATTACCTAGTGTATTTCAAATACAATCTATAGAGAGGTTTGGCAAAAGGAGATTGTGGACATACCCCAGGATGCAAGGAAATAGGTTGGCCTAGCTTCAAGCAAGAGGACTACACATTTTATATTTGTGAAAAATCACTTTGAGTCCATAGGAAAGCCAATACTATTAAAAGGGGGTAAGGTTTTGTTGGTGAACAATACACTCAAACGTGCACAAGTGATAGTCGCCAAAAACATCCACAAACTCTCCCACCAAAGTCTGTTCTATACCTAACACTCAAAATCGGTGCAACCAACTTTCCCATACCGGTGCCACCGATTCTAGAACCTAGACAGACTCAGCCAAACCCTAGCTACTTCGGAGCAACCGATTCCATACCGGTGCCACCAAGTTTAGGTTGGCAACTTTCTGTTACGCAAATTCACATTTTTGGTCACACCGAGAATGTTGGATCAGCGTCATCGAGATTGGAAATCTGACCATTGGTCACCTTATCGATGCAACCAAGTGTCCTATATCGGTCTCATCGAGATTCAAAAGCTTCCACCTTTTGGTCACTTCGGTACCACCGAGATTGACACATCGGTGTCACCGAGTTGGTCATTTTGTGTGTAACGGTTGGATTTTTGGGGATGCCTATATATACCCCTTCACCACCAACTACTCGAAAGTGAAGCACTCAGAACTATTCCACACTTGCCCCATCTAGTTTTCTGAGAGAGAACCACCTACCCTTGTGTTGAGGTCAAGATATTCCACTCCAATCATATGGATCTTGATCTCTAGCCTCCCCAAGTAGATTTCCACCAAACCCATCTCTTCCACCATGCCAAATCTGTGAGAGAGTGATTGGGTGTTGAGGAGTCTATTATCTTGAAGCACAAGAGCAAGGATTTCATCGGCATTACCAAGCCTATTACCTTTTGGAGGCTGGTGCCTCCTAGATTGGTTAGGTGTCGCTTGCGAGCCTCCTACTTCATGTTGTGGAGTGAACCAAGAAGTTTGTAAGCGCAAGGAGATCACCTACTTCGTGAAAACGTACCCAGCTAGTCCTTCATGGATGGAAGCCGTTATGGAATAGTCAAGGTTGCTACTTCATGGACCCTTTTGGGTGGAGCCCTCTGTGGACTCTCGCAGCCGTTACCTTCCGTGGGTTGAAGACTCCATAAACATCGATGTACGATAGCGCCACCTATCGGAACTACGGTAAAAATCCATGCGTCTCCAACTGCATTTGATCTACCTATCTCAACACTTTACTTCATATGCAATGTCTTTACTTTCCGCTGCCATATTTGTTGACATGCATGTGTAGGGCGGTTAGACTTGCTAGCTTTGCTAAAACTATTAAAATCTGCTAACCAATTAACTTGGAAAGGGTTAGGTTTTAAATTCCTGCTAGTAGTCTATTAACCCCCCTCTAGACACTCTTCTAGTGATCCCTCAATTGGTATCAGAGCATTGGTCTCCATAGCTTCGGTTTAATCCACAAATTTTGAGACTAATGGGAGTCATTTGGCAATGTAGTGTTGGTCAATTTTGGATCTGGACGGAGAGGGTTTTGGGATATTTTGGTGAACCAAATCACTTAGGATTTATATGAAACTTGGCAATATGATTACAGATATCATATGTGACATGCTAGAATTTTCCTGGATTTATTTTTGAATATTTCTTATAGAAATATTTGAAATGGTTGAAATTGGCAGAAATGGTCTTGAAGGGTTTTTTCCAACATTTTGAACATGACTGTGTGTTTAAACTCTTATATATAGACAATATATGTCCACTGAGTTTTCCTAAATTTTGCCAAATATTTTGAAATCCTAAAAATAAATTTTTCTAAATAAAAGACCATCTCTGTCCTTGATAAAAATCCTTTAAATAGAATAAAAATAATCTTTAAAAATAACATTTGGTGGTTTTAGGAATTCATATATAGATATATTGGGTTTGAAAATAAAGCCTTGGGTGTGAAAGGTTCCACCCAATTTGAGGACTTGAAGTGCAAACTTCAACTCATGGGTTTTTGAAACCTAATTTGAATAAATCCTTTTTATTCAAAATAATTTTTTATAAAAATAGTTTTGAGAGTAGGAGGGAGTTTTACAAATATAGAGCACCAATAAGCAATCAAAAAAGCAACCAATTAGAACACAAGTCAAGCATTCATACGCACTCAAAAAGTTTTAATTGGCCCTAATTTTTTAGTCAAGTTAACTTAGTCATGAGGCAAAAGACAGGGTGTGACACCGAGATCATCGTCTTCAATTTCGCCCACATCCACCTCCCGTACAACGCGATCCTCGGGTACCCGGCCCTCGCCAAGTTTATGGAGGCAACTCATCACGGCTACAATATCCTCAAGATCCCAGGGAGTGGCGGCGTTATCACCGTCACGTGCAATGAGAAGGATGTCGTCTGATCCTCAATCATTCTTGTCGTGCTGCTATGGCCGAGCGCTTGGAGGACACGGAGGATGCCCTGCCTTGTGAGGTTGCGTGCAAAAAGAAGAAGAAGTAGCTCATCCTCGCGGAGCGCCAGGGGGTTGGAATATCCAAGGGCGGAGCCTCGGGCTCTGCATCCAAGGACGGGGCCACACCCATGAGGCCCCCAGCTTGGCTGGTGAGACAAGGGAGGCATTCGGGCACAACCTGAAGGTGTGTCCTGACGCGCGACTACCAAGGCCAGGGGCTCGGCGCGAGGCGCCAAGATTGCAAGAGTCAGTCATCAAAGCGGTCGAGGAGCTTCAAGAGGCACATGGCGAGCGAGTAAGGGACTGCTCTGCACCACCAATCGCAGCCACCATCGTCGGCCCGGTCGACCAACCGCACGTCTTCATCAACACGCTCGCAATCAACAGGGCCTCATCCTAGGGCCTCTTTTGGCCGACACGCGCCGACCACGGGTGGGTCTAATCGAACAACCATGTCTATTTCGGCATGGCGAACGCCAGTGTCACGTTCTAGCGCCTTGCCCAGGCCATGCTCGCACCTTGCCTGGTGAGATGCGAAGAGGAGTTGGAGGAGATTCCCGGACCAAGCATGGGTCCCGAGCCCCGGGAGACGACGGGCCCATGAGGGCCGCGCTCGTGGAGGTACAAGATCAGGCCACAACGCTAGCTTTGATCTTCAACGACATGACCATCAGGTGACTTTTTCTTGGTCTGTCCCAGGTAACTTTTTGGCTTGTTCTGTTTAAGGGTGCCCGCCGGGCCACATTATCCTTAGGCGATAAGGGCGTACCCCTGTAGCCGTCGTATTTACCCATATTTCAGCAGTTTTTCATGCATGTGATATGTTTCCTAACGTTTCCCCTTGCCTGCATGGCTCTTTGCCGGCGTGAATGCCATCACTCCCAAGTGATCCTACCTTCGGCGGCCTCGTGAGAGGACTGGGCACGACGTCTGTTCTCGGGTCCGTCCCTACAGTGTTGATAAATCTAGTGGCTGAGCTCTGTGTGGCAGGCCAGCCCCGTTCATGTCATCTCCTGTGGTCACTAGTGCTTGGACCTCTCGCGCGATGGCCAAAGGGAGGATGTTCAGCGCAAGCTTCTATAAATTTTGCATGACCTCGAACGGCGCTATCCACAAGAAGACCCAGGCGCCAACTGCCTTTGAGGTAGGGACCTCGTGAGGCCAAAGAGCCCTCGTGAGCTCCCAGATACACCTCCTAGTTCTACTGTGCCAGCCAAGCATACGAACTCAATGGGATGTACATGCCCGGATCCCCCCGAGGACGCGAAGGGGTTCCTTCCCACGCAATGTGGAAGCTCTACGCCCTGTGCTAGGGATCAACAACGGAGGGCGCCCTAGTAGCTACATCCATCCTTAGGAAAGCTCCTTGCAGCCCTGTTTCGCTACATTCCCTGGGATGTTCGCGTGAGGGGGCTGCATGGGGGCTACTACCGGGCCGGGCCTGGTACACGCCACCTACCGAGGTCTGCCAAGCATGGTCTTCACGCGCCCCTCTCAGGAAAAGCCAGCGAGGAAAGGTATGGGAGCCGCTCGTACGTCAAGGGGGACTCCTGAGCATTGCGACTCAGGAGCCTCACTGGCCACATAGCCCCTCACCCCTTGGAACCGTCCTTGGCGATGCGGATAGCCCAGCGGCGGCTGAGGTATGCGTAGGGACGGGCCCTGCTGTGGGGACCCCGAATCATAAGTCGTGCTCACCGAATGCATGTGTACAGTGATCCCAAAGATCAATGCTCACTTAACACACATAAGCTGAATAACAAGAGTCTTACATCCACATTTAGCATCTTACACAAATAAATACCATGGAGGTCTAGTATTACATAGATATGGCTTCAAGGGCCAAACACTTAAACAGAACAAACTGCGGGAATCTTGATCGAAAGCATGAACCCATTGCCAGCTGTCGTAACCTACAAGCATTCTGACTAGGAAGCATCCTAGTTTGCATCTTCGTCACCAACAAACTCTTCTGCATACTCCTGTTCTTCCATGCCTGGCAAATTATATAACCAGTGGCAAGCCTATGAGTACTTTGGATGTACTCGCAAACAACCCATGTTGTGGAACAAGGTGTAACAATGCATGATATAGCACTAATAGGTATTTTGTAGAAAGCTAATTTTGAATGCAATGACATGATCAAGTAACTAGGTAAGCATGCATTAATAGTTGGTAAATATCCATATGAACAAGCTATAGATATCATCATGGTCAGGGGGTTGAACATCTTATACTCAAGCATCACGTCAGATTGTTTGACTTCTCTCAAGAGTCATCTCTGTGCCATCCACACACACACACCAAGTTTGCGAAAACATCTGGACATAGTCTAAGAAGCACCACCCAACTGTCCTTGACCATGGACACGAATATTCAAATAGTTTTACACTCTGTAGAGGTTGCACATTTTACCCACAAGACTCGGGGAACTTCCGTGTCATCCATGACTCATGGTATATAACATACCTGAGGTAAGCACCCGAACAATGCCTTTCCCATGGTGATACTGAACAAAGAGTCCACTCGTTGGTGCCATCCCTCATGATATACATCACATTTCTCATCCATGAGGGCACGCAACGGTGTGCCCCGTGCCTGTAAAGACAGCGCATTGCCTTCCACTTCTGGGACGACCCTGTCTCGAGAGTGACCACTTCAATCTCGCCACTAGTAATGCGGGGTCTATGCTAGCACCAACCATAGTAATCAACAAAGCCCCGTCCCATAAGGGGTATCGTGGTTGCGCATGTAAGTTTGGGACGGTCGACAAATCTTAAATCTAATCCGTTTTCGAAAACACCCACTAACTTGCTCCAGTGCACCACTTCTTTCTCAAGGGTCCACCCAACTTATCATCACCTTCCTCGGGCATTAGTGGCACCCGACAGGGTTTTTGAATTTTTTTCGAAATCATCCTTTGTTTCCATCACCGTGCTTAGTCCCAATCCCACTTGCATAGCATCTACTAGAATCCTATCTACACCCACCCGCATAACCCTCATAAGGTGGTAGGGTCATGCACGATGCAAGTGTCAATGGCAAAAAGTATCGGAAGCAACCCACCGGAGGGGTCACTACTCCACATGATCAAGTATAACAAAAGTAAAGTGCTATATGTCATGCAATGAAAATGGTTTCTTAACATACTCAAAGGCTGCTTTGCTGGCTCAACAAAGTCCTCACGGTCTTCAAAGTCTTCGGGTCCAACTCCCTCTTCAATAGCGCAATCTATCGTCGCGAAAAATAGCGATAAAAATAAGCATCACACAAAAACAGAGCACACAAGCTAATATTAAAAATGCTACCCTACTTTGACAAATACTAAAAACTGTACTAAAAATATTTGTTAAAAATTTTGTTACAAAAAACATTTTTGAAACTATTTAACATAGGCAAAAAGGTGCCTAAACTAGGTTTTAAAATAAAACAGTACATAAAAGTTTTCAACATTTTTCACAAATGGCACTATTAAATTCTATGGAATATTCTAGGAATTTAGGTGGAAAAATAATTGGATTTGGATTTATTTTCTGGTCTGTGGAATTTTTTGAAAGCAGGGGGGAAAGAAAAAGAACAAAATGGCACTATGCCCTTTTGGGCCAAAAGCATCGCAGCCGAGCCGGCCAAAAGGGGAACCGGCCTAGGGCGAGACGGTGCGCGCGGCAGGATTATTTTTAAACCTGCCCGTGGGCCCAACCTGGCAGCGAGAGGGGGGAGGATGAGGGTATGACAGGTGGGCCCAACCTGTCATCCCTCACCTCGCGACAGGGAGTAGAGGGGTCTCACGCGCGGGGGCTTAGGCCACGGCGGGTTAAGCAGAGGGCACCGACGTGCTCACGGTCTTCCCGCACGTCGGTGGGTGGCTGAGGGGGTCGCCGACATGGAGGCAATCGCCGACGAGGAGGAACCCGCACGGCGAAGAGGGTTTCTGGCTCGGGTTTGAGCTCCCAACCACGGAAACGAGGGGGTTTGGGCACGGGAGAGCAACTGAGGGGAGGAGGGAGCGAGAGGGGAGCAGGGGGAGCTCGGGGAGGGCGTTATATAGCCGGGCGTCAGTGTATCGTGGACGCAGGTCTGGCAAGGTCAAGGCCATTGCCTGAGTTCTCGGGGCTCGCTAGGGCCTGTCCTAGGTGTTCCTGGGCGTGGTCTTGGTACGTAGAAGGGGAGAGAAGGAGCAGCCATAGCCCGGGCGTCGCGCATGTGAGGTCACCCATTGGGGATCTCGGGCGGCTGACACGCATGCGAGAGAGGGGCTAGAGGGGGAGAGAGAGGAGGGGGGCAATTGGGGACGTGTTGCGGATGCCAAGGTCCCTCGGCAGGCGTGCTGGGGAGGCCCGAGGTGGTCGGGAGTCGCCAGGCAGGGGCGGCTACAGTGCTCTGGTGCACTATAGCACGCTCTAGAACCCCCATTTAGCATACCATGGCATAAAAACTGACCACCATCGTGTCCTCTAATGTCTTAGGGGTTCTGGAGATGCCATGGGCTAGGAGAAGCTAGGGGATAGACAAGGGAGAAAAGAAATGAGAGGGGAGAAGTTAAAATGCTCCTACCAGGGCTGTCCAGAGGTGAAAATGGGGGGATTATCCCATCTTCTAGTGTCTTATGGACCTGAGGTTTTACTGGAGGTGATTGGGCATCGAGAAAGGGTGTGGTAAAAATTTGAGAGCAAGGGGAAGAGTGAAAGTGGTGAAAATGGTAACTTTACCATTTCACCAGAAGGTGTTTGATGGGTGTTTGGAGAAGATAAATTTACCCACTTACTATGATATTTAACAGGATCAAATGGTGGTTAAAAATGAGATGGATCACCAGGTTTGAGCTCAAATGAGCAAAGTTGACAATAGCAACTTTGTGAACCCTAGAAACTAGCAGAATCAGGTTTCTGTAGATCCAATCATGCTAAGCTAATCCCCTTGATGCACAACTTAGTGTAGTATCATTATTTGGTTATTAGAGCATGTCCACAATGTTTGAGGTCAAGGTAAGAAATTTCACTATGTAAAGTTTTTCAAATTTGAATCTGGGCAGGGAGGGGTTTGGAATAGTTTGATAAACCAAATCAACTAGGATTGAGATGAAACTTTGCAAGATCATCACCTATGATAGTGTTGTCTGGCTGGAATTTATTGAGAATATTTCCTATAGAAATATTTCAAAAGCTCGATTTGGACAGAAAGGTTTTAGAGGGGTTTTTCCCATGAATTTGAACATGACCATGTGTTGAAACTCATATATATGGAAAATATATGTCCACTGAGTTTCCCTAAATTTTCTCAAATATTTTGAAAGCATTTAAATAATTTTTCCTTATGAAAACCCATTCCTGGTCTAAAGAAAAAGCCTTTAAATAAAATATAAAAATAATCTATAAAATTAATATTTGGTGGTTTTGGGATGTCATATATATAGTAGGTTCGAGGTAAAGCCTTTGGGGAGAAAGAATCCACCCAATTTGAGAACTTGCAGTGCAAACCTCAATTCAGGGGTTTTTGAAGACCTAATTTGAATAAATCCTTTTTGGTCAAAATAAAATCGGATAAAAATAGTTTTCGGCACTATTCACATGGCATGATCATCGGGCAATAAGTTTGGGTCAAGGAAGATTAATATGAAGAGGGATAGAGTATAGGATTGTCATTCACTACAATTAACAAGCAAACAAGCAACACTCCAAACAAGCACAAGCACTAACAAAGTTTTAATTGGATCCAAATTTTATAAATCCAAACATAACAAGGTGATATAACACAGGGTGTGACAGACCTACCCCCTTACAAGAATCTTGTCCCCGAGATTCCTAGGCTAAGCGCTAAAAGAATAAGGGAACTCAGATCTAAGATAGTCTTCATGCTTCCAAGTTGCTTCAGCTTCGGTGTGGTTGCTCCACTGGACCTTGAAGTACGTGATGGTGCGGCTTCGGGTGCAGTGCTCGGCTTCATCCAAAATGCGAACTGGCCTGTCATGACAAGTGAGGTCTGGCTGAAGATTGATGGCTTGATGGTCGATGTCCTTATAGACATCGGGGCGGTTGAGAACTTGGAGACACTTCCGGAGTTGTGACACATGAAAGACGTTGTGCACATCCGATAGCTCGGAAGGTCGCTCTAGTTTATAGGCAACTTCTCCTCTTGTTGTAGTGACTTTCAAGGGGCTGATGTATCTGGGTGCAAGCTTTCCTTTGAGGTGGAAACGCTTGGTTCCCTTAAGAGGTTTGACTCGAAGATTGAAAGCACATTTTCTCCCTTGGTGGTTTTGGTAATTAAAAACAACATATAAGTCATTGAACTAATGTTTCCACCAAGTATATTTCAGGAAATGTTCAATCATAGGATTGGCAAAAGGAGGTTGTGGACATACCCCAAGATGCAAGGAAATGGGTTGGCCAAGCTTCAAGCAAAAGGACTCTACATTTTATATTTGGGAGAAATCACATTGAGTCCATAGGAAAGCCAATACTATTAAAAGGGGGTAAGGTTTTGTTGGTGAACAATATGCTCAAACATGCACAAGTGATAGTCGCCAAAAACATCCACACACTCTCCCACAAAAGTCTGTTCTATACCTAACACTCAAAATCGGTGCAACCAACTTTTCCATACCGGTGCCACCGATTCCAGAACCTAGACAGACTCAGCCAAACCCGAGCCACTTTGGTGCAACCGATTCCACACCGGTGCCACCGAGTTTAGGTTGCCAACTTTGTATTACGCAAATTCACATTTTTAGTCCCACCGAGAATGTTGGATCGGCATCATCGAGATTGGAAATCTACCATTGGTCACCTTATCAGTGCAACCGAGTTTTCTATATCGGTCTCACCGAGATTCAAAAGTTGCCACCTTTTGGTCACTTCGGTACAACCGAGATTAACACCTCTTGTGTGTAATAGTTGGATTTTTGGGGATGCCTATATATACCCCTTCACCAGCACCTACTCGACAGAGAAGCACTCAGAACTATTCCATACCTATCCTATCAGATTTTCTGAGAGAGAACCACCTACCCTTGTGTTGAGGTCAAGATATTCCACTCCAATCATATGGATCTCGATCTCTAGCCTCCCCAAGTATCTTTCCACCAATCTCATCTCTTCCACCATGCCAAATCTGTGAGAGAGTGATTGGGTGCTGAGGAGTCTATCATCTTGAAGCACAAGAGCAAGGAGTTCATCGTCATTACCGAGCCTATTACCTTTTGGAGGGTGGTGCATCCTAGATTGGTTAGGTGTCGCTTGGGAGCCTCCTAGTTCGTGTTGTCGAGTGAACCAAGAAGTTTGTAAGGGCAAGGAGATCGCCTACTTCGTGAAGATCTACCCATAGTGAGGCTAGTCCTTCATGGATGGAAGCCGTTATGGAATAGTCAAGGTTGCTACTTCATGGACCCTTTTGGGTGGAGCCCTCCATGGACTCTTGCGACCGTTACCCTCTGTGGGTTGAAGACTCCATAAACGTGGATGTATGATAGCGCTACCTATCGGAACCACATGAGAAATCATCATGCCTACAGCTGCGTTTGATCTTCCTACCATATCCCTTCCATACATGCTTGTTGTTACTTTCCGCTCCTATATACTCTTAGACTTGCATGTGTAGGGTGTACTTGACTTGCCATGAAATGCTAAAAATTGTCAACCCTAGAACTTGTTATAGGCATAACTTTTATTTGGTCAGGTAGTCTAATCACCCCCTCTAGACATACTTTCGGTCCTACAAGTGGTATCAGAGCTTTGGTCTCCATTGCTTAGGTCTCACAACGTAGGATAGTATGGCGTCTAGTAAGGGAAGTTATCATCGTAGAGGTCCGTACTTTGATGGCACTAATTTTTCTAGTTGGAAGCACAAAATGAAAATGCATATTCTTGGTCATAACCCCACCATTTGGGCTGTTGTCCGTGTTGGCTTGCAAGGTGAGTTCTTTGCAGATGGACGGGAACCGGATCATGAAGCGACCGCGGATGAGTTGAAGATGTTGCAACTCAATGCTCAAGCATGCGACATTCTCTTCAACTGCTTATGCCCCGAATAATTCAACGAAATCAGCCGTCTTGAGAATGCAAAAGAGAATTGGGATACTTTGGTTGATATGCACGAAGGAACCGAGTCCGTGAGAGAATCCAAGTTAGATGTTCTTCAACGTCAGCTTGACAAGTTCCAGATGACGGATGGTGAAGGAGTCGTAGAGATGTACTCTAGGCTAGCACTCATCACCAATGAGATTGCCGTCTTAGGAAGCAAAGAAATGACCGACAAATTCATGATCAAGAAGATACTTAGAGCTTTGGATGAGATATATGACACCGCACATTGATCCAAGTGATGCCAAACTACAAAGATCTCAAGCCTACGGAAGTCATTGGAAGGATTGTTGCTCATGAGATGACACTCAAAGATAAGGAAGAACTTCATCACAAGTCTAGCGGTGCTTACAAAGCCACAAGTGATGCTCCCACAACTTCAAGCCACAACCTTGTCACCAATGAAGAGATAAGCCTCATGGTCAAGAAATTCAACAAGTTCTACAAGAATAGAGGCAAAGAAAGAAACTCCAACTCAACATATGAAGAGAAGCGTTCATCAAGTCGTGACCGCAATTGCTACAATTGTGGGAAGCCCGGACACTACTCAAATGAGTGCATGGCTCCCTACAAAAGAAGATAAGAGTCACCTCGAAGACGAAGCTCAAGGAATGAGTCACCACAAACAGAGAGAAGGAGTAGAGATGATCGTTATGAATTGGAGACACTCAAGGAGAAGTAGAGATTCGGAGAAGAAGGACAAGTACACGAATAGCTACACAAGAATAAAACATCAAGCTCATGTTGGTGAATGGGTTTCTGGCTCTAACTCCGACAACAACTCTGAGAGAAGCTATCACTCCGACTCCGACTATAGTCAAGATGATGGTGTTGCCGGAATTGCTCTAGTGACTACCAACTCCTACCATCTATTTGATTCACCAAACGAAGGGAGTGGAAGTTGCTTCATGGATAAAGGCCCCAAGGTATCACACCCCGAGTATATTGATTTTGATAGTGATGAAGATGATTTGCTTTGTGAAGATGATTTTCTTTGTAATGATAACTTGCTTTGTGATAAAACTAGTGATGTTGATCAAAATGAACTTGATAATTCTCATGCTAGTCAAGATGAGTCATTTGATGATGATAAGATGAAAATAGAACAACTAACTAAAGAACTAAACACTCTTAAGTTAGCTCATGAATCTACTCTCGACGATCATAGAGAGCTTGTGAGAACTCATGAGAAGCTATGCTTCGAGAAGCTCAACTTGGAGCAAGAGCATAAGTTTATCAAAGTTATCAATGACGATCTCCGAAAGAAGACTTCATATTATCTAGCGAAATGACTACTCTTGTCTACTTTCATGCCTCAAGTTAAAACTAAGCAATCTATTAACAAAGGCAATAAAGGTTCTTCATCTAGTAGCAACAATAAAAATGCTAAACCCAATGATGTGGCTTCTAGTAGTTCTATTGATTCCACTAATGATGATTCTTTTAGCCAAGTTACACTTGAGCAAGAAAATGCTTTATTGAAAGGAATTATAGAAAAAGGTATCTACAAGAGTCTTGTCGGATGTAAGCAATTTGAGGAAATTGTAGGTAAGCACGGAGGATACTGGAAAAATCGTAGTGTTGGCTACTTCAACACAAATGGAGTTGAGTCCATGTTTGTTCCTCAAAAGGAGAAGTATGAAAATACTCTTCCCAAGGGGACAAACACTCAAGATAACCTTCCACCACCAGACCACAAGCTCAAGGGCAAGAACAAGCTTCAAGAGGACATTGACTCATACAAAGATGAACCTCTAGCTTTGGTGGAGTGGGTTCCCAAGGCTACTTCAAGCTCAACTACTACAAAGGCTACTTCAACACCAAGGATCCACATCAACTTGATGTGGGTCCCCAAGAGGAAGAACTAGTAAGTTCTTGAGGGGTGACTCCACCAATGAAATTCACTCACATTCATTATTGGCAAGAACTTTTTGCACTCAACATCAACTCAACGCAATAGTTCAAGGAGTCACACATTCCCTCAAAGGTAAGCAAGGGACAAGGTAATCAACTAGTCAATGGACATCATAACATATGCTTTGCATTCCATGTCCATAGATATCCTTGTATTTGTCTCTTGTGTGTTGGGACTAATCCATGTAGGTGAGAGGAGTGAGGAAACAACAAGGATGCTCCCAACTCTTGGTGATCTTCATCAACATTGAGCATCCACAACTACCTCACCAACATTAAGACTTCATCGAAAAAACCCAAGGTTAGTTTATCCCTCTTATGGGGGGATGTCACATCAAGGGGGAGCTTTACTCTAAGACTTGAGTCAAAGCATCTCTTAGCATTTGACAACATTAAATGCTTTATATCAAAGTGGTAACCCCACTTGTGCTTAAACGATGAGTATGACCTATGATCAAGTACTCTTACTTGGCTCCTAAGTAAAATACTCATATATAGATGACTTCATCATCGCCCAAGTGCTTGTTAGATGCTAGTGTGTTTGTGCATGTTTGTCATGATTTCTTTTGACATCTTATTGTGTGAGCATGTTGGTCTGTATTTATTTTCTCATTCGAGGACATCCAATTGTTGCTATTTGGTTATTGATTTTATCTTTTGCCAATTGGATGGACAAGAATGCCTAGGACCACTCTTTAGCTATCTATGCTTTCTCACCTCATATTTCATTCATGCTGCATCACAAAATTTGAACAAGTGATTTTCGATCCCTCTGTGTGTGGATCACTCGTGGTTCCGTATCGACAAGGACTGACCATTAAACCTCCCAAGTGCATCTCGGTTGAACCAACCCCACAATCTTGGTCTCATCGAATGCCTACGGTTGATCTGTCTTTCAATCTCGGTACTGCCAATTTCATATTCTCGGTTACACCAAGTTTCCCTGTCAACTGACAATTGTGGAACTTGGTGACACCGAAAACATAAAATCAGTATCACCGACAGTAGATGGTATATATGCTGTGGACCTCGACGCTTTGAAATTCTATATTCAAACGTCGCGCCTCAAAAACAAATGCTGCCGCCTTGAGACCCCTGGTCGTCGCCCTTGTCTTCCTGCGCTCCTCCACCGCAGGGAATCGCCACCGTCGACGAAATCTGCTCCCTCGTCGCTGCCGTCGAGGATCCACGCCAAGCTAGGGTACGGATTCGATCTCTAGTGCAGTCCCCATCCGATTCTTGCGCGTTAGATACTTTTTAATCATCTTTGCACCCTTTGCTCATATATCCATCCACTTAAAACTCCAAAATCTCGAGTTAGATGGATTTTTAGGGTTTTGCCGTTCGCCCGATAAATCTCGGTGGAACCGAAACGAAAATATTGGTCACACCGATATGCTTTTCAGTGAGGTTGAGAACTAACTCGGTGGAACCGAGTAGCTCTTTTCGGTCCGACCAAAAAGGCTGCCAAGTTCCTGTTAAAGAGTTAGTTTGTCTCGGCCCCACCAAAAATTTCTTTTCGGCTGCACCGATATCTATTTGACAGATTGCAGAACTTTTTGAAAACTCATTACTCAAATTTCCAAAACCAGCCTCATTTTGTGATGACTCATCTTCTTCTGCTCTCCTATACTCTATTCACAGGGTCAGTATGTCAGGCTTAGAAGACAGTTAGAATTTGCCGGAGCAGGGAGTTGATATAAGTTCTGGAACAAGCCTAGAAGCCAGTTCTTTCTCAGATCCAGCCAACCCAGCTCTCATGGGTTGCCCAAGGATGCCAGCAGAACTAGGAAAAATCTCAACTCAGATGAAGAAGACTCAGATTTTATTCCTGAGCAGATTCTTGCTAAGAAGCAAGAGAAAGCTGCTAAGAAGTCTGCTACTGAAGCCACTTCTACCAGAAGAGTTGTCAGCAAGATCTATGCACCTACCTCAACCTTCAAGGCTCATGAGACTGCTAGAGCAACTATTTCAGTTGAGGTCCCCAAGAAAGCTATGCCTAAGAAGGCAGGGGAGGAAATGTCCAGGAAGAGGATTATTCATGTGACTGGCAAGCCTACTTCCATGTATGAAGATCCAGAGGAAGTAGCTAGTGCTGCTGTGGCGGACGAGGAGGATGAGCCAGCTACAAAGTCTCCTCCCAAGAAGAAGGCCAAGAAGCTTATGGATGATGCTATGCCAAAGACTGGCACATCCAAGAAGCCTGTTGCTGAGAAGCCTAAGAGGACATCCAGGCAGATTCCAGCTTCTAAGAACAACAAAGAAACTGCTTCCAGAGTTCAAGTTGATGATGAGGTGACAACTTTGATGAAGCTCAGACCACATCTTCTAGTACATAATGCGAGCTAACCACTAGCTGAGGATATGAAGGAGAGGAAGGATTCAGGATTGAGGGCTTGGAGAGCTATAGATCCATATGCCCAGAGGAAGAAGACAGCTATGGACTACAGATTTTATACCAAGCAGCAACAGGATTTCTATGAGATCATGCTTTTTGACAAGAGTCCAGCTGTCAGTGACATGCGGTATGTTGACTAGAAATTCATTAAGGAGAATGAGGACTACTTTCCAAGTGTCCAAGACAATTTCCATGACATAGGTTTGGATGAGTTTGTTGGCAGAGAATTCACTTCTTGGAACGATGATATGATCATGCAATTCTATGCCACTTCACATTTCTATGGAGAAGGTAGAATTGTATGGATGACTAAAGGTGCAAGGTATGAATCAACTGTTGAAGAATGGGCTGCTATCTTAGGAGTTCCTGAAGCATAGGATGGTGACTTGGATGTATACTCAGAATCCAAGGCGAGCCACAATGCTATGGCAAATATGTACAAGGAGATCCCTGCTGCCAATGTGAAGTCTCATAGGCTAGGATCCATCTACTTTCTTCAGGATGGCCTCCGCACAATGAAGACCATTCAGAGGCATACTTTGATGCCCAAGTCAGGAGATGACAAGATGATCCAAGGCCACTCCATCAATATGTTGATCCACCTTGACAGACACACTAGGATCGGAGTCATGAATTTGATTGTTGAGACAATCAAGAGGGTTGCTCCTGACCAGAATCGCTCTTGCTGTTATGCACCCTACATCCAGATGCTTATCAATTCAAAATTGGAGAAGCACATTTTTGCTTGGATCATCCACATTTACCCCTACAGCCAGATCTCAAGGGCAATGTTGTAGTGATGGATGCTGATCACCCCACTTTAGCTGCAGCTTAAGCAGAAGCAGAGGCAGTTAGAGCCACTAGTGCTCAAGTCCCTAGATCCAGGAATGAGCAAATGGATTTGTTGATATCATCAGTTCAGGGTATACAGAAGGACATTAAGGGGATTCTGGACAACTAGAACAGTCTTGTTAGGATCTTTGAAACTAGGATCAAGACCTTAATGATAAGGTGGACAGGCTGACTAAGACAGTCATAGAGCTCCAGAAGGTAGTTGACGTTGTGCCACTTCCTCACACCAGTTCTTTAGATGATGATGATGATGATGAGGATGAAACACCTCTCAGGACAGGCACACAGTTTCCTACCAAGGCCAGATCAGCCACTGTGCCAGCTTCAGACTTGAGGCCCTCTTCATCAACTCCTGTTGCTGTCACCTCAGCTCCTACTCCATCTGTTCCAGTTCCTCCAGCTGCCACTCCAACTCTATCCACGACATCTTCTGCAATCTTTGTTGATGCTATTATCTCGACTCCTTCATCAACAACCAGAGGAGATCAACACAAGAACGTTTAGATGTATGCCTTTGAACTTTTGGTAACTTGTTGCCAAAGGGGGAGAAGTGTATATAGATCTTTAGGCTTCGAGCGAGAGAGCGTTTTGGTGTTTCTTGCTTTTCAAAACATTTGGTTCTTTTGGTTTGACGTGAGATACTTTTGTGTTTATGTGTGATCATACGTTGTTATGTGTGATGCTACTATTTCCTATCATCTTAATGCTTATGAGATGATCATTCACCTTTGCTTGATTGTGTTGTGCTTTGTTATTCATTCTAATTATTCTTGCACACCACCAAGTTGTATGTGACATGGAAGAAGTGCCCCACATACCTAATCGATTGTGCATTTGCATTCAAACGCAAATTCAAAAGAATGCACAAATTTAGGGGGAGCTCTTGCTTATCACATACCTCTCAAAGCGACGATTATATTCGTTGATTTTATCATATATCGAAGCTTTGATCTATATGTTGTCATCAATTACCAAAAAGGGGGAGATTGAAAGCACATTTGCTCCCTTGGTGGTTTTGGTAATTAATAACAACATATAAGTCATTGAACCAATGTTTCCACCAAGTATATATCAGGAAATGTTCAATGATAGGATTGGCAAAAGGAGACAGTGGAATTACCCCAAGATGCAAGGAAATAGGTTGGCCAAGCTTCAAGCAAAAGGAATCTACATTTTATATTTGTGGGAAATCACTTTGAGTCCATAGGAAATCCAATACTATTAGAAGGGGGTAAGGTTTTGTTGGTGAATAATATGCTCAGACGTGCACAAGTGATAGTCGCCAAAAACATCCACAAACTCTCCCACCAAAGTCTGTTCTATACCTAGCACTCAAAATCGGTGCAACCAACTTCCCCATACCAGTGCCACTGATTCCAGAAACTAGACAGACTCAGCCAAACCCTAGCCACTTCGGTGCAACCGATTCAATACCCGGTGCCACCGAGTTTAGGTTGCCAACTTTCTATTACACAAATTCACATTTTCGGTCCCAACGAGAATGTTGGATCGACGTCACCGAGATTGAAATCTCACTGTTTTTCACCTTATGGGTGCAACCGAGATTTCTATATCGGTCTCACCGAGATTCAAAAGTTGTCACCTTTTGGTCACTTCGGTACCACCGAGATTAACACATCGGTGTCACCGAGTTGGTCATTTTGTGTGTAACTGTTGGATTTTTGGGGATGCCTATATATACCCCTTCACCACCACCTACTCGATAGAGAAGCACTCAAAACTATTCCATACCTATCCTATCAGATTTTCTGAGAGAGAACCACCTACCCTTGTGTTGAGGTCAAGATATTCCACTCCAGTCATATGGATCTTTATCTCTAGCCTCCCCAAGTAGCTTTCCACCAATCCCATCTCTTCCACCATGCCAAATCTGTGAGAGAGTGATTGGTTGCTGAGGAGTCTATCATCTTTAAGCACAAGAGCAAGGAGTTCATCGTCATTACCGAGCCTATTACCTTTTGGAGGGTGGTGCCTCCTAGATTGGTTAGGTGTCGCTTGGGAGCATCCTACTTCGTGTCGTGGAGTGAACCAAGAAGTTTGTAAGGGCAAGGAGATCGCCTACTTCGTGAAGATCTACCCATATTGAGGCTAGTCCTTCGTGGACGGAAGCCGTTATGGAATAGTCAATGTTGCTACTTCGTGGACCCTTTTGGGTGGAGCGCTTTATGGACTCTCGTGACCGTTACCCTCCATGGGTCGAAGACTCCATAATCATGGATGTACGATAGCGCCACCTATCGGAACCATGGGAAAAATAATCGTGTCTACAACTACGTTTGATCTTCCTACCCTATCCCTTCTATACATGCTTGTTGTTTCTTTCTGCTACTATATACTCTTAGACTTGCATGTGTAGGGTGTACTTGACTTGCCATGAAATGCTAAAAACTGTCAACCCTAAAACTTGGTATAGGCAAAACTTTTATTTGGTCAAGTAGTCTAATCACCCCCCCTCTAGACATACTTTCGGGCCTACAAAGATAGACTTGATCTCCGTTGTTGAAGCTCACTTCTCGACGGTGAGAGTCTCCGCAACTCTTCTGTCTTGATTTGGCGGTCTCCAGACGCTCTCGGACGAGTTGAACTTGCTCTTCTGCCTCGCGGAGGATGTCTAGTCCAAAGACCGTCCCTTTTCCGGTCTTTCACTAGTTGAGGGGAGTTTGGCACTTGTGTGCATACAACACCTTAAATGGTGCCATCTGAAGACTCGACTGATAGCTGTTGTTTTAGGAGAACTCGGCAAACGATAGGCAATCTTCCCACTTGGCTCCATACGCCAACACACAAGCGCGGAGCATATCTTCGAGTATTTGATTTACTCATTCTGTCTGTCCTCTGGTCTGGGGGTGAAAAGCAGTGCTGAAGGAGAGCTTAGTTCCCATAGCTTCTTGAAACTTCCTCTAGAATCTTTAGGTGAACTAGGTTCCTCAATCTGACACAATTTCCATTGGAACTCCGTGAAGACTTACAATGCGGCTGATGTAGAGGTTTGCGAGTTGGCTTCCATCATAGGTGGTCCTGACGGGAATGAAGTGGGCTACCTTGGTCAGGTCGTCGACAATGACCCAAATAGAATCATGTACTTTGCTTGACCTTGGTAATCCGGTGATGAAATCCATCTGAATTTGTCCCACTTCCATTCTGGCACTTTGAGAGGTTGCAGTAGTCCAGCGGGTCGCTGATGCTCAGCTTTGACTCTCTAGCATATGTCACACTTAGCGACAAATGTGCCTATTTCCCGTTTCATGCCATGCCACCAGAATCTTGCCTTGAGGTCTTGATACATCTTGGTTCCCCCAGGATGGATGGAATACAGAGTGTCATGAGCCTCTTGCAAGATCAAGTTCTTGAGCTCCTCTTTGTTGGGTACGCAGATGCGCTTCCCAATCCATACAACTCCTTGTTCATCTACTGAGAACCTGGGGCCTTGCCTGCCTTGATCTTCCTTTTGATGCCTTCAATGCTCTCGTGTCCCTTCTGAGCTTCCTTAATATCATCCATCAAGGTAGGCTTTCCTTCAAGGTTGGCGAGGAATCCTGGTGCAACCAGTTCCAAGCCGAAGCTTTCAAGCTCTTCATACACGACGGGTAGCCTTTCCTTAATCGTGGCATTCAAGGAACAAGCCTTTCTACTTAAGGCGTCTGCTACCATGTTGGCCTTTCTGGGGTGGTATTGAACACTGAGGTTGTAATCCATGATCAACTCCAACCATCTTCGCTACCTCATGTGAAATTCCCTTTTGGTGAAAATATACTTCAGACTATTGTGGTCTGCGTATATCTCACATCGCCTCCCCAAAAGGTAATGTCGCCATGTTTTCAAGGCATGAACTGTCACATCCCTAGCTAGCCTCTTAGGACAAATGTCAGAACAAAAGAAAATAGAAAACAAAAACTAAAAGGAAAAGGGGGCTCACCTAAGGCCTGGCAGCCCAGCCGGCCCACCTGGCGCGTGCCAGTCGTCCCCTACCTCTGCTAGTAGGCAGAGGCGAAGGTAGGCACAACGAGGGTGGCCAGGTCGCCATGCCTCCTGCCTGCCTGGCCTCCTCCTCGTCGCACTGTCAAGGGGATATGCCCCAGCTGCCGCCTGGACCTCTCCTCCCCGCCATTCCTCTCCCTCACCTCTGCTCGCCATGGCTGAAGCCATCATCGCCCTGCTGTCGTCGCCCCCATAGCCACCCAGGCCCCTTCGCCCTGTCCCCATGCTCGGAAGAACTGTGACGTCGACCCTGACCTCCTCACCAATCCAAGCAACCGGAGGAGCCCTTTGTCGTCTCTGTCGTCATCGTCTTCAACCTTCAGCAATCGATGAAGACTCGAAGCTCGCCGCTGAACCAGAGCTTCCCCAAGCACTCTGAGCATGACTGCGAGATCTAGGTGAGGTCACGGATCTTTTCCCACTAATCACACGCTCGATTTTGAGCTCTAGGCCTTGAATCGATGCAAGGACCAGTGCTGTCGTCTGCCATTGACGACGGGCATGGCGCTGCGATGCCTTTTCGCTCAAACCTTGGAGCTCATCGAACTCCCGGCACCCCTAGGAGTCCATAGCGCTGCTCATTCCCCTCGCTAGTGCACCGTAGCTCCGCAACCTCGCTGACCCAAGCTCCGGCGGCCGCCCATGTCGTCGCCGTCGTCTCTACAGACCACCCCAAGCCCCCAGACAAGCCCCACTCGATGCGGACGAGCGTGGGCGTCCCGTAGCTGCTTTTGGCGCACGAAACCGTGCCCTGTGGAACGTTTCCGGCCAACTTCGGCGGTCCTCTGCCGCTGGTTTGGTCGCCGCCGGCCTTGCTCCGGTGGGCGCCGAGGTGGTCGGACGGTTAGTGCTAACCAGCCCGGCTAATTAAGCCATTAGCCACTAATAGCGGGCCCCGCAGAGGTTCAAACCTCTGGTCAGCAGGGGGAATTAGCCCCTGACGCTGGCAAGAGGGCCCCACCCTGTCAGGTTTTACCTGGCCGGGTCTATTGACCTGCTGACGTCACAGTGACGTCAGGCTGACGTATTAACTAAAATTTTAGTATAAAAACAAATCAGGAAATTCCAAAAAATGTTTAAAACTTCTAAAATTCATATAAATTTATTTGTAAATCAGATGAAAATAATTTATATACGAAAGTTTATCATAAAAATCCAATGAATCCAATGGTGCTGTTATCGTGCATGTTAGAGCAACATATGTAGGTGAACATTGACATTTAGTAATAGGTCGACATATGGAATATGAAATGGAGAATGACTTTGAACCTATATTCAATTCCACTCCATCCAACTCGAATAATAGTTGCATTAGCACATCCATTCATGTTGTCATGTCACGATAATGCATCCCATTGTTGCACTTGCCTTGTATTGATTGTTATTTATCTGCATTGTGGTAGGCCCTGCTTCCGAGGATACCCCCTACTATCCTAACGAAGGAGAGTACCTTCCTGCTTCCCAGCAAGGCAAGCAACCCCTTTGATCATTATGATAACATCCCACTCTCACGCTCCTGCTCTTGTTTATTGCATTAGGACAAACGTTCACTTGTCTATCATACATGGTAGATGAACCTATTCCTTTGCATGACCTGTCAATGTCATGGTAAATAGCTAAACCTTGCAACCTAGCATACCTGGTAGATGTTTGTGCCATGTTGTGCTTTGCTTACCTTGCCTGCTATGCCTGCTATGCTTAGAGTTGTGTCAGGTCTGATTCATTGGGATGATGAACTTGAGTGAAACAATGCCGTTCTGATGTGATAAGCATATGATGAACCCGAGTTGGTAAAGGTAGTGATGAGAGGCTATGTCGGATTACATAGAGGGTTGTCTCATTGGGATCATTCTTAGGAACCGAGTTCCGTGTTTGTGATCCAAGTCTAGTTAATACCACACGTTGGGATACTTAATTGACCCTCTTGACTTATCAGTCGCTTAGTCCTTGGTCCAGGAGTTGCAAGTAGTTTCTGGTGTTTATAGCATGTTGGAGGCCGTGCGCAGCGCTGACCCTAGGGGTGGGTTACGACACAATAGGCAGTGGCACGGTGTACCAAGGGTCACCCGAATGGTGGGCTTGGGAACCCTGCGCACATCGTTTGGGGTTATAGAGGAAACTTTGCCCGGACTTCCATGCGGGTTCAGTCTCAAATAGGCGATAGCCTGGACTAGAGGTCTTATGTTATTGACGGTCGTGGCTGACTCCCTCGCTGGGCTTCCACTTGAAGGTTGCCGAGGTGCATGGTTTTATGAGTACACAGCAATAAGTGGCGAGAGCATGTGTGAAGAAGTACACCCCTGCAGGGTATGAAACTATTCAAATAGCCGTGTCCTCGGATATGGACTATTTGGAAAACTTATGTTGTTCATAGATAATTTAATGGATACTCATAAAAATATCAAGTCAAGTGTGAGTACCATGGATGGCACTCTCGTGGGATACGGAAGTGAAACACTATGGAAAAGTAGGGGAATTGATTGTGGAAGGGAACGTAAGGCTCCTTTTACTCCTCTTCCGAAGTTATTCTATTCTGGGTCTTTCCCATCTTTTCTATGGGGATAAGAACTAGGCTTCTCACCTAGTTCTTAGGATGACGAGTTACTAACCATAGACTATTAGCTAGCTTGTTTGCAAGTGAATTCGGTACTCAAGTATTGTTGGTGTGACAAGTAGCCGGAGAAGAGATTTGAGTCTAGAAAGTCGAGTGGTTATGCTTTTCCAATCTTTTGCAGTTGTCTCAAAATCCTTTTTGAGCAATTACAGCCGTTATGCTGTCCAATTTCTGCTAGAGTCTCTAATGTCTTTTCATCATTCTCTGTTCCAGATGCCCCCTTGTCCTTCCCGTCAGGTGGTCCGTCTGACCAGGTGCATCGATGTACCGGGTCACACGGCCATGTTGGTTAGAGTTATGATGGAGGCCGGTTACCGTTGGTACCCAGAGTACATAGTGGAGGAACAATATCGAGATTTCAACCAGAGCCAGTATCTATGTACTGTTAAGATATATCCTTCATATCCTGGAGCTGCAGAGCCGCTTCACTGGACTTATGGATTAGGTGTCACCATAGACATGGCAGTTCAGGAGGCCGCCTACACTATGCTGACTATCATGAGGTTTCACCATGGTCTACTTCAGAACACAGAGTTCTGTTATGTTCCTGCTTCTCTGGGAGGAGAGGTAAGCTATCTTAGCGCAACCTACTATGATCATTCTCATGAGGACCCTAGGCCGCAGGTGACTGCTCAGATGTTGGAGAACAGGGATCGTGATGCACGTGCCCTACGCATGGAGCTTTATGCTACCTGTGCACGTCTTTGGATAGCCCTAACGCAGTTGGCACCTATCATGTGGACAGGCTATGGAGATTTGGAGATGCTGAACCCATCGCGGACTCATCTGCCAGCACATGTAGACTGTCCTGATGTTGGAGGCATCACCCCTCTTTGAGGACCACTGTTGCCGCCAACAAGGGGACCAAGGCCACATCCTGTCCTTACGGTTTCCAGGGATCACATGCTAGAGTGTTTCCAGATCCTCAAGTTCAGCTCCCGGGTCACGGGGTTAACCTATATGAGACATTCTACGGCGATGGTTGAGTACGTGGATGTTAGTACTAGTATGGTAGTAGTCGTATTGCCACAGTCCTGCGTGTCTTGTGGGATATGACTGAGGTTGAGAGTTGAGTTCCGGAGGTGTCGATAGATAATGTATAGGAAGCTTGTAATGCCTCCGATGAGTTGTGTCATCTCTCTGTAGTTTGTATTTCAGCTTGGGCTTGTACTGAACTATGTCATGGTGTGTATGAATCATGGTGTTCATATGGCAGTTGTTATTACCATGTTGATCGGGTGTTTACCCATGCATGCCATGTTGTCCAATACATTCTTTATCTCTTTCCCCAGAGTTGGTATCTTCCATGTCTAAGCTGTGGTTTTGTTTTCCCAGGATGGTGAAAACTAGGAATAACCCCACACATGGCCCCGAGCAGGGCGAGGGAACTCAGCTGAGGCAAGAGAACCTACCACACGCAACCTCTTTGGCAGAAGTGATGCTTGAAGCTGAATGGAACAAAAGGGAGACCAACAGGTTGTTGGAACGAATTGAGCACAACACAGTGCATGCTCCCAGCAATGATCGCAATGATGGTGTGTCTCTCAACAATTTCGTCAAGCTGTGCCCACCTAAGTTTCATCATTCGGTCGATTGTCTCGATGCGGATGACTGGCTGACCAGCATGTCCCGCAAAATCCGGGCTGCCAATGTATCTAAGGCCAACAAGGTGACCTTTGCTGCATACTTTCTGGAGGGACCTGCCAATCTGTGGTGGGAAAATTATGAAGCTATGCGTCCCGTAGGCCCTGCACCAACCTGGGTAGACTTCAGTGAGGCATTCCATACCCATTACATCCTGGAAGGGCTGATGGATCGCAAGAGAGAGGAGTTCTGTGCTTTCACCAAGGGCAGAATGTCAGTGGATGCCTATAGTCGTGAGTTCGGCAACCTTGCTCGTTATGCTCCGGAGGAAGTTTCAACTGATGCCAAGAAGCAGGCTAGGTTCCGTAAAGGACTTAACCCTGAGCTCCGTTGAGACCTGCGACTGCATGAGTGCACTACCTTCCAGGCTCTCGCCAACAAGGCTATTAATGTGAAAACTAGGCAGACTGACTACGAGGCAACCAGGAAGCACAACCGTGACTTCAGCCCTGCATCTCGCTCGGGCTCCAACAAATGCCGGGTGTGGGTGCCCAACGCAGGTCTGCCGCCAAGGTACACCGCGAGGCCATCCTTCCAGGCGCCTTTCCCAACTCATCCCAATCCTCCAGCCAGGACATTTGGAGGTCCTCTGGCCAATGTTGCTCCCCGTGCCACCGTTGTCTGCTACAAATGTGGGGAACCAGGACACTACTCCCATGAGTGTCCTCAGAACAATGCTAAGCCGGCTGGACGTGGGAAGTCGGGAAAAGCCATCTATGTGAAGCCAACTCCTGCTCGTGGACGAGTGAACTATGTTTCTGCTGAGGAAGCCCTTGAGGACCTTGATGTTATTGTAGGTACGCTGGTTGTCAATAGTTATCCGGCATCTGTTCTATTTGATACTGGGGCATCTCATTCTTTCATCTCAGAAAGTTATGCACAGTTGCATAACATGTCATTTTGTGATATGCCTACTCCTGTAGTAGTTCAGACTCCTGGTTCAAAATGGCAAACTTCTAGAGTGAGCCATGGCAATGAGATTCTTGTGGATAGGCTTGTCTTCCTAGCATCTTTGATAGCCCTCAAGTCTTTGGACATCAATATCATCTTAGGCATGGATTGGATGAAAGCGCACTATGCTAAGATTGATACTCATACTAGGAATGTTCAACTTACACATCCATCGGATGAGATAGTTAATGTCTTCACTCAAGCAGTCAAGCTCCAACTCTATTCCCTCAATGCTATCCCTCTTCTAGAATTAGAAGATATTCCGGTAGTCCGTGACTTTCCGGATGTCTTTCCAGCAGAACTGCCAGGAATTCCACCTATCAGAGATGTTGAGTTTGTGGTAGAGCTTAGTCCAGGGACTGTCCCAATAGCTAGAAGACCCTATAAGATGGCACCCTTAGAACTAGCCAAACTTAAGAAACAACTCGATGAGGCTTTGAAGAAAGGTTTCATCTGTTCTAGTTCTTCTCCTTAGACTTGCCCCGTCCTCTTCGTTAAGAAGAAGGATGGATCAGATCGGATGGTTGTGGATTATCGGCCAATGAACCTGGTCACCATAAAGAACAAATATCCGCTTCCTAGGATCAATGATTTGTATGATCAACTTGCTGGATACTTTGTCTTTTCCAAAATGGATTTGAGGTTGGGTTACCATCAAATCAGAATTAGGAACGGGGATATTCCAAAATCGGCTTTTGTTACTCGTTATGGCAAATACGGGTACACCGTCATGTCCTTCGGTTTAACCAATGCCCCAACCACCTTCTCTCGCTTGATGAATTCGATCTTCATGGAGTATCTGGATAAATTCGTCGTGGTTTACCTTGACGATATACTCATCTACTCGAAGAACGAACAGGAACATGCCGAGCATCTAAGGCTGGTATTGATGAAACTTCGAGAGCATCGTTTGTATGCCAAATTCTGCATGTGTGAATTTTGGTTGCCAGAAGTGACCAACCTAGGCCACGTAATCTCTGGTGAAGGTATTGCTTTCAATCCCGAGAGAATTCAGGCTGTCCTTGATTGGACTCAACCTGAATTGGTTAAGCAATTTTGGAGTTCCCTTGGCTTAGAGAGCTATTGTCGACGCTTTGTTGAGAACTTCTCCAAGGTTGCAAAACCTCTGACTGAACTCCTCAATAAAGATAAAAAGTCCGAGTGGACTCCACAATGTGAGCACAGTTTTCATGAGTTGAAAAGACAACTGACCTCTGCTCCCGTTCTGGTGCCACCAGACTTTTCTAAGGACTTTGTTATCTATTGCAATGCCTCGCGACAAGGATTAGGTTGCATTCTCATGCAAGATCGTCATGTGATTACATATGCTTCTCGACAGTTGCGTCGACATGAGGATAATTATCCAACACATGATCTTGAGCTTGCAGCTGTGGTCCATGAACTGAAAACTTGGCGAAATTACCTTCTGGGTAATCGTTGTGAAATTTACACTAATCACCAAAGTCTGAAATATATTTTAACCCAGCCAGATTTGAATCTCAGGCAAAGATGGTGGGTTGAGTTGATTATAGATTACAACTTAGGGATAACTTACACCCCGGCGAAAGCCAATGTCATGGATGATGCACTAAGTCTTAAGTCTTATTGTAACAACCTGATGTTACAACAGGATCAACCACTTCTCTATGAAGAATTTCGGAAGTTGAACCTCCACATTGTTGCTCAACGATTCCTTTCCAATCTGGTGGTGAAACCTACTGTTATGAATCAAATAGTAGCCGTCCAGAGGTATGATAAGGGTATATCTCGGATCAAGGAGAATATTGCTAGTGGAAACACTAAAGATGTCTCCAAGGACTATGAGGGTGTTGTGTTCTTTCAGAATCTGTTGGTGGTTCCCAAGAGCACATGCTTAAGACAGCTGATCCTTAAGGAGGCTCATGATTCCCCTGTCAAAATTCATCTGGGTAGTACTAAGATGTATCAAGACCTATGCCAGAGGTTCTGGTGGACTAGGATGAAGAGAGAAATTGTTCAGTTCATTGCTAACTGCGACGTTTGTCGTCGCATTAAGGCAGAACATCAAAGGCCTGCTGGCACCCTTCAACCTTTAGCTATTCCTGAATGGAAATGGGATAAAGTCGGTATGGATTTCATTATCGGATTTCCCTGGACTAAGAGAGGGAATAATTCTACCTTTGTGGTCATAGACCATCTTTCCAAAGTGGCTCATTTTCTTCCTGTTCAGGAGAGTATAACTGCTAGCCAGCTAGCGAAGTTATACATTTCCCGAATAGTTTTCTCTTCATGGTGTTCCATTGGTGATTAACTCAGACCGCCGAAGTATCTTTACTTCCCGATTTTGGGAAAGTTTCCAAACCGCTATGGGGACTCATATATCCTTTAGCACTGCTTTCCACCCGCAATCAAGTGGTCAAGTTGAGCGAGTCAATCAAATCCTTGAAGACATGCTCCGAGCTTGTGTTATATACTTCGTATGAATTGGGAGAAATGTCTTCCATTAGCCAAATTTTCTTATAACAATAGTTATCAATCAAGCTTGGGCAAAGCCCCATTTGAAGTTCTGTATGGACGAAGGTGTCGAACAACTCTTAACTGGTCAGAAACCAGAGAGAGGCAACTCTTTGGCCCGGATATGATCCAGGATGCAGAGGAGCAAGTTCGCATTATTCGTGAAAAGTTGAAAATAGCCCAATCTCGTCAAAAGAGCCAATATGATTGCCATCATAAGGCTGTGACCTATCAAGTTGACGAGAAGGCTTATCTTCGGGTTACACATCTAAAGGGTACCCACCGATTCGGTATCAAGGGCAAGTTGGCTCCTCGTTACATTGGACCTTTTCGCATTCTTTCTAAATGAGGAGAGGTTGCATACCAATTGGAACTTCCGCCGCATCTTTCCAAGGATCATGATGTCTTCCACGTCTGACAACTCAGGCGTTGTTTCTCGGACCCTGTCCATGAAGTAGACCACAAAGCGCTTGATCTCCAAGATAACCTTACATATCGAGAATACCCTGTTTGTATTCTTGACCAAGCTGAGCGTACGAACCGGCGTTAGAACATCAAGTTTCTCAAGGTTTAGTGGTCACACCATTCTAAGAAGGAGGCCACATGCTAAAGAGAGGATCATCTTCGACTAGAGTACCCCGCGCTCTTCCCGATGACGTCCAAATCTCGGGACGAGATTCTTTGAGTGGGGGTGAGTTGTCACATCCCTATCTAGCCTCTTAGGACAACATGTGTGTGCATCATATTTCACTTTTTGCATCAGCTTGAAATGGGGATCAAAAGAAACCCCAAACAATTCATTTGAATCAAACCTACTTAATGATTGTGAAAAATCAACAAATCCAAAATGCCCATCTAAAATGTCCCCTATGTGTGATAAATGTGGACATGATTATAAAAGGGGCCATTCTAAAAATTTGAACAATTATAGCATTTCAAAAATAAATAATAAAGCTTCTAAAATGCCAAATAAAGTATTATCATTATTTCAGATTTCAAAATATCCTGAAACTTTTAACAGAAGTTTGAAATATTCAAACTTAATGCTAAAAAATATTTGGGATATTTATCACTTAGCAATTGTGCAAGAAAATAAAATAAACAATTGTGAAAACAAAAACTAAAAGGAAAAGGGGGTTCACCTGAGGCCTGGCAGCCCAGCCGGCACACCTGGCCCGTGCCAGTCGTCCCCTACCTGTGCTAGTAGGCAGAGGCGAAGGGAGGCACGACGAGCGTGGCCAGGGCGCCACGCCTCCTGCCTGCCTGGCCTCCTCCTCGTCGCACTGGCGAGGGGATAGACCCCAGCTGCTGCCTGGACCCTCTCCTCCCCGCCATTCCTCTCCCTCGCCTCTGCTCGCCACGGCCGAAGTCATCGCCGCCCTGCTACCGTCGCCCCCATAGCCACCGAGACCCCCTCACCCTGTCCCCATGCTTAAAAGAACCGCGACGTTGACCCCGACCTCCTCACCGAGCCAAGCAACCGGAGGAGCCCTTTGTCGTCTCCGTCGTCATCGTCTTCAACTTTCAACGTCGACAAAGACTCAAAGCTCGCCGCTGAACTAGAGCTTCCCCAAGCACGCTGAACATGGCCGCGAAATCTAGGTGACGCCGCGGATATTTTCCCCCTAATCTCATACTCGATTTCGAGCTCTAGACCCTAAATCGATGCAAGCCCGAGTGTCGCCGTCCGCCATTGATGATGGGCATGGCGCTGTCGTGCATTTTCGCTCAAACCTCAGAGCTCATCGAGCTCCCCGCACCCCCAGGAGTCCGTAGTGCTGCTCATTCCCCTCGCTAGTGCACCGTAGCTCCGCAACCTCACTGACCCGAGCTCCGGCGGCCGCCCATGTCATTGCCGCCGTCTCTGCAGACCACCCCAAGCCGCTAGACCAGCCCCACTCGACACGGACGAGCGTGGGCGTCCCATAGCTGCTTTCGGCGCTCGAAACCGTGCCCTGTGGCACGTTTCCAGCCAACTCCAGCGGTCCTCCATCGTGGGTTTGGTCGCCGTCGGCCCCGCTCCGGTGGGCGCCGACATGGTCGGGCTGTTAGTGCTAACTAGCCCGGCTAATTAAGCTGTTAGCCACTGACAGTGGGCCCCGCAGAGGGTCAAACCTATGGTCACCGCAGGGAATTAGCCCCTGATGCTGACATGAGGTCCCCACCCTATTAGGTTTGAACTGTCCTGGTCTATTGACCTGCTGACGTCATACTGCCGTCAGGCTGACGCATTAACTGAATTTTTAGTATAAAAACAAATCAGGAAATTCCAGAAAATGTTTTAAACTTCTAAAATTCATATAAATTAATCTGTAAATTGCATGACAATAATTTATATATGAAAGTTATCAGAAAAATCCAATGAATCCAATGGTGTTGTTATCATGCATGTTAGAGCAACCTATGTAGGTGAACATTGACATTTAGTAATAGGTCGATATATGGAATATGAAATGGAGAATGACATTGAACCTATATTCAATTCCACTCCATCCAACTCGAATAATAGTTGCATTAGCTCATCCATTCATGTTTCGATGCATGATCATGCTTCATAATGTTGCACTTGCCGTGCATTGATTGTTATTTATCTGCAATTCGGTAGGCCCTGCTTCCGAGGATACCCCCGAGTATCCTAACGAAGGAGAGTACCTTCCCGCTTCCCAGCAAGGCAAGCAACCCCTTTGATCATTCTGATAACATCCCACTCTCTCGCTCCTGCTCTTGCTTATTGCATTGGGACAAACATTCACTTGTCTGTCATAAATGGTGGATGAACCTATTACTTTGCATGACCTGTCATTGTCATAGTAAATAGCTAAACCTTGCAACCTAACATACCTGGTAGATGCTTGTCCTATGTTGTGCTTGGATTACCTTGCCTGCTATGCCTGCTATGCTTAGAGTTGTGTCAGGTCTGATTCATCACGATGATGAACTGGAGTGAAACGATGTCGTTCTGATGTGATAACCTTATGATGAACCCGAGTTGGTAAAGGTAGCGATGAGAGGCTATGTAGGAATACATAGCGGGTTGTCTCATTGGGACCGTTCTTAGGAATTGAGTCCCGTGTTTGTGATCCAAGTCTAGTTACTACCACACGTTGGGATACTTAATTGACCCTCTTGACTTATCAATCGCTTAGTCCTTGGTCTAGGAGTTGCAAGTAGTTTCTGGTGTTTATAGCATACTGGAGGTCGTGCGTAGCGCTGACCCTAGGGGTGGGTTACGATGCGGTAGGCAGTGGCACGGTGTACCAAGGGTCACCCGAATGGTGGGCTTGGGAACCCTACGCACATCGTTTGGGGCCGTAGCGGAAACTTCGGCCGGACTTCCGTGCGGGTTCAGTCTCAAATAGGCGATAGCCTGGACTAGAGATCTTATGTGATTGACGGTCGTGGCCAACTCCCTTGCTAGGCTTCCGCTTGAAGGTTTCCGAGGTGCATGGTTTTATGAGCACACAGCGATAAGTGGCGAGAGCATGTGTGAAGAAGTACACCCCTGTAGGGTATGAAACTATTCGAATAGCCGTGTCCTCGGATATGGACTATTTGGAAAACTTATGCTGTTCATAGATAATTTAATGGATACTCATAAAAATATCAAGTCAAGTGTGAGTACCATGGATGACTCTCTCGTGTGAGACGAAAGTGAATCCATGGTGGTGTATTGATGTGGAGTTTGTGGACTCGTGTGAGATATCTAAAATCTAAACACAGAGTTAAAATTGTGTAGTATAGGTTAGCCATGAGTCAAAGCTGACATTGCTACATAAACTCCACCACTCCCCTTGTTGATACATGAGCATGAATAGTCTATATCTGTTTAAAGTCTTGCTGAGTACGATTGTACTCACGTTTGCTTAATAAATGTTGTAGATGAGACTTAGGACCCATCAGGTGGGTTCTATCTAGATGTCGACGATGTTGACGATGCCGAATAGCTGGTGTCCCAACTACGACCTTATGCCCTATGGTGGGTTGTAGATAGTCAGGCCATGTGCCTTTTCCCCTTTCAATTGCTTGTACTCAGAAAACCTATACGCTTCCGCTTGGTTTGTATGAACTTGCTTGTAAGACTTGAGTGTCGGGTCATGTGACCCCTGCCTGTAAGAACATATTATGCAAGGCTCTTCTAAGCCTCTTAAATAAAAGTTCTGTTAATGTATGGTTATGTTGTGATGCCATAGTTGTATCTATGCATATCGGGCATGTCGCGCGTCTGTATGACGTGCAACGGTATGTATGGGATCCGACACCTAGTCATGTGCCTTTAGTAGTACTCTTTACGGGAAACTGCCTCTTTGTGCTTCCTCCGAGCCTTGGTAGCTTGCTAATGCTCCGGACACATTGATTGACCGACATGTATCCTTCTTTGCTGATGTGTCTGTCCCTTCGGGGAAATGTCTCGCAGTGTAATCGAGTCCCTGTAGCCTGCTATGACTCATCTACGTGTAGTGACGACATTTATGTCCCACGGAGTAATGGAGTCCTTGTAGCTTGCTATGACTCGTCTACACACGTTTGAGGCCGACAACTGCATTGATGGGTTACGTATGCCTGTTTCCATACGGATGTGCCACTTGGGTTCTATGACTAGTCATGTCGTCCCGAGTTCTCTGTCGTTTGATTGCCAGGGACATGTTCACATACGTGAGACAAAAGGCGCAAACAGTCCCAGCCAAGGTAAGGCTGCAGCCGTGGAGCTTACCTTGCGTGAGGCCGCAAAGTGATGTGATATGTTACAGTCTGGATTCATATGACTTAGGATCGGGGTCCCAACATGAACCACGGCTGCCAACTGAAGATCATGAGTAGCGTAGTTCTCTTCATGAGGTCATGCTACAATTCTGCCCTCTTGCATCAGAACTTCTCCAAGCCTGGTTCTCGATGCATCACAATATATCACGAACTCCTTGTGAATATCGGGGGTGGCCAAAACTGGGGTTGTGGTCAATCTCTTCTTGAGCTCCTGGAAGCTTTCCTCGCATTTAGCTGTCCATTTGAACTTCTTGTCCTTCTTCAAAAGTTGGGCCATGGGTCAGGCATTGCTCGAGAACGCTTCCACGAACTTGCGGTACTATCCCGCGAGTCCGAGTAAGCTCCTAACTTCCATTCAGTCATGGCTTCAATCTTGGCAGGACCCACTAACAATCCTTCCACGGTAAACACATGACCCAAGAATCCGACTTCACGCAGCCAGACAACACACTTGCTGAACTTGGCGTAAAGCTGGTGCTCTTGAAGCTTGTCTAGGACCAATCTCAGGTGTTGCTCATGCTCTTCTTTAGAGTTGGAGAAGATGAGTATGTCATTAATGAAGACGATAACAAACTTGTCCAAGTACTCCATGAGGACTTTATTCATGATGTACATGAAGTAGGCAGGGGCATTGGTTAACCCGAATGACATGACTATGTATTCATACATGCCATATCGGGTTACAAATGCCATCTTCGGAATGTCTTGGGGTCTGATCTTCTGCTGATAGGACCCGGATCTAAGCTCGATCTTGGAGAACACCCTGGCCCCGTTCAACTGATCAAACAAGTCTTCAATCTTGGGGAGTTGTTACTTGTTCTTTATTACGACTTCATTGAGAGAATGGTAATCGACACAGAGTCTGATAATTCCGTCCCTCTTTGACACAAATAGAACAGGTGATCCTCAAGGAGAGGCACTCAGGCGAATGAATCCTTTCCTGAGCTACTCTACCAGCTGGTTCTTCAATTCAGCCAACTCTTCGGATCCCATCCTGTAGGCCCTCTTATAGATGGGACTTGATCCGGGCATAAGTTCAATGATGAACTCAATGTAGCGGTCGGGAGGAATTCCGGGTAGCTCATCAGGAAATACATCCGGGTATTCACATACCACCGACACTTGATCTAACTCAATTCCTGATAGATAGTTAGCCTGAGGGCTTGAGTGGAGGTAGGGTTGGGAACACACTGGACTTCCATTCCTTGGCTATTGGTCATGGTGACAACCCTCTTGGCACAGTCTAGCAAGCCTTGGTGCTTCGTTAACCAATTCATGCCAAGGATGACGTCCAAGCCTAGTGAATCCAGAACTATGAGGTCTGCTAGGAACTCCACCCCGTTGATGTTAATCTCAACTCCCTTACATCCTATCCCAGACTTCATAACCGATCCCGGGGTTTGTATCAACATATGACTACATAGGGGTGTAGGATTCATGCCACTCTCTAGTGCAAACTTTTGGGTGACAAAAGAATGCCAAGCTCCACAATCAAACAACACTTTTGCCGGGGTTGAGTTGATGAGGAACGTACCCAGTATGACGTCCAGGTCTTCTTGGGCTTGCTCTGCGGTGACGTGATTCACACGTCCCTTGCCCTTGTTGGGCTGGTTGCGGGGAGCCGGGTTCCTTGGTGGTGCTCCATGGCCTTGACCTTGAGCTGGTGCATTGGGTCACGGGGCATCTGGCTTCTTGTTGGGGCATAGCTTAGAGATGTGTCCAAACTGACCACATCCAAAACAGGTTAGTTGCCCAGGGTTGTTGTTGTAGTTCCTACCACCGTTGTTGTTATTGGGGTTGTTATAAGATGGCCTGGGATTGGCATACTGCTGAGGCTGGTAGCTCGGATGAGGCACAGGAGGTCTAGCCTGCTGCGGCTGATAGGTTGCTTGGCTGGGGCTAGCTGCCAGGGGCGAGGCTTCTGGTTGCTGGAGCTACCCTTGCTGATTATCTTGCACTTGCGAGTGTCGTCTATAGCATGACGCTTGTCTTCCAGCATGAGGGCCTTGTTCACCAAGTCAAAGAAGGTGCGACAGTCGCAAACTATGAGCTGATACTGCAGGATCTATTGAAGTCTCTCCATGAAGCGTTCCTTCTTGGCAGTCTCCATGTTGACATCTTCAGGTGCATATCTTGATAGAAGGTTGAACTTCTACAGGTACTCCTTGACAGAGCCACTTCCTTGCTTCAGCGCTCAGAATTCTCTCTAGTTGATAGCCATGATCCCTGAAGGAATGTGGGCGGTGCGGAATCCTTCCTTGAAGTCATTCCAAGTAATCAAACGCTCACCTTGGATGACCTTGAATCCATCTCACCAAGCTCGGGTGGTACCTCCGAGGAAGTGAGAGGTGTAAAGCACCTTCTCACAATCCTCATTAAAATTGACCAGTGCAAGGAGTTCCTCGATGGTGCGGATCCTGTCGTCAGCATCCAAAGGTTCAACAGTCTCAATGAAGGTTGGTGACGAATTCCTCATGAACTCAGACAAAGTGGAGCGGCCATTGCCGTTCCTGCCTTGCTGCTGGTTGTTCACAAGGGCGTGAGCCATCTGTTGAATAGCAGCATTGTTGGCCTGGCATTCCTCCCGGAGAACCTTGAGAAACTGAGCTATGGTCATGTTCTTCAGTGGAGGTGGTGGAAGAGGAATGTTGCCTTGTGGCTGCTCCTGGTGTCCTCCAACATGAGCAGTCCCACTAGCTCCCTGTTGCTGGCTTGAGCTGTCGGCTTCAAGGTTGGCGAAGGAGCCGTTGCGGGTAGCAGTCACCATCCTGTTTGGAGCAGCCAAGTCAAACAACTGGGATACACGAGAGGAAAGCAAAAATGGAAAAGTGCCCCTAAGGGGGTTGGCCGAGTGCAAGTGTGGTAAAACAAAGGTCGAAAGACCAACATATATATTAAGATAAGAAAGACGATGGAGTCTCTTACATGTTGCCTAAGGCTAAAGCGCGACTTGCATCGGAACAAAACAACAAAACAAACAACAAGCACACATGGTTTCATAGGAACCACTACACGAACTCGACTTCGCATGAGGGGTACATGACTGATCCCACCCTAGCGGTTCTTGGACTCAAGTGGTGGAGTGCTCGGTCTCGTAGTCACGCTCCTCCTGGTCTTCCTCTTGTTCATCATCTGAACGGGCATCATTCCCGGTCGAAGGGGTCGGGGAGAGAGGAGGTCCATCCCGACGATGCTTTGCTAGCGGGTCGGTGAAGAGCTCATGGTACTCCTTCGCATCATACGATGACGACATGTAGGTGCATCTCTGGCTGGGGGTACTCCTCCTTGATAAGCGACATCTGGTCGACCCTCGAGGGTTCCATCCTTCTTCATCTCATCTGGCTTCGTCTTGGCTTGCCGAAGTAGCTCTTGGGTGTGTTGAAGTTCCTCGTGGAGCTTCACGGACTCCTTAATAAGGTTGTGAACCACACTATCGGCGGAGAGGCTGAAGTAGGTCTGGAACCTGAGCGGTGTGCCATGCTCCTTGGATGGAATCAGCGTCCAACTCTCGCCAAGATCATCCTTTCTGAAGGGCAGGTAGCGGGCAGCCAGCTCGTCAGCCATCTCAGGAATGATATCTCGAAGGTGTAGAAGTGCCTTGCGTGCAGCTGTCTCGACTGCGAGTGCCATGGTCTCCATCTGTGGTCCTTCAAAGAACCAACTGGTCAGGGAGTCATTGGCCTTCCCGACCACATCCACGTGGTACTCCCTTGTGACGGCATCAACCCAGTGCTCGTGGTAGAGGAAAATAGATGGTTGGCGAAACTGGTACTTCTCCAGGCTATCCTCAAGGAGTAAGGGAAAGCCAGATGTTAGGAAGGCTTCGGGTACGACAACCATCTACAAAGGTTTGAAGAGAGGAGAGTCAACAGAGTGTTGTCTTAGGAATAGAAGAGGTAAATAGTACAGAATTCCAAAGTATAGGTGCTAAGTGTAGTTTTGAAAATGGCTTTATCGTAACTAACTTCCATGCTAACTAAGGGCTTCCTACAGTCAGGATGGCTCTGATACCAGCTCTGTGGGGACCCCGACTCATAAATCATGATAATCGAATGCATGTGTATAGTGATCCCAGAGATCAATGCTCACTGAATACACATAAGTTGAATAACAAGAGTCTTACATCCACATTTAGCATCACACAAATAAAGACAAAGGAGGTCTAGTCTTACGTAGATAGGGCCACAAGGGCCAAACACTTAAACAGAACAAACTGCGGAAATCTTGATCGAAAGCGTGAACCCATTGCCGTCTGTCGTAACCTACATGCATTCTGACTGGGAAGCATCCTAGTTCGCATGTTCGTCACCAACGAACTCTTCTCCATACTCCTATTCTTCCATGCCTGGCCAATTAAATAACCGGTGGCAAGCCAATGAGTACTTTGAATGTATTCTCAAGCAACCCATGTTGTGGAACAAGGTGTAACAATGCATGCTATAGCACTAATAGGTATTTTGCAGAAAGCTAATTTTGAATGCAATGACATGATCAAGTAACTAGGTAAGCATGCATTAACAGTTGGTAAATATCCATATGAACAAGCTATAGATATCATCATGATTAGGAGGTTGAACATCTTATGCTCAAGCATCACGTCAGATCGTCTGACTTCTCTCAAGAGTCATATCTGTGCCATCCACACACACACCAAGTTTGCGAAAACATCTGGACATAGTCTAAGAAGCACCACCCAACTGTCCTTGACCGTGGACACGGCTATTCGAATAGTTTTACACTCTGCAGAGGTTGCACATTTTACCCACAAGACTCAGGGAACTTCCATGTCATCCATGACTCGCGGTATATAACATACCCGAGGTGAGCACCCAAACAATGCCTTTCCCATGGTGATACTGAACAAAGAGTCCACTCGTCGGTGCCATCCCTCATGATATACATCACACGTATCATCCATGAGGGCACGCAACAGTGTGCCCGGTGCCTGTAAAGACAGCGCATGGCCTTCCACTTCGGGGACGACACCGTCTAGAGATTGACCACTTCAATCTCGTAACTACTAATGCGGGCTCTATGCTAGCACCAACCATAGTAATCAACAAAGCCCCGCCCATAAGGGGTATCATGTTTGCGCATGTAAGGTTGGGATGGTCGACAAATCTTAAACCTAATCCATTTTTGAAAACACCCACTCACTTGCTCCGGTGCACCACTTCTTTCTCAAGTGGCCACCCAACTCATCATCACCTTCCTCGGGCATTAGTGGCACCTGACGGGTTTTTTGAAAAGTTTTTGAAATCATCCTTTATTTGCATCATCGTGCTTAGTCCCAATTCCACTTGTGTAGCATCTACTAGCATCATATCTACACCCACCCACATAACTCTCAAAAGGTGGTAGGGTCATGCAAGATGCAAGTGTCAATGGCAAAAAGTATTGGAAACAACCCACCGGAGGGGTCACTACTCCACATGATCAAGTATAACAAAAGTAAAGTGTTATATGTCATGCAATGAAAATGGTTTCTTAGCATGGTCAAAGGGTTGCTTGCCTAGCTCAACAAAGTCCTTGGGGTCTTCAAATTCTTCGGGTCCAACTCCCTCGTCAATAGCGCAATGTATCGTCGCGATAAATAGCGATAAAAATAAGCATCGCACAAAAATAGAGCACACAAGCTAATATTAAAAATGCTATCCTACTCTGACATATACTAAAAACTATACTGAAAATATTTGTTTAAAATTTTGTTATGAAAAACATTTTTGGAACTATTTAACAGAGTAAAAAGGGTGCCTAAAATAGGGTTTAAAATAAAACAGTACATAAAAAGTTTTCAACATTTTTCACGAATGGCACTATTAAATTCTATGGAATATTCTAGGATTTAGGTGGAAAAATAATTGGATTCGGATTTATTTTCTGGTATGTGGAATTTTTGGAAAGCACGGGGGAAAAGAAAATGAAAAAAATGGCATTGTGCCCTTTTGGGCCATAAGCATCGCAGCCGAGCCGGTCCAAAGGGGAACCGGCCCAGGGCGAGATGATGCGCATGGCAGGTTTATTTTTAAACCTACCCGCGGGCCCAACCTGGTGGCGAGAGGGGGAATGGTGAGGGTATGACATGTGGGCCCCACCTGTCATCCCGCACCTCGTGAGAGGGAGCAGAGGGGCTCACTGGCGGGGGCTCAGGCCACGGCGGCTCAAGCAGAGGGCACTGACGCGCTCAGGGTCTTCCCGCGCGTCGGTGGGTGGCTGAGGGGGTCGCCGGCATGGAGGGAATCACCGACGAGGAGGAACCCACACGGTGGTGAGGGTTTCTGGCTCGGGTTCAAGCTCCCAACCACGAAAACGAGGGAGTTTGGGCATGGGAGAGCGACTAAGGGGAGGAGGGAGCAAGAGGGGAGCAGGGGGAGCTCGGGGGAGGGTGTTATATAGCCGGGTGCCGGTGTACCGTGGACGCGGGTCTGCCGAGGTCGAGGCCATTGCCTGAGCTCTCTCGAGCTCGCCAGGGCATGTCCTGGGTGTTCCTGTGTGCATTCTTGGTACACAGGAGGGGGAGAGAAGGAGCGGCCGTAGCCCGAGCGTCGCGCGTGTGAGGTCGCCCATTGGGGATCTCGAGCGGTCGGCGCGCATGTGAAAGAGGAGCCAGAGGTGGGAGAGAGAGGAGGGGGGACAAGGGGGACGTGTTGCGGACGTCAAGGTCCCCCGGTAGGCATGCTAGGGAGGCCTGAGGTGGTCGGGAGGTGCCGAGCAGTGGCGGCTACAGTGCTCTGGTGCACAGTAGCGCGCTCTAGAGCGCCCATTTGGCGCGCCATAGCATAAAAAATGCCCACCAGCCTTTCCTCTAGTGTCTTGGGGGTTCTGGAGATGCCCATGGGCTAGGAGAAGCTAGGGGATAGGAAAGGGAGAAAAGAAATGAGAGGGGAGAAGTAAAAAATGCTCCTAGCAGGGCCGTCCAAAGGTGAAAATGGGGGTTTTACCCCATCTTCCAGTGTCTTATGGACCTTAGGTTTATACTTGAGGTGATTGGGCACTGAAAAAGGGTGTGGTAAAAATTTGAGAGCAAGGGGAAGAGTGAAAGTGGTGAAAACAGTAACTTTACCATTTCACCAGAAGGTGCTTGATGGGTGTTTGGACAAGATAAGTTTACCCACTTACTGTGATGTTTAACATGATCAAACTAGCAGAATCAGGTTCCTGTAGATCCAATCATTCTAAGCTAATCCCCTTGACGCACAACTTAGTGTATCATCATTATTTGGCGATTAGAGCATTTCCACAAAGTTTGGGGTCAAGGGAAGAAACTTCACTATGTAATGTTGTTCAAATTTGAATGTGGAGAGGGAGGGGTTTGGAATAGTTTGATTAACCAAATCAACTTGGATTGAGATGAAACTTTGCAAGATCATCACCTATGATAGTGTTGACTTGCTGGAATTTATTGAGAATATTTACTATAGAAATATTTCAAAATCTTGATTTGGAGAGAAAGGGTTTAGAGGGGTTTTTCCCATGAATTTGAAAATGACCATGTGTCGAAACTAATATATATGGAAAATATATGTCCACTGAGTTTCCCTAAATTTTCTCAAATATTTTGAAAGTATTTAAATAATTTTTCCTTATGAAAAACCATTTATGGTTTTAAGAAAAATCCTTTAAATAAATTATAAAAATATTTTTTAAAATTAATATTTGGTGGTTTTGGGAAGTCATATATATAGTAGGTTGGAGGTAAAGCCTTTGGGGAGAAAGAATCCACCCAATTTGAGAACTTGTAGTGCAAACCTCAATTCAGGGTTTTTTGAAGACCTAACTTGAATAAATCCTTTTTGGTCAAAATAAAATTGGATAAAATAAGTTTTGGGCACTATTCACATGGCATGATCATTGGGCAAGAAGTTTGGGTTAAGTAAGATGCAAATGAAGAGGTATAGAGTCTAGGAGTGCCATTCACCACGATCAACAAGCAAACAAGCAACACTCCAAACAAGCACAAGCACTGAAAAAGTTTTAATTGGCTCAAAATTTTATGAATCCAAACATAACAAGGTGATACAACATAGGGTGTGACACCTTCCGACGGAGAGCTCATTGTGCCCAAAACTCTTAAGGAGGACACTAGAGCTCGTACGTGAAGGGGGACTCCTGAGCATCGCGGCTCAATAGCCTTACTAGCCATGTAGCCCCTCACCCCATGGAACCGTCCTTGGTGAACCGGATGTCCCAATGGTGGTTGAGTTATGCACGGGGCCGGGCCCTGCTGACGCAGACTCCAAGGTGTTCAAAATTTCCAAGTTAGGATGATGCTAGAGCTCCTACGTCAAGGGGGACTCCTAAGGATCACGGCTCAGGAGCCTCACTGGCCACGTAGACACTCACCCCTTGGAACCGTCCTTGGTGATTGAGATGGCCCAACGGCGGCTGAGGTATGCGTGAGGCTAGGCCCTGCCAACTCCGAGCACAAGGTGTTCGAAATTTCCAAGTTAAACCTATCTACACCATGTTCCCTTCTTGAGGGTTGCTCATATGTCAAGGGGGACTCCTAAGCATCGCGACTCTGGAGCCTCACTGGACACGTAGGCTCTCACCCCTTGGAATCGTCCTTGGTGATCGAGACGGCCCAACAGCGACTGAGGTATGTGCGGGGCCGGGCCCTGCCGATGCAGAGCATCATAGCAAGCAAGAAGGAAACAAGGTGAAGAGGGCAATCACACAGTTCAACAATTATTAGAAGCATTAAAAGTTTTTTGCGAATATAAACAAGTTTAACGCCTCCGTGAGGCATGATGAATGTCGCAGGAAGGGAACAAGGAAGAGGAATCAGGAGGAGCCTCTGGCGCCACTCGTCCCGTCCACAGGGAACTCATCGTTGACATCGCAAGCGTCATCTTCCTCACCAATAAACCCTACAGTTTTAGGAGGCAGGGGAATGGTGATTCGGGTGAACTTCTTCACCGACACCTCCCTGATGCCCTTCACTGTCGACGTAGCAGCGCTGCAGACCTCGAGGGCGACCGGGCGGATCACAGAGTTGAAGTCAAACACTGGCTCATGAAGGTGGAGGTGGTTGAAGACGAGCGTTGCAGCCTCACAAAAGAGGTCGCGACTATCTCTCTCCAAGACCCCCTTTGCCTTGAAAATGGTGCCCTCCAGTGCCTCGACAAGCTTCGAAGCAAGCTCCACGAAGCTGCTCTCCGGATCCACTAGGGATTCCATAAACCCTTCCTGACAGTTGGAGTGGAGCGCATGGCAAAGCGTGAGCTCGACCGGGTGAAGGGTGCTGAGCTCCGCGGCCTTTTTCTCTTTGGCCTCAGCTAGAGTCTTTTTCGTAGTTTCGACCCGTGCCTTTTCCAAGGCAACCTCCCTTTCTTGCGCGTCTAGGCGCTCTCGCGCCGCAGCACGGCCGGCCATCGCCTAGTCCCGGTCGGCGAGCTGGGCCTTGCAGGTCTTGAAGGCCTCCTCCTACTCACGCAGTTGTTCGTCAAGCGTGGACTTCTCTTCCTGAAGAAATATCAAGCGGGACTCTGCCTCGCCACGACGCCCTACAACAGACATCACGTCGTCCAGTGCCACCTTGAGGGATGCTTTGGCCGACGCATCCTCCTTATCGCTCTTCACCATGATGGCCTCAGCATGGCCCTAGACCGCCATGACGGAGGCGTCCGCACGGAGCCACCCGGAGAAGATCCCGAGGTGCCCACCCACGAGGCGATCATCCGTACCTACAAGGGCATCCCGAACTTGACCCAGAGCGATGAAGGCCCCATCCAGGACGTCAAGGCCGCACGACGAAGGCACCAAGGCGTCCTTCGGAGGAGCCGCCTGCTTGATCGCTGGTGACGTCCCCCGGGAGACTGCAACATGAGGAGTAGGTGGCTCTGGAGGCTGTGCAGTGAGGCAAGACAGATGTAGACAGATCAACGGGCGTCCGGCCCTCCGAACAACAGCATTGACACAGCTTCAAGGGCAGGAGCGACCACGCCAACAGGCATTGGGGGCTCAGGGGACTCCGCGGCGGTGACCAGGAGGGTTGCCTAGCGAGCCTCCGCCCCCTCGCCCGCATGCACCTCGTGAGGCGACGGTACCATGACAGGAGCGAGCGGAGCATCAAAAGACGCCTTCGTCTTGTCGCCTTCCTTCTTCCTCCTCATGATTAGCGTGACGACGTTCCTAGTTACCAAGCAAAGGAAGAATCATTAGCACTCAAGCTATCGGCAGGCGGGCAAGGCCGAACCGGGTTACTTACTCCTCAACATCGACCCACTTCCTCTTCCTCTTCGCTCTCGGTGACACCCTCACCTCTCTTGGTGAGGGCACCACCATGCCAGGGAGCAAGGGCACTATACACTAGAGCAGCCGCTCGAGGGATCGCCCCGGCCCCGGCCTCATCCACCTTGCCCGCAGGCTGCGATCTGGGAGGGGGCGAAGCCGGCACATCAACTGCCATGCCTACAAAGGCAGGGTACACTAGAGGAGACTCTGCTCCATGCTTCCTGGGGGTCGCCGGGTAGGCGGACCTTGTGGCACGAGGGGCCAGCCCTAGCCCCTTGGGGACCTTGGCGGGATACAGAGAGCCTGCAGCAGAAGCTTCACCAGCATCGTCATCATCCTCAAGATTGTGCAAGAGCACGCTCTGTGATGGTAGAGACGCCCCCGCCAGGTCATCGTCTGCTGTCTTCTCCAAATCCTCCCAGCCCATGTTGTCACCGGAGGACACAATCACCGGGGAGCCAAGGCCCTCAACTGGGGAGTGCCCCAGTTCTTTGAAGGCATGCATCCTAGAGACCAAATCGACCACGTCATCATGGCGGTACATCGGGGCGTAGGCGTCAAGGAGATTGTCGGGGTCGCCATTGAGTAGGGTTGCCACAACCCTGCTCAATTCCTTGCGGGTTATGCGTGTGGACCTTAGCCAAAGACTGTTGCCACTGCCCTGATGTCCCACAGGTGCCTAGAGTGAGACTAGAGGGACGCCAGGTGTTCCGTCAAGAACTCCTTCACTATCAACCCCCAAGTTAGCTTCCTGGCACTGATGTCGCAAGAAATCCTCTTGAGGACAGGTTTGGCCTGAGGGTCAGAAAGCTTCTTGGAGCTCCACATGGGGGTCTTCTCTGGCATCCCCTTCGGCAACTCCATGCGGGGGTTAGAGCTATCAAGATCCAAGAAGACCCAATGGTGATGAAAGTTCTCCAGCATCTTCCCAGCCTTTAAGAGCGTGTTACCGCTCTGGACCATGACGAAGAAGATGCATGCCGACCGCTGAGCTATGTCGTGCACACAGAAGCTGAAGAAGTGTTCGAAGAGGGCCATCGAAGGCTTCACGCCCACGAAAGCCGTGATGGAGTTGGGCTGAAGATGACGGGCTTGAATCCCGTAGTGGTCGAGGATGGCGGTGAAGAGAGCGGAGAAAGGTAGACAAGCCTGGCAAAGATGCTATGAAGGAAGAAGGGATAGGCCGACCTAGACGAGGGCCATTTCTTTGAGGAGCTGCCCCATATCAAGGTCCGCCCGCACTCGTTGGTCCCGTCTGCCATCGACGGGAGCACCGGGACAAGGTCTCCGTCCTTGGAGATGGTGGACATAGAAAGCTCCATTGAGACAAGAGCGGAGGCTGAGCTCTGGGCCTCTGGCTTCGGTTTGCCGACGAGAGCCATTGGTAAGATAGCCGGGCCGACGCGGCAAGAAGGAGGATGGAGCGATGCCAGATCTCGAGAGATCCCTGCTAAGGCCGGGGATCTGGGAGTAAGAGCAGGTGCGTAGAAGAGGAAAGCATGAATGGCTCAGAGCTGTAAATGAGGCTTTTTTTGATTCGCGCAGTAGCCAAAAGGATGCTCGATGTCAACTGCATGGCGCGCTTGTCGGCGTTCTGGGAATGGGGGTACCCAGACCTGCCTGCCTGCGGCCCAGGGCATGGCGCACCTCATCGAATAAACACAGCAAGGTGTGGCCCCATGCAGGACAAGGCCCTCGCGAGGGCCCTAGCCTCGTAAGGAAGAGCAGTGACAAGACCCGCGAAGGATGGGCCTCCTAAGGACCCCTCCGGAGAGGCAGAGATCTCTATGCAAGTCCCGGCCTCAGGAGTCAAAGATGATGCAAGGAAGGACATGCAAGGACCAGGGTGTGAGGCGGCGCAGTTTCCCCATTGGTGCAAAGGGAGCAAGGACATACGTGGGTTCCCAAAGCGCCCCCAAAGTTTTCCATTCCGATGCAAGAAGAACAATACCACCCGTCCCGCAGGGCGGATGTCATCGCTGAGCCTGTCCTTGTGGCGTCGATATCTACTTTGCAGGCGAAGATCACCTTTTGGCAGGGCGAGCACGAACACCTGTCCCCTTCAAAATTGGTTGCTGTGGGATCCTTTTCCTACCATTGTGACAAGGGAGGAGGTCCCGGGCCACCGCTATATATAGAGGGTAGGCTACTTCGTAGAGGGCACCCCCCAGCGGGACCGATCCGATCCAACACTTAGTCACCCCACGCACTGCAACGAGAGAGAGAGCCAAGAACACACCTTGAGCACCCCCACGAGGCTCAAGCACATTGTACTAGTCCATCCACCCAAACCTCCACGAGAGGCAATCCATCAAAGCAGGAGTAGGGTATTACGCTTCACATTGGCCTGAACCTGGGTAAACTATCGAGTTCATGTCCTTCCTCGTCATCGTGTGAGTTTGTCGTTGTGTTCATCGAGTAGCGAGCTAAGGCGACAAGGCTATAGGGATCTTCGCACACGCCCCTGTGTTTGAACCTTGAGGGTTTTGCAGAGCATGAAATCCGACATTTGCCGTGCCAGGTAGGGGGCGTGTCGAAGTCTCCCTCAAGCCAAGATTTCTCCCACCTTGCTGCTCCGATGTCTGACGCTCACCGAGCCCGCGTCGAGTGCCGAGACACCCGTGTGGCCTAGAAGGCACTGGTGGGCCGCGCCGCCACACGCAAGTCACCCTCGCCTGTGGCAAACGCTACCATGGGCCCTGACGCCCACGAGAAACAAGACTCCTCCCAGCCGATCACCGCGCAGCGCGACTGCCACACCGCCACTCTGTCGATCGTCCCGGCCTCCAGTTCATTTTCTCATGTTCGGACAGGGCCGGTGCACGGCCAGGGCACACTCATCATGGCTAACAAACTGCTTCGCTACCGCCCCATTGCCCACTACGACGACTGGCTTCGGCGCATCACCGACCTCGTCGGCGATGCCAGCGATGCCTCGGCGCTCTCCTACTCACTTCGACCCCAACCATCCCTACCAAACAACATGGTACAAGACGTGCAGCCTCCACCTCCGCGATGCGACGCTGACCCTGAGCCCAAGCGAGAAGCGCGCCCCTGTGACCGGCCTCACAACTGAGGGCGAGGCTAGTGGATGAAGTAAGCTGCCAAGTGGTTCCCCAGCCGCGTGCCAACACGCATGCATTCCCTGCACTACTGACCCAACGCCGCGGCCGGATACCGCTCAAGGTGTCCCCACGGGAGTGTCAAGACCAGGTTGCCCTCGCACACGCGGCGCCCATCGAGCCGGTGGGGTGCCTCACCATCGCCCTGGAGCTCTACCCGGCCACGTGGCCTTGCAAGTTCAAGCCTGACCTGCCCCCGTGTTATGACGTCACCACAGACCGAACCGAGTTCATACAACTCTACTCGCCGAGTATCCGGGCAACAGGAGGAGATGACAAGGTCATGGCGTGATGGTTCCCCATGGCGCTCAAAGGCGGCACGCTCTCCTGGCTCTTCAACCTCCCGGAGGCATGCATCACCTCGTGGGATGGTTTGCACAAACGCGTCATCGCCAACTTCCAAGGCACTTGTGATCACATGCCCACAGTGAATGACCTACAACATATCAAGCAGCAGGAGGGGGAGACCCTGCACAAGTTCATACAACGTTTCACGACCACATGCCTCAAGATCCCCAAGGCGTGGGACGAAGCCACCATTTCGACCTTCATCGACGGAGTCACTGACCTCAAGATGAAAGAAGAGATTGCCATGAATGACGAACTGTGCTCTGCCTTGGACATGTTTAACCTGGCAAACAAGTGTGCCAAGGGCAAGGAGGGGCGCCTATCGCTCTGCGAGCCTCCGGTGGCGAAGCCAGAAGCAAAGAAGACCAAGGCCAAGGAAGCAAAGCTCAAGGCCCTAGTGGTGCTTGCGGCCGAACCCGAGGCAAGGCGTAGCCGGGGAGAAGAACACCCCTAGGAGGAAGGCCGACTTGCATCTTCCATGGCACCAACAACCATGACACTGTGGACTACCGGGAACTCCGACTGATCCGTGCCGAGCACTTCAGTAGGCTCCCTGGCCGGGGCGACCGATGCTTCGGGCGCGGTGGAGGCCGCGGTGAAGGCCGCTAGGACAACCGGGAGCCGCGTCAGGTGTGGCGCGATCAACCTCAGGAGGACCGCTAGTGCGACCAAACTCGGGACGACCGCTGGCACGACCCGCCTCGTGACGACCGTTGGCGTGACGACCTGCCGGAGGGGTCGCGACGCGGTCAGCCTTGCCAGGCTCGCCCGCTTGAGACCGGACTACCCCTACTGCCTCCGCCACCCAGAAGAAAAGAGGAAGACAGGCAAGCCGATGGAGCTGCGGGCTTCCAGGAAATCAGGGCGGTGGCCTATATCTTGGGCGGCGCCCAGGCTCCAGCGTCGAACTGTGCCTTCAAGCAATTCACACGCTAGATGAATGCCACTCTCCCGGAGCCTGAAGCGATGTGCCCCTCAACTGGTCCTAGGCCGCCACCACCTTTGACTCAAGCGATCAACTCAGGTGTTTGTTTATGGCCAGCTAGCTCCCCATGCTGTGTACCCCAACCATCAGCAATGTCCTCGTCAGCAAGACCCTCATCGACAGTGGGGCGGGGCTCAAAGTCCTCTCCATTGAGACCTTCGAGACGCTCCAGGTGCCATATGAACAACTCATGCCAACTAAGCCCTTCTTGTGGGTCACAAATGGGTCCACCACACCCATCGGGCAAGTGCATCTACCTATCACCTTCGACGGGTGCAAGAACTACCACACCGAGATCATCGTCTTCGACGTCGCGCACATCCACCTTCCGTACAACGTGATCCTTGGGTACCCGGCTCTCGCCAAGTTCATGGCAGTAACCCACCACGGCTACCACGTCCTCAAGTTGTTAGGAAGTGGCGGTGTCATCACCATTGCTTGTGATGAGAAGGATGTTGTCCGTACACTCGAGCGTGCTTACTGCGCTGCGGCGGCTGAGTGCTCGGACGACGATGAAGACACACTACCTCATGAGGACCCACGCAAGAAGAAGAAGCAACTCCTCCCTGCAGGGCATCCTGGAGCTTGAGCCCTATGCTCGGGGATGGGCCCCCACCTCCTATCGCATAGGAAAGCATGCTTAGCACCCCTCTTGGACCGGACCCGGGGACTCCCACTGGGGAAGTCTCTAGCTTGGTCAGTGAGGCAAGAGAGGCGCTCGAGCTCAACCCGGAGGCGCACTCCGACGCGCGCCCGGTCAAGCAGGAATCACAGTGCGCGGGGCGCAGTTCTCGAGGGTCCGTCCTGAGAGCAATCGAAGAGCTTTAGGAAGCCTAGGCCGTGTGAGGCGGGGACTGCCTTGCACCACCAATCGCAGTTGCCATCATCGGCACGGTCGATCAGCCGTGCGTCTACATCAACACACTCGCGATCAACAGGGCCACGGCTCAAGGCCCCTTCTAGCCAGCGTGTGCCGATCATGGATGGGTCCACCCAAACGCCTATGTCCCCATGCCCTTCGGTTTGGCGAACACAGGCGTCACCTTCCAGCACCTTCATCGAGCCATGCTCATGCCTTGCCTGGCAGGGCGCAGTGAGGATCTAGAGGAGGTGCCCGCACCAACCGAAGGTTCCGAGACTCGGGAGACAACGGACCCATGAAGGTCGCGTGCGTGGAAGCTTGAGATTGGGCAATGACGGTGGCCTCAGCTCTTCAGCGGCATGGCCACCAGGTTACTATTTGTTGGTTGTTTCCAGGTGATTTTTTGGTTCACTCTGTCCAAGGGCGCCCACTAGGCCACATCATCTTTAGGTGATCAGGGCATGCCCCTGGCGTTGCTTCGTTTATGCATATTTTAATAGTTTCTTGTGAATCTATTCTATACCCTGACGTTCTACCTTATTTGCATCGTTGGGCGGTCGACCCCCCGCTTGGGGGCTCCGGCCGCGGTGTATCACATGGAGCCTCGGGAGGCCCCACGGCCTCACGAGGCAGTAGCCGGCAGGATGTAATTGGGGCCGCTTGAGCATCAAGGGGCTTCTGAGCATTGACCCTTAGGAGCCTTACTGGCCATAATGCCATTCGGCCTCCTAATGCCGTCCTTGGTTTTGGTCAGCGTCAGGAGCGTCGTGGCCTCTCTCCATGAAGTGTGTCCTTGGTTTCTTGTCATACCTAACGGTGGTGGGGAAATGTGTGGGACCGGGACCTGCAAATATAGAGCCGCTTGAACATGAAAGGGGCCTCCTCACAAGCCTTACTGGTCATAATGCTACTCGGCCTCCTGATGTCATCCTGGTTTCCGGTTGGCGTCAGGATTGCTGGGCCCTCGCCCCGTGAAGTGCGTCCTTGGTTTCTGGTCATACCTAACGGCGGTGGGAAATGTGCAGGACTAGGACTTGAGGATGTAGAGTGCCAAGAGGGTTCGCAAACTACCTCACTCAAGAAGAAGAAGCAAGCAGGGTTTCAAATGGCCCCATCTACAAGAAGATCCAAGCGCAAACCACCTTAGAGGTAGGGACATTCGCGAGGCCAAAGTGTCCTCACGATCTCCCAGATACACCTCCCAATTCTACTGTGTCGGCCACGCATACGAACTCTATGGGTTGTACACGCCCGGGGCCCCCCGAGGATGCGGAGGGGTCCCTTCCCCCACAATATGGTAGCCACTGCCCAGCGCTAGCGGAGAAGTCAACACTGTCCACCAATGACTATGCCCATGCAATGTGGAAGCCATAGCTCCATGCTGGCAGTCAACATGGTCCACCAATGACTATGCCCACGCAAGGTGGAAGCCCCATGCCAGGTGCGGGGGGATAAACAACTGTGGGCCCCCCCAATGGCTCCATCCAACCTCAGGAAGGTCCCTAGAGCCCCCTTCTTGCCGCGTTCCCTGGGGATGCACGTGGGAGCGGGCTGCACAGGGGCTGCTACCAGGGCAAGCCTGGTACGCGCCGCCTTCCCAGTTCTGCTGAACCTGGTCTTCACGCGCCCATCTCCAGAAAAGCTGGCGAGGAAAGTTATGGGAGCCACTCGTACGTCAAGGGGACTCCTGAGCATCGCAACTCAGGAGCCTAACTGGACGTGTAGCCCCTCGCCCCTTGGACCGTCCTTGGTTTCCAGTCGGCTCAGCGGCGGTGGAGGTATGCACGGGCCGGGCCCTGCCGATGTAGAGCCCAGAGCGCTCAAAAACAGCTCAAGAATCCCTAGGAAGGATGCTGGAGCTCGCATGTCAAGGGGGACTCCTGAGCATCGTGACTTAGGAGCCTAACTGGACCCGTAGCCCCTCGCCCCTTGGACCGTCCTTGGTTTCTGGTCGGCCCAACAACGATGGAGATATGCGCGGGCCGGGCCCTGCTGACACAAAGCGCTAAAGGTGTATGGAACTTTCGAGTTATGTCAATCCTCACCATGTTCCCTTCACGAGGGCTGCTCGCACGTCAAGGGGGACTCCTGAGCATCGCGACTCAGGAGCCTAACTCCACCTGTAGCCAATTGAGGGATTACTAGAAGAGTGTCTAGAGGGGGGGGGGCGAATAGACTACTAGCAGGAATTTAAAACCTAACTTTTCCCAGGTTAATTGGTTGGCAGATCTTAATAGGTTTAGCAAAGCTAGCAAGTCTAACAGCCCTACACATGCATGTTAAACATTATGGCAGCGGAAAGTAATAACATTGCATGTGAAGTGAAGTGTTGAGATAGGTAGATCAAACGCAGTTGTAGACACGATGATTTTTCCCGTGGTTCTGATAGGGGGCGCTATCATACATCCACGTTTATGGAGTCTTCAACCCACAAAGGGTAACGCTCGCGAGAGTCCATGGAGGGCTCCACCCAAAAGGGTCCACGAAGTAGCAACCTTGACTATTCCATAACGGCTTCCATCCACGAAGGACTAGCCTCACTATGGGTAGATCTTCACGAAGTAGTCGATCTCCTTGCCCTTACAAACTTCTTGGTTCACTCCAGAAGACGAAGTAGGAGGCTCCCAAGGGACACCTAACCAATCTAGGAGGCACCACCCTCCAAAAGGTAATAGGCTCGGTAATGACGATGAACTCCTTGCTCTTGTGCTTCAAGATGAAAGACTCCAAAGCACCCAATCACTCTCTCATAGATTTGGCATGGTGGAAGAGATGGGATTGTGAAAAGCTACCTAGGGAGGCTAGAGATCAAGATCCATATGATTGGAGTGGAAGATCTTGACGTCAACACAAGGGTAGGTGGTTCTCTCTCAGAAAATCTGATAGGATAGGTATGGAATAGTTCTGAGTGCTTGTCTCTCGAGTAGGTGGTGGTGAAGGGGTATATATAGGCATCCCCAAAAATCCAACCATTACACACAAAATGACCAACTCAGTGACACCGATGTGTTAAACTCGGTGGTACCGAAGTGACCAAAAGGTGACAATTTTTGAATCTCGGTGAGACCGATATAGAAAACTCGGTTGCACCGATAAGGTGACCAATGGTCAGATTTTCAATCTCGGTGATGCTGATCCAACATTATCGGTGGGACCGAAAATGTGAATTTGCATAACGTAAAGTTGGCAACCTAAACTCGGTGGCACCGGTATGGAATCGGTTGCACCGAAGTGGCTAGGGTTTGGCTGAGTCTGTCTAGGTTCAGGAATCGGTGGCACTGGTATGGGAAAGTTGGTTGCACCAATTTTGAGTGTTAGGTATAGAACAGACTTTGGTGGGAGAGTTTGTGGATGTTTTTGGCGACAATCACTTGTGCACGTTTGAGCATATTATTCACCAACAAAACTTTACCTCCTTTTAATAGTATTGGCTTTCCTATGGACTCAAAGTGTTTTCTCACAAATATAAAATATAGAGTCCTCTTTCTTGAAGCTTGGCCAATCAATTTCCTTGCATCTTGGGGTAACTCCACAATATCCTTTTACCAAACCTCTCTATAGACTGTATCTAAAATACACTAGGTAAAATATCAGTCCAAGAGACAATGTATGTTGTCATGAATTATCAAAACCACCGAGGGAGCACGTTGTTCTTTCAATCTCCCCCTTTTTGGTAATTAATGACAACATACAATCGAAGCTTCAAATAAAGATATGCATGGTTATACTGAAGACTTTGAGAGCCACATGACTTAGACTTGCTCCCCCTAAATGTGTGCATTCCCTTAAATTATTGTTTCTTTTGAATGCATGAACACACATAAGGTAGAAGGGATATAACAGGTCATGTGTATCTTGGCTATATGCATCAAATATATATGAATGAGATGTATATTTGTTCAAGACATCACTCTTGCAAACAATATTTGCAAGAAGTAAGAGATCATGTTGACCAAGGATATGATGCATATACTTACCTTGAGTTCTTGAGCATCCTGGTAATAGAAATACACTAGAGAAAACAATGTTAGGAAACACGAGTATTCTACGAAACAGCAAGGCAATAGAACTCAAAATTGCCAAGATATGAAGGACATATAGAAGATAGTATTCTTTAGAATTGATATGTCTCCAAATTCATTTAGAATTTTCTCACCGTTGATGTAAAAATAGATTATCCTCTCCCCCTGAATCTTAGCATGTAGATATTAGGATTGGATAAGGTGAGAAAGGTCAAAGATTTTCTTCTCCCCCTAGTTTGATATTCTCCCCCTGTTTATAAAGGTATGAGAATTGGTATTGGCTCTCCCCCTTGATCATATCTCCCCCTTTGCAAAAGCATGTATTTCCCCTTTAGCATGAAGCCTCGGTCTTCTTCCCCTTTGGCATTAATTTCCAATAAGGTTAAAAACAGGGATAGATACAGGGATCATTGATTGAGGAGGGATCCTTGAGAACAAGGGTCATCGAAATGTAGGATTCAAAGAAGTGAAAATTGAGAGAGGTATCGAAAATGATTTCTCTCCCTTTGAGATGTTGTAGGACTTGGTTCTTCTCCTCCTTTCTTCATTGAAGACAGGGACCCTTGAAGACCAAAAAATTCTCTCCTCAAGATTGACTTTAGTTCTTTCCCCCCTAAGTAATTCAAAGTTTTTTTAAGGATCATCAAAGTAACAGAAGTATTACGAGAAAGATCACTAAGAAAACAAATAATTTGCAAAAGTGAATTCAAATGAGACAGAATGAAAATCGGTGACTCCGAGATAGATAGATCGGTGGTATCACGATTTTGTAGTGCAGCTTGTCTGCAATTTCGATAGACCCGAGATATCTGAGTCGGTGGGTCCGAAAGAGAAACCAAGTTTCTATTTTCACATAGTCAAGAGAAAGATTTTCAATGAAATATGAAGTTTTACAAGGGACATCAACCAAAGAAGATTGGAGTAGTTATGAGAAATCATGCAATTGAGAGCAAACCACACCAGATTCTTAACTAGATGATGGGCGGTGACTAGGTCACCTATATTAGAGTATATCGACTTAGGAGCCAAGCAAGAATACTTGATCATAGGTCATACTCTATTTTAAGCTCAGAATGGGGTTACCATTTTTCGATTAAGCGTTTCAATGTTTTCATGTCACTTGAGTTGCTTTAGCTCATTTCTTGGAGTAAAGCCTTTTCAAGGACATGAGTACATAACTTTGAGTGATGTTGATGACGTATCTTGTAGATGACCTTGTTGAGGATGCTCGAGGTTGATGAAGATCATCTTGAGTTTTGAGCAATCCTTCTTGTTCTAGTACACTGGTTACCTACAAAGATTAGTCATGCAAGGAAGAACAATAGATATATCCTATTGAGATGATACCAATTGAGAGTGTGCAATTTTGATCAAGTATATGTCAAGGATATGGTTGAGTAGCCTTCTTCCTTCCATCATCAAGAGGGGTTGTGGATACTTGGTAATGACAAGATTTGTTTTGATCGAAGTTGATGGCAATCTTGTGGAATGAAGTTTTTCCAAGTACCTACAAGAGATTAGGTGCAATACAAGGGAGCATAGAATTCCATGGCATAAGATGAAATGTTAAGATACATGGAAATATCAAGAAAGCTCATGCCCTTGCATGCAGTCGAGTGAGTCTAGCTCAAGTTTGAAGCATTGATGATGTTCAACTCACTCCTCAAGTGACAAAATGTCTTCTCATCAAGTGGCTTAGTAAAGATATCAGCCAACTGTTTGTTAGTGCAAACATGCTTAAGATTAATATCTCCTTTGGCAACATGGTCACGAATGAAATGATGTTGAACTTGAATATGCTTAGTTCAAGAATGTTGCACAGGATTATGACCAATTTTAATAGCACTTTCATTGTCACAAAGTAATGGAACATTTTTAACATGAATTCCATAATCCTTAAGTGTTTGTGTCATCCATAGTAATTGCGCACAACAAGATCCAGCAGCAATATACTCAGCTTCGGCAGTCGATAGAGATAGTGAGTGTTGTTTCTTAGAGGACCAAGATACAAGAGATCTGCCCAAAAATTGACAAGTACCCGAGGTCGATTTTCTATCAACCTTGTCACCGGCATAGTCCGAATCAGAATAGCCAACAAGGTCAAAAGAAGATCCCTTGGGATACCAAATGCCAAAATTTGACGTTTGTATCAAGTATCTCACAATGTGTTTTACAGCTAAAAGATGACATTCTTTCGGTGCATCTTGATATCTAGCACACATGCAGACACTAAGCATAATATCGGGACGAGATGCACATATATATAGCAATGAACCAATCATAGATCGATAAACTTTCTGATCAACCGGCTCATCCTCTTTGGTAAGATCAACATGTCCGCTAGTAGGCATAGGGGTTTTCATACCTTTGCACTCCTGCATGTTGAACTTTTTGATCAAGTCCTTGGTATAATTAGTTTGAGAGATGAAAGTTCCTTATTTTGATTGCTTGATTTGCAAACCAAGAAAGAATTTCAGCTCACACATCATGGACATCTCATACTTCTCGGACATCAACCTTCCAAACCTTTCACTGAATTGAGGGTTAGTGGAACCAAACATAATATTATCCACGTAGATTTGGCACACAAATAATTCACCACTAAATATCTTAGTGAATAAGGTTGCGTCAATTTTACCAATTTAAAAACCTTTTTCGATAAGAAACTTTGTTAAACATTTATACCAAGGACAAGGGGCTTGCTTAAGACCATAAAGAGCTTTACGAAGCTTGTAAACATGATTAGGTTTCTTAGGATTCACAAAGCTAGGTGGTTGCTTAACATAAACCTCTTATTCAATCTCACCATTTAAAAATGCACTTTTAATATCCATTTGATAAAGTGTGTTATCATGGTGATTGGCATAAGCAAGAAGAATGCGAATAGCTTCAAGTCTAGCGACAGGGGCGTAGGTCTCACCATAGTCCATACCTTTGACTTGCATATATCCTTGAGCTACGAGGTGAGCCTTGTGGCGCACGAACTGACCGTCTTCGTCTCTCTTGTTCCGAAATACCCATTTTATTCCGATGATGTTGTGTTCATCCTCGGGCTTCTCCACGAGTGTCCACACTTTGTTCCTTTCGAAGTTGTCAAGCTCTTCATGCATAGCATTCACCCAATCCACGTCTTCAAGAGCTTGTTCTACCTTCAAGGTCTCAATGCCAGAAATGAAAGAATAATGCTCAGAGAAGTTTGCTAGACGAGTTTTAGAGCGAGTGATCCTCCCTGTTTGTATATCACCAAAGATTTGGTTTAGGGGATGGCTCTTGGTCACTTGTGCTCGAACTCGGGTCAGCTTCCGATTGTTGGTTGGTGGAGCTTCTTCTTCATCATCATCTCCTTCATCTTCTTTATTGTTGAAGGTTTCATTCCCTTTCGGTGGTGGTGAAGGAGGTTGTGGTGAATCTTCATGATGCACTTCCTCCTCTTCATCATTTTGCCGTGTATCGCTTGTGGATGCCTCCATGTCATGTTGTGGTTCACCTTGTTGTGAGGTAGGGGCTTCCACTTGAGTTTATGAAGTACTTTCCTTCACCTCCATGGGATGAATCTTGCCGATGGGTAAATATAGGATAGCTTCCGAAGGGTTCTTATCACCTACATCATTTGGCAATTGTTCGACTTGCGAGCCATTAGATTCATCAAACTTTACATCTACCGTCTCTTCAACTTTTCGAGTGAAGTTGTTGTAGACACGGTAGGTGTGAGAGTTCAATCCATAACCGACTAGAAATCCTTCATGAGATTTAGGAGCAAATTTAGTACGACGATGGTTATCAAGAATGTAGCACTTGGAGACGAATACCCGAAAGTATCCAACTTGGGGTTTGTTACCGGTGAGTAGCTCGTATACCATTTTTCCGAGAAGCTTGTGCAAGTAAAGTCGGTTTGTGGCATGACATGTTATTTCCACGGCTTCTGCCCAAAAGTGTTTTGGCCTGTTGTATACGTCAAGCATTGTTCTTGCCATCTCAATGAGTGTCCGGTTCTTCCTCTGAACAACTCCATTTTGTCGAGGCATGTATGTAGCCGAGAACTCATGTGAGACACCTTCTTTGTCAAGAAAGGTATCCACATGGGTGTTCTTGAACTCCGATCCTTTATCGCTCTAAAGCATCTTGATCTTCACTTCAAACTGATTTGCGCTTTTCAAGCGAAGTTCTTGAAGATCTTCTGAACTTGTGACTTATCATCAAGAAAGAATACCCACGTAAATCTGGAAAAATCATCAACTATAACTAGACCATAGGAATTTCCACCAAGACTCTTGTAAGCATTGGGAACGAAAAGATCCATGTGAAGTAACTCGAGTGGTCTCCTAGTAGTCATGATATTCTTAACAGGATGACTTCCACCTACTTGTTTTCCATCTTGACAAGCACTACAAAGTCTATATTTGTCAAAGACACCATCTTTAACACCAAGTATATGATCACCTTTGAGAAGTTTGTCTAAATTACGCATGCCAACATGTCCTAATCTTCTATGCCAAAGCCAATCTTTAGAAGATTTAGCAGTTAAACAAGTGTGAGGTTTGGATCTCTTAGTGAAATCGACAATGTATAGATCACCTGATGGATACCGGTAAAGACTATTTTATGATTATCTTGACGAAACACCTGGCAATCTATTTTCGTGAATAACACATTGAAACCGACGTCGGCAAGTCTAGACACGGAAAGAAGAGTATAGCCAAGAGATTCAACAAGCATAACATTATGAATAGAACTATCATGGGATATGGCCACCTTACCAAGACCAAGTACCTTACCCTTGGAGTTGTCTCCAAACGTTACGTACCTTCGTGGTCCTTGGTTTGGTGTAATCTCTTCAAACATTTATCTATCTTTGGTCATATGATCGGTACATCCACTATCGAGAATCCAATATTTTCCTCTAGACATGTAATGCTTGAAGTTTTCCATGAGACTTAGATTCTTCATGATCTTCTCATACTCGATGTTGAACAGCTCATCTTCATCATAGTAGCCATGTTCCACACTGTCAGCATCAAGTGGAAAATCCTCGTCATAAAGAACAAGAGGTTCCTTAGGATGGTGATCATGACAATGTTCAAGTTTATGAATGCGAAGGGCCTCTATAATGATATTGTTGATAGTTGCATGAGGTCTCTAAGCTCAAATAGACAAGCATCAAATTTAGGATCACTAGGCGGCATTGTGTGAAAGGCAATAGTTTTATGAAGAATTTCATCAAGATTAATTAATGAATAATTTGGATATCGTTTCTCCAAATCATTCCACAAAGTGTAAGCACATGCAAAATTCTTCATTTGGTTAAGCATACTTCTAGGCAATGCTCTAATAATGAGATTGACAGTTCGAAGATTGCATAACATATCAATTTCCTCTTTGTGTGTGGGATGCAAAGGATCAATAGGAGGCTCATAGGGGCGCATAACATATGTGCTCAATTGAAATTCATTAAATAGCTCAAGCATCAAAGATTTCCATTGACTATAGTACTCTCCATCAAGAATGGGCACTCTACAACTCAAACTCCCTATACTAGACACATCCATCTTCCTCCTTGGTGATTAAACCGGAGCAAAGGAGACCAAGGCTCTGATACCAATTGAGGGATCACTTAAAGAGTGTCTAGAGGAGGGTGAATAGACTACTAGCAGGAATTTAAAACCTAAATTTTCCCAAGTTAATTGGTTGGCAGATCTTTATAGTTTTAGCAAACCTAGCAAGTCTAATAGCTCTACACATGCATGTCAACAAATATGGCAGCGGAAAGTAAATATATTGCATGTGAAGTAAAGTGTTGAGATAGGTAGATCAAAGGCAGTTGTAGACACGATGATTTTTCCCGTGCTGCCGATAGGTGGTGCTATCGTACATCCACGTTTATGGAGTCTTCGACCCACGAAGGATAACGGTCGCGAGAGTCCACGGAGGGCTCCACCCAAAAGGGTCCACGAAGTAGCAACCTTGACTATTCCATAATGGCTTTCGTGCACGAAGGACTAGCTCACTATGGGTAGATCTTCATGAAGTAGGTGATCTCCTTGCCTTTACAAACATCTTGGATCACTCCACAACACGAAGTAGGAGGCTCCCAAGCGACACCTAACCAATCTAGGAGGCACCACCATCCAAAGGGTAATAGGCTCGGTAATGACGATGAACTCCTTGCTCTTGTGCTTCAAGATGATAGACTCCTCAGCACCCAATCACTCTCTCATAGATTTAGCATGGTGGAAGAGATGGGATTGGTGGAAAGCTACTTGGGGAGGCTAGAGATCAAGATCCATATGATTGGAGTGGAAGATCTTGACCTCAACACAAGGGTAGGTGGTTCTTTCTCAAAAAATCTGATAGGATAGGTATGGAATAGTTCTGAGTGCTTGTTTATCGAGTAGGTGGTGGTGAAGGGGTATATATAGGCATCCCCAAAAATCCAACCATTACACACAAAATGACCAACTCGGTGACACCGATGTGTTAAACTCGGTGGTACCGAAGTGACCAAAAGGTGGTAACTTTTGAATCTCGGTGAGACCGATATAGAAAATCGGTTGCACCGATAAGGTGACCAACGGTCAGATTTCCAATCTCGGTGACACCGATCCAACATTGTCGGTGGGACCGAAAATGTGAATTTGCATAACATAAAGTTGGCAACCTAAACTCGGTGGCACCGGTATGGAATCGGTTGCACCGAAGTGGCTAGGGTTTGGCTGAGTCTGTCTAGGTTCAGGAATCGGTGGCACTGGTATGGGAAAGTTGGTTGCACCAATTTTGAGTGTTAGGTATAGAACAGACTTTGGTGGGAGAGTTTGTGGATGTTTTTGGCGACAATCACTTGTGCACGTTTGAGCATATTATTCACCAACAAAACTTTACCTCCTTTTAATAGTATTGGCTTTCCTATGGACTCAAAGTGTTTTCTCACAAATATAAAATATAGAGTCCTCTTTCTTGAAGCTTGGCCAATCAATTTCCTTGCATCTTGGGGTAACTCCACAATCTCCTTTTGCCAAACCTCTCTATAGACTGTATCTAAAATACACTAGGTAAAATATCAGTCCAAGAGACAATGTATGTTGTCATGAATTATCAAAACCACCGAGGGAGCACGTTGTTCTTTCACCCCTCGCCCCTTGGATCGTCCTTGGTTTTCGGTCGTCCCAACGATGGTTGAGGTATGCGTAGTCCGTGCCCTCATGACGCAGAGCATCACAACACATAAGAAGGAAACAAGGCGAAGAGAGCAATCATGCATTCCAATAGTTATTACAAACATTAGAAGTTCTCGCAAATGCAAATGAGTTTAACGTCTCCACGAGGCACGGTGTGCATTGCAGGAAAGGAGCAGGAGGAAGGAATCAGGAGGAACCGTCACCACCGTTCATGACACCCTCGGGGACTCATCGCGACATCGCTGGCGTCATTTCCCCCCGCCAACCTCAGCAGCATCCGGAGGCAGAGGAACTGTGATGTGGGTGAACCTCTTCACCAGTGCCTCCACAGCGCCCTTCACTGCTGCCGTGGCTCCAAAGCGGACCTCCGGGGCGATTGGGAGGATCATGGAGTAGAAGGCGAGCCCCGCCTCAGGAAGATGAAGATGGCTGAAGACGCGTGTTGCGGCTTTAGAAAAGAGGTCGCGGCACTCACTATCCAACACCTTATCCACCTTGACGATGGCACCCTCCAGCACCTCGACAAGCTTCAAAGCAAGCGCCACAAAGCTGCCATCCAGAGCATCTAGAGGCTCCGCGAATCCATCACGGTAGAGGGTGTGGAGCGCCTTGTGAAGCTTGAGCTCGACAACAGGGAAGGCGCTCAGCTCTGCGGCCTTTTTCTCCTCGGCTACAACAATAGCTGCCCCCTTGGTGTCAAGAAGGATCTGCCTCGAAGCAATCTCTTCTCCTACGCATCCAGGTGCACCCGCTCCGCATCCTAACGGTCCTCCACCTGTGACAGCTCGGCTTGCCGAGCGGCAAGCTTGGCCTCGTGGGACTCAAGGTCTTCCGTCCGCTAATGAACCTGCCCCTCAAGCTAGGCCTGTTCCTCATGGAAGGTCTTTTGAAAGGCCTCCACCTCTTCGCGCATGGTGCGAGTGGCCACGACTTCTTCCTCGCTCTTCGCCATGGCAGCCGCGGCCTGGCCCCACATCGCCACTGCGGTGGTGGTGGCCCGGAGCCACCCTGAGAGGAGCTCTAGGCGTCCACCCGCGAGGCGACGACCGACACTCCCAAAGGCATCACGAACCTGACCCAGAGCAGAGAAAGCCCCATCCAGGATGTCATGGACATGCACCGGAGGCGTCAAGGCCACCCCCTGAGGAGCCCCCGACGCGATCACGGGCGGCGCCCTCGGGGAAGTGGCGCCACGAAGGACAGGGGGTTTCGGAGGCCGCTCGACGACTGCGGACACAGATGAATCGGCAGGCAATAGGCCCTCAGGGGTTGGTCCTCCAAGCGTTGGCGTCACCACACCCCCAAGGACAGGAGTGATCACCTCAACAAGCATCGAGGGCTCTAGGGGCTTGGCGATGGTGGCCTGAGGGGTCGCCTCGCGAGCCCTCTCATCCCCAGCTGCAGGCGACGGCGTGTCGGCAAGGGCAGGCGGCGTGCTGGGAGTCGCCTTCGGCTTAACGCCCGCCTTCTTCTTCCTCATCTTCAACACATCGACATTCTTGGTCACCAAGCAAGGGGAGGTCAGCAATGCGCAAGCCATAGACATGTGAGCCATGCCAAGTCAGGTCACTTACTCCTAGATATTGACCCACTTCCTCTTCCTGTTCGTCCCGGCAACAACGGACGCACCCGACTCCCCATGGAGAGGGGGCCGCTGCATAGAAGAGCAGATTCGCCGACAGCCGAGGTGGCCGCAGAAGAGACCACCATGGCGTTGCCGTCACCCACCTTGCCTGCGGGTTGCAGTTCTAGCGGGTGCAATGCTGGCGCCTCAATTGTCCTGCCAATAGTGGAAAGGCGCGCCGGAGGAGACTCGGCTCCGCGCTTTCGGGGAGTCGACACGCACGCGGACCGCGTGGCGCGAGGGGCTGGCCCCAGCCCCCTAGAGGCCTTAGCAGCGCGCGAGGAGCCCACAGCAGAAACTTCACCAATGTCATCATCATCTTCAAGCTCGCGCAGAAGGGTGCCCTACGACAGGGGGGCGCCCCTGCCGGGCCATCGGCGGCGGTTTTCTCCGAGTCTTCCCCGCACGAGGTATCACCGGAAGATACCACCACCGGACCAGGGCCCTTAGCTAGGAAAAGGCCCAGCTCGTTGAAGACAGGCATCATGGCAACTAGGTCGGCCCCGTTGTCGCAGCAGTACAGCGGATCGTGAGCCTCGGGAAGGTCGTCAGGGTCACCACCAAGCAAGGTCGCCACAGCTCTCCTCAGTTCCTCGGGAGATATGTGTGCGGACCAAAGCCTAAGGTTGTCGCTGTTGCCCTGATAGTCCCACAAGGGCCTAGAATGGGCCTGAAGGGGCGCCAGGCGCTACTTCAAGAACTCCTTCACTATCATCCCACCAGTTAGCTTCTTGGTGCTGATGTCACGGGTGAAGCGCTCCCGAACAGGCTCGGCCCGAGGGTCAGAAAGCTTCGTGGAGATCCACACAGAAGTCTTCTCCGGAACCTCTTCAACAGATCCAACCGAGGGTTGGTGCCCTCGAGATCCATGAGGACGCAGCGGTGCCTAAAGTTCTCCACCTTCTTCCTGGCCTTTAGAAGCATGTTGCTGCTCTAGACCGTGACGAAAGAGACACACGCCGACTGTTGGGCTCTGTCATGCAAGCGCAAGCTAAAGAAATGGCGGAATAGAGCTACCGAAGGCCGCACGCCCACGAAGGCCTCACAATAGAAGGCGAAGACGGATAGGAGCAAGATGGAATTGGGCTGGAGGTGAAGGTCCTGGATCCTGTAGTGGTCAAGGATGGCGGTGAAGAATGCAGAGAAGGGCAGAACGAGCCTGACAAAGATGCTATAGAGGAAGAAGGGGTATACCTCCTTGGACTAAGGCCGCTTCGCTGAGGATCCACCCTAGATCAAGGTTAACCCTTTCTTGTTGGACCCATCCGCTGTCCATGGAAGCACGAGGAGGCGGTCTGCGTCCTTGGCAATGGTAGACCCCGAGAGCACCGACGATACGGGAGCGGAGGCAGAGCTCTACTCCTCTGGCTTCTGCTTGCCGACTGGCGCCATCACAGAGCTAGCAGGACCGGAGCAGCAAGGAAGAAGGTGGAGCACCGCTGGATCTGGGAAGGCGCCTACGAGAGTGGTAGACTAGGGAAGCAAGAGCAGGTGCGCAGGAACGGAAAGCAATAATGGCCAATGCTAGAAGTCGGGCTCTTGGCAATTCGAGTGGAGGTAAAAAGGGTGAGCGGCACCAGACATTAGCCACACAACACGAGCCAGGCCTGGCCCGCAAGTGAATGAGGCCTGCAGCGTCCCTGGCCGCCCTCAGGGCTCCTCCCCGAGGACGGCCCGAGCATGTTGTCGGCCCGTGGGCTACTGTTGGCGCGCTAGGAATGGGGGTACCGAGACCTGCTTGCCTGCGACCCAGGGCATGGCCCACCTCATTGACTAAATGCAGCAAGGTGAGGCCCCATGCAGGATAAGGCCCTAGCGAGGGCCCTAGCCTCGTGAGGAAGAACATCGACAAGACCCGCGAACGATGGGCCTCCTCAGGACCCCTCCGGAGCGGCGGAGTTCTCTATGGAAGGCAAGGCGTTTGGAGTCAAAGATGATGCAAGGAAGGACAGTCAAGGACGAGGGCGTCAGGCGGCACAGTTTCCCCTTTGGTGCAAAGGGAGCAAGGATAGACACGGGTTCCCAAAGCCCCCTCCTAAAGGTTTCCATTCTTGCGCAAGAAGACCACAAGCACCCGTCCTGCAGGGTGGATGTCATCACTGAACCTATCCCTGCGGCATCGACCTCTACTTTGCAGGCGAAGACTGCCTTTGGGTAGGGCGAGCACGAACCCCTGTCCCCCTTCAAAATTTGCCGATGTGTGATCCCTTCCCGCCATTGTGATAAGGAAAGAGAACCCGGGTCATCGCTATACATAGATGGTAGGCTGCTTCATAGAGGGCACCCCCCGGCGGGACCGATCTGATCCAACACTTAGTCACCCCACGCACTACCACGAGAGTGCGAGCCAAGAACACACCTTGAGCGCCCCCACGAGGCTCAAGCACATTGTACTAGTTCATCCACCCAAACCTCCCCAAGAGGCAATTCACCAAAGCAGGAGTAGGGTATTACGCTTCGCAATGGCCGGAACCTGGGTAAACTCTTAAGTTCATATCCTTCCTCGTCATCGTGCGAGTTCATCGAGTAGCGAGCTAAGGCGACGAGGCTACAAGGATCTTTGCGCACGCCCTTGTGTTCGAACCTTGAGGGTTTTGCGGAGCCCGAAATCCGACGGCATGCTAGACCTGGCCCCTCATGCATTTGGGGCCCGTGATGCTACGGGCCATCCTCAAGGCTTCGCCTGAAGCCAGCCCAAGTGCACCTTGGGACCGGGGGCTACTGTCGGCGTTCTGGGAACGGGGGTACCCAGACCTGCCTGCCTGTGGCCCGGGACATGGCCCACCTAGTCAGCCAGCCACGCCTTGGCATGGCTCCACTCCAGACAGGGCCCTCGTGAGGACCCCAGGCTCGCGAGGAAGAACGACACCAAGACCAGCAAGGATGGGCCTCCCCAGGCCCCCTCCGGAGTAGCGGAGATCTCTATGCAGAACCCCGCATCAGGAGTCAAAGATGACACAGGGAAGGACAGGCGGGCGCCAACGTGCTAGGCGGTGTAGTTTGCCCTATGATGCAAAGGGAGTAGGGACATACGTGGGTTCACAAAGTGCCTCCCAAAGGTTTCCATTTTAGTACAACAAAACCACAATCGGGATCCCTGCAGGGCGGATGTCATCGCCGAGACCACCTCTGCATCATCGATAGCTACTTTGCAGGCGAAGACCACCTTTGGAAAAGGTGGGGATGTACTCCTGTCCCCCTTCAAATTTGGTCGTTGTGGGATCCCTTCCTGCCATTGTGATAAGGGAAGAGGACCCGGGCCACTGCTATATATAGAGGTCAGGCGGCACCGTAGAGGGGAAGGATATGCCGACATCATCCGAGGGAACCACTCGGCAAACCACAAGACATGGTAGAGACCCAAGAACGCCATTAGAGCACCCTCGCGAGTCTCGAAACCACTGTGCCAGTTCATCTACCACACCTCCCTGGGAGGCTATGCACCAAAGCAGGAGTAGGGTATTACGCTTCCCAGCGGCCGAACCTGGGTAAACCACCAGGTTCATCTTCTTCCTCGTCGTCGTGTGAGTTCGACGGCGTAACCATCGAGTAGCGAGCTAAGTAGGGCGAAGCTGTAGGGGGCCTCCACGCATGCCCATGTGTTCGAACCTTGAGGGTTTTGCGAAGCCCGAAATCTGACATCACCGTCTCGCAAGCAGTAGGCGGTGGCCTGCCAGACGACATGTTCCGCTCCACGTCCTCAGCGGGGAGGTCACCGCATAGCAGGTAGGTCTTAAGCTCTGTGGTCCAATCGTCCTCCTGAGGTTCCAATGCCAGCAACAAACGATCTCTTGAAGGTAGGCCGTAGTATGACACTCCCGTCAGTGGTGTAGGGGGTAGTTCCTCGCCCAAGAGCGCAGTGTTGGCGGCAAGTGGCACGACCGATGGCATGAGGATCCTTTCTTAAAAAACACCAGGGCATTGAGGCTCATGACGAGATGCTCGCTTGGCGATGTCATCGGCCTCCTGATTGGCACCATGCAGGATGTGCTGCAAATCCAAACCAATGTAGTGTTTCTAAACTTTGCGTACCTGCTCTAGATAGGCCGCCATATGCTCGTCCATGGGTTTGTACTTCTTGTTGGAGAAGTCGACGAGGATACGAGAATCGCCCTTTACGGTGAGGTGCTTGATGCCATCGGCCAAGGCGCCTTGAGGCCGACAACCAGGACCTCATACTCGACGATGTTGTTGGAGACCTTCTGGTCGTGCCTGAAGCACAACTGGACCGTCTAACGAAGCTTGTCTCCGTTTGGTGAAGAGAGCATGACGCCAGCCCTCGCGCCCTACATATAGAAGGGACCTACGAAGCACAGGACCCAGCTGCCAGGTGCCTCCTCCCAGGGCAAGTGGGATTCACCCTCACGAGGCTCTGCCTCGCCCGAGTCCGTCCAATCAGCTAGGAAGTCCGCCAGGGCAGCGCCTTTGATGACCCTGGTGGTGTTGAATTCTAGCTCAAAGCCCTGCAATTCGATGATCCATTCGGCAACCCTACCAGCCGTGTTGGGGCTGTGTAGGATCTTCTCCAAGGGTAGGCAGAGAAAACCCTGATGGGATGCCCCCAGAGGTAGTGGTGTAGCTTCCTGGAGGCAACAAGGAACACGAGGAGGAGCTTTTGCTGCATGGGGTAGCATTCGCGTGCGTCTCGTAGCGCTGTGCTAACGAAGTACACAGGAAGCTCCACCATCTTGGTAACCATGATGTCCTTGTCGTGCTCGTCGGAGGGCCCAAGGGGAAAAGTCGTGGGGGCCTCCGAGGGCACAACGTCGGTGACCGTAGGGCCCCTAGGGGGAACCAGCCCCCTGAGGGAGGGTGTCCTCTGGAGGAGAGATCTCCTCCTGGGGGGGCACCAGCGATGACTTCCCATGGCATCTCTTGAGAGTCCACCAGTTGTTTCTTGGTGCGGATGTGCTCTTCCCTCTCCACCATGAGGGCCGCGCTAGCAGTCTAGCTGTGGCCACCAGGTATAGCAGCAAGCGTTCGTAGAGGCGCAACACAACCATGATGGGAGGGCTCGTGAGGTATCGCTTGAGGTCGGAAAAAGCCGCGTCTACCTCATGGGTCCATGCGAATGGGCCTGACCTTTTCATCAGTTTCAAGAATGGCTGGGCCCACTCACCAAACTTGGAGATGAAACGCCCAAGGGAGGCTAGGCACCCTACGAACTTTTGCATGTCCTTGACGGTCCGGGGGGACACATCATCTCTATGGCCTTAACCTTTTCGCGGTTCACCTCTGTCCCCCAATGGGACACAAGGAATCCAAGGAGCTTGCCTCAGGGGACTCCGAAGACGCACTTGTCGGGGTTGAGCTTCTGTTTGACCTTGTGCAAGTTAGTGAAGGTCTCCTCCAGATCTGCGATGAGAGTTCTAGCCTCACGCATCTTGGCCAAGATGTCATCGACATACGCCTGTGTGTTCCTCCCCAGCCTGGGCCCAAGCGTGATGTCCCAATTTCTTCCACTGCCATCTTGATGTAGTGGTAGATGAAGAAAGCATCCAAGAAGCAAAACATATCGGAACAGGCGATGGAGTCGATGATATGGTCGATGCGCAGGAGATGGAAGGGGTCATGGGGCCAGGCCCTGTTGAGGCCAGTAAAGTCGACGCACATCCGCTCCTTGCCGCCTTTCTTGGGGACGATGATAGGGTTGGCGAGCCACTCTAGGTGGCACACCTCGCGGATGACCCCTACCTCTTGTAGCTTTCGTACCTCCTGAATAATGAAGTGCTGCTTCTCTAGTGCCTGGCGCCACACTTTCTACTTGACAGGGCGTGCGTGGGGTCACACCGCTAGGTGATGCTCGATCATCTCCCTTGGGATCCCGATCAAGTCGGTCCGCTTCCATGCAAACACATTAGCGTTTGCTCATAGGAAGGTGACGAGCGCTTCTGCTTGCCCAGGGGGAAGATCGGCACCAATGATGAAGGTATGGCATGGGTCAGCATCACGAAAGGGTACCTTATTTGTTTTGGCCCTGCTCTGAGGACACAATTGCTTCTTTCTTGCTGCCGCCGCCTCTGGGGCTGCATCCTCGCCTCCATTAGCTGGGTGTGTGGCCGCGGTGCCTTTGCACGCGCACTTGAGGCAGACGATCATGTCCTTTTCATCACATTCGATGGTCACGATGCCGTGGAGGCCGGACATCTTGAGCACATTGAAACCCGGATGGATTATCGCCATGAAGTTGGCAAGTGTGGGGTATCCCATGATAGCATTGTAAGGGAGGCAGGCATGCGCCACGTTGAAGTCAATGAGCTCGATGCGGTGATTATCACGCATGTCGAAGGTGAAGGGGAGGCATATATGCTCGAGGGGCCGCGATCCCGCCGACTACCATGGAGAAGGGCCCAGTGGGCTTTCAGCTGGTCGTAGGGCACCTAAAGCACCCCGAAGGTCGCAATGGAGATGATGTTGAGCACGTAACCTCCATCGATGGGGGTCTTGGTGAGCACGGCGTTTTTGATGGTGGGCGTGCACACCATGGGTAGAGCCCCTGAGGCGGCAGCGAACCCCTGGAGGTCCCCCTCATCAAATGTGATATCGCTGAGCGCCCAGTCGGGCAATGACTTGGGCTCGCGTTCCTTGAGGGCAGCGCTTTCCCTGTGGAAAGACGTCTTGAAGTGGAGGCCCGTGATCAGGGCCTGGGCCCCGCCGAGGATGCACACCACCGAGCGCTGCTCCCGATGCGTCCCAGCGTCCCTGATAGGCAAACGCGGGCCACACCTTGGTTCGGTCGATCCCGCACGTAAGGAGGCACGTGTCTTGCTCTTTGCATGCGGAAGTGGAGGGCGAAGCGAGCGGAGGGGTGTTTCAGCCCCATCCTCGGTTGCATTGGGTCCAACGAGGGGGCCGCGCATGGTGCCATGGCTAGCACCAGCTAGTGTGTGACGAAGAGGCCCGCATGCCATGAGTAGAGCGTCCACTTGTTGGTTGTTCCGGGGCTAACGTGACAACGGGAAGCCGGGCAGCATGGCCACCCTACCACATGAAAGGGTGTGTAGAGGGGTCTTGTTGGGTGCGGCTAGCGGTTCGGTGATCGTGGCGTCCGTGGTGCCGGCAGAGTGGCGGCGACCACTTTGGCAAACGGGAGCGGTCTGGATGACCCAGGTCGCCCTACGCTTGGCGCGCATGCGGCGCACGCCAGCCATGGAGTTGGGTAAGCCGGTTTCGAAACTAATGTAGAAAGCTGCAACACACCCCTACCTGGCGTGCCACATGTCGGAATCGGGGATCCACAGACCCAAGAAGGTTCGAACTCTAGGGTATGCTTCCTTTGCTGGCCTACTCTACTCATATGCCTCATGATGATCCAATGATGTCTCATGCTAAGGAAGATGTTCAAGGAACACACACACAGTTTACCGAGGTTGATGCTGCATCATGGTGTAAGACCCTACTACTTCTTGGTGGATTGCTTGTGGAAGAAGATGAGTGCAATGCTTGTTCTTGCCAACCCAGGACCGTGTTTATTTCTATAGTAGCCATCTCCCTCCTTATATTGGCCCTGGTCCTCATCCCCCCAAAACATCAGGCAGGAAGGATTGCCACAACGACCAGTTTGAAGGGGGACATGATTGCAGCCTATCCTAACAAAAGGTGGTCTTCGCCTTCTAAAGTTCCTCGCCGTGACACGCCTATGAGCTCGGGGATGACCTCCATCATGTCGCGCCCTTCGTCCTTGTCCTCTTGCACCATAAGGGAAACCTTTGGGGATTGCTTTGGGAACCCGCTAGCCGACGCTGCTCCCTCTATCACCAAATAGAAAAGTATCTCTGTGCGTGCCCGCTGGCGCGACTACTGGCACCATTTGCCATGGCTTGCGTCTTCCATGTGTAGGTATGGGGTTTGGGGGCTCTTCCAGGCGAACCCCAGATAGACCCACCACCTAAGGGCGTTGGAGTCAGCCCTACAGAGAGGCCTCGTGAGGCCCTGGTCGATGATATTGCCGTGGACCTCCCAAGTTGTGGGCCCTCATGAGGACCTTCCCCTTGAAGCTCATAGGTGAACAACCAAGTGCTTAGGGTTGCTCTTTCCTCTTGGGCTGCAGGCAGATGGGCATGGGTACCCCTAGTCCCAGAGGCCCGACAAAGCCGTAGACCACCTCGAATGGGGACTTGCCGGTGGTGAAGTGACACACGCGGTTGTATGCGTACTCGGTGATGGGGAGATATTCTTGCATTCCACGGTGTTCTTCTTGATCAACATGCATAGAAGCATGGAGAGCGTCCGGTTGGTGAGCTTCGTTTGGCCATCTATTTGTGGATAGTAGGCCGAAGAGAAAAGTAGCTTAATCCCGAGCTTGGCGTATAGTGTCTTACAAAAGTAGCTAAGCAACTTGACGTCGCGGTCTGACTCAATTGGCTTGGGGAGTCCATGTAGTCGCAAGATGTCGCTACAAAGTAGATTTGGAACATGTGAAGCCTCATTAATCTTGTGACATGGAATGAAATGTACCACTTTCGAAAAGCTGTCCACAATGACAAAAAAAATCATGGCCATTTCTATTTCATGGAAAACCAGGTATAAAGTCGGTGTTAATATCTTCCCAAGGTTGAAAAGGAATAGTAAGTGGCATGTATAGACCATGAGATTGAGCTTTAGACTTAGCTTTATGACATGTAGAGCATCAGTCGGTGAAGCGTGCAACATCACAAAAAACCTTCGGCCAAAAAGACTTGTTGGAGAGTGTGGAATATGTCTTGTTGCTTCCGAAGTGAGCCATGAGCGCTCCACCATGAGCCTCGTGCAAAACTAACAAACAAATAGAGGACTCAGGTACACAATGTTTGTTAGCACACATAAGATAACCATCTTTCATGTAATAGTTCTCCCAATAAGGTTTAACTTGCCACTTAGCATAAGGAGTAGCAAGGGAGACATCCTTCTCATGCAAATATTTGATATGCTCAAAACTAATGCCATTCAATTGAAGATGAGTAACTAGCATGCATTTGCGGGAATGAGCAACTACCCCAACATTTTCTTTACCCTTAATGTATTTGATGACATAAGGAAAATTCCCAATGAATTTAATCCATTTAGCATGCCTCTTGTTCAACTTGGTTTGACCCTTAGGTACTTGAGAGTTTCATGATTTGAATGGATGAAAAATTCACGTGGCAAGACATAATGCTCAAACATGTAAGACCCTCACCAAAGTATGTGATTCTTTCTCATATATGGGGCAATTGAGTTGAGCTCCAGAAAGTTTCTCACTTAAGTATGCAATTGGGCATTTCTCTTGCATTAACACAACACCTATGCCATTAGCACTATCGTCACAAGGCACTTAATTTTTTTTGTCAAAATTTGGTAATGCAAGAAATAGTGCATGAGCAAGAAAGTTTTTTAATATCTTGGAATGTGGTGTCTTGTGATGGTCCACAAACAAAGTGTGCATTCTTCTTCCTCAAAGCATGTACAAGAGATGCTGCTAAAATCCTTAACAAAGCGAACGTAGAAGATGGCTAGTCCAAGGTAACTACACACTTCTTGCAAATTTTTAGGGGTAGGCAAAGTTTTAATAGCATCAATTTTAGTTTGATCAACGTGACCACTTTTAGAAGAAACAACAAATCCTAGGAAAACAACCTTGTCAACACCAAAAGTGCATTTGTCCATGTTTCCATAAATTTTTTCTTTCCTAAGAACTTGCAATACTTCCCTAACATGTTTAGCATGATGCTCTAGAGATTCGCTAAAACAAAGAATGTCATCAAAGTATACCACAACACAATATCCAATGAGCTAATGTTATATAGAATGCATGATGCACATAAATGTACCCGGTGCTTGAGATAGACCCATATGCATGACTAACAATTCATATAGAAAAAATTTAGTTTTGAAAGTCGTTCGCCACTCATCACCCTCTTGCATGCGTATTTGATAGTAAGAACTTTTCAAATCAGTTTTGGAAAATATGGTGGCATCGCTAAGTTCATCAAGCATATCATCAAGTCAAGGAATAGTGTCAAAGTTTGGGATCTGCGTCCAAGAAACTTCTCCAAGAAGTAGGGTTCGAATACTGGGGTCTTTCTTGGTAACCTATGACCCGATGGCAACTACAGCGAGATGACAACGAGCGCACTCACTCTCACCGGACATGATAGGGACACCCGAGCTACCTAGGTTCGTGCCACCGTGCAGTGTAATACTATAGTCCTGCCTGTGTTGGATTGCAATGCAGAGCTTGTTGCTTAGAGTACACGAGGTATGGGGGAGAATGGTTCCATCCCATACTTGGAAGTGGCCTTGCCCTTTTTGTTGTTCCTTGGTCCTCTTCCCAAAAAAATGAGCAGGAAAGGGTGGCCATCAGGCGGAAATCCAAAGGGGGACATGTGTCATAGCTTATCCCGACTTCAGGTAGTCTCCACCTCATAAAATGGCCATCTCGACATGCGGGTGGGATCGGCGATGACCTCCGTCCTCATTTCCCTGCACCAAAGGCGAAATGCTTTGGGGCCTCCTTTGGAGGAGGCAGACGATGCTACCCCCCTTGTCACCAGAATGGATACTAGACTCGATCACGCCACGCCATACTGGTCTAGGCAGAGAGACGTCATCCATGTGGTAGTCGCGGAGCCCCACGGCTAGCACCATACGACCTGCTTTAGGAGCAAGCCTCACAAGGTGACCTGGTGCTTGGCGGCCTCGGCAGGGCTTGGCATGGTGGCGAGGGGCCTCATGAGTCTTGCCCCTCGCGAGGTGACTTCCTCCGGAGTGGCCACGGCCTAGCCATCTTCTGTGAGCCGGCCCAAGCGTCATCCTCAGGGCTAGCGGCACATGGGCTGTGGTACCCTAGTGCCCACTGGGCCAACATTAGTCCTAGGGCCCGTGCTGCACACTTTCTGCCCCGTTAGGGACAAAATGACGCGAAGCCCATTGAGCTACCGAGCCTAGAGGTGACATCTCATGGATTTACAGGGAAGTACACCCCCACTCCCCACAATGCCTTGAAACTGCCGTCCTGGCGGTAAAGCCTACACGCATATGGCACAACCACAACATTGCTCGACCATACCCATCTCGGCCTGCGTCCTGGTCGTGAGCGGATCCTTTGTGCCTTATACTCCAACTTCCCATCTCTCTCTAGCGCCATGGCCCATGGCAAGAAGCCTACGACCATCGAGGCCTCCTACAACAAGAGGTCCACAACGGCGGAACTCGCCCCAGCCTTGCTGCCCCACCGTTACTGGCTAGAGCGGGATGGCCAGGGCTCGCCCTCTGCTGGCCTCCAAGCACTACAAGGGAGGTGCCACCAAGATCAGGCCGAGCTAGTACCTGTGATGTGACCTCGAGGCCTTAGTGGTCCCTGTATTCTCCCTTTGATCTTTGCCTAGTTGGTGCAGCCCTTCTCTGACTTCCTCCTTGCCATACTAGAGAATTAAGAGATTTGCCTTCTCCACCTTCACCCCAACTCCATCCTCGTCCTTGCTATCTTCATGTACCTCTGCGAGGCCTTCCTGGGAGTGATGTTGTCCATGGTGCTCTTCCGAATAACATAATAAATATATGATTTTCTGTCAATTGTGCAACAGTCATTTGCCTACCCACCATATGCTATGTGTTTGAGGGATAAGCTTCTAGTGGAAACTATGGCCCCCCGAGTCTACTTAGTTAATCCTGGCAAGTAATGAGTTCAAGTGGATTGACAACCCTCTTGCTCGCATTGGGTGCAAGTATTTGCTTTTTTGTGTGTAGGTGTTTATGATGAGAATTTGTGTGGTCCTCCTATTGGTTTGATAACCTTGGTTCTCACTAAGGTAAATACTTATCCACTATTATATTGCTTCACCCTTCTTCTTCGGTGAAAATCCCATCACAACTCACAAGTAGCAGAAACAATTTTCCGCGTTTTTGTCGAAGAGGCATCATCAAATTCTCACCAAGTTCCTACATACAAACTATCACCCTCTTGTTCTAATTTTTATTTGCCTCTCCATTTCATCTCCCTCCAGTTCCCTAAGAAATTAAAAAACACAAAAATATTTTCGTTTGCTTGTTTGCTTTCTTTGTCACTATTTCTCAAGAAAATACTAAGTTGTGTGATTTTTTGAATACTAATAACACTGATTTTATTAGTACTTGCTACTTGTAAACTACATTGGAATTTTCACTGAAGAGGAGAGCAGATGTAGCACAATAGAGTAAGTACTTCCCTTAGTGATAACCAAGGTTATCAAAACAATAGGAGGACCACAAAAATTCCCATCTTCAACACCTACACACAAAAGAGCACGCACTTGCACCCAATGTGGGCAAGAGGGTTGTCAAGCCCCTTGAAATCACTACTTGCGAGGAATAAGTAGTGATAGATAGATAATAAAAATATAAAATTAAAATTACAGTAAAAAAATGGCAGAAATATTTTGGGTGTTTTTGTAATATATATATTTTGTGGAGACATGGGGGGCATAGCTTTCGCTAGAGACTTCTCTCTCGAGGAAAGCATACAGTGGGTAAAAAATTACTCTTGGGAAATTGATAGAATAGCACATAGTTATGAAATATTTATTCACGACAATGATCATATATATAGGCATCACATCCATAAACAAATAGTCTGACTCCTGCCTGCATCTACTACTATTACTCCACCCATCGACCGCTATCCAGCATACATCTAGAATATTAAGTAAAACAAAGTAATGCTTGGAGCAACATGACATGATGTAGACAAAGTAAATACAATCCATATCAATGAACCCCATCGTTTTCCTCTTAATGGAAGTAATACAATATTGTGATGTCCCTTTCTGTCACTGGGATTGACCACCACAAGATTAAACCCATAACAATGCACCATTCTTGCTGAAGATAAATCAATCTACTCAGCCAAACCAAACCGAGAGATCCGAGAGCAATATGAAGGATCTGAGATATATTATCATGAATAACCAAACCAAACCGAGAGATTTGAGATCTAAGAGCATATAAGAACTCAGTAAAGACTCAATATATTTTCATGAATAATATGAACATAAACCCACAATTCATCGGATCCCAACAAACACACCATAAAGGAAGATTACATCGGATAGATCACCACGTGAATGGCGGTGAACTTTGTATTGAAGACCATATATAGATAGAGAGACATCTAGGTACTCGCTATGGACCCATAGTTCTATGGTATACTAGTCACTCATCATCATGGAGGCATCAAGGTTTATGTAGAGGCTCTCCATAATTGACCCCCCACCTCCGACACGGCACCCGAATAGGGCTCCAAATGGCCTCCGGTCGGAACAAAGACTTGCGGCGGCAGAAAATTTATTTGTAGGGCTCTTGGGTGTTTTCCTGATTTTAGAGAATATATAAAGGCATAATTATGCTAGGAGGCCATGGGAGCTAGTCCCAAGACATCAGAGCGCGACCACCCCTGGGCGCACCCTGTTAGCTTAGCGTCGCCTCATGCGGCCTCTGGTCTCCCTCTAAACCTTCTAGGTCTTAATTTTATCTAGAAAAAATCATCAAAAAGTTTCGTGGCATTTGGACTTAATTTGGTACTTCCTGAAAGGCCAAAAACAAGCAGAAAACAACAACTCACACTAGGCACTAGGTTAATAGGTTAGTTCACAAAAATGATATAAAACAACATATAAATGCATATAAATAATCCAAGATTTATTATTTAGTAGCATGGAACAATAAAATATTATAGATACGTTGGAGAAGTATCAGCATCCTAAGCTTATTTCCTACTCATACTCGAGTAGGTAAATGATAAAAGTAATTTTTTTGATGTGACATGCTACCCAACATGTAATCTCGCTTAGGTATGATCTTTGAGAAATGATGAACTAATAAACATCAATATAGTAATATCCATAAACATAATGTCACACCCTGTGTTTCTACCACTTCGCTCTGTTATGGTTTTATAAAATTTTCACCCCTAGCTCGTTCTCCTTCATCCCAACTTTTTACCATTGTCCCTACTAGTCACCTTCTACCTCCAATAAAACCCCATGGCCCAGATCAACCATGGAGGGGTAAAAACTCCATTTCACCCCTTAGACAGCAAGAATCTCCCTCTATATCCACTTCCCTTCTATTCCAGTGGACCCCCAAAGCATCCAATGCTTTTCCCCTTTGTTTAGACCCTCCTAGACCTGTTGGACATGGTTGGCCGCACCCAAAACGTTGTTGGCATGCCGTGGCATACCATAAGCATGCTTTGGAGCGTGCTATAGTGCGCACCCACACTGTACCTGACCCCAATCACCTCCACCGACTACCTCGGACCTCCCCATCGTGTCACCGAGGCCACCTCAGCATCCGGGACACGCACGCGGTCGGCCCCTCCTCTCTCCTCCCCCTCGCTCCCTTCCCACACATACCGAGCGGTGCTGGCTTGGAAAATCTTCTCCCTCACATGTGCGCACTCCCCTTCCTCTCTCTTACTTGCCCAGGGGCTAGAACACGCCTAGAAGGACCCTCAGCTCGCTCCCATGGCCCGCTGTGCCTCCCAGCGACGGCAGCAACCTCACCGGTGCACGGGTCCACTATGCATCCTTGCCCCCTCTATACATGGCCCGATCTCTCTCTCCCTTCTGGAATCTCTCTCTCCCTCCTAATCAAGTGCTATCATCCCCCATTCCACCTCCTGAGCCTTCTATGCTTGGATCAACCTGGAGCTCCGCCGCGTCGGAGGCCCGGTGATCTCCAGGTACGGCCACCCTTCAGCCTTCGTTTCATCCTCTCTAAAACCGTTGGAGGCCCCTGATCCTTTCCCCCCTTTCCCCCTGTGATTTGCCATGAGAATCATCGGCGGTGACCGATTTCCGAGCCTCTCTGTTGTGGCCCCCTTGTCGCGGGTGAACCCTTGAGCTCCAACGACCAACTCCACCTCCACAATAAAGGCGGCTCGACACTGACCCTGTTCCTGCCCTCAGCTCCCCTCGCTCTGGCCGGAAACCTCACCGGTGAGCTCGCCAGCCTCCCTGTCGAGCGGTTGAAGATAACAGGCTGGCCCTGAGTGTCATCCTCACCTCTCCTTGGCCTGCACGCCTGTCGGGTTTCAACCTTGGCGGGAGCGCGCGCCATGCTAACCTGGGGTGGCTCGGCTTGCCTCTTCTGACACAATGGCACAGTGCAACCTTTTCTTTTTCTTTCTCTGTCATTTTCCAAATTTTGACATAATTAAATATTTCTCCAAATCCAATAATTCCAACTCCACAAGCTTGTAATATTGTGTACTATTTAATGATGCCACTTGTGCAACTTTTTGAAAATAGTTTTTGTATTGTTTTTATTTAAAACCCCTTTAAAGCATTTTTATAACTCTGTCTAAAATGGTTTCACTATGTTTTACACGTGAAAATCAGAAATTAGTATTTTTAGTATTTTTTATTTTTTAACCTAGTGTTTTACAAAAGTGGTTTGACATTTTTAGGAGTAGTTATTTTCTCTGTTTTTGTCGTGCTCTTATTTTTTGCCGTTAATATTGAAACGATAAATTGTGTTGTTGACGAGGGAGTTGGACCGAAAGACTTTGAGGACCCCAAGGACTTTGTTGAGCTAGGCAAGCATCCCATTGACCTTGTCTATAATACCCTTTTTTGCATGGCATATTGCACTTAATTCCATTGCATTGAATGATGATGTATCGGTGACCAGCGTGATAGGTTACCTCCATTCCTTTCCTCGTTGATACTTGCACTAAGCATGACCCTATATTCTTATGATGGTTGTGCGGGTGGGAAGTAGATAAGTTGCTAAGTAGTTCTACGTGAGTGTGTAGGGATCGAAAGTAGGTCTAAGGGGGGGCAATTAGACTACTTGACCAAATAAAAACCTAACCTTTTCACAAGTTAATTGGTTGGCAGATTTTAGCAATTCTAGCATATGAAGTACAACCTACACATGAATGTCTACGAGTATAGCAGTGGGAAATAAAGAAAAGCATATGTAAGAAGATAAGAGTTGGAAGATCTAATGGAATTGTAGACACGAAGAATTTTGCCATGGTTCCAATAGGTGGCGCTGTCAGATTTCAGGCTCGACAAAACCCAAAGAGGTTCGAACTCAAGGGCGTGGGCAAACATACCCACTAGCTCCAGCCTCAAGCTCACCGCTCGACAACCTAGGCCGACAAACTCGGTCAATCACGGGAAGAGGACTAGCGAACGAGGATTTACCCAGGTTCGGGCCGCTACAAAGCGTAAAACCCTACTCCTGCCTTTGGTGGAATGCCTCACAAGGAGGGTTTTGGATGAACTAGTACCATGGTGAGTAATCTCGCGAGAGCGCTTGAGTGGTGTGTTTTTGATCCCCTTTCTACAGAGTTGCCTAGCCTCTATTATTAGTGGCCCGGGTCCTCCTTCCTTATTGCAATGGCGAGAAGTGATCCCACAACGGACAAATTCAAAGAGGGACGTGGAGTACACCCTTATACTGACAAAAGGTGGTCTTTGCCTACAAAGTAGCCAGTGGTGATGTAGTGGTGGGCTCGGTGATGATGTCCGTCCTGCGGGGCTCCTGGTCTTGGTCTCGTTGTGCCGGAATGGAAATCTTTGGGGTGCTTTGGGAACCTGCGTACGTCTTTGCCTCCTTTGCAACAAAGAGGAAACTGTACTCCCTATGCGCTCGTGCCCGCCTGGCTGGTCTTATGTCACCATTGACCTCCAGAGGCCGAGTATTGCATCGAGATCTCCGCCCCTCGGGAGGCGACCTGGGGAGGCCTCCTCCCTCCGGGGGTCATGGTGTCGTCCTCCTCACGAGCGCGGGGCTCTCACGAGGGCATCGTCTCGAATGGGGCCGCGGTGGGTCGTGCTTGGCTGTTGAAGTGGGCCACGCCCTGGCCCGCAAGCTGGCAGGTCTGGGTACCCCCGTTCCCAAAACACCGACAGTGGCCCCCGAGCCTTAGGCGCGCTTTGTTAGCTTCGGGGAAAAGTCAAAGAAACCTACTTGCGTGCCACATGCCCCAATTGCCTGTGGGCCCGTTGTCGGTGTCAAAACCGGGATCTCAGGTAGGGGGTCCTGAGTTGTGAGACTAGGATCGATGGTAACAGGGGAAGAAGGAGACGATGTTTATGCAGGTTCGGGCCCTCCTATGTAGGTAAAACCCTATGTCCTACTGGATTATATTGATGGTATGAAGGTTACAGAGTTGATCTACCTCGAGATCGAATAGCTAAACCCTAGATGGGTTGTTCTCTGTCCTATAACCTAAAAGCCTTCGCTTATATAGACGCCGGGGGTACCTACGGTTTACACATGGTCGGTTACTCATCAAAGGGAAAACATTTCTATTAAATACTCCAAACGTGGAGGACACGCCACGATTCCCTAAGCTTCCTTCCTGGAGACAGGGTCTTTGATCAATCTAATGTTCGGTACATGACCCATATAGTACGACCCGTAAGAAACAGGTCGGCCACGCGAGGACCCCTTAAACCAGGACTCCTCAGTAAACCCTGAACTAGACTCCAAAGCTAAGGGTCTTAGCTCCAGCTGCTTTGTATGATCAGAGTCTTTAGCTTGCGAGGCGAGTTCTTCCCTCAGAGTTTAGTTTGGCCTCCATTGACATGTAGTTTTCCCGATCCTAGGAACCCCCGAACACCATGAATAGCTCAGCTCCAAAGGCCAAGCGTCAAGGAGAAACCAGTGTTCCCTGACAACCTCGATATCAAAAGTTTACGGCCCATCAAGACCACTGAACTAGTTGCAAAAAATCGATTCGTAGTTCGAGGCCGTTTTTTCAACAGCACGATCTATCAATGGATAGATCGTGCTCTGTTTCACACGGGATATGATTAATCATGCGTGTATAATGGTACGCATGTCTTGGGAAGCGGAGGGATTCATGGCGCAGTAAAGGGAGACTAACCAGCGACAAGACCCATAAAAGGGAAAGAAAACCCCAAGGCTTAGCCACAATTCCCATTCACATCCTCTACATCCACAATCTCTTAAGCTTCCAGAGCCCATATCCAGTTCTTCCACAACTGCACCTCCGAGTTCGGTCATGAGTGGTTCTAGTTCCAACGGCAATTGGGAGGCCTCCATGGTCACCGACCGGATATCCGGGACCTAAAGGATGCTGGCTACCTCCTTGCCAACATCCACCACCGCACTCTGGAGAAGAACCAGGTGGTTACCACCACCAAACCAGGCGAGAGGGTGGTATTCATCCCTCACTTCATCCGAGGACTGACCTTCCCACTCCACCCCTTCGTCATGGGCCTCATGTTCTTCTACGGGCTCGACTTCCATGACCTCCTGCTGAAATCCTTCATCCACATATCGACCTTCATTATCATTTGCGAGGCCTTCTTGTGGGTCGGACCACACTTCGGACTGTTGCTCAAGGTATTCAATATCAAGCTGAAGTGTGTCGCAGGCGAACACGCAGACTGCATAGAGGCAGTCATAAGCAAGCTCCCTCGCGTCGGATGGACATCGGGATCCTTCATCAATACCATCAAAATTTGGCAAAAAGAGTGGTTCTACGTCACCGAGCCAAGGGAAGAAGGCCGGGCTGCTCCAGCCGAATTCAGATCTGGACCCCCACCAGATTGACCTCATGGCTCCGAAAGGGCCTTGACTAGGGGTCAGATACAGAGGTGGACAACCTGTAGAAGCGCATCTCCTCAATGATCAAAGGCAAGATTGAGCTGGCCAATGTGGTCCAGATCATGCATCGGCGGCGCATCCTCCCCTATCAGCGTCGGGCCTCTCCCATGTGGGCTTATCGTCTTGACGATGAGCCTACTATTTGTCAGCTCTTCCACACCACTCCGGAGAAGCTTTGGAAGGCATTGTTCTAGTCTGAGGAGAGCTGGCCAGCTGTGGAGGATTGGGGCCTACATGTCGATAACCCTCCTTCCCAGGTATAACATAGCCTTAATTGATCACCTCCTTTGTCCGAAAGGAAATCTAAGCACTTTTCCGATCACCTTTGCAGAAGTGGCTGAGCAAAGCCACGGACATCAACTGCCTAGCACCACAGCCCGAAGACCCCAGGTCCAAGCTGTTGTCGGAGATGCTCGTCGTGGCGCCTTACAAGGCGCCAGAAAAGGAGAAGAAGAAGAAGAACCAAGGATGTCTTTGCATCAAGGACTAGCCGGACGCTACGTCCGAGGAAACCCATGCCTCCTGTAGTCAAGAGGAGGAGAATGAAGACGAGGGGGAAGGCGATTCCCCCTCACAAGAAAGAGGGCAGCGTCACCGGATGCTGCAGAGGACATACCTCCTCCAGACCCGAAGAAGGGGCATCGGTCGTAGTTGATTTTGTCCGACGATAGTTTGGACTCGGATACCGAGTCTGAAGACTTCGAGAAGTCTCCTCAAAGGAAACTAAGGGTCGAGCTCCCAGCTCGAAGGTAAGAATCCGAAGACTACCCGAGCTATTAATGCCAATTTTAAATGTTATTAATACATAAGCGCCTATTCATCTGTAGCCCACTACGCGTTCTCCCCACCGACCAAGTTTCGGATGGGGAGATCCCACCCTCCGAGCTAGCGGAGAGTGGGACCGCCTTGCATCCCACCCCTCTGGGCACTACAAAGGATGCCACGGAGGAGTCATCCCACCAGGCTCCTATGGAGCCATACACCAGTGGGGGGGGGGGCGACAACGTAATGGTCGAGGTTAACGCCTGGCCGCCAAAGACCAGGGGAGGAGCCCCTCCCAGATACTGAGGAGGCTGGACGGAGGGATGTACAGTCCCCTCCACGGCCATCTTCGGAGCGCACTATGCCTCCGGAGCCACCGTTTCAATTCCCGGTTGGGGATCGGGCTAACCGATTACCACCGGCGCCACCAACCTATGGGTGGCTAGTTATGAGAGGGGCTCTATCAAGCGCCTCCCTCTCCGAGGATCACCGCACCCTTAACTGAAGGAGGCCTTCAACGGTCTCCTAACGGGCTTCCAGGTGAGCCATGTAATGTTCTATTTCTGGAATATTGATTTATTACATTTGTGCTATCGTTATATATATAGAAGCCCCCGAGCCCTCGGTGAGTTTAGAAAAATTCACTTGGGGATCAATCATAAATCATTTTCCAGACAATGTACGAGACTATATTTGTTTAGAATGATCTAACAACCCTTAAGAGGACCGAACATAGGGGCATGATATGGTAGTTCGGAGGTCTAAAGCAATGTAATCTGATAGGAGTTTTTTTTATTTGTAGGCTTCATCATCGGCAGCGGCTGCTAATGTCGCTGATCTAGACGAGCTAAATCGGAAGCTCAAGATCTCTGAAGAAGGGCATGACGCTCTGAACAAGAGATTCGACGAGGCGCAAGGTAAGCCAGATTGTAATATCCGAATTTTTCATCACTAGTGATTTGTACTATCGACGCAGTATGGTGATATCTTGGATACTTACATAGACTCGGTGAAGGAAATTGAGAAGCTCAAGGCCGAGCTTCAGAAGGCAAAGCAAGAGGCCACGGACGCAAAGGCGGCGGTCGAACAAGCGGCTATCACACTTTCTGCTTTAAAAGCTACTAGTGCCAAGCATGAGGCTCGAGTGGAGGAAATAGAAGGAGCTCAAGGACACCAGTCAGAAGTGCGAGGACCTTGAGTAGAAAGGAAAGGAGCAGGCCGCCGTGTTATCCACTCTAAAATCCGATCTCCAAAAGGAGCGGGTTGATAGGTTGTTCTTTGAAGAGCAAGTCTGACAAGTTAACGCTATCACGGATGGTAAGCTGTATTTACTATAGCGTGTCTTTGGTTATAGCAGGTTCGCATTGCTCACCCAAGTGTCGCATTCCTTAGGAGCCTGCTCGGACCTCCAGAAGAGCATAGCGGACGCGAAGCAGTTCTATGCTTTGCGAGGAGAGGGAGATGAAGCTCGACTATTTTGGGCGCAATGGAAGCCTCCGAGCGCTCTCCTCTTCTCGTTGAGTAGCTGAACAGTTGTTGAAGCTACACTGGATGGCAGAGCTGGCCCTGAAGGATCTCCATATCTGGCTATGGCCCGACGAGCCATTGCCGAGCAGCTACTTTGGCCTGGTGCAGAAGCTTTGCGATGTCTTGCCTCAACGCACAAAGGCGTTCCTCCTGTATCGAGGGAACTCGGATGGCCTTCACAAGGGCCAAGGTGTACTAGACGGGTCTTGATCTGAAGAAGATAGCCACCGTCCTCCACCCCATTGAAAGGATCATAGGTGCCATGAGCGATACTTCTCCGTAGTGATGGAGGGTGCTTGGGTAATAGTGGCTTAGTGTTCAAAAGAAAACATTTATGAGTAGATGCATTGTAATATGTCCAAAGACCTTTTAATGTTTTATGGTTATGATGCATGGTTTATCATGTCTTTAATGTTTTGGATTCCTTATAACTCCTATTTGGCCATTGAAATTGAAAGTTGTGAGTCATCGGCTTTATCCCCCATGTAGATACAACACAGGGTGTCTCTACCTACACACTGTAACCCTTAGCCGAGGTATCCGTACCCGAAGGCGGTAGTGTGAGGTGGACCAGGAAATCAGACCATAATGCTTTATTGCTTTCACTTAGCTATAGGAGCACCAAAAAGGAATGCGGGGGCTGATGGATAGCCCCCAGTGATTTGTGATGCTCGGATGAACCGTGGCTAATGCCGATATCACTTGGTTTGTAGAAACACCATACCCATCATATGACATAGAATAACCTCTGACAAGGTTTTTAGTATAACACTTAAGCTCTGATTCACAGGCCAGTTCTCACATACTATGATGTTCAGTTTTGGGCTTTCTCCCCTGAGGTGCTTGACCAGGCTAGCTGGAAACACAGTCAGAGTGGTTCTCCCATTGCCTTTTTAGCCGAACGAGAAAAACATAAAGGGGCAAGTTCATGAGGCGGGCAACCCAACTATTGACCCAAGACATAGTTCGAAACCAATGCATATAAAGTGAATTCCAAGATGCTGAACGCATAATAAATTATGAATAATGCCATTTTTTAAACTCGAGCCCCCGGTCTATTAGCCAGTTGCATCATAATGGGTACCAAATAGGTTTGCAAGAAGAGGGAGAAAATAGAGTATGTGCCAAAAAAGGACAGCGAAACGACCATGTATAATGGTTTTATATTTTTCTCAACAACTCTTATTGCTAACATTTCCAAGGCAACTATTTCCAGGTATTTGAAAATGAAATGAAAATTTTATAGGAGTGGTTGTACCTGGGGTCTTCAATGGGTGACCTGACATCCTCGATGTGCCCTATCGCGTATCCGCTCATGCGCCTCCTAGGGAGTTGTGTACCTCAGTGGTGGTACTATTTGGCAAGCGGACCTTGGAAATAAAATCTTGAGAGGTCACCGAAGTGTTGATGAGCTTTACGCCTTTAGCAGTCCCTTGATGGTACCTGCAGTGTGTCCGAAGACATATAATGGTACTAGTTCGGTCCAGCCGAATACGTACACTTTGATAATTTTCCCCACCGCCTCCCATGGAATATTGAGCACGAATTTGTGCCTCCTCGGCACGTGCTTTTCTGGTACTAGGGATGTGTGATGGGGGGTGAGTCCCTATTTATGGGGAGAAAAAGGTTCTATGAGTTCGGGCTAAAATCGAGCTCGCTTCCTACCCTTACTTGCTTTTACGGCAGATGTCGGCATTTGCCGATCATGATTGTAATGGAATTCGGCCGCCAGGGCCAACACATGTTCCTTAGTTTGGAGGGAGCGCTCTCTGTTCCCGTTGACAGAAATGACCCCCTTTGCACCGGGCATCTTGAGCTTGAGGTATGCGTAGTGTGGTATGGCGTTAAAGCGGGCGAACGTTTTACGACCTAGCAGTGCGTGATAGCCGTTGTAGAAAGGTACAATGTCGAAGATAAAGTCTTCACTTCGAAATATATCCAGCGAACCGAACAGTACTTCCAGGCTTACAGAGCCCATGCATCGGGCTTCGACGCTTGGAATCACTCCTTTAAAGGTAGTGTTACTGGGTTTGATCCTTCACGAATCTATACCCATCTTCTTCACCATGTCTAAGTAAATCATATTAAGGCTACTTCCTCCATCCATTAGGACTTTAGTGAGGTGATACCCGTCTATGATGGGTCTAGGACGAGGGCGGCCAACCTCCCATGACAGATACTAGTCGGGTGGTCACATCGATCGAAGGTAATCGAGTATGCCGACCATGGGTTATACTTTGGGGATACAGGCTCTACTGCGTAGACCTATTGAAGGGCGTGCTTCCTCTCCTTCCTGGGTATATAGGTGGCATATGTCATATTTACTGTTTTCACCTGTGGAGGGAACTTCGTTTGTCTACCACAGATTGGACCCTAAGGCTCATCCTCGTCCCCGCTGTGTGGGATCTTGCCTTGATCCTCGAATGTGAGTTTGCCAACCTGTTTGAATACCCACCAGTTACTGTTGGTGTGGTTCGCGGGCTTCTCTTTAGTGCCATGGACCTAACAAGGCCTCTCCATAATATTGTTAATGGTCGTGTCATCGGCATCACTATTGTTGTGCCGGCGCTTATTCTTGTTGTGCTTTGGTTTCCCATTTTCGTCCCGAACTTTGGAGGTTCCGGGGTCTTCGGGGTTGTTGCTCTGTCTTGCTAGCCAGTTATCCTCTCCCGGGCAAAAGCGAGTCATGACTTATGTAAGGGTGGACATTGTCCTAGGTTTATCCTGACTGAGCTGGCGAGCCAACTATTCGTCTTGAATGTTGTGCCTGAAGGAGGCTATTGCCTCGGCGTCCGGGCAATCAACGATTTTGTTTTTCTTCGTCAAGAACTAGTTCCGGAATTGCCGCACGGACTCTCCTGGCTTGTGGATGATGTTGCTCGAGTCGGAGGAGGCCGACGGCCGATCATAGGTGCCCTGGAAGTTAGATCGGAATGCATCCTCTATATCCTCCCTGCACCGGACAGAGTTTTTGGGGAGGCTGTTTAACCAGTGCCAAGCTGGGTCCTTAAGTTTTAGGGGTAGATATTTGATGGCGTGGAGATCATGTCCTTGCGCCATGTGGATGTGGAGGAGGAAATCCTCAATCCATACGGTTGGGTCATATGTCCCATCATATTGCTATATGTTCACGAGTTTAAACCCCTCCGGGAACTAATGTTGCATCACTTCCTCTGTGAAGCATAATGGGTGGGCAGCGCCTATGACCCGAGCTATGTCGCACTGGTAATAGACGTCTATTCTAGCCCGGTCAAGACAAGTCCGTACCCTTCCCGTCTATCAGGTGAGTACCCTCTGGATCCGTAGATGGATCTCGTACGACCTGCTATGTAGTCCAGGTCGCATCGCAGATCAAACCTGTTATCAGGGTCTATTGGATCTTTTCCCAGTATTCGTGGTATCATCGGCATATAACCGGTGTCTTCAGTCGTCCTGTCTCGTCCTCGAGGAGGGCCGTCTGGCTTGTCATATGGCTTATGTTTGGGAGACGGCGTATCGGTGAGCTCGTCGTCAAATTGTGGTAGCATATTTTTCACACCCGGTGATTATAGCACATTGTTATGTTTGGGTTTATAAAATTTGGAGCCAACTAAAACTTTTTCTATGTGTTTATGCTTACTTGCTATGTTGTTTTCTTGCTTGTTGAATGAGTTTTATGGCACTACTAGGTTCTATTCCACTTCATAATAATCTTCCTTGATCCAAAACCCTTGCCCAATGATCATGCCATGTGATTAATGCCCAAAACTATTTTTTATCAAATTTTGTTTTAACCAAAAATGATTTATTTAGTTTAAGTTTCTAAACCCCCTTGAAATGAGGTTTGCACTGCAAGTCCTCAAATTAGTTGGACCCTTCTTTCCCAAAGGCTTTATTTCAAGCGTACTATATATATGACTTCTCAAAACCACCAAATATTATTTTTGTATATTACTTTTCATATTTTATTTAAAGGCTTTTTCCAAAGGCCACAAATGGTTTTTCCTAAGGAAAAATTATTTAAATGCTTTGAAAATATTTGAGAACATTTAGAGAAACTCAGTGGACATATATTTTCCATATGTATGAGTTTCAACACAAGGGCATGATCAGATCATAGGCAAAACCCCTCAAAACCCTTTTTGTTCAGATAAAACTTTTGGAATATTTCTATAAGAAATATTCTCAATAAATTCCAGGGAAATTCTAGCAAGTCAACACTATCATGGGTGATGATCTTGCAAAGTTTCATCCCAATCCAAGTTGGTTTGGTTTATCAAATCATCCCAAAACCATTCCTGTCCAAAATCAAATTTGAGCAACCTTACATTGTGAAGTATCTCCCCTTGGCCTCAAACTTCGTGGGCATGCTCTAATGGCCAAATAGTGATGATAACTAAGTGGTGCATCAAGGGTTAGAGCCTAGCATCATTAGATCTATAGAAATCAGTTTCTGCTAATTTCTAGGATTCACCAAATTTCCATTGGCAACTTTTTCTCCTTGAGCTCAAATTTGGTGGAGCATCTCATTTTCACCTAGACTTTGACCCTGGTATAAATCTCAGTAAGATGGAAATTCTTTCTTGCCCAAAACCTCATCAAGTACCTTCTGGTGATTTTGTAAAACCAATATTTTCACCTCTTATCCTTTTACCCTTGGCCCCAGGTTTTTACCATAGCCTCTCTGAGTTACTAGCTACCTCCAGCATCTCTCCCTGGACAAAAATCCATGGGTAAGTGGGGTAAAACCCCCAATTTTCCCCTCTGGACAGTAATTTTCCATCCTCTCCCTCAGCCTTCCTTCTCTCCTAAGGAAACCAGAGCATCCAATGACCTACCCTCTATTGTAAAACCCCCTAGATCCCCCTAGACATGAAACGCCACGCAGAAGACGCTGTTGGCATGCCGTGGCATGCCAAACGCGTGCTCTAGAGCGTGCTACAAGGCCGACGGGCACTGTAGCCACTGGCCACTGCATGGCTCCGGCAGCCTTGGGCCTCCCCCTTGCGCCACTTGGTCCCCCTCGGCGTCCGCGCCATGCCACCCTTGTCGGCCCCTCCTCTCTCTCCCTCCTCCGACATCCTCTCGCACGCGCCACGGCCGCCCGGTTCGGCCAACCGGGCACCTGACACGCGCGGGCATCTCTCCCTCTCTCCTCCTTCCCTCTGGCCTAGACCCGCCCTAGGAATGCCCCAAACTCACCCCCGTCTCCCCCGTGCCCTCTAGCCTTGGCCACGAGCTCGCCGGCGCACAGCGTTCGGTGGACTCGTGCCCCCTCTATAAAAAGGGCCTCCTGAGCCCCTCTCCACCTCTGCTCTCTCTCTCCTCTCCCTTATAGCCCCCCTGTGCGCTCTAAGGACCTCCCGTAGCTCCTGCGCTCAGAATCGGGGCGAGGACCGCCGTGGCAACCTCATCATCGATCTCCGGGTAAAGAGCCCCTCCGGCCCCCGTTCTTCTCCTGTTGGTCCTCCCTCGCCGCGCTGATGCTTCCCCCTCTTCCTCCCGCAGCACGGGATGGCTCTGGTGACCTCTCCCGACGCTCCCTCTATTGCAAGGGCTCTCCGGCCACCTCAGGCCTCCATTCCACCTCCAGAGGACCAGCAGGTCGACGCTGAGCTCATCCCCGCCTCCGCCTTTCGTTGTCGTGCCCTACATCATCGTCGGTGAGCACGCCAGCCACCCTGTCGCGAGGTTGGAGATGACAGACAGGGCTCGCCTTTCATCCTCACCTCCCTCCCCCTCCTCTCTCTGTTGCTGGCCGTCGGGGCCCAGCCGTCAGGTTCGAACGCGCGCGCGCGCCGGTTCGCCTGGGCTGGTTGGCCTCTGGGTTGGCCTAGTTGCTGGCCTCCTCCGGCCAAGGTATTGTGCCCGTTTCTTTCTCCTTTTTATTTTTCCTGCAAATTCCAAAAATCCCACAAGGTCAAATATTTACCCAATGGCAATATTCCTTTCACCTAAATTCATAAAATAATCCCTAGAATTTAATAGTGCCATTTGTAAAAATGTTTGAGAATGTTTTTAGTACTGTATTATTTTAACACCTATATATTAGCACCTTTTTGCCTCTGTTATTTTATTTCGAAAATCTTTTTCACAACAAAACCCTAAGAAAATATTTTAGTATGACTTTTGGTATTTATCAGAGTAGGTGGACATTTTTGGTAGGAGTTTGAGTGCTCTGTTTTGTGTGATTGATTATTTTTATCGTTATTTTATCGCGACGATAGATTGCGCTGTTGACGAAAAAGTTGGACCCGAAGACTTCGAAGACCCTGGAGACTTTGTTGAGCCAGGCAAGCAGCCCTTTGACCATGATAAGAAACCGTTTTATTGCATGTCATATAGCACTTTACTTTCATTGTATTTGATCATGTGTTCTGGTTTTCCCCTTTCAGTGGGATGCCTCCGGTACTTCTCCATTGACACTTGCATCGTGCATGACCCTACCACCTTATGTGAGTTGTGCGGGTGGGAGTAGTTAGGTTGCTAATAGATGCTATGCAAATGGGATGGGACTTATGCATAGTGATGACAAGAAAGAGGTGATTTCAAAGACTTTTCGAAAACCCCGTCGGGTGCCACTAATGCCCGAGGGAGATTACAATGAGATGGGTGACCACTTGCGAAAGAAGTGGTGTGCTGGAATAAGATGAGTATGTGTTTTCAAAGATGGAGGGTTTAAGATTTGTCGACCGTCCCAACCTTCCATGCCCAACCACGAGACCCCTTATGGGACGGGGCTTCGTTGATTACCTTGGTGGGTACTGGCAAGGATCCCGCATTACTAGTGGCGAGAGTGGCGTGGTCACTCTCGATATAGGGTCATACTGGTATGTACGATCATGTGCTGTCTTCACAGGAACCTTGCACACCGTTGGTCCCCTCATGGATTGTACGATTAGAGCGAGGCTCGTGTGATGTACATCGTGAGGGTTGGGTACCAATCGAGTGGACTCTTTGTTTAGTATCACCAGGGTAAAGGCATTGTTCGGCTGCTTACCTCGGGTATGTTATATACCACAAGTCGTGGATGACACGGAAGTTCCCCAAGTCTTGTGGGTAAAGTGTGCAACCTCTGTAGAGTGTAAAACTATTCGAATAGCCGTGTCCATGGTCAAGGACAATTGGGTGGTGCTGCTTATGCCACGTCCGGGTGTTTTCGTGAAACTTGGTGTGATTATGGTGTGGTGGTGATAAGAGGTCACCTGAGAAAAGTCCGATGACTTAGCATGAGAATTGAACTAAGTCCAATGGCTTAACGTGATGAACGAACATGAGATGTTCGTCCCCTACTTATGTTGATATCTATAACTTGTTCGTATGGATATCTGCTAATTGTTGATGCATGTTCACTACTTATTTGATCATGTCATTTGCATACAAAATTAGCTTTCCGCAAATTTACCTACTTAGTACTATATCATGCATCATTGTTACCTTGTTCCACACTTGGGTTGCTTGTGAGTACATTCAATGTACTCATTGGCTTGCCACTGGTTATTTAATTGGCCAGGCATGGAAAAACAAGAGTAATTTGAAGAGTTCTTTTGAGCCGAACATGCGAACTAGGACACTTCTCAGTCAAAATGCCTGTAGGTTAAGGCAGATGGCATGGGTTCATGCTTTCGACCAAGATTTCCGTTGCTTGTTCTATTTAAGTGTTTGTCCCGTGTGGCCCTTTCTATGTAGGACTAAGACCTTCGTCGTCATTATTTGTGTAAGACGATAAGTATGGATGTAAGACTCTTGTTATTCAGCTTCTGTGTGTTCAGTGAGCATTGATCTCTGGGATCACTGTACACGTGCATTCGATGATCTCGACTTATGAGTCGGGTCCCCACAGAGCTGGTATCAGAGCTATCCTGACTATAGGAAGCCCTTAGTTAGCATGGACGTTATATAGGATAAAAGTCGTTTTCAAACTACACCTAACATTGGAACTTAGGAATTCTACACTACCTACCTCTCCTATGCTTCACACAAGACTTTGTTGACTCTCCTCCTTTCAAACCTTTGTAGATGTCCGTCGTACCCGAAGCCTTCCTGACATCCGGATTTCCCTTACTCCTTGGGGATAGCCTGGAGAAGTGCCAGTTTCACCAACCACCCATTTTCCTCTACCACGAGCACTGGGTCGATGCCATCATGAAGGAGTACCACGTGGATGTGGTCGCGAAGGCAAACGACTCCCCGACTAGTTGGTTCTTTAAAGGACCATGGATGGAGACCATGATGTTTGCCGTCGAGACTGCTGCATGCAAGGCACTCCTACACCTTCGAGACATCATTCCAGAGATGGCTGACGAACCAGCTACTTGCTACCTTCCCTTCAAGAAGGATGACTATGGCAAGAGTTGGACACTGATTCCGACCAAGGAAGATGGCGCACCACTCAGGTTCCAGACCTACTTCAACCTCTCCGCATATAGTCTAGTTCATAACTTGATGAAGGAGTCCGTGAAGCTCCACGAGGAACTTAACCATACCCGAGAGCTACTTCAACAAGCCAAGATGAAGCCAAACAAGATCAAGAAGGACGGAGCCCCCGAGGGACGACCAGCTGTCACTTATCGAGGAGGAGTACCCCTAGTGAGTGATGCACACACACATAGTCATCACATGAGTGCGAAGGAGTACCGTGAGCTCTTCACCGACCCGCCTGCAAAGCATCGTCGGGATGGACCTCCTCGTTCCCCGGCCCCTTCGACCGGGAATGATGCCCGTTCAGATGATGAACAGGAGGAATACCCAGAGCTCCACCACCTGAGTCCGAGAACCCCTAGGGTAGGATCAGTCATGTATCCCTCATGCGAAGTCGAGACCGTGTGAATGGTTCAAATGAAACCATGTGTGATTGTTGTTTGTTTTGTTGTTTGTGTTCCGATGCAAGTCGCGCTTTTACCATAGTCAACATGTAAGCGACTCCATCGTCTATCTTAATATATGTTGTTGGTCTTTTGACCTTCGTCTTAACACACTTGCACTTGACCAACCCCCTTAGGCGCACATTGTCGTTATTGCTTATCCTCTTGTCGACCCTAGTTGTTTGACTTGGCTGCACCAAACAGGATGGTGACTACTACACGCAACAGCTCCTTCACCAACCCTTAAGCCAGCAACTCCAGCCAGCAACAGGGAGCTGGTGGGGCTGCTCACGCTGGAGGACACCAGGAGCAGCCACAAGGCGATATTCCCCCGCCACCACCTCCGCTGGAGAACATGACCATAGCTCAGTTTCTCCAAGTTCTCCGAGAGGAATGCCAAGCCAACAATGCTACTATCCAGCAGATGGCTCAGGCTCTTGTGAACAACCAGCAGCAAGGCAGGAACGGCAATGGCCGCTCCATGCTGTCTGAGTTCATGAGAAACTCGCCCCCAACCTTCACCGAGTAAGCTGAACCATTGGATGCTAATGAATGGATCCGCACCATTGAGGACCTCCTTGCGTTGGTCAACTGCAATGAGGATCGTGAGAAGGTGCTTTATGCCTCTCACTGCCTCGGAGGTACCGCCGGAGCTTGGTGGGATGGATTCAAGGTCATGCAAGGAGAACGTGTGCTCACGTGGAATGACCTCAAGGAAGGATTTCACACTACTGATATTCCTTCTGGGATCATGCCTATCAAGAAGACAGAATTGCGAGTGCTAAGGCAAGGAAGTGGCTCTGTCAACGAGTATCTGCAGAAGTTCAACCTGCTGTATAGGTATGCACCTGAAGATGTCAGCACAGAGGATGCCAAGAAGGAACGCTTCATGGAAGGACTTCAACAGGTCCTGCAGTATCAGCTCATCATCTGCGACTTCCGTACCTTCTTCGACATAGTGAACAAGTCCCTCATGCTAGAAGACAAGCGTCGTGCCATCAGCAACACTCGCAAGCGCAAGATGATCAGCAAGGGAGGCTCAAGCAACCAGAAGCCTCGCCCATGGCAGCCAGCCCCAACCAAGCCGACCTATCAGCCGCAACAGGCTAGACCTCCTGCACCTCGTCCGAGCTACCAGCCTCAGCAGTATGCGAATCCCAGGCCAGCCTACAACAACAACCCCAATAACAACAACGGTGGCAGGAACTTCAACCACAACCCTGGGCAAGTCGCTTGCTTTGGATGTGGTCAGCTAGGACACATCTCTAGGCTGTGTCCTGACAAGAAGCCGGATGCACCACACCCTAATGCGCCATCACAAGGTCAAGCCCATGGAGCACCACCTAGGAACCCAGCCCCCCACAACCCGCCCAACAATGGCAAGGGTCGTGTGAATCACGTCACCGCAGAGGAAGCCCAGGAAGACCCGAACGTCATACTGGGTACGTTCCTCGTCAACTCAACCCCAGCAATAGTATTGTTTGACTATGGAGCTTCACATTCTTGTGTCACCCAAAAGTTTGCACTAGAGAGTGGCATGAAGCCTACACCCCTGGGTAGCCGTATGTTGATACAAACCCCGGGATCAGTTATGAAGTCTGGGATAGGTTGTAAGGGAGTTGAGATTAACATCAATGGGGTAGACTTCCTAGCCGACCTTATCATCCTGAAGTCGGAAGGCTTGGGAATGATCCTAGGCATGGACTGGTTAACCAAGCACCAAGGCTTGTTTGACTGTGCCAAGAGGATTGTCACCATGACCAATAGCCAAGGAGTGGAAGTCAAGTATGCTCCCAACCCTGCCTCCACTCAAGCCCCCCAGGCCATCTGCCTGTCGGGAGTTGAGTTGGATCAAGTGCCAGTGGTATGTGAGTACCCGGATGTGTTTCCTGATGAGCTGCCCGGAATGCCTCCTGACCACGACATCGAGTTCACCATTGAGCTTATGCCCGGATCAAGGCCCATATATAAGAAGGCCTACAGGATGGGATCCGAAGAGTTGGCTGAGTTGAAGAACCAACTAGGAGAGCAGCTCAGAAATGAATTTATTCGCCCTAGTGCCTCTCCTTGGGGATCGCCTGTTCTATTTGTGTCAAAGAGGGACGGAACTATCAGACTTTGTGTCGATTACCGTTCTCTCAATGAGGTCACGATAATGAACAAGTACCCACTCCCCAAGATTGAAGACCTGTTTGATCAGTTGAATGGAGCCAAGGTGTTCTCCAAGATCGACCTCAGGTCTAGGTACTATCAGCTGAAGATTAGACCCCAAGACATCCCGAAGAAGGCATTTGTAACCCGGTATGGCCTGTATGAGTATACGGTCATGTCATTCGGGTTAGCCAATGCCCCTGCCTACTTCATGTACCTCATGAATAAAGTCTTCTTGGAGTACTTGGACAAGTTCGTTGTTGTCTTCATTGACGACATACTCGTCTTTTCCAAGTCGGAAGAAGAACATCAGGAGCACTTGAGATTGGTCCTGGAAAAGCTTCGGCAGCACCAGCTTTATGCCAAGTTCAGTAAGTGTGAGTTTTGGCTGCATGAAGTTGGATTCTTGGGTCATGTGTTGACTGCGGAAGGATTATCAATGGATCCTACCAAGATTGAAGCCATGACTGAATGGCAAATCCCAACCACAGTGAAGGAAGTCAGAAGCTTCCTCGGAGTCGTGGGTTATTACCGCAAGTTCATGCAAGGTTTCCCGAGCATTGCCCGACCCATGACCCAACTTTGAGACTAGGATCTAGGGTAGGGGGGCCTGAGCTATGAGACTAGGATCGATGGTAACAGGGGACGAAGGATATGATGTTTACCCAGGTTCGTGCCCTACTATGGAGGTAAAACCCTATGTCCTGCTTGATTATATTGATGGTATGAAGGTTACAGAGTTGATCTACCTCAAGATCGATTAGCTAAACCCTAGATGAGTTGTTCTCTATGCTACAAGCTAAAATCCTCCGGCTTGTATAGACACCAAGGGTACCTAGGGTTTACATCGAAGGGAAAACATGCCAATTCACTACTCCAAACGTGGAGGACACGCCACGATTCTCGAAGCTTCCTTCGTGGAGACAGGGTCTTTGATCAATCCAATGTTCCGTACACGACCCATATAGTCCGGCCCTTAAGAAACAGGTCGGCCACCCGAGGACCCCTTAAACCAGGAATTCCTCACCCATCCTGGTGCGTGGCACATAATAAGGCGCGGACACCTCCGCTCCCCAAAGGCGTCGGGAACCGCCCTGAACCAGGCTAACGTGTAGCCTGTGCGCCATGCGAGCCATCATTGCCCTTCCTTAAATGCAGATGTCTCCTTGTGTATTCACCCCTCGGGCCATGCGGATGTCACCCAACAAGGGCAGGCGAAGCGGCGTGAAGCCAGGCCGCACGCCGACCGAGCCTACCATGCGACGCCCGTGGAGTGCTCGGCGCCTCTATTCCCATGTCGCCTTGACAACCACTCCATCTGACCAAAAACCAGCGCACGTCGCTAGGCTATCATTGCTTGGGATAGGGAGGGGTGCTGGTCGGCCTTCACCTAGTTATAGACGGAGCCCCCAACCCGTTCCTACTTACCGCTCTCTTGTCTTCGTCCTCCACCTCACTGATCATGACGCCCGTGAGGATGTTTTCTATTTCCGGGAAGGGGAAGGTATGCCGGGAGGGGCCGGACAAACAACCTCCCAAGAGGATCCGGTGTCGTCCTCGCAAGTACGCTGAGGCGTCGACGGCGGCGCCCCGTGGGCGTGGCTGTGTCTCTACGTGGGCTGGTACCTCCGCTGGCGCAGCTAGAGGCGTCAGGCGCGGCGACCGTGGCCAAGGAGGGAGACCCGCAATAGAGTTCTTGGCGCTGGTGGAGAGGCTAGCGATTACCGGTTACACCTTCTGTGCCCCTTCGTGGAGACACTGCAGGATATCCAGCCCGCGGGTCTCTGGTTACAGGACTATGGTTGTTGTAGCGGCGCGCTGTGGGTGGAGGTCCATATTACCCCCGTAGGTGACGCCTTCTTGAGCCACTGGTGGCCGACCTTCGACCACGCCCACGGACTGGAGGGGAGGCCCATGCTCCTCTTCAAGCATGACTATACCGCAATGCTTTTTGTCAAGATCTTCAAGGAAGGCGACAACAGTGGCAACATTGGAGGTGAGCTTTCCCTTGGCGACGTCTAGCAAGTTTCTAGCAGCAGCGACACCTCCTCCAAGGAGAGCCCGAACAATGACAGGTACGATGCATCGCCGTCTCGGTGTGCTTGGATTTTGGGGCGAGGCGAGCCGCGACGGTGCCGCTCTCCCGCCCGGGAAGCGGCTACACCTGCGTGCCACCACGGGCCCATCAAGGAAGAGGAGAACTCCGACTGAGTGCCCCGCGCGCCAGAGCTAGGTCCTTAGGAGTTGCAGCCCCGAGGGGCTCCTTCTCCTTCTTCTTCCTTTCCTTTCCCTGTAACAAATAAATCATGAGGGGGGGGGCTCTGGGCGTGTAATTAACTTTGGCACATGTATTCCGTTCCCTGTGTTACTGTTAGTTGAGACTTCATGTTGGTTGTGATTAGGGTACTGGACGCGTCGAGCTTCTGCTTCGTGAGGTCTGGTAGTGGCACCTTGGGAGGTTGGGGGTCTTTGGGGGTTCTTCCTTCTTGCGAGTGAGGCGGTTTGGGAGCCCTTTCGGCACTCGACGTCGGCGGGGCCCAGTCCTGCGTATTCCTCGACCGCCGTTAGGGTGTCTGGATCACGAGGACAAGACAAGGGGAGAGTCCTCGACCACCGTTGGGGAGTCCGGATCACAAGGACGAGATCAAGGGGCAAGGGGCTACGTGACCGGTGAGGCCCCTGAGGGGACCCCGTCCTGAGTATCCGGACGCACGACGTCAGGCCTGGAGACGCGGGCCACCCTGAATGGGCCATCCCACATAGGCGAGTGCTTGTGCAAGCCCTCCCTAGAAATGAACCGCCTCAGGACATGGTCTCCGGCTTTGAGGGTCTTGGAGCGAATGTTACGGCAATGGTAATGCCTCAGCTCTTCTAGTACCTCGCAGCTCGGAGCGAGGCTTGGTGACGGGCCTCCTCCCCAAGCATGTGATCTGTTCCCCGTGAGGCATCTTGGCACTCCTCATCGAATGCCAAGACCCACGGGGATTGGTGCTTGACCTTGTGTGGGAGGATGGCTTCAGCCCTTTAAATGAGGAAGAACAGGGTCTCGCCAGTGGGCTTAGTCGTAGTGATGCAGATGGACAACAACACGGACTGAAGATCGTCGAGCCAACCCCTGCTACAGGCCTCAAGCTTCTTCTTGAAGATCCATGCATTGAGGCCCCTCAAGACCTCCGCGTTGGGGCGCTCGGCCTGACCGTTGCTTCGTGGGTGCACTATCGAAGCATAGCATGTCTGCGTTCCAAGGTTAGTGCAATATGTCCTAAAACGGTTAATTGTGAACTGCGAACAGTTGTCGGTGATGATGCGGTTGGGGATGCCGAAGCGGCTCATGAAGCCTTTGATGAACTTGACGATCGAGCCGGCGGGGATGGTGCGGACGGCGTCCACCTCCGCCCACTTGGTGAACTTGTCGATGGCGACATAGAGGTAGTGGTACCTGCCGGAGGCCTGCGGAAAGGGCCCTAGTATATCCAGCCCCCAGACCGCGAAGGGCCAGGGGAGCGGGATGGTCTGGAGGCCTTATGCTAGCTGATGAATCTGCTTTGCATGGGACTAGCAAACCTCGCAGGACGGGATCAACTCGGTGGCGTCGTTGAGTATCGTAGGCTAGTAGAAGCCACTACGGAACGACTTCACTACAAGGGTGCATGACGAGGAGTGGTGTCTGCAGTCTCCCCCCGTGGATGTTGGCCAGCATCGCGCGCCCCTGTTCCCTGGACAGGCACCACAACGCAATGTCATTCGGATGCCTGTGGTATAGCTCGCCGTCCTACAAACAATATTCTATGGCTTAACGTGCCACACGCTCCGCATCTTCCTTGGGACCCCCACCGGGTCGGATGTGTTCCATGCAAACGCATCCTTGTTTGCGCGTAGGAAGGCCACCAACGCCTCCTCTTGATCTGGAGGGAGACCGGCGCTTATTCTGAGAGAACAACAACTTCTTCTTCACTGGCACGACGTCTACGGCGCCTCCAGCGTCCTCTGGAGCCTGCTCGATGTTCTGGACGTTGGGGCGTGCCGCAGCCGCGGTGTTGTAGGCGAGCTTGAGTGCATGAACCGCGTCCTTGGCATCTGGGCGACAGAGAAGATGTCATTGCTCCCAGGCATCTTGATGATGTTGTAGCCTGGGTGCATTGCCGCCATGAACTTGGCGAGGCCGGGGTAGCCAAGGATAGCGTTGTAAGGGAGGTGGCTGTGAGTGATGTCGAAGTCGATTTGCTCGGTGCGGTAGTTGTGGCGGGTGCCTAAGGTGACGGGGGGTGGGGGCGCACCCGCCCCAAGGGGGTGATGGAGCCCCTAGCCACGCCTGAGAAAGGCCTCGAGGGGGCGAGCTGGTCATAGGGCAACTGAAGCATATCAAAGGTTTCCACGGAGAGGACATTGAGATCGGCTCCACCGCTGATGAGGGTGTTGGTGACGGCTACGTTGCTTATGGTTGGTGTGCACAACATGAGGAGAGTGACGGCAGCGGCCGTTGTCCTGGGCTGGTCGTCGGGGCCGAAGGGGATGTCAACCTCCAGCCACGTTCGGAGCTGCATGGCCTCGAGCTGTGGCCGAATCATGCTCGCGTGCCAGAGGAACTGCTTGACCTAGTGGCTGGAGGCGGGGCCCTGCGACCCACCAAGGATGCATGCGACCGCGAAGTCAGCCAAGCGAACTGAGGTGCTCCCGCACGTCATGGGCTGCTTGGCCTCGGAGGCAATGCCGGCCATGGAGCCGATGAATCGAGGCCTGGCTGCATTTGCGGGTGGAGAAGCTTCAACATGCTTCTACCTGGCACGTAAAATGTCAGATTTCGGGCTCCGCAAAACCCAAAGAGGTTCGAACTCAGGAGCATGTGTGAAGATTCCCACCAGCTCCGGCCTCAAGCTCACCGATCGACAAGCTAGCCCGACGAACTCGCTCAATCACGGGAAGAGAACTAGCACATGAGGATTTACCTAGGTCGGGCTGCTGCGAAGCATAAAACCCTACTCCTACCTTTGGTGGATTGCCTCATAAGGAGGGTTTTGGATGAACTAATACAGTGGTGAGTATTCTCGCGAGAGCTCCCGAGTGGTGTGTTTTCGATCCCCTCTCTACGAATCAGCCTAGCCTCTATTTATAGTGGCTCGGGTCCTCTTCCCTTATCGCAATGTCGGGAAGGGAACCCACAACGGCCAAATTCAAAGGCGGACAAGGAGTACACCCATATCCTGACGAAATGTGGTCTTCGCCTGCAAAGTAGTTGCTGGTGGTCCATAGGTGGGCTCGGTGATGACTTCCGTCCTACGGGGCTCGTCGTCTTCGTCTCGTTGTGCCATAATGGAAACATTTAGGGGGTGATTTGGGTACCCACATATGTCTTTGCCTCCTTTGTACCAAAGAGGAAACTATAGTCCTTGCACGCACTAGTGCCCGCCTGGCTGGTCTTGCGTCACCCTTGACCTCCCGAGGCCGAGTATTGCATAGAGATCTCTCCCCCTCGGGAGGCGACATTGGGAGGCCTCCTCCCTTCGGGTCTCGGTGTCGTCCTCCTAGCGAGGGTGGGGCTCTCACGAGGGCCTTGTCTTGAATCGGGCCATGCGAGGTCGTGCTTGGCTATCAAAGTGGTCCACACCCTGACCCGTAGGCTGGCAAGTCCGGGTACCCCCGTTCCCAGCACGCCGTCAGGCGCTATCGTACATCCACGTTTATGGAGACTTGATCCCATGAAGGGTAACGGTCATGAGAATCCTCGGAGGGCTCAACCCACGAAGGGTTCCATGTAGAAGCAACCTTGTCTATACCATGATGACCTACGTCCACGGAGGACTTGCCTAAGTCGGGGTAGATCTTCACGAAGTAGGCGATCTCCTTGCCCTTACAAACTTCTTGGTTCAACTCCACAATACGAAGTAGGACGCCCCAAGCGACACCTAACAATTCTAGGAGGCATCGCCCTCCAAAAGGTAATAGGCTCGATTGTAATGATGAACTCCTTGCTCTTATGTCTCAAATGATAGTCTCCTGAACACTCAATCACTCTGTCACGGATTTGGCTTGGGTAAAGAGATTGGTTGGGTGGAAAGCAACTTGGGGAGGCTAGAAATCAAGATCCATATGGTTGTAGTGGTTGATCTTGACCTCAACACAAGGGTAGGTGGTTCTCTCTCAGAAAATTTGGTATGGGAAATGTGGCTCTGTTCTGAGTGCTTCTATTGCGAGTAGGATGTAGTGGAGGGATATATATAGGCATATCAAAAAATCCAACCGTTACAACATTATTGCCCAACTCTGTGAAAGCAAATTGAAAACTTTGGCATTTCGATGAGACCGATATATAATTCTCGATGGTACTGATATGAGTGGTCGAGGGCAGTTATACAATTCGGTGAGACCGATTCACAAATCTCGGAAATTCCAAATCTTGTGAAACAGGCAATAGAAATTTGGTCAATGTAACTTGGTTGCACTGAAGTGAATGTTGGTAGTAACAAGAAGTGAATTTTGGCTAGGGTTTCTATCTAGGGTTTTGACTCAGTGTAGCCGATATGGAAATGTTGGTGGCACTGATTTTGAGTGGTAGGTTCTAGAACTTAATCTTTGTTGGAGAGATTGTAAGTGTTTTTGGTGACTAACAATTGATCATTTTGAGCAATTCATTCACCATTAATACCTCACCCCCTTTTGATAGTTTTGGCTTTCCTATGGGTCCAAAGTGATTTCTTACAAAGTAAAATGTAGAGTCTTCATGTTTGTAGCTTGGCCAATCCTATGCTTCCATCTTGGGGTCTCCTCACAATCCTTCGCCAATCATAGCATTGAACTTTTTCCTAAATATATTTAGTGGAAACATTAGTCAAATTAAATATATGTTGTTATTAATTACCAAAACCAACTAGGCATCTCCCCCTATTTGGTAATCAATGACAACGTATAGATCAAAGCTTCGACAGAGATATAATCAATGAATATCATTGTAGCTTTGAGATCTATGTGATAAGCAAGAGCTCTGCCTAAATTTGTGCATTCTTTTCAATTTGCGTTTGATGAGAATGCACAATCAACTAGGATCATGGGTCACTCTTCCATGTCACATACAACTTGGTTCTGCATGATGACCCACAACTATAGGGGATCTATCGTAGTCCTTTCGATAAGTAAGAGTGTTGAACCCAATGAGGAGCGGAAGGAAATGACAAGCAGTTTCTAGTAAGGTATTCTCTTCAAGCACTAAAATTATCGGTAACAGATAGTTTTGTGATAAGATAATTCGTAATGATTAACAAGCAACAAGGGTAGCAAAGGTGTAGAAAGATATCCCAATCCTTTTTGTAGCAAAGGACAGGCCTAGACAAACTCTTATATGCAGCAAAGCGCTCCCGAGGGCACATGGGAATTTCTGTCAAGTTAGTTTTCATCATGCTCATTTGATTCACGTTTGTTACTTTGATAATTTGATATGCGGGTGGACCGGTGCTTGGGTGCTTCCCTTACTTGGACAAACCTGCCAATTATGATTAACCCCTCTCGCAAGCATCCACAACTATGAAAGAAGAATTAAGGTAAAACCTAACGATAGCATGAAACATGTGGATCCAAATAAGCCCCTTACGAAGCAACGCATAAACTAGGGTTTAAGCTTCTGTCACTCTAGCAACCCATCATCTACTTATTACTTGCCAATGCCTTCCCCTAGACCCAAATAATGGTGAAGTGTTATGTAGTCGACATTCACATAACACCACTAGAGGAGAGACAACATACATCTCATCAAAATATCGAACGAATACCAAATTCACATGATTACTTATACCAATACTTATCCCATGTCCTCAGGAACAAACGTAACTACTCACAACGCATCTTCATGTTCATAATCAGAGGAGTATTAATTATCATAAAGGATCTTAACATATAATCGTCCACCAAGTAAACCAACTAGCATAAACTACAAGGAGTAATCTTTCATGCATATGTTGTGGTGTACCATGTGTTGATTGTTGTTTTCGGATTGCTTCTTCTCGATAGAGTTCCAAAAGCATTCAGAGTGTGAGGATTCGTTCGACTACGTTGGCTTGTCTTCCTCATGGACTCGTTCTTCTTCCAAGCGGGTTCTCAAGCAAGATGACACATTTCCCTGGATACCACTACTATCATTGCCATGTTAGTTCTTCCATTTTTATCGTTATGTATCGCTACCTACCACTTGTTTTCCAAGAGTCCAAACAATTCCATAACAAGACTCTAACCCTCCACCTTCCCAGCAAACCATTGTGTGGCTATGTTTCCACTTGCTCAGCCCTTCTTATAGCGTTTCTAGTTGCAGGTGCAATTGCTTCCATGTGTCAACATGGACATTCTTGGTGTTTTGTTTGGTGTTTTGTTCCACTTTTGCCGTTCTAGTTACTTGTGAACCAGTGTTATGTTCCATAATTGATTGCTCCTAACATGCTGGGGTTTGTTATGGGGACCCCCTTGATTTTCGTTTTGGGATAAAACTCGTCTGGCAAGGCCCAACATTGGTACTACATTTGCCTAATAACTAAAAAAATTGCATAGGGACCCGCTGACACCCATGGATCTTTAATCATACAACCCGGGCCAATGCTCCTCATGAGTGTTGGTCCAAAACAGAGCCACTTGTGGGGCCACCTTGGGGCAACTCAAGGGATTTTCATCAGGTCGCCGTACGTACTGTTCAACCGCCCGTGTCCTGAGAATGAGATATGCGGCTATTCTCGGGTTCGTCGACACGTCGGACGGCCTTGCTGGATTTGTTTTTACCTTTCTCGAATGTCTTGCGTGTCGGATTTTGATGACACTTCGGGCTATCTTGAAGTTGAGATTTTCCATTGGGGTTCCGCAAATACTACGGGTGATTCCGCGGTTGAGGAATTCCAATGCGGCATGTGGTTAATTTGTGATGGACTGGTTGTAGCACCCTTGTAGGGTTATGTCTTTCGAAAAGCCATGCCCGCGATTATGTGGCAACTTAGAAAACTAGTTTAAAACCCGATCATAGCAAACTTGAAGTAAACTCAAATAAAATACACCAATCGTGTGCGTAACCATGATTGTATCTTCTCGTGAGTCCTTATCCGAGAGAGAACATGGTGGGGTTATGTTTGACGTAAGTAGGTGTTCAGGATCACTTAGTGATCATTACTAGTTCACGTTCGTGATGCGTAGACCACCATACTTTATTTTCTCTATTCGTAAGTTAGCCACTCAAATAAATGCTTAGTCGCCTGCTGCAGCCTCACCACTTAACCATACCTCACCCATTAAGCTTTAACATTCTTGATACCCTTGGAAATGAGATTGCTACAACAACAGTTCCAGGTACAGGTAATGCAATGATTTGACGTGAATGCGATGCTTGGCATGATTTGGAGTTCTTCTTCTTCATCATCAATCTAGGATGGGTTCCAGGCGGCAGCCTTGGATCGCAAGGATGGATGTCATTTTATCGTTTGATTTCGGCCATAGTCGGACCCTGCTCTTATATATGATGCTTGAATATGTCGTGTATTGATGGGATATTGATGTAGCTTGTGGCGAGTGTAAGCCAATTCCATATACTCATCTCTTCTGTACATGTACTTGTAATGATATCCATCCTTGCAAAACGACGAGATGCCCTTCTATCCATGTCGAGGCCCTCGTGCCAAAATAAGGATAGGATCGCATCTTGGGCATGCCATTTTCAAACCTGAAAATCTTTCTCTTGGGTATGGATGTTTCTATGGCTACAATACATGGTGAATGATCAGAGACATGTTTGCCCAGGGTGGTAACAATGGTGCTTGGGAAGGTCTGGGTCCAGTGACAGGAAGTGAGGAACCAATCTAGCTGCTCCAGAAGGGGATCGGTTTGCATGTTACTCCAAGTGTAGGAATGTCCTTTAAGGGGGAGTTTGATTAGGGCTTGCACGCGGATGGTATCATTGAAAAGTAACATGTCATTCACATCTCCTCCTGTTTTGATGCGATTATCTGAAGATTTGATAAAATGATAATCACAAGATCATCATGAGTTGGGAGCATTCTTCGTTGTTTCTTATTGTTCTCACCGACATGGGTTAGTCCCAAACAAGAGACAAATACAAGGATATCTATGGACATGAAGTCCAAAGCATACATGATGATGTCCATGGATTCATTAGTTACCTTGTCCCTTGCTCACCTCCTTGAACTATTGCATAAAGTTGGAGTTGATTGCAAATAGTTCTTGCCAAAAATGAATGTGAGTGAATTTTGTTGGCAGATTCACTGTCGGCGTCCTTGGAACGGGGGTACCCAGACTTGCATGCCTACGGCCCAGGGCATGGCCCACTATGGACATCCGTATGATCTAGTACGGTTTCACTCAAGACAAGGTCCTCGTGATAGTTCTGCCCTCTCGTGGGGTACAACACCAAGGCTCCCAGAAGGAAGAGGCCTCCCGAGGCCCCCTCCTAAGTGGCGGAGATCTCTATGCGGTCCTTGGCCTCGGGAGGATAGGGATGACGCAAGGCAGTCCTGGCAGGCATCAACGCACACAGAGAAGACACTTTCCTCTTTGGTGCAAAGGGGGCGAAGACGAATAGAAGTTCCCAGAGCGTCCTGCTAAAGGCTTCCATTTCGGTGGAACAAGACCCGGCCGGCGGGCTCTAGTGGACGGATGTCATCACCGAGCCCACCTCTCCATCACCACTTGCCACTTTGAAGGTGAAGACTGCCTTTCATCATGATAAGGATGTACTCCTTGTCCCCCTTATCCGCTCCACCGTACCGATGGCTGACACTCGCCGAGCCCGCACCGATCAATGTGCTGCCTGTGTCGCCCATTGTCGTGACCCCGTAGAAAAGAAGAGGGTGACTCAGAATTAGAATGACACACGGAGACGAGTAAAAAGAATCATACATTCCCTTCCACAATCAATTCCTTTATATAACTAAAGTAGTTCTAGACTCAACATCGAACAGTTTGGCTTGGTAATCCTATAGTTAGTCAAGCTCTGATACCAACGTTGTCAGGACCCCAATCCTAAGCCATCGGAACCCAGCCTATAACACATCACATCACTTTGCGGCCTCACGCACGGTTATCTCCACGGCTGCCACCTTACCTAGGTCGGGACTGTTTGCGTCTTTTGGCTCACATATGGGAACATGTCGCTCGCATTCAAATGACAGAGAACCCGGGTTGACATGACTAGCCGTAGAACCCAAGTGGCACATCCGTACAGGGACAGGCATACGTAACCCAACAGTGCAGATGTCGGCCTCTAGCGTGTGTAGACGAGTCATAGCAAGCTACAAGGACTCCACTATGCGGTGGGACATAAATGTCATCACTGCACGTAGACAAGTCATAGCAGGCTACATGGACTCCATTACACTACGAGACATTTTCCCGAAGGGACAGACACAACGACAAAGAAGGATACATGTCGGTCAATCAATGTGTCCGGAGCAGTAGCAAGCTAGTAAGGCTCGGTGGACGCACAAAGAGGCAGTTCCCAGTAAACAGTACTACTAAAGGCACACAACTAGGTGCCGAATCCCATACATACTATTGCACGTCACACGTATGCACGACATGCCCGATATGCATAGATACAACTATGGCATCACAACATAACCATACAACAACACAACTTTTATTTAGAAGGCTCAGAAGAGCCAACATAGTAAGGTGTTACAAACAGGGGTCACAGGACCCAACACTCAATTCATAAAAGCAACAAGAGGAAGCAAACATATGTCTGGGTACAGACATCTAAAAAAGTGGTTGGAGGAGCCTAAAAAGCTACAACGACCCTACCAAAGGAGCCAGACCTCTGTCTGGGATTCCCAAGCTAATCCGGTCAACATCGAACTTCACGTCATAAGTATCACTACGACCTCAAATGATGTGCGCAGGGTTCGCAAGCCCCCGTTCGGGTGCCACTTGGTACACCGTGCCACTATGCCTATACCTCATCACAGCCCACCCCGTCGGGTAGCGCTATGCACAGCCGCCAACAATTTTCCTACAAACACCTGAAACTAGTTGCAACTACGTGACTCTAAGAATAGGAGGCATAGTAAGCAAGCAAGCATGGATGAGTAAGCATAACAAGGCTCAAATAGCCTCTACTCATGCTAAGTGGTTTCAACTATTTACTATGGCAAAGATAGGTCATGCAAAGGAATGGGTTCAACTACAAATAAAATGTAACAGTTCAATCGTTATTGTCCTAATGCAGTAAAGAGAGGAGGAGCGAAATAGTGGGTTCATATCGGTATGCTCAAGGGGGGAGGGGTTCTTGCCTGACACTTCTGAATATACCAATGAGTCTTTATCGGTGACAACGATCTCAACATCGAAATCATCGTCTACCGGGAATGAACAACACCGGCAAACAAAGATATGAATAATGCAACAAGCATGATGTATGCTATGGCATGTTAAAGCATTGAGTTGACCTAGTGCAATAGATAGTCATATTAAGTGAAGTGGAATTCAAATATATGCTCAATTCAACCTTCAACACTATTTATTACTTTATCCTAATCATGAAATTTCCTACTTGCACTACAAGGAGAAAGCCTAGCAGTAGCGCTTGTTTCCCCCTTCTTAGTAGCGCTGGTCGCAGCGCTACCGCTAAGGCGGTACAGCTAAGTGTTTAGTAGTAGTGCTGAAAAACCAACGCTACTGGTAAGTAATATTAGCAGTAGCGCTATTGTACAACAAGCGCTGCAGCTAAACCAGCGATGCTGCTACAACTCACCAGTGCTACTGCTAAACCAGCACTGTTGAGATTTAGTTCCCCTCTACTTACTTGTGCATGCTCTATATGGTTGTTTCATCATATCATAATAAACATACATTATTCTTATCATATCATACACATATAGAAGACTCGTCATTCCACCACCGTCATCATCCAACACAAATATCATCACAACTCGAAAATAGTGATAAACATTAAATAATTAAGGAAGTTCCTCATACCCAAACTAATTAACTAGAGCGATCAATGATTATCTCTACTGTTAATATTAATACAATACTATTAAACCTTAAACCAAAGCTTAATATTACTACAATACTATTAATGAGCAAAATCTGGTGGTGGTGGGGGCATTCTGGGCGGAAGTATCCCGACCACACTTCCCCATCGGGCTCTCTGAGGCGGGCACGATGATTTCACTTGACTTAGTGCCCATTCCATAACCAAGTGGGGACTACTCTAAGGCGGCATCTGAGCACACTCTGCATCATTGGCCTCCTCGAAGATGATGTTTGCCATCCATGTTAGTTGTGTTTCGACATTAGCCTTGCACAGATTGACCCAGTGCTCCTAGTTAGTACACTAAGTATCTCGAAACATGTTCTCCGTCTCTTTCAGCTCCCGTATACTTTCTGTCCATCCGAACACTACATGGTCAAGCCTTTTTCCCCGCACCAGCAACTCCCTCCACCACTCCAACTCCTGTTCATGAGAACGTCTAGGAGACATGGGAATCCCTGCAAATTTGGCATCACATTTGCTTAAAAATGTACATATTAAGTAGGCATCACATAGAACAAATCTCACAAAGAAATCAGATCCATCTGTTCATCTAAGTAGACATCACATATTAAGTAGAGATCACATAGAGCAAATCTCATGAAGAAATCAGATCCATCCATCCATCTAGGTAGACATCACATATTAAGTAGACACCACATATTAAGTAGACATCACATATCATGAAGAAATCATATTAATCCATCTAACCATTTAAATGCATCCATTCACGTCATACATCCATATAACCATATAAATTTGATCCATCCATCCATCTAACCATCTAAATTTCATCCATCCATTCATCTAACCATCTAAATTTCTTCCATCCATATGGAAGAGAGCAAGTAGAGGGAGAGATACTGCTACATGGATGGTCGGGATGAGGGTGAACGACCGTGTGGGGATGACCGGGAGGGAGCCGCCACGTGGGGGAGGGCCCGGATGGGGAGCCGCTGAGTGGAGATGACCGCGACGGGGAGCCGCTGCATGGGAGCCACCGTGTGGGGAGGGATGGGACGGGGAGGTTGCCACCTCAGAGCGCCGGCGCGAGGATGAAATCGATCTGAGAGTGAGCAGCGAGGGGCGTGCAGGGGAAGATGATAAATAGAGGGACCCAATTAGCAACAACGCTGGACGAGAAAGCCGCTACCGCTACACTATTAGTAGTAGCGTTGCCCCCTCACAGCCGCTACTACTACCGTTCGCCCCCCGTTGGTCGGGATGGGACCGGTTAGTAGTAGTGCTGGTTAATAATCCAGCACTACTGCAAATTAGCAGCAGCGGTTTTATTTTTCCAGTGCTACTAGTAGGCTCTTGTCTATAAGGTTTCTCCTACTAGTGTTGGGGATGTTAACTTGCTCAAACCTGCATGAACATGTCGTAAACAGATTCATTGGAATTTTCTGATCATTTTTCATATATAAATTATTTTCATCTGAGTTACAGTTGAATTTCTATGATTTTTAGAAGTTTTAAACATTTTCTGGAATTTCTTGAATTATTTTATTACTAGAAAAATCAATTAATGCATCAGCAATACATCAACATTACGTTAGCAGGTCAACAGGGCCGGTCCAGGTCAAACCTCACTGGCAGGACCCACATGTCAATGACACGTGGCCATCTCCAGAGGCTGACTGGTGGGACCAGGTCAACCGTAGCATGGCTAGGTCAAAGCTGACCTACGGGGCCCATCAGTCAGTGACACTAAGGGTTAAGCAGGGTTTGCTTGAACCTAATTAATAATTATCATGTCCACGGGCTCACTGTTAGTGGCACATTAGGCTAATTAAGTGAATCAATTAAATTAGTGCTAAACTAATCTAAACCAAAGCCAGGCCCCAGCTGTCCGTAACCCAGGCAGGGTCAAACCCGGTAACCGGGGTCAAAGTCGGCGGAGTTGACCCACGGCTCATCGTCGGCGTCTCCAGAGACAGCGAAGGGCATCGGAATTCCTCCTCCGACAACAAAATGGACGGCGCAGGGAACCTACGTTGAGCTAGGGCTCCACCGCATCCATTTAAGCTAGCGGGAGGGACTGAGGTGGCTTATGGCGACGGATGCGGCTGGAGATCGGCCACGATGGAGCTTTGGCCTAGGGGCACGGGAAGAGCTGAGAAGAGGGGGAAAGGACGCGGCATCTCCTGGTGGACTTGGTGGCGTCGAAGGAGGGCTTAGGTAGGGAGCGAGGCGAATGGAGGGTCGCCGGAAATCTCTCGGGATAGAGGTTGAAGGCGATGTCGATGGTGACAATGGAGGGCTCCTCCTGTTGATTATCTTTGCGAGGAGGTCGGGGATGACGTCTCGGTCCTTTTGGGCATGGCTTCGGGGCATGGGGTGGTTGGCGGGTATGACGGCAATGAACGGCAGCGATGGGCTCGGAGGCTTCGGCCATGGGGGGATCGAGAGACACAGTGAGGAAGGGGCGAAATGGAGGCTGGCTCAATGAGGATGGCTCTCCCAAATCCATCCCACTCACCAGAGCAGCGGGGAGGCCAAATGGCAGGTGGTGTGGCGCCCCTGGTCGTGCGTCGTGCTCGGTCTGTCCTCTGCCAGTGGGTAGAGGAAGAAGATGACCCTACCCATGGTGGGCTGGGCCTCTTCTGCAGGTAAGCCCGGGTAACCCTTTCCTCTTTATTTTCTGTTTTCTATTTTCCGTCATTTTTTTGATTTATTGCTTGGGCAAAAATACTAAGGAAAAAACCCTGAGATAATTTATGGGCCATGAACTAAATATTTGAAAGTCCCACAAATAGTTTCAGAATATTTGGAGCCACTAAGATATTTATAGTGCTTTGTTAATTGATTTCAGTAACATTAAAGAATTATTTTAAAATTCTATAATTGTTGTGAAAAATGAAATGTCTCCTAATATGTTGTTGCCAACATTTATCAGAAATAGTGGACATTTTTGAAGATTGTTTTGGATTCATTGAAAATTCAGTTGTTGGAGATTTGTTTATTCAATGAGGTGTTAGGGTTTGACATCCCCATTCCAAATTCAGTTGAATTTAAACATGATGCCATAATGGTTAATGCAATGAAAAACAATGGTTAGCTAGGGATGTGACAACCAGACAACGCCGGTGGGACGGACCGCCACACGTCGATCCACCTCTCCGGTGGTCATTGCCGCCATGGGCCGATATGCCAACGAGTAGCAGGACTCGTAACAACCGGTAACTACATGGCATGATGGCGGCACGCCACTCCATCCATCGTCCCAGCTACTAGGTCGTCCTCCCACGCTCGCCCCGGGCCGACACGCAGGTCGGGCGCGCTCGCTATGGCACGCAAGCTGCTTCATTACCGCCCTGCCCCAACAGCTAAGACGCCTGGCTTTGGCGAATCATGGAGCTTGCCAACACCGCTGGCGACGCATCAGCGCTCTCCTACTCGCTTCGGCCCCAGCCCTCTCCGGCAGGCAACATGGCCCATGATGCACCACCCCATCCTCCCCAACGTGACATCGACCCCGAGTCCAGGCGCGAAGCATGCCTGCTTGATCAGCCGCGCGGGCCCCGAGCAATGGTGAGAGATGAAGTAAGCTACCACGTGATGCCCCGGCCGCACGTGGACGTGCCCGTGCTCCCTGCGTCGCTGCACCAGCGTCGTGACTAGGCGCCCCTAGGAGCAGCTATGCAGGGGCACCAAGACCAGGCCCCTCTAGAGCACGCGGTGACCGCGGGTCTAGTGGGTTGCCGCACCATCGCGTGAGATCTGCATCCGGCTATGTGGCCCTGCAAGTTCAAGATCGTCCTACCTCCTTGCTACGATGGCACCCCATACCCCGCCAGTTCTTGTAGCTCTACTCACGGAGCATCGAGGCGGCCGCTGAAGACGACAAGGTCATGGCTACCTGGTTTCCTATGGCACTCAAGGGTGGCGTGCTCTCCTGGATCCTCAACCTCCCTTAGGGGTCAATCACCTCTTGGGATGACCTACACAAGTGTTTCATTGCCAACTTCCATGGAAGCCAAGATCGCGCTCTCACAGTGTCCAACCTATGTCGCGTGAAGCAACAACCGGGCAAGACCCTGCACAAGTACATACGACACTTCAGGACTGTCCACTTCAAGATCCCGAGGGCGTTGGATGAGGCCATCATCTCCGCATTCACAGGCGGTGTCAGGGACCTCAGGATGAGGGAGGAGCTCACTATCAATATGAACCGTGCTCAGCTCTAGAGAGGTTCAACCTAGCGAACAAGTGTGCAAAGGTCAAGGAGGGTCGCCTGTCACTCCTTGAGCTTGTAGAGGCGGACCCTAGGGAGAAGAAGACCAAGACCAAGGAGACGAGGCGCAAGGCCCATGCGGTGCTGGTGACAGAACCTGAGGAGAAGCACAGTCTAGATGAGGAACACACCATAGGAGGGCGACCGTTCTGCATCTTCCATGGCACCAATAGCCACAACACCATCAACTGTCAGGAGCTCAAGTCGGTCCGCAACGATCATTTCTGTCGCCGCCCTAGGCATGGCGATCATGGCTATGGTCGTAGTGGAGGCCGTGGTGAAGGCCGGTGCAATAGCCGAGACCCGCGCCAGGAGTGGCGTGATAGGCCTCGGGAGGACCACTGGCGCTACTAGGCTCTGGTGGACCGCTGGCGCGATGAGGCTTGGGAGGGGTCACGTCACGATCAGCTTCGTGAGGCCCACCCTCGTGAGGCTGGCCTTCCCCTGCTACTGCCTCCACCCAGGAGGAAGGTAGAAGACAAGTAGGACGATGGCTCTATGGGCTTCTAGGAGGTTTGGGCAATAGCTTACATCCTAGGCGGCACTCAAGCCCCAGCATCAAACCGCGTCTTCAAGCATTTCTCACAGAGGTGAACACGGCTCTCCCGAAGCTTGAGGCTGCATGCCCCCTGAAATGGTCCCAACGCACCATCACATTTGATTCCAAGGATCAACTCAAGTGCTCAGCCATGGCAGGCGCACTCCCCATGCTTGCACCCCAACCATCAACAATGCCCTTGTCACCAAGACCCTCATCGACAGTGGCACGGGGCTCAATGTCCTCTCCACTGAGACATTCGAGACGCACCAAGTTCCATACGACTGCTACCTCTTAACCTTGCGTTGGTTTTCCCTTGAGGAGGAAAGGGTGGTTTATTGAAGTAGATAAGTATTCCCTCAGTTGTTGAGAACCAAGGTATCAATCCAGTAGGAGGAACAAGCAAGTCACCAATGGATGCACCTACACAAACAATCAAACTCTTGCAGCCAATGCTATAAAGGGGTTGTCAATCCCTTCACGATTATTTGCACGGATTAGATCCGATGGAGATAGATGTAAACGAGAACAGAAAGTGAAAGTTAAATAAATTGCAGCAAAATATTTTTGGTATTTTCGGTTTATAGGTCTGAAAGTATATTATGGAAAGTAGACACGGGGGGCATAGGTTTCACTAGAGGCTTCTCTCTTGAAGGAAAATATCATGATGGGTAAACAAATTACTATCAAGCAATTGTTATAAAAGCGAATAATCATTTAGTTATCCAAGGAAATGATCATGCAAATAGGCATCACGTCCGTGTCAAGTAGACCGAAACGATTTAGCATCTACTACTATTACTCCACACATCGACCGACTCCTGCCTGCATCTAGAGTATTAAGTTCATGAAGAAAATAGTAACACATTAAGAAAGATGACATGATGTAGAGGTATAACCTCAAGCAATATGGTGAAAACCCCATCTTGTTACCGTTGATGGCAAAAGTACAATACGTACCTCGCTACCCCTACTATGTCACTGGGTGAGGACACCTCAAGGTTGAACCCAAAACCAAGCACTTCGCCCGTTGCAAGAATTACCAATCTAGTTGGCCAAACCAAAGCAATAACTCGAAAAGACTTACAAGGATTTCAAATCATCCAAATAATAATTCAGAGGAGATTCCGATAAGATTCATGGATAATCTGAACATAAACTCACAATTCATCGTATCTTGACAAACACACCATAAAAGAGGATTACATCGGATAGATCTCCACGAAGATCATGGAGAGCATGGTATTGAAGATCAAAGAGAGAGAAGAAGCCATCTAGCTACTAGCTATGCACCCATAGGTCTATGGAGGACTACTCATGCATCATCGGAGGGGCAATGGAATTGATGTAGATGCCCTCCGTGATCAAAACCCCCTTCGAGAGATTACCGGAAAAAGCTCCAAGATTGGATTACTTGGAAATTGAGGCTTCTGGTGGAGGAAAAGTATTTTCATAGCCCCATTTGAAGTTGGGGGAATATTTGGGAATTTATAAGCCAAAGATTAGGGTTAGGAGAGCTATCGCGAGACGACAAGCCTGCTAGGCACAATCAGGGGGCGCGCCTAGCAGGCTTGTGACTTCCTGGCACAAGTCCTGCCGTGATATCCAAGCCTGGTTGATCTGTTTCCTTCCAGAAAAATTCCTTCCGAAGGTTATATTCCATTTGGAATCCTTTTAATATTCCATATCTGCACTAGGTTCTATAAAAAACAGAAACTGGCACTAGGTTCTAGATTAATAGGTTAGTCCCAAAAATAATGTAAAATAGCATGTTAATCCATATAAAACATCCAAAACAGATAATATAATAGTATGCCACATCAAATATTATAGATACGTTGGAGACGTATCAGCATCCCCAAGCTTAATTCCTGCTCGTCCTCAAGTAGGTAAATCATAAAAACAGAATTTTTGATGTGGAGTGGTACCTAACATATTTATCCATGTAATATTCTTTATTGTGGCATGAATATTCAGCCTCGTGAGACTCAAAACAAAATCTTAATATTGATGTAAAAACAATAACATTTCAAGCATACTAGCAAAGAAATTGTATTTCTTCAAAATATAATGGCAATAGAAAGTTATCCCTACAATATCATATGGTCTGGCTATGCTCCATCTTCCCCCACACAAAGTATTTATATCATGCACAACCCCGATGAAAAGTCAAGAAATTGTTTTCACACTTTTATTTTCTCAAACTTTTTCAACTCTCACGCAATACATGAGCGTGAGCCGCGGATATAGCACTATTGGTGGAATAGAATATGGTGGAGGTTGTCAAGGAAAGGGAGAAGATACTCTCACGTCAACTTGGTGTATCAAGGGGCTATGGAGATGCCCATTATTATATATCAATGTGAGTGAGTAGGGATTGCCATGCAACGGAAGCACTAGAGCTATAAGTGTATGAAAGCTTAAAGAGGAACTAAGTGTACGTGCATCATGAAGAAAAATTCCACTTGTTAAATGAAAGTGACAAAATAGGAGACCCTCTATCATGAAGATCATAGTGCTAATTTGAAACACAAATGTGGAAAAAGGTAGTAGCAATTTCCCTTCTCTCTTTTCTCTCATTTTTTATGGTGGGCATCTAACGCCTCTTTTATTATCTATTCTTTTTTTGGGGGGGCTTCGCTGGCCTCATTCATTTTTTTCATAAAGTCCGGAATCTCATCGCCACTTGTGAGGGAATCACAACTTCCATCATCCTTTCCTAACATGGTACATACTCTAATAATGATAATCATCACATTTTTTTAGCTTACAACTCAAAAGAAAATTAGAACTCGATACCTATGACTAAATATGACTCTATATGCAATATGGAAGTGATGGCGCATGTCATAAAATGAAAGATGGAAGTTGCATGGCAATATATCTCAGAATGGCTATGGAAATGCCATAATAGGTAGGTATTGTGGCTGTTTTGAGGAAAGATATATGGTGGATGTTTATGGAAGGTATATGGTGGCTGTTTTGAGGAAGGTGTTTGTTGTACCGGCAAAAGTTGCGCGGTACTAGAGAGGCTAGCAAAGGTGGAAGGGTGAGAGTGCGTATAATCCATGGACTCAATATTAGTCATAAAGAACTCACATACTTATTGCAAAAGTCTATTAGTCATTGATGCAAAGTATTAAACACATGCTCCTAGGGGAGTGGTTGGTAGGAGTTAACCATCGCACGCTCCCGAGCCTCACAGAAAGGTCAACAAACTATAAACAAGTCATGCTCCGACTTCGTTACATAATGGTTCACCATATGTGCATGCTAAGGGAATCACAAACCTTTAAACAAATATTTTTACCAAATCACAATTACTTCCTAACATGACTCTTAACATTACCATCTTTATATCTCAAAACTTTATGCAAGGAGTCAAACTTCTCATAAATAATCGATGCACTTAATATGGAAGTTTTTATTATATCCCTCTTGGATGCCTATCATATTAGGACTAAATTCATAACCTAGACCAATTACCATTCTGTTTTAGAGATTCTCAAAATAATATAAGTGAGGTACGAGAGTTCAATTATTTCTATAAAACGCAAACACAATCGTGCTCTAAAATATTAAAGTGAAGCACATAGAGCAAAATTTAACTCAAAAGATATAAGGTAAGCACATAGAGCATTCTAACAAATTCACGATTCAACGTGTCCTTCTCAAAAAAATTGAGCAACAAGTATGATTGTGGCAAACTAACAAGCAAATACTCATATCATACAAGATGCTCCAAGCAAAACACATATCATGTGGTAAAATATAGCCTCAAGTAAATTCACCGATGGATTGAGGACAAAAGAGGAGATGCCTTCCAGGGCATCCCCAAGCTTAGGATCTTTGGCATCCTTGAATATGACATGGGGTGCCTTGGGCATCCCCAACTTAGGCTCTTGCCACTCCTTATTCCATAGTCCATCAAATGTTTAACCAAAACTTGAAAACTTCACAACACAAAACTTAACAGAAAACTCGTGACATCCGTTAGTATAAGCAAATAAATCACCACTTTAGGTAATGTTGTGAACTCATTTTTTTTCGTATTGGTGTTATACCTACTGTATTCTCACTTCTCCATGGTTCATACCCCATGATACAAGCCACAGATTCATCAAATTAGGCAAACAACTCAAAGAAAATAGAATCTGTCAAAAACAGAACAATCTGTAGCAATCTGAAATCTTCGTATACTTCTGTACCTCAAAAATTCTAAAAACTTAGTACAACCTGGGCAATTTTTATATCAATCTTGTGTAAAAAGTTCAGACTCATTTTGCGCTCTGAAAAATTTATAAATTCCTGGACTGAGCACAACAGTTTCTGTTTTTCAGCAAGATCAAATCAACAACTACCATAGATCACCCCAAAGGTCATACTTGGCCTAGACACTAATTAAAACACCAAAACACAATTACTACAGAAGTAATAATGTGGGAACGCTCAAAAACAGAAGCAAAAACAGAACACAAAAATAAAATTGGGTTGCCTCCCAATAAGCGCTATTGTCTAGCTAGGCATAACGTTTTCAATGATGCTCACATAAAAAGGAGCAATTGAAATATGCAAGAAAGAATCATGAATCTCATGACAAGCATATTTAAGTCTAACTCACTTCCTATGCATAGGGATTTTGTGAGCAAACAATTTATGGGAACGAGAATCAACTAGCATAGGAAGGTAAAACAAGCATAACTTCAAAACTTTGAAAACATAGGGAGGAAACTTGATATTATTGCAATTCCTACAAACATATGTTTCTCCCTAATAATAATTTTCAGTAGCATCATGAAGGAATCTCACAATATAACTATCACACAAATCATTCTTTTCATGATCATTATAGCATATGTGTCATCACCAAAACTTGGGGAACAAAAAATATCATCTTCATCAAGCATAGCATCCTAAAGCTTGTGGTTTTGCATATCATTCATAGAATTCATACTAACAACATGGAAATCATGCTTTTCATTCAAGGAACTATCATGAATCACCTTATAAATTTCTTCTTTCAATACTTCATCAAAAAATTTAGATTCATCATTTTCAAACAAAACTTCATAGAGATAATCAAATGCACTCAACACACTAGAAATTGGTTCATCATAATTTGGTCTTTTGAAAAGATTAGCAAGTGGATGGGGATCCATATCAATAGATTTTTAGCAAGTGAAGATGCAAGCAAATAGAAGGCACATGTAAACACAAGCAAACATAGCAAATGAAAAGGCGGACGAAAGAAGGGCGAATAAAAAGGCAAATATTTTTGCTTTTTTCTCAAAATCATTTTAGAAGAGGGGGAGAGGAATACGAGAGGCAAGTGGCAAATAATGTAAAAGCAACATGTGATTTTGTGATGAGTACTTGGTAGGCTTGATGTAGATCTCCCCAGCAACACTGTCAGAAATTGGCAAGTTGATGGGAGAGATCTTGTCTTGACTTGCTATGTATCCTCCCTAGCAACGACCCTAGAAATCCTTCTTGCTACCTCTTGAGATTGCGTTGGTTTTCCCTTGAAGAGGAAAGGGAGATGCAGCAAAGTAGATAAGTACTTCCCTCAGTTGTTGAGAACCAAGGTATCAATCCAGTAGGAGGAACAAGAAAGTTACCAATGGATGCACCTACACAAACAATCAAACTCTTGCACCCAACGCTATAAAGGGCTTGTCAATCCCTTCACGATTATTTGCAAGGATTAGATCTGATAGAGATAGATGTAAATGTGAACGGAAAGTAAAAGGTAAATAAACCGCAGCAAAGTATTTTTCGTATTTTTGGTTTATAGATCTGAATGTATATTATGGAAAGTAGACCCGAGGGTCATAGGTTTCATTAGAGGCTTCTCTCTTGAAGGAAAATATCACGATGGGTAAAAAGAATTACTGTCAAGCTATTGATAGAAAAGCGAATAATCATGTAGTTATCCAAGGCAATGATCATGCATACAGGCATCACGTCCGTGTCAAGTAGATCAACTATTATGCAAACTACTATTACTCCACACATCGATCGACTCCTGCCTGCATCTAGAGTATTAAGCTCATCAAGAACAGAGTAATGCATAAAGAAAGATGACATGATGTAAAGGGATAAAATCAAGCAATATGATGAAAAACCCATCTTGTTACCCTTGATGGCAACAATACGTACCTCGCTACCCCTACTATATCAATGGGTGAGGACACCACAAGATTGAACCGAAAACCAAGCTCTTCTCCCATTGCAAGAATTACAAATCTAGTTGGCCAAACCAAACCAATAAATCGAAGAGACTTACAAGGATATGAAATTATGCAAATAAGAATTCAGAGTTGATTTAAATAAGATTCATGGATAATCTGAACATAAACTCACAATTCATCGGATCTTGACATACACACCACAAAAGAGGATTACATAAGATAGATTGTCATGAAGATCCCAGAGAGCATGGTATTGAAGATCAAAGAGAGAGAAGAAGCCATCTAGATACTAGCAATGGACCCATAGGTCTGTGGTGGACTACTCACGCATCATCCGAGGGGCAATGGAGTTGATGTAGATGCCCTCCGTGATCGAAACCCCCTCTTGTAGATTATCGAAAAAGGCTCGAAGATTGGATCTCTCGAGAACGGAGGCTTCTGGCGGCGGAAAAGTATTTTCATGGCTCCCTTTGATGTTGGTGGAATATTTGGGAATTTATAGGACATAGATTAGGGTTAGGACACTTGCCGGGAGACGACTAGCCTGCTAGCCACGGCCAGGGGGGCCCACGCCTAGCAGGCTTGTGACCTCTTGGCACAAGTCCTAGCGTGCACTCCAAGCCTGGTTGATTTGTTTCCTTCCAGAAAAATTCCTTCCGAAGGTTTTATTCCGGTTGGACTCTGTTTAATATTCCAAATCTGCAAAACTCAAAAACAAGGAAAAAACAGAAACTAGCACTAGGCTCTAGATTAATAGGTGAGTCCCAAAAATAATAGAAAATAGAATATTAATGCATATAAACCATCCAAAACAGATAATATAATAGCATGCCATCATCAAAATTTATAGATACGTTGGAGACGTATCCACGACCTGCTCATGCCAACCAGGCCGTTCTCTGGTGTCATTGACGGCTCCACTGTCCCCATTGGACAGGTGCGCCTACTCGTCACATTTGGCGGGCGCAGCAACCACCACACCGAGCACATCCACCTCCCGTACAACGCGGTCGTCTGGTACCCTGACCTCGCCAAGTTGATGGTGGTGACTCACCATGGCTACAACGTCCTCAAGATACTAGGGAGTGGTGGCGTAATCACCATTTCCTGTGATGAGAAGGACCTTGTTTTCTCCCTCGAGCGTGCCTACCGTGTCACGGCAGCCGAGCACTCGGACGATGAAGGGGGTAACTTGCCTCGCGAGGACTTCCCCAAGAAGAAGAAGTAGCTCCCCTCCAAGGGGCATCATGAGGCTGAAACCCCCAAGGACAGCGCCTCAGGTTCCGCGCCCAGGGCCAAGGCCTCTTCCTCCCTCGCATAGTAAGGCGTGCTCGAATCCTCCCTCGGGTCGGGCTTGGGAGCTTCCACTTGTAAGGCTTCTGACCTGACCAACGAGATGTGGGAGGCGCTCGAGCACAACCTGAAGGCGTGTTTTGGTGCACGTCCACCCAAGTAAGGAGCACGACGCAAGGCATCAAGTTCATGGAACTTCATCACCGCCGCAATCAAGGAGCTTCAGGAAGCTCAGGCCATGCGCGACGGGCGTCGCCTTGCATCACCAAGCGCGTTTGTGCTCGGGTCAGTCCTTGTAGTGTCGATAAATCCAATGGCTAAGCTCTGTCTGGCGGGCCAGCCCCATTCACACCACCTCCTGGGGTCATTGGTGTTTTCCCTTCTCATGTGACGGCCTTTGGAAACCCATCTGGCATAGGTTTCTCCAAAATATACAGGACTTGCGAATGGCACCCTCTACCGGAAGACTCAGGCGCAACTTGCCTTTGAGTTTGGTCCTTGTAAGACCCGCACTGGCTCATGAGTGTCCAGATACACCTCCTAGTTCTACCATGCAAGCCACATGTACAAACTTAATAGGTTGTACATGCCCGGGGGGCTCAGGAGCCGGGCACCCCATTCCCACGCCCAAGTGGAAGCCCCATGCTCCGCGCTCGCGGATAACACGATACCCTAATGACTATGCCCATGCAACGTGGAAGCCCCATGCTTCGCATTAGTGGATAAAGAACTAAGGGTGCCCTAGCGGACGCATCCAACCTCAGGACAGTCCCTCACGGCCCCGTCTCGACACATTCCCCTGGGCTGCTCCTGTGAGGGGGCTGCATGGGGGCTACGCTCAGGCCGGGCCTGGTGCACACCACCTTCCCAGGTCCCTGATACTTGGTCTTCACACATCCCTCTCAGGCAAAAGCTGGCGAGGAAAGGTATGGGAGCCGCTCGTACATCAAGGGGGCCCCTTGAGCATCGTGACTCAGGGGCCTCACTAGTCATGTAGCCCCTCACCCCTTGGCACCGTCCTGGTGATCCGAACGACCCAACGGTGGCTGAGGTATGCACGGGGCCGGGCCCTGCCGAAGCAAAGCTCAAGGCGCTCAAAATCTCCAAGTTAACCCCACTTCGCAATGTTCCCTTCATGAGGGTTGCTCGTACATCAAGGGGGACTCCTGATCATCGCGACTTAGGAGCCTCACTGGTTATGTAGCTCCTCACCTCTTGGCACCACCTTGGTGATCTGGATGCCCCAACTGCACCATAGGTATGCGCGAGACCAGGCCCTGCCAAATCAGAGCACTATAGAAAGCATGAAGGAAACAAGGCGAGGAAAGAAACCGCATAATTTAGCTGTCATTACAAGCATTAAATGTCTCAAGAAACACCAACAAGTCTAACACCTCCACGAGGCACATTGAACGTTACAGGAAAGGACCCAAGAAGGGGAGCTAGAAGGAGCTGGCACCACCACTCATCCTGACCGCGGGGAGCTCGTCATCGACGTCGCTGCCAGTGTCATCGTTATCACTAACTCTTGTAGCTGCAGGAGGTGAGGGAACAACAATGAAGGTGAACTTCTTTAACAGCACCTCCACGACGCCCTCCTGAAGGATGAGGTGGATGAAGATGCGTGTCGCGGTCTCCGAGAAGAGGTCGTGACACTCACTCTTCAAGACTTTCTCCACCCTGGCAACGGCACCCTCAAGCACCTCAATGAGCTTTTAAGAGAGCCCTGTGAAGCCGCTCTCAAGAGCCACCGGGGTTCCACAAACCCTCGCAAGCAGATGGAGTTCAGTGCTTGGCCTAGCTTGATCTAGACGGAGGGTAGGGCATCGAGATCCACAACTTTTTTCTCCTCAGCCATGACAAGGGCCTTCTCCCTTGAGTCGAGTCGAGCCTTCTCCGCAGCTACTTCCCGTTTCAGCTTATCCAGGTACTTGTGCTCCATGGCTTCATCGGACACCGCCTTGGATAGCGCAGAGTCATGGTCGGCAAGCTTTGCCTCACAAGTCTTGAGGTCTTCCTCCCGCCAGCGAAGCTGCTCCAGGAGCGCAGTCTTCTCCTCTTGAAGAGGCGTCAGGCAAACCCTCGCCTTGTCGCAGTGCTTCACAGAAGACTCTGCATCGGCTTGCACCGTGACGCTGCCTTGGTTGACACATCCTCCTACCTGCTCTCAGCCACGATGGCCTCGACTTGGCTCCAAACCGCCACGGCAAAGGCGTCGGCCTGGAGCCACCTAGATAGGAGCCCTAGGCGCTCCTTCACGAGGTGATCATCAGCGCTCCCAAGGGCATCCCGGACCTGACCTAGAGCGGCGTAGGACCCATCCAAGGTCCCAAGCCCGCACGTCAGAAGCGTCAGGGCCTGGCCTGATGGTGGCACCTGTGCGACGGCAGGAGTCACCTCCAGGGGGCAGAAGCATGAAGAGAAAAGGGCGCCAAAGGCTATGGTACCACCATAGGAAATATAGGGACGGACAGTTCCACGGTCGGCTAGACCTCGGGGGCTTGCTTCTCTGGCAGCGGCACGGATATGCCCCCAAGGGCAGAAGCAGCCTCTCCAATGGGTGTCAGGGGTTCCTAGGCCATGAATGGGAGAGACACCCTGCAAGCCTTGTCGCCCACGACATCCAGCGCTCCATCAAGTGTTGGCTGGCTGCCAGGAATGGATGCCACGTCGGAGGACACCTTCGGCTTGACGCCCTCCTTCTTCTTCCTTGCCTTTGGCATGGCAGCACTCCTGGTTACCAAGCAAGAGAGGGACCATCAACACACAAGCCACTGGCAGATGGCCAAAAACCAAGTAGGGCTACTTTCTCCTCGGCGTCGACCCACTTCCTCTTCTTCTCCATGTCACCAAAGGCGGGAGTGCCCTCACCCTTCTCCAGGGAGGCGTTGATGCGCGGGCGAGTAGAGGAGCCGCTTGAAGGGGTTGTGGCCAAGGAAGCCGCGCTAGCCCCAGACACGGTCGCCTCACCTACAGGATGCAGCTCAGGCAGGGGCAAGGCGGGTGCCTCAACCACCTTGCTGGCATGAGCTGGGCACTCCGGAAGAGGCCCGACCTCGCGTTCCCTCTGGGTCGCCCGATCGGCCGGTCGTGCGGCCCGAGGTGTGGGGCCCTGCCCCCTGAAGACACCGGCGGGACGCGAAGGAGTGGTAGCAGGGGGTATGTCGGCATCATCGTTGTTGTCTTCAAAGTCGCAGAGAAGCGCACTCTACGACGTAGGGGACACTTCCGCCAGATCGTCATCCGTTGTCTCCACCGATTCCTCCCCATCTGCGGTGTCATCGGAGGACACCGCTACTAGGGAGCGAGGGCACTCGGCCGGGGAGAGCCCCAGTTTGTCAAAGGTGGGCATCGCGGCGACCAGATTGGCCCTGCTGTACCGGCAGTACAGCGGGGCATAGGCCTCGGGAAGGTCCCCTGGGTCGCCGTTGAGCAGGGTCACCAAAGCCATGTTCAGCTCCCCAGGAGTTAGGCATGCGGACTGAAGCCTGATGTCATCACCACCGCCCTGGTACTCCCACATGGGCCTCGAGTAAGACTGGAGCAGCGACAGGCGTTGCGGCAGGAACTCCTTCACTATCATCCCCCAGTCAACTTCCTGGCATTGATTTTCTCGAGAGATCCGCTCCAGGATGGGCCTGGCCCAGGTGTGGGAGATCTTCGCAGAGCTCCAGGCACGAGTCTTCTCCAGCAACCCCTTCGGAAGATCCATGTGGTATTTGATGCTCTTGAGATCCAAGAAGACCCAGGGTGCCTACAGTTCTCCACCTTCTTCCTGGCCTTCAGGAGCATGTTCCCTCTCTGGACCGTGACGAAGGAGACGTATGCTGTCCGTTGGGCGCCATCATGAATCTGCAAGCTGAAGAATTGATGGAAGAGGGCCACCGGCGGCTTCATGCCCACAAAGGCCTCGCAATAAAAGGAAAAGACGGACAAGAGCAGGATGGAGTAGGGTTAAAGATGGAGGCCTTGGATCCCGTAGTGATCGAGGATAGCGGTGAAGAACTCGAAGAAGGGCGGAACGAGCCTAGAGAAAATGCTCTGGAGGAAGAAGGGTAGACCGACCTGGCCAGGCGCTGCTTCTCCCTGGAGCCGCACCATATCAAGGTCCTCCCCCACTCGTTGGACTCGTTCACCATCACCGGGAGCACCGGGGCGAGGTCCCCGTCTTTGGCAATGATGGACTCCGAAAGCGCCGTCTAAACGGAAGCAGAGGCTGTGCTCGGTGTTTTGGCTAGTCGGCGGGAGCCATCGAGAAGTCCTTGAGGTGGAGAAAGCAAGGAGGATGTTGCGGTACTGCGATCTAGAGATGTTCTCACAAAGGATGTGGATCTTGGCGAAGGATCAAGACCACTAGGAAGGAAGGCAATGATAACTCTACACCAGACGTTAGGCTTCTATCGCTCCGTGCAGTTTTCGAGGAGAAATTGGAGCTGAGACATCCGTGTCTAACCGCACACCACGCGCCAGGCCTGGCCCATAGGCTTTAGGTGCTCACGGTGCTTCGGGCCGTATTCTTCGGCTTTGCCCCAAATCCATCTCGGGTGTGCCTTGGGCACGGGGGCTACTGTCGACGTCCTTGGAACAGGGGTAGCCAGACTTGCCTGCCTCCGCCCCAGGGCGTGGCCCACTTTGGAAGTACATATGACCCAACGCGGTTTCACTCAAGACAAGGTTCTCATGATAGTTCCGCCCTCGCGAGGGGGACAACACCAAGGCTCCCGGAAGGAGGAGGCCTCCCTAGGCCCCCTCCTAAGTGCTGGAGATCTCTATGTAGTCCTTGGACTTGGGAGGACAGGGAGGACACAAGGCAGTCCAGGCGGGCATCAGCGTGTGCAGAGAAGACAATTTCGTCTTTGGTGCAAAGGAGGTGGAGACGTACACAGGTTTCGTGCAACAACACTAGTCCGGCGGGCTCTGCAGGATGGATGTCATCGCTGAGCCCACCTCAGCATCACCACCGGCCACTTTGCAGGCGAAGACCGCCTTTCGTCAGGATAAGGATGTACTGCTTGTCCCCCTTCGAATTTGTCCATTCTGGGATCCCTTCCCCCCATTGCGATAAGGGAAGAGGACCCGGGCCAATACGAATAGAGACTTGACTGCCCGGTGGAAGGGAGAGATGAACAACACCACTGAAGCATCCTCGCGAGGTTGCTCACCAATGTACTAGTACGTCCACAAACCTCCTCATGAGGCAATCCACCGGATGTAAGAGTAGGATTTTATGCTTCGGAGCAGCCCGAACCTCGATAAATCCTCGTGTGAAATTCTACTTCCCTTGATTGAGCGAGTTCATCGGGCTAGATTGTCGCGCGGTGAGCTTGGGGCCCAATCTATAGGAATCTTTGCACACACCCCTGAGTTTGAACATCTTTGGGTTTTGTGGAGCCCGAAATCTGACAGTTAGCCCTCAAGAACTTCTCTAGTTCTTCTTCTTTTGGATCAGAATCCTTGGATTTGAAGTAGCACTTGTTGAATTTGAGCTTGTAGTAGACTTGGGAATCCACTAGACCATGACTTGGGATTCATCTTCATATGAGTCAATCTCCTCTTCAAGCTTTTCCTTACCCTTGAGCTTTTGGTCTTGTGGTGGAAGGTCATCTTGAGCTTTTGTTGCCTTGGGGAGAGTATGTTCATACTTCTCCTTTTGAGGAATATACATGGGTTTCGGTTACCGACCTTATTATCATTCAACTCCATTTGAGTTGAAGTAGCCAATGCCAAGGTTCTTCCGGTGTCCTCCATGCTTGCATACAATTTCCACAAATTGCTTACATCTGGAGGACTAGCCTAACTTGGGGTAGATCTTCACGAAGTAGGCGATCTCCTTGCCCTTACAAACTTCTTGGTTCAACTACACAACACAAAGTAGGAAGCTCCCAAGTGACACCTAACAAATCTAGGAGGCACCACCCTCCAAAAAGTAATTGGCTCGATAGTAATGATGAAGTCCTTGCTCTTATGTTTCAAATGATAGTCACCTCAACACTCAGTCGCTCTCTCACGGATTTGGCTTGGGTAAAGAGATTGATTGGGTGGAAAGCAACTTGGGTATGGGAAGTGTGTGTGTCTATTCCGAGTGCTTCTCTTGGGTATGGGAAGATCCATATGGTTGGAGTGGTTGATCTTGACCTCAACACAAGGGTAGGCGGTTCTCTCTAAGAAAATTGGGTATGGGAAGTGTGGGTCTGTTCTGAGTGCTTCTCTTGCGAGTAGGATGTGGTGGAGGGGTATATATAGGCATCTCAAAATATCCAACCATTACAACATTATTGCCCAACTCGGTGAAACCAAATTGAAAACTCGGTTGCACCGTCTAGTGCAGAACGTGGCAACTTTGGCGTTTTGGTGGGACCCATATATAATTCTCGGTGGTACTGATATGAGTGGTCATGGGCAGTTACACAACTCGCTGAGACCAATTCACAAATCTCGAAAATTCTGATTCTTGTGAAACAGGCAATAGAAAGTTGGTCACTAAAACTCGGTTGCACCAAAGTGAATGTTGGTAGTAACGAGAAGTGCATTTTGGCTAGGGTTTCTGTCTAGGGTTTTGACTCAGTGTAGCTGATATGGAAATGTTGGTGGCACCGATTTTGAGTGATAGTTTCTAGAATAGAATCTTTGTGAGAGAGATTGTGGGTGTTTTTGGTGACTAACACTTGATCAGTTTGAGCAATTCATTCACCATTCATACCTCACGCCATTTTGATAGTATTGGCTTTCCTGTGGACTCAAAGTGATTTCTCACAAAGGAAAATGTAGAGCCTTCATGCTTGTAGCTTGGCCAATCCTATGCTTGCATGTTGGTGTCTCCTCACAATCCTTTACAAATTATAACATTGACCTTTTTCCTAAAATATACTTAGTGGAAACATTAGTCCAATGAAATACATGTTGTTATTAATTACCAAAACCACCTAGGGAGAAGTTGTGCTTTTAGAGTGGATGGGAAATATGTGGTGTCGGAGACAAAAATTATTTCAAAGACCTTTCGAAAACTCTGTCGGATGCCACTAATGCCCGAGGGAGATGGTGATGAGATAGGTAACCACTTTACAAAGAAGTGGTGTACCGGAGTAAGTGAGTGCGTTGTTTTTCAAAAACAGATTGGTTTTAGTTATGATCGTTACTCCAACCTGACATGTATAACCAAGATACACGTTATGGGACGGGGCCTTGTTGATTACTTTGGTGGGTGCTAGCAGAGAGATCACATTACTATTGACAGGACTAACGTGGTCACTCTTGATACGGGGTCGTGCCAGAAAGGATGATCATGGGCTGTTTTCACAGACACCGGGCACACCATTGGTCCCTTCATGGATGATACTTGTGATGTACATCATGCGAGTTGTGTGTCAACGAGTGCACTCTTTGTTAGTATCGTCAAGGGAAAGGCATTATTCGGGTACTTACCTCAGGGATGGATAATACCACGAGTCGTGACTTGACACGAAAGTTTCTCGAGTCTCGTGGAAGTGTGCAACCTCTGCAAAGTGCAAAACTATTTGAATAGCCATGTCCATGGTCAATGACAGTTGGATGACCGCTCTTGGGATACATCTGATGTTTTCACAAGCTTGGTGTGTAGGGGGGAGAAATATGGTGCTTGAGCTAGGTCAGATGACTTGGCATGATGATTGAACAAGAGATGTTCAACCCCTGTTTATATTGATATTTGTAACTTGTTCACATGGATACCAACAACGCCATGATGCATGCTTTTACAAGTTAATTGATCATGTCATTGCACTCAAAATTAGCCTTCTGCAGGCTTACCTACTTAGTGGTATATCATGCATTGTTATACCTTGTTCCAAAACATGGGTTGCTTGCGAGTACATTCAAAGTACTCATTGGCTTGCCATTGGTTATTTAATTGGCCATGCATGGAAGAGCAGGAATATGATGAAGAGTTTGTTGGTGACGAACATGCGAACTAGAATGCCTCCCAGTCAGAAATCCTATAGGGTTAAGGTAGATTGCATGGGTTCACGCTTTTTTTCAAGATTTTCGCTGCTAGTTATGTTTGGTGTTTGGCCCTCATGGCCCTATCTATGTAAGAGTTGACCTTATGGTCTTTATTTGTGTAATATTGTGTGTATGGATGTAAGGCTCTTGTTACTCAGCTTCTCTATGTTTAGTGAGCATTGATCTCTAGGATCATTGTACACGTACATCCGGTGATCACGACTTATGAGTCTAGGTCCCCACAGAGCTGGTATCAAAGCCATCCCGACTATAGGAAGCCTTAGTTAGCATGGACACTAGTTAGGATAAAACCATTTTCAGAACCATACCTAGTACCTATACTTGGGAGTTTCTATACTTCTCTTGTCTTCTAAACTCTTTAAAAACCTTATTTACTCTCCTCCCTTCAAACCTTTGTAGATGGCCTTTGTACACGAGAACCTCCTAGCATCCGTCTTTCCCTTACTCCTTGAGGATAGTCTGGAGAAGTGCTAGTTTCATCAACCTCCCGTTTTCCTCTACAACGAGCACTGGGTCAATGCCGTCACGAAGAAGTACCCCGTTGAAGTGTTCGTGAAGGCAAACGACTCCCTAACGAGTTGGTTCTTTAAGGGACCCCAGATGGAGTCCCTAGAAATTACAGTCGAGACGGCAGCACGCAAGGCACTTATCCACCTTCGAGGCATCATCCCAAAGATGGCCGATGAGCCAGCTACTCGCTACCTACCTTTCAGAAAGGACGACATTAGCAAAAGTCAAATGTTGGTTCCATCCAAGGAGGATGGCACCCCGCTCAGGATCCAGACCTACTTCAGCCTCTCTGCTGACAGTCTGTCTCACAACCTAATTAAGGAGTCCGTGAAGCTCTGCCAGGAACTTCACTAGACCCAAGAACTACTTTGCCAAACCACTAACATCTTAACCCAAGACCGAGTAGGAACCTGTGGATTCCCGTCACATGCTTTGGGTTGGCGAATATGGGCATCATACCAGAAGGACCCCCAACAAGCAACCGAGTCTTCTTTCCTCCTAGACAGGAGGTAGAGCACACCACCACTAAGTCCGAGAACCCTTAGGGTAGGACAGGTCAAGTAGCCTTCATGCAAAGTCGAGTCCGTGTAATGGTTTACGAAACCATGTGTGTTTGTTGTTTGTGTCCCGATGCAAGTCGCGCTTTTGCCTTGAGCAACATGTAAGCAACTCCAGCGTCTATCTTATCTTAATATATCACTACAAGAATCAGGCACTTTGTTGTCTTCCATGGCATACGGCAAAGGATAGGACTATGGACGGCAAATACCTTTGCCGTCAGCCAGCAAACGACCACCATTTCGGCACTGTGAACTCCTGTAAAGGGGTTCTTTGCCGGATTTTGGGCTCACCGAGCGGCAAAGATTTTTTGCCATCAGCATGCAGACGACAAAGAGGCTCCATGGTGTAGCACTAACGTTATCCCTACTAGGTGGCTAACGCCACCCTTTGCCGCCTTCCCCCTTTGTTGTCTGCCCCCTCCCCTTGCCATCTGCCCCCACCCCTTCTTTGTCGTCTGCTCCCAGATGGCCACGTCTCTGCCCCTTCGCTGTCTAGCCGCGAGTGGCAAAGGGGCCAAATGGCCCCAGGCCTAGTGTTCAGAGGTTGCACAGGAAGCTGCCACGTGTCACCTTTGCCGTCAATGGCAGACGGGAAAGTGGCCTTTGTCATCGGAGGCAGACAGCAAAGAGCCAGTATTGCTTCTTTTTTTCCAGTTTTTGTTATATTCATGATTTTTCATAGGCAATGATATATATATATATATACATATATATATATATATTTCGCAGAAACAATATCCATGCCATATGGATATGATCAACCAACAATTTTACCAAATTGAAAGTATCTAATTTGACATTGTTCACCATATTACAATAGTTTGCTCCATAGATACATAGTTTCATCCATATGCAACAAGTTTTACATTGTTAATCGATACAAAATGAAAACAACAAGTAACACAAGCACTTCATCAACCAAAAGCACTCCATCAATGCAAGCTTCCGTGAAGTCAATCTAATCTGCAAAATGGGAATAAGAAAGTTAGATGATGATGAAGAAGAAGAAGAAGAACAAGAAGTGGAAGAAGAACAAGAAGGGTTTTTCTTCTCTTTCTCTTTCTCCTCATGTTTTTCTTCTTCTTATTGCTTATTTGTGTCATTTTAGAGCTAACCTATGTAATTATGCCATTTTTGACCTAACTAAGGTTATTGTGTCATTTTGGAAGAAAATAAGCTTAGTATATAACATTCCTGACATTACAAAGGTTATTATGCCATTTTTACCCCAAGCAAGCTAACCATGCAAGTTTTGACATAAGTAATGTACGTACATGTCATTATTGAGCTAACCTTGGTAATTATGCCATTTTTGAGTTAACTAAGCTTATTATGTCATTTGGGAGGAAGCAAAGCTAAGTATAGGTCATTTTAGAGCTAACTTAGGTAAAATAGGTCATTTTGGAGATAAGTAAGCTTATTATGTCCCTCTGGAGGAAAATAAGCTAATTATATGACATTTATGAGCTAACGAAGGTAACTATGTCATTTTTGAGTTAACTAAGATTATTATGTCATTTGGGAGGAAACAAAGCTAAGTATAGGTCATTTTAGAGCTAACTTAGGTAAAAAAATGTCATTTTGGAGCTAAGTGAGCTTATTTTGGAGCTAAGTATATGACATTTATGAGGTAACAAAGGTTATTATGCCATTTTTGACCTAAGTAAGCTAATTATGTCATGGATGAACTAAATAAGCTAAGTATAGTTCATTATGCGTTTCTTAAGAAAACACTAGAAAAAACTTACCGTTCTCGTCAGCACGGAGGTGAAGCATTAGGGTTGCTCCAGCCGGTTTCACCTGGAGAAGGGTCGTGCGATGCGGCTCTAGAGTTATGCTGCACCAAAGATGATTTGCAATGTCTCATTAGCATGATGACACTAAAAGGATCATTGCATTCAAGTGAAACTCATTGTTCCCGCTATGGTAATGACTGGCATCGATGGAGGTATCTGGCCGGTCTTCTCGCACATAGACTGCACATTTGGTTTTCACAAGTCAATGATATTAGTTATTAATGAAACGAACATTAAATGCAAGATTTGACAAATATGAAGAAGAAACTTACCACGAAGAGCTCGTAGATGGCCCGGTCAGACTCATCGTTCCGTGCCCTCTCCTCCTCCAACAACCTAGCCATACTCTACTCCATCTCCTTCTCCTTCGCTGCTATAAACTCCTGTGTTGCCTCTCTCTTTCTAAATAGCCTGCAACACAACTCCACTTTAGCATTGTAATCATCTTTGTTCACACACACAACATGATGAGGACAGATATCTGATTCTGTATAACTAACCTCGATGGCGAGCTCGACTGGCCATGGACGAGGCATTATCTTAGGACATGAGCTTGTTTGGCATGCCTTGATCTGCCAGAGAATGCTAGGACAATGTATAAGGCCATCTCCAATGGCCATCGAACCATGGGGCCTCCCATTGCCAGATATCATCACCAGCTCTAGATCAATAGGCCCCTGGCTCGGGTTAATGTCCTTCCGTTTCATCGCTTTCCCCTCATCTCTGTACTTTACGAGCTTGTGGAGGGATAAGATGTTGGTGAAGTTCTCGGGATGATTCAGGTCAGACTCAGAGAATGCCTTGACGATCTTGTATGAGGCAGTATGGGCCATCGCATAGAGGTCATACATCTCTGTCACTGACGTGTTATTATGATGTGCATAAAAGAGAGAGAGAGGAACAAAGTATTAGTAAAGGGCTCAAGCTAGTATCAAGAATGGATTGCATGAATCATGAAGAAAACCACATACCCAGTTCTGACCAAACTGATTTAAGTTGGTGCTCCCTTGATGGTGTGGAACACCAACCACTTTGGCGCACTGGTCCATGGCATTGTTGTGGACCGCTAGACATTGTTCTGAGTAGCACCAATCCACCAACACCTCCCAACAATCCATCTTATCCACAAACCATCTCGATCAGGGGCATCTAAGTTAATAAAGAGAAATTAGAGCGCTATGTGTATGAATCAAATGAGGGAAAGTAAGTACAAGGCCTTAAGAATACATAATTAACTTCATGTAATTCTCCTTCTCCATATTCTTTCCGCGGCACGTCGACTTCTCCTTCCTAATAAGCTGCAAGGCGTAGTAGGCTCAAACAGCCTGCACCCGAGCCTCGTGCCATAAGTTTTGCAGTAGGAACCTACATTCGTTATCTATAACCTTTGCCCCGCCCTTCTCATATCCCTCCTCACACCTGTAGTAGGTTTGCAAGTAAACGAGACAACACTTATTAGTACAATAACTAGCTATTGTTTATTTTTAATTGTGAAAGGAGAAATTACCCAAAACTGCCTGATCACCATGTCCACCCTCGTGTGGCACATAACACCGTCGATCCTCTCCTCCGGCGGGGCCGGTGCAGCCAAGTAGTGCTCCCAGATCATTCCTAACTCTTGAACCTGACCCTCACCGGTCAACATGACAAACCCCACGTGAATCAGTTGGGGTGGTGGCAAGGAAGGCATAGCAGCCACCCTACCTCTCCCGCGGCCTCCTCTCCCACGTGTACCTCTAGTACCGCTCTTCTTCCCATGACCTCCTCGCACGGGGGTCGACTAAGAAGCAGGCACATATGCATGCAGACTAGAGAGCAACACTCTCTGGAGAGACTCGGTAGGAATGGAAGTACCCATCCCACCACCCTCCGACGAAGAAGGAGCCGCGGAGTGCTCTCGACCCTTTCCCACCATCTTTCAATAACTGCCATGACAAAAAGTAAATGAAATTAGTACAATAGAAAATTGAATACTGACAGGAATAATAAAATGTATATAATTCATGTACCTAACATGAACTAAAATTATATACATATGTATATAATAAGTGTTGAGTACTTGACATGAATTAATATTAATATTGGTCGTCTATATATTCTTCGGGATCAATAAATGCATCATCATCATCACTAACATCAATAAATGCATGATCATCATCACTATCGGGAACAACGTGTGAAAGGCCACCTTTATGTAATCAGTCAAGCATTGATAGGTCATCCACAACAGTAACCTCTTCCTGTTGCATCTCTTCCTGTTCCGGCCCATGGGTTAAGTCAGATTCCCTATTGCTGTCTACTTCAATGTTCTGGGGTGAAGTAGAGCGGTTCTTGAAACGTTTTTTTGAAATATGTTTTTCTTGGAAGAATTCTCCTTCATATGTGTCTGGGTTAATGTGAGGTTCATAATCCTCTTCATCCAGGGGAGCTGGTCTAAAATGTGGCGGCACTTCATAAATGACATCCCAACCTTTCAGATTTGGATTAGTTTGGTAGGCCCACGGTAGATAGAAAACTTGGGTCGCCTGTTGAGCCATAATATAGACATCAGGAACATCTAAATGGGTGCTTTGTTTGATTTCGACTAGCCCTATATGTTCATGAGCCCTTCTAGTCTCCTTCGGCTGGAACCAATATGTGGGGACCCCGACTCATAAGTCGTGATCACTGAATGCACGTGTACAGTGATCCCAGGGATCAATGCTCACTGAACACACAGAAGTTGAATAACAACAGTCTTACATCATTACATACCGTCTTACACAAATAAAGACCATGGAGTTAAGGTCTTACATAGATAGGGGCGTAAGGGCCAAACACTTAAACATAAAAAACATTGGAAATCTTGGTCGAAAGCCTAAACCCATGTCATCTGCCTTAAACCTACAGGCATTCTGACTCGAAAGCGTCCTAGATCGCATGTTCGTCACCAATGAACTCTTCACCATACTCCTGCTCTTTCATGCCTAGCAAATAAAATAACCAGTGGCAAGTCAATGAGTACTTTGAATATACTCGCAAGCAACCCTAGTTGTGGAACAAGGTATAACAATGCATGATATAGCACTAAGTAAGTAAGTTTTGCAGAAAGCTAATTTTAAGTGCAATGATATGATCAAGTAACCTGAGTAAGCATGCATCAATTGTTAACGGGTACTCATGTGAACAAATCTCAGTTATCATTATAAGCTAGGGTTAAACATCTTGTGTTCACCATCATGCCAAGTCATCGGGCTTAGCTCAAGTATCACCTTTGTCACCAACACACTCACACCGAGTTTACGAAAACACATGACATAGTTTAAGCAGCACCACCCAACTGACCTTGACCGTGGACATGGCTATTCGAATAGTTTTACACTCTACAGAGGTTTCAAACTTTACCCACAAGACTCGGGGAACTTCCGTGTCATCCTCGACTCGTGGTATATTACATACCCGAGGTAAGCACCCGAACAATGACTTTCCCATGGTGATACTAAACAAAGAGTACACTCATTTGTGTCATCCCTCATGATATTGATCACACTTATCATCCATGAGGGCATGCAATGGTGTGCCCAGTGCCTGTAAAGACATCGCATGGCCTTCCACTCCAAGACGACCCCGTCTCGAGAGAGACCACTTCACTCTCGCCACTGGTAAGGTGGGCTTCCTGCTAGCACCAACCATAGTAATCAACAAAGCCCTATCCCATAAGGGGTATCATGCTTGTGCATGTAAGGTTAGGACGGTCGACAAATCTTGAATCTAATCCGTTTTTGAAAACACACACACTCACTTGCTCCGGTACACCACTTCTTTATCAAGTGTTTACCTAGCTCGTCATCATCTCCCTCGGGCATTAGTAGCACCCGACAGGGTTTTCAAAAAAGTCCTTGAAACCATTTTGTTTCCATCACCATGCATATTCCCATCCCACTATGTGTAGCATCTACTAAGCATCATATCTACTCCCACCAGCACAACCCTCATAAGGAGGTAGGGTCATGCACAATGCAAGTATCAACAAGAAAGTATCGGAGGCATCCCATAGAAGGGGGAATACCACATCAACATGATTATCATCAAGAAATAATTTTCTATATGCCATGCAATAAAAGGGTTTCATAGTCAAGGTCAAATGGTTGCTTGCTTGGTTCAGTAAAGTCTTTTGGGTCTTCGAAATCTTGGATCCAACCTCCTCATCAATAGCGCAATCTATCGTTGCAATAAATAACGGTAAAATAAGAATTATCACAAAAATAGAGCACAAAACTCAATTCTTAAAATCTTGCCCTACCTTGATAAATGCTACAAACTAAACTCAAAATATTTTCCCAAGGTTTTATAGTGATTTTTTGATAACTCTTTAAAGAGGAGCTAAAAATAGTGAAAACTAGGTTTTAAATAAAATCAATACATAAAATGTTTTCAAAATTTTACACAAGTGGCACTATGAAATTCTACTGAACTTTACAAGATTTGTGGTGGAAAAATATTTGGAATAGGACAAATATTTATTTGCGTGGGATTTTTGCAAATAATGCCAGAAAAAGAAAAAGAAAAAGTGCTCCAGCGCCCTGGGCCAGTGGCGGCCAGCAGCTGGGCCGGCTCAGCCAGCCAGCCAGCTAGTGGGCGACCCAGGCGGCTCAGCGCCCCCGCGCGCGTCAGGTCTCAATCCCGGCGTGCGAGGCCCATTGGGTAGAGAGAGAGAGCGGGCAAGAGATGTGGGCGAGAGAGCGGTTTGGCCGACAGGTGGGGCCTCCCCGTCGGGTCCTTCTTCCTCCTCGTGACAGAAGGAGGAGGGACTCGTCGCCAATGGTGTTGGGCACGACAACGGCGGGTGATTGCGGGAATAGAACCAGGGTGTTGTCGTCTGTCGGGTGGAGGTGGAGGGGAGCACCGGAGGGCAGGGGTTCACCGACGATGAGGTCCCATGGTGGAGGTGCTTCGAGAGGTGGTCGCCGGGGTCACCCTGCACATCAAAGAAGGGGGGAAAGAGGGAAATGGGTCAGGAGGGAAAGGGAAGGCAAGCGGGAGGAGAACGAGGACCAGAGGGGCTCCCTACCGCGAGATCGACGACAGCTAGAGGCAGCGGCGTCGAGCCCGATACCGAGCACAGGGTGAGAGAGAGGTGGTCCGGCTCTGCTGGGGGTCGAGGTGGGTGGATAGTGAGCCAGAGGAGGGGAAGGAGAGGTGCGGGAGCGTCTTAAATAGAGGGGGGTGAGTCCACTAAACGCGGGTGCGCCGGCGAGCTCGTGGCTAGCGCCAAAGGCCACGGGGGGAGGAGCTGGTGTGCCTATGGTCCTCCTGGGACATGTCCACGACGAGGGGGAGAGAGAGAAGAGAGGAGAGAGTGCGAGCATGTGAGGCTCGGGGTTGGCCGAACCGAGCGGCCTCGGGCGCGCGTGTGGGAGGGTGAGATAGAGAGAGAGGGGGAGGAGGCTCCCGACACAGCAGCATGTCGTGGATGCCGAAGCACCTTGACTGGCGCGAGGGGGCGACTTGAGGTGGCCAGGGTATGGGCAAGGCACGAGGTCAATCCTTTGCCAGTCCTATAGTACGCTATAGAGCATGCCTTTGGCCGGCATGATGGGCTTTTGGCGCTCCCTAGTGCATCGACTAGTGTCCATCGACTGCGCAGGGGCTAAACAAAGGGCAAAAGAGCCATGGGATGCCCTGGAACTTTCCAGGAGGGAGAGAGAGCTGACAGAAGGGGAAAAAGTGGTTGTCCAAGGGGTGTGTAATGCCCAAGATGCGTGCCTATCCATATTTAGGCACGTGGGCCTCGACAGGGATAGAGGTCCATCTAGTCGTTTCCCAAGTACACTATCATCGCATACATGTATGAAGAAAGGAGTATATTAGTTGGCTTACACTTTCCACATGCTAATTACAAATCCACACAGTTTATTCAAACATCATTCAAAATTCAGGGTCCATCTACGGACGAAAACAAACGAGAAAAGAAGCAATGAAACTTTCTTGCTAGCCCCAAAGATCACGACCAAGGCCACTCTACTCGTCTGGATATGTGACGTACATTCTGCCACATTCCTCGTCATACCCCCACTAGAGCTGCGTCACATCATTTGGCACAGTCTCATCTGCACCTGCACCTGTATTTGTTGTAGTAATCTATGAGCCACGGGGACTCAACAATCTCGCAGCCGGGTATCTAGACTATTCAAGCTTATTGGGTTGGATGGGGGTTAAGTTTTGAGTTTGTAGTAGCACTAAGCAATTTATGGTGGCTAACTTACGAGAACATTAATGTAAATATGGTGGACTACGTAAGACGACCGAGTTCTACAATGATCTCTAAAAGATCCTGAACACCTACTTACGTCAATCATAACCACAACATGCTCTCTCCCAGTTCATGTTCACGAGCAGAGAGAATCATGGTTACTCACACAGTTGGTGTATTTTATTGGAGTTTACTTCAAGTTAACTATAACCAGGTGTTAAACAAAATATCCAAGTTGCCACATAACCGCGGGCACGGCTTTCCAAAAGATTTACCCATGTAGGGGTGCTCCAACTAACCCATCATAAATTAACCACACTCCACGGGAATAACCTCGACCACGGATCTCGTGATCATCCTAGGCAATTCCTAAGGAAAACCGACACCTCGAGATAGCCCGAAGAAGATCAGAGTTCTTCACTCAAGCCATTCGACAAACGTTAAACAAGTCCAGCAAGACCTCCCGACGTGTCAACGAACCTGATAAGAGCCACGTATCTCGTTCTCAGGACACGACTGGATGAACACTACGTACGGTGGCGGGATAAAATTACTTGAGTTGCCACGAGGTGGCCTTGCAAGTGGCTCTAGGTTGGACCAACAGTCATGAGGAGCACTGGCCCGGGTTGTTGATTAATTACCCATGGGGTTGCAACTCCCTATGCAATTTTATTAAGTTGTTTAAGCAAATAGTACCAATGTTGGGTCTTGCCAAACAAGTTTTTATCTCAACCGAATAATCAAGGGGGTCCCCATAACAACCCCGAGCATGTCAAGAGGGCAAAATATGGAAACATAACACCGGTAGCAAGTAGCTATGGCGGTAAAAGTGGCACAAAACACCAAGCAAAAGGCCAAGCCTTCCACCATACCAAGATATATATGTGCATTAAATTAAATAGCACTAATTATTGTGATATCTCAAGATCTCCATGTTATCACATGGAAACAACCTGCACCTGCAAATAACAATGCTATAAGAGGGGCTGAGCAGCGGTAACTTAGCCAAACAAGGATTTGCTACGAGGTGGAGGGGTTAGAGGCTATCATGGCAATGTAGGATGCTTTAAATTCAAGTGGTAGGTAACGCTTATGTAATGATAAGAGCGAGACATCTAGCAAAGCAAAAATAGTGTCATGATCCGGGTACGATCATCTTGTTTGTTGGTTCTATAGAGGGACAAAGAGTGGGGTTCTCGTAGTGGTACCCTCTTGGATCCTCGTACTCAGGTTCAACACTCGCTTCTACCCAAGAGAAATAGCAACAATAAACAACTAACCAATGTGCAATGCACAAACAAGATGATTCATGATTCATTTGAAGTATTTAGCATGGGAATCCTAAGCTAGTCATGTTTCTCATGCAATAGTTAAGTTATTTACAATTCTGGACAGAACCTCATGTTAAGTTGAACATGCATGATCATTTCAAATATGGATGCTTCATGCAAAATCAATGCAAATGCATATGTAGAATGTAGGAAACGGAGCAACGGATCTCATGCTATGCTCATGGCAAGGTACGAAGGCAAAATACAAGACATGGAAGACCCTGGGCTATTCCTTGGTATTCCAAGGTATCCACTAGTTAGTAAATGAAAAACCAACCACAATAGAGCCAAACATGAAGCAAAACAATGGAGCATAGCTCCCACAAGCCACAAGACACTAACACACACAATCTGTCCCAAAACAGCAATATAGCCACTTCCACAACAATTATCTAGAGCTACAAGACGTTTCCAACCTCAAACAAAGCATGAACATAAACTACATAACATTCTTATCAAATCATCCAACAACACAAACTGGAAAGGAAGCATGGATCAATAAGCATAAAACTCACAAGTTGGCATGATGAAACAGATTCTAGGGACTTGTAATGAATCATCTTGCCATCTAAGTTAAGCTGATAGCAAGTTGACAGTAGAAAATAGTTATGCTAGAGACCACCTCATGGCATGAAAATTATCAGGATGGTAGAGGTCAACATCTATTGCAAAACACTAGCACTCAGCTTGAGCTAAAACACAACCTATCACTTGGTAGCATCCACTTAACATGGCATAAAAATATTAACAGATTCTCACAAAGAAATATTTAGCATGTTGAAAATAGCAACATGTTAATAGCCACTTTGGAGCAAGGTTCCCACTCATATGCAAGATTATCATGTCAAAAGGAAATACCATGGTATAATACTCATAAAACACCACCACTTCCATGTTGACACCAAGATCAAAGCATGCATGGATTAATTCTATCTAAAATGACAAAAACGCATATTGGGACAAAATGACAATTTGTCAAACTTGCTCAAATGACCAAACCAATTTCACCAATTGATTCATTGGGAAATTCTACCCCAATTCCATAAATCATACTCATATCCTTGCTTTTGCAAAGCTCCCAAAACCATGCTCAAAATAAACTATATATGGTCATATCCAAAAATGCTCATGCACAAATATAATAAATTACCAGAAAAGGAAATATCTAATTAAAACACACAAAAAACCAGATAAAATCAAGTAGATAGGAGGGGGCCACTTGGCATAGACACCAGGGACCGTCTATGTGGATGACAAGTGGGCCATGGGCCCACATCATGCACACACTCACAACACACACACACACACAGGGCACAACACACAAATCCACACACGCACAGCAGATCCTACACGTGGCCACACCAGATCCACAACCACGCCACGGACACTCTAAAAGAAAGGAAAAAGGGGTGCGGGAGGGGCGGTTCGAACCCGCGACCTCACGGTCCTCCCCCGGAGGTGTTACCACTAGGCTAGGATGGGGGATCTCGACATAGAGTGGGAAGGCCTCCTATTGTGGTATCCCTATCGACTTAACTGACAAAACTGAAGAACAGATACACACGCACACAAGGCGGCACTACAGGAACTGAACGAGCAATGGCGGGGCAGCTCACGCCATCTCCAGCGAAGCCAACTGCCCGCGGGGGCTGCGGGGAACGTGGGGCTCCATTCCCAGGACCAGGAAGGTGTGACAACGAGGGGGCGAGCGGCATGAGCTCGGCCAAAGCTCCGCCATAGCGAGTGCAACAGTGAACAGTGCGGCAACGGCTATGGCTACAACACCTACGAGGAGAGATGTAGAGGGGGGAAGGAGGCGCAGGTGCTCGCAGAGGCGATGAAGACGAGGCGAGGCGAGGGTGATGAGGAGGAAGAAGACCGCGCGGGGAAGCTCCCTGTCCAAGGCTCCGGCGCGGACGCGACCGTCGATGAGGGGGAGTCCGGCTCCTCCTAGCGACGGGAACGATCTACGGGGAGGGTCCCCGACCACCACGACATCCTTGACGAGGAGGTGGGTCGACGCAGAGGCACGAACGATGGCGAGGAGGACCGGCGAACACTCTGAACTTACCCGCAGGCTCATTGAAACTCTCTACGGGGAAGAAGAAGGAGGCAGAATGAGGGAGAGAGGAGTGGCGGCGGTGAGGAGGGACAGTGGGAACCCAAGGGATCCGCACCCTTTCAAAGGGGCTGGCCTCAACGTCCGTGAGCTCCTCTCATTGCGACGACGACTTGCTGTCTCTCCGTGCTCTCGATACACTGACGGAAAGGGGAACGGAGCAGGTGAGCACGGCTGGGTTGAGCCACGGGAAGAGGAAGGCCCAGGAAGAGCTTACACTCACACGGGGAAAAACAAAAGGATTATTCTATTTTAAAATGAACAGCAACAAGTTAAAAACCCATGCATGAATTGGCAAGGATATAGAGAGAAAAGAAAATATTTTATGAATCAGCAAATGGCACTCTTGTTTATAAAAATGACCTTGGCCTTTTTTGAACAAGTTAATTTTACACATATTTTAATATTGAAAACTATTGCCGATGTTTATAATTCTAGAAGAAAATAGAAACCTAGAGAACAAACTTGGGGAAAAGCAAACTACTCTCATCAGATTATTTAGAAGGGTTGGAACATTTTTTAGAGCATTTAAAATAGCATCACAAGCACCACATGCTATAATATTAGAATAAGGGGAGAAAGGGGTTTGAATTGCAATAATAGAGGGAGTTAATAACAAGAAAGGTGAGCAGGGCCACACACCAAGCACTCAAGGATTGATCCACATCTCACCTCACATCACAACACCCACAAGCACAAGCAAACAAGGCAACAAATGAAATGCACTAGATGATGATCCTGATGCATGATGCATGAATGACATGAAACAAACTAGTAATCATTACAAGCAGATGGCAAACATAGAAGTTCATAAGAATTACATGACAATAAATGGCAAGGGGTGCACTTGGGATAGTGGGGTTTTTGCCACCTCAATCATGGAGCTAGCCATTGGGCTTTCTACTGGAGGTGTTGGGGGTCTAGGTGGAGCTGTGGTAAAAATTTGTGCTCATGGAGAACAAGGGAAGGGGCTCAATTATTGATTCTTGGATTCAGCATGAAGGTGTTTGATCAACACTTGGACAAGCTAGGCTCACCCACTAGAGATGAAAGCTAACAGGATGAAGTGGTGGTAATAATTGTGCTTGATCACCAAGTTTGAGCTTAATTGAGCAAAGTTGATAATGTAAACTTTGTAAACCCTATATTTTAATAGAAACTGACTTCTTTAGATCCAGGTGCAAAAATCTAATCTCCTTGATGCACCACTTGGTGTAGCATCCTTATTTGGTTAACGAAACATGGCCACAAAGTTTAGGGTCGTGGGAAGAAACTTCACAATGTAAAGTTGCTCAAATTTGAATCTGGACAGGTATGGTTTTGGAATATTTTAATGAAGCAAATCAATTGGGATTGAGATGGAACTTTGCAAGATCATCACATAATACAATCTTGAATTGCTGAAATTTTCTTGTAATTTATTGAGAATATTTCTTATAGAAATATTTCAAAATCTTGATTTGGACAGAAAGGGTTTTGAGAGGTTTTGCCCATGATTTTGAACATGACCATGTGTTGAAACTCATATATGTGCAAAATATATGTCCACTGATTTTCCCTAAATTTTCTCAAATATTTTGAAAGCATTAAAATAATTTTTCCCTTTGAAAAACCATTTTTGGCCTTAGGGAAAAGCCTTTAAATACAATAGTAAAGTAATCTTTAAAATTTATATTTCGTGGTTTTGGGAAGTCATATATATATTAGGTTTCAAATAAAGCATTTGGGGAACTAGGAGCCACCCAATTTGAGGACTTGCAGTGCAAACCTCCACTCGGGGTTTTTTGAAAACCTATTTTGAAAAAATTCTTTTTGGTCAAAATAAATCCTAATAAAAATAGTTTTGGGTACTATTCGCATGGCCTGATCATTGAGCAACAAGTTTGAATCAAGGAAGATGAATATGGAGAGGAGTAGAATCTAAGAGTGCCAAACATAATCAACCAAACAATCAATCAAGCAACTATTCAAACAAGCATGCACTCAAAAGGTTTTAATTGGTTCCAAATTTTGTAAATCCATGAATAGCAAAGTGATACAAATACAGGGTGTGACAGACCAACCCCCCTTTCTAGAATCTCGTCCCCAAGATTCCTAGGCGGTAAGAGATAAGGGAACTCAGATCTAAGATATTCTTCATGTTCCCAGGTTGCTTCTGCTTCAGTGTGGTTGCTCCATTGAACCTTGAAGTACTTGATGGTGCGGCTACGGGTGCAACACTCTGCTTCATCCATAATACAAACCGTACTCTCGCAATAAGTGAGGTCTGGTTGAAGGTCGATGGCTTGATGGTCGATGTCCTTGTAGAGGTCGGGGCCGTAGGGAACTTGAAGACACTTCCGAAGTTGTGACACGTGAAAGACGTTGTGCAAATCTCATAGCTCAAAAGGTAGCTCTAGCTGATAGGCAACTTCTCCTCGCCTAGCGGTGATCTTGAAGGGGCCAATGTATCTTGGTGCAAGCTTTCCTTTGATGTGGAAACGCTTGGTTCCTTTAAGAGGCGTGACTCGAAGATAGACATGATCTCCATTGTCAAAGCTCACTTATCGGCGGCGAGAGTCCGCGTATCACTTCTGTCTCGTCTTGGCAGTCTCGAGGCGCTCGCGGACAAGTTGAACTTGATCTTCTGCTTGGCAGAGAATTTTTGGGCCAAAGACTAGTCCTTCTCTAGTTTCCGACAAGTTCAGGGCAGTACGACACTTGCGTCCATAAAACACCTCAAATGGTGCCATATGAAGGCTCGACTGATAGCTGTTGTTGTAGGAGAACTCGGCAAACGGCACACAATCTTCTCACTTGGCTCCATATTCTAAAACACACTCTCGGAGCATATCTTCGAGTATTTGGTTTACTCGTTCTGTTTGCCCACCGGTCTGGGGGTGAAAAGCTGTGCTGAAGGAGATCTTGGTTCGCGTAGCTTCTTGGAACCTCTTTCAGGATCTTGAGGTGAAGTAGGTTCCTCGATCCAACACAATCTCCTTTGGAAATCCATGAAGACTTACGATGTGGTTGATGTAGAGGTTTGAGAGATGGCTTCCGTCATAGGTGGTCCTGACATGTATGAAATGGGCGACCTTGGTTAGGTGATCGATAATGACCCAAGTGGAATCGTGTCGCTTGTTAGACCTGGGTAATCCGGTGATGAAGTCCATCCCGACCTTTTCCCACTTCCATTCAGGCACTTTGAGAGGCTGCAACAATCCAACGGGTCGCTGATGCTTAGCTTTGACTCTCGCGCATATGTCACACTTAGCAACAAATGTGCCTATTTCTCGTTTCATGCCATGTCACCAGAATCTTGCCTTGACGTCTTGGTACATTTTGGTTCCTCCGGGATGGATGGAGTATGGAGTGTCATGAGCTTCTTGCAAGATCAAGTTCTTGAGCTCTTCTTTGTTGGGTACGCAGATGCGATTCCCGAACCATACGACTCCTTGTTCATCCACTGAGAATCCTGGGGCCTTGCCTGCCTTGATCTTCCTCTTGGTGCCTTCAATGCTCTCATGTCCCTTCCGAGTTTCCTTAATCCCATACATCAAGGTAGGCTTTGCTTCAAGGTTGGCATGGAATCCATGTGCAACCAGCTCGAAGCCAAAGCTTTCAAGTTCTTCATACAGGACGGGTAGCCTTTCCTTAATCATAACATTCAAGGAACAAGCCTTTGTACTTAAGGCGTCTGCTAAAACGTTAGCCTCTCTGGGGTGGTATTGAACACTGAGGTCATATTATTTGATCAACTCCAACCATCTTTTCTGCCTCATGTTCAATTCACTTTGGGTGAAAATATACTTGAAACTCTCATGGTCTGTGTATATCTCACATCGCTTCCTCGGAAAATATACTTTCAAGGCATGAACTACTACGACTGCCAACTCAAGATCATGAGTAGTGCAGTTCTCTTCATGAGGACGTAGTGTCTGGTTAGATATGCTACGACTCTGCCTTCTTGCATCAGAACACCTCCAAGCCCGGTTCTCGATTCATCACAATATATCACGGACTCCTTGTGAATATCGGGGGTGGCCAATACTGGGGCTATGGTTAATCTCTTCTTGAGCTCCTGGAAGGTTTCTTCACACTATGGCATCCACTCGAACTTGTGGTACTTCTTCAAAAGTTGAGTCATGGGTCGGGCCATGCTCGAGAACCCTTCGACGAACTTGCGGTAATATCCCGCGAGTACGAGGAAGCTCCTGACTTCCTTCATAGTGGTTGGGGATTGCCATTCAGTCATGGCTTCAACCTTGGCTGGATCCACCGACAATCCTTTTGCAGTCAACACATGACCCAAGAATCCAACTTCATGCAGCTAGAATTCACACTTGCTGAACCTGGCATAAAGCTGGTGCTCTCGAAGCTTGACTAGGACCAATCTCAAGTGTTGCTCATGCTCTTCCTCAGACTTGGAGAAGACGAGTATGTCATCAATGAAGATGACAACTTGTCCAAGTACTCCATGGAGACCTTTTTCATGAGGTACATGAAGTAGGCAGGGGCATTGGTCAACCCAAATGACCCGACCGTGTATTCATACAGGCCATACCGGGTTACAAATGCCGTGTTCGGAATATCTTGGGGCCTGATCTTCAACTGGTAGTACCCTGATCTGAGGTCGATCTTGGAAAACACCTTGGATCCGTTCAGCTGATCGAATAGGTCCTCAATGTTGGGGAGTGTTTACTTGTTCTTTATTGCGACTTCATTGAGAGAAAGTAATCGACTGTGATAGCCTGGCTTATTAGGACGATAGACTACTCATATCAATATGGAATTCCTTCTTTTCCGGGAGCCCATTCGGATAGAACTCCTAGGTTAAGCATGCTTGGCTTGGAGTAGTTCTAGGATGGGCGACCAATCGGGAAGTTAGTCCCAAGTGCGCATGAGTGAGGGCAAACTGCGCAAAAAAGACTAGTATTGAGATGTGAGGCCAGTCTAGATCCTGTCAGTAGTAACGACTACCGGTGAGTGTGTCTAGGGCATTACAAGTTGGTATCGGAGCCGACCCTTGCGGTTACCCGGATGTTTGCCGACAGGTGCGCGGTCATGTTTTTCACGAAGTTGGTGACCCGTCATGGCACACAGAAGGACACACGTATCGGATTGGAAGCACAAACGTTTGTGCCAAGAGGGGACGTTCCTGTGACCCGACGAGGATGTCGGTTCCTCTGAGTGGCGGTGTACGTGATAGCATGTCTGATTAGGATGATAGACTACTCATATCAATAAGGAATTCCTTCTTTTCCGGGATCCCATTCGAACATAACTCCTAGGTTAAGCATGCTGGCTTGGAGTAGTTCTAGGATGGGTGACTGACTAGGAAGTTAGTCCCGGGTGCGCATGAGTGAGGAAAAAGTGCGCAGAAAAGACTAGTATTGATTTGTGAGGCCACTCTAGATCTTGCCAGGAGTAACGACTACCGGCGGGTGTGTCTGGGGCGTTACATCGACACAGAGTCAGATAGTTCTTTCCCTCTTTGACACAAACAGAACAGGCGATCCCCAAGGTGAGGCACTAGGACGAATGAATCCTTTTCTGAGCTGCTCTGCCAGTTGCTTCTTCAATTCAGCCAACTCTTTGGATCTCATTTTATAGGGCTTCTTATATATGGGCCCTGGCCCAATGTTGCAATCAGGAGGCATTCCGGGCAGCTCATCAGGACATACATCCGGTTATTCACATGCCACCGACAATTGATCCAATTCAACTCCCGTGAGACAGTTAGCCTGAGGGGATCGAGTGGTTGTAGGGTTGGAAACATACTTGACTTCCACTCCTTGGCTATTGGTTATGGTAACGATCCTCTTGGCACAGTCTAAGAAGCCTTGGGTCTTGGTCAACCAATTCATGCCAAGGATGATGTCCAAGCCTGGTGAATCCAAAACTATAAGGTCTGCTAGGAAGTCTACCTCGTTGATGATGATCTCAACCCCTTTACATCGTATCTTGACTTCATAACTGAACCAGGGGTTTGTATCATCATATGACTTCCCAGGGGTGTGGGCTTCATACCACTCTCTAGTGGAAACTTCTGAGTGACGAAAGAATGCGAAGCCCCACAATCAAACAATATAGTTACTAGGGTTGAGTTGACGAAGTACCCGGTATGACGTCCGGGTCTTGGGCTTCCTATGAAGTGACGTGATTCGCACGACCCTTTCCATTGTTGGGCTGGTTGCGGAGAGCTGGGTTCCTTGGTGGCGCTCCACGGCTTTGACCTTGGTTTGGCGCATTGGGGCGCGGTGCATATGTGTAACAGCCCGGGGCCGACGCTCCAGAAGATTCCCCTTTTATTTCCATTCTCTTCTGTGTTTTGTTTGGTTGTTGCATTCATCATCACATCATTTGCATCATTTGCATGGCATTGTCACTTGTTTTCGAAAACTTGCACCCATTCGTAGTTGTCGGTTCCCTATGTTCGTGTCGTTGACCGTTTCGAGACCACCCACACACACGCGTGCCTGCGGCATCGATAAAAATATTGTTTTTAAAGTGCGTATAAAACTTTCTTGGATTGGGTCAGAAGTTGGCATGCGGTCATTTTTTATTGTAGGTAGACCGCCTGCCAAAATTTTGTCACGGTCAGAGGTCGTTTGGTACCCTAGCGGTTAAATATATAGCGACACTAGCCGGTCAAATTATCAAACATTTTTGGTTTATAAGACCCTCTGTCACAGAGAGGAGTGTTGCAAATATGCCCTAGAGGCAATAATAAATTGGTTATTATCATATTTCCTTGTTCATGATAATCGTTTATTATCCATGCTATAATTGTATTAATCGGAAACTCGGATACATGTGTGGATATATAGACAACACCATGTCCCTAGTATGCCTCTAATAGACTAGCTCATTGATCAAAGATGGCTATGGTTTCCTAGTCATGGACATGAGATGTCATTTGATAATGGGATCACATCATTAGCAGAATGATGTGATGGACAAGACCCAAACTACAAACGTAGCATATGATCGTGTCAGTTTATTGCTACTGTTTTCTACAAGTCAAGTATTTGTTCCTATGACCTTGAGATCATGCAACTCACTGACACCAGAGGAGTACCTTGTGTGTATGAAACGTCACAACGTAACTGGGTGACTATAAAGGTGCTCTACATGTATCTCTGATGGTGTCTGTTGGGTTGGCATGGATCAAGACTGGGATTTGTTACTCCATGTGACGGAGAGGTATCTTAGGGCCCACTCTGTAATACAAGATCACAATAAGCCTTGCAAGCAATGTGACTAAGTGTTAGCCATGGGATCTTGTATTACGGAATGAGTAAAGACACTTGCAGGTAACGAGGTTGAACTAGGTATGGGGATACCGACGATCGAATCTCGGGCAAGTAACATACCGAAGAACAAAGGGAACATCATACGGGATTAACTGAATTGTTGACATAGAGGTTCGACCGATAAAATCTTCGTAGAATATGTAGGAACCAATATGGGCATCCATGTCCCGCTACTGGTTATTGACCGTAGAGGTGTCTCGGTCATGTCTACATAGTTCTCGAACCCGCAGGGTCTACACACTTAAGGTTTGGTGACGTTTTGGTACTATAGAGTTATGCATGGTGGTGACTGAAGCTTGTTCGGAGTCCCAGATGAGACCCTGGACATCACAAGGAGCTCCGGAATGGTTCTGAGGTAAAAATTGTTATATAGGAAGGCCTATTTTGGTCGCCGGAAAAGTTTCGGGCTCTTCAGTAGTGTACCGGGAGTGCCGGTGGTGTACCGGGAGACCATCGGGAGGGGTATTTCGACCGAAGAGGCTACATGAGCTGTGGGAGAGTGAATACCAGCCCTTAGTCGGCTGGTGGAAGTCCCACATAAGGCCCATGCGGATGGGAAGAAAATCCCAAAGAGAAAAAGGTGGAAAAAGGCAAAAAGACAAAAATAAGGAGTCCTAGTCCTACTAGGATTGGAGGAGGATTCCTCCTCTCCTCCCACTTCGGCTGAAGCCTAGAGGGCTTGGCCCTTGAGCCAAGCCTCCTCCTCTTCCTCGTATATATACTAGAGGTTTTAGGATTTTTGCACTAGATTTTCAGCCACGTGCTACCCTCTCCTCTAGTGCATAGTTTCTCCTCTAGATCGGTTTTCTACCGTGCTTAGGCGAAGCCCTGCCGAAATAGCTCCACCACCATCGCCGCAACGTCGTCACGCTATAGGAGAACTCTTCTACCTGTCCACTCCCTCTTGCTGTACGTGTGCTGAACACGGAGGTGTCGTCCGTTCGGCGCTAGATCAGAAGGACCGTGATCAAGATTGCTAGATGGATCATGATGAGATCGCGGGACTGATCATGATGAGCTCACGGGACGGATCGTGATTGGATCACAGGATGGATCGTGATGAGATCATGGGAGGCTCGGCGATTTGGATCGCGAAGACGTTCGACTACACCAACCGCGTTTCTTAACGCTTCCCGCTTAGCGATCTACAAGGGTACGTAGATCCACTCTCCCTCTTGTAGATACTCATCACCATGGATAGATCTTGCGTGTGCGTAGGAAATTTTTCGTTTCCCATGCAACGTTCCCCAACAAGGAGCCCCATGGCGCTGCCGCACTGCTCCGTCCATCGCGACCCCGGCCGTGTCCTTGTCGTCCTTCAGCTCGTCGCATCCAGCGAGCTCCACTGTCGCCACAGTTTTGCTCAGCTGGCGCGCAGGTCCCGACTTCCTCCTCTGATCGCCCACGTCGAACGCAGCCACGAGGAGCACTTCTCTCGTCCAGCCGTCTCCTGCTCGACCCCATGCCCTGCTCCTTCCTCATCGAGACGACCACCGCTTCTGCCAGCAGCTCCGACGACCAGCAGGGTCCCGTCGGCCTTAACCGCACCGGCATGTTCCCTCTCCCTCTCATTTTCTCCCCACTATAGTCCTGGTTTTCTCTCTTACCCCATGTCTCTCTCTGACTTGGCAGCAGCAACCAATGGCCGCCGACGCCCCTGCTTCGCCCCAACTAAGGCCAGAACCAGCCGTTCCCGGCCTTCCCTCATCGGATACGGCCGCTCCCATGCCTTTCTCCGCCGCCCATCCATGCCCAGCATCGCGGCCCCTATGAATGAGCTTGTGCATCTCTCGTCTCTGTTCCCAAGTAGACAACGACCGTAGCCTCTTTGTTGACCGTGCCGCCAGATCAGCCTGCCTGGTGCAAGCCAGCGCCAGGCCACGCCAAGACCCAGCCGGCCCAACCTACTCATCCAGCAGGCCGATTTTGGCCCAATGTGAGCAGCCCCCCCAACTCTCACCCCTGTTCCGGATTCAGCCCGCATGTGATTTTTCCCTAGCGCTATGAATTTAATAATTATTGAGAAAAACTGTTTTATAGATTGCACCCCAAACTTCATGCATTTAATAACTTGAGAACCGTGCATAGGATGAAAATATTCTACATATGTAAAATGTTCACAATTTTGTGTAGATTCATAATATACAACATTCACACATGATAAAAATACTTAAACTTGTTGTTTGCATTAATTTGCATCAATGCCATGTTAAAAATGGTTTATTGCATAACTAAATAACCGTAGCTCCGTTTAAAATGTTCCATATATGAAACTTGTCTAGAAAAATGTGTAGAATCACATGGTGACATTTACTTTTCTGTTTAAAAAGTCTAAAATTGTGTTAGGACAGATCTGGACCAAATTCATAATATGCATGTGGGGTCATTTCGGAAATGTTATATGTTGCGTCCGGCCTCATTTACAATGCCTAGGTGATGTAGTTGTTTGTGCTTCACCTCTTGCCATGTCTAAAAACATTTATTATTGATGAGTACCTAAATGGGACTGAACTAAATAATTCGAACATGCAATTTCGTCAATATGCAAGTCATTGCGTATTGAACTTCATTTAATATGTAGGAGTTGTTTGTTGTTCTTGCCATGCCATGTCATGTGTTGCATATTAAACCAGACATGCGTCATATTTGTTTGCGCACCATGTCATGCATATGTTGTGTTGTTCCGTCTGTTGATTGTTTTTTCGGATTGTTCCTTCTCGATAGGGTTCTGAAAGCGTTCGAAGTGTGAGGATTCGTTCGACTACGTTGGCTCGTCTTCTTCATGGACTTGTTCTTCTTCCAAGTGGGATCTCAGGCAAGATGACACATTTCCCTGGATACAACTACTATAATTGCTATGCTAGTTGTCCCGTTTTTATCATTATGTCTCGCTACCTACCACTTGTTTGTCAAGCCTCCCAACATTGCCATGAAAAGCCACTAACCCCTCCACATCCCAACAAACCTTTATTTGGCTATGTTACCGCTTGCTCAGCCCTTCTTATAGCGTTTCTAGCTGCAGGTGCAATTGCTTCCATGTGACAACGTGGACATTTTGATATCACAACATTATTGCTATTTAATTCAATGCACATATATAATTGGTAAAAGGTGGAAGGCTTGTCCTTTTGCTCTGTGTTTTGTTCCACTCTTGCCATCCAAATTACTTGTGTACCGGTGTTATGGTCCATAATTGGGCGCTCTAACATGCTCGGGGTTGTTATGGGGACCCCTTTATTTTCATTGTCGGATAAAACTCGTCTGGCAAGGCCCAACATTGGTTTTACTATTTTCCTAATAACTAAAATTGCATAGGGACCCACCGGCACCCACGGATCTTTAATCAACAACCCGGGCCAGTGATCCTCGTGAGTGTTGGTTCACTTACCAACAAGTCGGCGGTGCCACCTCAGGGCAAATCGAGGCATTTTCAGGCTACCGTCTACTTCGCATAGATGGATGATTCCCGTGGATAGAGAGCGCATGGCTCTAGATGCGGATCTGGCTCACCGGGAGGCCTTGCTGGATTTGTTTTACCTTTCTCGAATGTCTTGCGCGTGGGATTTTCATGACACTTTGGGCTATCTTGAAGTTGAGATTTTCCATCGGGATTCCGCAAATACTACGGGTGATTCCGCGGTTGAGGAATTCCAACACGGCATGTGGTTAATTTGTGATGGATTAGTTGGAGCACCCCTGCACGGTTAAATCTTTCAGAAAGTCGTGTCCACGACTATGTGGCAAACTTGGAAACTTTGTTTGACACCCAGTCATAGCAAACTTGAATTAAAATCTAATAAAATACACCAACTGTGTGCGTAACCGTGACTGTCTCTTCTCGTGAGTCCTTATCCGAGAGAGAACACGCTGGGGTTATATTTGGCGTAAGTAGGTGTTCAAGATCACTTAGTGATCATTGCTAGTCACGTCCGTTATTCTTAGACCACCATTCTTTACTTTCTATATTCATAAGTTAGCCACTCAAATAAATGTTTAGTCGTTTGCTGCAGCCTCATCACTTAACCATATCTCAGGTATTAAGCTTTGCTAGTCTTGATACCCTTGGAATTATGACTTTTCTATGCTCTGGTGAGGAATTATGACTTCAGAATTTTGATTCTACCCTCCTCTCACTCAAAAACTTTTTAGGATCACCTGGATATTTTGAAATCTATATGATGCTGATGTGACGGAGTTCTGTACTTGGTGCCTCCTGTTATCGAGGAGTAGAGCTCCAAGGGATTCTTGACACATCGTTATCGTTTAGTTTCCTTAGTATCTCAGGACAAAGTATGTTCGAAATTACTTAAATACTTTTCATGGAGAAATAAGGTCGGAGTCACCCAGTACTTGGGAGGCGTACGGGGTACTGCCATGTTTGGTATCGTTGTGTTTTCAAGGGTCCGAGATAGATGGAGTTTCGAACCCTCTGGTTATGTGTTGATGGATGGATATAGTTGGAGTGTAGGGCTTGTTAGTTGTGTGAGATATTTTTCCTCCCTATATCCCCAACAGCCGATTGCATGACCAAGAAAGTTCCAAGAGTTCTTCTCAAGTAGTTACCTAGGTTATTTTCCAATAGATCATGATGTGAGGTTGGGGTTCAACATCTAGTGGATTCGTTTGTTCACGGTCTTTCTTACAAAGGACAGTCTCGATATATGTCATTAGATATGCTTCGCAAGACTTGTAGATCGCTACGCCTAGGGATCATATTCGAGCGTCATTTCGACATGACAATCCAATGTACGATCGAGCCTGTGCGAACCTTACCACAAAAATATCGAGCAGAATCTCTGTTATGTATTTGTTCTGGCTTGTTTCGCAAGCTTCATCCTTTTTTTTGTTTTTTAATATGGTAATTCATGGTGCTTTGATGTCAACTGGTGATCTCATATCATTCCTAAGAAGTGTTCTCATATTTCTGTGGGATTGCTAATTCTTGTGCTCAATCAAGTTATCATATCAATTCTTTTCCTACCAGTGTGCTTCTCTTCAGGATAATTCTATCCTCTTCAATATTTGCAAGATCAATCCTATTATTTCCTTTCGAAGTTCGTCTCATCTGTCCCAAGTTTTCTTTGTTTTTTCCCACCCTCCCGCCCTTTTTCTTCAATGATTAAATTCTCATCCAAGTGTCTTTTCTACTCATGTCATGCTTCCTTTATCATTTCTTCCGTATTGTCTCCGGTGATTCAGCGTGAAGAGTCTCAGGAATATCAAATTCAAGACCTTTCCTCATATTCTTTGTTCTTTTTATTATTATTCTCCGGTGGATTAATTCAAGCTCTCGGTGTTCATCATATCCTTTCTCATTCTTTCAATGGTTTCCATGTTGGGAATTCTTAGTCAAGCCTCTCTAGGTTTTCATACTCCGTGTTCTTTTCCAAGTGTTGAAGATATCTCAGAATATTCATGTGTCCATTCAAATCCTTTCAATTATTTCGAGGTTCTATCCTCATCAAGTTTCATTTCTACTGGTGCAATCTCTCTTTGTAACCAATTGTCAACGGTGGTTTCTTTTGAGTCGGCCCATAACCCACAGGTTCTTCCCTAGGATCTTACCTGGCTCTTGTAACCTTTTCGGAGATGTTCTCAAGTTCTCTTCTAATATGATGTAATAATGAATTTCATCAGTGATATGCCTTCTCCAAGATCGCTTCTAGATCATTTTCATTGTTGGCTCAACCTTCTTTATTCATTATCCCGGAGTGTCTCAACAATTCATGGTGTTGCTTCTCGTCATTATTCTCAATATTGAAGACCGAAGGAGAGTTTCTCTTAATATTAGTCCATTCTCTTGAAGAATTATCATCTCATCTTGATGCTTTCCTCTCAATTGTTTCTATTCATGAGAAATTTCTCCCATATCTATCCGGTGCATTTTAGAATTGTTTTTTCTTTCTCGATCCTCCGAAGGCCATCATTGAGAAGATTTATTCGTTTTCAGCTTTCAGCTTTCGTTCTCAAATTTTTCTCAAGTGTTGTTCCTTCATTCATATCTCAATTATTCCGGTGCTTCATTCAAGTTTTCTATTAGGTGGATCATGCTCTCTTCGTTCTCATGTTATAACATTCATTTGTACTATCCTCTTTAGTTTCTAATTCTTACCGGTGTTCTCGTGCAAGACTTCTTCAAGTTGTGATCTCTCTCTCTCTTTCTCTTCAATTCTTTGCAACAAGAATAAGTGCTATGCTAAATCCATTCCTTGTCATCAATTTAACTTGATGAAGGATAAGCATAACATAATCCTGAGACTAGTTTCATCAAGGTGATTTCAATCATTCTTTCGGAGTGTTCATGTCATCAAATTCTTGGTTATAAGTTGTGCATTTTTTTTCTAGTGTTCCATGTTTTTTTCTCAAGCATTTCTTCGCGAAGCTTCATATAAATCTTTGCAACATCATAATCTATCATTTTCAACCGCATTCTTTTGATCGTCCATTCATTCCGGAGTTCATCCTGATGCTTCTTCATGGTGATTTGTTAAGGATGTAATTCTTCTCGAAGTGTTCTTCAAGATTCTTGTTGGAGGGGCTCAAGTGTTCTTTATCTTGGATTTGTAGGTTCCATTCCTTATCCATTGTTTTTTGAGATTGTATTATTAAATTCTTCATTATGAGGAGTCTTGAAGGAAAATTGTCAAGAGTAAGATAAGTAAACCCATATTGTATTCTTAGTGTTATCTTGGGTTGGATTTCACCTAAACCATTTCCTAAGGATTGTTGCTATCATGGTGTCATATATGATCCAAGTTTTCTCCCTTCTTGTTTGTGAAAGAAGCTTTTCATCTCTTTTGCTCCCAAGCAATCCTTGTTTTGTCAGTGGCTGGTTATGACCTCATAATTTTGAGATGAGTTCCACAAGCCCACAACAAGCTTATTCTTCTCATTGTTGGGTTTTCAACAACTCCGTTCAATCTATGATTTTCAATTCGATGGTGGTAGAAGTTGTCAGCTCTTCTCCATCCTCTTCTCTCCAATAATATAGCTTCTATTCTATTGTTCCGGAGGCATTGTATTGTTGCTCTCTTCAACTCATCATCTTGCTTTGTCAAGATCATGTTCTTTCTTTGCTTATTTATTTAACCGAAGTGTTGTGCCCTATTTCCATGTTCTTTCCATCTTATCAAGTTTTGCTTCTCTATCCTACCGAAGTGCTACCAAAATTTCTTGTGAATTCTTGCTTGTTCCACATGTCATTCTTCTTCTCGTTGAAACCTTCAATGGTCATTGGTTTCACTCGTTTGTTTGAGAAGCAACTAAGTTTTACTTCTTGCTCTTTCTATTCACCTTCTTATTCTTAGATCTCGGGACGAGATCCTCGTGTAGAGGAGGAGAGTTGTAACAGCCCGGGACCGACACTCCAAAAGATTCCCCTTTTGCTTCTATTCTCGCCTGTGTTTCATTTGGTTGTTGCTTTCATCATCACATCATTCGCCTCATCTGCATGGCATCGTCACTCATTTTTTAAAACTTGCACCCATTCGTAGTTGCCGGTTCTCTCCGTTCATGTCGTTGACCGTTTCGAGACCAACCACACACGCACGCAACCACGACATCGATAAAAATATTGTTTTTGAAGTGCGTATAAAACTTTCTCGGATTGGGTCAGAAGTTGGCATGCGGTCCTGTTTTATTGTAGGTAGACCGCCTGCCAAAATTTTGTCGTGGTCAGAGGTCGTTTGGTACCCCAGTGGTTAAATATATAGTGACACTAGCCGGTCAAATTATCAGATGATTTCGGTTTATAAAACCCTCTGACATGGGCTGCCACTTCCCTCTCTTCTTGTCCCAACCACTCTACACATCCCACTAGACCCACCTAGCCAACCCCTCGATTTCGGACTACCCGATCGAGATCTGACAGTCCAGAGACAGATGAAATCAGCTAACCCTTGGACCCTGCTATAAATAGATGCCAAATCCTAAAACCTAGGGAGCTTTTCCCATCATCAGCCACCGCGCCCTCCTTAGTTTCCATGCGCAGCCAACCACAGCCATCACCACCTCTCCTCGATCTACATCCAGCCAGATCCAGCCAACCAACCCTCTCCGGACCGTCGGATCCGTGATCCAACAGCCCAGGCAGGCCCCAGCACCCATGCCGCAGCCTCCTCGGTCCAATCTGGATCGGGAGATAAGCCCCATGATGCTGCTGCCCTGTTCCGTCTATCGTGACCCTGACCGCGTCCTCGTCATCCTTCAGCTCGTTGCATCTGGCGAGCTCCACCGTCGCCAAAGTGTCACTAAGCCGCCCCGTAGGTCCCGACTTCCTCCGCTACTCGCCCACGTCGAACACACCCAGGAGGAGCGCTTCACTCGCCCTGCCGTCTCCTGCTCAACCCCATGCCAGGTCCTTCCTCACAGAGATGACCACCGCTTCCGCCAGTAGCTCCGGCGACCAACAGAGTCCCGTTGGACTCAATCCCGCCAGCATGTTCCCTCTCCCTCTCATTTTCTCTCCACTATAGTCCTCATTTTCTCGCGCACCCCATGTCTCTCTCTGACTTGGTAGCAGCAACCCATGGCCACCGACGCCCCTAGTTCGCCTCAACTCAGGAAAGAACCAGCCGTCCCCGACCTTCCCTCGTCGGATCCGGCTACTCCCGCGCAATTCTGTGCCGCCCGTCCATGCCCAACACCTATTCGCAAGCAGACAACGACTGCAACGTCTTTGTTGACCGTGCCACCAGATTAGCCTGCCTGGTGCAAGCTAGCGCCAGGCCTCACCAAGACCCAGCCGGCCCAGCCCGCTCATCCAGCAGGCCGATTTTGGCCCAATGTGAGCAGCCCCTCCACCCCCCGCACTCGCCCCTGTACTAGATTTAGCCCGCATGCGTTTTTTTCCTAGCGCTGCAAATTTAATAATTATTGAGAAAAACTGTTTTACAGATTGCACCCCAAACTTCATGCATTTAATAACTTGAGAACCATGCATCGGATGAAAATACTCGAGATATGTAAAATGTTCACAATTTTGTGTAGATTCATAATATCCAACTTTCACACATCGTAAAAATACTTAAACTTGCTGTTTTTGTTAATTTGCATCAATGTCATGTTAAAAATTGTTTATTGCATAAGTAAATAACCGTAGCTCCGTTTAAAATGTTCCATATATGAAACTTGTCTAAAAAACGTGTAGAATCACATGGTGACATTTATTTTGCTGTTTAACAACTCTAAAATTATATTAGGACAGATCTGCACAAAATTCAAAATATGCATGCGGGGTCGTTTCGGAAATGCTATATGTTGCTTCCGGCCTCAATTACAATGCCTAGGTAATGTAGTTGTTTGTGCTTCACCTCTTGCCATGTCTAACAACATTTAATATTGGTGAGTACCTAAACGGGAGTGAACTAAATAATTCGAACATGGAGTTTCGTCAATATGCAACGAGTTGCATATTGAACTTCATTTAATACATAGGAGTTGTTTGTTGTTCTTGCCATGCCATGCCATGTGTTGCATATTAAACCGGACAGGCATCATATTTGTTTGTGCACCATGTCATGCATATGGTGTGGTATTCCATGTGTTGATTGTTGTTTTGGATTGTTCCTTCTCGATAGAGTTCCGAAAGCGTTCGGAGTGTCAGGATTCGTTCGACTACGTTGGCTCGTCTTCTTCATGGACTCGTTCTTCTTCCAAGCGGGATCTCAGGCTACGTGACTGGATGTGGGCAGAAGTGTTCCTGCGGGTGCCTGCCTATGCATGGGGGGCTCTAGGGGTTTTATAGGTCAACCCCCAGCCTTATAGTATCTCTAAAGTACTGGTTGGGGAGACCCAGGTGGAGCCTCCTCGGCTGGCCAGGGGGACCGCTCGCTAGGCCGTGTTGTCGTCTATAGGGCCCGCTGGCTATGCGGTTCCATCGCCCACTAAGGCTTGCCAGCCGGCTCCTTCATTGGCCTGCGCCCTCCTACCGCGGTACCGGTCGCCTCAAGTCGTGTCGCTTAGCGCCAGCCGGTCGTTGTCTCCGGTATAGCCGGTAGTGCTGTAGCCACGTGGGCCAGGTAATGGAGTAGGTCAAGGCATGCCAGCATTGTTGCCCTGGTCGGTCGCGGTCAGCCAAAGTCAGCAGTATGACCGGTTGGACTGTAGCCATGCACACCCGCACGTCAACGGTCACTGTGGCCACTCCAGGGTCTGTCGTAGGGGTCTTGTCTTCTTGTTGTAATTGCACGCAAAAGGAAGGGATGGGAGCTGGTCCGCTCGAAGGTTAGTGGAAGAGTCAACCTACCGGCAGCCGGCCGACTCCCTGACTAGCCAGCCATGAGCTAGCCGGCAATGAGCCTGCCGGTCATCCGCGAACCAGCCTTGAGGCAACCGGTAGCCCACCAGTCGGTCGTTGCCCAGCCAGCCACGGACCAGCCGGCGACATGTTTTTTCTTGAAACGGGGGGAGAACCCCCTTGCTTTGGCCTACCTAGGGGTAATAACCCAGTTAGTAGTCCCCGAAGCCGACGGGCCTCACGTCTGCCCGATGAGGGGGAGCCGGGGGCTTCCTCTAGGCGGCGCTCATGTCGTGTACGGAGCCGAACGGCCGATCGACCTAGCGGTCGCCCCTGATTCCTCGGGTTCTATCGCGCCGCACCGGGTCCCACACCGGCACACGGTGTGCCATGCGGGATGTAATGATGCCATGGGGCTCTCACCCGTGGGCAGACGGGACGTCGCCCTGGGCCTAGCCCGCTAGGCTATGGGCGTAGCCAAATAGGCCTCGGGCCGTAGGCCGATATCTTCTGCGCCCCGATCACAATGGTCCCGGGTATCCCCGGGGAGTGGGCACAGTTAATCCCCGCTTCCATCGGGGTCACCCCCTTATTTAAAAGGGAAGGGCAAGGGACGGATGCAGTTTCGCTCCTCTCACCTCCTCTGCCTTCTTCCTCTTTGCCTCCCCTGCTCGTCTCGGGCCGCCGCTCCGTCCGCTCGCCACCCTGCGTCGCCCCGCTATAGCGATGGCCGACGGCCCTTCGGGTAGGTGGGGAGGCTCCGTTGTTATGGCGAACAACATTGTAGGGCTCCATCGCGCTCGGATGCTGCCGCCGGTGGAGCGCGTGATCGCTTGTGTGGGGACCCTGACTCATAAGTCGTGATCACTGAATGCACGTGTATAGTGATCCTAGAGATCAATGCTCACTGAAAACACAAAAGCTGAATAACAAGAGTCATACATCCACTTTTAGCGTCTTACACAAATAAAGACTATGGAGGTCGAGTCTTACATAGATAGGGCCACAAGGGCCAAACACTTAAACTCAACAAGCAGCGGAAATCTTGATTGAAAGCGTGAACCCATGCCATCTGCCTTAAACCTACACGCTTTCTAACTGGGAAGCGTCCTAGTTCGCATGTTCATCACCAACGAACTCTTCAACGTACTCCTATTCTTCCATGCCTGGCCTATTAAATAACCAGTGGCAAACCAATGAGTACTTTGAATGAACTCGCAAGGAACCCAAGTTGTGGAACAAGGTAATAATGGTGCATGACATAGCACTAAGTAGGCAATTTTCCGAAAAGCGAATTTTGAATGCAACGACATGATCAGGTAACTAAGTAAGCATGCATCAACAGTTGCCAGATATCCATATGAACAAGTTACATATATCATCATAAGATGGGGTTGAAAATCTCATCTTCATCCATCACATCAAGTCATCTGACTTGTCTCAAGTGTCACCTCTGTGTGATCCACCCGTGCACACACCAAGTTTAGTAAACATTTGGATGTAGCACAAGAGCGGTCATCCAACTATCCTTGACGGTGGACATGGCTATTCGAATAGTTTTACCTTATGTAGAGGTTGAACAATTTACCCACAAGACTCGGGGAACTTCCGTGTCATCCACGACTCGCGTATATAACATACCCGAGGTAAGCACCCGAACAATGCCTTTCCCCTGGCGATACTAAACAAAGAGTCCACTCGATTGGTACCGAGCCCACATGATATACATCACTTGTAACATCCATGCAGGGACCAACGGTGTGCTCGATGCCTATGAAGACAGTGCATGATCGTCCATACCGGCATGACCCCATATCGGGAGTGACCATGCCACTCCCGCCATTAGTAGTGTGGGATCCTTGCCAGTACCCACCATAGTAATCAACAGAGCCCCATCCCATAATGGGTATCGTGGTTGCACATGTAAGGTTGGAGTAATGGTCACAACTTACACCAACCATTTTTGAAAAACAAACCCTCAATTTGTTCCAGCACACCACTCCTTTCTCAAGTGGTCACCCAACTCATCATCATCTCCCTCGGGCATTAGTGGCACCTGATGGGGTTTTCGAAAAGTCTTTCGAATCATCTCTTTAGTTCCACCACCGTGCATAAATCCCAAACCCACTTGTGTAGCATCTACTAACATCCTATCTACACCCACCCACATATCCCTCATAAGGTGGTAGGGTCATGCACGATGCAAGTGTCAATGGTAAAAGTATCGGGAACAACCCACCAAAGTGGTCACAACTCCACATGCTCAAAATGATGAAAGTAAAGTGCTACATGACATGCAATAAAAACGGTTTCTTAACATGGTCAAAGGGATGCTTGCCTGGCTCAACAAAGTCTTTGGGGTCTTCAAAGTCTTCGGGTCCAACTCCCTCGTCGATAGCGCAATCTATCGTCGCGATAAATAGCGATAAACATAAGCATCACCAAAAAACAGAGCACACAATCTACTATTAAAAATGCTAACCTATTCTGATAAATACTAAAAACTATAATAAAAATATTTTCTTAAGATTTTTCTATGAAAAATATTTTTGGAAAACTATTTAACAGAGGCAAAAAGGTGCCTAAAACAGGTTTTAAATTAAATCGGTGCATAAAAAGTTTTCAACATTTTTCACAAATGGCACTATTAAATTCTATGGAATATTCTTATTTTAGGTGGAAAAATTATTTTCATTGGATTTATTTTCTGGTTTGTGGGATTTCTGGAAAGCAGGGGGAAAAGGAAAAGGAAAAATGGCACTATGCCTTTTGGGGCCGAAAGCGTTGCGGCCGAGCCGGCCCAAAGGGGAACCGGCCCAGGGCGAAGTGGTGCGCGCGACATGTTTATTTTTAAACCTGCCCACGGGCCCAACCTGGCAGCAAGAGAGGGGAGGGTGAGGGAATGGTAGGTGGGCTCCACCAGTCATCCCTCACCTCGCGACAGGGGCAGAGAGGAGCTCACTGGCAGGGGCCCCGGCCACGATGACATAAGCGGAGGGCATCGAAGTGCTCAGGGTCGTCCCACACGTCGGTGCATGGTCGAGGCGGTCGCCGGAGTTGAGGGAATCGCTGGCGAGGGGGAACCCGCATGACGGGGGGTTTCGTCTCGGGTTCGAGCTCCCGGCCATGGAAACGAGGGGGGCTGGGCACATGAGAGCGACTGAGGGGAGGAGGGAGAGATAGGGGAGGAGGGGGGGGGGGCTCGGGAGAGGTCTTCTATAGCCTGGCGCTAGTGCACCATGGTCACAGTCGCCGGGGTTTGCTGGCATGGGCAAGAGGGGCCACGGGGGAGACATGGGTGTGTCTGCTGCCTTCTTGGGGTAGGTCCACGAGCCAGGGAAGGAGAGAGGGAGAGGGGGACGCGCACGCGTGCTAGCCCCATGGTTGGCCGACTCGGGTGGCCGCGGCACGCTTTAGGGGGGTAGAGGAGGGAGAGAGAGGAGGGGGAAGGGGCGGCATGTTGCGGACGCTAAGGCCCCCCGACAGGCGTGCTGGGGAGGCCCGAGGTGGTCGGGTGGCACTGGACAGGGGCGGCTACAGTGCTCTGGTGCACTGTAGCATGCTCTAGAGCGCCCATTTTGCGTGCCATGGCATAAACAATGCCCACCATCATGTCCTCTAGTGTCTTGGGGGTTCTAGAGATGCTCATGAGCTAGGAGGAGCTAGCGGATAGGTAATGGTGAAGAAATGGAGTAGGGGAGAGGTAGAAATGTTGCTGCCATTGTTGTCTAGGGGTCAAAATGTGGGGTTTCCCCACTTACCCAATGAACCTTGGCTAGAGAAAATTACTGGAGGTGACAAGCAAAACTAGATAGCTGTGGTAAAAATTTGGATGCAAGGGAAAGAGTGGAGGTGGTGAAAATAGTAACTTTACCATTTCACTAGAAGGTGTTCGATGGATGTTTGGTCAAGTTAAACTTACCCACTTACTGTGATATTTAATAGGATCAAATGGTGGGTAAAAATGAGATGGATCACCAGATTTGAGTTCAAATGAGCAAAGTTGACAATAGAAACTTTGTGAACCCTAGAAACTAACAGAATCAGGTTTCTCTAGATCGAATTATGCTAAGATAATACCCTTGATGCACCACTTAGTGTAGCATCATTATTTGGTGATTAGAACATGTCCACAAAGTTTGAGGTCAAGGGAAGAAACTTCACAATGTAAACTTGCTCAAATTTGAATCTGGATAGGGAGGGTTTTGGGATGGTTTGATGACTCAAATCAACTAGGATTGATATTAAACTTGGCAAGATCGTCACCTATGATAGTGTTGACTTGCTGGAATTTTCCTGGAATTTATTGAGAATATTTCTTATAGAGATATTGCAAAAGCTTGATTTGGACAGAAAGGGTTTTGAGGGGTTTTGCCCAATATTTTGAACATGACCATGTGTTGAAACTCATAATATGGAAAATGTATGTCCACTAAGTTTCCGTAAATTTTCTGAAATATTTTGAAAGCATTTAAATAATTTTTCCCTATGAAAAACCACTTCTGGTCTTAAGAAAAAGCCTTTAAAAAATATATTTAAATAATCTTTAAAATTAATATTTGGTGGTTTTGGGAAGTCATAAATATACTAAATTTGAAGTAAAGCCTTTGGGGATGAAGTATTCACCCAATTTAAGGACTTGCCATGGAAACCTCATATCAAGGGTTTTTGAAAACCTAATTTGAATAAATCCTTTTTGGTCAAAATAAAATTTGATAAAAATAGTTTTGGGCACTATTCACACGGCATGATCATTGGGCAAGAAATTTGGGTCAAGGAAGATGAATATGGAGAGGGATAGAATCTAAGAGTTCCATACACAACAACCTCACAAGCAAGCAAGCTACAATTCAAACAAGCAACAAGCACTGAAAAAGTTTTAATTGGCTCCAAATTTTATAAATCCAAGCATAACAAGGTGATAAAAACACAGGATGTGACAAACCTACCCCCCTTACAAGAATCTCGTCCGTGAAATTCCTAGAGGAAGCGCTAAGAAGATAAGGGAACTCAGATCTAAGATAGTCTTCATGCTCCCAGGTTTCTTCAGCCAGAGAGTGGTTGCTCCATTGGACCTTGAAGTACTTGATGGTGCGGCTTCGGGTGCAATGTTCTGCCTCATCCATAATGCAAACTAGCCTCTCACGATAAGTGAGGTCTGGCTGAAGATCAATGGCTTGATGGTCGATGTCCTTGTAGAGGTCGGGGCGGTTGGGAACTTGCACACACTTCCGGAGTTGTGATACATGAAAGAGGTTGTGCACATCCGATAGCTCGGAAGGTATCTCTAGGTGATAGGCAACTTCTCCTTGCTTGTCAGTGGTCTTGAAGGGGCCGATGAACCTTGGTGCAAGTTTTCCTTTGACATGGAATCACTTGGTTCCCTTGAGAGGCATGACACGGAGATAGACATGGTCTCCAACACGGAAACTCAAGTCTCGACGGTGATAGTCAGCATAGCTCTTCTGCCTAGTCTTGGCGGTCTTGAGTCGTTCTCGGACGAGTTGAACTTGCTCTTCTGCTTCGCGGAGGATATCTGGGCCAAAGACTAGTCCTTCTTCGGTTTCCGACCAATTGAGGGGAGTACGGAGCTTGCGTCCATACAACACCTCAAATGGTTCAATCTAAAGACTCGTCTGGTAGCTGTTGTTGTAGGAGAACTCAACAAACAGTAGGCAATCTTCCCACTTGGCTCCATAAGCCAAGATACAAGCGCGGAGCATATCTTCGAGTATTTGATTTACTCGTTCGGTCTGTCCACCGGTCTAAGGATGAAAAGCAGTGCTGAAAGAGAGCCTGGTTCACAAGGCTTCTTGGAACCTATTCCAGAACCTTGAGGTGAACTGGGTGCCTCGGTCCAATACAATCTCCTCGGGAACTCCATGGAAGCTTACAATTTGGTTGATGTAGAGGTTGGCCAATTGGTTCCCATTGTAGGTTGTCTTAACGGGGATGAAGTGGGCTACTTTGGTCAGGTGATCGATAATGACACAAATGGAATTATGTCCCTTACTTGACCTTGGTAAACCGGTGATGAAATCCATCCTGACTTTGTCTGACTTCCATTCAGGCACTTTGAGAGGTTGTAATAGCCCAACGGGCCGCTAGTGCTCAGCCTTGACTCTCTAGCATATATAACACTTGGTGACAAAGGTGCCTATCTCCCGTTTCATGCCATGCCACCAGAATCTTGCCTTGAGGTCTTGGTACATCTTGGTTCCTCCAAGATGGATGGAGTATGGAGTGTCACAAGCTTCTTGCAAGTTCAAGTTCTTGAGCTCCTCTTTGTTGGGTACGTAGATGTGATTCCCGAACCATGCAACTTCTTGTTCATCCACTGAGAATCTTGGGGCCTTGCCTGCCTTGATCTTCCTCTTGAGGCCTTCAATGCTCTCATGACCCTTCTCAGCTTCCTTGATATCATCCATCAAGGTAGGCTTTGACTTGAGGCTGCCGAGGAATCCAGGTGCAACTAGTTCCAAGCCAAAGCTTTCAAGCTCTTCATACAGGGCGGGTAGCCTTTCCTTAATCATGGCATTCAAGGAACATGTCTGTCTGCTTAAGGCGTCTGCTACCACGTTGGCCTATCCGGGGTGGTACTGAACACTAAGTTGTAATCCTTGATAAACTCCAACCATTTTCGCTGCCTCATGTTCAATTCCCATTGGGTGAAAATATACTTCAAACTCTTGTGGTCTATGTATATCTCACATCGCTTCCCGAGAAGGTAAGGTCGCCATGTTTTCAAGGCATGAACCACGGCTGCCAACTCAAGATCATGAGTTGCGTAGTTCTATTCATGAGGTTGTAGCTGCCTGGATAGATATGCTATAACTCTGCCTTCTTCCATCAAAACACATCCAAGCCCAGTTCTCGATGCATCACAATATATCACAAACTCCTTGTGATTATCGGGGGTGGCCAAAACTGGGGCTATGGTCAATCTCTTCTTGAGCTCCTACAAGCTTTCCTCGCACTTAGCAGTCCATTCAAACTTCTTGTCATTCTTCAAGAGATGGGTCATGGGTTGGGCAATGCTTGAGAATCCTTCGATGAACTTGCGTTAATAACCCGTGAGTCCGAGGAAGATCTTGACTTCCTTCATGGTGGTTGGGGATTGTCATTCAATCACGGCTTCAATCTTGGCAGGATCCAGTGATAATCCTTCTAGAGTCAGCACATGACCCAAGAATCCAACTTCATACAGCCAGAATTCACACTTGCTGAACTTGGCATAAAGCTAGTGCTCTCGAAGCTTCTCTAAGACCAATCTCAAGTGTTCCTCAAGCTCTTCTTCAGACTTGGAGAAGACGAGTATGTCATCAATGAAGATGACAACAAACTTGTCCAAGTACTCCATGAAGACTTTATTCATGAGATACATGAAGTAGGCAGGGGCATTGGTTAACCCAAATGACATGACCGTGTATTCATATAGGCCATACCGAGTTACGAATGTCGTCTTCAGAATGTTTTGGGGTCTGATCTTCAGCTGATAGTACCTACACCTGAGGTCGATCTTGGATAACACCTTGGCCCCGTTCAGCTGATCAAACATGTCTTCAATCTTGGGGAGTGGGTACTTGTTCTTTATTGCGACTTCACTGAGAGATCGGTAATCGACACAGAGTCTGATATTTTCGTCCCTCTTTAACACAAATAGAACAGGTGATCCCCAAGGAGAGGCACTAGGGCGAGTGAACCCTTTTCTGAGCTGCTCTACCAGTTGCTTCTTCAATTCAGCCAACTCTTCGGATCCCATCCTATAGGGATTCTTATAGATGGGCCTTGATCCAGGCATAACCTCAATGATGAACTCAATGTCACGGTCAGGAGGCATTCCGGGCAGCTCATCAGGAAATACATCCGGGTATTCACATACCACTAGCACTTGATCCAACTCAACTCCCGACAGACAATTAAGCTGAGGGGCTTGAGTGGAGGCAGTGTTGGGAACATACTTGACTTCCACTCCTTGGCTATTGGTCATGGTGACAATCCTCTTAGCACAGTCTAACAAGACTTGGTGCTTGGTTAATAAGTCCATGCCTAGGATCACATTCAAGCCTTGTGACTTCAGGACGATAAGGTCTGCTAGGAAATTTTCCCCATTGTTGTTAATGTCAACTCCCTTACAACCTATCTCAGACTTCCTAACTCATCCCGGGGTTTGTATCAACATACGTCTACCCAGGGGTGTACGCTTCATGAAACTCTCTAGTGCAAACTTTTGGGTGACAAAAGAATGCGAAGCTCCACAATCAAACAATACTGTTGCTAGGGTTGAGTTGACGTGGAACGTACCCAGTATGACGTCTGGTTCTTCCTGAGCTTCCTCCGTGGTGACGTGATTCACACGACCCTTGCCATTGTTGGGCTGGTTGCGAGGAGCGGGGTTCCTTGGGGGTGCTCCACGGCCTTGACCTTGGTTTGGCGCATTGGGACGCGGTGCATCTAGCTTCTTGTTGGGACACCACCTAGAGATGTGTCCTAGCTGACCACATCCAAAACAAGCGACTTGCCCAGGGTTGTTGTTGTAGTTTCTGCCACCGTTGTTGTTATTGGGGTTGTTGTGAGCTGTCCTGGGACTGGCATATTGCTGAGGCTGGTAGCTCGGATGAGCTGCAGGAGGTCTAGCAAGCTGTGGCTGATAGGTCGGCTTGGTTGGGGCTGGCTGCCATGGGTGAGGCTTCTGATTGCTGGAGCTACCCTTGCTAATCAGCTTGCGCTTGCGAGTGTCGTCTTTGGCATGACGCTTGTCTTCCAGCATGAGGGCCTTGTTCACCAGGTCGAAGAAGGTATGACAGTCGCAGACGATGAGCTAATACTGTAGGGTGTGTTGAAGTCCTTCCATGAAGTGTTCCTTCTTGGCAGCCTCCGTGTTGTCATCTTCAGGTGCATACCTTGATAGTAGGTTGAACTTCTGTAGGTACTCCTTGACATAGCCACTTCCTTGCTTCAGCGCTCGGAATTCTCTCTTCTTGATAGCCATGATCCCAGAAGGAATATGGGCAGTGCGGAATCCTTCCTTGAAGTCAATCCAAGTGATCACACGCTCACCTTGCATGGCCTTGAATCCATCCCACAAATCTCGGGAGGTTCCTTCGAGGCAATGAGAGGCAGCCGGCATGCAGCCAAGCGGCCGGGACCTCCCGTCGAGAGAAGAGGCCGGCTTAGGGGGAGCCGGCGGCCCAACCACCGGCTCGCAAGTGGGTGAATGCGGTCGCGACGAAGCCGCCGGCGGAGGCCAAGCAAGCCCTTCCCATTGTCGTCGGATAAGTGTTCTGACTTTTGTGGGTTTCGTTTTTCTTTGTATGTCATGTGGCGACCAACAACTGAATGTTTACTTGGTCTAGGAACCCCATCAAGCTCCACGATCTAGAGTCGACAGCCGGCCCGGTGGAGGCTGCCAGCTAGCTGGCTCAGGAGCATTTAGCCAGGCTACGTGAGGAGAAGAGGAGGCTCGCGGATCTACTAGCCTTGAAGTCGGGAGCCAGGGGTGGACCGTCGTGCTCTAGGGCCTCGAGCGACGGGAGGCGGAGGAGGTCTGCGGACACCACCTAGGCGTCGGATTCTACGGCGGAGTCGACCCACATGTCGAGGACTCCGTCGAGCGAGCCACGAGGGTCAATTGCAGAGGCGGTCATGACTTCGCCCGTGGCGGAAGTGGCCCAACAAGGGGGAGCAGCCCCTGAGCCCGCCCCGGAGGATCCCTGGCAGGTGCAGCCAGAGGTGGCGCTGCCTGTTGTTGAGCTGGCAGAGGTTTTCGTGTTGGAGGCCCCTGTGGCGCCGGAAGCGGCACCGAAGCTGCCGGCCATGGAGGTGGAAATGCCGGCCGCCGCGACCGTCGCGCTGAACTGGACGGGGGAGGAGGCTATAGTGCCGGACATGGGGTAGCTGGGAACTTATTCCCGTGCTCTTGTGTCCTCAACCGGCCTCGGTAGCCGGTGTCGCGGTGGATGCCGGGATTAGCAGTGGGGGGATCCGGTCCTCGAGGACAATGCTGGACGTGATCCAAGACTGGGAGGCACTGGCTCGCGTCCTAGCCATCCCGCTTCCGCCAGCCGGCGGCCCAGTCCCGACACTTCAGGCACTAGACAACGTCCTGGCGCGGTGCCGCGAGGAGTTGGCCAGGCTCGCGGAGGCAGCTGACAGTGCCATGCAACGCACCGAGGTATACCTTTTTAGCGCTTGTCGAATTTTTAGTGGGGGCACGCGAGCGCACCCACTGGGAGTAGCCCTCGAGATGCGGGCCGGCTGACCGGCAGCAAGGCAGCCATGCTGGATCTTCTTTTGGTTGCTTTTGACTTTGGTGTCTTGGGGCAGGCGGGGAGCTCTGGGCAGCAGGAGCTCTTTGACGAGGCGATCGCCATCCACAACCGCGGAAAGCACAACTACTATCGTCTGGAGAAGGAGCTAAATAGGACCTAAGGTACGTTTAATTCGGTGGGGGCGCGCTACCGCACCCAGCGGGGGTAGCCCCCGAGAGTCGGGCCGGCTGCTCGGCAACCGGGGTGGGTCTTGTGCATTTTTGGTGATCGTTGCTGGTTTTTTCTCACAAAGGAGCTGAACACCCTCCAGGGGCAAGAAGGATGAGGCGGCCTCCGAGCGGGACTGACTGGCGCAGAGCGTCCAAGCGGTCACATCCGAGCGAGACCGGCTAGGCGCCCTACTGGTGGATGGGCAGGCAGCCCAAGAGCGCCTAAGCGCGGAGGTGCAATCGGAGGTGGCGGCCAAGGAAGGCACCGTCAAGTAGGCGGGTGATGCCGCCCAGCGGACTGCCGGCCTCCAAGGCGAGGTGACTCGGCTCAAGAAAATGCGTGAGGAGTGCGGAGCCGCCCTTGCCCAGGTGGAGGAGGTGCTGGCAAGGGAGAAGAACGCGGCGCTGCATTTCACCCTTGAAATGGATGACTCCTTCTAGTGTTAGTTTTAATTCTCTTCTCAACCGGCTGTGTTTTTCTTTCCCTCGATGTGTTTTCCGATTCCCTTTTCTCCTTGTCAGAGCGTTTCCCGTAAACCAAGTGCCACATTGAGCGAGCCATGGTGGACCACCCGGCGTATCTACGGCACCATGGGCGTGAGCTTGAGGAGAACGCCGGATGGGACGTGACGTAGCTTGGGTTGGCCGTGGAGAACCGGTGATCCACCTCTAGCGTAGCGTGGATCGGCTGAAGACAGACGACAAGGAGGAGACTGCCACCCTGTGGCTGGGTCATGGGGCCCCAGAGGGCTGCGTGGCACTATGGGTGGAGAATATTGTGGCCCGGCTCGAGGTCTGGAAGGCGTCGGCAGCCCGAGCCAGTGCGCAGATGGCTCTTCGGTTCGTCACATCGTGTTTTCACGGTGTTGACCTGGACCGGTTGGCCACCATGCACGATGTGTCGGAGGCGGAACGGACCGCCTGCGAAGGTCCCCTTGTCTGTTGGGCCAACGAGCTCGCCTCGTATGTCAACCCAGACGAACTTTTGTCGCTCCTTGTCAAGGACTGCGAGCCGGTCGCCGAGGACTCCTTCGGCAACCCCCAAGGCCTGGAGGACGAGGAGGTCACTGCCTCGAGCACCACCTCGAGCACCGACGGTGGCACCGAGGCTACAGAGACCACAGATGCAGACCCGAAGGCCGCAAATTCTCCTGGGCGAACAGCCAAGCCGGCTGGCAACGTGCTGGCAGCCTGAGCTGCCCCGCGTATTACCTGTTTTTGTTTTTTGCTGCAAGACTTTCTATTTGAGACGCATTTCCACCCACTGGGGGTGTATTGTAATGAACCTTTGGCATGTGATCTATTATCGTTTGACTTGTGCTTCACTAGAAATATATGTGTGCCGGCTCGTCTTTTGACTTGCCTTTCACGCCGGGATTCCTTCTAGATTCCGCCCTGCCTACCAGCCAGCCGGGAGCCGGTCTAGGACAGGGACGGGGCATCTTCCTTGGGAAAACAAACGATCTTTTTAGAGTCATTTGACTAGGGCTAGGTTGAGCCAGCAGCGGCCGGTTGGTAGAAACAATGTGGTCCGGTAGGACCTGTCCAGCTACTACTCGTTGGACGACCTTTGTGTGGGAAGTTCCTTCCTACCACGCGGTTCCATCAGCCGAACATCTAGGAGCCGGTCTGTTGCTGGCTAGGGGGGTAGCGATGGGTCGCTTGCTCACACTACTTGTTCGCCTCACAGGAGAGCCGGCGAGCCCCCGGGCTAGGGAGCCGGACCCGGGTGCCACACCGAGTTGGTCATTTTGTGTGTAACGGTTGGATTTTTGGGGATGCCTATATATACCCCTTCACTACCACCTACTCATAAGAGAAGCACTCAGAACCATTCCATACATATCTTATCAGATTTTCTAAGAGAGAGCCACCTACTCATGTGTTGAGATCATGCCATTCCATTCCTACCATATGAATCTTGATCTCTAGCCTCCCCAAGTTGCTTTCCACCTAATCAATCTCGTCTACCAAGCCCAATGTGTGAGAGACTGATTATGTGTTGAGGAGTCTATCATCTTGAAGCCCAAGAGCAAGGAGTTCATTGACATTACCGAGCCTATTAACTTTTGGAGGGTGGTGCTCCTAGATTGGTTAGGTGTCGTGTTGTGGAGTAAACTAAGAAGTTTGTAAGGGCAAGGAGATCGCCTATTTTATGAAGATATACGCAAAGTGAGGCTACTCCTTCATGGATGGAAGCCGTTATGGAATAGTCAAGGTTGCTACTTCGTGGACCCTAATGGGTGGAGCCCTCCATGGACTCTCGCGACCGCTACCCACTATGTGTTGAAGGCTCTATAAACATGGACATACGATAGCACCACCTATCGGAAACCCGGGAAAAATCCTTGCGTCTCCAAATGCGTTGGATTTCCATATCTCTGTTGGGGAATGTTGCATGGGAAACAAAAAATTTCCGACGCTTCACCAAGATCAATCTAGGAGATGAGCATCTATAAGAGGAGAGATTGGATCTACGTACCCTTGTAGATCGCTAAGTGGTTGCGTTAAAGAGCGTGGTTGATGTAGTGGTATTTCTCCGCGATCCATATCACAAGCCGTCCCACGAACTCCCGAACAAGTGTCAAACGGATGGCACCCCCGCGTTCAGCACACGTGCAGCTCGATGAAGATCTCTGCCTTCTTGATCCAGCAAGAGGGAGCGGAGAGGTAGATGGGTTCGCCGGCAGCACGACAGCGTGGTGGCGGTGGTGGTGGAGCTGATCCAGCAGAGCTTCGCTAAGCGATGCCAAACCAATCTACTAGAGGAGAAGCAATCGTGGAGGGAGGAAGGGTTGTGCCATGACTTAGGGTGCGGTTGCCCTCCTCCCTCTCTCATATATATAGGGGAAGGGGGGAACGGGCTGCGCCCTAGGGTTCCCACTCCTAGGGGTGGCGGCCAAGAGGAGGGGGGCAGCGGCCAAGGGGTGGTTTGGCCCCAAGGCAGGGTGGCGAGCCCCCTTAGGGTTTCTCCCCTCCACCCTTCGGGCGCATGGGACCTTTTGGGAGGGGTGGCCAGCCCACCAGGGGCTAGCGGACCCTTCCGGTGGACCCCCAGAACCCTCCCGACACCCCCGGTAGGTTACCGGTGAAGCCCGAACTTTTCCTGGTAACCAAAATGGAACTTCCTATATATGAATCTTTACCTTCGGACCATTCAGGAGCTCCTCGTCACGTCCGGAATCTCATCCGGGACTTCGAACAACCTTCGGTCACGAACACACACAACTCATCTATACCAAAACGTCACCGAACCTTAAGTGTGCAGACCCTGCGGGTTCGAGAACCATGTAGACATGAGCAACACACCTCTATGGCCAATAACCAATAGCGGCAATCGGATGCCCATATTGGTTCCTACATGTTCTACGAAGATCTTTATCGGTCGAACCTCTATGTCAAGGATTCAGACAATCCCGTACGTTTTTCCCTTTGTTCTTCAGCATGTTACTTGCCCGAGATTCGATCGTGGGTATCTCTATACCTAGTTCAATCTCGTTACCAGCAAGTCTCTTTACTCGTTCCATAATACAAGATCCCGCGGCTAACACTTAGTCGCATTGCTTGCAAGGCTTCTTGTGATGTTGTATTACCGAGTGGGCCCTAAGATACGTCTCTGTCACATGGAGTAACAAATCTCAGTATTGATCCATGCCAACTCAACAGACACCTTTGGATATACCTGTAGAGTACCTTTATAGTCACCCAGTTACGTTGCGACGTTTGATACACACAAGGCACTCCTTCGGTGTCAGTGAGTTGCATGATCTCATGGTCATAGGAACATATACTTGACATGCAGAAAAACTGTAGCAATAAACTGACACGATCATATGCTACGTTTATAGTTTGGGTCTTGTCCATCACATCATTCTCCTAATGATGTGACCCCGATATCAAATGACATCTCATGTCCATGGCCAGGAAACCATAACCATCTGTGATCAACGAGCTAGCCTGCTAGAGGCATACTAGGGACACAGTGTTTGTCTATATGCCCACACGTGTATTTAGTTTCCAATCAACACAATTATAGCATGGACAATAAAGGATTATCATGAAAAAGGAAGTATAATAATAAACACTTTATTTATTGCCTCTAGGGCATATTTCCGATAGTCTCCGAATTGCACTAGAGTCAATAATCTAGTTCACATCACTACGTGATTTACATTGTAATGAATCGGACACCCATGCAGTTCTAGTGTTGATCATGTTTAGCCCTTGGAAGAGGTTTAGTCAACAGGTCTACAACATTCAGATCCGTGTGCACTTTGCAAATATTTATGTCCTTCTCCTCAACGTAATCGCGGATGGAATTGAAGCATCACTTTATGTGTCTGGTCCTCTTGTGAAATGTTGGTTCCTTGGCCCGAGCAATGGCACCAGTGTTGTCACAGAATAGAGTCATCGGATTCAGTGCACTAGGCACTATTCCAAGGTCTGTCATGAACTGCTTCATCCAGACACCTTCCTTTGCTGCCTCCGAGGCTGCGATGTACTCCGCTTCGCATGTAGAATTGGCTACCACGCTTTGCTTGGAACTACACTAGCTTACCGCTCCCCTGTTGAGAATAAATAGGTATCCGGTTTGAGACTTGGAGTCATCCGGATAATTGTCAAAGATTGCATCGACGTAACCCTTTATGACGAGCTCTTGATCACCTCCATAAACGAGAAACATTTCCTTAGTCCTTGTCAGGTACTTAAGGATATTCTTGACCACCGTCCAGTGCTCCATTCCAGGATCACTTTGAAACCTTCCGGCCATACTTATGGCAAGTCTGACATCGGGTCAAATGCACGGCATCGCATACATGATAGAGCCTATGGCTGAAGCATAGGGGACAACACTCATCTTTTCTCTATCTTCTGCAGTCACTTGGCATTAATTCTTACTCAACTTCACACCTTGTAACACAGGTAAAACCCCCTTCTTAGACTGATCCATTTTGAACTTCCTGAAAACATTATCAAGGTATGTGCTTTGTGAAAGTGCTATCAAGCATCTCGATCTATCACTATAGATTTTAATTCCCAATATGAAAGGAGCTTATCCTAGGTCCTTCATTGAAAACTCTTGTTTAAATATTCCTTCATGCTTTCTAGCATTTCTATTTTGTTTCCAATCAGCAATATGTAATCCACATATAATATTAGAAATGCTACAGAGCTCCCACTCACTTTCTTGTAAATACAAGCTTCTCCATAAACTTGTATAAACCCAAAAACCTTGATCACCTCATCAAAGCGCTTATTCCAGCTCCGAGATGCTTGCACCAGTCCATAAATGGGTCGCTGGAGTTTGCAAACTTTGTAAGGATTCACTGGATCAACAAAACTTTCCGGTTGCATCATATACAACTCTTCCTCAGGAAACCGTTAAGGAACGCTGTCTTGACATCTATCTACCAAATTTCATAGTCGAAGTATGCAGTTATTGTTAATATGATTCTGACGGACTTAAGCATCGCTACGTGTGAGAAGGTCTCATCATAGTCAACTCCTTGAACTTGTGAAAAACCCTTTGCCACAAGTTGAGCTTTATAGACGGTGACATTACCGTCCATGTTCGTCTTCTTCTTAAAGATCCATTTATTCTGAATGTCTGTCGGGACCCCGATCCTAAGCCACAAGAATCCAGCCTGTAACACATCACATCACTTTGCGGTCTCACGCACGGTTAACTCCACGGCTGCCACCTTACCTGGGCCGGGCCTGTTTGTGTCTTTTGACTCACCTATGTGAATGTGTCGCTAGCATTCAAATGTCAAAGAACCCGGGCCAATATGACTAGTCATAGAACCCAAGTGGCACTTCCATACTTGGACAGACATACGTAACCCAGCAATGCAAGTGTCGATCTCTAGCGTGTGTAGACGAGTCATAGCAAGCCACAAGGACTCCATTACGCCGTGGGACATAAATGTCATCATTGCATGTAGACGAGTCGTAGTAGGCTACAGGGACTCCATTACACTATGAGACATTTCCCCGAAGGGACAGACACAACAGCAAAGAAGGATACATGTCGGTCAATCAATGTGTCCGGAGCAGTAGCAAGCTACCAAGGCTCGGTGGAAGTACAAAGAGGCAGTTCTCCGTAAACAGTACTACTAAAGGCACACAACTAGGTGTCGAATCCCATATATACCATTGCACATCACACGTACGCACGACATGCCTGATATGCATAGATACAACTGTGGCATCACAACACAACCATACAACATTACAACATTTATTTGGAAGGCTCGGAAGAGCCAATACAATAAGATGTTACGAACAGGGGTCACATGACCCAACATTCGGAGCATTCAAACAAGAAAGCAGAAGTTAAACATGTCTGGGTACACACATCTACAAAAGTGGTTGGAGGAGCCTGAAAAGCTACAACGACCCTACCAAAGGAACCAGACCTCTGTCTAGGATGCCCAAGCTAATCCGGTCAACGTCGGACTTCACGTCGTAAATACCACTAATGAGACTGACATCTCTTCTGCAAAAACATAAATTAAGCAAACGTGAGTACAAGAGTACTCAGCAAGACTTACATTAGAACTATCTACATATGCATCAGTATCAATGAAAGGGGTTGTGGAGTTTATTGCAGCAAGCCAGCTTTGACTCTTGGCTAACCTATACTACATCTACAAGTGCTTTCTTTGAGGTGGGATAGCGCACATGAGTCCACATATTCACCAATCAATACACCACTGTGGATCCACTGTCATCTCCCTACGAGAAGGCCATCCATAGCACTCACGCTTATCTTGCGCATTTTAGAGTATCCACTTCAAGTTTTCTATGAACCACATAAGTTCTCCAAGTAGTCCATATCCGAGTTTGCGGCTATTCGAACAGATTATTTCACCCTGCAGGGGTATACTTCTTCACACACGCTCTCGCCACTTAGCACCATATGCACGTCATGCATCTCGGCAACCTTCAAGCGGAAGCACTGGCGTGGGCGTCGGCCACGACCCTCAACCACACAAGACCCTAGTCCAGGTTTATCGCCTATTCGAGGTTGAACCCGCATGGAAGTCTGGTCAAAGTTTCCGCTATGGCCTCAAACGATGTGCGTAGGGTTCCCAAGCCCACCGTCCGGGTGCCACTTGGTACACCGTGCCACTGTGCATCTACCGCATCACAGCCCACCCCGTCGGGCAGCGCTATGCACGTCCGCCATCACTTTTCCTACAAGCACCAGAAACTAATCGCAACTCCTGGAAGAGGTCTAGGCGATTAATACACCAAGAGGGTCAATTAAGTATTCCAATGTGCGGTAGTATCTTGTCTTGGATCACAAACACAGAACTCAGTTCTTAAGGACGGTCCCGATGAGATAACCCGCCATGTACTCCTACATGACCTCTCATCGCTACCTTTACCAAATCGTGTTCACACCTTAGTTCTCCCACAGTAGGACATGAGCACTGTCATTCCGATTCGTCACCCAGATGGATCAGACCCAACGTGACACAACTCTAGGCATAGCAGCCACAATAGGTAAGCATGCTTGTATGAGTAAGCACAACAAGGCTCAAACAGTTGTTACTCATGCTAAGTGGTTTCAACTATTTACTATGGCAAAGACAGGCCATGCAAAGGAATGGGCTCAACTACCAATGACATGTAACAGTTGAATCATTGTTGTACTAATGCAGTAAAAGAGAGCAGGGGTGAGAGAGTGGGTTCATATCAATATTCTCAAGGGGGTTTGCTTGCCTGACAATCCTGAGGATATAAATTCTCTTCATTAGTGTCAACGTTCACATCGTCAGAACCATCGTCTATCGAGAAGGAAGAACACCAGCAAACAGAGAAATGAACACATTCAATGCAATGCAACAAACATGATGCATGATATGATAGGTTAAGGTACTAGATTAACCTAGAGGAATATTTTGCCAAGTTAATTGAAGTGGAATACAAAAAAAATTGAATTCCTACTCCAAATGATATTTCATATATTGTCCTAATCATAAAATGTCCTATTTGGTGAGTTTAACTTCTTCAAACATGCATGATCATGACATAAACAGATTCATTGGATTTTTCTGATCATTTTTCATAGATAAATTATTTTCATCTGACTTACAGGTTATTTTCTATGATTTTTAGAAGTTTTCAGCAATTTCTGGAATTTCCTGAATTATTTTTATTACAAAAATTGGTTATTGCGTCAGCCTGACGTCATCATGACGTCAGCAGGTTAGCAGACCTAGTCTAGGTCAAACCTGACCAATAGAGCCCACTGGTTAGTGACACTAGGTCAGCTCCAGAGGCTGACTAGTGGGGCCAGTCAACCCTGGCATGGCCAGGTCAAAGCTGGCCCATGGGACCCGCATGTCATTGACTTAGGGTTAACCCACTTGGTTATTTTAGATTAGATAATTAATCTAGTGTTTTTAATTAGTGGTGGGTCCCGGCTGTCAGTATCTCTAGGGGGTTAAATAGCGCTGTTATTAGCCAATAATGACGTCGCCATGCTGGCACTCGCCGGAGTTGGCCGGCGGTGAGCCGCCGATGTCACCAGACACGACGGTGGCATCGGGCTTTACCCACACGCAACCATTCGATGAGCTGAGGCCACCGGTGAGCAGATCTTACTCGCTCGCATCCAACGGAGCAAGCAGCTGGGCGAGGGGAGGCCTACATCAACGGCGATGACGATATCCGCGGCAGCCGGAGCTCGGGCTCGAGCCATTCTAGGCTGCAGGGCATGGGGCGGCTCATCAAGGGGATCTATAAGCTCCTAGGAGCTCCAGGAGTTCATCCCCGCGCTCGGACGCGATCTTTGGGGGCGGTGCGCACAGCGGCGATTGGCCACGGGGGCGGGAGGTTTCGGGTCCGGCGGTTGGGCTAGCTAGGGCGCGCCAGGGAGAGGGGAAACACGAGGAGGAGCAAGAGGGGCTCACGGGGACGCCGAAGGGCTGGCCAGCGGGCTCGGGGACGACCGGAGCGGCGCAAATCGATGACGGTGACAGGCGAACGGCCATGGTGAGGGGAGGAGAGCAGAGGCGAGAGGGGCGAAATGGGGAGGGGGAACCGATCCAGACGGCTCTGGAGGGGTCTTTCCATCCCTCCAGCACGACAGGAGGAAGCAGGAGGTGGCGAGGCGACCAGGCACACACGTGCCATGCTCATCTCGTCTTTGCCTACTGACAGAGGTTGAAGATGACCTCTTCGCCCCTGGTGGGATGGGCCATCTCCTTCCTGTCCAGGTAAGCCAGGTTGGGCCTTTCCCTTTTTTTATTTTTATTTTCTTTTTTTATTAGATGCCCTCTATTGTATTTAGTTTGGACAAAAATTCTTTAGCACAAAAACCTGGAATTATTTATAGGATATGTTTGGAAAATTTCCAAGCTCCATAAGAAGTTCCAGCATTTTGGAAGAACTAAAATATTTATAGTGCTTTATTAATTGATTTTAGTAGCATTAATGAGTAGTTTAAAATTCTATATTTGTTTTGAAAATTAAAATGTCCCCTAATATGTTGTTGCCAACATTTATCAGAAATAGTGAACATTTTTGAAAACCAAAAGGAAACATTGGAAAACTTAGCTGATTATTTTTGTTTGAATAAGGGAGTGCTAGGGCTTGACAATCCCCATTTCAAGTTAATTTGAATTTAAACATGATGACATGATGCACATGTTGATGTTGATGCAAACAATTTCAAGCAACTCTAGGGCTGTGACAATGTCCTTTCGCCCTTAGGTAATACTTCCAAAGTCCATACTTTGTTTTCATACATGGATGCCATCTCGGATTTCATGGCCTCTAACCATTTCTCGGAATCCGGGCCCATCATCACTCCTCCATAGCTCATAGGTTCCTTGTTGTCTAACAACATGACCTCCAAGACAGGGTTGCCGTACCACTCAGGAGCAATACGCGCCCTTGTCGACCTACGAGGTTCAATAACAACTTGATTCGAAGTTTCATGATCATCATCACTAACTTCCTCTTCAACCGTCGTTGGCTCCAAAGAAATATCTTTCTATGCTGCACTACTCTCTATTTGAAGTGAAGGTTCAGCAACCTCATAAAGTTCTACTTTCCTCCCACTCAATTCTTTCTCAAGAAACTCTTTCTCAAGAAATGTTCCATTCTTAGCGACAAACACTTTGCCTTCGGATCTGAGATAGAAGGTATACCCAATTGTCTCTTTTGGGTAACTAATGAAGACGCATTTCTCCGCTTTGGGTTCCACCTTTTCAGGCTGAAGCTTTTTAACATAAGCATCACATCCCCAAACTTTAAGAAACGACAACTTTCACTTCTTTCCAAACCACAGTTCATATGGCGCCGTCTCAATGGATTTCGATGGTGCCCTATTTAAACTGAATGCAACTATCTCTAATGCATAACCACAAAACTATAGTGGCAAATCAGCAAGAGACATCATAAAATGCACCATATCTAATAAGGTTCGATTATGACGTTCGGACACACCATTACGCTGTGGTGCTCCGGGTAGTGTCAATTGTGAAACAATTCCACACTGTCTTAAGTGATTGCCAAACTCATAACTCAGATATTCTCCTCCACGATGAGATCTTAGGAATTTAATCTTCTTCGTACGATGATTCTCAACTTCACTCTGAAATTAATTGAACTTTTCAAACATTGTAGACTTATGTTTCATTAAGTAAATATACCCATATCTACTCAAGTCATCAGTGAAGGTGAGAAAATAACGATATCCATCGCACGCCTCAATGTTCATTGGACCGCACACATCAGTATGTATGATTTACAACAAATCACTCGCCCGTTCAATTGTCCCAGAGAATGGCGTTTTAGTCATCTTGCCCATGAGGCATGGTTCACATGTGTCAAGTGATTCAAAATCAAGTGACTCCAAAAGTCCATCAACATGGAGCTTCCTCATGCGCTTTACACCAATATGACCCAAACGGTAGTGCCACAAGAAAGTGGTACTATCATTATCAACTCTACATATTTTGGCATCAATGCTATGAACATGTGTATCATCACTATCGAGATTCAATAAGAATAAACCCCTCACATTGGGTGCATGACCATAAAAGATATTACTCATATAAATAGAACAACGATTATTCTCTGATTTAAATGAGTAACCGTATCGCAATAAACAAGATCCAGATATAATGTTCATGCTTAACGCAGGCACTAAATAACAATTATTCAGGTTCATCACTAATCCCGATGGTAGTCAAAGAGTGAGTGTGCTGACGGCGATCACATCAACCTTGGAACCATTTCCCACGCGCATCGGCACTTCAACCTTAGCCAGCCTTCATCTATTGCGTAGGTCCTGCTTTGAGTTGCAAATGTGAGCAACCGAACCGGTATCAAATACCCATGCACTACAACGAGATCTAGGAAGGTACACATCAATAACATGTATATCATATATACCTTGTTTGGTGTTGGCCGCCTTCTTGTCGGCCAGGTACTTGGGGCAGTTCCGCTTCTAGTAACCAGGTCTCTTGCATTGAAAGCACTCACTTTCTATCTAGGGTCCCGCCTTGGGTTTCTTCAAGGGAGGAGCAACAGGTTTGCCACCCTTATTCCAGTTACCCTTCTTGCCCTTGCCATGTTTCTTGAAACTAGCGGTTTTATTGACCATCAACACTGGATGGTCCTTCTGGATTTCAGACTCAACGACTTTCAGCATTGCAAACACATCGGTGCCTGAATTGGTCATCCCATGCATGTTATAGTTCATCACGAAGCTCTTGTAGCTAGGTGGCAACGATTGAAGAACTCTGTCAATGATCGCCTCCGGCAGAAGGGGCATCCCTAACTCCACCAGACGGGTCGAATACCTAGACATTCTGAGCATATGTTCACTAATAGACCCGTTCTCCTCCATCTTGCAAGCATAGAACTTATAAGAGGTCTCATACCTCTCGATTCGGGCATTCTTCTTAAAGATAAACTCCAACTCTTGGGACATCTCATATTGAGTAATCTCCAGAACATGCCTCCCAAGCGTTCTTAACGTCTTCGGATGACACGGGAACGGGTGGGTCACCAAGCGATGCATTAAGGACATAAGCCTTCTTGGAAGCCGTGAGGATAATCATCAGATTACGGGCCCAATCAACAAAGTTACTTCCATCATCTTTCAACTTAGCTTTCTCTAGAAACGCATTAAAATTCCGGGGTGCTACTACGCGAGCCATTGATCTGCAACATAAAGAAGCAAAGGTTACTAAGACTATTGTTCATGATAATGACTTTAGTTAATCAAATTACTAAAGCTCCCACTCAAATTGACATCTCTCAGGTCATCTGAGTGACACATGATCCATATTCACCAACTCGAGTCCGATCATCACGTGAGTTAAGGTGGTTTCAATGGTGAACATCATCATGTTCATCATATCTATATATGACTCATGCTCGACCTTTCGGTCTCTTGTGCTCTAAGGCCATGGCTGTACATGCTAGGCCTGTCAAGTTAAACCCGAGTGTTCTGCATGTGCAACACTGGCATACACCCGTTGTATGCGAACGTAGAGTCTATCACACCCGATCATCACGTGGTATCTCGACACGACGAACTTTCACAACGATGCACACTTGGGGAGAACACAATTCATCTTGAAATTTAAGTGAGGGATCACCTTATAATGCTACCGTCGTCCTAAACAAAACAAGGTGCATTAAAAGATTAACATCACATGTAAATCATAAGTGACATGATATGGCCATGAACTTGTGCTTTTGATCTCCATCTCCAAAGCACCGACATGATCTCCAACGTCACCTGCATGACACCATGATCTCCATCTTCATGATATTCATCATTGTGTCATCATCGGGGTTGTCGCACCCACCATGCTCATACTACTATTGCTACCGCTTAGCGATAAAGTAAAGCATGTTGTCATGAATTATCAAAACCACCAAGGGAGCATGTTGTGCTTTCAATCTCCCCTTTTTTGGTAATTGATGAGAAAATACAACCAGAGCTTCAAATAAAGATATGCGTGGATATAATGAAGACTTTGAGATACACATGACTTAGATTTGCTCCCCCTAAATGTGTGCAGTCCTTTAAAGGATAGTTGCTTTGGAATGCATGGACACACATATGGATGAAGGGATATAAGGACTCATGTGTATCTTGGCTATATGCATCAAAATATATATGAATGAGATGTGTCCTTGTTCAAGACTTCACTCTTGCAAACAATGTGTGCAAGAAGCAAGAGATCATCTTGATCAAAGATGTGATGCATATACTTACCTTGAGTTCTTGATCATTCTAGTAGAAGAAACACACTTGAGAAAACAATGTTAGGAAACACAAGAGCATTCTACTAATATAAAGACAATAGAACTCAGAAGTAAACACTATAGCTTGGTACTTTTACATATGGAGAATATATAGAAAATAGTAATCCGTGAGATTAATATGTGCCCCCCTTTGGCACTAATCCTTTAGAGCATTCTCCCCTTAGATATGAAAGTAGTAGTTCATACTCTCCCCCTGAATCTCAGCATGTAGATATTGGGATTGGATAGGGTGAGAAAAGTCTAACATGAGAAATCAAATCAAATAAATACATCTTTCTCCAAAACATATTTTTTTCCCTACGTTGGTATTCTCACCTTGTTTATATAAGTATAAACTTTCGATATTCTCCTCTCCCCCTAAATCATATCTCCCCCTTTGCATAAGCATCTATCTCTCCCTTTAGCATGATGCTTTGGTATTCTCCCCCTTTGGCATTAAATTCCAAAAAGGTCAAATTTAGGAGTGGGTACAAGGATCATTGACAAGGATGGGATCCTCGAGAACAAGGGTCATTGCGAGTAGGGTTCATAGAAAAGAACTAAGGGAATCATTGAATGTAACATATCTCTCCGGTAAGTTTTGGTATTGTCCCCCTAATTTTTTAAAAAGGGATCATCGAAGTAACAGAAGAAGGACAGATAAGATAAGAAAAACAAATCGGTGACTCCGAGATAGAAAGATTGGTGGTACCGAAATTTTGTAACGCAGCTTGTGTGCAATTTTGGTGATATGTGACTCGGTGGCTCCGAGGCTAAAACAGAAATAAAAGAATAAGAGACCAAGCTTCTGTTTTCAAAGAGTCAAAAGAAAATCTTCCCAAAAGAAAAGTGAAGGGCATCATCTAGAGAAGATTTGAGTGGTTACTAGATATCATGCAAATACAGTACAAACCACACGAGATTTTTAACTAGTGATGGGCGGTGACTAGGTCACCTATATTAGAGTATATTGACTTAGGAGCCAAGCAAGAATACTTGATGATAGGTCATACTCTACGTTAAGCTCAAAATGGGGTTACCATTTTTCGATTAAGCATTTTAATGTCTTCATATCACTTGAGTTGCTTTAGCTCATGACTTGGAGTAAAACATTTTCAAGGATATGAGAGCATACCTCTAAGTGATGTTGATGATGTCACTCGTAGGTGAACTTGTTGAGGGTACTCGAGGTTGATTTATAACATCTTGAGTTGGGAGCAATCCTTCTCATTCTAGTACACTTGTTACCTATAGGGGTTAGTCATGTACGGAAGAACAATAGGTATATCCATTTGACATGATGCCAACTGAGATTGTGCAATAATGATCAAGTATATGTCAAGGATATGTTTTTGTTGTCTTCTTCCTTCCATCATCAACAGGGGTTGTGGATAATTGGTCAAGACAAGATTGCTTATAATTGGAGTTGGTTGCAATCTCGTGGAATGAAGTTCTTCCAAGTACCTACAAACAGTTAGATGCAATGCAAGGGAGCATAGAATTCCATGGCATAAGATAACACGTTATCAATATAGTGGAAGTATCAAGAAGTCTCATGCCCCTGCAAGCATCCGAGTGAGTCTAGCTCAAGTTTGAAGCATCAATGATGGTCAACTAACTTCTCAAGTGACAAAAAGTTTTCTCATCAAGTGGCTTAGTAAAGATATCGGCCAATTGCTTGTTAGTGCAAACCTGCTTAAGATTAATATCTCCTTTGGCAACATGATCACGAATGAAATGATGTCAAACCTAAATATACTTAGTTGGAGAATGTTGCACAGGATGATGACCAATCTTAATAGCACTTTCATTGTCACAAAGCAATGGAACATTTTAAACATGGATTCCATAATCCTTAAGCATTTGTGTCATCCATAGTAACTGTGCACAACAAGGTCTAGCAGCAATATACTCATATTCGACAGTAGATAGAGACATCGAGTTTTATTTCTTGGAGGACCAAGACACAAGATATCTACCTAAAAATTGACAAGTACCCGAGGTGGATTTTCTATCAACCTTGTCACTGCCATAGTCCTAATCAGAATATCAAAAAGGTTAAAAGAAGATCCCGTGGGATACCAAATGCCAAAGTATGGTGTTTGTATCAAGTATCTCACAATATGTTTCATGGCCAAAAGATGACACTCCTTAGGTGCATCTTGATATCTAGCACCATGCAAACACCAAGAATAATATCGGGATGAGATGCACATAGATATAGCAATGAACCAATCATGGATCGATAAACTTTTTGATTAACCGGTTCATCTTCCTTGGTAAGATCAACATGTCCACTAGTTGGCATGGGAATTTTCATACCTTTGCACTCCTGCATGTTGAACTTCTTGATCAAGTCCTTGGTATACTTAGTTTAAGAGATGAAAGTTCCTTCTCTTGATTGCTCGATTTGCAATCCAAGAAAGAATTTCATCTCACACGTCATGGAAACCTCATACTTCTCGAACATCAACATTCCAAATCTTTCACTAAATTGAGGGTTAGTGGAACCAAAGATAATATCATCCACATAGATTTGGCACACAAATAATTCTCCACTAACTCTATTAGTGAACAAGGGTGCATCAATTTTACCAATTTCAAAACCTTTTTCAATGAGAAACTTCGTTAAGCATTTGTACCAAGCACGAGGGGCTTGCTTAAGACCATGAAGGGCTTTACGAAGGTTGTAAACATGATTAGGTTTCTTCGGATTGATAAAACTAGGTGGTTGCTTAACATAAACCTCCACTTCAATTTCACCATTTAAAAAGGCACTTTTAATGTACATTTGATAAAGCGTGATATCATGGTGATTAGCATAGACAAGAAGAATTTGAATACCTTCTAGTATAGCAATGGGGGCATAAGTCTCACCGTACTCCATACCTTCTACTTGAGTATATCCTTGGGCCACGAGACGTGCCGTGTTGCATATGACTTGACCGTCTTCGTCTTGTTTGTTCCGAAACTCCCATTTGGTTCTGATGATGTTGTACTCATCCTCGGGCTTCTCCACGAGTGTCCACACTTCGTTCCTTTCGAAGTTGTGAAGCTCTTCGTGCATAGCGTTCACCCAATCCGCGTATTCAAGAGCTTGTTCTACCTTCAAAGGCTCAAACCTAGATATGAAAGAATAATTCTCACAAAAGTTAGCTAGACGAGTCTTAGAGCGAGTGATTCTCCCAGTTTGGATGTCTCCAAAGATTTGGTTTAGGGGATGGTTCTTGGTCACTTGTGCTCGAACTCGGGTCAGCTTTTGATTGTTGGATGGTATAGGTTCTTCTTCATCATCATCTCCTTCATCTTTGTTGTTGTCAACGTGATTATCTCCTTGAGGTGATGGTGAAGGAGGTTGTGGTGGATCTTCATGATGTACTTCCTCCTCCTCTTCATCTTGTCGTGTACCACTTGTGGCTGCTTCTATGTCGTATTGTAGGTAGCCTTGATTCGAAGTAGCAGCTTCCCCTTGGGTTGATTAAGCGCTTTACTTCACCTCCATGGGACGAATTTTGCCAATAGACAAGTCTTGGATAGCTTCCGAGGGGTCCTTATCACCTACATCATTTGGCAATTGTTCAACTTGCGAACCATTAGATTCATCAAACTTCACATCTACCGTCTCTTCAACTTTTTGAGTGAAGTTGTTGTAGACACGGCAAGTGTGAGAGTTCAATCCATAATCAAGTAGGAATCCTTCATGAGATTTAGGAGCAAATTTAGTACAACGATGCTTGTCCAGAATGTACCACTTGGAGCCGAATACCCGAAAGTATCCAACTTGGGGTTTGTTACCGGTGAGTAGCTCGTATGCCGTTTTACCGAGAAGCGTGTGCAAGTAAAGTCGGTTTGCGGCATGGCATGCTGTTTCCACGTCTTCTGCCCAAAAATGTCTTGGCGTCTTGAATTTTTCAAGCATCGTTCTAGCCATCTCAATAAGAGTCTGGTTCTTCCTCTCAAGAACTCCATTTTGTTGAGGCGTGTATGTAGTCGAGAACTCATGTGAGACACCTTCTTCATCAAGAAAGGCATCCACATGGGTGTTCTTGAACTCTGATCCGTTATCGCTCTAAAATTTCTTGATCTTCACTTCAAACTGATTTTGTGCTTTGGGAACAAAGTTCTTGATGATATTTTTAACCTGCGACTTATCATCAAGGAAAAATACCCACGTAAATCTGGAAAAATCATCAACCATAACTAGACCATAGGAATTTCCACCGAGACTCTTGTAAGGATTGGGAGTAAAGAGATCCATGTGAAGTAACTCGAGTGGTCTCCTAGTAGTCATGATATTCTTCACGGGATGACTTCCGCCTACTTGCTTTCTTGCTTGACAAGCACTACAGAGTCTATCTTTGTCAAAGATAACATGTTTAACACCAAGAATGTGATCGCCCTTGATTAGCTTATCTAGAGTGCGCATGCCTACATTTCCAAGCCTTCTATGCCATAGCCAACCTTTGGAAGATTTTGCAATTAAACAAGTACGAGGTTGGGCCTTTTTAGTGAAATCAACAATGTATAGGTCACCTCTACGAATACCAGTGAAGACAATTTTATGATTATCAAATTGAAACACTTGGCAATCTACTTTAGTAAATAGCACATTGAAACCAAAGTCTGCTAGTCTAGATATGAAAAGGAGATTGTAGCCAAGGGATTCAACAAGCATCACATTTTGAATTGAGCTATCATGAGATATGGCCACCTTACCGAGGCCAAGTACTTTACCCTTAGAGTTGTCTCCAAAGGTCACGTACCTTCGAGGACCTTGATTAGGCATGATCTCTTGGAACATGTCTTTATCACAAGTCATGTGATCCATACATCCACTATCGAGAATCCACTCTTCTTCTCCGGACATATAATCCTTGAAGTTTGCCATTAGACATAGATTCTTCATGGTATTTTCATGCTCGATGTCGAACAACTCATCTTCACCAAGGTAGTCATGTTCCACGTTGTCATCATCAAGTGGGAAATCCTCGTCATAAAGAACAAGAAATTCGTTAGAATTGTGATCACGACAATGTTCAAGTTTATGAATGCGAATGGCTTCAAAGATAATGTTGTTGATAGTGGTGACATCTCCTTTAGCACGCATAAGATCACGTAGCTCAAATACGCATTTATCAAAGTTTGGATCACTGGGCTTCATTTTGTGAAAAGCAAGAGTTTTATGAAATATTTAATCAAGATTTCATAATGAAATATTTGGATATCGTTTCTCCAAATCAGTCCACGAGGTATAGGCACAAGCAAAGTTCTTCAATTCAGAAAGCACGAATCTTGGTAAACCTCTAACAATAAGATTGACAGTTCTTAGGTTACCAAGCATGTTAATTTCCTCTTCGTGTGTGGGATGCAATTCATGAATAAGGAGCACATAGGGGTTTTCAATATATTTTCTCAAATGGAATTTATCAAATAGATCAATCATGGCATTCTTCCATTCACTATAATACTCTCCATCAAGAATGGGCACTCTACAATACAAACTCTCTATACTGGACACATCCATCTTCCTCCTCGATGATTAAACCGAAGCAATGGAGACCAATTGAGGGATCACTAGAAGAGTGTCTAGAGGGGGTAAATAGACTACTAGTAGAAAATTAAAACCTAACCTTTTTCAAAGTTAATTGGTTGGCAGGTTTTAACAGTTTTAGCAAGACTAGAAAGTCTATATACTATACACATGCATGTCAACAAATATAGCAGCGGAATGTAAAGACATTGCACGTGAAGTAAAGAGTTGAGATATGGATATCAAACGCAACTAGAGACGCAAGGATTTTTCCCGTGGTTCCGATAGGTGGTGCCATTGTACGTTCATGTTTGTGGAGTCTTCAACCCATGGAGGGTAATGCTCGCGAGAGTCCACGGAGGGCTCCACCCATAAGGGTCCACGAATTAGCAAGCTTGACTATTCCATAATGGCTTTCGTCCATGAAGATCTAGCATTATTATGGGTAGATCTTCATGAAGTAGGCGCTCTCCTTTCCCATACAAATTTCTAGGTTCACTCCACAACACGAAGTAGGAGGCTCCCAACCGACACCTAACCAATCTAGGAGGCACCACCCTCCAAAAGGCAATAGGCTCGGTAATGTCGATGAACTCCTTACTCTTGTGCTTCAAGATGATAGACTCCACAACACACAATCACTATCTCACAGATATGGCTTGGTAGAAGAGATGGGATTGGTGGAATGCAACTTGGGGAGGCTAGAAATCAAGATCCATCTGGTTGGAGTGAAATATCTTGAGCTCAACACAAGGGTAGGTGGTTCTCTCTCAGAAAACTGATAGGATAGGTAGATCTTGACCTCAACACATGGGAATGGTTCTGAGTGCTTCTCTTCCGAGTAGGTGGTGGTGAAGGGGTATATATACGCATCCCCCAAAATCCAACCATTACACACAATAAGTCAAACTCTGTGACATTGATGTGTTAATCTCGGTGGTACCGAAGTGACCAAAAGGTGGCAACTTTTGAGTCTCGATGAGACCGATATAGGAACCTCGGTTGCACTGATAAGGTGACCAACCGTCAGAATGCTCAGTCTCAGTGATGCCAATTCGACAATCTCGGAGGGACCGAAACTATGAACTTGCGCAACAGAAAGTTGGCAGCCCAACTCGATGGCATCGAATGCAGTATCAGCTGCACCGAAAGGCTAGGGTTTGGCTGAGTCTATCTAGGGTTTGGAATCGGTAGCACCGAATGTAGAATGGTGGTTGCACCAATTTTGAGTGTTTGGCTTTGGACAGACTTTGGTGGGAGAGATTGTGGGTGTCTTTGGTGACTATCACTTGTGCACGTATGAGCATTTTGTTCACCAACAAAAACTTACCCCTTTTAATACTATTGGATTTCCTATGGACTCAAAGTGATTTCTCACAAATATAAAATGTAGAGTCCTCTTGCTTAAAGCTTAGCCAATCCATTTCCTTGCATCTTGGGGTATCTCCACAATCCGTTTGCCAACCCAACTCTCCGTGGACTCTTATCTGAAACACACTAGATAAAAGTATTAGTCCAAGAGACATTGTATGTTGTCCAGAATTATCCAAACCACCAAGGGAGCATGTTGTGCTTTCAGGTTGAGTTGACAAGGAACCTACCCAGTATGACTTCCAAGTCTTCCTCAACTTCCTCGGCAGTGACGTGATTCACATAACCCTTGCCATTGTTAGACTGGTTGCGGGGAGCTATGTTCCTAGGTGGCGCTCCACGGCCTTGACCTTGGTTTGGTGCATTGCGGCGCGATGCATATGGCTTCTTGTTGGGACACAGCCTAGAGATGTGTCCTGGCTGACCACATCAAAAGCAAGTGACTTGTCCAGGGTCGTTGTTATTGGAGTTGTTGTAAGTTGGCCTAGGATTGGCGTATTGCTGAGGCTGGTAGCTCGGACGAGGTGTAGGAGGTCTAGCCTGCTGTGGCTGATAGGTTCGCTTGGTTGGGGCTGGGTGCCAGGGGCGAGGCTTCTTATTGCTGAAACTAACCTTGCTTATCATCTTGCGCTTGCGGGTGTCATCTATGGCACAACGCTTGTCTTCTAGCATGAAAGTCTGACAGTCGCAGACGATGAGCTGAGACTACAGGGTCTGCTGAAGTCCTTCCATGAAGCGTTTCATCTTAGTAGCCTCGTGTTGACATCTTCAGGTGTGTACCTTGAAAGTAGGTTGAACTTCTGCATATACTCCTTGACAGAGCCACTTCCTTGTTTCAGCGCTCAGAATTCCCTCTTCTTGATAGCCATGATCCCAGAAGGAATGTGGGCGGGGTGGAATACTTCCTTGAAGTTATCCTAGGTGGTCACACGATCGCCTTGCATGACCTTGAATCCATCCCACCAAGCTCTAGCGGTACCTCCGATGTAGTGAGTGGCATACAACACCTTCTCATGTTCCTCATTTTAATTGACCAGTGCAAGGAGGTCCTCGATGGTGCAGTTCCAATAATCGGCATCCAGAGGCTCAGCAGTATCGGTGAAGGTTGGGGGAAAATTCCTCATAAGCTCAGACAGAGTGGAGCGGCCATTGCCATTCCTGCCTTGTTGCTGGCTGTTCACAAGGACTTGGGCCGTCTGCTGGATAGTAGCAGTGTTGGCTTGGCGTTCCTCCTGGAGAACTTGGAGAAACTAAGCTATAGCCATGTTCTCTCGTGGAGGTGGTGGCAGGGGAATGTCGCCTTGTGGCTGCTCCTAGTGTCCTCCAGCCTGAGCAGTCCCACAAGTTCCTTGTTGTTGGCTAGAGTTGCCGGCTTCAGGGTTGGTGAAGGATTTGTTGCGGGTTGCAGTCACCATCCTGTTCGGAGCAGCCAAGTCAACAACTAGGATAGATGAGAGAAAAAAATGGAAAAGCGCGCCTAAGGGGGGTGGTATAGTGCAAGTGTGGTAAAAAAAAGGTCGAAAGATCAACACATATATTAGGATAAGATAGACGATGGAGTCGCTTACAAGTTTCCTAAGGCAAAAGCACGACTTGCATCGGAACACAAACAATAAAACCAAACAACAAGCACACATGGTTTCATATGAACCATTACACAGACTCGACTTCGCATGAGGGGTACATGACTGATCCTACCCTAGGGGTTCTTAGACCGAGGTGGTGGAGTTCTCGGTCTCGTAGTCTCGCTCCTTAGGGTCTTCCTCCTAATCGTCATCCGGACGGGCATAATCTATGGTTGAGGTAGTCGGAAGACGAGGAGGTCCACCCCGACGATGCTTCATCGGTGGGTCGGTGAAGAGCGCACGGTACTCCCTCACACTCATGCGACGAGGGCGTGTGGGTGCATCCTTAACTAGGGGTACTCCTCCTCTGTAAGCGACAGTTGGTCATCCTTTAGGGGATCCATCCTTTGTGATCTGGTCTGGCTTCGTCTTGGCTTGATGAAGTAGCTCTCGGGTGGGGTGAAGTTCCTCGCGGAGCTTCATGGACTCCTTAATCAGGTTGTGAGCTAGACTGTCGGCAGAGAGGCTAAAGTAGGTCTAGAACCTGAGTGGTCTGCCATCCTCCTTGGATGGAATCAATGTCCAACTCTCACCAAGATCATCCTTCCTGAAAGGTAGGTAGCGAGTAGCTGGCTCATCAACCATCTCTGGAATGATGTCTCGAAGGTGGATGAGTGCCTTTTGTGCGTCTCTCTCGACTGCGAGTGCTAAGGTCTCAATTTGTGGTCCTTCAAAGAACCAACTAGTCAGGGAGTCGTTTTCCTTCACGACCACGTCAATGTGGTACTCCTTTGTGATGGCATCGACCCAGTGCTCATGGTAGAGGAAAACGGGTGGTCGGTGGTACTAGCACTTCTCCATGCTATCCTCAAGGAGTAGGGGAAAGCTAATTGCTAGGAGGGCTTCGGGTAGAATGGCCATCTACAAAGGTTTGAAGGGAGGAGAGTCAGTAGAATGCTGTCAAAAGACTATAAGAGGTAAGAAGTGCAAAAACTTCTCAGTATAGGTGCTAGGTGAAATTTTGAAAATATTTTTATCCTAACAAACATCCATGCTAAATAAGGCTTCCTACAGTCAGGATGGATCTGATAAGAGCTCTGTCGGGACACCGGCTCATAAGTCGTGATCACCGAATGTATGTGCATAGTGATCCCAGAGATCAATGCTCACTAAACACACATAAACTAGAATACAAGAGTCCTATGTCCTTACATACTGTCTTACAAAAATAAGGGCTAGATAGGCCAAGTCTTAGCTAGATAGGGCCGCAAGGTCCAATTACTTAATCATAACAAGCAGTGGAAATCTTGATCGAAAGCATGAACCCATGACATCTGACTTAAACCTACAGGCATTCTGACTGGTAAGCATCCTAGTTCGCATATTCATCACCAATGAACTCTTCACTATATTCATGTTCTTCCATGCCTGGCCAATTAAATAACCAGTGGCAAGGCAATGAGTACTTTGAATGTCCTCACAACCAACCCAAGATTGGAACAAGGTATAACAAAGCATGATATAACACTAAGTAGGTACAATTTACAAAAAGGTAGTTTTGAGTGCAGTGTCATGATCAAGTAACTTAAGTGGGCATGCATCAAATGTTGACAGGTGAAAGTGCATTATATCGACTAGAGGGGATGAATAGGTGATTTTTACAAATTCATCACTTAGGAATATCAACTTGAGGAATTTGAAATGTGATGAAAAACTAGTAGCGGAATAAGTACTCAAGTGCATGAGAAACATAAGAATAGCATACTCATCATGATGAAATAAAGCATGCATAGGTTAAAGGTAGCGTGATACAGGATAAGCAAGTGAGGAAGAAGGTAACTGAAGAACTTGAGGTGAGGAAATTGAGAATGTCTTCAGTAAAATTCTTCAAACAGTAACAATCAATTTCATCAATAAGTATATGAGGAAATGAAAGGGTTCAAGAAATGGAACGAGGTAGCCTGATGAAGACAATGGTTTGATGACCCAGTTCCAACTGTTGTGACAGTCATTTGTCTGGTTCGAAACGGCCTGGTATTCAAACCAGAGGACACACAGTCCTTACCGTATTCTCCTTGAGCTAAGGTCACACAATCCTCGCCCAACACTCGTGGTAAATCTTCAACGTAGACTTCTGAAACCCTCACAAACTGGTCACCTGGCAATCCACAATTGACTACTGGATGCTCTAGAACACGGTCACTCAGTGATCCCCAATTGACTGCTGGATGCACTAGACCATGACGCCTAACCGTCTGGAAGATACATAGCCTTCAAAGGTAAAAAAAGTGTCAGTTCTGCATAGGAACAATCTCTTTAGTGATGCTCAATCACTTTGGGTTTGGTGGATTGGTTTTGGGGTTTTTACTCACTGATGATTTTCTCTCAAAGTCCTTGGTGGATGGGTTGCTCTCAAATGACAATTGTCAGTTCTCTCTCCGAGCAGCCAACCAACTAGTGGTTGTGGGGGTGGCTATTTATAGCCAGGCTGCAACCTGACATGATAAGACAGAAATGCCCCCAATGATATGATTGTTATGTGGATAAGATGATTGCGGACAACTGGCGCTAAGCACAGCAACGGTTAGATGATTTGTACTTTACAATTCTCAGGGCTTATCATATTCCTCAGTTATAGGCAATTCGCCCTAGCGAAATCCTAACTCCTCAGCCAGACCAATTTCCTCAGAGACCATAAGAACATCATCTTTGTCACTAAAGAACTTGACTGAATCGTAAGAGATTTCCAAAGGCTTCACTCGAAGAATTGGATATGTTGAGGTTTTTCAATTGAGCATCAGTTGGAAATTTTCCTTAGTATTACCTCGGCCCCTTTTAACAGTATTGTGTTTCCTATGACTCAAGGAAAGGAAATGAAACTATAAAAACAAAAGTCTTCACGTTTCATTGTCCTGGTTCATATCTTCAAGGTCACACTAACTTCATCATTTTCAACGTCTTCAAGGAATACCAAAGTCTTCAGCAAAGTCTTCACCAAAGTCCTCATCTTAAGACATACATTTCTAGGGGTCAATAGTCTCTGAATATATCAAACTCCTCAATGACTTATAGAGCCTATGTACACTTACAAATGCATCAGTCTCTTAACCCATAAGTCTTCAATACACCAAAATCACTAAGGGTCCCTAGATGCACTTACAATAGGTATTGATTTGAACAAGTCATAGTTATCATCATACACATGGGTTGAACATCTCATGTTCAACATCATGCCAAGTCCTCGGACTTAGCTCAAGTATCACCTTTGTCACCATCACATTTCATGTTCACTATCATACACACACGAGTTTGTGAAAACAATTTGACATAGTTTAAGAAACACCACCCAAATATCCTTGACCGTGGACACGACTATTCGAATAGTTTTACACTCTGTAGAGGTTGCACACTTTACCCAGAAGACTCGAGGAACTTCCATGTCATCCACGATTTGCAGTATATTACATACCCGAGGTAAGCACCCGAACATCGCCTTCCCCTAGCGATACTAAACAAAGAGTCCACTCGATTGGTACCCAACCCTCATGATGTACATCCCACGAGCCTTGCTCCAGATCGTACCATCCATGAAGGGTCCAACGGTGCGTCCGGTGCCTATGAAGACAGCGCATGATCGTCCTTTGCGGTATGACCCCGTAACGAGCATGACCACGTCACTCTCGCCACTAGTATTGTGGGATCTTTGCTTGTACCACCAACGTAAGCAACAAAGCCCCGTTCCATAAGGGGTATCGTGGTTGTGCGTGTAAGGTTGGGATGGTCGACAAATCTTTAGTCTAATCTGTTTTCAAGAACACACACCCTCACTTGCTCCGGTACACCACTTCTTTCTCAAGTGGTTACCTAATTCATCATCATCTCCCTTGGGCATTAGTGGCACCCGACGGGGTTTTCAAAAAGTCTTTGAAATCATTTCCTTTCTGTCACCATGCATATTCCCATCCCGCTTTACGTAGCAACTACTTAGCATCCTACGTACTCCCACACGCACAACCCTCATAGGAAGGTAGGGTCATGCACGATGCAATTATCAATGGTAAAGTATTGGAGGCATCCCACCGAAGGGGAATACCACATCAACATGATCAATTCATCAGAACAACAAGTGCTAGATAACATGCATGAAAAGTTTCTTAACATGGTCAAAGGGTTGTTTGTCTGGCTCAACAAAGTCTTTGGGGTCTTCAAAGCCTTTGGGTCCAACTTCCTCGTCAACAGCGCAATCTATCGCCACGATAAATAACGGTAATAATAAGCATCACAACAAAAATAGAGCAAAACTATACTTTAAAAATGTTATCCTACTCTGATAAATACTACAAACTATACGAAAAATACGTGCCTAAGGTTTTGTCGTGAAAATGGTTTTTTAAACCATTTAACTCTGTGGATTTTTTGGAAAAATCCACAGAAAAATAAAATAGAAAAAGGGGCTCTGTGCCTTGGCCCAGACCCGACCAGCAGCTCGGTAGGCCTAGCCTGCCAACCAGCACACGGCCCAGCCGGCTCAGCACCCCCGCACGTGTCAGGTTTCGAACCTGACGGGTGGTGCCCATTGGCGTGAGAGAGAGAGGGGAGGCACGGGAGAGAGGTCGGAGGCTGACGACCTGGCCCCACTAGCAGGTCGTCGTCCTCCTCTACCTAGGGGGTGGCGGTGCTCACCGGCGGCAAAGGAGGGCATGGCAAGGGGAGGCAAGCACGGGAATGGACTCAGGGGATCGTCGCCTTTCGGGAGGTGTCGGGGTTGGTTAACAAGGAGGCCCTAGTCACCACCGACATTGTCCTCGGGTCAGCTCGAACCCGTCGTCTCTGGCTACAACTCACCAGGGAAAGGAGGGGAAAATGGTCAGGGGTAAGGGAGGACCAATGGGAGGAGAAGGAGGGGCGGAGGAGCTCTGCACCTAGAGATTACTAGAGGCCTGATGCGGTGGAGCTCTTGTCGATCCCGACCATAGAGGCCTCGGGAGCTCGCTTGGGTGGTTTGGGTGTGAAATTTGGAGTGGGAGAGGGGCAGCAGATGGAAGAGAGAGGCCTAGGGTCGCCTTAAATAGGCAGGGTGCGGTGCACCATGGACCCGTGCGTTCGCAAAGTTGTGGTCGTCGCCAGAGGCCACGAGTGCTTGCTGGGATGCGTCCAGGGTGTCTCTAGGCTTGGCTTCGAGCATAAGGAAGGGAGAGACAGAGAGAAAAGGCATTAGGAGCACGTGCATGCGAGCTCGCACATTGGATGGCCCGGGCGGCATCGGGCGCTTGCTGGGGAGAGTCGTTGAAGGGAGAGGGGAGGGGGATAGAGGTGTGGCATGTTGCATACATCGAGCGGTCTCGACTGGCATGAGGTGGGATATCAAGGTGGTCGGGAGTATGGGCTAGGGCACGACATCAATGCTCGAACGTCCTATAGCGTTCTCCAGAGCGCATTTTTTGGCCAGCATGCCAGAGATTTTGATGCGCTCTGGTGTGTCCACTTGTGCCCATGGGTTGCAAGAGGGAGTAAACAAGTGGGAAAGAGCCTTGGATGCTCTAGAGTAGCCATGAGTGTGAGACAGAAGTGAGGGAAGAGAGAAGAGATGCTGTCTAGAGAGGGAAATGGGGCTTTTACCCCATGCACTCATGCTCTCTGGCGCCAGGAACTTTACTAGAGGTGTGGAGGGATTGCATGGTGTTGTGGTAAAAAATTGGGGTGAAGGAGACTGGTGGAGGGGGATCAATAATTGATTCTTGGATTCTTCCTGAAGGTATTTGATTAGTGCTTTGGCTAGCTAGTCCCCTCCACTGGAGCTGAGAGTTAGCAGGATGAACTGGTGGTAACAATTGAGCTTGATCACCAAGTTTGAGCTCAGTTGAGCAAAGTTGATAGTATGAACTTAGTAAACCCTAGAATTCAACAAAACCTTGATGCACCATTGTCCTTGATCCTCCTTTATGCACCACTTGGTGTAGCATCCTTATTTGGGTAATAGAACATGCCCACCAAGTTTGGGATCCATAGGAGATACTTAACAATGTAAAGTTGCTCAAGTTTGGGTCTGGACAGGAATGGTTTTGTGATATTTTGGTGGATCAAACCAATTGCGATTGATATGACACTTTGCAAAATCATCCCATATGGCATGTATGACTTGCTGGAATTTTCTTGGAATTTATTGAGAATATTTCTTATAGAAATGTTTCAAAAGCTTGATTTAAGCACGAAAGATTTTGAGGGGTTTTGACCACAATTTTTAACATGCCCATTTGTTGAAACTCATATAAATGGAAAATATATGTCCACTGAATCTCCCTAATTTTTCTCAAATATTTTCAGAGCATTTAAATAATTTTTCCCTATGGAAAACCATTTGTGCCTTTAAGAAAATCCTTTAAATCAAATAGTAAAATAATCTATAAAATTAATATTTGGTGGTTTTGGGAAGTCATATATGTAGTGGGTTCCAAATAAATCCTTTGGGGAATAAGGATTCACCTAATTTGAGGACTTGCAGTCCAAACCACGACTCGGAGGGTTTTGAAAACCTAATTTGAATAAATCCTTTTTGGTCACAATTAATTTTGATAAAATTTGTTTTAGGTGCTACGTATTATCATTGGGCAAGATGTTTAGATCAAGGAAGATGTGTATAGGAAGGAGTAGAACCTAGGAGTTCCATACAAAATCAACTAATCAAGTAAACAAGTAATAATTTGAACAAACATGCACTCAAGAGTTTTAATTGGTTCTGAATTTTGTAAATCCATTGCATGTCAAAATGATACAAACACAGGGTGTGACATTGAGTGCCTGAACAGACTTGGCATGAAAATGGATTTGCATCATGGACTTGCCCAAGTGGCCAAACCAACATGTCAATTAGCTTTTCCTAGCCCTAATACCCACCCATGCAAAACCCCTTAGGCAGTAGAGCCTCCTAGAGCATCTTGGCATTTCCCCAAGCACCTGGTGGGCATGCTCTGGGTGCACCGAGAGTGCATCTACTGCAGACATGTGCAACCGCATCGCCGTGCACCACCTACCAGGAAACGCCGGCTCCTCTCTGCTCGGGGAGCCAAGGACCGACTCCTCCCAATCGCTAGAGCCACCCCGGACGCCCCTTGGCACCTCATAGCGCCACCGTTAGAGACCTTGGCGACATACCAGCGTCCATAGCATGCCGCTGCCATGGTAGAGCAGCCTAGGCCCTCTTCTCTAGCCATCTAGCCCCCTAGGAGCAGTGCGTCGCTCGTCTGCTAGCCTTGCCTCTAGCCAAACCTCGCCACGTCGCCTCAAGCGACAATGCGAGCAGATATCGTTCTTATCCTTGGGCACCGCGAGAACCGCCATTGCGCGCCTATAAAATTGGGATCCCGAGCTTTCCCAGCTCCTCAGAAGCCCCCTCCCCTTCCTTTTGATGCCTCCCAAACCGGCCAATCGTCCGAGAACCATCACCCCCTCATATCGGGTCAGGTTCGACCGCCGCCTCCTGCTGTTAAATGCGACACCACTAGGGATGCCCCCTCCCTCTTCTCTTACCCATTAGCTACACTTTGACCTCGCAAGCCTGTTCCCAATTCCATTTTTCGCCATGGATGAAGGTCTGCTCACCATCAAGCTCCCCCGTGCCCCTAGCCTCCGCAAATGGACGCGACATCTCCTCCCAAGAATCCCCATGTCCAGAGCCCCTTGAATGGTGGCCTGTGCCACTAGGAGTCATTGCCGGAGCCCGCTCCTGCTTCTATGAGATGCGCATGGGGGGAAAGAAGAGGAACCCGACAGGTGGGTCCTGCCTGTCGGTCACTCAACCCAACCGCCAGTGGCGTTGGCCCCCGAGAGCCTCTTCTTTGCTGGTAAGCACACTCGAGCTTATATATTTTCTATTTCTGAAAGCGTACTCTTCCCTGAACCCTTTTCTTTTTCTGTTACTTATTAAAATCAGAATTTAACCAGAGTTTGACTGGCTCTAACTTTTAAACTAAAAACCCAATTGACTTGATTCTTTTCCTCACCTCTCTTCAATTCAATCTAGTTTATTTTCGTATTTATATGAAAAAAATTCCAACAACTTGACATCAATGTTTTGAGTTGTATGTTGATTTGAATATTTTCAAAAATAGGAAATTGGAGGGAAGATGAAAACTTTTAAAAGTTTTGGAGTGCACCACTACCACCTACCCATTTAAGGCAAGCATTCTGAACCTTGGTATAATATATGATGTGCATTGTTTGATGTCATAGTGGAATCTCGCATTATGTTAAAATGGAGTGATCTTTATTTCATGCAAAGTTGTGATCATGCTCATAAGTGCATGAGAAAAAAAAATCTTGTTGTTGAAATTTAAATGCATGTGACAACATCCATCACCTTGTGCCACTCATGCCTACCGGAAGGGATCCGGGAGGAATTGTTCCCTCGCGTAGCTCCGAGCATGGAGCTAACATCTCTTTGTGATGAGAATGAGCAGCGCGGCATGATGGGGCATGATGAGGTGTGGTTATGTGCAGAAGAGTGGGCAATATTTGTTGTGCTAATCATGTAGGAAACACTTAAACCGCTTGAGTCGACCATAGATCGAGTCTTGTTCCAGTAATCCCCATACTTGTTTCTTACTACCACTTGTCCCTACTGCTGGTAGGGCACAGTTCAGTTAGTTGTCAACCCCTTTCTTAGCACACACACCGTACAAAGAGGCCATAGTGAAATATACCAGTGGTCTCTGGTAGGCATGTCACTTGGTCTGCGGGCATGGGTGTTCCGGTTGGACCGAGGGGGTAGCTCCCCTGTTTTGTGCGTGGTATATATTTTGTGATCCCATGCTATTCGATATTTTTGCCTCCCCACTTAGAGTTTTGCTTAACAGTGTCGTGGGTGATTCCAGTCACCGGTGAGTTAAGCTGGTGTGTGCGGGTCAGGTGTGTTTTCAAATAAAAGCCCGTAAGCGGAATTAGTCCTAGTGGACTAAAGGAGTCTGTTACTCGTGGGTAAAGAGTACACCCTCTGCAGAGTAAACATCTATTCGAATAGCCATCTCCGCGGTTAAGCACTATAGACTAGGATGGGTCAAGTGTCGGTCTTAGTGTAGGTCTTCGGAGGAAAACTTCTAAACTGAATATTGATCATGAAGTGCGATGAATGATGATTATGCTTATTATCATTGTGGACTAACCATTTATATTATTTGGTATAGGGAGTATTCCTCGGATGGTTCTACCTCTTGGATACTCTTGTTATTATTTTCCATATAAGCCCTTTATGTGGTGTCGCTCAAACGCTCGACTGTGGCATGCTTGTTACTTACTTTCTTTATAAGCCCTTTATGTGGCGTCACTGAGACGCCCAACTATGGCATGCATGTTATTTATTTTCCTTATAAGCCCTTTATATGGCATCACACTGATGCCCGACTAAGGCATGTTTAAATCATAACCTTTCGAGGCGTCGCTTCTGACACCCAATTGGAATATTTTATTTCTTTTATTCCCTGATTGTCTATTAAATTTTTACATGAATGACCTGCTTGCTTGCACCATGGAATTTTTCTACTGACTAACTGAATGATCGTGAATTATTTCTTTGCATGAATATCACCTGCTATATTATACATGTTTTCATGATGTTTGCGAGTACATTCAAAGTACTCACTCACTTGCCCCTCGCAATTGTCTTGGCAAGATTGCATATTTGGCGAGGAGCATTATGACGACAACCCCGAAACCTAGGCACCAAGGATCACATCCACGTGAAGATAGGAGTTATCCAGGTTAGCTATTCCTGTGGGAAATGGAGTCCCCTAGACGCTAACAACCTAGAACCGCTTCCGCCACCAACCACTAGAAACCTTTTGTTGTACTCATAGACCATAATGGTCTTGTACTTTAGATTTTGTAACTTTTCTTGGAATTTCTATATCAAGGAGTTTCCACTGGCTAACAGTAATCTTGGGGCTTGTGAGCACAAGGACCCTTTGGTGGCAAATTAATATCCTTGAAGACCGGTCCTGACAGCGCGTTCCGATGTCGGGCGCTCTTCCGTCGCTGTTGTCGTCCTACCTCTTTTACGGGGAGGTGCCATCGAGGCACAGATGGATGGCACCAGCAGTCGCTTGAGACGAGGGTAATCTTCCACGAGAAGGAAAGGCGCAGGAAGGCGATGCAAGTAATCGGAGGGCAATGATGGATCGGCACTGTGCGCATGCCTTATGACAGTTCGGGGCAATTTCCGAGGCATCGTGGGGAGAGGAGGCATCCCACGATCCGTCGCACATCCTACATCGGACTTGGCCCGCAGGCTACTGGGGCCCATGTCACTTCAGTCCCCCGTTTGAAGGAGTTTTGCACAATGCGGGACCGGGGGCTACTGTCGGGCCTCTGGGACTGGGGGTACCCAGGCCCGTATGCCTGCATCCCAAGAGGCAAGAGCTGCCCTAAGCATTGGGTGGCTGATAAACCACAAGTATAGGGGATCACAACAATTTTCGATGGTAGAGTATTCAACCCAAATTTATTGATTCGACACAAAGGGAGCCAAAGAGTATTCTCGAGTATTAGCAGCTGAGTTGCCAATTCAACCACACCTGAAAGACTTAATACCTACAGCAAAGTATTCAGTAGCAAAGTGATATGGTAGTAATGGTAACGGTGGCAAGTGATAGTAGCAGTTGATAGTTTTTGTAACAGTAGCAACAGAAAAGTAAGTGAGTGGAGATCAATATGGAAAGCTCGTAGGCAATGGATCAGTGATGGATAATTATGTCGGATGGCATTCACCATGCAACAGTTATAACATAGGGTGACACGGAACTAGCTCCAATTCATTAATGTAATGTAGGCATGTATTCCATATGTAGTTATGGAAAAGAACTTGCATGACATCTTTTGTCCTACCCTCCCATGGTAGCGGGCTCCTATTGGAAACTAAGGGATATTAAGGCCTCCTTTTAATAGAGAACTGGAACAAAGCATTAGCAATTAGTGAATACATGAACTCCTCAAACTATTGTAATCACCAGAAAGAATCCCAATTATTGTCACCCTGGGGATGCGGATTATAACTCGTAATAGGTGTCTACAACTTGCAAGATAGGATCGAGAACACACATATATTCATGAAAACATAATAGGTTCAGATCTGAAATCATGGCACTAGGGCCCTAGTGACAAGCATTAAGCATAGCAAAATCATAGCAACATCAATCTCAGAACATAGTGGATACTAGGGATCAAACCCTAACCAAACTAACTCGATTGCATGATAAATATCATCCAACCCATCACCGTCCAGCAAGACTACGATGAGATTACTCACGAACGGTGGGGTGCATCATGTAATTGGTGATGAAGGATGGTTAGTGATGACGAAGGCGTCGATTTCCCCTCTCTGGAGCCTAAAACGGACTCCAGATCTAATCCCCTGAGGAAAAATAGGCGATGGTGATGGCTCCATATCATGAAACGATATGAACTCTTCTCTGTGGTTTTTTCCTCGACAAATAGGGTTATATGAAGCTAGAGAGGAGGTCGGAGGAGCCACGAGGAGCCCACAAGCGCCTTCGTCTTCCCCCAATGCTGAGTGTAGGGCATCCATGTTGCATGGGCATAGCCATTAATGGGCAGTGTTGTCTTCTCCGCCAACTTTGGGCTGTGGCTGCCACATTGTATGCGAGGGACCCCTCTGTGTCCTCGGGGGGCCCCGGGCCTGTACACCCCGCTCATTATTACGTGAGAGTGTCACGGGTTGATGTAGGTCCTAGGGGTGTATAGGGTCCTGGGGGTGTACACCCAGCTGTGAAGTGTTGTCTGCCCTGGGCGAGCCCCCGAGTGTAGAGGAAGCCCCCTGCACTCTCTGGCCAGAGAGCCCGCCTGATCAGAAGGTCCTGAGTTTCCCTGGCGTTGCCAAAGCGCGCCTCAGTGGGAGCCCTGGGTTCTCCATGCAGGTACTATGGGCCCTGTCCCCAGGCCAGGCGAGCCGAGCCTGGGGACATGGGTGAGTACATGTTCGCCCGCCGGTGATCGAATGAAACCTGTCATCGAGGCATGGGCGTATGTTCCATCGACCGTCCCCAAGCTAGTGGCGCACGCCCTAGAGACAAGGGTGCATGTTCCACCCTTGGCCTCCAGGTGGGGATTGTCTGGCCCAGGGACATGGGCGTGTGTTCTACCCTCTGTCCCCAAGTTGGGGCCTCTCGGTTCGGATACAAGGGCGAATGTTCCACCCTCCATTCCCACGCGAGTGACCACCGGTCCCCAAACCCAGATGTAGTCCCGAAGCAGCTCCCTGCCAGCGGGCGTGCCTCGCGAGGATCCCCGCGCCGGGCATCCTCGCGAGGCCAGCCCCACGAGCCGCCCTCGTGAGGTTTCACATACCTGTTCGCGCAGGGGCTCCTCATGAGGTCGCGTGTGTGTCTCCTACTGCCGTGGTAGCCGATGTTGCTCTCTCCATGGCCCGAGCACGCGGCAACATGGTCGTTGTCGAGTTGCGTGGGCCCCTGGGCGCAGGCGTAGTCGAGCCTCCGACCCTCCTCCTTGGTTCTAGAAAGCATTCTGAGAAGCGCGGAGCCATGCCCCCTTCACGCAACCATGGACCGCGCTCCCGGTGGCTCGAGCCAACTCCCCAGAAATAGCGGACCGCGTAGATGCCTTGAATTTGCCCGCGTGGTCTACGCGCCATGGCCTCCTGTCGTGCGGGTCCATGGGCATGGGCCCCATGGTGGTGCACCTGGGTTTCATCGGCGGCGGTGTCGTGCTTGGGAGCATGCCTGGGCTCGCCGGTGCAATAGTGGTTGGTGGAACATTGGCACCGAAGCTCGTGCGCCACGAGGAGTGCAACATGTGTGTGTGTTGGGTCTTCGCAAACTTGGAGGGGCGGCAGCGCGGCCTGAACGCGAGGATGGGCCAGGGCGACGGGGGCGTGTTGTGTGGTTGGTCAAGGCAGCAACCCCCAGCGCATGTCGGGCACTCGACCTAAGTTGACACCCGCAGATGGGGTGGCTGAGAGCCGCTGGGCGTTCCGGCTCGCCTACGCTGACCGTGCCACGCATGTGGCTCGCCGCTCCGCGCGGACTCATCGTCCTCCTGCCATGAGTGCTATGATTTTCGGCCGGTCGAGACTCGATGGAGATTTCGACATGCCCCCTATGTGGCGTGCCAAATGTCGGATTTCTGGCTCCGCAAAACCCTTAAGATTCGAACACAGGAGCGTGTGCGAAGATCTCCTGCAACCTCGTCCAACCTAGCTTGCTACTCGACGGACACAATGACGAACTCGCCCGATGATGAGGAAGAAGATGAACATGATAGTTTACCCAGGTTCTGGCCGCTACGAAGCGTTATACCCTACTCCTGCTTTGGTTGATTGCCTCTCCTGGAGGTTTGGGTGGATGGACTAGTACAATGTGCTTGAGCCTCGTGAGGGCGCTCAAGATGTGTTCTTGGCTGGCTATCTCGTGATGGTGTGTGGAGTGACCCAATGCTGGATCGGATCGGTCCTCCTCTACGAAACAGCCTACCCTCTATATATAGCGGTGGCTTGGTCCTCTTCTCTAATCACAATGGCGCGAAGGGATCCCACAACGGCCAATTTTTGAAGGGGACAGGGGTTCATGCTCACCCTGCCCAAAGGATGTCTTCATCTACAAAGTGGTTGTCGATGGCGCCGGGACGGGCTCACCGATGACATCCGCCCTGCAGGGCGGGTGGTTGTGGTCTTCTTGCACCGAAATGGAATCCTTTGGGGGGTTCTTTGGAAACCCACGTATGTCCTTGTTACCTTTGCACCAAAGGGAAACTGCACCACCTGGCGCACTTGTGTCGCCTGTCCTTCCTTGCGTCATCTTTGACTCCTGAGGTCGAGCCTTGCATAGGAAACTTTGCCGCTACGAAGAGGTCCTGAGGAGGCCCATCCTTCGTGGGTCTTGTCGCCGTACCTCCTCATGAGGATAGGGCCCTCGCTAGGGCCTTATATTGAGTGTGGCCTTGCCTGGTCCCGTTTGATTGATTAAGTGGGCCATGCCCTGGGCTGCAGGCAGGCAGGTCTGGGAACCCTCATTCCTAGAACGCCGCGACGGGCTTGCCGCTAGGCTATACTGGGCCATCATGGTGGGCATGCGCTGAGCCGCAGGTAGGCAGGTCTAGGTACCCCCGATCCCAAAACGCCGACAGTAGCCCCCGAGCCCAAGGCATGACCGGGCTGGCTTCGAGGCGAAGCCAAGGAAGGGATACCAAAGCACCATAGGCCCTAAATGCCTGCAGGGTAGGCTCAACGTGTGGCACATGACGAAGCATGGACTCCTCCACTTCCCCATGTCACCTTGGTAACTGCCCGGCTGACAAGGGCTGGCGCGGCCCGTGGGGCCATCATTGCCTAGAATGCGGAGGATGTCGGTTGTCCCCTGGTCGACTACAAGTGGGTGAAGGAGACGAAGCCCCTAGCCCACCTTCATCTTCTTGCCTCCCCACTTCAAGCCTCCACTCCACAATCATGGCGCGAGTGAGGAGATTTTTTGCTGCCGAGAAAGGGAACCCCCCTGGATGGGCCTGGCTCGCCGACGCCCAAGCAGGGCCGCGACTGTCCTCGAAAGTACACTGTGATGCCCGCGGTGGTCCTCGGAGGGTGCGTGTGCACTCCCGCACAAGACTACATTACCTCCGGCAACCATGGGAAGGCCCCCTCCCGCGTAGGCAGCCGTAGAAGCCCTAGAGGTTGTGCCCAATGGGGGGAGCTAGTGGCGGCCGTTAGGCCTCCTCGCCTGCGAATCCACTAGGCCGAAGCGGCCCAGGAGTTCATCGTTTGGGTGGAGAGGCCGACGTTCACCTGGTTCTAGATCCCATGCTTCTTTGTAGAGGCGCTGCCAGCCGAAGGGCTTGCTGCCCTATGGCTGCAGGCTGATGGTTGTTGCAGCGCAGCCTCGTGGGTGGATGTCGAGGTCACGCCCGTGGGCTATATGTTCCTGAACCACGGGTGGCAGACGTTCGCCCGTGCCTACGGCCTGGAGGGGAGGTGTAACCTCCACTTCAAGCACGAGGGAGTGGCAACGCTCTTCGTCAAGATCTTTGGGGAAGACGACATGCTCTTGGGGTGCCATAAAGGCGTCGACAGCAACATCGATCGCCTTTTTGTCGACAATAGCCATCGCGACAGTGGCGTCCTCGACGGTGAACTTGCCCTTGGCAATGGCTGTAGCACTTCTAATGGTGCCAACAACTCCTCAGTGGGAAGCTCGAGTGACGATGACTATGACAAGCCACCACGTCGCCCCGCCTGGACCAAGGAGGACGGCGAGCCATCGCGTCGCCGTGTGCTACCTCTTGAGCTTGCGTTGGTTTTCCATTGAAGACGAAAGGGCGATGCAGCAAAGTAGATAAGTATTTCCCTCAGTTTTTGAGAACCAAGGTATCAATCCAGTCGGAGGAACAAGCAAGTCACTAATGGATGCACCTACACAAACAATCAAACACTTGCACCCAACGCTAAAAACGGGTTGCCAATCCCTTCATGGTTATTTGCAAAGAATAGATCTAATAGAGATAGATGTAAATGAGAACGGAAAGTAAAAGGTAAATAAATTACAGCAAAGTATTTTTGGGGTTTTTGGTGTATATATCTAAAAGTATATAATGGAAAATAGACCCGGGGGCCATAGGTTTCACTAGAAGCTTCTCTCTTGGAGGCAAATATCATGATGTGTAAACAAATTACTCTCAAGCAATTCATAGAAAAGCGAATAATCATGTAGTTATCCAAGGCAATCATCATGCATATAGGCATCACATCCATGTCAAGTAGACTAAAACAGTTCTGCATCTACTACTATTACACCACACATCGACCTACTCCTACCTGCATCTAGAAAATTAAGTTCATGAAGAACAGAGCAATGTATTAAGAAAGATGACATGATGTAGAGTGATAAACTCAAGCAATATGATGAAAAACCCATCTTATTACCCTTGATGGAAACAATACAATACATGCCTCGCTACCCCTACTATGTCACTAGGTGAGGACACCACAAGATCGAACCCAAAACCAAGCACTTCTCCCATTGCAAGAATTACCAATCTAGTTGGCCAAACCAAACCAATAACTCAAAGAGACTTGCAAGGATATGAAATCATGCATATAAAATTTAGAGAAGACTCAAATAAGATTCATGGATAATCTGGACATAAACTTACAATTCATCGGATCTTCACAAACACACCACGAAAGAGGATTACATCGGGTATATCTCCATGAAGATCATGGAGAATATGGTATTGAAGATCAAAGAGAGAGAAGAAGCCATCTAGCTACTAGCTATGGACCCGTAGATCTGTGGTGGACTACTCACACATCATCGGAGGGGCACTAAAATTGATGTAGATGCCCTCCATGATCGAAACCCCCTCCGACCAATTACCGGAAAAGGCTCCAAGATTGGATCTCTCGGGAACGGAGGCTTCAGGCGGCGGATATGTATTTGCGTGGATCTTTTTGATGTTGGGGGAATATTTGGGTATTTATAGGCCTAAGATTATGGTTAGGAGACCTGCTAGGGAGCGACAAGCTAGCTAGGCATGGTTAGGGGGCACGCCTAGCAGGCTTATGGCACCCTGGCACGTCCCCTGGCGTGCACTCCAAGCATGGACGATTTGTTTCCTTACAAAAAAATTCCTTCCGAAGGTTTTATTCCATTTGGACTCCGTTTAATATTCCATATCTGTAAAACTCAAAAACAAGGAAAAACAGAAACTAGCACTAAGCTCTAGATTAATAGGTTAGTCCAAAAAATAATATAAAATTGCATAATAATGCATATAAAACATCCAAAATAGATTATATAATAGCATGACATCATCAAAAATTATACATACGTTGGAGACGTATCAACATCCCCAAGCTTAACTCTTGCTCGTCCTCGAGTAGGTAAGTGATAAAGACAGAATTTTTGATGTGGTGTGCTACCTAACATATTTATCAATGTAGTATTCTTTATTGTGGCATGAATATTCAAATCCGTAAGACTCAAAACCAAAGCTCAATATTGATATAAAAACATTAACATTTCAAGCATACTAGTAAAGCAATTGTATCTCTTCAAAATATAATGGCAAAAGAAAGTTATCCCTATAATATCATATGGTTTGGCTATGCTCCATGTTCCCCACACAAAGTGTTCATATCATGCACAACCCCAATGAAAAGTCAAGCAATTGTTTTCACACCTTTATTTTCTCAAACTTTTCAACTCTCATGCAATACATGAGCATGATCCATGGATATAACATTATAGCTAGAATAGAATATGGTGGAGGCTGTCAAGGAAAGGGAGAAGATAGTCTCACATCAACTAGGTGTATCAACGGGCTATGGAGATGCCCATTAATAGATATCAATGTGAGTGCATAGGGATTGCCATGCAACGGATGCACTAGAGCTATAAGTGTATGAAAGCTCAAAAAGAAACTAAGTGGGCATGCATCGTGATGAAAAATTCCACTAGTTATATGAAAGTAAGAAAATAGGAGACTCTGTATCAGGAAGATCATGGTGCTACTTTGAAGCACAACTATGGAAAAAGGTAGTAGCTATGTCCCCTCTCTCTTTTCTCTCATTTTTTGGTGGGAATCTAAGGCCTTTTTTTTATTATTTGGGCTTCACTGGCCTCTTATATTATTTTCATAAAGTCTGGATCCCTACTACTAAGGGAATCATAGCTTCCATCATCCTTTCCTCACATGGTACATGCTCTATTAACGAAAATCATCACACTTTTATTTACTTACAACTCAAAAGAAAATTACAACTTGATACCTATGACAAAATATGACTATATGCAATATGGAAGTGATGGTGCATATCATAAAAGGAAACGGTGGAAGTTGCATGGCAATATATCTCGGAACGGCGATGGAAATGCCATAATAGGTAGGTATGCTGGCTGTTTGAGGAAGGTGTTTCTTGTACCGGTGAAAGTTGCCCGGTACTAGAGAGGCTGGCAAATGTGGAAGGGTGAGACTGCGTATAATACATGGACTCAACATTAGTCATAAAGAACTGACATACTTATTGCAAATTCTATTAGTCATCAAAGAAAATTATTAAACGCATGCTCCTAGGGGAAAGGTTGGTAGGAGTTAACCAAGTCATGCTCCGACTTCATTACATAACGGTTCACAATACGTGCATGCTATGAGAATCACAATCCTTTACACAAGTATTTTTACCAAATCACAATTACTCCCTAATATGACTCTTAACATTACCATCTTTATATCTGAAAACTTTACGCAAGGAATCAAACTTCTCATAAATACTCAATGCACTTAATATGGAAGTTTTTATTATATCCCTCTTGGATGCCTATCATATTAGGACTGAATTCACAACCTAGAACAATTACCATGCTGTTTTAGAGACTCTCAAAATAATATAAGTGACATACGAGAGTGCAAGTATTTCTATAAAATGCAATAACCATCGTGCTCTAAAATATATAAGTGAAACACATAGAGCGAAATTGCCTAACTCTAGAGATATAAGTGAAGCATATGGAGTATTCTAACAAATTTACGATTCAACGTGTCTCTCTCAAACAATGTGTGCATAAAGGATGATTGTGGCAAAATAAAAAGCAAAGACTCATATCATACAAGACGCTCCAAGCAAAACAGATATCATGTGGTGAATAAAAATATAGCCTCAAGTAAATTTACCGATGGATTGAAGACGAAAGAGGGCATGCCTTCTGGGGTATCCCCAAGCTTAGGCTCTTTGGCATCCTTGAATATTACTTGGGGTTCCTTGGGCATCCCCAAGCTTAGGCTCTTGCTACTCCTTATTCCATAGTCCATCAAATCTTTACCCAAAACTTGAAAAGTTCACAACACAAAACTTAACACAAAACTCATGATTTCCGCTAATATAAGAAAATAAATCACCACTTTAGGTATTGTTGAGAATTCATTATTTATTTATATTAGTGTTATACCTACTGTAATATAACTTCTCAATGGTTCATACCACATGATACAACCCAAAGATTCATCAAAATAGGCAAACAACTCAAAGAAAACAGAATCTGTCAAAAACATAACAGTCTGTAGCAATCTGAAAACTCCGTATACTTCCGTACCTCAAAAAATTCTGAAAACTTAGGACCACGTGGGCTATTTTATATATAAATCTTGTTTAAAAATTTCAGACTCATTCTACGCTTTGAAAAGTTTAGAAAATTCCTGGACTAAGCGCAAAAGTTTCTGTTTTTAAGCAAGATCAAATCAACAACTACCATAGATCACCCCAAAGATCAAATCAACACTAGTTAAAACACCAAAACACAACTACTATAGAAGTAATAATGTGGGAAACTGTGGGGACCCCGACTCATAAGTCGAGATCGCCGAATGCACGTGTACAGTGATCCTAGAGATCAATGCTCACTGAACACACAGAAGCTGAATAACAAGAGTTTTACATCCATACTTAACGTCTTACACAAATAATGACCATGAAGGTCTTAGTCTTACATAGATAGGTCCACATGGGAAAAAACACTTAAATAGAACAAGCAGTATAAATTTTGGTTGAAAGCATGAACCCATGCCATCTGCCTTAACCTACAGGCATTCTGACTGGGAAGCGTCCTAGTTCGCATGTTCGTCTCCAACGAACTCTTCAACATACTCTTGTTCTTCCATGCCTGGCCAATTAAATAACCAGTGGCAAGATAATGAGTACTTTGAATGTACTCGCAAGCAACCCAAGTGTGGATGAGGTAACAATGATGCATGATATAACCCTAATGGGTAAGTTTGCGGAAAGCTAATTTTTAAATGCAAATGACATGATCAAGTAACTAGTAACATGCAGCATCAATAAGCAAGTATCAATATGATCAAGATACCGATATCCTCATAAGTATCGGTTGAACATCTCATGTTCACTCATCATGCTATGTCATCGGACTTAGTCCAATCCTCACACCAAGTCATCGGACTTAGCTCATGTGACCTCTTATCACCATCACACCCATACTCACACCAAGTTTTATGAAAAACATCCGGACGTAGTTTAAGAAGGATCTGCAACTGTCCATGACCGCGGATGAGGCTATTCAAATACTTTTACACTCTATAGAGGTTGCACACATTACCCACAAGACTCGGGGAATTTCTGTGTCATCCACGACTCGTGGTATATATCATACCCGAGGTAAGCACCCGAACAATGCCTTTCCCATGGTGATACTAAACAAAGAGTCCACCCGTTGGTGTCATCACTCGTATCATCCATGAGGGCACGCAACTGTGTGCCCGGTTCCTGTAAGGAGAACGCATGACCTTCCTCTTAGGGACGACCCCGTCTCAAGAGTGACCACTCCACTCCTGCCACTAGTAATGCGGGCTCCTTGCTAGCACCAACCATAGTAATCAACAAAGCCCCCTCCCATAAGGGGTATCGTGGTTGCGCATGTAAGGTTGGGACGGTTAGCAGACCTTAAATCTAATCCGTTTTTGAAAACACATACTCAACTTGCTCCGGCACACCACTTCTTTCTCAAGTGGTCACCCATTTCATCATCATCTCCCTCGGGCATTAGTGGCACCCGACGGGGTTTTCGGAAAAGTCTTTGCAATCACCTCTTTCTTGTCATCACTATGCATAAGTCCCATCCCATTTGCGTAGCATCTATTAGCACCCTAACTACTCCCACCTGCACAACCCTCATAAGGTGGTAGGGTCATGCACGATGCAAGTGTCAAAGGAGAAGTACCAAAGGCATCCCACCGAAAGGTCAACACCACAACACATGATCAAATACGATGAAACTAAAGTGCTATATGACATGAAATAAAATGGTTTCTTATCATGGTCAAAGGGCTGCTTGCCTAGCTCAACAAAGTCTCTGGGGTCTTCGAAGTCTTCGGGTCCAACTTCTTCGTCAACAGCGCATTCTATCGTCGCGATACAATACCGATAAAAATAAGCAATCACACAAAACAGAGCACTCAAACTACTACCAAATTTTTTAACCTACTCTGATAAATACTAAAAGTCATACTAAAAATATTCTCTTAGGGATTTGCTGTGAAAAGGATTTTGAAAATAAAATAACAGAGGCAAAAAGGTGCCTATATATAGGTTTTAAAATAAATCAGTACTAAAAACATATTCAAACATTTTTACAAATGGCATTAATAAATTCTAGGGATTATTTCATGAATTTAGGTTTAAGAAAAATTGACATTGGATAAATATTTCACCCTGTGGGATTTTGGGAAATCTACAGAAAAAAGGAAAAGGCTACTGTGCCCTTTCGGGCCAGAATGCCTGGCTAAATCCGTCCCAAGAGAGAAGCCGACCCAGGTGAGGAGCAATGCGCAGCAGGTCTGTTTTTAAACCGGCCCGTGGGCCCGGCCTATCAGTGAGAGAGGAGGGGGGCGAGGGGATGACATCTGGGCTCCACCTGTCATCCCTCTCCTGACGACAACAGCAGAGGAGGGCCTCACCGGAGGGTTTCAGGCCATGGCGGAGGGAACGGAGGGCACTGGTGGGTTGGGGGCGTCGCATGTCGGAGGGGGGTCGATGGGGGCACCGGGGAGAGAGGGGAACGCCGGCAAGGAGGAAAACCGAAGGCGGCAACAAGGGTTTGGGTCGAGAAGAGGCTCCCAACCACGGGTAAGAGAGGTTTGGGCACGGGGAGGATGCGGATGGAGACTAGGAGCGAGGAGATAGGGCCAGGGGGAGCAGGGCGGCCTACTTATAGGCGACCGCTGGTCCATCGTGGGTGCGGAGCGCCGGTGAGCATGGGGTGCTCACGACAGGCCGCGGGGGCGGGCGAGGCCGTGTTTGGGGCTACCTGGACGCGGTCCGCGCGCGGAAGGAGGGAAAACATCTAGGGGAGGGGCCCGGGGGTGCGCGCGTGCGAGCGCGGCCACTGGCCGGTTCGGGCGGCACCGTGCGCACGCACGAGAGAGAGGGGAAAGAGAGGGGCGACCGCGCGGATGCCGAGGGGGGTAGAGGGGACATGCTGGGGCGGCCCGAGGTGGTCGGGGCTACCCGTTGGCTAGCGGCAACAGTGCGGGTGCGCACTGTAGCACGCTCCAGAGCGCGAGCTCTGCATGCCAAGGCAGTATTTTATCCCCCCATGTGTGTACTTTTGTGCCTCCGGGTATTGGAGATGGCCAAATGCTAGGATAGGCTAGGGCTGAGCTCTAGAGGAGTCTTAGGGAAGAAGGAAATGGGGAGAGGGGATAGAAATGGTGCTGCCAGGGGTAAAAACAGGGGTTTCACCCCACCTCCTGGTGACCTGGGGGATTGGGATTCTTACTGGAGGTAAAATGCACCTATGTGAGACTGTGTTAGAAAGCTGGGGGCAAGGGTAAAAGGTTAAAAGGTAGAAATAGGGTGTTTACCAAATCAGCAGAAGGTGTTTGGTGGAGTTTTGGACAAGAAGGAATTACCAGCTTACTGACATAATTACCATGGTCAAAGGCTAGGTAAAAATGGGATGCTTCACCCAATTTGAGCTCAATGGGAAAAAGTTGATAATGGAAACTTGTTGAACCCTAGAATTTGGCAGAATCAAATTTCTGTAGATCCAATGATGCTAGGCTTTAACCCTTGATGCACCACTTAGTGTATCATCACTGTTTGGCCATTAGAGCATGCCCACAAAGTTTGAGGCCAAGGGTAGACACTTCACAATGTAAAGTTGCTCAAATTTGATTCTGGACAGGAATGGTTTTTGGATGATTTGATGAACCTAATCAGCTTGTATTGGGACAAAACTTTGCAAGATCATCCCCCATGATAGTGTTGACTTGCTAAAATGTTCTTGGAATTTATTCAGAATATTTCTTATAGAAATATTCCAAAAGTTTGATCTGAGCAGAAAGGGTTTTGAGGGGTTTTGCCTATGATCTCATCATGCCCTTGTGTTGAAACTCATATATATGGAAACTATATGTCCACTAAGTTTCTCTAAATTTTCTCAAATATTTTCAAAGCATCTAAATAATTTTTCCCTAGGCAAAACCATTTCTGGCCTTACGAAAAAGCCTTTAAATAAAATATGATAGTAATCTTTAAAAATAATATTTGGTGGTTTTGAGAAGTCATATATATAGTAGGTTTGAAATAAAGACTTTGGGAAAGAAGGGTCCACCTGATTTGGGGACTTGTAGTGGAAACCTCATCTGAGGGGGGTTTGGAAATGTAAATTAAATAAATCATTTTTGTTTAAAACAAATTTTTTGTAAAAATAGTTTTGGGCACTATTCACATGGCAAGATCATTGGGCAAGGGGTTTGGAGCAAGGAATTAACAAGCAAGCAAGCAATAAAACACAATTAACAAGCAAGCAATCAACATAGCAAGCAAGCACAACATATAAAAAACTTTTAGTTGGCTCCAAATTTTATAAACCCAAACATAAAAATGTGCTACAAACATAGGTTGTGACAGAAACACTCAAAACCTTAGGCAAAAACTGAAGACAACAATAAAATTGGGTTGCCTTCCAACAAGCGCTATTGTTTAACGCCCCTAGCTAGGCAAAACACAATAGATCTAGGTATTGTCATCTTTGGTATGCAATCCAAAAGTAGCTATCATAATAGATTCATATGGAAATATTATTTTATTTGTAGGAAAGTGTTCCATGCCTTTCCCTAATGGAAATTGGAATCTAATGTTTCCTTCTTTCATCTCAATAATTGCACCAATCGTTCTAAGGAAAGGTCTACCAAGAATAATAGGACATGTAGGATTGAAATCCACATCAACAACAATGAAATATATGGGCACATAATTCCTATTTGCAACAATAATAACATCATTAATCCTTCCCATAGGTTTCTTAATAGTGGAATCCACAAGATGCAAATTTAGAGAGAAATCATCAAGATCATGGTAACCTAGCACATCACATAAAGTTTATGAAATCGTGGAAACACTACCACCTAAATCCAAAGCATGGCACTCATAATCTTTGATTTTAATTTTAATAGTAGGTTCCCACTCATCATGAACCTTTCTGGGGATAGAAACTTCTAACTCAAGTTTTTCTTCAAAAGAATTCATCATAACATAAACGATATGTTTAGTAAAAGCCTTATTTTAACTATAAGTAGGAGGAGAATTCAAAATGGATTGAAGCAAGGAAATACAATCAATCAAAGATCAGCTATTATAGTTAAAGTCCTTGAAATCCAAAAGAGTTGCTTCATTGCTATTTAAAGTTGTGACCTCTTCAATCCCACTTTTATCAATCTTAGCATTAATATCTATAGACTCCGAATCATTGGGATGCCTTTTAAATAAAGTTGACTTATCTCCAGTCTCATCATTATCAAGATTTATATTGGAAAACAAAGATTCATTAGGAGTCACATCAATCACTTTAAGATCTTCATCATTATTATCACGACAACACACCTTTCCAAACCATTCACGCTTAGCACAAATTCTAGCGCTTCTCTGCTTACTTTCATCAATAGAAATTATGATCATTTTTAAAGATTCATTAATATCATGCTTTGGTGGAGTAGATCTATCTTTCAAAGAATCAACCTCAAGCAAAATTCTATCAACACTCCTAACAAAATCATCAATCTTGAGCACTTTTTCTTTAATTGTAGCATAAAAACCTTTTTGTGAACCAATAAATTATTTAACAATATTCTCAAGATCAGAGGGCATAGTATTATAATTTCCATAAGAATTGTTGTAGGAATTACCATAATTATTAGAGGAATTGCTTGGAAAAGGCCTAGGGTTAAAATTACCTCTATACGCGTTATTACCAAAATTGTTCCAACCAACAAAATTCACATCCATAGATTCATTATTATTTACAATCTAAGAATACAAAGGCATATCATTAGGATCAATAGGAGCGCTCTTACTAGCAAAGAATTTCATCAATTCATCCATATTTTTACTCAAAGTATTTATTTCTTCAATAGCATGCACCTTTTTACTAGTAGGAGATCATTCCGTATGCCTTTGAGAGTAGTTTTTCATAATATTATCTAGGAGTTTAGTAGCTTCTCCTAACATGATTTCCATAAAAGTAACACCCATGGAGGAATCTAGAAGATTCCTAGATGCAAAATTCAATCCCGCATAGAAAATTTGTATAATCATCAATAAACTCAAACCATGTGCGGGGCAATTCCTAATCATTAATTTCATCCTCTCCCAAGATTGTGCAGCATGATCATGATAAGGTTGCTTAAAATTCATTATATTTTTCCTAAGGGAGATGATCTTAGCATGCGGAAAGTGCTTGGAAATAAAAGCATCTTTACATTTATTCCAAGAATCAATACTATTTTCGGCAAAGATGAAAACCAAGTTTTAGCATGATCACGTAGTGAAAAAGGAAATAGCTTCAATTTTACAATATCATTATCCACATCTTTCTTATTTTTCATACTCACTAGGAAGGTCAGAAAATTGTCCACTAGGAATGTCAAAAAATTGTTCTTTCATAACAAGATTAAGCAAGGCAGCATTGATTTCATAAGATTCTGCACTAGTGGCGGGAGCAATCGGATTTCTAATAAAATATTATTATTAATATTGGAAAAGTTGCACAACTTGGTATTCTTGGACATCTTGACAAAACAAGCAATAAAGCACACAAGCAAATGAAATGCAAACGAAAGAAGGGTGAATAAAAAGGCAAATCTTTTTGGTATTTTTTGAAGATCGTTTTAGAAGTGGGGGAGAGGAAAAGGAGAGGCAAATGGAAAATAAAGTAAATGCAAGAGATGAGTTTTTGATGGGTACTTGGTAGTCTTGATATGTATCCTCCCCGGCAACGTTGCTAGAAATTGGCAAGTTGATGGGAGAGATTTTGTCTTGACTTGCTTTGTTTCCTCCCCAGCAACAGCGCCAGAAATCCTTCAGGCTACCTCTTGAGCTTGCGTTAGTTTTCCCTTGAAGAGGAAAGGCTGATGCAGCGGAGTAGATAAGTATTTCCCTCAGTTTTTGAGAACCAAGGTACCAATCAATTAGGAGGAGGACTCTGACTGAGCGTGACGCCGGAGCCAGGCCTCGGGAGTGACGGCCCTCGAGAGGATGTCTTTTGCTTTTGTTTCTTGCATCAAGAATCATGGAGAGCCCCGAGGGGCGTGTATTGAACAATGGCGCTTGCACCTTTATGTTAGAATTGTTTTTTGTTTCGTACCCTAGAATTCATGTTGCTACAAATTGAAACGCTCTCGCTCATCGCGATTAGGCTGACTTACCTTGGCGTGCTTGTGGCGGGTTCCTGCGTAGTGAGGGTGTGCTCCTTCGGAGCTTAATTCCTTGGCCGTCCTTCTTCTGGTGACCATTTTAGGTTGGAGCCCCCAAGAAAGTGTCGATCAACACTGGTATGTCGGGTCATGATGCCCGACAGGGCTAGGAGATGGGCGCTCCTGAGGCCGGGGGCTGGAGGCAATATTGTCTGTTGGCTCACTTCGAGAGCATCGCGCGAGGATTAGAACGCCAAAGTTTTGGCAATGTGTGACCGCAAGTAGACTCATCGTCGCTGTGACCCGGGCTCCCGAGTCTTGCACACCGTGTCCAACCCCCGCTCACGGGGCTTGTGAGAGGGAGAGAGAGCTGGCGGGTGCCAAACCCCTTAAAAGAAACACAAAACGAGAAATGCTGCAAGGAGAAATTTCCCATCCTTTTTTCGAATAAGACACGAAAACTACAAACTTCGTTCCAAAAATTGGCAAATTTGGTTACAAAGGATATCTAAGAACAGTCATGTCCTGTACCTAGGCTTGTCTTCCCCCAGCGCGGAGCATGGGGCCTGCACTGGGCGTGGGCATAGTCGTTGAAAGACAGTTTCGTCTGCCCGCGCGGAGCATGGGGCTTCTACTTGGGCATAGGTGGGAACCCCTCCGCATCCTCGGCTGGCTCCTAGCGTGTACAACCCATTCCTTATTACGTGAGAGTGTCACGGGTACTTTTGTGGAGATGCCAGATGTTCCAGGCATTCTGGATGGGGACCCGTCCTGAGTCTCCAGGCATACGGCGCCAGGCTTGGAGACGTTGGCAACCCTGAACGGGCCCTCCCACATGGGAGGGATCTTGGGGAAGCCATCCCTAGAGAGGAACTGCCTCAGGATGAGGTCTCTGACTTCAAGGGTTCTGGAATGGACACTGCGGAAATGGTAGCACCACAGCGCCTGTTGGTACCTCGCTGCATGGAGCGAGGCTTGGCGGCAGGCCTTCTCCCCGAGCACGGGATCTGATCACCATGAGGCATCCTGAGGCTCCTCTTCATATGCCAAGAATCGCAGGGAGCGATGCTTAACCTCGTGTGGAAGGACCGCCTCAGCCCCATAGAAGAGGAAGAACGGGGTCTTGCCGGTGGGCTTAGTCATGGTGGTGTGTATGGACTACAACATAGACTGAAGCTCACCAAGACAACCCCTTCCACAGGCCTCAAGCTTCTTCTTGAAGATCCTCGCCTTGAGGCCCCTTAGGACCTCTGTGTTGGCATGCTTGGCCTGGCCGTTGCTCCGTGGGTGCGCCACGAAGCATAACATATCTACATTCCAAGGTTAGCGCAATATGTCTTAAAGAGATTTCTTGCGAACTGTGAGACATTTTCAGTAACGATACGATTGGGGACACCAAAGCGACTCACGAGGCCCCAAATGAACTTGACGGCCAAGCCAGCGGGGATGGTGCGCATGGGCTCCACCTCCGCGCACTTGGTGAACTTGTCAATGACGACGTAGAGGTAGTGGTAACCTCCGACCGCCCGAGGGAAAGGACCTAATATGTCCAACCCCCAGACCATGAAAGGCTAGGAGAGCAGGATGGTCTGGAGACCCTACGCGGGTTGATGAATCTGCTTGGCGTGGAATTGGCAGACCTTGCAGGATCGGACCATCTCGATGGTGTTGTTGAATGTCGTGGGCCAGTAGAAGCCGCTGGGAAACGCCTTCTCCTTGAGGGTTCAAGACAAGGAGTGGTGCCCACAGTCGCCACCATGGATATCGGCCAACAACTCTTGCCCCTCCTTGTAGCAAGACGTCGTTCGGACGCCTGCAGTACAGCTTGCCGTCCTTCAAGCAATAGGAAGTGGCCTAGTGAGCCATGCGATCCGCGTCCTCCTCCTTCTCTGGTAAGGCACCATGGAGCAAGTACGCATTGAAATCTTGGGTCCAGTCGTCTGTCAGGGGTTCCAGCGCCAGGAGTAGGCGGGCTCCTAAGGCTGGACCATAGGCTGGGCGCTTGAATGCGGGGCCGGTGGCAGTCCCTCGTGAACCAATGTCTGGTACGTCTCTAACGTATCTATAATTTTTTCTTGTTCCATGCTTTTATATTATCAATCTTAGATGTTTTACAATAATTTTGTAGCAACTTTATATTAGTTTTTGGAACTAACCTATTGACATAGTGCCAAAGTGACAGTTGTTGTTTTTGCTTGTTTTTTACTTCGCAGAAAACCACAACCAAATGGAGCCCAAACGTTGTGGGGATTTTTGTTGAAATATTAGGGACCGGAAGAAGAAAGATGGGACAAATAACACCACCAGAGGGGGCCCAGGGTGGCCACCCTCCACCAGGGCGCGCTAGAGGCCCCTGGCACGACCTGGTCAAGTGTGGGAAGAGATGCATTGTGATGGGTTCAATCTTGTGGTGTTCTTTCCCAGTGACAGAAAGGGCAGCAAGACACGCCTATATCGTTTCCGTGAAGGATAACAAGATGACGCCTATTCCTACATGAATAGATCTTGTCTACATCATGTCACCATTCTTATTGCATTACTCTGTTTCTCCATGAACTTCATACACTAGATGCATGCTGGATAGCGGTGGATGTGTGGAGATCGTCATGACTATTTGATCTTCAATCAATTGCCTAACAGTAATTTGTTCACCCATCGTGTGCTATACTCATGAGATAAGCCACTAGTGAAACCCACGACCCTCGGGTCTACTTTTCCAACATATTGCTTTCCGATTTACTATTTGCAACTTTTGTTTCCAGATCTATTATTCCAAAAATACCTTGCTGCACTTTTTGTGTATTTATTTTAGTTTGTGTTCTTGCGAGATCTATTTGCCAAAACTATCATTACCTAATATATCTTAATAACGTAGAGAGCTTGACAACCTCTCTTTCGCATCGGGTTGCAAGTATTTATTGTTTGTGTGTAGGTGCTGCTTACGTGGGTGCATGATCTTCCTCTACAGATTGATGACTTGGTTTCATAAACTGAGGGAAATACTTATCATCGCTGTGCTGCATCATCCCTTCCTCTTTAGGGAAATACCGGTGCAGTCTCAAGCCACGTCAACGAATTTCTTGTGTCATTGACGGGGAGGAAGCAATCTCATCTACCAGGTTCCTAATCACAAATCTGATCTCCTTGCAATTTCTATTATTTGCCATTTGCCTCTCGTTTTCCTCGCCCCTACTTCACAAATTTGCCGTTTTATTTTCCTTCTCTTTTTCGTTTGCCTTTTTCTCACCAGATCTCTTGTTTGCCAATCTTTTCACTATGGATATTCCTCCATTATTGCGTTTACCTCCGAGAATAAGGTTCTTAATTTTAAACCAAGGGGAGGGGAGATCTTAAATATGCTTGGTATAGTATTTGCAATGCTCATAATAGATCTATTCGTAAGGAATCTACCATTTTTATTATTTCTTGTTTCTATATGGGCATCACCACTTGGTATAGATTCGTCCTTGATACAATTACCGGTGGGAATTTCATGATGTGCCCCACTTTGTATGCTTATAATGCTATGGGAAATATAGTGGGTTCTCCACTTATCATTGTGAGTGAAACCTTTTTAACTCTTGAGAATGTTATGAAATGGTTAGATACGATTAAAAACAAACTGCTCACCAAGGAAAATATTGAGAATTTGGATGAAACTAAGCACCCTAAGGTAATATACAAAGAGTAACAAGAAACTAAGCTTGGGGATGCCCCCGAGTGGCATCCCCTCTTTCTTCCAACAACCATCTGTATACTACTTGGAACTATATTTTTATTTGTCACATATCATGAGTTTTTCTTGGAGCGACTTGTATATTTTCTTTGTTTGCTTTTATATTTGCTGCACACGCATATGTGAGAGATCCAAAACTATGCTATGATTTGTTAGATTGGTCTTTATGCTTCACTTAAAACTTTTGAGCAAAGGAGTTGATCTAGTGCTTCACTTATATCTTTTTTAGCATGGTGTGCTTTTACATGTTTGAAGAAACGCTATCATGCTTCACTTATATTAATTTGAGAGTTATAAATTTTGAAGAAATCCTCTCATGCTTCACTTTTATTGTTTTGAGAGATGAATCTTGTATGCTATGTTCTTCACTTATATCCATGTGAGCTTATCGAAATCAATTGCAATATATGAAACTAGGCCCAAAGTGATAGATATTCAAGAGGGATATAATAAAAACTTTGATGAAGATCGTTGGACAAATTAAACTTGATTCTTTGTAATATTTTTGAGATATGACAATAGTGATATGTGAGTTGTGATGATGAGTAATTTTGCTTAGTAAGAATATTGGTATTAAGGTTTGTGATTCCCTATGCAGGCACAAAAGTCAATAGTTGTGCTATGAAATTAAATCCTACTTATGGTGCATTATTTACTGTTAGTTATACTTAATGCTTGCTTATGTGATTTTTTGTTTCTTAGTTGGATGCTTCTCAATCTCATGCTAGCCTTCACTTGTACTAAGTAGAAATACTACTCGTGCATCCAAAATTGTTAAACCATGTTTTGCCATATGAGTCTACTATACCTACGTATATATGGTATTTCCATGTCATTCCAAGCAAATTTGTATGTGCCATCTCTAAAATTTCAAAATAAATTTTCCTTTTTGTGTGCCCATATCGCTCATGAAATGGTAGGGGGTGACCGTTATTTTTTCATGCTAGATGTGTTATTCTCAAGATGAGTGTTTATTCACTTTTCATTGCATGAGAGTATGGCGGTAATAGGGATGCCCAGTCCCAAAATGAAAAAGAAAAAAATACTTTATGTTGTCAAATAATAAATTCCTTTGAAAGTGTTGGTATGGAAGGCAATCATGGATTCGGCTAGCCATGGAAAGTGAAAGTATGGTAGAAAAAGGAATAAACTTGATTTTCTATTTGGGAACCGCCTATGATGCATCTAGTGTGGAAAGATATTGAAATCTCTCAGTCATTTTCATTGATAGGAAAGTCATGCCACTCAAATTATTTCTCTCTATCAATTTAAACACTTGAGTTGTGTCTCCTCTACAAATCCCTACTTCCCTCTATGAAGGGCCTATCTATTTCCTTCATGCAATTTTAAATTTTCAATTTGAGTCTCCATCTTCTCTTATAAATCTCCAAGTAGGGGGCACTATGATCGTACTTGAGCATTAGGTGTAGCTAATATTTGAGTGTGTATTGTGAATAGATCAATGATTTTGCATGATGGGCTAGGGATAGCTTGCTTTAGCATTGATATTTTTAAAGACATGGTTTCTTGTTGATATGCTTGAGTATTAAAGTTTTCATCTCAATACTAGGCTATTGCTTTGAACCATATGAAAAGGACAAATGTCCATTCTATAAAGAAAAGAATATGTGATAAACATGATAGGCAACATTCCACATAAAAAAGTTCCATTTTTTTCATTTACCTACTCGAGGACGAGTACGAATTAAGCTTGGGGATGTAGATTTGTCTCCAATGTATCTATAATTTTTGCTTGTTCCATGATGTTACATTATCAATCGAGGATGTTTTACAACCATTTTATATCAGCTTTATATCATTTTTGGGACTAACCTATTGACATAGTGCCAAAGTGTCAGTTGCTGTTTTTGCTTGTTTTTTACTTCGCAGAAAATCAGTACAAAACGGAGCCCAAATTTGCAGGGATTTTTTTGCATTTTTTATGCACTAGAAGAATAAAGATGGGCCAAACAACACCAACAGAGGGGGCCCAGGGTGGCCACCCTCCATAAGGGCACGCTGGAGGGCCCTGGCGCAGCCAGGTGGAGGGTGGGCACCTCGGGCACCCCCCAACTGACTATCGAGCATATAAATTCCCTGATAATCCAAAAACCCTAGGGGAGTCGACGAAACACAATTCCAGCCTCCGCAAGTTCCAGAACCTCGAGATCCAATCTAACACCATCACGAAGGGATTCATCTTCCTCATAGGTACCTCACCGATGATACGTGAGTAGTCCACCATAGACCTACGGGTCCTTAGGCAGTAGCTACATGGCTTCCTCTCTCTATATGTTTCTCAATACAATGGTCTCTTGCAGATCTATTTGATGTAATAACTTTTGTGGTGTGTTTGTTGGGATCCGATGAATTTTGAGTTCATGATCAGTTTCTATCCATGAATATTATTGGAGTCTTCTTTGATCTCTTATTTGCATGATTACTTATAGCCTCGTATTTCTTCTTCTAATCTTTGGTTTAGTTAGGCCAACTAGATCAATTGTTCTTGCCATGGGAAGAGGTGCTTTGTGATGGGTTCGATCTTGCGGTGTTCTTTCCCAGTGACAGAAAGGGCAACAAGACGCACATCTATCGTTGCCATTAAGCATAACAAGATGGTGTCTAATTGTACATGAATAGATCTTGTATACATCATGTCACCGTTCTTATTGCATTACTCTGTTTCTCCATGAAGTTAATACACTAGATGCATGCTGCATAGAGGTCGATGTGTGGAGTAATAGAAGTAGATGCATAATCGTTTCGGTCCACTTATCTTGGACGTGATGCCTATATAACGATCATTGCCTGGATATCTTCATGATTATTTGATCTTCTATCAATTGCCCAACAGTAATTTGTTCACATGTCGTGTTCTATACTCATGAGAGAAGCCACTAGTGAAACCTATGGCCACTGGGTCTACTTTTCCAACATATTGCTTTCCATCTACTATTTGCCACTTTTGTTTTCAGATCTATTATTCAAAAAAAAACCTTTTGCACTTTTTGTTTATTTATATTACTTTGTGTTCTTGCCAGATATATTTGCCAAAACTATCATTACCTAATATAAATTATTATCGTAGAGAGCCTGACAACCTCTCTTTCGCATCGGGTTGCAAGTATTTGTTGTTTCTGTGCAGGTATTGCTTATGTGGGTGCGTGATCTTCCTCTATGGATTGATATCTTTGTTTCATAAACTGAGGGAAACACTTACTGTCACTGTGTTACATCATCCCTTCTTCTTTGGTGAAATACTAACGCAGTCTCAAACCACGTCAACGTCGGGCCTGCGGCCGGGGGCACCGCTGATGGTTTGGAGAGCCTCTCCTGGAAGATTCCAGGCTACTGAGGCTCACGGCGTGACGCCTTTTTGGTGATGTCGTCTGCTTCCTTGTTCATGCCGCGCGGGTCATGCTGCAATTCCGGGCCCAGGAAGCTCTTTTCAATTTTATGTACCTCTTCCAAGTACGCCTCCATATGCTCGTCCTTTGGCTTGTACTCGTTATTGGAGAAGTTGACGAGGAGCTGGGAGTCTCGCTTGACTGTGAGATGCTTGAGCCCCAGGGTTGGGGCGGCCCTGAGGCCAACGATAAAGCCCTTGTACTCCGCGATGTTGTTGGAGACCTTCTCGCCATGCTCGAAGCAGAGCTGCGCATCATGGTAAAGCTTGTCCTTAATTGGTGAGATGAGTACCACTCCAACCCCCGCGCCCTGCCGTGTGAATGCTCCGTTGAAGTGTATGACCTAGCCGTCAAGCACTTCATCGCCAGGCGCAAGGGACTAGCCCTCATCCAGCCCTCGGTTGGGAGCATCCGTCCACTCCGCTATGAAGTCAGCAAGGGCCACACCATTGATGACCCTGGTTGTGTTGAACTCCAGCTGGAAGGCCTGTAGCTCGATGTTCCACTCTGCAACCCTTCTAGTTGCATTGAGGCTAAGCAATACTATCTCTAGTGGGTACGCAAAGACGACCTTGATGGGGTGGCCCTGAAAGTAATGGTGCAACTTCCTTGAGGCGATGAGGAGTGCGAGCAAGAGCTTCTGCTGCATTGGGTATAGCGCGCGTGCGTCCCGCAGCATGGTGCTGACATAGTACACCGGATGCTCGACGTGGTGCGAGGTGTTGCCGACGCCCTGCCCCGCAGGGAGCGTGAGGTACTCTGGTGCTCCATAGGTTGGTGAGGTAGCAAGGGCCTTAGGAGTGCCTTCTCAAGGCGGCGAGCGCTGCGTGGCCACTTGCGGGTGTAGGACCGAAAGTATGTCTAGAGGGGGGTGATTAGACTACTTGAACAAATAAAAGTTTTACCTATACCAGTTTTTAGGGTTGACAGTTTTTAGCATTTCATGGCAAGTCAAGTACACCCTACACATGCAAGTCTAAGAGTATATAGCAGCGAAAGGTAACAACAAGCATGTATAGAAGGGATAGGGTAGGAAGATCAAACGCATTGTAGACACGATGATTTTTCTCGTGGTTCCGATAGGTGGCGCTACCGTACATCCACATTTATGGAGTCTTCAACCCACGGAGGGTAACGACCGCGAGAGTCCACGGAGGGCTCCACCCAAAGGGGTACACGAAGTAGCAACCTTGACTATTCCATAACGGGTTCCGTCCACGAAGGACTAGCCTCACTATGGGTAGATCTTCATGAAGTAGGTGATCTCCTCGCCCTTACAAACATCTTTGCTCACTCCACAACATGAAGTAGGAGGCTCCCAAGTGACACCTAACCAATCTAGGAGGCACCACCCTCCAAAAGGTAATAGGCTCGGTAATGACGATGAACTCCTTGCTCTTGTGCTTCAAGATGATAGACTCCTCAGCACCCAATCACTCTCTCACAGATTTGGCATGGTGGAAGAGATGGGATTGGTGGAAAGCTACTTGGAGAGGCTAGAGATCAAGATCCATATGATTGGAGTGAAATATCTTGACCTCAACACAAGGGTAGGTGGTTCTCCCTCAGAAAATCTGATAGGATAGGTATGGAATAGTTATGAGTGCTTCTCTTTCGAATAGGTGGTGGAGAAGGGGTATATATAGGCATCCCCAAAAAATCCAACCGTTACACACAAAATGACCAACTCGGTGACACCAATGTGTTAATCTCGGTGGTACCGAAGTGACAAAAAGTGGCAACTGTTGAATCTCGGTGAGACCAATATAGGAAACTCGGTTGCATCGATAAGGTGACCAACAGTTAGGTTTCCAATCACGGTGATGCCGATCCAGCATTCTCGGTGGTACCGATAATGTGAATTTGCGTAACAAAAAGTTGGCAACCTAAACTCGGTGGCACCGGTATGGAATCGGTTGCACCGAAGTGGCGAGGGTTTGGCTGAGTCTGTCTAGGTTCTAGAATCGGTGGCACCGGTATGGGAAAGTTGGTTGCACCGATTTTGAGTGTTAGGTATAGAACAGACTTTGGTGGGAGAGTTTTTGGATGTTTTTGGCGACTATCACTTGTGCACGTTTGAGCATATTGTTCATCAACAAAACCTTGCCCACTTTTAAAAGTATTGGCTTTCCTATGGACTCAAAGTGATTTCTCACAAATATAAAATGTAGAATCCTTTTGCTTGAAGCTTGGCCAACCTATTTCCTTGCATCTTGAGGTATGTCCACAATCGCCTTTTGCCAATCCTATCATTGAACATTTCCTGAAATATACTTGGTGGAAACATTAGTTCAATGACTTATATGTTGTTATTAATTACCAAAACCACCAAGGGAGTAAATGTGCTTTAAATCTCCCCCTTTTTGGTAATTGATGACAACATATAGATCAAAGCTTCGACATATGATAAAATCAATGAATATAATCGTCGCTTTGAGAGGTATGTGATAAGCAAGAGCTCCACCTAAATTTTTGCATTATTTTGAATTGGCCTTTGAATGCAAATGCACAATCGATTAGGAATATGTGGCACTTCTTCCATGTCACATACAACTTGGTGGTGTGCGAGAATAATTAGAATGAATAACAAAGGACAACACAATCAAGCAAAGGTTAATGATCATCTCATAAGCCTTAATATGATAGGAAATAGTAGCATCACACATAAGGCGTAAAATAGTAGCATAACACACATGATCATATGCTCAACACAAGCAACCAAAAGACCAAATGTTTTGAAAAGCAACAAACACCAAAACGCTCTCTCGCTTGAAGCCTAAAGATCTATATACACTTCTCCCCCTTTGGCAACAAGTTACCAAAAAGTTCAAAGGTATACATCAGATCATTCTTGGGCTGATCTCCTCCGGTTGTTGATGAAGGAGTCGAGAGAACAACGTCGGCGAAGATCTCTGCAGATGTCATGGATGGAGTTATAGTGGCAGCTGGAGGAACTAGAATAGATGGAGTAGGAGGTCAGGTGATAGCAACACGAGCTAATGAAGAGGGCCTCAAGTCTAGAGCTGGCACAGTGGCCGATCTGGCCTAGGTATGAAACTGTGTGCCTCTCCTGAGAGGTGATTCATCCTCGTCATCATCATCGTCATCTGAAGAAGTAGTCTAAGGAAGAGGTACTAAGTCAACTTCCTTCTTGAGCTCATTGACTGTCTTAGTCAGCCCATCCCCCTTATCAATAAGGGTCTTGATCCCATTTTCAAAGATCCTCACAAGACTGTTCTGGTTGTTTAGAATCCACTTATTATCCTTCTCCATACCCTGAACTAATGATATCAACAGATCCATTTGCTCATTTCTGGATCTAGGGACTTGAGCACTAGTGGCTCTAATTGCCTCTGCCTCTGCCTGAGCTGTAGCAGATGTGGGATGTTCAGCATCCATCACCACAACATTGTCCTCGAGATCTGGCTGTAGGGGTAAATGTGGACGATCTAGAGCAAAAATGTGCTTCTCCAACTTTGAATTGATAAGCATCTTGATGTAGGGTGCATAACAGCAAGAGCGCTTTTGGTCAGCAGCAACCCTCTTGATTATCTCAACAATAAAATCCATGACTCTGATCCTGATGTGTCTGTCAAGGTGGATCAACATATTGATGGAGTGGCCTCAGATCATCTTGTCATCTCCTGACTTGGGCATCAAAGTATGCCTCAGAATGGTGTTCATTGTGCGGAGGCCAGCCTGAAGAAAGTAGATAGATCCTAGCCTGTGAGACTTCACATTGGCAGCAGGGATCTCCTTGTACATATTTGCCATAGCATTGTGGCTCTCCTTGGATTCTGAGTATACATCCAAGTCACCATCCTATGCTTCAAGAACTCCTAAGATAGCAGCCCATTCTTCAACAGTCGACTCATACCTTGCACCTTCAGTCATGCGTACAATTCTACCATCTCCACAGAAATGTGCAATGGAGTAGAATTGGATGATCATCTCATCATTCCAAGCAGTGAATTCTCTCCCAACAAACTCATCCAAACCTATGCAGTGGAAATTGTCTTGGACACTTGGAAAGTAGTCCCCATTCTCCTTAATGAATTTCCAATCAACATATCGTATATCACTAATAGCTGGGCTCTTGTCAAAAAGCACAGTCTCATAGAAATCCTGTTGCTCTTTGGTATAAAATCTGTAGTCCACAGCAGTCTTCTTCCTCTGGGCATATGGATCTATAGCTCTCCAAGCGCTCAATCCTGAATCCTTCCTCTTCTTCATATCCTCAACTAGTGGGTAGCTGACATTGTGCACTGGAAGGTGTGGTCTAAGCTTCATCAAAGTTGTCAAGTCATCGTCATCTCCAACTCTGGAAGCAGTCCCTTTGTTTTTCTCAGAAGCTGGAATCTACCTCGATGTCCTCTTAGGCTTCTCAGCAGCAGCCTTCTTGGATGTGCTAGACTTTGGCATAGCATCAGCCATAAGCTTCTTTTTCTTTTTCTTGGGAGGGGCCTTCTCAACATGCTCTTCCTCGTCTTCAGCATCAACACCAACAACTTCTTCTGGATCCTCATACATGGAGGTTCTTCTGCCAATAACATGAATAACCCTCTCTCTTGCTTTATTCTCTCCTACCTTCTTAGGCATAGCTTTCTGGGGGACCTCAACTAAAATAGTTGCTATGGCAGTCTCATGAGCCTTGAAGGTTGAAGCAGGTGCATAGATCTTGCTGACAACTCTCCTGGAAGAAGTGGCACAAGTAGCAGACTTCTTAGCAGCTTTCTCTTACTTCTTAGCAAGAATCTCTTCTCGAATGAAGTCTAAATATTGTTCATTAGAATTCAGCTTCTTTCTGGTCCTTGTAGCAGCTTTGGGCAACCCATGGGAGCTGGGGGTGCCTGGATCTAAAAATGAATTGGGCTCTGGGCTTGTGCCTCAACTCATGTCAGCATAGTGCTCTGGCAAGTTCTGATTGTCCTCTACATCTGACATACTGACCCTGTGAATGGAATATTGATGAGCAGAAGTAGATGAGTAATCACAAAATTATCAATTGTTTTTTTGAAATTTCGAACAAAAGATTTTCAAAGTTTTGCATTCTGTTAGAAACAAATCGGTAAGGCCGAAGCAAAAATTTTGGTGACACCAAGACTGTCTGCCCCTTATAACAGAAACTTGGCACCCTTTTCGGTGAGATCGAAAAGGAGTGCTCGGTTTCACCGAGAAAGTTCTCAGCAACACATAAACGAAAATATATGGTACCGATTTTCTTGATTCGGTTCTACCGAGTTGCGTTGGGCGGAAGGCAAAACCCTAGAAAATCGATGGTTCGCTAGCCTATGGGATTTTGTGTTGATAGGAATACGAGCAATGAGTGGCTTATAGATAAAATAAAATCCAATGCACAAGAATCAGAAGGGAGTGCAAAGGAGGTCGAATCAGTACCCTAACTTAATGCGGATCCGCTACGACGGCGACGATGGATCAGATTTCGTTAACGGCGGCGATTCCAAGCAGCGGAGGAGCGCAGGAAGACAAGGGCGATGACCAGGGGTCCCGAAGCGGCAGCTTAGGGTTCTAAGGCGTGAAAGTTCTGAGGATGAATTTCAAAACATCGGGGACCACAGTATATATACCCTCCACTGTCGGTGATACCGATTTTATGTTTTCGGTGTCACCGAGTTCCACAACTGTCAGCTGACAAGGAAACCCGGTGTAACCAAGAATATGAAATCGACAGTGCCGAGATTGAAAAATAGAGCAACCCTAGGCATTCGGTGAGACCGAGATTGTAGGGTTGATTCCACCGAGATGCACTTGGGAGGTTTTAATGGTCAGTCCTTGTGGATACGGAACTCCGAGTGCTCCACACACAGAGGGATCGAAAAGCACTTGTTCAAATTTGGTGATGCAGCATGAATGGAATATGAGGTGAGAAAGCATAGATAGCTAAACAGTGGTCCTAGGCATTCTTGTCCATCCAATTGGCAAAAGAGAAAATGAATAACAAAATAGCGACAATTGGATGTCCTCGAATGAGAAAATAAATGCAGACCAACATGCTCACACAATAAGATGTCAAAAGAAATCATGACAAATATGCACAAAGACACTAGCATCTAACAAGCACTTGGGTGATGGCGAAGTCATCTATATATGAGTATTTGACTTAGGAGCCAAGTAAGGGTACTTGATCATAGGTCATACTCATTGTTTAATCACAAGTGGGGTTACCACTTTTACATAAAGCATTTAATGTTGGCACATACTAAGAGATGCTTTGACTCAAGTATTAGAGTACAGCTCCCCCTTAATGTGACATCCCCCCATAAGATGGATAAACTAACCTTGGATTTTGTCAATGAAGACTTCATGTTGGTGACGTAGTTGTGGATGCTCAATGTTGATGAAGATCACCAAGAGTTGGGAGCATCCTTGTTGTTTCCTTACTCCTCTCACCTACATGGGTTAGTCGCAACACACAAGAGACAAATACAAGGATATCTATGGACATGGAGTGCAAAGCATATGTTATGATGTCCATTGATTAGTTGATTACCTTGTCCCTTGCTTACCTTTGAGGGAATGTATGACTTCTTTAACTATTTCATTGAGTTGATGTTGAGTGCAAAAATTCCTTGCCAATAATGAATGTGAGTGAATTTCATTGGCGGAGTCACCCCTCAAGAACTTACTAGTTCTTCTTCTTGGGGACCCACATCAAGTTGATGGGGATACTTGGTGTTGAAGTAGCCGTTGTAGTAGTTGATCTTGAAGTAGCCTTGGGAACCCACTCCACGAAAGCTAGGGTTTCATCTACCTATGAGTCAACGTCCTCTTGAAGCTTGTTCTCGCCCTTGAGCTTGTGGTCTTGTGGTGGAAGGTCATCTTGAGTGTTTGTCCCCTTGGGAAGAGTATTTTCATACTTATCCTTTTTAGGAACAAACTTTGGCTTGGGATATTGACCTTCTACCCACTCAACTCCATTAGCGTTGAAGTAGCCAACACCACAATTTTTCTGGTATCCTTTGTGCTTGCGTACAATTTCCTCAAATTGCTTACATCCGGAAAGACTCTTGTAGATACCTTTTTCTATAATTCCTTTCAATAAAGCATTTTCTTGGTCAAGTGTAACTTGGCTAAGAGAATCATCATTAGTGGAATCAATAGAACTACTAGAAGCAACATCATTGGGTTTAGCATTTTTATTGTTGCTACTAGATGAACCTTTCTTGCCTTTGTTACTAGATTGCTTAGTTTTAACTTGAGGCATGAAAGTGTACAAGAGTAGTCATTTGGCTAGATAAGATGAAGTCTTGTTTCGGAGATCATCATTGATAGCTTTGAGAAACTCATGCTCTTGCTCCAAGTTGAGCTTCTCGAAGCGTAGCTTCTCATGAGTTCTCACAAGCTCTCTATGATCTTCAAGAGTAAGAGTGTTTAGTTCTTTAGTTAGTTGTTCTATTTGCATCTTATCATCATCAAATGACTCATCTTGACTAGCACGAGAATTATCAAGTTCATTTTGATCAACATCACTAGTTTTATCACAAAGCAAGTTATCATCACAAAGCAAATCATCTTCACAAAGCAAATCATCTTCATCACTATCAAAATCAATATACTCAGGGTGTGATACCTTGGGGACTTTAGCCATGAAGCAACTTCCACTCCCTTCGTTTGGGTAATCAAATAGATCGTAGGAGTTGGTAGTCACTAGAGCAATTCCGGCAACACCATCATCTTGACTATAGTCGGAGTCGGAGTGATAGCTTCTCTGAGAGTTGTTGTCGGAGTCAGAGCCGGAAACCCATTCACCAACATGAGATTGATGTTTTATTCTTGTGTAGCTCTTGGTGTAATTGACCTTCTTCTCTAAATCTCTACTTCTAGTTGAGTGTCTTCATTCATAACGATCATCTCTACTCCTTCTCTCTCTTTGGGGTGATTCATTTCTTGAGCTTCGTCTTCGAGGTGACTCTTCTCTTCTTTTGTAGGGAGTCGTGCACTCATTTGAGTAGAGTCGGGGCTTCCCAAAATTGTAGCAATTGTGGTCACGACTTGATGAACGATTCTCATCATATCTTGAGTTGGACTTTCTTTCTTTGCCTCTATTCTTGTAGAACTTGTTGAATTTTTTGACCATGAGGCTTATCTCTTCATTGGTAACAAGGTTGTTGCTTGAAGTTGCAAGAGCATCACTTGTGGCTTTGTAAGCACTGCTAGCCTTGTGATGAAGTTCTTCATTATCTTTGAGTGTCATCTCATGAGCAACAATCCTTCCAATCACTTCCGTAGGCTTGAGATCTTTGTAGTTTGGCATCATTTGGATCAATGTGCACACGGTGTCGTATTTCTCATCCAAAGCTATAAGTATCTTCTTGATGATGAATTTGTCGGTCATTTCTTCGCTTCCTAAGCCGGCAATCTCATTTGTGATGAGAGCTAACATAGAGTACAACTCTACGACTCCTTCACCATCCTTCATCTTGAACTTGTCAAGCTGACCTTGAAGAACATCTAACTTGGATTCTCTCACGGACTTGGTTCCTTTGTGCATATGAACCAAAGTATCCCAAATCTCTTTTGCATTATCAAGACGCTTGATTTTGTTGAATTCTTTGGGGCATAAGCAATTGAAGAGAATGTCGCATGCTTGAGCATTGAGTTGCAAAATCTTCAACTCATTCGCGGTCGCTTCACAATACGGTTCCGGTCCATCCGCAAAGAACTCACCTTGCAAGCCAACACGAACAACAGACCAAACGGCAGGGTTATGACCAAGAATATGCATTTTCATTTTGTGCTTCCAACTAGCAAAATTAGTGCCATCAAAGTACGGAACTCTATGGAGAGAACTTCCCTCACTAGACGCCATACTCTCCTAGGTTGTGAGACCTAAGCAATGGAGACCAAAGCTCTGATACCACTTGTACGACCAAAAGTATGTCTAGAGGGGGGTGATTAGACTACTTGACCAAATAAAAGTTTTGCCTATACCAAGTTTTAGGTTTGATAATTTTTAGCATTTCATGGCAAGTCAAGTACACCCTACACATGCAAGTCTAAGAGTATATAGAAGAGGAAAGTAACAACAAGCATGCATAGAAGGGATAGGGTAGGAAGATCAAATGCAGTTGTAGACATGATGATTTTTCCCGTGGTTCCGATAGGTAGTGCTATCGTACATCCACATTTATGGAGTCTTCAACCCACGAAGGGTAACGGTGTTGAGAGTCCACGAAGGGCTCCACCCAAAAGGGTCCACAAAGTAGCAACCTTGACTATTCCATAATGTCTTCCGTCCACGAAGGACTAGCCTCACTATGGGTAGATCTCCATGAAGTAGGCGATCTCCTTGCCCTTACAAACTTCTTAGCTCACTCCACAACATGAAGTAGGAGGCTCCCAAGTGACACCTAACCAATCTAGGAGGCACCACCCTCCAAAAGGTAATAGACTCGGTAATGATGATGAACTCCTTGCTCTTGTGCTTCAAGATGATAGACTCCTCAGCACCCAATCACTCTCTCACAGATTTGGCACGGTGGAAGAGATGGGATTGGTGGAAAGCTACTTGGGGAGGCTAGAGATCAAGATCCATATGATTGGAGTGGAATATCTTGACCTCAACACAAGGGTATGTGGTTCTCTCTCAAAAAATCTGATAGGATAGGTATGGAATAGTTCTGAGTGCTTCTCTTTCCAGTAGGTGGTGGTGATGGGGTATATATAGGCATCCCCAAAAAATCCAACCGTTACACACAAAATGACCAACTCGGTGACACCGGTGTGTTAATCTCGGTGGTACCGAAGTGACCAAAAGGTGGCAACTTTTGAATCACGGTGAGACCGATATAGGAAACTTGGTTGCATCAATAAGGTGACCAACTGTCAGATTTCCAATCTCGGTGACGCTGATCCAACATTCTCGGTGGTACCGATAATGTGAATTTGCGTAACAGAAAGTTGGCAACCTAAACTCGATGGCACCGATATGGAATCGGTTGCACCGAAGTAGCTAGGGCTTAGCCGAGTCTGTCTAGGTTCTGGAATCGGTGGCACCGGTATGGGAAAGTTGGTTGCACCGATTTTGAGTGTTAGGTATAGAATAGACTTTGGTGGGAGAGTTTTTGGATGTTTTTGGAGACTATCACTTGTGCACGTTTGAGCATATTGTTCACCAACAAAACTTTACCCCCTTTTAATAGTATTGGCTTTCCTATGGACTCAAAGTGATTTCTCACAAATATAAAATGTAGAGTCCTTTTTCTTGAAGCTTGGCCAACCTATTTCCTTGCATCTTGGGGTATGCCCACAATATCCTTTTGCCAATCCTATCATTGAACATTTCATAAAATATACTTGGTGCAACATTAGTTCAATGACTTATATGTCATTATTAATTACCAAAACCATCAAGGGAGTAAATGTGCTTTCAATGGGCCACCTTGCGTTGGTGGCCTTGTGCCGGCGCGCTCCTCCCAGATTGCTATGAGCGCTGCCGAGTGGGGGATTGTCGCCAAGTAGGGCACCAGGGGCTCGCGAGTATGAGCACCACCATAACAGGTGGGCTCGTGAGTTATCGCTTGAGTTGTTTCAAAGTTGCCTCTGCTTCACGGGTCCACTTGAAGGGGCCCTTCCTCTTCATGAGCTTGAAGAAGGGAAGGGCCCATTCGCTAAACTTGGAGATGAAGCGTCCCAAGGCAGTCACGCAGTTCGCCAGTTCCTGCATTTCCTTGAGGGTCTGAGGCAGGCGCATATTTTCGATTGTCTTGGTCTTATCCGGGTTTGCCTTGATCCCTCGGTGCAACTCCAAGAAACCGAGCAGCTTGCCAAACGGGACCCCGAAAACGCAGTTTTTTGGGTTAAGCCTCAGGTTCACTTGACGCAGGTTGGCGAACGTCTCCTCCAGGTCCTTGATCAGGGTCGTTGCCTCCCGTGATTTTACCATGATGTCATCGATGTATGCCTCTTCATTTCTCCTGAGATGCTGCCCCATGGCCATGTGCATCAACCGCTGGAAGGTTGCGCCAGCATCTCGCAGCCCAAAGGGCACATAGGTGTAGCAATACATGCCGCACGGGGAGAGGAAGGTTGTATTTTCGACATCCTCCATTGTCATCTTGATTTGGTGGTAACCTGAGAAAGCATCCAAAAAGCACAGCAAATCGCACTCGGCGGTGGAGTCCAGGATCTGGTCGATGCATGGGAGCAGGATGGGGTCTCGCGGACAAGCCTTCTTGCGGCTCGTGAAGTCGACGCACATGCACTCCTTCCCACCCTTCTTGGGGACGATCACAAGGTTGTCCAGCCAATACGGTGTTGGGTAACGTTGCATGGGAAACAAAAAATTTCTACGAACACGCAAGATCTATCCATGGTGATGTGCATCTACGAGATGGAGAGTGGATCTATGTACCCTTGTAGATCGCTAAGCGGGAAGCGTTAAGAAACGTGGTTGGTTTAGTCGAATGTCTTCGCGATACAAATCACCGAGCGTCCCGCGATCCAATCACGATCCGTCCCAATCAAGCACCAAACGGACGACACCACCGCGTTTAGCACACATATAGTTTGATGACGATCTCCGCCTTCTTGATCCATCAAGGAGGAGAGGATGATTCCTCCTCCAATCCTAGTAGGACTAGGACTCCTCCTTATTTTGGACTTTTTGCCTTTTTCCACCTTTTTCTCTTTGGGATTTTCTTCCCAGCTGCATGGCCCTTATGTGGAACTTCCAACAGCCCACTAAGGGTTGGTTTTCACTCTCCCACAGCCCATGTAGCCTCTTGGGTCGAAATACCCGTCCCGATGGTCTCCTGGTACACTATCGACACTCCCGGTACACTACCGATGAGCCCGAAACTTTTCTGACGACCAAAATAGGACTTCCTATATATCAATCTTTACCTCCGGACCATTTCGGAGCTCCTCGTGATATCCAGGACTCCGACCAACCTTCGGTAACCACCACACATAACTCTATACTACCGAAACGTCACCGAACCTTAAGTGTGCAGACCCTGCGGGTTCGAGAACTATGTAGACATGACCGAGACACCTCTACGGTCAATAATCAATAGCGGGATCTGGATGCCCATATTGGTTCCTACATATTCTACGAAGATCTTTATCACTCGAACCTCTATGTCGAGGATTCAGTTAATCCTGTATGATGTTCCCTTTGTTCTTCGGTATGTTACCCTCCCGAGATTCGATTGTTGCTATCTCCATACCTAGTTCAACCTCGTTACCGGCAAGTCTCTTTACTCGTTCCGTAATACAAGATCCCGTGACTAACACTTAGTCACATTGCTTGCAAGGCTTTTTGTGACGTTATATTACCAAGTGGGACCTAAGATACCTCTCCGTCACACGGAGTATCAAATCCTAGTCTTGATCCATGCCAACTCAACAGAGACCCTCGGAGATACCTATAGAGCACCTTTATAGTCACCCAGTTACTTTGCAATATTTGATACACACAAGGCACTCTTCCGGTGTCCGTGAGTTACATGATCTCATGGTCATAGGAACATATACTTGACATGCAGAAAATAGTAGCAATAAAGTAACACGATCATATGCTACGTTTTTAGTTTGGGTCTTGTCCATCACATCATTCTCCTAATGATGTGATACCGTTATCAAATGACATCACATGTAAATGGCTAGGAAGCCTTGACCATCTTTGATTAACAAGCTAGTTCACTAGAGGCATACTAGGGACAAAGTGTTGTCTATTTACCCACACATGTAATGTATTTCCAATCAATACAATTGTAGCATGGATAATAAATGATTATCATGAACAAGGAAATATGATAATAAACACTTTATTTATTTCCTCTAGGGCATATTTCTAATAGTCTCCCACTTACACTAGAGTCAATAATCTAGTTCACATCACTATGTGATTTACATTGTACTGAATCGAGCACCCATGCAGTTCTGGTGTTGATCATGTTTAGCCCTTGGAAGAGGTTTAGTCCATGGGTATGCAGCATTCAGATCCGTGTGCACTTTGCAAATATTTATGTACTTCTCCTCGATGTAATCATGGATGGAGTTGAACCGTCGCTTTATGTGTCTGGTCCTTTTGTGAAACCTTGATTCCTTGGCTAGAGCAATGGCACGAGTGTTGTCATAGAATAGGTTCATTGGATTCAGTGCACTGGGCACTACTCCAAGATCTGTCATGCACTGCTTCATCCAGACACCTTCCTTCGCCGCCTCCGAGGCCACGATGTACTCCGCTTTGCACGTAGAATTGGCTACCAAGCTTTGCTTGGAACTGCACCAGCTTACCGCTCCCCTGTTGAGAATAAATACGTATCCGGTTTGTGACTTAGAGTCATCCGGATCAGTGTCAAAGCTTGCATCGACATAACCCTTTACGACGAGCTCTTCATCACCTCCATAAACGAGAAACATTTCCTTAGTCCTTTTCAGGTACTTAAGGATATTCTTGACTGCCTCCTAGTGCTCCATTCCAGGATCACTTTGAAACCTTCTGGCCATACTTATGGCAAGACTGACATCAGATCTTGTGCACAACATTGCATACATGATAGAGCCTATGGCTGAAGCATAGGTGATGACACTCATCTTTTCTCTATCTTCTGCAGTCATTGGGCATTGAGTCTTAATCAACTTCACACCTTGTAACACAGGCAAGAACCCCTTCTTGGACTGATCCATTTTGAACTTCTTCAAAACTTTATCAAGGTATGTGCTCTGTGAAAGTGCTATTAAGCGTCTCGATCTATCTCTATAGATCTTAATGCCTAATATGAAAGTAGCTTCTCCTAGGTCCTTCATTGAAAAACTCTTATTCAAATATTCCTTCATGCTTTCTAGCAATTCTATATTGTTTTCAATCGGCAATATGTCATCCACATATAATATTAGAAACGTTATAGAGCTCCTACTCACTTTCTTGTAAATACAATCTTCTCCATAAACTTGTATAAACCCAAACGCTTTGATCACCTCATCAAAGCGCTTATTCCAACTACGAGATGCTTGCACCAGCCCATAAATGGATCGCTGGACTTTGCAAACTTTGTCAGCATTCTCTAGATTGACAAAACCTTCTGGTTGCATCATATATAACTCTTCCTCAAGGAAACCATTGAGGAACGCTATTTTGACATCCATCTGCCAAATTTCATAGTCGAAATAAGCAGCTATTGTCAACATGATTCTGACAGACTTAAGCATCGCTACGGGTGAGAAGGTCTCATCGTAGTCAACTCCTTGAACTTGTGAAAAACCCTTTGCCACAAGTTGAGCTTTATAGACGGTGACATTACCGTCCGCGTCCGTCTTCTTCTTAAAGATCCATTTGTTCTGAATGGCCTTTCGCCCTTCAGGTAATACTTCCAAAGTCCATACTTTGTTTTCATACATGGATCCCATATCGGATTTCATGTCCTCTAACCATTTCTAGGAATCTGGGACCATCACCGCTCCTCCATAGCTCGTAGGTTCATTGTTGTCCAACAACATGACCTCCAAGACAAGCTTGCCGTACCACTCAGGAGCAGTACGCGCCCTTGTCGACCTACGAGGTTCAATAGTAGCTTGATCTGAAGCTTCATGATCATCATCATTAACTTCCTCTTCAACCATCATAGGTTCCACAGAAACATCTTTCTGTGTTGCGCTACTTTCTGGTTGAAGTAAAGGTTCAATAACCTCATCTAGCTCTATTTTCCTCCCACTCAATTCTTTCGAGAGAAACTCTTTCTCAAGAAATGTTCCGTTCTTAGCGACAAACACTTTGCCTTCGGATCTGAGATAGAAGGTATACCCGACTGTCTCTTTCGGGTATCCTATGAATATGCATTTCTCAGCTTTGGGATCAAGCTTTTCAGGCTGAAGCTTTTTGACATAAGCATCACGTCCCCAAACTTTAAGAAACGACAACTTTGGCCTCTTGCCAAACCATAGTTCATATGGCGTCGTCTCAACGGATTTCAATAGTGCCCTATTTAAAGTGAATGCAGCTGTCTCTAATGCATAAGCCCAAAACAATAGTGGCAAATGAGCAAGAGCCATCATAGAATGCACCATATCTAATAAGGTTCAATTACGATGTTCGGACACACCATTAAGCTGTGGTGTTCCAGGTGGTGTCAACTGTAAAACAATTCCACACTGTCTTAAGTGACTGCCAAACTCATAACTCAGATATTCACCTCCTCGATCAGATCACAGGAATTTAATCTTCTTGTTACGACGATTCTCAACTTCACTCTGATATTGCTTGAACTTTTCAAACGTTTCAGACTTGTGTTTCATTAAGTAAATATACCCATATCTAAGTCATCAGTGAAGGTGTGAAAATAACGATATCCACGACGCGCTGTGACATTCATTGGACCACACACATCAATATGTATGATTTCCAATAAGTCACTTCCCTGTTCCATTGTTCCAAAGAACGGCGTTTTAGTCATCTTGCCCATGAGGCATGGTTCACATGTGTCAAGTGATTCAAAATCAAGTGACTCCAAAAGTCCATCAGCATGGAGCTTCCTCATGCATTTTACACCAATATGACCTAAACGGCAGTGCCACAAGAAAGTGGTACTATCATTATCAACTCTACATCTTTTGGCATCAATGTTATGAACATGTGTCTCATCACTATCAAGATTCAATATGAATAAACCCCTCACATTGGGTGCATGACCATATAAGATATTACTCATATAAATAGAACAACCTTTATTCTCTCATTTAAATGAGTAACCGTCTCGCAATAAACAAGATCCAGATATAATGTTCATGCTTAACGCAGGAACTAAATAACAATTATTAAGGTTCACCACTAATCCCGATGGTAATCGAAGAGAGAGCGTGCCGACAGCGATCACATCAACCTTGGAACCATTTCCCACATGCATCGTCACTTCATCCTTTGCCAGCCTTCATCTATTCCATAGTTCCTGTTTTGAGTTGCAAATGAGAGCAACCGAGCCGGTATCAAATACCCAGGCACTACAATGAGAGCTAGTAAGGTACACATCAATAACATGTATATCATATATACCTTGTTTGTCATTGGCTGCCTTCTTGTCAGCCAGGTACTTGTGGCAGTTCCGCTTCCGGTGACCAGTTCCCTTGCAATGAAAGCACTCAGTTTTTGGCTTGGGTCCATGCTTGAGCTTCTTTGCCGGAGTAGCAACTGCTTTGCCATCCTTCTTGGTTTTACCCTTTTTACCCTTGCCCTTGCCATTCTTCTTGAAACTAGTGGTTTTATTGACCATCAACACTTGATGTTTTTTCTGGATTTCAGACTTAGTGACTTTTAGCATCGCAAACAGCTCGGCGACTGACTTGTTCATCCTGTGCATGTTATAGTTCGTAACTAGGTGGCAGTGATTGAAGAACTGTGTCAGTGATCGCCTCTGGCGGAAGGGCAATTCCCAACTCTGCTAGACGAGTCGAATACCCAGACATTCTGAGTATATGTTCACTGATAGACCCGTTATCCTCCATTTTGCAAGCATAGAACTTATCGGCGGTCTCATACCTCTCGATTCGAGCATTCTTCTGTAAGATAAACTTCAACTCTTGGAACATCACATATGCTCCATGACGTTCAAAACGTCTTTGAAGTCCCGGTTCTAAGACATACAATATTGCACATTGAACTATTGAGTAATCTCCAGAACGTGCCTCCCAAGTGTTCTTAACGTCTTCGGATGACATGTCTTCTGGTTGGTCACCAAGCGGTGCATCAAGGACATATGATTTCTAGGAAGCTGTGAGGATAATCCTCAGATTACGGGCCTAGTCAACAAAGTTACTTCCATCATCTTTCAACTTAGCTTTCTCTAGGAACGCATTAAAATTCAGGGGTGCTACTGCGCGAGCCATTGATCTACAACATAAATATGCAAACATTACTTAGACTATTGTTCAAGATAATGAGTTTAGTTAATCAAATTACTAAAGCTCCCACTCAAATTGACATCCCTCAGGTCATCTGAGTGTGACATGATCCAAATTCACCAACTCAAGTCCGATCATCACGTGAGTTGAGGTGGTTACAATGGTGAACATCATCATGTTGATCATATCTACTATATGACTCATGTTTGACCTTTCGGTCTCTTGTGTTCCGAGGCCATGTATGTACATGATAGGCTCTTCAAATTTAACTCGAGTGTTCTGCATGTGCAACACTGGCTTGCACCCATTGTATGTGAACGTAGAGTCTATCACACCCGATCATCATGTGGTGTCTCGACACGACGAACTTTTCCAACAGTGCACAATCAGGGAGAACACAATTCATCTTGAAATTTAAGTGAGGGATCACCTTATAATGCTACCATGATCCTAAGCAAAACAAGGTGCATAAAAGGATTAACATCACATGCAAATCATAAGTGACATGATATGGCCATGAACTTGTGCTTTTGATCTCCATCTTGAAAGCGCCGACATGATCTCCATCGTCATGGGCATGACACCATGATCTCCATCATATTGATCTCCATCAACGTGTCGCCATCGGGGTTGTCACGCCCATCATGCTTATACTACTATTGCTATCGTTTAGCGATAAAGTAAAGCATTACATAGTGCTTAATGATTGACACGTAGGTCATACAATAATTAAAGACAACCCTATGGCTCCTGCCGGTTGCCGTACTCATCGACATGCAAGTCGTGATATTATATACAGCACATGATCATATCATACATCACATATATTTCATCATGTAATTGGCCATATCACATCACATCATACCCTGAAAAACAAGTTAGACGTTCTCTAATTGTTGTTGCATGTTTTACGTGGCTGCTACAGGTATCTAGCAAGAACTGTCCTCACCTACGCATAAACCACAACGGTGATACGTTAGTTGCTTTTCAACCTTCTCAAGGACCGCCTTTGTCGAATACGATCCAACTAAAGTAGGAGAAACTGGCACCCACCAGCCATCTTTTGCAACAAGTTGCAGTTGAGGGAACCGGTCTCTCGTAAGCGTACGAGTAATGTTGGTCCGGGCCGTTTCATACCATAATACCGCTAAACCAAAACACGACCGAGGGAGAAAGCAATCTAAGCATCAACGCCCACAAACTCTTTGTGTTCTACTCGAGATCTCATCTACACATAGACCTAGCTCTAATACCACTGTTGGGGAACGTTGCATGGGAAACAAAAAATTTCCTACGCACACGCAAGATCTATCCATGGTGATGAGCATCTACAAGATGGACAATGGATCTACGTATCGTTGTAGATCGCTAAGCGGGAAGTGTTAAGAAATGTGGTTGGTGTACTCGAACATCTTCACGATCCAAATCACCGAGCGTCCCACGATCCAATCACGATCCATCCCGATCAAGCACCGAACAGACAGCACCTTCGCGTTCAGCACACATACAGCTTGATGACGATCTCTGCCTTCTTGATCTAGCAAGATGGATCAGAGAGGTAGACGAGTTCTCTGGCAGCGTGATGGTGCTACAGCAATGGTGGTGGAGCAATTCCGGCAGGGCTTTGCCTAAGCACTGCAGAAAACCGATCTAGAGGAGAAACTATGCACTAGAGGAACAGGTAGCACGTGGCTAAAAATAGTGTGTCAAAAACCCTAAAACCTCTAGTATATAAAAGAGGAAAAGAGGAGGGGGGGTTGGCCCAAGGGCCAAGCCATCTAGTATTCGGCCGAACCAAGGAGGAGAGGAGGATTCCTCCTCCAATCCTAGTAGGACTACGACTCCTCCTTATTTTGGTCTTTTTGCCTTTTTCCACCTTTTTCTCTTTGGACTTTTCTTCCCAGCCACATGGCCCTTATGTGGGACTTACACCATCCCACTAAGGGTTGGTATTCACTCTCCCACAGCCCATGTAGCCTCTTGGGTCGAAATACACCTCCCGATGGTCTCCTGGTACACTACCGACACTCCCGGTACACTACCGATGAGCCCGAAACTTTTCCGACGACCAAAATAGGACTTCCTATATATCAATCTTTACCTCCGGACCATTCCGGAGCTCTTCGTGACGTCCGGGATCTCATCCGGGACTCCAAACAACCTTAAGTAACCACCACACATAACTCTATACTACCGAAACAGCACCGAACCTTAAGTGTGCAGACCCTGCTGGTTCGAGAACTATGTAGACATGACCGAGACACCTCTACGGTCAATAACCAATAGCAGGACCTAGATGACCATATTTGTTCCTACATATTCTACGAAGATATTTCTCGCTCGAACCTCTATGTCAAGGATTCCGTTAATCCCGTATGATGTTCCCTTTGTTCTTCGGTATGTTACTTGCCCGAGATTCGATCGTCGGTATCTCCATACCTAGTTCAACCTCATTACCGGCAAGTCTCTTAACTCGTTCCATATTACAAGATCCCGTGACTAACACTTAGTCACATTGCTTGCAAGGCTTATTGCGACATTGTATTACCTAGTGGGCCCTGAGATACCTCTCCGTCACATGGAGTAAGAAATCCCAATCTTGATCCATGCCAACTCAACAGACACCCTCGGAGATACCTATAGAGCACCTTTATAGTCACCCAGTTACGTTGCGACGTATGATACACACAAGGCACTCTTCCGGTGTCCGTGAGCTACCTGATCTCATGGTCATAGGAACAGATACTTAACATGTAGAAAACAGTAGCAATAAACCGACATGATCATATGCTACGTTTGTAGTTTGGGTCTTGTCCATCACATCAGTCTCCTAATGATGTGATCTCGTTATCAAATGACATCACATGTCAATGGCTAGGAAACCTTAACCATCTTTGATCAACGAGCTAGTTCACTAGAGGCATACTAGGGACAAAGTGTTGTCTGTTTACCCACACATGTAATGTGTTTCCAATCAATACAATTATAGCATGGATAATAAATTATTATCATGAACAAGGAAATATAATAATAAACACTTTATTTATTGCCTCTAGGGCATATTGCCAACATACACGTACCGCACTTCCTGAATAACACCGGCTTTCTATAGCTTGCGGACCTCTTGGATGTTGAACGCTTTCTTTTCTTGTGCATGTCGCCTTGCCTTCTGCTTTATCGTGTGCACGTTAGGGCACACCATTAAGTGGTGCTCGATCACTTCCCTCGGGACGCCCACCAATTCTGATGGCTCCCACACAAACACGTCCTTGTTTGCATGGAGGAAGTCGACTAGTGCCTTCTCCTACTCCAAGGGAAGGCCAATGCCAATGGTGAAGGTGGGGCCCAAGATCCCATCGTCAACAAACTCCTGCTCGTCTCATCCCGGTCATGAGAGAACAACTATTTCTTCTTCGTGGGCGTGGCCTCCAGAGCCTGCACTGCGCCCTCGGCATTGGGGCTCAAGGACGTTGTGGCCTCCGGAGCCGATGTGTCACCCTTGGCGTTGGGTTGCGAGGATGTCGCGGCCTCCAGAGCCTGGGTGGTGCCCTCAATGCTGGAATATGAGGCTGCTGCAACCTTGTCGACGAGCTTGAGGGCTCAAACAACGTCCTTGGTGTCACTGGCCATAGAGATCATGCCACTGCTTCCAAGCATCTTGATGATGTTGTAGCCTGGTTGCGTTACCGTCATAAACTTGTCATGGGCCGAATACCCCATGATAGCATTGTACGGGAGGCTGATATGAGCCACGTCAAAGTCGATCAACTCGGTGTGGTAGTTGTTGCGAGTTCCAAAGGTGACCGGGAGGCGCACCTGCACCAAAGGAGTGGTAAATCCTTGGGCCACCCCAGAGAAATACCTGGTAGGCGCGAGCTGGTCGTAAGGCACCTGGAGCATTTTGAAGGCCTCCATGGAGAGGATGCTGAGTCGAGCTCCACCATCGATGAGTGTCTTGGTGATTGCAATGTTGCTGATGGCGGGGGTGCACAGCATGGGGAGTGCACCAACGGTGACCTTACTCCTGGGATGGTCCCTGATGACCCACAAGTATAGGGGATCTATCATAGTCCTTTCGATAAGTAAGAGTGTCAAACCAAACGAGGAGCAGAAGGAAATGACAAACGGTTTTCAGTAAGGTATTCTCTGCAAGCACTGAAATTATCGATAATAGATAGTTTTGTGAAAAGGTAATTCGTAACAGCTAGCAAGTAATAAATGTAGCAAAGGCGCAGCAAGGTGGCCCAATCCTTTTTGTAGCAAAGGACAAGCCTAGACAAACTCCTATATAAAGTGAAGCGCTCCCGAGGACACATACATGGGAATTTCTGTCAAGCTAGTTTTCGTCATGCTCATTTGATTCATGTTCGTTACTTTGATAATTTTATATGACGGTGGACCGATGCTTGGGTGTTGCCCTTACTTGGACAAACCTCCCACTTATGATTAATCTCTCTCGCAACCATCCGCCACTACGAAAGAACAATTAAGATAAATCTAACCATACCATGATACATATGGATCCAAATCAGCCCCATACGAAACAACGCATAAACTAGGGTTGAAGCTTTTGTCACTCTAGCAACCCATCATCTACTTATTACTTCCCAATTCCTTTCCCTAGGCCTGAATAATGGTGAAGTTTCATGTAGGCGACATGCACATGACACCACTAGAGGATAGACAACATAGATCTCATCAAAATATCGAACGAATACCAAATTCACATGATTACTTATAATAAGACTTATCCCATGTCCTCGGGAACAAATGTAACTACTCACAAAACATGTTCATGTTCATAATCAAAGGAGTATTAATTATCTTAAAGGATCTGAACATATGATCTTCCACCAAGTACACCAACTAGCATCAACTACAAGGAGTAATCAACACTACTAGCAACCCATAGGTACCAATCTGAGGTATGAAGACAAAGATCAGATACAAGAGATGAACTAGGGTTTAGAGAGGAGATGGTGCTGGTGAAGATGTTTATGGAGATTGGCCGCCTCTCGGTGAGAGTATCGTTGGTGATGACGATGGCTTCGATTTCCCCCTCCGGGGGAAGTTTCCCCGGCAGAACACCTCCGCCGGAGCCCTAGATTGGTTATGCCCAAGTTCTGCCTGGAGACGGTGGCGCTTCATCCCAAAAGATCTATATTTGAATTTTTCCAGGTCAAAACCATTCATATAGTAGAAGATGGGTACCAGAGGCTTGCTAATGGGCCCACAAGCCATAAGGGCGCGGCTAGGGGAGTAGGTCGTGCCCAACAGGCTTGTGACCTCCTGGTGGGTCCCCTCCGGTATTTGTTTCACTCAATATTTTTTATATATTCCAAACCAATTCTCCGTAACATTTCAGGACTTTTCGAGTTGTGCAGAATAGGTCTCTCAGATTTGCTCCTTTTCTAGTCCAAAATTCTAGCTGCCAGCATTCTCCCTCTTCATGTAAACCATGTAAACTAAGAGAGAAAATGCATAAGTATTGTACAATGATGTGTAATAACAGCCCATGATGCAATAAATATCAATATAAAAGCAGATGCAAAATGGATGTATCAACTCCCCCACGCTTAGACCTCACTTGTCCTCAAGCGAAATCCAAGATCGATAAATGTGTACACATGTTTAGAGATAGAGGTATCGGTAAAATAAAATACAAACATGAAGGCATCATGATCATCTTTAGAAGAGCAACATATATTGACATATAATTTCTTATGCTAGGGTAACAATTCATTCACCAGGTAAAGTATGAATCAAGAACTCTATTGAGAACCAAAAACCTATGCTCTCTATCATCGAAGCAATTGCAATTTATCACAACATCGAAAAGAGTCAATATAAGAGCTTGTGAATGAAAATGTGTTATATCATCTAGAGGGGGGTGAATAGGCGATTTTTATAAATTCATCACTTGAGGAATTCAACTTGAGGAATTTGAAATGTGATGAATAACTCACAGCGGAATAAGTAATCAAGTGCTTGAGAAACATAGCGACAACATAGTCATCATGATGAAATAAAACATGCACAGATTAAAAGTAGCGTGATACATGATAGGTAGGTGAGGAACAAGGTAACTTGAAGAATTTGAGGTGAGGAAATTGTGAAATTCCTCAGTCAAATTCTTCAAACAGTAATGATCAATTTCATCAACTGGTATATGAGGAAATGAAAGGGTTGAGGAAATAGAACCAGGTAGCTCGATGAAGAATATGATTTGATGACCCACTTCCAACTGATGTGACAGTTGTACATCTAGTTTGGAGCGTCCTGATATTTAAACCAGAGGACAGACAGTCCCACGACACACAGTCCTTACCGTGTTCTCCTTGAGCTAAGGCTACAAAGTCCTCGCCCAACACTCTTGGTAAGTCTTTAGGGTAGACTTATAAAACCATCACAAATTGGTCACCCGGCGATCCACAATTGGTTGTTGGATGCTCTAGACCAAGGTCACTCCGTGATCCCCAATTGACTGCAAGATGCACTAGACCATGATGCCTAACAGTCTGGAAGATGCATAGTCTTCAAAGGTAACAAGCATCGGTTCCACACAGGAACAATCCCTTCAGTGATGCTCAATCACTTTGGGTTTGGTGGTTTGGATTTGGCTTTTTCCTCATTGATGATTTTCTCTCAAAGTCCTCGGAGGATGGGTTGCTCCCAAATGACAAGTGTCAGTTCTCTCTCGAAGCAGCCAACCAACTAGTGGTTGTGGGGATGGCTATTTATAGCTAGGGTGCAACCTGACATGATAAGACATAAATGCCCCCAATGATATGCTCGTTATGTGGATAAGATGATTTGGGACAGCTGGCTCTAAGCACAGCAATGGTCGGAATTTTGAAGTATGAAAGTCTTTAGGCTTATCATGTTCCTCACTTGTAGGCAATTCGCACTAGCGAAATCCTAACTCCTGAGTCAAATCAATTTCCTCAGAGACTAGAAGAACTTCGTCTCTATCACTGAAGAACTTGACTAAACTACAAGAGATTCCCAAAGGCTTCACTTGAAGGATTGGATAGGTTGAGGCTTTTGAGTTGAGCATCAGTTGGAATTTTTCCTTAGTATTACCTCGGCCCCCTTTAACAGTATGGTGTTTCCTATGACTCAAAGAAAGGAAATGAAACTACGAAAAAAAAGGCTTCATGCTTCATAGTCCTCGTTCATATCTTCAAGGTCCCACCAACTTCTTCATTTTCAAAGTCTTCAGGGAATACCAAAGTTTTCAGCAAAGTCTTCACCGAAGTCCTAAGTTGAAGACATATTTTTAGGGGTCGATAATCTCTGAATATATCAAACTACTCATCGCTTGTGTACACTCACAAACACATTAGTTCCTTAACCTATAAATCTTCGATACACCAAAATCACTAAGGGGCACTAGATGCATTTACAACCTCCCCCTTTTTGGTGATTGCTGAAAAATAGGTTAAGTTTTCAACGGGGCTAAACATATGAAGTGAAAATACTGAGTTTGAGGAATTTGATTGCAGGATATAGAAGAACTCCCCCTGAAGATGTGCATATCTGAGGAATTTGATTCGGACTGCAAATGCACATGGCAGGTTAAAAACATGGAGAACTCCCCCTATATCTTGTAATTCATACACGCATTTTAGCATAGGATATGAAGAATTTGAAATGCATGATGAAAATCATGGTTGACGAAATTCAGCATGCATGCATTAAGGTAACTTGAGGAAATAGCATGCGAAAAGCAGTTCAAAAGAGTCAAACCACCATTGGAATTAACTTTAAAACTCAACCAACAAAAGCTTCAGAAGAGCAAGAGTTGTAACTTAAACAAAAACAGCCCATATATAGACCCGCTTGAAGGCTAACTCAAATTTTCTCCCCCTTTGTCATCGAAGACCAAAAGGGACGAAAACTAAGGACTAACACCCGTTGAAGAATTTCATCTTGAAGGTGATGTAGGAGCGCCCGCATTGTCGGGGTCATTTCTCAATGTAGGGCCCGCCGTAGTGTCGTCAATATCATCAGCTTCATCCGCTTCGCATGATGAATAATATGAACTTGTAACAAGCTAAGGAACTTGAACCTTTTTGAATTTCTTCTAAGGAGGATGAGACCAGTAAAAGTTCTTCTAAAAGTCCATGCCCTTGAGTTCCTCAGGGGTCTTGAGGTGTGTGAGAATGGCCCATGGGTGATCGAAGATTTCATGCACATAGTAGGGATTTGTCCTCACAGAGTTCTGTGTCACAGTCATGTTCTTAAGAATGGAAGCAAATTGACGCTTCACCCACTTGTGATTGCGATAAACCTTCTGATGAAGACTTATGAGAAGCTCGCGATCAGTCATCACACGAGGGGCACACTCTTGAGGCTTTTGCGTTGAGCGTGTTGCAGCAGAGTCCTGGGTAGCCGTGTCATCATTGGTGGAGTAAGATGTAGCTTTGCAAAACTGACCATCCAATGGACGAGTACCTTCATCAATGACAGCTTTGCCTTTTCCTTCAACTGAGGCAATTGTGTTCTTGAGGTCTTCAATCGAAGGCAAAAAGACAAAGTGATTTTGGAAGTCAGCCTTGAAGGGAATTGAAGACCTTGATTTGATGAATTTCATGATCCATGGAGCATAAGGCTTCAATTCAAATGAGGCTAATGCTGCATTTACCAAAGTCCTCATGAAGAAATCATGGTAGTTGATGGGAATCCCATGAATGATGTTGAATAGCATGTTCTTCATCACACCCTTAACTTCTTCTTCTTTAGAGTTGTGACCCTTCTGAGGACAAAGGGTGTTGGTGAGGATGCGATATACTGTCCTTGGCACAGAGAGAAAATCTTTCACAAGGAAGGTGGTCCTTTGAGGTTTTCCATGAGCCAGAGGTTTCATTAGCACTTGCATCACGTGATAGGGAAGAGTAGGTTCATCAAACACGCAGCGAGCTTCTTCTGAAGGAATTGGAACTGGGACTAACCGAAGTAATTCTGATGTAGGTGCAGTGTAGTGAGTAGAACCAGTCATCCAGTCCAAGACCCATGTGCTGATGTTAGAAGCATTACCTGCGATGTGCAAGGTGGCATAGGATTGAAGAATTAGCTCTTGATTCCAATCATAGATATCCACATAGAATGGAAGAATTCCTGCATCATGAATAACTGTGAGCAACGGTGTGAAAGATGGGATTGTTTCCATATCCGCATGAGGAATTTGATGGTGCTCGAAGAGTTTCTTCTTGTCAAATATTACTGATGCATAATAGTTCATCTATGTAGGTGTCAAGAATCTAGTACGACCGTCCCTAGCTGAGTCATAAGGATTCGGTCGAGTGAAGAAAATGTGCTCATTGAAGAAATTGGTCTTGATGAATTTGGGGTGCATTGAGCCTTTGAATGTCATTCTTGGCTTTGGCTGAAGGTTTGGCTTGAAGCGGCCCACAATGTCCTTAGGAAAAGGAGAAACTTCTTCAGACTAAGGAATTTGCACAGCAGTTTCCTCAGTGGCAGTTGGAGCAACAATTTCCTCAGCTGATGCAGCTGGAATTTCTTCAGTATCAATTGCAGTCAAGTCATCAGATCCTAGTTGAATTTCTTTAGTCTGGGATGGAGGCTGAGGAATCTATGACAAAGGTGTGGTCATTGGTGAATTTGGGTGTGCAGCTTCCCAATATTCATCATTCATGACGGGGGTTGTGCTGCTAGTGTCCACGTCCTCATCAATTTCTTCAATGCCGGTCTCTTCAGCAGTCAACTAAGGCTGGGGCGATGATACCTGTGGATTTGAAGCATTTGCTTCCACTTCAATTTCTTCATCAATCTCCTCTGAGGTAGCCGCAGATTGATCCTTTTCTTCTTGATCATCATTTGGGATGACATAGTCAACACCAAATGGCACAATTTCATAGGATGGCATGAAGCTGATAGGAGTTGCATCAAACGGTTCTGTTGAAGAACTTGGCAGTGTCTTCATTTTTTCACTGCTGAGGAATCTGAAGTTGATGCTTTTCTTTTCAGTGCCTTCTTCGCCGCAGCCTTGGTTTTCTTCGCTTCTGATGCACAAGGAAGGTTGATGATCTTCACCCTTGATGATTTAGCTCTTTCGACAGAGGGTGATGGAGGAACATTTTGTTTAGGCATGACTGATGCATTCGCCCTTGTGGTATCAATTTCCTCAGGCGCAGCAAAAACTTTAGCTGGCCTGTCAATTTCATCAGGAACCACAGTGGTGGTTGCCCTGGCAGATTCTTTAGCAGCCTGAATTTCTTTAGCTGAGGGAGCAGTTTCTTTAGCAGGCTGAGTAGATTCTTCAGCCTAAGGAATTTGAGGTTGCATACGAGCAGCAACCCTCTCGTTATGGTCCTTGAAGATAGCTTGGGTTGCCCTTACAAATCTTACTTTGGTGCCCTTCCATTCAGCATCATATTTGTCTTGTTCTTCAGAGAGGCAGCGAATTTCAGACTGAACAATGATGAGTTGATTTGGAGTCAAATTCATCACATTATTCCTCAGATTTTTTCTTTTCGAGCCCTGCTCCTCTTAGCTCTCAAAGCTTGATCTCTTTTCCATTGTTCTTCAACAATGAAGTGTGTGAGGACATGATCTACACCATGAGGTAGGTTCAGAGAGGAAAGTGGGGTGCTGGGATCCTCATGCCATATCTCAATGAAGTTGAGGATCATCTTGGGATCCAGCATAAGAGGAACAGAGCTGCCTTTGGCTATTGCTGCCCTTTGTTGACTTACTTTGATGATTTCATCCAATTCTTGATCATCAGCCTTAGCATCATCCTAAGATCCTGAGGGTACATTCACTATAGCTTTGCTAGTGTGAGGACTTCGTCTTTGACCTCGTCCAACAGTTTTCTTCAGCTTCAAGAGAGTAGGACTCGTTGAAGATTGTGCTAGGGCTCAAGAACTTGTTGATGCCCTTGAAGATATTGGGAAGCCCTCGGTTCTCTAACATGTTGCAAGATGTACATGTGTTGAGGACTTTGAAGCACCAGCAGAGGACTGAGCAGCTACTGAACCAGCGGCTGAGGCCTTTGAATGCTTTGCTTGAGAAATCTGAAGTGATGATTTTGAAGTTGAAGATTTTGACTCCACAGCAGATTTCTTCACAGTGGATTTCTTCAGAGCACTAGCAGAGGCTCCGGCAGTGTCAGCAGCAGCAGAGTCTTCATTGAATTTCTTCACGGCCTCTCTTACCTTCTTCGCCAGCTTGGCTTGATGTCTTTCCCATTCTTGAGGAAAGTCATCACCAATCTTGAGATTAGTGGGCTCAGCAGTTTGGTTTGAGCCAAGGGTGGCCTGTTGCAAGGGGGTTCAATTGCGAATTTCTTCATATACTTGGGAGTGACATAGTGATATTCTTTCCACTCCTTTGCCCATCTCCACTCAATTTTCTGTATGTGAATCTTTCTTTGCTTTGTTGTTTCCTTGCCATGAATTTCTTCATCTGGAGTGCAATATTCCTCTTACAGTTCATCAAGTATCTCAAATGCAGTCTGCACTTTAGGTTTCTTTCCACCTTTCTGTAGCTTCTTCCCATCAGCCATTTTCTTTGGCTGAGGATTCTGAACTCTTGAAGATTCTGAAGATGTACACAGTTATTCCTCAAGAAATGTTGTAAATGAGTTAAGTTGATGAGAACCTAGTGATTCATCAGCAGTCCTATTTTTACCTGTGAACAGAGTATGGGTGTGAGGAATTCGAAGAGGTCATTTGCGTTCTCAGAAGTTTTTCAAAAATATCAAGTGTGGGGAATTTGACCATGGGTGTCTAGAGGAATTTCACTAAGTGTTCTTGTCTTAGGTTCCAAAGTTGTGCAAATTTTGAGGATCAACACAATTGAAGAATCTTGAAGAAAATCATAACTTAGGGAAATTGTGGACATGTAAGGTGCTTTAGAATGAGATTCTTGAAGAATAAACACCTTTGAGGAAATTGTGGACAACTTGAAGATCAAACAAGGGTAGTAAAAACAGATTTTATTTACCCTCATGAAGTACACGGTGAACAATGAGATGAAATCAAAGATTTTCATCCATCCAGATCTCCCACGCCCTATCTTGGCATAGGGAGAAAGCTAAAGCGGTGGCGGAGTGAAGATTTCCGTGTCCGATGTGAGTACGACAACGGCGAGGTCAAGGCAATGAAGCTCTTCCACACCGACAATGATGATTTTAGCGGTGGCGCTAGGTCAACACTCGGGAGAGAGTGAGAGTGAGGAGTAACCGAGCACAGTGAGAGGGAAGGTGGTATTTATAGCGGAGGTGAAAATCAACCTGTCTGAAGATTTTGGACAAGATTGCCCCTGACCCTTGCTCTCCACGCGACATGTGTCACCCACGTTCTAAGTAGTGGCGATAGTGGGGGATCGTGGGTTATCTAGTCGTTGGAATCGGAACGGTTTGAGCGGGAAGCGCCAAAAATTCAGATAGTGAAAATTTTAAAGTTTCCGTTCGCAAATTCTTTAGCTATCAAGGACATGGTGAAGACTTTGAACGAGTTTCAAAGTAGAATGCATATGAAGAATTTGTGAACAGACTGGGTTGAGTTTAGCATAGAGGGGGAATGGGTCCGATCACATTCACTTAGATGTAAATGAACTTGTAGAATTAGCAATAAGTGAATGTTGTTGAGGACATTGTAAATCAACTTGAAGAATTAGCAAGAAGTGAATGTTGTTGAGGATATATAGTCAATGAAGAACATGAGTTTCATAGTTTGAAGAATTTGAAAAGCTGATGAATTTGAAAAGTTGAGGAATTTGCAAACTTGAGGAAGCTGAAAATTTGAAGAATGACGAAAACTCATCTTTGAAGAATTTCAACTATGGTTGGTGGCATGACCCATCATATAAGAATAATGATTTCAGACACTGCAAACAATTGTCTTAGGGTTCTGAGAATCAAATTCTTCATTAATTTCTTCACACTTAGAGGGTTATTCTTCATTGATTGAAGAAAATTGTTACTTCGTGTGTTGCACATATAAGCAATCAATTGTGCATAAGTGTTAGGATGTGTGTGTCTTTTTCAAAGAACATTCGAATATCCTAAGATATTTAGCTTACACCGCAACTTGAAAAATATTTTTTAATCCAAGGGCTTTGTGAAGATATCGGCCAGTTGTTCTTCAGTAGGGATGTGGTCGATGGAGATGTCCCCCTTGAGTACATGATGTCGAAGAGAATGATGACGAATCTAGATGTGTTTGGTCTTGGAGTGCTGAGCTGGGTTATACGCAATCTTGATAGCGCTCTCTTTGTCATAGTAGAGAGGCACATTATTTGCCTTGATGCCATAGTCCTTGAGGATTTGCTTCATCCCTAGCAACTAAGCACAACATAAACCTGCAACAATGTACTCAGCTTCAGCAGTAGATAGTGACACACAGTTCTACTTCTTCGAGGACCAACAGACTAAGGATCGTCCGAGGAGATGACATGTGCTTGAGGTTGACTTGCGATCCACACGATCTCCAGCATAGTTACATCAGAGTATCCGACGAGGTGAATATTTGAGCCCTTGGGATACCACAATCCAAGCGTTGGTGTGTGAGCTAAGTATCGAAGAATATGTTTCACAACCTTATGGTGTGATTCCTGCGGTGTTGCTTGGAATCGGGCACACATGCAAACACCCAGCATAATATCAGGCCTAGACGCACATAGATACAACAAAGGGAGATATACCTTCTGATCGAAATCTTTACCATTTTCGATAGTGCAGAGTTGGCCTTTTGAAGGCATTGGAGTTTTGACGCCTTTGCAATCTTGAATGTCGAATTTCATGACAACATCCTTGTGGGGACCCCGACTCATAAGTCATGATCACCCAATGTATGTGTACAGTGATCGCAGAGATCAATGCTCACTTAACACACTGAAGCTGAATAACAAGAGTCTTACATCCACACTTAGTGTCTTACACAAATAATGACCACGAAGGTCTTAGTCTTACATAGATAGGGCCACATGGGCCAAACACGTAAATAGAACAAGCTGCGGAAATCTTGGTCGAAAGCGTGAACCCATGCCATCTGCCTTAACCTACACGCATTCTGACTGGGAAGCGTCCTAGTTCGCATGTTCGTCTCCAACGAAATCTTCAACATACTCCTGTTCTTCCATGCCTGGCCAATTCAACAACTAGTAGCAAGCCAATGAGTACGTTGAATGTACTCGCAAGCAACCTAAGTTGTGGAACAAGGTAACAATGATGCATGATATAGCACTAAGTAGGTAAATTTGCTGAAAGCTAATTTTTGCATGCAAATGACATGATCAAGTAACTAGTGAGCATGCATCAACAACTAGCAGGTATCCATGTGAACAAATTGCAGATATCATCATAAGTATTTGTTGAACATCTCATGTTCACTCATCCCGCTAAGTCATCGAACTTAGTTCAATCCTCATGCTAAGTCATTGGACTTAGTTCAATCCTCACGCTAAGTCATCGGGCTTAGCTCATGTGTCCTCTTTTCACCATCACATCCATATTCACACCAAGTTTTACGAAAACATTTTGACGTAGTTTAAGCAGCACCACCCAACTATCCTTGACCGTGGGCATGGCTATTCTAATAGTTTTACACTCTTTAGAGGTTGCACACTTTACCCACAAGACTCAGGGAACTCACTTGTCTTCCACGACTCCCGGTATCAAAAAAGCCCCATCTCATAAGGGGTATCGTGGTTGCGCATGTAAGGTTGGGATGGTCGAAAAATCTTAAATCTAATCTGTTTTTGAAAACCCAATCTCAACCTGCTCCGGCACACGACTTCTTTCTCAAGTGGTCACCCATCTTCTCATCATCTCCCTCGGGCATTAGGGGCACCCGACGGGGTTTTCGAAAAGTCTTTGAAATCAAATCTTTCTTCCCATCATTATGCATAGATCCCGATCCAACTTGCGTAGAATCTACTAGCATCCTAACTACACCCACCCGCATAACCCTCATAAGGTTCTAGGGTTATGCACAATGCAAGTGTCAATGGAGAAGTTCCGGAGGCATCCCCACCGAAAGGGGAACACCACATCACATGATCAGATATAATGAAAGTAAAGTGCTATATGACATGCAATAAAATGGTTTCTTATCATGGTCAAAGGGTTGCTTGCCTATCTCAACAAAGTCTCCAGGGTCTTTGAAGTGTTCGGGTCCAACTTCTTCATCAACCGCGCAATCTATCATCGCGAAATAAAGCGATAAAACTAAGCAACACACAAAAACAGAGCACTCAACTACTTACTAAAAATGCTAATCTATTCTGATAAATACCCAATGTCATACAAAAAATATTCTCCTAGGGTTTTGTTGTTAAAAATTGTTTTGGAAATAAATTAACAGAGGCAAAAATGTGCCCAAATATAGATATTAAAATAAAACAATACTAAAAATATTTTCAAACATTTTTAAAAATGGCACTATTAAATGCTAGGGATTATTCTAGGAATTTTGGTGGAAGAATTATCGGCATTGGATAAATATTCAGATCTGTAGAATTTTTGGGAGATAATAGAATAAAAAAAAGGAAAAGTGGTCCTGTGCCCTTACAGGCTAGAACCACCCAGCCGAACTGGCCCACAGGGGAAAGCCGGCCCAGGCGAGGCGCCGCGCGCGGCAGGTTTGTTTTTAAACCTGCCCACGAGCGCGACCTGCTAGCGAGAGAGGAGGGGGGAGAGGGGATGACAGGTGGTCCCCACCTGTCATCCCTCTCCTCCTGACACGAGGCGCTCCAGGCCACGACGGACGGAGCAGAGGGCACCGGCATGCTCGCGGGGCTCCCACGCATCGGTGGGAGGTCGCGGGGTCGCCGGGGGGAGAGGGGAACGCCGGCGAGGGGAGAGGAGCTCGACGGCGGAGAGGGTTTGGGTCGGGAGAGGGCTCCCGACCACGGGGGAGAGCGCTCTGGGCACGGGGAGGATGTGGAGGGAGTGTGAGAGCGAGGAGAGAGGGTCAGGAGGAGCGGGGAGGCCTATCTATAGGCGGGCCGCCGGCTCACTATTGACTCGGTGCGCCGGTGAGCACGGGGTGCTTGCCACGGGCCACGGGGAGAGAATGGGTGTGTCTAGGGGCTTCTTGGGTGAGGTCTAGGCCGGGGGAGAGAGGAGAGAGAGGCAAGGCGCGCGCGCATGCGAGCCCGCTGGTTGGCCGAGCCGCAAGGCGCCGGGCACGTGCGTAGGAGCCGCCGGAGAGAGAGAGAGGAGGGGGCCGACCAGGCGGCGTGTTGCGGACGCCAAGGGGGCAGAGGGGACAAGCTAGGGTGGCCCAAGGCGGTCGTGGCTGCCCGTTGGCCCAGCGGCTATAGTAGTGTGCTCCAAAGTGCGAGCTCTGCATGCCAGGGCATTATTTTAGGCCCCCTGTGTGTCCTCTAGTGCATTGGGGCTTTAGAAGATGCCCAACGGCTAGGAGGAGCTAGCGAGAGCTCTCGAGGAGCCTTAGGGCAGAAGGAAAGGGAGGGAGAGAGAGAAAAGATGTTGTCCTTGGGTGAAAATGGGGGTTTTACCCCACCTCCTTGTGACCTGAGGACCTAGGTTTTTTACTGGAGGTACTAGGACAATGCAAGAAGATGTGGTAAAAAGTTGGGGGCAAGGGTAAGAGGGTAAGAGGTAAAAATAGGGGTTTTACTATATCACCAGAAGGTGTTTGATGAGGATTTGGGCAAGAAATATTTACCAGCTTACTGAGTTATTTACCAGGGTCAAAGGCTAGGTAGAAATGAGGGGATTCACCAAGTTTGAGCTCAAGAGGAAAAAGTTGATAATGGAACTTTATTAAACCCTAGAAATTTGCAGAATCAGGTATCTGTAGATCCATTGATGCTAGGCTTTTACCCTTGATGCACCACTTAGTGTATCATCACTATTTGGCCATTCGAGCATTCCCACAAAGTTTGAGGCCAAGGGGAGACACTACACAATGTAAAGTTGCTCAAATTTGATTCTAGACAGGAATGGTTTTGGGATGGTTTGATGAACCAAACAAACTTGGATTGAGATGAAACTTTGCAAGATCATCACCTATGATAGTGTTGACTTTGTTGGAATTTTCCTCGAATTTATTGACAATATTTCTTATTGAAATATTCCAAAAGTTTGATGTGAACAGAAAGGGTTTTGAGGGGTTTTGCCTATGATCTGATCATGCCCTTGTGTTGAAACTCATATATATGGAAAATATGTGTCCACTGAGTTTCTCTAAACTTTCTCAAATAGTTTCATAGAAGTTAAATAATTTTTCCCTAGGAAAAACCATTTCTGGCCTTAAGAAAAAGTATTTAAATATAATATGAAAATAATCTTTAAAAATAATATTTGGTGGTTTTGGGAAGTCATATATATAGTAGGTTTGAAATAAAGCCTTTGGGAAAGAAGGGTCCACCTAATTTTGAGGACTTGCAGTGCAAACCTCATTTCAGGAGGTTTTGAAAACCAAATTTGAATAAATCATTTTTGGTTAAAACATTATTTGGTAAAAATAGTTTTGGACACTATTCACATGGCATGATCATTGGGTAATGGGTTTGGGGGCATGGAAGATGAATAATAAGTGGAATAGAACCTAGGAGTGCCATATAACACAAAACCATCCAACAAGCAAACATCATAGCAAACAAGCACAAGCACCTTGAAAAAGTTTTTGGTTGGCTCCAAATTTTATAAACCCAAACATAACAATGTGATACAAACATAGGGTGTGACAGACCTTCCCCCCTTACAAGAATCTCGTCCCCGAGATTCCTAGGCTAAACGCTAAAAACATAAGGGAACTCCGATCTAAGATAGTCTTCACGCTCCCAGGTTGCTTTTGCTTCAGTGTGGTTGCTCCAGTAGACCTTGACGTACTTGATGGTATGGCTTCGGGTGCAGTGCTCGGCTTCATCCAAAATGCGAACTGGCCTCTCATGATAAGTGAGCTCTAGCTGAAGATTGATGGCTTGGTGGTCGATGTCCTTGTAGAGTTCAGGGCGGTTGGGAACTTACAGACACTTCCAGAGTTGTGACACATGGAAGACATTGTGCACATCCGACAGTTCGGGACCTAACTCCAGTTGATAGGCAAATTCTCCTCATCTTGTGGTGATCTTGAAGGGGCCGATGTATCTTGGTGCGAGCTTTCCATTGACGTGGAAATGCTTGGTTCCTTTGAGAGGCATGACACGAAGGTAGACATAATCTCCGACGTTGAGGTTCAATTCTCGGCAGTGAGAGTTGATGTGGCTCTTCTCTCTTGACTTGGCGGTCTCAAGGCGCTCTCGGACGAGTTGAACTTGCTCTTCGGCTTCACGAAGGATGTCCGGTCCAAAAGTTAATCCTTCTCCGGTGTCTGACCAGTTGAGAGGAGTACGACACTTGCATCCATACAACACCTCAAATGGTGCCTTCTGAAGACTTGACTGATAGCTGTTGTTGTATGAGAACTCGGCGAATGGTAGGCAATCTTCCCACTTGGCTCCATATGCCAAAACACAAGCGCAGAGCATATCTTCGAGTATCTGGTTTACTCGTTCTGTTTGACCACCGGTCTGAGGGTGAAAAGTAGCGCTAAAGGAGAGCTTGGTTCCCATAGCTTCTTGGAACTTCTTCCAGAACCTTGAGGTAAATTGGGTTCCTCGATCAGACATAATCTCCTTTGGAACTCCGTGAATACTCACGATGCAGTTGATGTAGAGGTTCACGAGCTAGCTTCCGTCATAGGTGGTCTTGACAGGAATGAAGTGGACTACCTTGGTCAGGTGATCAACGATGACCCAAATGGAGTCATGTCCTTTGTTTGACCATGGCAAACCGGTGACGAAATCCATCCCAACTTTATCCCACTTCAATTCAGGCACTTTGAGAGGTTGCAATAGTCCAGCAGGTCACCGATGCTTAGCTTTGACTCTCTGGCATACGTAACACTTAGCAACAAACGTGCCTATCTCCCGTTTCATACCATGCCACCAGAATCTTGCCTTGAGGTCTTGATACATCTTGGTTCCTCCAGGATGGATGGAGTATGGAGTGCTATGAGCTTCCTGCAAGATCAGGTTCTTGAGATTTTCCTTGTTGGGTACGCAAATGCGATTCCCGAACCATACAACTCCTTGTTCATCCACTAAGAATCCGGGGCCCTTACCTTCCTTGATCTTCCTCTTGATGCCTTCAATGCTCTCGTGCGCCTTCTGGGCCTCCTTGATATCATCCATTAGGGTAGTCTTTGCTTCGAGGTTGGCGAGGAATCCTCGTGCAACCAGTTCCAAGCCGAAGTTGTCAAGTTCTTCATACAGGGCGGGTAGCCTTTCCTAAATCATAGCATTCATGGAACCGGCCTTTTTGCTTAAGGCGTCTGCTACCACGTTGGCCTTTCTGGGGTGGTATTGAACACCGAGGTCGTAATCCTTGATCAATTCCAACCATCTTCACTACCTCATGTTCAATTCCCTTTGAGTGAAGATATACTTCAAGATCTTGTGGTCTGCGAATATCTCACATCGCTTCCCCAGAATGTAATGTCACCATGTCTTCAAGGCATGAACCACGACTGCTAACTCAAGATCATGAGTTGCGTAGTTCTCTTCATGAGGACATAGCTGTCTAGATAGATATGCTACGACTTTTCCTTCTTGCATCAGAACACCCCCATGCCCGATTCTTGATGCATCACAATAAATCAAAAACTCCTTGTGAATATCAGGGGTGGCCAAAACTGGGGCTATGGTCAATCTCTTCTTGAGCTCCTGAAAGCTTTCCTCGCACTTAGTAGTCCATTCAAACTTCTTGTCCTTCTTCAAAAGATGGGTCATGTGTTGGGCAATGCTTGAGAATCCTTCCACGAACTTGTGGTAATAACCCGTGAGTCCAAGGAAGCTCCTGACTTCCTTCACGGTGGTTGGGGTTTGCCACTCAGTCACGGCTTCAATCTTGGCAGGATCCACTGATAATCCTTCTGCAGTCAACACATGACCCAAAAGTCCAACTTCATGCAGCCAGAATTCACACTTGCTGAACTTGGCATAAAGCTATTGCTCTCAAAGCTTCTCTAGGAACAATCTCAACTGTTCCTCATGTTCTTCCACAGACTTGGAGAAGACGAGTATGTCATCAATAAAGACGACAACGAACTTGTCCAAGTAATCCATGAAGACCTTATTCATGAGGTACATGAAAATAGGTAGGGGCATTAGTTAACCCGAATGACATGACCGTGTATTCATACAGGCCATACCGGGTTACAAACGCCGTCTTCGGAATGTCTTGGGGCCTGATCTTCAGCTGATAGTACCCAGATTTAAGGTCGATCTTGGAGAACACCCTAGCTCCGTTCAACTGATCAAACAAGTCTTCAATCTAGGGGAGTGGGTAATTGTTCTTTATCGTGACCTCATTGAGGGAGCGGTAATCGACGCAAAGTCTGATAGTGCTGTCCCTCTTTGACACAAATAGAACAGGTGATCCCCGAGGACAGGCACTAGGGCGAATAAATCCTTTTCTGAGCTGCTCTGCGAGTTGCTTCTTCCACTTAGCCAACTCTTCGGATCCCATCCTGTAGGCCTTTTTTTAGATGGGCCTTGATCCGGGCATAAGCTCAATGATGAACTCAATGTCACATTCAGGGGGCATTCCGGGCAGCTCATCAGGGAACACATCCGGGTATTCACATACCACTGGCATTTGATCCAACTCAACTCCCGACAGACAATTAACCTGAGGGGCTTGAGTGGAGGCAGTGTTGGGAACATACTTGACTTCCACTCCTTGGCTATTGGTCATGGTGACAATCCTCTTAGCACAGTCTAACAAGACTTGGTTCTTGGTTAACCAGTCCATGCCTAGGATTACATCCAAACCGGGTGAATCCAGAACTATAAGGTCTGCTAGGAAGTCTACCCCGTTGATGTCAATCTTCACTCCCTTACACCCTTTCCCAGACTTCATAACTGAACCGGGGGGTTGTATCAACATACGACTACCAAGGGGTGTAGGTTCCATGCCACTCTCTAATGCAAACTTTTGGGTGACAAAAGAATGTGAAGCTCCACAATCAAACAACACTGTTGCTGGGGTTGAGTTGACAAGGAACGTACCCAGTATGACGCCCGGGTCTTCCTGGGCTTCCTCTGCGATGACGTGATTCACATGACCGTTGCTAGTGTTGGGCTGGTTGCGGGGAGTAGGGTTCCTTGGTGGTGCTCCATGGGATTGACCTTGAGCTGGCGCATTGGGGCGCGGGGCATCTGGCTTCTTGTTGGGAAACATCCTAGAGATGTGTCCTGGCTGACCACATCCAAAGCAAGGGACTTGTCCAGGGTTGTTGTTGAAGTTCCTGCAACCATTGTTGTTATTGGGATTATTGTTGTAAGCTGGCCTGGGATTGGCATACTGCTAAGGCTGGTAGCTCGGACGAGGTGCAGGAGGTCTAGCCTGCTGCAGCTGATAGGTCGGCTTGGCTGGGGCTGGCTACTAGGGGTGAGGCTTCTGGTTGCCGGGGCTACCCTTGCTAATCATATTGTGCTTGTGAGTGTCGTCTATGGCACGACGCTTGTCTTCCAGCAATAGGGCCTTGTTCACCAAGTCGAAGAAGGCTCGACAGTCGCAGACGATGAGCTGATACTGTAGGACTTGTTGAAGTAATTCCATGAAGCGTTCCTTCTTGGCAGCCTCTATGCTGACGTCTTTAGGTGCATACCTTGACAGCAGGTTGAACTTCTGCATGTACTCCTTGAGAGAGCCACTTCCTTTCTTCAGCGCTTGGAATTCTCTAGTCTTGATAGCCATGATCCCAGAAGGAATATGGGCAGTGCGGAATCCTTCCTTGAAGTCGTTCCACATGATCACACGCTCTCCTTGCATGACCTTGAATCTATCCCACCAAGCTCGGGCGGTACCTCCAAGGTAGTGAGAGGCATAAAGCACCTTATCACAATCCTCATTGCAGTTGACCAATGCAAGGAGGTACTCGATGGTGCGGATCCATTCATCAGCATCCAATGGTGCAACAGTCTCGGTGAAAGTTGGGGGCGAGTTCCTCATGAACTCGGACAGCATGGAGCGGCCATTGCCGTCCCTGCCTTGTTGCTGGTTGTTCACAAGGGCCTGAGCCATCTGGTGGATAGCAGCATTGTTGGCTTGGCGCTCCTCCCAGTGAACTTGGAGAAACTGAGCTATGGTCATGTCTCCGGTGGAGGTGGTGGCGGGGGAATATCACCTTATGACTGCTCCTGGTGTCCTCCAGCGTGAGCAGCTCCACCAGCTCCCTGTTGCTGGCTCGAGTTGTCGGCTTCAGGGTTTGTGAAGGAGCTATTGCGGGTAGCAGTCACCATCCTATTTGGAGCGGCCAAGTCAAACAACTGGGATTGACAAGAGGATAAGCAATAACGGAAAAAGCGCGCCTAAGGGGGTCGGTCAAGTGCAAGTGTGTTAAAACAAAGGTCAAAAGACCAACAACATATATTAAGATAGATGATGGAGTCAATTACATGTTGCGTGAGGAAAAACCGCGACTTGCATTAGAACACAAACAACAAAACAAACAACAAGCAGACATGGTTTCATATGAACCATTACACTGAGTCAACTTCGCATGAGGGATACACGACTGATCCTACCCTAGGGGTTCTCAGCCTCAGGTGGTGGAGTGCTCGGTCTCGTAGTCATGCCCCTCTGGATCTTCCTCCTGTTCATCATCTGAACTGGCATCGTTCCCGGTCGAAGGGGTGGGGGATCGAGGAGGTCCATCCTGACGATGCTTTGCAAGCGGGTCGGTAAAGAGCTTATGGTACTCCTTCGCACTCATGCGATGACGACGTGTAGGTGCATCTCTAGCTAGGGGTACTCCTCCTCGATAGGCGACAACTGGTTGTCCCTCGGGGGCTCCATCCTTCTTGACCTTGTCTGGCTTCGTCTTGGCTTGTCGAAGTAGCTCTCGGGTGTGGTGAAGTTCCTCGCGGAGTTTGACGGACTCCTTCATCAGGTTACGAACCAGGCTATCGGTGGAGAGGCTGAAGTAGGTCTGGAACCTGAGTGGTGTGCCATCTTCCTTGGTCGGAATCAGTGTCCAACTCTCGCCAAGGACATCCTTCCTGAAGGGAAGGTAGCGAGTAGCCAGCTCGTCAGCCATCTCTGGAATGATGTCTCGAAGGTGTAGGAGTGCCTTGCATGCAGCTGTCTCGACCGCTAGTATCATGGTCTCCATCCGTGGTCCCTCAAACAACCAACTGGTCGGGGAGTCGTTTGCCTTCATGACCACATCTACGTGGTACTCCTTCGTGACGGCATCCACCCAGTGCTCGTGGTATAGGAAAATGGGTGGTTGGTGAAACTGGCACTTCTCCAGGCTATCCCCAAGGAGTAAGGGAAAGCCAGATGTCAGGAAGGCTTTGGGTACAACGGCCATCTACAAAGGGTTGAAGGGAGGAGAGTCAGCAAAGTGTTGTGTGAAGATAAGAAGAGGTAAATAGTGTAGAATCCCTAAGTACAAATGCTAGGTGTAGTTTATAAAGTCGGTTTTATCTTGGCTAACATCCTTGCTAACTAAGGGCTTCCTACAGTCACGATGGCTATGATACCAGTTCTATGGGGAACCCGACTCATAAGTCGTAATCACCGAATGCACATGTACAGTGATCCCAGAGATCAATGCTAACTGAACACACAGAAGCTGAATAACAAGAGTCTTACATCCACACTTAACGTCTTACACAAATAATGACCACGAAGGTCTTAGTCTTACATAGATAGGGCCACATGGGCCAAACACATAAATAGAACAAGCAGCGGAAATCTTGGTCAAAAGCGTGAACCCATGCCATCTGCCTTAACCTATAGGCATTCTGACTGGGAAGCGTCCTAGTTCGCATGTTCATCTCCAACGAACTCTTCAACATACTCTTGTTCTTCCATGCTTGGCCAATTAAATAACAAGTGGCAAGCCAATGAGTACTTTGAATGTACTAGCAAGCAACCCAAGTGGTGGAACAAGGCAACAATAATGCATGATATAGGACTAAGTAGGTAAATTTGTGGAAAGCTAATCTTTGCATGCAAATGACATGATCAAGTAACTAGTGAGCATGCATCAACAACTAGCAGGTATCCATGTGAACAAATTGCAGATATCATCATAAGTATTGGTTGAACATCTCATGTTCACTCATCCCGCTAAGTCATCAAACCTAGTTCAATCCTCACGCTAAGTCATCGGACTTAGTTCAATCCTCACGGTAAGTCATCGGACTTAGCTCATGTGACCTCTTGTCACCATCACATCCATATTCACACCAAGTTTTACGAAAACATCCGGACGTAGTTTAAGGAGGACCACCCAACTATCCTTGACCGTCGACACGGCTATTCGAATAGTTTTACACTCTTTAGAGGTTGCACACTTTACCCACAAGACTGAGGCAACTTACTTGTCTTCCACGACTCCCGGTATGTAACATACCCGAGGTAAGCACCCGAACAATGTCTTTCCCTTGGCTATACTAAACAAAGATTATACTCGATTGGTACCTAACCCTCATGATGTACATCACACGAGCCTCTTTCTAATCGTGCCATTCATGAGGGGACCAACGGTGTGCCCGTTGCCTATGAAGATAGTGCATGATCGTACATACAGGTACGACCCCGTATCGAGAGTGACCACGCCACTCCCGCCACTAGTAATGCGGGCTCCTTGCTAGTACCCACCAAGGTAATCAAAAAAGCCCCATTCCATAAGGGGTATCGTGGTTGCGCATGTAAGGTTGGGACGGTCGACAAATCTTAAATCTAATCCATTTTCGAAAACACAATCTCAACCTGCTCCGGCACACCACTTCTTTCTCAAGTGGTCACCCATCTTGTCATCATCTCCCTCGGGCATTAGGGGCACCCGACAGGGTTTTCGAAAAGTCTTTGAAATCAAATCTTTCTTCCCATCATTATTCATAGATCCTGACCCCACTTGTGTAGCATCTGCTAGCATCCTAACTACACCGACCCGCATAAGCCTCATAAGGTGGTAGGGTGATGCACGATGCAAGTGTCAATGGAGAAGTTCTGGAGGCATCACCATCGAAAGGGGAACTACACATCACATGATCAAATATAATGAAAGTAAATTGCTATATGACATGCAATAAAATGGTTTCTTATCATGCTCAAAGGGCTGCTTGCCTGGCTCAACAAAGTCTCGGGGGTCTTTGAAGTCTTCGGGTCCAACTTCTTCGTCAACCGCGCAATCTATCGTCACGAAATAAAGCGATAAAAATAAGCAACATACAAAAACAGAGCACTCAACTAGTTATTAAAAATGATAATCTATTCTGTTAAATACCCAATGTCATACAAAAAATATTCTCCTAGGGTTTTGTTGTTATAAATATTTTGGAAATAAATTAACAGAGGCAAAAAGGTGCCCAAATATAGATTTTAAAATAAAACAGTACTAAAAATATTTTCAAACATTTTTACAAATGGCACTATTAAATTCTAGGGATTATTCTAGGAATTTAGGTGGAAGAATTATTAGCATTGGATAAATATTCCGATCTCTAGAATTTTTGGAAGATAACAGAATAAAAAAACGAAAAGGGGTCCTGTGCCCTTATGGGCCAGAACCACCCAGCCGAACCGGCCCACAAGGGAAAGCCGGCCCAGGCGAGGCGCCACGCGTGGCAGGTTTGTTTTTAAACTTGCCAGTGGGCCCGGTCTGCTAGCGAGAGAGGAGGGGGGCAAGGGGATGCTAGGTGGTCCCCACCTGTCATCCCTCTTCTCGCAATAGGAGCGGGGAAGGGCTCACTGGAGGCGCTCCAGGCCGCGGCGGACGGAGCAGAGGGCACTGGCGTGCTCGCAGGGCTCCCACGCGTCGATGGGAGGTCACGAGGTTGCCGTGGGGAGAGGAGAACGCCGGTGAGGGGAGAGGAGCTCGATGGTGGAGAGGGTTTGGGTCGGGAGAGGGCTCCTAACCACGGGCGAGAGTGCTTTGGGCACAGGGAGGATGTGGAGGGAGAGGGAGAGCGAGGAGAGAGGGTCAGGAGGAGCGGGGAGGCCTATTTATAGGCGGGCCGCCGGCTCACAATTGACACGGTGCGCCGGTGAGCACGGGGTGCTCGCCACGGGCCACGGGGGAGAGAATGGGTGTGTCTGGGGGCTTCATGGGTGAGGTCTAGGCCGGGGGAGAGAGAGCAGAGAGAGGAGGGGGTGTGCACGCGTGCAAGCCCACTGGTTAGCCGAGCCGTGCGGCGCCAGGCACGCGCACAGGAGCCGCCGGGGGGAGAGAGAGGAGGGGGCCGACTAGGCGGCATGTTGCGGGCGCCGAGGGGGCAGAGGGGACAAGCTGGGGCGGCGCGAGGTGGTCGTGGCTGCCTGTTGTCCAGCGGCTACAGTGCAGGTCCGCACTGTAGCGCGATCTAGAGCATGACCTCTGCATGCCAGGCCATTATTTTAGAACCCGTGCGTATCCTCTTGTGCCTTGGGGCTTTAGAAGTTGCCCAATGGCTAGGAGGAGCTAGGGAGAGCTCTGGAGGAGCCTTAGGGTAGAAGGAAAGGGAAAGAGAGGGAGAACAAATGCTGTCCAGGGGTGAAAATGGGGGTTTTACCCCACCTCCTGGTGACCTGAGGACCTGGTTTTTTTACTGGAGTTACTAGGACGGTGCAAGAAGATGTGGTAAAAAGTTGGGGGCAAGGGTGAGAGGGTAAGAGGTAAAAATAGGGGTTTTACTAAATCACTAGAAGGTGTTTGATGAGGTTTTGGGCAAGAAATATTTACCAGCTTACTGAGATATTTACCAGGGTCAAAGGCTAGGTACAAATGAGGGGATTCACCAAGTTTGAGCTCAAGAGGAAAAAGTTGACAATGGAAATTTGGTAAACCCTAGAAATTTGCAGAATCAGGTTTCTGCAGATCCATTGATGCTAGGCTTTTACCCTTGAGGCACCACTTAGTGTATCATCACTATTTAGCCATTAGAGCATGACCAAAAAGTTTTAAGCCAAGGGGAGACACTACACAATGTAAAGTTGCTCAAATTTGATTCTGGACAGGAATGGTTTTGGGATGGTTTGATGAAGCAAACCAACTTGCATTGAGATGAAACTTTTCAAGATCATCACCTATGATAGTGTTGACTTGCTGGAATTTTCCTGGAATTTTTTGAGAATATTTATTATAGAAATATTCCAAAAGTTTGATCTGAACAGAAAGGGTTTTGAGGGTTTTTGCCTGTGATGTGATCATGCCCTTGTGTTGAAACTCATATATATGGAAAATATGTGTCCACTGAGTTTCTCTACACTTTCCCAAATATTGTCAAAGCATTTAAATAATTTTTCCCTAGGAAAATCCATTTCTAGCCTTAAGAAAAAGTATTTAAATAAAATATGAAAATAATCTTTAAAAAAATATTTGGTGGTTTTGGGAAGTCATATATATAGTAGGTTTGAAATAAAGCCTTTGGTAAAGAAGGGTCCACCTAATTTTGAGGACTTGTAGTGCAAACCTCATTTCAGGGGGTTTTGAAAACCAAATTTGAATAAAACATTTTTGGTTAAAACATTATTTGATAAAAATAGTTTTGGACACTATTCACATTGCATGATCATTTGGCAAGAGGTTTGGGGCATGGAAGATGAATAAGAAGTGGAATAGAACCTAGGAGTGTCATATAACACAACAATCAAACAAGCAAACATCATAGCAAGCAAGCACAAGCACCTTGAAAAAGTTTTTGGTTGGCTCCAAATTTTATAAACCCAATCATATCAATGTGATACAAACACAAGGTGTGACAAACCTTGAGGTATTTATCTTGAGAGATGAATAAGATGAATATGTCATTGTCTTGATGGCAAATTTAAAGACCTAAGAAGAATTTCAACTCTCCCATCATAGACATTTGATATTCTTCACTCATCATATAGGAAAATTTATCACTGTAACGTTTCTCAGTACAACCAAAGATAATATCGTCTACGTATATTTGGCATATGAACAATTCATTGTCATAGGATTTAGTGAAAAGAGTTGGGTCGAGTGAACCGGGTTTTAAGCCTTTGTTCATGAGGAATTCCTTCAGAGTGTCGTACCACGCCCATGGGGCCTGCTTGAGGCCATAGAGAGCCTTGTTGAGTCTGAAGACTTTGTCAGGATGCTTAGGGTCCTCAAAACCTGGGGGTTGAGCAACATATACTTCTTCCTCAAGCTTACCATTGAGGAATGCACTTTTCACATCCATTTGATATAAGATGATATCATGATGGTTAGCATAAGCAAGCAATATGCGAATAGCTTCAAGTCTAGCAATAGGTGCAAAAGTTTCACCAAAGTCAATTCCTTCAACTTGTGTGTAGCCTTGAGCTACAAGACGAGCCTTGTTTCTTACCACAAGGCCATTTTCATCTTGCTTGTTGCGGTAGATCCACTTGGTAGATCCTCTTGACAAGTTCCCACACATTCTTGAGCCTGAACTGATGCAATTTCTCTTGCATAGCTTGAATCCACGTAGGCTTCTTGAATGCTCATCAACATTGGTGGGATCTATGATAGAGACAAAATCAAAGTGCCCACAAAAGTTAGGCAAGTGTGAATCTCTTGAGCTAGTGAGGGGACCTGGTGCATTGATGTCATCGATGATTTTGTCAATCTGCACTTCATTTGCAACTCTTGGATGAGGAGGTTGCCGTGGCGAAGGATTTTCTGCGGCACCATTTTCTTCAAGTGTATCAGCATGAATATCTTCATTCATTGGAATGAATTCCTCAGTGGGTACGATATCTTCAGTAGCCTTTAGCTTAATGGATTCCTTAGGCGACTTTTCACCTAGCACAGAAGGCAGGTGCTCTCTTTGCGAGCCATTAGATTCATCGAACTGCACATCTACAGTTTCAACAACCTTGTGGTGGTAGGTGTTGAAGAGTCTGTAGGTGTGCGAGTCCTTTCCGTAACCAAGCATAAAAACTTCATGTGCTTTTGGTGCAAATTTAGAACTGTGGTGAGGATCTCTAAGCCAACATTTTGCACCAAAGACTTTGAGATAACTTACATTGGGTTTCTTGCAAGTCATAAGTTCATATGAAGTCTTCTTGAAGAATTTGTGAAGATATACCCTTTTGATGATGTGGCATAATGTGTTAATTGTCTCAGGCTAGAAGCGACGAGGAGTCTTGTATTCATCAAGCATGGTGCAAGCCATCTCAACAAGAGTCCTGTTCTTGCGCTCCATGACGTTGTTCTGCTAAGGAGTATATGGGGCAGATAACTCATGAGTAATACCAAGTTCATCAAGATATTCATCAAGATTGGTGTTCTTGAACTTAGTCCCATTATCACTCCTGATATGCTTGATCTTGACGCCGAAGTTCGTGGAGGCCCTTGAAGCAAATAGTCTAAAGACATCCTGCACTTCAGACTTGTACAAAATAATATGCACCCAAGTGTAACGAGAGTAATCATCAACAATAACAAAGCCATACAAACTTGAATAATTTGTTAGTGTGGAGTAATGAGTGAGGCCAAATAGGTCCATGTGAAGCAATTCAAAGGGTTGAGTTGTGGTCATGATTGTCTTCCGGGGATGCTTGGATCTGGTCATCTTCCCAGACTCACATGCACCACAGAGGTGGTCCTTGTGGAATTTGACACCTTCAATGCCAATGACGTGCTTTTTGTTCACGAGTGTGTGCAAGTTCCTCATACCAGCATGTCCAAGTGGTCGATGCCATAGCTAGCCTTCTAAGGACTTCGCAAGGAGGCACGTGTCAGGCTGAGGACCTATAGAGAAATCAACAATATACAGGTCTCCTCTCCTAAAGCCTTTGAAGACTTTGTAAATGTCAAATTCCATGATGACAACACAATGATATTTTCCAAATACGACAACCATAACAAGATCACAAAGCATTGAGACAGACATAAGGTTGAACACGAGGGATTCGACAAGCATCACCTTATCCATGTGTCTGTCCTTTGACATTGCAACCTTACCTACACCCAATACCTTGCTTTTCCCTTTGTCAGCATAGGTGATATCCTTCAGATGAGATGGAGCAAGTGGAAAATTCATCAATAGATCCACTGTAGAGGACCCACTCAGTAGCTTTTGGAAATTAATCCTGCAGATGAATTAGTACAAGTTAGAAACTCATATGCTTCAGAGTGAAGAATATGACATCATTTCATCACACAGAATTTCATCACACAACATAGCAAGTAAAGCAGTGTGAGGATGTGAGAAATGAGGAGTTCATTTCTACATGATTAGCTTGCGTCCTGTCAAGCATTTCCTCAGGTCTCCAGGAAATTCATCAGATGTTCAAGTTAATCTGGAGACCTGACCCTGTAGAAGAAATCAGTTCTATTTCTTCACCACCCACATCTGGAGGGGTGGCAAAGTGTTCACCATTATGCAAGCACCATATGAGAAGGGAGGCATTGAAGCTAGTGCGCTTCATTTCACAGGATAACGGTTAGAGTACTCATATGAATAAGCAGAGAAATTCTTCGAGGACTTATGAACATAATGATTTGAAGAATAATGCACATATTCAGAACTCTAAGATTTTCCCTGCGAAAGAGATGCATTAGTACGAGAATGATATTTTTGACCATTTGAGGAATTTGGTGCATGTGAATACTTTGATCCATATGAGGAATTTGATCTGGGGTTCCTGTTCTTCATGAGTGGTTTCGTGAGGAAATCCACTTGAAGATTTTGTAGGCAGCTCTTGGGAACCCAGATTTTCATCATAGGTGAACTGTTCCTACAGTTAGTTCCAACAAATCTAGAAAATACTTCACCTTTCTTATTTTTTAAGAATTTGTAGTTGGAGTCGAGGGACTCATCAGAGGAATATGAAGTTTCACAAGTAAAGCCAGATAAAGTGGATGGATCTACAGGAGGTCAGGTTTTGGGGTACTTCTCAGGGGTCCAGTAGGATCCATCAGCATTGATTTTCCTCTCAAATGCAATACCCTCTTTCCAGGGTTACTATTTAGAATCTACTTTTCGAGGACATCACAAAGGGTTTTATGCCCTTTGAGACTTTTGTAGATGCCTATCACATACAATTCCTTCAACCCTGCATTTTTGTCAGTGATACTTGTGGTATCCTTGGATGTGGAATTTGTGACCATCGGAATAGTTGAACAAATTTCAGCAATAGAATCATTTGAACATTCAACTGAAGAATTAGCAGTATGATGACTCTAAAGAATCAGCAATAGAATCATTTGAACGTTCGATGCATTTCGAACAGGGTGGAACAAATTCTTCTTGAGCGGTACTGATCTGTTGTGCCAGCAAAGAATCATTTTCCCTTTGGAGATCCTCATGTGACACCCTTAGTTTCTCAAGATATTGCTTTCTTTGAAGAAATTCATAAGAAAGCTTCTCATGGTTGGCTAAGAGAGCAATATGATGACTCTAAAGGTTATCATACTTTGTATAAAGACTTTCGAGATCACCAGGCAGAGTTTGAGTCTGATCCACTTCCTCATTCAACAAATAATCGCTTTTGTCTAGCATTTTCAGAAGTTTTTCAAGTGCACTTTGTTGCTTAGTGGCAATATTAGCAAGTTTGGCATAGCTAGGTTTTGCATATTCATCAGATTCACCATCACTTGATTCAGAGGAGGAGTGATGCTTATGTACCTTGGAACCTTTTGCCATAAGACAATGTGAGGAAGATGATCTAGAATCTGATTCTTGGGTTTTGAGGATTTTCTTGAGTTTGATGAACATGGGGTCTTGACGAGTGTGATAGACTTCATTGATCGAGATCCTATCCCAGACGAGCTTGGCATTTTGAAGATGAAAGATTCCTTTGAACATGATGCTTGATAGGCTTGACCAGGTGACGTTCCTCGCCTGAGCATCAGGTTTAGTGTACTTATGAATTTCCTCAGCATCTGCCATCTTGCAAAGTTCAGTCAGTCCATGTTAAGTAATAGTCCATAGCTCATTGTTCATTGACACGAGGTGCTTCTTATCAGAACCTTCCACCTAGGATATTCAATGTCATCAAGATTGGGACATTCTGCGACTGACTTGATGCCTTTTGCCATGAAAGATGAAATAGTAAGTAGAAGCATAGTCATCATTCATGTCGTCAGAGTCATAGGAGTAGTCATTTTCTTCATTGTTGAAAATGGACTTGCTGACGAAGGCAGTAGGGAGAGAAAGGCTAGCAACACCAGATTGAAACTCCACTTTAGATTCTTCCTCTTCTTCATATTCTTCATATTCTTCTTTTGAGTCCATTTCCTTGCCAATGAAAGCCCGAGCCTTTCTGGAACCATTCTTCTTGTGCATTGAGGACTTTGAAGATGAGGACTTTGTGGATGAGGACTTTGAAGATTTCTTCTTTTTCTTCGAGTCATCAGAACTGTCGTCCTTGTACTTCTTCTTCTTCTTCAATTCTTTTTCCCAGAGAGGACAGTCACAGATGAAGTGACCAGATTTCTTGCATTTCTGACAAGTTCTCTTCTTGTAGTCACCTGAGGAATCTGATTTCCTCAAGCCACTTTTTGATGACTTCCCAAATCCACCTTTCCTTGAGAACTTCTGAAATTTTCTCACGAGCATTGCCAGCTCCTGACTTAGTTCTTCAAGATCACAAAGGCTACTATCAGAATCTTCACCTTCGGATGAGGAAATTGCTTTTGCCTTCAGAGCATGAGATCTTCCATAGCTTGGCCCATAGAGGTCTCTCTTCTAAGCTTCTTGGAATTCATGAATATGGAGTCTCTCAAGAATAACAGCAGGATCAAATGACTTGTAGTCTCCACGCTCTTGAATCATCAAAGCCAGAGTATCAAATGCGGAATTAAGAGATCTTAGCAGTTTCTTCACCACCTTGTGGTCGGTGATATCAGTAGCACCAGTGTTTGAAGCTCATTGGAGATATCAGTGAGACGATCACAAGTTTACTGAACATTTTCATTGTCGAGTCTCTTGAAGTAGTTGAAGAGATTGCGAAGAACATCAACACGAGAGTCACATTGAGTGGAAACACCTTCGTTGAATTTGGACAGCATATCCCAGATAAGCTTAGCAGACTCCAAAGCACTCACTCTGCCATACTGACCTTTGCTCGATGGCCATAGATGATATTCTTTGCTTGGGAATCGAGTTGCTTGAATTCCTTCGTATCAGCGATAGTAACAGTCGGAGAAGTGCGGGGAACACCATTTTTCATAACGTACTAGAGGTCGTTGTCAATACCTTCAAGATGCATGCGCATCTTGTTCTTCTAGTAGGGGTAATCCTTCCCATCGAAGGTAGGACATACCACGGAAACCTTGATCATACCTGTAGTCGACATAACTAGAACTCTAGGAGATTAAACCAAAATCACACAAAACAAGGGAGTACCTTGCTATGATACCAATTGAAAGTGCGTTATATCGACTAGAGGGGGGTGAATATGCGATTTTTACAAATCCATCTCTTGAGGAATTTCAACTTGAGGAATTTGAAATGTGATGAATAACTCACAGCCGAATAAGTACTCAAGTGCTTGAAAAACATAGCGACAACATAGTCATCATGATGAAATAAAACATGCACAGATTACAAGTAGCGTGATACAGGATAAGTAGGTGAGGAACAAGCTGACTTGAAGAATTTGAGGTGAGGAAATTGTGAAAGTCCTCAATCAAACAGTAAAGATCTATTTCATCAACAGGTATATGAGGAAATTAAAGGGTTTAGGAAATAGAACCAGATAGCTCGATGAAGACAATGATTTGATGACCAAGTTGCAACTACTATGACAGTTGTATGTCTGGTTTGGAGCGGCCTGGTATTTAAACTAGAGGACACACAGTCCCAAGACACATAGTCCTTTCCATAATCTCCTTGAGCTAAGGTCGCAAAGTCCATGCCCAACACTCGTGGTAAGTCTTTAGGGTATAATTCCAAAACCCTCACAAACTGGTCACCAGACGATCCATAATTGACTGTTGAATGCTCTAGACCAAGGTCACTCCGTGATCCCCAATTGACTGCAGGATGCACTAGACCATGACGCCTAACCGTTTGGAAGATACACAGTCTTCAAAGGTAACAAACATCGGTTCCACACAGGAACAATCTCCTCAGTGCTGCTCAATCACTTTGGGTTTGGTGGGTTGGATTTGGGTTTTTCCTCACAGATGATTTTCTCTCAAAGTCTTCGGAGGATGGGTTGCTCTCAAATCACAAGTGTCAGTTCTCTCTTGGAGCAGACAACCAACTAGTCCTTTTGGGGGGTGGCTATTTACAGCCAGGGTGCAACCTGACATGATAAGACGTAAATGCCCCCAATAATATGACCATTATGTGGATAAGATGATTGGGGATAGCTGGCGCTAAACACATAAATCGTCGGAATTTCAAACTATGAAAGTCCTCAGGCTTATCATGTTCCTCACTTGTAGGCTATTTGCACTGGCGAAATCCTAACTCCTCAGTCAGATCAATTTCCTCAGAGACCAGAAGAACTTCGTCTCTATTAGTGAAGAACTTGACCGAACTGCAAGAGATTTCCAAAGGTTTCACTCGAAGGATTGGATAGGTGGAAGCTTTTGAGTTGAGCATCAGTTGGAAATTTTCCTTAGTATTACCTCGGCCGCCTTTAATAGTACGGTGTTTCCTATGACTCAAAGAAAGGAAAATGAAACTATGAAAACAAAAGTATTCACGCTTCATAGTCCTCGTTCATATCTTCAAGGTCACACCAACTTCTTCATTTTCAAAGTCTTCTGGGAATACCAAAGTCTTCAACAAAGTCTTCACCAAAGTCTTGACCAAAGTCTTCAGTTGAAGACATATTTTTAGGGGTCGATAATCTCCAAATATATCAAACTCCTCATTGCCTATGTACACTCAAAAACACATTAGTTCCTTAACCTACAAATCTTCAATACACCAAAATTACTAAGGGGCACTAGATGCACTTACAGTAAAGCAAATTCACATACTTAATCATCTTTTAGTCTTTCATAATTGTTAACACTCACGTGGTACTCATGACGTCAAAGCTTCAATTGGACACAAAGAAAGATAGGGGCTTATAGTTTTGCGTCCCAACTATTTACCTCCCGGGTAATGCCAACAGAAATAACTCATGATCACCCACATCCGAGTGGATATATGTGTCTAGATCATTCCCCAATACATAATGCTTGCCAAAAGAGAAAGACAAAATATAGGAAGTGGTGAAGATCACCATGACTCTTGCATAAAGGTAAGTACTTATAAAGTAAAAGTAACAGATAGGCCCTTCGCATGGGGAAGCAATGATTATCATGCGCTTTTTGTTTTTGGATGTGCAAACCCTTATTGCAAAGGAACGCCGTATTGTATTGCTCTTTGTGATAGCAACCTTTATTATGCAGTCCATCGGTTTTATTTCTTTACTATCACAAGTTCGTACAATGCTTATTTTCCCTTAGAATAAAAGATCATACATATTTAGGAGCAATTCTTATTGATTTTGCACCGATGACAACTATCTTGAAGGATCTTACTCAATCCATAGGTAGGTATGGTGGACCCTCATGGCAAAACTGGGTTGAGGGTGTTTGGATGCACAAGTAGTATCTCTAATTGGTGCGGAAGTTTTGGCTAGTATGCGGTGTAAGCAAGCACAACATGTTGGAGGATCGATAACCATATAACTTCTATTTGGAAAATAGAAAACATAACCCATTATGTTGTCTTCCTTATCCAACATCAACTTCTTAGCCTATAATATTTTAATGAGTGCTCACACACGTAAAAGATGTCCAAGATAATATATTTATATGTGAACCTCTCTTTCTTTATTACTTCCTTTTAATTGCACCAATGACCAATCGCTATGTTTGTCAACTCCCAACAAATTTCAATTGACATACCTCTTATATGTGAGGTCATCACTCCCCATAAGATGATCATATATACTCTTTGCTTTTATTCTATTCTTATTCTATTACTTTTTTTATTTTTCTCAAGATCATAGCAACAATCAAACCCTTACATCAAAACTAATTTTTATTATACAACTCTCGGACTCGCTTACATAAGGGGAACATAAAGAAAAACACAAAGCTAGACCAAACTAAAAAATTTATACTACTAGAATAAGATATAACCAAAAGGATCAAACTAGGAAAAATGATAAAAGTAAAAGATGTGATGGTGATACGATACCAGTGCACCTCCCCCAATCTTGGCACAATCCAAGGGGAGTCCCCATACCCATGTGTTTAGTTATCTTTCTTCAGAGGTGGTGATGTTATATTCTTGGCAATGATGCCCCTCAAGCTTGTTATTTTGTTGTCTAAGATCCATTATGTCCTTGCGAAGTTTTCTAGTGATGGTTAGAGCTCCCATCACTCATGGATGTTTCATCGCTGCAGGGGAAGAAACAACATGCTTTTTCATGTTTTCATAAGTAAGAAATTTAGCATTGGGAGGGATGACCGAATTCGGGATTGCTGAGCTCTGAAGTTCCTCCAACATGGCTCCAGGTTGTAGATGAGAGTTAACTTCTTGGCCTTCCTCCATGGAATCCACCCTTTTCAAGTCGGCCTCCATATCCTCCTCCGTGGCCTACCCAAAGTGGTTGGCTCCGCTGTATGCTCCGGGCCCCGGTGTAAGGTGAGAGACACGGCTCTCCCGAACCGACTGTTGCAACGACATCTTGCTCTAAATCTGCTAGAAAAACAACTCAAAACAAAAACATGAGGTATTATCCAAACCTTCGGGGGATTATATAATGAATTTTTACCGACCTAAAGGAGTATACCATAAGAAAATGGAGCCCGGAAGGTACACGGGGTGGCCACAAGCAACAGGGGCGCGGTTAGGGGGGTAGGCCACACCCTACAGCCTTGTCACCTCCTCGTGCACCTTTCAGACTACTTTAAATATTCATACTTTATTAAATATTCCAAAACTAAGAAAACCTGCTATTGGGAAAGTTTTAGAGTCGGTTTGCTTACCATACCACATACCTATTCCTTTTCAGTGTTTGAAACATTCCGATTGGTCTCCCTAATGTACTCCTCTTGGGTTATGGTATTGATAATATTGGTTTCAACATTTATGGGAGTACTTGAGATATAATGTTTGTCTCTTTTCCCGTTTACCACCTTCGGATTTGTGCCTTCGACATTGTTGATCTTGATGGCATCGGAACGATATACTTCCTCCACAATGTAAGGCCCTTCCCATTTAGAGAGAAGTTTTCCTGCAAAAAATCATAAATTAGAATTGTATAGCAAGACATGGTCACCTACATTGAATTCATATTTTTGTCTTTTATCATGCTATCGCCTAACCTTTTTTTTAAGCAACTTGGCATTCTCATAGGCCTGGGTTCTCCATTGATCAAGTGAGCTAATGTCAAATAACTTGTTCTCACCAGCAAGATTGAAATCATAGTTGAGCACTTTCATTTCCCAATAAGCTTTATTCCCTACTTCTAGAGGTAAGTGACATGCTCTACCATAAACCATTTTATACGGAGACATACCCATAGGGTTTTTGTAAGCAGTTCTATAAGCCCATAATGCATCATCAAGTTTCTTAGACCAATTCTTTCTAGATCTATTAACAGTCTTTTGCAAGATCAGATTAATTTCTCTATTGCTTAATTCTACTTGACCACTATATTGAGGATGATAAGGAGATGAAATTCTATGATTAACATCATACTTAGAAAGCAATTTATGGAAAGCACAATGAATAAACTGTGAACCACCATCAGTCATTAAATATCTAGGGACTCCAAATCTGGGGAAATAACTTATTTCAGCATTTTAATATAAGTGTTATGATCAGCATTACTAGTTGGAATAGCTTGTACCCACTTAGTAACATAATCAACAACAACTGGAATATGAGTATACCCGTTGGACTTTGGAAAAGGTCCCACGTAATCAAAACCCCAAACATGAAATGGTTCAATAGCAAGTGAGTAATTCATAGGCATTTCCTGACGTCTACTAATATTACCAATTCTTAGAAATTCATCACAAGACAAGACAAACTTACGAGCATCCTTGAAGAGAGTAGGAAAATAAAAACTAGCTGTAATACCTTGTGTGCAGTTCTATGTCCAGAATGGTGTCCTCCGTAGGCCTCGGAATGACACTTGTGTAGGATTTGTTCCTGTTCATGCTCAAGTACACAATGTCTAATAAAACCATCTACCCCTTCTTTATAAAGGTGTGTGTCATCCCGTCTTAAATCATAGAAGAACTTTTTCTTTTGTTGGTATGTGAAACTAGGCGGTATAAATTTAGCAACAATGTAGTTAGCATAATCAGCATACCATGGAGCATTACATGAAGCATTTATGATGGCTAATTGTTCATTAGGAAAGCTATCATCAATATCTAGTGGGTCATCAAGAACATTTTCTAACATAAGTTGTCTGTGATAGGGTACTCAACACCCTTTATATCAATAATATGCAAATCAAATTCTTGTAGCAGAAGAACCCATCTAATAAGTCTAGGTTTAGGATCTTTCTTTTCCATAAGATATTTAATTGAAGCATGATTAGTGTGAATAGTTACTTTGGAATCAATAATATAAGGTCTGAACTTATCACAAGCAAACACAACCGCTAAAAATTCCTTTTCAATGGTAGCATAGTTTCTTTGACCGCTCTCTAGAGTTTTACTAGGATAATGGATAACATTTATTTTCTTATCAACTCTTTGTCCAAGAACAACACCAAGGAATAATCACTAGCATCACACATAAAGGGTAGGTTGAAAGCATAACATGCTCCCTTGGTGGTTTTGATAATTCATGACAACATACATTGTCTCTTGGACTAATACTTTTACCTAGTGTATTTCAGATAATAGTCCATGGAGAGTTGGGTTGGCAAAAGGATTGTGGAGATACCTCAAGATGCAAAAAAAATAGGTTGGCCAAGCTTCAAGCAAGAGGACTCTAGATTTTATATTTGTGAGAAATCACTTTGAGTCCATAGGAAAGCCAATATATTAAAAGGGGGTAAGGTTTTGCTGGTGAACAAAAGGCTCATACGTGCACAAGTGATAGTCACCCAAAACACCCACAAACTATCCCACCAAAGTTTGTCCAAATCCAAATATTCAAAATCGATGCAACCAACATTTCCATCCTGGAGCCATCGATTCTCAACCACAGATAGACTCAGCTAAACCCTAGCCACTTTAGTGCGACCAATTTCGTGTCGGTGCCACCGAGTTGGGCTGCCAACTTTCTGTTACGCAAGTTCACAGTTTCGGTCCCTCTGAGATGGTAGAATCAGCGTGACCAAGAATGGCATTCTCACTATTGGTCACCTTATCGATGCAACCGAGTTTCCTATACCGGTCTCACCGAGATTCAAAAGTTGCTAACTTTATGTCATTTCGGTACAACCAAGATTCACATGTCGGTTCCACCGAGTCTGACTTATTGTGTGAACGGTTGGATTTTTGGGGTTGCCTATATATACCCCTTCACCACCACCTACTTGAAAGAGAAGCACTCAGAACTATTCCATACTTTCCCCATCCAATTTTCTGAGAGAGAACCACCTACCATTGTGTTGAGGTCAAGATCTTTCACTCCAACCATATGGATCTTGATTTCTAGCCTCCCAATGTTTCTTTCCACCAATCTCATCTCTTCCACCAAGACAAATCTTTGAGAGAGTGATTGTGCGTTGAGGAGTTTATCATCTTGAAGCACAAGAGCAAGGAGTTCATCGTCATTACCGAGCTTATTACCTTTTGGAGGGTGGTGACTCCTAGATTGGTTAGGTGTCGCTTGGGAGCCTCCTACTTCGTGTTGTGTAGTTGAACCAAGAAGTTTGTACGGGAAAGGAGATCGCCTACTTCGTGAAGATCTACCCATAGTGAGGCTAGTCCTTCGTGCACAGAAGCCATTATGGATAAGTCAAGGTTGCTACTTCATGAACCCTTATGGGTGGAGCCCTCCGTGGACTCTCGCAACTGTTACCCTCTATGGGTTGAAGACTCCATAAACATGGACGTACGATAGCACCACCTACCGGAACCACGGGAAAAGTCCTTGTGTCTCCAATTGCGTTTGATCTCCATATCTCAGCTCTTTACTTCTTGTGCAATGTCTTTACTTTCCGTTGCCATATTTGTTGACATGCATGTATAGGGTATATAGACTTGCTAAAACTATTAAAATCTGCCAACCAATTAACTTGGGAAAAGATTAGGTTTTGATTTCTTGCTAGTAGGCTATTCACCCCCCTCTAGAAACTCTTCTAGTGATCCCTCAATTGGTATCAGAGCTCTAGTCTCCATTGCTTCAGTTTAATCACCGAGGAGGAAGATGGATTTGTCTAGTATAGCAAGTTTGAGTTGTAGAGTGCCTATTCTTGATGGAGAGTACTATAGTCAAAGGAAAACTTTGATGCTTCAGTTTTTTAATGAATGTCAATTGAGAAAATCTACTATGCGCCCCTATGAGCCACCTATTGATCCCTTGCATCCCACACACGAAGAGGAAATTGGTATGCTATGCAATCTTAGAACTGTTAATCTTATTGTTAGAGCTTTGCCTAGAAATGTGCTCAACCAAATGAAGAATTTTTCATGTACTTATACTTTGTGGAATGATTTGGACCAACGATATCCAAATTATTCATTGAATAATCTTGAATAAATTCTTCATAAAACTATTGCCTTCCGCAAAATGATGCCTCGTGATCCTAAGTTTGATGATTGCCTATTTGAGCTTAGAGACCTCATGCGTGCTAAAGGAGATGTAACAACTATCAACAATATCATTATATTGGCCCTTCGCATTCATAAACTTGAACATTGTCATGATCACCATCCTAACGAATCTCTTGTTATTTATGACGAGGATTTCCCACTTGGTGATGACAATGTGGAAAATGGCTACTACGATGAAGATGTGTTGTTCGACATCAAGTATGAGAAGATCATGAAGAATCTAAGTCTCATGGCAAACTTCAAGGATTACATGTCCGGAGGAAAATAGTAGATTCTCGATAGCGGATGTACCGATCATGTGACCAGAGATAGAGAAATGTTTGAAGAGATCACACCAAACCATGGACCGTGAAGGTATGTAACATTTGGAGACAACTCAAAGGGTAAGGTACTTGGTCTTGGTAAGTTGGACATATACCATGATATCTCTATTCAAAATGTTATGCTTGTTGAATCTCTTGGCTACAATCTTCTTTCCGTATCTAGACTTGCCGACTTCGATTTCAATGTGTCATTCACGAGAGTAGAATGCCAAGTGTTTCATCAAGATAATCATAAAATGGTCTTTACCTATATTTGTAGAGGTGATCTATACATTGTTGATTTCACTAAGAGATCCAAGCCTTGCACTTGTTTAATTGCTAAATCTTCTAAAGGTTGGCTTTGGCATAGAACATTAGGACATGTTGGCATGTGTAATTTGGATAAGCTTTTCAAAGGAGATCATATACTTGGTGTTAAAGATGTTATCCTTGACAAAGATAGACTTTGTAGTGCTTGTCAAGATGGAAAGCAAGTAGGTGGAAGTCATCCTGTTAAGAATAGAATGACTACTAGGAGACCACTCGAGTTACTTCACATGGATCTTTTCGGTCCCAATGCTTACAAGAGTCTTGGTGGAAATTCCTATGGTCTAGTTATAGTTGATGATTTTTCCAAATTTACGTGGGTATTGTTCCTTGATGATAAGTCGCAGGTTCAAAAGATCTTCAAGAACTTCAGTCGCAAACCGCAAAATCAGTTTGAATTGAAGATCAAGAAAGTTCGGACCGATAACGGATGAGAGTTCAAGAACCCCCGTGTGGATACCTTTCTTAATGAAGAAGGTGTCTCACATGAGTTCTCGGCTACATACACACCTCAACAAAATGGAGTTGTTGAGAGGAAGAACCGGATGCTTATTGAGATGGCTAGAATGATGCTTGACAAATACAAGACGCCAAGACACTTTTGGGCAGAAGCCGTGGAAACAGCATGTCATTTCACAAATCGACTTTACTTGCACAAGCTTCTCGATAAAACGGCATACGAGCTACTCACCGGTAGCAAACCCCAAGTTGGATAATTTTGGGTATTCGGCTCCAAGTGCTACATTCTTGACAAGCATAGTCGTACTAAATTTGCTCATAAATCTCATTAAGGATTCCTGCTTGGTTATGGATCAAATTCTCACACTTACCGTGTCTACAACAACTTCACTCGAAAAGTTTAAGAGAGGGTATATGTGAAGTTTGATGAATCTAATGGTTTGCAAGTCGCACCATTGCCAAATGATGTAGGTGATAAAGACCCTTCAGAAGCTATCCTAGATTTACCCATCGACAATATTCATCCCATGGAGGTGAAGGAAAGTACTTCATCAACTCAAGTCGAATCCCCTATTTCACGACAAGGTGAACCACAACATGACATGGAGGCATCCACAAGCGGTACACGACAAGATGATGAAGAGGAGGAAGTACATCATGAAGATCCACCACAACCTCCTTCATCACCAGCTCAAGGGAACGACACCGTAAACAACAACAAAGATGAAGGAGATGATGATGAAGAAGAAGAATCTCCACTGTCTAACAAGCCCAAGCTACCCTGAGTTCGAACAAAAGTGACCAAGAACCATCCCTAAACCAAATCTTTGGTGACATCCAAACTGAGAGAATCACTCGCTCTAAAACTCGTCTAGCTAACTTTTGTGAGTATTATTATTTCATCTCTAGCATTAAGCCCTTGAAGGTAGAGCAATCTCTTGAAGAAGCGGAATGGGTGAATGCCATGCATGAAGAGCTTTCACAACTTCAAAAGGAACGAAGTGTGGACACTCGTGGAGAAGCCCCAAGATGAGCACAACATCATCAAAACCAAATGAGTGTTTCGGAACAAGCAAGACGAAGAAGGTCAAGTCGTACGCAACAAGGCACGTCTCGTGGCCAAGGATATACTCAAGTCAAAGGTATGGACTACGGTGAGACATATGCCCCCGCCGCTAGACTTGAAGTTATTCGCATTCTTCTTGCCTATGCTAATCACCATGATATCACACTTTATCAAATGGACATTCAAAGTGCCTTTTTAAATGGTGAAATTCAAGAAGAGGTTTATGTTAAGAAACCACCTGGTTTTGTGAATCCTAAGAAATCTAATCATGTTTACAAGCTTCGTAAAGCCCTTTATGGTCTTAAGCAAGCCCCTCGTGCTTGGTACAAAAGCTTAACAAAGTTTCTCATTGAAAAAGGTTTTGAAATTGGTAAAATTGATGCAACCTTGTTCATCAAGAGAGTTAATGGTGAATTATTTGTGTGCCAAATCTAAGTGGATGATATTATCTTTGGTTCCACTAACCCTAGATTTAGTAGAAGTTTAGAAGTTTGATGTCCAGGAAGTATGACACGTCCATGATGTGTGAGCTTTAATTCTTTCTTGGATTGCAAATCAAGCAATCAAAAGAAGGAACTTTCATCTCTCAAACTAAGTATACCAAGGACTTGATCAAGAAGTTCAACATGTAGGAGTGCAAAGGTATGAAAACTCCCATGCTAACTAGTGGACATGTTGATCTTACCAAGGAGGATGAACTGGTTGATCAAAAGGTTTATCGATCTATGATTGGTTCATTGCTATATCTATGTGCATCTCGTCCCAATATTACGCTTAGTGTTTGCATGTGTGCTAGATATCAAGCTGCACCTAAGGAGTGTCATCTTTTGGCCATGAAACGTATTGTGAGATACTTGATACAAACACCAAACTTTGGCATTTGGTATCCCAAGGGATCTTCTTTTAACCTTGGGGGCTAGTACGATTCGTACTATGCCGATGACAAGGTTGATAGAAAATCCACCTCGGTTCCTTGTAAATTTTTGGGTAGATCTCTTGTGTCTTGGTCCTCCAAGAAACAAAACTCGGTATCTCTATCTACTGCCGAAGCTGAGTATATTGCTATTGGATCTTATTGTGTGCAATTACTATGGATGACACAAATGCTTAAGGATAATGGAAACCATGTTAAAAATGTTCCATTACTTTGTGACCATGAAAGTTCTATTAAGATTGGTAATAATCATGTGCAACATTCTAGAACTAAGCATATTCAAGTTTGACATCCTTTCATTCGTGATCATGTTGCCAAAGGAGATATTAATCTTAAGCATCTTCGCACTAACAAGCAATTGGCCAATATCTTTACTAAGCCGCTTGATGAGAAAACTTTTTGTCACTTGAGGAGTGAGCTAAACGTCATTGATGCTTCAAACTTCAGCTAGACTCACTCAGATGTTTGAAAGGGCATGAGCCTTCTTGATACTTCGATGATATTCCTAACATGTTATATTATGCCATGGAATTCTATGCTCCCTTTTATTGCATCTAACCATTTGTAGGTACTTGGAAGAACTTAATTCCACGAGATTGTAACCAACTCCAATCATAACCAATCTTGTCTTAACCAAGTATCCACAACCCCTCTTGATGATGGAAGGAAGAAGACAACAAAAACGTATCCTTGACGTATACTTGGTAATTAATGCAAATATCAATTGGTATCATGTCAAATCTATATACATATTGTTCTTCCTTGCATGACTAACCTTTGTAGGTAACAAGTGAACTAGAACGAGAAGGATTGCTCCCAACTCAAGATGTTCTTCATCAACCTTGAGCATCCTAAATAATTTCAACTACGAGAAACGTCATCAACAACACTGAAAGGTATGAACTCATATCCTTGAAAAGGTTCTACTCCAAGTCATGAGCTACATCAACTCAAGTGATATGAAGACATCAAAATGCTAGGTCGAAAAATGGTAACCCCATTTTTAGCTTAACATAGAGTATGACCTATGATCAGGTATTCTTGCTTGGCTCCTAAGTCAATATACTCTAATATAGGTGACCTAGTCACCGCCCATCATCTAGTTAAGGATACTGTGTGGTTTGTTCTCTGTTTGCATGATCTCTCGTAACCACTCAGATCTTCTCTAGATTATGTCCTTCACTATCCCGTTGAAAATATTCTCTTTGACTCTTTGAAAACAGAAACTTGGTCCCTTATTCCTTTCTATATATTTTAGCCTCGGAGCCGCCAACTCAGATATCTTGGTTCTACCGACATTGCAGACAAGCTGCACTACAAAATCTCGGTACCACCGATGTATCTGTCTCGGAGTCACCGATTTTTTTCTCTTATCTATTCTTTTTCTTCTGTTACTTCGATGATCCCTTATAAAAATTGAAAACTTAGGGGGAGAATAACAAGCAAAACTTAGGGTTAGAAATTATTTATTCAAGGATGCCTAGCTCAAAGGAGGAGCAGACTTAACAAGACCTCACTACTATTTGCTACAGGGAGAGAAGTTACCTCCAATGATTCCCTCAATTCTCTTCTATGATCCCTACTTTCAATGATGATTGTTCTTGAGGATCCCTTCCTTGTCAATGATCCCTTTACCTACTCCTAAATTTGACCTTTTTGGAAATTAATGCCAAAGGGGGAGAATAACAAAGCTCCATGCTAAAGGGAGAGTTACATGCTTATGCAAATTAGAGGGATATATGATTAAGGGGTAGAGCAGATATCAAGCTTTTACTTATATAAACAAGGTGACAATGCTAAGGGGGGGGAGAAAACATGTTTGGAGAATATTATTGAGCTTATTTTATTTTATTGTTCACTTTAGAAGTTTTCTTACCTGTCCAATCCCAATATCTACATGGTGAGATTCAGGGGGAGAGGATGAACTTCTATTTTCATATCTAAAGGGAGAAAGTTCTAAATGATCTTGGAGACATACAAATTCTAAAGAATACTATTTTCTATATGTTCTCCATATCTAAAGTACCAAGATATAGTGTTTACTTTTGAGTTATATTGTCTTTATATTAGTATAATACTCTTGTGTTTCCTAACATTGTTTTCTCAAGTGTGTTTCTACTACTAGAATGATCAAGAACTCAAGGTAAGTATTTGCATCATACTCTTGGTCAAGATGATCTCTTGCTTCTTGCACATATTGTTTGCAAGAGTGAAGTCTTGAACATGGACACATCTCATTCATATATATTTTGATGCATATAGCCAAGATACACATGACTCCTTATATCCCTTCGTCCATATGTGTGTCCACACATTCCAAAGCAACTATCCTTTAAAGGACTACACACATTTAGGGGGGGGGGGCAAATCTAAGTCATGTGTCTCTCAAAGTCTTCATTATATCCACACATATCTTTATTTGAAGCTTTGAATGTATGTTGTCATCAATTTCCAAAAGGGGGGAGATTGAAAGCACAACATGCTCCCTTGGTGGTTGTGATAATTCATGACAACAAACATTGTCTCTTGGACTAATACTTTTATCTACTGTATTTCAGATAATAGTCCATGGAGAGTTGGGTTGTCAAAAGGATTGTGGAGATACCCCAAGATGCAAGGAAATAGGTTGGCCAAGCTTCAAGCAAGAGGACTCTACATTTTATATTTATGAGAAATCACTTTGACTCCATAGGAAAGCCAATTCTAATAAAAGGGGGTAAGGTTTTCTTGGTGAACAAAATGCTCATACGTGCACAAGTGATAGTCACTAAAAACACCCACAAACTCTCCAACCAAAGTCTGTCCAAAGCCAAATATTAAAAATCGATGCAACCAACATTTCCATCCCGATGCCACCGATTCTCAACCTCAGACAGACTCAGCCAAACCCTAGCCACTTCGATGCAGCCGATTCCATACCGGTGCCACCGAGTTTAGGTTTCCAACTTTTTGTTCTGCAAATTCACAATATTGGTACCACCGAGATTGTTGGATCAGTGTCACTGATAATGACAATCTGACCGTTGGTCACCTTATCGATGCAACCTAGTTTCTATATCGGTCTCATTGAAATTCAAATGTTGCCACCTTTTGGTCACTCCGGTACCACCGAGATTAACACATCGGTGTCACCGAGTTGGTCATTTCGTGTATAAAAGTTGGATTTTTGGGGATGCCTATATATACCCCTTCACCACCACCTACTTGAAAAAGAAGCACTCAAAACAACTCCATACTTGCCCCATCCAATTTTCTGAGAGAGAACTACCTACCCTTTTGTTAAGATCAAGATCTTCCACTCCAACCATATGGATCTTGATTTCTAGCATCCCCAAGATGCTTTCCAGCAGTCTCATCTCTTCCACCAAGCCAAATCTATGAGAGAGTGATTGTGTGTTGAGGAGTTTATCATCTTAAAGCACAAGAGCAAGGAGTTCATCATCATTACCAAGCCTATTACTGTTTGGAGGGTGGTGCCTCCTAGATTGGTTAGGTGTCGCTTGGGAGCCTCCTACTTCGTGTTGTGGAGTTGAACCAAGAAGTTTATATGGGCAAGGAGATCGCCTACTTCGTGAAGATCTACCCATAGTGAGGCTAGTCCTTCATGGACACAAGCCGTTATGGAATAGTCAAGGTTGCTACCTCGTGGACACTTATGGGTGGAGCCCTCCATGGACTCTCGCGACTGTTACCCTCCGTGGGTTGAAGACTCCATAAACATGGACGTATGATAGCACCACCTATCAGAACAACGGGAAAAATCCTTGCGTCTCCAATTGCGTTTGATCTCCATATCTCAACACTTTACTTCTTGTGTAATGTATTTACTTTCTGCTTCCATATTTGTTGACATGCATGTGTAGGGTATATAGACTTGCTAGTCTTGCTAAAACTGTTAAAATCTGCCAACCAATTAACTTGGGAAAAGATCTGTTTTTATTTTCCTCCTAGTATTCAATTCACCCCCTCTAGACACTCTTCTAGTGATCCCTCATAGGTTCCAATCAGGTGGTTGAACAACAGGTGCAGTGATCAAGGCTTTCTTAAGAATTTCAAATCCTTCTACACAATCGTCATCAAAAATGAATGGAACATCTTTTTGCAAGAGATTAGTGAGAGGCCTAGAAATCTTAGATAGGTCTTTAATAAACATCCTATAGAAACCAACATGACCAAGGAAACTTCTTATACCTCTGAAATCCGTAGGACATGACATTTTTTCAATAGCATCGACTTTAGCTTTATCAACTTCAATACCTCTTTCAGAGATTTTGTGCACCAAGACAATACCTTCATTAACCATAAAGTGACACTTCTCCCAATTCAAGACAAGATTAGTTTCTTCGCATGTCTGCAAAATTCGATCAAGGTTGCTCAAGCAATAATCAAAAGAAGCTCCGGAAACGGAAAAATCATCCATGAAAACCTCAACAATATTTTCGCAAAAATCAGAGAATATAGTAGTCATACATCTTTGAAAGGTAGCAGGTGCATTGCATAAACCAAAAGGCATGCGTCCATAAGCAAAGGTACAGAAAGGGCAATTAAAAGTGATCTTCTCTTGGTCCTCTTTTGACATAGGTATCTTAGAGAAGCCAGAATAACCATCTAGAAAGCAAAAGTGTGTGTTTGGATAGTAATTCTAGCATTTGATCAATAAAAGGTAGAGGATAATGATCTTTCCTAGTAGCTTTATTTAATTTCCTACAATCAATTACCATTCTCTATCTTGTAACAATTCGTTGTGCGATCAATTCATTTTTATCATTAGGAACCACAATAATACCTCCCTTCTTAGGGACACAATGAACAGGACTAACCCATCTACTATCAGTAATAGGATAAATTATACCTGCCTCCAGAAGGTTTAGTATTTCATTTCTTACCACTTCTTCCATTTTAGGGTTTAAGTATCGTTGGTGATCAACAACTGGTTTAGCATCAGGCTCCATATTAATTTTATGCCGACATGGAGTGGGACTAATGCCCTTAAGATCATCAAGAGTATATCCAATAGCAGCACGGTGCTTACTTGGAGTTTTCAATAATCTCTTTTCTTCATGCTCTAAAAGGTTAGCACTAATAATAACAGGATATATCTTCTTTTCATCAAGATAAGCATATTTCAGAGTATCCGATAGTTGTTTAAGCTCAAACACGAGATCACCCTTGGGTGGAGGATGATCCCCAAGTATTTCAAAAGGCAAGTTGTGTTTCAAAATTGGATGTCTGGTCAAACAAAATCTTATCTATTTAATTCCAGTCATTAATATGCATATCGTTTTCATGGTCTAGCAAATATTGTTCTAAGGGATCAATAGGGGGCACAACAATCGAACCAAAACCAATAATTTCATCCTTACCAGGCAATACTTTAGCATGTGGTTGTGTATGAAATTTAGAGGAATTAAACTCATGAGACATATCCCCAAAACTTATAGTAACAATTTCTTTCTCACAATCTATCTTAGCATTAATAGTATTAAAGAAAGGTCTACCAAATATAATGGGGAAAAAGTCATTTTGTGGGGAACCAAGGACAAGAAAATCAGTAGGATATTTTATTTTCCCACACAAGACTTCAACATCTCTAACAATCCAACTAGTGCTATAGTATCTCTATTAGCAAGCTTAAAGGTAACATCAATTTCCGCTAGCTCAGCTGGTGCAATATCATTCATAAATTATTTATATAGCATAAAGGGAATTGCACTCACACTAGCACCCACATCACATAATCCATGATTACAATGATCTCCTATTTGAACAGAACCAACAGGCATGGAACAATAGGTCTATGTTTATCTTTAGTATCAGGTCTAGCAATTCTAGCAGCTTCATCATAGAAATGAATAACACGCCCATCAATATAATCAACCAAGAGATCTTTAACAATAGCAATACTAGGTTCAACTTTAAATTTCTCACGGGATGTAGGTCTTCTAACATGGCTCTTATGAACCACAGTTTAAGATTTAGCATGTTCCTTGATTCTAACAGGGAAAACTGGTTTCTCAATATAAGCAACAAGAATAACAGGATGAACATTATAAGTAATAATTTCATATTCAACTTTAGTAGGTTCAACTACTTTCACTTCAATGTGAGGATGATATTTAAACCACTTATCCTTAGGGAGATCAACATGAGCAGCAAATGATTCATAGAAATAAGCTACTATCTCAGAGTCAAGTCCATATTTAGTGCTAAATTCACAAAAAGCATCGGTGTCTACGAAGGAGTTAACACAATCAAACTTGAGGTTTATACCTGACTCCTTACATTCGCCGAGTTCCCAATCTTCATAGTTGCGTTTAATCCTTTCCAATAAATCCAATTTGAAGTCGATATCGAGCATGGATTGACCATTACAAGAAAGCCGACCATAAAAATTCTGAATAATAGATTCTCTTGAGAGCTCATCATTGGGGCATGACTTAAGCCTCCCCCAAGCTTGAGCAATTCTTTCTACTTCACAAGCCAAAAAATTATAGGTATAACTCCGATCATGATGAACAAGATGCATTGTGAGGGATCACTAACCTAACCTTTTCCCAAGTTAATTGGTTGGAATATTTTAACAGTTTTAGCAAGACTAGCAAGTCTATATATCCTACACATGCATGTCAACAAATATGGCAGCGGAAAGTAAAGACATTGCACAAGAAGTAAAGAGTTGAGATATGGAGATCAAACGCAATTGGAGACCCAGGGATTTTTCACGTGGTTCCGAGAGGTGGTGCGATCGTACATCCAAGTTTATGGAATCTTCAACCCACGAAGGGTAACGGTCACGATAGTCCATGAAGGGCTCCACCCGTAAGGGTCCACGAAGTAGCAACCTTGACTATTCCATAACGGCTTCCATCCACGAAGGACTAGCCTCACTATGGGTAGATCTGCATGAAGTAAGCGATCTCCTTGCTCATACAAACTTCTTGTTTCAACACCACAACACGAAGTAGGAGTCTCCAAGCGAAACTAACCAATCTAGGAGGCACCACCCTCCAAAAGGTAATAGGCTCGGTAATGACGATGAACTCCTTGCTGTTGTGCTTCAAGATGATAGACTCCTAAACAAACAATCACTCTCTCACATATTTGGCTTGGTGGAAGAGATAAGATTGGTGTAAAGCAACTTGGGGAGGCTATAAATCAAGATCCATATGGTTGGAGTGGAAGATCTTAACCTCAACACATTGGCAGGTGATTCTCTCTCAGAAAAACTAGATTGGGCAAGTATGGAATAGTTTTGGGTGCTTATCTTTTGATTAGTTGGTGGTGAAGGGGTATATATAGGAATCCCCAAAAATCCAACCATTATACACAAAATGACCAACTCGGTAACACCGATGTGTTAATCTCGGTGGTACCGAATTTACCAAAAGGTGGCAACTTTTGAATCTCAGTGAGACTGATATAGGAAACTCGGTTGCACCGATAAGGTGACCAACGATCATATTTTCATTCTCGGTGACGATGATCCAACAATCTCGATGGTACTGACATTGTAAATTTTTGTAACAGTAAGTTGGCAACCTAAACTCGGTGGCACCGGTATGGAATCGGTTGCACCGAAGTGGTAGGCTTTGGTTGAGTCTGTCTAAGGTTGAGAATCGGTGGCACCAGGATGGAAATGTTGGTTGCACCGATTTTGAATATTTTTCTTTGGACAGACTTTGGTGGGACAGTTTGTAGGTGTTTTTGTTGACTATCACTTATGCACGTATAAGCATTTTGTTCACCAACAAAACCTTACCCCCTTTTAATATTATTGGCTTTCCTATGGACTCAATGTGATTTCTCACAAATATAAACTGTAGAGTCCTCTTGCTTGAAGTTTGGCCAACCTATTTCCTTGAATCTTGGGGTATCTTCACAATCCTTTTGCCAACCCAACTCTCCATGGACTATTATCTGAAATACACTAGATAAACGTGTTAGTCCAAGAGACAATGTATGTTGTCATGAATTATCAAAACCACCAATGGAGCATGTTGTGCTTTAATCTCCCCCTTTTTGGTAATTGATGACAACATACAATCAAAGCTTCAAATAATGATATGTGGAGATATAATAAAGACTTTGAGAGACACATGACTTAGATTTGCTCCCCCTAAATGTGTGCAGTCCTTTAAATGATAGTTGCTTTGGAATGCATGGACACAAATATGGATGAAGGGATATATGGAGTCATGTGTATCTTGGCTATATGCATCAGAATATATATGAATGAGATGTGTCCTTTTTCAAGACATCACTCTTGCAAACAATATGTGCAAGAAGAAAGAGATCACCTTGACCAAGAGTATGATGCAAATAATAACCTTGAGTTCTTGATCATTCTAGTAGTAGAAACGCACTTGAGAAAACAATGTTAGGAAGCACAAGAATATTCTACTAATATAAATACAATAGAACTCAAAAGTACCAAGATATGGAGAAAATATAAAAGATGATAATTCTTAAGATTAATATGTCTCCAAGATCATTTAGAGCTTTCTCCCCTTGGATATGAAAGTAGTAGTTCATCCTCTCCCCCTGAATCTCAGCATGTAGATATTGGGATTGGATAGGGTGAGAAAAGTTCTAAAGTGAACAATAAAATAAAATAAGCTCAATGATATTCTCCAAACATGTTTTTCTCCCTTGCTTTGGCATTCGCACCTTGTTTATATAAGTAAAACCTTGATATCTGCTCTACCCCTTAATCATATCTCCCCCTTTGCATAAATATGTAACTCTCCCTTTACCATAAAGCTTTGTTATTCTCCCCCTTTGCATTAATTTCCAAAAAGGTCAAATTTAGGAGTAGGTATAGGGATCATTGACAAGGAAGGGATCCTCGAGAACAAGGGTCATTGAAAGTAGGGTTCATAGAAAAGAACTGAGGGAATAATTGAAGGTAACTTCTCTCCCTATGGCAAATAGTAGTAAGGTCTTGTTAAATCTTCTCCTCCTTTGAGCTAGGGATCCTTGAATAAAGAATATCTAACCCTAAGTTTTTCTTGTTATTCTCCCCCTAAGTTGTTTTTAAAAGGGATCATCGAAGTAACAGAAGAAGAACACATAAGAGAAAAACAAATAGGTGACTCCAAGACAGATATACCGGTGGTACCGAGATTTTGTAGTGCAACTTGTCTACAATTTTGGTAGAACCGAGATATCTGAGTCGGCGGCTCCTAGGCTAAAATAGAAAGAAAGGAATAAGGGACCAAGTTTCTGTTTTCAAAGAGTCACAAGAAAATATTTTCAAAGGGAAAGTGAAGGACATCATCTAGAGAAGATCTAAGTGGTTACAAGAGATCATGCAAATAGAGAAAAAACCACACAAGATTCTTAACTAGATGATGGGTGTGACTAGGTCACCAATGTTAGAGTATATTGACTTATGAGCCAATCAAGAATACTTGATTATAGGTCATACTCTACGATAAGCTCAAAATGGGATTACCATTTTTTGACTAAGCATTTTAACACTACAGGAATCAGGCACTTTGCCATCAGCCATCCCGGACGGCAAAGGAATGCATGCCGGACGGCAAAGGCTTTGCCGTCCACCAGCAGACGGCCAACTGTCTCGCTGAATAAGCCACGGTAAAGGGCACTTTGCCATCCACTGGCAGGCAACAAAGACCTTTGCATTTTTGTCATTTGCTAGTGGACGGCAAAGGGCATGGACCGTAGACGTGGCAACTTAGCTCCGTTAAGGGCTTAACAGCGTGCTTTGCCGTCCGCTGGCAGACGGCAAAGACCTTAGTTCTTTGTCGTCTGCGAGCTGACAGCAAGGCACCTATTTCTTTCCCGGCCTAGGTGGGTTCTTTGCCGTCCGCTAGCAGACAGCAAAGAACTAAGGTCTTTGCCATCTACGAGCGGACGGCAAAGAACCCAGCTAGGCCAGCCTAGTGCTCCCCCAGGTGTGCTAGCTGACGGCAAAGACCTTTGCCATCTGCTAGCAGACGGCGAAGTGGCTATATAGCCCTTGTTTTTTCTATTTTTTCTTAAAATCATTCAATTTGATATAATTTCATATATATATCCAACATATCAACAATACAAGTTTCGAACCAGCATACCAACAATAAGTTTCAACAAGCATACCAACAATAAGTTCCAACAACATATCCAACATATAAGTTTCCAACAACATATCCAACATACAATGGTTTCCAACAACATATCCATACATACATATCCAGAACAAGTTTCCAACAAGTTTCGATAAACAAAAAGGAAGCACAAGTAGAAGAGTACACTCCATCAATGCAAGCTTCCTCATCTATAGCAAATCTGCAAATTAGGAAAGATGAAAGTTAGAAGAAGAAGAAGACTAGCTAGAAGAAAAAGAAGAAAAAGAAGAAGAAGAATTTATCTTCTCTTTCTTTTTCTCTTCTCCTCTCCTCTTCTCCAAGGTAGTAATGCCATTTTCTAACTAAGTAAGACTATCAAGTCATTTTGGAGGAAAAATGCTAAGTATAGGTTATTTTATAGCTATCCTAGGTAGAATATATCATTTTGGAGCTATGTAAGGTTAATATGTGAATTTTAAGGAAAATAAGCTAAGTATAGGTCATTTTGTTGCTAAACCAAGGTTATTATGCTAGTTTTACCTAAGTGAGCTGATTATGTCATAAATGAACTAGCTAAGCTAATTATAGATCATTATTGCACTATCCTAGGTAGTTATGCCATTTTGTACCTAAGTGAGATAATTATGTCATAAATGAACTAGCTAAGCTATCTATAGATCATTATTGAGCTATCCTAGGTAGTTATGCCATTTTCTAGCTAACTAAGCATATCAAGTCATTTTGGAGGAAAAAATGCTGAGCATATGTCATTTTATAGCTATCCTAGGTAGAATACATCATTTTGGAGGTAAGTAAGGTTATTATGTCATTTTTGAGGAAAATAAGCTAAGTATAGGTCATTTTGGAGCTAATTAGGTCATTTCTTAAGCTAAGTATGCATTTCTTAAGCAAAACACTTGGGAAAACTTACCATCATCACGGAGGTGAAGGACCGGTCGGGTTTGCGCCAGGGTGAGACGTAGAAGGACCAGTCGGCGTTGCGGTAGAAGCAGAAGGATCGGTCGATGCTATTCAGGAGGCACGCTGCACCAAAGATCATTTGCAAGCAATGTCTCCTTAGCATGATGCAACTCAAAAGTGAATACTAGTGACTAATGACCATTCAAATGAAACTCACTGTGGGTGCTATAGCAATATGGGGCATCGACGGAGGGGTCTGACCATTGTTCCGGCACACGGTCTGCACATTTTGTTTTCACGAGTCATTCATATTAGTTACCGATGAAACATACATTACGTGCATGGTTTGGCTAATATGCAGGAGAAACTTACCACGAGGAGCTCATATAGGGCCCAATGAGACGCGTCGTTCTGGTTCCTCTCCTCCTCCAAGAGCCTAGCCGTCCTCTCCTCCATGTCCCTCTCCCTCTACGTCGTCGGCCTGTTTGCCTTTGCCAGAAGCTCCTGGGACCTAGCCTCAATGGCGAGCTCCATTGTCCATGGACGAGGCCTTATCTCAGGATTAGAGCTCGTCTGGCGCTTCTTGATCTCCGGGAGAGTTTTAGGACAATATATCAGTCCATCCCCGATGGCTATCAAGCCATGGGGCCTCTTGCCACCAAATATCATCACGAGCTCTGGATCAAAAGGACTCTGGGTCGGGTTGAAGTCCTCCCCTTTCCTCACCTTCCCCTCATCTCTGTACCTCACGAGCTTGTTGTGGGAGGAGATGTTGCTGAAGCTCTCTAGATGATCGAGGTCATCCTCAGAGAATGCCTTGGCCTTCTTGTACGAGGCAGTATGGGCCATGGCATAGAGGTCGAACAGAGGTGGCACCTCCTTCTTGTTTTCTCGTGCCTAAAAGAGAGGAACAAAATATTAGTTAAGGGCTCAAGCTAGCATGAAGAATGAAATTGCATGAATCATGAAGCAAACCACATACCCAGTGATCCCAGTACTCAAACAGGTTGGAGCTCCCTTGATGGTGTGGCACACCTCTCATTTGGGCACGCTTATCCTTGTCCTTGTTGTGTTCGGCTAGCCATTCGGGAGAGCACCACTCATCCACCAATGCCTCCCAACAGTCCATCCTATCCACACACCAACTCAGGGGCACCTAAGTTAGACAAGAGAAATTTCAGCGCTACGCCTACGAATCAAATCAAAGAAAGTAAGTACAAGGCCTTAACAATAGATAATTACCTTCATTAACTTCTCGTTACTCAGATAATTTTTGTGGCACTTCTTCTTGGCCCTCTTAATGTTAGTCAAGGCGTAGTAGTCTCGAATAGCCTACACCCGAGCCTCGTGCCTTAAGTTCTAAAGTAGGCGCTTGCACTCAGCTTCAAGAACAACAACCACTTTTGCCTCGTGTTCCTGAAGATACCTGTAGAAGGTCTGCAATCAAACAAGACAACACTAATTAGTACAATCACTAGGTGTTGTTGATTTTTAACTCTGTAAAGGAGAAATTACCCAAAAGTGACGATCACAATGTCAGCCACCGTCTCGCACGAGAAACCATCGACCATCTCCTCCGGCAGGGCCGGGGCAGCCATGTACAGCTCCCAGGTCAGTGCTACCTGTGGAGTCTCACCCTCACCGTGCAACTGGACCTTCCCCGAGAAGTGGTGCCGGAGAAGCACACCAAGGACCTGGTTGGGCCTGCGGATACCATGCTCGTGTTTTCAACCCCTGTAGTATGACAAGGCCAACACATTAGATATTGATTTGAAGAAACATGAAGGCAAAAGGTTAAAAAGAGTAAATGCACTTACTTCTCCGCATTAGGCGCATTCAACCACCTCTACTCGTGGGTCGTCGGCACGGGCGGGAGCTTTGTACAACCACGCAGGTAGACCTTCTTGCCCTCCTCAACCAGCTCTCCCTTGCTATAGGTCTCCTCAAACAAGTTGTCCTCGCCACCATCAGCATGGCCACTAGCCTCCGGAGTCACGTGGGACGAAGACTCTGGGACCCGAGTCTCCTGTGATGAAGACTCTAGGACCGGAGTCTCCTAGGACGAAGTCTCGGTGACCCGAGTCTCGTCGACCCGAGGCTCGTGGACCCAAGTCCGAGACGGGTCCAAGTCAGACGGGTCCACCTGAGACGGAGCACTCCTGTGGTCGGGAGAATCAGCTAGGTGTGGCGGCAAGGAAGGCGTAGTGGCCTTCCTACCTCTAGCACCTCTCTTCGTCTTCCCCTAACCTCTCCCAGTCGAAGAAGAAGCGCCCGCCGGTGTCTGCATGCAGTGTACCAGCGCTCTCCGGAGTTGCTAGGGTGGAATAATAGCACCCCTTCCAGCACGCACCGAGGAAGGAGGCTCAGAGCCCTCTCGACCCGAGCCCACCATCTGTCAACACCTGCAATGACAAAGAGTGAACAAAATTAGTTCAACATAAAAAAATTGAATACCTAAAAACATGAAGTAATTAATAATATATATGTACATAATAATAATTGAATACCTCACGTTACTAATATTAATCTTCATCGTCTATATACACTCCAGGATCAATAAATGCATAATCATCATCACTATCAGTAATGACGTGCTCATCAGCATCAATAAATGCATCAACATGTGGAAGGCCTCTATGTAATTGGTCAAGCATTGTCAGGTCATCAGTAGTAGTAACCTCTTCTTCTTCCATCTCTTCTTGTTCCGGCTCAGGGGTGAAGTCGGGTTCACTGTCGCTGTTGACCTCAATGTTCTCGGGTGAAGTAGAGCGGTTCTTGAAACATTTCTTAGAAACACGTGTTTCTTGGAAGAATTCTCCTTCATATGTGTCTGGGTTAATGTGAGGTTCATAATCATCTTCATTGAGGGGAGGTGGTCTAAAATGTCGTGGCACATCATAAACGACATCCCAACCTTTCAAATTTAGATCCATTTGGCAGGCCCACGGTAGATAGAAAACTTGGGTCGCCTGTTGAGCCATAATATAGACATCGGGAACATCTAAATGGGTGCTTTGTTTGATTTCAGCTAGCCCTATATGTTCATGAGTCCTTCTAGTCTCCTTCGGCTGGAACCAATAACATTTGAAGACGGCGACGTTTGGTGGGTTTTCACCAAAGAATGTAAGTTCATAAATAGCTTCAACTCTTCCATAATACTCGACCGCTCCTTCGCCGACAGCGGAGACACAACAATTTGTAGACTTTCGGTCGGCCATAGATATATATTTGCCAAAAGTACGAAAGCGATACCCGTTGATGTCGTATTTGTCAAATGAACGAACCTTATAGTCAAAACCATTAGCGACTTGTCTCAATTCGGAGTCCTTAGACTCTGCATTAGCCTACAAGTTTAATATGAAAGGATTGTTGCATTAGCCGAAAACTAGGTGAAGAAATGAAATCGTCTAATTAATGCAAATTACCATTTTCTTGAACCAAGAGATGAAACCGGAATAGCCGCCTCCATGCTTTGCCGGAAGCTCATACTCTTTGATGCAATCCTTTTGGATCACCGCTCCATCCGAGAATTTGCCAACGTATCCACTGTATCACATATCTAGAATAAGAGCATTTTAAAGGAATTAGAAGTTGCGAAACAATGTACCAAGAACTTACTCGATGTACGACCGCACTTCTATTAGGTTGTTGAAGATATACAACGAAATGGTCCACCATTCTTCGACTTCCAACCCTATTGATTTCGAAGCACCGGCTAGTGCGAGCTTCCCTTTGAATAGTCTGAGGTTGGATCGACCTTTTTCACGGTCATCATCATTGTACCGAGGCTTCGGATTATGCAAATGACGATTCTTGGCTTTGTAGTGTGCTGTCACGAAGTTTGCCGCCTCCTTAGTAATGAATGCCTCGGCCATCGATGCTTCAACTCTACATTTATTTTTATATTTTGCTCGAAGCGTCTTCTGCATCCTCTCAGTTGCGAAGCACCAACGATTTTGCGGGGGCCCCCAATCTTGCCTCGGTCGGGAGATGCAAAATCAAAATTCTGCATTGGATTAAAGAAGCCCGATGGAAAGATCTTTTCTAACTTGCAGATCAACTTCGGTGCCAACTCTTCCAGTTCGTCTAGCACGTCAGGCGATAGTTCTTTCGCATAAAGAGCATGGAATAAATAGCTCAGCTCTGCCAGTACTAGCCATTCATCCTTAGGGATAAAGCCACGCAACATCACCGGCATTACCCGCTCAAGCCATATGTGCCAATCATGACTCTTGAGACCAAATATTTTCAATTTATCAAGACTCGCTCCCCTCTTTAGATTCGCTGCATACCCATCAGGGAACATCAACTGCATTTTTACCCACAAGATCAATTCCCTCATAGATGGCCTTCCAAGATTGAACCATGCCTTTGGCTTCCTCCAGTTCTTCTTTCCTTTCGGTTGTCGAATGTTTTGTAACGGTCTATCACATAGAGCCTTCTGGTCGACTCTAGCCTTAGGATTATCTTGCGACTTCCCCTCTATGTCGAACAATGTACCAAAAAGGGCCTTCATGATATTATTTTCAGTGTGCATCACATCGACTTTGTGTGGGCAAAGGAGGTCTTTAAAGTAAGGTAGAACCCACAAACATATCTTGTGAGTCCAGGCGTGTTCCGTAGTATACCCTTTGAAATACCCTGGACGATCTGGATCTGGCTCGAGAGCGTTTATCTGATCGAGGATCTGTTAGCCTGTCAACGCAGGTGGTGTAGTGTTTTTGACAACTCTACCTTTGATGAAATTCTTCTTGTCTTTTCTCAACTTATGGTCAAGATCCAGGAACTGTCTATGCATGTCAAAGCAAGAAAACTTGTGACCTGCTTCTAGCCAACAGAATTGAAGACCTGCCTTGCATGTAGGGCATGGAAACCTTCCATGCACACACCATCCAACGAATAGCACATACGCCGGCAAGTCATGCATTGAGTACATGTACCACACATGCATTTTGAAGTGCTTTTTTGTAGCGGCGTCATATGTCTTGATCCCATTATCCTAGGCTTCTTGCAATTCATCCTTAAGCGGTTGCATGTAAACATTCATATTCTTCCTCGGATATTTGGGCCCTGGAATTATCAGTGTCAGGAAAATGTTCTTTCTTTTCATAATCTCCCCGGGGGGGGGGGGTATTGAGTGGAATGACAAATACAGGCCAACAACTGTATTGTGCTGCCGTCATACCATACACATTGAACCCATCCATGTTGATGGAAACTCGAGGATGCCTTGGATCTGCAGCTTTATCTTTATGTAATGCATCGAAGTGCTTCCACGCAAAGAGCGTCTAAAGTGTGTCCCAACATCGGATTCCCATCTGCATCTAGTTATGTTCTTTTGTCCAATTTATGCCACGTCATTTGTCTGGCCGTCTCTTTGACCATGAAAAGACGTTGAAGTCTTGGTATGATTGGCAGATACCGAAGAACATTAATGGGGATTTTGGTCTGACTCTTCTCACCCATACCGTTGTCTACCAGAACATACCTAGAAGAATTGCAAATGGGGCAATAGTTCAAGCCCGCATACTCAAGCCTAAATAAGGCACATCCATTCTCACAGGCATCTATCTTCACATAGGGCATCTTAAGCGCACGTAGGATTTTGTCCGACTGGTACAGGTTTGGTGGCAATACATGGCCTTTTGGTAGAAAGCGTCCAAATATCGTCATCATTGCGTCGTAGCATTCTCTACCCAGGTTGAACTGAGCCTTTAGAGCCATTACTTGCGCGATGGCATCCAGCTGACAAAACTCAGTGTGCTCATGGAGAGGACGTTTTGAAGACTCCAACATTTCATAAAAGGCCTTTGTAGATTCCTCCATCTCATCGTCTGAATCCCGAGCATCATAAAAGTCTTGCACCAGGTCTTCGATCCCGGTACCATGCTCGTCGGTGGAAAGACAAACCACCTCAACTCTGGCATGTTGGGCAGACTCACCATGAAATGTCCACACCTTATAATTAGGCATAAAACCGCACTTCTGCAGGTGTTTGATCATTTCAAACTCTGACTGCTTACAGTTGTCACAATCGGCACAAGGGCACTGGGTTGTTTTCTGTCCATTTGCAAATGCGACTCTCACAAACTCTTTGGTTTTTCTTATCCATTCACGGGTCATGTCTTTCTGACTAGTGTGACTGGTGTACATCCACCCATGATCACTCATCTTGCCTATCTACTAGACACACAAAAAATATATACATAATTCAGCAAACCATATTCATCAGTTAATAGAGTTTGTCAGTTTTATTACGTCGATGCAACCTTGACGCTAGTAGGTAAAGATAGGTCCTAATCCCACCCGAGTATGTTTAGATTGGGTTCGTTTTCCCATGCTCTGCTCCGGATCCGATGCACAATTTCGGCAGCATCTCCTTGTTGTTCTCCTAATACACATCTTGGCAATAAGCAGAGAGAATGTGTACCGGAGAACAACAAGGAGGCACTGACGAAATTTTGCATCGGATCCGGAGCAGATCATATGGGAAAACGAATCCAATCTACACATACTCGGGCTGTCCATGGATAACTTTGGACAATTCGAAAAAATCATGGTTATAAATATGCTAAGGAATGCATATTTATAGATGCAACCCTTTCGAATGGGAGACGCATAGTGGTCAAACATACTGATGATTGAACACACCTATAGCTAGCAAATTTCATCGGCACGAAGACCGGAGCAGAGTTCATGAAGGGGGCAAGAGGAGATGTCATTTGTGCTCACCCACGAATGCAGGGGTGGAGCTCGTCGAACGCACGGGGAGGTCGTAGAACACGAGACCCGCGCAACGACGAAACAACTGCACATTTAAATCCTCCCGATCAACATAAATATGATGTTCTGTATAAAAAACCGAAAAATATATGACCTAACTCATAATTCACAAATATATGACCTGCCGGCCTCTGGAAGGCCGAACAACACCTTTTTCGGGATCGAGGTGTCGAGGGTGTCGTGTCGGGGTAGGGGGGCTGTGACAGGGTCAGGGGTGCCGTGTCGGGGTGTCGGGGGGTTGTGTCGGGGGTTGGGGTGTCTTTGGTGTCGAGTCGGGGTCGGGGTGCTGTGTCGGGGTCGGGGTGCCGTGTTGGGGTTGGGGTGCTGTGTCGGGGTTGTGGTGTCGGGGTGTCGTGTCGGGGTCGAGATGTCGGGGTGTCGTGTTAGGCTCGGGCTGTCGGGGTCAGGGGGTCGTGGTCGGGATGGCAAATCCTCGACCCCTCGACCCCTCGGTGACCCTTGACCCCTGGACCCCTTTCCCCTCGACCCTCGACCCCTCGACACCTCGATCCTCGACCCCTGGACTCTCAACTCCTTTTCCCCTCGATCCTCGACCCCTCGACCACTCGGCGACCCTCTTTTCCCTCGGGGACCCTCTTTTTCTAGTTTTCCTACTTCTTTTTTTCATCTTCTACTTCTACTTCTTTTTTTCATCTTCTTCGTCTTTCTTCTTCTTCTTCTATTCTTTTCCTCCTCCTCCTCTTCTTCTTCATCATGTTCTTCTTATTCTTCTTTATTTTCCTTTTTCCCTCTTCATCTTTTTATTCTTCTTCTTCCTTCTTTTCTTTCTTCCTTTTGCCTTCTTTTTGTTCTTCATTTTCCTTATTTTCCTTTTTCCTCTCCACTTCTACTTTTTCTTCCTTTCTTATTTTTTTCATCTCACAAAACGTACTAATAACCTAAAATATGACTAACCTAAAATCTACTAACCTAAAATATGACTGAATATAAAAATACTAACCTACAATCTACTAACCAAATATCCGTTAACCTAAAAAAAGCAACTAACCTAAATTACTAACACTACAACCTAAATCAACTAACCTAAATTACTAACAGTACCTAAATAACAAAATAGCAAGAAAAAAAGTAAGAAAAAAATGGGAAGAACCTCACCAGGGGGCGGCTGGATGGAGCGGCGCCAGGCGGTGGGGGCGACTGGACGGAGAGGGGCCGGGCGACAGGAGGCGGGGCGGCGGGGCGGCCGTAAGGCCTGGGCGGGGCGCCGGGGCGGCGGGCGGCCTTGGGGGTCAGGGGCGGTGGGGGTCGGGGGCGGCAGGGGTCGACGGCGGGGGCGGCTTGGTCATGGGGACGGGGCGTGGGCGTGCAGCAGGGATAGAGAGAGAAGGGTGGGGCGCAGGCGCTGACCGGTTTTTTGTTAGGTCAAAGATCTTTGCCGTCTGCTAGCAAACGACAAAGAGCCCATCTAGTAGGAGGGAACAACCATTAGGTTGGCCACTTTCTTTGTCGTCTGCTAGCGGACGGCAAAGAAGCTTTGTCGTCTGCTAGCAGATGGCAAAGAAATTGGACGTTAGGTTGTTCTGGTTAGTGGGTCACCCTCCCTCTTTGCCATCTGCTAGTAGACGGCAAAGAAGCTTTGCCATACGCTAGCAGACGGCAAAGAGCTGGCTGACGGCAAACATGATTTTGTCGTCAGGTCTCTGTTTGCCGTCAGTTTTATTTAAGCTGATGGCAAAGACCTTCTTTGCCGTTAGCTAGCGGACAACGAAGAGCTGGCTGATGGCAAAGATCCTGATTCTAGTAGTGTAATGTATTCACATCAATTTATTTGCTTTAGCTCATGACTTGGAGTAAAGCCTTTTCAAGGATATGAGTGCATACCTTTGAGTGATGTCGATGACGTTGCTCGTAGGTGAACTTGTTGAGGATGCTCGAGGTTGATGAAGAACATCTTGAGTTGGGAGAAATCCTTCTCATTCTAGTACACTTGTTACCTACAAAGGTTAGTCATGTAAGGAAGAACAATAGGTATATTCATTTGACATGATACCAATTGAGATTTTTCAATAATGATCTAGTATATGTCAAGGATATGTTTTTGTTGTCTTCTTCCTACCATCATCAAGAGGGGTTGTGGATACTTGGTCAAGACAAGATTGGTTATGATTGGAGTTGGTTGCAATCTCGTGGAATGAAGTTCTTCCAAGTACATACAAACAGTTAGATGCAATACAAGGGAGCATTGGATTCCATCGCATATCATAACATGTTAGGAATATCATGGAAGTATCAAGAAGGCTCATGCCCTTGCAAGCATCCGAGTGAGTCTAGCTCAAGTTTGAAGCATCAATGACGTGCAACTCACTCCTCAAGTAAGAAAAAGTTTTCTCATCAAGTGGCTTAGTAAAGATATCGGACAATTGCTTGTTAGTGAGAACATGCTTAAGATTAATATCTCCTTCGGCAACATGATAACGAATGAAATGATGTCAAGCTTGAATATGCTTAGTTCGAGAATGTTGCACATGATTATGATCAATCTTAATAGCACTTTCATTATCACAAAGTAATGGAACATTTTTAACATGGATTCCATAATCCTTAAGCTTTTGTGTCATCTATAGTAATTGCACACAATAAGATCCAACAACAATATACTCAGCTTCGACAGTAGATAGAGATACCGAGTTTTGTTTCTTGGAGGACCAAGACACAAGAGATATACCCTAAAATTGACAAGTACCCGAGGTGGATTTTCTATCAACCTTTTCATCGACATAGTTCGAATCGGAATAGCCAACAAGGTTAAAAGAAGATCCCTTGGGATACCAAATGCCAAAGATTGGTGTTTGTATCAAGTATTTCACAATATGTTTCACGACCAAAAGATGACACTCCTTGGGTGCAGCTTGATATCTAGCACACATGCAAACACTAAGCATAATATCGAGACGAGATGCACATAGATATAGCAATGAACCAATCATAGATTGACAAACCTTTTGATCAACCGGTTCATCCTCGTTGGTAAGATCAACATGTCCACTAGATGGCATGGGAGTTTTCATACCTTTGCAATCCTGCATGTTGAACTTCTTGATCAAGTCCTTGGTATACTTAGTTTGAGAGATGAAAGTTCCTTCTTTTGATTGCTTGATTTGCAATCCAAGAAAGAATTTCAGCTTACACATCATGGACATCGCATACTTCTCGGACATCAACCTTCCAAATCTTTCACTAAACCGAGGGTTAGTGGAACAAAAGATGATATCATCCACATAGATTTGGCGCACAAATAATTCACCATTAACTCTCTTAGTGAACGTTGCATACATTTTACCAATTTCAAAACCTTTTTCAATGAGAAACTTCATTAAGAATTTGTACCAAGAACGAGGGGCTTGCTTAAGACCGTAAAGGGCTTTACGAAGCTTATAAACATGATTAGGTTTCTTAGGATTCACAAAACCAGGTGGTTGCCTAACATAAACCTCTTCTTCAATTTCACCATGTAAAAAGGCGCTCTTAATGTCCACTTGATAAAGTGTTATATCATGGTGATTAGCATAGGCAAGAAGAATGCGAATAGATTCAAGTCTATCGACGGGGGCATAAGTCTCACCTAGTCCAGACCTTCGACGTGAGTATATCCTTGGGCCACGAGACATGCCTTGTTCAGTACGACTTGACCGTCTTTGTCTTGCTTGTTTCGAAACACCCATTTGGTTCCGGTGATGTTGTGCTCATCTTCGGGCTTCTCCACGAGTGTCCACACTTCGTTCCTTTTGAAGTTGTGAAGCTCTTCATGCATGGTGTTCACCCAATCTGCGACTTTAAGAGCTTGCTCTACCTTCAAGGGATCAACGCTAGAGATGAAAGAATAATGCTCACAAAAGTTAGCTAGACGAGTTTTAGAGCGAGTGGTTCTCCCGGTTTGGATGTCACCAAAGATTTGGTTTAGGGGATAGTTCTTGCTCACTTGTGCTCAAACTCGGGGTAGCTTGGGCTTGTTAGATGGTGGAGCTTCTTCTTCTTCATAATCATCTCCTTCATCTTTGTTGTTGTTGACGGTGTCGTTCCCTTGAGGTGGTGGTGAAGGAGGTTGTGGTGGATCTTCATGATGTACTTCCTCCTCTTCATCATCTTGCCCTATACCGCTTGTGGATGCCTCCATGTCATTTTGTGGTTCACCTTGTCATGAAGTAGAGGCTTCCACTTGAGTTGATGAAGTACTTTCCTTCACCTCCATGGGATGAATCTTGCCAATGGGTAAATCTAGGATAGCTTCTGAAGGGTCCTTATCACCTACATCATTTGGCAATTGTTCGACTTGTGGACCATTAGATTCATCAAACTTCACATCTACCGTCTCTTCAACTTTTCGAGTGAAGTTGTTGTAGACACGGTAAGTGTGAGACTTCGATCTGTAACCAAGTAGGAATCCTTCATGATATCTAGGAGCAAATTTAGTACGACGATGCTTGTCAAGAATATAGTACTTGGAGCCGAATACCTGAAAGTATCCAACTTGGGGTTTGTTGCTAGTGAGTAGCTCGTATGCCATTTTACCGAGAAGCTTGTGCAAGTAAAGTCATTTTGTGGCATGTCATGCTGTTTCCACGGCTTGTGCCCAAAAATGACTTGGCGTCTTGTATTCGTCAAGCATCATTTCAATAAGCGCCCGGTTCTTTCTCTCAACAGCTCCATTTTGTTGAGGCGTGTACGTAGCTGAGAACTCATGTGAGACACCTTCTTTGTCAAGAAAGGTATCCACATGGGTGTTCTTGAACTATGATCCGTTATCACTCCGAACTTTCTTCATCATCACTACAAACTGATTTTGCGCTTGCGAACGAAGTTCTTGAAGATTTTTTCAATCTATGACTTATCATCAAGGAAGAATACCCACGTAAATCTAGAAAAATCATGAACTATGACTAGACCATAGGAATTTCCACTTCGACTCTTGTAAGCATTGGGACCGAAAAGATCCATGTGAAGTAACTCGAGTGGTCTCCTAGTAGTCATGATATTCTTAACAGGATGACTTCCACCTACTTGCTTTCTAGCTTGATAAGCACTACAAAGTATTCCTTTGTCAAAGATAACATCTTTAACACCAAGTATAAGATCACCTTTGATAAGCTTGTCTAAATTACGCATGCCAACATGTCCTAATCTTCTATGCCAAAGCCAACCTTTAGAGGATTTAGCAATTAAACAAGTGTGAGGCTTGTATCTCTTAGTGAAATCAACAATGTATAGATCACGTCTACGGATACCGATAAAAACCATTTTATGATTATCTTGACTAAACACTTGGCAATCTACCTTCGTGAATAACACATTGAAACATAAGTCGGCATGTCAACATACAGAAAGAAGATTGTAGCCAAGAGATTCAACGAGCATAACATTTTGAATAGTGCTATCATGGGATATGTCTAGCTTACCAAGACCAAGTACCTTACCATTGGAGTTGTCTCCAAACGTTACGTACCTTTTCGGTCCATGATTTGGTGTGATCTCTTCAAACATTTCTCTATCTACAGTCATATGATCGGTACATCCGCTATCGAGAATCCACTATTTTCCTCCACACATGTAATCCTTGAAGTTTGCCATGAGATTTAGATTCTTCATGATCTTCTCATACTCGATGTCGAACAACTCATCTTCATCATAGTAGCCATGAATGCGAAGGGCCTGTATAATCATAAAGAACAAGAGATTCGTTAGGATGGTGATCATGACAATGTTCAAGTTTATGAATGCGAAGGGCCTGTATAATCATATTGTTGATAGTTGTGACATCTCCTTTAGCATGCATGAGGTCTCTAAGCTCAAATAGACAATCATCAAACTTAGGATCACTAGGCGTCATTTTGTGAAAGGCAATAGTTTTATGAAGAATTTCATCAAGATTATTCAATAAATAATTTGGAATCGTTGGTCCAAATCATTCCACAAAGTAGAAGCACATGGAAAATTCTTCATTTGGTTGAGCACATTTCTAGGCAAATCTCAAACAATTAGATTAGCAGTTCTAAGATTGCATAACATATCAATTTCCTGTTTGTGTGTGCGATGCAAGGGATCAATAAGAGTCTCATAGGAGTGCATAACAGATTTGCTCAATTTAAATTCATTAAACAGATCAAAGATCAAAGTTTTCCATTAACTATTGTACTCTCCATCAAGAACAGGCACTCTACAACTCAAACTCCCTATACTAGACACATCCATCTTCCTCCTCGGTGATTAAACCTAAGCAATGGAGACCAATGCTCTGATACCAATTGAGGGATCACTAGAAGAGTGTCTAGAGGGGGGTGAATAGACTAATAGCAGGATATTAAAACCTAATCTTTTCCCAAGTTAATTGGTTGGCAGATTTTAACAGTTTTAGCAAGACTAACAAGTCTATATACCCTACATATGCATGTCAACAAATATGGCAGCGAAAAGTAAAGACATTGCACAAAAAGTAAAGAGTTGAGATTTGGAGATCAAATGCAATTGGAGACACAAGGATTTTTTCCGTGGTTCCGATTGGTGGTGCTATCGTACGTCCACGTTTATGGAGTCTTCAACCCACGGAGGGTAATGTTCATGAGAGTCCACAAAGGGCTCCACCCATAAGGGTCCACGAAGTAGCAACCTTGACTATTCTAAAACAGCCTCTGTCCACGAAGGACTAGCCTCACTATGGGTAGATCTTCATGAAGTAGGCGATCTCCTTACCCGTACAAACTTCTTGGTTCAACTCCAAAACACGAAGTAGGAGGCTCCCAAGCGACACCTAACCAATCTAGGAGGCACCACCATCCAAAAGGTAATAGGATCGGTAATGACGATGAACTCCTTGCTCTTGTGCTTCAAGATGATAGACACTACAAGAAATAAGCTATCTTGTGACCATCTGTCAGTGACCCTGAAAAAAATGGTCGTAAATCTATGACCTTTTGAGGCAAATTGGCCATAAGCTGTCCAGAGGGGTCCTAACCCTAAATACCAATGACCATTTTGGTCAGAAAGGTCGCAATTTCATTGCACCAGAAGGTCATAAAGCAGATGGCATTGGTCCGATGCCTTATTTCTAACTGATCATGACCAATATAAAAGGTCATTGAACTTGAGTTTGAATGCATTAGGATAATTAGGCAGCCACCTCTGCAATCTCGCTTATGTGTCAATGTCTACATGTCATTTTTGCTGACAGAATCACACTCTAACAGGCGGGACCCATTTGACGCATGCCTTAATTCGTTTATTCGCTTGCTAAAAAAGAAGCGTAGTGGGGACTCGAACCCGCGACCAGAGGTAGTGGGACGGCGCTCCTGGCCACTGGGCTAGAAAACCTCTGTTGCTCAACTAGCAGTAGTATTGTATGTATTATATATCCAGTAGCTATCTTAACTCATTGACAAGTGGGACCAATTCACTCCACCGACAGCATCGAGCGGGGACTAGACCAGCAGAGGTGGCAGGGCCGGGGCCGGCGGTGGAAGCAACCGACAGGGGTGGTAGGCCCGGGGCTAGCGGCGGAAGGAACAGGTGGGGAGGCAGGGTCATGGGCAACCAACGCTGGTGTTGCCTCGGCACGCGCCTCGCCCATGGTGGCGGAAGCAACTGGCAGGGGCCGCTTGGCTTGACAGGAGCGGCTCGCCAAGCATGGGGGACTCCCCTCCACCGCCGCCGCCGCCGCAAGCAGGCCTCCCGGTATGCTCTCCCCCTCTCCTCTCCCCCCTCTGATCTCCCCCTCTCTTCTGATCTAAATCTGTTAAAGAACCCTAGATGTGCACTGTTAGGAGTTAGGAGCTAGATGCGCACTGGTAGAAACCGCATAGATAAATTTTGTTGAGGCAGATTGTTAGGAGCTAGCTAGCTTGGTTTGGAGATTGTTAGGAGTTAGGTGTTCATCAACTTGTTTGTGTGCAGATTGTTTGTGTGCAAATTGTTTGTCTGCATAGCAATTATTAGGAGCTAGCTAGCTTGGTCTTTCCCTAAAACAAAATCCTTCTAAAATGTTGGTTTTGTTTGATTTGATTTATCCTTGTTAGCAATTTGTTGTCTTTGGTAGATGGACAGAAGCTAGATTACAAAAGGAGTTAGAAGGTTTTCCAAAGAACATATGAAGGGAGTTAATGAATTTTTGCAATTTTTTCGGGAAAATTTTGCCAAGGATGCTGCCATTCTTTGCCCATGTTGCGAATGCCTCAACCGTGAAAGAAAAGAACAAGGAATGGTGGAAGATCATCTGCTTCCTCATGGGATGGCAGCACATATGATAGATGGATATATCATGGAGAACCTTTAGATGGACAACCTCAACATTTTGAAGATGATACACAGGCCCCTCATATGATGGGTGGTGGTGATGCTGACATTGATTTTATGGAAAAGGTTTTGCGAGAGAATGCGGATTTGGAGGAAGAGGATGGGCATGAAGATTATAGGATTCCTGACCTGTTAGATGATCTCTAGAACTCTGAAGGCCATGCTAATGGACAGAAGTCGATGTTTGCTGATGTGTTAGAGGAGGCGAAGCACGCAGCTCACGAAGGGGGTAAATTTTCAAGATTCACCTTCACCATGAAGTTACTCCACATAAAGTCTTTCTACCGGATTAGAAATGCCGCATTCAATGCAATACTCCGCCTTTTGACCTTGCAATTCCCTGATAGCTACATTCCCAGGTCTTACGATGAAGCATTGAGCATAATCCACAGGCTGGGGCTAGGTTATGTTTCAATACATGTGTGCCCAAATAACTGTGTCTTGTTTTGGAAGGATTTAGCGAAGCATGACAACTGTCCAAAATGCAATGCCTCTAGGTGGAAAGATGCTGATGGGAAGAAGTCAATACCGGAGAAGGTACTGAGGCACTTTCCGTTGATACCAAGGCTTCAGCGGATGTTTATCTCAAAGAAATCATTGCTGGAGGTACAATGGCACAAGCTGAAGCGACAACCTGTTGACAATGAGCAGAGCCATCTAGCGGACGAAGATGCATGGAAAGAATTTGACAGTAAACATTTGGATTTTGCTGCAGATCCAAGGAACATAAAACTCGGCATTGCCACCGATGGCTTTAATCCATTTGGGAACATGAGCACGTATTATAGCATGTGGCATGTTTTTGTGGTGTCGTACAACCTACCACCATGGGCATGCATGGATCAGTCGAACTTCATGATTTCATTGTTTATACCGGGTCCAGAGTCTCCAGGAAAGGATTTTGATGTCTTTATGGAGCCCCTCATAGAAGAACTGCTCCAACTCTGGACTGGTGTACCTACATATGATGCCTATAGACCGGAAGAAAAGTTCAATCTACATGCTGCAATCATATGGTCCATCCATGATTTCCTGGTGCTGCCCACTCTGTCTGGGAGGATCACATCGGATTTATCAGGCCTGTGTCCATTGTGACAAAGACCCTTGCTCAAAGAGACTAAGGAACAAGATCTTCTATATAGGGCACCGCTGGTTTCTTCCCTGAGACCATCGCTGGTGAAGAAGCAAAGATTTTAATGGTGAGAATGAAACCCGTGACAAGCCAGCAGAATTCACTATAGAAGAGCTGGAGCAGCAACTTGAAAAGGTGAAAGATGTGAGACCAGGAAAGAGTTCCAAGAAAAGATTGAGAAGGTCAATGTTGGGACTGGAGGTCTTGTTTGTGGGACCTGCCATACTGGGATGATCTGAAATTAAGGCATAATCTCGATGTAATGCACATTGAGAAAAACATATGCGAGAATCTGCTATGGACGTTTCTGAAAATTGAAGGGAAGACAAAGGACACAGTTAGTTCTAGGATTGATTTGGAGGACATGGGCATAAGAAAAGATTTGCATTTACAGCCTAATGAAGATGAAGATTCATTTGAAATGCCACGAGGAAGGTATACAATGACTAAAGAACAAAAGCTTGCATTCTGTGAATTCATAAGAGCGGTGAGATTTCCAGATGGTTATGCTGCTAACCTAGCAAAGTGTGTTACTTTAGATGGATTCAAGATTTCGGCACTGAAAACCCATGATTGCCACATCCTCCTCCAAAGGATTTTACAGGCGGGCCTCCGAGGAATCATGGACAAGGATATATATGAAGCGATGCTGAGCTAGGAAATTTCTTTAGAGAACTGTGCTGCAAAACACTCAAGGTAACTCTTCTGAAAAGACTTGAAAAGGAAATCCCAATTATTCTTTGCAAGCTCGAGAAGATTTCCCCTCCAGCTTTCTTCACCGTGATGGTCCATTTGGAGGTTCACTTACCAAAAGAGGCAATGCTTAGAGGCCTTGTGCAATACGGTTGGATGTACCCAATCGAAAGAAGGTTCCTTACTTGTAAGCGTTATGTGCGAAACACGGCAAGACCGGAAGGTTCGATTGCTGAAGCATATGTCATTGCCGAGTGCTTGACATTTTGCTCTAGATACTTTGAAGATGTGGAAATGAGATGGAACCGGCCGGCCAGAAATACTGATTCGCAAAGTGGTGATGTCTCGGTTTTCAACCATTGTGTGGAACTTCTTGGAGCCTCAAAATACTTGGAGGTTGGTGATGAGTATGACAAGATAGTTTGGTATGTGCTCAGCAATTGCGCTGAGGTTCTACCATATATCGAGTATGTTATATCTTGTGCAGTCATTATATTTTTTTTCTTGGATTGGCACTAGCCTGATGTTTTAATTCACATGTTTTGTTTGCATTGCAGGAAATGCAAGGAAGAATTAAATCAGCAAGGAAGCCAGATTCATGTTGATAAAAGGGTTGCCAAGAGATTTGCTAAATGGTTTAAGAACCATGTGAGATCTTTAGCCACATGTTTTATGTTTTCTGTGTTATTCACCAACTATTAAATATCATTGTTGCTAAATGGTTTATTTGTGCAGATTGGAAAGTTGCATGAGGAGAAGAAGGTCAGTGATGATCTATTTGCTTTGGCATGCTTACCAGATAAGCGAATGAGAGTGTATTCAGCATGCATTGCTGACGGTGTCCGGTACCACACCATTGATCGTGAGGAAAGAAGGAAGACACAAAATAGTGGAATCGTCACCGAGGGGTCACATGATGGTGAGAACATTGACTTCTATGGTCAGCTGAGAAGCATTGTAGAGTTGCAGTACAACTCTAGTGGGGGCATCCATCGCTCGGTTGTCTTATTTCGCTGTTACTGGTTTGAGCTTGGTAGCAAGAAGAAGAGAAACTCTTTTGTCAAATATGATGGCCACTTTAGAAGCATCAACACTGGAAGGTGCTGGTATAAGAATGATCCCTATATTCTATCAGCACAAGCAAGAATGGTGTTTTATCTGCCAGACACTCTTTGGCATGGAAAATGGCGAGTTGTGCAAACCTTTCAGCAAAGACACTTGTGGAGTGTGACTGAAACTGAAATGGAAAAGGGCCCTGGTGGTAGTGGACTAACATACCAGGATGATGACTCTATGGAAGTTCCGGTGCAAGTTGATGATGACTCTATGGAAGTTCCGATGCAAGCTGGTGATGACTATATTGAAGTTCCGGTGCAAAATATAGTGCGAAGGGACCGGGAATGTGTGTTCATTGTTGCTGCAATAGTTGAAGGCATTAAGAAAAGAAGAAAGGTGGTAGCGGGTGGGCATGAGAGTGAGGATGAGGATGACGAAAACAGGACTGATCATACCATGCCGTAATATTGTAGTGACGATGAGGAAAAGAGGAGTGGGCATAGAGTTCCTTTGGTTGGTATCAACGACGATGAGTAGCGAATGGACATGAAGATAATTTTTTGTCTCCTTGGTGATCTAATACTATTACTGCATGTTCCTTGTTTTGATTGGCGATCAACCTTCTCTATAGTGTTTGTTGATGTGATCCTGATGTAGTTTTTCTACTACAATTATCTCCAGGTAGTAAAATGCATGCGACTTTGGTGATGAAGAGGCAGATGGTGAAGATACAATGCAAAATCATGTAGTTTTGGTGCCATTTTGGCTGATGGTGAAGATGGTTGTAGTGACTCTGGTGCCATTTTGGCTGATACTTTGGTGCCATTTCTGTGCCATTTTGTGTAGTAATATTGGTTTGGTGACTCTGGTGCCATTTTGGTGCCATTTTTGGATGGCTACAGTGACTATTTTGGATTGAGCAAAATATGGCTGCAGTGATCATTAATTTTAGAGCAAAATATTATGTTATTTTGTTTTAGAGCTGAAGGAGCAAAATATTGTTTTTTTGTTTCAGAAATGGCCGGAGCATGCGAGAAGGCCATTAAATGAGAAACCACGCTTGCGAGAGAAGGCACACTGGCACTTGGGCGGTTGGGTTTTCAAGCAAACCATGCACACATCGAGGCAACCAACCCCACGTCTCCTCTCCACTAGCAACTCCCCACGACGCTAGACCGGGGTTTTTCTTCCAATTAACTCCCCTCTGCCTCCCTCTGCCTCCCTCTGCTGCTCCATTGGCGCTCCCTGTGCCTCCCTCTGCCGCTCCATCTACCTCCACCATCAAGCAACTCCCCTCTGGTCTATATCAAGCCCTCCCCTCCCTCTGGTCTATCCAGGAGGGCAATGGCGGAGGAATCGTCATGGAGCAACTCCCCTCCGTCTGGCAAGCGGATGGCATCGTGGAGCAACTCCCCTCCATCTGCCAAGCATCACCATGGTGATGAGGAGTCTAGCAAGGAGCCGCTGGTGGTCGACGACGATGTTTTGGTCCCTGCCGGGCAGAAGTTGGACTACACCATGGAGCTCAAGTTTGAAATCCACTTGAAGGAGCCGCTGGATGTCATCTACACCAGCAATCCAGAAGTCGCCGACAAGAGGATCCGCGAGATGAGGATGAGGCTCGGCGGCATGTTGAAGCGGAACATCACCGTTCATGTGGAGTATACCAGGGAAGATGAACCTTCGTATATCGCAGCAGCTCTACAGTTATGCGTTGAGGATCTCGTCCTAGTATACCACATCACCGCGGCAACAAAATGGTAAACCATCCTACTCATTCAACCTGAACATGCATCTGTCTAATTAGTAGTATCTAAAGTTTCTGTAGTTCTGAAGTTTTTGAAGTAGATGCAATAGTTCTAAAGTAGATGCAATAGTTATGAAGTAGATGCAATACTAGTTCTGAAGTTCTGAAGTTGTTTTCTATTGGATTGGATTAGGTTTTGATTAGGGTGGTTGGATTAGGTTTTGATTAGGGTGGTTGGATTAGAGTTCTTGCCGCCCGGTGTTGATTGTGTTGGATTGGTTTAGGGTTCTTGCAGCCCGCAGTACTAGTGTAGTTTATGAAGTAGATGAATTTTATGCACGAGATTAATTTATGAAGTAGATGCACCAGATTAATTTCTTAACTTGATGCATACCCAAGGAACTCCGCCTGTTCCTGCAGGAGAAGAATCTGTACACCTTTGTCGGCTTCTGTATTGGAGGTGACAAGGAGAAGCTGGAGTTGTCTAGTTTGGAGATCAACCCCGACAAGTACATCGACCTGCAGCGCAAATGGAGAGTTCCAAACACTGGAAAGAAGTATCAAGCTTTGTCTAAGTTTGCAGCCAGCCTGATCCACCCATCATTCAGGGCAATGAAGGAGAAGATCAATAGGCAAGAGGACCACAAACTATGGGGGATCAGCCCACTGCCAAAGTACCCCATTGAGTACGTACTGAAAGATGCATACATCACCTATGAGGCATGGAAGAAAATCGAAATCATCAAGCATGGTTTGGAGCTATGGCAAGAGGCGGAGGAGAATTGGGATAACCCCTGCTACTGGGGGGAGTAGTTGCTTGTGCTTGTGCTTGTGCTTGCCAGACGACAATGCCACTACTTGCCAGACGATAACCCCTTTTTTTATGTTTGATATTATGTGTCTCAGTTTGTAGTTATGTGGTTGAACAAGTTTGCTTTTGTTATGTTGAACAAGTTCGCTATTATGTTTATCCATGTCTAGTTGAAGATTGCTATTATGTTTATCCATGTCTAGTTCCTGATGGAGTTTTTGTTTATCCATGTCAAGTTGAACAACTTTACAAAAAATGGTTCCTGATGGAGTTGTTGTTCATCCATCCATCATGTTAAGTTGAAGATTGCGCAAAATATGGCTGCACAGAGAAATGGATTTTGATGGAGCTGTTGTTTCAGAGCTGTTTTTTTGTCAATTTTGATGTTCTACAAAAGTTGGTTAGACAATGGATGAATTCCTGATGCAAAAAAGTTGATCTTTTTTTGATCTTGTTTTTCATCAATGGTTCCTGATGGTTATAGAGAAATGCAACATAGAGAAATGGCAAAATAATATGCGCGAGCGGGGACTCGAACCCATGACCGTGCGCTCATTTCTCGGTGCTTCCACCACTGGGCTAGGACGAGGCTACTGGTATGTAATCTATGCCATCTCTTTTGAAAGCATCAAACCAGTCAAGTATCAAACACACAACTCGTTGACAAGTTGGCCCCACCCGCACCCCCACCGCAGTCATTTCCCGCACTCCCACCGCAGTCATTTCCCCCAGTCTCACCACAATCATTTCCCCCACTCCTCTCCTCCTCCCTACCGCCACCGTCTCATCCCCACCACCGCCGGGGGATCAGCCCACCACCACTGATGACTCCTCCCCACCGCCGCCGCCGACTCCTTCCTCTCCTGTGGAAGTATGAATCCGCCGCTGACTCCTTCCTCTCCTGCGGTGGTTTTCTGCTACTGTTTAGATTAGGGTTTGATTCCATTGAATTAGGGTTCTTGCCGCCGCTGTTGTTTTCTATTGGATTGGATTAGGTATTGATTAGGGTGGTTGGATTAGGTTTTGATTAGGGTGGTTGGATTAGGGTTCTTGCGGCCCGCTGTTGATTAGGGTGGTTGGATTAGGGTTCTTGCGGTTCTTGCGGTTCTTTTAGAAATTTATAGTTCTAGCTGTGTTTGCCTTTTATAGTAGACAGTTATAGTAGATATGGTTCTAGCTATGTTTGCCTTTTATAGTAGACATGGGCACATGGGCAGATATGGTCCAAAATTAGAGTAGTGATGTAGATAGAGTAGTAGCCATGTTAATAGAATTGTTCTCTCTTCTGCATGAATTGTTTTGCCATTTATAGTAGTATTCCAAATTGTAGTACTACAGAGGTGTTCTTGCCATTTATAGTAAATGTTTGCTACATCCCTGCTTTTCAGATGGCCGACTTGGAAGGTTTCGAGTTCTTCGCGATCATACTTGAGATATCCTCCAGCAGCAGACTGGTAAATAAAAGAAGAGATATCCCCTTCACCCATCTCTTTATCATAACTCTGTTGTTTGATAAATCACTACTTAACACTCGCTGCAGAGGCTGCCTGACACATTTATGAAGCTGATAGACGATCATCGGCCACAGAAAGTGAAGCCACGGCAGACCGGCAGCGGGCTTCGCAGGCTGTGGGACGTGAAGGTGGTGGTCGACACCAACGGCCACAGTACCTAGATCGTGGATGGAAGCAGTTTGTCCGTGCCTACGACCTGCGGCATGGGTACTTCCTTGTCCTCAGGTACGACAACGATGCCATGCTCACCGTGAAGGTGTTCAGCACGACTATGTGCCCCATTCGCTACCAGGATGATGATCCTGCCAGTACACTCTCCCTCTTCTTCCTCTACATTTGGCTTTATCTCACACTGATTGTTAAATAAGCCTTCTTGTTGCATTTGGTTAGGAAATAGGAGCAGCAGCAGCAACTCTGGCTACAGCAAATGCAGCTGCGAGGATGAGGAGGAGCAAAGCGGGGATGAGGAGGAGCAGAGCTGGGATGAGGAGGAGCAGAGCAGGGATGAGGAGGAGCAGAGCGGGGATAAGGAGGAGCAGAGCTGGGATGAGGAGGAGCAGAGCGAGGATGAGGAGGAGCAGAGCGGGGATAAGGAGGAGCAGAGCTGGGATGAGGAGGAGCAGAGCGAGGATGAGGAGGAGCAGAGCGGGGATAAGGAGGTGGCTAGCGATGACCACACGCTGGTGGTGGCTGATGGTGGCCTCGTGATGGTGATGCCTAAGGATGGCCTTGAGATGGTGGTGGTGCCTGAGGATGACCTATCGGTGGTGGTGCCTGACAATGGCCTCGCGATGGTGGAGGTGACTAACGATGTCCTTGCGATGGTGCTAGCGATCCCACCGCTGGGCGACAGGACCATTCCAATTGTGGTAGAGGAGTACATCCCACAGCCTAGCCGCCGCAGGCCACTTCATCCAATTTGCCGCTCTAGGTGCACCAAGATGCTGAAGGAGAAAAAGAAGAAGGAGGAGTGAAGATCTTAAGAAAATAACTCAATGTTAAGTATGTCACGTCATGTAAATCCGAACATGTCAATGTTAAGTATGTGGTCATGTTAATCTGTCCATTACCTTCCAAGCTCAGTTTGGTAATTCATGGGAAAAGAAATTTTGTGCATGCTCATGGATGCTCATTGATGAAAGATGAAATTGTGTGTTTTTGTGCTTGCTCATGGAATCAACATTTGGCACATGCCTCCATCTTTGAGATGGCAAACAGTGTTGCCAAAGAGAAGTTCCAGCTTGTTTCACAAAAAGAACATTTTTCATTTTTTGTATGCTGAAAACAAATGTTTTTCGTGAAGCGGCTATAAAGAGGGACATTCCAAATGGCACCATTCCATGTCTATTTCAATGTAGACCCTATTCTACGAAATATTGCCAAAAATCAAGCATTTCCAACCCTCGTAGCTACTCCCGGCCATTCAGACAACCATCGGCCGATTCTGCTGGAACCGGCTGGAATTTGAACTATAGGTCCTCCATAGCTTGCCCGTTATTTTTGCGAAAAATCATTTTTAGCTTCATAGGTAGGCATTTTTCATCATAGACTCAGCAACAGATATGCATGATCAAACACCTAGCCACGGACAGCCAACGCGACAAGTTAGACCTTTTTTTGAAAACACCGTAAAAAATTCAAAAAAAAAACAAAAAATGGGAGACCTCCGCGTCACATCATCAAATGTGCCCTACCAACTAGTAAAAATATTAAAACTTGGAATACGGATGCTTTCTTGAAAAAGTGTTCTAAAAACGACCTACCATGAACAAAGATTCATGGCTTTCAAGCCAAACGAGCAATGATATGGCCACATTCGTTGAATAGTTTGTGATAATATGCCCAAATTTGGCACATGCCTCCATCTTGTGATGGCAAACAGTGTTGCAAAAGAGTGGTTCCAGCTTATTTCACAAAAAAATCATTTTTCATTTTTTGAATGCCGAAAACACATGTTTTTCATGAAGGGGCTACAAAGAGGGACATTCCAAACAGCGCCATTCCATGTCTATATGAAAGTAGACCCTATTCAACGGACGGTTGCCAAAAAACATGCATTTCCGACCCTCGTAGCTACTCCTGGCCATTCAGACAACCATCGGCTGATTCTGTTGTAACCGACTAGAATTTGAACTGCGGGTCCTCCATAGCTTGCCGCTTATTTTTGCTAAAAATCATTTTTAGCTTCAAAAGTAGGCATTTCATCATAGAATCATCAACAAATATGCATGATCAAACCCCTAGCCATGGACGACCGACGTGACAAGTTAGACCAGTTTTTTGAAAACACCGTAAACAATTCAAAAAAATTCAAAAAAATGGGGGAACTCTGCGTCACATCATCAAATGTGGCCTACCAACTAGTAAAAATATTAAACATGGAATACCGATGTTTTGTTGAAAAAGTGTTCTCAAAAACGATCTACCATGAACGAAGATTCATGGATTTTAAGCCAAGCGAGCAATGATATGGCCACATTTGTTGAATAGTTTGTGATAATATGCCCAAATTTGGCACATGCCTCCATCTTGTAATGGCAAACAGTGTTGCCAAAGAGTGGTTTCAGCTTGTTTCACAAAAAAGACCATTTTTCATTTTTTTAATGCCGAAAACACATGTTTTTCGTGAAGCGGCTATAAAGAGGGACATTCCAAACGGTGCCATTCCATGTCTATCTCAAAGTAAACGCTATTCTACGAACGGTTGCCAAAAATCATGCATTTCCAACCCTCGAAGCTACTCCTGGCCATTCAGACAACCATCGGTCGATTCTTTTGGAACCGGCTGGAATTTGAACTGCAGGCCGTCCTTAGCTTGCCCGTTATATTTGCTAAAAATCATTTTTACCTTCACAGGTAGGCATTTCATCATAAAATCACCAACATATATGCATGATCAAACCCCTAGCCACGGACGGCCGACACGACAAGTTAGACAGGTTTTTTTGAAAACACCGTAAAAAATTCAAAAAAAATTCAAAAAATGGGAGACCTCCGCGTCATATCATCAAATGTGGCCTACCAACTAGTAAAAATATTAAACTTGGAATACCGATGTTTTCTCGAAAAAATGTTCTCAAAAACGACGTACCATGAATGAAGATTAATGGCTTTCAAGCCAAACGAGCAATGATATGGCCACGTTTGTTGAATAATTTGTGATAATATGCCCAAATTTGTCACATGCCTCCATCTTGTGATGGCAAACAGTGTTGCCAAAGAGTGGTTACAGCTTGTTTCACAAAAAAGACCATTTTTCATTTTTTGAATGCCGAAAACACATGTTTTTGGTGAAGCGGCTACAAAGAGGGACATTCCAAATGGTGCCATTCCATGTCTATCTCAAAGTAGACCCTATTCTACGAACGGTTGCCGAAAATCATGCATTTCCGACCCTCCTAGCTACTCCTTGCCATTCAGACAACCATCGATCGATTCTTCTGGAAAAGGCTGGAATTTGAACTGCAGGTCCTCCTTAGCTCACCCGTTATTTTTAATAAAAATCATTTTTACCTTCACAGGTAGGCATTTCAACATAAAATCACCAACATATATGCATGATCAAACCCCTAGCCACGGACGGCCGACGCGACAAGTTAGACCTTTTTTTTGAAAACACCGTCAAAAATTCAAAATAATTGAAAAAATGGGAGACCTCCGCGTCACATCATCAAATGCGGCCTACCAACTAGTAAAACTATTAAAATTGGAATACCGATGTTTTGTTGAAAAAGTGTTCTCAAAAACGATCTACCATGAACGAAGATTCATGGCTTTCAAGCCAAACGAGCAATGATATGGCCACGTTTGTTGAATAGTTTGTGATAATATGCCCAAATTTGGCACATGCCTCCATCTTTTGATGGCAAACACTGTTGCCAAAGAGAGGTTCCAGCTTGTTTCACAAAAAAATCATTTTTCATTTTTTGAATGCCTAAAACACATGTTTTTCGTGAAACGGCTACAAAGAGGGACATTCCAAACGGCGCCATTCCATGTCTTTCTGAAAGTAGACCCTATTCTGCGGACGGTTGCAAAAAATCATGCATTTCTGACCCCCGTAGATACTCCTAGCCATTCAGACAACCATCGGCCGATTTTGTTGGAACCGGCTAGAATTTGAACTGCGGGTCCTCCATAGCTTGCCCCTTAGTTTTGCTAAAAATCATTTTTAGCTTCACAGGTAGGCATTTCATCATAGAATCATCAACAGATATGCATGATCAAACCCCTAGCCACAAACGGCCGACGCGACAAGTTAGACCTGTTTTTGGAAAACAGCGTAAACAATTCAAAAAAATTCAAAAAAATGGGAGACCTCCGCGTCATATCATCAAATGTGGCCTACCAACTAGTAAAAATATTAAACTTGGAATACCGACGTTTTCTTCAAAAAGTGTCCTCAAAAACGATCTACCATGAACGATGGTTCATGGCTTTCATGCCAAACAAGCAATGATATGGCCACATTTGTTGAATAGTTTGTGATAATATGCCCAAATTTGGCACATGCCTCTATCTTGTGATGGCAAACAGTGTTGCCAAAGAGCGGTTTCAGCTTGTTTCACAAAAAAAGACCATTTTTCATTTTTTGAATGCCGAAGACACATGTTTTACGTGAAGCGGCTACAAAGAGGGACATTCCAAACGGTGCCATTCCATGTCTATCTCAAAGTAGACCCTATTCTACGAATGGTTGTCAAAAATCATGCATTTCCGACCCTCGTAGCTACTCCTAGCCATTCCGACAACCATCGGCCGATTCTTCTAGAACTCGCTGGAATTTGAACTGCAGGTCCTCATTAGCTTGCCCGTTATTTTTGCTAAAAATCATTTTTAGCTTCACAAGTAGCCATTGATCATAAAATCACCAACATATATGCATGATCAAACCCCTAGCCACAAACGACTGATGCGAGAAGTTAGACCTTTTTTTTAAAACACCGTAGTAATTCAAAAAAAATCAAAAAATGGGAGACCTCCGCGTCACATCATGAAATGTGGCCTGCCAACTAGTAAAAATATTAAACTTGGAATACCGATGTTTTCTTGAATTTCTCTAAAACGACGTACCATGAACGAAGATTCATGGCTTTCAAGCCTAACGAGCAATGATATGGCCACATTCATTGAATAGTTTCTGATAATATGCCCAAATTAGGCACATGCCTCCATCTTGTGATGGCAAACAGTGTTGCCAAAAAAGGTTCCAGCTTGTTTCACAAAAAAAACATTTGTCATTTTTTGAATGCCGAAAACACATGTTTTTCATGAAGCGGCTACAAAGAGGGACATGCCAAACGGCGCCATTCCATGTCTATCTCAAAGTAGACCCTATTCTACGGACGGTTGCCAAAAATCATGCATTTCCGACCCTCATAGCTACTCCCGGCCATTCAGACAACCATCAACCGATGCTACTGGAACTGGCTGGAATTTGAACTACTGGTCCTCCATATCTTGCCTGTTATTTTTGCTAAAAATCATTTTTAGCTTCACAGGTAGGCATTTCATCATAGAATCACCAACATATATGCATGATCAAACGCCTAACCATGGACGACCGACGCAACAAGTTAGACCGGTTTCTTTAAAACACCATAAAAATTCAAAAAAAATCAAAAAATGGGAGACCTCTGCATCACATCATCAAATGTGGCCTACCAACTAGTAAAAATATTAAACTTGGAATACCAATGTTTTCTTGAAAAAGTGTTCTAAAAAACGACCTACCATGAACGAAGATTCATGGCTTTCAAGCCAAACGAGCAATGATATGACCACATTTGTTGAATAGTTTGTGATAATATGCCAATATTTGGCATATGCCTTCATCTTGTGATGGCAAACAATGTTGCCAAAGAGAGGTTCCATCTTGTTTCACAAAAAAACCATTTTTTATTTTTTGAATGCCGAAAACACATGTTTTTCGTGAAGTGGCTACAAAGAGGGACATTCCAAATGGCGCGATTCCATGTCTATCTCATAGTAGACCCTATTGTACGGACCGTTGCCAAGAATCATGCATTTCTGACCCTCGTAGCTACTCCCGGCCATTCAGACAACCATCGGCCGATTCTGTCGGAACCGGCTGGAATTTGAACTGCGGGTCCTCCATAGCTTGCCCATTATTTTTGCTAAAAATCATTTTTAGCTTCACAGGTAGGCATTTCGTCATAGAATCACCAATAGATATGCAGGATCAAACCCCTAGCCACGGACGTCCGACGCAACAATTTAGACCGGTTTTTTGAAAACACCGTAAAAAATTCAAAAAAATGGGAGACCTCCGCGTGACATCATCAAATGTGGCCTACCAACTAGTAAAAATATTAAACTTGGGATACCAATGTTTTCTTGACCTATTCGGTATGATTTTAACCATTATTTGCACAAAGTTTACAAAAAAAGCCTAAAATTTTTCTGCCTCAAAACCCAAAAGAATTTCCCTCCCACCACAAAAATTCCCCTCCACTCTCCAAAAATTTCCCTCGCTCTCCCAAAATTTCCCTGCAAAACCTTTCCCACTAATAGGCGGGACCCACCACCCCCTCTCCCACTAACCCACGGGATACCCTCCTCCCTCCCAAAATTTCCCCATTCCGCTCCCTTCTCCTACTTCCCACGACCGTGCCGCCGCTCCGCCACCCCTCCCCTGCTCCACGCCGCCCCGTCCCTCCCCTGCTCTTCGCCGCACCGGCACTCCTCCCCTCTCCTTGAAGACGGCACCATCGACGAATTCACCAGCCTCGTAACCCTAGGCCACCAGAATGGCGGCCACATCGATGACGACCACCGCTTCGTCATCGACGACGGCGGCCACATCTACCACTACATCATCTACCAAGTACTTCTCCCCTCGCTCCATCTCCCCTCGATCTTCTAGGGTTAGGGTAGATTTTCTAGGGTTTGGTAGATCCCCGTCATGGGTTCTTGTACGGTTCATGGGGATGGATCGATGGGGATAGGGATGGTTCAGTAGATCCATGGGGTTAGGGTTAGGGTTCATCTGGTACACGTTGCTCTCTGGTTCATGGGGTTCTGGATGGGGATGGATCTCCTGCTTTTCTTGTTCATGGGGAAGGATTGATGGTGATTCTTGTTCAGGCTGGATCTCCTGGTTTCGTTTATTTATGCAGCATGGCTAAACTATTGATGGGGTTAGGGTTCTTGTTGCACGCCATGGGTTTGGGTTCATGTTGTTGCTGCTCATGTTGTAGATAGAGTAGAAGTTGTTGCTCATCTTGTAGATGGAGTAGAAGTTGTTGTGGCTGCTCATATTGTTATTGCCTACTCAAATCTGTTAATGCCTTGTTACTTTACTACAATAAGTTGTTGTGGCTGCTCATGTTATCTAGTAAAAGCCTACCATGCTCATATTTCCCATGAACAACTCATGTTTCATGTAGTTTGCTAGCTCCAAACATTGCATCATGAATCTGTTTTCTTCCATGAACAACTCAAGTCTGGAAATTTTTATCACTTGTCAGTTAGCCATGCTATTTCCCTAATGATATAAGAAGTTTTAGAAATAGTTGAGTAAGCCTGTTTTGTACTCAATGTTAACAACTATCATTCCATTTCATTTGTTTCCTTGTTTGAGTTCTTCATCATAATTAAATGTTGCATATAAATTGCCATGTTGATGTAGTGAAGATGTTAAGAGATGCTTCATATCTTTCCAGTGTACATGCATGCTTGTTTAGTGCACTTACATGTTTGCTTAATTAATAACACTACATAACTACATTGTTGATCCATCAAGTTTGCTTCACATGTTTTCCATGTATGTGCATGCTGGTCCAAATGCTTTCCTTTATTGATACAAGTGCATCATTTTACTTTATCCCTTTTGTATCTGATTGTTGTTTATTCTTATTTGCAAGCACCACCTCAAGATCATCCATGGCAAGGATGACAAGGTCAAGTAATCAGCCAACCGTTGGTATGCAGCTTGCTCCTTGTGGTCATACTGTTAGTTTTATGAAATATGTGTCTTAATATGATAAGTGAAATGTATTGTTGAATCTGAATAAGCGGTCTTAATTGTGCAACTAGGATTAAATGTTTGCTGTCTTAATTGTAAATAATCTGAATAAGTTGTCTTAATTGTGCAACTAGGATTAAATGTTTGCTGTCTTAATTGTGAGTAATCTGAATAAGTTGTCTTAATTGTGCAACTAGGATTAAATGTTTGTTGTCTTAATTGTGAATAATCTGAATAAGCTATCTTAATTGTGCAACTAGGATTAAATGTTTGCTTTCTTAATTGTGAATAATCTGAATAAGTTGTCTTAATTGTGAATAAGATGTCTTAAATGTTTGTTGTTAGTCTTTCGTACCCGTATAACTAGGATTAAATTATAATAAAATCTTATAAGACATGTTTGGCTGTCTGTCCATGCATTCCAACCATTCACCTAATAATTATGTTTCATTTATCATGAAAAGAGGATCTTCTCACCGAGTACGAGAAGGTTAGGGCTAGAAATATCATGAGGAACAATCGGATGTTCCAGTCTCTTGGCATCGGTGCAATAGCGTCGATGATTAGGAATTCGAATGTTGTACAAGAAGGTAGAACTGAAGAGGTTCAAGAACGTAGTGGAGTTATCAATGATGACCTAGAGTACCATCCTAAGGAGGATGGAGTTATTGATGGGGAGGAAGTGGACGATGTTGTAGTGCAGAAGACTATTAAGGTGCAAACTCTGTCTTGCATGGAGGGTTGTGGTTCTTGTATGCACTGTGTTTCCTTGTGCTCACATATTTGTCTTGTGATCTAATGCTTATTTCCGTGCTATTTATACGAGGCACTGAAGTCTCTGAAGAAGAGGCCTACTGTTAAGAAGATAGTCGACAAGAAGAGGAACAGCTCAGAAACATCTGTTACAATGCCTCTAGGAAGGGTGATGGCCCCACCTCCAGGACAAACAAAGAGTATCCTGGAACCTGATGAACCGGCCCTTGCTAGATTCATGAGGCAGAAAGCAAACATGCCGGCTGTGATGGACCATCAGGAAAGAACGCTGTGCATGGACTCTGAGAGCTCGGTGCAAATGGGTGATGAGTTTCCGCCCATGGATGATGAAACCACTGTCTGCATGGATGAAAGAGGCACTGTCTGCCAAGATGAAGGAGGAGCTATCTACATGGATGAAGCAGGCACTATATACACAGACCTTAGCCTTGTTGCACCTTCTATTGCCAGGAATGTTGTCATCAGTGAAGAAGAACACCAGCTTGTGCTTCGATCAGGAAATTTCACCTTTGCAATGCTCTATTTTACTAGTGCATTTTCCAAATGGAAGTGATCATGTATGGTTACCTGTTTAGCAGAACCATTCCTGCATTTGTCGATTTCTCTTCAAATTTATGAGTTGAGTTTCATTTTCAGATGCACTGACTACCAAGCTTAGACAGAGAAAGGGCAAAGGGCTAGAGAAAATCACCAAGTCGCTTGGTAGCAAGGTGCCTATCCAAATTGCCGAAGGATGAAGCGTCTAGAGAAGCCCCTGAAGGCACCAAAGCTTGCTTCTGAGTGTGGACTTGTTGCAAGAACCTATCTGCCAATTCTTCCTCACTTCAAGGAATACAAAAAAACTCTAATCTAATGGCAGACTACATTGGGAAAGTTGTTGTAAGCTACTTGTTTTGTAGTTGATGTGCTATCTTTTTTCTGTGACACCTATGTATGATCACTAATATTGTTCCTACCTTATTTGCTGTCTTGGCAGGCAAATTTTGAGATGAATACCGACTCGGAGATCATCAAGACCGCTTGCAAAGATATTCAACAGAAAAATTCAAAGAACATACGCCATCAGATCAAGAAGAAGTATTTTGATACCGTAGTAGCAAACAAAGTCAGCATCAAGTCTCCGTTGCCGGATCTGACAGACCAAGAATGGCAAGCTCTGGTGGAGATGTGGTCTACCCCAAGACACAAGGTTTTTCTCTCCTTTCTTTGCTGCTTTATGTTCTGCACATGATATGCTAGTTCTACATCATGCTGACAGTATGCTTTTTTGGTAGGAAACCTGTCTGTCGAACAAGATGAATCGAGAAAAAGTTGTGTGCCATCAGACGACTGGTTCCAAGCACTACACAACGCACAATTTTTCCACTGTGAGTACTTTTGTCTAGAGACCTGACCGTTTGATCCTCACTGGATAACATTTTTGATTCTTTTCGAATAACATTTTCATTTTTGTTGGAAATCATTTCAGAAAGAAGAGCAGAAGGGTGAGGAGCTGTCTGCGATTGACTTGTTCAAGGCCACCCACAACAGCAAGAAGCACGGGTTTTCAGAGCCAGTAAAGAAAGCAATAGTAAGTCACTCAATGCTTTGTCCAACCAGTTCAAATTTTTGTCTAGATTTGGTATGCTTTGAGGCTGTTTGCTAGAGCCTAAGGCAGGTTTGATGTTGTTTGATTCACAATTCTGGCATGCCCTGTTTTGATTCACAGCCAGTTCAAACTTCTGTCATGCCCTGTTTGATGCTGTTTGACTGGTTTGTCCAGCCAGTTCAAACTTCTAGAGCCTGAGATAGGTTTGATGTTGTTTGACTGGTTTGTCCAGCCAGTTTAAACTCCTGTCATGTACTATTTGAGTCACAGCTAGCAAGACCACAAACTATGTTCCATGCTATGATGTTGTTTGCTACTAACTAAGATAGGTTTGCTATCTCAACAAAGATATCAGAATTTGTTGTATATTTCTAAACAAAGATAACAGAATTTGCTGTAGCTATTTGTTGCATTTTTTATGATATGGTAAAATATCTACGTATAGATTTTGTGTGCTGGTTTGGTTACTTCAAATAATTCATTTTGTGTGCTGGTTTGGTGGCATTCTTGTTTGGTTTCTCTTGCTTGGTTTGGTTTGCAAAACGTGAAATAGATCTGCCACTAATGTCTATCATTTTCCTCCATATGCTAGCTTGAGACGGAGAAAAAGAAGGATGCGCCGGTACCAGATGGTGAAGAGCCAAAGTCTGCTGTTGAAATTGTTGACGAAGTGCTCAAGACCGAAGTAAAGCGAAGCACATTCCTCAGGAATTTTGGGCTCCAGTAATCTACGAACAACTCGGCCAAAGCAAGTGCTGCTGTGGCTGCTCATGTTCATGATCTTGAGAAGAAGCTAGAGAGGTCATAGCTTAAAGCAGAATTGACGCAAGAAGAAATGGCGGCAATCAAGATGAAGGCGGAAGATGCTGAAGATGCACGCGATAAGGAACTTGAGCTGCTGCGCAAGAAGGCTCAAGAATAGGATGAGAAGTTAGCCCACTTGATGGCTCTCTTTGGAGCTAAAGCATTATGATGGCTGAAGCATCATCGAAGCTCTATGCTCATTTTGGTGAACATGTGAAGTTTAACCTGTCGTAGGACCTATTTTAGATAGATGGCTCATTTTGGTGATGCTGAACTAGTGAAACTATGAAGTTATGCAGTTTGTGAACCTATGAAGTTATGCATTTTATGAAACTATGAAGTTATATTGTGAAGATATTCATTTTGTGTGAATTATTTGAGTTTTGTTTCGACCATTTCGTGAAGCTAAGCACCTGGTTCACAGGATAATTATTGAATTGGGCTCTGACCTTAGTTGGACCGCAAAAAGGCCGAGGCCCAAACAAGAATTAGACAAAAATGGCTTGGGCCTAAAAAAGAGTTGACTATAAAAAACCAAGTCTGTAAAGGGGTGGATCCCAGAAAATAAAAGGCCAAGGACCAAACAAGAACTAGACTAAAAAGGATGTGGCCCAAAAAATAGTTGACTAGGAAAAAAGTGGACTGCAAAAGGCGACATCCCAGAAAATAGAAGGCCACATTATTGGGCCAGGCCCATGCAGATAAGCAAAACAAAGAGGAAAAAACATAAAATGGGCTGAATTATTGGGCTTGCCCCATGTAGGCGGTCAAAATGGACCGGGCTAATTCTAATTTATGACCTTCTCATTTGGTCATAATGATGCCACGTCAGCATGCCACGATGGATCTGACGTGGCGTGGGCGGATAGCTAGTGACCAAAACAATTGGTCATTGAACTATGACCTTTTTTTGGTCATAAACTTCTACGACCTTTTCAGAAGAAAGGTTGTTAATTTCCATTCTTGACCCTCAGCTTTTGACCATCAGTTTTTGGTCACAAAAAGGTCACAAACGGAAAACAGTGACCATATAGTGACCAATAGTGAAGGTCACAAGATAGCGTATTTCTTGTAGTGAGACTCCTCAACACACAATCACTCTCATAGATTTCGCTTTGTGGAAGAGATGAGATTGGTGGTAAACAAGTTGGGGAGCCTAGAAATAAAGATCCATATGGTTGGAGTGTAAGATCTTGACCTCAACTCACGGGTAGGTGGTTCTCTCTTGGAAAAACTGGATGGGGCAAGTATGGAATAGTTCTCACTGCTTTTCTTTCGAGTAGGTGGTGGTGAAGGGGTATATATAGGCATCCCCAAAAATCCAACCGTTACACACAAAATGACCAACTCGGTGACAACGATGTGTTAATCTTGGTGGTACAGAAGTGACCAAAAGGTGGCAACTTTTGAATCTCGGTGAGACCGATATAGGAAACTCAGTTGCACCGATAAGGTGACCAACGGTCAGATTTTCATTCTCGGTGACGTTGATCCAACAATCTCAGTGGTACCGATGTTGTGAATTTGCATAATAGATAGTTGGCAACCTAAGTTCGGTGGCAGCAGTATGGAATCGGTTGCACCGAAGTAGCTAGGGTTTGGCTGAGTCTGTCTGAGGTTGAGAATTTGTGGCACTGGGATGGAAATGTTGGTTGCACCGATTTTGAATATTTGGCTTTGGACACACTTTGGTGGGAGAGTTTGTGGGTGTTTTTGGTGACTATCACTTGTGCATGCATGAGCATTTTGTTCACCAACAAAACCTTACCCCCTTTTAATAGTATTGCCTTTCCTATGGACTAAAAATGATTTCTCACAAATATAAAATATAGAGTCATCTTGCTTGAAGCTTGGCCAACCTATTTCCTTGCATCTTGGGGTATCTCCACAATCCTTTTGCCAACCCATCTCTCCATGGACTACTATTCGAAATACACTAGATAAAAGTATTAGTCCAAGAGATTATATATGTTGTCATGAATTATCAAAACCACCAAGCGAGCATGTTTTGCTTTCACATAGGGTAAAACTTCTGATGATATTCCATTTTCAATCGGTTGTAGCTCCATGATCCAATATCAACACATAGCCTATACCATGACAATGCCTTCTCCTTCAAAGATACAGGAAAGACCTTCTTCTTGACATGATCCTCAGGCAGAACTGCAAGCTTAAATAATCCACAATGTTCATCAACATAGATTACATGCAAATCATGCTGTACTGTTCCATCTCCCGCATAAGGATTAGCCAGCAGTTTCTCTATCATACCCGAAGAAATTTCATAATAAATATTTTCAGTAGGTTGAGTAGGTTGAGGAGAAACTCTTTGTGCTTCCGGTCGAGGTGAATATACCCCGAACAAGCCCGTCAAAGGATTATTTTCCATAGTAACAAGTGACACTAAATTTTGATACACTATATAAATTTTTCCTTACCAAATTCCACTCACCAAAGGCGCTTCACTCCCCGACAACAACGCCAGAAAAGAGTTTTGATGACCCACAAGTATAGGGGATCTATCATAGTCCTTTCACTAAGTAAGAGTCTCCAACCCAACGAGGAGCAGGAGGAAATGGCAAGCAGTTTTCAGTAAGGTATTCTATGCAAGCACTGAAATTATCGGTAATAAATAGTTTTGTGAAAAGGTAATTCGTAATGGGTAGCAAGTAATAAATGTAGTAAAGGTGCAGAAAGGTGGCCCAATCCTTTGTGTAGCAAAGGACAATCCTACACAAACTCTTATATAAAGTGAAGCGCTCCCGAGGACAAATGTGAATTTCTGTCAACCTAGTTTTCATCATGCTCATTTGATTCGCGTTCGTTATTTTGATAATTTTATATGATGGTGGACTGGTGCTTGGGTGCTTCCCTTACTTGCACAAACCACCCACTTATGATTAACCTCTCTCGCAAGCATCTGCAACTACGAAACAAGAATTAAGATAAATCTAACCATAGCATGAAACATATGGATCCAAATCAGCCCCTTACGAAGCAACACATAAACTAGGGTTTATGCTTCTGTCACTCTAGCAACCCGTGATCTACTTATTACTTCCCAATGCCTTCCCCTAGGCCCTAATAATGGTGAAGTTTCATGTAGTTGACGTTCACATGACACCACTAGAGTATAGACAACATATATCTCATCAAAGTATAAAACTAATACCAAATTCACATGATTATTTATAACAAGACTTATCCCATGTCCTCGGGAACAAACATAACTACTCACAAAACATGTTCATAAAGGATCTGAACATATGATCTTCCACCAAGTAAACCAACTAGGATCAACTACAAGGAGTAACCAACGCTACTAGCACTCCATAGGTACCAATCTAAGGTTTTGAGACAAAGAATGGATAGAACAGATCAACTAGGCTTTGGAGAGGAGATGGTGCTGGTGAAATTGTTGATGGAGATTCACCCCCTCTCGATGAGAGGATCATGGGTGATGATGATGGCTTCGATTTTGTAATGCCCAAGATGTGGGTCCTATCCTTATTTTGGCATGGGGACCTCTACAGGGATAGAGGCGCATCTCGTCGTTTCGCAAGTGCAGTAAACATCACAGACATGTACGAAGAGATGAGTATATGAGTTGGCTTACACTCGCCACAAGATACCTTACAAGTTCACACATATTATTTATACATCATCCAGAAAGGAGAGTCCGTCTATGGACGAAATCAAACGATAAAGGAACAATGTTAAACTGCCTTGCTATCCCAGGATCACCACCAAGGAACTTCCTACTCGTCGGAATAGGTGACGTACATACACCTACTCTCTTCATCGTACCCCCATTGGAGATGGGTCACATGTTCTCGCACTTATCATCAATACCTATAGCTGCACCTGTATTGTTGTAATCTGTGAGCCACAGGGGACTCAGCAATCTCATAACCCGGGTACCGAAACTATGCAAGCTTTTGGGTGAGGAAGGGTAAGTGTTGAGGTTGTAGCAAGCACTAAGCATGTATCTGGTGGCTATCTTACGGGAACATGAATGTAAATATGGTGTTCTATGAAAGAAGTTCGTGAACTAGCTTGATCACTAACTGATCCTGAACACCTACTTACATCAGACATAACCCCACCATGTTCTCTCTCGGTTCATGTTCACGAGCAGAGACAATCACAGATAGGCACATTGTTGGTGTATTTTAATTGAGTTTACTTCAAGTTAACTAAAACGAGGTGTTAAACAAATTTCCAAGTTGCCACATAACCGCAGGCATGGCTTTCCAAAAGATATAACCCTACAGGGGTCCTCCAACTAATCCATCACAAACTAACCACACGCCGCGAGAATAACCTCGACCACGAATCTCATGATCATCCTAGGAAATTCCACTAAAAAACCGCCACCTCGAGATAGCCCGAAGAAAAGCCGGAATTCCTCGTGCAAGACATTCGAGAAAGATAAAACAAGTCCAGCAAGAATGCCCGACGTGTCGACAAACCCGATAAGAGCCACGAATCTCGTTTTCAGGACACGACGGATGAGCGATGGTTACCACGCCAATCACTGAGTTGCCCCGGCGGCGTTAATAAGCTGCTCTGGGTTGGACCAACACTCATGAGGAGCACTAGCCCGGGTTGTTGATTAATTATCCACGGGGTTGCAAAGCCCTATGCATTTTTTTAGCTTGTTAAGCAAATGTAGTACCAAAGTTGGGTCCTTCCAAACAAGCTTTAATCTCAATCGAATAATCAAGGGGGTCCCCATCACAACCCCGAGCATGTTAGGAGCGCAAAATATGGAACATAACACCGGTAACAAGTAACTCTGGCAGCAAAAGTGGAACAAAACACCGAGCAAAAGGCCAAAGAGCTGGGTCACATGGAATTAAATAGCAATAATATTGTGATATCTCTAGATATCCATGTTGTCACATGGAAACAACCTGCACCTACAGCTAAGAATGCTATAAGAGGGGATGAGCAGCGGTAACTTAGCCAAACAAGGTTTGCTAGGTAGTGGAGGGGTTAGAGGCTCTGATGGCAATGTAGGAGGCTTGACATGTAAGTGGTAGGTAAAAAAGTGTAACAATAAGAGCGAGACATCTAGCAAAGTAAAAATAGTGTCGGGATCCGGGTACAATCATCTTGCATGTTGGTTCTTCAGAGGGACAAAGAGTTGGGTCCCATACTCTCTTGGATCCTCGTACTCAGGTTCAACACTCGCGTCTACCCAAAGAGAAACAACACAAAATAAACATTCGACCAAGGTGCAACAAAAAACAAGATGACGCATGATCCATTTGAAGTATTTAACATGGCAACCCTAAGCTAGCCATGTTTCTCATGCGATTGTTAAGTTATTAGAATTCTGGACATAACCTGATTTTTAGTTGTTTGAACATGCATGAACATGGAAAATATGGATGCTTCATGCAAAATTGTTGCAAATGCATATGAAGAATGTCGCAAACGGAGAAACGTACCTCACAGGACGCTCACGGCAAGGTACGAAGACAAAACACAAGACAAGAAAGGCCATGGGCTATTCTTTGGTATTCCAAGGATGCCACTAGTTAGGATAAGAAAATCTAGCCATAATTGAGCCAAATATCAAGCAAAACTATAGATCATAGCTCCCACAAGTCACAAAACAAACCCACACACATTCTTCCCAAAACAGCAACAAAGCAACTTGCACAACACTTATCTGGAGCTACAGGTTGTTCTCAACCACAAACAAAGTATGTACAGAAACTACATAACATACTTAAAAATCATCCAACTACACAAACATGAAAGGAAGTATGGATTACTAGAAATGAAGTTCACAAGATGGCATGGTGAAACACATTCTAGGGACTTAGTGAAAATTCCAGTTTATCATGTCAAACAAAATTACCAGGGCCTAGTACCCACAAAACACTAGCATCTTCATGTTGACAAGTTCATCATAGCATGCATGGATTAAATCATACAAAAATGACAAAATGGCATGTTGGAAAAAATGACATTTTGAAAACTTACTCAAATGAAAAAACAAATGGTACCACTGTATTCCTTGGGAAATTCTACCCTAGAATCATATATCATATTCATATGTTCATGTCAATTAATTGCCCAGAGCTAAATCCAAAAAAAACATGCACTTATAAGTTGAAACTTGCCCCAAATGACCACTGCCAAAAATGGACCAGTCCAGATCTGGACATCTCCACAAATGGATTATTTTCTAAATCAATGGGAAATAACAGAATGATAAAAAAAGAAAAAGGAGGGGGTCCCACCTGGCAGTGAGCCAGGGCCCCCTATGAGTGGCAAGTGGGGACAGGGCCCACTTGTCATACACACACACACAGGCACACATAGCCACACGGGATCACACACACAAGGCCACAGAGATACACACATAGTACACGCACAACGCCACGAAAAAAAAGAGCACGGGAGGTTTCGATCCCAGAACCTCTCGTTCCTCCCCTCAGTCGCGTCCACTACGCTACGGGGGGTTATCGACAAAATAGTGGGCTTGCTCCTTTTGACCTCTCAAGGTCCTGCCTTCCTCTGCTTTGCAGCAGAGAGGCAACGATGGCGACGACGTGCCACATGTGACAACGGCGGATGATTCCGATGAGGAGAACCACCGGCGGGGCTTGCAGATGCTACGCATATCCATCTCCTGAGCTAGCAAGGATGATCAGGGGCTGCAGGCAGGCGCAAGGAGCTTGATGCTCCCGGCCATGGCGAGCTCAAATCAACGGCGATGGCTCTACGACAAGGTACGCGGTGAGAGAGGGCTCGGAGAGGATGAGGGCTTGCTCACCCTAGTATCCCGAGGATGAGAAGACGAGGGAGGTGGAGAAGAACACGTGGTCAGGGACGAGCTCGTCTATGGAGACGCACACCCGGAGCGCGACGGACACAACGAGAATGATGTCGACATGGGTGGCTCCCTCCATGTCCTAGCACCGGGAACCGGACGTGGGCAGCGCCAGGATCCCTTGCGGCACCTTGATCGGTTTGGAGGGCATCACCGGAGGTGAGGACGACGGCAAGGTAGAGCGGTGCCCCTCTGCTTCCACATCTGCACCTTTGAACCTCTGAATCTCGGGGCTAGAGGAAGGAAAAATGGGAGGGGAAGAAGGTGGCAGTGGCGAGGAGGAGAAGGGGGAAACCCAAGGGGGGCACGCACGCCGAGGGAAATATGTAGGCCGGGGTCTGACGACGACCTTGACATCCATGAACAGGATGCTCTCGCTGCTCTCTGGCGCACTAACGGAGCAAGGGGAACAGAGCAGGTGGCCATCTATAGAGATGGGCCGCGGGAGCGCCTGCTTGTTAGCCAGGAGGAGGCCCAACTTCCTCCTCTCCCTCTCTCTCAATAGAAACAAAACGATTTGTTTTAGTAATAACACAGAGAAACCAAATAAATGAAACAGAGAGAGAAGTTAAAACAAAACAATACATTTTTGGGTTCACTAAAATGCAAGCAATTTAATAAAAATGATTTGGGCATTTTTTTGAAGTAAGCAAATATTGTACATAAATTTGTTAGCTAGGCACTATTGCAAAAATATTTAGAAGGAGAAAAACTTCAACCATGGCAGAGGATTATTTTATAAATCCTAGAAGATTATTTAGAAGATGTTCAACAATTATAAAGAGAGAAAACATCAAGAAAACATTAACATAAGGAATATTAAAGGAGAGAGAAAAGGTGATGGTTTGAAATGGGAGGGATTGAGCAACACTTCAGACAAGCAAGACATGCACTCACCCCACAACATAAACACTCACATCATCACGACATCCACAAGGCAACATGGCAAGTACATATTATTCATAGATATGATGATCACGGTGCATGATACATGAAATGACAATGAATGGAAGAACTCAAACTCATGATGGCACTACAAATACGAGGTCACACATGAGGAACATTGCAAATATGGCAAGGGGTGCAGTTGGGCTGTTACAACTCTCCTCCGCTATACGAGGATCTCGACCCAAGATCTAAGAACGAAAGAACTCTGGAAATTCGGAACGGAGAAGATACTCACGTTCCCAAGTAGCTTCTTTGACGGAATGATGAGACCGCTTCACCTTGAGAAACTTGATTGACTTGTTGCGAGTCTTACGCTCATTTTCTTGAAGAATAGCAACTGGATGCTGATGATAGGATAGGTATTCTTGGAGATCAATGTCTTGGAGGTACGCGGTACTCTCGGGAGTCTTGAAGCACTTCCTCAGCTAAGAGACGTGAAAGACGTCATGAACATTTGAGAAATTTGGAGGAAGCTCGAGTTGATAGGCAAGGTCACCCCTCTTGCCCACAATTTTGAAAGGACCCACAAAGCGAGGGGCAAGCTTACCTTTGATGCCAAAATGCTAAGTGCCTGGGAGAAACTCAGCGATAGACAAAATCATAGATTTGAAAGGAGGCATCCCAATGTTTGTTATCATAATAGCTCTTCTGGCAAGATTGGGCTGCTTTGAGGTTTTTACGAATGACAAGACACATTTCTTTTGCTTTAGTGATCATGTCATTGCCAAGAAGTTGATGCTCACCAGTTTCAGACCGATTGAGCGGGCTACGACACTTCCTGCCATAGAGAATCTCGAAAGGAGCCTTTCCGGAACTAGCTTGGAAGCTGTTGTTGTATGAAAGCTCGGTGTATGGAAGGCAGTCTTCCCACTTCACGCCGGAATAGATCACATAGGCCCTAAACATGTCTTCAAGGATTTATTTGACTCTCTCAACTTGACCACTTGTCTGCGGGTGAAAGGCCGTGCTGAAACATCTCTTGGTACCCATAGCAGACTAGAAGGACTCCCAAAACATGGAAGTGAAGAGGCTTCCATGGTCTAAGGAAATGAGCTGAGCAATACTATGCTAAGAAACTACCCTTGACGTATACAGCTCTGCTAGCTGAGCTGCCGAGATAGACTCTTTGATCGGAAGTAAATGGGCAACTTTGGTCAGCTTGCCGATAACCACAAACATGGTATCGTTGCCCTTCCTGGACTTAGGAAAATCAATGACGAAATCCATCTCCACATGATTGAATTTCCACTCTAGAATAGGCAAAGGCTGAAGGAGACCTGTTGTACGTTGATGTTCCGCCTTCACTCTGCGACAAACATCACACTCGTTCACGAACTGAGCAATTTGACGCTTCATGCGAGTCCACCAAAAGGTTTGCTTGAGGTCATAATACATGTCAGAACTACCTGGATGAATTGAGAGGAGAGAATTGTGTGCTTCATCGATGATAACCTTTCTAAGATCACCTTTTGGAACCACCAGATGGTCCTCAAAGAACAAGGTATACTTGTCATCAACACGGAAGCACTTATACTTTGGAATGCTCTTGTCCACACCGTTCTTCACTTTGTTCACCATAGCATCAAGAAGTTGAGCTTGGTGAGCCTGATCTTCTAGAGTCAGAGAGACTTGAAGATTGGCAAGAAAACCTTGAGGAACAATTTGGAGGTTGAGCTTGCGGAAGGTTTCACAAATCTCGGGTTGAAGAGGCTTGAGGATAAGACTGTTGCAGTACGCCTTATGGCTGAGCACGTCTGCAGTGACATTTTCTTTTCTAGGTGTATACTCAATGCTTGGATTGAAGTCTTTGATCATTTCCACCCAACGAGACAGCCGAAGATTGAGATTGGGTTGAGTGAAAATGTACTTCAAGCTCTTGTGGTCTGTGTACACCTCAACTGGTCTACCCAACAACAAATGCCTCCAAGTCATCAGAGCATGCACAACTGCCGCCAACTCCAGATCATGAGTGGGGTTGTTCTGCTCGCTTGGCTTTAGCTGACGCGAGGTATAAGAAACAATCTTCTTTTATTGCATGAGAACGCCACCAAGACCTTGGAGGGAAGCATCACAGAACACTTGGAAAGGCCTTCATTGCCCGGAAGGAACAAGAACTGGAGCTGCAGTCAGCTTCTCCTTGAGCGTATTGAACGCCATATCACACTCAGGAGACCAAACAAACTTGACATTCTTCTAGAGGAGATTGGATAGAGGCTTAGCAATTTGAAAGAAGTTCCCCACGAATCTTCTGGAGTAACTTGCAAGACCGAGGAAGCTATGAAGATGCTTTACATTCTGAGGAGGCTCCCACTTCAAGATTGCCTCAACTTTCTTAGGGTGCACTTTAATGCCCTCGGTAGAGAGAACATGCCAAAGGTACACCACTCCATTGATCCAAAACTCACACTTGGAGAACTTAGCATAGAACTGATGCTCTCTTATCTTGTCAAGCACAAGCCGGAGATGCTCTGCATGTTAATCTCTAGTCTTCGAGAAAACAAGAATTTCATCCAAGTACACCAAGACGAACTCATTTTTGAAAGGAGAGAATATGAAGTTCATCATTCTGGAGAAGGTTGGAGGAGCATTAGCTAGACCAAAGGACATGACAATGTACTCATAAGAGCCAAAACTCATCCTAGAAGGAGTCTTTGGAATATCTTCTTCATGAATGTTAATCTGATGATAGCCCATGCGAACATCTAGCTTCGAGAAAACCTTGGCACCTTTCAATTGCTCAAACAACTCATTGATGTTGGGAAGTGGATACTTGTTCCTGATTGTCTTCTTATTCAATGGACGGTAATCGACACAAAGTCGGTCTGTGCCATCCTTCTTCTTGACAAAAAGAACACCACAACCCCACGGTGAAGAACTTGGTCTGATCAAACCCAGATGCTCTTGTTCATCTAGTTGTTTCTTCAATTCTTTCAGCTCTTCGGGGCCAAGCTTATAAGGACGCTTGCATACCGATTCATTTCCTCGCTTGAGATCAATTACAAAGTCTACTGGTCGGTGCAGAGGCATTCCTGGAATTCTTCTGGAAAGACATCTTCATACTCACAAAAAACCGGAATTTGAGAAATGGTTGAGATTTCACCCTTCTCATTGAGAGAAAAGAGACGAATCGTGTCATTGCAAGAAGAGAAAAGGATCACATCTTCTGAAGGATGAGTCAATTTGACTTCTTTGGCTTGACAATCAACATACGCCTTGTTCATAGCAAGAAAATCCATGCCAAGAATGTGATCAATGTCGGAATTGCCGAGAATAATTGGAGAATCCAGAAAGGAATAGCTGCCCATCTTAACAGAAACATCCGAAATAATCAGATGCGAACTCATACGCATACCCGGAGAGACCGCACGGAAAGGACTTGCCAAATGTTTCGTGGGTAAATCATGCTTAGCAACAGAAGGCCTTGAAGAATGCGATGCACGAGTGTCAAATAAAACTTTTCCAGGAATAGAATTAACTAAGAGATTAACCATGATCACTTGAGAAGAAACCTCTGCTTCATATGCATTCACCATGTTCGCTCTGACTGACTTGGGAATGTGCCTCACTATAGCATTCCCTAGAGGTCTGACTGGAGGAGGAGGTGGAAGACACAGCTGGTTGGTGCACTTGTTTGAGTAGTGACCCTTCTTACCACACTTGTGACAAGTAACCTCTGAGAGCAGATGGAAGTTGCCTTGAGGACGAGCATTTGCTGACTTGGGTGCCTGGGGCCTCTGCTCATAACCTAGGTTGGGTGGGTCGGAAGAACCATGACCACCTTGCTGTCGCTGCTGCTGATGAGGACGAAACGGAGGAGGAGGAGGAGGAACCCAATACTTCTGCTGCTTAGGAACCATCTGAGAGTTGGAAGAAGAAGAGTAGGATTCCGTGGAAGGCTTCCTTGAGTTCTCTAACCTGAGCTGAGTTGCCTTGACCTTCAAAGCCATGTTGTAGAATTGATAAAACTCATGAGGCTCTTGCAGGACTAGACCCTGCAGAAGTTCATCCTTAAGACCACCTCTGAACTGATAAATGATGGAATTCTCATCAGGAACGTCTTGTTTATCATAGCACGCCAAATTCTGGAACTCAAGGTTATACGTGTAGATAGACTTGCTCCCCTGCTTCAGATTCCTGAACTTCTCACACATCGCCTCGACGAAACTCATCGGGATGTGATGATCTCTGAAGTCAGTGTAGAAATCATCCCAGCTGATAACACGATCACCGTTGGAGTCCTTGCATTGTTACCACCATTGTGCTTCCTGACCCTTGAGCTGAAAAGTCGTGAACCTGACATAGTCATCTGGCCTGACATGGCTACACTCAAAATGCTTGTTCAAGTCGCGTAACCAATCATCTGCATCTAGAGGCTTCTCACAACAGGTGAAAGACGTGGGCTGGTTGGCTAGGAACTGGTTGAGAGTCATGAACTGGGGCTGATTCTCGAAATTCCCTTGATAACCTTGCTGACCTTGATTCCTTTCTTCAATCATTTGAAGAAGCATCTGAGTATTTGTGCTGGTTGCGGCCATCTAAGCTTGCCAAGCTTCTAGAGGAGGTGGCAGTGGTGTGGGTGGTGGAGGATCAGACTTGTCACATCCCTAGCTAGATATCATAGGACAACATGTGAGTGCATCATATTTCATTTTTGCATCAACATGAAGTGGGGATTAAAAGAAACCCAAAACCCTCATTACAATCAAACCAATTCAAAGCATGTGAAAAACCAAATAATTCAAAATGGTCATCTAAAATGTCCCCTGTGACTGATAAATATGGACATGAATATATCAGGGGCCATCTTAAATATTTCAACATTTCTAGAAATTTAAAATAAATAACAAATTAAAGCTACTGAAAATGCCAAATAAAGCATTATCATTATTTTAGATTTCAAAATATCCTCGAACTTTTTACAGAAGTTCCAAATGTTCAAACATAATTATATAAAATATTTGGAATATTTTATAATAGCATTTGTACCTGAAAAACAAATAAAACAAATGTTAGAATTAGAAAACAGAGAGAAAAAGAAAAAATGAAGAAGCCTAGGGGGAGCCGGCCCAACTGGCCCGTGTGACTCATCCCTGTCCTCTCGCCAGGAGGACAGGGGCACGCGCTCGCCGCGCGCGGGCACGCGCCCGGCCAGCTCCTCCCTGCCTGGCTGCTGCCTGGAGGGCTCCGAGAGCGCCAGCGCGAGCCCTCTCGCCATGGCCCTCTTCTCCTCCCCTCTCTCCCCTGTGCGCTCTCTCTTCCCCCTCTGCTCGCCATAGCCGATGATGCCGAAGCCTCGCCGCCGTAGTTCCAGCCACCCCCGTGCCCTCTCGAGACCGGCAAAAGGTCCGTCGTGACCCACCTCGTCATCCCCGTGGACCTAGTAGCCGCTGGGAGCCCCTCTACGCTGAGGCTGCCATCGTCTTCAAGCTTCGGCTCCGGTGCTCCTCTCTGGCAATTCACGGCCGTCTATGCGTCCCTGAGCTCACCGTCTTCCTCAACCAACTCGCGGTGAGCACCAGCGTCGACCCCCCTATCCTTGCGGCCTGCCCCTCGCTGTAGACGCCGTCCCCTTGCTGCCCGAAACCTGCTGCCGCTTGGCTAGTTGCCCGCCGCAGCTCCAGTGACCCTCGAGCCCCCTCTGCCTCTCCTTTGGATGCGCGCATGCGTGGCCTACCCTTCGGTGACCTTTGCGCACTAAATGGCCGCCGGACGAGCAAGTCCGGCGAGTCGCTGCCATGCCCTTTGGTCGCCGCCGGCTGGCCTCCGGCGGGGTGACGTGGTAGGGCCATCAGGGGCTAATCCTTTGCTAAAAAACAACCCCCCAGCTGCTGACACTGGGCCCCAGCTGCGGGTCAAACCCCGGTCAGCATGGGGATTAGCCCTATGTCACTGACGTGTGGACCTCGCACGTCAGGTTTGACCTGTCCTGGTCAGCCGACCTGCTGACGTCACAGTGACGTCAGGCTCACGCTCTAATTCAATTTCTAGTTTCAAAATAATTCCAGGAAATGTTTAAAACTTCAAAAATTCATATAAATTAATTTGTAAATCAGATGAAAATAATTTATATATGAAAATTTATCAGAAAAATCCAATGAATCCAATGGTTCTATTATCATGCATGTTAGAGCAACCTATGTAGATGAACATTAACATTTACTAATAGGTTAATTATGAGATTTGAAATGAGCAACGACTTTGAACCTATATTCAAACTCACTTCAAATTAACTTGGACAATAGTTGCATTAGCTCATCCATACATGCTCCCATGTCATGATCATGCATCATATTGTTGCACTTGCGTGTATTGATTGCTATTTATCTGCATTGCGGTAGGCCCTGCTTCTGAGGATACCTCCGAGTGTTCCAATGAAGGAGAAAACCTCCCCGCTTCCCAGCAAGGCAAGCAACCCTTTTGATCATTTCGATAACATCCCACTCTCTTGCTCCTGCTCTTGTTTATTGCATTAGGACAAACGTTTACTTGTCTGTCATACACGATAGATGGACCCATTCTTTTGCATGACCTGTGATTGTCATAGTAAATAGCTAAACCTTGCAACCAAGCATAACTGGTAGATGCTTGTGCCATGATGTGCTTAGCTTACTTTGCCTTCTATGCTTGTTATGCTTAGAGTTGTGTCAGGTCTGATTCATCTGGGTGATGAACTAAAGTGAAACAATGTTGTTCTGATGTGATGAGCTTATGATGAACCCGATTTGGCAAAGGTAACGATGAGAGGCTATGTAGGAGTACATAACGGGTTGTCTCATTGGGACCGTTCTTAGGAACTGAGTTCCATGTTTGTGATCCAAGATTAGTTACTACCACACATTGGGTTCCGGTAACTCGACCCCTCTTGACATATCAGTCGCTTAGTCCTTGGTCCAGGAGTTGCAAGTAGTTTCTAGTGTTTGTAGTTTGCTGGAGGCCGTGCGTAGCGCTGACCCTAGGGGTGGGTTATGATGCGATAGGCAGTGGCACGGTGTACCAAGAGTCACCCGGATGGTGGGCTTGGGAACCCTACTCACATCGTTTGGGGCCATAGCGGAAACTTCGGCCGAACTTCCGTGTGGGTTCAGTCTCAAATAGGCAATAGCCTGGACTAGAGGTCTTATGTGATTGATGGTCATGGCCGACTCCCTCGCTGGGCTTCTGCTTGAAGGTTTCTGAGGTGCACGGTTTTATGAGCACACAACGATAGTGGCGAGAGCATGTGTGAAGAAGTACAACCCTAGGGGGTATAAAACTATTCGAATAGCCGTGTCCTCAGATATGGACTACTTGGAGAACTTATGTTGTTCATAGATAATCAAATGGATACTCAAAAAAATATCAAGACAAGTGTGTGTACCGGGGATGGCACTCTCCCGGGAGAGGGAAGTGAATCCATGGTGGTGTATTGTTACGGAGTTAGTGGACTCGTGTGCGATATCTAAAATCTAAACAAAGAGTTAAAATTGTATAGTGTAGGTTAGCCATGAGTCAAAGCTGGCATTGTTGCATAAACTTGTCACGCCCAAGATGCGCGCCTATCCGTTTAAGGCACGAGGGCCTCGCCAGGGATAGAGGCGCATCTTGCCGTTAGCAAGAATAGTATCATCACAACATACAATACTGAATGAGAAGAGTATACAAGTTTGCTTACACTCGCCACATGCTAACTTACAATGTCACTCAAATCATAGCATCAAGTTGAACACAGGGTCCGACTACGGACGAAATCAAACAATAAAAGAGGTTGCAAATGATACTATCAAGCTATCCCAAAGATTACGACCAGGTCCTCTACTCATCCGGATACGTCACGTACATCCTGCCTCTCTCCTCATCATACTCCCACTGGAGCTGAGTAAGATCATCCTTCACGAACTCATCTGATCCTGTACCTGGATTGTTGCAGTAAACTGTGAGCCACAGAGGACTCAGCTATCATGTGCCCGGGTACCAAGACTAGTTGAGCTTTAGGAAGGAAGGGTGATGTTTAGTTTACAGCAGCGCTAAGCATTATAAGGTGGATAACTTATGCAACAAGAACGTAAAATAGAGTGGTCTATGTTAAGCGATGAAGTCCAGAGTAATCTCTAAGAGATCCTAAACACTTACTTACGTCAATCATAACCCCACCGTGTTCTCTCACGGATCATGTGCACGAGCAGAGACGATCACGGTTACTCACACAGTTGGTGTATTTTAATTAGTGTTTACTTCAAGTTTTCTATAACCGGGTGTAAAACAAATATCCAAGTTGCCAAATAACTGCAGGCACGGCTTTTCGAAAGATTTAACCCTGCAGGGGGTGCTCCAACTAGTCCATCACAAATAACCACACTCCATGAGAATAGCCTTGAACGCGGTTCTCGCGATCATCATAGACAATTCCAAAGGAGCCCAACACCTCGAGTAAACTCGAAGAAAGTCACACTTCACACACAAGGCATTTGATAAAGGTAAAACAAATCCAGCAAGACCACCCGCCGTGTCGACGAACCCGATAAGAGCCGCGTATCTCGTTCTCAGGACACGACAGATGGGACTAGCTATGGGGAAAAACCAATCCTCAAGTTGCCTCGAGGCGGCCCCGTAGGCAGCCCATTTTTGAACCAACACTCATGAGGAGCACTGGCCCGGGGGTTGTTTAAATTATCCACGGGTTTGCAAGACCCTATGCAATTAATTAAGTTGTTAAGAAAATGAAGTACCAATGTTGGGTCTTGCCAGACAAGTTTTAAACTCAACCGAATAACAAGGGGGTCCCCATAGCAACCCCGAGCGTGTTAGGAGCGCAAAGTATGGAAAACATAACACCGGTAACAAGGAACTAATGGCGGTAACAGCGGAACAAAACACTCAGCAAAAGGCCAAGCCTTCCACCAATACCAGATATATATGTGCATTACATTAAATAACAGAATTTATATGTGTTATCCAAACCATGTTGTCACATGGAACAACCTGCAGCTGCAACTAAGAACGCTATAAGAGGGGCAAAGCAGCGGTAACTTAGCCAATCAACGGTTTGCTGGGATGTGGAGGTTAGAGGCTGTCATGGCAACATGGGGGCTGATGTCATGTGGTAGGTAACGCAATTGTAACGATAAGAATGAGAAACTAGCAAGCAAAGATAGTATTGGGATCCGGGTACGATCATCTTGCCTGTTGGTTCTTCAGCGGAACAAGTAGCGGGATCCTCGTAGTGGTACTCTCCAGGGTCCTCGAACTGAGATTCGACACTCGCGTCTACCCAAGAGAAACAGAAAATAAATAACCAACCAAGTTGCAATGTACAAGCAAGATGATGCATGATCCATTTAGTGAAGTTTTAAACATGGCAACCCAATTCTATTCAAGCTTCATATGCAAAGTGGGTATATTAATGAACCTTGAAAGAACCTCATGTTAAGTTGCTTAGACATGCATGAACATGTCAAATATGGATGCATCATGCAAAATTGAGGGAAATCCATATAAAGATCGCGAGAAACGGAGCTACGGTCCTCGAGATACGCTCACGACAAGGTATGAAGGCAAAACACAAGAACACCAAATACCTGGGCCAATTCTTGGCATTCCAAGGTAGCCACTAGATAGGTGATGAAAAATAAATCACAATATACTCAAGAATCACTCAATTCCATGGATTATAGCTCCCACAACACACAAAACAACATAGCACTCAACCTGCCACAAAACAGCAACATAGCAATTTGAAAAGCTCACAACTAGAGCTACAGGACTCCTATAGCCACAAACAAGACATGAACAGAAACTACACCACACACACACACCAATTCATCCAACTATGCAATCAGCAAAAGAGCTACACATCATTATGCATGGAGCTGTCAAGTAGGCATGATGAAACAGGTTTTTAGGGACTTCGTGAAAATTCCAGTTTTCTGGAATCTGGGTTAACAAAGTAGCAAGTTGACAGCACTGGTTAAATATGCTAGAAAGCTCCAAATGTCATGAAAATTAACAAGATGGTAAATGACAATATCTACTACAAATACCTAACACTGAACATGGTCAAATTCACAACACATCACTAGCTACACCCCTCTCTACATGGCAAAACAATAACAACAGATACTCCAGACATCCATTTATAGAGCAGGTTGGCAGAAACAGAAAGTAGCTTGATAAAAAGCATGGTTCCCACTTATCTAGTGAGATGAAATGAATAACAAAAATACTGGGGCATTCCCCACAACTTTGAATAACAACTTCATGTTGGCAAGATCTTGAAAGCATGCATAGATTAATTCATATGAAAAAGACAAAAGGGCATCACAGCATAGAAATGCAGTTTTGTCAAGTTGCCCCAAAGTCAAATATGACTTCACAAGTGCATTCCTCGGTTTAAACTACCCCAAATGCATTACTCATACCCCTATACTTGTTTGGAGCAAGTAGGAGTAAACCTAGGTCGAAATTTGACCTATAAGATATGGGTGGCTTATGTCACTTAGGCAAATGCAAGAAATTGGGCCCAAAATGGCCTATAGGCTATTGGTACATGTTGGAAATGGTTAATTAGCATCCTAGTAACATGTTAACATGGCATATCTCAAAAAATAAGAAGAAACTAGCTAGAGAAGGATTCATGCTCATATGCTCAAATAAGGCAAAACCTACACATGGAGCTACAATGCACATGGATGAGTGTATGTAGACATACACACCCCACTCACACTCACATACTTCACTTGGCACACCCCATGTGCCAAGCACACACTACATGGTGCACCACACCTACCACTCACTAGCACACCTACACATGGATGTGTGTGTGAAACACACACATGCACACACTTAGCACCACACTATGCTTGCACTCACCCACTACTCTCATATATGGGTATGTGCAAGGGCACATACACACATATGACTCACACACACACTCACGAGCACACACATACATACATTACATGCAAGCACATACATGGGTGTATATGCACATGGATGCATACACACACACCACAAGTGCATGTGCAAACATGCACACACACACACTCACACAACACTAACACACACACATATGTGTATGTATACCCTAGGTGTATACACACACCTAGCCATGTATACATGCAAGGGCACTCACACACCACCATATATACATGACAAAAAGAAATAGATACACTACCCTGAATCTACACATACATGCATACATACATACACACAAGTAAAGAAAAGAAAGAAAGAAATAAAAAATAAAAAAGGCAAGCAAAAGGGGGGAGAAGGGGGGATCGAACCCCTGCCCCGCGGGACACTACACACACGCTCTACCACTGGGCTACTGGCTCGGGTCTTAACAAAAGGGGCGCTGCAGCCTTATTGAACACACGCACAAGACAATCTGACGAAACTGAAGAAACGAGCAGAGCAGCGGCGATAGAGCAAACGACGGCGCGATTCCAGCGACACACGGGGTCTCCGGCGACCCTAGCTGCATCTACGCGCGCGGCAATGAACAGGAGATCCATTCCCGCGCTCATCTTGCGACGAGGGGGACGGAGGCGAGCGGCAGGTGCTCGCCCGACTACCGGCGACGACCACGACTACGACGACGACTGCGTGGCTATGGTGAGGAGAGGAGGGCATCGGAGGACCGGCGGCTCACCTAGGGATCGGCGACGACAAGCCGGATGCGAATCGATGGGGAAGGAGAGGCGGGGACGTGGCAGCGACGGAGGGGAAGAAGGCGGAGCAGGACGTCCGGCGACGACGTGCTCCTCGCTGCAGGGCTCCTCCAAGGCCCCTAGCGACGGAAATGGAATGGCGGGAGATCCCTCGCACCCCATGCCATCCTGGACACTGCGACGAGCCACCGGAGGCGTGTTGCGACGGCAACGAAGACCCGGCGGAGCTCACTGACCACTCTGAATCCTACCTTTGACAGTGAGAAAAAGGGAGGAGGGAGAGCGGAGGAGAGCTCGAGGAGGGCTGCTGCAGCGGCGGAGGGAAGAGGAACCTTAGGCGGGGACGCACGCACGCCGAGGGGGGACTAAATACTATGGGGCTGATGGCGACGGCGACGGAAAAGGCGGCTCGGGTGACGTCTCTCTCTGAAACACTTACGAAGGAGGACGACGGAGCAGGTGGCCGTCTACTGTGCGGCTGGGCCGGGCCTCGGCCCACCTGCACTCTCTCTCACAGGCTAAACAGAACAACAGGGTTTTCTTTTAAGATAAATAGGCACAACACAATAAAAAACCCACAGAAATAAAAGGAGATTTTAAGTAAAACAAAAATAGTGTGAGAAGGAAAATAAGCCCTCTTTTATAAAAATGTCAAATGGAATTATTTAACAAGTTAGTTTTTTATTTTATTAATAAATCATCCCCTGTTTAATAGTTTTTCAAAAACCAAACACACCCAAATAGGAAAAGAATCACTCCCAATATTAATAACAACATTAGGGCCACCTCATGGACATTTTTAAAAGATTTTTAAAACAACTTACTTCTGCCAAGTAATCATATAGGGAATAAAAGCAAAGGGAGGGGTTTTATAGAGAAGAAGGAGAAGGAGGTAGAAGAGGGAGAGATGCACACAAGCCATCCACCACTCTCAAGCCACAGCACAAGGCACATACACACGTATGATCCAATACTAGATCCACAAACACAAGCAAACCATAAAAGGCATGATGATGAATGATGGATGCCATGATGCATGAATGAATGAATGCAAGAACAACACATGAATGACAAGGAGCAAAACATCTCATAGCTCATGGCACAAGGTTCATACATGCCAAATAAGGTAGGGACAACACTTGGGCTGTTACAACTCCCCCACACTACATGAGGATCTTGACCCGAGATCTAGGAACAGAAGAAGTCTGGAAATTCGGAATGGAGCAGGTCCTCATGTTCCCAAGTAGCTTCTTTGTTGGAATGATGAGACCACTTCACCTTTAGGAACTTCATGGACTTGTTGAGAGTCTTACACTCAGTTTCTTGAAGAATTGCAACTGGGTGCTCACTATAAGAAAGATCAGCTTGGAGATCAATGTCTTGGAGGTCAATGGTTCGCTTTGGAGTCTTGAAGCATTTCTGGAGCTGAGAAACATGGAAGACATCGTGCACGTTCACGAAATTTGGAGGAAGCTCAAGTTGATATGCCAGACTACCTCTCTTGTCAACAACTTTGAATGGACCAACGAAACGAGGAGCCAACTTCCCTTAGATCCCAAATCGCTGCGTGCCTCTCATGGGAGAAACTTTGAGATAGACTAGATCATCCACTTGGAAGGAAACATCCTGATGTTTGCTATCCTAATAGCTCTTCTGACGGGACTGAGATGCTTTGAGGTTCTCACGAATGACATGGCACATATCTTCTGCTTCAGTGATCATGTCATTGCCCAATATCTGAGGCTCACCGGTTTCAGACCAGTTAAGCAGGGTCCGACACTTTCTGCCGTAGAGAATCTCGAACGGGGCCTTGCCTGAACTACCTTGGAAGCTATTGTTGTATGAGAATTCAGCATATGGAAGGCAGTCTTCCCACTTCATGCCGAACGATATCACACAGGCTCTGAGCATATCTTCAAGAATCTGATTGACCCTCTCAACTTGACCACTTGTCTACGGATGGAACGCCATGCTGAAACGGATCTTAGTACCCATAGCAGTCTGGAAGGACTCCCAAAACTTGGAAGTGAAGAAACTTCCACGGTTAGAAGAGATGAGCTGAGGAATACCATGCAAAGAGACTATCCTTGACGTATACAACTCTGCAAGCTGAGCTGCTGAGATAGATTCTTTGACTGGCAGGAAATGACCAACTTTTAACAGCTTGTCAATAACCACAAAGATGGCATCGTTGCCTCTCTTGGACTTGGGGAACCCCGTTATGAAATCCATCTCCACGTGATCGAATTTCCGTTCTAGGATAGGCAAAGGCTGAAGAAGACCTGCTGGACATTGATGTTCCGCCTTCACTCTGCGGCAAACATCGCACTCGTTGACAAACTAACCAATTTCACGTTTCATACGAGTCCACCAGAAGGTCTGCTTGAGGTCCTAATACATCTTGGAACTGCCTGGATGGATGGATAGAACAGAATTGTGTGCTTCGTCCATGATAACCTTTCTGAGATCACCTTTTGGAACCACAAGACGGTCCTCAAAGAACATGGTATCTTTTTCATCAATACGAAAGCACTTATACTTCGGAATGCTCTTGGCCACACCTTTCTTCACTTTCTTCACCATAGCGTCTAGCAGCTGCGCTTGGCGAACCTGATCTTCCAGAGTCGGAGAGACTTGAAGATTGCCAAGAAATCCTTGCGGAATCATTTGAAGGATGAGCTTGCGGAAGGCTTCACAAAGCTCGGGTTGAAGAGGCTTCAAGATCAGACTATTGCAGTCCAACTTACGGCTGAGCACGTCTGCAATGACATTTGCTTTCCCAGGAGTATACTCAATGCTTGTATTGAAGTCTTCAAGCATTTCCACCCAACGAGACTGCCGAAGATTGAGATTCGGTTGAGTGAAAATGTACTTCAGGCTCTTGTGATCAGTGTACACCTCAACTGGCCTACCCAACAACAAATGCCTCCAAGTCATTAGGGCATCCACAACTGCCGCCAACTCAAGATCATGAGTAGGGTAGTTCTTCTCGGCAGGCTTCAACTGGCGCGAGGTATAAGCAACAATCATCCTGTCTTGCATGAGGACACCACCAAGTCCATGGAGAGAAGCATCACAGAAAACTTGGAAAGGCTTAGACTGCTCAGGAGGAACTAGAACTGGAGCTGAAGTGAGTCTCTGCTTGAGCGTATTGAACGCCACATCACACTCAGGAGAGCAAACATACTTAACACTTTTCTAGAGGAGATTTGACAAAGGCTTGGCAATTTGAGAGAAGTTCTCCATGAATCTTCTGTAATAGCTAGCAAGCCCGAGGAAGCTCCGAAGCTGCTTCACATTCTGAGGAGGTTCCCACTTCAAGATTGCCTCGACTTTCTCAGGGTGCACTTTAATTCCCTCGGCAGAGATGACATGCCCGAGGTACACCACTTCGCTGAGCCAGAACTCACACTTGGAAAACTTGGCATAGAACCGATGTTCCCTTAACTTGTCAAGCACAAGGCGGAGATGCTCTACATGATCTTCTTCTGTCTTCGAAAACACCAGAATATCATCAAGATAAACCAAGACAAACTCATTCTTGAAAGGAGAAGAGATGAAATTCATCATTCTTCAGAAGGTTGGAGGAGCATTCGCAAGACCAAACGACATCACCGTGTACTCATATGAGCCAAAACTCATCCTGAACGCGGTCTTGGGAATGTCTTCTTCACGAATGCGGATTTGATGATAACCCATTCGGAGATCCAACTTGGAGAAAACTTTGGCACCTTTCAGTTGCTCAAACAACTCATTGATGTTGGGAAGTGGGTACTTGTTTCTGATTGTCTTCTTGTTCAATGGCCGGTAATCAACACAAAGACGATCCGTGCCATCTTTCTTCTTGGCAAACAAAACACCACAACCCCATGGAGAAGAACTTGGTCTGATCAGACCCAGACGTTCTTGCTCATCTAGCTACTTCTTCAACTCTTTCAGCTCTTCGGGGCCATGTTTATAGGGGCGCTTGCAGACCGGTTTAGTTCCAGGCTCGAGATCAATCACGAACTTAACTGGCCGGTGCGGAGGCATTCCTGGCAATTCTTCTGGAAAGACATCTTCATACTCACAAACCACCGGAATTTGAGAAATCGCCGAGATTTCACCCTTCTCGTTGAGAGCAAAGAGACGGATTGTGTCATCGCGAGCTGCGAAAATAATCACGTCTTCTGAAGGATGAGTCAGCTTGACTTCTTTTGCTTTGCAATCAATGTGAGCCTTATTCATAGCCAGGAAGTCCATGCCTAGAATGAGATCAATATCAGAATTGCCGAGAACAAATGGGGAAGCTAGAAAAGAATAATTTCCCATCTAGATAGAAGCATCCCGAACCACCATCTTTGAACTGAGACGCTTCCCGGGAGACACAACTTGCAATGCATTTGGCAAAAACTCTATGGAAAAACCATGTTTTGCCGCAAAAGGATAAGACATGAAACAATGCGATTCACCAGAATCAAATAACACTTTTGCAGGAAAAGAATTGACTGAGAGATTACCCATAATCACATCATTGGACTGCTCTGCTTCTGCTGCATTCACCATATTCACTCTTGCGGACTTGGGATTATGCTTCACCGTAGCATTGCCTGGAGGCTTGAAAGGAGGAGGAGGCGGAAGACGCCGCTGGTTGCACTTGTTTGCATAGTGGCCCTTCTAACCACACTTGTGACAAGTCACCTCAGAAAGCGGACAAACATTGCTTGGAGGAGGAACAAGAACTGCCTTGTACGCCTGGTTCTTCTGCTGGAAACCTGGGTTGGGTGGGTGGGAAGAACCACGACCACCAAACTGCTTCTGCTGCTGCTGAGGACGGAACGGAAGAGGATTTGGCGCCCAATACTTCTGCTACTTAGGAACCATCCGAGAGCTGGAAGAAGAATATGAATCCCTTGAACTCTTCTTGGAGTTCTCCAACTTGAGCTGAGCTGCTTCAATCTTTAAAGCCATGTTGTAGAACTGATCAAACTCACGAGGCTCTGGAAGAACAAGGCCTGGAAGAAGCTCATCCTTGAGACCACCTCTAAACTGATAGATTATAGCCTTATCATCTGGAACATCTTGCTTGGCATAATGAGCTAGATTCTAGAACTCGATGTTGTACTGGTAGACTGACTTGGTTCCCTGCTTCAGGTGCCTGAACTTCTCACGCATCTCCTCGACAAAGCTTGTCGGAATTTAATGAGCCCTGAGTCACGACGGAAATCGTCCCAAGTGACAACACGATCGCCCCTGGAATCCTTGTATGGTTGCCACCAATCAGGTGCCTGACCCTTCAGCTGGAATGATGCAAACCTGAGAAAGTCCTGTGGCCTGACATTGCTGCACTCAAAATGCTTTCTCATATCACGAAGCCAATCATCAGCATTTAGAGGCTGCTCACAACAGGTGAAAGTCTTGGGCTGGTTGGCAAGGAAATGATTGAGTGTCGCAAACTGAAGTTGATTCTGAATATTGCCTTGAAAACCTTGCTGACCCTGCTCCCTTTCTTGCAACAGCCTGAGCAACATCTGGGTGTTTGCATTGGTCGCGGCCATCACAGCTTGCCAAGCTTCTAGGGGAGGAGGCGGAGGAGGTGGTGGCGGGGGTGGTTGTGGAACATCAGTCTGCTCCTCACCACGACCCGGATTGCTGCGAGTTGGTGGAGCCATCCTGAAGATGGACAAAATGCATCAACACCTCATTGATAAGATGAATCATAAGCTGAATCACATACTTGAAAGAATTGAACAACACACATAGCCTTCCTACTGAAAAATTAGTAAGAATGCTTCTTCGGATCATGATAACATCATTAGACATAATAAGCTACTTGCAATAACAGACAAGTATTGAGCTAAGCGCTCGGAACAAATGTACATACCCAATACATCTAGAGAAGATTTTCCTAGATGACTACAAGATTCCCCCCTATGAACTTTCGAAAACTTTCTTGTTTATGCGATTTGGGTTACGGAATCAGGAACCTGCCCTAGGCAATCAGCTGCGACTGCATCCACAACCTTCCACACCATAATTCAAGACATTTAGCAAACTCATCTAATCTCGAATCCTCGAACTCACAACGATACTAAACCATGGTGGTACCCCGGACACCTCCCCAGTACTGGGTGACTCTGACCTTATCTCACCATGATAAGTATTGAAGCAATTTCAAACATTCAACGTCCTGAGATATCAAGGAAGTTGAATGATAACGATGTGCCAACATTCCTCGGAGCTCAACTCCCCGGAAGAAATCAAGTCAGACAGGAGGCACCAAGACAGAACCCTATCACATCGCCATCATATAGATTCCAAAATACCCGTGTGATCCTAATTTTTTTTGACCGAGATGAGGAGTAGAATTAAAATTCCTAAGTCGGAAACATCACCAGAGCATAGAAGAGGAGTAAAAAGATCCTAATCTCCGATATAACTAGACTCAAAATAGTTTTACTAGACACCACTCGGCCAAGTTCGAACAAGCAAAGGCTCCTATGGTCGTATGGCTTTGATACCAAATTGTCACGCCCAAGATGCACGCCTATCCGTTTAAGGCACGAGGGCCTCGCAAGGGATAGAGGCGCATCTCGCCGTTAGCAAGAATAGTAACATCACAACATACAATACTGAATGAGAAGAGTATACAAGTTGGCTTACACTCGCCACATGCCAACTTACAATGTCACTCAAATCATAGCATCAAGTTGAACACAGGGTCCGACTACGGACAAAATCAAACAATAAAAGAGGTTGCAAATGATACTATCAAGCTATCCCAAAGATCACGACCAGGTCCTCTACTCATCTGGATACGTCATGTACATCCTGCCTCTCTCCTCATCATACTCCCACTAGAGCTGAGTAAGATCATCCTGCACGAACTCATCTGATCCTGTACCTGGATTGTTGTAGTAAACTGTGAGCCACAGAGGACTCAGCTATCATGTGCCTGGGTACCAAGACTATTTAAGCTTTAGGAAGGAAGGGTGATGTTTAGTTTGCAGCAGCGCTAAGCATTATAAGGTGGATAACTTACGCAACAAGAATGTAAAAGAGAGTGGTCTACGTTAAGCGATCGAGTCTAGAGTAATCTCTAAGATATCCTGAACACTTACTTACGTCAATCATAACCCCACCGTGTTCTCTCACGGATCATGTGCATGAGCAGAGACGATCACGGTTACTCACACAATTGGTGTATTTTAATTAGTGTTTACTTCAAGTTTTCTATAACCGGGTGTTAAACAAATATCCAAGTTGCCACATAACCGCGGGCACGGCTTTCCGAAGGATTTAACCCTGCAGGGGGTGCTCCAACTAGTCCATCACAAATAACCACACTCCGTGAGAATAGCCTCGAACGCGGTTCTCGCAATCATCATAGACAATTCCAAGGGAGCCCAACACCTCGAGTAAACTCGAAGAAAGTCAGACTTCACACGCAAGACATTCGATAAAGGTAAAACAAATCCAGCAAGACCACCCGCCGTGTCGACGAACTCGATAAGAGCCGCGTATCTCGTTCTCAGGACACGACTGATGGGACTAGCTACAGGAAAAAAACAATCCTCAAGTTGCCTCGAGGCGGCCCCGCAGGCAGCCCATTTTTGGACCAACACTCATGAGGAGCACTGGCGCGGGGGTTGTTTAAATTATCCACGGGTTTGCAAGACCCTATGCAATTAATTAAGTTGTTAAGCAAATGAAGTACCAATGTTGGGTCTTGCCAGACAAGTTTTAAACTCAACTGAATAACAAGGGGGTCCCCATAGCAACCCCGAGCGTGTTAGGCGAACAAAGTATGGAAAACATAACACCGGTAACAAGGAACTATTGGCGGTAACAGCGGAACAAAACACTCAGCAAAAGGCCAAGCCTTCCACTATTACCAGATATATATGTGCATTACATTAAATAACAGAATTTATATGTGTTATCCAAACCATGTTGTCACATGGAACAACCTGCACCTGCAACTAAGAATGTTATAAGAGGGGCAGAGCAGCGGTAACTTAGCCAATCAACGGTTTGCTGGGATGTGGAGGTTAGAGGCTGTCATGGCAACATGGGGGCTGATATCATGTGGTAGGTAACGCAATTGTAACGATAAGAACGAGAAACTAGCAAGCAAACATAGTATTGGGATCCGGGTACAATCATCTTGCCTATTGGTTCTTCAGCGAAACAAGTAGCGGGATCCTCGTAGTGGTACTCTCTAGGGACCTCGCATTTCAGATTCGACACTTATGTCTACCCAATAGAAATAGCAAATAAATAACCAACCAAGTTGCAATGCACAACCAAGATGATGCATGATTCATTTAGTGAAGTTTTAAACATGGCAACCCAATTCTATTCAAGTTTCATATGCAAAGTGGGTATATTAATGAACCTGGACAAAACCTCATGTTAAGTTGCTTAGACTTGCATGAACATGTCAAATATGGATGCATCATGCAAAATCTAGGGAAATGCATATAAAGATCGCGAGAAACGGAGCTATGGTCCTCCAGATACGCTCACGACAAGGTACGAAGGCAAAACACAAGACCACCAAATACCTGGGCTAATTCTTGGCATTCCAAGGTAGCCACTGGATAGGTGATGAAATATCAATCACAATAGACTCAAGAATTACTCAATTCCATGGAGTATAGCTCCCACAACACAAAAAACAACATAGCACTCAACCTACCACAAAACAGCAACATAGCAATTTGAAAAGCTCACAACAAGAGCTACATGACTCCTATAGCCACAAACAAGACATGAACATAAACTACACCACACACACACACCAATTCATCCAACTATGCAATCAGCAAAATAGCTACACATCATTATGCATGGAGCTATCAAGTTGGCATGATGAAACAGGTTTTTAGGGACTTCGTGAAAATTCCAGTTTTCTGGAATCTGGGTTAACAAAGTAGCAACTTGACAGCACTGCTTAGATATGCTAGAAAGATCCAAATGTCATGAAAATTAACAGGTGCTAGACGACAATATCTACTACAAATACCTAACAGTGAACATGGTCAAATTCACAACACATCACCAGCTATACCCCTCTCTACATGGCAAAACAGTAACAACAGATACTCCAGACTTGGCCATTTATAGAGCAGGTTGGCAGAAACAGAAAGTAGCTTGATAAACAGCATGGTTCCCACTTATCTAGTGAGATGACATGAATAACAAAAATACTGGGGCATTCCCCACAACTTTGAATAACAACTTCATGTTGGCAAGATCTTGAAAGCATGCATAGACTAATTCATATGAAAAAGACAAAAGAGCATCACAGCATAGAAATGCAGTTTTGTCATGTTGCCCCAAAGTCAAATCTAACTTCACAGGTGCATTCCTGGGTTGAAACTACCCCAAATGCATTACTCATACCCCTATACTTGTTTGGAGCAAGTAGGAGTAAACCTAGGTCGAAATTTGACCTATAAGATATGGGTGGCTTGTGTCACTTAGGCATATGCAAGAAATTGGGCCCAAAATGACATATAGGCTATTGGTACATGTTGGAAATGGTTAATTAGCATCTTAGTAACATGTTAACATGGCATATCTCAAATACTAAGAAGAAACTATCTAGAGAAGGATTCATGCTCATATGCTCAAATAAGGCAAAACCTACACATGGAGCTACAATGCACATGGATGAGTGTATGTAGACATACACACCCCACTCACACTCACATACTTCACTTGGCACACCCCATGTGCCAACCACACACTACATGGTGCACCACACCTACCACTCTCTAGCACACCTACACATGGATGTGTGTGTGAAACACACACATGCACACACTTAGCACCACACTATGCTTGCACTCACCCACTACTCTCATATATGGGTATGTGCAAGGGAACATACACACATATGACTCACACACACAGTCATGAGCACACACATACATACATTACATGCAAGCACATACATGTTTGCATATGCACATGGGTGCATACACACACACCACAAGTGCATGTGCAAACATGCACACACACACAGTCACACAACACTAACACACACACATATGTGTATGTATACACTAGGTGTATACACACACATATCCATGTATACATGCAAGGGCACTCACACACCACCATATATACATGACAAAAAGAAATATATACACTACCCTGAATCTACACATACATGCATACATACATACACAGAAGTAAAGAAAAGAAAAAATAGAAAAAAGGAAGCAAAAGGGGGGAGAAGGGGGGATCGAACCCCAGCCCCATGGGACAGTACACACGCGCTCTACCACTGGGCTACTGGCTCAGGTCTTAACAGAAGGGGAGTTGCAGCCTTATTTAACACACTCACAAGACAATCTGACGAAACTGAAGAAACGAGCAGGGCAGTGGCGACAGAGCAAACGACGACGCGATTCCAGCGACACACGGGGTCTCCGGCGACCCTAGCTGCATCTACGCGCGTGTTAACGAACAGCAGATCCATTCCCGCGCTCATCTCGCGACGAGGGGGACGGAGGCGAGCAGCAGGTGCTCGCCCGACTACCGGCCACGACCACGACTAGGACGACGACTGCGCGGAGAGGAGGGCATCGGAGGACCGGTGGCTCACATAGGGATCGACGACAACGAGGCTGATGTGAATCGACGGTGATGACGGGGAAGGAGAGCCGGGGATGCGGCGGCGAGGGAGGGGAAGAAGATGGCGGAGCAGGACATCCGGCGATGACGTGCTCCTCATTGCAAAGCTCCTCCGAGGCCCCTAGTGACGGAAATGGAACGGCGGGAGATCCCTCGCACCCCACGCCATCCTGGACGCGGTGATGAGCCACCGGAGGCGTGCTGTGGCGGCGACGAAGACCCGGCGGAGCTCACTGACCACTCTGAATCCTACCTTTGACATGGAGAAAGAAGGGAGGAGGGAGACTGGAGGAGAGCTCGAGGAGGTCTGCGGCGGTGGCGGAGGGAAGAGGAACCCTAGGCGGGGACGCACGCACACCGAGGGGGGACTAAATACTAAGGGGCTGACGGCAACGGCGACGGAAAAGGCGGGTCGGGCGACGTCTCTCTCTGAAACACTGACGGAGGAGGACGACGGAGCAGGTGGCCGTCTACCGTGCGGCTAGGCCGGGCCTCGGCCCACGTGCACTCTCTCTCACAGGCTAAACAGAACAACAGGGTCTTCTTTTAAGATAAACAGGCACAACACAATAAAAAAACCAAACAAATAAAAGGAGATTTTAAGTAAAACAAAAATATAGTGTGAGTAGGAAAATAAGCCCTCTTTTATAAAAATGTCAAATGGAATTATATAACAAGTTAGTTTTTTATTTTATTAATAAATCAGCCCCTGTTTAATAGTTTTTCAAAAACCAAACACACCCAAATAACAAAAGAATCACTCCCAACATTAATAACAACATTAGGGCCACCTCATGGACATTTTTAAAAGATTTTTAAAACAACTTACTTCTGCCAAGTAATCATATAGGGAATAAAAGCAAAGGGAGGGGTTTTAGAGAGAAGAAGGAGAAGGAGGTAGAAGAGGGAGAGATGCACACAAGCCATCCACCACTCTCAAGCCACAACACAAGGCACATACACACATATGATCCAATACTAGACCCACAAACACAATCAAACTATAAAAGGCATGATGATGAATGATGGATGCCATGATGCATGAATGAATGAATGCAAGAACAACACCTGAATGACAAGGAGCAAAACATCTCATAGCTCATGACACAAGGTTCATACATACCGATTACATGCCAAATAAGGTAGGGATAGCACTTGGACTGTCACAAAACTCCACCACTCCCTTTGTTGATACATGAGCATGAATAGTCTAGGTCTGCTTTAAGGACTTGCTGAGTATGTTTGTACTCATGTTTGCTTAATAAATGTTGCAGATGAGACTTAGGACCCATCAGGTGGGTTCTATCTAGATGTCGATGATGCCGAATAGCTGGTGTCCCAGCTACGACCTTATGCCCTGTGGCGGGCTGTAGATAGTCAGGCCATGTGCCTTTTTACCCTTTCATCTGTCTGTACTCACATAGCTTTATGCTTCCACTTGGTTTGCATGAACTTGTGTGTATTACTTGAGTGTCGGGTCATGTGACCCTATCTGTAAGAACATATTATGCAAGGCACTTCTAAGCCTCTTAAATAAAAGTTGTGTTGTTGTATGGTTATGTTGTGATGCCATAGTTGTATCTATGCATATCGGGCATGTCGTGCGTACGTGTGACATGCAACGATATGTATGGGATCCGACACCTAGTTGTGTGCAGTACTCTTTATGGGAAACTGCCTCTTTGTGTTTCCACCGAGCCCTGGTAGCTTGCTACTGCTCCGGACACATTGATTGACCGGCATGTATCCTTCTTTGCTGCTGAGTCTGTCCCTTCGGGGAAATGCCTCGCAGTGTAATGGAGTCCCTGTAGCTTGCTATGACTCGTCTACATGCAGTGATGACAATTATGTCCCACGGCGTAATAGAGTCCTTGTAGCCTGCTATGACTCGTCTATACACGCTTGAGGCCGACACCTGCATTGCTGGGTTACGTATGCCTGTTTCCGTATAGATGTGCCACTTGGGTTCTATGACTTGTCATGTCGGCCCGGGTTCTCTGTCGTTTGATTGCCAGCGACATGTTCACATACGTGAGCCAAAAGACGCAAATGGTCCCGGCTAAGGTAAGGATGCAGCCATGGAGCTTACCGTGCGTGAGGCCACAAAGTGATGTGATATGTTACAGTCTGGATTCATATGACTTAGGATCGGGGTCCCGACAACATTTGTATCAGAGCCTGACTGATTGTAGGACTACCAAGCGAAACCAGTTGAAGTTGAGTCTAGAAATACTATACAAAAGTAGGGGAATTGATTGTGGAAGGGAACGTAAGGCTCTTTTTACTCCTCTTCCCAAGTTATTCTATTCTGAGTCATTCTGATCTTTTCTACGGGGATAGGAACTAGGCTTCTCATCTATTGCTTAGGATGACAAGTTACTAACCATGGACTATTAGCTAGCTTGTTTGCAAGTGAATGTCGGTACTAAAGTATTGTTGGTGTGACGAACAGATGGAGAAGAGATTTGAGTCTAGAAAGTCGAGTGGTTATGCTTTTCCAATCTTTTGCAGTTGTCTCAAAATCCTTTTTCAGCAATTACAACCATTATTCTGTCCAATTTCTGCTAGAGTCTCTAATGTCGTTGCATCATTCTCTGTTTCAGATGCCCCCTCGTCCTTCCCGTCAGGTGGTCCATCTGACCAGGTGCATCGATGTACCGGGTCACACGGCCATGTTGGTTAGAGTTATGATGGAGGCTGGTTACCGTTGGTAACCAGAGTACACAATGGAGGAACAGTATCAAGATTTCAACCAGAGCTAGTACCCGTGTACTGTTAAGATATATCCTTCATATCCTGGAGCTGCAGATCCGCTTCACTGGACTAATGGATTAGGTGTCACCATAGACATGGCAGTTCAGGAGGCTGCCTACACCATGCTGACTATCATGAGGTTTCACCATGGTTTGCTTCAGAACACAGAGTTCTGTTATGTTCCTGATTCTTTGGGAGGAGAGGATAGCTATCTTAGCACAGCCTACAATGATCATTCTCATAAGGACCCTAGGCTGCAGGTGACCGCTCAGATGTTGGAGAACAGGGATCGTGATGCATGTGCCCTTCACATGGAGATTTATGCTCCCATGCACGTCTTTGGACAGCCCTCACGCAGTTGGCACCTGTCGGCAGACAGGCTATGGAGATTTGGAGATGCTGACCCCATCGCAGACTCATCTGTCCGCACGCGTAAACTGGCCTGATGTTGGAGGCATCACCCCTCTTTGAGGACCGTTGTTGCCACCAACAAGGGGACCAAGGCCACATCCGTGTCCTTATGGTTTCCAGGGATCACAGGCTAGAGTGTTTCAAGATCCTCAGGTTCAGCTCCCGGGTCACGAGGGTAACCTATATGAGGCATTGTACGGCGATGCGTGAGTACATGGTTGTTAGTACTAGTATGGTAGTAGTCGTATCGCCACAGTCCTGTGTGTCTTGTGGGATATGACTGAGGTTGAGAGTTAAGTTCCGAAGGTGTAGATAGATAATGTATAGGAAGCTTGTTTTCCTCCGATGAGTTTTGTCATCTCTCTGTGGTTTGTATTTCAGCTTGGACTTGTACTGAACTATGTCATGGTATGCATGAATCATGGTGTTTATAGGGCAGTTCTTATTACCATGTTGTTTGGGTGTTTACCCTGCATGCCATGTTGTCCAGTACATTCCTTATCTCATGTCTTAGAGTTAATGTCCTCTATGTCTAAGTTGTGGGTTTGTTTTCCTAGGATGGTGGCAACTACAAATAACCCCGTGCCTGCCCCTGAGTAGGGGGAAGGAAGCCAGCCAAGGCAAGAGAACCTGCCACACGCGCCCTCTTTGGCAGAAGTAATGCTTGAAGCCGAACGGAACAAAAGGGAGACCAACAGGGTGGTGGAACGAATTGAATAGAACACAACGCGTGCTCCTCGCAATGATCACAATGACGGCGTGTCTCTCGATGATTTCGTCAAGCCGTGCCCACCTAAGTATCATCATTCGGTCGACCCACTCGACGTGGATGACTGGCTGACCAGCATGTCTCGCAAGATCCAAGCTACCAACGTATCCGAGGCCAATAAGGTGACCTTTGCTACTTACTTTCTGGAAGGACCCGCCAATCTGTGGTGGGAAAATTATGAGGCCATGCGTCCCGCAGGCCCTGCACCAATTTGGGTAGAATTCAGCGTGACATTTTGTACCTATCACATCCCAGAAGGGCTGATGGATCGCAAGATATAGAAATTATGTGCTTTCACCCAGGGCGGACTATCAATGGATGCATATAGCCATGAGTTGGGCAATCTTGCTCGCTACGCTCCGGAGGAAGTTTCAACTGATGCCAAAAAGCAAGCTAGGTTCCGCAAGGGACTTAGTCCTGAGCTCCGTAGAGATCTGCGCTTGCATGAGTGCACAACCTTCCAAGCTCTCGTCAACAGGGCTATCAATGCCGAGACTGGGCAGATTGACTACGAGGCAACCAGGAAGCACAACCGTGACTTCAGCCCTGCATCTGACTCGGGATCCAACAAACGCTGGGTGTGGGTGCCCAACGCAGCTCTGCTGCCAAGGTACATCGCGAGGCCATCCTTCCAGGCGCCTTGCCCAGCTCAGCCCAACCCTCCAGCCAGGCCATTTGGAGGTCCTTCTGCCAATGTTGCTCCCCGTGCCACCGTGGTCTACTACAAATGTGGGGAACCAGGACACTACTCCCGTGAGTGTCCTTAGAACAATGCTAAGCCGTCTGGACATGGGAAGCCGGGAAAAGCTTTCTATGTGAAGCCAACTCCTGCTCGTGGATGAGTGAATTATGTTTCTGCTGAGGAAGCTCTTGAGGATCCTAATGTTATCCAAGGTACGCTCCTGGTCAATAGTCATCCAGCATCTTTTTTATTTGATACTGGGGCATATCATTCTTTCATCTTAGAAAGTTATGCATAGTTGCATAACATGTCTTTTTGTGATATGCCTACTCCTTTAGTAGTTCAGACTCCTGGTTCAAAATGGCAAACTTCTAGGGTGAGCCATGATAATGAGATTCTTGTGGATAGGCTAGTCTTCCTAGCATCTTTGATAGCCCTCAAGTCTTCGGACATCAATATCATCTTAGGCATGGTCTATATGAAAGCCCACTATGCTAAGATCGATACTCATACTAGGAATGTTCAACTTGCACATCCATCAGGTGAGATAGTTAACGTCTCCACTCGAGCAGCCAAGCGCCAACTCTATTCCCTCAATGCTAGCCCTCTTCCAGAATTAGAAGGTATTCCGGTAGTCCATGACTTTCCTGATGTCTTTCAAGAAGAACTGTCAGGAATTCCACCTGTCAGAGATGTTGAGTTTGTGATAGAGCTCATCCCAGGGACTGTCCCAATAGCCAGAAGACCATGTAAGATGGCACCCTTAGAGCTAGCTGAACTTAAAATTAACCTCGATGAGACTTTGAAGAAAGGTTTCATCCGTCCTAGTTCTTCTCGTTGGGCTTGTCCCATCCTCTTCGTCAATAACAAGGATGGATCGGATCGGTTCGTTGTGGATTATCGGCTAGTGAATCTGGTCACCATAAAGACAAGTATCCGCTCCCCAGGATCAACGATTTGTATGACCAACTTGCTGGATCCTCTGTCTTTCCCAAAATGGATTTGAGGTTGGGATACCATCAAATCATAATTAGAAATGGGGACATTCCAAAAACGGCTTTTGTTACTCGTTATGGCCAATACGAGTACACCGTCATGTCCTTCGGTTTAGCCAATGCCCCAGCCACCTTCTCTCGCTTGATGAATTCGATCTTCACGGAGTATTTGGATAAATTCGTCGTGGTTTACCTCAACAATATACTCATCTACTCGAAGAACAAATATGAACATGCCGAGCATCTAAGGCTGGTGTTGATGAAACTTCGAGAGCATCGTCTGTATGCAAAATTCTCCTAGTGTGAATTTTGGTTGCTAGAAGTGACCTATCTGGACCACATGATCTCTGGTAAAGGTATTGTTGTCAATTCCGAGAGAGTTTAGGCCATCCTTGATTGGACTCAACCCGAATCGGTTAAGCAAGTTTAGAGTTTCCTTGGCTTAGTGAGCTATTGTCGCCGCTTTGTCGAGAACTTCTCCAAGGTTGTGAAACCTCTGACTGAACTCCTCAAGAAAGATAAAAAGTTCGAGTGGACTCCACAATGCGAGCACAGTTTTTAGGAGTTGAAAAGACGACTAACCTCTGATCCCGTTCTGTTGCCACCAGATTTCTCTAAGGACTTTGTTATCTGCTGCGACACCTCGCGACAAAGATTAGGTTGCATTCTCATGCAAGATCGTCATGTGATTGCATACGCATCTCGACAGTTGCGTCCACATCAGGATAATTATCCAAAACATGATCTTGAGCTTGCAGCTGTGGTCCATGCATTGAAAACCTGGCGACATTACCTTCTGGGTAATCATTGCGAAATTTACACTGATCACCAAAGTCTGGAATATATTTTCAGCCAGCCGGATTTGAATCTTAGGCAAAGACGATGGGTTGAGTTGATTACAGATTACGACTTAGGGATAACTTACACCCTGGGGAAAGCCAATGTCATGGCTGATGCACTAAGTCGTAAGTCTTATTGTAACAATCTGATGTTGCAACAAGGTCAACCACTTCTCTATGAGGAATTTTGGAAGTTAAACCTTCACATTGTTCCTCAAGGATTCCTTTCCAACCTGGTGGCGAAACATACTCTTACGGATCAAATCATAGAAGCCCAGAAGCATGATGCCGGGATATCTCGGATCAAGAAAAACATTAAGAAGGGTAATGTTAGTTGCTTCTCAGAAGATGATCGGGGTGTTGTCTTGTTTGAGAACCGCTTGGTGATCCTAAAGAAGCAACATCTGTGACAGTTGATCCTCAAGGAGGCTCATGATTCTCCTCTCACAATTCATCCGGGTAGTACCAGTATGTATCAGGACCTATGCCAGAGTTTCTGGTGGACTAGGCTGAAGACAGAAATTACTCAGTTCGTTGCTAACTGCGATGTTTGTCGTCGCGTAAAGGCAGAACATCAAAGGCCTGCTGGCACCCTTCAATCTTTAGCTATTCCTGGATGGAAAAGTGATAATGTCGGTACAGATTTTATTACCGGATTTCCCATGACTAAGAGAGGGAATAATGCTATCTTTCTGGTCATCGACCGCCTTTCCAAAGTGGCTCATTTTCTTCCTGTATGGGAGAGTATAACTGCTAGCCATCTGGCGGAGTCATATGCTTCTCGACCAGTTTCTCTTCATGGTGTTCCATTGGAGATTAAGTCAGACCGCGGAAGTATCTTTACTTCCTGATTTTGGGAAAGTTTTCAAACCGCTATGGCGACTCATCTATCCTTTAGCACCGCTTTCCACCCGCAATCAAGTGGTCAAGTTGAGCAAGTCAAACAAATCCTCGAAGACATGCTCCGAGCTTGTGTTATATCCTTCGGTATGAATTGGGAGTGTCTTCCATTTGCTGAATTTGCTTATAACAATAGTTATCAATCAAGCTTGGGTAAAGCCCCTTTTGAAGTTCTCTATGGATGAAGGTGTCGAACACCTCTTAACTGGTCAGAAACCGAAGAGAGGCAACTCTTTGGCCTGGATATGATCCAGGATGCAGAGGAGCACGTTCGCATTATTCTTGAAAAGTTGAAAACAGCCCAATCTCGTCAAAACAGCCAATATGATCGCCATCATAAGGCTGTGACCTATGAAGTTGATGAGAAGACTTACCTTTGGGTTACACCTCTGAAGGGTACCCATCGATTCGATATCAAGGGAAAGTTGGCTCCTTGTTACATTGGACCTTTTCACCTTCTTGCTAAACGAGTAGAGGTTGCCTACCAATTGGAACTTTCGCCGCATCTTTCCAAGGTTCATGATGTCTTCCACGTCTCGCAACTCAGGCGTTGCTTCTCGGACCCTGTCCGTGAAATGGGCCATGAAGCGTTTGATCTCCAAGATAACCTTACATATCGAGAATACCCTGTTTGTATTCTTGATCAAGCTGAGTGTACCACTCGGCGTCAAAACATCAAGTTTCTCAAGGTTCAGTGGTCACACCATTCTAAAAAGGAGGCCACATGGGAAAGAGTAGATCGTCTTCGACTAGAGTACCCCGCGCTCTTCCCGACGGCTTCAAAATCTCGGGACGAGATTCTTTTGAGTGGGGGTGAGCAGTCATATCCCTAGATAGATGTCATAGGACAGCATGTGAGGGCATCATATTTCATTTTTGTATCAACATGAAGTGGGGATTAAAAGAAACCCCAAACCCTCATTTGAATCAAGCCAATTCAAAGCATATGAAAAACCAACTAATTCAAAATGGTCATCTCAAATGTCCCCTATGTCTGATAAATACGGACATGAATATATCAGGGGCCATCTTAAATATTTGAACATTTATAGAAATTTAATATAAATAACAAAGATGCTGAAAATGCCAAATAAAGCATTATCATTATTTTAGATTTCAAAATATCCTGAAACTTTTTATAGAAGTTTGAAATGTTCAAACTTAATTATATAAAATATTTGGAATATTTTGTAATAGCATTTGTACCTGAAAAACAAATAAAAAAGGAAGAAGCCCAGGGGGAGCCGGCCCAACTGGCCCGTGTCAGTCATCCCTGTCCTCTCGCCAGGAGGACAGGGGCACGCGCTCGACGCGCGTGGGCACGCGCCCGGCCAGCTCCTCCCTGCCTGGCTGCTACCTGGAGGGCTCCGAGAGCGCCAGCGCGAGGCCTCTCGTTGTGGCCCTCTTCTCCTCCCCTCCTCCCCTGCGCGCTCTCTCTCGCGCACTCTCTCTTCCCCCTCTGCTCGCCATGGCCGATGGTGCCGAAGCCTCGTCGCCGTAGTTCCAGCCACCCCCGTACCCTCTCGAGACCGGCAAAAGCTCCACCGTGACCACCCTCGTCATCCTAGTGGACCTATTAGCCGCCGGGAGCCCCTCTACGCCGAGGCTGCCATCGTCTTCAAGCTCCGGCTCCGGCGCTCCTCTTTGGCGATTCGCGGCCGTCTGTGCCTCCCCAAGCTCGTTGTCTTCCTCAACCAACTCGCGGTGAGGCTGAGCGTCGATCCACCTATCCTTCTGGCCTGCCCCTCGTTGTCGATGTCATCCCCTTGCTGCCCGAAACCCACCGCCGCTTGGCTCGTCGCCGGCCGCAGCTCCGGTGACCCTCAAGCCCCCTTTGTCTCTCCTTTGGATGCGTGCGTGCGCGGCCTACCCTCCGGTGACCTCCGCGCACTAAATGGCCGCCGGAAGAGCAAGTCCGGCGAGTCGCCGCTGCACCCTTTGGTCATCGTCGGCTGGCCTCCGGCGGGGTGACGTGGCAGGGCCATCAGGGGCTAATCCCCTGCTAACCAGCCCCCCCAGCCGCTGACACTAGGCCCTAGCTACGGGTCAAACCCCGGTCAGCGTGGGGATTAGCCCTGTCTCACTGACGTGCGGGCCCCGCACGTCAGGTTTGACCTGGCCTGGTCAGCCGACCTGCTGATGTCACAGTGACGTTAGGCTCATGCTCTAATTCAATTTCTAGTTTTAAAATAATTTTAGAAAATGTTTAAAAGTTCAAAAATTCATATAAATTGATCTGTAAATCAGATGAAAATAATTTATATATGAAAATTTATCAGAAAAATCCAATGAATCTAATGGTTCTATTACCATGCATGTTAGAGCAACCTATGTAGATGAACATTGACATTTACTAATAGGTTAATTATGAGATATGAAATGAAGAACAACTTTGAACCTATATTCAAACTCACTGCAAATTAACTTGGACAATAGTTGCATTAGCTCATCCATACATGTTGCTATGTCATTATCATGCATTATATTGTTGCACTTGCGTGTATTGATTGCTATTTATCTGAATTGCGGTAGGCCCTGCATCTGAGGATACCTCCGAGTATTCCAACGAAGGAGAAAACCTCCCCGCTTCCCAGCAAGGCAAGCAACCCTATTGATCATTTCGATAATATCCCACTATCTTGCTCCTGCTCTTGTTTATTGCATTAGGACGAACATTCTCTTGTCTGTCATACACGATAGATGGACCTATTCTTTTGCATGACCTATCATTGTCACAGTAAATAGCTAAACCTTGCAACCTAGCATAACTGGCAGATGCTTGTGTCATGATGTTCTTAGCTTAGTTTGCCTGCTATGCTTGTTATGCTTAGAGTTGTGTTAGGTCTGATTCATCTGGGTGATGAACTGGAGTGAAACACTGTTGTTCTGATGTGATGAGCTAATGATGAACCCGATTTGGTAAAGGTAGTGATGAGAGGCTATGTAGGAGTACATAGCAGGTCGTCTCATTGGGACCATTCTTAGGAATTGAGTTCCGTGTTTGTGATCCAAGATTAGTTACTACCACACATTGAGTTCCGGTAACTCGACTCCTCTCGACTTATCAGTCGCTTAGTCCTTGGTCCAGAAGTTGCAAGTAGTTTCTGGTGTTTGTAGTTTGCTGGAGGCCGTGCATAGCGCTGACCCTAGGGGTGGGTTACGACACGGTAGGCAGTAGTATAGTGTACCAAGAGTCACCCGGATGGTGGGCTTGGGAACCCTACACACATCGTTTGGGGCTGTAGCGGAAACTTTGGCCGGACTTCCGTGCGGGTTCAGTCTCAAATAGGCGATAGCATGGACTAGAGGTCTTATGTGATTGACGGTCGTGGCCGACTCCCTCGTTGGGCTTCCGATTGAAGGTTGCCGAGGTGCATGGTTTTATGAGCACAGAATGATAAGTGGCGAGAGCGTGTGTGAACAAGTACACCCCTACAGGGTATAAAACTATTCGAATTGCCGCGTTCTTGGATATGGACTACTTGGAGAACTTATGATGTTCATAGATAATCAAATGGATACTCATAAAAATATCACGACAAGTGTGAGTACCGTGGATGGCACTCTCCCGAGAGAGGGAAGTGAATCCATGGTGTGTATTGTTATGGAGTTAGTGGACTCGTGTGCGATATCTAAAATCTAAAAAAGAGTTAAAATTGTGTAGCGTAGGTTAGCCATGAGTCAAAGCTGGCATTGCTGCATAAACTCCACCACTCCCCTTGTTGATACATGAGCATGAATAGTATAGGTCTGCTTTAAAGAGTTGATGAGTAGTTTGTACTCATGTTTGCTTAATAAATGTTGCAGATGAGACTCAGGACCCATCAGGTGGGGTCTATCTAGATGTCGATGATGCCGAATAGCTGGTGTCCCAGCTATGACCTTATGCCCTGTGGCGGGCTGTAGATAGTTAGGCCATGTGCCTTTTTACCCTTTCATATGTTTTTACTCAGATAGCTTTATGCTTCTGCTTGGTTTCTATGAACTTGTGTGTATGATTTGAGTGTCGGGTCATGTGAACTTTTCTATAAGCACATATTATGCAAGGCTCTTCTGAGCCTCTTAAATAAAAGTTGTCTTTTTGTATGGTTATGTTGTGATGCCATAGTTGTATCTATGCATATCAGGCATGTCGTGCGTACATGTGACGTGCAACGGTATGTATGGGATCTGACACCTAGTTGTGTGCCTTTAGTAGTACTCTTTACGGGAAACTACCTCTTTGTGCTTCCACCGAGCCATGGTAGCTTGCTACTGCTCCGGACACATTGATTGACCGACATGTGTCCTTCTTTGCTGCTATGTCTGTCCCTTCGGGGAAATGTCTTGAAGTGTAATGGAGTCCCTGTAGCCTTCTACGACTCATCTACGTGCAGGGATGACAATTATGCCCCATGGCGTAATGGAGTTCTTCTAGCCTGCTATGACTTGTCTATACACGCTTGAGGCCGACACCTGCATTGCTGGGTTACGTATGCCTATTTCCGTATGGATGAGCCACTCGGGTTCTATGTCTAGTCATGTCGGCCCGGGTTCTCTGTCGTTTGATTGCGAGCGACATGTTCACATACATGAGCCAAAAGACGCAAACGGTCCCGGCTATGGTAAGGCTGCAGCCGTGGAGCTTACCATGCGTGAGGCCACAAAATGATGTGATATGTTACAGTCTAGATTCATATGACTTAGGATCAGGGTCTCGACAAGACTTCTTCCCCTCATGACCTGGGTTCCCACGAGTTGTTGGAGCCATCCTGAAGACGGATAGAATCATTAGCAAACCATTTACAAGGACGATAGCAATAAGCTAAATCAACGACTTGAAAGAAATTGCAACTACTCTCGTCACATGCATTCGAACTAAAATTTAGTAAGAACACATGCTTCAGGTTCGGAATAACATCAATAGATCTTGAAGCCACTTGCAATAACACAAAAATATTGAGCTAAGGTTGCTCCGAACAAATGTATAGACCCTCATACATCTGAAGAAGATGATCCTAGGTAGCTACTTGAATTCCCACCTAAGAACTTCTGAAATCTTTGGTCATGCAATCGGGTGTTGGGGATACAGGGAGGCAAAATATCTCACACAACTAACAAGCCTGACACTACATTGTACCCATCCTTCAACACATAACGAAGAAAACCTAGGAAATCATGTACCTCAGACCTTCGAAAAACACCCCATATACTAGCTATGGCAATAAATCTTATCGCACTGCCTAGTACTGGGTGGTGCCAAATTATTCTCACCACAAAGAGTATAGAAGCGTTTTTACATTGGCGACCTCTGGTATTCTGGAACTGCAATGATACAAATGTGACGGCAACTCCTCAGAGCTCAACTCCCTGGGACACTGCCACAATCCCTAAATCTCAAGAGGCACCAAGAACAATGTTCTCGTCACAAAGATATCAGAACGACCCCAACAATACCGGTGTGATCCTAAAAAACATTTGAGCGAGAAGAGGAGTAGAATTAAAAATTCCTAAGTCGAATGCCTCAACAGAGTATAGAAGAGGAGTAAAAGAAACCTACTCTCCTATATAACTAGACTCAAAATAGTTTTTACTAGACTCGACTCGGCCAAGTTCGATCAAGCAAGGGGCTCCTATGGTCTGTATGGCTGCGAATACCAACTTGTAACACCCAAGATGCGCTCCTATCCTTATTTTGGCACGGGGCCTCGACAGGGATAGAGGCGCATCTCGTCGTTTCGCAAGTGCAGTAAACATCGCATACATGTATGAAGAGATGATTATATGAGTTGGCTTACACTCACCACAAGCTACCTTACAAGTTCACACAAATTATTTATACATCATCCAGAAAGCAGGGTCCGTCCACGGACGAAATCAAACGCTAAAACAAACAATGTAAAACTGCCTTGCTATCCTAGGATCACCACCAAGGAACTCCCTACTCGTCGGGATAGGTAACGTACATACACCTACTCTCTTCATCGTACTCCCACTGGAGCTGGGTCACATCTTCTAGCACGTTCTCATCAATACCTGTACCAGTACTTGTATTGTTGTAATCTGTGAGCCACAGGGGACTCAGCAATTTCACAACCCGGGTACCGAAGCTATGTAAGCTTTTGGGTGAGGAAGGGTAAGTGTTGAGGTTGCATCAAGCACTAAGCATGTATTTGGTGTCTATCTTACGGGAACATGAATGTAAATATGGTGGTCTACGAAAGACGTTCATGAACTAGCTTGATCACGAAGTGATCCTGAACACGTACTTATGTCAGACATAACCCCACCATGTTCTCTCTCAGTTCATGTTCATGAGCAGAGACAGTCATGGATACGCACACTGTTGGTGTATTTTTTTGAGTTTACTTCAAGTTAACTATAACCGGGTGTTAAAAAAATCTCGAAGTTGCCACATAACCGCGGGCACAGCTTTCTGAAAGATTTAACCCTACAGGGGTGCTCCAACTAATCCATCACAAATTAACCACACGCCGCGAGAATAAACTTGACCACGAATCTTGTGATCATCCTAGGCAATTCCACTGGAAAACTGCAACCTCGAGATAGCCTGAAGAAAAACCGTAATTCCTCGCGCAAGACATTCGAGAAAGGTAAAACAAGTCCAGCAAGACCGCCCGACATGTCGACGAACCCGATGAGACCCGCATATCTAGTTCTCAGGACACGATGGATGAGGGATGGTTACCACGTCAATCACCGAGTTGCCTCGGGCAGTGTTAATAAGCTTCTCTGGGTTGGACCAACACTCATAAGGAGCACTGGCCCGGGTTGTTGATTAATTATCCACGGGGTTGCAAAGCCCTATGCATTTTTATTAGGTTGTTAAGCAAATGTAATACCAAAGTTGGGTCTTGCCATACAAGCTTTAATCTCAAGAGAATAATCAAGGGGGTCCTCATAACAACCCCGAGCATGTTAGGAGGGCAAAATATGGAACATAAAACTGGTAACAAGTAACTATGGCAGCAAAAGTGGAACGAAACACCGAGCAAAAGGCCAAGCCTTCCACCTTTACCAAGATATATAAGTGCATTAAATTAAATAGAAATAATATTGTGATATCTCTAGATATCCATGTTGTCACATGGAAACAACCTGCACCAGCAGCTAAGAATGCTATAAGAGGGGTTGAGAAGCGATAACTTAGCCAACAAGGTTTGCTAGGTACTCGAGGGGTTAGAGGCTTTCATGGGAATGTAGGAGGCTTGACATGTAAGCGGTAGGTAACGACGTGTAACGATAAGAGCGAGACATCTAGCAAAGGAAAATAATGTCAGGATCTGGGTACGATCATCTTGCCTGTTGGTTCTTTAGAGGGACAAATAGATGGGTCCTCGTAGTTGTACTCTCCTAGATCCACATACTCAGGTTCAACACTCATGTCTACCCAAAGAGAAACAACACCAAATAAACATTCAACCAAGGTGCAATGCACAAACAAGATGATGCATGATCCATTTGAAGTATTTAACATGGCAACCCTAAGCTAGTCATGTTTCTCATGCGATTGTTAAGTTATTAGAATTCTGGACAGAACCTCATGTTTAGTTGTTTGAACATGCATGATCATGGAAAATATGGATGTCTCATGCAAAATTGATGCAAATGCATATGAAGAATGTCGCAAACGGAGTAACGTAGCTCACGGGACGCTCATGGCAAGGTACGAAGACAAAACACAAGACAATGAAGGCCATGGACTATTCCTTGGTATTCGAAGGATGCCACTTTAGGATAAGAAAATCTATCCATAATGGAGCCAAAGATGCAAAACTATGGACCATAGCTCCCACAAGTCACAAAATAAACCCATACACATTTTGCCCAAAAAAGCAACAAAGCAACTTGCACATCACTTATCTAGAGCTACATGATGTTCCCAACCACAAACAAAGTATGTATAGAAACTACATAACATGCTTAACAAATCACCCAACTACACAAACTTGAAAGGAAGCAAGGATTACTATAAATGAAGCTCACAAGATGGCATGGTGAAACAGATTCTAGGGACTTTGTGAAAATTCCACTTTCCTAGAATCTGAGTTAACCTAATAGCAATTTGACAGCAGAAAATAATGATGCTAGAGACCACCTCATGGCATGAAAATGAACAGGATTGTAGACGACAACATCTACTACAAAATACTAGCACCGAGCTTGAGCTAAAACTCAAAAGAACACTTGGTAGCATCCACTAAACATGGCACAAAAATAACTACTGCATCTTAGACTTAGACAAAATTTCACCAAGAGAATAACAGCAGTTTATTTCAACATGTCATCTTTGAAAGAATATAACTAGAAGAAGAATCAATCATATGTACAAGTAATTACACCACATGACAAAGGGTGGCAATCACAACATTTCATGGCATTGGACCAACTCCAAACAATCACTACAACCATGGGTATCAACTTCTAAACATCACAAGCAACATAAAAGCTACAACACTTAGCAAAACTTGCGACATGAACTAGTGTTATTTTCTAAGCATGTTAAGAACAAAGAAACCAACTCATCCACAAGTTTATCATGCCAAGAAAAATACCAGGCCTAGTACCCATAAAACACTAGCATATTCATGTTGACAAGTTCATCATAGCATGCATGGATTAAATCATACAAAAATGACAAAATGGCATGTTGGAACAAAAATGACATTCTGCAAACTTGCTCAAATGACAAAACCAATGACACCACTAGATTCCTTGGGAAATTCTACCCCAAAATCATATATCATACTCATATGTTCATGTCAATAAATTCCCTTTAGCTCAATTAAAAAAACACATGCACTTATAAGTGCAAACTTGCCCTAAATGGCCACTGCCAAAAATGGACCAGTCAAGATCTGGACATCTCCAGAAATGGAATATTTTCTAAATCAGAGGGAAAGAGCAGAATGATAAAAAAAGAAAAAGGAGGGGGTCCCACCTGGCAGTGAGCCAGGGCCCCCTATGAGTATGGCAAGTGGGGCCAGGGCACACTTGTCTTACACACACACATGCAGGCACACAAACAGCCACACGGGATCACACACAGGGACACAGAGATACACAAAGTACATGCACAACGCCACAAAAAAAATAAAAGAGCAGGGGGTTCGATCCCTGGACCACTCGGTCCTCCCATGAGTCGCATCCACTGCGCTATGGAGGGGGTTACGACAAAATAGGGGGCTTTCTCCTTTTGATCTCTCAAGCTCCTACCTTCCTCTACTTTGCAGCAGAGAGGCAACGACGGTGACGACGAGCCACACAAGACAACAGCGGCAGATTTTGGCAAGGAGAACCACCAGTGGGGCTTGCGGATGCTACGCCGATCCATCTCCAAAGCTAGCACGGAGGATCAGGGGCTGCATGCAGGTGCAAGGAGCTTGATGCTCTAGCCATCGTGAGCTCGAATCAACAACGGTGGATCTACGACAAGGTACGCGGTGAGAGAGGGCTTTGAGAGGATGATGGCTTGCTCACCCTAGCGTCCCAAGGACGAGAAGACGAGGGAGGCGGAGAAGAACGTGCGGTTAGGGACGAGCTCGGATGTAGAGACACGCACTCGGAGCGCGACAGAGACGACGATGATGCCGTCGACGTGGGTGGCTCCCTCCAAGTCCTAGCACCAGGAAAAAGACGTGGGCACTGCCAGGATCCCTTGCGGCATCTTGATCGGGCCGAAGGGTGTCACCGAAGGCGAGGACGACTGCAAGGAAAAGCGGTGCCCCTCTTCTCTACTTCTGCACCTCTGAACCTCTAAATCTCGGGGCTACAGGAAGGAAAAATGCGAGGGGAAGAACGTGGTGGTGGCAAGGAATAAAAGGGGGAAACCCTAGGGGGATACGCACGCCGATGGGAATAAGTAGGTTGGGGTCTGATGACGACCTCGACGTCCATGAACAGGATGCTCTAGCTGCTCTCTCGCGCACTAACGGAGCAAGGGGAACAGAGCAGGTGGCTGTGTGCACAGCTGGGCCGTGGGAGCGCCTGCTTGTTGAGCCAGGAGGAGGCCCACCTTCCTCCTCTCCCTCTCTCTCAATAGAAACAAAACTATTTGTTTTAATAATAACATAGAGAAACCAAATAAATAAAACAAAGGTCAGAGAGAGAAGTTAAAAGAAAAGAATACATTTTTGGGTTCACTAAAATGCAAGCAATTTAATAAAAATATTTGGGCATTTTTTGAAGTAAGCAAATATTTTACCAAAATTTATTAGCTAGGCACTGTTGCGAAAATATTTAGAAGGAAAAAACTTCAACCATGGCAGAGGATTATTTAATAAATCCTAGAAGATTATTTAGAAGATGTTCAACAATTATAAAGAGAGAAAACATCAAGAAAAAATTCACATAAGGAATATTGAAGGGGAGTGAAAAGGTGATGGTTTGAAATGGGAGGGATTGAGAAACACTTCTGACAAGCAACACATGCACTCACCCCACAACATAAACACTCACATCATCACTACATCCACAAGGCAACATGGCAAGAACATATTATGCATATATATGATGATCACGACGCATGATGCATGATGCATGAAATGACAATGACTAGAAGAACTCAAACTCATGATGTCATTACAAATATGAGGTCACACATGAGGAACATTACAAATATGGCAAGGGATGCATTTGCCCTGTTATAGATTTCCCCTCCGGAACGGAAAGTTCCCCGTCAAAACAGCTCCGCTGGAGCCCTAGATTGGTTCTACCCAAGTTCCACCTTTAGACGGTGGCTCTTCGTCCCGAAAGCTCTCTCTTGATTTCTTTTCCAGGTCAAAACCCTTCATATAGCAGAAGATTGGCACCGGAGGCCTACCGAGGGGCCCACAAGCGACAAGGGCGTGACCAGGGGGGTAGGCCGCACCTAGCAGGCTTGTGAACTCCTGGTGGGTCCCCTCTGGTATTTGTTTCATGCAATATTTTTTATATATTCCAAAACAATTCTCTGTCACTTTTGAGGACTTTTGAAGTTGTGCAAAATAGGTCTCTCAGATTTTCTCCTTTACTAATCCAGAATTTTAGCTGTCGGCATCCTCCCTCTTCATGTAACCTTGTAAAATAAGAGAGAGAATGCATACGTATTATACCATAATGTGTAGTAATATCCCATAATGAAATAAATATCAATAAAAAAAGCATGATGGAAAATGGACGTATCAGTCCCTGGAGTCGAAGGTGATGTCAGTCACTGGCCCCACCCTGCCCCACAGGGCCTCTAGTCATGGCTTAGCTGCGCCCACCTGGCAGAGAAGCTACATGACATGGCGCCCGAACATGGGCGCCCACGATCCGCTAAGGATGCAGGTGACCACGCGAGGCCTAGGGGCCACGAAACGCACGACAAACCAACCGCAAGGCTCCTTACTCGCCTCGAGCAGCGCGGCCTGCATCGTTGCCAGCCCATGGCGAGCGCAGGGGGACAACACCATGGCGGGAGTGAGGGACGAAGTAGTGGTGCGGCCACCATGCCACATGATGGGTGGCACCAACGAGTCCTACTGCTCGCGAGCAGCCTGGTCAGTGGCAGCATTGGCTGTACGATAGATGGAGCGGCACAGGACGCTCCGGTCCACGGGTGTCATCTGTGTGACGTGAGTAGCTTGTCACTCGTCACGTGCTCGGCAGGCGTAGGCCTTGGGAGCGACGAAGCAGGGACGGAGTGGAACCGGAGGAAGATTCCGACACAACCCCTACCTGGCATACCAAATGTCAGAATCAGGGCTTTGTGGACGCAACAAGGTTCGAACTCTGGGGCGTGTACAAAGATCCCACCTAGCTCAAGGTCTCAAGCTCGTCACCCTACGGCCAAGCCTCGTCGAGTGTGGACGAGCGGCGAAGAAGACCAACACAGAGATTTACCTACATTCTGGCGACCTTGCGGTGTAAAACCCTACTCCTTCTTTTGGTGGATTGGCCTCACGAGGATGTTGAGATGGAACTAGTACAATGGTTGAGCGACCTCGTGAGGGCTCTTGGTGAGGATGAACTAGTCTTGTTAAACCTCCTCTCTATGGTGGAACATGGTCCCCTCTTTATAGTGGCCTCGGTCCTGTTCCCTTATCGCACACGCGGGAAGGGATTCCACAACAGCCAATTTTGAAAGGAGACAGGAGGTACATCCTATACTGACTCAAGGTGGTCTTCGCCTTCAAAGCTTCTATGCATAATGCATTGGTGGGCTCGATGATGACATCTGTCGTGTCGAACTCGTGGTCTTGGTATTGTTGCACTGGAAGGGAAACCTTTGGGGTATTCCTTGTGAACCCACGTTTGTCCTTGCCTCCTTCGCACAAAAGAGGAAATTGTCCTCTTCTGCGCCCTCTCGTGCCTACCTGGATTCAGTCGTCATGGCCCACGTCATTCCAACATCACGAGGTGGGGTACCTGCACAGAAATCTGCGCTCCTCCAGAGGCAGACTAGGGAGGCCACTCCTCTAGAGGTATTGGCGTTGTTCTCCTCACAAGGAAGGGGCTCTTGCGAAGACCATGACTTGGGGGGTGCTTGCCGCTAGGCCCTATCGGGCCGTCGAGGTGGGCATGCGCTGGGCCACAGGCAGGCATGTCTGGGTACCCCCGGTCCTAGAATGCTGACACGTGCACACATCACGATTCACTTGTCGGTATTATGGTTACAAACAACACGAAGACTGAGGAATGAATGATGATGGTGAGAAATATCATTGTACGAAGAGATCATAAGAGGTAGTGCAATTCCCATGACAATCTTAACTTAAAGGGGTTAATACTTCGAGGTAGAATAGAACAAAAGCTAGATTGGAATTTTAATCTGCAGAATACAATTGCTTTGACCCAATCCTAGGAATGGATGAGGTAGTGGCGTTTGTTTCTCCTAGGCATTCTGAAGTATTATGGCTTGACAAACCACAAGAATAATAGGTGTAAATGATACGAATGCACAACTACTCTTGACTATCCATTGATACATAAAGGTATGAATACAACTAAAGAGAAACAACTCAAGAGCACATGATTTTTCTGACTTGTAGATGCATAGATTGAATATGTCTAACAAAGTTCAACATGTTTCTTCCAGATAACCCATGCAGAAAGGTAGGGTTGGCAGGCTCACAACTATGGAATGGAGAACTCATGAAGAGCACTCTTGTTGTGATCTTCAGTTCACAAGGAACTTCTGCCATAACTTGTTCATGGTATTATAAGAATGATGTACCAAAAACCTTGAATACTATAACAAGGTTACTAATATCCAAAAGGAACGAGCAAATGCTATCAATACGAGTAAGTAGAATTATCATGGATTTGAGAACTGTCACACCCTGTGTTTGTATAACTTTGCTATGCTTGGTTTTACAAAATTTGGAACCAATTAAAACTTTTGAGTGCATATGCTTGTTTGCATTGTTGCTTGTTTGCTTGTTTGATTGATTGTGTATCCCACTCTTAGGTTCTACTCCTCTCTAAGATCATCTTCCTTGACCCAAAAATCTTGCCCAATGATCATACCATGTGTATAGTACCTAGAAATATTTTTATCCCAATTTATGTTAACCAAAAATAATTTATTCAAATTAGCTTTTAAAAAACCCGAACTTGAGGTTTGCACTACAAGTCCTCAAATTGGGTGGATCCTTTACACCCAATTATTTCTAAACCTAATATATATATATGACTTTCCAAAACCACCAAATATTAATTTGTAAAGATTATTTTCCTATTTTATTTAAAGGCTTTTTCTTAAGGCCAAAAATGGTCTTTTATAGGGAAAATTATTTAAATGCTTTAAAACTATTTGAGAAAATTTAGGGAAACTCAGTGGACTTATATTTTCCATATATGTGAGTTTCAACACATGGTCATGGGCAAAACCTCTCAAAACCCTTTCTGCTTAAATCAACCTTTTGAAATATTTCTATACGAAATATTCTCAATAAACTCCAAGAAAATTCTAGCAAATTACACATATTATATGTGTTTGTCTTGCAAAGTTTCATCTCAATCACTATTGATTTGACTCACTAAGTTGAGCCCACCACTTCATGACCATCAGCTAGTTTGCAGGCGAAGACAACCTTTGGACAGGGCGCGGATGTACTCCTGTCCCCCTTCAAAATTGGCCGTTGTGGGATTCCTTCCCGCCATCGAGATAAGGGAAGATGACCCGGACCGCCGCTATATATAGAGGTTAGGTCACGCTATAGAGGGGAGGAGATCCAATCCGACCCAAGACTTACATACCGAGCACACCACTGCAAGGCCGAGAGCCAGGAACTTACCTTGACGCCCCTCGCGAGGCTCAAGAACACTGTACTAGTTCATCCACCAAAACCTCCACGAGAGGCAATCCACCAAAGCAGGAGTAGGGTATTACGCTTCATAGCTGCCCAAACCTGGGTAAACTCTTGTGTTCATCTTCTTTCTCGTCATCTTCCGAGTTCGGTGCAGTGTCCATCGAGTAGCGAGCTAGGTTGAGTGAGGTCACGGGAAACCTTCTCTCATGCCCTTGTGTTTGAACCTTAAGGGTTTTGCCGAGCCCGAAATCGAACATTTGGCACGCCAGGTAGGGGGCGTTCGAAGACTTCCTCAAGCCAAGATCTTCTTCCACCTCGTCGCTTCGATGACTAACGCCCACCAAGCCCACGCCGAGCGCATCGCGGAGAACGCATCTATGAGCCGCACCGGCGCACCTTGGTCCCCTTCGCCTACGGTCAATGGTGTCACCGGCCCGGACGATCATGAACAACAAGACACCTCTTAGCCTCCCACCGCGCATCGCGAAGGCCGACCGCCACTCCACCGATCGTCCCAGGAACCGGGTCATCCACCCACATCCGACCAGGGCCAGCGAGCGGTTCAGGCGCCCTCGCCATGGCAAAGGAGCTTCTCTTCTGTCGTGCCGCCCCTCACCGCTATGACGACTCCCTCTAGCGCATCGTGCATCTCATCAACGTCGCGGGCGACACTTCGGCCCTCTCATACTCCCTCTGACCCCAGCCCTCTCTGGCGGACGAAGGGGCCCATGAAACGCTATCGCCTCCCTCGCAGCATGATGTCGACCCCGAGCCTAGGCATGAAGCGCATCCCCGTGGCTAGCCCCAGAGGCCATGAGTAAGGGCAGGAGATGAAGTGAGCTGCCAGGTGGTGCCACGACCGCGCGTTGACGCGCGCACTCCCCGTGCTACTGAATCAGTGTCACGACTGGGTACTGGTCGAGGCGGCCCCTCAGGAGCGTCAAGACCAAGCTCCATCCGCGCGCGCAGCAGCACCCATCAAGCCAGAGGGCTGCCTCGCCATCGCGCCAGAGCTCCATCCGACTATATGGCCCTTAAAGTTCAAGCCTGACCTTCCACCCCGTTATGACGGCACCATGGACCCTGTCGAGTTCTTGCAACTCTACTCGCTGAGTATACGGGCTACCGGCAGGGACAACAAGGTCATGGCATGCTGGTTCGCCATGGCGCACTAGGGTCGCGCACTCTCCTGGTTCCTCACCCCCAAGTAGTCTATCAACTCCTAGAAAGTCCTGCGCAAACGCTTCATCGCCAACTTCCAAGGCACCCGTGACCGTGCGCTCACCGTGAACGACCTGCGGCGTGTGAAGCAGAAGGATGGGTAAACATTACACAAGTATATTCAGCGCTTCACCGTCACGTGCCTCAAGATCCTGAAGGTGTTGGATGAGGCCATCATCTACGCCTTCACTGAACGCGTCATTGGCACAAAGATAAAGGAAGACCTCGGCATGAATGACAAGTTGTGCACCACTCTGGAGATGTTCAACCTGGCGAACATGTGTGCCAAGGCCGAGGAGGGTCGCCTGTCCCACTGTGAGCTTCTAGCAGAACCAGAAGAGAAGAAGACCAAGGCCAATGAGGTGAAGCATAAGGCCCCGGCGGTGCTTATGGTCGAGCCAGAGCCGAAGCGCGTTCGCGAGGAGGAGAACCTGCAGGGGGGAGGCCGACCTGCGTCTTCCATGGCACCAACAACCATGACACCGCGATTGCCAGGAGCTCAGGCTGGTCCGTGCAAAGCACTTAGGCCGCCACCCCAGACATGCAGATCGCGGCTTCGGACGCGGCAAAGGCCGTTGGGACAACACGGACCAATGCCAGGGTGGCGCGACCAGCCTCAGGAAGACCGCTAGCATGACCAACCTTGAGAGGATCGCTGGCGCGAGCAGCCTCGGGAGGATCGCTGGCGCGATGATCCTTCAGAGGGGTCATGGCGCGGCAAGTCTCGTGAGGTTCTCCCTCGTGAGGCTAGGCTGCCACCGCTACCGCCTCCACCCATAAGGAAGGAAGAAGATAGGCAGGACGACGGGGCTGGGGGCTTCTAGGAGCTCAAGGTTGTGGCCTGCATCCTAGGCGACGCTCAGGCCCTGACCTCCAACTGCATCTTCAAGCAGTTTTCACGGGAGGTGAACGCGGTGCTCCCGAAGCCCGAGGCCATGAGCCCCCTCAAGTGTTCCCAGACTGCCATCACCTTCGATTTGAGGGATCATCTCAGGTGCTCAGCCATGGCCGACAAGCTCGCCATGTTGTGCACCCCGACCGTCAGCAACGTCCTTGTCACGAAGACCCTCATCAACAACGGAGCCGGGCTCGACGTCCTCTCCATCGAGACCTTCGAAACGCTCCAAGACCCGTATGATGAACTCATGCCAACAAAGCCCTTCTTAGGAGTTACTGACGGCTCCACAGTGCCCATCAGGCAAGTGCGTCTGTCCGTCATCTTCGACGAGTGCAAGAAATACCGCACTGAGACCATCATCTTCGATGTTGCCCACATCCACCCCCCGCACAATGCCATCCCCGGATATCCGGCCCTCTCCAAGTTCATTGCAATGACCCATCATGGCTACAACGTCCTCAAGATGCGGGGGAGTGGCGACGTCATCACCATCACCTGCGACGAGAAGGACGCCATTTGCTCCCTAGACCATGCTTACCGCGTGGCTGTAGCCGAACACTCGGACGACGAGGAGGACGCCCTGCCACATGAAGACGAATGCAGGGCCAAGAAGCAGCTGACCCTCGCGGAGCACCAAGGGGATGGAACCTCCAAGGGGAAGGCCTCGTGCTCTACGTTCTGGGATGGGGCCACACCTCCCATCGCATAGGAAGGCGGGCTCAGCGCCACCCTCGGGACATGCACGGGGTTTTGCGCTCAGGAGGCACCCGGCATGGCCGATCAGACGAGGAAGGCATTCGGGCACAACCACAAGGCGCGTCCTAACGCGCGACTGCCAGAGCCAAGGGCACGGCGTGAGGCGCCAAGCTCACGAGAGTCAGTCATTGAGGCGATCAAGCTACTTTAGGAGGCACAGGCCGGACAAGTGAGGGACTGCCCCGCACCACCTATCACAGTCTCCATCATCGGCCCGGTCGATCGGCCGCACACTTGTGTCAACGCGCTTGCCATCGAAGGGGCCTTGTCCTGGAGCCGCTTTTGGTCAGCGCATGCCGACCACGGCTGGGCTTACCCGAACAACTACGTCCATGTTCCCTTTGGCTTGGCAAACGCCGGAGTCACGTTCCAGCATCTTGCCCGGGCCATCCTCGCGCCCTGATTGCCGAGACGAGATGAGGAGTTGGAGGAGATGGCCGGGCCAACCATGGGACCAGGGCCTAGGAAGATGACGGGCCCGTGAGGGCTGTGATCGTGGAGGCACAAGATCAGGCTAGAACAACAGCTTCGACTCTAAAGCGGCATTGCCGCTAGGTGACTTCTCATTTATCTGCGCCAGGTAAGCTTTTTTTTTCAAGGGCTCACATAGGGACGCGTCGTCCTCAGGCAGCCAGGGCTTACCCCTGAATCCGCTTTGTTTACTCGTATTCTAGTAGTTTTTCCATGCATGCAACCTGACTCCTAACGTTTCCCCTTTGTCGGCATGGCATCGTGCCGGCGTTCACGTTGTCACTCCCAAGCGGGCCCACCTTTGGGTGCCTCTTGAGAGGGCTGGCATGGCGACTGTACTTGCGTGCATCCCTACAGCATTGAGAAATCAAGTACTGAGATACGTTTGGGTAGGCTAGTCCCGTTCACTTCATCCGTTGGGGTCACTGGTGCTTGACCCTCCCATGGCCTTAGGTCAGGTGCTCGGCGTAGGCTACAATGAAGACTCCAAGACCACAAGTGGTGCCACCTGCAAGAAGACCCAGGCGCAACCCGCCTTGAGGTAGGGACCTCATGAGGCCAAAGCGCCCTCGTGAGCTCCCAGATACACCTCCCAGTTCTACCATGCCAGCCACGCGTATGAACTCAATGGGCTGTACACGCGCGGAGGCGTCCGAGGATGAGAAGGGGTTCCATCCCACGCAATGTGGCAGCCACAGATTCGTGTTGGCGGAGAAGTCAACACTGCCCACCAATGGCTATGCTCACGCAATGTGAAAGCCTTACACCCATTGCTGGTGGAGAAGTCAACACTGCCCACCAATGGCTATGCTAACGCAATGTGAAAGCCTTACACCCAGTGTTGGGGATAAACAACTGAGGGCGCCCTATCGACTGCATCCAACCGCAGGAAGGCCCTACTATGGACACTATGGACACTATGGACACCCTTCGGAAAGGTATGGGAGCCGGTCATACGTCAAGGGGGACCCCTGAGCATTGTGACTTAGGAGCCTCACTGGCTCCGTAGCCCCTTGCTCCACGGGGCCGTCCTTGGTGATCCATTTGGCTCCGGTGGTGGTTCAGGTATGCGTGAGGCCGGGCCGTACTGACGCAGAGCTCAATGAGCTCAAGCTCAAGACATTAGGGAGGACGCTAGAGCTCGTACGTCAAGGGGGACTCCTGAGCATCGTGACTCAGGAACTACACTGGTTCTGTAGCCCCTCTATCCATGGGGCCATGTTTGGTTATACGGTTGGCTCCGGCGATGGTTGAGATAAGTGCTGGGCCGGGCCCTGCCGATGCAGAGCACAAGGTCTTCGAAGTTCCGAAATTAAACCTATCTTCGCCATGTTCCCTACATGAGGGCTACTCGTACATCAAGGGGGACCCCTGAGCATCGCAACTCAAGGGCCTCACTGGTTCCGTAGCCCCTCGCTCCATGGGTCGTCCTTGGTGATCCGTTCGGCTCTGGCAGTGGTTGAGGTATGCGCGGGGCCGGGCCCTACCGACGCAGAGCGACACAGGTGGCAAGAAGGAGACAGGGCCAAGCGGGCAGCTATGCAATTCAATAATTATTACAAGCATTAAAAGTCCTCACAAGAACAATGAGTTTAATGCCTCCAAGAGGCATGTCGGATGATGCCAAAGAGGAACATGAAGAGGAATCAGGAGGAGGAGTTGCCGCTGCTCGCCCCGCCCGCAGAAATCTCATCATCGACATCGCCGGCATCGTCCTCCTCACCGCTAACTTTTGTAGTTTTAGGGGACGGTTGAATGGTGACGCGGGTGAACCTCTTAACCAGCTTCTGCACGGCGGCCTTCAGTGCTTCCGCGGTGCTGCTGCGAACCCCGGGGCGACCGCATGGATAAAGGAGTCGAAGTCGAACCCTGGCTTGCGGAGGTGAAGATGACTCAAGACGCATGTCGCGGCCTCAAAAAAGATGCTCCCAGGAGCCACCAGGGGTTCCTTAAACCCTACCCGACAGAGAGAACGGAGCGCCCGGTTAAGCCGGAGCTCGATCGGGGGAAGGGTGCTAAGCTCCGCAGCCTTCCTCCCCTTGACCTCGGCTAAGGCCTTCTCCACGGCCTCAAGCTGGACCTTCTCCTAGGCGGCCTCCGCCTCCCACACGTCCAGGCCCCTTGCACTATGGCACCATCGGCTGACACACCCTGTGTTTGTAGCACATTGATATGTTTGGTCTTATAAAATTTGGGGCCAACTAAAACTTTTTCTAAGTGTATGTGCTTGTTTGAATTGATGTTTGCTTGCTTGTTGATTGTGTTATATGCCACTCCTATATTCCATTCCACTTCATATTCATCTTCCTTGTCCCAAACCTCTTGCCCAATGATCATGCCATTTGAATAGTGCCCAAAAACTATTTTATCAATTTTTTGTTTTAACCACAAATGATTTATTCAAATTAGGTTTTCAAAACCCCTGAAATGAGGTTTGCACTACAAGTCCTCAAATTGGGTGGATTCTTCTGCCCAAAAGACCTTATTTCAAACCTACTATATATAAGACTTTCCAAAACCACGAAATATTATTTTTAAAGATTATTCTTATATTTTATTTAAAGCCTTTTTCTAAGGTCAGAAATGGTTTTATAGGGAAAAATTATTTAAATGCTTTGAAAATATTTGAGAAAATTTAGGGAAAGTCAGTGGACATATATTTTCCATATATGTGAGTTTCAAATCATGGGCAAAAGCCCTCAAAACCCTTTCTGTTTAAATCAAACATTTGAAATATTTCTATAAGAAATATTCTCAGTAAATTCTAGGAAAATTCTAGCAAGTCAACACTATCATAAGTGTTGATCTTGAAAATTTTCATCTCTATCCAAGTTTTTTTGCTTCATCAAACCATCCCAAAACCCACTCTGTCCAGATTCAAATTTGAGCAACTTTACATTGTGAAGTGCCTCCCCGTGACCCCAAACTTTGTGGGCATGCTCCAATGACCAAATAGTGATGCTACCCTAAGTGGTGCATCAAGGGTTAAAGCCTAGCATCACTATATCTATAGAAACCTGATTCTATTAATTTTTAGGGTTTACCAAGTTTCCATTGTCAACTTATTCCCCTTGAGCTCAAACTTGGTAAATCATCTCATTTTTACCTAGCATTTGAGCCTAGTAAATATCTCAGTAAGTTGGTAGAATCTTCTTGCCCAAAACCTTATCAAACACCTTCTGGACTATTCTTAAAGCCACCATTTCCACCCCTTACTCTTTTACTCTTGCCCCCAACTTTTTACCATAGCCTCTGGTAAGTACCTTGCACCTCCAGTAATTGTCCCTGGCCAAGGCTCCTTAGGTAAGTGCGGTAAATTCCTCATTTCACCCCCTGGACAAGAGTTTTTGCTCTCTCCCTCTCAACTTTTCTTCTCTCATAAGGCATCCCAGGGCATCCAATGCCATATCCACCTATTTTTCTCCCCCTAGAGCCTGTGGACGCAAGTGGCCGCGCCCAAAACGCCAATGGCATGCCATGGCATGCAATTTGGGCGCTCCGGAGCACGCTATAGTGCACTCCCGCACTGTAGCTGCCCCCCCATCCCGATGCCCCGACCGCCTCGGGCAGGAGAACACGCCACTGAGCCGCCTCGACGTCCGCACCTCCCTGCCAGTCGTCTCCCCCTCCTCTCTCCCTCTCCAACGGCCTCCCCGCAAGCGTGACATGGCCGCCCCTCTCGGCCAGTGCCCGGACTCACACGTGCGACGCCGTCGCCCCCTCTTCTTGTCAGCACCCTCTAGGGCATCTCCTGTGGACCCCCTGCGCCCCCTCCTTGGCCTGTTGTGGCTCAAGAGGCACGGTGCGCTTTTCCTTTTCTTTTTTATGTTTGATTCCAAAAATTCCACAGGGCACAAATTAAATCCAATTCCAATTCTTTTTCCACCTAAATTCTCAAAATATTCCATAGAATTTATAGGTGCCACTTGTAAAAAGTTTGAAAACATTTTTTGTATTGTTTTAATTTAAAACCCCTATTTAGCATTATAAGCTCCTATTTTAAATGATTTTGAAAAAAAATTAAATTCAAAAACCTAGACAAATATTTTTAGCATAGCTTGTAGTATTTATCAGAGTAGGGTAGCATTTTTGATAGTAGTTTGTGTGCTCTATTTTGGTGTGTTACTTATTTTTATCGTTTTATTCGCGATGATAGATTGCGCTGTTGACGAGAAGTTGGACCCGAAGACTTCGAAGACCCTAGAGACTTTGTTGGGCCAGGCAAGCAGCCCTTTGACCATGTTAAGAAACCTTTTTCATTGCATGACATATAGCACTCTACTTTTGATATACTTGATCATATGAAGTAGTGACCCCTTCGGTGGGTTGCTTTCGATACTTTTTCCATTGTCCTTTGCATCGTGCATGATCCTACCACCTTATGAGGGTTATGCGGGTGGGAGTAGTTAGGATGCTAATAGATGCTACGCAAGTGGGTTGGGCTTTTAAACCTAGTGATGAGAAGGAAAACAATGATTTGAAAGACTTTTCGAAAACCCCGTCGGGAGCAACTAATGCCCGAGGGAGATGATGAGAAGATGGGTGACCACTTGAGAAAGAAGTGGTGTATCGGAGAAAGTTGTGTGAGTATGTGTGTTTTCAAATATGGGTTAGATTTAAGGTGTACTGACCGTCCCAACCTTAGATGCGCAACGATGATACCCCTTATGGGATGGGACTTTGTTGATTACCTTTGTGGGTACTAGCAAGGAGCCCGCATTACTAGTGGCGGGAGTGGTGTGGTCACTCTCGATACGGGGTCATACCGGTATGTACGATCATGCAATGTCTTCATAGGCACCGGGCAAACTGTTGGTCCCCTCATGGATGGTATGATTAGAGCAAGGCTCATGCGATGTACATCATGAGGGATGGGTACCAATTGAGTGGACTCTTTGTCTAGTATTTCTAGGGGAAAGGCATTATTCGGGTGCTTACGTCGGGTATGTTATATACCGCGAGTCGTTGATGACACGGAAGTTCCCCGAGTCTTGTGGGTAAAGTGTGCAACCTCTACAGAGTAAAACTATTCGAATAGCCGCGTCCATGGTCATGGACAGTTGGAGGTCCTTCTTAAACTACATCCGGATGTTTTCATGAAACTTGGTGTGAGGATGTGATGGTGACAAAGAGGTCACATGAGCTAAGTCCGATGAATTATCATGGGAAATGAACTACGTCTAATGACTTAGCGTGATGAATGAACATGAGGTCTTCAACCCCTACTTATGATGATATCTATAACTTGTTCATATGGATATCTGCTAATTATTGATGCATGCTTACTAGTTACTTGATCATGTCATTTGCATTCAGCATTAGCTTTCCGCAAAATTACCTACTTAGTGCTATATCATGCATCATTATTACCTTGTTCCATAACTTGGGTTGCTTGCGAGTACATTCAAAGTACTCATTTGCTTGCCACTGGTTATTTAATTGGCCAGGCATGGAAGAACAGGAGTATGTTGAAGAGTTCTTGGTGACGAGCATGCGAACTAGGACGCTTCCCAGTCAGAATGCATGTAGGTTCAAGGCTGATGGCATGGTATCATGCTTTCGATCAAGATTTCCGTTGTTTGTTATATTTAATTGTTTGGTCCTTGTGGCCCTATCTATGTAAGACTAGATCTTCATGGTCGTTATTTGTGTAAGACGCTAAATGTGGATGTAAGACTCATGTTATTCAGCTTCTGTATGTTCACATTGATCTTTGGGATCACTGTGCACGTGCATTCGGTAATCATGACTTATGAGTCGGGGTCCCCACAGAGCTGGTATCAGAGCCATCCTGACTGTAGGAAGCCCTTAGGTAGCATGGACGTTAGTTAGGATGAAAACCGCTTTCAAACTAGACCTAGCCCTTGTACTTAGGAATTCTGCACTATTTACCTGTCCTATTCTTCACACAACACTATGTTGACTCTCCTCCTTTGAAACCTTTATAGATGGCCGTCATACCCGAAGCCTTCCTAACATCCGGCTTTCCCTTACTCCTTGGGGATGGCCCGGAGAAGTGCCAGTTTCGCCAACCACCCATTTTCCTCTACCATGAGCACTGGGTCGATGCCGCCACGAAGGAATACCATGTAGATGTAGTCGTGAAGGCAAACAACTCCCCGACGAGATGGTTATTTGAAGGTCCACGGATGGAGACCATGATGCTTGCCGTCGAGACAGCTACACGCAAGGCACTCCTACACCTTCGAGACGTCATTCTAGAGATGGCTGATGAGCCGGCTACTCGCTACCTTCCCTTCAGGAAGGATGACCTGGGCAAGAGTTGGATGCTGATTCCGATCAAGGAGGATGGCACATCACTTAGGTTCAAGACCTACTTCAGCCTCTCCGCCGATAGCCTGGTTCATAACCAGATGAAGGTGTCCGTGAAGCTCCGCGAGGAACTTCACCACCCCCGAGAGCTACTTCGGCAAGCCAAGACAAAGCCAGACAAGATCAAGAAGGATGGAGCTCCCGAGGGATGACCAGCTGTCACTTATCGAGGAGTACCCCCAGCTAGTGAGGCACCCACAGGTCGTCATTGAATGAGTGCAAAGGAGTACCGTGAGCGCTTCACCGACCTGCCTGCAAAGCGTCGTTGGGATGGACCTCCTTGTTCCCCGACCCCTTCGACCAGGAATGATGCCCGTTTACATGATGAACAGGAGGAAGACCCAGAGGAGTGTGACTATGAGACCAAGCACTCCACCACCTGAGTCCGAGAACCCCTAGGGTAGATCAGTCATGTATCCCTCATGTGAAGTCGAGTCCGTGTAATGGTTCATATGAAACCATGTGTGCTTGTTGTTTGTGTTCCGATGCAAGTCGTGATTTTGCCTTAGGCAACATGTAAGCGACTCCATCGTCTATCTTAATATATGTTGGTCTTTCGACCTTTGTTTTGACACACTTGCACTCGACCAAACCCCTTAGGCGCGCTTTTCCGTTATTGCCTTTCCTCTTGTCTATCCCAGTTGTTTGACTTGGCTGCTCCAAACAGTATGGTGACTGCTAACCGCAACAGCTCCTTCACCAACCCTGAAACCGGCAACTCAAGCCAGCAATAGGGAGCTGGTGGGGCTGCTCACGCTGGAGGACACTAGGAGAAGCCACAAGGCGACATTCCCCCGATGCCACCTCCACCGGAGAACATGACCATAGCTCAGTTTCTCCAAGTTCTCTAGGAGGAGCACGATGCCAACAAAGTTGCTATCCAGCAGATGGCTTAGGCCCTTGTGAACAACCATCAACAAGGCAGGAACGACCACGGCCGCTCCATGTTGTCTGAGTTCATGAGGAATTCGCCCTCAACCTTCACCGGGACTACTAAACCATTGGATGCTGATGACTGGATCCGCACCATCGAGGACCTCCTTGCATTGTTCAATTGCAATGAGGACCATGAGAAATTGTTGTATGCCTCTCACTACCTCGGAGGTACCGCCCGAGCTTGGTGGGATGCATTCAAGGTCATGCAAGGAGAACATGTGATCACCTGGAATGACTTCAAGGAAGGATTCCGCACTGCGCATATTCCTTCTAGGATCATGGCTATCAAGATGAGAGATTTCCAAGTGCTGAAGCAAGGAAGTGGCTCTGTCTAGGAGTACCTGCAGAAGTTCAACCTGCTGTCAAGGTATGCACCTGAAGATGTGAGCACAGAGGCTGCCAAGAAGGAATGCTTCATGGAAGGACTTCAACATGTCCTGCAGTATCAGCTCATTGTCTGCGACTGTCGTACCTTCTTCGACTTTGTGAACAAGGCAATCATGCTGGAAGACAAGTGTCGTGCCATAGACGACACTTGCAAGCGCAAGATGATCAGCAAAGGTAGCTCAAGCAACCAGAAGCCTCGCCCCTAGCAGCCAGCCGTAGTCAAGCCGACCTATCAGCCACAGCAGGCCAAACCTCCTACACCTCGTCCGAGCTACCCGTCTCACTAGCATGCCAATCCCAGGCCAGCTTACAACAACCCCAATAAGAACAACGGTGGCAAAAACTTCAACAACAACCCTGGACAAGTCACTTGCTTTGGTTGTGGCCAGCCAGGACACATCTCTAGGTTGTGTCCCAACAAGAAGCCAGATGCACCATGCCCCAATGCGCCCGCTCAAGGTCAAGCCCGTGGAGCACCACCAAGGAACCCCGCTCCCCACAACTAGCCCAGCAATGGGAAGGATCGTGTGAATCACGTCACCACAGAGGAAGCTCAGGAAGACCTGGACATCATATTGGGTACGTTCCTCATCAACTCAACCCCAGCAACAGTATTGCTTGATTGTGGACCTTCGCATTCTTTTGTCACCCAAAGGTTTGCACTAGAGAGTGGCATCAAGCCTACACCCTTGGGTAGTTGTATGATGATACAAACCCCGGGATGAGTTATGAAGTCTGGTATAGGTTGTAAGGGAGTTGAGATTAATATCAACGGGGTAGACTTCCTAGAAGATCTTATCATCCTGAAGTCGGAAGGCTTGGATGTGATCCTAGGCATGGACTGGTTAACCAAACACCATGGATTGTTAGACTGTGCCAAGAGGATGGTCACAATGACTAATAGCCAAGGAGTGGAAGTCAAGTATGTTCCCAACCTTGCCTCCACTCAAGCCCCTCAGGCTAACTGCCTATCGGGAGTCGAGTTGGATCAAGTACTAGTGGTATGTGAGTACCCGGATGTGTTTCCTAATGAGCTGCCCAGAATGCCTCCTGACCGTGACATTGAGTTCATCATTGAGCTTATGCGCAGGTCAAGGCCCATCTATATGAAGGCCTACAGGGTGGGATCCGAAGAGTTGGCTGAGTTAAAAAAGAAACTGGTAGAGCAGCTCAGGAAAGGATTTATCTGTCCTAGTGGCTCTCCTTGGGGATCGCCTGTTCTATTTGTGTCAAAGAGGGATGGAACTATCAGACTCTGTGTCAATTACCGTTCTCTCAATGAAGTCACGATAAAGAACAAGTACCCACTCCCATGGATTGAAGACCTGTTTGATCAGTTGAATGGAGCCAAGGTGTTTTCCAAGATCGACCTCAGGTCTGGGTACTATCAGCTGAAGATCAGACCCCAAGCCATTCCGAAGATAGAGTTTGTAACCCAGTATGGCCTGTATGAATACACGCTCATGTCGTTGGGTTAACTAATGCCCCTGCCTACTTCATGTACCTCATGAACAAGGTCTTCATGGAGTACTTGGACAAGTTCGTTGTCGTCTTCATTAATGACATACTTGTCTTCTCCAAGTCTAAAGAAGAGCATGAGGAACACTTGAGATTGGTCCTAGAAAAGCTATGAGACCACCAGCTTTATGCCAAGTTCAGCAAGTGTGAATTTTGGCTGCATGAAGTTGGATTGTTGGGCCATGTGTTGACTGCAGAAGGATCATCACTGGATCCTGCCAAGATTGAAGCCGTGACTGAATGGCAAACCCCAACCACCATGAAGGAAGTCAGGAGCTTCCTCGGACTCGCAAGTTATGACCGCAAGTTCGTGTGTAGCAACCCGATCTCAAGGGAACGGAGTCTCTATGCTTAAGTGTCATCCCTGGATCAGTATGCTGACACACCCAGTACTTGAGGATTTACAACAGAGTTCAATCACACATTTATTACATCGAAAATCCTCAAAGATTAATTATTACAATAATGTGGCCTAAGGCCAAGTCAAACAAAAACATGCGGAAGCAAAGAGTGTAACGAGTCCATCAACTCCATGAGCAAGTTGATTGCAGACCAACAACCTATCGCACCTTATTCGTCATCGAATAAATCTGCAACCTGATAAGTTGCAGCCGTGTAGGTCAGTACATGGAATGTACTGGCAAGTCACATCATAAAGTGTAATGAGCCTACATAGTACATGCAATTTGGTTGGTGGAAAGCTCTAAGTTTAGTTTTGCATAAAGCTAGTTTTTCCCTATCAAAAATAATTGTTCTACTTCTACAAATACCATAAGTCTGAGATGATGCCCATCTCAATCAATCCAAATTTTTTTGTACCCAGTTGATTAGTTAAGAGTGATGAGATCTCCCTACATTTCCACTACTAAAAGCTCAAGTTGTCCATGACCGGGGACACGACTAATCGAGTAGATTTTTAACTCTGTAGAGGTTGTGCACTTGTCCCCGCAAGACTCGACCACATCCTTGATTGGAAGATCGATACGTAGTCTTTCGAAAGCATTTCCCCTAACCCACTGATAGGACGGTACTCCTACATCATCTACATCTGCTAGCCTATCCTGGAAGAGGTCACACCATCTACTCAACTAAGCCAGAGCCCATACTGGCTTGCGGCTGCACACGGAAGCTTATACACATGAAAATAAGGTTGATCCCTTTGAGCCTGGGTGGACGGACCACTAGTGTGCACTCCCATGGATTCCCATGAATGCTCCCACTGTACTTCGCCACCATACAAACCAATTTCCACCTAGGTAGTTCATTAAAGGTGGTCCTAGTTACTACTTTGTCACACACATCTCAAAGTGATAACACTCCCCAATCCATGTCTACTTTGGTGAAGCATTGTAACATAACATGGTGGCAACAAAGCTGGTACGGTTCAGACCAACCTCAAATGAACTGCTGGGTGATAGTAAATCCAACAAGTATAAACTCCTATCATGCACTCCTACATCAAAGGACTATGTAACTTGCGTTCGTGCTGGGAGTGAAGTTCTAGGGAATGGTAGCACTCTACTTCGCACTCCGGACAATCTATCGCAAACTAAGTAAACACACATAAACAAGCATTCAAAAATTCAAAGAAAACATGCAACAAAAATATTTGCAAAAGCTAGATAAAATCCGACACAAATCATTAGCATGGAAATTTTGAAAGTATGACTACTGTTCAAAATTCGTGACATGCACTAGTGTCCCTACAAGGCATTCTAGAAAAATTATGATGAACAGAAAATAGTTGTGTAGGATATATCATGGTAAAAGTTCATGGCAAATGATTTAGTTCGTGTGACGTGTTGCAAAAAGAATCACTTAAAATGGGTATACCGTTTGAAAGATATGACCTAATGAAATTTAAATTCAAATCTGAATTAATTTCAAATTTGAACTTGCAAAAATCTTCAGCTATGGGTTTTCTTGTTAGGGCTATTCGAGATGAAAATTTACCCTCTTGTTTCATCCCGTTTCGATCTACGGTTGAAAAGTTAAGGCTGTTTGAAGTTTTGAATTTAATCTGAAAAAACCTGCTACAGGAAGGTTTCTAAAAATACTAAATTGCGAATGTTCGCGGCTAGAGCGCGAAGTGGATGGCTCTGGTTGGTTGACTACGTTCGCCAAGGGAGTGGAGCGAGGGCGGAGCTTCGGTCAACTCCGACGATGCAGGTCGTCGGGGCGGCGACTCAACCGAACCTAGGGGCGCAAAAACATGTCAGGGAGCTGCGCAATGGCGAGGGGATCCGATTCCCGAAGCAAGAAGGGGCCGGGAGGCTCACCGGCGTCGGACTTCTCCGGCGAACAGACGATACATCGGCTATGAGCAGCGAGAGGAGGTGCGGATCGGCTGAATGGAACAAGGGGGTCAAGGGCCTTTTATAGGCGCGACTAGGGCGTCCGGGAGCGTGGGATAAGCCTTATCCCGAGAGCTCCGGCCGGTGGTTGCGGGCAAGCACGGCGCTGGCTTATCTTGTGGTCTTCACTGGAGGTTGGAGACGATGGGGTTCTGGCCCCACCTACAGGCTGCGTGAGCGAGGGAGAGAGAGAGAGTTGACCGAGGGAGAGGGAGATTAGGCGAGCGAACTGCTCGTTGGGCGAGGGCCTCGCTAGGCCTGGCTGGCTCGGGCGAGCAGCCTGGATGACTCGACGGGCCTGCCTAGGTGGCTTCGCCAGCCTGTGTGCGTGCGTGTTTTTTTTTCTATTTTTTTAAACCTCTTCTTTTTTTAGATCTGAAGCAAAAAATAAAATACAGGTTTTATATATCAAAACGATCAGTAAAAAACCCTAAGGCGTGAACTTTTCTTTAGAGTCAAAATAAAAACTTTATAAGAACATTATTTAAAGAAAATCCAACATGAAACCAAATTTGACTTTCATATAAATTGGCACTATTTTATTTTGACTTTTGGGGTGTCATTTTACCTCCTGTCATACTTTTTTTTTCAAAGTATTTTGTCACGTAATTGAGTAAACTCAAATGCCAATTGAAAAGAAGTCAAATAAAGAAGATGATAAAATAATTGCCACATTCATTTCAATCATAATGCATAGATGCTTAACTAATAATTGTAGAACATTCCAAATTGAAAATTTGTGATGTTACAAACCTACCCCCCTTAAGATGAATCTCGTCCTCCAGATTCGGGTTGGCCAGAAAAAAGGTGTGGATGGTCACGCTGAAGATCTTCTTCTCGTTCCCAAGTAGCTTCCTCCTCGATGTGGTGACTCCACTGAACCTTCTAGAATTTGACAACCTTGGTACGAGTGATCCTCTCGGCAGTCTCAAGAATCTTAACAGGCTCCTCCTCATAAGTTAGGTCATTATCCAACTGAATTGCTTCTAGAGGCACTGTGTCCCTCAAAGGAATATCTGCCAACTCTGCATGACACTTCTTCAGCTGGGAAACATGAAACACATCATGAACTCCTGGCAAACCCTCTGGTAGTTCCAACTTGTATGCAACTTCTCCTCTGCATTCGAGAACTCTGTATGCCCCACGAATCATGGTGCTAGGTTTCCTTTGACTCCAAACCTCTTAATACCTCAAAGTGGAGACACTCGAAGATATGCTCTATCTCCCACTTCATAAATTACTTCCCTGCGTTTAGCATCGGCATAACTCTTCTGTCTAGACTGAGCAATCCTGAGTCTATCACGGATCAACTTGACCTTCTCCTAAGAATCAAATCTGATCCAAACAATTTGCGATCACCAAGTCCATCCCACGTCAATGGTGTTCTGCACTTCCCCCCATATAATGCCTCAAAAGGGGCCATCTGCAAACTGGCTTGATAGTTGTTATTGTATGAGAACTCTGCATAAGGTAAGTTATCATCCCAACTAGACCTATAGTCTAGCGCACAAGCTCTCAACATGTCCTGCAGAATCTGATTCACCCTCTCTGTCCGCCCATCTGTCTATGGATGGAAGGCTGTACTGAATTCTAGCCTAGTACCCAAAGTTTCGTGTAGCTGATGCCAAAACTTTGAAGTAAACTATGTTCCTCTATCTGATACAATGGTCCTCGGAACTCCATGCAGACATACAATCCTGGTCATATATATTTTCGCCAGCTTAGCACTTGTATAGGTAGTCTTCACAGGAATGAAGAGAGCAACCTTGGTCAAGCGACCAACAATCACCCAAATGGAATCATAACCTGAACGGGTCCTAGGTAATCCCATGATGAAGTCCATGCCAAGTTTATCCCATTTCCAATTAGGTATCAGCAATGGCTGAAGCAAACCTGCTGATTTCTGATGCTCTGCCTTTACCCTCTGACATACATCACATACTGCTACATACTCAGCAATTTCCCTCTTCATACCGGTCCACCAAAAACTTTCCTTCAAGTCCAAATACATCTTGGTGTTTCTCGGATGTATCGAGTAAGGTGAATCGTGAGCCTCCTGAAGATTCAACTTCCTGATCTCTGGATCATCGGGCACACAAATACGTTGCTCAAACCATATGGTTCCATGCTCATCCTCATGGAATCCTTCTGCCTTTCCTTTGTTGATCCTCTCCTTTATCTCAGCAATACCTTGATCCAATTTCCGAGCTTCTCTGATCTTTCCCAACAAGGTGGACTGAACTTCGAGTGCGGCAACATAGCCTCTTGGAACTATTTCCAACTCGAGATCTCTAAGTTCATCACACAACTCCTGAGGTAATCCTCCTGCTTTAAGAGTGTTGACATAGCTCTTACGGCTCAACGCATCTGGCATGACGTTGGCTTTTCCTGGATGATAATGCAAGCTCATGTCATAATCCTTGATGAGTTCCAACCATCTCCTTTGCCTAAGGTTCAACTCTTTCTATGTGAAGATGTACTTCAAACTCTTGTGATCGGTGTAAACATCACATTGGTTCCCGATAAGGAAATGTCTCTAGGTCTTGAGTGCATGCACCACTGCTGCTAACTCCAGATCATGTATGGCATAGTACAACTCATGAGGTCGAAGCTTACGTGAACCATAAGCTACAACCTTTCCTTCTTGCATAAGCACGCCTCCAAGTCCTTGGCGTGAAGCGTCGCAGTACACCTGAAAATCCTTGTGTATGTTCGGCAGAATTAGCACTGGAGCTATAACCAAACATTTCTTCAACTCCTAGAAACTGGCTTCACATTCCTCGGTCCAAATATACTTGGTGTCCTTCTTCAACAACTCCGTCATGGGATTTGCAATCTTGGAGAAATTCTCAATGAACCTCCGATAATATCCTGCAAGTCCAAGGAAACTGCGGATCTCGCTAACTAAGGTCGGTGCCTTCCATTCTGTGACTGCTTCTACCTTGGAAGGGTCCATGGCAATTCCTTCCCCTGACACAATATGTCCGAGAAATCCGACTTCCTTCAACCAAAAGTCACACTTGCTGAACTTGGCATAAAGTTGGTGTTCTCTGAGCTTCTTCAGAACAAAGCGCAGATGTTCCACGTGCTCCTCCTCATTCTTGGAGAAAACCAATATATCATCAATGAATACCACAACAAACTTATCCAAGTACTTCATGAATACCTTGTTCATCATGCTCATAAAATAGGCAGGGGCATTAGTCAAACCAAACGACATGACTGTATACTCATAAAGCCCATACCTCATGGTAAAAGTTGTCTTAGGTATATCCTTCTCATGGATCTTCAACTGATGATAACCCGATCAAAGGTCGATCTTGGAGAAAACACTAGCTCCTTCTAGCTGGTCAAACAAGTCATTGATCATCGGCAGCGGATACTTGTTCTTTATGGTCACCTCATTCAAAGAGCGATAATCGACACACATCCTCAAGATTCCATCCTTCTTCTCCACTAAGAGTATTGGGGCTCCCCAAGGTGATGAACTCGGGCGAATATACCCCTTCTCCAGCAACTCCTCAATCTGCATCTCGTCTTCCGCTAGATCATTAGCGGGCATCCGGTACGGCCTCTTGGAGAATTGTACGGTGCCTGGCAGTAACTCAATCAAAAATTCAATCTCCTGATCCGGTGGCATACCGGGTAACTCCTCTGGAAATACATCGGGATAATCCTTCACCACTGGTACTTCTTCCTGGACAACTCACGTAAGAGAGTTCACTTGAGTCCTCTTAGGCTTAATCCTAGATACATACATGATCCTCTTCTTCTCTGGAGTGCTGAAAAGAATTGACCTAGGATTACATCCAACCCTTGTGACTTAAGTACGATCATATCTGTGGGAAAAACATGTCCCCCTATGTTCAAAGGCAACTGAAAACATGCCTGACTAGTCATAGACTCTGCTCCTGGGGAACTTCCTAGAATTGGTGACCTAAGAGCTACGGTAGGCAACTTATGTTTATCCACAAATCCCCTCGATATGAATGAATGCGATGCACCAGTGTCAAAAAGAATGAGTGCTGGAAATGAATTAACCAAGAACTTACCAATCACCGCATCCAGTTCTTCATAGACTTCTTCCACGTTGACATGATTCACATGCCCCTTAGTGAGAGGATTGGGCTTGTTTCCTCTAGAACTTCCATTGCCATTCCCATTCTGTAGCTCGGGACACTCATTAGAGTAGTGCCCTCTCTTCTTGCACTTGAAGCAGGTGAGGTGAGTCACATCCTTCCTCACTGGTGTAGCAGGGGTAGGGTGATGGTGATTGCCGTTTCCTCCATTCCCATTGCCATTCTTATGGCCATTGTGGTTGTGTCCATTGCCTCCATGATGAGAATGACCACCATAGTTATGATGGTTGTGCCCTCCAAACTTACTGTGTCCTGTACCAGAATATCCTGAGAAATGGGCGGAGCGAGGCTTCTGCTGAGTTCCAGACTGAAACTTGCCTTGACCATATTTCCTCTTGCGATTTTCCATCTGCTGATGCTTGCCCTCTAGAGTGATCGCCTTGTCCACCAACTCTTGATAGTTATCAAAAGTCACTACCATCAACTGAATTTCCAGCTCATCATTCAGTCCCTCCAAAAACTTCTCTTCCTTGGCTGCATCGGTTGCCACGACACCTGAGGCATAACGGGACAACCTCCTGAAGTCATCAACATACTCAGACACTGAGCGACCTCCTTGGTGCAAGTTGTGGAATTCCCTCTTCTTGAGAGGCATAGCTCCTGCTGAAACATGAGCAGTGCGGAACGCCTGTTGGAACTGAGCCCAAGTCACATTCTACATGGGGTACGTGGCGATGTAGTTCTCCCACCACGAAGCTGCTGGTCCATCCAGTTGGTGAGAGGCAAACCTCACCTTCTCCTGATCGGTGCATCCTGCTGTGGCTAGCTTCCTACCCATGTTGCGAAGCTAGTCATCTGCGACAATCGGCTCCAGGCTGCTTGTGAAGGTTGGAGGATTCAACCTTAGAAAACAGGTAAGGCTATCAATTTGTTGTGGAGGTGGAGGTGGATGCGGGTTGTTGTTGTTGCTCTAGTCCATATTCTGCATCATCAACTGTATCATCTGGTTCTGGGTCTGAAGCAATTGTTCCAAGGCTGGTGGGATATCATTCCCTGAGCCACTCCCGGAAGGGTCGCGCCTTGGTCGCATCTGTTGGGTCAGCATAGATGAGGTATAGATAGAATTAGGCCTAAGGAGAAACACTACCCATATGCAAATGATGTCAATAAAAATCCAAATCACTCCAATTCAATTCAATCAAAGAGTTCACACGAAACAAATCTAAGGTGGGCCATGTCATAATATTTGACAAGGTCCCACAAATAAATCAATCAAAAACTAATCGACTATCGAATCCTAATCTCTCATGGTGGTCTAAATCTACTCCTCATCGGAAGAGAGATCTATCATGTTGATGTCGGCTCCAGCGGCATCACTCTGTATCTCCTCATCGTCGACCCGATCTCAAGGGAACGAAGTCTCTCTGCTTAAGTGTCATCCCTGGATCGGTATGCTAACACACACAGTACTTGAGGATTTACAACAGAGTTCAATCACACATTTATTACGTCGAACATCCTCAAAGAGTATTTATTAAAATAATGTGGCCTAAGGCCAAGTAAAACAAAAACATGCAGAAGCAAAGAGTGTAACGAGTCCATCAACTCCACCAGCAAGCTGAGTGCAGAACAACGACCTATCGCACCTTATTCGTCATCGGATAAATCTGCAACATGATAAGTTGCAGCCGTGTAGGTCAGTACATGGAATGTACTGGCAAGTCACATCATAAAGTGTAATGAGCCTACATAGAACATGCAATTTGGCCGGTGGAAAGCTCTACATTTAGTTTTGCATAAAGCTAGTTTTTCCCTATCAAAAATAATTGTTCTACTTCTACAAATACCATAAGTATGAGATGATGCCCATCTCAATCATTCCAAATTTTTTTGTACCCAGTTGATTAGTTAAGAGTGATGAGATCTCCCAACATTTCCACTACTAAAAGCCCAAGCTGTCCATGACCGGGGACATGGCTAATCGATTAGATTTTTAACTCTACAGAGGTTGTGCACTTTTCCCCACAAGACTCGACCACATCCTTGATTAGAAGATCGAGACGTAGTCTTTCGAAAGCATTTCCCCTAACCCACGGATAGGCCGGTACTCCTACATCATCTACATCTGCTAGCCTATCCCAAAAGAGGTCACACCATCTACTCAACCAAGCCAGAGCCCATATTGGCTTGCGGCTGCACACGGAAGCTTATAAACATGAAAATAAGGTTGATCGCTTTGAGCCTGGGTGGACGGACCACTAGTGTGCACTCCCATGGATTCCCATGAATGCTCCCACTGTACTTTGCCACCATACAAACCAATTTCCACCCAGGCAGTTCATTAAAGTTGGTCCTAGTTACTACTTTGTCACTCACATATCAAAGTTATAACACTCCCCAATCCACGTCTACTTTGGCGAAGCATGGTAACATAACACAGTGGCGACAAAGTTGGTACGGTTCAGACCTACCTCAAATGAACTACTCGGTGATAGTAAATCCAACAAGTATAAACTCCTATCATGCACTCCTACATCAAAGGACTTTGTGCAAAAAAAACATAGGTAAAAACTGATATGATCAAAATGCAACTTGCCTTCGTGCTGGGAGTGAAGTTCTAGCGAATGGTAGTACTCTGCTTCGCACTCTGGACAATCTATCGCAAAGTAAATAAACACACATAAACAAGCATTCAACAATTCAAAGAAAACTTGCAACAAAAATATTTGCAAAAGCCAAATAAAATCCGACACAAATCATTAGCACGGAAATTTTGAAAGTATGACTAGTGTTCAAAATTCGTGACATGCACTAGTGTCCCTACAAGGCATTCTAGAAAAATTATGATGAACAGAAAATAATTGCGTAGGATATATCGTGGCAAAATTTCATGGCAAATGATTTAGTTTGTGTGACGTGTTGCAAAAAGAATCACTTCAAACGGGTATACCGTTTGAAAGATATGACCTAATGAAATTTAAATTCAAATCTGAATTAATTTCAAATTTGAACTTGCAAAAATCTGCAACTATGGGTTTTCTGGTTAGGGATATTCGAGATGAAAATTTAGCCTCTTGTTTCATGTCGTTTCAATCTACGGTTGAATAGTTAAGGCCGTTTGAAGTTTTGAATTAAATCTGGAAAAAAACTGCTACAGGAACGTTTCTGAAAATACTAAATTGCGAACGTTCGCGGCTAGAGAGCGATGTGGATGGTTCTGGTTGGTTGACTACATTCGCCGCGGTGGCTATGTGGTGAATGTTCGCAAACTACCTAACTAAAGAAAACTGAAAGGTTATTTTGAAACAGACCGCGGTTAACCGAAAAAAACCAATCTACATCTAATCTACCGATTCGATCTAAGAAAGAAAAAACTAACTAATCGAGCGAGGCGTCGCTTACAGAGAGGACGAGCACGTCATTGGTAGGGAGTTCGGCGGTGACGGGGCGACGCCTTCGGCGAGCTCCGGCGCGGGCGAGGTGGTCGGGCAGGTGCGGCTCGGCGAGGGCTTCCCGGCTAACGGCGGCGACGACCGGAGGGAGTGGAGCAAGGGCGGAGCTCTAGTGAACTCCGGCGACGCGGGTCGTCGGGGCGGCAACTCAGGCAAACCTAGGGCGCAAAAACATGTCAGGGAGGTGCGCAATGGCGAGGGGATCCAATTCCCGAAGCAAGAAGGGGCCGGGAGGCTCACCAGCGTCGGACTTCTCCTACGAACGGACTCGACTCCGGCGAGATGCGAACGGACGGTGCGTCGGCTATGAGCGGCGAGAGGAGGTGCGGGTTGGCTGAATAGAATGAGGGGGTCAAGGGCCTTTTATAGGCGCAGCTAGGGCATCCGGGAGCATGGGATAAGCCTTATCCTGAGAGCTCCGGCCGGCGGTTGCGGACCAGCACGGCGCTGGCTTATCTCGTGGTCTTCACTAGAGGTTGGAGACGATGGGGTTCTGTGATCAGGACATGACTACCTTGGATAGGACCAAAAATGTTGCATACATGCATTTTTGTGAGGTGATTTCTTATAATAATTATGCAATAATTTATTTATGTTATCCAGAACAAAAATACTTCACCTATTTTTATTTTATGCCTAAATGCAGAATGGTCGAACACTTGTATGAACCACGTGTGATGACAAAGAAAGAGAAAATGGTTGGGTGCTATTCAAGAGGTCCTCTAATTTCAAAGGAAGCAATTAGGTGTTGTTCAAGAAGTTATCTCACGTCACTTTTAGCCTAAGAGAAGATAGAGTCCAAGTCTCTCACGTTCTGGACTCAGATTCGGACTGCACAGACATACCTGTCTCAAAATGCCAACAACTTTTTCATAATGACTCGGAATTGGGTGATTCTTTTTGTGATGGAAACTAGATTTCATATGAGTTTTATAGCAGTTGGAATCACCTTAAAATTCGTCCGGATCGAGAAACTATCGACGAAACAATCTGACGTTGCATTAGAATCCAAGTCAAACTATAAGTCTAAAGGTGTTGCATCACCTCCACTTGGGCCCATGGGCCTTGTACGACCTAGGGTTTGTTTTAGGGTGTCTTGGGACGTCCTCCCACCTCCTTGGCCGCCACCCCTTGCTCCTATATAAGTAGATCAATCTAGTAGCTTTTCCTTTGGGTTTTGTTTAGTTAAAAGTTAGCCATTGCAACTTCGTGTACTTTGTTTGTGTCCAACGACCAGACTAAGACCGCTTTCAGAACCCCACCATTATCAATACTTCATCTATATTCGTAATATTCAGATTGCATTACCATATTCTTAATTGTTCTTCGATTTCTTGCAGGAATTGACCTTCGTGGTCAGGTTGATCGTGCTCCGGCGTGGTCAATAACCTCTTGGAGATTGGTTTAGCGATTGCTAAGGCGCAACGTCGTGCACGTTCATAGTCGGATCATCAAAGTCATCTCCACCAAATCGATAGTTATCATCTAATCGAAAGATCGGGACCCTCGTCTCTATCAAGTGGTATCAGTTTTCAGGTTGCTCGGTGAGAATTTCCAGTTATTCATAGATTAGATTTATTTTCCTTACCTATTGCCCAAGAGAAAGACACACAAAAAAAGTTAGATCTATTCATCTTTTCTCCAAACAAGTCTGAGACTTTGCAATTTTCTTTTCAGTGCTTGCATAGTTGAATTATTTGTTGCATCATTGTGTCGAGTTGCTGGTCTTAGTGCCTAGTCTTTTAGAGTTTCGAGTTCTATTCACAACTTGTCACGCCGGCGTCGCACCATGTTCATCGCTGCTGCCATATACCACCACCACGCCAGCGTCATCCCTTTTGTTGTCACCCACCACCAACCATCAATTTTCACCACATGCTACCATTGTTCATTGTCATTATCACACTTGAGGTCGTTCACATGTACGCTTGATCCAATCTACATCTTATCTAATTTGTTGGATACAAAAAAAAGTGAGCGATAAAAAAAGAAAAAAAAAGTGAGAGAAAAAAAGAGAAGAAAAAAAATAGAGAGAAGAGAAAAAAACAAATTTCGGATCTATCTAGACTCAATCTCGTATGTGAATTCGGATTGAAATCTGTTTTGCGCAGTGTTGAGTAAAACAATCGTATCTTCCTCATACGAACTCAGAATTGAGTGATTCTTTTTGCATACGAAAGCTTGAGTAAGTAGAATTCTTGAGGAAAAAAATAAGAAATTTCACATAATATTTTCTAGAGGAAAGCTGAAGAGCGAGTTTTGTATATCTTGCTTGTCGGTCATTTATCATCATTGTCTTTACTGCCATTGTGATCTTCACTTATATCTTGCTGTCGAGAGCTAATTTATATCATCTCTTTCTGCTATTTCTCCTACATCGTGACTCCATTAGTGTTCTAGGATCGCGTCTCTAGTACGGTCTAGCCTAGGACCAGCACAGTACCGTCATTGAGCATTTATTCAACATTGCATCTCTGAATTGATTATTGCTAATCTTTTGCTACCATATATTAAGCCTTCCAAGCTCCACATATTTCTACATCGTGTATACATACGTTCACCTGGTAATCGCTTTACCCAATCTTTGGAGATATTGACACTGTCGGTTGCCGGTCGCCACCTGCTGCATGGTAAGAATTTGTAAGACATTGATATTTGCTTTATTGTGAGCGTTTTACCACCACATCCCAGTAGTTCATAGGAACAATATACTTGGATCTTTGTTTCTTGTTTCTACTAGTCATGACAGGATCCAGAGTTTTTAGTTCATGGGCTTCTTCGATCGTGGGAGATGTGTCACCACAAAAACCGATACGAGAGATGCAAAGAGATCCAAATGCACATGACCAGGTTAATGTTTCTATACGTCCATTTAATGGCCGATTTAGACCTGCTTTATATATCGAGTGGGAGTTTGAAATAAATGAAATTTTTTGCTTCCCATAATTTTGCTGCACATAAGAAAGTTAAGGTCGCAGTTGGTTCTTTCACTGGTTATGCTTTAGTTTGGTGGAGCGAATATTGTCGGTTACACAAAGATATTATACCTATTACTTGGGATGATTTGAAACTTGCCATGAGACACACGTTCGTTCCTGCTTATTATACTCGTGACAAGCTTAAAAAGTTACAATATTTGAAACAAGGTAGTGACACCGTAATGAAATATTATGATAATTTACAAATGACCTTGTTGCATTCTTCATTAGAAGAAAGTGAAGAAGATTTTATGGATAGATTTTGGGGAGGATTAAACCTTGATATTCAGGAGATACTAATTCATGAAAAGTGTTATTCTATGGATCGTTTGTTTCGTCTTGCTTCCAAAGCTGGACAGGAAATAAATCAGCGTGTTGCCCAAAAGGAAATAGAGCGCAAGGTGCACATTCCAAGAGTTGATACCATTGTTCCTTCAACTGCTAGGCATACCGTGACAACCACATCAAAGCATGTGAGGGCTACATCACCTTCACAATGTAACATGTCACCATCGAGAGTGCCTACATCATCTGAGTTGATCATAAGAGGTAATGCCAAAGGTATTGATCTTCCACCTCCACCTGAGTATGATGAATGCCTTGTCAATTCCAATGTACCCTATGATGAGCTACCCATTACTTTGATCACACCATCTATTTTAGAGGACTATGTTCATGATTATACTTCCTCATGTGATCAAATAACTACAATATGAACAATTGTGGGTGCACCCATTGAATTAACTACTGATGAGCAAGAACCGTGTGAATCAGTAAATAAATCTAATTTGGGTCAAATATGTTTGAAAATAATTCTGCCGGTGTTTAATCATTTTGATATGACCTCCAATCTTGGTGATAATTCTGTGTCAAATGACATGTTGCATGTTTGCTTATTTAAGCATGTTGTAGCATCTAAATTTGAAACGCTTCACGTTTATTTACCAATATTGGGATGGTTTAATGATGAACATCATGAATCTTTTGATATGAATAAGGACTTCACTTATATGTGGAAACTGAGTTGCAATATTGTGATGCCTTCTACTTCTTGTCATAATCTTTTGGCTTTATATTTCATGACATGTGATGAGTGCCCTTGTATATATATGTCACATGTGTCACAACTGAGAACAATAAAAATGGATGACATATACATATACAATGTGTATGCCTTTTCTCTTTTGGTAGCCACATTTCAGATTAAGCAATGCCGAGGACGGCTTTGTTTTCAAAAAGGAGAGGATGATGAGGACATGACTACCTTGGATACGACCAAAAATATTGCATACATGCATATTTGTGAGGTGATTTATTATAATAATTATGCAATAATTTATTTATGTTATCCGGAACAAAAATACTTCACCTATTTTTATTTTATGCCTAAATGCAGAATGGTCGAACACTTGTATGAACCACGTGTGATGACAAAGAAAGAGAAAAATGGTTGGGTGCTATTCAAGAGGTCCTGTAATGTCAAAAGAAACAATTAGGTGTTGTTCAAGAAGTTATCTCACGTCACTTTTAGCCTAAGAGAAGATAGAGTCCAAGTCTCTCACGTTCTGGACTAAGATTCGGACTGCACAGACACACCTGTCTCAAAATGCCAACAACGTTTTTACACGGACTAGGAATTGGGTGATTCTTTTTGTGCTGGAAACTAGATTTCATATGCGTTCCAGCCCAGTTGGAATCACCTTAATATTCGTCCGGATCGCGAATATATCGACGAAACAATCTGACATTGCATCAGAATCCAAGTCAAACTACAAGTCCAAAGGTGTTGCATCACCTCCACTTGGGCCCATGGGCCTTGTACGACCTAGGGTTTATTTTAGGGTGTCTTGGGACGTCCTCCCACCTCCTTGGCCGCCACCCCTTGCTCTTATATAAGTAGATCAATCTAGTAGCTTTTCCTTTGGGTTTTGTTTAGTTAAAAGTTAGCCATTGCAACTTCGTGTACTTTGTTTGTGTCAAACGACCAGACTAAGACCGCTTTCGGAACCCCACCACTATCAATACTTCATCTATATTCGCAATATTAAGATTGCATTATCATATTCTTGCTTGTTCTTTGATTGCTTGCAGGAATAGGCCTTCGTGGTCAGGTTGATCGTCCTCCGGCCTGGTCAATAACCTCTTGGAGATTGGTTTAGCGATTGCTAAGGCGCAACGTCGTGCACGTTCGTAGTCGGATCGTCAAAGTCATCTCCACCAAATCGATAGTTATCACCTCATAGAAAGATCGGGACCCTCGCCTCTATCATTCTGGCCCCTCCTACACGCTGCATGAGAGAGGGAGAGAGAGAGAGAGTTGACCGAGGGAGAGGGAGATCGGGCGAGCAAACTGCTTGCTGGGTGAGGGCCTCGCTAGGCCTGGCTGGCTCGGGCGAGCAGCCTGGCTGACTCGGCTGGCCTGGCTGGGTCGCTTCGTCGGCCTGTGTGCGTGAGTGTTTTTTTCTGTTTTTTTGAAACCTCTTCTTTTTTTAGATCTGAAGCAGAAAATAAAATATAGGGTATTATATACCAAAACGATCAGGAGAAAAACCCTAAGGCGTGAACTTATCTTTAGAGTCAAAATAAAAACTTTATAAGAACATTATTTAAAGAAAATCCAACATGAAACCAAATTTGACTTTCAAATAAATTGGCACTATTTTCTTCTGACTTTTGGGGTGTCATGTTACCTCCTCTCATACTTTTTTCAAAGTATTTTGTCAGGTAATTGAGTAACTCAAATGCCAATTGAAAAGAAGTCAAATAAAGAAGATGATAAAATAATTGCCACATTCATTTCAATCATAATGCATAGATGCTTAACTAATAATTGTAAAACATTCCAAATTGAAAATTTGGGATGTTACATCATGGAAGGGTTCTCGAGTATTGCCTGACGCATGAACCAGCTTTTGAAGAAGGACAAGAAGTTTGAATGGATAGCTAAGTGCAAGGAAAGCTTCCAGGAATTCAAGAAGAGATTGACCACAACCCTAGTTTTGGCCAACCCCGATATTCACAAGGAGTTTGTGATTTGTTGTGATGCATCAAGAACCAGGCTTGGAGGTGTTCTGATGCAAGAAGGCAGAGTCGTAGCATTTCTATCCAGACAGCTACGACCTCATGAGGAGAACTACACAACTCACGATCTCGAGTTGGCAGCCGTGGTTCATGCCTTGAAGACATGGCGACATTACCTTCTGGGGAAGCGATGTCAGATATTCACGGACCACAAGAGTTCGAAGTATATCTTCACTCAAAGGGAATTGAACATGAGGCAGCGAAGATGGTTGAAATTGATCAAGGATTATGACCTCAGTGTCCAGTACCACCCCGAAAAAGCCAATGTGGTAGCAGACGCCTTGAGTCGAAAGGCTTGTTCTTTGAACACCATGATTAAGGAAAGGCTACCCGCCCTATATGAGGAACTTGAAAGTTTTGGCTTGGAACTGGTTGCACCAGGATTCCTCACCAACCTCAAAGCAAAGCCTAACTTGATGGATGATATCAAAGAAGCCCAAAAGGGACATGAGAGCATTGAAGGCATCAAGAGGAATATCAAGGAAGGCAAGGCCCTAGGATTCTTGGTGGACAAACAAGGATTTGTATGGTTTGGGAATCACATCTGCGTACCCAACAAAGAGGATCTCAAGAACCTGATCTTGCAAGAATCTCATGTCACTCCATACTCCATTCATCCTGGAGGAACCAAGATGTATCAAGACCTCAAGGCAAGTTTCTGGTGGCATGTCATGAAACGGGAGATAGGCACATTCGTGGCTAAGTGTGACATATGACAGAGAGTTATAGCTGAGCATCAGCGACCTGCTGGGCTATTGCGGCATCGCAAAGTGCCTGAATGGAAGTGGGACAAAGTCGGGATGGATTGCATCACCAGTTTACCAAGGTCAAGCAAAGGACATGACTCCATTTGGGTCATTGTCAACCACCTGACCAAAGTAGCCCATTTCATTCCTGTCAAGATCACCTATGACGGTAACAAGGTGGGCAGCCTCTACATTGAGCGTATCGTGAGTCTTCAAGGAATTCCTAAGGAGATTGTGTTGAATAAGGGCCCCTAGTTCACCTCAAGATTCTTGAAGATGTTTCAAGAAGCTATGGGAACCAAGCTCTCCTTCAGCACTGCTTTTCACCCCCAGACCGGTGGACAAACTAAACGAGTAAATCAAATACTCGCAGATATGCTCCGTGCTTGTGTCTTGGCTTATGGAGCCAAGCGGGAAGATTGCCTACCATTTGCCAAGTTCTCCTACAACAACATCTACCACGCGAGTCTTCGGATGGCACCATTTGAGGTGTTGTATGGACGCAAGTGTCGTACTCCCCTCAAATGGTCAAAGACTGGAGAAGGATTAATTTTTGGACCGGACATCTTCCGTGAAGCAGAAGAGCAAGTACAACTTGTTCAAGAACGTCTAGAGACCACCAAATCAAGACAGAAGTGTTGCGCCGACTCTAACCACCGAGAAGTAAGCTTCAACAACAGAGATCATGTCTATCTTCGAGTCACACCTCTTAAAGGAACCAAGCATTTCCACATCAAGGGAAAGCATGAACCAAGGTTCACCGCCCCCTTCAAGATCACCGCAAGACAAGGAGAAGTTGCCTATCAACTAGAGCTACCTTCCGAGCTATCGGATGTGCACAACGTCTTTCATGTGTCATGACTCCGAAAGTGTCTGCAAGTTCCCAACCGCCCCGACCTCTACAAGGACATCGACCATCAAGCCATCGGTCTTCAGCTAGACCTCACTTATCGTGAGAGGCCAGTTCGCATTTTGGATGAAGCTGAGCGCTGCACGTGAAGCGGCACCATCAAGTACTTCAAGGTCCAATGGAGCAACCATAGTGAAGCTGAAGCAACCTGGGAGCATGAAGATTATATCAGATCTTAGTTCCCTTGTCTTTTTAGCGCTTAGCCTAGGAATCTCGGGGACGAGATTCTTGTAAGGAGGGAAGGTCTGTCACACCCTGTGTTTCTAGCACATTGATATGTTTGGGCTTATAAGATTGGGGCCAACTAAAACTTTTTCTAACTGTATGTGCTTGTTTGAATTGATGTTTGCTTCCTTGTTGATTGTGTTATATGGCACTCCTAGATTCCATTCCACTTCATATTCATCTTCCTTGTCTGAAACCTCTTGCCCAATGATCATGCCATGTGAATAGTGCCCAAAAGCTATTTTATCAAATTTTGTTTTAACCAAAAATGATTTATTCAAATTAGGTTTTCAAAACCCCCTGAAATGAGGTTTGCAGTACAAGTCCTCAAATTGGGTGGAGTCTTCTTCCCCAAAGACCTTATTTCAAACCTACTATATATAAGACTTTCCAAAACCACAAAATATTATTTTTAAAGATTATTCCTATATTTTATTTAAAGGCTTTTTATTAAGTCCATAAATGGTTTTTAGTAGGGAAAAATATTTCAATGCTTCGAAAATATTTGAGAAAATTTAGGGAAACTCTCTGGACATCTATTTTCCATATATATGAGTTTCAACACAATGGCATGTTCAAATCATGGGCAAAACCCCTCAAAACACTTTCTATTTAAATCAAACGGTTGAAATATTTCTATAAGAAATATTCTCAATAAATTCTAGGAAAATCCAGCACGTCAACACTATCATAAGTGATGATCTCGCAAAGTTTCATCTCTATGCAAGTTGTTTTGCTTCATCAAACCATCCCAAAACCCACTCTATCCAGATTCAAATTTGAGCAACTTTACATTGTGAAGTGTCTCCCCTTGACTCCAAACTTTGTGGGAATGATCCAATGACCAAATAGTCATGCTAGCCTAAGTGGGGCATCAAGGGATAAAGCCTAGAATCACTAGATCTACAGAAACCTGATTCAGTTAATTTCTAGGGTTTACCAAGTTTCCATTGTCAACTTATTCCCCTTGATCTCAAACTTGGTAAATCATCTCATTTTTACCTAGCATTTGACCCTGGTAAATATCTCAGTAAGTTGGTAGAATTTTCTTGCCCAAAACCTTATCAAACACCTTCTGGACTATTCTTAAAACCACCATTTCCACCCCTTACTCTTTTACCCTTGTCCCCAACTTTTTACCACAGCCTCCGCTAAGTACCTTGGACCTCCAATAGCTCTCCCTGGCCAAGGCTCCTTAGGTAAGTGGGGTAAATTCCACATTTTAACCCCAGGACAGGAATTTTCCCTCTCTCCCTCTCAACTTTTCTTCTCTCCTAAGGTACCCCAGGGCATCCAATGCCCTATCCACCTATTTTTCTCCCCTCTAGAGCCTCTGGACGCAACTGGCCGCGCCCAAATCGCGAATGGCATGCCATGGCATGCGATTTGGGTGCTCTGGAGCATGCTACAGTGCACTCCCGCACTGTAGTTGCCCCCCATCCCGATGCCCCGACCACCTTGGGCCAGGAGAGCACGCCATCGAGCCCCCTCGACGTTCGCACCTCCCTGTCGGTCGTCTCCCCCTCCTCTCTCCCTCTCCAGCGGCCTCCCCGCATGCGCGACATGGCCGCCCCTCTTGGCCAGTGCTCGGACTCGCATGCGCGATGCCCTCGCCCCCCTGCTTGTCTGCACCCTCTAGGGCATCTCCGGTGGACCCCTTGCACCGCATGCTCCCCCCTTGTTGGCATGTCGTGGCTCAACGACGAGCGCCCGAGCTCTCCCATGCTCGCCACCTCCCCTGCATCCGCCCTCACCTATAAATAGCCCCCCGGACCTCCCTCTCCTCCTCTGTCGCCTCTCTCCGCACCCAGCCGAGCACTCGTTCCACCCCCGCTAGCCTCAAGGGCTCCTGCACCCGGATCGGACCCGAGCGCCACCATAAAGGAACGCCGTCGATCTCGTGGTATGAGGTGTCCCCGGTCCTCATTCTTCTTCCTTTGTGCCTCCCTCTCCATCCTAGAGTGATCCCTCCTCCCATCCGCTTCGTTTGCAGCTCAGGCCAGCCGGACCTTCCTCTTCCCAAAGCCCTCCGCCCCAGAATCACGTCGCCGGGGAAACCCAGTCCTCCGACGACCACCACCATGCCCAAGGAAACTTCAGAACCTCCCTGAGCCTCCTTGGACCTTCCTCGTGGCGAATGGCCACCGGAGTCGTTGCCTGTGAGCCGCCCCGTGCCCCTGTTCGAGAGGTAGGAGATGACAGGCGGGCCCCGCCTGTCATACTCACCTACCCCCTATGCCACTGACAGGTAGGGCCTGCCTATCAGGTTTGAACCCATCAGTTGCGCATGCGCCGTATTAGCCTGGGCCGGCTCCCCTTTGGGTTGGCTCTGCCTTGGTGCTTCTGTCGTGAGAGGCACAGTGCGCTTTTCCTTTTCTTTTTTTCTGTTTGATTCCAAAAATTCCACAGGGCACAAATTAAATGCAATTCCAATTCTTTTTCCACCTAATTTCTCAAAATATTCCATAGAATTTATAGGTGCCACTTGTAAAAATGTTTGAAAACATTTCTTGTACTATTTTAATTTAGAACCCCTATTTGCACTATAAGCTCCTGTTTTAAATGATTTTGAAAATCTTTTTAAATTCAAAAACCTAGAAAAATATTTTTAGCATAACTTGTAGTATTTATCAGAGTAGGGTAGCATTTTTGATAGTAGTTTGTGTGCTTTGTTTTGGTGTGCTACTTATTTTTATCGTTTTATTCGCGACGATAGATTGCACTGTTGACGAAGAAGTTGGACCCGAAGACTTCGAAGACCCCGGAGACATTGTTGAGCCAGGCAAGCAGCCCTTTGACCATGTTAAGAAACCCTTTTCATTGCATGACATATGGCACTCTACTTTTGATATACTTGATCATATGAAGCAGTGACCCCTCCAGTGGGTTGCTTCCGATATTTTTGCCATTGGCACTTGCATCGTGCATGACCCTACTACCTTATGAGGGTTATGCGGGTGGGAGTAGTTAGGATGCTAATAGATGCTACGCAAGTGGGTTGGGTATTTGTGCATGGTGATGTGAAGGGAAACAATGATTTCAAAGACTTTTCGAAAACCCCGTCGGGTGCCACTAATGCCCGAGGGAGATGATGAGAAGATGGGTGACCACTTGAGAAAGAAGTGGTGTACCGAAGAAAGTTGTGTGAGTATGTGTGTGTTTCCGAAAACGGGTTAGATTTAAGGTTTGCTGACCATCCCAACCTCACATGCACAGCCACGATACCCCTTATGGGACAGAGCTTTGTTGATTACCTTGGTGGGTATTGGCAAGGAGCCCGCATTACTAATTGCGGGAGTGGCATGGTTACTCTCGATACGGTTTCGTACCGGTATGTATGATCATGCGCTGTCTTCACAAGCACCGGGCACACCATTGGTCCCGTCATGGATGGTATGATTAGAGCAAGGCTCGTGTGATGTACATCGTGAGGGCTGGGTACCAATCGAGTGGACTCTTTGTTTAGTATCGCTAGGGGAAAGGCATTGTTCAGGTGCTTACCTCGGGTATGTTATATAGTGCGAGTAGTGGATGACACGGAAGTTCCCCGAGTCTTGTGTGTAAAGTGTGCGGTCATGGACAGAGTGTAAAACTATTCGAATAGCCGCGTCTGCGGTCATGGATAGTTGGAGGTCCTTCTTAAACTACATCCGGATGTTTTCGTGAAACTTGTTGTGAGTATGGATGTGATGGTGACAAAGAGGTCACATGAGCTAAGTCCGATGACTTAGCATGGGAAATGAACTAAGTTTGATGACTTAGCATGATGAATGAATGTGAGGTGTTCAACCCCTACTTATGATGCATGCTTACTAGTTACTTGATCATGTCATTTGCATTCAAAATTAGCTTTCCACAAAATTACCTGCTTAGTGCTATGTCATCCATCATTATTACCTTGTTCCACAACTTGGGTTGCTTGTGAGTACATTCAAAGTACTCATTGGCTTGCCACTGGTTCTTTAATTGGCCAGGCATGTAAGAATAGGAGTATGTTGAAGAGTTCATTGGTGAAGAGGATGCGAACTAGGACGCTTGCCAGTCAGAAAGCCTGTAGGTTTAAGGCTGATGGCATGGGTTCACCGTCGTGCACACGCAAGCTGAAGAAATGCTGGAAGAGGGCCACCGAACGCTTCACGCCCACGAAGGCCTCACAGTAGAAGGCGAAGATGGACAAGAGAAGGATGCAGTTGGGCTGACGGTGATGTGCCTAGATCCCGTAGTGGTCGAGGATGGCGATGAAGAACACGAAGAAAGGTGGGACCAGCCCGTCGAAGACGCTATGGAGGAAGAAGGGGTAGTTTGATCTGGAAGAGGGTTTCCTCGCAGAAGAGCCGCCCCACACAAGAGTCCGTCGGTGCTCGTTGGTCCCGTCCGCCGTAAACGGGAGCACCGGGGCCAGGTCACCATCCTTGGCGATGGTGGACTCAAAGAGCGCCGACGAGATGAGAGCAGAGGCTGAGCCCTGCGCCTCTGACTTCGACTTGTCGGCAGGGCCATACGGAGGGATTGCGGAGTGGCACCGGATCTATGGTTGTCTCAGCTAAGGACGGGATATAGGAGCAAGAGCAAGCATGCAGAAGAGGAAAGCAGTAGTGGCTTAGCGCTGGAAGTCAGACTTTTGTCGATTCGTGCGGTGGCCACGAAGATGCCCCACGTCAGACGTGCGACGCGAGCCGGCCCTTTCCACGTAGGCATCAGGGCCCCGCGGCACTTTAAGCTACTATCAAGACTTCGCCATGAAGCCATCTCGGGCACGCCTTGTGCCCGGGGGCTATTATCGGCATTCTGGGAACGAGGGTACCCAGTCTTGCCTGCCTGCGGCCCAGGACCTAGCCACCTTTGTCAGCTAGACATGGTCTGGCATGACGCAACACAAGAGAAGGCCCTCACGAGGACCCTAGGCTCGTGAGGGAGAATGGCATCAAAGGCCAACAGGGAAGTGCCACCTCAGGCCCCCTCGTGAGCGGCGGATATCTCTATGCAAGTCCCTACCTCAAGAGTCAAGGCTGATGCAAGGAAGGACATGTAGGCGCCAGCATGCCAGGTGGCACAGTTTCCCCATTGATGCAAAGGGAGCAAGGACGTACGTGGGTTCCCAAAGCACCGCCCAAAGGTTTCCCTTCTAGTGCAACAAGATCACGACCGCCAGCCCCACAGGGCGGATGTCATCGCCGAACCCACCACTGCATCACCATCAGCTACTTTGCAGGCAAAGAACGCCTTTGGACAGGGCACATATGTACTCCTGCCCCCTTCAAAATTGGCTGTTGTGGGATTCCTTCCCGCCATCGAGATAAGGGAAGAGGATCCGGGCCACCACTATATATAGAGGTTAGGTTACACCTTAGAGGGGAGAAGATCCGATTCGACCCAACACTTAGACACCGAGCACACCACCACAAGGGAGAGAGCCAAGAACTGACCTTGATGCCCCTCGCAAGGCTCAAGAACACTGTACTAGTTCATCCACCAAAACCTCCACGAGAGGCAATCCACCAAAGCAGGAGTAGGGTATTATGCTTCGCAGCGGCCCGAACCTAGGTAAATTGTCGTGTTCATCCTCTTCCCAGTCATTATCCGAGTTCGCTGCAGTGTCCATCGAGTAGCCAGCTAGGTTGAGTGAGGCTGCAGAAAACCTTCACTCACGCCCCTGTGTTCGAACCTTAAGGGTTTTGTGGAGCCCGAAATCCGACAGAGATGATGATGAGTTAGGTAACCAATTGATAAAGAAGTGGTGTAACGGAGCAAGTGAGTGTACGGGTTTTCAAAAACAGATTAGATTTAAGATTTGTTGGCCATCCCAATCTTACATGTACAACCATGATACCCCTTATGGTATGGGGCTTTGTTGTTTACTTTGGTGGGTACTAGCAGAGAGCCCGCATTACTAGTGGCAGGAGTGACGTGGTCACTCTCGCTATAGGGTCCTGCCTGGTAGGGCAACCAGGCGCTGTCTTTACAGGCACCGGGCACACTGTTGCATTCCCCCATGGATGATATGTGTGATGTACATCATGAGGGATGGCACCAACGAGTGGAGTCTTTGTTTAGTGTCGCTTGGGGAAAGGCATTGTTTGGCTGCTTACCTCGAGTATGTTATATACTGCGAGTCGTGGATGACACGGAAGTTCCTCGAGTCTTGTGGGTAAAGTGTGCAACCTCTGTAGAGTGTCGAACTATTTGAATAGTCGTGTCCATGGTCAAGGACGGTTGGGTGGTGCTTATTAAACTACGTCAGATGTTTTCACAAACTAGTGTGAGTGTGTTGGTGGAAAAAGGTGATACATGAACTAAGTCCGAAGATTTGGCTTGACGATGAACATGAGATATTCAGCTCCTACTTATGATGATATTTGTGACTTGTTCACATGAACACCTGTCTATGGTTGATGCATGCTTACTTAAGTTACTTGATCATGTCATTGCACGCAAAACTAGCTTTCTACAAAACTTACCTATTTAGTGCTATATCATGCACTATTATACCTTGTTCCACAAGTTGGTTTCCTTGCGAGTACATTCAAAGTACACATTGGCTTGCCACTAGCTATTTAATTGGCCAGGCATGGAAGAGCAGGAATATGGTGATGAGTTCGTTGGTGAAGAACATGCGAACTAGGATGCTTCCTAGTCAGAATGCATGTAGGTTAAGGCAGATGGCATGGGTCTACGCTTTCGGTCAAGATTTCCATTGCTTGTTATGTTTAAATGTTTGGCCCTTGCGGACCTATCTATGTAAGACTTGGCCTAGTTGACTTTTATTTGTGTAAGACAGTACGTATGGATGTAAGACTCTTGTATTCTAGTTTCTGTGTGTCTAGTGATTATTGATCTCTGGTATTATTGTGCACGTGCATTCGGTGATCACGACTTATGAGTCGGGGTCCCCATAGAGCTGGTATCAGAGGCATCCTGACAGTGGGAAGGCCTTAGTTAGCATGGACGTTAGTTAGAATAAAGACCTTTTCAAAATTGTGCCTAGTTACTAGGTGCAACAAATTCTATTCCTCTCTTCTCTTCTAGTCTATTTCAAACTCTTGCTGGACCTCCTCCATTCAAAGCCTTGTAGATGGCCCTCATACCCGAAGCCCTCCTAGCATCCGGCTTTCCCGTAGTCCTTGGGGATAGCCTAGAGAAGTTCTAGTTCCGTCAACCAATAGTTTTCCTCTACCACGAGCACTGGGTTGATGCCATCGCGAAGGAGTATCACGTTGAAGTGTTCGTGAAGGCAAACGACTCCCCGACTAGTTGGTACTTTGAAGGACCACAGATGCACACCCTAACACTTGCAGTCAGGACAGCCACATGCAAAGAACTTGTTCACCTTCGAGGCACCATTCCAGAGATGGCTGACGAGCCCGCTACTCGTTACCTAACCATCAGAAAGGATGACATCAGCATAAGTCAGACACTGGTTCCATCCAAGGACCATGGAGTGCCCCTCAGATTCCATACCTACTTCAGCCTCTCCACCGATAGTCTGGTTCACAACTTGATTTAGGAATGTGTGAAGCTTCACCGGTAACTTCACCACATTCGAGATGTATTCCGCCAAATCATTGACATCTTGACCCAAGGCCGAGTAGCAACCTCTGTATTCTCATCACATGTTCCGGGAATGGCAAGCATGGGCATCATGCCAGAAGGAGTCCTAGAAAGCAATCAAGTCTTCCTTCCTCTTGGGCAGGAAAGCAGAGCACTCCACCACTTTAGTCCGAGAACCCCTAGGGTAGGATCAGTCATGTACCCCTCATGCGAAGTTGAATCCGTGTAATGGTTCATATGAAACCATGTGAGCTTTTTGCTTTTGTTCTGATGCAAGTCATGCTTTTGCCTTAGGCAACATGTAAGTGACTCCAACGTCTATCTTATCTTAAAATATTTGTTGGTCTTTCGACCTTTGTTTTAACACACTTGCACTACCAACCCCCTTAGGCGTGCTTTCTCCGACATTGCTTTTTCTAGACTATCCTAGTTATTTGACTTGGCTGCTCCAAACAGGATGGTGACTGCAACCCACAACAGCTCCTTCACTAACCCTAAAGCCGGCAACTCCAGCCAGCAATAGGGGACTGGTGGGACTGCTCAGGCTGGAGGACACCAGGAGCAGCCACAAGGGGACATTCCCCTGCCACCACCTCCACCGGAGAACATGACCATAGATCAGTTTCTCCAAGTTTTCTAGGAGGAATGCCAAGCCAACACCAGTTCTATCCAGCAGATGGCTCAAGCCCTCATGAACAACTAGCAGCAAGGGAGTTACAGCAATGTACGCTCCACTGTGTCTGAGTTCATGAGGAATTTGCCTCCAACCTTTACCGAGACTACTGAACCCTTGGATGCTGACGACTGGATCCACACCATCCAGGACCTCCTTGCATTGGTCAACTTGAATGAGGACCGTGAGAAGGTGCTTTAGTCCTCTCACTGCCTCGGAGGTACCGCCAGAGCTTGGTGGGATGGGTTCAAGGTCATGCAAGGCGATCGTGTGATCACCTGAGATAACTTCAAGGAAGGATTCCGCACCGCCCACATTCCATCTGGGATGATGGCTATCAAGAAGAGAGAATTCCAAGCGCTGAAGCAAGGAAGGGGCACTGTCAAGGAGTACATGCAGAAGTTCAACCTGCTGTAAAGGTATGCACCTCAAGATGTCAACACCGAGGCTGCTAAGATGGAACGCTTCATGGAAGGACTTCAGCAGACCCTGTAGTACTAGCTCATCGTTTACGACTATTGGACCTTGTTTGACCTGGTGAACAAGGCTGTCATGTTGGAAGATAAGCGTCATGCCATAGACGACACACGCAAGTGCAAGATGATTAGAAAGGGTAGTTCTAGCAACCAGAAGCCTCACCCATGGCAGCGAGCCCCACCAAGCCGACCTATCAGCCATAGTAGGGTAGACCTCATGCGCCTTGTCCGAGCTACTAGCCTCAGCAGTATGCCAATCTTGGGATAGCCTACCAGAACCCCAATAACAATAATGGCGACAGGAACAACAACAACAACAACTACGGTCAGGTCACTTTCTTTGGGTGTGGTTAGCCTGGACACATCTCAAAGCAGTGCCCCAACAAGAAGCCAGATGCACCGCGCCCCAATGCGCCCAACCAAGGTCAAGGCCGTGGAGCGCCACCAAGGAACTCAGCTCCCTGCAACCAGTCCAACAATGGCAAGGGTCGTTTGAATCACGTCACCAATGAGGAAGCCCAAGAAGACCCGGACGTCATACTGGGTACGTTCCTCGTCAACTCAACCCCAGCAATTGTACTGTTTGATTGTGGAGCTTCACATTCTTTTGTTACCCAAAAGTTTGCACTAGAGAGTGGCATGAAACCTACACCCCTAGGTAGTCATATGTTGATACAAACCCATGGTTCAGTTATGAAATCCAAGATAGGATGTAAAGGACTTGAGATTATCATCAACGGGGTAGACTTCCTAGGAGACCTCGTAGTTCCAGACTCACCAGGCTTGGACACCATCCCTGGAATGAATTGGTTGACCAAGAACCAAGGCTAGTTGGACTATGCCAAGAGGATCGTTACCATAACCAATAGCCAAGGAGTGCAATTCAAGTATGGTCCCAACCCTGCCTGCACTTGAGCCCCTCAAGTTAATTGTCTGTTGAGAATTGAGTTGGATCAAGTGCTAGTGGTATTTGAATACCGTGATGTTTTTCCTGATGAGCTGCCCAAAATGCCTCCTGACCGCACAGTTGAGTTCATCATTGAGCTAATGCCTGGAGTAGGACCCACCTATAAGAAGCCCTATAGAATGGGATCCGAAGAGTTGGTTGAGTTGAAGAAGCAATTGGCAGAGCAGCTTAGAAAGGATTCACTCGCCCTAGTGCCTCCCCTTGGGGATCACCTATTCTATTTTGGTCTAAGAGGGACGGGACTATCCGTCTTTGTGTTGATTACCGTTCTCTCAATGAAGTCACAATCAAGAACAAGTACCCACTGCCCATGAATGAAGACATGTTCGATCAGCTGAATGGAGCTAAGGTGTTTTCCAAGATAGAACTCAGGTCTGGGTACTACGAGCTGAATATGGACCCCAAAACACTTCGAAGATGACATTTGTAACCCGGTACGGCCTGTATGAATACACTTCCATGTCATTTGGGTTAACCAATGCCCATGCCTACTTCATGTACCTCATTAACAAGGTCTTTATGGAGTACTTGGACAAGTTTGTTGTCATCTTCATTGATGACATACTCATCTTTTCCAAGTCTAAAGAAGAGCATGAGAAACACTTGAGATTGGTCCTAGACAAGCTTAGAGAGTACCAACTTTATGCCAAGTTCATCAAGTGTGAATTCTGGCTGCATGAAGTTGGATTCTTGGGTCATGTGTTGACTGTAGAAGGATTGTCAATGGATCCTACCAAGATTGATGTCGTGACTAAATGGCAATCCCCAACCAATGTGAAGGAAGTCAGAGGCTTCCTCGGACTCGCGAGATATTACCGCAAGTTCGTCAAAGGATTCTCGAGCATTGCCCGACCCATGACTCAACTTATGAAGAAGAACAAGAAGTTTGAATGGACGCCAAAGTTGAAGAAGGCTTCCAGGACCTCAAGAAGAGATTGACCACAACCCCAGTTTTGGCCACCCCTGATATTCACAAGGAGTTTGTGATATATTGTGATGCATCGAGAACCGGGATTGGAGGTGTTCTAATGCAAGTAGGCAGAGTCGTTGCATATCTATCCAAGCAGCTAAATCCTCCCAAAAAAAACTATGCTACTCATGATCTTGGGTTGGCAATCATGGTTCACGCCTTGAAAACATGGCGACGTTACCTTCTCGGGAAGCAATGTGAGATATACAGATACCACAAGTGTTTTATGTATATTTTCACCCAAAGGGAATTGAACATGAGGCAACAAAGATGGTTGGAGTTGATCAAGGATTATTTCCTCAGTGTTCAATACCTCCCCAAAAAGGATTACGTGGTAGATGATACCTTAAGCAGAAAGGCTTGTTCCTTGAATGTTATGATTAAGGAAAGGCTACACGCCCTGTATGAAGATCTTGAAAGCTTTGGCTTGGAACTAGTTGCACCCCGATTCCTCGCCAACCTCGAAGCAAAGCCTAACTTGATGGATGATAATCAGGAAGCCTAGAGCGGACACGAGAGCATTGAAGGTATCAAGAGGAAGATCAAGGAGGGCAAGGCCCCAGGATTCCCAGTGGATGAACAAGGATTTGTATGGCTCGGGAATCACATGTGCGTACCCAACAAAGAAGAGCTCAAGAATTTTATGTTGCAAGAAGATCATGACACTCCGTATTCCAACCATCCTGGAGGAACCAAGATGTACCAAGACATCAAAGCAAGATTCTGGTGGCATGGCATGAAATGGGAAATAGGTGCCTTTGTTGCTCAGTGTGACATATGCCACAGAGTCAAATCTAAGCATTAGTGACCCGCTGGACTATTACAACCTCTCAAATTGCCTGAGTGGAAGTGGGACAAAGTCAAGCTGGATTTCATCACCGGATTACCAAGGTCTAGGAAGGGACATCATTCCATTTGGGTCATTGTCGATCACCTGACCAAGGTAGCCCATTTCATTCCTGTCAGGACCACCAATGACGGAAGCCAGCTGGCAAATCTCTACATCAATAGCATTGTTAGTCCTCACGGAGTTCCAAAGGAGATTGTGTCGGATCGAGGAACCCAGTTTACCTCAAGGTTTCAGAAGAAGTTTAAAGAAGCTTTGGGAACCAAGCTCTCCTTCAGCACTGCTTTTCACGCCAGACCAGTGGGCAGACAAAGCGAGTAAATCAGATACTCGAAGATATGCTCCCTTCTTGTGTTTTGGCATATTGTAACAGCCTGGGACCGATGCTCCAGAAGATTCCCCTTTTATTGCCATTTTCATCGTGTGATTCGTTTGGTTGTCGCATTCATCATCGCATCATTCGCATTGCATTGGCACTCCGCTGTCGTTGATTTTGAAAACTTGCATCCGTTCATAGTCGTTGGTTCTCTCTGTTCGTGTCGTCAACCGTTTCGAGACCAACCACACACGCACGTGCCCACGGCACCGACCAAAAATTATTTTGAAAGTGCGTATGAAATAACTTTGGATTGGGTCAAAAGTTGGCATGCGGTCATGTTATACTGTAGGTAGGCCGCCTGCCATATTTCATCGCATTTCGAGTTCGTTTGTTACCCGAACGGTCGGCCGTAGGGGCACCGTCATCGGTTATTTAGCGCGCGTTTTCGCTGTTTCAAACTCGTGTCACGGGCCGCCACTTCCCTCTCTTCTCAGCCCAAGGCCTCTACACAACCCACTAGCACATCTAGCCCCTCCACTTTCAGACCATCGGATCGAGATCGAATGGTCCTAAAACGGGCTCCCAACCATAAATCTCCTTCCTATTTAAGCAGTGCAAATCATCCCAATCAGGACAAACCCTAGACAAACTCCACTAGTTTTTTGCCTGCGCCGCCACCCGCATGCTTCTCCTTTAAATCCCCATCCTACCAGACCGACCTCCACCTTCCTTGGGATCCCTCCTGATCCATCTTCTCCTCCTCGATTTCTTCAGTGATCTAGTACCTCCAGGAGCTCCTCCATGTGCGCCTCCTCTGGCTCCTGAGACCGAACCGCCCCGTTCCTGGAACACTCTCACGAGACGACGAGCTCCTTTGCCCGAGCAAGTGACCAACCTAGTAGCAGCAAGGTCTAGTCATCCTTGTGCCCTTCCCCTATGTCCTTATGTCTCCCTTCGGTCTCTTATCTCGCTATTTCTCTATAGTTCACAAGGGAATTGAAGCAGATAAGCAGTCATGGTGTCGTGCATCCTGCTTGTGCAGGAGGCAAGCCAAGCAGCTACAGCTCCGCTGCCTTGCCTGTCATTCTCTGGTACCACGTATGGTTAGCCCCACACCATGAACCCTCTTCTCCTCCCCTCCTCCTATTCCTTCTTCCTACCTCCCTCTTTTTTCTCTCAAACCCTCTATTACTCTGTTCCCAGGTCGTCTCGCCCCTCGCCGAGTTGCCATGGCCAAGGAGCCTCATCAATCATGTCACTGTTGCAAGAGACGCTCTCCTCCGTCGGGAATGGAACCCTTGCCTTGAGGTTTGGGCATAGGTGAGACACCTGCGCTCGGATCCATTGTCCTTGGGCCAGCCCCGCTCGTCGTCGTCCCTGCCTAGCGGGAGCAGGAGGCCACCGTTGCGAAGACCCCTACGTCGAATGAACCAGTGCCTAAACCCCCTCTGCATTGCGCCTAGGAGCTAGCCCAGCTCCCTTCGCGGCAGCCAGCCAACCACTAGCCTCGCCATGGTCGTTGGCCTCCTTGTTTGAATGCTGTAAGCAAGTCCTGCCATGGCTGAAGTTCTGTTCTTTGCTTAGATCTGTTCTGCAATGTAGACTTCATTTTGTTTTACTACTGTTTTTGTACACGAGCACATGATTTACCGAAGTGGCTAGTGCCTCCCATTTCAATCCAGGAGGTCTGGGTTCACATGCCAGACTCCCCATATTTTTGCCTGGCCTTTTAATTGTAGTGTGAGGCTGAGATCCTTGACCCACCTATCATGCGCCATCAGGATCTGAGTCTGATTCTCAAATTCGGCCTGTTATGTTTTTGTGTGTGCTTTCAGTGTCAAATTCTCAATATTCAATCCATTGCATATGTAGAAATGCCATGTATTAATGCACTAATAACTAAATAAGCGTGTATCGAATTAAAATGATGTAAATTTGCAAAATGACTAGAATTTTGTGTAGATTAATAATAACCAACTTTCATCCATGATAAAAATATTTAAACTTGTTGTTTGCATTAATTTGCATTATTGCCATTCTAAAGCGGTTTTTTCATAACTAATTAACCATAGCTCCGATTTTACTGTTCCACATATGTTAATTGACTAGAAAAATGTGTAGAATAACTTAGTGAATTTTATTTTGCTGTTTAACAAAACAAAAATATGTTTTATACAGATCTGGACCAAATACATATTATGCTTATGGGGACGTTTCGGAAATGCTATATATTGCTTCCGGCCTCATTTGACATGCCTAGATGATTTAGTTGTTCATGCTTCACCTCTTTCCATGTTTTAATACATTTAATCTTGTCGAGTAAATCAACAAGCGGAACTAAATATTTGTATGTGGAGTTTCATCAATATTTAACTCGTTGCATACTGAACTTCACTTAATGTGTAGTAGTTGTTTGTTGTTCTTGCCATGCCATGCCTTGCATAATTAAATGGACATGCATCATATTGGTTGGCGCATCATGTCATGCATATGTTTTGGTGTACCATGTATTGATTGTTCTTTTCGGATTGCTTCTTCTCAATAGATTTTAGAAAGCGTTCGGAGTGTGACGATTCGTTTGTCTACTTTCGATCGTGTTCTTCATGGACTCATTCTTATTCCAAGCGGGATCTTAGGGAAGATAATCATTTCCCTAGATACCGCTACTATCATTGCCATGCTAGTTGTCTCGTTTTCTATCACTATGTCTTGCTACCTACCACTTGTATGTCAAGCCTCCCAACATTGCCATGATAAGCCTCTAACACCTCCACATCAGAGCAAACCTTTGTTTGGCTATGTTACCGCTTGCTCATCCCTTCTTATAGCATTTCTAGCTGTAGGTGCAATTGCTTCCATGTGACAACATGGTTCCCTTTTGATATCACAATATTATTGCTATTTAATTTAATGCACATATATATTTGGTAAAAGGTGGAAGGCTTGGCCTTTTGCTTGGTGTTTTGTTCCATCATTGTCGCCCTAATTACTTGTGTACCGGTGTTATGTTCCATATTGAGCGCTCCTAACATGCTCGGGTTGTTATGGGGACCCCCCTTGATTTTCGTTTTAGGATAAAACTCTTGTGGCAAGGCCCAACATTGGTACTAAATTTGCCTAATAACTAATAAACCTGCAGAGGGAGTAATTAACCCGAGGATCTTTAATCAATAACCTGGGCCAATGCTCCTCATGAGTGTTGGTCCAACCTGTCAACCGCCGGTGGCCACCAGGGGCAACTCTGCGATTGGCCTACCAGAAGTTTGGACAATCTGTCGTGTCCTGAGAACGAGATACGTGACTCCTATCGGGATCGTCTACACACCAGGCGGCCTTGCCGGATTTGTTTTACCTTTCTCAAATGTCTTGCGCGAGGAATTCTGAAAATACTTCGGGCTATCTCGAGGTTGCGGTTTTCCAATGGAATTACCTAAGAAATCAGAGGATTCGTGGTCGAGGAAATTCTCGCGGCTTGTGGTTCATTTGTGATGGATCTGTTGGAGCACCCCTGCAGGGTTAAATCTTTTCGGAAAGCCGTGCCCGCGGTTATGTGGCAAGTTGGAAACTTTGTTTAACACCCGGTCATAGCAAACTTGAAGTAAACTCTAACAAAATACACCAACTGTGTGCATAATCGTGACTATCTCTTCTCGTGAGTCCTTATCCGAGAGAGAACACGGTGGGGTTATGTTTGACGTAAGTACGTGTTCAGGATTACTTAGTGATCATTACTAGTTCACGTCCGTTATGCAGAGACCACCATACTTATTTTCTATACTCGTAAGTTAGCCACTCAAATAAATGCTTAGTTGCTTGTTGCAGCCTCACCACTTATCCACACCTCACCCATTAAGCTTTGCTAGTCTTGATACCCTTGGAAATGAGATTGTTGAGTCCTTGTGGCTCACAGATTACTACAAATACATAAATGTGATGCTTTGACGTGAGTGCAATGCTTGTTTGATTTGGAGTTCTTCTTCTGCATCATCGATCTAGGATGGGTTCCAGGCAGTAGCCTGGGAGAGCAAGGATGGATGTCATTTTATCGTTTGATTTTGTCCGTAGTCGGACCCTGCTCTTATGTATGATGTTTGAATATGTTGTTGTATTGATGTGATCTGGACTTAGCTTGTGGCGAGTGTAAGCCAATTCCATATACTCATCTCTTCTGTACATTTACTTGTAATGATATCCACTCTTGCAGAACGACGAGATGCGCTTCTATCCCTTTTGAGGCCCTCGCGCCAAAATAAAGATAGGATCACATCTTGGGCGTGACAAGTTGGACCATCCGATCAAAAAATTGGAAGGATTTTAATGGAAGCATGAGTCTGCTTAGATATCTTCAGCACTCCAGGTAGAAAAAAAGAGAGGCGAATAAACAAGAGAGGCTTGATGAGAATTCGAACACTGAAAGCATTTAGAGAATGAAAAGGACATGACGAACACCGAGAGGTTGAATTGAACCCACCGAGGAAGAAAACAAGAACGAAGAATTATGAACTTGAAGCACTTGAGGACCTTCACAACGAATCACCAGATACAAAACGGAAGAAAATATAGCGGAAGCATAAAATGAATATAGAAGGCACTTGGATGAGAATTTGATCAATAAATAAAAAGGGCGGGAGGGTCGGGAAACAACGAAAACTAGGCGCAGATGAGACAGACTCCGGAAAAAAAATATGAGGATTGAACTTGAAAATATTGAAGATGGTAGAATTATCTTGAAGAGAAGCACACCGGATGAATAAATAATATGACAACTTGGTCAAGCAAAAGAATTAGCATTCCCATAGAAATATGAGAACACCGCTTCAGAAAGATATAAGATCACGAGTTGACATTGAAGCAACTCAAATAACCATACTCCAACAAAACAACAGATGAGGCTTACGAAACAAGCCAGAACAAATTCATGACAGGGTTCCGCTCGATATTTTCGTGGTAAGGTTCACATGGGCTCAATCTTACAGTAGCCATCATGTACAAGGCAGTGCACATGTCATACGAAGCGTCCCTAAGTTGTAGCAAGCTACAAGTACTCTTTAAGTCACAACGAGAACCGTTGTAAGAAATACCATGAACAAACGAATCCACTAGATGTCGAACCCCAACATCACATCCAACATTTGTTAGAAAGATAGCCTAGGTAACTACTTGAATTCCCACCTGAGAACTCCCGAAATCTTCCGGTTAGGGTCCACGGATACAACAAGCAAAATCCATCACTCAACTCCTAACAGTAATACTACGCTCCAATGTAACACATCCTTCAACACATAACCAGAGGTCTCAGACACTCATCTACCTCAGACCCTCATAATCACAATGATACCAATTATTGTAGTACATCTGGACGTTCTCCCCAGTACTGTGTGACGCTAAACTTCTCTCACCACAAATTGTATTGAAGCAATTTCAAACATCCTCTATCATGAGATACTAACAAAACTGAACAATAACAATGTGTCAAGAATCCCCTGAAGCTCTACTTCCTTGATAACAGGAGGCACCAAGTATAGAACTCCATCACATCGGCATCAGGGAGATTCAAAGATACCTGCATGATCCTAAAAAAAATTAGTGAGAAGAGGGTAGAATCAGAATTCCTAAGTCGTAATTCCTCACCAGAGTATAGAAGAGGAATAAAAGAATCCTACTCTCTGAAATAAATAGACTCAAAATAGATTTTTTTAAATAGACTTGACTTGGCCAAGTTCGATCAATTAAGGGGACTCCTAGGTCGGTACAAGCTCTGATACCAACTTGTCACGCCCAAGATGCGAGTCAATCCTTATTTTTGCGTGATGGCCTCGACATGGTTAGAAGCGTATATCATCATTTCGCAAGAATGGATATCATTACAAGTACATGTACAAAAGAAATGAGTATATGGAATTGGCTTAGACTTGCCACTAGCTAAGTCCAGATCACATCAATACAACAACATATTCAAAATCATACATAAGATAAGGGTCAGACTGCGGACGAAATCAAACGATAAAATTACGTCCATCCTTGCTATCATAGGCTGCCGCCTGCAACTCATCCTAGATCGATGAGGAAGAAGAAGAACTCCAAATCAAACAAGCATTGCACTCACTTGAAAGCATCGCATTACCTCTACCTGCAGTTGTTGTTGTAGTAATCTGTGAGCCACAGGGACTCAGCAATCTCATTTTCAAGGGTATCAAGACTAGCAAAGCTTAATGGCTGAGGTATGGATAAGTGGTGAGGCTGCAGCAAGCCACTAATCATTTATTCGAGTGGCTAACTTACAAGTACAAAAAATAAGTATGGTGGTCTACGCATAACGGCCGTGAACTAGTAATGATCACTAAGTGATCTTGAACACCTACTTATGTCAAACATAACTCCATCATGTTCTCTCTTGGATAAGGACTCACGAGAAGAGAGAGTCACGGTTGCGCACACAGTTGGTGTATTTTATTAGAGTTTGCTTCAAGTTTTCTATGACCGGGTGTTAAACAAAGTTTCCAAGTTGCCACATAACCACGGGCACGGCTTTCCAAAACATTTAACCCCGTAGGGGTTCTCCAACTCATCCATCACAAATTAACCACATGCCACGGGAATAACCTCGACCACGAATCTCGTGATTTCTTAGGCAATTCCATTGCAAAACAGCAACCTCAAGATAGCCTGAAGTATTTTTGGAATTCCTCACGCATGACGTTTGAGAATGGTAAAACAAATCTAGCAAGGCCGCCTAGCGTATAGACAATCCCCATAGGATCCGCATATCTCGTTCTCAGGACACGACGGATTGTCCAAACTTCTGGTAGGCCAATCACAGAGTTTCCCTTGGCGGGCATCGGTAGTTGACTGGTTGGAACAACACTCATGAGGAGCACTGGCCCAGGTTGTTGATTAAAGATCCTCGAGTTAATTACTCCCTATGCAGGTTTACTAGTTATTAGGCAAATGTAGTACCAATGTTGGGCCTTTCCAGAAGAGCTTTATCCTAAAACGAAAACCAAGGGGGGGTCCCCATAACAACCCCGAGAATGTTACAAGCGCTCAATATGGAACATAACACCGGTACACAAGTAACTAGGGTGGCAAAGATGGAACAAAACACCAAGCAAAAGACCAAGCCTTCCACCTTTTACCAAGTATATATGTGCATTAAATTAAATAGCAATAATATTGTGATATCAAAAGGGAACCAGGTTGTCACATAGAAGCAATTGCACCTGCAGCTAGAAACACTATAAGAAGGGTTGAGCAGGCGGTAACATAGCCAAACAAAAGGTTTGCTCGGATGTGGAGGGGTTAGAGGCTTATCATGGCAATGTTGGAAGGCTTGACATAGAAATGGTAGGTAGCGAGACTTAGCTATAGAAAACAAGACAACTAGCAATGCAATGGTAGTAGTGGTATCCACGGAAATGATCACCTTACCTGAGATCCAGCTTGGAAGAGGAACGAGTCCATGAAGAAGACAATCCGTGAAGTAGACGAACGAATCCTCACACTCCGAATGCTTTCGGCACTCTACCAAGAAGAAGCATCCAAAAATAACAATCAACACATGGTACACCACAACATATGCATGATATTATGCGCAAACCAATATGATGCATGTCCATTTAATTATGCAAGGCATGGCATGGAAAGAACAACAAACAACTACTACACATTAAGTGAAATTCAATATGCAACGAGCTGCATATTGACGAAACTCCACATACAAATATTTGGTTCCTCTTGTTGATTTACTGGGCAAGATTCAATGTAGTTAAACATGGAGAGAGGTGAAGCATGAACAACTAAATCATCTAGGCATGTTAAATGAGGCTGCAAGCAATGTATAGCCTTTCCGAAACGTCCCCATAAGCATAATATGAATTCGGTCCATATCTGTATTAAGAATAGTTTAGTGTTGTTAAACAGCAAAATAAAATGCACTAAGTTAGTCTACACATTTTTCTAGTCTAGTTACATACGTGGAACAGTAAAATCGGAGCTACTGCTAATTAGTTATGAACAACCCGCTTTAGCATGGCAATATTGCCAACTAACGCAAACAAGAAGTTTAAATATGTTTATCATGCATTAAAGTTGGTTATTATTAATCTACACAAAATTCTTGTCATTTTACAAATTTACATCATTTTAATCCGATACACGCTTATTTAGTTATATGTGCATTAATACATGGCATTTATAAATATTGAAAATTTGAAAATTGAAAATTTGGCACGAAAAACACAAAAAAAATGTAATAGGCCGATTCTGAGAATTAGGCCCAGATCCGGATGGCGTATGACAGGTGGGTCAAGGATCTCAGCCTCACACTACAAATAAAGGCCATGCAAAAATATGGGAGCCTGGGATTTGAACCCGAGACCTCCTGGATTGATTCAGGGGGCACTAGGCACTGCGGTAAATCATGTGATCATGTATGAAAACAGTAGTAAAACTAAATGACGTCTACATTGTAGAACGGATCTAAGCAAAGAACATAACTTCAGCCATGGCGGGACTTGCTTACAGCAGACAAACAAGGATGGCAATGGCCATGACGAGGCTGGCTCTTGGCTGGTTGCGGCGAAGGGAGCTAGGCCAGCTCCTAGGCGCAAGGCAAAGGGGGTTCAGGTGCTAGTTCATTCGATCCAGGGGTCTTCACAACGGTGTCCTTCTGCTCGCACTAGGCAGGGACGACGACGAGCGGGACTGGCCCGAGGACGATGGATCCGAACACGGGTGACTCGCCTATGCCCAGACCTCGAGGCAAGGGTTCCATTCCCGACGGAGGAGAGAGTCTCCAGCAACGGTGACACGATTGAGGAGGCTCCCTGGCCATGGCAACTCGGCGACTGGCGAGACGACCTGGGACCAGAGAAATAGAGGGATTGAGAGAAAATAGAGGGAGGGAGGTGTTGGAAATATGCCCTAGAGGCAATAATAAATTAGTTATTATCATATTTCCTTGTTCATGATAATCATTTATTAGCCATGCTATAATTTTATTGATCGGAGACTTAGATGCATGTGTGGATACATAGACAAAACTGTGTCCCTAGTATGCCTCTAATAGACTAGCTCGTTGATCAAAAGATGGTTGAGGTTTCCTAGCCATGGAAATGAGATGTCATCTGAGAATGGGATCACATCATTAGGACTGATGTGACGGACAGGAGCCAAACTACAAACGTAGGATACGATCGTGTCAGTTTATCGCTACTGTTTTCTGCATGTCAAGTATATGTTCCTATGACCATGAGACCGTGCAACTCACCGACATCGAAGGAGTTCCTTGTGTGTATTAAACATCGCAATGTAACTGGGTGACTATAAAGGTGGTCTACAGGTATCTCCGAGGGTGTCTCTTGAGTTCGCATGGATGAAGACTGGGATTTGTTACTCCGTGTAACGCAGAGGTATCTCAAGGCCCACTCAGTAATACTGCATCACAACAATCCTTGCAAGCAATGTGACTACGTGTTAGTCACAGGATCTTGTATTACGGTACGAGTTAAGAGACTTGTCGGTAACAAGGTTGAATTAGGTATGGAGATACCAACGATCGAATCTTGGGCAAGTAACATACCGAAGAACAAAGGGAACATCATACGGGATTAACTGAATCCTTGACATAGAGGTTCGACCGATAAAAATGTTCGTAGAATATGTAGGAACCAATATGGGCATCCAGGTCCCACTATTGGTTATTGACCGTAGAGGTGTCTCGGTCATGTCTACATAGTTCTCGAACCCGCAAGGTCTGCACACTTAAGGTTCGGTGACGTTTCGGTAGTATAGAGTTATGCATGGTGGTGACCGAAGGTTGTTCGGAGTCCCGGATGAAATCCCAAACCTCACGAGGATCTCTGGAATGGTCCAGAGGTAAAGACTGATATATAGGAAGTCCTATTTTTGTCGCTAGAAAAGTTTCGGGCTCATCGATAGTGTACTGGGAGTGCCGGTAGTGTACCAGGAGACCATCGCGAGGGGTATTTCGACCCAAGAGGCTACATGGTCTGTGGGAGGATGAATACCAGCTCTTAGTGGGCTGGTGGAAGTCCCACACAAGGACCATGCGGCTTGGAAGAAAAGCCCAAAAGGAAAAAGGTGGAAAAAGGCAAAAAAAGGCAAAATTAGGAAGGAGTCCTAATCCTACTAGGAGTGGAGGAGGAGGACTCCTCCCTCCTAGTTCGGCCGACCCAAGGGCTGCCTCCTTGGGAGGAAAGCCTCCTCCTCCTCTCATCCTATATATACTAGAGGTAGGGGTTTTGGCACAAGATTTTCAGCCATGTGCTACCCGTTCCTCTAGTGCCTAGTTTCTCCTCTAGATCGGATTTCTGAAGTGCTTAGGCGAAGCCCTGTCGGAATAGCCCCACCACCATCGCCGGAGCACCGTCGCGCTGCCGGAGAACTCTTCTACCTCTCCGCTCCCTCTTGGTGGATCAAAAAGGCGGAGATCATCATCGAGCTATACGTGTGCTGAACGCGGAGGTGCCGTCCATTCGTCGCTAGATCGGAAGGATAGTGATCAAGATCGCGAGACGGATCGTGATGAGATCGCGGGACGGATCATGATAAGTTCGCGGGACGGATCATGATGAGATCGCATGATGTATCGTGATGAGTTCGTGGGACGGATCATGATGAGTTCGCGGGACGGATCGTGATTGGATCACGGGAAGGATCGTGATGAGATCGCTAGACGCTCGGCGATTTGGATCGCGAAGATGTTCGACTACACCAACCGCGTTTCTTAACGCTTCCCGCTTAGTGATCTACCAGGGTACGTAGATCCACTCTCCCTCTTGTAGATTCCCATCACCATGGATAGATCTGCGTGTGCGTAGGAATTTTTTTGTTTCCCATGCAACATTCCCCAACAGTGGCATCGTGAGCTAGGTCTATGTGTAGATGAGAGCTCGAGTAGAACACAAAAGGTTTGTGGGCATTGATGCTTAGATTTCTTCCTCCCTTGGTTGGATTTTGGTTCAGCGGTATTGTGAGATGAAGCGACCCAGACCAACATTACTCGTACGCTTACAAGAGACCGGTTCCCTCGACCGCAACTTGTTGCACTAATGGCTTGCGGGTGCCAGTTTCTCTCACTTTAGTTGGATCGGATTCGACAAAGGCGGTCCTTGAGAAGGTTGAAAAGCAACTAGTGTATCACCGTTGTGGTTTTTGCGTAGATGGGAATTGTTCTTGCTAGATACCCGTCGCAGCCATGTAAAACATGCAACACCAATTAGAGGATGTCTAACTTGTTTTTGCAGGGTATGTTGTGATATGATATGGCCAATTACATGATGTGATATATGTGATGTATGAGATGATCATGTGATGTATAGATTATCACGACTTGCATGTCGATGAGTACGGCAACTAGCAGAAGCCATAGGGTTGTCTTTAACTATTGTATGACCTGTGTGTCAATCATTAAGCTCTATGTAATGCTTTACTTTATCGGTAAACGGTAGCAATAGTAGTAGAAGCATGTTGGGCACGACAACCCCGATGGAGACACATTGATGGAGATCAAGATGATGGAGATCATGGTGTCTTGCCGGTGACGATGGAGATCATGTCGGTGCTTTCAAGATGGAGATCAAAAGCACAAGTTCATGGCCATATCATGTCACTTATGATTTGCATGTGATGTTAATCCTTTTATGCACCTTGTTTTGCCTAGGACGACGGTAGCATTATAAGGTAATCCCTCACTTAATTTCAAGATAAATTGTGTTCTCCCCGAGTGTGCATCGTTGCGAAAGTTCGTCGTGTCGATACACCACCTGATGATCGGGTGTGATAGACTCTACGTTCACATACAACGGGTGCAAGCCAGTGTTGCACATGCAGAACACTCAGGATAAACTTGACGAGCCTAGCATGTACAGACATGGCCTTGGAACACAAGAGACCGAAAGGTCAAACATGAGTCATATAGTAGATATGATCAACATGATGATGTTCACCATTGAAACCACCTCACCTCACGTGATGATCGGACTTGAGTTGGTGAATTTGGATCATGTATCACTCGAATGACTGGAGGGATATCAATTTGAGTGGGAGTTCTTAAGTAATATGATTAATTGAACTCATTATCATGAACATAGTCAGTAGTGTCTTTGCAAACTGTGTTGTAGATTACTAGCTCACGCTGTAGCTCCCTTGAATTTTTATATGTTCCTAGAGAAATAGAGTTGAAAGATGATGGTAGCAATATTGCGGACTGGCTCCGTGATCCGAGGATTGTCCTCATTGCTGCACAGAAGTCTTATATCCTTAATGCACCGCTCGGTGCACCAACCCCTCTAGCATTGTTTGTAGATGTTCTGAACATCTGACAGGCACGTTCTGATAACTACTTGATAGTTTAGTGCGTCTTGCATTACAGCTTAGAATTGAGGCTCTGAAACATTTTGAACGTCATGGAACATATGAGATGTTCTAAGAGCTGAAATTAGGATCTCAGGCTCGTGCCCGTGTTGCGAGATATGAGATCTCCAACAAGATTCTTTGCCTATAAGGTGAAGGAGAATAGCTCAATCGTTGAGCATGTGCTCAAATTGTCTAGGTGCTACAATCGCTTGAATCGAGTGGGAGTTGATCTTCCAGATAAGATAGTGATTGATATTGTTCTCCAAGTCACTGTCACTAAGCTACTAGATTTTGGAAAGTTATATTAAATCTATAAGTAGGATTGTTTGTTTGAATGTTGTATGATTGATTGTGTCAAATTGAGTGGAATTTTGAAACTTTTGAAATTTTAATGAGAGGGAATAAAATGACTTCCCAAAATTTTCGATTTCGTATCCCTATTCAATTCTGAGTCCGAATATTTTCAAAACCATCTTATAAAATAATCAAATGAGAGGAGGTAAATGACACTCAAAAATCATATACAATGTCTTGACTCAAATTTGAGAATAAAAACTATTTGCCATTTATTTGAAATTCAAATTCCTTTTCATTTTGGAGTTATTACAAAAATAATGATTTTTTAAGTATTCCAAACATTCTTAAAAATATGTTCATGTTTTAGAGTTTATTTTTTTGAAAATTTGGATATATAATATGTCTATATTAAATGTTTTTCTATTTTTGTTTAATTTCTTTTGTTCGCTGTTTTAAAGAAAAGGAAAAAAACAGGAAACACTATTCACACTGAAACATTGTTTATCCGAGAAATAAAAAAAATACTGGGCAGCACCCATGTGTGCAACTGGCTGAACCAGCCCATGCGTCCCTCACTCTTTTCTTTCAATTTTAGACCACTTCTAGTCTATTTGTTTACTCCCACATTGCCTTTGACTTCTAATCCCCCCTCCCACCTATAAATATAGACCAATAGGTGAACCCCAAAATCATCCACTTCGGATTGAATCGAATCGTTTCGGTTTGACTAGGTTTATTAAAATAAAAATATTTTCTTCTCTCCGGCGGGATTTCTGGAAATCGTCTCCTCTTTGGATTTATATCTTCTCTGTATTTTAAATGTATTCTCTTCGTATTTTCTTTTATACTCATGTAGTTTAATATCCCTAGACTAGTATTTCTATACTAATCTATGATAGAGTAATTAGATTATTAATTAGTCTTCATATTTACCCATTAGTCCTAGAATTCTTATAGACATGGTATTTTTTCTTCCGTAAAATAGCTTGGTCCTGATTTTTCAAATAGCAATAACTTTTTACTCATTCACTCAAATTAGATGAAACCAACGCCTAGATTTTCGTCTTGACTTCACCTATCCAATCAACCTATCACGCCAAAATTTCCAAATTTTCAAATTTGGAAATTTATTCAGATTTATATTCACACTTCATTTGATCATATCTTTTTATCCATAGCTCCGTTTCCGATGAATCCAATTGCGTCGGATCCGTATCGAAGTAATCTTTCCGTTCGCATCATTAGTGTTATCGTTTCAACATATAGTTTTGATCTTGATCATACTTTTCTATTAGTCCCCAAAATGTGTTCACACACCGTAGTAAGCTAACTCAATACCATATTGAATTGCTTATAACTTTTGATCCGTCATTTTGAACCTAGTAATTCTTTTTTACACACGTTCATGTTGACTTCTCATATATAGTAACATCATTAGTTTCAATCTTTGAACCTTTCAAATTTGAGCAATTCAATTTGAATCCGAACCTTCATTTGATCATATCTTGCAAACTATAACACCTTTTGAATTGATTCCTTTTGCCCCTAAATACTCGCTTCATATATTTCTATTCATAACCATCGCACTTCGGTTCAACTTCTTTTGACCTTTGTGAATTCAAATTCAATTCATACGTAAGTTTATAGTTCAACTTCTTTTGACCTTTTCAATTAAATTCTTTCTACAAATAAATTCTTATGTCTTTACTATTTGTCAAACAACGTTCATGTTTTTTTCCCATACTTTGGATCGTCTTTCGTAGTCTCTCCAACCTAAGCTTATATAGCAATATTTCATCATCCATTAACTCTTTGAGTTGATTCCTCCACTTTCACTTTACCACACAGCTAGAACCTATTTTTTCTTATTTAACCTTAGTATGTTGTTATTTTTGCACCAAGACATGTTTTGTTCTTGCGTTTTTCGGTTCTTTGTTTTGGCATGAATGTTTATTGAATGTTATTTGCTTACGATAGATTTCTCGGAGTGTGACGAGTAGAATTATCCAGATTGTGAGAGCGACTATCTTCATCAAGTAATACAAGGCAAGTTCACATTGACCATGTTATTACCTATGTTTTTCAAGTTGCATTAGTTCAACCTTCCACCCATTGCATGCAAAGTAGGTAATTTGGAAATTTGGTTACTTGATGTAGTATCCTGTGGTAGGCAGCCCTCAACCCTTTAACACTTTGGCCCCGAGAAACGTTGATTTAATTTTTGCTATGCTATTAGTACACGGGATTGGTTGTGTGATTCATGAGAGTTGTGAGATAATAATTACAAGACCTACATGATGATCAAGACTTCAAGACTCCAAGTTTTCAACATACCTCTGGATGGATGATGGTTGAACGGCGCCCTGGAGAAGCCAGTGGTTACCCTAGGTGTTGCTGGAGAAGTGCCAGTATTCACGTGGAAAGGTCCACCCAGGAACAAAGAGATGGATGGATTCTTGAAGACCCAAGGCTTACCTGCACAGCCACAAGCCATTATGGGCTCTGGCTTGGTTGGATATTGTGGTGACCCTGGACAGGCGGTGCTACGAGATGTAGAAGAATGGTAGGAAAGGATGGGCACCGACAGGGTCTCAGAGGAACCCCTCAGAAGACCATGTTTTGATCATCTGTTCCTCAAACACCCTGAAGTGCGAGGAATCCAACAGAGGCGATCAAATCTTGTGGGGAATGTGTGCAAAACTCTGCAGAGTACTCAAACCTAATCGATTAGCCGTGCCCACGGTCATGGAGAACATGAGCCAAAGGAACTGAAACTATCTGGAATTCTCAACACAAAGAATTATAATGATGAGGGTATTATTGTTAACTTGGGTATGACAATTGGTTGGTGGAACCATCTCATTAAACAACCAACTTTGTAGTAATAATTTCTGCATTACCCCTCTCTTGTTGTAGGAAAATTTTGCTTTACGCAAACTATGAACTTATAGCCCCACCGGTGCATGTAGTATGGATGATTATTTTTCACCCCCTGTTTTGTGACTTGCCGGCATATTCAAAATGCTGACCAACACGGCTGCAACGTCTCATGTTGCAGATACTCTTCTTCGACAAGTAAGAGATACGATTCAGGGTTACGATCTACACTCAACCTGTCGTTGGTGTTTATTGGGACACCACTCCCGTTGACTGTTTCCGCTGAGATTTTAAGGTATATATCAGTGTGACATTAGTTACATGTGATTGCACTTTGATACATACATTGATGTACTGTGTGTGCTAGCATACTGATCCAGGGATGCCACAGAACACATAGAGGCTTGACCGTTTCAGGTCGGGTCACTACAGAAATGGTATCAGAGCACATGTTGACTGTAGGACGTGACCCTAGACAACTAGAAACCCCATAGGATAGGATAACTCTCCAACCTTATTCTCAGAAAAAAACTTTTACTTCTTATTCCTTCTATGTTTTATCAAGTAGTTAGATAATACCCTTGTCCCTTTGACCACTATGGAAAGAGCTACAAAAGATTGAAGACTGTAAGGACGTGAAGAAATTGAAGACCATGAAGAGTTTCAAAGATTTTATGCCCCCTCGAAGACCAAACCCCTGTTGCATACTCACGTTAGATACAATGATTTGTGAGCTGTCATTTGTGTGTATTTTTTTGACAGCCACAAAAAAATTCTATTTTTAAAACCATTATTTGTATTGTGTGTATCCCCTCCTTTCTCTCTCTCTCGTATCTCATTCCAAAACCCTGAACCCAATAGATGATGAATGAAGCTGGACTCGTGTATTCTGGATCGATGACTCGGTTAGAGACAGATGAATGGATTCAGGACATGGAGGGCCACCTAAGGAGTAACCATGTTGCAAGGAACGAGATGGTCCAGTATGCTCTTCGGTACTTTGCAGAAGGTGATGCACATTGGTGGAAGATGCATGAAGATATCCATGATAGGAAAGCATCAATCACTTGTGAAGAATTCAAGACGACCCTGCAAAAATCTCATGTTGTCACCAACACCCAGAAGCCTCGTTGCAAAGACATGAAGAAGATTTGTGCATGCAAGATATGTGGAGAGATAGGACACACCCAGGAAGAACACAAGGAAGGATGCCCTCATTGTGAAGAAAATCACCCTACTGAGGAATGCCCAACTGGGCAGGTGATATGTTTCTTGTGTGAAGGAACCACTCACTATCCGACACAATGTCAACTCTGCCCCACGGTACAAGAAGTCATGAAGCAGTAGAAGGAAGCAATGAAAGAATTCCTCGGGAAAAAGTTAGAAGAACCCATGATGGTGAGAGATATACCAGACCCAAACATTGATACCAAGTCATGTTATTCGTGTGGAGAAGAAGGACATATCTCTTAGGATTGTCCGAATGAGTATTTGGGAGACTTCCCAACAGAAGAAGTGCAATATGATCCTCAGGAGATAGAAGAAATGATCAACCTGGACAAGAAGAAAGGCCAAGTAAGCGGAGGCATCAGATGTTTGCATTGTAGCTTGGAGAGGCCACACTGTTTTTTCAAGAGGTATGAGACAAGCATTAGGAAAGGAACCCAACCCAAGAAGAAGAAGAAGAGTCCATGGTTTTCTACACGAAAGGATCTGAGCCACATCACTTGTCATCGGTGCAACAAGACAGGACACTACTCCTATACCTGCCCGGAGAAGAAGGCTAAACACGAGTAGTTTGAGTTTTGGATTTTGGAAGTAATAAATGTAATAGGTAGCACTCTTATCATTTTGAAGTTATGTAACGGAAGTCTCAGAGTTTGTAATAAATTCATGAGTCAATGGAATTTATGGCGTCATGATTCTCCTATGTTGAATTATATGAGTTGTTACTCTATGAACAAAGATCTCTGACCATTTTCAAGGATATGAGAAAATATGGTCTATGCAGGCATGTGTACATTTGATTTTAAGTGTGGTAGCAACCACATCGACGAATGAATAAAGAAAGTACCATGCCTGTTAAGGAGTTTGGATAAGTGACTACAGGTGAAGAGAATGTGGAACCATATCCAACTATGTGGATGACAACACCTGAAATAAAATACCTTGGATTTTGAATATGATGAACCAAAACTGTTATTTGTAGATAGACCAATGGAAAGGAAAAACATATTCAAGGAATAGAACGTGTATCAAGGATGGATCTCATGGTTTCATGAAGGTTGCCCAAAGATCAGGACGCAAGAAGTTGTGATTGGATCAGCAAATGTTTCCTTAGGAGTATCCGAAAGCCTGAGAGATGTGAAGAAACGATAGATGTTTTTGCTCAGCTTGCAGAATCAATTGATTTATCCGAACTTCATTCGTTGACAAGAGAAATTTCTAGAACGCTTGTGAGGAATCCCAAGTGCTAGAATACGAGATTCACTAAACCTTATACAAGGTAATGATTTCAGTGCGACATGGCTTGGCCACCATGACGACTTACTCTTATCATTCTCTTGCTATTCGAAATGGTAAATCTGAGTGACTTACCCTAGTAAAGAGACGATGTTCTTTGAAGCTTATGATTAAGCCTTAGAATGGTATGATGAAAATCCCTTGTACATGTCAGTTGTTGCCACACATAGGAATTTTACGGTGAGGAATGAAGCCAAGACCCATTTCACTGCAGAATAACCACAAATGGTAGACCACCACGAGATCATTGATAGGTTACTTAGAATGAATGCGAGACTTATCAGTTAAGAAGACCCAGTATCGGAGGAAATACAATTTGTTATGAGAACACAAGATTTTGTTGATTTAAACGGAAGAGCATCACCGAAGGAGCTATCATGAAGAATGTGAACAGACAGATGCACCCACAGGATCGCCATGACTTTTGAAGGACCAGTAACTCTCATTTTAAGTGTGGTAGCCCCACACTTCCAGGTCAATGGATTTGCTAGAAGAACCCCAAACACTAACTTTTTCTTTCTAGCCTCTTCGAATCTCGAGGACGAGATTCATTTTAAGTGTGGTAGTTTGTAACATCCCAAAACTCTAAATTTTGGAATGTTATATTAAATAAATAAGTAGGATTGTTTGCTTGAATGTTGTGTGATTGATTGTGTGAAATTGAGTGGAATTCTGAAACTGCTGAAATTTTAATGAGAGGGAATAAAATGACTTCCCAAAATTTTCTATTTCGAATCCCTATTCAATTTTGAGTTCGAATATTTTCAAAACCATCAAATAAAAAATCAAATGAGAGGAGGTAAATGACACTCAAAAATCAGATACAATGATTTGACTCAAATTTTAAAATAAAAACTATTTGCCATTTATTTGAAATGCATATTCCTTTTCATTTTGGAGTTATTACAAAAATAGTGATTTTTTTAAGTATTCCAAAAATTCTTAAAAATATGTTCATGTTTTAGAGTTTATTTTTATGAAAATTTTGATATATAATATGTCTATATAAAATGTTTTTCTATTTTTCTTTAATTGCTTTTGTTCGCTGTTTTTAAAGAAAAAGGAAAAAAACAGGAAACACTATTCACACACAAAACTTGTTCATCCGAGAAATAAAAAAAATTGGGAAGCGCCCATGTGGGCGACCGGCTGAACCAGCCCATGTGTCCCTCACTCTTTTCTTTCAATTTTAGTCCACTTCAAGTCTAATTGTTTAGTCCCACATTGCCTTTGACTTCTAATCCTCCCTCCCACCTATAAATATAGACCCATAGGTGAACCCCAAAATCATCCACTTCGGGTTGAATTGAATCGTTTCGGTATGACTAGGTTTATTAAAATAAAAATATTTTCTTCTCTCCAGCGGGATTTCTGGAAATCGTCCCCTCTTTGGATTTATATCTTCTCTGTATTTTAAAGGTATTCTCTTCGTATTTTCTTTTATACTCCTATAGTTTAATATCCCTAGACTAGTATCTCTATACTATTATACGATAGAGTAATTAGATTATTAATTAGTCTTCGTATTTACTCATTAGTCCTAGAATTCTTTTAGACATAGTACTTTTTCTTCCGTAAAACAACTTGGTCCTCATTTTTTAAATAGCCATAACTTTTTACTCATTCACTCAAATTAGATGAAACCAACACCTAGATTTTCGTCTTGACTTTACCTATCCAATCGACCTATCACGTCAAATTTTTCAAAATTTCAAATTTGGAAATTTATTCAGATTTATATTCAAACTTCATTTGATCATATCTTTTTATCCGTAGCTCCGTTTCCGATGAATCCAATTGCGTCGGATCCGTATCGAAGTAATCTTTCCGTTCGCATCATTAGTGTTATCGTTTCAACATATAGTTTTGATCTTGCTCATACTTTTCTATTAGTCCCCAAAATGTGTTCACGGACCGTAGTAAGCTAACTCAATACCATATTGAATTGCTTATAACTTTTGTTCCGTCATTTTGAACCTAGTAATTCTTTTTTATACACGTTCGTATTGACTTCCCATACATAGTAACATCATTAGTTTCAATCTTTGAACCTTTCAAATTTGAGCGATTCGATTTGAATCCGAACCTTCATTTGATCATATCTTGCAAACTATAACACCTTTTGAATTGATTCCTTTTGCCCCTAAATACTCACTTCATATATTTCTATTCATAACCATCGTAATTCGGTTCAACTTATTTTGAGCTTTGTGAATCAAATTCAATTCATATGTGAATTTACAGTTCAACTTCTTTTGACCTTTTCAGTTAAATTCTTTCTACAAATAAATTCTTATGTCTTATAATGTTTATCAAACAACCTTCATGTTGTTCTCCCATACGTTGGATCGTCTTTCGTAGTCTCTCCAACCTAAGCTTATATAGCAATAGTTCATCATACATTAACTCTTTTGAGTTGATTCCTCCACTTTCACTTTACAACACAGCTAGAACCTATATTTTCTTATTTAACCTTAGTATGTTGTTATTTTTGCACCAAGACATGTTTTGTTCTTGCGTTTTTCGGTTCTTTGTTTTGGCATGAATGTTTATTGAATGTTATTTGCTTACGATAGATTTCTCGGAGTGTGACGAGTAGAATTATCCAGATTGTGAGAGCGACTATCTTCATCAAGTAATACAAGGCAAGTTCACATTAACCATGTTATTACCTATGTTTTTCAAGTTGCATTAGTTCAACCTTCCACCCATTGTATGCAAAGTAGGTAATTTGGAAATTTGGTTACTTGATGTAGTATCATGTGGTAGGCACCCCTCAACTCTTTGACACTTTGGCCCCGGGAAACGTTGATTTAATTTTTTCTATGCTATTAGTAGACGGGGTTGGTTGTGTGATTCATGAGAGTTGTGAGATAATAATTACAAGACCTACATGATGATCAAGACTTCAAGACTCCAAGTTTTCAACATACCTCTGGGTGGATGATGGTTGAACGGCGCCCTGGAGAAGCCAATGGTTAGCCTAGGTGTTGATGGAGAAGTGCTAGTATTCACGCGCAAAGGTCCACCCAGGAACAAAGAGATGGATGGATGCTTCAAGACCCAAGGCTTACCTGCATAGGCACAAGCCATTATGGGCTCTGGCTTGCTTGGATATTGTGGTGACCCTAGACAGGTGGTGCTACGAGATGTAGAAGAACGGTAGGAAAGGATGGGAACCGACAGAATCTCAGAGGAACCCCTTAGAAGACCATGTTTTGATCATCCATTCCTCAAACACCCTGAAGTGCGAGGAATACAACGGAGGCGAGAAAATCTTGTTGGGAACGTGTGCAAAACTCTGCAGAGTACTCAAACCTAATCGATTAGCCGTGTCTACGGTCATGGACAACTTCAGCCAAAGGAACTGAAAATATCTGGAATTCTCAACACAAAGAATTATAATGGTGAGGGTATTATTGTTAACTTGGGTATGAGAATTGGTTGGTGGAACCATCTCATTAAACAACCAACATTGTAGTAATAATTTCTGCATTACCCCTCTCTTGTTGTAGGAAAAATTTGCTTTACGCAAAACTTGAACTTATAGCCCCACCTGCCATATATGCATGTAGTATAGATGATTATTTTTCACCCCCTGTTTTGTGACTTGCCGGCATATTCAAAATGCTAACTTACATGGCTGTAGCGTCTCATGTTGCAGATACTCTTATCCGACAAGTAAGAGATATGATTCAGGGGTACGGTCTACACTCAACCTGTCGTTGGTGTTTATTGGGACTCCACTCCCATTGACTGTTTCTGCTGAGATTTTAAGGTATATATCAGTTTTACGTTAATTACATATGATTGCACTTTGATATATACATTGATGTACTGTGTGTGCCAGCATACTGATCCAGGGATGGCACAGAACACATGGAGGCTTGATCATTTCAGGTCGGGTCGCTACAAACTTGGTGATGAACTATAAATGACATGGATAGAAATAATGATCCCTGAGATGTTCGCGATGTTTGACACTGCGAATGTATAAATCAAGAAGGAGTATCAAGTGTTGATGGTTAGTAAAACCACTAGTTTCGAGAAGGGAAAGGGCAAGGAGGGAAACTTCATGGATAGCAAGTCAGTTACTGCTCCGGTGAAGCAACCCAAAGTTGAACCCAAACCCAAGACTAAGTGCTTCGATTATGTGGAGAGCGGACGATGAAGCGGAACAACCCTAGATACTTGGTAGATAAGAAGGCTGGCAACGTCGACAGAATTATATTTGATATACGTGTTATTGTTGTGTACCTTGCTAGTACTCCTAGTAGCACCTGGGTATTGGATACCGGTTCGGTTGCTAGATGTTAGTAACTCGAAATAAAAGCTACGGAATAAATGGAGAACTAGCTAAGGGTGAGGTGACGATGTGTGTTGGAAATGTTTCCAAGGTTGATGATCAACATCGCACGCTCTCTCTACCTTCGGGATTAGTGATGAACCTAAATAAATGTTATTTGGTGTTTTGCGTTGAGCATGAACGTGATTAGATCGTGTTTATTGCTACACGGTTATTCATTTAAGTTAGAGAATAATGGTTATTCTATTTACATGAATAATACCTTCAATGGTCATGCACCTGGTGAGAATGGTTTGTTGAATCTTGATCGTAGTAATACACATGTTCATAACATTTATGCCAAAAGATACAAAGTTAATAATGATAGTACCACATACTTGTGGCATTGCTGTTGAATGTCATCTTGGTATAAAATGCATGAAGAAACTCCATGCTGATGGATCTTTGGACTCATTCGATTTCGAATCGGCTGAGACATGCGAACCATGCCTCTTGGTCAAGATGACTAAGGACCCCGTTTTCTATTTTGATGAAGCGGGCAAGTGATTTATTGGAAATGATACATGTTGATGTATGCAATCCAATGAGTCTTGTAGCATGCGGTGGATATCGTTATTTTCTTACCTTCACTTATGATTTGAGTAGATATAGTGTATATTTACTTAATGAAACACAAGTCTGAATCGTTTGAAAGGTTCAAGCAAATTCAGAGTGAAGTTTAAGATCATCGTGACAAAAAGATAAATATGTTTGTGATATGACCGTGGAGGCGAATATCTGAGTTACGAGTTTGGCATACAACTTTAGACAATGTGAAAGTTATTTCACAACTCACGCCACCTGGAACACCATAGTGTGATGGCGTGTCCGAACGTCATAGTCGTGCTCTATTGGATATGGTGCGTGCTATGATGTCTATTATCGTTTTGTTACTATAATTTTGGGGTTATGCATTAGAGACAACTACATTCACTTTAAATAGGGCACCATCTAAATCTGTTGAGATGACACCGTGTGAATTATGGTTTGATAGAAACCTAAGCTGTCATTTCTTAATGTTTGGGGCTGTGATGCTTGTGTGGAAAATGTTTTCACATAATGAGCTCGAACCCAAAGCGGACAAATGCATATTCATAGAATACCCTAAGAACAGTTGGGTGAACCTTCTATCTCAGATCCAAGCATAAAATGTTTATTGCTAAAACTAGGTCCTTTCTCGAGAAAAAGTTTCTCTTGAAAGAATTGAGTGGGAGGAAGATAGAACTTGATGAGGTTATTGAACCTCTGTTTCAACCAGAGAGTAGCGTAGCGTAGGAAGTTGTTTCTGTGAAGCCTACGTTAGTTGAAGAGGAAGTTAATGATGATGATCATGAAGCTTCGGATCAAGTTACTATCGAACTTCGTAGGTCGACAAGGACGTGTACTGCTCCTGAGTGGTGCGGCAACCCTGTCTTAGAGGTCATGTTGTTAGACAACGATGAACCTACAAACTATGGAGAAGCGATGATGGGCCCGGATACCGACAAATGGTTAGAGGCCATGAAATTCGAGAAAGGATCCATCTATGAAAACCAAGTATAGACTTTGGTAGACTTGCTCGTTGGACGGCAGGGCGTTGAGTACAATTGGATGTTTAAAATGAAGACAGACGCTCATGGTAAATGTCACCATTTGTAAAGCTCGACTTGTTGTAAAGAAGTTTACGACAAGTTCAAGGAGTTGACAACGATGAGACTTTCTCACTCGTAGCGATGCTCAAGTCTGTTGGAATTATGTTAGCAGTTGCTGCATTTTCCATTATGAAATCTGGCAGATGGATATCAAAACATCGTTTCCTTAACAGTTTACTTGAGGAAAGGTTGTATGTGATACAACGTGAAGGTTTTGTCAGTCCTAAGGCTGCTAAAAGGTGTGCAAGCTTCAATGATTCTTCTATGAACTAAAGCATGCATCTCGGAGTTGGAATATACACTTTGATGAGGTGATCAAAGTTTTCGAGTCTATACAAAGTTTACGAGAAAATGGTATTTACAATAAAGTGAGTGGGAGCACTATAGAATTTCTGATAAGTATATGTGGATGACATATTGTTGATCAGAAATGATGTAGAATTTCTGGAAAGCATAAACGGTTGTTTGAAAAGAGTTTTTCAAAGGAAGACCTGGATAAAGCTACCTAATTGTTGAGCATCAAGATCTATAGAGATAAATCAAGATGCTTGATGAGACTTTCAATGAGTACATACCTTGACATGATTTTGAAAGAGTTCAAAATGGATCAGTCAAAGAAAGAGTTCTCGCCTGATTTGTAAGGTGTGAAGTTGAGTGAGACTCAAAGCTCGACAATGACAGAAGAAAGTGTAAGTACAAATGTCGTACCCTATGCCTTAGACATAGGCTCTGTATAGTATGCCATGCTGTGTTCCGCACCTGTGTGTGCCTTGCCATGAGTCTGTTAAGGGGTACAAGAGTGATCCAGGAGTGGATCACTGGACAACGGTCAAGATTATCCTTATTAACTAAAAGACTAAGGAGATGTTTCTCGATTATGGAGGTGATAAAGAGTTCGTTGTAAAGAGTTACATCGATGCAAGCTTTAACACCAATCCAGATGACTCTTAGTAGCAATCCAGATACGTATAGTGGAGCAACCATTTGGAATAGTACCAAGTGGAGTGTGGTAGCAGTGTTTACAATTTGACATAGATATTTGCAAAGTACACAATGGATCTGAATGTCGCAGACCCGTTAACTATAAGACCTCTCTCACATGCAAAGCATGATCGAGCCCCAGAACTCACTGGGTGTTAGATTCATAACAATGCGAATCACATGGTGATGTGAACTAGATTATTGACTCTTGTTAATGATAATCGTTTATTATCCATGCTATAATTGTATTGATCGGAGACTTAGATGCATGTGTGGATACATAGACAAAACCGTGTCCCTAGTATGCCTCTAATAGACTAGCTCGTTGATCAAAAGATGGTTGAGGTTTCCTAGCCATGGACATGAGATGTCATCTGATAATGGGATCACATCATTAGGAGAATGATGTGATGGACAAGACCCAAACTACAAATGTAACATATGATCGTGTTAGTTTATTGCTACTGTTTTCTGCATGTCAAGTATATGTTCCTATGACCATGAGATCATGCAACTCACAGACATCGGAGGAGTGCCTTGTGTGTATTAAACGTTGCAACGTAACTGGGTGATTATAAAGGTGCTCTACAAGTATCTCCGAGGGTGTCTGTTGAGTTGGCATGGATCAAGACTGGGATTTGTTACTCCGTCTAACGGAGAGGTATCTCGGGGCCAACTCGGTAATAGAACATCACAACAAGCCTCGCAAGCAATGTGACTAAGTGTTAGTCACAGGATCTTGTATTACAAAATTAGGTATGGAGATACCAACGATCGAAGCTCGGGCAAGTAACGTACCGAAGAACAAAGGGAACATGATACGGGATTAACTGAATCCTTGACACAGAGGTTCGACCGATAAAGATAAAGATCTTCTTAGAATATGTAGGAACCAATATTGGCATCCAGGTCCCGCTATTGGTTATTGACTGTAGAGGTGTCTCGGTCATGTCTACATAGTTCTCGAACCCGCAGGGTCTACACACTTAAGGTTCGGTGACGTTTCAGTAGTATAGAGTTATGCATGGTGGTGACCGAAGGTTTTCAGTAGTCCCGGACGAAATCCCGGATGTCACGAGGAGCTCCGGAATGGTCCGGAGGTAAAAATTGATATATAGGAAGTCCTATTTTGGTCGCCGAAAAAGTTTCGGGCTCATCGGTAGTGTATCGGGAGTGCTGGTAGTGTACCGGGAGACCATCGGGAGGGGTATTTCGACCCAAGAGGCTACATGGGCTGTGGGATGATGAATACCAGCCCTTAGTGGGCTGGTGGAAGTCCCACACAAGGCCCATGCGGGTGGGAAGAAAAGCCCAAAAGGAAAAAGGTGGAAAAAGGCAAAAAGGGCTAAATTAGGAAGGAGTCGTAATCCTACTAGGAGTGGAGGAGGAGGACTCCTCCCTCCTGGTTCGGCCGACCCAAGGGCTGCCTCCTTGGGAGGCAAGCCTCCTCCTCCTCTCCTCCTATATATACTAGAGGTTTGAGGGTTTTTGGCAAAAGATTTTCAGCCACGTGCTACCCGTTCCTCTAGTGCATAGTTTCTCCTCTAGTTTCTTATTTCTCTAGTGCTTAGGCGAAGAATAGATCCACCACCATCGCCGGAGCGCCGTCGTGCTGCCGGAGAACTCTTCTACCTCTCCGCTCCCTCTTGCTGGATCAAGAAGGCGGAGATCGTCATCGATCTGCACGTGTGCTGAACGCAGAGGTGCCGTCCGTTCGGCGCTAGATCGGAAGGATCGTGATCAAGATCGCGAGACTGATCGTGATGAGATCGCGGGACGGATCGTGATAAGTTTGCAGGACGGATCGTGATGAGTTCGCGGGACGGATCGTGATGAGTTCGCAGGACGGATCGTGATTTGATCGCGGGACGGATCATGATGAGATCGCGGGACACTCAGCGATTTGGATCACGAAGATGTTCGACTACACCAACCACATTTCTTAACGCTTCCCCCGTACTGATCTACAAGGGTACGTTGATCCACTCTCCCTCCCGTAGATGCTCGTCACCATGGATAGATCTGCGTGTGTGTAGGAAAGTTTTTGTTTCCCATGCAACGTTCCCCAACAGGAGGAAGAAGGAATAGGAGGAGGGAAGGATAACAGGGTTCGTGGTGTGGGGCTCACCGGACGTGGTACCGGTGAACAACTGTAAGGTAGCGGAGCTTCAACTTCTTGGCTTGCCTCCGGCAAAAGCGGGGCGCATGGCGCCATGACTGCTTGTATGCTTCAATTCCATTGTGAGCTACAGAGAAAGAGGGAGATAAGAGATCGAAGGGATAGAGAGAAGGAAATAGTGGAAGGGCACAATGATGCCTGGACCTTGTTGCTGCTGGGTTGGTCGCCGGCTCGAGCAATGGAGCTCGACTTCTCACGAGAGGGTTCAGGAATGGGGTGATTCACATGGAGGAGCTCCTAGAGATGTTGGGTCGCTACCGAAATCAAGGAGGAGAAGGATGGATTGGGAGGGATCTCGAGTACGGATGAGGCCTGTCGGGTAGGATGGGGATTCCAAGGGGAATCATGTGGGTGGTGGCGCAGGCAAAAAACTAGTGGAGTTTGTCTAGGTTTTGTCCTGATTGGGATGATTTGCACTCCTTAAATAGGAAGGGGATTTAGGGTTGGGAGCCCGTTTTCGGACCATTCGATCTCGATCGGCTGGTTCGAAAGCGAAGGGGCTAGATGTGCTAGTGAGTTGTCTGGATGCCTTGGGCTAAGAAGAGAGGGAAGTGGCGGCCCGTGACACAAGTTTGAAACACCGAAAACACGCGCTAAATAACTAATGACAATGTCGCTACGGTGGATCGTTCGGGTATCAAACTAACTCGGAATGCTACAAAATTTGGCAGGCGGCGTACCTACAATATAACATGACCGCATGCCAACTTTTGACCCAAGTGGAATATATTTGATACGCACTTTAAAAACAATATTTTGTCATTGTCGTGGACGTGTGCGTGTGTGGTTGGTCTCAAAACGGTCGACGACACGAACGGACAGAATTGGCGACTATGAACGGATGCAAGTTTTCAAAATCGACGACAACGAAGTGTCGATGCAATGCGAATGATGCAATGATTAATGTGACAACCAAACGAATCACATGAAGAGAATGGCAATAAAAGGGGAATCTTCTAGAGCGTCAGTCCCGGGCTGTTACACATATGAAGCCAAGTGGGAAGATTGCTTACCGTTTGTTGAGTTCTCCTACAATAATAGCTGTCAATTGAGTCTCTAGATGGCACCATTCGAGGTATTGTGTGGACGGAACTGTCGTACTCCCCTCAACTGGTTAGAGACCAAGAAGTACTAGTCTTTGCACAGACATTCTCCACAAAGCATAACAACAAGTTCAACTCGTCCGAGAGTGCCTCGAGACCGCCAAGTCAAGACAGAAGAGTTGCGCCGACTATCACTGCTGAGAAGTGAACTTCTGTGCCGGTGACCATGTCTATAACTATGTGTGATGCCTCTCAAAGGAACCAAGCATTTCCATGTCAAGGGAAAGCTTTCACCAAGATACATCGGCCCCTTCAAGATCACCACTACGCGAGGAGAAGTTGCCTACCAGCTAGAGCTACCTTTCGAGTTGTTAGATGTGCAGAACGTCTTTCACGTGTCACAACTCTGGAAGTGTCTCGAAGTTCCCAACCGCCCAGACCTCTATAAGGACATCGACCATAAAGTCATCGACCTTCACCAAGACTTCACTTATCGTGAGAGGCCGGTCTGTATTTTGGATGAAGCTGAATGTTACAACCGAAGCCGCACCATCAAGTACTTCAAGGTCCAATGGAGCAGCCACACTGAAGTAGAAGCAACCTGGGAGCGTGAAGATTTTCTTAGATTTGAGTTCCCTTATCTTTTTAGCGCTTAGCCAAGGAATCTCGGGGACGAGATTCTTGTAAGGGGGGTAGATTTATCACACCTTGTGTTTGTATCGCTTTGCTATGCTTGGTTTTACAAAATTTGGAATGAATTAAAACTTTTGAGTGCATATGCTTGTTTGAATTGTTGCTTGTTTGCATGTTTGATTGATTGTGTATGGCACTCTCAGGTTCTACTTCTCTCTAAACTCATCTTCCTTGACCCAAAAATCTTGCCCAATGATGTATAGTACCTAAAAATATGTTTATCAAAATTTATTTTGACCAAAAACGATTTATTCAAATTAGGTTTTGAAAACCCCCTGAGTTGAGGTTTACACTACAAGTCCTCAAATTGGGTGGGTCCTTTTTCCCCAAAGGCTTATTTCTAAACCTATTTCCAAAACCACCAAATATTATATTTTAAATATTATTTTCCTATTTTATTTAAATGCTTTTTCTTAAGGACAAAAAAAGTCTTTTATAGGGAAAAAATATTTAAATGCCTTAAAAGTATTTAACAAAATTTAGGGAAACTCAATGGACATATATTTTCCATATATGTGAGTTTCAACACATGGTCATGACCAAAATAATGGGCAAAACCCCTTAAAACACTTTCTGCTTAAATCAAGCTTTTGAAATATTTCTATAAGAAATATTCTCAATAAATTCCAAGAAAATTTTAGCAAATTACACATATTATATATGTTTATCTTGCAAAGTTTCCTCTCAATCACTATTGATTTGATTCACCAAAATATTCCAAAACCATTCCTGTCCAGAGGCAGGTTTGAAAAACTTTACATTGTGAAGTATCTCCTATTGATTTAAAGCTTTGTGGTGATGTCCTAACCCCAAAATTATGATGCTACACCAATTGGTGCATCAAGGAGAATGGAAATGCATAGCTAGATCTACAGGAATCTGGTTCTGTTGATTTTTGGGGTTTTACAAAACTACATTGTGAACTTTCTTCAAATCCTCTCAAACTTGGTGATCAACCCTATTTTTAACCACCATTTGACCTTGTTAAATCTCAAGTCAAGGAAGCTACATTTGCTTGCCCAATCATTGATCAAACACCTCCTACATGTTTGGTAAAAACATGTTTTAACCCCCTTCTACTATTCTCCTTCATTTCAAAATTACACCACAGCTCCACCATGTAGTAATTTACCTCCAGCAACTCTAGCATGGGCTTAGCTCAATTATTGGCAGGTGAAACGCCATTTTTACCTCTCTGGACAACCCCTTTTCTCTCTCTCCCTTTGCCTCTCTCCTTCTCGCTTGACTTTCTAGGGCATCCAATGCCTCACCCATGCCTGTTTACTCCCTCTAGATCCCCTAGACATGGGAGGCCACATAGAAGCTGCCAATGACATGCCATGGCAAGCCAAAACGGCGCTCTAGAGCACGCTACAGTGCCCGATAGCATTGTCACCGCCGCCCACGGCATGGGCCCGACAGCCTCGGGTCTCCCCCTCTTGCCACTTGGACCGCTCGATGTCCTCACCATGGCACGCTATCGCCCCCTCCTTGCTCTCTCTCCAGCGGCCTCCCACACACGCGCCGCGGCCGCCCGGTTCGACCAACCGGTGGCTTCACACCTGCGTGCTCTCTCCTCCCTTATCTCTTTTCCCTGGTCGTGGTCGTGCTCCACAAACTCCCCAGGAACACCCATGCCTCCTCCCATGGCCCCCAGTGATGGCTTAAACCTCGCCGGCATCAGAGCGCTTGGTGGACCATGGCTCGCCTATAAAAGGGCTTCCCCACGTCCCTATATCCCCTTTGGTCCCTTCCTCCACTCCTCAATCGTGTCCCTACACCTCTCCTCTTCCATTTCGAGGGTTAGATGGTCGGGATCGACCGGAGCCTCGTTGCGTTGGGTCGCCGGCGATCTCCGGGTATGCACCATCTTCGGCTCTCCTTCCTCCTCCTACGAGCCTCTCTTGCCCTCCTGATGCCATTCCCCTCTTCCCTGTACATATTGCGGTTGAAAACGGCTGAGACCGGTAACTCCCGAAGCTTCTCTGCCGTGGGACGTTGTCGCCGGCGACCAGGGCCTCCCCGTCAACCATCTTTGGCACCTCCCGAACGGCGGCAACCTCCTGAGCTCATTCCTATGCTCGCCTCCCCTTGGAATAGTTTTTAGTATTTATCAGAGTAGGGTAGACTTTTAGAAGTAGAGTTTGTGCTCTGTTTTTGTTGTGATGCTTATTATTATCGTTATTTATCGCGACGATAGATTGCGCTGTTGACGAGGAAGTTGGAGCCGAAGACTTTGAAGACCCCGAAGACTTTGTTGAGCCAGGCAAGCAGCCCTTTGACCATGACTAAGAACCCTTTTATTTGCATGGCATATAGCACTTATTTCCGTGATGTTGATCATGTTGATGTGGTGACAACTTTGGAGGGATGCCTCCGATATTTTACTATCGATACTTGCATCATGCATAACCCTACCATTCTTATGAGGGTTGTGTGGGTGGGAGTAGTTAGGTTGCTTGTAGTTGCTACGCAAGTGGGATGGGAATATGCATGGTGTCCGAAAAGAAATGATTTCAAAGAGTTCTTCAAAACCCCGCCAGGTGCCACTAATGCCCGAGGGAGATGATGATGAGTTAGGTAACCACTTGATAAAGAAGTGGTGTACCGGAGCAAGTGAGTGTGTGAGTTTTCGAAAACGGATTAGATTGGAGATTTGCCGGCCGTCCCACCTTACATGTACAACCACGATACCCCTTATGGGAAGAGTCTTTGTGGATTACTTAGGTCGGTACTAGAAGAGAGCCTGCCTTACTACTGGCGGGAGTGACGTGATCACTCTCAATACGGTGTCGTGCCTGGTAGGGCAACCATGAGCTGTCTTTATAGGCACCGGGCACACTGTTGCGTGCCCTCATGGATGATACGTGTGATGTAAATCATGATGGATGGCACCAACGAGTGGACCCTTTGTTTAGTATCGCTAGGGGAAAGGCATTGTTTGGGTGCTTACCTCGGGTATGTTATATACCGCGAGTCGTGGATGACACGGAAGTTCCTCGAGTCTTGTGGGTAAAGTGTGCAACCTCTGTAGGGTGTCAAACTATTCGAATAGCCGTGTCCACGGTCAAGGAAACTTGGGTGGTGGTGTTTAAACTACGTCCAGATGTTTTCACAAACTGGTGTGAGTGTGTTGGTAGAAAAAGGTGATACCAGAACTGAGTCTGATGACTTGGGTTGATGATGAACATGAGATGTTCAACCCATTATTTTGATGATATTTGTGACTTGTTCACATGAACACCTGTCTATGGTTGGTGCATGCTTACTTAAGTTAGTTGACCTTGTCATTCCACTCAAAACTACCTTTCTAAAAAAATTACCTACTTAGAGCTATCTCATGCATTGTTATACCTTGTTCCACAACTTGGGTTGCTTTCGAGTACATTCAAAGTACTCATTGGCTTGCCACTGGTTATTTAGTTGGCCAGGCATGGATGAGCAGGAATATGGTGAAGAGTTCATTGGTGACGAACATGCGAACTAGGATGCTTCCCAGTCAAAATACTTGTAGGTTAAGGCAGATGGCATGGATCTACGCTTTCGACCAAGATTTTCGCTGCTTTTTATGTTTAAGTGTTTGGCCCTTGCGGCCCTATCTATGTAAGACTTGTCCTAGTTGGCCTTTATTTGTGTATGATGGTATGAAAGGATGTAAGACTCTTGTATTCCAATTTCTATGTGTTTAGTGAGCATTGATCTCTGGGATCACTATGCACGTGCATTCGGCGATCACGACTTATGAGTCGGGGTCCCAGCAAGAACCTAGAGACAGAATACCTGCTGACTAAGTAGCATCACATGACGCTTTTGCTAACGATGGCCAGAATTATCACACTAGGAACACCATTCACAACTAGACTTTTGGGTGGTTTTATGAGATAACATGGTTTCCTAAACACCTTCAATATATACGTTGAGGTAGTAGAGTACCTCAACACAATAATGTGTGTGTTTTGCAATGGCATCAGATTGTTTATAAACCTTGGATAACTTGGACAACATAATGGCTGTACGACATGAAATATGAAGCAACCTTCATGAAAACTGACAACATAACATTGAATTATTATGGAGACACCGATCGAGGAAGACAACAACTTTCCTATAGGTCTCCAGTATTGTAACTCGTCATCCTGATAGATAGATGACAAAGCCTAGTTCTTAATCCTCATAGAAAAGAAGAGGGTGACTCAGAATTACAATGACACAAGGAAAGGAGTGAAAAGAATCTTACTTTCCCTTCCACAATCAATTCCCTTATATAACTAAAGAAGTTCTAGACTCAATATCGACCAGTTTGGCTTGGTAATCGTGCAGGCAGTCAAGCTCTAATACCAACACTGTCGGGACCCCGATCCTAAGTCATACAAGTCTAGCATGTAACACATCATATCACTATGTGGCCTGACGCATGGTAATCTGCATGGATGCCACCTTACCTTGTCTGGGACCGTTTGCGCCTTTTGATTCATGTACATGAATATGTCACTAGCAATTATATGTCAAAGAAATCAGGTCGACATGACTAATAGACCGAAGTGGCACAACCATACAGTGGCAAGTGTACATAACCTAGCAGCACAGGTGTCAATTATTAACGTCTTTAGACTAGTCTTAGCAAGCTACATGAAGTCCATTACACCGCATTACATTTCCTTGTAGCGATAGACATAGCAGCAAAGAGGGATACATGTCAGTCGATCGATGTGTCCGGAGAAGTAGCAAGCTAATAGGTCTCAAAGGAAGCACAAAGAGGCATTTTCCTATACAAAAGGCTACCATAGGCATACGACTAGGTGTAGAGTCCCACACATACCAGTAAGTTTCAAACATACACACAATATGCACGATATGCATAGATACAACATGGCATCACAACATAACTCTATGACTCAAGTATTTATTAAGGACTCATAAGAGCCAAGATAGTGTAATGTTACAAACAGGGGTCACCTGTCCAAACACTCAATTCATACATGCAACAATCCAAAGTAAAATATGTCTGAGTATAGACATATATTAAAAGTGGTTGGAGGAGCCTGAAAAGCTACAATGACCCTACCAAAGGAACCGGACCTCTGTTCGGGATTCCCAAGCTAATCCGGTCAACATCAAACTTCACATCGTAAGAACCACTAATGAGACCGATGTCTGTTCTACAAAACATAAATTAAGCAACTGTGAGTACAAAGGTACTCAACAAGACTTACATCAGAACTATCTACATATGCATCATTGTCAACAAAGGGGGTTGTGGAGTTTATTGCATCAAGCTAGCTTTGAATATTGGCTAACTTGTCCTATGACTACAAGTTGTATCTTTGAGGTGGGATAGCTCACACGAGTCCACATATTCACCACACCAATACACCACTATGTATACACTCCCGTCTCCCTACGAGAAGGCCATCCATAGCACTCACACTAATCTTGTGCATTTTAGAGTATCAATTTCAATTGTCTATGAACCACATAAGTTTTCCAAGTAGTCCATATCTGAGGATGCGGCTATTCGAACAGGTTCATAACCCTGCAATGGTGTACTCCTTCACACACACTCTCACCACTTATCGCCATGTGCTCATAAAAAAGGCACCTCGGCAACCTTCAAGCGGAAGCCCAGTGAGGGAGTCGGCCATGAACATTAAATACACAAGACCATAGTCCAGGTTTATTGCCTATTTGATACTAAACCCGCAAGGAAGTCCGACCAAATTTTTCTCTACAGCCCCAAAGGATGTGCGTAGGGTTCCACAAGTCCACCATCCAGGTGACACTTGGTACACCGTGCCACTGTGCATCGAAGCCCACCCTGCCGGGCAGCACTAAGCACGGCCGCCAGCACTTCTCCTACAAACACCATAAACTAGTTGCAACTCCTAGACAGACATCTAAGCGGTTAATAAGCCGAGAGGGGTCGAGTTCCCGGAACCCAATGTGTGGTAGTATCTTGTCTTGGATAACATACACAGAACTCGGTTCTTAAGGAACGGTCCCAATGAGACAACCCGCCATGTACTCCTACTTGGCCTCTCATCGCTACCTTTACCACATCATGTACACACACTTAGCTCTCACACAACAGGATATGAACAGATCCATTCCAATTCATCGCCTAGGTGGATCAGACCCGACATGACCCTAAGCATAGCAGGCACGATAAGCAAGCATGGATGAGTAAGCACAACAAGGCTCAAGCAGTTGCTTCTCATGCTAAGTGGTTTCAACTATTTACCGTGGCAAAGATAGGTCATGCAACGAAATGGGTTCAACTACCGGAAACATGTAACAGCTAACTCATTATTGTCCTAATGCAGTATAAGAGAAAAGGAGCGAGAGAGTGGGTTTATATAAGTATGCTCAAGGGGGGTGCTTGCGTAACAGTTCTAAAGATAATACTTATCTTCATCATTGTCAACGAGCACAACATCGGAACCATCGTCTACCTAGAAGGAACAATGCCGACAAACAAGAAGGAACAACATTCAATTCATGCAATGCATAATCATGATGTATGATATGACAAGTTAAGGTACTGAATGGACCTACAGAAATAGTTAACCAAGTTAGCTGAAGCGGAACTCAAACAAGTTTGAATTCCAACTCCAAATGATATTTCATACACTGCCCTAATCATAAAAATCTCCTAATTGGTGATGTTAACTTGTCCATACATGCATTAGCATGGCATAAACAGATTCATTGTATTTTTTGATCATTTTTCATATATATATTATTTTCATCTGAGTTATAGATTATTTTCTATGATTTTTAGAAGTTTTGAACATTTTCTGAAATTAATAATTCATTTGTGCTTATTTTAAATTCAAGAAAGTTATTACTCCGTTAGCGCTGCGTCATCCTACCGTCATCTGGTGAACAGGACGGTCTAGGTCAAACCTGACGTGTAAGGTCCACACGTCGGTGGCTCAGGGACAAAGCGTGATTTAATACCGCTTGACTCAGGTTTGATCTTCTTTTGGGGCCCACTGTTAGTGGCTATGGGGGATTAATTAGCCGTTAGTTAGCCGGCTAATGGCTTTGCCACGTCAGCGTCACCGGCGGCGACAAAATCTCGCAACGGTGGCTCGCCGGAGTTACATCAAAATGGCACTATGGGGCATCATTTAGCATGCGGTTTGTAGCTACGGCGAGCTAGCAGTGTGGCGCATCTAGCAGGGTAGGTGTCGGAGGTTTGGGTGGCCCGAGGCGACAGCGGAAAGGACATCAGCGGCTGCCAAAGCTCGGGCTCGACCAGCGTAAATGCTACAGGGCATGAATGCGCACACAGAGGGGCTTGGCGGGCTTCTGGAGACACCAGGAGCTCGATCACATGCTCGAAACCGACCGAACTGAGCTCTGGGCATGACGGCTACGTTACCGCCGCCGCCAAACTCTCGAGGACGGCAATGGTCCTAGCTACGTCATGCATGCGACGATGAGGCAAGGGGGAATGGAATAGTAGCTCACCCTGGAGTCGTTGGCGCTGGTGGTGATGTCGGGGACGATCGGTAGGTGTTGAATTGACGAGGATGGCAGGAGGATCCCGAGGTTGAAGACGATGGAAATGGCGGCGCTACAAGGCATAGGGGCTTGTGTGGGTCGATGCGGAGCTTCAAGGCATCGAGGCGGACACCGTGGATGTGTCGGAGTGGCGAGGCGACAGGGCGACTATGGCAGTGATGAGCGGCAGCGACGGTGGCGGTCGGCATGGCGGGGGCAAGCGAGAGAGCGAGGGAGGGGATGAACGAGGTTATCGGCTTGATGTAGACGTATCAGGCGGGCTTATTCCGTGTTGTCGATGTGGCTTGGGGTACAAGCAAGCAGCCTGGTGCGTGGCACGGGCGTGCACCGGTGTTCCTCGTTTTTCCTCTGTCTTCTGCCATGAGGAAGAAGATGAAGGATCCCCTGGCGGGTTTGGCTGGCTCTGGTGGGCTGTACAGGTAAGGTTATGTTCTATCTATTTCCTTCTATTCATTCATTTATTTATTTATTTTCCTATGATTCAAATTCAAAAGAATTTCAAAATAGGGGAAAACCTTCTGAATATATTTTTATGTTGCTTTACTGGATATTGCCAAGAGCTCATAAAATAATTCATAGGTGTTTGAAAATATATTCTACATGTTATGAATATAACTTCGATTCAAATACAATATGCCCAAAATAATTTCTTCAAAATGTTCCTAATTTTCTTGTTTGAATTATAGTTCTTGCCAAAATTCTCAAAATAATTAAAGGAACAATTTGAATCATTGGATGAGATTTCCAAGGTTCTTTGCCCCTTTTATTTAATTTTTGAGGCTTTCACAAATCCTCAAGTAGATTTTCTGATAATATATATGATGACATGATGATGTTGATGCAATTAATCAAACCAAAGTAATCACTGGCACTAAAAGTTCTGGGGCTGTGACAAAATTACCATAAAGTTTCATCATGTTTGGACTTTGTTTGGTATTGATTTTCTAAAAAGTCAAAAACACGCAAAAATAGGAACTAGCACTGCCCACTGAGTTAATAGGTTAGTCATATGATACAAAATAGCATATAAATGCATATAAAGTTTCCAAGATTGATAATATAATATTATGGAACAATCAAAAATTATAGATACATTGGAGACGTATCATAGTGTCTTGTGCAATTCTCGTGATCGTATGGTTTTTGTGTTCTAGTGTGTCCCCTGTTTTGACATGCTTGCTTTGCGTTTGTTCGACTTATCATGTGGAAATCTTGTTACCTTCTAGAAAACATTGCCATGTTATTTTATAAAAAACCCTATAAAGGAGTCCTCTCAACTAATGCCTTTCTTTCACCTAATCACATAATGTGGGGACTCTAGTGCTGGCTCGATTAATGAATTAATGATTGTAAAGGCTTTTGGTTGCTCCGGGACGCGTAACAGGGTTTATATCGTCCAAACTATCCCTTCTGGGTACTTAGCTTTTGAGTCTTATGCAACATGACACGGTGATACTCTTGCATAATGTTGGAGTTCTTTATGACTAAAGAAAGTTCAAATCATTTGCACTTCCGTCATCTTTTATTACTAGCCTCTACGGTACCATGCATTGCCCACTCTGACACTAATACTTGGTGCGTACTTCACAAGTACATCGAAATCCATGGGAGGACTTTCTCTTGTTCTCCAACACATAAAACACATCATCTCTACAAAACAACCACCATGCCTAGCTATATGGAATTTTCATAGCTATTCCAAGCATGCGACCAAGCACTACCATCATATTACATTACATGACTAGAGAGATGTTTTAATTTTCCTTGGCATGATCATAGTATGGCTATTCGATATTTCCAAGGCTCGTCCATTTTTTGATATCTATGCTACACTGGATCATTGCACATACTGGCACACTGCCATAAGCATTCATCATATAGAGTTTCTCTCATGTTTTGAGTTTTAAGTTATGATTACATTTAGTTGAAGTGAGTCATTGTAAAGTGTATTGTTCATCCTTCTAAGGTGTTTCTCCTACCAAGAGAGAGAGAGAGAGAAAATAAAAGATGCACCACAGAGGTGCCAAAAAAATAAAACATAAAGGAAAAAAGAAAAAAAGAAGAAAAAAAGAAAAAGGGGAGAAAGAGAGAAGTTGCAACACCATTATCCATTTTAGTATACACTTGTGCTTCAAAGTAGAACCACTTCATGCATTGTCAAGCAAAAAGTTTCATGAGCTTCATATGTTTCATACTAGTGGGGAACCTACATTATAGTACTTGGCTTCTATATTTCGATAAAGATCATCCTTAAAAGCTCGAGGTCTTCATGAGAAACCATGTTGGATGCACACACCCCCACTTAGTCCATTGGAGAGATTTCATATATGCATAGCTCTATTTGCATACTAGTTGCATGGCAATCCCTACTCCTTGCATTAACATCGATCATAAGGCCTTCTCAATAGCCTAGTGGTCCATTGTGTTCATGAAAGACTCTTTATATTTTGGAATTCTCAAAACCCCAACCATTTCCTATATTTCCCTTAAGTGTGAGGCATAGGCTTGCGCCCGATACTGCATAGGTAGTTGAGCGGTTTAATAACGCATCACACAGTCTTGCTATTGTACCTGGTGTACCTCAAGTACAAACATAGACTGACTAGTACAAGAAAGGGTACGAGGTATAGATACAAATAGGGGTACTTATGAAACAAGGTAACAAATGCAAAAACGGTCCACCCATACTCCTTGATAAGTCCTTTTTCCTCATGGGAAGAACCGCGAGTTTTCGGAGCTGAGATATTCATCCGAGTTGGTGTCTTTGAAGAAATCGCTAATGCTTGATTTATTTTGTCTATGATTGTCATTACTTTGTTCTTACCATAATATTGACAATCTTTCTAAACCTTTGGCAATGGGAGTTTGGGCTCCACAAAAATATTGTCCTCTTTCTTGACCTCGATGGCAATGGAACTAAGAGGATAACTTGTACTACTCCCTTGCTGGTTAACTTTTCATGCTTGCACGATGATCATGAATATCACTTTTGGGTTATGGTTCAATGTAAGCTTTAGAGTTGGTAGCAATGAGCTTTTGGTAGTCAACCTTCTCACTCGAGGAGTAAGGTTTAAGCGTGTGAAGGTTGATGGCTCTATATTTTATGCATTTTTAGAGCTCATTTGTTACATGTTCTCTTTATATATCGATCCCCATTGAACCAAATAATTGTCTGTTATGCATGATTACTAGGTTTTTCACTTATCATTGTGAGCATTGAACATTTAGTATTTTATTAGTTTTCTTAGTTTTATTGTATCTACACGTGTTTTGGAGCAACCAAGGACCAATCAAAATGAAAGGACCAAGGATGGGTTCGATACGGAGTCACCCAGGGCCAAACTTAGCCATTCCGGAAGACGGAAAATGTGTTTTTCTAGAGTGATCCAAATCAATATCTAATATGAGGAATATATCAGCGTTGTTCATACGAACCCAACGAGCCTAAGGACGTCAAATTCAGTGTTCAAATGAAGAAATTGCGGGTGATTTACCGGTGGAGGACAGATTGAAAGAAGGCCTTTCATGTGCCCGCACGCGGTGTTTTGACCGGTCGATTGACATGTAGACAACTCTAGAAGTTACCCTTCCAGACAGGTTTCTTCACCTACTTTCTCCCCATTTGATCCTACGAGATCCTTGGCTCGTAGAGAAGATATTGGTTGACGCTATGGCTCATCTAGAGCCCCTGGATGAAGCTTGTCAAGAGAGGAGGCTTGGGAGGCTCCTTATATAAGTCATCCTCAACCCTAGTCACCGTTATCACTTCTCATTCACCAAGAACACATCCATCTCCATATCTGTTCCTGCTCCCTCTACCACCATAGAAGAGGGACAAGATGAAGAGGAAGAAGAGGAGGCTCCACTAGACTAGCCTTCGGGCTAGTTCCCACTCGTCATGTCGGTAGTCCAATCTCCATCACCAGCATCGTTCGGGCCGCCATCACCATCATCACTGCCATGCCTCCTCTAACAGCCCAAGTGCTACCCTTGCCATTTCTGGTCATGTAACTCTTGTGAACATCTATGTGACATGTGTTTGAATGATTATGTTCTACCATTTGCTTCATTGACATTTCCATCTCATGCATCATGCATCATGCCATCATGCTCATAAGTTAATTGCATAAATATTGTTGCCTTGGTTGTGTTTGTGAAGTGTTGTGAGGTGAGGTGTGATGTGGTTTTTGGATGTGTGCTTGTTGGGGTGTAACTCTAGTTCCCTCCCCCTTCCAAGCTTTTCCTCTCTCTCTTATTCTATTCAAATTCCCTACTTGTCAAATATTTGCTTGTTATTTTCCTTCTTAAAAATTGTTGATCATCTTCCAATTGTCTAATAGGATTTCAAAAAATAATCCTGCTGTTATGATTGGAGTTTTCCCTTTCAAATAATTTTTCAACATGTCTAGTTTTAAATTAGGTAGATATTTGCTAGATCTAAAAAATGCCCTAACCATTTTATTTAAATAGCCTGCATTTTTGTGAGTTAGAAAATATTTTCTATTTTGGGAATAACCCCCTTCTTTTTCTATTGAGGATTTATCTTGTATGTGCTTTAATTAAAAGGAAATATCCTCTCTTGTTTCTCCTGTGAGAGAGAGCTGGAGCTGGGCCTTTTGTTTCCACGCACCGGCCCAGCTAGCGAAGTAGCGGCCTAGCTCCCCCTGCTTGACGGACACCTACTCGCCATCCCCTTCCTCCGTTAGCTTTAGAGAGAGTGAGCGAGCTCCCACGTTCATGGATGTCGAGGAGCGCCGTCTGGCCCTCCTTTAAAAGGCCTCAGCGTGAGTACCCTTCCCTAGGGTTGCGCGCTTCTCCTCGCGTCGCTACCATCTTGTTTTCCCCTCTACGTCTTCCTCCCAGCGTGAGAGAATTGAGCGTCCGTGTTCGGGTTCATAGTAAGCAGAGTCCGCAGCACCTCCGTGTCGTCTTCTTCGTCATTGCCGGTGGCCTCCGCGGTGTCCAAGATGGCAAGGAGTGCCCTGGTGTTGCCCGCGTCTGATTCCCGGTGCTAGGGGGCTGGGGAGCCTCCCTATCGTCGGGCGTCGCCGCGCCATCTTCCTCTTCCGCTCCGTCAAGCTCCACCATGTCCGTGTTGCCATCGTCCTTCTTCCTCCTCTTCTATGTGTGTCGGGCCGTCGTCATCCCCCCTCGGTGAGCATCGAACACGTCCTCTTCCTTGTGTGTGCATAGCTGCGTAGGTCGCCGGAGAGCACATTGCCGCCGTGTTTGGGCCGAGCGCAAGCTCGTGCTCGAGCTACTCGTAGCCGCCGCGCCTAGTTGCAGTTAGGTGAGGGGATGGGTTCCCCAAGGTTCCCACTTTCCCCTTGGCAGATCTGCGTCGCCGTAGAGCCCATGTGTCGCCGGAATTCGTCGTCGCCGTCGTGCTGTCACCGCTGTCTTGTTGTCTTCAGTTTCGTCAGACATTGCTTTGGCATATTAGTAGTAGAGGCGCAAGTTCTGCTCTTGTTTAGCCAAGTGCCCATAGCGTAGTGGTCGCCTGGCAGATGCAGTAGCCGGAGGTCGCGAGTTCGACCCCCCCCCGTGCCCTCTTATTCCTTTTGTGTGTGTGTGTGTGGCCGCCGGTGGGATCCCGCGTGTCCACATAGGATCCGGTGTGGCTGTGCAGTTCGTGTGTGTGTGCCAACGTGTGCTTGAGTGTGGTGGGATCCCCTATGGCAGGGATATCCAGAGCTGAGTATGTGGGTGTGTGGGTGTTTGCTTTGTATGTGTGTGAGTGTGTGTATGACAAGTGGGCCCTGGCCCCACTTGTCATCCACAGAGGGGCTTGGTGTCTATCCCAGGTGGGGCCCTCCTACCTACTGTTTTTTATTATTTTGTTTTATTGTGATATAAATAGATTTTCCCTTTTCTGGTATATTACAGAATCTGGATAGGACCATATTTGGACATGAGCATTTTTAGTAACTATTGACTTATGGGAATGTTAGGTTAATTTTCGAGCATGATTTTGCGACTTTTGCAAAAGCTTACATATAAGTATGATATATGATTTTGGGGTACAATTTCCCAGTGAATCCATTGGTGCAACTATTTTTGTCATTTGAGCAAGTTTGACAAAATGTCATTTTGTCACAAAGTGCCATTTTGTCATTTTAGTTAGAATTAATCCATGCTTGCTATGATCTTTGTGTCAACATGGAAGTGGTAGTATTTCATGAGAATAATGCCATAGTATTTTATTTTTGATATGATAGTCTTGCATATAAGTGGGAACCATGCTCCAAAGTGGCTATTAAAATGTTGCTGATTTCAACATGCTAAATATTTCCAAGTCTAAGAATCTTTTAATATTTTTATGCCATGATGAGTGGATGCTAACTAGTGATATGTTGTGTTTTAGCTCAAGCTCAGTGCTAGTGTTTTGAAGTAGATGTTGCCCTCTACCATCATGTTAATTTTCATGCCATGAGGTGGTCAATAGCACCATTAATCATTGTTGTCAACTTGCTATCAGCTTAACTCAGATTCTAGAAAACTGTGATTTTCACCAAGTCCCTAGAATCTGTTTCATCATGCCATCTTGGGAGCTTCATGCTTATTGATATGTACTTACTTTCCAGTTTGTGTAGTTGGATGATTTGATAAGCATGTTATCTAGTTTCTGTGAATGCTTTGTTTGAGGTTGGAAACTTCCTATAGCTCTAGATATTTGTTGTGAAAGTTGATATGTTGTTGTTTGGGACAGATTGTTTGTTTTAGTGTTTTGTGATTTGTGGGAGCTATGCTCCATGGTTTTTCTTGATATTTGGCTCTATTGTGGTTATTTTTTTCATTGCCTAATTAGTGGCTACCTTGGAATGCCAAGGAATAGCCCATGTCGTTCATTGTCTTGTATTTTGCCTTCGTACCTTGCCGCGAGCGTAGCGTGAGAACCTTAACTCCGTTTCCTATGTTCTACATATGCAGTTGCATCGATTTTGCATGAAGCATCCATATTTGACATGATCATGTATGTTCAAACAACTTAACATGAGGTTCTGTCCAGAATTGCAAATAACTTAACTATTGCATGAGAAACATGACTAGTTTAGGATTGCCATGCTAAATACTTGAAATGAATCATGCATCATCTTGTTTGTGCATTGCAACTTGGTTGGTTATTTATTGTTGTTGTTTCTCTTGGGTTGACGCGAGTGTTGAACCTGAGTACGAGGATCCAGGAGAGTACCACTACGAGGACCCCACTCTTTGTCCCTCTCAAGAACAAACAGGCAAGATGATCGTACCCGGATCCTGACACTATTTTTTGCTTTGCTAGATGTCTCCCTCTTATCGTTGCATCAGAATTACCTACCACTTGAATGTCAAGCCTCCTACATTGCCATGATAGCATCTAACCCCTCCACATCCTAGCAAACCTTGTTTGGCTAAGTTACCACTGCTCATCCCCTCTTATAGCGTTCTTAGATGCAGGTGCAGGTTGTTTCCATGTGATAACATGGATATTAGGAGATATCACAATATTAACTGCTATTTAATTTAATGGACATATATATCTTGGTATGGCGGAAGGATTGGCCTTTTGCTCGGTGTTTTGTTCCACTTTTACCGCCATAGTTACTTGTTACCGTTGTTATGTTTCCATACTTTGCGCTCCTAACATGCTCGGGGTTGTTATGGGGACCCCCTTGATTATTCGGTTGAGATTAAACTTGTCTCGCAAGACCCAACATTGGTACTATTTTCTTAAACAACTTAATGAAATTGCATAGGGCTTTGCAACCCCATGGATAATTAATCAACAACCCGGGCCAGTGCTCCTCATGAGTGTTGGTCCAAACTAGAGCACTGTGCGGGGCCAACCCGGTGCAACTTAGGATATTTCTATCAGGCCACCGTACACTAGCTTATCCAGTCACATCCTGAGAACAAGATATGCGGCTCTTATCGGGTTCGTCGACACGTCGGGCGGTCTTGCTGGACTTGTTTTACCTTTTTCGAATGGCTTGCGTGAGGGACTTTGATTTTCTTCAGGTTATATCGAGGTGTCGGATTCCCTTTAGAGTTGACTAGGAATACACGAGATCCGTGGTCGAGGTTATTCCTGCGGAGTGTGATTAATTGATGATGGATTAGTTGGAGCATCCCTGCAGGGTTAAATCTTTTGGAAAGTCGTGCCCATAGTTTTGTGGCAACTTGGATATTTGTTGAATACCCGGTTATAGTTAACTTGAAGTAAACTCCATATACCAACTGTGTGAGTAACCATGATCGTCTCTGCTCGTGAACATGAACCGAGAGAGAACATGGTGGGGTTATGTTTGACATAAGTAGGTGTTCAGGATCGCTTAGCGATCATGCTAATTCTCGATCGTTTATCATAGACCACATATTTACATTCATGTTCTCATAAGATTAGCCACCATAAATGCTTAGTGCTGCTGCAAACTACACACTTACCCCCATCCAACCCAACAAGCTTGAATAGTCCTGGTACCCGGTCATGAGATTGCTGAGTCCCCATGGCTCACAGATTACTACAACAAATACAGGTTCAGGTGCAGATGAGATCATGCCAGATGATGTGACGCAACTCCAATGGGAGTATGATGAGGAACATGGGAGGATGTACGTCACATATCCAAACGAGTAGAGAGGCCTTGGTCGTGATCTTTTGGGCTAGTAAGACAGTTTCATTGCATCTCTTTTTATCATTTGTTTTCGTCTGTAGTAGGACCCTGTCTTGGAACGATGTTTGAATAAAATGTGTGGAATTGTAATTTAGCATGTGGCGATTGTAAGCCAACTCATATACTCTTCTCTTCATAAATGTATGTGATGATACTGTGCTTGCAAACAACTAGATGCGCCTCTATCCCTGTCGAGGCCCCCATGCCTAAATATGGATAGGCGTGCATGTAGGGCTTGACAAGTTGGTATTCAAATCCATATGACCATAGGAGCCTTTGCTTGATCGAACTTGGCCGAGTCGAGTCTAGTAAAACTATTTTGAGTCTAGTTATATCGGAGAGTAGATTTCTTTTTACTCCTCTTCTATACTCTGGTGAGGTATTCGACTTAGGAATTTTGATTCTACTCCTCTTCTTGCTCAATTTTTTAGGATCACACGAGTATTTTGGAAACTATATGATACCGATGTGATAGAGTTCTGTCTTTGTGCCTCCTGTTTGACTTGATTTCTTCCGGGGAGTCGAGCTCCAGGGAATTCTTGGCACATAGTTATCATTCAGCCTCCTTAGTATCTCAGGACAGAGGGTGTTCAGAATTACTTCGGTACTTGTCGCGGTGAGATAAGGTCGGAGTCACCCAGTACTGGGGAGGCGTCCAGGGTAGCACCATGGTTAGTATCATTGTGCTTTCGAGGATTCGACTTAGATGGACATGCAAAAGCCTCTGGTTATGTGTTGAAGGATGGATACAGTTGGGGTGTAGGTTTGTTAGTTGTGTGAGATATTTCATCCTTGTATCCCCAACACTGGATTGCATAACCAATTTTTTTCGGAAGTTCTTAGGTGGGAACTCATGTAGTTATCTAGGATCATCTTCTTCAGATGTATGAGGGCATATACGTTTGGTCCGAGCAACGTTAGCTCAATACTTTTGTGTTATTACAAGTGGCTTCTAATATCTGATGATGTTATCGCAAACCCGAAGAAGGCATTCTTACTATTTTTTCAGTAGGAAGGCTGTTGTGTTATTCGTTCAATTTCTTTCAAGTCATTTGATTCAGCTGATTGCTATCATCTTTGTCAATGAGGTGCTGATGTTTTCTGTTTATCCTTACGATGGCTCCAACAACTCATGGGAGTTCGGGTCATGATGGGGAGTAGTCTAATCCTCCACCACCCCCACCACCGCCTCCTCCTCCAGAAGCTTGGCAAGCTATGATGGCCGCAACCAATGCGAATACTGAGATGTTTCTCAGGCTTTTGCAAGACAAAGATTAGGGTTAGCAAGGCTTTCAAGGGAATTTTCATAATCAACCTCAGTTTGCGACGGTCAACTAGTTCCTTGCCAACCAACCCAAGTCTATCACCTGTTGTGAGAAACCTTTTGATGGTTATGATTGGCTCCGTGACATGAGTAAGCATTTTAAGTGCAGCAATGTCAGACCAGATGACTTTGTTAGATTCGCGTCGTTCCATCTCAAGGGTCAGGTAGCAGATTGGTGGCAGCAATACAAGGACTCCAGGGGAGAGCGTGTTGTCACTTGGGACAATTTCTGTCGTGACTTTAGGGCCCATTACATTTCGACAAGCTTTGTCGAGGAGATGCGTGAGAAGTTCAGGCACCTGAAGCAGGGAAGCAAGTCTGTCTATCAGTACAACATTGAGTTCCAGAATCTTGCCCGCTATGCTAGGCAAGATGTTCCAGATGGCAAGTCCATGATTTATAAGTTTAGAGGTGGTCTCAAGGATGAGCTTCTATTGGGTCTGGTCCTTCAAGAGTCTCGAGGCAACACAACTCAAGTTGGAGAACTCGAGGAAGCGTTCCAGGGATTCCTATTCTTCTTCTTCCATCTCTCAGATGGTCCCTAAGCAGCAGAAATATTGGGTTACTTCTGTTGGAAATATGCCCTAGAGTTAATAATAAAGTGATTATTATTATATTTCCTTGTTCATGATAATTTTCTATTGTTCATGCTATAATTGTATTAACCGGGAATTGAAATACATGTGTGAATACGTAGACCACAACATGTCCCTAGTGAGCCTCTAGTTGGCTAGCTCGTCGATCAATAGATGGTCATAGTTTCATGACCATGGACATTGGATGTTGTTGATAACAGGATCAAATCCTTAGGAGAATAATGTGATGGACAAGACCCAATCCTAAGCATGGCACAAGATCATGTAGTTCGTATGCTGGAGCTTTTCTAATGTCTAGAATCGTTTCCTTAGACCATGAGATTGTGCAACTCCTGAATACCGTAGGAATACTTTGGGTGTGCCAAACGTCACAACATAACTGGTTGGCTATAAAGGTACGCTACGGGTATCCCCGAAAGTATCTGTTGGGTTGGCACGAATCGAGACTGGGATTTGTCACTCTGTGTGCCGGAGAGGTATCTCTGGACACACTTTGTAAGACATCATCATAATGAGCTCAATGTGACTAAGGAGTTAGCCACGGGATGATGTGTTACGGAACGTGTAAAGATACTTGCCGGTAACGAGATTGAACAAGGTATAGGGATACCGACGATCGAATCTTGGGCAAGTAACATACTGATGGACAAAGGAAATTATATACGGGATTGATTGAATCCCCGACATCATGGTTCATCCGATGAGATCATCATGGAGCATGTGGGAGCCAACATGGGTATCCAGATCCCGCTGTTGGTTATTAACCGGAGAGGTGTCTCAGTCATGGCTACATGCCTCCTGAACCCGTAGGGTCTACACACTTAAGGTTCGATGACGCTAGGGTTATAAGGAAATTGTGTACGTGGTTACCGAAGGTTGTTAGGAGTCTTGGATGATATCTCGGACGTCACGAGGAGTTCCGGAATGGTCCGAAGGTAAAGATTCATATATAGGAAGTGAAGATTTGGTCACCGGAAGTGTTTCGGGCATCATCGGTAACGTATCGGGACCACCGGAAGGGTTCCGAGGGTCCACCGGGAGGGGCCACCGGCCTCGGCAGGTTACATGGGCCAAGAATGGGAGGGAACCAGCCCCTAGGTGGGATGGTGCGCATCCCACCTCAGCTCAAGGCACAACAAGAGTGTAGGGGGCAAACCCTAGGCGTGGAGGGCCCTAGGCCCACCCTAGCTAGGGCGCCGCCCCTCCTCCCCTCTCTTGGCCGTCGCGGCCCCAATGGCCATCTACGGCCAGCCACAGCCCTAGGGTGGGAACCCTATAGGATGAGCCCTCCCTCCTCCTCCTCCTATAAATAGTGGAGCGTTTTGGGCTCCCCACAACACAAGTCTCTCTCTCTCTCGGCGCAGCCCTACCGCTCCTCCTCCTCGTCCTCCGTAGCGCTTGGCGAAGCCCTGCCGGAGTACAACGCAGCTCCACCGACACCACACCATCATGCTATCAAAGCTCTGCCTCAACCTCTCCTTCCTCCTTGCTAGATCAAGGCATAGGAGACCTCATCGGGCTGCACGTGTGTTGAATGCGGGGGCGCCGTTGTTCGGCGCTTAGATCGGAATCCACCACGATTTGAATCGCTGCGAGTACGACTCCACCAACCGCGTTCTTGTAACGCTTCCGCTTTGCGATCTTCAAAGGTATGAAGATGCACTCCCCCTTTTCTTGTTGCTGGTTTCTCCATGGATTGATCTTGGTGACACATAGGAACTTTTTTTATTTACTACTACGTCTCCCAACAGTGGCATCCTGAGCTAGGTCTATGTGTAGAATCTATGCACGAGTAGAACACAAGTTGTTGTGGGCATCGATTTTGTCAATTTTCTTGCCATTACTAGTCTTATCTTGATTCGTAGGCATTGTGGGATGAAGCGGCCCAGACCGACTTTACACATATGCTTACGTGAGACTCGTTCCACTGCCTGACATGCACTTGTTGCATAAGGTGGCTAGCGGGTGTCTGTCTCTCCCACTCTAGTCGGATTGGATTCTATGAAAAGGGTCCTTATGAAGGGTAAATAGAAATTTTCATATCACATTGTGTTTTTTGCTTAGGTAAGAATCATTCTTGCTAGAAACCTATAGCAGCCACGTAAAAACTTGCAACAACAATTAGAGGACATATAACTTGTTTTTGCAGCATATGTCGTGTGATGTGATATGGCCAAAGGATGTGATGTGATATATGAGATGTATGAGATTGATCATGTTCTTGTAATAGGATTCACGACTTGCATGTCGATGACTATGACAACCGGCAGGAGCCATAGGAGTTGTATTAATTTATTGTATGACCTACGTGTCAATAAAAAACGCCATGTAATTACTTTACTTTATTGCTGACTGTTAGCCATAGTAGTAGAAGTAATAGTTGGCGAGACAACTTCATGAAGACACGATCATGGAGATCATGATGATGGAGATCATGGTGTCGTGACGGTGACAATGATGATCATGGTGCCCCAAAGATGGAGATCAAATGAGCAAGATGATATTGGCCATATCATGTCACTATATGATTGCATGTGATGTTTATCATGTTTTACATCTTATTCGCTTAGAACGATGGTAGCTTAAATAAGATGATCTCTTACTAAAATTTCAAGAAATGTGTTACCCCTAACTATACACCGTTGCTAAGTTTCGTTGTTATGAAGCACCACGTGATGATCGGGTGTGATAGGTTCTAACGTTCGCATACAACTGGTGTAAGCCAGATTTACACACGCAGTACACTTAGGTTGACTTGACGAGCCTAGCATGTACAGACATGGCCTTGGAACATGGGAGACCGAAGGGTCGAACATGAGTCATATAGAGGATACGATCAACATGGAGATGTTCACCATTGATGACTAGTCCGTCTCACGTGATGATCGGACACAGGCTAGTTCACGTGGATCATGTGTCACTTGGATGACTAGAGAGATGTCTATCTAAGTGGGAGTTCATTAAATAATTTGATTATGTGAACTTAATTATCATGAACTTAGTATAAAATTGTCTTTACAATCTATATTGTAGACCCAATGGCCCACGATAATGTTGCCCTCAACTTCAACACGTTCCTAGAGAAAACCAAGATGAAAGATGATGGAAGCAACTATACGGACTGGGTCCGTAGCTTGAGGATCATCCTCATAGCTTCCAAGAAATTATATGTCCTTGATGCACCGCTAGGTGATGCACCCATTTTCCCAGTAACTCAAGACATTATGAATGCCTGGCAGTCGCGTTGTGACGATTACTCCCTGGTTCAGTGCGGCATGCTTTACAACTTAGAATCGGGGCTCCAAAAGCGTTTTGAGCAACACAGAGCATATGAGATGTTCCAAGAGCTGAGAATGGTTTTTCGAGCTCATGCCCGGGTCAAGAGATATGATGTCTCTGATGAGTTCTTCAGTTGTAGCATGGAGGAAAATAGTTCTGTCAGCGAGCACATACTCAAAATGTCTGGGTTGCACAACCGCCTGTCTTAGCTGGCAGTTAATCCTCCAGTCGCTTCCACCTAGATACAAGAGCTTTGTGATGAACTACAACATGCAAGGGATGGAGAAGTCCATTCCTGAGTTGTACTCGATGCTGAAATCAGCGGAGGTCGAGATAAAAAAGGAGCATCAAGTGTTGATGGTCAATAAGACCACTAGTTTCAAGAAAGGCAAGGGTAAGAAGAACGTCAAGAAGGACGGCAAAGAAGTTGCCGCGCTCGGTAAGCAAGTTGCCGGGAAGAAGAACAAGAATGGACACAAGCCTAAGACTGAGTGATTTTATTGCAAGGGTACCGGTCAATGGAAGCGGAACTGCCCCAAGTACTTAGCGGATAAGAAGGCCGACAACGTTAAAGGTATATGTGATATACTTGTTATTGATGTGTACCTTACCAGCGCTCGTAGTAGCTCCTGGGTATTTGATACCAGTGCAGTTGCTCACATTTGTAACTCCAAGCAGGAGCTGCGGAATAAGCGAAGACTGGCAAAGGACGAGGTGACGATGCATGTCGGGAATGGTTCCAAGGTCGATGTGATCGCCGTCGGCACGCTACCTCTACATCTACCTTCGGGATTAGTTTTAAACCTTAATAATTGTTATTTAGTACCAACTTTGAGCATGAACATTGTATCTGGATCTCCCTTGATGCGAGATGGCTACTCATTTAAATATGAGAATAATTGTTGTTCTATTTATATGAGAGAAATGTTTTATGGTCATGCCCCGCTGGTCAATGGTTTATTTTTGATGAATCTCGAACGTGATGTTAGACATGTTCATAGTGTGAGTACCAAAAGATGTAAAGTTGATAACGATAGTCCCACTTACATGTGGCACTGCCGCCTTGGTCATATTGGTGTCAAACGTATGAAGAAACTCCATGCTGATGGACTTTTGGAGTCTCTTGATTTTGAATCATTTGACACGTGCGAACCATGCCTCATGGGAAAGATGACCAAGACTCCGTTCTCCGGAACAATGGAGCGAGCAATTAACTTGTTGGAGATAATACATAGCGATGTATGCGGTCCAATGAGCGTTGAGGATCATGGTGGCTACCGTTATGTTCTCACCCTCACTGATGACATAAGCAGATATGGGTATGTCTACTTAATGAAGCACAATTCTAAAACCTTTGAAAAGTTCAAGGAATTTCAGAGTGAGGTAGAGAATCAATGTGACAGGAAAATAAAGTGCCTACGATCTGATCGTGGCGGATAATATTTGAATCACGAGTTTGGCACGCACCTAAGGAAATGTGGAATTGTTTCACAACTCACACCGCCTGGCACAACACAGCGAAATGGTGTGTATGAACGTCCTAATTGCACTCTATTGGATATGGTGCGATCTATGATGTCTCTTATCGACTTACCACTATCATTTTGGGGATATGGATTTGAGACTATCGCATTCACTTTAAATAGGGAACCATCTAAGTCCGTTGAGGCGACACCGTATGAATTATGGTTTGGAAAGAAACCTAAGATGTCATTTCTGAAAGTTTGGGGATGCGATGCTTATGTGAAGAAACTTCAACCTAAGAAGTTCGAACCCAAAGCGGAGAAGTGCGTCTTCGTAGGATACCCCAAAGAAACTATTGGGTATACCTTCTACCTCAGATCCGAAGGCAAGGTATTTGTTGCGAAGAATGGATCCTTTCTAGAGAAAGAGTTTATCTCGAAAGAAGTAAGTGGGAGGAAAATAGAACTTAATGAGGTAATTGTACCTCCACTCAAACCGGAGAGTAGCACAGCATAGGAAGTTCTTTCTATGGAGCCTACACTGGCCGGAGAGGAAGTTAATGATGATGATCATGAAACTTCAGATCAAGTTGCTATTGAACCTCGAAGGTCCACAAGGACACGTTCCGCACCAGAGTGGTACGACAACCCTGTCCTGGAGATCATGTTGTTGGACAACGGTGAACCTTCGAACTATGAAGAAACGATGGCGGGCCCAGAATCCAAAAAATGGCTTGAAGCCATGAAATCCGAGATAGGATCCATGTATGAGAACAAAGTATGGACTCTGGTGGACTTGCCCGATGATCGGCGAGCCATAGAAAATAAATGGATCCTTAAGAAGACTGACGCAGATGGTAATGTGACCGTCTATATGGCTCGACTTGTCACTAAGGGTTATCGACAAGTTCAAGGAGTTGACTACGATGAGACTTTCTCACCCGTAGCGATGCTAAAGTCCGTCCAAATCATGTTAGCAATTGCTGCATTTTATGATTATGATATCTGACAAATGGACATCAAAACGGCATTCCTTAATGGTTTCCTTAAGGAAGAACTATATATGATGCAGCCGGAAGGTTTTTTCGATCCTAAAGATGCTAACAAAGTATGCAAGCTTCAATGCTCCATCTATGGGTTGGTGCAAGCATCTCGGAGTTGGAACATTCACTTTAATGAGGTGATTAAAGTGTTATGATTTATATAGGTTTATCGGGAACCCTGTATTTACAAGAAAGTGAGTGGGAGCTCTGTAGCATTTCTTATATTATATGTGGATGACATATTGTTGATGGGAAATGATATAGAACTTTTGGAAAGTGTAAAGGCCTACTTGAATAAGTGTTTTTCAATGAAGGACCTTGGAGAAGCTGATTACATATTAGGAATCAAGATCTATAGAGATAGATCGATACGCCTCATAGGTCTTTCACAAAGCACATACCTTGACAAGATACTGAAGAAGTTCAATATGGATCAGTCCAAGAAGGGGTTCTTGCATGTGTTACAGGGTGTGAGATTGAGTATGACTCAATGCCCGACCACGGCAGAGGATAGAGAAAATATGAGTGTCATCCCCTATGCTTCAGCCATAGGCTCTATTATGTATGACATGCTGTGTACCAGACCTGATGTGAACCTTGCCACAAGTTTGGTAGGGAGGTACCAAAGTGATCCCGGAGCGGAACACTGGACAGTGTTCAAGAATATCCTGAAGTACCTGAAAAGGACCAAGGACATGTTTGTTGTATATGGAGGTGCCGAGGAGCTCATCGTAAAGTGTTACATCGATGCTAGCTTCGACATAGATCCAGATGACTCCAAGTCACAAACCAGATACGTGTATATTTTGAATGGAGGGGCAGTCAGCTGGTGCAGCAGCAAGCAAAGCGTCATAGCGGCATCTACATGTGAAGCGGAGTACATAGCTGCTTCGAAAGCAGCAAAGGAAGGGGTCTGGATGAAGGAGTTCATCACCGACCTTGGAGTCATTCCCAATGCATCGGGCCCGATGACTCTATTCTGTGACAACACTCGAGCTATTGCCCTTGCCAAGGAGCCCAGGTTTCACAAGAAGACAAGACACATCAAACGCCGCTTCAACTCCATTCGTGATTACATTCAGGAAGGAGATATAGATATTTGTAAAGTACATATGCATCTGAATGTCACAGATCCGTTGACTAAACCTCTCTCAGAAGCAAAACATGATCAACACCAGAACTCTATGGGTGTTCGATACATCACAATGTAACTAGATTATTGACTCTAGTGCAAGTGGGAGACTGTTGGACATATGCCCTTGAGGCAATAATAAAGTGATTAGTATTATATTTCCTTCTTCATGATAATTGTCTATTGTTCATGCTATACTTATATTAATCGGAAACCGTAATACATGTGTGAATACATGACCACAACATGTCCCTAGTGAGCCTCTAGTTGGCTAGCTCGTTGATCAATAGATGGTCACGGTTTCATGACCATGGACATTGGATGTCGTTGATAACGGGATCACATCATTAGGAGAATGATGTGATGGACAAGACCCAATCCTAAGCATGGCACAAGATCATGTAGTTCGTATGTTGGAGATTTTCTAATGTCAAGTATCGTTTCCTTAGACCATGAGATTGTGCAACTCCCGGATACCGTAGGAATACTTTGGGTGCGCCAAAGGTCACAATGTAAATGGGTGGCTATAAAGGTTCACTACGGGTATCCCTGAAAGTATCTGTTGGGTTGGCACGAATCGACACTGGGATTTTTCACTCCGTGTGACGGGAAGGTATCTCTGGGCCCACTCGGTAAGACATCATCATAATGACCTCAATATGACTAAGGAGTTAGCCACGGGATGATGTGTTACGAAACTAGTAAAGAGACTTGCCGGTAACGAGATTGAGCAAGGTATAGGGATACCAACGATCGAATCTCACGCAAGTAACATACCGACGGACAAAGGGAATTGTATGCGGGATTGATTGAATCCCCGACATCGTGGTTCATCCGATGAGATCATCATGGAGCATGTGGGAGCCAACATGGGTATCTAGATCCCTCTATTGGTTATTGACCAGAGAGGTGTCTCAATCATGTCTGCATGCCTCCTGAACCCGTAGGGTCTACACACTTAAGGTTTGATGATGCTAGGGTTATAGGGAAATTGTGTACATGGTTACCGAAGGTTGTTCGAAGTCCCGAATGAGATCCCGGACGTCATAAGGAGTTCCATAATGGTGCGGAGGAAAAGATTCATATATAGGAAGTGAGGATTTGGTCACCGAAAGTGTTTCGGGCATCACTGGTAACATACCGGGACCACTGGAAGGTTTCCGGTGGTCCACCGGGAGGGGCCACCGGCCCCGGAAGGCTACATGGGCCAAGAGTGGGAGGGAACCAGCCCCTAGTTGGGCTGGTGCGCCTCCCACCTCAGCCCAAGGCGCAGCAAGGGTGGATAGGGGCAAACCCTAGGCATGGAGGGCCCTAGGCCCACCCTAGGGTGTCACCCCTCCTCCCCTCTCTTGGCTGCAACCACCCCAAGGGCCATCTACGGCCAGCCGCAGCCCTAGGGTGGGAACCCTATAGGCTGCACCCTCCCTCCTCCTCCTCCTCCTATAAATAGTGGAGGGTTTTGGGCTGCCCATAACAGAAGTCTCTCTCTCTCGGCGCAGCCCTACCCCTCCTCCTCCTCGTCCTCCATAGCGCTTGGCGAAGCCCTTCCGGAGTACCATGCAGCTCCACCGTCACCATGCCGTCATGCTTCTGGAGCTCTGCCTCAACCTCTCCTTCCTCCTTGCTGGATCAAGGCATAGGAGACGTCACTAGGTTGCACGTGTGTTGAACGAGGAGGCGCCGTTGTTCGGTGCTTAGATCGGAATCCACCGCGATCTGTATTGTTGCGAGTATGACTCCACCAACCGTGTTCTTGTAATGCTTCCGCTTTGCGATCTTAAAAGGTATGAAGATGTACCCCCCCCTTTGCTTGTTGCTGGTTTGTCCATAGATTGATCGTGGTGACATGTAGGAATTTTTTTGATTTACTACTACGTCTCCCAACACCTTCTTCACTTCCGTTTCATCCTGCTCAGCAGCAGAGATAGTTCGGTGGTCGTGGTTCATCCCACCCACCCTACCCAGGATATTAGCAGAGACCCCAGGCACCCAAGTTAGCTAATATTCCTCTTCCAAGCAACTTCCGTCTGCTATATGAGGTTACTTGTCACAAGTGTGGTCAGAACGGTCACTACTCAAACAAGTGCAACCAGCGGTGTCTTCCACCTCCTCTACCAGTCAGACCTCCAGGGAATGTTATGGTGAAGCATAATGCCAACACAGCAAGGGTGAACATGGTGAACGCAGCAGATGCAGAGGATTCTTCTCAAGTGATCATGGGTAATCTCTCAGTTAATTCAATTCCTGCAAAAGTGTTGTTTGATACTGGTGCATCGCATTCATTCGTGTCTAGACCTTTTCCTATCAAGAATGATTTCTATTCCGAGATGTTGAGTAGACCTTTGGGCATCGTTTCTCCGGGTGTGGCCATGAAAACTACCTCTGTTGTTCGGAATGTTTCTATCAAGATGTGCAACTATTCTTTCTTGGCTTCTCCTTATGTTCTCGGCAATTCCGATATTGATATCATTCTGGGCATGGATTTTCTGGCTATGAACAAGGTGCATGTAGATTGCCAAGCCAAAGAAGTCAAGTTCACTCATCCTTGAGAAGATGTGATTATTTTCGCAGCTCGCGATGACACAATCTGTCTCTTCGCTCTTAATGAGAAGGGTGAGATCTCGGCTATTTCTCGAATTCTGGTGTTGAGTGAGTATGAAGATGTCTTTCCAGAAGAATTGCCAGGAATGCCTCCGCATCGGGAAGTCAAGTTTGTGCTTGACCTCGAGCCTAGAATTGAACCAGTTTGCAAGCGTCCTTATAAACTTGACCCCGAAGAGCTGAAAGAGTTGAAGAAGCAGCTAGATGAACAAGAACGTCTGGGTCTGATCAGACCAAGTTCTTCTCCATGGGGTTGTGGTGTTTTGTTTGTCAAGAAGAAGGATGGCACGGACCGACTTTGTGTCGATTACCGTCCATTGAATAAGAAGACACTCAAGAACAAGTACCCACTTCCCAACGTCAATGAGTTGTTTGAACAATTGAAAGGTTCCAAGGTTTTGTCAAAGCTTGATCTTCGCATGGGCTATCATCAGATTCACATTCGTGAAGAAGATATTCCAAAGACCGTTTTTAGGACGAGTTTTGTCTCTTATGAGTACTCCGTCATGTCGTTTGGTCTTGCCAATGCTCCTCCAACCTTCTCAAGAATGATGAACTTGATATTCTCTCCTTTCAAGAATGAGTTCGTCTTGGTCAATCTGGATGATATCCTCGTGTTCTCGGAGATTGAAGAAAAGCATGCCGAACATCTTCGTGTTGTGCTTGACAAGTTAAGAGAGCATCAATTCTATGCAAAGTTTTCCAAGTGTTAGTTTTGGCTCAATGAAGTGGTGTACCTTGGGCATGTGATCTCTGCCGAGGGCATTAAAATGCACCCCGAGAAAGTTGAGGCAATCTTGAAGTGGGAGCCTCCTCGGAATGTCAAGCATCTTCGTAGCTTCCTCGGGCTTGCTAGTTATTGCAGGAGATTCGTGGAGAACTTCTATCAAATTGCTAAGCCTTTGTCCAATCTCCTCCAGAAGAATGTCAAGTATGTTTGGTCTCCTGAGTGTGATGTGGCATTCAATACGCTCAAGCAGAGACTGACTCAGCTCAAGTTCTTGTTGCTCCAGAGCAATCAAAGCCTTTTCCAAGTTTTCTGTGATGCTTGACTCCAAGGTCTTGGTGGTGTTCTCATGCAAGATAAGAAGATAGTTGATTATACCTCACGTTAGTTGAAGCCTGCCGAGAAGAACTACCCCACTCATGATCTTGAGTTGGCGGCAGTTGTGCATGCTCTGATGACTTGGAGGCATTTGTTGTTGGGTAGACCAGTTGAGGTGTACACCGATCACAAGAGCCTGAAGTAAATTTTCACTCAACCCAATCTCAATCTTCGGAATTCTTGTTGGGTGGAAATGCTTGAGGACTTCAATCCAAGCATTGAGTATACTCCTAGAAAAGCAAATGTCATTGCAGACGCGCTCAGCCAAAAGGCATACTGCAGTAGTCTTACCCTGATGCCTCTTCAACCCGAGCTTTGTGAAGCCTTCCGCAGGCTCAACCTTTAGATGATTCTGCAAGGATTTGTTGCCAATATTCAAGTCTCTCCAACTCTGGAAGATCAGGTTCACAAGCTCAACTTCTTGATGCAATGGTGAAGAAAGTGAAGAAAGGTGTGTCCAAGGGCATTCCAAAGTATAAGTGCTTTCACATTGATGACAAAGATACCTTGTTCTTTGAGGACCATCTGGTGGTTCCAAAAGGTGAGCTCGGGAAGGTTATCATGGACGAAGCACACAATTCTCTTCTATCCATTCATCCAGGCAGTTCCAAGATGTATCAGGATGTCAAGCAAACCTTCTGGTGGACGCGCATGAAACGTGAAATTGCTCAGTTCGTGAACGAGTGTGATGTTTGTCGCAGAGTGAACGCAGAACATCAATGTCTAGCAGGTCTCCTTTAGCCTTTGCCTATTCCAGAGTGGAAATTCGATCATGTGGAGATGGATTTCGTAACTAGGTTTCCGAAGTCAAGAGGGGCAATGATGCCATCTTTGTGGTTATCGACAAGCTCATCAAAGTTGCTCATTTCCTTCCAGTCAAAGAATCTATCTCGACAACTTAGCTAGCAGAGTTGTATACGTCAAGGATAGTTTCTTTGCACGGTATTCCTTGGCTCATCTCATCTGACCGTGGAAGCCTCTTCACTTCCAAGTTTTGGGAGTCCTTCCAGACTGCTATGGGTACCAAGATCCGTTTTAGCACTGCATTCCATCCGCAAACAAGTGGTCAAGTTGAGAGAGTTAATCAAATCCTTGAAGACATGCTCAGAGCATGTATTATTTCGTTCAGCATGAAATAGGAAGACTACCTTCCATATTCTGAATTTTCATACAACAACAACTTTCAGGCTAGCTCGGGCAAGGCCCCTTTCGAGATTCTCTACGGTAGGAAGTGCCGTACCCCTCTCAATTGGTCTGAAACTGGTGAGCGTCAAATTTTGGCAAATAACATGATCACCGAAGCAGAAGAGATGTGTCGTGTCATTTGTGACAACCTAAAAGCAGCTCAATCCCGACAGAAGAGTTATTATGATAACAAACATCAGCTCTGGAGGTGCTTCAAGACTCCCGAGCGTACCATTGACCTCCAAGACATTGATCTCCAAGAAGACCTATCTTATCATGAGCATCCAGTGGCTATTCTCGATGAAACTGAGTGTAAGACTCCCAGCAAATCAATCAAGTTTCTCAAGGTGAGGTGGTCTCATAATTTCGATAAAGAAGCTACATGGGAACGTGAGGATCTTCTCCATTCCAAATATCTAGAGTTCTTTCGTTCCTAGATCTCGGGTCGAGATCCTCTTGTAGTGTGGGAGAGTTGTAACAGCCCAAGTGCTACCCTTGCCATTTTTGTGCCATGTGTTTGAATGATTATGTTCTACCATTTGCTTCATTGCCATTTCCATCCCATGCATCATGCATCATGCCATCATGCTCATAATGTCAATTGCATAAATATTGTTGCCTTGATTGTGTTTGTGAAGTGTTGTGATGTGAGGTGTGATGTGGTTTTTGGATGTGTGCTTGTTGGGGTGTAACTCTAGTTCCTCCCCTTTCCAAGCTTTTCCTCTCTCTCTTATTCTATTCAAATTCCGTACTTGTCAAATATTTGCTAGTTATTTTCCTTCTTAAAAATTGTTGATCTTCTTCTAATTGTCTAATAGGATTTCAAAAATTAATCCTGCTGTTATGGTTGGAGCTTTCCCCTTTCAAATAATTTTGCAACATGTCTAGTTTTAAATTAGGTAAATATTTGTTAGATCTAAAAATGCCCTAACCATTTTATTTAAATAGCCTGCATTTTTGTGAGTTAGAAAATATTTTTGATTTTTGGAATAACCCCCTTCTTTTTCTGTTGAGGATTTATCTTGTCTGTGCTTTAATTAAAAGGAAAAATCCTCTTTTGTTTCTCCTGTGAGAGAGAGCAGGAGCTGGGCCTTTTTTCCCTGCACCGGCCCAACTAGCGTAGTAGCACCCTAGCTCCCCGCACCTGATGTACACCTGCTCGCCGTCCCCTTCCTCCGTCAGCTTCAAAGAGAGTGAGCGAGCGCCCGCATTCACGAACGTCGAGGAGCACCGTCTGGCCCTCCTTCAAAAGGCATCGGTGTGCGTGCCCTTCCCTAGGGTTCCGTGCTTCTCCTTGGGCCGCCGCCATCTCGTTTTCCCCTCTCCTTCTTCCTCCCCGTGTGAGGGAATGGAGCGTCCATGTTCGGGTTCAGAGTAAGCAGAGTGTGCAGCGCCTCCGTGCCATCCTCTCCATCATCACAAGTGGCCTCCGCGGTTTCCAAGATGGCGAGGAGTGCCCCAGTGCCGACCATGTCCGATTCCCGGCTCTAAGAGGGCCGGGGAGCCTCTGCATCATCGGGCGTAGTCGTGCCTTCTTCCTCCTCCGCTCCGTCAAGCTTCAACATGCCCGCGTCGCCGTCGTCCTTCTTCCTCCTCTTCTTTGCATGTCGGGCCATCATCATCCCTCCCCTCGATGAGCATCATCGCGTCCCCTTCCCTGTGTGTGCATAGCTGCGTAGGTCGCCGGAGAGCGTGTCGCTGCCGTGTTGGGGCTGAGCGCAAACTCGTGCTCGAGCTACTCGTAGTCGCTGCGCTAGTTGCAGTTAGGTGAGGGGATGGGTTCCCCAAGGTTCCCGCTTTCCCCTTAGCAGGTCCGCGTCGCCGTAGAGCCCATGTGTCGCTAGAATTCGTCATCGCCGCCATGCTGTCGCTGCTATCTTGTTGTCTTCAGTTTTGCCAGACATCGCTTTGGCATGCTAGTAGTAGAGGCGCAGATTCCCCTCTTGTTCAGAAAAGCGCCCGTAGCACAGTGGTCGCCGGGCAGATGCCGTAGCAGGAGGCCATGGGTTCGACCCCCCCTCGCGCCCTTTTATTCATTTTTGGTGTGAGTGTGTGTGTGGCCACCGGTGGGATCCCGTGTGGCCACATAGGATCCGATGCGGCTGTGCAGTTAGTGTGTGTGTGCCAGCATGTGCTTGAGTGTAGTGGGATCCCCTGTGGCAGGGAGATCCAGAGCTGAGTATGTGTGTGTGTGTGTGTGTTTGCTGTGTATGTGTGAGAGTGTGTATATGACAAGTGGGCCTTGGCCCCACATGTCATCCACAGAGGGGCCCTGGTGTCTATTTCAGGTGGGCCCCTCCTACCTATTGTTTTTTATTATTTTGTTTTATTATGATATAAATAGATTTTCCCTTTTCTGGTATATTACTGAATCTAGATAGGAGCATATTTGGACATGAGCATTTTTAGTAAGTTTTGACTTACGGGAATGTTAGATTAATTTTCGAGCATGATTTTGCTAGTTTTGCAAAAGCTTACTTATGAGTATGATATATGATTTTGAGGTAGAATTTCCCAATGAATCCAACGGTGCAACATGTTTTGTCATTTGAGGAAGTTTGACAAAATGTCATTTTGTTACGAAGTGCCATTTTGTCATTTTAGTTAGAATTAATCCATGCTTGCTATGATCTTTGTGTCAACATGGAAGTGGTAGTATTTCATGAGTAGAATGCCATGGTATTTTATTTTGACATGATAGTCTTGCATATAAGTGGGAACCATGCTCCAAAGTGGCTATTAAAATGTTGCTGATTTTAACATGCTAAATATTTATAAGTCTGAAAATCTTATACTAGTTTTATGCCATGATGAGTGGATGCTACCTAGTGATATGTTGTGTTTTAGCTCAAGGTCAGTGCTAGTGTTTTGAAGTATATGTTGCCCTCTATCATCCTGTTAATTTTCATGCCATGAGGTGGTATCTGGAACCATTAATCATTCCTGTCAACTTGCTATCAGCTTAACTCAGATTCCACAAAACTGTGATTTTCACAAAGTCCCTGGAATCTGTTTCATGATGCCATCTTGTGAGCTTCGTGCTTATTGATATGTACTTCCTTTACAGTTTGTGTAGTTGAATGATTTGATAAGCATGTTATGTAGTTTATGTGAATGATTTGTTTCAGGTTGGAAACTTCCTATAACTCTAGATATTTGCAGTGAAAGTTGCTATGTTGATGTTTGGGATAGATTGTGTGTTTTAGTGTTTTGTGACTTGTGGGAGCTATGCTCCATGGTTTTGCCTCATCTTTGGCTCTATTGTGGTTGGTTTTTCATTGCCTAATCAGTGGCTACCTTGGAATGCCAAGTAATAGCCCATGGCCTTCATTCTCTTGTATTTTGCCTTCATACCTTGCCGTGAGCGTAGCGTGACAACCGTAACTCTGTTTCCTACGTTCTACATATGCATTTGCATCGATTTTGCATGAAGCATCCATATTTGCCATGATCATGCATGTTCAAACAACTTAACATGAGGTTCTGTCCGGAATTGCAAATAACTTAACTATTGCATGACAAACACGACTAGTTTAGGATTGCCATGCTAAATACTTCAAATGAATCATGCATCATCTTGTTTGTGCATTGCACCTGGGTTGGTTTTTTATTGTTGCTGTTTCTCTTGGGTAGACGCGAGTGTTGAACCTGAGTACGAGGATCCAGGAGAGTACCACTACGAGGAACCCACTCTTTGTCCCTATGAAGAACCAACAGGCAAGATGATCATACCTAGATCCCGACACTATTTTTGATTTGCTAGATGTGTCTCTATTATCATTACATAATAGTTACCTACCACTTGAATGTCAAGCCTCCTACATTGCCATGATAGCCTCTAACCCCTGCACATCCTAGCAAACCTTGTTTGGCTAAGTTACCGCTACTCAGCAACTCTTATAGCGTTCTTAGTTGCAAGTGCAGGTTGTTTCCATGTGATAACATGGATATGAGGAGATATCACAATATTAACTGCTATTTAATTTAATGCACATATATATCTTGGTATAGTGGAAGGCTTGGCATTTTTCTTGGTGTTTTGTTCCACTTTTACCGCCATAGTTACTTGTTACCGGTGTTATGTTTCTATACTTTGCGCTCCTAAAATGCTCAGGGTTGTTATGGGGACCTCCTTGATTACTCGATTGAGTATAAAACTTGTCTGGCAAGACCCAACATTGGTACTATTTGCTTAAACAACTTAATAAAATTGCATAGGGCTTTGCAACCCCGTGGATAGTTAATAAACAACCCGGGCCAGTGCTCCTCATGAGTGTTGGTCCAAACTAGAGCACTGTGCGGCGCCAACCCGGGGCAACTCGGGAGATTTCTATCAGGCCACCATACACTAGCTTATTTGCTCGTGTCCTGAGAATGAGATATGCGGCTCTTATCGGGTTTGTCGACACGTCGGGCGGTCTTGCTGGACTTGTTTTACCTTTATCGAATGGCTTGCGTGAGGGACTTTGATTTTCTTCGGGCTATCTCGAGGTGTCGGATTCCCTTTGGAGTTGCCTAGGATGATCACAAGATCCATGGTCGAGGTTATTCCCGCGGAGTGTGGTTAATTTGTGACGGACTTGTTGGAGCACCCTTGCAGGATTAAATCTTTCAGAAAGCCGTGCCCGCGGTTATGTGGCAACTTGGATATTTGCTTAACACCCGGTTATAGTTAACTTGAAGTGAACTCCAATAAAATATACCAACTGTGTGAGTAACCATGATCGTCTCTGCTCGTGAACATGAACCGAGAGAGAACACGGTGAGGTTATGTTTGACGTAAGTAGGTGTTTAGGATCGCTTAGCGATCATGCTAGTTCTCGATCGTTTATCGTAGACCACATATTTAGATTCATGTTCTCATAAGATTAGCCACCATAAATGCTTAGTGCTGCTGCAAACTAAACACTTACCCCCATCCAACCCAACAAGCTTGAATAGTCTCGCTCCCCGGTCGCAAGATTGCTGAGTCCCCAAGGCTCACAAATTACTACAACAAATACAGCTGCAGGTGCAGATGGGATCGTGACAGATGATGTGACGCGGCTCCAGTGGGAGTATGACGAGGAACGTGGCAGGATGTACGTCACATATCCAGACGTGTAGAGAGGCCTTGGTCATGATCTTTTGGGCTAGCAAGACAGTTTCATTGCATCTCTTTTTCTCGTTTGTTTTCGTCCTTAGTCGGACCCTATCTTGGAATGATGTTTAAATAAACTGTGTGGAATTGTAATTTAGCATGTCACGAGTGTAAGCCAACTCATATACTCTTCTCTTCATAAATGTATGTGAAGATGTCGTGCTTGCGAACGACTAGATGCGCCTCGATCCCTGTCGAGCCCCCCGTGCCTAAATATGGATAGGCGCGCATCTAGGGCGTGACACCTCCCCCCTTCACCGTCTTGATGTCAGTTTGTAACTTGACCCTGACCTCTAGTTGTACCATTAACATGTTTGAGTAATTTCACTCTTTTTCGAGGATATGGTTGAACTCTTTGTGATTCTTTATATGATCCAATATTACGTGTTCGTGATTCGAGTTACTAGCCTTCATGAATGTTGAGAGGTTCTCTCACTCACATTTGTGTCTTGTGTCATGAAGTATATTACTGTCGTAGTGAAGGGTTGGGACGTTGGGATAATTCGAGGTGACAATAAAAACCCGGATTCTTTCGTGCCATCACAATTCATAGGGGAGTTACGAAGAACACTTAGAGAGGTTGCGTCCACAGAGTAAATCCTTATTTATCATGAGTTGTAACCCTATGGTCCGAGGAGACTATCATGGTGGCATGCGTGCCATCAAGTCTAGTTTGAGTAGAACGTGTTATGTATGCTGCTCCGCCCACTTATGCATTTGACGAGTGACTAGAGGATACGATAGTTCATATATGTGGTAGTGATTCTAGAACCCGTGATAACGCTTTACTACTCGAATGCCTTCTCCACTAACATAGTATATTTTACTACTGCTTTTACCTTCTTGTTCTTATTTTATTTAAACACCCTTTTATCTTGTTTCCCTAGCATCCGATAGAGGAGAGTATTTCCAAACTCCGTTTTGGGTGCGTACGTCGCTATGTTAAGTGGTAGCATAGTGGCAGAGTTTGTGGTACCTTCCTATCAGCCTCGTGTTTGTTCAACACTTTACTTATAACGAAAGTGCTACAACAGCCATGTGCACTCGAAGGACATCACCTACCCCCCAGGGCACGCCCTTGCCCTTGTCGCTTCCTCGTGTATCTTCTAGACTCCGCCTGAAGCTTCCAAGGACCGTTTTGGTCCAGAAAAAATCGTCAAATAGTTTCGTCGTGTTTGGACTCTGTTTGGTATAGATTTTATGTAAAACTAAAATCAAGCAGAAAATAACGACTCGCACTTGGCACTGGGTTAATTGGTTAGTTCCAAAAAATGATATAAAATTGTTGATAAATCATACAAGTTTAATAAAATAATAGCACGAAACAATCAAAAGTTATAGATACGTTCGAGATGTATCAGGATCCCCAAGCTTAATTCCTGCTCATCCTCGAGTAGGTCAATGATAAAAACAATTTTTTTGTTGTTAAATACTACCTAACATATCTTAATCATTTAATCTTTTAGGTATGAATGTTAAGAACCGATGACTTGGTAAATATTGAAATGATAATATAGATGAGTACTAACAAGTAACCATCAAATTTAAAAATAACAATGCTAAAGAACATTATCCCTACTCATTTAATCATGTAAGAATGGCATAACTTGGTCTTCCTCACGTTAAGCATAAATCATAATAACCCAGTGTCGAACCAAGTATTTGACTCGTACATTTTCACACGCTTCAGCATTTTAACCTTCACTCAATACATGAGTGTGAGCCATGGATTTAGCACTTCAGGTGGGATGAATGATGTTAGGGATTCATAAGGGAAGAAAAAATAGAGAAAGTCTCGCATCAACTCGACGGATCATTAGGCCATGGAGAAGCCTTTCAATCAATATCGATGTGAGTAGTAGGGACTGCCATGCAACTTGATGCACGAGAGCTATAAGTGTATGAAAGCCCTCTACTAAAACTAAGTGGGTGTGCATCTAACTTACTTGCTCATGAAGACCTCGGGCATTTTAGGAATCTCGTCAAATGAATATGAAAGTCAAGTTCTAAAATTTCTCACTAGTATATGAATGTGGCAAATCATGAGGACTCTCTATATGAAGAACATGGTGCTACTTTGAAGCACAAGCATGGTAAATGATAGTAATGTTGCCCCCTCTCTTTTTTTCTCCCATTTTTTGTTGGGATTTTTTGGCCTCTCTTTTTTATCCTCACGGGAAGGTCAACACTCTAATAATGATGATGATCACACTTTAGTTTACTTATAACTCGATAAAACTAAAAATTGATATGACTACGTATGAATGCCTCTGGTAGTGTACCAGGATGTCTAATGATACTAGGATAACATGTATAACAATAGTAAATGCTGGATTTGCCACATATATCACGTTAGCTCTATGATCATGCAAAGCAAATTTACAATAAATTCTCAAGTCATGTGGAATAGTAAATGTGGAAGTTGCATGGCAATATATCTCGAAATTGTTATGGAAATGTCATGATTGGTAGGTATGTTGGATATTTTGAGGAAGATATAATAAGGCTTATGTGTGATAGAGTGTATCATATCATGGGGTTTTGATGCATCGGCGAAGGATGCGCCACTCTCTAGGTGACAATGGGCAATGCACGGTATCGAAGATGCTTGCAAAATATGGAAAGGATCGAAGTGCATATAGTCCATAGACTCGCATTAATCATAAAGAACTCAGATACTTATTGTGTCATTTACTAGCCCTTGAAGCAAAGTACTACTCACATGCCCCTAGGAAGGAGTTTGGTAGGAGTTAACCATCACGCCACCGGCCCGACCAACACAAGGCATCAATCGAGATACAAAACACTCCAACTTACTAGTCATGCCTGATCGACACTTTAATAAATAGTGAACTATAAACCTTAACACCATTATTCCGTACTAATTAATGTCTACAAACTAGTAATGATCCATATTACAACTTCAATACCATTGAATATGTTTCTTATTGAGTGAACTACATGAAAGTTGTTATTATATCCCTCTTGTATACCTATCATTTTCTTACTAATATAACCCGTGCAAATTACCACTTCCTATATAAACTCAAAAAGGTATAAATGAATCATAAGAGTGCATAATGATTTCCATAAAATATAATTTGTGTCGTGCTGTAAAGATATAAGTGAAGCACACGACCAAAACTGTCTTGACTCAGAAGATATAAGTGAAGCATAAAGAACATTCTAATAAATATAAATGAATGTGTGTCTCTCATAAAGGGTGTGTCCACCAAAAAATGGTTTTGGCAAACTAAAAGCAAACAAACTATAGAACATGACTCTCCAAGCAAAATACATATTATGCGATGAATAAAAATATAGCTCCGAGAAAAATTATCGATGGATAGTGGATGAAAGAGGGGATGCCTTTCAGGGCATCCCTAAGCTTGGACGCATGGGTCTTGTAACATCCCAAATTTGGAATGTTATATAAATTAAGTGTTGGAGATTTTTTTGTTTTGATCCTGTTTGAATTTGAATGGAAATTGACACTTTTGATAATTTAATTAAGCATTTAATAGCTAGGGGATAAAATGATTTTCCTAAATATTTATTTTGGATATTATTTCAATTTTATAATTTCAAACAAACCCAACATAAAATAATAGAGAGATGGTAAAATGACTCCTTCAAAAGAAACAAAGTTGGAAATATTCAAAATAAATGTTTTTGGATTTATTCAAATACCTTTTTCACTCAAGAAATAAATTATGACAGAAGATAAAATGACTCATTAAATAAAAGTCAGTTGAAAATTATTTGAATATATTTGGGAATTATTAAATTTTATTGAGAAGTATTTATAATCCTAAAATTGATTTTATTGCAAAAATATTTATTCTCAAAAGTTATATTTTGGGCTAGGAACAAGTTCACACACGTCAATTTATTAGGTGGGATTTTTGTGAAGTTTTGTGGAAATTTTATAATTAATTTACTATTTTTATTTTAGCCTAAATTGTATTTGTTTTTATTAAAGAGAAAAAAATGTTATAAACAACAGATCCACCGTGTCAAGCCAGCGCTAGCCGGCAACCCCGTCGGCGCTTTCAGCCCACAACGCGCGCGTGACGCGAAAACCCCTTCCGGTCGGCTGCCCACACCCCTCTCTCTTTCCTCGCTGCAAATGATGTGTGGGGACCGCATCTTTTCTTCCCGACGTCATGACAGAGTCCACATTGGACACGATAGAGAACCGCCTCGCCATTTGAATGTTTGAGATTCTATCCCTACGCTGCCCCCTCGCCCAAGATTATGCTCGATAAATACCGCAGACCCCAGGCCGTCGTTTCCCCAAATTATCAACGCCCGAAGCCACCTCCATCCCGCCCTGGCTTGCGTACAATATCGCCATCCAAAGCTTTGTACCTTTCTAAATTCCATGCCAGAAGAGTCCCTCACTTCCCAAATTTTGTCCATCAACGTTACTCGCCTTTGCGGACCCGTTTAACATCATCTCAACTTCCCAGGAGCACCGCAACACTGCCTCAACTATAACCAATCTCGTTAGAGCCAGAGAGCGAGCAAGGCTCACTGAGCATTCCCTGCTCCATCCGTTCATCTTCAACCTCCATTGACACCACCACTAAGGTCCTCTCTCTTTGCCGCATCCATACAACATCTTTGGCATCGTTGTAGACCACCAAAGCCCTCGCCACCATCGACATCGAGCCGTCTTGCCATTGTTTCCTCACCGCCGAAGTCGTGGTAAGCATCAGCTACCCTCACCCATTAGATCTTCAATAGATGTTATAGATTAGATCGAGTTAAAAAAATAGGCCGGACCATTTTTCTTTAAGTTTTGATCATCCTTTAGTTAAGCATCACAGCAGACACCATCCAGCCATGCGATCAAGAATTGTTTTCTATTAGCCTACAAATGTATGTCACTTAGCTCCATAGCAAATAGTCAGTAGCCAACCACAGTGACCCAAGTGGACTTTCTACCAGGATGGGCCCATATCAAACACTTTCAGATTTAATAAGTTATTCAAAATTTTATTTTCACATATCTTTAGTTCTTTTTCCTACTGTTTCATATTTATCCCATACATCCATAAGACTCAACTAAAAATAGTTTTGAAACTTAGAAAATTGAATTAAATCAGATTCAAATTTGAACGTCGTTAGGCCGTAATTTGTAATCTATAAGTTTGTTTGATATGATTCTTTTTGTAGATTGGAGCTCTTGACATCTGCTTTGTGTTGAATCAAAATCACATAATTTTACTGTTGTTAAAAATATGATCATGTCTAGAAACTTTATTCGATTATTTCTGGAGTTTGGTAAGTCTTTTATTTGGGTTTTTTCGACCTTTCAGTGATTGCTTATATGTTGTTATTATTGATTACAATAGATTTCTTGGAGTGTGACAAGTAGAACTATCAGCATTTTGAGTCTGATCAATCTTCTATGCATTGTACAAGGCAAGTTACACTTTGACAATGCTCGAGTTATACCTGTTTTTTCTATGCATTGTAGTCAAATTAATATCATGCATGAGTAGGGTTATGATTATGGATACTAAATATGCACCTAGTAGTTCAATGAGGTAGGCCTGAACTTTACTCCATTGTGGCCAATGTTGTAGGAATTTTTGCTATGCTGAAGTAAACGGGGATTGGGAAGAGATTCATTATGAGCTATGAGTGGCAGTGTAGTAAATAGGACCAAATAAATGATTATAACTATTATATATTAATGAATCGTTTGGGTGAAATAGTTTGGCGCACCCTGGAGTAACTTGTGGATTTTCTGAAGTGACCTAGAGATGGCCAGTGATCACCACGGAATGCCACCCAGGTTCAAAGAGATTTATCAGATTTTCATTACTAGAAGCTTACATGTGCAGCCAAAGCTACTATGGGCTCTGGCATAGCTGAGTAGGTTGTGTGTCCTCTTTCTGGGTAAGCTTGGACATGTTGTTATATATGTAGGTGTACCGTCCTATCCATGGTTAATGTTAAACACTTCTGAAAGATTACGTCTCGATCTTCCAGTTCTCAAACACCAGGCAGTGTGAGAACTACAAAGGAGGTGACCGTGTCTTGTGGGGAAAAGTGCACAAACCTTAAAAGACTGTAAAAATAACTGATTAGTCGTGTCCTCAGTTATAGACAATTTGACCATTTAGAAGTGGGAATTTGAGCGATCTCATCACATTTAACTAATTTAATGGGTATTAATCAATTTGGGTACACATTGAAAGGAGGAACAGTCATATTATGATAAGATTTGTAGGAATAACTAATGATCATGCTAGTAGGACAAAATCATCTTTATGCAAATTAAACTTAGAACCTTCGACCAAGCATATTGCATGTAGAAGTAGGATTTCCATGCTCTATTATGGTGTGAATTCCCAGTATCTTGAAGAACTGACCTACTCAGCAACATCCCATGTTGTAGGATTTTATACGATGACTAAGTGATGTGTTGTAGGGTTGCGATGATGAGGACATCACTACCTTGGATACAACAAAAAATATTGCATACGTGCATATTTGTGAGGTGATTGCAAATAATAATTATGCAACAATTTATTTATGTCATCCACAACAAAAATACTTCACCTATTTTTATTTTATGCCTAAATGCAGAATGGTTTAACACTTGTATGAACCACGTGTGATGACTGATGACTAAGGAAGAGGAAATGGTTGGGTGTTATTCTAGATCTCCTCTGATATCAAAGGAAGTAATTAGGTGTTGTTCAAGAAGTTCTCTCACATCACTTTTAACACAAGAGAAGATAGAGTCCAAGTCTCTCACATTCTGGCCTCAGATTTGGATTGCACACACACACCTGTCACAAAACGGCAATAACTTTTTCATCCAGACTACGAATTATGTGGTTCTATTTATGGAAATTAGATTTCATATGAGTTCCAGCCGAATTGGAGTCGCCTTAAAATTCATCCAGGTCATGGAGATATTGACGAAACAACCAAACTTTCCAGCAGAATCCGAGTCAAACTACAAGTCCAAAGGTGTTGCATCACCTCCACTTTGGCCCATGGGCCTTTTATGACCTAGGATTAGTTTTAGGCTGCTTTGGTACGTCCTTCCATCTCGTTGGACACTACCCCTTGGTCCTATATAAGTAGATAAATCTAGTAGCTTTTTATTTAGGTTATGTTTAGTTACAAGTTCACCATTGCAACTTCATGTAATTCGTTTGTGTCCAACGACCATACCGTGACCGCTTTCGGAACCCCACCCTTATCAATACTTCATCTATATTTGCAATATTCAGATTGCATTATCATATTATTGCTTGTTCTTTGATTGCTTGTAGGAATAGACCTTTGGGGTCAGGTTGATCGTGCTCCGGTGTGGTGAATAACCTCTTGGAGATTGGGTTAGCGATTGCTAAGGTGCATCATCGTGCACGTTTGTAGTCAGATCGTCAAATTAGTTTCCACCAAATCTATAGTTATCATATCATCAAAAGACAGGAACAACTTCGCCTCTAACAAGTGGTATCAGTTTTCAAGTTGCTCGGTGAGAATTTCAAGTTATCCCTAGATTAGATTTATTTTTCATACCTATTACCCAAGAAAAAGCCACAAAAAAAGATAGATTCATTCATCCCATATCCGAACCAATCAGAGCCTTTTTGATATTTTTTGTTCGCTGTTTTGCTTTCTTGAATTTGTGGTTGCATCATCGTGTCGAGTTGCTAGTCCTAGCATCTAGTTTATTAGATTTTCGAGTTCTATTCAAAAGTTGTCATGCCACCACTGTATCATCATCCCTTCCATTGCCGCCCACCATCATCCATCAATTTCAATCACGTGCTCCCCATCGTTTAGTGTCATAGTCATACTTGAGGTCCTTCACATCTATGCTTGATCCAATCTGCATCTTGTCTGTTGGAGAAAAAAGTGAGATAAAAATAGAAAAATAGAACAAAAAAGTGAGAGAAAATTAGAGAGAAGAAAAAAGTACAAAAAGTGTGAAAAATAGAGAGAACATAAAAAACAAATTTTGGATCTACCTAGACTCAATCTCGTATCTAAATTTGGATTTAAATCTGTTTTGCGTAGTGTTTAGTAAAACATGCGCATCTTCCTCATACGAAGTCCATTTTGGCTCCACGAGTACTCTAATTAGAGCTATCGATGAGCTACATATTGATAGTTCATCAAGATAGTTCATTATTGTCACATCCAAATTGGTTTTGAATAGGAATTTTTGCCCTCCGAAGGTCACGCACATCGTTCGTCAATATTTTTCAGGTTTGTTCCCGAAGTTTTTGGCTCCTCGTACGAACTCCGTATTGACTGATTCTTTTTGCATTGAAAAGTTTGAGTCAATAGAAATCTTGAGAAACATTATCAAAAAATTGTCATAATATTTTTGATAGGAATGTTGTAGAAAGATTTTGTTATATCCTGCTTGGCGGTTATTTCTCATCATCGTCTTTACTGCCATTGTGATCTTCACTTATATCTTGCTATCCAGAGCTACTTCATCTCAGTCGTTGCTGCTATTTGTGCTATGTGGTGACTCCATTACTGTTCTAGGCTCGCGTATCTAGTATGGTCAAGCCTAGGACTAACATAGTACCGTCGTTGAGCGTTTATTCAACATTTCATCTTTGAATTTATTATTGCTAATATTTTGCTACCATATATTAAGCCTTCCAAGATCCACATATTTCTACATCATGTAAATATACGTTCACCTAGTAATCTCTTTACTCAATCTTCGGAGATATTGATACCGTCGATTGCTAGTCACCACCTGCTGCATCATAAGAATTTGTAAGATATTGATATTTCCTTTACTGTGAGACAACCACATCCAAGTAGTTCATAGGACCAATATTCTTGGATTTTATTTCTTGTTTATACTAATCGAAAGGATCCATAGTTGTTAGTTTGTGGGCTTCCTTGATCGTGGGAGACGTGCCACCACCTAAGCAAATGCCACAACTGTCATGAGAAGTGCAAAGGCATCCCAATACACACGATCAGGTTAATGTTTCTTTACCACCATTTAATGGCTGTTTTAGACCTGCTTTATATATTGAATCAGAGTTTAAAATAAATGATATATTTTCAACTCATAATTTTATTGAAAATGAGAAAGTTAAGGTCGCAGTTGTTCTTTCACTGGTTATGCTTTCGTTTGGTTGAGCGAATATTGTCGGTTTCACCATAATATTATACATACTACTTGGGATTCTTTGAAACTTGCCATGAGACACACATTCATTCCTGCTTATTATACTCATGACATGATTAAAAAGTTACAACATTTAAAACAAGGTAGTGACACCATAACGAAATATTATGATGATTTACAAATGACCTTGTTGCATTCCTCATTAGAATAAAGTGAAGAAGATTTTATGGATAGATTTTGGGGAGGATTAAACCATGATATTTAGTAGATAATAATTCATGAAAATTGTTATCCTATGGATCATTTGTTTCGTCACAATTGCAAAGCTAAACAGGAAATAAAACAACGCGTTGCCCACAAGGAGAACGAGCACAAGGTGCACATTCCGAGAGTTGATACGGTTGTTCCTACCACTACTAGGCATACTATGATAACCACATCAATTGATGCGAGGGTTACATCACCTTCATCATGTGACACGTCACCACCGAGAGTGCCTACAAGTAATGACAAAGGTACTGATCTTCCACCTCTAGAGGAGTATGACGAATGCCTTGTCAATTCCAATGTACCATGTGATGATCTACCCATTACTTTGATCACACCACCTATTTTAGAGGACTACGTTCATGATTTGACTTTGCCATGTGATCATATATCAACAATTTTGAGTGCACCCATTGAATTAACTAATGATCAGAAAGAACCATATGAATCAGGAAATAAATCAAATTTGGATCAAATATGTTTGAAAATAATTATGCCACTCTTTAATCATTTTTATATGACCTCCAATTTTGGTGATGATTCTGTGTGAAATGTCATGTTGCATGTTTGCTTATTTAAGCATATTGTAGCATCTCAATTTTGAATAATTCAAGTTTATTTACCAATATTGGGATAGTTTAATGATGAACATTGTCAATATTTTGATATGAATAAGGACTTCACTTATATGTGCAGCTCAATTGCAACATTTTCATGCCTTCTACTTCTCGTGATAATATTTTGGCTTTATGTTTCATGACATTTGAAGTGTGCTCTTGTATAAATATGTCACATGTGCCACAACTGAGATAAATAAAAATAGATCACATATACATATACAACATGTACACCTTGTGTCTTTTGTTAGCCACATTTCATACTAAGCAACGCCGAGACCGGGTTTGTTTTCCACAAGGGGAGGATGATGAGGACATGACTACCTTGGATAAGACCAAAAATATTGCATCCGTGCATATTTGTGAGGTGATTTCTTATAATAATTATGCAACAATTTATTTGTGTTATCCAGAACAAAAACACTTCACCTAGTTTACTTATGCCTAAATGCAGAATGGTCGAACACTTGTATGAACCACTTGTGATGACAAAGGAAGAGGAAATGGTTGGGTGCTATTCAAGAGGTCCTATCATGTCAAAGGAAGTAATTAGGTGATGTTAAAGAAGTTCTCTCGCGTCACTTTTAGCCCAAGAGAAAATAGCTTCCAAGTCTCTCACGTTCTGTACTCACATTCAGACTTCACAGACACACTTGTCTCAAAACGGCAAGAACTTTTTATTCCGGACACCAAATTGGGTGATTATTTTTTTAGAAATTATATTTTATATGCATCCCATCCCCATTGAAATCGCCATTAATTCATAAAAAGCGTGGAGATATTGACGGAACAATGTGACGTTGCACCAGCATCCAAGGCAAACTACAAGTCCAAAGGTGTTGCATCACCCCCACTTGGGCGCATGGGCCTTGTACAACCTAGGATTAGTTTTAGGCTGCCTTCGGACATCCTCCCGCCTCCTTGTCCGCAAACCCTTGCTCCTATATAAGTAGATAAATCTAGTAGCTTTTTCTTTAGGTTTTGTTTAGTTAAAAGTTACCATTGCAACTTCGTGTACTTCATTTGTGTCAAACGACTAGACCAAGACCGCTTTTGGAACCCCACCCTTGTCAATACTTCATTTATATTTGCAATATTCAGATTGCATTATCATATTCTTGATTGTCTTCGATTTCTTGTAGAAATAGACCTTCGTTGTCAGGTTGATCATGCTCCGGGGTGGTCGATAACCTCTTGGAGATTGGTTTAGCGATTGCTAAGGTGCATCGCCGTGCTCATTCGTAGTAGGATCGTCAAAGTCGTTTCCACAAAATCGATAGTTATCATCTCATCGACAGATGAGGACCCTCGCCTCTATCATGCCATGTCTACACTCAAGTTTGTCCTTGGTGTTGATGAGACTACACGGTCTTTGTTATTATTTCTGTTGTGTGGACTATAAGGTAATAATATTTATGTTTTCCGGCATTCTGGGAATGGGGGTACCCAAACCTGCCTGCGTGCGGTCCAGGGCATGGCCCACTTAATCACCCAAACACATCAAGGCATGGCCCCATTTAGGACAAGGCCCTCGCGAGGGCCCTAGCCTCGCGGGGAAGAAAAACGACAAGACCCGCGAAGGATGGGCCTCCTCAGTACCCCTCCGGAGCGGCGGAGTTTCCTATGGAAGACCTGTCCTCGGGAGTCAAGGATGATGCAAGGAAGGACAAGCGGGCGCTAGTGGGCCAGGCGGCGCAATTTGCCCTTTGGTGTAAAGGAATCAAGGATAGGCGCGGGTTCCCAAAGAACCCCCAAAGGTTTCCATTCCAGTGCAAGAAGACCACAACCACCCGCCATGTAGAGCGGATGTCATCGCTGAGCCCGCCTTGCATTGTCTACAGTTACTTTGCAGGCAAAGACCACCTTTGGGCAGGGCGAGCACCAACCCCTGCCCCTTTCAAAATTGGTCGTTGTGGGATCCCTTCCCGCCATTGCGATAAGGGATGAGGACCTAGGCTTCCACTATATATAGAGGGAAGGATGCTTCGTAGAGAAGGGGGAACTGATCCAACACTTAGTCACTCCATACACCACCACAAGATAGCCAGCCAAGAACACATCTTGAGCGCCCTCACAAGGATCAAGCATATTCTACTAGTTCATCCACCAAAACCTCCACGAGAGGCAATCCACCAAAGCAAGAGTAGGGTATTACGCTTCACAGCGGCCCAAACCTAGGTGAACTATCGTGTCCATCTTCTTCCTCGTCATCGTGCAAGTTCGTCATTGCGTTCATCGTGTAGCGAGCTAGGTCGAGCGAGGCTGCAGGAGATTTCCACACACGCCCCTGTGTTCGAACCTTATGGGTTTTGCGGAGCCCGAAATCCGACATTTGGCACGCCAGGTAGGGGTCTTCTCCAAGCTTTGTCGTTCCCAAGCTTCGCCACTCCGATGGCCGACGCTCAACAAGCTTCTCCAGACCACGGCGGGCCGTCCTCTATCAACCCCACCACGGAGGTCGGGGGCCCTTGCCCTAGCGTCATGGTGCCAAGCGGGCAGTACCAGGTCGCTAGCATCACCTCCACCATTACTGCCCCCACACGGCCAAGGCGCGTTGTGAGCGAGTGGCGTCCCCGACACCAGCAACACGTCTAACCTACATGGGAGACCTCGACACGCACGATGCGCTACTACTGGCGAGCAAGATGCTCCGCCACTGACCGACGCATGGGGGCTTGGACGCATGGGTGGATCACATTGCGGAGCTAGTCGCCATTGCCTAGCGCGCCATCCCTTCTCAGTCTTTTTCAAGACCGCAGCCATCAGGCGCCAGGGGCTCGCATGTCGAGCCTGCCCCTGGGTCTGTCAGTGGAAGGGCCTCTCCACGCCGCATGGGGCCGAACGGGGCGAACCACTCTCTGTGCTCCTCCTCCGAATCATGGTGACCGGTTTCGATGCGTAGCCCGACGACAAGCACCAAGAACATGGAGGAAATGGCGGGGCACCCGGTGCGCACACCGACAAGCATCCACGCAACCAGGCGGGCCCTCACCATCCCGGGTTGGACAGACGGGAGGGCGCCCTTCAACGCAGCCAGTGGGCGGTGCAGGCGTCCGGACGAGCAAGCCACAACGGCGGAGGCGCATCAGGGTACCAAGGAGGGAATCTACACTAGACGACGCATGTGCCACCCAACGGCGGTGGCAAATGTAAGCAACTCCGTTCTGAGGCCCGGCGCAGGCGGGCCTATGAGCGACGCTCACGAAGCGACCTTCCTCCACCACTGGAAGGAACCTCCCCCGACGCACCGGCGAACAACTCAGGAGGCAGACCGAGCACCTACGTCGAGCCCTACATACCATGCTACGTCATACCTCCTGGCCCACCTAGCAGGGGGGAGGCTCAAGTGCCCATCGCAGGCGCCAGCCCCCCTCAGGAGTAAGAAGTACATTGAGTGTTCTCCTCGAGCCGGGCCTGGGGGCTCCTGTCAGTGGAGCACCGGTCCCGGGTGACTCGGGTAGGAGGGTGCCCCCAGGTGTGGGACGCAATATCGGCCGGTGCCCTCATGGGAAAGTGACGACATACCAAGCCCTGCGGCCCCAGGAGTGATGACCTGGGGGGAGTGGCAAGAAAATGCAATGCGGGCCACTCGCGGCAACCACGACGCCTACACGTCCTTAGGATGATGGGCCTCCCGAGGCCTTCGGGACCTCGACTAGACGACACTGGAGCGCCTCGCGAGGCATACTTCACCGACAGAACACCCTTATGGCCGCGTCGATGCTTCACGCTCATCTTTGGGGCTCGGGAGCGTGATCTTGAGGTCGTGCGGGCATAAGGGCACACAACCGGGCAGAAATGCCCAGGATGATCTTCGACAAGGGCAACGAGCCACAAAGCCAAGTGCCTGGGGGCTATCCCAGGGGCATGACACTCTCACATAACAATGAGCGGGTTGTATATGCCCGGGGCCCCCCGAGGACGCGGAGGGGTCCCTCGCACGCATTCTGGCAGCCATAGCCTGGAGCTGGCGGAGAAGACAACACTGGCCATCAATGGCTATCCCCATGCAATGTGGATGCCCTACGCTCAGTGCTGGGTGAAGACGAAGGACAACCCTAAAAGCCGGATGTGGCCATTTTCTTGCTCTTTTTGTATTTCAAGTTGCAGCCATCGTTGGCCCTTTTTGCGCTTGAGCCTGTGAAAAGCTCGAAGATTTCATGATGTTATGTTTTAAAAAGAAAAAGGGGCGGGAAATTTTCTCTCTTTGTTTTCTTGTTTTGCGAATTTGAATTTTCTCTTTCGGAATGGTGTTACCAAAGGAGCCCAATGCTCTGCGCCGCCCCAAAGCATCACAGATCTGGATGGCGAGGCCTTGCCACCTCAGGGGCACACAATTTTTAGCAGTAAACCCCCGCTCAGGGGGCTCCGACTACAGCTCGACATCACAACGTGGAGTCTCGGGAGGCCCCAGAGTCTCCTGGGGCAACACCTGGAGGAATGGAATGGGGGATTACTCGAGTGTCAAGGGGATCTCCTGAGCAGCATGCCTCTGGAGCCTTACCAGTCATATGGCCATTCGTCCGCCTTGTGCCGTCCTTAGTTTCCGATCGGTATTGGGGGTGTCGGGGCCCCACCTCGAGAAGTGCATCCTTGGTTTCTCGTCGTACCTAGCGGTGGTGGGGAAATGTGTGGGACTGGGACCTGATGACGTAGAGCGGTTTGAGTGTCGAAAAACGGGGCTCCTGGGCAACACGCATCGGGAGCCTTACCGGTCATAATGCCACCCGACTTCCTGGTGCCGTCCATGGTTTCCGGTCGGCATCAGGAGTACCGGGGCCTCGCCTCGTGAGGTGCGTCCTCTCCGGTCATACCTAACGTTGGTGGGGAAATATGTGGGACTGGGACCTACAGACACAGAGTGTCGAAAGGGCCCCTAGACCATTCAGCAGGAAAGAAATAGGTATCATGGACGGAGCTAGAGCATGATGGAACAGCCCGTCTTGCCTCGCGACTCAAGCTAAGTACACCATCGAACCCATCAGGAGACTCCAGGCCAAATAACGTCCCCAAGAATAAAATGAGGACTGCACACGCTAACCTAAAAAGTGCAGGAACTACGGCTACTACGTGCGGCTGCCAAGGCCCCGAAGGACTAAGCGACAAAGGAGGCGACGTGAGAGAAGAGGCTCAATCGTGATGAGCTACACGGCCCAAGGCTCAACAGGAGCAACAGGCGCGAGTCGCCCTGGAGGAGGAGAGCCTCACGGGGGCCATATCGGGGGCTGGCATAGGACCACGTCCATGGCGGCACCAACCAACATCACAACCAACAAATCGAGGAAGGAAAACAAGACGGCTAAGGTAAGATGCAAAAGATTAACTCCCCACAGGGCAGGGTTCTTGTTTGAAATATTACAAGTACCGGTCAAAACGAACGGAGGGTGCCTACGAGGAGGAGTCGCCGTTGTTGCCCGTGCCGCCGGCCGGCTCGGCATCAGAGCCGTCCTTGGCACTTGAGGTGGGCACCTGAATGAACCGGTCCACCGTGGCCTCCACGAGCGGGCGCGTCTCATCCTGGAGGGGGCGCCAAAGCTCCTCGGGCACCTGCTCTCCGAGGCGCCGGAGGTCGAGCTATGGGGTGAGGCGGCGCAAGTTGGAGTAGACGAGCGTCAAGGCAAGGTCCAGAAGGTCATGCGCATCGGACGCGCTATCCCCATTGACGCGAGAGACGCCGGTCTCCAGCACCTCCACCACCTTCCGGAAGAACAACAGGTAGCCCCCGTCGCCGCACACGTGCGGTAGCGTGGGGCGTCCCCGATGAACGAGCTCATCACGGTGGCCGCATGGCACGCGATGCCCTTGAACTGCTTGGCGTGGAGGGACTCCAGCAGCTTGGCATGCACCGCCTTGTCCATGGAGGCCTACATGGCATTGGCTGCCTCCTGGACCTGGGTCTGGAGGGAGGCCACTTCCGCCCGGGCCTCAGCCTCGCCCCGTAGGGCGGCATTGAAGGCAGCCTTGGCGGTGGTCAGCCGGCCCTGTAGCATCTCTACCTCCTCCTGAAGCTCGCAAAGCTTGCGCTTATTGGCCGCGGGAGCCCTAGAAGGAGGAGAGGGAGATCAAGCTCACGACGGCGAAGATAAGAACGAGAGAAGCGGGAGGCGGCAGAATACTTAGTCGTCGGCCAGGGCCCACCACTGGCGAACTCGCGCCGACCCCAAGCGCGCCCCACCACCGCCTCAAGAGGAAGACGAAGGAGCTGGAGGAACCGGTCACTTCCCAGCGCCTACACCACTTCCTCCGGATGACATGAAGGATTAGTGGCTAGAAGGAAAGAGGGTTTTTGTGCGGGCGGAGCAAAGGAAACAAGAGGAATCCTCAAGACTACGATACCCTCCCCTGGCAACGGACAGGGCGGATTTATAGGCGTAACCACGGCCACGAGGCGTTGTGGGAGGGCAAGCATCGCGTGCCCCTCAGGCAGCACAGGGCGGTTCGGTCAATGTTGTCCCATCCACGTCACCACCCCGGCCCTCTGAAGAGTCGCATCCACGCGGCCTGCAGCATCCAGAGCACTTCATGGGAAGCAATGATGGCCTGCGCTGCACCCCAGTGTCGCATAAATCCAATTGGGTGCGATACTGGACGGCTTCGGGCAGTGGAGGTGTCGCTGCCGAGGCCTCTAATGTGTGCCAAGCCTAGCCCGCGGGCAATTGGGCCCACGGCGCTTCAAACCCTCCTCCGGGCTTCTTCTGTAAGCCAGCTCGGGCGCACCTTGGGCCCGGGGGCTACTGTCGGCATTCTGGGAACAGGGGTGCCCAGACCTGCCTGCCTACGGCCCAAGGCATGGCCCACTTCAAGGTGTGGCCCCATTCAGGACAAGTACCTCTACGCCCAAACACAGCAAGGTGTGGCCCCATTCAGGACAAGTACCTCGCGAGGGCCCTAGCCTTGCGAGGAAGAACAACGACAAGACCTACGAAGGATGGGCCTCCTCACGACCCCTCCGGAGCGGCGGAGTTTCCTATGCAAGGCCCGGCCTCAGGAGTCAAGGATGATGCAAGGAGGACAGGCGGGCGCCAGTGCGCCAGGCGACGCAGTTTCCCCTTTGGTACAGAGGAAGCAAGGACAGGCGTGGGTTCCCAGAGCACCCCCAAAGGTTTCTGTTCCAGTGCAAGAAGGCCACAACCACCCGCCCTGCAGGGCAGATGTCATCGCTGAGCCCACCCCTGCGCTGTCTATAGTTACTTTGAAGGCGAAAACCACCTTTGGGCAGGGCGAGCACCAACCCCTGTCCCCTTTCAAAATTGGCCTTTGTGGGATCCCTTCCCGCCACTGCAATAAGGGAAGAGGACCCAGGACACCTCTATATATAGAGGGTAGGCTGCTTCATAGAGAAGGGGGAACCGATCCAACACTTAGTCACTCCATACACCACTACGAGATAGCCAGCCAAGAACACATCTTGAGTGCCCTCACGAGGCTCAAGCGTATTGTACTAGTTCGTCCACCCAAACCTCCACGAGAGGCAATCCACCAAATAAGGAGTAGGGTATTACGCTTCGTAGCGGCCCGAACCTGGGTAAGCTGTCGTGTTCATCTTCTTCCTCGGCATCGTGCGAGTTCGTCGTTGCGTTCATCGTGTAGTGAGCTAGGTCGGACGAGGCTGTTGGAGATCTCCACACACGCCACTATGTTCGAACGTTAAGGGTTTTGCGGAGCCCGATATCCGACAATGTTACTTTACAACATGTGATAATATGTTACTTCATCGAGTACTGTGTGTGCTAGCTACTGATCCAGTGGTAGCATAGAAGCATATGAGACTTGGATCTTTATCAGAACCGGCTCACTATAGCTTCAAAACTTCTCCCGCCATGTATAGCTCCTTAATCCATGTGGTTAATCCTTGTATAGAACCTGCTTCCCTCTTGGGTTGCTCTCATTCTTCTCATTTGCAAGTTCTTCATTGACGTACTTCAACTCCTCCTCCAACTTGTGGAAGTGTTCCTGACTTCAATAGAAACTGACTTGGAGTCTCAATCCCAGCTTCTTAATTCCTTGACATGCTACATCTCATGCAACATTGAAGAATGTAGCCTAGAGTGTTGGGTTGGTGATCATGTGAATTCTATTGAGATCATGGTTATCTTGTTGACGGTCATACATGTGTAGTTGCATTAGCCAACAATTCATTCCTTCGTGCCAGAGCGGAGATCCTTTGTACAATGCTTCTCCATATAGTCATAGGCCTTGCATGACATCCTTTAGTGCTCTTGGAAATTCCACCTCTCCCTTTAGGGTTATACTCAGTGTTGGCTTCTACTCTGCTGGTTCCCAGAAACTTGCCATCTATGTTTGAAAAGAAGAGGATTAGAAAAAAGGAGAAAGAATATAAAAGACTATGTATTTACAAAATAGATTTTTGTCCTACGTGTCGGTGTCAAAAACGGTGGATCTCGGGTAGGGGGTCCTGAGCTGTCAGACTAGAATCGATGGTAACAGGAGACAAAGGAGACGATGTTTACCCAGGTTCGGGCCCTCCTATGGAGGTAATAACCTACGTCCTGCTTGATTGTATTGATGATATGTGGGTTACAGAGTTGATCTACCTTGAGATTGAGTATCTAAACCCTAGATGAGTTGTCTTTGGTCTACAACCTAAAAACCTTCGACTTATATAGGATCCGAGGGTACCTAGGGTTTACACATCGTCAGTTAAATGCCAAAGGGATAAACATGCCTACGTGCTACATCAAACGTGGAGGACATGCCACAATTCTCGAAGCTTCTTTCTTGAAGATAGGGCCTTCGATTGATCCAATGTTCGACAAGCGGCCCATACAGTCCGGCCCCTAAGGAATAGGTCGGACTCCCCACGACCCCTTAATCCAGGACTCCCTCAGTAGCCCCCGAACTTTCCTCCTACACCAAGGGTCTTAGCTTCAGCTTCTTCATATAATCAGAGTCTTCGTCTTGCGAGGTGAGTTCTTCCTGTCGAGTTTAGTTTGGCCTCTGATGACAAGTAGTTTTTCGATTAGAGGTCCGTCCGAACACCGTGAATAGGCCGACCGTGAAGGCCAAACGTCAAGGAGTAAAACAGTGTCCCCTGACGACCTTTCTGGCGAAAGGTCATGACCCACCACGACCACTAAACCAGTTGCAAAAACTCGATTTGTAGTTCGAGGCCATTTTCATTAGCCTTATCCATCAATGCACAGATCATGCCCGTTTTATACGGGATATGTTTAATCATGCGCGTCCAATGGCACGCATGCCTCAGGAAGCGGAGGGATTCATGGCACAGCAAAGGGAGGCCAAACAATGATAAGCCTCATCGAAGGGAAAGAAAACCCCAAGGCCTAACCCTGCTTCCCATTCGCATCCTCTGCTTCCCCAATCTTCTAAGCCTCCAAAGCACAGATCTTGGTTTTCCGCCACACCCCCTCCGAGCTTATCCATGGCGGGTTCCGTCTCCAACGGCAAGTGGGAGGCTTCCACGGTCACCGACCGGGACATCCAGGACCTTAAGGAGGCCGGCTACCTCTCCACCAACATCTTACACCGCACGTCGAAGAAGGGCCAGGTGATCCCCACTCCCAAGCCAGGCAAAAGGGTGGTCTTTATTCGCCACTTCATCCGGGGACTGAGCTTCCCTTTCCACCCCTTTGTCACAGGGCTCATGTTCTTCTACAGCCTCGACTTCCATGACCTCCGGCCGAACTCCTTCATGCGCATATCAGCCTTTATCCTCGTCTACGAGGCCTTCTTGCGGGTTGAGACACACTTCAGACTTTGGCTCAAGGTGTTTAACATCAAGCCAAGGTGTGTGGCAAGCGAACACATAGACTATAGTGGGGTTGTCATCATCAAACTCCCCCACGTCGGATGGCCATCCGGAACCTTCATTGACACCAGCAAAATATGGTAGAAAGAGTGGTTTCACATCACCGACCCAAGGGAGGAAGGCCGAGCTGCACCGGCCGAATTCAGATCCGGTCCCCCCACTAGATTGACCTCGTGGCTCTGAATGGGCCTCGACTTGGGGTCGGACAAGGAGGTGGACAACCTGCAGAAGCGCATCGCCTCCATGGTCAGAAATGATATCGCGCTGACCAATGTGATCCAGGTTATGCTCCAATGGTGCATCCTCCCTTGCTAGCACCAGGATTCTCCCCTGTGGGCTCGTCAGCCCATCGATGAGACCAAGATTCGTCACCTCTTCCGCACTACTCAGGAGAAGCTGTGGAAGGCGCTTTTCAAGGCGCATAAGGATTGGCCAGTCGAAGACGAGGATCAGGGTCTACACGATGATAAGCCTCCTACCCAGGTACAACGTAGCTTTGTTTGATCGGCTCTATCTTCCCTAAAGAAAATCCAAAACATCCTTCCGATCACTTTTCCAGAAATGGTTGAGCAAAGCCACAGGCATCGACTGCTCGGTGCCTTAGCCCGAAGATATCAGGTCCAGGTTGTTGGCGGAGATGCTCGCTGAGGCGCCTTACGAGGCTCCTGCAAAGAAGGAGAAGAATAGGAAACCAAGCCGAGGAGGCCTTCACATCATGTACCAGCCAGAGGTTGTGTCTGAGGAAAACAATGCCTCCTTGAATCAAGAGGAGCATGAGGGTGAGGACGAGGGCGAGGGGAGGGTGATTCCCCTCGCAAGAAAGAGGGCGGCATCATCAGACGCGATGGAGGAAGTACCTCCTCCTGCCCAGAAAAAAGCATATCGGGCAAAGGTAACCCTGTCCGATGATAGTTTAGACTTGGATACCGAGTCCAATGACTTTGAGAGGGTTCCACGAAGGAACCTAAGGGTCAAGGCCCAAGCTCGAAGGTATGGATCCGAAGACTTCCTTGGCTATAATCGACAAGTTTTAAAGGTTACTAACATGTGAGCACTTACTGATTTTGCAGCCCACCACGCGTCCTCCCAATCGACCAGGTTTCAGATGTGGAGACCCCGCCCGCCGAGATAGCGAAGAGCGGGAATGCATCGCATCCCACTCCTCTGAGCGCCGTGAAGGACACCGCGAAGGTGTCGTCCCAGCATGCTCCTATGGAGCCAGGCACCAGTGGTGGGGGAAACGACATCATGGTCGAGGCTAACGCCTCGGCCACCGAAGACCAGGGGGCAGAACCCCACCCGGATACTGAGGAGACCAGAGGAGATCTGAGGACAGTCCTCTCTGAGGACATCTTCGGAGTGCACCACGCCTTCGGAGGCACCAGTTCAATCCCCAGTTGGTGATCGGGTTGTCCAACCACCACCGGCACCACCGACCAATGGGTGGCCGGTCATGGGGGAGGCTCTATCGAGCGCCTCCATCTCCAAGGAGCACCGCTCCCTTATGGGGTCTCCTGACAGGCTTTTAGGTGAGCCACGCGACTCTTTATTTGTAAAATATTAATTTCTTTGTGCTGTCATTATATACATGGCAGCCCCCGAGCCCTAGGTGAGTTGGGAAAAACTCACCAAGGGGTCAATCATGGATCATTATCCCAACTAGATACTGAACTATATGTTTGGAACGTTCTGACAGCCCATCATAGGACCGGATATAGGATCCGATTGAAGACTGCTCGGAAGTTTTGAATCCATGTATCCTTATTATGATTTATGTTTTATAGGCTTCGCCGTCGGTGGGGCTGTGAATGCCACCACGCTAGACGAGCTGAATCGGAAGCTCAGAAGACGAGCTTGATGCTCTCAACAAGGGATTCGATGAGGCGCAAGGTATGCTTAAGTCAATATCCGGGAACTTCCGTCGTAATACTGTCAGTGCAGTTATTTATGTTGTTGATGCTTACACACCCTTAGCAAAAGAGATAGGGAAGCTCAAGGCCGAGCTACAGCATGCGAAGGAGGAACCGACGGTTGAGAGGGCGGTGTCCGTACATGCAGCTATCGCACTTTCCGCCTTAAGAGCCACCACCGACAAGCATTGGCTCAGGTGGAGGAGATCCAGAAAGAGCTCAAAGATGCCGGCCAAAAGTGCGAGGACCTTGAGCAGAAAATGAAGGAGCATGATGCCGAACTATCCACCCTGAAAATCAATCTCCAAAAGGAGCGGGTGGATAGGCAGTTCTTTGAGTAGCGAGTTCGCCAAGTGAAGGTTATCATAGATGGTAAGCCGTACTTATTGCTATCTATCTTTGGAGATATCAAGTTTGAGTTTCTTACCCATGTGTGGCGTTCCTCAAGCGCCTGCTCCGACCTCCAGAAGAGCGCAGCAGACGCGAATCTTTGTGGATATGCTCATCTATTCTGGGCACAATTTGAAGCCCACGAGAGCTCTCCTCTCCTTATTGAACAGCTGAAGCAGCTGATGGAGCTACACCGGGTGGCGGAGCCAGCCATGAAGGATCTCTACATCTGGCTATGGGCAAACGAGCCACTACCGAGCAGCTACTTCGGCCCGGTGCAGAAGCTGATCGACGCGTCGCCCCGTCTCAACGCACTATGGCCCTCCTCCTGCATCGAGGGAGCTCGGATGGCTATTGCAAAGGCCAAGGTGCACTGGTCGAGGCTTGATCCGATGAAAACAGCCACCACCCCTGCGCCTCCTGGAAAGGAACATTGGCGCCCCAGGCTATACTTAGCCGGAGTAATGGAGGGTGCTCGGGCGTTAGAGTTGCAATGTTCGAAAGAGAACATGTATGAGTAGATTGTAATGTGACCAAAGACATTTTAACATTTTAAGGGGTGTAGTTTTTCTAACACAGCTCTTACGAACCACAGTTGAAGCTTTAGCATGTTCCTTTATTCTAACAGGGAAAGGTGGTTTCTGAATATAAGCAACAGGAATAACAGGATCAACATTATAAGTAATAGTTTCCTCTTCAACTTTAATAGGTTCAACTACTTTCACTTCAATGGGAGGATGGTATTGAAACCACTTCTCCTTAGGGAGATCAACATGAGCAGCAAAAGATTCACAAAAAGAAGCTACCATCTCAAAGTCAAGTCCATATTTAGTGCTAAGTTCACGAAAAGCATCAGTGTCTACGAAGGACTTAACACAATGAAACTTAAGGTTCACACCTGACTTCTTACCTTTGTCGAGTTCCCAATCTTCAGAGTTGCATTTAATTCTTTCCAATAAATCCCATTTGAAGTCAATATCCTTCTTCGTATAGGAACCATCACAAGAATTATTGAGCATGGATTGATTATTACGAGAAAGCCAAGCATAAAAATTCTGAATGATAATTTCTCTCGAGAGCTCATGATTGGGGCATGAATATAACATTGACTTAAGCCTCCCCCAAGCATGAGCGATTCTTTCTCCTTAATGAGGACAAAAATTATAGATATAATTCTGATCACGATGAACTAGATGCATAGGATAGAACTTCTGATGAAATTCCATTTTCAATCGATTGTAGCTTCATGATCCAATATCATCACATAGCCTGCACCATGTCAATGCCCTCTCCTTCAAAGATAAAGGAAAGACCTTCTTCTTGAAGTGATCATCGGGTAGATCTGCAAGCTTAAATAATCCACAAACTTCATTAACATTTATTAGATGCAAATCAGGATGTAGTGTTCCATCTCCTGCATAAGGATTAGCCAGCTTTTTCTCCATCATACCCAAAGGAATTTCATAATAAATATTTTTAGTAGGTTCAGTAGGTTGAGGGACAACTCTTCGTGTTTTTGGACAAGGTGGAGATACCCCAAACAAACCCCTCAAAGGATTACTTTCCATAGTAAAAAGTGACACTAAATTTCAACACACTATATAAATTTTTCCTTACCAAATTCCACTTACCAAAGGATCTTCACTCCCCGGCAACAGTGCAGAAAAGAGTCTTGATGACCCACTAGTATAGGGGATCTATCGTAGTCCTTTCGATAAGTAAGAGTGTTGAACCCAACGAGGAGCAGAAGGAAATGACAAACGGTTTTCAGTAAGGTATTCTCTGCAAGCACTGAAATTATCTTTAACATATAGTTTTATGATAAGATAATTTGTAACGAGTAACAAGTAACAAGTGTAGCCAAGGTGCAGCAAGGTAGCCCAATCCTTTTTGTAGCAAGGGACTTGCCTGGACAAACTCTTATATAAAGCAAAGCGCTCCCAAGGACACATGGGAATTTCTGTCAAGCTAGTTTTCATCATGCTCATTTGATTCGCGTTCATTACTTTGATGATTTGATATCTGGGTGAACCGGTGCTTGGGTGCTGCCCTTACTTGGACAACCCTCCCACTTATGATTAACCTCTCTCACAAGCATCCGCAACTACAAAATAAGAATTAAGATAAATCTAACCATAGCATGAAACATATGGATCCAAATCAGCCCCTTACGAAGCAACGCATAAACTAGGGTTTAAGTTTCTGTTACCTTAGCAACCCATGATCTACTTATTAATTCCCAATGCCTTGACCTAGGCCCAAATAATGGTGATTTTTCATGTAGTCGACGTGCACATGATACCACTAGAGTATAGACAACATACATCTCATCAAAATATCGAAGGAATACCAAATTCACATGATTACTTATAACAAGACTTGTCCCATGTCCTCGGGAACAAATGTAACTACTCACAAAACATGTTCATGTTCATAATCAGAGGAGTATTAATTATCATAAAGGATCTGAACATATGATCTTCCACCAAGTAAACCAACTAGCATCAACTACAAGGAGTAATCAACACTACTAGCAACCCACAGGTAGAATCTGAGGTATTGGGACAAAGATCGGATACAAGAGATGAACTAGGGTTTGGAGAGGAGATGGTGCTAGTGAAGATGTTGATGGAGATTGACCCCCTCTAGATGATAGTATCATTGGTGATGATGATGGCTTCGATTTCCCCTCCGAGAGGGAAGTTTCCCCGGCAGAATAGCTCCGCCGGAGCCCTAGATTGGCGCTGGCCAAGTTCCGCCTCGAGACAGTGGTGCTTCGTCCTGAAAGATCTCTCTTGATTTTTTCCAGGTCAAACACTTCCTATAGTAGAAGATGGGCACCAGAGGCCTGTCAGGGGGCCCACAAGCCACAAGGGCGCGACTAGGGGGGTAGGTTGCACCCGGCAGCCTTGTGACCTCCTGGTGGGTCCCCTCCTGTAATTGTTTTTCCCAATATTTTTTATATATTCCAAAACAATTCTCCGTAAATTTTCAGGACTTTTGGAGTTGTGCAGACTAGGTCTCTCAGATTTGCTCCTTTTCCAGTCCAGAATTCCAGCTGTCGGCATTCTCCCTCTTCATGTAAACCTTGTAAAATAGGAGAGAAAAGGCATAAGTATTGTACCATAACGTGTAATAACAGCCCATAATGCAATAAATATCAATATAAAAGCATGATGCAAAATGGACGTATCAAGCCCCCATGTAGATACTAGATGGGGTGTCTCTACCAATGTACTATGTCCCTTAGCGGAGCTATCGGAACCCGAAGGTGGTGGAGTGTGGAGGACCATGCAATTAGACCATAATGCTTCATTGCTTTCACTTAGCCGTAGGGGCGCGAAAAGGACTGCGGGGGGCTGATGACTAGCCCCTAGTGTTTTTTGATGCTCGGATGAACCGCGACTAAAGCCAATATCACATGGTTTGTATGAAGAACAACCCCTCGTATGACATGGAATATCCCGTGACGAGGATTTGAGTATTACACTTTAAGCTCGGATTCGCAGACCGGTTCTCGCTTTCTATGACTGTCAGTTTTCGCCTTTCTCCCTTGAGGTGCTTGACCAGGGTACCCGGAAACAAAATCGTAGGGGTTCTCCCTTTGCCCTTTTAGCCGAACGAGCCAAACATAAAGGGGTAAGCATAGGAGCCGGGCAACCCAACTATTGACCCAAGACATAGTTCGCAACCAATGCATATAAAGTGAATTCCAAGATGCCGAACACATAATCAATTGTACATAAGGTGACATTTTTTTAAACTCGAGCCCCCGGTCTATTGGCCGGTTGCATCGCCATGTACCGAACAGATGTGCCAAAAAGGACAACAAGACAAACATGTATAGTGATGTTGTATTTTTCTCAATAACTGTTATTGCTCGGATTGCCAAAGCAACTGTTTACAAGTATTTGAAAAAAGAAATTCTATAGGAGTGGTTGCACAAGGGGTCTTCGATTGGTGACGTTACGTCCTCGATGTGCCCTATTGCTTGTCTACTCCTGTGCCTCCTAGGGAGTGGTGCACCTCAATGGGTGGTACTATTCGGCGAACGTATCTTGCAAACAAGGTCTTGAGAAGTCGCCAAACTGTGGATGAGCTTTATGCCTTTGGAAATCCCTTTGATGGTAACCGCATTGTGTCCGAAGACATTTTGATGGTGGTAGTTTGGTTCAGCCGAACTCTTACCCTTTTTCCCCACTGCTGGCCATGGAAATTTTAGTGCAAAGTTGTGCCTCCTTGGCATGTGCATCGCTGGTCCTAGGGTTGTGCGATGGGGGGCGAGTCCCTATTTGAGGGGAGAGGAGGGTTCTGAGAGCTCGGGCGGAATATGTGCTCGCTTCCCAACCTTGCTTGCCTTTACGGCAGATGTCAGTGTTTGACGATCATCATTGTAATTGAATTCGGCCGCCAGGGCCAACACATGTTCCTCAGTTTAGAGCGAGCACTCTGTATTGCCGTTGATAGTAATGACCCCCTTGTGGACAGGCATCTTGAGCTTGAGGTATGCGTAGTGCGGGATGGTGTTAAAGCGAGCGAACAATGTTTGGCCAAGCAGGGCATGATAGCCGTTGCGGAAGGGTACAATGTCAAAGATCAAGTCTTCGCTTTGAAAGTTGTCCGGCGAGCCGAACACTACTTCTAGGCTTACGGATCCCGTTCACTGGGTCTCGACGCCTGGAATCACTCCTTTAAAGGTAGTGTTGTTGGGTTTGATCCTTGATGGATCTATATCCATCTTTTTTCACCGTGTTTGTGTAAATCAGGTTAAGGCTACTTCCTCCATCCATTAGGACTTTTGTGAGGTGATACCCGTCTATAATGGAGTGTAGGACGAGGGCGACCATAACCCCATGACCGATACTAGTCGGGTGGCCATGTGGATCAAAGGTGATCGGGTATGCCGACTGTCGTGGTTTTGTCACGGCAAATGTCCGGGTCAACGGACTTGGGTTCGAGGCCATCGCCAACGTGATGGACTCAAAGGGGTTGATTGGGTTGAAGGACACGAGTTTACCCAGGTTCGGCCCCTCACGTCAAGGTAATAGCCTACGTCCTTCTTGTGCTTGTATTGCTTGTTGTATCAATTACAAGGGAGCTAAAGCTTGACCTAGTTCTCGATCACCTGCCTCTAAGTCACCCCGGGTCTGCCTTTATATAGGAGGTCAAGACCACGGGTCATACAAGTCGTAACCGACTCTCATTGCGTATCCGAGTCTTCCTCCATCTTCTGTGTCCAAGTTGTCCCCGGGCGGCTTACACACCCGGGTCGTCTCTGTCCGAGCCATCTTCCGGCCCATCCTATGAGCCGCCAAGCGCCCTGGGCTCTAAGCCTACGGCTGACACTTGGGCCGGTAGACGAGCCGTCAGGTACAACCCAGAGCCTTTAGGGCGGGTCATACCGTGGGGTTATATCCCCAACATTAGGACACAGGTTGATTTGAGCTTGCTCACTTCATCGTTTCTTCTTGCTTCGTCGGCGAGTCGCTAGGAAATGACCCGTCGTGACATCATGTCAACCCTGCAAAAAGATTCGCTGACGTACACACAAATCCCTTTATTAAATGGCCATCTTGAAAATCGAGGCGTCCGCCTCAGTCGGATGGTTTCTATCGCCTGGATTTTCGCGACCGTTCCATTTTTCTTTCTTTTAAATAGGACCGCCCCGGGCGGCATTTTCTCTTCCTGCTCGCTCTATCATCTTCTTCCTCCCGATGCTGTTGTTTCTATCGCCTCCTACTCCGGTGCCGTCTCCGTTTCGCCATCGACTGGGATGCTGCATCAACCTATTGCGAACCAGAGTGCCTGATGTATCCATCGCGTCAACGCCGGTAAATTCTTCTCCCCTTAGATCCGCAATGGCTCCAGTAGGGTTTTTCGCGGAAGCTCCGCCACCGCCGTTTTGAAATTCAAGCTCCATCAATGCCGGCCACATCTTGCGCATGAACTTTGAACGATAGCTCGTCCTCACCGTGCCGCTATGTATTGGGCGGTCCTCGGTACTGTGCAAATCCATCGCGGCTCCGTATGTCATTTTAGGTTTTCCTTGTTTCCCTAGTTCATTCTTAGGTCTGAAAATAGAAGTATTTCCCTGCTTTTGTAGATCCATGATCATAGCGGCACTTTGCGAAACCTGTTTTTAGGACTTAGCCGAATTTTACTCCGTCTGCTTGCTGTGTTGACCCGGCACGCCGTTCCAGCTCTCATCAGCTGGATCATGGTGCCTCATCTGTAGAGCCTTAAGCTCGTAAGTCGCCCATAGATACTTTGCTCTTTCTTGACTCGCTGTGTTTGATTTGCACAGTATTAAACCGCCGCAATGTCTCACGCATCCAATTCCTGCAATTGCGTCGGGTCTTGCATTACAGAGGAGTTCCTGATGGATTTCATACACGCGGGCACTCTTCCTTCCAAAGAGGTCATCCATTGGCAAGTCCCAGGTGATGAATTGAGGCCCATTCCACAAGAAGACGAGGTGGTTGTTTTTTCTGATCATATTGAACGTGGGTTCGTGCCCCCCGGCTCAAGGTTCTTCCGTGACGTCCTTCACTTCTACAACCTCCATCCTCAAGACCTCGCCCTCAACTCCGTATCGAACATATGCAACTTTCAAGTGCTCTATGAGGTTTATTTGCAAATCAAGCCGTCTGTGGGCTTATTCCGAGAGTTCTTCTACACGAACCGGCAAACCGAGGGGAAAGCCGGCCCGAGTCTAGAGCTGGGTGGAATTTCTATCCAGAGGCGCAGGGTTATTATCTTTCCACCTATAGAGATGCCGAGTCATCTGAAAGACTGGAATAAGACCTGGTTCTATTGCAAGGATACTTCTCCGGAGGGCGAGCGTCCACTGCTAGGTTATCGTCCCTCCCGGCTCAAGACAACTTCTGAACTTCCTGGCCGACTGTCAGCTTCTGAGCACACAAGGTACGAGCCGGCTCATGCCAAGATCAGAGCGCTCATGGCCAATGGTTTAACCAGACTGGACTTGATCCGCTATTGGGTTTCCTGGCGGATTATGCCTTTAAGCCATAGAAGTCGCGTCATGTGCGAATACCATGGCAAGTATGATGGTTCATTATGCTTTAGCCGGTCCACCTTAACAGAAGAAGACATCATTACTATTATCCGGAGTCTTGTCCATGAGACATCCGGGACATGCAGCGCTATTGGGCTAGCGCCTTTTACTGCCATTAATCCTGCTCCAAATGTAAGGCGACTCTTCACACCCTTTTTCTCTTGGTTCACCCATATTTTGCCAATTTCATTACCATTAACCAGATTAGTTTTCCAGGCTGACTCTGATTTCTGGAAGAAGGAGTATGTCCCTCCTTCTATGAAAACCAAAAACAAGGCCCTAGTTAAGAAGCACAAGAAGACCGCCCCACAAGAGGAATGGTTTGACTCGCCCCAGTCGTCTAGTTCAGAGGTAAAATCTTGGCTATTTTCTGCGATCTTGTTCTTTCATTTTACTAACACCTGCTTGACTCACAGGATAACATAGAGACAAGCCGCGCCAACGCCCCTGAGGTAATCTATATCTCTCCCGGCTCAGAATATTTTGTCCCCCGGAACCCACGGCGGGTTATTGGAAAAGTTCCTCTTTCTCATCCTCTTGCTTATCTGGATCCCCAATTTCTTTTGAAAAAGCAACAAAAGGCCGAACGTCGTCAGACCCAGAGCGCCGGCTCTACCGATCTTATGTCCGGATTATCGAATTCTCAAGTTCTGAAGAAGCGCCCCATAGAGGTATGCATCTCCGCTTGATTTAATTGTACCTTTGCAATCTCAACTCTGTCTTATCTCTTCTCAATTATCTCTCAGAGGTCACCGTCCTCTAGCGACTCTTCGGCAACCGCCCTGCCGCCTCCCAAGATTAATCCTCTATAAGTTCTTACTCAAATGTTGCGTTTAGTTCTCTCAGCAGCTCTAACCTTTGGATTCAGACTTGCATGCTTTTCAGGGCTCAAGCCAAGCCCCGAAAGACCAACATGTCCTCTCCTGGCCCTGCTGCCCCAAAGCCGGAGCATGTCCATCCGGATGAGTCACAGCTAGCTGTGGATCCCCTCGCAACATCTCAGGAGACGGCTAACGATGTCACCCCAGAGAGCCCGCCAAGGGACCCTTCTAGGCCACCGATCCCTATCCAAGTGGCCAAGGACACCACCACTCCGGACGTTGTGGTTACTGGCACTAGCTTTCACTCTCCCCGGCTCACATACTAACCAAGCATAAAGAACCGGCTGAAGCTTCCAGGAAATTGGAGTTTGAACCCTCTGTTCTGGAGAAGATGACAGCCGAGGACCTTCATGCTAGCTATATGAGCCGGCTATCCATAAGCCGGGCCATGGAGCTCCAACTAGTTAACCTCATGAAGAAGAAATATGAGGTATTCCTTTCTTCTCCTTATATCCTGACGTAGCCCCCCAGGGCCGGCTTAATCTTTCCAAAGGTTGAGTCATGACTATTCATAATCCTCCTTAGAAAATCCAGTTTATAGCCCCCAAGGGCTGGCTTAATCTTTCCAAAGGTTGAGTCGGGACTTTTCATAATCCTCCTTAGAAAATCCAGTTTATAGCCCCCAAGGGTCGGCTTAATCTTTCCAAAGGTTGAGTCAGGACTTTTCATGTCGAACCTTTGAAAATAGACATTAGCCCCCAAGGGTCATGCATATTGCTTGCAATCTGTTTGAGACTTGCCCATTTATTTTATGCTTTGATATGTCACAGGAAACTTTAACTGAAGCTGGGTCACAATTGGCCGACTTAAAAGCCGGTTTGGCTACTCAACAAGCTGCCCGAAATGCTGTAGATGAAAAATGCTGGCTCCTGTCCGAGGAGTTGGTGAAAATCAAGGCCGACTTCACGGCTTTCAAGGAGTTTTCCGGGTCTGAGAAGGCTACTTTGACAAAGCGGGTAGATGATGGTGATCAGCGGCTGATGATCGTATCTGATGAGCTTCAATCCTTGAAACACCACATCGCCAAAATGACAGCTGCCCTCTTTGGTGAGTTTTCGAGGACTTTCACTCAATTGGCATTTAAACGCTTGTGCTGGCAACTTATCATGAAATCTCTGACTTACACAGGTCCCAGGAGTCGCCAACTAGCTTCTGACAGTCTGCTACCTCTGAAAGCCACCTATACTCTGACGGAGCAACTCTACTATGGTGCAATGTTGACCATCAAAGCCATGCAGTACAAAGATAAGATCCCTTCAACTCTCAAAGGGGTTTTGGAACTTTTTTCAACTATGCCAAAGCAAATTGCCGAACTGAAGAAATCAGCCGCCTGGCAAGGGGCAATTGCAGACAACAGCCGGGCTTTGGCTTTAGCTCCGGAACTTACTCCGGCTGACATGATGGATGGGTTTCCCCCTAAGAAGGATGATGGCTCTTAATTCATGGAGGCTGATTACACCCGATGTATGAAGGATTCTAGGACTCTGGCCTCCATCTTAGCAGAAGAGGTTGACTTGGCAACTTATCAGGCAGCTTACGGTGCCGATTAAAAGAAGATTCGCGGCCCGCTTTGTGAGTGTAAAGACTTGACACCCGCCCGTAGTAAGAACCTCTTTGCCTATGACCTTGACCCGCCCCCTTTCTTTGAACAAGGAAGTTTTGCAGCTCTAACCGACTGCAACTGGGACTTGGGCAATCTCCAGATCAAGGCAACCGAAGAACCAGACTAGGATGACCTACCAGCCAGCTGATCCTATATAGAAATTTTGTAATAGCTGGCTCTCCGTGACCCGCCATATAATGTCACAATACTTGATTGATATTTTGGGCTCCACAGAGGGCATTTGTAACATACTAACCGTAACTTTTGCTCTTGCTGAACTTGCGCCATCGTGTTTATATGAAAAAAGTCCAGCTTTAAATCTGTCATCTTCCTTGTCCTTCCCTATTGTATGCCTTTTCCGGTTCCTCGTACCTTATGTACTTGTATATGTAAGCACACTTTTACACCTTTGGGAGGCCATCTTAAAAGCGCAACCTGAAAAATCCGTTTCTTCCCATCATGTGGACATGAAACTTTTGCTTGGATCGAGAATCGACCGAGAGGTTTTAATAAGCCTCACTCAGAGGGCAGGCAGCCCCCTATATAGCCCTGGCTAATCATGTTAGCCGGAGATGGCATAAAGCCGGACGATAAGGTATTAGAAGTGATACCTATAGGTAAGAAGCCACCTTCAGCAATATGGCATGAATGCCGATTGATAGGCTTAGATAAGCTACACCCGTAGGTGGGAAGCCCCCTTGAACAACCATGCCTAATCGTGTTAGCCGAAGATGGCATAAAGCCGTCCGATAAGTGTTAGAAGCGATACCCGAAGGTAAGAAGCCACCCTCAGCAGTATGGCACGAAGGCCGGTTGATAGGGTCTTATAAGCTACACCCGAAGGTGGGAAGCCCCCTTTGACAACCATGGCTAATCGTGTTAGCCGGAGATGGCATAAAGCCTGGTCGATAAGGCATTAGAAGCAATACCAGGAGGTAAGAAGCCGCCCTCCACCGGTTGTTAGGGTGTTAGATACCCGTCAGCAAGACCCCCCTACAACCACGGCTAATCCCGTTAGCTGGAGATTGGCATAAAGCCAACCGATAGGGTGTTAGAAGTGATACCCGTCGATAAGAAGCCCCCTTCAGTAATTTGGCGTAAACGCCGACCGATAAGGCATTAGAAGCGATACCCGAAGGAAAGAAGCTGCCCTCCGCCGTGGCTAGTCGTGTTAGCCAGAAGAATTGGCATAAAGCCGGACGATAAGGCGTTAGAAGAGATACCCAAAGGTAAGAAGCCGCCCTCAGCCTGCGCCTAATCGTGTTAGCCGGAAGATTTGTGAACTCTTTCTTGTATGAGCGAAGATGTGTGAAACAGCAGAGGCCCCATTTTGCAGGGATGCTACTTTATATATAAATATGATATATACAATGATAGTGTATAATGGTGAGTTTCGATACCTTTAAGTGTAATAAGGCCGAAGATGCGCTATGTTCCATAGCCGGCGGATCTCCTGACCTGCCATTTCTGAGTCATCCCGAATATCAATGAGATAGTATGACCCATTGTTGAGATTTCTGCTGACCACGAAAGGTCCTTCCCAAGGGGGAGATAACTTATGCATATATGTCTGGTCTTGAATCAAACGGAGCATTGAGTCACCCTCCTGGAACGTCCGGGTCTTGACCCTGCGGCTATGATAGTGGCGCAGGTCTTGTTGATAAATCGCCGACCGGGCAGCCGCTAGCTCTCATGCCTCTTCCAAAGCGTCCAACGCATCTTGACGTGTCGTCTCATTATCCATCTCAACATAAGTCAGCACTCGTGGTGAGTCATGCCGGATATCAGTTGGTAACACCGCCTCGGCACCGTACACCATAAAGAAAGGTGTATACCCTGTAGATCTGTTGGGGTGGTTTTGATGCTCCATAAGACGGAAGGCAACTCTTATACCCAACACCCGGGCGTTCGTTGCAAAGGAACCATAAGCCATGGCTTGATGCCCCTTAAAATTTCTTGATTGGCACGTTCTGCCTGACCATTGGAATGTGGATGCACGACCGCTGAAACATCAAGCCGGATGTGCTCCTTGTCGCAGAACTTTTTCATAGCCCCCTTCGACAAATTTGTACCATTATCAGTGATGATGTTGTGGGGGTAACCAAAACAGTAAATCAACTTTTTAACAAATTGGACCGCTGTAGTCGCGTCATACTTGCTGATCGGCTCCGCCTCTACCCATTTGGTGAATTTATCAACCGCCACCAAGAGGTGTGTTTTGTTATCCTTGGACCTCTTGAACGGTCCTACCATGTTAAGCCCCCAGACCGCAAATGGCCAAGTGATTGGTATCATCCTCAATTCTTGAGCCCGAACATGAGCACGCCGGCCGAACTTTTGACAGTCGTCGCACTTGCGGACCAGGTCCTCTGCATATTTGTGAGCCGTCAACCAGAAAAAACCGTGCCGGAAGGCTTTGGCCACTAAAGATTTTGAGCTGGCATGGTGTCCACAGTCTCTAGCATGAATTTCATTCAATATTTGCCGGCCCTCTTCTGGTGAAACACAACGTTGAAAAACTCTAGTCATGCTGCATTTGTGCAACTCACCATTAACCATTGTCATGGATTTAGAACACCGGGTGATTTGTCTGGCCAGGTTTTCATCATCAGGTAACTCGCCCCGAGTCAAATAGGCTAGGTAGGGAACAGTCCAATCCGGGATAGCATGTAGAGCCACCACTAAGTCCCCCTCCGGGTCAGGAATAGCCAATCCTCTTCCGAAGGTATCTGAACGGTCGGATCGTGTAAGACATCCAGGAAGACATTGGGCGGCACCGACTTTCGTTGAGAACCTAACCATGACAGTGCATCCGCCGCCTCATTCCTACGACGATCAATGTGATCCACCTGATATCCCTTGAAGTGACCAGTAAGAACATCAACCGCCTGATGGTAAGCCGCCATCCGTGGGTCTTTGGAATCCCAAGTGCCCGAAACTTGCTGAGCCACCAGATCTGAGTCGCCCAAACAACGTACCCGGCTTAAATTCATCTCCTTGGCCACTCTGAGACCATGTAGCAGAGCCTCGTACTTAGCCGCATTGTTAGTGCAAGGGAACATTAACTGGAGCACATAACAAAACTTATCACCTTCGGGAGATGTCAAAACAACTCCTGCCCGTAAACCTTCTAACTGCTTGGATCCGTCAAAGTGTATAGTCCAGTATGTGTCATCCGGCTTTTCCTCGGGGGCTTTACATTCCGTCCAATCATTTATAAAGTCCACAAGAGCTTGGGATTTGATGGCCGTACGAGGCACATATTTTAGATTGAGAGATCCCAACTCCAATGCCCACTTAGCAATCCTTCCAGTGGCTTCTCTGTTCTAGATTATGTCCTCCAACGGAGCAGAACTAACCACGATTATCTGGTGCCCTAAAAAATAGTGCTTTAATTTGCGGCTGGCCATGAAAACCCCATATACCAGCTTTTGCCAATGCGGATACCTTTGCTTGGACTCCGTCAGGACCTCACTGATATAATAAACTGGCCTTTGAACTGGATACTCCTTCCCAGATTCCTTGCGCTCGACCATAATTGTAGCGCTTACTGCCCAGTTAGTAGCCACCACGTATAGAAGTAACAGTTCTTTCTCAGCTGGAGCAGCCAGCACTGGCTGCTTGGTCAGCTGTTTTTTGAGCACCTCAAGTGCTTTAGCCGCCGCCTTGCTCCAGACAAATTTTTCCGTCTTCTTCATCATCTGATATAAAGGAATAGCCTTCTCTACAAGGCGTCTTGTGAAGCGGCTCAACACGGCGATCCGCCCCGCCAAATGCTAGACATTGTTAATACAGGTCGGCTCTGCCAGAGAAGTGATAGCCTTGATTTTATCCGGGTTAGCCTCAATGCCACGTTCAGAAACCAGAAAACCAAGGAGCTTGCCAGCCGAAACACCAAAGACCCATTTAGTCGGGTTAAGCATCATCTTATAGACTCGAAGATTATCAAATGTTTCCCTTATGTCGCCCAAAAGGGTCTCCTTCTTCCTGGATTTGATTACAATGTCATCTACGTAAGCATGGACGTTGCGGCCGATGTGACTGTGAAGGCAGTTCTGCACACATCGCTGATAAGTCGCCTGGGCACTCTTGAGCCCGAAAGGCATAGATACATAACAGAAAGCCCCGAAAGGTGTAATAAAAGCCGTCTTCTCCTGGTCTTTAACCGCCATTTTGATCTAATGATAGCCTGAGTGAGCATCCAGGAAACACAACCTTTCAGAACCCGCTGTAGCATCAACGATTTGATCAATGCGAGGAAGGGCAAACAGATCAGGCGGCCAAGCCTTGTTAAGGTCCGTGTAGTCCACACACATACGCCACGTGCCGTTCTTCTTGAGCACCAGCACCGGGTTAGCTAGCCACTCTAGGTGAAAAACCTCAACAATGAAACCCACTGCCAAGAGCCGGGCAACTTCTTCCCCAATGGCCTTGCGTCTCTCCTCATTAAACCGCCGTAGAAACTGCTTAATTGGCTTAAACTTCGGATCCACATTAAGGTTGTGCTCAGCAAACTCTCTCGATACACCCGGCATGTCAGAAGGTTTCCATGCGAAGATGTCCCGATTCTGACGGATGAATTCGATGAGCGCGCTTTCCTATTTGGGATCCATGTGAGCTCCAATGATGAACCGTTTGGATGAATCGCCCGAAGTGAAATCTACCGCCTTAGTATCATCCGCTGAAAACTTGAGAGGCGGCTCAACCTCCGTGGTAGGCTTTTTCAGCGGGGTCATGTCCTCCTGGTCAACATTCTCCTTATAAAATTTAAGCTCCTCCTGAGCGCAACTGGATTCTGCGTAAGCCGCATCCCCTTCTTCGCACTCAATAGCCATATTTCGGTCACCATGAACAGTAATGGTACCATTTAAACAGGGCATCTTGAGCTGTAAGTACACATAGCAGGGCCTGGCCATGAACTTAGCATAAGTTGGTCGTCCAAATAATGCATGGTAAGGACTCTTTATCTTGAACACATCAAACCACAAGGACTCCACCCTGTAATTATACTCGTCACCAAAAGCTACCACCAAAGAAATCCTGCCCACCGGACGCGCTGACTTGCCTGGCACCACCCCATGAAAAACGGTGGATGAGGGCTTTAAATCCTTATCAAGCTATTTCATCCGCCGAAAGGTATCATTGTAAAGGATGTTGATACTAATTCCTCCATCCATTAGTACCTTGTTCACAATATATCCTCCCACTTGGGGGGCCACAACCAAAGCTAGCTGCCCTGGGTCATCGACACGTGGCGGGTGATCCTCCCTGCTCCATGTTATGTCATACTCGGACCATTTTAAATATTACGGTAAGCCGACGCAACTGCATTGACCGCCGACTTGCGCAACTTCTGGTCCCGTTTGCTAAGGCCGGTCGTGAAGACATGATACTGGCCGGAACTAAGCTGTTTCGGATTACTCTAATAACCACACTGATTACGCTATTGCTGATTGTTGTTACCAGAATGTTGTTGGTGTCCTCCTTGATTACCTTGACCTGGATGACCGGACCCTGAGCTGTCGGTCCCAAATCCGGCCCCTGACTCACTGCGTCCTGAGCCGCCTAGCGGGCCACCGTCCTGATTGTTGGGTTGTGTAAAGTGATTCTTGAGTTTCTGCACAAAATGACACTCACCCCATGCATGGTTCGCCGATTACGAGGCTGACTATGATCCGGATAGGGCTTGTTAAGCGCCTCTTCCAAATCGAAGGGAGGCATGTCCTTGCCAAAAGGTGGCCTGAACCTCCTGTTACCCTTAGGGTGATTTTGACCGGTGCTTGCATTGGCCACCAGCTCTGATCCAGCATCGGGATTCTTCCGCTTACTCTGGTTACCATTATTTTCTGCACCCTTGCTCTGACCAATCTTCTTATCTTGGCTGGCCTTCTCTTCGTCAAAACCCGGATCCTTTGTATTGTCAGAGTCGGCATATTTTGTGAGATCCGTCATGAGCTCTCCCATTTCCTGACACATACGCTTAAGTCGGCTGAGTTTCTGCTTCAAAGGGATAAAGTGGCAGTTCTTCTCTAAGATCAGCACTTCCTGAGCCGCCGTGACCTGCTCCGAGGAGTGAATGATTGTTGAGAACCGGTGAACCCAATGATGAGCCGACTCATTCTCCTACTGAACACAGTGATCCAGGTCCACGATGGTCATAGGCTGTTTGCACGTTCCTTGAAAGTTTTTAATGAACCTGGCTCTCAGCTCCGCCCATGAATTGATAGTATTGGGTGGCAATCCTTTTAACCATGTGCGAGCTGGGTCTTCAAACATCATGATGAATTACTTGGCACAAACCGCCTCGCTGACATCCAAAATCTCCATGGCTAGCTCGTAACTTTCCACCCAAGCCTCCGGGGGTAAATCGGCGGTATAATTTGGGACCTTGCGGGGTCCTTTGAAATCCTTTGGCAACCGCTCACTCCGTAGAGCTGGGGACAAACACGGCACTCCTACCACCCTGGTGGTCACTCCCACCCTATTGAAACAGAGGGCGCGGGATCTTGGTGAGCCACCGCGGCTAGAGCTGTCGCCTCTTGCTGGCCTTATTCCCGGTTTATGATTGCTTGTGCGTCTGGCCGATGACCCTTGAGAATCTCTCTATGTCGGTTACTGCTGGAACCTGCTGGTGACACGTAGCACCGGCTGAAGCTCCAGCTGGGGAGAGGAGTGTTTGAAATATGCCCTAGAGGCAATGATAAATTAGTTGTTATCATATTTCCTTGTTCATGATAATCGTTTATTATCCATGCTATAATTGTGTTGATTGGAAACTCAGATACATGTGTGGATACATAGACAACACCATGTTCCTAGTATGCCTATAATAGACTAGCTCGTTAATTAAAGATGGCTATGGTTTCCTAGTCATGGACATGAGATGTCATTTTGTAATGGGATCGCATCACTAGGAGAATGATGTGATAGACAAGACCCAAACTACAAACATAGCATATGATCGTGTCAGTTTATTGCTACTGTTTCTGCATGTCAAGTATATGTTCCTATGACCATGAGATCATGCAACTCACGGACACCAGAGGAGTGCCTTGTTTGTATAAAATGTCACATTGTAACCGGGTGACTATAAGGGTGATCTACTGGTATCTTCGAGGGTGTCTGGTGGTTTGGCATGCATCAAGACTAGGATTTTTTACTCCGTGTGACGGAGAGGTATCTCAGGGCCCACTCGGTAATGCAACATCACAATAAGCCTTGCAAGAAATGTGACTAAGTGTTAGTCACGAGATCTTATATTATGTAACGACTAAAGAGACTTGCCAGTAACAAGGTTGAACTAGGTATGGAGATATCGATGATCGAATCTCAGGCAAGTAACATACCAAAGAACAAAGGGAACATCATACGGGATTAACTGAATCCTTGACACACACATTCGATCGATAAAGATATTTTTAGAATATTTAGGAACCAATATGGGAATCCAGGTCCCGCTATTGGTTATTGACCGTAGTGGTGTCTCGGTCATGTCTACATAGTTCTCGAACCGCAGGGTCTGCACACATAAGGTTTGGTGACGTTTTGGTAGTATAGAGTTATGTATGGTGGTGACCGAAGGTTTTTCGGAGTCCTAGATGAGATCCCGGACGTCACGAGGAGCTCCAGAATGGTCCGGAGGTAAATATTGATATATAGGAAGTCCTATTTTGGTCGCCAAAAAAGTTCCGGGCTCATCGGTAGTGTACCGGGAGTGCCGGTAGTGTACCGGGAGACCATCGGGAGGGGTATTTCGACCCAAGAGGCTACATGGGCTGTGGGAGATTAAATACCAGCCCTTAGTTGGCTGGTGGAACTCCCACACAAGTCCCATGCGTCTGGGAAGAAAAGCCCAAAGAGAAAAAGGTGGAAAAAGGCAGAAAAAGGCAAAAATAAGGAGGAATCCTAGTCCTACTAGGATTGGAGGAGGAATCCTCCTCTCGTCATTGGTTCGGCCGACCCAAGGGCTGGCTCCTTGGGAGCCAAGCCTCCTCCTCTCTTCCTCTTATATATACTGGAGGTTTTAGGGTTTTTGGCACCTGATTTTTAGCCACGTGCTGCCCGTTCCTCTAGATCGGTTTTCTGCGGCGCTTACGGGAAGCCCTGCCGGAATTACTCCACCACCATCGCCGCAGCGCCGTGATGCTGCCGAAGAACTCGTCTACCTCTTTGCTCCCTCTTGCTGGATCAAGAAGGCGGAGATCGTCATCGAGCTGTACGTGTGCTGAACGCGGAGGTGTCGTCCGTTCGAGGCTAGATCGGAAGGACCGTGATCAAGATCGCGAGATGGATTGTGATGTGTTCGCTGGACGGATCGTGATGAGTTCGCGCGATGGATCATGATTGGATCACGGGACGGATCGTGATGAGATCGCGGGATTCTCGGCGATTTGGATCGCGAAGACGTTCGACTACACCAACCGTGTTTCTTAACGCTTCCCGCTTAGAGATCTACAAGGGTATGTAGATCAACTCTCGCTCTCGTAGATGCTCATCACCATGGATAGATCTGCGTGTGCGTAGGAATTTTTTTGTTTCCCATGCAACATAACCCAACAAGGAGTTGAATGAACACGGCTCCGGCTGTGAGTATAGTTCTCCTGCAAGGCCATCGTCGTCTGCAGGTATCCAATGGCGTTCCGCACATCCTCCGCGAAGGGTGCTTCATCCGGAATAGGAATTGTCTCAAGCTGGGCGGTTGCCGCGACCATATTCTCTGCTGGGTTAGAATAATGACCCGCCGGCGTTGGAAAAACCACTGGTGAGGCCGGGTTTCGTCAGGCCGGATGAGTCACCAGCCGAGCTGTCGGGCGGCTTCCAGGCGCCTCGATTGCTCGCCATGCCCCTGGCGTGTTGAAGAGGTTCCTTGCCTTATAACATTCTAGCAGGCGAGATTGATGCCTCATCCGATGCACCGCAGCTGCCGACTATTGCTCCAGCTCGAGACGGAAAGCGTCTGTCTTGATGCGTTTCCCCTCTTGCTCCATCTAGATCTTTAGCTCAGCCATCCTTTGTTGCTCTTCCGCCATCCGGTCCTTGATTCTTACGATCTCCAAGGTCCGAGCTGCTTGGTTGTCCGGTGTAACCTCAGTCGCCATTAGGGCTGCGAGCTCGTCCATTAGTTCCAAAAGAATTCCAGCCGACGGTGGCGGGTTAGCGCCTGAGGTTGCAGCTCCCGCGGCGGTACCACTCGTGCCTGGGACTGACCCTGCCATGAAGACGGCAGCATGAACCGGCCGCTCGGGATCGTCCGATTCAGAGCGATCCGACTTAGGGCGGAGCTCACCGTTGCCCCCCGAGGCCGCCATTGTGCAGCTGGTAAACCGACTCTGTTTCTCCACTTAATGATTCATCCTCTGAATAGACAAGAGTTTCCTGCGATCCGGAAGCCTCCAGATCTATAGCTTGAATAAAGCCCACAAAGACATGCTTCCGACCCGTGTTAACGCGGGCAGGTTGCACTTTATCGGCGGTTTTCTTACTCCGAGCCAGCTCAACGGTGTTGGTGCAGACATCCGGCCCGGGCATAGATCCGCCAACCCTTCCGATGAAAACGTGGATCTCGCCGAACGGAACCCGGAATCCATATTCCACAGAATCAGCGTCAAGCCCCCAGCCGACGTTGTCGATGTAGAGCCAGCCGTGGCAACTCTTGCTCATCCTTACAACTACGTATCCCTCGAGACCCGGAAGAGAGCCCTTTGAGAACTCAACACGACCAAGCGCAAGCCCCACGGTGGGCGCCAACTGTCATGGTTTTGTCACGGCAGATGTCCGGGTCAACGGACTTGGGTTCGAGGCCATCGCTAACGTGATGGACTCAAAGGGGTTGATTGGGTTGAAGGACACAAGTTTACCCAGGTTCGGCCCCTCATGTCGAGGTAATAGCCTACGTCCTGCTTGTGCTTGTATTGCTTGTTGTATCGATTACAAAGGAGCTAAAGCTTGACCTAATTCTCGATCACCTGCCTCTAAGTCACCCCGGGTCTACCTTTATATAGGTGGTCAAGACCACGTGTCATACAAGTTGTAACCGACTCTCATTGCCTATCCGAGTCTTCCTCCATCTTCTCTGTCAAAGTTGTCCCCGGGCGGCTTACAGACCCGGGTCTTCTCTGTCCGAGCCACCTTCTGGCCCATCCTATGAGCCGCCAAGCACCGTGGGCTCTAAGCCTACGGCTTACACTTGGGCCGATAGACGAGCCGTCAGTTATAACCCGGAGCCTTTAGGGAGGGTCATACCGTCGGGATATATCCCCAACACTGACCATGGGTTATACTTCGGGGCTACATGCTCTGTAACGTAGACCTCACGAAGGGCGCACTTCCTCTCCTTCTTGGGTATATGGGTGGCCTATATCATATTTACTATTTTAACCTCTGGAGGGAATTTCTTCTTTCCACCAACCATCGGACCCCGAGGCTCATCCTCTTCGACTATGGCTACCAAGTGGGTGGTGGGTGGGACAAAAAATTCGTCCTGACCCGCTCTGTAACCGATCTGAGCATGGATCAGGGTTGGATCATCGGTAATCTTCATCGACGAGATCCGATCTAGGACCTCATTGAGTGTCGAGAGCTCGATCGGGTCAACCTTCCCGGAGCCTTCGGAATTGAGCTTCAATGCGTCCAGGTGAGTGCAGTGTTCGGCCAAAAAAAATATCCGGATGTCAGTCGCTATGGCTGGATCCGGACTAAGAATCAGGTCATCGGCGGGGTTAATCCCGTTGGTGTGACCGAAAGAGGAATCTGAGGTGAAAGCTTCGTAGTCTCTGGGCGTGGAAGGCGAGACTACGAGCCCGATTATTAACAGGTCGCCCCGAGAGTCTACAAAGAACTCTAGGTTCCTGAATCTGGCCTCTTGATCAGGGGTGAAACTCTTGACATGGCCTAGATGGCCATCTGGGTCGGTGTGCAGCACGACGCTGCCGAAGGCGAAGATCTGTCCAGGGAAGAAAGTGACCGCGTTGTGGACCTCTTCGTTGATGACAAGGTGATTCATCGATTACTTGGGAAATCATAGAGGAACTCTCAATGAAAGCACCAATGTCTATGTCAAAACTAGCAGATCTTGGGTAGGGGGTCCCAAGCTGTGAGACTAGAATCGATGGTAACACGAGACAAAGGGACGATGTTAACCCAGGTTTGGGCCCTCCTATGGAGGTAATACCCTACGTCCTACTTGATTGTATTGATGATATGTGGCTTAAAGAGTTAATGTACCTTGAGATTGAATAGCTAAACCCTAGATGAGTTGCTTTATGTCTACAACCTAAAACCCTTCGACTTATATATACGGCGAGGATACCAAGGGTTTACACATGGTCGGTTACATACCGAGGGGATAAACATGCCTATGCACTACATCAAACGTGGACGACAAGCCACAATTCCCGAAGCTTCTTTCCTGGAGACACGGCCTTCGGTCAATCCAATGTTCGGCAAGCGGCCCATACAGTCCGGCCCATAAGGAATAGGTCGGCATCCCAAGGGCCCCTTAATCCAGGACTCACTCACCATGGGCTTTCCATTTCGTTGGGTAATGTCCTATAGACAACATGTGCTTTGATACCATGTGTCATGACCCCATCCCTGATAGGGGCACCAAATCTTTGCGCTTACTGTGTCAGTCACTGGATTAATAGTTGACACGCATAGTTGATGATGAAATACCAAGAATACATCACATGTCATAGTTTTACATCACAGATCTAGTGATTTACAATACAAACCTTCTTAGCTCATTGTCTATCTTATAATATAGTCATGCATGAAGATAATGTTATAGTCTTGTGGCTTCCATCAACTCACAGGCAAGAGTTGAGTATAGTGTTGTAAACCTACTTAGTGTCTTTACGGCAAACCTGCAACATGATACGTTGTAGCCAGAAGGGTCAATCATATGTTTCCAATGTATTTATAATTTTTGATTGTTTCGTGCTATCATTATACCAATCTTCTATGCTTTATATGTTGTTTAATATCATTTTTGAACTAACCTATTAACTCAATGCCATGTGCTAGTTGTTATTTCTGCTTTATGGTTTTAGAGAAAATCATTACCAAATGGAGTCCAATCATGATGTAACTTTTTGATGATTTTATCTGGAAAAAAAACAAGACATGGAAGCTTCGGAGGGAGAGCAAACACCACACGGAGGAGCGACAAGTCCAGGGGCAAGCCCAGGGGGTAGGGTGCACCCTCTGCCCTTGTGGCCCCCATGTGGCTTCCATGCACCGCCTCTTCGTTCTATAAATCCCGAAATATTCAAAAAACCCTAAGGGAGTATCCGAAACACTTTCTCTGCAACTTCAAGTCTCTAATCCACTTTGATCTCATCCGGAGGCCCTTTTTAGTACTCTGCTGGAGGGGAAATGTGGGGACCCCGACTCATAAGTCGTCATCACCAAATGCATGTGTACAGTGATCCCAACGATTAATGCTCACTAAACACACAGAAGCTGAATAACAAGAGTCTTACATCCACATTTAACGCCTTACACAAATATAGACCATGAAGGTCTAATCTTACATAGATAGGGCCACAAGGGCCATACACTTAAACAGAACAACCAGCGGAAATCTTGATTGAAAGTGTGAACCCATGCCATCTGCCTTAAACCTACAGGCATTCTGACTGGGAAGCGTCCTAGTTCGCATGTTCATCATCAACGAACTCTTCACTGCACTCCTGTTCTTCCATGCGTGGCCAATTAAATATCTAGTGGCAAGCCAATGAGTACTTTGAATGTACTCGCAAGCAACCTAAATTGTGGAACAAGGTAATAATGATGCATGATACATCACTAAGTAGGTAATTTGCGGTAAGCTAATTTTGAATGAAATGACATGATCAAGTAACTAGGTAAGCATGCATCAACAGTTGGCAGATATCCATATGAACAAGTTACAGATATCATCGTAAGCTGGGGTTGATCATCTCATGTTCATTCATCATATCAAGTCTTGAGACTTGTGTCAAGTATCATACTCCTGTCTCCCGCACACACACAGACACCAAGTTTGCGAAAACATATGGACATTGTCTAAGAAGCACCACCCAACTGTCCTTGACCGTGGAAACGACTATTCGAATAATTTTACACTCTACAGAGGTTGCATACTTTACCCACAAGTCTCGGGGATATTCCGTGTCACCCATGACTCGTGGTATAAACATACACGAGTTAAGCCCCCGAACAATGCCTTTCCCCTGGCGATACTAAACAAAGAGTCCACTCGATTGGTACCCAGCCCACACGATGTACATTTCTTGTAGCATCAATGCGGGGACCAACAGTGTGCCTGGTGCCTGTGAAGACAGCGCATGATCGTCCATACCGGTACGACGCCATATCCAGAGTGACCACGCCAGTCCTGCCACTAGTAATGTGGGCTCCTTGCCAGTACCCACCAAGGTAATCAACAAAGCCTCATCCCATAAGGGGTATCGTGGTTGCGTATGTAAGGTTGGGACGGTCGACAAATCTTAAATCTAATCCGTTTTGAAAAACATACCCTCAACTTGTTCCGGCACACCACTTCTTTCTCAAGTGGTCACCCATCTCATCATGATCTCCCTCGGTCATTAGTGGCAACCGACGGGGTTTTCGAAAAGTCTTTGAAAGCACCTCTATTTTCCATCACCATGCATAAACCCGATCCTACTTGCATAGCATCTACTAGCCTCCTATCTACACCCACCCGCATAACCCTCATAAGGTGGTAGGGTCTTCCTGGAGAACCAGTAAAAACTTCTGCCACAAAGAACGGTTGTGATAAGAAACGCTCAATTTTTCTTGCTCTTGCTACAGTTAAACGATCCTCTTCCGATAATTCATCCAAGCCAAGAATTGCGATAATGTCCTGAAGTTCTTTGTAACGTTGTAAAGTTTCCTTAACTCTTTGTGCAGTTTCATAATGTTCGTTGCCAATGATCCGAGGCTGTAACATAGTTCAGGTTGAATCTAAAGGATCTACTGCTAGATAAATACCCTTGGAAGCTAATCCTCTGGAAAGTACGGTAGTAGCATCCAAATGTGCAAATGTTGTGGCAGGGGCAGGGTCAGTTAAATCATCTGCAGGTACATAAACTGCTTGAATCAAAGTTATAGATCCCTTTTTAGTAGAAGCAATTCTTTCTTGCAAAGAACCCATTTCTGTACTAAGAGTAGGTTGATAACCCACTGTGGAGGGCATTCCACAATGCAAGTGTCAATGGCAAAAGTATCGGAAGCATCCCACCAAAGTGGTCACAACTCCACATGATCAAGTATAACAAAAGTAAAGTGCTATATGAGATGCATTGAAAATGGTTTCTTAATATTGTCAAAGGGCTGCTTGCCTGGCTCAACAAAATCTTCGGGGTCTTTAAAGCCTTTTGGTCCAACTCCCTCATCATTAGTGCAATCTATCGTTGTGATAAATAGCGATAAAAATAAGCGTCACACAAAAACAGAGCGCACAAACCTATTATTAAAAAGTTACCCTATTCAGATAAATACTAAAAACTATAATAAAAATATTTGTTGAAGGTTTTGCTGTGAAAAGCATTTTTGAAAATTATATAACAGAGGCAAAAATATGCCTAAAATAGGTTTTAAAATAAAAGAGTGCATAAAAGATTTTCAAAAATTTATACAAAAGGCACTAGTAAATACTATGGAATATTTCAAGATTTTAGGTGGAAAAATTATTGGAATCAGAGTTTTATTTAATCCTCTGGTATTTTTAGAAAAACCCATAGAAAAAGAAAAGGAAAGGGAGAAGAAGGCCTCTGTGCCTGGGCCAGAGGCAGCCAGCAGCTGGGCCGGCCCAGCTGGCCAGCCAGCCAGCCACGCGCACGGCCAGGTTTAAACCTGACGCGCGGGGCCGGGCTGTCGGCAACAGCGAGGGGAGGGAGGGAGGCGAGGTAGAGGCCGACAGGTGGGGACCCCCTGTTGGGTGCATCTCCTACATCGAGACCGAGGGTGGAGAAGCTCACCGGCCGCAGTGCAGGGCACGACGATGGCAAACGAATGCGGGAACGGACTTAGGGCTGAGTCGCCATTCCGGAGGATGTGGAGGCAGCCGGTGGGGCGGCCCTGGTCGCCGGCGACGAAGAAGCTGTACCAAAGGAGCTTCGAGAGAGATGATCGGGGCTACTCTGTGCTGCAAACAGGACGGGGTCGAGGGGGAAACAGGTCAGGTGGGCAAGGGAAGTCTAGCAGGAGGGAAATGGGGACCGGAGGGGCTCCCTACCACGACATTAACGACAACCTAAGGCGGCGGCGTGGAGCTCGATCCCAAGCACTGGGTGAGAGGGAGGGGCTCGGGCTCTGTTGGCGGTCGATGGGGTGGAGAGTGATCCATAGAAGGGGGAGAGAGGCCCGAGAGCCTTAAATAGAGGGGGGTGATGGAGCACCATGGACCCGTGCGTCGGCGAGGTCGTGGTTGAGGCCAAAGGGTGAGAGATCTCACGGGGCCGCTCACGGGCTTTCCTGGGGTTGGTCTAGGCCCGCGAGAGGGAGGAGAGGGAGTAGGGGTGCAGGCGTGCGAGCCCCACGGTTGGTCGAGAGGGGCGGCATCGGGCATGCGCGACTAGGGGTTGAGAGAGGGATAGGAAGGAGGGGCCCAACACCTTGGAGGGTTGCGGACGTCAAGGGTATCTCGGGGACATCGTCCCCCATCCCAAGGCTGTCGGGGGCCCTTGGGATGCTCCTGCCATAGTGAGTGCATGCATTGTAGTGTGCTCTAGCGCATGCCTTTTGCATGCCATGGCATGCTTGCATGCTCTGGACGTGCTCCTGCATGTCTACTAGCTCTTGGATGATCTGAAGATGCTCTAGGAGCTAGGGGAGCTAGGGACAAAAGAAATGGAGTGGGGAGAGGGTAGAAGTGCTCATTTGATGGTGAAACAGAGGGTAAAATGGGTGTTTTAACCCACCCATTATTAGGCCGAGGCCTCACAAGTTCTACTAGAAGTAGCTAGTGGCCCTGAGAAGTTGTGGTCAAAATTTGAGAGCAAGGGGAAGAGTAGAAGTGGTGAAAACATTAGTTTCTAGAATTGGCCAGAAGGTGTTTCATGGAAATTAGGGCAAAAAATGGACTTTTCTTGACATGAGATTTGACAGGATCAAATGGTGGTTGAAATTAGGCATGATCACCAAGTTTGATATGGTTTGATGAAAGTTCACAATGTAACTTTGTGGAACCCTAGAAATCAACAGAATCTGGTTTTTGTAGATCTAGTCATGCTAACTAATACCCTTGATGCACCACTTAGTGTAGCATCACTATTTGGTTATTAGAACATGTCCACAAAGTTTGGGGTCAAGGGAAGAAACTTCACAATGTAAACTTGCTCAAATTTGAATCTGGACAGGGAGGGTCTTGGAATAGTTTGATAGATCAAATCAACTTGTATTGAGATGAAACTTTGCAAGATCATCACTTTTGATAGTGTTGACTTGCTGGAATATTCTTGGAATTTATTGAGAATATTTCTTATAGAAATATTCCAAAATCTTGATTTGGACATAAAGGCTTTTGAGTCGTTTTGCCCATTATTTTGAACATGACCATGTGTTGAAACTCATACATATGGAAAATATATGTCCACTGACTTTCCCTAAATTTTCTCAAATATTTTGAAAGCATTTAAATATTTTTTCCTATGAAAAACCATTTCTGGTCTTAAGAAAAAGCCTTTAAATAAAATATTAAAATAATCTTTGAAATTAATATTTGCTGGTTTTGGAATGTCTTATATATAGTAGGTTTGAAGTAAAGCCTTTGGGGAAAAGGATCCACCCAATTTGAGGACTTGAAGTGCAAACCTCAACTCAGGGTGTCGTGGTTTTCTCACGGGGGGTCTCGTGAGACGACAAATGCCATAGGTAGGCTTATCGAGGTGAGAGCAAGGCTGTCGTGGATGATCCAGGACGGGTATGCGAATAGCACGCAATGATTTACCCAGGTTCGGGGCTGTCCGGAGAGATAATACCCATACTCCTGTATGTCTGTATATATATGGTATCTCTGGTACAGGCTTGCTCCTGGAGCTGTATCTGAGGAGGGAGAGGGAGCTGGCTGCTCCCTTCCATGGCCTCACATGTGAGAGTAAGTGTGGAAAAGAGAGGAATGGGGGAGAGCTTGGACAACTTCCTCGCTTGCCTGTCGGTGAGCTCCCCTGGTGCCTCTTATATAGGGAGGCCCAGGGGACAAGGGGTGGCCCACTTGGCCTGATTACACTATTGGAGGTGACATGTGATTTGACTCATGATGGAGGCTACAATGCGCCACTATTGGGGCAGGGCGACATGATGCATCAGGGTGCACAGTGGGGCACTATTGGCCAATAGTGCCCGTCAGTAGCATGGTGGCCGGCTCTGCAGTCCATCAGCCACAGTGTTGTCAGCTCGTGTCCGACGAGACGCCTGGAGCTGACTTCATCAGAGCGCAGCCGGCAGCCGGACAGGAGCAGCCAAATAGGAGCAGCCGGCCGAGTGGAGTAGTCAGCCCGGGCGAGCGGGCACCCCGCGACTCGTCGTCTTTGGGGTATCCGGGGGTCATCCCCCCGATAGTAGCCTCCGAGCCTTCGGGTGACTCAAAGAGTCGGGCGGAGGTTTTTCGTCGCCGTTGTTGTTGTTGGAGAAGTCGTCGATGAGGGCCGGCTGTGGGTTGAGGACGACGTGGCTTGCTTCTAGCAGGGGCGCGCCAGCACACCCGCTGAGCGTAGCCTCCAAGCCTCCTGGCGACTCGAGGAGTCGGGCGGAGGGTCTTTGCTATTGTTGGAGTAGATGGCGGCATCGAGGATCTCGGTGGCAGCCGGTGGTGGGCCTACAACCGGCGTGGCATTTTTCCAGCAGGGGCGCGCAAGCGCACCCACTGGGTGTAGCCTCCGAGCCTCCGGACAACTCGAAGATTCGGGCGGAGGGTCTTTGTCGTTGCCGAAGTAGACGATGGCATCAAGGATGCCGGGCGTGGACGCAGATTCAGCCGGCTGTCGAGCGCGAAGCGTTGCCGGGCGCGGCCGGAGGGTCTGCCGGCTGATGGGCATGGAGCCCTATCGAAGGCGGACGCGGGGTCCACCGGCTGTCGAGCGCGAGGCGTTGCCGGGCGCATACGGAGTGTCCACCGGCTGATGGGCATGGAGCCCTGCCGAAGGCGGACGCGGGGTCCGCCGACTGTCGAGCACGAGGCATTGCCCGGCGTGGACGGAGGGTCTGCCGGCTGATGGGCGCGAGGCGTTGCCAGGCATGGACGGAGGGTCCGCCGGCTGATGGGCGTGGAGCCTTGCCGAAGGCGGACGTGGGGTCTGCCGGCTGTCGAGCGCGAGGCGCTGCCGGGCGCGGACGGAGGGTCTGCTGGCTGATGGGCATGGAGCCCTGCCGAAGGCGGATGCGGGGTCTGCCGGCTGTCGAGCGCGAGGCGTTGCCGGGCGCTTACGGAGGGTCCACCGGCTGATGGGCGCGAGGCGTTGCCTCGCGCGGACGGAGGGTCCGTCGGCTGATGGGCGTGGAGCCCTGCTGAAGGTAGACGTGGGGTCCGCCGAGTGTCGAGCATGAGGCGCTGCTGGGCGCGGACGGAGGGTCCGCCGGCTGATGGGCGTGGAGCCCTGCCGAAGGCGGACGCAGGGTCCGCCGGCTGTCGAGCGCGAGGCGTTGCCGGGCGCGGACGGAGGGTCCGCCGGCTGATGGGCATGAGGCATTGTCGGGTGCGGACGGAGGGTCCGCCGGCTGATGGGCGTAGGTGCCGCCGGGGAGACGGCGGTAGCGCCGCGGCAGTGACGACGAGGAGGATCCTGCCCAGTCCGCGGTTCCAAGAGAAGCTTGCCCTACGGTGGGCGCAAACTGTCGTGGTTTCTCACGGGGGGTCTCGCGAGACGACGGATGCCATAGGTAGGCTTACCGAGGTGAGAGCAAGGCTGTCATGGATGATCCGGGACGGGTATGCGAATATCATGCAATGGTTTACCCAGGTTCGGGGCTCTCCGGAGAGATTATACCCCTACTCTTGCATGTCTGTATATATATGGAGTATCTGGTACAGGCTTGCTCCTGGAGCTTTATCTGAGGAGCGAGAGGGAGCTGGCTGCTCCCTTCCATGACCTCACGTGTGAGAGTAAGTGGGGAAAAGAGAGGAATGGGGGAGAGCTTGGACAGCTTGCTCGCTTGCCCGTTGGTGAGCTCCCCTGGTGCGTCTTGTATAGGGAGCTCCCTTGGGGTGGCCCACTTGGCCTAATTACACTGTTGGAGGTCACATGTGATATGACTCATGATGCAGGCTACAGTTCGCCACTATTGGGGCAGGGTGACATGATGCATCAGGGTGCATAGTGGGACACTATTAAACAATAATGCCCGTCTGTAGCAGGGTGGCCGGCTATGCAGTCCGTCAGCCATAGTGTTGTCAGCTCGTGTCCGACGGGATGCCTGGAGCTGACTTCATCGGGCCGCAGCCGGCAGCTGGACACGAGGAGCCGGACAGGAGCAGCCGGATAGGAGGAGCCGGCCGAGTGGAGCAGTCAGCCCGGGCGGGCGGGCACCCCGTCCGACTCGCCGTCTTCGGGTTATCCGGGGGTCATCCCCCCGACACAGGGGTTTTTGAAAACCTAGTTTGAATAAATCCTTTGTCATCAAAATAAAATTTGACAAAAAAATAGTTTTGGGCACTACTCACATGGCATGATCATTGGGCAAGAAGTTTGGGTCAAGAAAGATGAATATGGAGAGGGATAGAATCTAAGAGTGCCATACACAACAATCAACAAGCAAGCAAGCAACAATTGAAACAAGCACAAGCATTGAAAAAGTTTTAGTTGGCTCCAAATTTTATAAATCCAAGCATAACAAGGTGTTACAAACATAGGGCGTGACAGGAAATCCGCCACGGCGATCGTCTTCGTCAACTTTTCTACCTCCCACATGATGTGTGAGTGGTTCCTATAGGACCTACGGGTCCATAGCTAAAGCTATATAGCTCTCTCTCTATATATATACATATATATACATATATAGATACATATACATATATATACATATTTCTCTCTCTCTCTCTCTTGTTTGATCTTCAATACAATGACCTCTTCGGAGACCTATTCGATGTAACTTTTGCGGTGTGTTTTTTGGGATCCGATCATTTGTGAGTTTACGTTCAGATTATTCATTGAAAGTAATTGATCCAATCTGAGATTTATTATGTGTGATTTCATATATCTACATATGCTTTCTTATCTATAAGTTTGTTTTGCCCAATAGACGAGTAGATCATTGGAGGGTGTCGTGGTTTTGTCATGACAGATGTCCTAGTGAAAGGACTAAGGTTCGAGGCCATAGCTATGACGGTTAACTCGAAGGGGTTGATCGGGATGAGAGACACGAGTTTATCCAGGTTCGGCCCCTTGGAAAGAGGTAAAATCCTATGTCCTGCTTTGTGTAGTATTGGTTGGCTGTCGATTACAAGGGAGCGGATTCTCTTGACCTAGCGCTCGATGGATTGTTTAGTGCCCAAGCCACCCATGGAACTCGCCTTTGTATACACAGATCGAGGCCCTGGGCTTACAAGAGTCAAGGCCGGGTTACATCTAGTAACCGACCTTATCTCTAAATCGCCTTGTCTTATCTGGCAAGTCGTCTCCGGAGCTTACACCTCCGGGTCACAGGTTGCCTTCTGGCTCTGGGCCTCTGCCCGGCCTGTCTGGTGACTGCCAACGGGCTCGCCTTAGTCTTCTGGCCTGCCTAAGGCCTTACTGTCCAAGCCGCCAACTTCCTAACACGGCCCCTCCTGGGTGGGTCTCACCATGGGGTTATATCCCCAACATTAGGCCCCAGATTGACTTGAACCTGTTCATGTAAATCTTCATGTCTTCTAGTTCGCGAGTCTTGTGCTTCTTCATAGTCACTTCATCCTAAAATAAGTCCTCATGACCCGCCATGTAAAATGGGTGACTTCATCTTGGACATATCCAAAAGATCTTAATGACGTCACAACAGATCTTTGTATTAACTGGTCAACCCGAAAATCGAGGCGTTTCTTTAGTCAATTATTATCACGCCTCCTTGATCCCTGCGCTGGACTGTTGTTGTTCCATCTCCTCATAAATAGGCAAGGGGGTCACATCCTTTTCACTTTCCCCTGCCGCCGCTTTTTCACTCTTCTTCTTCCTCCCAATGCTCTTGCGACTGAAGCTCCATCACGCCGTCCAGACCTCACCGTCATCCTCAACTAGGCCGCTGCATCAACCTCACTGCATCTAGAATCTTGTCCCCATTCGTGCATCTCTGGCACCTCTCAGCTTCTACTTATTTCTTTCCCAAGATCCGTAGTAGCTCACGGGTGTTCTTCCGAGCTCATCGCCGTTCATCGAAGTTCTCGTTGTAGATGGAGAAAGAAACATCTTTGGGCCTTCAACTGCTAGCGAAACGCCACGGTACCCATCTTAATACATTTTCCATATTCATCATAGGTCATCCCTTGATGGGAACTTATATATGAAATGCTTGTTCTTCCATGAACACTTTTAGGTTTAGGAAGTATTCCCCTTTTATTTCCTTTTGTAGATATTAAAATGCTAGTCATAGTTGGTGAAATCTATTTCTCCACACTTAGTAATATTTCGAATATTTACTGTCTGTTTGACCAGCCATCATACTGCGTGCTCTTCTTGTAGCGATGTAACCCCCCCTTTTTCCTGTCTTTGGCGGCGGATCTTAATTTAGTAATGACCCGCTAAGTTTCCTCACTGTCTTAGAGTTATAACTATTTTAGTCATGTATCATCCTTAACCCACCGTGTCTCCATGCCTTTCCGCAACGTTTAACTCGCCACAATGGCCAACGCCCCCGCCTCTTAAGACTTGGTAGGTTTTGGGGTTACTAAGGAAATGCTTAATGACTTCATAGTCATGGGAGCTTTACCAGCTAAAGATGTCATCAATTGGTGGGTTCCCAGTCATGAAGTCAGACCCGGGAAGGGGAAGTGGTTGTATTCACAGATCATCTTCTTTGCGGCTTCTCTCCACTTGGGTCAAAATTCTTCCGGGATGCTCTGCATTTTTATAAACTCCATCCTCCAGATATCAGGCCCAAATCCATCACCAATTTGTGCAATTTCCAAATTCTCTGCGAAGCATATCTGCAAGAAGAACCCATCGTTGACCTCTTTCGGGACTTCTTTTACATCAACTGCTAGACCAAGGTTGCGGTCGGGCCAAGTCTTGAGGTCAGAGGCATTTCAATCCAAAGACACCGATATATGTCTTTCCCTTCAGCCACTCTGCCGAGGCATTTCTACTTCAAAGACACTTCTCCGGATGGGGAAAAGCTGTTGTCAGTTTATCGCCCCACTCGGCTCTGCACCAACATCGACCTTCCGAATCGGATGTCCGCCGTAGAGCATGCCTAATATGCTCCTGCATTTTTAAAGATCAAGGATTTGTTGGCTAACGGGTTGACCGGTGTTGAGTTGACCCGCTGCTGGGTCTCTTGGAGAATTTTACCACTGAGCCGGCGCGACAGACTAATGTGCCAGTATACCGGTGAAGTTGACGACCCTCTGTACTTCAACGGAGAAAGACCTCAACTCAACTGTGAAGTACTTGCTCGGAGAACGTCAAGAAGTTTGCAACAAGATTGGGCTGTACCCCTTTTAAGTTCATAACCCGGCTCCACAAGTAAAAAAACCTTTTGAGAGAGCAGTTTATTTCCTTTGATTTTAGTGTTTCATACTCTCTTCTAATCGCTCTGTAACTATGTGCAGGCCAACTCCCCCTTTTGGAAGAAAAGACCAATTGCAGCTTCTAAGAAGAAAACCAAAGCTATGAAAGCTCGTGCTCTAGGTCATCAGAAGAAAACTTCCGCCCAAGAACTGCTCGAGCTTGATGACTCAGATGTAGAACTTGACTCTCTTGGCATTTTGTTTATGCAACTTATTGACGTTGATTGCTCTCAGGAGGAAGCAGAGACAAGCCATGTTGATGCCGCGGAGGTAACTATCGTCTCTTGTGACTCAAAACCTTTACAAACAAAGAAAATACGGTGGGTCGTCTGGGCTCGAAGTGGCGGCTCAGAAGCATTATCAATCGGCTTACCTGACACTCCGGCTCCTCGGAAGCGTCGTACCAGGATATTTCATAGCCTATGCTTTCATTTCTTCTATATATTGAACTCGTGTCGTAACTTGCTCACATTTGCCAATTTTAACTTTTCAGGAAACACCTCCTTATTCCGGCAACTCAACCGCATCAAAATTACCTCCTCTTATTATCAACCTAGGGTAAGCTTGTTTGCATCCCAAAGCTGTTTGTTAATACTTTGTCCTTGCATACAACTGTAGCGACCCGACCTGAAAGGTCGAATCTCCGGTGTTTCCGTACCATCCCAAGATCATGCTGGTACACACACGGTACATCAATGTATATATCAAAGGGAAATCACACAGCATTATATTAACGAAATCTCATATCGAGTCCTTTATTACAATAAAAATTACAATAAAGTGGCTGAAGGCCAACTCATGAGAATAGCTAAATCTTGCGGAAGCGTCGAAGGTTGATGAGTCCATCTGGCTCCAAGGGCATCTCACCGAGCGTAGAGCGTATCCTCACTCCTGGTCGGAAAAGTACTCTGCAACATGATACGTTGCAGCCATGTAGGTCAGCATATGGAATATGCCGGCAAAGTCACATAAGAGGGGTGAGAAGATAATCCTCTAATCTATATGCAATTATGGCAGGTGGAGTAGTAAGTTTTGCGTAAAGCCAATTTTCCTTCAACAAGAGAGGACTAAGCAAAATTATTACTAAGTTGGTTGTTTAATGAGATGGTTCCACCAACCAATTCACATAACCAAGTTATTAATACCCACATCATCATATTAATTGTGTTGAGAGTTCCGGAAGTTTCAGTTCCTTTGGCTCAAGTTGTCCATGACCGTGGACACGGCTAATCGATTAGGTTTGAGTACTCTACAGAGTTTTGCACACGTTCCCCACAAGATTTGGTCGCCTCTGTTTGATTTCTCGCACTTCATGGTGTTTGAGAAACGGATGACCAAAACATGGTCTTCCAAAGGGTTTCCCTGCGACTCTGTCGATGCCCATCCTTTCCTACCGTTCTTCTACATCTCGTAGCACCGCCTGTCTAGGGTCACCACGATATCCAACCAAGCCAGAGCCCATAATGTCCTGTGGCTGTGCAGGTAAGCCTTGGGTCTTGAACCATCCATCCATCTCTTTGTGCCTGGGTGGACCTTTCCGCGTGAATACTGGCCATCTCTAGCAACACCTAGGCAAATCCACTGGTTTCTCCAGGGTGCCATTCAACCATCATCCACCCAGAGGTATGTTGAAAACTCGGAGTCTTGAAGTCTTGATCATTATGTAGGTCTTGTAATTAATCTCACAACTCTCATGAATCACACAACCAACCCCGTCTACTAATAGCATAGCAAAAAAAGACAACGTTTCCCGGGGCCAATGTGTCAAAGGGGTTGAGGGGGGTACCTACCACATGATACTACAACAGTAACCAAGTTTCCAATTATCTACTTTGCATGCAATTGGGGGGATGGAAGAACTAATGCAATAAAAACATGGGTAAAGATGATCAAAGTGACTTACCTGATTGATGATCTTCGTACGTGAGTGACTAAGTAACAAGCCTCGCACTCCAGATAATCGAATGAAGCAAACAAGAGCACTCAATAAACATACAATAAAAATAATATAACTCACAGACATCAACAATGAAATAGTAAACAATCAAGACAAAACAATGCACAAATCACAAGCAAGAAAACACTCAAATTTTTGTTTTCAAAAAAATGATGGATAAAACATTACTAACATAATGAAACCATTTGTATTAACCAAAACAATAGTTGACAGCAAGAAAACAATATTTTTTTATTAATAACAGAATTAAATAAATTTAAAGTTTGTTGAGAAAAACTTTAGTAAAGTTTATAAAAGTTTTGATAAAACACTATATGAATCAACTATAGTTTTACTAGCAAAAGAATGAAACTAAACTTATTATTTATTAACAAAGCATGTTCTTAACAGAAAACAATTTACAATTAAACTTGTCTTAGAAAACAGAATTAAATTATATAAAACTTTGTTGAAAGAAAAACTATTACTAACTAATTGTTTTAATCAAACTAAACCTTTTTGAAAAGAAGTTGTGATTCCTATATTAACAAAGAAATAAACTAAACAATTTTATATTTTTATTAACAGTAATTAAAACACTAAATGTTCAAGCAACAGAACCTACTAAATCAAATTAAAACTAAATCTAATTGAAACTAACTAAAACTAAGTAAATAAAACTATACTATAATACTAGGCAGATTCTGTTTATAGCTAAAACGCTAATCAAAATCATTCTAAAAAATCCTCAAACTAAGCAATCTTCTAGTCCTAACTAATACCAAGCAGTAGCAAAAAGATTCATATCAAAATCTATTTTTAAACTCTAGTTATCCAGATTTGAATGATTTGAGCAAATTTGATTCAATTAAAATTTTATAGTTAAAATTTAAAATTTAAAAGTTTAGGGTAAAACTACATGAAAAATGTGAGCTATTTCAAAAAGAATCAACTCAAAACACTAAACAGATAAATAGTTATAACCAAACAAATTTCTAAAACAATCTGTTAACTAAACAAAACTGAAGTTAGAAAAAAAAATATCGGACGGCCAGGGTGACGTGGCAGGTTCCTATTGGCTGGCTAGCGCGTGCGTGCGGGAGATACGACCGAACGGTTCGGGAATAACCCGATCTAATCTTGGCCGTTGAGTAAAGATCAGAGGGTTGGGAGGGCTCACAGTGTAAAGGTCGCCGGCGTGGGGATCTCTGGCGAGTTCGAAAGCGGCGAAGATGACGGCGAGGAGCTCCGGTGGTAGGCAGTGGAGTGGTCCGGGCGGCGGCGCTTGACGTCTGGCGTCGAACGGTGGCGTCGGAGAGGCGAGGGGAGGTCGGAGTCGATGGCCACGAGCGCCGGGAGGTTCAGTGGCGGCCGGGGCTCCGGTGAGGGATTTGGCAGCGTCTCGATGAGGGAGAGAGGGGATTCAGGGGGGAATGGAGAGAGGAGGGACTGGGCTACTTATAGGGTGCTCGGGTGGTGCGGGGGAGGAGAGAGGAGGGAGATCCGGGGAGAGAGTCCCGGCGGCGATGGCGCGTGCGGGAGGAAGGAGGCGACCGCGCGGGGCGAACAGTCGGTCGGGGTGGGACCCGGTGTCAGAGGGAGGGAGAGTGGTTACTGCGCGTCGGTCGACCGGCTGGAAATCAATTCGCTAATAAATGCCCGTGGGCCGGCCCGTTTAATTATAAAACCGTTACTGTTTTTATTAACCAGAGCAGTAAAACGTCTTTAAAAGCATTCAAAACATTTCTAAATATAGGATTATTATATATCAAAATTAACAGAACAATAAATCCCATTTATTGAACATTTTTATTCTGTCATTTGAACACTTTCAAAAAAATATATTTTTAGACATGGCCTATTTGCTTTTAAATCCTTTTTGCAAATATTTTCAAAACAACCCCTAGTTTTTATTGTTCAAATAAATCACCAATTAGATCCTGGTGTGGAGTGTCATGTTCCTCCTCTCTTATTTGAACTTTTTACCAAGATTTTCAAATAGGTGAAAGCAACACATTGAAAGTAGAAAGGGTTTCAGAAACTCAGAGAAGGCATTTCAATTAATACATACATGCAAGCAATGATGATGATAGATGCATAGCTATATTTCATAAAATTCCAAAATAAAATTTTGGGATGTTACAAACCTACCCACCTTAAGATGAATCTCGCCCTCGAGATTCGGGTTGGCTAGAAAATAGGTGTGGGTGGTCTCTATGAAGATCTTCTTCACGTTCCCAAGTGGCTTCTTCCTCGGTGTGTTGACTCCACAAAACCTTACAGAACTTGATGATCCTGCTGCGGGTAACTCTGTTGGCAGTCTCGAGGATTCTGACAGGCTTCTCCTCGTAGGTCAGATCACTGTTAAGTTGTATGGCCTCTAGGGGCACTGTGTCTCTCAAGGGAATATCAGCCATCTCAGCATGGCATTTCTTCAACTGGGAAACATGGAAAACATCATGAACTCCGGACAATCCTTCCGGCAATTCCAGTTTGTAGGCAACTTCGCCTCTACGTTCAAGAATTTTGTAGGGGCCTATGAATCTGGGTGCTAACTTTCCTTTAACACCAAACCTCTTGATTCCTCGAAGTGGGGACACACGAAGATATGCCCGATCTCCCACTTCATACGTTACTTCCTTGCGTTTGTTGTCAGCATAACTCTTTTGTCGAGATTGAGCTATCTTGAGTCTGTCACGAATCAGCTTGACTTTCTCTTCAGAATCTCGGATAAGGTCGGGACCAAAAATTTGTCGGTCTCCAACACCATCCCACGTCAATGGTGTTCTGCACCTCCTTCCGTATAAGGCTTCGAAAGGGGTCATCTTCAGACTGGTCTGATAACTGTTGTTGTACGAGAATTCTGCGTCAGGTAAGTTGTCATCCCAACTAGATCCATGATCTAGCGCACAAGCTCTCAACATGTCTTCCAGAATCTGGTTGACTCTCTCAGTATGTCCATCGGTCTGCGGATGAAAAGCTGTACTGAACTCTAGCCTTGTACCCAAAGTTTCATGTAACTGATGCCAAAACTTTGAGGTAAATTGTGTTCCTCTATCTGACACGATACTCCTCGGAACTCTGTGCATACATACGATCCTAGTCATATATATCTTGGCTAACTTAGCACTGGTATAGGTGGTCTTCACTAGAATGAAATGAACCACCTTGGTCAAATGATCTACCACTACTCAGATGGAATCATAACCTGAACGGGTCCTGGGTAGTCCTGTGATGAAGTCCATACCAAGCTTTTCCCATTTCCGCTCGGGTATCGACAAAGGTTGGAGTAACCCTGCTGGTTTCTGATGTTCCGACTTTACTCGCTGACAAACATCACATATTGCAACATGTTCCGCAATATCTTTCTTCATACCTGTCCACCAATAACTTTCTTTTAAATCCAAATACATCTTGGTATTTCCTGGGTGTATCGAGTAAGGTGAATCGTGGGCTTCCTGAAGTATCAACTTCCTGAGCTCTGGGTCATTGGGCACATAGATTCGGTTCTCAAACCACAGAGTTCCTTGTTCATCCTCAAGAAAACCTTTAGCTTTACCATCTTTCATTCTCTGCTTTATCTCAGCTATTTCCTTGTCCGATTTCTGGGCTTCTCGAATTCTTTCGGTCAAGGTGGACTGGATCTCCAGTGTGGCAACATATCCGCTTGGAACTATCTCTAGCTTGAGCTCTATGAGATCATTGGCTAACTCTTGGGGTAATCCCCCCGCTGTGAGTGTGTTTACATAAGTTTTCCGACTCAAGGCATCTGCTACCACATTTGCCTTACCTGGATGGTAGTGTAATCTCATGTCATAGTCCTTGATTAACTCTAACCATCTCCTCTGTCTGAGGTTCAACTCTTTCTGCGTGAAGATATATTTCAGGCTCTTATGGTCGGTGTAAACATCACAACTATTTCCGATAAGGAAATGTCTCCAGGTCTTGAGTGCGTGCACTACGGCTGCTAGTTCCAAATCATGGGTGGCATAATTCAACTCATGAGGTCATAGTTGTCTGGATGCATAAGCTACAACCTTTCCATCTTGCATGAGTACTCCTCCAAGTCCTTGACGTGAAGCATCACAATACACTTGGAAGTCCTTCCGAATATTGGGAAAAATCAACACTGGGGTTGTGACCAAACGTTTCTTCAACTCCTGGAAACTGGCTTCACATTCCTCAGTACAAATATACTTAGACTCTTTCTTCAACAACTCTGTCATGGGCTTGGCAATCCTTGAGAAATTCTCAATGAATCTCCGGTAATATCCGGCAAGTCCAAGGAAACTGCGGATCTCCTTTACTGAGGTGGGTGACTTCCACTCGGTGACGGCTTCAACCTTAGCGGGGTCTACAGCTATTCCTTCTCCAGAAATAACATGTCCAAGGAATCCGACTTCCGTCAGCCAAAATTCACATTTGCTGAACTTGGCATATAACTGATGCTCTCTCAGCTTCTCCAGAACTAAACGCAAATGTTCCTTGTGTTCTTCCTCGTTCTTGGAGAATATCAAAATGTCATCGATGAACACTACGACAAACTTATCCAAATATTCCATAAACACTTTGTTCATCAAATTCATGAAGTAGGCAGGAGCATTAGTCAAACCAAAGGACATGACAGTATACTCATACAAGCCATACCTTGTGGTGAAAGCTGTTTTGGGTATATCCTGTTCACGAATCTTCAGTTGGTGATACCCTGATCGAAGATCGATCTTGGAGAATACTTTGGCGCCTACTAGCTGATCAAACAAGTCATTAATCATCGGCAGAGGGTACTTGTTCTTGATAGTCACCTCGTTCAAGGCACGATAATCGACTACCATTCTCAAGGTTTTATCCTTCTTCTCCACCAAAAGAACTGGGGCTCCCCAAGGTGAAGAACTTGGGCGAATATATCCCTTGTCCAATAGCTCCTTAATCTGCTTCTTGATTTCCACTAAATCATTTGCGGGCATCCGATAGGGTCTCTTGGAAATTGGGGCTGTCCCTGGTTCTAGCTCTCTTAGGAACTCAATCTCCCTATCTGGTGGCATGCCTGGTAATTCTTCCGGAAATACATCCAGAAAGTCTTTTACCACAGGTACTTCCTCCTGAACAACTCCTGTGAGAGAATTTAACCGAGCACTCATACGTGTGCGTCGGGATACATACTTAATCCTCTTGTTCTCCGGGGTGGTGAGTGAAACAGACTTTCTAAGGCAATCAAGATTTCCTTCATACTTGGTCATCCAATCCATGCCTAGGATTACATCCAATCCCTGGGATTCTAAGACGATGAGGTTGGTGGGGAAAACATGGTTTCCTATATTGAGTTTCAAGGCATGGCATCCTATCTCTGCCATCATCATACCTCCTGGGGAACTGGCCTTAATGGGCTGACTAAGGGTTTTGGTGGGCAAACCATACTTATCCACAACTACCCTTGATATGAATGAACGAGTTGCACCGGAATCAAAAAGTACTATAACTGGACGTGAATGCAATAAAAACTTACCAACCATAGTCTCGGGTTGATCATAGACTTCTTCCACGTCGATTTGCTGGTTGTTGTTGTTCCCATTCCCATTGTCAGTCTTGAAGTTGCCATGGTTGGGACGAACATTCCCATTTCCTCCATGGTTGTGGCCTCCATGGTTGTGCACAGCATGAGTGTGCCTTCCAAACTTACCAGTACCTGATCTGGTATTTACTAAGTACGGGGAGTAGCGGGGTTTCTGATGAGCTCCAGAGTTAAACTTCCCCTGAGTGTACTTCCGCTTCTGATTCTCAATTTGCTGTTGCTTACCCTCCAAGATGAGGGCCTTGTCCACCAGCTCTTGGTAGTTGTTGAAGGTAGCCACTACCAGCTGCATGCTCAACTCATCGTTGAGTCCTTCTAGAAACTTCTCTTGTTTGGCCGCATCATCGGCCACGTCTCCTGGTGCATAACGAGCCAATGTGCTGAAGTCGTCCACGTATTGGGCCACAGAGCGATTTCCCTGGCGCAAGTTGCGAAACTCGCGCTTCTTCAGACTCATAGCTCCAGCTGAAACATGTGCGGTGTGGAAAGCGAGCTTGAATTGCTCCCAAGTTATATCAGCAATAGGATATGTGGTGGTGTAGTTCTCCCACAACGAAGCTGCTGGTCCTTCCAGTTGATGTGTGGCAAAGCGCACTTTCTCAGCATCAGTACATCCAACGGTGACGAGTTCTCTCTCCATCTTACGGAGCCAGTCATCTGCTACAATGGGCTCAGTGCTGCTGGAGAAAGTTGGAGGGTTCAACCTCAGAAAACGGGTGAGATTGTCAGCCTGGGGTGGATGGTGGTGGTTGTTGTTCTGGTTGTTGGTCTGATTCTGGATCAATAGCTACATCAGTGCATTCTTCTGCTGAAGAAGTTGCGTGAGTTCCGGCGGGAAGGTGAAGTCGGACTCACGTCGTGGAGGCATCTTGCTATTTTCAGAGGGGTGAGAATTAGAATAGAACAAGGGCCTAAAAGGAGAAATTCACTACCCATATGCAATGCAACAAACATATCACACCAAACACTCATTCATTTATTCAATCAATGTCAAACATCGGGAATACAAGTCTAAATCAAACTACACATCGACCTACGCTCTTAACGTTGAAAATAAAAGATACATGGAGGGCATAACTAAAGTTTTCCTCAGAAGTACATGGTGACTGAGTCTCCTCCAGTGGTGCTCTCCTCATAGTCATCATCGTCGCTGATGAAAGGAGCCAAGTCTCCCTCAGGATGAAGATTTTCACCCATGTCCGCCTGTTCCTCCAAAGTGGCGATGCGAGTGTTCAGCTTGTCGATCCTCTCTAAGAAATCCTTCACCTCATACTCATGCTCGTACTCGGCTTCCCGTAAGTCAGCTTCGAGGTCAATCTCGTGGTTCATCAGATTCTTGATTGTCTTCATATCAGCATGAACTCGAAGCTCCAGAGTCCTGATGTGAGTCTCTAGGGTCTGGATATAGGAAGTGGTGGTGTCTGCAGTGGGAGGGGTTATGATGTTTCCATGGACATCCCTGCGACAAACTACGCTGAGTCCTGGTGAAATGGTTCCACCTCTGTATTCCTCCTGAATACGTCCAAGGGCACGATGGATGGCCATGTTTCTCCCAAGTATCCAGCTGGGTGCCACAAACTTGAAGTCGATGGGTTCCTTCCGATTCCCAAAGGTCTTCCCTGGGATGTGCACCTCGATCCTGTAGCGTTCATCTTGTGGAAATGACATGATAGGAATCCCGATGATGCTCGGCAAAGCAATCCTTACGTCCTTGACGATCCTCATCAGCTCCTTACCAAAGGCTGGCAAAACTCCGTGATCAACACTGGGATGAAGGTGGCCATCTATAAATTTTGAAATAATCGGAGAGGAGTCGGAAACGTTTCCGAGTAGATGAGAGTATAAGAATTTTAAAGACAAAGAGATACAATCCTAAGGCTTTCCAATCCTAGAGGTTACATCCTACGGTCAGCGTGTGCTCTGATACCATTTCTGTAGCGACCCGACCTGAAAGGTCGAATCTCCGGTGTTTCCGTACCATCCCAAGATCATGCTGGTACACACACGGTACATCAATGTATATATCAAAGGGAAATCACACAGCATTATATTAACGAAATCTCATATCGAGTCCTTTATTACAATAAAAATTACAATAAAGTGGCTGAAGGCCAACTCATGAGAATATCTAAATCTTGCGGAAGCATCAAAGGTTGATGAGTCCATCTGACTCCAAGGGCATCTCACCGAGCGTAGAGCGTATCCTCACTCCTGGTCGGAAAAGTACTCTGCAACATGATACGTTGCAGCCGTGTAGGTCAGCATATGGAATATGCCGGCAAAGTCACAAAAGAGGGGTGAGAAGATAATCCTCTAATCTATATGCAATTATGGCAGGTGGAGTAGTAAGTTTTGCGTAAAGCCAATTTTCCTACAACAAGAGAGGACTAAGCAAAATTATTACTAAGTTGGTTGTTTAATGAGATGGTTCCACCAACCAATTCTCATAACCAAGTTATTAATACCCACATCATCATATTAATTGTGTTGAGAGTTCCGGAAGTTTCAGTTCCTTTGGCTCAAGTTGTCCATGACCGTGGACACGGCTAACCGATTAGGTTTGAGTACTCTGCAGAGTTTTGCACACGTTCCCCACAAGATTTGGTCGCCTCCGTTTGATTTCTCGCACTTCAGGGTGTTTGAGAAACGGATGACCACAACATGGTCTTCCAAAGGGTTTCCCTGCGACTCTGTCGGTGCCCATCCTTTCCTACCGTTCTTCTACATCTCGTAGCACCGCCTGTCCAGGGTCACCACGATATCCAACCAAGCCAGAGCCCATAATGACGTGTGGCTGTGCAGGTAAGCCTTGGGTCTTGAAGCATCCATCCATCTCTTTGTGCCTGGGTGGACCTTTCCACGTGAATACTGGCCATCTCCAGCAACACCTAGGCAAATCCACTGGTTTCTCCAGGGTGCCGTTCAACCATCATCCACCCAGAGGTATGTTGAAAACTCAGAGTCTTGAAGTCTTGATCATTATGTAGGTCTTGTAATTAATCTCACAACTCTCATGAATCACACAACCAACCCCGTCTACTAATAGCATAACAAAAAAAAGACAACGTTTCCCGGGGCCAATGTGTCAAAGGGGTTGAGGGGGGTACCTACCACATGATACTACAACAGTAACCAAGTTTCCAATTACCTACTTTGCATGCAATTGTGGGGATGGAAGAACTAATGCAATAAAAACATGGGTAAAGATGATCAAAGTGACTTGCCTGATTGATGATCTTCGTACGTGAGTGACTCTAAGTAACAAGCCTCGCACTCCGGATAATCTAGCGAAGCAAACAAGAGCACTCAATAAACATACAACAAAAATAATATAACTCACAAACATCAACAATGAAATAGTAAACAATCAAGACAAAACAATGCACAAATCACAAGCAAGAAAACAATCAAATTTTTGTTTTCAAAAAAATGATGGATAAAACATTACTAACATAATGAAACCATTTGTATTAACCAAAACAATAGTTGACAGCAAGAAAACAATAATTTTTTTTATTAATAACAGAATTAAATAAATTTAAAGTTTGTTGAGAAAAACTTTAGTAAAGTTTATAAAAGTTTTGATAAACACTATATGAATCAACTATAGTTTTACTAGCAAAAGAATGAAACTAAACTTATTATTTATTAACAAAGCATGTTCTTAACCGAAAACAATTTACAATTAAACTTTTCTTAGAAAACAGAATTAAATTATATAAAACTTTGTTGAAAGAAAAACTATTACTACCTAATTGTTTTAACCAAATTAAAACTTTTTGAAAAGAAGTTGTGATTCCTATATTAACAAAGAAATAAACTAAACAATTTTATATTTTTATTGACAGTAATTAAAACACTAAATGTTCAAGCAACAGAACCTACTAAATCAAATTAAAACTAAATCTAATTGAAACTAACTAAAACTAAGTAAATAAAACTATACTATAATACTAGGCAGATTCTGTTTATAGCTAAAACACTAATCAAAATCATTCTAAAAAATCCTCAAACTAAGCAATCTTCTAGTCCTAACAAATACCAAGCAGTAGCAAAAGATTCATATCAAAATCTATTTTTAAACTCTAGTTATCCAGATTTGAATGATTTGAGAAAATTTGATTCAATTCAAATTTTATAGTTCAAATTTAAAATTTAAAAGTTCAGGGTAAAACTACATGAAAAACGTGAGCTATTGCAAAAAGAATCAACTCAAAACACTAAACAGATAAAAAGTTATAAGCAAAACAAATTTCTAAAACAATCTGTTAACTAAACAAAACTGAAGTTAGAAAAAAAACTATCGGACGGCCAGGGTGACGTGGCAGGTTCCTATTGGCTGGCTAGCGCGTGCGCGCGGGAGATAGGGGCGGGCGACCGATCAGAAGAGAAAAACGGTTTGGGAATAACCCGATCTAATCTTGGCCGTTGAGTAAAGATCCGAGGGTTGGGAGGGCTCACAGTGTAAAGGTCGCCGACGTGCGGATCTCCGGCGAGTCCGAAAGCGGCTAACACGATGACAAGGAGCTCCGGTGGTCGAGGGAGGCAGTGGAGTGGTTCGAGCGGCGGCGCTTGACGTTCGGCGTCGAACGGTGGCGTCGGAGAGGCGAGGGGAGGTCGGAGTCGATGGCCACGAGCGCCGGGAGGTTCGGTGGCGGCTAGGGCTCCGGCGAGGGATTTGGCAGCATCTCGACGAGGGAGAGAGGGGATTCAGGGGGGAATGGAGAGAGGAGGGCAGGGCTACTTATAGGGTGCTCGGGTGGTGCAGGGGAGGAGAGAGGAGGGAGATCCGGGGAGAGAGTCCCGGCGGCGATGGCGCGTGCGGGAGGAAGGAGGCGACCGCGCGGGGCGAACGGTCGGTCGGGGTGGGACCCGGTGTCAGAGGGAGGGAGAGTGGTTACTGCGCATCGGTCGACCGGCTGGAAATCAATTCACTAATAAATGCCCGTGGGCCGGCCCATTTAATTATAAAACTGTTACTGTTTTTATTAACCAGAGCAGTAAAACGTCTTTAAAAGCATTCAGAACATTTCTAAATATAGGAGTACTATATATCAAAATTAATAGAACAATAAATTCAATTTATTGAACATTTTTATTCTGTCATTTGAAAAATTTGGAAAAATAATATTTTTAGAAATGGCCTTTTGGCTTTTAAATCCTTTTTGCAAATATTTTCAAAACAACCCCTGGTTTTTATTGTTCAAATAAATCACCAATTAGATCCTGGTGTGGAGTTTCATGTTCCTCCTCTCTTATTTGAACTTTTTACCAAGATTTTCAAATAGGTGAAAGCAACACATTGAAAGTATAAAGGGTTTCAGAAACTCAGAGAAGGCATTTCAATTAATACATACATGCAAGCAATGATGATGATAGATGCATAGCTATATTTCATAACATTCCAAAATAAAATTTTGGGATGTTACAACAACTTATGGTGCAAACCTTGTTCATAGGTCCCAAGCTAAAAGGAGGAAGGTAGGCATGTCAGCCGCCCGTCTTGACATCTCTGAGCTGTTGAATCCGATGCTTGGCACTTCTGAAATTCCTGTCAAGCCATCCAAAGCTAATCAAGGCGCCCATAATAAGACTCTCCAGCCTAGCGAGCCGGCGGATGTCGATATTGTGACTCCTGATGCTCATTTGGAGGCTGATCCTAAGCCGCCCAACCCTTAGCTAGCAGCTCAAGACATGATTTTTCATGAAGAGGTTACCGTCACAAGGGCGGCTTATAAATCTCCAGCTCCTTCTAATGTGCTGACCAAGCATACCATTAAGGATGAGGCAGCTTAACCTGAGAGGGAGAAGATTACATTTGATCTTCCTAATCTAGAGAAGTTTAGTGCCGATGAGTTACACTCTTGCTATATGAGCCGCCTCTCCACAAGCTCATACATGGATGCCAACTTAGTTGGTACGATGATGAAAAAATATGAGGTATTCCACCTCCCTTGCCTTCCATATATCCTTACATACCCCCCAAAAACTGGCTTGTTTTTTCAAAATTTAAGCCGAGTGTTCAACACTTTGTAGATTTTAATAGCTCGACATGTAGCCCCCAAGGGTCAGGTCATTATGTAAATAATGAGCCGGAACTTACCATAGAGTTAGAGCCAAGTGTAGCCACCAAGGGTTGGTTCATTATGTAAATAATGAGCCGACACTTACCATAGATTAAGATCCAAGTGTAGCCCCCAAGGGTCGGGTCATTATGTAAAATAATGAGCCGGTACTTACCATAGAGTAAGAGACAAGTGTTGCCCCAAAGGGTCGGGTCATCTTCCTGAAGATGATCCAGGTCTTATTTGGATTTTAAACCTTGAAAAACTAATAAACATTAGCCCCACAAGTGTCAAGTATATTGCCTGCAATCTTCATGAGACTTGTAACTTCCTTCTTTATTGCCCCCAAGTGTTCTTGTACACTGTTCTAGCAGCTTAAAATGAAAGTAAACTTGTACTTGACCATTTGTACTGTGCAGGAAGCCTTAAACGTGGCCAAGTCTAGCTTGACCAATCTGAAGAAGAATCTGGTTTTACAACAAGACGCCCGGGCTGAAGTTGAGGAAAAGTGGTGGCTCTCCTCCGTGGAGCTTCAAAAGATCAAGGCTGACTTCGAATCCTACAAACAATCTGTTGAAGCCAAAAAAACTGCCTTAGCCAACCGTCGAGAACACGCTGAGGGTAAATTGAAACCCATCACTAAAGAGCTGAACAATATGATACATCGTATAGCTCGGATGACTCAACCTATCTTTGGTATGTCTGTTAACTATAAATATTCCTTTCAAAGAGTCTTAAAAAAATTCTCTAGCCGACTTATAAATTTTATTGTGTATAGGTCAACGAACTCGCCAGCTTTCAGACGAAAACCTGCTAAAGTTGAAAGCTTTATATTCACTCACTTTGCAGCTATATGCTGGAAGCCTTTTCACTATCTGGGTTGTTAAGGGTGAAAAGGTGTGGGGACCCCGACTCATAAGTCGTGATCACCGAATGCACATGCAACATGATCCCAGAGATCAATGCTCACTAAACACAACGAAGCTGAATAACAAGAGCCTTACATCGTGTCTTACACAAATAAAGACCATGAAGGTCTAGTCTTACATAGATAGGTCCTCGAGGGCCAAACACTTAAGCAGAACAAGCAGCGGTAATCTTGATCGAAAGCGTGAATCCATGTCGTCTGCCTTAAACCTATAGGCATTTTGACTGGGAAGCGTCCTAGTTCGCATGATCGTCACCAACGAACTCTTCGACATACTCCTGTTCTTCCATGCCTGGTCAATTAAATAACCAGTGGCAAGCCAATGAGTACTTTCAATGTACTCGCAAGCAACCCAAGTTGTGGAACAAGGTAATAATGATGCATGATATTGCACTAAGTAGGTAATTTGCGGAAAGCTAATTTTTAATGCAATGACATGATTAAGTAACTAGGTAAGCATGCATCAATAGTTGGCAGATATCCATATGAACAAGTTATAGATATCATCATAAACAGGGGTTTAACATCTCATGTTCATTCATCGCCTCAAGGCTTCAGACTTGTCTCAAGTATCATCCATCTATCTTCCATACACACACACACACCAAGTTTTACGAAAACATCTGGACATAGTCTAAGCAGCACCACCCAACTGTCCTTAACCATGGACACGGCTATTCGAATAGTTTTATACTCCATAGAGGTTGCACACATTACCCACAAGACTCAGGGAACTTCCGTTTCATCCACGACTCGCGGTATAACATACCCGAGGTAAGCACCCGAACAATGCCTTTCCCCTAGCAATACTAAACAAAGAGTCCACTCGATTGATACCCAGCCCTCGCGATGTACATCACATGAGCCTCACTCTAGATCGTGCCATCCATGAGGGGACCAACGGTGTGCCCAGTGCCTATGAAGACAACGCATGATCGTACATACCGGTATGACCTCGTATCGAGAGTGACCATGCCACTCCCGCCACTAGTAATGCGGGCCCCTTGCTAGTACCCACCAAGGTAATCAACAAAGACCCATCCCATAATGGGTATTGTGGTTGCGCATGTAAAGTTGGGACGGTCGACAAATGTTAAATCTAATCCGTTTTCGAAAACACATTCACTTGCTCCGGTACACCAGTTCTTTCTCAAGTGGTCACCCATATCATCATCATCTCCCTCGGGCATTCGTGGCACCCGACGGGGTTTTCAAAAAGTCTTTGAAATCATCTCCACCTTTCCATCTCTATGCATAAATCCCATCCCACTTGCGTAGCATCTATTAGCATCTAATCTACACCCACCCGCATAACCCTCATAAGGTGGTAGGGTCATGGACGATGCACGTGTCAACGGTAAAAGTATCGGATGCACCCCCCGAAGGGGGAGCACCACATCATGATCAATCAATGAAACAACAAGTACTATATGTCATGCATGAAAAAGTTTCTTAACATGGAAAAAGGGATGCTTGCTTGGCTTTGCGAAGTCTTCGAGGTCTTCACACGCCTTTCGTCGAACTCCGAGCAATCCGTTTATCTCGAAGACTACCATTGGTAAACAACCACAATAAGCAACACAACAAGCAGAGAAATAAAAGTGCTCTATAAATAGGATTTTTTTTCTTGGACATCTCTGATTATAAGAAAAATTACCATGGAGGTTTTCGAGGATGTGGGTCAAGGGGGAGTTTGGAGTGGAGGAAATGAGGGAAATGATGGTCCTATACGATGTCCATAGAAAACATTTTTAGAAAAATGAGTGGAGGCACTCATCAATTAGGGCATGTTTTTAGGAACATGTGGGAAGTTGTTTCACTGGATTTGGAGATGGCATGATTTTCCTAGGGATTTTCAAAGTGGATCATTTATGAAGAAATGGTCTAATAATTGTCATAGCAGAATAATTGTAAGCTAAAATGTTCACAACTTAGCGAATTAATCTAGATACACCTAGGAACTTGAATTAATCCATTTGGAGCTATAATGGATGATCCATAGATTTTACAAAGTGGTCCTTAATAGTTCAAATTTGAATTTAAATTTGAACATGACAGAAAGGTCTGGTGGAAAATAATGAAGGTGACACCATTAAATAGGTGGTGTTTTTAGGAGAATGTGGGAATTTGAATCATCCAATTTGGGGTTGCTATGATTTTATTATGAAATTTACAAGTCTGAGATGAAATAGAAAAGAAAAGGAAAAGGGAATATACCCTTTTGGATTATAGTGCGCACGGTGCTCTGAGCTAGAGTTGGGGGCCCAGCGGCTCGGCCTGGCGGAGGGACGGGGCGACGTCGAAGGTGCACCCAGGGGAATACGCCTTCCCCTGGCGAAGGCGTCACCACCGCGTCCTCGCGTCCACTTAAGCCACAGGCCCGGCCGGTGGGTCGCTTATAGGTGGGGCCCGCCTGTCAGGGTCATCCCCCTCCTCCCGCCCGGATAGGTGAGAGCAGGGTAGGCAAGACCGAGCACCCTCTGGCATCGTCCCGGCGGCTCCGTCCACCTTCGGTGGCGCTCCGGCCACTGGGGTGCTCAGGGTGCCCTACCGCACCCGCCTAGGAGGTCTAACAGCCCCGGGGAGGCCGTTCTCGAGCACTGTTTCGGCCATGGCGGAGGGGCACCAACGGCAACAATGGGCACGTGCCACGGCCGCAGAGGGGAGGAAGAGGGATCATGGGGAGACGGGCGGCAACTCTGGTGGAGCTAGCGAAGCATAGGAGGGAGGAGGGAGCTAGAGCTGCCTAGATTTTTCCCAAGGCCGAGGCGGCAACCTCACGGCCAAGAGAGGGCATCTGGAGCTCTGGAACTCAAATTCCTTGGTTTGGGGGTCCCTGGGAGAGAGGGGAGCGTCCGGGGGCACGAGACAGAGCTCGGGGAGGGGTAGAAATAGGGGGGTAACAAGGGGGAAACTTGGGAGCGCCTCGGATGCCCTCGGGTGCGGCAAGCACACGCGCCAGAGCCTCCTTGGAGCTTTGCTAGCATCGAGGAGAGGAGTGGGAGGTCAAGGGGAGTTTATTGGAATGGGGGGATGCCCTGCCGAAGCTTGTTGCGAGCTACACGACAAGATGCATGGCAGAGCGCCTAAACTGCATGCCGACAGCATGGTCACCATGCCAAACCTTGTCCAGTGTAACTATTGGTCGCCAAAAGGTTGTCTAGGGAGAGAGAGAGGCGTGCATGCAAGAGAGCTATGGTGAAGTGGGAGGGTAAATGGAGGTGGGTAGATGGGTTTTTACACGGGGTAAGTTTGCAACATCAAACTGGAGGCTCATCTAAGGGGTTTCTACTGTGGTCTACTTGGAACAAAACCATGTCTAGTGGTTTTGGTAATATAAGGACTACATCTCCACCAATTTTCAGCTCACGGAGATCAATGCACAAGGTACTTGTAGTTCAAGGCTAAAATTACTACCCTAAACCTAGTTCAGATGGTTTGCTCATATATTCCACATGAGCATGCCATATTTGGGTTTGGTTTGATGCATAGGTATGCAAGTGAGGTTGTGTAAAAGTTTGGGGTCATTAGCATGACCAGAAGGGAAGGAGAGGTGCTGTCATGGTAAAAAGAGAGGGAATAAGAGAGAGTTACCCCCCAATATTTGACTAGAGGCCAAGCCAAAGTAACTGGAGGTAGAAGAGGTTTAAAATATGTTGTGGTAAAAAGTTGGGGGCAAGGGGAATATTTTTGGGCCTACTTTGCTTGCCCACAAGTTTATGGCTGAAGGTGTTTGTGATGTGATTGGGCTACGCAGGGGAATCCTATGACCTTGAGAATTACCAGGGGAAATGATAAGTCCATTTGGTCCTGGTCACAAGTTTTCAGCTCAAATGAAGAAAGTTGATAATGTAAACTTTGTAATCCCTAGAAATCATCAGAATCGGGTTTCTGTAGATCTAGGTCTGCAAATCTATTCTCCTTGATGCACCACTTAGTGTAGCATCATCATTTGGGTAATAGAGCATGCCCAAAAAGTTTGGGATCAATAGGAGATACTTCACAATGTAAAGTTGATCAAATTTGGCTCTAGACAGGAATGGTTTAAGATTTTTTTGGTGAACCAAAACAATTGGGATTGATATGAAACTTGTCAAGATGACCACATATATCATATGTGACATGCTAGAATTTTCCTGGATTTATTTGAGAATATTCTTATAGAAATATTTCAAATGCTTGAAATAGGTAGAAATGGTTTTGAAGGGTTTTGTCCAATATTTTGAACATGACCATGTGTTGAAACTCTTATATATGGACAATATATGTCCATTGATTTTTCCTAAATTTTCTCAAATATTTTGAAAGCATTTGAATAATTTTTCCCTATGAAAAACCATTTCTGGCCTTAAGAAAAATCCTTTAAATAAAATAGTAAAATAATCTTTAAAAATAATATTAGGTGTTTTTGGGAAGTCATATATATATTGGGTTCCAAATAAATCATTTGGGGAAAAAGGATCAACCCAATTTGGGGACTTGTGGTGCAAATCTCAAATCAAAGGGTTTTGAAAACCTAATTTTAATAAATGCTTTTTAGCCAAAATAATATTTTGTAAAAATATAAGTAAGTCCTATTCACATGGCATGATCATTGGACAAGATTGGGGATCAAGGAAAAGAGTTTTGAGAGTAGGAGGGACTTTATGAATATAGAGCACAAGAAACCAAACAAGCAATCAACAATCAAGTCAAGCATCACAAGCACAGAAAAGTTTTAATTGGCCCTGATTTTTGAGTCATGATAACTTAGTCGTGAGGCATAGCATAGGGTGTGACAAACCTACCCCACTTACAAGAATCTCATCCCCGAGATTCCTAGGCTAGGTTCTGATGCGGATGCTCAGAGGCGAGGTAGTCTCCACGTTCCATGTTGTTTTTGCTCCGGCATGGTTGTCCTTCTAGATCTTGAAGTTCCTGAAGATATGCCTTCGAGTTCATTGTTGATGTCGTCTAAGGGTGAACGGGGCTCCAGCAACCTGCTAGGCTTGCCTGAAGGTTAATGGTTTGGTCGATGAGGTCTGGGTAAGGCCTGGCCTGCATGTGTATTCCCAAGTCAGAATACATGGCCAAGTAATGTGATTGTGCTAGTCCCGGGGTTACTCACGTTGGTTAGTGCTATATGGATGTCTCATGTTAGAATACAAGGGTTGAGTCTTGGTGTAGCTTCTCGTTGACAGGGAAGCCCTTATCTTCCTTAAGTCAAGAGATCTTCAATCGCAGGTGGTCTTCATCCTTAAGACTACTGAGGTGCGTCATCGTGGGCTTCTCGTCGAGATCTTCAGCTTGAGTAAGTTGCCTAGGTAGATTCTTCATTCTTCTCTAGTCGTTTGTGTTCATCGTCATGGACGCACGTTTCTGGAGGTTCTTTGAGTGTTTATTCTACTCATCTCTCCGTGGCAAGGTCTGCGCTAAGTCTCGCCCCTAAGATGGAGCTTAGAGACTTGGTGTCAAAACGGGTTCTACCATATGGGAAGGTTCCGAGGGGGGTCCTAGATGAGCTGGCTACCCACAAGTATAGACCATCCATCCAATCCCTAGGGTCTGAGGCTTGGCAAGAGGGGTGAACTATCTTTGACATGGGGTTTACCAAGATCCAGTCAGGGTTTACACCCTAGATTGGACCAATAACGGGCTAGCAATGAGGTCTTGATAATCGTTCTACTCCGTTCCAGGCATCTGAAGGGAGCAGGGACGTCATGCCCAACATACACCAACAAGGTGGTGGAGTAAGGGGTGCCATCAACTTCTCAGTTCCATCCTAGTCAAGAACTGATAGGTGACTACTTAATGCAAGGGGCTCCTTAATCCTCTTGATGTCCAAGGGCTTCACCGGGCTTGATCGTCAGTGCTTCTGGATATAGTCTAGTTGATGTAGCTCGCGGATGAGTGGTGGTTGACTTCTTCTTCGTCGTTGTCACGGCTCCGCAATCATAGTGGTTCTTCATCTTGCTTGGGCAAGAAAGTCTTCTTCTGTAGGGAGGGTGCTTCGCGAAGTCCAACTCCTTCAAGGTGGAACCTTATACTCGAGAGTCATGGTAATTGGCATTCCTAGGGCTGGTCCAAGCAGGACTAAGGTGTTCCTCCTCTCATTGGGTAAATAAGTATGTTATCCCGGACGAAAACAACCTATTTCCTGAAGTATCTCAGAAACACATTGCTCATGGGATATGTGAGAGGAGCGGGCATTCGTCCCGCATGGTCACCGGTATCTACAGTTTGTGGTCCAACCTAATAGAGGTCTTCGTGGCCACCTTCCTTATGGAAAGGGCGGGTGGTGGTCACGATGGGGTATCGACCATGGCCATTGACTTAGAGCCAGAGCCTATGGTCTTATCTGACCATGGCATGGTTTTGAAAAGTTTTGGGGTTTCAAGGAGCTTAGGATGCGAGTGAACGTGTATCATCTTATCCTCGAGCACGGTTCTTAGATGCCAATAGTACTGCCTATTACTCCAAACAAAATCACCCTATATGCTTGAAAGTATCATCTCATATAAGTCAACTCAAATATTACACATGCTATTCAAGTCCAAAGTTTGAGAGAAGGACCAAAATCTCATATGTATACTATATCTAACTCAGATATATCCCTATATAAAAATTCTCAGGATAATTTACAAGCCGCTAAGCTTGATCATGACAATACCAATCCAAGTGTCCTTCTGACCTATCCAAGGTCTAAGATATTGCATTACTATGCTAAGGAAACATGTAATAAACCACTCCAAGATCTTGTTTCCTTCCTATGAATCCAATTTTATTGATCCACGCATATCATCCACTATTACGTGATCCATTACTGCTACAAATCCAGCATCGATGGTCTCCAGCATAATCTCCTCGAGTTCCTACAATCCACATCTTATTGCAAGGACTATTATCACAATATATCCATGAACTTATAATCTCATGGCCAACTAAACCCCAAGGTCGAGCTTATATAATTCCCTAAATTATCCCTAACATCATCCGATTGCTTCTACTATCATCCATCGAGAAACATGGTATCATGATCAAGATCATTGGACTAAATCCAAGTTACCTTGAACCATGTGGTTTAATTGATCTCGAGCACCTAGTAGGATCAGCTATTTAAATCCAAGTTTTAAATATAGTAAGAGCTCCCTACTAGTTACTCCCGTCATCATCATATCACCACCAATCCGATATCAATCATTACTTGCCAAAGTCAAGTCATGTATCCACCAAGAATTTCAGCATATGATCATATTTGTCCTACTAATCCAATTTGCTCAAGGGACAAGTAAGTTATGCTACTCTATCAACCTTGATCCACCAAGTTCGCTGATCAACATAAGGTATTGCAGTCCGTCCATGGGTCTCAACTACTTCCTCAAGATATCTATTATGGCTAAATCAAATCTTTGTCCACGAATAGTGTCTCCTCAGGATGATCCTTTGTTTGTCACCAAGGTTCTAGTGCTAGCGTAGGAATGAAGGATGTTTATTCACTATGATCACTAGCTCCATAATGAACCCAGTGCAAGGCAGGGGTTAATGAAGCTCAATAAGTGCTCTACCAAATCCGTGTATTAAACACATGATCAGAGACTTGTGCTAGGGAGCTTGTGAGGTATAGGTTGGGCAAGGGAGGGGTTTCCAATCTTGGGGGAAAAGCATAACTCTACGGGGTTTCGTCTGGTTGAGGAGGTTGTAGTTGAAGTCTTCGGTGTCAGTTGTTTGTCGAGGTGGATCCTTGGTGCATCTTGTCTTGCTGGTCTTCAGTTGACGAGATGGGGGAGGGAAAGTAGCATAGAGGAGCATGCCTAAGGGGGTGGTATAGTGGAAGTGCAATCAAGCAAGTGCCGAAAAGGCCAAACACAAACATCAAGGTAAGGTAGGTGATATGGTCACGCACTTGTTGCCTAGGGAAAAAGTGTGACTTACACCAAAGCACAAACAGGCAAAATAGGCAACACATATCATGGTTCCATTCAAACCATCATATGGACTCGACTTCGCATAGGGGACACACGACCTATCCTACCCTAGGGGTCCTCGGACTTAGTAGCAGTGCTTGCTTTGTGTCTTGGAGAGGAGTCCGCTTAGTCTTCTGGGTCTTCTTCAGGTGTCGCTATGTCTCCGGTTCTTGTTCATCAAAATGATCCTGGTTGCACCTGAAGAGTCCTTGACGACTTCGGGTCTGTTGAGTTGACGTCGAAGGTGATTCTTCACGGTTGTTGTTGACAAGGTCTTCTGGTGTCCTCGTGGTCATGACATTGCCCTCTTGTCTTCTGAGGCATTGAGCATTCTAGGTAGGCAACCTTTTATGCAATGTCATTAACAAGTCATGGTAGAGTTGTATCCTGCCGGTCTGTTGACGATATCATCAGCACCAAGAGTGGGTGATGATGAGAACCGTTTTCCTGCTCACTATGGTGAGGCGGACCAAATGGCGAGGTTCTCATCCATCGGTGGTTACCGATATAACAATGAAGAGGACAAGATTCCTCTATTAGCGATGCATATCCTAACATTGCAGGTCCTGTGCCCTGATCTTCGAAGGCTAGGGTGGCTTCATCCTGGGGCTGTGTCGAGGGTGTCACTATCATCTAAGTCTTGACATCCTCATCCTTCGAGAAGGTATCCTCTGCTAGTAGCTCCTTGTCTAGTGTCACCAACTTGGGCCCAAGATATGTCGGAGATCGTCTGGCAAGGTGGCTTCCTAGGTTACCCACGAGGATTACAAGGAATCCCGTGGTCAGCGGCACGAGGGTAGTAGCGACCATTTGCAAAGTTTTGAAAGGTAGATGAGGAGAGCCAAAAAGAAAAATGGTGGAAGTGCTAGGCACAATCCTTCGGTTCATTTGAAAGCTTAGAAGAGCTAAGAAATATGGTAGCCTTTGCAAGTAATTTGAAGAGTCCGGGAAAACAATTTTGTCCTAACTAACATCCATGCTAACTAAGGGCTTCCTAAAGTAGTGATGGCTCTGATACTAGCTCAGTGGGGACCCCGACTCATAAGTCGTGATCACCGAATGCACAAGTATAGTGATCTCAGAGATTAATGCTCACTGAACACACAAAAGCTGAATAACAAGAGTCTTACAACCACAGTTCACGTCTTACACAAATAAAGACCATGAAGGTCTAGTCTTAGATAGATAGGACCTCGAGGGCCAAACACTTAAATAGAACAAGCAGCGGTAATCTTGATCGAAAGCGTGAACCCATGCCGTCTGCCTTAAACCTACAGGCATTCTGATTGGGAAGCGTCCTAGTTCGCATGTTCGTCACCAACGAACTCTTCGACATACTCCTGTTCTTCCATGCCTGGAAAATTAAATAACCAGTGGCAAGCCAATGAGTACTTTGAATGTACTCGCAAGCAACCCAAGTTGTGGAACAAGGTGATAATGATGCATGATATAGCACTAAGTAGGTAATTTGCGGAAAGCTAATTTTTAATGCAATGACATGATCAACTAACTAGGTAAGCATGCATAAATAGTTGCCCGGTATCCATATGAACAAGTTACAGATATCATCATAAACAGGGGTTGACCATCTCATGTTCATTCATCACCTCAAGTCTTGAGACTTGTATCAAGTATCATCCATCTATCTTCCACACAGACACACACACCAAGTTTTACGAAAACATCTGGACATAGTCTAAGAAGCACCACCCAACTGTCCTTGATCGTGGACACGACTATTCGAATAGTTTTACACTCTGCAGAGGTTGCACACTTTACCCATGAGACTCGGGGAACTTCCGTGTCATCCACGACTCGCGGTATAACATACCGAGGTAAGCACGCGAACAATGCCTTTCCCCTAGCGATACTAAACAAAGAGTCCACTCGATTTGTACCCAGCCCTCGCTATGTACATCACACGAGCCTCGCTCCAGATCGTACCCTCGATGAGCGGACCAACGGTGTGCCCGGTGCCTGTGAAGACAACGCATGATCATACATACCGGTACGACCCCGTATCGAGAGTGACCATGCCACTCCCGCCACTACTAATGCGGGCCCCTTGCCAGCACCCACCAAGGTAATAAACAAAGCCTCGTCCCATAAGGGGTATCGTGGTTGCGCATGTAAAGTTGGGATGGTCGACAAATCTTAAATCCAATCCGTTTTCGAAAACACATTCACTTGCTCCGGTACACCACTTCTTTCTCAAGTGGTCACCCATATCATCATCATCTCCCTTGGGCATTAGTGGAACTCGACAGGGATTTTGAGAAGTCTTTGAAATCATCTCCACCTTTCCATCTCTATGCACAAATCCCATCCCACTTGCCTAGCATCTATTAGCATCCTATCTACACCCACCTGCATAACCCTCATAAGGTGGTAGGGTCATGCATGATGCAAGTGTCAGCAGTAAAAGTATCAGAGGCACCCCACTAAAGGGGGAGAACCACATCATTATCAATCATCGAAACAACAAGTGCTATATGTCATGCATGAAAAAGTTTCTTAACATGGTCAAAGGGCTGCTTGCTTGGCTTTGCAAAGTCTTCGAGGTATTCACACGCCTTTCGTCCAACTCCGAGCAATCCATTTATCTCGTCAACTACCATCGGTAAATAACCATAATAAGCAACACAACAAGCAGAGAAATAAAAGTGCTCTATAAATAGGAGTTTTATTTTTCTTGGACATCTCTGGTTAGAAGAAAAATAACCAAGGAGGTTTTGGAGGATGTGGGTCAAGGGGGAGTTTGGAGTGGAGGAAATGAGGGAAATGATGGTCCTATAAGATGCCCATAGACAACATTTTTACAAAAATGAGTGCAGTCACTCATCAATTAGGCGATGTTTTTAGGAACATGTGGGCAGTTGGTTCACTGGATTTGGAGTTGGCATGATTTTCCTAGGGATTTTCCAAGTGGATCATTTATGAAGAAATGGTCTAATAATTGTCATAGAAGAATAAGTGTAAGCTAAAATGTTCACAACTCAGTGAATTAATTTAGATACGCCTTGGAACTTGCATTACTCCATTTGGAGCTATAATGGATGATCTATAGATTTTACAAAATGGTCCTTAATAGTTCAAATTTGAATTTAAATTTGAACATGGCAGAAAGGTGTGGTGGAAAATAATGAAGGTGACACCATTAAATAGGTGGTGTTTTTAGGAGAATGTAGGAATTTGAATCATCCAATTTGGGATTGCTATGCATTTATTATGCAATTTACAAGTCTGAGAAGAAATAGAAAAGAAAAGGAAAAAGGGAATATACCCTTTTGGGTTATATTGTGAACGGTGTGTTGAGCCAGAATTGGGTCGGCCCAACAGCTCGGCCTGGCGGAGGGACGGGGCGACGTCGAAGGCGCACCCAGGGGAATACGCCTTCCCCTGGCGAAGGCGTCACCACCGCGTCCCCACCTCCACTTAAGCCACGGTCCCGGCCGGTGGGTCGTTTCCATGCGGGGCCCTCCTGTCAGGGTTATCCCCCTCCTCCTGCCCGAACAGGGAAGAGCGGGGGAGGAAAGACCGAGCACCTACCAGCGTCATATCGGCGGCTCCGACCACCTCTGGCGGCGCTCCGACCACCTCCAGCGGCGCTCCGGCCACCGAGGTGCTCGGGGCGCCCTACCACACCCGCCTGGGAGGTCTAACAGCCCTATGGAGGCCATTCCCGGGGGCTGTTTTGCCATGGTGGAGGGGCACCGACGGCGACGATGGTCACGTGCCACGGCCACGGAGGGCAGGAAGAGGGAGCATGGGGAGAAAGGCGACAATTCTGGGGGGAGCTGGCGAAGCTTAGGAGGGAGGAGGGAGGAGGGAGCCGGAGCTGCCCGGATTTTTTTCGAGGCCGAGGCGGCAACCTCATGGCCATGAGAGGGCTTCGAAGCTCAGGAGCTCTAATGCCTTGGTCCGGGGGTCCCTGGGAGAGAGGGAAGCATCCGAGGGCGCGAGAGGGAGCTCTCGAAGGGGTAGAAATAGGGGGCGACGAGGGTCAAACCTGGGAGCGCCTAAGATGCCCTCGGTGTGGCGAGAACGCGTGCTAGAGCCTCCTTGGAGCTTTTCTAGTGTCGGGGAGAGGTGTGGGAGGATGAGGGGAGGTTATTGGTGCATGGGGATGCCTTGCCGAAGCTTGTTGCGAGCTACAGGACCAGATGCATGGAAGAGCGCCTAAACTGCATGCCGACAGCATGGTCACCATGCCAACCCTTGTCAAGTGTAACTGTTGGTCGCCAAAAGGTTGTCTAGAGAGAGAGAGGCATGCATGTAGGAGAGCTATGGTGAAGTGGGAGGGTAAATGGAGATGGGTAGATGGGGGTTTTACAGGGGGTAAGTTTGCAACAGCAAACTGGAGGCTCATCTAAGGGGTTTCTACTGTGGTCTACTTGGAACAAAACCAGGTCTAGTGGTTTTGGTTATGGAAGGACTACATCTCCACCAATGTTCAGCTCAGGGAGATCAATGCACAAGATACTTGTAGTTCAAGGCTACAATTATTGCCCTAAACCTAGTTGAGATGGTTTGCTCATATATTCCACATGAGCATGCCATATTTGGTTTTTGTTTGATGCATAGGTATGCAAGTGAGGTTGTGGAAAAGTTTGGGGTCATTAGCATGATCAGAAGAGAAGGAGAGGTGATGTCATGATAAAAAGAAAGGGAATAAGAGAGAGTTACCCCCCACATATTTGACCAGAGGCCAAGGCAAAGTTACTGGACGTACAAGAGGGTTAAAATATGTTGTGGTAAAAAGTTGGGGGCAAGGGGAATATTTTTGGGCCCACTTTGCTTGTCCACAAGTTTATGGCCGAAGGTGTTTGTGCTGTGATTGGGCTAGGTAGGGGGATCCTATGATCTTGAGATTTACCTAGGGTAAATGGTAAGTCCATTTGGTCCTGATCACAAGTTTTCAACTCAAATGAAGAAAGTTGATAATGTAATTGCAATCCCTACAAAACATCAGAATCAGGTTTCTGTAGATCTAGGTCTGCAAATCTATTCTCCTTGATGCACCACGTAGTGTAGCATCATCATTTGGGTAATAGAGCATGCCCACAAACTTTGGGATCAATGGGAGATACTTCACAATGTAAAGTTGATCAAATTTGGCTCTAGACAAGAATGCTTTTAGGATATTTTAGTGAACCAAAACAATTGGGATTGAGATGAAACTTGTCAAGATGACCACATATATCATATGTGACATGCTAGAATTTTCCTGGATTTATTTGAGAATATTTCTTATAGAAATATTTCAAATGCTTGAAATAGGCAGAAATGGTTTTGAAGGGTTTTGTCCCATACTCTGAACATGACCATGTGTTGAAACTCTTATATATGGACAATATATGTCCATTGAGTTTTCCTAAATTTTCTCAAATGTGTTGAAAGCATTTGAATAATTTTTTCCCATGAAAAACCATTTCTGGCCTTAAGAAAATGCCTTTAAGTAAAATAGTAAAATGTTCTTTAAAAATAATATTAGGTGTTTTTGGGAAGTCATATATATAGTGGGTTTCAAATAAATTATTTGGGGAAAAAGGATCCACCCAATTTAGGGACTTGTAGTGCAAATCTCAAATCAAGGGGTTTTGAAAACCTAATTTGAATAAATGCTTTTTAGCCAAAATAATATTTTGTAAAAATATAATTAAGTCCTATTCACAAGACCTGATCATTGGACAAGAGTGGGGATCAAGTAAAATAGTTTTGAGAATAGGATGGATTTTATGAATATAGAACACAAGAAAGCAAACAAGCAATCAACAATCAAGTCAAGCATCACAAGCATAGAAAAGTTTTAATTGGCCCTGATTTTTGAGTCATGATAACTTAGTCGTGAGGCATAATACAGGGTGCGACAAAAGGCCATACCAAAGTTTATCGAAGGTGTGCTCGAGTGCCTCTCCACCATACCGAAACAGCTAGAAGAACTAAAGAGATCAGCCGCCCGTAAAGGTGCAATGGTCACTTTGAGTCGTGGCTTATGCTCCTGAGCTTAACCCAGAAGAAATGAAGGATGGCTTTCCTCAGCTGAAGGACGATGGCTCAGAGTTAACTCAAGAAGACTACGCCCATTGCATGAAGGCATCATGAATACTAGCTAGTTGGCTGGCCGCAGAAACTGACCTATCATCATATCGGGCGGCTTATGATGAGAATAAAACGCGAATTTGAGGGCCCACCTTTTAAGCAAAGAACCTAATTCCTTAACGCCGTAAGCACCTATTTTCCCCTGATGTTGACCCGTCTCTAATCTTGCATGACGAACCCGAATTTGAGGATTTAATGAACTGCAACTGGGATGTGGACAACCTTCAGATCTAGGAGACTGAAGACCCGACACATGATAACCCGGCGACGAGTTAAGTAAGAAGTTGGCCCCATATGAAGGTAACCTGGCCCTAATGATTTTCCGGGTTATAATTTTTGTGAAAAACTTAAGTCCGCAAATTTTTGGGCTCTTATATAGCCTTATAATAGCAGTAGTAAAAACTGATTGCCTGGGTCATGCCTTCGTGCACATTTGTAGTTTAGACAGCCTTTGTACGTATCCAGTCTCTATTTATTTCGCTATGATCTTACTTCCTAATGCCTAGTGGCGGATTATCATGAAAGAAAAACAACAAAATAACCCAAAGAGGTTAACTCTTTTTGTATACTCTTGAGAAAAACTCAAGTTTTCTTATTTCAAAAACCCTAGGCATGACTACCCAAATGCTCATAAGCCGGCTCTCACATGACATAAATCCCTCATTTTAACCTTAACCAGTTCAGGGTGTTAAAAAACATTGAATGTTAAGAGTACAAATGAGCCATATAGCGGACAGACTACAACAAGGCATGAGTACCCCAAACCCATAATCCGTCTCCCACGTGACATTAATCCATCATTTTAACCTTAAACAGTTCAGGGTCTTTAAAAAAGATTGACTGTTAAGAGTACGAACGGGCCAAATAGCGGAGAGACTACAACGGACGGGTGATTTAATTCCTAGCTCTCTATAAGCCGGCCCTCTTGTGACATAAGCCATTGTTTTAACCTTAACTAGTTCAGGGTCTCATTGCAAGATTGATTGTCAAGAGTCTTGACAAGTTCAGGGTATTTATTTCAAGATTAACTAGTAAGAGTTCGGCGGATCACATGATGTAGTATCAAGTTGCAATGAGGCAGGTTTAACCCAAATATGGCGTGAAAGCAGGTCAGGAGGGTATGAAGGCTAAACCCAGTGAGTTTGAAGCCCCCAAATGACCTGCTGAATGATCAACTGTTTTGCACAAAAACTGGTTGCACGAAAAATGGCAGATGCCCTGAATTGTGGGGATACCAACTTTATTATATTAAAATGGTATATACAACGACAAATGTATGTACATTGATGAGAGCCAATGACTCAAGTATAGTAAGACCGGAGATGAGCAATATTCCACGGTCTGCGGGTCTCTTGTCCGGAAGTGAGTGACTCGTTGCTCTCCCGTATATCAATGAGGTAATATGACCCGTTGTTGAGATTTCTGTTGGCCATGAAAAGTCCTTCCGAAGGGGGATATAACTTATGTATCTCTGTCTGCTCTTGAATCAGACGTAGCACTAAGTCGCCTTTTGGGAATGTCCGGGTCTTGACTCTACGGCTATGATAGCGACACAGATATTGCGGATAAATCACTGACCGTGTTGTTGCAAGATCACATTCCTCATCCAAAGCATCTAGTGTGTTCTGATGCGCCATCTCATTATCAATTTCAACATAAGCCGCCACCCTGGGCGAGTCATCGAGGATATCACTTAGGAGAACAACTTTTGCACCATAAACCATGAAGAAAGGTGTGTAGCATGTTGATTTGTTTGTGCTTGTTCTGATACTCCAAAGAACTGAAGGTAATTCCTCTACCCAACAACCTGGCATTCGTTCCAAAGGAACCATGAGTCGGGGTTTTATCCCTCTCAGGATCTCTTGGTTAGCACGTTCTGCCTGACCATTGGACTGTGGATGAGCCATGGAGGAGACATCAAGGCAAATAAGTTCACTTTCACAGAATGCTTTCATAGCCCCCTTGGACAAATTTGTACCATTGTTAGTAATGATACTATGAGGGTAACCAAAATGAAAGATCGTCTTCTTGACAAACTTGACTGTTGTTGTTGCATTACACTTGCTGACCGGCTCTGCCTCTACCGACATGGTAAATTTATCCATCGCCACCAAGAGGTGGATCTTATTATCTTTAGACCTCTGAAACGGCCCAGCCATATCAAGCCCCCAGACTACAAATGGCCAGTTGATTGGAATCATTCGCAACTCTTGAGCTGGCACATGGGATCGTCGTCTGAATTTCTAACATCTGCTGCACTTTGTTACTATGTCCTTTGCATCTTTGTGAGCGATTAACTAGAAAAAACCATGTCGGAAAGCCTTGGCCACCAAGGATTTGAGCCATCGTGATGACCACAGTCGCCCGCATGTATTTCATGTAAAATTTCCTGGCCCTCCTTAGGGGAAACGCACCGCTGAAAGATACCCATCACGCTACATGTGTGAAACTCCCCATTGACGATATTCATGTACTTGGACTGCCTCACAATTTATCATGCCAATGTCTCATCCTCGGGTAACTCGCCGCGAGTCAGATACGTCAGATAAGGTAATGTCCAATCAGGAATAGCATGGAGAGCCGCCACCAACTATCGCTCTGGGTCAGGTATAGCAAGATCCTCCTCAGAAGGTAACTTGACAGACATGTGACGCAATACATCCAAAAATACATTAGGCGGCACTAGCTTGCGCTGAGATCCCAGTCTTGATAATGCATCTGCCACGTCGTTCTTTCGGTGGTCAATATGATCCACTTGATAACCCTTGAAGTGACCGGCAACGATGTCAACCGCCTGGCGATAAGACGCCATACGAGGGTCCTTAGAATCCTACGTTCCTGAGAGTTGTTGAGCCACAAGGTCTGAGTCGCCCAGACATGTGACCCGGCTCAGACTCATCTCTTTGGCCACACGGAGTCCATGAAGCAAAGCTTCATACTTGGCTGCATTGATAGTATAGGGAAACATTAACGTTAACACATAACAAAACTTGTCACCTCTAGGGGAAGTTAAAACAACTCCAGACCCCGAGCCTTCCAACAGTGAGGATCCATCAAAGTGAATCATCCAAGACGTATTATCCGGCTTCTCTTCACGCGTTTCACACTCCGTCTAGTCATTTATGAAATCTACCAGGGCTTAAGACTTGACATCCATTTGAGGCACATACTTCAAATTAAGAGGCCCAAGCTCTAGTGCCCACTTAGAAATCCTACATGTGGCCTCTATATTTTGAATGATATCTCCCAAAGGAGCAGAACTAACCACTGCGATTGGATGTCCAAGGAAATAATGCTTCAGTTTGCGATTTGCCATGAACACTCCATATATCAGCTTTTGCCAATGCATGTATCTTTGCTTGGACTCTATTAACACCTCGCTCACATAATAAACCGGCCTCTAGACTGGGTACTCCTTCCCTGCTTCCTTGCGCTCCACAATGACCACAATGCTGATTGCCATGTTATTAGCCTCCACATACAGGAGCAGTGGTTCTTTCTCCGTAGGAGCGGTCAAGACCGGCGGTTCAAGCAACTATTTTTTGAGCGCTTCAAACGGATCATTTCCTGCATTACTCCAGACAAATTCATCTGTCTTTTTCATCATCTGATACAAAGGGATAGATTTCTCGCCCAAGCGTCTTATGAACCGGCTTAAGGCAGCGATGCGTCTCGCCAAACGATGTATGTCATTAATGCTCACCAGCTTAGATAATGAGGTGATGGCCTTTATTTTATTCGGGTTAGCCTCAACGCCCCATTCTGAGACTAAGAATCCCAGGAGCTTGAATGCAGGGACACCAAAAACGCACTTAGTTGGATTAAGCATCATCTTGTAAACCCGCAGGTTATCAAAAGTCTCCATCAAATTGTCAAGCAGAGTCTCCTTCTTTCTTGAGTTGAACACAATATCATCCACATAAGCATGAACATTGCGCCCAATATGGCTATGAAGATAGTTCTGCACACAGCATTGATAAGTCGCCTACACACAGTTAAGTTCAAAGGGCATGGACACATAGCAGAAAGCTCCAAATGGCATAATGAAGGATGTCTTCTCTTTGTTTTGAACTGCCATCTTGATCTGATGGTAACCCGAATAAGCATCCAGGAAACATCAACTCTCACAATCTGGCGTGGCATTAATCATCTGGTCAATGCGAGGTAGAGCAAACGGATCAACCGGACAAACCTTGTTAAGATCTGTGTAATCCACACACATGCTCCACGTGTCGTCTTTTTAAGTACAAGCACGGGATTAGCCAACCACTCTGGGTTGAAAACCACCACGATGAACCCTGTTGCTAAGAGCCGGGATATATCTTCCCCAATAGCTTTGCGCCGCTCCTCATTGAAACGATGGAGAAATTGCTTGACTGGCTTAAACTTAGGATCCACGTTAAGGTGGTGCTCCGCGAATTCTCTCGGTACACCCGGCATGTCAGAAGGTTTCCATGCAAAGATACCCTGATTCTCACGGATGAATTCGATGAGCTCACTTTCCTATGTGGGGGTCCATATTAGCCCCGATAGTGAACTTCTTAGACGAGTCGCCAAGAGCAAAATCCACCAACTTGGTATCTTCTACCACAAACTTCAGCAGCGGCTCAGACTCTGTGCTCGGCTTCTTCAATGGAGTCATATCAGCCGGGTCGACGTTATGTGTACAAAACTTGAGCTCCGCCTCGGCACAACTTGTCTCTGCATATGCAGCATCACCTTCTTCGCACTCAAGAGCAATTTTCTGATCACCGTGCACCATGATTGTCCCTTTCAGACCCGACATCTTGAGCCGCAAGTAGACATAACTCGGCTGGGCCATGAATTTACCAAAAGCCAGTTGCCCAAACAGGGCATGATATGGGCTCTTGATCTTGACTACTTCGAACCATAAAGTTTCCACCCTATAATTGTTGTTGAAAGCACATTTGCTCCCTTGGTGGTTTTGGTAATTCATAACAACATATAAGTCACTAAACTAATGTTTTCATCAAGTATATTTCAGGAAAGTTCAATGATGGGTTGGCAAAGAGATTGTGGAACACCCCAAGATGCAAGGAAATAGGTTGGCAAAGCTTCAAGCAAGAGGACTCTACATTTTATATTTGTGAGAAATCACCTTGAGTCCATAGGAAAGCCAATACTATTAAAAGGGGTAAAGTTTTGTTGGTGAACAAAATGCTCATACGTGCACAAGTGATAGTCACCAAAGACACCCAAAAACCCTCCCACCAAAGTCTGTCCTAAGACAAACACTCAAAATCAGTGCAACCAACATTCCACATTCGGTGCCACTGATTCCAAACCCTAGACAGACTCAGCCAAACTCTAACCCTTTGGTGCAACCGATTCTATACCGGTGCCACTGAGTTAGGCTGCCAACTTTCTGTTGCGCAAGTTCATAGTTTTGGTCCCTCCGAGATTGTTGAATTGGCGCCACCGAGAATGGGTATTCTGACCGTTTGTCACCTTATCGGTGCAACCGAGATTTGTATATCGGCCCCTTCGAGATTCAAAAGTTGCCACCTTTTGGTCACTTCGGTACCACCAAGATTAACACATCGGTGTCACTGAGTTGGTCATTTTGTGTGTAACAGTTGGATTTTTGAGGATGCCTATATATACCCCTTCACCACCACCTACTCGTAAAAGAAGCACTCAGAACCATTCCATACCTATGCTATAAGTTTTCTGAGAGAGAACCACCTACCCTTGTGTTGAGGTCAAGATATTCCACTCCAACCATATGGATCTTGATTTCTAGCCTCCCCAAGTTGCTTTCCACCAATCCCATCTCGTCTACCAAGCCATATTTGTGAGAGAGTGATTGTGTGTTGAGGAGTCTATTATCTTGAAGCACAAGAGCAAGGAGTTCATCGACATTACCAAGCCTATTACCTTTTGGAGGGTGGTGCCTCCTAGATTGGTTAGGTGTCTCTTGGGAGCCTCCTACTTCGTGTTGTGGAGTGAACCAAGAAGTTTGTAATAGCAAGGAGATCACCTACTTCGTGAAGATCTACCCTGAGTAAGGCTAGTCCTCCGTGGACGTAGGTCGTCATGGTTTTGTCAAGGTTGCTTCTTCGTGGAACCCTCCATGGGTAGATACCTCCGTGGACTCTCACGACCGTTACCCTCTGTGGGTTGAAGACTCCATGAATGTGTATGTACGATAGCACCACCTATCGAAACCACGGGAAAAATCATCGTGTCACCAATTGTGTTTGCTTTCCTTACCCTCTCTTTATTTACATGTGCAATGTCTTTACTTTGCGCTGCTATACTCTTAGACATGCATGTGTAGGGTGTAACTGACATACTATGAATGCTAAAATCTGCCAAGGATTAAAATTGGGAAAAGTAGATTTTCATTTTGTCAAGTAGTCTAATCAGCCCCCCCTCTAGATCTACTTTCGATCCTACAGTTGTCACCACCAAACGCCACCTCAAGGGAGAAAATTTCCACTAGATAAGCAGACTTCCCTGGCACGACGCCGTGAAATACTGTAGACGACGGCTTAAGATCTTTGTCAGTAAGCTCCATCCGGCAAAACGTGCCATAGTATAATATGTTGATGTTGTTGCCGCCGTCCATGAGTACATTGGTGAATTTATAGCCTCCTACCTGAGGGGCCACTACAAGCGCCAAATGTCCTTGGTTATCAACACGTGGCAGGTGATCCTCCCTACTCCATGGTATCGTGTACTCAGACCACTTCAAATATTGCGGAAGAGCCGGCGTTGTGGTGTCATCCACCCTCTTGCACAATTTCTGATCTCGTTTGTCCAAACTTGTAGTGAAGACGTGATAATAGCCCCCATTAAGCTACTTCGGGTTACTCTAGTACCCTGACTGGTTGTTCTGCTGCTGACCACCATTACCAGGAGGCTTATGGTAGCCACCCTGATTCCCTTGACCGTGAAAACCCGAATTTGAGCCGCTTCCTGCAAAGCCTGGCCCGTGGGAGCCGGATCCTAAACCGCCCAATGGTCCATTGCCGTTACTATGATGCTGATTAAGGCTGCAGTTCCGGAATTCCCGCATGACGTAACAACCCCTACAAGCATGAGTGGATGGCTTGCTAGGTTAATTGTGCTCCGGGAAGGGTTTGTTGATCATTTCCTCTATGTTAAAGGGGGGCCTGGCCTTGCCGAAAGGCGGCTTACCATTGCCCTTAGCACAATTGTACCTAGTGTTGGCGTTGGCTACGAGATCTGACCCGCCATTCGGGTTCTTCCACTTTCCACCATTACCCCGGTTGTTATTTCCTACTCCGTTCTGCTATAGACCCTTGTCGCCATCGTTCTTCTTACCCTTAGCAGATTTCTCCTCGTCAGAACCCGGATCCTTATTAGTATCCGAATCTGCATATTTGGTGAGAGCTAACTTGAGCTCACCCATGTCCCGACAGGAACGCTTCAGCTGCCCAAGTTTCTGCTTAAGGGGTAAGAAGTGACAATTTTCTCAAGAATCAAGACTGCTTGACCAGTTGAGATATTATCAGATGAGTGGATAACAGTCGAAACCAGCCAGATCCAATGATGGGCCAACTCATCCTCATGCTGCACACAATGATCGAGGTCAACAATCGTCATAGGCTACATGCATGTCCCTCGGAAATTCTTGATAAATCATGCTTTCAAGTTAGCCGAAGACGCAATGGTGTTGGGTGGCAGACTCGTTAACCATGTACGAGCCGGTCCTTCCAACATCATGACGAAGTATTTTGCACAGACCACCTCACTAACATCCAACAACTCCATAGTGAGCTCGTAGCTTTCTATCCAAGCCTCTAGGGGTAAATCAACCATGAAATTAGGCACCTTGCATGGTCCCTTAAACTACTTAGGCAAGCGCTCATTGCATAGTGCCGCTGTTAGGAAAGGCACACTGACAGCATGGAGGAAATTCCGGTTCCCAATGATGTTGAAGGGGTCACCGGAGTCGGCTAAGGAACCTCTAGGTAATCTGTCGCCGGCGTCGCTCCCCGATGGGTTCTACCCCTATCCATAATCTCCTGAGCGTTGGTGCGGGATGGGTCATCATAGGGCGGGTTGCGTCGTCGCCCTCTGCTGGAGACCGCCGGCGACTCCATGCGTCGGCTGTAACTGTGGCTTGGGATGGGGGTTGAGTTCACATGACTCCGGGTGTACGTATACTTCTCCTGTTGAGCCACCGCTATTTGTAACAACTTGATGGCGTTATGTGCTTCCTCAGCAAATGGCGTCCCCTCAGCGAGAGGGAGTGCATTGAGCCTGGCAGACGCCGCTATCATGTTATCCACCAGGTTGGAATAGTGGTCGGGTGGTGTCAAAAAGTGTTGCGGCGGAGTCTGATTCCTGCGAGGCGGGTCTGGCTGCTTTGGCACTTCCGTGGCCCGGTTATGGCCAGTGGCACATTCGGCCCTGCCCCAAGGGGTGTTAAAGAGGTTTTGGGGCTCCAACTATGTTAGGAGGCCGGCCTAAGACCTCCTCCAAAGGACTACCTCCGAAGCATGCTGATCCAGATTAAAACGGAAATCTTCCGCCCTCAGATGCTCTGGCTCGACATCCATCTGAATCTGCAACGTGTTGATATCCTCTTGGGCCTTGGTCATCAGCGCTTTCAGCCTAGTAATCTCTGCATTACGCCCTGCTTGATTTCTAGCCGTGACCTCAGTTCCCATCAAGGTTGTTAGCTCCTCCATCAGGTCCAGCAGAACTTGAGTCGGCGGCCTGGATGACCCGGCACCTTGCGGGGTGGCTCCCGCCACCGTTCCGTTCGTCATGTTCTTCAGAGTCGGTGCCATGCCTACCAAGAAGATGGTGGCTCGGTTTGGCGGGTCATAGGGCAACAGAAAACTGTTGCCATCGACATGGCCCCTGAGACCACCGTCATGAAGCTGATAGATCGACTCCGTCTCTCCGCTCAAGGACCCGTCATGTGAGAGGATAATGGTTTCCCCTCCCAATACGAAGCCTTCCAAGCCCTATGTGAAGCCAATGAAAATGCTCCTCCGACCGGGTTGCATACACCGGGCTGACTCAACGAGGTTGGTGCAGATGTCCGGCTCGTGCTCAGGTCCACCGATCTTTCCGATGAACACGTGAATTCCGCCGAAGGGGACCCGGTACCTGTACTTGATTGAGTTAGCCTTGGGGCCCTAGCCAACGTTGTCGATGTAGAGCTTGCCTTGGTGACTCTTGGCCATCCTGCCGACGGCGTATCCCTCGATCCAGGGAGATAACCCTTCAAGAACTCCAAACCACCGTGCCTAGGCCCCACGGTGAGCGCCAACTGTTGTGGTTTTGTCACGGCAGATGTCCTAGTGAGAGGACTAAGGTTTGAGGCCATCACTACAATGGTTAGCTCGAAGGGTTTGATCGAGATGAGAGACACGAGTTTACCCAGGTTCAGCCCCTCGGAAAGAGGTAAAAGCCTACGTCCTGCTTTGTGTAGTATTGATTGGATATCGATTACAAGGGAGTAGATTCGCTTAACCAAGATCTCGACAGATTCTTTTCATACCCTAAGCCGCCTAGGGAACCCGCCTTTATATACACTGGTCAGGGCTATGGGGACCCCGACTCATAAGGCATGATCACCAAATGCATGTGTACAGTGATACCAGAGATCAATGCTCACTGAACACACAGAAGCTGAATAAAAAGAGTCTTACATCCACATTTAGCATCTTACACAAATAAAGAACATGAAGGTCTAGTCTTACATAGATAGGGCCACAAGGGCCAAACACTTAAATAGAACAAGCGGCGGAAATCTTGATCGAAAGCGTGAACTCATGCCATCTGCCTTAAACCTACAGGCATTCTGACTGGGAAGCGTCCTAGTTCGCTTGTTCGTCACCAACGCGCTCTTCAACGTACTCCTATTCTTCCATGCCTGGCCAATTAAATAACCAGTGGCAAGCCACTGAGTACTTTGAATGTACTCGCAAGCAACCTAAGTCGTAGAACAAGCAATAATGATGCATGATATAGCACTAGGTAGGTAACTTGCGGAAAGCCAATTTTGAATGCAATGACATGATCAAGTAACTAGGTAAGCATGCGTCAACAGTTGGCAGATATCCATATGAACAAGTTACAGATATCATCATAAGCAGGGGTTGAACATCCCATGTTCATTCGTTTTGCTAAGTCATCGAACTTAGTCAATCATCATGCTAAGTTCATCGGACTTAGATCAAGTACCATCCATGTCACCAAACACGCACAGACACCAGTTGTGAAAACATTTGGACATAGCACAAGAGTGGTCATCCAACTGTGCTTGATCGTGGACACGGCTATTCGAATAGTTTTACACCCTAGCGAGAGTGACCGCGCCACTCCCATCACTAGTAATGCGGGCACCCTGCCAGTACCCACCAAAGTAATCAACAGAGCCCTGACCCATAAGGGGTATCGTGGTCGTACATGTAAGGTTGGAATAACGGTCACAACTTACACCAATCCGTTTTCGAAAAGCACACGCACTCACTTGCTCCGGTACACCACTTCTTTCTCAAGTGGTCACCCAACTCATCAACATCACCCTTGTGCATTAGTGGCACCCGATGGGGTTTTTGAAATCATTTCTTCCTTTCCGTCACTATGCATAAATCCCAACCCACTTGCATAGCATTTATATATAAGCATCATATCTACACCCACCTGCATAACCCTCATAAGGTGGTAGGGTCTTGCACGATGCAAGTGTCGGCGGTAAGAGTGTCGGAAGCAACCCACCGGAGCGGTCACTACTCCATATGATCAAGTATAATGAAAGTAAGGTGCTATATGACATGCAATGAAAATGGTTTCTTATCATGGTCAAAGGGATGCTTGCCTGGATCAACAAAGTCTTCGGGGTCTTAAAAGTCTTCGGGTCCAAATCCCTCGTCAATACCGCAATCTATTGTCACGAATAAAAGCGATAAAAATAAGCATCACACAAAAACAGGGCACACAAAGCTAATAGAAAAATGCTACCCTACTTTAACAAATCCTAACAACTATACCAAAAATATTGCTTAATATTTTGTTATGAAAAACATTTTTGAATATTATTTAACAGAGGCAAAAAGGGTGCCAAAATAGGTTTTAAATTAAAATAGTGCATAAAAGAATTTCAAAAATTTATACAAAAGGCACTATTAAATTCTATGGAATATCCTGAAATTTTAGGTGGAAAAATTATGGTCATTGGATAAATATTAAACTCTCTGGAATTTTTGGAAATCAGGGAGAAAAAGAAAAAGAAAAGGGCACTATGCCCTGGGCCAGAGGCACCCGGCTGCTGGGCTAGCCCAGGACAACTAGGCTAGGCGTGCTAGTGCCCTCGCGTGTGTCAAGATTCAAACCTGATGTGAGGGGCCTAGTGGCCAGTGAGAGAGAGAGAGCGTAGGAGGGGAGAGGTGAGAGGCCGATTGGTGGGACCCCCCTGTCAGATCCTTTTCCCACCTTGGGATAGGAAGGGGAAGAGCTCACCGGTGGCAGCACAGGACACGGCGATGGCAGGAGAGAGCGGGAATGGGCTCGGGGCTGAGCCGCCGGTCCCCTGGAGGTGGAGGGGCACCAGAGGTGGCCGGAGTCGCCGGCGGTGAGAAGACCGCGGTGGAGAAGCTTTAGGAGGGGGTCACCGGGACCGACTCGAGCTGCAAAGAGGATGGGGACGAGGGGGATTCGCATTAGCGTGGCGAGGGAGGAATAGCTAAAGAAGAAGGAGGGTCGGAGGAGGTTGCTACCAGGAAATCGACAGTGGCGATGCTGCGGTGACCTCTGGTCGATCCCGAGTGCTCGAGCACGTGGAGGTCGAGCTAGGCCTCTGGAGGGTGAGTGGGAGGATGAGGAGGGGTCCGGAGAGGAGAGCGGGGCTCGAGGAGGCCCTTTTTATAGGGGAGCGGGGCTCACCGTGGACTGAGCTCATGGGCAGCCGCTGAAGAGGCTCTGGTGGCCACGGGAGGGGCCCGGGGCCTATGTGCGATGGTCATAGGGGAGGAGCAGGAGGTTGGCAAGCGAGAGGAGGAGCGAGGCGAGCTCACAGAGGGTCCCGCAGCTCGGGCAGGGAGTGGCAGAAGCGGGCGGCTTCGGGCACGCGTGGAGAGGGGAGGAGGAGAGAGAAGGGAGAGGATGCCGACCGCCTGCCGTGCTACAGACGTCGAGGCCGACCAGGGGGACAAGCTCCCTCATCCCAAGGCGGTCGGGGGGCCTCGGGATGCTCCTGCTATAGTGCGGTGGCACACTGTAGTGCGCTCCAGAGCGCCCAAATGACCGGCATGGTTGTTGCCCACGCGCTCTGGGGTGTCCTAGTTTGTCTAGTATCCCCTGGGGGTTCCTTGGATGCTCCGAGGGGAGAGAAGAGGGGTTGAAGTAGGAGGATAAGGTAAAAATGGTCCTGCCAGGGCTGCCTAGGGTTAAAAATGGGAGTTTTATCCCATTTCCCTGTGGCTTATGGTCCTGAGATTTTTACTGGAGGTGAAAGAGGTAAGTGATTAACTGTGGTAAAAATTTGGGGGCAAGGGAAATAGTAAAAATGGTGAAAAGTGTAGTTTCTAGAATTGACCAGAAGGTGTTTGGTGGGAATTAGGGCAAGCAGTTGGACTTTTCTTGACATGAGATTTGACAAGATCAAATGGTGGTTGAAGATAGGCCTGATAACCAAGTTTGAGATGGTTTGAAGAAAGTTCACAATGTGAGTTTGTGGAAACCTCGAAATCAACAGATTCTGGTTCTTGTAGATCTAGTCATGCTAATATATTACCCTTGATGCACGACTTAGTGTAGCATCATTATTTGGCGATTAGAGCATGTCCAAAAAGTTTGGGATCAAGGGGAGAAACTTCACAATGTAAAGTTGCTCAAATATGAATCTGGTCAGGGAGGGTTTTGGGATGGTTTGATGAACCAAAATTACATGGGTTGGGATGAAACTTTGCAAGATCATCACCTATGATAGTGTTGACTTGCTAGAGTTTTCCAGGAATTTATTGATAATATTTCTTATAGAAATATTCCAAAATCTTGATTTGGATAGAAAGGGTTTTGAGGGGTTTTGCCCATGATTTGAACATGACCATGTGTTGAAACTCATATATATGGCAAATATATGTCCACTGAGTCTCCCTAAATTTTCTCAAATATTTTGAAAGCATTTAAATAATTTTCCTTATGAAAAGCCACCTCTGGTCTTAAGAAAAATCCTTTAAATAAAACATAAAAATAATATTTAAAATTAATATTTGGTGGTTTTGGGAAGTCATAAATATAGTACGTTTGAAATGAATCCTTTGGGGAAGAAGGATCCATCCAATTTTAGGACTTGCAATGCAAACCTCTACTCGGGGGTTTCTGAAAACCTAATTTGAATAAATCATTTTTGATCAAAACAAAATTGGATAAAAAATAGTTTTGCTCACTATTCACATGGCATGATCATTGGGCAAGAGGTTTTGGTCAAGGAAGATGAGTATGAAGAGGCATAGAATCCAAGAGTGCCATACACAACAATCAACAAGCAAGCAAGCAACAATTCAAACAAGCACAAGCATTGAAAAAGTTTAATTTAGCTCCGAATTTTATAAATCTGAACATAACAAGGTGATACAAACACAGGGTGTGACAGACCTACCCCCTTACAAGAATCTCGTCCCCAAGATTCCTAGGCCAAGCGCTAAAAAGATAAGGGAACTCAGATCTAAGATAGTCTTCATGCTCCCAGATTGCTTCAGCTTCAGTGTGGTTGCTCCATTGGACCTTGAAGCATGTGATGGTGTGGCTTCGGCTGCAATGCTCGGCTTCATCCAGAATGGGAACTAGCCTCTCACGATAAGTGAGGTCTGGCTGAAGATCGATGGCTTGATGGTCGATGTCCTTGTAGAGGTCGGGGCGGTTGGGAACTTGGAGACACTTCCGGAGTTGTGACACATGAAAGACGTTGTGCACATCCGATAGCTTGGGACGTAGCTCTAGCTGATAGGAAACTTCTCCTCGCCTTTTGGTGATCTTGAAGGGGCCGATGAACCTTGCTGCGAGTTTCCCTTTGACATGGAATCGCTTGGTTCGCTTGAGAGGCGTGATATGGAGGTAAAGATGGTTTCCAACACGGAAGCTCATGTCCCGGCGGTGAGAGTCGGCATAGCTCTTTTGTCTTGTCTTGGCGGTCTCAAGGCGCTCTCGGACAAGTTGAACTTACTCTTCTGCCTCGCGGAGGATATCTGGTCTAAAGACTAACCCTTCTCCGGTCTCTGACCAGTTGAGAGCAATACGACACTTGCTCCCATACAGCACCTTAATTGGTGCCATTTGAATACTCAACTCATAGCTGTTGTTGTAGGAGAACTCGGCAAACGGTAGGCAATCTTCCCACTTGGCTCCATATGCCAAAACACATGTGCGGAGCATATCTTCGCGTATCTGATTTACTCGTTCTGTTTGCCCACCGGTATGGGTGTGAAAAGCAGTGCTGAAGGAGAGCTTAGTTCCCATAGCTACTTGGAATCTATTCCAGAACCTTGAGGTGAAGTGGGTGCCTCGGTCCAATAGGATCTCCTTACGAACCCTGTGGAGGCTCACAATCCAGTTGATGTAGAGGTTGGCCAATTGGTTCCCATTGTAGGTTGTCTTGACGGGAATGAAGTGGGCTAGTTTGGTTAGGTGGTCAACATGACCGAAATAGAGTCATGCCCTTTGCTTGACCTTGGTAATCTGGTGATGAAATCCATCCTGACTTTGTCCCACTTCCATTCAAGCATTTTGAGAGGTTGCAATAGCCCGGCGGGTCGCTGGTGCTCAGCCTTGACTCTATGGCATATGTCACACTTAGCAACGAACATGCCTATCTCCCGTTTCATGCCATGCCACCAGAATCTTGCCTTGAGGTCTTGGTACATCTTGGTTCCTCCAGGATGGATGGATTATGGAGAGTCATGAGCTTCTTGCAAGATCAAGTTCTTGAGCTCCTCCTTGTTGGGTATGCAGATGCGATTACCGAACCATACAACTCATTCTTCATCCACTGAGAATCTTGGGGCTTTGTCTGCCTTGATCTTCCTCATGATGCCTTGAATGCTCTCGTGTCCCTTCTGGGCTTCCTTAATATCACCCATCAAGTTAGGCTTGGCTTTGAGGTTGGCGAGGAACCCGCGTGCAACCAGTTCCAAGCTGAAGCTTTCCAGCTCTTCATACAATGCGGGTAGCCTTTCCTTAATCATGGCTTTCAAGTAACAAGCCTTTCTTCTTAAGACATCTGCTACCACATTGGCCTTTCCGGGGTGGTATTGAATAGTGAGGTCGTAATCCTTGATCAACTCTAACCATCTTCGCTGCCTCATGTTCAATTCCCTCTGAGTGAAAATATACTTCAAACTCTTGTGGTCTGTGTATATCTCACATCGCTTCCCCAGAAGGTAGTGTCGCCATGTCTTGAAGGCATGAACTACGGCTGCCAACTCGAGATCATGAGTAGCGTAATTCTCTTCATGAAGTTGTAGCTACCTGGATATATATGCTACAACTCTGCCTTCTTGCATCAGAACGCCTCCAAGCCCGGTTCTCGATGTATCACAATATATTACAAACTCCTTCTGAATATTGGGGGTGGCCAAGAATGGGGTTGTGGTCAATATCTTCTTGAGCTCCTGGAAAATTTCCTTGCATTTAGCAGTCCATTCGAACTTCTTATCCTTCTTAAAAAGCTGGGTCATGGGTCGGGCAATGCTTGAGAACCCTTCCATGAACTTGCGGTAATATCCCGCGAGTCTGAGGAAGCTCCTGACTTCCTTCACGATGGTTGGGGTTTGCCATTCAGTCACGGCTTCAATCTTGGCAGGATCCACTGATAATCCTTCTGCAGTCAGCACATGACCCAAGAATCCAACTTCATGCAACCCGAATTCACACTTGCTGAACTTGGCATAAAGTTGGTGCTCTCGAAGCTTCTCTAGGACCAATCTCAAGTGTTCCTGATGTTATTCTTAAGACTTGGAGAAGAAGAGTATGTCATCAATGAAGATGACAACGAACTTGTCCAAGTACTCCATGAAGACTTTATTCATGAGGTACATGAAGTAGGCAGGGGCATTGGTTAACCCGAATGACATGGCCGTGTATTCATACAGGCCATACAGGGTTACAAATGACGTCTTTAGAATGTCTTGGGGTCTGATCTTCAGCTGATAGTACCCTGACCTGAGATTGATCTTGGAAAACACCTTGGCTCCATTCAACTGATTGAATAGGTCTTCAATCTTGGGGAGTGGGTACTTGTTCTTTATTGTGACTTCATTGAGAGAATGGTAATCGACACAGAGATGGATAGTTCTGTCCCTCTTTGACACAAATAGAACAGGTGGTCCCCAAGGAGAGGCACTAGGGTTAATGAATCCTTTTCTGGGCTGCTCTACCAGTTGCTTCTACAATTCAGCCAACTCTTTGGATCCCATCCTATAGGCCTTCTTATAGATGGGCCTTGATCCGAGCATAAGCTCAATGATGAACTCAATGTTACGGTCAGGAGGCATTCCGGGCAGCTTATCAGGAAACACATGCGGGTATTCACAAACCACTGGCACTTGATCCAAATCAATTCCCGATAGGCAATTAGCCTGAGGGGCTTGAGTGGAGGTAACGTTGGGAATATACTTGACTTCCACTTTTTGGCTATTGGTCATGGTGACAATCCTGTTGGCATAGTCTAACAAGCCTTGGTGCTTGGTCAACTAATCCATGCCTAGGATCACATCCAAGCCTTCTGACTTCAGGATGATAAGGTCTGCTAGGAAATCTACCTCGTTGATGTTAATCTCAACCCCCTTACAGCCTATCCCAGACTTCATCACTGATCCCGGGGTTTGTATCAACATACGGCTACCCAGGGGCGTAGGCTTCATGCCACTCTCTAGTGCAAACTTTTGGGTGACAAAAGAATGCGAGGCTCCACAATCAAACAATATTGTTGCTGGGGTTGAGTTGAGGAGGAACGTACCCAGTATGACGTCCGGGTCTTCCTGGGCTTCCTCTGTAGTGACGTGATTCACGTGACCCTTGCCATTGTTGGGCTGGTTGCGGGGAGTGGGGTTCCTTGGGGGTATTCCACGGCCTTAACCAGGTTTGGCGCATTGGGGCACGGTGCATCTGGCTTCTTGTTGCGACACAACCTAGAGATGTGTCCTGTCTGACCACATCCATAGCAAGCAACTTGTCCAGGGTTGTTGTTGTAGTTCCTGCCTCCATTGTTGTTATTGGGGTTGTTGTAAGCTGGCCTGGGATTGGCATACTGCTGAGGCTAGTAGCTCGGACGAGGCGCAGGAGGTCTAGCATGCTATGGCTGATAGGTTGGCTTGGCTGGAGCCGGCTGCCAGGGGTGAGGCTTCTGGTTGCTGGAGCTCTCCTTGCTGATCATCTTGTGCTTGTGAGTGTCTTTTATGACACGATGCTTGTCTTCCGACATGAGGGCCTTGTTCACCAGGGCGAAGAAGGTATGACAGTCACAGACGATGAGCTGATACTGCAGGGTCTGTTGAAGTCCTTCCATGAAGCGTTCCTTCTTGGCAGCCTCCGTGCTGACATCTTTAGGTGCATTCCTTGACAACAGGTTGAACTTCTGCAGGTACTCCTTGATAGAGCCACTTCCTTGCTTCAGCGCTCGGAATTCTCTCTTCTTGATAGCCATGATCCCAGAAGGAATGTGCGCGGTGCGGAATCCTTCCTTGAAGTCATTCCAATTGATCACACGCTCACCTTGCATGACCTTGAACCCATCCCACCAAGCTCAGGCGGTACGTCCAAGGCACTGAGAGGCATACAACACCTAGTCATGGTCCTTATTGCAATTAACCAGTCCAAGGAGGTCCTCGATGGTGCGGATCCAGTCGTTGACATCCAAAGGTTCAGCAGTCTCAGTGAAGGTTGGGGGCGAATTCCTCATGAACTCAGAAAGTGTGGAGCAGCCATTGTCGTTCCTTCCTTGCTACTAGTTGTTCACAAGGGCCTGAGCCATTTGCTGAATAGCAGCATTGTTGGCTTGGCGTTCCTCGCGGAGAACTTCGAGAAACTGAGCTATGGTCATGTTCTATGGTGGAGGTGGTGGCGGGGGAATGTCGCCTTGTGGCTGCTCCTGGTGTCCTCCAGCATGAGCAGTCCCGCCAGTCCCCTGTTGCTGGCTCGAGTTGCCGACTTCAGGGTTCGCAAAGGAGCTGTTGCGGGTAGCAGTCATCATCCTGTTTGGAACAGCCAAGTCAAAGAACTGGGACAAACGAGAGGAAAAGCAACAATGGAAAAGAGCGCCTAAGGGGGTCGGTTGAGTGCAAGTGTGGTAAGACAAAGGTCGAAAGACCAACATATATTAAGATAGACGATGGAGTCGCTTACATGTTGCCTAAGGCAAAAGCGCGACTTGCATCGGAACACAAACAACAAAACAAACAACAAGCACACATGGTTTCATATGAACCATTATGTGGACTCGACTTCGCATGAGGGATACATGACTGATCCTACCCTAGGGGTTCTTGGACTCTGGTGGTGGAGTGCTCGGTCTCGTAGTCACGCTCCTCTGGGTCTTCTTCCTATTTATCATCTGAACGGGCATCATTCCTGGTCGAAGGGGTCGAGGAACGAGGAGGTCCATCCCGACAATGCTTTGCTGGCGGGTTGGTGAAGAGCTCACGGTACTCCTTCGCACTCATGTGATGACTACGTGTGGGTGCATCTCTAGCTGGGGGTACTCTTCCCCTGTAAGCGACAGCTTGTTGTCCCTTGGGGGCTCCATCCTTCTTGATCTTCTCTGTCTTTTTCTTGGCTTGTCGAAGTAGCTCTCGGGTGCGGTGAAGTTCCTCACGGAGCTTCACAGACTCCTTATTCAAGTGGTGAACCAGACTATCGGCGGAGAGGCTGAAGTAGGTCTGGAACCTAAGTGGTGTGCCATCCTCCTTGGATGGAATCAGCGCCCAACTCTCGCTAAGATCATCCTTCCTGAAGGAAAGGTAGCGAGTAGCTGGCTCATCAGCCATCTCTGGAATGATGTCTCACAGGTGTAGCAGTGCCTTGCGTGTAGCTGACTCGACTGCGAGTATCATGGTCTCCATCAGTGGTCCTTCAAAGAAACAACTGGTCGGGGAGTCGTTTGCCTTCACGACCACATTGACATGGTACTCCCTCCTGACGACATCGACCCAATGCTCCTGGTAGAGGAAAACGGCTGGTTGGAGAAACTGGCACTTCTCCAGGCTATCCCCAAGGAGTAAGGGAAAGCCGGATGTCAGGAAGGATTTGGGTATGATGGCCATCTACAAAGTTTTAAAGGAAGGAGAGTCAGCAAAGTGTTGTGTGAAGAATAGGAGAGGTAAATAGTACAAAATTCCTAAGTATATGTGCTAGGTGTAGTTTTTGAAAGAGGTTTCATCCTAACTAGTGTCCCTGCTAACTAAGGGCTTCCTACAGTCAGGATGGCTCTGATACCAGCTCTGTGGGGACCCCGACTCATAAGTCGTGATCACCGAATGCACGTGTACAGTGATCCCAGAGATCAATGCTCACTAAACACACAGAAGCTGAATAAAAAGAGTCTTACATCCTGATTTAGCGTCTTACACAAATAAAGACCATGAAGGTATAGTCTTACATAGATAGGGCCACAAGGGCCAAACACTTAAATAGAACAAGCAGTGGAAATCTTGATCGAAAGTGTGAACCCATGCCATCTGACTTAAACCTACAGGCATTCTGATTGGGAAGCGTCCTAGTTCGCATGTTCATCACCAATGAACTCTTCAACGTACTTATGTTCTTCCATGCCTGGCCAATTAAATAAGAAGTAGCAAGCCAATGAGTACTTTTAATGTACTCGCAAGAAACCCAAGTTCTGGAGCAAGCAATAATAATGCATGATATAGCACTAAGTAGGTAACTTGCAGAAAGCCAATTTTGAATGCAATGACATGATCAAGTAACTAGGTAAGCATCCGGCAACAGTTGGCAGATATCCATATGAACAAGTTACATATATCATCATAAGCAAGGGTTGAACACCCCATGTTGATTCATTATGCTAAGTCATCGGACCTAGTCAATTGTCATGCTAAGTCGGACTTAGCTCAAGTACCATCCTTGTCACCAACACACGCACACACACCAGTTGTGAAAACATTTGGACATAGCACAAGAGTGGTCATCCAACTGTGCTTGACCGTGGACACGGCTATTCGAATAGTTTTACACCCTACAGAGGTTGCACACTTTACCCACAAGATTAGGGGTACTTCCATGTCAACCACGACTCGCGGTACATCACATACCCGAGGTAAGCACCCGAACTATGCCTTTCCCCTGGCGGTACTAAACAAAGAGTCCACTCGATTGGTACCCATCCCACATGATGTACATCACTCGTAACATCCATGCGGGGACCAACGGTGTGCCCGGTGCCTATGAAGACAGCGCATGATCGTCCATACCGGCACGACCCCGTATCGAGAGTGACCACGTCATTCCCGCCACTAGTAATGCGGGCTCCCTGCCAGTACCCACCAAAGTAATCAATAGAGCCCCGTCCCATAAGGGGTATCGTGGTCGTACATGTAAGGTTGGAATAACGGTCGGAAATTACACCAATCCGTTTTCGAAAGCCACACACACTCACTTGCTCCGGTACACCACTTCTTTCTCAAGTGGTCACCCAACTCGTCAACATCTCCCTCGGGCATTAGTGGCACCTAATGGGGTTTTTGAAAAGTGTTTGAAATCATTTCTTCCTTTCCGTAAATATGCATAAATCCCAACCCACTTGCGTAGCATCTATAAGAATCCTATCTACACCCACCCGCATAACCCTCATAAGGTGGTAGGGTCATGCACAATGCAAGTGTCAATGGTAAAAGTGTCGAAAGCAACCCACCAGAGCATTCACTACTCCACATGATCAAGTATAATGAAAGTAAGGTGCTATATGACATGCAATGAAAATGGTTTCTTATCATGGTCAAAGGGCTGCTTGCCTGGCTCAACAAAGTCTTTGGGTCCAACTCCGTCGTCAATAGCACAATCTATCGTCGCGAATAAAAGCGATAAAAGTAAGCATCACACAAAAACAGGGCACACAAAGCTAATAGAAAAATGCTACCCTACTCTGACAAATCGTAACAACTATACCAAAAATATTTGTTTAATATTTTGTTATGAAAAACATTTTTGAATATTATTTAACAGTGGCAAAAAGGGTGCCAAAATAGGTTTTAAATGAAAACAGTCCATAAAAGATTTTCAAAAATTTATACAAAAGGCACTATTATATTCTATGGAATATCCTAAATTTTAGGTGGAAAAATTATGGTCATTGGATAAATATTAAACTCTGTGGGGTTTTTGGAAATAAGGGATAAAAAGAAAAAGAAAAGGGCACTGTGATTTGGGCCTGAGGCACCCAGCTGCTGGGTCGGTCCAGGCCAACCAGGCCAGGCGCGCTGGTGCCCTCGCGCGCGTCAAGATTCAAACCTGACGTTTGGTGCCCAGTGGCTAGTGAGAGAGAGAGAGCAGGAGGGGAGAGGTGAGAGGCCAACAGGTGGGACCCCCCTGTCAGATCCTTCCCCCACCTCGGGACAGGAAGGGGAAGAGCTCACCGGTGGCAGCGCGGCACACGGCAGTGGCAGGAGAGAGCGGGGATGGGCTCGGGGCTGAGCTGCCAGTCCCCCGGAGGTGGAGGGGGCACCGGAGGTGTTCGGAGTCGTCGGTGGTGAGAAGGCCACGGTGGAGAAGCTTCGGGAGGGGCTCGCCGCGACTGACTCGAGCTGTAAAGAGGACGGGGATAAGGGGGATTCGCATCAGCATTGCAAGGGAGGAATAGCTGAAGAAGAAGGAGGGCCGGAGGAGTTTGCTACCAGGAGATCGACGATGGCGACGCCATGGTGATCTCCGGTCGAACCCGAGTGCTCGAGCATGGGGAGGTCGAGCTGGGCCTCCAGAGGGTGAGTGGGAGGATGAGGAGGGGTCCACAGAGGAGAGCGGGGCTTAGGGAGGCCCTTTTTATAGGGGGCAGGGCTCGGCGTGGACTGAGCTCACGAACGGCCATCGGAGAGGCTCTAGTGGCCACGGGAGGGGCCCAGGGCCTGTGTGCGGTGCTCGTGGGGGAGGAGCAGGAGGCTGGGAAGCGAGAGGGGGAGCGAGGCGAGCTCAGGGAGGGTCCCACAACTTGGGCGGGGAGTTGCCGAAGCGGGTGGCGACGGGCACGTGCGGAGGGGGAGGAGGAGAGAGGAGGGAGAGGGGGGCGACCGCCTGCCTGGCTGCGGATGTCGAGGCCTACATGGGGGGACAAGCTCCCTCATCCCAAGGCGGTCGGGGGGCCTCGGGATGCTCCTACTACAGTGCGGTGGCGCACTGTAGCGCGCTCCAGAGCGCCCAAATGACCGGCATGGCCGTTGCTCTCGCATTCTCGGGTGTCCTAGTTTGTCTAGTATCCCCTGGGGGTTCCTTGGATGCTCCGAGGGGAGAGAAGAGGGGTTGAAGTAGGAGGGTAAGGTAAAAATGGTCCTGCCAGGGCTACCCAGGGGTAAAAATGGGAGTTTTATCCCATTTCCCAGTGGCTTATGGTCCTGAGATTTTTACCAGAGGTGAAAGAGGTAAGTGATTAACTGTGCTAAAAATTTGGGGGCAAGGGAAATAGTAAAAATGGTGAAAAGTGTAGTTTCTAGAATTGACCAGAAGGTGTTTGGTGGGAATTAGGGCCAGCAAATGGACTTTGCTTGCCATGAGATTTGACAAGATCAAATGGTGATTGAAATAGGCCTGATAACCAAGTTTGAGATGGTTTGAAGAAAGTTCACAATGTGACTTTGTAGAAACCTAGAAATCAACAGATTCTGGTTCTTGTAGATCTAGTCATGCTAAGCTATTACCCTTGATGCTACACCTAGTGAAGCATCATTATTTGGTGATTAGAGCATGTCCACAAAGTTTGGGATCAAGGCGAGAAACTTCACAATGTAAAGTTGCTCAAATATGAATCTGAACAGGGAGGGTTTTGGGATGGTTTGATGAACCAAAATTACTTGGATTGGGATGAAACTTTGCAAGATCATCACCTATGATAGTGTTGACTTGCTGGAATTTTATTGCAATTTATTGAGAATATTTCTTATGGAAATATTCCAAAAGCTTGATTTGGACAAAAAGGGTTTAGAGGGGTTTTGCCGATGATTTGAACATGACCATGTGTTGAAACTCATATATATGGAAAATATATGTCCACTGAGTCTCCCTAAATTTTCTCAAATATTTTGAAAGAATTTAAATAATTTTTCCTTATGAAAAGCCACCTCTGGTCTTAAGGAAAAGCCTTTAAATAAAACATAAAAATAATCTTCAAAATTAATATTTGGTGGTTTTGGGAAGTCATAAATATAGTAGGTTTGAAATGATGACTTTGGGGAAGAAGGATCCACCCAATTTGAGGACTTGCAGTTCAAACCTCAACTCAGGAGTTTCTGAAAACCTAATTTGAATAAATCATTTTTGGTCAAAACAAAATTGGATAAAAATAGTTTTGTTCACTATTCACATGGCATGATCATTGGGTAAGAGGTTTGGGTCAAGGAAGATGAGTATGAAGAGGGATAGAATCCAAGAGTGCCATACACAACAATCAACAAGCAAGCAAGAAACAATTCAAACAAGCAGAAGGACTGAAAAAGTTTTAATTGGCTCCAAATTTTATAAATACAAACATAACAAGGTGATACAAACACAGGGTATAACAGGGGCCCTAGGCTTACAAGAGTCCGGGTCGGGTTACATCTGGTAACCAACCTCATCTCTAAATTGCCTTGCCTTATCGGGAAAGTCATCACCGGCCGCTTACGCCTCCGGGTCATATGTTGTCTTCTGGCTCTAGGCCTCTGCCCATCCCATCTGATAACGGCCAATGGGGTCATCTTAGACTACCGGCCTGCCTAAGGCCTTACTGTCTAAGCCGGCAACATCCTAACCCGGCCCCTCTTGGGCAGGTCTCTCCATGGGGTTATATCCCCAACAGAGGGAGTGGTGCATAGTAGAAGGTTCAATCTTGTGATGTCCTCACCTCATGATGGAAGGCGTAATGACCATGTATTCGTATTGTTTCTACTAAGGATGAAACGATATGGTCTAAACATATTCTTTTGCCTTACCTTGTATACATTATTTCATCTTGCTTAAAGTTTTACTCCGTTTGTCATCAACTTAATACCATGGCTGCATGATGGACAACGGTCGTTTGGTGGAGTAATAGTGGTAGTGCATGCAGGAGTTGGTGTGGGGACCCTGACTCATAAGTTGTGATCACCGAATGTACGTCCATAGTGATCCCAGAGATCAATGCTCACTGAACACACAGAAACTGAATAACAAGAGTCTTATATCCTTTACGTACCATTTTGCTCGAATATGGACTTTATGGCCAAGTCTTCATATGTTTGCATCAGAAATCTTCAACGATAGTGTGAACCCATGCCATCTGCCTTAACCCTACAAGTATTCTGACTGGGAAGCAGCCTAGCTCGCATGTTCATCACCAAGGATAATCTCCATCATAACCTGGTGTTTCATGCCTGGCCAATAAAATAACTAGTGGTAAGCCAATCAGTACTTCAAATGTACTCGCAAACAACCCATTTTTGGAACAAGGTACACCAATGCATGATATAGCACTAACTAGGTAAGTTTGCAGAAAGCTAATTTCGAGTGCAATGACATGATCAATTAACTTCTAAAAGAATGCATCAACATGTTGCAGATATCCATATGAACAAGTTACATATATCAATATAAGCAGGGGTGAACATCTCATGTTCAATCGTCATGCCAAGTCATCTGACTTAGCTCATGTACCATCTTTCTCCCACACACACGCACACCAAGTTTGTGAAAACATTGGACGTAGTTTAAGCACCACCACCCAACTGTCCTTGACCGTGGACAGGGCTATTCGAATAGTTTTACACTCTGTGGAGGTTGCACACTTTACCCACAAGACTTGGGGAACTTATGTGTCCTCCATGACTCGCGGTATATTACGTACCCGAGGTAAGCACCCGAGCAATGCCCTTCCCTTGGCGACAGTAAACAAAGAGTCCACTCATTGGTCCGTGTCTTCATGACGTAAAAAATACAAGCATCACTCAACATAGTAACATCCATGAATGAACACAATGGTGTGCCCGGTGCTTGTAAACACATTACATGGTCGCCCTACCAGGCACGACCTCGTATCAAGAGTGACCACGTCACTCTCGCCACTAGAAATGTGGGATCTCTTCTAGCATCAACCAAAGTAATCAACAAAGCCCCTTCACATATAGGGGTGGAGTGGTCGTACATCTAAGGTTGGGACGGTTGACAAATCTTAAATCTCTCTGTTTTCGAGAACACACACACACAAAACTTGGTGCGGTACACCACTACTCAAGTGGTTACATAGCTCAACACCGTCTCCCGCGGTCATTAGTGGCACCTGACGGGGTTTTCGAAAAGTCTTTGAAATCATTTTCTTTCCGACACCATGCATATTACCGGCCCACTTGCATAGCAACTACTTAGCACCCTAACTAATTCCCACCCACACAACCCTCATAGGAAGATAGGGTCATGCTCAGTGCAAGTATCAACTGGTAAATGTATCGGAGACAACCCATGAAGGTGGTCACCAGAACCTCATGATCAACCTATCGAGAAAAGAGTGCTATACGCCTTGCAATAAAACTGGTTTCTTAGACATGGTCAAAGAGCTACTTGCCTAGCTTAGCAAAGTCTTTGAGGTCTTCACAAGCTTCTAGTCCACTCCGAGCACTTCGTCTACTTCATCAACTACCATCGGAAAAACCATAATAAGCAACACCACAAGCAGAAAATAAAGTGCTCGATAAATAAGGGTTTTATTTTTATTGGACATCCCTGGTCATAAGAAAAATACCTAAAGTGGCTCTATTGGAGCTGGATCAATGAGGCTTTTGTATGGTGGAAATGGAGGATATGATGTTCATATAAGAAGTACACATGAAGGTTTTTATAGAAATGAGTTGAGGCACCCAATAAATAGGGCATGATATTTAGAAAAAAATAGGAAGTGGTCTCACTGGTTTTGGACTTGGGATGGTTTTCCTATGAATTTACTAAGATGAATTAAATGGAAAAAGGGGACTCTTTATTAGATCCAATAGAAACATGGACATGGAAAAATGTTGAACATAACTAGATAATTAGAGCAACAGTTTTGGAGTCCCTAGAAATTCGAATAATCAAGTTTGGATTAGCAATGGACGCTCTGGGGATTTTTATCAAAGTGCGCTATTTCTAGCTCAGATTTGAATTTGCATTGGAACAATGCAGAAAAGGGTGATGAAAATTTGTCAGAGTTGCACCATTAGTTAGGTTGAATTTCTAGAAGAATATAGGAGTTGGAATGATGTCATTTGAAAAATTATTTGTTCACTTATGAACTAGCGAGGTTACCCGTGCATTTGCGCCGCTAGATTTTTATTCTTGAGTTTAGTATTTTAAAGATATACAATAATATTTATATATTCATAATAGATTGTAGTAAAAAAGTAAATTCATTTGTAATGTGTGATAAAAGAATAATAATGTTATTTTTATGTAATAGAAATCTAGAGTTTAGATATGATTCATGAAAAGAAAACTCCTTTTAAATTCGAACATATGATCTGGTTCTGGTGTATGTAGATTTCATATATAGTGTTATGTAAGTCATTTCGGATAATGACTTGGTTCTGGTGTACCTTCAAGTTTGATCATAAGTTTCTATATGAGTGCACTAATATAAAGTTGTGAACACCTTATGTAGATAATACTATACAATGTTTACATAAAACCACACAATACATTTTTACATAAATCCTTAAATTTTATTACACATAGTCTTCATAACCTCTGATGGTATGGTTCATCCTGGATTGGTAGTGGGAGACTAAAGGTTGAACTTCTTATGAAACTAGTTTTAAAATTTATCCTACAGATTTCTTAACCAAGACGAGATTCTTTTCTCTTGCTCCATTCATCTTCTCTCGCAACACTATTATGAACACCTTACATTGTGTCATCATCTAAAATCTTCTACACACCATCCACCCCTTCTAACTTGGTGTATTTCTCAATTGTTCCATATTCTCTCAAAAATTTCTGAATTATTCACTAACTATCAATCACTCTAGAATGTATTTTCAGAGTGCATCCGTGTTATTTGTCTCAAGTTCTAATATTTAGCAGATTGAAATGAATTATTTTAATATTACAACTGATTTGTGCTTCCAACCTTTATCCATGATAATGAGATGCGCTTGCACACATATCAACCATCAATTTTTTGTCTAGTGTCATTCACGCCCTGTATGCTGGTACATACATCTATTTCCAAATAAAGCTTATTGTAATAGCTATTGAGTCGCTGATTGGACATGGTACGAAAATCACATTACTAACCTTTTTTTGTTATTTCGAAACTCATACATAAAATATAGTTAAATCTTCGATGGTCAGACGTTGTGGCTTATTTTTTATATTTTCAATATCTTCATATTCTTATGGGACTGTCTATCTTATTCTAAATCCCCATGCCAACTGACCATCGATATAAAACCTATCTTTATATACTGCTGAAACACTTTTGTCCACTTGTTCATGTGAAATATTGTTCTTTGTTACTGCTTCTATATTGTTTTAAAGTAACACACAACTCCGATAAAAAAAGTCACCCACAATTTGTATGCATTGATCGCAGTGCCGGAGCCAGGATTTTCTACATGGGTATGATGGTGATTTTCCTTTCTTTTTTGCTTCATGACAATGTAAGAAATAAAAAAGTTCATAAAATCGATGTTGATTTTGAACTTAGTTTTCAACGTCGACAGATAGCTATGTCGGTGTTGATGTCAAACTTATCTTCACGCCTTTGAAGCAACTTTGGTCCACAAACGCTTTAAATCACAATCGTTGTTCTTCATTTTTCACATCTATACAAAAAAATAGCATGTTACATAGTGATGGTGGCATGGTAGCAGTCTTACAGATTCGAATGTTCATAATTCAGAAATTAAGATGCTTGAAATTCACCTTGTTTTTCTTGAACTTCTTCGCAAATTTTATTGCCAGCCAATGCAAACCGAACTCAAAATTTACTAGATGCTACAATAGATTAATCAAAGCAAAATTAGGGAATGAAGATAACCCTCTGTTGTTAGCTAACAATTCAGAGATATCAACAATAAACACCCACCGACTCGCAAAAATCAACTTGACAATGGGAGAACTGCCCACGCCGTCGTCGATGCCGACTTTCCTGCTAGATGGCAGATGTGTGTGAACCGCTGGAGCCTGCAAGGGAAGCCGCGAATAGGCGCAAATGAGATTGATTGTCGGCGGCTTGCGATGGCTGATGCGGGCATGCGGACGCGGTGCGGCAATGTGCCCTAGTTCCTCGATGCAGTGCAGCAATGATTGAATCAGCAAAACCGTTGAGTCAAAAGCTCCTAGTCGAGTTGTCTCCTCGGCTTCGTCAAATCGAGCAACATTCTGCCTCAAAAGATACGGCCCAGTATCACTACCTAGGAATGTAGAACCCAATATAGGCCCAAGTGGGTTTGAATCGTTATTTTCTTCATTTCTCTTCTCCTGTGCGTACAACTACATTGTTATATAAACGCATATAGGAGCTTATATACTGAATTGTGTTTGCAAAAAAATTTGGGTATGCATTGCATACCCTTATATTAGCCTGGATCCGCCCCTGATTGACCGAATATGTTGCTTACAATATTTTCGCTGAAGCCTTCTCTCTAGGTCAGTTTCATCTTGTCCTCCATGCATTTTATTATTCTAATACATAATTTTAGATGTGTATAGTTTAACAACTTAACAAAAACTACATGTAGTAGTATGAGTATGTGTAATTTATTTGTACGCCTTACCTACCTAACAAAAAGTACATGTACTCTCCGGCCAAAAAACATGTACTATAAATTATATATAAAAAATATTTCCATTTAAAAATTATCCGTATATTTAAAAGACTTATATGCTAGTAGTATTTTGTCTCACATATCAAGGCTGATGTCATAACAAATATGCAATACAAACATGTTTTAACATGCATGCAGTAATATGGCGGATGATTTTTTGATGAACGAAAATGGACTAGCTTGAGTTTACCTTCGATTTGAATACACGTATACATGTCTATATGTCATTTTATGTGTAGTTTCAAATTCCTATGAGACAAAATAATAATAATTTTTGGCTGATGTCATCATGACATTGTCAGATGCAATGTTGTCTGCCGTTTTGTCTTACCGTGAGGTGTCGATAAGTCCCTTTTTATGCTGACATGTGTTCAAGGATGCTTGCATTCTATGCCAATGGTGAATGCGGCTCTGTTTTTCTAGTTGTAAATAGCTCAGCCAATAGAAACTTATGTTCAGCCATATACTATAACATGTATGTGTACGTATGCATAATGCGGGTATGGCTAATAATATTTCTTATAACTATTGCTTTACTACCTTTGTTATATCCGGACTCTTAGATGCTACACATCTTAGTTCGTTTAAGTTTTCTTTCGTGACGTGTAGTACTTGCCTAATCTGGCAGCAAACCAATCTGTTTTCTCTCACGTGTAGTACTTGTCCTCAGTTTATACGTCACCTGACATATAGAGGTTTTATGGAAATCATTGTGTTTTAGTTTTTCTTTTTGATGCGTCGTATTTGCTAATATTAATCGTTGATACATCTTAGTTTTTAGAGTGTCAAATCACCACCGTTTGTTTTCTATCATTTTAAGTATATAATAGATTTTGGAAGCCTTATGTTAAAAGAAAAAGGAAAAAGGTTATACCTAATAGGCAAAAATCCTGTGGGCCTCTTAGTGCCGACACAGAGCAGTCACAGGGCTGGGTCATCCGCTCACCCCGCACGCGCTCAGGGGCCATGTCATTGGCAGATTTCGGTAATACGTCTCCGTTTGCCAAAAACGATTTCCACCGAAACCATCTCCACTTAATGGTTGGGCCCGACAGTAGTGTCACTGACAAGAGGGGCCCACCTGGCGGGTTCATCTTCCTCCTTGCGCTCTCGTGCATGGCCGTGGAGAGGGAGTGAACCCGACGGTGATTGCCGGCGACTCCGGCCATCGTTCGAGCCGATCGACGTACCAACATGCTCAGGGGAATGAGGCGGTCCTCCCCGTGCTTCACACGACAGTCGGGGGCGCTAAGCTAGGAAAGGCATCGGATGCAGTGGAGACCGACGGCGGGCAATGACGAACTTGATGCTCCCGACACTGGAGGGACAATTAGATGCATGGGAGAGATCATCCACGGAGTGGTCGTTCTGTCGGCTCTGTTAGGGGGAGAGGAGGGGCTCGAGATAGCTCGAATTTAAGGGAAGTCCAGGGCGGCAATGTCGGCCATGGGAAGAGGAGCAGGCACGGGAGGACAAGGGAATAGCTCCAGGGGGTCTGAGGGAGATAGGGGGAAAAGGAGCCGAGAGGGGGCTCGGGGCAGGCCCTTGAGTAACCAGGCGCCGGAGCACCATGGGTTGCACCCAAGGCCACAACACCAGAGCTTCTAGGGAGTCACGGGGGCGCTCCGGGGCTTGTCTATGGCCTTCATGGACGTGGCCTTCATCCAGGAAAGAGGTGGGAGGAAGCCAGGGGAGGCAGGGGCTCGCGCGTGCGAGGTCACCCATTAGCGCTCACGGGCAGCCAGCGCGTGTGCGAGGGAAGCCACCAAAGTGAGAGAGAGGAGGAGTTCAGGGGCCTTCCTTTTGCAGGACGTCTAGGCCAATCGGCTAACGAGAGGGGGAAACCCGAGGTTGTCGGGGCCAGGCGTTGGCGGCGGCTACAGTGTAGCTGGGCACGGTAGCGTGCTCCAGAGCATGCATACTATGTGCCATGGCATGCAACACATGGTTTGGGCGTGCCCACCTTGTCCACTTGCTCTTGGGGGATGCAGAGATGCTCCTAGGATGCTTTGGTAGGGGAGGGATGGGGTATAAGCAAAAGGAGAGGTAAAAAGAGCTGGTAACCCCGTTGTCCAGAGAGGAATGTGAGGTTTTACGCCATCAATCATTGAGTTGTGGCCATGCAAGTTTTACTGGGAGTAGCTGGGGGTCAGGTAGAGATGTGCTAAAATCTACACTCAAGGAGATTGGTGAAAGGGGCCCAAACAACAAGTTTGGTAATTTAGTGCAAGGTGTTTGATGAGTGTTTGAGCTAGCTAAGATGATCTACATGACATGAGATTAACAGGGTTGAGAAATAGGACTAAACGAGCTTCATACAAAGTATTAAGCTCTTATAGATAAAGTGGCCAATGTAAAAGTTTCAAACCCTAGAAATGGGGAGGTATGGATTTGCCTAGATCAAGCTATGCAAATCCATTCTCCTTGATGCGCCAGTTGGTGTGGTGGCATCCTTTGGGGATTAGAACATGCCCAAAAATTTAGGACCAAATGGGGAAACTTGACAATGCAAAAATTCCCAATTCTTGAAATCAACAGAAATGGGTTTGATTAGGATTTGGATAAGTGGATCTGTTCTCCTTGATGCACCACTTAGTGTGGTGGCATCCTTTCGGGATTATAACATGCCCAAAAAGGTCTGGAATCAAATGGGGAAACTTGACAATGCAAAAATTCCCAGTTCTTGAAATCAACAGAAATGGATTTGACGGGATTTGGACAAGTGTAGATGTTCTTCTTGATGCACCACTTGGTGTGTATGCATTATTAGAGGATTAGAACATGTCCACAAAGTTTAATAAAAAAATAGAGGCAATTGGCAATGTAAAGTTCCTCAGTTTTGCATCTAGGTAGAGAGGGTTTTCGAATATTTTGGTGGATCAAAACAATGGGGATTGAGATGAAACTTTTCAATACCATCACATATGGCATATGTAACTTGCAAGAATTTTCTGGATTTATTTGAGAATATTTATTATAGAAATATTTCAAATACAGGAATTATGCAGAAATGGTTTTGAAGGGTTTTGTCCAATATTTTGAACATGACCATGTGTTGAAACTCTTATATATGGAATCTATATGTCCACTGAGTTTCCCTAAATTTTCTCAAATATTTTGAAAGCATAAAAATAAATTTTTCCCTATGAAACACCATTTCTGGCTATAAGGAAAAGCCTTTAAATAAAATAGGAAAATAGTCTTTAAAAATAATATTTGGTGGTTTTGGAAAGTCTTATATATAATAGGTTTAAATTATAGTTTTTTAAAGAATTGAAATGCCCTAATTTAAGGACCTGTAGTTCAAGCCTCATTTCAGGGTTTTCGAAATCCTAAATCTAATAAATGCTTTTTGGCCAAAATATTTTTGTATCAAAATATTTTTTGGTCCTATACACATGGCATGATCATTGGGCAAAGATTTGGATCAAGGAGGTGAATCTAGAGAGTAGGAGGAATTTTATGAATTAAAGCATTAGCAAGCAAACATGCAATGAGCAATCAAGTCAAGCATCTCAAGCACACACAAAAAAATTGTTGGCCCTAATTATTGGTTCATGTTAACTTAGTAACATGATGTAAAATACAAGGTGTGGCAGACCTACCCCCTTACAAGAATCGTGTCCCCGAGATTCCTAGGCTAGGTGTTAAAAAGATACGAAAATTCAAAAGTGAGGTAGTCTTCACGTTACCATGTGGCTTCTTCTTCGATGTGATTGCTCCATTGGATGTTGAAGTGCTTGATGATATAGCTTTGAGTGCATCATTGACTTTGTCTAAGGGTGAACGAGGTTCTTGGAATATGTTAGGCTTGCCTTAAGGTCAAGGGTTTGGTGAAGGAGGTTCTGGCAAGGGCCTGGCTTGTGTGTGTACTCCAAAGTCGGAATATGTGGCAAAGTAGTGTGTCTGTGTGCTGGTCCTGGGGTTGTTAGTAACATCTAGATGTCTCACGTTAGAATGAAAGGTCGATTCTTCGTGTAGCTTCTCGTTGATGGGAAAGTCCGTACCTTCCTTAAAACAGGAGACCTTCAGTCGCAGGTTGCCTTCATCCTTGAGAGTGTTGAAGTGTGTCATTATTGGCTTCTCGTCGAGATCTTCTGCTTGAGTAAGTTTCCCAGGTACGTTCTTGATTCATCTTCGGCCATTTTTCTTCATCATCATGGAAGCACGTTTGTGGCAGGTCTTCGAGTGTTTGGTCTACTTGTCTCTCCATACCCATTTGTGGGAAGGTTTGGGGTAAGTCTTGTCCCAAAGACTATGCTTAGAGATTTGACGCGAAAATGGTTCCTACCCCCTAGAAAAGTTCTTGAGGGGTCCTAGATGAGCTGGATACCTGAAAGTATAGACCAGCAATCCAATCCCCAAGGTCCGAGGCTTGGCAAGTTAGGGAAACTTTCTTTGGTAGGTGGTTCACCATGATCCAACCAGGATCATATCCTTGATTATCTGAAAAGAGGCTAGTAACGAAGTTGTGACAATCGTTCCACTCTGTTCTAGGCATATGAAGGAAGTAGGGGCATCATGCTTCCTTGTATATCGTCAAAGTGGTGGAGTGTGGAGTTCTATCAACCTCTCGATTCCTTCCTAGTCAGGAATTGATAGGTAAGAACTTAAAACAAGGGGCTCTTGAATTTGTTTTGATGTCCAAGGTCTTCATTTTCCTTGATCGTCACTGCTTCTTGATGTAGTCTATTTGACATAGCCGGCAAAGGAGTGGTGGTTGACTTCTTTTGCTTCTTCTTCTTCTTCTTCGTGTCTTCCCAATCAAAGTGGTTCTTTGTCTTGCTTGGGTACGAGTGTCTTCTGCTAAAGGGAGGGTGCTTCAAGTAGTCCAACTTCTTTAAGGTATAACCTTATACTTGAGGGGCATGGCAGTTGGTGCTTATGGGCTTACCCAAGTAGAACTAGGGTATTCCTTTCTCACATTGGGTAAATAAGTATGTCATCCATGAGGACAGCAACATATTTCTCCAAATATCATATAAACACATTGCTCATGGGATAAGTGAGAGAGGCAGTTGTTTGTTCTGGGTGGTCACCTGTCCACGGGTTTGTGGTCCAACTTAATACAGGTCTTCATGGTCACCTCCTCAGGGACAGTATTCGTGGTGGTCGAGGTGGATCATCGACCATAGTCTTTTGATTTAGAGCTAGAGCCTATGGTCATAATTTGACCATGTTTGGGGTTTTAAGGAGCTCGGGATGTGAGTGAACCGAAAGCACATTTGCTCCCTTGGTGGTTTTGGTAATGATAACAACATATACGTCATTGAACTAATGTTTCCACTAAGCATATTTTAGGAAAAGTTCAATGATGGGTTGGAAAAAGGATTGTGGAATACCCCAAGATGCAAGGAAATAGATTCGGAAAGCTTCAAGCAAGAGGACTCTACATTTTACTTTGTGAGATATCACTTTGAGTCCATAGGAAAACTAATACTATTAAAAGGGGGTAAGGTACTGTTCGTGAACAAAATGCTCATACATGCACAAGTGATAGTCACCAAAAACATCCACAATCTCTTCCACAAAAGTCTATCCGAAGCCAAATACTCAAAATTGGTGCAACCAATAACACCCACTCGGTGCCACCGTTTCTCAGCCTCAGACAAAATCAAGCCAAACCCTAACCCATCGGTGCAACCGATTCTAGTTCGGTGCCACTGAGTTTCGGTAGCCAACTTCCTGTTATGCAAACTCACAAAATCAGTCCGACTGACTTTGTTGAATCGGCGGCATCGAGTTTGGCAATCTGACCGTTGGTCACCTAATCGGTGCAACCGAGATTTTTGTATCGGTCTCACTGAGATTCAAAATTTGCTACCTTTTAGGCAACTCGGTACCACCAAGATTAACACATCGGTGTCACCAAGTTGGACTTATTAGGTGTAATGTTTGGATTTTTTGAAGATGCCTATATATACCCCTCCACCACCACCACTCACTCACACGAGAAGCAATCAGAACAGATCTCGACTCATACCAACTGATTTTGTGAGAGAGAGACACCTACTCATGTGTTGAGATCATGCCATTCCATTCCAACCATATGAATATTGATCTCTAGCCTCCCCAAGTTGCTTTCCACCCAATCAATCTCTTCCACCATAGCCAAATCTATGAGAGAGTGATTGTATGTTGAGGAGTTTATCATCTTGAAGGACAAGAGCAAGGAGTTTATCGTCATTACCGAGCCTATTACCTTTTGGAGGGTGGTGCCTCCTAGATTTGTTAGGTGTCGCTTGGGAGCCTCCTACTTCGTGTTGTGGAGTGAACCATGAAGTTTGTAAGGGCAAGGAGAATGCCTACTTCGTGAAGATCTAACCCAAGTTAGGCTAGTACTCCGTGGATGTAGGCCATGATGGTACAGTCAAGGTTGCTTCTTCGTGGAACCCTTTGTGGGTAGAGCCCTTCGTGGACTCTCACGACCGTTACCCTCCGTGTGTTTAAGACACCATAAAGGTGGATGTACAATAGCATCACCATCAGAACAACGGGAAAAATCATCGTGTCTCCAAATTGCGTTTGATCTTCCTACCCTTCCTTTACTACTCATGATTGTCTTTACTTTCCGCTTCTATACTCGTGGACATGCATGTTTAGGGTGTGCTTGACTTGCTATGAATGTTAAAATCTGCCAACACTTAAAATTTTGAAAAGGTAGATTTTTAATTGGTCAAGTACTCTAATCCCCCTCTAGACCTACGTTTGATCCTACAAGTGGTATTAGAGCTTTGGTATCCATTGCAATGGTATCACAACCCAGGAGAGTATGTTGTCTAGCGAGGGAAATTATCACCGTAGAGGTTCGTACTTTGATGGCACTAATTTTCCTAGTTGGATGCACAAAATGAAAATGCATCTTCTTGGTCATAACCTCGCCATTTGGGCTGTTGTTCGTGGATTGCAAGGTTTATTCTTTGTGGATGGAAGGGAACCGGATCGCAAAGCAACTGCGGATGAATTGAAGATGTTGCAATTAAACATTCAAGCATGTGACATTCTCTTCAACTGCCTATGCCCTGAACAATTCAACAAAATCAGTCGTCTTGAGAATGCAAAAGATATTTGGGATCTTAGGTTGATATGCATGAAGGTACCGAATCTGTGAGAGAATCCAAGTTGGATGTTCTTCAAAGTCAGCTTGACAAGTTCAAGGTGAAGGATGGTGAAGGAGTCGCGGAGATGTACTCTAGGCTAGATCTCATCACCAATGAGATTGCCGGCTTAGGAAGCGAAGAAATTACCGAAAAATTCATCATTAAGAAGATACTTCAAGCTTTGGATGATCGATATAACATTGTATGCACATTGATCGAAATGATGCCCACCTACAAAGATCTCAAGCCAACGGAAGTGATTGGAAGGATTATGGCTCATGAGATGACACTCAAGGACAAGGAAGAGCTTCAGAAAAAGTCTAGTGGTGTTACAAAGCCACAAGTGATTCTCCCGCAACTTCAAGTGACAACCTTCTCACAAATGAACAGATAAGCCTCATGGTCAAGAAATTGAACAATTTCTACAAGAATAGAGGCAAAGATCGAAGCTCCAACACAAGATATGAACAGAAGCGTTCGTCAAGTCGTGGCCGAAACTGCTACAATTGTGGGAAGCCCAAACACTACTCCAATGAGTGCACGGCTGTCGGATTTCGTACTCCGCAAAACCCTTAAGGTTCGAACACAGGGGTGTGAGCGAAGGTTTATCGGGGCCTCACTCAACCTAGCTCGCTACTCAATGGACACTACAGTGAAGTCGCGCGATGATGAGGAAGAAGGTGAACAGGATAGTTTACCCAGGTTCAGGCTACTGCGAAGCGTAATACCCTACTCCTGCTTTGGTAGATTGCCTCTCATGGAGGTTTTCGTGGATGAACTAGTACAATGTTCTTGAGCCTTCCGAGGGGCGTCAAGGTGGGCTCTTGGCTCTCTGCCTTGCGGTGGTGTGCTTGGTGTCTAAGTGTTGGGTCGTATCGGATCTGATCTCATCCCCCCTCCATGGTGTGACCTAGCCTCTATATATGGCGAAGGTCCGAGTCCTCTTCCCTTATCTCAATGGCGGGAATGAATACAACAACGACCAATTTTGAAGGAGGACAGGAGTACATTTGTGCCCTGTCTAAAGGTGGTCTTCGCCTGCCAAGTGGCTGATGGTGATGTAGTGGTGGGCTCGGTGATGACATCCGCCCTGCGGGGCTGGCGGTCGTGGTCTTGTTGCACTGGAAGGGAAACCTTTGGGCAGTGCTTTGGGAACCCGCGTACGTCCTTGTTCCCTTTGCACCAACGGGGAAACTGCGCCGCCTGGCACGCTGGCGCCCGCCTGTCCTTCCTTGCGTCACCCTTGACTTCTGAAGCTCGGCCTTGCATAGAGATCTCTGCCGCTCAGGAGGGGGCCTGAGGAGGCCCATCCTTGCTGGTCTTGTTACCGCTCTTCCTCGCAATCCCCGCATCCCCGTGAGGGCCTTATCTTGTGTTGTGCCGTGCCAGGCCATGCCTAGCTGATGAGGCGGGCCAGGTCCTGGGCCGCAGGCAGGCAGGACTAGGTACCCCCATTCCCAGAACGTCGACAGTAGCCCCCGGGCCCAAGGCGCGTTTGAGCCGGCTTTAGAGTGAAGCTTTGTAGATGGCCCGAAGTGACATAGGCTGCAAATGCCTACGGATAGGCTCTGCACATGTCGGCTACTAGAGTGGCAATGCCCCTGCTCCCCGAAGCCATCAGGAACCGCCGCCCAAGTCAACCTGATGCGGCGCCCGTGTCAGCGCCAGCCATCATTACCTTTCTTTGAATGTTCCCAGTTCTTCGGGCCTCCGGCTCTCAGGCCATGCGGATGTGACCCAACAGCGTCAGGCGAGGCGACACGTGACACAATCGTGCCCCGATCGAGCCAGCCGGGCCCGAGGGGCGCACGTGACCTGCTCTCCCACGATGCTCCGTGGCCTTGATCCCGCCTATAAATCCACCTCCTCACGATGGAGCCCATCCATCTCGAAACATCCGCCTACTCCTGCAACTCCGAATAAAACCCTCTTCCTCTTCTCAGCTTTTCCTTCCTTCATGGCGTCAAGCGGGAGCACCGCTGGTGCAGGAGGACGTTTGGGGCCGTCAGCCCCCTTGCCTCGCTCCGGAGGCGATGGTGGGGGGCATCGGAACCGGAGCAGATCCGCCAGCGCTGGGCCATGGTGGGAGAGTGAGTGTCCTGTCGCCTTCTTCTTCCTTTGCTCGATATGTCCAATGTGCTGGGCATGATTCTCTCCTTCTTCTAGGGCGCTAGCGGCCCAGAAAAGCAAGAGCGCCGAGCTTTAGGAGGAGGCGGACGCGCTGCGCGCTCAGCTGGAGACCGTCGATGCCGCCTTCCCTGCCGCCTTCAGGGGTGAGGTGGAGGCAAGGGCAAAGTTGGCGGCTCTCCAAGCCTAGGTCCAGGAGGCGGCGGACTCCATGCAGGCCGCGCGGGACGAGGCGGCCTACGCCAGGATGCTGGAGTCCTAGTGGGCCAAGCAGATCTGTGACATCGCCCTCCGCGGATCCGGGGCGGTGGAGAGGTTCATCGGAGATGCCCCCGCCCTTCCCAACGTGCTGGGCGACTGGGGCTACCTCGACTTATTTTGCTAGGTGGTGGAGGCGCTAGAGACCGGTGCCTGCCACGTGAACACGGACAGCAAGGACGGCGCGTGGGACCTCCTCGAGTTGGCGTCGATGCATGTCTTCTCCAATCTTTGCCGCCTCGCACTATAGCTCGACCTCTAGCGTGTGGTCGAGCAGGCACCCGTGGGGATCCTGAGGCTCCACCAGGACGGGGTGCGCCCACACATGGATGCCCTGATCGCGCAGTTCATCCGGGTGCCTCCTCTCGGAGGAGAAGGCGGTCCGGGCGCCGCCGCGGCTGGCGGCTCGTACAGCAACAGCAACTCCTCTTCTTAGATTCCCCTGCTCCTTCCTCCTGGTACCTATAATAGTTCAAGGAAAACTCGGCCAACTCGGGCGTTAACCTTTTGTGCATTACCTATGTCCTCGATTGTCGTTATTGATTCTTAGTTGGTCGCTCGTAGTTTTGCGATTTAGCCTTCCTATGCTAGCTTGGGGTCGGCTTCAATGGAGCCTAATGATGCTGTCCAGTTGGGTCCCCGTGAAGCCCCCCCTACCGAGGGGCAGCCTACGGCCACTAGCCCTAAGCTCGTGGCCCAGCAGTCTGTCCTCGCCAGACCTCCGTCCTCGTGTTGTCTTCCCTACCGCTTCGGGTTACCTGAGCGCATGTGGTCACGCGTGGTAGTTCCGCGGTACCTACATCCTCACGTTAGCACACACACACTTTGCCTTCTGCCCGGGACGTTGTTAGATTAGGAAACTCATGCTAGATTTGGTAGTGTACTTAGCTGGTGAGCCGAGCCGCGGATGACTTTGGGGCGTGGCCGAGTGGTTCAGGTGCTCCTTCCTTGCTTATGGTCGGGGCACGTCGGGGGCCTTTTTTGTGCCCTATGTCTGCAGGTCCTAGCCCCGCACATTTCCCTACCTCCATAGCTTACGAATGACCAAGGTCGCAGCTACAAGGTGAGTCCTCGACACCGTCGATGTCGGACGGATCACCAAGGATGGCATCAAGGCTGTCGAGTGGCTTTCTGACCGTTAAGGCTCCTGGAGCACAGTGCTCAGGACCCCCCTTGACACTAAAGAAGCTCTACATCGACTGGTCCCAGTCCCGCATAAGTCCCTACCGTCGTGGTGTACAACCGAATCACCAAGGACGGAACCACGGGGTGGGGCCCCGACACCCCCGATGCTGGCCGGATCACCAAGGATGGCATCGAGGCTGCCGAGTGGCCTTATGACTAGTAAGGCTTCTGAGGTGCAGTGCTCATGATCCCCCTTGACGCTCGAGCGACCGCCGTCCCGCTATGTTAGGTTTTGCCTCAGGAGGCCCAAGCTCTGGGGGCCCCTAAGACTTCATGTTGTAGCGCCGCGTTGCGGTCGAAGCCCATGAGTGAGGGTCGGCCATCAAAAGCTGCGAGTCCCTGAGGCGACAGGGCCTTGCTATCCAGGTTCAGGGCGTCCCGAAGAGGGCCTCGACGTGTGGGCCCTCACGAGATATTGATCCAGAAGAAACAGAACTCAAGATTTGGTAAAAGAGAAAACAATGAGAGAAAAAGTCCCTGTCCCTTTTATTTTAAATTTTGATCCCTGAGCTCTTCAAACTTGGTTTCAAAAGTTGGCAATTCGAACATCAAAGAAAGCAAGCAAATGCCACGTCTGGCGCCTAGGCTAGTCTTCGTCTTCCCCCAACACTGGGCGTAGGGCATGCATGTTGCATGGGCATAGCCATTGATGGGAAGTGTTGACTTGTCCGCTAGTGTGGAGCTATGGCTGCCACGTTGTGTGGGAGGAACCCATCCTCGTCCTCAGGGGGCTTCGAGTGTATGCAGCCCACTCATTATTACGTGAGAGCCTCACGGCCGTAGATAGTTGGGCAACCCCTCGGGCGCCGGGCCTAGGAACTCACAACTCCGCCAGGAGCCATCCCGTGCATTCCTTCCTGGTTGCGTGCCCCTACGAACCGAACCCGAATGCATTGTCCCTCGTGTAACCCCGGGATTGCGCTGTTGTAGCCCAAACATGAGTACAATGCATCCGGTGCTGTCGCAAGGGTGTTATGTCGAGCAAGCCGCCTCATGAGGCGTTTGAGTGACAAATTGCACCGCCCCAGGAGCCTCGTGAGGCCCGGCCTCCTGAGGCCGCACTAGTCTCCCAGTTGCCGTGGGTGGCCCGCATTACCTGTGTCTTGTCGTCTCTTCTCTAGGGCGTCACTCCTAACACCCCAAGGTCCTTCTTGGCGTTGCTTGCTTGTGGGGGGTGGTGGCTCACGTCGCGCCGCACGGGGCCTGGGGCGTTCTCCCTCCTCTTCAGTTTGTGTTGGGCGTGCTTGGTGCTTCCTCAGGGGAAGGCCCCAAGCCCATCTCAGGGAGAACGCCCGAGATTTCCTCTATCCCTATTGCATGCCGGCACTTGCGGTATACACCTAACCCGGTCTGTCCTCCCTGGGCACAACGTAGCATGGAATGTAGGGCTCCACGTATGGTCCCGGTTCCCCTCCTAAGCCATTTCGGGGGATGCCGGGGTATGTCCCACTAGGCGGTGGTGCGACGTTGCCTTGCGCACCCAGCCCACAAACTCTCCTATGTTGGGCCTCAGAATGAAGTTGCTTACCTCTACCTCCGCCGCCTAGCAAGGCACGCATTTCCTGACACGGGTTGCTTCCTCGATGTTCCAGCGCACCCTAGCCATTGTTGCTTGTTTTCCTAGACGCCTGCACCATCTGCTCCCTGCACAGGATGGCGCGCTCTCATCTGGTCATCTCGGGTTCCCGAAGATCCATCGAGTCGCGAGGGTGCGCGCTGGTGCGCGCATGGGGCACCTGTTGTCTCCTTTGCGAGCCCGATTGTCATGGCTTGGCTGCACCCCGAGATCAGGGATTCGTAGGAGGAGGAGCACAGAGTGCGGCAGGCCTAGCCCGGACCCAAGCGGGGCCAAACGGTGCACGCTGCTGGCGGGTGGAGGGACAGGCGCGATGAACGTGCCCCCAACGCCTGATGATGAGTAAGGGGCCATGACTCCTCGCACGATGGTGATCAGCTCTGTGATGTGGTCGGCCCACACGTCAAAACCCCCGAGCGTCAGGCGGTAGCGGAGCACCTCACTGGGCAACAACAGTGCATCATTTGCGTCTAGGTCCCCCGCATAGGAATGATGTGGCGCAGCCGCTGAAGGGGATGTTCTCCCGTTGCGCGCTTAGGTGTCATGAGAGGCGGCGATGGTGGAGACGACGCTGGTGGCTTGATATTGCCCGTCCAGTACTGTGCCACCGAGGCGTGAGCCCATAGAGGCAGTGGTGGAGTCGACGGGAGCTGGTTCGCCACGGCTGGGAAGACTTCGACACGCCCCCTACCCGGCACGCTAAATGTTAGATTTCGGGCTCCGCAAAACCCTTAAGGTTCGAACACAGGGACGTGAGCGAAGGTTTCCTGCAGCCTCACTCAACCTAGCTCGCTACTCAATGGACACTACAGCGGACTCGCACGATGACGAGGAAGAAGATGAACACAACAGTTTACCCAGGTTCGGGCTGTTGCGAAGCATAATACCCTACTCCTGCTTTGGTGGATTGCCTCTCGTGGAGGTTTTGGTGGATGAACTAGTATAGTGTTCTTGAGCCTTGGGAGGGGCGTCAAGGTGAGCTCTTGGTTCTATGCCTTGCGGTGGTGTGCTCGGTGTCTAAGTGTCGGATCGGATCGGATTTCATATCGTCCCCCCTCTGTGGTGTGACCTAGCCACTATATATAGCGACGGCCCGGGTCTTCTTCCCTTATCTCAATGGCGGGAAGGAATCCCACAATGACCAAGTTTGAAGGGGGACAGGAGTACATTCGCGCCCTGTCCAAAGTCATTCTTCGCCTGGAAAGTGGCTGATGGTGATGCAGTCGTGGGCTCGATTATGACATCCACCCTACGGGGCTGGTGGTCGTGGTCTTGTTGCACTAGAAGGGAAACCTTTGGGCGGTGCTTTGGGAACCTGCATACGTCCTTGTTCCCTTTGCACCAAAGGGGAAACTGCACTGCCTGGTGTGCTGGCGCCCGCCTGTCCTTCCTTGCGTCACCCTTGACTCTTGAGGTTGGGCCTTGCATGGAGATCTCTGCCGCTTAGGAGGGGGCCTGAGGAGGCATGTCCTTGCTGATCTTGTTGCCGCTCTTCCTCGCGAGCCCAGCGTCCTCACGAGGGCCTTGTCTTTTGTTGTGCCGTGCCAGGCCACGCCTAGCTAATGATGTGGGCCAGGTCCTGGGCCGTAGGCAGGCAGAACTGGGTAACCCAGTTCATAGAACACCGACAACGGCTCCTTATAAAAGGAAAGGAGAGTCACCAAGAAGACAAAGCTCAAGAGATGATTCACCTCGAAGATAGAGAAGGAGTAGGGATGACCGTTATGAACGAAGACCCTCAAGGAGAAGTAGGGACTCGAAGAAGAAGGACAAGTACACCAAGAGCTACTCAAGAATAAGACATCAAGCTCATTTTGGTGAATGGGTTTCCGGCTTTGAATCCAACAACCACTCTGAGAGAAGCTACCACCCCAACTCCGACTATAGTCAAGATGAAGGTGTTGCCGGACTTGCACTAGTGACAATCGAGTCCTACGACATATTTGATACACCAAATGAAGCGAGTGGATGTTGCTTCATGGCAAAAGGCCCCAAGGTATCACATGTCATGCCCAAGATGCGACCCTATCCTTATTTTGGCTCGAGGGCCTCGATAGGGATAGGAGCGCATCTCGTCGTGTTTCAAGAATGGATATCATTACAAGTACATGTACAAAAGAGATGAGTATATGGAATTGGCTTACACTCGCCACAAGCTACATCAGAGTCACATCAATACAACAACATGTTCAAACATCATACAGAAGAGCAGAGTCCGACTACGGACGAAAACAAACGATAAAATGACATCCATCCTTGCTACCCTAGGTTGCTGCCTAGAACCCATCCTAGATCGATGAAGAAGAAGAAGAACTCCAATCAAACAAGCATCCTGCTCACGTAAAATCATCACATTACCTATACCTGCAACTGTTGTTGTAGTAATCTGCGAGCCATAGGGACTCACAATCTCATTTCCAAGGGTACCAAGACTATTAAAGCTTAATGGGTGAGGTATGGTTAAGTGGTGAGGCTGCAGCAATTAACTAAGCATTTATTTGAGTGACTAACTTACGAATATAGAAAGGGTGATCTACGCATAACAGACATGAACTAGTAATGATCACTAAGTGATCTTGAACACCTACTTACGTCAAACATAACCCCACCGTGTTCTCTCTCGGATAAAGGACTCACGAGAAGAGACAGTCATCATTATGCACACAGTTGGTGTATTTTAGTTGAGTTTACTTCAAGTATACTATGATCGGGTGTTAAACAAAGTTTCCAAGTTTGCCACATAACCGCGGGCATGGCTTTCTGAATGATTTAACCCTGCATGGATGCTCCAACTCGTCCATCAAAATTATCCACACGCCACTAGAATAACCTCAGCCACGGATATCGTGATCTTCCTAGGCAATTCCAAAGCAAATCCGACACCTCAAGATAGCCCGAAGAAGATTAGAATTCCGCATGCAAAACATTCGAGAAAGGTAAAACAAATCCAGCAAGGCCGCCCGATGTGCCAACAATCCCGATAGGAGTCATGTATCTCATTCTCACGGCACAATCGGATGAGCAGTACGTACGGTGGCCGGATAGAAATCCCTGAGTTTCCCCGGGTGGCCCCGCAAGTGGATCTAGTTTGGACCAACACTCATGAGGATCACTAGCCCGGGGGTTGATTAAATTATCCACGGGGTCCGGAAAGTCGCTATGCAAGTTTATTAGTTATTAGGCAAATGTAGTACCAAAGTTGGGCCTTGCCAGACAACCTTTATCCTAAAACAAAAATCAAGGTGGTCCCCATAACATGGGAGTGCAATTAGAGAATGAAAATGATATGATGATCACCAAGAACTTGAATTGAATCCACCGAACAAGAAAACAAAGATGAATACTAATAAATGATAAACTTGAGCACTGAGTATCTTCACAACGAATCACCAGACACGATACAGAAGAAAGATAGCGGAAGCATTTCATGAAAAGAAAGGCACTCGGATGAGACTTAATTGATGAAGAAAAAGGGTGGGAGGGTGGGGAAAAACAACAACTTAGGACGGATGAAAAGAACTCTGAAAAGAAACATGAGGATTGATGTGGAAAATATTGAACAGGATAGAATTATCTTGAAGAGAGCACACCGGATGAAAAGAATTAGTATGACAACTCCGGTTGATCCAAAAGATCAGCAATCACATGGAAAGATACGAAATCACCACGTGACATCGAAGCAACTCGAATTACCATATACAAAAACAAAACAAAGGATGGGGCTTACAAAACAAGCCAGAACAAATACATGGCAAAGATTTTGCTCGATATTTTCGTGGTAAGGTTCGCACAGGCTCGATCTTATAGTAGCCAACATGTGCAAGCCAGTGCACACAACATACGATGCATCCCCGAGTCGTAGCAAGCGACAAGGACTCTTTAAGACACAACAAGAACCGTTGTAAGAAAGACCGTGAACAAATGAATCCACTAGATTTCGAACCCCAACCTCACATCATGATATATTGAAAGATAGCCTAGGTAACTACTTGAATTCTCACCTAAGAACTCCCGAAACTTTCTTGGTTATGCAATCGGGTGTTGGGGATACAAGTTGGAAAATATCTCACAGAACTAACAAGCACTACACCCCAACTGTATCCATCCTTCAACACATAACCAGAGGCTTCGGAACTCCATCTATCTCGGACCCTCAAAAACAGAACGATACCAAACATGGCAGTACCCTGGATTTCTCCCCAGTACTAGGTGACTCCAATCTTATCTCGGCATGAGAAGTATAGAAGTAATTTCGAACATCCTCCGGCCTGAGATACTAACGAAACTAAACGATAATGGTGTGCCAAGAATCCCCTAGAGCTCAACTCCCCGAAAGAAATCAAGTCAGACAGGAGGCACCAAGACAGAACTCCATCACATCAGCGTTATATAGTTTCCAAAATACCCGCATGATCCTAAAAAATTGGGTGAAAAGAGGGTAGAATCAAATTTCCTAAGTCATAATTCCTCACCAAAGTATAGAAGAGAATTAAAAGGAATCCTACTCTCCGATATAACTAGACTCAAAATAGTTTTTCACTAGACTCGATTCGGCCAAGTTCGATCAATCATGGGGGTCCTAGGTCGGTACAGGCTCTGATACCAACTTGTCACGCCCAAGATGCGACCCTATCCTTATTTTGGCTCGAGGGCCTCGACAGGGATAGGAGTGCATCTCGTTGTGTTTGAAGAATGGATATCATTACAAGTACATGTACAGAAGAGATGAGTATATGGAATTGGCTTACACTCGCCACAAGCTACATCAGAGTCACATCAATACATCAACATGTTCAAACATCATACAGAAGAGCAGAGTCCGACTATGAACGAAAACAAACGGCAAAATGACATCCATCCTTGCTATCCCAGGCTGCCTCTTGGAACCCATCCTAGATCAATGAAGAAGAAGAAGAAGAACTCCAATCGAACAACATCGCGCTCACGTCAAATCAACGCATTACCTATACCTACAACTGTTATTGTAGTAATTTGTGAGCCACAAGGACTCAGCGATCTCATTTCCAAGGGTATCAGGACTATTAAAGCTTAGTGGGTGAGGTATGGTTAAGTGGTGAGGCTGCAGCAAGCAACTAAGCATTTATTTCAGTGGCTAACTTACGAATATAGAAAGTAATGTATGGTGGTCTATGCATAACGGACGTGAACTAGTAATGATCACTAAGTGATCTTGAACACCTACTTACGTCAAACATAACCCTGCCATGTTCTCTCTCAGATAAAGGACTCACGAGAAGAGACAGTCATGGTTATGCACACAATTTGTGTATTTTCTTTGAGTTTACTTCAAGTATACTATGACCGGGTGTTAAACAAAGTATCCAAGTTTGCCACATAACCGCGGGCATGACTTTCTGAAAGATTTAACCCTGTATGGGTGCTCCAACTCGTCCATCAAAATTATCCATGCGCCGCAAGAATAACCTCTGCCACGGATATCGTGATCTTCCTAGGCAATTCCAAAGCAAATCCGACACCTCGAGATAGCCCGCAGAAGATCAGAATTCCTCACGCAAAACATTCGAGAAAGGTAAAACAAATCCAGCAAGGCCGCCCGACGTGCTGACAATACCGATAAGAGCCGCATATCTCGTTCAGGGCACAACCGGATGACCAGTACGTACGGTGGCCAGATAGAAACCCCCCTAGTTTCCCCGGGTGGCCCCACAAGTGGCTCTAGTTTGGACCAACACTCATGAGGAGCACTGGCCCGGGGGTTGATTAAATTATCCACGGGGTCCGGAAAGTCCCTATGCAAGTTTATTAGTTATTAGTCAAATGGTGTACCAAAGTTGGGCCTTGCCACACAAGCTTTATCCTAAAATGAAAATCAATGGGGTCCCCATAACAACCCCGAGCATGTTAGGAGCGCTCAATTATGGAACATAACACGGGTTCACAAGTAACTAGGGACGACAAAAGTGGAACAAAACATCGAGCAAAAGGCCAAGCCTTCCACCTTTTACCAAGTATATATGTGCATTAAATTAAATAACAATAACATTGTGATAACAAAAGAATGCCCATGTTGACACATGGAAGAAATTGCACCTGCAGCTAGAAACGGTATAAGAAGGGCTGAGCAAGCGGTAACATAGCCAATCAAAGGTTTGCTAGGATGTGGAGGGGTTAGAGGCTTTCATGGCAATGTTGGGAGGCTTGACAAATAAGTGGTAGGTAGCGAGACATAACGATAAAAGTAGGACAACTAGCATAGCAATAATAGTAGTGGTATCCAGGGAAGTGTGTCATCTTGCCGGACATCCCGCTTGGAAGCAGAATGAGTCCATTAAGAAGATGATCCAACGTAGTCGAACGAATCCTCACACCACGAACACTTTCAGAACTCTACCGATAAGAAGCAATCCTAAACAAACACTCAACACGAGATACACCACAACATATGCATGACATGATGCGCAAACAAATAAGATGCATGTCCGGTTTAATATGCAACACATGGCATGACATGGAAATCACAACAAACAACTACTACATATTAAGTGAAGTTCAATGTGCAATGAGTTGCATATTTACGAAACTCCACGTTCGAATTATTTAGTTCACTCCCATTTAGGTACTCATCAATATTAAATGTTGTTTAACATGGGTGGTCATGGCATAAGGCGAAGATGGAATTAGCAATTTTAAATGGAGAGGAACAACATACATATAACAAAATAATAACTCTCCATATTTTGAGAAAAGTGGTTAATGTTGTTTATCATGGCAAGAGGTGAAGCATGAACAACTATATCATCTAGGCATTTTAAATGGTGTCGGAAGCAACATATAGCATATTCGAAACGTCGCCATATGCAAATTATGAATTTGGTCCAGATCTGTCCTACCACAATTTTATATTTATTAAACATGGAAATAAAGTGTGGCATGAGATTCTACACATTTTCTAGTCAAGTTACACATATAAAACATTTTAATCGGAGCTATGGTTCAATAGTTATTAAATAAATCATTTTAGCATGGCATTCACTGAAATTAATGAAAACAGCAAGATAAATATTTTAAACATGTGTGGAAGTTGGTTTTTGTGAATCTACACGAAATTCTAGTCACTTTTCAATATAAAGTTTTTTTTACTTCGATGCATGGATAATGATTTATGAACAATGCAAAGTAATGACTTTTGCTGAAATTATTAGACCACTGAAATAATAGCTAAATTCTAAGATAGGATTTAAAACAAACACATGGGCTCTAAGCATCTCAGTGCAACGGCGCAGGGCTAGAAGCGGCCTAGGTGCCCGTGTGTGTGCAAAAATAAGCAACATGCAAAAATAAGGGTGCTTGGCACTGGAACCAAGCACCTCGCGAACGGAAACGAGAGGCGCTAGCCACTCCACCTATGCTCTGATAGTGTCCAACGAGGGGCGCTACGCAATTTAAACTAGCAAAGGTCGAGGCTTGCTCCTTGAACTCATGGAGATATCACCAAGAGAGGCAGCATACAAACGCGACAACGAGGCCCGTCGAGGAGGTCCAGGGCGTGCGGCTTGAGGCGAGGTCGGGCTTGAGGTGGCCGGAACGGAGCCGCAAGGTTGGAGGAGGCCGGAGAGGCGGTGTTGTGATGTCATGGACCTCCTGTCCATGGCAGCGACGGGCTGGCCAAAGCTCCATGGCTAAGACAGAGGAAGACGATGGCGGGTCTTGGCGCGAGCTCTAGCGAGACGACGGGAGTGGTGGAACGAGCAGAGGACGACGGGGTGATGCAGCCGAGTGGTTGTTGGTCGCAGGAGAAGGGCTTGTCAAGGAATCGAGGTTCTGCTTGAGGGCGGCGATTCCATGGCTCCTACTCGAGGGAGATACGAGAGGGAGTGAGAGATCGAGGAAAGAAGAGAAGAGGGAGAGCAGGAAGAGGGCACGACGGGGACGACCTGGTCAGGGGAACTCCTTCGGCTGGAGCCGCATGGGCGCGACGCAGGGGGAGGACAAGTCGCTGATGCTCTCCTGCTCGGGCGTGCTGGAAGGAGACAGCTGCCTTGATCCCAACTAGATTGAGCGTTGGTTGTGCCTGGCTTCGGGCACGCACACGCGGGGATTTGAGGGAGGCGGACGCGTCCATGAGTTCATAGCAAAGGTGCGGCTTGTGTGGTTAGGCAGCTACGGAAAACAAGGGGGGGTCAGCGCTCTGTTGGAGGAATGGATCGGGAGGGATCCCGAGGAAGGAGATGTGGCTGGCGGCGGTTGGGAGGAAAATGAGGAGGGTTGTCTATCTAGGACTAGGGTTAGGCTTATATATACCAACGTGGGATTAGGCTAGGGACTAATCTGGACCCTTTGATTGCGATCGAACGACGTCAAACGAAGGAGGGGGTTAGCTGGGTTAGGTTAATGTGGGCTGTGCAGAGTGACCATGGGCTGAGATGAGAGGGGGAGTTGTGGCCCGATGATAGGGTTTTCGAATACCGCAAACGTCCGGTGAATAAACCAATGATCGCACTGCTATGGTTGACTGTTAGGGTATCAAACGACCTCCAATTGCGGCGAAATTTGGCAGGCGGTCTACCTATAATATAGCAAGACCACACGCCAAGTTCCGACCTAATCCGAGAAAGTTCTATACGCACTTTAGAAACAATATTTTATCGATGCCTCGGGCGTGTGCATGTGTGGTTGGTCTTGAAATGGTCAGCAACACGAATGGAGAGAACCGGCAACTACGAACGGATGCAAGTTTTCAAAAATGAATGATGATGCTATGCAGATGATGCGATGATGAATGCAATAACCAAACCAAACACAGACGAGAATGGAAATAAAAAGGGGAATCTTCTGGAGCGTTGGTCTCGGGCTGTTACATCACACCCCAACTATCTTGATTTCAATAGTGACGAGGATGACCTATTAACTAAGATGACTTGCTATTTCACAAAACTAGTAATGTTAGTCAAGATGAACTTGCTAGTAATCATTCTAGTCTATATAAGTTGTGTTATGATGATAAGTTGGAAATAGAACGACTAACTCAGGAACTAAACACCCTTAAGTTAGCTCATGAGTCTAGTCTACAAGATCATAGAGAGCTTGAAAGGACACATGAGAAGCTCCGCTCCGAGAAGCTCAATTTTGAGAAAGAGCATGAGTTCCCTAAAGCTATCAATGACGATCTTCGAAAGAAGACTTCCTCTTCTATGCCCAAACGACTTCTCTTGTCTATGTTCATACCACAAGTTAAGGCTAAGCAAACTAGTAACAAAGGAAATAAAGGTTCTTCAACTAGTAGCAATAAAAATGATAAGTCCAATGATATGGCTTCTAGTAGTTCTATTGATCCCACTAACTCTTCTCTTAACCAAGTTAGACTTGAGCAAGAAAATGAACTTTTGAAAAGGATTATAGAGAAAGGTATCTACAAGAGTCTTGCCGGGTACAAACAATTTGAGGATATTGTGCGCAAGCGCACAGGATACCGGAAGAACCATGGCATTGGCTACTTCAACGCTAATGGAGTTGAATGGGTATAAGGTCAATACCCCAAGCCCAAGTTTGTTCCTCAAAAGGAGAAGTATGAAAATACTCTCCCCAAGGGAACAAAATCTCAAGATGATCTTCCACCACAAGACCCCAATCTCAAGGACAAGAACAAGCTTCAAGAGGACATTGACTCATATGAAGATGAAGCTCGAGCTATGGTGAAGTGGGTTCCCAGGGCTACTACAAGCTCAACCTCTACAAGTGCTACTTCAACACCAAGGATCCCCATCAACTTGATGTGGGTCCCCAATAAGAAGAACTAAAGTAGTTCTTGAGGCGGTGACTCTGCCAATGGAATTCACTCATATTCATTATTGGCAAGAACTAGTTGCAATCAACATCAACATTATGCAATATTTCAAGGAGTCACACATTCCCTCAAAGGTTAGCAAGGGACAAGGTGTGAAGAGTAAGTAAACAACAAGGATGCTCCCAACTCATCGTGATCTTCATCAACATTGAGCATCCACCACTACTTCACCTACATCAAGTCTTCATCAACAAAACCCAAGGTTAGTTTATCCCTCCGATGGGGGGATGTCACATCAAGGGGGAGCTTTATTCTAAGACTTGAGTTAAAGCATCTCATAGTATGTGACAACATTAAATGCTTTATGTAAAAGTGGTAACCCCACTTGTGCTTAAACGATGAGTATGACCTATGATCAAGTATTCTTACTTGGCTCCTAAGTCAATATACTCATATATAGATGCTAGTGTATTTTTTGCATGTTTGCCATGTTTTCATTTGACATCTTATAGTGTGAGCATGTTGGTCCGCATTTATTTACTCATTTGAGGACATCCAATTGTTGTTATTTGGCTTTTTGAGTTTTCCTTGCCAATTGGATGAACAAGAATGCCTAGGGCCATTCGTGTAGCTATCTATGCTTTCTCACCTCATATTCTATCCATGCTTGATAACCCATAAATATAGCGGATCAATTGTAGCCTTTCTCGATAAATAAGAGTGTCGAACCGAACGAGGAGCTAAATGTAGAAAAAATATTCCCTCAAGTTCTATCGACCACCGATACAACTCTACACACACTTAACGTTCGATTTACCTAGTACAAGTATGAAACTAGAAGTACATTATAGGTGTGATAGGAATGGTTTGCTAGATAATAAAGAATACATAAATAAAAACTAGGGGCTGTTTAGATAAAGTAACAATTAAGTTATTTTAACGAGTGTGCAAAAGTAGTGGTAGGAGTTGCGTAATTGTTCCTAAGTAATTGACTACGTTACTAGACCGACACCTAGTTCTATGTGGGAGAGACCAATGCTAGCATGTCATACCTTACAAGGAATTATATGCACTTATGATTGGAACTATTAGCAAGCATCCGCAATGACTACATTCATTAAGGTAAAAAACAACCATAGCATTAAGATATATTGATCCCCCTTCAATCCCGTATGCATCAATTTCTATGCTAGGCTGAAGCTGCTATCACCCTTGCCCTCCAACACATAGTCTTATCAACATACAACTAACCCTATGATGTGATCCATGCGTGCGCTCATATGATGGGTACAAAAGGACAGCAACATAACCACAAGCAAATTAAACCAATCATAGCAATTCACCAATCACCGATAGGACAACAAAAATCGACTCAGACATCGTAGGATGGCAACACATCATTGGATAATAATATGAAGCATAAAGCACCATGTTCAAGTACAGGGTACAGAGGGGTGCGGGAGCGCAGACCGCTGAATATAGATGGGAGAAGGTGATGGAGGTGTTGGTGAAGATGACGGAGTTGTTGGAGTAGATCATCGTCACAAGATTATTGCCCCGGCGGTGTTCCGGCGCCACCGGGAGAGAGGGGGAGAGAGCCCATCCTTCTTCTTATTCCGTGACCCCCCTAGATGGGAGGAGGGTTTTGTTGGGGAACGTTGCATGGGAAACAAAAATATTCCTACGCACACGCAAGATCTATCCATGGTGATGAGCATCTATGAGAGGGAGAGTGGATCTACATACCCTTGTAGATCGCTAAGCGGGAAGCGTTAAGAAACGCGGTTGGTGTAGTCGAACATCTTCGCGATCCAAATCGCCGAGCGTCCCGCGATCACATCACGATCCGTCCCGCGATCCAATCGCGATCCGTCCCGCGATCTCATCACGATCCGTCCCGCGATCTCATCACGATCTGTCCCGTGAACTCATCACGAACCGTCTCGCGATCTTGTTCACGGTCCTTTCGATCTAGCGCCGAACAGACGGCACCTCCGCGTTCAGCACACGTGCAGCTTGATGACGATCTCCACTGTCTTGATCCAGCAAGAGGAAGTGGGGAGGGAGAAGAGTTCACCGGCAGCGTGACGGCGCTCCGGTGATGGTGGTGGAGCAATTCCGGCAGGGCTTCGCCTAAGCACTGCGGAAATCCGATCTAGAGGAGCACCGGTGGAACGGGTAGCACGTAGCCGTAAAATCTGTGCAAAATCCCTCTATTCCACTAGTATATATAGGTGGACAGTAGAGGCAGCCTTGGCGCAGGGCCAGGCCCTCTTGGAGTCGGCCGAAGAGAGGAGGTGGAGGAGGACTCTCCTGCTCCAATCCTAGTAGGACTAGGATTCCTCCTTTTTGCCTTTTTCCACCTTTTTTTCCTTTAGGATTTCTTCTCCCAGCCACATGGGCCTGTTGTGGTTGCTCCACCATCCAACTAAGGGCTGGTTATTACTCTCCCACAGCCCATGAAGCATCTTGGGTCGAAATACCCCCCCCCCCCGGAGGTCTCCCGGTACACTACCGGCACTCCCGGTACACTACCGATGAGCCCGAAACTTTTCCGGCGACCAAAATAGGACTTCCTATATATGAATCTTTACCTCCGTCCATTCCGTAGCTCCTCGTGACGTCCGGGATCTCATCCGGGACTCCGAACAACCTTCGGTCACCACCATACATAACTCTATAATACCGAAACGTCACCAAACCTTAAGTGTGCAGATCCTGCGGGTTCGAGAACTATGTAGACATGACCAAGACACCTCTATGGTCAATAACCAATGGCGGGACCTAGATGTCCACATTGGTTCCTACATTTTCTAAGAAGATCTTTATCGGTCGAACCTCTATGTCAAGGATTCAATTAATCTCGTATGATGTTCCCTTTGTTTTTCAGTATGTTACTTGCCCGAGATTCGATCGTCGGTATCTCCATACCTAGTTCAACCTCGTTACCGGCAAGTCTCTTTACTCATTCCATAATACAAGATCCCGTGACTAACACTTAGTCACATTGCTTGCAAGGCTTATTTTGATGTTGTATTACCGAGTGGGCCCTGAGATACCTCTCCGTCACACGGAGTAACAAATCCCAGTCTTGATCCATGCCAACTCAACACACACCCTCAGAGATAGCTATCGAGCACCTTTATATTCACCCAGTTACGTTGCGACGTTTGATACACACAAGGTACTCCTCCAATTTCAGTGAGTTGCATGATCTCATGGTCATAGGAACACATACTTTGACATGCAGAAAACAGTAGCACCAAACTGACACGATCATATGCTACGTTTGTAGTTTGGGTCTTGTCCATCACATCATTCTCCTAATCATGTGATCCCGTTATCAAATGACATCACATGTCAATGGCTAGGAAACCTTGACCATCTTTGATCAACGAGGTAGTTCACTAGAGGCATAGTAGGGACAGAGTGTTGTCTATTTACCCACACATGTAATGTGTTTCCATTCAATACAATTATAGCATGGATAATAAACGATTATCATGAACAAGGAAATATGATAATAACTAACTAATTATTGCCTCTAGGGCATATTTCCAAAAGTTTCCCACTTGCACTAGAGTCAATAATCTAGTTCACATCACCATGTGATTTGCATTGTTATGAATCTAACACCCAGTGAGTTCTGGGGCTCGGACATGCTTTGCATGTGAGAAAGGTCTTATAGTCAACGGGTCTGCGACATTCAGATCCGTGTGTACTTTGCAAATTTTTATGTGAAATCGTAAAGACTGCTACCACACTCCACTTGGTACTATTCCAAATGGCTGCTCCACTATACGTATCCAGATTGCTACTACGAGTCATCCGGATTGGTGTTAAAGCTTGCATCGACGTGACTCTTTACGACGAACTCTTTATCACCTCCATAATCGATAAACATGGCAAGGCACACATATCCTGGATCACTGTTGTACCCCTTGACGGACTCATGGCAAGGCACACACAAGTGCGGTACACAGCATGGCATACTATACAGAGCCTATGGCTAAGGCATAGGGGATGACATTCGTCCTCTCTCTTTCTTCTACCATGGTCGAGCTTTGAGTCTCACTCAACTTCACACCTTACTAAGCAGGCGAGAACACTTCTCTCTGACTAATCCATTTTGAACTCTTTCAAAATCTTGTCAGGGTATGTACTCATTGAAAGTCTTATCAAACATCTTGATCTATCTTCATAGATCTTGATGCTCAACAATTAGGTAGCTTTATCCAGGTCTTACTTGAAAAACACTTTTCAAACAACCGTTTATGCTCTCTAGAAATTCTACATCATTTCTGAATAGCAATATGTCATCCACATATACTTATCAGAAACTCTATAGTGCTCCCACTCACTTTATTGCAAATACAAGTTTCTCGTAAACTTTGTACAGACTCAAAAACTTTGATCACCTCACAAAGTGTATATTCCAACTTCGAGATGCTTGCTTCAGTTCATAGAAGAATCACTGAAGCTTGCACACCTTTTAGCATCCTTAGGACTGACAAAACCTTCTGGTTGTATCTCATACAACCTTTCCTTAAGGAAGGAAATGATGTTTTGGCATCCATCTGCCAGATTTCATAATTGAAAAATACAGCAACTGCTAACATAATTCCAACAGACTTTAGCATCGCTACGAGTGAGAAAGTCTCATCGCAGTCAACTCCTTGAACTTGTCATAAACAACTTTGCAACAAGTCGAGCTTTACAAATGGTAACATTTACCATCAGCGTCTGTCTTTATTTTAAAGATCCATTTGCACTTAACGACCTGCCGTCCAACGAGCAAGTCCACCAAAGTCTATACTTGGTTTTCATACATGGATCCTTTATCAAATTTCATGGCCTCTAACCATTTGTTGGTTTCCGGGCCCATCATTGCTTCTCCATAGTTCGTAGGTTCATCGTTCTCCAACAACATGACCTCCAAGACAGGATTGTCGTACCGCTCAGTAGCAGTACACATCCTTGTCGACCTACGAAGTTTGATAGTAACTTGATCCGAAGCTTCATGATCATCATCATTAACTTCCTCTTCAACTTATGTAGGCTTCACAGAAACATCTTTCTGCGCTGCGCCACTTTCTGGTTGAAGTGAGGGTTCAACAACCTCATCAAGTTCTATTTTCCTCGTAGGTCGATAGTAACTTGATCCGAAGCTTCATGATCATCATCATTAACTTGCTCTTCAACTGACGTAGGCTTCACGGAAACATCTTTCTGCGTTGCGCTACTTTCTGGTTGAAGCAGAGGTTCAATAACCTCATCAAGTTCTAACCTCCTCCCACTCAATTCTTTCAAGAGAAACCTTTTTCTCGAGAAAGGACCCAGTTTTAGCAATAAACATTTTATGCTTGGATCTGAGATAGAAGGTTCACCCAATTGTTCTTCGGGTATTTTATGAAGATGCACTTGTCCGCTTTGGGTTCGAGCTCATTAGGTGAAAACATTTTCCACACAAGCGTCGTAGCCCCAAGCATTAAGAAATGACAGCTTTAGGTTTCTATCAAACCATAGTTCACACGGTGTCATCTCAACGGATTTAGATGGTGCCCTATTTAAAGTGAATGTAGTTGTCTCTAATGCATAACCCCATAATTATAGTAACAAAACTATAATAGACATCATAGCACGCACCATATCCAATAGAGCACGACTATGACGTTCGGACACACCATCACACTATGGTGTTCCAGGTGGCGTGAGTTGTGAAACAACTTTCACATTGTCTAAAGTTGTATGCCAAACTCGTAACTCAGATATTCACCTCCACGATCATATCGCAAACATTTTTATCTTCTTGTCACGATGATCTTAAACTTCACTCTGAATTTTCTTGAACCTTTCAAATGATTCAGACTTGTGTTTCATTAAGTAAATATACACTATATCTACTCAAATCATTAGTAAAGGTAAGAAAATAATGATATCCACCGCACGCTACAAGACTCATTGGATTGCATACATCAACATGTATCATTTCCAATAAATCACTGGCCCGCTTCATCAAAACAGAAAACGGGGTCCTTAGTCATCTTGACCAAGAGGCATGGTTCGCATGTCTCAACCGATTCGAGATTGAATGAGTCCAAAGATCCATCAGCATGGAGTTTCTTCATGCGTTTTATACCAATATGACATTTAGCGGCAGTGCCACAAGTATGTGGTACTATTATTATTAACTTTGTATATCTTTGGCATCAATGTTATGAACATGTGTATTACTACGATCAAGTTTCAACAAACCACTCTTACTGGGTGCATGACCGTTGAAGGTATTATTCATGTAAATAGAATAACCATTATTCTCTAACTTAAATGAATAACCGTGTTGCAATGAACATGATCTAATCACGTTCATGCTCAACGCAAAACACCAAATAACATTTATTTAGGTTCGTCACTAATATCGAAGGTAGAGAGAGCGTGCGATGTTGATCACATCAACCTTGGAAACATTTCCAACACACATCATCACCTCACACTTAGCTAGTTCTCCATTTATTCTGTAGCCTTTATTTCGAGTTACTAACATTTAGCAACTGAACCGGTATCCAGTACCCAGGTGCTACTAGGAGTACAAGCAAGGTACACATCAATAACACGTATATCAAATATACTTCTGTCGACGTTGCCAGCCTTCTTATCTACCAAGTATCTAGGGTTGTTCCGCTTCACCGACCTCTCTCCTCATAATTGAAGCACTTAGTCTCGGGTTTGGGTTCAACTTTGGGTTGCTTCACTGGAGCAGCAACTGACTTGCCATCCATGAAGTTTCCCACCTTGCCCTTGCCCGTCTCGAAACTAGTGGTTATACTAACCATCAACACTTGATGCTCCCTCTTGATTTCTACCTTCGCGAACAGCTCAGGGATTATTAATTCTATCCCTGGTATTTTATAGTTCATCACCAAGTTCTAGTAGCTTAGGGAAAGTGACTTGGAGAACTATATCAATCACTATCTTATCTGGAAGATGAACTCCTACTCGATTCAAACGATTGTAGCACCCAGACAATCTGAGCACATGCTCAACGATTGAGCTATTCTCGTTCATCTTGCAGGCAAAGAATCTTGTTGGAGATCTCATATCTCGCAACACGGGCATGAGCCTGGGATCCTAATTTCAGCTCTTAGAACATCTCATATGTTCCGTGACGTTCAAAACGTTTCAGAGCCTCAATTCTAAGCCGTAATGCATGACGCACTAAACTATCAAGTAGTCATCAGAACGTGCCTGTTAGATGTTCACAACATCTACAGACGACGCTAGAGGGGTTGGCGCATCGAGCGGTGCATTAAGGACATAAGCCTTCTGTGCAGCAACGAGGACAATCCTCAGATCACGGAGCCAGTCCGCAATATTGCTACCATCATCTTTCAACTCTATTTCTCTAGGAACATATAAAAATTCAAGGGAGCTATAGTGCGAGCAAGTAATCTACAACATAATTCGCAAAGACACTACTGACTATGTTCATGATAATGAGTTCAATTAATCATATTACTTAAGAACTCCCACTCAAATTGACATCCCTCGGGTCATTCGAGTGATACATGATCCAAATTCACCAACTCAAGTCCGATCATCACGTGAGTTGAGGTGGTTACAATGGTGAACATCATTGTGTTGATCATATCTACTATATGACTCATGTCCAACCTTTCGGTCTCTTGTGTTCCGAGGCCATGTCTGTACATGCTAGGCTCGTCAAGTTTAACCCGAGTGTTCCGCATGTGCAACACTGGCTTCCACCCGTTGTATGTGAACGTAGAGTCTATCACACCCGATCATCACGTGGTGTCTCAACATGACGAACTTTCGCAACGGTGCACACTCGGGGAGAACACAATTCATCTTGAAATTTAAGTGAGGGATCACCTTATAATGCTACCGTCATCCTAAGCAAAACAAGGTGCATAAAAAGATTAACATCACATGCAAATCATAAGTGACATGATATGGCCATGAACTTGTGCTTTTGATCTCCATCTTGAAAGCACCGGCATGATCTCCATCGTCACCGGCAAGACACCATGATCTCCATCATCTTGATCTCCATCAACGTGTCGCCATCGGGGTTGTCGCGCCCAACATACTTCTACTACTATTGCTACAGTTTAGTGATAAAGTAAAGCATTACATAGCGCTTAATGATTGACACGCAGGTCATACAATAATTAAAGACAACCCTATGGCTCCTGCCGGTTGCCGTAGTCATCGACATGCAAGTCATGATAATCTATACATCACATGATCATCTCATACATCACATATATCACATCATGTAATTGTCCATATCACATCACAACATACCCTGCAAAAATAAGTTAGACGTCCTCTAATTGTTGTTGCATGTTTTATGTGGCTGCTACGGGTATCTAGCAAGAACAATTCTCATCTATGCAAAAACCACAACGGTGCTACACTAGTTGCTTTTCGACCTTCTCAAGGACCGCCTTTGTCGAATCCGATCCAACTAAAGTGAGAGAAACTGCCACCCACAATCCATCTAGGCAACAAGTTGCGCCAAAGGAACTGGTCTCTCGTAAGCGTATGAGTAATGTTGGTCCGAGCCGCTTCATCTCACAATACCGCTGAACCAAAATCCGACCAAGGGAGGAAGCAATCAAAGCATCAACGCCCACAAACCTTTTGTGTTCTACTCGAGATCTCATCTACACATAGACCTAGCTCTGATACCACTGTTGGGGAACGTTGCATGGGAAACAAAAAAATTCTTACGCACACGCAAGATCTATACATGGTGATGAGCATCTATGAGAGGGAGAGTGGATCTACATACCCTTGTAGATCGCTAAGCAGGAAGCGTTAAGAAACGCGGTTGGTGTAGTCGAACATCTTCGTGATCCAAATCGCCGAGCGTCCCGCGATCACATCACGATCCATCCCGCGATCCAATCACGATCCGTCCCGCGATCTCATCATGATACGTCCCGCGATCTCATCAAGATCCGTCCCGTAAACTCATCACGAACCGTCTCGCGATCTTGTTCACGGTCCTTCCGATCTAGCACCGAACAGACGACACCTCCGCGTTCAGCACACGTGCAGCTTGATGACGATCTCCATCGTCTTGATCCAGCAAGAGGAGGTGGAGAGGGAGAAGAGTTCACTGGCAGTGTGACGACGCTCCGGTGATGGTGGTGGAGCAATTCCGGCAGGGCTCCGCCTAAGCACTGCGGAAATCCGATCTAGAGGAGCACCGGTGGAACGGGTAGCACGTGGCCGTAAAATCTGTGCAAAAACCCTCTATTCCACTAGTATATATAGGAGGAGAGGCGAGGCAGCCTTCGCGCAGGGCCAGGCCCTCTTGGAGTCGGCCAAAGAGAGGAGGTGGAGGAGGACTCTCCTCCTCCAATCCTAGTAGGACTAGGATTCCTCCTTTTTGCCTTTTTCCACCTTTTTTTCCTTTAGGATTTCTTCTCCCAGACGCATGGGCCTGTTGTGGATGTTCCACTAGCCCACTAAGGGCTGGTTATTACTCTCCCACAGCCCATGAAGCCTCTTGGGTCGAAATACCCCCCCCCCCCCCGGAGGTCTCCCGGTACACTACCGATGAGCCCGAAACTTTTCCAGCGACCAAACTATGACTTCCTATATATGAATCTTTACCTCCGGACCATTCCGGAGCTCCTTGTGACGTCCGAGATCTCATCCGGGACTCCGAACAACCTTCGGTCACCACCATACACAACTCTGTAATACCTAAACGTCACCAAACCTTAAGTGTGCAGACCCTGCGGGTTCGAGAACTATGTAGACATGACCGAGACACCTCTATGGTCAATAACCTGGATGTCCGCATTGGTTCCTACATTTTCTACAAAGATCTTTATCGATCGAACCTCTATGTCAAGGATTCAGTTAATCCCGTATGATGTTCCCTTTGTTTTTGGTATGTTACTTGCCTGAGATTCGATCGTCGGTATCTCCATACCTAGTTCACCTCGTTACTGGCAAGTCTCTTTACTCGTTCCATAATACAAGATCCTGTGACTAACACTTAATCACATTGCTTGCAAGGCTTATTGTGATGTTGTATTACCGAGTGGGCCCTGAGATACCTCTCCGTCACATGGAGTAACAAATCCCAGTCTTGATCCATGCCAACTCAACAGACACCCTCGAAGATACCTGTAGAGCACCTTTATAGTCACCCAGTTACGTTGCGATGTTTGATACACACAAGGTACTCCTCCGATGTCAGTGAGTTGCATGATCTCATGGTCATAGGAACACATACTTTGACATGCAGAAAACAGTAGCAACAAACTGACACGATCATATGCTACATTTGTAGTTTGGGTCTTGTCCATCACATCATTGTCGTAATGATGTGATCCCGTTATCAAATGACATCACATGTCGATGGCTAGGAAACCTTGACCATCTTTGATCAACGAGCTAGTTCACTAGAGGCATACTAGGGACAGAGTGTTGTCTATTTAGCCACACATGTAATGTGTTTCCATTCAATACAATTATAGCATGGATAATAAACGATTATCATGAACAAGGAAATATGATAATAACTAATTTATTATTTCCTCTAGGGCATATTTCCAACAGGTTTCCCCTCTGGTCCTTGGCCTCCATGGCAGCGGAGGGCAGGGAGCTCCTCCGAGATTGGACCTATCTCTACGTTTACTTCTGTTTCTGCCTTCCCTGGTTTTGGCCTTTCACTATTTCACAAATTCCCGGAAATCCGTAACTCCGATTGGGCTGAAATTTTAACATGGTTTTTGTCTAGATATTAGCTTTCTTTCGGCGAGAGAAGTGCCCCAACCGCCTTAAGGGGTGACCGCAAGCCACCCTAGCGTGCCCAGGGGTAGGGCGCACCCCTACGGCTTATGGGCCCCTCAGGCATCGTCTCGCGTTGATTCTTTTTCCCAAAAATCACATATATTCCAAAAAAATCTCCATAAGTTTTTATCGTGTTTGGACTTTGTTTGGTATGGATACTATGTGAATCAAAAAACGTGCAACAAACAGGAACTGGCATTGGGCACTGGATCAATATGTTAGTCCCAAAAATAGTATAAAAAGTTGCCAAAAATGTATGAAAGTTCTAGAATATTGGCATGAAACAATCAAAAATTATAGATACGATGGAGATGTATCAGCATCCGCAACTTAATTCCTGCTCGTCCTCGAGTAGGTAAATGATAAAAAAATTGATGTGGAATGCTACCTAGCATAATCTTGTTCATATAATCTAGTCATGGCATGAATATTAAGACACGAGTGATTCAAAGCAATACTATCATTTGACAAAAAGACAATAATACTTCAAGCATACTAATAAATCAATCATGTCTTCTCAAAATATCATGGCAAAAAGAAAGTTATCCCTACAAAATCATTTAGTCTGGCTATGCTCCATCTTCATCACACAAAGTATTAAATCATGCACAACCCCGGTTTTAGCCAAGCAATTGTTTCATACTTTAGTATTCTCAAACATTTTCAACTTTCACGCAATACAATAGAATATGGTGGTGGTGGAGAAGACAAAAAGAAGGAGACATTCTCACATCAACTAGTTATATCAACGGGCTATGGAGATGCCCATCAATAGATATCAATGTGAGTGAGTAGGCATTGCCATGCAACGGATGCACTAGACCTATAAGTGTATGAAAGCTCAAAAATAAACTAAGTGGGTGTGCATCCAACTCGCTTGCTCACAAAGACCAAGGGCAATTTGATGAAGCCCGTCATTGGAATATACAAGCCAAGTTCTATAATGAAAAATTCCCACTAGTATATAAAAGTGACAATATAGGAGAGTCTCTATCATGAAGATCATGGTGCTACTTTGAAGCAAAAGTGTGGAAGAAGGAATAGTAGCATTGCCCCTTCTCTATTTTCTCTCATTTTTTGTGCGCTTCTTTGGCCTCTCTTTTTTGTAATGTCCGAAGACTCATCCCAACTTGTGAGGGAATCATAGCTCCCATCATCCTTTCCTCACATGGGACAATGCTCTAATAATGATGATCATCACACTTTTATTTAGTTACAAATAAATAATTACTAGAACAAAATATGACTCTATATGAATGCCTACGCCGGTGTGCCGGGATGTGCAGTGATCTAGCATAGCAATGACATCAAAAATGGACAAGCCATGAAAACATCATGCTAGCTATCTTACGATCATGCAAAGCAATATGAAAATGATGGTGCGTGTCATAATAAACGAAACGATGGAAGTTGCATGGCAATATATCTTGGAATGGCTATGGAAATGCCATAATATGTATGTATGGTGGCTGTTTTGAGGAAGAGAATATGGTGGGTCTAATGCACCGGCGAATGTTGCGCGGTACTAGAGAGGCTAGCAATGGTGGAAGGGTGAGAGTGCGTATAATCCATGGACTCAACATTAGTCCTAAAGAAATCACATACTTATTGCAAAAAATTATTAGTCATCAAAACAAAGTACTACACGCATGATCCTAGGGAAAGAGTTGGTAGGAGTTAACGATCGCGTGATCCCGACCTCCACACAAAGGATGACAATCAATAAATAAATCATGCTCCGACTTCTTCACATAACGGCTCACCATACGTGCATGCTATGCGAATCACAAACTTTAACACAAGTATTTCTAGTAATCCACATTTACGCACTAGCATAATTCTAGTATCACCATCTTTATATCACAAAACTATTGAAAGGAATCAAACGCATCATATCCAGTGATCTACAAGTTTTATGTAGGATTTTATGACTAACCATGTGAATGACCAACTCCTGTTAACTCTCTAAATAGATATAAGTGAATCATGAGAGTTTAATTCTTTCTACAAAAGATATGCCCACGCTCTAACGAATATAAGTGAAGGAAAAGAGCATTCTACAAATGGTGGTTTTCTATGTGTAGAGAAACAATCAATCCAAACTTCAAATGATATAAGTGAAGCACATGAAGCATTCTATAAAGCCATACTCAAAAGATATAAGTGAGGTGCAAAGAGCCTCCTATAAATAAACCAAGGACTTCCTCATACTGTCATGGTGCATTATTGAAATAAAAATAAAAAGAACATGACGCTCCAAGATTTACGCATATCATGTGAAGAATAAAAATATAGCTCCAAGTAAAATTGTCGATGGTTGTTAGAAGAAAGAGGGGATGCCTTCCGGGGCATCCAAAAGCTTAGTTTCTTGGGAGTCCTTTAATATTACCTTGGGGTGCTTTGCGCATCCCCAAGCTTAGTCTCTTTCCACTCCTTATTCCTTCATCCATCGTGATCTCACCCAAAACTTGAGAACTTCAATCACACAAAACTTAACAAAACCCTCGTGAAACCCGTTAGTATAATAAAGAAAATTACCACTTTAAGTACTGTTGAAAACCCATTCACATTTTATTTTTGCATTGTAGCTACTGTATTATAACTTCTTTATGTCTTATACCACCGATAAAATAGATAGTTTCATCAAAACTAGCAAAACAATGCATCAAAAAACAGAATATGTCTTAAACAGGATAGTCCATAGCAATCTGAACATTTACTATACTTATGTAACTCTAAAATTATGAAACATTAGGACAAAATAAACAATTTTCATAGCAGTACTTTGTAAAAAAATCAGAAACTTTCGACTTTCGAGTAAAACATGTAAATTCATGCACTACAACCAAAGTTTCTATTTTTGCACTGCACACACCAAACAAGTAATCTAATCATCCTATAGGCAAATCTTGGCACATTAGTTTTATAATACAAGGGATTTATACAAGGGTATAATTATTATTTTTGAAAATTTTCTATAATTAAGATTCACAAAGTTTCCATGGGCATGAACAAAGTTCAAGGAGCTCCCCCACTTCAATGGTGCTCGTCCTTCTTACTTTCACTTATCCGTTTGAAAAGGTTTTAGGTTCCCCTCTTTATTTATTTATTTTGAACTGTATAAAAGCACACACCAGAATAAAATGACTCTCTAAAACTTCCGGGTTGTCTCCCTGACAGCGCTTTCTTCAAAGCCATTAAGCTAGGCATAAAGTGGTCAAGTAATGGATCCACCCGGATCCCAAGGTATATCAAAGCCAATTATAATTAACAATGATTTGTAATTTAGTAGTGAGAACAAAGTAACATATATCATGCAATAACGAAGTCTAACTCTCTTCATATGCATCGGCATGTTATAAAGAACAATTCATGCACACAAAGTAAAGGCCAATGCATAGTACAAATAGTTTCTTGCAATTTTATCGTATTGGAAACATAGAGAGGCGGAGAGGTAGTTCCTCTCTCATAACAATTGCAAGTAGGAGCAGCAAGCACATGCACATTGTATCTATCAAAATCATCATGTGTAATATTAAAAGGCAACCCATCTATATAATCCTTAATAAGTACAAACTTCTCCGATATAGTTTAGTTGGAAGAATTCAAAAATATAATAGGACTATCAAGTGTGGGTGCAATAGCAAGAATTTCACATTTAACATAAGGAACTATAGCAAGTTCATATCCATAAAAATCATTCATATTGGCATCATGTCCACAAGCATAACAAGCATCAAGTTCATCAAAAACGGACATTTCAAACAAATCCAAGGGATCATAGCAATTATCATAGCATTTGTCCTTCGGTAAGAACGAAGGGAAATTAAACAATGTATGAGTTTAAGAGTTACTCTCATTAGAAGGTGGGCACGAGTACCTAATCTGCTCTTCCTCCTTTTGTTCTTCGCTCTCCTCATCATCTTTTTCATCTAATGAGCTCACAGTGTCAGGAATTTGTTCTTCCGTAGTTTCCTGTAAAATATTAGTCTCCTCTTGGACAGCGGAGGATTCCTCAATATATGGCTTAACATAAGCATTAGAAGCATAGCTTTCATAGCAATATTTAAGTATGACAAAACTTCCAGATTTGTAAAGAGTGGCAGCATACTTTTCAATCAAAGAAGCAATTTCATAGGCACCGTTAAAAGCAACAAATTCTTCAATTTGCTCAATATCATAGTAATTATAAACACCCTTGGCATAAGAAGATACAATGTCATTATCCTTAAACTCACATTGATAGGGAAGGTGTTTTTTAGGGTCTCCAAAACAACACGTAAAATCATAAATTCCACATAAATTCCAAGCATAACATTCCAAAGTATTAATATGATGCCATAAAAGTTTCCCTTTTTAAGATAAGCGGTGTCGCACATAATAAGCATGTGCATTTCATGACTTTCCCTCAACAAAGCTAGTTGGGGTTTCAGTACAAGCACAAACGGATCGAAGATGATCCAAGTAAAAAGCTTCAACAGTGTGTTAGATTTTGGGTGGTTCTTCAACAATTAGTGTAGTAGATTCAACTAATTTTTTGGTATTTTGTGTTCCATATCCATAACTAAAGAGAGAGAACAACTTAGAACAGAAAATTAAATCTACTGAGTGATAAACCAAACAAGCACACACGAGAATATTCACCCCACGCTATTGCTCCCCGGCAATGGCGCCATAAAAAGGTCTTGATAACCCACAAGTATAGGGGATCAATTCTAGCCTTTCTCGACAAGTAAGAGTGTTGAACCCAGCGAGGAGATAAAGGTAGAACAATATTCCCTCAAGTTCTATAGACCACTAATACAACTCTATGCACGCTTAACGTTCGTTTTACCTAGAACAACTATGAAACTAGAAGTACCTTGTAGGTGTGATAGGATAGGTTTGGAAGATAATAAAGAATACGTAAATAAAAACTAGGGGTTGTTTAGATAAAGTAACAATTAAGTTAGTTTAATGTGGTAGGAGTTGCGTAATTGTTCCTAAGTAATTGACTATGTTACTAGACCGACACCTAGTTTTATGTGGGAGAGGCCAATGCTAGCATGTCATACCTTACATGGAATTATATGCACTTATGATTGGAACTATTAGCAAGCATCCGCAATGACTACATTCATTAAGGTAAAAACCAACCATAGCATTAAGATATATTGATCCCCCTTCAATCCCGTATGCATCAATTTTCTATGCTAGGCTGAAGCTGCTATCACCCTTGCCCTCCAATGCATAGTCCTATCAGCATACAACTAACCCTATGGTGTGATCCATGCACACGCTCATATGATGGGCACGGAAGGACACCAACATAACCACAAGCAATTTAAACCAATCATACCAATTCACCAATCACCTATAGGACAACAAAAATCTACTCGGACATCATAGGATGGCAACACATCATTCGATAATAATATGAAGCATAAAGCACCATAATTGTGGTTATGTTGAGGGAGAGTGGACCGCTGAATATAGATAGGATAAGGTGATGGAGGTGTTGGTGAAGATGACGGAGTTGTCGGAGTAGATCGTCGTCACACGATGATTGCCCCAGCGGCGTTTCGACACCACCAGGAGAGAGGGGGAGAGAGCCCCCCTTCTTCTTCTTCCTTGAACCCCCCCCCCCTAGATGGGATGAGGATTTACCCTCTGGTCCTTGGACTCCATGGCAGTGGAGGGGCAGGAGCCCCTCTGAGATTGGATCTCTCTCTCTCTCTCTCTTTTCTTTTGTTTCCGCCTTCCTTGGTTCTGAACTTTCACCATTTCTTAAATTCCCGTAGATCCGTAAATCCGATTGGGCTGAATTTTTAACACGATTTTTATCCGGATATTAGATTTCTTGCAGCGAAAGAAGGGCCCCAACCGCCCTAAGGGGTGACCACAAGCCACCCTGGCACGCCCAGGGGGTAGGGCACACCCCTATGGCTTGTGGGCTCCTCGGGCATCGTCTGGCATTGATTATTTTTCCCAAAAATCACATATATTCCAAAAAAATCTCCATAAGTTTTGATCGCGTTTGGACTTGGTTTGGTATGGATATTTTGCAAAACAAAGAAAACGCAACAAGAAGGAATTGGCATTGGGCACTAGATCAATATGTTAGTCCCAAAATAGTATAAAAAGTTGCCAAAAGTGTATGAAAATTGTAGAATATTGGCATGAAACAATAAAAATTATAGATACGATGGAGACGTATCAATGCTGCATCACAAAATTTGAACAGGTACTTTTTGATCTCTCTATGTGAGGAGCACTAATAGTTCCGTATCAACAAAGGACTGACCATTAAAAACCTCCCAAGTGCATCTTTGTGGAACCAACTTAAAAATCTTAGTCTCACCGAATGCCTAGGGTTGATCTGTTTTTCAATCTTGGTACCATCGATTCCATATTCTCAATTACACCGATTTTCCCTGTCAACTGACAGTTGAGGAACTCGGTGACACCGAAAATTTAGAATCGGTGTCACCAACAGCTGAGGGTATATAAAGAGGCGGACCCGGCCTTTGAAAATTTTTGGTAACTCCGTCCATGACATCAGGCCAACTCCGTCCATGACATCAGTTGAGGTCTTCGCCGACGCAGTTCTCTCAACTCCGACATCGACCATCAGAGGAGATCAGCCCCAGAGGAACGATTAGCTATATCTCTTTGAACTTTTTGGTAACTTCTTGCCAAAGGGGGAGAAATTGTATATAGATCTTTAGGCTTCGAGTGAGAGAGCGTTGGTTTTTATTGCTTTTTCAAAAACATTTGGTCTTTTGGTTGCTCGTGTTAAACTTTTGTTGGTGTTTGATCATACGCTTTAATGTGTGTTGCTACTATTTCCTATCATTTTGATACTTATGAGATGATCATTCACTTTGCTTGATGTGTTGTGCTATGATATTAACTCTTATTCACTCTCGCACACCACCAAGATGTATGTGACATGGAAGAAGTGCCCCATGTACCTAATTGATTGTGCATTTGCATTCAAACGCAAATTTAAAATAATACACAATTTTAGGGGGATCTCTTGCTTATCACACACTTCTCAAAGCAACGATTATATTCATTGATTATATTATATATCAAAGCTTTGATCTATATGTTTTCATCAATTACCAAAGGGGGGGATACTGAAAGCATATTTGCTCCCTTGGTGGTTTTTGTAATTAATACCAATATATATGTCATTGAACTAATGTTTCCACTAAGCATATTTTAGGAAAAGTTCAATGATGGGTTGGCAAAAGGATTGTGGAATACCCCAAGATGCAAGGAAATAGATTGGCGAAGCTTCAAGCAAGAGGAATCTACATTTTACATTGTGAGAAATCACTTTGAGTCCATAGGAAAGTCAATACTATTAAAAGGGGGTAAGGTACTGTTGGCGAACAAAATGCTCATACATGCACAAGTGATAGTCACCAAAAACATCCACAAGCTGTTCCACAAAAGACTGTCCAAAGCTAAATACTCAAAATTGGTGCAACCAACAACACCCACTCAGTGCCACCAATTCTCAGCCTCAGAACGACTCAAGCCAAACCCTAACCCATCAGTGCAACTGATTCTGGTTTGGTGCCACCGAGTTTGGGTTGCCAACTTCTTGTTACGAAAATTCACTAAATCGGTCCGATCGAGTTTGTTGAATCGGCGTCACTGAGTTTGGCAATCTGATCGTTGGTCACCTAATCGGTGCAATCGAGATTTATGTATCGGTCTCACCGAGATTCAAAAGTTGGTACCTTTTAGGCAACTCGGTACCATCGAGATTAACACATCGGTGTCACCAAGTTGGACTTATTAGGTGTAATGGTTGGATTTTTTGGAGATGCCTATATATGCCCCTCCACCACCACTCACTCAAAAGAGACGCACTCAGAACAGATCCCCACTCATACCAATTGATTTTCCAAGAGAGAGCCAGCTACTCATGTGTTGAGAGCATGGCATTGCATTCCAACCATATGAATCTTGATCTCTAGCCTCCCCAAGTTGCTTTCCACCCAATCAATCCCTTCCACCATAGCCAAATCTATGAGAGAGTGATTGTGTGTTGAGGAGTCTATCATCTTGAAGCACAAGAGCAAGGAGTTCATCGACATTATCAAGCCTATTACCTTTTGAGGGTGGTGTCTCCTAGATTGGTTAGGTGTCTCTTGGGAGCCTCCTACTTCGTGTTGTGGAGTGAACCAACAAGTTTGTAAGGGCAAGGAGATCGCCTACTTCGTGAAGATCTACCCCAAGTTTGGCTAGTCCTCTGTGGACATAGGCCATCATGGTACAGTCAAGGTTGCTTCTTCGTGGAACCCTCCGTGGGTATAGCCCTTTGTGAACTCTTGTGACCATCACCCTTTGTGGGCTGAAGTCTCCATAAACATGGACGTACGATAGCACCACCTATCGGAACCACGGGAAAAATCATCGAGTCTCAAAAGTGCGTTTGATCTTCCTACCCTTCCTTTACTACTCATGATTGTCTTTACTTTCCGCTGCTATACCCGTAGACATGCATGTGTAGGGTGTGCTTGAGTTGCTATGAATGCTAAAATCTGCCAACACTTAAAATTGGGAAAAAGTATATTTTTAATTGGTCAAGTAGTCTAATCACCCCGCTCTAGACCTACTTTCGACCCTACATGAACGCCTATCATCTTATCCTTGAGCACACTTCTTGGATGCCACTAATCCTACTTACTACTCCAAGAAAAATCGTCCTATATCATCGAAGGTATCATCTCATATAAGTCAACTCCAATATCACTCATGCTCTACAACTCCAAGGTTGAGAGAAGGACTAAACCAAGATCTCTTTTGCATACTCTAGATGACTCACATATATCCCTATATAAAAATCCTCGGGAAAGCATACAAGTTGCTAAGCTTGATTGTGACACTACAAAATCAAGTGATATACTAACCTATCCAAGGTCTAAGGTACGGCATTCCTATGCTAAGGAAACACATAATATAACAATCCAAGATCTTGTTTACTTCCTACGAATCCGACCAAGTAGTCCTTAAATGAATCAATAGATACATGACCCACCACTCCTATAAATCCAATATTGGGAAGTTCTACATAATCTCCTAGAGTTCCTATAATTCACACAAAATTGCAAGGACGATCATCACAGTATATCCACGAACTTCCAATCTCATGACCAACTAAACTCCAAGGTCGAGCTTATATAGATCCTTAATTTATTTATGACAACTCCCGATTTCCTTATCTTACCATCCACCAGAAACATGGTATTACGAGTTAAGATCATCGGACTAACTCCAATTTACTCTGAACCATCTAGACTTACTTAACACTAACACTTTTTTAGGGTCACCTATTTAAATCCAAATCCCATGTCCTACGAGAATTCCTACTTGTTCTCCCGAGTCACCATAGTAATATCATCAATCCAGGACTACTACTTGACAAGATCAAATTATCATACCACCAAGGATTTCAACTTGTAATCCCAATTGTCCCACTAGATTCAATTTACTCAAGGGATAAGTAGGTTATGCTACCCTATCAACTTGGTCCACCAAGTTCACCTATCACATTGAAAGTCTCGTGATTCACCAAATGATCTTAGTTATTTCCTTAAGATATCTATGATAACCACATCAAATCATTTGCCTACTGATCATATATCCCTAGAACAATCTTTCCTATGGCATCACGGATCCGGTGCTAGCTTAAGGATGAAAGGTGTTCACTCACTATGATCACTAGTCTCATAATGAACCCAGTGCTATAAGAAGGGTTATTGAATCTCAACAGGTGCTCTCGCAAATCCGTGTATTAAATACGTGATCAGAAGTTTGATCTCAGGGATCTTGTCAGGTCTAGGTTGGTCTAGAGAGGGGTTTCCAATCTTGAGGAAAAAGCATAACTCTACGGGGTTGCGCCTGGTTGAGTACATTGTAGTCGAGGTCTTTAGTACTAGTTGTTTGTCGAGGTGGATCCTTGGTGCATCTTGTCTTGTTGATCTTCAGTTGACGAGATGGGCGAAGAGGGAAAGTAGAATAGAGCAGAGTGCCTAAGGGGTGGTATATTGCAAGTGCAATCAAACAAGTACCAGAAAGGCCAAACACAAACATTGAGGTAAGGTAGGTGATATAGTCATATACTTGTTGCCTAGGGCAAAAGTGCGACTTATACCAAAACACAAAAAGATGGTTCCATTCGAAAAATCGCACGGACTCGACTTCACATGGGGGATACATGACTCACCCTACCCTAGGGGTTCTCGGACTCAGTAGTCGTGCTTGCTTCATGTCTTGGAGAGGAGTCTGCTTAGTCTTCTGGGTCTTCTTCAGGTGTCGCTATGCCTCTTGTTGTTTTTTGTCGAAATGATCCTGGTTGCGCCTAAAGAGTCCTTGACAACTTCGCATCTAGTGAGTTGACGATGAAGGTGGTTCCTTGTGGTCGTCATTGATAGGGTCTTCTATTGTCTTATTAATCATGATAGTCTGTTTTGTCTTCTTAGGTATCAAGGGTTCCAGGTGGGTGTTCCTTTGTGCAATGATATTACCAAGGCATGGTAGAGTTATAACCTGCTAGTTACGTTGATGATAATATCGACACCAAAAGTGGGGGGTGAAGAGAACCATTTTCCTACTCACTATGGTGAGGCGGACCTAATGGTGAGGTTCTCATCCACCGTTGGTTGCTTATACAACAATGGTAAGGACAGGGTTGGTCTATCAGCGAGATATATCATGATATTACATGTCTTATGCCCTAGTTATCGTAGGCCAAGGTTGTATCATACTGGGGTTGTGTCAGGGGTGTCACTATCTTCTTGGTCTTGATATCCTCATTCCTCGAGAAGGTGTCTTCTCTTGGTATCGTCCTGTTGTGGTGTTGCCAACTTGTGTCCAAGATATGTGGGCAAATGTCTAGCAAGTTGCCTTCTTTCCATGTTACCCATGAGGATTACAAGGAATCTGGTGGTCAGGGGCATAAGGGTACTATCGACTGTTTGCAAAATTTTGAAAAAGCAGCTAAGCAGAGCAAAGAGAAAAAGGGTGGAGGTGCTAAGGAAAAACCTTCGCTTGCTTTGAAATTTTAGGAGAGGTGACAAATATAGAGGTTTTTTAAGTGATTTTGAAGCGTCTAGAAAAATAGTCTTGTCCTAACTAACGTCCATGCTAACTAAGGGCTTCCTACAGTCAGGATGAAACTGATACCAGCTCTGTGGGGACCTCGACTCATACGTCGTGATGACCGAATGTACGTGCACAGTGATCCCAGAGGTCAATGCTCACTAAACACATATAAACTAAATAACAAGAGTCTTACATATTTTACGTACCGTTTTACTCGAATATGGCCTTTATGGCCAAGTCTTGAAATGTTTGCAGTGGAAATCTTCAATGATAGTGTAAACCCATGCCATCTACCTTAACCCTACAAGCATTCTGACTAGGAAACGTCCTAGCTCACATGTTCGTCACCCAGGGTAATCTTCATCATAACCTGTTCTTTCATGCCTAGCTAGTAAAATAACCAGTAGCAAGCCAATGAGAACTTTGTATGCACTCGCAAGCAACCCATGTTTGTAACAAGGTACAATATTGCATGATATAGCAATAAGTAGGTAAGTTTGCAGAAAGCTAATTTTGAGTGCAATGACATGATCAATTAACTTGTAAAAGCATGCATCAATAGGTCACAGATATCCATATGAACAAGTTATATATATCAATATAAGCAGGGGTAAACATCTCATGTTCAATCATCATGCCAAGTCATCTGACTTAGATCAAGTACCAACTTTATCCCACACACATGCACACCAAGTTTGTGAAAACATCGAATGTAGTTTAAGTAGCACCACCCAACTATCCTTGACTGTGGACATGGTTATTTGAATAGTTTTACACTCTGGAGAGGTTGCACACCTTACCCACAAGGCTCGGGGAACTTCTGTGTCATCCATGACTCGCGGTATATTACATACCCGAGGTAAGCACCCAAATTATGCCTTTCCCTTGGTGACACTAAACAAAGAGTCCTCTCATCGGTTCGTGTCTTCATGATGTAAAAAACATGAGAATCTCTCAACATAGTACCATCCATTAAGGAACACAACGGTGTGCCTGGTGCCTGTAAAGACAGTACATGGTCGCCCTACCAGGCACGACCCCATATCGAGAGTGACGACGTCACCCCGCCACTAGTAATGCGGGGTCTCTGATAGCATCAACCTAAGTAATCAACAAAGCCCCTTCCCATATAGGGGTAGATTGGTCGTACAAGTAAGGTTGGGACGGTTGACAAATCTTAAATCTCTCTGATTTCAAAAACACGCGCACACACACAACTTGCTCCGGTACACCACTACTCAAGTGGTTACTTATCTCAACACCGTCTCCGTCGGGCATTAGTGGCACCCAAGGGGTATTCAAAAAGTCTTTGAAATCATGTCCTTTCTAACACCATGCATATTCCCTGCCCACTTGCGTAGAAACTACTTAGAACCCTAACTACTTCCCACCCGCACAACCCTCATAGGAAGGTAGGGTAATGCTCAGTGCAATTATAAACAGGTAAAAGTATTGGAGACAACCCATGAAGATGATCACCATAACTTCATGATCAACATATCAAAAATAAAGTGCTATACGACATGCAATGAAAATGGTTTCTTAGACATGGTCAAGGGGCTGCTTGCCTGGCTCAGCAAAGTCCTCGAGGTCTTCACAAGCTTCTAGTCCACTCCGAGCACTTCATATGCTTCGTCAACTACCGCCAGAAACAACCACAATAAGCAACACCATAAGCAAAAAAAATAAAAAATATTATAAATAAGGGTTTTATATTTATTGGACATCCCTGGTAATAAGAAAAATACCTAAAGTGGCTCTACTAGAGTTGGATCAATGAGGCTTTTTGTATGGTGGAAATGGAGGATATGATGATCATATAAGAAGTTCATAGGAAACGTTTTTATAAAAATGAGTTGAGGCACCCAATAAATAGGGCATGATTTTAGAAACAATTAGAAAGTGGTCCCACTCATTTTGGAGTTGGGATGGTTTTCCTATGAATTTACTAAGATGAATTAAATGGAAAAAGGGGACTATTTATTAGATCCAACTGAAACATGGCCATGGAAAAATGTTGAACATAGCTAGATAAATAGAGCATCATTTTTGGAGTCCCTATAAATTTGAATCATCAAGTTTGGATTATCAATGGAGGCTCTGGGGACTTTTATCAAAGGTGGCTCTTTATAGCTTAGATTTGAATTTGCATTGGAACAATACATAAAAGGGTGATGAAAAATTGTGAGAGTGCACTATTAGATAGGTTGGATTTTTAGAAAAATATAGGAGTTGGAATCATGTCATTTGGACAATTATTTGTTTATTTGTGAATTTTGGAAGCCTTCTGTTAAAAGAAAAAGGAAAAAGGTTATACCAAATAGGCCAAAATTGAGTGGGCCTCTCAATGCCAGCGCAGAGCAGTCACTGGGTCGGGCCAGCCGCTAACCCACGTAGGCTCAGGGGCCACATCGTTGGCCTCTTTCGGTAATACGTCTACGTTTGCTGAAAATGATTTCCACCGACAATCACTTAACGGTTGGGCCCGGCGACAGGGTCGCTGACAAGAGGGGCTCCCCTGGCAGGTTCATCTTCCTTCTAGTGCTCTCATGCACAGCCGGGGAGAGGGAGTGAGCCCGATTGTGATTGTCGGCGACTCCAGCCACTCGAGCCGCTCGACCTACCGGTGTGCTCAGGGTAACGAGGCAGTCCTCCTCATGTTGTACACTGCCGACAGGGAGCATTGAGCTGGGCAAGGCATTGGCCGCTATAGAGACCGATGGCGGGCGATGATGAACTCGATGGTCCCGACATGGGAGGGAGGATTAGATGCATGGGAGAGATCCTCCATGGTATGGGCGCTTTGTCAGCTCTGCTAGGGGAGAGGAGGGGCTTGAGATAGCTCAAACTCAAGGGAAGGCTGGGGCAGCAATGTCGACCATGGTAAGACGAGGAGGGAAAGAAAGGAGAGGGGAATAGGTCCAGGGGTCTGAGGGAGAGATGGGAGAAAAAGGAGCCGAGAGGGGGCTCGGGGAGGCCCTTAAGTAACCGGGCGTCGGAGATCGAGGGTTACGCCCACTATCGCAACACTAAAGCTGCTAGGGGTGACGGGGGTGATCTAAGGCTTGCCTATGGCCTTTGTGGAGGTGGCCTTCATCCAGGAAAGAGGAGAGAGGAAGCCAGGGGAGGCATGGGCTCGCGTGTGCGAGGTAGCCCATTGGCGCTCTCGGGTGGCCGGCACGCGTGCAAGGGAAGCCACCAGAGGGATAGAGAGGAGGGGGAGATGGTTCTTGCATGTTCCGAACGTCGAGGCCGACCGGCTAGCGAGAGGGGGAAGCCCTAGGCTGTCGGAGCTAGGCATTGGTTGGCAGCTATAGTGCGGATGGGCACTATAGCAGGCTCCAGAGCGTGCATATTGCATGCCATGGCATGCATCACGTGATTTAGGAATGCCCACCTTGTCCACTTTCTCTTGGGGATGCAGAGATGCTCCTAGGATGCTCTGGTAGAGGAGGGATGGGTTAGAACCAAGAGGATAGGTAAAATAGGTGGTAACCCTATTGAACAACGAGGAAATGTGAGGTTTTACCCCATCAATCATTGAGTTGTGGCCACGCAAGTTTTACTGGCAGTAGCTGTCAGGTAGAGATGTGGTAAAAATGTACACTCAAGGAGATTGGTCAAACGGGCCCAAATATGAAGTTTGGTGATTTAGTAGAAGGTGTTTGATGAGTGTTAGATCTAGCTAAGATAATCTACATGACAGGGTTGAGAAATAGGACTAAATGAGCTTGATCACAACTTTTAAGCTCATATAGAGAAAGTGGCCAATGTAAATGTTTCAAACCCTAGAAATGGACATGTATGGATTTATCTAGATCTAGGTATGCAAATCCATTCTCCTTTATGCACCACTTGGTGTGGTGGTATCCTTTGGGGATTAGAATATGCCCGAAAAGTTTGGGGCCAAATGGGGAAACTTGATAATGCAAAAATTTCCAATTATTGAAATCAACATAAATGGATTTGAGGGGATTTGTACAAGTGGATCTGTTCTCCCTGATGCACCACTTGGTGTGGTGGAATCCTTTGGGGATTATAACATGCCTAAAAATTTTGGGACCAAATGGGGAAACTTGACAATGCTAAAATTCCCAATTCTTGAAATCAACAGAAATGGGTTTGAGGGGATTTGGACAAGTGTGTCTATTCTACTTGACGCACCACTTGGTGTGGATGCATTATTAGAGGATTAGAACATGTCCACAAAATTTGAGAAAAAATAGAGGCACTTGGCAATGTAAAGTTGCTCAAGTTTGCATCTGGGTAGAGAGGGTTTTGGAATATTTTGGTGGATCAAAACAATGGAGATTGAGATGAAACTTTGCAAGATCATCACGTATGGCATATGTGACTTGCTGGAATTTTCCTGCATTTATTTGAGAATATTTCTTATAGAAATATTTCAAATACAGGAATTATGCAGAAAGGGTTTTGAAGGGTTTTGTCCAATATTTTGAACATGACCATGTGTTGAAACTCTTATATATGGAAAATATATGTCCACTAAGTTTCCCTAAGAAAATCAAATATTTTGAAAGCATAAAAAAATTCCCTATAAAAGACCATTTCCGGCCTTAAGAAAAAGCCTTTAAATAAAATAGGAATATAATACTTAAAAATAATATTTGGTGGTTTTTGAAAGTCTTATATATAATAGGTTTCAAATATAGTTTTTGAAAGAATTTAAGTGCCCTAATTTAAGGACTTGTAGTTCAGGCCTCAACTCAAGGTATTTTGAAAACCTAAATTTAATAAATGCTTTTTGGCCAAAATATTTTTGTATGAAAATATTTTTGGTCCTATACACATGGCACGATCATTGGGCAAAGATCGTGATCAAGGAGGTGTGTCTAGATAGTAGGAGGATTTTTATGAATTAAAGCACTAGCAAGCAAACGGGCAATCAACAATTAATTCAAGCATCTCAAGCACACACAAAAAAATTGTCGGCCCTAATTTTTGGGTCATGTTAACTTAGTAACATGAGGTAAAACACAGGTTGTGACATTCGGTCTACTTGTCATGGACATAACGCCTATGTATAGATCATGCCATGAATAATGACATAATTATTTTCAGTTTTATCAATTTGCCAATAATAATTTGTGTACCCACCGCTACCATGCTCATGAGAGAGGTGGCTCTAGTGAATGTTATGGCCCCCGGGTCCATCTTTATATTTTTTATATCAAAAACATATAAAATAATTGATTTTATTTATTTACTTGTTTATTTTTTACTCATCCTCATCTATCAAGATTTAATCCTTGCAGTTAAGGAGTACAAGGGGCTTGACAACCCTACTGCCCACGTTGGGTGCAAGTATTTGCTCTTGTGTGTGTAGGAACTATTGATCGTGTGTTTGGATAACTTCCTATTGGTTCGATAACATTGGTTCTTAACTCAGGGGAAATACCTATCTCTATTGTACTATGTCATCCCTTCCTATTTGGGAAAAAAACCCAATGCATCTACAGGTAGCAGTCAATACATTGGATGTATGTGCAAGCTTCACCGGGATTGCTTGTCAGAACATAAACATGCAATTTGGTGTGGCTAGATTTTTCCTTTGTGCGGAGAAAAGTATTACTATCTTTGTAATGGTGGTCTACTTGAATATTTGGATATACCATACCACGCGGCTATCTTGGACATACCTTATCACACGACAATCCAAAGCATTTGAGTATGTGGGCTTCTGCATCACACTTCTGCCCCAAACCTGTCTCCAAAATCCCTGGTACCCCCATTCCTCTTAGACCAACGCCATTACCCCCTTTATGATAGAGGCAAGGTTGTCCCATCTTACAATGAGTTCATGGTTATCGTTTTTGTGTAGTACACTTTGATGATCCGACTACGAACGTGTGAGGACGTCGTGCCTTAGCAATCGCTAAACCAACTTCGAGAGGTTATTGACCATGCAGGATCATGATCAACATGACCACGAGGTTCTATTCCTCCACGCATACAAATATAAGAGGAAATCTTTATTGATGAAAGTGGGGTTCTGTGACGTCTTGGTCTAGTTGTAGAGCACAAACGAAGGACGCGAAGTTCCAACTAAGGAAAACTTTTAATCTAAACAAAATGCAAGTCTAAACGGTGCCCTAAAGGCTTTATATATGGGGGAATAGAGGTGGGTTTCATGAACCCTTGGAGGAGGGGTCTGAAACAAACCCTAACTTAGTTTCCCCACACATATGAACTCTAAAAACAGCCTATAATGTGGAATTTTGAAATTACATGGGCCTGGCCCAATAATAAGGTGACAGAACACCTATAATAGCATATGGACGAAATTTATTAAGTAGCATCTTGTATATTTCGTCCAAACCTTAACGTTCTCATTAAGGTGGCTTCAAAGTGCGAAAATCACCACTAGAAGCTCCATTGTTCTTTCCCCCATGCGCACCTTCTTCTCTATGCTTGATCCCGCTCCAATGACCATCCTTCTTGTCCATGCTAGGTCCTTCATTTATAATTAAAACAAACGTATCTAATTTAGGCAGTATCATATGTTCATGAACATTAGAAGCATTTCAAAGAAACGAAAGTACCTAGTAACTGAATTGGTGTGCGAGAGCTCTAATAATTGGTACAGTATGTATAGCAGCAGGCGATGTGGGTGTAACAATGGTATTGATGTCCTCATTTCATTTGTTAAACCCATTGATTTTAAAATAAAAGGTGGTGAGAATAAACTCGCAATTCTCTGATGAATTGCTCAAAAGTTGCTTGTAACCAGGGACATGGGTAATCATGACCAATTTTATGCACTTCATAGAGGTTTGTGTACTTTACCCGTGATTCCCGATCACACCTTCCGGATACTAAACTTCACTTGTGAAGTACCTAGGTATATCAATACGAGACTTTTGGGAAGTAGTAGCCCTCTCAGAAATGACAGACCCCGTCCAACCTACATGCAAAAACTACATCTTCTGGTCTGCCACGGGAGGGTTCCCACAACTTGCTTGGTCCAAACATAGCACATATTGTCTCATAGTCAGAAATTGAAGCTACTCAACTTTGAACTCGTACAATCCCTTTGATACCTGGGTGGCATTCCCCACCAATGACTACACTCCGATGACCCAATCAAAGCCAGTCCACCCAGATCGATTCATTAATTAAGTTGTAATTATATAGTCAACCATGAGGTTGTATGGTAGCATAATAACCGATGTTTCCCAATCCACGTTATAATAGCTAAGCAACTATTCGTTGGTTAAAAGGTCAGGGTATAATAGACCTACAATCTTTCTACTGGGTTGGGAACACCATTTTCCACAATGTACTAGAGATCATTGTCAATTGCCTCAAGATGCATGCGCATCTTGTTCCTCCAATAGGGGTAGTCTATCCCATCGAAGGTAGGACATCATGTGGAAACCTTGATCATACCTATAGTCAATATTACTAGAACTCCATGTGGTTAAACCAAAATCACACACAATAAGGGAGTACCTCGCTCTGATACCAATTGAAAGTGCATTATATCGACAAGAGGGGGACAATAAGCAATTTTTATAAATTTGTCACTGAGGAATTTGAACTTGAGGAATTTGAAATGTGACGAACTACTAGCAGCAGCATAAGTACTCAAGTGCATGGGAAACATAGCAATAGCATAGTCATTATGATAAAATAAAACATGCACAGATTACAAGTATCGTGATATAGGATTTGAGATGAGGAAATTGAGGAAGTGTTGGGACCCCGACTCATAAGTCGTGATCACCGAATGCACGTGTACAGTGATCCCAGAGATCAATGCTCACTGAACACACAAAAGCTGAATAACAAGAGTCTTACATCCACACTTAATATCTTACACAAATAAAGACCACGAAGGTCTAGTCTTACATAGATAGGGCCACGAGGGCCAAAGACTTAAATAGGACAAGCAGCGGAAATCTTGATCGAAAGCATGAACCCATGCCATCAGCCTTAAACCTACAGGCATTCTGACTGGGAAGCGTCCTAGTTCGCATGTTCGTCACCAACAAACTCTTCAACATACTCCTGTTCTTCCATGCCTGGCTAATTAAATAACTAGTGGCAAGCCAATGAGTACTTTGAATGTACTCACAAGCAACCCAGGTTGTGGATCAAGTAATAATGATGCATGATATAACACTAAGTAGGTAATCTGCGGAAAGCCAATTTTGAATGCAATGACATGATCAAGTAACTAAGTAAGCATGCATCAACAGTTGGCAAATATCCATATGAAAAGTTACAGATATCATCATAAACAAGGGTTGAACATATCATGTTCATTCATCACATCAAGTCTTCCGACTTGTCTTAAGTATCATCTCTGTGTTAACCACACACATACTCCCACACCAAGTTTGTGAAAACAACCGGACGTGGCATAAGCAACACCACCCATCTGTCCTTGACTATGGACATGGCTATTCGAATAGTTTTATGCTCTGCAGAGGTTGCACACTTTACCCACAAGACTCAGAGAACTTCCGTGTCATCCACGACTCGCGGTATATAACATACCCAACGTAATCACCCGAACAATGCCTTTCCCATGGTGATACCAAACAAAGAATCCACTCGTTGGTGCCATCCCTTGTGATATAAATCACACGTATCATCCATGAGGGCACGCAACGCTGTGCCCGGTGCCTGTAAAGAAAGCGCATGGCCTTCCACTTTCGGGATGACCCCGTCACAAGAGTGACCACTTCACTCTTTCCACCAGTAATGCGGGCTCCTTGCCAGTACGAACCATAGTAATCAACAAAGCCCCGTCCCATAAGGGGTATCGTGGTTGCACATGTAAGGTTGGGATGGTCGACAAATCTTAAACCCTCCATTTTCGAGAACACTCCCTCATCTTGTTCCGGCACACCACTTCTTTCTCAAGTGGTCACCCAACTCAATCTCATCTCCCTCGGGCATTAGTGGCACCCGACGAGGTTTTCAAAAAGTCTTTGAAATCATTTGTGTTCCCAACACCATTCATAAACCCGATCTATTTGCGTAGCATCTACTAGCATCCTATCTACACCCACCCGCATAACCCTCATAAGAAGGTAGGGTCATGCACGATGCAAGTGTCAACGGTAAAAGTATCAGAAGCAACCCACTGGAGGGGTCACTACTCCACATGATCAAGTGTAACAAAAGTAAAGTGTTATATCTCATGCAATGAAAATGGTTTCTTAACATGGTAAAAGGGCTGCTTGCCTGGCTCAACAAAGTCTCCGAGGTCTTCGAAGTCTTCGGGTCCAACTTCCTCGTCAACACTGCAATCTACCGTTATGAATAACAGCGATAAAAATAAGCATCACACAAAAACAGAGCACACAAGCCACTATTAAAAATGCTACCCTACTCTAATAAATACTAAAGACTATATTAAGAATATTTGTCTAGGGCTTTGAACTTAAAAAGATTTTCAAAATTATTTAAAACAGGGGCTAATAATGCCAAATAGGGGTTTCAAATTAAAACAATACATAAAATGTTTTCAAATATTTTTACAAGTGGCACTAATAAATTCTATGGAATATTTCAAGATTTTAGGTGAAAGAATAATTGGATTTAAATTTATTTTGTGTCCTGTGGGATTTTTGGAAGTTAAACAGAAAAAAGAAAAAGACAAGGGGCATTGTGTCCTCTCGGGCCAAAGAACCGAGCCCGAGCCGGCCCAAAGGGGAAATCGGCCCAGGCTGAGATGCCGCGCACGGCAGGTTTCTTTTTTAAACCTGCCCGTGGGCCCATCCAGGCAGAGAGAGGAGGGGGTGAGGGGATGACAGGTGGGCCTCACCTATCATCCCTCTCCTCGCGACAGGAACGAAGGGGAGCTCACCGAAGGGTTCCAGGCCACGGCGGCCCAAGCGGAGGGCACCGGTGCGCTCAGGGGCCTCCTGCGCATTGGTGGCTGGCTGAGGGGGTCGCCGGGGCAGAGAGAATCGCCGGCGAGGGAGAAAGACCGACAGTGGCGAGGGTTTGGTTTGGCCGCGGACTTCCGAGCACGGGGGCGAGGGTCTGGGCACCGGGGAGCAGTAGAGGGGAGGAGAGAGCGAGGGGAGAGGAGCGAGAGCGAGGGGAGGCCTTTATATAGGCGGCCGCCGGTTCACCGTGGACGCGGTGCGCCGGTGAGGACGGGGCGCTCGCCACGAGCCACGAGGGAGGGAGAGAGCGAGTCCAGGGTGCTCATGGGGTCGGTCTAGGCTAGGGGGAAGAGAGAAGAGAGGCGGGGAGCGCGCGCGTGTGAGCTCCCTGGTTGTCCGAGTTGTGCGGCGCCAGGCACGCGTGCGGGAGGTCGCCAGAGAGAGAGGGAGGAGGGGGCTGACACCTTGGCATGTTGCGGACATCGAGGGAACCTCGGGGGACAGCTTCCCCCATCCCAAGCCTGTCGAGGGCGCTGGTTGGGCGACAGCTACAGTGCGGATGCACACTTTAGCGCTCTCTAGAGCAAGTGTTTGGCATGCCATGGCATGCCAACGGAGTCCTGGGTGCGGCCATAGGTTTCTTGGGGGTAGAGGAGGGAATAGAGAAGTAGGAAATGGCCTTGGATGCTCTGGGGGTAGCTTAGAATAAGAGGGAAGGGGAGAGAAGAGGGTTTTACTGCTGTCCAGGAGGTAAAATGAGGGTTTTACCCCACTTACCCATTGATCCAAGGCCAGAGAAAGTTACTGAAGGTGAAATGTATTACTAGGTAGCTGTGGTAAAAATTTGGGGGCAAGGGAAATAGTAAAAATAGGGAAAAGGGTAGTTTCTAGAATTGACCAAAAGGTGTTTGATGGTGATTAGGGCAATTAAATGGACTTTGCTTGCCATGAGATTTGACCTAATCAAATGGTGATTGAAAATAAGCCTCATCACCAAGTTTGAGATGGTTTGAAGAAATTTCACAATGGGACTTTGTGAAAACCTAGAAATCAACAGATTCTGGTTTCTGTAGATCTAGACCTACTAAGCTTTTACCCTTAATGCACCACTTAGTGTAGCATCATTATTTGGTGATTAGAACATTTCCACGAAGTTTGGGTTCAAGGGGAGAAACTTCACAATGTAAAGTTCTTCAAATTTGAATCTGCACAAGAAGGGTTTGGGGATGGTTTAATAAACCAAATCAACTTGGATTGAGGTGAAACTTTGCAAGATCATCACCTATGATAGTGTTGACTTGCTGGAATTTTCCTGGAATTTATGGAGAATATTTCTTATAGAAATATTACAAAAGCTTGATTTGAATAGAAGGAGTTTAGAGGGGTTTTGCCCATGATTTGAACATGCCCATGTGTTAAAACTCATAAATATGGAAAATATATGTCCACTGAGTTTCCCTAAATTTTCTCAAATATTTTTAAATAATTTAAATAATTTTTCCCTATGAAAGTCCATTTCCGGTCTCAATAAAAATCCTTTAAATAAAATATAAGAATAATCTTTTAAAATTAATATTTGGTGGTTTTGGGAAGTCATATATGTAGTAGGTTTGAAATAAATCATTTGGGGAAGAAGGATCCACCCAATTTGAGGACTTGCAGTGCAAACCTCATCTCAGGGTTTTTTGAAAACCTAATTTGAATAAATCATTTTTGGTTAAAACAAAATTTGATAAAAGTAGTTTTGGGCACTATTCACATAGCATGATCATTGGGCAAGAGGTTTGGGACAAGGAAGATGGATATGAAGAGAGATAGAATCTAAGAGTGTCGTCCACCACAACCAACAAGCAAACAAGCAACAATTCAATCAAGCACAAGAATTGAAAAAGTTTTAATTGGCTCCAAATTTTATAAATCCAAGCATAGCAAGTGATACAAACACAGGGTGTGACAGAAAGTCTTCAGTCAAATTCTTCAAACAGTAACGATCAATTTCATCAACAAGTATTCGAGGAAATAGAAAGGTTGAGGAAATGGAACCAGGTAGCTCGATGACGACAATGACTTGATGACCCAATTCCAACTGTTGTGACAGTCGTATGTCTAGTTTGGAGCGGATTGGTATTTAAACCAAAGGACACACAGTCCTTACCGTATTCTCCTTCATGTAAGGTCAAAAAGACCCTTCCCAACACTCGTGGTAAGTCTTCAAGGTAGACTTCTGATGTCTACTACACAACCTTCTTCCGTAAACTCGTGGTTGGCCTCCAAGCGCAGAGTTTTGTAGGACAATGGTAATTTTCCCTCAAGTGGATGACCTAAGGTTTATCAAACTGTGAGAGGCATAGGATGAAGATGGTCTCTCTCGAACAACCCCACAACCAAATAACAAAGAGTCTCTTGTGTCCCCAACACACCCAACACAATGGTAAATTGTATAGGTGCACTAGTTAGGCAAAGAGATGGTGATACAAGTGCAATATGGATGGTAGATATAGGTTTTTGTAATCTGAAAATATAAAAACAGCGAGGTAATAAATAGTAAACAGCAAGCAAAACGTTGTATAAATTCTTGGAAACAAGGCCTAGGGTCCATACTTTCACTAGTGCCATTTCTCTCAACATTATTGACATAGTTGAATCATATGTAAACACCTCTCGTGCGACAAAGAGTTCACTCCAAAGTACCAAGTAGCGGAGAACTAACAAAGAAATTATTGTAGTGTACGAAACCACCTCAAAGTTATCCTTTCTGATCAATCTTATGAGCTATCCCTATAAGTGTCACGGACATCCCTAGAGTTCATACTAAAATAACACCTTAAGACACACATCAACCAAAACCCTAATGTCATCGAGATACTCCAATGTCACCACAAGTACACATGGGCTTGATTATACGATATGCATCACATAATTTCAGATTCATCATGTTCAATCCAACACAAAGAATTTCAAAGAGTGCCCTAAAGTTTCTATCAGAAAGTCAAGACAAAAACGTGTGCCAACCCCTATGCATAGATTCCCAAGGTCACGAAACCCGCAAGTTGATAACCAACACATACATCAAGTGGATCAATAGAACATCCCATTGTCACCACGAACATCCCATCGCAAGACATACATCAAGTGTTCTCAAATCCTTAAAGACTCAATCCAATAAGAAAACTTCAAAGGGACAACTCAATTCATCACAAGAAGATAGAGAGGGGAAAACTCCATATGATTCAATCTATATCAATAAAGCTGGCGGTACATCAACATCGTGTCATCTCAAGAACACGAGAGAGAGAGATAGAGATCAAACACATAGCTACTGGTACATACCCTCAGCCCCGAGGGTGAACTACTCCCTCCTCGTCATGGAGACCACCGGGATGATGAAGATGGCCTCCGGTGATGGTTTCCCCCTTCGGTAGGGTGCAGGAACGGGCTCTCGATTATTTTTTTGTGGCTTTGGAGGCTTGCATCGGCAGAACTCCTGATCCAGGTTCTGCATTGGGGTTTTGGAATATTTGAGGATTTATAGAGCTCAGAAGGAGGTCAGTGGACTCCCGAGGGGCCCACAAGCCTGTGGGGCGTGCCCAAGGGGGATGGTCGCGCCCCTAAGGCTTGTGGCCTCCTCGGGAATCTTCTGGTTTCATCTCCAAGCTCCATGGGTGTCTTCTGGTCCATAAAGAATCACCATAAATTTTTATTCCGTTTTGACTCCGTTTGATATTCCTGTTCTATAAAACTCAGAAACAAGAAGAAAACGGAAATTGGCACTGGGCTCTGGGTTAATAGGTTAGTCCCAAAAATAATATAAAGTTGTGGTAAAATGATTGTAAAACATCCAAGAATTATAATATAACAGCATGGAACAAGCAAAAATTCTAGAAACGTTGGAGAGGTATCAGCATCCCCAAGCTTAATTCATGCTCGTCCTCGAGTAGGTAAATGATAAAAACAGAATTTTGATGTGGAATGCTACCTAACATGTTTAGCATATACTTTTGTTCTTAGTATAGCATGGACATTTGGACTTTCTAACTAATTTGAAGCAATAGTCTAGTTTTAACATAATGACTTCAATACTCAAGCATGTTAACAAGCAACCATGTCTTTCAAAATATCAACATTAAAGAAAGTTATACCTAGCCCATCATGCTGGATCATTGATCCATTCATGAAACACACTCAAATATTAGCTATGCCCAATGCTCAAGTACGATCATAGTGCCCCCTAGTTGGTGCTTATAAGAGAAGATGGAGACTCAAAGCAAAAATAAAAATTGCATAAAGTAAATAGATGGGCCCTTCGTAGAGGGAAGTAGGGATTTGTAGAGGTGCCAGAGCTAAAGGTTTATATTGAGGGAGAAAAATATTTTGAGTGGCATGCTTTTACTGTCAACAAAAACGATGAAGTAGCTCACAATACTTTCCATGCTAGATACATTATAGGCAGTTCCCAAATAGAATAGTAATTTTTTTACTCCCCCTCCACCAATCAATCACACTCCATGGCGAGCCGAATCCATGGGTACCGTCCATACCAACAACATTCCTGGCGGGAGTTTTGTTTCATTATATTTTGATTTGATTTTTGAGCATGGGACTGGGCATCCCGAATACCAGCCACTTTCTCATGAATGATAGTGAATCAACACATATAGTGAGAATAACACACCTAGTATGGAAAAATATTGGATACTTCCACCATTTCATGAGCAGTACGGGCACACAAAAGAAAAAATTTATTTTGAAGATTTAGAGATGGCAAAACTTGGTTTAAGGATTTTGAATGCACAAGTAGTATTTCTACTTAGTACACATGAAGGCTAGCAAATAAATTGGGAAGCAACGAATCCGAGGAACGAAAAATCACATAAATGAGCATTAAGTCATAACTAACAACGAATAATGCACCACAAGTAGGATGTAACTTGATTACATAACTATTGACTTCCATGCCTGCATACGAAATCACAAACCTTAACACCAATATTCTTACTAAGCATAATTACTCACTAACATGACTCACATATTACTATCATCATGTTTCAAAACTATTACAAAGAATCGAGTTTAATTTGTCCCATGATCTTCATGAATTTTTTTATTATACCCTCCTTGGATATCTGTCACTTTGGGACTAGTTTCATATGTTTCTATTGCTTTTTAACAATCTCAAACAAATTTAAATGAAGCACGTGAGCAAATGACAAGCTACTCTCAAAAGATATAAGTGAAGATTAATGAGTAGTCAAACAATTAAGTAATTGTCTGAAAACTCTCTCTCTCTCCCTCAATAAATATTTTCATATCTGAATATTGTATTCAAACAACAAGGAAAAAAATAGCACTCCAAGAATAGCACGCATCATGTGAACGAATAAAAATTTAGGCTCAACATAGGCTAACCGATAATTGTTGATGAAGAGAGGTGGGGTGCGTAGCATCCCCAAGCTAAGATGCTTGAGACTTCTTGAAATATTTACTTGGGGTGACTTGGGCATCCCCAAGGTTTATCTTTTGTATCTCGTTCAATCCTCTCATATCCCGGTTTCACCTATTCTCAAAAACTTCATCCACACAAAACTCAAAAAGAACTCGTAAGATAGGTTAGTACACATAATAATAAATCAACTCTTTATGTACTTCCAAGACAATTTTCATAATAATTTTAAAACATTGGGTACTGTATACTATCATTTCCACAATTTATATCTACAAATATAGGCTATGGAAACTATAGGATAAGTAGATAACAAAACTATGGCAGCAATCTGTCTAAACAGAACAGACTGTAGAAATTTATGACAACAGTGTACTTATGTAACTCAAAAAATTATGAATATTTAGGAAATTCTATAAACTTCATATGAAAATATTGTGTAAAAATTTTAGGAACTTTCCACGTTCCAGTAAAATATGAAAATTAAAACACTACAACTGAAGTTTCTGTTTTTAGACAACACACATCAAACATGCAATTCAAGCATCCTAAAGGCAATTCTTGGAACTTTTTATTTAAAAACAAGATTATAAATAACACCTAACATATAAAAACAAAATAAAATGATGCTCCAAGAAAAAAACATATTATGTGATGAATAAAAATATAGCTCCAAGTAAGATACACCGATAGTGTTGAAGACGAAAGAGGGGATGCCTTCCGGGGCATCCCCAAGCTTAGGCACTTGAGTCTTCCATGGATATTACCTTGTGGGTTCCTTGGGAATCCCCAAGCTTAGGTTATTTTCACTCCTTATTCTTCTCATATCGTTGTCTCTCCCAAAACTTGGAAACTTCAATCACACAAAACTTAACGGAACTTCATGAGATGGGTTAGTATAATAAACCAAGATCACTCACTTTGGTACTGTCAAGACAAGATTCATAATTGTTATAATGTAATACCTACTGTATTCGATCATTACCACAAATTATATTAATCAATATAAGCTACAGGAACACTTGAAACAAGCAAACTATGCATTCAAAACAGAATATGTCAAAAACAGAACATTCTGTAAAGATCTGTATGATCACCATACTTCCCTGACTCTAAAAATTCTTAAAAATTAGGACCACTCAATGAATTTGCATATAAAGTTTTTATAAAATTTCAGAATCTTTGGATGCTCCAGTAAAATCAAATAATTCATGTACTAGAGGAAAAACTTTCTGTTTTTGCACAGAATCAAACAAGCAAGTATCCACAGTATCCCAAAGGCTTTACTTGGCACTTTATTGAAACAAAAGACACAAAACATGATTACTACAGTATATTAATCATGTGAACACATCAAAACAGAAACTAGAAGCGTTTGGTTGTCTCCCAACAAGCGCTTTTCTTTAATGCCTTTTAGCTAGGCTTGATGATTTCAATGATGCTCACATAGGAATAGTAATTGAAACATGCAAAAGAGCATCATGAATCTCATGACAAACACATTTAAGTCTAACCGACTTCCTATGCATAGGGATTTTGTGAGCAAACAATTTATGGGAACATGAATCATCTAGCATAGGAAGGGAAAACAAGCATAACTTCAAAACTTTGAACACATAGAGAGGAAACTTGATATGATTGCAATTCCTACAAGCATATGTTCCTCCCTCATAATAATTTTCAGTAGCATGAAGAAGAAATTCCACAATATAACCAGCACATAAAGCATTCTTTTCATGATCTACAAGCATAGAAATTTTACTACTCTCCTCATAAGCAATTTTCATCTCATTCATAATAGTGGGAGCAAACTCAAAAAAATAACTATCATGAGATACTTGATTGACATAACCACTTTGAATATTAAAATCATGATGACAAGTTTCATGGTTGTCATTACTCTTTATATCATATATGTCGTCACAATAATCATCATAGATAGGAGGCATGTCATAATCATAATAGTTTTTCTCATCAAAACTTGGGGGACTAAAAATATCTTCTTCATCAAACATAGCATCCCCAAGCTTGTGGCTTTGCATATAATTAGCATCATGAATATTCAGATAATTCATACTAACAATATCACTATCATGCTCATAACTCAAAGATTTAGTGCCAAACATTTTAATAACTTCTTCTTCTAGAACTTGAGCACAATTTTCCTTTCCATCATTTTCACGAAAGACATTAAAACGATGAAGCATATGAGGCAACCTCAATTCCATTTTTTGTAGTTTTCTTTTATAGACTAAACTAGTGATAAAACAAGAAACTAAAATATTAAATTGCAAGATATAAAGATATACCTTCAAGCACTCACCTCCCTGGCAACGGCGCTAGAAAATAGCTTGATGTCTACTACACAACCTTCTTCTTGTAGACTCGTGTTGGGCCTCCAGGCGCAGAGTTCTGTAGGACAATGGCAATTTTCTCTCAAGTGGATGACCTAAGGTTTATCAATACATGGGAGGCGTAGGATGTAGATGGTCTCTCTCGAACAATCTTGCAACCAAATAACAAAGAGTCTCTTGTGTCCCCAACACACCCAATACAATGGTAAATTGTATAGGTGCACTAGTTCGGCGAAGAGATGGTGATACCAGTGCAATATGGATGGTATAAATAGGTCTTTGTAATCTGAAAATATAAAAACATCAAGGTAACAAATAGTAAACTGCGAGCAAAACGTTGTATAAATGATTGGAAACAAGGCCTAGGGTCCATACTTTCACTAGTGCAATTTCTCTCAACATTATTGACATAGTTGAATCATATGTAAACACCTCTCGTGCAACAAAGAGTTCACTCCAAAGTAACAAGTAGCGGAGAACTAATGCAGAAATTATTGTAGGGTACGAAACCACCTCAAATTTAACCTTTCTGATCAATCTTATGAGCTATCCCTATAAGTGTCACGGACAGCCCTAGAGTTCGTACTAAAATAACACCTTAAGACACACATCAACCAAAACCCTAATGTCACCTAGATACTCCAATGTCACCACAAGTACCCATGGGCTTGATTATACGATATTCATCACATAATTTCAGATTCATCATTTTCAATCCAACACTAAGAACTTCAAAGAGTGCCCCAAAGTTTCTACCGAAAAGTCAAGACAAAAACGTGTGCCAACCCCTATGCATAGATTCCCAAGGTCACGAAACCCGCCAGTTGATCACCAAAACATACATCAAGTGGATCAATAGAACATCCCATTGTCACCACGGACATCCCATGGCAAGACATACATAAAGTGTTCTCAAATCTTTAAAGACTCAATCTGATAAGAAAACTTCAAAGGGAAAATTCAATTCATCACAAGATGATAGAGAGGGGAAAGCTTCATGTGATTCAATCTATATCATTAAAGCTCGTGGTATATCAAGATCATGTCATCTCAAGAACACGAGAGATAGAGAGATCAAACACATCGCAACTGGTAGATACCCTCAGCCCCGAGGGTGAACTACTCCATCCTCGTCATGGAGACCGCCGAGATGATGAAGATGGCCTCGGGTGATGGTTTCCCCCTCCGTCAGGGTGCCGGAACAGGCTCTCGATTGGTTTTTGTGGCTCTGGAGGCTTGCGGCGGCGGAACTCCCGATCTAGGTTCTGCGTTGGGGTTTTTGGAATATTTGAGGATTTATAGAGATGAGAGGAAGGGAGGGGGACTCCCGAGGGGCCCACCAGCCTGTGGGGCGCGCCTAGGGGGTGGACGCGCCCCTGATGCTTGTGGCCTCCTCGAGAATCTTTTGGCTTCATCTCCAAGCTCCATGGGTGTCTTCTGGTCCATAAAAATCACTTTAAATTTTTATTCCGTTTGGACTCCATTTGATATTCCTTTTCTATAAAACTCAATAACAAGGAAAAAACAGAAACTCGCACTGGGCTCTGGTGTAAAAGCCCGGGACCGATACTCCAGAAGATTCCCCTCTTTTCATTCTCGTCTCTGTTTTGTTTGGTTGTCACATTCATCATCGCATCATTCGCATCATCTGCATGGCATCATCACTCGTTTTCGAAAACTTGCATCCGTTTGTAGCTGCCGGTTTTCTCCGTTCGTATCGTCGAGCGTTTCGAGACCAACCACACACGCACGCGCCTCGGCATCGTTAAAAAAACAGTTGGTGAAGCGCATAGAAAAATATTCTTGTATTGGGTCGAAAGTTGGCATGCAGTCTTGTTATATCATAGGTAGGTCGCTAGCCAAATTTCGTCGCAATCAAAGTTCGTTTGATACCCCAACGGTCGACCGTAGTGGCACCGTCGTCGGTAATTATCAGACATTTTTGGTTTATAAAACTTCATTGCCGGGCTGCATCTCCCTCTCTCCACATCCCACAACCCTCTCTTCATAGAACACTAGGCCTACCTCAATCCCCCCTCCGATCGAGACCATCAGATCGCAATCGAAGGGCTCCGAAAACCCTCAAACCCTAGCCTCCCTACCTATTTAAGTAGCCTTCCCATGCCATTTTTGGAAAAACCTAGCCCCTCCCCTAACCTCCAGTCGTAGCACCTCGAATCCCATGCCGAGCCACCACCACCTCGCCACTTGGCGGCTCTAGTTAGTCCTCGCAGCCACACAGCCGCCGTGCCGCCACTCTGCAGCCAATGGGAAGCCGCCATGTCGCCACAACCGGCTCCCCACCGCGTCTGGCCCTGCGAAGCCCACAGCAGGCCCGCACGAGCCCGGCTGAGCTCCTGCTCGCCCAAACCCCACAACGCACGTGTTCTGCTGCTCCTCGCCGCTGCCTTGTCGGAGCCAGACCCGCCCCCGCTGGAGCCTCGCCGGACCAGGCCATCCCCATCGCATGTCTCTTCCATCTCCCTCCCCGTCTTCTCGTTCTCTCCCTCTCATATCCCTCTCTCTTCTCATCACCAGGAAGCCATGGACACCGCCACTCAAGCTTCGCTGCATCGCCGGAGGAGCTCCGCCGCCCCAGATCCGGTTGGGATCTAGCCCCTCGGCCTCGATCTAGCACCCCCTCACCAAGATCCCGTCGGAGCCCCTGCCAAGCTCCGCCGCCGTAGATTCTAGCTGCCACCGTCTCATCCGATCGAGGAGGACGACGAGATCCGGTGCTCGCTCACCCACGTTGACAGAGACGGCCCACAGCACAAGGCCTAGCCTCCCTTCGCGCTTCGCCAGGCCCAGGAGCCGGCCTGCTCCGCCCTGACCTACCTCCAACCGGGCCTCGGCCCACTAGGGTGAGCGCCCCTTAGCTGACCCTTGCCCGTTGGCACATTATATTATGTTGCACCCTGTTGACTATTGCTCTAGCCAGATTCGGACCATGTGGGTTTTTTCCCTAATGTGAATTTGTCTATTATTCCAGGAATTACAGATTTGCGTAAAACTCCCTATTGATCATGCATTTAATAACTCGAGATCCGTGCATCATATGAGAAAACTTTATATATGAAAAGTGACTAGAATTTCGTGTAGATTCACAATATCCAACTTTCACTTGTGATAAAAATGTTTAACCTTGCTGTTTGCATTGATTTGCGTAATTGCCATGTGAAAATGATTTATTTCATAACTACAGAACCGTAGCTCCGATAAAAATGTTCCACATAGGTAACTTGACTAGAAAAACGTGTAGAAGCTCATGACACACTCTATTTTCATGTTTAATAAATATAAAAAAATTTAGGACAGATCTGGACCAAATTCATATTATGCTTATGGGGATGTTTCGAAAATGATATATGCTGCTTCCGGCCTCATTTAAAATGCCTAGATGATGTAGTTTGTTATCGCTTCACCATTTGCCATGTTAAAAAACATCTAATATTGATGAGTACCTAAACAAGAGTGAACTAAATAATTCGAACGTGGAGTTTCGTCAAATGCAACTCATTGCATATTGAGCTTCACTTTAATGTGTAGTTGTTGTTTGATGTGATTTGTCGTGCCTTGCATATTTAAACTGGACATGCATCATATTTCTTTGTGCATCATGTCATGCATATGTTGTGGTGTATCATGTGTTGATTTTTGTTTCGGATTATTCCTTCTCGATAGAGTTCCGAAAGCGTTCAGAGTGTGAGGATTCGTTTGACTATGTTGGCTCGTCTTGTTCATGGACTCGTTCTTCTTCTGAGTGGGACCTCAGGCAAGATGACACATTTACCTGGATACCACTACTATCATTGCTTTGCTAGTTGTCCCGCTTTTATCTATATGTGACGTTACCTACCACTTGTTTGACAAGCCTCCCAACATTGCCATGAAAAACCTCTAACCCTCCACCTTCCGAGCAAACCTTTGTTTGGCTATGTTATCACTTGCTCAGCCCTTATTATAGCATTTCTAGCTGCAGGTGCAATAGCTTCCATGTGTCAACATGGACATTCTTTTGTTATCACAATATTATTGCTACTTAATTTAATGCACATATATACTTGGTAAACGATGGAAGGCTTGGCCTTTTGCTTGGTGTTTTGTTCCGCTCTTACCGCCCCTAGTTACTTGTGAACCGGTGTTATGTTCCATTATTGAGCGCTCCTAACATGCTCGGGGTTGTTATGGGGACCCCTTGATTTTCGTCTTAGAATAAAGCCTGTCTGGCAAGGCCCAACATTGGTACTACATTTGACTAATAACTAATAAAAATGCATAGGGACCCGCCGGCACCCGCAGATAATTAATCAACCCCTGGGCCAGTGCTCCTCATGAGTGCTGGTCCACACTAGAGCACTGTGTAGGGCCACCCCAGGGGAACTTGGGTGATTTCAATCAGGCCACCGTACACTAGCTTATTCGCCGTGTCCTGAGAACGAGATACGCGGCTCCTATCGGGATCGTCGACAAGTCGGGAGGCCTTGCTGGATCTGTTTTACCTTTCTTGAACGTCTCGCGCGAGGAACTCTTGTCTTCTTCGGGCTATCTCGAGGTGTCGAATTTCCTTTGGAATTGCCTAGGATGATCACGAGATCCATGGTCGAGGTTATTCCCGTGGTGTGTGGTTAATTTGTGATGGATGAGCTGGAGCACCCCTGCAGGCTTATGTGGCAAACTTGGATACTTTGTTTAACATCCGGTCATAGCAAACTTGAAGTAAACTCTAATAAAATACACCAACTGTGTGTGTAACCGTGCATGTATCTTGTCGTGAGTCTTTATCCGGGAGAGAACACGGTGGGGTTATCTTTGATGTAAGTAGGTGTTCAGGATCAGTTAATGATCATTTCTAGTTCACATCTGTTATGCGTAGACCACCATACTTTACTTTATGTATTCATAAGTTAGCCACTCAAACAAATGCTTAGTCGCTTGCTGCAGCCTCACCACTTAACCATACCTCACCCATTAAGCTTTAATAGTCTTGATACCCTTGGAAATGAGATTTCTGAGTCCTTGTGGCTCACAGATTACTACAACAACAGTTGCAGGTACAGGTAATGCAATGATTTGACGTGAGACCGATGCTTGTTTGACTTGGAGTTATTCTTCTTCTTCTTCATCAATCTAGGATGGGTTCCAGGCGGCAGCCTGGGATACCAAGGATGGATGTCATTTTATCGTTTGATTTTGTCCATAGTCGGACCTTGCTCTTCTGTATGCTGTTTGAAGATGTTGTATTGATGTGTCTCTGATGTAGCTTGTGGCGTGTGTAAGACAATTCCATATACTCATCTCTTCTATACATGTACTTGTAATGATATTCATTCTTGCAACACGACGAGATGCGTTTATCCCCGTCGAGGACCTCGTGCCGAAATAAGGATAGGATCTCATCTTGGGCGTTACAAGTTGGTATCAGAGATTGTACCAACCTAGGAGCCCCCTTGATTGATCAAACTTGGCCAAGTCGAGTCTAGTGAAAAAAATCTATTCTGAGTCTAGTTATATCGGAGAGTAGGATTCTTTTTCCTCCTCTTCTATGCTCTAGTGAGGAATTATGACTTAGGAATTTTGATTCTACCCTCTTCTCACTCAAAAAAAATTTAGGATCACGCGGGTATTTTGGAATCTCTATGATGCCGATGTGACGGAGTTCTGTACTTGGTGCCTCCTGTTATCAAGGAGTAGAACTCCAAGGGATTCTTGGCACATCATTATCGTTCAGTTTCCTTAGTATCTCAGGACGGAGGATGTTCGAAATTGCTTCAATACTAGTAGTGGAGAGAGGAGTCCGGCATCCCCAGTACTGGTGGAGAGATTTTGGATGTACTGCATTCTTAGTATCGTTGTGTTTTCGAGGGTCTGAGATAGATAGATTTCCGAAGCCTCTGGTTATGTGTTGAAGGATGGATACAGCTGGGGTGTGGGGCTTGTTAGTTGTGTGAGATATTTTCCTTCTTGTATCCCCAACACCCGATTGCATAACCAAGAAAGATTCGGAAGTTCTTAGGTGGGAATTCAAGTAGTCACCTAGACTATCTTCCAACAGATCATGATGTGAGGTTGGGGTTCGACATCTAATGGATTCGTTTGTTCAAGGTTTTTCTTATAGCGGTTCTTGTTGTGTCTTAAAGAGTCCTTGTAGCTTTCTATGACTAGGGGACGCATCCTATGTTGTGTGCACTGCCTTGTGCATGATGGCTACTATAAGATCGAGCCCGTGCGAACCTTACCACGAAATATCAAGCTGAATCTCTGTCATGTATTTGTTCTGGCTTGTTTCGTAAGCCCCATCCTTTGCTGTGTTTTGTATATGGTAATTCGAGTTGCTTCAATGTCACGTGGTGATCTCATATCTTTCAGAAGTAGTGTTCTCATATTTGTGTGGGATTGCCAATTCTTTTGCTCAATCAAGTTGTCATATCAATTCGTTTTATCCGGTGTGCTTCTCTTCAAGATAATTCTATCATCTCCAAGATTTGCAAGATCAATCCCCATATTCTTCTCTGGATTTTGTCTCATCTGTCCCAAGTTTCTTTGTTTTCCCCACCCTCCCACCCTTTTTCTTCATCAATTAAGTCTCATCCAAGTGCCTTTCTTTTCATGAAATGAATCCGCTATCTTTCTTCTGTAACGTGTCCGGTGATTTGTTGTGAAGATGTTCAGTGCTCAAGTTTATCATTTATTAGCATTCATCTTGGTTTTCTTTTCTGGTGGATTCAATTCAAGTTCTTGGTGTTCATCATATCATTTTCATTCTCTAATTGCTCTCCCATGTTGGAATTCTTATCTAAGCCTCTCTTGCTTATTCATATCTCTGTTCTATCTGGAGTGTTGAAGATATCTCAAAAGATTTTTGTTTCCATTCAAAATCCTATCAAATTATTTCAAGGTTCTCACCTCATCAAGTTCTTAATTTGTATTGGTGCAATTTCTGTTTTTAATCAATTGTTTAAACAGAGTTTTCTTTGAGTGGGCCCAAAACCCACAGGGTTTTCCCTAGAATTTTACCTGACTCTTCTAATCTTTCTGAAGATGTTCTCAAGTTCTCTTCTAATATGACGTAAGAATGAATTTCATCAGTCATATTCCTTCTCCAAGATCGCTTCTAAATAATTTTCATCGTTGGCTCTACCTTATTTATTCAATTATTCCGGAGTGTCTCAGTAATTCATGGTGTTGTTTCTCGTAATCATTCTCAGCATTGAAGACCGAAGGAGAGTTCTCTTAAATCTTAATCCATTCTCCTAGAGATTCATGGTTTCAGCTTGTTGCTATCATCTCAAATTGTTTTTAATCATGAGTAATTCCATACTTATCTATCCGGTGCATTTCATAATTGTTTTCATTTCTCGATCCTCTGAAGGCCATCATTTTAGAAGATTTCTTCGTTCTTAGATTTTAGCTTTCATTCTCAAATTCTTCCTAATTGTTGTTCCTTCATTTGTATCTCAATTATTATGGTGCCTTGTGAAGTTTTCCATTAGGTGGATCGTGATCTCTTCATTCTCATGTATCTCCTTTCATTCTAGGCATCCTCATTCGTTTCAATTCCTACTGGTGTCTCGTTCAAGACCTCTTCAAGTTTGTGCTCTATCTATATTTCCTATATTTTCCAAAAGAATAAGTGGTGTGTGAAATCCGTTGCTTTTCATCAATTTAACTTGATGAAGGATAAGCATAACATAATTCTTATTCTAGTTTCATCAAGATGATTTCAATCCTTCTTCCGAATTTGTTCATGATATCAAGTTCTCGATTTCAAGTGTTCTCATCTTTTCTTTCTGGAGTTCCAAGTTATTCTCAAATAGCTCGCGGCGAAGCCTCATCTAAATCATAGCAAGGCCTCAATCTTGTTTTTTTGCAACCTTCAATTCTTTTCTATCATCCTTTCATTCTGGAGTTCATCTCGATGGTTTTTATGGTGGTTTGTTAAGGATGTAATTCTTCTCGAAGTGTTCTTAAAATTATGTTGGAGGTGCTCAAGTGTTCTTTATCTTGGGTTTCTAAGTTCAGTTCCTTTTCCATTATATTTTGAGTTGGTGATATTAAATTCTTGATTATGAGGAGTCTTGAAGGAAAATTGTCAAGAATGAGATAAGTAAACCCATCGTGTCTTCTCGGAGTTATCTTGGGTTGGATTTCACCTAAAGCATTCCTAAGGATTGTTGCTAACATGGTGTTATAAATGATTCAAGTGTCTCCTCCACCTCTTGGTGAAAGAAGTTTTTGATATCTTGTTGCTCTCAAGCAATCTATTGTTTCTGTTCTGGCAGGTTGTCACCTCATAATTTTGAGATGTTTTCCATAAGTCGACAACAAGCTTGTTCTTTTCGTTGTTGATTTTTCAACAACTTCGTTCAATCTCTTCTTGTAAGATGCTTTTCAAGTTCAATGGTGGTAGAAGTTGTTATTTTCTCCTCCGTTCTTTTCCTTCCAATTATCTAGTTCCTATTCTTTTCTTCCGGAGGCGTTGTCATGTTGCTCTCTTTCAACCATCATCTTGTTTTATCAAGATCATGTTCTTTCTTGCTTATTCATTTTACCGGAGTGTTGTGTTCTATGTTCAAGTTCCTTCCATATTATCAATTTTGCCCCTCTATCCTATCGAAGTGCTGCCAAAATTTCTTGTGAATTCTTGCTTGTTCGTCATGTCGTTCTTCATCTCTTTACAACCTTCGTGTTTCATTGGTTTCACTCGTTTGTCAAAGAAGCAATGAAGATTACCTCTTGCTCTTTCTCTTCCCCTTCTCATTCTAGATCTCGGGACGAGATCCTCGTATAGTGGAGGAGAGTTGTAACAGCCCAGGACCGACACTCCAGAAGATTCCCCTCTTTTTCCATTCTTGTCTGTGTTTCGTTTGGTTGTATCATTCATCATCACATCATTCGCATCATCTGCATGGCATTATCACTCGTTTTCGAAGACTTGCATCCGTTCATAGCTGCTGGTTCTCTTCGTTCGTGTCGTCAAGCGTTTCGAAACCAACCACACACACACGCGCCCGCGGCATCATTAAAAAATCGTTTTTAAAGCGAGCAAAAAAATATTCTCGTATTGGGTTGAAAGTTGGCGTGCAGTCTTGTTATATCATAGGTAGGCCGCTTGCCAAATTTCGTCGCAATCAAAGTTCGTTTGATACCCCAACGGTCAATCGTAATGGCACCGTCGTCGGTAATTATCGGACATTTTTGGTTTATAAAACTTCGTTGCCAGGCTGCATCTCCCTCTCTCCTTAGCCCACAACCCCCTCTGCACAGCCCACTAGGCCTACCCCAGCCCCCCCCCCCTCCGATCGAGACTGTCAGATCGCGATCGAAGGGCTCCGAAAACCCTCAAACCCCCCTACCTATTTAAGTAGCCTTCCCATGCCATTTTTGGAAAAACCTAGCCCCTCCCCTAGCCTCCAGTCGTAGAACCTCAAATTCCATGCCGAGACACCACCACCTCGCCACTTGGTGGCTCCAGATCGTCCCCGCAGCCACACAGCTGCTGCCTCGCTACTCTGAAGCCAATGGGGAGCCGCCACATCGCCCCAACTGGCTCCCCACCGTGCCTGGCACTGCGGAGCCCGCAGTAGGCCTGCTCGAGCCTAGCTGAGCTCCCGATCGCCCCAACCCCGCACCACTCATGTTCTGCTACTCCCCGCCGCTGCCTCGCCGGAGCCAGGCCCCGCCCCTGCCGGAGCCTCGCCGGACCAGGCCGTCCCTGTCGCCTCTTTCTTCCATCTCCCTCCCCGTATTCTCTTTCTCTCCCTCTCATATCCCTCTCTCTTCCCGTGACCAGGAAGCCATGGAAGCCTCCCCTCAAGCTTCGTTGCATCACCAGAGGAGCTCCGCCGCCCCAGATCCGGTCGGGATCAAGCCCCTTGGCCTTGATCTAGCACCCCCTCGCCAAGATCCCGTCGGAGCCCCTCCCAAGCTCCGCCAATGAAGGTTCCAGCCGCCTTTGCCTCATTCGATCAAGGAGGACGACGAGATCCGATGCTCGCTCGCCCGCGTTGACCGAGCCGGCCCACAGTACAAGGCCCAGCCTCCCTTCGCGCTTTGTCAGGCCCAGGAGTCAGCCTGCTCCGCCCCGACCTACCTCCAACCAGGCCTCGGCCCACTAGGGTGAGCGCCCCTCAGCCGACCCTCGCCCGTGGGCGCATTATATTATGTTGCACCCCTGTTGACTATTGCTCTAGCCAGATTCGGCTCATGTGGTTTTTTACCCTAATGCGAATTTGTCTATTATTCCAGGAATTACAGCCATACCTCACCCATTAAGCTTTAATAGTCTTGATACCCTTGGAAATGAGATTGTTGCGTCCCTATGGCTCACAGATTACTACAAGAACAGTTGCAGGTACAGGTAATGCGATGATTTGACGTGAGAGCGTTGCTTGTTTGACTTGGACTTATTCTTCTTCATCATCATCAATCTAGGATGGGTTCCAGGAGGCAGCCTGGGATAGCAAGGATGGATGTCATTTTAGCGTTTTATTTCGTCTGTAGTCGGACCCTACTCTTCGGTATGATGTTTGAAGATGTTGTTGTATTCATGTGTCTCTTATATAGCTTGTGGTGAGTGTAAGCCAATTACATATACTCATCTCTTATGTACATGTCCTTGTAATGATATCCATTGTTGCAACACGACGATATGTGCTTCTATCCCTGTCGAGGCCCTCATGCCAAAATAAGGATAGGATCGCATCTTGGGCGTGACATCTGGGTTAATAGGTTAGTCCCAAACTTAATATAAATTTGTGGTAAAATGATTGTAAAACATCCAAGAATGATAATATAACAACATGGAACAAGCTAAAATTATAGATACATTGGAGACATATCAACTTCCGAAACCCTCACAAACTCAGTCACCCGGTGATCCACAATTAACTGCTGGATGCTCTAGACCAGGACGCCTAATCGTCTGGAAGATACACATTGTTCAAAGGTAACAAGCATCGGTTCCACACAAGAACAATCTCTTTAGTGATGCTCAATAACTTTGGGTTTGGTGGTTTGGTTTTGGGGTTTTTCCTCACTTATAATTTTCTCTCAAAGTCCTCGAGGAATGGGTTTCTCTCAAATGACAAGTGTCAAGTTCTCTCTCAGAGCAGCAAACCAACTAGTGGTTGTGGGGGTGGCTATTTATAGCCAGGGTGCAACCCGACATCATAAGACATAAAAGCCCCCCAATCATATGATCGTTATGTGGATAAGATATCTAGACAGTTGGCACAAATCACATCAACCGTCGGAATTTGAACTGTCAAATTCCTCAAGGCTTAACATATACCTCAAGGTAGGCAATTTGCACTGGCGAAATCCTAACTCCTCAGTCAGGCCAATTTCCTCAGAGACCACAAGAACACCGTCTCTATCACTGAAGAAATTGACTGAACTACAAGAGATTTCCAAAGGCTTCACTTAAAGGATTGGGTAGGTTAAGGCTTTTGAGTTGAGCACCACTTGGACAATTTTTTCCTTAGTTTTCCCTCGCCCCCCTTTAACAGTGTGGTGTTTCCTATGACTCAAAGAAAGGAAATCAAGCTATGAAAAAAAAAGTCTTCATGCTTCATAGTCCTCGTGTTAATATCATGAAGGTCACACTGAATTCTTCAGCTTCAAAGTCTTTAGGGAAATACCAAAGTCTTTAGCAAAGTCTTCAGCTGAAGACATTTATTTTGAGGGGTCGATAATATCAAACTCCTCATCGACTTATAGGACATGTGTACACTCACAAACACATTAGTTCCTTAACCTATAAGTCTTCAATACACCAAAATCACTAAGGGGCACTAGATGCACTAACACTTAGACGCTTGAGTCTTCCTTCAATATTACCTTGGGGTGCCTTGGGAATCCCCAATCTTAGGTTCTTGCTTATCCTTATTCACCTCATATCGGTATGTCACCCAAAACTTGAAAACTTCGATCACACAAAATTTAACGGAACTTCGTGACATGGGTTAGTGTAACAAAAATAGATCATTCACTTAGGTACTGTCAAGACAAGATTCATAATTGTTCTAACATAATACCTATTGTCTTATAACATTCCCATAATTTATATCACTCAATATAAGCTATAGAAACACTTAAAACAAACAAACTATGCATGCAAAACAGAATCTATCAAAAACAAAGCAGTCTATAAAGATCACAATGAACACCATACTTCCCTGACTCTAAAAATTCTTAAAACTTAGGAAAATGCAGAGAATTTGCGTAGAAAGACTATGCAAAAATTTCAGAATTTTTTGACTCTCCAGTAAAATCAGAGAAATTCTGCACTCGACGTAAAAGATTCTGTTTTTTCATAGAATTAAACTAACAAGTTTCCAATCCAAAGGCTTTACTTGGAACTTTATTGAAATAAAAGACACAAAACATGATTAATACATCATCTTAATCATTTTAAGACATAAAAATAGAAAGTAATAATGTTGGGTTTTCTCCCAACAAGCACTTTTCTTTAAAGCCTTTTAGCTAGGCGTGATGATTCCAATGATGCTTGCGAAGAAGTAGTATTTGAAACATGCAAGAGAACATCATGGAGCATATGAGAAGCACATTTAAGTCTAACACTCTTCCTATACATAGGGATTTTGTGAGAAAACAATCTATGGGAGCAAGAATCAACTAGCATAGGAAGGCAAAACAAGCATATCTTCAAGATTTTCAACACATAGGGAGGAAACTTGATATTATTGAAATTCCTACAAGCACATGTTCCTCCCTCATAATACATTTCAGTAGCATCATGAAGGATTTCAACAATATAAATATCACATAAAACATTCTTTTCATCATCTACAAGCATAGAAAATTTATCACTCTCCACATAAGCAAACTTTTTCTCATTCATAATAGTGGGAGCAAACTCAACAAAATAACTATCATGAGGTACTTGATTGACATAATCACTTTGAATATTAAAATCATGATGAAAAGTTTCATGGTTACTATCACTTTTTATAGAATACATGTCATCACAATAATCATCATAGATAGGAGGGATGCCATCATCTGTCACATCTCTACCTAGATGTCCTAGGATAGCAAGTGTTTGCATCATGTTTCATATTATTGCATCAACATGAAATGGGGAACAAAAAGAAATCCCAAGCTCACTATGCATCCAAACAATTCAAACTTGGTGAAAATTCAACAAATCCAAAATGCCCACTAAATATGTTCACTATGTCTGGTAAATTTGGACATGATTAGAACAGGGATCATTTTAATTATTTGAACACCTAAAGCCATTTAGAAATAAATGATAAAGCCCCTGATAATGATAAATAAAGCATTATCATTATTTCTGATTTCAAATTATTTTGAAACTTTTCAGATAAGTCTGAAATATTCAAACTTCAATATATAAAATGTCCTGGATATTTTACAAAGTCATTTGTACCTACAAATAAATAAACAAATGTCAGATCATTTAACAGAAAAGAAAAAAAAAGAAAAAGAAGAAGAGGAGGCCCAGGTGGAGCTGGCCCAGCTGGCCTAGCCAGCCCCACCATCTTCAACCTCCTGCCAGTAGGCAGGAGGGCGTGTGGCAGCGGTGCGCCGGCCAGCTCCTGCTTGCCTGGCTGCCGTGGAGCCCCTTGGGAGCGCCAGCGCCCTCCCCCCCCCCCCCCTCGTCGTCGTGGCCCTTTTCTCCTCCCTCTCTCTCGCCCGCTACTCTTCCTCTCACTCCCCCTCTCTGTTCTTCTCTCCCGTCGGCATCCGAAGCCATCGTCGCCGCCGTTTCATCGCCCTGGCGCCTCCCCGAGCCCGCGAGCTCCGTCATCAGCTGTGTTGTGAGCCCCTCCATCAATTCCCCTCCTTCTCCTTGCCGTCTAGCTGTCGTAGCCACCGCTCCCGTCGCGCCTGAAGCTCCCCGCCGCCGGTGTTAATGGCCACCATGGCCAGAGCACTCGTCGTGCTCAGTTGAGCACCCCGGCGTGCTTGCGCGGGCCCGTAGGTGCCGCCCCGACCTCCAACGCCCCCTCCCACAGGCCCTAGCGTCGAGGCCTCCCTTGGCCGAGCTCCGTCCGCCGCCTCCGGCGTCATAGCCGCGAGTTCTAGCGTTCCCCGCGCCCTCTGCTAGCTCCCCTGGGTGCGGGCAAGCAGGGGCTTCGCCCTAGTGACTCTGGCTGCCGCTCCCGTGGCCGGCAGCGCGGACGCCGCCGCGTCCAGAGGTCGCCGGCGACGAGCTTGTCGCCTGAGCCCTACATGTGGGCCCCCTTATCAGGTTAATTAACCCCCCTCCCTATGCCATTGACAGGTGGGCCCAGCCCTGCTAATTAGTAGTTAGTTTAATTAAAAAAACTGTTAGATGCCTGTGTCATTGACAGGTGGGGCCCAGCCGCCAGGTTTGACTTGGGCTGGCGCCTTTGACCTGCTGACATCATCATGACGTGAGGCTGGCATAATAAATTCAATTTTGGTTTAAAATTAATTCCAGAAATTATTCAAAACTTTAAAAATTCATATAAATTGATTTGTAAGTCAGATGAAAATAATTTATATATGAAAATTTATCAGAAAAATCCAATGAATCCAATGGTGCTATTGTCATGCATGTTAGAGCAATCTAAATAGGTGAGCATTGAGATTTGTTAATAGGTTAGTAAATGGAATTTAAAATGAAGAACAATTTTGAACCTATATTCGAATTCATTTCAAATCAACATGAACACTAGTTGCATTAGCTCATCTATAAATGCTATCATGCCATGATCATCCATCATATTGTTGCACTTCGTGTGTTCATTGTTTCTTATCTGCATTGCGGTAGGCCCTGCTCCTGAGGATACCCCCGAGTATCCCGACGAAGGAGAGAACCTTTCCGTTTCCCAGCAAGGCAAGCAACCCCTTTGATCATTCCGATAACATCCTACTCTCTCGCTCCTGCTCTTGTTTATTGCATTAGGACAGTCGATCACATGTCAGTCATACCCAGTAGATGATCCTATTCTGCTGCATAACCTGACATTGTCACAGTAAATAGCTAAACCTTGCAACCTAGCTTACCTGGTAGATGCTTGTGCCATGATGTGCTTAGCTTACTTTGCCTACTATGCTTGCTATACTTAGAGTTGGGTCAGGTCTGATTCATCTGGGTGATGAACTGAGTGAAGCGATGTTGTTCTGATGTGGTGATATATGATGAACTTGATTTGGTAAAGGTAGCGATGAGAGGCTATGTAGTTGTACATAGCGGGTTGTCTCATCGCGACCGTTCTTAGGAGCTGAGCTCCGTGTTTATGATCCAAGACTAGTTACTACCACATGTTGGGATACTTAATTGACCCTCTCGACCTATCATTCGCTTAGTCCTTAGTCCAGGAGTTGCAAGTAGTTTTTGGTGTTTATAGCATGCTGGAGGCCGTGCGTAGCGCTGACCCTAGGGGTGGGTTACGACGCGGTAGGTAGTGGCACGGTGTACCAAGGGTCTCCCGTATGGTGGGCTTAGGAACCCTGCGCACATCGTTTGGGGCCGTAGCGGAAACTTTGGCCGGACTTCCATGCGGGTTCAGTCTCAAATAGGCGATATCCTGGACTAGAGGTCTCATGCAATTGACGGTTGTGGCCGACTCCCTTGCTGGGCATCCGCTTGAAGGTTGCCGAGGTGCGTGGTTTTATGAGCACACAGCGATAAGCGGCGAGAGCGTGTGTGAAGAAGTACACCCCTGCAGGGTATGAAACTATTCGAATAGCCGCGTCCTCGGATATGGACTACTTGGAGAACTTATGTTGTTCATAGATAATCTAGTGGATACTCATAAAGATATCAAGACAAGTGTGAGTACCGTGGATGGCACTCTCCCAGGAGGGAAGTGAATCCATGGTGGTGTATTGTTATGGAGTTAGTGAACTCGTGTGCGATATATAAAATGTAAACAAAGTGTTAAAATTGAGTAGTGTAGGTTAGCCATGAGTCAAAGCTGGCATTGCTGCATAAACTCCACCACTCCCTTTGTTGATACATGAGCATGAATAGACTAGGTCTATTTTAAAGACTTGCTGAGTACGTTTGTACTCACGTTTGCTTAATAAATGTTGCAGATGAGACCTAGGACCCATTAGGTGGGTTCTTTCTAGACGTTGACGATGTTGAATAGTTGGTGTCCCAGCTATGACCTATGCCCTGTGGGGGGCTGTATATAGTCAGGCCATGTGCCTTTTTATCCTTTCATCTGTGTGTACTCAGACAGCTTATGCTTCCGCTTGGTTTGTATGAACATGTTTGTATGATTTGAGTGTCAGGTCATGTGACCCCTATCTGTAAGAACATATTATGTGAGGCTCATCTGAGCCTCTTAAAATGAAAGTCATGTTGTTGTATAGTTATGTTGTGATGTCATGGTTGTATCTATGCATATCGGGCATGTCGTGCATACGTGTGACGTGCAACGGTATGTATAGAATCCGACACCTAGTCGTGTGCCTTTAGTAGTACTCTTTACGGGAAACTGCCTCTTTGTGCTTCCATCGAGCCATGGTAGCTTGCTACTGCTCTGGACACATTGATTGACCGGCATGTATCCTTGTTTGTTGTTGTGTCTGTCCCTTCGGGGAAATGTCTCGCGGTGTAATGGAGTCCCTGTAGCCTGCTACGACTCGTCTACGTGCAGTGATGGCATGCGTGTCTCACGACGTAATGGAGTCCCTGTAGCTTGCTACGACTCATCTACACACGCTTGAGGCCGACACCTACATTGCTGGGTTATGTATGCCTGTTTCTGTACGGATGTGCCGCTTGGGTTCTATGACTAGTTATGTCGGCCCGGATTCTCTGTCATTTGATTGCTAGCGACATGTTCACATACGTGAGCCAAAAGACGCAAACGGTCCCGGCTAAGGTAAGGCTGCAGCCGTGGAACTTACCATGCGTGAGGCTGCAAAGTGATGTGATATGTTACAGTCTGGATTCTTATGACTTAGGATCAGGGTCCCGACAGTGTTACTATCAGAGCCTAACTGACTGTAGGACTACCAAGCCAAACCGGTCGAAGTTGAGTCTAGAAACACTATAGAAAAGTATGGGAATTGATTGTGAAAGGGAACATAAGGCTCTTTTTGCTCCTCTTCCCAAGTTATTCTATGTTGAGTCATTCTCATCTTTTCTTCGGGGATAAGAACTAGGCTACTCATCCATTGCTTGGGATGCCGGGTTACTAACCATGGACTACTAGCTAGCTTGTTGCAAGTGAATGTGGGTACTCAAGTATTGTTGGTGTGACAAACGGATGGAGAAGAGATTTGTGTCTACAAAGTCGAGTGGTTATGCTTTTCCAATCTTTTGCAGTTGTCTTAAAATCCTTTTTGAGCAATTACAGCTGTTATGCTGTCCAATTTCTGCTAGAGTCTCTTATGTCTTTGCATCATTCTCTGTTTCAGATGCCCCCTCGTCCTTCCCGTCAGGTGGTCTGTCTGACCAGGTGCATCGATGTTCCGGGTCAAACAGCCATGTTGGTTAGAGTCATGATGGAGGCTGGATACCGTTGGTACCCGGAGTACACAGTGGAGGAACAATATCGAGATTTCAACGAGAGTTAGTATCTGTGTATCGTCAAGATTTATCCTTCATACCCTAGAGCTGCAGAGCCGCTTCACTGGACTTATGGATTAGGTGTCACCATCGATATGGCAGTTCAGGAGGCCGCTTACACCATGCTGACTATCATGAGGTTCCACCATGGTCTGCTTCAGAACATAGAGTTTTGTTATGTTCCTGCTTCTATGGGAGGAGAGGATGGTTATCTTAGTGCAGCCTACTATGATCATTCCCATGAGGACCCTAGGCTGCAGGTGACCGCTCAGATGTTGGAGAACAAGGATCATGATGCACATGCCCTTTGCATGGAGCTTTATGCCACCCGTGCACGTCTTTGGACAGCCCTGACGCAGTTGGCACTTGTCGTGCAGACCGGGTATGGAGATTTGGAGATGCTGACCCCATCGCGGACTCATCTGCCAGCACACATAGACTGGCCCGATGTTGGAGGCATCACTCGTCTTCGAGGACCGTTGTTGCTGCTGACAAGGGGACCAAGGCCACACCCGTGTCCTTATGGCTCCCAGGGATCACAGGCTAGAGTGTTTCCAGATCCTCAGGTTCAGCTCCTCGGTCATGGGGGTAACCTGTATGAGGCATTCTACGGCGATGCTTGAGTTCGTGGATGTTAGTTCTAGTATGGTAGTAATCGTATCGCCACAGTCTTGCGTGTCTTGTGGATATGATGAGGTTGAGAGTTGAGTTTCGGAGGTGTAGATAGATAATGTATAGGAAGCTTGTAATGCCTCCGATGAGTTGTGTCATCTTTCCATAGTTGTATCTCAGCTTGGCTTGTACTGAACTATGTCATGGTGTGTATGAATCATGGTGTTCATATGGAAGTTGTTTTACCATGTTGATTGGTGTTTACCCTGCATGCCATGTTGTCTAGTACATTCCTTATCCTATGTCTTAGAGTTGTTGTTCCCTATGATTAAGCTGTGGGTTTGTTTCTCCGAGATGGTGGTAACTAGGAATAACCCCGTGCCTGCCCCTGAGCAGGGCGACGGAAGCCAGCCAAGGCAATAGGATCTGCCACATGCGCCTTCCTTGGCGGAAGTAATGCTTGAAGCCGAAAGGAACAAGAGGGAGACCAATAGGCTGTTGGAAAGAATTGAGAAGAACATAGCACGTGCTCCCCGCAATGACCTCAATGATGGCGTATCACTTGGTGATTTCATCAGACTGTGCCCACCCAAGTATCATCATTTGGTCGAACCACTCGACGCGGATGACTGGCTGACTAGCATGTATCGCAAGATCCGGGCTGCCAATGTGACTGAGGCCAACAAGGTGACCTTTGCAACTTACTTTCGGGAAGGTCCTGTCAATCTGTGGTAGGAAAATTTTGAAGCCATGCATCCCGCAGGCCCCGCACCAACTTGCGCAGAGTTTAGTGCCGCATTTCGTACCCATCACATCCTGGAAGGGCTGATGGATCATAAGAGAGAGGAATTCTGTGCCTTCACCCAGGGCAGACTATCAGTGGATGCTTATAGTCGTGAGTTTGGAAACCTTGCTCGCTAAGCCCCTGAGGAAGTTTCTACTGATGCCAAGAAGCAGGCTAGGTTCCACAAGGGACTTAACCCTGAGCTCCGCTGAGATCTGCGCCTGCATGAGTGCAACACTTCCCAGGCTCTCGTCAACAAGGCTATCAATGCCGAGACTGGACAGACTGATTATGAGGCCACGAGAAAGCACAACTGTGACTTCAACCCTACATCTGGCTCGGGCTCCAATAAACGCCGGATCTGGGTGCCCAACGCAGCCCTGCCGCCAAAATACAATGCGAGGCCATCCTTCTAGGCACCTCGCCCAGTTCAGCCCAACCCTCCAGTCAGACCATTTGGAGGACCGCCTGCAAATGTTGCTCCTCGTGCCACCGTGGTTTTCTATAAGTGTGGAGAACCAGGACACTACTCCCGTGAGTGTCCCCAGAATAATGTTATGCCCGCTGGACGTGGAAAACCAGGAAAAGCCTTCTTTGTGAAGCCAGCTCCTGCTCATGGACGAGTGAACTATGCGTCTGCTGAGGAAGCCCTTGAGGATCCTGATGTTATCCTAGGTATGCTCCTTATCAATAGTCATCCAGCATCTGTTTTATTTGATACCAGGGCATCTCATTCTTTTATCTCAGAAAGTTATGCACAGTTGCATAACATGTCTTTTTGTGATATGCCTATTCCTTTAGTAGTGCAGACTCCGGGTTCAAAATGGCAAACTTCTAGAGTGCGCCATGATAATGAGATTCTAGTGGATAGACTAGTCTTCCTAGCATCTTTGATAGCCCTCAAGTCTTCGGACATCAATATCATTCTAGGCATGGATTGGATGAAAGCCCACTATGCCAAGATTGATACTCATTCTAGGAATGTTCAACTTACACATCCATCGGGTGAGATAGTTAATGTCTCCACTCGAACAACCAAGCGCCAACTCTATTCCCTCAATGATAGCCCTCTTCTAGAGTTAGAAGATATTTCGGTAGTGCGTGACTTTCCGGATATCTTTCCAGAAGAACTGCCAGGAACTCCTCCTATCAGAGATGTTGAGTTTGTGATAGAGCTCATCCCAGGGACTGTTCCAATAGCCAGAAGACCTTATAAGATGGCACCCTTAGAACTAGCCGAACTTAAGATCCAACTCAATGAGGCTTTGAAGAAAGGTTTCATCTGTCCCAGTTCTTCTCCTTGGGCTTGTCTCGTTCTCTTCGTCAAGAAGAAGGATGGTTCAGATTGGATGGTTGTGGATTATCGGCCAGTGAATCTGGTCACCATAAAGAACAAGTATCCGCTCCCCAGGATCAATGATTTGTATGATCAACTCGCTGGATCCTCTGTCTTTTCCAAAATGGATTTGAGGTTGGGATACCATCAAATCAGAATTAGGAACGGGGACATTCCAAAAACGGCTTTTGTTACTCGTTATGGCCAATACGAGTACACCGTCATGTCCTTCGGTTTAGGCAATGCCCTAGCCACCTTCTCTCGCTTGATGAATTCGATCTTCATGGAGTATCTATATAAATTCGTCATGGTTTACCTCGACGATATACTCATCTACTCGAAGAACGAACAAGAACATGCCAAGCATCTAAGGCTGGTATTGATGAAACTTCGAGAGCACCGCCTGTACGCCAAATTCTCCAAGTGTGAATTTTGGTTGCCAGAAATGACCTATCTGGGCCACGTGATTTCTGGTAAAGGTATTGCTATCAATCCTGAGAGAGTTCAGGCCATCCTTGATTGGACTCAACCTGAATCGGTCAAGCAAGTTCGGAGTTTCCTTGGCTTAGCGAGCTATTGTCGCCGCTTTGTCGAGAATTTCTCCAAAGTTGCAAAACCTATGATTGAACTTCTCAAGAAAGATAAAAAGTTTGAGTGGACTCCACAATGCGAGCACAGTTTTCAGGAGTTGAAAATACGACTGACCTCTACTCCCGTTCTGGTGCCACCTGATTTCTCTAAGGACTTTGTTATCTATTGCGACGCCTCGCGACAAGGATTAGGTTGCATTCTCATGCAAGATCATCATGTGATTGCATACGCATCTCGACAGTTGCGTCCACATGAGGATAATTATCCAACACATCATCTTGAGCTTGCAGCTGTAGTCCATGCACTGAAAACCTGGTGAAATTACCTTCTGGGTAATCGTTGCGAAATTTACACTGATCACCAAAGTCTAAAATATATATTCACCCAGCCAGATTTGAATCTCAGGCAAAGACGGTGGGTAGAGTTGATTACAGATTAAGACTTAGGGATAACTTACACCCCAGGAAATGCCAATGTCATGGCTGATGCGCTAAGTCGTAAGTCTTATTGTATCAACCTGATGTTACAACTAGGTCAACCACTTCTCCATGAGGAATTTCGGAAGTTAAACCTTCACCTTGTTCCTCAAGGATTTCTATCCAACCTGGTGGCGAAACCTAATCTTAAGGTTCAAATAGCAGCTGTCTAGAAATATGATAAGGGTATATCCCGGATCAAGGGGAATATTGCTAGCAGAAATGCCAAAGATTTCTCCAAGAATGATGAAGGTGTTGTGTTCTTCCAGAACCGGTTGGTGGTTCCCAAGAGCACACGCTTAAGACAGCTGGTCCTTAAGGAGGCTCATGATTCTCCTCTCTCAATTCATCCGGGTAGTTCCAAGATGTATTAGGACCTACGCGAGAGGTTCTAGTGGACTAGGATGAAAAGAGAAATTGCTCAGTTCGTTGCTAACTGCGACGTTCGTCGTCGCGTGAAAGCAGAACATCAAAGGCTTGGTGGAACCCTTCAACCTTTAGCTATTCCTGAATGGAAATGGGATAAAGTCGGTATGGATTTCATTACCAGATTTCCCAAGACTAAGAGAGGGAATAATGCTATCTTTGTGGTCATCGACCGTCTTTCCAAAGTGGCTCATTTTCTTCCAGTTCGGGAAAGTATAACTGCTAGCCAGCTAGCGGAGTTGTATGTTTCTCGAATAGTATCTCTTCATGGTGTTCCTTTGGAGATTAACTCAGACCGTGGAAGTATCATTACTTCCCGATTTTGGGGAAGTTTTCAAACCGCTATGGGGACTCATCTATCCTTTAGCACTGCTTTCCACCCGCAATCAAGTGGTCAAGTTGAGCGAGTCAATCAAATTCTCGAAGACATCCTCCAAGCTTGTGTTATATCTTTCGGTATGAATTGGGAGAAATGTCTTCCATTTGCCGAATTTGCTTATAACAATAGTTATCAATCAAGCTTGGGAAAAGCCCCTTTTCAAGTTCTCTATGGACGAAGGTGTCGAACACCTCTTAACTGGTCGGAAACCGGAGAGAGGCAACTCTTTGGCCCGGATACGATCCAGTATGCAGAGGAGCAAGTTCGCATTATTCGTGAAAAGTTGAAAACAGCCCAATCTCATCAAAAGAGCCAATATGATCGCCATCATAAGGCTATGACCTATGAAATTGACGAGAAGGCTTACCTTCGGGTTACACCTCTGAAGGGTACCCATCGATTTGGTATCAAGGGCAAGTTGGCTCCTCGTTACATTGGACCTTTTCGCATTCTTGCCAACCGAGGAGGGGTTGCCTACCAATTGGAACTTCCGACGCATCTTTCCAAGGTTCATGATGTCTTCCACGTCTCGCAACTCAGGCATTGCTTCTCGGACCCTGTCCGTGAGGTAGACCACGTAGCGCTTGATCTCCAAGATAACCTTACATATCGAGAATACCCTGTTCATATTCTTGATCAAGCTGAGCGTACCACTCGGCGTTGGAACATCAAGTTTCTTAAGGTTTAGTGGTCACACCATTCTGAAAAGGAGGCCACATGGGAAAGAGAAGATCGTCTTCGACTAGAGTACCCCACGCTCTTCTCGACGACTTCAAAATCTCGGGACGAGATTCTTTTGAGTGGGGGTGAGTTGTCACATCCCTAGCTAGATGTCCTAGGATAGCAAGTGTTTGCATCATGTTTTATCTTTTGCATCAACATGAAATGGGGAACAGAAAGAAACCCCAAGCTCACTATGAATCCAAACAATTCAAACTAGGTGAAAATTCAACAAATCCAAAATGCCCAATAAAAATGTTCACTATGTCTGGTAAATTTGGACATGATTAGAACAGGGATCATTTTAATTATTTGAACACCTAAAGCCATTTCAAAATAAATGATAAAGCCCTTGATAATGATAAATAAAGCATTATCATTATTTTTGATTTCAAATTATTTTGAAACTTTTCAGATAAGTCTGAAATATTCAAACTTCAATATATAAAATGTCCTGGATATTTTACAAAGTCATTTGTACCTGCAAATAAATAAATAAATGTCAGATCATTTAATAGAAAAGAAAAAAAGAAAAAGAAGAGGAGGAGGCCCAGGTGGAGCTGGCCCAGCCAGCCCCACCGTCTTCAACCTCCTACCAGTAGGCAGGAGGGCGTGTTGTAGCGGTGCGCCGGCCAGCTCCTGCTTGCCTGGCTGTCGTGGAGCCCCCTGGGAGCGCTAGCGCCCTCCCCCCCCCCTCGTCGTTGTGGCCCTTTTCTCCTCCCTCTCTCTCGCCCGCTGCTCTCCCTCTCGCTCCCCCTCTCTGTTCTTCTCCACCGTCGGCATCTGAAGCCGTCGCCCCTGCCGATTCGTCGCCTTGGCGCCTCCCCGAGCCCACGAGCTCCGTCATCAGCTGCGCCGTGAGCCCCTCCGTCAATTCCCCTCCTTCTCCTTGTCGTCTAGCTGCCGTAGCCGCCATTCCCGTCGTGCTCGAAGCTCCTCGCCGCCGGCGTTAATGGCCACCACGGCCAGAGCACCCGCCGTGCTCAGTTGAGCACCCCGGCATGCTTGCGCGGGCCCGTAGGTGCCGCCCAGACCTCCAGCGCCCCCTCCCGCAGGCCCTAGCGCCGAGGCCTCCCTTGGCCAAGCTCCGGCCGCCGCATCTGGTGTCGTAGCCGCGAGCTCCGGCGTTCCCCGCGCCCTCTGCTAGCTCCCCTGGGTACGGGCGAGCAGGGGCTTCACCCTAGTGCCTCCGGCTGCCGCTCCCGTGCCGGCAGCGCGGACGCCGCCGCGACCAGAGGTCGCCGACGACGAGCCCGTTAGCTGAGCCCTGCAGATGGGCCCCATTGTCAGGTTAATTAACTCCCCTCCCTGTGCCATTGACAGGTGGGGCCAGCCCTACTAATTAGTAGTTAGTTTAATTAAAAAACTGTTAGATGCCAATGTCATTGACAGGTGGGGCCCAGCCGCCAGGTTTGACCTGGGCTGGCGCCTTTGACCTGCTCGCGTCATCATGACGTCAGGCTGGCATAATAAATTCAATTTTGGTTTAAAATTAATTCCAGAAATTATTCAAAACTTCAAAAATTCATATAAATTAACCTGTAAGTCAGATGGAAATAATTTATATATGAAAATTTATCAGAAAAATCCAATGAATCCAATGGTGCTGTTGTCATGCATGTTAGGGCAATCTAAATAGGTGAACATTGACATTTGTTAATATGTTAGTAAATGGAATTTAAAATGAAGAACAATTTTGAACCTATATTCGAATTCATTTCAAATCAACATGAACACTAGTTGCATTAGCTCATCTATACATGCTATCATGCCATGATCATGCATCATATTGTTGCACTTGTGTGGGTTGATTGTTTCTTATCTGCATTGCGGTAGGCCCTGCTCCTAAGGATACCCCCGAGTATCCTGACGAAGGAGAGAACCTTTCCATTTCCCAGAAAGGCAAGCAACCCTTTGATCATTCCGATAACATCCTACTCTCTCGCTCCTTCTCTTGTTTATTGCATTAGGACAGTCGATCACATGTCAGTCATACACGGTAGATGATCCTATTCTGCTGCATAACCTGACATTGTCACAGTAAATAGCTAAACCATGCAACCTAGCATACCTGGTAGATGCTTGTGCCATGATGTGCTTAGCTTACTTTGCCTACTATGCTTGCTATACTTAGAGTTGGGTCAGGTCTGATTCATCTGGGTGATGAATTGAGTGAAGCGATGTTGTCCTGATGTGGTGATATATGATGAACTCGATTTGGTAAAGGTAGCGATGTGTCACGCCCAAGATGCGCGCCTATCCGTTTTGAGGCACGAGGTCCTCGCAAAGGATAGAAGCGCATCTTGTTGTTAGCAAGATAAGCATCATCACATCATACATGTACTGAAGGGAAGAGTATATCAAGTTGGCTTACACTCGCCACATGCTAAATTACAACGTCACTCAGTTCATACATCAAGAGGAACACAGGGTCCTGCTACGGACGAAAAACAAACGATAAAAAGCAAATGCGATGATACTATCAAGCTGCCCAAGATCACGACCAGGTCCTCTACTTGTCGGGGTATGTCACGTACATCCTGCCTCTCTCCTCATCATACTCCCACTGGAGCTGAGTAAGATCATCCTGCACGAACTCATCTGAACCAGCACCTGGATTGTTGTAGTAAATTGCGAGCCACAGAGGACTCAACTATCATGTGCCTGGGTACCAAGACTATTTAAGCTTAAGGATGGAAGGGGTGATGTTTAAGTTTGCAGCAGCACTAAGCATTATTATGGTGGCTAGCTTACGCAACATGGAATAAATATGAGTGGCCTACGAAGAACGCTTGAATCTGGTATGACCTCTAAGAGATCCTGAACACTTACTTACGTCAACCAAAACCCCACCGTGTTCTCTCTCGGTTCATGTTCACGAGCAGAGACGATCACGGTTACTCACACAGTTGGTGTATTTTAATTAGAGTTTACTTCAAGTTTTCTATAACCGGATGTTAAACAAATATCCAAGATGCCACATAACCGCGGGCACGGCTTTCCGAGAGATTTAACCCTGCAGGGGTGCTCCACCTAGTCCATCACAAATAACCACACTCCATGGGAATTCCTCGACCATGGTCCTCGTGATCTTCATCGGTGATTCCAAAGGATTTCCAACACCTCGAGTAAACCCGAAGAAACTTGGAGTCCACACACAAGACATTCGATAAGGTAAAACAAATCCAGCAAGACCACCCGACGTGTCAACGAACCTGATAAGAGCCGCGTATCTCGTTCTCAGGACACGACGGATAAGCATAGCGTACGGTGGCTTGATAGAGATCTCCCGGGTTGCCCTGGGTTGGCCCCGCACACGGCTCTAGTTTGGACCAACACTCATGAGGAGCACTGGCCCGGGGGTTGATTAATTATCCACGGGTTTGCAAGACCCTATGCAAGTTCATTAGTTATTAGCAAATGTAGTACCAAAATTGGGTCTTGCCAGACAAGTTTTAATCTCAACCGAATGATCAAGGGGGTCCCCATAACAACCCCAAGCGTGTTAGGAGCGCAAAATATGGAAAACATAACACCGGTAACAAGGAACTAATGGCGGTACGAGCGGAACAAATCACTTAGCAAAAGGCCAAGCCTTCCACCAATATCAGATATATATATATATGTGTGTGTGTGTGTGTGCATTAAATTAATTAACAGAATTTATGGTGATATCCAATCCATGTTATCACATGGAACAACCTGCAACTAAGAATGCTATAAGAGGGGCTGAGCAGCGGTAACTTACCCAATCAACAGTTTGCTGGGAGGTGGAGGTTAGAGGCTGTCACGGGAACATGGGGGCTGATATCATGTGGTAGGTAGCGCAATGGTAACGATAACAACGAGAAACTAGCAAGCAAAGATAGTATTGGGATCCGGGTACGATCATCTTGCCTGTTGGTTCTTCAGCGGAACAAGTAGCGGGATCCTCGTAGTGGTACTCTCCAGGTTCCACGAACTCAGATTCGACACTTGCGTCTACCCAAGAGAAACATCAAATAAATAACCACACAATGTGCAATGCACAATCAAGCTTATGCATGATCATTTTAGGGAAGAATTTAACATGGCAATCCAATTCTAGTCAAGTTTCACATGCAAAGGTGGTGGATTAATGAATCTGGACAGAATCACATGTTAAGTTATTTAGACATGCATGAACATGGAAAATATGTATGCATCATGAAAAATCTATGGAAATGCATATAAAGATCGCGAGAAACGGAGCTACGGTTCTCGAGATACGCTCACGACAAGGTACGAAGACAAAACTCAAGACCATCAAATACCTGGGCTAATTCTTGGCATTCCAAGGTAGCCACTGGAAAGGTGATGAAAAACCAATCACAATAGACTCAAGAATCACTCAATTCCATGGAGTATAGCTCCCACAACACACAAAACAACATAGCACTCAATCTGCCACAAAACAGCAACATAGCAATTTGAAAAGCTCACAACTATTTCTACAGGAACCCTACATCTACAAACAAGGCATGAACAGGTTCTACTCAACACCCACATCAATTCATCCAACTATACAATCAGAAAAAGATCAACACATCACTATGCATGGAGCTGGCAAGTAGACATGATGAAACAGGTTTTCAGGGACTTGGTGAAAATTCCAGTTTCTCTGGAATCTGGGTTAATAAAGTAGCAAGTTCACAGCACCGGTTAAATACGCTAGGAAGCTCCAAATGGCATGAAAATTAACAGGATGGTATATGACAATATCTATTACAAATACCTAACACTGAACATGGTCAAATTCACAACACATCACTAGATACACCCTGATGTTCAAGGCAAAACAATAACAGCAGATTCTCCAGACTTGGCCATTTCTAGAGCAGGTTGACAGAAACAGAAAGTAGCTTGATGAACAGCATGGTTCCCACTGATCTAGAGACTTAGCACAAATTACAAAAATACATGGATGTTCACAGCAACTTTGGCTAGCAATCTCATGTTGACAAGAACTCCAAAGCATGCATGGATTAATTCAGATGAAAAATACAAAAAGGCAACACAGCATAAAAATGCACTTTTGTCAAGTTGCCCCAAAGCCAAATCTGACTTCACAGATGCATAGAGGGGTTAAAACCACCCCAAAATCATTACTCATACCCCTATACGTGCTTGAAGCAAGAGAGAGATAAGGGGGTCGAAATTAGCACCAAAATGACATGGGTGACTTATGTCACTTGCACACACTTATGTAAGAGGCCAAACTGGCATGCCTTCCATCGAACACTTGATGGAAAATGGTAAAGAGGCATGATTAAGGTACTTAGGCATACCATAGCATCAAGAACAAGAAAGAAACAAGCTAGGAGAGATATACATGCACAAGGTCTAGCATCCACTCACTACTCATCTACTCTAATCATGGTAGCAATATGCAAGAAGTATAACCCCACATACCTACACATGCATTTCTACTCATGGCCATCTACTCACAACCATACACATACCTCACAAGTGAGTGTATGTGGAACATACACACACAAACACACCTACACACTACACCACTAGCCACCCACATGCATACCACACCCTAACGCACATATATGGGTGTATGCAAGAAGCACACACACATATCCTACACTACACCCACACCCACAAGAACACACACATGTGTGGGTGTGCAAATAGCACACCACACATGTGTCATGCATGGTGCACAACACACCCGCATGCACACACACACACACACTCACAACTCCAGCCATGCACACAACACTCATGAGAACATAATAGATACACACAAACACACATAAACATAAGCACACACACTCATGTGTGTATATGCACATAGGGCATACACACACCAACACACACGTCACATGTGTATGTGCACATAGCACACACACACTCCTACACACACACAAAACATACATATATACATGATACATACACACATACTCTGTTTTTGCAAAAGGAAGAAAACAAAAGGAAAAATCAGAAAAGAATAGAAAAACAGAAAAAAAAAGGAAAAGGGGGGAGAGGGGGATTGAACCCCGGACCTCTCGGTCTCACACTTCACCCCATACCACTGCGCTACTCGGCCGGATCTTAACAGAGGAGAAGCCTCTGTTCTCTAATACACACACACCTCCGAGCCTATCGAAACTGAAGAAAAGCAGAGCCCGGCGACAGAACATCGGCGCGGCAATTACGGCGAATCTACGACGGCACAGGGCATCTCCAGCGACACTAGCTACTCCTACGCGCGCGGGAACGAACAGGGAATCCATTCCCGGGCTCACCTCGTGGAGAGCAGGAAGGATGGGAGCAGCAGGTGCTCGCGAATCCACCGGCGGCGACCTTGCTACGGCGGTGATGCAACGCTACGCGTGACAAGAGAGGGGACAAGGCGGGGCCGACTGCTCACCGAGGGGATCGCCGAGGCTTGGGGACGCGGATGTGGCGAGTCGAAGGGGACGACGGGGACGAAGAAGCTCGGGGACATGGCGGCGACGGAGGGGAAGCAGGCGCTCGGACGACGGCGGCTCGGCACCATAGAGGAGGAGGTCCCCTGCTCCTAGCACCAGGAACGGGATGCAGACGGCTCCGGATAACTGCAACCCATCTTGACGTGGCGGGGCTCCACCGGAAGCGACACCGGCGACGAGCCCGTCGATCTCCTCACCTCTGACACTTACCTCTCGGAACCGAGAAGGAGAACAAGAAGCAGAGGGAGAAGGAGGAAGAAGTAGGGAAAGCGGCGGCCGCGCGAGGGAGAAGGAAGAAGAGGGAACCCTAGGGGCACGCGCTTAAAAAGGGGTCCGGCCTCGACTTCCGTGACGCTAACGGCGACGGCGAAGACACGGCGCGCGCTCGTCTCTCTCACTCTGATGAAACTGACGGCGAGGAGGAACACGGGGCAGGTAGCCGTTCCCACGGGCTGGGCCTAGTGGGCCGGCTCCACTGCTCCTCTCTCTCTCTAGAAAACCCAAAAAGGCTTTAGCCTTTTTCTTTTAATAAAACAGATTTGGGAAAAAATGTCCAGAGAAAAAGAAAAAGATTTTGGAGAAAACCAAAATGTTTTAGTGGTTGAAATAACAATATACACTTTATAAAAATGTTAAATGGATTTATTTCACAAGTTATTATTTTTCAAAGACTCACTAAGGCAGCCCCTGCTAAATAAGATTCAAAAACCACACATCCTTAAATAACAAAACTCCACCCCCATAAATCATAAGGAATTTGGGGCCACCACTTGAACATTTTTAAACTATTTTTTTCCAAGCAATTAAAATCTGCCAAAGAACCATATGGGAATAAGCATGAAATAGTGGGTCTTTGAGAAGAAGAAAATAGGGAGAAGAGGGGAAGGAACCACATCACCACCAACACACTCAACCTCAACATCACACAAGGCACACTCCCACATCCACACCCAACAAGTCATAAAACAAACACATGAAGGCAACATGGCAAGAATGAATGACATGATGATGATATGATGCATGAATGCCAACAACACATGGAGATCAAGGTGCAACCCAAACACAACTCTCATGACACAAGGTCATACATTGGGATACATGCCATAAAAGGTAGGGACATCACTTGGGATGTCACAACTCTCCCACACTACAAGAGGATCTCGACCCGAGATCTAGGAACGAAAGAAATCCGGAAATTCGGAACGGAGCAGGTCCTCATGTTCCCAAGTAGCTTCTTTGTCGGAGTGATGAGACTAGTTCACCTTGAGGAACCTGATAGACTTGTTGCGAGTCTTACGCTCAGTTCCTCCAAGAATTGCAACTGGGTGCTCACGATAAGAAAGAACAGCTTGAAGATCAATGTCTTGGAGGTCAACGGTTCGCTCGGGTGTCTTGAAGCATTTCTGGAGCTGAGAAACATGGAAGACATCGTGCACGTTCGCGAAATTTGGAGGAAGCTCAAGTTGATATGCAAGACCACCTCTCTTGTCAACAACTTTGAATGGACCAACGAAACGAGGAGCCAACTTCCCTTTGATACCAAATCTCTGCGTGCCTCTCATGGGGGAAACTTTGAGATAGACAAGATCATCCACTTGGAAGGAAACATGCCGATGTTTGCTATCATAATAGCTCTTCTGACGGGACTGAGCTGCTTTGAGGTTCTCACGAATGACATGGCACATTTCTTCTGCTTTAGTGATCATGTCATTTCCCAATATCTGACGCTCACCGGTTTCAGACCAGTTAAGCGGGGTACAACACTTTCTGCCGTAGAGAATCTCGAACGGGGCCTTGCCTGAACTAGCTTGGAAGCTATTGTTGTATGAGAATTCAGCATATGGGAGGCAGTCTTCCCACTTCATGCCGAACGATATCACACAGGCTCTGAGCATATCTTCTAGGATTTGATTGACCCTCTCAACTTGACCACTTGTCTGCGGATGGAACGCCGTGCTGAAACGAATCTTAGTACCCATAGCAGTCTGGAAGGACTCCCAAAACTTGGAAGTGAAGAGGCTTCCACGGTCAGAAGAGATGAGTTGAGGAATGCCATGCAGAGACACTATTCTTGACGTGTATAACTCTGCAAGCTGAGCTACCGAAATAGGCTCCTTGACTGGCAGGAAATGAGCAATTTTTGACAACTTGTCGATAACCACAAAGATGGCATCGTTGCCCTTCTTGGACTTGGGAAACCCAGTTACGAAATCCATCTCAACATGATAGAATTTCCACTTTGGGATTGGCAAAGGCTGCAAAAGACCTGCTGGACGCTGATGCTCCGCCTTCACTCTACGGCAAACATCGCACTCGTTGACAAACTGAGCAATTTCACGTTTCATACGAGTCCACCAGAAGGTTTGCTTGAGGTCCTGATACATCTTGGAACTGCCTGGATGAATGGATAGAAGAGAATTGTGTGCTTCGTCCATGATAACCTTTTTGAGATCACCTTTTGGAACAACAAGACGGTCCTCAAAGAACAAGGTATCTTTGTCATCGACACAAAAGCACTTATACTTCGGAATGCTCTTGGCCACACCTTTCTTCACTTTCTTCACCATAGCGTCTAGCAGCTGCGCTTGGCGAACCTAATCTTCCAGAGTCGGAGAGACTTGAAGATTGGCAAGAAATCCATGCGGAATCATTTGAAGGTTGAGCTTGCGGAAGGCTTCACAAAGCTCGGGTTGAAGAGGCTTCAAGATCAGACTATTGCAGTACGCCTTACGGCTGAGCGCGTCTGCAATGACATTTGCTTTCCCAGGAGTATACTCAATGCTTGGATTGAAGTCTTCAAGCATTTCCACCCAACGAGATTGCCGAAGATTTAGATTTGGTTGAGTGAAAATGTACTTCAGGCTCTTGTGATCAGTGTACACCTCAACTGGTCTACCCAACAACAAATGCCTCCAAGTCATAAGAGCATGAACAACTGCCGCCAACTCAAGATCATGAGTGGGGTAGTTCTTCTCGGCAGGCTTCAACTGACGCGAGGTATAGGCCACAATCTTCTTGTCTTGCATAAGAACACCACCAAGGCCTTGGAGAGAAGCATCACAGAAAACTTGGAAAGGCTTGGACTGCTCTGGAGGAACAAGAACTGGAGCTGAAGTCAGTCTCTGCTTGAGCGTATTGAAAGCTACATCACACTCAGGAGACCAAACATACTTGACACTCTTCTGGAGGAGATTGGACAGAGGCTTAGCAATTTGAGAGAAGTTCTCCACGAATCTTCTGCAATAGCTAGCAAGCCCGAGGAAACTCCGAAGCTGCTTGACGTTCTGAGGAGGCTCCCACTTCAATATAGCTTCAACTTTCTCAGGGTGCACTTTAATTCCCTCGGCAGATATGACATGCCCGAGGTACACCACTTCATTAAGCCAGAACTCACACTTGGAAAACTTGGCATAGAACCGATGTTCCCTTAACTTGTCGAGCACGAGGCGGAGATGCTCTGCATGATCTTCTTCTGTCTCGGAGAACACAAGGATATCATCCAGATAGACCAACAGAAACTCATTCTTGAAAGGAGAGAAGATGAAATTCATCATCCTTGAGAAGGTTGGAGGGGCATTCGCAAGACCAAACGACATCTCGGTGTACTCATATGAGCCAAAGCTCGTTCTGAACGCGGTCTTGGGAGTGTCTTCTTCACGAATGCGGATTTGATGATAACCCATTCGAAGATCCAACTTGGAGAAAACTTTGGCACCCTTCAGTTGTTCAAACAACTCGTTGATGTTAGGAAGTGGGTACTTGTTTCTGATTGTCTTCTTATTCAATGGCCGGTAGTCCACACAAAGATGATCCGTGCCATCCTTATTTTTGACAAACAAAACACCACAACCCCACAAAGAAGAGCTTGGCTTGATCAATCCCAGACGTTCTTGCTCATCTAGCTGCTTCTTCAACTCTTTCAGCTCTTCGGGGCCAAGTTTATACGGGCGCTTGCAAACCGGTTCAGTACCGGGCTCGAGATCAATCACGAACTCGATTGGCCGGTGCGGAGGCATTCCTAGCAATTCTTCTGGAAACACATCTTCATACTCACAAACCACCAGAATTTGAGAAATCGCCGATATTTCACCCTTCTCATTAAGAGCAAAGAGACGGATTGTGTCATCACGAGCTGCGAAAATAATCACGTCTTCTGAAGGATGAGTCAGCTTGACTTCTTTTGCTTTGCAATCAATATGATCCTTATTCATAGCCAGGAAGTCCATGCCCAGAATGAGATCAATATCAGAATTCCCGAAAACAATTGGCGAAGCCAGAAAAGAATAATTGCCCATCTTGATAGAAACATCCAGTACCATGCAATTGGAATTCATTAACTTCCCAGGGGACACCACTGACACAGTTCTAAGGAGATCTTGACACGCAAACTCATGCATTGCAAAGAATGAACGGGACATGAAACAATGCGATGCACCAGAATCAAACAAAACTTTTGCTGGAATAGAATTGACTGAGAGATTACCCATGATCACTTGAGAAGAATCCTCTGCCTCTGCTGCATTCACCATATTCACTCTTGCGGACTTGGGATTATGCTTCACCATAGCATTGTCTGGAAGCTTGACAGGAGGAGGAGGCGGAAGACGTCGCTGGTTGCACTTGTTGGCATAGTGGCCCTTCTGACCACACTTGTGACAAGTCACCTCAGAAAGCGGACGAACATTGCCTGGAGGAGGAACAAGAACAGCCTTGGACGAATGATTCTTCTGCTGGAACCCTGGGTTGGGTGGGTGGGAAGAGCCACGACCACCAAACTGTGTCTGCTGCTGAGGAGGACGAAACGGAAGAGGATTTGGCGCCCAATACTTCTGCTACTTAGGAACACTCTGAGAGCCGGAAGAAGAAGAATATGAATCCCTTGAACGCTTCTTGGAGTTCTCCAACTTGAGCTGAGCTGCTTCAATCTTCAAAGCCATGTTGTAGAACTGATCAAACTCACGAGGCTCTTGAAGAACAAGGCCTGGCAGAAGCTTGTCCTTGAGACCACCTCTGAACTGATAGATCATAGCCTTATCATCTGGAACATCTTGCTTGGCATAACGAGCTAGACTCTGGAACTCAATGTTGTACTGGTAGACTGACTTAGTTCCCTGCTTCAGGTGCCTGAACTTCTCACGCATCTCCTTGACAAAACTTGTCGGAATGTAATGAGCCCTGAAGTCACGACGGAAATCGTCCCAAGTAACAACACGATCGCCCCTGGAATCCTTGTATTGTTGCCACCAATCAGCTGCTTGACCCTTTAGCTGGAACAAAGCAAATCTGTCAAAGTCCTCTGGCCTGACATTGCTGCACTCAAAATGCTTGCTCATATCACGAAGCCAATCATCAGCATCTAGAGGTTGCTCACAACAGGTGAATGTCTTAGGTTGGTTGTCAAGGAACTGATTGAGAGTCGCAAACTGCAATTGATTCTGAAAACTGCCTTGAAACCCTTGCTGACCCTGCTCCCTTTCTTGCAACAGCCTGAGCAACATCTGAGTGTTCGCATTGGTTGCGGCCATCACAGCTTGCCAAACTTCTGGAGGAGGAGGCGGAGGAGGCGGTGGCGGGGGTGGTGGTGGAACATCAGTGTACTCCTCACCACGACCCGGATTGCTGTGAGTTGGTGGAGCCATCCTGAAGATGGACAAAATGCATTAGCCTCATTGATAAGATGAAACCTGAGCTGAATCAAATGCTTGAAAGAATTGAACAACACACATAGCTTTCCTACTGAAAAATTAGTAAGAATGCTTCTTCGGATCATGATAACATCACTAGACATAATAAGCCACTTGCAATAACACAACAAGTATTGAGCTAAGCGCTCGGAACAAATGTATATGCCCAATACATCTAGAGAAGATGATCCTAGATGACTACAAGATTTCCCACCTATGAACTTCCGAAAACTTTCTTGTTTATGCGATTCGGGTTGCAGAATCAGGAACCTGCCCTAGGCAATCAGCTGTGACTGCATCCGCAACCTTCCACACCATAATTCAAGACATTTCGCAAACTCATCTAATCTCGAATCCTCGAACTCACAACGATACTAAACCATGGTGGTACCCCGGACGCCTCCCCAGTACTGGGTGACTCCGACCTTATCTCACCACGATAAGTATTGAAGCAATTTCGAACATTCTCCGTCCTGAGATATCAAGGAAGCTGAATGATAACGATGTGCCAACATTCCTCGGAGCTCAACTCCCCAGAAGAAATCAAGTCAAACAGGAGGCACCAAGACAGAACCCTGTCACATCGGCATCATATAGATTCCAAAATACCCGCGTGATTCTAAACAAAATTTTGAGCGAGAAGAGGAGTAGAATCAAAAATTCCTAAGTCGGAAACCTCACCAGAGCATAGAAGAGGAGTAAAAAGAATCCTACTCTCCGATAAAACTAGACTCAAAATAGTTTACTAGACACAAGCCGGCCAAGTACGAACAAGCAAAGGCTCCTATGGTCGTATGGCTCTGATACCAACTTGTCACGCCCAAGATGCGCGCCTATCCGTTTTGAGGCACGAGGTCCTCGCAAAGGATAGAAGCGCATCTTGCTGTTAGCAAGATAAGCATCATCACATCATACATGTACTGAAGGGAAGAGTATATCAAGTTGGCTTACACTCGCCACATGCTAAATTACAATGTCACTCAGTTCATACATCAAGAGGAACACAGGGTCCGGCTACGGACGAAAAACAAACGATAAAAAGCAAATGCGATGATACTATCAAGCTGCCCAAGATCACGACCAGGTCCTCTACTCGTCGGGGTATGTCACGTACATCCTACCTCTCTCCTCATCATACTCCCACTAGAGCTGAGTAAGATCATCCTGCACGAACTCATCTGAACCTGCACCTGGATTGTTGTAGTAAACTGTGAGCCACAGAGGACTCAGTTATCATGTGCCCGGGTACCAAGACTATTTAAGCTTAAGGATGGAAGGGGTGATGTTTAAGTTTGCACCAGCACTAAGCATTATTATGGTGGCTAGCTTACGCAACATGGAATAAATATGAGTGGCCTACGAAGAACGCTCGAATCTGGTATGATCTCTAAGAGATCCTGAACACTTACTTACGTCAACCAAAACCCCATTGTGTTCTCTCTCGGTTCATGTTCACGAGCAGAGACGATCACGGTTACTCACACAGTTGGTGTATTTTAATTAGAGTTTACTTCAAGTTTTCTATAATCGGGTGTTAAACAAATATCCAAGATGCCACATAACCGCGTGCACGGCTTTCCGAAAGATTTAACCCTACAGGGGTGCTCCAACTAGTCCATCACAAATAACCACACTCTGTGGGAATTCCTCGACCATGGTCCTCGTGATCTTCATCGGTGATTCCAAAGGATTTCCAACACCTCGAGTAAACCCGAAGAAAGTCGGAGTCCACACGCAAGACATTCGATAAGGTAAAACAAATCCAGCAAGACCACCCGACGTGTCGACGAACCTGATAAGAGCCGCGTATCTCGTTCTCAGGACACAGCATACGGTGGCCTGATAGAGATCTCCCGGGTTGCCCTGGGTTGGCCCCGCATACGGCTCTAGTTTGGACCAACACTCATGAGGAGCATTGGCCCGGGGGTTGATTAATTATCTACGGGTTTGCAAGACCCTATGCAAGTTCATTAGTTATTAGCAAATGTAGTACCAAAGTTGGGTCTTGCCAGACAAGTTTTAATCTCAACCGAATGATCAAGGGGGTCCCCATAACAACCCCAAGTGTGTTAGGAGCACAAAATATGGAAAACATAACACCGGTAACAAGGAACTAATGGCGGTACGAGCGGAACAAATCACTTAGCAAAAGGCCAAGCCTTCCACCAATATCAGATATATATATATATATGTGTGTGTGTGTGCATTAAATTAATTAACAGAATTTATGGTGATATCCAATCCATGTTATCACATGGAACAACCTGCAACTAAGAACGTTATAAGAGGGGCTGAGCAGCGGTAACTTAGCCAATCAACGGTTTGCTAGGAGGTGGAGGTTAGAGGCTGTCACTGCAGCATGGGGGCTGATATCATGTGGTAGGTAGCGCATGGTAACGATAACAACGAGAAACTAGCAAGCAAAGATAGTATTGGGATCCGGGTATGATCATCTTGCCTGTTGGTTCTTCAGCGGAACAAGTAGCGGGATCCTCGTAGTGGTACTCTCCAGGTTCCTCGAACTCAGATTCGACACTCGCGTCTACCCAAGAGAAACAGCAAATAAATAACCACACAAGGTGCAATGCACAATCAAGCTTATGCATGATCATTTTAGGGAAGAATTTAACATGGCAATCCAATTCTAGTCAAGTTTCACATGCAAAGGTGGTGGATTAATGAATCTGGACAGAATCACATGTTAAGTTATTTAGATATGCATGAACATGGCAAATATGGATGCATCATGAAAAATCGATGGAAATGCATATAAAGATCGCGAGAAACGGAGCTACGGTTCTCGAGATACGCTCACGACAAGGTACGAAGACAAAACTCAAGACCATCAAATACCTGGGCTAATTCTTGGCATTCCAAGGTAGCCACTGGAAAGGTGATGAAAAACCAATCACAATAGACTCAAGAATCACTCAATTCCATGGAGTATAGCTCCCACAACACACAAAACAACATAGCACTCAATCTGCCACAAAACAGCAACATAGCAATTTGAAAAGCTCACAGCTATTTTTACAGGAACCCTACATCTACAAACAAGGCATGAACAGGTTCTACTCAACACCCACATCAATTCATCCAACTATACAATCAGAAAAAGATCAACACATCACTATGCATGGAGCTGGCAAGTAGACATGATGAAACAGGTTTTTAGGGACTTTGTGAAAATTCCAGTTTCTCTGGAATCTGGGTTAATAAAGTAGCAGTTCACAGCACCGGTTAAATACGCTAGGAAGCTCCAAATGGCATGAAAATTAACTGGATGGTATATGACAATATCTATTACAAATACCTAACACTGAACATGGTCAAATTCACAACACATCACTAGATACACCCTGATATTCAAGGCAAAACTATAACAGCGGATTCTCCAGACGGCCATTTCTAGAGCAGGTTGACAGAAACAGAAAGTAGCTTGATGAACAGCATGGTTCCCACTGATCTAGAGACTTAGCACAAATTACAAAAATACATGGATGTTCACAGCAACTTTGACTAGCAATCTCATGTTGACAAGAACTCCAAAGCATGCATGGATTAATTCATATGAAAAATACAAAAAGGCAACACAGCATAAAAATGCACTTTTGTCAAGTTGCCCCAAAGCCAAATCTGACTTCACAGATGCATAGAGGGGTTAAAACCACCCCAAAATCATTACTCATAGCCCTATACTTGTTTCAAGCAAGAGAGAGATAAGGGGGTCGAAATTAGCACCAAAATGACATGGGTGACTTATGTCACTTGCACACACTTATGTAAGAGGCCAAAATGGCATGCCTTCCATTGAACACTTGATGAAAAAGGGTAAAGAGGCATGATTAAGGTACTTAGGCATAGCATAGCATCAAGAACAAGAAAGAAACAAGCTAGGACAGATATACATGCACAAGGTCTAGCATCCACTCACTACTCATCTACTCTAATCATGGTAGCAATATGCAAGAAGTATAACCCCACATACCTACACATGCATTTCTACTCATGGCCATCTACTCACAACCATAGACATACCTCACAAGTGAGTGTATGTGGAACATACACACACAAACACACCTACACACTACACCACTATCCACCCACATGCATACCACACCCTAATGCACATATATGGGTGTATGCAAGAAGCACACACACATATCCTACACTACACCCACACCCACAAGAACACACACATGTGTGGGTGTGCAAAGAGCACACCACACATGTGTCATGCATGGTGCACAACACACCCGCATGCACACACACACACACTCACAACTCCAACCATGCACACAACACTCATGAGAACACAATAGATACACACACACACACACATAAACATAAGCACACACACTCATGTGTGTATATGCACATAGGGCATACACACACCAACACACACCTCACATGTGTATGTGCACATAGCACACACACACTCCTACACACACAAAACATACATACATACATGATACATACACACATACTCTGTTTTTGCAAAAGGAAGAAAACAAAAGGAAAAAACAGAAAAAGGAAAAAACAGAAGAAAAAAAGGAAAAGGGGGGAGAGGGGGGTCGAACCCCGGACCTCTCGGTCTCACACTGCACCCCATACCACTGCGCTACTCGGCCGGATCTTAACAGAGGAGAAGCCTCTGTTCTCTAATACACACACACCTCCGAGCCTGTCGAAACTGAAGAAAAGCATAGCCCGGCGACAAAACATCGGCGCGGCGATTATGGCGAATCTACGGCGACACAGGGCATCTCCGGCGACACTAGCTACTCCTACGCGCGCGGGAACGAACAGGGAATCCATTCCCGGGCTCACCTCGCGGAGAGGAGGAAGGATGGGAGCAGCAGATGCTCGCGAATCCACCGGCGGCGACCTTGCTACGGCGGTGATGCAACGCTACGCGCGACAAGAGAGGGGGCAAGGCAGGGTCGACTGCTCACCGAGGGGATCGCCGAGGCTTGGGGACGCGAACGCGGCGAGTCGAAGGGGACGGCGGGGAAGAAGAAGCTCGGGGACGCGGCGACGACGGAGGGGAAGCAGGCGCTCGGACGACGGTGGCTCGGCACCGTAGAGGAGGAGGTCCCCTGCTCCTAGCACCAGGAACGAGACGGAGACGGCTCCGAATAGCTGCAACCCATCTTGACACGACGGGGCTCCACCGGAAGCGACACCGACGACGAGCCCGTCGATCTCCTCACCTCTGACACTTACCTCTCTGAACCGAGAAGGAGAAGAAGAAGCAGAGGGAGAAGGAGGACGAAGCAGGGAAAGCGGCGGTGGCGCGAGGGAGAAGGAAGAAGAGGGAACCCTAGGGGCACGCGCTTAAAAAGGGGGCCGGACTCGACTTCCGTGACACTAAATGCGACGGTGAAGATGCGGCGCGCGCTCGTCTCTCTCACTCTGACGAAACTGACGGCGAGGAGGAACACGGGGAAGGTAGCCGTTCCCATGGGCTGGGCCTAGTGGGCCGGCTCCACTGCTCCTCTCTCTCTCTAGAAAACCCAAAAAGGCTTTAGCCTTTTTCTTTTAATAAAACAGATTTGGGAAAAAATGACCAGAGAAAAAGAAAAGGATTTTGGAGAAAACCAAAATGTTTTAGTGGTTGAAATAACAATATACACTTTATAAAAATGTTAAATGGATTTATTTCACAAGTTATTATTTTTCAAACACTCACTAAGGCAGCCCCTGTTAAATAAGATTCAAAAACCACACATCCTTAAATAACAAAACTCCACCCCCATAAATCATAAGGAATTTGGGGCCACCACTTGAACATTTTTAAACTATTTTTTTCCAAGTAATTAAAATCTGCCAAAGAACCATATGGGAATAAGCATGAAATAGTGGGTCTTTGAGAAGAAGAAAATAGGGAGAAGAGGGGAAGGAACCACATCACCACCAACACACTCAACCTCAACATCACACAAGGCACACTCCCACATCCACACCCAACAAGTCATAAAACAAACACATGAAGGCAACATGGCAAGAATGAATGACATGATGATGATATGATGCATGAATGCCAACAACACATGGAGATCAAGGTGCAACCCAAACACAACTCTCATGACACAAGGTCATACATTGGGATAACGCCATAAAAGGTAGGGACATCACTTGGGATGTCACACGATGAGAGGCTATGTAGGAGTACATAGCGGGTTGTCTCATCGGGACCATTCTTAGGAGCTGAGTTCTATGTTTGTGATCCAAGACTAGTTACTACCACACGTTGGGATACTTAATTGACCCTCTCGACCTATCATTCGCTTAGTCCTTAGGCCAGGAGTTGCAAGTAGTTTCTGGTGTTTATAGCATGCTGGAGGCCGTGTGTAGCGCTGACCCTAGGGGTGGGTTACGACGTGGTAGGCAGTGGCATGGTGTACCAAGGGTCACCCGAATGGTGGGCTTGGGAACCCTGCGCACATCGTTTGGGGCCATAGCGGAAACTTCGGCCGGACTTTCGTGCGAGTTCAGTCTCAAATACGCGATAGCCTGGACTAGAGGTCTTATGCGATTGGCGGTCGTGGCCGACTCCCTCGCTGGGCATCCGCTTGAAGGTTGCCGAGGTGCGTGGTTTTATGAGCACACAGCGATAAGTGGCGAGAGCGTGTGTGGAGAAGTACACCCCTCCAAGGTATGAAACTATTCGAATAGCCGCGTCCTCAGATATAGACTACTTGGAGAACTTATGCTGTTCATAGATAATCTAATGGATACTCATAAAAATATCAAGACAAGTGTGAGTACCGTTGATGGCACTCTCCCAGGAGGGAAGTGAATCCATGGTGGTGTATTGTTATGGAGTTAGTGGACTCGTGTGCGATATATAAAATGTAAACAAAGTGTTAAAATTGAGTAGTGTAGGTTAGCCATGAGTCAAAGCTGGCATTGCTGCATAAACTCCACCACTCCTTTGTTGATACATGAGCATGAATAGACTAGGTCTTTTTTAATGACTTGTTGAGTACGTTTGTACTCACGTTTGCTTAATAAATGTTGCAGATGAGACCCAGGACCCATTAGGTGGGTTCTTTCTAGACGTTGACGATGCCGAATAGTTGGTGTCCCAGCTACGACCTATGCCCTGTGGCGGGCTGTAGATAGTCAGGCCATGTGCCTTTTTATCCTTTCATCTGTCTGTACTCAGACAGCTTATGCTTTCGCTTGGTTTGTATGAACATGTTTGTATGATTTGAGTGTCGGGTTATGTGACCCGTATCTGTAAGAACATATTATGCGAGGCTCATGTGAGCCTCTTAAATGAAAGTCATGTTGTTGTATAGTTATGTTGTGATGCCATGGTTGTATCTATGCATATCAGGCATGTCGTGCGTACGTGTGACTTGCAACGGTATGTATGGGATCCAACACCTAGTCGTGTGCCTTTAGTAGTACTCTTTACGGGAAACTACCTCTTTGTGCTTCCACCGAGCCATGGTAGCTTGCTACTACTCCGGACATATTGATTGACCGGCATGTATCCTTGTTTGTTGTTGTGTCTGTCCCTTCGGGGAAATGTCTCGCAGTGTAATAGAGTCCCTGTAGCCTGCTACGACTCGTCTACGTGCAGTGATGGCATTCATGTCTCACGACGTAATGGAGTCCCCGTAGCTTGCTATGACTCGTCTACACGCGCTTGAGGCCGACACCTGCATTTCTGGGTTATGTATGCCTGTTTCCGTATGGATGTGCCGCTTGGGTTCTATGACTAGTTATGTCGGCCCGGGTTCTCTGTCATTTGATTGCCAGCGACATGTTCACATACATGAGCCAAAAGACGCAAATGGTCCCGGCTAAGGTAAGGCTGCAGCCGTGAAACTTACCGTGCGTGAGGCCGCAAAGTGATGTGATATGTTACAGTCTAGATTCTTATGACTTTGGATCGGGGTCCCAACATCATCACAATAAATTTTCTCATCAAAACTTGGGGGACTAAAAATTTCATCTTCATTAAACATCGCTTCCCCAAGCTTGTAGATTTTAATATCATTAGCATCTTGGATATTCATAGAATTCATACTAACAACATTGCTATCATGCTCATCATTCAAGGATTTCATATTAAGCATTTTCATGAATTCTTCCTCTAACAATTGAGCACAATTTTCCGAACCATCATTTTCACGAAAGACAATATAAAGACGAAGCAAATGAGGCAAACTAAACTCCATTTTTTTAGTTTCCTTTTTTAAAACCAAACTAGTGAAAAACAAGAAACTAAAATATTTAATTTCAATATCTAAAGATATACCTTCAAGCACTCACATCCCCGGCAACGGCACCAGAAAAGAGCTTGATGTCTACTGCGCAACTTTATTCTTGTAGATTATGTTGGGCCTCCAAGCGCAGAGTTTTGTAGGATAGTAGCAATTTTCCCTCAAGTGTATGACCTAAGGTTTATCAATTCTTGGGAGGTGTAGGATGAAGATGGTCTCTCTCAAGCAACCCTGCAATCAAATACAAGAAATCTCTTGTGTACCCAACACACCCAATACAATGGAAAATTCTATAGGTGCACTAGTTCGGCGAAGAGATGGTGATACAAGTGCAATATGGATGGTAGATATAGGTTTTTTGTAATCTGAAAATATAAAAACAGCAAACTAGCGAGTGCAAAATTGTAAGCAAAACATTGTATAAATGCTTGGAAATAAGGCCTAAGGTTCATACTTTCACTAGTGCAATCTACCAACAATGCTAACATAGTTGAATCATATGATCATCCCTCAACATGCAAGAAAGAATCACTCCAAAGTTCCTATCTAGTGGAGAACAAATAGGTGAAATTTGTGTAGGCAGTAGAACCACCTCAAAGTTATTTTTTCTTATTAATCTTTTGAGATATTCCTATAAGTGTCACAAACAGCCGTAGAGTTCATAATAAAATTACACCAATGATACAAATCAATCAACCCTAATATCACCTAGATACTCCAATGTCACCTCAAGTATCCATGGGTAAACTATACGACATGCATCAAACAATTTCAAATATATCATATTCAATCCAACACAAATAACTTCAAGGAGCACCCCAAGATTTCTATGGAGAACATGGTATGAAAATGTGCAATCAATCCATATGCATAAATCCCCAAGGTCACCGATATCCGCAAGTTGATGCCATAACATATATTGAGTGAATCACTCGAATACCCCAATGTCACTATGGGTATCCGTATGCAAGACATACATCAAGTGCTCTCAAACCAAAATATTCAATCCAACATAACGAGATCTTAAAGGGAAATATTCAATTCATCACAACAAAATGGCAAGGGATAAACACCATATGATGTGACTATATTAACAAAGCCCATGATACACCAAGATCATGCCATCTCAAGAACACAAGAAAGATAGATTGAACACATAGCTACTGGTACATACCCATAGCCCCAAGGTTGAACTACTCCCTCCTTGTCATGCCCTCCGTCAGGATGATGAAGATGGCCACCAAAGATGATTTCACCTCTCCGACAGGGTGCTGGAAAGGCTCCAGATGGGTTTTTCATTGATACAGAGAGTTGCGGCGGCGGAGCGGAGGTCTCTCTTTATTTCTGGGGTTTCTAGGATTTATAGGATTTTTCATCGTTGGAATCACGCGCAACGGAGCCACATGGGCCCCACAAGCCATCATGGCACGGCCTGGGGGCACGCCTTCTTGGCTTGTGGCCCACATGTGACTCCCCTCCGATGGTCCTTCGCTCCAATATTTCTTATTCCTCTAGAAAAAATTATAAAAAAGTTTTGGGTGATTCCAAGAACTTCCATTTTCTGCACAAATACAACACCATGGTAATTCTGCTGAAAACAGCATCACTCCGGGTTAGTTCTAAATAAATCAAATAAAGTGCATCAAAACTGTATAAAAGTATTGTAAAGATAGGCAAACATGGCATGAACACTTCATAAATTATCGATACGTTGGAGAGGTATCACCGTATCATAGGCTTTATGGAAGTCGATCTTCAGGAAGACCTCTTTGAGGTGTTTAGCATGAACCTCATGAAGGACCTCGTGGAACACTAGGACCCCGTCCAGGATATATCGTCCACGGATGAAGGCCGACTGGTCAAGGTGGGTAATGCGGTTGGCCAAGGGGGCCACCCTATTGGCGAACCCCTTTTCCAATAAGCGGAAGATTGCATTAATTAGCGTTATGGGACAAAACTGGCAAATATACGAAGCGCCCAATGGTCGGCTGTAGATGAGGAACGATGGGGGACAAACCGTGCCTCCGTCCAGCGAGTGTGAACAGCGTCTACGAAACCATTCTAGTTAAGCCAAAAGGTTTTGAAGCGGAATCGGGGGGAGGAGGGGGTGGTCATTCTCTGAGGAGAGGAGCAGTGGGACATGGTCCGAGCCAATCCGAGTGATAGCCCGGAGGGAAGCAAGGGGACATCAAAGTTCCAACTCAAGAGAGACCAGGACGCGGTCCAGGACGGATGAGTCGGGTCTGCCTGGCGGTTGGTCCATGTATACCTGACACCAACCCTCTCTAGTTCCCAAAGGCCGAACTCGACAATGCAGTCATTGAACATATGCATCCTCGGGAGGTTGACTAAATCATTGCTCTTATCCTCCACAAAGCAAAGGAGGTTGAAGTCTCCGCCCACCACCACCGATAGGGACGCGGCCAAGACCTTCCTAGTGAGCTCAGAGAGGAAGGTCGCGAACCGACGGTGGCCTGCGGGGCCGTACACAATAACAATCTCCCACTTGAAGTTGATTGTCCACTCAAAGACCTACATGCTGACATAAAACTTGCCTCGATCCATGCTCCCTACCTCGAAGGTGACATTCTTGACTCCTAGAAGGATGCCACCCAAGTGGCTCGCGGTCCCACTAGAAGGGAGCGAGTGCCAGGAGAATAGGTGGGTGCTTAGGCGCTAGAGTTCGGACAGGGAGAAATCTGTGCGCATGGTTTCTTGAATGGCCACTATGTCGATTCGTTCATCTTGCATGTACTCAACGAGTTGTTGGCGTCGGGCATCTTGGCCGAAACAACGGATGTTTTAGAAGAGAGCCCACATCAAGGCGCCATCGGGGCGCTGCTTGACCCTAGGACACGGAAGGCGATTTGTGCATGGAATGCTGCGGTGTGGGAGCGAGTGCGGCCCCGAATTTCAGCGACCGCCGGTGAGGTCCGGGAAGTCGTCCGTGAGGTGGGGCCGGAGCACTGGGTTGGGGGTCGAGGATGCGGCTAGGTGAGCACGAGTCTCGGCCAACCACCTATCCAGGATTTCCAGCGCATGGATTGCTTCAACCCAAACTGACGGGGGATCTACTTCCCCCATGAAGATGATCCCTGAATCCGCCACGACCTTTATGAGGTGGCCGAGTGGGCAGGACTCGAGAGCAGAAATCGAGCAGGTGGAAGAACTAGATGGAATGACTGGAGTACCTGGCTCGAGGTTGCGGACCGCTGACCAAAGCTTTGCCAGCTCCAGGGTGGGCATGGTTGGGCTCCCAGGAGGCCGAGCCACATTGATCTGAGCGTTGTGGCAAGAAGAAGCCACCGGAGTTGATGTCTACCTACCCCTCCTAGAGTAAGAAGTCATCCGTGGCAGGTGAGGGTGGGCCGTCAACAGAGTGATCACCACTGAGGGCCCCACCACAACGGCGACAGGCGGGGGGGAGGGGCAGGCTATCACGGAGCAGCTGGAGAAGAGGCTCGGAGTAGGCAACGGAGGAGGTGTCTGCGGGAAGGCTGGCTGACTCAGAGGGGAGCGAGGCACCTCCTCCGCCGCCGACCGCGAGCCACCCAGTGTCAAGTCATCATTAGCAACCAGGCCGGCCGCGGTCGGGGAAGGGTCAGTCGGACCTGACAGCACATCAGGGTGACAAAGAAAACCTCGAGGCCGAGGAGGGTGGGCGGCGACAGGGCCGAGGTGGGGGAGCGGGGGATGATGCCGGGAGCACCAGCAGTCCCACACTAGAGACATCACTCCTACCTGACGCGCGTTCCGGGGAGCCTCCAGCCACCAGAGGAGGGAGCCCGAAATTGATATCCTCTAGCGGAGGGGGTCAGGCTGGCGCATCAGTCGGGAGAGGGAACTGCCTCCCAACTGCCCGGCTCCCCTACACCCCACCCAGATATGTGGTGGTCGTCGTCAGGTCGGAGGCGGGGGAGGGGAGAGGCTATCTTCAGAGCCGTCGAAGTTATCATTGGAGTGGCATGAGCGCTTGTGGTGCCTGCGATAGTCATCATTGCCCCCCCCTGACCGACGCCAATAGGCCATCATCTGAGAAGCAGGGGTGGCCCACATGATTGGGCGGCTCAGGTGAAAGCACAACATGCTCCCTTGGTGGTTTTGATAATTCATGACAACATACATTGTCTCTTGGACTAATACTTTTACCTTGTGTATTTCAAATAAAGTCCATAGAGAGTGATGGGTTGGCAAAAGGAGTGTGGAGAGTATACCCATGAAGAAGAAGGAGAAGGAATAGCATTGGCCAAGCTTTAAGGAAAAGGACTCTACAGTTTATCTTTTGTGAGAAATCACTTTGAGTCCATAGGAAAGCCAATACTATTAAAAGGGGTAAGGTTTTGTTGGTGAACAAAATGCTCATACATGCACAAGTGATAGTCATCACATACACCCACAAGCTCTTCCACAAAAGTCTGTCCAAATCCAAATATTCAAAATCAGTGCAACCAACACATTCCACTCGGTGCCACCGATTACAAACCCTAGACAGACTCGGGCAAACCCTAGCCACTTCGGTGCAATCGATTCTGCTTTGGTGCCACCGAGTTTGGGTTGCCAACTTTGTGTTACGCAAGTTTACAAAATCGGTCCCTCCAAGTTTTGTGAATCGGCATCACCGAGATTGGGCAATCTGACCGTTGGTCACCTTATCGATGCAACCAGGATTCCTATATCGGTCTCACCGAGATCCAAAAGTTGCCACCTTTTGGTCACTTTAGTACCACTAAGATTAACACATCGGTGTCACCGAGTTGGTCATTTTGTGTGTAACGGTTGGGTTTTTGGAGATGCCTATATATCACTACTAGGGAAAGCCCTAGTAGTAGCGCTCGAAATATGCATATTAGTAGCACTGGGTCCAGCACTACTGCTATTGCGCTACAGCTAAGTTTTGGCAGTAGCGCTAGCCTGGCAAGCGCTACTACTATGTGTTGTTAACAGTAGCGCTTGTGAGGCCAGCGCTACTGCTAACTATCTGTAGCTCTTGGGAAAACGAAGCACTGCTGCTAAACCAGTGCTGCTATTAGATGATTTCCAGCGCTACTGCTAGTATTCCTGCTTTCACAGATTTACACCCTCTATGTATTTGTGATGTATTTATACAGGATCTATACAGTAGTTTCATCAGATCATACTAAACATACACTATTATCATCATATCATAGACATACAGTACTCTCGTCATACCATCATCATCATTCAACACAAATATCATCACATCTCAAAAATAGCGATACACATGAGTGATCATGTCATGTCTCGAATAGGTGTAAATGCATGGTCATGGCACAAACACAATTTTTCATCATCTCTATCTAAACCATGATGTAGAGGAGAAGAGCGATCAGCATGAGCAAGAGCGTGACTATGTAGTACTTGAGGCGCCGGTGGTCCCTCCCTCACTCATGCTAGAGTATCCACCTCAAGTAACTACTTTCCGCTTCGGCTCTGCTGTCAAACCCTCTGTGGCTAGCACCCAGTTACCTGTACACCTGGGCCTGAGCGTGTGGCCAATTGTCGTAGACTCCTGGAACCCTCCCAACGAACATGATGTGCCAGTCCTTCGCCATCTCTACTCTATGTACCGGCATCGATAGTTGATCAATTGAACGATAATATGCAACATAATGTACTTAAGAAAACAAAGAGGCATAATTAGCAAAATACAGGCAACTTATAGTAAACATAAGTGATGAAGTTCCTCATATATACCCAAACTAATTAACTAGCAAGAGCGATCAGTCCTCCATGTCGGCGGTCCAATCTTCATAGTCAGGGATGAAGCACCTGAGCTTCGTGAAAGGCTTAAGGTCCAGACGTTGAGCGAGTAGCAGTGCTCGGACATCATCTCACATCATTGTTGGCCCATGGTAGAACATCTCTGTTGGTTCGAGGACCTGCTTCATCATCACTTGGGCAAGTTCACACTCTACATGATAAAACTCAGCTCGGAGTCGATGATCCGGTGTTTGTCCTATGCTTGTGGCCCAGCTGACAATCTCGACATCTTCGGTACTAGGTAACATGCGAAGGCGTTGATTATCCCTTCTGTACTCAAGCAAGTGATGCATGAGGTAGAATACATCAGCCTGACTGGTGTGCGGTTGCTGGATGCAACAGAAGTCAGTCTTATGGCGGAAAACCAGCCCGTCCTTCCTGTTCCTTTTCACCTTTATATATCCACCAGACAGGCTGAAGGTAAACAGGGCACTATTGAGAACTCTCTTTACGTGCGTGTAATCCTTTTTCTTGTTGTTCTTTGATGAGTCCAAGTATATAGCATGGGAGTATTCTGGGTACAGAACGATGAGCATGGCACCGCCCCCGCTGCGCAAATGAAGTACACACCTCTAATTAGCCTTCATGCTTGCAAAGGAATGATTAACGACACTTATGAAAGGATATGCACGGATGACTTACGTGGGATGATAAGGCAGGAGAATCACTTCCTTGTCCTTATTAGCGATCATGAATCTGCCAAGGTACTTGCTCGCATAGTCACGGTGCTCTTTGCAAACTGCCAAGTAGCTCTCGTGCATATAGAATGGGTCCGCGATGTAGATATATCGTATGTTCTCGATCCTGACGAAGTAGTTGAGATACATCGCATACATGCGGATGAACTAGAAATCCAGCTTGGTCATGTGGAACATGTCGTAGATGTAGTTGAATCGCAAGATGAACTGAGTCATGGGCCAGGTCTCGACGTACAACTTCCCACCCGGAACCTGAGCCGCGTAAAGCGGGTATCCTGGTTTTTCCGCGATCAGAAGGCTTTTTTCTCTGGCCAGCACATCCTCATGGAGTCTCCTTAGATCATTGTTCAGTATGTTATCTAGCCCTTTGGGCGGTAGGATCATCTCGTCGGTGACATGGAAACGATTCTTACCTTCGACACATATTCTGTCTACCACCCGGGGCTTCAGAGGCGACTCACTGCTTGAAGCAGCTCTGGCGCCTTTAGGGCCTTTCTTTCATGGTCTCCTCCTTGGGTTCTTGTTGAGTCGCAGCGGTAGTGAGCCCAACATACCTTCCCTAACCACCACCCCAAGTGTCGTCGGGCTAAACATTGGACGGGCCTCAGGGGGGTGTTGGGTAGCGGCATCTGGAGGCGTCTCCTGCGAGGATTGCTTGAAGAGAGACTTTTTGCATTCCGCCTTAGGATGTTCCGGCTCCGGCAAATCAGGCAGCATCAAGTCATCATCTCCATGCTCATAGCCTGAGTCATCGTCGTCCTGAGCCATCGACCTTCCATCATCGTAGGCGGTATTGAAATACTTGTCTGGGTCATCATCATCATCCTCCATGTCATCAACATTTGCTTCTTCGATAGCGGGGCAACATGATCTGGCACTAATGGAGGCTCTCCCTCGCGTCGTCCGCTACCACCCGCCACGACAGGTGCTGGTAATGTGGTAGGGGGTGGTGTTCATACCTTCTTGAGAAGGTGGCGTTGGCGTGATACTGGGTGCCTTGAGACGAAGACGAGACTTTAGCCAAGGCAAGAACCAGCTCTTGCATGCGCCAATCCTCTAGGGGCTCTCGTAGTCATCGGCTGGTACTAGAGGAGGCAAATCCTCGAAGCCCGCTAAGACACTGGCCACGTTAACCTTGAAGACGCCATCAGGCATCTCTCGGTTGTGGAACATGCGGTCCTTCGGCTTCATGATCATTGCCTTTCCCACAGCCATCTTCTGGCCCTTGATGTCGTACAGTAGGGTGCGCGGGGTATCGTCGGCCTATGAAGAAGACATGTCTACGACGTCAAACATCCGAAAGGCAACTGAAACGGAAGACTATAGACATGCTGGTGAAAAGGGTATGACGCGTAATTACCATGAGGGCGTCGAGCTCAGCCAGCGACGAAGGCCCGCCGAGCATGCAAGAGACGGAGGTCGGGCTGCTATGAACAGGAGCGGGACCTTTTGCGGTTGCTTGAGCAGGTGTCGGTGCTGTGGTGTTCGCCGAATTTCTCCTAACAAAGCTAGGAAGGGGAAAGTCCTCCGGTCATGCATTTGGATAGTTCTTCGTGAAAACGAAAATTGCCGGAATCAAGCTAGCCACCGCGTCAGTGACCGCTGCATTGATGGCCCCACGCAACTATTCTTTGGTCTCAGCTTTGGTCTTATTGACCGCAATCGCGATCTTCTCATCGATGGTCTGCTGAGTGACGACCGACCGTCTCTTCCTTCTTTCCTCTGGCTCCTCGTTGTAGCACGTCTTCCACGAGGCGCCATCTTTGATGCCATGCACACGTCCATAGGACGGCGGCTTGTCCATCGGGACCTTTTTCAGTATGTTCAGGGCCCGGTTGAATGGGGTGTCCCACTTGGGCCTTGCCGACGACTGTGATGACTCGTCGCTTTCGGCTGCCTTTTGGTGCTGCTCTTTCTGCAAAAGGGACATGGATGGTTTACTAATGTGACAAAACTTGTAGTCGAACTGATTGGAAGCTAATATGATAATGTGATAATATAACAATTACCAGAAGTCCCATGAGCTCCCTTGTGTTCAGGTCCGTGTAAAAGATCTTGTTGACTTTGTCCCACTTGTACCGGGACCTGATCCAGTCATGCTCCAATGGGTCAGTGAACTCCGCCAAGGGGTCTGGGATTCCTTGACTTTCATGTTCGGCGTCCTCCTTGGCCCATACGTGCCTCTTCCCCTCGTAACCACGGCTTCCGAGGCGGTGGGGAGGTGTGTTCTTGGTCTGGAGCACCTTCATTTTCTCCGACCTTGCCTTGAAGTCTTCTTTACCGCAATTGTCCTTGAATTTTTCAAAGTCCTCTTCCGTTATTGACGGATTATCGGCATGAATCTTGGACCACGGTTCATTCTTTGCAATCGCTTTTTTCACCCGAACTTTCTAGGAGGACAAGTCGTTGGTGAACGTCACCATCGCCTTGGCATTTATCTTTGTCATGGTGACGTCGTCCCACGGGTCTTTAAATGTTTTTCATCCCGGCCGGGGAACAGGAACCTATTGTGCAACTTCTTTAGGAGCATCCTAGTTGATTGCCCCAGCACGAGCGCACTTCCTCCGGCGTTGTTGGCTCTAATTTCTTGGGGTGCATCTCCGTGACCACCTTTTGTCAGATGTCGAGCTTGTTTGGTTTTCGTGACCTCTTCTTCTTCGGTGCTTTACCGACTACGACAGCATCGTTGCCAGTCTCGGGGTGGTGCCGGTGCCAGTGCCAGTGTCGGTGTTAGGGTTGGTGCCACTGCCGCCACCATGCAACCCCATCTAGTGTTCGTCCAGGTAATTGAAATATGCATTTGCTTCCTCGTGGGGGTCTACTACGAGGCGAGCATAACCCCCGGCTTCGGCATTGTTAGACATGTTTCCTATTCAAAAATTGTAAATAAAAGATATAATGAAGAGAAAAAAGGGGCCTATATATATTTGGTCAGAATGTTGATTAATTCTCCTTCCGGCAAATCCCGGACACTCCATATGTCCTAGTTTCTAGCACAAGTCATGCCGAAAATCACGGAAATTTTCGGCATGACCTTTGCTAAAAAGTAGACATATGGAGCGTCTGAAATTTGCCGGAACGGAAATGAATCAACATTCCGGCAAAACATAGGCCACTCAGACATTCCGGCAAAACATCAATGTCATATATCAGATACCAAATGACATATATCATATATCATATAGCAACAATGAACAACAATGAACATATATCATACTACATTCCTAAAATGTGGAATATGCAAATGAACATATAGCAACAATGAATATCAATGACATATATCATATAACAATAAACATCAATTCTGTTTTTGTCCTAACTAATTTTTTGTCCTAACTAATTTTTTGTCCTAGCTAACCAAGCAACAATGAACATCAACGAAAACTAAATGCTACTATTCTTTACCCAAGCTAATTTCATAAAAAAATTGCCCTAGCTAGTTTTTTGTCCTAGCTAACCAAGCAACAATGAACATCAATGAAAACTAAATGCTACTGTTTTTTCCCAAGCAAATTTCCTAAAAAAATCCCTAGCTAATTTCCTAATTTTTATTGCCTTAGCTAAAGAGAGAGCAGGGCAGGGCAGAGGTGAGCGAGAGGCTTATGATGGATAGGTCAAGGGCATGCAGGGAAAAGGGCGGTGGCGGCAGTGAGGTCGAGGGCGGGCTCGGGCGGCTCGCGGTGAGGTCGAGGGCGGGCAGGGGAGAGGGTGGCAACGGCGCGCGGCATGAGGTCGAGGGAGGCCTCGAGTGGCGGCGACAGAGGAGAGTGGGGAGAGAGTGGAGAGGGCGGCGACGGCGTGAGTTCGAGGGTAGCCGGTGGCGAGGTCGAGGGCAGGCAGGGGAGAGGGTGGCGACGGCATGCGACGTGAGGTTGAGGAAGGCCTTGGGCGGCAGCGACAGAGGAGAGGGGGAGAGAGTGGAGAGGGGCGAGGGGGAAGGACTTGGCGAAATTTTGAGCCTGAGCGGCGGGGGGTTAACCCCAACTAGGAGTAGCGCTAGTTTAGGAACCAGCACTATAGCTACCTTAGCTATAGCGCTGGTTCCTAAACCAGCGCTACTGCTATGGGGGAGCCCGCATGGGGGTTAACCCCAAATAGCAGTAGCGCTTGTTTAGGAACCAGCACTATAGCTAAGGTAGCTATAGCGCTTGTTCCTAAACCAGCGCTACTGCTAAATATTCCAATTTTTTTAATTTTTTTTCCTTTTCTAGTTTTTATTTTTCTTTTCTTTTATTATTTTCCTTTTCTTTTCTGTTTACTTTTCTTTTCTTTTGTATTGCTTTCTCCCTTTTGTTTTTGTTTTTTGGTTTTTTGGTTTTTCTCCCGACGACGGCGTCACCCTCTAGCACACTGCGTGAATATTATCACCGGAACCATGCATGTGGTGGTAACATATCAGTTGACCGATAACGGTTACTTAAGTGCGTACACAAAGTAGATACATATATATATATATATATATATAAATGATGGTTTCTGATCATCTGCGTCAATGATGTTTCACATTGAGCTTCTCCCCTTTCTTGTTCGTTGCCGAGTAATTGAGCCCCTCCTTGTGACATTTCCGGAGCCATGGAGTACTATCTTTCTTAGGTAATGTAGTATTTATTCTTCTTTTCACGTATGCTTCATCGTCATCGTCATCTTCCCTCATTGGGTTGCCGTATTGGTCGTAGTCTTCCTCGTTGGCGACTCCATCCATTCCGATGATGCTCCTTTTGGATCTCCTCATGACAACACGGATGGGATTGGCCGGATTGGTTATGAAGAAGCATTGTGTCACGTGCTTAGCAAGAAAGTGGCGTGTACCCATGGCTCATTTTTGGCAATGACGTTAACATTCACGGGAGTGCTCTTCGCGTTGGGTATAGACATGGTGGTCAAATACTTGTTTTCTCTTACGACGTCCTTGGCCCATCTGACACGGAACATCGTCGCATCGTGCATTCCAGCATAGTCAAGCTCCAAGATCTATTCGACCCTTCCGTAGAATCTTTCAGTTCTGCCGTTGGCATCGGTCACGCATTGAATTGTGACCTCGGAGTTCTGGTAATCACTATCCATGTCTTTGGCCTCCGTGTAGAATGTGTACCCAACGATATCGTAGGACTGATAGGTCGTGAGCTTGGGTGCGGGGCCATGTGCTAAGGCGTGTATTAGCAATCCGTTCGAACTGCCCTCTTCCGGGGGATTTTCAAGAACTTGCTCTTTGAACCAACGCCAGAAAGTGGCGTTGTGCTCTACAGTAACTTCTTCGTCCGTCTTGAGCAGCCCCTTATCATGGTACTTCTTTGTGATGCTTTCTTTGTGTCGTGCCACATAATCATCTACCACATCTAGGTGTTGTAGCACTACTAAGTTAGCCATGTCAAAGTCGTTTCGTCGATCCGAGTAGTCCACGTGCAATTCCCTACGGCCGTTGTTATGACCATCTCCTTCGAGCTTCCCATCGTGCTTCTTGACAGGCAAACCAACAACAGGGTCTCCGACGCCTATATAATTCTCGCAAAAGGAGACACACTCATGCGTTAGATACCCCTAGACGATGCTCCCTTCGGGACGGGACATGTTACGAACGAATCCTTTGATGACCCCATTCATCCTCTCGAACGGCATCATGCTGTGAAGGAATGTCGGCCCGAGGTTGATGATGTCGTCCACAATGTGGACACACTGATGCACCATGACGTCAAAGAACGTGGGCGGGAAGTACATCTCAAGCTCACATAGTATGACAACGATCTCTTCCTGTAGCCTTCGGAGCTGCTTCACACTTATGGACTTTCGGGAGATAACGTCGAAGAAGTTGCAGAGACCAGTAAGCGTGTCACGGACGTGCTTCTCCATTATCCCTCTAATGGAAACCGGGAGTATCTACGTCATCATCACGTGACGGTCATGAGACTTCATCCCGTTGAACCTTTTCTTCTTGGGGTCTAGAAATCTGTTTATCTTCCCACAGTAACCGGAACTGACTTTGATTCCCATAAGGCACTTGATGAATTGATCGATCTCCTTCGCACTTAAGGTGAAGCAAGAAGAGGGGCAATAATTCTCCTCCTTCTTGTTGACTTTTCTGCCCCTTTCCCCCTCCTTCGTCTCTATCTCCGTCTCCTCCGTTGACTTTTTACGGTGGAGATCTTTCCTGATCTTCAAATCTTCCAAGTCTTTCCTTGCCTTCAGCCCATCCTTGGTCTTCTCCGGCATGTTCATCAGTGTGCCAAGCAAGCTCTTGAGGACATTCTTCGTGATATGCATTTGATTGAGGCAATGAGGCGTGTCGTGATTGGGCTAGTACTCCAAGTCCTAGAAAACAGACCTCGTTTTCCATACCTTCAGCAGTGGCTCCGGCGCCTTTTTGATTTTTCCTGGCGTGGGGCATTGTTCCCAGTTTCTCAACAGCTTGTCGATTTCTGCGGCGCTCCTCTTACGTGGAGGTACTCAAAGCTCATCCAACCCATTGAATAGATCTCCACGGGTCATCCTTCTCAAGACATCTACGATGGCCCATGTACACGATTTTCTCGGACCTGCCATCTTTCGTTGACGTAAGTTGCGGAGACATTGTATCATCCATGCACCTCGTGCATCCGCAGTATCCGTGGCACACCTGGCCTGAGGTGTACCCGTAACCGAGATAGTCGTGCACCATCGTCATCAGCGTGGCTCTCATATGGAAATACTCTCCTTTGTTGGCGTCCCATGTCCATGTCGGTGTTTTCCATAACGTGTCTAGCTCCTCTTGCAGAAGCCCCATATACAGGTTAATACTATTTCCCGGTTGTTTCAGCCCTTGAATCAGCATGCTCATGTGTATGTACTTTGTCTTCATGCACTTCCATGGGGGGGTGTACATCCATACAAACACGGGCCATGTGTTGTGGTTGGTGTTCTGGTTTCCAAAAGGATTCATGCCATCGGTACTCACACCAAGCACGATGTTCCTTGGATCTTCTGCAGCAAATCCATATACGGCATTGAATGCTCTCCACTAGCTACCATCTACAAGCTATCTCAGCTTCAGATCATCTCCATCGTTGGGCTTCTTCCTCTCCGCGTGCCAGCGCATGAGCTTTGCTTCCTTAGGATCTACGAAATACCGTTGTAGATGGGGAGTGATCGGAAAGCACCATACAACTTTCTAAGGAGCTTTCTTTCCCGCCTTCTTGTATCGAGAAGCATTGCACACTGGACAGCTGGTTTTTTCCGCGTGCTCCCTCGGATAAATGATGCAAGCGTTGATGCATGCGTGGTACCTAATGTGCGGCAAATCAAAAGGGCAAACGATTTTCTTGGCCTCCTCGACACTAGTAGGACACAGGTTCCCCGTGGGAAGAACTTTATTATGTAGATACTTCAAATGCTCATTGAGGCTTTTGTCTGTCCATTTGTTTTTGGCCTTCGTCTTCAGAAGTTCGAGTGTGAAACTCAAGCGGGTCACCTTAGGATCGCAACCGTCATACAATGGAGTCTTCGAATCTACTTCAAGTTGCGCCAGCTTGGTCTCTTCTCTAGAAGCACCTCTCTCTTTAGTCGTACTCTTGCGAAGGAGGTCTTGAACATGAGGGTCCTACACGACTGCACTTAGTAGCGTCGAAGACTGTGGCGTGACCTCTTCTCCACCATGTCCGGACTCTTCTTCGCCATGTCCGGAATCTTCTCCGATGCTGTCATTTCCAGACTCTTCGCCGACGCCATCATCGTGTCGATCGGTCATATCTTCGTCGAGCCCCATGTCGTTATTCCCTGCCATGTGGACGTCCTCATCATCATCAGCTTCTTCACTTATCCACTGAGTATAGCCATCCATGAAACCATTCTTCAACAGGTGCGCCTTCAAAGTGCCATGATCAAAAGGGTCCAAATGGACTCCTTCCTTGCATCTTGCACACGGACATCTAATCCTAGTCCGATTATTTGCGTACATGTCCATCACCGCGTATTGCATGTACCGCTCCACCTTCCATCCACTCACCTTCATGACCGACTGCACGGTATAACAAGCAAAAGGGTTATAAAATAAATAATGCATGCATGCTTGAAAGTCATATAAAATTTCGACATGACCTTGCCTAAAAATAGGACATATTGAGTTTGCTCGAAATTCACCGAAACAGAAATAAATCGACATCTCGGCGAAACATAAGCAACTTGAGGGCATGTCACTCACACAAATATCTCAATATATCCCAAACACACATATTCGCATTCACACACATATTCCCATTCTTGAAATGAACAACTTTTTACTCACCTATATATCTCCCGAGAGCGATACCGATCGAGAGAGCACGCTGTTAATTAGATGATGAGAGAGACCGATCGAGACGTGTGGATAGATCTAGTTCTTGGGGAGGAGAGGTCCATCTAGCTAGCTAGCTAATGGAGAGGGAGTTATGTTGGAGGGGGACATTAATGGGGGGAGAGGAAGAGAGGTAGGAGAAAGAGAGATAATGTGAGAGAGGACATTTATGGAGGAGAGTTATGGTGGAGGGGGACATTAATGAGGAGAGAATTAGAGAGGTAGGAGGAAGAGAGAAGAAGAGCAACAATGGTGGAGAGTGGAGAGGGGAAAGGAGGAGAGAGAGGGCAAAGTGGGGGAGGGAGGGAGGGGGTGAAAAGGTGGCAGCAGCTGCAACTAGCAATAGCGCTGCTTACAAAAAAGCGCTGCTACTATGTGTGGCACATTAGTAGTAGCGCTTGCATGTCATAAAGCGCTACCGGCAGTAGCCTTGGCAATAGCGCTTACTTCGACCCAGCGTTGTTACTATAAATAGTGTCGGTGGGGTCAGCAGGGCCACCTTATCAGTAGTGCTTTCTTAGAACCCAGCGCTACTGCTAAGCCCTTAGTTGTAGCACTACAGGAACACAACGCTGCTGGTAATTAGCAGTAGCGGTTTTATTTTTCCAGCACTACTAGTAGGCTCCTGTCTATAAGGTTTTCCCTAGTAGTGTATACCCCTCCACCACCACTCACTCGCAAGAGAAGCACTCAGAACAGTTCCCCACTCATACCTACTAATTTTCTGAGAGAGAGCCACCTACTCATGTGTTGAGATCATGCCATTCCATTCCTACCATATGAATCTTGATCTCTAGACTCCCCAAGTTGCTTTCCACCCAATCAATCTCTCCCACCAAGCCAAATCTCTGAGAGAGTGATAGTGTGTTGAGGAATCTATCATCTTGAAGCACAAAAGCAAGGAGTTCATCAACACAATCGAACCTTTTACCTTTTGGAGGGTGGTGCCTCCTAGATTGGTTAGGTGTCGCTTCGGAGCCTCCTACTTTGGGTTGTGGAGTGAACCAAGAAGTTTGTAAGGGCAAGGAGATCACCTACTTCATGAAGATCTACCCCGAGTTAGGCTAATCCTCCGTGGACGTAGGCCATCATGGTATAGTCAAGGTTTTTTCTTCGTGGAACCCTCCGTGGGTAGAGCCCTCAGTGGACTCTCACGATCGTTACCCTCCGTGGTTTGAAGACTCCATAAACGTGGATGTACGATACTGCCACCTATCGGACCCACGGGAAAAATCTTTTGTCCCTCATGCGTTTGATCTCTTATCTCTACTCCTTACTTCCATGTACAATGTCTTTACTTTCCACTACTATACTTGATGACTTGCATGTGTAGGGTGTTCTAGATTTGCTATGTATGATAAAAACTGCCAATACTGGATTTATGCTTGAGGTAGTTTAAATTCCTGCAAATAGTCTATTCACCCCCCCTCTCTAGACATACACTTTTACCGATCCCGCATCATGGGCGATCATAATGTTGAACCTGATGGAAATATGCCCTAGAGGCAATAATAAATTAGTTATTATCATATTTCCTTGTTCATGATAGTCGTTAATTATCCATGCTATAATTGTATTGATCGGAGACTTCGATACATGTGTGGATACATAGACAAAACCATGTCCCTAGTATGCCTCTAATAGACTAGCTCGTTGATCAAAGATGGTTAAGGTTTCCTAGCCATGGACATGGGATGTCATCTGATAACGGGATCACATCATTAGGAGAATGGTGTGATGGACAAGACCCAAACTATAAACGTAGCATATGATCGTGTCAGTTTATTGCTACTGTTTTCTGCATGTTAAGTATATGTTCCTATGACCATGAGATCATGCAACTCACGGACACCGGAAGAGTGCCTTGTGTGTATCAAACATTGCAACGTAACTGGGTGTCTATAAAGGTGCTCTACAAGTATCTCCGAGGGTGTCTGTTGGGTTGGCATGGATCAAGACTGGGATTTGTTACTCCGTGTGACGGAGAGGTATCTCAGGGCCCACTCGGTAATACAACATCACAATAAGCCTTGCAAGCAATGTGACTAAGTGTTAGTCATGTGATCTTGTATTACGGAACGAGTAAAGAGACTTGCCGGTAATGAGGTTGAACTAGGTATGGAGATACAGACGATCGAATCTCGGGCAAGTAACATACCGAAGAACAAAGGGAACATCATACGGGATTAACTGAATCCTTGACATAGAGGTTCAACCGATAAAGATCTTCGTAGAATATGTAGCAACCAATATGGGCATCCAGGTCCCGCTATTGGTTATTGACCGTAGAGGTGTCTCAGTCATGTCTACATAGTTCTCGAACCCACAGGGTCTGCACACTTAAGGTTCGGTGACGTTTCGGTAGTATAGAGTTATGCATGGTGGTGACCGAAGGTTGTTTGGATTCCCGGATGAGATCCCAGACGTCACGAGGAGCTCTAGAATGGTCTGGAGGTAAAGATTGATATATAGGAAGTCCTATTTTGGTCGCCAGAAAAGTTTCGGGCTCATCGGTAGTGTACCGGGAGTGCCCGTAGTGTACTGGGAGACCATCGGGAAGGGTATTTCGGCCCAAGAGGCTACATGGGCTGTGGGAGAGTAAATACCAGCCCTTAGTGGGCTGGTGGAAGTCCTACACAAGGCCCATGTGGCTGGGAGAGAAAAGCCCAAATAGAAAAGGTGGAAAAAGGCAAAAAAAAAAGGCAAAATAGGAAGGAGTCCTAGTCCTACTAGGATTAGACGAGGATTCCTCCTCTCCTCCCAAGTTGGCCAAATCCTGGAGGGCTTTTCCCTTGCACAAAGCCTCCTCCTCTCTTCCTCTTATATATACTAGAGGTTGTAGGGTTTTTGCACTAGATTTTCAGCCACGTGCTACCCGTTCCTCTAGTGCATAGTTTCTTTTCTAGATCGGTTTTCTGCAATGCTTAGGCGAAGCCTTGCCGGAATAGCTCCATCAACATTGCCGCAACGCCGTCACACTGCCGGAGAACTCGTCTACCTCTCCACTCCCTCTTGCTGGATCAAAAAGGCGGAGATCGACATCGAGCTATACGTGTGCTGAACGCGGAAGTGTCGTCCGTTCGACGCTAGATCGAAAGGACCATGATCAAGATCGTGAGACAGATCGTGATGAGATCGCAGGACGGATCGTGATGAGTTCGCGGGACGAATCGTGATTGGATCGCGAGACGAATCGTGATGAGATCGCGGGACGCTCGGCGATTTGGATCGTGAAGTCGTTCGACTACACCAACCGCGTTTATTAACGCTTCCCGCTTAGCGATCTACAAGGGTATGTAGATCCACTCTCCCTCTCATAGATGCTCATCACCATGGATAGATCCTGCATGTGCGTAGGAAATTTTTTGTTTCCCATGCAACGTTCCCCAACAGTGGCATCATGAGCTAGGTCTATGTGTAGATGAGATCTCGAGTAGAACACAAAGAGTTTGTGGGTGTTGATGCTTAGATTGCTTCCTCCCTTGGTCGTGTTTTGGTTCAATGGTATTGTGGGATGAAGCGTCCCAGACCAACCTTACTCGTACGCTTACGAGAGACCGGTTCCATCGACTAACGTGTAACTTCGTTGCACAAAGATGGATGGCAGGTGTCTGTTTCTCCTACTTTAGTTGGACCGGATTCGACAAAGGCGGTCCTTGAGAAGGTTGAAAAGCAATTTATGTATCACCATTGTGGTTTTGCGTAGGTGAGAACTGTTCTTGCTAGATACCCGTAGCAGCCACGTAAAACATGCAACAACAATTAGAGGATGTCTAACTTGTTTTTGCAGGGTATGTTGTGATGTGATATGACCAATTACATGATGAGATATATGTGATGTATGATATGATCATGTATTGTATAGAATATCACGACTTGCATGTCGATGAGTACGGCAACCGGCAGGAGCCATAGGGTTGTCTTTAATTATTGTATGACCTGCATGTGAATCATTAAGCACTATGTAATGCTTTACTTTATCGCTAAATGGTAGCAATAGTAGTAGAAACATGGTGGGCATGACAACCCCGATGGCGACACGTTGATGGAGATCAAGATGATGGAGATCATGGTGGCATGCCGGTGATGACGGAGATCATGCCGGTGCTTTCAATATGGAGATCAAAAGCACAAGTTCATGGCCATATCATGTCACTTATGATTTGCATGTGATGTTAATCCTTTTATGCACCTTGTTTTTCTTAGGACGATGGTAGCATTATAAGGTGATCCCTCACTTAATTTCAAGATAAATTGTGTTCTCCCCGAGTGTGCACCGTTGTGAAAGTTTGTCGTGTCGAGACACCACGTGATGATCGAGTGTGATAGACTTTACGTTCGCATACAACGGGTGCAAGCCAGTGTTGCACATGCAGAACACTCGGGTTAAACTTGACGGGCCTAGCATGTACAGACATAGCCTCGGAACACAAGAGACCGAAAGGTCGAACATGAGTCATATAGTAGATATGATCAACATGATGATGTTCACCATTGAAACCACCTCAACTCGCGTGATGATCGGACTTGAGTTGGTGAATTTGGATCGTGTATCACTCGAGTGACCAGAGGGATATCAATTTGAGTGGGAGTTCTTCAGTGATATGATTAATTGAACTCATCATCATGAACATAGTCAGTTGTGTCTTTGCAAATTATGTTGTAGATTACTTGCTCGCACTGTAGCTCCCTTGAATTTTTATATGTTCCTAGAGAAATAGAGTTGAAAGATGATGGTCGCAATATTGCGGACTGGGTCCGTGATCTGAGGATTGTCCTCATTGCTGCACAGAAGGCTTATGTCCTTAATGCACCGCTCAGTGCGCCAACCCCTCTAGCATTGTCTATAGATGTTGTGAACATCGGACAAGCACGTTCTGATCACTACTTGATAGTTTAGTGTGTCATGCATTACGGCTTAGAATTGAGGTTCTGAAACGTTTTGAACATCACGGAACATATGAGATGTTCTAAGAGCTGTAATTAGGATCTCAGGCTCGTGCCCGTGTTGCGAGATATGAGATCTCCAACAAGATTCTTTGCCTGCAAGATGAAAGAGAATAGCTCAATCATTGAGCATGTGCTCAGATTGTCTGGGTGTCGCAATCGCTTGAATCGAGTGGGAGTTGATCTTCCAGATAAGATAGTGATTGATATAGTTCTCCAAGTCATCGTCACTAAGCTACTAGAACTTGGTGATGAACTATAAAATGCCAGGGATAGAATTAATGATCCCTGAGTTGTTCGCGATGTTTGACACCGCGAAAGTAGAAATCAAGAAGGAGCGTAAAGTGTTGATGGTTAGTAAAACCACTAGTTTCGAGAAGGGCAAGGGCAAGGAGGGAAACTTTATGGATGGCAAGTCAGTTGCTGCTCCAGTGAAGCAACCAAAAGTTGAACCCAAACCCGAGACTAAGTGCTTCGATTATGAGGAGAGCGATCGCTGAAGCGAAACAACCCTAGATACTTGGTAGATAAGAAGGCGGGAAACGTCGACAGAAGTATATTTGATATACGTGTTATTGATGTGTACCTTGCTAGTACTCCTAGTAGCACCTACGTATTGGATACCGGTTCGGTTGCTAAATGATAGTAACTCGAAGTAAAAGCTACGGAATAAACGGAGACTAGCTGAGTGTGAGGTGACGATGTGTGTTGGAAATGTTTCCAAAGTTGATGTGATCAACATCGCACGCTCTCTCTACCTTCGGGATTAGTGACAAACCTAAATAAATGTAATTTGGTGTTTGTGTTAAGCATGAACATGATTAGATCGTGTTTATTGCAACACAGTTATTCATTTAAGTTAGAGAATAATGTTTATTCTGTTTACATGAATAATACCTTCAATGGTCATGCACCCAATGAGAATGGTTTGTTGAATCTTGATCGTAGTAATACACATGTTCATAACATTGATGCCAAAAGATACAAAGTTAATAATGATAGTACCACATACTTGTGGCACTGCCGCTAAATGTCATATTGGTAGAAATCGCATGAAGAAACTCCATGCTGATGGATCTTTGGAATCATTCTATTTTGAATCGGTTGAGACATGCGGACCATGCCTCTTGGACAAGATGACTAAAACCCCGTTTTCCGGAACGGGCAATTGACTTATTGGAAATGATACATGTTGATGTATACGGTCCAATGAGTGTTGTAGCGTGCAGTCGATATTGTTATTTTCTTGCCTTCACTGATGATTTGAATAAATATATATGAGTATATTTACTTAATGAAACACAAGTCTAAATCGTTTGAAAAGTTCAAGCAAATTCAGAGTGAAGTTTAAGATCATCGTGACAAGAAGATAAAAATATTTGTGATATGATCGTGGAGATGAATATCTGAGTTACGAGTTTGGCATACAACTTTAGACAATGTGAAAATTGTTTCACTACTCACGCCACCTGGAACACCATAGTGTGATGGTGTGTCCGAACGTCATAGTCATGGTCTATTGATATGGTGCATGCTATGATGTCTCTTATCGTTTTGCTACTATAGTTTTGGGGTTATGCATTTGAGGCAACTTCATTCACTTTAAATAGGGCACCATCTAAATCCGTTGAGATGACACCGTGTGAATTATGGTTTGATAGAAACCTAATTTGTCATTTCTTAATGTTTGGGGCTGCGACGCTTGTGTGGAAAAATTGTTTTCACCTAATGAGCTCGAACCCAAATCGAACAAATGCATCTTCATAGAATACCCTAAGAAAAGTTGGGTGAACCTTCTATCTCGAACCCAAGCATAAAGTGTTTGTTGCTGAAAATGGGTCCTTTCTCGAGAAAAAGTTTGTACCGCTCCTGAGTGGTATAAAAACCCTGTCTTGGAGGTCATGTTGTTGGACAACGATGAACCTACGAGATATGTCGAAGCGATGATGGGACCGGATTCCGACAAATGGTTAGAGGCCATGAAATCCGAGATAGGATTCATGTATGAAAACCAAGTATAGACTTTGGTAGACTTGCTCGTTGGACGGCAGGTCGTTGAGTACAAATGGATCTTTAAAATGTAGACAAACGCTGATGGTAAATGTCACCATTTGTAAATCTCGACTTGTTGCAAAGAAGTTTATGACAAGTTCAAGGAGTTGACTGTGATGAGACTTTCTCACTCGTAGCGATGCTAAAGTCTGTTGGAATTACGTTAGCAGTTGCTGCATTTTTCAATTATGAAATCTAGCAGATGGATGTCAAAACATCGTTGTATCTGATACAACCAGAAGGTTTTGTCAGTCCTAAGGATGCTAAAAGGTGTGCAAGCTTCAGTGATCCTTCTATGGACTGAAGCAAGCATCTCAGAGTTGGAATATACACTTTGATGAGGTGATCAAAGTTTTTGAGTCTATACAAAGTTTATGAGAAACTTGTATTTACAATAAAGTGAGTGGGAGCACTATAGAGTTTCTGATAAGCGTATGTGGTTGACATATTGTTGATCGGAAATAGTATAGAATTTCTGGAAAGCATGAAGGGTTGTTTGTGTTGGAAATATGCCCTAGAGGCAATAATAAAATGGTTATTATTGTATTTCCTAGTTCATGATCATTGTCTATTATTCATGCTACAATTGTGTTAACCAGAAACCGTAATACATGTGTGAATACATAGACCATCGCATGTCCCTAGTGAGCCTCTAGTTGGCTAGCTCGTTGATCAATAGATGGTCACGGTTTCATGACCATGGACATTGGATGTTGTTGATAACGGGATCACATCATTAGGAGAATGATGTGATGGACAAGACCCAATCCTAAGCATAGCACAAGATCGTGTAGTTCGTATGCTAAAGCTTTTCAATGTCAAGTATCATTTCCTTAGACCATGAGATTGTGTAACTCCCGGATACCGTAGGAATGCTTTGGGTGTGCCAAACGTCACAACGTAACTGGGTGGCTATAAAGGTACGCTACGGGTATCTCCGAAAGTGTCTGTTGGGTTGACACGAATCAAGACTGGGATTTGTCACTCCGTGTGACGGAGAGGTATCTCTGGGCCCACTCGGTAAGACATCATCATAATGAGCTCAATGTGACTAAGGAGTTAGCCACGGGATGATGTGTTACGGAACGAGTAAAGAGACTTGCCGGTAACGAGATTGAACAAGGTATGGCGATACCGACGATCGAATCTCGGGCAAGTACCATACCGATAGACAAAGGGAATTGTATACGGGATTGATTGAATCCCTGACATCGTGGTTCATCCGATGAGATCATCGTGGAGTACGTGGGAGCCAACATGGGTATCCAGATCCCGCTGTTGGTTATTGGCCGGAGAGGTGTCTCGGTCATGTCTACGTGTCTCCCGAACCCGTAGGGTCTACACACTTAAGGTTCGATGACGCTAGGGTTATAGGGAAAAGGTATACGTGATTACCGAAGGTTGTTCGGAGTCCCGGATGAGATCCCGGACGTCACGAGGAGCTCCGGAATGGTCCGGAGGTAAAGATTGATATATAGGAAGTCCAGTTTTGGTCACCGGAAAGTTTTCGGGCTCATCGGTAATGTACCGGGAGTGCCGGGAGGGTGCCGGAGGACCCCCGGGAGGGGTGTAACGACCAAAGGACCACATGGGCTGTTAGATAAAGTGTGCCAGCCCTTATTGGGCTGGGCAAGACTTTTGCTAAAGGCCCATGCGGCTGGAGATAAGGAGATAAGGCAAAAAGGATTTAAAAGGAGGAGATCCACCTCCCTTGTGGGAGGTGGACTCTCCCTTTAATTCAGCCGGCCATCTCCTCTTTGGAGTAGAGGCCAAGCCAGCCCTCCACGTCCCTCCTCCTATATATACTTGAGGTTTTGGATGTTTTGAGACAGGATTTGATCTCTCTCTCTCACGGCGAAGCCCTACCTCTCTTCTTCCTCCTCCGCAGCGCTTAGGCGAAGCCCTGTCGGAATACCTTGCTACTCCACCACCACCACGCCGTCGTGCTGCTGTTGGAGCCCTTCCCCAACCTCTCCTTCCTCCTTGCTGGATCAAGGTGTTGGAGACGTCACCGGGCTGCACGTGTGTCGAACGCGGAGGTGCCGTCCGTTCGGCACTTGATCGGATCTACCGCGATCTGAATCACTGCGAGTACGACTCCATCAACCGCGTTCTTGTAACGCTTCCGCTTAGCGATCTTCAAAGGTATGAAGATGCAATCTCTCCCCTCTCGTTGCTGGTTTCTCCATAGATAGATCTTGGTGAACGTAGGAAAATTTTGATTTACTACTACGTCTCCCAACAGTGGCATCATGAGCTAGGTCTATGCGTAGAATCTATGCACGAGTAGAACACAAAGCAGTTGTGGGCGTCGAGTTTGTTAATTTGCTTCCCGCTACTAGTCTTATCTTGATTCGGCGGTATTGTGGGATGAAGCGGCCCGGACCAACTTTACACGTACGCTTACGTGAGACCGGTTCCACCGCCTGACATGCACTAGATGCATAAGGTGGCTAGCGGGTGTCTGTCTCTCCTACCTTAGTCGGATCGGATTCGATGAAAAGGGTCCTTATGAAGGGTAAATAGCAATTGGCAAATCACGTTGTGGTGTTGACGTAGGTAAGAAACGTTCTTGCTAGTAACCTATAGCAGCCACGTAAAAACTTGCAACTACAAATTAGAGGACGTCTAACTTGTTTTTGCAGCATGTGCCTTGTGATGTGATATGGCCAAAGGATGTGATGTGATGCATTGTGATGTATGAATTGATCATGTTCTTGTAATAGGATTCACGACTTGCATGTCGATGATTATGACAACCGGCAGGAGCCATAGGACTTGTCTTATTTATTGTATGACCTGCGTGTCAATCATAAACGCCATGTAATTACTTTACTTTATTGCTAAGCGTTAGCCATAGTAGTAGAAGTAATAGTTGGCGAGACAACTTCATGAAGACACAATGATGGAGATCATGATGATGGAGATCATGGTGTCGTGCCGGTGACAGTGATGATCATGGTGCCCCGAAGATGGAGATCATAGGAGCAAAATGATATTGGCCATATCATGTCACTATATTGATTGCATGTGATGTTTATCATGTTTACATCTTATTTGCTTAGAACGACGGTAGTAAATAAGATGATCTCTCAATAAAATTTCAAGAGAAGTGTTCACCCTAACTGTGCACCGTTGCTAAGGATCGTTGTTCCGAAGCACCACGTGATGATCGGGTGTGATAGGTTCTAACGTTCGCATACAACGGGTGTAAGCCAGATTTACACACGCGAAACACTTAGGTTGACTTGACGAGCCTAGCATGTACAGACATGGCCTCGGAACACGGAAGACCGAAAGGTCGAACATGAGTCGTATAGAAGATACGATCAACATGAAGATGTTCACCATGGATGACTAGTCCGTCTCACGTGATGATCGGACACGGGCTAGTTGACATGGATCATGTATCACTTGGAAGACTAGAGAGATGTCTGTCTAAGTGGGAGTTCATTAAATGAACTTAATTATCATGAACTTAGTCTAAAATTGTCTTTACAATCTATGATGTAGATCCAATGGCCAACGCGAATGTCACCCTCAATTTCAACGCGTTCCTAGAGAAAACCAAGCTGAAAGATGATGGAAGCAACTATGCGGACTGGGTCCGTAGCTTGAGGATCATCCTCATAGCTTCCAAGAGATTGTATGTCCTAGATGCACCGCTAGGTGACGCACCCGTTCTCCCAGCGGAACAAGATGTTATGAACACTTGGCAATCACGCTGCGATGATTACTCCCTTGTTCAATGCGGCATGCTTTACAGTCTAGAACCGGGGCTCCAAAAGCGTTTTGAGCAACACGGAGCATATGAGATGTTCCAGGAGCTGAAACTAGTTTTTCAAGCTCATGCCCGGGTCGAGAGATATGATGTCTCCGACAAGTTCTTCAGCTGTAAGATGGAGGAGCATAGTTCTGTCAGTGAGCACATCCTCAAGATGTCTGGGCTACACAGCCGCTTGACTCAGCTGGGGGTTAATATCCCGGATGACTCGGTCATTGACAGAATCCTCCAGTCGCTTCCACCTAGCTTCAAGAGCTTTGTGATGAACTACAACATGCAAGGTATGGAGAAGTCCATTCCTGAGTTGTACTCGATGCTGAAATCAGCGGAGGTCGAGATCAAAAGGGAGCATCAAGTGTTTATGGTGAATAAGACCACTAGTTTCAAGAAAGGCAAGGGTAAGAAGAACTTCAAGAAGGACGGCAAAGCTGTTGCCGCGCCCGGTAAGCAAGTTGCCGGGAAGAAGAAGAAAAATGGACCCAAGCCTGAGACTGAGTGCTTTTATTGCAAGGGTACCGGTCACTGGAAGCGGAACTGCCCCAAGTATTTAGCGGATAAGAAGGACGGCAACATTAAAGGTATATGTGATATACTTGTTATTGATGTGTACTTGACCAGCGCTCGTAGTAGCTCCTGGGTATTTGATACCGGTGCAGTTGCTCACATTTGTAACTCCAAGCAGGAGCTGCGGAATAAGCGGAGGCTGGCCAAGGATGAGGTGACGATGCGTGTCGGGAATGGTTCCAAGGTCGATGTGATCGCCGTCGGCACGTTACCTCTACATCTACCTTCGGGATTAGTTTTAAACCTTAATAATTGTTATTTAGTACCAGCTTTGAGCATGAACATTGTATCTGGATCTCGCTTGATGCGAGATGGCTACTCATTTAAATCCGAGAATAATGGTTGTTCTATTTATATGAGAGAAATGTTTTATGCTCATGCCCCGCTGGTCAATGGTTTATTTTTGATGAATCTCGAACGTGATGTTACACATGTCCATAGTGTGAGTACCAAAAAGTGTAAAGTTGATAACGATAGTCCCACTTACATGTGGCACTGCCGTCTTGGCCATATTGGTGTCAAACGCATGAAGAAGCTCCATGCTGATGGAATTTTGGAGTCACTTGATTTCGAATCATTTGACACATGCGAACCATGCCTCATGGGCAAGATGACCAAGACTCCGTTCTCCGGAACAATGGAGCGAGCAACTGACTTGTTGGAAATAATACATACCGATGTATGCGGTCCAATGAGCGTCGAGGCTCGCGGTGGCTACCGTTATGTTCTCACCCTCACTGATGACTTGAGTAGATATGGTTATGTCTACTTAATGAAACACAAGTCTGAAACTTTTGAAAGGTTCAAGGAATTTCAGAGTGAGGTCGAGAATCAACGTGACAGGAAAATAAAATGCCTACGATCTGATCGTGGCGGAGAATATTTAAGTCACGAGTTTGGCACGCACCTTAGGAAATGTGGAATTGTTTCACAACTCACGCCGCCCGGCACACCCCAGCGAAATGGTGTGTCTGAACGTCGTAATCGCACTCTATTGGATATGGTGCGATCTATGATGTCTCTTACCGACTTACCGCTATCATTTTGGGGATATGCATTAGAGACTGCCGCATTCACTTTAAATAGGGCACCGTCTAAATCCGTTGAGACGACACCGTATGAATTGTGGTTTGGAAAGAAACCTAAGCTGTCGTTTCTAAAAGTTTGGGGATGCGATGCTTATGTGGAAGAAACTTCAACCTGAGAAGCTCGAACCCAAAGCGGAAAAGTGCGTCTTCATAGGATATCCCAAGGAGACTATTGGGTATACCTTCTACCTACGATCCGAAGGCAAAGTCTTTGTTGCCAAGAATGGATCCTTTCTCGAGAAAGAGTTTCTCTCGAAAGAAGTAAGTGGGAGGAAAATAGAACTTGATGAGGAAATTGTACCTCCACTCGAACCGGAGAGTAGCGCAGCACAGGAAGTTGTTTCTGTGGAGCCTACACCGGCTAGAGAGGAAGTTAATGATGATGATCATGAAACTTCAGATCAAGTTGCTATTCGAAGGTCCACCAGGACACGTTCCGCACCAGAGTGGTACGGCAATCCTGTCCTAGAGATCATGTTGTTGGACAACGGTGAACCTTCGAACTATGAAGAAGCGATGGCGGGCCTGGATTCCAACAAATGGCTTGAGGCCATGAAATCCGAGATAGGATCCATGTATGAGAACAAAGTATGGACTTTGGTGGACTTGCCTAATGATAAGCGAGCCATTGAAAACAAATGGATCTTTAAGAAGAAGACTGACGCGGACGGTAATGTCACCGCCTATAAAGCTCGGCTTGTCGCTAAGGGTTATCGACAAGTTCAAGGAGTTGACTACGATGAGACTTTCTCACCCGTAGCGATGCTAAAGTCAGTCCGAATCATGTTAGCAGTTGCCGCATTTTATGATTATGAGATCTGGCAAATGGACGTCAAAACGGCATTCCTTAATGGCTTCCTCAAGGAAGAACTGTATATGATGCAGCCGGAAGGTTTTGTCGATCCTAAAGATGCTAACAAGGTGTGCAAGCTCCAGCGCTCCATCTATGGGCTGGTGCAAGCATCTCGGAGTTGGAACATTTGCTTTAATGAGGTGATTAAAGCGTTTGGGTTTGTACAGGTTATGGAGAACCTTGTATTTACAAGAAAGTGAGTGGGAGCTCTATAGCATTTCTTATACTGTATGTGGATGACATGCTGATAATGGGAAATAATATAGAACTCTTGGAAAGTATCAAGGCCTACTTGAATAAGTGTTTTTCAATGAAGAACCTTGGAGAAGCTGCTTACATATTAGGTATTAAGATCTATAGAGATAGATCGAAACGCCTCATTGGTCTTTCACAAAGCACATACCTTGAAAAGATATTGAAGAAGTTCAATATGCATCAGTCCAAGAAGGGGTTCTTGCCTGTGTTGCAAGGTGTGAGATTGAGTACGACTCAATGCCCGACCACGGCAAAGGATAGAGAAGAGATGAGTGTCATCCCCTATGCTTCAGCCATAGGCTCTATCATGTATGCCATGCTGTGTACCAGACCTGATGTGAACCTTGCCATAAGTTTGGTAGGGAGGTACCAAAGTGATCCCGGAGCGGAACACTGGACAGCGGTCAAGAATATCCTGAAGTACCTGAAAAGGACAAAGGACATGTTTCTCATATATGGAGGTGCCGAAGAGCTCGTCGTAAAGGGTTACGTCGACGCTAGCTTCGACACAGATCCGGACGACTCTAAGTCGCAAACCGGATACGTGTATATTTTGAATGGAGGGGCAGTCAGCTGGAGTAGCAGCAAGCAAAGCGTCGTGGCGGCATCTACATGTGAAGCGGAGTACATAGCTGCTTCGGAAGCAGCAAAGGAGGGAGTCTGGATGAAGGAGTTCATCACCGACCTAGGAGTGATTCCAAATGCGTCGGGCCCGATGACTCTACTCTGTGACAACACTGGAGCTATTGCCCTTGCGAAGGAGCCCAGGTTTCACAAGAAGACAAGACACATCAAGCGCCGCTTCAACTCCATCCGTGATTACATTCAGGAGGGAGACATAGATATTTGTAAAGTGCATACGGATCTGAATGTCGCAGATCCGTTGACTAAACCTCTCTCACGAGCAAAACATGATCAACACCAGAACGCTATGGGTGTTCGATTCATCACAATGTAACTAGATTATTGACTCTAGTGCAAGTGGGAGACTGTTGGAAATATGCCCTAGAGGCAATAATAAAATGGTTATTATTGTATTTCCTAGTTCATGATAATTGTCTATTATTCATGCTACAATTGTGTTAACCAGAAACCGTAATACATGTGTGAATACATAGACCATCGCATGTCCCTAGTGAGCCTCTAGTTGGCTAGCTCGTTGATCAATAGATGGTCACGGTTTCATGACCATGGACATTGGATGTCGTTGATAACGGGATCACATCATTAGGAGAATGATGTGATGGACAAGACCCAATCCTAAGCATAGCACAAGATCGTGTAGTTCGTATGCTAAAGCTTTTCAATGTCAAGTATCATTTCCTTAGACCATGAGATTGTGTAACTCCCGGATACCGTAGGAATGCTTTGGGTGTGCCAAACGTCACAACGTAACTGGGTGGCTATAAAGGTACGCTACGGGTATCTCCGAAAGTGTCTGTTGGGTTGACACGAATCAAGACTGGGATTTGTCACTCCGTGTGACGGAGAGGTATCTCTGGGCCCACTCGGTAAGACATCATCATAATGAGCTCAATGTGACTAAGGAGTTAGCCACGGGATGATGTGTTACGGAACGAGTAAAGAGACTTGCCGGTAACGAGATTGAACAAGGTATGGCGATACCGACGATCGAATCTCGGGCAAGTACCATACCGATAGACAAAGGGAATTGTATACGGGATTGATTGAATCCCTGACATCGTGGTTCATCCGATGAGATCATCGTGGAGTACGTGGGAGCCAACATGGGTATCCAGATCCCGCTGTTGGTTATTGGCCGGAGAGGTGTCTCGGTCATGTCTACGTGTCTCCCGAACCCGTAGGGTCTACACACTTAAGGTTCGATGACGCTAGGGTTATAGGGAAAAGGTATACGTGATTACCGAAGGTTGTTCGGAGTCCCGGATGAGATCCCGGACGTCACGAGGAGCTCCGGAATGGTCCGGAGGTAAAGATTGATATATAGGAAGTCCAGTTTTGGTCACCGGAAAGTTTTCGGGCTCATCGGTAATGTACCGGGAGTGCCGGGAGGGTGCCGGAGGACCCCCGGGAGGGGTGTAACGACCAAAGGACCACATGGGCTGTTAGATAAAGTGTGCCAGCCCTTATTGGGCTGGGCAAGACTTTTGCTAAAGGCCCATGCGGCTGGAGATAAGGAGATAAGGCAAAAAGGATTTAAAAGGAGGAGATCCACCTCCCTTGTGGGAGGTGGACTCTCCCTTTAATTCAGCCGGCCATCTCCTCTTTGGAGTAGAGGCCAAGCCAGCCCTCCACGTCCCTCCTCCTATATATACTTGAGGTTTTGGATGTTTTGAGACAGGATTTGATCTCTCTCTCTCTCACGGCGAAGCCCTACCTCTCTTCTTCCTCCTCCGCAGCGCTTAGGCGAAGCCCTGTCGGAATACCTTGCTACTCCACCACCACCACGCCGTCGTGCTGCTGTTGGAGCCCTTCCCCAACCTCTCCTTCCTCCTTGCTGGATCAAGGTGTTGGAGACGTCACCGGGCTGCACGTGTGTTGAACGCGGAGGTGCCGTCCGTTCGGCACTTGATCGGATCTACCGCGATCTGAATCGCTGCGAGTACGACTCCATCAACCGCGTTCTTGTAACGCTTCCGCTTAGCGATCTTCAAAGGTATGAAGATGCAATCTCTCCCCTCTCGTTGCTGGTTTCTCCATAGATAGATCTTGGTGAACGTAGGAAAATTTTGATTTACTACTACGTCTCCCAACAGTTTGAAAATAGTTTTTCAAAGGAAGACCTGGATAAAGCTACCTAATTGTTGAGCATCAAGATCTATAGAGATAGATCAAGATGCTTGATGAGACTTTCAATGAGTACATACCTTGACAAGATTTTGAAAGAGTTCAAAATGGATCAGTCAGAGAAAGAGTTCTCACCTGATTTGTAAGGTGTGAAGTTGAGTGAGACTCAAAGCTCGACAACGGCAGAAGAAAGAGAAAGGACGAATGTCGTCCCCTATGCCTTAGCCATAGGCTCTGTATAGTATGCCATGCTGTGTACCGCACCTGTGTGTGCCTTGCCATGAGTCCGTCAAGGAGTAGAAGAGTGATCCAGGAGTGGATCACTGGACAGCGGTCAAGATTATCCTTAGTAACTAAAAGACTAATGAGATTTTTCTCGATTATGGAGGTGATAAAGAGTTCGTCGTAAAGAGTTACGTCGATGCAAGCTTTAACACCAATCCGGATGACTCTTAGTAGCAATCCGGATACGTATAGTGGAGCAGCCATTTGGAATAGCTCCAAGTGGAGTGTGGTAGCAGTATTTACAGTTTAACATAGAAATTTGCAAAGTACACACGGATCTGAATGTTGCAGACCCGTTGACTATGAGACCTCTCTCACATGCAAAGCATGATCGAGCCCCAGAACGCATTGGGTGTTAGATTCATAACAATGCGAATCAGATGGTGATGTGAACTAGATTATTGACTCTAGTGCAAGTGGGAGACTGTTGGAAATATGCCCTAAAGGCAATAATAAATTAGTTATTATCATATTTCCTTGTTCATGATAGTCGTTTATTATCCATGCTATAATTGTATTGATCAGTGACTTAGATACATGTGTGGATACATAGAGAAAACCATGTCCCTAGTATGCCTCTAATAGACTAGCTCGTTGATCAAAGATGGTTAAGGTTTCCTAGCCATGGACATGGGATATCATTTGATAACGGGATCACATCATTAGGAGAATGGTGTGATGGACAAGACCCAAACTATAAACGTAGCATATGATCGTGTCAGTTTATTGCTAGTGTTTTCTGCATGTCAAGTATATGTTCCTATGACCATGAGATCATGCAACTCACGGACACCGGAAGAGTGCCTTGTGTGTATCAAACGTCGCAACGTAATTGGGTGACTATAAAGGTGCTCTACAGGTATCTTCGAGGGTGTCTGTTGGGTTGGCATGGATCAAGACTGGGGTTTGTTACTCCGTGTGACAAAGAGGTATCTCAGGGCCCACTCGGTAATACAACATCACAATAAGCCTTGCAAGCAATGTGACTAAGTGTTACTCATGGGATCTTGTATTACGGAACGAGTAAAGAGACTTGTCGGTAACGAGGTTGAACTAGGTATGGAGATACCGACGATCGAATCTCGGGCAAGTAACATACCGAAGAACAAAGGGAACATCATACGGGATTAACTGAGTCCTTGACATAGAGGTTCGACCGATAAAGATCTTCGTAGAATATGTAGGAACCAATATGGGCATCCAGGTCCTGCTATTCCTTAGTGACCATAGAGGTGTCTCGGTCATGTCTACATAGTTCTCAAACCCGCAGGGTCTGCACACTTAAGGTTCGGTGACGTTTCGGTAGTATATATTTATGCATGGTGGTGACCGAAGGTTGTTCGGAGTCCCGTATAAGATCCTGGATGTCACGAGGAGCTCCGGAATGGTCCGGAGGTAAAGATTGATATATAGGAAGTCCTAGTTTGGTCGTCAGAAATGTTTCGGGCTCATTGGTAGTGTACCAGGAGTGCCGGAAGTGTACCGGGAGACCATCGGGAGGGGTATTTCGACCCAAGAGGCTACATGGGCTGTGGGAGGGTAAATACCAGCCCTTAGTAGTCTAGTGGAAGTCTCACACAAGGCCCATGCTGCTGGGAGAGAAAAGCCCAAAGAGAAAAGGTGGAAAAAGGCAATAAAAGGCAAAATAGGAAGGAGTCATCGTCCTACTAGGATTTGAGGAGGATTCCTCCTCTCCTTCCAAGTCGGTCGAAGCCTAGAGGGCTTTGCCCTTGCGCTAAGACTCCTCCTCTCTTCCTCTTATATATACTAGAGGTTGTAGGGTTTTTGCACTAGATTTTCAGCCACGTACTACCCGTTCCTCTAGTGCATAGTTTCTTTTCTATATCGATTTTCTGCAGTGCTTAGGCGAAGCCTTGCTAGAATAGCTCCATCACCATCGCCGCAATGCCGTCACACTGCCGGAAAACTCGTCTACCTCTCCACTCCCTCTTGCTGGATCAAAAAGGCGGAGATCATCATCGAGCTGTACGTGTGCTGAACGCGGAAGTGTCGTCCGTTCGATGCTAGATCGAAAGGACCATGATCAAGATCGTGAGACAGATCGTGATGAGATCGCAGGACGGATCGTGATGAGTTCGCGGGACGAATCGTGATTGGATCGCGAGACGAATCGTGATGAGATCGCGGGACGCTCGGCGATTTGAATCGCAAAGACGTTCGATTACACCAACCGTGTTTCTTAATGCTTCCCGCTTAACGATCTACAAGGGTATGTAAATCCACACTCCCTCTCGTAAATGCTCATCACCATGAATAGATCTTGCATGTGCGTAGGAAAATTTTTGTTTCCCATGCAACGTTCCCCAACAAAAACTCTCGTCGTTGAAGAAAATTCAGACCACGACGCGAAGCTTAGAGGAGTCCAAGGATTTGACTTTGACCCAGACCTGCTCCTCCTTGCGAAGTGAGAGCTCATCGACCACAACCACCACACCAAGGAACTTGGACATGCTGCGAATCACCCTCTCTAACAGAGCAATATCGAGCAGGCCCGAGAGGAGAATCCAGGCCGTGTCGAGGACCACAACCGCCATAACGCCATAGGTAGGCTCCGAGATGTCCACCACAGGCTTGTTCAGAGTGAGGGTGATGTCACCGCTCTGGATGACATAGTCATGGATGACCGCATCAGGAAGACAACCGTAAACTCGTTGTCGGTTATCGGAGTCACCAATCAGTCCCACTGATAGTGGTACATGTGGTTGAGCTCAGCCTCTAGCATATCTGGGGTGGTCGCATCCTCGTCGATCACTAACCCAATTGCCTGGAGGGAGGGCACCCCAATTGCCTGGAGGGAGGGCACCGGAGAGGAGAGGTCCGGAACCTCAGTGTGGAAGAAGCCAAGGTCTTCCATGCCATTGTCATGCATCATGAGCTTGCCAGTGACCGGATGATCCGGACAGAGAAGAGTGAGATGACCAGGGTCCTTGCGGAGGTAGCAGCACGGCGGGTTGGTGCAGGAGACTTGTGCATGGCCAAAGAGACTGCAGTTGAAGCACGGGACACGATCCGTCGTGGGGACACGCTGGCCGGGAGCCGAAGCGCTAGGGGCTGCGGAACAGGCGCCCGGCGTGGCACCATTCCCGGCTGCGCGCCCCTGGCCCCCGTGTTTCTTCTTCTTCTTTGGGCCTTGGCGTCCCCGCGGCGCACCAGAGCCATTGCCCAGTCCCGGCGGTGGGAACTGCGGGTTGGAGTGGGAAGGCATGTAGCGGTCCGAGGCTTCCGCCGCCGGGGGGGCTGCTGGGAACGCGGAGGCGGGGTCCAGCCAGTCCGACCCGACGAGGGACTCCGGTCTCTTCGGCGCGCTGGAGACGGCAACCTACGGCGCGGGGGCCGTCGGTCAGCCAGGTGGAGAGGAGAACATGACCGGCCTCGTCGGTCCGAGCAGGCTGGTGAGCGCCGGTCTGGATAACGGCGGGAGCTGGAGCGACTCGGAGAGCGCCGGTCGTGGCGCGCAGAGAGGTGTCGGCGCAGGTCATCTTCCCGACGAACGGCTTCAGAAGAGGGGCGAAGGGGTCGCGGTAGTCCTCACTGCGGCGCTTGGGGCGCCCGCCACACTAGTCCCATGCGCGAGGCATGGCTGGGGTGGTCATCGGCGGCAGCAGCACGACGGGGCTAGATGAGGGAGGGGCTGGACATGGGGTGGCGACGCGGATCGGGTTCGGACGTACTGGTCGAGAGGAAACCCTCGAGGCAGCCAGATCCCAAGCACTCCCGCATCACGTGTTGGGCTGGGCCATGACAGGCGGTAAGGGGGGGGGGGGGGGAGCTGGCGATGAACGCCGCAATCGCTGCCATCGGCTCAGGCTGCTGGAGCGGGAAACTTTCGATGCGGCGAGAAGAGGAATGGAGGCGTAACTGCATGGAGGAGGTGTCGAAGGCGGCGATGAACGACTGAAACACGGCGCCAGTCGCATCGAGGCGACGAAAGGCCCGCGGAGGGGGGGGGGGGGGGGGGGGGGAGGTGGGCTGGCCGCCAGCGAGCGAGTTGGCGTCCTGGAGGCGAGGCACGGCACCGTCCGATGCCACGAGGGCTGAGCGAGGCCGGTGTCCGACCGGGCGGCAACGCCCCACTGTCGGCGACGACGCTCTCTACTTCCACGCAAGGTGGAGCCTTGGCACACGGGCAACTGAGCGGAAACACGAGACGGCGATGAAGCCACCGTCCATGTTGGACCTCGCCGGGGGGCTGAGGGAGGAGCGAGTCGGCGCGACGGACGACGGGGACGCCCGCCTCGAGGTTGGCCCATGGGGCCACGCAGGGGCCGGTGGGGAAGTCGTCGGGCACGGGGTGTCGGAGGCGAAAGGCGCAGTCGCCAACGGGGCGCGCCAGCGACATAGGGGGAGGCGCGGACGTTGCCGACGAGGGCGCTTGGTCGGCCAGGAGGTCGTGGAGGGCTCATCTCATCCCCTGCACGAACTAACTAAACCTTAGGCAGTTTTCTGTAAAAAGAAACTCCATGCATTTGACATGACGCTCACACCCACTAACATATGGACCAGCCACCAGCTGTTACACCACTCGAACAACACATACACCGGCATACGTGCGGAGGCACTGTAAATACACCATGCGACAAGTTATATGATTACTTTTATGTATTTTGCAAGTTCAGACACTAAACTAACCGTGATGAATAAGTTAAGGCACCCGTGATGTATCTAACTCTGTCAAAATACATGATTACACCATGAACACACACTTGAAATACAAATTGAAGGTGCATAATGTACTTCTTTCAAATATTTAACTTCGTCCCGGACATAATGCATGTCACTTTATAGAAAGTTTTCAAGAAATCATGCATGCCATCAACTTTTTTCATTCGTCATGAGTTAGAGAAATATTTGACTTGAAGGTGCCATCCCTATTACCAAAGCATAACAATGCATCTTTGAAATGCAAAGAGTTCTCAAGCGTTGTGTATGTTGAATTCCACTCTCAGCTTTCTATCTTCATTCAAATGATAAATGTTGTGGGCAGTTTCATAGAACTTATGAATACAATTGGAAGAAATTTTAATATACTGAATGCCGTCTCTAATAAGTTTCAGACCAACTTGGACAATCAAAGTTAAGATGTGCACACAACAACGGACTTGAAAGAAGTTTCAAACAATGGCAACACACCTTTAGGCAGCAATGTACTTCTCAGAGTGTTATGAATCATTGTATGAAGCATTATCAAGAGTCAAGCACATTATTTTGGTGTCAACCTTCCAGAGATTGTATTCCTTCGTTCCTAAATATAAATCTTTTTAGACATTTTAATAGGGGACTATATATGAAGCAAAATGAATGAATCTATACTCTAAAATATGTCTATATACATCCGTATGTAGTTCAATAGTGAAATCTTTAGAAAGGCTTATATTTAAGAACGGAGGGAGTAGCACCATCATATGGTGGATTCAGCTTTTAAAACCATATTATCCTCTTGTTCAATCTCCAAGCATCATCAACATAATGACAAGTAATGCAGGTATAACTAACTTTGTCTACAGGTATAACTAACTTTGTCATCTAAGGTAGACGCATCCTTGAAAAAAAAAGGCTAAGGAGGAGTAATCGATCAGATTGTCACCAAAGTATTTTTCAACGTGTGAAGTGAGAACATATATTCTGCTAGGGCGGTCACTTACTGTTCTAAGACAACGCTCAATCGACTTCTATTTACATAACCTTCCACTTGCAAAGCCTATAAAATACATGGCATGCAAGCCAACTCTTAACTCAAGATATATACATACAATGGTACTAATACAATAATACTCCCTCCGTCCCAAAATAAGTGACTCAAAAATGATCAACTATATACTAACTTTAGTACAAAGTTAGGTCATTTTTGAGTCACTTATTTTGGGACGAAGGGAGTATGAACTGCAGCATGTAGTTGTCTGCAGGTAAAATAAGATTATGACATCATCACATCTTCGTACACACTATCATTTGCTAGTGCAAAGGCAGATGTACATCGAGGATTTTCATTGCCGATGGCCCTCTGGGAGCGCAACCACTCTGTAAAATGGAACGGCTCTCTCTGGTAGATTCCCATCCTCTTCGTCATCATCAAATAAGAGATTGTAACTATCAAAATTAAGGTAGCAGTTACAACATACTCTTCAGAAAAGGTGGACATTACTATTATTAAATACTCAATCTGTAAAGAAATATAAGAGTGTTTAGATCACTACTTTAGTGCTCTAAACACTCCTATATTTCTTTACGAAGGAAGTACAGTATTAGCTGAACGGATGTAATCAGAAGGTTTCATTGTAATCTATATGTGCATATGTATGTCACATCTACAACTTAAGCTACTTTAAAGAAAGCAAACAAAAAACTAGAGTAATGTCGTATTTTCGTAAATAAGAACCACGTACAATCATACATGCAGCATATAAGATTGTGCTACTGACAAGAAAAACACCAGACTAAATTCTCATACAAAGTCATAACTTATAACATCTCAAATTGATCCAAATATATTTCTCACGCAAAGTCATAATTCATAACATCTCAAATTGATCCAAATATCACCAGATAAAGCTATAAGATTTCCTTATTGAGTAACGTTGGCTAGTCCTGCATATATTACAGATATTGGAGACTATATGACATGACCATATTGCCCAATTCCATGGAGACGGGCTATCTTAGTTATTGTTATGCAAGATATCTTATGTTTTGAGAAGGCAGAAGCACAAACATAAACATAGACCAACTAAATGAAATAAAAATGAAAGGAGATTGTCATCTCTCAATCCATGGCAAATTACTATTTCTAAGTAAACCAAGCTGTATACAACTTCTAAAATGTGCAATACTCAGGAAATAAGAATTTCTAAGCAGACATAGAAATAGACATTTCCAAAATGAAAAATGTGTCAATTGCATAGATAAGACTGTACATCATACAAGCTTGTAGAAGTATAGGTTACGTACTCATCAGACTTCCTCTGCAATTTGTTGCCGTGCAATTTCACCACATGATGGCAAAAAGAGAGTATTAGTGACATAGCAAATAACGGAGAAGATAGAACAAATTGATAATAGCAACATGGTGATTATAGAAACAGCATGTATGGCTTCCACAAACTTCATATATGCCAAGGAATTAACCGAGTAAAAATCATGTTTATGCCACCCAGATGGGATGACTGTACAATGCTGAAGCATGTATATAAACAGGACAAATAGTACTAATATATCGCCTTTAATGGCATTAATATTGACAACATAATGCTATTTGCACAGTAGAAGTCACATTAACTATGGTGAACCAAGCTAGTAAAACTTGTTACAGGCAGCTTCCTGGAGTAGGCGTATGCAATAGTAGGCCAAAGCCCACAACCATGTTTGTAACTAGAATGGTAGTCAGAAATCATTCGTTAAGGGTTACCCCTTGCAAAGGTCATTCCCACCTTCTCTGGTGGTGACAAGTGATGCACTGCATGTGCGACACTTTCCGCAACTAAGGAGTTTTGTCGGGATTTTTGCCCACGCATGGGAGGCACCAGTCGGTTTGTTTGTGCTTTTGAAGATCCATTTTTTCAAATGTTTTATCTCTTGAACGGCGTGTCCAAATCATGAACCGTTTTCACCTTTGGGCAAATTTGTGCTCCAGTGTGAACTAAGTTGTGCTCCCAATACAAACTAAAATGTGCTTCCCAACAGAAGCACAATTTGTGCTCCGTGCGCGAGTATAGCACGACTTTGCTTCACGGGAAGCACTACTGCGCTCACGCGGACACAAAGCACTAACCATGCTTCACGCTCCTGACAGACAAAAACCCCAAAAAACAAAAAATAAAAGGGCAGCCCGGTGCACGTAGCTCCCGCTTGCGCAGGGTCCGGAGGAAGGTCCTGCAGGGTCTGGGGAAGGGGAGCCTTGGTGCAGCGGTAAAGCTGTTGCCTTGTGACCATGAGGTCACGGGTTCAAGTCCTAAAAAAAACAAGAAAAAAGACGTCCCTGTGCACGACACGTGGCGACGTTGGGACGCTCCCGCGCGCCAGAAAAGTGTCCACTGGTACACCCAGCCAGGGGGTGGCACCCAATTAGTTGCTCCCATGGTAATCATGCCACAGGATCCAGATGATGCAACGCACCTAGGCAGGCCAAGAGAGCCCGAGCGTATCCTGAAAAGTTATCTTCTGCACTGGAAAAGTACCTCGGGTTTCCAAAGTAGTTAGGACTTGTTTTCCAAGTTTTGTGATATTTCCAGCAAAAGTATGCACATGGATTTCCTCACTAAAGAGGTAACACCTACCATGTCTTGTATCGGGAACACTGCCAAGAGCCCTCATTTGTCCATCTATAGTACATAACAGAACGCATGCATGACTGGTAAAACAGTGGCATGCAAGCAATAGCACTAAATATTAATAGGGCATGTTCAAAATGCTGAAACAAACACATACTTTACAGAGTGTCTTCTTAGCCTTTTTTTTGCACACACAACAAAATTACAAGATTGCAATATATGTCTAGTCAGGCATAGTTACCGGATTCGCTCAAACCATTGTCGAACTCCGATCTAGATTGGGGTTCGAATTCGTTCGATTCATTCCCGATTCGCTGTCTGATTCGCGACCCAAGGGCGAACCGACATGGGTGTCCTTCATGTCCTCATTGTTGCTGCTTGACAGTGTTATCTCCGTCGTACTTAATTTCAAGCAAGACGGGAATAGAGTTCAACTAGTAGCACCGTCAAGGAGCAGCCTGGACGTGTCACTGGGAGGAGACGGAAGAGAGCTGCAGCCAGCACGGGGCAGCATGCACACGGCGCTGAGAAGACATGGGCGCAGGCAGAAGAAGCTTCGTAGGGAGGACTTTCAGGGCCTAATTGACAATTTGAGAAACAGATTAGGGCTCTGGCGAACTGGATTCCTCTACCAGAGTGGTCGTTTAATTTAAGTCCAAGCAGTGATACCAGCCATCCCAATTTTTCACTCAATGTCCCTTGACCCTCCACCATAGGTGTTCAAGGCCATTGACAAAATCCGCAGAGCATTCCTTTGGAAAGGAACTGATGTGGTAAAAGGCAGACACTGCTTGGTGAGTTGGAATCAAGTTTGTTGTCCGAAGGAGAGCGGAGGACTAGGCATTCTGGACCTAAAGATCATGAACTCTGTGCTTCAGTTGCGTTGGGCTTGGAAGGCACGTACATCAAATATTGGTGTGTGGAGCATCTTGCTAAACCCTTTGGAAAATCATGAAATGCGTCTACTCAATGCTGCTGCTCCTGTTGAGTTATGTAATGGTAATAGATGTTTATTTTGGACTGATAGATGGATCAATGGCACAGCAGTAGAAGATAGAACACCGGAAGTTTTCAGTTCTCTGCCTCCAGTCATCAGGGAGAGAAGAACAGTAGCAGAAGCAATGATCAGTGCAGTCTGGATTAGGGACATAAAGGGGACAATAAATATTCACATTTTTCATCAGGGTTTAAGCTTATGGGAGGTGATTTCTGAAGTTCAGATTATACAAGGTGCTGAATACAAATGGAGCTGGTCGTGGATCCTAAAGGTAGCTACTCAGCGAAATCTGTTTATTAAGCGCACTTCGCTGCATCGGTCATGTGTAGTACTGCCTGCACCATTTGGAAGGCTTGGGCTCCTCTAAAATGCAAACTTTTTCCCTGGCTGGTCGTCAGGGGGTGCATCTGGACAGCAGACCGTCTCACTAAGCGTGATTTGCCTCATAATGCTGCATGTTGTTTCTGCAACATTGCACAAGAATCCCCTCATCATGTCTTCATGGGTTGCAGTGTAGGGACCATCATTTGGAGTTCAGTGCTTCTTTGGACAAATCTGAGCAAGGCCATCCCTCAAAATGCTCCTGAATTCCGAGATTGGTGGCAAGAGGCAAGAAATAGAGTCCATGAATCCAGGTGGGATTCCTTGAACACCATGGTACCATTAATTATCTGGAGCATATGGAGGGAAAATGAGAGCTAACACTATGACCATGCGATTCTCCCAAGTTCTTCGAATTTGTTAAATATATTGAAGTTCTTCAAATGAGAGCTAACACCATTACAATGGAAGGGTAAACGATGACGGACAGGCCTGGCGCAGTGGTGAAGTATTCCCCACTTGTGCCAAGGAGTCCTGGGTTCGACGTGGACTCTCTGCATTGCACTGTGCAGGGGTAAGAGGCTTGCCTCGTATAATCCTCCCCAGACCCCACCTAGTGTGGGAGCTTCTAGCACTGGGTCTGTCCTTTAATGGAAGGGTCCATGATGTGTATGAATATCAGACAATACACTATAGCAAGATTCGCCTATCAGTAAGCACCAATCAATGCTTACCGGTTTCACTACTTTGGTGGAAGATGATCCTATGATAACAAAATATTCTGACGTTCAGATTACTCCCCACCTTTTAGCCTATATAAGTTTCAAATTCCCACTTCCTAGGTAGCCTCCATTTAAATGGTTTTAACAATCAAGGAGACTGTTTCACACAGAATAAAATGACACCATTGAATTCATAACTAGACGAAGTTGAAAATACAACAGTGAATACATCCACACATATGGATGTCCAACCTTGTGAACAGAACAAAAAGTCACATTATTATGAAGAATTGATGGTCTGCCGAGGATTCATGTGCATGTTAAGATGTTACCTTACGATGAGAGGCTACGGTAGCCCTATATAATGCTGTTGTGCCAGGATAAACAGCTAAGACTTGCCGACCCTGTCCAAAATCCTGAGCACTAGACGGATCTCCTTTCTTTGGAAATGGAATAATATATGACATAGGCAACTTGTACTTCCTGTACACATGGTTGGGATGGAACAGCGTCAGTTTATGGGCCGCACACATTAAGGACAAGGCAAATTAGCCCAGAGTGTACCAGAAAAAAAAATATAGCAAGGATATAGATTTATTTAAAGTAAAGTCAATAAAACAGCTGTGGTCTCACTGAAATTCATACAAACAAAAAAGAACAAGATGTAAAGAAATAGTACAATATGACAACTGATGTGGAATTGAGAAATTTAATGATCGGATGGACCTTTAAGAAATAAGGGGAAAGCAAATTTGTACATAAAAGGGTGGGTACATAAATTTTGAGAACATTTGAAGATGCACAGGTAGGTATGCTCTAAAGTCTGGCGTAACAATCAAGATAATAGGAAATACACCTGGTGTAACAATCAAGATAACCCCATCTTTGCTATCATTTATAGAGTTTTTGTGTCCCCTTCTTTGGATAGCTTATTTCCTCTATCTGCGTTAAGGGCTTTACCCAGAATTGGGAGTGATCATACCCCCCTTCTTGATACCGGAGCTCGGAGGGTTACCTCACCAAAGAATTTTCGATTTGAGAAGTAGTGGTTGGATCAACCTGATTTTAAACAACTAGTGGCGAGTGTTTGGAATTCCCCTATGTCGGGGCGAGACGCTATCGATGTTTGGCTTATTAAAGCCAAACGGCTTAGGAAGGAAATCAAAGGATAGAGTGCTAACATTGAAGCCGCTGTTAAAAAAAGAAAGAGGGACTTAATCCAAGAATTTGATATCTTGGATGTTTTTGCGGAGTCCAACAGTGTCACGGACATAGACAAAGCTCGGATGAAAGAAATTAAACTTGAGTTGGAAAATATTATGAGAAGAGAGGAAACTGCCTTGTGGCAGAGATCGAGAGATCGTAAGATAAAAGATGGGGATAAAAACAACGCTTATTTTCATGCGCTGGCTAACCACAGACACCGCAAAAACCATCTGACAAAACTGAATCGGGAGTTAGGCCCGGTTTATACCACGCAGGAAATGTTGGAAGTAGCTACCTCTTTTTATAAAAATCTTTTTGGATATGAAGAAAGGCATAACATTCATCTTGGGCCTTCCTTTTGGGGGGAAGATGAAAAGGTTACTGATGCGGAAAATGATACTCTTCAAAAATACTTTTCGGAGGATGAAATTAAAGAGGCCATTTTTGGTTCTTATGCTCATGGAGCACGAGGTCCAGAGGGGCTGTCTTTTCTCTTCTACCAGACATTTTGGGACTTGATCAAAACAGATTTTATGGTGATGGTGCGAGATTTTGAATAGGGTAAACTAGATATACATAGACTAAATTTCGTGCTGATCATTCTAATTCCTAAGGAGCCTGATGCTAAAGATATGAAAAAGTTCAGACCTATCAGCCTCAGTAACACTGCTATATAAAAATTCTAAAGCCCTTACTAATAGGTTTTCTCCTATTAGTAAGGATGATCTCTCCTAACCAAACAGCCTTCATTAAGGGTAGATACATTCTTGAGAGTGTGGTTCTAGCACACGAGGTTATTCATGAGGTGAAGAATCTAACTCCCCTGGGCTTGTGCTCAAACTCGACTATGAGAAGGCATACGATCGAGTTAGTTGGGATTTCCTTTTTGAAATGCTCGAGTCCAGAGGTTTTGGATCAAAATGGATCTCCTGGATCAAGAGCTTGCTGCGTCAAAGTACCTTTAGTGTGCGTACTAATGACACCACTGGGGGCATGGAGTTTTTGCTCCCGAACTCATATGCTCCCTCATGAACAGTAAAATCAGAAAAAAATAGTACAAAAATTCAAAAAAATCCGAGTTTTTTTTGTGATAAAATTTGACAAATGTTTTGTATGCTTGCAAAATTTCAGCTCAAAATAACATTTGTGTAAGTCATGGCAAAAAAACAAAATCAATACTCCAAAAATGATAGTTTTGAATACATTTTGGATTGTTGATTTTGTTTTTTTCGCTGCGGCTTCCACGTATGTTATTTCGTGCTGAATTTTGGTACACATGTAAAACATTTGTCAAAGTTTACAACAAAAAAATCAGATTTTTTTGAATTTTTTTACTATTTTTTTCGATTTTACTGTTCACGAGGGAGCGTTTGAGCTCAAGAGTAGAATAGGACTTTCCCACCACGGGCCCTTACTTCATGGGTGGAAAAGGGCTCAAGCAAGGAGACCCTTTTCCCCCCCTTCTATTCAACTTGGTTGCGGGTCTTTTCTAAGATGTTGATTAAAGCTTCCAACAAGGGTTTGATTTCAGGGCTGCTCACGCAGGTAATACCTGGTGGGGTAATAAGCCTATAATATGTGGATGACACGCTCCTCTTTCTAGAGGATTCTTATGAGAAAGCTAGGAATTTTAAATGGATTTTGTCTTGTTTCGAGAGTTTATCTGGCATGAAAATCAATTTCCACAAAAGTGATTTGCTTACTATTAATGTGACTGAAGATAGAGCGAACATCTTTGCTCAGATCTTTTGCTGTAAATTAGGATCTTCTCCTATCAAATACCTGGGAGTGCCGCTACACTATGACAAACTTAGGCGAGAAGATCTACAACCTATCATTGATAGAATAATTAAAAATATATCAGGATGGCTGGGTAGATACCTTACGTACCAAGGCAAATTAATACTGCTATGTGCTTGTATTGTAAGTATCCGTGCGTACCTGATGGCTATTATGAAATTTCCCAAATGGGTGATTGATGCTATTAATTCTCAAATGGCCCAATTTTTCTAGGGGAACTTGGGAGATCAACATAAATATCTAGCAAATTGGGGGCTGGTCTCGAGGAAGAAAGATCTGGTTGGTCTGGGTGTACCCAACCTGAGAGATTTCAATATGGCCCTTTTGGCATCCTGGGGGAAACGTTTCTTTGAAAACAATGACAGTGATTGGAAAAAACTGATTGCTTTTAAGTATAACGTGCATTCTCCAAATGTTCTTTGGTCAAAACAACAGGTGGGCTCCCCTTTCTAGAAGAGTGTAACCTGGGCTTTACAAGCTGCCAAAACTTTTTATTCCTGGAAGATTGGTAAAGGAGATAATATCAGTTTTTGGCAATGATATATGGACTGGGGATTGTTCCCTGAAAGTTAAATTTTGGGAACTATTTGATATTTGTAATCAACAAGACTGCTCAGTATCCCAGGTCTGGGATGGAGCAAATCTTAAACTCACATTTAGACGCTGCGTAGATCAGAAGGGTATGGCTAGTTGGATACAACTCATTGATCATCTAATAAAATTCCCACTGTCTGATTCCCAAGACTCACCAGTGTGGTTGTTAAAACCTGGTGGTAAATATTCTGTGAAATCCTTGTACAGTAGCATTAATTTTGGTGGTGTGGCTTCTCCATATGGAGATACTCTCTGGAAAACTCTATGTCCACAAAACATTCATGTTTTCTTGTGGCTGTGTTTATACAACAAAATCCTAACCAGAGACAATGTAGCTAAAAGAAGACATATTGATGATCTACCATGCTTGTTCTGTAGTGAAGCTGAGTCTATTCAGCACCTGTTCTTTGATTGTATCAATACCAGCAGCATTTGGTCGCTGGTGTCTGAGTTCTTTCACTTACAAAAAATTACTTGCTATGCTGATATTTGCTCTTTGTGGAAAATTAACAAAAAGAAACATGTGCTTAACCTGGTAACTGCTGCCTCCTTGTGGAGTATTTGGAAATTGAGGAATGAATTTTGTTTCCAGGGGCGCACGTGGAGAGAGCTGGGTTGCGGCCTTGCCAAGCTAAAGGGATCTTACAGAGATGGCTGGTGCTTTGCGACGATGCATAGGCGGACATTCTGCGGCGATTCGTCCTCCTGCTGGACAAGCACCGAGGGGAGCTTATGCGGATCGCCTGGATCTGAACCTGTGATCTCTCTACTCTGGAACTTGGTATTGTAATAAATTTAGACTGGTGCTGTGCCCAGAATTTAGAGGTTCTAAATTTGTTGCCTTTTGGCTATCGTGCTAGGATGTATCCAGACATTCCTCAAGTGATTTGCCTGGGTCTGTTTGCTGTCTTGTAGTTGGTAGTGTCCTGGACTTGTTTGTTCTGGTCTTTGGGTCTTTGCTGCTTCATTAATAAAATGGGGCGGGGGGGGGGACCCCTTTCTTTCAAAAAAAAAAGAGAAGAGTGCATGTGAAGGGAGGAGCGACACACAGTGAAATAACAGCTGTGTGCAACAAAAATCAAAGTTCAATGGTTTCTGTACATGCATAGATGCCAAGGAGACAGCATACAAGCTACCAGCAAAAGGGCACTAGCATGCCCTGAAGATGTGCTCTCAATATTGAAAAACAGTCAAATGTCCAGAATTTAAGATGTACTCCCCCCGTCCCAAAATAAGTGTCGCTGATTTAGTAAAAAAATTATACTAATTTCATAATAAATTAGTGACACTTATTTTGGACGGAGGGAGTATATGTGTAGCTGCTAGGAAGTGATCCACAATATGGCTGTTTAGATGGCAGAAAGAGAAACCTAGAGGTGAAAAGTGCATTTAAGAGTCAGAGAGTGCTACATATTCGGACGGGGATAACAATTGACATGGGTCAAGTACACTCATGGCTTGTTTGGTTCATAGCTTAAGAGTGCCTAACATTATTATTATTTTGCTTACTTGTGGTGAGGAACAGCTCCACAAATCAAAACAAAATTGGCCCTTTATTAGTCCATTATTTGCTTAACTCGCGTAAATAAGGTACACCAAATATAAATTCACAGTTTAGCAGTGTTCTGAGGATATTTCAGAATAGATCAAGAATAACATTTTTGCCCGTACACTACAAAGAAATCACAAAGGGAATATATTGTTGTGACATAAACCTCTCAAACTTTTGGGCGCTCTCTTCATCATCACCAGGCTCCTCGTCCAGTACTTCAAATCTGCAAATTCATTAAGAGTGAATGAGTACTACTTCCCTGAATAGCATAGGCTAACCCGCTATAAATTGTATTGCATATAATGACCATGGCAATGGCATTTGTACTTACATAGAAGTTGATAGTCTATCTGGTAAAGAAATATCACACGTAAACAATACTCTCAAACCCAAGTTCATTCCCCGATGAAACACCATGAGCCGGCTCATGACTCTCATGCCCTCAACTGTGGTGTGCTCGTGCTGCTACACCCTCTTTCCCTGATGATTTTTTAGGTGGTGGTCACCGGCTTGAGACGGCTCATGACTCATGCCTCCAACTGTGGTATGATCGCGCCATTCCACCATCGTCCGCCCTCCCACACTTCTCATTGTACGCGGATGACGTGGTTCCTCTGCAATCCGACGGCAGACAAGTGCCTTGCCTCCAAGGAGATCCTCGTGCTCTTCGGCCGCACTTCTGGGTTAGATACCAATTATGAAAATGGCACCACCATTGCCATCAATTGCAGCAACGATGAGAAGACGCCGATCGGCCTGCAATTCAGGGATCCCCCTGACCATGAGCAAGCCGTCTAGCAACCAAATGTAATGCCTCGTAGACCAGATCGCCAACAGACTGCCTTCCTGGAAGGCGAAGCTTATGTCCAACACAGGGAGGGTCAGCCATGGTCAACTCGATGCTTACCTCCATCCATGGTGCCTCATAAGAAATTCATTAGAGCCGTGGACAAAATTCAACAAGGTTTCTTGTGGGAGGTTTAGGACTACCAATGGCGACAACTGGAGCCATGCCTTTACATGTCAGAGCCTTGGCGGGCTGGATATTCGAGACCTGGAGTGCACGAGGTTGTGGTTCATGTTGAGATGGCTCCAGCTGAGAGGCACGAATCCCAACGGGCCTTGGTTCAACCTCGATCTCTAATTCAGGGATGCAGGCAGAAGTCTTTTCGTTGCCTCCATGATGAGGAACCATAGATGAGGAAAAAGAAAAGAAAAAATCACATGCCATATCTGTTTGGCTATTTCTAGATACTTCCAGTCTAGTGTAGTATTTCTTTTCTTTTCTTTACCCTACCTACTGCTTCTAGAGTTCTCTAGTTATATTAGAGTTCTCTAGTTATAAGGGCCTGTTTGGGACTGCTCCACTCCACCAAAATCAGCTTCACTTCATCAAATTCACTTTGGAGCAGTTTCAGACAGAAGCTATAGCATTATCAAGAGAATGTTTGGCTTCCATCTAGCTCCAGCTTCAAGAATATAAAATTTGGTGGAAAGAATCTATTTGATTGGTTGAGGGGGGAGAAATGAAGGGGTATCCACTTACTGGTGGCAGTAGTGGGTAATTTCCCCTCAACTCCAGCTTCTAGAGTTTTTTGGAGCACCCTCTGAAGAGCTTCATAAAAACTTTGGAGTTGTATCTCGGATTCTAGTTTTTTTACGGAGCAGCATATCGTGGAGCTACCCTGTTTGGCTTGTGTTTTCTGGAGTGGAGCTGAATTTTAAGGAGCAGAGCAGTCCCAAACAGGCTCTAAGTATCTGTGAGTAGAATGGTGAATCCTAAATAATGTTTTCTAGAGTGTTCCAGCTATAAGTAGAATTATGTGAAGGCTTCCCAAAGCCCTATAAATAGAGGTTCTCACCTCTAGTTTGTAACCAGACCATGTACCCCACTACCTATATAGAACTTGGTGTTCTTACAAAGATCTTGGAGTAGATCTTGTGCTCTAGGAGTTTTGGATTGAACTCCTGCTGCCATATTGGCCCACATTAGCCTCTAGAGCAATATCTAGCACAGCACGTTTAAGTAGTTCCTTCAACTCTAGTGTTGTACACTTTTTAGCAGCAAAGTGAAGTTGCTCCTCCACAACTTTGTGCTGCTTCAGGTGGTATCAGAGCCCTGTTGATCCATACAAGTTCTTGTTGTTCTCTTTGAGAGCAAGCTGCAGCAAGCAATGGAGCAATTGGACAAGAGGATGGATGCTGCAGAACAACAAATCAAAGAGCTGCGTGAAGATCTTAATCGGAGATTTGACAGCTGGTTGAGATGATAAGAAAGGGCGTTCCCCCCTGCTGGCAACGAAGAAAATTCCTCTAAAGAAGATGTTCAACGACTACCACAACAACATGCAGTTCAGCTTACTTCAAGAAAGCAAATTTATGTTGAAGCTTCTGAAGGTGAAGATATGATGATGTCCTTGAAGAACCTGACCTGTATGCAAATCGGAAAGTACCCAACACTACATATGCAAGGGATGCATACAAGGTGAAAGCTGAGGTCCCAACTTTTCATGGAAATATTGATATTGAAGGGTGCCTTGATTGGTTATATGAAGTGGAGACTTTCTTTGAGATCATGGAGGTTCCGGAAGATCATAGAGTTCCTTTGGTCACGTACAAAGATGAAAGGAGGAGCCGGTGCATGGTGGCATCGAGTTCAAGAAGAGCGCAGGCTGAGAGGAGAACCTCGTGTGAGAACTTGGTGGCAAATGAAAAATCTTTTGAAAGGGAGATTTTTACCCGATGATTATGACCAGATCCTATTCATCCAATTCCAAAATTGTGCCCAAAGAAATAGGACCGTTTCAGATTACACAAAGGATTTTCTAAGGCTACAAGTGAGGTGCAACCTTGCCGGAAGATCAACGAGTTGCAAGGTACATCAATGGTCTCAATGATGCTATTCAAGATCAATTGATGATGTAACAAATCTGGTCCATTGATCAAGCACAAGCTCTAGCATTAAAGGCCGAGAGGTTTGTGAGGACAAGAAACACAACTAAGGCTCCATATCCTCATACTGAAGGGTCGTCTAGGGATCACACTAATAGAGTGGAAGAAAAGACCGCTCCACCAAAGGCAAAACGACCCATCCCGAAGCAAACTAGAGGCAATGGTAAGGCAACTGAAGGCCCAAAGTGCTATGAATGTGGTAAAGAGGGGCTCCAGCGGTTGCCCACTAAGAAAATTTATTAACACAACTATCCATGATGGTGAAGACGATGAGGAAGAATTTGAATCTGAAGATGTAGAGGGACAAGAGGTTTTTCAAGAAGGTGAATCGGTGGTATGTGTGATTCAACGTATCCTATGTTCCACACCACAACCCAACGACACACATAGTATTTGAGAGCAAATGCACGGTGAATGGCAAGGTATGCAAATTAGTGATTGATAGTTGCAGCTGCGAGCATCTTATCTCCCAGAAGCCGACTCCCTACACTATTGGATGGATCAAGAAAGGAGTGAATATGAGGATCACCAAACAACGCAACCTGCCACTTTCTTTGAGCAAGCATTATCGCTCAAATGTGTTGTGTGACATAATTGATATGGACGCCAGCAATGTTCTTCTGGGAGACCTTGGCAATTTGATGTGGATACTAAACACAAGGGCAAAGAAAATTCTTACTCCTTCATTTGGAACAAGAGAAAGATCATATTCTACCAAACAAAACTGAAGGTAATATCTCTAAGGAGGAGGGAAAGTATTTTAACTATCTCCCACACCTCTAATGAGTTCATGGAAAACTTGAAGGAGGCAGAGTTGTGTGTTGCACTTATTGTAATAGGAGAAGAGCACCTGGCTGTTAAAATTCCAACAAAGGTATAGGGCTTTTTTTCGAGAAAACGCAAAAAGCCTTTGCGTTTCATTGCATTGGAAAGAAAGGGGTTTACATCCTCCTAGGAAGCCAGTTCAGCATTGTTACAGGAAGATCAGTGGACGTCCTAGGATGATGGCAAGACGACCCTGAGCCCTTGGGCCCCGGCCCTTGCCGAGCATCTGGTCTCATCCTTGATCCTGTCTACAAGCTCATCGAGCGATGGAACAACATGATAAAAAACACACGCGTTTCTATGCTTCCAGATCATCCAAGGCACCAGGAGCGCCGTAGATTGCAGCGCCTTGCGAAGCGTGTGTGGCGTGGCTTCCCTCGCCCGAAGCCACCAGTCCTGTAACAAGGCTTCATGCGCAGGCGCCGGAGCTGGCAGGCGCAGCCAAGAGAGGGTCTCATGCCAGGCTTGCCTAGCGAATGGACACGTGAGTAGCAGGTGCCAGATCGTCTCCGGCTCTTGGTCGCATAGGAGGCATCGAGGATGGTGATGAAGGTCGTGGCGGGCGAGCCGCTCTGCGGTCCAGCAGCTGTCCTGGTTAACCAGCCAGTGGAAGAACTTCACTTTCGGCGATGCCCAACTCTTCCATATGAGCTTCCACGTCGATCCGTGGAATGTGGCCCGGTATCAGGACTGCGCCGTGTATACGCCATTGGCCGTCCAGTTCCAGACGAGCTTGTCCGGCTCTATGGACAGAGTGGTGTGCTGCACTAGGTGCCAGATCCTCAAGTACTGTCCAATCTCATGTAGGCCGAGAACTCCGTGAATATCACGCGTCCAAGCGTTGCCCTCGATGCCCTCCGCCACCGTCCGCAATTTCCTCCGGTTTTGGGGGATGCATAGGTAAAGCAAGGGCGCAAGCTCGCGAATGGACTAGCCGTGGAGCCGGCGATCTTCCCAGAATAGGGTCGTCGATCCGTCCCCGATCACCATGGTTGTGGAGGCGTGGAAGAGGGCATGCTCCTCGGGGGTGAACTGCAGGTCGAGACCTTGCCAGGCGCGGTTAGTGTCCGTCCTCGAGAGCCATAGCCTTCTGAGTCAGAGGGCGAGCCCCGTGCGCTCGAGGTCTCGAACACCTAGTCCGCCATATTCGATCGGCCGGCAAACCCTGCGCCAATTCACATGACAGTGTCCACCATGTGCGTCCTCGCGGCCAGCCCAAAGAAAGCCTCGCTGAATCTTCTCAAGTTGCTTCAAGGTTTTCTTTGGGGGCGCGAGAGCGAGCAGCTGGTGTATGGGAATCGCACTGAGCACTGACTTAACAAGCGCCAGCCGACCGACCTTGTTCATCAGCCAAGCTTTCCATGACGGTAGCCGTCCAGCCACCGCATCAACGAGTGGCTGCATCTGGGCCGCGAAGGGACGGCGGGTGGTGAGCGGGATGCCTAGATAGGTGACTGGCAAGTCCGCGCGGGGCATCCAAGGACCTCCAGCAGGTGAGCACTCGACTCGTCGCCATGCAACGTCGTGGCCGAGCTCTTGCCGTAGTTGACTTGGAGTCCGGATGCTATGCCGAAGACACCAAGGATGCCTTTCACGGTGAGGGCCTCGTCAAGCGTGGCGTGGCAAAACAGCATCACGTCGTCGGCGTATAGAGATATCGCCGGAATATCGCGGCGGGGGTGAAGCTGCCGAAGGATGCCGGTCTGAAGGGCCCGACGCATGAGGCGACCAAGCGTGTCCACAGCCAGGACAAAGGTATAGGGCTTATTACCAAAATTTCATAACATACTTGGAGAGCCACAAGGCCTGTCACCGATGAGAGGAATTCAACATAGAATTGACTTAATTCAGGGAGCAAGTCTTCCTAACCTTTCACATTATCAAATGAGGCCAAAAGAGCATGATATATTGAAAGAGAAAGTGGAGGAATTGCTGCAAAAGGGGCACATTCGAGAAAGTATTAGCCCATGTGTTGTACCAGCCCTGCTCATGCCAAAGAATGATGGATCTTGGCGCATGTGTATGGACAGTAGAGCCATTAACAAGATCACCTCGATTCCCCGTCTAGATTATAAGTTGGATCAGCTTACTGGAGCAAGAGTGTTCACAAAGCTAGATTTAAGAAGTGGATATTATCAAATCCGTATCAGACCCGGGGATGAATGAAAAACAGCCTTCAAGACAAAGGAAGGGTTGTTTGAATGGCTAGTCATGCCATTTGGACTCAAATGCACCAAGTGGTTTTTTATCGAGTGAATACCTTACCCTCCTCTGGCGCTCCCGCAGGCGACAGAGGAGGCTCCCCGTCGCCGCCGGCCCTCAACCCCTCTCCTCCCTCCTCTTCCCTCGCCGCCGCCCGGCGCGCCGGCAGGCGAAGCCTGCCTGGCGTGGGTGGTGGCGGGGAGACTTCTCCTCGCCTGGTGAAGTCGTTGCGGGGCGGACCGGCCCGGCCTAGGCGCGGTGTTGTGCGGGGCGCGGCGGCGACAGGCGGCGGCGTTAGTGGCCACAGCGGTGGTGTGGAGGGCTGCGTATGGGCGTGCGAGCACAACTCCAAGTGGTTGTGCTTGGTACTGGATGGTTGCGGGTTGGCCGGATCTGGCCTGGGTTTCCGGTCGGCAGCGCAGGTGGCGGATGAGGCAGGGTGTTGTGGGCGGTGGGCGCGAACGGCGGTTTCCAGTGTGCGGTCGCCGGCGTGGTGGCCCGTGGTGGCTGGTGCTGGCGGGGAGTGCCTCCCCGTCCCCGATCTGGATAGACCAGGTGAGGGGGCGTCTTTCCTCCCCTCTGGATGCTAGTTGCGTAGGTGCGTGCCCAGTGGTGCTGGCGCTTGGAGCTCGCCGGGTGGCGCGGGTTGGGTAGTGGCCCGGTGTGGCTACTGCTCCGGTCGTGGACGGCTCCACGACAGCTTGGCAGGTCGGCTGCAACGGTGGCTGGCGTGTTCCGGCGTCGGCTCGTCTATAGGCGGCCTGTTACGGCCTTCGATACCTCTCCTCATCGACCGGGTTCTACCGTCATCGAATGGCTGGTCCTCTCCCAGCTACAATTCATCGCTCTTCTCGCGCCCAATGCGGCGGGACCGATCTCGTCTCGCGCCCGACAGCAGGACCGAGCTCGTCTCGCGCCATGGGCTGCAGGACGGGCCGATGGAGGCCAGTTTGGCCGGCCAATCGGATCTCGACGCTGGGGGCCGCCCAGGGATGCGAAAGGCGGGGCCTTTCCATTCGTCTCTTCGATTAGGGTAGCGGCGGGTCTAGGATGAGGTGGTGTCAAGGTCTTGGATGTCGGGGCAGCGGCCCTGGTGGTGATAGCGTGGTGCTCTTGGGCTGAGCCCATCGCTTGGTGCTGCCCAGTGGCCATGGTCGTGTGGGCGATGTGGTAGTCGGGGTGTGGCGCTCGGTGGCGGTGAGTGTTGGCCGAGGTGAAAACCTGTTCTATCTTCGATCGGACCGGCAGCGGCGAAGATCGTTCCCTTCTTGAAGGCATCGTTGCGACTCTCATTGCTCGTCGTGTGGCTCCAGGGGAAACACTGATTCTTGAATCGAGCGGCAGTGGCGTTACGACGTCATAACCTTCATGAAGGCGCCGCCTTTGATCCACGGTTCGCCGTAGGCGGCTTCATCTCTTCACGGTGGCGTGTTCACGGTTGAAGTCCCCGGTTACTCTCGTAGTGTTAGGGTGGTGTTGCTGCGTTCAGCGCCTTTGTATCCTGCCTTGGGTATGTGTGTTGTGGTGGCATGTGTTTGTACCGGGTTGCTTTATGCATTCAGGAAGGACTTTTATTTCTTCAGGCATTCAGATGGTCGTTGCTTTATATATAAAGCGGGGCGAAAGCCTTTTTCGGTAAATGCACCAAGTACCTTTATGCACTTGATGAATCAAGTCCTTCGACCCTTCTTATCCAACTTTGTTGTGGTCTATTTTGATGACATCTTGATCTGTAGCAAGGATGGGGATGAACACTTTGATCACATTCGGAAGGTGCTAGAAGTACTAAGGAAAAATGAGCTCTACATCAACTTGAAGAAATGTGTTTTCCTGCAAACACAACTTCTTTTCCTAGGATTCATCATAACATGTGACGGCATTCGTGTTGATGATCCTAAGGTTGAAGCAATCCGAAAATGGCCAACTCCGAAGACCACTTATGAGGTAAGAAGTTTTCATGGCCTTGCAACTTTCTATAGGCGATTTGTGAAGAATTTCAGCACTATCATGGCACCAATTACCGAGTGCCTGAAGAAAGAGAAGTTCTAATGGACAGAAGTGATTGAAACTAGTTTCAATGAGATCAAGCAAAAACTCTCACAAGCTTCTGTTTTGGTGCTACCTGATTTCAACAAGACTTTTGAGTTGGAGAATGATGCAAGTGGAGCAGGACTTACCCCAAGCGAATTGCTACAATAGGCAATGTTTCATCATGGAAATCAGTTTCTGTCCATTTTTCATAGTGATCTGGACATGCATTTCATTGAAGTCTAACTCGACAAGGTTGTATGTGGACATCCAACCTGCTCCCAAGATGTTGTCATAACCTTGGAGCTGTAAAACCATGAAATCAGAGGAAAATAGTGCACCCTAAGAGGTGTAGGGGCACTGAAGAGCAATGAATTCAATCTAGAGAGTTCCTCCATTAAATACAGCCACTTTTCCTTTCTTTGTAGGGCTTAATTTGCAAGCAACGTTTCTAGCCATATTGGCAGTAAAGAAAGTAGCAATGCTGCCACTATCAATAAGAGCAGTAGTTGGAATTTGTCCCATCATTACTAACAGTAAAAGTGTATTTTGAGGATCTAATTCCCACTAGAGCATGCATAGAAATTTGCAGAGTTTGATCTCCCTTTATTTGAATATTCAGTGTCTTTCTTTAGCACATTCAGTAAAGTACACTAGCTCTGCATCTTCTAGAAAAGTTTCTTGCATAGATATTTACACACTTTGTTGGACCACATGTCTAACAGCCAATGCCTTGGTTTGTTGCCGTATCCCCATGGTTACCACACACCTCGCAGCTATCACTACCTCGAGCCTCTGCTGGTTTGTTGCCCACACCTCCGGAACGCACACTACACAGGACCACTGATCATCGCCGACCGATGACGAGTTACACGCATACTCCGAACCACCGAGCTCCAGCCCGAACAACATGCTTCTCACTTTTCCTATCGAAATCAGAGCACGGCTCATAAGGGTGGGGGCGTCCCCTACTATCAGGCTAGTTTTTTGGCAGAAAAGGGCCCATGGCCTCTTATAAGCTCATGTTGGCTCTCCGCTTGAGCCTAGTTGATGGGTCAAGATGCTCGTGCAGTGGGCTCATGAAGCATGTGGGTAAACGCTGGCTAGCAGGCCCGGATTGCGTAATAATTCTAGTTCAAATAATCTGAGGCGCATGTCGATCATACAAAGACAAGCAATCACACACACATCGAGATTCGTTATCGAGTTGGCGCCTCCCCATGTACTAAATCATCATAGTACAATCAACTACAAGCCCACTGAGGCCAGCATCTCTGATAACCCGCCACGGGCGTCTGGACCATCCCCTCGTGATCTCCTGTCTAGCCTACCAAAATGGCTACATCCCGGGGCATGACACAGGCGCCTCCCCATGTACTAAATCATCATAGTACAATCAACTACAAGCCCACTGAGGCCAGCATCTCTGATAACCCGCCACGGGCGTCTGGACCATCCCCTCGTGATCTCCTGTCTAGCCTACCAACTTATGTCCAGTTTATGTGGCTACCCCACGGTGCCTTTATATATTAGGCCCAGGCTACATGTGTTCAACTCGAACACCTAATCCGACACTAATTAGAATGGGATCATCACAATGTGCACAAGCACGCACACATGAGGGGAATAGATCATGGTATGTACTAACCCCATAGCTCACGCTTGTAATCTGGATATACAAAACCTTCAACTTGTTATTAATTGGTGTTTTGTCTATTTCGGTATTTAAAAAATTAAAAAGGTTCATGGCATCAGGACTCCTCTTCAAGTAACAATAACTAATAACACAGCCCAACAACAATTAACTATTACCTAATACTCCCTCAATTCAACATAAGCCATTTTCTCCATACCAGCTATTATGTCACAAAAAATAATTTGCAGAATAGACAGAAGGAAATAAAACATATACATACTCTTTTGTTTCCTTGTCGAAATGTATGACCTTCACCACAAACCACTCGTCTTTTTCATCATCCGATTTTACCCTAGCTGCAACCTGAAACGAGAGAGCACAAATGCCCGACATTCAATAACTACACAAATATGTGAAAGAACTAACGTGAACAATAAATGAAGGGCTAAGTTTTCTAACTCAAGCATAATCGTCCACTAAAATTACAAGCACTGAAAGTATAGGCTTAAGATTAATGCCTAGCGCTTAACACGCGCTTAATTGTGCTTAAGCTTCGCTCCGCTTTGGTCGGAAAAGGTCAAGGCGGAGGCAAAACACTCACTCGGCACCTAGCTCTTAAAAGAATCTTGAGTAGAAGTACTCATTAAAAGATTTTTGAGGGAGTAGTATTAACATGTGCGAGAAAAAACAGAATATGACTAAATAATTCATATAGGGATTTCTAACTGGTGACAACGAGACCCCCCCCCCCACCGTCCGAGACCCCACGTCGCTCTCAAGGGCGACTCGGGTGGCGAAACCCTAGCCACCACCCAAGCCCCCCTCCTCTCGCTGGTGCCGGAGGATGCCGTCAGGCGAAGCCGTCGCGGTGGACGGCGGTGGGTGCTCAGGCGATGGCGTTTGGCGCGCTGGAGCGCGCGGTGGTGCTAATATGGCGGTCGAGATGGCATGGAGCACGTGCGCGATGGTGCTGCTACGGCGGCAGTTGCGTCCAGATCTGGGCCGCATGGGCCCGCCCTGGCCCATGGCAACCACTCTGCCCCCACCCACCCTTCTCCCTCCTCCCACCCCCTCCAGACGCCTCCGATGGTTGCGGCTGGTTCGGTGAGCACGCGTGCGGCGACCCTGACGGTTGCTGCACTATTGTGCCTGGCGAATCCTAGCGGTGGAGGCTGCGTGCTGGCGAGGCGGCAGGGTGCGGGTTCCTGTTGTCGCCTGCTAGACGCGCTCCCAGCGGTGGCTGGCATGCTGACGCTACGTTGGCCAATGCCCACTCCTGCGACGTCCACGTTCCTAGGCTTCCCTCCTCCATGTGTGTCAGTCTTCTCTGACGTTCTTCGCCATGTCCGATTTGCCGCTGCATCAGAGGTCTTTGCTCATGGTCGGGGAGAAATCCACGTGCAGCGGCAGCCTGGCCTACGCTGTCAACGGCGACGCCCGAGGGTGCCGTCACCTCCTTGGAGGCGTTGGCATGACCCAGACCAGACCTCCTCCTTGAGCACCGGGAGAAATCCTAGGTCCGGTGATGAGGAACATTAGATGAGAAAAGAAAAGAAAAATCATATGTCAAATTTGTTTAGCTACTTCTAGATGCTTCCACTCTAGTGTAGTATTTCTTTTCTTTTCTACCCTACCTATTGTTTTCTAGAGTCCTCTAGTTGTGAGTAGCCATGAGTAGAATGGTGTATCTTAAGTAATGTTCTCTGGGATGTTCTAGCCATAACTAAGAGTATGTGAAGGCTTCTCAAAGACCTATAAACAAAGGTCCTCATCTTTAGTTTGTAACGAGACCATGTACCCCCACTATCTATAATAGAACTTGGTGTTCTTATCTAAGATCTTGGAGCAGATCTTGTGCTCTAGGAGTTCGGATTGAACTCCAGCTGCCATATTGGCCTACACTCGCCTCTAGAGCGATATCTAGCGCAGCACGTTGAAGTAGTTCCTTCAACTTTAGTGTTGTACACTTTGTAGCGACAAGGTGAAGTTGCTCCTTCACAACCCTGTGCTGCTTCAGGTGGTACCAGAGCCCCGTTGGTCCATACAAGTTCTTGTTGTTCTCTTTGAGAGCAAGCTGCGGCAAGCAATGGAGCAATTGGAGAAGAGGATAGATGTTGCAGAGCAACAAATCAAAGAGCTGCGTGAAAATCTTAATCGGAGATTTGACCAGCTGGTTGAGATGATAAGAAAGGGTGTCCACCCTGCTGCCAATGAAGGAGATTCATCTAGAGAAGAAGAAGACGTTCAAGAAAGAAGGAGAGGTAATCTTGGAGCAAGACCGCCACAACATGGTGCTCAACGTACTTCAAGATGGCCAATTTATGTTGAAGCTTTTGAAGGTGAAGAATAAGATGATACCGTTGAAGAACCTGATTTCTATGCATATCTAAAAGTACCCAACCCTACATATGCAAGGGATACATACAAGGTGAAAGCTGAGATCCTAACTTTCAATAGAAATATTGATATTGAAGGTGCCTCGATTGGTTATATGAAGTGAAGACTTTCTTTGAGGTGATGGAGGTTCCGAAAGACCGTACAATTCCTTCGGTCGCATACAAGCTGAAAGGAGGAGCAGGTGCATGGTAGCACCATGTTCAAGAAGAGCGCAGGCTGAGAGGAGAACCTCATGTGAGAACTTGGCGGCAAATGAAAAGCCTTCTAAAAGGGAGATTTTTATCCGCTGATTATGACCAGATCCTATTTATCCAATTCCAAAATTGTGCCCAAGGAAATAGGTCCGTTTCAGATTACACGGAGGAGTTTCTAAGGCTACAAGTGAGGTGCACCTTGCCGAAACTGAAGATCAACAAGTTGCAAGGTACACAAATGGTCTCGGTGATGCTATTCAAGATCGATTGATGATGCAAAAAATCTGGTCCATTGATCAAGCACAAGCTCTAGCATTAAAGGCCGAGAGGTTTGTGAGGACAAGAAAGACGACTAAGGCTCCATATCTTCCATATCATCATACCAAAGGCTCCTCTAGGGATCACATCAATAGAGTGGAAGAAAAGACCGCCCACCAAAGGCAAAATGATCCATCCAGAAGCAAACTAAAGGCAAGGCTAAGTCCAATGAAGGCCCAAAATGCTATAGATGTGGTGAATATGGGCACATATCCAACAGTTGCCCACTAAGGAAATTAGTTAACACAAATATCCATGATGGTGAAGACGATGAGGAAGAATACGAATCTGAAGATGTAGAGGGACAAGAGGTTTTTCAAGAAGGTGAAGAGGTGGTATGTGTGATTCTGTGTCGCCTATGTTCCATACCACAACCTGACGAACCTGACAACGCACAACGGAAGAAAATATTTGAGAGCAAATGCACGGTGAATGGCAAGGTATGCAAATTAGTGATTGATAGTTGCAACTGTGAGAATCTTATCTCCCAGAAGTTGGTGAACCATTTAAAACTTCAAACCCATGATCATCAAAATCCCTACACTGTTGGATGGATCAAGAAAGGAGTGAATATGAGGATTGTTAGGAAATATGCAACTTGTATTCCAATGAGGCCATAGGCCGATATATATACATGTACAGGTACGGAACATATGCAGGAAACCCCTTATACAACGGGAGAAATACAAAGGGGTACATGACTTATATTATAACTCTAACACACACCCCTCAAACTCATGGTGGATGAACAACACGGAGTTTGGAGAGATAAAAGCCATGTTACGCTCTAGTCTGGGCCTTCGTCAAGAAATCCGCCAACTGTAACTCGGAAGGCACATACTGAAGAGCAATAACCTGATCCTGCACACCCGCGCGCACATAGAAAGCATCAACACCAATATGCTTGGTGAGCTCATGCTTCACAGGATCGCGCGCAATGCTAATAGCACCTGTACTGTCAGATAAGAGCAGAGTCGGTGTAGTAACGAAAACACCGAAGTCCTGAAGTAACCATCGTAACCAAGTCACCTCTGCCGTCAAAAGAGCCATCGCTCGTAACTCAGCCTCTGCACTCGAACGGGAAACTGCCATCTGTTTCTTCGTCTTCCAGGCAATGAGAGAACCACCAAGAAAAACACAGTAAGCAGAAAGTGAACGGCGATCTGAAGGATCACTAGCCCACGTAGCATCCGAATAGGCCTGAAGCTGTAAAGAACTGGAACGAGGAAAGAATAGATGGTGAGAGATCGTGCCCCGAAGATATCGGAGAACACGAAGGAGATGACTATAGTGAACCGATGTGGGAGCGGAGACAAACTGACTCAAAATATGAACCGGATAAGAGATATCCGGACGAGTGACAGCTAGATAGACAAGGCTGCCAACAAGATGACGATATCGCGTCAGGTTAGGCAGGGGATCACCATCAGTAGCACGGAGGTGAACATTGAGCTCCATAGGAGTCTCAACAATGCGCTCGTCAGTAATAGCAGCACGAGCAAGAAGATCCTGGATATACTTTTCCTGGGATATAAAAAAGCCATCAGAGGTAGAAGAGACTTCAATCCCAAGAAAGTAACGAAGAGGTCCAAGATCAGACATAAGAAACTGGTCACTAAGACGGGCCTTTACAAAGGCAATATACTCGGGGTCATCGCCGGTGATGATCATGTCATCAACATAGAGAAGAAGAAGAGTCCGACCACGAGGAGAAAGATGAATAAACAACGCTGGATCATGAGCACTTGCTGAAAAACCAGCGGCAGTCACCACAGAGGCAAAGCGCTCAAACCAGGCGCGGGGGGCTTGCTTAAGGCCATAGAGAGAGCGACGAAGACGACATACCATGCCATCCGAAACAGAATAGCCAGGTGGTGGTTGCATATACACCTCCTCACGCAGCTCACCATTAAGAAAGGCATTCTTCACATCCAGTTGAGATATAGACCAGTGGCGTGCAGAGGCCACGGCAAGAAGTGTACGAATAGTGGTCATATGGGCGACAGGCGCAAAAGTCTCATCATAATCACGACCATGCTCCTGCTGAAAACCACGAGCCACAAGACGAGCTTTGTGACGCTCAAGAGAACCATCGGAGCGAGTCTTAACCTTGTATACCCACTTACAAGTGATAGGACGGACTCCAGGAGGAAGAGAAACAAGATCCCATGTACCAGTGCGTTCAAGAGCAGCAATCTCCTCTGCCATCGCAAATTGCCATTCAGGATGAACAATAGCCTGACGATAAGAAGTCGGCTCAAGAATAGCAGCACCAGCGGTGGGAAATCCAAAGCGATCAATAGGCGGACGAGGACGAGAACGCAAGGCATAAGTAGGCTGAGACGAGGAGGACGACACATCCCCAGAGGCATCCACAGGACGGGAACGAGGAGTGTAACACTGAGGAAAAGGTGGAACAATGGCAGGAGGGATCGCGAAGGTAGAATCGGAGGGTGGCGACGAAGAAGTCACCGGAGAGGAAGGTGAAGAATCCGATGACATGCTAGACGAGACCAGGGAAGATGGTGGCGGCAAATCGACTAGAGGTGGAGAAGCAGAGGGAGCGGAACGACTAGGCAAAGGCTCGATGGGGGTGATAGATGAGTCAGGAAAAGTGAGAAAAGAGATATCCTCCACTAAAAAAGTCGAAGAAGATGAGCGTGGGTAGAAGGGACGAGACTCATCAAAAGTCACATCTCGAGAGATACGCATCCGACGACCAATAGGATCCCAACAGCGATAGCCCTTATGCTCATCACTGTAACCTAAGAAGACACACTCAACAGACTGAGCGGTCAGTTTGGTGCGTTCGCGAGGGGCAAGAAGAACATAGCAAACACAACCAAACAAGCGAAGCATCGAATAATCGGGAGAACGATCAAAAAGACGCTCGAAAGGAACACCACCCTGTAGAGCAGTGGAAGGCTGGAGATTGATGAGATAGGTGGAGGTGAAGACGGCCTCAGCCCAAAAATGAGGCGGGAGAGAGGCAGCAATCATCAATGCACGAGCCGTCTCAAGAAGATGACGATGCTTGCGCTCAGCTACACCATTCTGAGCATGAGCACCAGGACAAGAGAATTGAGAGAGAGTCCCTTGCTCAGCAAGAACACCACGCAACATCTTAGAGATATACTCGCCAGCGGAGTCAGCATGAAACACACGAATGGGAGAAGAGAACTGAGTATGAACCATGGCAGCAAAACGCTTATAAATAGACAACACCTCACTACGAGAAGTCATGAAATAAAGCCATGTGTAACGAGAGAAATCATCTATGAAAATAATATAGTATTTATGACCACCTTTCGAATCGAAGGGAGCCGGACCCCATACATCAGAATGAACTAAATCGAAAGGACGTTTAGACACTGACTCACTATGTGAATACGGTAACTGAATCTGCTTGCCAAGACGACAACCCTGACACTCTAAAGCAACATCTCCTGAGACAGACCCCAGAAGACCACGACGAACTAAAGACGACAAACAAGAACCACACAGATGACCAAGGCGATGATGCCACTGCTGGAAAGAGCCAGTAGCGGAGGCAACTGAAGCGGAGGAACTGGCGATAGTGGTGGCAGCGGAAGGAACATGAAGCCAGTCCAACTCCCAAAGACCCTGAGAATCACGGCAGCGAGGGCCAGCTCCAACCAGAGTGTGCGTGCGACGATCCTGGATAGAACAAGAGTCAACGTCAAGGATGACGCGACAACCAGAATCAGTAAGTTGACCAGCAGAAAAGAGATTCATGGTAAGGCGAGGAACATGAGCAACATCTGGGACAGAATAAGGAGTGGTAAGATTGCCTCTACTAACGACAGAAAGAGGAGTACCATCAGCAGTGAGGACTTGAACAGGAGAATCAAGCGATCGAAGAGAGGACAAAGTGGAAGAATGAGAAGACATATGAAAAGAAGCTCCAGAGTCCAGAACCCATGGGGATGTACCTGACTGTGTAGAGGGTGGTTGCGCAGTGCGGGAAGCATCAGTCACAGAACCAGCAGTACCCGTCGAGGAAGAACCTGAAGCCGCGAGCAGACGCTTAAGTCTCAGAATATCCTGCTCAGTCAAAGTGATGGCGGAAGCTGTCGAGGTAGATGACGAAGGCTCTGAAGATGATGATCGGGCCTTGCGCAGATGTTTCCTCTTGGTGAAGCAAGTGGCGCAGAAGGAGTCCGAGCAGCAAGCACAAAAGGAACCTCTAGTAAACCAGCACCACGTAAGCGAGTCTCCTTAGCACGAATCTCAGAAAGTGCCTCCATGAGAGAAATACGGCCACGAGCAAACAACTGAGCACGCCGGGGCTCAAACTCCTTACGGAGCCGAGACAGGAACTCGTAGACACGATGAAACTCCAAATTAGCCTGGACGGCCTGGCAACAGGAGCAAGTACGACAACCAGCACTGCGGAGAGAATCAAGCTAGCGCTAGATAGCAGAACTTTGTGCATAGAAGTCATCAACTGTAGAGTCACCCTGCTGAAGAGCATGCTCCTGACGGACCACAGAGAGGTATAAGGCATCACCAGAGGGCTCATAGCGCTGACGAAGACGGGTCCACGTCTCAAAGACAGTAAGAAGACCCAGAAACTCAGAAGCAAACTGAGGCAGAACACTGGCAGTAAGAACAGCTGCAGCACGAGCATCATCATCAAGCCACTGGGTGTAAATAGACAGAGCACCATGATACACCTGAAGAGCCTCCTCATAAGTCACAACCTGTTCCTCGTAAGCACGGATAGCGGCCTCATCAGCAACCTTAGCGGCATCCTTAGCAGCCTGATTAGCATCCGCAGGAAGAACCGAAGGGATCGGCGGAGTGGGAGCCACAGGAGGAACTGGACATGGCGGACATCAGACCTCGCCAGAAAGAACACCCCAGAGACGGATGCCGCGCATGTGAATGCGCATGAAGCCAGTGAACTCGATGTAGTTAGAGCCATCGAAGATCACCGGACAGCGAGGGACAGCAACATAGTCTGATGCAGCAGACATTTTTTTTTGGAGACGGTTGACCAAGACGTTCCTGTGAGACGAACCGGATCAGCACGACCTGATTTGGAGGCGGCCAACAGCAGCGGTTAGCAGCAGGAACCCCAGAAGACCACGGCTAGGAAGGAGCCGGAGTCCAGCAGCAGCACGACCTGATTTGGAGGCGGCCAACAGCAGCGATGAGAAGCAAGAACCCTAGAAGACCACGGCTAGGAAGGAGCCGGAGTCCAGCAGCAGGGGCAGCACCGGCGGCTAGGAAGGAGCCGGAGGCCAGCAGCAGGAGCAGCACCGGCGGAGGATCTGGCGAGGGCCGGCGGCTGGTGATGAAGATTCGACAGACCGGGACGATGGAGGAACAGCAGGCAAGGACGTGCGGCTGGCAGAGGCGGACCACGAGAAGCTTCAGCGGCAGGCGTTGACGAGCGGGAGGACCACCTGTACCCAAGTGGCCGAGTGCAAGGAGCAGACCACGGGCGTCACGGGCGGCGACTGGAGCAGATCTCGCGAGCGCCAGGAGCAGAGCACGGCAACAACTGCGAGAGATTGGGAGGAGAGGAAGCAGCGGCAGCCGGCCAGGGAGGAAGCGGCGGCGCACGACGGATAGAGCACGAGTTGCGGCGTGCGAAAGAAAAACCTAGGGCTCTAATACCATGTTAGGAAATATGCAACTTGTATTCCAATGAGGCCATAGGCCGATATATATACATGTACAGGTACGGAACATATGCAGGAAACCCCTTATACAACGGGAGAAATACAAAGGGGTACATGACTTATATTATAACTCTAACAAGGATCACCAAACAATGCAACCTGTCACTTTCTTTGGGCAAGCATTATCGCTCAAATATGTTGTGTGACATAGTTGATATGGACGCCAGCCATGTTCTTCAAGGGCAAGGAAAATTCTTACTCTTTCATTTGGAACAAGAGAAAGATCATTATTCTACCAAATAAAACCGATGGTAATATCTCCAAGGAGGAGGGGAAAACTGTGTTAACTATCTCCCATACCTCTAATGAGTCCATGGAAGACTTGAAGGAGGCAGATTTGTGTGTTGCACTTGTTGTAAAAGGAGAAGAGCGCCTGATTGTTGAAATTCCAGCAAAGGTACGTGGTTTATTGGCAGAATTTCAGAACATACTTGGAGAGCCACAAGGCCTGCCACCGTTGAGGGAATTTAACATAGGATTGACTTAATCCTGTGAGAAAGTCTTCCTAATCTCCCACACTATCGAATGAGACGAAAAGAGCACGATATATTGAAGGAGAAAGTGGAGGAATTGCTGCAAAAGGGGCAAATTCGAGAAAGTATTAGACCATGTGTTGTACCAGCCCTGCTCACGCCAAAGAAAGATGGATCTAGGAGGATGTGTACGGACAGTAGAGCAATTAACAAGATCACTATAAGGTATTCTCTATTGATATGTTGGATCATCTTAGTGGAGCAAGAGTGTTCACAAAGCTAGATTTAAGAAGCGGATATCATCAAATCCGTATCAGACCCGGGGATGAATGGAAAACGGCCTTCAAGACAAAGGAAGGGTTGTTTGAATGGCTAGTCATGCCATTTGGACTCTCAAATGCACCAAGTACCTTTATGCACTTAATGAATCAAGTCCTTCAACCCTTCTTATCCCACTTTGTTGTGGTCTATTTCAATGACATCTTGATCTATAGCAAGGATGAGGATGAACACTTTGACCACATTCGGAAGGTGCTAGAAGTACTAAGGGAAAATGAGCTCTACGCCAACTTGAAGAAATGTGTTTTCCTGCAAACACAACTTCTTTTCCTAGGATTCATGATAACATGTGACGGTATTCGTGTTGATGATTCTAGGGTTGAAGCAATCAAAGAATGGACAACTCCGAAGACCATTTACGAGGTAAGAAGTTTTCATGGCCATGCAACTTTCTATAAGCGATTTGTAAAGAATTTCAGCACTATCATGACACCAATTACCGAGTGCCTCAAGAAAGGAAAGTTCCAATGGACATAAGCGGCTGAAGCTAGTTTCAATGAGATCAAGCAAAAGCTCTCACAAGCTCCTGTCTTGGTGCTACCTAATTTCAACAAGACTTTTGAGTTGGAATGTGATGCAAGTGGAGTAGGCATTGGAGCTGTTCTATCTCAAGAAATGAAGCTCGATGCTTTCTTTAGTGAGAAGCTAAGCGAAGCTAGATAGAAATGGAGTACTTATCAGCAAGAACTGTATGCCGTTTTCAGAGCTTTGAAAACTTGGGAAGTCTATTTGCTACCTAAAGAGTTTGTCGTTTACACTGACCATCAATCCTTGAAGCATTCTAGAAATCAAAAACATGTTAATCGCACGCTAGCAAGATGGGCAGCATATCTGGAGAGGTTTAACTATCTCATCATGCATAAATCTGGAACGACTAACCGAGTGCCCGATGCTTTGAGTCGTCGTGCATGCCTATTGACTTCTTTTGAGGCTGAACTTCCAGGCATGGATCAAATAAAGGAGTTGTATGAGGATGACAAAGACTTTGACCATGTTTGGGTAAAGCACACAAGAGGCCAGCCGTTAGGTGATGACTATTTGGTGCAAGATGGCTACCTCTTCAAAGATGACCGTTTGTGCATTCCAAGAAGTTCTCTACATGACAAACTGGTTAGAGAGCTCCATTCAAGTGATCTTAGTGGCCATGTTGGACGGGACAAGACTATCGCTAACCAGGAAGCTCGTTACTTTTGGCCGCAACTAAAGAGAGATGCTGGAAAGTTTGTTCAACGATGCCCCATATGTCAAACTTGCAAAGGCCAAGTTAATAACACAGGGTTATACATGTCTTTGCCTATTCCTGTTGCTCCATGGGAGGACATCTCTATGGACTTCGTCTTGGGCTTGCCAAAAACAAGATGAGGGAGTGATGATGTGTTTGTGGTCGTGGACAGATTCTCTAAGATGGCTCATTTCATCCCATGCCGCAAGACAACGGATGCTCATCATGTAGCAAACCTATTCTTTCGAGAAATGGTCTTCATGGAGTTCCAAGGTCCATCATCTCAAACCGTGATAGCAAGTTTCTTCCTGCATTTTGGCTCACTTTGTGGAAGCAATTCAACACTGAATTGAAATTTTCTAGCACTGCTCATCCACAAATAGATGTACAAATAGAAGTGGTAAGCAAGTTTTTGGGTAATCTTATCCGTTGCATTTGTGGGGAAAGAAAGAGGCAATGGGATTTGGCTTTATCTCTTGCAAAGTTCTCCTACAATAACTCCAAGCATAGATCCACGGGACGGAGTTCTTTCTCCATTGTCTACACTAAAGTTCCAACACATGTGGTGGACCTGGTGAAGCTACCATCAAGGGGAAACTCAAAATCAGCATTGTCCTTTGTTGATAATTACACTGAACTATTTGAAAAGATCCATGGTGTTTTGGAAGCACAAAATCAGAAATATAAACACCTTGCTGATTGCAAAAGGAGGCCCAAATCATTCCAAGTTGGTGATAAGGTGATGGTCTACCTTCGAAAAGAGAGGCTGCCTTTAGGTTTTAAAGGGAAGCTTAGGCAGCAAAAGTATGGGCCCTTCTCTATCATGAGGAAGATAAATGATAATGCTTATGTGATAGATCTTCCAAGCGACATGGGTACATCCAACACTTTCAATGTTGCGGACTTGACTCTCTACCATCCAGAGGAAGCGCTCTATGAAGATAGCTCGAGGGGGAGTTCCTAACAACCAGGGGAGAATGATGAGGAACATTAGATGAGAAAAGAAAAGAAAAATCAAATGTCATATTTGTTTAGCTAGTTCTAGATGCTTCCACTCTAGTGTAGTATTTCTTTTCTTTTCTACCATACCTACTATTTTCTAGAGTCCTCTAATTGTGAGTGGCCATGAGTCTTAAGTGTTGAACCGGTATGGGCCATGCCCATCTATCACTTAGAGCATCTCCAGCCACGGCCCCAACGGACACCCCACCCCCCCCCCCCCGAGGCCCCTTTTTCATCGCCGGCAGGCCAAAAAATCCCCAGTCGTGGCCCCAAGACGCCAATTTTCGCCGGTTGGCGCCTTTTTTGGGGCCGGCGAACCCAGGCCGAACCCAGGGCGCTGGGGGTCTCCTGGACGCGCCGGCTAAAGCGAAAAGGCAGGTGGGACCGAGGTGTCGGCGAGACGGACTACCACTTCCCACCACTTTCCCCTTCTTTTCCCTCTATCCTGTCGTTTCACCCCCGGTTCTTCTCTCCATTTCCCTTCCTTCGCCGCCATGCCGCCGAAGTACGCCGCCCCTCGCCAAGCCACCGGCCCCGCCGTCGCCAAGCCACGAAGGGCCCGTGCGCCGATGGCAAGACCGTCGGGGTTGACAAAGGCCGAGTGGAAGACCGACGTCGAGCGGAGGGAAGCGGTGACCACCGCTCGCCGCAACGGGCTCTTCATGAAGAAATCCCGGGATGCGGCGACGGTTGAGCAGGAAGTGTCGTCTCACCGCCCAATCTTCCTGAGGCGACAGCCCGCGGGCCCGTTCCCCCAAGGCGCCGGCCATCAAATCGCTCCGGGCGACCCGTACTTTCCTTCGCCGACCTTCCCTTCACCGGCATGGGGGTACGCGCCCTCGCCGGAGTACGTCGACGACAACGCCCTTGGCAGATTCAACCCCAACATTACCTTCTCGCGCACGCCCTCCGCCTTCTCCGCGGCCACCCCAACGCCCAGTACAGCTACGTGCCCTCGCCGACGTACTCCGGCTCATCCGTGACGGCTCGGCGTGGCCCTCTTCCTTTCGCGCCCGCGCTACAGTACGGCAACGCAAAGGCCGAGATGGAGGACATCATCAACACCGGCTCCACCGCAGCCGCCTTGTGCCCCAGGTTTGGTGCGCAGGCGGAGGACACCGGCGACATGGGCGATGCCGAGGTCGACCCCGAGGAGGAGGACGAGGAGGAGATTGAAGAGGAAGAGCCGGTGCTCACGCCGGCGAAGGGCAAAAGGAAAAAGAAGAAGACGAGATCGGCCAACGGCAAGCCAGGTGAGCCCCGCATCAAGTGGACGTCGGTGAAGGACGTGTGCCTCGCCGAAGCATGGAAGCTGGTCAGCATGGACCCGATCACCGGCGCGAACCAGAACACCGAGACGTACTGGAAGAGGATCAAGGCGGCTTTCGACGAGCGCAAGTTGGTCGACCTAGAGTTCACCGGCACGTACATGGACCACAGCACCAAGGCCATGTCCAACCATTGGGGGGGCATTCAAACGACGTGCAACAAATGGCACGGCATCCAGGAACAGGTCCATGCTCGCCCAAAGAGCGTAACGAGCGTCGAGCAGCAGGTATGTTCGCCTACTTCCTTTCGTCGAACACTTGGCCTGCGCCCTCCTTCGTCTCCAAACATTTCCTTTTGGGGGCGCAGATGGTGCGGATGTTCGAATTGTTTCGCCGGGACGCGGGCTTTGACTTCAAGTTCCTCCATGTGTTCACGTGGATCGAGTCCTGCGAGAAATGGGCCGAGGTTCGGCATCAGCTCGCCAACAAGGACGGCTCGCGCAGCCCGGACGCGCCTGTTCCTGGGGTTTCTGCGGCCAGACGGAACAAGAAGGCGAAGAAGGCCAGGAACGACACGCCGATGGCCGAGCGTCTACAGGCGTCGATCGAGCAGTGCATCGCCGATGCAAAGACCCACTCTACACTGAGGGAGGAGAAGACGGAGGCGGGGTGGTCAGCGCTCTTGACGAAGCAGGACGCAAAGCTTGACCTCCTCAGGACCAACGTCATCGCGAAGAAGCGCAATACCGACCTGGCGTTCCTCATGGGAGGAGTCACGGCAGACATGGACCCGCTGGTCAAGGCGTGGTACCTGGCGGAGCGCGACCTCATCCTCAACCTCATGCCGGCGCACTCCACACCGCCGCCGAGCCCACCGCCCGCGTCTCCGACGTTGAACGTGCGCGCTACGCCGACCTCGCCCACGCCAACAGCTCCAACAGACGACGAGGAGCTGGCCGTTTGAGGAGTTCTATGCTCGCGTTCCCCCCGCATTTTTTTGTACGCCGGACTATTGCTGTGATCGTTGAACCTGATCGTCGGATGGCATGATGACGCCGAACTGTGGCATGATTGCCGAACCCGCGTCATTTTTTGGGCAGCGGGAAAAGCAATGTTTAAAATTTGCATACGCCGTTGCCCCCCGGGGCGCGTCTAGGAAGCCGAGCCCCCCTAGGCTGATTTTAGCATCGGCTCGCCCCCAGGCGGCGCTATTTCGGGTCCCTAGGGGGCCAACGGCTGGAGATGCTCTTAAGCCCATGTAAGGCCCAGCCCATGTCACTTGACCTAGAAGAAGAGGGGCACTCCCAGTTCCCTGTGAGACAGCCGCCACACACGGGTACACATCACGACTCAACATGGTATCAGACCTAGGTGGCGACGACAGGGCTTGACGGGAGTGCGGCGGCACCGGCGGACCTAGGAGCAGGAGGGGGCCTCACCTCGGCGAGGGCTCCTCCCCCTCTTCCCCTTACCCCCTTCTTTCTCCCTCTCGTGGTTGTGCGGTGGCTGCCCTCTCGCATCTGCAGGGGAGCTGCGCCTGCGGCTGCGTGCGAGCGAGGCAGACAAGGAGGCTACGCGAGCTGCGTGGGTCTACATGCGGGAGAGGCCCTAGAGGGGACTGGAAGGGGCGGTTGCCTGGCAAGGACGAGTAGCTGGAGGCGTGCTGCTGGAACTGCTGCTGTGTGCAGAGGCTAAGTGAGAGGGGGCGGCTGCTGGCAAGGAAGAGGAGCAGCTGGAGGTGTGCGGCTGGAATTGCTGCTGTGTGCAGCGGCTAAGTCAGGGGAGAGAAGTGTGCTGTACTGTGGGAACTGCTGCTTGTTGTTGCTGCTGTTTGCAGAGGAGAAGAAGGTGGGAACTGCTGCTTGTTGTTGCTGCTGTTTGCAGAGGAGAAGAAGGTGGGAACTGCTGCTTGTTGTTGCTGCTGTTTGCAGAGGAGAAGGCTGTGATTGGGCTGCCCTGTGCTGCTGCTACTTTGTGTTGCTGCTGCTGCTACGTTGTGTTGCTGCAGCTGATCCTCCCAGGCAAAGATGGCTGAACCAAATGCTCCAGATGAGGCTTTCGAGAAGCTCGCTAAGATCCTCGCAGAGTCCAATTCTGGGGCCATCGTTCCTCGACAGGAAGTGGCTCAGAAGCTCGAAATGTCCCTCCTGGAATGAAGCTGGAGGGGGCCACAAATTATTTGAGCTGGTCCAGGAGGGCATTGCTGGCTGTGGAACAAAAGGAACTCGATGGGTACTTGTTTGGTGTGGTTGATGAACCAGGAGACAAGACTACCGTGGAGGGAAAGAGGTGGAAGGTGATAAACTCTGTGCTTGTTGACTGGTTGTTGAACTCAGTGGTGCCCTCCATTGGACGCTCTGTGGAGGGACTATCCACGTCCGCCGAGATATGGAAGTCTCTATCCACCCAATACTCAGGCAAGGGTAATTTTATGCTAATTGCTCAGATTGAGGGGAAGATCAGTCGGCTGCGCCAAGGTGACGACATGTTAGTGATGGCATATGTGGTAGAGCTGCAGGCTTTGTGGGCGGAGCAGGATAACTGTGATCCTCTGGAACTCTATGATGCGGCTTGCATCGAGTCAGGGCGCAAGTGGATTGCACGCAGACATGTGCTGAAGCTGTTGGAAGGGCTTAGAGGTTGCTTTCACAGCAGAGGGGCATCCCTCTTGCACCAACCTGTCCTGCCAACTATTGAGGAGACTATTGCAGCAATGTCTCAAGAGAAGGTGAGGCTATCTCTTGAGCATGCAGACGTGAAGACCGTGCCGGCTTCGACATTTGCAGTCACTGAGCGCATGGAGTGGAGAGATCCCAACAAATGTCATATCTGTGGGGAGGCAGGCCACTGGAAGTGGGAGTGTTCCACTCGTGGCAGAGGTAGGGGACACAGCAGAGGGGGAACTGGCAGAGGCAGAAGAGCTAGAGGCAGAGGTGGATACTCAAGGCACTCATGGGGTCAAAGGGCTCACATAGCTGTTGCAGGAGACACTAGGACGTCAAATTGCAAAGATATAGATGATGCTGACTATGGAGACTTTGCTCACTGGGCCTCCGCTGATGAAGGTAATCCGGAAAGGGCATCTCTTGCCACTAATGAGAGTGCTCCATAGTGGGTTCTTGACTCTGGAGCATCTAAGCATGTTGCCAATAAATCCTGCATGTTTGAGTCTTACAATAAGCATCCTTCTTCTCACACGGGCACAATACAAACTGCTGATGACACAAAACAACCTGTTATAGGGGTTGGAACAGTCAAGTGCACTTCAACCATCTCCCTGTCCTCAGTTTTACATGTGCCAGCTTTTCCTGTCAATTTGATCTCTTTCAGTGCTCTAATTGATCAAATTGATTGTCATGTGATCCTTGACAAATTCGGTTACGTGATTCAGGAGCGACAGACAAGCCATACGGTTGGGACTGGCACCAGGCGTAGGGGCTCTGGTACATGGACCAGGAGGTGCAGCCGGACTTGGTGTGTGTTGTAACCATGGAGGATAAGGAGAAGGCGGCGATGATTCATCACTGTAGGATGGGACATGTATCTTTTGATAAGATGACTAGGATCTTTCCGGATGTTATGTGTGAGATAGGCAAGGGCAAGTTGACATGTGATGCTTGCGAATATGCCAAACACACAAGAACCTCATATGTGAGTAAGGGGCTTAGAAGCATAACTCCTTTTGTGCTGATTCATTCAGATGTATGGACTTGCCCAGTTGTGTCAATGAATGGAATGAAGTACTTTGTTACATTCATCGATTGTTATTCTCGTATGACCTGGATTTATTTGATGCGTCACAAAGATGAGGTTTTAGTTGTTTTCAGAATTTATATGCCTTGGTAAAGAACCAGTTTCAGGTGCAGGTGCAGGTGATCCGGACTGACAATGGGACAGAGTATGTGAACAACACATTTGTGTCCTTCTTGTCTGATCAAGGTATTCTTCATCAAACTTCATGCCCGGACACCCCTCCTCAAAATGGAGTGGCAGAAAGGAAGAATCGGCATATTCTTGAGGTTGCTCGGTCATTGATGTTTACGATGAATGTGCCCAAGTTTTTGTGGAGTGAAGCAGTTATGACAGCCACATACTTGATCAACCGGACACCATCAAGAATAATAGGCATGAAAACTCCGTGTCAGCTAGTGTATGGAGAAACTAAGTTTGTTGTTCCCCCAAAGTTGTTTGGCAGTACTTGTTTTGTTCGAGGTCACCATCCTTCTGTTGGGAAACTTGATGCGCGAGCAGTGAAGTGTATCTTTCTTGGCTATTCTTCTAGTCAACAGGGGTATAAATGTTGGTGTCCCTCTAAGAAACGCAGGTTTATCAGTATGGGCCATTATATGGCAAACCAACAGATCTAAGTGTGTTGTTTCAAGAGCTTGACCATTTACACTCTATGCAGGATGGTCAAGACGGGGAGAAGGTTGTATCTCACACTCGAGAGGATTCTGTGGACACTAACCCCGATGATGATGTGCAGGTTCAAGTCCAGCCAATTGTGGGTACAATTCTAGCTGATACTCTCACTGATGGTGATGTGCAGGTTCAGGTCCAACCAACAGTGGGTTCCCTTCAGATTGGTAATCTCCACCTCCCTGTTCGAGATCGGTGGCAAGAAATTCCCCTAGTATACTCTCGACGACAGCCACAAGTGCCACAAGTGCATAGCTCATCTGACACACATCTAGTATATTCTCGACAGCAGCCACATGTTCAGGAGGAGCAACAAGTGCAGGGGGAGCAGCAAGGCAGTGATGCAAGCTCATCTGACACTGTGGAATTGCCTATTGTGTTGCGAAAGGGTACACGTCAAGCGGCACAAAAGCCTTTACCACCAGAGGTTTTTGATGATCATGACATTGGAAATTATGTGTCTTATGAGGCTTTGCCGCCTTCCTATAGAGTGTTTGTTGCCTCTCTTCAAAATGTATCAATCCCAAAGGATTGGAAAGCTGCAAAGCAAGATCCAAAGTGGCGGGAAGCGATGATAGAGGAATTGGACGCACTAAGGAAACACAAGACATGGGTGCTAACCACATTGCCAGCAGAAAAGAAAGCAGTGAGCTGCAAGTGGGTATACATCGTGAAGCAGAATCCCGAAGGGAAGGTGGAACGGTATAAGGCCAGATTGGTCGCCAGAGGATATAGTCAAACTTATGGAATTGACTATGATGAGACGTTTGCTCCGATGGCAAAGATGAACACATTAAGGATATTGGTCTCTTGTGCTGTGAACTTTGGGTGGAAGTTGCATCAATCAGATGTCAAGAATGCCTTCTTGCATGGTGAGTTACAGGAAGAAGTGTATATGGAGATACCGCCAGGTTTTGGTACTTCAGAGACCATGGGGAAGGTATGCAGGCTGAAGAAATCCTTGTATGGACTGAAGCAATCACCGAGGGCATGGTTTGATAGATTCAGACGTGATGTGCGTGGTATGGGGTATGGTGTTCTACAGACACTCACCCTAGGATCGAAAGATCACCATTCTTGCAGTTTATGTGGATGACATTATCATCACTGGAGATGATGAGATGAGGAGGAGGAAATAAAGAGATTGAAGGGGTGTTTGAGCAATGAGTTTGAGGTGAAGGATTTGGGCAACCTAAAATACTTCCTTGGCATTGAAGTGGCCCGGACAGAGAAGGGAATATCTTTGTGCCAACGGAAATACACCTTGGATCTCTTGAGTGACATGGGCATGATGGGATGTCCTGCAGCCCCTACACCAATTGAACAAAACCATCAAGTGACAGCACAATCAGGAGAGCTTGTGAATAAGGAAGATTATCAGAAACTGGTTGGGAGGCTATTGTACTTGCGTCATACCAAGCCTGATATTACGTATGTTGTGGGTGTGGTGAGCAGATACATGCATGAACCAAGGAGTTGGCATCTTGATATTATGCACAGAATTCTGAGATATTTGAAGGGCAGTCCAGGTAAAGGGTTGTGGTTTGCAAAGAGTGGACATCTTGAGGTGGATGGCTATAGTGACTCTGATTAGACCAACTGTCAAGACGATAGAAGATCAACTTCTGGCTATTGTGTGTTTGTGGGAGGAAATTTGGTGTCATGGAGAAGCAAGAAACAAATTGTTGTGTCTAGATCGACGGCGAAGCTGAGTATAGGGCATTATCTCAAGGGTTGTGTGAGATGCTCTGTGTGAAGTACATACCAAGCGAGCTAAAACTTCTGAGAAAGGGGCCCTTGAAGGTGTGGTGTGACAATCAGTCAGCTATAGCCATTGCTAATAACCCAGTTCAACATGATCGGACAAAGCATGTGGAGATTGATCGCTTCTTCATTAAGGAGAAACTTGATGCTGGGACCATTAGCCTTACTCATGTTAGCTCTGGGCAGCAGTTTGCAGATTGTTTTACAAAGGGACTGGGAACAAAGGACTGCAACTTGGCGTGTGACAAGATGGGAATGATAGATATCTACCACCCATCTTGAGGGGGAGTGTTGAACCGGTATGGGCCATGCCCATCTATCACTTAAGCCCATGTAAGGCCCAGCCCATGTCACTTGACCTAGAAGAAGAGGGGCACTCCCAGTTCCCTGTGAGCCAGACGCCACACACAGGTACACATCACGACTCAACATTAAGTAATGTTCTCTGGAATGTTCTAGCCATAAGTAAGAGTATGTGAAGGCTTCCCAAAGCCCTATAAATAGAGGTCCTTACATCTAGTTTGTAACCAGACCATGTACCCCCACTATCTATAATAGAACTTGGTGTTCTTATCTAAGATCGATCTTGGAGCAGATTTTGTGCTCTAGGAGTTATGGACTGAACTCCTGCTGCCATATTGGCCTACACTCGCCTCTAGAGCGACATCTAGCTCAGCACGTTGAAGTAGTTCCTTCAACTCTAGTGATGTATTGTAGCAGCAAGGTGGAGTTGCTCCTCCACAACCTTGTGCTGCTTCATCTGGCCTCCCGGACCGGGCAACGGCGGCGTCTCAATGCTGTTACCCTCTTGAAGGCGCTGCCTTGGTTGCATGTGGAGTCCTTGATGCGGCAGATGGTGGCTGGTGATGCATCACTCTAGCGTAGACTGCTACACAGGGAGCAAGTCGCAACGCATGCCGGCATCGCCGCTCCCCCAACAAATGCTACACCAGTTCATGTCGGGCCCTACCTTTCACCGCCGCCCTCTAGGCACATGGGTGCAAGATACACCAACAACTTAAAACTGTTTTCCCCAAAAAATCCTCTTAAAACTGATTTTCTAAAACTTGTTCCAAATGCTAGTTATCCAAACAACCACCAATATAGAATCAAATGTAATCGTATGCGCAAATATGATTGTTGTTATAATTGTCAATTCAGTTAAATTAGTTGTCGATTCCAAACTCCAAAAGCAGAAAACATGCACGACTTCATCGGGGAAAGGAGGCCTTTAAGAATTTCAAATAAAATATTTTTTACATAATCGAAAATATAAAATCTTTGCAAGTCAAGTGTTATAATAACAAAGAAATAAAATGGAAGATTAATAATTTAAAAATGAAAAAGCAATAGCTGTGTGTGAGTAGATTAGTACAATAGCTGGGTCTCCCATTTTCAGCAACGACAAATCTCCTAAAAGCATTCGTAAATATTAAAATAAGGGAGAAAATATGCAAAAGAATGTAAGAACAAATCCAAATTCAAGAACCGGACTGTCATGCTGGACATTTTGGATGTTAACACTATTGAAAAATTGGCACCTTCAAACAAGTGCAAGCAATCCCATGAAACTATATAAGAATACTGTAAGGTTCATATCCTCTCTAACATGGAAAGAAAAAGCTTTGCCATCGAAGTACCATGTACCCACAAGTACATGAAATACAAAAACTAACTGATATTTCGAAAGTCAGCTGGAAACGAAACCTGCTCTCCTTTAAGGTTTGCAGCTTGGTCAAGTTGGCTCCTCATAGATGCAGAGGAAAATCGTGTTGTATCAGTATCAGACTTCATCCTCTTCTTTTTCTGTTCACTGATTTCTGCGATGTAGAAAGCGTCTATGGTATTTTGTGTTTCACATTTGAAACCTCTGAACTTAACTAGCAAAGTCTTAATTCTAGTGCTTACCTATCTTTTTTCTTGGTGCAGCTGAAACCCCAGATTGCAACAAACCATCTAATAGTCCAAGCAAAGCAGATGAAGCACTGCAGTATGAAGGATTATGAGTTAATTGATCGCCGCTGAATGATGTAGTTTTCAAATAATAAGGTATACACGTAGCAGTGAGCAGGCATGGAAATGTGGAGAAAATGAAGATCCAACTTGTGATCCATGTCATACCCCTACAAAATTCAACCAAAGTAGTCATTGACTGGACTGGAAAGTTTAGTATAGGACCCTCATAATGATGGAGAAAAGACATGCACACCCTTTCCATCCACCCCATCCCTACTCCAAATCGCCACTGTGTTTAACCAGACTTGCCACAATAAACACAGACATGTGTTCTGCTCACAGACATTATCAGCATCCAAGCAAACTAGTTATTGATTGCACTGGACAAATTAAGGCCTTCAATGATGACGACCTGGAGAAAGACATGGACACCCCTCCATCCACCCCCATCCCTGCTCCTAGTTGCCAATATGTTAACCGGCTTTGCCACCATAAAGGGGCATACATGTCCTGCTCAATGACATCATCTGCACACGTGTTCTGCTCCAGGAAATCATGCTTGCATCTTAGATTTGGATATAGATTGATCATCGGATCTGCTGGGGAATGCCATCGAGCACAGCCTCGCCATCGGTGAGCATGGACATGTCCAGGCGCATGATGGAGTAGGAGCTAGCTTTTGCCTCCTCTTCTACATAGACAACGATTTGATTCATATTTTCTTCCTTAATCTGCGGTGGCAGTTCAAGGGGAGCCTTGGCGCAACGGTAAAGCTGTTGCCTTGTGACAATGAGGTCACGGGTTTGAGTCCTGAAAACAGCCTCTTGCAGAAATGTAGGGAAAGGCTGCATACAATAGACCCAAAGTGGTCTCCCCGGCCCCTGCACAAGCGGGAGCTACGTGCATTGGGCTTCCATTTTTTTCCCGGGGGGGGGGGGGGGGGGGGGGATTGGGATGCATAGGACCTGTTCAGTTAGAGAAATTTTACAATTTGGTAAATTGATTAATAGTCACACTGCCAGCAACATAGTTGCAACGCCATGTTCAGAATCGCTTCAGGGGGTAGGTAATTGAAGGATTTGGTAGCCCATCGATCAGAAGAGAAGAACGAATTGCGTCTGGAGGAGACCTAAACCTAGGCTTTGATAACATGTTATGGAAGCAACTTGATTGTATTGCAAGGCAACAAGATTGGGAGTATAAGGAAAGACACATAGCCTAATAAGGACTCCTAGACCAATACTAATACTTCCTAAAAAATAAAAGGGTTTGGCTATATTGTGCAGAACTTGATAAAACAAAAGAGTCTAGTGATTCAAATTTCGCATACCTAACACCCTGATGAAGCACTCCCCACAGAAGCCGACTTAGTTAATGCATATTTTAACATAGGTGGTTTCAACGACATTGCATAAGTCAATTGAACAACATGTCCTCACAATATTGCAGACAAGTAACTCACACTTTATAGTTGGGAAGTACTTCAATAGATAATCTAGTACTACAGTCATCCAAACTAACCCACATATTTTTGGAACCTTAATTTAACATGGAGATCCTCAACTGACTTTTTTTGCACGAAGAAAATATCTCATTGACTAGAAGTTTCAAATGTTACCTGACTTCACTCTCAGAGAGTTCTCTTGCTTGTACATAAAAACCACGAAGCCTCGCCATCATGGCATCAACTGATTTATCCACCATCTCTGGGGCTAGAAAACAAAGTGAAACAATGTTAAGATTACAATACTCACAGCTTCAATCGAAAATAATGATAACAATATAAAAGATGATGGCGTAACTAGTGGTACATATACTAGCCATTTAACCAGTTGACTCTCTATAACAACAACAACAACAACAACGCCTTTAGTCCCAGACAAGTTGGGTTAGGCTAGAGCTGAAAACCATAAGATCTCTAAACCAACTCGAGCACAATGCTAAAAAAGTCCAACCAGATACAAAAGATTCTTAGAAGTGTTATCTGTCTGATGGCAAAACATATACTTTAATCATTATAGCGTCGTAGAGCCTTTGTACTTCCCGCATGTTTGATGCACCTTTACATGTATATATATAATGGCCAGCCCCATGGGAATACGAGTCACAGATTTCCTAACATGATTTAGAGCCCCAAGTTTAGGGTTTAAATTTTATTTTCTACCAGAACTCATCCTTGGCTTTTCGATCAAAGTTCTCGGTCTTGTTCTCCTCTCCTCTCTTGATCGAAGTTCTCGGTCTCCTCTCCAAATTAATCTCTTGGTCGGTTTGTCGCTTCCCACTGCCTTGACCTGATTTACTGCTACTCCAATCTCGCAACTCGCTTCGTTCCACCATGCACAAAGCCCCCTTAAGTTGCCGCTCTAGCCGCTCCCCCATGCCGCTTTGCCTCAAGTCGCACTGGACCACCTCAAATCTGGCTTCTCCAGGACAGACATTTCATTGTTGTCGGCTTTCTGCTGACCAGCCGCTGCTCCTCATATGTTGTTGCCCTTTGCTAGCCTTCTTGTGACTGCTCTTTCCCATCACCCGCTCGCTTGTGGCCACTGTCGTTTCACTGGTCGCCGCCGCCGATTTGAAGGCTATTTGCTACCCGTCGGCCACCCCTGCAGCTCCTAGTTGACAGCCTTTCTATAGCAGAGAGAGGAGAGGAACTAGTTGTTGGACAAGTGCCCAATTTTTTATTGTCTACCCCATGGGACTGAAGTTAATCATAAATCTCCCGTCTAATTGTATAGAATAGGGCTTATTCATATTGAAATGCCTTGAGCAAGGATTAATCGCGCGGCTAAGTTATATATTGCCTGATATTTGTAACATTAATTCGTGTACCCTGTCTAACCGTTCGCCTATAATATGGCAACCACGTACTATAACCTATCAACTATCAATGACGGGAAAAAACCTAACACAAAAACAACATGAGATCTTGTAATACAAACCCTACAGTGAAGACGAATCACTAAACGGATTAATGGTTTATGTAATAAATCATTTTAACTTTTCAAAGTTGGCGACAAAGTATTATCACAAGTTCATGAGGCACTAGGAGTCTAGGACCCCTTACTTCGCCCCTCAAGAACTTGGACATACCATGCTTGCCTTTGATCAACTCAAAGTAGCGATGGCTAGTTCCCCCGTTTTCGCCCTCTCGCACTTCTAGTAGCAGTTCGTTGTGGAAATAAATGCACGACACTGGCGTTGGCGTGGCCTTTATCCAAAAGCATCATCGATTGCTTTCCTAGCAAGGCGTTGAGCACATCGCATCAACACCTGTAAATTTACAAGGAGTTCCTCCTTGCCATCGAGAAGTGGCGGCCCTATCTTCAGCGAGCTGAGTTCATAATTTCCACTGACCACCACAGCCTCAACTATTTGGAGGAACAAACTCTCCTTTCTGATCTTTAGGACATGGCCATGACACGCTCATGGGATTCCAGTTTAAAATCATTTACCACAAGTGAACCACCTTTTCTGTCTACAACCATTTCTGAATGTCGTCCTTTGTGTCTTCAAGAGGTATTGAATTCATATGCTATTGCCCCAGCCACCCACCTCGCAATTGTCACTCCTGAAGACTGTAAGATCTATCAGCACAACCAGTTATGGATTGGGGAGAATTTAGCACCCCAAATCAAATTGATCCACTATTTTCATTCCAACGCGGTTGGAGGTCACTCAAGCATGTTGCCACCTATAAGGGCTTGAAGAACTTTTTTCATTTGGTCCAACATGAAGTGGCAAGTGGAAAGCCTTGTTCTGCAATGTGCAATATGCCAACACGCCAAGCACAACAACTCACAAGTCGGTTGGCCTTCTTTAGCCACTTCCCATACCCAAAGTTGTGTGGCAAGACATCCGCATGGACTTTGTCAAGGGGCTCCATTGTCTGAAGGCTACAACGTCATTCTCGCCAAGGTCGATAGCTACTCAAAGTACGCTCATTTTGTTTCACTCTGCCATCCATTCGTTTCTACCAAAGTTTCAGTAGTGTACTTAGACAATGTTATCAATCTACACGGAATGTGCCAATCAATCGTTACCGATCATGACAAGGTGTACACCAGCCACGTCTAGAAAGATCTCTATGACGCTTTGGACACAAAGCTTAACTACACGACGGCATACCACCCGCAAACCGACAGACTAGCCTAGGATAAACCAGTGCCTCGAAATGTCTCTCCGCTGACTTGCCAAAAGAATGGCGCATGGTTCCCTCCTGGTGAGTTTTGGTACAACTCATCTTCTCCCACCACTCTCGGTTGATCCCCTTCTGTGCCCAACTCATTTTGTTTCGCACCACCATCCATGTACTGCTACCAAAGTTTCGGTAGTGTTCTTAGATAATGTTGTCAATCTACACGAAATGCGCCAAATCGTTACCGATCATGACAAGGTGTTTACCAGTCGCGTCTGGGAAGATCTCTATGACACTCTGGACATAAAGCTTCTCTACTCAACGGCACACCACCCGCAAACCGATGGACCAACCGAGGGTGAACTAGTGGCTCGAAATGTCATTCTGTTGCGTGGTGCATGACTTGCCAAAAGAATGGCGCACTTGGCTCCCTCCTCCTAAGTTCTGATACAATTCAACTTTTTAATGGTTCTCGGTTGATCCCCTTTTGGGCCCTTTATGGCGACAATCCTAATTTTGGAGCTATGCCCCCCTCCCTTTTGGCATCTGGTGTTGCATCTTTAGAAGGAACACTGCAACAAAGAGCAGTGCACACACCCTCCTACGTCAACACTTGACTGCAATGCAAAATCACATGAAGTTGCACCCTGATTGCAATCACATAGATAAGGAGTGTCATGCAGGCGACCAGTACTTCCTATATCCTCGCAACCTTCAAGGAGAAGAATGCAAACAGCATCGACCTTGCAACCTTCAAGAAGGCGAAGATCGCTTTGGCAAGCTAAAGTTCACAATGCCTAAGCTCTTTGGAGGCATCGACCATGAAGACCTCTTGGGCCCTCAAGGTGGACATGATCTTCCGAGTCCACAACTTTAACAAGCCAAAGAAGATTGCCATAGCCTCCCTCAAGTTCGACGAGTCTGCACTACTATGGTGGGAAAAGGTTCAAGACCTTTGCCGCGGACAAGGAGAAACCCCCATGGACACTTGGACTGCAATGAAGCAAGTCATGAGAGCGAGATTCATGCCCACACACTATAATCGCATCGACTTCAAGAAGCTCCAAGTTCTCAAGCAAGGGACCAAGATCGTCGAAGAGTACTACAAGGAAATGGAGATTGCAATGATCCAAGCTAATGTCAAGGAATCCGGTAAGCAAATGATGGCGCGTTTCGTCAATGGACTTAACTATTCCATCAAGAGAATTGTGGATTTTCAACCCTACAACAACTTGCTTGAATTGGTTCACCAGGCAATGAAGGCGAAGCGATAAGTCCACGATGACATCAAGTACTCCAAGCACTACTCCTGGCCTTCAATGAACTTTACCACCAACTCTCAAGCTACCTCAAGTGTGGTACCATACTTACGGGCTACACCCTCTAGTGGTGGTCCTTCAAGCTCCAAGGCACTGGTGACTACATTAAGTCATCTACGTCCAAGCTCCTCCAAGCCTAAAGCTTCACCATGTGCAAATGACTCGAGGGACTCAACCGATAAAACAAGCAAGATTGAGTACTTCACATGCAAGGGCCATGGCCACAAGTCATTTGAGTGCCCCTCCAAATGTACTATGGTGATCGATGAAGATGGAGAGTATGAATCTATGAGTGAAGGAGAAATGGAATCTTTGCAACACGTTGCTCGCCATCAAGACGTAAACCAAGAAGATGTTCAAGTCCTTTGTGACAATGATGTGAGCCCCGCTCTAATGCCAACCAATGATGCCGCCTCACATGCTCTTATTGTCTCTTCACATGCTCTTGTTGTCTCTTCAGGATCTCGACTGTTCAACAACAAGATAATGCCGATCAACGAAGCGAGCTCCACTTCACATGCTCTTCTTGTCACTTCAGGATCTTGACTGTTCAATAAGAAGATAATGCCGACCAACGATGCCTACTTTTTGACAAAAGAGTCAGAATCAATGGAAGATCAATCAAAATGATCATTGATGATCGTAGTTGTCACAACTTAGCTAGTGAAGAACTTTGCTCCAAGTTGCACCTCAAGTACAGGTGCCATCCTCGATCCTACAAATTGCCATGGCTTAGTGACATCGGCACCATCAAGGTCAAGCACACGGTTGAAGTATCTTTCAAGATCGGCCCCATCAAGGTCAAGCACATTGTTGAAGTATCTTTCAAGATCGGCGTCTATGACCGTTTCTCACCTTCTCTTGGGACTCCATGGCAATTTGATTGTGCGGTCATCCACAATGGACGCACCAATCACCATAGCTACAAGTGGAAGAGAAAGGAATATGTGGTATGCCATATGTCTCAAACCAATTCATCACCGAGAAGACACAAGCATAGCCAAGACCTTTGGATGATCATGGTGAATCTAGTAAGAGATCAAAAAGAGTGAGCGCACAAGCCAAAAAGGAGAGTATCCATGATGAGTGCCAGCAAGGACATTGTCTTCTTAGCCACAAAATATGATTTGAGGGAAGTGCGTGAGAACCCGTCTAAGCTTCACTTTGTGCTCTTCTACAAAGATGAAGTCATTTTGACTAATACCTCACAAGCTCTTCCTAGCTCCATGTCGCATGTTTAGGAGGAATTTGAGGATGTTTTCCCATCGGGCACACCACAAGGATTTCCGACACTATGCGGCATCGAGCACCGGATTGACTTAATACCAAGTCAACCTCAAAGAGACCAAGGAAATACAACGTCAAGTACAAGAACTACTTGACAATAGGAATGTTCGCGAAAGCTTGAGACCTTGTGGCATTCCCGATATAATGATGCCAAAGAAAGGTGGAACTTGGCGTGTGACGATTGTTGTGCTATTGGTAACATCAGCGTTCGCTATAGACACTCCATACCTTGCTTAGATCATATACTAGATTAACTTAGTGGTGCCACTATATTTTCCAAAGTTGATTTGGAAAGTGGTTACCACCAAATACATTATGCAAGTGGGAGATGAATGGAAAACTGCTTTTAAAACCAAATTTGGGCTTTATGAATAACTTGTTGTGCCATTTGAATTGTCTAATGCACCTAATACTTTTATGCATTTGACTCGACGAGTGCGAAGGGTAAGGAAGCAAGCCGGGCCTAGGAGGATTCGATTAGGTAGCTGGAACGTAGGGTCTCTGAGAGGTAAGCTTCGGGAGGTAGTTGATACAGCGGTGAGGAGAGGCGTTGATATCCTTTGCGTCCAAGAGACCAAATGGAGGGGACAGAAGGAGAAGGAGGTGGAGGGTACCGGCTTCAAGCTGTGGTACACGAGGATGGTTGCAAACAGAAATGGAGTAGGCATCTTGATCAGCAAGAGCCTCAAGGATGGAGTGGTAGACGTCAAGAGACGCGGGGACCGGATTATCCTGGTCAAGCTGGTAGTTGGGGACTTAGCCTCAACGTTATCAACACGTATGCCCCACAAGTAGGCCATAATGAGAACACCAAGAGGGAGTTCTGGGAAGGCCTGGAGGACTTGGTTAGGAGTGTACCGATTGGCGACAGGCTCTTCATAGGAGACCTCAATGGCCATGTGGGCACATCTAACACAGGTTTTGAAGGGGTGCATGGGGGATTTGGCTATGGCATCAGGAATCGAGAAGAAGATGTCTTAAGCTTTGCGTTAGCCTACGACATGTTCGTAGCTAAGACCCTCTTTAAGAGGAGAAAATCACATCTAGTGACTTGCAGTAGTGGGCAGCACTCTAGCCAGATTGATTTCATCCTCTTGAGAAGAGAAGACAGGCGTGCATGCCTAGACTGTAAGGTGATACCTGGAGAGAGTGTTGTCCCTCAGCATAAGCTTGTGGTTGCTGACCTTCGCTTTCGGATTCGTGTCCAGCGGGACAAGTGTGCCAAAGTCGCTAGAACGAAGTGGTGGAAGCTCAAGGGGGAGGTAGCCCAAGCGTTCAAGGAGAGGGTCATTAAGGAGGGCCCTTGGGAGGAAGGAGGTGATGCAGACAACATGTGGATGAAGATGGCGACTGCATTCGTAAGGTGGCCTCAGAGGAGTTTGGAGTGTCCAGGGGAAGTACTCCCTCCGTCCCAAAATAAGTGACTCAAAAATGACTCCACTTTGCACTAGAGTCATATTTGAGTCACTTATTTTGGGACGAAGGGAGTATAAGGGAAGCTAAAGATACCTGGTGGTGGAATGATGATGTCCAGAAGGCAATCAAGGAGAAGAAAGATTGTTTCAGACGCCTATATCTGGATAGGAGTGCAGACAGCATAGAGAAGTACAAGATGGCAAAGAAGGCCGCAAAGCGAGCTGTGAGTGAAGCAAGAGGTCAGGCGTATGATGGCAAAAGGGACATCTATAAGATGGCAAAGAGCCGAGAGAGGAAGACGAGGGATGTTGACCAAATCAAGTGCATCAAGGACAGAGCAGATCAACTCCTGGTGAACAACGAGGAGATTAAGCATAGATGGCGGGAGTACTTTGACAGGTTGTTCAATGGGGAGAGTGAGAGCTCTACCATTGATCTGGATGAATCCTCTGATGATACTAGCAGGCGTTTTGTGAGGCGAATCCAGGAGTCGAAGGTCAAGGAGGCTTTAAAGAGGATGAAAGGAGGCAAGGCGATGGTCCCCGATTGTATCCCCATTGAGGTGTGGAGAGGCCTCGAGGACATAGCGATAGTATGGCTAACCAAACTTTTCAACCTCATTTTCCGGGCAAACAAGATACCAGAAGAATGGAGACTGAGTATATTAGTACCAATCTTGAAGAACAAGCGGGATGTTCAGAGTTGTACTATTTACCGTGGAATTAAACTGATGAGCCATACAATGAAGCTATGGGAGAGAGTCATTGAGCACCGCTTAAGAAGAATGACAAGCGTGACCAAAAATCATTTTGGTTTCATGCCTGGGAGGTCGACCATGGAAGCCATTTTCTTGGTACGACAACTTATGGAGAGATATAGGGAACAAAAGAAAGACCTGCATATGGTGTTCATTGACTTGGAGAAGGCCTACGATAAGATACCGCGGAATGTTATGTGGTGGGCCTTGGAGAAACACAAAGTCCCAACAAAGTACATTACCCTCATCAAGGACATGTACGACAATGTTGTGACAAGTGTTCGAACAAGTGATGGCGACACTGATGACTTCCCAATTAAGATAGGACTGCATCAAGGGTCAGCTTTGAGCCCTTGTCTTTTTGCCTTGGTGATGGATGAGGTCACAAGGGATATACAAGGAGATATCCCATGGTGTATGCTCTTTGCGGACGATGTGCTGCTAGTCGATGAGAGCCGGACGAGGGTCAACAGGAAGTTGGGAGTTATGGAGGGAAACCTTGGAATCGAAAGGTTTTAGACTTAGTAGGACTAAAACCGAGTACATGAGGTGCGCTTTCAGTACTACTAGGCACGAGGAGGAGGAGGATGTTAGCCTTGATGGGCAAGTGGTGCCTCAGAAGGACACCTTTCGATATTTGGGGTCAATGTTGCAGAAGGATGGGGATATCGATGAAGATGTGAACCATCGAATTAAAGCCGGATGGATGAAGTGGCGCCAAGCTTCTGGCATTCTTTGTGACAGGAGGGTGCCACAAAAGCTAAAAGGCAAGTTCTATAGGACGGCAATTCGACCCGCAATGTTGTATGGCGCAGAGTGTTGGCCGACTAAAAGGCGACATGTGCAACAGTTATGTGTGGCGGAGATGCGCACGTTGAGATGGATGTGCGGCCACACAAGGAAGGACCGCATCCGGAATGATGATATACGAGATAGAGTTGGGGTAGCGCCAATTGAAGAGAAGCTTATCCAGCATCGTCTACGATGGTTTGGGCATATTCAGCGCAGGCCTCCAGAAGCCCCAGTGCACAACGGACGGCTAAAGGATGCTGATAATGCCAAAAGAGGCCGGGGTAGACCGAACTTGACATGGGAAGAGTCCGTAAAGAGAGATCTGAAGGATTGGAGCATCACCAAAGAACTAGCCATGGACAGGGGTGCGTGGAAGCTTGCTATCCATGTGCCAGAACCATGAGTTGGTCGCGAGATCTTATGGGTTTCACCTCTAGCCTACCCCAACTTGTTTGGGACTAAAGGCTTTGTTGTTGTTGTTGTTATTGTTATTGTTGATGGTTCATTTTCTTAGGCAAAGCATTGGTAAATTTGTGGTTGTCTACTTTGATGACATCTTGATATTCTATTGATGATCATCCCAAGCATGTCACCCAAGTTCTTCAAGTGCTAAGAAATGAGAACTTTATGTTAATCTTGAAACTTGCACATTCTGCACTGAAAAACTAACTTTCTTGGGCTTTGTTGTGTCTCATCGTGGTATTGAAGTAGATGAGTCTAAAACTGATGCAACTAAAACTTGGCCACAACCAACCAATTTGACTCAAGTGCATAGTTTCCTTGGTTTGGCTCGATTTTATTGTCGCTTTGTTAAGGACATCAGCATCATTGCTTCAACATTACATACTCTTTCCAAGAAGGATGTGCCTTTTACATGGGGTCCTTCACAAGATAAAGTTTTTCTTTAACTTGGGAATCGCTTAACTCATGACCCATTGCTTGTTTTGCCGAATTTTGCAAACACTTATGAGATTGAGTGTGACACTAGTGGTACCGACATAGGGTGTGTGCTTATGCAAGAGCATCGCCCAACAGCTTACTTTAGCGCGGGGGTGGAGGGGGGGTTAGCGCTCAATTGAATTACCACATCTATGATAGAGAATTGCATGTTTTGAGTCTTGCAGGTTTGGCATCAATACTTGTGCCTTAAGGAATTTGTTATCCATTCCAATCATGAACCACTCAAGTACCTTAAGAGCCAACCCAAACTAAACCTTCGACATGCTAAATGGAGTGAATACATATAATCTTTTCCTTAAGCCATCATGTACAGGAAGGGTAAAGATGATGTTGTGGCGAATGCCCTTTCCCGCAAATGCATGTTGATTCAAAGCTTGAGCTTAATGTCATTGGATTTGATCACGTCAAAGTTTTTGCTAAGCCTTTTGGTCACTACCAAGATGGCACTTGTGGAAGACGTACTATGATGATGGATATCTTATGCGTGCTAACAAACTCAGTGGTCCCAAAAGTTCTTTATGTTCACTACTTTTGCAAGAATCACATGGAGGTGGACTCATGGGGCATTTTGGAAGCGACAAGACCTATGCCACGCTCGCCAACAAGTTCTTTTGACCAAGGATGTTTTGAGACGTTGGGCGCTTTGTCTGTCGTTGCATCACATGTCGAAAATCCAAGTCAAAAGCTCTTTCCCATGGTCTTTATACACCATTTCCTATTCCACATGCACCTTGGGAAGATGTTAGTATGGATTTTGTGCTTGGGTTACCTAGAACTAAACATGGAAAGGACTATCTTTGTGGTAGTTGAACATTTTTCCAAAATGGCGCATTTCATTCCTTGCAATAAGAGCTACGATGCTTCAACTGTTGCAACTTTTGAAATGACCACATTTATTGCTTGTTTTGTGGTAGTTGATCATTTTTCCAAAATGGCGCATTTCATTCATTTGTTTGACCCTTATCACCAAGGGATACTACAAACAAGCTAGTTTTCAATTCAGTTACAAGTGGAATGGATTGGGAGATTGAAGGGATGAGCTATTGACCAAGTAAACCAACAAGATGGAACAAGATGCCTTAGTAAGTGAGACAGTAATGGGCAAACTGGTTATTGAATTCCATATCAGAGACCATCAAGGAAATTGCACGAATTTTTGTCGGTTGTTTTCCGGTACAGAACAAGCAACTTTCCATGCCTGATTTTATGTTCTTTTCTTAGATGAATACTTTTGTAAGGCCTTACCAAGCAAATTACTAATTAGAACACTTCTTTTTCACCACATTAATTTTTCACAGAACTATTGAATCATATCATACAAGATTACCAATCATAGAAAAATATAGTTCCACGCCAAAAAGCGTTCAAGATATATCACCACACGTGAACCACCTGACCCCATGATGCATAAAACTAGTACAACCAGTATGCAGAAGTGAGAATACAAGTATTTGCAGCATTACAGTCAGGCTTGCAACAATTTGTTCGGAGGAAACTAAACATAAAATGGGTAGGCAACCCCATGATACATAAAACTAGTACATCCAATATGCAGAAGTAAGAATACAAGTATCTGCAGCATTACAATCAGGATTGGAATAACTTGTTCAGAGGAAACTAAACACAAAATGGGCAGGCAACAAGGTTAACAGAAAAGTATCAACCAAGCAGGTCTGAGATGTATAACATCACAATTGATAGCATATGATTGTTACTTGTACTCCTTGAATAAAAAACAATTGACTAGACTAATTCATAGGAATTGTGGTTACATGATTTTCTAATTTTATTTCTGTTCTTATCTATATGTCAGGGGGACTAGATATAACTGCCCATTTCAACTAGCAGAAAAGCGATTTTTAAAGATTTCTAATTTATCGAAAGTTGAAGAACCATTATTACCCACTTACATCCACACCCTAAGACCTCCCACCATGGGGTATCATAGGGTAGTATTATGCATCCTAATGTGTCAACTAGGCAAATTGATGACATGGCATGGCAATAAATGAGGAAAGAGAAAGGTGCTAGTATCATATCATGATATCGTAACATAATAAATGAGATACTAGTATGAGTCTACAAAGTAATAAATGACGTCATCTACAATACCAACCTATGATACTATGCACTGTGGAGTTAATATCATAGACTAGTATCATGTAGACTTGTGATAGTACCCGCTATGAGAGGTCCAAGGCCACTTCCAATGCATTGGCTCTAGCGTGCTCTCATCGGAGATGATAGTGAGATAACTACCTCAATGCATTGATCTTAGAGCAAGGCTACTAATATAGCCACCAATTGCCTATATAAGACTGCTATGTCATCAAGAGTCGGCATTATTAATCACTCGTATGGTAGCTATAAGATTGGCTATTAGGTTAGTCATTTTTTCTATTTTCTCTCTTTCTCTTCCTCTCATTTACTCCTTTTATCTAGGGGCACGTGAAGAGGTTGGATCTTGCACGAAAACCCACTCCTTCCCTTTCTCTCTGTCTCGTTCCTCCAAATAAGCACAAGTGCCATGTAAGCAAGCTTATAGCCATTTATTATACTTGCTCTTACATGTGCTTAATATTTATTATAGTAGAGTAACCCGCACTTCTATTAGAGCAAGTACAATAGGGTGCCGTAGGCGTGCTATAAGAGATACCACATCAATTTTTTGCCTAGATGTAAGAGAGAGAAGAGGAAAGAGAAGAGAAGCGGGTTGTAGGATTACAAACGGCTCTAGCATGAGGTCCAACACATTTGTGAGAGAGAAAAGTCGTCCACATATTAATGGTAGCATACTAGTATGAATAACTATTGCACGAGTGAGCTATTAGGTTGGCTATAGGTGACATGGCTACTTCATATAGCCAATTGTTGGCTATACTATGTGGCCTCACCCCTGTCTAAAGGCAGGCCGGCAGCAACATCGGCCGCATGCCTTGCAAGCCTTTGTAGTAGTAAGAGGCATGTTAGGTAGTAAAGCCTTTGTAGTGGTGAAAGGCTGTTAGGTAATAAAGCCTTGGTTGTAGTGAAAGACGTGTTAGGTAGTAAAGCATGTAGTAGTAGATAGCTAAGCTAGATAGCTAAGCAGTGATGTAGTAGTGGCTATTTAAGGGGCTGCACCCTCCGGTTGTAAATGGCTCAATCCATTCCATAGCAATAGAACAAGCATTCGGTTAATACTGAGCTCCACTGCGTACATGTGTGTGTATTGCTAGCTTGCACTAGCTGCAAATTAGTTCGTTTTAATCTGCTTGGTTGATCCTTGGAGCACTAGCTAGTCGATAGTTTGGGCTAACAATTGGCATCAGAGCCTCGTTCCGGTGGCCATGTCAAGCGACGGAAAGAAGCGCTCTACCTCCGGCGGTTCCAAGACGCTGCTAGAGCAGCAGCTACGGACCGCGACGGACGGTTCCAAGGCGCTCTCGGAGCAGCAGCTACGGACCGTGGTGGGCGGCTCCAAGTTGCCGCCTCCACAGGAGGAGCGCCATCGCTCGGTGAGCCGCGGTCATAGCCTGGCGCGGCGCCATGGCAGCGGTGTGATCATGGTGAGGGATATTGTGCGTGAGGTCGTTGGAGACAGCGGCGGCACGAATATCAGCTTCCCGATACTCACCGGCTCGAACTACAGCGAGTGGGCGCTGATCATGGAGTGCAAACTTCAGGCAGCAAACCTATGGTTCCCCATGGAGGACGACACCGTCTCTAGGAGGGAGGATAGGCAAGCAATGGCGGCGCTGATTAGCTCTACCCTGCCAGAGATGCACGGCATGCTCACAGCGAAGGCGAGCACCAAGGAGGCATGGGCGTCCATCAGGAACCAGCGCCTCGGCAGCGACCGCATGCGCGAGGCGAACACATAGAGAGTGCGGGCAGACTTCGAGAACCTCGCCTTCAAGGACAGCAAGTGTGTCGACGACTTTGCCATGAGGATCGATGCCCTCGCGACGCAGCTCCCACCCATCAATTACGAGAGGATCATGCAGAAGTTCCTGCGCGACATCCCCTCTCGCTTTGCTCAGGTAGCAACCGCTATCAAGACTCTGCTTGACCTGCGCACTCTCTCCATCGAGGAGTGGGTGGTGAAGCACCGCCCCAATAACGACCGCGAGACTTCTAGCGGCGGACGGCTCCTTCTCACGAAGAGGGAGTGGGAGGCGAGGAAGCTGCAGTTTCACAGTGGCGGCGCCTCGAGCAGCGGCGGCAGAGGCGGAGACCGCGCCCAACGTGGTGGCGGCAACCACAGGCGGAAGCCTGGGCAAACCCAGTAGTAGGGTAGGCCAGCCCGCGGTCCCGACAACACTTACCGGGACACGTGTCGTTATTGCGGCATGCAGGGCCACTGGGCCCACAAGTGCCATCAAAGGACAACTAACGAGGTTGCCGCAGCTGCGGCGAACCTCGTCGAGGCTGACATAGACGGTGGGCCAGCAATGATGATGGCAACCATTGAGTCCGTGAAGGAGGCACGGAGCTCGTCAGCAGAATCCATCCCTACAGTGTTGGGCGGCTCCCCAACAACATCATTCTCGGGACCTATCGACTGGGAGAAGGCACGGGCGTGGTGAAGCCACGTCCTGGCAACCGCGGCCTCGACATCGTTCTGGGCTTGGCAAGACCGTGCAAGAGGACACGACACATCTGGTGGGCCACGTCTCGACCACGATGCTGGCAACCATCGAATCCGTGTAGGAGCGCACCGCGACTCAGGTCGGCCACACCCCGACAACGAAGTGTTTGGGGTCCACCGCGTTGGCAGGAGATGGCTCCCCGACAATGGTGCCTGCGTGCGGCTATGTCTTTCTCAACGAGGAGAGAGGTGTGACCTCACCCATGCTTGGAGGCAACAAGCGCAACGAGGGTTGGTTCCTCGACACCGGCGCCACAAACCACATGACCGGTTCAGTCGACGCCTTCACAGAGATGGATCGCTGTCTCCGGGAAGGTGTCTCCGGGAAGGTGTCTCCGGGAAGGTGGGATTCGCGGATGGCTAGGTGGTTGACATCCAAGGGCGCGGGACCAGCGTCTTCAACAACAAAGGAGGTGACCATAGGGCGTTCACAAACGTCTTCTTCATCCCGGCGCTCAAGAGCAGCGTTATGAGCGTCGGCCAGCTCGACGAGAGTTGGTACGACATCACCATCCACCTTTGTACTCTCCATGCGAGACAAGCGCAGGTTGCTAATCGAGGTAACCCAAGGACCGAATCGCCTCTACAAGTTCTTTCGCCATGTGCATCCTTTGTGCCTCGTCGTGGGACATGTTTCCAACACTTGGCATTGGCATGCTCGGCTCGGACACTAGCACTTCGACGGGCTGTGGAAGATGGCTCGTGGCGGACTCGTGCGCGGGCTGCCCCACATCGTCCACGTTGATGAGCTATAAAATGCTTGCCTTGCCAGGAAGCAGCAATGCCTGCCATTCCCGCAAAAGGCAAAGTTTAGGGCGGAGAAGCCCCTAGAATTGGTCCATGGCAATTGGCAACCTCTGTGGCCCAATTACCCCGACAACGTCGGGCAGGCGTCGCTACATCCTGCTGCTCGTCGACGACTATAGCAGGTTCATGTGGGCGATACTCACCTCCAAGGACGAGGCGGAGCAATCCATCGTCAAACACCAAGCAGCGGCGAAACTGGAGTGCGGCCACAAGCTGCGCGTACTCCGCACGGGGCAGAGTTCACTTCGGCCACGTTCTACAAGCACTGCACTAAGAAAAGGGTGAAGCGTCACCTCACGGCCCCTTATTTGTCGCAGCAGAACGGTGTCGTCGAGCGGAGGAACCAGATGGTGCTCGGGATGACACGCTACATGCTCAAGGCAAAGCAGGTGTTGAGCACGTATTGCGGGGAGGTCGTGCTCACGTTTTTCTTCAACCTCAACCGCTCCTTCACGAGGAGCATCGACACCAAGACGCCTTACTAGGCGTGGTACGAAAAGAAGCCCGACGTGTGTTTCCTCCAAATCTTTGGTTGCGTCAAGCACGTCAAGACGACGCACCCATAGCTAAAGAAGCTCGACGACAGGAGCGCCCCGATGGTTTTTGTAGGCTACGAGACGGGCTCGAAGGCGTACAAGATGTATGACCCCATCTCAAAGCACGTGCATGCCTCCCACGACATCATCTTCGACGAGGACGCAAGCTGGAGCTGGGAGGAACCGGGGGAGGTGCCAATGAGCAGCTCCTTCACCGTGGAGTACACGGTGTGCACAAGTGTTGGTACTCAAGCAGCAACCCCGAGCACAACGACGACCCCAGACAGAGGGATCCATGTACGGCAATCCCGAGCACTGCGGCCCCAAGCGCAGTGGCTCCAAGCATAACGGGCACAGCATCCCCGCGCTCAGCAACCCCGGACACCTAAGTGAGGTCGTGCCAGTTCAGTTTACAACAACGCGGTCGGATATGTTCGACGCCGACGATAGTGCCACCGTCTGACACGTCGATGACCTTCTCGCTGAGCCGTCACACTTGGCGAAGAATTTGGAAGACGACGGCGATGAGGTGTTGCATCTGATGGCCAGCGAAGAGCCGACCAGTTTCGTGGAGGCCAAGAATGAGGATTGTTGGCGTCGCACGATGCTGGATGAGTCGGCATCAATCAACGAGAATGTCACTTGGACACTCACCACATTGCCCGCAAGGTGCCGATCCTTTGGGTTCAAGTTCAAGGTGAAGAAGGACGAGCATGGCGCCATTGTCAAGCACAAGGCACGCCTCGTCGCAAAAGGGTATGTGCAACACGCATGGGTGGGCTTCGAGGAAGTCTTCACACCCGTGGCAAGGCTCGAGTCCGTTCGACTGATCCTTGCCCTGGCGGCACATCGAGGCTAGGAAGTCCACCACAGGGACGTCAAGTCGACGTTCCTCGAGGAGAAGGTCTACGTCTCCCAGCCACCTTGCTTCATCGCCGAAGGACGGCAGCAGGGCGTGTACAATCTACACAAGGCCTTGTATGGTCTCCGGCAAGCACCAAGGGCATGGAACGCCAACCTAAACGCAAGCTTAGCCTCACTCGGCTTCACTCGTAGCGCCTCAGAGCACGGCATGTACGTGTGTGGAACTGGGGACGCGTTGCTCATCATCGGCGTCTACATCCACGACCTCGTCATCACTGGTGCCGAGCACACCGAGGTGATCCACTTCAAGAAGGACATGAAGCACCTCTTCAACATGAGCAACCTCGGGCTGCTCCAGTACTACGACGGGCTAGAGGTGAACCAGGAGCATGGTCATACGACAACCACTCGGGCGACCACTATGGGAGGTCAATAAACCTCAATGTGAAGTTGTGCGCAAGATTAACTGCTACTATACAAGATTTATTTAACATTAAATGTTCTCGTTTTCTGTACTATCACCTGTCTCGTCATTAATTATAGTGCCACAACATCTTTTTGTGCGCTACTCAATTAATACCTTTATCAGCAATTAATCAACTGTTAATCCGCAATTGATACTTATATTACAGATTTGAGTATCTTAAAAATGCCAACACAGGATTGTTAAGGACTTTTATGTTTCTATTGATGACTAGTTATACGGAGGTAAGCTAGATAATTTAACGCATGGCGAGTTTAAATAATTCAATGCATGGCGAGTTTAAATAACTCTTCAAATTTATCTTGCTCCCCCCTCCTGGAAACCACCCTTTTGCCCAACTCTATGGCATCTAATGCTGCTCTTCGGCACGTGTTAAGAAGAAATGTCATGGAATAACTTTTACTTCTGTTGACACATGCTCCCTCCATTCCTAAATATTTGTCTTTTTAGAGATTTCGCTATGGACTACGTACGAATGTATATAGACATGATTTTAAGTGTAAATTCACTCATTTTGCTCCACATGTAGTCCGTAGTTGAATCTTTAAAAAGACAAATATTTAGGAACGAAGGGAGTAGTTCACATCTCGAATGTTGATCCACCAGCAAGAAAGCCCTCGCCAGGCAGTGGGGCATAATAAATCAATGAAGGCATAAATATATCAATGAAGAAAGGGAAAAGGACAACATATCTGAATATCTGATACACAAAGCCAAAAGAAAAACATTTCCAACATCCCCAGGTGAAGACAAGAGCCCCTCGTGCACAAACCTCGCACTCCCATGCACTATAAAGAAAATGCAATCAAGCAGCTAAGCATGTCAAACATACCACCAAAATTCCCTAATGGAAGTAACTAATACGAAGGAGCTAAAAAATCGCATCGAATCGACCTAAATGACAACCAGACAAACGACAGCACGGAAAAGGGAGACGGGGCTAGAGCAAATTGCTTACATGAGATGATCTTCTTGTGGATCTTGTTGATCTCGATAGCCACATCGTCCTGCTCCTTCCGCAGCTGGTCCAGCTCCTTGGCCTTGTCCAGAAGGCCAGCGACGTCCCCTCCGGCCAAAGCCGCGCCGCCTCCTCCTCCGCCTCCGACCGACGACGACATATTCGGCTTGGATCCGATGGGAGAGCCCAGTCGACTTGGGGCCTGGCGCTTGGGGCTTTTTTCTACGTGTACAGGCGTGCAGCTGTGGAGTGCGGCAGAAGGGGAGCGGAGAGGAGAATGGGGAAGTGGGGGTCGTTTCCAGCAAGAGGCAAGGCAATTAATGCGGTCGCTTCATGATTGATGCCGGGTTTGTTACCGTTGCCGCGAGAGGCTAGCCAATTAATGGTCGTCAGTTCCATTCGATTTTTGCGTTAGAGAGCATACTCCCTCCCTCGACGAATAAGGCCCTTTACGGTGTTCAGGATAACAGTATTAGACATGACATGGCATAATAATTAAAATAAAAGAATAGCAAAACATTTTGATTACCTTAGAAAGAATCAATACCAAGCACTTGAACCAGGGATGGAACCAGGATTCGAATATAGAGGGGCGAAGCCATGTTGCTCACCGCGGAAAAATAAGTACTATAATAATACTATGTCGCTTCAACACAGTTAAAATAGGATTTGCCAAAGGTTTATCTATAAACTCCTTTCTTTCCGGTTTATAGGATTTAAATCTGAAATCTCATCATTCAGGATGAATTGTGAGTGGATGACACTAGTTTTAACTAGTCAATGAAATATTTTTTACATATTCGATTTCTAAAGCAATAAATGTAGCAGCATCTCTTTTATTGGACTTGCATGATACATGTAGGAAAAAATGCATGCATAACTACTAATTTATTTTTTCTTATATTTATGAATTAAATATGGCGTGAGACTTAAAGCACTTTAATTCAATTAGATTCCAAATGAGCCTAATATACTAAAAAAAATAGATGAGCGTTATAAACCGAAAAGGATAGAGTATGCCTTAGTTATTGCAAATGTAAGTGATTCAATCAAACATAAAAAGGGGAAAAGGTACCCACACAAATCTATGCATATAAAATAATCTATGTCCTAGAATTTAAATGTGCAATACTTAGAACACATCTAGAGTGCTTTAGCAAAACTGATTAAAATATAATAAAATGAGACTGTATTGGTTAAATTTGCCCCTATAATTGTTAATAAGATCAAAAATATTAATGATTTCATAATAGTGAACCTAGATGCTAGCAATTTCCTGTCAATGTAGATTATCCTGTAATTTCTAAGCTGTCGTCGTCACTGAGCTATGTTTAGTAAAATTGCACATTAGCCTCATTAACAACATTACTAGGTTGAGAACTTGAGACAACATACTTCAAAAGAGAATTAATCTTTACAGTTTTGCTATTTCACTTCTGGATGAGATATATTATCCCACATATAAGTTTTACATTGTTGATTTTTTTTCTCCAAGAATTGTATTGTATTGACGTACACGTGGAGTTGTTTAAGGCCTTGTGTTTTTTCCTTTTGCCTCGGCACTGTCAGGTGTTGTCTTTTCTCGGGCTGGGAACAATCATCTCACTCCTCGCGTGTCCTCTCTTTCCCATCGAGAAGAAAGTGAACGGGGTCGTGACAGAGAGTAAAGGAGAGTTAGGCTTCCCTTGGATTGTCGTTTGAACCCTGAATACCCTCATAGAACTTTTACACACCTTTAGGCGTCGTTTTTATTCTAGGCAGAAGTCAAGCTGTGGCTGGTATTATACACATGTAAATTAAATCCGGGGTAAAATCTTACATCGATTCCAAGCAGGCCCTTAAGGGGGGCCAACATACGTATATTTCTTAGTCTAGTCGCTAATTACTCATAGCCTCTGAATAACTTGACGATCGTTAGGGGGCGGGCCAGCCCCTGCTCGCCCCCTTGCTCCGCCACTGACATGAACATAAACTAGCCACTTAAATGAGAAGGTGGTCAATGCATGAAAACGTTTAGGTGTTAAATCATTAAATAAAGTGAGCTTAGCAATATCAAGTTAAGCATATATGCATCGAGGAGTAGAGTTGCTAAGCTATTTAATATACTTAGCACCTCATCTAAGCACCTTTGTATTGGAAGAGGTCTAGGTGCAAATATAAAAAAATAGGACAGATTATAGAGTGGAGTAAAGAATGAATTAGAAAGATGCAAGCCATCTTCTTTTTCCTTTTTAATTACCCCACGCCCAATCAGCTAAGAGCAACTCCAGCAAACCCCTTATATTGTGGACCTATATCGTGTGTTTACAATTCGTGAAAAACGCTTCTTACTGTCTGGCGCGAGCCGCGGCAGAACAGAACCCGCATCGCGGAACAGTAAAACGGAATATTCACTCAAATCCATCTACAAAATGGCATAACCGAGCTCGCATGAACGGATTTTCTTTGCCAAATCGACCGCTACATCAAACTAACAAAGGGCACGAAAGGACTAACCGACCGCAGCCCGCTAACTCGTGAATCCGAGGCGAAGGCGTGCCGGGGGCGGTGTGGACGTGGCCAATCCGGGCCGGCGGCGGCTCGGCGAGCACCCGAGGGCGGCACGGCTTGACGGATCAGTGGTGGCGGCGAGGCGGTGCGGCGAGGCGGGGTCTCGAGCGGTCCGGTGGCGTGATTCCGGCGACAGATATGGCCGAAATTGCGGGCGGCGGGCGAGCGGCAGCGGTGCCGGGTGGCTGTGGGATGGGGAGGGGAACAAGCGCGGGCTGAAATGTCCCTCCCGCCAACCACTTTCGTGAGATACAGGGCACCAACGGGGCGGGGGGAAACTATGTATTCGTGGGTCCAAGGGATAGTTTTACGGTGCCCCTTAGAAAAAATTAAGGGTCAATCGCGTTCACGGAGTCTATTCTGGTCACTTTTTCAGCGTGAAATTATAAAATGGTGGTTATTTTGTGGGTTGGGAAGATATAAGGGTCTTCTAGAGTTTCTCTAAGTGCACGTAGAAAGCAAGGAGACCATCTATTAAATGTTATTGGTTTTTATTACCGTGTGATGAAAGAGAAGCATTTTTTTCTATTTTAAAGTGCATTGGAAATATAGGAGTACAATCTTTTGTGGAAAAAAATTAAATATCAAATGTACACTTATTCATGGACAGAGGGAGTATATGAGACTTAGAGCAGCTTCAGCGAACTGCATTTTGCACGGGACAACCCAAAAAAAGACACGCGCAGATCCTATAAACGAGGTCTGGCCCATAAATTTTTACATGCAGCCCTTGTACCGACAGGATTTCTGGTATATATATGGGTGCGTGGTGATTTTAGGATTTCCATCCTTCATTCAATGTATCCCTCTCCGCCGTAAACTCCACTCCTCAGGCGAGAAATCTCCTCCCCTCCGACATCGATTTCTGGTGCCTCCAACCACCGGATCTTGGTGACGATGGCGACAGCGGGTGCGGGGACATGGGTTTCGGCCGGACAACGGGCTCGGTGCAGTTGGGGTTCCGTCGGGCACGGTTGGTTCGTCGGCCGCAAGCATCGCAATAATGCCGCGGCCGGGAGCTCCTCCCTTTGCTCTCTCGTGTCGGATGCGCAAAGGGCGATAGCGTGCATCCACGGCATGAAGTTTCGTAGCGCCGGCTCGAGGGCGTGGGCGAGTTTTCGGCGCCTCGGGAGGATCTTCGACCCGGCCCTCCAGCGGCTTCGGGCGGCTGAAACCGCATGGTGGCAGGCGAGGGAGCCCATCGCGGTCAGCGTTGTAGTTGTGGTCGCGTGCGTGCCGAAGCTCTCGGAGGAGTACCAACTCCTGCAGATGCTCTCCAGCAACCTGACTTACCACACCCTACACAACAACGAGTCGCTGCCACACGAGGATGGCTCCGGCGATGAGGGCGAGGACGGCTCCGGTGCCTGTGCGTAGAACAAGTATGAATTAGAAGTAGAACCCCGCGTAGGATGAACTACTTTAATTTTCGTTTGAACTATGTTTAATTAAGCTTATATGAACCATGTGTGGAACTTTGGTGATGTTAATTATGACACGAACTACTGGTTTTTAAAATAGTGTTGAATTCCAGTCATATATGCGGGGTTTGTTCCGTCTCCGCGCATGTCGTGCTGTAAATTTCGTATACGGAAGCCCGTAGATGAAATTTGCGGCTCGGTCAATTGCGCAGATGCTCTTACCTAACTTGAGCCTATGAATATTGTATAAACTGCTTGGAGGTTGTCCAAAGCTCCTTCTTCCCATTTGTACCTTGTGCTACTTTCCTCATACTTCAATTTGGAGAGCCATCGCTACCCCTCCTAAATCTGCTTTTTGGGCCTCTATTTTAAAAATGTTGCCTAAGCTCAGAAGTCATGCTTTTCATCAACTCACTTTAGGCAACATTTTTGTGTGGATCATGCCTTGGTGTAACCTTTTGTATTCTATTTATGATGATCTTGTTCCACAACAAGTTGGTTTTGTTTATCCTTCTCTTGTGCGAGATCTTTGGCTTCCTCATCAAAAAAGTTGGAATCATGAGCTTATCTTTTCTCTTTTTTAGCAGCCTTCATCCTCTCACATTGTTAATGCTGAAATTATAGATGATGATGGTCCAGATTTGCTATGTTGGAACCTCACCCCTAATGGTATTTGCTCTTCAAAATCTCCTTACAAACTTTGCTTGCAAGAGCTTTATAGTAATCCGAGAAATGCTCCTCTCAGTATTCCTTTAGACTTGAAAGATTTCCTTAAATTCATTTGGAAACAAAAAAATGCTCCCTTGAGTTCAAACTTTTGCTTGGAGACTTCTTCGAAGGGCTTTGCCTACGGGAATGAGAGCTGGTCGTTTCTCTATTCACATCTCTCAGACTTGTTGTAGATGCGGTCAACAGGAGGATGAATTTCATCTTTCTTTTTTTCCTTTGCAACTTTGGGAGAGAAGCTTGTTTTCTTCCCCTTGGTTTCTTTGATCGGATGTTCTCACCCAAGGGCACTCTACTATGCATTCCATTCTCATTGCGCTTATTTGAATGGGCCATCCTCATGCTTCAATTCAGAATGTTCTTATTTTTTGTGGTGCCTTTGGAAAGCTCGAAATGATTTTATTTTTTCATAGGAAAAAACATCTTCCTTATCAGGTTAATATTGTTGCTACAACTTTGGACTCTCGGCCTTTGCTTGACCTTCCTTGTCCCTCTACTAAGCAACCTCATTCTAATGATCATCATGCAGATGATATTTTACCTATGAAGGGCAAAACACTTAAGTCTGGTTTGTTAGTTCTTGGGACTAAAATATACTCCGATGCAACATTTAGATCATCCAATATCCCAGGACTTGCACAAGGACAAGGGCGCATAGGTATAGGTGTTTTTATTTCCATACCTTCGGATCAAGGCAAGCTTAATGTGCGGGTTCAAGCTTCGGTCCCTCCTACTTCTACCCCTTCGCAGGCTGAAGATGTGGCACTCTCCTGTACTGCTCAACTGGCCTCATGGCTCAATCTTGTTAACTCCACTTTTCTTATGGATTGTCTTTCTTTAGCCTCGTTTGTTGCTTTAAGAAATATTTCCGCCACTCCTTGGAATGTTAGAAATGATCTAGCTCACTTTTTCAAAGGAACCTCTAACTCGAATGCCCAAGTGTTTCATATTTCCAGGGAAATAAATGTTATTGGTCACAATCTTGCTCAGCGAGGTTTTAGGTCTAATGCTAGAACTAAAATATCTTGCTTTGCGCATGCTCATTCCCATTTTTCTTGCCATGTGGTTTCTCTTCTTTCTGATTTTCAGATTCAGGGAGTTAATCTACATAGAGTTCACTATTATTAGCTTAGGGGCATGAGTTTATCTTTATGTTTTGCATGAAGCGTTGGCCTTCTTTCCTCCTTAGTGTCCTTGCAGGTCTGGAGTCTGAACAAGCTGGGAAATGGCCAATAGAATGTTAATGGCAGGATCAAGATTATTCTCCCCTGATATCTTCTAGGACTTCTATTAAGCTCTAGCTTCTCATATTCTGCAGTTCTTTCCTTCCTATTTCTTGGCAGATCTTGTAACTCTTAATGTATTATGAATTGGAGTTGAATGAATTGGCACCTTCTGATGCCTTTCTTTGTTCAAAAAAGCAAGACTTATGCATATACCATACATGATACATCCATGCACTACATCCTTCTGTCGTTCCGCTTGTTCCCCCAAGTACATATCTGTAATTAGGATCTTAACTATGAATCATAGTACGCCTTGTACGTGTTATATACGGGCAACAATCATGTGAATACAATCGTATTGTGGCAAGTACTTTCGTTTCATGTTATCAACCTTCTTTCGATCCTCTCATCTAGCCGCCTAGCCGCCACCGTCGCCATCCTCTTTGGCCGCAGCCGCCGCTACATCCCATGTAGTCGTCGTCGTCATCGCCACTGCTTCTTTGATTTTGTTCCTTTCTACCTACTCTCCCCATAGTCGTTGCCTCCTCTCGTGTTTCCATCGCTAGCCTGAGTCGACGCCGCCATCACTACCCCTATAGTCGTCACTGTTGGGAGACGTAGTAGTAAATCAAAAAATTTCCTACGCGTTCACCAAGATCCATCTATGGAGAAACCAGCAACGAGCAAGGGGAGAGTGGATCTTCATACCTTTGAAGATCGCTAAGCGGAAGCGTTACAAGAACGCGGTTGATGGAGTCGTACTCGCAGCGATTCAGATCGCGGTAGATCCGATCAAGTGCCGAACGGACGGCACCTCCGCGTTCAACACACGTGCAGCCCGGTGACGTCTCCAACACCTTGATCCAGCAAGGAGGAAGGAGAGATTGGGGAAGGGCTCCAACAGCAGCACGACGGCGTGGTGGTGGTGGAGTAGCAAGGTATTCCGACAGGGCTTCGCCTAAGCGCTGCGGAGGAGGAAGAAGAGAGGTAGGGCTTTGCCGTGAGAGAGAGAGATCAAATCTTGTCTCAAAACATCCAAAACCTCAAGTATATATAGGAGGAGGGACGTGGAGGGCTGGCTTGGCCTCTACTCCAAAGAGGAGAGGGTCGGCCGAATTAAAGGGAGAGTCCACCTCCCACAAGGGAGGTGGATCTCCTCCTTTTAAATCCTTTTTGCCTTATCTCCTTATCTCCAGCCGCATGGGCCCACATAGATGGTCTTGGCCAACCCAATATGGGCTGGCACACCTCATCTAAGGGCCCATGAGGTCCTTTGGTCGTCACACCCCTCCCGGGGGTCCTCCGGCACCCTCCCGGCACTCCCGGTACACTACCGATGAGCCCGAAAACTTTCCGGTGACCAAAACTGGACTTCCTATATATCAATCTTTACCTCCAGACCATTCCGGAGCTCCTCGTGACGTCCGGGATCTCATCCGGGACTCCGAACAACCTTCGGTAATCACGTATACCATTTCCCTATAACCCTAGCGTCATCGAACCTTAAGTGTGTAGACCCTACGGGTTCGGGAGACACGTAGACATGACCGAGACACTTCTCCGGCCAATAACCAACAGCGGGATCTAGATACCCATGTTGGCTCCCACGTACTCCACGATGATCTCATCGGATGAAGCACGATGTCGGGGATTCAATCAATCCCGTATACGATTCCCTTTGTCTATCGGTATGGTACTTGCCCGAGATTCGATCGTCGGTATCCCTATACCTTGTTCAATCTCGTTACTGGCAAGTCTCTTTACTCGTTCCGTAATACATCATCCCGTGGCTAACTCCTTAGTCACATTGAGCTCATTATGATGATGTCTTACCGAGTGGGCCCAGAGATACCTCTCCGTCACACGGAGTGACAAATCCCAGTCTCGATTCGTGCCAACCCAACAGATACTTTCGGAGATACCCGTAGTGCACCTTTATAGCCACCCAGTTACGTTGTGACGTTTGGCACACCCAAAGCATTCCTACGGTATCCGGGAGTTGCACAATCTCATGGTCTAAGGAAACGATACTTGACATTGAAAAGCTTTAGCAAATGAACTACACGATCTAGTGCTATGCTTAGGATTGGGTCTTGTCCATCACATCATTCTCCTAATGATGTGATCCCGTTATCAACGACATCCAATGTCCATGGCCATGAAACCGTGACCATCTATTGATCAACGAGCTAGTCAACTAGAGGCTCACTAGGGACATGTTGTGGTCTATGTATTCACACATGTATTATGGTTTCCGGTTAACACAATTATAGCATGAACAATAGACAATTATCATGAACAAGGAAATACAATAATAACCATTTTATTATTGCCTTTAGGGCATATTTCCAATAGTCTCCCACTTGCACTAGAGTCAATAATCTAGTTCACATCACCATGTGATTAACACTTACATCACCATGTGATCATATCATCATGTGATTAACACCCAATAAGTTCTGGGGTTTGTTCATGTTCTGCTTGTGAAAGAGGTTTTTAGTCAACGGGTCTGTGACATTCAGATCCGTGTGTACCTTACAAACTTTCCATGTCATATTTGTAGATACTGCTCCCACGCTCCACTTGGAGCTATTCCAAATGGCTGCTCCACTATACGTAGCCAGATTTCTACTGAGAGTCATCCGGATTGGAGTTAAAGCTTGCATCATCGTAACCCTTTACGATGAACTCTTTATCACCTCCATAATCGAGAAATATTTCCTTAGTTCTCAAGTTACTAAGGATAACTTTGACCATTGTCCAGTGATCCACTCTTGGATTACTCTTGTACCCCTTGACAAACTCATGGCAAGGCACACACATAGGTGCGGTACACAGCATGGCATACTATATAGAGCCTATGGCTAAAGCATAGGAGATGACACTCATATTTTCTTTATCTTCTGCCGTGGTCGGGTATTGAGTCTTACTCAATTTCACACCTTACAATACAGTCAAGAACTCCTTCTTTGACCCATCTATTTTGAACTCCTTCAAAAACTTGTCAAGGTATGTCTTCGTCGAAAAAACTTATCAAGCGAATAGATCTATCCCTATAGATCTTGATGCTCAATAAAATAGTAGCTTTATCTGGGTCTTCCTTTGAAAAAACTCTTTTCAAACAACCCTTCATGCTCTTCCAGAAATTCTACATCATTTCCGATCAATAATATGTCAACTACATATTCTTATAAGAAATTCTATAGTGCTCCCACTCACTTTCTTGCAAATACAAGTTTCTCATAAAGTTTGTATAAACTTAAACACTTTGATCACCTCATCAAAGCATATATTCCAACTCCGAGATGCTTGCTCCAGTCCATAGAAGGATCGCTGGAGTTTGCATATTATTAGCATCCTTAGGATTGACAAAACCTTCTGGTTGTATCACATACAACTCTTCCTCACAGAAACCATTACGGAAACCTTGTTTTGTCATCCATCTGCCAGATTTCATAATCGAAAAATGCAGCAACTGCTAACAAAATTTTAATAGACTTTTAGCATCGCTACAGATGAGACAATCTCATCGCAGTCAACTCCTTGAACTTGGCGGAAACTTCTTTGCGACAAGTCGAGCTTTATAAACGGTGACATTTCACCATTAGCGTCTATGTTTATCTCAAAGGTCCATTTGTACTCAATGACCCGCCATTCAACAGGCAAGTCTACCAAAGTCCATACTTGGTTTTCATACATGGATCCTTTCTCGGATTTCATGGCTCCTAGCCATTTGTTGGAATCCGGGCCCACAATCGCTTCTCCATAGTTCGTAGGTTCATCGTTGTCCAACAACATGATTTCCAAGACAGGGTTGTCGTACTACTCAGGAGCAATACGCGTCCTTGTCGACCTACGAGGTTCGATAGTGACTTGATCCGAAGCTTCATGATCATCATCATTAACTTCCTTTTCAACTGAGTAGGCTCTACAGAAACATCTTTCTGTGTTGCGCTATTCTCTGGTTGAAACAAAGGTTCAACAACCTCATCAAGTTCTATCTTCCTCCCAGTCAATTCTTTCGAGAGAAACTCTTTCTCAAGAAAGGACCCGTTCTTAGCAACAAACACCTTTTGTGCTTGGATCTGAGATAGAAGGTATACCCAATGTCTCATTAGGGTATTCTATGAAGATGCATTTGTCTGCTTTGGGTTCGAGCTCGCTAGGTAAAAAACCCATTTTCACATAAGCGTCGCAGCCCCAAACATTAAGAAATGACAGCTTAGGCTTCTGTCAAACCATAATTCTCACGGTGTCATCTCAACAAACTTAGATGGTGCCCTATTAAAGTGAATGGATTTGTCTTTAATGCATAACCCCATAACGATAGTGGCAAAATGATAAGAGACATTACTCACTATATCCAATAGAGCACGACTACGACGTTCGAACACACCATCACACTATGGTGTTCCAGGAGGCGTGAGCTGTGAAACAATTTCCACATTGTCTAAAATTGCATACCAAACTCGTAACTTAGATATTCACCTCCACGATCATATCGTAGACATTTCATCTTCTTGTCACGATGATCTTTATCTTCACTGTGAAACTCCTTGAACCTTTCAAACATTTCAGACTCGTGTTTAAGTAAATATCCCCATATTCACTCAAATCATCAGTGAAGGTAAAGAAAAATAACGATATTCACTGTGTGTTTTAACACTCATTGGACCACATACATCAACATGTATTAATTCCAATAAGCCACTAGTCCACTCCATCATTCCAGAAGACGGGGTCTGAGTCATCTTGCCAAAAGGGCATGGCTCGCATGTCTCAACCGATTCAAAATCGAGTGAGTCAAAAATCCATCAGCATGGAGTTTCTTTCATGCGATTTATACCAATATGACATTTAGCGGCAGTGCCACAAGTATGTGGTACTATCATTATTAACTTTATATCTTTTGGTACCAACGTTATGAACATGTGTACTACTACGATCATGATTCGATAAACCATTCCGAGTGGGTGCATGACCATGGAAGGCATTATCCATGTAAATAGAATAACCATTATTCTCTAACTTATATGAATAACCGTATTGCACTAATCATGATCTAATCACGTTCATGCTCAACGCAAACACCAAATAACATTTATTTAGGTTTATCACAAATCCCGAAGGTAGAGAGAGCGTGCGATGGTGATCACATCAATCTTGGAAATACTTCCAACACACATCGTCACCTTTCACCTAGCTAGTCTCCGTTTATTCCGTAGCTTTTATTTCGAGTTGCTAACACTTAGCAACCGAACCGGTATCCAATACCCAGGTGCTACTAGGAGTACCAGCAAGGTACACATCACTAACACGTATATCAAATATACTTCCATTGACATTACCAGCCTTCTTATCTACCAAGCATCTAGGGTTTTTTCGCTTCAGCGAACATTCTCCTCATAACAGAAGCACTTAGTCTCGGGTTCGGGCTCAACCTTGGGTTTCTTCACTAGAGCAACAACTGGCTTGCCATTCCTGAAGTTTTCCCTTCTTGCCCTTGCCCCTTTTGAAACTAGTGGTTTCACTTAACCATCAACACTTGATGCTCCTTATTGATTTCTACCTTCGTGGTGTCAAACATCACGAACAACTCAGGGATCATCTTATCCATCCCTGGCATGTTATAGTTCATCACGAAGCTCTAGTAGCTTGGTGGCAGTGACTTGGAGAACTGCATTAATCACTATCTCATCTGGAAGATTAACTCCCACTTGATTCAAGTGATTGTAGCACCCAGACAATCTGAGCACACGCTCACCGATTAAGCTATTCTCCTTTATCCTGCAGACAAAGAATCTTGTTGGAGGTCTCATACCTCTCAACATAGGCACGAGCCTGAGATCACAATCTCAGCTCCTAGAACATCTCATATGTTCCGTGACGTTCAAAACGTTTTGGAGCCTCAATTCTAAGCCGAAATGCATGACGCATTGAACTATCACGTAGTCACCAAAAAGTGCGTGTCATATGTTCACAACATCTACAGACAACGCTTGAGGGAGTGGTGCAGTTAGCGGTACATCAAAAACATAAGCTTTCTGTGCAGCAATGAGGACAATCCTCAGATCACGGACCCAGTCCGCATTATTGCTACCATCAACTTTCAACTTACTTTTCTCTAGGATTGTATCAATAAAACTGGGGAGCTACGCAAGGACATTTTTAGACTAAGTTCATGATAATTAAGTTCATTTAATCAAATTATTAATGAACTCCCACTTAGATAGACATCTCTCTAGTCTTCCAAGTGATACATGATCCATGTCAACTAGCCCGTGTCCGATCATCACGTGAGACGGACTAGTCATCCATGGTGAACATCTCTATGTTGATCGTATCTTCTATACGACTCATGTTCGACCTTTCGGTCTTCCGTGTTCCGAGGCCATGTCTGTACATGCTAGGCTCGTCAAGTCAACCTAAGTGTTTCGCATGTGTAAATTTGGCTTACACCCGTTGTATGCGAACGTTAGAACCTATCACACCCGATCATCACGTGGTGCTTCGGAACGACGATCCTTAGCAACGGTGCACAGTTAGGGTGAACACCTTTCTTGAAATTTTATTGAGAGATCATCTTATTTACTACCGTCGTTCTATGCAAATAAGATGTAAACTGATAAACATCACATGCAATCAATATAGTGACATGATATGGCCAATATCATCTTGCTCCTTTGATCTCCATCTTCGGGGCACCATGATCATCACTGTCACCGGCTCGACACCATGATCTCCATCATCATGATCTCCATCATTGTGTCTTCATGAAGTTGTCTCGCCAACTATTACTTCTACTACTATAGCTAACGTTTAGCAATAAAGTAAAGTAATTACATGGCGTTTATGATTGACACGCAGGTCATACAATAATATAAGACAACTCCTATGGCTCCTGCCGGTTGTCATAGTCATCGACATGCAAGTCGTGAACCCTATTACAAGAACATGATCAATCTCATACATCACAATGCATCACATCACATCCTTTTGGCCATATCACATCACACGGCATATGCTGCAAAAACAAGTTAGACGTCCTCTAATTTGTAGTTGCAAGTTTTTACGTGGTTGCTATAGGTTTCTAGCAAGAACGTTTCTTACCTACGTCCAAACCACAACGTGATATGCCAATTGCTATTTACCCTTCATAAGGACCCTTTTCATCGAATCCAATCCGACTAAGGTGGGAGAGACAGACACCCGCTAGCCACCTTATGCAACTGGTGCATGTCAGGTGGTGGAACCGGTCTCACGTAAGCGTACGTGTAAGGTTGGTCCGGGCCGCTTCATCCCACAATACCGTCGAATCAAGATAAGACTAGTAACGGCAAGCATATTAACAAAATCGACGCCCACAACTGCTTTGTGTTCTACTCGTGCATGGATTTTACGCATAGACCTAGCTCATGATTCCACTGTTGGGAGACGTAGTAGTAAATCAAAAAATTTCCTACGCGTTCACCAAGATCCATCTATGGAGAAACCAGCAACGAGCAAGGGGAGAGTGGATCTTCATACCTTTGAAGATCGCTAAGCGGAAGTGTTACAAGAACGCGGTTGATGGAGTCGTACTCGCAGCGATTCAGATCGCGGTAGATCCGATCAAGTGCCGAACGGACGGCACCTCCGCGTTCAACACACGTGCAGCCCGGTGACGTCTCCAACACCTTGATCCAGCAAGGAGGAAGGAGAGGTTGGGGAAGGGCTCCAACAGCAGCACGACGGCGTGGTGGTGGTGGAGTAGCAAGGTATTCCGACAGGGCTTCGCCTAAGCGCTGCGGAGGAGGAAGAAGAGAGGTAGGGCTTTGCCGTGAGAGAGAGAGATCAAATCTTGTCTCAAAACATCCAAAACCTCAAGTATATATAGGAGGAGGGACGTGGAGGGCTGGCTTGGCCTCTACTCCAAAGAGGAGAGGGTCGGCCGAATTAAAGGGAGAGTCCACCTCCCACAAGGGAGGTGGATCTCCTCCTTTTAAATCCTTTTTGCCTTATCTCCTTATCTCCAGCCGCATGGGCCCACATAGATGGTCTTGGCCGACCCAATATGGGCTGGCACGCCTCCTCTAAGGGCCCATGAGGTCCTTTGGTCGTCACACCCCTCCCGGGGGTCCTCCGGCACCCTCCCGGCACTCCCGGTACACTACCGATGAGCCCGAAAACTTTCCGGTGACCAAAACTGGACTTCCTATATATCAATCTTTACCTCCAGACCATTCCGGAGCTCCTCGTGACGTCCGGGATATCATCCGGGACTCCGAACAACCTTCGGTAATCACGTATACCATTTCCCTATAACCCTAGCGTCATCGAACCTTAAGTGTGTAGACCCTACGGGTTCGGGAGACACGTAGACATGACCGAGACACTTCTCCGGCCAATAACCAACAGAGGGATCTAGATACCCATGTTGGCTCCCACGTACTCCACGATGATCTCATCGGATGAAGCACGATGTCGGGGATTCAATCAATCCCGTATACGATTCCCTTTGTCTATCGGTATGGTACTTGCCCGAGATTCGATCGTCGGTATCCCTATACCTTGTTCAATCTCGTTACTGGCAAGTCTCTTTACTCGTTCCGTAATACATCATCCCGTGGCTAACTCCTTAGTCACATTGAGCTCATTATGATGATGTCTTACCGAGTGGGCCCAGAGATACCTCTCCGTCACACGGAGTGACAAATCCCAGTCTCGATTCGTGCCAACCCAACAGATACTTTCGGAGATACCCGTAGTGCACCTTTATAGCCACCCAGTTACGTTGTGACGTTTGGCACACCCAAAGCATTCCTACGGTATCCGGGAGTTGCACAATCTCATGGTCTAAGGAAACGATACTTGACATTGAAAAGCTTTAGCAAATGAACTACACGATCTAGTGCTATGCTTAGGATTGGGTCTTGTCCATCACATCATTCTCCTAATGATGTGATCCCGTTATCAACGACATCTAATGTCCATGGCCATGAAACCGTGACCATCTATTGATCAACGAGCTAGTCAACTGGAGGCTCACTAGGGACATGTTGTGGTCTATGTATTCACACATGTATTATGGTTTCCGGTTAACACAATTATAGCATGAACAATAGACAATTATCATGAACAAGGAAATACAATAATAACCATTTTATTATTGCCTCTAGGGCATATTTCCAACAGTCACCACCTTTCTTCCTCCTATTGTTTTTGCTACCTACTCTTTAGCCATCATCACCCATCTACCCACAATGATGCGGAGCATACTACACTCATCCCCCTAGACTCTACAACAACCTCCCAAACGCTAAGTGTCCCTATGATGAGAGCTCGTGCACGTGCTATTCAAACCAAGGTGGCATCCCTCCTTCTCGAGCTACCTATACTTTTGGAGGAGACATGTCCACTACCTCAAGCAGAGATGCTATGTGTGATTAGGTACAATGACTATCACCCAGACCTGAGAGCTCAAGGAGAAGGAACGGATGAATCAGAAGCGACAAGCAGGAGTGGAAACTCTCTGGTAACCCCTGAACTAGCCCGGAACTTCCGGCCTACCTAGGTGTAGTGACTATGGCCTGAGGCCCACGTGCCCCTTTACCCCACCTAGACTATAAATACTCATCTTCCACCCCCGTTTTAGGGTTAGAAAAGTATTTGATATCATTTGAGAGAGCTTTGCTCATTGAACCTCCTCCTTGAGGACCAAGACCTCATAAGGGAGAAGGATCTCTATCATAGGATCTCCAAGGCTTCCCTAGGGAGAATGATCTCTCTAGATCATCAAGACCTCATCTCCATTTGGATTTGAGAAGAACCTCTACCTTTGTGCTTTTTTCCTTGTTTGAGTGTTTTCCTCTTGATTTTCCCATTTCCCAACTCCAAGTGTGAAGAATATCAACAATAGGGTTTCCACCCTATATCACACAACCGTAACCCTTCTACAGCCAATGATATGTCTCCAACGCATCTATATTTTTCTATTGTTTCTTTCTATTATTTTATCAACCTAGTATGCTTTCTATGCCATTTTATATCATTTTGGGAACTAACCTATTGACTACTGCCAGCGCCAGTTGATGTTTCTTGTGTGTTTTTGGTTTTTCAGAAAATATGTACCAAACGGAGTCCAAACGAATGAAACTTTCTGAAGATTTTTTCTATAACAAAAGAAGATGTGGAAGCTTCGGAGGGAGATAGACGCCGCACGAGGGAGCGACAAGGTCAAGTGTGTGCCCTACACCCTTGTGCCCCTTGTGGCTCTTTTTCCAATGCCTCTTTAGCCTATAAATTCACACATATTCCAAAAATCCTAGGGGGCATCCGAAACAATTTTTTCCCGTCGCATGTCTCTGTTCCTTCGTGATCCAAACAGGAGGCCTTTTTGGGTAATCCATCACGAAATTCGTCTTCATCAACCTTGCTACTTCCCACATGACGTGTGAGTAGTTCCTACAGGACCTATGGGTCCATAGTTTTAGTCAGATGTCTCCATGTCTCTATCTCTCTCTTGTTTGATATTCCATACAATGATCTCTTTGGAGACCTATTCAATGTAATATTTGCGATGTGTTTGTTGAGATCTGATGAATTGTTAGTTTATGTTCATATTATTCAATGAAAGTAATTGATCCAATTTGATATTTATTATGTGTGATTTCATATAGCTATGTATGTTTTCCAATCTATAAGTTTGCATTGGCCAAGTAGATGAGTAGATCATCAGAGGGAGTGGTGCATAGTAGTAGGTTCAATCTTGTGGTGTCCTCACTCTATGACAGGAGTAGTAGTGAGGCACATATTTTTATTGTTGCTACTAATGATAAAATGACGGGTTATGAACATATTATCTGGTCTTACTTTGTCTACATTATGCCATCTTGCTTAAAGCATTATTCTCTTCTCCATGAAGTTAATACTATAGATGCATGCTGGATAGCGGTTGATTGGTGGAGTAATAGAAGTAGACGCAAAATCATTTCAGTCTAATTATCATGAACGTAATTCTTATGTATTGATCATGCCATGAATAATGACATAATTATTTGCTTTTCTATCAGTTGCCCAACAGTAATTTGTGTACCCACCGCTTCTATGATCATGAGAGAGATGCTTCTGGTGAACGCTATGGCCCCCGGGTCCATCTTTATATTTCGTATATGAAAAACCTACAAAAATATTTGTTGTTAATTGTTTACTTTTTTATTTATAAGTACATTGTTCAAAAAATCGTCTGATTTATCGCTACTCGTGGGTTGACCGATAAGATTATGCCTTATCTTCACAGTTTATCTTTTGGGCCGATTTATCACTCTAACAAGCGATTTGTCGAGAATCTTCCGATAAATCAGGCCTATTCCTAGCACTATGTTTGTAAAAATTATGTTTTTTTTGTGTTTTTGTGGACTTTCTTATGCAATATGTAGTATTTTCCTATTTTGTTTGTCATTATACGAGGATTCGAAGGCTAGCAATCAAGGTAACACTTCTCTCCAATATATTTGTGGTGTTAAATATGGCATATTATAGTGTTGGGAACCTGGGATTTGCAAAAAATGGTCGATTAATAATTGATCGATAAAATCGATTAATCAACCGATTTTCGATTAATCTCTAATGTTAAACAACATTCGATATTGATGCGTACCTAAACGAGAGTGAACTAAATAATTTGAATATGGAGTTTCGTCAATGTGCAACCCATTGCATATTGAGCTTCACTTAATGTGTTGTGATTGTTTGTTGTGATTGCCATGCCTTGCATATTTTAAACTTGACATGCATCATATTCATTTGCGCATCATGTCATGCATATGTTGTGGTGTATCGTGTGTTGATTGTTTGTTTCCAGATTGCTTCAAAGCATTCGGAGTGTGAGGATTCGTTCGACTACGTCCCATTCGTCTACTTCACGGATCGTCTTCTTCATGATTCGTTCTTCTTCCAAGCGGGATCTCGGGCAAGATGAACATTTCCCTGGATACCACTACTATCATTGCTATGCTAGTTGTCTCGCTTCTATCATTGTGTCTCATTACCTACAGCGTATATGTCAAGCCTCCTAACATTGCCATGAAAAGCCTCTAATGCCTCCACATCCCAGCAAACCATTGTTTGGCTATGTTACCGCTTGCTCATCCCCTCCTTATAGCGTGCTAGTTGCATGTACAAGTTGATTCCATGTGACAACATGGTCATTTTGAGATATCACAATATGATTGCTATTTAATTTAATACACCTATCACTCGTGCAGCGACGTGCTATACAAACGATTTTTGACCCCTTTCCGCGATGTAGTTCCAAACCGTTGCCTTGCATGTGTGGACGATAGGGGGTCCATCCCACATGACACCGCAAACCCGTCGGCGATGGTGGCCAACGAATGCAAATGATCTGCAAATATAATCGTGTGCGGTGCAGGAACAAATCACACACATAATCTTTTGGGCGTACGTGTGGGATTTGGGATCAATCACACACATCCAAGATGAGTGAAATGTGTCTAATTGCTGATGGAAAACAAAAGGAGTTTGACCTTTGATCGTTTGTGAAACGTTACCCGAAAAATGTACATGTATAACATCATCAGACACGTTTCCCGAAAAATGTACGCGTGGGATGGTCGTTGCATCGGGCACGGTTTCCTATTGGCTGACATGTGAGATACCGTGCTATCGCAAACGATTGAGTAGCTCCTACGCACACGTACAAGTGTTGCGAACTGTTCACAATTTCTTATGTATCACCAATGTTTTTGATTATATCTCGTGTCCTTTTCCTGTGTATCACATGCGGTTGCACTACGAGTTGCATGTGCTTTCCATTCTGGACCACACACGCTTAGTTGCTTGAACCATGTGTGCTGAAATTGCCAGGTTATTGTAAAATATTGCATTTAATTCATCGTGAAAATAGCAAATTCACCATAATATGCAATCGACAAATAGTGTCCACATGAAGAACGTTCATCATAATTCGCCATAATATGCAATTGAATGAATAGTGTCCACAAGGAGAGGATTCATCATAATTCATGACAATATGCAATTGAGAAAATGCTAGCTAAATTTCATAGATGTTAAACTGACATATCCAGTACATAATCATAGTGAACGAAATACGAAGTCATGATCACACGGAAAATAATGCATCCATGTGTATATGTTTAGCTGATAACACTATATGAACGCGTACTTATTTTTAGGAGATTTGATTCCATAAATCTTCGTCGTCTTTAGAGGGATTGATGTAGTGTTTCACAAAGAAGGTGCGAATAAATTTTCTAAGAGACAACAATTCATCGGCGGCAAGCGGTTCAGAAGTCATCGGTACGAATATCAGTTGCATGACTTTTAGGTCAGAATGTGACATACGTGTAGAATAGAAGATAATAAATAAGAAGCAGCCTTACTGGTTTTATCTTGTCAGCATCTACACCACATTCAACATGTTTACATAGGTTGATCATGTGTGCACAAACGTAGTATCCACATAGGCTGGTACCTTGTTGTTGCTGAGGACACTGATTTTTTTTGTACAATACTAGTCATGTATTTGCCCTGCTAGGAACAACCTAACCGATGTAAGTTTTTTTCTATGGAGAGAAATAGAAAGAGGTTTACTTATAAACTTGAACATATCACTAGCATTTTCTAAAAATAACGGATTTCGTTGTCTTACCGGAGAAACGATCACATGCTGCAGAGGTAGTTGGCGGTCGAACCTTACCTCCCCTAAAGTTATGCACCTTGACAGCAAATGAAGATGAATTTTCACACACTCAATTCTGGAACCAGATACGAACACAATGCATTAACATCAAAGAATTAAATACCTATCCATGAAATCCTGAAGATGACTCGGATCCTGAGACGCATTTGGCTCTCCGAGAGAATCCATGTAGTAAGTTGTGTTGCGTTTTGGTAAAATGACCACCAAGATCCAGTGACCTCTACAGTTTAAGAAAACCATGAATGTATAAACTATGTCTAAAACTGAAAGACGATCAATGTATGCGTGGTTGTATATTTATCTTACTCTTCATAATATGGCTACATGAAGAATTCTCCTGTCTGTAAGTCAAACAAGATCTTGGCGACACAATCAATGGAAGTCGTGCTTGAGAAATTGTTTTTTAACAAAAAGCCGTTTGCTAAATAAAGATCTATGAAATATGCATGCGTCCTTGGTTTTCTCTGCGTCGTCAATCCCCTGAGAGGAATACAATACAATTAGCTTTTTTGTGATTTACAACCTTGTACGGAGAAGTTAATCAGAGTTTGTGAAGTACTTACAACATCAAGCATTTGACAAGAGTGGAAGCAAGCTCATCGAAGTTGAAGAAGAGATGAACGTCCTCGAATTCCACACTTATTCTACCTGGAACATGATAGAAATGATAATGGTCGTACTACAATCCCACAATGTTATGATCTTCTTCTTTTGAAATTATGTCCATGCAATATTTATGTAACTTGCGACAATTGGAAATGCACTCATCAAAGTATTCACCAACAAGAAATGGCCGGCCAAGCTTGTACTTGCGTGCTTCAAATGGGTCTTCATCAGAACTGGGATTATATGGGTCTTCATTGGCAATGCCATGGTTCTGCTCGAAGAGTCTTCGTAGTAGGATGCTTTGGTACTCGTCCCTCCTTTGTTTCTGTCATGGGTAATAACAAATTGCCAATTTTACCACGAAGCTAAACATAAATGCAACAGTCTTTGCAGTACAGGACGCACATCGACAATGTTTGAATAAAAACAAATTAATAGTGACAACTATGTACATTCTGCTGTCAAACATTCCAATCTGTTAACTACTGTCTTGCACCATGTTTTTTTCACTAAGTCTGAGAATCTATTTATTTCCGATAGCCATGTTGTGTTGATGCTAGCGATGTTTCTGTGCATAATTAGACCTTGCTCGTGCTGAATGAAATGAAGTGCTTCATGTGTACTACCTTTCAATAATTTTCATGCAATGATAAGTCATGTCACATATAGTTTTCTTGCTATCAATATGCCTTCAGGTTAAAACTATGACAGTGTCTTAATCACATCCAGAATCAAATAGCACACAGGAAGTCAGAATCACAACTAATATAACAAATGATTTCTAACAACGAGAGTTAGGCTTACGTTCTTTGCACATCGCAGAAACTTCCTTTTTTTATTTTGGCTTCGTTGGCCTCTTTTATTTTTCATAAAGTCTAGAGTCTCATCCCTACTTGTGAGGGAATCATAGCTTTCATGATCCTTTCCTCGCATGGGAGAATGCTCTAATAATGATGGTCATCACACTTTTATTTGCTTACAACTCAAGAATTACAACTCGATATCTAGAACAAAATATGACTCTATATGAATGCTTCCGATAGTGTACCGGGATATGCAATGATCTAGCATAGCAAATGACATAAAAAATGGACAAGCCATGAAAACATTATGCTAGCTATCTTACGATCATGCAAAGCAATATGAAAATGATGGTGTGTGTCATAATAAACGAAATGGTGGAGGTTGCATGGCAATATATCTTGGAATGACCATGGAAATGCCATAATAGGTAGGTATGGTGGCTGTTTTGAGGAAGGGTATATGGCAGGTGTAGTGCACCGGTGAAAGTTGCGCGGTACTAGAGAGGCTAGCAAAAGTGGAAAGGTGAGAGTGCGTATAATCCATGGACTCACATTAGTCATAAATAATTCACATACTTATTGCAAAAGTCTATTATTCATTGAAGCAAAGTATTAGACGCATGCCCCTGAGGGAGAGGTTGGTAGGAGTAAACCATCGCGCGCTCCTGACCCTCACACAAAGGCTGACAATCAATAAACAAATCATGCTCCGACTTCTTTACATAACGGTTCACCATACGTGCATGCTACAGGAATCACAAACCTTTACAAAAGTATTTTTACCAATTCACAATTACTTCCTAACATGACTCTTAATATTACCATCTTTATATCTCAAAACTTTATGCAAGGAATCAAACTTCTCATAATATTTAATGCACTTTATATGAAAGTTTTTATTATATCCCTCTTGGATGCCTATTATATTAGGACTAAATTCATAACCTAAACCAATTAACATGATGTTTAAAGACTCTCAAAATAATATAAGTTAGGTACAAGAGTTCAATTATTTCTATAAAATAAAACACCACCGTGCTCTAAAAAGATATAAGTGAAGTACTAGAGCAACATTGCCTAGCTCAAAAGATATAAGTGAAGCACATAGAGTATTCTAATAAATTCACGATTAACGCATGTCCCTATCAAAAGAAGTGTGCAGCAAGGATGATTGTGGCAAACTAAAAATCAAAGACTCATATCATACAAGACGCTCTAAGCAAAACACATATCATGTGGTGAATAAAAATATAGCCTCAAGTAAATTTACCGATGGATTGAAGACGAAAGAGGGGATGACTTCCGAGGCATCCCCAAGCTTATGCTATTTGGTATCCTTGAATATGGCTTGTGGTGCCTTGGGCATCCCCAAGATTAGGCTCTTGCCACTCGTTATTCCATAGTCCATCAAATCTTTACCCAAAACTTGAAAACTTCACAACACAAAACTCAACAGAAAACTCGTGAGATCTGTTAGTATAAGAAAAATAAATCACCACTTTAGGTACTGTTGTGAACTCATTCTTTATTTGTATTGGTGTAATATCTACTGTATTCGGACTTCTTCATGGTTCATACCCCCCCATAAAGACCCATAGATACATCAAAATAGGTAAACAACACAAAGAAAACATAATCTGTCAAAAACAGAACAATCTGTAGCAATCTAGAAACTTCCTATACTTATGTATCTCCAAAAATTCTGAAAACTTAGGAAAAACAATGCAATTTGTATATAAATATTTTGTAAAAATTTCAGACTCATTCGATGCTCTTATAAATTTATAAAATTCCTGGACTGGGCGCAAAAGTTTCTGTTTTTCAGCAAGATCAAATGAACAATCACCATAGACCATCCCAAAGGTCTTACTTGGCTCAAACACTAATTAAAACACCAAAACAAAATTACTACAGAGGTAATAATGTGTGAAACACTGAAAAACGGAAGCAAAAAAATAGAACATAAAAATAAAATTGGGTTGTCTCCCAACAAGCGCTATTGTTTAACGCCCCTAGCTAGGCATAACACATTAGATCTAGGTATTGTCAAAATAGTAAGGGGTATCATCCATGCTCATCTCATACTCCCTTCTTTCAGTAGCAAGTTTCCTTTGTGGCAAGAAAAAACAATGAAAAGGGCTAATTTTAATAGGATAAGGATCCTTAAGGTCAAGTGCGGGAGGGATAGGTTCCTCCTTCGCCCCCTATAATGTATAATCAATTCATCATTGTAAGCTTTCCTTTGGTGGAAAGTCATAAGCCTATCGCTTAATATGAACTCTAATCCATTGTTTTGTATAGCAAAATTATCATTTAGTTCAGAAATCTTATCAACCAAAACCTCGGTAGGGACCCTTTTTCTCAAATTTTCGTCATAAACAACATAATCAGGGGATTGCAATCTCATTATTTCCTCTTGATTAAAAAGGATCTCCTCTATGGGGGGCATCCACCATTAATTTTATAATGAGCAAAACTTTCGCTGGCCTCTTTCACAATGAATCTAAATTCATGGGCTAAAAACATAGTGGCGGCACGCCTAACGGAAGAATGCTGAATATTAGAGAACTCTAGAAAAATTCTTTGTATGCAAGGATGCATATGAACAAATTGTCTCTCAAGTTCAATTATTAATAGTGTTATAGCATCCGCAATACTATTAGTTTTGTTGAGAATAGACCCTCCTAGGGTAGGTAGCATACCAACACAAGTAAAGAAATCTTGAATAACACCTTTTCCAATAATATTACCGCTACCTATGCGGATATTTTTGTATGTGTGATAGTAGGTTCTTCAAGAGGGTCATAATTAACAAGGTCATCAAAATTCCCCTCAAGCTTATTACTATCCTTTTCAATGAAAACCTCCCCAGATTCAGACATGGTGGCAACGAATCGCTCTAGCATGCAAGCAAACAAAAAGCGGACGAAAAGGCGAACATAAGAAGGGCGAAGAAAAAGGCAAATCTTTTTGGTATTTTTTGAAAATCGTTTTAGAAGTGGGAGGGGAAAACGAGAGGCAAATGGCAAATAATGTAAATGCAAGAGATGAGTTTGTGGTGGGTACTTGGTAGGCTTGATGTAGATCTCCTCGGCAATGGCGCCAGAAATTGGCAAGTTGACGGGAGAGTTCTTGTCTTGACTTTGTATGTATCGTCCCCGGCAACGACGCCAGAAATCCTTCTTGCTACTTCTTAAGCTTGCGTTTGTTTTCCCTTGAAGAGGAAAAGGTGATGCAGCAACATAGATAAGTATTTCCCTTAGTTGTTGAGAACCAAGGTATCAATCCAGTAGGAGATACAACCAAGTCACCAATGGATGCACCTACACAAACAATCAAACTCTTACACCCAACGCTATAAAGGGGTTGTCAATCCCTTCAGTTATTTGCAAGGATGAGGTATGATAGAGATAGATGTAAAAGATCGTGGAAAATAAAAAGGTAAATAAATTGCAGCAAGGTATTTTTGGTATATGGATCTGAAAATATAATATGGAAAGTAGACCCGGGGGCCATAGGTTTCACTAGAGGCTTCTCTCTTGAAGGCAAATATCATGGTGGGTAAACAAATTACTGTTGAGCAATTGATAGAAAAGCGAATAATTATGAAGATATCCAAGGAAATTATTATGCATATAGGCATCACGTTCGTGTCAAGTAGACCGAAACGATTCTGCATCTACTACTATTACTCCACACATCGACCGACTCCTGCCTGCATCTAGAGTATTAAGTTCATGAAGAACAAAGTAACGCATTAGGTAAGATGACATGATGTAGAGGGATAAACTCAAGCAATATGATGAAAACCCCACCTTTTTATCCTTGATGGCAACAATACAATACGTGCCTCTCTACCCCTACCGTCACTGGGTGAGGACACCGCAAGATTGAACCCAAAACTAAGCACTTCTCCCATTGCAAGAATTACCAATCTAGTTGGCCAAACCAAACCAATAACTCGAAGAGACTTTCAAAGATATGAGATCATGCATATAAGAATTCAGAAAAGACTCAAATAATATTCATGGATAATCTGAACATAAACCCACAATTCATCGGATCTCGACAAACACACCGCAAAAGAGTATTACATCGGATAGATATCCATGAAGATCATGAAGAACATGGTATTGATGCACAAAGTGAGAGAAGAAGCCATATAGCTACTAGCTATGGACCCGTAGGTCTGTGGTGGACTACTCACGCATCATCGTAGGGGCAATGGAGTTGATGTAGATGCCCTCCGTGATCGAATCCCCCTCCAACAGATTACTAGAAAAGGCTCCAAGTTTGGATCTCTCGGGAACAGAGGCTTCTGGCGGAGGAAAAGTATTTGTGTGGCTCTTTTTGGTGTTGGGGGGATATTTGGGAATATGTAGGCTGAATAATAGGGTTAGGAGACCTACTGGGGGCCACAATCCTGCCAGGCGCGGCTAGGGTAGGTGTTCGGGCCCCCGTGGCTTGTAACCTCCTGGCAGGTCTCTTGCCTTGCCCTCCAAGTCTGGTAGATGTCTTCTAGTCCAATAAAAATCATCGCGGAGATTTTATTCCGTTTGGACTCCGTTTAATATTCCTTATCTACAATACTCAAAAACAAGGGAAAAAACAAAAACTGGCACTAGGCTCTAGATTAATAGGTTAGTCCCAACAATAATACAAACTAGCATATTAATGCATATAAAACACCCAAAACAAATAATATAATAGCATGGAACAATAAAAAAATAGATACGTTGGAGACGTATCAATCGTGTGTGATGATACAAAACATACAAAATTCGCCCCTTCCCACGTATTCCCTGGTTATAGTGCACATCCACGCCATTGCATAATGTAACATAAACTGCTAACTTGGGTATAGAAAATATCGGACACACATAGCCCACAACTACTAAACCGAGCAAGTTCACTAAATAATCAAGCTGCTTGAACTAGGCATAGCTCTTACAAAAGACCGTCTCTCTGAACAAAGGCCATTAGTAATACACATAATTTTAACAAAGACGCCGACGAGCAGCCGCCCTATGCCTCGCCGCTGTTCGATGAGATGTCGATGACTTTTTCGGGTAACATTCCACCGATGCTGGACTCCTAGTCCACCGATGCTAGACTCCTAGTCCCCCAGTCTGACTTCGACCGCGACGACGTGCTCATCCTTGGCATTGTTCCCGTCATCGGCGTCGCCCTCATCTTCGTAGTACTCATAGTAGTGGCGCTGCCATAGCTCGCGTTGGTACTCCACCGCCGATTCCTCGATGGACAGACGCTTCTTGACCTCCTCCTGAGCCACGCGCAACTCCTCCCAACACTCAGCGCTCTCGGACAACTCTCGCATCTCCAGCTCTTGCTCAAAGATCTTGTGTGGAAGGGGCTCCATGGCCTTCGCTACCGCATCGTTGGCATTCATCTTGGCATCCGCAGCAGCCGCCTCTTCGGACGTGTGGTACATGTTGGATTCCGGCAAAGCTTGGAGTATCTTGGCATTGGCGTTCTCGATGATATAGGCCTGGATGGCCTCTACCTAGGCCAGAGCGGCCTCCACGACACGACACGCTGCTCAAGCGCTCTTGGCGTTTGTATCCGCCATCTTAGCAGCTGCCGATGCCATCTCCCTGGCTACAGATGCCCTTTTGGCCGCCGCAGAAGCCCCGTCGGCTACCATAGAGGCCCTTTTGGCGGACGCGGCTACACTTAAGGCGGATGCGGCTGCGCTCTCGACCAAGGCGACCGCGTTCTTGGTAGAGGCGGGAGCGCTCGGGGCCGAGGGGGCGGTCGTACGCACCCTTACAAAGCGTTCCCACAACGTCAATCTTTGCACAAAGGGTTTGTTGGGGAATGGGGGTCGAGGGTGAATGAAATCCGAGCTAGACGAAGCCGACGAAGCTTCCCTCATAAGACATAAATAGATCTGTGAATTTTCATCACAAACGGTTTCCGTATGGAACCGTCTGTACGTAGTTCACTTTTTTGTATTGAATTGTAAAACTATTTTTGGGTACATCGGTAACGGATATTGTTTTATTTGTAAGAAAAAGATCCCTACCATCAAAATCCATTGACGGCATCCTAAAATCGGGGTGCAATTGACATTTTTATACATTAGTAACACACAGTTCCATATTCATGTATAGATTTTATGGCCATAATTCAAATTTGTAACACACGAACATGCAAGATGAAGCAAAAACTGCTGGAAAATCATATTTATGTACTACGTGCTTCCCTATATATGTTGCTTGCAATAAATTTTAAGGAGTTCCAAATGTCTTGGGTAAAGGATTAAACACACGTGCACGCATTGGGGATCTAGGTTTTAAAATTCTAAAAATAAAAAAATGCTCTGAAGTACATGATAATAATCTGCATGATTTCCCGACATGGGGCAAGATGTCGTGGTCAAAGTAATGGCTTGTCCGTGATATGTTTTGAGACATGCCTCTCACAAATCTTAGCATCACACGAAGGGTCATGGTTCTGAGAGGGGACATGAGCCTTGTTTGATGATGAGCCGCTAGTCGTTGTCTCATTTCACCTATCTTTTTTTGAATTCGTTACAATGCACGAATACGTCTGGCAACGTGAAATTTGGACATTTTCGGGGTTCAATGAGCATTTTTGTACATGAAGTTAGTTTCTAGATATCTAGTGGTGATAATTCAAAAAATAAACACATTGACATGTTCAAGATTAAGCAAAAACTGCAGGAGAAATCATTTTTATATATGTACTAGTGCTTCCGTCTGTATGCCGCATGCAATAAATTTGAAGGAGTTCCAAACATCTTGAGTAATGGTTTGGACATAAGCATTGAGAATACCCTAGGTTTTTAAATAAAATAAAATGTTATGAAGTACATGAAAATTAGCATGATTTCCCGACATGGGGCCAAGATGTCGTGGTCAAAGTGACGGCTTGTTCAAGATAAGCTTTGACACATGCTTCTCACAAACCGGAGCACCACGAGCATGCTCGTATAGTTCCGAGAGGGGGCGTGGGGGTGTTGTGTGATGACGAAACAGATCGCTGCCTCATTCGGCCTACTTTTTTTCGTCGATGCAATGTACGAATACGACCGTCATCCTGAAATTTGAAAAAAGTTACGACATTCAATTGGCATTTTTATACATGAAGTTAGATTCCAGAATTTTAATGGCCATAGTTCAAAACTGAAAGCAGTTTAACAAGCAAGATAAAGCACCACTGGAAAATCATATTTATGTACTACTTGCTTCCGTCTATATGCCACATGCAATAAATTTGAAGGATTGTTCCAAACATCTTGAGTGATAGTTTGGACACAAAAGCATTGGGAATCTAGGTTTTTAAAGTCAAAAGTTAAAAATCCTCCGAAGTACATGAAAATATGCATGATTTCCCGGCATGGGGCCGAGATGTCATGATCAAAGTAACGACTTGTTAGAGATAAGCTTGGACACATGTCAAAGCTAGCAATGCATGGTTAATTGTTACATGCATCCCCATGGGAAATTACTCCATTAGGGCACATGTGCGAGCTTGAATGCTCATCTGGAAGTTGGTGGGTCAAATACCTTACGTACCGAGCGTGCAAGACGGGGATGAGGATGTGATAGCATTAGCCGCCTTACCCATGAATTGAAGTACTCCCTCCGTCTCGGTGTATAAGTCATCTTACGAAAACCAAATAATACCAAAACACATAGGCGCGGTGCATTAACTTTCACCTCCTTTCTTGTTTTTTGACATGAATAAAGGAATCAACCAATAAGAGACGTGAGGCATGTATTTTTTAAATGACTTGAGACTAACTAGCACAACATGAAGTGGTCAATTCATTGTATGCAATGATGTTAATTAGCAAATTAACATTAAATTCTCTCGTTTTATTCTCCGTCTTGGTCATGGTGCACAACCTAAGATGACTTATACACCGAGATGGAGGGAGAGTACTTACATGTGTGGGCTCTGAAATTAGTAGACTCCATGTAATTTGGGGCCCTCGGCCACCCAAATTTACACACATCCCACCCTTTGGCCCAAAATTCCCTAAGAAATCACAAAACTAGCCACAACATATTGTTTATTGCGTTGAAATACTATTTTTGTACTGAAATACGCAAAGATTGTTCTTAAATGAATGTTGTGGTAAAGAACTCGGTGGGGACATGGATGAGAAACTTTTTATCCCCGCGCACGGGTACGTAGACGGGGACGAGGATGGGAGGGCGGTGATGGGGACGAAGGTGGGACTCCAATACTTGCCTAAGAAATCCCCAGCTTTAGACACAAGCCTCTCACAAAACGGAGCATCACATGAAGGCGCGTGGTTCCGAGGGGGAACATGGGGCATGTGTGATGACAAACCGCCAATTGTTTTCTCAGTCAACCTAGTTTTTTTTTTCATCGATACAATGCACGAAAACGATCGGCATCCTATTTTTACTGGAGTTCTATTGGCAATTTTATACATCAATTTAGTTTATAGAAATTTAATGACCATATTTCAAAACTGAAATACATGAACAAGCTAGATGAAGCAAAACCTGCTCGAAAATCATATTTATGTACTACTTGACTACATATATATGCAACATGCAATAAATTTGAAGGAGTTCCAAACATCTCGAGTGACGGTTTGGACACAAAAGCATTAAGAATGTAGGTTCTAAATTCAATAATAATAATAATAAATTCTCTGATTTCTGAAGTACATGAAAATATGCATGATTTCCCGCCATGGGGCCAAGATGTCGTGGTGACTGCTCTCGGACTTGCTTCCGTAACACAAATGGCAGGCAAGCATTACATTTGGATAGAAAATGTAAATAATTGGCAAAACAAACGACTCCCGCATGATTGGCGCCCTGTTTCGCATTTCGAGTTTTGAAAGCCAATTTTGCGGGCTATTAATCACACGCGGCCATGCATTGGGAACCGTCGGTGATGTTAATTCACACACGGTTGTTGAGTAGGAAATTGTGTGCAATCACTTGTGGCGTCGATCAAGATTCCAGCTGCCTATAAATGCCGCCCCTAAATACCGTCATCCAGCCTGCATTCTCTCGTCTCTCTATCCCACCCCTCGCACAAAACTCTGCCATGGCGCAGCTGGTCTGTGCACAAGCAGAGGAGGAGGCGCCACCCCGCGAGGACATGGCGAAATGCAGCGACAAGGAGGACCCCTTCACGCCCCCACACGAGGTCACGCCAGACCCCCTAACTGAAGATTAGTTTTGGGGCCAGTACAATCTGGCTTTGTGGAAGGCGCTGCCGCCGGCTGAGAGAGCCAGGCTGGTGGCGTTCAAGGAGTGTGCTGAGGAGCGCGTGAGGAACCGGCCTGGAATGCCCTTGGTGCTGCAAGGGAAAAGAAGGAGCTACAGCTTTGGCGATGGGCGAGTCGATGAGCGGTCGACGTGTACAAAGATGGTCGGTACCACACAACAAAAGCCATAGGTTCTAGGCGTCTCATCGTTGCGTGGGCATGGGCCAATAAGCTCGAGCATGCCACCTTCAAAGAGCTCCAATGGGCGCCTAGTGAACTGTCCTGCATGGTCGCGCATGTCCGCCAACAAGAGGTTGATCGACACGTCGAACGCTGCTAGGCGGAGGAGGCGGCGAACTCCCTCCGTGTTGGGAAGCCACCGCGCACCAGGGAGCTGATGGCGAGAGGCTGCCATTTTACTGATCCCCGCTCAAGGAGGGGTTATTATTAGTTCACTCTTTATTCATTGTATGTATTAGTCAAGTACTATCATCACGTATATGTGATGATATATACTGTATATGTATCATCTCTTCAATGAGCTATTCAACAATTAATATATATTATCAGTTTCACATTTCCATATATCTGTTTTCATATTGATTTTCTGGCTCTAACTATTCGCCTTTTACACATATTGAAACATAAGAATAGAACATAAATCATTCACACATCAAAACATATCAATATTGTGATTGTTGTCTAGATATTGGGATTGACATCTAAATAGTTCAACACAATAAAATGTGTCCATGACTAGTTGACTACACCCTATCCTACGGAAGCTCTTCGCTATGCTTGAATTCGGTCACGCGTTCGTACATGCGCTTTACATGCTCGTGGTACAGTTGGAGTGCGATCTCGAGCTCCAAGCTGGCTATTTCGTCGGAGATTACCATCTTGAGGTTGCGATGACCATTTTCTTCTACCGCTCCCTGCTGGACACCTGGGCCAAGGAGGCGCTCGAGCCTGTCAACGAGCCCGTCAGCATCGAGGGGGCCATAGACAAGGCAAACGACATGACCTATGCGAACGGCACGGCCGACATCCAAGGCAAGCATGGTGCGACCGGTCTTTGGTGCAAATACGGCGCAGACCGACGCTGCCCATTCTTGGCGAGAAATAGGGCTATTCATGTGCCTTGGACACAGCTGCAACGTCATGATGGGTGGGATAGCAGGCAAGCGGGGATGGAACCGCTCTTCCTCTGTCGCGCACCGCGCTTCTCGCTCTTCGGCCCTCCATCGGTCTTGCTGTGCAGCGCGCCTTGTCCTCTCAGCACAGACACACATGTTTTTCTCTACGGAGTACCATTGATGATCTTCTTGTGCGGCGCGCGGCAGCCTCTCGGCAGTGAGGTGGCTATGTTGCTCGGCGGCATTGCCGCGCCCGGCTCTAAGGGTCGGATCAACCCTTGCGATGACATGCAGCTCAGCATTGTCCGACGACGCCATCAACCTCGACAGGCCATCGCGCCTGTACCAAAACGGTTCCATCGTTGAGGAGGTTTATGGCAGAGGCGGAGCTTGGTCAGGTTGGCATGCTACATAGATGGGCAAGGCTGCACTACATGTGCATTCGCGTGTGAACGCACGCAGGCTCTTATGCTCATTAGCTTCTGGCGGGAAACCGATGGGGAAGTTGCGCGGTTTCGTGCGGGAACGTTGCCAAATGAAACGCCGGTGCAGTGCTGAAGCGTGCACTGGAATCCTCGGGCGAAAACATGGTGACAAGACATGAGAGAGGAAGAAGAGGTGATGCGCAGTAAGACATGTAATAATAATATAACGTCTGCAATATTAATACGGGCAAGCGACACTGCCGTATGTACAGTCGGTAATGATTTCATCAATTGCTGACAATAGTTTGGCAGCAATCGTCTACCCACAACACACACAACTTGTCTGGATGAATCGTTTCGGTTATTATTGGTCTTCCCACACAATTCTGTTGAATAAACCAATTGTTGCGGATCACACACACCTTCTTACGCTAACCCATTTGTAGTCTGCTGGATTAGCGCAAACCGTTTATCCGAGTGAACTGTGTGTCGTACTTCGCACAAGTACATAGTTTTGTTAACTGTTTCTGTTATCTTAGCTAATCCCAAATAGTTCATAAGAATAAACTGTCTGCCGTGGATCGCACACGCAACTACTTTCTGAATCGTATTTGATTGATACGCCATCGCACATGGTTCGTGCCATTGGCAACAGAGGTTGAACAATACCGTTTGCGATTGGTGGATCGCACATAGTTTCGTCGAAGGGTCTCTGATTGATGTTCGTGTTAGCAGCATCCCGGAGTAGTGTATATACTTGGTAAAAGCTGTAAGGCTTGGCCTCTTGCTTGGTGTTTTGTTCCATATTTGCTGTCCTAGTTACTTGTGTACCGGTGTCATGTTCCATATTGAGCGCTCCTAACATGCTCGAGGTTGTTATGGGGACCCCCATGATTTTAGTTTTGGGATAAAACTCTTATGGCAAGGCCCAACATTGGTTTTACCATTTTCCTAATAATTAATAAAAATTGCATAGGGACACGCCGACACCCGCGGATAATTAATTAACAACCCGAGCCAGTGCTCCTCATGAGTGTTGGTCCAAACTAGAGCCACTTGCGGGGCCACCTCGGAGCAACTCGAGGGATTTCTATTAGGGCACCGTATGTATTGCTCGTATGGTAGTGCCCCGAGACAGAGATACGTGCGGCTCCTATTGGGTTCTGGCCTGTTTGGCGTCCTTGCTGGATTTCTTTAACCTTTCTCGAACGTCTTGTGCGCGGGATTCCAAGGATACTTTGGGCTATCTCGAGGTTGAGGTTTGATACGTCTCCAACGTATCTATAATTTATGAAGTATTCATGCCATGTTTATAATAAGTCTACATGATTTTGGTATGATTTTATCAGAACTAACCCGGTCTGACGCTGTTTTCAGCAGAACTACCGTGGTGTTGTTTTGTGCAGAAATAAAAGTTCTCGGAATGAGATGAAAATGTACGGAGAATATTTTCGGAAAATATAAAAAATACTAGAGCAAAGAGCTGGGACAGAAGGTTCCCGAGGAGGCCACAAGCCTCAGGGGCGTGGCCACCCCCTGGCCACGACCACCAGGCTTGTGGGCCCCTCGGGAGTCCACCGACCTCCCTCTCAGCTCTATAAATCATCAAATATTCCTGAAACCCCAACGCAGAACCTAGATTGGGAGTTCCGCCGCCACAAACCTCCAGAGGCATGAAAAACCAATCGCGAGCCCATTCAGGCACCCTGTCGGAGGGGGAAACCATCACCGGAGGTCATCTTCATCATCCCGGCACTCTCCATGACGAGAAGGGAGTAGTTCACCCTTGGGGCTGAGGTTATGTACTAGTAGCTATGTGTTTGATCTCCCTCTCTCGTGTTCTTGAGATGGCACGATCTTGATGTACCGCGAGCTTTGTTGATATAGATTGAATCATATGGAGTTTTCCCCTCTCTATCTAGTTGTGATGAATTGAGTTTTCCTTTTCAAGTTTACTTATCGGATTGAGTCTTTAAGGATTTGAGAACACTTGATATATGTCTTGCGATGGGATATCTATGGTGACAATGGGATGTTCTTTTGATCCACTTGATGTATGTTTAGGTGATCAACTTGCGGGTTCCAGGACCTTGGGAATCTATGCATAGGGGTTAGCACACGTTCTTATCTTGACGTTCCGGTAGAAACTTTGGGGCACTCTTTGAAGTTCTTTGTGTTGGATTAATAAATCTGAAATTGCATGATGCATATCGTATAATCAAGCCCACGGGTACTTGTGGTGACATTGGAGTATCTAGGTGACATTAGGGTTTTGGTTGATGTGTATCTGAAGGTGTTATCTTAGTACGAACTCTAGGGCTGTTCGTGACACTTATAGGGATAGCTCATAAGATTGATGAGAAAATATAACTTTGAGGTGGTTTTGTACCCTACACTAATTTCTATGTTTGTTCTCCGCTATTTGTAACTTTAGAGTGAACTCTTTATCGCACGAGAGGTATTTACATATGATTCAACTATGCCAATATTGTTGAGAGAAATTGCACTAGTGAAAGTATGGACCCTAGGCCTTGTTTTCAAGCATTGCAATAATGTTTTTGATCACTTTTGTCACTTGCTACCTTGCTGTTTCCATATTGCACTTGTATCACCATCTCTTTGCCGAACTAGTGCACCTATACAATTTACCATTGTATTGGGTGTGTTGGGGACACAAGAGACTCTTTGTTATGTGGTTGCAGGGTTGTTCAAGAGAGACCATCTTCATCCTATGCCTCCCACGGAGTGATAAACCTTAGGTCATGCACTTGAGGGAAAATTTCTACTGTCCTACAAAGCTCTGCGCTTGGAGGCCCAACACGAGTCTACAAGAAGAAGGTTGTGTAGTAGACATCAAGCTCTTTTCTGGCGCTGTTGCCGGGGAGGTGAGTGCTTGAAGGTATATCTTTAGATCTTGCAATCAAATATTTTAGCGTCTTATTTTCCACTAGTATGGTTTTATAAAATAAAACTACAAAAAAATGGAATTGAGGTTGCCTCATATGCTTCATCTTTTTAATGTCTTTCGTGAAAATGATGGAAAGGAAAATTGTGCTCAAGTGCCAGAAGAAGAAGTTATTAAAATGTTTGGCACTAAATCTTTGAGTGATGAGCATGATAGTGATATTGTTAGTATGAATTCTCTGAATATTCATGATGCTAATGATATGCAAAGCCACAAGCTTGGGTATGCTATGTTTGATGAAGAAGATAATTTTAGTCCCCCAAGTTTTGATGAGCAAAACTATTATGATTATGACATGCCTCCTATATATGATGATTATTGTGATGACACGTATGCTATAAAGAGTAATGGTAACCACAAAACTTGTCATGATGATTTTAATATTCAAAGTGGTTATGTCAATCAAGTATGTCATGATAGTTATTTTGTTGAGTTTGCTCCCACTATTTTGAATGAGAAGAAAATTGCTTATGAGGAGAGTAGTAAAATTTCTATGCTTGTAGATCATGAAAAGAATTATTTATGTTCTGGTTATATTGTTGAATTCCTTCATGATGCTACTGAAAATTATTATGAGGGAGGAACATATGCTTGTAGGAATTGCAATAATATCAAGTTTCCTCTCTATGTGTTCAAAGTTTTGAAGTTATGCTTGTTTTGCCTTCCTATGCTAGATGATTCTTGATCCCTTAAATTGTTTGCTCAAAAAATCCCTATTCATAGGAAGTGGGTTAGACTTAAATGTTCTTTTCATGAGATTCATGATGCTCTTTTGCATGTTTCAATTACTATTCCTATGTGAGCATCATTGAAATCATCATGCCTAGCTAAAAGGCATTAAAGAAAAGCGCTTGTTGGGAGACAACCCAACACTTTTACTTTCTATTTTCATGTGTACACATGATTAAGATACTATATTAATCATGTTTTGTTTCTTTTATTTCAATAAAGTGCCAAGTAAAGCCTTTGGGACAGTGTGGATACTTGCTTGTTTGATTATGTGCAAAAACAGAAAGTTTTGCACCTAGTATATGAATTATCTGATTTTAGTGGAGTGTCAAACAATTATGAAATTCTTACACAAACTTTATATTAAAATTCCTGGAGTTTTATTAATTTTTCAGAATTTTTTGAGTCAGGGAAGTTTGGTGATCATTCAGATCTTTACAGACTGTTCTGTTTTTGACAGATTCTGTTTTGCATGCATAGTTTGCTTGTTTCAAGTATTCCTATAGCTTATATTGAGTAATATAATTTTTGGTAATGATTTAATACAGTAGGTATCATGTGGGAAAAATTATGAATCTTGTCTTGATAGTACCTAAGTGAATGATCTATATTTACTACACTAACCCATCTCACGAAGTTCCGTTAAGTTTTGTGTGATTGAAGTTTTCAAGTTTTGGGTGAGACACCGATATGAGGAGAATAAGGAGTGACAATAACCTAAGATTGGGGATTCCCAAGGCACCACCAAGGTAATATTAATGGAAGACTCAAGCTTCTAAGCTTGGGGATGCCCCAGAAGGCATCCCCTCTTTCGTCTTCAACACTATCGGTATATCTTACTTGGAGCTATATTTTTATTCGTCACATAATATGTGTTTTGCTTGGAGCCTCATTATATTTTGTTAATTTCTATTAGGTTTTATTTATAATCTTGTTTTTCAATAAAAAGTTCCAAGATTTGCCTTTAGGATGCTTGAATTGCATGTTTGATATGTGCTGTGTAAAAACAAAAACTTCTGTTGTAGTGTTTGAATTTTTATATTTTACTCGAATGTGTAAAGTTTATGATTTTTTTACACGGTATGGTCATATAAATTTTATAGTATTTACTAAATTTCCATTAGTTTTTGAGTTACAGAAGTACACTATTTTTATAAATTGCTAGAGACTGTTCTGTTTAGACAAATTGCTGTCATAGTTTCGTTATCTACTTATCCTATAGTTTCCATAGCCTATATGGGTAGATATAAATTGTGGAAATGATAGTATACAGTAACTAATGTTTTAAAATTATTGTGGAACTTGTCTTGGCAGTACATAAAGAGTTGATTTATTATTATGTGTACTAACCTATCTCGCTAGTTCTTTTTTGAGTTTGTGTGGATGAAGTTTTTGAGAATAGGTGAAACCGTGGTATGAGGATTGAACGAGATACAAAAGCTCAAGCTTGGGGATGCCCAAGGCACCCCAAGTAAATATTTCAAGAACTCTCAAGCATTTAAGCTTGGGGATGCTACGCATCCCACCTGTCTTCATCAACAATTATCGGTTAGCTTATGTTGAGCCTAAATTTCTATTCGTTCACATGATGTATGCTATTCTTGGAGTGCTATTTTCCTTTTGCTTGCTGTTTTAATAAAGTACTTAAGATCTGAAAATATTTATTGAGGGAGAGAGAGTCCTCACATAGCTACTTAATTGTTTGACTACTCATTGATATTCACTTATATGTTTTGGAGTAGTTTTGTCATTTACTCTCGTGCTTCACTTATATCCTATGAGTAAATGGTTGAATGAATCAAATATCATAAATCTGAAATTATACATGTTTTATATGCTTATCCCATTGGGAGTAATGACTTCAGATATAAGAAGTATAGGTGGTAAAATTTATTAAAAGTTAGCAAACACCGCATTGGTCACTTGAACCATTCATGAAAGAATATTGAAGGAAGAGATATTTCACATATAAAAATACTATATTGGACATCTTCTATGATTGTGAATACCCATCAGTTATTTTCAAACTTGAGCAAATTAGTTGAAGTTGGACAAGGAAGACAACGTAATGAGTTATGCTTGGGTATATTTGTATAGAAGTTATATTGTTATGGATCCTCCAACATGTGGTGCTTGCTTCCACCTCATACTATCCAAAACTTCCACACCAAGTAGGAATACTACTTGTGCATCCAAACACCCTTAAACCCAAATTTGTTCCATATGAGTCCACCATACCTACCTATATGCGGTATTTACCTGCCGTTCCAAGTAAATTTGCATGTGCCAAAGTCTAAACCTTCAAATTAATATTCTGTTTTGTATGCCCGAATCGATCATATAGTAACTAGGGGCTATCAGCATCTTCCATGCTAGGTGGGTTATTCTCACGATATGTGTTGATTCACTACCATTCATGAGAAAGTGGATGGTAATAGGGATTCCCAGTCCCAAAATCAAAGAAAAAAATGCAAATAATTAAACAAAACTGCCCCAGGAATGTTGTTGGTATGGATGGTACCCGTGGATTCGGCTCGCTGTGGAGTGTGATTGATTGGTGGAGGGGGAGTAAAAACTTTACCATTCTGTATGGGAACTGCCTATAATGTATCTAGCATGGAAGATACCAAAATCTCTCGGTTATTATGGTGAGAGTGAAAGCATACCGCCCTAAATTATTATTCATCTCTATTTTAAAAGCTCGACCTCTGGCACCTCTGCAAATCAATGCTTCCCTCTGCGAAGGGCCTATCTTTTACTTTCTAGTACTTACCTTTATGCAAGAGTCATGGTGATCTTCACCACTTCCTATATTTCACCTTTTTCTCTTGGTAAGCGTCATGTGTTAGGGAAAGATCCAAGCATATATGGCCATTCAAGTATATTTGATCATGAATTATTATTGTTGACAATTATCTATAAGATAAATAAGTTTGGAGGCGAAATTTTAAGCCCCTATCTTTCTCTGTGTTCGATGGATGATATTTGTTCTAAAAATATGCTTTGAGTACTAGCAATCATGGAAGACTATATGATAGTTGAGTATGTGGAATTTGCTAAATCAAAGCTCTTACATAGACCCTTCCTGAAAATAAGATGAATTGCAATTGTTTGGTAACTGAAAGCATAGTTTGTTAGTCTATACTTTAAACATGTGGATAGCTTGTTATTTCATCATGAGAAGTTTTATGAGATGAGCTACTGTTTATGATATATAATGATGCTAGGAAAAACGACTGGAATTACCATTGATCGAATTTATGCACTATGACAGCATTCACACTTCATAAATTATTTCTTTTATCATTTACCTACTTGAGGACGAGCAGGAATTAAGCTTGGGGATGCTGATACGTCTCCAATGTATCTATAATTTATGAAGTATTCATGCCATGTTTACAATAATTCTACATGATTTTGGTATGATTTTATCAGAACTAACCCAAACTGACGCTGTTTTCAGTAGAACTACCACGGTGTTGTTTTTGTGCAGAAATAAAATTTCTCGGAATGAGCTAAAAATTTACAGAGAATATTTTTGGAAAATATAAAAAATATTGGAGCGAAGAGCTGGGCCAGAAGGTTCCCGAGGAGGCCACAAGCCTCAGGGGCGCGGCCACCCCCCTGGCCACGGCCACCAGACTTGTGGGCCCCTCGGGAGTGCATCGACCTCCCTCTCAGCTCTATAAATCATCAAATATTCTAGAAACCCCAATGCAGAACCTAGGCTGGGAGTTCCGTCACTGCAAACCTCCAGAGCCATGAAAAACCAATCGGGAACCGGTTCCGGCACCCTGCTGGAGGGGAAACCATCACCAGAGGTCATCTTCATCATCTCAGCGCTCTCCATGACGAGGAGGGAGTAGTTCACCCTCGGGGCTGAGGGTATGTACCAGTAGCTATGTGTTTGATCTCTCTCTCTCTCCCGTGTTCTTGAGATGGCACAATCTTGATGTACCGCGAGCTTTGTTGATATAGATTGAATCATATGGAGTTTCCCCCTCTCTATATAGTGTTGATGAATTGAGTTTTCCCTTTGAAGTTTACTGTCGGGACCCCGATCCTAAGCCATAAGAATCCAGCTTGTAACACATCACATCACTTTGCGGTCTCATGCACGGTTAACTCCACGGCTGCCACCTTACCTGGGCCGGGACTGTTTGCGTCTTTTGACTCACGTATGTGAATGTGTCGCTAGCATTCAAATGTCAAAGAACCCGGCCCGACATGACTAGTCGTATAACCCAAGTGGCACATCTGTACAGGGACAGGCATACGTAACCCAACAATGCAGGTGTCGATCTCTAGCGTGTGTAGACCAGTCATAGCAAGCCACAAGGACTCCATATCACACGTACGCACGACATGCCCGATATACATAGATACAACTATGGCATCACAACACAACCATACAACATTACAACATTTCTTTAGAAGGCTCGGAAGAGCCAATACAATAAGATGTTACAAATAGGGGTCACATGACCCAACATTCAGAGCATTCAAACAAGCAAGCAGAAGTTAAACATGTCTGGGTACAGACATCTACAAAAGTGGCTAGAGGAGCCTGAAAAGCTACAACGACCCTACCAAAGGAACCAGACCTCTGTCTGGGATTCCCAAGCTAATCCGGTCAACATCGGACTTCACGTCGTAAATACCACTAATGAGACTGACGTCTCTTCTGCAAAAACATAAATTAAGCAAACATGAGTACAAGAGTACTCAGCAAGACTTACATCAGAACTATCTACATATGCATCAGTATCAATGAAAGGGGTTGTGGAGTTTATTGCAGCAAGCCAGCTTTGACTCTTGGCTAACCTATACTACGACTACAAGTGCTTTGTTTGAGGTGGGATAGCGCACACAAGTCCACATATTCACCAATCAATACACCACTATGGATCCACTCTCGTCTCCCTACGAGAAGGCCATCCATAGCACTCACGCTTATCTTGCGCATTTTAGAGTATCCACTTCAAGTTTTCTATGAACCACATAAGTTCTCCAAGTAGTCCATATCCGAGGACGTGGCTATTCGAACAGATTATTTCACCCTGCAGGGGTATACTTCTTCACACACGCTCTTGCCACTTAGCACCATATGCATGTCATGCATCTCAGCAACCTTCAAGCGGAAGCACTGGCGTGGGCATCGGCCACGACCGTCAACCACAGAAGACCATAGTCCAGGTTTATCACCTATTCGAGGTTGAACCCGCACGGAAGTCTGGCCGAAGTTTCTGCTACAGCCTCAAACGATGTGTGCAGGGTTCCCAATCCCACCATTCGGATGCCACTTGGTACACCGTTCCACTGTGCATCTACCGCATCACAGCCCACCCCGTCGAGCAGCGCTATGCACAGCCGCCATCACTTTTCCTACAAACACCAGAAACTAATTGCAACTCCTGGACACAGGTGTAGGCAATTAATAGGTCGAGAGGGTCAATTAAGTATCCCAATGTGCGGTAGTATCTTGTCTTGGATCACAAACAAAGAACTCAGTTCTTAAGGACGGTCCCGATGAGACAACCCGCCATGTACTCCTACATGACCTCTCATCGCTACCTTTACAAAATCGTGTTCACACACTTAGTTCTCCCACGGTAGGACATGAGCACTGTCATTCCGATTCGTCACCCAGATGGATTGGACCCAACACGACACAACTCTAGGCATAGCAGGCACAGTAGGTAAGCATGCATGTATGAGTAAGCACAACAAGGCACAAACAGTTGCTACTCATGCTAAGTGGTTTGAACTATTTACTGTGGCAAAGACAGGTCATGCAAAGGAATGGGCTCAACTACCGATGACATGTAACAGTTGAGTCATTGTTGTCCTAATGCAGTAAAAGAGAGCAGGGGCGAGAGTGTGGGTTCATATCAATATGCTCAAGGGGGTTTGCTTGCCTGAAAATCCTGAGGATATAACTTCTCTTCATTAGTGTCAACGTTCACATCGTCAAAACCATCGTCTATCGAGAAGGAAGAACACCGACAAACAGAGAAATGAACACATTCAATGCAATGCAACAAACATGATGCATGGTATGACAGGTTAAGGTACTGGATTAACCTAGAGGAATATTTTGCCAAGTTAATTGAAGTGGAATTCAAACAATTTTGAATTCCTACTCCAAATGATATTTCATATATTGTCCTAATCATAAAATGTCCTATTTGGTGAGGTTAACTTGTTCAAACATGCATGATCATGGCATAAACAGATTAATTGGATTTTTCTGATCATTTTTCATATATAAATTATTTTCATCTGACTTACAGGTTATTTTCTATGATTTTTTAGAAGTTTTCAGCAATTTCTGGAATTTCCTGAATTATTTTTATTACAAAAATTGGTTATTGCGCCAGCCTGACGTCATCATGACGTCAGCAGGTCAGTTGACCTGGTCCAGGTCAAACCTGACCAGTAGAGCCCACTGGTCAGTGACACTGGGTCAGCTCCAGAGGCTGACTGGTGGGGCCAGTCAACCCTGGCGTGGCCAGGTCAAAGCTGGCCCGTGGGACCCGCATGTCATTGACTTAGGGTTAACCCACTGGGTTATTTTAGATTAGATAATTAATCTGGTGTTTTTAATTAGTGGTGGGTCCCGTCTGTCAGTGTCTCTAGGGGGTTAAATAGCGCTGTTATTAGCCACTAATGACGTTGCCATGCTGGCACTCGCGAGAGTGGCCGGCGGTGAGCTGCCGATGTCACCAGACACGGCGGTGGTGTCGGGCTTTACCCACACGCAACCATTCGATGAGCTGAGGCCATCGATGAGCAGCTCGTACTCGCCCGCATCCAATGGAGCAAGCAGCTGGGCGAGGGGAGGCCTACATCAACGACGGCGACGACATCCGTGGCGGTCGGAGCTCGGGCTCGAGCCATTCCGGGCTGCAGGGCATGGGGCGGCTCATCAAGGGGCTCTATAAGCTCCTGGGAACTCCGGGAGTTCATCTCCGCGCTCGGACGCAAGCTTTGGGGGCGGTGCGCACAGCGGCGATGGCCATGGCGGCGGGAGGTTTCGGGTCCGGTGGTTGGGCTAGCTAGGGCATGCTAGGGAGAGGGGAAACACGAGGAGGAGCAAGAGGGGCTCACGGGGACGCCGAAGGGTTGGCCAGCAGGCTCGGGGATGATCGGAGCGGCGCGAATCGACGACGGCGACAGGCGGACGACCATGGCGAGGGGAGGAGAGCAGAGGCGAGAGGGGCGAAATGGGGAGGGGGAACCGATCCAGATGGCTCTGGAGGGGTCTTTCCAGCCCGCCAGCGTGACAGGAGGAAGCAAGAGGTGGCGAGGCGACCAGGCGCACGCACACCATGCTCATCTCGCCTCTGCCTACTGGCACAGGTTGAAGATGACCTCTTCGCCCCTGGTGGGCTGGGCCATCTCCTTCCTGGCCAGGTAAGCCAGGTTGGGCCTTTCCCTTTTTTTTATTTTTAGTTTCTTTTTTTATTAGATGCCCTCTATTTTATTTAGTTTGGACAAAAATTCTTTAGCACAAAATCCTGGAATTATTTATAGGATATGTTTGGAATATTTCCAAGCTCCATAATAAAGTTCTAGCATTTTGGAAGAACTAAGACATTTATAGTGCTTTATTAATTGATTTCAGTAGCATTAATGAGTAGTTTAAAATGCTATATTTGTTTTGAAAATTAAAATGTCCCCTAATATGTTGTTGCCAACATTTATCAGAAATAGTGAACATTTTTGAAAACCAAAAGGAAACATTAGAAAACTTAGCTGATTATTTTTGTTTGAATTAGGGAGTGCTAGGGCTTGACAATCCCCATTTGAAGTTCATTTGAATTTAAACACGATGACATGATGCACATGCTGATGGTGATGCAAACAATTTCAAGCAACTCTAGGGCTGTGACATTTACTTATCGGATTGAGTCTTTAAGGATTTGAGAACACTTGATGTATGTCTTGTGATGGGATATCTGTGGTGACAATGCGATGTTCTATTGATCCACTCGATGTATGTTTAGGTGATCAACTTGCGGGTTCTGTGACCTCGGGAATCTATGCATATGGGTTGGCACACGTTCTTATCTTGACGTTCTGGTAGAAACTTTGGGGCACTCTTTGAAGTTCTTTGTGTTGGATTAATAAATCTGACATTGTGTGATGCATATCGTATAATCAAGCCCACGGGTACTTGTGGTGACATTGGAGTATCTAGGTGACATTAGGGTTTTGGTTGATGTGTATCTTAAGGTGTTATCTTAGTACGAACTCTAGGGATGTTCGTGACACTTGTAGGGATAGCTCATAAATTTGATCAGAAAAGATAACTTTGAGGTGGTTTCGTACCCTACAATAATTTATATGCTTGTTCTATGCTATTTGTAACTTTGGAGTGAACTCTTTGTCGCACGAGATGTATTTACATATGATTCAACTATGCCAATATTGTTGAGAGAAATTGCACTAGTGAAAGTATGGACCCTAGGCCTTGTTTTCAAGCATTGCAATACCGTTTTTGATCACTTTTGTCATTTGCTACCTTGCTGTTTTTATAATTTCAGATTACAAAAACCTATATCTACCATCCATATTGCACCTGTATCACCATCTCTTCGCCGAACTAGTGCACCTATACAATTTAACATTGTATTGGGTGTGTTGGGGACACAAGAGACTCTTTTTTATTTGGTTGCAGGGTTGTTCGAGAGAGACCATCTTCATCCTATGCCTCCCACGGATTGATAAACCTTAGGTCATCCACTTGAGGGAAAATTGCGACTGTCCTAAAAAACTCTACGCTTGGAGGCCTAACACAAGTCTACAAGAATAAGGTTGTGTAGTAGACATCAAGGTTTTCCAATAGAATTTCCAAGGAGATCACGGGTTTTCCGCGGTCGAGGTTATTTGACGTAACGTGTGGTTAGTTTGTGATGGATGAGTTGGAGCACCCCTATAGGGTTATATCTTTTCGAGAGGCCGTGCCCGTAGTTATGTGCCAACTTGGAAACTTTGTTTAACACCCGGTCATAGCAAACTTGAAGTAAACTCTAATAAAATACACCAACTGCGTGCGTAACCGTGACTATTTCTTCTCGTGAGGTCTGCTCTGAAAGAGAACATGGTGGGGTTATGTTTGACCGTAAGTAGGTGTTCACGAGCACTTAGCAATCATTACTAGTTCTCGTCTGTTTATACACCAATCATTCCCCCTTGTTCTTGTACTCGTAAGTTAGCCACTCAAATAAAATGCTAGTGCTTGATGCAGCCTCACCACTTAACCATACCTCATCCCTTAAGCTTTGCTAGTCTTGATACCCTTGGAAATGAGATTGCTGAGTCCCTATGGCTCACAAATTACTACAACAGCAATTCCGGTTACATGTAATTCGATGCTTTTACGTGAGCACAATGCTTGTTTTCTCTTGGAGTTCTTCTTCATCATCATCGATCTAGGATGGATTCCAAGACGGCAGCCTAGGATAGCAAGGATGGATGTCATTTTATCATTTGATTTCGTCCGTAGTCGGACCCCACTCTTTTGTATGATGATTGAATATGTTATTGTATTGATGTGATCTTGATGTAGCTTGTGGCGAGTGTAAGCAAAATCCATATACTCATCTCTTCTTACATGTACTTGTAATGATATCCATTCTTGCGAAACGACGAGATGCACTTCTACTCCTGTCGAGGTCCTCAAGCCAAAATAAGGATAGGATAGGATCGCATCTTGGGCGTTACATTAAGCTATTGTAGTAATCATGTTTTGTGCCTTTTATTTCAATAATGTGCAAAGTAAAACCTTTGTGATAGTGTGGATACTTGTTTTTTGATTCTGTGCAAAAACAGAAACTTTTATGTCCAGTGAAGAATTTCTCTGGTTTTACTGGAGTGTCAAAAAATTCTGAAATTTTTACACAGTTTTTCTATGAAAATGACTACATTTTATTATTTTTTCAGAATATATAGAGACATGGAATTATATTTTAAGTTCAGATATTCACATACTGTTCTATTTTTGATAGATTCTGTTTTGCATGCATAGTTTGCTTGTGTTAGTGTTTCCGTAGCTTAAATTGAGTGATATAAATTATGTTAATGTTAGAATACGATAAGTATTATGTTATAACACTTATTAATCTTTTCTTGATAATACCTAAGTGAATGATCTATATTTATTATACTAACCCATCTCACGAAGTTCCGTTGAGTTTGTGTGACTGAAGTTTCCAAGTTTTGGGTAAGACACCGATATGAGGAGAATAAGGAGTGGTAAGACCCTAAGCTTGGGTATGACCAAGGCACCTCCAAGGTGATATTCAAGGAATACTCAAGCGTCTAAGCTTGGGGATGCCCCAGAAGGCAACCCCTCTTTCGTCTTCAACACTATCGGTATATCTTACTTGGAGCTATATTTTTATTCATCACATAATATGAGTCTTTGCTTTGAGAGTCATTTTATTTTGTTAAAATTTTCTTTCTGTTATTTATAATATTTTTTTTCAACTAAACATTCCAAGAATTTCCTTTAGAATGCTTGAATTGCATGTTTTGATGTGTGTTGTATAAAAACAAAACTTTTGCTATAGTGATTGAATTTTCATATTTTACTGGAACATGGAAAGTTTCTGAAATTATTACACAGTGTTTAAATACAAATTATTTATCATGTCCTAAATTTGTTGAATTTTTTAGTTAACTAAGTACACCATTTGAATTAATTGCTACACACTGCCATGTTTAGACAGATTGCTGTTATAATTTTGTTATCTATTTATCCTAGTGTTTTCATGTCTTATATTGGTAGATATAAATTTTGGAAATGATATTAAATAGTTGATAATGTTCAAAAATTATTATGAAACTTGTCTTGGCAGTACATAAAGTGTTGATTTATTCTTATTTGCACTAACCTATCTCACGAGTTCTTTTCAAGTTGTATGTGGATGAAGTTTTTGAGACCTAGGTGAAACCGTGATATGAGAGGAATTAACAAGTCACAAAACCTCAAGATTGGGGATTCCCAAGTCTCCCCAAGTCAATATTACAAGAAGTCTCAAGCATCCAAGCTTGGGGATGCTACGCATCCCACCTCTCTTCGTCAACTATTGGTTAGCCTATGTTGAGCCTAAATTTTTATTCGTTCACATGATATGTGCTCTTCTTGGAGTGTCATTATTGTTTTGTTTGGTGTTTGACTTAAATATTAATATATGAAAATACTTATTGAGAGATAGTACTCACATAGCTACTTAATCGTTTAACTACTCATTGATCTTCACTTGTATCTTGTGCTTCACTTATATCTTAAGAGTAAATTGTGAATGACTAAAATATCATAAATATGAAATTATCAATGTGCTATATTCTTAGTAGTCGGTTCACATTTGGTTTAGAAAGTAAAACCTATTGAAGTTTGATAATCACAATATTGGTCATAGAAGCAATTCATGAATGATTAGTATAAGAAAGAGAACTTCCACATACAAATATATTATCCTGGACATCTTTTATGGTTGGGAATACCCATTAATTATTTTCAATATTGATCAAATTGCTAAAGTTGGGCAAGGAAGACAATGTAATGGTTATGTTTGTGTATATTTGTATAAAAATTATATTGTTACGTATACTACAGCAAGTGGTGCTTGTTTAGAACCTTTTGCCAGCCAAAGCTTCATACTAAGTAGAGATACTACTTGTACAAAGAAATCCTTAAGTCAAATTTCTTCCATTAGAGTCCACCATACCTACCCATATATGGTATTTCACTGCCATTCCAAGCAAATTTTCATGTGTCACCTTAAAAACCTTCAAATAAGCATCCGTTATGTATGCTTGTACTACTCATGGCGCGATCGGGGCGGTCAATATCTTCCATGCTAAGCGGGGTATTCTCATGATGAGTGCTTATTCACTTGTAATTGCACTAGAGAGGATGGTAAAAAGGATTCCTAGTCCCACATAATGCAAAAATAAATAAACAAGAATTACCCCTAGAAAGTTGATTGTTTGGAAGGTACCCGTGGATACGGCTATCCATGGAATGTGTTTGAATGGTTGATGGGGAGTAAAATTTTAATTCTGTTTGGGAACCGCCAATAATGTGATTAGCATGGAAGATATTGAAATCTCTTGTTGTAACGTTGACTGGAAAGGCACACCACCCAAAATATATTCATCTCTGTTTTGAACAATGAGCTCTGGCACCTCTACAAATCCATGCTTCCCTCTGCGAAGGGACATTCTATTTACTTTTATGTTATTTACTTTTCATGTTGAGTCAACTTCTTATTCCAACCTCATTCTATTAGTTGGCAAGCATCATGTGGTGGGAAAAAATCCAAACACATATATCCAGTAAAATATATTTAATCATGATCCATTATTGTTGACAATTATCTTTATTATAAGTGCATTGGGAGTCAAAACATTAAGCCCTATCTTTCTATGTGTTCGATGGACGGTGTTTATTCTGAAAATATGCTTTGAGCATTAGAGATCATAGAAGACTATATGATAATTGAGTATGTGGAGCTCTTACTTAGACTTTTCTGAAAATAAGATGCATTGAAATTGTTTGATGGCTAAGAACACAGGTTGTTAAGTTTCAAGAGAATGCATTTTTTGAACCATGACATGTTGGCCACTGCTCCACCGCATCACAACCCCAGTCATCTGTCAATGCGGTGTCGAGCCCTCAGGTGGCTAAGTGGCTCTCACTAAGCACGTGGCGACTCTGGAAGATAGATTATGCTCGCTTGACACCCGTCTAGAGGCGTGTCAAGACATCGAGCAATAGTTAGCTAAAGCGCTGGTAGAAGTCTGTCGGGAATGCATCTCCGCACGCCACCTAGACTAGCATTTATGGCATTCTATCCTAAGTGCCAGAGTTAGGTATGATAGCATTGTTGGCTATCTAATCACTATGTAATGTCTGTTTTGCCACTGTGGTTACCCCTTGAGCTATAAAAGGAGGCCCAAGGCAATCTATCTAAAGATTGGGACCTTTGGATACTTGTACTCACGTAGCAGCTCTCCCGAAAGCAACCCTTGCCGGTTTTGACCGTTGCGTGTGCATTGTGCTCCTCTGATCAATCCACCAAAGCAAGAGTAGGGTTTTACGCTTCCCAGTGGCCCGAACCTAGGTAAAACGCCAATGTCTCATCGTCGTGCTGCCTCACTACCTCCGCTCTTTGTGCATGCGACCTGATCCCTACCGAACCACAAAGGGGCCCATGGCCCCATAGGTGATCGATGTCGGGTCTCGATGCACTTGGGTTTGATCACCTCGGTGAAGCCGAGAATATGTAATTGGTGTTGTGGAGTTTGGAAAACTAGATCAACCCTAGGCATCGGTGAGACCGAGATTTGTGTGTTGGTTCCACCAAGATGCACTTGGGAGGTTTTGGTGGTGAGCTCTTGACGAAACGGAACTCCGAGTGCTCCTCACACGAAGGGTTCGAGAAGTACTTGCTCAAATTTTGTGATGTAGCATGAATAGAATTTGAGACAATAAAGCATAGATAGATAGAGAGGGGTCCTAGCCATTTTTGTATATCCAATTGGCCAAATAAAACTGAAAGCTAAATAACAACAATTGAACATCCTCGAATGAGAGAAGATATGCATCCCAACGTGCTCACACAATAAGATATCAAATGAAATATGGCAAACGTGCAAAACCACTCTAGTATCTACCAAGCACTTTGGCAATGACGGAGTCATCTATATGTGAGTATATTGACTTAGGAGCCAGGTAAGAATACTTTATATTAGGTCATACTCATCGTGTAAGAACAAGTGGGGTTACCACTTTTACATAAGACATTTAATGTGTTCAAATCTTTAAGAGATGATTTAACTCAAGTCTTAGAGTAAAGTTCCCCCTTGATGTGTCATCCCCCCTAAGAGGGATAAACTAACCTTGTGTTTTTCGTAGAGGACTTCATATGGGTGGTGTAGTGGTGGATGCTCACAGTTGATGAAGATCATCTTGAATTGTGAGCAATCCTCGTTGTTTCTTACTCTTCTCACCTTCATGGGTTAGTCCCAAACAAGAGACAAATACAAGGATATCTATGGACATGGAGTGCAAAGCGTACATGATGATGTCCATGGATACATTAATTACCTTGTCCATTGCTTACCTTTGTGGGAATGTGTGACTCCTTGAACTATTGCATAAAGTTAGAGTTGATTGCAAATAGTCTTTGCCAAAAATGAATGTGAATGAATTTTGTTGGCGAAGTCACCCCTCAAAAACTTATCTAGTTCTTCTTATTTGGGATCCACATGGACTTGATGGGAATGCTTGGAGTTGAAGTACACTTGTAGAAGTTGAGCTTGTAGTAGCCTTGGTAACCCACTTGATCATGTCTTGGGATTCATCTTCATATGAGTCAATCTCCTCTTGAAGCTTGTCCTTACCGTTGAGCTTGTGTCCTTGTGGTGGAAGGTCATCTTGAGCTTTTGTTCCCTTGGGAAGTGTACGCTCATACTTCTCCCTTTGAGGAACAAACTTGGGCTTGGGGTATTGACCTTCTTCCCATTCAACTCCTTTAGCGTTGAAGTAGCCAATGACATGGTTCTTCTGGTATCCTCCATGCTTGTGTACAATTTCCTCAAATTGCTTACATCCGGTAAGACTTTTGTAGATACAGTTTTATATAATGCCTTTGAATAGATCATTTTCTTGCTGAAGTGTAACTTGGCTAAGAGAATCGTTAGTGGAATCAGTAGAACTACTAGAAGCAATATCATTGGATTTATCATTTTTATTGCTACTAGTTGAAGAACCTTTCTTGCCTTTGCTACTAGTTTGCTTAGCCTTAACTTGTGGAATGTATGTATACAAGAGTAGTCGTTTGGCTAGATAAGAGGAAGTATTCTTTCGAAGATCGTCATTGATAGCTTTAAGGAATTCATGCTCTTGCTCCAAGTCGAGCTTCTCGAAGTGGAGCTTCTCATGAGTCCTTACAAGTTCTCTATGATCTTCTAGAGTAGACTCATGGACTAACTTAAATAGTATTTAGTTCTTTAGTTAGTCGCTCTATTTCCATCTTATCATCATCACATGACTTATCTTGACAAGAGTGATCGTTAACAAGTGCATTTTGACTAGTATCACTAGATTTGTCAAATAGCAAGTCATCGTCCCCAAGTAGGTCATCCTCATCACTATTATAGTCAAGGTATTCGGGGTGTGATACCTTGAGGACTTTAGCCATGAAGCAACTTCCACTCCCTTCATTTGATGAATCAAATATGCCATAGGAGTTAGAGGAAACGAGTGCAAGTCTGGTAACACCTTCATCTTAACTATAGTCAGAGTCGGAGTGATAGCTTCTCTAGAGTGGTTGTCGGATTCGGAGCCGGAAACCCATTCACCAACATGAGCATGATGTCTTATTCTTGTGTAGCTCTTGGTGTACCTGTCCTTCTTCTCCGGGAGGGTCTTTGTTCATAATGATCATCTCTACTCCTTCTCTCTCTTCGAGGTGACTCATCTCTTGAGCTCTTCCTTCTAGGTGACTCTTCCATTCTTTTGTGGGGGGGGCGTGCACTCATTGGAGTAGTGTTTGGTACTACCACAATTGTAACAATTCTGGTCATGACTAGATGAACGCTTCTCTTCATATCTTGAGTTGGAGTTCCTCTCTTTGCCTCCACTCTTGTAGAATTTGTTGAATTTTTGACCATGAGGCTTATCTCTTCATTGGTATCAAGGTTGTCTCTTTATGTAGCGGGAGTGTCGCTTGAGGCTTTGTTATCACTGCTTGACTTGTTGTGAAGTTCTTCCTTGTCCTCGAGTGACATCTCATGAGCAACAATCCTTCCAATCACTTCCATAGGCTTGAGATCTTTGTAGTTTGGCATCATTTGGATTAATGTTCACATGGTGTCATACTTCCCATCCAAAGCTCTAAGTATCTCCTTGATGATTAATTTGTCAATCATTTCATCACTTCCTAAGCCAGCCATCTCATTTGTGATGGGAGCAAGCCTAGAGTACATTTCGGCGACTCCTTCACCATACTTCATCTTGAACTTGTCAAGTTGACTTTGAAGCACGTCCAACTTAGATTCCTTGACGGAGTTGTAACCTTCGTGCATATCAACCAAAGTGTCCCAAATTTCCTTTGCATTCTCAAGACGACTGTTTTTGTTGAATTCTTCGGGGCATAGGCACTTGAATAGAATGTCACATGCTTGAGAATTGTATTGCAACATCTTCAATTCTTCCGCGGTTGCTTGATGATCCGGTTCCTTTCCATCACCAAAGAATTCACCATGCAAGCCAACAGGAATAACAGCCCATACGGCGGGGTTTGACCAAGAATATGCATTTTCATATTATGCTTCAAACTAGCAAAATTAGTGCCATCAAAATATGGACCTCTATGCTGATAGTTTCCCATACTATACGCCATAATCTCCTTGGTTGTGAGACCAATGCAATGGAGACCAAAGCTCTGATACCACTTCTAGGGTTTGAAAGTAGGTCTAGAGGGGGGGGGGTGATTAGACTACTTGACCAAATAAAAATCTAACCTTTTCCCAAGTTAATTGGTTGGCAGATTTTAGCAATTCTAGTATATCAAGTGCACCCTACACATGCATGTCTACAAGCATTGAATCGGAAAGTAAAGACAAGCGTATGTAAGAAGATAAGGGTTGGAATATCAAACGCAATTGTAGACATGAAGATTTTTCCCGTGGTTCTGATAGGTGGCGCTATCGTACATCCACGTTTATTGAGATTTCAACCCACGGAGGGTAACAGTTGCGATAGTCCACGGAGGACTCTACCCACGAAGGGTTCCAAGAAGAAGCAACCTTGTCTATACCATGATGTCCTACGTCCATAGAGGACTAGCCTAACTCAGGGTAGATCTTCATGAAGTAGGCGATCTTCTTGCCCTTACAAACTTCTTGGTTCAGATCCACACCACGAAGTAGGAGGCTCCCAAGCGACACCTAACCAATCTAGGAGGCACCACCCTCCAAAAGTTAATATGTTCGATAGTAACGATGAACTCCTTGCTCTTGTATTTCAAATGATAGTCTCCTCAACACTCAATGACTCTCTCATAGATTTGGCTAGGGTAGATGAGATTGCTTGGGTGGAAAGCAACTTGGGGAGGCTATAAATCAAGATCCATATGGTTGGAGTGGATGATCTTGACCTCAACACAAGGGTAGGTGATTCTCTCTCAGAAAATTGGATATGGGAAGTGTGGGCCTGTTCTGAGTGCTTCTCTTGCGAGTAGGATGTGGCGGATGGGTATATATAGGCATCTCCAAAAATCCAACCGTCACAATATTATTTTCCAACTCGATGAAACCAAAGTGAAAACTCGGTTGCACCGACTAGTGAAAAATGTGTCAACTTTGGCGTTTTGATGAGACCGATATACAATTCTCGGTGGTATCGATATGAGTGACCGAGGGCAGTTACACAACTCGGTGAGACCGATCCACAAATTTTGGAAATTCCAATTCTTGTGAAACATGCAACAGAAAGTTGGTCACTGAAACTCGGTTGCACCGAAGTGAATGTTGGTAGTACCGAGAAGTGGGTTTTGGCTAGGGTTTCTGTCTAGGGTTTTGACTTTTGAGTGGTAGGTTCTATAACAACATTTTTGTGGGAGAGCTTGTGGGTGTTTTTGGTAACTAACACTTGATCATTTTGAGCAATTCATTCACCATTAATACCTCACCCCCGTTTGATAGTATTGGCTTTCCTATGGACACAAGGTGATTTCTCACAAAGTAAAATGTAGAGTCTTCATTCTTGTAGCTTGGCTAATCCTATGCTGGCATCATGGGGTCTCCTCACAATCCTTTGTCAATCATAACATTGAACTTTTTCCTGAAATATACTTAGTGTAAACATTATTCCAATGAAATATATGTTGTTATTAGTTGCCAAAACCATCTAGGTAGAAGGTGTGATTTCAACGACCTCGTATCGAGAGTGACCATGTCACTCCCGCCAATAGTAATGTGGGCTCTCTGCTAGCATCGACCAAAGTAATCAACAAAGACCCTTCCCATATAGGGGAAGAGTGGTTGTACATGTAAGGTTGGGACGGTCAGCAAATATTAAATCTCTCCGATACACCACTTCTTTATCAAGTGGTTACCTAGCTGAACATCATCTCCCTCGGGCATTAGTGGCACCTGACGGCATTTTCAAAAAGTCTTTGAAATCGTTTCCCTTCCGACACCATGCATTTACCCATCCCACTTGTGTAACAACTTCTTAGCATCCTAACTACTTCCCACCCGCACAACCCTCATAAGGAGGTAGGTCCATGCTTAGTGCAAGTATCAACGAGGAAAGTAACGAAGGCAACCTACTACGATGGTCACCGTTTCATCATGACTAAATGCAACGGAATAAAGTGTCATATGTCGTGCATAAATTGGTTTCATAGTCATGGCTAAAGGGCTGCTTGTCTGGCTCAACAAAACCTTCTAGATCTTCACGTGCTTCTCGTCCAACTTCGAGCACATCATCAACTGCGTCAACTATCGCCAGTAACAACCATAATAAGCAACACAACAAGTAGAAAATAGAAGTGCTCTATAAATATAAATTTTATTTTTCTCGGACATCTCTGGTCATAAGAAAAATACCTAAAATGGCTCTACCAGAGTTGGATCAATGAGGCTCTTTGAATGGCAGAAATAGGGGTCTTGGTGATCCTATAATAAGTCTTCAGAAAACATTTTTTTTATAAAAATGGGTGGATGCACCCAACAAATAGGGCATGATTATAGAAGATTTTAGAAAGTGGATTCAATGGATTTGGAGTTGGGATGAATTTCCAAACGATTTGCAAAGTGGATTACACATAAAGGAATCGTTCACTGATTTATACAACATAGGAAGTGTAAGGAAAAATGTTCATCACTTAGTGCCTGGATTTATATCCACCTAGGTGTTAGAATCATAGCATTTGGATCTATGGTGAGATCCCTAGGAATGTCCAAAGCCCAAGGCAGAAATATTAAGATAGGGTTTCATCTATTAGGTGTACAAGAAAGTTTCTTGGAAAAATATGCGAGTTAGTAATATAGATAGGGCAAGATTTTTGGGACCTCTAAGAATTTTAATCACTAAGTTTGGAGTTCATATGAATTATCCATGAATTTTTGAATCTCTTTGAAAAAGCAAAGGAGAAACAAAAGGCTATACCAATTTGGCTATGCAGCGTAGAGGGAGCAGGATAGGCAGCTGGGCCGGCCCAGCAGTCCACCCGCTCGGTATGTCGTGGTGACGTCGAAGGCTCCTTGGCGTAGTGCACTTTTGCCACGGGGAAGCGCACACGGGCAGGAGTCGTGTCCACTTAAACGGTTGGGCCTGGTGCTTGTCTCGCTTACACGCGAGGCCTACCTGGAAGGTCTTCCTTCCTCCTCCCGCTCGAACAGAGAGGGAGCAGGGGAGGGGTAGCCAACCAACATCGGTCACCTTCTAGTGATGTTGCGCATGCCGGCGAGCTTGCGAGGCCATGCCGCATCTGTCCTGGTGCTGCGCACCCGCAAGGGAGGGCCGCGGCAGTGCCGACACAAAGGGCTACGAGGATGCCATCGGCCACCACTGGCCTCGAGCGCACGATGCTTCACGGAGGAACGAAGACGAGGGGAGGGTCTTGCGACAGCGAGGAGGGAACACCAGAGTGGGAAGGGACGAACGGGAGCTCGACTTGGTCCGAATTTTGCGTGGAGGTCGTCGACGGGCTTCGGGCATGAACGACGGCAAAGGCCAAGGGAGAGCAAGGGCTAGGTCCTAGGGTTTTACAAGAGACAGGGAGATCCAAGGGCATCACCAGGGCGCTCGGGGAGGCTTTAAGTAGCTAGATCGAGGCGTATCATGGACCAAGTCTATGGCCGCGCTCGGTGAGCTCTGTAGAGGAGAGAGCAGTGCGAGGGTGAGAGGCCCGACCGTGTGGCGTGATGAGGACATCGAGGCGACCTCGAAAGACAAAACCATGAGGAGCAAGGCTGTCGGGAGACTCGGATTGGGCAAGCTACAGTGCGGGGGTGCACTATAGCATGCTCTAGAGCGCGAACTTTACATGCCAATGCTCGTCTTTGGCATGTAGGGCGCGACCATTGGTTTCTAGGGAATCTAGGAGGGTATAAAAAGTCCTACTAGCCTTGGATGCCCAGAGGGTTCCTTAGAAGAGAAGGAAAGCAGATAAAAGGGGTAAAAGTTGATGTACAGGGGGTAAAAATAGGGTTTTCATCCCCCAATTATTGTGCGATAGGCTTGCAAGTTTTGCTGGAGGTGGGAGAGACATATGAGGTGTTGTGGTAAAAGTTTGAGGTGAAGGAGAAGGGTAGAAGTGGTCAAAATAAGGGATTTACCATTTCACCCAAAAGGTGTTTGATGCTATTTTGGGCAAGATTACTTTTCCCACTAGTAGTCAGACTTAACAAGATATACTGGGAGGTCAAAATAAGGCTGATCACAAGTTTTGAGCTCATTTGAGAAAAGTTTGCAATACACACTTGGTAAACCCTAGAAATCAATAGAGTCAAATTTCTGTATATCTGGTCATGCTAAGCTAATCTCCTTGATGCACCACTTGGTGTGGTGTCATCACTTGGGTATTAGAGCATGTCCAAAAAGTTTGGGACCAAATGGGCAAACTTGGCAATGAAAAAAAATCCCAATTCTTGAAATCAACATAAATGGGTTTGGAGGGATTTGGAAAAGTGTATTTGTTCTCCTTGATGCACCACTTGGTGTGGGTGCATTATTAGAGTATTAGAACATGTCCACGAGGTTTGAGAATAATTGGAGACACTTGGCAATGTAAAGTTGTTCAAGTTTGGATCTGGATGGAGAGGGTTTTGAGGGGTTTTGGTGAACCAAAAATATTTTTATTGGGATGAAACTTGGCAAGATCATCACATATGGCATATGTGACATGCCGTAATTTGTGTGGATTTATTTGAGAAAATTTCTTACAGAAATATTTCAAATACTTGAAACGAGCAGAAAGGGTTTGGGAGTGTTTTGTCCAATATTTTTAACATGACTATGTGTTGAAACTCATATATATGGAAAATATATGTCCACTGAGTTTCCCTATTTTTTTCTTGAATATTTTAGAAGTATAAAAATAAATTTTCCCTATAAAATACCATTTATGGCCTTAAATAAAAGCTTTTAAATAAAATATTAATATAATATTTAGTGGTTTTTGGGAAGTCTCATACATAATAGGTTTTAAATAGAATCTTTTGGACAAAATAATCCACCCAATTTGAGGACTTGTAGTAAAATCCTCAAGTGAGGGGTTTTGGAAAACCTAAATTGAATAAATGCTTTTTGGCCAAAATAATATTTTATAAAAATAGTTTTTAGTCCTATACACATGGCATGATCATTGAGCACGGGATTTGGATCAAGTAGATGGATTTTGAGAGTAGGATCAAGTTTATGACTCAAAACACAATCAAGAAATCAAGCGATCATGAATCAAGTCAAGCATCATAAGCACAGAAAAAGTTTTTGTTGGTCCTAATTTTGAGTCATGTTAACTTATTCATGAATCAAAACACAGGATGTGATAGAAGTATGGTCAACATCAAGATCCGGTTTTGAGGCTAGTCGTACGTTTGAGTTCCCAAATGATGTTGGATTACACGCAAGGTGCGAGTTCCCTAATGATACTGGATTACACACAAGGCACGTGCAGTCGTCAAGTGTTCATGTCCCTGTGGTACTAGCAAGGGCTGAAAGAACACATGCATCGTTGCTTGAGAATGTAGCTGAGCTCCTGAACAAGCAAAAAGAGCAATCAGATGCTCTCTTCACCCATGCCAAACAAGAGATGGAAGAAGCCAGAAAGAAGCTAGCGGTGTCAGAGCAGGCTAAGTGTCTCATGCTATCTAAAATCATTGTCAATCCGAATTTTCATTCATAACAGATAGGTTCAGATGTTGACCCAGTGAGCATGCATGTTGTGATGTGCGTGCATTGACTGAGATGTATGTAAGTCTTTCATGCCGAGATGTGGCAAATAATGTTCTTTTCCTGATCATGTAATAGCTTACATTATTTCCAGCACAATAATAGACAAACCATTGGACATGATATATAAGTTCACACGCAAGCCCAACATTCCAAGTTCGACACTCACATCAAACTCACGTTCACGGATTGTGAGGAGGATTCACTTCAAAGCTAAAAATTGTTAGGAGGATTACAAATAAGAATAAATTTACAAGTGGCATTGGATTGATAGCAATAAAACAATGTTAATGTAAGGGCATGGCGATATTGCGTGCCCAAACACCATGTAGAGTATCTCCACATAAGCCATAAATTGGCGAGGTAGACCTGGTTGCCGAGAGCAGAAAATTTGACTGTACATAATTCATTACAATTCGTATTTTTTAACTAAACACAAAGCTTGGTCAGCTCTGGTTTTTAACTAAACGTGAAGCTCTATAAGTAGCGAGCCACTGCCTCCAGGTCGTTCACGAGTGGTCCCAAACTGTCGACACCTGTGGATCAAATTATCACACGAGCTGAATCTTCATACAAAAGCGCGCTCCACCATGTACTTGATACCGCGCATGCAAAAATGGTGCACCTATGGGTTTATTTGTTTATGGTCCGTTACGTAACTCTCATATGTACAAGACATCGAGAGACCGACTATGTGTTTGTGTCTCTTCTCTTCATATATGTACTACACGATCTTTGTTGATGTCAAAAACATAATAATAATAGTCCAACATTTTTGTGGTCCCATTGTATCGTCGATCGAACGGACAGAGGTAGAGGTCATAAAAATGTAGAAACCCCTCAAAGAGTCTTGAAATTTCGCAGGTCCCATCCACAATCCAACGGGTTGAGAGCTCTTGTATCATGGGAGCATGGGAGGCCTTGCGACACTAGATTTTTACCTACATGGGGTCGTCCTACACACAAATGATGTGTATGTGAGAGCCGACATAGATAAAGAGAGCCTAGAGAGGGGGGTAGAGCGTGCAGACGAGAGATCAACGTTGAGATAGACCGTATGTCCAAGAGAGAGAGAGGAGTGGAGGGGATGCATGTGTGACAAAGACACGAAGAGTATGTGTGCAAGAAGCATCAACATAACGAGAGACAATGGTGTGTGTGCATGATCAAGAGAAATATAGGTAGACAGAAAATCGAGGATTGGAGAGAGACATCAGAGTATGCATGTGTGTGAGAGGTAGGGTAGAAGGCTCGATGATCGATGGATCAAGCGTGTGTGCGGCAGAGAGAATGGGAGAAGTCACATGTAGTATGCATGTCTGGTTAGGGAGCGAGATACATTGTGTGCAAGGAAGGCCTAGAGATACAATGCGTGTGAAACAAATGGGCATACAAATATTAAGCGAGGAAGACATAGAGAGGACACGGGAGAAAGAATGTCGAGTTCTTGTGTATATGTGTTAGGGAGAAAGGAAATTTTATACAACAAAGGAATATGGAGTGCGAGAGAGAGAGAGATACATATACGAGAGAGGGGAAGCCACAATATGTGATAGGTGGATAAACCTAGCTAGAGGCTGGTCGATCAACGTGTGTGAGAGAGATGGAGAGGGAAAGGATACACCGACATATGGTATATATGTGTGTGTGAGAGAGAAATTTCTCGCCGCGTGTATAAAAGATGTCAATACAAGAGGGATTCAAGTATTTGAATTAGAGATGATGATACATGTAATTCATACTTGAACCAAAATTGATTTATCAAACATGCATATTCATTTGATCTGGGCACATGTATGTTATTTAATTTGGTTGATATTAGTGATCCATACATTTAAGTTGAACAAAAAGTGGTTTCAAATATTTGAATTCAACCATATGTAGATAATGGCATTTGCAAATCATATTTTTTGTTATAAGGGGGGCATAATACTTCTTTGTGCCATTGAGAGTATATAAAAATTGATGTATAAAGATTCATATCCGAATACAGAATGGATTCTAGCCGAAAAATAGAGTACAAAATGGATTCCATTTAGTTGGCACGGTAAACGTGAATGGATTTATTCTCCCAAAATTTGAACATAACCAAATTTTCGAAGATGCAAATTACCGCCTATCCCTGAAAGCACAATGTGCTCCCTTGGTGGTTTTGATAATTCATGACAACTTACATTGTTTGTTGGACTAATACTTTCATCTAGTGTGTTTCAGATAAAGTCCATAGAGAGAGATGGGTTGGCAAAAAGGAGTGTGGAGAGTATCCCCATGAAGAAGAAGGAGAAGGAATAGCATTAGCCAAGCTTCAGGCAAGAGGACTCTAGAATTTACCTTTTGTGAGAAATCATTTTGAGTCCATAGGAAAGCCAATACTATCAGAAGGGGGTAAGGTTTTGTTGGTGAACAAAATGCTCATACGTGCACAAGTGATAGTCACCACATACACCCACAAGCTCTTCCACAAAAGTCTGTCCAAAGCCAAATATCCAAAATTGGTGCAACCAACACATTCCACTCGGTGCCACCAATTCCAAACCTCAGACAGACCCAGCCAAACCCTAGCTTTTCGGTGCAACCAATTTTGCTTCGGTGCCTCCGAGTTTTGGTTGCCAACTTCCTGTTACGCAAGTTTAGAAAATCGGTCCCACCGAGTTTTGTGAATCGGCGTCACTGAGATTGGCAATCTAACCGTTGGTCACCTTATCGGTGCAACCGAGATTTATGTATCGGTCTCACCGAGATTTAAAAGTTGCTACCTTTGAGGCAACTCGGTACACTCGAGATTAACACATTTGTGTCATCGAGTCTGACTTATTAGGTGTAACAGTTGGATTATTAGAGATGCCTATATATACCCCTCCACCACCACTCACTCATAAGAGAAGCACTCAGAACAGTTCCCCACTCATACCTACAAATTTTCTAAGAGAGAGCCACCTACTCATGTGTTGACATCATGCCATTCCATTCCAACCAAATGAATCTTGATCTCTAGCCTCCACAAGTTGCTTTCCACCCAATCAATCTCTTCCACCAAGCCAAATCTATGAGAGAGTGTGATACGGGGCAAGCCTGCGTGTGTCGATCTTTCCCGAATTGGAGGGGGAAACCTCAAGATCACAAATAACACAAGGGGGAAATCACAAGAGGAAACACTCAAGAACAAGTCCAATCACACATCCACTAGACTCACCACACACAAGATCGACAAGGTACATGAACAACACAGGGAAAAAGGATACATGGTAGAGTTCATCCCAAATCCCATGGGGAGATGGGGCCTTGATATCCCGAAGGATCTTCCCTCGAAAGGGGCCTTGACATCCACTAGGGAATCTTATCCTATAGAGGCATCTACTCCATGGGAGAGGTAGTGGAAGGATCAAAGCTCAACTAACTAAGAGCTAAACCATTGCTAACCCAAGAATGGAGGTGGGGGAGAGTATATATAGTCCTAGGCACGAAGGGGTAAGTGATAGGGGATACATGGGCCGAAGCCCGTCCTGCGCACAGGCAGTCGAGCGGTTGTACTGCTCGGGTGGCCGGTTGTACCGGTCAAGGAAAAATAATCAGAACAACCGGTGTGGTACCGGCCTTGCACCGCACCACATCATCAGCTTGGGCAGGGGTGGTCCGGTGGTGGCCCGGTTGTACCATCGACCGATTGTTGGCCGGTTGCTGGCCAGTTGTACCGGGGTCCTAGACTTCCTACAACTCCTCTTCTTCCTTCTCCGCTTCCAAGCTTCCCTCGCAGATGGTGTAGTTGTATGCAGGTGCTGGCACTCCTCATCATCATCCGTGAAGCTCCGGCAATACCTATGCATGCACACGGGAGGAGTGTCAAGTAGTATACCATCCTCGAAGGGATCAAGTGAACACGTGTAAAGGAGATGATTCACCTTTATATATGTGAAGTAGATGTCGCACGTGTCACTTGCCAAACGGACTCTTGTCATGGTGATGTCCGTAGGATGCTCCGCATCATCCCCTCCCCCTTGGGAAAGATCCATCCTCGGATCAAGATCCAAATCACCATGGGAAGGAGATGGCGTCGCCGTGTAGAAGTGGACGACCACCAAGCATTCATCATCATCTACCTCTAAAGGGGCACTCTCCAATGTCTCACCATCTTGGAATTCCTTCAAAAGGTGCAAATATGACAAACACCGGGAAAAACAAATGTGGTTAGCATTAGTGCGAAACCAAGCATTCAAGTGGTGAATCACTGCACAAGTGTCGTCATCATTCTCAACATATGGTGTGACAAGGGTTGTGTCATGGCATGTAAGCATATAAATTGAGCACACGCAATTCTATCATGGAAACAATGATGCCAAGGGGAGGTAGGGATGCCAATATGTGTGTTAATAGAACAAGCATCTACCTCAAGGTCATAGCACTCATGCACATAGAAATCAACGAAAGGTCTATGGTATGCAAAGGAATCATTCACAACACCAAACAAAATGAAATGTCTACATACATGGGGCAAGTGCAAGACAATCCAAGCATAATGTGCACATGGTGTAGTGAAGATAGTGAGGCACTCAACACAATGGAAAGAGCAAGTGTTAAACATGTGTGAGGCAATCAATTCAAGCATGTAGCAAGCAATGTGGCATGGAAAAGGTGAAGAATAGGCATTGTTGCAACCAAGCATATGATATGAGCAATCAATCCACAAGTTGTATGCAACACACAAGGCACATGTGTCACAAGGCATGGAACAATGTCAGTCACGAGTGAAAGCAATATCTCTAACATGTGTGCAAGTAAGTGGTCCGAGGTGACAAATATGTGTCATGATACAAGCAACACAAGTATGAAGGTGCACAATATCCATGCTCAAGAAGGATGTCACCTCAAAAACTTGACCTTGTCCGTCAGTCAAAATGCCGATGCACAAGCAAGTGCGATGTAGAAACTCGTCGATGTATCAAGGCTCGCTCTCAAGATCTCGAATCGTCAACTCACGTGAAGTGGAAGTTGACACGTCGTCGAAGAGTTATACACATACACACAACAAAGCAAACAATGTATGTGCATGGTATATAAACACATCATCCATCATGATGGTTCTTCTCTCTTGCACATAACCATTAGGAATAAAAGTGCATGACAATATGATGCAACAATGCCTATATTCATGGCACTAGGCATATGATGCAAAGAAGGAAGACAAACATGCTTCACATGAAAGATGTCAAAAGCTCCAATAATATGTGAGGAAGCTATGGGGGCAATCTCATTAGGAAGAGTAGAAGCCTTGTTGCACTCCATACATGGCAAAGCATATAAAAAGAAAGAGGCAACACGTGGAGATATGTGACAATATGCAGTGTTAATCATGTGCAAAGCATGGCAATGGTTGTCATCAACCGCATAAAAGGAGCAAGTAGTAATCATCGGTGATGCAACACAAGCAAGCATAGTGATCATGTCGTGCAAATTAGTAGTGCGAAGATGAAACATACTATAGGAAATCATGGCAATCATGTCATGTGAGCAAATAATAAGCATATGCAATGCACATGACATATCATAAGCACGGAAATAAGACACGATGAAGACATCATCATAGGCACGGGGCACAAAGCAAACATGGCAATAGCAACTAAGTCCTCCACCAAGCTTGCGAATACACATACAAGTGAGCGAATCAAGTGTCATGTGTAATGCAAAGCTTGGGTCACAAATGCATGGCAAGGGTATAGAAATGAGTATATCATGCAAAGTGAACATGGCAACATGGGCATAACAAGTGTAATGAGCAAGAATCCATAGCCATGTGAGAGCCATGTAGAAGAAATTCACAAAGTATTTGCGCAAAGTGGGGGGGTGGAGGGTAAGCACTCCATGGTGGCGCACGTCTTCGTTGCTCTCTATAGCTCGTTTCGTCAACTCGTGCGCTTGTGAGGTTAATGAAGAATCATGTGTACCTACACAAGAAGTAGACACACGAAACAAAGTGTGTGCATGGTAAATGTACACATCACCCATCATGATGTGTATGTGCACATGAGAGTTAGCGCAAGATAAGCAATGCTCAAAGAAATTTGAGGCATGGTATATGAATACGTCATCGATCATGCAATGATAGTTATTATGCTCAATATGAGTGGGATGCAAATTATGGAAAGTATGAGGCACAAGCATATTATTCATGGGGAGCATATTGTGCACACAAGTATGGGGATCATGCAATGCTAGGGATGGAACGAAATCTCCTAAAATGTATGAGGGAACTATGGGGGTCTCCTCATGTGCAATAGCGGTAGCATAACATGGAGAAATATGAACAACATCCAAAACAATGCATATCCAAAGCATGGTGTTCATGTCATGGCATATGAGAACAATTGCGCAAATGATGCAAAGGGAGCATGGCAATGTCATCACAAGAAAAGCAAATGCCAATAACCAAGGGTTTGTCATCTATGCCATATGAGCAAATGGGGTTTACTTTTATGGTGTATGCATAGTCACTATGGTGAGATTGCAAAGATGCAATATGGGAAATTTCACGCATACATATGACAAATGTAGCGGATTGTCAAACATGATGTGACCAATAGAATTCTCACAAGATACCCTATGGAGTATAGCATCACAACTAGGTGATTCGACATGCTAATCATCATATTCATCATAAATAGGGGGCACATCTAAGCATGAAGAAGACATAGCATGTGAAGTATCCATAAGGTGATAAACATCATGCAATCAATCAATGTCCACTAGTGGGACAAGATCATCACGCTCACCTATCTTACCTTCCTCATTCCACTCATGTGGTGTAGGTGAGGCGGGAGAAACCAACTCATGGTCATCATTATGATGGAACCATGTGGGGAGGGGGAGCATCATCATCCACCATGGCCATCGTCATTCCCGTAGGAGGGATGTACTCGTCGAGGGTAGGCGTGTCATCGTGTAGGAGACCTTGCACCCAAGAAGAAGACACAATAGGAGTAGAGGTTAAGTTGTTAGAAATCATAGTGGCCTCACATGCCATCTCAACTACCTCACTCTCTCTATGTGGTGGTGGTTCAGACACTCCCTTGAAGTAGGTGCACTCAAACTCACATATGGTGGAGTCACTCCTCTCACTCAAGTGGTGGGGGTTGTGGCTCTCCATGGGAATTGTGGCAACTCAAAATGTATGGGGCTGGTGGTGAAGCCACTCTCATTCTCAATATGGTGGCATAAGTCTCTCAACTCATCTCCAAACGTCGCCGTGGTCGAAGGGAAACTCCCATGCTCAACCATCTCATCACCGTCGCCGTGGATGAAGGCCAAAGATGGCACATCACCACTCTCCTCCATGACCAAAGGGAAGATCCCATGCTCGATCATCTCACTCTCGCTGCCAAAGGTGGAAGCGTCCTCTTTGCTCGCCACTATGTCGCTCGCCTCGAAAGCATGTTCCTTGAGTGGCTCCGTAGTCGTGGTCGTCGCTGCACCATCATCATAAAGAGTCGTGGTAGACTCGGCATAGTCAACACCACAAAGAGGGATGGCGGTGAAGTCGGACTTGGGAGCGTCGTCTTGGAGCTCTTCAGGCTTGGACATCTTGGTGGTACCATCCTCATGCTCGTCGTCTCGGAGCGTGGTCGTTGTGAAGTGTGCGCAGGGTCGAGTAGGATTGGCCTTGAGGTCTTGTGACATCGTGAGAGCACCAATGTAGAGTTCGTCGAGAGACTCATAGTTGTTGCCGAAGATAGGCTTGGCGAAGTCGTCGTTCAATCCATCATGAAGTAGAACTTCATCCAGATGAGGTCGGTCACGCCGGCTCGTCGCAAGGCTTTATTCATCATCATGAAGTACTCGTTGATGGACTTGGATCCTTGTATGGTGTTCTCCAATTGGTGTTGAAGATGTTCTGTGTAGGTGGAAGGCACAAACTCTTGCCGCATCGCTTTCTTCGTCTTGGACCAACTCATGTTGAAACCACCATGTCGACGCATCGCCGTGGAAGTTTCGCGTGGCGCACTTCACTTGATCTTTGGAAGGGACTTGAAGTAGCTTGAGGTAGTGGTCCATCTTGCGCTCCCAATCAAGATACTCCTCGGGGTCTTGACTCCCATAGAATGGAATGTCATGGTCGAAGTCGAGGTATGTAGCTCATGGAGGTCGCGGCTTTGAGCTTGGGGAGCTTCTCTTGAAGTGCTTGTTGGCGAAGAGGCCTCATGTCCAAAGTCGAAGATGGCTTGAAGTCGCTTGGCGAAGATGCCAAGGTAGGTGGTGAAGCCATTGAGCGGTGGTTGGTGTCGAGCTCGTGACCTTCACACTTGTTCTTTGTTGGACGCCTTGATGTTGGCGTCGTTATTTCTTCATGTCGTTAATGGTGTCGATGCCGGTGTGATCTTGCTGGAGATGGTTGCTCGGGAGCATGTGCACTTGAGCGTCTTCTCGAAGATGATGAAGACCTCGCGCCATTCTTGATGAGGACCTTTAGCTCCTCCATTTGAGCGTGCATCTTGGCGTCGATGATGTTATTCATGGAATCGGACTCGTCGTTGTTGTAGACCGAAGGAGATGTGCTTTGTCTATCCATCACAAAACTCGAGCAAAGGTGAGTGGGAAATGAGATAAACAATACCACAATACCATTCCCAAAGTTGAGGATGTATCTCGCTTCACTCAATGTGAATTGAGAGAATAGTGGAATAGGTACACCGGGCTTGTTCACTCACACCTACAACATAAAGCTTACCGAGTGGCTCGGTTAGGACAAGTGGAACAAAATTCAAGCAAAATGAAGTCCAAGATATTGTAAATGTTGAAATAAATCCAAAGGACTCAAAATGCAAAGCAAGAGATCACAAATATAGGGAGGGCAATAGAGAAACACACGCGATGGGATAATGGGGCTTGTGCAACTATAGGGGTTAGCAAAACTCGTGTTGCACAAACACAAGGAGAGACACTAGCTTATTGCACGTTTGGGCACGATTCACCACTTGGCACCAATCCTATTTATGCAAGCAAAATGTTTCCTATTCCAAATATCCTCATGCACAAGTATCTATTTTCTTGCTCAACTCTCTTTGCTTATAAGCTTATGATCTTTCTTTCTTTCTTAGAAGTTTTTGTTTGTTTTTTACTCTTCTCTTCCTTTCCACTATTCTTATTGAGCCTCAACCAACTATATGAGATAAATATCGCAAGTATGCATGGGAGCAAGCAATTGCACTATATGATATTTTCAGTGATGCAACAATATGATATCGTATAACTATGGTGCACAAGTTTTCGCAAAGCCCGACAATACTCAGATAGCTAGTGTTGATAGGTATGAAGGTAATCGCAAAGATGGTAGGGCTATCAAGATGCAATGGCAAGGAAGGTAAAGTGTATGACGGAATGTATACCTTCATCACACTCAACCTTTCACGAAGTCGGGAGTAACTGGCCTTGCTTCCGGTTGAAGATGGTCTCAAAGGATGGATGGTCGTCGTCAATGTCGAACGTCGGTGGTCGATGAAGTCGATGGCGTGATACAAGTCACCGGTGGTGGGTGAAGATGTAACTGTCCCTAACTAGCCAAAACAACTTAGGAGACTCAAATCACAACTCAAGCAACCACAAAAGCAATGGTAACCAAATTGGGATGGGTTGGGGAAGACTATGGTGGTAATGCAGATGATATGGTGGAGGGCCTAGGCAAATTTGCCAGAAGGTGAAAAATATGATGAAGTATAATGGTGGTGAAACCAAGATGAGAAGCTCCATCGCGTCGATAGCTTCGAAACGAGCCAAAGAACACTCAAATCGGAGTTCGGGAGTAGAAGTGATGGGCGAAACAAAAATCAGCTGAAGCTAGGAACTCGGATGGGCGGTTGTACCACTCGGGTGGGGCGGTTGTACCGCTTTGGGAGGGGGGGGGGGGGGTTGTACCGCTCCTGGAGTGTCCTAGGGACGTTTTTGGGGGTATTAGCAGTTGTACCACTTGCAGTGGGCGGTTGTACCGGTTTTATTGGGAAAAATTTCCAGATCTGAGAACGAGCTGGACTTGGGGCGGACCAAAATCAAAATTTTGGACCAAATTGAAGGGGAAAAGAAAAATTAGGTGATGGGAACGCAAAGGGGGGTGGATCTACTTGCTAAACACCAGATCCAAGGATCAAAATCAACAAAAACTCACAAGAACAACAAATCACAATAATTTTTTTGGGCTATTTTTGTGGGGATTTTTCAAAATTGGGACGGAATCAAACAAAATTGGGGCTAGAAAACGAACGGGAGGACTCCAAATTCGTGAGAAACGTGGATCTAGATACCAATATGATATGGGGCAAGCCCATGTGTGTCGATCTTTCACGAATTGGAGGGGAAACCTCAAGAACACGAAGAACACGAGGGGGAAATCACAAGAGGAAACACTCAAGAAGAAGTCCAATCACACATCCACTAGACCCACCACACACAAGATCCACAAGGTACATGAACAACAAAGGAAAAAATATACATGGTAGAGTTCATCCCAAATCCCAAGGGGAGATGGGACCTTGATATCCCGAAGGATCTTCCCTCGAAAGGGGCCTTGACATCTGTAGGATCGAAAGTAGTGCTAGAGGGGGGGGGGTGATTAGACTACTTGACCAAATAAAGTTTTTGCCTTTTCCCAAATTTTAGTGTTTTCAGTTTTAGCATTCATGGAAAGTCAAGTACACCTTACACATGCATGTCTAACAGTATAACAACGGAAAATATCAACAAGAATGAGTAGAAGGGATAGGGTAGGAAGATCAAACTCAATTGTAGACACGATGATTTTTCCTGTGCTTCCGATAGGTGGTGCTATCGTACATCCACGTTTATAGAGTCTTCAATCCACAGAGGGTAACGGTCGCGAGAGTCCACGGAGGGCTCCACCCATAAGGTTCCACAAAGTAGCTATTGGAAATATGCCCTAGAGGTAATAATAAAATGGTTATTATTATATTTCCTTGTTGATGATAATTGTCTATTGTTCATGCTATAATTGTATTAACCGAAAACCGTAATACATGTGTGAATACATAGACCACACCATGTCCCTAGTAAGCCTCTAGTTGACTAGCTTGTTGATCAATAGATGGTCATGGTTTCCTGGCAATGGACATTGGATGTCGTTGATAACGGGATTACATCATTAGGAGAATGATGTGATGGACAAGACCCAATCCTAAGCATGGCACAAGATCATGTAGTTCGTATGCTAGAGCTTTTCTAATGTCAAGTATCGTTTCCTTAGACCATGAGATTGTGCAACTCTCGGATACCGTAGGAATGCTTTGGGTGTATCAAACGTCACAACGTAACTGGGTGACTATAAAGGTGCACTACAGGTATCTTCGAAAGTGTCTATTGGGTTGGCACGAATCGAGACTAGGATTTGTCACTCCGTGTGACGGAGAGGTATCTCTGGTCCACTTGGTAATACATCATCATAATGAGCTCAATGTGACTAAGGAGTTAGTCATGGGATCATGTGTTACGGAACGAGTAAAGAGACTTGCAGGTAATGAGATTGAACAAGGTATAGGGATACCGACGATCGAATCTCGGGCAAGTAACATACCGATGGATAAAGGGAATTGTATACGGGATTAATTGAATCCCCGACATCGTGGTTCATCCGTTGAGATCATCGTGGAACATGTGGGAGCCAATATGGGTATCCAGATCCCGCTATTGGTTATTGACCGGAGAGGTGTCTTCGTCATGACTGCATGGTTCCCGAACCCGTAGGGTCTACACACTTAAGGTTCGATGACGCTAGGGTTATATGGGAATAGTGTACGTGGTTACCGAAGGTTGTTCGGAGTCCCGGATGAGATCCCGGACGTAATGAGGAGTACCAAAATGGTCCGGAGGTAAAGGATCATATATAGGAATTGAGGAATTAGTCACCGTAAGTGTTCCGGGCATCACCGGTAACGTACCGGGACCACCGGAAGGGTTTCGGGGGTCCAGCGTGAGGGGCCACTAGCACCAGAGGCCTGCATGGGCCGAAAGTGGGAGGGAACCAGCCCCTGGGTGGGCTGGTGCGCCTCTCGCCAGGCCCAAGGCGCAGCAAAGGAGCAAGGGGGGCAAACCCTAGCGCAAATGGGCCCTAGGCCCACCCTAGGGTGCCTCCCCCCTCTCCCTCTCTTGGCCGCCAGCCCCAAGGGCCATCTAGGGCTGGCCTCCACCCTAGGGTCGGAACCCTAGGGGGTACGCCCCCTGCTCCTCCTCCTTTAAATAGTGGAGCCCTTGGGGCTGTTGGAGCACACCAATCTCCCTTGGTGCAACCCCTCTCCTCCTTCTCCTCCTTCGTAGCACTTAGTGAAGTTCTATCGGAGTTCCACGCTGCTCCACCACCACCACTCCATTGTGCTGCTATTGGGGCTTCTCCCTCAGCCTCTCCTTCCTCCTTGTTGGATCAAGGTGTAGGAGACGCCACCAGGCTGCACGTGTGTTGAACACGGAGGCGCCATTTGTTCGGTGCTTAGATCGGAATCCACCGCGATATGAATCGCTACGAGTACGAATCCATCAACCGCGTTCTAGTAACGCTTCCACTTAGCGATCTTGAAAGGTATGAAGATGCTCTACCCCTTTGCTCGTTGCTAGCATTTCCTAGATTGATCTTGGTGACATGTAGGAATTTTTTTGAATTGTTACTACGTTCCCCAACTGTGGCATCAGAGCTAGGTCTATACTTAGATTCTATGCACGAGTAGAACACAAGTAGTTGTGGGCGATGATTTGGTTAATTTGCTTGTCGTTACTAGTCTTATCTTGATTCGGCGGCATTGTGGGATGAAGCGGCACGGACCGACTTTACACATATGCTTACGTGAGACTGGTTCCACCGCCTAACATGCACTTGTTGCATAAGGTGGCTGGCGGGTGTCTGTCTCTCCCACGTTAGTTGGATCGGATTCGATGAAGAGGGTCCTTATGAAGGGTAAATAGAAATTGGCATATCACTGATGTGGCTCTTACGTAGGTAAGAAACGTTCTTGCTAGAAACCCATAGCAGCCACGTAAAACTTGCAACAACAATTAGAGGACGTCTAACTTGTTTTTGCAGGGTATGCTATGTAATGTGATATGGCCAAAAGGATGTGATGAAATATATATGATGTATGAGATTGATCATGTTCTTGTAATAGGAATCATGACTTGCATGTCGATGAGTATGACAACCGGCAGGAGCCATAGGAGTTGTCTTAATTTATTGTATGACCTGCGTGTCAATAAAAAATGCCATGTAATTACTTTACTTTATTGCTAACCGTTAGCCATAGTAGTAGAAGTAATAGTTGGCGAGACAAATTCATGAAGACACGATGATGGAGATCATGATGATGGAGATCATGGTGTCATGCCGGTGACGATGGTGATCATACCGCGCCCCGAAGATGGAGATCAAAGGCGCAAGATGATATTGGCCATATCATGTCACTTTATGATTTGCATGTGATGTTTATCATGTTCTTACATCTTATTTGCTTAGAATGACGGTAGCATAAATAAGATGGTCCCTCACTAAATTTTCAAGAAATGTGTTCCCCCTAAGTGTGCACCATTGCGAAGGATCGTTGTTTCGAACCACCATGTGATGACCGGGTGTGATAGATTCTAATGTTCGCATACAATGGGTGTAAGCCCGATTTACACACGCGAAACACTTTGGTTGGCTTGACGAGCCTAGCATGTACAGACATGGCCTCGGAACACGAGAGACCGAAAGGTCGAACATGAGTCGTATAGTAGATACGATCAACATGGAGATGTTCACCATTGATGACTAGTCCGTCTCACGTGATGATCGGACACGGCTTAGTCGATGTGGATCATGTATCACTTAGATGACTAGAGGGATGTCTATCTGAGTGGGAGTTCGATTAGATGAACTTAATTATCATGAACTTAGTCTAAAATTGTCTTTACAATCTATCTTGTAGATCCAATGGCCCACGCTAATGTTGCCCTCAACTTCAACGCATTCCTAGAGAAAACCAAGCTGAAAGATGATGGAAGCAACTATACGGACTGGGTCCGTAACTTGAGGATCATCCTCATAGCTTCCAACAAATTATATGTCCTTGATGCACCGCTAGGTGAAGCACCCATTTTCCCAGCAACTCAAGATGTTATGAATGCCTGGCAGTCGCATAGTGATGACTACTCCCTAGTTCAGTGCGGCACGCTTTAGAGCTTAGAACCGGGGCTCCAAAAGCGTTTTGAGAATCACGGAGCATATGAGATGTTCCAAGAGCTGAGAATGGTTTTCCAAGCTCATGCCCGGGTCGAGAGATATGAAGTCTCCGACAAGTTCTTTAGTTGTAAGATGGAGGAAAATAGTTTTGTCAGCGAGCACATACTCAAAATGTCTGGGTTGCACAACTGCTTGTCTCAGCTGGGAGTTAATCTTCTGTATGACTCGATTATTGACAGAATCCTCCAGTCGCTTCCACCTAGCTACAAGAGCTTTGTGATGAACTACAATATGCAAGGGATGGAGAAGTCCATTCCTGAGTTATATTCAATGCTGAAATCAGCGGAGGTGGAAATCAAAAAGGAACATCAAGTGTTGATGGTGAACAAAACCACTAGTTTCAAGAAAGGCAAGGGTAAGAAGAACTTCAAGAAGGACGGCAAAGCAGTTGCCACACCCGGTAAATCAGTTGTTGGGAAGAAGCCCAATAATGGACCCAAGCCTGAGACCGAGTGCTTTTATTGCAAGGGAACCGGTCACTGGAAGCGGAACTGCCCCAAGTACTTAGCGGATAAGAAGGCCGGCAACATCAAAGGTATATATGATATACATGTTATTGATGTGTACCTTACCAGCACTCGTAGTAGCTCCTGGATATTTGATACCGGTGCAGTTGCTCACATTTGTAACTCAAAACAGGAGCTGTGGAATACGCGAAGACTGGCAAAGGACGAGGCAACGATGCACGTCGAGAATGGTTCCAAGGTCGATGTGATTGCCGTCGGCACGCTACCTCTACATCTACCTTCGGGATTAGTTTTAAACCGCAATAATTGTTATTTAGTACCAGCTTTGAGCATGAACATTGTATTTGGATATCGTTTGATGCAAGATGGCTACTCATTTAAATTCGAGAATAATGGTTGTTCTATTTATATGAGAGATATGTTTTATGGTCATGCCCCACTGGTCAATGGTTTAATTTTACTGAATCTCGAATGTGATGTTACACATATTCATAGTGTGAATACCAAACAATGTAAGGTTGATAATGATAGTCCCACATACTTGTGGCACTGCCGCCTTGGTCATATTGGTGTCAAACGCATGAAGAAACTCCATGTAGATGGACTTTTGGAGTCTCTTGATTATGAATCATTTTACACGTGCGAACCATGCCTCTTGGGCAAGATGACTAAGACTCTGTTCTCCGGAACAATGGAGCGAGCAACCAACTTGTTGGAAATAATACATACTAATGTATGTGCACCGATGAGAGTTGAGGCTTGCGGTGGCTATCGTTATGTTCTCACCCTCACAGATGACTTGAGCAGATATGGGTATGTCTACTTAATGAAACAAAAGTCTGAGACCTTTGAAAAGTTCAAGGAATTTCAGAGTGAGGTAGAGAATCAACGTGACAAGAAAATAAAGTTCTTACGATCTAATCATGGAGGAGAATATTTGAGTCACGAGTTTGGCACGCACTTAAGGAAATGTGGAATTGTTTCACAACTCACGCCGCCTGGCACACCTTAGCGTAATGGTGCGTCCGAACGTCGTAATCGCACTCTATTGGATATGGTGCGGTCTATGATGTCTCTTACTGATTTACCGCTATCATTTTGGGGATATGCATTAGAGACTGCCACATTCACTTTAAATAGGGCACCGTCTAAATCCGTTGAGACGACACCGTATGAATTATGGTTTGGGAAGAAACCTAATCTGTCGTTTCTAAAAGTTTGGGGATGCGATGCTTATGTCAAGAAACTTCAACCTGAAAAGCTCAAACCCAAATCAGAAAAGTGCGTCTTCATAGGATACCCTAAGGAAACTATTGGGTATACCTTCTGCCTCAGATCCGAAGGCAAGATCTTTTTTGCCAAGAATGGATCCTTTCTAGAGAAGGAGTTTCTCTCGAAAGAAGTAAGTGGGAGGAAAGTAGAACTTGATGAGGTAATTGTACCCCCTCTTGAACTAGAAAGTAGCGCAGCGTAGGAGATTGTTTCTGTGGTGCCTGCACCGACTAGAGAGGAAGTTAATGATGATGATCATGAGACTTCTAATCAAGTTACTACTAAACTTCTAAGGTCCACAAGGACACGTGCCGCTCCAGAGTGGTACGTCAACCCTGTCCTGGAAATCATGTTGTTAGACAATGGTGAACCTTCGAACTATGAAGAAGCCATGGCGGGCCCAGATTCCAACAAATGGCTTGAAGCCATGAAATCCGAGATAGGATCCATGTATGAGAACAAAGAATGGACTTTGGTGGACTTGCCCGATGATCGACAAGCCATAGAAAATAAATGGATCTTTAAGAAGAAGACAGATGCGGATGGTATTGTGACCGTCCATAAGGCTCGGCTTGTCTCTAAGGGTTATCGACAAGTTCAAGGAGTTGACTATGATGAGACCTTCTCACCCGTAGCGATGTTGAAGTCCGTCCGAATCATGTTAGCAGTTGCCGCATTTTATGACTATGAGATCTGGCAAATGGACGTCAAAACGGCATTCCTTAACTCCTTAAGGAAGAATTGTATATGATGCAACCATAAGGTTTTGTCGATCCTAAGAATGCTAACAAGGTATGCAAGCTCCAGCGCTCCATCTATGGGCTGGTGCAAGCATCTCGGAGTTGGAACATTCACTTTAATGAAGTGATCAAAGCGTTTTGGTTTATATAGACTTATGGAGAAGCCTATATTTACAAGAAAGTGAGTGAGAGCTCTGTGGCATTTCTCATTTTATATGTGGATGACATATTGTTGATGGGAAATGATATAGAACTTTTGGGAGGCATAAAGGCCTACTTGAATAAGTGTTTTTCAATGAAGGACCTTGGAGAAGCTGCTTACATATTAGGCATCACAATCTATAGAGATAGATCGAGACGCCTCATTGGTATTTCACAAAGCACATACCTTGAAAAGATATTGAAGAAGTTCAATATGGATCAGTCCAAGAAGGGGTTCTTGTCTGTACTGCAAGGTGTGAAATTGAGCACAGCTCAATGCCCGACCTCGGCAGAAGATAGAGAGAAGATGAGTGTCATCCCCTATTGCCTCAGCCATAGGCTCTATTATGTATGCCATGCTGTGTACCAGACCTGATGTGAACGTTGCCATAAGTTTGGTAGGGAGGTACCAAAGTGATCCCGGAATTGAACACTGTACAGTGGTCAAGAATATCCTTAAGTACCTGAAAAGGACTAAGGAGATGTTTCTCGTTTATGGAGGTGCCTAAGAACTCGTCGTAAAGGGTTACGTTGATGCTAGCTTTGACATAGATCCGAATGATTCCAAGTCACAAAACGGATACGTGTATATTTTGAATGGTGGGGTAGTTAGCTGGTGCAGTTGCAAGCAAAGCGTCGTGGCGGCATCTACATGTGAAGCCGAGTACATAGCTGCTTCAGAAGCAACATAGGAAGGAGTCTGGATGAAGGAGTTCATCACCGACCTAGGAGTGATTCCCAGCACGTCGGGTGCGATGACTCTCTTCTGTGACAACACTGGAGCTATTGCCATTTCCAAGGAACCCAGATTTCACAAGAAGACCAAGCACATCAAGCGCCACTTCAACTCCATTCGTGATTACATTCGGGAAGGAGATATAGATATTTGTAAAGTACATACTGATCTGAATGTCGCAGATCCGTTGACTAAACCTCTTTCACGAGCAAAACATGATCAACACCAGAACTCTATGGGTGTTTGATTCATCACAATGTAACTAGATTATTGACTCTAGTATAAGTGGGAGACTGTTGGAAATATGCCCTAGAGGTAATAATGAAATGGTTATTATTATATTTCATTATTCATGATAATTGTCTATTGTTCATGCTATAATTGTATTAACCGGAAACCGTAATACATGTGTGAATACATAGACCACACCATGTCCCTAGTAAGCCTCTAGTTGACTAGCTCGTTGATCAATAGATCATCATGGTTTCCTATCCAAGGACATTGGATGTCGTTGATAACAGGATCACATCATTAGGAGAATGATGTGATGGACAAGACCCAATCCTAAGCATGGCACAAGATCGTGTAGTTCGTATGCTAGAGCTTTTCTAATGTCAAGTATCGTTTCCTTAGACCATGAGATTGTGCAACTCCCGGATACTATAGGAATGCTTTGGGTGTATCAAACGTCACAACATAACTGGGTGACTATAAAGGTGCACTACAGGTATCTCCGAAAGTGTCTGTTGGGTTGGCATGAATCGAGACTGGGATTTGTCACTCCGTGTGATGGAGAGGTATCTCTGGGCCCACGCGGTAGTAGATCATCATAATGAGCTCAATGTGACTAAGGAGTTAGTCACGGGATCATGTGTTACGGAACGAGTAAAGAGACTTGCCGGTAACGAGATTGAACAAGGTATAGGGATACCGACGATCGAATCTCGGGCAAGTAACATACCGATGGACAAAGGGAATTGTATACGGGATTAATTGAATCCCCGACATCATGGTTCATCCGATGAGATCATCGTGGAACATGTGGGAGACAATATGGGTATCCAGATCCCGCTACTGGTTATTGACCGGGGAGGTGTCTCGGTCATGACTGGATGGTTCCCGTTGATGGGCCCGGATTCCAACAAATGGTTAGAGGCCATGAAATCCGAGATAGGATCCATGTATGAAAACCAAGTATAGACTTTGGTAGACTTGCTCATTGGACGGCAGGTCGTCGAGTACAAATGGACCTTTGAGATGAAGACATACGCTGATGGTAAATGTTACCATTTATAAAGCTCGACTTGTCACAAAGAAGTTTCCGACAAGTTCAAAGAGTTGACTACGATGAGACTTTTCACTCGTAGCGATGCTAAAGTCTGTTGGAATTATGTTATCAGTTGCTGCATTTTTCAATTATGAAATCTGACAGATGGATGACAAAACATTGTTTCCTTAAAAGTTTACTTGAGGAAAGGTTGTATGTGATACAACCAGAAGGTTTTGTCAGTCCTAAGGATGCTAAAAGGTGTGCGAGCTCCAACAATCCATCTAAGGGCTGGAGCAAGCATCTCGGAGTTGGAATACACACTTTGATGAGGTGATCAAAGTTTTGTAGTTTATACAAAGTTTACGAGAAACTTGTATTTACAATAAAGTGAGTGGGAGCACTATAGAATTTCTGATAAGTATTTGTGGATGACATATTGTTGATCGGAAATAATGTAGAATTTCTAGAAAGCATGAACGGTTGTTTGAAAAGTGATTTTCAAAGGAAGATCTGGATGGAGCTACCTAATTGTTAAGCATCAAGATCTATAGAGATAGATCAAAATGCTTGATGAGACTTTCAATGAGTACATACCTTGACAAGATTTTGAAAGAGTTCAAAATGGATCAGTCAGAGAAAGAGTTCTCGCTTGATTTGTAACGTGTGAAGTTGAGTGAGACTAAAAGCTCGACAATGGCAAAAGAAAGAGAAAGGATGAATGTCATCCCCTATGGCTTAGCCATAGGCTCTGTATAGTATGCCATGCTGTGTACCGCACCTGTGTGTGCCTTGCCATGAGTTCGTCAAGGGGTACAAGAGTGATCCAGGAGTGAATCACTTAGTGACTAAAAGACTAAGGAAATATTTCTCGATTATGGAGGTGATAAAGGGTTCGTCGTAAAGATTTATGTTGATGCAAGCTTTAACACAAATCCGGATGACTCTTAGTAGCAATCCGGATACGTATAGTGGAGCAGCCATTTGGAATAGTACCAAGTGGAGTGTGGTAGCAGTTTACAGTTTGACATAGAGATTTGCAAAGTACACACGGATCGGAATGTCGCAGACCTATTGACTATGTATATGCTACACATCATGAACTTCGCTCAACGTGGGGACTTTACAATTACCGAGGAAGGTGCCACATCAAAGTTTGTGTGTTGGGTATTTAAACATCACACAAGACTTCCGTACATATGTTTGATCCATGCTTAGATAGTGGTTGTCTTCGGACACTCCTTCATGTGGTTGTCGGTGGAAAGCCCATTCCTAGGCTCACATGGATGTCCATCACATTGACTCACAACGAGAGAGTGGTTACCATGCATGGTGGATTCTTCTTGGTTTGTGTTATGTTATATATTATAGGGCACTGAATTTCCTTACCAAAGTCTGAGCGCACGCGTACGTACGCATGAATTGTTCCCATCGGTGCTCAGCATACTAACTATACGCATCATGAGCACTCGCTGGGGGAGGGGGCTTTTCGGTTCCAAAGCATGTGCGACATCAAAGTTGCACATGCCATATATTAATTAATTCAAATGCAACACACCATCTCCGTACATATGTTTGTGCCACATGCAGGTGATGGTTGTCTTTGGAAACTCCCCCGCGTGGTTATAGGCGTCACGCCCATTCATGGCATTAGGTGGGCGTCCATCACTTCCACCAACAGCAAGAGTGGTTTGACCAGTGTCGATTATTTGGTCGGGATGTCCGTGTTGCGAGGAGAATGTGCCATAGTCCACCTTGAACGGAAGTGAGATGGCGTGGTTTGACCATCTTGGATTCATGTAGGTTTCATTTTCATGTTAGGGCAGGGAGAGACACGAGACCTATTTGGGGGCATGTATTCGTAGCTAGGATTCCCTCCCGCCAACATGAAGTGGCAGCGGACGAGACATGTGCCACATGAAAGTTGCACATGCAGGTGTGTTTGTGTTTTGACCCTTTCCCTCATTTTTTTGGAGAAATGCTCCTATATATTATTATTATAGGAGTCAATAGTAGACGATCCGAACGAAACAACCGTTTGCAATTGTATGCTCAGCAGACGTCATTCCCTCTGACTACCCATGTGCCATGGTCGTGCGATGTCACATCACGACGGTCCACTGGTGGGTGCTGAAGATGATTGGGCTCCATGAGACTACCCTCGCAATCTCAAAAATATCTACCGCCTTGAGCCATTTGAAAAATGGCGGTTCCACAAGTTTTTTCCTATTTGATAGCACACACTTATTATGTTGGGATGTGTGTGATGTTTGTTGCTCTTGTGCGGGCCATGCCGCTTCAATCGCGTAATATTAATTTTCAGTAGCCCCGGCATCCCGACATTTCACTCCCGTCTACTATAATTTTCAATAGCCACGACATTTCCTCAAACACCACCTGCCCCCTCACCCCCCTCGCACCACAAAACCTCTGCTCAGATTATGTAAAAAACGGGAAAACCTCCGCTCACACACACACATCCCTCGCTCGAATCCTAGCTAGTTCGCCGCCGCCACGGCCCCCGACTCCATCGCCAACCTCTGCCAGTGTGCCTATGCATGTTACCTACCGATCTACATACCCTCATCGCCCTCAGTTTCTTAGATGATGTCTGCGAAACACCCCATTTCCCACAGATCCCCATCCATCCTCACCCCCACTCGAGAGCGTTGCAGCCTAAGCTCGGCTACACTTCCTGGGGAACTCGAGGAGCGAATGGCAAAAAAGAGGTATATCGAGGCATGTCCGCTAGACAACAACGAGGTGTCGCTGAGGCCCTCGGGGAAGCTCACTATGATGACTGGTCGGGGGCTTTAAATAAGTGGGCTCACGCATGTCTATATATCGCGACAGTCGTGTGACATCCCAAGTGTTATCCCTACCTTGTATGGCATGTATTCTTATGTGACCTTGTTGTCATGAGTTAATGAAATGAGTTTGCTCCTTGTCATGCCTTGTCTCATGCATTCATGCATCATGCATCATATCATTCATCATCATGCCATGCCTTTGTTTGTGATGTGCTTTGTGACCTTGTGGTGTTGGGAGTGATCTTGTTATGTGTATTGTGGTTAGAGTGTGGGTGGTGCAACACTCCTTCCCCCCTCTCTCTTTTTGTTTCAAACCCAACCTAATAACCTTTTATTCCATTGGAATTTTTATCAACAGAATTAACTTGCTAACTAAATTGTTTTAAAATGTTCAAGAGGTAGCCTACAATGTTATATAATTGTGTGTGTGGTTCTTTTGCTGTTTTGAGCTATATGTAGTTGGGGTTTTAAATAACAAGGGGGTTGTTGATTTTTTAAACTATTTAAATTATTTGCTCTAAAAAGAAACTGGTAATTTTTTTAAAAAGATCTTAATTTCTTATTTGTAAAAGTGTTTTTGTTTTGACTAAAACCCTTCGATTTAATTTTGTGGGTTTTTTCTAAGTTAGCCTTTTATTTTAAAAGAAAAACCCTGCTGGTGTTTGTGTGTGTGTGAGAGAGAGAGAGGTAAACTGGGCCTTTTTCTTCCCTTCGCCCGGACCAGCCCGCTAGTTAGCGGCTACCTGCTCCCGTCCATCGACCGTCAGGTTCAGAGAGAGAGCAGGGGTGCGAGAGAGTGTCGCTGTGAGCCTTTGACGTCGCCTTGCCATCAACCCGACCCTATTTAGTCCCTCGGCGTCCGTGTTGTCCCCCCTAGGGTTCTGCATCCCTCCTCTTGCCGCCGCCGCTCCAGTCTTCCTCTCCTTCCTCCTCTTCGTCCTCCTTTCTTTCACTATCAGGTAAGAATTCTAGAGAGGTGAGGTTCAGGAAGTTGTCATCGGTCTTCGTCGTCGCCGTCTTCGCGTCTCCGGTGGTCTTCCTCCGTGCCCGGCATGTCGAGGAGGCTGGGGATCGTCCCCGTGATCCATTCACATTGCTAGGAGAGGTGGGGTTCCCCATCCTCGATGGCCTTGTCCTCGTCGGAGCTGCGGGCAGAGTGCTCCTGCCCCGGTTCTTCGTCCGCTTCGGGCCAGCGTCTTCGCCACTTCTTCCTCCTCTTCGCTGCGATCAAGCCATCGTCGTCCTCCCCTTAGTGTGTCGCCGCGTCTCCGCTCCGTAGCTTGCTAGGTCCAGTCGCCGTAGTCGCGCGTCGCCGCCATTCCGCCAAGGCAGAGCCTTGAGGGCTTCGCCTCCATCCCCCTCGTCGCAAGACGAGCAGGGGAGCGTCTTCCCTTAGGTTCCCGCAGCGTCAGTAGCAGGTCCGCGTGCCGGAGAGCCCCTCCGTCGCCAGAATTCGCCGTTGCGTTCTCTGTCAGTGTGCGGTGCGGCAGGTTCAGTTTCGTCAGGTTGTGCGTGCGTGTTTAGTAGATCTCAGCGAGGACTCCCTGCGCGTGTGGCACAGTGGTAGCGCGTCCGGGGGTCGACCATGAGGTCTGGGGTTCGAACCAAGCAGACCCCCCTTTTGTATTGGTTTTTCCTTTTATTTTTTATTTTCTCTTTTATGTGTGGCATGTGTATGTATGTGTGTATGTGCATAAATGCTTGTATAGGTGTTTTTTTCTGTCTTCCTTTTCTGTTTAGTAAAAAACATGTGTATGTGTAGTGCATGTGTGTGTGGGGGCTTGAATACATATATGTGTGTGAGTGTGGTGCTACATGCATGTGTATGTGCACATATGCACTTGTGCATATATGTGTGCACATGTGTGTGCGTGATGAGCACCCACACCCATAGGTGTGTGTGTTTTCATGAGTGTGGGTGTGCCATATGCACTTGTGCATATGTATCTATGTGTATGTGCATGCTTGTGAAGTGTGTGTGGGTGGGTGGGTGTTGAGTGTGTGTGTGTGTGTGACAAGTGGGTCCATGCCCCACTTGTCATACCCTATCAATTTGTGATGTGTGTTTTGTTGCTTGATGGGTTATATTAGTTCATTTCCATTTATAGCTATATTGCCAAATCTGGATAGGTTCACTATGCTCATGTACATTTTGGGTAAGTTTTCACTTATAAGAGTGGAGGATGTTTTTGCTATGTAGTTGTTGTCATGATGCTCCATGGGACTATATGAGTATGATACATGATTTTGGGGTAGAAAGATCCAAGGAGTCCATTGGTGTAATTAGATTTCACTTTTGAGCAAGTTTGAAAAACTGCTATTTTCTGATGTGATGCCACTTTGTCATTTTTGCATGAATTAATCCATGCTTGCTTTGGGGCACGTGCCAACATGGAAGTGTTAGTGTTTTATGCCTATTATGCCATGGTATTTTTGTTTGACATGAGAATCACCCATATAAGTGGGAAACTTGCTGCAAGTAGCTAACTTAATGTTACTATTTTCACCATGCTAAATATTTCTAAGTGAGAATCTGCTATTATTTTTATGCCATGAAGAGTGGTTGCTATCTTGTGATGTGTTGTGAATTAGCTCAAGCTCAGTGCTAGTGATTTGAAGTATATGTTGTCTTCTAGCATCCTGTTAATTTTCATCCCATGAGGTGGTATCTATAACCATAGTTTCTGCTGTCAACTTGCCATCAGGTTAACTCAGATTCCAGAAAATTGTTATTTTCACTAAGTCCCAGATTTCTGTTTCATCATGCCAACTTGTGAGCTTAATGCTTATTGATGTGTGCCTCCTTTCCATATTGTGTAGTTGGATAAGTTGATAAGCATGTTATGTAGTTTCTATCAATGCCTTGGTTGGGGTTGTAGGATTCATGTAGCTCAAGTTATTAGCTGTGAAAGTTGTTATGTTGCTGTTTTGTGGCAGATTCTTTGTTTTATTGTTTTGTGACTTGTGGGAGCTATACTCCATGGAATTGCTTGATCATTGGATCTATTGTGGTTGGTTTTTAATTTCCTAACCAGTGGCTACCTTGGAATGCCAAGGAATATCCCAGGTATTTCTTGTCTTGTGTTTTGCCTTCGTATCTTGTCATGAGCGTATCGTGAGAACCGTAACTCCGTTCCTTACGTTCTTCATATGCATTTTTATTGTTTTTCATGATGCATACATATTTTCCATGTTCATGCATGTATAAATAACTTAACATAAGGTTCTGTCCAGATTCATTAATAACCAATCCTTTGCATGTGAAACATGACTAGTTAGGATTGACATGCTAAAACTCTTCAAATAAGCATGCACCATTCTTGCTTGTGCATTGCACCATGGTTGTTTGTTTATTATTGCTGTTTATTTTGGGTAGACGCGAACGTTGAACCTGAGTACGAAGAGCCAGGCGAGTACAACTACGAGGATCCCGCTACTTGTTCCATTGAAGAACCAACAGGCAAGATGATCGTACCCGGATCCCGATACTATTTCCGCTTGCTAGTTGTCTCGCTCTTATCATTACAATTGCGCTAACTACCACTTGAATGGCAGTCTCCTATTTTCCATGATAGTCTCTAACCCTCCACATCCTAGCAAAGCTTTGAATGGCTAAGTTACCGCTGCTCAGCCCCTCTTATAGCGTTCTTAGTTGTAGGTGCAGGTTGTTCCATGTGATAACATGGATTTGGCATATCACAATATTATCTATTATTTAATTTAATGCACATATATATCTTAGTATTGGTGAAAGGCTTGGCCTTTTGCTAGGTGTTTTGTTCCGCTGTTACCGCCATAGTTTCTTGTTACCGGTGTTATGTTTTCCATACTTTGCGCTCCTAACATGCTCGGGGTTGTTATGGGGACCCCCTTATTTATTCGGTTGAGATTAAAACTTATCGGGCAAGACCCAACTTTGGTACTACATTTTCTTAATAACTTAATAAAATTTGCATAGGGCCTTGCAACCCCATGGATAATTAATCAACCCCTGGGCTAGTGCTCCTCATGAGTGTTGGTCCAAACTAGAGCACTGTGCGGGGCCAACCCGAGGCAACTCGGGAGATTTCTATCAGGCCTCCATACGCGTCGCTTATCCATCGTGTCCTGAGAACGAGATATGCGGCTCTTATCGGGTTTGTCGACACGTCGGGTGGTCTTGCTGGATTTGTTTTACCTTTATCGAGTGTCTTGCGTGAGGGCTCTGCTTTCTTCGGGTTATCTCGAGGTGTTGGAATTCCTTTGGAGTTGCCTAGGATGATCACGAGATCCGTGGCCGAGGCTATTCCCGCGAAGTGTGGTTAATTTGTGATGGACTAGTTGGAGCACCCCTGCAGGGTCAAATCTTTCGGAAAGCCATGCCCGCGGTTATGTGGCAACTTGGATATTTGTTTAACACTCGGTTATTGTTAACTTGAAGTAAACTCTAATTAAAATGCACCAACTGTGTGAGTAACTGTGATCATCTCTGCTCGTGAACATGATCCGAGAGAGAACACGGTGGGGTTATGATTGACGTAAGGAAGTGTTCGAGATCTCATAGAGGTCATTCTAGATTCGACCGTTCATCTACATGCTTAGTGGTGCTGCAAAATGAACACATACCCCGTCCCAACCTTTAAGCTTGAATGGTCTCAGTACCCAGACGCATGATTGTTGACTCCTTGTGGCTCACAGATTACTACAATAATCCAGGTACAGGTACAGATGAGTTCGTGTAGGATAATCTGACGCAGCTCCAGTGGGAGTATGACAAGGAAAGAGGCGGGATGTACGTGACTTATCCGGATGAGTAGAGGACCATGGTCGTGATCATCGGGACTATCGAGATAGTATCATGCATCTGTTTTTATCGTTTGTTTTCGTCCATAGCCGGACCCTGTCTTCATATTGATGTTTGAATTCTTGTGTGGAATTGTAATTTAGTATGTGGCGAGTGTAAGCCAACTCATATACTCATCTCTTCTTGTATGTATGATGTAATGATGCTATACTTGCGAACGACGAGATGCGCCTCTATCCCTTATCGAAGCCCCCGTGCCTTAATATGGATAGGCATGCATCTTGGGCGTGACAAGTCGGCTACGACATCGAGCTCCTCGACAGCGGCGGCTTGACACGGGCCATGCCACTAGTTAACTGGTGCACCCCCACCCCGTTGAGTTCAAACCTTGTGGATATCCTCCATGGCCCCGCCGCTGGTCTACTTTGCTTCGCTGTCAAGAATTTGCCTTCATCGCCATCGAGACCCTTTTGACATTTCTGAAGGTTGCGTTTAATTTCATGAATGCCTATGTTTGGTTGTCTGTAGTGAGCATAAATCTTGTTTAGCTGTTTTTAGTTTTTTGTTGTGAACATATGTCCAATTTCAATTGCTAGATTTTGTTGTTCAATCATACAATTGGTTCCTAATAAAGCTGGTGTAGTTAACACACCCCTTTTTATTTCAATTTTCTGAATATGTGATGTTCAATCATACAATTTGATACTTAAGCATTTGATGTGAGACCTCCTAGCGGTCGGACATCCATTCTAGGGCCTGTACATCCGGCATCCCGGAAATCCATCCTCTACCTCGGAAAATCCGGCTAGAAGTCTTCAGAAGCTAGAGCTCCCCAACTAGGCCGAGCCCACACATCAGGTGTCAACCGAAGCCCCAGATATTCGGCCCCTGGCCCGGGAATCAGGCGCAACCAGTCTAGAACCACGCAGAACCAGATGGCAAAGCCCGGGCATCTGGCCCGTCTTGAAGCCCTAGGCATCCGGACCCTGGCCCAGACATTCGGGCCCTGCGTGGGCAGATGCGGGCAAAGGCCCATGTACCCCCTTTCCTTTCCCCCACTAATCTTGGACTATATATAGACGTATCCCTCCTCCATCTAGGGTTAGCTTATGGTTAGCATTAGATATTATTGAGCATAGCTCCTTCTACTTACCTCCTCCCATGGAGATGACCTCTATGTCAGAAGATCCAAGTGGATGCAAAGGCCCCTCCTGTAGGGAAGATCCTCCCGGATCTCAAGGCTCCTTTTCCCGAGTGGGAAGACTACTGTTGCTTGTATTTGTTCTTTGAACTTGGTTCATTGTATCTCATGTGTTTTCTATGGATCTAGCGGATGTGTAATTGGAGATCGTTCTTGAGTGTTTGAGTTTTTTTCTTTGGTTACTCCATTTTCCCCTCCATTGTGTGAAAAGATCGACACCCATGGGTTGGTCCCGTATCATCTTGGTATCATAGCCTGTTGGAAATATGCCCTAGAGGCAATACTAAAATGGTTATTATTATATTTCCTTGTTCATGATAATCGTATATTATCCATGCTACAATTGTATTGATTGTGAACTCAAATATATGTGTGGATACATAGACAACATAGTGTCCCTAGTATGCCTCTAATAGACTAGCTCGTTGATCAAAGATGGTCAAGGTTTCCTAGCCATAGACATGAGATGTCATTTGATAACGGGATCACGTCATTAGAAGAATGATGCGATGGACAAGACCCAAACTATGAACGTAGCATATGATCATGTCAGTTTATTGCTATAGTTTTCTGCATGTGTATCTGTTCCTATGACCATGTGATCATGCAACTCACTGACACCGGAGGAGTACCTTGTGTGTATCAAACGTCGCAACGTAACTGAGTGACTATAAAGTTTCTCTATATCTTCAAGGATTTGTTACTCCATGTGATGGAGAGATATCTCAGGGCCCACTCGGTAATACAACATCATAATGAGCCTTGCAAGCAAATTGATTAAGGAGTTAGACACAAGATCTTGTATTACGGAACAAGTAAAGAGACTTACCGGTAACAAGATTGAACTAGGCATAGAGATACCAACGATCGAATCTCGGGCAAGTACCATACCGAAAAACAAAGGGAACTACATACATGATTAATTGAATCCTTCACATATAGGTTCAACCAATAAAGATCTTCGTAGAATGTGTAGGAACCAATATGGGCATACATGTCCCGCTATTGGTTATTGACTGTAGAGATGTCTCGGTCATGTCTACATAGTTCTCGAACCCGCATGCACTACCAGGGAAATGCCTAGCAGTAGCGCACGTATTATGTATATCAGTATCTCGGGCACCCGCTCTACTGATACGGCGCTACAGCTAACCTTTAGCAATAGCGCTTGTTGGCCCGCGCTGTTGCTATACATACATAGCAGCAGCAAGCTCTAAATAAGAGCGCTACTACTAATATTTGTAGCGCCTTGTATTATACCGCGCTACTGGTAATGGCACGCTGCTGCTTACTTTACTCCACGCGCTACTGCTAACTTTATTAGTTTCTGATTTTTTTTTCTGTATAATTTTTTTGTATTTGAACAGGCTTTACACAAGAATCTTTAGAACATACAAATGTCATCATCATACACATACAAATGGCTGCGAGACCACGAATGTAATCATAGCATGTACATACAAATAGTCTCATAAAATCATGTCATCATCATAATCATCATCCAACACAAAGTGGTCTCTCGTCATCATCTCGAAAATAGCGATACAAGTCTCGAATACTTGCAACTACATCGTCATCCATCTAAACAATGATATACGCGAGAAGAGCTATCACTATGAGTGAGAGTGAAACTATGTAGTCCATGAGGCGGTGGTTATGAGCCCTCTCTCGCGCTAGCGGGAGCCTCCTCATGTAACTACCTTCTTCTTCTTGTCTCCTTTTGAAGCCTTTATGGTTGGCCCCCGATAGCCCCTCCACTTGCGCCTGACACTCGGACTACTCGTCGTATACTCCCAGAACCTTTCCTTTGTACACGACTTAGCACTGGTACTTCGCCATCAAGAATCTAGGTACCTGTTAGAGATGCATCTTCATCAAAAGAATGTACAATCATATGCAACAAAATATACTTGAGAAACACAAAAAAGAAAGGGTTAGCAACTAGATGCAACATATAGTAAACATAAATAATCAACACAGTTTCATTGTATGCAAACTAATTAGTTAGAGGTACGTAGGTCATCGTACCCAAACTAACAAAGTAGCGTTACGCAAGTTCGGTAGGGACCGTGGACATCACAAAGTTTCATCGCTACAGAAAGTATATACAAGTTCAACCGACACATATCATCATCAGCAGCATCGTAAATCACTAGAACTTCCATCCTTCTAGATCATCGAGGATGAACCCTAGCTTCTTGAACGGCATTAGGTCCTGACGTTGCATGCATATGATAGTTCGAACGTTAGATCGTGATATAGGGCCGTGGTGGAACATCCCCTTCACTTCGACGACTTCTTTCATGATGATCATTGCAATGTCCCTCTGGATGCGAAAGAAGTCTACTTTAAGTTTATAATCCCCTTCTCCTAGAGATTCTACCCACTTGTGGATATGATCGTCGTTTCTGGTTGTCATGTGAAGCTTTTGGTGATCCCTTCTGAACTCCATCATGAGATGGAGGAGGTAGAATCCATCGTTCGTACTTGATTTCGGGACATGTATGTAGCAGAAGTTGGTTTTGTGTGAGAAACTCGTCTTGCGGTTCCTTTGTTTCCTGATCTGCATGTGGCCACCCCTGAAGCTAAAGCCTTGGAGAGCATCATCTAGAATATTCATTACGTGGGTGTAGTCCTTCTTCTCAGTGTTTCTGGTAGGGTCGAAATACACGGCGTGGGAGACTCACGAGTAAAGAACGATAAGGACAGCGCGACCATTGCTGCGGGGAAAAAAACATCTCAAATTATTCTCCATATGAGTGAGAAGGAATGATTGAAATGTATGAAAGGGTTCTCCGACACTGACTTACTTTGGATGATAAGGCAGGAGGACAATTTGCTAGTCCTTACTCTGTATCATGAAGTTTTCGAGGTACTCCCTAGCAGTTTTATGCTCAAAGTCATCGAGACTCAAGAAGGACTCGTGCATGTAGTATGGATCCGCCACACAGATTTGCGAGACTTCTTCTCTCTTCATGACAGAGCTCACATGTAGGAATGTGAACCGTTTATGAATGTGTAGTCAACTTGATCAGAAGCTAAATGTAAGGTGGTAAAAGAATAATTACTAGTATTCTAATCAATTTCCTCGTGATTTGGTCCGTGTAAAAACCTTCTTTTCCTTGTCCCACTTGTTGTGGGCCCGGATGAAGTCACGCTCCAAGGGGTTGGTGAACTTCGCGAATGGGCCTGGGAGACCCGTGGCTTCACGTTTGAAAGCACATTTTCTCCCTTGGTGGTTTTGGTAATTAATAACAACATATAAGTCATTGAACTAATGTTTCCACCAAGTATGTTTCAGGAAAAGTTCAATAATAGGGATGGCAAAAGGATTGTGGAATTACCCCAAGATGCAAGGAAATAGGTTGGCCAAGCTTCAAGCAAGAGGACTCAACATTTTAGATTTGTAAAAAATCACTTTGAGTCCATAGGAAAGCCAATACTATTAAAAGGGGGTAAGGTTTTGTTGGTGAACAAAATGATCATACGTGCACGAGTGATAGTCACAAAAAACATCCTCAAGCTCTCCCACCAAAATCTGTCTATAGCCAAACATTCAAAATCGAGGCCACCAACATACCTATCCCGGTGCCACCGATTCCAGAACCTAGACAGACTCAGCCAAACCCTAGCCACTTCGGTCCGACCGATTCCATACCGGTGCCACCGAGTTTAGGTTGCGAACTTTCTGTTTCACAAATTCACATTTTCGATACCACTGAGATTTTGTGTCGGCGTCACCGAGATTGGAAATCTGACCGTTGGTCACCTTATCGGTGCAACCGAGTTTCTTATATTGGTCTCATCGAGATTCAAAAGTTGCCACCTTTTGATCACTTCGGTACCACCGAGATTAACACATCGGTGTCACCAAGTTGGTCATTTTGTGTGTAACGGTTGGATTTTTGGGGATGCCTATATATACCCCTCCACCACCACCTACTCGAAAGAGAAGCACTCAGAACTATTCCATACCTATCCTATCAGATTTTTTGAGAGAGAACCATCTACCCTTGTGTTGAGATCAAGATCTTCCACTCCAACCATATGGATCTTGATTTCTAGCTTCCCCAGGTTGCTTTCCACCAATCCCATCTCTTCCACCAAGCCAAATTTATGAGAGAGGGATTGTGTGTTGAGGAGTCTATCATCTTGAAGAACAAGAGCAAGGAGTTCGTCGTCATTACCGAGCCTGTTACCATTTGGAGGGTGGTGCCTCCTAGATTGGTTAGCTGTCGCTTGGGAGCCACCTACTTCGTGTTGTGGAGTGAACCAAGAAGTTTGTAAGGGCAAGGAGATCGCCTACTTCATGAAGATCTACCCATAGTAAGGCTAGTCCTTCATGGATGGAAGCCATATGGAATCGTCAAGGTTGCTACTTCGTGGACCCTTATGGGTGGAGCCCTCCATGGACTCTCGCGACCGTTACCCTCAGTGGGTTGAATACTCCATAAACATGGATGTACGATAGCGCCACCTATCGGAACCACAAGAAAAATCATCATGTCTACAATTGCGTTTGATCTTCCTACCCTATCCCTTTTACTCATGCTTGTTGTTATTTTCCGCTGCTATACTCTTAGACTTGCATGTGTAGGGTGAAATTGACTTGCCATTAATGCTAAAACTGCAAACACTATAATTTGGGAAAAGCCAAAACTTTTATTTGGTCAAGTAGTCTAATCACCCCCCTATAGACCTACTTTCGATCCTACAACTGGTATCACAGCTTTGGTCTCCATTACATTGGTTTCACAATCTAGGAGAAGTATGGCATCTAGTGAGGGAAATTATCACCATAGAGGTCCGTACTTTGATGCCACAAATTTTGCTAGTTGGAAGCACAAAATGAAAATGCATTTGCTTGGTCATAATCCTGTCATTTGGGCTGTTGTTCGTGTTGGCTTGCAAGGTGAATTCTTTGCGGAAGGAAAGGAACCCGATCGTGAAGCGACTGCGGATGAATTGAAGATGTTGCAACTCAATGCTCAAGCATGTGACATTCTCTTCAATAGCCTATGCCCCAAAGAATTCAACAAAATCAGCCATCTTGAACACACAAAAAAGATTTGGGATACTTTGGTTGATATGCACAAAGGAACTGAGTCCGTGAGAGAATCCAAGTTAGATATTCTTCAAGGTCAGCTTGACAAGTTCAAGATGAAGGATGGTGAAGGAGTCGCTGAGATGTACTCTGGGCTAGCTCTCATCACCAATGAGATTTCCAGCTTAGGAAGCAAAGAAATGATAGACAAATTCATCACCAAGAAGATACTTCGAGCTTTGGATGATTGATATGGCACAGTTTGCACATTGATCCAAATGATGCCCAACTACAAAGATCTCAAACCAACGGAAGTGATCGGTAGAATTGTTGCTGATGAGATGACACTCAAAGACAAGGAAGAGCTTCACCACTAGTCTAACGGTGCTTACAAAGCCCCAAGCAATGCTCCCTCTACCTCAAGTGACAACCTTGTCACAAATGAATAGATAAGCCTCATGGTCAAGAAATTCAACAAGTTCTACAAGAATAGAAGCAAAGATCATAGCTCCAACTCAAGACATGAAGAGAAGCGTTCATTAAGTCACGACCGAAACTGCTACAATTGTGGGAAGCCCAGACACTACTCCAATGAGTGCACGGCTCCTTACAAACAAAGAGAATAGTCACTAAGAAGACGAAGCTCAAGAGACGAGTCACCTCGAAGAGAGAGAAGGAGTAGAGATGATCGTTATGAACAAAGACCCTCAAGGAGAAGTAGGGACTCAGAGAAGAAGGACAAGTACACCAAGAGCTACTCAAGAAGGAAATATCAAGCTCATGTTGCTGAATGTGTTTCCAGCTCCGACTCCGACAATAACTCCGAGAGAAGCTATCACTCCAACTCCGACTATAGTCAAGATGAAGGTGTTGCCGGGATTGCACTAGTGACAACCAACTCCTATGATCTATTTGATTCACCAAATGAAGGGATTGCTTCATGGATAAAGGCCCCAAGATATCACACCTCGAATATCTGGATTTCAATAGTGATGAAGATGATTTGCTTTATGATGATGACTTGCTATGTTATAAAACTAGTGATGTTGATCAAAATGAACTTGATATTTCTCATGCTAGTCAAGATAGGTCGATTGACGATGATAAGATGAAAATAGAAGAACTAACTAAAGAACTTAACACTCTTAGGTTAGCCCATGAATCTACTCTCGAAGATCATAGAGAGCTTGTAAGAACTCATGAGAAGCTACGCTTCGAGAAGCTCAATTTGGAGCATGAACATGAATTTCTTAAAGCTATCAATGACGATCTTCGAAAGAAGACTTAATATTATCTTGCCACAAGTTATATCTAATCAAACTAGTAACAAAGGCAAGAAAGGTTCTTCATCTAGTAGCAACAATAAAAATGCTAAACCCAATGATGTTGCTCCTAGTAGTTCTAATGACTCCACTAATGATGATTCTCTTAGCCAAGTTACACTTGAGCAAGAAAATGCTTTATTGAAAGGAATTATAGAGAAAGGTATCTACAAGAGTCTTGTTGGGTGTAAGCAATTTGAGGAAATTGTACGCAAGCACGGAGGATACCGGAAGAACCGTGGTGTTGGCTACTTCAATGCTAATAGAGTTGAATGGGAATAAGGTCAATATCCCGAGCCCAAGTTTGTTCCTCAAAAGGACAAGTATCAAAATACTCTTCCCAAGGGGACAAACACTCAAGATGACCTTCCACCACAAGACCACAAGCTCAAGGGCGAGAACAAGCTTCAAGAGGACTTTATCTCTTATGAAGATGAATCCCAAGCTTTGGTGAAGTGGGTTCCCAGGGCTACTACAAGCTCAACTTCTACAAGTGCTACTTCAACACCGAGGATCCCCATCAACTTGATGTGGGTCCCCAAAAAGAAGAACTAGAAATTCTTGAGGGGTGACTCCGCCAATGAAATTCACCCACATTAATTATTGGCAAGATCTATTTGTAATCAACATCAACCCTATGCAATAGTTCAAGATGTCACACATTCCCTCTAAAGGTAAGCAAGGGACAAGGTAATCAACAAATCAATGGACATCATCACACATGCTTTGCACTCCATGTCCATAGATACCCTTGTATTTGTCTCTTGTGTGTTGGGACTAACCCATGTAGGTGAGAAGAGTAAGGAAACAACAAGGATGCTCCCAACTCTTGGTGATCTTCATCAACTTTGAGCATCCACCACTACCTCACCAACATGAAGTCTTCATCGACATAACCCAAGGTTAGTTTATCCCTCTTATGGGGGATGTCACATCAAGGGGGAGCTTTACTCTAAGACTTTAGTCAAAGCATCTCTTAGTATGCGACAACTTTAAATGCTTTATGTAAAAGTGGTAACCCCACTTGTGCTTAAACAATGAGTATGACCTATGATCAAGTATTCTCACTTGGCTCCTAAGTCAAATACTCATATATAGATGACTTCGTCATCGCCCAAGTTCTCGTTAGATGCTAGAGTGTTTGTGCATGTTGACAGCACACCATGCTCCCTTGGTGGTTTTGATAATTCATGACAACATACATTGTCTCTTGGACTAACACCTTTATCTAGTGTATTTCAGATAATAGTCCATGGAGAGTTGGGCTGGCAAAAGGATTGTGGAGATTGTGGAATTACCCCAAGATTCAAGGAAATAGGTTGGCCAAGCTTCAAGCAAGAGGACTCTACATTTTACATTTGTGAGAAATCACTTTGAGACCATAGGAAAGCCAATACTATTAAAAGGGGGTAAGGTTTTGCTGGTGAACAAAATGTTCATACGTGCACAAGTGATAGTCACCAAAAATATCCACAACCTCTCCCACCAAAGTCTGTCTTTAGCCAAACATTCAAAATCGATGCAACCAACATTCCTATCCTGGTGCCAGCGATTCCAAACCCTAGACAGACTCAGCAAAACCCTAGCCACTTCGGTGCAACCGACACTGCTTTCGGTGCCACCGAGTTGGGTTGCCAAATTTCTGTTACGCAAGTTCACACTTTTGGTTCGTCGAGAATGTTGAATCAGCGTCACTGAGTTTGGCAATTCTGACCGTTGGTCACTTTGTCGGTGCAACCGAGATTCCTATATCGGTCTCACCGAGATTCAAAAGTTGCCACCTTTTGGTCACTTCGGTACCACCGAGATTAACACATCGGTGTCACCGAGTTGGTCATTTTGTGTGTAAGAGTTGGATTTTTGGGGATGCCTATATATACCCCTTGACCACAACCGACTCGAAAGAGAAGCACTCAGAACTATTCCATACCTATCCTACTCAGTTTTCTAAGAGAGAGCCACCTACCCTAGTGTTGAGATCAAGATCTTCCACTCCAACCATATGGATCTTGATTTCTAGCCTCCCCAAGTTATTTTCCACCAATCCCATCTCTTCTACCAAACCAAATCTGTGCGAGAGTGATTGTGTGTTGAGGAGTCTATCATCTTGAAGCACAAGAGCAAGGAGTTTGTCATCATTACCGAGCCTATTACCTTTTGGAGGGTGGTGCCTCCTTGATTGGTTAGGTGTCGCTTGGGAGCCTCCTACTTCATGTTGTGGAGTGAACCAATAAGTTTGTAAGGCAAGGAGATTACCTACTTCGTGAAGATCTACCCATAGTGAGGCTACTCCTTCGTGGACGGAAGACATATGGAATAGCCAAGGTTGATACTTTGTGGACCCTTATGTGTGGAGCCCTCCATGGACTCTCGTGACCGTTACCCTCCATGGGTTGAAGACTCCATAAACGTGGACGTACGATAGCACCACCTATTGGAACCACGGGAAAAATCCTTGCATCTCCTATTGCGTGATCTTTCTATCCCATCTCTTTACTTACATGCGCAATGTCTTTACTTTCCGCTGCCATATTTGTAGACATGCATGTGTAGGGCTATTAGACTTGCTAGACTTGCTAAAATAGTTAAAATCTATGAACAATTAACTTGGGAAAAGGTTAGGTTTTAAATTCCTGTTAGTAGTCTATTCACCCCCCCCCCCTCTAGACACTCTTCTATCGATCCTACTGTAGCGACCCGACTCAAAACGAGTCAAGCCTCTGTGTGTTCTATGCCATCCCTGGATCAGTATGCTGGCACACACAATACATCAATGTATATATCAAAGTGCAATCACATGTAATTAACGTAAAGTTGATATATACCTTAAAATCTCAGCGGAAATAGTCAACAGGAGTGGAGTCCCAATAACACCAACGGCAGGTTGAGTGTAGACCGTAACCCTGAATCGTACTCTTACTCGTCGAACAAGAGTATCTGCAACATGAGACGTTGCAGTCGTGTAGGTCAGTACATTGAATGTACCGGCAAGATCACCATAGTAGAACAGAAGATAAAAACTTATTCTATATGCAGTAAGGCTTTGTGGCTCAGTGTCTGAGTTTTTACATAAAAGCTGATTTTATTTTCTTTTCCTACAACAAAGGAATATCAGGAATTTTCACTACAGAGTTACCTAACATGACATGGTTCTACCAACCGATGTCTTAATGCCCACAAGTATCATAAGTTGCCCACAATTAATTATCAGTTTAGTGTTGAGAGTTCAGAGATAGATCCAAGTCTAGAAGCTCAAATTGTTCGTAACCGGGGACACGGCTAACCGATTAGGTTTAACTATGCAGAGTGTTGTGTACTTTACCCACAAGATTCGTTCCCTCCTGGTAAGTCCTCGCACTGCCGGGTGTTTGAGAACAGGACGAACGAAACATGGTCTTTTAGAGTGTTTCCCTGACTACTGTCAGTGCCCATCCATTCCTAACGTCGACTACATCTCGTAGCACTGCCCAACCAGAGTCACAACAAAGATCGACCAAGCCAGAGCCCAAGCCATCCACTGGTTACTCCAGGGATGCCCAATCAACCATCCTTCACCCAGTAGTGTGTATTGAAAACTTGTTTCTCGAGTCTGGAATGTCTTGAGGTCTTGAAGATGTAGGACTTGAAGATGCCTTCATGAAGTTTTCGTCTTGACCTAGAGTCCTCCTTCTCACACCACTCACGAACACTCATACCAGACCCCGTCTACTTTAGCATAGCATTAAAATAACTAACGTTCCCGGGGCTTTAGTAACAAGTGGTGGGTTCCTATCTCATGCATTCTACTCAACCACAAGAATTTCAATAACACTACTGGAGGGATTTGTTTAATGATGTCACTACATGCAATAAAACATAGGTATGAAATGGATGGTCAAAGTGAACTTGCCTGTACTATTGATGAAGAATAATATGGCTCTCAGAAGTAACTTGATAGACTATTCGTCACTCTCCGATAAAATCTATATAATCAAACATTGCATTCATATAATCAATCATACTAGCAATTAATTCTAACAATCAAAAAGTAACACAAAACCAAAAGCAACAAGATTGATGAAGGAAATACTTAAGACAAAACTCAAAACAACAAAGTTTCATCAACACAACTAAGGTTGGTTTTCTCTACAAATAAATCCTTTCTTCAAAAGTAAAAACACAAAAACAAAGTAAAAGATAACAAAAGTATTTTAGTAAATATTTTGCTAATAAAAGAATTACTTTTGAATAACAAGTAAAAACTATGAAAACAACACACTAAACACTATAAGTTTTCTAACTAATAAACTTAATAACAAGTAAAGCAATAAAATATTAAAATAACAGAAAACAAAGTATATCACAACTAAGTTAAAAGAAAGTAAAACTTTATAAAACAATTTATAAAATATTTTCAAATAAGAATTCAAACTAGCAATGAAATCAATATGCAGGTTACTATGAAACTAGAATTGATTTCATGTTAAAATATAATAAATAATATAAAAATAAATTGTTTGAAGTTCTATTGCTAACTAACAGAAAACAAAGTAAAACTTTCCAACTAATATAAAAGAAAATAAATTAAAACAATTTGAAACAATTTGAAACAAAAGAAATAGAATTAATCCTAAAAGAACAAAAAACAGAATCTGTTTTGTTAAAAACACTAATTTAAAAAATTCTAAAAATTCTAAAATTATACCTACTATTAAATAAAGTCACTAGTGACATCTAGCAAAAAGAATCAACTTAAAATCTATTTTTAAGCTCAAGATATTCAGAAATTAAATTTGAAACAAATCTGTTTGAAATCAATTTTAGATTATTCAAATATGGTCAAACTATATATCTACAGAAATTACATAAACTTTGTGATCTATGCAAAAATAATCAATTAAAAACACTAATTAGTTTAAAAGTTACAACTAAAACAAAAACATAAAGCATTCTGTTTTCTAAAACAAAACAGAAAAAGAATAAAAAAACTAACTAACGGACAGGGTGACGTGGCATGCTGTGATTGGCCTAGGGTGTGCACGCGTGTTTGCTAACGAGCAGACGGCCGAACACTAATGCGTACCTGTTTTTTTTATAAAATTTCTAATCTGGAGCGTAGATCCTAGATCTGACGGTTGCGGGTGGAGGTGGTGGCTTACAGGGAGGGGGGCGGAGCTACGGTGATGTCGACGGCGGCCGGAAGTCGGAGGTGGTCGGAGGCGAGGGTGTGGTGGTCGAGGGTGGCGTACGAAATGCTCAGGCGACAACCGCGAAGCTCCGGCGTCGATTGGTGGCGTCGGACGAGGTTGGGGATGACGGAGGCGACAACCTCGTGCTCGGAGAGCTTCGGTCGTTGACCGAACTCCAGCGAGGTGGAGCGGTGGCGTTTGTGGGCGTGGGCAGGGGCGCTCGGGGGTGGAACGGAGAGCGGAGAAGGCAGGGGTTTTTATAGGCCAGATGCGGGGTTGGGAGAGGGAGAGAGGAGCAAGATCAGCGAAGGGGGGATCTCCGGCGACATCGACGGCACGAGGAGGGAGACGAGCGCGCTGATGGCGCTGTTGGACTGTGGGTCCTGCATGTCAGTGAGAGTGGGAGCAGGATCTGCGTGTCGGTGACCGATCCGAAAGGATCTCGGGAGTAAAGGCTGGTGGGCCGGCCGGTTTTCTAATTAAACGCTTTAATTCGTTTCCTTTTCTATTTTCCAAAGCGTTTAAAACCCCTTTAATGCATTCAAACAATTTTCAAACATAGGGAATATATATATCACAGTGATGAGGGAAATAAATACTATTTAATGAAATTTTTTCCACGACCAAAGTAAATATTTTTAAAAAAATTTATTTTCAGAAAATGCCTAAATTTGTTTTAATTCTTTTGCAACAAATTTTCAAATAACCCCCTGTGTTTTATGGTTCAAAAACTTCACAAAATACCCCCTGGTTTGGAGTGTCACATTACTCCTCTCAAAATTTTGTTAAGGGGTTTTCAAACTTCAAATAGTAATTCAAATATGAAAGGAACTCCATATCAGAAATTTTCAAATAGTTTTCAAATTCACTTTTCAAATCTTTTTATTTTGAAGAAGTCATGTCATCTTCTCTCACTGATTTTAAATGTAAGAATTTGAATTCAAAGGCACATGGGAAAGTCATGTCATTCCCTCTCATTCAAAAGTTTCTTTTTAAGTTTCAAATTTCACTCAATTCAATCACTCAAGCAATCAAACATTTCATTCTAATATTTATTATAACATTCCAAAATTTGGGATGTTACAAACCTACCACACTTAAAATGAATCTTGTCCTCGAGATTCGAAAGGGCTAGAGAGAATAGGTTAGGGTTTGGGGGTCTTCTAGCAAATCCATTAACCAAAGGGGTGTGGGGTCTACCACACTTAAAATGAGAGTTACTGGTCCCTCAAAATTCATGCCAATCCTGTGGGTGCATCTGTTTGTTCACATCCTTCACGATAGCTCCTTCGGTGATGCTCTTCCGTCATATCAAAATCTTGTGTTCTCATAACAAAATGCACTTTCCTCCGATACTGGGTCTTCTTAGCCGAGAGGTCTCGTGATCATTATAAATAACTTATCGAATATCTCATGGTGGTCTACCATTTGTGATTATCCTGCAATGAAATGGGTCTTGGCTTCATTCCTCACCGTAAAATTCCTACGTGTGACAACAACTTGTCATGTACAAGGGTTTTTCATCATACCATTCTAAGGCTTAAACAAAAGCTTCAAAAGAGCGTCGTCTCTTTACTATGGGTAAGTCACTCAGATTTACCAATCCGAATAGCAAGAGAATGATAAGAGTAAGTCGTCATGGTGGCCAAGCCATGCCACACTGAAATCATTACCTTGTATAAGGGTCAGTGAATCTCGTATTCTAACACTTGGACTTCCTCACAAGCATTGCAGAAATTTCTTTTATCAACGAACGAAATTCGGATAAATCCATTGATTCTGCAAGCTAAGCAAGAACATCCATCGTTTCTTCACAACTCTCAGGTTTTCGTATACTCCTAAGAAAAACGTTTGCTGATCAGTCGTAGCTTCTTCCAAGTTTCTTCCTTTACAATCCTGAGGTCAGTGAGTTGTGGCTTCACTAGAATACTTGAATAGCTTTAACTCAGTCTTGGGGTTACTATCGTTCCTTATTCCAACATTACATTCAGTTCACTACACCATACCCTTGAGGTAACAAATCACAGACTTATTCTTGTCTAGATCCCACTCTGCGGAATTCATTTTCCTTTCCATTGGTCTATTTAACCTTGGGTATCACAATCATTCTTTTTTTCCAATATTCCAACTTGAAAAGCACTTTGTCACAAAGGTTATCATCCACATAGTTTGGATATGGTTCCACATTCTCTTCACCTGTATTCTCTTATCCAAACCCCTTAACATGAATGGTATTTTCTTCATTCATTTGTCCATGTGGTTGCTACCACACTTAAAATGAAGTGCACTCATGCGTGCATAGACCATAGTTTCTCATATCCTCGAAAATGGTCAGAGATCCTTGTTCATAGAGTAACAACTCATATAATTCAACATAGGAGAATCATGACACCATAAATTCCATTGACTCATGAATTTATTACAAACTCTGAGACTTCCGTTACACAACTTGAAAATGGTAAGAGTGCTATGTATTACATTTATTACTTGCAAAATCCAAAACTCAAACTACTCATGCTTAACCTTCTTCTCTGGGCATTTATCGGCATAGTGGCCTAAATTCTTGCACCAGAAACACATGATCTGACTCAGATCTTCTTTGCAAAAATTGGGTTGTTCTGAGAACGTCTTCGGTTTCTTTTCCTGGGCTTCTTTGTTCCGATCTAACTTTCAATTTCCTGTGGATCAAACTCCACTTCTTCTATCGGAAAGTTTCCCAGATACTCTTTTCTTTCCTTCGTACAGTCCTGTGAGAAATGTCCTTCCTCTCCACATGAATAACATGACTTGATACTTATGTTTGGGTCTTGTATATCTCCCATCATCATGGGTTCTTCTAACTTTTTCCCGAGGGCTTTTTTCCTTTCTTCCTTCTGCTGCTTCATGACTTCTTGTACCTTGGGGTATATTTGGCATTGGGACGGATAATGGGTAGTTTCTTCACACAAGAAACATGTCACCTACCTAGTTGGGCATTCCTTAGTAGGGTGATTTTCTTCACAATAAGGGCATCCTTCCTTGTGTTCTTTCTGGGTGTGTCCTATCTTTCCACATATCTTGCATGCGCAAATCTTCTTCACATCTTTGCAACGGGGCTTCTGGGTGTTGGTGACAACATGAGATTTTCGCAGTCATCTTGAATTCTTCACAAGTTATTGATGCTTGCCTATCATGGATATCTTCATGCATCTTCCACCAATGTGCAGCACCTTCTGCAAAGTACCGAAGAACATACTGGACCATCTCGTTCCTTGCAACATGGTTACTCCTTAGATGATCCTCCATGTTCTGAATCCATTCTTCTACCTCCAGCTGGGTCATTGGTCCAGAGAATTCAAGTCCAGCTTCATTCACCATCTATTGGGTTCAAGGTGTTTTGGGGACGAGATGGGTAAGAGAGAGAGAAGGGATACACGCAATACAAACAATGGTTTTAAAATAGATTTTAGTTCTGGCTGTTGAAAAATTTACACACAAATGACAGCTCACAATCCATCGTATCTAACATAAGTATACAACAGGGGTTTGGTCTTCTAGGGCATAATATCTTGGAAATTCTTCATGGTCTTCAATTTCTTCGAGTCTTCACAGTCTTCAACTCGTGTAGCTTCAACTCTTCTAATGCATGGTGAAATCTTCTTTACTTTGAAGTGACCATCAGTTGTTTCGATATCTTGTCCTCCTCAAAGTGGTCTCAGTTGATCCTTAGTGTGGCCAAAAGGGGAAAGGGTATTTTCTAACTATTTGAGGTAAGAGATATCATTTGATAAAGCTCAAATAAGATGAGAAGTAAAAGGTCTTTTGAAAACAAAGTTTTTTGAGAAATTGTTTCCTAAGGGCTTACCAGTTTCTAGGGTCACGTCCTACAGTCAACATGTGCTCTGATACCATTTCTGTAGCGACCCGACTCAAAACGAGTCAAGCCTCTGTGTGTTCTGTGCCATCCCTGGATCAGTATGCTGGCACACACAGTACATCAATGTATATATCAAAGTGCAATCACATGTAATTAACGTAAAGTTGATATATACCTTAAAATCTCAGCGGAAATAGTCAATGGGAGTGGAGTCCCAATAACACCAACGACAGGTTGAGTGTAGACCGTAACCCTGAATCGTACTCTTACTCGTCGAACAAGAGTATCTGCAACATGAGACGTTACAGCCGTGTAGGTCAGTACATGGAATGTACCGGCAAGATCACCATAGTAGAACAGAAGATACAAACTTATTCTATATGCAGTAAGGCTTTGTGGCTCAGTGTCTGAGTTTTTGCATAAAAGCTGATTTTATTTTCTTTTCCTACAACAAAGGAATATCAGGAATTTTCACTACAGAGTTACCTAACATGACATGGTTCTGCCAACCGATGTCTTAATGCCCACAAGTATTATAAGTTGCCCACAATTAATTATCAGTTAGTGTTCAGAGTTCAGAGATAGATCCAAGTCTAGAAGCTCAAATTGTCCGTAACCGGGGACATGGCTAACCGATTAGGTTTAACTATGCAGAGTGTTGTGTACTTTACCGACAAGATTCGTTCCCTCCTGGTAAGTCCTCGCACTGCCGGGTGTTTGAGAACAGGACGAACGAAACATGGTCTTTCAGAGTGTTTCCCTGACTACTGTCAGTGCCCATCCATTCCTAACGTCGACTACATCTCGTAGCACTGCCCAGCCAGAGTCACAACAAAGATCAACCAAGCGAGAGCCCATAATAACTTGTGGCTACATAGGTAAGCTTCCGAGCATGAAGTATTCATCCGTCTCTTTGAGTCTGGGTGAAGCTTTCCGCAAGATGTTATGGCGCTTCTCCATGCATCCCGGCCATCCACTGGTTACTCCAGGGATGCCCAATCAACCATCCTTCACCCAATAGTGTGTATTGAAAACTTGTTTCTCGAGTCTTGAATGTCTTGAGGTCTTGAAGATGCAGGACTTGAAGATGCCTTCATGAAGTTGTCGTCTTGACCTAGAGTCCTCCTTCTCACACCACTCACAAACACTCATACTAGACCTCGTCTACTTTAGCATAGCATTAAAATAACTAACGTTCCCGGGGCTTTAGTAACAAGTGGTGGGTTCCTACCTCATGCATTCTACTCAACTACAAGAATTTCAATAACTTTCCAACTAATATAAAAGAAAATAAATTAAAACAATTTGAAACAAAAGAAATAGAATTAATCCTAAAAGAACAAAAAACAGAACCTGTTTTGTTAAAAACACTAATTTAAAATATTCTAAAAATTCTGAAATTATTCCTACTGTTAAATAAAGTCACTAGTGACAAGTAGCAAAAAGAATCAACTTAAAATATATTTTTAAACTCAAGATATTCAGAAATTTAGATTTGAAACAAATTTGTTTGAAATCAATTTTAAGTTATTCAAATATGGTCAAACTTTATATCTACAGAAACTACATCAAATTTGTGACCTAATGCAAAAAATAATAAATTAAAAACACTAATTATTTTAAAAGTTACAACAAAAACAAAAACAGAAAGCATTCTGTTTTCTAAAACAAAACAGAAAAAAAAACTAACTGACGGACAGGGTGACGTGGCATGCTGTGATTGGCCTAGGGTGTGCGCGCGTGGGTGCTAACGAGAAGACGGCTAAACACTAACGTGTACCGGTTTGTTTTATAAAATTTCTAATCTAGAGCGTAGATCCTAGATCTGACGGTTGCGGGTGGAGGTGGTGGCTTACAAGGAGGGGGTCGGAGCTCCAATGATGTCGACGGCGACCGGAAGTCGGAGGTGGTTGGAGGCGAGGGTGTGGTGGTCGGGGGCGGCGTCCGAAATGCTCAGGTGACGATGGTGAAGCTCTGGCGTCCATTTGTGGCGTCGGACGAGGTTGGGGACGACGGAGGCGACAACCTCGTGCTCGGAGAGCTTCGGTCGTTGACCGAACTCCGGCGAGGTGGAGCGGTGGCGTTTGTGGGCGTGGGCAGGGGCGCTCGGGGGTGGAACGGAGAGCGGAGAAGGCAGGGGCTTTTATAGGCCAGGTGTGGGGTCGGGAGAGGGAGAGAGGAGCGAGATTAGCGGAGGGGGGGATCTCCGGCGACGTCGACGGTGCGAGGAGGGAGACGAGCGCGCTGATGGCGCTGTCGGACGATGGGTCCCGCGTGTCCGTGAGAGTGGGAGCGGGATCTGCACGTCGGTGACCAATCCGAAAGGATCTCGGGAGTAAAGGCTGGTGGGCCGGCCGGTTTTCTAATTAAACGCTTTAATTCGTTTCCTTTTCTATTTTCAAGAGCGTTTAAAACCCCTTTAATGCATTCAAATCATTTCCAAACATTGGGAATATATATATATCAAAATGATCAGGGAAATAAATTCTATTTAATGAACATTTTTCCACGTCCAAATTAAATACTTTTAAAAAAAATATTTTCAGAAAATGCCTAAATTGGTTTTAATTCTTTTACAATTAATTTTCAAATAACCCCCTGGGTTTTATGGTTCAAAAACTTCACAAAATACCCCCTGGTTTGGAGTGTCACATTACTCCTCTCAAATTTTTGTCAAGGTGTTTTCAAACTTCAAATAGGAATTCAAATATGAAAGGAACTCCATATCAGAAATTTTCAAATAGTTTTCAAATTCACTTTTCAAATCTTTTTATTTTGAAGAAGTCATGTCATCTTCCCTCACTGATTTTAAATGTAAGAATTTGAATTCAAAGGCACATGGGAAAGTCATGTCATTGCCTCTCATTCAAAAGTGTTTTTTTTAAGTTTCAAATTTCACTATATTCAATCACTCAAGCAAACAAACATTTCATTCTAATATTTATTATAACATTCCAAAATTTGGGATGTTACACCTACACATGTTTGTCATGATTTCATTTGACATCTTATTGTGTGAGCATGTTGGTCTGCATTTATTTTCTCATTCGAGGACATCCAATTATTGCTATTTGGTCTTTGATTTATCTTTTTCCAATTGGATGGACAAGAATGCCTAGGACCACTCTTTAGATATCTATGCTTTCTTACCTCATACTCTATTCATGCTACATCACTAAAATTGAACAAGTGCTTTTGGATTCCTTTGTGTGTGGAGCACTCGAAGTTCTGTATCGACAAGGACTGACCATTAAAACCTCGCAAGTGCATCTCACTGGAACCAACCCCTAAATCTTGGTCTCACTGAATGCCTAGGGTTGATCTGGTTTTCTATCTCGGTACTACCGGTTCCGTATTCTCGGTTACACCAAGTTTCCCTGTCAACTGACAGTTGAGGAACTCGGTGACACCGACAATATAGAATCGACGTCACCGCTAGTGGTGGGTATATATACTGTGGACCCCGATACTTTTAAATTCATCCTCAAACCATCGCGCCTCAGAACCCTAAGCTGCCATCTTCAAGACCCCTGGTCATCACCCTTGTCCCCCTGCGCTCCTCCGCCGCTGGAAATCGCCGCCGTCGACGAAATCTTCTCCTCTATCGCCGCCGTAGCGGATCCATCGCCAAGCTAGGGTATGGATTTGGCCCCCTCTTGCACTCCAACCTCCAAATCTTGCGCATTAGGGTTTCTATGATATTTTGCCACTGTTTGAAAGCCTTCTATCCACAAAAGGAATCCCATAGATTAGAGAATTGTGGAATTTTAGGGTTTTGCCGTCCGCCCGATGAATCTCGGTGGAACCGAAGCAGGCAAATCGGTGTCACCAATTTGGACATCTTGGGTACTGAGAACTTTCTCGGTGAAACCGAGTGCACCTTTAGGTCTCATCGAAAGGGGTGCCAAGTTTCAGCTAAGGAGGAAGTTTGTCTCGGTAGCTCCGATAATTTTGCTTCGGCTGTACCGATATTCATTTGATAGTATGCAAAACTTTGAAAATCTATTGTTCGAACTTTCAAAACCAGCCTCATTTTGTGATGACTCATTTTCTTCTGCTCTTCTATACTCTATTCTCAGGGTCAGTATGTCAGTTGCTGAGGATAGTCAGAATTTGCCAGAGCAGGGTATTGACATGAGTTCAGGCACAAGCCCAGAGCCTAGGTCATTTTCAGATCCAGGCACCCCCAGGTCCCATGGGTTGCCCAAGGCTACTACTAGGGCCAGGAAGAAGCTGAATTCAGATGAGGAGGATTCTGACTTTGTCCCTGAGGAGATTCTTGCCAAGAAGCAAGAGAAGGCTTCTAAGAAGTCTGCTACTGAAGCCACTTCTTCCAGGAGAGTTGTTAGCAAAGTCTATGCTAGCTCTACAGCTATGAGAGCACATGAGAGTGCTAGGGCTACAGTGAACATTGATCCCCCAGGGAAGTCTATGCCTAAGAAGGCAGGGTGAAGAGAGCTAGAAAGAGGATTATTCATGTGACTGGCAGGCCTACATCCATGTATGAAGATCCAGAGGAGGTCGCTGGTGTTGCTGCTGAGGAAGAGGAGGAAGAACATGTTGAGAAGGTTCCTCCCAAGAAGAAGGCCAGGAAACTTCTAGCTAATGCTATGCTCAAGTCTGGCACATCCAAGAGCACCAAATCCAAGAAGGCTGCTGCTAAAAAGCCTAAGAGGACATCTAGGCGAATTCCAGCTTCTGAAACGAACAAGGGAACCGCTTCCAGAGCTGAGCAAGATGATGAATTTACAACCTTGATGAAACTCAGACCACACCTTCCAGTACATGATGTCAGCCACCTAGTTGGTTAAGATATGAAGAAGAGGAACGACTTAGGTTTGAGGGCTTGGAGAGCTATAGATCCATATGCCCAAAGGAAGAAGATTGTTGTTGATTACAGATTCTACACCAAGGAGCAACAAGACTTTTATGAGACAGTGCTGCTAGACAAGAGCCCAACAGTCAGTGATATAAGATATGTTGATTGGAAATTCATTAAGGAGAATGAGGAATATTTCCCAAGTGTCCAAGAGAATTTCCACTTCATTGGTCTGGATGAATTTGTTGGAAGAGAGCTTACTGCATGGAATGATGAAAAGATCATGCAATTCTACTCCACTGCACATTTCTATGGAGATGGTAGGATTGTATGGATGACAGAAGGAGCAAGATATGAGTCCACTGTTGATGAATGGGCTGCACTTCTAGGGGTTCTAGAGGTTCAGGATGTTGATTTGGATGTCTACATGGAATCCAAGGCAAGCCACAATGCCATGAAGGATATGTATACTCCTATCCCTACACACAAAGTGCAATCTCACAAGCTAGGATCCATGTACTATCTATTGGGGAACGTCGCATGGGAAACAAAAAATTTCCTACGCACACGCAAACCTATCCATGGTGATGATCATCTACGAGAGGGAGAGTGGATCTACATACCCTTGTAGATCGCTAAGCGGGAAGCGTTAAGAAACGCGGTTGGTGTAGTCGAACATCTTCGCGATCCAAATCGCCGAGCGTCCCGCGATCTCATCACGATCCGTCCCGCGATCCAATCACGATCCGTCCCGTGAACTCATCATGATCCGTCCCACGATCTCATCACGATCCATCTCACGATCTTGATCACGATCTATCCCGCGAACTCATCATGATCCGTTCCGTGATCACATCACGAACCGTCTCGCGATCTCGATCACGGTCCTTCCGATCTAGCGCCAAACGGACGACACCTCCGCGTTCAGCACACGTGCAGCTTGATGACGATCTCCACCGTCTTGATCCAGCAAGAGGAGGTGGAGAGGAGAGAGAGTTCATCGGCAGCGTGACGGTGCTCCGTTGATGGTGGTGGAGCAATTCCGGCAGGGCTTCGCCTAAGCGCTGCAGAAAACCGATCTAGAGGAGAAACTATGCACCGGTGGAACGGGTAGCACGTGGCCGGAAATTCTGTCCAAAAACCACCCAATCCACTAGTATATATAGGAGGAGAGGAGAGGCAGCCAAGGCCTTTGGGTCGGCCGAAATAGGAGGTGGGAGCAATCCTACTTCACCTCCAATCCTAGTTGGAGTAGGATTGCGTCCTATTGGCTGATTTTCCACTTTTTTCTTTAGGAATTTCTCTCCTGCGCCATGGGCCTTTGTGGCTGTTTTCCCAGCCCACTAAGGGCTGGTTATTATTCTCCCACAGCCCATGGACCTCTTGGGGTCGAAATACCCCTCCCGGAGGTCCCCCGGTACACTACCGACACTCCCGGTACACTACCGATGAGCCCGAAACTTTTCCGGAAACCAAACTGGGACTTCCTATATATGAATCTTTACCTACGGACCATTCCGGAGCTCCTCGTGACGTCCAGGATCTCATCCGGGACTCCGAACAACCTTCGGTCACCACCATACATAACTCTACACTACCGAAACGTCACCGAACCTTAAGTGTGCAGACCCTGCGGGTTCGAGAACTATGTAGACATGACCGAGACACCTCTACAGTCAATAACCAATGGCGGGACCTGGACGTCCACATTGGTTCCTACATATTCTACGAAGATCTTTATCGGTCGAACCTCTATGTCAAGGATTCAGTTAATCCCGTATAACGTTCCCTTTGTTCTTCGGTATGTTACTTGCCCGAGATTCGATCGTCGGTATCTCCATACCTAGTTCAACCTCGTTACCGGCAAGTCTCTTTACTCGTTCCATAATACAAGATCCCGCAACTAACAATTAGTCACATTGCTTGCAAGGCTCATTGTGATGTTGTATTACCGAGTGGGCCCTGAGATACCTCGCCGTCACACGGAGTAACAAATCCCAGTCTCGATCCATGCCAACTCAACAGACACCATCGGAGATACCTGTAGAGCACCTTTATAGTCACCCGGTTACGTTGCGACGTTTGATACTCACAAGGCACTCCTCCGATATCCGTGAGTTGCATGATCTCATGGTCATAGGAACATATACTTGACATGCAGAAAACAGTAGCAATAAACTGACACGATCATATGCTATGTTTGTAGTTTGGGTCTTATCCATCACATCATTCTCCTAATGATGTGATCCCGTTATCAAATGACATCTCATGTCCATGGCTAGGAAACCTTAACCATCCTTTGATCAACGAGCTAGTCCATTAGAGGCATACTAGGGACATGTTTTTGTCTATGTATCCACACATGCATTTAAGTCTCCGATCAATACAATTATAGCATGGATAATAAACGATTATCATGAACAAGGAAATATGGTAATAACTAATTTATTATTGCCTCTAGGGCATATTTCCAACAGTCTCCCACTTGCACTACAGTCAATAATCTAGTTCACTTCACCATGTGATTCGCATTGTTATGAATCTAACACCCAATGAGTTTTGGGGCTCGATCATGCTTTGCATGTGAGAGAGGTCTTATAGTCAACGGGTCTATGATATTCAGATCCGTGTGTACTTTGCAAATCTCTATGTCAAACCGTAAATACTGCTACCACACTCCACTTGGTACTATTTCCAAATGGCTGCTCCACTATACGTATCCAGATTGCTACTACTAGTCATCCGGATAGGTGTTAAAGCTTGCATCGACGTAACTCTTTACGACGAACTCTTTATCACCTCCACAATCAAGAAACATTTCCTTAGTCCTCTGGTTACTAAGGATAATTCCGACCGCTGTCCAGTGATCCACTCCTGGACCACTCTTGTACCCCTTGACAGACTCATGGCAAGGCACACATAGGTGCGGTACACAGCATGGCATAATATAGAGCCTATGGCTAAGGCATAGGGGACGACGTTCGTCCTTTCTCTTTCTTCTGCCGTTGTCGAGCTTTGAGTCTCACTCAACTTCACACCTTACAAATCAGACGAGAACTATTTCTCTAGCTGATCCATTTTGAACTCTTTCAAAATCTTGTCAAGGTATACACTCATTGAAAGTCTCATCAAGCATCTTGATCTATCTCTATAGAGTTTGATGCTCAACAATTAGGTAGCTTTATCCAGGTCTTCCTTTGAAAGTCACTTTCCAAATGACCGTTTTATGCTTTCCAGAAACTCTACATTATTTCTGATCAACAATATGTCATCCACATATACTTATCAGAAATTCTATAGTGCTCCCACTCACTTTATTGCAAATACAAGTTTCTCGTAAACTTTGTATAAACATCAAAACTTTGATCACCTCATCAAAGTGTATATTCCAACTCGGAGATGCTTGCTTCAGTCCATGGAAGGATCACCGAAGCTTGCACACCTTTTAGCATCCTTAGGCCTGACAAAACCTTCTGGTTGTATCACATACAACCTTTCCTCAAGTAAACCGTTAAGGAAACGATGTTTTGACATCCATCTGCCAGATTTCATAATTGAAAACACAGCAACTGCTAACATAATTCCAACAGACTTTAGCACCACTACGAGTGAGAAAGTCTCATCGTAGTCAACTCCTTGAACTTGTCACAAACATCTTTGCAACAAGTCGAGCTTTACAAATAGTGACATTCACCATCAGTGTCTGTCTTCATTTTAAAGATCCATTTGTACTCAACGACCTGCCGTCCAACGAGCAAGTCTACCAAAGTCTACACTTGGTTTTCATACCTGGATCCTATCTCGGATTTCATGGCCTCTAACCATTTGTCGGAATCCGGGCCCATCATCGCTTCTCCATAGCTCGTAGGTTCATCGTTGTCCAACAACATGATCTCCAAGACAGAGTTGTCGTACCACTTAGGAGCAGTACACATCCTTGTCGACCTACGAAGTTTGATAGTAACTTGATCCTGAAGCTTCATGATGATCATCATTAACTTCCTCTTCAACTAACGTAGGCTTCACAGAAACATCTTTCTGCGCTGCGCTACTCTCTGGTTGAACAAAGGTTCAACAACCTCATCAAGTTCTATCTTCCTCCCACTCAATTCTTTCGAGAGAAACATTTCCTCGAGAAAGGATCCGTTTAAGCAACAAACATTTTGCACTAGGATCTGAGATTGAAGGTTCACCCAACTGATCTTAGGGTATTCTATGAAGATGCAATTTGTCCGCCTTGGGTTCGACCTCATTAGGTGAAAACATTTTCCACACAAGTGTCACATCCCAAAATATTAAGAAATGACGGCTTAGGTTTCTATCAAACCATAATTCACATGGTGTCATCTCAACGGATTTAGATGGTGCCCTATTTAAAGTGAATGTAGTTGTCTCTAATGCATAACCCCAAAATTATAGTAGTAAAACGACAAGAGACATCATATTACGCACCATGTCCAATAGAGCATAACTATGATGTTCGGACACACCATCACACTATGGTGTTCCAGGTGGCGTTTAGTTGTGAAACAACTTTCACATTGTCTTAAGTTGTATGCCAAACTCGTGACTCAGATATTCACCTCCATGATCATATCGCAGTCATTTTTATCTTCTTGTCACGATGATCTTTAAACTTCACTCTGAATTTGCTTGAACCTTTCAAACGATTCAGACTTGTGTTTCATTAAGTAAATATACACTATATCTACTCAAATCATCAGTGAAGGTAAGAAAATAACGATATCCACTGCATGCTACAAGACTCACTAGATTGCATACATCAACATGTATCATTTCCAATGAATCACTTGCCCGCTCCATCCAACGGGGTCCTTTAGTCATCTTGCCCAAGAGGCATGGTTCGCATGTCTCAACCGATTCGAAATCGAATGAGTCCAAATATCCATCAGCATGGAGTTTCTACATGCGCTTTATACCAATATGACATTTAGCGGCAGTGCCACAAGTATGTGGTACTATCATTATTAACTTTGTGTCTTTTGACATCAATGTTATGAACATGTGTAATACTACGATCAAGATTTCAACAAACCATTCTCACTGGGTGCATGACCATTGAAGGTATTATTCATGTAAACAGAATAACCATTATTCTCTAACTTAAATGAATAACCGTATTGCAATAAACATGATCTAATCATGTTCATGCTCAACGCAAAACACCAAATAACATTTATTTAGGTTCGTCACTAATCCTGAAGGTAGAGAGAGCGTGCGATATTGATCACATCAACCTTGGAAACACTTCCAACACATATCGTCACCTCACCCTTAGCTAGTTCTCCGTTTATTCCGTAGCTTTTATTTCGAGTTACTAACATTTAGCAACCAAACCGGTATCCAATACCCAGGTGCTACTAAGAGTACTAGCAAGGTACACATCAATAACTCGTATATCAAATATACTTCTGTCGATGTTGCCAGCCTTCTTATCTACCAAGTATCTAGGGTTGTTCCGCTTCAGCGACCTCTCACCTCATAATAGAAGCACTTAGTCTCGGGTTTGAGTTCAACTTTGGGTTGCTTCACTGGAGCAGCAACTGACTTGCTATCCATGAAGTTTCCCTCCTTGCTCTTGCCCTTTTCGAAACTAGTGGTTTGATTAACCATCAACACTTGACGCTCCTTCTTGATTTCTACCTTCGCGGTGTCAAACATCGCGAACAGCTCAGGGATCAATACTTCTATCCCTGGTGTATTATAGTTCATCACTAAGTTCTAGTAGCCTTAGTGACAGTGACTTGGAGAACTATATCAATCACTATCTTATCTGGAAGATCAACTCCCACTTGATTGAAGCGATTGTAGTACCCAGACAATCTGAGTACATGCTCAACGATTGAGCTATTCTCCTTCATCTTACAGGAAAAGAATCTTGTTGGAGATCTCATATCTCGCAACACAGGCACGAGCCTGAGATCACAATCTCTGCTCCTAGAACATCTCATATGTTCCGTGATGTTCAAAACGTTTCCGAGCCTCAATTCTAAGCCGTAATGCATGACGCACTAAACTATCAAGTAGTCATCGAAACGTGCCTGTCAGATGTTCACAACATCTATAGACGACGCTAGAGGGGGTGGCGCACCGAGCGGTGCATTAAGGACATAAGCCTTCTGTGCAGCAATGAGGACAATCCTCAGATCACGGACCCAGTCCGCAATATTGCTACCAACATCTTTCAACTCTATTTCTCTAGGAACATATAAAAATACAAGGGAGCTACAGCGCGAGCTAGTAATCTACAACATAATTTGCAAAGACACTTTGACTATGTTCATGATAATGAGTTCAATTAATCATATTACTTAAGAACTCCCACTCAAATTGACATCCCTCGGGTCATTCGAGTGATACATGATCCAAATTCACCAACTCAAGTCCGATCATCACGTGAGTTAAGGTGGCTTCAATGGTGAACATCGTTATGTTGATCATATACACTATATGACTCATGCTCGACCTTTCAGTCTCTTGTGTTCCGAGGCCATGTCTGTACATGCTAGGCTCGTCAAGTTTAACCCGAGTGTTCTGCGCGTGCAAATCTGGCTTGCACCCGTTGTATGTGAACGTAGAGTCTATCACACCCGATCATCACGTGGTGTCTCAACACGACGAACTTTCGCAACGGTGCACACTTGGGGAGAACACAATTTATCTTGAAATTAACTGAGGGATCACCTTATAATGCTACCGTCGTCCTAAGCAAAACAAGGTGCATAAAAAGGATTAACATCACATGCAAATCATAAGTGACATGATATGGCCATGAACTTGTGCTTTTGATCTCCATCTAGAAAGCACCGGCATGATCTCCATCGTCACCGGCATGACACCATGATCTCCATCAACGTGTCGCCATCGGGGTTGTCACGCCCTGCATGCTTCTACTACTATTGCTACCGTAGCGATAAAGTAAAGCATTACATAGCGCTTAATGATTGACACGCAGGTCATACAATAATTAAAGACAACCCTATGGCTCCTGCCGGTTGCCGTACTCATCGACATGCAAGTCGTGATAATCTATACATCACATGATCATCTCATACATCACATATATCACATCATGTAATTGGCCATATCATATCACAACATACCCTGCAAAAACAAGTTAGACGTCCTCTAATTGTTGTTGCAAGTTTTACGTGGCTGCTACGGGTATCTAGCAAGAACGATTCTCACCTACACATAAACCACAACGGTGATACATAGATTGCTTTTCAACCTTCTCAAGGACCGCCTTTGTCGGATCCGATCCAACTAAAGTGAGAGAAACTGTCACCCGCAAGCCATCTAAGCAACAAGTTGCATCGAGGGAACCGGTCTCTCGTAAGCGTACGAGTAATGTTGGTCCGGGCCGCTTCATCTCACAATCCCGCTGAACCAAAATCCGACCAAGGGAGGAAGCAATCTAAGCATCAACGCCCACAAACCTTTTGTGTTCTACTCGAGATCTCATCGAACCATCAACCTAGCTCTGATACCACTATTGGGGAACGTCGCATGGGAAAGAAAAATTTTCCTACGCACACGCAAACCTATCCATGGTGATGAGCATCTACGAGAGGGAGAGTGGATCTACATACCCTTGTAGATCGCTAAGCGGGAAGCGTTAAGAAACGCGGTTGGTGTAGTCGAACATCTTCGCGATCCAAATCGCCGACCGTCCCGCGATCTCATCACGATCCGTCCCGCGATCCAATCACGATCCGTCCCGTGAACTCATCACGATCCGTCCCTCGATCTCATCACGATCCATCTCACGATCTTGATCACGATCTATCCCGCGAACTCATCATGATCCGTTCCGTGATCACATCACGAACCGTCTCGCGATCTCGATCACGGTCCTTCCGATCTAGCGTCGAACGGACGGCACCTCCGCGTTCAGCACACGTGCAGCTTGATGACGATCTCCACCGTCTTGATCCAGCAAGAGGAGGTGGAGAGGAGAGAGAGTTCATCGGCAGCGTGACGGCGCTCCGTTGATGGTGGTGGAGCAATTCCGGCAGGGCTTCGCCTAAGCGCTGCAGAAAACCGATCTAGATGAGAAACTATGCACCGGTGGAACGGGTAGCACGTGGCCGGAAATTCTGTCCAAAAACCACCCAATCCACTAGTATATATAGGAGGAGAGGAGAGGAGAGGCAGCCAAGGCCTTTGGGTCGGCCGAAATAGGAGGTGGGAGCAATCCTACTTCACCTCCAATCCTAGTTGGAGTAGGATTGCCTCCTATTGGCTGATTTTCCACTTTTTGCTTTAGGACTTTCTCTCCTGCGCCATGGGCCTTTGTGGCTGTTTTCCCAGCCCACTAAGGGCTGGTTATTATTATCCCACAGCCCATGGACCTCTTGGGGTCGAAATACCCCTCCCGGAGGTCCCCCGGTACACTACCGGCACTCCCGGTACACTACCGATACTCCCGGTACACTACCGATGAGCCCGAAACTTTTCCGGAAACCAAACTGGGACTTCCTATATATGAATCTTTACCTCCGGACCATTCCGGAGCTCCTCGTGACGTCCAGGATCTCATCCGGGACTCCGAACAACCTTCGGTCACCACCATACATAACTCTACACTACCGAAACGTCACCGAACCTTAAGTGTGCAGACCCTGCGGGTTCGAGAACTATGTAGACATGACCGAGACACCTCTATAGTCAATAACTAATGGCGCGACCTGGACGTACACATTGGTTCCTACATATTCTACGAAGATCTTTATCGGTCGAACCTCTATGTCAAGGATTCAGTTAATCCCGTATAACGTTCCCTTTGTTCTTCGGTATGTTACTTGCCCGAGATTCGATCGTCGGTATCTCCATACCTAGTTCAACCTCGTTACCGGCAAGTCTCCTTACTCATTCCATAATAAAAGATCCCGCAACTAACAATTAGTCACATTGCTTGCAAGGCTCATTGTGATGTTGTATTACCGAGTGGGCCCTGAGATACCTCTCCGTCACACGGAGTAACAAATCCCAGTCTCGATCCATGCCAACTCAACAGACACCATCGGAGATACCTGTAGAGCACCTTTATAGTCACCCAGTTACGTTGCGACATTTGATACACACAAGGCACTCCTCCGATATCCGTGAGTTGCATGATCTCATGGTCATAGGAACATATACTTGACATGCAGAAAACAGTAGCAATAAACTGACACGATCATATGCTATGTTTGTAGTTTGGGTCTTATCCATCACATCATTCTCCTAATGATGTGATCCCGTTATCAAATGACATCTCATGTCCATGGCTAGGAAACCTTAACCATCCTTTGATCAACGAGCTAGTCCATTAGAGGCATACTAGGGACATGGTTTTGTCTATGTATCCACACATGCATTTAAGTCTCCGATCAATACAATTATAGCATGGATAATAAACGATTATCATGAACAAGGAAATATGATAATAACTAATTTATTATTGCCTCTAGGGCATATTTCCAACACTATCTTCAAGTTGGCCTCCGCACCATGAACACCATTCTGAGGCACACTTTGATGCCCAAGTCAAGAGATGACAAGATGATCCAAGGCTACTCCATCAACATGTTGATCCACCTTGACAGTCACACCAGGATCAGAGTCATGGACTTGATTGTTGAGACAGTTAAGAGGGTTGCTGCTGATTAGAAGCGCTCTTGCTACTATGCACCCTATATCCAGATGCTTATCAACTCTGAGTTGGAAAAGCTCAGATTTGCTCTAGATTGTCCACATTTGCCCCTATAGCCAAAGCTTGAGGATAACATCATGGTGATGGACCCAGATCATCCCACGTCTGCTACAGCTCAGGTAGAGGCAGAGGCAGTTCGAGCCACTAGTGCTCAAGTTCCTAGATCCAGAAGTGAGCAAATGGATCTGTTGATTTCATCAGTTCAGAACATTCAGAAGGACATTAAGGGGATTCTGGACAATCAGAACAGTCTTGTGAGGATCTTTGAAACAAGGATCAAGACTCTCAATGATAAGGTGGACACGGTGACTAAGACAGTCATAGAGCTTCAAAAGGAAGTTGACTCGATGCACATACCTCACGCTTCTTCTGATGATGATGATGACGATGATGATGACGATGATGATGATGACGATGGATCACCTCTCAGGCCGAGCACACAGTTCACTACTCAGGCTAGATCAACCATAGTGCCATCTCCAGACTTAAGGCCCTCTTCATCAGCTCCTGCTACTGTCACCTCAGCTCCTGCTCCATCAGCTCCAGTTCCTCTAGTATCCACTCTAGCTTCATCCACGACATCTGCAGATATCTTCGCCGATGCTGTTCTCTCGACTCCTTCGTCAACAACCGGAGGAGATCAGCCCAAGAACGCTTAGATATATGCCTTTGAACATTTTGGTAACTTGTTGCCAAAGGGGGAGAAGTGTATATAGATCTTTAGGCTTCGAGTCAGAGAGTGTTCTGGTGTTTATTGCATTTTCAAAAACAATTGTCTTTTGGTTGCTTGTAATTGTTTTGCTTTGACAACTTCTTTTGGTTGCTTGTGATACACGTTTGATGATGTTTGATCATACACTTTAATGTGTGATGCTACTATTTCCTATCATCTTAATGCTTATGTGATGATCATTCATCTTTGCTTGATTGTGTTGTGCTACGATGTTCATTCTAATTATTCTCGCACACCACCAAGTTGTATGTGACATGTAAGAAGTGACCCATGTACCTAATTCGATTGTGCATTTGCATTCAAATGCAAATTTAAAATAATGCACAAATTTATGGGGAGCTCTTTCTTATCGCATACTTCTCAAAGCGATGATTATATTCGTTGATTATATCTTTGTCGAAGATTTGATCTATATGTTGTCATCAATTACCAAAAAGGGGGAGATTGAAAGCACATTTTCTGCCTTGGTGGTTTTGGTAATTAATAACAACATATAAGTCAATGAACTAATGTTACCACCAAGTATATTTCAGGAAAAGTTCAATGATAGGGATGGCAAAAGGATTGTGGAATTACCCCAAGATGCAAGTAAATAGGTTGGCCAAGCTTCAAGCAAGAGGACTCTGCATTTTACATTTGTGAGAAATCACTTTGAATCCATAGGAAAGCAAATACTATTAAAAGGGGGTAGGGTTTTGTTGTTGAACAAAATGCTCATACGTGGACAAGTGATAGTCACCAAAAAAATCCACAAGACCTCCCACCAAAGTATGTCTATAGCCAAACATTCAAAATTGGTGCAACCAACATTCCTATCATAGTGCCACCGATTCCAGAACCTAGAAAGACTCGGCCAAACCCTAGCCACTTCAATGCAACCGATTCCATACCGGTGCCACCGAGTTTGGGTTGCCAACTTTCTGTTATGCAAATTCACACATTCGGTACCATCGAGATTGTTGGGTCGGCGTCATCGAGATTGGAAATCTGACCATTGGTTACCTAATCGGTGCAACTGAGTTTCATATATCAGTCTCATCGAGATTCGAAGGTTGCCACCTTTTGATCACTTCAGTACCACCAATATTAACACATCGGTGTCACCAAGTTGGTCATTTTGTGTGTAACGGTTGGATTTTTGGGGGATGCCTATATACCCCTCCACCACCACCTACTCGAAAGAGAAGCACTCAGAGCTCATCCATACCTATCCAATCAGATTTTCTGAGAGAGAACCACCTACCCTTTTGTTGAGATCAAGATATTCCACTCCAACCATATGGATCTTGATTTCTAGCTTCCCCAATTTGCTTTCCACCAATCCCATCTCTTCCACCAAGCCAAATCTGTGAGAGAGTGATTGTGTGTTGAGGAGTCTATCATCTTGATGCACAAGAGCAAGGAGTTCATCGTCATTACTGAGCCTATTACCTTTTGGAGGGTGGTGCCTCCTAGATTGGTTAGGTGCCGCTTAGGAGCCTCCTACTTCGTGTTGTGGAGTGAACCAAGAAGTTTGTAAGGGCAAGGAGTTCGCCTACTTCGTGAAGATCTACCCATAGTGAGGCTAGTCCTTCATGGACGAAAGCCATATGGAATAGTCAAGGTTGCTACTTCGTGGACCCTTATGGGTGGAGCCCTCCGTGGACTCTCGCGACCGTTACCCTCCGTGGGTTGAAGACTCCATAAATGTGGATGTACGATAGCGCCACCTATTGGAACCACGGGAAAAATCATCGTGTCTACAATTGTGTTTGATCTTCCTACCCTATCCCTTTTACTCATGCTTGTTGTTATTTTCCGCTACTATACTCTAAGCTTGCATGTGTAGGGTGAATTTGACTTGCCATGAATGCTAAAACTGCAAACACTAAAATTTGGGAAAAGGCAAAACTTTTAGTTGGTCAAGTAGTTTAATCACCCCCCCCCCTCTAGACCTACTTTCAACCCTACAGCGTTTTGCGTCCTCCTTATCCCATATGGGCCTTTTGCCAAGGTAGCCACGGCTTTCGAGGCGATGCTTCCCCGTGTTCCTTTGTTGAAGGCTCTTGAATTTCGTAGCCTTCGCCTTGGCTGCCTCGCTAGTGCAAGTGTCCTTGAACTTTTTGAACTCCTCTTCCGTAAGTGTCGGATTTTCCTCCAGAATCTTGGACAGGGATTCCTCAGCCTCAATAGCTCGTTTCACCCTCCAGAATCCCTGTCCAAGATTCTGGAGGAAAATCCCATGGTTCAAAAAGCTCATGGCGTGATAGTAGCGGAAAATCATTGCTGGACATGCACATGGTGTGATTGTTAATCTTTTTCATCTTCGGGTCATCCCATGGTTGTTCTATGCTATCATCCCGGTCAGGGAACTTGAATCTCTTGTGCAATTTCGTCAAGAGCAACTGCCTCAAATGCTCTTTACTCCTTAAGTCATCGTCGTTGATGCTTGAGCATTCCCGTAGGATGCATCCTACTTGGTTCCCATAGCACTTGTGAGGTTCTTCCGGCTCTAATGGCTCAAACTTGCCAGGGGCCATCTTTGTGATCACCAGTCGTCCGATGTCGAGTTTGTTAGGTTTTCGTATCCTCAGCTGCTTCTTTTCGGTAGCGACATCGGCGTCGGTATCTTCCCCGCCGGTACCTTCCCCGTCGGTCTCGGTGCCGCCATCGGTGCCGGCACCATCGGTGTCGATGTAGGCGTCAATACCATCATCGAAGCCGACCTGCGAACCTTGACTGTGCTTAGTAGACAAAAATTTGAGGTACTGTTGTTCACCCTCATAATCCATCTTGTCTGCATCTTTGTCAGAAAGCCCGGTTTCTTTGTTATTCGACATGTTTCCTATGATTAAGTCTCCCCATTTAATTCTAAAACTATAAAAAATGAGAAATGACATAAAAAAGATCTATGTTTTCTGGAATGTCATTTCCCAGCAAATCCCGGCACTCGATATGCCTACTTTTTAGCACAAGTCATGCCAAAATTCACAGAAAATTTCGGCATGACCTTTGCTAAAAAGTGGACATATCGAGCGCTTGAAATTCATCGGAACAGAAAGGAATCAACATTCCGGCGAAACATAGGCCACTCGGATCATTTACCCTACACATAATCATCATTTTCCAAATATGACATGCCCAAAACATCACATGTCCAAATATGACATGTCCAAATTCCAAATATGACATGTCCAAATCATATTTCCACATATCACATGTCCACTTCAAATTTGCATATAAAAGGAAGAAAAATATAGAACTTGAAGAAAAATGCAAGAAGTCATTTTTCTTCACAATATTTGAAACCAAATTCAGCCTACCTAAATTTGAAACTAAAAAATAGCAACAATTGCTTTATCTAAAAAAATTAAATAGCAATAGCTGCTTTAACTAATCTATCCACTTCAAATTCTATTTTTTAAATAGCAATATTTGCTTTAACTAATTTGTCCTAGGTTTCATACTAATTCTAATTAACTAACTAGCACTATAAAATTTAAATAGCAACAATTGCTTAAACTAAAAAAATGCAAGAAACCTATATAATCAATTCTGTTTTTTCTTTTAACTACGCCTAAAACACCAAACTCTAAATTTCTGTCCTTATTTGACAAAGAACCTAATTAACCTACTGCGCTAAATAACTAGGGTTCATGCTAACTAGGGTTCATAATATAGCCAAATTGACCTACTAGTTTGATAACTAGGGTTCATAACTAAATAGATAACCTAATTAACCTACCGCCCTAACTAAAACTAAGTAAATTAACAGAAGAACACTAGCTAGCAGAGAGAGGAGGAGCGGTGGGGGGCTTACAAAGGGTGCAGGGGCGAGGCGGCAGGCCCAACGACCATCGAGGTTGGGAGGGGAGGAAGTAGAGGAGGGAGGCATGCCGCGCCGGGGCCGGGGTCGAGGATAGGGAGACATCGCCGGGGTCGAGGGGTCGGGGGCGAGTGCCGGGGTCGAGGGCGAGGGAAGGACTCCGGCGAGGTCAAGGGCGAGGGCAGGGCTCCGACGCTTGAGGCAGGGGCACGGCAAGGTCGAGGGCGAGGGCACGGGCTCTAGCGACGACGAGGGGGGAGAAGAGAGAGTGGGGATTTGGGGGAAGAAGCAGAGGCGGGAAGCAGATTTGGGAGTTAAATCAACATAGTAGTAGCGTGTTTCCTAAAAATGCGCTATAGCTATCATAGGTAGCTATAGCGCGTTTATCCAAGAAGCGCTACTACTATCACAGGTAGCTATAGAGCATTTCTAAAAACGGCGCTACTGCTATTTTGACTAGCAATAGCTCTTTTTAGGAAAAGCGCTACCTCTATAACCAGTACGTATAACAGTTTTCTTGTTTGTTTCTTCTATTATCCTTTCCTTTATTTTCTCTTCCTTTTCTTTTCTTCTTTTTCTTTTCCTTTCTTTTCCCTTTTTCCAAGAGTAGGAACGAAGGCAGGGTGATACAGTGCATATAACTAAGGCAATATATATTGCATCATTTGACGGTTAACTATGTATACAAAATAGGAACATAGAGATTACATCATTTGACCCATGCATAACAGTTAAGTGTGTACACAAAATAGGAACATATATATTACATCATTTGACCGATAACGGTTCCTCAGCGTCGACATTTTTGTTTTGGAGTGAGATTGTTTCCCTTTTTGTTCGTTGAAGAATAATTGAGCCCCTCATTGTGACTTTTCCTTTTCCATGGACTATGATCTTTCTTAGGTAATGCAGTATTGATTCTTCTTTTGACGTATACTTCATCGTCATCGTCATCGTCATCTTCCCTCATTGGGTTGCCGTATTGGTCATAGTCTTCCTCGTTGGCGACTCCATCCATTCCAATGATGTTCCTTTTGTTGGAGAACGTCGCATGGGAAACAAAAATTTTCCTACGCACACGCAAACCTATCGATGGTGATGAGCATCTACGAGAGGGAGAGTGGATCTATGTACCCTTGTAGATCGCTAAGCGGGAAGCGTTAAGAAACGCGGTTGGTGTAGTCGTACTTCTTCACGATCCAAATCGCCGAGCGTCCCGCAATCTAATCACGAACCGTCCCGCGAACCAATCACGAACCATCCCGCGATCTCGTCACGATCCGTCCCGCGATCCGATCACGAACGTCCCGTGGCCTTGATCACGATCCTTTCGATCTAGTACCGAACGGACGGCACCTCCGCGTTTAGCACACGTGCAGCTTGATGACGATCTCCACCGTCTTGATCCAGCAAGAGGAGGTGGAGAGGAGAGAGAGTTCACCGGCAGCGTGACGGCGCTCCGGTGATGGTGGTGGTTTAGCAATTCCAGCAGGGCTTCGCCTAAGCACTGCGGAAAACCAATCTAGAGGAGCACCGGTGGAACGGGTAGCATGTGGCCGTAATTTCTGCTAAAACCCTAGATATTCCACCAGTATATATAGGAGGAGAGGAGAGGAGAGGCAGACAAGGGCCTCTTGGTTCGGCCGAACTAGAGAGGGGTGGAATCCTATTCCACCTCCAATCCTACTTGGAGTAGGATTGCTCCCTATTGGCTGTTTTTTGCTCTTTTTCCTTTTAGCCTTTTCTCCTGTGCCATGGGCCTTTCTAGGCTGATTTACCAGCCCACTAAGGGCTGGTTAATACTCTCCCATAGCCCATGGTCCCTCTAGGGTCGAAATACCCCTCCCGGAGGTCTCCCGGTACACTACGGGCACTCCCGGTACACTACCGATGAGCCCGAAACTTTTCCGGCGACCAAACTGGGACTTCCTATATATGAATCTTTACCTCCGGACCATTCTAGAGCTCCTCATGACATCCGGGATCTCATCCGGGACTCCGAACAAACTTCGGTCACCACCATACATAACTCTACACTACCGAAACGTCACCGAACCTTTAGTATGCAGACCCTGCGGGTTCGAGAACTATGTAGACATGACCTAGACACCTCTATGGTCAATAACCAATGGCGGGACCTGGACGTCCACATTGGTTCCTACATATTCTATGAAGATCTTTATCGGTCGAACCTCTATGCCAAGGATTCAGTTAATCCCATACAACGTTCCCTTTGTTCTTCGGTATGTTACTTGCCTGAGATTCGATCGTCGGTATCTCCATACCTAGTTCAACCTCGTTACCGGCAAGTCTCTTTACTCGTTCCGTAATACAAGATCCTACAACTAACAATTAGTCACATTGCTTGCAAGGCTCATTGTGATGTTGCATTATCGAGTGGGCCCCGAGATACCTCTCCGTCACACGGAGTAACAAATCCCAGTCTCGATCCATGCCAACTCAACAAACACCATCAGAGATACCTGTAGAGCACCTTTATAGTCACCCAGTTACGTTACCACATTTGATACACACAAGGCACTCCTCCGATATTCGTGAGTTGCATGATCTCATGGTCATAGGAACATATACTTGACATGCGGAAAACAGTAGCAATAAACTGACACGATCATATGCTACGTTTGTAGTTTGGGTCTTGTCCATCACATCATTCTCCCAATGATGTGATCCCGTTATCAAATGACATCTCATGTCCATGGCTACGAAGCCTTAACCATCCTTTGATCAACGAGCTAGTTCACTAGAGGCATACTAGGGACATTGTGTTGTCTATTTACCCACACATGCAATGTGTTTCCAATCATTACAATTATAGCATGGATAATAAACGATTATCATGAACAAGGAAATATAATAATAAACACTTTATATATTGCCTCTAGGGCATATTTTCAACACCTTTTGCCTGTCCTCACGACAACACGGCTGGGATTGCACGGGTCGGTTATGAAGAAGCATTGTGTCACGTGCTTAGAGTGTACCCATGGCTCGTTTTTTGCAATGGCGTTCACGGTACCGCTCTTGGCGTCGGGTATAGTCATGGTAGTGAAATATCAGTTTTCTCTTTCAACATTCTTAGCCCATCTGACACGGAACATCGTTGCATTGTGCAGTCTAGAGTAGTCAAGCTCCCAGATCTCCTCGCCCCTTCCGTAAAATCTCTCAGTTGCACCGTTGTCACTATCGGTCATGCATTCCATCGTCACCCCTAAGTTCTGATCATCACTGTACATATCTTTAGCCTCCGTGTAGAACGTGTATCCGTTGATCTCGTATGCCTGATAGGTGACGAGGTTGGGCGAGGGGCCATGTGCTAAGGCATATATGAGCAATCCGTCCTTAGAGCCCTCTTCCGAGGGATTAGAAATAATATGCTATTTGAATCAATGCAGGAAAGTGGAGTTGTGCTCTCTAGTAACTTTGGCGTCCATCCTGCATACCCCTCGGTCACGATACTTCTTTGCAATAGTTTCTTTGTGCAGTGTCGCGAAAGGATCTACCTGGTGTAGGTGTTGTAGCACTACCAAGTTTGCTCTATCAAAGTCATTGCGTCGATCTGAGTAGGCCACATGCAGTTCCCTGCAACCTTTGGAGTGACCTTCTCCTTCAAGCCTCCCATCGTGCTTGATAACGGGCAAACCAACACCAGGCGGCCAGTCTACGCCATATAGAAAATTCTCATAGAAAGAGATGCACTCTTGTGTCAGATAGCCCTAGACGATGCTTCCATCTGGACAGGGCATGTTACGAACGAATCCTTCGATGATCCCATTCATCCTCTCAAATGGCATCATGTTGTGCAGGAATAACGGCCCCAGGTCTATTATGTCGTCCACAATATGGACACACAGATGCACCATGACGTCAAATAACGCGGGTGGGAAGTACATCTCAAGCTCATTTAGTATGACAATGATCTCTTCATGTAGCCTTCGGAGCTGGTTGACACTGATTGACTTTTGAGAGGTCACATCGAAAACATTGCAGAGACCAATAAGCATGTCACGGACGTGCTTGTCCATTATCCCTGTAAGGGCAACAGGTAGTATCTGTGTCATCATCACATGACAGTCATGGGACTTCATCCTGCTGAACCTTTTATTCTTCGTGTCTAGATATCTGCTTATCTTGCCACAGTAACCGAAACTAACTTTGATTCCGGTAAGGCACTTGAAGAATTGACCAATCTCAGTCGGACTTAAGGTGAAGCAAGAAGGGGGGAAATAATCCTATTCATTTACTTTTTTGCCCTTCTTCTCCCGCGCCTCTGTCTCCATTTGTGTCTCCTCTTACTTTTTACGGGACGGCATTTGCAGATCTGCCCTGAACTCCAAATCTTGCAAGTCTTTCTTGCCTTCGGTCCATCCTTGGTCTTATCCCGCATGTTCATCAGTGTCTCAAGCAAGCTCTCAAGGACATTCTTACAAATATGCATTTGATAAAAGCAACGAGGCATGTCGAGTTTGTGCCGGTACTCGAAGTCCCAGAAACAGACCTCGTCTTCCATACCTTCAGGAGCGGCTCTGGCACCTTTTTCATCGTCTTTCCCAGCATGGAGCACTATTCCTAGTTTTTCAATAGCTCATCGATTTTGGCGCCGCTTCGCTTACGTGGAGGTCCTCAATGCTCAGCCTCACCACTGAATAGATCTCCACGGTTTCTCCACGGGTCATCCTTCTCGAGCCATTTTTGATGCCCCATGTACACCATTTTCCCAGACTCGCCATCTTTCTTTGACGTTAGCTGTTGAGACGTCGTATCATCCATGCACCACGTGCATCCGCAATATCCATGGCACACCTGTCCTATGACATATCTGTAACCGAGATAGTCATGCACCGTCGTGAGCAACACGGCTCTCATATAGAAATACTCGCCTTTGCTGGCGTCCCATGTCTTGGTCCGTGTTTTCCATAACGTGTCTAACTCCTCTTGAAGTAGCCCCGGATATAGATTAATATTATTTCCCAGTTGTTTTGGCCCTTGAATCAGCATGCTCATGTGTATGTACTTCGACTTCATGCACAACCAGGGGGAGGTTGTACATCCATACAAACACGGGCCATGTGCTATGGTTGGCGTTCTGGTTGCCAAACGGATTCATGCCATTGGTACATGCGCCAAGCACGATGTTCCTTGCATCACATGCGAAATACTGATATTCACCGTTGAACACTCTCCACTGGCTTCCATCCACGACATGTCTCAGCTTCGGATCAACTCCATCGTCCGGCTTCTTCCTCTCCACGTGCCAGTGCATGAGCTTTGCTTCCTTGGGATCTACGAAATACCGCTGGAGATGGGGAGTGATCGGTAAGTACCATACAACTTTCTGGGGAGATTTCTTCATGGCCTTCTTGTATCGAGAAGCATTGCACACCGGACAGCTTGTTTTTTCCGCGTGCTCCTTCCGATAAATTATGCAATCGTTGATGCATGCATGGTATCTAACATGCAGTAGATCAAGAGGGCACACAATCTTATTGGCCTCATCCACACTAGTAGGACATAGATTCCCTGCGGGAAGAACATCCTTTAGGTACTTGAGAAGCTCATCGAGACTAGTGTCGGTCCATTTGTTTTTAGCCTTCGTCTTTAGGAGTTCGAGCGTGAAACTCAAGCGGGTCACCTCGGGATTGCAACCATGATACAATGGAGTGTCGAGTCTACCACCAATTGCTGCAGCTTGGCCTCCTCTCTAGAAGCAACCCTCTCAGTACTCATCTCCTTATGAAGCAGTGCTTGAACATGAGGGTCCCGCACGATTGAACTTAGTACCGACGAATTCTACGGCGTGGAGTCCATGTTTTCTTGCCGCCATGTCCGGACCCTTCTCCACCGCCATGTATGGCCTCTTTCGTGCCGCTATGTCCAGCCCCTTCCCTGCCGCCATGTCCGGCCCCTTCTCTACCGCCATTATCGATCATCCCTTCGTCTTGCCCCGTGTCATCATTGCCTGCCTCGTTGGCATCCTAAACATCATCATCCTCATCTTCAATTATCCACCGAGTATATCCATCCATGAAACCAGTCATGAGCAGGTGCGCCATCACATGACCATCGTCATAGGGGTCGAGCCAAGCTCGTCCTTTGCATCTTCGACACGGACATAAAACCTCTGTCAGGTTATTTTCTTTCATGTCCTGCACCGCCGACGGCAACCACCTGTCCACCACCGTTCCACTAACCATCATGAACGCCTGAACGGTAATAATAAACAAATTTGTTATAAAAAATGCTTGCATCAAAGTCATACAAAAATTCGGCATGACCTTCCCTAAAAATAGGACATATAGAGTTTGCCCGAAATTCGCCGAAACGGAAATAAATTGACATTTCGGCAAAACACAGGCAACTCACAAGCACGATTCAACGGCAACTCGTGCCACACACACAATTTCCATCATATCGCCCGATTATGTCATATCGCACACATACACATATTTTCATTCTTGCAAAAGCATAAATTTTTAATCACCTATCTCGAGATCGAGCACGGTGATGATGATGTCGATAGGTGTAGTCACACACACCTATGGAATGATCAAAAGTGGACAAAGCTCTTCTTGACAAGGCTATAGATCTAGTTAGGGAGGTACATAGGTCACTTCACTAAATGCTATCTAGATCTAGCTAGCTTTCTAGTTTTGGAGGAGACAAGTTCAACTAGTGGAGGGGGAAGGAAAAAGAGAAAGGAGATGCATTAATGGAGGTTGGTGTAGTTAGCTAGGAGTAATAAAGAGATAGAAAGATAGGTAGAATAAGGAGAGTAATGGGGGATAAGTAGTGAGGAAGAAGAAAAGTGAGGGAGAGAGGAGGTGGGAGCTAGGGGAAAGTTAGGAGGGGAGGGGAGAGAAAAGGTGGTATGGCTGCGGCTTAGCAGTAGCGCTGGGCTCAAAACGCGTTGCTGCTAAGAGGCTAGTAGTAGCGCTCCCCTGGCACACGCGCTACTGCTAAGCGAGGCCCTCCATGTGGCTAGTTTCAGAATTAGCAGTAGTGACATGAAATAAAAGCGTGCTACTACTATTACATTAGAAGTAGCGCGGTTATTCTGGGCGCGCTACTGCTAAACCTAGCGTGGTGGGAACGGTCGATCAATTTTAGTAGCAGCGCTATTCTACAGAGCCGTGCTACTGCTAAGTTTGTAGCAGTAGCGCATGTCCGCGGACCATGCTAATGCTAATTAGCATTAGCACCTCTTCCTATCCCGTGTTGCTACTAAGATTTTGTGTATAAGCTTTTCCCTAGTAGTGAGGGTCTACACACGTAACGTTCGGTGATGCTTCAGTATTATTGAGTTATGTATGTTGGTGACCGAAGGTTATTCAGAGTCCCGGATGAGATCATGGACATCACGAGGAGCTCTAGAATGGTCTGGAGGTAAAGATAGATATATAGGAAAGTGGTATTTGGGTTCCGGAAAAGTTTCGGGTACTTTCGGTAGTGTACCGGGAGTGACGAATGGGTTCCGGGGGTCCATCGGGTGGGGCCCACCCACCCCGGGGGCCACATGGGACCAAGAGGTGGAGCGCCAGCTCCTGGTGGGCTAGGAGTCCGACCCCATGAGGGCCCATGTGCCCAAAGAGGAAAAGGTGGAAGGGTGGGAGGAGTCCTTGTTGGAGTAGGGCTCCTCCCCGCGCTCCTCCTCCTTGTTGGAGATGGACACCACCTCCTGGACGACAGCCAAGGGCCCTAGGGGAAACCCTAGGTAGCCTCCTCCCACCCCTTCCTCCTATATATAGTGGAGGTTTGAGGGCAGCCCACGACTTGAAAAGCCACGTGTTGCCCTCCTACCTCTAGATCGTAGTTCTCCTCTAGGTTAGTTCGGTAGAAGCTCGGCAAAGCCCTGGCGAATTAGTTCACCACCACCACCACGCAGTTGTGCTACCTGTCGGGACCCCGATCCTAAGTCATATGAATCCAGACTGTAACATATCACATCACTTTGCGGCCTCACGCACGGTAAGCTCCACGGCTGCAACCTTACCTTAGCCGGGACCTTTTGCCTCTTTTGGCTCACGTATGTGAACATGTCGCTGGCAATCTAACGACAGAGAACTCGGGCCAACATGAATAGTCATAGAACCCAAGTGGCACATCTGTATGGAAACAGGCATACGTAACCCAGCAATGCAGGTGTCGGCCTCAAGCGTGTGTAGATGAGTAATAGCAAGCTACAAGGACTCCATTACGCCGTGGGACATAAATGCCATCACTGCACGTAAACGAGTCGTAGTAGGCTATAGGGACTCCATTACACTACGAGACATTTCCCCAAAGGGACAGACACAGCAGCAAAGAAGGATACATGTCGGTCAATCAATGTGTCCGGAGCAGTAGCAAGCTACCAAGGCTCGGTGGAAGCACAAAGAGGCAGTTTCCCGTAAAGAGTACTACTAAAGGCACGTGACTAGGTGTCGGATCCCATACATACCGCTGCATGTCATACTTACGCATGACATGCCCGATATGCATAGATACAACTATGTCATCACAACATAACCATACATTAACAGAACTTTTATTTAAGAGGCTCAGAAGAGCCTTGCATAATATGTTCTTACATGTAGGGGTCACATGACCCGACACTCAAGTCATACAAGCAAGTTCATACAAACCAAGCGGAAGCATAAAGTTGTCTAAGTACAGACAGTTGAAAGGGGAAATGGCACATGGCCTGACTATCTACAGCCCGCCATAGGGCATAAGGTCGTAGCTGGGACACCAGCTATTCGGCATCGTCGACATCTAGATAGAACCCACCTGATGGGTCCCGAGTCTCATCTGCAACATTTATTAAGCAAACGTGAGTACAATCGTACTCGGCAAGACTTTAAATAGACCTAGACTATTCATGCTCATGTATCAACAAGGGGAGTGGTGGAGTTTATGCAGCAATGCCAGCTTTGACTCATGGCTAACCTATACTACACAATTTTAACTCTTTGTTTAGATTTTAGATATCACACACGAGTCCACTAACTCCACATCAATACACCACCATGGATTCACTTCCGTCTCCCACGAGAGTGCCATCCATGGTACTCACACTTGACTTGATATTTTTATGAGTATCCATTAAATTATCTATGAATAGCATAAGTTCTCCAAGTAGTCCATATCCGAGGACGTGGCTATTCGAATAGCTTCATACCCTGCAGGGGTGTACTTCTTCACACATGCTCTCACCACTTATCGCTGTGTGCTCACAAAACCATGCACCTCGGCAACCTTCAAGCAGAAGCCCAGCGAGGGAGTCGGCCATGACCGTCAATCACATAAGACCTCTAGTCCGGGCCATCGCCTATTTGAGATTGAACCCGCATGGAAGTCTAGCCAAAGTTTCCGCTACGGCCCCAAACGATGTGCGCAGGGTTCCCAAGCCCACCTTTCGAGTGACCCTTGGTACACCGTGCCACTGCCTACCGCGTCGTAACCCACCCCTAGGGTCAGCGCTACACACGGCCTCCAGCATGCTATAAACACCAGAAACTACTTGCAACTCCTGGACCAAGGACTAAGTGATTGATAAGTCGAGAGGGTCAATTAAGTATCCCAACGTGTGGTAGTAACTAGACTTGGATCACAAACATGGAACTTAGTGCCTAAGAACGGTCCCAATGAGACAACCCACTATGTACTCCTACATAGCCTCTCATCTCTACCTTTACCAACTCGGGTTCATCATAAGCTTATAACATCAGAACGACATTGTTTCACTCTAGTTCATCATCCGGATGAATCAGACCTGACACAACTCTAAGCATAGCAAGCAAGGTAAGCAAAGCACAATATGGCACAAGCATCTACCAGGTATGCTAGGTTGCAAGGTTTAGCTATTTACTGTGACAATGACAGGTCATGCAAGGGAATAGGTTCATCTACCATGTATGACAGACAAGTGAACGTTTGTCCTAATGCAATAAACAAGAGCAGGAGCGAGAGAGTGGGATGTTATCGGAATGATCAAAGGGGTTGCTTGCCTTGCTAGGAAGCGGGAAGGTTTTCTCCTTCATTGGAATACTCGGAGGTATCCTCAGAAGTAGGGCCTACCGCAATACAGATGAATAACAATCAATACACGGCAAGTGCAACAATATGATGCATGATCATGACTTGGCAACATGAATGGATGAGCTAATGCAACTATTATTCGAGTTGGATGGAGTGGATTTGAATATAGGTTCAAAGGCATTCTCCATTTCATATTCCATATATCGACCAATACTAAATGTCAATGTTCAACTACATAGGTTGCTCTAACATGCATGATAATAACACCATTGGATTCATTGGATTTTTCTGATAAACTTTCATATATAAATTATTTTCATCTGATTTACAAATTAATTTATATGAATTTTAGAAGTTTTAAACATTTTTTGGAATTTCCTGATTTGTTTTTATTCTAAAAATTCAGTTAATGCATCAGCCTGACGTCATTGTGACGTCAGCAGGTCAATAGACCCGGCCAGGTCAAACCTGACAGGGTGGGGCCCTCGTGTCAGCGTCAGGGGATAATTCCCCGCGCTGACCAGAGGTTTAACCCTCTGCGGGGCCCACTGTCAGGAACTAACGGCTTAATTAGTCGGGCTGGTTACCACCGGAGCGGGGCCGGCGGCTACCAAACCCGCGGCGGAGGACCGCCGGAGTTGGCCAGAAACATGCCACAGGGCACGGTTTCGCACGCCGAAAGCAGCTACGAGACGCCCACACTTGTCCGCGTCGAGTGGGGCTGGTCTGGGGGCTCGAGGTGGTCTATAGAGATGGCGGCGACAACATGGGCGGCCGCCGAAGCTCGGGTAAGCGAGGTTGCGGAGCTACAGTGCACTAGCGAGGGGAATGAGCAGCGCTACAGACTCCTGGGGTTGCGGGGAGTTTGATGAGCTCCGAGGTTTGAGCGAAAGCGCACGGCAGCGCCATGCCCGTCGTCAATGGCGGACGGCGGCACTCGAGCTTGCACCGATTCAGGGCCTAGAGCTCGAAATCGAGCATGCAATTAGGGGGAAAAGATCCGCGGCCTCACCTAGATCTCGCAGCCGTGCTCAGCATGCTTGGGGAAGCTCTGGTTCAGCGGCGAGCTTCGAGTCTTCGTCGACGGCTGCAGGTTGAAGACGATGACGACAAAGACGACAGAGGGCTCCTCCGGTTGCTTGTCTCGGTGAGGAGGTCGGGGTCGATGTTGCGGTTCTTCCGAGCATGGGGACAGGACGAGGGGTCTTGGTGGCTATGGGGGCGACGGCAGCAGGGCGGTGATGGCTTCGGCCATGGCGAGCAAAGGCAAGGGAGAGGAATGGCGGGGAGGAGAGGGTCCAGGTGGCAGCTGGGGTCTATCCCCTTGCCAGCGCGATGAGGAGGAGGCTAGGCAGGCAGGAGGCATGGCTCCCTGGCCACTCTCGCCATGCCTCCCTTCGCCCCTGCCTACAGGCAGAGGTAGGGGACGACTAGCATGGGCCAGGTGGGCCGACTGGGCTGCCAGGCCTCGGGTGAGCCCCCGTTTCGTTTTAGATTTTGTTTTCTATTTTGTTTTGTTCTGACATTTGGTTATTTTATTATCAGGCACAATTGCTAAGTGATAAATATCCCAAATTTTTTATAGCATTAAGTTTGAATAATTCAAACTTCTGTTAAAAAATTAGGATATTTTGAAATCTGAAATAATGATAATGCTTTATTTGGCATTTTCAGAAGATTTATTATTTATTTTTGAAATGCTATAATTATTCAAATTTTTAGAACGGCCCCTTGTATAATCATGTCCACATTTATCAGACATAGGGGACATTTTAGATGGGCATTTTGGATTTGTTGATTTTTCACAGTCATTAAGTTGGTTTGATTCAAATGAATTGTTTGGGGTTTCTTTTGATCCCCATTTCAACTTGATGCAAAAAGTGAAATATGATGCACACACATGCTGTCCTAAGAGGCTAGCTAGGGATGTGACACTACCGGAGAACTCATCTACCTCTTCACCCTCTCTGCTGGATCAAGGAGGTGCAGATTGTCATTGAGCTGTATGTGTGCTGAACGTGGAGGTGTCGTCCCTCCGGCGCTAGATCATGATTGGATCACGGGACGGCTTGCGATTTGGATCGCGAAGACGTTCGACTAAATCAAGCACATTTATTCACGGTTCCCGCTTAGTGATCTACAAGGGTATGTGGATCCGATCTCTCCTCTCGTAGATGCTCATCACCATGGATAGATCTTGTATGCACATAGGAATTTTTTTTGTTTCCATGCAACGTTCCCCAATAGTGGCATCATGAGCTAGGTTTATGCGTAGATGAGATCACGAGTAGAACACAAAGGGTTTTGTGGTCATTGATGCTTAGATTGCTTCCTCCCTTGGTCTTTTCTTGATTCCGCGGTATTCTGGGCTGAAGCGACCTAGACCAACCTTACTCGTCAAGGTACGAGAGACCGGTTCCATCGATTCACATGTGACTATGTTGCATAAAGATAGATGGTGGGAGTCTGTCTCTCCCACCTTAGTTGGATCAGATTCGACAAAAGCGGTCCTTGAGAAGGTTGAATAGCAATTTGTGTATCACCGTCGTGGTTTTGTGTAGGTAAGAATCGTTCTTGCTAGATACCCATAGCAGCCACGTAAAACATGCAACAACAACTAGAGGACGTCTAACTTGTTTTTACAGGGGTATGTTGTGATATGATCTGGCCAAAGACATGATGAGATATATTTGATGTATGAGATGATCCTATTTGTAATAGTTCACATACGACAACCAGCTGGAGCAATAGGGTTGTCTTTAGTTATTGTATGACCTGCGTGTCAATCATTAAGCGCTATTGTCATATTTCGGGCTTCGCAAAACCCTTAAGATTTGAACATAGGGCCATGTGCGAAGATCCCCTGCAGCCTCGCCCAACCTAGCTCACTACTCGATGAACACAGCAACAAACTCGCACGATGACGAGGAAGAGGCTGAACACGACAGTTTACCCAGGTTCGGGCCGCTGCCAAGCGTAATACCCTACTCCTGCTTTGGTGGATTGCCTCTCAAGGAGGTGAAGTGGATGAACTATTACAGTGTTTTAGAGCCTCATGAGGGCTCCCCTTGAGGTATTCGAGGCCCTCTGCGACTCGGTGATGGATGAGTGCTGGAATGGATTCGGGTCTCTCTCTATGGTATAGCCTACCCTCTATATATAGCGGTGGCTTGGGTCCTCTTCCCTTATCACAATGGAGGGAAGGGATCCCACAACGGCCAATTTTGAAGGGGCACGGGGGTACGTGCCCGCCCTGCCCAAAGGAGGTCTTCGCCTGCAAAGTAGTTGTCGACGATGCAGGGTTGGCCTCAGCGATGACATCCGCCCTGCGGGGCGGGTGGTTGTGGTCTTATTGCACCGGAATGGAGAACTTTAGGGGGGGTGCTTTGGGAGCCTGCGTACGCCTTTCTCCCTTTGCACCAAAGGGGAAACTGTGCCGCCTGGAGCACTGGCGCCCGCCTGTCCTTCATTGCGTCACCCTTGACACCTAAGGACGGGCCTTGCATATAGATCTCCGCTGCTCTAGAGGGGGGCTGAGGAGGCACATCCCTTGTTGGCCCTGACGCTGTTCCTCCTCGCAAGCCTAGGGCCCTCGCGACGGCCTTGTCTTGAGTGAGGCCACGCCCGGTCGTGTTTGATTGATGAAGTGGGCCATGCCTTGGGCTGCAGGCAGGCAGGTCTGGGTACCCCCGTTCCTATAACACCGACAGTAGCCCCCAGGCTCAAGGAGCGCTCGAGATGGCTTACAGGCAAAGCCTGGAGGACGAACCAAAGCACCGCGGGCCCTAAATGCCTACGGACCAGGCCCTGCATGCATCGAATGCCCCAGCGGTGGCACCTCCAGTCCCCGAGGGCATCCGGAACCACTCCCAGTCAAACTGACATGACGCCTGGGTGCAGCGTCGACCATCATTGCTTCCCATTGAATGTTGTTGTGGCTTCGGGCCACGCGGATGTGACCCTTCAAAGGGTCGCGCGCCCCCAGAACGCGAGGGGGCGCTGGGCGGTCTTTGGCTGTATATAAACGGACGAGGGCAAGAAAATCCTCACCCCATCTTCGTCTTCTTGTCTCCACACCCCTCGAACCGTCGCTTCCCAGCAATGGTGCCAGTGAGGAAGTTCTCTGATGCCGAGAAGGGAAAGGCTCCCGGGGAGGATCATGCCGCTCCGCCACCCCGAAGGGGCCACGGTCGCCCCTGGAAGTATGTCGTGATGCCGACGGTGGCTCCCAGCGAGCACGGCCATGTTCTAGCATGTCGTGGCAGTCGTGGTGGAACGTCGTCCAGCACGGGCAGCAGTAGTGGTCAAGGTAATGGCGGTCGAGGTGGGAGGTTGGCGGTGGCCACTCGGCCGCTGCGCCCAAGGCTCCATTCGGCCGACACGGCCCAGGAGTTCGTGATGTGGGCGGACAGGCCAAAGTCCGCTTGGTTCTAGCTCCCGAACTTCTTTGTGAAGGCACTGCCGGCCGGAGGGCCTGTCGGTCTATGGCTGCTGGAGCGCAGCATCTTTGGTGGAGGTTGAGTTCACCCCCAGAGGCTACATGTACTTGAACCGTGGGTGGCAAGCGTTCGCCCGTGCTTGTGGCCTGAAGGGGAGGCACATCCTCTACTTCTTATGACGGGGAGGTGACACTCTTCATCAAGATCTTTGGGGAGAGGGGGAGCGCCTGGGGTGCTGCCCGAAAGACGTCGGCCGCGGTGATCCTGGAGATGAGCTTGCCCTTCATGACGGGCGTCGCGCCTTCAGCAACAGCGACACCCCCTCTGAAGGGAGCTCGAGTGACAGCAGCTACGACGCGCCGCCACGCCGACGCGCCCGGGTCTCGAGGGGTAGCCAGCTGCCGCGGCGCCGTTCTCCCGCTCTGGGGGCGCCTGTCCCGGTGCGCTTCCACAGGGTCATGAAGGAAGAGGAGGACACCGACTAAACGCCGGCGCACCGACGTCGGGGCTCTCGAGGCGACAGCCCCTGTGCAGCTTTTAACTTTCTTTCCACTCCTCTTCTTATGTACCTGCAATCCAAGAACTGAGGGAGACGTTGTGGGTGTGTAACGCACTCGAACGCCTGCCCCTCTTTATCAGTACCTTTTGCATTCTATCAGTTGGAGTTGCCTTTCGGTACAAGTTAGGATACTTAGCTTGACAGGCCCGCGGTAGGCTTTCAGGTTGTGGAGGCACGGCTATGGCGCTCGGAGGGTCCTTTCGACCTTGCGGGCTTCTACTTCTTGCGATTGAGGTGGGTTGGGGGCTCTGTCGGCGCTATGTGTCTATAGGTCCCAGTCCTGCGCATTTCCCCACCACCGTTAGGTATGACCAGAAACCGAGGACGCACTTCACGGGGCAAGGCCCCGACACTCCTGATGCCGACCGGAAACCAAGGATGACATCAGGGGGTCGAGTGGCCTTATGACCGGTAAGGCTCTTGAGGAGTGATGCTCAGGAGCCCCCTTCGACACTCAAGCAGCTCTATGTCGGTAGGTTCCAGTCCCTCGCATTTCCCCACCACCGTTAGGTATGACCGGAAACCGAGGACGGACTTCACGGGGCGAGTCCCTGACACTCCTTATGCCGGCCGGAAACCAAGGACGACATCAGGGGGTCGAGTGGCCTTATGAACGGTAAGGCTCCTGAGGCGCGATGCTCAGGAGCCCCCTTAGACGCTCAAGCGACCCCCGAAAATTCCACTTCCTGCCCCAGGAAGGCCGGGCTTCGTGAGGCTTCGAGTTGTCGTTCAAGTAGCCCTACGTCGGCAGGTCCTAGTCCCATGCATTTCCCCATCGTCATTAGGTATGACTAGAAACCAAGGATGCACTTCATGGGGAGAGGCCAGGACACCCCTGATGCCGACCGGAAACCAAGGACGACATCAGGGGGTCAAGTGGCCTTATGACCGGTAAGGCTCCTGAGGCACGATGCTCAGGAGCCCCCTTTAACGGCCGCGTACGGCACCTAGATTAGTTTTCGTCTTCCCCCATCGCTAAGCATAGGGCATCCACGTTGCAAGGGCATAGCCATTGATGGGCAGTGTTGACTTCTCCACCAGCTCTGCATTGTGGCTGCCACAATGCATGGGAGGAACCCCTCCGCCTCCTTGGGGGGCTCCGGGCGTATACAGCCCGCTCATTATTATGTGAGAGTGTCACGGGTAGAACTTCCGGAGGTGCTGGATGTTCCAGGCATTCTGGATGGGGACCCTATCCTGACTCTCTAGGCGCACATCGCCAGACCTGGAGACATGAACGACCTTGAACGGGCCCTCCCACATGGGCGAAAGCTTGTGCAAGCCCTCCCTGGAGAGAACCCGCCTCAGGACGAGGTCTCCGACTTCGAGGGTCCTGGAGCAAATGTTGCGGCAGTGGTAGTGCCATAGCGCTTGCTGGTACCATGTAGCTCGGAGCGAGGCCCGACGACGCGCCTCCTCTCCGAGCACGAGGTCTATTCCCCGCTCGGCATCCTGACACTCCTCGTCAAATGCCAAGACCCACAGGGATTGATGCTTGATCTCGTGGGGGAGGATAGCTTCGGCTCCATGGACGAGGAAGAACGAGGTCTCACCGGTGGTCTTAGTCGGGATGGTGCGGATGGACCACAACACCGACTGGAGCTCATCGACCCAACCCCTGCCACAAGCTTCAAGCTTCTTCTTGAAGCTCCATGCCTTGAGGCCCCGTAGGACTTCCATGTTGGCCCACTCCGCCTGGCCGTTGCGCCGTGGGCGGGCCATCGAGGCATAACATATATGTGTTCCAAGGTTAGCACAATAGGTCTTGAAGAGGTTACTTGTGAACTGTGAACCATTGTCGGTGATGATGCGGTTGGGGACGCCGAAGCAGCTCACGAGGCCCTTGATGAACTTGACGGCCGACACGGCTGAGATGGTGCGGACGGCTCCACCTCAGCCCATTTGGTGAACTTGTCGATGGCGGTGTAGAGGTAGCGGTACCCGCCCGCCGCCCACGGGAAGGGCCCCAGAATGTCCAGCCCCCAGACCACAAAGGGCCAGTAGAGCGGAATGGTCTGGATGCCCTGCGCGGGTTGGTGAATCTAGCATGAAATTGACAGGCCTCGCAAGACCAGACCAGCTCAATGGCTTCGTCAAGCGCCGAGGGCCAGTAGAAGCTCGATCGGAACGCCTTCCCTGCAAGCATGCGCGAAGAGGAGTGATGTCCGCAGTCTCCTTCGTGGATGTCGGCTAGCAGTTCGCATACCTACTCCCAGGAGATGCACCGCAGCGCGATGTCGTTCGGGCGCTTGCGGTACAAGTCGTCGTCTTGCAAGCAGTAGGTCGTGGCCTGTCAGACCACACGCCCCACGTCCTCCTCCTTTTCCGGCAGCGTGCCGTGAAGTAGATACGCCCTGACCTCCTACATCCAGCTGTCAGCCTGAGGCTTCAGAGCCAGGAGTAGTCGGGCTCCTGAGGCCTGGCGACAGTCCGGAGCTCCCGAGGGCGGCACTGGGGGAGCTACTCACCTCGCGGCGCTAGGTCCTCAGCATGCGGTGTCACAGAGGGTTTTAAGAGTTGCTCCTCGAAGATGCCTGGCTCCTAGGGCTCGTAGCGCGAGGCCCTCTTGGCGATGTCGTTGGCTTCCTTGTTCGCGCTAAGCGGGATATGTTGAAACTCCAAGACCTGAAAACATTTTTTGATCTTATATACCTCTTCCAAATATGCCTCCATGTGCTCATCCTCGGACGTATATTCCTTGTTCGAGAAGTTGACAAGGAGCTGGGAGTCACCCATGATGGTGAGGCGCCAGATTCCCAAAGCCATCGCCGCCTTGAGGCCGGTGATGAGGCCCTCGTACTCCGTGATGTTGTTGGAGACCTTCTCTCCATGCTGGAAGCAAAGCTGCACAGCATAACTGAGCTTGTCTCTCGTCGGGGAAGTGAGCACGACCCCAGCTCCCGCTCCCTTGCCCATGAAGGCTTCGTCGAAATGCATGATCCATCCTTCTGGTTCCTCGTCGCCAGGGCGAGGGACTGGCCCCCGTCTAGCCCCCTATCCGGGGTGTCTGTCCATTCCGCCACAAAATCCGCTCGGGATGCCCCTCTAATGACCCTGGTCGTGCTGAACTCGATGCTGAAGGCCTGCAGCTCGATGTTCCATTCGGCGATTCTTCCTGCCACATTGGGGTTACGCAGGATCTTCTCCAAGGGGTAAGCAGAGACGACCTTCATGGGATTCCCCTAGAAGTAATGGCGCAGCTTCCTCGAAGTGACGAGGAGCGCTAGGAGGAGCTTCTGCTACATGGGGTAGCGCGAGCGGGCGTCCCGCAACATCGTGCTGACATAATACACTCGGGTGCTCGACGAGAGTGAGGCCCTCTACGGTGTCATGCCCCATCGTGGGCCCAATATTCCTGGGCGCCTCGAGGTCCATCGGTGCGGGGGAAGCCTCACGAGGGCCGAGCGCTTCAGAGGCCGTTGGAGTGGCTTGGGCCTCGGGAGGGTAGAGCGCTTCAAGGACCATTGGAGCAGCTTGGGGCTCAGGCGGGTAGAGCTCTTCAGGGACCGTAGGAACAGCTTGGGTCTCAGGTGCTTCTTCTTGGGGGCAAATAGGCTCCTGGGGATCCTGCAAGCCCCTTGGCTCCATGCTTGGGGGCCCGACGACGCCTGTCAACTTGACGCGCGTGCCATCCCGCTCCTCCCTGACTACCACAAGTGCAGCGCTGGCGGAGTGGGGGTTGGCTACAAGGTACAACAACAAGGGTTCCCGAGGGCGAGGCGCTACCACCACCGGCGGGCTCGTGAGGTATCGCTTGAGTTCCTCGAAGGATGCATCCGCCTCAGGTGTCCATTCGAAAGGGCCCTTCCTTTTCATGATCTTGAAGAACGGCAAGGCCGCTCGCCAAGCTTGGAGATGAAACGCCCCAAGGAGATTACACATCCTGCCAGTTTCTGTATTTCCTTGAGGGTCTGGTGCGCGCCCATGTTGCTTATGGCCTTGACCTTCTTCGGTTTCGCCTCGATTCCTAGGTGTGACACCAGGAAACCGAGCAGTTCGCCTGAGGGGACCCCGAAGACACATTTTTCAGGGTTGAGCTTCAGGTTCACTTCCCTCAGGCTGGCGAATGTCTCCTCCAAGTCTTCGACCAGGGTCTTGGCCGTCTTGGACTTGACTACGATGTCTTCAACGTAGGCTTCCGCATTTCTCCCGAGCTGCGGCCCAGTGCGATGTGCATTAGCCGTTGGAAGGTCGCCCCGGTGTTCCGCAGCCCGAAGGGCATGCACGTGTAGCAGAAAACCCCACATGAAGTAAGGAAAGCCATCTTCTCGACGTCCTTCACTGCCATTTTGATCTTGTGGTAACCCAAGAAGGCGTCCAGGAAGCATAGGAGGTCACACTCCGCGGTGGAGTCCATGCTCTGGTCGATGCGCAGCAGCAGGAATGGGTCCTGGGGACAGGCTTTGTTGAGGCTCATCAAGTCGATGCACATACGCTCCTTCACGCACGTCTTCGGGACGATCATCGGGTTGGGCACCCACTCTGGGTAGCGCAGCTCCTAGATGACCCCTACCCTCTTGAGCTTGCCAACCTCCTAGGAAATGAATGTCTTCTTCTTCGGAGCTTGCCTTCTTGCCTTTTGCTTCACTGGACGTGCATTCGGGCACACCATGAGGTGGTGCTCTATCACGTCCCTCGGGACTCCCACTAGGTCAGAGGCGCTCCATGTGAACGCATCTTTGTTCGCCCGGTGGAAGGCCACTAACGCCTCCTCTTTATCATGAGGCAAGTCAGCGCTGATGGTGAAGGTGGGGTCAGGGTTTCCTTCGTCCACTAGCACCCACTTCGTCTCCGCTCAACTCTAGGAGAATAGATGCCTCTTCTTCACTGGCGCGATGTCTGGGAGGACACCTTCGGGGTCCTCTAGGGCTTGCACGGCGCCCCCGGCACAGGTGTGTGCCGTGGACACGGCTTTGTAGGAGAGCTTGAGCATGTGGGATGCATCCTTGACATCCCCCACAACGGCGAGGACGCCGCCGCCAAGCATCTTTACGATGTTGTAGCCTGGGTGCGTTGCCGCCATGAACTGAGCGATCGCGGGGTAGCCGAGTATTGCGTTGTATGGGAGGTGGATGTGGGTGACATCGAAGTCTACCTGCTTAGTGCGGAAGTTGGAAAGGGTGATCAAGGTGACGGGGAGGCGCACCCACCCCATGGGGACGACGGACCCACCGACCACCCCAGAGAAGGGCCTTGAAGGCATGAGCTGGTCATGGGGTAGCTGCAGCGCATCGAAGGCGTCCACGGAGATGATGTTGAGACCAGCACCATCGTCTATGAGGGTCTTGGAGATGGCGATGCCATGTATGGTCAGCGTGCACATCATAGGAAGCGTTCCAGTGGCTGCCATCGTCTTGGGGTGGTCGTCGGGGCCGAATGTGATGTCGATCTCCGACCATGCGCGGTGTTGCGCGGGCTCGGGCCGCGGCCATACCGCTCCTACGTGGCGTAGGAAACACTTGACATGGCGGCCGAAGGGTGGTGCCTGCAACCCGCCAAGGATGCAGGCGACCGCGGGGGCAGCCCCGCGTGCCCAAACGTCGTCACGCGTCGGGGGTCGGCCGTCTCTGTGGGTCTCTCCCTCCATGGAGTCGTCAAGCTGGGGCTTGACCATCATGGCGAGTGGGGAAGCACCAACACGCCCCCTACCTGGCGTGCCAAATGTCGGATTTCGGGCTCCGCAAAACCCTTAAGATTCGAACACAGGAGCGTGTGAGAAGCTCCCCTAGAACCTCGCCCAACCTAGCTCACTACTCGATGAACACAACAACGAACTCGCACGATGACGAGAAAGAGGATGAACACGACAGTTTACCCAGGTTCGGGCCGCTGCGAAGCGTAATACCCTACTCCTGCTTTGGTAGATTGCCTCTCAAGGAGGTGAAGTGGATGAACTTTTACAGTGTTTTAGAGCCTCATGAGGGCTCCCCTTGAGGTGTTCGAGGCCCTCTGCGACTCGGTGATGGATGAGTGCTGGAATGGATTCGGGTCTCTCTCTACGGTGCAGCCTACCCTCTATATATAGCGGTGGCTCGGGTCCTCTTCCCTTATCACAATGGTGGGAAGGGATCCCACAATGGCCAATTTTCAAGGGGGACAGGGGTACGTGCCCGCCCTACCCAATGGCGGTCTTCGCCTGCAAAGTAGCTATCGACAGCGCAGGGTTGGGCTTAGCGATGACATCCACCCTGCGGCGCGGGTGGTTGTGGTCTTGTTGCACCGGAATGGAAACCTTTAGGGGGGTTCTTTGGGAGCCCACGTACGCCTCTGCTCCCTTTGCACCAAAGGGGAAACTGTGCCGCCTAGCACACTGGTGCCCGCATGTCCTTCATTGTGTCACCCTTGACTCCCGAGGCCGGGCCTTGCATAGAGATCTCCGCCGCTATGGATGGAGCCTGAGGAGGCCCATTCCTTCTCGGTCCTGATGCCGTTCCTCCTCGCAAGCCTAGGGCCCTTGCGAGGGCCTTGTCTTGAGTGGGGCCACACGCGGCCGCGTTTGGTTGATGAAGTGGGCCATGCCCTGGGCCGCAGGCAGGCAGGTTTGGGTACCCCCATTCCCAGAACGCCGATAGCTATGTAATGCTTTACTTTATCGATAAGTGGTAGCAATAGTAGTAAAAGCATGGTGGGCGCGATAACCCCAATGGCGACACAATGATGGAGATCATGGTGTAATGCCGGTGATGATGGAGATCATGTCGGTGCTTTGGAGATGGAGATCAAAAGCACAAGTTCATGGCCATATCATGTCACTTTATGATTTGCATTTGATGTTAATCCCTTTATGCATCTTATTTTGCTTAGGATGACGGTAGCATTATCAGGTGATCCCTCACTAAAATTTCAACATAAAATTGTGTTCTCCCCGAGTGTGCACCGTTACAAAAGTTTGTCGTTTCAAAGCACCACGGGATGATCAGGTGTGATAGACTCTACATTCACATACAACGGATGCAAGCCAGTGTTGCACGTGTTGAACACTCGGGTTAAACTTGACGAGCCTAGCATGTACAAACATGGCCTCACAACACAAGAGACCTAAAGATCAAGCATGAGTCATATAGTAGATATGATCAACATGGAGATGTTCAGCATTGAAACCACCTCATCTCACGTGATGATCGGACTTGGATTGGTAAATTTGGATCATGTGGCACTCGGATGACCGGAGGGGTGTCAATTTGAGTAGGATTTTTTAAGTAATATGATTAACTAAACTCATTATATTTAACAATAGTCTTAATAACCTTTGCAAATATATGTTGTAGATCAATGGCTCACGCAGTAGTTCCCCTAATTTCAATGAGTTCCTAGAGAAATCCAAGTTGAAAGATGATGGAAGTAACTTTGTAGACTGGGCCCATAGTCTGAGGATTATCCACAAGGTGATACGTCCATTTTGCATCATGCTTTTATATTGATATTTATTGCATTATGGGCTGTTATTACACATATGGTACAATACTTATGCCTTTTCTATCTTATTTTACAAGGTTTACATGAAGAGGGAGAATGCCGGCAGCTGGTATTCTGGACTGGAAAAGGAGCAAATCCGAGATACCTATTCTGCACAACTCCAAAAGTCCTAAAAATTTATGGAGAATTATTTTGGAATATATAAAAAATATTGGGTGAAACAAATACCAGAGGGGGGCACCAGGAGGTGACAAGCCTGCCAGCCCCCCCCCCCCCCCGGCCGTGCCTAGCAAGCTTGTGGCCCACCTGGCAAGTCCCCGATGCCCATCTTCTTCTATATGGAGGGTTTTGACCTGGAAAAAATTAGAAGAGAGCTTTTGGGACAAAGCACCGCCGTCTCGAGGCGGAACTTGGACAGAACCAATCTAGAGCTCCAGCATGGCTGTTCTGTCGGGGAAACTTCCCTCCTGTAGGGGGAAATCGAAGCCATCGTCATCACCAACAATCCTCTCATCGAGAGAGGGTCAAGCTCCATCACCATCTTCACCAGAACCATCTCCTCCGCAAACCCTAGCTCATCTCTTGTATCCGATCTCTGTCTCAAACCTCAAATTGGTACCTGTGGGTTGCTAGTAGTGTTGATTACTCCTTGTAGTTGATGCTAGTTGATTTATTTGGTGGAAGATTATATGTTCAGATCCTTTATGATATTTAATACTCCTCTAGTTATGAACATGAACATGCTTTGTGAGTAGTTACATTTGTTCCTGAAGACATGGGATAAGTCTTGTTATAAGTAATCATGTGAATTTGGTATTCGTTCGATATTTTGATGAGATGTATGTTGTCTCTCCTCTAGTGGTGTTATGTGGACGTCGACTACATAACACTTCACCATTATCTGGGACTAGGGGAAGGCATTGGGAAGTAATAAGTAGATGATGGGTTGCTAGAGTGATAGAAGCTTAAACCCTAGTTTATGCGTTGCTTCGTAAGGGGCTAATTTGGATCCACATGTTTCATGCTATGGTTAGGTTTACCTTAATTCTTATTTCGTAGTTGCGGAAGCTTGCGAGAGGGGTTAATCATAAGTGGGAGGTTTGTCCAAGTAAGGGAAGCACCCAAGCACTGGTCCACCCATGTATCAAATTATTAAAGTAACGAATGTGAATCAAATGAGCATGATGAAAACTACCTTGATAGAAATCCCCATGTGTCCTCGGGAGCGCTTTGCTTTATATAAGAGTTTGTCCTGGCCCGTCCTTTGCCGCAAAAAGGATTGGGCTACCTTGTTGCACCTTTTCTACACTTCTTACTTGTTACTCGTTACGAATTATCTTATCACAAAACTATCTGTTACCGATAATTTCAGTGCTTGCAGATAATACCTTAATGGAAACCGCTTGTCATTTCCTTCTGCTCCTTGTTGGGTTCGACACTCTTACTTATAGAAAGGACTACGATAGATCCCCTATACTTTTAGGTCATCAAGAATCTTTTCTGGCACCGTTGTCGGGGAGTGAATCGCCTTTGGTAAGTGGAATCTGGTAAGGAAAATTTATATAGTGTGCTGAAATTTACTGTCACTTGTTACTATGGAAAGTAATCCTTTGACGGGATTGTTCGAGGTATCTTCACCTCGACCGGAAACACAAAGAGTTGTGCCTCAACCTACCGAACCTACTGAAAACATTTATTATGAAATTCATTCGGGTATGATAGAAACTACTAGCTAATCCTTATGCAGGAAATGGAACACTACATCCTGATTTGCATCTAATCTATGTGGATGAAGTTTGTGGATTATTTAAGCTTGCAGGTCTGCCCGAGGATCATGTCAAGAAGGTATTTCCTTTATCTTTGAATGATAATTCATTGACATGGTATAGGCTATGTGGTGATATTGTATCATGGAGCTACAACCGATTGAAGATGGAATTTCATTAGAAGTTCTATCCTATGCATCTAGTTCATCGTGATCGGAATTATATTTACAATTTTTGGCCTCGTGAAGGAGAAAGAAACGCTCAAGCTTGGGGGAGGCTAAAGTCAATGTTATATTCATGCCCCAATCATGAGATCTCGAGAGAAATTATTATTCAGAATTTTTATGCTCGGCTTTCTCGTAATGATCAATCCATGCTCAATACTTCGTGTGTTTATTTCGATATGAAGAAGGATATTGACTTCAAATGGGATTTATTGGAAAGAATTAAACACAACTCTGAAGATTGGGAACTCGATGAAGGTAAGGATTCAGGTATGAACCTTAAGTTTGATTGTGTTCAATATTTCATAGACACCGATGCTTTTCGTGAATTTGGCACTAAATATGGACTTGACTCTGAGATAGTAGCTTCATTTTGTGAATCTTCTGCTGCTCATGTTGATCTCCCTAAGGAGAAGTACTTTAAATATCATCCTCCCATTGAAGTGAAAGTAGTTTAACCTATCAAAGTTGAAGAGGAAACTATTACTTATAATGTTGATCCTGTTATTCCCGATGCTTATATCAAGAAACCACCTTTCCCTGTTAGAATAAAGGAACATGCTAAAGCTTCAACTGTGGTTTGTAAGAGCTGTGCTAGAACACCTACACCCCCTGAGCAAATTAAAGTTGAGCCTAGTATTGCTATGGTTAAAGATCTCTTGGTTGATAATATTGATGGGCATGTTATTCAATTTTGTGATGAAGTCGCTAGAATTGCTAAACCTGATGCTAAAGATAAAAATAGACCCATTGTTGGCACGCCTGTTGTTTCTGTTAAAATAGGAGATCATTGTTATCATGGCTTATGTGATATGGGTGCTAGTGTGAGTGCAATTCCCTTTACCTTATATAAAGATATTATGAATGATATTGCACCAGCTGAGTTACAGGAAATTGATGTTACAATTAACCTTGCCAATAGAGACACTATATCACCAGTTGGGATTATTAGAGATGTTGAAGTCTTGTGTCGGAAAATAAAATATCCTACTGATTTTCTTGTTCTTGGTTCCGCACAAGATGATTTTGTCCCATTATATTTGGTAGACCCTTCTTGAACACTGTTAATGCCAGGATAGATTGTGAGAAGAAAACGATTACCATAAGTTTTGGGGATACGTCTCATGAGTTTAATTCTCTAAGTTTCGTAGACAACCCCATGATAAAAAAAATCTAGTAAGGATGACATTATTGGTCTTGCTTCTATTGTCGTGCCTCCTACTGATCCTTTAGAACAATATTTGCTAGACCATGAAAATGATATGCATATGAATGAAAGGAATGAAATAGATAAGATTTTCTTTGATCAGCATCCAATTCTGAAACACAACCTCCCTATTGAAATACTTGGGGATCCTCCTCCACCCAAGGGTGATCCCGTGTTTGAGCTTAAACAATTAGCGGATACTCTGAAATATGCTTACCTTGATGAAAAGAAGATATGTCATGTTATTATTAGTGTTAACCTTTCAGAGCATGAAGAACAAAGATTATTGAAAACTCTGAGGAAGCATTGTGCTGCTATTGCATATACTCTTGATGATCTTAAGGGCATTAGTCCCACTCTATGTCAGCACAAAATTAAAATGGAGCCTGATGCTAAACCAGTTGTTGATCACCAATGACGGTTGAATCCTAAAATGAAGGAAGTGGTAAGAAATGAAATATTAAAGCTTCTAGAGGCAGGTATCATTTACCCTATTGCAGATAGTAGATGGGTTAGTCCCATTCATTGTGTTCCCAAGAAAGGAGGTATTATCATAGTTCCGAATGATAAAAATGAATTGATCTCGCAGAGAATTGTTACAGGATATAGAATGGTAATTGATTTTAGGAAATTGAATAAAGCTACTAGAAAAGATCATTACCCTCTACCTTTTTATTGATCAAATGCTAGAAAGACTATCCAAACACACACATTTCTTCTGTCTAGATGGTTATTCCGGTTTCTCTCAAATACTTGTGTCAAAAGAGGACCGAGAGAAGACCACCTTTACATGCCCTTTTGGTACCTTTCCTTATAGACGTATGCCTTTTGTTTTATGCAGTGCACCTGCTACCTTTCAAAGATGTATGACTGCTATATTCTCTAATTTTTGTGAAAGGATTGTTAAGGTTTTCATGGATGATTTTTTCCGTTTACGGAACTTCTTTTGATGATTGTTTGAGCCACCTTTATCGAGTTTTGCAGAGATGTGAAGAAACTAATCTTGTCTTGAATTGGGAGAAGTGCCACTTTATGGTGAATGAAGGCATTGTCTTGGGACATAAAATTTCCAAAAGAGATATTAAAGTTGACAAGGCTAAAGTTGATGCTATTGAAAAAATGTCGTGTCCTACGGATATCAGAGGTATAAGAAGTTTCCTTGGTCATGCTGGTTTCTATAGGAGATTTATTAAAGACTTCTCTAATATTTCTAGGCTGCTCACTAATCTATTGCAAAAAGATGTTCCATTCATTTTTTATGAAGATTGTGTAGACGCTTTTGAAATTATTAAGAATGCCTTGATTTCTGCACCTGTTGTTCAACCACCTGACTGGAACCTACCCTTCGAAACTATGTGTGATGCTAGTGATTATGCCATTGGTGTTGTTCTAGAACAAAGAGTTGATAAGAAATTAAATGTTATTCATTATGCTAGCAAAACTATAGACAGTGCTCAAAGAAACTATGCTACCACTGAAAAACAATTTTTAGCAGTTGTGTTCGCTTGTGATAAGTTTAGACCTTATATTGTTGATTCTAAAGTAACTGTTCACACTGATCATCCTTCTATTAAATATATTACAGAAAAGAAAGATGCCAAACCTAGACTTATCAGGTGGGTTCTTCTGCTACAAGAATTTGATTTGCTATTGTTGATAGAAAGGGTGCTGATAACCCCATAGCAGATAACTTGTCTAGGTTAGAGAAAGTTCTTGATGACCCACTACCTATTGATGATAGCTTTCCTGATGAACAATTAGCTATCAAAAATGCTTCTCGTAATGCTCCTTGGTATGCTGATTATGCTAATTATATTGTCGCTAAATTTATACCACCTAGTTTCACATACCAACAAAAGAAGTTCTTCTACGATCTAAGACATTACTCTCGGATGACCCACACCTTTATAAAGAAGGAGTAGATGGTGTTATTAGACATTGTGTACCTGAACATGAATAGGAACAGATCCTACAGAAGTGTCATTCCGAGTCCTACGGAAGACACCACACTGGAGATAGAACTGCACATAAGGTATTACAATCTAATTTTTATTGGCCTACTCTCTTCAAGGATGCTCGTAAGTTAGTCTTGTACTGTGATGAATGTCAAAGAATTGGAAATATTAGTAGACGTCGGGAAATGCCTATGACTTACTCTCTTGTTATTGAACCATTAGATGTTTGGGGTTTTGATTATATGGGACCTTTTCCAATGTCCAACGGGTATACTCATATTTTAGTTGATGTTGATTATGTTACTAAGTGGGTGGAAGATATTCCAACTAGTAGTGTTGACCATAACACCTCTATTAAGATGCTTAAAGAAGTTCTTTTCCCTAGATTTGGAGTCCCCAGATATTTAATGACTGATGGTGATTCACATTTTATTCATGGTGCTTTCCGTCAATTGCTTGCTAAGTATGATGTTAATCATAGAATTGCATATCCTTATCATCCTCAGTCTAGTGGTCAAGTAGAATTAAGCAATAGAGAAATTAAATTGATCTTGCAAAAGACGGTTAACAGATCGAGGAAGAATTGATCTAAGAAACTTGACGATTCATTATGGGCTTATAGAACTACTTACAAGAACCCTATGGATATGTCTCTGTATAAAATGGTTTATGGTAAAGCATGTCACTTACCTCTAGAGCTAGAGCATAAAGCTTATTAGGCAATCAAAGAGCTCAATTATGATTTGAAACTTGCTGGTGAGAAGATGTTATATGACATTAGCTCACTTGATGAATGGAGAACCCAGGCCTATGAGAATGCCAAGTTATTTAAAGAGAAAGTTAAGACATGGCATGATAAAAGGATACAAAAGAGTGAATTCAATGTAGGTGACCATGTCTTGCTATACAATTCTCGGTTAAGATTTTTTGCAGGAAAACTTCTCTCTAAATGGGAAGGGCCTTACATTGTTAAGGAAGTATATAGTTCCGGTGCCATCAAGATCAACAACGCTGAAGGCACAAATCCAAAGGTGGTAAATGGGAAAAGAATCAAACATTATATCTCAGGTACTCCCATAAATGTTGAAACCAATGTTATTAATACCACAACTCTGGAGGAGTATATTAGGGAGACCTACCGGAATGATTCAAACTCCGAAAAGGAATAGGTATGTGGTACGGTAAGTAAACCGACTCCAAAACTTTCCCAATAGCAATTATACTCAGTTTTGGAATGTTTAAAAAATTAGGAAAATGAAAAATAGTCCGAAGGACGCACGGGGAGGTGACAAGCTTGCTAGGCATGGCCAACCCCTGTTCGCGCCTAGGGGGCTTGTCACCACCCCATGCGCCCTATGGACTCCGTTTTCTTCTTGTACACCCCTTCGGGTTAGCAAAAATTCATTATATAATCTCCCTAAGGTTTGCACTTTCGTATCATGACAATACCTCCTATTTTCATTTTGAGCTGTTTCTGCAGCAGATTTAAAGCAAGATGTCTTTGCAAGAGTTGACCGGGGAGAGTCGTGTTTCTCACCTGACACAGGAGCCCGAAGCATACGTTGAAGCTAACCACTTTGGGCGAACCAGGAGGAGGATATGGAGGCCGATTTAAAAAGGGTGGATTCCATGGAGGAAGACCAAGAAGTTAACTCTCATCCGCAACTTGGAGCAATGTTGGAGGAACTTCTGAGCTCAGCAATCCCGAATTCGGTCATTCCTCCCAATGCTAAATTTCTTACTTATGAAAACTTAAAAAAGAGTGTTGTCTTTTCAACCGCAGCAATGAAACATCCATAGGTGAAGGGGTCTATAACCGTCAACAGAAAATTGCACAAGGAAGAAAAGGATCGCAGGTAGCAAAACAACAAGCTTGAAGAGGAGAATCGCATTCTGAAGGCTATCATCGCCAAGAATATCGCACCATCACCTCCGAAGAAGGACATGTGAGCACATGGGTATGGGCACTCCCCTTGTCTTGTGCCAAGCTTGGGGGAGGCGCCCCGGTATCATATCACCATCACACCTTTTTCCCTTTTTCCTTTCTCTTGTTTTTCTTTGTTCGGTCCTTTTTGATTTTGTTTTGATGTAGTAGAATATAATTTTAGTATGATCTACCTTTTAGTTTTTTCTTTTGCTCCCCTTATGTAAGCAAGTCCGAGAGTTATATAATAAAAAGTAGTTTTGATGCGAAGGGCTTTGCTAGATTACTATGCTCTTGAGAGTAATTAATAAATAAGAATAGAATAAAAGCAAAGAGTATACATGATGATCTTATGGGGAGTGATGACTTCACATATAAAAAGTATGTCGAGTGAAATTTTTTGGGAGTTAACATACATAGTAATTGGTCATTGGTGCAATTGAAAAGGAAGTGATAAAGAAAGAGAGATTCACATATAAATATATTATGTTTGACATCTTTTATGATTGTGACCACTCATTAAAATATTACATGCCAAGAAGTTGATGTTGGACAAGGAAGAAAACATAATGGGTTATGTTTGCTTGCTTCCGGATAGAGGTTATATGGTTTTGGATCCTCCAACATGTAGTGTTTGCTTCCACCTCGTATTAGCCAAAACTTCCACACCAAGTAGAGATACTACTTGTGCATCCAAACACCCCAACTCAGTTTTTCCATGAGAGTCCACCATGCCTACCTATGGATTGAATAAGATCCTTAAAGTAAGTTGTCATCAAGCAAAAAGGAATAAAAATTGCTCCTAAATATGTGTGATCTTTTAGTGTAAGGGAAATAAGCATTGTACGAACTTGTGATAGTACAGAAATAAAAGCGACAGACTGCATAATAAAGGTTGCTATCACAAAGGGCAATACGATGCGGCGTTCCTCTGCACTAAAGGTTTATGCTTCCTGAAACAAAAAGCACATGACAACCACTGCTTCCCTCTGCGAAGGGCCTATCTATTACTTTTACTTTTTTAGTACTTACCTTTATGCAAAGAGTCATGGTGATCATCACCACTTCCTATATTTCGTCTCTCTCTTGGCAAGCATTATGTGTTGGGGAATGATCTAGATGCATATACCCACTCGGATGTGGGTGATCATGAGTTATTATTGTTGACATCACCCTTGAGGTGAATAGTTGGGAGGCAAAACTATAAGCCCCTATCTTTCTCTGTGTCCGATTGAAGCTTTGATCTCATGGGTAATGCGTGAGTGTTAGAAATTGTGAAAGACTAAAATATGATTGAGTATGTGGGTTTGCTTTACAAGCTCTTATATTGACTCTTTTCCATGTTATGGTAAACTGCCAATTGCTTCAATGACTAAGATCATAATTTGTTGGTTGTCAATAGAGTTATTGGTTCATACTTTATCTTGTGAATGAATTGTTACTCTAGAATGAGAAATCTTATACAATAATTATTGTTGTTCTAAAGATTATCATGATGTCCACATGTCTGTATTTTATTTTATCTATACCTCTATCTCTAAACATGTGGACATATTTATCAATATTGGCTTTCGCTTGCGGGCAAGCGAGGTCTAAGCTTGGGGGAGTTGATACATCCATTTTGCATCATGCTTTTATATTGGTATTTATTCCATTATGGGCTGTTATTACACATTATGGTACAATACTTATGCCTTTTCTCTCTTATTTTACAAGGTTTACATGAAGAGGGAGAATGCTGGCAGCTGGAATTCTCGATTGGAAAAGGAGCAAAGCTAAGATACCTATTCTGCACAACTCCAAAAGTCCTAAAACTTTATGAAGAATTATTTTGGAATATATAAAAAATACCGAGCAAAACAAATACCAGATGGGCCCACCAGGAGGTGACAAGCTGTCACGCCCAAGATGCGGTACTATCCTTATTTTGGCGCGAGGGCCTCGACAGGGATAGAAGCACATCTCGTTGTGTTGCAAGAATGGATATCATTACAAGTACATGTACAGAAGAGATGAGTATATGGATTTGGCTTACACTTGCCACAAGCTACATCAAGATCATATCAATACAACAACATACTCAAACATCATACATAAGAGCAGGGTCAGACTACCCGCTCACGTCAAATCATCGCATTAACTGTACCTGCGACTGTTGTTGTAGTAATTTGTGAGCCACGGGGACTCAACAATCTCATTTCCAAGGGTATCAAGACTATTAAAGCTTAATGGGTGAGGTATGGTTAAGTGGTGAGGCTGCAGCAAGCGACTAAGCATTTATTTGAGTGGATAACTTACGAATACATAAAGTAAAGTATGGTGGTCTACGCATAACGGACGAGAACTAGTAATGATCACTAACTGACCCTGAACACCTACTTACGTCAAACATAACCCAACCTTGTTCTCTCTCGCATAAGGACTCATGAGAAAAGACAGTCACGGTAACGCACACGGTTGGTGTATTTTATTAGAGTTTACTTCAAGTATGCTATGATCGGGTGTTAAATAAAGTTTCCAAGTTTGCCACATAATCGCGGGCACGGCTTTCCGAAAGATTTAACCCTGCAGGGGTGCTCCAACTCGTCCATCACAAATTAACCACACGCCGCGGGAATAACCTCGACCATGGATCTCGTGATCATCCGAGGCAATTCCAAAGGAAATCCGACATCTCGAGATAGCCCGAAGAAGATCAGAGTTCCTCACGCAAGACATTCGAGAAAGGTAAAACAAATCCAGCAAGGCCGTCCGACGCGCCGACAATCCCGATAGGAGCCCCGTATCTCGTTCTCAGGGCACAACCGGATGAGCAGTACGTACGGTGGCCGGATAGAAATCCCCTGAGTTGCCCTGGCTGGCCCCGCAAGTGGCTCTGTTTTGGACGAACACTCATAAGGAGCACTAGCCCGGGGGTTGACTAAATTATCCACGGGGTCCGGAAAGTCCCTATGCAAGTTTATTAGTTATTTGGCAAATGTAGTACCAAAGTTGGTCCTTGCCAGACAAGCTTTATCCTAAAACAAAAATCAAGGGTTTCCCCATAACAACCCCGAGCATGTTAGGAGCGCTCAATTATGGAACATAACACCGGTTCACAAGTAACTAGGGGCAGCAAGAGTGGAACAAAACACCAAGCAAAAGGCCAAGCCTTCCACCCTTTACCAAGTGTATAAGTGCATTAAATTAAATAGCAATAATATTGTGATAACAAAAGAATGTCCATGTTGACACATGGAAGCAATTGCACCTACAGCTAGAAACGCTATAAGAAGGGTTGAGCAAGCGGTAACATAGCCAAACAAAGGTTTGCTAGGAAGGTGGAAGGTTAGAGGCTTTTCATGGCAATGTTGGGAGGCTTCACAAACAAGTGGTAGGTAGCAAGACATAACGATAAAAGCAGGACAACTATCATAGCAATGATAGTAGTGGTATCTAGGGAAGTGTGTCATCTTGCCTGAGATCCCGCTCGGAAGAAGAACGAGTCCATGAAGAAGACGTGCCAACGTAGTCGAACGAATCCTCACACTCCGAACGCTATCGGACTCTATCGAGAAGAAACAAACCGGAAACAACAATGAACATGTGATAGCACCACAACATATGCATGACATGAGGTGCAAACAAATATGATGCATGTCCGGCTTAATATGCAACGCATGGCATGGCATGGCAAGAACAACAAACCACTACTACATATTACGTGAAGTTCAATATGCAACGAGTTGCATATTGATGAAACTCCATGCTTGAATTATTTAGTTCACTCTCGTTTATTTACACAACAATATTAAATGTTGTTTACCAAGGCAAGAGGTGAAGCAAGAACAACTACAGCAACTAGGCATATTAAATGAGGACGAAAGCAACACCTAGCACTTCCGAAACAACCTCATATGCAATTTAAGATTTCGGTCCAGATCTGTCCTAACACAATTTTAGAGTTGTTAAACAGCAAAAGAATGTCACCATGAGATTCTACACGATTTTCTAGCCAAGTTACATATGTGGAATATTTCCAACGGAGCTACGGTTAGTTAGTTATGATATAAATCATTTTAACATGGCATTTGCACAAATTACATGAAAACAGCAGGTTAAACATTTTTATCACATGTGAGAGTTGGAAATTCTGAATCTACACGAAATTCTAGTCATTTACATATATAAAGTTTTTACATGTGATGCACAGTTGAAAAGTTATTAAATGTATGGACTAGGGGGGTTTTCTGCAAAAGCAGAAATTCTCACATAATTGGATAATTCGCAGAACGTTAAAAAAGCTACAACGGGCCGAATCTGCGATCTGGCCCAACAGTAGCATGGGCGACATATAACAAGTCAATGCACAGGGCGACATATGGGGGGCTGGGCGCTCACCAAAGTGGGCCGAGGCCCGGTCGGTGCAGTGACGGGGGTAGGCCGACGGAGACTGGGCCACGGGGAAACGGACTGGGCCGGCGCCTGGCGCGGCCCACGCACCACGCGAGCGGGGCGAGTGCTCGGTCAATGCTGGCGGGTGAGCGGCTTGATCCCGTCGTCGTCCCCTCGAGCAGGAGGAGGCGGGAGGGCTTGGCGGCAACCGGACTGGGGCTCGGGCGACCAGAACGCGAGGCGGCAAAGGGAAACGTATGGAGGGCGAGCGGATCCGGGCGCGGCCTACCCGGATCCGGCCGGAGACGTGGCCAGCAGCAAGCTATGGGGCCATTCGTGCAGCTCCATGGCGGGGCGAGCTCGGGCGAAGCAGGCTGCGGTAGGGCATGGGGCGCCCGGTGGCTGGCGGCGGGGTCTCCGGCGAGGTTCCCCAGCCGACAGCAGGTCAGGGGCTCTGACGAGGCCGGCAGAGGGGCTCGGGGAGCTAGGCACGGGCGCGGGGAGGCTCAGGAGGAGCGAGGCTTGCTGGCGGCAGGGACGCTCGGGCTTGCGGCGGCGGGTTTCGGGCCCGAGCGGGCTCCAGATGGGCTTGGCGGGCCCGACGGCGGGAAGAGGGAGATAGGCACGGGAGCGACGGCTGCTGGTTGGCCTTACATGGAAAATGAGGCAGCTAGGGTTTAGGGTCAAAATTAGGCAGGGGCTATTTAAATAGGCAAGGGGGGCTAGGATTAGGGATTTTCATCGATTTTCGGACCATTGGATCTCGATCGGACGTCCGGAAGCGGAGAGGGTAGGTCGTTAGTGGGCTGTGTTAGAGGTGGTTGGGCCATGAAGAGAGGGAAAAGTGAGCCCGGGACACGAGTTTTATAAACCAAAAACGTCTGATAATTAAACTGATGACTACGCTGCTACGGTTGACCTTTCGGGTAACAAATAAACTCGGAACGCGACGAAATTTGGCAGGCGACCTATCTACACTATAATAAGATCGCATGCCAACTTTCGACCCAACCGAGAATATTTTTCACGCGCTTTAAAAATGGTTTTTTTAAACGATGTCGCGGGCGCGTGCATGTGTGGTTGGTCTCGAAACGGCCGACGACACAAACGGAGAGAACCGGTAGCTACGAACGGATGCAAGTTTTCGAAAACGAGTGATGATGCCATGCAGATGATGCGAATGATGCGATGATGAATGTGACAACCAAACAAAACACAGAAGAGAAAGGGAAAAGGAGGGGAATCTTATGGAGCGTTGGTCCCGGGCTGTTACAACTCTCCTCAACTACACAAGGATCTCGTCCCGAGATCTAGAATGAGAAGGGGAAGATAAAGAGCAAGAGGTAAAATTAGTTGCTTCTCTGACCAACGAGTAAACCCAATGAAACATTGAAGGTTTGAAAGAGATGAAGAACGACATGAGGAACAAGCAAGAATTCACAAGAAATTTCGGCAGCACTTCGATAGGAAAGAGAGGCAAAACTTGATAAGAATGAAAAAAACTCTAACATCAAACAAAACACTCCGATAAAATGAATAAGCAAGAAAGAACATGATCTTGATAAAACAAGATGATGGTTGAAATAGAGCAACATGACAACGCCTCCGGAAGAAAAGAATAGGAACTAGATCATTGGAAGGAAAAGAAAGGAGAAGAAAATAACAACTTCTACCATCATTGAACTTGAAAAGCATGGTTGAACGGAGTTGATGGAGAATCAACAACGAAAAGAATAGCTTGTTATGGGCTTATGGAAAACATCTCAAAACAATGAGTTCATAACCATCCACTAACAAAACAAGGATTGCTTGGGAGCAAAGAGATGAAAAACTTCTTTCACCAAGAATAGGAGGAGGAAACTTGGATCATTTATGACACCATGATAGCAACAATCCTTAGGAAATACTTTAGGTGAAATCCAACCCAAGATACTCCGAGAAGACATGATGGGTTTACTTATCTCATTATTGACAATCTTCCTTTGAGACTCCTCATAATCAAGAATTTAATAAAACCATCTCAAAAGACAATGGAGAAGGAATTGAACTTAGAAATCCAAGATAAAGAACACTTGAGCACCTCCAACAAGAATCTTGAAGAACAATTCGAGAAGAATTACATCCTTAACAAACCACCATAAAAACCATCGGGATGAACTCCAGAATGAAAGGACGATAGAAAAGAATTGAAGGTTGCGAAAACACAAGCTTGAGGCCTTGCTATGATTTAGATGAAGCTTGGCGACAAGATGCTTGAGAAAACTAGGAACTCCAAAAAAGAGACGATGATCACTTGGGATAAGGAATTTGATATCATGAACAACTCCGAAAGGAGGATTGAGATCACCTTGACCAACAAGAATAAGAATTATGTTATGCTTATCCTTCATCAAGTTAAATTGATGACAAGCAACGGATTTTGCACACCACTTATTCTTCTTGCAAGGAATTGAAGAGAGAGAGAGATCAGCAACTTGAAGAAGTCTTCAACAAAACACCGGTAAGAATTAGAAACTAAAGAGGACATTACAAATGAATGGAGATACATGACATGAGAATGAAGAGATCACTTTTCACCTAGAGAAATCTTGAACGAAGCACCAGAATAATTGAGAAATGAACGAAGAGACAACAGTTGAGAAGAATTTGAGAATGAAAGCTGAAAGCTGAGAACGAAGAAATCTTCTGAAATGATGGCCTTCAGAGGATCGAGAAATGACAACTATAAAAAACTCCGGATATATATGGGAGGAATTACTCATGATCGAAATAATTTGAAATGATAGCAACAACCTAAAACCATGAATCTTTGGAAGAACGAACAACAATATAAGAGAAACTCTCCTTCGATCTACAAAGCTGAGAATGATGCCGAGAAAAAACACCATGAATTACTAAGGCACTCCAGAACGATGAATAAGGAAAGGTTGAGACAATGATGAAAATAAAGATGAAGCGATCTTCGATAAGGTATATGACTGATGAAATCATTCTTACATCATATTAGAAAGAACTTGAGATCTCCGGAAATATTAGAAGACCCAGGCAAGATCCTGGGGGAAAACCTGTGGGTTATGGGCCCACTCAAAGAGATCGTCGTTCAAACAATTGCTTAGGAAGAGAGATTGCACCGGTACAATGAAATCTTGATGAGGTGAGAACCTCGAAATAATTTAAGAGGATATGAATGGAAACGAAAGTCTTCTGAGATATCTTGAGCACTCCTGATAGAATAGAGAGATATGAAAAGCAAGAGTCTTGAAATAATTTCCCAACAAGGAAACCATTGAACGAATGAGAAAGGATATGATGAACACCAAGAGCTTGACTCAAATCCGTGGGAGAAGAATAACAACGAGAACTAGGAATATGAGGATAGATCTTGAAATTGAAACTCTTGAGAATCTCCACAAGAAATCACCGGATATGATACAAAAGAAAAGATAGCGGAAGCATCACATGAATAGAAAAGGCACTTGGATGAGAATTTAATCATTGAACAAAAAGGGTGGGAGGGTGGGAAAAACAAACAAAACTTAGAACAGATGAGACAACTCTCAAACGAAATATGAGGATTGATCTTGCAAATATTGGAGATGATAGAATTATCTTGAAGAGAAGCACACTGGATAAAAAGAATTGATATGACAACTTGATTGAGCAAAAGAATTAGCAATCCCACAGAAATATGAGAACACTACTTCGGAAAGATATGAGATCACCACTTGACATCGAAGCAACTCGAACCATATTCAAAACAAAACAAAGTATGAGGCTTCTGAAACAAGCTAGAACAAATGCATAACACAGATTCCGCTCGATATTTTTCGTGGTAAGGTTTGCACGGGCTCGATCTTATAGTAGCCACCATGTGCAAGGCAGTGCACACGGCATACAATGCGTCCCCATGTCGTAGCAAGCTACAAGTACTCTTTAAGACACAACGAGACCGATGTAAGAAAGACAGTGAACAAACGAATCCACTAGATGTCGAACCCCAAACTCACATCATGATCTGTTGAAAGATAGCCTAGGTAACTACTTGAATTCCCACCTAAGAACTCCCAAAACTTTCTTGGTTATGCAATCGGGTGTTGGGCATACAAGGAGGAAAATATCTCACACAACTAACAAGTCCTACACCCCAACTGTATCCATCCTTCAACACATAACCAAAGGCTTCGGAAATCCATCTATCTCGGATCCTTGAAAACACAACGATACTAAGAATGGCAGTACATCCGAACTCTCTCCACCAGTACTGGGGATGCCGGACTCCTCTCGCCACTACTAGTATTGAAGCAATTTCGAACATCCTCCGTCCTAAGATACTAAGGAAATTGAACGATAACGATGTGTCAAGAATCCCTCGGAGCTCTACTCCTTGATAACATGAGGCACCAAGTACTGAACTCCATCACATCGGCATCATGTAGATTCCAAAATATCCGCGTGATCCTAAAAAAAATTTGAGCGAGAAGAGGAGAGAATCAAAATTCCTAAGTTGTAATTCCTCACCAGAGCATAGAAGAGGAGTAAAAAGAATCCTACTCTCCGATATAACTAGACTCAAAATAGTTTTTCACTAGACTCGACTCGGCCAAGTTCGATCAATCAAGGGGGCTCCTAGGTCGGTACAGGACCTGATACCAACTTGTCACGCCCAAGATGTGGTACTATCCTTATTTTGGCACGAGGTCCTCGATAGGGATAGAAGCGCATCTCGTCGTGTTGCAAGAATGGATATCATTACAAGTACGTGTATAGAAGAGATGAGTATATGGAGTTCGCTTACACTCGCCACAAGCTACATCAAGATCACATCAATACAACAACATACTCAAACATCATACATAAGAGCAGGGTCCGACTACGGACGAAATCAAATGATAAAATGACATCCATCCTTGCTATCCCAGGCTATCGCCTGGAACCCATCCTAGATAGATGAAGAAGAAGAAGAACTCCCAATCAAACAAACATCACGCTCACGTCAAATCATCGCATTACCTATACATGTAACTGTTGTTGTAGTAATCTGTGAGCCGTGGGGACTCAACAATCTCATTTCCAAGGGTATCAAGACTATTAAAGCTTAATGGGTGAGGTATGGTTAAGTGGTGAGGCTGTAGCAAGCAACTAAGCATTTATTTGAGTGGATAACTTACGAATACAGAAAGTAAAGTATAGTGGTCTACACATAATGATCACTAACTGACCCTGAACACCTACTTACGTCAAACATAACCCCACCGTGTTCTCTCTCGGATAAGGACTCATGAGAAGAGACAGTCACGGTTACGCACACAGTTGGTGTATTTTATTAGAGTTTACTTCAAGTATGCTATGACCGGGTGTTAAACAAAGTTTCCAAGTTTGCCACATAACCGCGGGCACAGCTTTCCGAAAGATTTAACCCTACAGGGGTGCTCCAACTCGTCCATCACAAATTAACCACACGCCGCGGGAATAACCTCGACCACGGATCTCGTGATCATCCTAGGCAATTCCAAAGGTAATCCGACACCTCGAGATAGCCTGAAGAAGATCAGAGTTCCTCACGCAAGACATTCGAGAAAGGTAAAACAAATCCAGTAAGGTCGCCCGACGTGCCGATAATCCCGATAGGAGCCGCGTATCTCGTTCTCAGGGCACAACCGGATGAGCAGTACGTACCGTGGCCGGATAGACATCCCCCGAGTTGCCCCAGGTGGCCTCACAAGTGGCTTTGTTTTGGACGAACACTCAAGAGGAGCACTGGACCGGGGGTTGATAAAATTATCCACGGGGTCCGAAAAGTCCCTATGCAAGTTTATTAGTTATTAGGCAAATGTAGTACCAAAGTTGGGCCTTGCTAGACAATTTGTATCCTAAAACAAAAATCAAGGGGGTCCCCATAACAACCCTGAGCATGTTAGGAGCGCTCAATTATGGAACATAAAAACCGGTTCACAAGTAACTAGGGGCGGCAAGAGTGGAACAAAACACCGAGCAAAAGGCCAAGCCTTCCACCCTTTACCAAGTGTATAAGTGCATTAAATTAAATAACAATAATATTGTGATAACAAAAGAATGTCCATGTTGACACATGGAAGCAATTGCACCTGCAGCAAGAAACAATATAAGAAGGGTTGAGCAAGCGGTAACATAGCCAGACAAAGGTTTGCTAGGAAGGTGGAAGGTTAGAGGCTTTTCATGTCAATGTTGGGAGGCTTGACAAACAAGTGGTAGGTAGCGAGACATAATAGTAAAAGCGGGACAACTAGCATAGCAATGATAGTAGTGGTATCCAGGGAAATGTGTCATATTGCCTGAGATCCCGCTCAGAAGAAGAACAAGTCCATGAAGAAGACGTGCCAACATAGTTGAACGAATCCTCACACTCCGAATGCTTTCGGAACTCTATCGAGAAGAAGCAAACCGGAAACAACAATCAACACGCGATAGCACCACAACATATGCATGACATGAGGCGCAAACAAATATGATGAATGTCTGGTTTAATATGCAACGCATGGCATGGCATGGCAAGAACAACAAACCACTACTACATATTAAGTGAAGTTCAATATGCAACGAGTTGCATATTGATGAAACTCCACACTTGAATTATTTAGTTCACTCTCATTTATTTACACAACAATATTAAATGTTGTTTACCATGGTAAGAGGTGAAGCAAGAACAACTACAACAACTAGGCATATTAAATGAGGACGAAAGCAACACCTAGCACTTCCGAAACAACCTCATATGCAATTTAAGATTTTGGTCCAGATCTGTCCTAACACAATTTTAGAGTTGTTAAACAGAAAAATAGATGTCACCATGAGATTTTACACGATTTTCTAGCCAAGTTACATATGTGGAATATTTTCAACGGGGCTACGGTTAATTAGCTATGATATAAAATCATTTTAACATGGCATTTGCGCAAATTACATGAAAACATCAAGTTAAACATTTTTATCACATGTGAGAGTTGGAAATTTTGAATCTACACGAAATTCTAGTCATTTAGATATATAAAGTTTTTACATGTGATGCACGGTTGAAACGTTATTAAATGTATGGACTAGGGGGGTTTCTGCAAAAGAAAAAATTCTCAGATAATTGGATAATTCGCAGAACGTTAAAAAACCTACAATGGACCGAATCTGGGATCTGGCCCAATAGTAGCATGGGCGACATATAACAAGTCAATGCACAGGGTGACATATGGGGGGCTGGGCGCTCACTAGAGTGGGCCAAGGCCCGGTCGGTGTAGTGGCGGGGGTAGGCCGGCAGAGACTAGGCCATGGGGAGGCGGACTCGGCCGGCGCCTGGCACGGACCAGGCACAATGCGAGCCAGGCGAGCGCTCGATCAACGCTAGCAGGCAAGAGGCTCGATCCCGTCGTCCTCCCCTCGAGCAGGAGGAGGTGGGAGGGCTTGGCGGCAACCGGACTGGGGCTCCGATGACTAGAACACGACGCGGCAAAGGGAAACGGGAGGAGGGCAAGCTGATCCGGGCGCAGCCTACCCAGATCTGGCCGGAGACGTGGCCGGCAGCGAGCTACGGGGCCATTGGTGTAGCTCCAGGGCGGGTCGAGCTCGGGCGAAGCAGGCTACTACAGGGCATGGGGCGCCCGGTGGCTAGTGGCAAGGTCTCCGGCAAGGCTCCCCGGCAGGCAGCGGGTCAGGTGCTTGGACGAGGCTGGCAGAGGGGCTCGGGAGAGCTAGGCACAAGCGCAGGGGAGGCTCGGGAGGATCCAGGCTTGCTGGCGGCGGGGGGATTGCGGCGGCGGGTTCTAGGCCCGAGCAGGCTCCAGATAGGCTTGGCGGGCCCGACGGCAGGAGGTGGAAGGCAGGCGCGGGAGTGGCTGCTGCTGGTTGACCTTGCACAGAAAACGAGGCAGCTAGGGTTTAGGGTCAAAATTAGGCAGGGCTGTTTAAATAGGCAAGGGGGGCTAGGATTAGGGATTTTCATCCGTTTTCGGACCATTTGATCTCGATCGGACGTTCAGAAGCGAAGGGGGGGCTAGGTGGGTTAGTCGGTTGTGTTAGAGGTGGTTGGGCCAATAAGAGAGGGAAAAGTGAGCCCGTGACACGAGTTTTATAAACTGAAAACGTCCAATAATTAAACTGATGACTATGCTGCTATGGTTGACTGTTCGGGTAACAAACGAACTCGGAACGCGGTGAAATTTGGCAGGCGACCTATCTACACTATAATAAGACCGCACGCCAACTTTCGACCCAATCCGAGAATATTTTTCGCGCGCTTTAAAAACGGTTTTTTAAACGATGTCGTGGGCGCGTGCGTGTGTGGTTGGTCTCGAAACAGTCAACGACACGAACAGAGAGAACCGGCAGTTACGAACGGATGCAAGTTTTCGAAAATGAGTGATGATGCCATGCAGATGATGCGAATGATGCGGTGATGAATGCGACAACCAAATGAAACACGGACGAGAAAGGGAAAAGGAGGGGAATCTTCTGGAGCGTCGGTCCCGCGCTGTTACACAAACCTGCCAGGCGCGGACACCCCCTGGTCGCGCCTAGCAGGCTTGTGGCCCACCTGGCAAGTCCCCAATGCCCATCTTCTACTATATGGAGGGTTTTGACCTAGAAAAAAAATCATAAGAGAGCTTTCGGGATGAAGCGTCATTGTCTCGAGGCGGAACTTGGACAGAACCAATCTAGAGCTCCAGAAAGGATGTTCTGGCGGGGAAACTTCCCTCCTGGAGGGGAAATCGAAGCCATCATCATCACCAATGATCCTCTCATCGAGAGGGGGTCAACCTCCATCAACATCTTCACCAGCACCATCTCCTCTCCAAACCCTAGTTCATCTCTTGTATCCAATCTCTGTGTCAAACCACAGATTGGTACCTGTGGGTTTCTAGTACTGTTGACTACTCCTTGTAGTTGATGCTAGTTGGTTTATTTGGTGGACGATTATATGTTCAGATCCTTTATGATAATTAATACTCCTCTGATTATGAACATGATCATGCTTTCTGAGTAGTTACGTTTGTTCCTAAGGACATGGGATAAGTCTTGTTATAAGTAATCATATGAATTTGGTATTTGTTCGATATTATGATGAGATGTATGTTGTCTCTCCTCTAGTGGTGTCATGTGAATGTCGACTACATAACACTTCACCATTATTTGGGCCTAGGGGAAGGCATTGGGAAGTAATAAGTAGATGATGGGTTGCTAGAGTGACAGAAGCTTAAACCCTAGTTTATGTGTTGCTTCGTAAGGGGCTGATTTGGATCCGCATGTTTCATGCTATGGTTAGGTTTACCTTAGTTCTTCTACTACTAGTTGCGGATGCTTGCGATAGGGGTTAATAATAAGTGGGAGGTTTGTCCAAGTAAGGGCAGAACCCAAGCACTGGTCCACCCACATATCAAATTATCAAAGTAATGAATGCGAATCAAATGAGCATGATGAAAACTAGCTTGACAGAAATCCCCATGTGTCCTCGGGAGTGCTTTGCTTTATATAAGAGTTTGTCCAGGCCTGTCCTTTGCTACAAAAAGGATTGGGATACCTTGCTGCACCTTTTCTACACTTCTTACTTGTTACTCGTTAAGAATTATCTTATCACAAAACTATCTGTTACCGATAATTCCAGTGCTTGTAGAGAATACCTTACTGGAAACCGCTTGTCATTTCCTTCTACTCCTCGTTGGGTTTGACACTCTTACTTATCAAAAGGACTACGATAGATCTCCTATACTTGTGGGTCATCACATGGCTTCCAAAAAGGCATATGTCCTTGATGCACCGCTCGGTGAAGTACCTGCTGCAATGTCATTTGCAAACGTTGTGAACGCCTGGTAGGCTCGTTCTTATGATTACTCAATAGTTCAATGTGCAATGTTATATGGCTTAGAACCGGGACTTCAAATGTGTTTTGAATGTCATGGAGCATATGAGATGTTCCAGGAGTTGAAGTTCATCTTTGATAAGAATGCCCGGATCGAGAGGTATGAGACCTCCGATAAGTTGGATGCTTGCAAGATGGAGGAGAACGGGTTTGTCAGTGAACACATACTCAGAATGTCTGGGTATTCGAACCGTCTGGCTGAGTTAGGGATGCCCCTCCCGCCAAAGGCGATCACTGACAAAATTCTTCAATCACTGCCACCTAGCTACAAAAGCTTCATGTTGAACTGTAACATGCAAGGGATGAACAAGTCCGTTGTCGAGCTGTTTGTGATGTTGAACGTCACTGAGTCTGAAATCCAGAAGGAGCATCAAGTGTTGATGGTCAATAAAACCACTAGTTTCAAGAAGAATGGCAAGGACAATAAGGGTAACTCCAAGAAGAGTAGCAAAGCAGTTGCCCCTCCTTTGAAGAAACCCAAGGCTGGACCCAAGCCAGAAATTGAGTACTTTCATTACAAGGGAACGGTCACTAGAAGAGGAACTGCCCCAAGTATCTGGCTGGCAAGAAGGCGGCCAACACCAAACAAGGTATATATGATATACATGTTATTGATGTGTACCTTACCAACTCTCATTCTAGTGCATGGGTATTTTATACCGGTTCGGTTGCTCACATTTGCAACTCAAAGAAGGAGCTACGGAATAGATGGAGGCTGGCAAAGGACGAAGTGACGATGCGCGTGGGAAATGGTTCCAAGGTTGATGTGATCACCGTCGGCATGCTCGCTGTTCGATTACCATCGGGATTAGTGATGACCCTGAATAATTGTTATTTAGTACATGCGTTAAGCATGAACGTTATATCTGGATCTTGTTTATACCAAGACGGTTACTCATTGAAATCACAGAATAATGGTTGTTCTATTTATATGAGTAATATCTTTTATGGTCATGCACCCAATGTGAGGGGTTTGTTCTTATTGAATCTCGATAGTGATGATACACATGTTCATAACATTGATGCCAAAAGATGTAGAGTTGATAATGATAGTACCACTTTCTTGTGGCACTGACGCTTAGGTCATATTGGCGTAAAATGCATAAAGAAGCTCCATGCTGATGGACTTTTGGAGTCACCTTATTTTGAATCACTTAACACATGTGAACCATGCCTCATGGGCAAGATGACTAGAACCCCGTTCTCTAGAATAATGGAACGGGCAAGTGACTTGTTGAAAATCATACATACTGATGTGTGCGGTCCATGAGCATTGAGGCGCGCAGTGGATATCGTTACTTTCTCACCTTCACTTATGACTTAAGTAGATATGGGTATATTTACTTAATGAAACACAAGTCTGAAACATTTGAAAAGTTCAAGCAATTCCAGAGTGAAGTTGAGAATCATCATAACAAGAAGATTAAATTCCTATGATATGATCGAGGAGGAGAGTATCTAAGTTGTGAGTTTGGCAGTCACTTAAGACAATGAGGAATTGTTTCACAATTAACACCACCTGGAACACTACATCGTAATGGTGTGCCTGAACATTGTAATCGAACCTTATTGGATATGGTGTGTTCTATGATGTCTCTTGCCGATTTGCCGCTATCGTTTTGTTGTTATGCATTAGAGACAGCCGCATTCACTTTAAATAGGGAACCATCGAAATCCGTTGAGATGACACCATATGAACTATGGTTTGGCAAGAAACCAAAGTTGTTGTTTCTTAAAGTTTGGGAATGTGATGCTTATGTCAAAAAGCTTCAGCCTGAAAAGCTGGAACCCAAGGTGGAGAAATGTGTCTTCATAGGATACCCGAATGAGACAGATTGGTATACCTTCTATCTCGGATCCGAAGGCAAAGTGTTTGTCACTAAAAATGGGTCATTTCTTGAGAAAGAGTTTCTCTCAAAAGAATTGAGTGGGAGGAAGATAGAACTTGATGAGGTTGTTGAACCTTTGTTTCAACCAGAGAGTAGCGCAGCGTAGAAAGATGTTTATGTGGAGCCTACATCAGTTGAAGAGGAAGTTAATGATGGTGATCATGAAACTTCAGATCCAGTTACTATTGAACCTCGTAGGTCGACAAGGGCACATACTGCTCCTGAGTGGTACAGTAACCCTGTCTTAGAGGTCATGTTGTTGGACAAACATGATCCTATGAGCTATGGAGAAGCGATGATAGGCCCGGATTCCAACAAATGGTTAGAGGCCATGAAATCCGAGATGGTATCCATGTATGAAAACAAAGTATGGACTTTGGAAGTATAACCTGAAGGGCAAAAGGCCATTCAGAACAAATGGATCTTTGAGAAGAAGACGGACGCAGACGGTAATGTCACCGTCTATAAAGCTCGACTTGTGGCAAAGGTTTTTTCACAAGTTCATGGAGTTGACTACGGTGAGAGCTTCTCACCCATTGCGATGCTTAAGTCTGTCAGAATCATGTTAGCAATAGCTACATTTTTCAATTATGAAATTTGGCAGATGGATGTCAAAACAACGTTCCTTAACGGTTTCCTTAAGGAAGAGTTGTATATGATGCAAGCAGAAGGTTTTGTCGATCCAGAGAATGCTGACAAAGTTTGCAAACTCCAGCAATCCATTTATGGACTAGTGTAAGCATCTCGGAGTTGGAATCTTTGCTTTAATGAGGTGATCAAAGCGTTTGGGTTTATACAAGTTTACAGAGAAGCTTGTATTTACAAGTGAGTGGGAGCCCTATAGAGTTTCTAATATTATATGTGAATGACATATTGCTGATTGGAAAAAATGTAGACATGCTGGAAAGCATGAAGGAATATTTGAACAAGAGTTTTTCAATGAAGGACCTAGGAGAAGCTGCTTTCATATTAGGCATCAAGATCTACAGAGATAGATCGAGGCGCTTAATAGGACTTTCACAGAGCACATACCTTGACAAAGTTTTGAAGAAGTTCAAAATGGATCAGTCCAAGAAGGGGTCCTTGCCTGTATTGCAAGGTGTGAAGTTGAGTAAGACTCAATGCCTAGTGATTGTAGAGGATAGAGAAAAGATGAGTGTCATCCCCTATGCTTCTACCATAGGCTCTATCATGTATGCAAAGGTGTGCACAATACCCGATGTTAGCCTTGCCATAAATATGGCGGGAAGGTTTCAGAGTGATCCAGGAATGGATCACTAGACGACGGTCAAGAATATCATTAAGTACCTGAAAAGGACTAAGGAAATGTTTCTCATTTATGGAGGTGATCAAGATCTGTAAAGGGTTACATCGATGCAAGCTTTAACACTGATCCGGATGACTCTAAGTCTCAAACCAGATACGTATACATTCTCAATGGGGGAGCTGTAAGCTAGTGCAGTTCCAAGCAGAGCATGGTAGTTGATTATACATGCGAAGCGGAGTATATCGTTGCCTCAGAGGCAGCAAAGGAAGGTGTCTGGATGAAGCAGATCATGACGGATCTTGGAGTTGTGCCTAGTGCACTAGACCCAATGACTCTATTCAGTGACAACACTGGTGCCATTGCTCTAGTCAAGGAACCAAAGTTTCACAAGAGGACCAGACACATAAAGCGATGCTTCAATTCCATCCGCGATCACATCAAGGAGGAGGACATAAAAATTTGCAAAGTACACACGGATCTGCATGTCGTAGACCCATTGACTAAACCTCTTCCACGGTCTAAACATGATCAACACCAGAACAGTATGGGTGTTAGATTCATTACAATGTAAATCATATAGTGATGTGAGCTAGATTATTGACTCTAGTGTAAGTGTGAGACAGTTGGAAATATGCCCTAGAGGCAATAATAAAATGGTTATTATTATATTTCCTTGTTCACGATAATCATTCATTATCCATGCTATAACTGTATAGATTGGAAACTCAAATACATGTGTGGATACATAGACAACATTGTGTCCCTAGTATGCCTCTAATAGACTAGCTCGTTGATCAAAGATGGTCAAGGTTTCCTAGCCATAGACACGAGATGTCATTTGATAACGGGATCATTTCATTAGGATAAGGATGTGATGGACAAGACCCAAACTCTAACGGTGTACCAGGGTTGGTGAATGGGTTCCGGGGGTCCACCGGGTGGGGTCCATCCACCCCGAGGGCCATATGGGCCCAAGAGGTGGCGCACCAGCTCCTGGTGGGATGGGTGGCCGACCCCATGAGGGCCTGATAACCCACAAATATAGGGTATGAGTTGTAGCCTTTCTCGATAAGTAAGAGTGTTGAACCCAACCAGGAGCTAAAGGTAGAACAAATATTCCCTCAAGTTCTATCGACCACTGATACAACTCTACGCACGCTTAACGTTCGCTTTACCTAGAACAAGTATGAAACTAGAAGTACTTTGTACGTGTGATAGGATAGGTTTGCAAGATAATAAAGAGCATGTAAATAAAAACTAGGGGCTGCTAAGGTAAAGAAACAACTAAGTTAGTTTAACGAGTGTGGAAAAGTGGTGGTAGGAGTTGCGGAATTGTCCGTAGGCAATTAATAACTAGACCGGTAATCATTATTGCAATTTTATACGAGGGAGAGGCATAAGCTAACATACTTTCTCCACTTGGATCATATGCACTTATGATTGGAACTCTAGCAAGCATCAGCAACTAATAAAGATCATTAAGGTAAAACCCAACCATAGCATTATAAGGTATCAAGTCCTCTTTACTCCCATATGCAACAACCCACCTACTCGGGTTTATGCTTCTGTCACTCAAGCAACCCACCATAGGCAAATCATGAACACATTGCAACACCCTACAGTGAGGATCCCTCACGCTTGCGTGACACGGAGAGCACCATAGGACATCACCAATAATAAAACATGCAAGTCAAACCAATCATGATCATCAATCAACCAATAGGACAAAATAGATCTACTCAGACATCATAGGATGGCAACACATCATTGGATAATAATATGAAGCATAAAGCACCATGTTCAAGTACAGGGTACAGCGGGTTGCGGGGAGTGGACCGCTGTAGATAGATGGGGGGAAGGTGATGGAGGTGTTGGTGAAGATGACGGAGTTGTTGGAGTAGATCGACATCTTGATGATGGCCCCGGTGGGGTTCCGGTGCCACCAGGAGAGAGGGGGAGAGAGCCCCCCTCCTTCTTCTTCTTCCTTGACCTCCTCCCTAGATGGGAGGAGGGTTTCCCCTCTGGTCCTTAGCCTCCATGGCGGCGTAGGGGTGAGAGCCCCTCCGAGATTGGATCTCTCTCTCTCTGTTTCCTTCTGTTTCTGCGCTCCCAAATTCTGGCCTTTCACCGTTTCTTAAATATCTGGAGATCCATAACTCCGATTGGGCTGAAATTTTGAGGGGATCTTTATCCAAAAATTAGCTTTATTGCGCCAAAGGATACCTCCAACCGACCTAAGGGGTGGCCACAAGCCCTCTGGGCGCGCCAAGCAGGCTTGTGGGCCCCTCGGGCACCGCCTTCTGTTGATTCCACTTCCCAAAATTCACATATATTCCAAAAAAATCTCCATAAGTTTTTATCCCGTTTGGACTTTGTTTGATATGGATTTTCTGTGAAACAAAAAACATATAACAAACAGGAACTGGAACTGGGCACTAGATCAATATGTTAGTCCCAAAAATAGTATAAAAAATTGCCAAAAGTATATGAAAGTCGTAGAATATTGGCGTGAAACAATCAAAAATTATAGATACGACGAAGATGTATCAGGGCCCATGTTCCTAAAGAGGAAAAGGTGGAAGGGTGGGAGGAGTCCTTGTTGGAGTAGGACTCCTCCCCATGCCCCCACCTTCTTGTTGGAGGTGGACACCACCTCCTAGCCGGCGGCAAAGGGCCCTAGGGAAAACTCTAGGGCACCTCCTCCCACCCTTTCCTCCTATATATAGTGGAGGTTGGAGGGCAGCCCACGACCTGAAAATCCATGTGTTGCCCTCCTCCCTCCAGATCCTAGTTCTCCTCTAGATTAGTTTGGTAGAAGCTCGGCGAAGCACTGCCAGATTAGTTCACCACCACCACCATGTTGTTGTGCTGCTAGAGAACTCATCTACCTCTCCACCCTCGCTTGCTGGATCAAGGAGGTGGAGATCATCATCGAGCTATACGTGTGTTGTACGCGGAGGTGTCGTCTGTTCGGCGCTAGATCATGATTGAATCGTGGGACATCTTGCGATTTGGATCGCGAAGACGTCTGACTACATTAACTGTGTTTCTTAACGCTTCCCTCTTATCAATCTACGAGGGCATGTGGATCCGATCTCTCCTTTTGTAGATGCTCATCACCATGGATAGATCTTGTATGTGCGTAGGAAATATTTTGTTTCCCATGCAATGTTCCCCAACAGAGCCATGTTGATTCACGCCTCGGAGTCTCATCCCCCACTTTGTTTTGATTTGACCTAATTTCTAAAATTCTCACAAAAAATAGACATAACAAAATTACTTTGATTCATTAGATTTGAGGATATTTTTTTATTTTGATCTGTGCATTTCATTATGGACGAGTCGATCTAACTTTCCCCATCATCCCCATCATTTTCATCCGCAAAATTGCCACCAATTTCATCAAAAATTCATGTTCTTCATCAAGTTTGTGGGATCCCCAGATCAGATCTGGATCGCCACCAATTTTGCCTTGTTTCTCCAATTTTCGTCGATCTCCACCATTTTTCTTCTGCGACCACCACCAATTCTTCCGCAACCTTTTGCACTTGAGGTTTTGATCCGCGAGCTTGCCACTTCCTAAGGTGTTTTGGATAATTAGGAGTGGTTCTACACCGACATCGCTGCTCATCATCGCCCCCAATCATCGCCAAGCAACTCATCGTTGACACCTCACCGTAAGCAAGGACGGTAACCACGACAACACTCTTGTTTATACCCTTGCCACGATGTAGTTACCCTGAGCCAATTTGCGTTACTTGCCTACCGAGACTAGCCATTGAGTATTGTGGGGCTATGCTACTTTAGTATATACTCTGCATAGTTTAAATTGTGTGCATATATAATAGTATCATCTCTTTTGTAACAGTAGTACCCGCATACATAATTGCTATCTTGGTGTGCATGCCCCACACTGTGACCATACATAATATCATCGTCAAAAGAAAGAGAAGCAAAGCTTTTAAGCAAAGAGCAAAAGCAATAGCATCACCAATTTTGCATATCATACTTGATCATCTTGGATCACTTGAGCGAGTGACACCGTGCCTCATACATACATAGCAAAGTCGGGAATATGAAGACGACACATTTTGTTGCTTATAGGTTGTGCAAAAGCTATGCCCATTTGAGCAACATGCTAGTGTCTCTCTAGTGTTGAGCAACACTAGCTTTTTCTATGGATTCCACATTTTGTGCTCATTCCTTGGTTCCATGACCCCACTTATCTAACTGTGTGCATGTGTGTTTCCATGTATACTCATTGCTATTGGTCTATTTTGTCTTACTTACAAATTTGGGAATCTATTTGAACATTATTGAATCTTTTCTTTGGATTGCTTGAATTTTATGCCACCATCCTAAGAAATCCACTCCATAAGCCTTATTTTTGTAGGTGTGAGAAGAACGATCTCTTGTACCAATACTACTATTTCCATATTTGCACATTGAGTGATTTTTGATCCATTTTCAACTTACGGAACTGTAATTGGTAGTGTCTTCTCATTTTCCACTTATATCTACTTGAGTGTAATGGATAGCTCAACCATACCCAACTCAGCATTTCAGGAGCACGACAATGACAAGAACGATTTCGTCACCAAGTTGCAGTTCTTCGGCGCACAAAAGGCAATGCGCCAATTGCAAGATGTCTTGAACGATCGCATTGAGTAACTCGCCACCGACTTGCACGAATCCAGGAGCGCATGTGGGACTACCTCGAATCCAAGCTATCAAGCCAAACGGACGAGTTTCATTCCGGGATGGTCAACCTTGCTCCTTCAACATCTAAAGCGTCAAGGTGGCACCACTCATGTCGCCACTCATCGAAGTACTCTTATGGCGCAAGCCCACCTGAGCGCGTCCTCATCCTCGAGACGATCGCTCCGGTCCAAGTTTGCGATACGATTGCGAATGTCAAACTTAGGATAATCAATTCCATGAAAATGGGTTGCAAGATCGCCTACGGGAGCATGAACGACATCATTAACAAGACCAAGAACAAGAACAACAACAACAACAACAACAACACAAAGAAGACGAATGTCATCATCACGAACAAGAACTTCAAGCACAACGCGCTCTACATGATGCAACGCGTGCCTTGTAAGAGTGCAACTGCCAAGCATGCGAAGAACAAGAATCCCTCCGACATGAATGACAAGAAGAAGCCGCTCGCCAAGAGCAGAGCCAAGAACGATGGAACCGAGTACGTGTGCCTCATCAACACACTCAAGTTTACCTTCATGAGCCCGACGAATAAGAACCTACAATACAAGGGCATAGTCCTCACCACGTCAATGATGAGAAATGCTTCGGCAAGCTCAAGTTCACCATGCCTAAGTTCTCCGGAAGCAATGATCCCGAAGAATAACTCTCATGGGAACTTAAGGTTGGCAAGATCTTCCGTCTCCACAACTATGATGAAGAGAAAAAGATTGTCATGGCTTCACTTGAGTTCCAATATTTTGTTCTAATCTGGTGGGAGCAAGTCATTGAGCAAAGAAGAGAGAAAGGTGAACCTCCTATCATGACTTGGAATCAAATGAAGGATCTCATGAGAGCTTGTTTTGTGGCTACTCACTACAATTGTGATCTCTTCAGGAAACTTCAACTCCTCAAGCAAGGTATGAAGTCCATTGAAGAATACTATCAAGAAATGGAAATGGTTATGATTTGAGCCAATGTCAGGGAAGATGATGAGCAAACAATGGCGCGTTTCTTGAATGGGCTCAACTACAAAATCAACAAGATCGCCGACTTCCAACCGTACTCCAACTATCTTGAGCTAGTGCATCAAGCATCCAAGGAGGAACGCCAAGTGCAAGATTACTAGCTCTCAGTTTTATTCCAAGACCTATGGCTCAAGTACTCAAGCTTCTCCAATGCCAACGCCTTTGACTACAAGAACTCCTACAACTACTGACGACAGGTCAAGTTACAAGGACAAGACGACTTCGTCAAGCCGCCCTACTACAAGCAACTACAAGTTGAGAACTTCATCCTCTACATCATCAACGGATGCACCATCCAAGACAAGTTCGATACAATGCTTCACTTGCAAGGGCCGCGGCCACAAAACTTTCGAGTCCCAACAAGACGCACTATGATCCTTCATGATGACGACACTTATGATTCCATGAGCGATGGCGAGATGGAAACACTAGAGCATATGGCCATGCATCGCCAAGTGAATGAAGATGAAGACATGCAAATCTTTTGCAATAATAACCCAAGCCCCACTCTCGTTGTTTTGAAGGTTTTGACACTTCAACCAATGCAAGAAGAAGAGCAACGTTGCCACATCCTCCACACAAAAGCGGGCTTCCAAGGAAAATTCGTCAAGGTAATCATCAATGGTGGAAGTTTCCACAATTTGGCAAGTGAAGGCCTTTGTTTCAAGCTACAATTGGTCAAGAAGAAGCATCCATGCCCTACAAGGTCCAATGGCTTAGTGATTCTGGAACCCTCCAAGTCGACCACACTGTGCAAGTATCTTTCAATATAGGCGCGTATGAAGACACTTTGGAGTGTGATGTGGTTCCTATGTCTGTGTCCCACCTACTTCTTGGTCGACCTTGGCAATTCAACCACGACGTCATCCACCATGGTCAGACCAATCAATATAGTTTCAAGATGAAGGGCAAGGAATACTGTAACAGCCCGGGACCAACGCTCCAGAAGATTCCCCTTTTTATTTCCATTCTCATGTGTGCTTCGTTTGATTGTCACATTCATCATCGCATCATTCGCATCATCTGCATGGCATTGTCACTCGTTTTTGAAAACTTGCATCCGTTGGTAGTTGTCGGTTCTCTCTGTTCATGTCGTCGACCGTCTTGAGTCCAACCACACATGCACGTGCCCGCGACATCGATAAAAATATTGTTTTTAAAGTGTGTATAAAACTTTCTTGAGTTGGGTCGGAAGTTGGCGTGCAGTCTTGTTGTATTGTAGGTGGACCGCCTGCCAAAGTTAGTCACAATCAGAGTTCGTGTGATATCCCAACGGTCGCCCGTGGCGGCATCATCATCAGGTTATTCGTCGGATGTTTTTCGATGTTTCAAAACTCGTGTCACGGGCCACAGTTCTTTATCTCATCCACTCCTAGCCCAACTACACAGCCACTAGCCCACCTAACACCCACCCCTCCGACCGGACCATCCAATCGCGATCGAAGGGTCAAGAAACCTCCCTAGACCCAAACCCTAGCCAAAACTGCTATAAATAGCAGCCTCCCCTGCCTAATTTGGCCTTCTACTACCTCCCACCTCGCATTCCGTGCCTCTCTAGCATGCTCCCGCCGCTTGGCAAGCTGCCGTCGCACTGTCAGCCCCACCAATCCAGCGATGGCAGTTGTCCCTGTCGGCCAACCAAAGGCTGCCACGAAGCCCCCAGTCAGCCTCCTCCCACCGCGGCCCGCCAGGCCCGCGCGGAGCCGCCCAAGCCCATCTGGGACCCGGGTCGCCTGAACCGCCACTGCCTCACTCCAAATCAGGAGAGGAGCTCCCGATCCATAGTGCTTCGCTTCGCCTCCCCGCCTCGCCAGTCTCGGTTGCCGCCGGAGAAGCCTAGGTCCTCCATCGGACCCTGTTCAGGCCGACCTCGCCCCGACCTCCTCCTCTCGATGCCCTCTCTCCCCCGTCTCATCTCTCTCTCCGCCGCTCCCATTATTCAGACCGTGTTGGAGCCCCGCCAGATGTCCCGACCTCGCCTCACTTCGATCCGGCCGGGAAGGGAACCCCGCCGACCTACCGTGCTCGGATTCGGTCGCCCCAAATCATGCGCCCTCGGATCCGGTGAGTCCTCGCCGTGTCGTGGCCCCTTCCAGCTGCCATGGCCGCCTTCCTCCTCCTATTCGTGCAGGAACGAGGAGGACGAACCCTCACGCGGCCCACCAGCGCCTAGATCCCGCGCCCAAGGCCCGGCGCAGCTCTGCCACTAGACCGCGTGGCCTCCTCCACCGACCCGTGCCATGACCCATGGTGAGCTTCCGCGAGCCCACCTGCTTCGCTTGCTATATCGTGCCATGGGTGGTGTGTAACTATCGTGCGCCCACTATTTGATTTAGGCCCGTGGACAGAATCAGCCCAATGCATGCTTTTTTCATCCCGCGAATTTATTAATTAACTAGCGAATTACTGTTTTGCAGAAAACCCCTAAACATCATGCATATAATAACTTCAAAACATGCATAAAAATTTATATATGTAAAGTGCTTAGAATTTCGTGTAGATTCACAATAACCAACTCTCACATGTGATAAAAATGATTAACTTGTTGTTTCCATTGTTTTTGCATTAATGCCATGTCAAAATGAATTGTTTAGTAACTTTCGATCCGTGTCTCCGATGCAAATGTTTTATATATGTAACTTGACTAGAAAAACATGTAGAATCGCATCCCACACTATATTTCCAAGTTTAATAAATATAAAATTCTGTTAGGACAGATCTGGACCAAATTCATAATTTGCATATGAGGTCGTTCCGGAATTGTTATTCGTTGCTTTCGGCCTCATTTAAAGTGCCTAGGTGATGTAGTTGTTTGTGCTTTACCTCTTGCCATGTATAACAACATTTAATATTGATGAGTACCTAAACGGGAGTGAACTAAATAATTCGAACATGGAGTTTTGTCAATATGCAACGAGTTGCATATAGAACTTCACTTAATATGTAGTAGTTGTTTGTTGTGCTTGGCATGCCATGCCATGCGTTGCATATTAAACCGGACATGCATCATATTTTTTTGCGCATCATGTCATGCATATGTTGTGGTGTATCTTGTGTTGATTGTTGTTTCGAATTGTTCCTTCTCAATAGAGCTCCGAAAGTATTCGGTGTGTGAGGATTCGTTCGACTAGGTTGGCCCATCTTCTTCATAGACTCGTTCTTCTTCCAAGCGGGATCCCACACAAGATGACACATTTCCCTAGATACCACTACTATCATTGCTATGCTAGTTGTCCTGCTTTTATCATTATGTCTCGCTACCTACCACTTCTTTGTCAAGCCTCCCAACATTGCCATGACAAGCCTCTAACCTCCACCTCCCAGCAAACCATTGTTTGGCTATGTTACTGCTTGCTCAACCCTTCTTATAGTGTTTCTAGCTACAGGTGCAATTGCTCCCATGTGACAACATGGACATTCTTTTGTTATCACAATATTATTGCTATTTAATTGAATGCACTTATACACTTGGTAAAGGGTGGAAGGCTTGGCCTTTTTCTCGGTGTTTTGTTCCACTCTTGCCGCCCTAGTTACTTGTGAACCGGTGTTATGTTCCATAATTTAGCACTCCTAACATGCTCGGGGTTGTTATGGGGACCCCCTTGATTTTCGTTTCGGGATAAAGCTTGTCTGGCAAGGCCCAACATTGGTACTACATTTGCCTAATAACTAATAAAATTGCATAGGGACTTTCCGGACCCCGTGGATAATTAATCAACAACCCGGGCCAGTGCTCCTCATGAGTGTTGGTCCAAAATGGCAGTAGCCGGAGCCACCAACGGGTGTGCCATCCAGAAACTTAGCCAATCTGGTTGTGTCCTGAGAACGAGATACGCGGCCCTTATTTTGTTCGTCGACACGTCGGGCGGTCTTGGTGGATTTTTTTTACCTTTGTCGAACGTCTTGCGTGTGGGATTTTGACGACACTTCGTGCTATCTCGAAGTTGAGATTTTCCATCGAGATTCCGCAAATACTACCAGTGATTCCGCGTTTGAGGAATTCCAACGAGGCATGTAGTTAATTTGTGGTGGATGAGTTGGAGCACCCCTGCGGGGTTAAACCTTTCGAAAAGTCGTGCCCACGGTTATGTGGCAAACTTGGAAACTTTGTTTAACACCCAGTCATAGTAAACTTGAAGTAAACTCTAATGAAATACACCAACTATGTGCGTAACCATGATTGTCTCTTCTCGTGAGTCCTTATCCGAGAGAGAACACGGTGGGGTTATGTTTGACGTAACTAGGTGTTCAGGATCATTTAGTGATCATTTCTAGTTCACATTCGTTATTCGTAGGCCACCATACTTTACTCTCTGAATTCGTAAGTTGGCCACCCAAATATATGCTTAGTTGCTTGTTGCAACCTCACCACTTGACCATACCTCACCATTAAGCTTTAATAGTCTTGATACCCTTGGAAATGATATTGCTGAGTCCCTGTGGCTCACAAATTACTACAACAACAGTTGCAGGTATAGGTAATGTGATGCTTTGACGTGAGCGCAATGCTTGTTTTGATTTGGAGTTCTTCTTCTTCATCATCGATCTAGGATGGGTTCCAAGCGGAAGCCTGGGATAGCAAGGATGGATGTCATTTATCGTTTGGTTTCGTCCGTAGTCAGACCCTGCTCTTATGTATGATGTTTGAATATGTTGTTGTCTTGATGTGATCTTGTTGTAGCTTGTGGCAAGTGTAAGCCAATTCCATATACTCATCTCTTTTGCACATGTACTTGTAATGATATCCATTCTTGCAACACGACGAGATGCGCTGTTGTCCCTACCGAGGCCCCCGTGCCAAAAATAAGGATAGGATCGCATCTTGTGCGTTACAAGTTGGTATTAGAGCCTGTTCCGACCTAGGAGCCCCCTTGACTGATCAAACTTGGGCGAGTCGAGTCTAGTGAAAAACTATTTTGAGTCTAGTTATATCAGAGAGTATGATTCTTTGTACTCCTCTTCTATGCTCTCGTGAGGAATTATGACTTAGGAATTTTGATTCTACCCTCTTCTCACTCAAATTGTTTTTTGATCATGCGGATATTTTGGAATCTATATGATGCCGATGTGATGGAGTTCCGTACTTGGTGCCTCCTGTTATCGAGGAGTAGAGCTCCAGGGGGTTCTTGACACATCGTTATCATTCAGTTTCCTAGTATCTCAGGACGGCGGATGTTCGAGATTGCTTCAATACTAGTAGTGGCGAGAGGAGTCCGACATCCCTAGTACTGGTGGAGAGAGTTCGGATATACTGCCATTCTTAGTATCATTGTGTTTTCGAGTGTCTGAGGTAGATGAGTTTCTCAGACCTCTGGTTATGTGTTGACGGATGTGTTACATTGGAGCGCAGTATTACTGTTAGGAGTTGAGTGATGGATTTTGCTCCTTGTATCCGTGGACCTGATTGCATAACCGGAAGATTTCGGAAATTCTTAGGTGGGAATTCAAGTACTTACCTAGGCTATCTTCCAACGGATCATGATGTGAGGTTGGGGTTCAACATCTAGTGGATTCGTTTATTCATGGTCTTTCTTATAGAGGACAGTCTCGATATATGTCATTAGATATGCTTCGTCAAGCCTTGTAGTTCGCTATGCCTAGGGAGCATATGCGAGCGTCATTTCAATATGACAATCCAATGTATGATCGAGCCCGTGCGAACCTTACCACGAAAATATTGGGCGAAATCTCTGTCATGAATTTGTTCTGGCTTGCTTCGTAAGCCTCATCCCTTGTTTGTTTTTGAATATGGTATTCGAGTTGCTTCGATGTCAAGTGGTGATTTCATATCTTTTCCAAGTAGTGTTCTCATGTTGTACAGTAATGCTAATCCTTTTATTCAACTGGAGTTGTCTTGAAATTCCTTTCAACCAGTGTGCTCCTCTTCAAGTTATTCAATCAACTCCAATATTTGCAAGATCAATCCTCATGTTTATTTCTGGAGTTCTTTTCATCCGTCCTAAGTTGTCTTTGTTTTTTCCCACCCTCCCGCCCTTTTTCTTAAATGATTAAATCCGCATCCAAGTGCCTTCTCTATTCATGTGATGCTTCCGCTATATCTTTTCTTTTGTATCGTATCCGGTGATTCATTGTGAAGATTATCAAGTTCTTCAAGTTCATCATTTCTTCGTCTTTGTTTTCTTCTCCAATGAATTCTATTCAAGCTTTCGGTGTTCATCATATCCCTTTTCATTCGTTCAATGCATTCCGTGTTGAAAATTCTTATCCAAGCCTCCCTTGTTTATTCCCTCTTTCTATTCTATCTAGAGTGCTGAAGATATCTCAAAAGATTCATGTTTCCGTTCAAAATCTTTTCAATTATTTCGAGGTTCTCACCTCATCAAGTTTCAGCTTGTACCGGTGCAATCTCTCTTTCTAAGCAATCATTTCAACGGTGGTTTCTTTTCAGTGGGTCCATAACCCACATGTTTTTCCCTAGGATCTTCCTGGCTCTTCCAATCTCTGGGGATGTCCTCAAGTTCTTCTCAATATGACGTAAGAGTGAATTTCATCATTCATATTCCTTCTCCATAATCGCTTCCAAATCATTTTATCATTGGCTCAACCTTTTCTTTATTCATTGTTTTGGAGTGTCTCAATAATTCATGGTGTTGCTTCTCGTCATTATTCTTAGTATTGAAGACCGAAGGAGAGTTTCTCTTAATCTTGGTCCATTAACTTGAAGATTTGTCATCTCATCTTGATGCTTTCCTTTGAAATTGTTTCCATTCATGAGAAATTTCTCCCATATCTATCCGGTGCATTCAGAGTTGTTTTCATTTCTCGATCCTCCGAAGGACATCATTTCAGAAGATTTATTCATTCTCAGCTTTCAGCTTTCATTCTCAAATTCTTCTCAATTGTTGTCTCTTTGTTCCTCTCTCAATTATTTTGGTGCTTCATTCAAATCTTCTATCAGGCGGATCGTGATCTCTTCATTCTCTTGTATCCCCGTTCATTCATGACATCCTCATTCGTTTCAAATTCATACCGGTGTTTCGGGGAAGACCTCTTCAAGTTTGTGCCATATCTTTCTCTCCAATCTTTTCAAGAAGAATAAGTGGCATGCGAAATCCGTTGCTTGTCATCAATTTAACTTGATGAAGAATAAGCATAACGTGGTTCTCATTCTAGTTTCATCAAGGTGATTTCAATCCTTCTTCCGAAGTTGTTCACGGTATCAATTCTCAATTCTAAGTTGCTTATCTTTTTATTACCGGAGTTCCATGTTTTCTCAAGTATCTCGTCGCGAAGCTTCATCTAAATCATTGGAAGGCCCTAATCTTGTTACTTTTCAACCTTCCATTCTTTTCTATCATTCTCTCATTTCTGGAGGTTCCTCATCGTGGTTTTCCAAGGAGTTAATTCTTTCTCGAAGAATTCATCAAGATTCTTGTTGGAGGTGCTCAAATGTTCTTTATCTTGGATTTCTAAGTTCAATTCCTTCTCTATTGTCTTTTGAGATGGTGTTATTAAATTCTTGATTATGAGGAGTCTCGAAGGTAAATTGTCAAGAATAAGATAAGTAAACCCATTTTGTTTCCTCGGAGTTATCTCGGGTTGGATTTTGCCTAAAGAATTTCCTAAGGATTGTTTCTATCATGGTGTCATAAATGATCCAAGTTTTTTCCTCCCCCTCTTGGTGAAAGAAGTTTTGCATATCTTGTTGCCCTCAAGCAATCAATTGTTTCTGTTGTGGAAAGTTGTCACCTCATAATTTTGAGTTGTTTTCCATAAGCCCATAACAAGCTATTCTTTTCATTGTTGATTTTTCAACAACTCCATTCAACCATGCTTTTCAAATTAAATGGTGGTAGAAGTTGTCATTTTCTTCTCCGTTCTCTTCTCTCCAAAGATCTAGATTCTATTCTTTCATTCTGGGGGCATTGTGGTGTTGCTCTTTTCAACTCACATCTTTTTTTATTAAGATCATGTTCTTTCTTGCTTATTCATTTTACCGGAGTGTTGTGTTCTATGTTCGTTTCCTTCTTATCAAGTTTTGCCTCTCTTTCCTACCAATGTGCTATCAAAATTTCTTGTGAATTCTTGCTCGTTCCTCATCTCGGTCTTCATCTCTTTGCAACCTTTGAGGTTTGTTGATTTCACTCATTTGTCAAAGAAGCAATAAAGTTTTACCTCTTCCTCTTGCTCTTTCTCTTCCCCTTTTCATGCTTAGATCTCGGGACGAGATCCTCGTGTAGCGAAGGAGAGTTGTAACAACCCGGGACCGACGCTCCAGAAGATTCCCCTTTTTATTTCCATTCTCGTATGCGCTTCGTTTGATTGTCGCATTCATCATCGCATCATTCGCATCATCTGCATGGCATCTTCACTCATTTTTGAAAACTTGCATCCATTGGTAGTTTCCGGTACTCTCCTTTCGTGTCGTCGACCGTCTTGAGTCCAACCACACATGCACGCGCCCGCGGCATCGATAAAAATATTGTTTTTAAAGTGTGTATAATACTTTCTCGAGTTCGGTCAGAAGTTGGCGTGTGGTCTTTTTAAATTGTAGGTGGACCGCCTACCAAATTTCGTCGCAATCAGAGTTCGTCTGATATCCCAACGGTAACCCGTAGCGGCACCATCATCCGCTTATTTGTCGGATGTTTTTCGGTGTTTCAAAACTCATGTCACGGACCACAATTCTTTCTCTCATCCCCTCCTAGCCCAACCACACAGCCCACTAGCCCACCTAACACCCACCCCTCGACCGGACTGTCCGATCGCAATCGGAGGATTAAGAAACCTCCATAGACCCAAACCCTAGCCAAAACTGCTATAAATAGCAGCCTCTACTGCCTAATTTGGCCTTCCCCAACCTCCCACCTCACATTGCGTGCCTCCCTAGCCCGCTCCCACTGCATGGCAAGCCTCCGCTGCAGCCATCCAGCCGCCGCGCCGTCAGCCCCACCAATCCCGCGGCGCCAGCTATCCCCGTCGGCCAACCAGAGGCTGCCACGAAGCCCCCAGTCAGGCTCCTCCCACCGTGGCCCGCACGGAGCCTGCCCAAGCCCATCTGGGACCCGGGTCGCCCGAACCGCCGCCGCCTCATCCCAGATTGGGAGAGGAGCTCCCGATCCATAGTGCTTCACCTCGCCTCCCCGCCTCACCAGCCCCGTCGCCGGAGAAGCCCAAGTCCTCCGTCGGACCCTGTTCAGGCCAACCTCGCCCTGACCTCCTCCTCTCGATGCCCTCTCTCCCCATCTCATCTCTCTCTGTGCCCCTCCCATTATGAAGATCGCCTTGGAGCCCCGCCGGATGTCCCGACCTCGCCTCGCTTTTATCCGGCCGGGAAGGGAACCCCGCCGACCTGTCGTGCTCGGATCCGGTCGCCCCAAGTCATGCGCCCTTGGATCCAAGGAGTCCTCGCCATGCCGTGGCCCCTTCCAGCCGCCATGGGCGCCTTCCTCCTCCTGTTCATGCGGGGGCGAGGAGGACGATCCCCCATGCGGCCCACCAGTGCCCAGATCCTACGCCCAAGGCCCGGTCCAGCTCCGCCACTGGACCGACTGGCCTCCTTCACCGACCCGGGCCATGACCCATGGTGAGCTTCCCCGAGCCCACCTGCTTCGCTTGCTATATCGCGCCATGGGCGTTGTGTAAATGTCGTGCGCCCACTATTTGATTTAGGACCGTGGACAGAATCAGCCCAATGCATGTTTTTTTCCTTCCCGCGAATTTGTCAATTAACCAGCTAATTACTGTTTTGCAGAAAAAACCCTAAACATCATGCATATAATAACTTCACAACCGTGCATCGCATGTAAAAACTTTATATACGTAAAGTGCTTAGAATTTCATGTAGATTCACAATAACCAACTCTCACATGTGATAAAAATGATTAACTTGCTATTTCCATTGTTTTTGCATTAATGCCATGTCAAAATGAATTGTTTAATAACTTTCGATCCGTGACTCCGATGCAAATGTTTTATATATGTAACTTGACTAGAAAAACATGTAGAATCTCATGCCACGCTTTATTTCCAAGTTTAATAAATATAAAATTCTGTTAGGACAGATCTGGACCAAATTCATAATTTGCATATGAGGTCATTCCGAAATTGTTATTCGTTGCTTTCGGCCTCATTCAAAGTGCCTAGGTGATGTAGTTGTTTGTGCTTCACCTCTTGCCATGTCTAACAACATTTAATATTGATGAGTACCTAAACGGGAGTGAACTAAATAATTCGAACGTGGAGTTTCTTCAATATGCAACTCGTTGCATATTGAACTTCACTTAATATGTAGTAGTTGTTTGTTGTGCTTGCCATGCCATGCGTTGCATATTAAACCGGACATGCATCATATTTGTTTGCGCATCATGTCATGCATATGTTGTGGTGTATCTTGTGTTGATTGTTGTTTTGAATTGTTCCTTCTCGATAGAGTTCTGAAAGCGTTCGGAGTGTGAGGATTCATTCAACTATGTTGGCCCGTCTTCTTCATGGACTCGTTCTTCTTCCAAGTAGGATCTCAGGCAAGATGACACATTTCCCTGGATGCCACTACTATCATTGCTATGCTAGTTGTCCCACTTTTATCGTTATGTCTCGCTACCTACCACTTGTTTGTCAAGCCCCCCAACATTGCCATGATAAGCCTATAACCTCCACCTCCCAGCAAACCATTGTTTGGCTATGTTACCGCTTGCTCAGCCCTTCTTATAGTGTTTCTAGCTGTAGGTGCAATTGCTCCCATGTGACAACATGGACATTCTTTTGTTATCAAAATATTGTTGTTGTTTAATTTAATGCACTTATACACTTGGTAAAGGGTGGAAGGCTTGGCCTTTTGCTCGGTGTTTTGTTCCACTCTTGCCGCCCTAGTTACTTGTGAACCGGTGTTATATTCCATAATTGAGCTCTCCTAACATGCTCGGGGTTGTTATGGGGACCCCCTTGATTTTCATTTCAGGATAAAGCTTGTCTGGCAAGGCCCAACATTGGTACTACATTTGCCTAATAACTAATAAAATTGCGTAGGGACTTTCGGGACCCCATGGATAATTAATCAACAACCCGGGCCAGTGCTCCTCATGAGTGTTGGTCCAAAATGGCAGTAGTCGAGGCCACCAACGGGTGTCCAGCCGGAAACTTAGCCAATCCGGTCATGTCCTAAGAACGAGATACGCGGCTCTTATCGGGTTCGTCAACACATCGGGCGGTCTTGCTGGATTTGTTTTACCTTTGTCGAACGTCTTGCACATGGGATTTTGACGACATCTCGGGCTATCTCGAAGTTGAGATTTTCCATCGGGATTCCGCAAATACTACGGCTGATTCCGCGGTTGAGGAATTCCAACATGGCGTGTGGTTCATTTGTGATGGATGAGTTGGAGCACCCCTGTAGGGTTAAATCTTTCGAAAAGGCATGTCCGCGGTTATGTGGCAAACTTGGAAACTTTGTTTAACAGCCGGTCAAAGTAAACTTGAAGTAAACTCTAATAAAATACACCAACTGTGTGCGTAACTGTGACTGTCTCTTCTCATGAGTCCTTATCCGAGAGAGAACACGGTGGGGTTATGTTTGACGTAAGTGGGTGTTCAGGATCATTTAGTGATCATTTCTAGTTCACGTCTGTTATTCGTAGGCCACCATACTTTACTTTCAGTATTTGTAAGTTAGCCACCCAAATATATGCTTAGTTGCTTGCTGCAGCCTCACCACTTAACCATACCTCACCCATTAAGCTTTGATAGTCTTGATACCCGTGGAAATGAGATTGCTGAGTCCTTGTGGCTCATAGATTACTACAACAAAAGTTGCAGGTACAGGTAATGTGATGCTTTGACGTGAGCGCGATGCTTGTTTTGATTTGGAGTTCTTCTTCTTGTTCATCGATCTAGGATGGGTTCCAGGCGGCAGCTTGGGATAGCAAGGATGGATGTCATTTTATCGTTTGGTTTCGTCCGTAGTCGGACCCTGCTCTTATGTATGATGTTTGAATTTGTTGTTGTCTTGATGTGATCTTGTTTTAGCTTGTGGCGAGTGTAAGCCAATTCCATATACTCATCTCTTCTGTACATGTACTTGTAATCATATCCATTCTTGCAACACGACGAGATGCGCTTCTATCCCTGTCGAGGCCCCCGTGCCAAAAATAAGGATAGGTTCACATCTTGGGTGTGACAAATACGTTCTTTGACCAATGTCTCCAAGTCAAATGACCGCCGACCAGAAAGCTTCTTCCCATCGTGGAGATAAAATTGAGCAAGAGATCCACCTAAAAGAGAGTGAGCGCCACAAGGCAAATTTGAGTGACTCCACGATGAGGGACAAGAAAGATCTAGTTTTCTTTGAGACACCAAAAGAGATGTGAGGGATGTGAGTGAGAGCCCATCAAGTGTACTTCACTTTGTACTTGTGTGCAAAGCTGAGGTCGTGAGGACTAATGCTTCACAACATCTACCCTTTGGTTGTGTCCCGTTTGTTGCAAGAATTCCAAGATGTTTTTCCCATGAGCAACCTCCAAGACTATCACCAAAACAAGGGATCGAACACCGCATCGACCTCGTACCAAGTGCACCACTTCCTAACAAGGCACCCTACCGCGTCAATCCCGACGAGACTAAGGAGATACAAAGGCAAGTATTAAAAAATCCTAGACAAAGGGCATGTACGCGAAAGCTCAAGTCCTTGTGCGGTTCCGGTGATACTAGTGCCTAAGAAAGATGGTAGTATACGCATGTGTTCGGATTGTTGTCCTATGAATGCTATAACAGTTAGATACCGCCACCCAATTCCTCGCCTTGATGACATGCTTGATGAACTTAGTGGTGCCACTATATTCTCTAAAACTGATTTTAAAAGTGGTTACTATCAAATATGCATGAAAGAGGGCGATGAGTGGAAAGCGGGCTTCAAGACTAAATTTGATCTCTATGAATGGTTAGTTATGCCCATGGGTCTATCGCAAGCACCGGGTACATGTATGTGCGTCATGCATTATGGTTACGTCATCTCATTGGATATTGTGTCATGGTATACTTTGTTGACATTCTAGTTTTTAATAAATATCTAGAGGAGCATGCAAAACATGTTAGGGTAGTATTGCAAGTTCTTAGGAAATATATTTTTTGTGCAAACATGGAAAAATGCACTTTTGGTGATGACAAGGTTGTTTTCTTAGGCTTTGTGGTTTCTTCTAAGGGTGTTCAAGTTGACGAAACTAAAATTGATGCTACTAAAACTTGGCCTACCCCTACAAATTCGCGACAAGTGCGTAGTTTCCTTGGACTAGTCGGCTTTTACCATTTCTTTGTTAAGGATTTTGGCACGATTGCATCTCCTCTACATGCTTTGAGAAAGAAGAATGCACCCTTTGTTTGGGGACCATCACAGGACACCGCATTCCATGAGATTAATAAGTTGCCTACTCATGCATCATTGCTTGCATTACCCAATTTTGACATAACTTTTAAAGTGCATTGTGATGCTAGTCGTAATGGCATAAGTGGTGTTGGAGATATGCCCTAGAGGCAATCATGTATGATGATATTTCCTATGTGTTTATGAATAAATATAGTCATTGGTCATTATCAATGATGTGTATTAACAAGTACGTGACTTGTTTGTGATACTATGCATTGTATGATGACTGTCCTAAAAGGTCCCTAGTCGAAAGAGTTGTGTGGACGTGCAACCAATTAGACTAGCATATGACATGGTGGATGGTCCGGACTCACTAACCATGTAGCATTGGGTGCTAGCTGGATAATATGCACTCAGAAAGATCTCGTCGGACTTGACATACTTGGATCAGAGTTAAGATAAGGTGTGAGTTAGACACACCCAACTATGAGACGCAGGGATAGGTCATCTATGAGTCTCTCATACAACATACCCTCTATGTCCTAAGACCTGAGCTAGAGCATGTACTCGGGATGGTGACAGACCTGCTTTGGGATGACCAAAAGCTACTCCATGACTAGGTAGCTACAAAGGAGGTGTCGGGCCTTTCCAGACCCATGCTGCGAGACATGGTCGAGCAAGATGGGATTTGTCCATCCGATCAGTAGAGATATACTCTGGGCCCCTCGGGTAATCCTACCTGGATAAGCATGGCCGTGCAATGAGGATTATGACATAATCCGAAGTTGTGGGATCACTACAAGAGTATGTATAGAGGGGGGGGGTGAATAGACTACTAGCACAAATTAAAATCTACACAATGTCCAAAGTTAATGGTTGGCACATTTTAGCAATTTTAGCAAGTCTAGCACACCCTCCACATGCAAGTCATCAAGTATAGTAGTGGAAAGTAAAGATATTGCACATGAAAGTAAGGGGTTGAGATAGGGAGATCAAACACAAGAGGGACACGAAGATTTTTCCTGTGGTTCCGATAGGTGGTGCTATCGTATGTCCACATTTATGGAGACTTCAAGCCATGGAGGGTAAAGGTCGTGAGAGTCCACGGAGGGTTCCACGAAGAAGAAACCTTGTCTATACCATGATGGCCTACGTCCACGGAGGACTAGCCTAACTCAGGGTAGATCTTCACGAAGTAGGCGATCTCCTTGCCCTCACAAACTTCTTGGTTCACTACACAACACGAAGTAGGAGGCTCCCAAGCGACACCTAACCAATCTAGGAGGCACCACCCTCCAAAAGGTAATAGGCTCAATAATGTCGATGAACTCCTTGCTCTTGTGCTTCAAGATGATAGACTCCTCAACACTCAATCACTCTCTCACAGATTTGGATTTGGTGGAAGAGATTGATTGGATGGAAAGAAACTTGGGGAGGCTAGAGATCAAGATTCATATGGATGGAGTGGAATGGCTAGATCTCAACACATGAGTAGGTGGCTCTCTCTCAGAAAATCTGATGGGATAAGTGGGGATCTATTCTGAGTGCTTCTCTTGCGAGTGAGTGGTGCTGGAGGGGAATATATAGGCATCTCCAAAAATCCAACCATTACACCTAAAGTGACCAACTCGTCGAAAATGATGTGTGAATCTCGGTGGTACCGAGTTGCTCCAAAGGTAGCAACTTTTGAATCTCGGTGAGACCGATACAAAGATCTCGGCCGTACTGATGAGGTGACCAACGGTAAGAATTCACAACTTGGTGATGTCGATCCAAAAACTCTGAATTTATGATTTTGTGAATCGAAGAAACAGAAATTTGGCAAGCTGAACTCGGTGGCACCGAAGCAGAATCGGTTGCACCGATGATCTAGGGTTTGGCAGGGTTATGTGAGAGTGGGGAGTCGGTGGGACTGAGTGGGAATTGTTGGTTCCATCAATTTAGATGATATAGGCTTGGACAGACTTTTGTGGGAGAGTTTGTGGGTGTTTTTGGTGACTATCACTTGTGCACATGGAGCATTTTGTTCACAAACAGTTCCTTACTCCCTTTTAATAGTATTGGCTTTCCTATGGAATCAATGTGATTTCTCACAGAGTAAAATGTAGATTCCTCTTGATTGAAGCTTTGCCAATCCAATTCCTTGCATATAGGGGTTTCTCCACAATCCTTTTGCCAACCCATCATTGAACTTTTCCTGAAATATTCTTTAGGGAAACATTAGTTCAATGAGATATATGTTGTTATTAATGACCAAAACCACCAAGGGAGCAAATGTGTTTTCAATCTCCCCCTTTTTGGTAACTGATGACAACATACAATCAAAGATTCAATTTAAGATATGCAGAAATATGTGAAGACTTTGAAGGATACATGACTAATACAAGATCCCCCTAGATGTGTGCAATCCATTTTAAGGATAGTTGCTTTTGAATGCATGAACACACACATAGTAGGAAGGACAAGAGAAGTCGCGTATATCTTGACAATATGCATCAAATGTATATGAATGAAATGATTCAATGTTCAAGATTCACTCTTGCAAACAATATGTGCAAGAAGCAAGAGGTCATATTGAACAAGATATGATGCATATACTTACCTTGAGATCCTTGAGCATTTAACAGTAGGGACACACTTTAGAAAACAATGTTAGGAAACACAAGTGTATTTGATAGTGCAAATGCAAATGGAACCAAGACTACCAAGATATGGAAGACATATAATAAATGATTTCTTGAGAATAATATGTCTCCAAATGAGTTTAGAGCTTTCTCCCCTAGATATGGATTTGAAAGATTTCCACTCTCCCTGAAGCATAACATGTAGATATTGAGAGTAGATAGGGCTGAGAAAAGTCTAAAATATATTAGAATCAAATTTAAGTAAAATTTAATCAGATTCATTCTTTGTTCATTCTTATCTCTTCTCCTTAAGAAGTGTTTTTGTGATAACGGATACTTGATATTTCTCCCCATTTATCTTGTTAAGTTTACACTTCTTCTTTCCATGATCATCTCTCCCCCTGAAGCATGAATGCTTAGATATTTCTCCCTTTAGTATTATATCTCATCCTTTGAGATTATCTATCCCTTTAGTATAAGCTTTGAAACTTTGGTATTTATCCCCCTTTGGCACTAATTTCCAAAAAGGTCTCTCAAGGGCCAGAGAAAAGGGATCATTGAGTGGGCAGGGATCCTAGAGATTTTTGGTCATTGAGAGTATTGAGACAAGGGTTCCTTGAAAACGATTTTCTCCCCCCTTAAGATCCAAAAGCTTTTAATTTCTCCTCCTTTGATGTGGAGATCCTTGATTATTTGATATTATAACTCTTAATGAATCTCCCCCAACATCATTGGAATCATTGAACTGACCGTAAGACCAAAATAGACAAAATGCATAGAGGTCGGTGGCTCCGAGGCAAAAGGTGTCGGCAGCACCGATATGTGATTTTGAAGTGTAATTGCGTCATCAGTGAGACCAAGTTTTTTGTGATCGGAGGCTCCGAGTTGGAAAACAGAAACTTGGCAACTTGGTCAAATGAAATTTTTTAGAATATCTCAAAAGATTCTCAACGATTTGCAATGAATTTTTAGAAAGTTTTGCAATGAATTTTCAGAAAGATTTGCAATGAATTTTCAGAAAGATTTGCAATGAATTTTCATCTAGGTTAGAGTTGATTGGAAATGTCAAAGAGCAACACAAGGAGGGTTCTCCATTCAATCCTCAATACTGGATGATGGGCGGTGACTCGGTCACCTATGTTAGAGTATATTGACTTAAGGAGACAAGCAAGAATACTTGATCATAGGTCATAATCATCGTTAAGCTCAAAATGGAGTTACCCTTTTTTGTTTAAGCATTTTGGTGTATTAATACCACTTGAGTTGCTTTATCTCATGTCTTGGAGTAAAGCTATGTCAAGGCTATGAGTACATACCTTTGAGTGATGTTGATGACGTGGCTTGTAGGTGAACTTGATGAGGATGCTCGAGGTTGATGAAGTTCATCTTAAGTTGGGAGCAATCCTTTTTGTTTTCGTTCACTTTTCAACTACATAGGTTAGTCACGCAAGGAAGGACGTGATATATCCAAATGACTTGATACCAATTGAGAATTAGCAATTGTGATCACATCAAATATATGTCAAGGATATGTTTTGTTGTCTTCTTCCTTTCATCACCAAATAGAGTTGCGGATACTTGGTCATGACAAGATTTCTTAAGATATGAGTTGATGGAAATCTTGTGGAGTGTTGTTCTTCCAAGTACCTACAAGAGGGTTAGACACAATGCAAGGGATCATAGAATTCCAAGATACAAGATATTCATGTTAATAATAGCATGGAATGGTTAAGTAAGATCATCCCCTTGCATGCACCCAAGTGAGCTTAGCTCAAGTTTGAAACATCAATGATGTTCAACTCACTCCTCAAGTGACAAAACACTTTTTCATGAAGTGGCTTAGTACAGATATCGGCCAATTGCTTGTTAGTACGAACATGCTTAATATCAATGCCTCCTTTGGCAACATGGTCACGAATGAAATGATGTCGAACTTGAATATGCTTAGTTTGACAATGTTGCACAAGATTATGACCAATCTTAATAGCACTCTCATTTTCACAAAGTGATGGAACATTTTTCACATGAATTCCATAAACCTTAAGTGTTTGTGTCATCCATAGTAATTGCGCACAACATGATCCGGCGGCGATATACTCAGCTTCGGCGGTAGATAGAGATACCGAGTTTTGTTTCTTGGAGGACCAAGACACAAGAGATCTACCAAGAAATTGACATGTACCCGAGGTGGATTTTCCATCAACCTTGTCACTGGCATAGTACGAATCGGAGTATCCAACAAGATTAAAGGAAGATCCCTTGGGTTACCAAATGCCAAAGTTTGGTGTGTGTACCAAGTATCGCACAATACATTTCACGGCAAAAAGATGACACTCTTTAGGTGCAACTTGATATCGGGCACACATGCACAGACTAAGCATAATATTGGGACGGGACGCACATAGATATAACAATGGACAAATCATTGATCAATAAACCTTTTGATCAACAGGTTCGTCCTCCTTAGTGAGATCAACATGTCCACTAGTGGGCATGGGAGTTTTCATACCTTTTCATTCTTGCATGTTGAACTTCTTGATCAAGTCCTTGGTGTACTTGGTTTGAGAGATAAAAGTACCTTCTCTCGTTTGCTTGATTTGTAGACCAAGGAATAATCATACTTCTCTGACATCAACCTTCCGAATTTCTCACTAAATTGTGGGTTAGTAGATCCAAAGATGATATCATCCACATAAATTTGGCACACAAATAATTCACCATTAACTCCCTTTGTGAATGAGGTTGCGTCAATTTTACCAATTTCAAAACCTTTTTCAATAATAAACTTTGTTGGGCATTTGTACCAAGCACGAGGAGCTTGCTTACGACCATATAAAGCTTTGCAAGGGTAACGGTCACGAGAGTCCATGGAGGGCTCGACCCATAAGGGTCCACGAAGTAGCAACCTTGACTATTCCATAATGGCTTTCGTCCACGAAGGACTAGTCTCACTATGGGTAGATCTTCACGAAGTAGGCGATCTCCTTGCCCTAACAAACTTCTTGGTTCAACTCCACAACACTAACTAGGAGGCTCCCAAGCGACACCTAACCAATCTAGGAGGCACCACCCTCCAAAAGGTAATAGGCTCGGTAATGTCGATGAACTCCTTATTCTTATGCTTCAAGATGATAGACTCCTCAACACACAATCACTCAATCACATATATGGCTTGGTATAAGAGATGGGATTGGTGAAAAGCAACTTGGGGAGGCTAGAAATCAAGATCCATATGGTTGGAGTGGAAGATCTTGACCTCAACACAAGGGTAGGTGGTTCTCTCTCAGAAAACTGATAGGATACGTATGGAACAGTTCTGAGTGCTTCTCTCTCGAGTAGGTGGTGGAGGAGGGGTATATATAGGCATCCCCAAAAATCCAACCGTTACACACATTAAGTTAGTCTCGGTGACACCGGTGTGTTAATCTCGGTGGTACCAAAGTGACCAAAGGTGGCAACTTTTGAATCTCGGAGGGACGGATATAGGAATCTTGGTTGCACCAATAAGGTGACCAACGGTCAGAATGCACAATCTCGGTGATGTCGATTCAACAATCTTGGAGGGACCGAAACTATGAACTTGCATAACAGAAAGTTGGCAGTCCAACTCGATGGCACCGAAAGCGGTATCGGTTGTACCGAAAGGTTAGGGTTTGGCTGAGTCTGTCTAGGATTTGGAATCGGTGGCACCGATGTGGAATGTTGGTTGCACTGATTTTGAGTGTTTGGCTTTGGACAGACTTTGGTGGGAGAGTTTGTGGGTGTCTTTGGTGACTGTCACCTTTGCACGTATGAGCATTTTGTTCGCCAACAAAACTTTACCCCCTTTTAATAGTATTGGCTTTCCTATGGACTCAAGGTGATTTCTCACAAATATAAAATGTAGAGTCCTCTTGCTTGAAGCTTTGCCAACCTATTTCCTTGCATTTGGGGTATTCCACAATCTCTTTGCCAACCCATCATTGAACTTTTCCTGAAACATTAGTTCAATGACTTATATGTTGTTATGAATTACCAAAACCACCAAGGGAGCAAATGTGCTTTCAATCTCCCCCTTTTTGGTAATTAAGGACAACATACAATCAAAGCTTCAAATAAAGATATACGTGAATAAAATGAAGACTTTGAGAGACAGATGAATTAGATTTGCTCCCCCTAAATGTGTGCAGTCTTTTAAAGGATAGTTGCTTTGGAATGCATGGACACACATATGGATGAAGGGATATAAGATAAGTCATGTGTATCTTGGCTATATGCAACAAAATATATGAATGAGATGTATCCTCGTTCAAGACTTCACTCTTGCAAACAATATGTGCAAGAATCAAGAGATCATCTTGATCAAAGATATGATGCACATACTTACCTTGAGTTCTTGAGCATTCTAGTAGTAGAAACACACTTGAGAAAACAATGTTAGGAAACACAAGAGCATTCTACTAATCAAAAGCAATAGAACTCAAAGGATACCAAGATATGTAGAACATATAAAATATGATAATCCTTAAGATTAATATGTCTCCCCCTTTGTCATTAATACTTTAGATCTTTCTCCCCTTATATATGAAAGTGGTAGTTCATCCTCTCCCCCTGAATCTCAGCATGTAGATATTGGGATTGGATAGGGTGAGAAAAGTATAAAGTGAACAAGTTTAAACTGAACAGTCAATCAAATAAAATAGGCAGCTTAGAATTTTCTCCCCCTTACTTTGGTATTCTCCTCTTGTTTATATGAGCGTGAACTTTGATATTCTCCTCTCCCCCTAAATCATATCTCCCCCTTTGCATAATCATGTAAATCTCCCTATGGGAAGGATTAGGTATAATGATCATTGACAAGGAAGGGATCCTTGAGAACAAGGGTCATTGAAAGTAAGGTTCATAGAAAAGAACTGAGGGAATCATTGAACGTAACTTCTCTACCTGTGGCAAATATTAGTCTTCTCCTCCTTTGTGTTAGGGATCCTTGAATAAAGAATTTCTCCCCATAAGTTTTGCTTGTTATTCTCCCCCTAATATTATTTTAAGGGATCATCGAAGTAACAGAAGAAGGACATATAAGATAAGAAAAAAAATCGGTGACTACAAGACAGATAGATCGATGGTACCGAGATTTTGTAGTGCAACTTGTATGCAATTTCGGTAGAACCGAGATATCTAAGTCGGTGACTCCGAGGCTAAATCAGAAAGAAAATAATAAGGGACCAAGATTCTGTTTTCAAAGGGTCAAAAGAAAATATTTTCAAAGGAAAGAGAAAAGGGTATCATCTAGAAAAGATTTGAGTGGATACTAGAGATCATGCAAATAGAGAACAAACCACTCAAGATTCTTAACTAGATGATGGGCGGTGATGAGGACACCTATATTAGAGTATAATGACTTAGGAGCTAAGCAAGGATACTTGATCATAGGTCACACTCTACGTTAAGCTCAAAATGGGGTTACCATTTTTCGATTAAGCATTTTAATGTCTTCATATCACTTGCGTTGCTTTATCTCATGACTTGGAGTAAAGCCTTTTCAAGGATATGAGAGCATTCCTTTGAGTGATGTTGATGACGTTTCTCGTAGGTGAACTTGTTGAGGATGCTCAAGGTTGATGAAGATCATCTAGAGTTGGGAGCAATCCTTCTCGTTCTAGTACACTTGTTACCTACAAGGGTTAGTCATGCAAGGAAGAACAATGGGTATATCCATTTGACATGATACCAATTGAGATTTTGCAATGAAGATCAAGTATATGTCAAGGATATGTTTTTGTTGTCTTCTTCCTTCCATCATCAAGAGGGGTTGTGGATACTTGGTCAAGACAATATTGCTTATAATTGGAGTTGGTTGCAATCTCGTGGAATGAAGTTCTTCCAAGTACCTACAAATGGTTAGATGCAATACAAGGGAGCATAGAATTCCATGGCATAAGATAACACGTTAGCAATATCATGGAAGTATCAAGAAAGCTCATGCCCTTGCAAACATCCGAGTGAGTCTAGCTCAAGTTTGAAGCATCAATGATGTTCAACTCACTCCTCAAGTGAAAAAAAGTTTTCTCATCAAGTGGCTTAGTAAACATATCGACCAATTGCTTGTTAGTGCGAACATGCTTAAGATTAATATCTCCTTTGGCAACATGATCATGAATGAAATGATGTCGAACTTGAATATGCTTAGTTCGAGAATGTTGCACAGGATTATGACCAATCTTAATAGCACTTTCATTGTCACAAAGTAATGGAACATTTTTAACATGGATTCCATAATCCTTAAGCGTTTGTGTCATCCATAGTAACTGCGCACAACAAGATCCAGCAGCAATATACTCAGCTTCGGCAGTAGACAGAGATGCCGAGTTTTGTTTCTTGGAGGTCCAAGACACAAGAGATCAACCCAAAAATTGACAAGTACCTAAGGTGGATTTTCTATCAACCTTGTCACTGGCATAGTCCGAATCGGAATATCCAACGAGGTTAAAAAATATCCCTTGGGATACCAAATGCCAAAGTTTGGTGTTTCTATCAAGTATCTCACAATACGTTTCACGGCAAAAAGATGACACTCCTTAGGTGCAGCTTGATATATAGCACACATGCAAACACTAAGCATAATATTAGGACAAGATGCACATAGATATAGCAATGAACCAATTATAGATCGATAAACTTTTTGATAAACCGGATCATCTTCCTTGGTTAGATCAACATGTCCACTAGTTGGAATGGGAGTTTTCATACCTTTGCACTCTTGCATGTTGAATTTCTTGATCAAGTCCTTGGTACTTAGTTTGAGAGATGAAAGTTCCTTCTATTGATTGCTTGATTTGCAATCCAAGAATGAATTTCAGCTCACACATCATGGACATCTCATACTTCTCGAACATCAACCTTCCAAATCTTTCACTAAATTGAGGGTTAGTGGAACCAAAGATAATATCATCCACATAGATTTGGCACACAAATAATTCTCCATTAACTCTCTTAGTGAACAAGGTTTCATCAATTTTACCAATTTCAAAACCTTTTTCAATGAGAAACTTTGTTAAGCATTTGTACCAAGAACGAGGGGCTTGCTTAAGACCATAAAGGGCTTTACGAAGCTTGTAAACATGATTAGGTTTCTTAGGATTCACAAAACCAGGTGGTTTCTTAACATAAACCTCTTCTTCAATTTCACCATTTAAAAAGGCACTTTTAATGTCCATTTGATAAAGTGTGATATCATGGTGATTAACATAGGCAAGAAGAATGCGAATAGCTTCAAGTCTAGCAACGGGGGCATAAGTCTCACCATAGTCCATACCTTCGACTTGTGTATATACTTGGGCCAAGAGACGTGCCTTGTTGCGTATGACTTGGCCATCTTCGTCTTGCTTGTTTCGAAACACCCATTTGGTTCCGATGATGTTGTGCTCATCTCCGGGCTTCTCCACGAGTGTCCACACTTTGTTCCTTTCGAAGTTGTGAAGCTCTTCATGCATAGCATTCACCCAATCCGCGTCTTCAAGAGATTGTTCTACCTTCAGGGGCTCAATGCTAAATGTGAAATAATAATGCTCACAAAACTAAGCTAGATGAGTTTTTGAGCGAGTGATTCTTCAGGTTTGGATTTCTCCAAAGATTTGGTTTAGGGGATGGTTCTTGGTCACTTGTGCTCGAACTCGGGTCAGCTTCCGATTGTTGGATGGTGAAGCTTCTTAATCATCATCATTTCCTTCATCTTCGTTGTTGTTGACGTGATCATCTCCTTGAGGTGGTGGTGAAGGAGGTTGTGGTGGATCTTCATGATGAACTTCCTCCTCCCCTTCATCTTGTCGTGTACCGCTTGTGGATGCTTCCATGTCCTATTGTGGTTCACCTTGTCGTGAAGTAGGGGCTTCCACTTGAGTCGATGAAGTACTTGCCTTCACCTCCATGGGACGAATCTTGTCGATGGTTAAATCTAGGATAGCTTCCGAAGGGTCCTTATCACCTACATCATTTGGCAATTGTTCGACTTGCGGACCATTAGATTCATCAAACTTCACATCTACCGTCTCTTCAACTTTTTGAGTGAAGTTGTTGTAGACACGACAAGTGTGAGAGTTCGATCCATAACCAAGTAGGAATCCTTCATGAGATTTAGGAGCAAATTTAGTACGACGATGCTTGTCAAGAATGTAGCACTTGGAGCCGAATACCCGAAAGTATCCAACTTGGGGTTTGTTACGGGTGAGTAGCTCGTATGTCGTTTTACCGAGAAGCTTGTGCAAGTAAAGTCGGTTTGTGGCATGACATGTTGTTTCCATGGCTTCTGCCCAAAAGTGTCTTTGCGTCTTGTATTCGTCAAGCATCGTTCTGGCCATCTCAATAAGCGTCCGGTTCTTCCTCTCAACGAGTCCATTTTGTTGAGGCGTGTACGTAGCCGAGAACTCATGTGAGACACCTTCTTCTTCAAGAAAGGTATCCACATGGGTGTTCTTGAACTCCGGTCCGTTCTCGCTCTGAACCTTGTTGATCTACACTTCAAACTGATTTTGTGCTTTGCGAACGAAGTTCTTGAAGATCTTTTGAACCTGCGACTTATCATCAAGGAAAAATACCCATGTAAATCTGAAAAAATCATCAACTATAACTAGACCATAGGAATTTCCACCGAGACTCTTGTAAGCATAGGGACCAAAAAGATCCATGTGAAGTAACTCAAGTGCTCTCCTAGTAGTCATGATATTCTTAACAGGATTACTTCCACCTAGTTATTTTCCAGCTTGACAAGCACTACAAAGTCTATCTTTGTCAAAGATAACATCTTTAACACCAAGTATATGATCACCTTTGATTAGCTTATCTAGATTGTGCATGCCTACATGTCCAAGTCTTCTATGCCAAAGCCAACCTTTAGAGGATTTAGCAATTAAACAAGTGCGAGGCTTGGATCTCTTAGTGAAATCAACAATCTATAGATCACCTCTACGGAAACTGGTAAAGACCATTTTATGATTATCTTGACGAAATACTTGGCAATCTACTTTCGTGAATAACACATTGAAACCGAAATCGGCAAGTCTAGATACGGAAAGGAGATTGTAGCCAAGGGATTCAAAAAGCATAACAGTTTGAATAGAGATATCATGGGATATGACCACCTTACCAAGGCCAAGTACCATAACCTTAGAGTTGTCTCCAAAGGTCACATACCTTCGAGGACCTTGATTAGGCGTGATCTCTTGGAACATGTCTTTGACACCGGTCATGTGATCCATACATCCACTATCGAGAATCCACTCTTTTCCTCCGGACATATAATCCTTGAAGTTTGCCGTTAGACTTAGATTCTTCCTGATCTTTTCATACTCGATGTCGAAAAACCCATCTTATCCAAGGTACCCATGTTCCACATTGTCATCATCAAGTGGGAAATACTCGTCATAAGAACAAGAGATTTGCTAGAATTGTGATCATGACAATGTTCAAGTTTATGAATGCGAATGGCTTCAAAGATAATGTTGTTGATAGTGGTGACATATCCTTTAGCACGCATAAGATCACGGAGCTCAAATAGGCATTTATCAAAGTTTGGATCACTAGGCTTCATTTTGTGAAAAGCAACAGTTTTATGAAGAATTTCATCAAGATTTCCTAAAGAAAGATTTGGATATCGTTTCTCCAAATCAGTCCACAAGGTATAGGCACATGCAAAGTTCTTCAATTGAAAAAGCACGAATCTTGGTAGACCTCTAACAATAAGATATTGACAGTTCTTAGGTTACCAAGCATGTTAATTTCCTCTTCGTCTGTGGGATGCAATTCATCAATAGGAGGCTCATAGGGGCGCATAACATATTTGCTCAATTGAAATTCATTAAACAGTCATGCATCAAAGTTTTCCATTGGCTATAATACTCTCCATCAAGAATAGGCACTCTACAACTCAAACTCCCTATACTAGACACATCCATCTTCCTCCCCGGTGATTAAACCGATGCAATGGAGACCAACGCTCTAATACCAATTGAGGGATCACTAGAAGAGTGTCTAGAGGGGGGTGAATAGACTACTAACAGAAAATTAAAACCTAACCTTTTCCAAAATTAATTGGTTGGCAGATTTTAACAGTTTTAGCAAGGCTAGCAAGTCTATATACCCTACACATGCAAGCCAAAAAATTTGGCAGTGGAAAGTAAAGACATTGCACATGAAGTAAAGAGTTGAGATATGGATATCAAACACAATTGGATACGCAAGGATTTTTCCCGTGGTTCCGATAGGTGGTGCTATCATACGTCCACGTTTATGGAGTCTTCAACCCATAGAGGGTAACAATTGTGAGAGTCCACGGAGGGCTCCACCCATAAGGGTCCACGAAGTAGCAACCTTGACTATTCCATAATGGCTTCTATCCACGAAGGACTAGCCTCACTATGGGTATATATTCACGAAGTAGGCAATCCCCTTGCCCTAACAAACTTCTTGGTTCAACTCCACAACATGAAGTAGGAGGCTCCCAAGCGACACCTAATCAATCTAGGAGGCACCACCCTCCAAAAGGTAATAGGCTCGGTAATGTCGATGAACTCCTTGCTCTTGTGCTTCAAGATGATAGACTCCTCAACACACAATCACTCTCTCATAGATATGGCTTGGTAGAAGAGATGGGATTGGTGGAAAGCAACTTGGGGAGGCTAGAAATCAAGATCCATATGGTTGGAGTGGAAGATCTTGACCTCAACACAATGGTAGGTGGTTCTCTCTCAGAAAACTGATAGGATACGTATGGAATAGTTCTGAGTGCTTCTCTCTCGAGTAGGTGGTAGTGGAGGGGTATATATAGGCATCCTCAAAAATCCAACCGTTACACACATTAAGTCAGTCTCAGTGACACCGATGTGTTAATCTCGGTGGTACCGAAGTGACCAAAGGTGGCAACTTTTGAATCTCGAAGGGACCGATATAGGAATCTCGGTTGCACCGATAAGGTGAACAACGGTCAGAATGCACAATCTCGATGATGCCGATTCAACAATTTCAGAGGGACTAAAATTGTGAACTTCCATAACAAAAAGTTGGCAGTCCAACTCGATGGCACCGAAAGTAGTATCGGTTGTACCGAAAGGTTAGGGTTTGGTTGAGTCTGTCTAGGGTTTGGAATCTGTGGCAACGAATGTGGAATGTTGGTTGCACCGATTTTGAGTGTTTGGCTTTGGACAGACTTTGGTGGGAGAGTTTGTGGGTGTCTTTGGTGACTGTCACTTGTGCACATATGAGCATTTTACTCACTAACAAAACTTTACCCCCTTTTAATAGTATTGGCTTTCCTATGGACACAACGTGATTTCCCACAAATATAAATGTAGAGTCCTCTTGCTTGAAGCTTTACCAACCTATTTCCTTGCATCTTGGGGTATTCCACAATCTCTTTGCCAACCCATCATTGAACTTTTCCTAAAACATACTTGATGGAAACATTAGTTCGATGACTTATATGTTGTTATGAATTACCAAAACCACCAAGGGAGCAAATGTGCTTTCAAATTCTCACAAAAATTAGCTAAGTGAGTTTTAGAGCGAGTGATCCTCCCGGTTTGTATTTCACCGAAGATTTGGTTTAGAGGTGGTTCTTGGTCACTTGTGCTCAAAGTCGAGGTAGCTTTGGTTTGTTGGATGGTGGATATTCTTCTTCATCATCTCCTTCATATTTGTTGTTGTCGAAGGTGTGATCTCCTTGCGGTGGTGGTGGAGGAGGTTGTGGTGGGTCTTCACGTTGTACTTCCTCCTCCTCTTCATCTTGCCGTGTACCACTTGTGGATGCTTCCATGTCATTTTGTCGGTAGACTTGACGCGAAGTAGGAGCTTCCACTTGGGTTGATGAAGTACTTTCCTTCACCTCCTTGGGACGTATGTTGCCGATGGACAAGTCTTGGATAGCTTCCGACGGATCCTTATCTCCTATAACATTTGGCAATTGTTCGATTTGTGAACCATTAGATTCATCAAACTTCACATATGCCGTATCTTCAACTTTTCGAGTGAAGTTGTTGTAGACACGGTAGGTGTGAGAGTTCGATCCGTAACCAAGTAGGAAACCCTCATGAGATTTGGGAGCAAATATAGCATGACGATGCTTATCAAGAATGTAGCACTTACAGCCGAATACCCGAAAGTATCCAACTTGGGGTTTGTTACCGGTGAGTAGCTCGTATGCCATTTTATCTAGAAGCTTGTGCATGTAGAGTCAGTTTGTGGCATGACATGTTGTTTCCACGTCTTCTGCCCAAAAATGTCTTGGCGTCTTGTATTCGTCAAGCATCGTTCTTGCCATCTCAATGAGGGTTCAGTTCTTTTTCTCAACAACTCCATTTTATTGAGGTGTGTACGTAGCCGAGAACTCATGTGAATACCTTCCTCGTCAATAAAGGTATCCACATGGATTTTCTTGAACTCTGATCTGGTAACACTTCGAACCTTCTTGATCTTCACTTCAAATTGATTTTGCGCTTCGTGTGAAAAGTTCTTGAAGATCTTTTGTACCCGCGACTTATCATCAAGAAAGAATACCCACGTAAATCTAGAAAAATAATCAACTATAACTAGGCCATAAGAGTTTCCATCGAGACTCTTGTAAGCACTCGGACCAAAAATGTCCATATGAAGTAACTCAAGTGGTCTCCTAGTAGCCATGATATTCTTGACCAGATGACTTCCACCTACTTGCTTTCCATCTTGACAAGCCCTACAAAGCCTATCTTTGTCAAAGATAACATCTTTAACACCAAGAATGTGATCCCCCTTGATAAGCTTATCTAGACTGTGCATGCCTACATGTCCTAGCCTTCTATGCCATAGCCAACCCTTCGATGATTTTGCAATAAGACAAGTACGAGGTTGGGCCTTTTTAGCAAAATTGACAATGTATATATCACCTCTATGAATACCGGTAAAGACAATTTTATGATTATCATGAAGAAACACTTGGCAATCTACTTTAGTAAAGAGCACATTGAAACCGAAGTCTGTTAGTCTAGATATGGAAAGAAAATTGTAGCCAAGGGATTCAACAAGCATGACATTTTGAATAGAGCTATCTTGAGATATGGCCACCTTACCAAGGCCAAGTACCTTACCCTTAGAGTTGTCTCCAAAGGTCTCGTACCTCGGAGGTCCTTCATTAGGTGTGATCTCTTGGAAAATGTCTTTATCTCTAGTCATATGATCTGTGCATCCACTGTCGAGAATCCACTCTTTTCCACCGGACATGTAATCCTTGAAGTTTGCCATGAGACTTAGGCACTTCATCGTCTTGGCACATTCGATGTCAAACATCTCATCATCATCATAGTATCCATGTTCTTCATTATCATCATTAGGTAGAACCTCCTCGCCATAGAAACCCAGAGATTCGTTAGAGTTTTGACTAAGACAATGTTCAAGCTTATGTATGTGAATGGATTCTACAACAATGTTGCTAATCGTACTGACATCTCCTTTAGCATGCATAAGATCACGAAGCTCAAATAAGCATTTATCAAAGTCTGGATCACTAGACTTCATTCCATGAAAAGCAACAGTCTTATGAAGAATTTCATCGAGATTACTTAATGAATAATTTGGCTATCGTTTCTCCGAATCATTCCACAAGGTATAAGCACATTCAAAATTCTTCAATTGAGTAAGCACAAATCTTGGTAAACCTCTAATGATAAGATTAACAGTTCTAAGGTTACCAATCATGTCAATTTCCTCTTCGTATGTGGGCAAGGGATCGATGGGGAACACATGGGGACTTTCAATATACTTGCTGAAACGGAATTTGTTAAATAGATCAATCATAGCATCCTTCCATTGACTATAGTACTTTTCATCAAGAATAGGCACTCTACAACTCAAATTCTCCAAACTAGACATATCCATCTTCCTCCAAAGGTGATTAAACCAAGGTTATGGATACCTTTCTCTGATATCAATTGTGGGATCACTAGAAGAGTATTTCTAGAGGGGGTGAATAGACTACTAGCACAAATTCAAATCTACACAATGTCCAAAGTTAATGGTTGGCGGATTTTAGGAATTTTAGCAAGTCTAGCACACCCTACACATGCAAGTCATCAAGTATAGCAGCGAAAAAGTAAAGACATTGCCCATGAAAGTAAAGAGTTGAGATAGGGAGATCAAACGCATGAGGGACACGAAGATTTTTCCCGTGCTTCCGATAGGTGGTGCTATCGTACATCCACGTTTATGGAGACTTCAACCCATGGAAGGTAACGGTCGCGAGAGTCCATGGAGGGCTCTACCCACGGAGGGTTCCATGAAGAAGCAACCTTGTCTATACCATGATGGCCTGCGTCCACGGAGGACTAGCCTAACTCGGGGTAGATCTTCATGAATTAGGCGATCTCCTTGCCCTTACAAACTTCTTGGTTCACTCCACAACACGAAGTAGGAGGCTCCCAAGCGACAGCTAACCAATCTAGGAGGCACCACCCTCCAAAATGTAATAGGCTCGATAATGTCAATGAACTCCTTGCTTTTGTGCTTCAAGATGATAGACTCCTCAACACTCAATCACTCTCTCATAGATTTGTCTTTGGTGGAAGATATTGATTGGGTGGAAAGCAACTTGGGGAGGCTAGAGATCAAGATTCATATGGATGGAGTGGAATGGCTTGATCAAACAACATGAGTAGGTGACTCTCTCTCAGAAAATCTGATGGGATAAGTTGGGATCTGTTCTGAGTGCTTCTCTTGTGAGTGAGTGGTGATGGAGGGGTATATATAGGCATCTCCAAAAATCCAATCGTTACACCTAAAGTGACCAACTCGGTGAAACCGATGTGTGAATCTCGGTGGTACCGAGTTGCTCCAAAGGTAGCAACTTTTGAATCTCAGTGAGACCGATACAAAGATCTCGGCGATACCGATAAGGTGACCAATGGTCAGAATCCACAACTCGGTGACGCCGATCCAAAAACTCGGAATTTCTAATTTTGTGAATCGAGGTAACAAAAAGTTGGCAAGCCGAACTTGGTGACACCAAAGAAGATTCGGTTGCACCAATGATCTAGGGTTTGGCAAGGTTTTGTCTGAGTGGGGAATCGGTGGGACCGAGTGGGAATTGTTGGTTGCACGGATTTACATGATAGGCTTGGACAGAATTTTCTGAGAGAGTTTGTGGGTGATTGTGTTGACTATCACTTGTGCACGTGGAGCATTTTGTTCACCAGCAGTACCTTACCCCCTTTTAACAGTATTGGCTTTCCTATGGACTCAAAGTGATTTCTCGCAAAGTAAAACATAGAGTCCTCTTGCTTGAAGCTTTGCCAATCCAATTCCTTGCATATAGGGGTTTCTCCACAATCCTTTTGCCAACCCATCATTGAACTTTTCCTTAAACATGCTTAGTGTAAAAATTAGTTCAATGAGATATATGTTGTTATTAATTACTAAAACCACCAAGGGAGCAAATGTGCTTTCAGGAGTGTTGGTCGGATTCACTAGAATGAGAAAGACGTAGTTCCGCAACAAGGATGAGCATGCCGCCTTGAGCGCGACAACATATATCGTGTGACAAAGGGAACATAAGTGTGAAGTACAGGTTCACCTAACCAGCTTCTTCGGACACTTGGAGTCGACATGCTTTGGCAGAGGCCACTACCGACTGGTCGAACCAGATGTGATCAGACTCGCGACCAAGTGAACAAAAACCTAAGGGGTCGCCCGCTTAAGGGAAGGAACACATGGGCTTTAGGATCCATGTGAGGCCCAAGAGTTGAGCCCGTAAAGGATGCCTATTTATAGTGGAGGTGCATCACACTTATTCAGTTGATCGCTTTGGTGCCGTCATAAGGGATTTGCATGTGTTGCAACTAGCCACCTCCACTCGCTGTCAACTGTGTGATCGGACGTAGCAGTCTAATGCACGGTGTTCCTCCTGCACGCGCGTATACCATTAGAGGCGGTGCACTTGCGCCGCTCTAGCGAACCTGTATGTGGGATTCAATGACCAGCTATTCGAGGGAGATCGGATGAGGAGGATACGGACCACACGAACGCGCTGCCCTAACTCAACTTTCGCTACACGACACTACGCGTCTAGTGGTACTGTGGTAACGGTCTATGATCCATCTCTATAGCATGTTCTTGGATGTTCTGCGCGTAGGAAAAATTCAATTTGCATGCGATGCACCTATGACATAATCCCACAAGTGGCATGTTAACGCAAGAGAAACACACCATTACGTACTTTAGTGAAAAACTTTTTGGAGCTCAATTCAATTACCCCATATATGATAAATAATTGTATGCTTTGGTGAGAGTCTTACATGTTTGGGAGCATTATCTCCGCCCACGTGAATTTGTCATTCATACTGATCATGAAACTCTCAACTCTCAAGTATCTTAAGGGTCAAACTAGGTTGAACAAGCATTATGGTAAATGGAGTGAATTGATTGAGTCTTTTCCTTATGTCATCAAATACATTAAGGGTAAAGAAAATGTTGTAGCACATGCTCTTTCCCACAAATGCATGCTAGTTACTCAACTTGAATTGAATGTCATAGGTTTTGAGCATATCAAAGATTTGTATGAGCATGATGTTTCATTTGCTACCCTTTATGCTAAGTGCCAAATTAAAACTTATTGGGAGAACTATTACATGAAAGATAGCTATCTTATGCGTGCTAACAAACTTTACATACCCTAGTCTTCTCTTCGGTTGTTGCTTTTGCAAGAGGCTCCAAGTGGAGGAATCATGAGTCACTTTGCATGCGACAAGGCATATTGATGAGAGACTTTCTTCTCCACTTGTACCCCTTTGAAACCTACCAACATATTCTATTCCACGTATATGCTATATCCATGGTTCAGGCTCATGTATTGCGTGAGTAATAAAAAGCTAAAGTGTGTTAAAAAAATATGATCCAATTGCATTGTTTAACATCGTGGTGCTTGACATTTGTATTTATGTGGTGAAGACGGAGCCATGCCATGCTAATATGAGAAAATGAATGGGGGGTAAACATTCTATAAGGATAGTACGTTTTGAACATTGATGATTATGTTACTTATGTTTATGGATATTACTATGTTGAACTTTATTAATTCATCGTTTCTCAATGATCATACCTCCAATAGATTACATGTTGGGTAGCATGTCACATCAAAAAATTCTGTTTTTATCATTTAGCTACTCGAGGACGAGCAAGAATTGAGCTTGGGGATGCTCATATGTCTCCACCGCATCTATAATTTTTTGATTGTTACATGCTATAATATTATCATTCTAGGATACCTTTTGGGCATTTATTTGTTGATTCATATTATTTTTGAACACTAACCTATTAACCCAATGCCAAGTCCGAGTTGTTGTTTTTTGCATGTTTTTTGCTTTTCACGTTTACAATACCAAGCAAAGTCCAATTGCCACTAAACTTTTTGATGATTTTTTCTGGACCAAAAGAAGACATGAAAGCTTTCGGAGGAGGCCGAGGGGCGCACGCGGGCCTAACAAGTCAACAGGGCGCGCCTAGGGGGGTGGCCATGCCCTGTTAGCTTGTGGCCGCTCCCTACGTCTCCCGATGCCCCTCTCTGGCCTATAAATTCCAATATATCCCAAAAACTCTAGGGAGCCTCCCGAAAACTTTTTCCACCACTTCTTGTCTCACCATGTGCCCATCTGGATCGATCATGGAGGACCTCTACATCAACCTTGTTGCTCCCATGGTGACGTGTGAGCAATCCACCATACACCCATGGGTCCATAGCTAGTACCTAGATGGGTTCTTCTCTCTCTTTGATCTTCAACACAAAGTTCGCCGCGATATCCGCGGTGATGTATTTGGTGTAATCTTCTTTTATGGTATGTTTGTTGGGTTCTAATGAATTATGGGTTTATGTTTAGATTATTTATGATAAAATATTTGAGTCATCTATGAATACTTATTTTATTCTTTTTTCATGATCATCATAGCTTCGTAAATCTCTCCGATCTACCGGTTTGGTTTGGCCAACTAGATTGGTTTATCTTCAGTGAGAGGGGTGCGTTGTAGTGGGTTCCATCTTGCGGTGCTCTATATCCCAATGACTAAGTAGGGGACAAGACACATATTTGTATTGCTGCCACTAAGGATAAAACGATGGAGTTCATTCATATTAATTGAGTTTACTTTGTCTACATCATGTCATCGTTCTCCTAGCATTACTCTATTTGCATGAACTTAATACCTAGAGAGGCAATCATAGAAGCGCTCTCGAAGGTGAGTAATAGTACTAGATGCGGGCAGGAGTCGGTCTACTTGTTTATGGATGTGATGCCTATATACACATGATCATTAGCATGAATAAATATTGCATAACTATGCGCTTTTCTATCAATTCCTCAACAGTAATTTGTTTACCCACCATATGCTTTATTTAAGAGAGAAGCCTCTAGGGAAAACTATGGCCCCAGGTCTATTCACATATATATTTAAAAGAACTCTATTACCTTGCTGCCATTATTTACTTTTTATTTATTTTACAATTTACAATTATCTATTATCATCAACACTACTCATTTGCTTGCAAGTAACGAGTTCAAGGGGATTGACAACCCCCTTGCCCGCATTGGGTGCAAGTGTTTACTATTTTGTGTGTAGGCGCTGAAGACAGGAGTTGTGTGATCCTCCTATTGGTTCGATAACCTTGGTTCGCACTCACGGAAATACTTGTCTCTAATGTTCTGCATCATCCCCTCCTCTTTGGGGAAAAACCCAACGTAGATCACAAGTATTAATGTGGTAAGACCATAATTGCCACATAGATGGAAGTTTAAACAAATGGAATCTGCAAGGGTAGTTGAACCACTAAAACAGATTGGTGAAGGACCTATCAAACCAGTAGAAGATATCCTAGTTATAGATTCCGAAGGAGTGTCAACATTAGCACCTAAGGAGTAACAAGTCATAGGAGACTCCAACCTTAAAATCTTTTAAGGGTGGTAGCAACCTGGAACACACGAGATTGAGGATATAAGGATAGTTCCAGGAGGCATGAGAAAACCCCAATCAGACACCAGTTACAAAGAAGCCCTAAAAATATAGCTATCAGCCATATGATTATCTTGAATATTGTAGATACCAACAACACAGTAAAGGACCCAAATACCCAGGGGTGCAAGTGACATGGTCATGACCCAGACATGGAGATGGAATTTAGCATAAACCCTAAACATTAACCTTTTCTTCTAGCCTCTTCAGATCTCCGGGACGAGATCTCTTTTAAGGGTGGTAGTTTATCACATCCCAGACTTTTCCCAAATCCGGTATGTTAAAATATTTCACAAGCAATTAAATATTTTGTAGATAACCTTTGCTTGTTTGCCTTTAACTAAATTTTTTCTAGTAATTGTTTGTTGATTGACTTGTTTGCCCTGTTTGATTCACCTAAAGGCTTAAGGACCCTATGGCCACATTTGAAACCCTTGTTTGATATTGGGAATTTTTTAACCCTAAAAGGTTTGGGAGTAAATTTGAATCACAAAATAGGGTGAAAATTAAAATATTTATTCGGGCATAAGGCTATCCATAATAAGATCGAGATAATATTCAAGCCCTAATAAATTTTGCCTAAATTATTGAAGTGGATTGGTTTTGGGATCAATTTAAAAATCAAAGGCAAGTTATTAAAAGGGCCTTGCATTTATTTGGAAATAAAGTGAATTTCAGAAACCCAAATAATATGTTAGACATTCTGTTAAATTTTCCAAATTAGATTTGAAACATATTTGGGTTTAAAACCAAATTGAAATTCAAGAGGAAAATAAGGTGGCAGAAATTATTGGTCCAAAGGGGCCAAATAAAATGTCTACACAAATAGAAATATTCCCTTTTGTATTTAAAACAAGTTTTATTCTCAAGGAGAATTCAAATTCAAACTAGTTTCAAACTTAGGGAGAAAAACTAAAAAAGAGAGAAAAGAAAAGAAAACTAAAGGCCACCTAGCCAGGCCGGTCGTGGCCCGACTAGCCAGCCCACATATGCATGCGCGCGCGAGTCATCTACGGCTCAAAATGCCGCCGCCTCTGCGTAACTTCGGCGGGCGATTCACCAACGTCAGTGAGCCCCGTTGCTCCTTTTGCTCTTTCTTGGTTCGCCTCGACCCCCTCTATATCCTTCACCCTCTCTCTTGCACAGATGAGCCCCGAGACGAGTAGACGAACGACGTCCGTGGCCAACCAAGTGATGCTGCCGCTCCAACCATCCACCATCGGTGCCAAAGGGCGTGCACGACACCGCGTGACCACGAACGGACTCCTCACGCCGCGTTGATCCACGTGGACCCTTCCCTAACCGCGACAATCACCAGAGACACTGCATCGTCAAATCTGAACGACATCATCATCGTCGTCTTCTCCATCTGCCATGGAACTCCAACAACAAAGTTCATGGTGAGTTGTGTCATCTATTCTCACATGCACGCACACAATTAAACGACTTAAATTCGCGAAGGGGTGTGCGACAACGCCCGTTAGATCTCAGTTTGACGATCCACATCATATCCACTTAGTCAAATCGATATCACCACTCACATGCTGCCAGGTGCCACGACCTTATCCAGAATAGAAATTTAAGTAAACCAAAACACACAGAATTAAATGGCAATTTTGCAAAAAAATAGAACTTCAAACCATCATAACTCTTTATTTGTAAATCCAAACCGAGTGAATATTTTTGCAAAATGATCCTTATGAAATGTAGTTTCACCTAGAGTAATAAAATTTAGAATTTTAATATTTTAAAATTCAAATTCAAATCAAATGAATTTAAATTTAAACATGACATACCTTGCAACTTACAAATCCAAAATAATTGATTCTTTTCGCAAATTAAACCTAGTCAAATATATTTTCAAATTATCTCAATTTAGTTCTAATAACAAATATTAAAAAATTGGATTCAAATATTGTTTAGCAATAGCTATAATCCAAACAATATTTAAACCTAAATCTAATTTAACCTTAAAATGAAAATGATTATTAGAATAGTTATTTTGCAACTAAGTCTAGAAACTTAAATTAAACTTTAGTAAATATTTTGCAAAGCCGATCCAGCTAGCCTTCGCCAGCTTTCGGCCAGAAAGGGCGGCGCTTTGGCCGTTGCCAGCCGATGCGCATCCACGCTATGCTACGCTAGCACTACTCCATTGCTGATTTGTAGCTTTGGACATGATTCGGCATTCACAATTTGCTTGGCTCCTTTCTTGCCTCCCCTTGCCAGCAAAGTGAGATGCATTCTAGGGTGTTGTTGCGCTTCACGTGGGTTATTTGCTCAATTTGACCACTGGTATGTGACTTTGCAAAATTAGATTAATTTGAGTTTGGTTCAAACATAGTTTGGTTATAACTTCAAAACCCTAGGTGTAATATGAATGGAACCTTTGCAATATAATTGAGGAATTTAAATTAAACTTAGCAATTGTTTGGAGTCATAATTTACTTTAGGAATTTAAACCGAGTTTGATTTACGTATGAATTGAAACTCAATAAGTGACTTTGGATTTAAACATGACTTTTAGGGATGTGCTTGATCGAACATAGTGAACCTTGGATTTAAACCTGACTTAAATCAAAACTTGAGTAAGGTTTAAATAATAACCTTAGTAAGTGAACTTGGATTTATATTTGGCATTATCTTAATTTTGAATTAAGATAAGTTAACATAGTCATCATGTTGGATTTATATTTGACTTTAGTTCAAAGTTGACTAAAACTTGAAATAAACCTTAGAATCATTTTGTACTATTATTCGACTTTAGTGATTAAAACTTAATCTGAAGTTAATTAAAATGTTAATAACACTTAGTTCAAATTGAGTTCAACCAAGATAAACCCTAATTCAAATTCAAATTGAATGGTAAGTCAAACCAAATTGATGAAACCAGAATGAAACCTAGACACCTTATGTGTATTCAAACTCATGAAAGTTCAACAACTTGAATTATCATCCAAACTTGGACATGAACTTGGCTATCCAAGATTCATAGACCATGACTCTAGTTGAAAATTCATTTTATAGAATCTAGCAATCACAAATTTGCATCAAATTCTCCTTGTGTGATGAACCCTATTATTTTGAAACTTGCATGTGAACCCTTATGTCACGTGTATTCAAATTAACAACAACTATGCTGTTTTGGAACTCTTATGAGTAAACACTAAAACATGATCTCACAACACAATGATACCGACAAGAGGCACAATACTTGTTGTATGATTGATCGCATTGAATTGCCTTTTATGATTAATTTTTTTACTTACATTAGATTGTATGAAGAACGAAGAGTAACTCGATTCATATTGTGAGATTGAAGCATCGTCAATACCAGGAAAGTTCCACATTGACCATCCTACCCAATATTTTCTTGCATTGTTGTTTTTCCATGATAGGTGTTTGAGTTTAGGATGCAAAATTTTGTACGACCCAGTAGTTGAAAATTTAGGTCCAAACTTACCCTGACCTTATAACCATCGAGTAGTTGCTTAGCTGCTATGTGGATTGACAAACATTAATTATCTTCATAAAGACTACAACATTATGGTTGACTACTTAACTACAAATTAATTAATGAATCATCTTGGCGGTGCTTCCATATTGCTTGGTGGTCGATAGTTGTGCGGACGACCACCCAAGCTTAAAGGGATCGAACGAGTTCAAAGTTGAGTAGGTTCCATGTGTAACCGTGAGACAACATGGGCTCTTTATCGACCGAGAAACTTATCGGTTAAGGACAACTTTTGAGCAACTCATCAGAGAATTGTCAGCTTGATCTCATCACCTCTTCTAATTAAAATGAATTGGTTGAACCAAGGAGGGTATGCAACCGATCTTAGAGAACCGGGGATGGACCAGCGTCTCTAAAGATTGGCTTAGGGAAACCGCAAGAAGCATGAACCCACATACTCAAATACATTTGAATGATCGCGTGATACGATTTGTCAAGGAGTAGTGTGTGATATGATATGTCGAGCTGTTAGAATAGACCACTACTAAAAGTAAATAGGGCACAAACTATTTTTTACAAAGAGCCTTAAGCCCCACCAGCCAAAGTGTATGTAGGTGAACAGGACAACAACAATAAGAACAACAACAACAAAGCCTTTAGTCCCAAACAAGTTGGGGTAGGCTAGAGGTGAAACCCATAAGATCTCGCAACCAACTCATGGGTCTGGCACATGCATAGCAAGCTTCCACGCACCCCTGTCCATGGCTAGTTCTTTCGTGATGCTCCAGTCCTTCGGATCTCTCTTTATGGACTCTTCCCATGTCAAGTTCGGTCTAGCCCGACCTCTTTTGACATTATCAGCATGCTTAAGCCATCCGCTGTGCACTGGGGCTTCTGGAGGCCTGCACTGAATATGCCCAAACCATCTCAAACAATGTTGCACAAGCTTCTCTTCAATTGGCGCTACCCCAACTCTATCTCGTATATCATCAGTCCGGATGCAGTCCTTCCTTGTGTGGCCACACATCCATCTCAACATGCGCATCTCCACCACACCTAACTATTGCACATGTCGCCTTTTAGTCGGCCAACACTCAGCGCCATACAACATTGCGGGTCGAACTGCCGTCCTATAGAACTTGCCTTTTAGCTTTTGTGGCACCCTCTTGTCACAAACAATGCCAAAAGCTTGGCGCCACTTCATCCGTCTGGCTTTAATTTGATGGTTCACATCTTCATCGATATCCCCATCCTTCTACAACATTGACCCCAAATATCGAAAGGTGTCCTTTTGAGGCACCACTTGCCCATAAAGGCTAACATCCTCCTCCTCCTCGTTCCTAGTAGTACTAAAAGTGCACCTCATGTACTCGAATTTAGCCCTACTAAGTCTAAAACCTTTTGATTCCAAGATTTGCCTCCATAACTCCAACTTCCTGTTGACCCCCGTCCAGCTCTCATCGACTAGCACCACATCGTCCGCAAAGAGCATACACCATGGGATATCTCCTTGTATATCCCTTGTGACCTCATCCATCACCAAGGCAAAAAGATAAGGGCTCAAAGCTGGCCCTTGATGCAATCCTATCTTAATTGGGAAGTCGTCAGTGTCGCCATCACTTGTTCGAACACTTGTCACAACATTATCATACATGTCCTTGATGAGGGTAATGTACTTTGTTGGGACTTTGTGTTTATCCAACGCCCACCACATAACATTCCGCGGAATCTTATCATAGGCCTTCTCCAAGTCAATGAACACCATATGCAAGTCCTTCTTTGCTCCCTATATCTCTCCATAAGTTGTCGTACCAAGAAAATGGCTTCCATAGTCGATCTTCCAGGCATGAAACCAAACTGATTTTTGGTCATGCTTGTCATTCTTCTTACAAGGTGCTCAATGACTCTCTCCCATAGCTTCATTGTATGGCTCATCAGCTTAATTCCACGGTAATTAGTACAACTCTGAACATTCCCCTTGTTCTTGAAGATTGGTACTAATATAATCCGTCTCCATTCTTCTGGCATCTTGTTTGCCCGAAAAATGAGGTTGAAAAGTTTGGTTAGCCATACTATCGCTATGTCCCCGAGGCCTCTCCACACCTCAATGGGGATACAATCGGGGCCCATCGCCTTGCCTCCTTTCATCCTCTTTAAAGCCTCCTTGACCTCCGACTCCTGGATTCGCCTCACAAAACGCCTGCTAGTATCATCAAAGGAGTCATCCAGATCAATGGTAGAGCTCTCACTCTCCTCATTGAACAACTTGTCAAACTACTCCCCCCATCTATGCTTAATCTCCTCGTTCTTCACCAGGAGTAGATCTGCCCCGTCCTTGATGCACTTGATTTGGTCAACATCCCTCGTCTTCCTCTCTCGGCTCTTGGCCATCTTATAGATGTCCCTTTCGCCTTCCTTCGTGTCTAACCTTTGGTAGAGGTCCTCATACGCCCGACCCCTTGCTTCACTCATAGCTCGCTTTGTGGCCTTCTTTGCCATCTGGTACTTCTCTATGTTGTCTGCACTCCTATCCAGATATAGGCGTCTGAAACAATCTTTCTTCTCCTTGATTGCCTTCTGGACAACATCATTCCACCACCAGGTATCTTTAGCTTCTCTTCTACTTCCCTTGGACACTCCAAACTCCTCTGAGGCCACCTTACGAATACAAGTCGCCATCTTCATCCACATGTTGTCTGCATCACCTCCTTCCTCCCAAGGGCCCTCCTTAATGACCCTCTCCTTGAACACATGAGCTACCTCCCCCTTGAGCTTCCACCACTTCGTTCTAGCAACTTTGGCACGCTTGTCCCGCTGGACACGAATCCGAAAGCGGAGGTCAGCAACCACAAGCTTATGTTGGGGGACAACACTCTCTCTCTCCAGGTATCACCTTACAATCTAGGCATGCATTCATGTGTTCTCTTCTCAAGAGGATGAAATCAATCTGGCTAGAGTGTTGCCCACTACTGTAAGTCACTAGATGTGATTCTCTCTTCTTAAAGAGGGTGTTAGCTATGATCATGTCGTAGGCTAACGCAAAGCTTAAGACATCTTCTCCTTCTTGATTCCTGATGCCATAGCCAAATCCCCCATGCACCCCTTCAAAACATGTGTTAGATGTGCCCACGTGGCCATTGAGGTCTCCTCCTATGAAGAGCCTCTCGCCAATCGGTACACTCCTAACCAAGTCCTCCAGGCCTTCCCAGAACTCCCTCTTGGTGTTCTCATTATGGCCTACTTGTGGGGCATATGCGCTGATAACGTTGAGGACTAAGTCCCCAACTACTAGCTTGACCAGGATAATCCGGTCCCCACGTCTCTTGACGTTTACCACTCCATCCTTGAGGCTCTTGCTGATCAAGATGCATACTCCATTTCTGTTTGCAACCATCCTCGTGTACCACAGCTTGAAGCCGGTACCCTCCACCTCCTTCGCCTTCTGTCCCCTCCATTTGGTATCTTGGACGCAAAGGATACCAACGCCTCTCCTCACCGCTGTATCAACTACCTCCCGGAGCTTACCTGTTAGAGACCCTACGTTCCAGCTACCTAATCGAATCCTCCTAGGCTCGGCTAGCTTCCTTACCATGAATTATGGACTTGCCAATACATTCAATGTATTGACCCTTGTGGCTGCAACATATCATATTGCAGGTTTAACGTATCGAAGGAAAGACACAAAGTAGGGTTAAGACACTATACTCAACTCTTGCATGTTGGTGGATGGACGACAAAAGACTAGAATATTATGGATTTGTTTGGTTGGAGACTAATTTTGCCAAGCCAAAGTGTGGCAAGCCATAAAGTGTGGCTGAAAAATTGAACGCCAAACTTTGGCAAAAGTTGGGGAAAAAATTGGCTCTATGGCAAATGGGCCACAGGGGCAATAAAGTATGGCAAACCAAACTGTGGCAAAAACCAAACACATGTCAGCTAAACTGTGGTTGCCAAATTTTCGCTTGGCAAAGTGTGGTTGGGAACCAAACATCCCCTATATTCGCTGCATGATTGCAATGTGAGCTAATCCATGAGCTATGCAGGTGTGTATTGTAAAGCACTGGATCTACGATGTAATACTATGACATGTGATGTAATGTTTGGTATTTCATGTCGATTGTGCGTGTCAGCTATTGATCCAGGGACTGACACAGTAAGCATAGAGATTCAGTGGCCCTCTCGGGACCGGGTCGTGACAGCTTATCCCCTTGTTGCCGTCGGGCGTGGAGATGAGGAAGGGGAGGGGGAGAAAGGATGAAGACGGGTGCAACAAGGTCACACCAATGAGCTGCGGCTACTTCATATGCCCATCGGGGAGGCTCGGTGTGGCGGCGGAGAAGACCATCAGCGTGCAGCTCGTCTCTCCCCTCTCTGTGAGGATGACAGAGAAACGAAAACGATAGTGCCATAGGGGGAGTGGATAAGGCGACGGTTGACTTGTTGTCAACGCACATTAGCACGGACGCGTCCCTACCATGAATGAACTGGTAACGTGACCTAGTATCCAGCTTCAAGATCCGCGCAAATGATTTGACGACAACCAACACATTCGCCCTGCAAACCTAAAAGTCAGACGTTAGATTTTAACATTTTCGATAATTAATGGATCATCCGGGCCTACGTGATCCTTCATATGTTAATAAAAGAAAGACCGATCCTTCCCATATTCATAAAAGAAAGACCGTGTATATTCAAATCTTCATTAGTATGATATCTGCACCAAAGACTTGTGATAGCTGTTAATGTCCCTAATTTTGTTGAACCCGTCTTTTTCTCCCTTCCCAATATTTTACGTGCTCTACTCATGAGACAGGAAAAATATCTGAACTGCCAAAAAAATATCTGCCATCATGCTTGGCAGGTAAATTGGTGACTTGTCCAAATCCCCAGCCCTCATAATAATTCAGAATTTTTTTACTCGTGATAACTAAATGAGAGAGAGAAAAGAATCAGCCAGAATGAGCACCAGGCCAAAACAAAGAAAAGAAAGAGCAATTCTCTTCTTTGGTTGCTTGTTGGGCACCCCCAACCAAGCGACTCTTCTTCTCTTCTCCCTTCTTATCTCCTTCTCCTTGGAGGAGAAACAAACAGGGACGCGCTGTTTTCTCTCCCTCTCTCGGTCTCTCATCGCAGGTGAGCAGCTCATCCCAGTGGCTTCCCTGTCTCGATTTCCTCTCTCCTGGTTTCGGTAATCGCTTCTTCTCGGCCGAGGGCTTGATTCTCCAACGCCAAGATTTCACCTTTGGAGTGATTCTTGGTCATGGAACCCATGGGATGTTCTCTTCCTGGGGAAATCAAGTCCTTCGTTTTTAGTTCTTATTATTCTGGTTAAGGTTGCCCTGGGCGATCTCGCTGCAGCATTAGTTGATTGATGCGGCAGAAAATTCAAGTGCCAGCGATCCTTATCTTTAAACGGACGGGCGAACCGACGGAAATGTTCTTTTCTTCCGATTGACAGTATATATACTCCAATAACAACAAAGCCTTTCAATCCGAAATAAGTTGGTGTAGGCTAGAGTTGAAACCTGTAGTCTAGAGTTGGTGTAGGCTAGAGTTTTGTGGCTGCAATAGCTAATTTCCACGCACCCTGTTCATGGCTAAATCTTTGGTGATATTCCGGTCCTTAAGATTTCTCATTACAGACTTCTCCCATGTCAAGTTTGGTCTACTCTGATCTCTCTTGATATTATCAGCATACCTTAACCACCCGCCATGCACTGACCTTCTGGAGGACTGCATTGTACATGTCCAAACCATTTTGGACGATGTTAAACAAGATTGGCAGTGCTCTAACATAGCAAACTTTCATGAGGCAGCACTTGTAACTGTTTATTTTGCCAAGGATGCCTTGGAAGAGCAACTCTAGCAGTGTTGCCATATTGGCAGCCTCCATATCACATATGGAGCGATATGGAGGCTGCCGAGCCAAGTGCAAACATAGAATCAGCATAATAGCTTCCTTCGTATCTTGGAACCCATTCGTTAGTGGGGCATTTTTTTTCCCAATCTCCGATACATACATATTCAGTTAAACTTGGACGAACAGTAGCACGACGGCGAGGGCTAGGAACATTCCTGTTCTTCATGGTGGTGCCATGTGATGAGTTTATGTTATTGTGTCGTGTTGTTTTTGTTGGCTTGATTCTTTCTAGAGTCGGTGCCCTTCCTTGACGTTTTGGCAAAGATCTTGCAATCCAAAAACCTGCGCTTTTTAGATTGACAACCTGCACTTCTAGGGGATCAGCCTGGTCCAAATTCATTCATCGCTACGGCTTCCTATCATTTCTTATGGTTGACTCAAGTGGCTTCCGAAAATATTTATTGGCAATCAAGCTTGTGTGGGCAAACGAGTGGCAGTGTCACTGCTCCGGTCCAATTGCAGTATATTTAATAAAGCCTTGGCAATATTTCATCTTGCAAAGACTGATACCATGGAGAAGATGTCTCTTAAGAGATTTCATTATAAATCTTAGTTGTAGGTGTCACTGTGTAGTTTCTTGGACTTTGGATCCAAAGGATTGTACCTGTGATGGTTGTCGAGTATGAATGAAGTTACATGTGTTTCTCAAAAAAATAAAAATAAAAAAGAAACGGAGCGCAAGACGAAGAGGTTAAAGCTAAATAAACATTGACTTGTATCGTTGTTGTACTAAAGTATTTCTATTGTGTTTATCTCTGAGCATTCAGCTTACTTCTCTTTGAGGATCAAGTATCTAGAATGGTTTCTAACAACATCTGTGCTAACATCTTGCGCAGGTTTGGGTCAACTTACTTTTGATCATGGCAGGGACCTTAGTCCTGCCGGTTGCTCTTGAGACAACTTTTGCAGGCCGTACAGGTGGTCGGCACTGCAAGTCTCATGGAACCAGGAGGACTCCCTCAATGTTGGCAATGTCACTGAACCGTCCTGTAAGAATGGCAGCATTTGTCGGTCTGAGATCGGTACATAGCTTCTCAGCCATGCGCTCGTCCAACTTCAGGTCAACAGTTGCATCTTACAGATTTTCTAGACGCGGAAGGCGTGCGTCTTTTGTAACCAGAGCGATGTTTGAGAGGTTTACCGAGAAAGCTATAAAGGTCATAATGCTTGCGCAAGAGGAAGCGAGGCGCCTGGGCCACAACTTTGTCGGAACCGAGCAAGTTCTATTGGGTCTGGTTGGAGAAGGCACTGGTATTGCGGCAAAGGTGCTTAAGTCCATGGGTATAAATCTGAAGGATGCCCGCGTGGAAGTGGAGAAGATCATTGGGAGGGGCAATGGTTTTGTTGCTGTCGAAATACCATTCACACCACGTGCAAAACGTGTTTTAGAGCTTTCATTGGAGGAAGCTCGCCAGCTAGGTATGTCAGTCAAGAGGTCTTTCTATAGTTTGGTCCATTTACTTGATTTTTTTATTTCTATGGTTCCTAGGTTACTGCCAGACAAACTGAAACCTAATAAAAGGATAGTTACATCTCTGTTACTGGAACAATTGATGTCTTTTACTTAGCTAGCTATCAGTTACAACTTAGAAGTTTTCAGCAACCAAAACATGAATTCGTTCCATCACTAAGTGTTCCAAGTTGAACTAGCGGCAACTGATATCACTAGGGTTGAATTTGTGACTGATAATGCATATTTAATTATGTTGACCATCACTCCTTCCATTATGCTTCTATCTAGGATGATTGAAGTGGAGGTAAAGCATATTCTCTTCACACTTCTAATTGCAACTGCGCCTTTTCATGTTTCTCACCAACTATAAGCTTAAATTTTGTCCGTTGGCCCACACAATTGGGTAGCTACCTAATTACTTTCAGTTACAACTTAAAAGTATTTTTATTTCGAGAAAATCCGGAAGCTTTTTGTCTTGATAGATACAAGAGGTTATTTACAAGCCTATGACAGGCCTATGACAAGCACAACAACTCGACAAGCACCACATCCCTATGAGCTATGTTCTGCCCGTAGTGACGCTTGGAGCCTCTCCTGCTGTAGCCTGTAACTATGCTTCTGCACGGATGGTATTGGGCAGCAAGGTGATGCAGGGCCTCTCCCCGTTGAGGACGGCAATATTTTGCTGCTTCCAAAATTCATCAACTATGAGCATTAGGTATGGCGTAGTGCAGTCAACGACCAGTTACTAAGTCACCACCAGCCAACGAAGTTGTCTCCAGCTATCTGTAAACATACAAGTCTTGGACAATCAACAGGGATTTGCCATTGGCTAAGTGATCCAAGCTGATCCAGCTGGAACAGACACCACAATTATTGTGACTGATAATTTAATTTTTGCTATGTCAGCCATTCTATGAATTCACACTCTTCTCATTCCCGTTATGCTGTTTTCTGATGGGATTGTAGTTGAACTCACCAACATATGCTTTATTGCATCGTATTCTGTCGACACTTGCACTTGCTAAAGTGCTATTTCATCGTTCTTCTACATGAACCAAAAGTCTAAATTTTGAATTTATAACGGGATACATGGATGTCTTTTATATGATGCACTTCATTATTTTGGTTTGCCCAATGTATAGTTTTTCAATAATGGACATCCTTGTATTCCTTATGTGAATTCTTCCCTCTGTTTTCATGATGTGATGCATCTGTTTTCTGGAGCTGATACCCTCATCTTTCCAGGACACAACTATATTGGGTCCGAGCACTTGCTTCTTGGATTGCTTCGTGAGGGGGAAGGGGTGGCAGCTCGCGTACTTGAGTCTCTTGGTGCTGACCCCAGCAATATTCGTACCCAGGTAAGCTATATCTGAGATTGCTCTCGCCTCTTTGAAAAGCAAGCCTTTTTTCCCTTCTTTTATCTTGTTTTCACAAATGTTATGCATCTATAGGTTGTCCGGATGATTGGTGAGACAACAGAAGCTGTTGGTGCTGGAGTTGGGGGAGGGAGCAGTGGTAACAAGATGCCGACACTTGAGGAGTATGGGACTAATTTAACAAAATTAGCCGAGGAGGTAATATTTTCCTTTTACTACGACACAATAGGTGCTAGTTCAGGCCTCTAATTGGTAAGTCCGATAATATCTGTAGGGAAAGCTAGATCCTGTTGTTGGGAGGGAACCACAGATTGAACGTGTCGTACAAATTTTGGGCAGAAGAACCAAGAACAATCCCTGCTTAATTGGAGAACCTGGTGTTGGTAAGACAGCTATTGCAGAAGGGCTTGCACAACGCATTTCTAGTGGTGATGTGCCTGAGACGATAGAGGGGAAGAAGGTATACCTTGGTGCTTTAGTGCACTTGTATACCTTGTTGCAATTCTTATATGTTTATCCTAGAATTTTCTCTGTTAATTGATTCTGTTAGATTAGGTGCAAGGCTCTCATTGTATTTCTACTACTTTTGATTACTGCCTTGTGTTTGGTTTATCCATGCTGTTCTGCTTGAGCTTGTGCGTGTAACAGACTAACAGTGTATGTCACGTGATTATGACCACTCATATTTTTCTTTTAATGATGCCACTCTTATGGAGATGAAACCCAAAAGATTTTCATTGGGGCGTAACCCTCTCGGCGACGCGCCACATCGGAACCCGGGTGTGGTGGAAAATGGGCAAGGGTCGGGCCGTCATCCCCCCAGGTGGCGCGCCGTATCGTGATCTAGATACGGTGGCAAGTGAGCGAGGATCGGGTCGTCGCATCCTTAGTGGCGCGCTACATCGGCGCCCGGGTGTAGTGGAAAATGAGCTAGGGTCTTCGCATTTGACTCGACGAGTGTGAAGGGTAAGCTAGCCGAGCCTAGGAGGATTCGCTTAGGTAGCTGGAACATAGGGTCTTTGACAGGTAAGCTTCGGGTAGTAGTTGATGCAGCGGTGAGGAGAGGTGTTGATATCCTTTGCATCCAAGAGACCAAATGGAGGGGACAGAAGGCGAAGGAGGTGGAGGGTACCGGCTTCAAGTTGTGGTACACGGGGACGGTTGCAAACAGAAATGGAGTAGGCATCTTGATTAGCAAGAGCCTCAAGTATGGAGTGGTAGACGTCAAGAGACGTGGGGACATGATTATCCTGGTCAAGCTGGTAGTTGGGGACTTAGTTCTCAACGTTATCAACGTGTATGCCCCGCAAGTAGGCCACAATGAGAACACCAAGAGGGAGTTCTAGGAATGCCTGGAAGACATGGTTAGGAGTGTACCGATTGGCGAGAGGATCTTCATAGGAGGAGACCTTAATGGCCACGTGGGCGCATCTAACACAGGTTTTGAAGGAGTGCATGGGGGATTTGGCTATGGCATCAGGAATCAAGAAGGAGAAGATGTCTTAAGCTTTGCGCTAGCCTATGACATGATCGTAGCTAACACCCTCTTTAAGAAAAGAGAATCACATCTAGTGACTTACAGTAGTGGGCAACACTCTAGTTAGATTGATTTCATCCTCTCGAGAAGAGAAGATAGGCGTGCATGCCTAGATTGTAAGGTGATACCTGGAAAGAGTGTTGTCCCTCAACATAAGCTTGTGGTTGCTGACTTCCGCTTTCGGATTCGTGTCCAGCGGGATAAGCGTGCCAAAGTCGCTAGAACGAAGTGGTCGAAGCTCAAGGGGGAGGTAGCTCAGGTGTTCAAGGAGAGGGTCATTAAGGAGGGCCCTTGGAAGTAAGGAGGTGATGCGGAAACCATGTGGATGAAGATGGCGACTTGCATTCGTAAGGTGGCCTCAGAGGAGTTTGGAGTGTCTAGGGGAAGTAGAAGAGAAGCTAAAGATACCTGGTGGTGGAACGATGATGCCCAGAAGGCAATTAAGGAGAAAAAAGATTGTTTCAGATGCCTATATTTGGACAGGAGTGCAGACAACATAGAGAAGTACAAGATGGCTAAGAAGGCCGCAAGGCGAGCTGTGAGTGAAGCAAGGGGTTGGGCGTATGAGGACCTCTACCAACGTTTAGACACGAAGGAAGGCAAAAGGGACATATATAAGATGGCCAAAATCCGAGAGAGGAAGACGAGGGATGTTGACCGAATCAAGTGTATCAAGGGCGGAGCAGATCAACTCCTGGTGAAGAACGAGGAGATTAAGCATAGATGGCGGGAGTACTTTTACAAGCTGTTCAATGGGGAGAGTGAGAGCTCTACCATTGATCTGGACGACTCCTTTGATGATACTAGCAGACGTTTTGTGCGGTGAATCCAGGAGTCGGAGGTCAAGGAGGCTTTAAAGAGGATGAAAGGAGGCAAGGCGATGGGCCCTGATTGTATCCTCATTGATGTGTGGAGAGGCCTCGGGGACATAGCGATAGTATGGCTAACCAATCTTTTCAACCTCATTTTTCGGGCAAACAAGATGCCAGATGAATGGAGACGGAGTATATTGGTACCAATCTTCAAGAACAAGGGGGATGTTCAGAGTTGTACTAATTACTGTTGAATTAAACTGATGAGCCATACAATGAAGCTTATGGGAGAGAGTCATTGAGTACCGCTTAAGAAGAATGACAAGCGTGACCAAAAATCAGTTTGGTTTCATGCCTGGGAGGTCGACCATGGAAGTCATTTTCTTGGTACGACAACTTACGAAGAGATATAGGGAGCAAAAGGACCTACATATGGTGTTCATTGACTTGGAGAAGGCCTATGATAAGATACCGCGGAATGTTATGTGGTGGGCTTGGAGAAACACAAAGTCTCAGCAAAGTACATTACTCTAATCAAGGACATGTACGATAACGTTGTGACAAGTGTTCGAACAAGTGATGGCGACACTGATGACTTCCCGATTAAGATAGGACTACATCAGGGGTCGGCTTTGAGCCTTTATCTTTTTGCCTTGGTGATGGATGAGGTCACAAGGGATATACAAGGAGATATCCCATGGTGTATGCTCTTTGCAGACGATGTGGTGCTAGTTGATGATAGTCGGACGGGGGTCAACAGGAAGTTGGAGTTATGGAGGCAAACCTTGGAATCGAAAGGTTTTAGACTTAGTAGGACTAAAACCGAGTACACGAGGTGTGCTTTCAATACTACTAGGATACTACTAGGCACGAGGAGGAGGAGGATGTTAGCCTTGATGGGCGGGTGGTGCCTCAGAAGGACACCTTTCGATATTTGGGGTCAATGTTGCAGAAAGATGGGGATATCGATGAAGATGTGAACCATCGAATTAAAGCCGGATGGATGAAGTGGCGCCAAGCTTCTGGCATTCTCTATGGCAAGCGGGTGCCACAAAAGCTAAAAGGCAAGTTCTATAGGACGGCGGTTCGACCCGCAATGTTGTATGGCGTTGAGTGTTGGCCGACTAAAAGGTGACATGTGCAACAGTTAGGTGTGGCGGAGATGCGCATGTTGAGATGGATGTGTGACCACACAGGGAAGGACCGAATCCGGAATGATGACATACGAGATAGAGTTGGGGTAGTGCCAATTGAAGAGAAGCTTGTCCAACATCGTCTGAGATGGTTGGGCATATTCAGCGCAGGCCTCCAGAAGCCCCAGTGCATAGCGGACGGCTAAAGCATGCTGATAATGTCAAAAGAGGCCAGGGTAGACCGAACTTGACATGGGAAGATTCCGTAAAGAGAGATCTGAAGGATTGGAGCATCACCAAAGAACTAGCCATGGACAGGGGTGCGTGGAAGCTTGCTATCCATGTGCCAGAACCATGAGTTGGTCGCGAGATCTTATGGGTTTCACCTCTAGCCTACCCCAACTTGTTTGGGATTAAAGGCTTTGTTGTTGTTGTTGTTGGAATAACATAATTTTCAAGCAAGTGTATCTCCAATTTCTTTAATAATCTATGCTGATGCACAGAGTTACAAGAAAAATTACAGAACTTGTGTGCACTTCTTTTGGACAAATAGTAAGGGTAACATATGCAGTGAACTCCACTGGCTGGTTCATAGAGCTAAGAGGAAAGAATAGAAAGACTTACCAGCATGGATTAACTCCTTCATTTAAGCACATGTGTTAGTTGTATTCTCTTCTTTTGGGCATAATGCTTTGTCATAGCTGGATAGTAGATGATCTTTTTTAAGTTATGTACATCATACAAACTACAAAATAATAATTAAATCACAGTAGGGAAACCTACTGTTTTCCTCAAAAAAAAACCCTGTATGCAATCAGCTTTATAACTGGTTAATGAATCAAAAGGAAAATTACAAATAGTTATGTGTTAAAAAATTACTTACATGCGATTATCTGTCATGGGTGCAGATTAGGGGCCATAGTCCTAACTGCCAAGGTCCATACCCCGCAATCTGCATCAGTCAGATGTGGACCTTTTGGGACTACGGTCCCTAATCTGCATCAATGACATTATCGGTACTATACTTCATACTTGTCACTTTTTTTTTGTGTGCGTGTGTGTTCCAGCATTGTTTTGAAAAGATGGTAAGGAGATGATCATCTTCGAAACCATTTACTGCAGGTCATTACCCTCGATATGGGCCTTCTTGTTGCTGGTACGAAATACCGTGGAGAGTTTGAAGAACGGTTGAAGAAACTGATGGAAGAAATCAAACAGAGCGATGAGATCATTCTCTTCATCGATGAAGTTCACACCCTGATAGGAGCAGGAGCCGCCGAAGGTGCTATTGATGCTGCTAATATTTTAAAGCCAGCATTAGCAAGAGGAGAACTTCAGGTATGTTGATGAGGTTACTTGGTACCATATTGGGACACAGGGCTAACAATCTGCTTTCTTATGCTAAACATTTCTAGTGCCTGGTATTATTCCATCAAGCTGAATCTTTAGTTTCTTTTGCTTTTACTGAATCTCTTTTACAACCAACCTTCTCAGTGTATCGGAGCCACCACACTTGATGAATACAGGAAGCATGTTGAGAAAGACCCAGCATTAGAAAGACGTTTCCAGCCAGTAAAGGTACCAGAGCCAACAGTTGATGAAACCATAGAAATTCTCAGAGGGCTTCGGGAGCGATATGAGATCCATCATAAACTTCGTTACACTGATGATTCTTTGATTGCGGCTGCTAAGCTATCTTATCAATATATCAGGTATGTGAACTATGAGATAGAGTCTAGCACCTTAGCTGGTCATGTTAATATCCCAATGAAACTTACCAAGTAGTATACGGTACAAATTGAACCTGTGCTTCAACCAAAATGTGTCTGAGATTCCAAATTGAAAGGTCAAAATTTTGTTGACAGTTAATAGCTTAACATCACCATCAGAGTCCACGGCATCAATACTTAGAGAACCAAATGAGGAGCATTTTTGCTCTGTAATGTAATGTATGATATTCCCAGACTTCAAAAGCATCACAGAGAAAGATTATGCTATGTTTCTTGTCCGAATCTCATATATAACTTGGCTGCTATCCTGTATCCGTTTAAGACCTGGCGAATTGTTTTGTTTGCAGTGATCGTTTCCTCCCAGATAAAGCAATTGATTTGATTGATGAAGCAGGTTCACGTGTTAGGCTTCGACATGCCCAGGTAGAGAATCTGTTTAAATGTTGCCTTTTTTCTATTTTCTGCACGCCCTGCACAAAATCTAAACAGGATCACTTATGCAGGTTCCTGAGGAAGCCAGAGAGCTTGACAAGGAGCTTAAGCAAATAACGAAAGATAAAAATGAAGCTGTCCGTGGCCAGGATTTTGAAAAGGTATCAGCGTATGGTGGATTGCTATATTTTAAATTCTCTTAATGCTGATAGAGCAACTCAACTGTGTAAAAACTTCATATGGGATGTTTATCCACCATATTTAACTTGTTTAGAGTGTTCATTGATATAATTGGAAGATGACATGTAATTTCATATGATCTAGGCATTCTTGTCCATGAGGTCGGTCTCGGTTGATGGTAGAAAAAAACTGTTTGTCATACTTATGATATTGAAAAATGTTACCACCGCCACTTACATCCTTAGGGTTTAGGTAGGGGCTGTGGACGGCGTTTGCGTCCCCCGTGTCCCTCTCGGAGGCGACACAGGGAACCCTAGCCGCCCCCGCCGTCGGCCCTCCTCCACCCTCTCCCCCCCCTCGCCGCTGTCGAGGGCCATTGTCGGGCAAAGTCCGGGCAATGCCGGCGGCGGCAGGGCCTCTCCCCTGGCGCGGCTCTCCCTCCTTTATCGCGGCGGCGTAGTTGTTCCTAGTGATGGCTTGGTGGCACGGCGCTTCGAAGCTCCGGCGGCGGCTCGTTCTGTGACGGGATGGAGGGCTTGTCCCCATCCGGTGGTGCTGCCTCGGTAGCTGCTGCGTCCTGGGGCTCTTGACCCCCAATTCGATCTGGGGTGCTCGGGCCGGGTCGTGGCAGCCTGTCAGGCGTGGTGGTGTCGAGTCTCGCGGCCTCTGGGCACCGTGGAGGTGTTGGCGGCGGCGTGTGCTCGGTCTGGTGGTGCTAGTGGTGGCGGTGGCCTGTGCACGAGAGATGGATTCTTCGAACAAATCGGGGTGAAAACTTGCTTTCGGCTATTGCCAAGGCCGGCGGTGGCGACGCTGTTTGCGTCGTTCCCTTCTCGAAGGCATCGCTGTGGAGAAGTTCAAGACCACTCTCTGGTACCTCCGAGGGAAACCCTAGATCAGCAGATCGGATGATGGCGGCGCTTTGGTGGCGTTTCCCCCTTGGGGTAGTTATTCATGGAGGTACACAATGGCTCGATGGACCAGAGGACGGTTTCTTTGGTGGAGTGGTGCTTCATCTTACACATTGATGGCGGCGGATCTTGGCGGCGTGGTGTTGTGGAGACTCGGAGTCAGACGCGCGGAGATGGACTCACGTAGGAGGAGGATGCTGTCTGGCGTCATGGTGGCGTCGATGGCAGAGAGGCCTGACAAGGTCGGTGCATTAGTTTCTACTCTGAAGATGGATTGATGGAAGATTGCGGCGACGACACAGAGAGTGTGTCGGACCAACTAGTGCCCCAAACCTAGTATGTGGCTTGGTTGGGGTCTGTGGCTTTAGATGTTAGGCATTTGTCTAATGTCTGTTTGGTATTAGGCTCGGACTATCGGCACCCCTTCATTAGGTGGATATGAGTAGCGATGGTTGTTGCTAAGATGGTGGTTTCCGACTACCTAATGTACTTTGTAAGGTCTTTGTGAATAACTAATAAAATTGGGGGTAATCCTTCTTTTCAAAAAAAAAATCACTGCAAGTAAATTATCACTAGTGACATTAAAGAGTATAACCGCACTAGTGTCTGTTTATGTCTGTTTATTCATGTGTGTTGATGATCTCAACTTTCTGGATGTCAACCGCCGTATATCTGCATTTTCTTTGATATAGATGCTAACTAATGTTTGGTGTGCGTGCCATTAGGCTGGAGAGTTGCGAGATCGTGAAATGGAATTGAAGGCCCAGATAACGGCCCTGATTGACAAGAGCAAGGAGATGACCAAAGCAGAGACTGAGTCGGGAGAGACCGGGCCGATGGTGAATGAATCAGATATCCAGCACATTGTGTCATCATGGACTGGTATCCCAGTGGAGAAAGTCTCGACTGACGAATCTGATAAACTTCTTAAGATGGAAGAGACATTGCATAAGCGTGTCATCGGCCAAGATGAGGCTGTGAAAGCAATAAGTCGGTCTGTTCGCCGTGCTCGTGTGGGCCTCAAGAGCCCCAACCGACCAATTGCGAGCTTCATTTTTGCAGGTCCCACTGGTGTTGGGAAATCAGAGCTTGCAAAGACTTTGGCATCATATTACTTCGGCTCTGAAGAAGCCATGATCCGGCTGGATATGAGTGAGTTCATGGAGAGGCACACTGTGTCCAAGTTGATCGGTTCACCACCAGGCTATGTGGGATACACTGAAGGTGGGCAGCTGACGGAGGCTGTTCGACGGCGGCCATACAGCGTTGTGCTTTTTGATGAGATTGAGAAGGCGCATCCGGATGTGTTCAACATGATGCTCCAGATCCTGGAAGACGGAAGGTTAACTGACAGCAAGGGGAGAACAGTGGACTTCAAGAACACGCTTCTGATAATGACATCAAATGTTGGAAGCAGCGTGATTGAGAAGGGAGGGAGGAAGATTGGGTTCGACCTCGACTCCGATGAGAAGGACAGCAGCTATGGCAGGATCAAGAGCTTGGTGATCGAGGAGATGAAGCAGTACTTCCGACCGGAGTTTCTCAACCGTCTCGACGAGATGATCGTCTTCAGACAGCTGACCAAGCTGGAAGTCAAAGAGATTGCGGACATAATGCTGCAGGAGGTTTTCACCAGGCTGAAGGCCAAGGACATCAACCTGCAGGTGACGGAGAAGTTCAAGGAGCGGGTCGTGGACGAAGGGTACAACCCTAGCTACGGAGCGCGGCCACTGAGGAGGGCGATCATGAGGCTTCTGGAGGACAGCCTCGCGGAGAAGATTTTGGGCGGGGAGGTCAAGGAGGGCGACTCTGTGATTGTTGATGTGGACTCGGAGGGGAAAGTCATTGTGCTGAATGGCGAGAGCGGACTGCCGGAGCTCCCAACCCCGGCGGTTGCTGTTTAAGTAGTTGGTATAGATAGATTGTTAAGCAGACAACACAACGTTTCATTTCATTCCAGCACATATCTCTTTGTAGGTACAGCAGTCAGGTGTATATAATTTTAACTGTATAAAATATACAGTAATACACATATAATTAAAAGGGAAAGAAAAACATTGCTGGCTTTGGCTTTTGATCCAAAGTGCGGGTTAATTTCGAGGAAGATTTACAACCCGTACTCTTCGCGATTTACTTTGATAGCAAAGTATTTTCAAAGTATCTGAAGAATACCATAATTTTATTTACTTATCAAAAAAATCTTTCGTCCGGCTTTATATATAAAGCAAATCACCAAAGCTATAAGGATCCTAACAAGTTTAACACCACACATCCACGCGAAGTAGCATACGAAAAATGTAGCGACCAAACCTTAAAGGATTTGAGTCTCTATGCTTACCGTGCTAGTTCCTTGGTTGATTCGCTAGCAGACACAGTATAGATGAATACCAAAATAATAAATGCATTATTGCAGACACAATATAGATGAATACCAGAATAAGTGCATTATTTATTACAACTATAGATGAATGCCAGAATAACAAGTGCGTTATTTATTACAACGTATGATCCATAATTCATAAAGTATAACAATCTGCATAGCACTTAGCTAGCTTTATTCAATCAAACAACAGAAAAGTAGCAGAAAAATAACGATGAGTCCCATCATAGCCCACTGATGATGCTGAGTGAAGACTCATGACCCTAACAGTACCTTACTCTTCACCTGAATATCCTGCACGTATAGGTCAATACATTGAATGTATTGGCAAGTTACACGGAAGAAATAATAAAAGAGACCTACAAATACATGCATAGTATAACAAGGAAGCCTTGATGGTTATTTTGCAAAAAGCTAATTTGTCCTCATAATAACTACATAATAGTAAAGTTGTAATTTATTTGCTACAAATAAATTTCATATGGTTGAATTGGTATCTCCAACTCCAACCTATTACCATTATTAAGTTTTTCACCAAGATTTATTAAGGATAACATCTGTCAAGATCATTCAACAACTGTAATGGACTAGCTGCTCAAAGTTGTCCATAACCGGGGACACGACTAATCATGATTAGTTTCATTACTCTGCTGTTTTGCACACTTTACCCACTAGACTCAACCCGAAGATTGAGACGAAGTCTTTCAGAAGCAGTCACCTCCACCCAACGGCAACCGATACACCTACTCATATCTACATAAGCTAGCTTTGCACATGCGAGGTTCCCACAACCTACTCAACTAAGCCAGTGCCCATATAGCTAGTGGTTGCGCATGGAGCCTACTAGTCACTAAGTCTATCTAATCCCTTTGAACCTGGACGACATTCCAGTTACGTTCAGAGGGTCAAAATCATGATGTTTATGAAAACACCCAACAATACCAATTCCGCCCAGAGGTGAGTTATATCCCTAGTTACTACTCAATTTATTTAATAATCCTCACATAATCTCAATGAATACACGAACCAACTCCGTCTACAAGCATATCAAAACTACAACTACCACGATCTCCATTGACGAGTGAATAACTCAATAGCACAACAATAGCATAATAATATTCCTATATATGCATAAATTCATAGTGTGGTATATACTACATGCATAGAAGAAAACAATAGGTGAAGGATGATCAACATGTAACTTGCCTTGGTTCTAGTTCAAAAGGTCACACTCCTGACAATAGTTTGCGTCGCACTCCGGGCAATGTACACGTTTCAATAATCACAACAAATAAATCTCCACACTCAAATAACACCAAATAAAGCGAACAAGAAATCTTTTTTAAAATCATAAAAACAGTGGCATAATAGTAGGTACAAAACATCGACAAATCAATAGGAACACAACACAAAAAAACAATCAATTTCGCTAAATGGTTTACAAATTATGGCCCCCGGAAGGTTCACTTCAAATTTGATAAATTCAAATTTAAACATTGCAAACATGCATTTTTTAGTTCTGTAATATTCTACTGGTCATGGCGAGTACACAAGAAAAAGAATTAACTAAAAAGGATTTACAAATTAAAAGTTAGAGCTAAAATAAAAATAGGTGAGAATCTGTCCCAAAACAATAGAAATAAAAAACTAGAGCTGTTGCAGCACTGTAGCACGTGCTACGTGTCGCACGAGGATTGGCTGTGGGGGAGGGGGGAGACTGTGCGTGTGTGCTCATCGCGAGCAGAGGAAAATGACGGCGGTTCGGGTGTCGGAGGTGGCGCTCCTCCGGCGGCTCTCCGGTGAAGATGAGGCAACGGGAGGATGCGGTGGAAGATGGCGGTCGCGCTGGTGGAGAAAAAGGAGACGAGGGCTTCCTCTGCGGACGGTGGCGGCAAATTGAACTCCGGCATGCTTCGGAGCTTCGGGTGGCCACAGGTGGCTCGTCCTGGTGCTCTGCGGTTCACACCACAGTGTCAAACAGACGCGACACGAAGAGGGGGATTGAGGGAAGCAAGCGTTTGCGGCTAGAGCTGCATTTACAACGACGAGAGCGTCTGGCAAACAATGGCGGTCGGCGGAGCTCATGGCAAGATCCAACTCGCCTGTCCAGAGGCGTGCGGCGACGGGAGAGATCGGGAACTAGTGCGGGCGTGCGGGCAAACTCGTACGCGTCTAGGGAGTCCAAGGGAAGCACGGGGTGGACTAGGGCGCGAGATCGATTCGAGTCCGGCCTCACGTTCGCATGCAGCGCGACGCCAACGTGTCCAGCTCAGGGTGGAGACGACGAGCAGAGCTCGGGCCTGCTGTCAGCGGCTGGAGGCGAGGGAGGAAAAACAGACACAAAGTGTAGGGGTGGGGAGCTCGTGGGCCGGCCTGCTGCGACTGCCCTGCACGTCCGCACAGGGAAGTCCCGGTTGGGCCACTGTGCAGCCCGACCGTAGAGTGCAGTGCGTTTTTTTATTTCTTTATAAATAAAAAATGTTATAGAAACATATTTCTGGTTAAAAATAAATACTAGATAATTTCTAAAAATATTAATAGCATACAGTAAAATATTAATACTAATATATACTACAGGAACACTAATTCCAAGCCTAATGCAACTTTTTTTTGAAAATAAGTTTTATGAAATAGGCCACAAAAAGAGAGTTATAAAATAAATATAAAACAAGTGGAGTTTATAAAATTGCAAAAATACATCAAATGAAATCAAAATATTATTCTGGACATTATGAACTTTTTCTTTGACATGGGAGAAGTCATGTTATCTCCACTCCAATTAATTGCCATGAGTTGCATAATGAATAGAATTTTCAAAAAAATGAATAAATAATGCATAGAAAATATGAGATGCATATGAATGATCTATTAACATCCTAATTTAGGAAATTTGGGATGTTACAAAAAGAAAGCAAGAGAGTTTTACTGAGAGCACAACACAACAAGCCCTAATAAAGATAAAAAGACACAAAGCCCTAGGGACGTAAGGCGCCCAAGAGCCAATTGCAAGCTAATCCGGCTCCGGTGGTGGGGAGGGAGCAATGGAGCTAGGCTGAGAGCGAACACGGGAAGATCTGCAATGATGATGTTGATGGTGTCTCGATCTTGACGGCGGCTAAGCGACCGCGAGAGCTGCAAATAGCCACACAATTTGAACACTACTTTAGTAGCACACCACAGGGGCATGTGTTGAATCACTAGTTTATTGCGGACTGTACACAACGTCCAGGCAAGCACCCCAACACCCAACCACCTAATGCGTTGGGTGTTTGGGGGCAAGTCCTGGAGCTCCGCGAGAAGGTCGGGGAAGCTACTGTGGCACCAGCTTCCGCCAACCACCTCTCGGAAGCATCTCCATAGGAATTGCGCAGACACGCACGATAAGAAGATGTGGTTCGAGTCTTCAGGCGTGCCACGTAGGGGGCACATCCCATCACCAGGGCCGTTGCATTTGAGGACTTCTACGCAAGAGGGGACACGGCCCTAGATCCATTGCCACATGAATATGCAGATCTTAAGGGGAGCCCGGTCGCCTAAAGTTAGGCAAACGACTTGGGAGGGGGGGGGGGGGGCAGGTCGGCCTCAATGGCATGGTATTGGGATTTGGTTGAGAACCTCCCACAGGTCTCCAGAGACCAGGATACGCGATCGTCTTGCCCATCCACTACTGGGGGCAGAAGCGCGGTGCAGTCCGGCAGGTCCTGCCAGGCAACTAGTTCTTGGAGGCCCAAATGGCCTTCGAAACGCGAGATGCCCTAGGTTAATAAGGTTCATCGTGACCGAGATGTGGGGTTCTACCACGATGGACAAAAGTACGGGGAAGTGTTTTGCGAAAGGGGTGGTCCGAGCCTACATGTCAAACCAGAACAAGGTTGACACACCAGGCCCAACCTCAATGGAGGTGCCTATGTGGATTACAAGTAGCAACTGGATGATTGACTGCCAGAACTGAGATCCACCAGATCACTGGCAGAAGGAGAGCGTCTGACCTTGAAGATACTTATTCCTGAGGATGTCAAGCCACAATCCACCCTCCTCATTGGCAATCCTCCACAACCACTCGGTCAGCAGGGCGATGTTCATGCCCTTGGAGGACATGATACCAAGGCCACCCTAGTCGCGGGGTTTGTATATGTTGGGCCAATGGATATATGGTATTTTTGCTTGTCCCCATCCCCAAACCAGAAGAAACAAGCCTGATACTTAGCAATCTCGTGGTGGAGGGTTTCATGGAGGCCGTAGAAGCTCATGATAAACATGAGAAGACTAGATAGGGACGAGTTGATGAGGACCGTCAGGTTCGCCTTTGACACCCATCTACATTGCTAGGGTTCGATGCGGTGTTGGAGTTTAGCGATTGTTGGTCTCTGCTCCACCACAAAAAGCCTCAAATCACTAACGGGGATCCCCGGGTAGGTTGTGGGGAAGGAGCCTGGTTGGTAGTTAAGCTGGTCCACAATGCTCTGCAGATCAACATGCGAGTATCCCATAACCATCATCTCGCTCTTAGCGAAGTTGATGGAAAAGCCCGACATCTGTTGAAAGCATAGGAGGAGGAATTTTAGGTTTGAGATATATGCCGCAGAGCCGGCCACCATAATAATGGTGTAGTCGGTGTACCGAAGCAGCGACCCCCCCTTCGATCAGATGTGGGGCGACTCCATGAATATGACCAGCGGCTTTAGCCCTGTTGAGAATGGATGCAAGGGCGTCGGCAACCATGTTTAACAAGAATAGAGAAAAGGGGTCACCCTGTCTAACCCCATAGAGAGTGGGGAAGAAGGGCCCGATCTCCCCGTTGATGTTCACCGTAGTGCATCTAAAAGAAACCATCTGGAGCACCCATTTAACCCACCGGTCGTAGAAACCCTTGCGGAGAAGGACTTCACGAAGAAAAGGTCAGTGAGCCGTGTCGTAGGCTTTGTGGAAGTCAATCTTCAGGATGCCCACATTCTGGTTTTTGGCGTGTACTTCATGAAGAACTTCATGGAAGAACTTCATTTTTGATTCCTTCATGTCAATACTCTACAACTTTCATATACTTTTGGCAACATTTTATAATATTTTTGGGACTAACTTACTTACCTAGTGCCTAGTGTGAGTTCTTGTTTTTTTGTTTTTTGTTTGATAGAAATTCCATATCAAACAAAGTCCAACCGCGATAAAAAATTGACGGAGAATTATTTTGGAATCCTTGTGATTTTTGGGAGGTGGAATCAACGCAAAAGGAGGCCCACAACCACCACAAGACACCAGGGCGTGCCCCAGGGCCTAGGAGCGCTGTGGTGGGTTGTGGTATCCTCGTAGGTCGGTTGGATCTCTAAAAAAACCATGTTAAAATCTCAGCACAATCGGAGTTACGGATCTCCAGGAATATAAGAAACGGTTTTTGGCCAGAAAACAGGAACGCGAAACAGAAGAGAACAGAGAGGGAGACCCAATCTCGGAGGGGCTCCTGCCCCTCCGCCACCATGGAGGCCATGGAATAGAGGGGGAACTCTCCTCCCATCAAGGAGGAGGCTAAGGAATAAGAATAAGGAGGGGTGCTCTCTCCCCCTCTCTCCTGGTGGCGTCGGAACACCACTGGGGCAATCATCGTGACAACGATCTACACCAACAACTTCGCCGCCGTCCACACCAACTATCTCCCCCCTGTATGCAGCAATGTAGTACCTCTCTTCCCTTCTACAATATCTACTTAAACATGGTGTTTTAATATCTACTTAAACATGGTGCTCAACTCCATATATTATTTTCCAATGATATGTGGCTATCCAATGATGTTTGAGTAGATCCGTTTTGTCCTATGGGCTAATTGATGATCGTGGTTGGTATGAGTTGTATGTTTTATTTTGGTGCCATCCTATGGTGCCCTCCATGTCACGCAAATGTGAGGGATCCTCGCTGTAGGGTGTTGCAATATGTTCATGATTTGCTTATGGTGGGTGGCATGAGTGACAGAAGCACATGCCCAAGTAGGTGGGTTGTTGCGATGGGAGTAAAGAGGACTTGATACTTAATCCTATGGTTGGATTTTACCTTAATGATCTTTGGTAGTTGTAGATTCTTGCTAGAGTTCCAATCATAAGTGCATACGATCCAAGTACGAAAAGTATGTTAGCTCATGCCTCCTCCTCATATAAAATTGCAATAATGATTACCAGTCTAGTTATCAAATGCCCAGGGACAAATAACCTTCTGGTTTGACAAAATATTTCTACTAAAACAAATAACTTTTATTATCTTGCGATTTACTCGTAGTTTTATTCCCGAAAAGTACTTCTAGTTTTATTCGTGGAAACTATCCTACCACCTACAAAATAGTTTCATACTTGTTTTAGGTAAATCAAACGTTAAAGTGTGCGTAGAGTTCTATCGGTGGTTAATAGAACTTGAGGGAATATTTTCTCTACCTTTAGCTCCTCATTGGGTTCAACACTCTTATTTATCGAAAAAGGCTACATACGACCCCCTACACTTGTGGGTTATCAAGACCTTTTTCTGGTGCCGTTGCCGGTGAGCAATAGCGTGGGGTGAATATTCTCATGTGTGCTTGTTTGCTTTATCACTAAGTAGTTTTTATTTGGTTCTCTTGTTTTCTATCTTTATTTATGGGTAGGAAACGTAAAATACCAAAACAATTTAGTTTTACTTGCTGCTCCAAAAGTTGAGGAACCACTAGTGTTCCGTACTACAGAAGAATATTATTTGATCATCTGCGATCCATTTGTGCTCGTGCTGAAAACCCAACTATCTTAGTTGAGGTAACATCATTAAATGAGCATGCTTATTCTGTGTGACACCGCTTATGTCAAAAAGGGAAACTTTTGTGGCATCATATAAATAGTTTTTATTCCTATGCTTTGAATTTATGTGAAATACATGATTTTACTTGTTGTTCCGAAGACCCTAAGAAACACCTTTTCTTCCAATGTGAGTTTAAGGATAACGTATGCCAAGGGTGCATGTAATTACTATGATATTGAATAAATTGAAGAATTGGTTGCTTTTAGGGTGCCTATGAAATTGCTTCTTTGATTGAAAAGTATAATGCTACTCTTTACAAATCTGATTTTTTTGCCATACTCAAATACTGCTATGAAAACTATGCTTCCAATTCCTATGTTAAAGAATATATTGAGGACTCCTCCGATGTCCAAGAAGAGACTAATATTTTGCAGGAATCTATGGAAGAGGAAGTTGTTGAAACTATGAGCTCATTAGATGAAAAATACGTGGAGGAGAGCGAAGAACAAACAGAGGAAGAGCGGATTAGCTACCCGTGCCCACCTTCTAATGAGAGTAATTCTTTCACTCATACATTATTTAATTTCCATTCGAGCTTACCGAAGGATGAATGCTATGATAATTGCTATGATCCGTGGATTCTTTTGAAATATCCCTTTTTGATGAACTTGATGCTTGCTATGCGTGTGGCGAAGATGCCAATATGAATTATGCTTATGGATATGAACTTGCTATAGTTCTGTATGTTAAGAATGAAATTGTTGCTATTCCACCCACACATGATAATCCTGTTATCTTTTTGAATTCTCCCAACTACACTATATCGGAGAAGTTTGCTCTTATTAAGGATGATATTGATGGGTTGCGTTTTGCTACTACACATGATGATTTTGATGAATATAATATGCATGTGCTTGCTGCTACTACTTGCAGTTATTATGATAGAGGAAGTACATATCCACCTCTTTATGTTTTCAATGCGATAAAATTGCAAGAAACTGTTTATACTATGCATTGGCCTTTACTTGGTGTGCATGAATTGTTCTTTCGACATGCTGACACATAGGCAGGGAGTTAGAATTCGTCATTGCATGATATATGTTGCTTTGTTCTTACTACTAGATTACAAATCATTGTTAATTAAAATTGTCTTTGATCTACCTTGGGATCCGGGTGGATCCATCACTTAAGCACTTTATGCCTAGCTTAATGGCTTTAAAGAAAGCGCTGCCAGGGAGACAACCTGAAAGTTTTAGAGAGTCATTTTATTCTTTTGAGTGCTTTTATAAAGTTTAAAAACAAAAAAAAATTATAGAGGGGAACCTAAAACTTCACAAAAAGAAAAGTGAAAGTGAGAAAGACGAACATCGAAAAAGTGGGGGAATTCCTTGAACTTTGTTCATGCCCATGGAAACTTTGTGAATCTTGAATCATAGAAACTTGTCAACAAAAATAATTATCCCCTTATACAAATACATTTTATTATAAAAATAATGTGCCAATATTTGCCTTTAGGATGATTAGATTGCTTGTTGGTATGTGCGGTGTAAAAACAGAAACTTTGGCTATAGTGCGTGAATTTACATTTTTTACTAGAACGTCAAAAGTTCCTGATTTTTTACATAGTATTTATATGCAATTTTTTTATTTCTTACTAATGTTTAATAAGTTTTGGAGCTACATAAGTATGGTCAAAGTTCAGATTACTATAGATTGTCCTGTTTAAGACAAATTCTGTTTTCAATGCATTGTTTTGCTTGATTTGATGAAACTATTAATTTTATCGGTGGTATAAGCCATGTAGTAGTTGTAATATAGAACATATAATGGAAATATAAAATATTAATGGGTTTGCAATAGTACTTAGAGTAGGAATTTTCATTATTATACTAGCGGATCTCACCAGTTTTTTGTGAAGTTTTGTGTGGATGGAGTGTTCAAAGATCAAGGATGTCTCGATATGAGGAGAAGGAGGGGAGGCAAGAGTTCAAGCTTGGGGATGACCAAGGCACCCTAAGTAAATATACAAGGAGACTCAAGCGTCTAATCTTGGGGATGCCCCAGAAGGCATCCCGTCTTTCTTCAACAAGTATCGGTATGTTTTCGTTTTTGTTTCGTTCATGTGATATGTGTAAATCTTGGAGCGTCTTTTGTGTTTAGTTTTCACTTTTCTTTTATGCACCATGCTGGTATGAGATAGTCCACTGTTGATTTATAGAATTATCATTGCACTTCAGTTATATCTTTTGAGTATGGCTTTATAGAATGCTTCATGTGCTTCACTTATATCATTTGCAGTTTGGATTACCTGTTTATCTTCTCATAGAAAACCATTATTTCTAGAATGCTCTTTTTCTTCACTTATATTTAATAGAGCATGTTTAGATATTTTGTAGAAATAATTAAAACTCTCATGCTTCACTTATACCTATTTAGAGAGTCAACGGGAATTAGCCATTTACATCGTTAGTCATAAAATCCTACACAAAACTTATGGATCACTGAATATGATATGTTTGATTCCTTGCAATAGTTTTGAGATATACAGATGATAATATGTGTGAGGTACTAATGGATGATCGTGTTTAGTAAGATATTGGTGTTAAGGTTTGTGATTCCCGAAGCATGCACGTATAGTCTCCCGTTATGCCAGGAAGTTGGAGCACAATTTATCCTTGATTGTCTATCTTTGTGTGAATGTCGGGGGCGCACGACAGTTAATTCTATTAGATTTTGGGCTCCGCAAAACCCTCAAGGTTCAAACACAGGGGCTTGTGCGAAGGTTCCTCGCAGCCTCGCCCAACCTTGCTCGCTATGCGATGGTTACTACCGCAAACTCACACGATGACGAGGAAGAAGATGAACACGATAGTTTACCCAGGTTTGGGCCGTTGGGAAGCGTAATACCCTACTCCTGCTTTGGTGGATTGCTTCTCGTGGAGGTGTGGTGGATGAACTAGTATAGAGGGTTCTAGCCTCGCTAGGGTGCTCAAGTGGTGTTCTTGGCTCTCTCCCTTGTGGTGGTTCATCGAGTGGCTAAGTGTTGGATCTGATCCCCTCCCCTCTACGATGTGGCCTATCCTCTCTATATAGTGGTGGCCTAGGTCCTCTTCCCTTATCACAATGGTGGGAAGGGATCCCACAGCGACAAAATTTGACGGGGGACAGGAGTACATCCGCACCCTGTCCAAAGGTGGTCTTCGTCTACAAAGTGGCCGTCGGTGATGCAATGGTGGGCTCGGCGATGACATCCGCCCTGCGGGGCTCGTGGTCGTGGTCTTGTTGCACAGGAATGGAAACCTTTGGGTGGCGTTTTGGGAACCCGCGTACGTCCTTGCTCCCTTTGCACCAAAGGGAAAATTGCACCTCCTGGCGCGCTGGTGCCCGCCTGTCCTTCCTTGCATCACCTTTGACTCCTAAGGCCGGGCTCTGCATAGAGATCTCCGCCGCTCAAGAGGGGACATGAGGAGGCCCATCCTTGCTGGTCTTGGGGCAGTTCTTCCTCACAAGCCCAGGGTCCTCGCGAGCGCCTTGTCTTGAGTAGTGTCGCGCCTGGCTGATGAGGTGGGCCATGCCCTGGGCTGCAGGCTAGCAAGGCTGGGTACCCCCGTTCCCAAAATGCCAAAAGTAGCCTTTGGGCCCAAGGCATGCTCGAGATGGCTTTAGAGTGAAGCCTAGAGGGCAGCCCAAAGTGTCGCGCGCCCCAAATTCCTGGGGGGCTAGGACTGGCACGCGTCGTGCGGCTGACGTTGGGCGACCTCGTGGCCACCGCCCGAATCGAGAAAAGCCTGACTTCCAGCACCGAGCCATTACTGCTTTCCTCTTCTGCGTGCTTGCTCTTGCTCCCAAATCTTGGCCTTAGCCGAGACCTCTCCAGATTCGACGTTGATCTGTCCTTCTTCCGAATGGCTCCCGCCGGCAAGTCGAAGCAAGAGGCCCAGAGTTCAGCCTCTGCTCCCATCTAGCCAGCGCTCTCCGAGCGTACCATTTCCAATGATGGCGACCTAGTCCCGGTGCTCCCATCGACGGCGGACGATACCAACGAGCACGGGCGGACCTTGATATGGGGCGGCTCCTCAGAGAGGGGGCCCTCGTCCAGGTTAGCCTATCCCTCTTCCTCCATAGCATCTTTGTCGGGCTCGTCCGATCACTATGAGACCCAGGCCCTTCATCTTCAGCCCAACTCCATCCTGCTCTTGTTCGTCTTCGCCTTTTACCGCGAGGCTTTTGTGGGCGTGAAGCCTTCGGTGGCCCTCTTCCGACATTTCTTCAGTTTCCGCATGCACGACAACGCTCAACGGTCGGTGTGTGTCTCCTTCGTCGCGGTCCAGAGCGGTAACATGCTCTTGAAGGCTGGGAAGAAGGTGGATAACTTCCGGCACCGCTGGGTCTTCATGGATCTTGGCAGTCCCAACCCCTGCTTGGAGCTACCAAAGGGGCTGCCGGAGAAGACCACTGCGTGGAGCTCCGCAAAGCTTTCTGACCCTCGGGTCAAGCCCGTCCTGGAGCGGATTTCGCGCAACATCAGCACCAGGAAGCTGACTGGGGGATGATAGTGAAGGAGTTATTGATGGAGCGCCTGGTGCCCCTCCAGTCCCACTCTAAGTCCCCGTGGGACTATCAGGGCAGCGGCGACAGCCTCGGGCTTCGGTCCGTGCGCATAACCCCTAAAGAATTTAGTAGGGCTATGGCAACCCTGCTCAACGATGACCCTAGAGATCTCCCTGAGGCCTGCACCCGCTGTACCGCCGTGACGACATGGCCACTTTGGTCGTCAAGATGCCTGTCTTCAACAAACTGGGGCTCTCCCCAGTCGAGGGCCTTGGCTCCCCGGTGATGGTGTCCTCCGACAACATCACAGGCAAGGAGGATTCGGAGAAGACGTTGGACGACGATCAAGTGGGGGCATCTCCCTCATCATAGGGTGTGCTCCTACGCGATCTTGAGGACGACAACGATGCTGGTGAAGTTTTTGCTGCGGGCTCTCCGCATCCCGCCAAGGTTCCGAGGGGGCTCGTGCCGGCTCCTCATGCCATGTGGTCCGCCTGCCTAACAACCTCCAGGAAGCGTGGCGCCGAGTCTCCTTCAGTGCGCCTTGCCTCTACAGGCATGGTGGTTGAGGTGCCAGCCTCATCCCCGCCCGAGTCGCAGCCTGCAGGCCAGGTGGGCGAGGCCGCGGCCGCGGCGATTCATCCGACGGCAGCTCTGGTGCCAAGTGCTCATATCCCCCGCCATGATGGTGCGCTCACCGATAGAGGTGAGGGCGTCGCTGTTGTCGGAGCGGAGGGGAAGAGGAAGTGGTTCGACATTGAGGAGTAAGTACCTGGTCCGGCCTTGCCTGCCCTCCGGTAGCTTGGGTGCTAATGATTCTTCCTTTGCCTGGTAACTAGGAACGCCCCTGCACTAAAGATGAGGAAGAAGAAGGTAGGCGTGAAGCCGAAGGCGTCCTCCAATGCTCTGCCTGCTGCCGTCCTACCGCCATCGCCTGATGAGGTGCCTGCGGGCGAGGGGGTGAAGGTTCGCGAGGCAACCCTCCTAGCCACCACCGCAAAGCCCCCGGAGCCCCCGATACCTGTCGATGTGGTCGCTCCTATTCTTGATGGCATGTCGATGTCGCTGTCCAGAGGGCCAGCCGCCCATCGACCCGTTTGCGTCCGCCTTGCCCTTGGTTGCTGCGCAACCTCCGGAGTCTCCTGCTCCTCGTGCTGGCGTCTCCCAGGTGGCGCCGCCTGCGGTCATGCAGGCGACTCCTCTGGAGGAGGCCTTGGTGCCCTCGTCGTGCGACCTTGACGTCCTAGACCAAGTTCAGGATGCCCTTGCGGGTGCCGACGATCGCCTCGCAAGCGGGCTTATGGGGCTCCTCTCCGGGTGGCTCTAGGCCAATGCCTTTGTCGTGGCGTCCTGCGGCCAAGCCAAGGCCGCCGCGGCGAGGAGCAAGAAGGAGGCCATGTTGGACAAATCAGCCCTCGAGGCGACGCTAGCCAACGCGGCGTCTGCTGAAGGGCGCCATAATGAGGCGGAGTCCCGCTTGAAGGTCCTTCAGGAAGAGAAGTCCACGCTCGAGGAAGAACTGTGTGAGCTGCAGGAGGCCCTCAAGACCTACAAGTGCCAGCTCACCGATCGGGACTCCGAGCTATCCCAGGCAAAGGCTGATGGTGTCGCGGCGCAAGGGCGCCTGGACGCGCGGGAGAAGGAGGCAGCCTTGGAGAAGGCCCGGCTCGAAATCGCGAAAAAGGCAGCCTTGGAGCTCAGCACCCTTCCCCCGATCGAGTTTAGGCTTTGCCGAGCGCTCCACTCCCTCTGTCGGGAAGGGTTTGCGGAACCCTTGGTGGATCCGGAGAGCAGCTTCGCAGAGCTTGCCTCGAAGTTCGACAAGGCGCTGGAGAGTGTCATTCCCAAGGTGGAGGGGGTCTTGGACAACGAGTGCCGCGACCTCTTTTCTGAGGCCGTGACGTGCATCTTCAGCCACCTTCACCTCCGCGAGCGAGGGTTCGACTTCGACTTCGTGATCCGCCAGGTCGCCCCCAAGGTCCGCAGCAGCGTTGCAGAGGTAGTGAAGGCTGCCCCGGAGGCGCTGGTGAAGAGGTTCACCCGCATCACCGTTCAACCGCCTCCTGAAATTGAAGAGGTTAATGGTGAGGAGGACCACGCCGGCGATGTCGACGACGAGTTCTCTGCGGACGGGGCGTGTGGCGGCAAAGGCTCCTCCTGATTCCTCTTCCTTGTTTCTTTTCTGCATCATTCGATGTGCCTCGTGGAGGCGTTAAACTTGTTTGTATTCGCAAAAACTTTTAATGCTTGTAATATTTGTCGAACTACGTGATTGCCCTCTTCGCCTTGTTTCCTTCTTGCTTGCTGTGTCGCTCTGCGTCGGCAGGGACCGACCCCGCGCATACCTCAGCCACCGTTGGGGCCGACCGGATCACCAAGGACGGTCCCAAGTGGTGAGGGGCTACGAAGCTAGTGAGGCTCCTGAGTCGCGATGCTCAGGAGTCCACCTTGACGTGCAAGCTCCAGCGTCGGCCTTAATGTTTTGAGTTTGAGTGCATTGAGCTCTGCGTTGGCAGGGTCCGACCCCGTGCATACCTCAACCGCCGTCGGGACCGACCGGATCACCAAGGACGGTCCCAAGGGGTGAGGGGCTACGGAGCTACTGAGGCTCCTGAGTCGCGATGCTCAGGAGTCCCCCTTGACGTACAAGCGGCTCCCATACCTTTCCTCCCCGGCTCTTCCTGGGAGGGGCGCGTGAAGACCAGGTTTGAAAGACCTAGGAAGGTGGTGAGTACTAGGCCTGGCCCGATAGTAGCCCCCATGCAGCCCCCTCACGTGTACATCTTAGGGAATGCAGCAAAACGGGGCCGCAAGGAGCCTTCCTGAGGTTGGATGCAGCCACTGGGGCGCCCTTAGTTGTTTATCCCTAGCACAGGGCATAGGGCTTCCACATTGCGTGGGCGTAGTCATTGGTGGACCGTGTTGACCGCCGGCACGGAGCTGTGGTTTCCACATTGCATGGACATAGCCATTGGTTGGCCATGTTGACCGCCAACACGAAGCTGTGGCTTCCACATTGCGTGGGTATAGACATCGGTGGGCAGTGTTGACTTCTCCGCCAGTACGGAGTTGTGGCTGCCACATTGTGTGGGAGGGAACCCCTCCACGTCCTTGGAGGGGCTCTGGGCGTGTACATCCCATTGAGTTCGTACGCGTGGCTGGCACTATAGAACTGGGAGGTGTATCTGGGATCTCACGAGGGCGCTTTGGCCTCGTGAGGTCCCTAGCTCAAGGCGGGTTGCGCTTGGGTCCTCTCGTAGATGGCACTATCTGAGGTCTTGGAATCTTCATCGCAGCCTACACCGAGCATTCTCCCGAAGGCCATGGGAGGGCTAAGCACCAGTGACCCCAGGAGATGAAGTGAACCGGGCCGGCCCGCCAAACAGAGCTCAGTCACTGGATTTTTTGACGCTGCAGGGATGCACCCGAGCACAGTCGTTGTGCCTAGCCCTCTTATGAGGCGGCTGAAGGTGGCCCCGCTCGAGAGTGATGACATTCACGCCAGCAAAATGCCGTGCCGACAACGGGAAACGTTAGGAAACAGGTTGCATGCATGAAAAACTACTGAAATATGAGTAAACACGACGGCTGCAGGGGTACGCCCTGATCGCGCGAGGACGACGCGGCCCGACGGGCTCACTTAAACGAAACAAGCCAAAAAGTTACCTGGCACAGATGACAAAAAGTTATCTGGCACAGATGACAAAAAGTCATCTGGCGGCCATGCCGCTGAAGAGCCGAAGCTGCTATTGTAGCCTGATCTTGTACCTCCACGAGCGCGGCCCTCACGGGCCCATCGTCTCCCTGGTCCCGGGACCCATGCTTGGCCCGGGCATCTCCTCCAACTCCTCATCACGTCTCGACAGGCAAGGGGCGAGGATGGCCCGGGCAAGATACTGTAACGTGACTCCGGCGTTCGCCAGGACGAAGGGCATGCAAACGTAGTTGTTCAGATAGGCCCACCCGTGGTCGACGCGGGTTGGCCAGAAACGGCCCTGGGACAAGGCCTTGTTGATGGCGATCGCGTTGATGCAGGCGCACGGCTGGTTGACCGGGCCAACGATGGAGGCCGTGATTGGTGGTGCAGGGCAGTCCCTTTCGTGCTCGGCCTGTTCCTCTTGAAGTTCCTTGATCGCCTTGATGACCGACTCTTGCGAGCTTGGCGTCTCGCACTGAGCCCCTGGTTCTGGCAGTCGCGCATTGAGGTTGTGCCCGAACGCCTCCCTTGTCTCACCGGCCAAGCTAGGGCCCTCCTGGGTGAAAGCCCCCGAGCCTAGTCCAAAGGGGGCGCCGAGCGCACCTTCCTATGCGATGGAGGGGGTGGCCCCGTCCCCGAATGCAGAGCGTGAGGCTCCTCCCTTGGAGGTTCCAGCCCCTAGCGCTCCACAAGGGTGAGCTGCTTCTTCGCCCTACGTTCATCCTCGCATGACGGGGCGTCCTCCTCGTCATCCGAGCATTCGATCGCGGCCACGTGGTAGGCACGATCGAGGTAGCAAACGGCACCCTTCTCATCGCATGCGACGGTGATGACGCTGCCACTCCCCGACATCTTAAGGACATTTTAGCCGTGATGAGTCGCCGCCATGAACTTGGCGAGGGCTAGGTATCCGAGGATGGCATTGTATGGGAGGTGGATGTGGGTGATGTCGAAGATGATGGTACGGTAGTTCTTGCGTCCACTGAAAGTGACAGGCAGGCGTACTTGCCCAATAGGAACTATGGAACCATCAGTGACTCCTGAGAAGATATTGGTCGGCATAAGTTGGTCGTACAGTACTTGGAGTGTCTCGAAGGTCTCGATGGAGAGAACATTAAGCCCAGCTACACCGTCAATGATGGTCTTGGTGACGAGGACATTGCTGATGGTCGGGGTGCACAACATGGGGAGCTTGCCGGCCATGGCTAAGCACCTGAGCTGATCCCTCGAGTCGAAGGTGATGGCAGTCTGGGACCACTCGAGGGGGCGCCTCGCCTTGTGCTTTGGGAGTGCCGCGTTCACTTCCCGTGTGAACTATTTGAAGACACGGTTGGAGGCTGGGGCCTGAGCGCCGCCCAGGATACATGCTACGGCCCTGATCTCCTGGAAGCCCCCAACCCCGCCGTCCTACCTGTCCCCTTCCTTCTGGGTGGAGGTGGTAGTGGTGGTAGACCAGCCTCACGAGGGCGAACATCATGAGGCTGGCCACGTCACGACCCCTCTAGAGGGACATCGCGCCAGCGGTCCTCCCGAGCCTGATCGCGCCAGCAGTCCTCCTGAGGCTGGTCACGCCAGCGGTCCTCTCGAGGCTGGTCGTGCCACCCTGGCACTGGTCCCTGTTGTCCCAGCGGCCTCCGCCATGCCCAAAGCAACGGTTGGTGCGTCCAGGGCGTCGGCCAAAGTGTTCGGCGTAGACCAGCCTGAGCTCTTGGGAGTTGGTGATGTCGTGGTTGTTGGTGCCATGGAAGATGCAGGTCGGTCTCCCCCCCTACGGGGTGCTCCTTGCCTCGGCTGCGCTTTGCCTTAGCCTTGGCTGCGAGTATTGCCGGGGCCTTGCACTTCGCCTCCTTGGCCTTGGTCTTCTTCTCCTCTGGCTCTGCCGCCGAAAGCTCACAGAGAGACAAGCGGCCCTCTTCGGCCTTGGCGCACCTGTTCGCCAGGTTGAACATCTCCAGGGCAGAGCAGAGCTCGTCGTTCATGATGAGCTCTTATTTCATCTTGGTTTCTGTGACGCCATCGGCGAAAGAGGTGATGATAGCCTCATCCGACGCCCTCAGTATCTTGAGGCGTGTGGTGGTGAAGCACTGTATGTAATTGTGCAGGGTCTCCCCATCCTGTTGCTTCACACACCGCAGGTCGTTCATGGTGAGCACGCGGTCGCGGGTACCTTGGAAGTTGGCGATGAAGCGCTTGTGTAGGTCTTCCCAGGAGGTGATGGATCCCATCGGGAGGTTAAGGAACCAGGAGAGCATGCCGCCCTTGAGCACCATGGGGAACTAGCACGCCATGACCTTGTTGTCTTTGCTGGCAGCCCTGACGCTTAGCGAGTAGAGTTGTAGGAACTCGACGGGATCCGCGGTGCCGTCGTAGCGAGGCGGTAGATCGGGTTTGAACTTGCAGGGCCACGTAGTTGGATGGAGCTCCGGCGCGATGGCGAGGCAGCCAACCAGCTCGACGGGTGCTGCTGCATGTGCGGGTGGGGCCTGGTCTTGACGCTCCTGTAGGGCCAGCTCGAGTTGTCCCAAGTTGCGGCGCTGGCTCGGTAGCACAGGGAGCGCGCGCGCGTCGACGCGCGGTCGGGGCACCACCTGGCAGCTTACTTCATCTTTTGCCCTAGCTCGTGGCCTGTGTGGCTAGTCATGCGGGCGCGCCTCATGCCTGGGCTCGAGGTCGACGTCACGTTGCGGAGGAGGTGGCGGCGCATCGTGGGAGAGGGCCGAAGCATCGCCGGCGGCACCGACGAGCTGCATCATGCGGCGAAGCCAGTCATCATAGCGGTCGGGGGCGGGGCGGTAGCGGAGCAGATCGTTCGCCATGGCAAGTGCACCCGAACAGCGCGCCGGCCCGGTCAGGACGTGGGAGGACGACCGGGTCGCTGGGACGATCGACGAAGTGGCGGTGCGACCGTCACGCTGCGCGGTGGGAGGCTGGGAGGAATCTTGCTGTTCATGGGCGTCCGGGCCCGTGGCGGCATTGGCCGCAGGCAAAGGGGACCGGCGCGTGCCAGCATGGCCCACGGGTGTAGTCTGGGTGACGCGGGCAGCTCGGCGCTCGGCACGGGCTTGGCAGGCGTCAGCCATCGAAGCGGCAAGGTGGAAGAAGAGCTTGGCTTGAGGAAGACTTTGACACGCCCCCTATCTGGCACGCCAAATGTTGGACTTCGGGCTCCGAAAAACCCTTAAGGTTTGAGCACGGGGGCGTGTGCGAAGGTTCCCTGCAGCCTCGCCCAACCTAGCTCGCTACGCGATGGTTACTACCGCAAACTCGCATGATGACGAGGAAGAAGATGAACACGGCTGTTTACCCAGGTTCGGGCCGCTACGAAGCGTAATACCCTACTCCTGCTTTGGTGGATTGCCTCTCGTGGAGGTGTGGTGGATGAACTAGTACAGAGGGTTCTAGCCTCGCGAGGGTGCTCAAGTGGTGTTCTTGGCTCTCTCCCTTGTGGTGGTTCGTCGAGTGGCTAAGTGTTGGATCTGATCCCCTCCCCTCTATGGTGTGGCCTAGCCTCTATACATAGCGGTGCCCGGGTCCTCTTCCCTTATCACAATGGCAGGAAGGGATCCCACAACGGCCAAATTTGAAGGGGGACAGGAGTACATCCACGCCCTGTCCAAAGGTGGTTTTCGCTTGCAAAGTGGTCATTGGTGATGCAGTGGTGGGCTCGGTGATGACATCCGCCCTGCGGGGCTCGTGGTCGTGGTCTTGGTGCACTAGAATGGAAACCTTTGGGCGGTGCTTTGGGAACCAACGTACGACCTTGCTCCCTTTGCACCAAAGGGGAAACTACACCGCCTGGCGCACTGGCGCCCGCCTGTCCTTCCTTGCGTCACCTTTGACTCCTGAGGCCGGGCTCTGCATAGAGATCTCCGCCGCTCAGGAGGGGGCCTGCGGAGGCCCATCCTTGCTGGTCTTGGGGCCGTTCTTCCTCGTGAGCCCAGGGTCCTCACGAGGGCCTTGTCTTAAGTAGTGCCGCGCCTGGCTGACAAGGTGGGCCATGTCCTGGGCCACAGGCTGGCAGGGCTGGGTACCCCCGTTCCGAGAACGCCGACAAACTCCTACCAACCTCCCCCTAGGAGCATGCATAGTAATACTTTGCTTCGAGGGCTAATATTTTTTTTTTGCAATAAGTATGTGAATTCTTTATGACTAATGCGAGTCCATGGATTATACGCACTCTTACTTTCCGCAATTTTCTAGCCTCTACGATACCGTGCATTGCCCTTTCTCACCTCAAGAGTCGGTGCAAACTTCACCGGTCCATCTAAGCCTCGTGATATGATACGCTCTATCACACATAAGCTTTATTATATCTTCCTCAAAACAGCCACCATACCTACCTATTATGGCATTTCCATAGCCATTCCTAGATATATTGGCATGCAACTTCCACGGCTTCCGTTATGACGACTTGAGCATTCATTGTCATATTGCTTTACATGATCGTAAGATAGCTAGCATGATGTTTCCATGGCTTGTCCGTTTTTTTGATATCTTTGCTATGCTAGATCATTTCACATCCTGGTACACAGAGGCATTCATATAGAGTCATACTTTGTTCTACTATCAAGTCATAACATTGAGTTATAATCGAAGTGTGATGATCATCATTATTCATTATTAGAGCATGTCCCAGTGAGAAAGGATGATGTAAACTATGATTCCCCCACAAGTCGGGATGAGACTCCGGACAACAAAAATAAAAGAAAAAAAGAAAAAAAGAAAAAAAGAGACACAAAGAGAGAAGGGGTGTGCTGATTGCACACTTGTGCTTCAAAGTAGCACCGTGTTTTTCATGTAGAGAGTCTCCTATGTTGTCACTTTCATATACTACTGGGAATTTTTCATTATAGAGTTAGATGCACACCCACTTAGTTTTCATATTGAGCTTTTATACACTTATAGCTCTTAGTGCATCCATTGCATCTCAATCCCTACTCCTCGCATTGATATCAATTGATGGGCATCTCCATAGCCCGTTGATTAGCCACTTCGATGTGAGACTATCTTCCTTTTTGTCTTCTCTATATTAATGTCTACCACCACATTCTATTCCACCCATAGTACTATATCCATGGCTTGTGCTCATGTATTGTGTGAGAGTTGAAAATGCTGAAGCGCATTAAGAAGTATGAACCCATTTTCTTGGCTCACACCAGGTAGTACATGACTTATACTTTGTGTTAAGAAGACAGAGCATGACAAGACTATATGATTTTGTAGGGATATCGTTATTTAGCCTTGATATTTTGAAAGACATGATTATTTGTTGGGATGCCTAAGTATTAATGTATTTATGGAAAATGATAGACTATTTCTTTGAATCACCTATATCTTAATATACATGCCATGATTAGACATTTGTTCAAGATTATGTTAGGTAGCATTCCACATCAAAAATCATCTTTTTAACATTTACCTACTCGAGAACGAGCATGAATTAAGCTTGCGGATGCTGATACTTCTCCGCCGTATCTATAATTTTTGATTCCTTCATGCCAATATTATACAACTCTCATATACTTTTGGCAACATTTTATAATATTTTTGGGACTAACTTACTTACCCAGTGCCTAGTGCCAGTTCCTGTTTTTTGTGTGTTTTTTGTTTCGCAGAAATTCCATATCAAATGAAGTCCAAACGCGATAAATTTTTACGGAGAATTATTTTGGAATATTTGTGATTTTTGGGAGGTGGAATCAATGCAAAAGGAAGCCCACATCCACCACAAGACACCAGAGTGCGCCCTAGGGCCCAGACGCGCTGTGGTGGGTTGTGGTCTTCTCGTAATTCAGTTGGAGCTCTTGTTTGGGTGCAAGGAAGCTTATATCTAGAAAAAAATCGTGTTAAAATCTCAACGCAATCAGAGTTATGAATCTTTGGGAATATAAGAAACAATTTTAGGACAGAAAACAGGAATACGAAACAGAAGAGAATAGAGATGGAGATCCAATCTCGGATGGGGTCCTGCCCCTCCACCGCCATGGAGGACATGGACCAGAGGGGGAACTCTGCTCCCATCTAGGGGGAGGCTAAGGAAAAATAAGAAGAAGGGGGGCTCTCTCCCCCCTTTTCTAGTGGCACCGGAACGCTACCGGAGCAATCATCGTGACGACAATCTACACCAACAACTTCTCCTCCGTCCACACCAACCCTCTCCCCCTCTATGTAGCGGTGTAACACCTCTCTACCCCGCTGTAATCTATACTTAAACATGGTGCTCAAACCCTAGTGGAGGGGGCGAATAAGGCTTTACGGAAGCCGTCTACATGAGCACGGATGTTGGTTGGGCGATGGAGTAGAACATCATCGTCCCACAGGAGAGGATGGTGCTGTGGTGGCGGTGCCCTTTCGTAATGGCCTGGAAGTAGGCCACATTGGCATCTCCTTGCAGGATCCATTCTGGGTGCCCCTTTGGCACCAATACGCCGTCTCATCACTATATATCACCGAAATCTCTAGGTCATATCGTAGAAGCCATTCATCTGATGACTGATGTCTACTTCACAACTTTATTCTTGTAGACTATGTTGGGCGTCCAAGCGGAGAGTTTTGTAGGACAGTAGCACTTTTCCCTCAAGTGGATGACCTAATGTTTATCAATCCGTGGGAGGTGTAGTATGAAGGTGGTCTCTCTCAAACAACCCTGCAATTAAATACAAGAAATCTCTTGTATCCCCAACACACCCAATACAATAGAAAATTGTATAGGTGCACTAGTTCGACGAAGAGATGGTGATACAAGTGCAATATGGATAGTAGATATACGTTTTTGTAATCTAAAAATATAAAAACAACAAGGTAGCAAGTGGAAAATAGTGAGCAAAACATTGTATAAATGCTTGGAAATAAGGCCGAGGGTTCATACTTTCACTAGTGAGATCTCTCAATAATGCTAACATAAAATAATCATATGATCATCCCTCAACGTACGATAAAGAATCACTCCAAACTTCATAAGTAGCGAAGAACATAAGATGAAATTGTTGTATCTATTGAGCTATTCCTATAAGTTTCACAAACAACCCTAGAGTCCGCACTAGAACAACACCTATGATACACATCAATCGACCCTAATGTCACCTAGATACTCAAATGTCACCTCAAGTATCCATGGGTTAATTATTCGACATGCATCAAACAATTTCGGATTCATCATATTCAATCCAACATAAAGTACTTCAAAGAGTACCTCAAGATTTATATCGGGGAAAGTAAGAAAAGAACATGTATCAACCGATATGCATAGATTATCCCATTGTGACCGCATGAATCCACAAGTTGAGTACCAAAACATATATTGAGTGAATTAATGGAACACCCCATTGTCACCACGGGTATCCACATGCAAGACATACATCAAGTGATCTCAAATCCAATATTCAATCCAACATAACGAGATATCAAAGGGAAAGATTTAATTCATCACAACCAGATAGCAAGGAAAGAACACCATATGATCCAACTATATTAACAAAGCCCGCGATACATCAAGATCGTGACATCTCAAGAACATGAGAGAGAGAGAGATCAAACACATAGCAACTGGTACATACCTTCAGCCCGAGGGTTAACTACTCCCTCCTTGTCATGGACAGTGTCGGGATGATGAAGATGGCCTCCGGTGATGATTTCCCCCTCCGCCAGGGTCCGTAACAGGGCTCAAGATGTTTTTCTTCGGTACATAGGTTTGCGGCGGCGGAGCAGAAGTTCTAGGTTAACTTTCGGGGGTTTCTTGAGTCATAAGAATTTTCAGCATTGGAATCACGTCAACTGGAGCCACGTGGGCCCCACAAGCTAACTGGGTGCGCCCAGGGGGTGACGCACCCTGTTGGCCCGTGTCCCACATGTGGATTCCCTCTGGTGGTTCTTCACTTCGGTATTTCTTATTTTCTCCAGAGAAATCATACAAAATTTCGTGTGATTCCGAGAACTTTTATTTTTAGCACAAAAACACCACCACGATAATTCTGCTGAAAACAACGTCAGTTTGGGTTTGTTCTAAATAAATCCTATAATGTGCATCAAAACCATATAAAAGTATTGTAAACATAGGCAAGTATGGCATGAATACTTCAAAAATTATCGATATGTTGGAAACACATCAACATCTGCAAGCTCAATTCCTACTCGTCCTCGAGTAGGTAAATGATAAAAGAAGTAATTTTGAAGTGGGAATGCTAGCATAGTGAATAGTTTTGATCATTTATAATTCCAGTCACTTTTCTAGCATCTTAACTGGCATCTTTTTCTTATAAAAATCATCATGATAGAGTAGCAATCAATTCACATATCATGGTACAAACAATGCATTCTCTTGAAACTTAACAACCTATGTTCTTAGTCACCAAACAATTTCAATGCATCTTATTCTCAACAAATTCTAAGTAAGTTCTCCACATACTCAATTATCATATAGGCTTCTATGATTGCTAATACTCAAAGCATATTTTTTGAACAAGCAACATCAATCGGACACATAGAAAGATAAGGGCTTAATGTTTCGCCTCCCAACATACTTATTGTAAGTGCATCTAGTGCCACCCTTGTTTGGTTTTGGATTATTGAAGACAAACGTGGTTGAGGGACTAATGTGTTTGTGAGAGTTCATAGGTTAACACAAAGAGAAGTCCCTGGAGTTTCGGTTTAGCCGTCGAAGATGACCTCCAATAATGTCCGAAGACATTGATGACGGCTGAAGCCATTGGTGGTGGACGAAGACATTCATCTGAAGACAACGAAATGCAAAGACGATGTCTTTTGGTAGTTTTGTTTCTTCTTTCCCGAGTCATAGGAACCACTGTACTATTAAGTGGGGTCGATGTGATCAAAGTCAGATGCTGACGTGATGCTCAAACCATACCTATGTCTTCAAGCAAAGACAATGAGAGGAAAACTCTTCAAGAGTTGGTTGAGTCAGCTTTACTTGTAGCCCAAGTAAAGCTGCCTCGTGTGTTTGAAATCCGACCGTTGTGACACGTGTCGGTTGGCCATTGACCCAGGGTCATTTTGGTCATATCAGGTCGAGGTGCCCACTGGCTATAAATAGCCCACCCCCTCCACCATAAGTAGGTGGCTTCAGAGAGAGAGATAAGACTATTGTAGTTTTGGAGCTACCGACCTCGAAGACTTTGAGAGATACACATCCTGTGAGGATACACCTAAACACCTAGAGCTAGAGTGTTTGAGCATCATCGAAGACTTTCTGTTTTGAGTGAACTGAAGAATTATTACACTTGAAGACTGTGATCTTCCAGGCGGTTAGGCATCTGGGTCTAGAGCATCCAAGAGTCACTATGGACTACCGGATGACCAAGTTTGTACGGGTTTCGGAAGTCTCCCCTGAAGACTTACCTGAGTGATTGGGCATTGTCTAATTGACTTCGGCTCAATGGAATAAGGTGAAGATGAGGTCTTCTGAGTTCAATCTCAGCCTCCCTAACCAGACGTATATTTGTCACAACAACTGGAACTGGTACAACAAATCATGTGTCTTCGTCAAGCTACTAGTTCTATCCTTCACTCTCTTACATTCCTACTCTGAACTGTGAAGACATTGCTTGTACACCTTGTGAAGACTTTCACCAAAGACATTCGTATCATCTGTTTATCTTCATACCATCTAAGTTTGTCTTTGACACATCTTAGTAGTCATGATGATTATGCTTGTCCTACTTGAATGTCTTCTCTACCTTTCATGCCCTATCTAGAATCTTGATTGTATCCCTACCTGATCCTGTTTACGTTTCCGCATTATTCGAATACATTCACTGTTTTGAAGCCTTTCGTAAAAATCGCCTATTCACCCCCCTCTATTCGATAACTAACACTTTCAAATTGGTATCAGAGCAAGGTACTCCCTTGTTCTGTATTCGGTTTAACCACCATGGAATTGTAGTTATGTCGACTGGAGGGATAATCACTGTCTTTGTTGCGTGCCCTGTCTTTGATGGTACCGACTACCCCTAGTGGAAGAACAAGATGACATGCATCTCGAAGCCATTGACAACAAACTTTGGTATGTCGTCATGGCGGGTATTCCCAAAGTTGGAGAAGGTGTTACTGCTGCTGATGTGAAGAGGTTCGTGCAACTCGACTCCACCGCCAAGAACATCATCTTTGGTCATCTGACCAACGGACAATATGGCCGTGTGAGTGCCCTTAACACCTCCAAGCAAATATGGGAATGACTGTCCAAAGTGAACAAAGGTGTCTCATACCAAAGAGACTCCCATGTTGATGTGCTTCGCAACCCGTTCAACCACTTCAAGAGACTCGACAACGAAAATGTTCAACTTACCTTTGATCGCCTCACTGACATCTCCAACAAGCTGAATGCACTTGGCGCCACTGATATCACCAAACATGAAGTCGTCAAGAAGCTACTCAGATCACTTGATAGTTCCTTTGACACTCTCGCACTTATGATCCAAGAGCGCCCTCACTTCAAGAGTTTGGATCCAGTTGATATACTTGAGAGGTTGAACACCCATGAATTTCAACAAGCTAAGAAGAGAGATATCTACGGACCAAGCTACAGTTGCTCTCGTGCGTTGAAGGCCAAAGCTGTGTCTTCATCCAAAGAAAACTCTGAATGCAGTTTTGATGGTGCTGAAGATTTTGGAAAAGATCTTGCCTTGCTTGTGAGGAAGTTTCGGAAGTTGGCCAAGTCAAAACGCTATGCTAAATCATCAAGACGTGATTCCAAGAGATCTGAAGATATGTCTTCCAAGGAGAGCAAGAAGCAAATCTGTCACAAGTGCAAGAAAACTGGTCACTTCATTGCTGATTGTCCTCAATGGGAAAAGAAATCCAAGAATAACAGCAAGAACTACGACTCCGATGACAACAACAAGAAGAAGTATGCAAATTCTTCATCACATAGGAAGAGTTCATTAGGGAAGGCCCACGCCTTCATCGAAAAGGAGATGGATTCACGTCTGAATCTGGTTCTGAGGTAGAGGAAGCATCTGAGGAGGAATCTAACGCTGAAGTAGATGGACTGGCAATGGCTTCGGCTTATCTCTCTACGTCTGTCTTCAAACCTAAAGACAATGGCTCCTTCTTCAACACCGAAGCCAGTGATGATGCCACCGCTCCAGCCTACTGCTTCATGGCAAAAGCCTCTAAGGTATCCTCAAAGTCCTCACATCATGAATCTGAATCCGATGCTGAGTCTGATGATGACATGAAACCAAGCTATGCTAAACTTGTAAAAATTGCCACTAAGCAACAAAATGCCATGGAGAAAATGCAATCTGCTCTAGAGAAAAGCGATGACCTGTTGCGCGAAGAGACGAGTCTGAACGAAACTATGATGAAGACATGCATAGTCTTTGTACAAGGTTTGAGGATCTCCAAAATCGTCATGATGCCCTCTCAATTGATTATGCATATGACCTCTCCTCTTCAGTCACGTCTCTAACTCTTTCACAGGTACATGCCCGTAGCAGAATCGCTTGGATCTCATAGTCTAAATTCGTTTGCAGACTACTTGTAGATACATCTGGAATCTTTTGGTGCATGTTCCTATATTGTGCACTCCCATGAAGCATTGCAGAAGCCTTTGCCGAAGCCAATGGTAGACGACAAACCAGTCAAGAAGGGAGGAAAGAAAAGACGCAAGAACACTGCTAAGGATCTTCCCCCAGATCTGTATGAGCTGTACAAGTCTGATAAGGAGGAGACATACACCAAACGCAAGAATCACCTCCAATGGATCCTAAGATATTGGAGTGTTGATTGGTTTTACTACCGCTTCGTCACTGATGAGTATGCTGAAAAGTGTGCTGAGAATGCACCTTGGACGGACATTGTATATAGAAATCTTCATCCGAAGACCAAGGCTGACGCCATCAAGATGGGATTCTACCCATGTATGTTCATGCCACCAATGCCAGAGAATCCCGATCCATCAAGCATAGTTGGCATCCCAGAGTCCACTGAGTCAGATGAGGAGGAAGTTGAACAAGAGAATGTTCCTGAACCGCCACCGAAGCCTTTGGAAGAACCAAAGTCTTCAAAGCCAAAGTCTTCCAAGTCGAAGTCTTCAAAGCCTAATTCTTCCAAGGCTCCTCCTGCTGTAGAGTCTTCTCCACAAGCTTCTCGGCCCCCTTCTGCAAACCCTAAGGAACAAGAATCTGAAGGTCGCCTACACAGGCATATGAAGAGAAAGGCTGTTGCTTCTCGTGGCCTGAAGCCTAACATGTCTTTGATGGATGCAGCCAACATGATTGAGCTGTCAGATGACGAGTTTGATGATGAAGCCTTGGCTAGGCTTATTCAACAGAAAGAAGAGGAAGCCAAGCGGCTTGAAGACTTACCTCTGATTGACCCGGTTGTCTTTGAACATTTCATTGATGAATGGTTTGCTGAACCCTCCATCAACATTGATGCTCTTCATCTCCCAATTGGCTTGAGTGTCACGTTCCAAGGACTTCTGAATGAGGAACTGACTGTGGCTTGGAAGGTCAAGCATACCAAGGCCAAGATCAGCCATGAGAAAGAACTCTTCAAGCAAAATGTGCACAGACTTGATGCCGAGCAGATCAAAGGCTACAGACTTATGATGGCAGATCTCAAAGCTGTGTTTGAGAAGATATTTGAAGCTGTAAAGGGTGCTCTTCCACGCCCCAAGAGGAAGACCACCATGATGCTGCAAGCTCACAATGATATGATGAAGAGGATGGTGCTCGGTCAGCCTGCCCTTGCGCCCGAAGTCATTGCTCGCTCACATCAAGCTTCAATGTCTTCTGAACAGCCTGCTCCCGCACAATCTAAGGAGCATGTCATAGTCTTCCCCACTGGGTTTGCCAACCCATGACCGCGCCCCAAGACCACTGCTTCGTCTAGCAAGAAGACAAAGCAAGCTAAAGCTGAATCCAAGAAGCGCAAGGCGTTTGCCTCTGAAGCCCAAACTCCGAAGAGGTTGAAAACAAGAAAAACCAAGCCTTCAGAACTAGCGCAAGACCAAGTACCAGGACCACCCTCTGCTCCATCATCAACACCTGCTCCTCAAGAGCTTTTGCTTGTTACGCCAATATCTATGGCGCCCCCTGCCTATGACATCTTGGAGAGACAAGTTGTACTGCATGAGTCTGCTTCCACAGAGACTCAGAAGCTTGAAGAGATTCTAGCTGCCGAAGCCTCTGCCGCAGATGAAGATAATGCTCATGAAGACATTGGTCCTGAAGACAATGTCGAGTCAAAATCTTTTCTGCAAGTGGATGCCCCAATGGTCCACTCTCCCCAACCAACCAGCGAGTTCGGACGTGCCTGAAGCTGACCCTGGTACACCATCACCTCCATTCTTCCCGCCCGTGTCAGATTTGCCAGAATCTTCATTTGCACCAGAGGAGACTGGACCTATCAACCGCACTTCACCACTCAAACATTTTCGTAGAGGACCCCGAGCTCTCATGTCTCCAATTCCTGAAGACGAAGTGCGTGTTTCTCTGACTACACCAGTCGATGATGTGCTACAGATGGAAGATGTTCCTCCCAACCAACCTACCTCTAAAGTCATGGCACCCGAAGACAATGCTGCCGATACCACCATGGGCAAAGACAATGCCCCATCCCCTGATGGACCTCCTGTCCCTACCACACCATCAACCGAAGACAATAAATAGAACATTGTGTTGGCTCAGAATAGGGAAGGAGAGATGGTTCCTACAAGATGGTCTCGCCTTGTTGCACAACCAAGGATGGGACCCCAGTACGAGTTCAACCTTGGTCGCCGTCCCTCTGTCATGAATCCTATGCCTCGACTTCCAAGTCTTTGACATTCAGGCCTAGCAAGACCTTTGGTCTTTGAGTTAGAGAGATTCAGGCCGAGCAACACATTCTAAGATTTCGACCGCAATCCATATAAGAGAGCTAAGATACAGTCCGACAGGTTCTGGAGTGCTCCACAACATCAGTACTACATGTGCGTGCTCTGTGGGAAGAACCGGATCTTTACCACAAGAATCTCAACTTTGAAGCTTGACCCAGAGATCAGGAAGTTAATTTTTCAGGAGGCTCATGATTCGCCTTACTCGATACACCCAGGCAACACCAAGATGTATTTGGACTTGAAGGAAATGTTTTGGCGGACCGGTATGAAGAAGGATATTGCGGAATATGTAGCAGTATGCGATGTTTGTCAGAGAGTTAAGGCAGAGCATCAAAAACTAGCTGGATTACTTCAGCCATTGCTGATACCCGATTAGAAATGGGATAAACTTGGCATGGACTTCATTATAGGTTTACCGAGGACGCGTTCAGGTTATGATTCCATATGGGTAGTAGTTGATCGCTTGACCAAGGTAGCTCACTTCATCCCCATGAAAACCACCTATACCAGTGCTAAGCTAGCAAAGCTATATATGACCAGGATCGTATGTGTGCATGGAGTTCCGAGGACCATCGTATCATATAGAGGAACACAATTTACCTTGAAGTTTTGGAAATAGTTACACGAAACTTTGGGTACCAGGCTAAAATTCAGCACAACCTTCCATCCACAGACAGATGGGTGGACCGAGAGAGTCAACCAGATTTTGGAGGACATGTTGAGAGCTTGGGCAGTAGACTATGGGTCTAGTTGGGATGATAATTTGTCATACGCAGAGTTCTCATACAACAATAGCTATCAGACCAGTTTGAAGATGGCCCCTTTTGAAGCATTATACGGAAGGAGGTGCAGAACACCATTGATGTGGGATGGAGTTGGAGACCGTAAACTGTTCGGACCAGATTTAATCAGAGATTCAGATGAGAAGGTCAAGTTGATTCGCGACAGGCTCAAGATAGCCTAGTCCAGGCAGAATAGTTATGCCGATACTAAACGGAAGGAGGTAACCTATGAAGTCGGAGATAGAGCATATATTCGTGTGTCAACGCTTCGAGGAGTTAAGAGGTTTGGAGTCAAAGGGAAGTTAGCACCATGATTTGTGGGGCCATACAGAGTTTTGGAACGTATGGGTGAAGTTGCATACAAGTTGGAATTACCTGAAGCTTTGTCAGGAGTTCATGATGTGTTTCACGTTTCCCAGTTGAAGAAGTGCCATGCAGAGATGGTCGATAGTCCCCTCAGAGACACAGTGCCCCTAGAGGCGATACAATTGGATAGTAATCTAACTTATGAGGAGAAACCCGTCAAGATTCTCGAGACTACAAACCGAGTTACCCGCAGCAAGATCATCAAGTTTTGCAAGGTTCAGTGGAGCCACCATACTGAACAGGAGGCCACCTGGGAGCGCGAAGAAGATCTTCGTCGAGACCACCTGCACCTTTTTGCTAGCCAACCCGAATCTCGAGGGCGAGATTCATCTTAAGGGGGGTAGGTTTGTAACATCCCAAATTTTCATTTTGGAATGTTTTACAATTATTAGTTAAGCATCTATGCATTATGATTAAAATGAGTGTGGCAATTATATTTTCATCTTCTTTATTTGACTTCTTTTCAATTGACATTTGAGTTTACTCAATTACCTGACAAAATACTTTGATAAAAAAAATATGAGAGGAGGTAACATGACACCTCAAAAGTCAGAAGAAAATAGTGCCAATTTTTTGAAAGTCAAATTTGGTTTTATTTTGGATTTTCTTTAAATAATGTTTTTATAAAGTTTTTATTTTGACTCTAAAGAAATGTTCATGACTTAGGATATATTTTTCTGATCGTTTTGGTATATAATACCCTAGAATATGTTTTTATCTTTTATTCTCACGAAAACAACAAAAAACGATTTTTTTATAAAACAAATTTGGATCAATGGCCAGCGTTGGGCCAGCCACCAGGCCGAGCCAGCACTAGCGCTAGCGCTAGGGCAACTTGGAATGAGAGGAGTTCCCAGCGCCGCCGCCAGTGCCTCTCCTCTCGATCTCTTTCCCACGGGTAACCGTCTCTCTTGTTTTTTTGTTTTTCTTTCTCTGACGAAGGGACCCACCAAAGTCCTTCTTCCTCACGAGCACCAACAGAAACACCTGCACGTACATGTACACGACGCCAACGCCGACTACAATTCAAACTCCACAAAATTCTATCTCTAGTCTTCCCCTCGTCCAAGAAAGATATCCTATAAATAGCCACGACTCTCCTCGACCGATTCCCTCAAACCACCACGCCCGAAACCATCTATACTCGAAGCTCTCGTCATTTGGATCTCGCCGCAGAAGCTGTAGTTCATCGTCGGATTCCTACGCCAGTGATCCATCCCGAGTTTTGACAAGGTCTTGTTCCCCCTCTTAGTCTACAGCGACCTCCTCGAGCTTGCAACGCCGCCGGAGTTCACGAAGTTCATTTCGACGCCTCGCTCGCTCCCATCAACCCCGACTTTCACCAACACCAAAAATCGGTTGCCCACGATCTCCCTCACCCAATGGACATCACAACCGACGCCGTTGATCACCGGAGCCACCACGCCACCTCCATCTTCTTGCGTGCCTCTTCTCTATAGGTAATGAGCAGCTCCTACAGTGTTAATTTTTATTCCTAAGAGAAGCATTAAGTAGAGGTTGTTCACCTTTTAGCCTTGCAGCGCACAGCCGTAGCCAACAGGAGCTCGCCACGTGTAATCTGCCACAGTATAACATTTTTATGAAAAATCCCGTATTTAGATTAGATCTCAGATTTGTCTTTTTTATCTTTAATTCTATAACTCCGATTCAGTTGATTCTTTTTCCTACGGTTTCTTAAAACTCCCATCTATCTAGAGAACCAAACGAAAATTATTTTTGGAAAAATTTGTATAAAATACTAATATAGGTCTAACTTTTATTCAAAAATAGGTTTTTGAGAAATTGTTTTTGCTACGGCTTTCTACATGTTACATGTATCCAGAGAGCTAATAAAAATAGGCCATAACTTTTGACGGCCGGAGCTCGTTCGAGCATGCTATAAGAGGCGTCCCGGACCTAGCCCTAGCATCCCTTGCCCCATTTACTTCCTCTCCCCCTTGTGCTGCCGCTCAAGTAGGCCTCGTTGTGCCCCGCCTAAGCCATGACCCCGGAGCACCCGAGCTCGGACTCGGACTGAGCTTCGTCGCCTTCGTCCCTCATCTTCGACCACCAGGAGCCTCGGATCGGCGTCCTCGACCTCCCTCGACCTGTGCGCTTTGCCACGCCCGCGGGAACGACCGTCCTCTCCTCCTCTTCTTCCTGCAACGTCATGGACAGAAGTTCGCCAGGATTTCGAGCTCCCTCCCATCGCCGACGGCTCGTCCCCGGCCTCCCGATCTTGTCCAATGGTAGCTTGGTGAGCAGTCACTCCTCCCTGATCCTTCTTGTCCTCTGTTGTTCCTCGTAGGCATCGCAAAGTTCATGCCGACGACGTTCCCTCCATGCTCTGGTCGTAATAGCAGTGTACACGTACTATTTTTCTTGCGCTTTGTTCTACACATGCACTGCTACACCCTCGCTATTTTGCTGCCCCAACCAGTTAGGGGAACCTTGTGCACCCTGCGCGCTCGCCACGGCTCCGCAAGCATAGTCGCACCCTCGCGTTCTCTTACCGTCATCGATGGGTTCCGAGTGCGGCCACGATTCCAAGTTCGAGCCTGTCAAGGGCTGTTCTAGTAACGTTAGTTGTAGGTTTATTCTCATGTGTACCATCAGCCCACTGGTTGGCACCTCGAGCTTCCACCCGAGAGATCCTAGGTTCGATCCCATCTTTTTCCTTTGCCATGTTCTTGAGCACTAGCCGTGCCCTGGTCCAGTTGGTCTGACTGAACCTAAGTCATCAAGAGGTTGCGGGTTCGAATCCGCCCCTAGCGCCTTTTATTTCTCTCTGTTTTCTTAGTGTGTGTGTATGACAGTGGGGCCAGGGCCCCTGGCTCTCTGCTAGGTGGACCCTCCTTTTTCTTCTAATTTTTGTTTTAATGTGTTTCTGTGAGTTATTGGGTTATTTCCATTTTCAGAAAATATCCAAATCTGGACATGGCAAGATCAATCAACTGTCTTTTTGGGTAAGTTTTGACTTATAAGAGCATAGGTGCATTTTCGAATTGAGTTTTGGGCAACTTATTAACATGAACATAGGGGTGTGATATATGGAATTGGGGTAGAAAAATCCCAGGAATCCAGTGGTGCCATTAGTTTTTCCATTGGAGCAACTTGGTGAAAAATTTATTTTGTGATGAGGTGGCCGTTTGTGATTTTTTAGGATTTATTCCATGAATGCTATGATGGTCTTGTCAACATGAATCCGCTAGTGTTTTGTGGGTACTAGGCCCTGGTATTTTTGTTTGGCATGATAAGCTTATGGATAAGTGGGTTTCTTGCTGTTAAGATGCTAAGATAATAACACTAGTTTCATGTCTCAATTTTGCTAAGTGTTGAATGCTATTATTTTCTTGCTACGCTTAGCTGATGGTTTCCATGGATGTGTTGTTCCGTTGAGTTAGGGGCCTTAACATGTTTTATTGTGCTCATCGTACTCTTCTAAATTGTGCTAAAAAACTTGGGAATTAAGCCTTTGCATCATAGTTTAAACTTGCTGTCAAGTTGCTATTCTGTTAACATGTGTCCAGTTTTGCCCTTGCTAAATATTTCTAAGTCTGAGAATCTGATGTTATTTTATGCCATGTTGAGTGGATGCTACCAAGTGATCTATTGAGTTTTAGCTCAAGGTTAGTGCTCATGTTTTGTAGTAGATATAGCCCTCTACCATCCTGTTAATTTTCATGCCATAAGGTGATCTCTAGCATCATTATTTTGTGCTGTCAACTTGCTACCAACTTAACTCGGATTCCAGAAAAAACAGTGATTTTCACTAAGTCCCTAGAATCTGTTTCATCATGCCATCTTGTGAGCTGCATGCTTAGTGATCCATGCTTCCTTTCTAGTTTGCATAGTTGGATGATTCGATAAGCATGTTATGTAGTTTCAGTTCATGCGTTGTTTGAGGTTGAAAACATCCTATAGCTCTAGATAGTTGTTGTGGAAGTTGCTATGTTGCTATTTTGGGACAGATTGTGTGTGTTTGTGTTTTGTGACTTGTGGGAGCTATGCTCCATTGTTTTGCTTGATCTTTGGCTCTATTGTAGTTGGTTTTTCATTTCCTAACCAATGGCTGCCTTGGAATACCAAGGAATAGCCCATGGACATCCTTGTCTTGTATTTTGCCTTCGTAACTTGCCGTGAGCGTAGCGTGAGATCCGTTGCTCCGTTTCCTACGTTTTACATATGCATTTGCATTGATTTTGCATGAAGAATCCATATTTGCCATGTTAATGCATGTTCAAACAACTTAACATGAGGTTCTATACAGAATTGTAAATAACTTAACTATTGCATAAGAAACATGACTACCTTAGGTTTTCCATGTTAATTACTTCAAATGAATCATGCATCATCTTGTTTTTGCATTGCACCTTGGTTGTTTGTTTATTGTTGCTGTTTCTCTTGGGTAGATGCGAGTGTTGAACCTGAGTATGAGGATCTAGGAGAGTACCATTACGAGGACCCAACTCTTTGTCCCTCTAAAAAACCAACAGACAAGATGATCGTACCCGGATCCCGACACTATTTTTGCTTTGCTAGATGTCTCGCTCTTATCGTTACATATGCGTTACCTACCACTTGAATATCAAGCCTCCTACATTGCCATGATAGCCTCTAACCCCTCCACATCCTAGCAAACCTTGTTTGGCTAAGTTATCGCTGCTCAGCCCCTCTTATAGCGTTCTTAGATGCAGGTGCAGGTTGTTTCCATGTGATAACATGAATATCTAGAGATATCACAATATTTACTGCTATTTAATTTAATGCACATATATATATATATATCTTGGTATGGTGGAAGGCTTGGCCTTTTGCTCGGTGTTTTGTTCCACTTTTACCGCCATAGCTACTTGTTACCGGTGTTATGTTTCCATATTTTGCGCTCCTAACATGCTCGGGGATGTTATAGGGACCCCCTTGATTAATCGTGTGAGATTAAAACTTGTCTGGCAAAACCCAACATTGGTACTATTTGCTTAAACAACTTAATAAAAATGCATAGGGCTTAGCTAACCCATGGATAATTAATCAACAACCCGGGCCAGTGCTCCTCATGAGTGTTGGTCCAAACTAGAGCACTATGCGGGGCCAACCTGGGTCAACTCGGGAGATTTCTATCAGGCCTCCGTACGCGTCGCTTATCCGGTTGTGTCCTGAGAACGAGATATGCGGCTCTTATCGGGTTCGTCGACACGTCAGGTGGTCTTGCTGGACTTGTTTTACCTTTCTCGAATGGCTTGCATGAGGAACTCTGATCTTCTTTGGGCTATCTCGTGGTGTCGGTTTTCCTTTGGAATTTCCTAGGATGATCACAAGATCCGTGGTCGAGGTAATTCCTGTGGAGTGTGATTAATTTGTGATGGATTAGTTGGAGCACCCCTGCAGGGTTAAATCTTTCAGAAAGCCGCGCCCGCGGTTATGTGGCAACTTGGATATTTTGTTTAACACCCTATTATAGTTAACTTGAAGTAATCTCCAATAAAATACACCAACTGTGTGAGTAACCGTGATCGTCTCTGCTCATGAACATGAACCAAGAGAGAACACGATGGGGTAATGTTTGACGTAAGTAGGTGTTCTGGATCACTTAGTGATCATGGTAGAACTCGATCGTCTTACGTAGTCCACCATATTTACATTAATGTTCTCGTAAGTTAGCCACCATACAATGCTTAGTGTTGTTGCAAACTCAACACTCACCCCCATCCAACCCAATAAGCTTACATAGTTTCGGTACCCGGTTACAAGATTGCCGAGTCCCTGTGGCTCACAGATTACTACAACAAATTCAAGTGCAGGTGCAGATGAGACCGTGCCAGATGATGTGACCCAGCTCCAATGGGAGTATGATGAAGAACGTGGCAGAATGTACGTCACATATCCAGACGAGTAGAGAGGCCTTGGTCGTGATCTTTGGGGCTAGCAAGATAGTTTCATTGCTTCTTTTCTTCGTTTGTTTTCGTCCATAGATGGACCCTATCTTTCGAATGATGTTTGAATAATTGGTGTGAACTTGTAATTTAGCTTGTGGCGAGTGTAAGCCAACTCATATACTCCTCTCTTCATACATGTATGCGATGTTATTGTACTTGCGAAATGACTAGATGCGCCTCTATCCCTGTCGAGGCCCCCGTGCCTAAATAAGGATAGGCGCACATCTTGGGTGTTACACTGCACCAAGCTCCTCTACACCAGCAACTCAAGACCCTGTTGCACCGTCTTCATCAACACCTGCTGGGGACACGTTGTTCTCAATGTCTTCGTACCTTTTTGGTCATTCGATGACAAAAGGGGGAGAAGCATTGGGTGATAGTCTTCAAACGGGTCTACTAATAAGGGTTGGGTGCTATTTTGCTAAGTTTACAACTCTCATTTCTGAACATTTGCTGCTTTGGGTTGTAAAACTTAAGTCCTGATGGACGTCTGCACTTTATGTTTACCGTACTCTTTGGCGCTTCTTCAAGTTATTTTATTGGCCTAAAGCCATTCTGCAAATGCCCATTTTTCATTGTGCATTTCATTATGTTCGTCATATCTGTGAAATGCATAGTGATTAGATTACAAGATATAGAAGGAGTTCTCCACAAACTACAACCTGCTATGTGCATTTGCATTCAAAGCAAAATCTTGATATGCACATCTTCAGGGGGAGCTCTCTATATCTTGCAATCAAAATCTTCAAAACCTTATCTTCACATATTTTTATCCCCATTGAAAACTTCAACCAGTTTGTCATCAATCACCAAAAAGGGGGAGACTGTAAGTGCATCTAGTGCCACACTTGTTTGGTTTTGGAGTATTGAAGACAAACGTGGCTGAGGGACTAATGTATTTGTGAGAGTTCACAGGTTAACACATCGAGAAGTCCTTGGAGTTTCTGTTTAGCCGTCAAAGACGACCCCCAAAAATGTTCGAAGACATTGATGACGGCTGAAGCAATTGGTGGTGGACGAAGACATTCGTCCGAAGACAATTAAACGCGAAGAAGATGTATTTTGTAGTTTTTCTTATTCTTTCCCAAGTCATAGGAACCACTGTACTATTAAGTGGGGTTAATGTGATCGAAGTCAGATGCCGACGTGATGCTCAACCCATACATATGTCTTCGAGCGAAGACATTCAGAGGAAAACTCTTCCAGAGCTGGTTGAGTTAGCTTTACTTGTAACCCAAGTAAAGTTGTCGTGTGTGTTTGGAATCGGACCATTGTGACACGTGTCAGTTGGCCATTGACCCAGGGTCATTTTGGTCATATGAGGTCGGGGTGCCCGCTGGCTATAAATAGCCCACCCCTCCACCATAAGTAGGTGGCTGCTTAGAGAGAGATACAACTGTTGTCATTTTGGAGCAACCCACCTCGAATACTTTTAGAGATACACATCCTGCAAGGATACACCTAAACACCTAGAGCTAGAGTGTTTGAGCATCACCGAAGACTTTCTATCCTGAGTGAACTAAAGACTTATTACACTTGAATACTGTGATCTTCCAGGCGGTTAGGCATCTGGGTCTAGAGCATCCAAGAGTCACTATGGACTACCGGATGACCAAGTTTGTACGGGTTTCGGAAGTCTCCCCTGAAGACTTACCTGAGTGATTGGGCGTTGTCTAATTGACTTCGGCTCAATGGAATAAGGTGAAGATGAGGTCTTCTGAGTTCAATCTCAGCCTCCCTAACCAGACGTATATTTGTCACAACAACTAGAACTGGTACAACAAATCATGTGTCTTCGTCAAGCTACTAGTTCTATCCTTCACTCTCTTACATTCCTACTCTGAACTGTGAAGACATTGCTTGTACACCTTGTGAAGACTTTCACCAAAGACATTCGTATCATCTGTTTATCTTCATACCATCTAAGTTTGTCTTTGACACATCTTAGTAGTCATGATGATTATGCTTGTCTTGCTTGAATGTCTTCTCTGCCTTGCATGCCCTGTCTAGAATCTTGATTGTATCCTACCTGATCATGTTTACGTTTCCATGTTATTCTAATACATCCAGTGTTCCAAATCCTTTCATAAAAATCACCTATTCACCCCCCTCTAGTTGATAACTAGCACTTTCACTTATCATGAAGATAATTGTCAACAATAATGAATCATGATCAAATATATTTGACTGGATATATGTGTTTGGATATTTACACACCACATGATGCTTGACAACTGATAGATTAGGGTCGGAATAAGAAGTTGACTCAACATGAAAAGTAAATAACATGAAAGTAAATAGATTGCCCCTTGGCATACGGAAGCAGAGATTTGCAGAGGTGCTAGAGCTCATTGTTTAAAACATAGATGAATATGTAATTATGAGTGGTATGCTTTTCCTTTCAATGTCACAACAGAGTTTTCAATATATTTCATGCTAAACACATTATTGGAGGTTCCCAAATAGAATTGAAATTGTACCCACCTCCACCATTCAAACACATTCCATGGCTGACCGAATCCACGGGTGCCACCCAAACAATCGACTTTCTAGGGGTAGTTATTGTTTATTTATTTTTGTATTATGTAGGACCGAGCATCCTTTTTACTAGCCTATCTCGTGTAATGACAGGTGAATAAACACTCATCATGAAAATAACCCGCTTAGCATGGAATATAATGATTGTCCCGTCGCTCCTTGAGTGGTACGAGCACACAAAACAAATGTTTATTGGAATGTTTAGAGGTGGCACATGCAAACTTACTTGGAATGGTAGAGAAATACCAAATACAAGTAGGTATGATGGACTCTCATGGAAGAAACTTGGCTCAAGGATTTTGATGCACAAGTAGTATCTCTACTTAGTACAAAGTTTTGGCTAGCAAATGGTTCAAAACAAGCACCACATGTTGGAGGATCCATAACAATATAACTTCTATGCAAATATAGCCAAACATAACCATTACGTTGTCTTCCTTGTCCAATTTCAGTAATTTGATCAAGTTTGAAAATAATTAATGAGTATTCACAATCATAAAAGATGTCCAAGATAATATATTGATATGTGAAAGTTCTCCTTCTTATACTAATCATTCATGAATTGCTTGTATGCCCAATATGTGATTGTCAAAATTCAATAGATTTTACTTTCTAAACCCGATGTGAACCTACTACTAAGCATAAAGAACATTGATAATTTCAGATCTATGATATTCAATTCATTTACATTTTAATCTTAGGATATAAGTGAAGCACAAGAGTAAACATCAAACTACTCTCAAAAGATATAAGTGAAGAACAATGAGTAGTCAAAAGATCAAGTAGCTATGTGAGGACTCTCTCTCAATAAAGACTTTTAGATCTACGAATTTTATTCAAACAACAAACAAAGGAAAAGATAATACAATCAAAACACATATCATGTGAATGAATAAAACTGTGGGTCAACATAGGCTAACCGATAGTTATTGATGAAGAGAGGTGGGATGTGTAGCATCCCCAAGCTTAGATGATTTAAACTTCTTGAAATACTTACTTGGGGTGCCTTGGGCATCCTAAAGCTTGAGATTTTTGTATCTCATTCAATCTTCTCATATTCCCGTTTCACCTAAGTCTCAAAAACTTCATCCACACAAAACTTGAAAAGAACCCGTGAGACAGGTTTGTACCCATAAGAGTGAATCAACACTTGATGTACTGCCAATACAAGTTGCATAATAATTTAAAACATTATCTACTGTATACTATCATTTCCACAATTTATATCTACCAATATAAGTCATGAAAACTATAGGAAAAGTAGATAACAAAATCATGACAACAATCTGTCTAAACAGGACAATATGCAACAATTAAGTTGAAAGGTGTACCTATGCATCTCCAAACGTTATTAAAGGACATGTTAAATAATTTGTATGAAAATACTGTGTAAAAAGTTTATAAACTTTCTATGTTCTAGTAAAATATGAAAATTCTAACACTACATCAAAAGTTTATGTTGTTACAAAGCACACATCAAACATGGAATTGAAGCATCCTAAAGGCAATTCTTGGAACTGTTTATTGGAAAAAATATTATAAATAATAGCAAGTAATGTTTAACAAAATAAAGTGATGGTGCAAGGAAAACACATATTATGCGATGAATAAAAATATAGCTCTAAGTAAGATATACCGATAGTGTTGAAGACAAAAGAGGGGATGCCTTCCGGAGATTCCCCAAGCTTAGACGCTTGAGTCTTCCTTGGATATTACCTTGGTCAACCCCAATCTTAGGGTCTTACCACTCCTTATTCTCCTCATATCGGTGTCTTACCCAAAACATGAAAACTTCAACCACACAAAACTTAACGGAACTTCATGAGATGAGTTAGAGTAATAAAGATAGATCATTCACTTAGGTACTGTCAAGACAAGATTAATAATTGTTCTCACATAATACCTATTGTATTATATCATTCCCATAATTTACACCACTAAATATAAGCTATGGACACACTAAAATAAGCGAACTATGCATGCAAAACAAAATCTGTCAAAAATAGAACAGTCTGTGAAGATATGAACTTGAACCATATTTACCTATCTCTACAAATTCTTAAAAATTATAAAAACGCATAAAATTTACATATAAAATCTTTGTAAAAATTGTATAATGTTTTGACCGTCCAATAAAATCATAGAAATTTTGCACTGGACGTAAAGTTACTGTTCTGCACAGAATCAAACTAAGAAGGATCCACACCATCGTAAAGGCTTTACTTGGCACATTATTGAAATAAAAGGATTAATCATTTGAAAACTCAAAAACATGAATACTGAAGTAGCTTAATCATGTGAAAACTCAATAACATGAATACTACCGTAGCTTAATCATGTGAAAAGCCTTTTTAGCTAGGTATGATGATTTCTATGATGCTCACATAAAAGTAAAGAACTGAAACACAGTGGGAACATCATGAAAATATGAAAAGCACACTTAAGTCTAACCCTCTTCCTATGCATGGGTATTTTATGAGAAAATAATTTATTGGATCAAGAATCAACGTGCATAGGAAGGAAAAACAAGCATATCTTCAGGATTTTCAACACGTGAGGAAACTTGATATTATTGCAATTCCTACAAGCATATGTTCCTCCCTCATAATAATTTTCAATAGAATAATGAAGTAATTCCACAATTTAAATATCACATAAAGCATTCTTTTCATGATCCACAAGCTTAGAAAATTTATTACTCTCCCCACAAGCAAACTTCTCATACATAACAATGGGAGTATCATAGGAGACCCGAATACTGTAAATTGTTTGCACAATACAAGAGTGATGTTCATAAAAAGGGTCATCATAATTATGAAAAGTTTAATAATAATAATCACCACCAATTTTTATAACATAAATATCATCACAGTAATCATAATAAGTAGGAGGCGTGCAATCATCATTACAAATTTGATCATTCGAAGTAGGGGGCTAAAAAGATCATCTTCATTATGCATAACATCCCCAAGCTTGGGACACACATTAATTGCATCAAATATATTCTCAAATATGTCATTCTCATTAGACATAACATCCCCAAGCTCGTGGTTTTGCAAATCATTAGCATAATCATCACTAGCATGAATGGCACCAATACTATAACAACTATTACAATGTTAATTTTCCAAGTTAGTGTCAAAAAGATTTTCAATATTATAAGGAATATCATTATCTTCCCAATCATAATAATCACAACAAGTAGTAGGTATAACAAAGTAATCATCAAGTGTATCATCATCCACACTACTTTCGGATTCATTCTCAACAATGATATGAGCAACATTATTTGAGAGAGATACCTTTTTACCTTTACCTTTACCTTTTCTTCTCTTATTATTCTTCTTTACCACATTTTGTGTGGGTTTAAGTAATTTCTTCAAGCTTCTTATTAAAGAGAATGGTTCAATGGGAAGCTACTCCTTGCAACCTGATTCATTACGAGAAAAAATAGGAGGGTATTGGGAGACCTTCACCCTTTCATTAGTATTCCTTTTATATTATATTGGTTTTCTCAACTTTCTATAGTTGGCAATATAAGCATTCTCATTGGAATGTACTATGCAAAACATATAGATTTCTTTTATATTAGTGTCTTTATCATTAGTAATAACGAATATGTCAAATCTATCATATTTATGTGGCAATTGTGTTATAAATTCTTCCTCTAACAATTGAGCACAATTTTTCTGAACCATCATTTTCATGGAAGACATTATAAAGATGAAGCATTTGAGCCCACCTCAATTCCATTTTTAGTTTTCTTTTATAAAACCAAACTAGTGGTAAACAAGAAACTAAAAGATTTAATTCCAAGATATAAAGATATACCTTCAAGCACCCACCTCCCGGTCAACGACGGTAGAAAAGAGCTTAATGTCTAGTACATAAGTTTATTCTTGTAGACTATGTTGGGCCTCCAAGCGCAGAGTTTTGTAGAAGAGTAGCAATTTCCCCTCAAGTGGATGACCTAAAGTTTATCAATATGTGGGTGGTGTAGGGTGAAGATGGTCTCTCCCAAACAACCCTACCATCAAATACATGAAATCTCTTGTGTCCCCAACACACCCAATACAATGGAAAATTGTGTAGGTGCACTAGTTCAACGAAGAGATGGTGATACAACTGCAATATGGATAGTCGATATAGGTTTTTTTAATCTTAAAATACAAAAACAACAAGGTAGCAAGTGCAAAACATCAAGCTAAACGTTGTATAAAATGCTTGGAAATAAGGCCTAGGGTTCATACTTTCACTAGTGCAATCTCTCAACAATGCTACCATAATAGAATCATATGATCATCCCTCAATGTGCGGTAAGGATCACTCCAAAGTTCATAAGTAGCGGAGAACATAAGATGAAATTGTTATAGGTAGTAGAACCACCTCAAAGTTATTCTTTTCGATCAATCTATTGATTTATTCCTATAAGTGTCACATACATCCCTAGAGTAGGTACTAGAATAACACTTATGATACACATCAGTCAACCCTAATGTCACCTAGATAGTCCAATGTCACCTCAAGTATCCGTGGGTTAATTATTCGACATGCATCAAACAATTTCAGATTCATCATATTCAATCCAACACAAAGAACTTCAAAGAGTACCCCAAGATTTCTATCAGGGAAAGTAGGACAAGAGCATGTACCACAAGTCGAGTACCAAAACATATATCAAGTGAATCAATAGAACACCACATTGTCACCAGGGTATCCACATGCAGGACATACATCAAGTGATCTCAAATCCAATATTCAATCCAACATAACAAGATCTCAAAGGGCAAGATTCAATTCACCACAACAAGATAGCACGGGAAGAACACCATATGATCCAACTATATTAACAAAGCCCGCAATACATCATGATCGTGACATCTCAAGAATAGGAGAGAGAAAGAGAGATCAAACACATAGCTACTAGTACATACCCTCAACCCCGAGGGTGAACTACTCCCTCCTCGTCATGGACACCGCCGAGATGATGAAGATGGCCTGTGGTGATGATTCCCCCTCCGGAAGGTTGCCAGAACAGGGCTCTGGATGAGTTTTATTTAGTACAAAGGCTTGCGGCAGCGGAGCGGAAGTTCTAGGTTAACTTTTGGGAGTTTATAGAATTATAGGTATTTTCAGTGTTGGAATCACGTCAACCGGATCCACATGGGCACCACAAGCTAATAGGGCGCTCCCAGGGGGGTGGGAGTGCCCTGTTGGCTAGTGGCCCACAGGTGGCTCCCCTCTAGTGGTTCCTTGCGCCAGTATTCCACATGATCAACTACCTATGTGAGCATGCATCAATAGTTGGCCGATAACCATATGAACAAGTTACAGATATCATCATAAACATGGGTTTGAACATCTCATGTTCAGTCATTGCTACCTCTTAAGCTTGCGTTGGTTTTCCCTTGAAGAGGAAAGGGTGATGCAGCAAAGAATATAAGTATTTCCCTCAGTTGATGAGAACCAATGTATCAATACAGTAGGAGGAACAAGCAAGTTACCAGTGGATGCACCTACAAAAACAATCAAACTCTTGCACCCAATGCTATAACAGGGTTATCAATTCCTTCATGGTTATTTGCAAGGATTAAATCTAATTGAGATAAATGTAAACGAAGATGGAAAGTAAACGATAAGTAAATTGCAGCAAGGTATTTTTGGTATTTTTGGTTTATAGATCTAAAAATATATTATGGAAAGTAGACCCAGGGGCATAGGTTTCACTAGAGGCTTCTCTCTTGAAGGAAAATATCATGGTGGGTAAAAAATTTACTGTCAAGTAATTGATAGAAAAGCGAATAATCATTTAGTTATCCAAGGCAATGATCATGCATATAGGCATGACATCCGTGTGTAGGATCGAAAGTAGGTCTAGAGGGGGGGGTGATTATACTACTTGACCGAATAAAACTATGCCTTTTCAAATTTTAATTCATGGAAAGTTTGAGCATCCATATCATATCAAGTACACCCTACACATGCATGTCTAAGAGTATAGCAGCGGAAAGTAACAACAAGCATGAGTAAAAGAGATAGGATAGGAAGATCAAACACAATTGTAGACACGATGATTTTTCCTGTGGTTCCGATAGGTGGTGCTATCGTACATCCATGTTTATGGAGTCTTTAACCCATGGAGGGTAACGGTCGCGAGAGTCCACGGAGGGCTCCACCCATAAGGGTCCACGAAGTAGCAACCTTGATTATTCCATACGGCTTCCGTCCATGAAGGACTAGCCTCATTATGGGTAGATCTTCATGAAGTAGGCGATCTCCTTGCCCTTACAAACTTCTTGGTTCACTCCACAACACGAAGTAGGAGGCTCCCGAGCGAGACCTAACCAATCTAGGAGGCACCACCCTCCAAAAGGTAACAGGCTCGGTAATGACGATGAAGTCCTTGCTCTTGTGCTTCAAGATGATAGACTCCTCAACACACAGTCACTGTCTCATAGATTTGTCTTGGTGAAGGAGATGGGATTGGTGGAAAGCAACTTGGGAAGGCTATAAATCAAGATCCATATGGTTGGAGTGGAGGATCTTGATCTCAACACAAGGTGTCGTGGATTTCACGGCAGATGTCTGGGTGAATGGACTTAGGTTCGGGGCGAAGCGCAACTATGTGGCGGCTTGGAGGGGTTGGTCGGAATTGAGAGACGCGGAGTTTACCCAGGTTCGGCCCTTCCGATGGAGGTAAAAGCCTACGTCCTACTTGTCTGGTATTGATGATGAAGGAGATCTCTCGGTTACGAGGGTGCTTTTCGCTACCTCTAGTCACGAGAGCCTCTAATCTGTCTATCTCTAATCTCCGGTATTGTCTAAACTTGTGGACATGTCCATCGTCTCCCTCTAGGGGTGCTCTACCCCTCCTTATATAGGAGGAGAGGGTAGGTTTAGAAATAGAGTCCTACTAGGAGTAGGATTAGGACTAGTCTCTCTAGAATCCTATTCCGGGTCTTGTAACCTTCGGCAGGGCGTCTTTCTCTCTTTGAGCCTTCTCTTGTGAGCCGCCTGGCGCTGGCTTACACGCCGGATCTTGGGCCTGGTCGTCCTGTGATCCGCTTGCCGGGTCATTAATAAAATGGCATGTCCTTTTCGGGTCTCCTGAGAGTCGCCAGGCCGGGTCATACCGTGGGGTATATCCCCGACATTAGCCCCTAGATTAGCTTGAATTTGTTCATGCTAATCTCCTAAAATAAGAATAATAAATATGTTAAGTAGCTGGCTTGCTCCTTTGGCCGGCTTATGAAATGGCTCCTCAGAAATCTGGATCTTTTCTGCATATCAAATAGTCGTCTTTGATAATCATCTTGCTTGTTAATGTCCTTTGAAAAATATTGAGAATAGAACACCCATATGCCATTGAGTCGGATTCAAATACTCTTGGCGGGTCATTTCCGCCGGGTCATAATCATTGTTGATGCCGGGTCATCTTCGCCAGGTCATAATCATGGATGATGCCGGGTCATTACCGTTGGAGACGCCGGGTCTAACAACTGAACTCCATAATTAACATCTTGAAAATTCTCCTCAAAGTTTTTGATATTTGCATATTACCTGTAGCCCCCAAGCTCCGAGATTATCCATGATAACTAGGTGCTTTGCAATAATATTTTGGACTGTGTAGCCCCCAAGTGCCAGCTTGTCCTGCGTGCAGCAACCTGGGACTTATAACTGTCTTATACTTTATGAAACTTCAGCAGGTGTAGCCCCCAAGGGTCGGCTCATCATCATGTGATGGGCCGGGTCTTCAATTTGAATCTCTTAATCTGTTTGAACAGCTGAATACTGTAGCCCCCAAGTGCCGGGTCGCATGCCTGCAGCGACTTGGGACTTTTAGAAAATTTTATCTGAGCGGTGTAGCCCCCAAGTACCGGGTCAGTAAGAATTACTGAGCTGGGAAAAATATAGAAAGACCGGCTCGGATGCCTTGAGATAATGTGGTCTTGCTGACAATGTAATGATTTGAAAACCGGCTTGCATGAGCCCCCAAGTGCCATGGTGCATGCTTGCAGCGACATGGGACTTGCATATTTTATATAAACTGGACTTGAATAATGTAGCCCCCAAGTGCCGGGTTGTCTGCCTACGGCGACTCGGGACTATGTGAGAATAATATGACTCACCACAACTTGTTGGATGAATCTTTGACCATGGTTGTAATATAACCCAGAATGAATATCCTTGAATAATTCCCTTGTCTTTGACATGAAATCCCTGCTCGTGGTTGCGATGCAACCCGACAAATATATATTTGGAGAAATCCATGAGTGTTGTATATTACTATAGAGTACGATTGAAGAAATCCGAGAACCGGCCAATAGATGACACGACATTATATCTGACAGGGCGGCTCTTTGAAAAAATTATAATTTCTCCAAGCTGGCTTGAAAACCCCAATCATTTATTACTGGTTATGATAAACCATGAAGATCCAGCTATGTTGGCTATTAAAAGATCCATTTGCTCTTGTAAAACACTTAACGGCAGCTCATCTTAAGAGATAATACCTGCAAAAAATAAACAAGACAGAATATATTCTGCATTGTTGTGAGGGCGGCTTGAAGAAGCTCAACCTGGACATGTTATATCTTTCATAACATTGCTCCTTCTTTCATAATCTTTCTCTGATCCGGCTTGATAAGCCGATATGTCATGTGAATATGATGAAATGTATGATGCAAAGTATGATGCAACGTATGATGCAATGTTTGACTTGTCAACATTTTTGGCGCAAACGCCGGTTGTTAGGGTTAGATAAGCTACACCCAGAGGTAGGAAGCCCCCTTTAGACAACCATGGCTAATCGTGTTAGCCGGAGATGGCATAAAGCCGGCCGATAAGGTGTTAGAAGCGATACCCGAAGGTAAGTAGCCACCCTCAGCAATATGGCGCGAACGCCGGTTGTTAGGGTTAGATAAGCTACACCCGAAGGTGGGAAGCCCCCTTCGACAACCATGGCTAATCGTGTTAGCCGGAGATGACATAAAGCCTGGCCAATAAGGCATTAGAAGCGATACCCGGAGGTAAGAAGCCGCCCTCCGCCAGTTGTTAGGGTGTTAGATACCCGTCGGTAAGAACCCCCTACAACCGCGGCTAATCCTGTTAGCCGGAGATTTGGCATAAAGTCGATCGATAGGGTGTTAGAAGCGATACCCATCGGTAAGAAGCCCCCTTCAACAATTTGGCGTAAACGTCAGCCGATAAGGCATTAGAAGCGATACCCCAAGGTAAGAAGCCGCCCTCCGCCACGGCTAATAGTGTTACCTGGAGAATTGGCATAAAGCCGGCCGATAAGGCATTAGAAGCAATACCCGAAGGTAAGAAGCCGCCCTCAGCCGCGGCTAATCGTGTTAGCCGGATATTTGGCATAAAGCCGGGCGATAAGGCATTAGAAGCAATACCCGTAGGTAAGAAGCCGCCCTCAGCAGTGGAGACTCCGTGGCGACGAAGGAGAGCAGAGGTACGACAGAGACCTGGTGCGGCCCATGACAACATCCACAGGCACAGGAGCGGATGGGTATGCATTGGCGCGGCGCGGGAGCAGGTCGGTCGTAGACAGATCTGAGGCGAAGGCCACAGGCGCGGGTGCAGAGAGGCCCCAGCGGTGGCTCCCGAGTGGTGGCTCATGGCGGGGAGAAGCCTCAGCGTTGGCTCGTGAGCGGCAGCTTACGACGGGGAGAAGCCTTAGCAGTAGAAGCCAGCCAAGGTATGTGTGACGGGGTCGGGTCGTCGCAGGCGAGGCGCGGCAGCGCCGTGGAGGGCCAGTGGGCACAATGGCTCACAGCGACTTGGTTTAGTACCGGCAACAAGCCGAAGGGGCACAGCGGAGGCGGCTCACGACGATGGAGGCTGGGTCACTGCACGGTGGGACGAGGCGACGCTAGCATAGTATGGAACCAGGCATCTGTCTGCATGCTGGACAACGCAGGGAAAAGGCTGAGCCCGCCGGGGCGCTCAGTGACGAGGCGAAGCCGGTTACGAAGCAGCGGCGATAGGAACCGAGTCCGTGATGGTCTTCTTCTCCCTTTTCTTTTATCCAGATGGCGGCGGGTGTGAAGACTGCAGCAGAAAACTCCTGCCGGTCTTAGCAACGGTGCAGAATTAGCAGCAGAATCAATCCCTTGTCAAATTCGACGGAACACCCAGACGCACACGGCGGCGGGCATAAACCGAGCTCTCTCATCTCAAATTTTATTTTTCTTGACGGCGCTTCTTCATGGAACGCTACGCATCATGTGTGATCATTAGACGCACAAGTCCCTAGGTGCAGCCACTGTGAGTTGTTGACATGAATATGATCAAAATATTCTTGTGCTGCGTATAGCAAACGATGGCTCAAAGTTGGACATCAGCAGTGATCGGACACCGCGCATCGATGTCATAGAAATTTTGATTGAAGAATAAATCGTCTATCAATATGCACGCCGGCTCTGCTTGGCCGCTGTTTTCTCGGTCACCCTTTTTTTAATTCGATCTGACTTACGCTGCCGTTGAAACTTTTTTACATCTTTGACTGATGAATCCGGAGTCTAGCAAAATTCCTTTGCGCCGACTCTTCTTTCATCAGGCTAGCCGCAAGCTTCTCAATCCTTCAAGATCTCCCTCCAAGAACACAATTCCACTATGCGCAGGCCCCACGGTGGGCCCCAACTGGTATATCCCCGACACAAGGGCAGGTGGTTATCTCTAAGAAAACTGAGTAGGATAGGTATGGAATAGTTCTGAGTGATTCTCTTTCGAGTGGGTGGTGGTGAAGGGGTATATATAGGCATCCCCAAAAATCCAACCATTACACACAAAATGACCAACTCGGTGACACCGATGTGTTTACCTCAGTGGTACCGAAGTGACCAAAAGGTGGCAACTTTTGAATCTTGGTGAGACCGATATAGGAATGTCGGTTGAACTGACAAGGTGACCAACGGTCAGAATTGCCAAACTCGGTGACGCTGATTCGACAATCTCGGAGGGACCAAAACTATGAACTTGCGTAACAGAAAGTTGGCAACCCAACTCGGTGGCACCGAAAGCAGTGTCGGCTGCACCAAAGTGTTAGGGTTTGGCTGAGTCTATCTAGGGTTTGGAATCGGTGGCACTGGGATAGGAATGTTGGTTGCATCAATTTTAAATGTTTGGCTATAGATATACTTTGGTGGGAGAGCTTGTGGATGTTTTTGGTGACTACCACTTGTGCACGTATGAGCATTTTGTTCACCAACAAAACCTTACCCCCTTTTAATAGTATTGGCTTTCCTATGGACTCAAAGTGATTTCTCACAAATGTAAAATGTAGAGTCCTTTTGCTTGAAGCTTAGCCAATCTATTTCCTTGCATCTTAGGGTAATTCCACAATCTCCACAATCCTTTTGCCATCCCTATCATTGAACTTTTCCTGAAATATACTTGGTGGAAACATTAGTTCAATGACTTATACGTTGTTATTAATTACCAAAACCACCAAGGGAGCAAATGTGCTTTCACCGTGTCAAGTAGACCGAAATGATTCTCCATCTACTACTATTACTCCACACATCGACCGACTCCTTCCTCCATCTAGAGTATTAATTTCATGAAGAACAGAGTAATGCATTAAGTAAGATGACATGATGTAGCGGGATAAACTCAAGCAATATGATGAAAACCCCATCTTGTTACCCTTGATGGCAACAATACAATACGTGCCTTGCTACCCCTACTATGTCACTAGGTGAGGACACCGCAAGATTGAACCCAAAACCAAGAACTTCTCCCACTGCAAGAATTACCAATCTAGTTGGCCAAACCAAACCAATAACTCGATGAGACTAACAAGGATATGAAATCATGCATATAAGAATTCAAAGAAGATTCAAATAAGATTCATGGATAATCTGAACATAACCCACAAGTCATTGTATCTTGACAAACACACCACAAAAGAGTATTACATCGGATAGATCTCCATGAAGATCATGAAGAACTTGGTATTGAAGATCATGGAGAGGGAAGAAACGATCTAGATACTAGCTATGGACTCATAGGTCTGTGGTGGACTACCCACGCATCATCGGAGGGGCAATGGAGTTGATGTAGATGCCCTCCGTGATCGGAACCCCCTCTGACAGATTACCGGAAAATGCTCCAAGATTGGATCTCTCGGGAACGGATATTTCTGTCGGCGGAGAAGTATTTGTGTGTCTCTCTGGTGTTGGGGGAATATTTGGGTAGTTATAGGACGAAGAATAGGGTTAGGAGACCTGCCAGGAGATGACAAGCTTGCCAGGTGCGGCCAGGGGGGCGCGCCTACCAGGCTTTTGATCGGTAGATCCCCTGGCATGCACTCCACGTCTTGTGGATCTCTTTCCTTCCAGAAAAAATCATTCTGAATATTTATTCCGCTTGGACTCCGTTTAATATTCCATATATGTAAAACTCAAAAACAAAGAAAAACAGAAACTGGCACTAGGCTCTAGATTAATAGGTTAGTCCCAAAAATAATATAAAATAGCATATTAATGCATATAAAACATCCAAAACAGATAATATAATAGCATGACATCATAAAAAACTATAGATACATTGGAGACGTATCAGTCATCACGACAAGTCATCTGACTTATCTCAAGTATCACCTCTGTGTCATCCACACACATACCACGTTTTGAGGAAACATCTGGACTTAGTTTAAGAAGGACCTTCAACTTTTCATGACCTTGGACACGGCTATTCGAATAGTTTTACACTCTATAGAGGTTGCACACTTTACCCACAAGACTCGGGGAACTTCCATGTCATCCACGACTCGCGGTATATTACATACCCGAGGTAAGCACCTGAACAATGCCTTTCCCTTAGTGATACTAAACAAAGATCCACTCGTTGGTGCCATCCATCATGATATACATTACACGTATCATCCATGAGGGCACACAATGGTGTGCCCGGTGCCTGTGAAGACAATGCATGATTGTCCATTCCAGTTTAACCCCGTATCGAAAGTGACCACTTCACTCCCGCCACTAATAATGCAGGCTCTATGCTAGTACCCAACAAGTTAATCAACAAAGCCCCGCCCCATATGGGGTATCGTGGTTGTGCATGTAAGGTTGGGACGGTCCGCAGAACTTAAATATAATCTGTTTTCAAAAACACACACACACTCACTTGCTTCGGTATACCATTTCTTCCTCAAATAGGTAACCCACTCAATCATCATCTCCCTCATGCATTAGTGGCACCCAATGAGGTTTTCGTAAAGTCTTTGAAATCATTTCTTTGTTTCCATCACCATGCATAATCTCAATCCCACTTGCGTAGCATGTACTAGCAACCTAACCACTCCCACCCGCACAACCCTCATAAGAACGGTAGGGTCATGCACGATGCAAGTATCAATGGTAGAGTATTGGAGGCATCCTACCAAAGGGGGAACACCACATCATGATCAAATCATAGAAACAACAAGTGCTATATGTCATGCATGAAAAGTTTCTTAACATGGTCAAAGGGTTGCTTGGCTGGCTCAACAAATTCCTTGGGATCTTCAAAGTCTTCGGGTCCAACTCCCTCGTAAAAAGCGCAATCTATCATCGCGATAAATAACGGGAATAATAAGGACCAAAACAAAAACAGAGCACAAAATCTACTTCTAAAATGCTACCCTACTCTGATAAATACTACAAACTATTATAAGAATATTAGTCTAAGTTTTGGTAGGAAAAAGGTTTTTAAAACTATTTATAATAGAGGCTAAAATGCCTAAAAGAGGTTTTAAAATAAAACACTAGATAAAAGATTTTCAACAAATTATACAAATGGCACTATTAATTTCTACACAATATTTCAAGATTTATGGTGGAAAAACATTGGGAAAAGGAATTTTAGTTAACCCTGTGGGATTTTTGGAAAATCCGAAAAAATTAGAAAAAGAAAAGAAAAGAAAAGACCTCAGCATCCTGGGCCAGAAGCGGCCAGGAGGTGGGCCGACCCAGTGGCCAGCCAGGCCAGGCACGCTGGTGCCCCCGAGCGCGTCAGGTTTCAAACTTGACTGGCAGGGCCCAGTGGCTAGAGAGAGACACGGGAGAGAGAGGTGAGAGGCCGATAGGTGGGGACCACCTATTAGGTCCTTCTCCCACTTCTGGACTGAGGAGGGGAGAGCTTAACGGCAGCGATGCATGGCACGATGAGGGGAGGCATGCATGGGAATGGAATCTCGGCGTCTGTGCTGTTCGAATGGAGGTCGAGGGGGTCGCCGGAGCTCAAGGGTTCGCCGGCGACGAGGTGACAAAGCGGTGGTGCTTCGGGAGGAGAATGAACTCGACGTCTCCTGCTGCAATAAGCACGGGAGAAGGGGGAAAAGGGTGAGGAGGAAGCAAGGGCTCTAGATCGAGAGAGAACGGAAACGGAGGAGGCCTACCATGGTCGGGCGACGGCAGACCCGATGCGGCAGAGCTCGAGCTCGGGCGGCTCTAGGGAGGAATGGATTTCTTGGGGGTTCGATTGAGGGTAGGAGAGAGGGACCAGAGGGGAGGGAGAGACACGGGGGTTGTCAGTGTCAAAACCGGCGGATCTCGGGTAGGGGGTCCCAAACTATGTGACTAGGATCTACGGTAATAGGACGCGAAGGGGATACGGTCCGGGTCCTCCAATGGATGTAATACCCTACGTCCTGCTTGATTCTATTGATGGTGAAGGGGTTATAGAGTTGATCTACCTCGAGATCGTATGCCTAACCCTAGATGAGTTTTCCTGTCCCAAACCCCTAAAACCCTCCGGCTTATATACACGCCGAGGGTGTCCTTGGCCTACACATATTCGGTTACATGCCGAAGAGATAACTTGCCTAACTATAGCTAATAACTTGGAGAACACGTCTTGAATCCTCGAAGCTTCCATCTGGCGCAGGTGTTTCTGATCATCTGATGCCTGCTTTGCGGCCCATACAGTTCGGCCCATGAACAATGGGTCAGCTATACGAGGACCCCTTAATCCAGGACTCCCTCAGTAGCCCCCGGACTGGCCTTCAACGCCGATATATATTCGGTCGATCTCTTCACGTCATCATCTTCGGCTTGCAAGGCGAGTCCCTCATCGTTCTTCGTTCGGCAATCGACCAGTCTTCAGTAAGATCCCAAGCATCGCCGGCACGGGTTTATTACAATAACTGCATGAGTTCCTCGACTTCTGCGCATCGTGGGGAGGTGACCAAGCAGCAAATTTTACAATCTTACCCCTCCGCAACGGAGGCACCGACCCATTTAATCAAACAAAATCATGGTTCAGACCACATCTTCTTCTTCCCTCTCGTCAAAAACTCCTAGCGGAAGCTCGACGCAAAACATGGCTAATGCTCCCAGCTTCTCAGCACGCCCTTACGACCTATGTCTAGGGGACTGGACCAGCTGCTCCGTCACCCTCCCGCGGTTTCGTAATCTAGAGACCCAGGGATATCTTCCGTCATCAGATCTGGCGGTGACCCGCGCAAGTCTGCTCTTATACGGTGGCGAGGTTTTCGACGACCGCTTCCCTAACCCAAACAAGGGGGAATGTGTCTGCTTCGTCCCCTTCCTCCTCCGAGGTCTTGGGTTTCCAATCCACCCCTTCCTCTGGGGGTTATTGGAGTTCTATGAGATCCAACTCCACCCTCTCACACCAGGATCAATTCTACACACCTCGAGCTTTGTTGCCCTTTGCGAGATGTTCTTAGGGTGCAAAGCTCATTTTGATCTGTGGAGGAAATACTTCTGCCTTGTCCCCCGAACTCGAGACAAGACAATCTTAGAGATCGGCAGGGCCAAAATATTCCGTATACCAGGAACGGGGTATCCAGTTGGAACACCAAGGAAATCTGAAGAATGGACCTCGGAGTGGTTCTATATTGAAGATGTCCCCCAGTTCGAGCCAACTCAAATGGGTCTGCCCGAATACTCCGACCTCCTCCCAAAGAAAAGGTATAACTAGCGACCCAAGAGCTCATCTCAGGAGGAAAGCACCGAAGTGTGATGCCTGGCTGCACAGGTGTGGATGCTTGCCCACCACCGACTGACCATGATTGATGTCATGGCCGTTGCTATCTCCCTATGCGTGCAACCCCTCCAATAGAGGGTGCACCCCTTATGGCGGTACAATAGGACAAGCAACGCCATGTGCTCCCGAAAACTAGGACCCGCCAATCCAACAACTTTGGCCGCCACTCTTGCCGACCTGTGCAAAAGAGAGAAATAAGACTTCAATCGGCGGTCAACTAAGGAAGGGTATTCGGCCCGCAATCCGATCAAATAGGTAAGACTTTCTTTTTCAATCATAAAATAGTTTGGGGCTTCATTCTGCACTTTATTTGACCGAGGTCTTGACGTGAACAGGAATGGAGGAACTTTGTCGAGACAGTTAGCTGTCCGACTTCTCAGCCTGAGAACCATTCACGCGACAACGATGGCTTCAACGAGGACCCGGATCTTCTCCTTGACTTTGAAACCGGAGCATATTACTTGGACAACATCGTCCAGGCTCCGGTGGCGATCATAATCGATTACCCCGAGTCATTCTCCATTTCCATCCACGGGTGAGAAGAAAAGTTCCTCCCGCAAGAGGTCTGCTACCAAGAGCGCCCGAGATGCGTCGGTCCTGACCCCCAAGCGCCGCGGATCAGCGTGCCATGCGCCAGCAGCTGAAGCCGCGGGCGAGTCAGAGGTCCACCTGGACCCCGCGAAGGAGCCAAACATGGGGACGAACCCACCCGTCCGTGCATCTTGAAGGTACTTTGTTCGAATGTGTGCTTTATCATTATAGTCAGCAGAATCTCATAGCCGCTCGGTTTATATCCAGGTGAAACACCCAATCCTCTCCTATCGAGGGGGCTGCCCGGGTGTCAGGAGATGCCCGAAGCTCCTGGGCCACGACCCATGCGGCTTCCTCTACGGAAGCCCCCATGGCCAATTCGGCGCTTGCCGAATCTGACGACAGAGTATCCGTCACCAAATCAGAGGTGGAGAGTTCCATGCATCATCGGCATCGATGGGAGGCCATGCGCTACCCAAATTTCTCTGACCAGGAGTTTGGCGCCCTACGCTCAGCAGATGCGCACCTCGGGGCCGCTCGAGCTGGATTCGGTGAAGCTATGAAGCTGATAACAACCAGCATTTAGGTAAGAGATCAGACTTTATAGAATCCGAACACTTATGCAAACCTTGTAACCCCTGAGCCTTAATTTGATTTAGAAAAAAATGATTTAAGGATCTCCGCACCATTTGACTGCTGACGTAGGACTCAAAGCAATAGTCTAAGCAATTGGCTAAGGCCCTCGAGGAAAGCCGCACGGAAGTGCAGTCCCTGAAGGCTAAACTAGCACAAGTGAAGAGCTTCACGCGAGAGGCCCATGGTGAGTATGCTTTTACCACCAATCTTATTACGTCATCGTGCCTAACATATGGATTTCGTGTAGCAGCCGAATCAATAGGACATATGGAAAGGCAGCTGGAAGAAGCCCGGGATTCTCAAAGGTATGCGGAATCCGAGCATCAGGCTGGCTGCCTTGTTGGACAAAAATAGGCTGAGGAAATAAAGAGTTTAAAGACTCAATTGACCCAAGCTCAGGAAGAGAATCGACAGCTTTGGAGGGGCGTATTTGGTAAATACAATTCGACTATGAGTAAGTATTTTTGATGTAGAGAATGATAATAATCACGCTTGTTATCTTGTGTGCAACTCTCCTGAGTGGACATCCTAAAGAGGAGATCGAATCGTAGCAAGGGGACCTGCTGAAGGAGCTAACTTCTCTCCATAAGCAAGTGCAAAAAGCGATGAAAGGGATGGTGAAGGCACTATGGCCCACCGAACAGCCACCTGAAGGGCTAGCCGCGCTTGTGGATCGATTTAGGGGGGCTCGGGATAGGTTCGAGCTATGGAAGACTTCAGCCTGCCGCGACGGAGCACGGGAGGCGTGGGTAATGGTCAAGAACCGTTTCGCCGGACTTAACCCCGAGCATATGGCGCGGGTTGGTCCTGTGGGATCGGATGGAAAAGAAGTGCCACTCCACTTGGTATATGACCAGGTGATGCCAACCGCCCGTCTCTCGCAAGCAGACTGCCCCCTCAACACAATAATTGATGATCTCGATCGACAGCCGCATATGTAATTTATATATACATGTGTAAAACAATCCATGTTGTAAACTTTGTCTTAACCGACCATTGGCTTCTCCCTCCCGTGCGAAGAGCTTGGGACTGTTCCTCCTCATTATTCCTTCGCGAAAGAGCAAACTGTATTCGGGGAACCAGGCAATCCGTCCATGTGGTGCAAACAGACAGAAAGCACACAGAAAGATATGTTATATTACGACGTAGCGTAAGAAACATCTTCTGATGAAAATAGTACCTCTATCGATAACTTTCGCCGGGGTTCTACAAAGAGTGTAGGTAGAAATCCGCATACTTGTATTACACGACTAAGTGTCCTTTGGGAATATAAGACCCAAACAACGGAAATAGCAACCAGAGCCGTATAAGGTGTTTCCGTCATATCTGACCAATTGTCTACGTAAGATAGCTAGCTTTCGGCTTCACCCGTCTAAGGTACGTGTCCGGATTCCCTGATCGTAACAATTGCAGAGGTGCTCCCTTTACTCTCTAGACGAACAATCAAGAACGTAGAGAGTAACCACAGGAGCGAGGCAACCCAGGTTGACAAAGTCTTAGTTCAAATTGATGCATATGATGGCTAAAACATGACGATAGAAACATGCCTTCTCGGTAAGTATGAACAAATAAAATCCTGGCTATTAAAAGAAGCTCGCACGTGCCGTGTTCGGATTTAACACTTTATGGTGTATGCCGATTATCCATAGTACAAGATTGGTTCAGCCGAACATAGGGTAGCAAAAGAAATTGTCCCTATCGAACAGCAAAGTGGGAAAGGAAAAGGCAAAAGAGGCAAAGAATAGTGGAAAGGAAAAAGTGTATGGGAGTTTAGATGACACCGGTTTATCCGTAGAAGCGCCGAAGACGAGCTGCGTTCCATGGGTTTGGTTCAAGGCGGTATTGGATGAACTTCGCAAATGATAGACCCCTCCCGCGAGCACTTCGTCAATGATGAAAGGACCCTCCCATTTGGGGTTTAGTTTGTGCTTCTGTTTCTCCGGATGCCGTAGGACGAGTTCTCCTACGTTGTATGCTTTTGCCTTGACCTCCCTACTTTGGTACTACCGAGCTTGCTATTGGTAAAGAGTGGGTTGGGCCAGAGCTATGTCTCGCTCCCCCTCTAAGGCGTCTAAGTCGTCATGCCGATCTAACTCGACCTCCTTTTCCTTGTACATGCACACTCTTGGTGCATCGTGGATAATATCACAGGGGAGAACTGCCTTTGCCCCATGGACCATAAAAACAGTGTATAACCCGTTGATCTATTCAGGGTAGTACACAGGCCCCATAGAATGGAGTCAAGTTCCTCCACCCAATGACAGTCGGACTCATGAAGAGATCATACCAAACGTGGCTTCATGCCACTCATAATGAGACCATTTTCTCGCTCGACCTGTTCATTGGTCTGCGGATGATAAACCGATGCATAATCAAGCTTTATGCCCATTTTTGCACACCAGCCCTTGACCTCTTGGGCCGTGAAGTTGGATCCATTGTCCATTATGATACTATGCGGGACATCGTACGGTGTACTACGCTAGATATAAATTCAATCACAGGTCCGGATTTAGCCGTTTTAACAGGATTTGCTTCTATGCGTTTGGTGAACTTGTCCACCATGACCAGTAGGTATTTATTTTTCTTGGTTCCCCCTTTGAGGGGTCCGACCATCTCCAGCCCCCAGACCACAAAAGGCCAGGTGATCGGGATAGTCCGAAGGGCTGTTGGGGGCATGTAACTTTGATTTGCGAAGAGTTGACACCCAACGCAATGTTGAACAAGTGACTGGGTGTAACAACCCGGGACCGACGCTCCAGAAGATTCCCCTTTTATTTCCATTCTCGTCATGTGTTTGTCTAGTTGTTGCATTCATCATCGCATCATTCACATCATCTGCATAGCATTGGCATTTTGTCAACATGAGTTTTCAAACTTGCATCCGTTCGTAGTTGCCGGATCTCTCCGTTCTTGTTGTTGTCCGTTTTGAGACCAACCACACACGCACGCGCCCGTGACATCATTTAAAAAATGTTTTAAAAGGCGTGCTAAAAATATCCTTGGATTGCGTCGAAACCTGGCGTGCGGTCTTATTATAGAGTAGGTAGGCCACCTACCAAATTTTGTCGCATTCCGAGGTCGTTTGATATCCCATCGGCCAGTCGTAGCAGTGTGGTCATTGGTTATTCGTCATACGTTTTTTGGTGTTTTAAAACCTCATGTCACGGGCCGCAACTTCCCTCTCAACCCCTAACCCTAGCCCTAATTAGTATAAATAACCCCCTAGCCTACCTTGCCTCAAAATCCATGCCCTCCTAACCCTAGCCGCCACTTGGCCAGCCTCCTCCCACCTCTAGCCGCGCGGGCCCGCCAAGCCCATCCAGGCCTACCCTCAGGCCCGGATCCAGTCGCCACCCGCACGCACCCGCGTCCAAGGCACAAGAGCAGCCCCGACCCGCAGCTTGCCCCCGAGCTCATCGGTCTCCTCGTGGCCCATCCTCGCCGGAGTCGGTCGCCGCCCCGCCGGACCTCGACCCCGTGCCGCCACCGGCCAGAGATCAAGCCCTGCCCTCGCCTCGTGCGGCCGCCCCGTCATCCGCCCCGCGAGCCGCGCCCAAGTCTCCATGGCCTCCCCACCACCCAGAGCTGTCCCTACCTCGCCTCAGATCCGGCCGGGATGGAGGTCCCCGACCTCGATCTGGTCGCCCCTCGCATGCCTCTCACTTGCCGGAGTCCGTCCCCGCCGGCCCTCCAGCCTCCGAGCCTGCCGCCGCCGCCCTGCATCGCTGCATCGGGCGCTCGAGGACGATGATCGCGTCACCCCCGTGTGGGCCTCGCCTCGCCCGCGTGGGCCACTGCCCCAGCTGGCCTGCTTCCTCTGCCTGGGCCTCGGCCCACTAGGTGAGCCCCCCAGTCACCTATCCAGCGCGTTGAGCGCATAGTAGTTATTTTGTGCCTAGGTGCCAGTGTTGGGCTAGTCAAATTTGGCCCAATGCGTTTTTCCTCTGGACGAATTTGTTAAATGAAACCAGGACATTGCATAATTTCAGAAAAACCCATATTTTTAAATCGTTAATAACTTTTCACCCGTGCATCACATGTAAACACTTTATATATGAAACTTGACTAGAATTTTGTGTAGATTTACAATATCCAACTTTCCCACATGATAAAAATATTTAAACTTGCTGTTTACATTAATTTGCACCTATGCCATGCTAAAATGATTTATTTCATAACTACTAAACCGTAGCTCCGATAAAAATGTTCCAAATATGTAACTTGACTAGAAAAATGTGTAGAATCACATGGTGACATTTAATTTTCTGTTTAAAAACTCTAAAATATGGTTAGTACAGATCTGGACCAAATTCATGATATGCATATGGGGTTGTTTCGGCAAGGATATATATTGCTTCCGGCCTCATTTACAATGCCTAGGTGTTGTAGTTTGTTATTGCTTCACCGTTTGCCATGTTAAAAAACATTTAATATTGATGAGTACCTAAATGGGAGTGAACTAAATAATTTGAACATGGAGTTTCGTCAATATGCAACTCGTTGCATATTGAGCTTCACTTAATGTGTAGGAGTTGTTTGTTTTTGTTGCCATGCCATGCCTTGCATATTAAACCGGACATGCATCATATTTGTTTGTGCGTCGTGTCTTGCATATCTTGTGGTGTATCTTGTGTTGATTGTTGTTTCCAGATTGCTTCTTCTCGATAGAGTTCCGAAAGCGTTCGGAGTGTGAGGATTCGTTCGATTACGTTGGCACGTCTTCTTCATGGACTCGATCCTCTTCCGAGCGGGATCTTAGGCAAGATGACACATTTCCCTGGATACCACTATCATTGCCATGCTAGTTGTCCCGTTTTTATCGCTGTGTCTCGCTACCTACCACTTGTTTGTCAAGCCTCCCAACATTGCCATGAAAAGCCTCTAACCCTCCACCTTCCCAGCAAATTGTTGTTTGGCTATGTTACATCTTGCTCAGCCCTTCTTATAGCGTTTCTAGCTATAGGTGCAATTGCTTCTATGTGACAACAAGGACACTCTTTTTTTATCACAATATTATTGCTATTTAATTTAATGCACTTATACACTTGGTAAAGGGTGGAAGGCTTGGCCTTTTGCTTGGTGTTTTGTTCCACTCTTGCCGCCGTAGTTACTATGAACCGGTGTTATTTTCCATAATTGAGCGCTCCTAACATGCTCGGGGTTGTTATGGGGACCCCCTTGATCTTCGTTAAAGAATAAAACTTGTCTGGCAAGGCCCAACATTGGTACTATTTGCTTAGTAACAACTAACATTTGCATAGGGCATGATCACCCCGTGGATAATTAATCAACAACCCGGGCCAGTGCTCCTCATGAGTGTTGGTCCAAAATGGGCTGCCTACGGGGCTGCCTCGAGGAAACTCGGGGATTGATTTTCCCTGTAGCTAGTCCCATCCGATCGTGTCCTGAGAACGAGATACGCGACTCTTATCGGGTTCGTCGACACGTCGGGTAGTCTTGCTGGACTTGTTTTACCTTTATCGAGTGTCCTGCGTGAGGGCTCTGACTTTCTTTGGGGTATCTCGAGGTGTTGGAATTCCTTTGTAGTTTCCTAGGATGATCATGAGATCCGTGGTCTAGTCTATTCCCATGGAGTGTGGTTAATTTGTGATGGACTAGTTGGAGCACCCCTACAGGGTTAAATATTTTCGAGAAGCCATGCCCGCGGTTATGTGGCAAACTTGGATACTTGGTTTAACACCCGGTCATAGCAAACTCGAAGTAAACTCTAATAAAATACACCAACTGTGTGCATAATCATGATTGTCTCTTCTCGTGAGTCCTTATCCGAGAGAGAATATAGTGGGGTTATGATTGACTTAAGTAGGTGTTCAGGATCAGTTAGTGATCATTACTAGTTCACGTCCATTATGCGTAGACCACCATACTTTACTTTTTGTACTCGTAAGTTAGCCACTCAAACAAATGCTTAGTCGCTTGCTGCAGCCTCACCACTTAACCCTACCACACCCATTAAGCGTTAATAGTCTTGATACCCTTGGAAATGAGATTGCCGAGTTCTTGTGGCTCACAGATTACTACAACAACAGTTGAAGGTACAGGTAATATGATGCTTGAACGTGAGAGCGTTGCTTGTTTGTTGGAGTTCTTCTTCTTCATCGATCTAGGATGGGTTCCAGGCGGCAGACTGGGATAGCAAGGATGGATGCCATTTTGTCGCTTGTTTTCGTCCGTAGTCAGACCCTGCTCTTCTGTATGATGTTTGCATATGTTGTTGTATTGATGTGACATTGATGTAGCTTGTGGCGAGTGTAAGCCAATTCCATATACTCATCTCTTCTGTACATATACTTGTGATGATATCCATTCTTGCAACATGACAAGATGCGCTTCTATCCTTGTCGAGATCCTCGTGCCGAAATAAGGATAGGACCGCATCTTGGGCATGACACTGGGCGTCCGTCCGAGCTGTGGGCCAAAAGAAACTGTCTCGGAAGGCCTTGCTGACAAGAGATCTTGCTGCCGCGTGATGCCTACCCATGCCTACCCATGCTTGAATGGATTTTGGTGAGGAGCTCCCGTCCTTCTTCCTCGGATATACACCTCTATAATACTCCAGTGGTAATTTTCTTGTATAACTCACCCTCATGTACTTAGTAGGCCTTGGATCGTCGAACTATGCGCCGCGCCTCAGTTTGATTGTTGGGGAGTTCCTTGTGGAGGAGGTAAGCGAGGAAGGGTTCTGTCCATGGTGCAATTACTGCCATTACCTCACGAGCCGAGGGCATCTCATTCATCATTGAGCCACCGATAATGTCGTCATCTGGTTCGTTTATAGGGGGAACAACTTCGTCCGTCGTATTCGGACCCGCGCCATTTGCATCATCCTACCACACTACGGAGGGATTGAAGAGCTGTTCCAGGAAGGTGTTTCTCGAGACGGGATCATGCTTGGCTCCCATATGGGCCAGTATATCGACGGCTTGGTTGTTGTCTCGAGCGACGTGGTGGAATTCCAACCCCTCGAACTGAGCAGATATCTTGAGGACAACGTTTCTATATGCCGCCATCTTCGGATTTTTGGCGTCGAACTCGCTGTTAATTTGGGATATGGCCAGGTTTGGGTCTTCCCGTACCTCTAGCCGTCGTGTGCCCATTGACGCCACCATTCGAAGACCATGAAGAAGAGCTTCATATTCAGCGGCATTGTTGGAGTCGTCATACATGATTTGCAACATGTATCTTACGTTGTCGCCTGTGGGGGATGTGAGGATAACTCCAGCCCCTAGACCGGCCAAGGTCTTGGATCCATCAAACTACATTGTCCAATGGGAGTATGCATTGTACTCCTTTGGGAGCTCGACCTCTGTCCATTCAGCCAAGAAGTCCGCCAGTACCTGAGATTTAATGGTGCAGCGTGGCTTGTCGATTATTTGGAAGGGAAGGATCTCGATTGCTCATTTTTCTATGCGACCGCTGGTGTCCCTTTTGTTGATCATATCGTTTAGGGGGACTTCCGATGCCACCGTTACTACGCACTCTTGGAAGTAGTGTCTGAGTTTCCTCGATGCCATGAATACTGTATAGGCTATTTTTTGATAATGTGGGTATCTGGAATTGCATTGCGTTAGAACCTTTGACACATAATATACCGACTTCTGTGTCCGGAATTTATGTCCCTCCTCATCTCATTCGACGACGAGCACCGCACTGACGACTTTGTTCGTGACTGATGTGTATAACAACATGGGCTCACTGCGCCTGGTGCTGTGAGTATGGGGTTGGTTGCCAGTAGTGTTTTGATTTCTTCCAGCACAACCGTTGCTTCATCGGTCAATTCGAAATTCTTGGTCCATTTCAGCAGTTTATAGAGCGGCGAAGCTTTTTCTCTGAGGCGAGAGATGAAGCGGCTTAATGCGGCCACGCACCCGGCTAGACCCTGGACATGCTTCAGCTCTGTGGCTATTGCATGTTCTCATAGAGCATAGATTTTAGCTGGATTTGCCTCTATTTCTCTATGGGTGACGATGAATCCAAGTAGCTTACCCGAGGGAACTCCGAATACACATTTTTCTGGATTGAGCCGTATATCATATTCGCGCAAATTAGCGAAAGTTTGACGTAGGTCGTCGATCAAATGATTGATGTGTTTGGTTTTGATTACCACATCATCCACGTATGCCTCGACAGTCTTTCCAACCTGTGTAGCGAGGCAAGTTTGGGTCATGCGCTGGTACGTGGCCCCGACGTTTTTAGCCTGAAGGGCATCATGTTGAAGCAAAATGGCCCGCAGGGGGCGATGAATGCAGTAGCCACTTGATTGGATTCCTTCATTTTAATTTGATGGTATCCGGAGTAAGCATCGAGGAAACACAAAAAATCATGTCCGGCTGTGGCATCAATGATCTGGTCTATGTGTGGTAAGGGGAAAGGGTCCTTGGGGCATGCTTTGTTGAGGTCTTTGAAATCGATGGACAGCCGCCAAGACTTGTCTTTCTTAGGTACCATCGCAAGGTTTGCTAGCCACTCAGGGTGTTTAATATCTCGAATAAATCCGGCCTCGAGCAATTTGGCTAATTCTTAACCCATGGCTTGCCGTTTGGGCTTGGAGAAGCGGTGCAGGGTCTGTTTCATGGGATTAAAGCCTGAAATAATGTTCAAGCTATATTCGGCGAGCCGACATGGGATTCCGGGCATATCGGAAGGATGCCAAGCGAAAATATCCCAATTTTTGCGGAGGAAGTTCCGCAATGCTTCGTCCTTAAGGGGATCGAGCTGGGCTCCGATGGACGCTATTTTATTGGGGTTCGTTGGATGTACCTGCAATTTGACGATTTCCTCTACGGGTTTAAAGGACGTGGACTTGGGCCTTTTGCTGAGGATCACATCATCCCTATTAGCTATCGGCCGTAGGGCGATAAACTCCTAGGCAGCGAAAGTTTCTGCTAATGCCTTGAGGGCGAGCGCTGCCGTTTTGTTTTCGGCCCGAAGGGCTATATTCGGATTACTGGCGATCGTGATCACTCCATTTGGTCCTGGAATTTTAAGTTTCATGTACCCGTAATGGGGTATAGCCTGGAACTTTGTAAAGGCGTCGCATCCCAATAGGGCATGATAGACACTACGAAAGGGGATGATGTGGAAGAGAAGTTCTTCGGATCGGTAATTTTCGGGCGTGCCGAACACAATGTACAGGATGATACATTCGTAACAACGTGCCTCTTTCCCTGGGATAATTCCCCGGAAGGTTATGTTGCTATGTTTGATGCGAGATCGGTCGAACTGCATTTTCTTCAGAGTGGCCTCGTAAATGAGGTTTAGACCACTGCCACCATCGATGAGCACTTTATGTAGTCTGTATCCATCAATGATGGGATTTAAGACTAGAGCGGCCGGTGAATGACCGGGAAGGATGAGCGGCCGGTGAAGGACCGGGAAGTAATTGGTATGTCTGCCCATGGGCTAGTAGCTACCACGTGGTAGACTTGCTCATGCTCCCTAAGAGATCTTTTATGCCTACTCCTCGAGGGGAAGATCTCGTAGATCATCAGGACTTCATCATCGAATTCGTTTGGCGAAGGAGAGCGCCTGTTCAACGGAGGTGTGTTGAGAATGGCCTCATTACTTTTTGTGACTTGCCCGATGACCCAGCAAGCTCGAAGGCTATGAGTAGGGTTTGTGTTCAACAACACAAAATGAATGGGGCACAGATTATCCAAAAGTCCGTCGGGGATGGTGCCGGTCCCGGAAAGGGACTTGTTTCTTTTTTCTATGGGTTCATACCTGGCCGACCAATTTGGAGGTATTCTCTTTTTTCGAGCTCCTCTAGGGTGTTCGAAGAAAGTTGGTTCTGAGAACAATCGTTCGAATTGGCAATCACTCTCCATGGCATAGTACTTCTATACCAATTCGGACAATTCTAAAAATTCGGTTATGCGTCGGCAGGCCAGGGCGTTAAGAATCCCTTCATCATGGCAATTGGGAATGAAAATTGCCATTACATCTTTGTCACTAAGCCCTTTTATTCTGCTCCTAGTGAGTAGGAGTCTTGCTCAAAAGTGGTGGACTGATTCTCCTTGTCTTTGCTTGATATCCCGAAGGTCCAGAGATATGGGATTCGGTGCGGTACTTGGATAATCATCTTGGGAGGTGGGTGGGAAAAAATTGATTCCCCGTCGCAACAAGTGTTCGGAATTGCAGTTTCCCGATCATGCGACAGATCCTGGACCGGTTACGGTCCGGCTTTAAAGCGATTCCCCGCCTATGGTTCACCGACAGGGTCATGGAGATCGTGGACGGGGGTATAGACGGTTTTCAATTCCGGCTACCGGGCAGAATCCATGACCGGACACTCGATGGTGGCAACAAGGTGGGTGACGGAAGGGACATGAATATCCCTGTCATCAGGTCTGATACCGAGCTGATCATAGATCAAACTTGGTCATCCTATATACGCATAGCTTCGATCCGATCGAACAACTCGTTTAAGAACGATGCGATGGCAGGGTGCGTATCGCTAATCTGAGTGGATTCGTCAAGCGGTGTGATGGTTCTAGAGTTACGCCGAAGCAGATTTGTGTTTTGTTCCATCGTGGGACCTGATGTATTGGATGTCAAAGCATCTGGGCTTACATGATTTTCTTTGAAGGTTGAGGAGGGTTCCATTGGAACAAGTGTTCCCCGTGAATCATCCATGAACTGTAAGGTTCTGAACATGATACTCTGATTGGGGGGAGACATTCCGATCTGGCCATGGTGGCCGACCGGGCCGGTATGCGATAGGATGTCATTGCTGGTGAAACTATGACCGGGGCGAGAGTCCCCTCGATACAGATCTTCCTACTTGTGTCAATACCGGCGAATCTCAGGTAGGGGGTCCCGAACTGTGAGACTAGGATCGAAGGTAACCGGAGGCGAAGGGGACACGAGTTTACCCAGGTTTGGGCCCTCCAATGGAGGTAAAAGCTTACATCCTGCTTGATTGTATTGATGGTGAAGGGGGTACAGAGTTGTCCTATCCCTATCCCCTAAAACCCTCTGGTTTATATATACGCCGGGGGTGTCCTTGGCTTACACATAGTCGGTTACCTTCCGAAGAGATAACTTGCCTAACTATAGCACGACTTGACTCCTCGAAGCTTCCGTCTGGCGCAGGTGGTCCTGATCCTCCGATGCCTATCTTGCAGCCCATACAGTCCGACCCATGAACAATGGGTGGGCTATCTAAGGACCCCTTAATCCAGGACTCCCTTTGGGGTGACTTTGTATAGACTACCCACGGTCCACTGAGCACCCGTGAGGCGGCGAGCTCGGGGCCGGGGTCAGAAGGCACGAGACCGACAGGGGCGAGTCCAGAGTGCTACTGGGGTCGGTGTATGCCTACGAGAAGGAAGAGAGAGAGAGGGAGAGGGGTGGAGACGCGCGCATGGGAGCCCACGCATTGGTCGAACTGGGCGGCCGCGACACGCGTGAGGGAGGTCGTCAGAGAGGGAAGGAGGAGGGGACTGAGAGGGTGGCGGTTAGCGGGTGTTGAGGTCATCTAGGAGGACAGCTCCCCACATCCCTAGGCTGTCGGGAGGCTCGGGATGTGTGTGGCTACAGTGCGGGAGCACACTCTAGAGTGCTCCAGAGCGTGCATATGGCCGGCATTGCCATGCCCGTGCGCTCTGGGGTGCCCCACCTTGTCTTGTAGCTCCCGGGGGTTGCTTAGATGCTCCTAGGATGCTCTAGAGCTAGGGTGAGGGGAGGGATAATAAAAATGGGAGGAGAGAAGCTCCTGTTTAGGCCGTCCAGTAGGGAAAAACATGGGTTTTACCCCACCTAATGCTTGAGCCTTGCCTAGAGAAAGTTACTGGAGGTGAAGTGAAAAGCTAGTGAGCTGTGATAAAAATTTGAAGTGAAGGAGATTAGCAGAAGGGGGTCAAACAAGGTTGTTTACAAAATAATAAAAAGTATTTGATGATGGTTTGGATAAGTAAATGGAGGTTGCTTGCCAAGAAATTTAACAGGGGCAAATGGTGATTAGATATAGGGTTGATCACCAAGTTTGAGCTTGATTGAAGAAAGTTCACAATGTAACTTTGTGAAACCCTAGAAATCAACAAATTAGATTCCTATAGATCTAGTATGCATTTCCATTCTCCTTGATGCATCACTTGGTGAGGCATACTTATTTGGGTAATGAAACATGCCCACAAAGTTTGGGGTCAAGGGAAGAAACTTCACAATGTAAAGTTGTTCAAATTTGAATCTGGACAGGTATGGTTTTGGAATATTTTGATGAAGCAAACCAATTGGGAGTGAGATGAAACTTTGCAAGATAATCACATATGACAATTGTGACTTGCTAGAATTTTCCTAGAATTTGTGGAGAATATTTCTTATAGAAATATTTCAAAAGCTTGATTTGGACAGAAAGGGTTTTGAGGGGTTTTGTTTACGACTTTGAACATGACCTTGTGTTTAAACTCATATATATGGAAAATATATGTCCACTGAGTTTCCCTATTTTTTCTCAAATATTTTTAAAGCATTTAAATAATTTTCCCTACAAAATACCATTCCCGGCCTTAAGAAAAGCCTTTAAATAAAACAGTAAAATAATATTTGAAATTAATATTTTATAGTTTTGGGAAGTAATATATATATAGTGGGTTTCAAATAAATCCTTTGGGGGAAAATGATCCACCCAATTTGAGGACTTGTAGTGCAAACCTCAACTTAGGGGGTTTTGAAAACCTAATTTGAAATCCTTTTTGGTCAAAATAAATTTTGATAAATATAGTTTTAGGTACTACACACATGGTACGTTTGCTGGGAAAGGAGTTTGGATCAAGGAAGATGAATATGGGGAGGAGTAGAACTTAAGAGTGCCAAACATAATCAACCAAGCAATCAAACAAGCAACAGTTCAAACAAGCATGCACTCAAAAGTTTTAACTGCTTCCAAATTTTGTAAATCCAAGCAAAGCAAGGCGATACAAACACAGGGTGTGTAGACCTACCCCCTTACAAGAATCTTGTCCCTGAGATTCCTAGGCTAAGCTCTAAAAAGATAAGGGAACTCAGATCTAAAATATTCTTCATGCTCCCAGGTTGCTTCAGCTTTAGTGTGGTTGCTCCATTGGACCTTGAAGTACTTGGTGGTGCAACTTTTTCGGGTGCAATGCTCCGCTTCATCCAGAATGCGAACTGGTCTCTCACGATAAGTGAGGTCTGAATGAAGTTCGATGGCTTGATGGTCGATGTCCTTGTAGAGGCCAGGGCAATTGGGAACTTGAACACACTTCCGGAGTTGTGGCACGTGAAATAAGTTGTGCACGTTTGATAACTTGGAAGGTATCTCTAGCTGGCAGGCAACTTCTCCTCTCCTAGTGGTGACCCTGAATGGGACGATAAATCTTGGCGCAAGCTTTCCCTTGACATGGAAACACTTGGTCCCTTTGAGAGGCGTGACTCGGAGGTAGACATATTCTCCGATGTTGAGGTTCACTTCTCGGCGGTGAGAGTTGGCGCAACTCTTCTATCTTGACTTGGCGGTCTCGAGGTGCTCTCAGACGAGTTGAACTTGCTCTTTTGCTTTGCGGAGGATATCTAGCCCAAATATTAGTCCTTCTATGGTCTCTGACTAGTTGAGGGGAGTACGACACTTGCGTCCATACAACACCTCAAAAGGTGCCATCTGAAGGCTCGACTGATAGCAGTTGTTGAAAGAGAACTCAACAAACGAGAGGCAATCTTCCCACTTGGCTCCATATGCTTAAACACAAGCATGGAGCATATCTTCGAGTATCTGATTTACTCATTCTGTTTGTCCACCTGTCTCGGGGTGAAAAGTAGTGCTGAAGGAAAGCTTGGTTCCCATTGCCTCTTGAAACATCTTCCTGAACCTCGAGGTGAACTGGGTGCGTTGGTCTGACATGATCTCCTTAGGAACTCCGTGAAAACTTATGATACGCTCGATGTAAAGGCTGGATAGCTTGTTTCCATCATAGGTGGTCTTGACAGGAATGAAATGGGCTACCTTGGTCAGGTGATCAACAATGACCCAATGGAATCATGTCCCTTGCTTGACCTTGGTAATCCGGTGATGAAGTCCATCCCAATTTTGTCCCACTTCCATTCAGGCACTTTGAGAGGTTGCAATAGTCCAGCAGGTCACTGATGCTCAGCTTTGAATCTCTCGCATATGTCACACTTGGCAACAATGGTGCCTATCTCCCGTTTCATGCCATGCCACCAGAATCTTGTCTTCCGGTCTTGGTACATCTTGGTTCCTCCAGGATGGACGGAATACAGAGTGTCATGAGCTTCTTGCAAGATCAAAGTCTTGAGCTCTTCTTTGTTGGGTACGCAGATGCGATTCCCAAACCATACGACTCCTTGCTCACCCACTAAGAATCCTGGGCCTTGCCTGCCTTGATCTTTCTCTTGATGCCCTCAATGCACCCGTGTCCCTTCTGAGGTTCCTTAATGTCATCCATCAAGATAGGCTTTTCTCCAAGGTTTGCGAGGAATCCAGGTGCAACTACTTCCAAGCTGAAGCTTTCAAGTTCTACATATAGGGCAGGTAGCCTTTCCTTAATGATAGCATTCAAGGAACAAGCCTTCCTGCTTAAGGTGTCTGTTACCATGTTAGCCTTTCCGGGGTGGTATTGAACACTGAAGTCATAGTCCTTGATCAACTCCAACCATATTAGCTGCCTCATGTTCAATTCCCTTTGGGTGAAAATATACTTAAAACTCTTGTGGTCTGTGTATATCTCACATCGCTTCCCCAGAAGGTAATGTCGCCATGTTTTCAAGGCGTGAACTACGACTACACTCTCAAGATCATGAGTAGCGTAGTTCTCTTCATGAGGATGTAGCTGTCTAGATAGATATGCTATGACTCTGCCTTCTTGCATCAGAACACCTCCAAGCCCGGTTCTCGATGCATCACAATATATCACAAACTCCTTGTGAATATCGGGGATGGCCAAAACTGGGGCTATGGTAAATCTCTTCTTGAGCTCCTGGAAGCTTTCTTCACACTTCGACGTCCATTCGAACTTCTTGTCCTTCTTCAAAAGCTGAGTCATGGATCGGGCAAGGCTCGAGAATCCTTCAACGAACTTGCGGTAATATCCCGCGATACCAGGAAGCTTCTCACTTCCTTCACGTTGGTTGGGGATTGCCATTCAGTCACGACTTCAATCTTGGTAGGATCCATTGACAATCCTTCTACAGTCAACACATGACCCAAGAATCCGACTTCATGTAGCCATAATTCACACTTGCTGAATTTGGCATACAACTGGTGCTCTTGAAGCTTGTCTAGAACCAATCTCAAGTGTTGCTCATGCTCTTCTTCAAACTTGGAGAAGACGAGTATGTCATCAATGAAGATGACAACAAACATGTCCAAGTAGTCCATGAAGACCTTTTTCATTAGGTACATGAAGTAGGTGGGGGCATTGGTTAACCCAAATGACATGACCGTGTATTCATAAAGGCCATACAGGGTTACAAATGCCGTCTTCGAAGTGTCTTGAGGCCTGATCTTCAACTGGTAGTACCTAGACTTGAGATCGATCTTGGAAAACACCTTAGCTCCATTCAGTTGATTGGACATGTCTTCAATCTTGGGGAGTGGGTACTTTTTATTTATTGTGACCTCATTAAGAGAACGGTAGTCGACACAAAGTCGGATAGTTCTGTCCCTCTTTGACACAAATAGAACAGGTGATCCCCAAGGAGAGGCACTAGGGAGAATGAATCTTTTTTGAGTTGCTTTGCCAGTTGCTTCTTCAATTCAGCCAACTCTTCAGATCCCATCCTATAGGGCTTCTTATAGATGGGCCTGACCTAGGCATTAGTTCAATGATGAACTCAATGTCACGGTCAGGAGGCATCTCGGGAAGCTCATCAGGAAAAACATCTGGGTATTCACATACCACTAGCACTTGATCCAACTCAACTCCCGACAGATAGTTAGCCCAAGGGGCTTGAGTGGAGGCAGGGTTGGGAACATACTTGACTTCCACTCCTTGGCTATTGATCATGGTATCACTCCTATTGGCACAGTCCAACAAGCCTTGGTTCTTGGTTCGCCAGTCCATGCCTAGGATGACATCTAAACCCGGTGATTCCAAAACTATGAGGTCTGCTAGGAAGTCTACACCGTTGTTGACAATCTAACTCCCTTACATCCTATATTGGATTTCATAACTAAGCACGATGTTTGTATCAACATACGACTACCAGGGGTGTAGGTTTCATGCCACTCTCTAGTGCAAACTCTTGAGTAACAAAAGAATGCGAAGCTCCACAATCAACAATACTTTTGCTGGGGTTGAGTTGACGAGGAACGTACCTAGTATGACGTCCGGGTCTTCCTAGGCTCCTCTACAGTGACGTGATTCACACGACCCTTGCCATTGTTGGCCTGGTTGCGGGGAGATGGGTTCCTTGGTGGCGCTCCATGGCCTTGACCTTGGTTTGGCACATTGGGGTGTGTTGCATCTGGCTTCTTGTTGGGGTTGTGGGAACCCCGACTCATAAGTCGTGATCACCGAATGCACGTGTACAGTGATCCCAGAGATCAATGCTCACTGAACACACATAAGCTGAATAATAAGAGTCTTACATCCTTACATACTATCTTACACAAATAAAGACCATGGAGGTCAAGTCTTACATAGATAGGGTCGTGAGGGCCAAACACTTAAACATAACAAGCAGCAGAAATCTTGATCGAAAGCTTGAACCCATGCCATCTGCCTTAAACCTACAAGCATTCTGACTGGGAAGCATCCTAGTTCGCATGTTCGTCACCAATGAACTCTTCACCGTACTCCTGTTTTCCATGCCTGGCCAATTTAATAACCAATGGCAAGCCAATGAGTACTTTGAATGTACTCGCAAGCAACCCATGTTTGGAACAAGGCAATAACAATCCATGATATTGCATTAAGTAGGTATTTTGCAGAAAGCTAATTTTGAATGCAATGACATGATAAAGTAATTAGGTAAGCATGCATCAACAGTTGGCAAATATCCATATGAACAAGTTATAGATATCATCATGAACAGGGGGTTGAACATCTCATGCTCAATCATCATGTCAACTCATCTGACTTATCTCAAGTGTCTTCTCTGTGTCATCCACACACACCCACACACACCAAGTTTTTAGGAAGCATCTGAACGTGGCTTAAGCAACACCACCCAACTGTCCTTGAACATGGACACGACTATTCTAATAGTTTTACACTCTGCAGAAGCTGCACACCTTACCCACAAGACTCGGGGAACTTTCGTGTCATCCACGACTCACGGTACTTAATATACCCGAGGTAAGCACCAGAACAATGCCTTTCCCCTGGCGATACTAAACAAAGATTCCACTCGATTGGTATATATCCCACATGATGTACACCACACGTAACATCCATGCAGGGACGAACGGTGTGCCCGGTGTGTGTGAAGACATCGCATGATCGACCATACCGACACGACCTTGTATCGAGAGTGACCACGCCACTCCCGCCACTAGTAATGCGGGCTCCGTGCTATTACCCACCAAAGTAATCAACAAAGCCCAGTCCCATAAGGGGTATCGTGGTCATACATGTAAGGTTGAGACGGTCGTCAAATCTTAAACCCTCCGTTTTCGAAAACACACACTCACTTATTCCGGTACACCACTTCTTTCTCAAGTGGTTACCCAACTCATCATAATCTCCCTCGGGCATTAGTGGCATCTGACGGGTTTTTCGAAAAGTCTTTGAAGTCATTTCTTTGCTTCCATCACCATGCATAATACCGATCCCACTTGCGTAGCATCTACTAGCATCCTATCTACTCCCTCCCGCACAACCCTCACAAGGATGGTAGGGTCATGCACGATGCAAGTATCAACGGTAAAATTAAGGGAGGCATTCCACCGAAGTGGTCACCACATCACATGGTCAACAACAAGGAATAAAGTGCTATGTGACATGCAGGAAAATGGTTTCTTAACATGGTCAAAGGGCTGCTTGCCTGGGTCTTCAGGGTCTTCAAAGTCTTCGGATCCAACTCCCTCATCAACAACGCAATCTATCGTCATGATAAATAACGATAATAATAAGCATCACACAAAAACAGAGCACACAGATGAACTACTAAACTGCTACCCTACTTTGATAAATACTAAAAACTATACTAAGAATACTTGTTTAAGGTTTTGCTGTGAAAACATTTTTAAAAACTATTTAAACAGAGGCAAAAAGATGCCTAAAACAGGTTTTAAATAAAATAGTGCATACAAAGTTTTCAAAATATTTCACAAATGGTACTACTAAATTCTACATATTATTCTAAGATTTATGGTGGAGAAATATTTGCCTTAGGATTTATTTTTTACCCTGTGGGATTTTTTAGAAAACAGAGTAGAAAAAAGGTAAATGGGCACTATGCCCTGGGCCCTGAGGAGGCCAGCAGCTGGGCCAGCATTGCCAACAGGCTAGCCAGCCAGCCAGGCGTGCGCGCCTCGTCGGTTCGAACCCGACAGGCGGGCCCCTTGCGCCAGCAGCACATAGAGGGAGGAAGAGGCGAGGAGAGTCCGACTGGTGGCCCCCCCTGTCGAGTCCTTCTCCCACCTTGGGACAAAGAGGGGAGGGCCTCACCGACGGTGGTGTAGGGCACGACGACGATGGGCGAGTGCAGGAATGGGCTCGGGGTCGAGTCGCCGATCCCCTAGAGGTCGAAGGAGCGGCTGGGGTGGCCGGAGTCGCCGGCAACGAGAAGGCCACAACGAAGTGCTTCGGGAGGAGGTCGTCGGGTCCTTCTCGTGTGGCAAAAAGGACGGGGACAAGGGGGAAACGCGTCAGGAGGGAGCGGGGGTTCCGGATCGAGGCCAAATAGGGGTGGAGGAGGCCATTTACCTCACGAACGCCGCTGGCCCAAAGCGGCGGCGATTGGCTCGATCCCGAGCATAGAGGCCCTCGGGGCTCTCTTGAGTGGTAGAGGGGGTTACCTGGGACGAGGAGAGAGAGATTAGAGGGGAGAGGGGGCTCGGGGAAGGCCTTAAATAGGTGGCCCTTGGTCAATCAAGATCGGGTGCGCCCACGAGCTCGTGTCCGAGGCCAAAGGCCATGGGAGGGGGAGAGAATGTGTCTGGGGTCTACCTACGATTCGTTCACAACCACTAGGAGAGGAGAGAGGGGGGAGCGCGCGCGTGTGAGACCCGTGGTTGGTCGAGCTAGGCTACACTAGGCACGCGTGCGGGAGGTCGCTGGAGAGAGAAAGAAGGTGTGTCCGACCGCTTGGAGGGACGCGGACGTCAAGGGGAATCCAGGGGACAAGTCCCCGCATCCCCGGATGGTCAGGAAGCTCGAGATGGGTGCGGCTACAATGCGGGGGCGCACTATAGCACGCTCCAAAGCACGCGTTTTGCATGCCATGGCGTGCTGCTCGCGCTCTGGTGTATCCCACCTTGTCCTCTAGCCTCTGGAGTAAGCTAGGATGCTCCTTGGATGCTCTGAGAGGTGAGAAGAGGGGTAGAATAAAAAGGAGGGGTAAAAATGGTGCTGCTATGATTGTCTAGGGGTGAAAAAGGAGATTTTCACCCCTCAATTATGGAGCTGTTGCCAAACAAGGTTTACGAGAGGTGAAATACCATTGGAAGATGATGTGGTAAAAATTTAGGCTCAAGGGAAATAGAGGAAGGGGGCAAACAAGGTTTTTGCCATTCTGGCAGAAGGTGTTTGATGGAGATTAGGGCAAGCAAATGGGCTTTGCTTGCCATAGGAATTGACAGGATCGAATGGTGATTAGAATTAGGCCAGATCATCATGTTTGAGCTTGATTGAAGAAAGTTCACAATGTATCTTTGGGAAACCCTAGAAATTAACAGAATCTGGTTTCTGTAGATCTAGTCATGCTAATCTAATCCCCTTGATGCACCACCTAGGGTATCACCATTATTTGGTGATTAGAACATGTCCACAAAGTTTGGGGTTAAATGAAGAAACTTCACAATGTAAAGTTGTTCAAATTTGAATCTGGACACAGAGGGTTTTGGAATAGTTTCATGAATCAAAACAATTTGCATTGAGATGAAACTTTGCAACATAATCACCGATGACAATGTTGACTTGCTGAAATTTTCTTGGAATTTATTGAGAATATTCTTATAGAAATATTTCAAAAGCTTGAGTTGGACAAAAAGGGTTTTGAGGGGTTTTGCCCATGACTTTTCAACATGACCATGTGTTGAAACTCATATATATGGAAAATATGTGTCCACTGAGTTTCCCCAAATTTTCTCAAATATTTTCAAAGCATTAAAATAATTTTTCCCTATGAAAAACCATTTCTGGCTTGAAGAAAAAGCCTTTTAAATAAATAGTAAAATAATCTTTAAGAATAATATTTGGTGGATTTCGAAAGTCATATATATATAGTAGGTTTGAAGTAATGCCTTTGGGGAACAAGGATCCACCCAATTTAAGGACTTGCAGTGCAAAACCTCAACTCAGGGGTTTTTGAAAACCTAATTTGAATAAAACCCTTATGGTCAAAATAATATTTGGTAAAAGTAGTTTTGGGCACTATTTACATGGCATGATCATTGGGCAAGAATTTTGGGTCAAGAAAGATGAATATGGAGAGGGATAGAATCTAAGAGTGCCATACACGAACAACCAAACAAGCAAACAAGCACAAGCACTGAAAAAGTTTTAATTAGCTCCAAATTTTGTAAATCCAAGCATAACAAGGTGATACAAACAAAGGGTGTGATAGACCTACCCCCTTTACAAGAATCTCGTCCTCGAGATTCCTAGGCTAAGCGCTAAAAAGATAAGGGAACTCAGATCTAAGATAGTTTTCATGCTCCCAGGTTGCTTCAACTTCAGTGTGGTTGCTCCAATGGACCTTGAAGTACTTGATGGTGCGGCTTTGGGTGCAACACTCTACTTCATCTAAAATGCGAACTGGCCTCTCAGGATAAGTGAGGTCTGGCTGAAGATCGATGGCTTGATGGTCAATGTCCTTGTAGAGGTCGGGGCGGTTGGGAACTTGCAGACAATTCCTGAGTTGTGACATGTGAAAGACGTTGTGCACATCTGATAGCTTGGAAGAGAGCTCTAGCTGATAGGCATCTTCCCCTCGCATTTCGGTGATCTTGAGGGGGCTGATGTTTCTTCGTGCCAGCTTTCCTTTGACGTGGAAACGCTTGGTTCCTTTGAGAGGTGTGACTCGAAGGTAGACATGGTCACCCACACAGAAGTTCACTTCTCGGCGGTGGGAGTCAGCGCAACTCTTCTATCTTGATTTGCCGGTCTTGAGACGTTCTCGAATGAGTTATACTTGCTCTTCTGCCTCGCGGAGGATATCTGGTCCAAAAACTAATCCTTCTCCGGTTTCCGACCAGTTGAGGGGAGTACGACACTTGTGTCCATACAACACCTCGAATAGTGCCATCTGAAGACTCGACTGATAGCTGTTGTTATTGGAGAACTCATCAAATGGCTGGCAATCTTCCCACTTGGCTCCATAAGCCAAAACACAAGCGCGGAGCATATCTTCAAGTATCTGATTTACTCGTTCTGTTTTCCCACCGATCTGGGGGTGAAAAGCTGTGCTTAAGGAAAGCTTTGTTCCCATAGCTTCTTGAAACTTCTTCCAGAACCTTGAGGTGAATTGAGTGCCTCGGTCTGACACTATCTCCTTAGGAACTCCATGGAGGCTTAGAATCCGGTTGATGTAGAGGTTGGCTGGTTGATTCCCATCATAGGTGGTCTTGACGGGAATGAAGTGGGCTACCTTGGTCAGGTGATCGACAATAACCAAGATGGAATCATGTGTTTGCTTGACCTAGGCAATCCGGTGATGAAGTCCATGCCGATTTTGTCCCACTTCCATTTGGGCACTTTGAGAGGTTGCAATAGTTCAGCGGGTCGCTGATGCTTAGTATCACAGCCCCAAGTTTTCCCCTTTGATTGTGTTTAGTTAGGGTGAGCATCGTGTTTATTTTCATTAATATGAAATGGGGAGGATTATAAACCCTAGCACCTCACCTCATTAAAGCAAACTCAATCATGTGTGATTTTCCAATGAACCCAAAATGGCCACAAAAATGTGCCATATTTCTGATAAATATTGGAAACAATATATCAGAGGAGCATTTGAATTTTGAAATCAACTTGGATATTTTTAAAAAGACCCAAAACCCCACCGAAAAATATCTACTAAAGCACTATAAGAATTTAGTTGCTTCAAAATTGCTGAAACTTTTTGAGGAGGTTTGAAATATTCAAACAATACTTCCTAAAAAGTTCCAAGATTTTTGGCCTAAGTATTTGTGCCCAAATGAAAAAGAAACAAATGCCGGAAATTAGAAAACAGAAATCATTGAAAAGAGGGAACCCACCTGGGCTAGGGAAGAAGCTGGCAGGGGCGAACCGGTCTTCTTCCACCTCCGACCAGAAGGATGTCGGGTGCGTGGTCTCCACATGCCGGCCGCCTCCTGCTTGTGTGCCTACCTGGGTGGAGGGATAGACTCCAGGGAGCGTCTAGATCGAGCCGACCTCTTTCTTCCCCGAGCTCATTCTCCCCCTCTCCCTCTGCTTCCTCCCCCCAGGCCCAAGCGGAGCTCGCCGTCACCCTCACTATTCCCGTGGCCTCCGGCCACCTCTAGCCTAGCCAGCAAGCCCACCAGAACCACCGCATCCCCCTGCTTCCCTCTCGCCAAAGAAGTTAAGCCGGGAGCGCCTCATCACCGTCAGCGACCTCGCCTTCAACCTCGGGCGCTGTCAGCCCTCATCGTTGATTCACTGCGCACAGGGTGTCCCCGACCTCGCCATCTTTGCAAGATGCTCCGCGGTGAGCTTCTGCATCTTCCCCCTGCCACATCGTCGCTCGCGTCCCTTAACCATTGACCTCGCTATGACCGAGCTCCGGCCGCCATCGTAGACGACGCCATGCTCGAACCCAACCACCCCGCAACCTCCCATGGCCTCCAATGGATGCGAGCAAGAGCTAGCAAGCCGTAGCCGCAAACCGCACTCGAAATTGTGGCCCGTAGCCCGATCCCGAGCACCTCCGCCATCGCGGATGGTCGCCGGCGTCTATCCGCCGACGGGCATGATGTGGCACATCATTACCGGTTAATGATGCCCTTAATAGCCCGTTGTGCCGCTAGCAAATGGATCCCGTGGTTTTACTAATCTTTGTTTAAAAATTAAAAAATGTAAATAAATAAAAAGTCACTTACTGACGGGCCCCGCAGGTCAGCTTTGACCTGGCCATGTGAGGGTTGACTGGGCCCACCAATCAGCCTATGGAGATGGCCCTATGTCATTGACATGTGGGTCCTGCGAGTCAGGTTTGACCCTAGCCGGTCCTGTTGACCTGTGACGTCACTCTGACGTAATGCTGATGCAGTAAAGTATTTCTGCAATTAAAATAAATACTAATGATTTATTTATTTCAAAAAATGTTTAAAACTTACAAAATTCATAGAAAATAATCTGTAAGTCAGATGAAAATAATTTATATATGAAAAATGATCAGAAAAATCCAATGAATCCGTTTATGCCATGATCTTGCATGTTTGAAAAAGTTAACATCACCAAGTAGAACATTTTATGATTAGGGCAATATATGAAATATCATTTGGAGTTGGAATTCAAACTTGTTTGAATTCCACTTCAATTAACCTGGCTGATTATTCCTCTAAGTTAATTTAGTATCCTAACTTGTCACATCATGCATCATGATTTTTGCATTGCATTGAATGTTGTTCCTTTGTGTTTGATGGTGATTGCTCCCTCCCGGTAGACGATGGTTCCGACGATGTGAACGTTGACACTGATGAAGAGAAATGATATCTTCAGGACTATTAGGCAAGCGAACCCCTTGAGCATATTGATATGAACCCACTCTCTCGCTCCTACTCTCCTTTATTGCATTAGGACAACAACGATTCAATTGTTATCTATTTTTGGTAGTTGAACCCATTCCTTTGCATGACCGCTCTTTGCCATAGTAAATAGTTGAAACCACCTAGCATGAGTAAGAACTGCTTGAGCCTTGTTGTGCTTACTCATCCATGCTTGCTTACTTACTGTGCCTGCTATGCTTAGAGTCATGTCATGTCCGGTATGATATATCTGAGTGATGGATCGGAATGGCATTCATGTCCTACTATGTGAGAGCTAAGTGTGTGAACACGATTTGGTAAAGGTAGCGATAAGAGGTCACGTAGGAGTACATGGCAGGTTGTCTCATTGGGACCGCCCTTAAGAACTGAGTTCTATGTATGTTATCCAAGACAAGATACTACCGCACATTGGGATACTTAATTGACCCTCTCGGCCCATTAATCGCTTAGACCTCTATCCAGGAGTTGCAACTAGTTTCTGGTGTTTGTAGGAAAAGTGATGGCGGCCGTGTATAGCGCTGCCCGACGGGGTGGGCTATGATGTGGTAGATGCACAGTGGCACGGTGTACCAAGTGGCACCTGAACAGTGGGCTTGGGAACCCTGCGTGCATCGTTTGAGGCCGTAGTGGAAACTTCGACCGGACTTCCGTGCGGGTTCAGTCTCAAATAGGCGATAAACTTGGACTAGCGTCTTGTGTGGTTGACGGTCGTGGCCGATGCCCACGCCAGTGCTTCCGCTTGAAGGTTGCCGAGATGCATGACGTGCATATGATGATAAGTGGCGAGACCGTGTGTGAAGAAGTACACCCCTGCAGGGTTATTAATCTATTCGAATAGCCGCGTCCTTAGATATGGACTACTTGGAGAACTTATGTGGTTCATAGAAAAGTGAAGTGGATACTCTAAAATGCACAAGATAAGCGTGAGTACTATGGATGGCCTTCTCGTAGGGAGATGGAAGTGGATCCATAGTGGTGTATTGATTGGAGAATATGTGGACTCGTGTGCACTATCCCACCTCAAAGATATTACTTGTAGTCGTAGTATAGGTTAGCCAAGAGTCACAACTGGCTTGCTGCAATAAACTCCACAACCCACTTCATTGATACTGATGCATGTGTAGTTAGTTCTGATGTAAGTCTTGCTGAGTACCCTTGTACTCACGTTTGCTTAAATTATGTTTTTGCAGAGGAGACGTCAGTCTCATTAGTGGTATTTACGACGTGAAGTTCGATGTTGACCGGATTAGCTTGGGAATCCCAAACAGAGGTCTAGTTCCTTTGGTAGGGTCGTTGTAGATTTTCAGGCTCCTCCAGCCACTTTTGTAGATGTCTATACACAGACATATTTAAACTTCCGCTTGTTGTTTGATTGCTCTGAATGTTGGGTCATGTGACCCCTGTTTGTAACATCTTATTGTATTGGCTCTTCCGAGCCTTCTAAATAAATGTTGTAATGTTGTATGGTTATGTTGTGATGCCATAGTTGTATCTATGCATATCGGGCATGTCGTCCGTACGTGTGACATGCAACGCTATGTATGGGATCCGACACCTAGTTGTGTTCCTTTAGTAGTACTCTTTACGGGGAAATGCCTCTTTGTGCTTCCACCGAGCCTTGGTAGCTTACTACTGCTCCAGACACATTGATTGACCAACATGTATCCTTCTTTGTTGTCGTGTCTGTCCCTTTGGGGAAATGTCTCGCAGTGTAATGGAGTCCCTGTAGCCTGCTATGACTCGTCTACGTGCAATGATGACATTTATGTCCCACGGCATAATGGAGTCCTTGTAGCTTGCTATGACTCGTCTACACACGCTAGAGATCGACACCTGCATTGCTGGGTTACGTATGCCTGTCCCTGTATGGATGTGCCACTTTGTTTCTACGACTAGTCATGTCGGTCTGGGTTCTTTGAGATTTGAATGCTAGCGACACATTCACATACGTGAGTCAAAAGACGCAAATGGTCCCGGCCCTGGTAAGGTGGCAGCCATGGAGATAACCGTGCGTGAGACTGCAAAGGGATGTGATGTGTTACCGACTGGATTCTTATGGCTTAGGATCAGGGTCTCGATAGTGTTGGTATCAGAGCTTGACTGCCTGTAGGATTACCAAGCCAAACTGGTCGATGTTGAGTCTAGAACAGCTTTAGTTATATAAGGGAATTGATTGTGGAAGGAAACGTAAGGCTCTTTTTACTCCTTTCCTTGTGTCATTCTAATTCCGAGTCACACCCTTCTTTTCTACTGGGGTTAAGAACTAGGCCTTCTCATCTATCTATTAGGAGGACGAGTTACTATGCTGGAGACCTATAGGAAAGTTGTTGTCTTCCTGGATCAGTGTCTCCATATGAATTCATTGTCATGTTCTCAGTTTTCTTATGCAGGTTGCCTCATATTTCATGCCCATACAGCTGTTATGCTGTCCGAGTTATCCAAGGTTTCTAAATTATCTGATGCAATTGCAAAACTCTTTCATCTTGAGTCAATGTCTTTCAGGCCAGACAAAGCACACTAATTGTTAAGTTGAGGTATCCTATTACCTCGACGTGTTTGATGAAGGTGTTTAGGAAACCATGTTGTTTCAGTGGACCACCCAATAGTCTCGTTTTGTCTTTTGTTTCCAATGTGACAATTCTAGCCATCATCATCAAAAGCATGCTGTGATGCTACTTAGTCAATAGGTATTCTATATCTGGGTTCTTGAACCCAAGAATCATTTTGGTCATTCCCGTTGATAGTATTTGCTCATTCCTTTAGGATATTAGTAATCTTGTTATAGTCCTTAGGGTTTGTGGTATATCATTCTTCCAATACCATGAATCAGTTATGGCAGAAGTTCTTTGTGAACGAAAGATCACAACATGAGTGCTCTTGATGAGTTCCCCATTCCATAGTTGTGACTCTATCAATCCTTCATTTCTGCATGGATTATCTAGAAGAAACATGTTGAACTTCGTTTGCCATATTCAATCCATGCATCTACAACTTAGGAAAAATCAGGTGCTCTTGAGTTGTCCTTCTTCAATTCTATTCTGACCTTTATCTATCAATGGATAGTCAAGAGTATGTCATGCATTGTGTTACCGATGTGAACTATTCTTGTGGTCTGTCAAGCCATTCTATTTTAGAATGACTAGGAGAAGCAAACTCCCGTACCTCATCCATTTCTCTAATTGGGTCAAAGTAGTTGTATTCCGTAGATCAAAATGCCAATCCAGCTTTTGCTCTGTTCTACCTTGAGGTATTACCCTCTTCATGTCAAGATTATCATGAGAACTGCACTCCCTCTTATGAAATCTTGATGTAGTGATACTTCTAGCCATAATCACTCATTCCCCGGTCTCTGTGTTGTTGAAACCAGAAAGCCGACAAGTGAATCGTGATGTGTGTAATCAATACTCCTAGCAATGATGTTGCTTGGTAGTTAATGGGCAATTATTTCATTCCTAGCGTGAGTATTATTGATTTGTCATACTAAGAATGGTCGTGCTACCTAGTCCATTTTCCATGGTGCACTTTTTGGTCAAAGAGTTAGGATTGTGTCAATCCGTCGCTCTGTTGATCATATCGTCTTGCCTTGAAAAGCAAGATTGTTCTCGAGCGTGATAACATATCGGTGGATCATGATTTTCTGAACGTCTTCTCGGAAGTATTACCAAGGTGTTCCTTGACTGTTATGTTGAATTCGTGAACAAGAGGGTTCTCCTATAAACCACCTTTCTCCAAGAATCTATGTTGGACACCCCGGAACTAGTTGGTTAAGCTAAACAACAACTTGGAGAGTTGGAAGATTAAAGCTTCACCTGACTTAGTTCATTCCAGGGGGATGTCTTCGTTGTGGATGTGTGTGTCGAAGAAAGATGATATCTTCATCAATTAATCCTTGTGATCAATTGTTGCATCTTTTGTCTTGTTCAATCTTTGATTGGAGTATGGGCTATCGACAAATCAAATCAGAACCAAAGATTTTCCTTATGTTGTCTTACTCGTGGATGTATCCTCGAGCATACACTGTTATATCCTTGGTCTGACCAATTCTATCACCTTGTTACCATAGTTGTGGAATTCCATTTATATGGATATCTCGATGAATTGTTGTTAAGCTCATCAACAACATTGTCATCTCTTCCATGACTCATGATGAACATGAAGCTAGTGTTGGAAACTTTTGTAGGCAATATCTTCGTGTTCTATACATGAAGTATATGTTAGGTGTAAGAAGTGACTTCCTTTTAGTTCACGTGCATTAGATGCAAGTTGTCGCTGTGAATTCGAGGAAAGTTATTTTTTTGCTTCCGTTGGGATCATCCCAAGTTAGTCATGCATGTGCAAAGTATGCTATGGTTTGATAGGCTGGCCCCCTCCATTCCATATGTATTCCCTAGGAGACCAAGCTCCTGATTGACTTGTTCAAGGAAAAGAAGTTAAGTGCTACTCCTGAAGGTACCAGACGGACTTGCACCTGACTTCGTTATCCGTAATGATGGTTCCTAACCCGAACTTGGTAGTGTTTTGTTGTAAGACGATGTGGTCATGCCTGCCCTGGACATCGTGTTCACATTTGTCTTGCAAACCAGCTCATGTTTTGGAGTTGGCTTCCGTAGTTCATTTCCCGAGAATCTCGCAACATCATCTTTTCGATTTGTGTTAGAAACTTTACACTTCAGACATGCTGAGTCTGGAATATCCCGGCACCAACCAGATCTGAATCTCAGGTAGATATATGGTTGGAACGTTCCCAAGAATTTTAATATTGGCCTCGTAACCGGTAAAGTGATGCTGTGGCTAACGCACCTATGCCGAAAGACCTATTGTTACAATATATTGTATCAGCAACCTTAGACACTTCCCCATGAGGTTTTCGCATGACTTATTCAGAAGTTATTTCTCATGGACCCTTTGAGAGCCTGAAGTCTGACTTTTACTTGATGTTCTAGATAGCAAACCCGACCTACGATTGGGGTTACACTAGTACATCAAGGAGAACATTAGAAGCAGAGTGCTAAATGTCTCTCGGTCGATCATCCGAATTTCGCTCCCTTGGCCTAGCCCAGGTGAAATCTGAGAAAGTGTTGTCTTCCTTTGCATCTGCATCCTCCATCATTATTCATCATGGTAGTATGAGGTGTTGCCAGGATCCTTGGTTCGGATGTTGGTAATACTTTGTTGAATATGGAGATGCTCAAGTTCTTGAGAGCACGCTCAGACACTGGGTTATACCCTCGGTATTAATAGGAACGTGCCTTCCATTGCCGAGTTGTTTTATAGCTCTAGTTTCCATTTCTATCTGAGTATGCCATTCTTTCGATTCCTTCAAATGATCATTGTGACTTGACTTAGGCTAGTATGAAGAGTTTCAATGATCTCTGTATCAAATGCAATTCTTTTTGCCACTTAAGGGATAATCTTACGAGTCACCTTCCCTGAGGTGCCTGTTATGGTATGAAGGGCAACTAACTCCTCGTTACTTTCCAACCCTTTCACCATCTGTTTTAGTGTGGAATTGTTGCCTACCAATTGAACCTCCGTCATCTATCTCATTCCATCGTTCTCAATGTGTGTTTGGTGTCTCACCTCGAGAGATGTTATCACGTTTGATTCTACGAGTTGATCATGAGTTGCTCAATCTTTGAGAAGATTGAATCTTGTAGAGCTTTCTTTTCCCTGTTGTCTTTCTGTTGGATGAAGATCCCGAAGGCAAAGGTGTCAAGACCAGCATAATGCAATGAATCAACATCTGCGAGGAGGGCACGTGGACCAAGAAGGTTGTGGTAGTTTGTGTCCCCTCCTGTCCTCTTACCCTATGCCTGAATCTCGGGACGAGATTCTTGTTTAGTGGGGGTGAGTTGTCATAGCCCCAAGTTGTCCCCTTTGATTGTGTTTAGTTAGGATGAGTATCATGTTTATTTTCATTAATATGAAATGGGTAGGATTATAAACCCTAGCACCTCACCTCGCTAAAGCAAACTCAATCATGTGTGATTTTCCAATTAACCCAAAATGGCCACAAAAATGTTCCATATTTCTGATAAATATTGGAAACAATATATCAGAGGAGCATTTGAATTTTGAACTCAACTTGGATATTTTTAAAAAGACCCAAAATCCCACCGAAAAATATCTACTAAAGCACTACAAGAATTTAGTTGCTTCAAAATTGCTGAAACTTTTTGTGGAGGTTTGAAATATTCAAACAATACTTCCTAAAAAGTTTCAAGATTTTTGGCTAAAGTATTTGTGCCCAAATGAAAACGAAACAAATGACAGAAAATAGAAAGCAGAAATTATTAAAAAGAGGGAACCCACCTGGGCCAAGGAAGAAGCCGGCCCAGCCCAGCAAGGGCGAACCGGTCTTCTTCCACCTCCGTCCAGAAGGACGCCGGGCGTGTGGTCGCCGCGCGCCGGCCACCTCCTGCCTATGTGCCTGCCTGGGTGGAGGGATAGACTCCAGGGAGCGTCTAGATCGAGCCGACATCTTCCTTCCCCGAGATTATTCTCCCCCTCTCCCTCTGCTTCCTCGCCCCCGGGCCCGTGAAGAGCTCGCCGTCGCCCTCGCTATTCCCACGGCCTCCGGCCACCTCTAGCCCAGCCAGCGAGCCCACCAGAACCGCCACATCCCCCTGCTTCCCTCTCTCCGAAGAAGTCAAGCCGGGAGCGCCTCATTGCCATCAGCGACCTCGCCTTCAACCTCGGGCGCCGTCAGCCCTCATCGTCGATTCGCTACGCACAGGGCGTCCCCGACCTCGCCATCTTCGCAAGATGCTCCGTGGTGAGATTCTGCATCTCCCCCCTGCCACACTATCGCTCGCGTCCCCTAACCACTGACCTCGCCGTAACCGAGCTTCGGCCGCCACCGTAGACGACGCCCTGCTCGAACCCGACCACCCCGCAACCTCCCATGGCCTCCAATGGATCCGGGCGAGAGCTAGCAAGCCGTAGCCGCAAACCGCACTCAAAACCATAGCCCGTAGTCCGATCCCGAGCACCTCAGCCGTCGCGGATGGTCGCTGGCGTTCATCCGCCGGCGGGCGTGATGTGGCACATCATTAGTGGTTAATGATGCCCTTAATAGCCCGTTGTACCACTGGCAAATGGACCCCGCGGTTTGACTAATCTTTGTTTAACAATTAAAACATGTTAATAAATAAATAGTCACTTAGTGACGGGCCCCACAGGTCAGGTTTGACCTGTCCATGTTAGGGTTGACTGGGCCGACCAGTCACCGTGTGGAGATGGCCCTGTGTCATTGACATGTGGGTCCTGCCAGTCAGGTTTGACCCTGGCCGGTCCTGTTGACCTGTGACGTTACCCTGACATAATGCTGATGCAGTAAAGTATTTCTGCAATTAAAATAAATATTAAATGATTTATTAATTTCAGAAAATGTTTAAAACTTCTAAAATTCATAGAAAATAATCTATACGTCAAATGAAAATAATTTATATATGAAAAATGATCAGAAAAATCCAATGAATCTGTTTATGCCATGATCATGCATGTTTGAAAAAGTTAACATCACCAAGTTGGACATTTTATGATTAGGGCAATATATGAATATCATTTGGAGTTGGAATTCAAACTTGTTTGAATTCCACTTCAATTAACCTGGCTAATTATTCCTCAAGGTTAATTCAGTATCCTAACTTGTCACATCATGCATCATGATTTTGCATTGCATTGAATGTTGTTCCTTTGTGTTTGCCGGTGGTTGCTCTCTCTCGGTAGACAATGGTTCCGACGATGTGAATGTTGACACTGATGAAGAGAAATGATATCTTTAGGACTGTCAGGCAAGGAAACCCCCTTGAGCATATTGATATAAACCCACTCTCTCGCTCCTGCTCTCTTTTATTGCATTTGGACAACAACGATTCAATTGTTATATGTTTTCGGTAGTTGAACCCATTCCTTTGCATGACCTGTCTTTGCCACAGTAAATAGTTGAAACCACCTAGCATGAGTAAGAACTGCTTGAGCCTTGTTGTGCTTACTCATCCATGCTAGCTTACTTACTGTGCCTGCTATGCTTAGAGTCGTGTCATGCCGGGTATGATATATCTGAGTGATGGATCTGAATGGCATTCATGTCCTACTGTGTGAGAGCTAAGTGTGTGAACACGATTTGGTAAAGGTAGCGATGAGAGGTCATGTAGGAGTACATGGCGGGTTGTCTCATTGGGACCGCCCTTAAGAACTGAGTTGTGTGTATGTTATCCAAGACAAGATACTACCGCACATTGGGATACTTAATTGGCCCTCTCGGCCCATTAATCGCTTAGACCTCTGTCCAGGAGTTGCAACTAGTTTCTGGTGTTTGTAGGAAAAGTGATGGCGGCCATGCATAGCCCTGCCCGATGGGGTGGGCTATGATGCGGTAGATGCACAGTGGCACGGTGTACCAAGTGGCACCCGAACGGTGGGCTTGGGAACCCTTTGCAAATCATTTGAGGCCATAGCAGAAACTTCGGCAAGTCTTCCGTGCGGGTTCAGTCTGAAATAGGCGATAAACCTGGACTAGGGTCTTGTGTGGTTGACAATCGTGGCCGACGCCCACGCCAGTGCTTCCGCTTGAAGGTTGCCGAGATGCATGACGTGCATATGGTGATAAGTGGTGAGAACGTGTGTGAAGAAGTACACCCCTGTAGGGTTATGAATCTATTCGAATAGCCGCGTCCTCGAATATGGACTACTTGGAGAACTTATGTGGTTCATAGAAAAGTGAAGTGGATACTCTAAAATGCGCAAATAAGCGTGAGTGCTATGGATGGCCTTCTCGTAGGGAGACGGAAGTGGATCCATAGTGGTGTATTGATTGGAGAATATGTGGACTCATGTGCGCTATCCCACCTCAAAGATACTGCTTGTAGTCATAGTATAGGTTAGCCAAGAGTCACAGCTGGCTTGCTGCAATAAACTCCACAACCCCTTCATTGATACTAATGCATGTGTAGTTAGTTCTGATGTAAGTCTTGGACCCTTGTACTCGCGTTTGCTTAAGTTATGTTTTTGCATAGGAGACGTCAGTCTCATTAGTGGTATTTACGACGTGAAGTTCGATGTTGACCGGATTAGCTCGGGAATCCCAGATAGAGGTCTGGTTCCTTTGGTAGGGTCGTTGTAGCTTTTCAGGCTCCTCCAGCCACTTTTGTAGATGTCTTTACTCAGCCATATTTAAACTTCCGCTTGTTGTTTGATTGCTCTGAATGTTGGGTCATGTGACCCCTGTTTGTAACATCTTATTGTATTGGCTCTTCCGAGCCTTCTAAATAAATGTTGTAATGTTGTATGGTTATGTTGTGATGCCATAGTTGTATCTATGCATATCGGGCATGTCGTGCATACGTGTGACATGCAACGCTATGTATGGGATCCGACACCTAGTTGCGTGCCTTTAGTAGTACTCTTTACGGGGAAATGCCTCTTTGTGCTTCCACCGAGCCTTGGTAGCTTGCTACTGCTCCAGACACATTGATTGACCAGCATGTATCCTTCTTTGTTGTCGTGTCTGTCCCTTTGGGGAAATGTCTCGCAGTGTAATGAAGTCCCTGTAGCCTGCTATGACTCGTCTACGTGCAGTGATGACATTTATGTCCCATGGCGTAATGGAGTCCTTGTAGCTTGCTATGACTCGTCTACACACGCTAGAGATCGACACCTGCATTGCTGGGTTACGTATGCCTGTCCCTGTACGGATGTGCCACTTTGGTTCTACGACTAGTCATGTCAGCTCGGGTTCTTTGACATTTGAATGATAGCGACACATTCACATACGTGAGTCAAAAGACGCAAACGGTCCCGGCCCAGGCAAGGTGGCAACCGTGGAGATAACCGTGCGTGAGACCACAAAGTGATGTGATGTGTTACCGGCTGGATTCTTATGGCTTAGGATCTGGGTCTCGACACTCAGCTTTGACTCTCTGGCATATATCACACTTGGCAACAAAGGTGCCTATCTCCCATTTCATGCAATGCCACCAGAATCTTGCCTTGAGGTCTTGATACATCTTGGTTCCTCTAGGAATGATGGAGTATGGAGTGTCATGAGCTTCTTGCAAGATCAATTTCTTGAGATGCTATTTGTTGGGTACGCATATATGATTCCCAAACCATACAAATCCTTGTTCATCCACTAAGAATCCCGGGGCCTCGCCTACCTTGATCTTCCCCTTGATGCCTTCAATGCTCTCGTGTCCCTTCTGAGCTTCCTTAATATCATCCATCAAGGTAGGCTTTGCTTCGAGGTTGGCGAAGAATCCAGGTGCAACTAGTTCCAAGCCGAAGCTTTCAAGTTCTTCATATAGGGCGGGTAGCATTTCCTTAATCATAGCATTCAAAGAACAAGCCTTTCCTCTTAAGGCGTCTGCTACCACGTTAGCCTTTCCAGGGTGGTATTGAACACTGAGGTCATAATCCTTGTTCAACTCCAACCATCTTCGCTGTCTCATGTTCGATTCCCATTGGGTGAAGATATATATCAAACTCTTGTGGTCTATATATATATCTCACATTGCTTCCCCAGAAGGTAATGTCGCCATGTCTTCAAGGCATGAACTATGGCTGCCATCTCAAGATCATGAGTAGCGTAGTTCTCTTCATGAGGACATAGCTGTCTGGATAGATATGCTACAAATCTGCCTTCTTGCATCAGAACACCTCCAAGCCCGGTTCTTGATGCATCACAATATATCACAAACTCCCTGTGAATATCGGGGGTGGCCAAAACTGGGGCTGTGGTCAATCTCTTCTTGAGCTCCTCGAAGCTTTCCTTGCACTTAGCTGTCCATTCAAACTTCTTGTCCTTCTTCAAAAGTTGGGTCATGGGTCGAGCAATGCTCGAGAATTCTTCCACGAACTTGCGGTAATAACCTGCAAGTCCGAGGAAGCTCCTGACTTCCTTCACTGTGGTTGGGGATTGCCATTCAGTCACGACTTCAATCTTGGCAGGATCCACTAACAATACTTCTGCAGTCAAAACATGACCCAAGAATCCAACTTCATGGAGCCAGAATTCACACTTTCTGAGTTTCGCGTAAAGATGGTGCTCTTGAAGTTTGTCTAGGACCAATCTCAAGTGTTGCTCATGCTCTTGTTCATACTTGGAGAAGATGAGTATGTCATCAATAAAGACGACAACAAACTTGTCCAAGTACTCCATGAAGACCTCGTTCATGAGGTACATGAAGTAGGCAAGGGCATTGGTTAACCCAGATGACATGACGTGTATTCATACATGCCATATCAGGTTAGAGATGCTGTCTTCGAAATGTCCCGGTGTCTGATCTTCAGCTGGTAGTACCCAGACCTAAGGTCGATCTTGGAAAACACCTTGGCTCCGTTCAGCTGATCGAACAGGTCTTCAATCTTGGGGAGTGGGTACTTGTTCTTCATCATGACTTCTTTGAGAGAACAGTAATCAACACAGAGTTTGATAGTTCCGTCCCTCTTTGACACAAATAGAACAGGTGATCCCCAAGGAGAGGCAATAGGGTGACTGATCCCTTTCCTGAGCTGCTCTGCTAGTTGCTTCTTCAATTTAGTCAACTCTTCGGATCCCATCCTATAGGGCTTCTTATAGATGGGCCTTGATCCGGGCATTAGCTCAATGATGAACTCAATGTCGCGGTCAGGAGGCATTCCGGGCAGCTCATCAGGAAATACATCCGGGTATTCACATACCACCGACACTTGATCCATCTCAATTCCCGATAGACAGTTAGCCTGAGGGGCTTGAGTGGAGGTAGGGTTGGGAACATACTTGAATTCCACTCCTTGGATATTGGTCATGGTGACAATCCTCTTGGTACAATCTAGCAAGCCTTGGTGCTTGGTTAACCAGTCCGTGCCTAGGATCACATCCAAGCCCTCTGACTTCAGGATTATGAGGTCTGCTAGAAAATCTACCCCGTTGATGTTAATCTCAACTCCCTTACAACCTATCCCATACTTCATAATTGATCCTGGGGTTTGTATCAACATATGACTACCCAGGGGTGTAGGCTTGATGCCACTCTCTAGTGCAAACTTTTGGGTGACAAAAGAATGCGAAGCTCCACAATCAAACAATACTGTTGCTGGGCTTCAGTTGACGAGGAACGTACCCAGTATGACGTCAGGGTTTTCTTGGGCTTCCTCAGCGGTGACCTGATTCACACGACCTTTGCCATTGTTGGGCTGGTTGCGGGGAGCGGGGTTCCTTGGTGGTGTTCCACGACATTGACCTTGGTTTTATGCATTGGGGAACGGTGCATCTGGCTTTTTGTTGCGACACAACCTAGAGATGTGCCCAGGCTGACCACATCCAATTTAGCGATTTGCCCACGGTTGTTGTAGTTCCTGCCGCCATTGTTGTTATTGGGGTTGTGGTAAGCTGGCCTGGGATTGGCGTATTGCTGAGGCTGGTAGCTCGGACAAGGCGCAGGAGATCTAGCCTGTTGTGGCTGATAGGTTAGCTTGGCTGGGGCCGGATGCCAGGGGTGATGCTTCTAGTTGCTGGAACTACCCTTGCTAATCATCTTGCGCTTGCGAGTTTCGTCTATGGCATGACGCTTGTCTTCCAGCATGAGGGCCTTGTTCACTAGGTCAAAGAAGGTCCGACAGTCATAGACGATGGGCTGATACTGCAGGATCTGCTAAAGTCATTCCATGAAGCGTTCCATCTTGGCAGCCTCCGTGTTGACATCTTCAGGTGCATACCTTGACAGCAGGTTGAACTTCTGCATGCATTCCTTGACAGAGCCACTTCCTTGCTTCATCGCTCGGAATTCTCTCTTCTTCATAGCCATGATCCTAGAAGGAATGTGGGCGGTGCGGAACCCTTCCTTGAAGTTATCCTAAGTGATCACACGATTGCCTTGCATGACCTTGAATCCATCCCACCAAGCTCTGGCGGTTCCTCTAAGGCAATGAGAGGCATACATCACCTTCTCAAGATCCTCATTGAAATTTACTAGTGCAAGGAGGTCCTCGATGGTGTGGATCCAGTCCTCAACATCCAAGGGTTCAACAGTCTCGGTGAAGGTTGGGGGCGAATTCCTCATGAACTCAGATAGAGTGGAGCGTCCATTGCCATTCCTGCCTTGCTGTAGTGTTGGCTTGGTATTCCTCCTGGAGAACATGGAGAAACTGAGCAATGGTCATGTTCTCCGGTGGAGTTGGCGATGGGGGAATGTTGCCTTGTGGATGCTCCTGGTTTCTTCCAACCTGAGCAGTCCCACCAGTTCCCTGTTGCTCGTTGGAGTTGCCGGCCTCAGGGTTGGTGAAGGAGCTCTTGCGGGTAGCAGTCACGATCCTATTTGGAGCAGCCAAGTCAAACAACAAGGATAGATGAGAGGAAAATGAAATAATGTAGGAAGTGCACCGAAGGGGGTTTGGTAGAGTGCAAGTGTGGTAAAACAAGCGTCGAAAGACCAACACATAAATTAAGATAGGATAGATGATGGAGTCGCTTACATGTTGCCTAAGGCAAAAGCGTGACTTGCATCGGAACACAATAAAAACAAACAACAAGCCCACATGGCTTTATATGAACCATTAAACGGACTTGACTTCGCATGAGGGGTACATGATTGATCCTACCCTAGGGGTTCTCGGACTCAGGTGGTGGAGTGCTCGGTCTCGTAGTCGTGGTCCTATGGGTCTTCCTCCTGATCATCCTCCGGACGGGCATCGTCCCCGGTCAAGGGGGTCGGAGAATGAGGAGGTCCATCTCGACGACGCTTCGTCGGTTAGTTAGTGAAGAGCTCATGATACTCCTTTGTACTCATGCGACGATGGCATGTGGGTCCATCTCTAGGTGGGGGTACTCCTCCTCGATAAGAGACAACTGGTCGTCCCTCAGGGGCTCCTTCCTTCTTGATCCCATCTGGCTTCGTCTTGGCTTGACGGTGTAGCTCCCGAGTGTGGTGAAGTTCCTCATGGAGCTTCACGGACTTCTTAATCAAGTGGTGAGACAGACTATTGGCGGAGAGGCTGAACTAGGTCTGGAACCTGAGTGGTGTCCCATCCTCCTTGGATGGAACTAATGTCCAACTCTCGCCAATATCATCCCTCGTGAAGGCTAGATAGAGGGTAGCCGGTTCGTCAACCATCTCTGGGATGATTCCTCGAAGGTGGATGAGTGCCTTCCGTGCAGCTGTCTCGACTGCAAGTGACAGGGTCTCCTTCTATGGTCCTTCAAAGAACCAACATGTCAGGGAGTCGTTTGCCTTCACGACCACATCAACATGGTACTCTTCTTGACGGCATCGACCCAGTGCTGATGATAGAGAAAAAAGGGTGGTCGGTGATATTGACACTTCTCCACTCTATCCTCAAGGAGTAAGGGAAAGCTGGATTCTAGGAGGGCTTCGGGTACGACGGCCATCTGCAATGGTTTGAAGGGAGTAGAGTCAACAGTGTGTTGTGTGAAGAATAGAAGAGGTAATAAGTGTAGAACCCCTAAGTATAGGTGCTAGGTGTAGTTTTGAAACCGATTTTATCCTAACTAACGTCCATGCTAACTAAGGGCTTCATACAGTCAGGATGGCTCTAATACTAGCTCTGTGTGGACCCCGACTCATAAGTCGTGATCACCGAATGCACGTGTATAATGATCCCAGAGATCAATGCTCACTGAACACATAGAAGCTGAATAACAAGAGTCTTACATCCTTACATACCGTCTTACACAAATAAAGGGCCAGCTAGGCCAAGTCTTATGACCACATGGTCCAAACACGTAAACATAACAAGCATCGGAAATCTTGATTGAAAGCGTGAACCCATGCCATCTGCCTTAAACCTATAGGCATTCTGACTGGGAAGTGTCATAGTTCTCATGTTCGTCCCAATGAACTCTTCTTCGTATTCCTTCTATTCCATGCCTAGCCAATTAAATAACCAGTGGCAAGCCAATGCGTACTTTGAATGTACTCGCAAGCAACCCATGTTGGAAAAAGGCAATACCAATGCATGATATAACACTAAATAGGTAATTTGCAGAAAGCTAATCTTGAATGCAATGACATGATCAAGTAACTACGTAAGCATGCATCAATAGTTGGCCGATAACCATATGAACAAGTTACATATATCATCATAAACAGGGGGTTGAACATCTCTTGTTCAGCCATCACAATAAGTCATCTGACTTATCTCAAGTATTACCATTGTGTCATCCACACACACACACACACCAAGTTTTGAGGAAACATCTCGATGTAGTTTAAGAAGGACCTCCAACTATCCATGACTGTGGACACGGCTATTCGAATACTTTTACACTCTGTAGAGGTTGCACACTTTACCCACAAGACTCAGGGAACTTCCATGTCATCCAAGACTCACGGTATATTACATACCCGAGGTAAGCACCGAACAATGCCTTTTCCCTAGCGATACTAAACAAAGAGTCCACTCGTTAGTGCCATCCCTCATGATATACATCACACGTATCATCCATGAGGGCACGCAACGGTGTGTCTGGTGCCTATAAAGACAGGGCATGCTCATCCATTCCGGTATGACCCCATATCGAGCGTGACTACTTCACTCCTGCCACTAGTAATGCGGGATCTATACTAGTACCCACCAAGGTAATAAACAAATCCATCCTCTAAGGTGTACTGTGGTCATGCATGTAAGGTGAGGACGGTCAGCAAACCTTAAATCTAATCCGTTTTCGAAAACAAGCACACACTCACTTGCTCCGGTACAACACTTCTTCCTCAAGTGGTTACCCAACTCAATCATCATCTCCCTCGGCCAATAGTTGCACCCGACGGGGTTTTCATGAAGTCATTGAAATAATTTCTTTGTTTCCATCACCATGCATAAGCCCGATCCCAGTTGCGTAGCAGCTACTAGCAACCTAACTACTCCCACCCGCAAAACCCGCACAAGAATGGTAGGGTCATGCACAATGCAAGTATCAATGGTAGAGTATCGGAGGCATCCCACCGAAGGGGGAACACCACATCATGATCAAATCATTGAAACAACAAGTGCTATATCTCATGCATGAAAATGTTTCTTAACATGGTCAAAGGGCTGCTTGCCTGGATCAACAAATTCTTCGGGGTCTTCAAAGTCTTCGGGTCCAACTCCCTCGTCAATAGTGCAATCTATCGTCGCGATAACTAATGGAATAACAAGCATCACAACAAAAACAGACCACAAAATCTACTTCTAAAATATTACCCTGCTCTGATAAGTACTACAAACTATTATAAGAATATTAGTCTAAGGTTTTGGTAGGAAAAAGGCTTTTACAACTATTTATAACAGAGGCTAAAAATGCCTAAAAGAGATTTTAAAATAAAACAATAGATAAAAGATTTTAACAAATTATACAAATGGCACTATTAATTTCTACACAGTATGTCAAGATTTATGATGGAACAATATTGGGAAAGGATAGTTATTTCACCCTTTGGTATTTTTCTGAAAATCCCACAAAATTAGAAATAGAAAAGAAAAGAAAAGACCTCAACATCCTGGGCCAGAAGCGGCCAGGAGCTGGGCCGGCGCAATGGCCAGCCTGGCCAGGCGCGCTGGTGCCCCCGCAAGCGTCAGGTTTCAAACTTTACGGGCGGGGCCCAGTTGCCACATAGAGAGAGAGAGAGACGTGGGAGAGAGAGAGGTGAGAGGCCGAAAGGCGGGGATCACTTGTCAGGTCCTTCTCCCACCTCTGGACTGAGGAGGGGAGAGCTTATCGGCAGTGATGCACGGCATGACGAGGGGAGGCAAGCATGGGAATGGACTTTGGGCGTCTCCGCCTTTCGGGTGGAGGTCGAGGAGGTCACCGGAGCTCAAGGGCTCTCCGGCGACAAGGTGACAAAGAGGCCGCGCTTCGGGACGAGGATGAACTCGACGTCTCCTGCTGCAATAAGCACAGGGAGAAGGGGGAAAAGGGTCAGGAGGAAGAAAGGGCTCCAGATCGAGAGAGAAGGGAACAAAGGATGCCTACTATGGTCGGGCGGCGACTGACCCGATGCCGCGGAGCTCGAGCTCGATCTCGATCTCGGGCGGCTCTAGGGAGGAGTGGGTGGCTCGGAGTTCAATTGAGGGTAGGAGAGAGGGACAAGAGGGGAGGGCAAGACGCGGGGGTGGCTTTATATAGCCTACCCACGGTCCATCGAGCGCCCGTGCGCCGATGAGCTAGGGTCAGGGTCAGAAGGCATGAGAGAGACGGGGGCGAGTCCAGGGTCCTGGTGGGGTTGATCTACGCCTAGGGGAAGGAAGAGAGAGAGGGGAGACGTGCGCGTGCAAGCCCGAGCATTAGACAAACCGGGCGGCCGCGGTGCGCATGTGGCGGTCATCATAGAGGGTAGGAGGAGGGGGGCGACAGGGTGGCGGTTAGATGACATCGAGGGCATCTAGGAGGACAGCTCCCCGCATCCCTAGGCTCTCAAGAAGCTCGGGATGGGTGCCGCTACAGTGTGGGAGCACATTGTAGCCAGCTCCAGAGCATGCATATGGTCGGCATTGCCGTTGCCCGTGCGCTCTGGGGTGGCCCATCTTGTCCTGTAGCTCCTAGAGGTTGCTTAGATGCTCCTAGGATGCTCTGGAGCTAGGGTGAGGGGAGGGAGAAGAAAAATGGGAGGATCCAAGCTCCTGTTTAGCCTGTCTAGAAGAAAAAACACGGGTTTTACCCCACGTAATGCTTGAACCTTGCCTAGAGAAAGTTACTGGAGGTTAAATGAAATGCTAGTGACCTGTGATAAAAATTTGAAGTGAAGTAGAATACCAGAAGGGGGGTCAAACAAGGTTGTTTACAAAATAAGCAAAAGTGTTTGATGATGGTTTGGCTAAGCAAATGGAGTTTGCTTGCCAAGAAATTTAACAGGGGCAAATGATGATTAGAAATAGGGTTGATCACCAAGTTTGAGCTTGATTGAAGAAAGTTCACAATGTAAGTTTGTGAAACCCTAGAAATCAACAGAATCAGATTCCTATAGATCTAGTATGCATTTCCATTCTCCTTGATGCACCACTTGGTGTGGCATTCTTATTTGGGTAACGGAACATGCCCACTAAGTTTGGGGTCAAGGGAAGAAAGTTCACAATGTAAAGTTGTTCGAATATGAATCTAGACATGTATAGTTTTGGAATATTTTTATGAAGCAAACTAATTGGGATTGAGATGAAACTTTGCAAGATCATCTCATATTACAATTGTGACTTGCTAGAATTTTCCTGGAATTTATTGAGAATATTTCTTATAGAAATATTTGAAAAGCATGATTTGGATAGAAAGGGTTTTGAGCGGTTTTGCCCATGATTTTGGACATGACCATGTGTTTAAACTCATATATATGGAAAATATATGTCCACTGAGTTTCCCTAAATTTTCTCAAATGATTTTAAAGCATTTAAATAATTTTTCCCTATAAAAGACCATTCCTGGCATTAAGAAAAAGCCTTTAAATAAAATAGTAAAATAATCTTTAAAATTAATATTTTATGGTTATGGGAAGTAATATATGTAGTTGGTTTCAAATAAAGCCTTTGGGGAAAAGGATCCACCCAATTTGAGGACTAGTGCAAACCTCAACTTAGGGGTTTTTGAAAACCTAATTTGAACAAATCCTTTTTGATCAAAATAAATTTGATAAAAATAGTTGTAGGTACTACAAATATGGTACGTTCACTGGGCAAGGAGTTTGGATCAATAAAGGTGAATATGGGGAGAAGTAGAACTTAAGAGTGCCAAACGTAATCAACCAAGCAATCAAACAAGCAACAGTTCAAACAAGCATGCACTCAAAAATTTTATTTGGTTCCAAATTTTGTAAATCCAAGCATAGCAAGGTGATATGAACACATGGTGTGACACTATGCAACACCTGGCCTCGGGTGGCCAAGGATGACACAAGGCGGGCTAGGCGGGCACCGGCGCGCCAGACGGGACAATTTCTTAAGGCAAGGATGTACACAGGTTCCCAAAGCACCCCCAAAGGTTTCCATTCCGGTGCAACGAGGCCAAGACCACGAGCCCTACAGGACGGATTTCATCGCCGAGCCCACCACTACATCACCAACAGCTACTTTGCAGGCGAAGACCTCCTTTTGTCTCGATCCGGGTGTACCCCTTGCCCCCTTCGAATTTGTCCGTTGTGGGATCCCTTCCCAGCATAGCGATAAGGGAAGAGGACCCGGGCCACTATAAATAGAGGGTAGGTTGGTCCGTAGAAGGGGGGACCAGAAGAGAAGCAAGACCACGAGAAGGCCCTCGCGAGGCAACTCACCACTATACTAGTTCATCCAAAAACCTTCTTGTGAGGCAATCCACCAAAGCAGGAGTAGGGTTTTATGCTGTGCAGCATCCCGAACCTAGGTAAATCCTCGTGTGCCATTTTCTTCCTTATCATCGTGCGACTTCATCGAGCTAGGCTACCGGGTCACGAGCTAGGAGGGGTGAAGCTGTTGGGGATCTTCGCAAACGCCCCTGTGTTGGAACTCTCTTGGGTTTTGCGGAGCCCCAAATGCGACAAACACCACAACTTATGCATGACATGATGCACAATCAAATATGTTGCATGTTATGCATGACTTGACAAAGCAAAACAATCAACTTCTACACATTAAGTGAAGCTCAATATGCAACGGGTTGCAAATTGATGAAACTCCACATTTGAATAACTTAGTTCTCTCCCATTTAGGTACACATCAATATTAAATGTTGTTAAATATGGCAAGAGGTGAAGCATAAGTAAACTATCTATCTAGGCATCTTAAATGAGGCCAGAAACAACTTATAGCTCATATGTTAATTTCGAAATTGGTCCATATCTGAACTAACCATATTTTATATTTGTTAAACAGCAAAATAAGGTATATCTTCCAATTCTACGCGACATTTTAGTCGATTTACATATATGGAACATTTCAAACGGAGCTACGGTCTAAAAGTTATGACACACACAAGATGAAGCTGCCATGATTGAAAAATGCATGAAAATTACAACCACAAGCACTTCAAAACATGGATGAAACATTATATTATGATGCGACATAAAATTCTAGGCAAGTTTCATATATGGTTGTCAGCGTTCTGGGAACGGGGGTACCCAGACGTGCCTACCTGCGAACCAGGGCGTGGCCCACCTCATCAGTCAAGCACGGCCTGGGGAGGCCACACTCAAGATAAGGCCCTCATGAGTACATGAACTTGTGAGGGAAGCATCATCAAGGCCAACAGGAACGGGCCTTCTCAGGCCCCCTTCGGAGCGGCGGAGATCTCTATGCAGCACTTGGCCTCAGGAGTCCAAGGATGACGCAAGGCAGGACAGGCGGGCGCCAGCGTGCCAGGCGTATAGTTTCCCCTTTGGTGCAAAGGGGGCAAGGATGTACACGGGTTCCCAAAGCTCCGTCCAAAGGTTTCCCTTCCGGTGCAACAAAACCACGACCACGAGCCAGCAGGACAGATGTCATTGCCGAGCCCACCTCTGCGGCACCCACAACTACTTTGCAGGCGTAGACCACCTTTGGACAGGGTAAAGATGTACTCCTGTCCCCCTTCAAATTTGAGTGGTGGGGTAGGCGGGGTCACGGGATGGGGAGTAGCTTCCCTCCGAGAGGTCCTCATCATCGTCTCCGTTCGAGTGGTGGAAGCGGCTCCAATGACACCCGTCGTAGTCGTTATCACCACCCGGGCCACCACCGAAGTGGCTATCAGCAGAGAGGCAGGGGCGGCCCACGTGGTTGGGGGTCTCCAGGGCGATCTTGAGGTCAAAGCCCTCGTCATTGAACAAGAACTTGGTAGTGTGCCGAATCTTGGATAAGTCCATATACTTGACCTTAATATGAACATCCTCCTCTTTGCGGAGCAAGAGCTCATCCAGCATGACAACCTTGCCGAGAATCTTCATTAGATTGCGACGGACATGCTCGGATCTCGCCACGTCAGGAAGGCCGGATATTAGGATCCAAGTGGTGTCCAGGACCGCCACCGACTGTGGCCCAAGAATTAGCTCCGAGATGTCGACCACTAGCTTGTATAGATCGAGGGTGATATCAGGGGTACGAGAACTTCAAAAATATTTTGAAGAATCATGATAACTTACTTGGTCAATTGATCGGTAAGATTGTTGGACTAACAAATGACATGTAGATGCTTGACACAATATCTAAGAATATGGAAGCACAAGTGGCTAAAATTGCAGAGAGCTAAATAGTGATCTCAGCTAAGTTTGTAGGTAAACTTGAACCTAATCCGGTTGAAAAGCCAAAATGGTAAGAAGCAACTAAGGGAATACCGAAGAACTGGACCCAAGCCACGTGCCAGAATATAATTATACCATTGCATATTTTGAAAATATGACATCAATTAAGTACTCACTACGTGAGGTATGTAACAACGAAGCATATAAGGTTTTCGTTGAACAAGTTGCAGCCAAGGTACATGAGTTAGATGATGAAAGAAAGAAGCTTGATAGTATGTTACATCCTAACCAAGAAGATGATTTTTAGCCTACTATAGAGACTGATATTGGTTGAAATAAGTTCAATGCTTTATGTGATCTAGGGGCTAGTGTTTCCACTATCCCTAAATTCGTTTATGATAGTATTGAAAGTGCATTATATCGACTAGAGGGGGGTGAATAGGCGATTTTTACAAATTCATCACTTGAGGAATTTCAACTTGAGGAATTTGAAATGTGATGAATTACTAGCAGCGGAATGAGTGATCAAGTGCATGAGAAATATAGCATTAGCATAGTCATCATGATGAAATAAAGCATGCACATATTACAAGTAGCATGATACAAGATAAGAAGGTGAGGAACAAGGTTACTTGAAGAATTTGAGGTGAGGAAATTGTGAAAGTCTTCAGTCAAATTCTTCAAACAGTAGCAATCAATTTCATCAATAAGTATACGAGGAAACAGAGGGGTTGAGGAAATAGAACCAGGTAGCTCGATGAAGACAATGGTTTGATGATCCAGTTCCAACTGTTGTGACAGTCGTACGTGTGGTTTGGAGCGGCCTGGTATTTAAACCAGAGGACACACAGTCCCAGGACACAAATTCCTTACCTTATTCTCCTTGAGCTAAGGTCACAAATTCCTTGCCCAACACTCGTGGTAAGTCTTCAGGGTAGACTTTCAAAACCCTCACAAACTATTCACCCGGCGATCCACAATTGACTGCTGGATGCTCTAGACCAAGGTCACTCTGGATCCCCAATTGACTTCAGGATGCACTAGACCATGATGCCTAACCGTCAGGAAGATACAAAGTCTTCGAAGGTAACAAGCATCGGTTCCACGTTGGAACAATCTCTTCAGTGATGCTCAATCACTTTGGGTTTGGTGGTTTGGATTTGGGTTTTTCCTCACTGATGATTTTCTCTCAAAGTCCTCGAAGGATGGGTTGCTCTCAAATGACAAGTGTCAGTTCTCTCTCGGAGCAGCCAACCAACTAGTGGTTGTGGGGGTGGCTATTTATAGCCACGGTGCAACCTGACATGATAAGACATAAATGCCCCCAATGATATGACTGTTATGTGGATAAGATGATTGGGGACAGCTGGCGCTAAGCACAACAATGGTCGGAATTTTGAACTATGAAATTCCTCAGACTTATCATATTCCTCACTTGTAGGCAATTCGCACTGGCGAAATCCTAACTCCTCAGTCCGACCAATTTCCTCAAAGACCAGAAGAACTTCGTCTCTGTCATTGAAGAACTCGACTGAACCGTAAGATATGTCGAAAGGCTTCACTCAAAGGATTGGATAGGTTGATGCTTTTGAGTTGAGCATCAATTGGAATTTTTCCTTAGTATTACCTCGACCCCCTTTAACAGTACAGTGTTTCCTATGACTCAAATAAAGGAAATAAAACTATGAAAACAAAAGTCTTCACGCTTCATAGTCCTCGTTCATATCTTAAAGGTCACACCAACTTTTTCATTTTTAAAGTCTTCAGGGAATACCAAAGGCTTTAGCAAAGTCTTCACCAAAGTCTTCAGTTGAAGACATACATTTTTATGGGTCAATAATCTCTGAATATATCAAACTCCTCATCGACTTATAGAGCCTGTGTACACTCACAAACACATTATTTCCTTAACCTATAAGTCCATACACCAAAATCACTAAGGGGCACTAGATGCACTTACAATCTCACCCTTTTTGGTAATTGATGACAAATAGGTTAAGTTTTCAACGGGAATAAAAATATGGAATGTAAGTGCCGAGTTTGAGGAATTTGATTGCAGCATATAGAAGAATTCCCCCTGATGTTGTGCATATTTTAGGAAATTGCTTTGGACTACAAATGCACATGGAAGGTTAAAAACATGGAGAATTCTCCCTATATCTTGTAATTCATACACGCATTTAACATATGATATGAAGAATTTGAAATGCATGATGAAAATGGTGTGTGACGAAATTCAGCATGCATGCATTAAGGTACTTGAGGAAATAAGCATGCGGAAATCAGTTCAAAAGAGTCAGACCACCATCGGACTTAAGTTTACAACTCAACCAACAAAAGCTTCAGAAGAGCAAGAGTTGTAACTTAAACAAAAAAACAGCCCATATATAGAGATCTGCTTGAAGACTAACTCAAATTTTCTCCCCCTTTGTCATCGAAGAAAAAAAGGGACGAAAACTAAGGACCAACGCCCCTTAAAGAATTTCATCTTGAAGGTGATGAAGGAGAACCAGCGTTGTCGGGGTCGTTTGTCGATGCAGGGCCCGCAGTAGTGTCCTCTATATCCCCAGCTTCATCCGCCTTGCGCGATGAAGAATATGAACTTGTAACGAGCTGAGGAACTTGAACTTTCTTGAATTTCTTCTGAAGAGGATGCGCCCAGTCAAGGTTCTGCTCAAGGTTCATCTCCTTCAGTTCTTCAGGAGTCTTGAGGTGAGACAGAATGGCCCAAGTGCGTTTGAAGACTACATGAAGGTAGTATTGGTTCTTCCTCACAGTGTTGCGCGTGAAAGTCATGTATCGAAGAAGTGAACCAAACTGACACTTGACCCACTTGTGGTTGCGGTCAACCTTCTGATGAAGACTTACGAGAAGTTCACGATCAATCATCACACGAGGAGCAGACTCATGAGGCTTTTGTGCTGAGGCTTTTGAAGCAGAGTCTTGGGTAGCAGTGTCATCATTGGTGGAGTAAGATATAGCTTTGCGAAACCGACAATCTAATGGACGAGAACCTTCATCAGTGATGTCTTTGCCTTTTCCTTCAACTGAAGCAAATGTGTGCTTGAGGACTTCAATAGGAGTCACAAAGCCAAAGTGATTCTGAAAGTCAGCCTTGAAGGGAATTGAAGACCTTGATATGATGAATTTTATGATCCAGGGAGCATAAGGCTTCAATTCAAATGGGGCTAATGCTGCATTGGTCAAAGTCCTCATGAATAAATCGTGGTAGTGGATGGGAGTCCCATGAATGATGTTGAAAAGCATGTTCTTCATGAGTCCCTCCACTTCTTCTTCTTAGAGTTATGATCCTTTTTAGGACTGAGGGTGTTGGTCAGAATGCGATAGACTGTCCTGGCCACATAGAGTAAGTCCTTCACAAGGAAGGTAGTCCTCTGAGGTTTTCCAGGAGCCAAAGGCTTCATTTGCACTTGCATCATGTGGTTGGGTAGAGCAGGTTCATCAAATAGGCATCGTGCTCCTTCTGAAGTAATTGGAACTAGGACTGATCGAAGCAATTCTGATGCTGGTGCAGTGTAGTGAGTAGATCCAATCATCCAGTCCAAGACCCATGAGTTGTTGTCAGAAGCATCACCTGTGATGTGCAAGGTGGCATAAAATTGAAGAATCAGCTCTTCATTCCAATAACAGATATCCACACAGAATGGACTAATTCTTGCATCGTGAAGAACTTCAAGCACCGGTGTGAAGGATGGGATAGCTTCCATATCCCCATGAGGAATTTGATGATGCTTGAAGACTTTCTTCTTGTCAAACAATACTGATGCATAATAGTTCATCTGCGTGGTTGTCCAGAATCACGTGCGACTAGTTCTCGTAGAGTCATACGGGTTTGGTCTAGTGAAGAAAATGTGCTCATTGAAGAAATTGGTCTTGATGAATTTGGGTTGCTTTGAGCCTTTGAATGGCATTCTAGGCTTCGGCTGAAGGTTTGGTTTGAAGCGTCCCACAATTTCCTTAGGCATTGGTGGAACTTCTTCAGACTAAAGAATTTGCACTGCAGGTTCCTCAGTGGCAGTTGGAGCAACAATTTCCTCAACTGATGCAGCTAAAATATCTTTAGTGACAGTTGCAAGCAAGTCATTAGATCCTGTTTGAATCTCTTCAGTCTGGACTGGAGACTGAGGAATTTGTGATAGAAGAGTGGTCATTGGTAAATATTGGTGTCCAGCTGCCCAGTATTCATCATTGACCAGAGGTGTTGTATTTCCAATGTCCATCTCCTCTTCCATTTCTTCAATGTCGGCCTCTTCCTCAGTAAATTGAGGCTAGGGAGAGGATACCAGTGGAGTTGAAGCATTTGCTTCCACTTCAATTTCTTCATCAATCTGATCTCAGGTAGCAGCAGACTGATCCTTTTATTCTTGATCCTCATTTGGGATGACATAGTCAACACCAAATGGTACTAGTTCATAGGTTGGCACGGAGCTGATAGGAGTTGCATCAAATGGCTCAGTTGAAGAACTTCATAGTGACTTGAATTTCTTCACTACTGAGGAAACGGACGTTGATGCCTTTCTCTTCAGTGTCGTTTTCTCCGCAGCCTTAGTTTTCTTCACTTCTGATGCGGAAGGAAGGTTGTTGTTCTTCATCGTTGAGGATTTTGCAGTTTTTGCAGAGGGTGAAGGAGGAGCATTTTCTTCAGGACCGACTGATGCAGTCACCCTAGTGGTCTCAATTTCATCAGGCACAACAATAGTTTTAGTTGTCCTCGCAATTTCTTCAAGCGCAACAGTGGAGGTTACCCTGGCAGGTTCTTTAACAGTCTGAATTTCTTCAGCTGCAGGAGCGGTTTCTTCATCAGGCTAAGAAGATTCTTTAGGTTGAGGAATTTGAGGTTGCGATCGAGCTGCAACCCTTTTCTTGTGGTCCTTGATGGCTTTATCAGCCACATTGACGAAACGAACTTTGGCGCCTTGCCAATCAGCATAGTATCTGTTGAAGTTATCACTGAGGTCTTTCATCTCACACTGCATCTTCACCAGTTCCTCGGGAGAAAGCTTCAGAACATTGTTCTTCAAGTAGTGCTCTTTCTTGTACTCAGTTTTCTTGGTTTGTCTAGCTATCTCATACTTCCACTTTTCTTTAGCTACGAAGGCAGCGAGGACATGATCTGGACCAGGAGACAGCTTCAAATCATCAATTGGCATGTTGGTATCCTTGTGCCAGATATCAATGAAGTTCAACACCATTTTTGGATCCAACCGTAGAGGAATTTGAGTGCCCTTTTCTTGAGCCTCTCGTTCTTGCTTGTTTCTGATGATAGCAGCCACTTCCTCATCACTCGCTTCATCTGAAGAATCTGATGGTATTTTGAACACCACCTTCTTTGGTTGAGAACTTGGTTGAGTACCTCGTCTAGAAGTAACTTTCATCTTCATCAGTGAAGGACTGGTTGAGGACTGTGCTTGGGTAGAGGAACTTGCAAAAAACCCTAAAGTAATTGAGAAGCCCTCGGTCCTCTGACATGTTGCAAGGTGCACAGGTGTTGAGGATTTTGAAGCAGCAGCTGATAATTGTGCAACTACTAAAGACATTGCAGAGGCCTTTGAAGAGTTTGCTTGAGGATTCTACACTGAGGATTTTGAAGTTGAAGATTTTGACTTCACAGTAGACTTCTTCACAATTAATTTCTTCGGAGCACTAGTAGAGGCTCCGGTAGTGGCAGCAGCAGTAGCAAAGTCTTCATTTAATTTCTTGACAACCTCTTTTGCCTTTTTTGCCAGCTTGGCTTGTTGTCTATGCCATTCTTGAGGAAAGTCATCATCAATTTTGAGACTAGTGGGATCAGCAGTTTAGTTTGGAGCCAAGGGTGGCCTGTTGCACGGGGGTTTAACTACAAATTTCTTCATGTACTTTGGAGTGACATAGTGATATTCTTTCCACTCCCATGCACATCTCCTCTCAAATTTATGAATGCGAATCTTTCGCTGCTTTGTAGTTTCCTTGCCATAAGTTGCTTCATGTGGAGTGCAATTCCCTCATACAGTTCATGGGGTATCTCAAAAGCAGTCTGTACTTCTGGTTTCATTCCACCCTTCTATGGCTTTTTCACATCAGCCATTTTCTTCGGCCGAGGATTCTGAACTTTTGACGATTTTGAGGAAGTGTGCAAATTATTTTCAAGGAACTCTGCAAATGAGTTAAGTTGATGAGAACCTAGTGGTTCATCTGCAGACATTTTGTACCTGTGAATAGAGTATAGGTGCGAGGAATTTGAAGAGGTCATATGCGTTCTTAGAAATTTTCAAAATACATCAAGTTGAGGAATTTTGACTGTAGATTTCTTGAGGAATTTCACTAAGTGTTCTTCTCTTAGGTTCGAGAGTTGTGCAAATTTTGAGGATCCACACAATTGAGCAATCTTGAAGAAAATCATAACTTAGGAAAAACATCAAGGGTATGAACATGTAAGGTGCTTTGGAATATGATTCTTGAACAATAAACACCTTTGAGGAAATTGTGGAAAACTTGAAGATCAAACAAGGGCAGTAAAATTAGTTTTTATTTACCCCGATGAAGAACACGATGAACAGTGAGAAGAAATCAGGGAAGTTCATCCGTCCAGATCTCCCACGCCCTAGCTTGGCAGAGGGAGACAGCTACAACGGCGGAGGAGGGAAGATTTCCGCGGCCGATGCGAGTATCGCGATGGCGAGGTCGAGGCAGTGAAGCTCTTCCACACTAGTGGTGATGATTTTAGCGGCGGCGCTAGGTTTGAGCTCGGGAGAGAGTAGGAGTGATAAGTAATCGAGCACAGTAAAAGGGAAGGGGTATTTATAGCGTAGGTGAAAACCAATCTGTCTGAAGATTTTGGACCAGATTGCCCCTGACCCTTGCTCTCCATGCAACATGTGTCACCCACGTTCTGAGTAGTGGAGATAGTGGGGGATTGTGGCTTATCTAGTCGTGGGAATCGAAACGATTTGAGCAGGAAGCGCCGAAAGTTTCCGTTTGCAAATTCTTCAGTTGTCAAGGACACAATGAAGAGTTTGAACGAGTTTCAAAGTAGAACGCATATAAAGAATTTGAGAACAGACTAGGTTGAGTTTAGCATAGAGGGGGAATGGGTCCGATCACATTCACTTAGATGAAAATCAACTTGAAGAATTAGCAATAAGTGATTGCTGTTGAGGACATTGAAAAATCATATATATATACATATATATATGTATATATATGTATATATATGGTCAATGAAGAACATCAGTTTCATAGTTTTGGAGAATTTGAAAAGTTGAGGAATTTGCAAACTTGAGGATTTTGAAAAATTGAAGAATTTTCAAAATGAAAAAAACTCAACTTTGAATAATTTCAACTATGGTTGGTGGCATGACCCATCGTATAAGAATGATGATTTCAAACACCGCGTAGAATTGTCGTAGGGTTCTGAGAATCAAATTCTTCATTAATTTCTTCAAACTTAGAGAGTTATTCTTCATTTATTGAAGAAAAACGTTACTTCGTGTGTTGCACATCCTAGTCATGAATTATGCATAAGTGTTAGGATGTGTATCTTTTTCAAAGAACATTCGATTATTCTAAGATATTTAGCTCACACCACAACTTGCAAAATCTCTTTTCATCGAAGGGCTTTGTGAAGATATCGTCCGGTTGTTCTTCAGTAGGGATGTGGTCGATGGAGATGTCGCCCTTGAGTACATGATCTCAAAGAAAATGATGACGAATCTGGATGTGCTTGGTCTTGGAATGCTGAACTGGGTTGTAAGCAATCTTGATAGCGCTCTCGTTGTCGCAGTAGAGAGGCATATTCTTCACCTTGATGCCATAGTACTTGAGGGTTTGCTTCATCCACAGCAATTGAGCACAACATAAACCAGCAGCAATGTACTCAGCTTCAGCAGTAGATAGTGACACACAGTTCTGCTTCTTCGAGGACCAGCAGACTAAGGATCGTCCGAGGAAATGACATGTGTCTGAGGTTGACTTGCGATCCACACGATCTCCAGCATAGTCAGCATCTGAGTATCCGACAAGGTGAAGACTTGAACCCTTGGGATACCATAATCCAAGCGTTGGTGTGTGAGCTAAGTATCGAAGAATATGTTTCACATCCTTATGGTGTGATTCCTTCGGTCTTGCTTGAAATCGGACACACATGAAAACACTCAGGATAATATCAGGCCTAGATGCACACAGTTACAATAAAGAGCCAATCATGGAGCAATATACCTTCTGATTGAAATATTTACCATTTTTGTCAGTGCAGAGGTGGCCTTTTGAAGGCATTGGAGTTTTGACGCCTTTGCAATCTTTCATGTCGAATTTCCTCAGAACATCCTTGAGGTATTTCTCTTGAGAGATGAAGATGTCATTGTCTTCCTAACGAATTTGAAGACCTAAGAAGAATTTTAACTCTCCCATCATAGACATTTGATACTCTTCACTCATAATATAGGCAAATTCATCACTATAATGTTTGTTAGTATAGCCAAAGATAATATCGACTATGTATATTCGGCATATGAACAGATCATTGTCATAGGATTTAGTGAAAGAGTTGGGTTGAGTGAACCGAATTTGAATCCTTTCTTCATGAGGAGTTCCTTCAGAGTGTCATACCACGCCTGAGGGGCCTGCTTGAGGCCATAGAGGGCCTTGTTGAGTCTGAAGACTTTGTCGGGATGCTTAGGGTCTTCAAAACCTTGGGGTTGAGCAATGTATACTTCTTCCTCAAGCTTCCCATTGAGGATGCACTTTTCACATCCATTTGATATAAGATGATATCATGATGGTTAGGATAAGCAAGAAATATGCAAATATCTTTAAGTCTAGCAAAGTCGGGACCCCGATCCTAAGTCATATGATTCCATACTGTAACAAGCCACATCACTTTGCGGCCTCACGCACGGTACCCCACGGCTGCAGCCTTACCTTGGCCGGGACCGTTTGCGTATTTTGGCTCACGTATGTGAACATGTCGCTGGCAATCACACAACAAAGAACCCGGGCCGACATAACTAGTCATAGAACCCAAGTGGCACATCCGTACGGAAACAGGCATACATAACCCAGCAATGCAGGTGTCGGTCTCAAGCGTGTGTAGACGAGTCGTAGCAAGTTACAAGGACTCCATTACGTCGCGAGACACGAATGTCATCGCTGCACGTAGACGAGTCGTAACAGGCTACAGGGACTCCATTACACTGCGAGACATTTCCCCAAAGGGACAGACACAGCAGCAAAGAAGGATACATGCCGGTCAATCAATGTGTCCGGAGTAGTAGCAAGCTACCAAGGCTCGGTGGAAGCACAAAGAGACAGTTTCCCGTAAGGAGTACTGCTAAAGGCACACAACTAGGTGTCGGATCCCATACATACCGTTGCACGTCACACGTACGCACGACATGCCCAATATGCATAGATACAACTATGGCATCACAACATAACCATACAACAACATGACTTTTATTTAAAAGGCCCAGAGGAGCCTTGCATGATATGTTCATACAGATAGGGGTCACATGACCCGGCACTCAAGTCATACAAACAAGTTCATACAAGCCAGCGGAAACTTAGAACTATCTGAGTACGGACAGTGAAATGAAAAGAGGGCACATGGCCTGACTATCTACATCATGCCACACGTCACAGGGTCGTAGCTGGGACACCAGCTATTCGGCATCGTCAACGTCTAGATAGAACCCACCTGATGGGTCCTAGTTTTCGTCTGCAACATTAATTAAGCAAGGATGAATACAATCGTACTCAGCAAGTCTTTAAATCAGACCTAGTCTAGTTATGCTCATGTATCAACAAAGGGGTGGAGGAGTTTATGGAGAAGCCAGCTTTGACTCATGGCTAACCCACACTACTCAATTTTACCTTCTTTGTTACAATTTTACTTATCGCACACGAGTCCACTAACTCCATCTCAATACACCACCATGGACTCACCTTCCCCTCCCGGAAGAGTGCCATCCACGGTACTCACACTTGTCTTGAGATTTTTAGAAGTATCCATTTGATTATCTATGAACAGCATAAGTTCTCCAAGTAGTCCATATCCGCGGACGCGGCTATTCGAATAGTTTCTTAACCCTGCAGGGGCGTACTTCTTCACACACGCTCTCGCCATAAACCATGCACCTCGGCAACCTTCAAGCTGATGCCCAGCGAGGGAGTCGGCCACGACCGTCAATCACATAAGACCTCTAGTCCAGGCTACCGCCTATTTGAGGCTGCCCCGCATGGAAGTCCGGCCGAAGTTTCCACTACGGTCCCAAACGATGTGCGCAGGGTTCCCAAGCCCACCATTCGGGTGACCCTTGGTACACCGTGCCACTGCCTACCGCGTCGTAACCCACCCCGAGGGTCAGCGCTACGCACGGCCTCCAGCATGCTATAAACACCAGAAACTACTTGCAATACCTGGACCAAAGACTAAGCGACTGATAAGTTGAGCGGGGTCATATTTGAGGGCCCAGCATGTGGTAGTATCTCGTCTTGGATCTCAAACACGGAACCCAGTTCCTAAGAACGGTCTCAATGAGACAACCCACTATGTACTCCTACATAGCCTCTCATCGCCACCTTTTACCAAAACGGATTCGTTATGAGCTCAACACATCAGAACATCACAGTTTCACTCTAACTCATCACCCAGATGAATCAGACCTGACACAACTCTAAGCATAGCAGCATGGCATGAAGGTAAGTTAAGCACATCACGTCACAAGCATCTACCAGGTATGCTAGGTTGCAAGGTGTAGCTATTTACTGTGACAAGATCAGGTCATGCATAAGAATAGGATCATCTACCGGGTATGACTGACATGTGATCGTTTGTCCTAATGCAATAATGAGAGCAGGAGCGAGAGAATGGGATGTTATCGGAATGATCAATGGGGTTGCTTGCCTTGCTGGGTTGCGGAGGAGTTCTCTTCTTCGTCGGGGTACGGAGGGGTATCTTCCGGATTAGGGCCTACCGCAACGCAGATAAAAACAATCAATACAAGCAAATGCGACAATATGATGCATGAACATGGCATGACAGTATGCATGGATGAGCTAATGTATCTAGTGTTCATGTCAATTTGAAATGTATTTGAATATAGGTTCAAAATTGTTCTCATTTCAAATTCCATATATTGACCTAATGTTAAAATGTCCATGTTCACCTATTTAGGTTGCTCTAACATGCATGAGAATAGCACCATTGGATTCATTGGATTTTTCTGATAAATTTTCATATATAAATTATTTTCATCTGAGTTACACATTAATTTATATGATTTTTCAAAGTTTTAACTATTTCTGGAGTTATTCTAAAACAGAAAATAGATTTACTGCGTCAGCCATGCGTTAGCATGACATCAGCCTGGTCAACTGACCGATCTGGGTCAAAATGACACGCGGGACCCACATGTCATAGACACAGGGGCTAATCCCACGCTGACTGGGCGTTGACCCCGCTACGGGGCCCACTGTCAGTGGCTGGAGGGGGATTAATTAGCGCGGGGGGGGGGGGGGGGGGGGTTAGCCTAATCACCCTGCCGCGTCAACGGCGCCGGAGACTCGCCGGCGACGACCAAAACGACGGCGGCAACTCGCCGGAATCGCGTAGGCATGGCGGTAGGGCGTGCGGAGACCACCTGGAGGTAGCCCGCGCACGTCCGCATCCATCTAGGGGGTCAGGAGGGGCTGGGGTGGCCGGAGTTGATGGCCACGTTCATTTTGGCGGCGGCCGGAACTCGGGCGAGCTCGGGGATGGCAGCTAAGGGCGAAGAGGGCCACGGAGAGAGAGGGAAAAGTACGGGGTGCTCACAGCGAGTCGATCTGGTTGGTCAGCGGGCTCGGGGACGACCGGGGACGGCAGGAATGGCGACGAGCTCCTACGGGTCCCGAGGTTGAAGACGGACGCGGCGGCGGCCTCGAGGGCTCTCGGGTCCTTCTGACGCCACGGAGAGGACGAGGGCGTCGCGGCGAGTATATTGGTGGGCTCGGAGGGGAGAGGGGGTGGCCAGAACGGCGGCTACGGCGAGCGGCGTCGACGGCGAAGCTCGGCAAAGAAAGGGGAAAAGAGAAGCGAGGGAGAGAGCGGCCACGCGACGTGCTCGGGAGGATGCCACGGCGGCCAGGCGAGCAGGGAGGAGGTGGAGGCCCCGCCGGCGCCGCGCGGCACTTCGCCTCTGCCTACTGGCAGAGGTTGAAGATGACCGCTTGGCCCTGGTGGGCTGGGCCATCTCCTTCCTGGGCCAGGTAAGCCCCTTCTGGCTTTTTTTTTACTTCTGTTTTTTGTTTTCTAATATTTATTTATTTCCTTTGCAGGTCCAATGACTTTTATAAAATGACCCACATATTTTCTAAATTGTAGTTTGAATATTCCAAACTTATAATAATAGTTTCAGATTATTTTGGAAACAGTGATAATGATATTTGCTTTATTTGTCATTTTCCAGGGATGTAAACCATTAATTCAAATTATTTTAAATGTTCAAATAATACAAATGTCCCCTGGTATATCCATGTCCCTATTTATCAGACATAGAGGACATTTTTGATGGGCATTTTGGATTTGTTGAAATTTCATTTATCTAGAAATCCTATAATTCATTAAGTGGGTGGGGTTTTCTTCTTCTCCCCATTTCATATTGATGCATGGATGATGATGATGATGCAAACACATTACTAGCCTATGACTCTTACTAGGGTTGTGACGAGCAACAGGTGCAAAAGTTTCATCAAAGTCAATTCCTTCAACCTATGTGTAGCCTTGAGCTACAAGACGAGCCTTATTTCTTACCACAAGGCCATTTTCATCTTGCTTGTTGCGGTAGATCCACTTGGTACCTATGATGTTGTGCTTGTGAGGATCTGACCGCTTGACAAGTTCCCACACACTGTTGAGCTTGAATTGATGCAGTTCCTCTTGCATAGCTTGAATCCACTCAGGCTCCCTGAATGCTTCATCAACTTTGGTGGGATCTATGATAGAGACAAAAGCAAAGTTCCGACAAAAGTTAGTCAAATGTGAAACTCTTGAGAGAGTGAGGGGATCTGGTGCATTGATGTCGTTGATGATTTTGTCAATGTGCACTTCATTTGCAATTCTTGGATGAGCAGGTTGACGTGACTAAGGATTTCCTTCAGCACCATTTTCTTTAGGTGTATTAGCTTGAATGTCTTCATTGGTTGGAATGACTTTCTCAGCAGGTATGCCATCTTCAGTAGCCTTAAGCTTAATGGATTCCTCAGGAGACTATTCATCTAGCACATAAGGTAGGTGCTCTCTTTGCGAGCCGTCAGTTTCATCAAAACGTACATCTACAGTTTCATCAACCTTATGGTGGTAGGTGTTGAAGACTCTATAGGTGTGCAAGTCCTTTCCGTAACCAAGCATAAAACCTTCATGTGCTTTCGGTGCAAATTTAGAACTATGGTGAGGATCTCTAATCCATCATTTTGCACCAAAGACTTTGAGATAACTTACATTGGGTTTCTTGCTAGTCATGAGTTCATATGAAGTCTTCGTGAAGAATTTGTGAAGATATACCCTATTGATGATGTGGCAAGCTGTATCAATTGCCTTAGGCCAGAAGCGACGAGGAGTCTTGTATTCATCAAGCATGGTGTGACCCATCTCAATGAGAGTCCTGTTCTTGCGCTCCAGGACGCTGTTCTGCTGAGGAGTATATGGGGAAGATAGCTCATGAGTAATACCAAGTTCATCAAGATTGGTGTTCTTGAACTCAGTCCCATTATCACTCCTGATATGCTTGATATTGACGCCGAAGTTTGTAGAGGCCCTGGAAGCAAATCGTCTGAAGACATCCTGCACGTCAGAGTTGTATAGAATAATATGCACCCAGGTGTAACGAGAGTAATCATCAACAATGACTAAGCCATACAGACTTGAAGAATTTGTTAGTGTGGAATAATGAGTGGGGGCAAAGAGGTCCATGTGAACCAATTCAAAGGGTCAAGTCGTGGTCACGATTGTCTTCAAGGGATGCATGGATCTGGTCATCTTCCCAGACTCACATGCACCACAGAGGTGATCCTCGAGGAATTCGACACCTTGAATGCCAATGACGTGCTTTTTCTTCACAAGCATGTGCAAGTTCCTCATACTAGCATGTCCTAGTCGTCGATGCCACAACCACCCTTCTGAGGACTTTGCCAGGAGGCACATGGCAGGCTAAGGACCCGTAGAGAAATCAACAATATATAAGTATCCTCTCCTAAAGCCTTCAAATACTTTGGAATTGTCAGGTTCCATGATGAAAACACAATGATATTTTCCAAAGACGACAACCATATCAAGAACACAAAGCATTGAGACGGACATAAAGTTGAACCCGAGGGGTTCGACAAGCGTCACCTTATCCATGTGTTGGTCCTTTGAGATTACAACCTTACGTAGACCCAATAGCTTTGTTTTCCTTTGCCAGCATAGGTGATGTGCTTCAGATGAGATGGAGCAAGTGGCAAATTCATCAGTAGATTCTTGTCACTAGTCATGTGGTTTGTGCATCCACTGTCAAGGGCCCACTCAATAGGTTTTGGAGGTTCATCCTATAGATGAATTAGTACAACTTACGAACTCATATGCTTCAGAGTGAAGAATATGACATCAAATTCATCAGGCAGAATTTCATGACACAATATAGTGAGTAAACAGTGTGAGGGCGTGAGAAATGAGGAATTCATTTCTGCATGATTAGCTTGCGTCCTTTCAAGCATTTCGTCAAGCCTCTAGCAAATTTATCAAGTGTTCAAGTTCATCTGGAGACCTTGCCCTGCATAAGAGATTAGTTCAATTTCTTCACCACCCATATCTGGAGGGGTGGTAAAGAGTTCATCATTCTGCGAGCACCATATGAGAAGGGAGGCATTGAAGCAACTGCACTTCGTTTCACAAGACAAGGGTTAGAGTACTCATATGAATAAGCAGATAAATTCTTTGAGGACTTATTGACATATTGACTTGAAGAATAATGCACATATTCAGAACTTTTAGACTTTCCTTGCGAAACAAATGCATTAGCACGAGAATGATATTTTTGACCATATGAGGAATTTGGTCCATACGAAGATTTTGGTCCATATGAGGAATTTGATCTTGGGTTCATGTTCTTAATGAGTGGTGTCATGAGGACATTCACTTGAAGATTTTGTAAGCAACTCTTGGGAACCTAGATTTTCTTCATAGGTGAACCATCCAACAAATCTGGCAAATACTTCACCTTTCTGATTTTTGAAGAATTTGTAGTTGGAGTCAAGTGACTCATCAGAGGAATATGAAGTTTCACAATTAAAGCCAGATAGAGTGGACGGATCTACAAGAGGTCCTTTTGTAGCAACCCATGAGGTTTTGGGGTACTTCTTAGGTGTCCAGTAGGATCCATCGACATTGATTCTCCTCTCAGATGCAATACCCTCTTTCCTAGGGTTCCTGTTCAGAATCTGCTTTTTGAGAACATCGCAAAGGGTTTGATGCCCTTTGAGACTTTTGTACATGCCTGTCACATACAATTCTTTCAATCGTTAGTGATACTTGTGGTATCCTCAGATGAGGAATTTGTGACCACGGGAATAGTTGAAGAATTTGCAGCAATAGAAGCATTTGAACATTCAGGTGAAGAATTAGCAGTTTCTTGTTTGATGCATTTCAAACAAGGTGGAACAAATTCTTCCTGAGCGGTACTGATCTATTGAGCAAGTAAGGAATTGTTTTCCCTTTGGAGATCCTCATGAGACACTCTTAGTTTCTCAAGATCCTTCTTTCTTTGAAGAAATTCATAAGAAAGCTTCTCATGATCGGCTAAGAGTGCATTATAATGACTCTGAAGGTTATCATACTTTATCTGGAGACTTTTGAGATCGTCGGATAGAGTTTGAGTTCGATCCACTTCCTCATTCAATATATCATCGCTTTTGTCTAGCAGTTTCTGAAGCTTTTCAAGTGCACTTTGTTGCTTAGTGGCAATATTAGAAAGTTTGGCATAGCTAGGTTTCACATACTCATCAGATTCACAATCACTTGATTCATAGGAGGAGTGATGCTTATGTACCTTGGAAACTTTAGCCATGAAGCAATAGTTGGAAGCATAATCATCATTGCTGGCGTCAGAGTTGTTGGAGTAGTAATTTTCTTCATCATTGAAGATGGACTTGCTGACGAAAGCAGTAACGAGAGCAAGGCTAGCGACACCAGATTCAAACTCCACCTCAGATTCTTCCTCTTCTTCAGATTCTTCTTCTGGGTCCATTTCCTTCCCAATGAAAGCCCGAGCCTTTCTGGAACCATTCTTCCTGTGCGTTGAGGGATTTGGAGATGAGGAATTTGCAGATGAGGACTTTGAATATTTTTTTTTTCTTCGAGTCATCAAAACTGTCGTCCTTGTACTTGTTCTTCTTTGATTCTTTTTCCTAGAGAGGACAGTCGGAAATAAAGTGACCAGATTTCTTGCATTTGTGACAAGTTCTCTTCTTGTAGTCTTCTGAGGAATCTGATTTCCTCAAGCCACGTTTTGATGAATTTCCAAATCCACTCCTGGAATTTCCTCATGAGCATTGCCAGCTCCTGACTCAGTTCTTCAGGATCACCAAGGCTACTATCAGAATCTTCGCCTTCGAATGAGGAAATTGCTTTTGCCTTTAGAGCATGAGATCTTCCATAGCTTGGCCCATAGAGGTGTCTCTTCTCACCTTGTTGGAATTCATGAGTATTCAGTCTCTCAAGAATATCAGTAGGATCAAGTGACTTGTAGTCTCCATGCTCTTGAATCATCAAAGCCAGAGTATCATATGAGGAATCAAGACATCTCAACAGTTTATTCACCACTTCATGGTTGGTGATATCAATGGCACCCAGTGCTTGATGATTCGAGATATCAGTGAGACGATCAAAAATTTGATGAACATTTTCATTGTCGAGTCTTTTGAAGTGGTTGAAGAGTTTACGAAGAACATCAACACGAGAACACGAGAGTCACATTGAGTCGAAACACCTTCGTTGACTTTGGACAGCCTATCCCAGATAAGCTTAGTAGACTCCAAAGCACTCACTCTGCCATACCGACCTTTGCTAAGATGGGCACATATGATATTCTTTGCTTGAGAATCGAGTTGCTTGAATTTCTTCGTATCAGTAGTACTAACACTCGGAGAAGTGTGGGGAACACCATTTTCCACAACGTACCAGAGATCATTGTCAATGCCTTCAAGATGCATGCGCATCTTGTTCTTCCAGTAGGGGTAATCTCCGTCCCATCAAAGGTAGGACAGCCTACAGAAACCTTGGTCATACCTATAGTCGACATAACTAGAACTCCAGGCGGTGAAACCAAAATCACACACAACAAGGGAGTACCTTGCTCTGATACCAATTCAAAGTGCGTTATATCGACTAGATGGCGGGTGAATAGGCGATTTTTACAAATTCATCACCCGAGGAATTTCAACTTGAGGAATTTGAAATGTGATGAACAACTAGCAGCGGAATGAGTGATCAAGTGCATGAGAAACATAGCAGTAGCATAGTCATCATTATGAAATAAAGCATGCATAGATTACAGGTAGCGTGATACAAGATAAGGAGGTGAGGAACAAGGTAACTTCAAGAATTTGAGGTGAGGAAATTATGAAAGTCTTCAGTCAAATTCTTCAAACAGTAACGATCAATTTCATCAACAAATATACGGGGAAATAGAGGGGTTGAGGAAATAGAACCAGGTAGAAGACAATGGTTTGATGACCCTGTTCCAAATGTTGTGATAGTCGTATGTCTGGTTTGGAGCAGCCTGGTATTTAAACCAGTGGACACACAGTCCCAGGACACACAGTCCTTACCGTATTCTCCTTGAGCTAAGGTCACAAAGTCCTCCCCCAACACCTGTGGTAAGTCTTCAGGGTATACTTCCAAAACCCTCACAAACTCTTCACCCGGCGATCCACAATTGACTACTGGATGCTCTAGACCAAGGTCAATCTGTGATCCCTAATATACTGCAGGATGCACCAGACCATGATGCCTAACCGTTTGGAAGATACACAGTTTTCAAAGGTAACAAGTGTTGGTTCCACACAGAAACAATCTCTTCAGTGATGCTCAATCACTTTGGGTTTGGTAGTTTGGATTTGGGTTTTTCCTAAATGATGATTTTCTCTGAAAGTCCTCGAAGGATGGGTTTATCTCAAATGACAAGTGTCAGTTCTCTCTCGGAGAAGCCAACCTACTAGTGGTTGTGGGGGTGGCTATTTATATCTAGGGTGCAACCTGACATCATAAGATATAAATGCCCCCAATGATATGACTGTTATGTGGATAATATGATTGGGGACAGCTGGGGCTAAGCACAACAACAGTCGGAATTTTGAACTATGAAAGTCCTCAGACTTATCATATTACTAACTTGTAGGCAATTTGCACTGACGAAATCCTAACTCCTCAGTCAGACCAATTTGCTCAGAGATCAGAAGAACTTCCTCTCTGTCACTGAAGAACTTGGCTGAACGGTAAGATATTTCCAAAGGCTTCACTCGAAGGATTGGATAGGTTGAGGCTTTTGAGTTGAGCATCAGTTGGATTTTTTTCCTTAGTATTACCTCGGTCCCCTTTAACAGTACGGTGTTTCCTATGACTCAAATAAAGGAAATGAAACTATGAAAACAGAAGTCTTTATGCTTCATAGTCCTCGTTCATATCTTCAAGGTCACACCAACTTATTCATTTTTAAAGTCTTCTGGGAATACCAAAGTGTTCTGCAAAGTCTTCACCAATGTCTTCACCAAAGTCTTCAGTTGAGGACATACATTTTTAGGGGTCGATAATCTCCGATTATATCAAACTCCCCATCGACTTATAGAGCCTGTGTACACTCACAAACACATTAGTTCCTTAACCTATAAGTATTCAATACACCAAAATCACTAAGGGGTACTAGATGCACTTACAAGTATCAATCTAGGTCCTGATGCTACTAATGAGATTATATTGAATATGGCTAATTCTATTTTCACTCATATAGTGGGCATTAAGCATGGAGTTATAATTCAAATAAATGATTGCCCTGTCATGATTGATCTTGTGATAGTTGATGTTGTCGATTCTAAAATCGCCTGATCTCGGGTAGGGGGTCCCGAGTTGTGGATCTAGGATCAATGGTAACAAGGGACTTAGGGAGACGATGCTTACCCATGTTCGGGCCCTCTTGAAGAGGTAAAACTTTACATCCTTCTTCTATTGTATTGATGGTGGGGTATCGAGTCCATGATGATGATCTACCTCGAGATCGGATGTGTAAGTTCTAACCCTAAGGAAAATAAGTTGTTCCCTATGTACTAAAGTCTTGGGATTATATAGATATCCAGGGTGACTAGGTTACACATTATTTCGATTGTAGATATGTCAAATATAGCGTTGTTCCTGGAGTGTGCACTAAGTCCGATAGTTTCCTTGTTGCATACGACCAGATCTTAACGTCCTTATCATCCTTCAGATGACAGTTTAGCAGGCCCCTACTCGGCCCATATGTGCCACACACCTCGAGTTAGTATCCCCTAGTATGGGACATCCTCACTAACCCCATGAACTGGTCTCTAACCGTAGATGACAACCACCTTCTTCAAAACATCTGGTCGTGAATGTTTCGGCTTGGCAGGCGAGTTCCTTTAAGATAAACAGCATTCGGATATGAAATTACGGTTACTCCTCGGACATTCCGAACATCAAACTACATCGGATAGCCGATCTCCTATGAGACTTATTTACTAAGGTCCGGGCATTGTAGTGGCCACATCCCAATTCCCGCCCATTGCACTTTTGATCCAACATCTTCCTCCTCCATCCTTCCCAATTTTTTGCCATGGCTAATGCCCCTAGTTCCTCAGTGCGTCCGCGCGGGCCCCTCCAAGGGGGCTGGCTTAGCTGCTCCGTTTCTCGCCTTTGTCTGAACATTCTCGTGACTCAAAGTTATCTCCCTAACTCAGATCTAGCTCATATCTATGCTGACTTAACTTCCATAGATGTGCACGCACACGTTGAAAAGCATCCATCCGATCACGGGGCGTAAAGAGTGTGCTTCATGCCCTCCCTTCTAGGAGGTATGGGCTTCCCTATCCATCATTTCCTTTGCGGCTTCCTAGCATTCTATGGGATCCAACTCCACCACCTCACCCCCAATTCTATATACATAGAGGCATTCATTTCTCTCTGTGAGATGTACCTTGGGAGGACCATTTCCGCCTATGGCAGAAGTACTTTTGTCTAATCCCTCGCTATCGAGGAGGCGTAATCGATGAGGTGGGCGGGGTTGAGGTGTTCTGAATTGCTGGAACCGGATACCCATTTGACACGCCTAATGAGGACACTGACGCGTGCACCTTTGCAAGGTTTTATATAGAGGAAATGACGATGTAAGACCATGCTCGCCAAGGACTGCTCGACTTCTCATCATCGCCTCCCAAGAAACGCTTCAACTGGCAGTCGAGGAAAAAGCAAAGGACGAGCAAGTAAAGTGCTTGGCAGCTCAAATCTCCTGCCTCATCCCAAACAAGCTCACTGTCATCTATGTGATAGCCGTTTCCATCTGTAGGCACATCTAGCCTATTCAACAATGCGTACACCCCTTCTGGGAATACAATGATTCGAGCAACGCGATGCGATCCATGAAGAAACGCTTCGTCGAGAAGGCAACCCTCGCTAGTGCTCTAGCTGGGATTTTCAAAGGGAAATAAATGGCATTCACCCGACGAAAGTTCATGTATGTCCTTTCGTCATATAGATCGGCCTAGGCGGTAAGTTTTCCTTGCCATACACATCTTGTCAGAATAGTTTCATAAATTTTCAACAACTTCTCAATATATCTAAGCAGAGTTGGAGAAGCTTCATAGAGATGGTGGATTGCCATGCTCTTCAAATGGAGTCTTACTCCAAGGAGGACGATTGATACATCTCCATCGTATATATATATTTTTTGTTTCATGCCAATAATCTACAAATTTCATATACTTTTGGCAACATTATATAATATTTTTGGGACTAACTTATTGATCCAGTGCAAGTGCCATTTCCTATTGTTTTCACATGTTTTGTAGAAAATCCAACGGAGTCCAAACGCAATAAAAATTTACAGAGATTTGTTTTGGAATATTTGTGAATTTTGGGAAGAAGAATCAACACAACAGGGTGCCCGAGGAGCTCCCAAGCCAACACAACACAACTAGGGGGGTGGTCACACCCTGATGGCTTGGGGCCACCTCATAAGTTGTTTGGGTCCCTACTTTCTCGACAAGAAAGATAACTTTCCGATAAAAATTTCAGCCCAATATGAGTTAAGAATCTACGGACATTTAAGAAATGGTGAAGGGGTCAAAAATAGTTGTCGGCCAATTGGGACTGGGGATACCCAGGCTCGTCTGGTCGTAGCCCAGGACGCACTCGTACCTCATGCGTTGTAGGGCCCATCGACGGGCTCCGCGATTGTACCCCTCACAAGGCATTAGACCTCGCAATACGTATAGTGCCCGCTTCATCTCGGACCTCCCCCCCCCCCCCCCGCGCGGAGTGGCCACCCGAGGCCCTCGTGAGGCGGTTCCATCATGGTAGCCCGATGGGGACGTATCATCCTGCAGAGTCATGTGGGTGACAGGGGCCATGCCCAGGGGCGCCAGGGGATGTGTCATCAGGCGCGAGCAGGGAGTTTGCCCCTTTGCTTCTAAGGGGACATGATTAGCCCATCATGTCCCGGAGCAACCCGAAAGGGTTCCTTTTGTGTGAAAGAAGACCTAGGCTAGGGACTCGTTGGGACGAAGGTCATCACCGAGCCCACCAACACGTCATGACAATAACCTTTTGCAGGCGAAGACTGCTTTCGTCAGGATAGGCCGCAGTCCTGTCGCCCTTCAAATTGGCCAGCAGTGGCAACCCTTCCCGTTGGGTGTTTTCGAGGGAAGAGGGCTGTGGCCATATAATTTGGAGGAAGGGGCATCAGGACGAGCCAGATTGTATTCTTTTCTGTCCAACCAAGCAATGTAGACAAGCAGAAGTAGGGTTTTACACCGCAAGGTGGCTTGAACCTGGGTAGATCATGGTGTCCTTGTTCTTCCCCCAAGATTGAGCATGCCGACGCATCGCGGTAGGCTAGCGAGAGTGAACATAGTTGGAGAGCCGGCGCACCCTTGAGTTTGGACCTCTTTAGGGGCCCCGGAGCCCCGATTTTGACATTTGGCGTGCGAGGTAGGGTTGCACCGCTGCTCTCTGACCGTGTCTCAGCTCCGCCCGCACGGACCCAATGGCTGAAGTCCGTCATGCCCGCGCCAACCGCCCAGCGCCGGACGGCGGCCACCACCCTGCCAATGTCGTGACCGCCATTGTCGCCGCCTGTGAATAATGTGACCCATCGTGGCCCTAGGTGCAGCAGGGCGGCCGTCTCGACACGACCTCTTCAGCCTGCGTCCACCTGGGGGACCTGAACTTGCAGGACGAGCTACTCATGGTGAGCGAACTGCTCCACCACCGCTCGACGGACGGAGGCCATGACGCCTGGGCGGACCACATCACCGAGCTTGTCAGGAGGGCTCGACACCCCACCTACCACTTCAACCCCCGACGCGAGGAGTAGGAAGCGCGACCAGCAAGCTGCCTCCGCCGCCGAGCGGTGACCCAGCTGGATCTCGGAGCGACGCGCCTATGTAGGACCTGAACGAGTCCTAGATTAGGGGGTCGTCGGATAGCTGACCTATTGCTTATTGGCCAGACTGGATCGGTCGCAAGGTGGAGACTAGGTCATCAGGGTCACCATCGCCAGGATGGAAGCCTCGAGAAGTTATGACGTATTCTCCTACTCACTAATCAGGGAAGGCATGTTTATCTCTTCGGCACGTAACCAACCATGTGTGAACCCTAGGTACCCCCGGCTTCTATATAAGCCAGAGGGTTTTAGGGTGTAGATATAGAACAACTCATCTAGGGTTAGCTATTCGATCTCGAGGTAGATCAACTCTGTAACCCCCCATATCATCAATACATCCAAGCAGCGCATAGGGTATTAGCTCGATAGGAGGGCCTGAACCTGGGTAAATCTGTGTCCCCTTCGTGTCCTATTACCATCAGTTCTTAGTGACCAAGAGATAATGGCAATTTTCATTCGCAATTGCCATGATTAAGGGATTCTTAACGCCCTAGCTTGCACACACATTCGTGACTTTTCGGAGTTATCCGATTTGTTACAAAAATACTATGCAATGGAAAGTTCTTGGCAATCTGAACTGTTTTTTTGGAACCAACTTTCCCCAAGCACCCTAGTGGAGATCGGAAAAAGAGGGTACCTCCAAAGCGGCCAGCAAGATACAAACCCGACAAAAAAAGAAACATGCCTCCTCCAGTGGTCGGCAATGTCCTTGATGGACTACTGGATAAACCTTGCCTATACATTCCTTGTTGTTAAACACAAGCCCGACTCATAGCCTTAGAGCTTGCTAGGTTGTTAGGCAAGTGGAAAAAACCGGTGAGGTTATCCTCGAAACACCTCCAACGAATGGGCGCTCCTTATCGTCGTCCAAATACAATGCCGAAGTCCTTAAGGTCTATGAAACTTTCCCCTCAAGGAATAGGAGAAAAGGGGCTCTTAGAGAGCTCGAACAGCTCTACCATGTGGCAGCAACTAGTGCATGGGCAGACATACCAATTACCTTTGGAGACACTGACCGTCCGGCCATTATTGCTTGTCACTCACCGGCCGCACTAGTCTTGAACCCAATTATCGATGGATACATGCTACATAAGGTGCTAATGGACGTCGGCAGTGGTTTAAACCTAATATATGAAGACACCTTGGAAAAAATGCAGTTCGACCGAGCTCGTATCGAACATAGCACTACAACTTTTCGAGGAATCATTCCAGGGAAAGAGGTGCGCTGTTCCAGACGTATCGTCCTGGACGTAGTGTTCGGCACGCCCGAAAACTACCGATCCGAAGAACTTCTCTTCCACATCGAGCCCTTCCGAAGTGGCTATCACGCCCTATTGGGATGTGACGCCTTCACAAAGTTCCAGGCTATACCCCATTACGGGTACATGAAACTTAAAATGCTACCACCAAATGGAGTGATCATGATCTCCAGTGATCCGTACATACCCCTTCGAGCCGAAAACAAAACAGCAGCACTCGCCCTAGAGGCATTAGCCAAGACTTTTACTACCGAAGAACTGACCGTGTTACAGTCAACAGTTAACAAGGATGACGTGATCCTTAGCAAAAGGACATAGTCCACGTCGTTCAAACCAATACAGGAAATCGTCAAGTTATCGCAGCCTTCAAACCCACGTACATCCGATGGACCCCAATAAGACAATGTCCATTGGAGCCCAGCTCGATCCCCTTGTGGATGAGGCACTGCGGAATTTTCTACGAGAAAATTGGGACAGTTTTGCCTGGCATCCTTCTGATATGCCCGGAATCTCACGACGGCTTGCCGAACACAGTCTGAACATTATCGCAGCCTTTAAGCCCGTTAAGTAGACTCTGCATCGCTTCTCCGAACCTAAATGGCAAGCTATGGGTGAAGAATTGGCTAAACTTCTAGAGGTCCATTTCATTCAGGGAATCAAACACCCCGAATGGTTGGCAAACCTGGTGATGGTACCAAATAAAGACATGTCCTGGCGGCTGTGTTTTGATTTCAAAGACCTCAACAAAGGCTGCCCTAAACATCCTTACCCCTTACCACGCATAGGCCAGATCATTGATGCCAGAGCCGGACACTATTCGTTCTGTTTCCTCGACGCTTACTCCGGATACCATCAGATTAAAATGAAGGAATCCGGTCAAGCAGCAATGACATTCATCACCCTCTACGGGCCATTCTGCTTCAACACGATGCCTTTCGGGCTAAAAAATGCTGGGGCCACATACCAGCGCATGATCCAGACGTGTCTCGCAACACAGGTCAGTAAGACAGTCGAGGCGTACATGGACAATGTGGTAATCAAAACCAAACACGTCAGCGAGTTGATTGACGACCTACGGTAAACCTTTGCCAGTCTACGCGAGTATGACCTACGAATCAATCCGGAAAAATGTGTATTCGGAGTTCCTTCTGGTAAGGTGCTTGGATTCATCGTCTCCCATAGAGGAATAGAGGCGAACCTAGCTAAGATCCGCGCCCTATAGGTACTTGCAATTCCTAGAGAGCTAAAGCATGTCCAGAGGTTAACTGGGTGCATAGCGGCGTTAAGCCGCTTTATCTCCTACCTCGGAGAGAAAGCTTTACCACTCTATAGGCTGCTGAAACGGACCAACAAATTCGAGTGGACCGACGAAACAACAGCTGTGCTAGAAGAAGTGCTAACGCAGTGTTAGTCCAGATATCCGCACTACCAAAAGATAGCCTACATAGTGTTTATGACATCAAGGAAACTCAGACACTACTTCCAAGAGTGTGCGGTAACAGTGGCATCCGAAGTCCCCCTGAATGATATAATCAACAGCAGGGACGCCACCGGCCCTATAGCCAAGCAGGCCATTGAGCTCCTTCCCTTTGAAGTAACCTATAAGCCACACCGTGCCATAAAATCTTAGGTATTGGCAGATTTCTTGGCTGAATGGACAGAGGCCGAGCTCCCCAAGGAATACATTGCATACTCCTATTGGACAATGTACTTCGATGGACCCAAAAACTTTGCCGGACTGGGGTTGGAGTTATCCTCACATCCCCCATAGGCGACAACGTGCGATACGTGTTGCAAATCATGTATGCCCACACCAGCAATGCAGCCGAATACGATGCTCTCCTTCATGGTCTTCAGATGGCAGTATCAATGGGCATACGACGGCTAGAGGTACGGGGAGAATCCAACTTGGCCATATCCCAAATTAAGGGCGAATTCGACACCAAAAAATCCGAAGATGGCAACATACAGAAATGTCGTCCTAAAGATAACTGCTCGGTTTGAGGGGTTGGAATTTCACCATGTCGCTCGCGACAACAACCATGTCGCCATAATACTGTCCCATACGGGAGCAAAGTGCGAACCTATCCCAAGAAACACCTTTCTGGAACGGCTCTTCAAACCATTAGTAGTATGGTAGGACGAGGACAAGGGCGCCAGTCTGGATACAACAGACTAGGTTGTTCCCCCTGCAAATGAACCAGACAATCACATCATTGACAGCTCTGTAATGAGTGAAATGCCTTTGTCTCGTGAGGTAATGGAAGTAATCGCACCATGGACAGAGCCCTTCCTCGCCTACCTTCTTCGCAAGGAACTCCCCGACGATCACAAAGAGGCACGATGCATAGTTTGGTGATCCAAGGCCTACCAAATACATGAGGGCGAGTTATACAAGAAAAGCACAACCGGAACATTACAGCGGTGTATATCTGAGGAAGAAGGACGGGAGCTCCTCGCCAAAGTTCACGCAGGCATGGGAAGCCATCACGCCGTGACAAGAGCCTTAGTTAGGAAGGAGTTCCGAGCTGGTTTCTTCTAGCCCACGGCTCGAACGGACGCTTAGTCGCTTGTCAAACATTGCGTGGGATGTCAACTCTTCGCAAATCAAAGTCACATGCCCCCAGTAGATCTTCTTACTATTCTGATCACTTGGCCTTTCGCGGACTGGGGGCTAGACTTGGTTGGACCCCTTAAAGGGGGTACCAAGAAAAATAAATACCTGCTGGTCATGGTTGACAAATTCACCAAGTGGATAGAGGCAAATCCCGTCAAATCGGCCATGTCCAGACCAGTTATTGACTTCATATCTGGCATGGTACACCGTTACGGTGTCCCGCACAACATAATAACGGATAATGGATCCACCTTCATGGCCCAAGAGGTCAAGGACCGGTGTGCAAAAAGGGGTATAAAACTCGATTACGTGTCAGTCTATCATTCGCAGACCAAGGACAAGTCGAACGAGCAAACGGCCTCATTATGAGCGGCATCAAGCCATGGTTGGCCCGATCTCTTCATGAGTCCAACTTTCATTGGGTGGAGGAACTCGACTCTATTTTATGGGGCCTGGGCACTACCCCAAAAAGATAAACGGGTCACAAACCATTCTTCACGGTCTATGGGGCAGAGGCAGTCCTCCCCTATGACATTATTCACGACGCACCAAGAGTGCGCATATATGAGGAAAATTAGGCCGTGTTGGATCGGTAGGATGACCTAGACGCCTTAGAGGGAGAGCACGACATAGCTCGGGCTTGCTCTACTATTTACCAACAGCAAGCATGACGTTCCCCAAGTAAGGAGGTCAGGGCAAAAGCATACAACATAGGCGAACTCATCCTAGGGCTTCCAGGGAAGCAGAAGCATAAACTCAAGCCCATATCGGAGGCCCCCTTCATCATCGACGAAGTACTCGTGGGAGGAGCCTATCGTCTTTGGAACCCGTCGGACAATCGCCTTGAACTAAACCCATGGAACGCATCTCGTCTTTGGCGCTTCTACGGATAAACTGGTGTCATCAAATTCTCCAATATTTTACTTTTTCCACTTCTTTCTTTTTTCCTTTTTCTTTTCCTTTTTCCTTTTTTTCCTATTTTCGGTTAAACCGATCTTGTACTAAGGTTATCAGCATACACCGTAAAGTGTTAAATCCGAACACAGCACCCGGGGGCTTCTTCTTGAAGCCAAGGTTTTTATATTATAAGTATTTACTCACACTTATCGTGTACACACGTTTCCTTTGTCATTTCAACACATAATATGCATCAATTCGAACTAAGACTTTGCCAAGCTGGGATGCCTCGCTCCTGTGGTTACCCTCTACGTTCCTGATTGTTCGGCTAGAGGGTAAAGGGAGCACCTCTGTGATTGTTACGACCGGGTCATCCGGATACGTACCTCGGACGGGTGAAGCCAAAAGCTAGCTATCTTATGTAGACAATTGGTCGGCTGTGACAGAAACACCTCATACGGCTATGGTCGTCGTCACTATTGTCTGGGTCATTTTCTCCCTAAAATACCCTTAGCCGCATACTAAAAATATACAGACTTCTATCTACAATTTTCATAGAGCCCCAATGGAAGGTATCGATAGAGGTGCTATTTTCCCCAGAAGATGTTTCTTACGCTAAGCAGTAATATAACATATCTCTCTGTGTGCTTTCTTTCTATTTGCACCACATGGCAGATTGCATGGTTCCCCGAACACAAGTCACTCTTTTGGAGTAACGAATCATGAGGAACACTCTCGAGCTATTCGCACGGGAGGGAGAAGCCGATGGCCGGTTAAGACAAAGTTTACAACACAAATTGTTCATACAAAAATTTACATCATTACACATTCAGCTGCTGATCGAGATTATCGATCATGATCAGTCCTCTTGTGAAAGATGGGCGGCAGGCATCACCTGATCATACACCAGGTGGAGTGGCGCTTCTTGTCCATCCGATCCTATGGGACCAACCCGCGCCATACGCTCGGGATTATGTCTGGTGTATAGGGTCTGGATCATTGCCCATGCCTCCCATGCTCCCTCCCGGCATGCCAAAGTCTTCCATAGCTCGAACCTACTCTGAGCTCCTTTGAAATGATCGATGAGTTCGGATAGCCCTTTGGGAGGCTGTTCAGCAGGCCATAGTGCGTGCACCATGCTCTTCATTGCTTTCCATGCACGCCCATGGAGAGCGGTCAGCTCTTTCAGCAGGTTCCCGTGGTATGATCTGATCTCCTCGTTAGGATGCCCGGACAGGAGGCATGTACATGAGGCGAATACATACTTCTACTTCCTTCACAAGAAAAACTTATTGATGCTAGAATCACACTTACCAAACATGCCCTTCTGAAGTTTGTGGTTTTCTTCTTGGGCTTGGGCCAATTGAGTTTTCAAATTCTTAATTTCTTCGGCCTACTTTTGCACAACAAGACAACCAGCCTCATGGTGGGACTCGGCGTACTGCTGAGAGTCTCGAGCTTCCTCCAACTTCCTTTGCATATTCCCTATTGATTCAACTGCTACATGGCTTCCTTGCATCAGGCATGGGAATATATTAAGATTAGCAGTAAAGGTATACACACTATGGGCTTCTCGGGTGAAGCTCTTCACTTGCTCTAGTTCGGCTTTCACAGATCGCACTTCTATGCGGCTATCTTCTAGCTCCTTGGCCAGCCGCCCGGTCTGTTGCTTTGAAGCCTGCATTAGCAGTAAAACAGCATGAAGATCCTTAATTTGGTTGTTCCAAACCAATTTAAGGCTCGGGAGCTACTGAGTTTACATGCGTGTTTGGACTTTATAAAAACCGATTACTTACCTACATGCTCGCTGATATCAACTTCATAGCTTTGCCGAACCCAGCTCGAGCAGCACCAATGTGAGCGTCCACTGAGTGAAGATTGACATACTCTTGTTCGGAGAATATTGGGTGCCGCATGGCCTCCTATCATTGCCGATGATTCATGGAGCTTCCCACTTCCGATTTGGTAAAGGGTACGCCATCACGAGAATCAGCAGGTGGTCGATTGGCCATGGGGGCTTCTGTAGCAGGGTTGGCATGAGCTGTGGCTCTAGAATTCCGGGGGTCGCCGGACACCCTGGCGACCTCTTTCACGGGAGAAGACTGGGCATTTCGCCTAAGTATTTCAATGAAATAAATTTCCATAAGGCCCTATTGATTATGATAATAAGCAGACAACCAAACATTGTACCTTTGGTTTGAGCGGGCAGGCTGATTTGTCCTTGCGGCCGGCTCTTGGGTAGGATCCCTGTTGGCTTCCGATTTGGCCATAGTCTTTGTTGACGGTGCATGGCGTGCGGATCGGCTACGCTTGGGAGTCGGATCTCGCGCTTTTGGGGCGCTGTTGGTAGCTTGCCTCTTGCGGGACAGGCTCTTCTTCTTCTTGTCCGTGGCAGGGATGGAGAACAACCCGGGGTAATTGACTATGATAGCCATTGGGGATTGGTCATGGCTAACCTAGTAATAAACTCCGTCTTCAAAGTCAATCAGAAGATCCAGGTCCTCATGGAAACCCGGATCATCATCATGAGAATAGCTTTCGGGCTGAGGAGCCGGACTGTTGACTGTCTTTATGAAACTCCTCCATTCCTATTCATGCAAGACTTTCGTCACATAAAGTATGGAATGGAAACCCTTAACTATGTTCGTAGAGAGAAAAAGGTTTTACCCATTTGATAGGAGTGTAGGTTAAGTATCCTTTCTTGGTTTTCCTCCGAGTAAAGTCCTCATGCTCCCCTCTATACAGGTCGACAAGTGTGGCGGACAGCACCGCCTGATCAGTGGGCCCAAGTCTTCGGGAGCGCGTGGTGTCGCATGTCCCGTTGTAGCGCCATAAGGGTTGCACACTCTGTTGGAGGGGCTTCACGCATTGGGAGATGGAGCAGCCATGACATCGATCAAGGTTAGCTGATGGTGGGCAAGCATCCGCACCTGAGCCGCCAGGCGTCGCACTTCAGCGCTTTCTTCCTGGGACGGACTCCTCGGCCACCAGTTGTATCTTTTCTTCAAGGGGGCGTCAAAGTATTCTGGTAGAGCCGTCCGAGCTAGCTCGAACAGGGGGGGGGCGTTTTCAATATAAAACCATTCCTAAGTCCACTCTTCAGATTTCTTCGGTGTATCCACCGGATATCCCGTCCCCGCTATACGACACACTTCAGGACCACTGACTTCCAAAATTGTCTTGTTTCGAGTTCGGGAGATTAGACAAAAATATTTTCTCCACAATTAGAAATGTGCCTCGCAACCCAGGAACATCTCACATAGGGAAACGAAGCCTGAGATGTGCAAAATGGACCTTGGAGTAAGGTGGTGAAGTTGAACCCATAGAATTCCAGCAATCCCCTCAGGAACGGGTGGATGGGAAACCCGAGGCCACGCAGGAGAAAGGGGATGAGCTATACACGTTCCCCCTATGAGGATTGGGGAAACGCTCATCGAAAGCCTCATTGTTGTAGGAGATTAAACCTACGCGGGTCACCACCTGATCTGAAGAAGGGAGATATCGCTGGGATCACAGAGCCGCAGGAGAGGTACAGAGAAGCTAGTTCAGTCCCCTGACGTGAACCATAGGGGCACGCCAAGGAGTTGGGGGCGTTAGCCATGTTTTTCGTGGATCTTCCGCTAGGAGTTTTTTCCGACGGGGAGAAGGAGGATGTGGTCTGAACCACGGTTTCGTTTGATTAAATGGGTGATGCCTCTGTTGCTGAGGGGTCAGATTGTAAAAATCACTGACCACTCGCCTCCCCATGACGCGCAAAAATCGAGGAACACAGGCGGTTATTATAATGGACCTACGCCCCCGACGCTTGGGATCTTGCTGAAGACTGGTCGGGTGCCGAACAAAGAGGAATGGGGAAATCGCCTCGAAAGCCAAAGATGACGACTCTAGGAGATTGACATGATATGTACCGACGTTAAAGGCTAGTACGGGGGCTATTGACGGAGTCCCGGATTAGGGGGTCGTCGGATATTCGACCTATTGCTGATGGGCCGGATTGTATGGGCCGCATGGTGGACATTGGGTGATCACGGTCACCGTCGCCAGGATGGAAGCCTCGAGAAGTTATGACATATTCTCCAAGTCACCGATCAGGGAAGGCATGTTTATCTCTTTGGCATGTAACCGACCATGTGTAAACCCTAGGTACCCCCGATGTCTATATAAGCCGGAGGGTTTTAGGGTGTAGATATAGAACAACTCATCTATGGTTAGCTATTCGATATCGAGGTAGATCAACTCTGTAACCCCCCATCATCAATACATCCAAGCAGGACGTAGGGTATTACCTCCATAGGAGGGGCCCAAACCTGGGTAAATCTGTGCCCCCTTCATCTCCTGTTACCATCGGTTCTAGTCTCATAGTTCCGGACCCCCTACCCGAGATTCGCTAGTTTTGACACCGATAGGACCCACCTCACGCCCTCCTACTTCTCCTTCGGGTCCTGGTGACAGGTTTTGGTCTGGCACCGGGCCCTTGTGCGACGCACCCGAGGAGGATGCATGATGTTCTGTGCCTACCACAATGTAAACACCCACAACATAGAGGATTGTCAAGTGCTCGAGCCCCCTCACGACGAGCGTTCCGGATGGCACATGAGCCACTGCAGGCCCAACGTCGGCCGTAGAGATGGAAAGCCCGGGTGCTCACTGGACTACGACGGGCGTGGGCCACCTCGCGAGGCACTCTTACAAGGTGACATCGTCATCCTACATTAGCCACCGCTACTCGAGGGGAACGACGATGGCTTGCCCGGTGAGTGAGTCGGGGGCCACCAGGGCCCCCAACGTTGGCGTGCATCCTTGGAGGTGCCAACACACCCTTGCCAGCCCCTTGGGTCAGGCGAGCCCTTCGCAAGTCAGTTGTTACCCCCCGGTGGCACGGGGCCGCCCGCCCACCGAATGGCAACAGGGCGTCATGTCCTTCGACTCCAAGGACGACCTCGGGTGCATGGGCGACATGAGCATGCTCCACATGCTGTGTTCACCCATCATCTACAACGTCTCTGTCTCCAAGACGCTCGTGTATGGAGGCATAGGCTTGAAAGTGCCCTCCGTCAAAACCTTCGAAAAGCTCAGGGTGCTCCATGACTTGCTGGCGCCAACAAAGCTGTTCTTTGGGGTGGCCGGTGGCTCTACCACTCCTCTGGGGTGGATCAACCTCCCTATCACCTTCCACATGTGTGACAACCATAGGGTCGAGCTCATCGACTTTGATGTGGCACGTATTTGCCGCCCGTACATTTCTTTCTTGGTTTACCCAGCGCTGGCCAAGTTCATGGTGATGACCCACTATGACTACAACATCCTTAAGATCCCGGGCTACAATGGCGTCATTACTATCACCTGTGGTGAGGAGAATGCAGCCTGGTCCCCAAGGAGCATCCATCGAATTACCGTAATTGGGCACTCAGGAAACACGGAAGGCACTCGACGCCGTGAAGCCTCACCCCCAAGGAAGAAGCGGTCGTTGCCCACCTGAGGTTCCACTAAGCAGGAGTCGGGTTGCCATCATCAGGGCTAGGTAATCCAAGACGCTATGGAGACCAGGCACCAAGGCCAGGCCGCTCCCATGCACGAGTCTCCTTTTGGTAGCGTGAATTGCCAAGCTTTCGTTCGCGAGCTTCATGAGGTGGTTTGGCCCAATAAGTTCAAGCCCGCGTTGCCCCAGCGGTATGATGGAGTCCTAGATCCTACATAATTCCTGTGACTCTACATGATGAGTGTCAGGGCGGTGAGTGATGATACGTCTCCGTTGTATCTATAATTTTGATTGTTTCATGCCAATATTCTAAAACTTTCATACACTTTTGGCAACTTTTTATATTATTTTCGGGACTAACATATTGATCCAGTGCCTAGTGCCAGTTCATGTTTGTTGCATGTTTTTTGTTAAGCATAAAATCCATATCAAATGAAGTCCAAACGTGATAAAAACTTACGGAGATTTTTTTGGAATATATGTGATTTTTGGGAAAAATAATCAACACGAGAAGATGCCCGAGGTGATCCTAAGACAAGGGAGCGCGACCTAGCCCCTAGCCGTGCTCTGGGCCCTTGTGGCTAGCCCTTAAGGCGGTTGGTGCCCTTCTTTCGCCGCAACAAAAGCTAATTTTTGGATAAAGATCCCCCAAAATTTCATCCCAATCGGAGTTACGGATTTCTGGATATTTAATAAATGGTGAAAGGCCAGAAGCTAGGAGCGTAGAAGCAGAGAGAGAGAGAGATCCAATCTCGGAGGGGCTCTCGCTCCTCCGCCACCATGGAAGCCAAGGACTAGAGGGGAAACCCTCCTCCCATCTAGGGGGAGGTCAAGGAAGAAGAAGAAGGAGGGTGCTCTTGAAGGATCACTAGAAGAGTGTCTAGAGGGGGGGTGAATAAACTACTAGCAGGAATTTAAAACCTAACCTTTCCCAAGTTAGATGGTTGGCAGATTTTAACAGTTTTAGCAAAGCTAGCAAGGCTAACAGCCCTACACATGCATGTCAACAGATATGGCAGGGGAACGTAAAGACATTGCATATGAAGTAAAGTGTTGAGAAGGGTAGATCAAACGCAGTTGTAGACACGATGATTTTTCCCGTGGTTCCGATAGGTGGCGCTATCGTACATCCACATTTATGGACTCTTCAACACATGGAGGGTAATGGTCGCGAGAGTCCATGAAGGGCTCCACCCAAAAGGGTCCACGAAGTAGCAACCTTGAATATTCCATACCGGCTTCCGTCCACAAAGGACTAGCCTCACTATGGGTAGATCTTCATGAAGTAGGCGATCTCCTTGCCTTTACAAACTTCTTTGTTCACTCCACAACAGGAAGTAGGAGGCTCCCAAGCGACACCTAACCAATCTAGGAGGAACCACCCTCCAAAAGGTAATAGGCTCAATAATGACGATGAAATCCTTGCTCTTGTGCTTCAAGATGATAGACTCCTCAACACCCAATCACTCTCTCACAGATTTGGTATGGTGGAAGATTTGGGATTGGTAGAAAGCTACTTGGGGAGCCTAGAGATCAAGATCCATATGATTGGACTGGAAGATCTTGAATTCAACACAAGGGTAGGTGGTTCTCTCTCAGAAAATCTGATAGGATATGTATGGAATAGTTCTGAGTGCTTCCCGCTCGAGTAGGTGGTGGTGAAGCGGTATATATAGGCATCCCCCAAAATCCAACCGTTACACACAAAATGACCAACTTGGTGACACTGATGTGTTAATCTCGGTGGTACCGAAGTGACCAAAAGGTGGCAACTTTTGAATCTCGGTGAGACCGATATAGGAAACTTGGTTGCACTGATAAGGTAACCAACAGTCAGATTTCCAATCTCGGTGACGCCGATCCAACATTCTCAGTGGGACCAAAAATGTGAATTTGCATGACAGAAAGTTGGCAACCTAAACTCGGTGGCACCGGTATGGAATCGGTTGCACCGAAGTGGCTAGGGTTTGGCAGAGTCTGTCTAGGTTCTGGAATCGGTGGCACTGGTGTGGGAAAGTTGGTTGCACTGATTTTGAGTGTTAGTTATAGAACAGACTTTGGTGGGAGAGTTCGTGGATGTTTTTGGCGACTATCACTTGTGCACATTTGAGCATATTGTTCACCAACAAAACCTTACCCCCTTTTTATAGTATTGGCTTTCCTATGGACTCAAAGTGATTTCTCACAAATGTAAAATGTAGAGTCCTCTTTCTTGAAGCTTGGCCAACCTATTTCCTTGCATCTTGGGGTATGTCCATAATCTCCTTTTGCCAATCCTCTCTATAGACTGTATCTGAAATACACTAGGTAAAATTATCAGTCCAAGAGACAATGTATGTTGTCACGAATTATCAAAACCACCAAGGGAGCATGTTGTGATTTCAATATCACCCTTTTTGGTAATTGATGACAACATACAATTAAAGCTTCAAGTAAGGATATTCAAGGTTATATTGAAGACTTTGAGAGACACATGACTTAGATTTGCTCCCCCTAAATGTGTGTAGTCCTTTAAAGGATAGTTGATTTTGAATGCATGAACACACATGAGGTAGAAGGGATATATTAGGTCATGTGTATCTTGGCTATATGCATCAAATGTATATGAATGAGATGTATCTTTGTTGAAGACATCTTGAGTTCATCTTGACCAAGGATATGATGCATATACTTACCTTGAGGTCTTGAGCATCCTGGTAATAGAAACACACTTGAGGAAATAATGTTAGGAAACACAAGAGTATTCTACCAAACAGCAAGGCGATAGAACTCAAAATTACCAAGATATGAAGGACATATAGAAAATAATATTCCTTAGAATTGATATGTATGCAAGATCATTGAGAGTTTTCTCACCGTAGATATGAAAATAGATTATCCTCTCCCCCTGAATCTTAGCATGTAGATATTAGGATTAGATAAGGTGAAAAAGGTCAACAATTTTCCTCTCCCCTACTTTGATATTCTCCTCGTGTTTATAAAAGTATGAGTATTGATATTGGCTCTTCCCCTTGATCATATATCCCCCTTTGCATAAGCATGTATCTCCCCTTTAGCATGAAGCTTTGGTCTTCTCCCCCTTTGGCATTAATTTCCAAAAAGGTCAAAAATAGGGATGGATACAGGGATCATTGACTGAGAAGGGATCCTTGAGAACAAGGGTCATCGAAATGTAGGATTCATAGAAATGAAAACTTAGAGGGTCATTGAAAATGATTCGTTCTTCTCCTCCTTTCTTCTTTGAAGATAGGGATCCTTGAGGACCAAAAATTCTCTCCTCAAGATTACCTTTAGTTCTTCTCCCCCTAAGTAATACACCGTTTTTTAAGGGATCATGGAAGTAATGGAAGAATTAGAAGAAAGGTCACTAAGAAAACACAGAATTGCAAAAAAATCAACTGAAACAGCATGAAAATTGGTGACTCCGAGATAGATAGGTTGGTGGTACCGAGATTTTGTAGTGCAGCTTGTCTGCAATTTTGGTAGAATCGAGATATCTGAGTCAGCGTCTCCGAAAGAGAAACCAAGTAGAGAAAGATTTCCAACAAAATATGAAGTTTTTACAAGGGACATCAACTAGATAAGATTGGAGTAGTTATGAGAAATCATGCAATAGAGAGCAAACCACACCAGATTCTTAACTAGATGATTAGCGGTGACTAGGTCACCTATATTAGAGTATATAGACTTAGGAGCCAAACAAGAATACTTGATCATAGATTATACTCTAAATTAAAGCACAAGTGGGGTTAACACTTTTACATAAAGCATTTTAATGTTTTCATATCGCTTGAGTTGCTTTAGCTCATTTCTTGGAGTAAAGCCTTTTCAAGGACATCAGTACATACCTTTGAGGATGTTGATGACGTAGCTTGTAGATGAACTTGTTGAGGATGCTCAAGGTTGATGAAGATCATCTTGAGTTTTGAGCAATCCTTCTTGTTCTAGTACACTGGTTACCTACAAGGATTAGTCATGCAAGGAAGAACAATAGATATATCCTATTGACATGATACCAATTGAGAGTGTGCAATATTTATCAAGTATATGTCAAGGATATGGTTGAGTGGCCTTCTTCCTTCCATCGTCAAGAGGGGTTGTGGATACTTGGTAATGACAAGATTGCTTATGCTTGGAGTTGATGGCAATCTTGTGGAATGAAGTTTTTCCAAGTACCTACAAGAGATTAGATGCAATACAAGGGAGCATTGAATTCCATGGCATAAGATGAAATATTAAGATACATGGAAATATCAAGAAAGCTCATGCCCTTGGATGCAACCGAGGGATTGTAGCTCAAGTTTGAAGCATTGATGATGTTCAACTCACTCCTCAAGTGACAAAATGTCTTCTCATAAAGTGGCTTAGTGAAGATATCAACCAATTGCTAGTTAGTGCGAACATGCTTAAGATTAATATCTCCTTTGGCAACATGATCATGAATGAAATGATGTTGAACTTGAATATGCTTAGTTCGAGAATGTTGCACAGGATCATGACCAATTTTAATAGCACTTTCATTGTCACAAAGTAATGGAACATTTTTAACTTGAATTCCATAATCCTTAAGTGTTTGTGTCATCCATAATAATTGCACACAACAAGATCCAGCAGCAATATACTCAGCTTCGGTAGTCGATGGAGATACCGAGTTTTGTTTCTTAGAGGACCAACATACAAGAGATCTTCCCAAGAATTGACAAGTACCCGAGGTGGATTTTCTGTCAACCTTGTCACCGACATAGTCCAAATCAGAATAGCCAACAAGGTCAAAAGAAGATCCCTTGGGATACCAAATGCCAAAATTTGACGTTTGTATTAAGTATCTCACAATGCGTTTTACAGCTAAAAGATGACATTCTTTCAGTGCAGATTGATATCTAGCACACATGAAAACACTACGCATAATATTGGGACGAGATGCACATAGATATAACAGTGAACCAATCATAGATCAATAAACTTTCTGATCAACCGGCTCATCCTCGCTGGTAAGATCAACATGTCTGCTAGTTAGCATAGGGGTTTTCATACCTTTGCACACTTGCATGTTGAACTTTTTGATAAAGTCCTTGGTATACTTAGTTTGAGAGATGAAAGTTCCTTCTTTTGATTGCTTGATTTGCAAGCCAAGAAAGAATTTCAGCTCACACATAATGGACATCTCATACTTCTCGGACATCAACCTTCCAAATCTTTCACTAAATTTAGGGTTAGTGGAACCAAAGATAATATCATCCACATAGATTTGGCACACAAATAATTCACCATTAACTCTCTTAGTGAATAAAGTTGCATCAATTTTACCAATTTCAAAACCCTTTTCGATAAGAAACTTCGTTAAACATTTATACCAAGCACGAGGAGCTTGCTTAAGACCATAAAGAGATTTACGAAGCTTGTAAACATGATTAGGTTTCTTAGGATTCACAAAGCCATGTGGTTGCTTAATACCAAACTCTTCTTCAATCTCACCATTTAAAAATGCACTTTTAATATCCATTTGATAAAGCTTGATATCATTGTGATTAGCACAAGCAAGAAGAATGCGAATAGCTTCAAGTCTAGCGACAGGGGCGTAGGTCTCACCCTAGTCCATACCTTTGACTTGCGTATATCCTTGAGCTACGAGGCAAGCCTTGTTGCACACGACTTGACATTCTTCATCTTGCTTGTTCCTAAATACCCATTTGGTTCCGATGATGTTGTGTTCAACCTCGGGCTTCTCCACGAGTGTCCACACTTCATTCCTTTCGAAGTTGTGAAGCTCTTCATGCATAGCGTTCACCCAATCCGCGTCTTCAAGACCTTGTTCTACCTTCAAGGGATCAATGCTAGAAATGAAATAATAATGCTCACAGAAGTTTGCTAGACGAGTTTTAGAGCGAGTGATCCTCCTTGTTTGCGTATCACCAAAGATTTGGTTTAGGGGATGGTTCTTGGTCACTTGTGCTCGAACTCGGGTCAGCTTCTGATTGTTGGTTGGTTGAGCTTCTTCTTCATCATCATCTCCTTCATCTTCGTTGTTGTTGAAGGTGTCGTTCCCTTGAGGTGGTGGTGAAGGAGGTTGTTGTTGGGACCCCGATCCTAAGTCATATGAATCCAGAGTGTAACATATCACATCACTTTGCGGCCTCACGCACGGTAAGCTCCACAGCTGCAGCCTTACCTTACCCAAGACCGTTTGTGTCTTTTGGCTCACGTATGTGAACATGTCACTGGCCATCAAACGACAGAGAACCCGACCCGACATGACTAGTCATAGAACCCAAGGGCACATCCGTACGGAAACATGCATACGTAACCAAGCAATGCAGGTGTTGGCCTCAAGCATGTGTAGACGAGTCATAGAAAGCTACAAGGACTCCATTACGCCATGGGAAATAAATGTCATCACTGCACGTAGATGAGTCATAGCAGGCTAAAGGGACTCCATTACATTGCGAGACATTTCCCCGAAGGGACAGACACATCAGCAAACAAAGATACATGTCGGTCAATCAATGTGTCCGGAGCAGTAGCAAGCTACTAGGGCTCGGTGGAAGCACAAAGAGGCAGTTTCCCGTAAAGAGTACTACTAAAGGCACATGACTAGGTGTCGGATCCCATACATACCGTTGCACGTCACACGTACGAGCGACATGCCCAATATGCATAGATACAACTATGGCATCACAACATAATCATACATCAACACAACTTTTATTTAAGAGGCTCAGAAGAGCCTTGCATAATATGTTCTTACAGATAGGGGTCACATGACCCGACACTCAAGTCATACAAACAAGTTCATACAAACCAAGTAGAAGCATAAAGTTGTCTGAGTACAGACAGATGAAAGGGTAAAAAGGCATAGGGCCTGACTATCGACAGCCTGCCACAGGGCATAAGGTCGTAGCTGGGACACGAGCTATTCAGCATTGTCAACATCTAGAAAGAACCCACCTGATGGGTCGTGAGTATCATCTGCAATAGTTATTAAGAAAACATAAGAACAAACATACTCAGCAAGTCTTTAAAGCAGACCTAGACTAATTATGCTCATGTATCAACAAGGGGAGTGGTGTAGTTTATGCAGCAATGCCAGCTTTGATTCATGGCTAACCTATACTACACAATTTTTTGACTCTTTGTCTAAATTTTAGGTATCGAACACGAGTCCACTAACTCCATAACAATACACCACCATGGATTCACTTGCATCTTCCACGAGAGTGCCATCCACGGTACTCACACTTGTCTTGATATTTTTATGAGTATCCAGATGATTATCTATGAACAACATAAGCTTTCCAAGTAGTCCATATCCAAGGACGCGACTATTCGAATAGTTTCATACCCTGCAGGGGTGTACTTCTTCACACACACTCTCGCCACTTATCGTTGTGTGCTCATAAAATCATGCACCTCGGAAACCTCCAAGCGGAAGCCCAGCTAGGGAGTCGGCCACAACCGTCAACCACATAAGACCTCTAGTCCAGGCTATTGCCTATTTGAGACTGAACCCACATGGAAGTCCGGCCGAAGTTTCCGCTACGGTCCCAAATGATGTGCGCAGGGTTCCCAAGCCCACCATTCGGGTGACCCTTGGTACACCGTGCCACTGCCTACCGCGTTGTAACCCACCCCTAGGGTCAGCGCTACATACGGCCTCCAGCATGCTAAAAACACCAGAAACTACTTGCAACTCCTGGACCAAGGACTAAGCGAATTATAAGTCGAGAGGGGTCGAGTTACCGGAACCCAATGTGTCGTAGCAACTAATCTTGAATCACAAACATGAAACTCAGTTCCTAAGAACGGCCCAAATGAGACAACCCGCTATGTACTCCTAGATAGCCTCTCATCGCTACCTTTACCAAATTGGGTTCATCATAACTTATCACATCGGAACAACATTGTTTCACTCCAGTTCATCACCCAGATGAATCAGACCTGACACAACTCTAAGCATAACAGGCATAGCAGGCAAGGTACGCAAAGCACAACATGGCACAAACATCTACCAGGTCTGGTAGGTTGCAAGGTTTAGCTATTTACTGTGACAATGACATGTCATGCAAAGGAATGGTTCATCTACCGCGTATGACAGACAAGTGAACATTTGTCCTAATGCAATAAACAAGAGCAGGAGCGAGAGAGTGGGATGTTATCGGAATGATCAAAGGGGTTGCTTGACTTGCTGGGTAGCGAAAAGGTTTTCTCCTTCGTTGGAATACTCGGAAGCAAGGCCTACCGCAATGCAGATAGAAAGCAATCAATACACGACAAGTGCAACAATATGATGCATGATCATGACATGGCAGCATGTATGGATGAGCTAATGCAACTACTATCCAAGTTAAATGAAGTGATTTTGAATATAGGTTCAAAATCATTCCCCATTTCATATTTCATATGTCAACCTATTAGTAATTTTCAATTTTCATCTACTTAGGTTGCTCTAACATGCATGATAACAGCACCATTGGATTCATTGGATTTTTCTAATAAATTTTCATATATAAATTATTTTCATGTGATTTACAGATTAATTTATATGATTTTTCTAAGTTTTTAACATTTTCTAGAATTTATTTAAAACATATATGCATTATTACGTCAGCCTGACGTCAATGTGACGTCAGCCTGGTCAAACGACCGGTCTAGGTCAAACTGACCAGCGGGACCCACTAGTCAGCGACCCACCGCTAAGCAGGGTCAAATCCCATGCTGACTGGGGTTTGACCCGCTTGCGGGGCCCACTGTCAGCCTTTGCGGGGTTGATTAACCATGGGGGTTAGCGTTGACGGCCGCGACGTCGGCCCGCCGGAGTTTGGCTGGCAGCGACCAAACCAACGACGGAGGCTCGCCGGAAACGCGCTGCAGGGGGGTCTTCGGGCATGCTGAGACCACTGTTGCGTAGCCTGAGCTCGCCGCATCACGTGGGACACGCGGGGAGGCAAGGGGCGGACGGAGCGGTAGGGGGAGAAGATCGACTAGAGGGGGTCCGGGCGTCGCGCTGGCGCTCCTAGCGGCCTCCTGCCTACTGGTAGGAGGTTGAAGACGGTGGGGCTGGCTGGGCCAGCCTCCCCTAGGCCTCTTTCATATTTCCTTTTTTTAATTTTTCTCTGCTTTTATTTTTTCTGACATTTGTTTTATTTATTTTTAGGCACAAATGTTAGTTATAAAATATCCCAAATATTTTATAGAAATTATTTTGAATATTTCAAACTTCTATAAAAAGTTTCAGAATATTTTGGAAACTGAGATATTTTTAATGCTTTATTTGGCATTTTCAGCTACTTTAATATTTATTTTTGAAATGCTATAATATATATTTAGAATGACCCCTGATATATCCATGTCCACATTTATCAGACATAGGGGACATTTTTTATGGGCATTTTAGATTTGTTAGTTTTTCACAATCTTTAAATTGGTTTGATTCAAATGAGGGTTTGGGGTTTTCTGATAATCCCCATTTCAAATTGATGCAAAAAGTGAAACATGATGCACACACATGTTGTCCTAAGAAAGCTAGCTAGGGATGTGACAACTCAACCCGACTCAAAAGAATCTCGTCCTGAGATTTGGAAGTTGTGGGGAATTGCGCGGGGTACTCTAATCGAACACGATCTTCTCTTTCCCATGTGGCCTCCTTCTCGGAATGGTGTGACCACTGAACCTTGAGAAACTTGATGTTCCGACCCAAGTGGTACGCTCAGCTTGATCAAGAATACGAACAGATTATTCTTGATATGTAAGGTTATCTTGGAGATCAAGCGCTTCGTGGTCTACTTCACGGACAGGGTCCGAGAAGCAACGCCCGAGTTGCGAGACATGGAAGACATCATGATCCTTGGAAAGATGCGGCGGAAGTTCCAATTGGTAGGCAACCTCTCCTCGTTTAGCAAGAATGCGAAAGGGCCCAATGTAACGAGGAGCCAAATTGCGCTTGATACAGAATCGGTGGGTACCCTTCAGAGGTGTAACCCAAAGATAAGCCTTCTCGTCAACTTCATAGGTCACATCCGTATGATGAAGATCATATTGGCTCTTTTGACGAGATTGTGTTGTTTTCAACTTTTCACGAATAATGCGAACTTGCTACTCTGTATCCTGGATCATATCCGGCCCAAAGAGTTGCCTCTCTCCGGTTTCTGACCAGTTAAGAGGTGTTCGGCACCTTCGTCCATAGAGAACTTCAAAAGGGGCTTTTCCCAAGCTTGACTGATAACTATTGTTATAAGAAAATTTGGCAAATGGAAGACATTTCTCCCAATTCATATCGAAGGATATAACACAAGCTCGGAGCATGTCTTCGAGGATTTGATTGAGTCGCTCAACTTTACCACTTGATTGTGGGTGGAAAGCAGTGCTAAAGGATAGATGAGTCCCCATAGCGGTTTGGAAACTTTCCCAAAATCGGGAAGTAAAGATACTTCTACGGTCTGAGTTAATCTCCAATGGAACACCATGAAGAGAAACTATTTGAGAAACATATAACTCCACTAGCTGGCTAGCAGTTATACTCTCTTGAACAGGAAGAAAATGAGCCACTTTGGAAAGGCGGTCAATAACCACAAAGATAGCATTATTCCCTCTCTTAGTCCTAGGAAATCCGGTAATGAAATCCATACCGACCTTATCCCATTTCCATTCAGGAATAGCTAAACGTTGAAGGGTGCCAGCTGGCCTTTGATGTTCTGCTTTCACGCGACATCAAACATCGCAGTTATCAACGAACTGAGCAATTTCTCTCTTCATCCTAGTCCACCAGAACCTAGCGTAGGTCCTCATACATCTTGGTACTACCAGGATGAATTGTGAAAGGAGAATCACGAGCCTCCTTAAGGATCAACTGTCACAGATTTTGCTTCTTTGGGATCACCAAGCGGTTCTCAAAGAAGACAAAACCCCGATCATCTTCCGAGAAGCATCTAACATTACCCTTCTTAATGTTTTTCTTGATCCGAGATATCCTGGCATCATGCTTCTGGCCTTCTATCATTTGATCCGTAAGAGTAGGTTTCGCCACCAGGTTGGATAGGAATCCTTGAGGAACAAAATGGAGGTTCAACTTGGGAAATTCCTCATAGAGAAGTGGTTGACCTTGTTGTAACATTAGGTTGTTACAATAAGACTTACGACTTAGTGCATTATCCATGACATTTGCTTTCCTTGGGGTGTAAGTTATCCCTAAGTCGTAATCTGTAATCAACTCAACCCACCGTCTTTGCCTGAGATTCAAATCCGGCTGGGTGAAAATATATTTCAGACTTTGGTGATCAGTGTAAATTTCGCAACGATTACCCAGAAGGTAATGTCGCCAAGTTTTCAGTGCATGGACCATAGTTGCAAGCTCAAGATCATGTGTTGGATAATTATCCTCATGTGGACACAACTGTCGAGATGCATATGCAACCACATGATGATCTTGCATGAGAATGCAACCAAATCCTTGTCGCGAGGCATCGCAATAGATAACAAAATCCTTAGAGAAATCTGGTGGCACCAGAATGGGAGCAGAGGTCAGTCCTCTTTTCAACTCCTGAAAACTGTGATTGAATTGTGGAGTCCACTCGAACTTTTTATCTTTATTGAGGAGTTCAGTCAGATGTTTTGCAACCTTGGAAAAATTCTCAAAAAAGTGGTGACAAAAGCTCGCTAAGCCAAGGAAACTCCGAACTTGCTTAACCGATTCAGGTTGAGTCCAATCAAGGACGACCTTGACTCTCTCGGGATTGACAGCAATACCTTTACCAGAGATCACGTGGCCTAGATAGGTCACTTCTGGCAACCAAAATTCACACTTGGAGAATTTGGCATACAGACGATGCTCTCGAAGTTTCATCAATACCAGCCTTAGATGCTCGGCATGTTCCTGTTCATTCTTCGAGTAGATGAGCATGTCGTCGAGGTAAACCACGACGAATTTATCCAAATACTCCATGAAGATCGAATTCATCAAGCGAGAGAATGTGGCTGGGGCATTGGTTAAACCAAAGGACATGATGGTGTACTCGTATTGGCCATAACGAGTAACAAAAGCCGTTTTTGGAATGTCCCCGTTTCTAATTCTAATTTGATGGTATCCCAACCTCAAATCCATTTTGGAGAAGACCGAGGATCAAGTGAGTTGATCATACAAATTGTTGATCCTGGGGAGCGAATACTTGTTCATTATGGTAACCAGATTTACTAGCCGATAGTCCACAACCATCCGATCCGATCCATCCTTCTTCTTGACGAAGAGGACGGGGAAAGCCCAAGGAGAAGAACTAGGATGGATGAAACCTTTCTTCAAAGCCTCATCGAGTTAAATCTTAAGTTTGGCTAGTTCTAAGGGTGCCATCTTATAGGGTCTTCTGGCTATTGGGACAGTCCCTGGGATGAGCTCTATCACAAAATCAACATCTCTGACAGGTGGAATTCCTGGCAGTTCTTCTGGAAAGACATCCGGGAAGTCTCAGACTACTGGAATATCTTCTAATTCTGGAAGAGGGCTAGCATCGAGAGAATAGAGTTGGCGCTAGGCTGCTCGAGTAGAGACATTGACTATCGCACCCGAGGGATGTGTAAGTTGAACATTCCTAGTATGAGTATCGATCTTAACATAGTGGGCTTTCATCCAGTCCATGCCTAAGATGATATTGATGTCCGAAGACTTGAGGGCTATCAAGGATGCTAGGAAGACTAGCCTATCCACAAGAATCTCGTTGATGGGTCACCCTATAAGTTTGCCATTTTGAACCAGGAGTCTGAACTACTGAAGGAGTAGGCATATCACAAAAAGACATGTTATGCAACTGTGCATAACTTTCTGAGATGAAAGAATGAGATGCCCCAGTATCAAATAGAATAGAAGCTGGATGACTATTGACAAGAAGCGTACCTAGGATAACATCATGATCCTCAAGGGCTTCCTCAGCAGAGACATAATTCACTCGTCCACGGGCAGGAGCTGGCTTCACATAGAAGGCTTTTCTCGGCTTCCCACATCCAGCAGTCTTAGCATTGTTCTAAGCACACTCACGAGAGTAGTGTCCTGGTTCCCCACATTTGTAGCAGACCACGATGGCACGGGGAGCAACATTGGCAGGCGGACCTCCAAATGGCCTAGCTGGTGGGTTGGGATGAGCTGGGTGAGGTGCTTGGAAGGATGGCCTCGCAGTGTATCTTGGCGGCAGAGCTGTGTTGGGCAACCACACCCAGCGTTTGTTGGAGCCTGAGCCAGATGCGGGGCTGAAGTCACGGTTGTGCTTCCTAGTGGCTTTATAGTCAGTCAGTCTAGTCTCGGCATTGATAGCCTTGTTGATGAGAGCCTGGAAGGTTTTGCACTCATGTAGGCGCAAATCTTGACGGAGCTCAGGACTAAGTCCCTTGCGGAGCCTAGCCTATTTCTTGGCATCAGTTGAAACTTCCTTCGGAGCATAGCGAGCAAGATTGCCGAACTCACGGCTATAGGCATCCACTGTCAGTCTGCCCTGGGTGAAAGTACAGAACTCCTCTCTCTTGCGATCCATCAGCCCTTCCAGGATGTGATGGGTACAAAATGCCTCACTGAAGTCTACCCAGGTTGGTGTAGGGCCTGCGAGACGCATAGCTTCATAGTTTTCCCACCATAGATTGGCAGGTCCTTCCAGAAAGTAAGTAGCAAAGGTCACCTTGTTAGCCTCGAATACATTGGCAACCCGAATTTTGCGGGACATGCTGGACAGCCAGTCATCCGCGTCGAGCGGGTCGACCGAATGATGATACTTAGGTGGGCACAGCTTGACGAAATCACCGAGAGACATGCCATCATTGTGATCATTGCAAGGAGCATGCACTATGTTCTGCTCAATTCGTTCCAACAGCCTGTTGGTCTCCCTTTTGTTCCGTTCAGCTTCAAGCATCACTTCTACCAAAGAGGGCGCGTGTGGCAGGTTCTCTTGCCTTGGCTTGCTTCCCTCGCCCTGCTCGGGGCTAGGCATGTGGTTATTTCTAGTTGCCACCATCCTGGGAAATCAAACCCACAACTTAGACATAGAGGACATCGACTCTAAGACATGAGATAAGGAATGTACTAGACAACATGGCACGCATGGGTAAATACCCGATCAACATGGTAAAACAACTGCCATATGAACACCATGATTTATACACACCATGACATAGTTCAGTACAAGCCCAAGCTGAAATACAAACTACGGAGAGATGACACAACTCATCGGACGCATTACAAGCTTCCTATACATTATCTATCTACACCTCCGGAACTCAACTCTCAACCTCAATCATATCCCAAAGACACATAGGACTGTGGCGATATGACTACTACCATACTAGTGCTAACATCCACGTACTCAAGAATCACCGTAGAGTGCCTCATATAGGTTACCCTTGTGACCCGGGAGCTGAACCTGAGGATCTGGAAACACTCTAGCCTGTGATCCCTGGAAACTGTAAGGACACGGATGTGGCCTTGGTCCCCTTGTTGGCGGCAACAGCGGTCCTCGAAGAGGGGTGATGCCTCCAACATCAGGCGAGTCTACGTGTGCTGGCAGATGAGTCCGCGATTGGTTCAGCATCTCCAAATCTCCATAGCCTATCTGCACGACAGGTGCCAACTGCGTCAGGGCTGTCCAAAGACGTGCACAGGTAGCATAAAGCTCCATGCGAGGGGCACGTGCATCACGATCCCTGTTCTCCAACATCTGAGCGGTCACCTGCAGCCTAGGGTCCTCATGAGAATGATCATAGTAGGCTGCGCTAAGATAACTATCCTCTCCTCCCAGAGAAGCAGGAACATAACGGAAATCTATGTTCTGAAGCAGACCATGGTGAAACCTCATGATAGTTAGCATGGTGTAGGCGGCCTCTTGAACTGCCATGTCTATGGTGACACCTAATCCATAAGTCGAGTGAAGCGGCTCTGCAGCTCCAAGATATGAAGGATATATCTTAACAGTACACAAATACTGGCTCTAGTTGAAATCTCGATATGGTTCCTCCACTGTGTACTCTAGGTACCAGCGGTAACCAGTCTCCATCATAATTCTAACCAACATGGCCGTCTAACCCGGTACATCGATGCACCTCGTTAGACGGACCACCTGACGGGAAGGACGAGGTGGCATCTGAAACAGACAATGATGCAAAGACATTAGAGACTCTAGCAAAAATTGGATAGCATAACGGTTGTAATTGCTCAAAAAGGATTTGAGACAACTACAAAAGATTGGAAAAGCATAACCACTCGACTTTCTAGACTCAATCTCTTCTCCATCTGTTTGTCGCACCAACAATACTCAAATAAAAAGACCACTTGCGTACAAGCTAGCTAATAGTCCATGGTTAGTAACTCGTCATCCTAAGTAATAGATGAGAAGCCTAGTTCTTATCCCTGTAGAAAAAGGGAGAATGACTCAGAATAGAATAACTTGGGAAGAGGAGTAAAAAGAGCTTTACGTTCCCTTCCACAATCAGTACCCCTACTTTTCTATAGTGTTTCTAGACTCAACTTCGACTGGTTTGGCTTGCTGGTCCTACAGTGAGTCAGGCTCTGATACCAATGCTATCGGGACCCCAATCCTAAGTCATATGAATCCAGATTGTAACATATCACATCACTTTGCGCCCTCACACATCGTAAGCTTCGCGGCTGCAGCCTTACCTTAGCCGGGACCGTTTGCATCTTTTGGCTCATGTATGTGAACATGTCGCTGGTAATCAAACGACAGAGAACCCGGGCCGACATGACTAGTCATAGAACCCAAGTGGCACATCCATACGGAAATAGGCATACGTAACCTAGCGATGCAGGTGTTGGCCTCAAGCGTGTGTAGACGAGTCATAGCAAGCTACAAGGAATCCATTACGTTGTGGGACATAAATGTCATCACTACACGTAGACAAGTCGTAGCAGGCTACAGGGACTCCATGACACTTCAAGACATTTCCCCGAAGGGACAGACACAACAGCAAAGAGGGATACATGCCGGTCAATCAATGTGTCCGGAGCAGTAGCAAGCTACCAGGGCTCGGTGGAAGCACAAAGAGGCATTTTCCTGTAAAGAGTACTACTAAAGGCACATGACTAGTTGTCGGATCCCATACATACTGTTGCACGACACACGTATGCACGACATGCCCAATATGCATAGATACAACTATGGCATCACAACATAACCATACATCAACACAACTTTTATTTAAGAGGCTCAGAAGAGACTTGCATAATATGTTCTTACAGATAGGGGTCACATGACCCAACACTCAAGTCATACAAAGAAGTTCATACAAACCAACAGGAAGTATAAACCTGTATGAGTATAGATGGATGAAAGGGTAAAAAGGCACATGGCCTGACTATCTACAGCCCGCCACAGGGAATAAGGTCGTAGCTGGGACACCAGCTATTCGGCATCATCGACATCTAGAAAGAACCCACCTAATGGGTCCTGAGTCTCATCTGCAACAGTTATTAAGCAAACATGAGAACAAACATACTCAACAAGTCTTTAAAGCAGACCTAGACTAATTATGCTCATGTATCAACAAGGGGAGTGGTGTAGTTTCTGCAGCATGCCAGCTTTGACTCACGACTAACCTATACTACACAATTTTTGACTCTTCGTTTAAATTTTAGGTATCGCACACGAGTCCACGAACTCCATAACAATACACCACCATGGATTCACTTGCATCTTCCACGAGAGTGCCATCCATGGTACTCACACTTGTGTTGATATTTTTATGAGTATCCGTTTGATTATCTATGAACAACATAAGCTTTCCAAGTAGTCCATATCCGAGGACGTGGCTATTCGAATAGTTTCATACCCTGCAGGGGTGAACTTCTTCACACACACTCTCGCCACTTATCGCTATGTGCTCATAGAACTATGCACCTCGGCAACCTTCAAGCGGAAGCCCAGCGAGGGAGTCGGCCACAACCGTCAACCATATAAGACCTCTAGTCCAGGCTATCGCCTATTTGAGACTGAACCGACATGGAAGTCCAGCTGAAGTTTCCGCTACGGTCCCAAACGATGTGCGCAGGGTATCCAAGCCCACCATTCGGGTGACCCTTGGTACACCGTTCCACTGCCTACCACGTCGTAACCCACCCCTAGGGTCAGCGCTATGCACGGCCTCCAGCATGCTATAAACACCAGAAACTACTTGCAACTCCTGGGCCAAGGACTAAGCGATTGATAAGTCGAGAGGGGTCGAGTTATCGGAACCCAATCAGTGGTAGCAACTAATCTTGGATCACAAACACGGAACTCAGTTCCTAAGAACGACCCAAATGAGACAACCCGCTATGTACTCCTACATAGCCTCTCATCGCTACCTTTACCAAATCGGGTTCATCATAACTTATCACATCAGAACAACATTGTTTCACTCCAGTTCATCACCCAGATGGATCAGACCTGACACAACTCTAAGCATAGTAGGCATAGCAGGCAAGGTAAGCAAGGCACAACATGGCACAAGCAATTACAGGGATGCTAGGTTGCAAGGTTTACCTACTAACTATGACAATGACATGTCATGCAAAGGAATGGTTCATCTACCGCGTATGACAGACAAATGAATGTTTGTCCTAATGCAATAAATAAGAGCAGGAGCGAGAGAGTGGGATGTTATCGGAATGATCAAGTGGGTTGCTTGCCTTGCTGGGTAGTGGAAAGGTTTTCTCCTTCGTACGAATACTCGGAGGTATCCTCAGAAGCAGGGCCTACCGCAATGCAGATAGAAAGCAATCAATACACGGCAAGTGCAACAATATGATGCATGATCATGACATGGAATCATGTATGGATGAGCTAATGCAACTACTGTCCAAGTTAAATGAAGTGATTTTGAATATAGATTCAAAATCATTCCCCATTTCATATTTCATATGTTAACCTATTAGTAATTGTCAATGTTCATCTACTTAGGTTGCTCTAACATGCATGATAACAGAACCAATGGATTCATTGGATTTTTTAGATAAATTTTCATATATAAATTATTTTCATATGATTTACTGATTAATTTATATGATTTTTCTAAGTTTTTAACATTTTCTAGAATTTATTTAAGACATAAGTGCATTATTGCGTCAGCCTGACGTCACTATGATGTCAGCCTGGTCAAACGACCGGTCCAGGTCAAACTGACCAGCAGGACCCACTAGTCAGCGACCCACCACTAAGCGGGGTCAAATCCAACGCTGACTGGGGTTTGAACCACTTGCGGGGCCCACTGTTAGCCTCTGTGGGGCTGATTAAACGCGGGAGTTAGCACTGACGGCCGCCACGTCGGCCCCACCGGAGTTTGGCCGGCAGCGACCAAACCGATGGTGGAGGCACGCTGGAAACGCGCTGTAGGGGGTTCTCCGGGCGCGCTGAGACCACTGGGGCGCAGCCTGAGCTCGCCCGCATCGCGTGGGACACGCGGGGAGGCAAGGGGCGGCCGGAGCTGACGGCGGCGAGCTCGCTCGCGGCGGCCGGAGCTCAGGCAAAGGCGGCAGCGGCGCTACAGACTGCGGGGGGGGGGAGCTAGGGGCGGCTATGGGCTCCTAAAAGCACTCTGAGCACGAGCTCGTGGTCAGGCGCGAGCTGTGGCTGCTGTGGCCATGGCTACGCCATGGCCGGCGGCGAGCTCCTCTCTGTTCTGGCGACTAGCGGGGCTAGAGGAGGATAATGACGACGGGGCTAGGGGAATAGAACCGGGGCCTCACCGGAGGGGCTTCTGGCGCCATGGCATGGTCGGGGATGCGCGGAGGACGATGAATCGCCGACGGCTTCAGTCCGGCAAGGAGAGAGCAGAGGAGAGGGGAAGGGCGAGAGAGAGCGGCAGGGGGAGAAGATCGGCTCGAGGGTGTCCGGGCGTCGCGCTGGCGCTCCTAGCAGCCTCCAGCCTCGGCGGCAAGCAGGAGGTGGCTGCACGCGAGCCCGAGCGCCGCGGGCACACGCCCTCCTGCCTACTGGCAGGAGTTTGAAGACGGTGGGGCTGGCTGGGCCAGCTGGGCTACGGGGCCAGCCTCCCCTGGGCCTCTTTCCTATTTCCTTTTTTGAATTTTTATCTGCTTTTATTTTTTTGTGACATTTGTTTTATTAATTTTTAGGCACAAATGTTAGTTATAAAATATCCTAAATATTTTATAGAAATTATTTTGAATATTTCAAACTTCTATAAAAAGTTTCAGAATATTTTGGAAACTGAGATATTTTTAATGCTTTATTTGGCATTTTCAGTAGCTTTAATATTTATTTTTGAAATGCTATAAATATTCAAATATTTAGAATGACCCCTGATATGTCCATGTCCACATTTATTAGACATAGGGGACATTTTTATGGGCATTTTGGATTTGTTGGTTTTTCACAATCTTTAAATTGGTTTGATTCAAATTGATGCAAAAAGTGAAACATGATGCACACACTTGTTGTCCTAAGAAATCTAGCTAGGGATGTGACAGTTCTGGTGGATCTTCATGAGGCACTTCCTCCTCTTCATCATCTTGCCGTGTACCGCTTGTGGATGCCTCCATGTCATGTTGTGGTTCACCATGTCGTGAAGTAGGGGCTTCCACTTGAGTTGATGAAGTACTTTACTTAACATCCATGGGATGAATCTTGCCGATGGGTAAATCTAGGATAGCTTCCGAAGGGTTCTTATCACCTACATCATTTGGCCATTGTTCGACTTGCGAACCATTAGATTCATCAAACTTCACATCTACCTTCTCTTCAACTTTTCGGGGGAAGTTGTTGTAGACACAGTAGGTGTGAGAGTTCGATCCATAACCAAGTAGGAATCCTTTATGAGATTTAGGAGAAAATTTAATACGATGATGCTTATCAAGAATGTAGCACTTGGAGCCGAATACCCGGAAGTATCCAACTTGGGGTTTGTTACCGGTGAGTAGCTCATATGCCGATTTACCGAGAAGCTTTTGCAAGTAAAGTCGGTTTGTGGCATGACATGTAGTTTCCACGGCTTTTGCCCAAAAGTGTTTTGGCGTCTTGTATTCGTCAAGCATCGTTCTTGCCATCTCCATGAGTGTCCGGTTCTTCCTCTCAACAACTCCATTTTGTTGAGGCATGTACGTAGCCGAGAACTCATGTGAGACACCTTCTTCGTCAAGAAAGGTATCCACATGGGTGTTCTTGAACTCCGATCCATTATTGCTCCGAACCTTCTTGATCTTCATTTTGAACTGATTTTGCACTTTGCGAGCGAAGTTCTTGAAGATCTTTTGAACCTATGACTTATCATCAAGAAAGAATACCCACGTAAATGTGCAAAAATCATCAACTCTAACTAGACCATAGGAATTTCCACCGAGACTCTTGTAAGAATTGGGACCGAAAAGATCCATGTGAAGTAACTCAAGTGGTCTCCTAGTAGTGATGATAGTCTTAATAGGATGACTTCCACCTACTTGCTTTCCAGCTTGACAAGTACTACAAAGTCTATCTTTGTCAAAGACAACATCTTTAAGACCAAGTATATGATCACCTTTGATAAGTTTGTCTAAATTACGCATGCCAACATGTCCTAATCTTATATGCCAAAGCCAACCTTTAGAGGATTTAGCAATTAAACAAGTACGAGGTTTGGATCTCTTAGTGAAATCGACAATGTATAGATCACCTCTACGAATACCGGTAAAGACTATTTCATGATTATCTTGACGAAACACTTGGCAATCTATTTTCGTGAATAACACATTGAAACCGAAGTCGGCAAGTCTAGATACGGAAAGAAGATTATAGCCAAGAGATTCAGCAAGCATATCATTTTGAATAGAGCTATCATGGGACATGGCCACCTTACCAAGACCAAGTACCTTACCCTTGGAGTTGTCTCCAAACGTTACGTACCTTCGCGGTCCATGGTTTGGTGTAATCCCTTCAAACATTTCTCTATCTCCGGTCATATGATCGGTACATCCGCTATCGAGAATCCACTCTTTTCCTCCGGACATGTAGTCCTTGAAATTTGCCATGAGACTCAGATTCTTCATGATCTTCTCATACTCGATGTCGAACATCTCATCTTCATCATAGTAGCCATGTTCCACATTGTTATCATAAAGTGGAAAATCCATGTCATAAAGAACAAGAGATTTGTTAGGATGGTGATCATGACAATGTTCAAGTTTATGAATGCGAAGGGCCTCTTTGACGATATTGTTGATAGTTGTGACATCTCCTTTAGCATGCATGAGGTCTCTAAGCTCAAATAGACAAGCATCAAATTTAGGATCACTAGGCGACATTTTGTGAAAGGCAATGGTTTTATGAAGAATTTCATCAAGATTACTTAATGAATAACTTGGATATCGTTTCTCCAAATCATTCCACAAAGTGTAAGCACATGCAAAATTCTTCATTTGGTTAAGGATATTTCTAGGTAATGCTCTAACAATGAGATTAACAGTTCTAAGATTGCATATCATATCAATTTCCTCTTCGTGTGTGGGCTGCAAAGGATCAATAGGAGGATCATAGGGGCGCATAACATATTTGCTCAATTGAAATTCATTAAACAGCTCAAGCATCAAAGATTTCCATTGACTATAGTACTCTCCATAAAGAATGGGCACTCTACAACTCTAACTCCCTATACTAGACACATCCATCTTCCTCCTCCGTGATTAAACTGAAGCAATGGAGACCAACGCTCTCATACCAATTGAAGGATCACTAGAAGAGTGTCTAGAGGGGGTGAATAGACTACTAGCAGGAATTTAAAACCTAACCTTTCACAAGTTAGATGGTTGGCAGATTTTAACAGTTTTAGCAAAGCTAGCAAGTCTAACAGCCCTACACATGCATGTCAACAAATATGGCAACGGAAAGTAAAGACATTGCATATGAAGTAAAGTGTTGAGATGGGTAGATCGAACGCAGTTGTAGACACGATGATTTTTCTTTTGGTTCCAATAGGTGGCGCAATCGTACATCCACGTTTATGGAGTCTTCAACCCATGGAGGGTAATGGTCGCGAGAGTCCACAAAGGGCTCCACCCAAAAGGTTCCACGAAGTAGCAACCTTGACTATTCCATAACGGCTTCCGTCCACGAAGGACTAGCCTCACTATGGGTAGATCTTCATGAAGTAGGCGATCTCCTTGCCCTTACAAACTTCTTGGTTTACTCCACAAAACAAAGTAGGAGGCTCCCAAGTGACACCTAACTAATCTAGGAGGCACCATCCTCCAAAAGGTAATAGGCTCAGTAATGACGATGAATTCCTTGCTCTTGTGCTTCAATATGATAGCCTCCTCAGCAGCCAATCACTCTCTCATAGACTTGGCATGGTGGAAGATTTGGGATTGGTGGAAAGCTACTTGGGGAGGCTAGAGATCAAGATCCATATGATTGGAGTGGAAGATCTTGACCTCAACACAAGGGTAGGTGGTTCTCTCTTAGAAAATATGATAGGATATGTATGGAATAGTTCTGAGTGCTTCTCTCTCGAGTATGTGGTGGTGAAGGGGTATATATAGGCATCCCCAAAAATCCAATCGTTACACACAAAATGACCAACTCGGTGAAACCGATGTGTTAATCTCGGTGGTACCGAAGTGACCAAAAGGTGTCAACTTTTGAATCTCGGTGAGACCGATATAGGAAACTTGGTTGCACCGATAACGTAACCAACGGTTAGATTTCCAATCTTGGTGACGCCGATCCAACATTCTCGATGGGACCGAAAATGTGAATTTGCGTGACAGAAAGTTGGCAACCTAAACTCGGTGGCACCGGTATGGAATCTGTTGCACCGAAGTGGCTAGGGTTTGGCAGAGTCTGTCTAGGTTCTGGAATCCATGGCACTGGTATCGGAAATTTGGTTGCACCGATTTTGAATGTTAGGTATAGAACAGACTTTGGTGGGAGAGTTTGTGGATGTTTTTGGCGACTATCACTTGTGCATGTTTGAGCATATTGTTAACCAACAAAACCTCACCCCCTTTTAATAGTATTGGCTTTCTTATGGACTCAAAGTGATTTCTCACAAATATAAAATGTAGAGTCCTCTTGCTTGAAGCTTGGCCAACCTATTTCCTTGCATCTTGGGGGTATGTCCACAATCTCCTTTCACCAATCCTCTCTATAGACTGTATCTGAAATACACTAGGTAAACGTATCAGTCCAAGAGACAATGTATGTTGTCACGAATTATCAAAACCACCAAGGGAGCATGTTGTGCTTTCAGCTCTCTCCCCCTCTCTCCCGGTGGCACCAGAATGCCACCGGGGCCATCATCATGACGGTGATCTACTCCAACAACTCCGTCATCTTCACCAACACCTCCATCACCTTCCCCTATCTATCTATGTCGGTCCACTCTCCCACAAACTGCTATACCCTCTAGTTGAGCATGCTACTTTATGCTTCGTATTATTATCCAATGATGTGTTGCCATCCTATGATGTCTGAGTAGATTTTTGTTCTCCTATGGGTTGATTGATGATCATGATTGGTATGAGTTGCATGTTTTATTATTGGTGCTATACTATGGTGCTCGCCGTGTCGTGCAAACGTGAGGGGTCCTCGGTGTAGGGTGTTGCAATGTGTTCATGATTCGCCTATGGTGGGTTTCTTGAGTGACAGAAGAGTAAACAGGACTTGATCCTTATAATGCTATGGTTGGGTTTTATCTTAATCATCTTTAGTAGTTGCGGATCTTGCTAGAGTTCCAATCATAAGTGCATATGATCCAAGTAGATAAACTATGTTAGCTTATGCCTCTCCCTCATATAAAATTGCAATAATGATGACCAGTCTAGTTATAGATTGCCTAGGGACAATTCCGCATCTCCTACCACCACTTTTCCACAATCTTTAAACTAACTTTCTTTATCTTATCAGCCCCTAGTTTTTATTTATGTGCTCTTCATTATCTTACAAACCTATCATGTTACACCTACAAAGTACTTCTAGTTTCATACTTGTTCTAGGTAAAGTGAACTTTAAGCATGCGTAGAGTTGTATCAGTGGTTGATAGAACTTGAGGGAATATTTATTATACATTTAGCTCCTCATTGGGTTCGACACTCTTAACTATCGAAAGAGGCTACAACTGATCCCCTATACTTGTGGGTTATCAAGACCTTTTTCTAGCGCCATTGCCGGGGAGCAATAGCGTGGGGTGAATATTCTTTTGTGTGCTTGCTTGCTTTATCACTAACTAGATTTTATTTGCTTTTCGAAGTTTTTCTCTATATTTAGTTATGGACATGGAACACGAAATACCAAAAAAATTAGGTGTACTTGCTACTCATGGAGATGGGGAACCTCCTAAAACCCTCTATTCTCGTTATGTGAAAGATATTATGCACTACTTTAATAATCCAGAGAAAACCCCATTGAATTATATAATGGCATACATGTTGGATCAATGTCAATACTGTAGGGATTATCGCTTCACTCAAAAAGGGAAACTTTTATGGGATCAATTTTATATGTTGAAATTGTATGCTTGGAATCTATGCTTGAGATATGACATGACTTGTTTCTCTAGGATGAAAGCTAAACACCTTCCCTTTTCATGTAAATTTAATGATATTGAAACCTTGGCTTCTTATGCTAATGGTATATATGATTACTATGATGTGTAACAAATAGAAGAGTTTGTCGCTTTTAAGGGTGCCTATGAAATTGAAGCTTTGTTTCAAAACTATGAAGATGATGATGATGCTATTTACCAATCTCAAAATTTGGCTATGCTTCGTTGTTGTTATGCCAATTATGAATATAATGCCCATATTGATCAATTTGTTGAGAAAATATCTGCTATCCAAGAAGAGACTAATATTTTATAGGAATCTATGGAAGAAGAAATTGATGACATTGTGAGCTCATTGGATGAAAAAGATGAGGAGGAGAGCGCAGAACAAAAGGAGGAAGAGCGGACTAGCTACCCGTGCCCACCTTCTAATGAGAGTAACTCTTCAACTCATAACATTGTTTAATTTCCCTTCATTCTTACTGAAGGATGAATGCTATGATAACTGCTATGATCCCTTGGATTTGTTTGAAATATCCCGTTTCGATGAACTTGATGCTTGCTATTCTTGTGGCCATGATGCCAATATGAATTATGCTTATGGAGATGAACTTGCCATAGTTCCCTATGTTAAGAATGAAATTGTTTCTATTGCACCCACACATGATATTCCTATTAGCTTTTTGAATTCTCCAAACTACACTATATCGGAGAAGTTTGCACTTATTATGGATTATATTGATGGGTTGCGTTTTCCTATTACACATGATTAATTTAATGAATATAATATGCATGTCCTTGCTGCTCCTACTTGCAATTATTATGAGAGAGGAACTACATCTTCTCCTTTGTATGTTTCCTATACAATAAAATTGGAAGAAACTAAGTATGCTATGCATTGGCCTTTACTTGGTGTGAATGAATTGTTCTTGTATGACATGCCAATGCATAGGAAGAGAGTTAGACTTCGTTCTTGCGTGGTATATGTTACTTTGTGCTCACTACTAAATTAAAAATCATTTTTAATTAAAATTGGCTTTGATATACCTTGGGATCCGGGTGGATCCATTACTTGAGCACTATATGCCTAGCTTAATGGCTTTAAAGAAAGTGCTACCACGGAGACAACCCGGAAGTTTTAGAGAGTCATTTTATTCAGTATTGTGCTTTTATTTAGTTTAACAACAAAAAAATAAAGTGGGGAAATTAAAACTTTTTCAAAAAGAAAAGTGAAAGTGAGAAAGACGAGTAATGTTGAAGTGGGGGCTAGCCTTGAACTTTGTTCATGCCCATGGAAACTTGGTGAATCTTGATTACAGAAACTTTTTAGAAAAAATAATTACCCCCTTGTAAAATTCCATTGTATTACAAAAATAATTTCCCAAGAATTACCTTTTGGATTTTTAAATTGCTTGTTTGATATGTGTTGTGTAAAAACAGAAACTTTTTCTGCACTGTTTGAATTTCTATATTTTACTGGAGCGTGAAAAAATTCTGAAATTATTACACAATACTGTTACACAAATTCTTGACCGCGTCCTAATAAGTAAGAATTTTTAGAGATACATAAGTATGGTGAATGTTCAGATTACTAAAGACTATCCTATTTTTGATAGATTCTATTTTTGATGCATTGTTTTACTCATTTTGATGAAACTATCGATTGTATCGGTGGTATAAGCCAGGGAAAAGTTATATTACAGTATCTACAATGCAGAAACAAAATATGAATTGGTTGGCAACAGTACTTAGAGTGGTTATTTGTTTTATTATACTAACGTATCTACGAGGGTTTTGTTAAGTTTTGTGTGATTGAAGTTTTCAAGTTTTAGGTGAGATCACAATGGATAAAGGAATAAGGAGTGGAAAGAGACTAAGCTTGGGGATGCCCGAGGCACTCCAAGGTAATATTCAAGGATTCCCAAGAAACTAAGCTTGGGGATGCCCCGGAAGGCATCCTCTGTTTCTTCTAACAACCATCGGTAATTTTACTTGGAGCTATATTTTTATAGGTCACATGATATGCGTAAATCTTGGAGCATCGTGTGCCTTTTATTTTTCTCTTAATAATGTAGTATGCTGGTATGATATAGTACTTGGTAGATTTATAGAATGCTTCATGCACTTCACTTATATATATAGTACTTGGTATATTTATAGAATGCTTCATGCACTTCACTTATATATGTAGTACTTGGTAGATTTATAGAATGCTTCATGCACTTCACTTATATATTTTGAGTATGGCTTTATAGAATGCTTCATGTGCTTCACTTATATCATTTGAAGTTTGGATTGCATGTTTCTCTACACATAGAAAACCGTCATTTGTAGAATGATCTTTTGCTTCACTTATATTTGTTAGAGCATGGGCATATCTTTTGTAGAAAGAATTAAGCTCTCATGCTTCACTTATATCTACTTAGCGAGTTAACAAGAGTTGGTCATTCACATGGTTAGTCATAAAATCCTACATAAAACCTGTAGATCACTGAATATGATGTTTTTGATTCCTTGCAATAGTTTTGCGATATAAAGATGGTGATATTAGTGTCATGCTAGTGAGTAATTGTGGATTGGTAGAAATACTTGTGTATAGGTTTGTGATTCCCATAGCATGCACGTATGGTGAACCATTATGTAAGGAAATCGGAGCATGATTTGTTTATTGATTGTCAACCTTTGTGTGAGAGTCGGGAGCGCACGATGGTTAACTCCTACCAACCTCTCCCCTAGGAGCATGCGTCTAATACTTTGCTTCGATCACTAATAGGCTTTTGCAATAAGTATGTGAGTTCATTATGACTAATGTGAGTCCATGGATTATACACACTCTCACCCTTCCGCCTTTGCTAGCCTTTCTTGTACCACGCAACTTTCGCCGGTGCATTACACCCACCATATATTCTTCCTCAAAACAGCCACCATACGTACCTATTATGGCATTTCCATAGCCATTTTGAGATATATTGCCATGCAACTTCGACCGTTCCGTTTATTATGACACGCACCATCATTGTCATATTGCTTTGCATGATCGTAAGATAGATAGCATGATGTTTTCATGGCTTGTCTGTTTTTTGATGCCATTGCTACGCTAGATCATTGCACATCCTGGTACACTGCCGGAGGCATTCATATATAGTGATATTTTGTTCTAGTATCGAGTTGTAATTATTGAGTTGTAAGTAAGTAAAAGTGTGATGATCATCATTATTAGAGCATTGTCCCATGTGAGGAAAGGATGATGAAAGCGATGATTCCCTCACAAGTTGGGATGAGACTCCGAACTTTATGAAAAATAAAAGAGGCCAGTGAAGCCCAAATAAAAAAGAGGCCTTAGACGCCCACCAAAAAAGGAGAGAAAATAGAGAAGGGACAATGCTACTACCCTTTTTCCAGACTTGTGCTTCAAAGTATCACCATGATCTTCATGATAGAGAGTCTCCTATTTTGTCACTTGCATATACTAGTGGGAATTTTTCATTATATAACTTGGCTTGTATATTCAAATGATGGGCTTCCTCAAATGCCCTAGGTCTTCATGAGCAAGCAAGTTCGATGCACACCCACTTAGTTTCTTTTTGAGATTTCATACACTTATAGGTCTAGTGCATCTGTTTCATGGCAATCCCTACTCACTCACATTAATATCTATTAATGGGCATCTCCATAGTCCGTTGATACACCTAGTTGATGTGAGACTATCTTCTCCTTTTTCATCACAACCTCCACCATATTCTATTCCGCCTATAGTGCTATATCCATGGCTCACGCTCATGTATTGCGTGAGACTTGAAAAAGTTTGAGAACATAAAAGGAGTGAAACAATTGCTTGACTTGTCATCAGGGTTGTGCATGATATAAATACTTTGTGAGGGTAAGAAGGAGCATAGCTAGACTATATGATATTGTAGGGATAACTTTCTTTTGCCATTATATTTTTAAGACATACAATTGCTTTATTAGTATGCTTGAAGTATTATTGTGCCAATGTCAAATGATAGACTATTGCTTTGAATCACTCATGTCTTAATATTCATGCCATGATTAGATTATATGATAAAAAATATGCTAGGTAGCATTCCACATCAAAAATTATCTTTTTTATCATTTACCTACTCAAGGACGAGTAGGAATTAAGCTTCGGGATGCTGATACGGCTCAGTCGTATCTATAATTTTTGATTGTTTCATGCCAATATTCTACAACTTTCATATACTTTTGGCAACCTTTTATACTATTTTTTGGACTAACGTATTGATCCAGTGCCCAGTGCCAGTTCCTATTTGTTGCATGTTTTTTGTTTTGCAGGAAATCCATATCAAACGAAGTCCAAATGCGATAAAAACTTATAGAGATTTTTTTGGAATACATGTGATTTTTGGGAAAAATAATGAACGCGAGATGATGCCCGAGGTGATCACAAGCCAGGGGGCACGTCCTACCCTTGGTCGTTACCTGGGCCATTGTGGCCAGCCCCTATGGTGGTTGGTGTCCTTAGCCCGGTCGGAGTTATGAATCTCTGGATATTTAAGAAACGGTGAAAGGCCAAATTTTGGGAGCGCAGAAACAGAAGGAAATAGAGAGAGATCCAATCTCGGAGGGGCTCTCACCCCTCCGCTGCCATGGAGGACAAGAACCAGAGGGGAAACCCTCCTCCCATCTAGGGGGAGGTCAAGGAAGAAGAAGAAGGATGGGGGCTCTCTCCTCGTCTCACCCGGTGGCACCATAATGCTGTCGGGGCCATCATCGTGACGGCGATCTACTGCAACAACTCCGCCATCTTCACCAACACCTCCATCACCTTCCCCCATCTATCTACAGCGGTCCACTCTCCCGCAACCCACTACACCCTCTACTTGAGCATGGTTCTTTACGCTTCATATTATTGTCCAATGATGTGTTGCCATCCTATGATGTTTGAATAGATTTTTGTTGTCCTATGTGTTGAGTGATAATCATGACTGGTTATAGTTGCATGTATTATTATTGGTGCTGTCCTATGGTGCTCTTCGTGTCGCGCAAGCATGAGGGGTCCTCTCTATAGGGTGTCGCAATGTGTTCATGATTTGCCTATGGTGGGTTGCTTGAGGGACAGAAGCATAAACCCGAGTAGGTGGGTTGTTGCATATGGGAGTAAAGAGGACTTGATACCTTATAATGCTATGGTTGGGTTTTACCGTAATGATCTAAAGTATTTGTGGATGCTTGCTATTGTTCCAATTATAAGTGCATATGATCCAAGTAGATAAAGTATGTTAGCTTATGCCTCTCCCTCATATAAAATTGCAATAATGATGACCGGTCTAGTTATCGATTGCCTAGGGACAATTCTGCAACTCCTACCACCACTTTTCCACACTCGTTAAACTAACTTAGTTGTTTCTTTATCTTAGGATCCCCTATTTTTATTTACGTGCTCTTTATTATCATGTAAACCTATCCCGTTACACCTACAAAGTACTTCTAGTTTCATACTTGTTCTAGGTAAAGTAAACTTTAAGCGTGCGTAGAGTTGTATTGGTGGTCAATAGAACTTGAGGGAATATTTGTTCTATCTTTAGCTCCTCATTGGGTTCGTGATTCTTACTTATCGAAAGAGGCTACAACTGACCCCCTATACTTGTGGGTTATCAAGTGACGATGACAAGGTCATGGCAAACTGGTTCCCCAAAGCTCCCCCTCAAGGGAGGCGCGTGCTCATGGCTCTTGGGCATGCCTGAGGAATCGATCTCTTCATGGAGCTAGCTCTGCGAGTTGTTCGTGGGTAATTTCAAGGACGCACATGGCCGCACCCGCCCCGACGTCTCCCCATCCAACCACAGCCTGCTGAAAGCACATTTGCTCCATTGGTGGTTTTGGTAATTAATAACAACATATAAGTCATTGAACTGATGTTTCCACCAAGTATATTTCAGGACAAGTTCAATGATAGGGATGGCCAAAGGATTTTGGAATTACCCCAAGATGCAAGGAAATAGGTTGGCAAAGCTTCAAGCAAGAGGACTCTACATTTTATAGTTGTGATAAATCACTTTGAGTCCATAGGAAAGACAATACTATTAAAAGGGGTAAAGTTTTGATGATGGACAATATGCTCAAACATGCACAAGTGACAGTCACCAAAACATCCACAAACTCTCCAACCAAAGTCTGTCCTAAGCCAAATATGCAAAATCGGTGCAACCAACACTCCTATCCCGGTGCCACCGATTCTAAATCCTAGACAGACTCAGCCAAACCGTAACACTTCGGTGCAGCCGACACTACACTCGGTGCCGTTGAGTTGGGTTGCCAAGATTCTATTACGCAAGTTCACATTTTCAGTCCGTCCGAGGATGGTGAATTGACGTCACCGAGATTGGCAAATCCGACCGTTGGTCACCTTGTCGGTTCAACCGAGAATTGTATATCGGTCCCTCCGAGATTCAAAAGTTGCCACTTTTGGTCACTTTGGTACCACCGAGATTTACACATCGGTGTCATCGAGTTGGTCATTTTGTGTCGGGACCCCGATCCTAAGTCAAAGGAATCCAACCTGTAACACATCACATCACTTTGCGGCCTCATGCACGATAACTCCACGGCTACAGCCTTACCTTAGCCGGGACTATTTGTGTCTTTTGGCTCACGTATGTGAATATGTCGCAAGCATTCGAACGACAGAGAACCCGGGCCGATATGACTAGTCATAGAACCCAAGTGGCACATTCGTACGGGAACATGCATACATAACCCAGCAATGCAGGTATCGGTCTTAAGCGTGTGTAGACGAGTCATAGCAAGCCACAAGGGCTCCATTAGGTCGTTGGATATAAATGTCATCACTACACGTAGACGAGTCGTAGCAGGCTACAAGGACTCCATTACACTGCGAGACATTTCCCCGAAGGGACAGACACAACAGCAAAGAAGGATACGTGTCGGTCAATCAATGTGTCCAGAGCAGTAGCAAGCTACCTAGGCTCGGTGGAAGCACAAAGAGGAAGTTCCCCATAAAGAGTACTACTAAAGGCACATGGCTAGGCGTCGGATCCCATACATACCGTTGCACGTCACACGTATGCACGACATGCCTGGTATGCATAGATACAACTATGGCATCACAACATAACCATACAACAACACAACTTTTATTTAAGAGGCTCAGTGGAGCCTTGCATAATATGTTCTTACAGGTAGGAGTCACATGACCCGACACTCAACTCATACAAGCAAGTTCATACAAACCAAGGGGAAGCATAAAGCTATCTGGGTACACACAGATCAAAGGGTAAGAGGCACATGGCCTGACTATCTACACCCGCCATAGGGCATAAGGTCGTAGTTGGGACACCAACTGTCCGGCATCATCGACATCTAGGTAGAACCCACCTGATGGGTCCTAAGTCTCATCTACAACATTTATTAAGGAAAGGTGAGTACAAACATACTCAACAAGTCTTTAAAGTAGACCTAGTCTATTCATGCTCATTTATCAACAAGGGGAGTGGTGGAGTTTATGCAGTAATGCCAGCTTTGACTCTTGGCTAACCTATAGTACACATATTAATTCTTTGTTCAAATTTTAGATATCGCACATGAGTCCACTAACTCCACATCAATACACCACCATGGATTCATTTCCGTCATCTACGAGAGTGCCATCCATGGTACACACACTTGTCTTGAGATTTTTATGAGTATCCATCAAGTTATCTATGAACAACATAAGTTCCCCAAGTAGTCCATATCCGAGGACGCGGCTATTTGAACAGATTCATACCCTGCAGGGATGTACTCCTTCACACACGCTCCCGCCACTTATAGCTGCATCCTCATCAAACCATGCACCTCGGCAACCTTCAAGCAGAAGCCCAGCGAGGGAGTCGGCCACGACTGTCAATCACACAAGAACTCTAGTCTAGGCTACCGCCTATTTGAGACTGAACCCGCATGGAAGTCCGGCCAATGTTTCCACTACGGCCCCAAACGATGTGTCCAGTGTTCCCAATCCCACCATTTGGGTGACCCTTGGTATACCGTGCCACTGCCTACCGCGTCATAACCGACCCCTACGGTCAGCGCTATGCACGACTTCCAGCATACTATAAACACCAGAGACTACTTGCAACTCCTGGACCAAGGACTAAGTGATTAATAAGTCAAGAGGGGTCGAGTTACCAGAACCCAATGTGTGGTAGTAACTAGCCTTGGATCACAAATACAGAACTCAGTTCCTAAGAACGGTCCCAATGAGACAACCCGCTATGTACTCCTACATAGCCTCTCATCGCTACCTTTACCAAATTGGGTTCATCATTTAGCTCATCACATCAGAACAATACTGTTTCACTCCAGTTCATCACCCAGGTGAATCAGACTTGACACAACTCTAAGCATAGTAGGCATAGCAAGCAAGTAGGTAAAGCACATCATGGCTTAAGCATCTACCAGGTATGGTAGGTTGCAAGGTTTAGCTATTTACTGTGACAATGACAGGTCATGTAGAGGAATGGGTTCATCTATCGCATATGACATGCAATTGAACTTTTGTCCTAATGCAATAAACAAGAGCAGGAGCGAGAGAATGGGATGTTTTCGGAATGATCAATGGGTTTACTTGCGTTGCTGGGAAGCAGGAAGGTATTCTCCTTCATTGGAATACTCGGGGGTATCCTCGGAAGCATGGCCTACTGCAATGCAGATAAGTAACAATCAATACACGGCAAGTGCAGCAATATGATGCATGATCATGACATGGAAACATGAATGGATGAGCTAGTGCAACTATTATTCAAGTTAGATGGAGTGGATTTGAATATAGGTTCAAAGTCATTCTCCATTTCATATTCCATATATTGTCCTATTGCTAAATGTCAATGTTCATCTACATAGGTTGCTCTAACATGCCTGATAACAGGACCATTCGATTCATTGGATTTTTCTGATAAATTTTCATATATAAATTATTTCAATTTGAGTTATAGATTAATTTCTATGATTTGTCCAAGTTTTCACTATTTTCTGGAATTAATTTAAATCAGAAATTCCTTTAATGCATCAGCATGACATCAGCATGATGTCAGCTGGTCAACAGCCTGTTTACAGGTCAAACCTGACCAGTGGGGTCCACCGGTCAGTGACTCAGTCACTAACAGGGGCTAATTAAATCAGTAACCACTAATTAATTAGCAGGGGGACCATTGCCAGTGGGTCATTTTGTTAATTAATTAAATTAATTAATATTTTTTTAAACTAAACCTAATTAACTGGGCTGGGCCCACTTGCCAGTTGACCCTGGGTTAAACCCCCATGGTCAAACTGGTTGACTCATCAGCGACGTCAGGGATGGCGGAGGGGATTGGAAACCCTTCTCCGGCGACCAAATGGTTGGCGGAGGGCACCGATCGGCCCTACGTGCTCACGCATGTTGAACCCGACACCTCCCAGGGGCTGGGATGGCTAGAGTCGATGCCAACATTGAGCATGGCGACTGCCGGAGCTCGGGCGAGCACAGGGTTGTCGAGCTAGAGCTCGAGTGGGCCAACTGATGGCTCCTAGGGCTACCTGGGACCCTCCTGACCATGCCTACATGGTCAGGAGCGAGCTTGAGCCACTGCAGCGACGGCCATGTCCTCGCCGGTGGTGAGAAGCTCTCAGGCCCAAGCTGAATCGACACTAGAGCGCGCTAGCGATGGGCGAAAGAGGGGAAAAGAAACAGGGGCTCACGGCGGTTGCCACGGCGTCGGAGGCGGGCTCAGGGAAGCTCTACTTGCGGCGGTCGAACGACGGCGGTCTCCGGTGACCGAGGAGGAAGAAGACAACGGGGTCGTCGCTGGGGGGCCTCTGGGCTTGATTCCTTCTACGGAGAGGACCAACGCGTCGAGGCGGAGAGAATGGGGGGCTCAGGAGCGAGGGGGCGGCTAGAATGGTGGCTACGGCGGCGAGAAGGCGGCGGCCATGGCGAGGCAGAGGGGGGGTGAGAGATGCGGGTGAGAGCGAGAGGGAGAGAGTGATGGGGACGGCTCTCTGAGTTTATCCGCATCGCGCTGGCGAGGGAAGGCAGGCAGGCAGGGAGTTGCGTAGCAGCTCCGGCACGAGCGCATGGCGACCACTCGCTCGTCCTCCTGGTCGCCAGGAGGAGGATGACCTCCCTGGGCCAGGTGGGCCGGCCTGGCCTGGGCCTAAGGTAAAATGCCTTTTCCTTTTTTCCCTATTTCTTTCTGTTTTGCCTTTTCTGACATTTATTTTATTTTTTTAGGCACAAATGCTAGGCACAAAATACTCAAATATTTTATAGAGCTTAGTTTGAATATTTCAAACCTCTACTAAAAGTTTCAAAATATTTTGAATGGCTAAAATAGTTATAATGCTTTATTTGGCATTTTCAGCAGCTTTAATATTTATTTTTGAAATACTATATATATTCAAATAATGAAAATTTCCCCTCATATATTGATATCAACATCTATCAGACTTAGCGATTGATGGCATTTTGGATTTGTTGATTTTTCACATCTTTTGAATTGGTTTGATTCAAGTGAGGTGATATGGTTTCTTTTAATCCCCGCTTCAGATTGATGCAAAATGAAAACATGATGCACACACATGCTGACCTGAGCAAAGCTAACTAGGGATGTGACAACTCTCCCCCACTCAAAGGAATCTCATCCCGAAATTTGGAAGTCGTCGGCAAGAGCACGGGGTACTCTAGTCGAAGACGATCCTCTCTTTCCCATGTGGCTTCCTTCTCGGAATGGTTTGACCACTGAACTTTGAGAAACTTGATGTTTTGACGCCAAGTGGTATGCTCAGCTTGATCAAGAATATGAACAGGGTATTCTCGATATGTAAGATTATCTTGGAGATCAAGCGCTTCGTGGTCTACTTCGTGGATAGGGTCTGAGAAGCAATGCCTAAGTTGCGAGACGTGGAAGACATCATGAACCTTGGATAGATGTGGCAGGAATGCGGAAAGGTCCAATGTAATGAGGAGCCAACTTGCCCTTGATACCGAATCGATGGGTACCCTTCAAAGGTGTAACACAAAGATACGCCTTCTCGTCAAGTTCATAGGTCACAGCCTTATGATGGCGATCATATTGGCTCTTTTGACGAGATTGGGCTGTTTTCAACTTTTCACGAATAATGCGAACTTTGCTCCTCTGCATCCTGGATCATATCCGGGCCAAAGAGTTGCCTCTCTCCGGTTTCTGACCATTTAAGAGGTGTTCGACACCTTCATCCATGGAGAACTTCAAAAGGGGCTTTGCCCAAGCCTGATTGATAACTATTGTTATAAGCAAATTCGGCGAATGGAAGACATTTCTCCCAATTCATACTGAAGGATATAACACAAGCTTTGAGCATGTCTTCTAGAATTTTATTGACTCACTTAACTTGACCAGTTGACTGCGGATGGAAAGTTGTGCTAAAGGATAGATGAGTCCCCATAGCATTTTGGAAGCTTTCCTAGAATCGGGAAGTAAAGATACTTTCGGGGTCTGAGTTAATCTCCAAAGGAACACCATGAAGAGAAACTATTCGAGAAACGTATAACTCCGCTAGCTAGCTAGCAGTTATACTCTCCCGAACAGGAAGAAAATGAGCCATTTTGGAAAGACGGTCTATGACCACAAAGATAGCATTATTCCCTCTCTTGGTCCTGGTAAATCCGGTGATGAAATCCATACCGACCTTATCCCATTTCGATTCAGGAATAGCTAAGGATTGAAGGGTGCCAGTAGGCCTTTGATGTTCTGCCTTAATGCGATGACAAACGTCATAGTTGGCAACGAACTGAGCAATTTCTCTCTTCATCCTAGTCCACCAGAACCTCTAGCGTAGGTCTTGATACATCTTGGTACTACCAGGATGAATCCTGAGAGGAGAATCATGAGCCTCCTTAAAGATCAATTGCCACAGATGTTGCTTCTTTGGGACCACCAAGCGGTTCTCAAAGAATACAACACCCCGATCATCTTCCGGGAAGCATCTGACATTACCCTTCCTAATGTTTTTCTTGATCCGAGATATCCCGACATCATGCTTCTGGGCTTCTATGATTTGATCCGTAAGAGTAGGTTTTGCCACCATGTTGGAAAGGAATCCTTGCGAAACAATGTGAAGATTCAACTTTCGAAATTCCTCATAGAGAAGTGGTTGACTTTGTTGTAACATCTGATTGTTACAATAAGACTTACGACTTAGTGCATCAGCCATAACGTTGGCTTTCCCCAGGTTTTAAGTTATCCCTAAGTCATAATCTGTGATCAACTCAACCCGCCGTCTTTGCCTAAGATTCAAATCCGGCTGGGAGAAGATATATTTCAGACTTTGGTGATCAGTGTAAATTTCGCAACAATTACCCAGAAGGTAATGTCGCCAAGTTTTCCGTGCATGTACTACAGCTGCAAGCTCAAGAACATGTGTTGGATAATTATCCTCATGTGGATGCAGCTGTCAAGATGCATATGCAATCACATGATGATCTTGCATGAGAATGCAACCTAATCCTTGTCGCGAGGCATCGCAATAGATAACAAAGTCCTTTCAGAAGACTGGTGGCACCAAAATGGGAGCAAAGGTCAGGCGTCTTTTGTAGCAACCCGACCTGAAAGGTCGAATCTCCGGTGTTTCCGTACCATCCCAAGATCATGCTGGTACACACACGGTACATCAATGTATATATCAAAGGGAAATCACACAACATTTATTAATCGTAAATCTCATATCCAGTCCTTTATTACAATAAATATTACAATAAACTGGCTGAAGGCCAACTCATGAGAATATCTAAATCTTGCGAAAGTATCGAAGGTAGATGAGTCCATCTGACTCCAAGGGCATCTCACTGAGCGTAGAGCGTATCCTCACTCCTGGTCAGAAAAGTACTCTGCAACATGATACGTTGCAGCCGTGTAGGTCAGCATCTGGAATATGCCGGCAAAGTCACAAGAGAGGGGTGAAAAGATAATCATCTAATCTATATGCATATATGGCAGGTGGTGTAGTAAATTTTTGCGTAAAGCCAATTTTTCCTACAACAAGAGAGGGCAGAGGCATAATTACTACAATGTTGGTTGATTAGTGAGATAGTTCCACCAACCAATTCTCATACCCAAGTTATTAATACCCATCATCATATTAATTGTGTTGAGGGTTCCGGAAGTTTCAGTTCCTTTGGCTCAAACTGTCGATGACCGTGGACACGGCTAATCGATAAGGGCGCCGATCAACCATCATCCACCCAGAGGTATATTGAAAACTCGGAGTCTTGAAGTCTTGATCATTATGTCAGTCTTGTAATTAATCTCACAACTCTCATGAATCACACAACCAACCCCGTCTACTAATAGCATAGCAAAAATGAATCAACGTTTCCCGGGGCCAAAGTGACAAGGGATTGAGGGGATCCTACCACATGATACTACCACAAGTAACCAAGTTTCCAATTACCTACTTTGCATGCAATTGGGGGGATGGTAGAACTAATGCAATAAAAACATGGGTAAAGATGATCAAAGTGACTTGCCTGATTGACGATCTTCGTACTCGAGGGACTCTAGGTAACAAGCCTCGCACTCTGGATAATCTAACGAATCAATCAAGAGGACTCAATAATCATACAACAAAATGTTGCAACTCACAAAATCAGAAATGAACTAGAACCACTCAAGACAAAACAAGGCACAAACACAAGAAAAGAAAAACATCAAATGGTTTAGTTTTCTATAAGTTGGTGGTAAACTACTAATAACAATATAGAATGTAATTGTATTATAATTAACTAAAACAATAGTTGACAGAAAAGAACAATAAATTATTTTATTAATAAACAAAATTAAATTCATAAAAACTCTTGTGAAAGAAAAACTACTAAAGTTAATTTGTTTTTTATAAAATTCTACTACATGAAAAGGGCTAGAGTTTCCTAACAAAAGAGTGAACTAAACTATATTTTTATTAACAAAACATTTAGCTAAACAGAAAAGAATTTACTAAAACTTTTCTTAGAAAACAGAATTTAAAACTTTGTTAAAAGAAACTATCACTAACTAGTTTGTTTTAATCAAATTATACTTAGTTGAAAGGGAGTTGAGATTCCTATAACACTAAACAAATAAACTAAGCAATTATATATTTATTAACAGCAAGTAAAACACCTAATGCTTAAGCAACAGAACCTACTAAAACAAGTTATAACTAATTTTGATTTAAACTAACTAAAAACTAAATTATTAAACTATACTAACCACTAGGCAGATTATGTTTATAGCTAAAACATTGAACAAATACATCCTAAAAATCCTCAAACTAAGCATGATGATAGTCCTAACTAATACCAAGCAGTAGCAAAAATATTCATATAAAAATCTATTTTTAAACTCTAGTTATTCAGATTTGAGTATTTTGAGCAAATTTGATTAAGTTCAAATTTAAAGTTCAAATTTAAAATCTAAGACTACAGGGTGAAACTACATGAAATATGTGAACTAATGCTAAAAGAATCAATTAAAAAAACTAAATAGTTTAAAAGATATAAACAAAACAAAATAAGAAAACCTTCTATTAACTAAAACAAAACAGAAAATAGAAAATAAAACTAACGGACGGCTATGGCTACGTGGCGGGTCCTGCTTGGCCGAGAGGGTGTGCGAGCGAGCGTTTGCGGGCGGGCGACCGAAGATTAGCACATACCGGTTTGGGAAATAAAACGATCTAATCTAGCGCGTCCTCTTTAGATCATACGGTCCAGAGGGGTTCCAGTGACTTACAGGAGGGGGAAGGAGGTCTCCGGCGAGGATGGCGGCGACCGGTGGTCGGAGGTGGTCGGGGAAGGCGCTCTGGTGGTCGAGGGAGGCATCCGAGGGCTTCAATCAACAGTGGCAGTGCTCCGGCGTGTACTGGTGGCTTCGGACGGGCGAGGGGACAAGGGAGGAGACGGGCAGGTGCGGTGGAGGGTTTCGGCCGGCAGGACCTCCGGGGAGGATGCGTGGGCGTTCTGACGCAAGGGAGAGAGAGGTTCAGAGGGGGATGGAGCGCGGAGAGGGTCCTCTCTTATATAGGGCCGCAGGTGGTTGTCCGGGAAGGAAGGAGAGCGAGATCCGGCGAGGAGAGAGATCGCCGGCGAGGGTTCGGGCGCGAGGTGAGTGATGACCGCACGGGGTCAGCGGGCGGTCAGGGTGGGGCCTGCAGTCAGTGAGAGGGGAGGGGTTTGCGGGGCGTCGGTCGGCTGGTAATTAGGCAAGTCAGCTCGGGCTTTAATAGCCGACGGGCCGGCCGGGCTTTAATAGCTTTAAAAACTTTCCTATTTTTCAAATATCAGCGCAGTAAAAACCTTCTAATGCATTAAATATTGTTCCAAATATAGGGATATTATATATCAAAATTAACAGAATAATAAATGTCATGTATTGAACATTTTTATTATGTCATTTGAGTAATTTGAAAAAACATATTTTCAGAAATTGCCTATTTGGTTTTAAAACCTTTTGCAAATATTTTTCAAAAGTCCCCTGGTTCTTATTGTTCAAATATATCACCAAGATGACCCTGCTGTGGAGTGTCATGTTATTCCCCTCTTATTTTGAACTTTTTCCAAGGTTTTCAAATAGGTGAAAGCAACATATTGAAAATAGAAGGGACTTTCAGAAAGCCAGAAGAAGCATTTCAACTATTTCATACATTCAAGCAATGATGATCGTGATGCATAGCTATATTCATAACATTCCAAAATGAAATTTTGGGATGTTACAAACCTACCCACCTTAAGATGAATCTCGCCCTCGAGATTCGGGTTGGCTAGAAAATAGGTGCAGGTGGTCTCTACGAAGGTCTTCTTCGCGTTCCCAGGTGGCTTCTTCCTCGGTGTGGTGACTCCACAAAATCTTACAGAACTTGATGATCCTGCTGCGGGTAACTTTGTTGGCAGTCTCGAGGATTCTGATAGGCTTCTTCTCGTAGGTCAGATCACTCTCAAGTTGTATGGCCTCTAGGGGCAGTATGTCTCTGAAGGGAATATCAACCATCTCAGTATGGCATTTCTTCAGCTGGGAAACATGGAAAACATCATGAACTCCGGACAATCCTTCCGGCAATTCCATCTTGTATGCAGCTTCGCCTCTACGTGCAAGAATTTTGTAGGGGCCTATGAATCTGGGTGCTAACTTTCCTTTAACACCAAACCTCTTGATTCCTCGAAGTGGGGACACACGAAGATATGCTCGGTCTCCCACTTCATACGTCGCTTCCTTACGTTTGCTGTCAGCATAACTCTTCTGTCGAGATTGAGCTATCTTGAGTCTGTCACGAATCAGCTTGACTTTCTCCTCAGAATCTCGGATAAGGTCGGGACCAAAAAGTTTTCGGTCTCCAACACCATCCCACGTCAACGGTGTTCTGCACTTCCTTCCGTATAATGCTTCGAAAGGGGCCATCTTCAGACTGGTTTGATAACTGTTGTTGTACGAGAATACTGTGTAGGGTAAATTTTCATCCCAACTAGATCCGTAATCTAGCGCACAAGCTCTCAACATGTCCTCCAAAATCTGGTTGACTCTCTCAGTCTGTGCATCGGTCTGCGGATGAAAAGCTGTACTGAACTCCAGTCTCGTACCCAAAGTTTCATGTAACTGATGCCAAAACTTTGAGGTAAATTGTGTTCCTCTATCTGACACGATACTCCTCGGAACTCCATGCAGACACACGATCCTGGTCATGTATATCTTGGCTACCTTAGCACTGGTATAGGTGGTTTCAATGGAATGAAATGAGCCACCTTGGTCAGACGATCGACCACTACCCAGATGGAATCATAACCTGAATGGGTCCTGGGTAGTCCTGTGATGAAGTCCATACCAAGCTTTTCCCATTTCCACTCGGGTATCGGCAAAGGTTGGAGTAACCCTGCTGGCTTCTGATGTTCCACCTTTACTCGCTGACAAACATCACATATTGCAACATGTTCCGCAATATCCTTCTTCATACCCGTCCACCAGTAACTTTCCTTTAAATCCAGATACATCTTGGTGTTGCCTAGGTGTATTGAGTAAGGGGAATCGTGGGCTTCTTGAAGTATCAACTTCCTGAGCTCTGGGTCATTGGGCACATAGATTCGGTTCTCGAACCACAAAGTTCCGTGTTCATCCTCACGAAAACCTTTAGCCTTGCCTTCCTCCATTCTCTGCTTTATCTCAGCTATCTCCTTGTCAAAATTCTGAGCTTCTCAAATTCTTTCGGTCAAGGTGGACTGGATTTCCAGTGTGGCAACATACCCGCTTGGAACTATCTCTAGCCGGAGCTCTCTAAGATCTTTGGTTAACTCTGGGGATAATCCTCCCGCTATGAGTGTGTTCACATAACTCTTCCGACTCAAAGCATCTGCTACAACATTGGCTTTTCCTAGATGGTAATGTAATCTCATGTCATAGTCCTTGATCAACTCTAACCATCTCCTCTGTCTGAGGTTCAACTCTTTCTGCGTGAAGATATACTTCAGGCTCTTATGATCGGTGTAAACATCACAACTATTTCCGACAAGGAAATGTCTCCAGGTCTTGAGTGTGTGCACTACGGCTGCTAGTTCCAAATCATGGGTGGCATAATTCAACTCATGAGGTCATAGTTGTCTGGATGCATAGGCTACAACCTTTCCATCTTGCATGAGTACTCCTCCAAGTCCTTGACGTGAAGCATCACAATAAACCTAGAAGTCCTTCCAAATATTGGGCAAAATCAACATTGGGGCTGTGACCAAATGTTTCTTCAACTCCTGGAAACTGGCTTCACATTCATCAGTCCAAATATACTTAGACTCTTTCTTCAACAACTCCGTCATGGGCTTGGCAATCTTTGAGAAATTCTCAATGAACCTCCGGTAATATCCAGCAAGTCCGAGAAAACTGCAGATCTCCTTAACTGAGGTGGGTGACTTCCACTTGGTGACTGCTTCAACCTTAGCGGGGTCTACTGCTATTCCTTCTCCGAAAATAATGTGTCCAAGGAATCCGACTTCCGTCAGCCAAAATTCACATTTGCTAAACTTGGCATATAACTGATGTTCTCTAAGCTTCTCCAAAACTAAACGCAAATGTTCCTTGTGCTCTTCCTCGTTCTTGGAGAATATCAATATGTCATCGATGAACACCACGACAAACTTGTCCAGGTATTCCATGAATACTTTGTTCATCAAATTCATGAAGTAGGCAGGAGCATTAGTCAAACCAAAGGACATGACTGTATACTCGTATAAGCCATACCTGGTGGTGAAAGCTGTTTTGGGTATATCCTGTTCACGAATCTTCAGTTGGTGATACCCTGGTCGAAGATCGATCTTGGAGAATACTTTGGCGCCTACTAGCTAATCAAACAAGTCATTAATCATCGGCAGAGGGTACTTGTTCTTGATAGTCACCTCGTTCAAGGCAGGATAATCGACTACCATTCTCAAGGTTTTATCCTTCTTCTCCACCAAAAGAACTGGGGCTCCCCAAGGTGAAGAACTTGGGCGAATATATCCCTTGTCCAATAGCTCCTTAATCTGCTTCTTGATTTCCACTAAATCATTGGCGGGCATCCGATAGGGTCTCTTGGAAATTGGGGCTGTCCCTGGTTGTACCTCTATCAGGAACTCAATCTCCCTATCTGGTGGCATGCCTGGTAATTCTTCTGGGAATACATCCGAAAAGTCTTTTACCACAGGTACTTCCTCCTGAACAACTCGTGTGAGGGAATTTAACCGAGCACTCATACGTGTGCGTTGGGATACATACTTAATCCTCTTGTTCTCCTGAGTGGTGAGCAAGATAGACTTGCTGGGACAGTCAAGGTTTCCTTCATACTTGGTCATCCAATCCATGCCTAAGATTACATCCAATCCCTGGGATTCTAAGACGATGAGGTCGGTGGGAAAAACATGGTTTCCTATATTGAGTTTCAAAGCATGGCATCCTATCCCTGCCATCATCATACCTCCTGGGGAACTGACCTTAATGGGCTGACTAAGGGTTTTGGTGGGCAAACCATACTTTTACACAACTACCCTTGATATGAATGAATGAGTTGCACCGGAATCAAAAAGTACTATAACTGGACGTGAATGCAATAAAAACTTACCAACCACAGTCTCGGGTTGATCATAGACTTCTTCCGTGTCGAGGTAGTTCACCTGGGCACGAGGAAACGGATTTGGCTTCTTGGCTGCGGAGTTGCCGTTGTTGTTGCCGTTTCCATTTCCCTGCTTGCTCTGGGGACACTCAGTAGCATAGTGCCTTGTCTTCTGGCACTTGAAACAGGTGATGCGGCTCAGATCCTTCTGAGTAGGAGCGTGACGGTGCTGGTTGTTGTTCCCATTCCCATTGTCAGTCTTGAAGTTGCCATGGTTGGGACGGGCATTCCTAGTTCCTCCATGGTTGTCGCCTCCATGGTTGTGCATGGCATGAGTGTGCCTTCCAAACTTACCGGTCCCTCATTCGGTATTCCCTGAGTACGGGGAGTAGTGGGGCTTCTGATGAGCTCCAGAGTTGAACTTCCCCTGAGTATACTTCCGCTTGCGGTTCTCAATTTGCTGCTGCTTTCCCTCCAAGATGAGGGCCTTGTCCACCAGCTCTTGGTAGTTGTTGAAGGTAGCCACTACCAGCTGCATTCTCAACTCATCGTTAGTCCTTCCAGAAACTTCTCTTGCTTGGCCGCATCATCGGCCATGTCTCCTGGTGCATAACGTGCCAATGTGCTGAAGTCGTCCACGTATTGGGCCACGGAACGGTTCCCCTGGCGTAAGTTGCGAAACTCATGCTTCTTCAAACTCATAGTTCCAGCTGAGACATGTGCGGTGCAGAAAGCAAGATTGAATTGTTCCCAAGTCACACCAGCAATAGGATATGTGGTGGTGTAGTTCTCCCACCATGAAGCTGCGGGTCCTTCGAGTTGATGTGCGGCAAAGCGCACTTTCTCAGCATCAGTACATCCAGCGGTGACGAGTTCTCTCTCCATCTTACGGAGCCAGTCATCTGCCACAATGGGCTCAGTGCTGCTGGAGAAAGTTGGAGGGTTTAACCTCAGAAAACGGGTGAGGTTGTCAGCCTTAGGTGGATGGTGGTTGTTGTTGTTCTGGTTGTTGGTCTGATTCTGGATCAATAGCTGCATCAGTGCATTCTGCTGCTGAAGGAGTTGCGTGAGTTCCGGCAGGAAGGTGAAGTCGGACTCACGTCGTGGAGGCATCTTGCTGTTTTCAGAGGGGTGAGAATTAGAATAGAACAAGGGCCTAAAAGAGGAAATTCACTACCCATATGCAATGCAACAAACATATCACACCGAACACTCATTCATTTATTCAACTCAAAGATTCAAACATCGGGAATACAAGTCTCAATCAAACTAAACATCGACCTACGCTTTAACAACGAAAATGAAGATACATGGGGGGCATAACTAAAGTTTTCCTCAGAAGTACATGGTGACTGAGCCTCCTCGAGTGGTGCTCTCCTCATAGTCATCATCGTCGCTGATGAAAGGAGCCAAGTCTCCCTCCAGGTGAAGATTTTCCCCCATGTCCATCTGTTCCTCCAAAGTTGCGATGCGAGTGTTTAGCTTGTCGATCCTCTCTAAGAAATCCTTCACCTCATACTCATGCTCGTACTCGGCTTCCCGTAAGTCAGCTTCGAGGTCAATCTCACGGTTCATCAGATTCTTGATTGTCTTCGTGTCTGCACGTACCCGAAGCTCCAAAGTCCTGACGTGCATCTCCAAGGTCTGGATATAAGAGATGGTGGTGTCTTCAGTGGGAGTGGTTATGATGTTTCCATGGGCATCCCTGCGACAAACCACGCTGAGTCCTGGTGAAATGGTTCCACCTCTGTATTCCTCCTAAATACGTCCAAGGGCACGATGAATGGCCATGTCTCTTCCAAGTATCCAGTTGGGTGCCACAAACTTGAAATCAATGGGTTCCTTCCGATTCCCAAAGGTCTTCCGTGGGATGTGCACCTCGATTCTGTAGCGTCCGTCTTGGGGAAAAGACTTGATAGGAGTCCCGATGATGCTCGACAAAGCAATCCTCACGTCCTTGACGATCCTCATCAGCTCCTTACCAAAGGGCATCGTTGCGTCAGGCTGGCAAAACTCCGTGATCAACACTGGGATGAAGGTGGCCATCTATAAATTTTGAAATAACCGGAGAGAAGTCAGAAACGAGTAGATGGGCGTATAAGAATTTTTAAAGACAGAGAGAAACAAATCCTAACGCTTTCCCAATCCTAGAGGTTACATCCTACGGTCAGCGTGTGCTCTGATACCATTTCTATAGCAACCCGACCTGAAAGGTCGAATCTCCGGTGTTTCCGTACCATCCCAAGATCATGCTGGTACACACACGGTACATCAATGTATATATCAAAGGGAAATCACATAGCATTTATTAATCGTAAATCTCATATCGACTCCTTTATTACAATAAAGATTACAATAAAGCGGCTGAAGGCCAACTCATGAGAATATCTAAATCTTGCGGAAGCATCAAAGGTAGATGAGTCCATCTGACTCCAAGGGTATCTCACCGAGCAAAGAGCGTATCCTCACTCCTGGTCGAAAAAGTACTCTGCAACATGATATGTTGCAGCCGTGTAGATCAGCATATGGAATATGCCGGCAAAGTCACAAGAGAGGGGTGAAAAGATAATCATCTAATCTATATGCATATATGGCAGGTGGTGTAGTAATTTTTTGCGTAAAGCCAATTTTTCCTACAACAAGAGAGGGCAGAGGCATAATTACTACAATGTTGGTTGATTAGTGAGATGGTTCCACCAACCAATTCTCATACCCAAGTTATTAATACCCACATCATCATATTAATTGTGTTGAGGGTTCTGGAAGTTTCAGTTCCTTTGGCTCAAACTGTCCATGACCCTGGACACGGCTAATCGGTTAGGTTGAGTACTCCGCAGAATTTTGCACGCATTCTCCACAAGATTTGTTCGCCTCCGTTTGATTTCTCGCACTTCAGGGTGTTTGAGAACGGATGACCAAATCATGGTCTTCCAAAGGGTTTCCCTGCGACTCTGTCGGTGCCCATCCTTTCCTACCGTTCTTCTACATCTCGTAGCACCGCCTGTCCAGGCTCACCACGATATCCAAGCAAGCCAGAGCCCATAATGACTTGTGGCTGTGCAGGTAAGCCTTGGGTCTTGAAGCATCCATCCATCTCTTCGTGCCTGGGTGGACCTTTCCGCATGAATACTGGCACATCTCCAGCATCATCTAGGCTAACCACTGGTTTCTCCAGGGCGCCGTTCAACCATCATCCACCGAGAGGTATATTGAAAACTCGGAGTCTTGAAGTCTTGATCATTATGTAAGTCTTGTAATTAATCTCACAACTCTCATGAATCACACAACCAACCCCGTCTACTAATATCATAGCAAAATTGAATCAACGTTTCCCGGGGCCAAAGTGACAAGGAATTGAGGGGATCCTACCACATGATACTACCACAAGTAACCAAGTTTCCAATTACCTACTTTGCATGCAATTGGGGGGATGGTAGAACTAATGCAATAAAAACATGGGTAAAGATGATCAAAGTGACTTGCCTGATTGACGATCTTCATACTCGAGGGACTCTAGGTAACAAGCCTCGCACTCCGGATGATCTAACGAATCAATCAAGAGCACTCAATAAGCATACAACAAAATGTTGCAACTCACAAAATCAGAAATGAACTAGAATCACTCAAGACAAAACAAGGCACAAACACAAGAAAAGAAAAACATCACATGGTTTGGTTTTCTAAAAGTTGGTGGTAAACTACTAATAACAATATAGAATGTAATTGTATTATAATTAACTAAAACAATAGTTGACAGAAAAGAAAAATAAATTATTTTATTAATAAACAGAATTAAATTCATAAAAACTCTTGTGAAAGAAAAACTACTAAAGTTAATTTGTTTTTTTTCTAAACTCTACTACATGAAAAGGGCTAGAGTTTCCTAACAAAAGAGTGAACTAAACTATATTTTTATTAACAAAACATTTATCTTGCAGAAAAGAATTTACTAAAACTTTTCTTAGAAAACAGAATTTAAAACTTTGTTAAAAGAAACTATTACTAACTAGTTTGTTTTAATCAAATTATACTTAGTTGAAAAGGAGTTGAGATTCCTACAACAATAAAGAAATAAACTAATCAATTATATATTTATTAACAGCAAGTAAAACACCTAATGCTTAAGCAACATAACCTACTAAAACAAGTTATAACTAATTTCGATTTAAGCTAACTAAAAACTAAATTATTAAACTATACTAACCACTAGGCAAATTCTGTTTATAGTTAAAACACTAAACAAATACATGCTAAAAATCCACAAACTAAGCATGATGATAGTCCTAACTAATACCAAGCAGTAGCAAAAAGATTAATATAAAAATCTATTTTTAAACTCTAGTTATTCAGATTTGAGTATTTGGAGCAAATTTGAATAAGATCAAATTTTAGAGTTCAAATTTAAAATCTAAGACTACAGGGTGAAACTAAATGAAATATGTGAACTAATGCAAAAATAATCAATTGAAAACACTAAATAGTTTAAAAGATATAAAAAAACAAAATCAGAAAACCTTCTGTTAATTAAAACAAAACAGAAAATAGAAAATAAAACTAAGGGACGGCTATGGCTACGTGGCGGGTCGTGGTTGGCCGAGAGGGTGTGCGAGCGAGCGTTTGCGGGCGAGCGACCGAAGATTAGCACATACCGGTTCGGGAAATAAAATGATCTAATCTGGCACGTCCTCTTTAGATCCTACGGTCCAGAGGGGTTCCGGCGACTTACAGGAGGGGGAAGGAGGTCTCCGGCGAGGATGGCAGCGGCCGGTGGTCGGAGGTGGTCGGGGAAGGCGCTCCGGTGGTCGAGGGAGGCGTCTGAGGGCTTCAATCGACAGTGGCGGTGCTCCGGCGTGTACTGGTGGCTTCGGACGGGTGAGGGGACAAGGGAGGCGACAGGCAGGTGCGGTGGAGGGTTTCGGCCGGCAGGAACTCTGACGAGGATGCGTGGGCGTTCTGGCGCAGGGGAGAGAGAGGTTCGGAGGGGGATGGAGCACGGAGAGGGGCGTCTCTTATATAGGGCCGCGGGTGGGGGTCCGGGAAGGAAGGAGAGGGAGATCCGGCGAGGAGAGAGATCGCCGACGAGGGTTCGGGCGCGAGGTGAGTGATGACCGCGCGGGGTCAGCGGGCGGTCAGGGTAGGGCCTGTAGTCAGTGAGAGGGGAGTGATCACCAAGATGACCCTGCTGTGGAGTGTCATGTTACTCCCCTCTTATTTTGAACTTTTTCCAAGGTTTTCAAATAGGTGAAAGCAACATATTGAAAATAGAAGGGACTTTGAGAAAGTTAGAAGAAGCATTTCAAATATTTCATACATTCGAGCAATGATGATGGTGATGCATAGCTATATTTCATAACATTCCAAAATGAAATTTTGGGATGTTACATCTTTTCAGTTCCTGAAAACTGCGCTCGCAGTGTGGGGTCCACTCGAACTTTTTATCTTTCTTGAGGACTTCAGTCAGAGGCTTCGCAACCTTGGAGAAGTTCTCGACAAAGCGGCGACAATAGCTCGCTAAGCCAAGGAAACTCCGAACTTGCTTAACTGATTCAGGTTGAGTACAATCAAGGACGGCCTAAACTCTCTCGGGATTGACAACAACACCTTTACTAGAAATCACGTGGCCTAGATAGGTCACTTCTGGTAACCAAAACTCACACTTGGAGAATTTGGCATACAGACGATGCTCTCGAAGTGTCATCAATACCAGCCTTAAATGCTCGGCATATTCCTGTTCGTTCTTTGAGTAGATGAGTATATCGTGAGGTAAACCATGATGAATTTATCCAGGTACTCCATGAAGATCGAATTCATCAAGTGAGAGAAAGTGTCTAGGGCATTGGTTAATCCGAAGGACATGACGGTGTACTCGTATTGGCCATAACAAGTAACAAAAGCCGTTTTTGGAATGTCCCCATTTCTAATTCTAATTTGATGGTATCCCAACCTCAAATCCATCTTGGAAAATACAGAGGATCCAGTGAGTTGATCATACAACTCGTTGATACTCGGGAGAGGATACTTGTTCTTTATGGTGACCAGATTCACTGGCCGATAATCAACAACCATCCGGTCCGATCCATCCTTCTTCTTGATGAAGAGGATGAGGCAAGCCCAAGGAGAAGAACTAGGATGGATGAAACCTTTCTTCAAAGCTTCATCGAGTTGTTTCTTAAGTTCGGCTAGTTCTAAGGGTGCCATCTTATAGGGTCTTCTGGCTATTGGGACAGTCCCTGGAATGAGCTCTATCACAAACTCTACATCTCTGATAGGTGGAATTCCTGGCAGTTCTTCTGGAAAGACATCCGGAAAGTCACGTACTATCGAAATATCTTCTAATTAAGGAAGAGGGCTAGCATTGAGGGAATAGAGTTGGCACTTGACAACTCGAGTGGACACATTAACTATCTGACCCGATGGATGTGTAAGATGAACATTCCTAGTATAAGTATTAATCTTAGCATAATGGGCTTTCATCCAATCCATGCCTAAGATGATATTGATGTCCGAAGAGTTGAGGGCTATCAAAGATGCTAGGAAGACTAGCCTATCCACAAGAATCTCATTGTCACGGCTCACTCTAGAAGTTTGCCATTTTGAACCAGGAGTCTGAACTACTAAAGGAGTATGCATATCACAAAAAGATATGTTATGCAACTGTGCATAACTTTCTGAGATGAATGAATGAGATGCTCCAGTATCAAACAGAATAGATCTTGGATGAATATTGACAAGAAGCGTACCTAGGATAACATCAGGATCCTCAAGGGCTTCTTCATGAGAAACATAATTCACTCGTCCACGAGCAGGAGCTGGCTTCACATGGAAGGCTTTTCCTGGCTTCCCACATCTAGCCGGCATGGCATTGTTCAGGGACACTCATGGGAATAGTGTCCTGGTTCTCCATATTTGTAGCAGACAATGGTAGCATGGGGAGCAACATTGACAGGGGGACCTCCAAATGTCCTGGCTGGAGGGCTCGGCTGAGCTGGGCAAGACGCCTGGAAGGATGGCCTCGCGGTGTATCTTGGTGGCAGAGTGGTGTTGGGCACCCACACCCGTCGTTTGTTGGAGCCTGAGCCAGATGCAGGGCTGAAGTCATGGGTGTGCTTCTTAGTTGCCTCGTAATTGGTCAGTCCAGTTTTAGCGTTGATAGCCTTCTTGACGAGGGCCTGGAAGTTAGTGCACTCATGTAGACGCAAGTCTCAATGGAGCTCAGGATTGAGTCCCTTACGGAACCAAGCCTATTTCTTGGCATCGATCGACATTCCTCCGGTGCATAACGAGCAAGGTTGCCGAATTCACGGCTATAGGCATCCACTGTCAGTCTGCCCTGGGTAAAAGCACAGAATTCCTCTCTCTTGCGATCCGTCAGCCCTTTCAGGATGTGATGGGTACGGAATGCCTCACTGAAATCTGCCCAAGTTGCTGCGGGGCCTGCAGGACGCATGGCTTAAGAAATTTCCCACCATAAATTAGCGGGTCCTTCCAGGAAGTATGCAGCAAAAGTCACCTTGTTGGCCTCAGATAAATTGGCAGCTCGGATTTTGCGGGACATGCTGGTCAGTTAGTCATCAGCGTCGAGCGGGTCGACCCAGTGATGAAACTTAGGTGGGCACAATTTGACGAAGTCATTGAGGGATACACCATCATTACACTCATTGTGGGGAGGACGCGCTGTATTCTGCTCAATATGTTCCAACAACCTGTTGGTCTCCCTCTTATTCCGCTCAGCTTCGAGCATCACCTCCACCAACGAGGGCGCCTACGGTAGGTTCTCTTGGCTTGGCTGTCTTCCCTCGCCCTGCTCGAAGGCAGGCACAGGGTTATTCCTAGTTTACAACATCCTGGGAAAACAAACCCATAGCTTAGACAAGGAAGACATTAACTCTAAAACATGAGATGAGGAATGTACTGGACAACATGGCATGCATGGGTAAACACCCGATCAACATGGTAATAAACAAACTGCCATATGAACACCATGATTCATACACACCATGACCTAGTTCAGTACACGCCCAAGCTAAAGTACAAACTACTGAAAGATGATACAACTCATTGGAGGCACTACAAGCATCCTATACATTATCTATCTACACCTCCGAAACTTAACTCACACCTCAGTCATATCCCACAAGACACGGAGGACTATGGCAATACGACTACTACAATACTAGTACTAACATACACGTACTCAAGCATCGCCGTAGAACACCTCATATAGGTTACCCCCATGACCCAGTAGCTGAACCTGAGGATCGGGAACACCCTGGCCTGCGATCCCTGGAAACCGTAAGGACACAGATGTGGCCTCGGTCCCCTGGTTGGTCGCAACAACGGTCCTCGAAGAGGATTGATGCCTCCAACCTCGGGCCACTCTACGCAAGCTGGTAGATGAGTCCGCGATGGGCTCAGCATCTCCAAATCTCCATAGCCTGTCTACACGACAGGTGCTAGTTGCGTCAAGGCTGTCCAAAGACGTGCACGGGTAGCATATAGCTCCATGCGAAGGGCACGTGCAGACGACCCCTGTTCTCCAACATCTGAGCGGTCACCTAAAGCCTAGGGTCCTCAAGAGAATGATCATATTAGGCTACACTAAGATAACCATCCTCTCCTCCTAGAGTAGCAGGAACAAAGCAGAACTCAGTGTTCTGAAGCAGTCCATGGTGAGATCTCATAATAGTCAACATGGTATAGGCGGCCTCTTGAACTGTCATATCTATGGTGACACCTAGCCCATATGTCCAATGGAGCGGCTTCGCAGCTCCCAGATATGATGGATATATCCTAACAGTACATAGGTACTAGCCCTGGTTGAAGTCTCGATATTGCTCCTCCACTGTATACTCTGGGTACCAACGGTAACTAGTCTCCATCATAACACTAACCAAAATGGCCGTGTGACCCGGTACATCGATCCACCTAGTTAGACGGACCACCTAACAAGAAGGACGAGGGGCATCTGAACAGAGAATGATGCAGAAGCATTAGAGATCCTAGTAGAAATTGGACAGCATAATGGCTATAATTGCTCAAAAAGATTTTGAGACAACTGCAAAAGATTGGATAGCATAACCACTCAGCTTTCTAAACTCAAGTTTCTAATCCAACTGATTGTCACGACAAACAATAATTGAATACCGGAGTCCACTTGCGAAGAAGCTAGCTACTAGTCCATGGTTAGTAACTCGGCATCCTAACAAATAGATAAGAAGCCTAGCTCTCAACCCCGTAGAAAAGATGAGGGTGACTTAGAATAGAATGACTCGGGATGAGGAGTAAAAAGAGCCTTACGTTCCCTTCCATAATCAATTCCGTTACATTTCTATAGTGTTTATAGACTCAACTTCAACTGGTTTAGCTTGGTAGTCCTACAGTCAGTCAGGCTCTGATACCAACGCTGTCGGGACCCTGTCCTAAGTCATAGGAATCCATCCTATAACACATCACATCACTTTGCGTCTTCACGCACGGTAACTCCACGGCTACAGCCTTACCTTAGCCGGAACCATTTGCGTCTTTAGGCTCACGTACGTGAATATGTCGCTAGCATTCAAACGATACAGAACCCGGGCCGACATGACTAGTCATAGAACCCAAGTGGCGCATCCATACAGGAACATGCATACATAACCCTGCAATGCAGGTGTCAGTCTCAAGCGTGTGTAGACGAGTCATAGCAAGCTACAAGGACTCCATTACGTCGTGGGACATAAATGTCATCACCGCACGTAGACGAGTCATAGCAGGCTACACGGACTCCATTACATTGCGAGACATTTCCCTGAAGGGACAGACACAACAGCAAAGAAGGATACATGCCGGTCAATCAATGTGTCCGGAGCAGTAGCAAGATACCAAGGCTCGGTGGAAGCACAAAGAGGTAGTTCCCCGTAAAGAGTACTACTAAAGGCACATGGCTAGGTGTCGGATCCCATACATACCATTGCATGTCACACGTATGCATGACATGCCCGATATGCATAGATACAGCTATGGCATCACAACATAACCATACAACAACACATCTTTCATTTAAGAGGCTCAGTGGATCCTTGCATAATATGTTCTTACAGGTAGGGGTCACATGACCCGACACTCAAGTCATACAAGCAAGTTCACACAAACCAAGCGGAAGCATAAAGCAGTCTAGGTACAGATAGATGAAAGGGTAAAAGGGCACATGGCCTGACTATCTATAGGCCGCCACAGGGCATAAGGTCGTAGCTGGGACACTAGCTATTCGGCATCGTCGACATCTCGGTAGAACCCACCTGATGGGTCCTGAGTCTCATCTACAACATTTAATAAGCAACCGTGAGTACAAACGTACTCAGCAAGTCTTTAAAGCGGACCTAGTATATTCATGCTCATGTATCAACAAGGGGAGTGGTGGAGTTTATGCAGCAATGCCATATTTGACTCTTGGATAACCTATACTACACATATTAATTCTTTGTTCAAATTTTAGATATCGCACACGAGTCCACTAACTCCACATCAATACACCACCATGGATTCACTTCCATCATCTATGAGAGTGCCATCCACGATACTCACACTTGTCTTGAGATTTTTATGAGTATCCATCAAGTTATCTATGAACAGCATAAGTTCTCCAAGTAGTCCATATACGAGGATGCGGCTATTCGAACAGATTCATACCCTGTAGGGGTGCACTCCTTCACAAACACTCTCACCACTTATCACTGAGTGCTCATAAAACCATGCACCTCGGCAACCTTCAAGTGGAAGCCCAGCAAAGGAGTCGGCCATGACTGTTAATAACACAAGACTTCTAGTCTAGGCTATCGCCTATTTGAGACTGAACCAGCATGGAAGTTCGGTCAAAGTTTCCGCTACGGCCCCAAACGATGTGCATGGGTTCCCAAGCCCACCATTTGGGTGACCCTTGGTACACGGCGCCACTGCCTACTGCGTCGTAACCCACCCCTAGGGTTAGTGCTACGCACGGCCTCCAGCATACTATAAATACCAGAAACTACTTGAAACTCCTACACCAAGGACTAAGAAATTAATAAGTCAAGAGGGGTTGAGTTACCGGAACCCAATGTGTAGTAGTAACTAGCCTTGGATCACAAACACAGAACTCAGTTCGTAAGAACGTTCCCAATGAGGAAACCCTCGTTGTACTCCTACATAGCCTCTCATCGCTACCCTTACCAAATCGGGTTCATCATTTAGCTCATCACATAGAACAATAATGTTTCACTCTAGTTCGTCACTGAGATGAATCAGACCTGACACAACTCTAAGCATAGAAGGCATAGCAAGCAAGTAGGTATAGCACATCATGGCTCAAGCATCTACCACGTATGCTAGGTTGCAAGGTTTAGATATTTACTGTGACAATGACAGGTCATGTAGAGGAATGGGTTCATCTACCGCATATGACATGCAATTGAACGTTTGTCCTAATACAATAAACAAGAGCAGGAGGGAGAGAATGGGATGTTATCATAACGATCAATGGGGTTGTTGCCTTGCTGGGAAGCGGGAAGGTATTCTCCTTTGTTGGAATACTGGAGGGTATCCTCGGAAGTAGGGCCTACCGCAATGTAGATAAGTAACAATCAATACACGGCAAGTGCAGCAATATGATGCATGATCATGAAATGGCAACATGAATGGATGAGCGAGTGCAACTATTATTCAAGTTGGATGGAGTGGATTTGAATATAGGTTCAAAGTCGTTCTCCATTTCATATTCCATATATTGTCCTATATCTAAATGTCAATGTTCATCTACATTGGTTTCTCTAACATGCATGATAACATCACCATTGGATTCATTGGATTTTTCTAATAAATTTTCATATCTAAATTATTTCAATCTGAGTTATAGATTAATTTCTATGATTTTTCTAAGTTTTAACTATTTTTTGGAATTAATTTAAATCAGAAATTCCTTTTAATGCATCAGCATGACATCAGCGTGATGTCAGCTGGTCAACAGCCCGTTGATAGGTAAAACCTGACCAGTGGGGTCCACTGGTGAGTGACTCAGTCACTAACAGGGGCTAATTAAATCACTAACCACTAATTAATTAGCAGGGGGCCCACTGCTAGTGGGTGATTAGGTTAATTAATTAAATTAATTAATATTTTTAAACTAAACCTAATTAACAGGGACGGGCCCACTTGCCAGTTGACCCCGGGCTCCTCCGGTGACCAAATGGATGGCGGAGGGCACCGATCGTCCCTACGTGCTCGCGCGCGTCGATCCCGACACCTCCCAGGGGCTGGGATGGCCGGAGTCGACACCGGCGTTGAGCGCGGCGGCTGTCGGAGCTCGAGCAAGCATGGGCTCGTCGAGCCGGAGGTCAAACGGGCCAGCTGATGGCTCCTAGGGCTACCTGGGACCCTCCTAAGCATGCCTACGTGCTCAGGTGCGAGCTTGGGCCACCGCAGCAACGACCATGTCCTCGCTGGCGGCGAGAAGCTCTTGGGCCCGAGGTGAATGGACGCTAGAGTGCGCTAGCGATGGGGGAAAGAGGGGGAAAAGAATCAGGGGCTCACGGCGGTTGCGACCGTGTAGGAGGCGGGCTCGGGGAAGCTCTGCTTGCGGCGGACGGACGACGGAGGTCTCCGGTGACCGAGGAGGAGAAGACGACGGGTTCTTGCTGGGGGGGCCTCCGGGCTTGATTCCTTTGGCGGAGAGGACCAGCGCGTCGAGCCGGAGCAAATGGGGTGCTCAGGAGCGAGGGGAGCGGCTGGAACGGCGGCTACGACGGCGAGAGGGCGGCGGCCATGGCGAAGTAGAGGGGGAGAGAGAGATGCAGGCGAGAGTGAGAGGGAGAGGGCGATGGTGATGACTCTCTAAGCTTATCCCCGTCACACTGCTGAGCGGAGGCACACAGGCAGGGAACTCCGTGGCAGCTCCGAAGCGGGCGCACGGCGACCACGCGCTCGTCCTCCTGGCCGCCAGGAGGACAACGACCGGCCTAGCCTAGGCCTAAGGTAAAATTCCTTTTCCTTTTTCTTATTTCTTTCTGTTTTGCCTTTTCTGACATTTTTTTTATTTTGTTTTAGGCACAAATGCTAGGCACAAAATACTTAGATATTTTATAGAGCTTAGTTTGAATATTTCAAACCTCTACAAAAAGTTTCAGAATATTTTGAATGGCTAAAATAGTTATAATGCTTTATTTGACATTTTCAGCAGCTTTAATATTTATTCTTGAAATGCTATATATATTCAAATAATTAAAATGTCCCCTGATATATTGATGTAACCATTTATCAGACTTAGGGAGCATTTTTGATGGGCATTTTGGATTTGTTGATTTTTTACATCTTTTGAATTGGTTTGATTCAAGTGAGGTGATAGGATTTCTGTTAATCCCCATTTCAGATTGATGCAAAATGAAAACATGATGCACACACATGCTGACCTAAGCAAAGCTAACTAGAGATGTGCCATTTTGTGTGTACCGGTTGGATTTTTGGGTATGCCTATATATACCCCTTCACCACCACCCACTCGAAAGAGAAGCACCTAGAACTATTCCATACCTATCCTACTCAGTTTTTTGAGAGAGAACCATATGGATCTTGATTTCTATCCTCCTCAAGTTGCTTTCCACCAATCCCATCTATTCTACCAAGACAAATCTATGTTGAGGAGTCTATCATCTTGAAGCACAAGAGCAAGGAGTTCATCGTCATTACCGAGCCTAGTACCTTTTGGAGGGTGGTGCCTCCAGATTGGTTAGGTGTCTCTTGGGAGCCTCCTACTTCGTGTTATGGAGTGAACCACGAAGTTTGTAAGGGCAAGGAGATTGCCTACTTCATGAAGATCTACCCATAGTGAGGCTAGTCCTTCGTGGACGGAAGCCGCATGGAATAATCAAGGTTGCTTCTTCGTGGAACCCTCCGTCGTAGAGCTCTCCATGGACTCTCGAGACCGTTACCCTCCATGGGTTGAAGACTCCATGAACATGGATGTACGATAGCACCACCTATCGGAACTACGGGAAAAATCATCGTGTCGTCACTTGTGTTTGCTTTCATAACCCTCTCTTTACTTACATGTGCAATGTCTTTAGTTTCCACTGCTACACTCTTAGACATGCATGTGTAGGGTGTTACTTGATATGCTATGAATGCTAAAACTTGCCAAGAATTAAAATTTGGAAAAAGGCAAAACTTTTATCTGGTCAAGTAGTCTAATCACCCCCTCTAGAGCTACTTTCGATCCTACAAGTGGTATCAGAGCTTTGGTCTCCATTGCATTGGTTTCACAACCTAGGAGAAGTATGGCATCTAGTGAGGGAAATTATCACCGTAGAGGTCCGTACTGTGATGGCACTAATTTTTCTAGTTGGAAGCATAAAATGAAAATGCATTTGCTTGGTCATAATCCTACTGTCTGGGCTATTGTTCATCTTGGCTTGCAAGGTGAATTCTTTGCAGATGGAAAGGAACCGGATCGTGAAGCGTCTGCAGATGAATTGAAGATGTCGCAACTCAATGCTCAAGCATGTGACATTCTCTTCAACTGCCTATGTCTTGAAGAATTCAACAAAATGAGCCGTCTTGAACAAGCAAAAGAGATTTGGGATACTTTGGTTGATATGCACAAAAGAACCGAGTCTGTGAGAGAATCCAAGTTAGATGTTCTTCAAGGTCAACTTCACAAGTTCAAGATGAAGGATGTTGAAGGAGTCGCTGAAATATACACTAGGCTAGCTCTCATCACCAATGAGATTGCCGGCTTAGTAAGCGAAGAAATGACTGACACGTTCATCATCAAGAAGGTACTTCGAGCTTTGGATGAGAGATATGACACCATGTGCACATTGATCCAAATGATGCCCAACTACAAAGATCTCAAACCAACGGAAGTGAATGGTAGAATTGTTGCTCATGAGATGACACTCAAAGACAAGGAAGAGCTTCATCACAAGTCTAGCAGTGCTTACAAAGTCACAAGTGATGCTCCCGCTACCTCAAGCGACAACCTTGTCACGAATGAAGAGATAAGCCTCATGGTCAAGAAATTCAACAAGTTCTACAAGAATAGAAGCAAAGATCGCAGATCCAACGCAAGATATGAACATAAGCGTTCGTCAAGTCATGACCGAACCTGCTACAACCGTGGGAAGCCGGGACACTACTCCAATGAGTGTTTGACTCACTACAAACGAAAAGAAGAGTCACCAAGAAGACGAAGCTCAAGAGATGAATCACCTCGAAGAGAGAGAAGGACTAGAGATGATAGTTATGAACGAAGACCCTCAAGGAGAAGTAGGTACTTAGAGAAGAAGGACAATCACACCAAGAGCTACTCAAGAAGAAAGCATCAAGCTCATGTTGGTGAATGGGTTTCCGGCTCCGACTCCAACAACCACTCCGAGAGAAGCTATCACTCCTACTCCGACTATAATCAAGATGATGGTGTTGCCGGAATTGCATTAGTGACAACCAACTCCTATGATCTATTTGATTCACCAAATGAATGAGGTGGAAGTTGCTTCATGGATAAAGGCCCCAAGGTATCACACCCCGAATATCTTGATTTCGATAGTGATCAAGATGATTTGCTTTAGGATGATGACTTGCTATGTGATAAAACTAGTGATGATAATCATAATGAACTTGATATTTCTCATGCTAGTCTAGATAAGTCAATTTACGATGATGAGATGAAAATAGAAGAACTAACTAAAGAACTCAACACTCTTAAGTTACCTCATGAATCTACTCTTGAAGATCATAGAGAGCTTGTAAGAACTCATGAGAAGCTACACTTCAAGAAGCTCAATTTGGAGCAAGAACATGAATTTCTTAAGGCTATCGATGATGATCTCGGAAAGAAGACTTCATTTTATATTTCCAAATGACTACTCTTGTCTACATTCATTCCACAAGTCAAATCTAAGCAAACTAGTAACAAAGGAAAGAAAGGTTGTTAATCTAGTAGCAACAACAAAAATGCTAAACCCAATGATGTTGCTCCTAGTAGCTCTATTGATTCCACTAATGATGATTCTCTTAGCCAAATTACACTTGAGCAAGAAAATGCTTTATTGAAAGAGATTATAGAGAAAGCTATCTACAAGAGTCTTTAAGGGTACAAACAATTTGATGAGATTGTACGCAAGCATGGAGGATACCGGAAGAATCACGGTGTTGGCTACTTCAATGCTAATGGAGTTGAATGGGAAGAAGGTCAATATTTCGAGCCCAAGTTTGTTCCTCAAAAGGAGAAGTATGAAAATACTCTTCCCAAGGGGAGAAACACTCAAGGTGACCTTCCACCACAAGACACCAAGCTCAAGGGCAAGAGCAAGCTCCAAGAGGACTTTGATTCTTATGAAGATGAAACCCAAGCTTTAGTGAAGTGGGTTCCCAAGGCTACTACAAGCTCAACTTCTACAAATGCTACTTCAACACCAAGGATCCCCATCCACTTGATGTGGGTTCCCCAGAAGAAGAACTAGAGAGTTCTTGAGGGGTGACTCCGCCAATGAAATTCACTCATATTCATTATTGGCAAGATCTATTTGCAATCAACGTCAACCCTATGCAATAGATCAAGGAGTCACACATTCCCTCAAAGCTTAGCAAGAGACAAGGTAATAAACAAATCAATGCAAATCATTACACATGCCTTGCACTCCATGTCCATAGATATCCTTGTATTTGTCTCTTGTGTGTGGGGCCTAACCCATGTAGGTGAGAAGAGTAAGGAGACAACAAGGATACTCCCAACTTTGGTGATCTTCATCAACCTTGAGCATCCACCACTACCTCACCAACATGAAGTCTTCATCGACAAAACCCAAGGTTAGTTTACCCCTCTTATGGGGGGATTTCACATCAAGGGGGAGCTTTAATCTAAGACTTGAGTCAAAGCATCTCTTAGTATCTAACACCATTGAATGCTTTATGTCAAAGTGGTAACCCCACTTGTGCTTAAACGATGAGTATGACCTATGATCAAGTACTCTTACTTGGCTCCTAAGTCAAATACTCATATATAGATGACTTCGTCATCGCCCAAGTGCTTATTAGATGCTAGAGTGCTTGTGCATGTTTGCCATGATTTCATTTGACATCTTATTGTGTGAGCATGTTGGTCTGCATTTATTTTCTCATTCGAGGATATCCAATTGTTGCTATTTGGCTTTTTATTTATCTTTTGCCAATTGGATATACAAGAATGCCTAGGACCACTCCTTTAGCTATATATGTTGTCTCACCTCATAATCTATTCATGCTGCATCACAAAATCTGAAAAAGTGCTTTTCGATCCCTCTATGTGTGGAGCACTCGAAGTGGCGTATCGACAAGGACTGACCATTAAAACCTGCCAAGTGCATCTCGGTGGAACCAACCACAAAATCCTGGTCTCACCGAATGCCTAAGGTTGATCTAGTTTTCAATCTCGGTACCACCGATTCCATCTTCTCGGTTACATCGAGTTTCCCTGTCAACTGACAGTTGAGGAACTCAGTGACACCGAAAAGTTAGAATCGGTGTCACCGATAGTGGTGGGTATATAAGTTGTGGACCCCGATGCTTTGAAATTCAATATCATTCGTCATGCCTCAGAACCCTAAGCTGCCGCCTATGATACCCTTGGTCGTCGCCCTTGTCTCCCTACGCTCCTCCACCACTGGAAATCTCCGTTGTCGACAAAATCCTCTCCCTCGCCCCCGCGTTTGAGGATCCGCACAAAGCTAGGGTACGGATTTGGTCTCTTTTGCGCTCCTCATCTGATTGTTGCGCATTAGATTCATGTTTATCATTGATACACCCTTTGCACGTATTCCTGTCCACTCGAAACCTTCATAGTCTCGCGAATGATGAATTTTCTAGGGTTTTGCCATCCGCTCGATAAATCTCGGTGGAACCGAAACAAACATATCCATCTCACCGATGTGATCTTCTGTGTTGCTGAGAACTGACTCGGTGGAACCAAGTTCCTCTTTTTGGTCCGATCGAAAAGGGTGCCAAGGTTCGGTTAATTTAGTCAGTCTGTCTCGGCCCCACCAAAAAAATCGGCTGTATCGATATTTATTTGACAGAATGCAAAAATCTTGAAAATTTATTGTTCAAATTTCAAAACCCAACCTCATTTTGTGATGACTCATCTACATCTGCTCTCCTATACTCTATTCATAGGGTCAGTATGTCAGACACAAAGGATAGTCAAAATTGGGCAGAGCAGGGAGTTGATATGAGTTCACGCACAAGCCGAGAGCCCAGTTCTTTTTCAGATCTAGGCACCCCCATATCACATGGGTTGCCCAAGGCTTCCCCAAGGACAATGAATAAGCTAAACTCTAATGAAGAAGATTCAGACTTTATTCCTGAGGAGATTGTTGCCAAGAAGCAAGAAAAGGCTGCTAAGAAGTCAGCAACTGAAGCTACTTCTTCCGGAAGAGTTGTCAGCAAGATCTATGCCAGCTCAGAGGCTATCAAAGCACATGAGAGTGATAGAGCCACAATATATGTTGATACCCCAAGGAAGGCAATGCCTAAGAAGGCGGGGGAGAAGAATTCTAGAAAGAGGATTATCCATGTGAATGGTAGGCCTACCTCTATGTATGAAGATCCAGAGGAGGCTGTTGATGCTGCTGCTGCTGAGGAAAAGGAGGAAGAACATGTTGAGAAGGCCCCTCCCAAGATGAAGGCCAAGAATATGATGGCTAATGTTATGCCAAAGACTGGCACTTGCAAGAGCACCAAGCCTACATCCAAGAAAGGTGTTGCACATAAGTCCAAGAGGACTACCAGAGGCATTCCAGCTTCTAAGAAGACCAAGGGGATTGCCTCCAGACTTGTTGATGATGATGACTTGACTACTTTGATGAAACTCAAACCACATCTTCCAGTACATGATGCCAGCCACTTAGTTGCTGAAGACATGAAGAAGAGGAAAGACTCAGGATTGAGAGCCTGGAAAGCCATAGATCCTTATGATGAGAGGAAGAAAACAACTGTTGACTACATGTTCTACACTAGAGAGCAACAAGACTTTTATGAGACAGTGTTGCTTGACAAGAGCCCAGCTGTGAGCGATATGAGATATGTCGATTGGCAATTCATTAAGGAGAATGTGGACTACTTTCCAAGTGTCCAGGATAATTTCCATTGCATTGGTCTGGATGAGTTCATTGGCAGAGAGCTTACTTCATGGAACGACGAGATGATCATGAGATTATACTCCACTGCACATTTCTACAGAGATGATAGAATTGTATGGATGACTGAAGTAGCAAGGTATGAATCTACTGTTAAGGAGTGGGCTGCACTTCTAGGAGTTCCAAATGTTCAGGAAGGTGATCTGGATGTATAGTCAGAATCCAAGGCAAGTCACAATGCCGTGAAGGATATGTATACTCCTATCCCTACAGACAAGGTGTAATCTCACAAGCTAGGATCCATCTACTATCCGCAAGCAGGCCTCCGTACCATGAACACTATTCTGAGGCACACCTTGATGCCCAAGTTAGGAGATGACAAGATAATACGAGGCTACTCCATCAACATGTTGATCCACCTTGATAGGAACACCAGGATTAGAGTCATGGATTTGATTGTTGAGACAATCAAGAGGGTTGCTACTGATCAAAAGCGCTCTAGCTACTATGCACCCTGACGAGAATATGTATCTAGGGTAGTTTCCTAGGCTTGACCTACATACCCTACCTAAATACATTGCACCGGAGGACTTGAAGATCACAAGAAAGATTCCAACTGGATTCCCCATGATGCTCAAGTCACTATACAAGCAATCCACTCGGAGGCGTCTTCCTCCAATCGACAGTCACCTATCCCACGGAAGACATCGTTTCCAGTCGATGCCAGAAGACCAAAAGCCACCCCTTAGAGGCCAAAAGGCAGACGTTAGACTAGTCATCATTAGTAGCAATTATGATGTACGTTACCAGTAACGCTAGTCTTTATACCCACGATCGGACCCTTGGACGCTTGGTAATTATGAGGGGCAGCAAACTCTATATAAGCCGCCCCTCCCCTCTGGCACGAGGGTTCACAACCATTGTAATCACTATTCTCCACATGACAAAGCTCCAGAGCAGTGAGACGTAGGGCTGTTACCTCCATGAGAGGGGCCTGAACTCATACATCCATGTGTACATCCTCGCCGTAGCTAGGACTCTGCCCTCTCCCTTCGTACCCCTACCTTCTACTATCAGTATGTTCCCATGATAGTTGGCGCCTACCGTGGGGCAGGCGTCTAAGCGACTTTCGGCAAGGTTGCGTTTTTCACCCTTCGTTATGCGTTCCGGTGGTGTTTTCACTCTGGGCCACGAGATCCGTTTCGGGGCGCTCATCTTCATCGCCGACGATTCGGCATGGCTTCAGGAAGCGCCTCTCGACATCAAGGCGCTACCAGTCTGCGGGGCTGCGCATTTTCGTGTGAGCTCTTGTGGCATGTTGTTGCATTAGCCGTCGACTCCGTATTCATTGGCTTTGCCCACTGTTCATCGTTGCAAGCGATCTGGTCGCTCATAACCCCAGCGCATGCGGCGGCTAGCCAGATTTCTTCTCTGCAGATTGTGGCGATCGAGCCTGCCGAATCCCTCGATGGCGTGTTCGAGTCGGACTCCGGTCAGTTTGATGTTCCTTCCGAGTGCGAGAGTTGCGATCCCACATCAGAGGTATTAATTGCTGGCTCTCATCAAAGCTCGCCGCCGGGGTTCGGCCACGACAGGCAGGAAGTTGGCAGATCGTCGAGTGAGCAGCTGCATCGTGATGGTGAAGTCCTCCATACTCCCATCGTCGACATGACCACCGAGGCCCAAGCCTTGGAGGCCACACGCATACGGCTTGAAGAGCTTCAGAGAGAACTCGACGAGCACGCTCGCCAGCGCCCACCAGTTTCTAGTCGATGTTAGCAATAGCTATTTCTGACTGGGTCTCACAATAATGTTTAGATATACCATACTTCTGTGTTGAATGTTGCGGCTGCGGCTAGGATAGGACATTCCATTCAGCCGTTGCGGTCCGAGGCTGGTAGGGGATTGATCCAGATAAGAGCATTGCTAGATGTAACACATCGTCAGAATTCTGTTGTCTCACAGTCGCGCAACAAGATACACAGTAACTCACCCAGGGCAGAGACTGTTTAGTCGGCACATAGCCCTAGGTCGCCCTTGCGCCGAAGGGGCAGAGGTTTTCATGAAGATCATCTCGAAGATCAGTTTCACCGCGACGACCACCGTCGAGCGCCCGCTCCCCCACAGGGTGGTTCGCACGTGCCCCGACACCAGGATGAAAGGCGCTTGTTCGGTGATGAGTGGAATGCAGGGTTTGACGCTCGTGATCTCCTCACTCAGAGGCAGATCGACAGAGGCAAAGCCCATAGAGATGGTTTGGACAGAGATTTTCCGAGTGGCGGCACAACTGTTATTTTTGGCCCCGAGTGCTTTAGTAGGGCCATACATTCTGCAGAGATTCCCCCCAACTTGAGGTTGGCGGTTGGGATTGGGATGTTTTCTAGGGAGTCAATGCCAGAGACTTGCTTAGATGATTACCGAGTGGCAGTCTAGATTGGTGGTGGAAATAATAATGTTGCCATGAAACATTTGTCCTTGATGTTGGATGGTTTGGCTCGTGCATGGTTTAATCGTTTGGCTGCATCCAGTATATATTGCTGGGAAGACCTTGCCCGAGTGTTCGTCAAAACTTTCGAGGGCACTTGCATGTGTCCTGCCGGGCTGGTTGACTTGCAGCATTGTGTTCAAAAGCCCAACGAGACCTTGAGGGGATTACATTCAGTGCTGGTCCACTCTACATCATACAGTGGAAAATGTTTCCGAACATCAGGCTGTTTCTTCTTTCAAGGCTGGTGTGAAATACAAAGAGCTTTACTTGAAGTTCGGTCGAACTGGCGATATATCGCTAAGGAAGATGATGTAAATTGCCACTTGGTACGCCAATGACAAAGAGGAAGACTGCCTCCACAACGGCAAAGGAAAGGCAGTCGACAACGAAGCCGGTGCAATTCCAGTCGGAAGCAGAAGCGGATGGCTAAAGGCCCTGCTCAGGCAAAGGCGGTTGCTCTCACGACGCAAGGAAAGAACAAGGGGAACACTAAAAGTTAGCTCGCCCCTAAGAACGGAAAAAGTCAGTCAGGAACTGATGTCCTGGATTTGCTGTGTGCAATTCACACGAGGAAGGATGACGAGGGCAACTTGATATTGCCCAAGCATACCACTTGAAAGTGTCAACTGCTCATCCAACAGTTCAAAGAGACTCCGCCGAGTGAGAAGACTCCTAAAAAGGATGATGAAGGCAAGGAAATGTTCCTAGATGTCACCGCTACACTAATGATTTTTTCTTATGTCGAAAGCAAGAGTCGACTGAAGGTCATCAACAGACAAGTCAACATGGCTATCCCTACCACTCCCACCTACCTCAGATGGTCGCAGTATGTTGTCACGTTTGACCAAATAGATCATCCAGCTCACGTGGCCACTCCTGGCTGATAGGCTTTAGTGGTAGATCCGGTTGTGGGAGGCACTCGGCTCCGAAAGGTTCTCATGGATGGCGGCAGTGGTCTGAACATCCTATATGCAGATACCCTTAATGCTATGTTTGGATGTAGATATTCAAGACCTTGGTATTGCATTGGCCCCAATGCCCAATATTCCAAGATATTAGTATTCATCTTCAATGCCACACTTGTTGTTTGGATGTTCATGTATTGTGTACTTGGAATCCAAGGGGAGGAGCAATGCCAAATCTTGTTTGGATGCACAAAGTGCTGAATTGGGCACTGTGAGATGTATGAACAATACAATTTCTTGTACAAGTTGAAAATAAAATCTGATCATCATATCATATATCTGAGACATGATATATTATAATACAATCAAAATTATATGCAAATTATAATGAACTTCACAACTTGTACGTAACAACAACATATTATAATGAACTTGACAACAACATGAACTGTTCAAAAAAACATTAAAAAACTAGGCTCAAAACTATTCGTAACAGCAAGGGAGGGGCGGCCATGGGATACTGGATCTGAGCGGGGAGGGAGGTAGCCAGGTAGGTCTATGGGGGCTAGGTTAGAGAGAGAAGGGTGGATAGGGGTGGGAGAGGGACACAGCTGGGAGAGGGCCATCAAGGGGACTGGTGGCAGGGATGGATGGCTGAATGGCGGCAGGGATCATGGCTTGAGGATGGCAGAAGATGAGCCCCTGGAGAATACCTACCAAATGTAGGGGAGAAGACGGAGGGCAACGAGATCTGGAGGAGATCTATCGAATCCAGGAGAGAAGGCGGAGGGCGGCGGTAGATGAGCACCCACCCGTGCCGCTGCTAGCTCTGTCCCGCCTATTATCCCTTGCTCCCGCGCACTACTCTGTTTTGGGAAGGATCGAAAAGGTAAAGAAGCAGGGATGTGCAATTTCACCCGAAAACCGAGCAGGGAGGCAAGGAATTCGTGTGGGGACTCATTGTTCTTCGCGGGCTGTATCCAATATCGGGCTATGTTTCCATGACCGAATATCGAGGACATCCAAACACTGGCATTCGGGAGTTACAAATGCCCAATGTCAATACTACCTCCCAATTCATACATCCAAACATAGTGTAAAGGAATGGGCATTCCGATGTCCCGACCGAGTGAGAGCAACATGCAGTTTCACGGAGTCATTCCTGGGAACAAGGCCAAGTCACTCGGCGAGATTGCATTAGATGTCACATTCGGAACAGATAGAAATTTTGAAAGGAAAAGTTGACATTTGAAGTCGTAGATTTCCAGAGCGCTTATCACGCCATTCTGGGTCGGCCCGTGTATGCTCGTTTCATGGCCCGTCCATGTTACATGTATTTCAAGTTGAAGATGCCAGGTCCTAAATGTGTGATCACGGTCACTGGCAATTGACAGCAGGCTGAAGAGTGCCTGCAGCAAGGCTCCAAGATCGCTGATCACCAGACGCCCATGGTTGAGCTGGAAGAATACAAGAAGAGCGCTGCCCTGCTAATTTGCTTTGCGCTAAGAAGCTTGCTTCCGAGTCAGCATTTCCGTTGGTAGGAGAAGTGAAGAAACTGCACATTCACCCGACAGATCCAATTGCCGCTCCGACTAACATACCATCAACACTCGACAGCAAATAGGAAGCCGAGCTCATCCAGTTCCTCTGTGCGAACTGGGATATCTTCTCATGGAAGCCTGCTGACGTGCCGGGGGTTCCCTCGGAGCTGGCTGAGCATCGACTGGGAGTTTATCCGAAGGGCAAACCCGTCAAGGAGCATTTGTGTCGATCGGCGGTAGAAAAGCGTAAAGCCAATGGTGAAGTGGTGGCTCGTCTTTTGCAAGGCAAGTTCATTCGGGAGATTTACCACTCCGAGTGGCTCTCGAATGTTGTCATGGTTCCCAAGAAGGACAAGTCACTACGTATGTGTATTGACTTCAAGCATATCAATCGGGTCTGCCCGAAGTATCATTTTCTGCTCCCCCGCATAGATCAGATTGTTGACTCGACTATAGGATGCGAGCGTTTATCGTTTCTAGATGCTTACTCTGGGTACCATCAGATCCGTCTGTTTGGCCCAGATGAAATAAAAATAGCCTTCATCACCCCATTTGGGTGTTTTTGCTACATCACTATGCCATTCGGTTTGAAAAATGCCGGCGCTACTTTCATGCACATGAGTCAGAAGTGTTTACTCGACTAGATACCTCAAAATGTCGAGGCGTACATGGATGATATTGTTGTTAAGTCCCGCAAAGGTTCCGACCTGCTGGCTGACTCGACCGAAACATTCGCTAATCTGAGGAGATATCATATAAAGTTGAATCTGGCTAAATGTACTTCCGGTGTCCCTGGCGGCAAGTTACTCGGTTTCCTTGTTTTCGAATGGGGGATCAATGTCAACCCTGAGAAAATCAGCGCCATTACCCGAATCAAGACTCCCGTGCGAGTGCACGATGTATAGAAGCTCACAGGTTGCTTGGCAGCATTGAGTCAATTCATTTCTCGTCTCGGTGAGAAGGCATTGCCTTTGTACCGACTGATGAAGAAGTCCGATACATTCGAGTGGACACTAGAGGCTGAAGTAATGTTTTTCGAGCTCAAAACCCTGCTCTCCACCCAGCCGGTGCTTGCTGCTCCTCGCAGCAAAGAGCCATTGCTCTTGTACATTCCGGCCACTAATCAGGTCATCAGTACAGTGTTAACCATCGAGCAGGAAGAGGAAGGCAAGGCTTACAAAATCCAACGCCCAGTCTATTATGTGTCTAAAGTATTGAATCCTTCGAAGCAAAGATTTCCTCACTATCAGAAGCTAGTTTACGATATTTACCTGTCAGCGAAGAAGGTGGCACATTATTTTCAAGACCACTCGATTTCAGTCGTCAGTGAAGCACCGTAATCTCAGATGCTCAACAATCAGGACGCAACTGGTCGAGTGGCTAAGTGGGTAATGGAACTCCTATACTTTGACATCAAGTTTGAAGACAAGAAAGCGATCAAGTCTCACGCACTGGCAGATCTTATGGCTGACTGGATTGAATAGTACCTACTAATCTAGGTTCACTCGGCACACTAGACCATGTTCTTTGACGGCTCTAAAATGTTGAATGGGTCTGGTGCTTGTGTTGTCTTGATATCTCCAAAGGGCAGCAAACTCAGTTACGTCTTCCAAATCCACTTCGATTCTGTCGGGACCCCGATCCTAAACCATAAGAATCCAGCCTGTAACACATCACATCACTTTGCGGTCTCACACATGGTTATCTCGACGGCTGCCACCTTACCTGGCTGGGACCATTTGCGTCTTTTGACTCACGTATGTGAATGTGTCGCTAGCATTCAAATGTCAAAGAACCCGGGCCGACATGACTAGTCGTAGAACCAAAGTGGCACATCCGTACAAGGACAGGCATATGTAACCCAGCAATGCAGGTGTCGATCTCTAGCGTGTGTAGACGAGTCATAGAAAGCTACAAGGACTCCATTACGTCGTGGGAAATAAATGTCATCACTGCATGTAGACGAGTCATAGCAGGCTACAGGGACTCCATTACACTCTGAGACATTTCCCTGAAGGGACGGACACAACAGCAAAGAAGGATACATGTCGGTCAATCAATGTGTGTGGAGCAATAGCAAGCTACCAAGGCTCGGTGGAAGCACAAAGAGGCATTTCCCCGTAAAGAGTACTATTAAAGACACACAACTAGGTCTCGAATCCCATACATACCGTTGCATGTCACACGTATGCACGACATGCCCAGTATGCATAGATACAACTATGGCATCACAACATAACCATACAACATTACAACATTTATTTAGAAGGCTTGGAAGAGCCAATACAATAAGATGTTACAAACAGGGGTCACAAGACCCAACATTTAGAGCATTCACACAAGCAAGCGGAAGTTAAACATGTCTGGGTACAGACATCTACAAAAGTGGATGGAGGAGCCTGAAAAGCTACAGCGACCCTACCAAAGGAACCAGACCTCTGTCTGGGATTCCCAAGCTAATCCGGTCAACAACGAACTTCACTTCGAAAATACCAGTAACGAGACCGACGTCTCCTCTACAAATCATAAATTAAGCAAACGTGAGTAGAAGGGTACTCTGCAAGACTACGCATGGATCAGTATCAATGAAGGGGTTTGTGGAGTTCATTGCAGCAAGCCAGCTCTGACTCTTGGCTAACCTATACTATGACTACAAGTGGTATCAATGAAGGGGTTTGTGGAGTTTATTGTAGCAAGCCAGCTCTGACTCTTGGCTAACCTGTACTACGACTACAAGTGGTATCTTTGAGGTGGGATAGCACACACGAGTCCACATATTCTCCACTCAATACACTACTATGGATCCACTTCTGTCTCCCTACGAGAAGGCCATCCATAGCAGTCACGCTTATCTTGCGCATTTTAGAGTATCCACTTCCAAGTTTTCTATGAACCACATAAGTTCTCCAAGTAGTCCATATCCTAGGACGCGGGTATTCGAATAGATTCATAACCCTGTAGGGGTGTACTTCTTCACACATGCTCCCGCCACTTATCGCTATGTGCACATAAAAGGCACCTCGGCAACCTTCAAGCGGAGTCCCAGTGAGGGAGTCGGCCATGACCGTCAATCACACAAGACCCTAGTCCAGGTTTATCGCCTATTTGAGACTGAACCCGCACGGAAGTCTGGCCGAAGTTTCCGCTACGACCTCAAATGATGTGTGTAGGGTTCCCAAGCCCACCGTTCGGGTGCCATTTGGTACACCGTGCCATTGTGCCTATACCGCATAACAGTCCACCCCGTTGGGCAGCGCTATGCACGGCCGCCAACACTTTTCCTACAAACACCAGAAACTAGTTGCAACTCCTGGACAGAGATCTAGGCTGAGAGGGTCAATTAAGTATCCCAACATGCGGTAGTATCTTGTCTTGAATAACATACATAGAACTCAGTTCTTAAGGATGGTCCCAATGAGACAACCCGCCATGTACTCCTACATGACCTCTCATCGCTACCTTTACCAGATCGTGTTCACACACTTAGCTCTCGCATAGTAGGACATGAACATAGCCATTCTGATTCATCACCTGAATGGATCAGACCCGACACGACACAACTCTAAGCATAGCAGGTATAGTAAGTAAGCATGGATGAGTAAGCACAACAAGGCTCAAGCAGTTGCTACTCATGCTAAGTGGTTCCAACTATTTACTATGGCAAAGACAGGTCATGCAAAGGAATGGGTTCAACTACCGATGACATGTAACAGTTGAATCGTTGTGGTCCTAATGCAGTAAATAGACTAGGAGCAAGAGAGTGGGTTCATATCAGTGTGCTCAAGGGGTGTTTGCTTTCCTAACAGTTCTGAAGATATTACTCCTCTTCATTAGTGTCAACGTTCACATCGTCGGAACCATCGTCTACCGAGGGGGGAACAACCACCGGCAAACACAAAGGAACAACATTCAATGCAATGCAACAAACATGACACATGATATGACAAGTTAAGGTACTGAATTGACCTAGAGGAATAATTAGTCAAGTTAATTGAAGTGGAATTCCAGGAAGTTCGAATTCCAACTCCAAATGATGTTTTATATGTTGCCCTAATCATAAAATGTCCTCCTTGGGGACGTTAACTTGTTCAAACATGCATGATAATGGCATAAACAGATTCCTTGGATTTTCTGATCTTTTTTCATATATAAATTATTTTCATCTGAGTTATAGATTATTACCTACGCATTTCTTAAGTTTATAATAATTTCTAGAATTATTTTTATTATAAAAATTAACTACCGCGTCAGCCTGAAGTCATCATGACATCAGCAGGTCGGCTGACCTGGTCCAGGTCAAACCTGACCAACGGGGACCACTGGTGAGTGACCCAGGGTCAACCAATATGGCTGGCGAGTGGGCCTAGTCAACTGCTGACTCAGTAGTCAACAGGAGACCTAGTCAGTCATTGACTGGTGGGTCCAGTCAACGGCCACGTCGGCAATGCCGGGGTTAGTCGCCGGCGACAAAGATCCATGGCGTAGGTTCGTCGACAATGCTCGGGATTGCTCTACAGGCGACGGTTTTGGGCGTTCTTAGGCTCTATGCAAAGCTGGGGAAGGGCCGCATCCGTTGCTGGCAACTAGGTGGCCGGAAGTGGTCGGAGTGGTCAACGGCGTCGACTTCTGCTGCGGCCGAAGCTTTCGGCCATGGCGAGCTCAGTGGCTAGGGGATGAGAGCAACGGTGCAGTAGGGGGGAGATGTAGAAGCTCACCACGGAGCTTCTTGCGAAGATAGTGAGGTCGGGGATGCCCTGTGCACAGCGAATCAATGATGAGGATTGCCGGCACTCGAGGTTGAAGGCGAGGTAGCTGACAGTGATGTAAGGCCTCCCGCGTTGCTCTACTCGATGGAGAAGACGAAGATGACGGCCCGGTGCTTCTGGACGTGGCTACGGGGCTTCGTGAATGGCACCGATGGCAGTGGTCGGTGACCTCGAGGGCGACCGTTGGAAAGGAGGAGAGGGACCGGAGGGAGAGGGTAATGGAGCAAGGGGTCTGGGCGACCTCGTGGCGTCGCTAGAAGGCCCGCCCGTGCCATGGTGAAGTAGGAGGTGGAGGCCTCTCAGCTCGGCATGCACGGCTTTGCCTCTGCCTACTCGCAGAGGTTGAAGACGACCGCTCGCCAGGGTGGGCTAGGCCTGCTACAGAGCTGGGCCAATAGGTGAGATCTCTCTCTCTCTCTCTCTCCCTCTTTTCAGTTCTGTTTCTATTTTCTTTTCTTCTGACATTTGTTTATTTCTATTTGGGCCACAAGGACCTAGCACAAAAATACAAACACATTTTCTGGAGTGTAGTTTGAATATTTCAAACCTCCTAAGAATGTTTCAGAATTTTTGGATGACTAAAATAATTGAAATGCTTTATTAGTGATTTTTAGAAACTTTCCTATTTTATTTAATTTACCAAAATAGTTGTTAAGATATAATTCACCCTTGGTATGTTGTTTCCAACATTTATCAGAAGTGGTGAACATTTTTGAAGGCCATTTGGAAACATTCAAAATACAGCTGTTGGAGTTTGGTTCAATCCATGAGATGCTAGGGTTTGTCATCCCCATGTCAAATTCATTTGAAGTTAAACATGATGCAATGAATGCTAAATGATGCAACTAATACAAGCAATTTCTAGGGTTGTGACAATTCACCCCAACTAAACAACAATCTCGTCCCGAGATTCAAGCATAGGGTAAGAGGAGAGAAGGGAACACAAAAATAACACAATCTTCATGATCTAGTTGCCCTTCTCGAAGATGTTGCTTCATTTCATCATCTTGACATTGGTGTATTTGCTTTCAAGATCTTCATCCAACACGATGACAAAAAGGAATGAGAAAGCTCTACAAGATTCGATCTTCCCGGAGATCGAGCAACTCATGATCAACTCATAGAATGGGACGTGATAACATTTCTCGTGCTGAGACACAAAACACATATTGAGAATAAAGAATGAGGCAGATGACGGAGGTTCAATTTGTAGGCAACAATTCTGCGCTAAAGCATATGGTGAGGAGGTTTCAAAGTAGCAAGGAGTTAGTTGCCCTTCATACCATAACGGGCACCTTAGGGAAGGTGTCTCGCGAGATTATTCTTTAAGTGGCAAAAATAATTACTTTTGATACAGAGATCATTGAGACTCTTCATACCATCCTAAGGGAATTCGCAAACAATCGTTGGAAGGAATTCAAAGAATGGCATACTCAGATCGGAGGGAAACTAGAGTTATAAAACAACTCGGCAACGGAAGGCACATCCCAATTAATACCGAGAGTATAACCCAGTGTCTGAGCATGCTCTCAAGAACTTATGCATCTCCATATTCATCAAAGTTTTACCAACACCCATGCCAAGGATCCTAGCAACACCTCATACTACCATGATGAATAATGATGGAGGGTGCAGATGCAAAGGAAGACAACACTTTCTCATATTTCACCTTAGCTATACCAAGGGAGCAAAATCTGGATGATCGACCGAGAGACATTTAGCACTCCGCTTCTAATGTTCTCCTTGATGAATTAGTGTAACCCAATTATAGGTAACGTTTGGTATCTAGAACATCAAGTAAAGCTCGGACTTCAGAATCTCAAAGGGTCCATGAAGAATAACTTCTAGGGCAAGTCATACAAGATCCTCATGGGGAGGTGGCTAAGGTTGTTGATTCAAGATATTATAGTAATAGGTCTTCCAGCTGGTGTGTTAGCCACAACATCACTTTATCGGTTACAGCAAGACAAATGTTATAATTCTTGGGCAACTTTTCAACCATCATATCTGCCTGAGATTCAGATCTAGTTGGTGTCGAGTTATTCCAGACTCAGCTTGTCTGAAGTGGAAAGATTGCAACACAAATCAAAAAGATGATGTTGCAAGATTCTCGGGAAATGAACTACGGAAGCCAGCTCCAAAATATGAGTTGGATTGCAAGGCACAAGTGAACACGACGTCCAAGAAAAGCATGATCACATGGCCTTTCAACAAAACACTTCCGAGTTTGAGTTAGGAGCCATCATTAGGGATTAGCGAAGCTCTGACATAAGTCTGGATTAGCTCTTAAGAAAGGACTTCTTTTCCATGAATAACTCAATCAGTGGCTTGACGTGATAGGGATTGCATATGGAATGAAGATGATCAATCTATCAACCATAGAATACTTCGCACGAGCATGATTGACTTGGGATGATTCCAAGAAACAAATCAACTTTTCTCAAGTACACGGCGGCAACTTGCATCATATGCACATGAACTATGAGTAAGTCACCTCTTACACCAAACATATACTTCATGTACATGACACGAAGATATTGTCTACAAAGTTTCCAACACCAGCTTAATGTCCATCATGAGTCATGGGATATACGAGAATGTTGCATCTATCGTCTTATCCAATCTTTGATTTGAGTGTGGGCTATCGTCAAATCAAAATCAGAACCAAAGATCTTGCTAATGTTGTTTTTAATCGTGGATGTATCCTCGAGCATACACCATTATATCTTTTGGTCTGACCAATGCTATTACCTTGTTCTCATAGTTGTGGCATTCCATGTATTTGGATACCTTGATGAATTGTTGTTGAGCTTAACCAACTAGTTCAGGGGTATCCAACACAGATTCTTGGAGAAAGGTGGTTTATAGAAGCAAAACCATCTCGATCACAAACTTAACATAACGGTCAAGGAACACCTTGGTAATACTTCCGAGAATATATTCGGAAAATCACGATCCACCGGTATGTTATCAAGCTCGAGAGCAATCTTGCTTTTCAAGGCAAGACAATATGATCAACAGAGCGAAGGATTGACACAATCCTAACTCATTCACCGAAAAGTGCAGAAAGAAATTTAGTTGACAAGAAATACCTGCATTCTCGATTGCAGAAAGTCAAAAACAGTCGGCTGGGTGGCGCCCCCCCCCACTACCCTAAAGTACCGTCATATCATGGTTGATGAAATAATATCCATGAAACCTGCGTTCGGGGGAAGAGGAATTCAAGCTAAAGTCCACCCGACAGGTCGAGTGGCACGTGTACTCCGCGTACCGTAAACAACCCAGAGTTCAAAATGGTTCCTATCAGACTTCTGCCAGTGCAAGCACTCGACGGCGGTCTCGGGGACTACACCCAGTGGGTGCACTCAGCGTGCCCCCACTGGAATTGCTAACTCTTGATCCGTCGAGTGACCCGATGACCCCACGCTGCTCCTTTGTAGCATCATAATATGGTTGATGAAATGATATCCATGAAACCTACAAGGTAGCCTCGGTGTGCGAACGATTAAGAAAAATAAAGTACGCTCGACATGTCGAGTGAGAATCGTACTCCGCGTGCGGCAGAAGCCCCGAGTTCAAGTTTTAAGACTACTGCTCATCGTCTATGATGAACAGTAGCCTTGGGGACTACACCCAGTGGGTGCACTCAGCGTGCCCCCACTAGTTCTTAAAACATTCGACAAGGTTTGTCCTGTCTGAGCATTCGACGGTCTCTATCAGACCCCTACCAGTGCAAGCACTCGACGGCAATCTCGGGGACTACACCCAGTGGGTGCACTCAGTGTGCCCCCACTGGATCTGCTAACTCTCGATCTATCGAGTGGCCGAGAAATAAAAAATGTGCGCAAGCATATAAATATCGTCTCTTTAAAGACCCCTGCCAGTGCAATCACTCGACAACGGTCTTAGGGACTACACCCAGTGGGTGCACTCAGAGTGCCCCCACTGGAACTGCTAAAGCTCGATCCGTCAAGTGATCCGCCGCCCCACTACCCTGAAGTAGCCTCATATCATGGTTGATGAAATGATGTCCATAAAACCTACAAGGTAGCTTTCATGTGGGACTTCCAGGACAAAACTTTTCTCGACATGTGGAGCAACAAACATATTTCACATACGTCGTACTCTAAAGACCCCTGTCACTTCAAGCACTCGACAGCGGTCTCGGGAACTACACCCAGTGGGTGCACTCAGCGTGCCCCCACTGGACCAAAACCTACTCGATTAATACCTGATCTATTTGAGTGGAGAACTTTCTAATATTCTACAAGCAAAAAGCAAACACCCAGTGGGTGTACAATCGAAGAAGACAAGAATTCAATCGGAAATGTACTTACAATCGAACTTACTCGGACATTGGTGCGAAGTGATGTGCTGGCATCATAAGCCAACTTGTTGGCCTCGTATGCCTCCTTGGTGTGAAACATCATTTGCTCTGCCTGGATCATGGCCTCCTTTGCAGCTCCGGTCTGATCTTTCAGGACACGGTGCAGGGGAAAAGCAGCCATCAGCGGGATCGGTATAATGGCTGGGACAGTCGAGGTAGTCTGAGCTGGTTCGGTTGGAGTCGACGTCACGATAGTCGAAGTAGCTGGTGGAGCACTCGACAGAGGCACCACTAGATTGGCTCTGACACGTGTCGAGTCAGTTATCCCCTGGGAGGATCTAGCAGTCGACCGCTGAGGCGTCTGTGGTGACGGAGTTCTTCGGGTGCGTACGCGCGGGGTGGTTAAGGTCTCACCTTACCCTCTCGTACCCCGAGGCTATTCTTCATCATCTTCCAATTGAATGATTACTGAGAAGATCAATCGGCAACATAAACCCTTGCAATCGACGAATCCCATTTGAGAAGCAGAACTAGGTAACAATTTCTTTACCTCTATGGGAAGTGGCCACGTCAGCAGTATCTACATCCATTGCCTCCTCTCCGTCCCATGGAGGCGACGTCACTGAGGTAGCAACTCTAGTAGATCAAACGACACTCGGTCAACAAGAATTCAAGGTCACACTCAATAGTGAGAGTTGGAAGTAAACACTTACATGGAGACGACACGCACAACCACCTTCATGCGGGGCTGAGCTTTGCGAGGTTTTGTTGCGCTGGGCTTGAGTTGCTTCGCCGATCGTTCAATTGACTCGATGGTTGAGGGTCGACTCCGCTTCGGGTTCTTTTCACTCGGTGCCGGGGCCTTGTCCACAGCAGTTGCCGGGTCTTGACGGGAGTTGGAGCGGCATTTAATGCATGGAGGGGACTCGACTTCCTCCTCGTTCTCATCTGAGTCTTCGTATTCTTCTCCACTGTCGTAAGAGCCCTCGACGTCCACGCTGCCGCCTTCACTCTCCCCACCTTCTTCAGGCTGGTTCCCGCTAGGCATGGGTGAGTACATGTGCGTCCACTCCTGCATGGTCAAACAATGAAGTCAGTCAGCAAATTAATCAACCACTCGACAGTATGGTGTATCAATAGACAAGATGTGATTTACCAGATTCTTTGGTGGGTTTTCGGCTGACTAAGGTTGGTTAGCTCCCAGGGGATTGTCGCAAGCCCCGGTGATACTGCGAAGCCACTGCACTACAGTTGCTTGCGAAACCTCTTCTGGATGCGTCCAGGTCGAGTCACCAGGGCGTGCATAATGCCACCTAGTGTGGTCCCTGGCATGGAGTGGTTCGATCCGTTGACTAAGGAAAGTCTCCAGGAGGTCCATGCTGGTCACCCCGCCATGAATAAGTTTCACTATGGCGTCCACCAATATTCCCACTTGGACTTTTTCTTCTTCTGACACTTTTAGGGACTTGGGGACGGTAGGGCGTTTGCATGTGAAAGGCGAAAGGCTAGTCGACATATTGGGAGAAGCAACATCTTTGCAGTAAAACCATGTCGACTGCCAGCCTCTAACAGATTCGGGAAAGGTCATGGAAGGAAAGGAACTATGAGATCTCTTCTGAATTCCTAGACCCCCACAAAACTGAAATACATGAGTCTTGCCATCCTGAGGGAGGGCTTTCTTCATAGTCTGCGATCTAACAGTGAAAATGTGCTTGAACAATCCCTAGTGGGGAGAGCAGCCTAGGAAGCACTCACACAAGGTGATGAAGGCAGACAAGTACGAGATAGCATTTGGTGGAAAGTGGTGGATCTAAGATCCAAAGAAGTTCAAAAACCCTCTCAAGAATGGATGGTGAGGCATGGAAAAACCTCTTTCGACATGGGAGAGGACAAGAACCCGCTCCCCTTCGTGCGGCTCTGGCTCGTGCTCTCCCTCCGACAACCTCCAGGCGCCTTCCGCCACGAGCCCGTCAATGACAAGATTCTCGACGTCCGCGTGGGTGACCATCAAGGGGAGAAAATCCCCCTGGATCCACCCCGTCGGAGCGGTGAACCGGGCAGCCGAGGGCTTCTTGCCCTTGCCCTTTGCAGCTCCCTTCTTGGCGCGCTCCAACTTCTCCATGGTTCCCTTCGTCATTGCGCTGGCAGAGCTCGTTGGAGCGAAACGGAGTGGAGCGCTGGAAGCTAGGGAGACGGAGCAAGGGAGGAAATGTGGGGAAAAGTACTTTGCAACCCGTAGCGCCTTAGGGTTTATATTCCGCCGAGTGTATCACTGACAGGTGGTCCCATGAGATCCCCGCATATCCCAACTGCAGATGGCACCCTATACGTGGCGAAAAGAGCGGCGCAGAAATCGAGGCGTCATGCCCCCACTCACCCTGGTAGTGGCGTCTTCAACGCGGATGCGCGCGCTTCCCAAATTTTCGTATCCCGCAAGATCCAGGCCTGAAAGGCTGACCTGTCACCTCCAAAGATACCATCATATCACTTGGAACAAGATTGACATCGAACATTTACTTAGGCATTATCGAGGCTCTATCAATCCAGGCGAGTGTCGAAGAGTTCAGTCGACACAAGTTTTGTTGAAGCCCTGAATATCATTCGGAATATTTGGTGCCTCATTCTGAACTGGCATCGATACCCTCCTTTCACCAACTCGAACCCTGATCCATTCGAGGGCTAATGACGAGGATATGTACCTAGGGTAGGGTCCTATGCGTGACCTACATACCCTACCTAAAGACATTGCACCGAAGGACTTAAAGATCACAAGAAATATTCTGACTGGATTCCCCATGATGCTCAAGTAACTCGACAAGCAATCCACTCGGAGGCTTCTTCCTCCACTCAACAGTCACTTGTCACTCGGAAGACCTCGCTTCCAGTCGTCGCCAGAAGACCAGAAGCCACCCCCTGGAGGCCAACAGGCAGGCGTTAGACCAGTCGTCATTAGTAGCAATTATGATGTATGTTACTAGTAACGCTAGTCTTTATACCCACGATTGGACCCTTGGACGCCTGGTAATTATGAGGGGCAGCGAACTCTATATAAGCTGCCCCTACCCTCTGGCACAAGGGTTCAACACCATTTCCACACGGCAAAGGTCCAGAGCGCTGAGACGTTGGGCTGTTACCTCCACGAGAGGGGCCTGAACTAATACATCTGTCCGTACATCCTCGCCGTAGCTAGGACTCTGCCCTCTCCCTTCGTACCCCTACCTTCTACTATTAGGCTTGTTCCCACGACACACCCTACATCCAATTGCTTATCAACTCTCAGTTGGAGAAGCACATTTTTTCTCTAGATCGTCCACATCTTCCCCTACAGCGAGATCTCGAGGATAATGTTGTGGTGATGGACCCAAATCATCCCAGATCTGCTACAACACTGGCAGAGGCATAAGCAGTTCGAGCCGTTAGTTCTCAAGCCCCCAGATCCAGAAATGAGCAAATGGATCTTCTGATCTCAACTGTACAGGGCTTGCAGAAGGATATCAAGGGGATTCTGGACAACCAGAACAGTCTTCTAATGATCTTTGAGACAAGGATCAAGGTTCTTGGTGATAAGGTGGACAAGTTGTTGAAGACAATTATATAGCTTAGAAAGGAAGTTGACTCCATGCACATCGCTCGGGTCTCTACTACTTCAGATGATGATGATGATGATGATGATGAGGAGGAGGATGGATCACCTCTCAAGCCGGGCACCCAGTTCACTACTCAGGCTAGATCAGCCAGACTTGAGGCCCTCTTCATCACCTCCTGCTACTTTCAGCATAGCTCCTGCTACTGTCAGCACAACTCCTGCTACTGTCAGCACAACTCCTGGACTAGACTTGAGGCCCTCTTCATCATCTCCTTCTACTGTCAGCACAACTAACGCTCCATCGGCCCTAGTTCCTCCCATGAACACTAATGCTCCATCCACGACATCTGCAAAGATCTTCGCCGACGCTGTTATCTCGACTCCTTCATCGACAACCGGAGGAGATCCACCCAAGAACGATTAGATATATGTCTTTGAACTTTTTGGTAACTTGTTGCCAAAGGTGGAGAAGTGTATATAGATCTTTAGGCTTCGAGTGAGAGAGCGTTTGGTGTTTGTTGCTTTTTCAAAACAATTGCTTTTGGTTACTGTGATACCCTTTTGTTTTGCTTGTGATACACGCTTGATGATGTTTGATCATATGCTTTGATGTGTGATGCTACTATTTCCTATCATCTTAATGCTTATGTGATGATCTTTCATCTTTGGTTGATTGTGTTGTGCTATGATATTCATTCCAATTACTCTCGCACACCACCAAGTGGTATGTGACATGTAAGAAGTAACCCATGTACCTAATCAATTGTGCATTTGCATTCAAACGCAAATTTTAAAATAATGCACAAATTTAGGGGAGCTCCTGCTTATCACATACTTCTCAAAGCGACGATTATATTCCATGATTATATCTTTGTCGAAGCTTTGATCTATATGTTGTCATCAATTACCAAAAAGGGGAAGATTGAAAGCACATTTGCTCCGTTGGTGGTTTTGGTAATTAATAACAACATATAAGTCATTGAACTGATGTTTCCACCAAGTATATTTCAAGACAAGTTCAATGATAGGGATGGACAAAGGATTGTGGAATTACCCCAAGATGCAAGAAAATAGGTTGGCCAAGCTTAAAGCAAGAGGACTCTACATTTTACATTTGTGAGAAATCACTTTGAGCCCATAGGAAAAGCCAATACTATTAAAAGGGGGTAATGTTTTGATGATGGACAATATGTTCAAACGTGCACAAGTGGCAGTCACCAAAACATCCACAAACTCTCCCACCAAAGTCTGTCCTAAGACAAATATGCAAAATCGGTGCAACCAACACTCCTATCCCGGTGCCACCGATTCTAAACCCTAGACAAACTCAGCCAAACCCTAACACTTCGCTGCAGCCGACACTTCACTCGGTGCCATCGAGTTGGGTTGCCAAGATTCTGTTACGCAAGTTCACATTTTCGGTCCATCCGAGAATGGTGAATCGGCGTCACCGAGATTGGCAAATCTGACCATTGGTCACCTTGTCGGTGCAATCGGGAAATGTATATCGGTCCGTCCGAGATTCAAAAGTTGCCACTTTTGGCCTCTTTGGTACCACCGAGATTTACACATCGGTGTCACCGAGTTGTTCATTTTGTATGTAACGGTTGGATTTTTGGGGATGGCTATATATACCCCTTCGCCACCACCCACTCGAAAGAGAAGCACTCAGAACTATTCCATACCTATCCTACTCAGTTTTCTGAGAGAGAACCACCTACCCTTGTGTAGAGGTCAAGATCTTCCACTCCAACCATATGGATCTAGATTTATAGCCTCCCCAAGTTGCTTTCCTCCAATCCCATCTCTTCTACCAAGCCAAATCTATGAGAGAGTGATTGTGTGTTGAGGAGTCTATCATCTTGAAACACAAGAGCAAGGAGTTCATTGTCATTACCGAGCCTATTACATTTTGGAGGGTGGTGCCTCCTAGATTGGTTAGGTGTCGCTTGGGAGCCTCCTACTTCATGTTGTGGAGTGAACCAAGAAGTTTGTAAGGGCAAGGAGATTTCCTACTTCTTGAAGATCTACCCATAGTGCGGCTAGTCCTTCATGGACGGAAGCCGCATGGACTAGTCAAGGTTGCTTCTTCGTGGAACCCTCCGTGGGTAGAGCCCTGTACATCCCAAAATTTCATTTTGGAATGTTATGATATATAGCTATGCATCATCATCACTTTGTTTGAATGAAATGAATTGTTGAAGTCTTCTTTTGAAATTCTGAAAGGCCATTTCAATTTTTCCATGTATTTGTTTCACATATTTGAAAACCTTTGGTAATGTTCAAAGAAAGAGAGGAGTAACATGACACTCCACACCAGGGGCATCTTGGTGAAATATTTGAGCAATAAAACCAGGGGGTTATTTGAAAGTTTATCTCAAAAGGTTTTAAAATCAATTAGGGATTTTTCTGAAAACATATTTTAAAAAGATAGTCAATATGACAGAGGAAAAATGTTCATTAAATAGAATTTAATCCCCTGATCATTTTGATATATACATTTCCTATGTTTGGAAATGATTTGAATGCATTAAAGATGTTTTAAACGCTCTGTAAATAAATAAGAAAACGAATTAAGCAGATCCGGGTCGGCCACCGACGCGCAGATCCCGCATCCCACCCTCACTGACGCGCGGGACCCATTGTCCGACCACGGCGACAGCGCGCTCGTCTCCTTCACCGCGCCTCCGACGTCGTCGGCGATCTCTCCCCACAGATCTCGCCCCTCTCTCCCTCCCCGACCACTGCACCACCCCTATAAGAACCCCTCGTCCCTTCGCTCTCCGTTCCACCCCGAAACCCCCTCTATCGTCACCAGAACGCTACCGCACGACCTCACCGGAGTTCGGACGTCAACCGAATCTCCCCGAGCACGAGGCCGTTACCTCCATCGTCCCCAGCCTCGGCCGACGCCACCAATCGACGCTGGAGCTTCGCCGCCGTCGCTTGAGCACTTCGAACGCCGCCCCCGACCACCGCACCATCGTCATCGACCATCTCTGACGTTCGGCCACCGTCAAACCTCACCGGAACCCCGACCCCCTCCTCTGTGGGCCGCCACCTCCACCCGCATCCGTTCGATCTAGATCCAACGTGCCAGATTAGAAGCTTTATAAAACGAATCGGTACGCGTTAAGTTTCGGTCGTCCACTCGCTAGCTCCTGCACGCACACTCTCGCAACCAATCACAGCATGCCACGTAGACCCTGCCCGTTCGATCAAATTCTTTTCTGTTTTAGAAAACAGAATGTATTCCGTTTTTGTTTTTATTATATCTTTTAAACGAATTAGTGTTTTTAATTGATTCTTTTTGCATTAGGTCACAAACTTCATGTATTTTCATCCTGCAGTATTAGATTTCAAATTTGAACTTTTAAATTTGAATCTAACCAAATTTGCTTAAATTACTAAAATCTGTATAACTAGAGTTTCAAAATATATTTTGGAGTGAATCTTTTTGCCACTGGTTTGTATTAGTTAGACCTATCTACATAGTTTGAGAATTTTTAGGATAATTTTGGTTAAGCTTTTAACAAAAACAGGATATGTTTAGTCTTAATAGAGTTTAGTTAATTTGATTTTTGTTTAGTTTAAATCTAAGTTAGTTTAACTTTTGTTTTTAGATTTCATTAGGTTCTGTTGTTTCAACATCAGGTGTATTATTTTCTGTTAATAAAAATATTATTTTTTAATTTATTTTGTGCTCTAGTTTGAATAGGTACATCTTATTTTCACCTTTAGTATTGTTTAAAAAAATGTTTTGTAGTAACTCTTTTTGCACAACTTTTTATAATGAACTACTTTCTGTTTTCTAATAAAATTTTATAGTTACTTTTCTGTTATCTAAATGCCTAGTTGTTCAAAACAAATTTTTGACTTGTCATGTCTTAGTAGAGTTTTGGCACCAATTTTTTTTAGAGTCTTATACTTTGAGTGATTCTTCCTTTTGATTGTGCTATTGTTTGTTGAAATATTTGTTTACCTTGCTGTTGTATGAATTGTATTGTGTTTATGCTTATTGTGTGTTTTGTTTGATTCGTTAGATCATCCAGAGTGCGAAGCTTGTTATCTAGAGTCACTTGAATACGAGGATCGTCAGCAAGGCAAGTCACTTTGACCATGTATACCTATGTTTTTATTGCATTAGTTCTACCATCTCCCCACTTGCATGCAAAGTAGGTAATTTGGAAACTTGGTTACTTGATGTAGTATCATGTGGTAGGCACCCCTCAACCCTTTGATACATTGGCCTCGGGAAACGTTGATTTAATTTTGCTATGCTATTAGTAGACGGGGTTGGTTGTGTGATTCATGAGAGTTGTGTGTTAATAAATTCAAGACCTACAAGATGATCAAGTCTTCAAGACTCCGAGTTTTCAACATACCTCTGGGTGGATGATGGTTGAACGGCGCCCTGGAGAAACTAGTGGTTAGCCTAGATGTTCCTGGAGATGTGCCAGTATTCATGCGGAAAGGTCCACCCAGGCACAAAGAGATGGATGGATGCTTCAAGACCCAAGGCTTACCTGCACAGCCACAAGACATTATGGGCTCTGGCTTGGTTGGATATCGTGGTGACCCTGGACAGGCGATGCTACGAGATGTAGAAGAACGGTAGGAAAGGATGGGCACCGACAGAGTCTCGGGGAAACCCTTTAGAATACCATGTTTTGGTCATTCGTTTCTCAAACACCATCAAGTGTGAGAAATCCAACGGAGGCGATCAAATCTTGTGGGGAACGTGTGCAAAACTCTACAGAGTACCCAAACCTAATCGATTAGTTGTGTCCATGGTCATGGACAGTTTGAGCCAAAGGAACTAAAACTATCTGGAACTCTCAACACAATTAATTTCATTGATGTGGGTATTAATGTCAACTTGGGTATGATAATTGGTTGGTGGAACCATCTCATTAATCAACCAACATTGTAGTAATAATTTTTTGCCCTCTCTTGTTGTAGGAAAAAAATTGGCTTTATGCAAAAACTTACTACCCCACCTTCCATATATGCATATAGACTAGATGCTTATTTTACCCCCCCTCTTTTGTGACATTGCCGGCATATTCAATATGCTCACCTACACGGCTGCAATGTATCATGTTGTAGAGTACTTTTCCGACCAGGAGTGAGGATACGCTCTACGCTCGGTGAGATGCCCTTGGAGTCAGATGGACTCAACTACCTTTGAAGCTTCCGCAAGATTAGTTATTCTCATGAGTTGGCCTTCAGCCACTTTATTGTAATTATTATTGTTATAAAGGACTCGATATGAGATTTTTTTGATTATTAAAAGCTGTGTGATTTCACTTTGATATATACATTGATGTACCGTGTGTGTACCAGCATGATCTTGGGATGGTACAGAAACACCGGAGATTCGACCTTTCAGGTCGGGTCGCTACAGAAATGGTATCAGAGCACACGCTGACCATAGGACGTAACCTCTAGGATTGGAAAAGCCTTAGGATTTATTTCTATTTTGCCTTTAAAATTCTTATACTGTCATCTACTCATTTCTGACTTCCCTCCGATTTATTTCAAAATTTATAGATGGCCACCTTCATCCCAGTTTTGATCACGGAGTTTTGTCAGCCTGACGCGACGATGCCCTTTGGCAAGGAGCTGATGAGGATTGTCAGGGATGTAAGGATTGCCTTGCCAAGCATCACCGGGACTCCTATCATGTCTTTTCCACAAGACGGTCGCTACAGGATCGAGGTGCAAATCCTTGGGAAGACCTTTGGAAATCGTAAGGAACCCATCGACTTCAAGTTTGTGGCACCCAGCTAGATACTTGGGAGAGACATGGCAATTCACCGTGCCCTTGGACGTATTCAGGAGGAATATAGGGGTGGACTCATGTCACCAGGACTCAGCATGGTTTGCCGCAGGGATGCCAATGGAAATATCATAACCACTCCCACTGAAGACACCACCATTTCCTATATCCAGACTTTGGAGACACACATCAGGACCTTGGAGCTTCGGGTACGTGCCGACACAAAGACGATCAAGAGGCTGATGAACCGTGAGATTCACCTCGAAGCTGACCTACGGGAAGCCAAGTACGAGCATGAGTATGAAGTGAAGGATCTCTTAGAGAGGATCGATAAGCTGAACATTCGCATTGCAGGTCTGGAGGAACAGTTGGACATGGGTGAAAATCTTCATCCAGAAGGAGACATGGCTCCCTTGATCAGCAATGATGATGACTATGAGGAGAGCGTCATCGGAGGGGGCCACTTCACCATGTAATTTTGAGGGGAACTTTAGTTATGCCCCCATGTATGTTTTTTTTCACTGTTAAAGTGTAGGTCGATGCTTAGTTTGATTTGGAGATTTGTATCTCAATGTTTGAACCTTGAGTTGAATAAATGAATGAGTGTTTGGTGTGATATGTTTGTTGCATTGCATATGGGTAGTGAATTTCCTTTTAGGTCCTTGTTCTATTCTAATTCTCACCCCTCTAAAAACAGCAAGATGCCTCCACGACGTGAGCCCGACTTCACTTTCCCGCCGGAACTCACACAACTTCTCTAGCAGCAGAACGCCCCGATGCAGCTGTTGATTCAGAACCAGACCAACAACCACAACAACCACCCTCCACCTCAAGGCGACAAGCTCACCCGTTTTCTGAGGCTGAATCCACCAACTTTCTCCAGCAGCACTGAGCCCATTGTGGCAGATGACTGGCTCCGCAAGATGGAGAGGGAACTCACCACCGTTGGATGCACTGAGGCTGAAAAGGTGCGCTTCGCTGCCCATCAACTGGAGGGACCAGTAGCTTCATGGTGGGAGAACTACACGACCACGTACCCCATTGCTGGTGTGACTTGGGAGCAGTTCAAGCTATCTTTCCGCACTGCTCATGTCTCAGCTGGAGCCATGAGTCTGAAGAAGCGTGAGTTTCGCAACTTACGCCAGGGGAACCGTTCCGTGTCCTAGTATGTGGATGATTTCAGCACGTTGGCTCGTTATGCACCAGGAGATGTGGCCGATGATGCAGCCAAATAGGAGAAGTTCTTGGAAGGACTCAACGATGAGTTGAGCGTGCAGGTGATGGTGGCTACTTTCAACAACTACCAGGGGCTGGTAGACAAGGCCCTCATCTTGGAGGGGAAGCAACAGCAAATCGAAAACCGCAAGAGGAAGTATGGACAGGGGAAGTCTCACTCTAGAGCTCAACAGAAGCCCCGATACTCCCCGTACTTAGGAAATACCGGATCAGGGACCGGTAAGTATGGAGGACACACTCATCACGTGCACAACCATGGAGGCCATAACCATGGAGGAAATGGTAATAATCGTCCCAACAATAGCAACTTCAAGAATGGTAATGGAAGTGGGAATGGCAACCAACACCGTTCCACTCCAGCTCAGAAGGATCTGAACCATATCACCTGTTTCAAGTGCCAGAAGACAGGGCACTATGCCACTGAATGCCCTCAAAACAAGTAAGTAAATGGAAACGGCAACAACAACGGCAACTCCGCAACTAAGAAACCAAATCCTTTTCCTCGTGCTCAGGTGAACCACCTTGATTTGGTAGAAGTCTATGATCAGCCCGAGACTATGGTTTGTAAGTTTTTATTGCATTCACGTCCAGTTATGGTACTTTTTGATTCTGGTGCAACTCATTCATTCATATCAAGGGTAGTTGTGGAAAAGTATGGTTTACCCACCAAAACCCTTAGTCAGCCCATTAAGGTCAATGCCCTAGGAGGTATGCTGATGGAAGGGATAGGATGCCACGCCTTGAAACACCACATAGGAAACCATGTTTTTCCTACCGACCTCATCGTATTAGAATCCCAGGGATTGGATGTAATCCTAGGCATGGATTGGATGACCAAGTATGAAGGAAACCTTGATTGCCTCAGCAAGTCTATTTCACTCACCACTCCGGAGAACAAGAGGATTAAGTATGTATCCCGACGCACACAGATGAGTGCTCGATTAAATTCCCTCATAGGAGTTGTTCAGGAGGAAGTGCCGGTTGTACAAGACTTTCCAGATGTATTCTCGGAGGAATTACCAGGCATGCCACCAGATAGAGAGATTGAGTTTCTGATAGAGCTACTAACAAGAACCGCCCCAATTTCCAAGAGACCCTATCGGATGCCCGCAAATGATTTAGTAGAAATCAAGAAGCAGATTAAGGAGCTATTGGATAAGGGATATATTCGCCCAAGTTCTTCACCTTGGGGAGCCCCTGTTCTTTTGGTGGAGAAGAAAGATAAAACCTTGAGGATGGTGATCGGTTATCGTGCATTGAACGAGGTGACTATCAAGAATAAGTACCCTCTGCCGATGATTAATGACCTGTTTGATCAGCTAGTAGGCGCCAAAGTATTCTCCAAGATCGATCTTCGATCAGGGTATCACCAACTGAAGATTCGTGAACAGGATATACCCAAAACAGCCTTCACCATAAGGTATGGCTTATATGAGTATACGGTCATGTCCATTGGTTTGACTAATGCTCCTGCCTACTTCATGAATATGATGAACAAGGTATTTATGGAATATTTGGACAAGTTTTTCATGGTGTTCGTCGATGACATTTTGATATTCTCCAAGAGTGAGGAAGAACACAAGGAACACTTGCGTTTAGTTCTGGAGAAGCTTAGAGAGCATCAGTTATATGCCAAGTTTAGTAAATGTGAATTCTGGTTGACGGAAATCGGATTCCTTGGACACATTATTTCCGGAGAAGGAATAGCAGTAGACCCCGCTAAGGTTGAAGTTGTCACTGAGTGGAAGTCACCCACCTTAGTTAAGGAGATCCGCAGTTTTCTCGGACTTGCCGAATATTACCGGAGGTTCATTGAGAATTTCTCAAAGATTGCCAAGCCCATGACAGAGTTGTTGAAGAAAGAGTCTAAGTATATCTGGACTGATGAATGCGAGGCTAGTTTCGAGGAGTTGAAGAAACGTTGGTCACAGCCCCAGTGTTGATACTGCCAAACATTCAGAAGGACTTCCAGGTTTATTGTGATACATCACGTCAAGGACTTGGAGGAGTACTCATGTAGGAGGGAAAAGTTGTAGCCTATGCATCCAGACAACTACGACCCCATGAGTTGAATTATGCCACCCATGATTTGGATCTAGCAGCCGTAGTGCACGCACTCAAGACCAGGAGACATTTCCTCATCGGAAATAGTTGTGATGTGTACATTGATCATAAAAGGCTGAAGTATATCTTCACACAGAAGGAGTTGAACCTCAGAAAGAGGAGATGGTTAGAGTTAATCAAGGACTATGACATGAGACTGCATTACCATCTGGGAAAGGCAAATGTTGTGGCAGATGCCATGAGTCGGAAGAGTTATGTGAACACACTCATAGCCGGAGGATTACCCCAGGAGTTAACCGATGATCTCAGAGAGCTTCGGTTAGAGATAGTTCCAAAAGGATATGTTGCCACACTAGAGATTCAGTCCACCTTGACCGAAAGAATTCGTGAAGCCCAGAAATCGGACAAGGAGATAGCTGAGATAAAGCAGAGAATGAAAGAAGGAAAAGCTAAAGACTTTCATGAAGATGAACAAGGTACTCTATGGTTTGAGAACCGAATCTATGTGCCCAATGACCCAAAGCTCAGGAAGTTGATACTTCAAGAAGCCGATGATTCAACATACTCGATACACCCAGGCAACACCAAGATGTACCTGGATTTGAAAGAAAGTTACTGGTGGACATGAATGAAGAAGGATATTGCCGAACATGTTGCGGTATGTGATGTTTGCCAACGAGTAAAGGCGGAACATCAGAAACCAGCAGGGTTACTCCAACCTTTGCCGATACCCGAGTGGAAATGCGATAAGCTTGGTATGGAGTTCATACCCAGAACATAGTTTTATTTCTCATTTCTAGTTCAAAGCAAACGTTTGGCGTACGTAGAGTCGTACCAGTGGTAGATAGGATTTGAGAGAATATTGATCTTAACTTTAGTTCCATGTGGTTTCGAAACTCCATACTTATCACTTCCACATTTAGAAATTGCTACGATGATTCCTTGCACTTGGGGATTATCAAGCTCTTTTCTGGCGCCATTGCCGACGAGCAATAGCGCGGGGTTGATATTCTCGTGTGTGCTTGTTTGCTTTCTTCACTAAGTAGATTTTGTTTTACCTTTTTGCTTTCTATTGTTGTTTGTGAAACAAGCAAAACAAATAATGAAAAATACCAAAATAATCACCTGCCTTTTTTTCCTAAGAAGTTTTCCAAAAAGAGAAGTGATTGGAAGGTTGTGCATTGGAAATGTGAGGGTCGACCTTGAACACTTGTGTTCATACTCATGGAAACAATGTAGAATTATTTCATGGAAGCTTCTCAACAAATAATTATCCCCTTGTATATATCTATTGTATTATAAAAATAATGTGCCAATATGTTCTTTTAGGATGATTAGATTGCTTATTAGCTATGTGCGGTGCAAAAACAGAAACTTTGACTGTAGTGCATGAATTTACATTTCTTACAGAAATGTCAAAAGTTGCTGAAATTTTTACACAGTACTTCTATATAAATTTTTTAATGTTTCCTAAATGTTCAAAAAATTTGAGTTACATAAGTATATGAAGTTTCTAGATTGCTACAGACTGTCTTGTTTTTGACAGATTTTGTTTTCTATGCATTCTTCTCTTATTTTGATGAATGTACGGGTTGTATGAGGGGGTATGAACAATGGTGAAGTTTGAATATAGTATATATAATACTAATATGAATTTTTAATGAGTTCACAAAAGTACTTAAAGTAGTATTTTGCTTTATTATACTAACGGATCTCACAAGGGTTTTGTTAAGTTTTGTCTGAATGAACTGGTCGAAGATCGAGGACGTACAAAAATAAGAAGAATACAGACAGACAAGAGTTCAAGTTTGGGGATGCCCAAGGCACCCAAAGTAAATATTTCAAGGAGACTCGAGCTTCTAAGCTTGGGGATGCCCTAGAAGGAATCCCATCTTTATTCTTCAACAATTATCGATATACCTCAGTTTTTGTTTTGTTCATAGGATTTTCGTCTTTAGTGTTTTTCTTTTCCTTTATGCACCCTTCGAGTATGACATATTCCTTCATTGATTTGTAGAATGCTTCATGCGCTTCACTTAAATATTTTGAGTTTGGCTTTGGAGAATGCTCTTTGTGCTTCACTTAAATCTGTTGACTACAGCTTTATAGAATGCTTCGTGTGCTTCACTTATCTATTTTGAGCTTGGATATTGCTTAATCTATATTAATTGTAGAATGATCTATGAAGTTCACTTATATCTTTTAGAGTACGAATAGAATTATCATCGGAATTAGGCTTGGAAGAGTATCATTAAAATGTCATGCCTAACTAAAAAGGCATTAAAGAAAAGCGCTTGTTGGGAGACAACCCAATATCTACCCCTACTATTTTTGTGTTTAATCATGATTATGGTACTGATGTAACTACGTTTTATATGTTTTCTTTCAATAAAGTGCCAAGTAAGACCTTTGGGATGACTCACAAGATGAGTAGAATTGATGCTGAACCAAAATAGAAACTTTTGCCTCCAGTACAGGAATATTCATTTTTTACTAGAGCGCTATAACTATCTGAAATTTTTACACATTATTTATATAAAAAGTATTCAGGTTTTCCTAAAATTTCAGAAAAATTAGAGTCAGGGAAGTATGGCGATCATTCAAATCTTTACAGATTGTTCTATTTTTGACAGATTCCGTTTTGCATGTATGATTTGCTTGTTTTAGTGTTCCCATAGCTTATATTGAGTGATATAAATTATGTGAATGGTAGAATACAGTAGGTATGATGTGAGAAAAAATTATGAATCTTTTCATGACAGTACCTAAGTAAATGATTTATCTTTATTACACTAACCCTTCTCATGAAGTTCCGTTAAGTTTTGTGTGATTGAAGTTTTCAAGTTTTGGGTGAAACACCGATATGAGGAGAATAAGGAATGCAAGAACCTAATATTGGGGATGCCCAAGGAACCCCCAATGTAATATTCAATGAATACTCAAGCGTCTAAGCTTGGGGATGCCCCGGAAGGCATCCCCTCTTTCGTCTTCAACACTATCCGTATATCTTACTTGGAGGTGTATTTTTATTTGTCACATAATATGAGATTTGCTTGGGGCGTCCTTTTATTTTGTTTTTCTCGATTAGGTGTTATTTATAATATTGTTTTTCAATAAAAATTTCCAATAATTTCCTTAGGATGCTTGCATTGCATGTCTGATGTGTGTTGTGTAAAAAACATAAACTTTTGTTGTAGTGTTTGCATGTTCATATTTTACTGGAACGTGGAAAGTTTCTAAAAAATTTACACATTATTGTCATATAAATTATTTAGAATGTACTAAATTTAAAAAAAATAGAGTTACATAAGTACACTAGTTTAATAAATTGCTACACATTTTTCTGTTTAGACAGATTGCTGTCATAGTTTTGTTATCTACTTATACTATAGTTTCCATAGCCTATATTGGTAGATATAAATTTGGAAGTGATATTATACATTACCTAATGTTTGAAAATTATTGTGCAACTTGTCTTGGTAGTACATGAAGTGTTAATTTGTTCTTATGTGTACTAACATATCTTAGGAGTTCCTTTTGAGTTTTGTGTGGATGAAGTTTTTGAGAATAGGTGAAACCGGGATATGAGAGGATTGAACAAGATACAAAAGCTCAAGCTTGGGGATTTCCAAGGCACCCCAAGTAAATATTTCAATAAGTCTCAACCATCTAAGCTTGGGGATGCTATACATCCCACCTCTCTTCATCAACAATTATCAGTTAGCCTATGTTGAGCCTAAATTTTTATTCGTTCACATGATGCCTGCTATTCTTGGAGTGGTATTTCATTGCTTGCTCTTGAATAAAATACTAAGATCTGAAAATATTTATTGAGAGAGATAGCCGTCACATAGCTACTTGATTATTTGACAACTCATTGATATGTCTTGGAGAAGTTTTGTCATTTACTCTCGTGCTTCACTTATATCCTATGAGTAAATGGTTGAATGAATTGAATATCATAAATATGAAATTATATATGTTTTATATGCTTATATCATGCTGAGTAATGACTTCACATAGAAGAAGTGTAGGTGGTAAAATTTATTGAAAAGTAACAAACACCGCATTGGTCACTTTAAGAATTCATGAATGCATATTGAAGGAAGAGAGATTCCACGTATAAATATACTATCTTGGACATCTTCTATGGTTGTGAGCTCGTTAATTATTTTCGAAATTGAGCAAATCAGTTAAAATTGGACATGGAAGACAACTTAATGAGTTATATTTGGTTATGTTTTAGTAGAATTTATATTGTTATGGATCCTCCAACATGTCGTGCTTGCTTCCACCTCATACTAGACAAAACTTCCGCACCAAGTAGAAATACTACTTGTGAATCCAAACACCCTTAAACTAGTTTTGCCATGAGAATCCACTATACCTACCTATGGTTGAGTAAGATCCTTCAAGTAAGTTTTCATCGGTGCAAAAAGCAATAAAAATTGCTCCTAAATATGTATTATCTTTCATTGTAAGGGAAAATAAGTGTCGTACAAGCTTGTGATGGTAAAGAAATAAAAGAGACAGACTGCATAATAAAGGTTGCTATTACAAAGGGCAATAAAATGTGACATTCCTTTGCATTAAGGGTTTGCACATCCAAAAATAAAAAGCGCATGACAACCTCTGCTTCCCTCTGCGAAGGACCTATCTTTTACTTCTAGTTCCTACCTTTATGCAAGAGTCATGGTGATCTTCACCACTTCCTATATTTCATCTTTTTCTTGGCAAGCGTCATGTGTTGGGGAATGATCTAGACATATATAAACACACAAATATATTTGATCATGAATTATTATTGTTGGCAATTATCTATATGATGCTTAAGTTGGGAGGCGAAACATTAAGCCCCTATCTTTCTCTATGTTCGATGGATGCTATTTTTTCTAAAAATATGCTTTGAGTGTCAATAATCATGGAAGACTATATGATAGTTGAGTATGTCAAATTTGCTAAATCAAAGCTCTTACATAGACTCTTCCTGAAAGTAAGATGAATTGCAATTGTTCGATGACTAGCAATATGGTTTCTTAGTTTTCAAGAAACTTTCTGGTCTATTCTTTAACATGTGAATAGCTTGCTACTTGATCATGAGATGTTTTATGAGATGAGATGTTGTTTATGATATATAATGATGCTAGAAAAAGTGTTTGGAACTATCATTGATAATATTTATGCACTATGCTAGCATTCACACTTCATAAATTATTTCTTTTATCATTTACCTACTTGAGGACGAGAAGGAATTAAGCTTGTGGATGCTGATACATATCCAACGTATCTATAACTTACGAAGTATTCATGTCATGTTTGCAATAATTCTATATGATTTTGGTATGATTTTATTAGAACTAACCCGGCCTGACGATGTTTTCAACAGAACTGCGATGGTGTCGTTTTGTGTGCAGAAATAAAAGTTCTCAGAATGGGCTGAAAATATATGAAGAATATTTTTCGAAAATATAAAATAGTACTGGAGCAAAAAGATACTGGAGAGGAGTCCCAAGGAGGCCACAAGCCACTAGGGTGCCCCCTAGGGCATGCCCCTGGCTTGTGGGCCCTTGGGAGTCCCCTTGACTTGATTCTAATGCCAAGTACTCCTATCAAACCAAAAACCTCCAGAAATAAAACTAGATAGGGAGTTCCGCCACCGCAAGCCTATGTAGCCACAAAAAACCAATCAGGATCCCTCTGCGGCACCCTGCCGGAGAGGGCCACCATCACCGGAGACCATGGATGAGGAACACAGAGGGACCATCATCACCATGGAGGCGAAGGACTAGAGGGAGAACCTGTCCCCACCAAGGGGGTGGTCCATGGAGGAGGAAGAACAAGGGGGAAACCCTCTCCCTCTCTCTCGGTGGCGCCGGAGTGCCATTGGGGGAACCATCTCCGTGGTGATCATCTTCATCAACATCACCTTTTTCAGCATCGTCCTCATACCTTTTTAGTGGCCCACTCTCCCGCATCCCGCTGTAATCCCCTACTTGAACATGGTGCTTTATGCCACATATTATGATCCAACAATGTGTTGCCATCCTATGATGTTTTGAGTAGATTTCTTTTGTGTTATGGGTTCATTGATGAACTAGACTGGTTTGAGTTGTATGTTTATTTTGGTGCTGTACAATGGTCCCTTCCGTGCCGCGCACACGTGAAGGATTCCTACTTCAGGGTGTTGCCATACATTCATGATTCTCTTATAGTGGGTTGCTAGAGTTATAGAAACTTAAACCCGGGTAAGGGGGTTGTTGCGGATGGGATAAAGGGGACTTGATGCTTTAATGCTATGGTTGGGTTTTACCTTAATGCTCTTTAGTAGTTGCGGATGCTTGCTAGAGTTCCAATCATAAGTGCATATGATCCAAGTAGAGAAAGTATGTTGGCTTATGCCTCTCCCTCATATAAAATTGCAATAATGATTTCCGATCTTGTTAACAATTGCCTAGGACAATTCCCCACACCGACTCATCATTAGTCCACACTCGCTATTTGTAATATATTCTAAATTTATGATAACAACACCTACTTTTGTATTTTAGTTCTCCGATATCCTCCAAAGCTATTCTCTTCATACCCACAACGTAGTTTTATTTCTCGTTTCTAGTTGGAAGCAAACGTTCGGCGTACGTAGAAACATATCAGTGGCAGACGGGACTTGAGAGAATATTGGTCTTTGTCGGATTTCGGGCTCCGCAAAACCCTTAAGATTCAAACAAAGGGGCGTGTTCGAAGATCCCCTGCAGCCTCGCCCGACCTAGCTCGCTACTCGATGAACACAACATACAACTCACACGATAACGAGGAGGAAGATGAACACGACAGTTTACCCAGGTTCGGGCCGCTACGAAGCGTAATACCCTACTCTTGCTTTGGTGGATTGCCTCTCGAGGAGGTGAGGTGGATGAACAAGTACAGTGTTTCGGGGCCTCCTGAGGGCTCTCAATGGTGTTCAAGGCTCCTTGTGGTTTGGTGAGTGGTGGAGTTTTTCGATTGGGTTCGGATCCGTCCCTTGGTCCCCTTCTACGAAGCAGCCTACCCTCTCTATATAGCGGTGGCCTAGGTCCTCTTCCTTATCGCAATGACGGGAAGGGATCCCACTAAAATATAAAAATAGCTGATGTTATCATAAAGTTAGAATATATTACAAATAGTGAGTGTGGAATAATGATGGGTCAGTGTGCGGAACTGTCCTATGCAATTGTTAACAAGATCGGAAATCATTATTGCAATTTTATATGAGGGATAGGCATAAGCTAACATACATTCTCTACTTGGATCATATGCACTTATGATTGGAACTCTAGCAAGAATCCGCAACTAATAAAGATCATTAAGGTAAAACAAACCATAGCATTGAAGCATTAAGTCCCCTTTATCCCATATGCAACAACCCCCTTACTCGGGTTTAAGCTTCTGTCACTCTAGCAACCCACTATAACTGAATATGAACATATTGCAACACCCTACAATGGGAATCCTTCACGTGTGCATGGCACGGAAGGCAGCATAGGACAACACCAAAGTAAACATACGACTCACACCAATCTAGATCAACAATCAACCCATAAGACAAAGGAAAACTACTCAAAACATCAGAGGATGGAAACTCATCATTCGATCATAACATGTGGCATAAAGCACCATGTTCAAGTAAGGGATTATAGTGGGATGCGGAGAGTGGACCGCTGAAAAGGTTTCAGGACGGTGATGAAGAAGGTGATGTTGATGAAGACGATCACCGCGGCGATGGTTCCCCTGATGGCACTCCGACGCCACAAAGAGAGAGAGAGAGAGGGAGAGGGTCTCCCCCTTGTGCTTCCTCCTCCATGGCCTGCCCCTAGATGGGGAGAGGTTCTCCCTCTGGTGTTTGGCCTCCATCGTGATGATGTCCCCTCCGTCTTCCTCCTCCATGGTCTCCCGTGATGGTGGCCCCCTCCAGCAGGGTGCCGGAGAGTGCTCCCAATTGGTTTTTCATGGCTACAGAGGCTTGCGGCAGCGGAACTCTCGATCTAGGTTTCTTTCTAGAGGTTTTTGGATATATAGGAGTACTTGGCATTGGAATCACGTCAAGGGGACTCCCGAGGGGCCCACAACCTAGGGGCGCGCCCTAGGGGGGTGCCCTAGTGGCTTGTGGTCTCCTTGGGACTCCTCTCCGGTATCTTTTTCCTCCAGGATTTTTTATATTTGCCAAAAATATTCTCCGGGTATTTTCAGCCCATTCCGAGAACTTTTATTTCTGCACAAAACATGACACCATGGTAGTTCTGCTGAAAACAGAGTCAGTCCGGGTTAGTTCTAATAAAATCATACCAAAATCATATCGAATTATTGTAAATATGGCATGAATACTTCATAAATTATAGATACGTTGGATATGTATCATGACGCATGCCACGAAGGTCCATCTTTCATGTGGGGGCAGCTCCTTTATGCTTTGAGGTCCCACGGGGCCCCAACACCTCGCGATGCACGCATGACCTGTGCCTTCGGGAATGCCAGACTCTCGTGCCCCTGGCACCTTGCGCCTTGCTCCTTACTTGTGGGGCGCGCACATCAAAGCATGCCTCTAGGTGGTGCCCGAGCACCTCCCTCATTACATGGGTCAGGTCGGGAGCTCTCTAGGTGGAAGTCCCCAAGCCCATCCTAAGGGAGGCACCAGGCGCGCCTTCCTATGCGGGAGGGAGCGGCATCCCAAGAGTGTACGCGGGCCCGAGACGCCAACGGTGGGGGTTCCGACCCCCTAGCGGTTCTTGGGGGGGAGCTGCTTGAATATGCGGTTGGCGACTAGGGCATGATGATACGGGGCAAACCTGTGTGTGTCGATCTTTCATGAATTGGAAGGGGATTCCACGAAGAACACGAAGAACATGAGGAAGAACGAGGAGAAATCAAAAGACAAAACACTCAAGAACAAGTCCAATCACACATCCACTAGACTCACCATACACAAGATCCACAAAGGTACATGAACAACAAAGGGAAATAAGATACATGGTAGAGTTACCCCCCAAATCCCATGGGGAGATGGGGACTTGATATCCCATTGTATATTCCCTCATGAGGGGCCTTGACATCCACTAGGGGATATTCTCTCATAAAGGCATCTACTCCATAGGAGAGGTAGTGGAAGGAGCTAGGCTCAAGTTACTAAGAGAAAAACCATAGCTAACCCTAGAATGGAGGTGGTAGTAGAGTATATATAGTCATAGGCACGAAGATGTAAGTGAGAGGGGGGATACATGGGCCTCGGTCCCATCCATGCGTGTAGGCAGGCCGGTTGTACCGGAGGTTGGACCGGTTGTACTGGTCTTGAGACATCAACCGGATCAACCGGTGTAGTATCGGTCTTGAACCGCACCAGAAGAGAACCTTGGCCACGGTCGGAGCTGTTGGTGGTGGTGGACCGGTTGTATCGGGGGAGCGGTGGTTGACCGGTGGGGGGCCGGTTGTACCCCTAATTCCTTGGCTGCTGCAAGTCCTCTTCTTCCTTTTTCTCTTCCAAGCTTCCCTCGTGGATGGTGTAATTGCATGTAGGTGCTGACACTCCTCGTCATCATCCGTGAAGCTCCGGCAAACCTAAGCATGCACATAGGAGTAGTGTCAAGTAGTATACCATCCTCGAAGGAATCAAGTGAACACGTGTAAAGGAGATGATTGACCTTTATGTATGTGAAGTAGATGTCACACGTGTCGCTTGCCAAACGGGATCTTGTCATGGTTATGTCCGTAGGATGCTCCACATCATCCCCTCCCCTTGGGAAAGATCCGTCCTCGGATCAATATCTAAATCAACATGGGAAGGAGATGGTGTCGCTGTGTAGAAGTGGGCGATCACCAAGCTCACATTGTAATCAAGCTCTAAAGGGGCACTCTCCAATGTCTTACCGTCTTGTAATTCCTTCGAAAGGAGCAAATACGACAAACACTTGGGAAAAACAAATGTTATTAGCGGTAGTGAAAAACAAAGCATTCAATTGGTGAATCACCACACAAGTGTCATCATCATTCTTAACATATGGTGTGACAAGGGATTGTGTCATGGCATGTAAGCATAGAAATTGAGCACACGCAAGGCTATCATGGAAACAAGGATGCCTTGGGGAGGTAGGGATGCCAATATGTGTGTCAGTAGAACAAGCATCTACCTCAAGGTCATAGCACTCATGCACATAGCAATCCATGAAAGGTCTATGGTAGGCAAAGGCATCATTCACAACACCAAGTAAAGTGAAGTGTCTAAACACATGGGCAATTCAAAGTGTAAGGCAATCCAAGCATGATGAGAACATGTGTAGTGAGCATAGTGAGGCACTCAACACAATAGAAAGAGAATTTGGTCATCATGTGTGAGGAAATCAAGTCAAGCATGTAGCAAGCAATCGGGCATGGCAAATGTGAAGAATGGACATTGTTGCAACCAAGCATATGATAAGAGCAAACAATGCACAAGGTGGACGCAACATGCTACCTCTTGAGCTTGAGTTGGTTTTCCGTTGAAGAGGAAAGGGTGATGCAGCAAAGTAGATAATTATTTCCCTCAGTTGTTGAGAACCAAGGTATCAATCCAATAGGAGGAACAAGCAAGTCACCAATGGATGCACCTACACAAACAATCAAACTCTTGCACCCAACGCTATAAAGGGGTTGTCAATCCCTTCACGGTTATTTGCAAGGATTAGATCTGAAAGATATAGATGTAAACGAGTGCAGAAAGTAAAATATAAATAAATTGCAGCAAGGTATTTTTGGTACTTTTGATTTATAGATCTGAAAGTATATGATGGAAAATAGACCCAGGGGCCATAGGTTTCACTAGAGGATTCTCTCTTGAAGGCAAATATCATGGTGGGTAAACAAATTACTATCAAGCAATTGATAGAAAAGCGAAAAATCATGTAGTTATCCAAGGCAATGATCATGCATATAGGCATCACGTCTATGACAAGTAGACAGAGACGATTCTGCATCAACTACTATTACTCCACACATCGACCGACTCCTGCGTGCATCTAGAGTATTAAGTTCATGAAGAACAGAGTAATGCATTAAGAAAGATGACATGATGTAGAGGCATAAACTCAAGACATATTATGAAAACCCCATCTTGTTACCATTGATGGCAATAATACAATACATGCGTCGCTACCCCTACTATGTCACTAGGTGAGGACACCACAAGATTGAACCCAAAACCAAGCACTTCTCCCTTTGCAAGAATTACGAATCTAGTTGGCCAAACCAAACCAATAACTCGAAGAGACTTGCAAGGATATGAAATCATGAAAATAAGAAATTGGAGGAGATACAAATAAGATTCATGGATAATCTGAACATAAACTCACAATTCATCGGATCTTGACAAACACACCACAAAAGAGGATTACATTAGATAGATCTCCATGAAGATCATGAAGGACATGGTATTGAAGATCAAAGAGAGAGAAGAAGCCATCTATCTACTAGATATGGTCCCGTAGGTCTGTGGTGGAGTACTCAAGCATCATCGGAGGGGCAATGGAGTTGATGTAGATGCCCTCCGTGATCGAAATCCCCTCCGACTGAGTACCGAAAAAGCCTCCAAGATTGGATCTCTCGGGAACGGAGGCTTACTGCAGTGGAAAAGTATTTGCATGGATCTTTTTGATGTTGGGGGAATATTTGGGTATTTATAGGCCAGAGAATAGGGCTAGGAGACGTGCCAGGGAGCGACAAGCCTGCTAGGCATGGCCAGGGGGACCCCGCCTAGCAGACTTGTGGCACCCTGGCACCTCCCTTGACGTGCACTCCAAGCTTGATCTACTTGTTTCCTTCCAGAAAAATTCCTTCCGACGGTTTTATTCCGTTTGGACTCCATTTAATATCCCATATATGCAAAACCAAGGAAAAAAACAGAAACTGGCACTTGGTTCTAGATTAATAGGTTAGTCCCAAAAATAATATAAAATAGCATATTAATGCATATAAAACATCCAAAATAGATAATACAATAGCGTGCCATCATCAAAAATTATAGATACGTTGGAGACGTATCAGCATCCCCAAGCTTAATTCCTGCTCGTCCTCGAGTTGGTAAATGGTAAAAGCAGAATTTTTGATGTGGAGTGCTACCTAACATATTTATGCATGCAATATTCTTTATTGTGACATGAATATTCAGAACCGTAAGAGTCAAAACAAAAGCTTAATATTGATATAGAAACAATAACATTTCAAGCATACTAGCAAAGCAATTGTATCTCTTCAAAATATAATGGCAAAAGAAAGTTATCCCTACAATATCATATGGTCTGGCTATGCTCCATCTTCCCCACACAAAGTATTTATATCATGCACAACCCTGATGAAAAGTCAAGCAATTGTTTTCACACCTTTATTTTCTAAAACTTTTTCAACTCTCACGCAATACATGAGCGCGAGCCATGGATATAGCACTATAGGTGGAATAGAATATGGTGGAGGTTGTCAAGGAAAGGGAGAAGATAGTCTGGCATCAACTAGGCATATCAACGGGTTATGGAGATTCCCATCAATAAATATCAATGTTAGTGAGTAGGGATTGCCATGCAGCGGTTGCTCTAGAACTAGAAGTGCATTAAAGCTCAAACGGAAACTAAGTGGACGTGCATCATGAGGAAGAATTCCACTAGCTATATGAAAGTGAAAAAATAGGAGACTCTCTATCATGAAGATCATGGTGCTACTTTGAAGCACAAGAGTGTAAAAGGGTAGTAGCAATGTCCCTTCTCTATTTTCTCTCATTTTTTATGTGGGAATCTAAGGCCTCTTTTATTCATTTTTTATATGGGCTTCGATGGCCTCTTTTTTTTCATAAAGTCCAGAATCTCATCCCTACTTGTGAGGGAATCATAGCTTCCAGCATCCTTTCCTCACATGGGACATGCTCTATTAAGGATAATCATCACACTTTTATTTACTTACAACTCATAAGAAAATTACAAATAGATACCTATGACAAGATATGACTCTATATACAATATGGAGGTGATGGTGCATGTCATAAAAGGGAATGGTGGAAGTTGCATGTCAATATATCTCGGAATGGCTATGGAAATGCCATAATAGGTAGGTATGGTGGCTGTTTTGAGGAAAGATATATGGTGGCCATTTTGAGGAAGGTATATGGTGGCTGTTTTGAGGAAGGTGTTTATTGTACCGACGAAGGTTGCCGGTACTATAAAGGCTAGCAAAAGTGGAAGGGTGAAAGTGCGTATAATCCATGGACTCAAAATTAGTCATAAAGAACTCACATACTTATTGCAAAAGTCTATTAGTCATTGAAGCAAAGCATTAAACACATGCTCCTATAGGGGAGGTTGGTAGGAGTTAACCATCGCGCGCCCCCGACCTTCATACAAAGGCTGACAATCTATAAACAAGTCATGCTCTGACTTCCTTACGTAACGGTTCACCATAAGTGCATCTACGGGAATCACAAACCTTTACACAAGTATTTTTTACAAAATCACAATTTACTTCCTAAAATGTCTCTAACATTATCATCTCTATATCTCAAAACTTTATGCAAGGAATCAAACTTCTCATAAATACTCAATGCACTTAATATGGAATTTTTTATTATATCCTTTTTTGATGCCTATCTATTAGGACTAAATTCATAACCTAGGACAATTACCATGATGTTTTAGAAACTCTCAAAATAATATAACTGAGGTATGAGAGTTCAAGTATATCTGTAAAACGTAAACACCATCGTGCTCTAAAATATATAAGTGGAGCACATAAAGGAAAATTGCTAAACTCAAAAGATATAAGTGAAGCACATAGAGTATTCTAATAAATTCACGATTCAGCACTTCTCTCTCAAAATATGTGTGCATCAAGGATGATTGTGACAAACTAACAACCAAAGACTCATATCATACAAGACGCTCCAAGCAAAACACATATCATGTGGTGAATAAAAATATGGCCTCAAGTAAATTTACCGATGGATTGAAGACGAAAGAGGGGATGCCTTCCGGAACATCCCCAAGCTTAGGATCTTTTGCATCCTTGAAAATAACTTGGGGTGCCTTGCGAATACCCAATCTTAGGCTCTTGCCACTCCTTATTTCGTAGTCCATCAAATCTTTACCCAAAACTTGGAAACTTCACAAGACAAAACTTAACACAAAAATCATGAGATCCGTTAGTATAAGAAAATAAATATCCACTTTAAGTACTATTATTAACTAATTCTTCATTTATACTGGTTTTTTAACAACTTTAATCTAACTAATCCATGGCTCATACCACATGATACAACCCATAGATTCATCAAAATAGGCAAAAACTCAAAGAAAACAGAATCTGTCAAAAACAGAACAACCTGTAGTAATATGGAAACTTCGTATACTTATGTAACTCAAATTTTTTTGAAAAGTGAGAAAAACCTAGTAAATTGATATATCGATCTCGTGTAAAAATATCAAATCAATTGGACACTCTAAAAAAGTTATAAAATTCCTGGATTGAGCTCAAAAGTTTCTATTTTTCAGCAAGATCAAATCAACAACTACCATAGATTACCCCAAAGGTTTTACTTGGCTCAGACACTAATTAAAACAATAAAAACACAATTACTACATAATTAATAATGTGGGAAACTCTCAAAAACAGAACACAAAAATAAAATTGGGTTGGCTCCTAACAAGCGCTATTGTTTAACGCCCATAGCTAGGCAAAACGCAATAGATCTAGGTAAACTTGATCAAACCATCAAAAGCTTTTCTTACTAGATCTATCCTTTCCTTTATTTCCTTACTAGTAGATTAACTTAAGTCATTAAAAGGACTTTGGCTAGTGATTTTAACATTCATGAACCTGTAATCTAGATCTGCGCCATAGATATCATCGTATAAAACACGTATCATATTTCTAACGGGTTCCTTCATCATTTTTTCAAGCAAATCGTCCTTATACCTTCCGAAAATTCCCCTGGTAATCCAATCAAATTCCTCATAGGTCTCTAGATACAAGGCTTGAGAGACTTCCGCGTGGGGAGCTCTTCTCCTAAGATTTTCACCAGAAGATTGATAGTCTCTAGCTTCTAGACTAGGCAAAGTTTCTTTATGATGGAGAATTTCTTCAATTGGAGGGTGTTTAGAATCTTTATCATAGAAAGCAAAAATCTCCCTAGCTTCTTATATAATGAAATCAAATTCTTGCATAAGGATGATGGTAGCAATCTTCTTAGCCTTATGGTTATTAATATTGGGAAGTTCATAAAATACTTTTTGCAAAGCGGGATGAAGGTACACAAATTTTCTTTCCTATTTTTCATTGAGCATGACAATAGCGTCTGAATAACTATTTGTGCTAAGAACAATAGACCTCTTACTCATAGGCATTATCCACGTACAATCAAAGAACGCTTGAATAACACTCTTCCCAATAATATTCCCATCTCCTTCTTGAAAAGTTTTACTTTTATAATTAGGAGGAGATTCAGTTTCATGTTGTAAAGAGAAAGATTCAAATTTTTCTTCAGGATTAGTACTAGCAATAACCTCTAGATTTTCAGCAACAACCTCCCTTATTTCATACATGGTGGCAAATCAAGCAATAAAACATACAAGCAAACGAAAGGCAAACAAAAGTAGGGTGAATAAAAAGGCAAATCTTTTGGTATTTTTCTGAAAATCATTTTAGAAGTGTAGGAGAGGAAAATGAGAGCCAAATGGCAAATAAATTAAATGCAAGAGATGAGTTAGTTATGGGTACTTGGTAGGATTGATGTGTATCCTCCCTGGCAAATGCGCTAGAAATCCTTCTTCCTACCTCTTGAGCTTGCGTTGGTTTTCCCTTGAAGAGGAAAGGGTGATGCAGCGAAGTAGATAAGTATTTCCTTTAGTTGTTGAGAACCAAGGTATCAATACATTAGTAGGAACAAGCAAGTCACCAATGGATGCACCTACACAAACAATCAAACTCTTGCACCCAATTCTATAAAGGGGTTGTCAATCCCTTCAAGGTTATTTGCAAGGATTAGATTCGAAAGAGATAGATGTAAATGAGTGCGAAAAGTAAAAGATAAATAAATTCCAACAAGGTATTTTTGGTATTTTTGATTTATATGTCTGAAAGTATATGCTAGAAAATAGACCCTGAGGCCATAGGTTTCACGAGAGGCTTCTCTCTTGAAGGCAAATATCATGGTGGGTAAACAAATTACTGTCAAGCAATTGATAGAAAAGCGAATAATCATTTAGTTATCCAAGGCAATGATCATGCATATAGGCATCACGTCCATGACAAGTGGACCGAAATGATTCTGCATCTACTACTATTACTCCACACATCGATCGACTCTTGCGTACATCTAGAGTATTAAATTGATGAAGAACAAAGTAACGAATTAAGAAAGATGACATGATGTAGAGGGAGAAACTCAAGCAATATGATGAAAAACCCATATTGTTACCCTTGATGGCAATAATACAATACGTGCCTCGCTACCCCTACTATGTCACAGGGTGAGGACATCGCAAGATTGAACCCAAAACCAAGCACTTCTCCCATTGCAAGAATTACCAATCTAGTTGGCCAAACCAAACCAATAACTCGAAGAGACTTACAAGGATATGAAATCTTGGAAAAAAGAAATCTAAGGAGATTCAAATAAGATTGATGGATAATCTGAACATGAACTAACAATTCATCGGATTACATCGGATAGATCTCCATGAACGTCATGAAGAACATGGTATTGAAGATCAATGAGGGAGAAGAAGCCGTCTACCTACTAGCTATGGACCGGTAGGTCTGTGGTGGAGTACTCACGCATCATCGGAGGGGCAATCGAGTTGATGTAGATGCCCTCTGTGATCGAAACCCCCTCCGGCAGAATACCGGAAAAGGCTCCAAGATTGGATCTCTCGGGAACAGAGGCTACCAATGGCACAAAAGTATTTGCGTGGCTCTTTTTAATGTTGGGGGAATATTTGTGTATTTACAGGCTAGAGAATAGGGTTAGGAGACTTGCCAGGGAGCGACAAGTCTTCTAGGCACGGCCAGGGGCGCGCGCCTAGCAGGCTTGTGGTGCCCTGGCACCTCCCTTGACATGCACTCCAAGCTTGATCAACTTGCTTCCTTCCAGAAAAATTCCTTCCGAAGGTTTTATTCCGTTTGGACTTCATTTAATATCTCATATCTTCAAAACTCAAAAACAAGGAAAACACAAAAACTGGCACTTGGCTCTAGATTAATAGGTTAGTCCCAAAAATAATATAAAATAGAATTTTAATGCATATAAAACTTCCAAAACAGACAATATAATAGCATGCCATCGTAAAAAATTGTAGATACATTGGAGACATATCACAACACACAAGGTATATATGTCTAGAGGCATGGCAATGTGGCAATCGTGAAGAAAAGCGATATCACTAGCATGTGTGCAAGTAAGTGGTCCAAGATGACTAATATGTATCATGATACAAGCAATAGAAGTAGGATGAGCCACAATATCCATGCTCAAGAAGGATGTCACCTCAAAAGCGTGACCTTGTGCGTCCATCACAGTGCCGATGCGCAAGCAAGTGTGATGTAGAAACTTGTCGGTGTAGCAAGGTGCGCTCTCAAGAGCTCTAATCGTCAACTCACGAGAAGTAGAAGTTGACAAGTTTTTCAAGTATCCTACACATACACACAACAAAGCAAAGAATATGGTGCATGGTAGATAAACACATCATCCATCATGACGGTTCTCCTCTCTTGCACATAACCATTAGGATCAAAAGTGCATGAACAATATGATGCAACAATGACTATATTTATGGCACTAGGAATATGGTGCAAACAAGGAAGACAAGCATGCTTCACAAGAAAGATGTCAAAAGCTCCAATAATATTTGAGAAAGCTAAGGGGGTGATCTCATTAGCAAGAGTAGAAGCATTGTTGCACTCAATACATGGCAAAGCATAGAGCAAGGAAGAGGCAACAGATGGAGATATGTGACAATATGCAATGTCAATCATGTGCAAAGCATGGAAATGGTTGTCATCAACCGCATAAAAGTAGCACATCGGTGATCCAGCATAAGCAAGCATAGTGATCATGGTGTGCAAACTAGTAGTGCGAAGATCCAACATACTAGAGGAAATCATGGCAATCATGTCATTTGAGCAAATAATAGGCACAAAGAATGCGCATGACACATCGCGAGTACAAACACAAAGCAAGAGCAAAGCATCATCATCGTATTGGCAAGACATCATACAAGAGGAACTTTTTCTCTTTGTTCTCTTGTTTTACCGATCTTGAGTTCTCTCGCTCTTTTTGGATTGGCGTTTTGCAAGGAGGTGTGGGCTCTGACCATAACACAACATCACAACATGCGGTCTCGAGGGGCCCTAGGGCCACCTGAGGCGGCACATGGAAGGACAGAATGGGGGATCTCTCGAGCGTCAAAGGGGGCTCTTGAGCAGCATGCCTCAGGAGCCTTACCGGTCATTAGGCCACTCGTCCCCTCTAATGTCGTCCTTGGTTTCCGGTCGACATCAGGGGTGTTGGGGCCATGCCCCGTGAAGTGCGTCCTTGGTTTTCGGTCGTACCTAACGGTGGTGGGGAAGTGCACGGTACTGGGACCAGACGACGTAGAGCGGTTTGAGCGTCGAAAAAGAGGCCTCCTGGGCAACACGCCTCGGGAGCCTTACCGGTCATAATGACACTCGACTTGCTGGTGCCATCCATGGTTTCTGGTCGGCACCAGGAGTACCGGGGCCTCGCCTCGTGAAGTACGTCCTCTTCAGTCATACCTAACATTGGTGGGGAAGTGTGCGGGACTAGGACCTATAGACGCAAAGTGCCGAAAGGGCCCCCAAACCGTCCCACGAGTAAGGGAGAAGCGCCTCAGACGGAACCACGAGCACGAGCTAAATCGTTGCCACCCTGCAAGCGTTACAGCCGGACTGGCAACGTCCCCGTTCAAAAGGAGCATGGCGTTACACACCTCGTCATTAGGGAACATATTTAAAGGTACTATCAAAATAGATCAAAGTTTCCATTAGGCCACTTGCATAACCCTGTCAGGCACACGAGAAGGCTACTCGTGGGAAGCACACCATCGCCAAAACTCTTGTCGCCGCCACCCGGCGACGGTCCCGCACGTCCCTGCTCAAGCACGGCCCTCTGTTTGGTCAGAAGAAACCTCCGCCACCAGGTCGTCCACGTGGTCCTGGCCCTGATCGGCGAGGGCAGCGCGGGTCACCTCAGGCATGGGACCAAGCATCGCCTTAAAATCGAAGAGCGGGTCGAGACGAAGGAGGTGACAGAAGATATTTGAGGCCGCCCGCTTGAGTAGGTCACAACGCTTCTCCTCCACGAGCGTGTGGGTCTTCTCCACACCCCCCTCAAGGCACTCCACGACTATGGAAAAGAAGCCCAGATACCCGGCGTCGTTCGAAACCAAGGGGCTCGAGACGCTCGTGCCGCACATGTCGTCCAAGGCCCACTTGACCCTCTTCTCGAGGGATTGGAACATCTGAGAGCGCATGTGCTGGATGCCGCGAGCACGGTTCGCCTCGTCCGAAGTCTCATTCACTAGGGAAGTAACACCCTTCACTTGTTTGTAATGAAAAGCTAGCTCGGCCTCGGCAGCCGCCTGGGCGTCCACCGCGGCTCGTCGGCGCCCTTCCTCTTGGTCTAACTTCTTCCCGAGGTCATTAACCTCGCCTTTTAGGAGGTCACGTTGCTGGCAGAAACGAGACTCCTGGAGCTTCAGCTACGCACAATAATCCTCGAGAAGGGGACGCCAAGCCTCTGCCACCCTGCTGTCGACCTCCTCTAGTATCCTTGCCTCACGGGAGGCAAAGGAATCCTCGGCAAGTGACGCCTGACACTCCCTTACCTCTAGCGTCTCCTGTTCCAGGCTCTGCTCCAACACTTCCAACGCCAATGAGTCGATAGGAACTGGGGGGCTGGCACCGACAGGGAGAAGCTCGGCCAATGGACCCACGAGTGTGGCCCTCCGCAGCTGGATCAACCCTTCAAAGTCGGAGTTGAGGGCCTCGAGCTCCTTGAAGCGATTCTCGGAGGCCATACACCGGCAATCGGCCTCCTGAGCCTCGGCAAGGGCGCATTCGCTGGACTCCACCATCGCGGCAAGGGACCCTTCTACCTTCGTGCGGGCACACTCGTGCTACGGACGGTCGAGGTTCATGGCAATCTCAAGCTGGCGCCACCCTAGCACAAGGCGCTGCCATTCCTTCTCTAGGTGGGCATCATTATTTGCGAGCCCCACCCCTAGGCGCTGAAGTGCGTCCGCCGCGGTATGGAGCAAACCCCATGGTGCAGTGCTCAGGTCTTCATTAAGCTCAAGCGACTAACCAGGACTCCCACCTTCTCCATGGTGAACGGGGGAGGTGCACAAGGGGCCTCCTGGCCCGAACCTATGCTCGGTGGCTCGAGGCTCACGTATAGGTATCCTAGAAGAAGGAAGCATCCCCTGGGGCCCCACATTGCCGAGCAAAGGGGGTCCGGGGGGGTCGATGCAGCACAACCCTGGAAGGGGCCGCGGTCAGGGGAAGTGGCCCCACTCGGGGGAGCCGAAGGCCGCGGGCGAAGAGGACCGTGGAGGACTCGTGCCCAGGGCCACCAAGCGTCAGAATAGGCTCGGGCGTGGGCACCTCGGAGGATGGAACCCCACGGTGTACGAGAAAAGAGACTGGAAGAGGCTCGGGAGACGCGAGAGCAGGCGACACCGGCCCGCCTCCCTCATTGTCGGTGGGGAGCCTGTGGAATAAAGGCTCAGAAAGAAGGCACTAAAAAGAAGGATGGAGGAGGTTACAGGCACTTACTCGTCTATGGCGACCCACTTCCTCTTCACCGGAGCCAATGACACCGAGGAGCGACCGCCCCTGGGCGTCTTCCTTTTCCGGCTGACGCGGGCGCCTGGGGGCGGAGGACTGGACCCCGACGGTTGATGATCAGTGGAAGGGACGGCGGCTTTCACCGACGACTGAGTGCCTCCCCCGACCTCGGCTCGATCCAAGGCAAGAGGCGGGGGAATGGGCGGCGAGACACAGCCCACCTCAACAACGGGGAAGGCGATGTGACCCGAGTTCTCAAAATTCGGAACCCCTGGGAGTGAGGCAACCCGAGAGCGCGCCTCCGCTCGAGGAAGGAATCCCCACTCGTCGAAGTGCAGCATCTTCGCAACGAGGGACTCCCGGGCCTTGAAGTTGTGCAAGGGGAAGCCATCCCGTGGGAGCTCGGCAGGTTAACCACCAGTCAGGCGACGAAGAAGCTCGCGTAGGACGTTAGGGGAAAGTGGCGGGACCTAGATCCGCATTGGGTCCCGGGGACCCACAAAGGCCAATATTGGATGGGAGTGGCAATGAAGAGGAGCAATTCTTCGGCGAGTGAATTACCCACCACCATCGCCATCGTCACGCCCGCCTGCCTCAGCCTCGCCATCCTGGGCAGAAACGGTGCAAGCCTAGGGTCAACAAGCTCCTCGCGCATCCACCCGTGATTAGGCGTTGTGGGGGTCAGCGGGGGTTGAAACAGAGCTTTAGCCTTGACAGTCTCAACATACACTCACTGCCGCCAAAACCCTTCTGCTTCCGAGGAGAGTTCGGCGTCAAGGGCCCCGTGGGCCGATGCGTCCACCATTCTCAAGGACATGCACCCGAAACATTGTTCCTCAGAAGCCAACTCAAGGGAGAAGAAGTGGCGTAACAAGGCCACGGAGGGGGAAACACCAACAAAGGCCTCACATAGGAACACGAAGGCCGAGAGGAGAATGAGAGAGCCAGGGTCAAGGTGGAGCACACGGATCTGGTAATTCAAAAGCACATTGGTGAGAAAGCTCGAGAATGGTGGCAGTACGATAGAGAGGAGAGCATGGATATGAAGAGGAACAGTGGAGGCCGTCATCTCGCCCTGAGGCTGCAAACCTGGCCACATCTTGGTGGTGCCCCATTCATTGGAGCCAGCCATGACTACCAGTTGGACTTTCTCCAACCCCTCGAGGTTCACGACCGACGACTGGCCCAACGCCGGCTGGGGCATCGCTGCGGCGGTCGGACCCCTCAAGCTTCCACCTTTCACCCCCTCTAGAAATGTGGTGAGGAGGAAGAAGGGGGAAATGACGTGGCACACGGGAACTCGATAGAAGGGGTTGGAGTCGCGGGAGAAGGGAGAATAGACGACAGAATTGATGGCAGACGAAGACGGCTCTAAGCTGAGAGTCGGGTGGCTCGGCAAACCTCGCTATGGCCAGTCCGATGCGGAGAAGAAGGGATGACTAGTCTTCGGGCTACCACGTATAAAGCCTGGCCCATAGGCAATTGGGGCCCGCGGCTCTTCGGGCCGTCCTCCAGGCTTCGCTCATAAGCTAGCTCGGGCGTGCCTTGGGCCCGAGGGCTACTATCGGCGTTCTAGGAAAGGGGGTACCCAGTCCTGCCTGCCTACGGCCCAGGGCATTGCCCACTTCATCAACTAAATAGGACCAGGCGAGGCCCCACTCAAGACACGGCCCTTGCAAGGAAGAAGGCGACAAGCCCCGTGAAGGATGGGCCTCCTCGGGAGCCCTCCGGAGAGGCGGAGATATCTATGCAAGGCCTGTCTTGAGGAGTCAAAAATGATGCAAGGAAGGACCGGCAAGCACCAGTGCACCAGCTGGGGCAGTTTCCCCTTTGGTGCAAAGGTAGCAAGGATATACGCGGGTTCCCAAATCACCCCCAAAGGTTTCCATTCCAGTGCAACAAGACCGCAACCACCAGCTCTGCAGGACAGATGTCATCGCTGAGCCTGACCCTGTGGCATTGAAAGCTACTTTGCAGGCGAAGACCGCCTTTGGGCAGGGCGAGCACGAACCCGTGTCCCCTTTCAAAATTGTACGTTGTGCAATCCCTTCCCACCATTGCGATAAGGAAGAGGACCTAGGCCACCGCTACATATAGAGGGTAGGCTGCTTCGTAGAAGGGGACCAAGGGACGGAATCGAACCTAATCGACCAACTCCACCACTCACCAAACAACAAGGAGCCTCGAACACCACTAAGAACCCTTAGGAGGCCCCGAAACACTATACTTGTTCATCCACATCACCTCCTCGAGAGGCAATCCACCAGAGCAGGAGTAGGGTATTACGCTTCCCAGCGGCCCGAACCTGGGTAAACTGTCGTGTTCATCGTCCTCCTCGTCATCGTGCGAGTTCTTTGCTGTGTTCATCGAGTAGCGAGCTAAGTCGGGTGAGGCTGCAGGGGATCTTCGCACACGCCCATGTGTTCAAATCTTAAGGGTTTTGCGGAACCCGATATTCGACAAAGACCAATATTCTCTCAAGTCCCATCTTCCACTAATACGACTCTATGTACGCCGAACGTTTGCTTCCAACTAGAAACGAGAAATAAAACTACCTTGTGGGTATGAAGAGAATAGCTTTGCATGATATCGGAGAACTAAAATATAAAAATAGGTGTTGTTATCATAAAGTTAGAATATATTACAATATATTACAAATAGCGAGTGTGGAATAATGATGAGTCGGTGTGGGGAATTGTCCTAGGCAATTGTTAACAAGATCGAATATCATTATTGCAATTTTATATGAGGGAGAGGCATAAGCTAACATACTTTCTCCACTTGGATCATATGCACTTATGATTGGAACTCTAGCAAGCATCCGCAACTACTAAAGGGCATTAAGGTAAAACCCAACCATAGCATTAAAGCATCAAGTTCCCTTTATCCCATACGCAACAACCCCTTACTAGGGTTTAAGTTTCTGTCACTCTAGCAACCCACTATAAGCGAATCATGAATGTACTGCAACACCCTGCAGCAGGAATCCTTCACGTGTGCGCGACACAAAAGGCAGCATAGGACAGCACCAAAATAAACATAGAACTCAAACTAATCTAGATCATCAATCAACCCATAAGACAAAACAAATCTACTCAAAACGTCATAGGATGGCAACACATCGTTGGATCATAATATGTGGCAAAGCACCATGTTCAAGTAGGGGATTACAGTGGGATGTAGGAGAGTGGACTTGATATCCCAGAGGATCTTCCCTCGGGAGGGGCCTTGAGATCCACTGGGGGATCTTCTCTCATAGAGGAATCTACTCCATAGGAGAGGTAGTGAAGGAGCTAGGCTCAATTTACTCAGAGCAAAACCATAGCTAACCCTATAATGGACATGGGAGACGAGTATATATAGTCATAGGCATGAAGGGGTAAGTGAGAGGGGGATACATGGGACTCGGGCCCATCCATGCGCGCAGGCAGGCCAGTTGTACCGGAGGTTGGACCGGTTGTACCGGTCTTGAGACATCAACCGGAACAACCGGGGTAGTATCGGTCTTGAACCACACCAAAACAGAACCTTGGCCACAGTTGGAGCGGTTGTTGTTGGTGGACCGGTTGTACCGAGGGAGCGGTGGTGGACCGGTTGTACCCCTAATTCCTAGGCTGCTGCAAGTCCTCTTCTTCCTTCTTCTCTTCCAAGCTTCCCTCACGGATGGTGTAGTTGCACATAGGTGCTGGCGCTCCTCATCATCATCCGTGAAGCTCCAGCAATACCTATGCATGCACATGGGAGCAGTGTCAAGTAGTATACCATCCTCGAAGGGATCAAGTGAACACGTGTAAAGGAGATGATTCACCTTTATGTATGAGAAGTAGATGTCGCATGTGTCACTTGCCAAATGGGCTCTTGTCATGGTGATGTCCGTAGCATGCTCCGCATCATCCCCTCCCCCTTGGGAAAGATCCATCCTCAGATCAATATCTAAATCACCATGGGAAGGAGATGGCGTTGCTGTGTAGAAGTGGGCGATCACCAAGAGCACATCGTCATCAAGCTCTAAAGGGGCACTCTCCAATGTCTCACCATCATGTAGTTCCTTCAAAAGGAGCAAATACAACAAACACTTGGAAAAAAAACATGGTTAGCGGTACTGCAAAACCAAGAATTCAAGTGGTGAATCACCGCACAAGTGTCATCATCATTCTTAACATATGGTGTGACAAGGGATTGTGTCATGGCATGTAAGCATATAAATTGAGCACACGCAAGGCTATCATGGAAACAAGGATGCCTGGGGGAGGTAGGGATGCCAATACGTGTGTCACTAGAACAAGCATCTACCTCAAGGTCATAGCACTCATGCACATAGAAATCAATGAAAGGTCTATGGTAGTCAAAGGAATCATTCACAACACCTAGTAAAGTGAAGTGTCTAAACACATGAGGCAATTCAAAGTGTAAGGCAATCCAAGCATGATGTGCACATGGTGTAGTGAAGATAGTGAGGCACTCAACACAATAGAAAGAGCAATTGGTCATCAAGTGTGAGGAAACCAAGTCAAGCATGTAGCAAGCAATTGGGCATGGCAAATGTGAAGAATGGACATTGTTGCAACAAAGCATACGATAAGAGCAAACAATGCACAAGGTGCATGCAACATGCTACCTCTTGAGCTTTCGTAGGTTTTCCCTTGAAGAGGAAAGGGTGATGAAGTGAACTAGATAATTATTTCCCTCGGTTGTTGAGAACCAAGGTATTAATCCAGTAGGAGGAACAAGCAAGTCACCAACTGATGCACCTACACAAACGATCAAACTCTTGCACCCAACGTTATAAAGGGGTTGCCAATCCCTTCACGGTTATTTGCAAGGATTAGATCAGAAAGAGATAGATGTAATTGAGTGCTGAAAGTAAAAGATAAATAATTTGTAGCAAGATATTTTTGGTATTTTTGATTTATAGATCTAAAAGTATATGATGGAAATATCATGGTGGGTAAACAAATTACTGTCAAGCAATTGATAGGAAAGCGAATAATCATTTAGTTATCCAAGGCAGTGATCATGCATATAGGCATCATGTCCATGACAGGTAGACCGAAATGATTCTGCATCTACTACTATTACTCCACACATCGACCGACTCTTGCGTGCATCTAGAGTATTAAATTCATGAATAATAGAGTAACACGTTAAGAAAGATGATATGATGTAGAGGGATAAACTCAAGCAATATTATGAAAACCCCATCTTGTTACCCTTGATGGCAACAATACAATACATACCTCGCTACCCCTACTATGTCACTGGGTGAGGACACCGCAAGATTGAACCCAAAACCAAGCACTTCTCCCATTGCAAGAATTACGAGTCTAGTTGGCCAAACCAAATCAATATCTCAAAGAGACTTGCAAGGATATGAAATCATGCAAATAAGAAATCAGAGGAGGTACGAACTAGATTGATGGATAATCTGAACATAAACTCACAATTCATCGGATCTTGACAAACACACCACAAAAGAACATAGTATTGAAGATCAATGAGAGAGAAGAAGCCATCTAGCTACTAGCTATGGACCCATAGGTCTGTGGTGGACTATTCAGACATCATCGGTGGGGCAATGGAGTTGATGTAGATGCCCTCCGTGATTGAAACTCCCTCCGGCAGAATACCAGAAAAGGCTCCAAGATTGGATCTCTCGGGAATGGAGGCTTCCGATGGCGGAAAATTATTTGCGTGGCTCTTTTTGAGGTTGTGGGAATATTTGGGTATTTATAGGCCAGAGAATAGGGTTAAGATACGTGCCAGGGAGCGACAAGCCTGCTAGGCACGGGCAGGGTGGCACGCCTAGCAGGCTTGTGGCGCCCTGGCACGTCCCCTGACATGCACTCCAAGCTTGATCGACTTGTTTCCTTCCAGAAAAATTCCTTCACAAGGTTTTATTCCATTTGGACTCCATTTAATATCCCATATCTGCAAAACTCAAAAAGAAGGAAAAAAGATACTGGCACTTGGCTCTAGATTAATAGGTTAGTCCCAAATATAATATAAAATAGCATATTAATGCATTTAAAACATCCAGAATTGATAATATAATACCATGCCATCATCAAAAATTATAGATACGTTGGAGACGTATTAGCATACCCAAGCTTAATTCCTACTCGTCCTCAAGTAGGTAAATGGTAAAAACAGAATTTTTGATCTAGAGTGGTACCTATCATATTTATCCATGCAATATTCTTTATAGTGGCATGAATATTCAGATCCGTAAGACTCAAAACCAAAGCTTAATATTGATATAGAAACTATAACATTTCAAGCATACTAGCAAAGCAATTGCATCTCTTCAAAATATAATGGCAAAAGAAAGTTATCCCTACAATATCATATGGTCTGGCTATGCTCATCTTCCCCATAGAAAGTATTTATATCATGCACAACCCCAATGGAAAGTCAAGCAATTGTTTTCACGCAATTCATGAGCGCGAGCCATGGATATAGCAGTATTGGTGGAATAGAATATGGTGGAGGTTGTCAAGGAAAGGGAGAAGATAGTCTCACATCAACTAGGCGTATCAATGGGCTATGGATATTCCCATCAATAGATATCAATGCTAGTGAGTAGGGATTGCTATGCAACGGTTGCACTAGAGCTATAAGTGTATTAAAGCTCAAAAGGAAACTAAGTGGACGTGCATCATGAGGAAAAAATTCACTAGCTATATGAAAGTGACAAAATAGGAGACTCTCTATCATGAAGATCATGGTGCTACTTTGAAGCACAAGTGTGGAAAAAGGTAGTAGCAATGTCCCTTCTCTCTTTTCTCTCATTTTCTTATGTGGGCATCTAAGGCCTCTTTTATTCATTTTTTATATGGGCTTCGATGGCCTCTTTTTTTCATAAAGTCCAGAATCTCTACCCTACTTGTGAGAGAATCACAGCTTCCATCATCCTTTCCTCACACGGGACATGCTCTATTAAGGATAATCATCACATTTTTATTTACTTACAACTCAAAAGAAAATTACAACTCGATACCTATGACAAGATATGCCTCTATATGCAATATGGAAGTGATGGTGCATGTCTTAAAAGGAAACAGTGGAAGTTGCATGGCAATATATCTTGGAATGGCTATGGAAATGCCATAATAGGTAGGTATGGTGGCTCTTTTGGGGAAAGATATATGGTGGCCATTTTAAGGAAGGTATATGGTGGCTATTTTGAGGAAGGTGTTTATTGTACCGGCGAAGGTTGCACAGTACTAGAAAGGCTAGCAAAAGTGGAAGGGTGAAAGTACGTATAATCCATGGACTCAACACGAGTCATAAAGAACTCACATACTTATTGCAAAAGTCTATTAGTAATTGAAGAAAAGCATTAAACGCATGCTCCTAGGGGTGAGGTTGATAGGAGTTAACCATCGCACGCCCCAACCTTCACACAAAGGCTAACAATCTATAAACAAGTCATGCTCCGACCTCCACATAACGGCTCACCATACGTGCATGCTACGGGAATCACAAACCTTTACACAAGTATTTTTCCGCAATAACAATTTACTTCCTAACATGTCTCTTAACATTACCATCTTTATATCTCAAAACTTTATGCAAGGAATCAAACTTCTCATAAATACTCAATGCACTCAATATGGAAGTTTTTATGGTATCCTTTTTGGATGCATATCATATTAGGACTAAATTCATAACCTAGGCCAATTACCATGCTGTTTTAGAAACTCTCACAATAATATAAGTAAGGTATGAGAGTTCAACTATTTCTATAAAACGCAAACACCATTGTGCTCTAAAAGATATAAATGAAGCATAGAGAGGAAAATTGCCAAACTCAAAAGATATAAGTGAAGCATATTGAGTATTCTAAGAAATTCACGATTCAATGTGTATCTATCAAAAGATGTTTGGAGCAATTATGATTATGACTAGCTAACAAGGAAAGACTCATATCATACAAGACGCTCCAAGCAAAACACATATCATGTGGTGAATAAAAATATAGCCTCAAGTAAATTTACCGATGGATTTAAGACAAAATAGGGGATGCCTTCCGATACATCCCCAAGCTTAGGCTCTTTGGAATCCTTTAATATGACTTGGGGTGACTTGGTAATACCCAATCTTAGGCTCTTTCCACTCCTTATTCCGTAGTCCATCAAATCTTTACCCAAAACTTGGAAACTTCACAACACAAAACATAACAGAAAACTCGTGAGATCCGTTAGTATAAGAAAATAAATCACCACTTTAGGTACTGTTATGAACTTATTATTTATTTATATTGGTGTTTTACCTACTGTAATCTAACTTCTCCATGGCTCATACCACATGATACAACCCATAGATTCATCAAAATAGGCAAAAACTCAAAGAAAAGAGAATCTGTCAAAAAACAGAACAACCTGTAGTAATCTAGAAACTTCGTATACTTCTGTAACTAAATTTTTTCTAAAAAATGAGCAAAACCTGGGAAATTTATATATCGATCTTGTGTAAAAATATCAGATCAATTCGACACTCTGAAAAAGTTAGAAAGTTACTGGACTAAGTGCAAAAGTTTCTATTTTTTAGCAAGATCAAATCAACAACTACCAAAGATCACCCCAAAGGTTTTACCTGGGCCAAAAAATAATTAAAACACCAAAACACAATTACTACAGAAGTAATAATGTGGTAAACACTCAAAAACAAAAGCAAAAACAGAACACAAAAATAAAATTGGGTTGCATCCCAACAACCGCTATTGTTTAACGCCCATAGCTAGGAAAAACACAATAGTTCTAGGTAAACTTGATCAAACCGTCAAAAGCTTTTCTTACTAGATCTATCCTTTCCTTTATTTCCTTCCTAGTAGATGAACTTAAGTCATGAAAAGGACTTTGGCTAGTGATTATAACACTCATGAATCCGTAATCTAGATCAACGCCATAGATATCATCGTATAAAACACGCATCCTATTTCTAACGGGTTCCTTAATCATTTTTTCAAGAAAATCATCCTTATAACCTACGAAAATTCCCCTAGTAATCCAATCAAATTCCTCATAGGTCTCTAGATACAAGGCTTCATAGACTTCTGCGTGGGGAGCTCTTCTCCTAATATTTTCACCATAAGATTGATAGTGTCTAGCTTCCAGACTACATAAAAGTTTCTTTATCATGGAGAATTTCTTCAATTGGAGGGTGTTGAACATGTTTATCATAGAAATCAAAAATCTCCCTAGCTTCTTTTATGATGAAATCAAATTCTTGCATAAGGATGATGGTAGCAATCTTCTTAGACTTAGGGTGATTAATATTGGGAAGTTCATAACATACTTTTTGCAAAGCGGGATGAAGGTGCACAAATTTTCTTTCCAATTTATTAATAAGCATGACAATAGCGTCCGCATAACTATATGTGCTTAGAATAATAGGCCTCTTACTCATAGGTATTAGCCCCGTACATTCAAAGAACACTTGAATAACACTCTTCCCAATAATATTACCATCTCCTACTTGAAAAGTTTTAGATTTATAATTAGGAGGAGATTCAGTTTCATGTTGTAAAGAGAAATATTCAAAATTTTCTTCAGGATTAGTACTAGTAATACCCTATAGATTTTCAGCGATAACCTCCCTTACTTCAGGCATGGTGGCAAAAAAAGCAATAAAGCACACAAGCAAACAAAAGGGCAACGAAATAAGGGCGACTAAAAAGGCAAATCGTTTGGTATTTTCTGAAAATCCTTTTAGAAGTGGGTGAGAGGAAAACGAGAGCCAAAGGGAAAATAAAGTAAATGCAAGAGATGAGTTTGTTATGGGTACTTGGTAGGATTGATGTAGATCCTCCCCGGCAACAACGCCAGAAATCCTTCTTGGTACCTCTTGAGCTTGCGTTGGTTTTCCCTTGAAGAGAAAACGGTGATGCAGCAAAGTACATAAGTATTTCCCTCGGTTGTTGAGAACCAAGGTATCAATCCAGTAGGAAGGAACAAGCAAGTCACCAAAGGATGCACCTACATAAACAATCAAACTCTTGCACCCAACGCAAATAAAGGGGTTGTCAATCCTTAATGGTTATTTGCAAGGATTAGATCTAAAAGAGATAGATGTAAACGAGTGCGGAAAGTAAAAGATAAATACATTGTAGCAAGGTATTACTGTAAACCGGGGGCCATAGGTTTCACTAGAGGCTTCTGTCCTAAAGACAAATATCATTGTGGGTAAACAAATTACTGTCAAGCAATTGATAGATAAGCGAATAATCATGTAGTTATCAAAGGCAATGATCATCCATATAGGCATCACGTCCGTCACAAGTAGACCGAAACGATTCTGCAGCTACTACTATTACTCCACACATCAACCGACTCTTGCGTGCATCTAGAGTATTAAGTTCATGAAGAACAGAGTAACACATTAAGAAAGATGACATGATGTAGAGGGATAAACTCCAGAAATATGATGAAAACCCCATATTGTTACCCTTGATGGCAATAATACAATACGTGCCTCACTACCCCTACTATGTCACTGGGTGAGGACACCGCAAAATTGAACCCAAAACCAAGCACTTCTCCCATTGCAAGAATTACCAATCTAGTTGGCCAAACCAAACCAATAACTCGAAGAGACTTGCTAGGATATGAAATCATGCAAATAATAAATTAGAGGAGATTCAAATAAGATTCATGGATAATCTGAACATAAACTCAAAATTCATCGGATTCCATCGGATAGAGCTCCATGAAGATCATGAAAAACATGGTATTGAAGATCAATGAGAGAGAAGAAGCCATATAGCTACTGGCTATGGACCCGTAGGTCTATGGTGGACTACTCACACATCATCGGAGGGGCAATAATGTTGATGTAGATGCCCTTCGTGATCGAAACACCCTTCGGCAGAATACCGGAAAAGGCTCCAAGATTGGATCTCTCGGGAACGGAGGCTTTCGGTGGCGGAAAAGTATTTGTGTGGCTCTTTTTGATAATAGGGGAATATTTTGGTATTTATAGGCAAGAGAATAGGGTTAGGAGACCTGCCAGCGAGCGACAAGCCTGCTAGGCGCGGCTAGGGGCGCAGCGCCTAGCAGGCTTGTGGCGCCCTAGGACCTCCCCTGACGTGCACTCCAAGCTTGATCGACTTGTTTCCTTCCAGAAAAATTCCTTCCGAAGGTTTTATTCCATTTGGACTCCGTTTAATATCCCATATCCGCAAAACTCAAAAACAAGGAAAAAACAAAAACTGGCACTTGGCTCTAGATTAATAAGTTAGTCCGAAAAATAATATAAAATAGCACATTAATGCATATAAAACATACAAAATAGACAATAAAATAGCATGCCATCATCAAAAACTATAGATACGTTGGAGACGTATCACAACACACGAGGTATATATGTCTAGAGGCATGGCAATGTGGCAATCGTGAAGGAAAGTGATATCACTTGCATGTGTGCAAGTAAGTGGTCCAAGATGACTAATATGTGTCATGATACAAGCAACACAAGTAGGATGAGCCACAATATCCATGCTAAAGAAGGATGTCACCTCAAAAGCGTGACCTTGTGCGTCCGTCACAATGCCGATGCGCAAGGAAGTGCGATGTAGAAACTTGTCAGTGTAGCAAGGTGCGCTCTCAAGAGCTTGAATCGTCAGCTCACGAGAAGTGGAAGTTGACAAGTCGTCGAAGTATCCTACACATACACACAACAAAGCAAAAAATATATGTGCATGGTAGATAAACACATCATCCATCATGATGGTTCTCCTCTCTTGCACATAACAATTAGGATCAAAAGTGCATGAACAATATGATGCAACAATGGATATATGCATGGCACTAGCCATATGGTGCAAAGAAGGAAGACAAGCATGCTTCACATGGAAGAAGTCAAAAGCTCCAATAATATGTGAGAAAGCTATGGGGCGATCTCATTAGCAAGAGTAGAAACATTATTGCACTCAATACATGGCAAAGCATAGAGCAAGGAAGAGGCAACACATGGAGATATGTGACAATACACAATGTCAATCATGTGCAAAGCATGGCAATGGTTGTCATCAACCGCATAAAAGTAGAACATCGGTGATGCAGCATAAGAAGCATAGTGATCATGGTGTGCAAACTAGTAGTGCAAAGTTGCAACATACTAGAGGAAATCATGGCAATCATGTCATTTGAGCAAATAATAGGCACAAAGAATGCACATGACACATCGCGAGTACGAACACAAAGCAAGAGTAAAGCATCATAATCGTATTGGAACATCATGACTCTCCCAACACAAAAAGCAATAGCATGGATCATAAGGGGAACATAGCAATAGCAACGACGATCTCCACCAAGCATGCAAGTACACGCAAGGGTCACAATAGCATGGCGAAAGCATAGGAAGAGGCATAACATGCAAAATGAACATGTCAATATGGGCATAATAAGCGTAACAGGAAATAAGCCATAGCCATGTGAGAGCCAAGTAAAAGAGGTGCGTGTAGTCCTTGCGCGAGGGGAATGGTTGGAGACACATTCCGGTGCATCCCAAAGCATCAGTGCTCTCAAGAGCTTGTTTCGTCAACTCATGGGATTGTGAGGCTGACGAAGAATCGTGTGTACCTACACAACAAAGAGACATATGAAACGAGGTGTGTGCGTGGTAAATATACACATCATCCATCATGATGTGTATGTGCACGTGAGAGTTAGCACAAGATAAGCAATGCTCATTGAAATTTCGTGCATGGTATTGGAACATGTCATCCATCATGAAAGAATAATTATTGTGTATAACTATTTGGGGACACAAATTGAGAATGCAAATATATGGCACAACAATAACATTCATATTCATGTGGAGCATATTGTGCACATAAGTATGGGGATCATGCAATGGATGGGGTGGAACCAAATCTCCTAGAATGTATGAGGAAACTATGGGGGTCTCCTCATGTGCACTATCGGTAGAATAATATGGGGAATATGGACAACATCCAAAATAATGCATATCCTAAGCAAGGTGGTCATGGCATGTCATACGAGAGCAATTGCACAAATGATGCAAAGGAAGCATGGCAATATCATCACAAAAAAAGAAAATGCCAATAACCATGGGTTTTTTATCAATGCCATATGAGCAAATTGGATTAATTTTTATGGCATATGCAAAGTTACCATGGTGATATTGCAAAGATGCAATATGAGAAATTTCACGCATAGCATATGACAAGTCAAGCGGATTGTCAAACATGATATGACCAGTAGAGTTTTCACATGGTATCCTATGGAGTATAGCATCACAACTAGGTAAGTAAACATGCTCATCATCATATTAATCATAAATAGGGGGCACATCTAAGCATGAAGAAGACATAACATGTGAAGTATCCATAAGGGGATCAACTTCATGCAAGCAATCAATGTAAAGATAGTCCACTAGTGGGACAAGATCATCACCTTCACCTATTTTACCTTCCTCATTCGACTCATGTGGTGTATGTGAGGTGGGAGAAACCAACTCGTGGTCATCATCATGATGGAACCATGTGGGGGGTGCATCATCATCCACCATGGCCATCGTCATTCCCGTTGGAGGGATGTACTTGTCGAGGGTAGGCGTGTCATCGTGTTGGAGACCTTGCTCCCAAGAAGAAGACATAATAGGAGTAGAGGTTAAGTTGTTATAAATCATAGTGCCCTCACATGCCATCTCAACTACCTTACTCAATAAGTTGTGTGGCTCACTCCCTCCCTCTAGGATGCTCTCACTCATATGGTTGGTTGACTCACTTAATGGGTGGTGATGGCTCTCAACCTCGCATAGGAATGGTGGCAACTCATCATATATGGGGCTAGTGGTGGTCACTCTCATCCTCTCATAGGAAATGCACTCAATGTCACATATGGTGGAGTCACTCATGTCACTCATGTGGTGGTGGACCTCCTCACATGGAAATTGGGGCATCTCATCATATGTGGGTGTCGGAGGGATGTAGGTGCAAACGTCTCCATAATGAACTCCTTTTGCCGCCATGGTTGAAGGGGCAGTCCCATGCTCAACCGTATCGTCATTGTCGTCATCGCGGATGAAGGCCGAAGATGGCACATCATCACTCTCCTCCATTGCCGAAGGGAAAATCCAATGCTCGGCCATCTTCCTTGGGGTGCTTCCGAAGATGGAAGCGTCATCCATGCATGTAGTCGATCGCCTTGATCATGGCGTCGAAGCTTGTCCTTGGTGGTGATCTTTGTCTTCTCGCATTTGTTTCTTCGAAGATGTGCGACTTAAGCATCTACGTCGTGACGATGATGAAGGGGAAGATGTCACACCCTGTGTTTGTGTCACCTTGCTATGCATGGATTTATAAAATTTGGAACCAATTAAATTTTTTTGAGTGCATGCTTGTTTGAACTGTTGCTTGTTTGATTGTTTGGTTAATTATGTTTGGCACTCTTAGGTTCTACTCCTCTCCAGATTCATCTTCTTTGATAGAAACTTCTTGCCCAATGATCATGCCATGTGAATAGTACCCAAAACTATTTTTATCAAAATTTATTTTGACCAAAAAGAATTTATTCAGATTAGGTTTTCAAAACCCCCTAAGTTGAGGTTTGCACTACAAGTCCTCAAATTGGGTGGATCCTTTTTCCCCTAAGGCTTTGAAACCTAATATACATATGACTTCCCAAAACCACCAAATATTAATTTTAAGTATTATTTTAATATTTCATTTAAACGCTTTTTCTTAAGTCCAGAAATGGTTTTCATAGGGAAAATTTATTTTAATGCTTTGAATTTTTTTGAGAAAATTAAGGCAAACTCAGTGGACATATATCAGTTTCAACACATCGTCATGTTCACAATCATGGGCAAAATCCCTCAACACCTATTTTGTCCAAATCAAGCTTTCGAAATATTTGTATAAGAAATATTCTCAATAAATTCCAAGAAAATTCCAGTACGTCACAATTGTCATATGTGATGATCTTGCAGAGTTTCATCTCAATCCCAACTGATTTGCTTCATCAAAATATTTCAAAACATTCCTGTCCACATTCAAATTTAAACAACTTGACATTGTGAAGCTTCTTCCTTGACCCATTGTGGGCATGTTCCATTACCCAAATAAGGATGCCACACCAAGTGGTGCATCAAGGAGAATGAAAATACATACTAGATCTATAGGAATCTGATTCAGTTGATTTCTAGGGTTTTACGAAGTTACGTTGTGAGCTTCCCTCTATCAAGATCAAACTTGGTGATCAACCCTGTTTCTAATCACCATTTGGCCCTCTTAAATTTCTTGGCAAGCAAACTCCATTTTCTTAGCCAAACCATCATCAAACACTTTTCCTCATTTATTTTAAAACCCTATTTCACCTCCAAACCTATTCCCCTTGGTGTCAAACTTTTACCATTGTCTCTAGGATACTTCTTCTACCTCCAGTAGAAATTCCAAGTCCAAAAGATACTGGTAGATGGGGTAAAATCCCAATTTACCCTTCTAGACAGAAGAAATCTCTCTCTCTCCACTCCTCTCTCACCCTGGTGGATCACCAGAGCATCCAATGCCCCCCTCGTTGTTTAAACCCCCTGGACTCACTGGATAGGGCTGGACGCGCCCAAAACGCTGTTGGCATGCTGTACGCGTGCTCTGGAGCGCGCTATAGTGCCCCGCAACACTGTAGCGGCCGCCCAATCCCTTCCCCGACCACCTAGGGCCACCCCGTTGTGTCTCCCATGGCCGCCTCAACGTCCGGGACACCCAACGCGGTCGGCCCCCTCCTCTCTCCTCCTCCTCCCTCCTCCCGCGTGTGCCAAGCACCGCCTGGCTTGGCCAGTGAGCTGCCTCACGCGTGTGCACTCCTCTCCGTCTCTCTTTTATCCCCTGGTCCTGGACCGCGTCCAGAAGGACACCAGACACGCCCTCGCCCCCTCCCATGGCCTGTGGCCTCGGCCACGAGCTCGCTGACGCACCCGCGTTCGGTGGACTTGCCCCCTCCTATAAAAGGGCATGCCCAGGGCCCCTCTCCTCTCCGTTGGCCCCCTAAACCACCCAAGCAACCACCCAGAGGCTTAGTCCTCGAGATCGACCGAGGCACCGCCGCGTCGGGGCTTCGTCAATCTTGGGATACTGTCCAGCTCAGGCCTTCCTACCTTATCCTTTGAGACCACAAGGAGCCCCTGCCTCATTTCCACTTCCTCCGCGGTCAATTTGCGGTCGAAAGTGTCAACGGCGACCACCTCCCGAAGCACTTCCGCCACGGGACCTCGTCACCGGCGACTACGGCCACCCCGACCACTCCCTCAACCATCTCCGGATCGGCGACTCGACCCCGAGCTCATTCTCGTGCTTGCCTCCCCTCATTGTGCCTTCCTTTGCTACCGGTGAGCACCATCGGTCCCTGGCCAGAGGTAGATAATGACCTGCCAGTGGGGCCAGGTCGTCAGCTCCTCGCACCCCTCCCATGTCTCTCTCTCACTGGCTCGCGGGGACCGCCCGTCAGGTTTAAATCTGGTGCGGTGCGGACGCCGGTCCGCCTAGGGCTTATTTGCCCTGTGCCATCCCAGTTGTGGCCAGATCTAGCCTAGGGCGCAGTGCATGTTTTCTTTTTTCCTTTTCTGTCAGTTTTTCCAAAAATCCTACAATTCCAAATAAAAATCTTATTCTAAATATCTTTCCACCTAAATTCCTAGAATAATAGGTAGTATTTAGTAGTGCCACTTGTGTAATTTCGTAAAAAAGTTTTCTATATTGATTCTATTTAAAACCTAGTTTTTAATAGTTTATTGCCTCTATTTAAATAGTTTTCAAGAAAATCACAACAAAACCCTAGACAAATATTCTTAGAATTGTTTGTAGTATTTACAGAGTAGGGTAGCATTTTAGAAGTAGATTTTGTGCTCTATTTTTGTGTGATGCTTAGTATTATCCTTATTTATCGCGACGATAGATTACGTTGTTGACGAGTGAGTTGGACCCGAAGACTTTGAAGACCTCGAAGACTTTGTTGAGCTAGGCAAGGAGCCCTTTGACCATGACTATGAACCCTTTTATTTGCATGGCATATAGCACTTATTTCCGTGATGTTGATCATGTTGATGTTATGACCACTTTGGTGGGCATGCCTTTGATACTTTACCGTCGATACTTCTATCGTGCATGACCCTACTATCCTTATGAGGGTTATGTGGGTGGGGGTAGATAGGATGCTTAGTAGATGATATGCAAATGGGGTCAGGAATATGCATGGTGATGGAAGAAAAATGATTTCAAAGATTTTTTGAAAACCCCATTGGGTGCCACTAATGCCCGAGGGTGATGATGATGATGTTCTACGTAACCACTTGAGAAATAAGTGGTGTACCGGGGCATGATGTGTGTGTGTGTTTTCAAAAATGGAGGGTTTAAGATTTTCGACCGTTCCAACCTTACATGTGCGATCATGATACCCCTTATGGGACGGGGCTTTGTTGATTACTAATGTTGGTGCTAGCAGGGAGCCCACATTACTAGTGGCGAGAGTGAAGTGGTCACTCTCGAGATGGGGTCACACTGGAATGGGAGATCATGCACTGTCTTCATAGGCACCGGGAACACCGATGGTCCCTTCATGGATGATATGATCTGGAGCGAGGCTCGTGGGATGTACATCATGAGGGCTGTGTACCAATCGAGTGGACTCTTTGTTTAGTATTGTCATGAGATGTTTAACCCCCTCTTTATGATGATATTTGTAACTTGTTCACATGGATATCGGCCAACTGTTGATGCATGCTTACATAAGTTTCTTGATCATGTCATTGCATAAAAAATTAGCTATCTACAAAAATACATATTTAGTGTTATATCATGCATTGTTATTGCCTTCTTCCAACATGGGTTACTTGTGAGTACATTCAAAGTACTCATTGGCTTGCCACTGGTTATTTAATTGTCCAGGCATGGAAGGGAAGGAATACGATGAAGAGTTCATTGGTGATGAACATGCGACCTCGGACGCTTCCTAGCCAGAATGCATGTACGTTTAATGCAGATGGCATGGGTTCACGCTTTCGACCAAGATTTCTGCTATTTGTTATGTTTAAGTGTTTGGCCCTTGTGGCCCTATCTATGTACAAGTTGTCCTAGCCGGCCTTTACTTGTGTAAGGCGGTATGTAAGGATGTAAGACTCTTGTTATTCAGCTTTTGTGTGTCTAGTGAGCATTGATCTCTAGGATCACTATACACGTGCATTTGGTGACTATGACTTATGAGTCGGGGTCCCCACAGAGCTTGTATCAAAGCCATCCTGACAATAGGAAGCCCATAGTTATCATGGACGTTAGATAGGATAAAAACCTTTTCAAAAATTGTGCCTAGTTGCTAAGTGCAACAAATTTTATACCTCTCTTCTCTTCTTGTTTATTTCAAGCTCTTGCTAACTCTCCTCCATTCAAAACCTTGTAGATGGCCCTCGTACGCTTCGCATCCTAGCATCTGGTTTTCCCCACTCCCTAAAGATAGCCTGGAGAAGTGCCAGTTTTGCCAACCACTTCTTTTCATATACCACGAGCACTTGGTCGATGCCATCATGAAGGAGTATCACGTTGAAGTGTTTGTGAAGGAAAATGACTCCCCGACCAGTTGGTTCTTTGAAGGACCATAGATGGAGACCCTTGCACTCGTAGTCGAGACACCTTGTGGGGACACCGACTCATAAGTCGTGATCACTGAATGCATGTGTACGGTGATCCCAAAGATCAATGGTCACTAAACACACAGAAGCTGAATAATAAGAGTCTCACATCCTTACATACTGTATTACACAAATAAAGACCATGGAGGTCAAGTCTTACATAGATAGGGCCACAAGGGCCAAACACTTAAACTTAACAAGAAGCGGAAGTCTTGATCGAAAGTGTGAACCCATGTCATCTGCCTGAAACCTACAGGCATTCTGACTGGGAAGCGTCCTAGCTCGCATGTTTGTCACCAACAAACTCTTAACCGTACTCTTGTTCTTCCATGCCTGGCCAATTAAATAACCAGTGGCAAGCCAATGAGTACTTTGAATGTATTCGCAAGCAACCCATGTTGTTGAACAAGGTATAACAATGCATGATATACCACTAATTAGGTATTTTGCAGAAAGCTAATTTTGAATGCAATGACATGATCAAGTAACTAGGTAAGCATGCATCAACAGTTGGTAGATATCCATATGAACAAGTTATAGATATCATCATAAATAGGGGGTTGAACATCTCATGCTCAATCATCACGTCAAGTCATCTGACTTATCTCAAGTGTGATCTCTGTGTCAACTACACACACACACGCCAAGTTTAGTAAACATTTGGACATAGCACAAGAGCGGTTATCCAACTTTCCTTGACCGTGGACACGGCTATTAGAATAGTTTTACACTCTGTAGAGGTTGCACACTTTACCCACAAGACTCGGGGAACTTCCGTGTCATCCACGACTCGCGGTATATTACATACCTGAGATAAGCACCCAAACAATACCTTTCCCATGGTGATACTAAACAAAGAGTCCACTCGTTGGTGCCATCCCTCATGATATACATCACACGTATCATCCATGAGGGCAGGCAACGGTGTGCCCGGTGCCTGTAAAGACAACGCATGGCCTTCAACTTCCGGGACGACCCTGTTTCAAGAGTGACCACTTCACTCTCACCACTAGTAATGCGGGATCCCTCCTAGAACCAACCATAGTAATCAACAAATCCCTGTCCCATAAGGGGTATCGTGGTCGTACATGTAAGGTTGAAATAACGGTCGCAACTTACACTAGTCCATTTTAGAAAACCACACACACTCACTTGCTCCGGTACACCACTTCTTTATCAAGTGGCTACCTAGCTCATCAAAATCTCCCTCGGGCATTAGTGGCACCCGACGGGGTTATCGAAAAGTCTTTGAAATCATATTGTTTCCATCACCATGCATATCCCCGTCCCATTTGTGTAGCATCGGCTAAGCTTTCTTTCTATTCTCACTCGCAAAACCCTCATAAGGATGGTAGGGTCGTGCACGATGCAAGTATCAACAGTAAAGGTAACAGGGTGTCACAACCCTAGTAAGAGTCATAGGCTAGTAATTTGTTTGCATCATCATCATCATCTATGCATCAATATGAAATGGGGAGAAAGAAAAGAAACCCCAAGAATTCATGAATTAAAGAAATTCCAGATAAATGAAATTTCAACAAATCCAAAATGCCCATCAAAAATGTCCCCTATGTCTGATAAATAGGGACATGGATATACCAGGGGACATTTGTATTATTTGAACATTTAAAATAATTTGAATTAATGGTTTACATCCCTGGAAAATGACAAATAAAGCAAATATCATTATCACTGTTTTCAAATTAACCTGAAATTTTTTATACAAGTTGGTAATATTCAAACTTGAATATATAAAAGTTTTGGAATGGTTTTGAAAAGTTATATGGACCTGCAAAGGAATAAAAAAATATTAGAAAGGAAACAGAAAACAGAAAAAAAAAGCCAGAAGGGGCTTACCTGGCCCAGGAAGGAGATGGCCCAGCCCACCAGGGCAAGCGGTCATCTTCAACCTCTGCCAGTAGGCAGAGGCGAAGTGCCGCGCGGTGCCGGGAGGCCTCCACCTCCTCCCTGCCTGGTCGCCCGCCTGGAGGTCCCAGGGCGCGCCAGCTCGCCGTCGCCGAGGTCTTCTCCCTCTCTCCCTCGCAGTCGCCGCTCTCTCTCTCTCTCTCTCTCTCTCGCATTTCTCCTCTCGGCTCCGCCATGGCCGACCCACGATTCTCCGACGTGCCGTCGTTCTAGCCAACCCCGAGCCCTCCTGAGCCAGCCAATCGCTCCGCCCGGACCTCCTCCACCTCCCAGACAAGCCACGCATCGCCGGAGGGCTTCTATCACTGTCGCGCCGTCTTCTTCCTCCTCGGGTCGCCGGAGGGGAATTCGAGGCTCGCCGTCGATTCCGACCACCCCCGAGGCCACTGACCAGCTCCCTGGATCCGCAGTGAGCTCCTACTCCTTCCCCCTGCGTTCCCCCTCTCTTCCTCGCGCCGTAGCTAGCCTAGCCGTCGGACCCGAATCCACCTCGCCGCCGTGGTCAGTCGTCGCCGTGCGTGCAGACCCCTAACCTCACGCGCGTGTGCATGAATGAACTCCTGGAGTTCCCAGGAGCTCGTAGAACCCATCGCCCGGTCGTTCCGTGCCCTGTGTCGCATTTGCGTCCGAACCCGAGCTCCGGCCGCTGCCAAAATGGAAGTGGCCGTCAACTCCGGCCACCCCAGCCCCTCCTGACCCCCTAGATGGACGCGGACGTGTGCGGGCTACCTCCAGGTGGTCTCCGCACGCTCTGCCGCCGTGTCTACGCGATTCCGGCGAGTTGCCACCGTCGTTTTGGTCGTCGTCGGCGAGTCTCTGGCGCCGCTGACGTGGCCTAGTGATTAGGCTAACCCCCGCGCTAGTTAATCCCCCTCCAGCCACTGATAGTGGGCCCCGTAGCGGGGTCAACGCCCAGTCAGCGCGGGATTAGCCCCTGTGTCTATGACATGTGGGTCCCGCGTGTCATTTTGACTCAGAACGGTCAGTTAACCAGGCTGATGTCATGCTGACGCATGGCTGACGCAGTAAATCTATTTCCAGATTAAAATAATTCCAGAAATAGTTAAAAACTTTGAAAAATCATATAAATTAATCTGTAAGTCAGATGAAAATAATTTATATATGAAAATTTATCAGAAAAATCCAATGAATCCAATGGTGCTACTTTCATGCATGATAGAGCAACCCAAATAGGTGAACTTGGACATTTTAGCATTAGGTCATTATATGGAATTTGAAAATGAGAACAACTTTGAACCTATATTCAAATCTGATTTAAATTGACATGATCACCACTCACATTAGCTCACCCATGCATATTGCTATGCCATGATCATGCATCATATTGTCGCATTTGCTTGTATTGATTGTTCTTATCTGCATTGCGGTAGGTCCGAATCCGGACGATACTACTCCGTGCCCCGACGAAGGAGAGAACTCTTTCGCAACCCAGCAAGGCAAGCAACCCCATTGATCATTCCGATAACATACCATTCTCTCGCTCCTGCTCTCATTATTGCATTAGTACAAACGATCACATGTCAGTCATACCCGGTAGATGATCCTATTCTTATGCATGACTTGATCTTGTCACAGTAAATAGCTACACCTTGCAACCTAGCATACCTGGTAGATGCTTGTGCCGTGATGTGCTTAGCTTATCTTCATGCCATGCTGCTATGCTTAGAGTTGTGTCAGGTCTGATTCATCTGGGTGATGAGTTAGAGTGAAACTGTGATGTTCCGATGTGTTGAGCTCACAACGAATCCGTTTTGGTAAAAGGTGGCGATGAGAGGCTATGTAGGAGTACATAGTGGGTTGTCTCATTGAGACCGTTCTTAGGAACTGGGTTCCGTGTTTGAGATCCAAGACGAGATACTACCACATACTGGGCCCTGAAATATGACCCCGCTCGACTTATCAGTCGCTTAGTCTTTGGTCCAGGTATTGCAAGTAGTTTCTAGTGTTTATAGCTTGCTGGAGGCCGTGCGTAGCGCTGACCCTCGGGGTGGGTTACGACGTGGTAGGCAGTGGCACGGTGCACCAAGGGTCACCCGAATGGTGGGCTTGGGAACCCTGCGCACATCGTTTGGGACCGTAGTGGAAACTTTGGCCGGACTTCCATGCGGGTCAGTCTCAAATAGGCGGTAGCCTGGACTAGAGGTCTTATGTGATTGACGGTCGTGGCCGACTCCCTCGCTGGGCATCCGCTTGAAGGTTGCCGAGGTGCATGGTTTATGGCACACAGCGATAAGTGGCGAGAGCGTGTGTGAAGAAGTACACCCCTGCAGGGTTATGAAACTATTCGAATAGCCGCGTCCGCGGATATGGACTACTTGGAGAACTTATGTTGTTCATAGATAATCAAATGGATACTTCTAAAAATCTCAAGACAAGTGTGAGTACCGTGGATGGCACTCTTCCGGGAGGGGAAGGTGAGTCATGGTGGTGTATTGAGATGGAGTTAGTGGACTCGTGTGCGATAAGTAAAATTGTAACAAAGAGTGTAAAACTGAGTAGTGTAGGTTAGCCATGAGTCAAAGCTGGCTTTCTGCATAAACTCCTCCACCCCTTTGTTGATACATGAGCATAACTAGACTAGGTCTGTTTTAAAGACTTGTTGAGTACGATTGTACTCATCCTTGCTTAATTAATGTTGCAGAGGAAAACCAGGACCCATCAGGTGGGTTCTATCTAGACGTTGACGATGCCGAATAGCGGGTGTCCCAGCTACGACCCTGTGCCGTGTGGCGTGCCGTAGATAGTCAGGCCATGTGCCCTCTTTTCATTTCACCGTCCGTACTCGGATATTTCTAAGTTTCCGCTGGCTTGTATGAACTTGTTTGTATAACTTGAGTGCCGGGTCATGTGACCCCTATCTGTAAGAACATATTATGCAAGACTCTTCTGAGCCTTTTAAATAAAAGTCATGTTGTTGTATGGTTATGTTGTGATGCCATAGTTGTATCTATGCATAACAGGCATGTCGTGCGTACGTGCGGCGTGCAACGGTATGTATGGGATCCGACACCTAGTTGTGTGCCTTTAGCAGTACTCCTTACGGAAAATTGTCTTTTTGTGCTTCCACCGAGCCTTGGTAGCTTGCTACTGCTCCGGACACATTGATTGACCGGCATGTATCCTTCTTTGCTGCTGTGTCTGTCCCTTTGGGGAAATGTCTCGCAGTGTAATGGAGTCCCTGTAGCCTGTTACGACTCGTCTACGTGCAGCAATGACATTCGTGTCTCGCGACGTAATGGAGTCCTTGTAACTTGCTACGACTCGTCTACACACGCTTGAGACCGACACCTGCATTGCTGGGTTATGTATGCCTGTTTCCGTACGGATGTGCCACTTGGGTTCTATGACTAGTTATGTCGGCCCGGGTTCTTTGTTGTGTGATTGCCAGCGACATGTTCACATACGTGAGCCAAAAGACGCAAACGGTCCCGGCCAAGGTAAGGCTGCAGCCGTGGAGTACCGTGCGTGAGGCCGCAAAGTGATGTGGCTTGTTACAGTATGGAATCATATGACTTAGGACCGGGGTCCCGACAGCGTTGGTATCAGAGCCTGACTGACTGTAGGACTATCAAGCCAAACCGGTCGAAGTTGAGTCTGGAAACACTATAGATAAGTAGGGGAATTGATTGTGGAAGGGAACGTAAGACTCTTTTTACTCCTCTTCCCAAGTTATTCTATGCTGGGTCATTCTCATCTTATCTACGAGGATAGGTACTAGGATTGTCATCTATTGCTTAGGATGACGAGTTACTAGCCATGGACCAATAACTAGCTTGTTTGTGAGTAAGTGTGGTTATTTTAGTGCTGTTGATGTGACAAACAAATGGAGAAGAGATTTGAGTCTAGATAGTCGAGTGGTCATGCCTTTCCAATCTCCTTTAAATTGTCTCAAAAATTTTGTTGAGCAATTACAGCCGTTATGCTACTTGATTTCCGTTAGGATCTCTAATGTCTTTGCATCATTCTCTGTTTCAGATGTCGTCTCATCCTTTCCGTCAGGTGGTCCGTCTGACCAGGTGCATCGATGTGCCGGGTCACACGGCCATGTTGGTTAGAGTGATGATGGAGGCGGGATATCGTTGGTACCCGGAGTACACCGTGGAGGAGCAGTACCGAGATTTCAACCAGAGTCAGTATCTGTGTACTGTTAGGATATACCCTTCATATCCTGGAGCTGCAGAGCCGCTTCACTGGACTCATGGATTGGGAGTTACCATAGATATGGCAGTTCAGGAAGCCGCCTATACTATGCTGACTATTATGGGGTTTCACCATGGTCTGCTTCAGAACACGGAGTTCTGCTATGTACCTGCTTCCATTGGAGGAGAGGATGGATATCTCAGTGCAGCCTATTCTGATCATTCCCATGAAGGCCCTAGACTGCAGGTGACCGCGCAGATGTTGGAAACTAGGGACCGTGATGCACGTGCCCTACGCATGGAGCTCTATGCTACCCGTGCCCGTCTTTGGACAGCTTTGACGCAGTTGGCACCTGTTGTGCAAACAGGTTATGGAGATATGGAGATGCTGACTCCATCGCGGACTCATTTGCCAGCACACGTAGACTGGCCTGATGTTGGAGGCATCACCCCTCTTCGAGGACCGCTGTTGCCACCGACAAGGGGACCAAGGCCACACCCGTGCCCTTATGGTTTCCAGGGATTCCAGGCTAGAGTGTTTCTAGATCCGCAGGTTCAGCTTCCAGGTCATGGGGGTAACCTGTACGAAGCATTCTACGGTGATGTTTGAGTGCGAGGATGCTAGACCTAGTAAGCTAGTAGACGTATCGCCACAGTCCTGTGTGTCTTGTGGGGTATGATCAAGGTTGAGAGTTGAGTTCCGGAGGTGTAGATAGATAATGTATAGGATGCTTGTGATGCCTCCGATGAGTTGTGTCATCTCTCTGTAGTTGTTTTCAGCTTGGGTTTGTACTGAACTAAGTCATGGTGTGTATGAAACCTAATGTTCATATGGTAGTTGTTTTACCATGTTGATTGGTGTTTATTCTACATACCATGCTGATCAGAGCATTTCCTAATTCTTGTCCTAGAGTTGTTGCTCGCTATGTCTAAGCTATGGATTGTTTTCCCCAGGATGGTGTCAACCAGGAACAACCCTGTGCATGCTCATGAGCAAGGCGAGAGTAGCCAGCCAAGGCAAGAAGAGCTGCCACGAGCACCATCTCTAGCAGAGGTGATGCTAGAAGCCGAAAGGAATAAGAGGGAGACCCACAGGCTGTTGGAGAGGATTGAACAGAACACCGCACGTGCTCCCCGTAGTGATCACCATGATGGAGTGTCACTTGGTGACTTCATTAAGCTGTGTCCGCCTAAGTACCATCACTCGATCGATCCCCTCGATGCGGATGATTGGCTAACCAGCATGTCACGCAAGATTCGAGCTGCAAATGTTTCAGAGGCCAACAAGGTGACCTTTGCAACATACTTCCTAGAGGGACCCACCAACCTATGGTGGGAAAGCTATGAAGCTATGCGTCCTCAAGGACCCGCGCCAACCTGGGCAGAGTTTAGCGCCGCATTTCGTCTCCATCACATCCCGGAAGGGCTGATGGACCGCAAGAGAGAGGAATTCTGTGCCTTCACCCAGGGCAGATTGTCAGTGGATGCATACAGCCGCGAGTTTGGAAACCTTGCTCGCTATGCTCCAGAGGAGGTCTCAACCGATGCCAAGAAGCAGGCTAGGTTCCGCAAGGGACTAAATGCTGAGCTTCGTCGAGATCTTCGTCTGCATGAGTGCGCCACCTTTCAAGCTCTCGTCAATAAAGCGATCAATGCTGAGTCCGGACAGACTGACTACGAGGCCACAAGGAGGCATATCCGTGACTTCAACCCTGCAACGGGTTCAGGACCCAACAAGCGCCGAATATGGGTACCCAATGCAGCTATGCCGGCAAGGTACACTGCGAGGCCATCCTTCCAGGCACCTTGTCCAATTCAGTCCAACCCTCCACCCAGACCATTTGGAGGACCGCAAGCAAATGTTGCCCCTCGTGCTATAGTGGTATGCTATAAGTGTGGAGAACCGGGACATTATTCTCGTGAATGTCCCCAGAACAATGCCAAGCCCGCTGGATGCGGAAAACCAGGGAAAGCCTTCTATGTGAAGCCAACTCCTGCCCGTGGGCGAGTTAATTATGTGTCTGCTGAAGAAGCTCTTGAAGACCCTGATGTCATTCTAGGTACGCTCCTTGTTAATAGCCATCCAGCATCTGTTCTATTTGATACTGGGGCATCTCATTCATTCATCTCAGAAAGTTATGCACAGTTGTATAACATGTCTTTCTGTGACATGCCCACACCTTTAGTAGTTCAGACTCCTGGATCAAAATGGCAAACTTCTAGAGTGAGCCATGACAATGAAATTCTGGTGGATAGACTAGTATTCCTAGCATCCTTGATAGCTCTTAAGTCTTCGGACATCAATATCATTCTAGGTATGGATTGGATGAAAACCCACTATGCCAAGATTGATACTCATTTTAGGAATGTTCAACTTACACATCCCTCGGGAGAGACAGTTAATGTCTCTACTCGAACAACCAAGCGCCAACTCTATTCTCTAAATGCTAGCCCTCTCCCTGAGCTAGAAGATATTCCGGTAGTCTGTGATTTTCCGGATGTCTTTCCAGAAGAACTGCCAGGTATTCCACCTGTCAGAGATGTCGAGTTTGTAATAGAACTTATTCCAGGGACAGTTCCAATAGCTAGAAGACCCTATAAGATGGCACCCTTAGAACTAGCCGAGCTAAAAACCCAACTCGATGAAGCTTTGAAGAAAGGGTTCATTCGTCCTAGTTCTTCTCCTTGGGCTTGCCCCGTCCTTTTTGTTAAGAAGAAGGATGGCTCGGAACGGATGGTTGTGGATTACCGACCAGTGAACTTGGTCACTATCAAGCACAAGTATCCGCTCCCCAGGATCAACGATTTGTATGATCAGCTCGCTGGATCCTCTATCTTTTCCAAAATGGATTTGAGGTTGGGATACCATCAAATCAGAATTAGAAACGGGGACATTCCAAAAACGGCTTTTGTCACTCGTTATGGCCAATACGAGTACACCGTTATGTCCTTCGGATTAACTAATGCCCCAGCCACCTTCTCTCGACTGATGAATTCGATCTTCATGGAGTATTTGGATAAATTCGTCGTGGTTTATCTTGATGACATACTCATTTACTCGAAGAACGAACAAGAACATGCCGAGCATCTAAGGTTGGTATTGATGAAACTTCGAGAGCATCGTCTATATGCCAAATTCTCCAAGTGTGAATTCTGGTTGCCGGAAGTGACTTATCTAGGTCACGTAATCCCTGGCAAAGGTATTGCTGTCAATCCTGAGAGAGTTCAGGCCGTCCTTGATTGGACTCAACCTGAATCAGTTAAGCAAGTAAGGAGTTTCCTTGGCTTAGCGAGCTATTGTCGCCGCTTTGTTGAGAATTTCTCCAAGGTTGCGAAACCTCTAACTGAACTTCTCAAGAAAGATAAAAGGTTCGAGTGGACTCCACAATGCGAGCATAGTTTTCAGGAGTTGAAAAGACGACTGACCTCTGCTCCCGTTTTGGTGCCACCAGATTTATCTAAGGACTTTATTATCTATTGCGACGCCTCGCGACAAGGATTAGGTTGCATTCTCATGCAAGATCGTCATGTGATTGCTTACGCATCTCGACAGTTGCGTCCACATGAGGATAATTATCCCACACATGATCTTGAGCTTGCAGCTGTAGTCCATGCACTGAAAACATGGCGACATTATCTTCTAGGTAATCGTTGCGAGATATACACTGATCACCAAAGTCTAAAATATATCTTCACCCAGCCGGATTTGAATCTCAGGCAAAGACGGTGGGTAGAGTTGATCTCGGACTACGACTTAGGGATAACTTACACCCCGGGAAAAGCCAATGTCATGGCTGATGCACTGAGTCGTAAGTCCTATTGTAACAACTTGATGTTACAACAAGGTCAACCACTTCTTCATGAGGAATTTCAGAAGTTGAATCTCCACATTGTTCCTCAAGGATTCCTATCCAATTTGGTGGCGAAACCTACTCTTAAGGATCAAATCATAGCTGGCCAAAAGCGTGATAAGGGAATTTCCCGGATCAAGGAGAACCTTGTTAGCGGTCTCGCTAAGGACTTCTCTACAGATGATCAAGGTGTAGTGCTCTTTCAGGGCCGTTTAGTGGTTCCTAAAAGCCAACATCTCAGGCAGCTGATTCTTAAGGAGGCTCATGACTCTCCTCTCACAATTCATCCGGGTAGTACCAAAATGTATCAGGACCTACGTTAGAGGTTCTGGTGGACTAGGATGAAGAGAGAAATTGCTCAGTATGTTGCTAACTGCGACGTTTGTCGTCGTGTGAAGGCAGAGCATCAAAGGCCTGCTGGCATCCTTCAACCCTTAGCTATTCCTGAATGGAAATGGGATAAGGTCGGTATGGATTTCATCACCGGTTTTCCCAGGACCAAGAGAGGGAACAATGCTATATTCGTAGTCATTGACCGCCTTTCCAAAGTGGCTCATTTTCTTCCTGTTCGGGAAAGCATTACTGCTAGTCAGCTAGCGGAGTTATATGTTTCTCGAATAGTTTCTCTTCATGGTGTTCCCTTGGAGATTAACTCAGACCGTGGAAGTATCTTTACCTCTCGATTTTGGGAAAGTTTTCAAACTGCCATGGGGACTCATCTATCTATTAGTACCGCTTTCCATCCTCAATCAAGTGGTCAAGTTGAGCGAGTCAATCAAATTCTTGAAGATATGCTTCGAGCTTGTGTTATATCTTTCGGTATGAATTGGGAGAACTGCCTTCCATTTGCTGAATTCGCCTATAACAACAGTTATCAATCAAGCTTGGGCAAAGCCCCTTTTGAAGTTCTCTATGGACGAAAATGCCGAACACCTCTTAACTGGTCAGAAGCCGGAGAGAGGCAACTCTTTGGTCCGGATATGATCCAGGATGCAGAGGAGCAAGTTCGCATTATTCGTGAAAAGTTGAAAACAGCCCAATCCCGTCAAAAGAGTCAATATGATCGTCATCATAAGTCTGTGACTTACGAAGTTGAAGAGAAGGCTTACCTTCGGGTTACACCTCTGAAGGGTACCCATCGATTCGGTATCAAAGGCAAGTTGGCTCCTCGTTATATTGGACCTTTTCGCATTCTTGCTAAACGAGGAGAGGTTGCCTACCAATTGGAACTTCCACCACATCTTTCCAAAGTTCATGATGTCTTCCACGTCTCTCAACTCAGGCGTTGCTTTTCGGACCCTGTCCGAGAAGTGGACCACGAAACGCTTGATCTCCAAGATAACCTTTCATATCGGGAATACCCTGTTCGTATCCTTGATCAAGATGAACGTACCACTCGACGCCGGAACATCAAGTTTCTTAAAGTTCAGTGGTCACATCATTCGGACAAAGAGGCGACATGGGAAAGAGAAGATCATCTCCGACTAGAGTACCCCGCGCTCTTCCGATGACTTCAAATCTCGGGACGAGATTCTTTTGAGTGGGGGTGAGTTGTCACAACCCTAGTAAGAGTCATAGGCTAGTAATGTGTTTGCATCATCATCATCATCTATGCATCAATATGAAATGGGGAGAAAGAAAAGAAACCCCAAGCATTCATGAATTAAAGAAATTCCAGATAAATGAAATTTCAACAAATCCAAAATGCCCATAAAAAATGTCCCCTATGTCTGATAAATAGGGACATGGATATACCAGGGGACATTTGTATTATTTGAACATTTAAAATAATTTGAATTAATGGTTTACATCCCTGGAAAATGACAAATAAAGCAAATATCATTATCACTGTTTTCAAATTAACCTGAATTTTTTTATACAAGTTGGTAATATTCAAACTTGAATATATAAAAGTTTTGGAATGGTTTTGAAAAGTTATATGGACCTGCAAAGGAATAAAAATATATTAGAAAGTAAACAGAAAACAGAAATAAAAAAAAAGAAAAGCCAGAAGGGGCTTACCTCGCCCAGGAAGGAGATGGCCCAGCCCACCAGGGCAAGCGGTCATCTTCAACCTCTGCCAGTAGGCAGAGGCGAAGTGCCGCGCGGCGCTGGGAGGCCTCCACCTCCTCCTGCCTGGTCGCCCGCCTGGAGGCCCCAGGGCGCGCCAGCTCGCCGTCGCCGAGGTATTCTCCCTCTCTCCCTCGCAGTCGCCGCTCTCTCTCTCTCTCTCTCGCATTTCTCCTCTCGGCTCCGCCATGGCCGACCCACGATTCTCCAACGTGCCGTCGTTCTAGCTAACCCCGAGCCCTCCTCAGCCAGCCAATCGCTCCGCCCGGACCTCCTCCACCTCCCAGACAAGCCACGCATCGCCGGAGGGCTTCTATCACCGTCGCGCCGTCTTCTTCCTCCTCGGGTCGCCGGAGGGGAATTCGAGGCTCGCCGTCGATTCCGACCGCCCCCGAGGCCACTGACCAGCTCCCTAGATCCGCAGTGAGCTCCTACTGCTTCCCCCTACGTTCCCCCTCTCTTCCTCGCGCCGTAGCTAGCCTAGCCGTCGGACCCGAATCCACCTCGCCGCCGTGGTCGGTCGTCGCCGTGCGTGCAGACCCCTAACCTCACGCGCGTGTTGCATGAATGAACTCCTGGAGTTCCCAGGAGCTCGTAGAACCCATCGCCCGGTCGTTCCGTGCGTTTGCGTCCGAACCCGAGCTCCGGCCGCCGCCAAAATGGACGTGGCCGTCATCTCCGGCCACCCCAGCCCCTCCTGACCCCCTAGATGGACGCGGACGTGTGCGGGCTACCTCTAGGTGGTCTCCGCACGCTCTGCCGCCGTGTCTACGCGATTCCGGCGAATTGCCGCCGTCGTTTTGGTCGTCGCCGGCGAGTCTCTGGCGCCGCTGACGTGGCCTAGTGATTAGGCTAACCCCCGCGCTAGTTAATCCCCCTCCAGCCACTGATAGTGGGCCCCGTAGCGGGGTCAACGCCCAGTTAGCGCGGGATTAGCCCCTGTGTCTATGACATGTGGGTCCCGCGTGTCATTTTGACTCAGAACGGTGAGTTGACCAGGCTGATGTCATGCTGACGCATGGCTGACGCAGTAAATCTATTTCCAGATTAAAATAATTCCAGAAATAGTTAAAAACTTTGAAAAATCATATAAATAAATCTGTAAGTCAGATGAAAATAATTTATATATGAAAATTTATCAGAAAAATCCAATGAATCCAATGGTGCTACTTTCATGCATGATAGAGCAACCCAAATAGGTGAACTTGGACATTTTAGCATTAGGTCATTATAAGGATTTTAAAAATGAGAACAACTTTGAACCTATATTCAAATCTGATTTAAATTGACATGATCACCACTCACATTAGCTCACCCATGCATATTGCTATGCCATGATCATGCATCATATTGTCGCATTTGCTTGTATTGATTGTTCTTATCTGCATTGCGGTAGGTCCGAATCCGGACGATACTACTCCGTGCCCCGACGAAGGAGAGAACTCTTCCGCAACACAGCAAGGCAAGCAACCCCATTGATCATTCCGATAACATCCCATTCTCTCGCTCCTGCTCTCATTATTGCATTAGGACAAACGATCACATGTCAGTCATACCCGGTAGATGATCCTATTCTTATGCATGACCTGATCTTGTCACAGTAAATAGCTACACCTTGCAACCTAGCATACCTGGTAGATGCTTGTGCCGTGATGTGCTTAGCTTATCTTCATGCCATGCTGCTATGCTTAGAGTTGTGTCAGGTCTGATTCATCTAGGTGATGAGTTAGAGTGAAACTGTGATGTTTCGATGTGTTGAGCTCATAACGAATCCGTTTTGGTAAAAGGTGGCAATGAGAGGCTATGTAGGAGTACATAGTGGGTTGTCTCATTGAGACCGTTCTTAGGAACTGGGTTCCGTGTTTGAGATCCAAGACGAGATACTACCACATGCTGGGCCCTGAAATATGACCCCGCTCGACTTATCAGTCGCTTAGTCTTTGGTCCAGGTATTGCAAGTAGTTTCTGGTGTTTATAGCTTGCTGGAGGCCGTGCGTAGCGCTGACCCTCGGGGTGGGTTACGACGCGGTAGGCAGTGGCACGGTGTACCAAGGGTCACCCGAATGGTGGGCTTGGGAACCCTGCGCACATCGTTCGGGACCGTAGTGGAAACTTCGGCCGGACTTCCATGCGGGTCGGTCTCAAATAGGCGGTAGCCTGGACTAGAGGTCTTATGTGATTGACGGTCGTGGCCGACTCCCTCGCTGGGCATCCGCTTGAAGGTTTCCGAGGTGCATGGTTTATGGCACACAGCGATAAGTGGCGAGAGCGTGTGTGAAGAAGTACACCCCTGTAGGGTTATGAAACTATTCGAATAGTCGCGTCCGCGGATATGGACTACTTGGAGAACTTATGTTGTTCATAGATAATCAAATGGATACTTCTAAAAATCTCAAGACAAGTGTGAGTACCGTGGATGGCACTCTTCCGGGAGGGGAAGGCGAGTCATGGTGGTGTATTGAGATGGAGTTAGTGGACTCGTGTGCGATAAGTAAAATTGTAACAAAGAGTGTAAAACTGAGTAGTGTAGGTTAGCCATGAGTCAAAGCTGGCTTTCTGCATAAACTCCTCCACCCCTTTGTTGATACATGAGCATAACTAGACTAGGTCTGTTTTAAAGACTTGCTGAGTACGATTGTACTCATCCTTGCTTAATTAATGTTGCAGAGGAAAACCAGGACCCATCAGGTGGGTTCTATCTAGACGTTGACGATGCCGAATAGCTAGTGTCCCAGCTACGACCCTGTGTCGTGTGGCATGCCGTAGATAGTCAGGCCATGTGCCCTCTTTTCATTTCACCGTCCGTACTCGGATATTTCTAAGTTTCCGCTGGCTTGTATGAACTTGTTTGTATAACTTGAGTGCCGGGTCATGTGACCCCTATCTGTAAGAACATATTATGCAAGGCTCTTCTGAGCCTTTTAAATAAAAGTCATGTTGTTGTATGGTTATGTTGTGATGCCATAGTTGTATCTATGCATAACGGGCATGTCGTGCGTACGTGCGGCGTGCAACGGTATGTATGGGATCCGACACCTAGTTGTGTGCCTTTAGCAGTACTCCTTACGGAAAACTGTCTTTTTGTGCTTCCACCGAGCCTTGGTAGCTTGCTACTGCTCCGGACACATTGATTGACCGGCATGTATCCTTCTTTGCTGCTGTGTCTGTCCCTTTGGGGAAATGTCTCGCAGTGTAATGGAGTCCCTGTAGCCTGTTACGACTCGTCTACGTGCAGCGATGACATTCGTGTCTCGCGACGTAATGGAGTCCTTGTAACTTGCTACGACTCGTCTACACACGCTTGAGACCGACACCTGCATTGCTGGGTTATGTATGCCTGTTTCCGTACGGATGTGCCACTTGGGTTCTATGACTAGTTATGTCGGCCCGGGTTCTTTGTTGTGTGATTGCCAGCGACATGTTCACATACGTGAGCCAAAAGACGCAAACGTTCCCGGCCAAGGTAAGGCTGCAGCCGTGGAGTACCGTGCGTGAGGCTGCAAAGTTATGTGGCTTGTTACAGTATGGAATCATATGACTTAGGATCGGGGTCCCGACACAGGGCATCCCACCGAAGTGGTCACCACATCAACATCATCAACATTACGAAAATAAGTGCTATATGCCATGCAAATAAAAGGGTTCTTAGTCATGGTCAAAGGGCTGCTTGCCTGTCTAAACAAAGTCTTCGAGTCCAACTCCCTCGTCAATAGCGCAATCTATCATCGCGATAAATAATGATAATAATAAGCATCACACAAAAAGAGAGCACACAAAGCTACTATTAAAATGCTACCCTACTCTGGTAAATACTAAACACTATACTAAAAATATTTTTATAGGGTCTTGCTATAAAAACTTTTTTGAAAACTATTAAATAGAGGCAAAAAGATGCCAAAAATAGATTTTAAAATAAAACAATTCATAAAAAGTTTTCAACATTTTTCACAAATGGCACTATTAAATTCTACTTATTATTGTAAGATTTTAGGTGGAATAATAATTGTCATTGGATTTTTATTGAGGTCTGTGGAATTTCTCGAAAGCTAATAGAAAATGGAAAAAGAAAATGGGCATTGTGCCCTGGGCCAGATCTGGCCGCAACTTGGCCGGCCCAGAGCAATCAGCCCCCCAAGCGAACTCGTGAGCACAAAAATGGGCTCAGGGCGTCGCCGCCTGTCAGGTGGAGATAGATGGGAGCACTAGAGAGCAAGGGGTCGCTGCCGACGAGGTATCCACGGTGGAGGGGAATCAGGAGGAGGTCACCAGGCCCTTCTTGTGCTGCAAATCGAGTGAAGAGGGCGGGGGAATCGGTCAGAGAGGTGAGGGAGGAGCAAGTGGAGAAGAAGGTGGGCTAGAGGGGCACCTCACAATGAGATCGACGGCGGGGCCGCCGCGGCTGTCCTCGTCTCGATCCCGATGATTGGGACCCTGGGAGCTTGCTTGGGTCGATCTGGTGTCGGTCGGGAGGATGAGGGATCTAGAGCAGGGCAGAGACAAGCTCGGGCGCCTTAAATAGGGGGGCGTAAGTCCACCGAGCTACCATGCGCCGGCGAGCTTGGGGCCGAGGCCAGGGACCATGGGAGGGAGAGAGGACGTCTTTGGGGCGCTAGTGGGGTTGGTCTAGGCTAGGGTTAGTGAGAGAGAGAAGGGGAGGCGCGTGCGTACGAGCTCCCGTGTTGGCCGACTCGGGAAATGTTGGACACGCACGGAGGAGGGAGAAGGAGGAGGAGAAAGGAGGGGGCCGACCGCATTGCATGTCACGGACGGGAAGGGCGTCTTCGGGTACATGAGGGGGAGGCCCTAGGTGGTCGGGGCTGCCATTGGGCGGCAGCTACAGTGCAAGAGCGCACTGTAGCGCGCCCCAAAGCATGCATATGACCGGCATTGCCGTTGCCGGCGCGCTCTGGGGTGCCCCACATTGTCCAATAGCACCTGGATGATCTAAAGATGCTCTAGAAGTTTCGTAAAGCTAGGGAGAAAAGAAATGGAGTGGGGAAGAGGGTAGAAATGCGCCTGCCATTGCTGTACAGGGGGTAAATGTGGGTTTTGCCCCAATTACCCATTGAGTCTTGGCCAGAGAAAATTACTGGAGGTGAAATGCATTACTAGATAGTTGTGGTAAAGATTTGGAGGCAAGGGGATTAGAGGAAGGGGGCACCTCTTAGTGTAGCATCATTATTTGGTGATTAGAACATGTCCACAAAGTTTGGGGTCAAGTGAAGAAACTTCACAATGTAAAGTTGCTCAAATTGGAATCTAGACAGGGAGGGTTTTGGAATAGTTTGATGAACCAAAACAATTTGAATTTATATGAAACTTTGCAAGATCATCACCTATGACAATGTTGGCTTGCTGGAATTTTCTTGGAATTTATTGAGAATATTTCTTATAGAAATATTTCAAACACTCGATTTGGACAAAAAGGGTTTTGAGGGGTTTTCCCCATGATTTTGAACATGACCATGTGTTGAAACTCATATATATGGAAAATATATGTCCACTGAGTTTCCCTAAATTTTCTCAAATATTTTAAAAGTATTAAAATAATTTTTCCCTAGGAAAATCCATTTCTGGCCTTAAGAAAAAGCCTTTTAAATAAATAGTAAAATAATCTTTAAAAATAAAATTTGGTGGTTTTGGAAAGTCATAAATATAGCAGGCTTCAAATAAAGTCCTTGAGGAAAAACAATCCACCCAATTTGACGACTTGTAGTGCAATCCTCAACTCAGCGGTTTTTGAAAGCCTAATTTGATTAAATCCTTTTCGGTCAAAATAATATTTGATAAAAATAGTTTGGGGCACTATTCACATGGCATGATCATTGGTCAAGAAGTTTGGGTCAAGGAAGTTGAATATCGAGAGGGATAGAATCTAAGAGTGCCATACACGACATCCAAACAAGCAAACAAGCAACAATTCAAACAAGCACAAGCACTGAAAAAGTTTTAATTGGTTCCAAATTTTGTAAATCCAAGCATAACAAGGTGATACAAACACATGGTGTGACACAGCTGCATGAGAGGCACTCTGCCTCCTTCCAGGAATCATTCCAGAAATGGCCGACGAGGCCGCTACTCGTTACCTACCCATTAGAGAGGAGGACATCGGCGAAAGTCCGACACTGGTCCCATCCAAAGAGGATGGTGTACCCCTCAGATTCTAGACTGACTTCAGCCTCTCCACCGATAGTCTGGTTCACAACCTGATCAAGGAATCTATGAAGCTTCGCTAAGAACTTCACCACCTTCGAGAGCTACTCCACCAAACCACTCACATCTTGAACCAAAGCCGATTAGAAACCTCTAGATTTTCATCACATATTTCGGGCATGGCAAACATGGGGCATCATGCCAGAAGGAGTCCCAGCAAGCAATCAAGTCTTCCTTCCTCTTGGGCAGGAATCAAAGCACTCTACCACCTGAGTCCGAGAACCCCTAGGGTAGGATCAGTCGAAGTCGAGTCCATGTAATGGTTCATATGAAAATATGTGTACTTGTTGTTTGTGTTCCCATGCAAGTCGTGCTTTTGCCTTAGGCAACATGTAAGCGACTCCATCATCTACCTTATCTAAATATATGTGTTGTTCCTTCGACCTTTATTTTACCACACTTGCACTCGACCAACCCCCTTACGTGCACTTTTGCATTGCTTTTTCCCTCTCGTCCATTCCAGTAGTTTGACTTGGCTGCTCCAAACAGGATGGTAACTGCAACCCGCAACATCCAGGAGCAGCAACATGGCAACATTCCCCCGCCACCACCTCCACCGGAGAACATGACCATTGCTTAGTTTCTCCAAGTTCTCCAGGAGGAACGCCAAGCCAACACTGTAGCTATTCAGCAGATTGCTCAAGTCCTTGTGAACAACCAGCAGAAAGGCAGGAACAACAATGGCTCCTCCACTTTGTCTGAGTTCATTAGGAATTTGCCCCCAACCTTCATTGAGACTGCTAAACCCTTGGATGCTGACGACTGGATCCGCACCATCGAGGACCTCCTTGCACTGGTCAATTACAATGAGGATCGTGAGAAGGTGTTGTATGCCTCTCACTGCCTTGGAGGTACCGCCAGAGCTTGGTGGGATGGATTCAAGGTCATGCAAGGCGATCATGTGATCACTTGGGATAACTTCAAGAAAGGATTCCACACCGCCCACATTCCTTTTGGGATCATGGCTATCAAAAAGAGAGAATTCCGAGCGCTGAATCAAGGAAGTGGTTCTGTCAAGGAGTACCTGTAGAAGTTCAACCTGCTATCAAGGTATGCACCTGAAGATGTCAACATGGAGACTGCCAGGGAGGAACGCTTCATGGAAGGACTCCAGCAGACCCTGCAGTATCAGCTCATTGTCCGCAATTGTCGAACCTTCTTCAACCTATTGAACAAGGCCCTCACGATGTAAGACAAGCATCATGCCATAGACGACACTCGCAAGTGCAAGATAATTAGCAAGGGTAGATCCAACGACCAGAAACCTCGCCCCTCACAGCCAGCCCCAACCAAGCCAACCTATCAGCTGCAGCAGGCGAGACCTCCTGCACCTCATCCGAGCTACTAGCCTCAGCAGTATGCCAATCCCAGGCTATCTTAAAACAACCCCAATAACAACAACGGCGATAGGAACTACAACAACAACCCTGGACAAGTCACTTGCTTTGGATATGGTCAACCAGGACATGTCTCCAGGTTGTGCCCCAATAAGAAGCCAGATGCACCGCGCCCCAATGCGCCAAACTAAGGTCAAGGCCGTGGAGCACCACCAAGGAATCCAGCTCCCTACAACCAGCCCAACAATGGCCAGGGCCGTGTGAATCACGTCACCGCCGAGGAAGCCCAGGAAGACCCAGACGTCATACTGGGTACGTTCCTCGTCAACTCAACCCCAGCAATAGTATTGTTTGATTGTGGAGCTTCGCATTCTTTTGTTACTCAAAAGTTTTCCCTAGAGAGTGGCATGAAGCCTATGCCCCTAGGTAGTTGTTTGTTGATCCAAACCCCGGGATCAGCTATGAAGTATGGGATAGGATGTAAAGGAGACGAGATCAGCATCAACGGGGTAGACTTTGTAGCGGACCTTATCATCCTAAAGTCAGAAGGCTTGGATGTGATCCTGGGCTCGGACTGGTTAACCAAGCACCAAGGCTTGTTAGACTGTACCAAGAGGATTGTTACCATGACCAATAACCAAGGAGTGGAAGTCAAGTATGTTCCCAACCCTGCCTCCACTCAAGCCCATCAGGCTAACTGTCTATCGGGAATTGAGTTGGATCAAGTGCTAGTGGTATAAGAATACTAGGATGTATTTCCTGATGAGCTACCCGGGATGCGTCCTAACCACGACATTCAGTTCATCATTGAAGTAATTCCTGGGTCAGGGCACATCTATAAGAAGCCCTATAGGATGGGATCCGAAGAGTTGGCTGAATTGAAGAAGCAACTGGCAGAGCACCTCAGAAAAGGATTCATTCGCCCTAGTTCCTCTCCTTGGGGATTGCTTGTTCTGTTTGTGTCAAAGATGGACGGAACTATCCGACTCTGTGTCAATTACCGTTCTCTCAATGAGGCCACAATAAAGAACAAGTACCCAGTCCCAAAGATTGATGACCTGTTCAATCAGCTGAATGTAGCCAAGGTGTTTTCCAACATCACCTCAGGTATGGGTACTACCAGTTGAAAATCAGACCCAAGACATTCCGAAGATGGCGTTTGTAACCCAGTATGGTATGTATGAGTACACGGTCATGTCATTTGAGTTGACCAATTCCCCAGCCTACTTCATGTACCTCATGAACAAGGTCTTCATGGAGTACTTGGACAAGTTTATTATCGTCTTCATTGATGACATACTCATCTTCTACAAGTCTGAAGAAGATCATGAGTAACACTTGAGATTGGTCCTAGACAAGCTTTGAGAGCACCAGCTTTATGCCAAATTTAGCAAGTGTGAATTCTGGCTGCATGAAGTTGGATTCTTTGGTGATGTATTGACTGCAGAAGGATTGTGAGTGGATCCTACCAAGATTGAAGTCGTGAATAAATGGCAATCCCCAACGAACATGAAGGAAGTGAGAAGCTTCCTCAGACTCGCAGAATATTACCACAAGTTCGTCGAAGGATTCTCGAGCATTGCTCGACCCATGACTCAGCTCTTGATGAAGGACAAGAAGTTCGAATGGACATCGAAGTGTGAAGAAAGCCTCTAGGAGCTCAAGAAGATATTAACCATAACTCCAGTTTTCGCCACCCCTCATATTCACAAGGAGTTTGTGATATGTTGTGATGCATCGAGAACTAGGCTTGGTGGTGTTCTGATGCAAGAAGGCAGAGTCGTAGCATATCTATCCAGGCAGCTACGTCTTCATGAAGAGAACTACGCTACTCATGATCTTGAGTTGGTAGCCATGGTTCATGCCTTGAAAACATGGCGACGTTACCTTCTGGGGAATCTATGTGAGATATACACAGACCACAAGAGTTTGAAGTATATTTTCACTCAAAGAGAATTGAACATGAGGCAGCGAAGATGGTTGGAGTTGATCAAAGATTATGACCTCATTGTTCAATACCACCCCGGAAAGGCTAACCTGATAGCAGACGCCTTAAGCAGAAAGGCTTGTTCCTTGAATGCTATGATTAAGGAAAGGCTACCCACCTTGTATGAAGATCTTGAAAGCATTGACTGGGAACTAGTTGCACCTGGATTCCTCGCCAACCTTGAAGCAAAGCCTACCTTGATGGATGATATTAAGTAAGCTCAAAAGGGACACAGGAGCATTAAAGGCATCAAGAGGAAGATCAACGCATGCCAGGCCCCAGGATTCTCAGTGGATGAACAAGGAGTTGTATGGTTTGGGAATCGCATCTACGTACCTAATAAAGAAGAGCTTAACAACTTGATCTTGCAAGAAGCTCTTGACACTCCGTATTCCATCCATCCTGGTGGAACCAAGATGTATGAAGACCTCAAGGCAAGATTCGTGTGGCACGGCATGAAACTGGAAATAGGCACATTTGTTGCTAAGTGTGACATATGCCAGAGAGTCAAAGCTGAGCATCAGTGACCCGCTAGGCTATTGCAACCTCTCAAAGTGCCTGAATGGAAGTGGGACAAGGTCGGGATGGACTTCATCAATGGATTACCAAGGTCTAGCAAGGGACATGATTCCACTTGGGTCATTGTCAAGCACCTAACCAAGGAAGCCCATTTTGTTCCTGTCAAGACCACCTATGACGGGAGCCAGCTGGCAAACCTCTACATCAACCGCATAGTAAGTCTTCACGGAGTTCCAAAGGAGATTGTGTTGGCTAGAGGAACCCAATTTACCTCAAGGTTTTTGGAAGAAGTTTCAAGAAGCAATGGGAACCAAGCTCTCCTTCAGCACTTCTTTTCACGCCCAGACCGATGGGCAGACAGAGCGAGTAAAACAGATACTCGAAGATATGCTCCATGCTTGTGTTTTGGCATATGGAGCCAAGTGGGAAGATTGCCTACCATTCGCCGAGTTCTCCTAGAACAACAACTATCATTCAAGTCTTCAGATGGCCCCATTTGAGGTGTTGTATGGATGCAAGTGCCGTACTCCCCTCAACTAGTCAAAAACCGGAGAAAGATTGGTCTATGGACTAGATATCCTCCATGAAGCTAAAGAGCAAGTTCAACTCATACGAGAATGTCTCAAGACTACCAAGTCAAGACAAAAGAGCCAAGCTGACTCACATCACCGGGAAGTAAACTTCTGCGTCGGCGACCATGTCTACCTCCGTGTCACGCCCCTCAAAGGTAACAAGCATTTCCACGTCAAAGGAAAGCTTTCACCAAGATACATCGGCCCCTTCAAGATACCCTCTATGCAAGGAAAAGTCACCTACCAGCTAGAGATACCTTCTAAGCTATCAGATGTGCACAACGTGTTCCACGTATCACACCTCCAGCCAGACCTCACTTATCGTGAGAGGCCAGTTTGCATTCTGGATGAAGCAGAGGGTTGCACCCAAAGATGCACCATCAAGTACTTCAAGGTTCAATGGAGCAACCACACTGAAGCAGAAGCAACGTCGAAACGTGAAGACTATCTTAGATCTGAGTTCCCTTATATTTTTAGCCCTTAGCCTCAGAATCTCGGGGATGAGATTCTTGTAAGGGGGGTAGGTTTGTCACACCCTCTGTTTGTATCACCTTGCTATGCTTGGATTTTAATGCTTTGAAATTTTTGAGAAATTTTTGGCAAACTCAGTGGACATATATTTTCCATATATATGAATTTAAACACATGGTCATGTTCACAATCATTGGCAAAACCCCTCAAAACCCTTTCTGACCAAATCAAGCTTTTGAAATATTTCTATAAGAAATATTCTCAATAAATTCCAAGAAAATTACAGCAGGTCACAATTTTCATATGTGATGATCTTGCAAAGTTTCATCTCAATACCAACTGATTTGCTTCATCAAAATATTCCAAAAGCATCCCTGTCCAGATTCAAATTTAAACAACTTTACATTGTGAAGTTTCTTCTCTTGACCCCAAACTTTGTGGGCATGTTACATTACCCAAATAAGGATGCCACACCAAGTGGTGCATCAAGGAGAATTAAAATACATACTAGATCTACAGGAATCATCTTCTGTTGATTTCTAGGGTTTCACAAAGTTACATTGTGAGCTTTCCTCAATTAAGCTCAAACTTGGTGATCAACCATGGTTCTAATCACCATTTGGCCCTATTAAATTTCTTGGCAAGTAAAGTCCATTTTCTTAGCCAAACCATCATCAAACACTTTTGCTTATTTTTTTAAAAATCCTGTTTCACCTCCAAACCTATTCCCCTTGGTCTCAAACTTTTACCACTGTCTCTAGGATACTCCTTCTACCTCCAGTAAAATTCCAACTCGAAAAGCCACTTGTGGACAGAAGGAATCTCTCTCTCTCTCTGCTCCTCTCTCACGCTAATGGATCACAAGAGCATCCAATGCCTCCCCCTCGTAGTTTAGCCCCCCTAGACCCACTGGACAGCGCTGGCCGAGCCCAAAATGCTGTTGGCATGCAGTGGCATGCCATACGCGTGCTCTGGAATGCGCTACAGTGTCCAACAACACTATAGCTGCCACCCAATCCCAGCCCCCGACCACCTAGGGCCTCCCTCTTGTGTCCCATGAGGCAGCCTTGACGTCTGGGACACGCAACACGGTCGGCCCCCTCCTCTCTCCTCCTCCTCCTCCCTCCTCCCGCGTGTGCCGAGCACCACCCGGCTCTGCCAGTGAGCTGCCTTACACACGCACGCTCCTCTCCCTCTCTCTTCTCTCCCCTGGTCCTGGACCGCGTCTAAAAGGACCCCAAACACGCCCTCTCCCCCTCCCGTGGCCTCTGGCCTCTGCCACGAGCTTGCCAACGTACCCGCGTTCGGTGGACTCGACACCGCCTACAGGGCCCCTCTCCTCTCCTCTGGCCTCCTTCCCCTCTCAATCAGCCCCCTGAACCACACAGGCAACCACCCGGAGCCCACATGCTCGGGATCGATCGAGGCACCGCCGCATCTTGGGCTTCGTCGATCTCGAGATACCGGCTCGCTCCAGTCTTCCTACCTCCTCCTTTGAGACCACGGGGAGCCCCTACCTCATTTACCCTTCCTCCCCAGTCGATTTGCGGTCAGAAGCGTCAACGACGACCACCTCCTGAAGCACTTCCGCCATGGGACCTCGTTGCCGGCGACTCTGGCCACCCTGGCCACTCCCTCGACCACCTCCGGATCAATGGCTCGACCCTGACCTCATTCTCGTGCTTGCCTCCCCTCGACGTGCCTTCCTTCGCCGCTGGTGAGCACCGCCGGTCCCTGGTCAAAGGTAGACGATGACCTGCTACTGGGGCTAGGTCGTCAGCCTCTCGCACCCCTCCCGCGTTTCTCTCTCTCACCGCCCCGTGGGGCCCTCCCGTCAGGTTTAAACCTGGCACGACATGGACGTCGGTCCGCCTGGGGCTGATTTGCTTTGGGCCAACCCAGTTGCGGCCAGGTCTAGTCCAGGGCACAGTGCCCATTTTCTTTTTTCCTTTTCTGTCAGTTTTTCCTATAATCCCATAGCTCCAAATAAAAATCTTATTCTAAATATCTTTCCTCCTAAATTCCTAGAATAATATGTAGTATTTAGCAGTGCCACTTGTGTAATTTTGTAAAATGTTTTATGAGTTGATTCTATTTAAACCTAGTTTTTAATAGTTTATTGCCTCTATTTAAATAGTTTTCAAAATGTTTTTCACAACAAAACCCTAGACAAATATTGTTAGAATAGCTTGTAGTATTTATCATAGTAGGGTAGCATTTTAGAAGTAGATTTTGTGCTCTGTTTTTGTATGATGCTTATTATTATCGTTATTTATCGCAACGACAGATTACGTTGTTAATGAGGGAGTTGGACCCGAAGACTTTGAAGACCCTGAAGACTTTGTTGAGCCAGGCAAGCAGTCCTTTGACCATGACTATGAACCCTTTTATTTGCATGGCATATAGCATTTATTTCCGTCATGTTGATCATGTTGATGTGGTGACCACTTTGGTGGGTATGCCTCCGATACTTTACCAATGATACTTGCATGGTGCATGACCCTACCATCCTTATGAGGGTTATGTGGGTGGGGGTAGATAGGATGTTTAGTAGATTCTACGCAAATGGGATCGGGAATATGCATGGTGATGGGAGCGAAATGATTTCAAAGATTTTTCAAAAAGCCCATCGGTGCCACTAATGCCCGAGGGTGATGATGATGATGTGCTAGGTAGCCATTTGAGAAAGAAGTGGTGTACTAGGAAGGATGTGTGTGTGTATTTTCGAAAACGGGGGGTTTATGTTTTGTTGACCATCCCAACATTACATGTGTGACCACGATATCCCTTATGGGATGGGGCTTTGTTGATTACTATGGTTGGTGCTAGCAGGGAGCTCGCATTACTAGTGGCGAGAGTGAAGTGGTCACTCTCCATACGGGGTCGCACCGGAATGGGCGATCATGCTTTTTTCACAGGCACTGGGCACACCATTGGTCCCTTCATGGATGATATGATCTGGAGCAAGGCTCATGGGATGTACATCATGAGGGTTGTGTACCAATCGAGTCGACTCTTTGTTTAGTATCTTCATGGGCAAGATATTGTTCAGGTGCTTACCTGGGGTATGAATTATACCGCGAGTAGTGGATGACACGAAAGTTTCCCGAGTCTTGTGGGTAAAGGGTGCAACCTCTATAGAGTGTAAAACTATTCGAATAGCCGCGTCCACGATCATAGACAGTTGGGTGGTGCTGCTTAATCCACGTCCATATGTTTTCGGAAACTTGGTGTGTGTGGGGATGGCACAGAGATGATACTTGAGATAAGTCAGATGACTTGACGTGAGGACTGAAAATGAGATTTTCAACCCCCTATTTATGGCGATATATGTAACTTGTTCACATGGATATCAGCCAACTGTTGATGCATGCCTACATAAGTTACTTGATCATGGCATTGCATACAAAATTAGCTTTCTACAAAAATACCTATTTGATGTTATATCATGCATTGTTATTGCCTTGTTCCAACATGGGTTGCTTGTGAGTACATTCAAAGTACTCATTGGCTTGCCACTAGTTTTTTAATTGGGCAGGCATGGAAGAGCAGGAATACTGTGAAGAGTTCGTTGGTGACGAACATGCGACCTAGGACTCTTCCTAGACAGAATGCCTGTAGATTTAAGGCAGATGGCATGGGTTCATGCTTTCGGCCAAGATTTGTGTTGTTTGTTATGTTTAATTGTGTGACCCTTGTGGCCCGATCTATGTAAGACATGGCCTAGCTGGTCTTTATTTGTGTGAGACGGTATGTAAGGATGTAAGACTCTTGTTATTTAGCTACTGTGTGTATAGTGAGCATTGATCTTTGGGATCACCGTACACGTTCATTCGGTGTTCATGACTTATGATTCGAGGTCCCCACAGAAGAAGACTTGTAGTTGGCCACCATGTGTCAAAGTTGCTCCATGTGTGCTGCCACCATGTCTCTTTTCTAGGCTTCGGAGTGTCGTATGTCGATGGCGAGTCGCTCGAGCTTTTGGGTAATGTCATTACTCATGTCGATGTCGTCGTCGAAGACCAAAGATGGTGTGCTTTGCCTAGCCATCAGAAGACTCAAGCAAAGGTGAGTGGGAAATGAGATAAACAATACCACGATACCATTCAAATATTTGAGGATGTATCCTGTTTCACTCAATGTGTAGTGAGAGAATACTGGAATTTGTACGGGACTTGTTGACTCACACTTACAACATAAAGCTTATCGATTGGCTTGGTTAGGACAAGTGGCACAAAATTCAAGAAAAATGTGAGTCAAGATATTGAAAATGTTGAGGAAGATTCACGAAAGTGCAATGCAAATCAAATAGATCAATAGCTATGGTGGCACTAGGAACACACACATGGATAGATAAATGGGACCCACGCAACCAAGGAATGAGCAACAAAATATGATAGACCCGGGAAAAGGTCATGTTGCACATATACTAGAAGAGACAATAGCTCGATTGCTCAAATGGGCTAGATACACGCTTGTGCTCCAACCTAAGAGAGTAAGCGTGCCGTCTTTGTAAGTGCATCTAGTGCCCCTTAGTGATTTTTGGTGTATTGAAGTCTTATAGGTTAAGAGACTGATGAGTTTGTAAGTGTACACAGGTTCTATAAGTCGATGAGGACTTTGATATATCTGGAGATTATCAACCCCTAAAAATGTATTTCTTCAACTAAAGACTTTGGTATTCCCTAAAGACTTTGAAAATGAAGAAGTTGGTGTAACCTTGAAGATATGAGTGCGGACTATGAAGCGTGAAGACTTTTGTTTTCGTAGTTTCATTTCGTTTCTTTGAGTCATAGGAACCACCGTACTGTTAAAGGGGCCCGAGGTAATACTAAGGAAAATTTCCAACTGATGCTCAACTCAAAAGCCTCAACCTATCCAATCCTTCGAGTGAAGCCTTTGGAAATCTCTTGTGGTTCAGTCAAGTTCTTAAGTGACAGAGACGAAGTTCTTCTGATTTCTGAGGAAATTGGTCTGATTGAGGAGTTAGGATTTCTCCATTGCTAATTTCCTACAAGTGAAGAATATGATAAGCCTGAGGACTTTCATAGTTCGCAATTCCAACAGTTGCTATGCTTAGCGCTAGTTTCCCACAATCATCTTATCCACATAACGGTCATATCATTGGGGGCACTTATGTCTTATCATGCAAGGTTGCACCCTGGCTATAAATAGACACCCCCCACAACCACTAGTTGGTTGGATGCTCCAACAGAGAACTGACACTTGTCACTTGAGAGCAACCCATCCTCCGAGGTCTTTATGAGAAAATCATCATTGAGGAAAAACCCAAATCCAAAGCACCAAACCCAAAGTGATTGAGCGTCACTGAAGAGATTGTTCCTGTGTGGAACTGATGCTTGTTACCTTTGAAGACTACGTATCTTCTAGACGGTTAGGCGTCATAGTCTAGTGCATCATGCAGTCAATTAGGGATCACAGTATGACCTTGGTCTAGAGTATCCAGTAGTCAATTGTGGATCATCGGGTGACTAGTTTGTGAGGGTTTTGGAAGTCTACCCTGAAGACTTACCACGAGTGTTCGACAAGGACTTTGTGACCTTAGCTCAAGGAGAATATGGTAAGGACTGTGTGTCCTAGGACTGTGTGTCCTCTGGTTTAAATACCAGGCCGCTCCAAAATAGACATACGACTGTCACCGTAGTTGGAACTGGGTCATCAAGCTACCTGGTTCTATTTCCTCGTCTACCTGTTGATGAAATTGATCGTTACTATTTGAAGAATTTGACTGAATACTTTCACAATTTCCTCACCTCAAATTCTTCAAGTTATCTTGTTCCTCACATGCTTATCTTGTATCACGCTACATGTAACCTATGTATGCTTTATTTCATCATGATGACTATGCTATTGCTATGTTTCTCATGCACTTGAGTACTTATTCAGTTGAAATTCCTTAGTGATGAATTTGTAAAAATTGCCTATTCACCCCCCTCTAGTCGATATAACGCACTTTCAGTCTTCAATCCCAAGTATGCTATGTATGTATGATCCAAGTGTATGAACTATGCAAAATAGTTTCCACAGGTTGTCCTACCTTCGATGGGACGGATTATCCCTACTGGAAGAACAAGATGCGCATGCATCTTGAACCTATTGACAAGGATCTCTGGTATGTTGTGGAAAATGGTGTTCCATGCACCTCTCCGACTGTTACTACTCTTGATGCGAACAAATTCAACAACTCGATTCTCAAGCAAAGAATATCATTTGTGGCCATCTGAGCAAAGGTCAACATGGTAGAGTGAGTGCTTTGGAGTCTGCTAAGCTTATCTGGGATAGGCTATCCACAGTCAACGAAGGTGTTTCCACTCAACGTGACTCCCGTGTTGATGTTATCGACCACGAGGTGGTGAAGCAATTGCTAAGATCTCTTGATTCATCGTTCGATACACTGGCTTTGATGATTCAAGAGCGTGGAGACTACATGTCACTTGATCCTGCTGATATACTTGAGAGACTCAATACTCATGAATTCGAACAAGCTGAGAAGAGAGACCTGTACGGTCCAAGCTATGGAAGACCTCGTGCTCTGCAGGCTAAAGCAATTTCCTCATCCGAAGGCAAAGATTCTGATAGTAGCCTTGGTGATCCTAAAGAACTGAGTGAGGAGCTGGCAATGTTCGTGAGGAAATTCTAGAAGTTCTCAAGGAGAGGCCGATTTGGAAAGTCATCAAAAAGTGGTTTGAGGAAATCAGATTTCTCAAGTGACTACAAGAAGAGAACTTTTCACCAATGCAAGAAATCTGGTCACTTTATCTTTGACTGTCCTCTCTGGGAAAAGGAATCAAAGAAGAAGCAATACAAGGACGACAGTTCTGATGACTTGAACAAAAATAAGAAATCTTCAAAGTCCTCACCTGCAAAGTCCTCATCTTCAAACTCCTCAACGCACAAGAATAATGGTTCCAGGAAGGCTCGTGCATTCATTGGCAAGTAAAAGGATTCTGAATAAGAATCTAAAGAATACGAAGAAGAGGAAGAACCTGAGGTGGAATCAGAATCTAGTGTTGCTAGCTTTGCTCTCGCTACTTCTTTCGTCAGCAAGGCCATCTTCAACGATGAAGAAAATTACTACTCTAATGACTCTGATGTCAGCAATGATGATTATGCTCCCACCTATTGCTTCATGGCTAAAGGTTCCAAGGTACACAAGCATCAATCCTCTTCTGAATTAAGTGAAGGTGAATCTGATGAATATGTGAAACCCGACTATGCCAAACTTGCTAATATTGCCACTAAGCAACAAAGTGCACCTGAAAAGCTTCAGAAACTGCTACACAAAAGCGATGATCTGTTGAATGAGGAAGTGGACCGAACTCAAAATCTAACTGGTGATCTCAAAATTCTTTAGTTAAAGTATGATAACCTTCAGAGTCATCATAATGCACTCTTAGTCGATCATGAGAAGCTTTGTTATGAATTTGTTCGAAGAAAGCAAGATCTTGAGAAACTAAGAGTGTCTCATGAGGATCTCCAAAGGGAAAAGGATTCCTTACTGGCTCAATAGAACAATACCGCTCAGGAAGAATTTGTTCCACCTTGTTTGAAATGCATCGAACGTGAAACTGCTAATTCTTCACCTGAATGTTCAAATGCTTCTATTGCTGCAAATTCTTCAACTACTCTCGTGGTCACAAATTCCTCATTTGAGGATACCACAAGTATCACTGATGAAATGCAAGGTTGAAGGAACTGTATGTGATAGGCATGTACAAAAGTCTCAAAGGGCATCAAACCCTTTGCGATGTGCTCCAAAAGTAGATTCTGAACAGGAAGGCTGATGGATCCTACTGGACACCTGAGCAGTACCCCGAAACCTCATGGGTTGCTGCAAAAGGACCTCCTGTGGATCCATCCACTTTATCTGGCTTTACTTGTGAAACTTCATATTCCTCGGAAGAGTCACTTGACTCCAACTACAAATTCTTCAAAAATCAGAAAGGTGAAGTATTTGCCAGATTTGTTGGAACTAACTTCAGGAATGGTTCACCTATGAAGAAAATCTGGGTTCCCAAGACCTGCTTACAAAATCTGAAAGTGAATGTCCTCATGACACACTCACGAAGAAAAGGAAACCCAGATCAAATTCCTCATATGGACCAAAGTCTTCACTTGGATCAAATTCCTCAAATGGTCAAAAATATCATTCTCATGCTAATGCATCTGTTTCGCAGGAAAAATCTAAGAGTGCTAAATATGTGCATTATTCTTCAAATTATTATGTTCATAAGTCCTCGAAGAATTTCTTTGCTTATTCATATGACTACTCTAACCCTCGTCCTATGAAATGAAGTGAACTAGCTTCAATGCCACCCTTCTCATATGGAGCTCAGAGAATGATGAACTCTTTGCGACCCCTCCACATGTGAGTGGTGAAGAAATTGAACTAATTTCTTATGCAGGGTCAGGTGTCCAGATGAACTTGAATGTCTGATGAATTTGCCGGAGACCTGATCTTGAAAGGACGCAAGCTAATCATGCAGAAATGAATTTCTCATTTCTCACGTCCCCACACTGCTTTAATTACTATGTTGTGTGATGAAATCCTGCCTGATGAATTTGATGTCATATTCTTCACTCTGAAGCATATGAGTTCGTAAGTTGTACTAATTCATTTGCAGGATGAACCTCCAAAATCTATTGAGTGGGTCCTCGATAGTGGACGCACCAACCACATGACTGGTGACAATAATCTACTGATGAATTTGCCACTTGCCCCATCTCATCTGAACCATATCACCTACGCTAACAAAGGAAAAAGCAAGGTATTGGGTCTAGGTAAGGTTGCAATCTCAAAGGACCGACACATGGATAAGGTGATGCTTGTCGAATCCCTTGGGTTCAACTTCATGTCTGCCTCAATGCTTTGTGATCTTGATATGATTGTCATCTTTGGAAAATATCGTTTTGTTGTCATCATCGAATCTGACCATTCCAAAGTCTTAGAAGGCTTTACGAGAGAAGACTTGTATATTGTTCATTTCTCTACAGGTCCTCAGCCTGCCACATGCCTCGTTGCAAAGTCCTTAGAAGGCTGGTTGTAGCATTGACGAGTTGGACATGTTGGTATGAGGAACTTGCAAACTCTCATGAAGAAAAAGCACGTCATGGGCATTGAAGGTGTCAAATTCCTCAAGGACCACCTCTGTGGGGGTTGTGGGTCTGGTAAGATGACCGGATCCAAGCATCCCTCGAAGACAAACATGACCATGACTCAACCTTTTGAATTGCTTCACGTGGACCTCTTTGGCCCCACTTATTATTCCACACTAAAAAACTCATCAAGTTTGTATGGCTTTGTCATTGTCGATGATTACTCTCGTTCACTTGGGAGCATATTATTCTGTACAAGTCTAAAGTGCAGGATGTCTTCAGACGATTTGCTTGAAGGGCCTCTACAAACTTCGGTGTCAAGATCAAGCATATCAGGAGTGATAATGGGACTGAGTTCAAGAACACAAATCTTGATGAATATCTTGATGAACTTGGTATTAGTCATGATCTATCCGCCCCATGTACTCCTTAGCAGAACAACATCGTGGAGCACAAGAACATGACTCTTGTTGAGATGGCTCGCACCATGCTTGATGAATACAAGACTACTTGTCCATTCTGGCCTGAGGCAAATGATATAGCTTGCCACATCATAAATAGGGTATATCTTCACAAATTCTTCAAGAAGACTTCATATGAACTCATGACTGGCAAGGAACCCAATGCAAGTTATCTCAAAGTCTTCGGTGCAAAATGCTGGATTAGAGATCCTCACCATAGTTCTAAATTTGCACAGAAAGCACATGAGGGTTTTATGATTGGTTACGGAAAGGACTCGCACACCTACAGAGTCTTCAACACCTACCATGAAAATTTTGTTCAAACTATAGATGTGCAGTTCGATGAAACTAATAGCTTGCAAAGAGAGCACATGCCTTCTATGCTAGATGAAAAGTCTCATGAGGGGTCCATTAAGCTGAAGGCTACCGAAGATGTCATACCCACTAAAGAACCTCAACCTACTGAGGAAGTCATCCCAACCAATGAAGACATTCATGTTGATAGACCTGATGAAAATGGTGTTGAAGAAAATCCTCAGCCACGTTAACCTGCTCATCCAAGATTTGCAAATGAAGTGCAGATTAACAAAATCATCGACAACATCAATGCACCAGGCCCCCTCACTCACTCAAGAGCTTCACATTTGACTAACTTTTGTGGGCACTTTACTTTTTTCTCTATCATAGAGCCCACCAAAGTTGATGAAGCATTCAAGGAGCCTGAGTGGATTCAAGCTATGCAAGAGGAATTGCATCAATTCAAGCTCAACAATGTGTGGGAACTGGTCAAGCGGCCATATCCTCGCAAGCACATCATCATAGGTACCAAGTGGATCTACCGCAACAAGCAAGATGAAAATGGCCTTGTGGTATGGAATAAGGCTCGTTTGGTAGCTCAAGGCTACACACAGGTTGAATGAATTGACTTCGATGAAACTTTTGCACCTGTTGCTAGACTTGAATCTATTCGTATATTTCTTGCATATGCTAACTATCATGATATCATCTTAAATCAAATGGATGTGAAAAGTGCATTCCTCAATGGTAGGCTTGAGGAAGAAATATATGTTGCTCAACCCCCAGGTTTTGAAGACCCTAAGCATCCTAACAAAGTCTTCAAACTCAACAAGGCCATCTATGGCCTCAAGCAGGCCCCTTGAGCGTGGTACGACACTCTGAAGGAATTTCTCATGAAGATAGTCTTCAAACCCGGTTCACTCGACCCAACTCTTTTCACTAAATCCTATGACGTTGAACTGTTCATCTGCCAAATATATGTAGACGGTATTATCTTTGTTGTACTAACAAACGTTACTGTGATGAATTTGCCTATATGATGAGTGAATAATATCAAATGTCTATGATGGGAGAGTTGAAATTCTTCTTAGGTCTTCAAATTCGTCAACAAGATGCTACTTCTTGAGCTTGCATTGGTTTTCCCTTGAAGTGGAAAGGGTGAAGCAGCAAAGTAGATAAGTATTTCCCTTAGTTGATGAGAACCAAGGTATCAATCCAGTAGAAGGAACAAGCAAGTCACCAATGGATGCACCTACACAAACAATCAAACTCTTGCACCCAATGCTATAAAGGGGTTGTCAATCCCTTCACGATTATTTGCAAGGATTAGATCCGATAGAGATAGATGTAAACAAGAACGGAAAGTAAAAGGTAAATAAATTGCAGCAAAGTATTTTTGGTATTTTGGTTTATAGATCTGAAACTATATTATTGAAAGTAGACCAGGGGGCCATAGGTTTCACTAGAGGCTTCTCTCTTGAAGGAAAATATCATGGTGGGTAAACAAATCACTCTCAACAAATTGATAGAAAAGCGAATAATCATGTAGTTATCCAAGGCAATGATCATGGATACAGGTATCACTTCAGTATCAAGTAGACCAAAACGATTCTACATCTACTACTATTACTCCACATATCGACCGACTCCTGCGTGCATCTAGAGTATTAAGTTCATGAAGAAGAGAGTAACGCATTAAGAAAGATGACATGATGTAGAGGGGTAAACTCAAGCAATATGATGAAAACCCCATCTTGTTACCCTTGATGGCAAAAATACATTACGTGCCTCGCTACCCCTACTATGTCACTAGGTGAGGACACCGCACGATTGAACGCAAAACCAAACACTTCTCCCATTGCAAGAATTAACAATCTAGTTGGCCAAACCAAACCAATAACTCGAGGAGACTTACAACGATATGAAATCATGCAAATAAGAATACATAGGAGATTCAAATAAGATTCATGGATAATATGAACATAAACTCACAATTCATCGGATCTCGACAAACACACCACAAAAGAGGATTACATTGAATAGATGTCCATGAAGATCATGGAGAAAATGGTATTGAAGATCAAAGAGAGAGAAGAAGCCATCTATCTACTAGCTATGGACCCGTAGGTCTCTGGTGGACTACTCACACATCATCGGAAGGGCAATGGAGTTGAGGTAGATGCCCTCCGTGCTCGAAACCGCCACCGGCAGGTTACCGGAAAAGGTTCCAAGATTGGATCTCTCAGGAATGGAGGCTTCTGGTGGCAGAAAAGTATTTGCGTGGCTTATGGTGGCGGATGTTGTGGGAATATTTGGGAATTTATAGGCCAAAGATTAGGGGTAGGAGACCTACTGAGAGATGACAAGCCTGCTAGGCGCGGCTAGGGGGGGCGCTTCTAGTAGGATTGTTACCTCATGGCATAAGTCCTGGCGTGCACTCAAAGCCTGGTTGATTTGTTTCCTTCTATAAAAATTCCTTCTGAAGCTTTTATTCCGTTTGGACTCCGTTTAATATTCCATATTTGCAAAACTCAAAAACAGGAAAAAAACAGAAACTGGCACTATGCTCTAGATTAATAGGTTAGTCCCAAAAATAATATTAAATAGCATATTAAATGCATATAAAACATACAAGACAGAAAATATAATAGCATGCAATCATCAAAAATTATAGATACATTGGAGATGTATCAACATCCCCAAGCTTAAGTCCCGATCGTCCTCGAGTAGGTAAATGATAAAAACAGAATTTTTGATGTGGAGTGCTATCTAACATATTTATCCATGTAATATTCTTTATTGTGTCATGAATATTCAGATCCATAAGACTCAAAACAAAATATTAACATTGATATAAAAAAACGTTTCAATCATACTAGCAAAGCAATTGTATCTCTTCAAAATATAATGGCAAAAGAAAGTAATCCCTACAATATCATATGGTCTGGCTACGCTGCATCTTCCACACACAAAGTATTCATATCATGCACAACCTCGATGAAAAGTCAAGCAATTCTTTTCACACCTTTATTTTCTCAAACTTTTTCAACTCTCTCTCAATACATGAGCGTGAGCCACGGATATAGCACTATAGGTGGAATGGAATATAGTGGAGGTTGTCAAGGAAAGGGAGAAGATAGTCTCACATCAACTAGGCATATCAACGGGCTATGGAGATGCCCATTAATAGATATCAATGTGAGTGAGTAGGTATTGCCATGCGGATGCACTAGAGTTATAAGTGTATGAAAGCTCAAAGAAGAACAAAGTGGACATGCATCATGAAGAAAAATTCCATTAGTTATATGAAAGTGACAAAATAGGAGACTCTCTATCATGAAGATCATGGTGCTACTTTGTAGCACAAGTGTGGAAAAAGGTAGTAGCAATGTCCCTTCTCTGTTTTCTCTTAGTTTTTTTCTGGATAATCTCCGGAATCTCATCCCCACTTGTGAGGTAATCATAGATTCAATCATACTTTCCTCACATGGGACATGCTCTAATAATGATAATCATCACACTTTTATTTACTTACAACTCAAAAGGAAATTACAACTCAATACCTATGACAAAATATGACTATATGCAATATGGAAGTGATGGTGCAAGTCATAAAAGGAAACAGTGGAAGTTGCATGGCAATATATCTAGGAATTTCTATGGAAATGCCATAATAGGTAGGTATGGTGGCTGTTTTGAGGACGGATATAGGGTGGCAGTTTTGAGGAAGGTATATGGTGGCTGCTTTGGGGAAGGTGTTTGTTGTATCGGCAGAAGTTGCGCGGTACTAGAGAGGCTAGCAAAGGTTGAAGGGTGATAGTGCGTATAATACATGGACTCTGCATTAGTCATGAAGAACTCACATGATTGTAGCAAAAGTCTATTATTCATTGAAGCAAAGTATTAAATGCATGCTCCTAAGGGAGAGGTTGGCAGGAGTTAACCATTGCGTGCTCCCGACCCTCACACAAAGGTTGACAATCTATAAAGAAATCATGCTTCGACTTCCTTACATAACGGTTCACCATACGTGCATGCTAAGGGAATCACAAACCTTTACACACGTATTTTTACCAAATCATAATTACTTCCTAACATGACTCTTAACATTACCATATTTATATCTCAAAACTTTATGCAAGGAATCAAACTTCTCATAAATACTCAATGCACTTAATATGTAAGTTTTTATTATATCCCTCTTGGATGCCTATCATATTAGGACTAAATTAATATCCTAGGCCAATTGCCATGATGTTTTAGAGACTCTCAAAATAATATAAGTGAGGTACGAGTGTTAACGCAAACACCACCGTGCTCAAAAAAGTATAAGTGAAGCACATAGAGCAAAATTGCCTAACTCAACACATATAAGTGAAGCATATAGAGCATTCTAACAAATTCACGATTTAGAGTGTCCTTCTCAAAAAATGTGTGCACCAAGGATGATTGTGGCAAACTAACAAGAAAAGACTCATATCATACAAGACGCTCCAAGCAAAACACATATCATGTGGTGAATAAAAATATAGCCTCAAGTAAATTTACCGATGGATTGATGACAAAAGAGGGGATGCGTTACGGGGCATTCCCAAGCTTAGGCTATTTGGAATACTTGAATATGACTTGGGGTGCCTTGGGTATCCGTAAGCTTAGGCTCTTTCCACTCCTTATTCCATAGTCCATCAAATCTTTACCCAAAACTTGAAAACTTCACAACACAAAACTTAACAAAAAACTCATGAGATCCGTTAGTATAAGAAAATAAATCAACAATTTAGGTAATATTGTGAACTAATTATTTATTTATATTGGTGTTATACATACTGGTTTTTAACTTCTCTATGGTTCATACCCCATGATACAACCCAAAGATTCAGCAAAATAGGCAAACAACTCAAAGAAAATAGAATCTGTCAAAAACAGAACAGTCTCTAGCAATGTGAAAACTCCGTATACTTATTTAACTCAAACAATTCTAAACAATTATTAAACCCTGGTAAACTTATTTATCAATCTAGTGTAAAAATTTCATACTCATTGGACACTCTCAAAAAATAAAAAAATTCCTGGACTGAGCGCAAAAGTTTGTGTTTTCCAGCAAGATCAAATCAACAACTACCGTAGATCACCCCAAAGGTTTTACTTGGCTCAAACACTAATTAAACCACCAAAACATATTTACTACAGAATTAATAATCTGGTAAACACTCAGAAACAGAATCAAAAATAGTACACAAAAATAAAATTGGGTTGCCTCCCAACAAGCGCTATTCTTTAACGCCCCTAGCTAGGCCAAACACAATAGATCTAGGTATTGTCATCTTTGGTATGCAATCCAAATGTATCTCTCATAATAGATTCAGAAGGCAATCTTATTTTTTTTCTGGGAAACTATTCCATGCCTTTCCTTAATGGAAATTGGAATATAATGTTTTCTTCTTTCATGTCAATAATTGCACCAATCGTTCTAAGGAAAGGTCTACCAAGAATAATAGGACATGTAGGATTGCAATATATATCAAGAACAGTCAAATATACAGGCACATAATTCCTATTTGCAATAATAATGACATCACTAATCCTTCCCATAGGTTTCTTTATAGTGGAATCCACAAGATGCAAATTTAGAGAGCAATCATCAAGATCATGGTAACCTAGCACATCACATAAAGTTTTTGGAATCTTGGAAACACTAGCATCCAAATAACACAAAGCATGGAACTCATAATCTTTGATTTAATCTTGATAGTAGGTTCCCACTCATCATGATGTTTTCTAGGAATAGAAACTTCTAACTCAAGTTTTTCTTCAAAAGATTTCATCATAACATCAACAATATGTTTAGTAAAAGCCTTATTGTGACTATAAGCATGTAGAGAATTGAACATGGATTGTAACATGGAAATACAATCAATTAAAGATCCTATATCATAATTAAAGTCCATTAAATCCAAAAGAGTGGGCTCATTGCTATTTAAAGTTTTGACCTCTTCAATCCCGCTTTTACCAATCTTAGCATTAAGATGTATAAACTCCGAATCATTGGGATGGTCTTTAACTAAAGTTGACTTATATCCAGCACCATATTTATTAAGATTTATACTGGAAAACAAAGATTCAACAGGAGTCACATCAATCACTTTAAGAACTTCATTATTATTATCACGAGAACACACTTTTTCAAGCCATTCACGCTTAGCATGTATTCTTGCGGTTATTTCCTTACTTTCATCCATAGAAATTCTCATAGATTTTAAAGACTCATTAATATCATGCTTAGGTGGAGTAGATATAACTTTCAAAGAATCAATCACAAGAGAAACTCTATCAAGCTCCTAGCCAAGTCATCAATCTTGCGGACTTTTTCTTCAATAGTAGCATTAAAAATCTTTTGTGAACCAATAAATTATTTAACAGTATTCTAACGATAAGAGGGAATCTTATTATAATTTCCATAGGAATTGTTGTAGGAATTACCATAATTATTAGATGAATTACTAGGAAACAACCTAGGGTTGAAATTACGTCTATACGTGTTATTACCCAAATTGTACCTGCCCATAAAATTCACATCCATAGATTCATTATTATTTACAGTAAAAAAAACACAAAGACATATCATTAGGATCAATAGGAGCACTCTTACTAGCAAAAAATTTCATCAATTCATCCATATTTTCACTCAAAGTATTTATTTCTTCAATAGGATGCACCTTTTTACTTGTAGGAGATCTTTCGGTATGCCATTGAGAGTAGTTTGTCATAATATTATCTAGGAGATCAGTAGCTTATCCTAACGTGATTTCCATAAAAGTACCACCCGCGGTGGAATCTAAAATATTCCTAGATGCAAAATTCAATCCCGGATTGAAAATTTGTATAATCATCCATAAACTCAAGCCATGTGTGGGGCAATTCCTAATCATTAATTTCATCCTCTCCCAAGATTGTGCAACATGCTCATGATCAAGTTGCTTAAAATTCATTATACCTTTCCTAAGGCAGATGATCTTACCTGGCGTAAAGTACCAAATAAAAGCATCTTTACACTTATTCCAAGAATCGATACTATTTTTAGGCAAAGATGAAAAACATGTTTTAGCACGATCTCGTAGTGAGAATTGAAATAGCTTCAATTTCACAATATCATTATCCATATCTTTCTTCTTTTGCATATCACACAACTCAATGGAAGTATTTAGATGGGATGTGGCATCTTCACTAGGAAGGCCAAAAAATTGTTCTTTCATAACAAGATTAAGCAAGGCATCATTGATTTCATAAGATTCCGCACTAGTGGTGGGAGATATCAGAGTACTACTAAAATAATTATTTTTAGTATTGGAAAATTCACACAACCTGGTATTCTCAAACATCGTGACAAAGCAAGCAATCAAGCACACTAGCAAACGAAAGGAAAACGAAAGAAGGGCGAATAAAAAGGCCAATCTTTTTGGTATTTCCTGAAAATCGTCTTAGAAGTGGGGGAGAGGAAAACAAGAGGAAAATGAAAAATAATGTAAATGCAAGAGATGAGTTTTTGATGTGTACTTGGTAGGCTTGATGTATATCCGACCTGGCAACGGCGCAAGAAATCCTTCTTGCTACCTCTTGAGGTTGTGCTGGTTTTCCCTTGAAGAGGAAAGGGTGATGCAACGAAGTAGATAAGTATTTCACTAAGCTGATGAGAACTAAGGTATCAATCCAGTAGGAGGAACAAGCAAGTCACCAATGGATGCACCTACACAAACAATCAAACTCTTGCACCCAACGCTATAAAGGGGTTGTCAGTCCCTTCACTATTATTAGCAAGGATTAGATCCGATAGAGATATATGTATACGAGAGCGTAAAGTAAAAGGTAAATAAATTGCAGCAAACTATTTTTGGTATTTTTGATTTATAGATCTGAAAGTATATTATGGAAAGTAGACCCGGGGGCCATAGGTTTCACTGGAGGCTTCTCTCTTGAAGGCAAATGTCATGGTGGGTAAACAAATTACTATCAACCAATTGATAGAAAAGCGAATAATCAAGTAATATTCCAAGGCAATGATCATGCATGTAGGCATCTCGTCCATAACAAGTAGACCGAAACGATTCTACATCTACTACTATTACTCCACACATCGACCGACTCCTGCCTGCATCTAGAGTATTAAGTTCATGAAGAACAAAGTAACACATTAAGAAAGATGACATAATGTAGAGGGATAAACTCAAGCAATATTATGTAAACCCCATCTTGTTGCCTTTGATGGCAACAATACAATATGTGCCTCGCTACCCCTAGTATGTCATTGGGTGAGGAGACCGCAAGATTGAACCCAAAACCAAGCACTTCTCCCATTGCAAGAATTACCAATGTAGTTGGCGAAACCAAACGAATAACTGTAAGAGACTTACAACGATAGGGAACCATGCGAATAATAATTAAGAGGAGATTCAAATAAGATTCATTGATAATCTGAACATAAACTCACAATCATCGGATCTTGACAAACACCCACAAAAGAGGATTACATCGAATAGATCTCCATGAAGTTCATGGAGAACATGGGATTGAAGATCAAAGAGATAGAAGAAGCCATCTAGCTACTAGCTATGGACCCGTAGGTCTGTGGTGGACTACTCACGCATCATCGGAAGGGCAATGGAGTTGATGTAGATGCCCTCCGTGATCGAAACCCCCTCCGACGAATTACTAGAAAAGGCTCCAAGATAGGATCTCTCGGGAACGGAGGCTTCTGGCGGCAGAAAAGTATTTGCATGGATCCCTCTGATGTTGGGGGATATTTGGGATTTATAGGCCAAATATTAGGGTTAGGAGACCTACCGGGAGACGACAAGCCTGCTAGGCTCGTCCAGGTGGGGGGTCTGCCTAGTAGGCTTGTGAGCTCCTGGCACCAGTCCTGGCATGCACTCCAAGCCTTGTTGATTTGTTTCCTTCCAGAAAAATTCCTTCCGCATGTTTTATTCCGTTTGGACTCCGTTTAATAGTCCATATCTGCAAAACTCAAAAACAAGGACAAAAACAGAAATTGTCACTAGGCTCTAGATTAATAGGTCAGTCCCAAAAATAATATAAAATAACATATTAATGCATATAAAACATCCAAAACAGATAATATAATAGCATGCCATCATCAAAAATTATAGAATGTTGCAGGCATATCACAAGACAATGACATCTTCATCTCTCAAGAGAAGTACCTCAAGGATGTTCTGAGGAAATTCAACATGCAAGACTGCAAAGGTGTCAAAACTCCATTGCCTTCAAAAGCCCACCTCTGCACTGAGGAAAATGGGAAAGATTTTGATCACAAGGTATATCGCTCCATGATTGGCTCTTTATTGTATCTGTGTGCATCTAGGCCTGATATTATGCTGAGTGTATGCATGTGTGCCCGATTCCAAGCAACACCGAAGGAATCACACCATAAGGTTGTGAAACATATTCTTTGATACTTAGCTCACACACCAACGCTTAGATTATGGTATCCCAAGGCCTCAAATCTTCACCTCGTCAGATACTCAGATGCCGACTATGTTGGAGATCGTGTGGATCGCAAGTCAACCTCACGCACATGTCATTTCCTCCGACGATCCTTAGTCTGTTGGTCCTCGAAGAAGCAGAACTACGTGTCACTATCTACTGCTGAAGGTGAGTACATTGTTGCTGGTTCATGTTGCGCTCATTTGTTGTGGATGAAGCAAACCCTCAAGGACTATGGCATCAAGGTGAAGAATGTGCCTCTCTATTGCGACAACGAGAGCGCTATCAAGATTGCTTACAACCCAGTTCAGCACTCCAAGACCAAGCACATCCAGATTCGTCATCATTTTCTTCAAGATCATGTACTCAAGGGCGACATCTCCATCGACCACATCCCCACTGAAGAACAACTCCCTGATATCTTCACAAAGCCCTTAGATGAAAAGAGATTTTGCAAGTTGCGGTGTGAGCCAAATATCTTAGAATCTTCGAATGTTCTTTGAAAAAGACACACATCCTAACACTTATGCAAGATTTGTGACTTAGATGTGCAACACACAAAGTAACATTTTTCTTCAATCAATGAAGAATAACCCTCTATGTGTGAAGAAATTAATGAAGAATCTGATTCTCAAAACCCTACGACAATATACATGGTGTCTGAAATGATCATTCTTATACAGTGGGTAACGCCACCAACCATAGTTGAAATTCTTCAAAGTTGAGTTTTTCGTCATTTTGCAAATTCTTCAATTTTTCAAATTCCTCAAGTTTGCAAATTCCTCAAACTTTCAAATTCTTCAAACTATGATACTGATGTTCTTCATTGACTATATATTTGAGTTTTCAATGTCCTCAACAACATTCACTTACTGCTAATTCTTCAAGTTGATTTTCATCTAAGTGAATGTGATCGCACATGTTCCCCTCTATGCTAAACTCAACCCAGTTTATTCACAAATTATTCATATGCGTTCTACTTTGAAACTCGTTCAAAGTCTTCACCGTGTCCTTGACAGCTGAAGAATTTGCAAACAAAAACTTTAACAATTTACTATCAAATTTTTTCGGGGCTTCCCTGTCAAACCGTTTCGATTCGCACAACTAGATGACCCACGATCTCCCACTATCTGCACTACTCAGAATGTGGGTGACACATGTTGCATGGAGAGCAAGGGTTTGGGGCAATCTGGTCAAAAATCTTTGGGCTGGTTAGCTTTCACCTCCACTACAAATACCCCTTCCCTTTCACCGTGCTCTAGTTGGTCCTCACTTCTCTCACTCTCCCGAGCTCAAACCTAGCGCCGCCGCTAAAATCATCACCGCCGGAGAGGAAGAGCTTCACTGCCTCGACCTCGTCGTCGCTGTACTTGCATCGGCCGAGGAAATCCTCACTCCGCCGCCGTTGTAGCTGTCTATCTCTACCAAGCTAGGGCGTGGGCGATCTGGGCAGACGAACTTCTCCGATTTAATCTCATTGTTCGTCATGTTGTTCATTAGGGTAAATAAAATCTAATTTTACTACCCTTGTTTGATCTTCATGTTTTCCAAAAAATCCTCAAAGGTGTTTATTCATCAAGAATCATCTTCTAAAGCACCTTAAATGTTCATTCCCTTGATGTTTTTTCCGAAGTTATTATATTCTTCACGATTCCTCAATTGTTTGGATCCTCAAATTCGCACAACTCTGGAACCTAAGACAAGAACACTTAGTGAAATTCCTCAAGATACCTATGGTCAAAATTCCTCAACTTGATGTATTTTGAAAATTTCTGAGAACGCATATGACCTCTTCCAATTCCTCGCACCTATACTCTGTTCAAAGGTACAAAATGTCTGCTGATGAATCAATAGGTTCTCATCAACTTAACTCATTTGCAGTGTTCCTTGAGGATAAATTGTATACATCTTCAGAATCTTCAAGAGTTCAAAGTCATCAAGTGAAGAAAATGGCAGATAGTAAAAGACCCCAGAAAGGTGGAAAGAAGGCTGAACAGAACACTGCCTTTTAAATACCTGAGCCTTCGTATGCGGGTTACTATACTCTCGATGAAGCCATTCATGGAAAAGAAACAAAGGAGAAGAGGAAAATCAGGATTTAGAGGATTGAACATAGGTGGGTGAAGGAATGGAGAGACTATCGATATGTCACTCCTAAATACATGAAGAAATTTGCACTCAACCCTCCTTGCAGAAGGGCTCCTCCTGCTGATGATCAAGAGGTTGATCCCACAAATGTTGCTCATGGTAAATACTTTCCAGCTGAATGGGCAAAGTATCAATGAAAACTTCAGAGAACTACCAAAGCTGCAGTGAAGCAATTCAATGAAGACTCTACTGCTGCTACCTCTACCGGAGCCTCTCCAAGTGCTCCAAAGAAATCGATTGTGAAGAAGTCTGCAGTGAAGTCAAAATCCTCAACTTTGAAGTCCTTACTGCAGAATCCTAGGGTAAATTCTTCAAAGGCCACTGCAATGCTTTCAGTAGCAGCACAGTCATCAGATGTTGCCACAAAGTTGTCAACACCTACACATCTTGCAACATGTCAGAGGACTACTGGCTTATCAATTGCTTCAGGGGTCTCTGCAAGTTCCTCTGCCCAGGCATAGTCTTCAACAAGCCCTACTCTGTTGAAGTTAAAGAGAACTGTTGGTAAAGGTCAAAGACCAAGTCCTCACAATAGACAATCTATTGTGAATGTACCCTCAGGATCTAATGATGATGATGAGGACGATGATGAAGAATTGGAAGAAATCATCATAAACAGTCAGCAGAGAGCTGCAATAGCCAAGGGTAGCTCTCTTCCTCTCATGCTAGATCCTAAGATGGTCCTCAACTTCATCGACATATGGCATGAGGATCCTAGCATTGCACTTTCCTCACTAAACTTACCTCTTGGTGTGGACCATTTCCTAACACACTTCATAGTTGAGGAAAAATGGAACAGAGATGAAGCTTAGAGAGCTAAGAGAAGCAGGGCTAGAAAAGAAAAGTTTCTGAGGTACAATGTGATGAATTTGACTCCAAATCAACTCATCATAGTTCAGTCTGAGATACGCTGCCTTACTGAAGAACAAGAAAAGTATGATGCTGAATGGCAGGGCACCAAAGTAAGATTTGTCAGGGCAGCCCAAGCTGTAGTTAAGGACCACCACTCAAGGGTTGCAGCTTAGTCGCAACCGCAAATTCCTCAGGCTGAAGAAATTGCTCTGTCTTCACCCTTTGCAGAAACTATAAAATCTTCAAGGGTGAAGAACATCAACCTCCCTTCTGCATCAAAAGCGAAGAAAACTAAGGCTGCAGAGAAGAAGGTTGCACAGAAGAGAAAATCATCAACTTCAGATTCCTTGGCAGTGAGGAAATTGAAGACACTGCCATATTCTTCAACTAAGCCGATTGATGCAACACCCATACCTCCGTGCCGGCCTATGAATTAGTGCCATCTGGTGTTGACTATGTCATCCCAAATGATGAACAAGAAGAAAAGGATCATTCTGCTACTTCCTCAGAGCAGATTGATGAAGAAATTGAAGTGGAAGCAAATGCTTCAACCCCAGTGGTATCATCGCGCTAGCCTCAGTTGACTGCTGAAGAGGCCGGTAATACTTCTCCAATGTATCTATAATTTATGAAGTTTGCATGGCATGTTTACAATAATTCTATATGATTTTGGTATGATTGTATTAGAACTAACTAGGACTGACGCTGTTTTCAACAGAACTACCATGGTGTCATTTTTTGTGCAAAAATAAAAGTTCTCGGAATGGGCTGAAAATTTAGTATGATTTTTTGGACCAAAAGAGACCCCCAAAGCATTGGAGTTGTGCTAGATGAGCCACGAGGAAGTCACAAGCCTGCCAGGCGCGGCCACCCCCGTGGCCGCGCCTATCAGGCTTGTCACCGCCTCGTGGCACCTCTTGGCGTGAGATCAATGCCAAAAATTCCGATAAATATAGAAACCTCCGAAAAGAAACCTAGATCGGGAGTTCCGCCGCTGAAAGCGTACAAAGCAACGAAAAACCAATTGGGAGCCCATTCTGGCACCCTGTCGGAGGGGGAAATAATCACCGAAGGCCATCTTCATCATCTCGACGCTCTCTATGATGAGGAGGGAGTAGTTCACCCTCCGGGCTGAGGGTATGTACCAGTAGCTATGTGTTTGATCTCTCTATCTCTCTCTTTCTCGTGTTCTTTAGATGATACAATCTTGATCTACCGAGAGCTTTATTGATATAGATGAATCAGATGGAGTTTTCCCCTCTCTATCTTCTTGTGATGAATTGAGTTTTCCCTTTCAAGTTTTCTTATCGGATTAAGTCCTTAAGGATTTGAGAACACTTGATGTATGTCTTGCGATGGGATAGCCGTGGTGACGATGGGATGTTCTATTGATTCACTTGATGTATGTTTTGGTGATCAACTTGTGGGTTCCATGACCATGGGAATCTATGCATAGGGATTGGCACACGTTTTTTTCTTGACTTTCTGGTAGAAACTTTGGGGCACTCTTTGAAGTTCTTTGTGTTGGATTGTATATGATGAATCTGAAATTATGTGATGCACATCACATAATCAAGCCCATGTGTACTTGTGGTGACATTGGAGTATCTAGGTAACACTAGGGTTTTGGTTGATGTGTATCTTAAGGTGTTATTTTAGTACGAACTCTAGGGCTGTCCATGACACTTATAGGGATAGCTCATAAGATTGATCAGAAAAGATAACTTTGAGGTGGTTTCGTACCTTACAATAATTTCTTCGTTAGTTCTCTGCTATTTGTGACTTTGGAGTGAACTCTTTGTCGCATGAGAGGTACTTACATATGATTCAACTATGTCAATATTGTTGAGAGAAATTGCATTAGTGAAAGTATGGACCGTGGGCCTTGTTCCCAAGAATTTATACAACGTTTTGCTCGTTGTTTACTATTTGTTACCTTGCTATTTTTACATTTTCATATTACAAAAACCTATATCTACCATCCATCTTACACTTGTATCACCATCTCTTCGCCGAACTAGTTTACCGTTGTATTGGGTGTGTTGGGGACACAAGAGACTCTTTGTTATTTGGTTGCAAGGTTATTTGAGAGAGACCATCTTCATCCTACACCTCCAACAGATTTATAAACCTTAGGTCATCCAGTTGAGGGGAAATTGCTACTGTCCTATAAAACACTGCGCTTGGAGGCCGAACACGAGTCTACAAGAAGAAGGTTTTGGAGTAGACATCAGCCGGCGTTGAAGAAATGGAAGAGGATGTGGACATTGGAAACACAACTCCTATTATCAATGATGAATATTGGGAAGCTGCACACCCAAATTCTCCAATGACCACTCCCCTCACTCAAATTCCTCAACTCTAGACCAGACTAAAGAAATTCATACAAGATCTGATGACTTCGCTGCACCTGTCCCTGAGTATATTCCAGCTGCATCAGCTCAAGAAATTGTTGCTTCACCTACAACTGAGGAAACTGCTATTCAAAATCCTCAGTCTGAAGAAGTTCCTCCCATGCCTAAGGAAATTGTGGTCCGCTTCAAGCAAAACCTTCAGCCAAAACCTAAGATGCCATTCAAAGGCTCAAAGCGCCCCAAATTTATCAAGACGAATTTCTTGAACGAGCATATCTTCTTCACTGGGCCGAATCCTTATGAATCAGCAAGGGCCGGTTGCACCAGATTCTGGACATCCACGCAGATGAACTACTATGCATCAGTGTTGTTTGACAAGGAGAAAGTCTTTGAGCATATGCAAATTCCTCATGCGGAAATGCAAACTATCCCATCCTTCACACTAGTGCTTGCAGTTCTTCACGATACTAGAAATCTTCCATTCTGCATTGGACATATTTGATTGGAATGAAGAGCTAATTCTTCAATTCTATGCCACCTTGCACATCATAGGTGATGCCTCTGATGTCAATTCTTGGGTCTTGGACTGGATGACTAGATCCACTGACTACACTGCTCCAACCTCCAAACTGCTTCGATCAGTCCCAATTCCAATTCGCTCAGAAGGAGCAAGATGCCTATTTGATGAACCTGCTCTGCCCAACCACATGATGCCAGCGCTGATGAAGCCTTTGTCTCCTAGAAATCCTCAAAGGACTACCTTCCTTGTGAAGGATTTACTCTATGTGCCGAGGATAGTCTATCGAATTCTGACAAAAACCCTCAATCCTCAGAAGGGCCACAACTCCGAAGAAGAACTGGAGGGAATCAAGATCAAAATGTTATTCAACATCATTCATGGGATTACCATCAACTACCATGATTTCTTCCTGAGGACTTTGGCGAATGCACCTTCAGCCCCATTTGAATTGAAGCCTTATGCGCCCTAGATCATGAAATTCATGAGATCAAGGTCTTTAGTTCCATTCAAGGCTGATTTTTAGAATCACTTCGGCTTTTTGCCTCTTATTGAAGTCCTCAAGCACACACTTACTTCAGTTGAGGCAAAAGGAAAAGTTGTCATTGTTGAAGGTAATTTTCCATTGGATGGCCATTTTGCAAAGCTGCATCTTATTCCACCAATGATGACTCTACTACCCAAGACTCAGCTGCAAAAGCCTCAACACTAAAGCGTCAAGAGTCTGCCCCTCATGTGATGACTAATGGTGAGCTTCTTATAAGTCTTCATCAGAAGGTTGACTGCAACCACAAGTGGGTCAAGCGTTAGTTTGGTTCACTTCTTCAAGACATGACTGTCATGCACAACATTGTGAGGAAGAAGCAATACTACCTTCATGAAGTCTTCAACCGCACTTGGGCCATTCTATCTCACCTCCAGACTCCTAAAGAACTCAAGGAGATGGACCTTGAGCAGAACCTTGATCGGGCTCATCCTCCTTAGAAGAAATTCAAGAAAGTCCAAGTTCCTTTGTTGGTTACGAGCTCATATTCTTCATCGCGCGAGGCAGATGAAGCTAAGGATATTGACGACACCGTGGCGGGCCTTGCGTCGACAAATGACCCCGACAACGCTGGCACTCCTACATCACCTTCAAGATGAAATTCTTCAAGGGCGTTAGTCCTCACTTTTTTGTCCCTTTTGGTCTTCGATGAAAAAGGGGGAAAATTTGAGTTATTTTTCAAGAGGCTCTATATATATGGGATGTTTTTTGTTAAGCTACAACTCTTGCTCTTCTCAAGCTTTTGTTGGTTGAGTTGTAAACTTAAGTCCGATGGTGGTCTGACTCTTTTGAACTTCTTTCCGCACGATTATTTCCTAAAGTACCTTAATGCATGCATGCTGAATTTCGCCAGACACCATTTTTCATCATGCATTTCAAATTCTTCATATCATATGTCAAATGCATGTATGAATTACAAGATATAGGGGGAGTTATCCATGTTTTTAACCTGCCATGTGCATTTGCAGTCCAAAGCATATTCCTCAAATATGCACATCTTTAGGGCGGGTTCTTCTATATCTTCCAATCAAATTCCTCAAACTCACCACTTGCACTTCATATTTTTATCCCTGTTAAAAACTTAACCTATTTGTCATCAATCACCAAAAAGGGGGAGATTTTAAGTGCATCTAGTGCCCCTTAGTGATTTTGGTGTATTGTAGACTTATAGGTTAAGAGACTGATGTGTTTGTAAGTGTAAACATGTTCTATAAGTCTATGAGGAGTTTGATATATCTAGAGATTATCGACCTCTAAAAATGTATGTCTTCAACTGAAGACTTTGGTGAAGATTTTGCTGAAGACTTTGGTATCCCTTGAAGACTTTGAAAATGAAGAAGTTGGTGTAACCTTGAAGATATAAACGAGGACTATGAAGCTTGAAGACTTTTGTTTGCATAGTTTCATTTCCTTTCTTTGAGCCATAGGAAACATTGCACTGTTAAAGGGGGTAGATGTAATACTAAGGAAAATTTCCAACTAATGCTCAACTCAAAAGCCTCAACCTATCCAATCCTTCGTGTGAAGACTTTGGAACTCTCTTACGGTTCAGTCAAGTTGTTTAATGATAGAGAAAAAGTTCTTCTGTTCTCTGAGGAAATTGGTCTGACTCAGGAGTTAGGATTTTGCCATTGTGAATTGCCTACAAGTGAGGAATATGATAAGCCTGAGGACTTTCATAGTTCGAAATTCTGACTGTTGATGTTCTTAGCACCAGCTGTCCCCAATCATCTTATCCACATAACGGTCATATCATTGGGGGCATTTATGTCTTATCATGTCAGGTTGCACCCCGTCTATAAATAGCCACCCCCACAACCACTAGTTTGTTGGCTGCTCCGAGAGAGAACTGACACTTGTCATTTGAGAGCAACCCATCCTCTGAGGACTTTGATAGAAAACCATCAGTGAGGAAAAACCCAAATCCAAACCACCAAACCCAAAGTGCGTGAGCATCATTGAATAGATTGTTCATGTGTGTAACTGATGCTTGTTACCTTTGAAGACTGTATCTTCCAGACGGTTAGGCATCATGGTCTAGTGAATCCTGCAGTCAATTGGTGATCACAGAGTGACCTTGGTCTAGAGCATCCAACAGTCAATTGTGGATCACTAGGAGACTAGTTTGTGAGGTGTTTGGAAGTCTACCCTGAAGACTTACCATGAGTGTTGGGCGAGGACTTTGTGACCTTATCTCAAGGAGAATATGGAAAGGACCGCATGTCCTAGGACTGTGTGCCATCTTGTTTAAATACCAGGCCGCTCCAAACCAGATGTACGACTGTCACATCAGTTGGAACTGGGTCATCAAATCACTATCTTCATCGAGCTACCTAGTTCTATTTCCTCAACCCTTTCATTTACTTGTATAATTGTTGAAGTAATTGATATTTACTGTTTGAAGAATTTTACTAAAGACTTTCACAATTTCCTCGCCTCAAATTCTTCAAGTTACATTGTTCCTCACCTGCTTATCCTGTATCACGCTACCTGTAACCTGTGCATGCTTTATTTCGTCATGATGACTATGCTATTGCTATGTTTCTCATGCACTTGAGTACTTATTCCACTGCTAGTTATTCATCACATTTCAAATTCCTCAAGTTGAAATTCCTTGGTGATGAATTTGTAAAAATCACCTATTCTCCCCCCTCTAGTCGATATAACGCACTTTGAATCTTCAAGCCCAAGTATGCTATGTATGTATGATCCAAGTGTATGAACTATGCAAAGTGGCTCCATGCTATTTATATTGCTTACAAGCTCTTTTGAATCTCCTCTTTTCCTTAAAAGCGTTTTTTCTATGCTTGATGCTTGAACCAAGATATGAGACAAGTATGATGGATATGCATGGGAGATACTTATGGCAGAAGATGTTTGCATGCTAAATGTAGCTATGTGGCACAAAAGTAACACTACGATGCACAAGTAACATGGACTGGCAATTCTCAACTCGCTAGTCTCAATGGGTAAGGTACGCAATAGGCTCGAAGCAGTCAAAGCAATGTCAAGGATATAGACAATGATGTCGTCGTGGTTACCATCCTTGCTTACGATTGGGGCGCCAAAAGGCAAAGTGGGCGTTGTCGATGTCGAGGTTGGGGCAATGAGTGGTGGCATTATCGATGTAGAACCGTCCCTAATTAACCTATACACCTTAGGAAACGGAAACTGCAACTCAAAATCTCAAACAAACTTGGGTTAGGATGGTGGAAGAATATGAAGGGAAAACTATGTAGAGGTTATGGTGGAGGCCTAGGCAAAGATGTCAAAATGGAAAAAATTGATGAAGTAAAATGGTGGTAAAACCAAGGTGAGGATCTCGGGCACGTCTATACCTTCAAAATGAGCAAAAGAACACTCAAACTGGAGTTCGGGAGTAGAAGTTATGTTCAAAATGGTGAATCAACCGAGGCTGAAACTGGGATGTGTGGTTCTACCGCTTATAAGAGCGGTTGTACCTCTCCTAGAGCATCTTGGAGGTGTCAACCTAGGAATTAGAGGTTGTACCGCTTGCGGGGGTGGTTGTACCGCTCTTGGGGCGAAATTGGGGTCCCAAATAGGCCCTAGGGAAGGGGGGAGTGGTTGTATCGCTTTGTGGGTCGGTTGTACCGCTAATATTATGAAAATTCCCATATCTGAGCACGGCGTAAACTTGGGGGTGGACCAAATCGAAATTTTTGGACCAAATTGATGGGAAAAGAAAATTTGCGGATGGGTTTCATGGTAGGGAGGTGGGGGATGCCAAGATCCACTTACCAAACAACAAAATCGTGAATCAAACGCAACAAAATCTCACAAGAATCAACAAATCACAAAAAATTTGGTGAGGCTATTTTTGGTGTGGAATTTCGAATTGGGACAAAAACACACAAATTTAAGGCTAGAAAACAAAGGGGAGGACTCCAACTTCATGAGAAACTTGGCTGTAGATACCAACATGATACGAGGCAAGCCCCTGTTTGTCGATCTTTCACGAATTGGAGTGGGATTCCACAACGAACACGAAGAACATGGGGAAGAACAAGGAGAAATCACAAGAGGAAACTCCCAAGAACAAGTCCAATCACACATCCACTAGACTCACTACACACAATATCCACAAAGGTACATGAAGAACAAAGGGAAATAGGATACATGGTAGAGTTCATCCCAAATCCCGTGGGGAGATGGGGCCTTGATATCCCATAGGATCTTCCCTCATGAGGGGCCTTGACATCCACTAGGGGATCTTCTCTCATAGAGGCATCTACTCCATGGGACAGGTAGTGGAAGGAGCTAGGCTCAACTTACTAAGAGCAAAACCATAGCTAACCCTAGAATGGAGGTGGGAGAAGAGTATATATAGTCATAGGCACGAAGGGGTAAGTGAGAGGGGGGATACATGGGCCTCGGGCCCGTCCATGGGCGCAGGCAGGCTGGTTGTACCGGTCTTAAGACATCAACCGGAACAACCGGGGTAGTACCAGTCTTGAACCGCACCAGAACAGAACCTTGGCCGCGGTTGGAGCGGTTGTTGGTAGTGGTGGTCCGGTTGTACTGGGGGGAGCAGTGGTTGACTGATGGTGGACCGGTTATAACCCTAATTCGTGGGCTGATGCAAGTCCTCTTCTTCCTTATTCTCTTCCAAGCTTCCCTAGCGGATGGTTTAGTTGTACATAGGTGCTGGCAATCCTCATCATCATACGTGAAGCTCCGGCAATACCTATGCACGCACACGGGAGGAGTGTCAAGTAGTATTCCATCCTCGAAGGGATCAAGTGAACACGTGTAAGGAGATGATTCACCTTTATGTATGTGAAGTAGATGTCGCACGTGTCACTTGCGAAACAGGCTCTTGTCATGCTGATGTCCATAGGATGCTCCGCATCACCTGAGGACCAGCCAGGATGCAAGCGATCGCACGGGGCTCTTGGAAGCCCCCAACCCCATCATCCTGCCGGTTGTCGTCATTTCTTCTTGGTGGCAGCGCAGCGGAGGAAGGCTGACCTTTCCCTAAGGACGGGCCTCCCGAGGCTGGCCATGTCAGGGTCCATCGCGAGATTTGCCATGCTAGTAGTCCTCGGGTGGCTGGTCTCGCCAGTCCTGATGTGGGTCATGATTGTCCTGGCGGTTCCCGTCATGGCCCTCTCCATGGACGTATCCGCGGTTACCGCGCTCAGGGCGGCGGCTGAAGCGCTCATCGTGGAGCTCCCTGAGCTCCTGGCAGTCGATGGTATTGTGGGTGTTGGTGTAGTGGAAGACGCAGAATGGGTGGATGCCCCTAGGAGGTTCTTCTTGGTCTCGACCGTGCTTTGCCTCGGGCTCGTCCGCTAGCATAGCAGGGCCCTTGCATTTTGCCCCCTTAGCCTTGGCCTTCTTGTCTTCACGGTCCCCATCCGGGAGCTCACGGAGGTAGAGGTGGCTCGCCTTGGCCTTTGTGCACTTGTTCACGAGGTTGAACTTCGGGCGGAGCGCACGCGCGTCACCTTGCTACCATGACGCCATCTGGTAGCCCACCTCGCCTTGTGCGCACGTCGGTACCCCACGTGGCTGTTTGTGGGGGCGTGCTTCGCCTCTGAGCTCAAGGTTGGCTCTTTGTAGAGGAGGAGGGGCGCGCCATGAGCCACGTCACCCGCCTGGAAGAGCTGGGAACGGAGCGAGTGAGGGGGCGCCAGGGCCTTGCCAGCGGCATCGACAGGCTCGGCGATGCGGCTAAGCCAATCTTTAGAGCGATCATCATCGACGTGGTAACACACCAGCTCGCGTGCCATATGCAGCACAACCGATGCATTCGCCGGTCCGCGACATGTGTGGGAGGACGATGCCATGGAATGAGTGGGAGATGGAGTGGTGGAGTAGCCATCGCACTGCATGAAGGGTGGTGGCGACGAGTCATGCTGCCTGCGAGCAGTTGGGTCGATAGCAATGTATGCTGCAAGTGAGATGGAGCGGCACGGGGCGTCGCGGCCCGCTGGAACCGTCTGGGTGACGCGTGCGGCCTGGCGCTCGGCGCGAACTCGGCGGGCCTCAGCCATGGGTACAACTAAGCGAAGACGATGTGGAACCGGAGGAAGATTATGACTCGCGCCTACCTGGCGCGCCAAATGTCGGAATCGGGGCTTCGCGGACCCAACAAGGTTCGAAAACTGAGGCGTGTGAAAAGATCTCAACCGGCTCAAAGTCTCAAGACCGTCACCCTACAACCAAGCCTCAATCAGTGTGTGTGAGTGGGGAGGAAGAGGACATGGAGAGTTACCCAGGTTTGGGCCACCTTGCGGTTTAAAAACATACTCCTTTTGGTGGATTGGCCTCACGAGGAGGCTGAGGATGAACTAGTATAGTAGTTGAGAGACCTCGCAAGGGCTCCTTTATGGAGATGAACTAGTGTGTCGAACCGACCTTCTATGGTGGAAGCTGGTTCCTATTTATAGTGGCCACGGTGCTCTTCCCTTACCGCACATGTGGGAAGGGATCCCAGAAGAGCCAAATCAAAGCGGGGCAGGAGGTACATCCGATCCTGACTAAAGGTGGTCTTCGTTTGCAAAGCTCCTGGGTGTCATGCACTGGTGGGCTTGATGATGACATACGACCTACCGAGGTCGCGATCTTAGTCTTGTTGCACTAGAAGGGAAACTTTTGGGGGATTCCCTGGGAACTCACGTATGTCCTAGCCTCTTTAGCACGAAAGAGGAAACTGTCTTGCTCTGCGCACGCTGGCGCTCGCCTATCTTTAGTTGTCAGAGCCCACGTCATCCTCGCCCCACGAGGCCGGGTACCTGCATAGAAATCTCCGCTCCTCGAGAGCCAACCTGGGGGAATGCCACTCCTCTGGAGGTCTTGGTATTGTTTTCCTTGCGAGGTAGGAGCTGTCGTGAGGGCGTTGACTTGGGTGGCTTTTTGCCGGGTCGTACCGGTCCATCGAGGTGGGCCACACTGGGCCGCAGGCAGGTAGGTCTGGGTAACACCGGTCCCAGAACACCGATAGAGCACGAGAGCGTGCAGCCACGTTAGAAACGTGGTGCACATCATTTATAGAACCAAGGGGAGAGCTCCCAAGCCAAACGCTTGGAATGCTCGACCCCCCTTATTGCCGCTCATGATCCTCTCACTTAATAATGAGTTTGGCCCTGTACATGCCCCGAAACCTCCCGGAGCATCGCCCTTGGCCTTGGGAGGACTCTCGCGCATGCCCAAGTGGAATCCCCATGCTCCGCGCTGGCGGAATAACTTTCGAACCGCGACTATGTCCGTGCCCAAGTGGAAGCCCCATGCTCCATGCTGGCGGAATGACTATCGAACAACGACTATGCCCACGCCAAGTGGAAGCCACATGCTCGGCGCTGGAGGAAGGACAAACATGCCAGCTAGTTCCCATTCCGCCTCATGCAAGAGGGGGCTATGGGCACGATGTCTGCACTCTGGGGCTAGTCCCAGCATCGCCGAAAGGCCCAAGGGACCGGGCCCCGGTCCTACTCTCATGCATGCCACCCTGCTAAGGCCCTCGGGGCCTAGCAACCTCACACGATGCCAAAGCAAAAGCTGGTGAACATGTGGCGTCCGGAGCAAGGCAACCCATGGAGGAGCCTCCTTGCGAAGCTTCGCCCAGCGGGTCTCCTGAGGTGCGCCTAGTGAGAGACAACGCCCGGGCAGGGCGACAGCCAGGCACTATAGCCCCTCAGGGGCTGCTGTCATAGGGCCCTCGCGGGCCGAGGGATGGACCCTGTGCATTGCACCATAAAGACCCCAAAATTCCTCACCCTCCTAGGGGACTCTGGGGCTCACACAAGGGCGGGGCCTTGCCGAAGACATGGGGCGTGCTAGGAGAATGGACCCTCAAGACACAAGGCAAGAGGACATCGCAAATAAAGACAAGAAGGCCCCTCAAACAAAGCAAAGATGCACCAAGCATGACAAGCAACTACCGCATAAAACAAAAGCGTCCTACCAAGGTTTTTACGCCTCATGGGTAAGGATGGTTCATGATTCTACATGAGAGAGCACATGACTTAAGCAGAGGAGACGATGTCTGTTTAACGGTTGCCGAAGAGGTTTGCACTGGGCCGCCGCTCTCCTCGGAAGACGCATCTTGAGCAAGCCACCCAACCAAGGACTCCACGTGCACGTGCATCTCGTCCTTGATGGGACCCCAAAGCTTTACAGGTACCGGTTCAATCATGCGGGTGAGGTCAAAGGCAGGACTGAAGCGCCGGAGGTTGGAGAAGACATGCATCCGTGCGTAGTCCAGGAGGTCACGGGCACTCGACTCGATGTCCGCATCCACCATGGAGCCACCTGACTCCAGTTCCTCCACCACCTTGAGGTAGAAGTCAAGGTAGGCCCCATACCCGTGCGCACGGGGCAGCTCTGGGGTGTCCCTAACGAAGCGGAGACCCAAGAACTGCCTAGCGCCTCCATCATGCGCCTGCAGCTCGTCGTCCTTGGCCCTCTGCACGACATCGGTAGCTTCGCCAATTTGGGTCTCTAGCGACGCCAGTTCTGCCTCAACATCACCCTTGCTTGCGAGGGCGTCCTGGAGATCGGCCTCGATGGTCTGCAACTACGCCTTGAGCTCGCCTGCCTCATCCAGGAGTGTGACGCGATGAAGCTTGAAGCAGACATCTTGTTGTTCCAGTTTTCATCGTACTCCTACAGGGCGGCCTCCCGCTCGCGAACCACCCTCACGTCGGCATCAAACCTGCATGCGGCCTCTCTCCCCTCGAGCTCGGTGAAGAGCTCGTCGCACGTCACATCAAGGGCAGCCTTGTTTGTGAGGAACTCGCCCTCTAGGGTCTCTAGGCGGTCATGCTCTACGTCCTCGTCAAAGGCGGTATGGGTGGCCTCTCGTTCGAGGAGGGCCACTTTGGCCTCTTGCCCGACCACTGCCTCCTCCCAACGGGCAAGCTCCGTCTCGCGCGCGGCGTCTCTGGGGGTGCATGCAGCGGCAATGGATGCATGCCCTAGGGCTCCAGAGTAGGCCTACTCAACCCCGCCAAGCTGGGCATGGGGGCTGAGACTGTACCAGCAGGCGTCATGCGAAGGGGCGCCTCAGGCTCGACACCCTTCGCTTCTTAAGCATTGGCACCCTGTAGAAGTCGATGATCAAACTTTCTAGCCAAAACGAAACATGCAAAGAAAGGCTGGGATGGTAATGCCCTTACTCGTCTCCAGCAGCCTAGTGCCAACGCGTTGGGGTCCGCCTTGGGTGCGCCACCCCACTCCCAGCGAAGGTGGGGGAAGAGGTCCTCACTTGCATTCTGGAGTTAGTGGAGATTCCCTTTTTTGCCATGACGAGGGGAAGAGAGGAAGAGGCAGAGTTCATGCAAGGTAGGAGGAGCTACGCAGCAAGGAAGCATACGAGAGAAGCTGAGCAATGATGGCTTCACCTAGACCAGATGGTGGTTTTTCTAGGCAGGAGCACAGTTCCTGGGGTGTCGTGGGAAGGGGAGTCGGCGCATGATCCACCACGTGCCACACGTCACGCCTGGCCCACAGGCGGTTGGGGCCCATATCGTTTCGCCCCTTTAACAGGCGAGACTAGGCGCATCATAGGCCCGAGGGCTACTGACGGGCATTTGGGACTAGGGGTACCTAGGCCCATCTTCTTGTAGCGTAGGTCGGGACTCATACCCATCACAAGGGATTAGACCTCGCAACACATACGGTGCCCGCGTCATCTCGAACCTCCCGAGGGCCTCACGTGGGGTGTCCTCCTGATGCCCTCGTGAGGTGGTTCCGTCATGGTAGCCCGATGGGGACGTATGGCCCTACGGAGTCATGTGGTTGACAGGGGCCATGCCCAGGGGTGCCAGGGGACGTGTCATAAGGCGCGAGCAGGGAGTTTACCCCTTTGCTGCTAAGGGGGCAGGTTAGCCCGTCATGTCCTGGAGGGACCCCAAATGTTTCCTTTTGGGTGAAAGAGGACCAAGGCCGGGAACTCGTCGGGACGGAGATCATTACCAAGCCCACCAACGTGTTATGATGAGAAGCTTTTTCAAGCAAAGACTGCTTTCATCAGGATAGGCCGCAGTCCCGTCCCCCTTCAAACTGGCTAGTTGTGGCGACCCTCCCTCCTGGGTGTTTTTGAGGGAAGAGGTTCGTGTCCATATAATTAATAGGAAGGGCCATCAGGACAAGAGAGATTGTATTCTCCTCCCTCCAACCAAGAAATTCAGAAAAGTAGGAGTAGGATTTTATACAGCAAGGTGGACCAAACCAGGGTAGATCATGCTGTCCTTGTTCTTCCCCCAAGCCCGAGAACACTAGAGCTACACGGTAGGGTAATGAGAGTGAACGTAGTTGGAGATCTGGCGCACCCCTGAGTTCAAACCTCTTTAGGGTCCCCGAAGCCCTGATTCTGACAATAGTCGCGAAAATGGAAGAGAAATAGAGAGATAGATCCAATCTCGGAGGGGCTCCCGCCCTCTAGGAGCCATGGTGGACTTGGAATAGAGGGGAAAATATCCTCCCATATAGGGGGGAGACCAAGGAATAATAATAAGGAGGGGGGCTCTCCCCTCCTATCTCTCGCTGGCGCTGGAACACCGCCTGCGCAACCATCATGATGGTGATCTACACCAACAACTTCGATGCAGTCACTCCCTTTTCTCCCCCTCTATGAAGTGGCACAAATCCTTTTCCCCCCTCTCTAATGTCTACTTAAACATGGTGCTTAATGTTATACACTAATATCCAATGATGTGTGGCCATCCTATGATGTTTGATTAGATTACTTTTGTCCGACTGGTTAATTGTGGTATGGTGTGATTTATATGAGTTGTATGTTAACATGGTGTTGTCCTAAGGTGCCTTCCATGCCGCACACATGTGAGGGATTCCTGTTCGAGGGTTTTCCAATACTTTCATGATTCCCTTATGGTGGGTGCATAGAGTGACAAAATCTTACACCCGAGTAAGGTTTTTTTGCGTATGTGAGTAAACAGGACATTATGTGTTAATTATATGGTTGGTTTTTACCTTAATGATCTTTAGTAGTTGTCGATGCTTGCTAGAGTTCCAATCATAAGTGCATGAGATCCAAGTACGGAAAGTATGTTAGTGTATGCCTCTCCCTCATTGCATATGATAAGTATCTATCATGTTATATTCAATTGCCTACGGACAATCTTTCTCTTGTGTGACAAAAAGCTTTCTTCTAAACAACTAGCTGTTAGTATCTTGGAAGTTATCCATAGTTTTATTCTTGCAAAGTAATTCTAGTTTTATTCCCGCAAAATTATTTCATACTTGTTCTAGATAAAGTAAGCGTTAGCATCCATAGAGTTGTATCAGTAGTCAATAGAACTTGAGAGAATATTAGTTCTACATTTAGCTCCTCCTCGGGTATGACACTCGTACTTACAAAAAAGGCTACAAACGATCCCCTACGCTCATGGGTTATCAATGATACATGCTTCCATGAGGATCCCGAGCTATGCGTCATTTTCAAGGATAGATTCTTGTAACCAGAGAGCACATATGGCTCCGAAATGCCTCTTGTACCGGACTCACTAGGGGCTTTGCCATCAACAATAAGCATTCGCTAAGGCTCACATCCGAAGAGATGTTCGAGCCTTGAAGTTTTGTCTTCTCCTCCCAAGGGTCGTCGCTCAAAGTGCCTTGCAACCGAGGGTTCAATCCAAATGGACTAGCTGAGGACCCATGGAATGCCCAAGCAACTAGCCACTGGTCACATGACGTCGACCACTTCCTCCTATCGAAGCTAACAAATAACTTACTTCATTCAAAACATCGGTTTTCACACCTTTGATGGTTCTTGTCCATCCATGTGTGTAGTCATTTCGATTAGGCACCTCCGCCTCAGGACAAGATGAATGCAGACACACACACACCATTCTAAAGACTAGTGCAAAACCTGCACCTTCTCCTCAGGTTCCATAGCCTGAAGACCCGAGTAAGAAATCCCAGCCTGAGAACTCAGGTTTTTTTCTGCTACCAACTCTGAGGCTGAGAGGATGATGAGATATGAAAGGGGAAAGCCTCTCTGAGGAATTCGATATTTTTGGACCAAGTATTTCAACGCTCTCAATGTAGCCACACTTGCCTCGGAGCAGATCTGACCGGCCTTGAAGACGAGGCGGGTGTATTCTTTTATAGCCGGTGACTCATTAATCCTGAAATCAATCTTACTAGACAGTTGCCCCTAAGACACTTTGATGTATACTATGCAACTTTATTCTTGTAGACTCGTCTTGGGCCTCCAAGTGTAGAGCTTTGTAGGACAGTAGCAATTTCCCTCAAGTGGGTGACCTAAGGTTTATCAATTTGTGGGAGGTGTAGGGTCAAGATGGTCTCTCCCAAACAACCCCGAAATCAAATACAAGGAATCTCTTGTGTCCCCAACACACCCAATACAATGGCAAATTGTATAGGTGCACTAGTTTGGCGAATAGATGTTAATACAAGTGTAGTAATGATAGTAGATATTGTTTTGTGTAATCTGGAAATATAAAAACAGCAAGGTAGCAAGTAACAAAAGTGAGCACAAACAGTATTGCAATGCTTGAAAACAAGGCCTACGATCCGTACTTTTGCTAGTGCAATATCTCAACAATACTAATATAATTGGATCACATAACCATCCCTCAACATGCAACGAATAATCACTCCAAAGTTCTTATCTAGCGGAGAGCATCAGAAGAAATTTTTTGTATGGTACAAAACTATCTTAAAGTTATCATTTACAATTGATCTATCTAAGAGTTCGTACTAAAATAACCAAGTTATACTTTTCGAACGATCTATCCAAGAGTTCGTACTAAAATAACCAAGTTATCCTTTCCGATCAATCTATCTAAGAGTTCATACTAGAATAACACCATATCATATGTCAAAAAACTCTAATGTCACCTAGATACTCCAATTTCACCACAAGTATCCATGAGTTAATTATGAGATACGCATCAAACAATTTCAGATTCATAATACTCAATCCAACACAAAGAACCTCAAAGAGTGCCCCAAGATTTCTATTGGAGAAGCTAGGATAAGAATGTGTATCAACCCCTATGCATAGATTACCCCAATGTCACCTCGGGAATCTACAAGTAGAGTACCAAGACATAGATAGAATGAATCACTTGAATTCCCCAATGTCACTATGGGTATCCGCATGGAAGACATATATCAAGTGTTCTCAAATCCAGTATTCCATCCAACATAACAAAATCTCAAAGCGGAAACTTAATTCATCACAACAAGATAGAGAGGGAAACAAACCATATGATCCAACTATATTAACAAAGCCCGCGATACATCCAGATCGTGCCATCTCAAGAACACCACAGAGAGATTGAGCACATAGCTACTAGTACACATTGTCAGCCCCGAGGGTGGACTACTCCCTCCTCATCATGGCCTCTGTCGGGATGATGAAGATGGCCATAGAAGATGATTTACCCTCTCTGGTAGGGTACTATTTTCTTGCCAGATTTGTTTTTCGTTGATATAGAGGCCTTGAGACAGTGAAACGAGGAGTCTCAGGTTATTTCTGATGGTTTTATATTTATAGGAATTTTTGGCGTTGGTTTCACGTGGAGATGAGCCACAAGGTGAGCTCGTCCCACCAGACCACGATTTAGGGGCCTGGCGCGGGTTGGTGGGACGTGCCCACCTCGTGGCTCTTCTGGCCCTCCCACGAAGAGTATGGTTCCTCTTTTGTTCCAAAAAACTCATCAAAAAGTTTTGTGCGATTCTGAGAACTTTCATTTTCTTCACAAAAACAACACCACGGTACTTCTGCTAAAAACAACATCAGTTCGGGTTAGTTCTGAATAAATCATATAAAGTGCATCAAACCATTTAAAAGTATTGTAAACATAGGTGAGTATGGCATGAATACTTCATAAATTATTGATATGTTCCAGTCGTATCAGCATCCCCAAGCTTAATTCCTACTTGTCCTCGAGTAGGTAAATGATAAAAGAAATAATTTATGAAGTGTATAAGTTTGATCAATGATAATTTCAACCACTTTTCCAAGCGTCATAACATAAAATCTTTCTCATAAAACTATCATGAAAAAGTAGAAACCAATTCACTTGTTACGGTTCAAACAATGAATTATCTTGAAACTTAACAACCTATGTTCTTCGTGACCAAACAATTGCAATTCAACTTATCGCCAACAAAGTCTAAGTAAGAGCTCCACATACTCAATCATCATATAGTCTTCTATGATTGATAGTACTAAAAGCATATTTTTAGAACAAATGGCATCAACCAAACACATATAAAGATAGGGGCTTAATGTTTCGCCTCCCAACATACTTATCATAAAGATAATTTTAAACAATAATAAGTCATGATCAAATATATTTGACTGGCCATATTTTCCTAGATCTTTCCCCACCACATGATGCTTTCCAACTAATAGATTGAGGTTGGAACAAGAGGTTGACTCAACATGAAAAGTAAATACATTGAAAGTAAATAGATTGTCCCTTGGCGGAGGGAAGCAGGGATTTCCATATGTGCTAGAGCTCATTTTTTAAAACAGAGATGGATAAAATTTTGGGAGGTGCACCCTTCCTATCAATTTTATGACCAAGAGTTATCAATATCTTCCATGTTAAACACATTAGCTATAGTTCCCAAGCGGTAAAAGTATAGGTTTACTCCCCCTCCACAAACAAACACACTCCACGGCTAGCCGAATCCACGGGTACCTTCGATACCAACAACATTCCAGGGGGAGTTTTGTTTAATTATTTGCATTTTTTGATTTCGGGACTAGGAATCCGTATTACCACCCCTCTCGTGCAAGGACGAGTGAATAAACACTCATCATGAGAATAACATGCTTAACATTGAAGATACTAACCGCCCCTTGTTGCTCCATGATTGGTCCAGGCACACAAAACAGATGGTCATTTGAAATTTTAGAGGTGGCACATGCAAATTTACTTGGAACGGTAGGGTAATATTGCATATAGGAAGATATAGTGGACTCTCATGGCAAGAAACTGGTTTTAAGGGTTTTTGGATGCACAAGTAGTATCTCTAATTAGTATGAATTTTTGGCTAGCAAAAGATCCTAAGCAAATACCGCATGTTGGAGGATCCAGAACAATATAAATTTTATGCAAATATACACAACCATAACTCATTACATTGTCTTCCTTGTCCAACTTCAACTAATTTGCTCAGGTTTGAAAATAAATAATGGGTATTCACAATCATAGAAGATGTCCAAGACAATATATTTGTATGTGAAAATTCTCTTCCTTATACTAATCATTCACGAATTGCTTGTATGACAAATATTGTGATTGTCAAACTTTAATAGATTTTACTTTCTAAACCATATGTTAAGCTAGTACTAAGCATAAATCACACTGATAATTTCATATTTACGATATTCAATTCATTCACAATTTACTCATAGGATATAAGTGAGGCTCAAGAGTAAACATCAAAACTACTTTTCAAAAGATATAAGTGAAGATCAATGAGTAGGTAAACAATCAAGTAGCTATGTGAGGGATCTGTCTATCAATAAATATTTTCAGATGTGAGTATTTTATTTAAACAGCAAGCAAAAGAAAATAACACTCCAAGAATAGCACATATCATGTGGACAAAGAAAAATTTAGGCTCAACATAGGTTAACCGATAGTTGTCGAGAAGAGGTGGGATGCGTAGCATCCCCAAGATTAGATGCTTGAGACTTCTTGAAATATTTACTTGGGGTGCCTTGGTCATCCACATGCTTGAGCTCTTTTATCTCATTCAATCATCTCATATCCTAGTTTCACCTATTCTCTAAAACTTCATCCACACAAAACTTGAGAAGAACTCGTGAGATAAGTTAGTACACATAAAAATAAATCAACACTTCATGTACTACAAAGACAAGTTGCACAATAATTTCAAACATCATCTACTGTTTACTATTATTTCCACAATTTATACCTACCAATAGAGGCTATGGAAACTATAGGAAAAGTAGATAACAAAACTATGACAACATTCTGTCCAAAAAGAACAGTCTGTAGCAATCTATTAAACCAGTGTACTTATGTAACTCAAACAATTCTTATATTTTTTACATAATAAATAATTTATACGAAAATACTATGTAAAACTTCAGAAACTTTCGATGTTCTATTAATATATGAAAATTCAAACACTACAGAAAACGTTTATGTTTTTACACAACACATATCAAAGCATGCAAAGCAAACATCCTAAGGAAATTCTTGGAACTTTAAATTGAAAAACAAGATTTTAAATAACATATAAAATATAACACCAAATTATAATGACACTCCAAGAAAAAGACATATCATGTGACGAATAAAAATATAGCTCCAAGTAAGATGTACCGATAATGTTGGAGATGAAAGAGGGGATGCCTTCCGGGGCACCCCCAAGCTTAGACGCTTGAGTCTTCCTTGTATATTACCTTGGGGGTTACTTGGGCATCCCCAATCTTAGGTCCTTTCTACTCCTTATTCACCGCATATTGGTATCTCACCCAATACTTGAAAACTTCAAAAACTTCGTGAGATGGGTTAGTGTAGTAAAGATAAATCATTCACTTAGGTATTGTAAAGAAAGGATTCATAATTGTTCACACATAATACCTAATTTATTCCATCATTCCCACAATTCATATCACCAAATATAAGTTATTGAAATACTTGAAACAAGCAAAGTATGCATGCAAAACAGAATCTATCAAAAATAGAATAGTCTGTAAAGATCCTAATGATCACCATACTTCACTGACTTAAAATTCAAAATAATTAGGAAAAATCATAGAGTTTACCTATAAATTTTTTGTATTTTCTTTATAATTTTTTAACGGTCTAGTAAAATCAGATAATTCATATACTGGACGTTAAACTTTCTTTTTTTGCACAGAATCAAACAAGCAAGTATCCACACTATCCCAAAGGCTTTACTTGGCACTTTATTGGTATAAAATACACAAAACATGATTACTAGAGTATCTAATCATGGAAAGACACAACAACAGAAAGTAAAAGTGTTGGGTTATCTCCCAACAAGCGCTTTTCTTTAATGCCTTTTAGCTAGGCATGATGATTTCAATGATGCTCACATAGGAATAGTATTTGGATCATGCAAGAGAGCATCATGAATCACATGACAAGCACATTTAAGTCTAACACACTTCCTATGCATATTTTTGATCAAACAATTTATGGGTGCAAGAATCAACTAGCATAGGGAGGCAAAACAAGTGCAACTTTAAAACTTTGAAGACATAGGGAGAAACTTGATATTATTGCAATTAATACAAGCACATGTTCCCCTCTAATAATAATTTTCAGTACAATCATGAAGGAATTAAAAAATATAAATATCACATAAAGCATTCTCTTCATGATCTACAAGCATAGAAAATTTATCACTCTCCACATAAGCAAACTTCTTCTCATTCATAATAGTGGGAGCAAACTCAGCGAAATAACTATCATGAGATGCTTGATTGACATAACCACATTGAATATTAAAATCATGATAACAAGTTTCATGGTTGTAATTACTCTTTATAGCATACATGTCATCACAATAATCATCATAGGTAGGAGGCATGCCATCATCATAGCAGTTCTGCTCATCAAAACTTGCGGGACTCAAAATATCATCTTCATCAAACATAGCATCCCCAAGCTTGTGGCTTTGCATATCATTAGCATCATGTATATTCATAAAATTCATACTAAAAATATTGCTATCATGCCCACTATTCAAGGAATTCGCATTAAGTATTTTCATGAATTCTTCCTCTACCAACTGAGCACAATTTTGCGAACCATCATTTTCACGAAAGACATTAAAGAGACGAAACAATTGATGCAACATAAACTCCATTTTTTGTAGTTTTCTTTTATAAAACCAAACTAGTGAAAAACAATAAACTAAATGATTTGATTGCAAGATCTAAAGATATACCCTCAAGCACTCACCTCCACGGCAACGGTGCCTGAAAAGAGCTTGGTATCTACTATGCAACTTTATTCTTGTAGACTCGTGTTGGGCCTCCAAGCGTAGAGTTTTGTAGGATAGTAGCAATTTTCCCTCATGTGGATGACCTAACGTTTGTCAATCTCTTACAGGTGTAGGATGAAGATAGTCTCTTTCAAACAACCCTACAATCAAATAGAAGGAATCTCTTGTGTCCCCAACACACCTAATACAATGGAAAAATGTATAGGTGCACTAGTTCTGTGAAGAGATAGTGATATGATATGTCTCCAAAGTATCTATAACTTTTGCTTGTTACATGGTGTTATACTATCAATCTTGGATGTTTTACAATCATTTTATATCAACTTTATATCATTTTTTGGGACTAACATATTGATATAGTGCCAAAGTGCCAGTTGCTGTTTTTGCTTGTTTTTTACTTTGCAGAAAATCAGTACCAAATGGATCCCAAACGTTGTGGATATTTTTGTCGATTTTTTATGGACCAAAAGAAGAAATATGGGCCAAACAACATCATAAGAGGGGGCCCAGGGTGGCCACCCTCCACTAGGGCGTGCCAGAGGCCCCTGGCGTAGCCTGGTGGGGGCTGGGCACCTCAGGCACACCTCCACCGACTATCGAGCTTATAAATTCTCCGAAAATCCAAAAACCCTGGGGGAGTTGATGAAACACAATTATAGTCGCCACAAGTTCCAGAATCTCAAGATCCAATCTAACACCATCACAAAGGGGTTCATCTTGTTCATAGGTGCCTCTACGATGGTGAGTGAGTAGTCCACCATAGACCTACGGGTACGTACGCAGTAGCTAGATGATTGCCTCTCTCTCTCTCTATGTTTCTCAATACAATTGTCTCTTGTAAATGTATTTGATGTAATGACTTTTGTGGTGTGTTTGTTGGGATCCGATGAATTTTGAGTTCATGATCAGTTTCTATCCATGAATATGATTTGAGTCTTCTTTGATCTCTTATTTGCATGATTACTTATAGCCTCTTATTTCTTCTTCGAATCTTTGGTTTAGTTAGGCCAACTAGATCAATTTTTCCTGCCATGGGAAGAGGTGCTTTGTGATGGGTTTGATCTTGCGGTGTTCTTTCCCAGTGACAGAAGGGGCAAGAAGACACACATGTATCATTGCCATTAAGGATAACAAGATGGGGTATATTCCTACATGAATAGATCTTGTCTATATCATGTCACCATACTTATTGCATTACTCTGTTTTCCCATGAACTTAATACACTAGATGCATGTTGTATAGCGGTTGATGTGTGGAGTAATAGAAGTAGGTGCAGAATGGTTTTGGTCTACTTATCTTGGACGTGATGCCTATATAATGATCATTTCTTGGAAATCGGCATGATTATTTGATCTTCTATCAATTTCCCAACAGTAACTTTGTTCACCCACCATGCGCTATACTCATGAGATAAGCCACTAGTGAATCCTACAACCCTGGGTTTACTTTTCCAACATATTGCTTTCTGATCTAGTATTTGGAACTTTTGCTTTCAGATCTATTAATCCGAAAAACCCAAAAATACTTTGCTGCACTTTTTATTTATTTATTTTTACTTTGTGTTCTTCCTATATCTATTTGCCAAAACTATCATACCTAATCTATTTTATTACCGTAGAGAGCGTGACAACCTCTCTTTCGCGTTGGGTTACCATAGAGAGCCTAACAATATCTACTATTATTATCAATTTGTGGGAGGTGTAGGATGAAGATGGTCTCTCTCAAACAACCCTGAAATCAAATACAAGTAATCTCTTGTGTCTCGAACACAGCCAATACAATGGTAAATTGGATAGGTGCACTAGTTTGGCGAATAGATGGTGATACAAGTGTAGTAATGATAGTAGATACTGTTTTTTGTAATCTGAAAAAAGTAAAAACAACAAGGTAGCAAGTAAAAAAAGTGAGCACAAATGGTAATTTAATGCTTGAAAACAAGGCCTACGGTCCATACTTTCTCTAGTGCAATCTCTCAACAATGCCAATATAATTGGATCACATAACCATCCCTCAACGTGGAGCAAATAATCACTCCAAAGTTCTAATCTAGCGGAGAGCATTAGAAGAAATTGTTTGTACGGTACAAAACCACCTTAAAGTTATCCTTTCCGATTGATGTATCCAAGAGTTCGTACTAAAATAACTAGGTTATCCTTTCCGATCGATCTATCCATAGTTCTTACTAAACTAACCAAGTTATCCTTTTCGATCGATCTATCTAAGAGTTCATACTAGAATAATAGCATATGATATGCATCAACCAACTCTAATGTCACTTAGATACTCCAATGTCACCACAAGTATCCATGCGTTAATTATATAATACAGATCAAACAATTTCAGATTCATAATACTCAATCCAACACAAAGAACCTCAAAGAGTGCCCCAAGATTTCTATCGGAGAAGCTAGGACAAGAACGTGTATCATCCCGTATGCATAGATTATCCCAATGTCACCTCGGGAATCCACAAGTTGAGTACCAAGACATAGATCAAGTGAATCACTTGAATACCCCAATGTCAGTATGGGTATCCGCGTGCAAGACATATATCAAGTGTTTTCAAATCCAATATTCAATCTCAAAGGGAAAACTCAATTCATCACAACAAGATTGAGAGAGAAACACACCATATGATACAACTATATTAACAAAGCCAGTGATACATCAAGATCGTGCCATCTCAAGAACACGAGAGAGAGGGAAATTTAACACATAGCTACTGGTACAAACCGTCAGTCCCGATGGTGGACTACTCCCTCCTCATCATGGCCTCCGTCGGGATGATGATGATGGGCATCGACGATGATTTTCCTTCTCCGGTAGTGTACTCTTTTCTCTGTAGATTGGTTTTTGATATATATATAGAGGACTTGCAGCGGCAGAATGAGGAGTGTTAGGTTACTTTTTATGGTTTCTATATTTATACGAATTTGTGGTATTGGTTTGACGCGGAGATGGGCACGAGGTGAGCACGTCCTACCAAACCACGGTTTGGGGGCCATGTGCGGCCTAGTGGGACATGCCCACCTTGTGGCTCTTCTGGCCATCCCACAAAGCATCTAGTGCCTCTTTTGTTCCAAAAAAATATTCAAAAGTTGTGGGCGATTCCAAGAACTTTCATTTTCTGCACAAAAACAACACCATGGTAGTTCTGTTGAAAATAACGTCAGTCTGGGTTAGTTCTAAATAAATCATATAAAGTGCATCAAAATCATATAAAAGTATTTTAAACATAGGTGAATATGGCATGATTAATTCATAAATTATCAAGACATTGGATACGTCTCACACTTGTTGACAGTGAAGCCAACAAGTGTATCTAAGCTTGAACATAAGTCATGCGCAAACAACAGAGCACGAGAATCATGTAGCACTCGAGTCTTCGTTTTGGCATATATGAAAAACTTAAGGGTTCACTATCTTAGTGTAACGATGCATGATGGAGGATGCCCAGGAGAAGAATGAAGAACTCTTGACGGTGTCAAAATTGACAAAAGAAGAGTTAAAATTTGCTAAGTCCGAGATGGAGAATGTCAAGAAATTCACTTGAGAAGCACATGGCATGTGTACTAAGAAATATGTAATCCGTAGTGATATTAACACCATCCTTAATCAAGCTAAGTTTTTGTAGCATCCGGAACAATTAGGCAGCTAGAAAAAGACCATGTGCTGGTTAGAGAAAACAGACGATAGGCTGAGTCTCAGGAATAAGCTGGCTGCGCGTGCATATGCACACCATTGACGAAAACAATGCTTTAGAAGAAAAAATGAAGAGCATGCATGTGGCTATTCAGAGCTTGAAGGCTCAATTGGCCACGAACAAGGACAAGAATTGGAGGACAGACAACAGCAACTCTCGTGAGCATGGGTAGTGTATCCTTTTAGAAAAAATCATGCCTAACTTTGAAATTATGTCCTTAGTGTTTGTTCTCTTTGAAGTTCTATTGACTAGTCAACTGGAAGGGGTTGAAAACACCTCAGCACCAGGTCCCGTGTCACGCTTGAGCAGATGATAGAGAAGTCGTGCTGCTTAATGAAAACCGTATTCAAGGCTTTATGGTTGGCAAGACGATCCCCGACGGAATCCTTGAGCTTGTTGATCATATTAAGGGAGTGCGGCGTCACGTACAAATATGGAAGATGTCCACTTGACGAGAATGAGTCCGTGTTCACTAGGGAGGACACCGAACACCTTGCCCGAATGGGCCCAAGAGGTGTGGATGGCAAGGAGGTTCCTACTGATCTGGTGTACGACCAAGTCATGCGGGCGACTTGCTTGTCCCAACAATACTACACCCTTGCTACTTTGATAGATGGGTTGGATGTGTTGTCATAATCATATATTGTATTTCGTGGTTTTATGTATCTATGTACTTTACACTGCTACTTGTGATCTGCGTTGGGTTTTTTCACGAAGTGGAAGGTTGAAGCAATATAGTAGCGATAAGTATTTCCCTCACTAGGAACAAAGGTTATCGAACCAGTAGGAGAATCATGACAACTTTGTGTCAACAAGTCCCACACACACAAAATCAAACGCTTGCACCCAACGCGAGCAAGAGGGTTGTCAAGCCCCTTGAAATAGTTACTTGCAAGGATTACTTTTGATAGTGGTAGATAAATAAACAAAAATTAAAATAAAAGAATAGAAAATAAATCACAACAAAGTTTTTAGGGTTTTAGAAATATGATTTGAATATACCCATTGGCATAGTTTTCACCAGAGGCTTTTCTCTCGAACACATAACATACGGTGGATACACAAATTAGTGTTGGGCAATTGATAGAAAAGTGGACAATTATGATGTTATTCATGGCAATGATCATGTATATAGGCATCACGTTCATGAAAAGTATACCAAAATGATGCTACATCTACTACAATTACTCCACTTTGAGAGCGCTTCTATTCTTGCCTCTCTAGGTAATAAATCATAACAAATAGAGTAACACATTAAGCAAGATGACATAATGTAGACAATGTAAGACACGCAATATGTTCAGACCCTATCGTTTTATCCTTAGTAGCAACAATACAATACGTGTCTTGTCCCATTCTTTCACTCGGATATAAAGCATTGCAAGATTGAACCCACTACAGTGCAGTCCTCCCACTGAAGGTAAATCAACCTGGTTGCGAAACCAAACAGATAGATCAGAGAGAATTACAAATCTATAACAACCATTCATAATGAAGTTCACCAAAGACTTAATTACCTTTAGTGAATGATCTGATCATAAAACCACAATTCATTGGATCCCAAGAAATGCACTGCAAATAAGATTACATCAGATAGATCATCGCGAGAAACACAAAGAACATGGTATTGAAGATCAAAGAGAGAGACGAAGCCATGTAACTACTACCATGGACCCATAGGTGTGTTGTGAACTACTCAAAAATCATCATGTAGGCAACAAGGTTGCTGTAGACAGCCTCCATTACCAATTCCCCTTTTCGCAGAGTATTGGAAAAAGGCTGCCTGATGGGATCGCGGAAGAAGAGAGGTTTGTGGCAGCGAAAAAAGTGTGTCGGGTGTCTCTTTGTTGGTTTTGGGGTAATTGAGGGTATACATAAGTGGAATTAGGTCAGGAGGTGCCACGAGGGTCCCACGAGCCAGGGGCGCGCCCTACCCCTAGGTTTAGGATCGAGAGAGGTGTGTGTAGAGGGGGGGTGAATAGACTACTAGAAGAAATTTAAAACCTGACCTTTTCCCAAGTTAATTGTTTGGCAGATTTTAACTATTTTAGAAAGTCTAGCAAGTCTAACAGCCCTATACGTGCATGTCTACAAATATGGCAGTGGAAAGTAAAGACATTCCCCATGTAAGTAAAGAGATGGGATAGGAAGATCAAACACAAGTGATGACACGATGATTTTTCCCGTGATTCCGATAGGTGGTGTTATCGTACATCCACCTTCATGGAGTCTTAAACCCATGGAGGGTAACGGTCGCAAGAGTCCATGGAGGGATCTACCTACGGAGGGTTCCACGAAGAAGCAACCTTGACTATTCCATGCGGCTTCCGTCCACAAAGGACTAGCCTCACTAAGGGTAGATCTTAACGAAGTAGGCGATCTCCTTGCCCTTACAAACTTGTTTGTTCACTCCACAACACGAAGTAGTAGGCTCCCAAGTGACACCTAACCAATCTAGGAGGCACCACCCTCCAAAAGGTAATAGGCTCAGTAATGACAATGAACTCCTTGCTCTTGTGCTTCAAGATGATAGACTCCTCAACACACAATCACTCTCTCATAGATTTTTCTTGGTAGAAGAGATGGCATTGGTGGAAAGCATCTTGGGGAGGCTAGAAATCAAGATCCATATGGTTGAAGTGGAAGATCTTGATTTTAGCACAAGGGTAGGTGGTTCTCTCTCAGAAAAACTGAGTAGGATAGGTATGGAACAGTTCTGAGTGCTTCACTTTCGAGTGGGTAGTGGTGAAGGGGTATATATTGGCATCCCCAAAAATCCAACCGTTACACACTATAAGCCAGACTCGGTGACACCGATGTGTAAATCTTGGCGGTACCTAAGTGACAAAAAGTGGCAACTTTTGAATCTCGGCAGGACTGATATACAATTCTCAGTTGCACCGACAAGGTGAACAACGGTCAGATTTACCAATCTCGATGATGTCGATTTACCATTCTCGGTCGGACCAAAAATGAGAACTTGCATAACAGAATCTTGGCAACCCAACTCGGTGGCACCGAGTGCAGTGTCAGCTGCACCGAAGTGTTAGGGTTTGGCTGAGTCTGTCTAGGGTTTAGAATCGGTGGCACCAGGATAGGAATGTTGGTTGCACCGATTTTGCATATTTGGCTTAGGACAAACTTTGGTGGGAGAGTTTGTGTATGTTTTGGTGATTGTCACTTCTGCATGTTTGAGCATAGTGTTCACCATCAAAACTTTACCCCCTTTTAATAGTATTGGCTTTCCTATGGACTCAAGGTGATTTCTCACAAATGTAAAATGTAGAGTCCTCTTGCTTGAAGCTTTTCCATCCTATTTCCTTGCATCTTGGGGTAATTCCATAGTCTCCTCAATCCTTGTGCCAACTCAAATCTCCATGGACTATTATCTGAAATGCACTAGATAGAAGTGTTAGTCCAAGAGACAATGTATGTTGTCATGAATTATCAAAACCACCAAGGGAGCATGTTGTGCTTTAAATCTGCCCCCTTTTCGTAATTGATGATTACATACAATCAAAGCTTCAATTAAAGATATGCATGGATGCAATGATGACTTTGAGAAACACATGACTTAGATTTGCTCCCCCTAAATGTGTGCAGTCCTTTAAAGGATAGTTGCTTTGGAATGCATGGACACACATGTGAATGAAAGGGATGGAAGAGTCATGTGTATCTTGGCTATATGCATCAATATATTTGAATGAAATGTATATCCTTGATCAATACTTCACACATGCAAACAATATATGCAAGAAGCAAGACATCATTTTCATCAAAGATATGATGCATATACTTACCTTGAGTTCTTGAACATTTTAGTAGTAGAGACACACTTGAGAAAACAATGTTAGGAAACACAAGAGTATTCTACCAATTAAAAGGAAGAGAACTTAACGAGAACCAAGATGTAGAGAACATATAAAATATGATAATCCTTAAGATTGATATGTATCCACTTTGAGAATTAATCTATTATATATTTTCTCCCCTTTGATATGAAATGGTAGTACATCCTCTCCCCCTGAATATGAGCATCTGGATATGGGGATTGGATAGGGTGAGAAAAGGAATCCTTTGTTCACTTGAGACTTTTTCCAAAAGTAGTTTTCTCCCCCTACATTGTTGTTCCTATCCTTGATTATATAAATATGAACTTTTGATAGATTTTTCTCCCCTTAAATCATATCTCCCCCTTTGCATAAGCATGTAACCCTCACTTTAGCATGAAGCTTTGATATTCTCCCCCTTTGGCATAGGAAGGGATCCTGGAAATCAAGGGTCATTGACACTATGGTCCATTAAAAGACTAAGGGAATCATTGAATGTAACTTCTCTCCCTTTGGCAAATTTGAGTTTTCTTCTCCTTGGATCTTGGGATCCTTGAATAAATAATTTCTCCCCTGAAGTGTTGTTTATTCTTCTCCCCCTAAATATATATAGTTTTTTATGAAGGGGTCATCAAAGGAGCAAGAATATCTCAAGAGAGAAGCAAATAAACAATATCAAATTAACTCAGATTTCGAAAGAAAAGAAAATTGGTGACTCCATGATAAATAAATTGATGGTACTGAGATTGTGTAGTGTAGGTCATCTGCAAATTCGGTAGGACCAAGTTATCTATATTGGTGACGCCAAAAGATAAACCAAGTTTCTGTTTCCTAGAGAGAAACGAAACTGTTTCAAAAAGAAAAATGTGAAATATTTACAAAGGACATCAAGTAGGTATGATTTGAGTGGTTACGGGAAAACATGCAAATAGAGTGCAAACCACGCAAGATTGTTAACTAAATATATTAGAGTATATTGACTGAGGAGCCAAGCAATGATGCTTGATCATAGGTCATATTCTTCATTTAAGCTCGAAATGGGGTTACCATTTTTCGATTAAGCATTTTGATGTCTTCATATCACTTGAGTTGCTGTAGCCCATGTCTTGGAGTAAAGCCTTTTCAAGAATATGCGTACATACCTTTGAGTGATGCTGATGATGTTGCTTGTAGGTGAACTTGTTGAGGATGCTCGAGGTTGATGAAGATCATCTTGAATTCGCAGCTATCCTTCTCGTTCTAGTACACTTGTCACCTACAAAGGTTAGTCATGCAAGGAAGAACAGTGGATATATCCTATTGACATGATACCACTTATAGATTTTGCAGCTAAGACCATGTATATGTCAAGGATATGTTTCTATTGTCTTCTTCCTTCCGTCATCAAGAGGGGTTGTGGATACTTGGTAATGACAAGATTGCTTATGATTGGAGTTGATGGAAATCTTGTGGATTGACGTTCATCCAAGTACCTACAAAAGGTTAGATGCAATGCAAGGGAGCATAGAATTCCATGGCATATGATAACGAGTTATGAGAACATGGAGATAATAGTTAAGATCATGCCCTTGCTTGCAACCGAGTGAGTCTAACTCAAGTTTGAAGCATCAATGATGTTCAACTCACTCCTCAAATGACAAAATGTTTTCTCATCAAGTGGCTTGGTGAAGATATCGGCCAATTGTTTGTTAGTACGAACATGATTAAGATTGATATGTCCTTTGGCAACATGATCACAAATGAAATGATGTCGAACTTGAATATGCTTGGTTCGAGAATGTTGCACAAGATCATGTCCAATTTTAATATCACTTTCATTGTCGCAAAGTAATGGAACATTTTTAACATGAATACCATAGTCCTTAAGCATTTGTGTCATCCATAGTAATTGCGCACAACAAGATCTCGCGGCAATATACTCAGCTTCGACAGTAGATAGAGATACCGAGTTTTGTTTTTGGAGGACCAAGACATAAGAGATCTACCTAAAAATTTACAAGTACCCGAGGTGGATTTTCTATCAACCTTGTCACCGGCATAGTCCGAATCGGAATAGCCAACAAGATTAAAAGAATATCCCTTGGGATACAAAATGCCAAAGTTTGGTGTTTGTATCAAGTATCTCACAATACGTTTCATAGCCAAAAGATGACACTCTTTAGGTGCAGCTTGATATCTAGCACACATGCGAACACTAAGCATAATATCGAGACGAGATGCACATAGATATAACAATGAAAGAATCATAGATCAATAAACCTTTTGATCTACCGGTTCATCCTCCCTGGTAAGGTCAACATGTCCACTAGTGGGCATAGGAGTTTTCATACCTTTGCAGTCCTGCATGTTGAACTTCTTGATCAAGTCCTTGGTATACTTAGTTTGAGATATGAAAGTTCCTTCTCCTGATTGCTTGATTTGCAATCCAAGAAAGAATTTCAGCTCGCACATCATAGACATCTCATATTTCTCGGACATCGACCTTCCAGATCTTTCACTAAATTGAGGGTTAGTGGAACCAAAGATAATATCATCCACATAGATTTGGCATACAAATAATTCTACAATAACTCTCTTAGTGAGCAAGGTTGCATCAATTTTACCAATTTCAAAACCTTTTTCGATGTGAAACTTCTATAAACATTTATACCAAGCACGAGGGGCTTGCTTAAGATCATAAAGAGCATTGCAAAGCTTGTAAACATGATTAGGTTTCTTAGGATTGACAAAACCAGGTGGTTGCTTAACATAAACTTCTTCCTCAATTTCACCATTTAAAAATGCACTTTCGATGTCCATTCGGTAAAGTGTGATATCATGGTGATTAGCATAGGCAATAAGAATACGAATAGCTTCAAGTCTAGCAATGCGGGCGTAAGTCTCACTGTAGTCCATACCTTCGACCTGCGTATATCCTTGGGCTACGAGACGATCCTTGTCGCGTACGACTTGACCATCTTCGTCTTGTCTGTTCTGAAACACCCATTTGGTTCCGATGATGTTGTGCTCATCTTTGGGCTTCTCCACAAGTGTCCATACTTTGTTCCTCTCGAAGTTGTGTGGCTCTTCATGCATTGCGTTCACCCAATCCACGTCTTCAAGAGCTTGTTATACCTTTAAAGGCTCAATGCTAGAGATGAAAGAATAATGCTCACAAAAGTTAGCCAGATGCGTTTTAGAGCGAGTGATTCTCCCTGTTTGTATATCACCAAAGATTTGGTTTAGGGGATGGTTCTTGGTGACTTGAGCTCGAACTCGGGTCAACTTCCGATTGTTGGATGGTGGAGCTTCTTCTACATCATCATCATCTCGTTCATCTTCATTGTTGTTGAAGGTGTTGTTCCCTTGAGGTGGTGGTGAAGGTGGTTGTGGTGGATCTTCATGATGCACTTCCTCCTCTTCATCATCTTGTCATGTACCGCTTGGGGATGCCTCCATGTCATGTTGAGGTTCACCTTGACGTGAGGTAGGGGATTCCACATGAGTTGATGAAGTACTCTCTTTCACCTCCATGGGACGAATCTTACCAATGGGTAGATCTAGAATGACTTCCGAAGGATCCTTATCACCTACATCATTTGGCAATTGTTCGACTTGCGAACCATTAGATTCATCAAACTTCACATCTACCGTCTATTCAACTTTTCGAGTGAAGTTGTCGTAGACACGGTAAGTGTGAGAGTTCGACCCATAACCAAGTAGGAATCCTTCATGAGATTTAGGAGAAAATTTAGTACGACGATGCTTATCAAGAATGTAGCACTTTGAGCCAAATACCCGAAAGTATCCGACTTGGGGTTTGTTACCGGTGAGTAGCTTGTATGCCGTTTTACCGAGAAGCTTGTGTAAGTAATGTCGGTTTGTGGCATGACATGTTTTTTCAATGGCTTCTGCCCAAAAGTGTCTTGGCGTCTTGTATTCATCAAGAATCGTTCTTGCCATCTCAATGAGCGTCCGGTTCTTCCTTTCAACAACTCCATTTTGTTGAGGTGTGTACGTAGCCGAGAACTCATGTGAGGCACCTTCTTCGTCAAGAAAGGTATCCACATGGGTGTTCTTGAACTCTGACCCGTTATCGCTACGAACTTTCTTGATCTTTACTTCAAACTGATTTTGCGCTTTGCGAGGGAAGTCCTTGAAGATCTTTTGAACCTGCAACTTATCATCAAGGAAGAATACCCATGTAAATCTAGAAAAATCATCAACTATAACTAGACCATAGTAATTTCCACCGAGACTCTTGTAAGCATTGGCACCAAAAAGATCCATGTGAAGTAACTCGAGTGGTCTCCTAGTAGTCATGATATTCTTAACGGGATGACTTCCACCTGCTTGCTTTCCATATTGACAAGCACTGCAAAGTCTATCTTTGTCAAAGATAACATCTTTAACACCAAGTATATGATCACCTTTGATTAGATTATCAAGATTTAGCATGCATACATGTCCAAGTCTTCTATGCCAAAGCCAACCTTTAGAAGATTTTGCAATTAAACAAGTGCGAGGCCTGGATCTTTTAGTGAAATCAACAATGTATAGATCACCTCTACAGAAATCAGTAAAGACCATTTTATGATTATCTTGACGAAACACTTGGCAATCTACTTTCGTGAATAGAACATTGAATCTGAAGTCGGCAAGTGTAGATACGGAAAGAAGATTGTAACCAAGGGATTCAACAAGAATACCATTTTGAATAGAGCTATCATGGGATATGGCCACCTTACTAAGGCCAAGTACCTTACCCTTAGAGTTGTCTCCAAAGGTCACGTACCATCGAGGACCTTGATTACGCATGATCTCTTGGAACATGTCTTTATCACCAGTCATATGATCCGTACATCCGCTATCAAGAATCCACTCTGTTCCTCCGGACATGTAATCCTTATAGTTTGCCATAGGACTCAAATTCTTCATGATCTTCTCGTACTCGATGTCGAACAAGTCATCTTCTTCATAGTAGCCATGTTCCACATTGTCATCATCAAGTGGGAAATCCTCATCATAAAGAACAAGAGATTCGTCAGAATATTGATCATGATAATGTTCAAGTTTATGTATGCGAATGGCTTCAAAGATAATTTTGTTGATAGTGGTGACATCTCCTTTAGCACGCATAAGATCTCGGAGCTCAAATAGGCATTTATCAGAGTTTGGATCACTAGGCTTCATTTTGTGAAAAGCAATGGCTTTATGAAGAATTTCATATAGATTCCCTAAGGAAATATTTGATATTGTTTCTACAAATAAGTCCATAAGGTATAGGCACATGCAAGGTTCTTTATTTGAGAAAGCATGAATCTTCGTAAACCTCTAATAATAAGATAGACAGTTCTTGGGTTACCAAGCATGTTAATTTCCTCTTCGTGTGTGGTATGCAATTCATCAATAAGGAGCACATAGGGATTTTCAATATATTTCGTCAAATGGAATCTATTAAATAGATCAATCATGGCATTCTTCCATTGACTATAGTACTCTCCATCAAGAATGGGCACTCTACAACTCAAACTCTCCATCCTAGACACATCCGTCTTCCTCCACGGTGATTAAACCAAAGCAATGGAGACCAAACCTCTGATACCACATGTAGGATCGAGAGAGGTGTGTCTAGAGGGGGATGAATAGACTACTAGAAGAAATTTAAAACCTAACCTTTTCCCAAGTTAATTGGTTGGCAGATTTTAACTATTTTAGCACGTCTAGCAAGTCTAACAGCCCTACACATGCATGTCTACAAATATGGCTGCGGAAAGTAAAGACATTGCACATGTAAGCAAAGAGATGGGATAGGAAGATCAAACACAAGTGTTGACACGATGATTTTTCCCGTGGTTCTGATAGGTGGTGCTATCATACGTCCACGTTCATGGAGTCTTCAACCCATGGAGGGTAACGGTCGCAAGAGTCCACGGATAGTTCCACGAAGAAGCAACCTTGACTATTCCATGCGGCTTCCGTCCACAAAGGACTAGCCTCACTATGGGTAGATCTTCACGAAGTAGGCGATCTCCTTGCCCTTACAAACTTCTTGGTTCACTCCACAACATGAAGTAGGAGGCTCCCAAGAGACACCTTACCAATCTAGGAGGCACCACCCTCTAGAAGGTAATAGGCTCGGTAATGATGATGAACTGCTTGATCTTGTGCTTCAAGATGATAGACTCCTCAACACACAATCACTCTCTCACAGATTTGGCTTGGTAGAAGAGATGGGATTGGTGGAAAGCAACTGGGGAGGCTAGAAATCAAGATCCATATGGTTGGAGTGGAAGATCTTGATCTCAACACAAGGGTAGGTGGTTCTCTCTTAGAAAAACTGAGTAGGATAGGTATGGAATAGTTCTAAGTGCTTCACTTTCGAGTGGGTGGTGGTGAAGGGATATATATATAGGCTTCCCCAAAAATCCAACCGTTATACACAATAAGCCAGACTCGGTGACACCAATGTGTAAATCTCGGTGGTACCGAAGTTACAAAATGTGGCATGTTCTGAATCTCGGCGGGACCTCTATACAATTCTCTGTTGCACCGACAATGTGAGCAACGGTCAGATTTACCAATCTCGATGACGCCGATTCACCATTCTCGATCAGACCGTAAAAAGAGAACTTTTGTAAAGGAATCTTGGCAACCGTACTCGATGGCACCGAGTGCTGTGTCGGCTACACTAAAGTGTTAGGGTTTGGCTGAGTCTGTCTAGGGTTTACAACTGGTGGCATCGGGATAGGTATATTGGTTGCACCAATTTTGGATATTTGGCTTAGGACAGACTTTGGTGGGAGCATGTTTTGGTGACTGTCATGTGTGCATATTTGAGCATATTGTGCACCATCAAAACTTTACCCCCTTTTAATAGTATTGGCTTTCCTATGGACTCAAGGTGATTTCTCACAAATGTAAAATGTAGAGTCTGTTGGGGAACGTCGCATGGGAAACAAAAATTTTCCTACGCACACGCAAACCTATCCATGGTGATGAGCATCTACGAGAGGGAGAGTGGATCTACGTACCCTTGTAGATCGCTAAGCGGGAAGCGTTAAGAAACGAGGTTGGTGTAGTCGAACATCTTCGCGATCCAAATCGCCGAGCGTCCCGCGATCTCATCACGATCCGTCCCACAATCCAATCACGATCCGTCCCGTTAACTCATCACGATCCGTCCCGCGATCTCATCACGATCCGTCTCACGATCTTGATCACGATCTTTCCGATCTAGCGCCGAACGGACGGCACCTCCGCGTTCAGCACACGTGCAGCTTGATGACGATCTCCACCGTCGTGATCCACCAAGAGGAGGTGGAGAGGATAGAGAGTTCACCGGCAGCGTGACGGCGCTCCGGTGATGGTGGTGGAGTGATTCCGGCAGGGCTTCGCCTAAGCGCTGCGGAAAACCTATCTAGAGGAGAAACTGTGCACCGGTGAAACGGGTAGCACGTGCCCGGAAAATCTGTCCAAAAACCACCCAATCCACTAGTATATATAGGAGGAGAGGAGAGGAGAGGCAGCCAAGGCCTTTGGGTCGGCCGAAATAGGAGGTGGGAGCAATCCTACTTCACCTCCAATCCTAGTTGGAGTAGGATTGCCTCCTATTGGCTGATTTTCCACTTTTTGCTTTAGGACTTTCTCTCCTGCGCCATGGGCCTTTGTGGCTGTTTTCCCAGCCCACTAAGGGCTGTTTATTATTCTCCCACAGCCCATGGACCTCTTGGGGTCGAAATACCCCTCCCGGAGGTCCTCCGGTACACTACCGGCACTCCCGGTACACTACCGATACTCCCGGTACACTACCGATGAGCCCGAAACTTTTCCGGCGACCAAACTGGGACATCCTATATATGAATCTTTACCTCCGGACCATTCCGGAGCTCCTCGTGACGTACGGGATCTCATCCGGGACTCCGAACAACCTTCGGTCACCACCATACATAACTCTACACTACCGAAACGTCACCGAACCTTAAGTGTGCAGACCCTGCGGGTTCGAGAACTATGTAGACATGACCGAGACACCTCTACGGTCAATAACCAATGGCGGGACCTGGACGTCCACATTGGTTCCTACATATTCTACGAAGATCTTTATCGGTCGAACCTCTATGTCAAGGATTCAGTTAATCCCGTATAACGTTCCCTTTGTTCTTCGGTATGTTACTTGCCCGAGATTCGATCGTCGGTATCTCCATACCTAGTTCAACCTCGTTACCGGCAAGTCTCTTTACTCGTTCCGTAATACAAGATCCCGCAACTAACAATTAGTCACATTGCTTGCAAGGCTTATTGTGATGTTGCATTACCGAGTGGGCCCCGAGATACCTCTTCGTCACACGGAGTAACAAATCCCAGTCTCGATCCATGCCAACTCAACAGACACCATCGGACATACCTGTAGAGCACCTTTATAGTCACCTAGTTACATTGCGACGTTTGATACACACAAGGCACTCCTCCGATATCTATGACTTGCATGATCTCATGGTCATAGGAACACATACTTGACATGCGGAAAACAGTATCAATAAACTGACACGATCATATGCTACGTTTGTAGTTTGGGTCTTGTCCATCACATCATTCTCCTAATGATGTGATCCCATTATCAAATGACATCTCATGTCCATGGCTAGGAGACCTTAACCATCCTTTGATCAACGAGCTAGTCCATTAGAGGCATACTAGGGATATGGTTTTGTCTATGTATCCACACATGCATTTAAGTCTCCGATCAATACAATTATAGCATGGATAATAAACGATTATCATGAACAAGGAAATATGATAATAACTAATTTATTATTGCCTCTAGGGCATATTTCCAACAGAGTCCTCTTTCTTGAAGCTTGGCCAACCTATTTCCTTGCATCTTGGTGTAATTCCACAGTCTCCTCAATCCTTTTGCCAACTTAACTCTCCATGGACTATTATCTGAAAGGCACTAGATAGAAGTGTTAGTCCAAGAGACAATGTATGTTGTCATGAATTATCAAAACCACGAAGGAAGCATGTTGTGCTTTCACCAGGGCAAAGCACTGGCGGCTCATGACCACCTCGCGGATCTTCTCTCCTCATCCCGAAGCTTCCTGGGTCTGTTTTAGTCAAAAAATAACTCTCGTAATTTTTTTATCCTATTTGAACTCCGTTCGATACTGATTTTTCGAAAAAGTCCAAAAGCAGGAACTGACACTAGGCAGTGGGTTAATTGGTTAGTCCCAAAATGATATAAAATAGCATATATTTGCATATAATGTATTCAAGATTGATAATATAATAGCATGAAATAGGCCAAAATTACAGATATGTCTGAGACGTATCATACACCATTGTGCTCGGATATGAAATGCAAATATTGTTAACCAGCCATCGGCTTCTCCCTCCTTTCCAAGTGGCCGAGGAGTGATGCCTAGTTCTGGTCTGAAGAGTCGGGCCAGTCACTTCAGATAACAAGGCAATCTAGATATATGGTTCACAAAACAAAGTGCCATAGAGAGCTATGTTATATTATCATTGAGCTTAAGAAACATCTTCTAAGGAAAACATTTCTTCTAAGAGTTCATTTCCCTGGGACTATCGTGTTTACCTCGACCGGTTTATCTACCATCTGATCTAAGGAGGAAAGATACCAAATGAGGTTTGAAGCCCCAAGGTATCGTTCAGAAAGGACAGATTCATTCAATTCCATCATGGCCGACCAGTTGAACTCTTAAGAACGCTAGCTTTTGGTTTCACCCACCTCAAGTACTAGTGTTTGTAGGAGATATGCCCTAGAGGCAATCATGTATGATGATATTTCCTATGTGTCTATGAATAAATATAGTAGTTGGACATTATCATTAATGTGTATTAACAAGTATGTGACTTGTTTGTGAGACGATGCATTTTATGATGACTGTCCTAAATGGTCCCTAGTCGAAAGGGTTGTGTGGACGTGCAGCCAGTTAGACTAGCATATGACACGGTGGATGGTCTACTCTCATTGACCATGTAGCATTGGATGCTAGCCGGATAATATGGACTCGGAAAGGTTTGGTCGGATTCGACATAGTCGGATCCGAGTCGAGATAAGGTCTGAGTTGGATAGACCCAACTATGAAACACATCGATAGGTCATCTGTGAGTCTCCAGTACAACATATGTTCTATGTCCTAAGACCTGAGCTGGTGCATGTACTCAGGATGGTGACAGACTTGCTTTGGGCCAACCAAATGCTACTCCGTGACTGGGTTGTTACAAAGGTAGTTTTCGGGCTTGTCCAGGACCATGTTGCGAGACATGGTAGGATTTACCCCTCCGATCAGGAGAGATATACTCTGGGTCCCTCGGGTGATTCGACCTAGATAAGCATGGTCATGCGATGAGGATTATGAGATAATCCGAAGTGTTGGTCGGATTCACCGGAACGAGAAAGAGGTCGTGCATCAACAGGGATGACTATGTCGCCTTGTGCACGACAACATATATCGTGTGGCAAAGCGAATAGAAATGTGAAGTACAGGTTTGCCTAACCAGCTCCATCAGACACTTGGAATCGGTACGCCTTGCTAGAGGCCTCTACCGACTGGTCGAGCCGGATGAGATCTGACTCGCGACCAAGTGAACGAGAACCTAAGGTGTCGCATGCTTAAGGGAAGGAACACGTGGGCTTTAGGATCCGTGCGAGGCCCAAGAGTTGAGCCCGCACCGGATGCCTATATATGGTGAAGGTGTGGCACACTCATCCGGTTGATCGCTTCGGTGCTGTCATTATTGCATGTGTTGCAACTAGCCACCTCCACTTGCCGCCGCCGACTGTGTGATCGGACCTAGCAGTCCGCCACACGGTGTTCCTCCTGCATGCACTGATACCATTAGAGGCGGTGCACTTGTGCCACTCCGGCGAACCTGTATGTGGGATTCAGCGATCGGCTGTTCGAGGGAGATCAAACCGAATGTTCGAGGGAGATCAGACGAGGAGGAGACAAACTACGTGAATGCGCTACCTCAACACTACTTCCGCTTCACGACACTGTGCGTCTAGTGGTAACGAATTGTGATCCATCTCCATAGCATGTTCTTCGATGTTCTAGGCATAGGAAATTTTTATTTTGCATGCGATGCACCTATGGTAGAACCCAATAGTGGTATGAGAGCCTCTGTTATAGGATTTGGATTCAGATCGGATGCATATTTGATATGTTGAGGCGGCGGATGAGATTCGTTGTCGTTCATGAGATCGGCTATGTGCGCAGTTGATGAGATCAACTGCACATCGGAATAGATTGAGGCTATGTTTTCTGTCAATCGGAATCAATGAGCTCATGACACAATCTACCCCTACCGGTCAGTATCCGCCATCGGGGTTAACCGTGAAACGTAAATCCAAATCTGGTTCGCGATGATCGATGAGATCGATCAGATCAGAAAATTCAGCATGATCGGAGTGCAGATGCGATCTATGATTTTCGAAAATGTGTGTGTAGCACCTTGTATTTCGTACACGATCATACAAACCAGTATAATGAGATTCTATGCCTAAGTTTGTTTTGTAGGTTTGATGTGAATAGTATGGCTCATATGTATGTGATGCATGTGTGTAACTTAACATGAGCTGCGTGTCATGATTGTCAGCCGGCAGGAGCCAAGGTGCTTTCATTATATTGTATAACGACCTGCGTGTCGACTCTTGATTCTCTAAAAATTCATTACTAGTTGTAGTAGTTGGAGGAGAGAGATCAAGTTTTAGGCTTTGGCGTCCTGGCGTGACAGACAAGATGGAGTTCCGCCTTGGTCATCAGAGTAGGAGCCGGCCATGGAAGGACGCCCATGAAGGAGTCATACCATTTCACATATTTATGTTTATATGTGATGGATATTGCTTCTTATTTCATGTTAGTATGGTAGAAAGATCCCTCATTAATATCAAGCATATTGCCATCCCGGATGTTGCACCTTCGCACGTCAAGTACGTCTAGTAGTGGGCTCATAAAATTGAGGTGCTACTAGGTGTCCTTGAACTGGAGGGTTCGTGTCGGACACGGACATGCACTGCATCGGGTTAAGTTGACAAGGCTATCAAAATAGTTTTGGGCCTGGTGGCAAAGAAGGTTGGGAGCTGAGCTATAAGATGACAACATGACCGATAGGAGCCGTATAGATATACGAGTAGCAAGGAGTTGCTTACCGAATTGGCAAGTTGGCTAGTAGTGATGCTAAATCTCACTAGTGGCTCATGAGAGAGGGGTTCTAAACCACTGAGAGTTTGCGGAGGGATGCTGACTTCAGTGGGAGTATTTCTGTTAAAGGCTTGAATTACTCTACATAAACACATTGCTTAGTGATTGCATATTTTCTGTTGTAGATCAATGGCACCACCTGCTCAACCCAACTTTGCATAGAAATCAATTCTGGAAAAGGATAAACTGAATGGAACAAACTTTACCACCTGGTATAGAAATTTGAGAATTGTTCTCAAGCACGATAAAAAGGAACATGTTAAGAAAGGAATGCATCAATTGTTGATGGTGCAGAACTCGGCTAAGTTCAAGAAGAGTTGGTCCAAGAAAGAAGGGTAACGCAAAGGGCACGGAGAAAGCTGTCTCCGTCGCTGAGCCGAAGTCCGGACCGAACTCAAACACCATTTGATTTCACTACAAGGAAACTAGTCACTAGAAGAGCAATTGTAGCAAGTGGCTTGCTGAGCACGGCAAGAAGGCCGGAGATGCTTCTTCAAGCAAAGGTACACTTGTTGCATATGTTATAGACATTTACCTTGCTAAACCACCTAGTAGCTCTTGGGTATTTGATAACGTATAGGCACACATCACGCTCGTCATTCAAGAGGGATAGGAGCTGCAGCTGGTGGTGGTAGATGGGAAAGCACCTCATTGAACTTGGCATCCATCTTGGTGTCGAATGTTTTCTCGAAACCGTCTAGTTTCTCCATGGCCTCTCCAAAGTTGGTCACGAAGTCTTGTACCTGGTCAACCATCATTTGCTGAATTTATCATAGATTGCTTTGTTGGTCATGCTGTCCCAGTCGATCTAGTCGTCTTGTGATCCTAGCATGGTTAGCAGAAATAGGAAACACACAAGAATATGAAACCTACTAACTACTGGGATGTGGTGGTGGTGGCGATGTGACACAAATCCTTCAAGCGAATCTCAAATTCTTACCAGTTCTTACCCAGCAGTAGGCGGTGATCGATAACCATTGTAGTCAAAACTCTCAAAGCTTGGATAGAGGGATTGCCAGGTGGTGTCAAACACACAACATAGATGTATGTGGAGCTGGGATGGCTTATAATATGGTAGCATAAAGGGTCAGCAATAATCAATTTAGAGATGCAATGTTGAATAAACGCTCAACGATGGTGCTGTGCTGGTCCTAGGATAGACAGTGCTAGAGAGCGAGCCTAAAACACCAACAAAATCACAATGCTACACGTAATCAAGGGAAGAGCACACTCTGAAAAAAATCATTTTTTTCGGCGCCTTTTTTTGCGCTCTTTTTTTTGCTCAGAAAATCACTACAATGGTGAGTGTCTCAAAACTCTTCCCATGTCGTATAAGCAAGATAGTAACAAAAAATTTTGACTAGTTTTTTTTGAGCAATTGGGGGGCTGCGACGACCAAAAATTTCAACAAAAATCACTATGATGGCAAGTGTCTCAAAACGCTACGGAGAACCTAAAATCAAGTTAGGGAAAAATATTTTCAGCCGGATTTTTTGGGCCAAAACATGCTCTGCAAAGCGTGCCAGGCACTTTTTTTCCGACACGTACTCAGGTAGGAAAACATGAATCCGAAATCAAAAGGATCTCGAAAATAAACCGAAAACGAGATGGACTTGGATTGGTGGCGGATTTGTTGTGGTATATATGGACACCAATGGATAGTAATGGTGGGTGGTGATATATGGTAGCGGTGATGATGGTCATGGTATATAGCAACTATGAAGACGATGTGGTGGCAGCATGACAACCTGTGAATAGAACTCAAAACTCTAAAGGACTATACACTAAGACCAGCAACTCGACACGATGATGTAACCGCAAATTCAACAAAGAAAAATACTGAAAAGGCTATGCAAAGGCTCAGATTGGTTCGGATATGATAATGTAACACAATTTTTTTGTAGCTTTTTCGTGGACTATAGGTATGAAGAACATATGTGATCTAAACTACAAAAACTGGTAAAACCTCACCGAGCAACCTGGAAATCTGATATCACTTGATAGAGGCGAAGTTGTCCCTATTTTTCGATGAGATGGTGGCTATCATTTTTGGTGGAGTAGACTTTGATGATCCGACTACGAACGTGTGATCTTGTCGCGCCTTAGCAATCGCTAAGCTAACTCCGAGAGGTTATTGACGCAAACGAAGTGGGGTTCTGTCACACCTTTGTGTGGTCGTGGAACACAAACGAAGAACATGAAGTTGCAGGTATGGAAAACTTGTTGTCGGGACCCCGATCCTAAGTCATATGAATCCATACTGTAACATATCACATCACTTTGCGGCCTCACGCACGGTAAGCTCCACGGCTGCAGCCTGACCTTAGCCAGGACCGTTTGCATCTTTTGGCTCACGTATGTGAACATGTCGTTGGCAATCAAACGACAAAGAACCCGGGCCGACATTACTAGTCATAGAACCCAAGTGGCACATCCGTACGGAAACAGGCATACGTAACCCAACAATGCAGGTGTCGGTCTCAAGCGTGCGTAGACGAGTCATAGCAAGGTACAAGGACTCCATTACGCTGTGGGACATAAATGTCATCACTACACGTAGACGAGTCATAGCAGGCTACGGGGACTCCATTACACTGCGAGACATTTCCCCGAAGGGCCAACACAGCAACAAAGAAGGATACATGCTGGTCAATCAATGTGTCTGGAGCAGTAGCAAGCTACCAGGGCTCGGTGGAAGCACAAAGAGGCAGTTTCCCGTAAAGAGTACTACTAAAGGCACATGTCTAGGTGTCGGATCCGATACATACCGTTGCACGTCACACGTACGCACGACATGGCCGAGATGCATAAATCCAACTATGGCATCACAACATAACCATACATCAACAAAACTTTTATCTAAGAGGCTTAGAAGAGCCTTGCATAATATGTTCTCACAGATAGGGGTCACATGACCCGACACTAAAGTCATACAAGCAAGTTCATGCAAACCAAGAGGAAGCATAAAGCTGTCTGAATACAGACAGATGAAAGGGTAAAAAGGCACATGGCCTGACTATCTACAGCCCGCCACATGGCATAAGGTCGTATCTGGGACACCAGCTATTCAGCATCGTCGACATCTAGATAGAACCCACCTGATGGGTCCTGAGTCTCATCTGCAACATTTATTAAGCAAACATGAGTACAAAATGTACTCAGCAAGTCTTTAAATCAGACCTAGACTATTCATGCTCATGTATCAACAAGGGGAGTGGTGGAGTTTATGCAGTAATGCCAGCTTTGACTCATGGCTAACCTACACTACACAATTTTAACTCTTTGTTTAGATTTTAGATATCGCACACGAGTCCACTAACTCCACAACAATACACCACCATGGATTCACTTCTCTCTCCTGGGAGAGTGCCATCCACGGTACTCACACTTGTCTTGATATTTTTTTATGAGTATCCATTTGATTATCTATGAACAACATAAGCTTTCCAAGTAGTCCATATCCGAGGACGCGGCTATTCGAATAGTTTCATACCCTGTAGGGGTGTACTTCTTCACACACGTTCTCGCCACTTATCATTGTGTGCTCATAAAACCATGCACCTCGGCAACCTTCAAGTGGAAACCCAGCAAGGGATTCAGCCACTTTTTTATGTACGAGCTCTTAATGGAAAGGAACATCACTTTTATATTGCCCCTTGTGATAGAAACCTTTATCATGTAGTCTGCCGCTTTTATTTATTCACCACCGCAAGTGTGTACAAAGCTTATTTTCCCTTCCAATAAAAGACCATACATATTTAGAGCAATTTTTATTGCTTTTTCCACCGATGATAACTAACTTGAAGGATCTAATTCAATCCATAGGTAGATATGGTGGACTCTCTTGGCAATAAACTAGATTTAAGGGTTTTTGAATGCACAAGTACTATCTCTACTTAATATGATCTTTTGGATAGCAAAAGATCTGAAGCAAGCATCACATGTTAGAGGATCCATGACAATATAACTTCTATGTGAATATAAACAAACATAACCATTACGTTGTCTTCCTTGTCCAACATCAACTATTTGATCAAGTTTCAAAATAGTTAATGGGGGATGACAATCATAGAAGATGTCCAAGATATTATATTTATATGTGAAACCTCTCTTCCTTCAATATTCTTTCATGAACTGTTCAATTGACAAATGCTATGTTTGGTAACTTCCAATAAATTTTACCGTTTATACTTCTTGTTTGTGAAGTCACTACTCCCCATGGGACAAGCATAGGAATCATTTATAACTTCATATTTATGACATTCAATTCATTCAAATTTTTCTCTTAGGATATAAGTAAGCACAAGAGTGAACATCAAACTACTCTGAAAATGATATAAGTGAATATCAATAAGTAGTCAAACAATTAAGTAGCTATGTGAGGAATCTCTATGAATAAAGTATTTTAGATCTAAGAATTTTATTCAAAAAGCAAACAAAACAAAAATGCACTCTAAGAATAGCACATATCATATGGACAAATAAACACTTAGGCTCAACATAGGCTAACCGGTACTTATTGATGAAGAGAGGTGGGATGCGTAGCATACCCAAGCTTAGATGCTTGAGATTTCTTGTAATATTGACTTGAGGGTACCTTGGGCATACCCAATGTTGAGCGCTTGTGTATTGTTAATTCCTCTCACATCGCGGTTTCACCAAGGTCTTAGAAACTTCATCCACACAAAACTTCAAAAGAACTCGTGAGATAGGTTAGTGCACATAGGAATAAATCAACACTTTATGTAGTGCCAAGACAAGTTGCATAAGAATTTTCAAACATTATCTACTGTATACTATCATTTCCACTTTTATATCTACCAATATAAGTCATGAAAACTATAGGAGAAGTAGATAACAAAACTATGACAACAATCTGGCTAAACAGGATAGTCTGTAGAAATTAATTTGAAAAGTGCCCTTATATAACTCCAAACATTCTGAAGATTGAGGAAATGATTCAAAATTTATAGGACAATACCATGTCAACAAATTATAAACTTTCCACATTCCAGTAAAATACGAAAATTCAAACACTACATCAAAAGTTTATGTTTTTACACAACACACATCAAACATGGAACTGAAGCGTCCTAAAGACAATTCTTGGAATTATTTATTGAAAAAAATGTCGGGGAACGACACCTATCGGATCGTGTGGACCCCTTTAAGGTTCTGAGGGTAGAGGGAGTGCTCAAAGAATGTTTCTAACAAGCAACTTATGGGATTTTTACCCAGGTTCGGGCCGCTGAGAAGCGTAAAACCCTACTCCTGCTTTAGTGTATTGTGAGTGTTTGAGCTCTGGCTACATGAGAGCTGTCTGATGAATAATACACAGCCGCTACGCATGCATCTCCGCTCCAATCCCCTCTCTCGTAACGCCTTGGGCATCCTTTTATATGACTAAGGGGTCTCCACAATGGCGTACAGTACATACACGGGGTGTATAGTTGCTACAATGTTATCATATCTAACACTGACGGCATAGGACAGACACATTAAATGCTCCATCTGCCCTTAATCTTCTTGGGGACGGAAAAAGGGGACATCCCATCAGCACCGCTTAACCCCATCATCGCCAACATCTTGGCACGTACTCAGGAGGATTAGACCTATCTTATAGGCCGATCGTCGCGCTGGAGCGGTGACAGGATGGCGAGGTCTTGCCAGGTGCGGGTCCTGCCGGGGCTCTGTGAGCCATCCCGACAAGATCTTGCCGGGGTCCCAGCTTGTGTTCTTCTCTCTTCTAATTGTTGCCTTGAAAGTTTTCTTGACATCTTTGTACTTGTATCTAGCAGTCCCCAGGCAGGCATTGCCGCTGATGTGGCTACAACTGCCCATGCACAAGTAAAGGGGTACTAAACACCCAAACTTTAGTATACCGACAGGAGACACCGGGCCTAGGCCACACACAGGTGGGAGGCGTTGTTGGGCTAGGCCCAAACAGTGTACGAGCACGCATGGCAGGAGTCTGCGGTTGTAATCATTTCCCTTACTACGCTTCCCCACGATGTACGCTGAGTGTGCGACGTGGGATACGTGTGCGGAGCGGCTGTAACCGTAGCGCGCTCGCAGAAGCGTTTCACATTGATAAGTAAACAGGCAGCCTCGCGTCTTCCCCATAAGAAGGAATCCGCATAGGCACTTGCTCATTTACTTCCCGTCCTTTCCAATCTAGGAACCATCATCGTCTCCTTCCTTGAACTCGAGATAGAGCTTCCCCTATTCATCCGCCACCTCCACGTCCTCTCCGACCTTAGCCTCGGCCCCATTGCTGCCATGCCACCCAAGACGAGCAAGGGAAAGGAGGTGAAAGCCACCACCGCGGATAGCAAGCTGGCGAAGATGCATAGGGAGCGCATCATCTTCACTTTGGCGCTCGATGCGAGCGCTTTGAAGGAGCGATACCAGTGCATGTGGGCGAGGGAGACAAAGGCTCATCCTACTACTTGTGTGTGCCCAGGTTCCTCTAAGGGTGGCCCAGATAAATTCCCCTTCTTTGTCGATTATTTTTACCATGGGCTCTGTTCCCCATTTTGTGATTTCTTCAATAACCTCATGACCACATACGGCTTCCATCTCTTGGATTGCATGCCGAATGTTGTGACATGTATGTCAGTTTTTGCCCATCTATGTGAAAACTTCGCCGGAGTAGTCCCCAACATAGCTCTCTTCCACCATTATTTTGATCGCCGCATTCAAAGGGGAGAAGCCCTTTCTGGTTCTATCGCCTGGATCCCAAGGGCATGGAACAAGGATATATATCCATACGGGGCCTACCACGAGAAGTGGGAGGAATGGCAGAGAAGGTGGTGCTAGATTCAGGAGAAAGATCATCAGCCCTTGCATTTGGCTCGACAAACAAAGATGGTGCATGACGCCGACTGGAGTGACCTCGATCTTCAAAATGAGAAGCTCATAGTTGCAGTTACCAGGATCCACTGCATCAAAGTTGTCGGGCTCAAAATAGAGATGATGGGGGCTTATTTTCTTCGCCAATGCATCGACCCTCTGTAGAACAAAGGGAGACCATCCTGGGACTTCCGGAATGCGGCAGACATCATGAGGCTGCGCCCTAGGTTGAAAAAAAACTTGACGGTTATGCAGCACGCAACCCTCTGCCAAAAGTTGTTCAGGTCTGACGCTAAACACAAGCTGCTGGCTGGTGTAATCCCCTTGTGCAACTACTCTGCCCTGACCTTAATCCTCACCATGATGCTCGTGTGCAATGCCCATGGCCTTGACAGAACATGGGAAGAGCCATCCATAGAGCGGGCACAAGAGTTCTTCGACAACTTGTCGGAGAATGCCATTCAGGAAGAAATGAACCACATCCGGCCCACCACTGAAGAAGAAACAACATACATCGCCAGCATGATGGAAGAGGCGAATCTTGCCGCGGAGGCCATCAGTGCTGCCTTTGTGGAGGAGGAAGCCAGTGCCGAAGAAGTGCTATCAGAGGGAAAACTTGCCGGCAGAGTGAGGTTGCCAGAGAATAGAGCGGCACTGCCGCTAGGGATCCTTCTACCGAAGATACAGCCAAGGTGCAGCTGCATGAGGAGCCCCCAGCTCCTGAGGGGAAGAAGAAGCATGTTCTTCGGAAAGCCTCCTCCCGTGCCTCAGTTCTCCAACCTTCCTCGAGTGGTACATCCCTCGGCCAGGGGGCGGCCGGCAAGGCTGCACAGCGACAAGAAGCTCAACAGCACCCCTTTGCTTCTGCTGCAGCCAAGCCACCCAGGACCACTCCTTCTCCTTGCACGGACACTTTGGCGGAGGTTGACTTCAACCTCTCCGCCTTTAGCTCGGAAGAAGAAGTGTAAGGATCCTATCATATATTTTATCCTCTGAATTTCAAGCCTCGCTTAACTTGTTTACCTCACTTTGGCCTGTCCCCGCAGAGATACGAAAATGCTGGTGCAAAGGATGGCAAAGAAAGCCAAGAATTCAACAGGCGATGAGCCACCAGTAAGCACCACATGTGCGCTAGAGCTGATCAACATCATCCCACAGTCCAGCCCAAAACACAGCCCTCAACACAGCCCCTAGCATGAGCCCATTACTCATTTCCCATTGGTAAGCGTTCGAACGTGTATCTTCACTATTGACATCACCGGACTTCTAGAAGAAGAGCAGCGACAAGGAGAGCCATAGGAGGCTGCCCCTGTTGTGCAGCCTCCATTAACTACACTGCATAAAAACGGATCTCCGATAAGGGCTTCTCCTGATGAGCCCATTCTTACTGAAGGGAGGGCAGCGAGCACAGGCATTGGTAGTCCTACAGCAGCAACCAATGTTGCCGGGGAAGGAGAAACCACATCTCAAGGGTTTGGCACAGGTAAACCGCTCGCCGCAGAGTACTTGTCATTATGTCTTCATATTATTTTTAGTTTTTGTCTTCTTGAACTTCTACCTTGGTCTCATCTTGTTTTTCCTTCTTTAGCTTTCAGATCTCTCTTCGATGGAACAAATGGATGTCAATGTCATCATCGAGGAGACCGCCTGGGATGTTGCCGCCGAGGCCGACAGAGTCGTCGCTGATGAGGTTACCAAGGACATATAGGAAGATGTTGCTAAAGAGCCTGCTGAGAAGGCCGACAAAGAGTCTAGTGGCCATAATGAAGGCATTCCTGCTGCAGGAGCGCCAGGCGCTATGCCGGCCATGGAGCCCCAAGTTGCCGGTGAGGTGGCTGTTGAAGATCAGCCTTCAACATCCGAAGCCGCCTCTCTAAGCAGATACCTCAAGGCTGGCGAGGACCTGTTCATCAACATACCAGGAACGGCAAACACTAGGGCGCCAACTGAAAGAGAAACCTTTGATGGGGAAGTCGCCACTACTGTCAGACTCGAAGTTATTGATGAACCAAGCGCCAGCAGTAGTAAATCCAAGGTAGAACTGTTCCTCCAAACCATGAGCGACAACTTCCAAAAACTCCAGGTGCTCTATCGTACACGACAGGAGAAGTTAGACTCCAGAGCAGCAGTTATTGGAGCAGCAGAGGCAGATTTCTAGAAGCACGTTGAGGAAACGCCAGCCTGGTTCACCAAAGCTTTCCAAGAGCTGAAAACCGGTTGGGAGAAGTTGGGCAAAAGCTGGAATGAACTTCTCTTGAAGTTGTCTGACATCGAGAGGGTGCAAGAGGAGGCCTCACAATGGGATGCTGCAGAGGAAGCTCGTCTAACGGAACACCGTGTCGGGCTTGATGCTCATGAAGAGGACCTTGCCGCTCATGAGAAGGCACTTGCCTACAAGCTTTGCTGCAAGGATGAAGGAATTGAATAGCTTGTTGCGCAGCGAACCCTAGAGCTGGAGCATAAACACAAGGAAGCCCTCGAGGCTCTGGTCACAGGCCATGCCGGCAAGCTGAATGAAGCCGTCAACACTACCGAACCTACAGAGGCCGCCAAGAACGAGCTTGTCGATAAGGTGAAGAGGCTGGAGTCAGACCTTGAGGACCGTCGCAAGGAGATCTCGACGCTCAAAACTAAAAGAGAGAAGACTCTCTATAGACTAGTGGAGATAGAGGTCACCATGTGGTAGCCCAAGTGCTGTCCCTACCTTTTATGGCATGTATCTTATATGAACCTTGTTTTCATGAGTTTAATGATATGATTTGAGCCTTATCATGCCATGTCTTGTTCATGCTTTCATGCACCATGCATCATATCATTCATCATGCCATGCCTTTGTTTGTGATGTGACCTTGTTGTGGATGGGTGTGTTCTTGTCTTGTGTGATGTGGTTAGAGTGTGGCTGGTGCAACACTCCTTCTCTTCCCCCCTCTCTTATTCTTTTCAACAAACCCAAACTAATACCTTTTATTCCCTTGTCATTTTATCACCAGATTTAACTTGCTAATTAAATTGTTCTAAATTGTTCAGTTGATAGCCTATAATATTTTAAGCATGTGAGTGTTCTCCTCTTGATGCTTTGAGCTTTGTGATTTGGGTTTTAAAATATATCATAGGGCTGATTATCATTGTATTAAAAAATACTTGCTTCATAAATCCCCTTGTCAATTTTATTAAATAGTTCTCATTTTCCTGTAGTCAAAAGTATTTTTGCTTCTCACAAATCCTTTGTATTTTCCTCCATGGGTTTTTCTTATCTTGTTGGGTTTTTTTAAAGGAAAAAACCCTGTTTTTAATTGTCTGAGAGAGTAAGTGGGCCTCTCCCTTCCCGTCGTGGCCCAGCCCAACGCTGTCGATGGCCACCTGCTCCGTTTCGTTCTCCGTCAGGTTTAGAGAGACGCGCGTGAGATAGCTCGAGGCCGACGCCGTGAGAGGAGCTCACGGACGTCGAGGCCGGCCCCTTTATAAGGGCGCATACCCCTAGGGTTCCCCTCTTCCTCCTTGCCGCCACCACTCCCTTCTCCCTCTCCTTGCTCCCCTTTTTTCTCCTTCTTCTTCCGGGTGCAGAGAGAGAGCAGAGAATTCAGGTTGGTACGCCGGTTGTCTTTGCCGCCGTCACCGCTTCTCCGGTGGCCTCGTCGCCGGCAGAGATGGCGTGGAGCATGCGGGTGCTCGCCGTATTCCCTTCCCGGTGCTAGGGGGTGAGGAGCACCCCTACAGCATGCCCCGCTCGTCACCGTCGTTCGCAAGCAGAGAAGCTCGCCGCCAGCCGTCTTCTTCCTCTTCTTCCCCTCCGTCTCGCCGTCGTTCGCGTCCCCACGCATCCGAAAACCCCTCGATGAGCAACCAATCCCCACAGCCCCTTCTTCCCCGCGTAGACCGCCGTGTTGTTGCCGTCGTGTCCATCGCCGCCGGTCAAAAAGGTGGTAGCTTGAGCTTGCCTCCATCCTCCTCGTCATAGGATGAGTAGGGGAATTGATTCCCTGTAGGTGCAATAGCCCCCCACATCGCTTTCCCCTCGCCGGAGATGCGTGGTAGCCCGTGTAAGCGCCGTAGTTCGTCGCCGTCGTGGTCTGCCGCCGTAGGTGCTGTTTTTATTTAGTTTCGTCAGTATCGTCGCCTGTTTAGTACTAGATGCACAGTACCCCTCTCCTGTTAGCAGTCGAAGCAGTAACACAGTGGTGTGCGCTCGCGGGTGAGACCGTGAGGTCTGGGGTTTGACCCCGCGCACCCACCTTTTGTGTTTTTTTCTTTCCTTTGTTTTTTGATTTCTTTCTTTTATATGGGTCATGTGTGTATACCTACATGTTAGATGATTGTTTTCTTCCTTTTCTGTTTAGATATACATGTGTATGTGCATATATACATATAGGTGTGTGAGTGTATGTGTGTGAGTGTGGTGTCACATGCATGTGTATGTGCCTATATGCACTTGTGCATATATGTGTGCATATATGTGTGTGTGATGAACACCCACACAGATAGGTATGTGTTTTCATGAGGTGGGAGTGCCCATGTGCACTTGTGCATATGTGGCTATGTGCATATGTGTGTATGTGCATGCCATGTATGTGTGTGTGTGTAGGTTTGGGTGAGTGTGTGTGTGACAAGTGGGCCATGCCCCACTTGTCATACACTATGTATTTTGGTATGTGCCATGTTTCTAGTGGTAAATAGATTTTCCATTTATAGCTATATTACCAAATCTGGATAGGATCATTTATGCTTATGCTCATTTAGGGTAAGATTTCACTTATAAGAGAGGATGTTGATTTTGCTATGTAGTTTTGTCATGATGCTTCATGTGACTATATGAGTATGATACATGATTTTGGGATAGAAAGACCGAAGGAATCCATTGGTGCAATTAGATTTCACTTTGAGCAAGTTTGCAAAACTGCTATTTTCGGCTGTGATGCTACTTTGTCATTTTTGCATGAACTAATCCATGCTTGCTTTGGGGCATGTGCCAACATGGAAGTGTTAGTGATTTATGCCTATTATGCCATGGTATTTTTTTACATGAGAATCACCCATATAAGTGGGAAACTTGCTGCAAAGTAGCTAACTTAATGTAACTGTTTTCACCATGCTAAATATTTCTAAGTCTAAGAATCTGCTGTTATTTTTATGCCAAGAAGAGTGGTTGCTATCTTGTGATATGTTGTGAATTAGCTAAGGCTCAGTGCCAGTGTTTTGAAGTATATGTTGTCTTATGGCATCCTATTAATTTTCACTCCATGTGGTGGTCTCTAACACTATTAGTTTCTGCTGTCAACTTGCCATCAGGTTAACTCAGATTCCAGAAAACTGTTATTTTCACTAAGTCCCAGAAATCTGTTTCATCATGCCAACTTGTTAGCTTCATGCTTATTGATGTGTGCCTCCTTTCCAGATTGTGTAGTTGGATAAGTTGATAAGCATGTGATGTAGCTTCTGTCAATACCTTGTTTGTGGTTGTAGGATTCTTATAGCTCAAGTTATTGGCTGTGAAAGTTCCTATGTAGCTGTTTTGTGACAGATTGTTTGTTTAATTGTTTTGTGACCTATGAGAGCTATACTCCATGGAATTGCTTGATCTTTGGCTTTATTGTGGTTGATTTTTCATTGCCTAACCAGTGGCTACCTTGGAATGCCAAGGAATAGCCCAGGTCTTTCTTGTCTTGTGTTTTGCCTTCGTATCTTGTCGTGAGCATATCGTGAGAACCGTAACTCCGTTTCTTACGTTCTTCATATGCATTTTTATATTTTTGCATGATGCATACATATTTGCCATGTTCATGCATGAATAAATATCTTAACATAAGGTTCTGTCCAGATTCATTAATAATCAACCCTTTGCATGTGAAACATGACTAGTTAGGATTGCCATGTTAAAAACTATTCACCTAAGCATGCCTCATTATTGATTGTGCATTGCACCATGGTTGTTTGTTTATTATTTATGTTTCTTTTGGCTAGACGTGAACGTTGAACCTTACGAAGAGCCAGGCGAGTACAACTACGAGGATCCTGCTACTTGTTCCACTAAAGAACCAACATGCAAGATGATCGTACCCGGATACCGATACTATTTTCGCTTGCTAGTTTTCTCGCTCTTATCATTATGATTGTGCTACCTACCACTTGAATGTAAGCCTCCAATTGCCATGATAGCCACTAATCCCTCCACATCCTAGAAAACCTTTAATTGGCTAAGTTACCGCTGCTCGGCCCCTCTTATAGCGTTCTTAGTTGCAGGTGCAGGTTGTTCCATGTGATAACATGGATTTGGAATATCACAATACTATCTGTTATTTAATTTAATGCACATATATATCTTGGTATTGGTGGAAGACTTGACCTTTTGCTAGGTGTTTTGTTCCGCTGTTACCGCCTTAGTTTCTTGTTACCGTTGTTCCGCTGTTACCGCCATACTTTGCACTCCTAACATGTTTGGGGTTGTTATGGGGACACCCTTGTTTATTCGGTTGAGATTAAAACTTGTCTGGCAAAACCCAACTTTGGTACTACATTTTCTTATAACTTAATAAAATTTGCATAGGGCTTTGCAACCCCATGGATAATTAATCAACCCCTGGGCCTGTGCTCCTCATGAGTGTTGGTCCAAAAATGTCAACCGCCGGTGGCCACTAGGGGCAACTCTGTGTTTGGCCTACCGGAAGTTTGGACAATCCGTTGTGTCCTGAGAACGAGATACGCGGCTCTTATCGGGTTTGTCGACACGTCGGGAGGTCTTGTTGGACTTGTTTTACCTTTATGAGTGTCTTGCGTGAGGGCTCTGACTTTCTTCGGGTTATCTTGAGGTGTTGGAATTCCTTTGGAGTTTCCTAGGATGATCACGAGATCCATGGTCGAGGCTATTCCCGCGGAATGTGGTTAATTTGTGATGGACTAGTTGGAGCACCCCTGCAGGACTTTCAAAAAGCCGTGCCCGCGGTTATGTGGCAACTTGGATATTTGTTTAACACTCGGTTATAGTTAACTTGAAGTAAACTCTAAATAAAATGCACCAACTATGTGAGTAACCATGATCGTCTCTGCTCGTGAACATGATCCGAGAGAGAACATGGTGGGGTTATGATTGACATAAGTAAGTGTTCAGGATCTCATGGAGGTCACTCTAGATTCGATCGTTCATCATAGGCCACATATTTATCTTCATGTTACGTAAGTTTAGCCACAATAAATGCTTAGTGCTACTGCAAACTAAACACATTCCCCATCCCAACCTTTAAGCTTTAATAGTCTCGGTACCCGGGCGCATGATTGCTGTGTTCTTGTGGCTCACAGATTAGTACAACAATCCAGGTACATGTGCAGATAAGTTCGTGCAGGATGACCTAACGCAGCTCCAGTGGGAGTTTGACAAGGAAAGGGGCAGGATGTACGTAACTTATCCAGATGAGTAGAGGTCCATGGTCATGATCTTCGAGACAGTGAGATAGTATCATTGCATTTGCTTTTGTCATTTGTTTTCATCTGTGGTCAGACCCTGACTTCATATTGATGTTTGAACTCTTGTGTGTAATTGAAATTTAGTATGTGGCGAGTGTAAGCCAACTCATATACTCATCTCTTCTGTAATGTATGATGTAATGATGATATACTTGCGAATGACAAGATGCGCCTCTATCCCTTGTGAGGCCCCCGTGCCTTACTATGGATAGGCGCACATCTTGGGCGTGACACACCATGTCCGACAAGATCAAACAACTCTCCGCAACCAATGACTCCATTGCCGATCTAGAACTGAAGCTGGCCATGCTGAATGAGTCTCTTAAGAACAGCACTACTCGTGAGAAGGCCCTGATCAAAGATCTCCGGGACGAGGAGGACCTGCTCAAGAGTGTTGCCGCCAACCATATTACTATGTGAAAGGTGTGCAAAACTAGACCGATTGCCTTGTTGATGTGGCGGAAAGGCTTGCTGCTCAGTTGTCCACCATGGGTCTACAGAACTTCATCCATTATGCCGACGACAGGGCGTCTCTGAGTGCCAGGTAGACCATGTTCTTTGAGGGCCTAATTGACACCTTGAAGCAGCTCCATTCCAATCGAGCAACCCATCTGGACAACGAATCCCACAAACTCTGTCGGGTCGTACTCCTCAAGGTGCTCGTCAAAGTGGCGCACAAGAATCTTGACCTCAACCTCACCAACGTCCTCGACCGCTTACCGAAGGATGTGGACGTCAAGTCACTCTAAGAACATGTCATGCCCATCGCTGACAAGGTAAAACAAGTCAAGAGGATCGAAGGCCAGCACATGGACTAGATGTTTCACTTCTTCTTGTCAACATTTTTCCATGCCAAAGACAATTTTATCTTAAGTTAGAATCGCGACAACTTTTAATGTAATATAACTGACTGTGTTTTGAATGAATGAACGTTATTCCTCTTGATAGATTTCTCTCTGTATGGTACACTCCCTACGCTTTATTGGAAAAACTAGTCAGTGCACGCAGCCCTGCGGTGAGCTCTTTAAGGAGCAGATCCTTAGCCGCCTGCTGGCGGTGCCTCTGCCAGCAAGATACCTTGACATTCTCAGTGCAGCCACTTAAGCTGTTGAGCGGACTCGAAACAGAGTAAGGGCGCAATCAATCGCGACAAGGTTCCTTGACGTTTTTAGTGCAGCCGCTTAAGCTGTTCAGAGGACTCGAAACAGAGTAAGGGCGCAACCAATCACGACAAGGTTCCTTGACATTTTTAGTGCAGCCACTTAAGCTGTTGAGAGGACTCAAAACAGAGTAAGAGCACAACCAATCATGACAAGGTTCCTTCGCGTGCAAGTTTCCCATACAAAAGTCCAAATCGTCCAAGAAAAATAACTTCACAGTAAAAAAATTACTTAGAGTTTTGCAAGTTAGCTTTTTGTTGCAGTACTCCTTTCTACAACATGCCAATCCTAAACATCACCTGTTGGTGTCCATACCATCTCATCCCCCGGGCAAACTTGCTCGCAAGGGAACCTTCTATCCTTTAAGGGAAAGAAAGAAGAGAAAATAGAGATATGGAACCTTCGCAGTTCGTTTTTACTTGCTGGAAATAAGCGTAATACAACATCTTAGGTAAACATGCATATAACAAAAAATGAAAATCGCTGAGAGTTGTAGGACGCTTGATCTTATTCAACTATGCACAAGGTTTGTGCCTGGATTTGTACAATGGATTACATGCCTCGCCGGCAAGACTTGTACAAAAGATGGTTGCCAGGGGACCAGCAACCACGCCTTATGGATAGAACTTACGAAGATGTTCGATATTACATGAGTTGCTTACTGGAATGCCGTCTTCGATCTTCAGGCGAACTGCACTAGGCCTGGTGACTCGTACTACCCGATAAGGGCCTTCCCACTTCGGCGTCAACTTGTTGGAATTCTTGGCCGACTGAACACGCCAAAGAACAAAGTCGCCTTCCTCAAGGCTTCGGGCATGAACTTTGAGGCTATGGTAGCGGCGCAAAGCTTGTTGGTAGCGTGCAACTCACACAACAGCCTGAAGAGATCTTCCTCAAGGAGCGTAGCATCATCTTGCCGTAATTTCTCTTGCTCAATCACATCATAAGAGACCACTCGAGGTGACCCGTATATGAGTTTTGTGGGGAGAACTTCTTCCGCCCCGTATACCAGGGAGAAGGGTGTCTGGCCGGTGGCTCGATTTGGTGTTGTTCTGATTGACCAAAGAAACACCAGCAGCTCATCAATCCAGCGTCTTCCACACATGCGCAGCTTGTCAAAAGTTCTTGTCTTAAGTCCCCGCAACACTTCAGCATTTGCCCTTTCTGCTTGGTCGTTGCTCCTCAGACGAGGACAGGGCAAAACAAATCGTGCTGCCAAGGTCTTGGACATATTGCATGAAGGTGTGGCTTGTGAACTGTGTGCCATTGTTAGGATCCTCTTCGGAACACCAAAACGATTAACTAGTCCTTTAAAGAACTTGACGGCTGATTGTGCTGTCACCTTTCTCACTACTTCCACTTCCGGACACTTTGTGAACTTGTCGATTGCGACGTACAAGTAATCAATGCCCCCGGTAGCATGGGGAAAAGGGCCCGAGATGTCGAGCCTCCAGACCGAAAATGGCCAGGAGAGAGGGATTGTATGGAGAGCTTGAGCTGGTTGATGTAGTTTCTTTGAATGGAACTGGCACGCTTCACACTTGGTTACTAGTACAGTTGCATCCTAGAGAGCAGTGGGCAAAAAGAAACCTTGCCGGAATGCTTTACCAGCAAGAGCTCTTGATCCTAAGTGGGAGCCACAAATGCCTCCATGGATCTCTGCCAACAGCTCCAGTCCATCCTTTTGAGGAATGCACTTCAGTTTCACACCGTTAGGTCTGTCCTGTATAGGACATTGTCCACAAACTGGTATATATTAGATTGACGGGCTACTTTCTCCCCTTCTTCCTATTCCTTAGGGAGTTCTCCTGTTTGAAGGAACTGAACAATGTGTTGTGCCCATGCTGGAGCGTGTGTCTCGACATCAAGGACTAAAGGCATGTCTTCTGCCATGGGAGTGGTTGTCTCTACGGCAAGGACTCGAGGTCTTGCTGGAGCCTGTTGCCCCCTAATAGGCTTGCCTTTGTTCCTGGCAACTTCCTTGTCAGTGGCTTCTGGGAGCTCTACAGGAATGTACTGCCCGGAATTCAACTTCCTTCTCTTGTCTTGCCTCGCTGATGGTGCTATGGATGGCTGAGTCAATTTGAGCACAAAAGTCCCTGGTTCCATAGGTAACTTGAGGGACAGCTCGTCGGCAATGTTGTTCCCTGGATGAGGAACATGCTCTGTTTGTAGACCGTCAAAGCGCTCCTCCAACTTCCTCTGACGATGAGCTTCTTAATCCCAAGGTCTGTGACGATCCTGCGACCGGCAACCATCCCTTCATTTTCCACGGTGTTGTTTGCCGACCCATCCCGAGGAAAGTGCATCCGAATTACATATTTTGAGGTGCTCTCCGATGGGTGCGACAAGTAGCACCCCAGCACCGGCTCCTTCCAAGGAGAAATCCCTATCAAAATAAATAATCTATTCTTGATTTGTTTCCTTGCTGGGGAGAGTTGTTTCTTGGATATCTTCGTCGGGCGTTGGGGTCCATTCTATAATGAACTCTACCAAGGCTCTGTTGTGAATGGTTGAAGTACATTCAAATTTGAGACCAAAGTTTGATAGTTCCAAAGTCCACTCCACAATCCTGCCGAACGCATCTGGATTCCGTAAGATCCATTGCAACAAAAAGCGAGTGACGACGATGATCTCATGTGCCTGGAAATAATGGCGCAGCTTCCTCGGGGCCATAAGGAGGCCAAAGAGCAACTTTTGCATGCCAGAGTATCTTGAGATAGCCCCCTACAAAAGGGAGTGGACAAAATAAACTGGGTGTTGCACCATCTTCTTCCTCTGCATTGCGTCATTTATCTGCGTAGATCCTGCCTTGTCGGCACCAGACTCTGCTGGGGAAGATCCTGGCTCATCGCTTGGCGGTCCTGCCTCCATCGCTGCTTCTTCATTGATTTCTCTCTGTGCCACTAATGCAGCAATAAACACCTGATTCGTTGTTGCCAGGTATAGCAACAACGGCTCTTGCGGTTTAGGTGCGACTAGTGTTGGCGGACAGGAGAGGTACCTCTTCAAATCTTGCAGCGCTTCCTCTTTCTGGAGTCCACTTCATTGGACCTTCCTTTTTCAAGATTTTGAGAAAGGACAGGGCGCGCTCAGCATATTTGGAGATGAACCTACTCAGAGCCGCAACACAGCCGGCAAGACGAGGCACATCTTTGAACCGTTTTGGTGCTTCAATCTGGTCAATTGCCTTGATCTAGTTAGGGTTCGCCTCGATCCCATGCTGAGGCACAAAGAATCCTAAAAGCTTGTCAAACGGAACGCCAAACACACACTTGTCAGTATTAAGCTTCAAATTGATCTTGCGCAGATTGCAAAGGTCTCTTCTAGATCTTGTATGAGTGTTGCTTTGTCCTTGGTTTTGACCACTATGTCATCCATATAGGCTTCCATATTTCTATGTAGCTGGGGCTAAAAACCGATCCAGACTACTATTGGAAATATTGAACCAACACTTTTCAACCCAAAAGGCATACGTATGAAGCAATACGTACCACATGGGGCGATAAATGCGGTCTTCTCTTCGTCTTCCTTAGAAATGAAGGTATGATGATATCCTGAATAAGCATCAATAAATGATAGAAAATCACAGCCGGCGGTGGAGTCCACAATCTAGTCGATGTGCGGCAAGGGAAAAGGATCTTTTGGACGCGCTTTATTGATATTTGTATAATCAATACACAGCCTCCATTTTCCATTCGCCTTACGCACTACAACTAGATTTTCCAACCATGTTGGATGGAGCACTCCTCTGACCAAACTTGTCACTTCCAACTTTCTGATTTCCTTGGAAATAAATTCTTGCCGCTCCAAGGCTTGCTTCCTAACTTTCTTCTTGATGGGCCACGTATGAGGACAAATAGGGAGATGGTGCTCAATTACCTCCTTGGAAACACTGGGGATATCAGATGGTTGACATGCAAACACATCGACATTCGTGCGCAGGAAGGCAATGAGCACGCTTTCCTATTTGTCATCGTGGTGGAACTTATGGGGAAAGTTTCTCCCATACCATCCTACTTGGCGGGCACCGTCTTAGTTTCCGGTGGAACTGCCTTGGATTTCCTGCTCTTGCCGGTGGAGCTCTCTAGCACATTGTTAATAGGAGTGCAACACTCCGAAGAGGTGCGCTTGCCGGAGTGTGTACCAGAGGTCTTGTCGGTCTTCTTCCCCCCAGGAGCTTCAGCGGTAGGAGCGAGTGCCTTGGCGGCAGGTGCTACAACTGCCTCCCGGATGGCAAAGGCATGCATCCTAGGCGGCAAAGGCTTTGTCGTCCGCCAGCAGATGGCTAACTATCCGGCTTAATAAGCCAGAGTAGAGGGCACTTTGTTGTCTGCTGGCAGACGGCAAAGACCTTTGCATCTTTGCCGTCTGCCAGCATGGCAACTTAGGTCCGTTAAGGGCTTAACGGCGTGCTTTGCCATCCGCTGGCAGACGGCAAAGCACCTATTTCTTTGCCGGCCTAGGTGGGTTCTTTGTCGTCCGCTGGCAGACGGCAAAGAACTTAGGTCTTTGTCGTCTGCTAGCGGACGGCCAAGAACCTACCTAGGCCGGCCTGGTGCTACCCCAGGTTGCATAGGTAGCTGCCATGTGGCAACTTTGTCGTCTGCTGGCATACGGCAAAGCGCTTTGCCGTCTGCTGGTAGACGGCAAAGAGCCTGCACAGCCCCTGTTTTTCCTGTTTTTTATTAAATTCATTCAATTTCACATAATTTCACATATATATACACACATTAGAAAATACTTTCAACGAGCATAACAACACATATTCATACCAAATCATATCCCTGCCATATGGATATGTTCATCCAACACATATATATATATATACATACCAAATGAAAAGTCCATATGCAACATATATAGCTAGCCAACATATCCCACAACAAGCATACAATGGTTTCATCCATACATATATATATAGGTAGCAATTTTCACATTGTTCATCCTACAAAATGAAAACAAAAAGGAAGCACAAGCAGAAAAGTAGACTCAATGAACGCAAGCTTCCTCATCGAAAGCAAATCTGCAAATTGGGAAAGAAGGAAGTTAGAAGAAGAAGAAGAAGAAGAAGAAGAAGACTAGAAGAACAAGACTAGCTAGAAGAAGAAGAAGAAGAAGAAGACTAGCTAGAAGAAGAAGAAGAAGAAGAATTTATCTTCTCTTTCTTTTTCTCCTCTCCTCTCCTCTTCTCCAAGGTAGTAATGCCGTTTTCTATCTAACTAAGCATATCAAGTCACTTTGGAGGAAAAGAATGCTAAGTATAGGTCATTCTATAGCTATCCTAGGTAGAATATATCATTTTGGAGCTAAGTAAGGTTATTATGTCATTTTTGAGGAAAATAAGCTAAGTATAGGTCATTTTGGAGCTAAACCAAGGTTATTATGCCATTTTTCTACCTAAGTGAGCTAATTATGTCATAAATGAACTAGCTAAGCTAATTATAGATCATTATTGAGCTATCCTAGGTAGTTGTGCGATTTTGTACCTAAGTGAGCTAATTATGTCATAAATGAACTAGCTAAGCTAGCTATAGATCATTATTGAGCTATCGTAGGTAGTTATGCCATTTTCTAGCTAACTAAGCATATCAAGTCATTTTGGCGGAAAAAAATGCTAAGCATAGGTCATTTTATAGCTATCCTAGGTAGAATATATCATTTTGCAGCTAAGTAAGGTTATTATGTCATTTTTGAGCTAATTAGGTCATTTCTTAAGCTAAATATGCATTTCTTAAGCAAAACACTTGGGAAAACTTACCATCATCATGGAGGTGGAGGACCGGTCGGGTTTGCGCCAGGGTGAGACGTAGAAGGACCGGTCGGAGTTACGACAGACGCAGAAGGATCGGTCGATGCTTGTCGGGAGGCACGTTGCACCAAACATCATTTGCAATGTCTCCTTAGTATGATGAAACTCAAATGTAAATACTAGTAACTAATGACCATTCAAATGAAACTCACTATGGGTGCTATAGCAATATGGGGCATCGACGGAGGGGTCTGACCATTGTTCTGGCACACGGTCTGCACATTTTGTTTTCATGAGTCATTCATATTAGTTAGTGATGAAACGGATACGTGCATGATTTGGCTAATAAGTAGGAGAAAGTTACCACAAGGAGCTCATATAGGGCCCGGTGAGACGCGTCATTCCGGTTCCTCTCCTCCTCCAAGAGCCTAGCCATCCTCTCCTCCATGTCCCTCTCCCTCTACGCCACCTGCCTGTTTGCCTCCGCCAGAAGCTCCTGGGCCCTAGCCTCAATGGCGAGCTCCATTGGCCTTGGACGGGGCCTTATCTCAGGATCAGAGCTCGTCTGGCGCTTCTTGATCTCCGGGAGAGTTCTAGGACAACGTATCAGTCCATCCCCAATGGCTATCGAGCCATGGGGCCACCCGCCACCAGATATCATCACTAGCTCTGGATCAAAAGGACTCTGGCTCGGGTTGAAGTCCTCCCCTTTCCTTGCCTTCCCCTCATATCTGTACCTCACAAGCTTTTTGTGGGAGGAGATGTTGCTAAATCTCTCTCGATGATCGAGGACATCCTCAGAGAATGCCTTGGCCTTCTTTTACGAGGCAGTATGGGCCATGGCATAGAGGTCGAACAGAGGTGGCACCTCCTTCTTGTTTTCTCACGCCTAAAAGAGAGGAACAAAATATTAGTTAAGGGCTCAAGCTAGCATGAAGAATGAAATTGCATGAATCATGAAGCAAACCACATACCCAGTGATCCCCGTACTCAAACATGTTGGAGCTCCCTTGATGGTGTGGCACACCTCTTAGTTGGGCACGCTTATCCTTGGCCTTGTTGTGTTTGGCTACCAATTGAGGAGAGCACCACTCATCCACAAATGCCTCCCAACAGTCCATCCTATCTTCACACCATCTCGGGGGCACTTAAGTTAGACAAGAGAAATTTCAGCGCTACGCCTACGAATAAAGTCAAAGAAACTAAGTACAAGGCCTTAAGAATAGATGATTACCTTCATTAACTTCTCCTTACTCAGATAATTTTTGTGGCACTTCTTCTTGACCCTCTTAATGTTAGTCGAGGTGTAGTAGTCTCGAATAGCCTGCACCCGAGCCTCGTGCCGTAAGTTCTGAAGTAAGCGCTTGCACTCGGCTTCGAGAACAACAGCTGCTTTCGCCTCGTCTTCCTCAAGACACCTGTAGAAGGTCTGCAATCAAACAAGACAACACTAATTAGTACAATCACTAGGTGTTGTTGATTTTTAATTCTGTAAAGGAGAAATTACCCAAAAGTGATAGATCACAATGTCAGCCACCGTCTCGCAGAAGACACCGTCAACCATATCCTCTGGTGGGGCCGGGGCAGCCATGTACAACTCCCAGGTCAGTGCTACCTATGGAGCCTCACCGGGTAACTGGACCTTCCCCGGGAAGTGGTGCCGGAGAAGCACACCAAGGACCTGGTTGGGCCTGCGGACACCATGCTCGTATTTCCAACCCCTGTAGTATGACAAGGCCAACACATTAGATATTAATTTGAAGAAACATGAAGGCAAAAGGTTAAAAAAGAGTAAATTCACTTACTTCTCCGCATTAGGCGCAATCAACCACCTCTGCTCGCGGGTCGTCGGCACGGGCGGGAGCTTTGTACAACCACGCTGGTAGACCTTCTTGCCCTCCTCAACCAACTCGCCCTCGCTATAGGTGTCCTCACACGAGTTGTCCTCGCCACCATCAACATAGCCACTAGCCTTCGGAGTCATGTGGGACGAAGACTTTGGCACCCGAGTATCCTGGGACGAAGACCCTGGGACCAGAGTCTCCTGGGACGAAGGCTCGGTGAACCGAGGCTCATCGACCCGAGGCTTGTGAACCAGAGTCTGAGACGGGTCCAAGTCAGAAGGGTCCACGTGAGACGGAGCACTCTTGGGGGTGGCGCCGAGGAAGGTACAACATCCTTTCTACCTCTAGCACCTCTCTTCGTCTTCCCCCAACCTCTCCCGGTCGAAGAAGAAGCGCCCGCCAGTGTCTAAATGTTGTGTACCAGCGCTCTCTGGAGCTGCTGGGGTGGAATAATAGCACCCCTCGCAGCACGCGTCGAGGAACGAGGCTCAGAGCCCTCTCGACCAGATCCCACCATCTGTCAACACCTGCTATGACAAAGAGTGAACGAAATTAGTTTAACATAAAAAAATTGAATACCTAATAACATGAACTAATTAATAATATATATGTACATAATAATAATTGAATACCTCACATTACTAATATTAATCTTCATCATCTATATATGCTCCGGGATTGATAAATGCATAATCATCGTCACTATCAGTAATGACGTGCTCATCAGCATCATCAATAAATGCATCGACATGTGGAAGGCCTCTATGTAATCAGTCAAGCATTGTCAGGTCATTCGCAACAGTAACCTCTTCTTCTTCCATCTCTTCTTGTTCCGGCTCAGGGTGGAAGTCGGGTTCACTATCACTGTCGACCTCAATGTTCTGGGGTGAAGTAGAGCGGTTCTTGAAATGTTTTTTGGAAACACGTGTTTCTTGGAAGAATTCTCCTTCATATGTGTCTGGGTTAATGTGAGGTTCATAATCATCTTCATTGAGGGGAGGTGGTCTAAAATGTGGCGGCACATCATAAACGACATCCCAACCTTTCAAATTTGGATCTGTTTGGCAGGCCCACGATAGATAGAAAACTTTGGTCGCCTATTGAGCCGTAATATAGACATCGGGAACATCTAAATGGGTGCTTTGTTTGATTTCTACTAGCCCTATATGTTCACGAGTCCTTCTAGTCTCCTTCGGCTAGAACCAATAACATTTGAAGACTACGACATTTGGTGGGTTTTCACCAAAGAATGTAAGTTCATAAATTTCTTCAACTCTTCCATAATAATCGACCCCTCCTTCGCCTACAGCGGAGACACAAAAATTTGTAGACTTTCGATCAGCCATAGATAGCTCTTTGACAAAAGTACGAAAGCGATACCCATTGATGTCGTATTTGTCAAATGAACGGACCTTATAGTCAAAACCATTAGCGACTTGTCTCAGTTCGGAGTCCATAGACTCTGCATTATCCTACGAGTTTAATACGAAAGGATTGTTGCATTAGCCGCAAAGTAGGAGAAGAAATAAAATCATCTAATTAATGGAAATTACCGTTTGCTTGAACCAAGAGATGAAACCGAGATAGCCGCCTGCATGCTTTGCCAGAAGCTCATACTCTTCAATGGAATCCTTTTGGATCACTGCTCCATCCAAGAATTTGGCGATGTATCGACTGTATCACATATCCGGGAATAAGAGAATTTCAATGGAATTAGAAGTTGCGAAACAATGTACCGATAACTTACTCGATGTACGGCCGCACTTCTGTTAGGTTGTTGAAGATATACAACGAAATGGTCCACCATTCTTTGACATCCAACGCTATTGATTTTGAAGCACCGGCTGGTGCAAGCTTCCCTTTGAATAGGTTGAGGTTGGATCGACCTTTCTCACGGTCGCCATCATTTTTCCGAGGCTACGGATTATGCAAATGACGATTCTTGGCTTTGTAGTGTGCTTTCATGAAGTTTGCCGCCTCCTCAGTAATGAATGCCTCGGCCATTGATGCTTCAATTCTACGTTTATTTTTACATTTTGCTCGATGAATCTTCTACATCCTCTTAGTTGTGAAGCACCAACGATTTTGCACGGGCCCCCCAATCTTGCCTCACTCAGGAGATGCAAAATCAAATGCTGCATTAGATTAAAGAAGCCCGGTGGAAAGATCTTTTCTAACTTGCAGATCAACTCCGGTGCCAACTCTTCCAATTCGTCTAGCACGTCAGGTGATCGTTCTTTCGCACGAAGAGCATGGAAGAAATAGCTCAGCTCTACCAGTACTAGCCATTCATCCTCAGGGATAAAGCCACACAACATCACCGACATTACCCGCTCAAGCCATATGTGCCAATCATGAGTCTTGAGACCAAATATTTTCAATTTGTCGAGACTCGCTCCCCTCTTTAGATTCGCTGCATACCCATCAGGGAACATCAACTGCATTTTCACGCAAAAGATCATTTCCCTCATAGCTGGGCTTCCAAGATTCAACCATACCTTTGGCTTCCTCCAGTTCTTCTTTCCTTTCGGTTGTTGAATGTTTTGTAACGGTCTATCACATAGAGCCTCCTGATCGACTCTAGCCTTAGGATTATCATTCGACTTCCCCTCTAAGCCGAACAATGTACCAAAAAGGGCCTCCGCGATATTCTTTTCAGTGCGCATCACGTTGATGTTGTGTGGGAAAAGGAGGTCTTTAAAGTAAGGCAGATCCCACAAACATATCTTGTGAGTCCAGGCATGTTCTATATTATACCCTTTGAAATACCCTAGACGATCTGGACTCGGCTCGAGAGCGTTTATCTAATCCAGGACCTGTTGGCCCGTCAACGCAGGTGGTGGAGTGTTTTTGACAACTCTACCTTTGATGAAATTCTTCTTGTCTTTTCTGAACTTGTGGTCAGGATCCACGAACTGTCTATGCGTGTCGAAGCAAGAAAACATGCGACCCGCCTCTAGCCAACGGAACTGAAGAGCTGCCTTGCATGTGGGGCACGGAAACCTTCCATGCACACACCAACCAACGAATAGCGCATATGTCGGCAAGTCATGCATCGAGTACATGTACCACACATGCATTTTGAAGTTCTTTTTTGTAGCGGCATCGTATGTCTTGATCCCATTATCCCATGCTTCTTGCAATTCATCCTTAAGCGGTTGCATGTACACATTCATAGCCCTGGCTAGAATTATCAATGTCAGGAAAATGTTCTTTCTTTTCATAATCTCTCCGAGGGGAGATTGAGTGGAATGACAAATACAGGCCAACAACTGTATTGTGTTGCCATCATAGCATACACATTGAACCCATCCGTGCTGATGGCAACTCGAGGATGCCTTGGATCTGCCGCTTTATCCTTATGTAATGCATCGAAGTGCTTCCACACAAAAGCGTCTGAAGTGTGTCCCGACATCGGATACACATCTGCATCTAGTTCTGTTCTTTTCCCAATTTATACCACGTCATCTGTCTGGCTGTCTCTTCGACCATGAAAAGACGTTGAAGTCTTGGTATGATTGGTAGATACCGAAGAACATTAATGGGGATTTTGGTCTGACTCTTCTCACCCATATCGTTGTCTACCAAAACATACCTGGAAGCATTGCAAATGGGGTAATAATTCAAGCCCGCATACTCAAGCCTAAATAAGGCACATCCATTCTCACAGGCATCTATCTTCTCATAGGGCATCTTAAGCGCACGTAGGATTTTGTCTGACTGGTACAGGTTTGGTGGCAATACATGGCCTTTGGGTAGAAAGCGTCAAAATATCGTCATCATCGCGTCGTAGCATTCTCTGCCCAGGTTGAACTGAGCCTTCAGAGCCATTACTTGCGGGATGGCATCCAGCTGACAAAGCTCAGTGTGCTCGTGGAGAGGATGTTTTGAAGACTCCAACATTTCATAGAAGGTCTTTGCAGATTCCTCCATATCATCGACCAAATCTCGAGCATCATCAAAGTCTTGCACCATGTCTTTCATCCCGGTACCATGCTCATCGGTGTTACGACGAACCACCTCAGCTCTAGCACATTGGGCAGACTCACCATGAAATGTCCAGACTATATAATTAGGCGTAAAACCCCACTTCTACAGGTGTTTGATCATTTCAAACTCTGACTTCTTCTTACAGTTGTCGCAATCGACACAAGGGCACCATGTTCTTTTCTGTCCATTTACAAATGCGACTCTCACAAACTCCTTGGTTTTTGTTATCCATTCATGGTCATGTCTTTCTAACTAGTGTGACTTGTGTACATCCACCCACAATCACTCATCTTGCCTAGCTACTGGACACACACAAAATATATACATAATTCAGCAAACCATATTCATCAGTTAATAGAGTTTGTCAGTTTTATTACGTTGATGCAACCTAGACTCTAGTAGGTAAAGATAGGTCCTAATCCCACCCGAGTATGTGTAGATTGGGTTCATTTTACCATGATCTGCGCTGGATCCGACGCACAATTTCGGCAGCACCTCCCCACTGTTCTCCTGAGACACGTCTCGGCAATAAGCAGAGAGGATGTGTACCCGGAGAACAACAGGGAGGCACTAACGAAATTCTGCATCAGATCTGGAGTGGAGCATATGGGAAAATGAACCCAATCTACACATACTCGGGCTTTCCATGGATAACATTGGACAATTCAAAAGAATTATAGTTATAAATATGCTAATGAACGCATATTTATAGATGCAACCCTTTCGAATGGGAGACACATAGTGGTCATGCATACTAATGATTGAAGACACCTTTAGCTAGCAAGTTTCATCGGCACGAAGATCGGAACAGAGGAAATGAAGGGGGCAAGAGGTGATGTCATTTGTGCTCACCCACGAACGCAGGGGCGAGCTCGTCGAATGCACGGGGAGGTCGTCGAACACTAGACCCTCGCAGCGACAAAACAACTACACATTTAAATCCACCTGATCAACATAAATATGATGTTCTGTATAACAAAATTGAAAAATATATGACCTAACTCATAATTCACAGATATATGATCCATGTCGTGTCGGGGTCGGGGTGTCGGGGGTATCGTGTCGGGATCAGGGTGTCGGGGGTGTTGTCTCAGGGTCGGGGTGTCAAGGGTGTCGTGTCGGGGTAGGGGTGTCGGGGGTGTCGTGTCGGGGTAGGGGTGCTGTGTCGTGGTCGGGGGTGTCGTGTCTGGGTGTCGGGGTGTCGTGTCGGGGTCGGGGGTGTCGTGTCGGGGTCGGGGTGTCGGGCGGTGTCGGGTCGGGGTCGGGGTGTCGGGGCGTGTCGTGTCAGGGTCGGGGTGTCGGGGGTGTCGTGTCGGGGTGTCGTGTCGGGGGTCGGGTAGTCGGTGATGCCATGTCAGGGTCGATCCTCGACTCCTTTTCCCCTCGATCCTCGACCCCCGACAATCTAAATAAACCTAAACTAAGTCTAGTGAGGGGCCTAAACTAAACCTAACCTAAACCTAAACCTAAACTAAACCTAAACTAAACCTAAAACTAGACCTAAACCTAAACCTAATTAAACAAAATCTAAATTAAACCTTATTTAAACAAAATTTAAATTAAAAAAATCTAAATAAAACAAAATCTAAACAAAATCTAAATTAAACATTAAAAAAAAGAGGGCAGACTCACCTTGGGCAGCGGAGGCGGCAGGGGCGGGGGCGGGGGCGATGGTGGCAGTGGCGGGGCGGCCGACTATAGGGTCGGGGGGCGGCTGCGGCGGCCGGTGGCACAGGGGGGAGGCGGCCGGCGGCATGGGGGGGGGCGGCGGCGGCTCGGGCACGAGGGAGTAGGGGTGCAGGGGCGGCCGGCGTTCGGCTGCAGGGGCGGGGACGGGGGCGGCCGGTGGCATGGGGGGCGGCGGTAGCTCGGGCGCGAGGAGGGGAGTGAGAGAGGAGTGGGACCCGTTGACAAGTATACTAAGGCTCTTTGCCGTCTGCTAGCAGATGACAAAGAGCCTTAGTTAGTGGGGTCGGGCCGGGGAAACGGCCGTTAGATGGCCACTCTCTTTGCCGTCCGCTAGCGGACTAGCGGACGGCAAAGCTCCTTTACCGTCTGCTAGTGGATGGCAAAGAGAGTGGCCGTTAGCTGGTTCTCATTGTGGGCCACCCTTCCTCTTTGCTGTTCGCCAGCAGACAACAAAGAAGAGGCTGACGACAATGAGATCTTTGTCTTCAGCTCTTTCTTTGCCATAAGTTTTATTTAAGCTGATGGCAAAGACATTCTTTGCCATCAGCTAGCAGAGTGCAAAGAGCTGGCAGACGGCAAAGATCCTGATTCCAGTAGTGGGTAGAGTTGGTCGGCACAGATAAGTGCACCCTTCTTATCAGAGTTGATTGTGATGACGCTTATTAACCAGGACATCTTCAATACATTTTAAGATTAATGCAATGCCGCCATTTACTTGGCCAGCACTGGACGGCCAGGGATCCCATTATATTCTAATGGAATCTTGGCGACGTCAAAAACAATCTTCTCTGTCATGAAGTTCAGGTGACTACCAAATGTTACCGGCAGTGTGATCTTGCCCTTCGGTTGGCTCTCCCTAGATTGATCCCTTGAAATGTGCCCGTCTCCTCGAGATGTTCATCAAGAGTTTGCAACCTTTTCATCACATCAGGTGAGATCAAGTTCAAACCGGCCCCACCGTCAATTAACATTTTTGTCATATTGAGGTTTCGAATTGTTGGCGAAACCAACAATGGCAGACACCCGACTACGGTTGTGCGATCAGGGTGATCCTCGGCGTCAAAAATGATAGGCGTGTTGGACCACTTCAATGGTTTTTGGGCACCGACATATGCCTCTATCGCATTAAGCTCACATGCCCACTATTTAAGTTGGCAGTGAGAAGAATGCAACGAGGCGCGTCCGTTAATGCACATGATCTCTCTAGCTTTTTGAAATTTATGCTTGCTAGACTCGTCGTCCTCATCGTTGCCATCATCATTCCCCTCTTCCTTGTCGCGGCCTCGAGCTGGCCTCTCCTTCTTTTGCTTGGCCTTGCCGCGGCGACCTCGTTGGCCATCACGTTTCTTGTCGGATCCCTCTGCACCATCTTGGGCCTTCTCCTTACCTCGCGTCACATACTCAGCTTTTTGTTTCTCGACAAGCTGCTCAACTTGCCGGCAGTTTTGGAGATCATGGCCCTTGGTGTGATGGATCTTGCAGTATTGCTTGTCTAAGCCCTCTGGCTTGTCGTTAGCCGCCAGAGCCTAACAGGAGATGCACCCGGCAACCTCCTTGCCGGGGCCGTGAACCTTAGACTTCTTGGCAGTGTCGAGGTTGCCAGATTCCTCGATGGCAAGCATGGCCTTGGCCTTGCGCTTCTTGTTTCGCCGTCGACCTTTCTTCGCCGGGGCGTTGGCGTCTTCGTCTTCAGAGTTGACTCCAGCCCCATCATCCTCGCCGAGGAGTCTCCTCCCTTCTTCATCTCGAGCACATCTATCAAAGCATAGAGCTCGGCAACATCCCTGACTTTGTTCATCGCCAGCTCTTCGTGCATCCTGCGGTTGCGCACGTTTTGATGAAATGCGCTAATAACAGCAGCAAGATGAACATCTGGGATGTTGTGATGTAGACGGCTGAATCTCTGAATGTACCTGCGCAATGTTTCGCCTTCTTTCTGGCGGATGAGATGCAGATCACTTTCCTGGCCAGGAACTTGGTGGCCTCCGGTAAAGGCTGTAGGACCGAAAGTAAGTCTAGAGGGGGGTGATTAGAGAACTTGACCAATTAAAAGTCTTGCCTATACCATTTTTTAGGGTTGATAGGTTTTAGCATTTCATGGCAACTCAAGTACACCCTACACATGCAAGTCTAAGAGTATATAGCAGCGGAAAGTAACAACAAACATGTATAGAAGGGATAGGGTAGGAAGTTCAAACGCAGCTGTACACATGATAATTTTTCCCGTGGTTCCGATAGGTGGCGATATCGTACATCCACGTTTATGGAGTCTTCAATCCACGAAGGGTCACGGTCCTGAGAGTCCACGGAGTGCTCCACCCAAAAGGGTCCACGAAGTAGCAACCTTGACTATTCCATAACGGCTTCCGTCCATAACGGACTAGCCTCACTATGGGTAGATCTTCACAAAGTAGGCGATCTCCTTGCCCTTACAAACTTCTTGGTTCACTCCACAACACGAAGTAGGAGGCTCCCAAGCGACAACTAAACAATCTAGGAGGCACCACGCTCCAAAAGGTAATAGGCTCGGTAATGAGGATGAACTCCTTGCTCTTGTGCTTCAAGATGATAGACTCCTTAGTGCCCAATCACTCTCTCACAGATTTGGCATGGTGGAAGAGATGGGATTGCCAGAAAGCTAGTTGGGGAGGCTAGAAATAAAGATCCATATGATTGGAACGGAAGATCTTGACCTCAACACAAGGGTAGGTGGTTCTCTCTCAGAAAATCGGATAGGATAGGTATGGAATAGTTCTGAGTGCTTCTCTGTCGAGAAGGTGGTGGTGAAGGGGTGTATATAGGCATCCCCAAAAGTCCAACCATTACACACAAAATGACCAACTCGGTGACACCGATGTGTTAATCTCGGTGGTACCGAAGTGACCAAAAGGTGGCAACTTTTGAATCTTAGTGAGACCGATATAGGAAACTCGGTTGCACCGATAAGGTGACCAACGGTCAGATTTCCAATCTCGATGACGCTGATCCAACATTCTCGGTGGGACCGAAATGTGAATTTGCGTAACAAAAAGTTGGCAACCTAAAATCGGTGGCACCGGTATGGAATCGGTTGCATCAAGGTGGCTAGGGTTTGACAGAGTCTGTCTAGGTTCTGGAATCGGTGGCACCGGTATGGGAAGGTTGGTTGCACCAATTTTGAGGGTTAGGTATAGAACAGACTTTGGTGGGAGAGTTTGTGGATGTTTTTGGCGACTATAACTTGTGCACGTTTGAGCATATTGTTCACCAACAAAACCTTACCCCACTTCAATAGTATTGGCTTTCCTATGGACTCAAAGTGATTTCTCGCAAATATTAAATGTAGAGTCCTCTTGCTTGAAGCTTGGCCAACCTACTTCCTTGCATCTTGGGTTATGTCCACAATCTCCTTTTGCCAATCCTATCATTGAACATTTCCTGAAATATACTTGGTGTTAACATTAGTTCAATGACTTATATGTTGTTATTCATTACGAAAACCACCAAGGGAGCAAATGTGCTTTGAAAGGCACCAACAAATTCATTACACAGATCTGCCTAGGAAGAAATGGAATTCTCTGGTAGATGCATGAACCACGACCTGACGGTAGGCTTGAGTACTAACGGGAAGTAGTTCGCGAGTATATTTTCGTCGTGAGCCCCGCCATCCTGCACCACAATGGTGTAGATGCTCAAGAGCTCCAATGAGTGAGTCTTGCCGTCATATTTCTCTGGGACCTCCGGCTTGAACGTTCGGGAATTGGGCCACTGGACTCGCCGTAACTCATGGGTAAACACTGGACAACCTACCTCATAAGGTAGATCGACCGGATACCCTAGCGCAGGCTTGTCTACAATGGGTCCTACACGGTTATCAGATTGATAGCACGCTTCCTGCCGCCTCTTGATGGTAGTCCGAGCGTCTTCATTGCTTCGCTCCCGAAGAACTTGACGTCGTCGATCTGTCGATTCGGCGACCGTTGTTGCTGCCACAGAGGAGAGTGCACCATGGTCGTGCCACCTCCAGCCTTTTCGCCATCGGTGCGCGTTGGCTCGATGGACCACTGCCATGAAGGCTTCGCCCGTCGCGGCCCATATCTATCAGTGAGGCTGAGGAGGCTCTAAATAGTAGCTCTCCACTCTTCAAGCTTCTACGCAGTAGGAGAAAATTCAGGAATAGTTGTGCTCGCACCATCGCTTCATCTGACGTAGTCGGCAGCGAAAGGTGCAAAGAACGTGAGGTGCTCTGACTCCTAACGCTGTTAGAAGGAGCTCCATCATAGCCCCATGACCGCAAACCACTTCCACCAGCATTTTGATGTGCATGCTGGACTCTTGCATCATGGGAGTGATGCTCAGGAGCCTTTCCATGGGGACGCTTAGAACCACAAACATCATGACGTTGTTCATCACGCGCGACCTAAGAAGGCCGTGACGCATGCTGCCCATCATGTCTTGGAAGGCGTCCTTCTGTCCCTGGAGTTCACTATGCCGCCCATAGGCAATATAGCTTAGTCGTGAGATCCAGCGGTGCGTGGATTGCCGTCGCCGCCACGGACCTTGCCGCTCGCTTGGCCTTGATTGCCAGAATGTCGTGGAGGCTCAAGATCTCCGCCTCCTCCGCCTGCATCCACACCGTCACCTGTCTGGGTAGCTACAGGCACACCGGACGTGGATGGATCAACCGCCGTAAATCCCTTCTTCTTGGGGGCCATGGCGATTTAGATGATGAAGAAACTGGCGCATTGATCATTAGATCAGGTTCCTACAATCCTCTCCCCCTACGTTGTGCGCCAAAGATGTCGGGGAACGACACCTATGGCATCGCGTGGATCCCTTTATGGTTCGGTGGGGAGAGGGAGTGAAGAAAGAGAGCAGATCTAACGAGCAAGGCGAGGGATTTTTACCCAGGTTCAGGCTGTTGAGAAGCGTAAAATGCTACTCCTACTTTAGTGTATTATGAGTGTTTGAGCTCTGGCTAATGAACAGTACACAGCCACTACGCATGCATCTCCTCTCCAATCCCCTCTCTCGTAACGCGTTGGGCCTCCTTTTATATGACTAAGGTGTCTCCATAGTGGCATATAGTACATATACGGGGTGTACAATTGCTACAGTGTTATCATACCTAACACTGGCGGCATAGGACGGACGCATTAAATGCTCCGTCTGTCCCTAATATTCTTGGGGTGGAGAAAGGGGCCGTCCCATCAGCACCGCTTAACCCCATCGTCGCCAGCGTCTTGACATGTACTCAGGAGGATTAGACTTGTCTGACAGGCCGGTTGTCGTGCTGGAGCTGTGACAGGCTGGCGAGGTATTGCCGGGTGCGGGTCCTGTTGGGGCTCTGTGAGCCATCCCGGCAAGATCTTGTCGGGGTCCCAGCTTTTGGTCTTCTGTCTTCTTAGTTTTTCCTTGAATGTTTTCTCAACATCTTCGTACTTGTATCCAGCAGTCCCCAGGCAGGCCTTGCCGTTGATGTGGCTACAACTGCCCGTGCACAAGTAAAGGGATACTAAAGACCCAAAATTTAGTATACCGACAAACAAAATTATAAATAACAGCAAGAAAATTTTAACAAAATATAATGATGCTCCAAGCAAAATGTATATTATGGGATGAATAAAAATATAGCTCTAAGTAAGATATACCGATAGTGTTGAAGACAAAAGAGGGTATGCCTTCTGGGGCATCCCCAAACTAAGACACTTGACTCTTCCTTGGATATTACCTTGGGGGTGACTTGGGCATACCCAAGCATAGGGTCTTACCACTCCTTATTCTCCTCATATCGGCATCTTACCCAAAACTTGAAAACTTCAATCACACAAAACTCGACGGAACTTCGTGAGATGGGTTAGTGTAATAAAGATTGATCATTCAATTAGGTACTGTCAATACAAGATTCATAATGGTTATTGTCGATGTCAAAACCGGTGGATCTCGGGTAGGGGGTCCCAAACTATGAGACTAGGATCGACAGTAATAGGAAACAAAGGGGACATGAGTTTACCCAGGTTCGGGCCCTCCTATGGAGGTAATACCCTACGTCCCGCGTGATTTTATTGATGGTGTAAGGGGTTACAGAGTTGATCTACCTCGAGATTGTATAGCTAACCCTAGATGAGGTGTTCTGTGTCTATACCCTAAAACCCTCAAGCTTATATAGATGCCGAGGATGCCTAGGGTTTACACATGGTCGATTACATGCCGAAGAGATAAACTTGCCTAACTATTACATCAGACATGGAGCGCAAGCCGTGTTTCTCGAAGCTTCCATGTTGGAGATTGGGCCTTCAAATCCTTGTGTGTTAGGTAAGTAGCCCTCATAGTCCTGCCCATAACAATAGATCAGCTATCCGAGGATCCCCTAATCCAGGACTCCTTCAGTAGCCCCCGAACTTGCCTCCAACGCCAAGGGTCTTCGGCTCCGACTGCTTCCCGAACAGAGTCTTCGGCTTGCGAGGTGAGGTCCTACCTATCGAACCAAAGTTCAGCCTTCGATGATTGGTAGTCTCCCGCATAGTGGCACATCCGAATACTATAAATTGATTGGCTTTGAAGCCCAAATGTCAGGGGATAAACAACGGCCTCTGAGGACCTTTCTAAAGAAAGGCTATGGCCCACCACGATCACCAGGCCAGTTGCATAGACTTGATTCGCGGTTCGAGGCCATTTTAATCATCATGATCTATCACCATACCGTTTGTGTCCCGTTTTATACGGGATATACTTAATCACACACATGCAACAACTCGTGCATCTCGGGAAGTGGAAGGATCCACGGCGCGACGAGGGGAATCCACATCGACAGGCCTCATAAAAAGAGAAGGAAACCCCCAAAGGCTTTTTTACGCTCTCCATTCGACTTCTCCGCCTCCCATTCCCTTGCACCTCCAGAGCACAGATCTAGGTCTCTCCACCCCCACCTTCAAGCTCAACAATGGCTAGTGGGAAGCTTCCACGGTCACCAACAAGAACATACTCAACCTCAAGAAGTCCGGTTACCTCCCCACCAACATTCCTCACCGTGCAGCGGAGGAGGGCCAAGTGATCCCCACCCCTATGCCAGGAGAGAGGGTGGTGTTCATCCCCCACTTCATTAGGGGGATGAGCTTACCACTCCACCCCTTCCTCGGGTGGTTAATGTTCTTCTACGGCCTCGACTTCCACGACCTCCTGCCGAACTCCATCATGGACATCTCGACGTTCATCCTCGTCTACGAGGCCTTCCTGCGTGTTGAGCCGCACTTCAGGCTCTGGCTGTAGGTCTTCAACATCAAGCCCAAGTATGTCGGTGGCAAGCACGCAGACTGCGGCAGGGCAGTCATCGGCAAGCTCGCCCTAGTTGGGTGGCCGTCGGGCACCTTCACTGACACCATCAAGGGATGGCAAAACGAGTGGTTCTATGTCACCGATCGACGAGAAGAGGGCCAACTCCCTGCCGCATCATTCAGATCCGATCCCCCACCAAACTGGTTTTGAGGCCCGAAAAGGGCTTGGTCTGGGGATCGGGCAAAGAGGTGACCGATCTGCAGAAGCGCCTCCGCTCCCTAGTCGAGGGGGCATCAAGCTAGACGATGTGGTCCAGGTGATGCTCTAAAGACGCATCCTCCCCTACCAGCGTCGGGACACTCCCCTGTGGGCTCGAGAACTCGAAGCCGAGCCCATAGTACAGAATCTCTTCTGCACTACGCGGGAGAAGTTGTGGAAGGTGCTCTTCAAATTGATGAAGAGCGAGCCATCCGAGGAGGATGACAAGGGTCTACACGCTGCCAAGCCCGATTCCGAGGTACATTATTGCTGAATTTGGTTGGCTCTATCACATAGAGAATCCCTATATCCTCTTATCCAATCAATTCTGGTAAAGATGGCAGAAGAAAACCATCAACATCAATAGTCCAGCTCCTCAGCCCGAAGATGAGAGGACGGGGATGTTAGCCAAGATGCTCATGGAGAAGCCTTACGAGGCTCCCATGAAGAAAGAGAAGAAGAAGAAACCAGGCTAGGCTGGCCTTCGCATCAGGGACCAGCCTGATGCTGCATCTGAAGACACCCCAACCTACTCAAATCAGGAGGAGGCCGAAGAGGAGGAAGAAGAGGAGGAGGAGGTCAGGCCGAAGAGGAGGAAGAAGAGGAGGAGGAGGTCATGAGTGAGGGGAGGCAACTCCCCCGGCGCCAGGAAGAGAGTGACGTCTTCAGACGCCCCGGGGCAGGTAGCTTGTCCTGCCCCGAAGAGGGCACGTTAGACGCAGGTGGTTCTATCCGACGACAGGTCAGACTCGAGCTCCACGTCTGAAGATCCCGAGGAGGTTCCACGAAGGAGCCTAAGGGTCAAGCCCCCCATCTAGGTTAGGATCCGAAGACCCTCCTACCTATCACAAGGAGATTTAGAGTTTTCTAACACGCAGGTTATTGGTCCTATAGACCCCCGCACATTATCCCCACTAGGGTGGTATCGGATGGGGATACCCCGCCCGCCAAACAGGCAGAGAGCAGGGATGCCTCGCACTTCACCACTCCAGGCGCCACGAAGGATGCTATGGAGGTGTCGTCCCAGCCTACTCCAATGGAGGTGGACACAGGGGGCGGGGGAGATCGCACCGTGGCCGAGGCTGACGCTTCGGCTACTAAAGACCAGGGGACAACGCCCCGCCCAGACACCGAGGAGGCCGGATAAGTGGGTGTTCAATCCCCTGCGAGAACATCTCCGGCGCGCACTATGCCTCCGGAGGCACCGGTCCAATCCCAAGTGGGTGAACAGGAAATCTGATCATCCCCGACACCGCCGACCAACAGGTGGTCAGCCATGGAGGTGGCTCTATCAAGCGCCTCCATCCCCAAGGATCACCGCATCCTTATGGGTGCGGTACTACAAAGTGTCCAGCCCGTTGACAGCGGACCGAAGGAGGCCTTCAAAGGTCTCCTTACTTGATTTCAAGTAAGTCACTCGATATTTTACAAAGATGTTTATTTATTTCTACTGTATACATGGCAGCCCTTGAGCCTTAGGTGAGGTTAACAAGCTCACCTAGGGGTCACATCTGAACCTAATAATGCACTAGAAGCACCTTAAGTGTTCAGCATGCTAGAATAAATCGATATATGATCGGATTGTCTATAATTTGGTAAGTGAGTGCCAATGTGATGTATGAATTGTGTGTGTAATGTAGGCTTCTTCATCAGTGGCGGCCAAAAATGGTGTTGAGCTGGACGAGCTACATCGGAAGCTCAAGCACTCTGAGGATGAGGTGGAATCCCTCAACAAGAGGTTCGACGAGGCACACGGTAAGTTCGAACTAAATCTGAATACTTTCCCCCGAATATTGTCAATGCAGATTCCTCTTATATAAAGTTTTATCGTTTTGCAGCTTCATCAAAACAGATGGAAAAACTCAAGGCCGAGCTTCAATGTGCCAAGGACGAAGCAGCCATTGAGAAGGCGACAACCAAAGAAGCAGCCACCGCACTCTCCGCCCTATGAGCGACCAACGATAAGCATCAGGCTCGTGTGGCAGAGAAATAGGATGAGCTCAAGGACGCTAGCAAAAAGTGCAAGGCCTTGGAGAAAAATAATAAGGCGATCTCGGTCGAACTATCCACCATTAAATACGATCTCCAGAAGGAGCGAATGGACACACGGTTCTACGAGGAGCAAGTGCACCAAGCCAAGGAAATAGCAGATGGTAAGCCTTACTCCCTAAAGTGTATAATCGGGGATAGCAGATTCGAATTGCTGATCTGGATGTGGCGATCCTCAAGCGCATCGGCCGATCTCCATAAGAGCTTGGTGGATGCCAATCAGTTGTTCGCCTCGCAGGGAGAGGAAGATGAAACTCGGCTGTTCTGGGCATATTCGGAGCCCCCGAGCATTCTCCTCTTCTAGTGGAGCAGCCAAAACAGCTGATGGAGTTGCACCAGATGGCGGAGCCGGCCATGAAGGACCTCTACATCTGCTTATGTCCTGGAGAGCTGCTACCAGGCATCTACTTCGGCCTAGTGCAGTGACTGATCACTGCAACGCCTCACCTCGACATCGTCAAGTGCTCCTCCTGCACCGAAGCAGTCTGGCTAACCCTTGCCAAGGCCAAAGTGCACTGGCCGAGGCTCAATCCGATGAAGGTCGCTGATACGTATCCAACATATCTATAATTTTTGATTGTTCCATGCTATTATGTTATCTAGTTTGGATGTTTTATATGCATTAATATGCTATTTTATATTCATTTTGGGACTAACCTATTAATTTAGAGCCTAGTGTCAGTTTCTGTTTTTTCCTTGTTTTTGAGTTTCACAGATAAGGAAAATTAAACGAAGTCCAAATGGAATAAAAACTCTGGAATGATTTTTATGAAATAAATGGAAGCCACGAGACTTGAGAACCAAGGCAGAGGAGCTGCCACGGGGCCACAAGCCCGCTTACCGTGGCCAGGGGGGCACCCCACGCCGGGCAGGCTTGTGGGCCCCTGGCAACTCCCCTAACTCTAATCTTCGGCCTATAAATACCCAAATATTCCATCATTATCAGGACGAGCCACGAAAACACTTTTCCGCCGCCAGAAGCCTCTGTTCCTGAGAGATCCAATCTTCAAGCCTTCTTCTGTAATCTGCCGGAGGGGGATTTGATCATGGAGGGCATCTACATCAACTCCACTGTCCCTCCGATGATGCGTGAGTAGTTCACCACACACCTACGGGTCCATAGCTAGTAGCTAGATGGCTTCTTCTCTCTCTTTGCTTCTCAATACCATGTTTTTCATGATCTTCATGGAGATCCATCCGATGTAATACTCTTTTGTGGTGTGTTTGTCGAGATCTAATGAATTGTGGGTTTATGTTCAGATTATCCATGAATATTATTTGAGTCTTTCCTGAATTCTTATATGCATGATTTCATATCTTTGCAAGTCTCTTCGAGTTATTGGTTTGGTTTGGACAACTAGATTGGTAATTCTTGCAATAGGAGAAGTGCTTAGTTTTGGGTTCAATCTTGCGGTGTCCTCACCCAGTGACAAACTAGGGGTAGTGAGGCACGTATTGTATTGTTGACATCAAGGGTAAAAAGATGGGGTTTTCATCATATTGCTTTAGTTTATCCCTCTACATCATGTCATCTTACCTATTGCGTTACTCTATTCTTCATGAACTTAATACTCTAGATGGAGGCAGGAGTCGGTCGATGTGTGGAGTAACAGTAGTAGATGCAGAATCGTTTTGGTCTACTTGTCACGGATGTCATGCCTATATGCATTATCATTGCCTTGGATATCTTTATAATTATTCACTTTTCTATCAATTGCTCGACAGTAATTTGTTCACCCACCGTAATACTTGCCATCATGAGAGAAGCTATATAGTGAAACCTATGCCCCCCAGGTCTATTTTCCATATTATACTTTCCGATCTAAAACCAAAAATACCAAAAATACTTGCTTCCCTATTTTTACTATTAGTTTTACTTTTCGTTCAAGCATCGTATTTTATCTATCTCTACTAAATCTCATCTTTGCAAATAACCGTGAGGGGATTGATAACCCCTTTATAGTGTTGGGTGCAAGATTTTGATTCCTTGTGCAGGTACATCTATTGGTGGCTCGCTTGTGTCTCCTACTGGATTGATACCTTGGTTCTCAAAAACTAAGGGAAATACTTATCTACTTTGCTGCATCAAACTATTCCTCTTCACGGGAAACCAACGCATGCTCGAGAAGTAGCAAGAAGGTTTTCTAGCGCCGTTGCCGGGGAGATACATAGCAAGTCAAGATACCAAGCACCCATCACAAACTAATCTCTTGCATTTAAATTATTTTCCATTTGCCTCTCGTTTTCCTCTCCCCCACTTCACCAATTTGTCGTTTTATTTGCCATCTTTGTTGTTTGCCTTTTTCTTGCCGGATCTCTTTTGTTTGCTTGTGTTGCCATGTGCTTCCTATTTGCTTGCATCTTCGCTTGCTAAAAAATTATTGTTATGGATCCTCATCCACTTCCTAATCATTTCAAAAGACCAAATTATGAAGAACCAATTGCTAGTGAGTCGAGTGTACTTGATTATCTCTATGAAGTTTTGCTTGATATTCGTGAATCTGAAAATTGTGATGAAGTGATACATGATGTTTCCTTGAATGAAAATCATGATTGCAATTATATTGTTATAAATTTTATTGATGTCAATTATGTTAATGATATGCAAAACTACAAGCTTGGTTATAATATATTTGATGAGTTTGCCATGACCACTACTTATTGCAATGATCATGATTGGGGTGATAATGCTTGTTATGATGTTGATAATTTATTTAATACTCATGATGAATATGATTTTGAAAGTGGGTTTGGAAGAGTGTCAACTTTAGGCATTATTGATCACACTATTTTGGAAGAGTATCAACTTTGCATGCATGTGGATCATGAAGAGAAAATTTTAGATAATAGTTATATTGTTGAATTCCTTCATCATTCTACTGAAATTATTATGATGGAGGAACATATGCTTGTAGGAATTGCAATATATCAAGTTTCCTCTCTACGTGTTCAAAGTTTTGAAGTTATGCTTCTTTGGCGTTCCTATGCTAGTTGACTCTTGTTCCCATAAATGGTTTGCTCACAAAATCCCTATGCATTGGAAGTGGGTTAGTTTTAAATGTGCTTGTCATGAGATTCATGATGCTTCCTTGCATATCTCAACTACTACTTTTCATGTGAGCATCATTGAAATCGTTATGCCTAGCTAGGGGCTTTAAACAATAGCGCTTGTTGGGAGGCAACCCAATTTTATTTTGATTTCTGCTTTTTGCTTATGTTTTGGTGTGTTGGTCACATTATTACTTCTCTAGTAATTGTATTTTTGTGTTTAAATTAGTGTTTGAGCCAAGTAAACCTTTGGGGTGATCTATGGTAGTTGATTTGATCTTGTTGGAAAACAGAAACTTTTGTGCTCAGTCCAGGCTTTTTCTGAATTTTTCAGGGCGTCAAATTGATCTAAAACTTCTACAAAGAATTGATATATAAATTTCCCTGTTTTTCCTAAGTTTTCAGAATTTTTACAGGTCAATAACTATTAGAAGTTCACAGATTGCTACAGACTATTCTGTTTTTGACAGATTATGTTTTCTTTGTGTTCTCTGCTTATTTTGATGTATGTATGGGGCGGATTGGGGGGTATGAGTCATGGACAAGTTATAATAATGTAGGTGTTACACAAATATAAATAAATAATGATTTCACAACATTACCTAAAGTGGTGATTTATGTTTCTTATACTAACGGATCTCATGAGTTTTCTGTTGAGTTTTGTGTTGTGAAGTTTTCAAGTTTTGGGTGAAGATTTTATGGACTATGGAATAAAGAGTGGCAAGAGACTAAACTTGGGGATTCCCAAGCCACCCCAAGTCATATTCAAGGATACCAAAAAGCCTAAGCTTGGGGATGCCCCGAAAGGCATCCCCTCTTTCGTCCTCAATACATCGGTAAATTTACTTGAGGCTATATTTTTATTCACCACATGATATGTGTTTTGCTTGGAGCGTCTTGTATGATATGAGTATTTTCTTGTTAGTTTTCCATAACCATCCTTTCTGCACACATCTTTTGAGGGATGCACGCTGAATCGTGAATTTGTTAGAATACTGTATATGCTTCACTTATATCTTTTGAGCTAGGCAATGTTGCTCTAGTACTTCACTTATATCTTTATAGAGCATGGTGGTGTTATATTTTATAGAAATTATTGAACTCTCGTTCCTGAATTATATTATTTTGAGAGTTTGTTAAAACATCATGGTAATTTGTTTAGGTTATGAATTTAGTCCTAATATAATGGCATCCAAGAGGGATATAATAAAAACTTCCATATTAAGTGCATTAACAACTATGAGAAGTTGGATTCCTTGCATGTAGATTTGAGATAATAGGGATGGTAATATGAGAGTCATGCTAGTGAGTAGTTGTGAATTGAAGAGATACATGTGTTCAAGCTTGTGATTCCCGTAGCATGCATGAATGGTGAACCGTTATGTAACGAAGTCGGAGCATGATTTTTCTAATGATTGTCGACCATTGTGTGAGGGTCGGGAGCGCGCGACGTTTAACTCCTCCCAACCTCTCCCCTAGGATCATGCATCTAATGCTTTGTTTTATAACTAATAGACTTTGGCAATAAGTATGTGAGTTCTTTATGACTAATGTGAGTCCATGGATTATACGCACTCTCACCCTTCCATCTTTGCTAGCCGTTCTAGTACCGCGCAACTTTCGCCGGTACATCAAACCCTCCTTCCTCAAAACAGCCACCATATATTCCTCAAAACAGCCACCATACCTACCTATTATGGCATTTCCATATCCATTCTGAGATATATTGCCATGCAACTTCCACCATGTAGTTTTTCTATGACTTGCATCATCACTTCATATTGCATGTAGTGTTATATCTTGTCATAGGAATCGAGTTGTAATTTATTTTTATTTAGTTATAAGTAAATAAAAGTGTGATGATTTTTCATTAATAGAGCATTGTCCCATGAGATAAAATGATTATGGTGGCTATGACTCCCTCACAAGTTGGGACGAGTATCCGAACTTAAAATAAAATAACATAGGCCAGCGAAGACCAAACCAAAAAAGAGGCCAAAGAATCCCACCATAAAAAATGTGAGAAAGATAGAAGGGACAATTGCTACTATCTTCATGATAGAGAGTATCCTATTCTGTCACTTTCATACAAATAGTGGATATTCATTATGCACGACCACTTAGTTTGTTTTTGAGCTTTCATACACTTATAGCTCTAAGTGCATTTGTTTCATGTCAATCTCTACTCACTCACATTGATATCTATTGATGGGCATCTTCATAGCCCGTCGATACGCCTAGTTGATGTGAGACTATCTTCTCCGTTTAACTTTGCACCTCCTCCATATTCTATTCCACCTATAATGTTATATCCATGGCTCACACTCATGTATTGCGTGAGAGTTGAAAAGGTTTGAGAACAGCAAAAGTGTGAAACAATTGCTTGACTTGTTCATCGGGGTTGTGCATGATTTAGATATGTTGTGTGGGGAAGATGGAGCATAGCCAGACCATTAGATTTTGTAGGGATAACTTTCTAAGGCCATGTTATTTTGAAAGGACATGACGACCTTGTTGGTGTGCTCGAAGTATTACTGTTTTGATGTCAATATTAGACTATTGTTTTGAATCTAATGGATCTGAATATTCATGCCACAATAAAGAATATTACATGGATACATAAATAGGTAGCATTCCACATCAAAAATTCTGTTTTTATCATTTACCTACTCGAGGACGAGCAGGAATTCAGCTTGGGGATGCTGATACGTCTCCAACGTATCTATGACTTTTGATTTTCCATGCTATTATATTATCTATTTTGGATGTTTTATATACATTAATATGCTATTTTATATTACTTTTGGGACTAACCTATTAATCTAGAGCCTAGTGCCAGTTTTTCTTTTTTCCTTGTTTTTGAGTTTCGCAGATAAGGAATATTAAACAAAGTCCAAATGGAATAAAAACTTCAGAATGATTTTTTCTAGAATAAATGGAAGCCACGAGAGTTAAGAACCAAGGCAGAGGAGCTACCACGGGGCCACAATACCGCTTGCCGCGGCCAGGGGGGTACCCCGCGCCGGGCAGGCTTCTGGGCCCCTGACAACTCCCCTAACACTAATCTTCGCCTATAAATACCCAAATATTCCATCATTATCAGGATGAACCACAAAAACACTTTTCCGCCGCCAGCAGCCCCCATTCCCGAGAGATCCAATCTTGGAGCCTTTTTCGATAATCTCTTGGACGGGGATTCGATCACGGACGGCATCTACATCAACTCCATTGCCCCTCCGATGATGCGTGAGTAGTGCACCACAGACCTAAGGGCCATAGCTAGTAGCTAGATGGTTTCTTCTCTCTCTTTTCTTCTCAATACCATGTTCTTCATGATCTTCATGGAGATCCATGTGATGTAATACTCTTTTGCGGTGTGTTTGTCGAGATCCGATGAATTGTGGGTTTATATTCAGATTATCCACGAATATTATTTGAGTCTTTCCTGAATTCTTATATGCATGACTTCATATCTTTGCATGTCTCTTCGAGTTATTGGTTTGGTTTGGCCAACTAGATTGGTAATTCTTGCAATAGGAGAAGTGCTTAGTTTTGGGTTCAATCTTGCGGTGTCCTCACCCAGTGACAAAGTAGGGGTAGCAAGGCACGTATTGTATTGTTGCGATTAAGGGTAAAAATATGGGGTTTTCATCATATTGCTTGAGTTTATCCCTCTACATCATGTCATCTCACCTAATGCAATACTCTGTTCTTCATGAACTTAATACTCTAGATGTAGGCAGGAGTCGCTCGATGTGTGGAGTAATAGTAGTAGATGCAGAATCATTTGGGTCTACTTGTCACGGATGTGACGCCTATATGCATAATCATTGCCTTGGATATCTTCATAATTATTTTCTTTTCTATCAATTGCTCGACAGTAATTTTTTCACCCACCGTAATACTTGCCATCGTGAGAGAAGCTATCTAGTGAAACCTATGGCCCCGGGTCTATTTTCCATCTTATACTTTCCAATCTAAAACCAAACCAAAAATACTTGCTGCCCTATTTTTACTTTTAGTTTTACTTTCCGTTCAAGCATCCTATTATATCTATCTCCACTAGATCTCATCCTTGCAAATAACCATGAAGGGATTGACAACCCCTTTATAGCATTGTGTGCAAGAGTTTGATTCCTTGTGCAGGTACATATATTGATGGCTCGCTTGTATCTCCTACTGGATTGATACCTTGTTCTCAAAAACTAAGGGAAATACTTATCTACTTTGCTGCATCAAACCGTTACTCTTCATGGGAAATGAACGCATGCTCGAGAAGCAGCAGTCGCCACGGACCTGCCGGCACTCGGGAAGGAGCACCAATGCCCCGAGCTATACTTCGATGGAGTGATGGAGAGTGCTCGGGTGATAGCGTCAAAGTGTTTGGGTGAAAAATTATTTGAATGAGGTTGTAATGTGTCCAAAGAACTTGATAACATTTTAATGATATTAGTATCCGCTCTTACATGGTTTTGCATTCCTTTATAACTCCCATGTGGTTGTTTTATACTGAAAGATGCGACTCGCCATCTTCAGCCCCCACGTAGATACTGCATGGGGTGACTATGACAATGCCCCATATCCCTTAGCCATATCATCGGAACCCAAAGGAGGTGTAATGCGGCAGACTAGGAAATTAGACTATAGTGCTTTATTTCTTTCACTTAACTGAAGGGGCGCGAAAAGGACTACGGGAAGCATACGATTAGCCACCAGAGTTTGGTGAAGTTCAGATGAACCATGGCCGAAGCTGACATCATAATGTTTGCACAAAGGGAAAGTTCCTCGTATAACACGGAATAACCGCTTGCGAGGTTTGAAGTATAAAATTTCTAGCTTGGAGTTCACAGATCGGATCGGGCATACTATGATAGTCCGTTTTCGGGTTTCTCCCCTGAGGTGCTTGACCAGACTATCCGGAAACACAATCGCAGGGGTGCTCCCTTTGCCCTTCTAGCACAAGAGCCGGGCAACCCAACTTAATGACCAAAGACATAGTTCAGAACCGATGCATAGAGAGCGAACACCAATACACCGAACACACGTGTGATAGCCTGGCATATTAGGGATGATAGACTACTCATATTAATAAGGAATTCCTTCTTCCCGGGAGCCCATTTAAACAGAACTCCCAGGTTAAGCATGATCGGGTTGGAGTAGTTCTAGGATGGGTGACCGACCGGGAAGTTAGTCCCGAGTGCGCACGAGTGAGGACGAAGTGCGTAGAAAAGGCTAGTATTGATCTATGGGCCAGTCTAGATCCTACCAAGAGTAATGACCACCGGTGGGTGTCTCTGGGATGTTACAAGTTGGTATCAGAGCCGACCCTTGTGGTTACACGGATGTTTGCCGACAGGTGCGCAATCTTGTTGTTCACGAAGTTGGTGACCCATCGTGGCACACGGAATGACACATGTATTAGACTAAAAGCACAGACGTTTGTGCCAAGAGGGAACATTCTTGTGACCTGACGAGGACGTTGGTTCCTATGAGTGGTGGTGTATGTGATAGCCTGGCATATTCGGGATGATAGACTACTCATATCAATAAGGAATTCCTTCTTTTCCGGGAGCCCATTTAAACAGAACTCCTAGGTTAAGCGTTCTTGGCTTGGAGTAGCTCTAGGATGGGTGATCGACCGGGAAGTTAGTCCCGAGTGCACACGAGTGAGGACAAAGTGCGTAAAAAAGGCTAGTATTGATCTGTGGGGCAAGTCTAAATCCTACCAGGAGTAACGACCACCGGCGGGTGTGTCTGGGTGTTACAACACGATAGTTAAGGCGATTTGTGCTTGAAATCGAGCTCCTCGGTCTATTTGCCGGTTACCTCGTCTCATACCGAATAGGTTCACGAGAAGAGAGAGAAACGAGAAAAGGTATGCGCCGAAAATAGGATAGATGAGGCGTACTTGTGCCACGCAATTTTGCATTTTCTCAAAAAATCTTATAACTCGGATTGCCAAAGCAACTATTTACAGGTATGCGAACGAAAATAGGAAATAAAATCACACAGGAGATTTTGTACCAGGGGTCTTCAATTGGTGACCTGACGTCCTCGATATGCCCCCTTGCTAGTTGACTCCTGCTCTTGTATGCACCTTGACGTCCTGCGAAGTTGTGCCTCCTCGCCACATACTTTGCTGGTCCTGAAATTGTGCGATGGGGGAGAATCCCTACAGAGGGGAGAGGAATGATCCGAGTTATTGGCCTGAAGCCGAACTCGCTTCCCAGCCTTATGTGACTTTATGGCGGATGGTGGAACTTGCCGATCTTCTTTATAGCTGCATTCGGCCGCTAGGGCCAGTGCATGTTCCTCAGTTCTAAGGGAGCGCTCGGTGTTGCCGTTAACAGTAATGACCCCCTTGGGGCCCGGCATCTTGAGCGTGAGGTATTCATAGTGTGGGACCGCGTTGAAACGGGCGAATGCTTTCCGTCCAAGCAGCGCGTGATAGCCGCTGCGAAAGGGCATGATGTCGAAGATCAAGTCTTCCTTGGGAAATTTATCGGGTGAGCTGAACATGACCTCTAGAGTTACCGAGCTCGCGCATCGGGCCTCAACGCCCGGGATCACTCCTTTGAAGGTAGTACTGCTGGGTTTGATCCTTGACGGATCAATTCCCATCTTTTTCACCATATCTGAGTAAATCAGGTTAAGGCCACTTCCTCCATCCATTAGGACCTTTGTGAGGTGATAGCCATCTATAATGGGGTCTAGCATGAGGGCCACCAATCCCCATGATGGATACTGGTCGGATGATCACCCCAATCAAAAGTGATCGGGTATGCCGACCATGGCTTGTACTTCGAGGCTACGGGTCCCACCTCATAGACTACCCGGAGGGCGTGCTTCCTCTCCTTCTTCGGTATGCGGGAGGCGTATATCATGTTCACTGTGTTTACTCCGGGAGGGAACTTCTTCCGTCCGCCAACAAGCGGACCCTGAGGCTCATCCTCGTCCTTGTTGTGCGAGCTTTTGCCTTGGTCTTCGGGTGGTATCTTGCCGGCCTATTTAAACACCCAACAGTTGTGTGTGTGGTTGACAGTCTTTTCTGAAGTCCCATGGATTTGGCAAGGCCTTTCCATGATCTTCTCCAGATGAGTGGGTCCGTCATGATTTCCTTTAGGGGCCTTCTTCCACTACCCAGGTCAGGAGTTGTGAAATCCGACAATAACAGCCGTGTCATCGGCATCACTATTATTGTGTCGACGCTTATTCTTATTCCGCTTTGGGTTTGAGTTGCCATCCTGGGGTTCAGGTGCATGGGATCTTCAGAATTGTGGTTGCGTCTTGCCAACCAGTTATCTTTGCCCATGCAAAAGCAGGTCATGAGGGAGGTAAGGGCGGACATAGTTTGAGGCTTGTCCTGGCCTAGCTGGCGGGCCAGCCATTCGTCCCGAATATTGTGCCGGAAGGAGGCTATGGCCTCAGCATCCAGACAGTCGACGATTTGGTTCTTCTTAGTCAAGAACCGATTCTAGAACAGCCGAGCGGATTCGCCAGGCTTCTGGATGACGTTGCGGACACAGGTCCCCTAGAAGTTAGAGCGGAACGCATCTTCCAGGTCTTCCTAGCATCCAATGGAGTTTTCGGGGAGGTTTTTTAACCAGTGCCGAGCTGGCCCCTTAAGCTTAAGAGGGTGGTATTTGATGGCATGGAGATAGTCTCGTTGCGCCATGTGGATATGGAGGAGAAAGTCCTCAATCCATACAGTTGGGTCAGTGGTCCCATCGTACAGTTCTATATTCACGGGTTTCAACCCTTCGGGGAACTGATGCTGCATTACCTCAACTGTGAAGCACAGTGGGTGAGTGGCGCCTCTGACCCAAGCTATGTCCCGCCTTTATTCGGCGTCTATATGGTGTCGGTTCCTTTCCCGGACTCTGTTGTTTTGGTCAAACCATGGTCTGTATTCGCCGCGTCTATCGAGCGCATACTTCTGGATCCATAGATGCATCTAGAGCGGCCTGTTGTATGATACAGGTCATCTCACAGGTTGAACCTGTCATTGGGCTCTAATGGTTTCTTGCCCCGTCTTTAGGGCACTGTCGGTATGTAACGGTCGTTGTTGGCCGTCTTGTCCCCACCACGAGGGGGGCGGTCCGGCTTGTCGTACGGAGTACGGTTTGGAGATGGAGTACGAGTAAGTTCAACATCGAAATGCAGCAGCAACCTTCGCTGAGGGTAGCTTTTCGGCTGGTTTGACAGACTAGTGTTGTATACTTTGTCAGCTGAGAGGACTTTCGTCCATTGATCATTGAGGTTGGCATGTTCGTCTTTGAGTTGCCGTTCTTTGGCCTTTAGGCTCCGAGCCGTTGCTATGAGTCGTTGCCTGATTTCTTCCTGATCCTCGAGGTTATCAGGGACGTACAAGTCATCGGCTTCTGGTATATCTTCCTCCTTGACATGGGAAGGTAATTGTCGCCTTTGGGGTCATTGACGGTATCGGGGTCGTTTTGGTCCTCAGGCTCTTCCGGACCCTCCAACAGGTGCTCAGGGATATCGGGATTGTCATGGTCGGCGGGGGCATTACCGTCCCCGTTGCTGATAATGCCTCTTCTTCCCTTTTTGCTTTTGGACCACTTATGCGATTTCCGGTGCCTTGATGGTGCATCACCCGATTTGTCGCCGTCATTGTGAGTCATACTGTTGTCGTCGGTGGTAGGAGTGTCCACCATGTAGACGTCGTATGTAGAAGTGGTGGTCCAATTCCCGGTGTTAACGGGGGTGGGAGCACGGTCCTCTTCATCCATGTATTTTGCCTCCTCGGAGGCATAGTCTAGCACGTCGGTTAAGTCTTCGATGGTGGCTATCATGTGGGTGGCGGGTGGGTCATAAAATCCGTCCCTGCCCGAACTGTAACCGGGCCGGGCGTAGATCGGGACTGGATCGTCGGTGATCCTCATCACGAGAATTGCCCCTAGGCCTCGTCAACCGCTAAGGGCCTGATCGGATCCATCTGTTCGGAACTCATGGAGTTAACACCCATGAAGTCCACCCATGGGGTGTATTCGTAAGGAACACATGTCCGGTCATATGGCTTGATGTCTAGATCGGGATGAGAGATCGGACTGTCGCCATAGGTGACCCCATTGGCATGTTCGAAGAAGGGGCTCAAGGTTAAAGCCTCGGAGTCCTCGGGGACTACGGGCGAAGAAGTGAGCCCGATTAGTGACAAGTTGTGCTGAGAGTCGACAGAAAACTCTAAGTTTCTGAATCTGACCTCTTGATTAGGGGTGAATCTCTCGATGCGGCCTAGATGGCCGGTGGAATCAGCATGCAGCACAACGCTGCCGAAGGCGAAGATTTGTCGGGGACGAAAACATCCATGTTGCGGACCTCTCCATTGATGACGAGGCGAGGCGTCGATTCCATCTCTCTCACAGAGGAACTCTCAATGAAAGCACCAATGTCGGTGTCAAAACTAGCGGATCCCGGGTAGGGGCTCCCAAACTATGAGACTAGGATCAACGGTAACAGGAGACAAAGGGGACACGATTTTACCCAGGTTCGGGCCCTCATATGGAGGTCATACGCTACGTCCTGCTTGATTGTATTGATGGTGTAAGGGGTTACACAGTTGATCTACCTCGAGATCGTATAGCTAACCCTAGATGAGTTGTTCTGTCTTTATACCCTAAAACCCTTCGGCTTATATAGATGTCGAGGATGCCTATGGTTTATACATGGTCGGTCACATGCCGAAGAGATAAAATTTCCTAACTATTACGTCATGTGTGGAGCACAAGCCGCGTTTCCCGAAGCTTCAATCTTGGAGATTGGGCCTTCAAATCCTTCGGTGTTCGGTAAGTACCCCTCATAGTCTGGCCCATAACAATAGGTCGGCTATCCAAGGACCCCCTAATCTAGGACTCCCTCAGTTATCACATAATAACTACTGTATTATATCATTCCGAGAAATTATACCACTAAATGTAAGCCATGGAAACACTAAAACAGCCAAACAATACATGCAAAACAGAATCTGTCTAAAACAGAACAGAATGTGAAGATTCTAATATAATCCGTATTTACCTATCTCCAAAAATTCTAACAACTTTGGGAAATGTATGAAATATTTATATAAAAACTTTTTTAAAATTCAGAAGTTTTTGACTCCCTCGTAAAATAAGTGAATTTCTTCATTGGACATAAAAGTTTGTGTTTTTCCAGAGAATCAAACTAACAAGTATCCACGCTATCCCCAATCCTTTACTTGGCACCTTATTGAAATAAAAGACACAAGACATGATTACTGCATTTAATAACAAAAAATATAAATATTGGGTTGTCTCCCAACAAGGGCCCTTCTTTAAAGTATTTTTAGATAGGCATGATAATTTCTCTCAGCTCACATAAATGTAAAGAATTGAAACACAATGGGAGCATCATGAATCATATGACAAGAACATTTAGGTCTAACTCTTTTCATATTCATATGGATTTTATGAGCAAGCAATTTATGGGTGCAAGAATCAACTATCATAGGAAGGCAAAACAAGAATATCTTCAAGATTTTGAAGACATAGGGAGGAAACATGATATTATTGCAATTAGTACAAGCATATGTTCCTCCCTCATACTAATTTTTAGTAGCATAATGAATGAATTCAAGAATATAAATAGCACACAAAACATTCTTTTCATTATCCTCAAGCATAGAAAATTTATTACTCTCCACACAAGCAAATTTATTCTCATTTACAATTGTGGGAGCAAACTCAACAAATAACTATCATGTGACACTTGATTGACACCAAATTGAACATTAAAATCAGGATGACAAGTTTCATGGTTATCATTATTCTTTATAGCATACATGTCATCACCATAATCATCATAGATAGCAATTTTATCATAATCAGTTTAAACCTCTTCGAAGATAGTGGAACCATTAAATAAAGTCATGACCTCTCCAAATCCTCTTCCACAATTATTTCGATAAGATTCAACGCCCTCCAAAATAGTGGGATCATTAGAACCTAGAGTTGACACTTTTCCAAACCCACTTTCATCAATGTAATCATCATAAATAGGAGGCATGATATTATCATAGTAAATATCGTCATGACAAGTACGGGAACTAAAAAGATCATCTTCCTCAAACATAGCATCCCCAAGATTGTGGCTTTGCATATCATTAACACCATGGATGTTCAGAGAATTCATAATAACAAAATTTATGTCATGCTCATCATTCAAGGAAGTAACATTAAGCATTTTTATAAATTCTTCATATAACAATTGAGCATAATTTTCTGAGTTGTCATTTTCACGAAAGACATTAAAAAGATGATGCATTTGAGGCCACCACAATTAAATTTTTTATAGTTTTCTTTTATAAAACCAAACTAGTGAAAAACAAGAAACTAAAAGATTTAATTGCAAGATCTGAAGATACCTTCAAGCATTCACCCCCCACCAACGACGACAGAAAAGAGCTTGATGTGTACTACGCCACTTTATTCTTGTAGACGTTGTTGGGCATCCAAGTACAGAGTTTTGTAGGACAACAACAAATGTCCATCAAGTGGATGGCCTAAGGTTTATCATTTTGTGGGACGTGTAAGATGAATATGGTCTCACTCAAACAACCCTGCAATCAAATACAAGATATTTCTTGTGTCCCCAACACACCCAGTACAATGCTAAATTGTACACGTGCACAAGTTTGACAAAGAAATGGTGATATGAGTGAAATATAAATGATAGAAATATGTTTTTGTAATCTGAAAATTTAAAAACATGAAGGTAACAAGTAGTAAAAAATGAGCAAAACGGTATCGCAATGCTTGGAAATAATGCCAAGGGTCCATACTTTCACTAGTGCAATCTCTCAATAATGCTAACATAATAGAATCATATGATCACCCCTCAATGTCCAACAAAGAATCACTCCAAAGTTCATATCTAGCAGAGAACATAAGATGAAATTGTAGAACCACCTCAAAGCTATTCCTTCCGATGAGTCTACCGGGATATTCCTATAAGTGTCACAAACAGCCCTAGAGTATGTACTAGAATAACACCTGTGATACACATCAATCATCCCTAATGTCACTTATACACTCCAATGTCACCTCAAGTATCCATGGGTTAATTATTCAACATGCATCAAACAATTTCAGATTCATCATATTCAATCCAACAAAAAGAACTTCAAAGAGTACCCCAACATTTCTATAGGAGAAAGTAGGACAAGAACATGTATCAACTCCTATACATAGATTACCCCATCGTCACCACAAAAATTCACAAGTTGGGTACCAAAACATATATCAAGTGAATCAATAGAACAACCCATTGTCACCATGGGTATCCACACGCAAGACATACATCAAGTGATCTCTAATACAATATTCAATCTGATATGCCGAGATATCAAAGCGAAAGATTCAATTCGTCACATCAAGATAGCAAGGGAATAACATCATATGATCCAACTATATTAACAAAGCCCATGATATAGCAAGATCATGACATTTCAAGAACACGAGAGAGAGAGAGAGAGATCAAACAAATAGCTACTAGTACATAACCTTTGCTCGGAGGGTGGACTACTCCCTGGTTGTCATGGACACAGCCGGGAGGATGAAGATGGCCACCGATGATGATTGGCCCCTCCGGCAGGGTGCTAGAATAGGGCTCTAGATGAGTTTTATTCGGTACAGAGGCTCGCGGCGGCGGAGAGGAAGTTCTAGATTTATTTCTAAGGATTTCTATATTTATAGGATTTTTAGCATTGGAATCACGCGCAACGGAGACACGAGGGAACCACAAGCTATCAAGGCCCGTCTAGGTGGATGGGCGCGACCTGTTGGCTTGTTTCCAGCAGGTGGCCCCCTCTGGTGGTTCTTCGTTGCGGTATTTCTCATATTATCCAGAAAAATCATCAAAAAGTTTTGGGCGATTCCGAGAACTTCTATTTTCTACGTAAAGACAACATCACGGTAATTTTGCTGAAAAGAACATTAGTGCGGGTTAGTTCTAATTAAATCATATAAAGTGCATCAAAACCATATAAAAGTATTGTAAACATTGGTAAATATGGCATGAATACTCCATAAATTATCGATAATTTGGAGAAGTATCTACTATTGATATGGAACCAGCCGATTGGATTGAGAGGTATGAGTTATCCATGGACATGATGGAGGTAGGTGATGGAGTTTGTACCACATATCTCAAGATAATGCTCGAAGGACCAGCCCACTCTTGGTTGAATAACTTGCGTCCCAATTCAATCAACACATGGCAGCATTTGAAGGAGCACTTTATCAAGAACTTCCAGGGTACTTGTAAATGCCTAAGCAACTTCATTAACCTCGAGCAATGTATTCAGAAGGAGGGTGAATCTTCTCACCACTGGGTATGCTATGTTGCATAAATCATACACTCGCCGAAAAGTATCAAACCACAGACTGCAGTGCTTGTCTTGGAGAAAAAACGCAGGTTTGAGATTTTGATTCATAAATTGGGGAAATTAAGTGCACTATTACGGAAATGAGTGAGCTCATGAATGCAATAACCAAGTACGCTGAGTCTGAAAAAACCAAAGATCCTGATTCTAATGATGAAAAGTTTGGCAAGGGGAAGAAGAACGGCGATAAGGGTCACCAAAACAACAGTGGGAATCATAGCAATGCAAGCACAAAAACGTCAAAGGAAGCTCTGACTTGGTTGCCAATACCAACACAAGTTGCAAGAGCTAGCGCCAGAATAACAACCCTGGTTTTCAGAAACAACCTCAAGGATTTTGCCCGACAAACTATAAACAAGCGTTGGAGGGGTCGTGTCTCAAGCACAACAGTACAAACCATTTGTCTAACCACTCATGGGAAGCCTATTATGTCATGCAGAAGTTCAAGAATGCAGTTTTTGGTGGTCACAATAATGACGGTCCCCTTGGTCGTCACCTAGGTAACCCCGGTGGCAATATAGGGGCCGGAATCAGGGACATGTTAACCGTGGAGCTTGCGAAGGACAATACAATAACAGCGGGTCCGCTAGCTTCCAGAGTAATCGTAAACAATTGAACAACAGACAATACCACGTCTTCACCACATCAACCTACAAGCATGACCACAAGCTACAGCGTTACGTCCTTAACACAGTTGTTCCTTTGGCCCCTCAATGGTCGCATTGTTCTCAGCAGCCTATAACCTGGAGCACGGCTGACCATTCCCATACATCGAGAATCCTGGGGCTTGGCTTTGGTCGTAGTTCCATAGGTGGGAGGTTACCCATTGTGCAAAGTATTGATGGATGGTGGCAGCAGTATTAATATACTATATTATGAAACTTTCAAGTGGATGGGTCTCCTGGACTCCCACCAACAACCTTCCTCTATAGTATTTCAGGGCATAGTCCCCGGCAAGTCAGATCTACCAGTTGGCAAGATTTTTCTAGAAGTAGCCTTCGACACTAAGAAATATTTTCCATCTGAGATCCTGGCCTTTGAGGTAGTAAAATTCAAAAGTCCATATCATGCTCTCTTTGGCAGGGTGGCTTACACAGATTTTATGACTCGTCCTTGTTACATCTAGCTCAAACTCAAGATGCCGGGCCCAAGGGGAACCATTACCATTGATGGCAACCACGCTGATGCACGGGAATGTGAGGAAGGTGATGCACTGTATGTAGAAACAACTTGTTCTCCAAAGAGTTGAAGCTGTATACTTCACAAGTTGATCTAGAGGATATGACTTCCCTGAAGAAGTCTGCTGCCGATTGTGACCTCAAGTTTGAATCTGCTTAGGATACCAAGCATGTTGAGTTTACCCCTGGTGATTCTGCCAAGCAATTCACTATTAGGCCGAATCTCACTAACAAATAGGAAGGCATGCTCATCGAGTTCATTTGTGAGAATCGAGACATCTTCACAAGGAAACCTTCTGACATGCCTCGTATACCAAGAGAACTCGCTGAGCACAGCTTAAATGTTGATTCCAAGATTAAACTTGGCCGATAATTCCTCTGTCGCTTCAATGAAGGGAGATCTAAGGCAATCGAAGAGAAAGTAGTCTGGCTGGTGGCCGCTACCTTTATTGTTGAAGTCTTCCACCCAGAGTGGTTAGCAAACCCAGACCTTGTACTGAAGAAGAGTGGGACTTGGAGAATGTGTGTATATTACACAAATCTGAACCAGGCTTGTCCCAATGACCTGTTTGTCGGTGTTTTGGGAACGAGGGTACCCACACCTGCCTACCTACGTGACAGGATATGGCCCACCTCGTTAGCTAGACTCGGCCTGGTGCGGCTCCACTCAAGACAGGGACCTCGAGAGGTACCTAGGCTCACGAGGAAGAACAACACCAAGACCAGCCAGGATGGGCCTCCTCAGGGCCCCTCCAGAGCGGTGGAGATCTATATGCAGAACCTGGCCTCATGAGTAAAAGATGACATAGGGAAGGATAGGCGGGCGCCAGCGCGCTAGGCGGTGTAGATTCCCCTATGGTGCAAAGGGAGCAAGGACGTACGCAGGTTCCTGAAGTGCCGCCCAAAGGTTTCCATTCCAGTGCAACAAGACCATGACCACGAGCCCCACAGGGTGAATGCCATCGCCAAGCCCACCACTGCATCATCGGCAACCACTTTGTAGGCCAAATCCACCTTTGGATAGGGAATAGATGTACTCCTGTCCCCCTTCAAATTTGGCCGTTGTAGGATCCCTTCCTGCCATTGTGATAAGGGAAGAGGACCCGGGCCGCTGCTATAAACAGAGGCAAGGTCACGCTATAGAGAGGATCCGATTCACGACTTAGCCACCTGACGAACAACCAGACAAGGCAGAGAGCCAAGAACACGACTAGAGGCCCCTCGAGAGGCTCGAGACCACTATACTAGTTCATCCACCACACCTCCCCGAGAGGCAATCCACCGAAGCAGGAGTAGGGTATTACGCTTCATAGAGGCCCGAACCTAGGTAAACTGCGTGTTCATCTTCTTCCACGTCATCGTGTGAGTTTGCCGTGACATCCATCGTGTAGCGAGCTAGGTAGGGCGAGGCTATAGGGGATCTTCGCACACACCCCTGTGTTCGAACCTTATGGGTTTTGCGGATCCCTAAATCCGACATTTGGCGCGCCAGGTAAGGGGCATGTCAAAGCCTTCCTCGAGCCAAGCTCTTCTCCCACCTTGCCGCTTTGATGGCTGATGCCTGCCAAGCCCATGCGAAGCACTGCGCAGCCCGCGTTGCTCAGACGACACCCGTGGGCCACGTCGGCGCATGTCGGTCCCCCTCGCCCTTGGCCAACGCCGCAACAGGCCTGGATGCTCACGAACAACAAGACTCTTCCCAGCCGGTCGCCGTGCAGCGTGACGGCCACCCCACCACTTTGTCGATCATCACAGCTACTGGGTCATCCTCCCAAGTCTGGCCTGGGCCGACGCGTGGTTCGGGAGCACTCTCCATGGTGAACGAGCTGCTCTACTACCGCCCTGCCCCCAAACGCTATGACGACTGGCTTCGGCGCATCGCGGAGCTCTTCAGTGCTACTGGTGACGCCTGAGCGATCTCCTACTCACTCCGACCCCAACCTTCCCCCACAAACGATGTGCCCCATGATACACTGCAACCTCCTCCACAATGTGACTTTGGCCCCGAGCCAAGGCGTGAGGCACGGCCGTGCGACCAGCCCCGCGGGTCGCACGCAAGGGCAGGAGATGAAGTAAGCTGCCAGGTGGTGCCCCGGTCGCGCGTCGACGTGCGCGTGCTCCCCATGCTGCCAAACCAGCATCACGGACGGGCACCACTCGAGGCGGCCCGTCAGGAGCGTCAATAGAGGACCCCGCCCGCATGTGCGGTAGCACATGTCGAGCCGGTGGGCTGCCTCGCCATCGCACTAGAGCTCCATCCAACTACATGGCCCTGCAAGTTCAAACCCGACTTACCCCCTTCCTGTGATGGCACCCCAGATCACAGTAAGTTCCTACAGGTCTACTCGCTCAGCATCCGGGCGGCCGGTGGATACGACAAGGTCATGGCATGCTGGTTCCCCATGGAGATCAAGGGTGGCATGTTCTCCTGGGTTCTCAACCTCCCGATAGGGTCCATCACCTCTTGGGACGACCTATGCAGGTGCTTCGTCGCCAACTTCCAATGTACCCATGACCGCGCGCTCACCGTGAATGACCTGTGGTGCATGAAGCAACAGGATGGAGAGAACCTGCACAAGTTTATAAAGTGAATCACGACTACACCTCAAGGTCCCGAAGGCGTCGGATGAGGCTATCATCCCCACTTTCACCAACGATGTCACGGATCTCAAGATGAAGGAAGAGCTCGCCATGAACGATGAACTATGCTCCTCCATGGAGATGTTCAACCTGGCGAACATGTGCACCAAGGCCGAAGAGGGCCGCCTGTCACTCCGTGAGCCTTCGACGACATAGCTAGAGGAAAAGAAGACCAAAGCCAAGGAGGCGAAGCGCAAGGCCCCAGGGGTACTTGCAGACGAGCCTGAGGCGAAGCGCAGCCGGGGCAAGGAGCATCCCCCAGGGGGGGAGATCGACCTGCATCTTCTATGGCACCAACAACCATGACACCGCTGACTGCCAGGAACTCGAGCTGGTTCATGCTAAGCACTTTGGCCTGTGCCCCTGGTGCACTGTCCATCGCTTCGGACGCGGCGGAGGCCGCGGTGGAGGCTGATGGGACAACCGAGATCTGCGTTATGGGTGGCGCGACAAGCCTCAGGAGGACTACTGGCGCGATCAGCCTGAGGAGGACCGCTGACATGACCAGGCTCTAGAGGACCACTCGCACGACTTCTGCAGGGGTCATGCTGCGGCCAGCCTCCTGAGGTTCGCCCTCGTGAGTCCGCCCTACCAACACTACCACCTCCACCCAGAAGGAAAGAAGAGGACAAGCAGGAAAGTTGGGTTAGGGGCTTCCAAGAGATCAGGGCGGTAGCCTGCATCCTGGGCGGCGCCCAAGCCCCAACATCAAACGACGTCTTCAAGCAGTTCACGTGGGAGGTGAACGTGGCTCACCCAAATCCCGAGGCCATGTGGCCCCTCAGGTGGTTCTAGACTGCCATCATGTTCGACTCGAGGGATCAGCTCAGGTGCTCGGCCATGGCCGACAAACTCCCCATGTTGTATGTCCTCACCATCAGAACGTCCTCATCACCAAGACCCTCATCGACAGTGGAGCGGGGCTCAATGTCATCTCCTTTTAGACCTTTGAGATGCTCCAAGTACCGTACGACCAGCTCATGCCGACCAAGCCCTTCTCGGGAGTCAGTGATGGGTTCACCGTTCCCATTGGGCAAGTGCGCCTTCCCGTCACATTTGGAGGGTGCAAGAACTACCACAGTGAGAGCATCATCTTTGACGTCGCCCACATCCACCTCCCATACAATGTGATCCTTGGGTACCCGGCCCTTGCCAAGGTCATGGTAGCAACTCATCACGGCTACAACATCCTCAAGATGCCAGGGAGTGGCGGCGTCATCACCATCGCATGTGATGAGAAGGATGTCGTGTTCTCCCTCAATCGTGCCTACCGTGGTGCTGTAGCCGAGCACTCGGATGATGAGGAGGATGCATGCAAGAACAAGAAGCATCTCACCCCCACGGAGCACCTGGGGTCTAAAACCTCTGGTGGCGGAGCCTTGGGCTCTTCATCCAGGGACGGGGCCACACCTTCCATCGCATAGGAAAGCGGGCTTGGCGCCCCCCTTGGGGCAGGCTCGAGGACTTCCACCCAGGAGGCCCCGGCTTGGCCGGTGAGACAAGGGAGCCATTCGGGCACAACCTGAAGGTCGTCCTGATGCGCAACTACCAGGGCCAAGGGCTCGGCGCGAGGCATAGAGCTAGCGAGAGTCAGTCATCAAAGCAATCGAGGAACTTCAAGAGGCACAAGGTGAGCGAGGAAGGGACTACCTTGCACCACCAATCGCAGATGCCATCGTCGGCCTGGTTGACCAGCCGCGCGCCTATGTCAGCACGCTCGCCATCAACAAGGCCTCATCCCGGGGCCTTTTCTGGCTAACGCGCGCCTACCACGGGTGGGCCTATCCGAAATACTACGTCTGCATGCCCTTCGACCTGGCGAACATAGGAGTCACGTTCCAGCATGTCGCCCAGGCCATGCTCGAACCTTGCCTATCGATATGCGACGAGGAGTTGGCGGAGATGCCCGTGCCAAGCATGGGTCCCTGCTACTTCTCGAGCATGTGTTGGTTTCCCGTGAAGAGGAACGGTTTGATGCAACAAAGTAGATAAGTATTTCCCTCAGTTTTTTAGAACCAAGGTAATAATCTAGTAGGAGATACAAGCGAGCCACCAATAGATATATCTGCACAAGGAATCAAACTCTTGCACCCAACGCTATAAAGGGGTTGTCAATCCCTTCACGGTTATTTGCAAGGATAAGATCTAGTAGAGATAGATATAATAGGATGCTTGAACGGAAAGTAAAAGTAAAAGTAAAAAATATGCAGCAAGTATTTTTGGTGTTTTTGGTTTTAAATCTAAAAATACAATATGGAAAATAGACCCCGGGCCATAGGTTTCACTAGATGGCTTCTCTCATGATGGAAAGTATTACGGTGGGTGAACAAATTACTGTCAAGCAATTGATAGAAAAGCGGATAATTATGAAGATATCCAAGTCAATGACTATGCATATAGTCATCATGTCTATGACAAGTAGACCGAAACCATTCTGCATCTACTATTATTACTCCACACATCGACCGACTCCTGCATGCATCTAGAGTATTAAGTTCATGAAGAATAGACTAACGCATTAAGTAAGGTGACATGATGTAGAGGGATAAACTCAAGCAATATGATGAAAACCCCATATTTTTACCCTTGATGGCAACAATACAATATGTGCCTCGCTACCCCTACTTTGTCACTGGGTGAGGACACCGCAAGATTGAAACAAAACTAAGCACTTCTCCTATTGGAAGAATTACCAATCTAGTTGGCCAAACCAAACCAATAACTCGAAGAGACTTGCAAAGATGTGAAATCATGCATATAAGAATTCAGGAAAGACTCAAATAATATTCATGGATAATCTGAACATAAACGCATAATTCATCGGATCTCGACAAACACACGACAAAAGAGTATTACATCGGATAGATCTCCATGAAGATCATGAAGAACAAGGTATTGAGAAGCAAAGAGAGAGAAGAAGCCATCTAGCTACTAGATATGGACCCATAGGTTGGTGGTGAACTACTCACGCATCATCAAAAGGGCAAGGGAATTGATATAGATGCCCTCCGTCATCGAATCCCCCTCCGGCGGATTACCAGAAAAGGCTCAAAGATTGGATCTCTCGGGAACGGAGGCTTCTAGAGGCCGAAAAGTGTTTTCGTGGCTCATTCTGATAATGATGGAATGTTTGGGTATTTACAGACCGAAGATTAGGGTTAGGGGAGTTGCCAGGGGCCCACAAGCCTCACCAGCGCGGGTGCCCCCTTGTCGCGGCAAGCGGGCTTGTGGCCCCGTGGCAGCTCCTCTACCCTGGTTCTAAAGCCCCATGGCTTCGATATTTTCTAGAAAAAATCATTTTGGAGGTTTTATTCGATTTGGACTCCGTTTAATATTCCTTATCTGCGAAACTCAAAAACAAGTAAAAAAACAGAAATTGGCACTAGGCTCTAGATTAATATTTTAGTCCCAAAAATAATATAAAATAGCATATTAATGCATATAAAACATCCAAAATAGATAATATAATAGCATGGAACAATCAAAGACGTATCAGGATCCCTAAGCTTAATTCCTACTCGTCCTCGAGTAGGTAAATGATAAAAACAGAATTTTTGATGTGGATGCTACCCAAATATTTATCCATGTAGTATTCTTTATTGTGGCATGAATATTCAGATCCGTTAGATTAAAAACAATAGTCTAATGTTGACATAGAAACAGTAATACTTTGTGCACACCAACGAGGTAGTCGTGTCCTTTCGTAATAACATGGCCGTAGAAATTTATCCCTACAAAATCATATGGTTTGGCTATGCTCCATCTTCCCCACACAAAGTATTTAAATCATGCACAACCCCGATGAACAAGTCAAGGAATTGTTTCACACATTTAGTGTTCTCAAACCTTTTCAACTCTCACGCGATACATGAGCGTGAGCCATGGATATAGCTTTATAGATGGAATAGAATATGGAGGAGGTGCAAGGGAAAAAGGAGAAGATAGTCTCGCATCAACTAGGCGTATCAATGGTCTATGGAGATGCCCATTAATAGATATCAATGTGAGTGACTAGGGTTTGCCATGCAACAAATGCACTTAGAGATATAAGTGTATGAAAGCTCAAAAAGAAAACTAAGTGGTCGTGCAAAATGAATATCCACTAGTTATATGAAAGTGACAAAATAGGAGACTCTCTTATCATGACGATCATGGTGCTACTTTGAAGCATAAGTGTGGAAAAAGATAGTAGCAATTGTCCCTTGTCTCTTTCTCATAGTTTTTTCGGTGGGCTTCTTTGGCCTCTTTTATTTTTTGTTTGGGCTTCGCTGGCCTCTTTTATTTTTTGTAATGTCCGGATACACGTCCCAACTTGTGAGGGAGTCATAGCCTCCATCATCCTTTTATCTCATGGGACAATGCTCTATTAATGAAAAATCATGACACTTTTATTTACTTACAACTCAAAGAAATAGAAATTACAACTCGATTCCTATGACAAGATATAACTCTATATGCAATATGAAGTGATGATGCAAGTCATAGAAAAACTGCATGGTGGAAGTTGCATGGCGATATATCTCGGAATGTCTATGGAAATGCCATAATAGTTAGGTATGGTGGCTGTTTTGAGGAATATATCGTGGCTGTTTTGAGGAAGGAGGGTTTGATGTACCGGCGAAAGTTGCGCGGTACTAGAGAGGCTAGCAAAGATGGAAGCGTGAGAGTGTGTATAATCCATGGACTCACATTTGTCATAAAGAAATCACATACTTATTGCAAAAGTCTATTAGTTATCAAACAAAGCATTAGACGCATGCTCCTAGGGGAGAGGTTGGTAGGAGTTAACCATCGCGTGCTCCCGACCCTCACACAAAGGTCGACAAGTCATGCTCCGACTTCGTTACATAAAGGTTCACCATACGTGCATGCTACGGGAATCACAAGCTTTAACACACGTATCTCTTAATTTCACAACTAATCAGTAGCATGACTCTCATATTACCATCCCTATTATCTCAAAACTATATCCAAGGAATCCAACTTCTCATAGTTGTTAATGCACTTAATACGAAAGTTTTTATTATATCCCTCTTGGGTGCCATTATATTAGGACTAAATTCATAACCTAAACAAGTTACCATGTTGTTTTATAAAACTCTCACAAAAACATAAGTGAGGAACGAGATTTGAATAATTTCTATAAAATATAACACCACCATGGTCTATAAAGATATAAGTGAAGTACTAGAGCAACATTGCCTAGCTGAAAAGATATAAGTGAAGCACATATAGTATTGTAGCAAATTCACGATTCAGCGTGTGTCTCACAAAAGATGTGTGAAGCAAGGATGATTGTGGAAAACTAAAAAGAAAATACTCATATCATATAAGACGCTCCAAGCAAAACACATATCATGTGGTGAATAAAAATGTAGCCTCAAGTAAATTTACTGATGGATTGAAGACGAAAGAGGGAATGCCTTCCGGGGCATCCCCAAGCTTAGGATTTTTCATATCCTTTAAATATAACTTGGTGTGCCATGGTCATCCCCAAGCTTAGGCTCTTTCCACACTTTATTTCATAGTCCATCAAATATTCACCCAAAACTTGAAAACTCCACAACACAAAACTCAACAGAAAACTCATTAGATCCATTAGTATAAGAAAAATAAATCACCACTTTATGTACTGTTCCAAACTCATTATTTATTTATATTTGTGTAATACCTACTATATTATAACTTCTCCATGACTCATAAACCCCGATACGACCCATAGATACATCAAACTAAGCAAACAACACAATGAAAACAGAACTATGAAAAACAGAACAGCCTGTAGCAATCTGTAAACTTCGAATACTTATGGAACTGTAAAAATTCTGAAATATTAGGATAACTAAGGTAATTTGTATATAAATTCTTTGTGAAAATTTCAGATCAATTTGACGCTCTGAAAAATGCAGAAAATTCGTGGACTGAGCGCAAAAGTTTCTATTTTCCAGCAAGATCAAATCAACAACTACCATAGATCACCCCAAAGGTTTTACTTGGCTCAAACACTAATTCAAAAAACACAACTAATACAGAAGTAATAATGTTCCAAACACACCAAAACGGAAGCGGAAAGCAGAAAGAAAAATAAAATTGGGTTGCCTCCCAACAAGCGCTATTGTTTAACGCCCCTAGCTAGGCAAAACGCAATAGATCTAGGTATTGTCATCTTTGGTAAACAATCCAAACTTGATCAATCCATCAACAGATTTCCTAACTAGATCCATCCATTCCTTTATTTCTTTTCTAGTACAAGAACTTTAATCATGAAAGGGGATGTGGTTAGTGATTTTAACATTCATAAACCCATAGTCTAGATCATCACCATAAATATCATCATATAACACATGTATCTTATTTGTAAGAGGTTGTTTGATCATATTTTCAAGCAAATCATCCTCATACCCTTACAAATTCCCCTAGTAATCCAATGAAATTCCTCATAAGTTTCATGATATAGGTTGTGAGTTACTTCCACGTAGGGAGCTCTCTTCCTAAGATTTTCACTATAACATTGATAGTCTCTAGATTCTAGGATGTGCAAGGTTTCTTTATCATGGAGGATTTCTTCAACAGGAGGGTGTTCAACAGCTTTATTGTAGCAGACAAAAATCTCCCTAGCTTCTTGTATGATAAAATCAAATTCTCGCATAAGGATAATAGTAGCAACCTTTTTAGCTTTAGGATGATTAATATTGGGAAGTTCATAAAACACTTTTTGCAAAGAGGGATGAATGTGCACAAATTTCCTTTCTAGTTTTTCAATGAGCATGACAATAGCATCCGCATAACTATTCGTGCTAAGAAGAATAGATCTCTTACTCATAGGTATTGTTCCCGTGCAATCAAAGAATTCTTGAATAACGCTCTTACCGATAATGTTTCCATCTCCAACTTGAAAAGTTTTAGTTTTAAGAAGAGATTCGGTTTCATGATCTAGAGAGCAAGATTCAAATTTTTCCTCAAGATTAATACTATCGATACCCCCCAGATTTTCAGCCATAACCTCCCTTGTTTTAGACATGATGGCAAAGTGAGCAATCAAGCACACAAGCAAGAAGCAAACGAAAAGACGAACGAAAAGGGCGAAAGGCAAATCTTTTTGAAAATCGTTTTAGAAGTGGGGGAGAGGAAAACGAGAGGCAAATGGCAAAGAATGTAAATGCAAGAGATGACTTTGTCATGGGTACTTGGTATCCCTGACTTGCTATGTATCTCCCCAACAATGTCGCCAGAAATCCTTCTTGCTACTTTTAGAGCATGCGTTGGTTTGTCGTGAATAGGAACGGTTTGATGCAACAAAGTATATAGGTATTTCCCTCAGTTTTTGAGAACCAAGGTATCAATCCAGTAGGATATACAAGCGAGCCACCAATAGCTATACCTGCACAAGGAATAAAACTCTTAAACCCAACGCTATAAAGGGGTTGTCAATCCCTTCACGGTTATTTGCAAGGATAGGATCTAGTAGAGATAGATATAATAGGATGCTTGAACGGAATGTAAAAGTAAAAGTGAAAAAGAAACAATAAGTATTTTTGGTATTTTTGGTTTTAGATCTGAAAATATAATATGGAAAATCGACCCGGGGGCCACAGGTTTCACTAGATGGCTTCTCTCATGATGGCAAGTATTATGATGGGTGAACAAATTACTGTCGAGCAATTGATAGAAAAGCGAATAATTATGAAGATATCCAAGTCCATGATTATGCATATATGCATCATGTCCGTGAAAAGTAGACCGAAACGATTCGACATCTACTACTATTAATCCATACATCGACCGACTCCTGTTTGCATCTAGAGTATTAAGTTCATGAAGAACAGATTAACACATTAAGCAAGATGCCATGATGTAGAGGGATAAACTCATGCAATATCATGAAAACCCCATATTTTTACCCTTGATGGCAACTATACAATACGTGCCTCGCTACCCCTCCTTTGTCACTGGGTGAGGACACTGCAAGATTGAACCCAAAACTAAGCACTTCTCCTATTGCAAGAATTACCAATCTAGTTGGCCAAACCAAACCGATAACTCGAATAGACTTGCAAAGATACGAAATCATGCATATAAGAATTCAGGAAAGACTCAAATAATATTGAAGGATCATCTGAACATAAACCCACAATTCATCGGATCTCGACAAACACACCGCAAAAGAGTATTACATCAGATATATCTCCATGAAGATCATGAAGAACATGGAATTGAGAAGCAAAGAGAGACAAGACACCTAGCTACTAGCTATCGACCCGTAGGTCTGTGGTGAACTACTCATGCATCATAGGAGGGGCAATGGAGTTGATGTAGATGCCCTCCGTGATCGAACCCCCCTCAGGCAGATTACCGGAAAAAGCTCCAAGATTGGATCTCTCGGGAACAGAGGCTTCTAGCGGCGGAAAAGTGTTTTTGTGGATCGTTCTAATAATGATGGAATATTTGGGTATTTATAGGCCGAAGATTAGGGTTAGGGGAGGTGCCAGGGGCCCACAAGCCTGTCCGGCGCGGGTTTCCCCCTGCCCGTGGCAAGCGGGCTTGTGGCCCCGTGGCAGCTCCTCTGCCTTGGTTCTCAAGTCTCGTTGCTTCAATATTTTTCAAAAAAATCATTCCGAAGGTTTTATTCCGTTTGGACTCTGTTTAATATTCTGTATCTGCAAAACTGAAAAACAAGGAAAAAACAAAAATTGGCACTAGGCTCTATATTAATAGGTTAGTCCCAAAAATAATATAAAATAGCATATCAATGCATGTAAAACATCCAAAATAGATAATATAATAGCATGGAACAATCAAAAATTATAGATACGTTGGAGACGTATCGGTCCCGGGCCCAGGGAGAGGACGGGCCTGTGAGGGCCGCGCTCATGGAGGCACAAGATCAGTCTACAACGATAGCTTTGATGCTTCAGCGACATTTGCTGCCAGGTGACTTTTTGTTGGTCTTTGGCAGGTAACTTTTTGAGTTGTTTCGTTTAAGGGCGCTCATCGGGCCGCATCATCCTTGGGGGACCAGGGTGTACCCCTACATTCGCCGTGTTTACCCATATTTTAGCTGTTTTTATGTATGCAATCTGTTTCCTAATGTTTCCCCTTGCGTGCCTACCTTTGTCGGCTCGAATGTCTTCACTCCCAAGCGGTCCTACCTTTGGCTGCCTCTTGTGAGGACTAGGCACAACGTTTGTGTTCGGGTCCATCCCTGCAGCGTTGATAAATCTAGTGGCTGAGCTCTGTCTGGCGGGCTAGCCCCGTTCACGTCATCTCCTGGGGTCACTGGTGCTTGGCCCTCTTAATGGCCCTAGGGAGGATGCTCGGCATAGGGTGCTATGAAGTTTGCGGGACCTCGGATGACACCATCTACAAGAAGACCAAGGCACCAACTGCCTTTGAGGTATGGACCTTGCGAGGTCAAAGCGCCCTCGTGAGCTCCCAGTTACACCTCCAAGTTCTATCGTGCCAGCCATGTGTACGAACTCAATGGGATGTACACGCTCGGAGCCCCCAAAGGAAGCCGAGGGGTTCCTTCCCACGCAATGTAGAAGCCACAGCTCCAAGCTAGCGGACAAGTCAACACTGCCCACCAATGGCTATACCCACGCAATGTGGAAGCCACATCTCCGTGCTGGCGGACAACATTGCCCACCAATGGCTATGCCCACGCAACATGGAAGCCACAACTCCGTGCTGGTGGACAACCCGGTCCACCAATGACTATGCCCACGCAATGTGGAAGACCTATGCCCTGCGCGGGGGATAAACAACTGAGGGTGCCCCAACGGCTGCATCCAACCTCAGGAAAGCTCCTTACGACCACATTTCGTTGCATTCCTTGCGATGTACGCGTGAAGGGGATGCATGGGGGTATCTACTGGGCCGGGCCTGGTACGCGCCACCTTCCCAGGTCTACTAAACCTGGTCTTCACGCTCCCCTCTTAGGAAAAGCCGGCAAGGAAAGGTATAGGATCCGCTCATACGTCAACGGGGACTCCTGAGCATCGCGACTCAGGAGCCTCACTGCCCACATAGCCCCTCACCCCTTGGAACCATCCTTGGTGATCCAGACGGCCCAATGGCGGCTGAGGTATGCGCGGGGCCGAGACCTGCCGACGCAGAGCTCAATGCGCTCAAAAACTCTCAAGGAGGACGCTGGAGCTCATATGTCAAGGGGACTCCTGAGCATTGCGACTGAGGAGCCTCACTGGACATGTAGCCCCTCACCCCTTGGAACCGTTCTTGGTGATCCGGATAGCCCAACGGCGGCTGATATATGCATGGGGCCGGGCCCTACCGATGCAGAGCACAACGTGTTCAAAATTTCTAAGCTAGGAGGACGCTGGAACTCGTACGTCAAGGGTGACTCCTGAGCATCGCGATCCAGGAGCCTCACTGGCAACATAGCCCCTCACGCCTTGGAACCGTCCTTGGGGATCCAGACAGCCCAACGGCGGCTGAGGTATGCATGGGGATAGGCCTTGCAGACGCAAAGCGCAAGGTGTTCGAAATTTCCAAGTCAAGCCTATCTTCACCATGTTCGCTTCATGAGGGCTGCTCGTACGTCAAGGGGGACTCCTGAGCATCGTGACTCAGGAGCCTCACTGGCCTCATAGCCCCTCACCCCTTTCAACCGTCCTTGGTGATCCGGAAGGCCCAATGGCGGCTGAGGTATGCATAGGGCCAGTCCCTGCCAACGCAGAGCATCATAGCAAGCAAGAAGGAAACAAGGCAAAGATGGAAATCACGCAGTTAAATAGTTATTACAAGCATGAAAACTTTTTCTCGAATGCAAACATTTTAACGCCTCCTCAAAGCTCGCTGAACGTTGCGGGAAAGGAACAAGGAATATGAATCGGGAGGAGCTCCCACCATGCTTGCCCCGTCCGCAGGGAGCTATTCGTCGACGTCATCAGCGTCGTCTTCCTCACCACTAACCCCTACAGCTTCAGGAGGTGGAGGAATGGTGCTGGGGGTGAACCTCTTCACCAGCGCGTCCATGGCAGCTTGCACCGCTGCCGTAGTGCCGCTGTGGACATCGAGGGCAATCGGGCGGATCAAGGAGTCAAAGTCAAGTGCTGGCTCGTGAAGGTGAAGGTGGTTGAAGACGCGCGTCGCGGCCTCAAAAAAGAGGTCACGACACTCGCTCTCCAAGACCCCGTCCACCTTGGCAATGGCGCCCTCCAACGCTTCGGCAAGCTTCGAAGTGAGCTCTGCGAAGCCATTCTCCAGAGCCACCAGGGGATCCGCAAACCCTTCTCGGCAGAGGGAGTCGAGCGGTTGGTGAAGCCTGAGTTCGACCGGGGGAAGGGCGCTGAGATCTGCGACCTTTTCCTCTTTGGCCTCGGTGAGAGCCTTCTCCATGGTCTCGAGTAAGGACTTATCTAGTGTGGCCTCCCTCTCTTGCGCCTCCAAGCACTCTCGCACTACGGCATGGTTGGCCATTGCCTAGGACAGCTCGGACTCCCGATCGGTGAGCTGGGCCTTGCAGGTCCTGAGGGCCTCCCCTTACTGACGCAGTTCTTTCTCGAGCGTGGACTTCTCTACCTGGAGAACCCTCAAGCGGGACTCTTCCTCGTCATGATGCCCCCCAACAGACATCGTATCGGCCAGCGCCGCCTCAACGGCTGCTTTGGCCGACGTGACCTCCTTCTCTCTCTTCACCACGGCGGCCTCGGCACCATCAAGGACGTCCCAAACTTGGCCCAGGGCGGTGAAGGTCCCGTCCATGACGTCGAGGCCATGCGAAGAAGGCACCAAGACCTCCTCCGGAGGAGTCGCCTGCGTGATCGCATGCGATGTCCCCCGGGAGACAACAACACAAGGAGTAGGAGGCTCTGGAAGCTGCACGGAAACCAAGGGCAAGATGGATGCGGACGGATCGGGGAGTGACCGGCCCTCTGGATTTGGCTGTCCGGACAGAAGCATCGACGCGTCCTCAAGAGCGACCACACTGACAATCATTAGGGGCTCGGGGGGCTTCACGGTGGTGACCAGGAGGGTTGCCTCGTGATCCTCCCCCCCGCTCACATCCGCCTCGTCAGGCGACGGCGGCACGATAGGAGCAGGCAGAGCATTGGAAGACGCCTTCATCTTGATGCCCGCTTTCTTCCACCTCATCTTCAGCGCGGTAGTGTTCCTAGCTACGAGGCAAGGGAAGAATCATTAGCACACAAGCTACCGGCAGGCGGGTAAGGCCAAACTGGATTACGTACTCCTCAACGTCGACCCACTTCCCCTTCTTCTCCACTCCGATGATGGCGACGGCGCCATCGCCTCTCTCGGTGAGGGAACCACCACGCTAGGGAGTAGGGGCACAGTGCACGAGGGCAGCCGCTGGAGGGTTCGTCGCGGCCCTGGCCATGTCCACCTGGCCTGCAGGCTGAGATTCGGGTGGGGGTGAGGGCGGCACCTCAAACCGCCATGCCAAAAGAGGGAGGACACGCTGGAGGAGACTCTCCACCTCGCTTCTTGGGAGTCGCCAGATAGGCGGACCGAGTGCTACGAGGGGTCGGCCCTAGCCCCCTGGGAACCATGGCAAGACATAGAGAACCTGCAGCAGAAGCTTCACCAGCATCATTGTCATCTGCCAAGTCACGCAAGAGCACGCTCCGTGGCGGGGGAGACGCCTCCGCCATTTCGCTGTCCACTGTCTTCTCCGAATCCTCCCCGCCCATGGTGGAGCAAGGCCCTCATCTAGGAAGAGCCCCAGTTTGTTGAAGACAGGCATCCTGGTGACCAAATTGGCCACGTCGTCACGGTGGTACAGTGGGGCACAGGCCTCGGGGAGATCACCGGGGTCGCTGTTGAGCAGGGTTGCCACAGCCCCGTGATACGTCTCCAACGTATCTATAATTTATGAAGTATTCATGCCATGTTTACAATTATTTTGGATGATTATTGTACGCTTTTAATAGAACTAACCTAGACTGGTGCTGTTTTCAGCAGAACTACCATGGTGTCATTTTTTGTGCAGAAATAAAGTTCTCGGAATGGGCTGAAAATTTAGTATGATTTTTATGGACCAGAAGAGACCCCGAAGCATTGGAGTTGGGACACAAGAGCCACGAGGAGGTCACAAGCCAGGAGGGCGCGGCCACAATTTTTTTTCAGAATTAGTACAACTTTTGTATCAAATTTGAAAACAGTGTCGCGAGTTCAAAAAATAGCAAAAACGGTACCCTATCGGCCGTTAGTGGTCCGATCGGATGCCCGTCGGCCTAGACGGGGCCGAAACTGGCCCGTCGGCCATAGGCAGGCCTAACCGCCAGCCAGTCGGGCTGCACTGGACCGAGAGGCACCTGTCGGCCACCAGGAGGCCGAAAGGTCCCTAGATAAGACCGACTCGGTCAAGCTCTCCTTCTTCCTTCTCCAGCTCTCTCTCTCTAGCTCATATTTGGCCGAAATTTACCCTCCCTAGATCTCCCTTTCCCTCCACTCATTTCCCGTTTCAATCCGATGAAACGGTAGATCGTGTGTTTCTCCCCCGCCCTACGGTTTTATTTTGCACAACGGGGTATTCGTTTGTTCGCGTGGAGTAGAAAAAGGTGTGGTGGTGGAGGTTTCAATGGTGAGAAGGTGGAGTGGTTGAAAAGGAAGAAGAAGGTGGAGCGGAAGAAGGAGTGCACTCACACGTCGAAGGTGTAAATTTTTGCTATTTCTGTAGGGTTATTTTTTTATTTTTGTAATGTACGTACAATTAGTTTATATTATTTTTAGTAGTGTAGTTATTTAAGGTTACTTGTGTTAGTGTAGTGATTGTAGTGTAGTCCTATTAGTGTAGGTTTAGTTAGTGTGGTCATATTATTCTCGGTTTTTTTGGTGAAGTTAATTTTAGTGTAGGTTTTTTTAGAATAGGCCGGTACGTTTTAGTTAGTTTAGTCATAGTAGTGTCGGTTAAATTTTGTGTAGTTCATTTTAGTGTAGTTTTTTTAGGATTCGTAGGTACATTATAGTGTACGTTTTATTTTAGTGTCGATATATTCATTGCGAATAATGAGAAGTTGGCATTGTCTGACAGGTTAAAATGTCTGAATCCATAAATCTGACTGTGTATTACGGCCCTGGTACTATTCGATATAATGAGTTGGGGGTTGATCTTAGCGAGTTTAAAAGAGGCGAGATGACACTTTCTGACCCGGATAGACTGGACATTAGGCAGTTGAAGCACTGGTTGACTACTAGTTTTAGCCTCGATCCTGAAGTTTGTTCCGCCAGTATTCATGCCTTGTGGACCAAATCCTGTAAAAATGTGAAGTGGGATTTGATTCCGATAGATAGGAGCCAGCATTGGTTGTCTCTGTTAAGTCGTTGCAGAGACCGAAGAATCCATCCGTATGCCCTAGTGCAACCAGTGGCGAAGGAGGAGAATATCGTACCACGCAACGTGGGGTATGAACCAGGCCAGAGTAGTCAAGTGGCTAACGAGATTTATGTATCCGGGTCACAGCCACCAGATGGGAATGCTACCCAAGCCGACAATGAGTCAGATTATGTTAGTGGTCATGCTGCTAGTTAGAGTATTCAATCGGTAGTATTAGCTACCTCTGGTGTTGTTGATGGGGATGAGGAAGGCGAGGAAATGCAAAGGGTGATGGAGGAAGAGGACGAGGATGGGATTGCAGAGGAACTTGATTCTGAAAATTCCGAGGATGAGGAGGAGGTACTAATTCCTGCTGCATGGGAGCAGGACATATCCGCCAGCTTTACTGTCAACGATGGCCATGAGACTCCATGGCAATATAATCTGAACCAAGTCCAGATTGGGGCTATGTTTGACACAAAGAACAAAATGAAGTATGTGGTGATAAAGTGGGATATGTGTACCCAGAGGGTTTTCTGGACAAACATATCTAGTCCAACGAAATATACCGTCAAGTGTGTTGAATCAGGTTGTCCTGCGAAGGTGCATGCCCACGTGCCAAAGTATCACATCCACTGGGTTGTGAAAAATGTTGTACTGCATAATTTTGTTAGGAAAACCATGTTGGCTCGTCATCCAAACCTTACTTCAACTCTCATAGCGCAACTCATGTATACTGAGATAGTGACGAAGAAAGATATGGAAGCAAAGCACATCCAGACAGCAGTGAAGGTCAGATGGAAGTATGACATTCCATATGGGAAGGCTTGGAGAGCTAAGCAAAAGGCTATGGAGGAGAGGTTTGGGACGTTCTTCGACTCCTATGATATTGTTGTGCGTCTCCTTGACATACTGAAGGAGAGGAATCTTGGCACTTATGTTAACATTCAGCACACGAGTTTGGAAAGCATACAGGATTACAAGGTGTTGAAACGAGTATTCTTCTCTTTTGGTATGTGCATCGAAGCTTTCAGGCATTGTCCTCCTGTGATGTTTGTGGATGGTACATTCCTGACTGGTCAGTGCAAAGGGCAAATCCTGACTGCTATTTGTGTGCACGGGAACAACGAAATCATCCGACTAGCCATGGCATTTGTGGAGGGCGATAACTTTCCGAGCTAGGTATGGTTCTTCCGTCAAATTAAAATTGCGATCATGAAGGACCAATCAAATGTGTGTATCATTCATGACAGACATCCCGGTATATTGAAGGCCATGAAGACACCGAGTAATCCAACTGCTGACGAGCCGACACCTTCGACGGACTTGCTAAGCCGGTGGTGCATGTGCCATCTGGTTGCTAATTTTTTCTCACAGTTCAAGAACAAATGGTTGATGAACTTGTTGAAGAAGTTATGCAAGCAGAACCAGCAGTGCAAATACGATTTTATTTGGTGGGAGACAAAGTGGCGAGAAAGAAATGTGGGAAAGACAATGGCGGGAACGAATTGCGAGGAGAGAAAGTGGCGGGAATCAAAGTGGTGGGAGGGACTGGCGGGAGAGAAAGTGGCGGGAGAGAATCAATGCACTTGCACAAGAGGCAAGTATCACGCTTCTCACTGAAATTAAGATACAATATGCTGAAATTAAGATACATCTTGCTGAAATTAAGATACAACTTGCTGAAATTGAGTTACTGCAATCTAAATCTACTGAGTCCAACGTGGATATTTTCCTTTTCCATCTCCAACTTCTTCTGCTGCCTGGGCTGCACGAGCCCTTACTTTCTTTCTCTGCCTCTCAGCTTCACGGGCCTCCTCTCGCTGCCGGTAGACCTCCGCTAGTCGAAGTTGGTTTTCTTGGTTTTTCTTCTTCATCTCAGCAAGAAAAGCCCTCTGGTCCACACAGTGCTCTTGCCAAGCTCTATCCTGCTCTCACTTCTCCTCCGCTGCCGACTTCTCACGGCGCTCCTCCAAGTCCAAACTTGCCCATGCACGATGACTTCTTTCATGAATCTCAGTCACCGCCCAGTCTGGCATTTTCGTGTCTATCCAATGATAATACTGGCACAGGGGCGGAGGAGACTACAAAAGAAACAAAAATATGAAAATCAAATAAACAACAATACGAACAACGTGTTTCATCTGTGTGACTAAAACATCCCGGAGGCGTGATGTATGGTGAAGGACCAATGGGTGGATCTTCCTCATAATTAGCGCACATGAAAAACTTCATGCCCAACCAATCTAAAAAATCTGTCACCTCCTTCACCTTGCAGAGATCCCCGCACCAACAATGAACTGCTTCCACCCCCTGAGGCAACTTCTCACTCTTCCATTTGCTAGGCCTAATGCTTTGATCCAAACAAGGCAAACTAATAATGACTACCGCACTGGTTTTTACGAGTGTTGGTGGCCGATGGCGGAAGGCAGATAGAATGCCTCGTTTTATAGGCAGATGAAAACCGCAATGGCGGGAAATCGGGTGGCAGAGGATGGCGGGACAGAGAATGGCAGGAGAGAATGGCAGGAGAAAATGGCGGGAGAGATTGGCGGGAGAGAATGGCGGGAGAAAATGGCAGGAGAGAATGGCGGGAGAAATTGGCAGGGGAGAATGGCGGGAGAGAATGGTAGGAAAGATAATGGCGGGAGATAATGGCGGGAAGGAAAGTGGCGGCAGAGATTGGTGGGACAAAGGTGGCGCCATAGTATGGCGGCAAATAAGAATGGGAATAGTACGGCTTGCTGAAATTAAGATACATCTTGCTGAAATTAAGATACAACCTACTGAAATTAAGATACAACTTGCTGAAATTGAGTTACAAGAATATAAATCTACTTAGTCCAACGTGGATATTTTCCTTCTCCATCTCCAGCTTCTTCTGCTGCCTGGGCTGCACGAGACCTTTCTTTCTTTCTCACTGTGGCAGATAGCTGAAAACAATAGCTAGCTCCTGTTCACGCTGATTGAATGTTATGAGCACCAAATTGTTGACTTCGATAGACGATGCCAGCAGAAAATTTCTGAAACCTTCCTTCTTCAACACCATTCGATCACCCATGCCAATGAAGTAGGAACAAGGAATGCTCACAAATATATCATCATCTTCTGAATCCAAAGTAATTTCAAGAGGTAAAGAACCAGTCTTAGGAATAGCCACAAATTACATCAAACTCCTCACAACCATGGTAGGAATAACCTGACAAAAACAAGCAAGTTATATGATCCATCCTATGAGCCAGCAAAGAACAAACAAATAATAAAAACCAGATACCAAAGCTTACCATATGTTGGGAAATAACGTTCATGCGATCCATCCTATGAACAAAAGGAGTACATAGTATGTAGTTGTCATCAAAGAGCTACCGCGACATGACACACATTTACTGATAATTCAGTAAGACACCACGACTATAAAAACAGTTGTCAACAAGTTCCCTCTGAGTTTCACTCAGATCCTCAAGAGCTACAAAAAAATGATTTCACTAACTAAGATGAACCACAAAATGGATAAGCTGAATCAAATCTGAAAATCAGTCAAACAAATATCTTACTAACATGGGGTAAAGGAAACAACATAACACCATCCCGATGGAATTCGACACTAATATAAGTTCCATAGTGCTCAAGCATAACAGTCATCATGTCACTATGGCGGAGGCCATGATCATTCACAAGTTCCTCCCACGAAGGACCATGCAATTTACTGCTCATCCTTCCATGTGTGAACATAACATGGTATAAGTTACCCTCAGTGTTGTGCAGAGCAAGAGCAATATCTGTGTCACCTCTTTGAATAGCTAAAGCTCTGCACTCCTCAATGTACCGAGCAAGATGTGATCTAACACTGCAAGGAACATACTGCAACAAGAATGGAAGCAAAGATCATAAACTTATAAACAAAGGCATTCAAATATGCCACTGTTAGATAATCAAGACATAGAATCTTACAACATGTCTAGAACATCAAGGATCCAGCACCACAGTAAATACAGATGCACCAGAATCAACGGCATCACAAGGGCCACCTGGAGCTCGGCAAAATGGGTAAGCCATTACCTGCAGACGGACGGTGGCAAATAAGAACTAAATCCACGACCGACTTGAGAGTTCTCATTTGATTGAGTTGGAAGCCAAAAAAATTACCGTAGGCCGGTGGAGAGCGCCCTGATCTATTGTTTACGCGGGTAAAATAACAAAATGGGTGGTCAAGCGAAGAGATCGGCGAGGCAGTGGAAGCACTGGAGAGCAACGAGAGTGAGATGTGAAGAGGTGCAGGCTATTAGACGGGGGAGGGTGAAATGACTAGTCACAGGAGGATGAAAGGAGGGATGGGCCTTATCCAGGGGGCCATCGGCCTCCCACTGGCTGACAGGTGGCCCTTTTGGCCACCCTATGGCCGACAGGCATCCTCCCCTGGCCTCTGATTGGCCGAGAGGGTCCCTTCAGCCTACTTGTGGCCGACAGGTCTCTGGTCGGCCCGGTAGTGGCGGACAGGTCCCTGCTCGGCCTGATACTGGCCGACAGGGTAGTAGTTTTGATATTTTTTCAACTCAGACACCTGTTTTCAAAATTGCTACAAAAATAGTACTAGTTCTGGAAAAAATCCGCGGCCACCCCCTGGCCACGCCTAGGTGGCTTGTCACCACCTCGTGGCCCACCTTGACATGTTTTTGATGCTAAAAATTCCTATAAATACAAAAAACCCGAAAAGAAACCTAGATCGGGAGATCCTTCTCCTCAAGCCTCCAAAGGCATGAAAAACCAATCGGGAGCCCATTCCAAAACCCTCTCAGAAAGGAAAACCATCACCAGAGGCCATCTTCATCATACCGGCGGTCTCCATGACAAGGAGGGAGTAGTTCACCCTTGGGGCTGAGGGTATGTACCAGTAGCTATGTGTTTGATCTCTCTCTCTCTCATGTTCTTGAGATGGCACAATCTTGATGTACCATGAGCTTTGTTGATATAGATGAACCATATGGAGTTTTCCCCTCTCTATCTTCTTGTGATGAATTGAGTTTTCCTTTTGAAGTTTTCTTATCGGATTGAGTCTTCGAGGATTTGAGGACACATGATGTATGTCTTGCGATGGGATATCCATGGTGATAATGGGATGTTCTACTGATCCACTTTATGTATGTTTTGGTGATCAACTTCTAGGTTCCGTTACCTTATATTTTTATGTGTTAAAATTATTAATATACTGTAGTAATCATTTGTGTGTGTTTTATTTCAAAAAAGTGCCAAGTAAAGCCTTTGGGATAGTGTGGATACTTGCTTGTTTGATTCTGTGCAAAATCAGAAAGTTTTGCATCTAGTATATGAATTACCTGATTTTACTGGAGCATAAAACAATTCTGAAATTTTTACACAATTCTTATATGCAAATTACTTGAGTTGTCCTAATTTTTTATAAAGTTAAATAGTCAGGCAAGTGTGGTGATCATTCATATCTTTACAGACTGTACTATTTTTGACAGATTCTATTTTGCATGCATAGTTTGCTTGTTTCAAGTGTTCCTATAGCTTATATTGAGTAATAAAAATTGTGGTAATGATTTAATACAGTATTTATCATGTGGGAATAATTATAAATCTTGTCTTGCCAGTACCTAAGTAAATGATCTATCTTTTTTACACTAACCCTTCTCACAAAGTTCCGTTAAGTTTTGTGTGATTGAAGTTTTGAAGTTTTGAGTAAGAAACTGATATGAGGGTAATAAGAAGTGACAAGAACCTAAGATTGGGTATGCCCAAAGCAACCCAAGGTAATATTTAAGGAAGACTCAAGCATTTAAGCTTGGGGATGCCCCGGAAGGCATCCCCTCTTTCGTCTTCAACACTATCGGTATATCTTAGTTGGAGCTATATTTTTATTGTTCACATAATATGAGTTTTGCTTGGAGCGTAATTTTATTTTGTTTTTCTCTTTTATGTGTTATTTATAATCTTTTTTTTCAAAAAAAAGTTCCAGGAATTGCCTTTAGGATGCTTGAATTGCATGTTTGACGTGTGCTGTGTAAAAACAGAAACTTCTGCTGTAGTGTTTGAATTTTCATATTTTACTGGAATGTGGAAAGATTCAGAAAATTTTACACATTATTTTCATATAAATTATTTAGCATTTCCTAAATTTTCATAATTTTTTAAGTTACATAAGTACACTGCTTTCATAAATTGCTACAGACTATTCTGTTTGGACATATTGCTTTCATAGTTTTATTATCTACTTATCCTATAGTTTCCATAGAATACATTGGTACATATAAATTGTGGAAATGATAGTATTTAGTACCTAATGTTTTAAAATTATTGTGCAACTTTTCTTGGAAGTACCTAAAGAGTTGATTCATTATTATGTGTACTAACTTATCTCACGAGTTCTCTTCGAGTTTTGTGTGGGTGAAGTTTTTGAGAATAGGTGACACCATGATTTGATAGGATTGAACTATATACAAAAGTTCAAGATTGGGGATGCCCAAGGCACCCCAAGGAAATATTTCAAGAAGTCTCAAGCATCTAAGCTTGGGGATGCTACGCATCCATGCAAGTTGCACAATAATTTTTAAACATTAGGTATTGTATACTATCATTTACACAATTTATATCTACCAATATAGGCTATGGAAACTATATGATAAGTAGATAACAAAACTATGACAACAATCTGTCTAAATAGAAAAGTCTGTAGCAATCTATGAAACCAATGTACTTTAACTCAAAAAATTATAAAATTTTAGGACATACTATAACATTTATATGAAAACACCGTGTAAAAATTTCAGAAACTTTCCATGTTCCAGTAGAATCTGAAAATTCAAACAGTATAGCAGACGTTTCTGTTTTTACCCAGCACATATGAAAACATGCAATGCAAGCATCCTAAGGCAATTCTTGGAACTTTTTATTGAAAAATAAGATTATAAATAACACCTTAAATAGAACAACAAATAAAATGATGCTCCAAGTAAAACACATATTATGTGACGAATAAAAATATAGCTCTAAGTAAAATATATCGATAGTGTTGAAGACGAAAGAGGGGATGCCTTTCGGGGCATCCCCAAGCTTAGGTGATTGAATATTCCTTGTATATTACCTTGGGTGGGCCTTGGGAATCCCCAATCTTAGGTTCTTGTCACTCCTTATTCTCCTCATATTGGTGTCTCACTCAAGACTTGAAAACTTCGATCACACAAAACTTAACGGAACTTTGTGAGAAGGGTTAGTGTAATAAATTTAGATCATTCACTTAGGTACTGTCAAGGCAAGATTCATAATTGTTACCACATGATACCTACTGGATTTCTTCATTCCCACAATTTATAGTACTCAATATAAGCTATAGGTACACTTGAAACAAGCAAACTATGCATGCAAAACAAAATCTATCAAAAACAGAATAGTTTGTAAAGATCTGAATAATCAACAAACTTCCCTGACTCTAAAAATTCAGAACCATTAGGAAAACTGAAGGAATTTTCATATAAAATTATTTCATACAAATTTCAGAATTTTTTGACGCTCCTGTAAAATTATAAAATTCATATGATGGAAAAAAACCTTTTTGTTTTTGCACAGAATCAAAAAAGCAAGTATCAACACTATCCCAAAGGATTTACTTGGAACTTAATTGGAATAAAAGACACAAAATATGATTACTACAATACCCTAATCATGTTAACACATCGAAACAGAAAGTAAATATGTTGGGTTGTCTCCCAACAAGTGCTTTTCTTTAATGCCTTTTATGTAGGCATGATGGTTTCAATGATGCTCGTATAGTAATAATAATTGAAACATGCAAAAGAGCATCATGAATCTCATGACAAGCACATTTAAGTCTAACACACTACCTATGCATAGGGATTTTGTGACCAAACAATTTATGGGAGCAAAAATCAACTGGCATAGGAAGGAAAAACAAGCGTAACTTCAAAACCTTGAACACGTAGAGAAGAAACTTCATATTATTGCAATTCCTACAGGCATGTATTCCTCCCTCATAATAATTGTCAATAGCATCATGAAGGAATTCCACAATATAACCAGCACATAAATCATTATTTTCATGATCTACAAGCATAGAAAATTTTCCACACTCCACATAAGCAATTTTCCTCTCATTCACTATAGTGGGAGCAAACTCAACAAAATAACTGTCATGAGGTACTTCATTGACATAACCAATTTGAATATTAAAATCATGATAAAAGGTTTCATAGTTGTCATTACTCTTTATAGCATATGTGTCATCACAATAATGATCATAGATAGGAGGCATGCTATCATCATAATAGTTTTGCTCATCAAAACTTGGGGGACTAAAAATATCTTCTTCATCAAACATAGCATCCCCAAGCTTGTCGCTTTGCATATCATTAGCATCATGAATATTCACATAATTCATACACACAAAATTTCAATCATGCTCAACACTCAAAGATTTAGTGCCATACATTTTAATAACTTATTCTTCTAACACTTGAGCATAATTTTCCTTTCCATCATTTTCACGAAAGACATTAAAAAGATGAAGCATATAAGGCAACCTCAATTCCATTTTTTGTAGTTTTCTTATATAAAACCAAACTAGTGAAAAACAAGAAACTAACAGATTTGATTGCTAGATCTAAATATATACCTTCAAGCACTCACCTCCCCAGCAACGGTGCCAGAAAAGAGCTTGATGTCTACTACACAACCTTCTTCTTATAGACTCGTGTTGGGCCTCCAAGCGCAGAGTTTTGTAGGACAGCGGAAATTTCCCCTCAAGTGGATGACCTAGGGTTTATCAATCCGTGGCAGGTGTAGGATGAAGATGGTCTCTCTCGAACAACCGTGCAACCAAATAACAAAGAGTCTCTTGTGTCCCCAACACACCTAATACAATGGTAAATTGTATAGGTGCACTAGTTCGGCGAAGAGATGGTGATACAAGTGCAATATGGATGGTAGATATAGGTTTATGTAATCTGAAAATATAAAAACAGCAAGGTAACAAATAGTAAACAACGAGCAAAATGTTGTATAAATTCTTGGAAACAAGGACTAGGGTCCATACTTTCACTAGTGCAATTTCTCTCAACAATATTGACATAGTTGAATCTTATGTAAGTACCTCACATGCTACAAAGAGTTCACTCCAAAGTCACAAATACCGGAGAACTAAAGAAGAAGTTATTGTAGGGTATGAAACTACCTCAAAGTTGTCTTTTCTGATCAATCATATGAGCTATCCCTATAAGTGTCACCGACAGCCCTACAGTTCATACCAAAATAACACCTCAATATACACATAAACCAAAACCCTGACATCACCAAGATACTCCAATGTCACCACAAGTACCCATGGGCTTGATTATATGATATGCATTGCATAATTTCAGATTCATCATGTTTAATCCAACACAAAGAACATCAAAGAGTGCCCCAATATTTCTACCGGCAAGTCAAGAGAAAAACGTGTGCCAACCCTTATGTATAGATTCCCAAGGTCACGGAACCCGCAAGTTGATCACCAAAACATACATCGAGTGGATCGATAGAACATATCATTTTCAACGCGGATATCCCATCGGACATACATCAAGTGTTCTCAAATCCTTAAAGACTAAATCTGATAAGAAAACTTCACAGGGAAAACTCAATTAATCACAAGAAGATAGTGAGGGGAAAACTCCATATGATTCATCTATATTAATAAAGCTCGCGGTATATCAAGATCGTGCCATCTAAAGGACACGAGAGAGAGAGAGAGAGAGATCAAAGACATAGGTATTGGTACATACCGTCAGCCCCGAGGGTGAACTACTCCCTCCTCATCATGGATACTACCGGGATGATGAAGATTGCCTCCGGTCATGGTTTCCCCCTCTGGCAGGGTGTCGGAGCGGGCTCCCGATTGGTTTTTCGTGGCTCTGGAGGCTTGCAGCGGGAGAACTCCTGATCTACTTTTATTTTTGGAGGTTTCTATATTTATAGGAAGTTTTTGCGTCTATCTCACGTCAAGGGGGCCACGAGGCGGTGACAAGCCTGCTAGGCATGGCCAGGGGGTGGCCACGCCTGGCCGGATTGTGACCTCCTCGTGGTTCTTCTGGCACAACTCCAATGCTTCAGGGGTCTCTTTTGATCCAAAAAAATCATACTAAATTTTCAGCCCATTATGAGAACTTTGATTTCTGCACAAAAAATGACATCATGGTAGTTCTGCTGAAAACAGCGTCAGTCCGGATTAGTTCTAATAAAATCATACCAATCATATAGAATTATTGTAAACATGGCATGAATACTTCATAAATTATATATACGTTGGAGACGTATCACTATCACAAATTATATATACATTACATCTCCAATGTATCTATAATTTATGAAGTATTCATGTCATGTTTACAATAATTCTATATGATTTTGGTATGATTTTATTAGAACTAACCCGGACTGACACTGTTTCTAGCAAAACTACCATGATGTCGTTTTTTGTGCAGAAACAAAAGTTCTCAGAATGGGACGAACATTTAGTATGATTTTTATGGACCAAAATAGACCCCAAAAGAGCCACGAGGAGGTCACAAGCGAGGAGCACGCGACCACCCCCCTGGCCATGCCTGGGTGGCTTGTCACCACCTCATGGCCCACCTTGACTTGTTTCCAATCCCAAAAATTCCTATAAATACCAAGAACCCTAGAAAAAACCTAGATCGGGAGTTCTGCTGCCACAGCCTCGAGAGCCATGAAAACCAATCGGGACAGACCGTTCCATCACCCTGCCGAAGGGGGAAACCATCAACGGAGGCCATCTTCATCATCCTCGTGGTCTCCATGACGAGGAGGGAGTAGTTCACCCTCGAGGCTGAGCGTATGTACCGGTAGATATGTGTTTGATCTCTCTCTCTCTGGTGTTCTTGAGATGGCACGATCTTGATATATCGCGAGCTTTATTGATATAGATGAATCAGACGGAGTTTTCCCCTCTCTATCTTCTTGTGATGAATTGAGTTTTCCCTTTGAAGTTTTCTTATCGGATTGAGTCTTTAAGGATTTGAGAAAACTTGATGTATTTCTTGCAATGGGATATCCGTGGTGATAGTGGGATATTCTATTGATCCACTTGATGTATGTTTTGGTGATCAACTTTCAGGTTCGGTGACCTTGGGAATCTATGCATAGGTGTTTGCACATGGTTTCGTCTTGAATCTCCAGTAGAAACTTTGGGGCACTCTTTGAAGTTCTTTGTGTTCGATTGAATATGATGAATCTGAAATTATGTGACGCATATCGTATAATGAAGACCATGGGTACTTGTGGTGACATTGGAGTATCTAGGTGGAATTAGGGTTTTGGTTGATGTGCATCTTATGGTGTTATTTTAGTACGAACTCTAGGGATGTTCGTGACACTTATTGGGATAGCTCACAAGATTGATTGAAAGAGATAACTTTGAGGTGGTTTCGTAGCCTACAATAATTTCTTCATTAGTTCTCCGCTATTTGTGACTTTGTAGTGAACTCTTTGTCGCACGAGAGGTATTTATATATGATTCAACTATGTCAGTATTGTTGAGAGAACATGCACTAGTGAAAGTATGAACCATAGGCCTTGTTTTAAGCATTGCAATACCATTTGTGCTCACTTTTTTTACTTGTTACCTAGCTGTTTTTATAGTTTCAGAGTACAAAAACCAATATCTACCATCCATATTGCACTTGTATCACCATCTCTTCGCCGAACTATTGCACCTATACAATTTCCCATTGTATTCGGTGTGTTGGAGACACAAGACATTTCTTGTATTTGATTGCATGGTTGTTTGAGAGAGACCATCTTCATACTATACCTCCCATAGATTGATAAACCTTAGGTCATCCACTTGAGGGAAAATTGCCACTGTCTTACAAAACTATGCGTTTCGAGGCCCAACACGAGCCTACAAGAAGAAGGTTGCATAGTAGACATCACCCTAGCCAATTCCTCGGGGTTCATGCGCGCGGACTGAAGCCTGAGGCTGTCATTGATGCCCTAATAGACCAACAGGGGCCTGGAGTGAGATTGGAGGGGCGCTAGGCGCTCCGTCAAGAACTCCTTCACCATCATCCCCCCCCAGTTAGCTTCCTAGCGCTGATGTCATGAGAAATCCGCTCCAGGAAGGGTTTGGCCGGGGGGTTAGAAAGCTTCACGGAGCTCCACAAGGAGGTCTTCTCCTGCATCCCCTTCGGCAGCTCCAAGCGGGGCTTGGGGCTACCAGGATCCATGATGACCCAACGATGTCGGAAGTTCTCCACCTTCTTCCCAGCCTTTAAGAGTTTTTTACCACTCTGGACCGTGACGAAGGAGACGCACGCCGACCGCTGGGCACCGTCGTGCATGCACAAGCTGAAGAAGTGTCAGAAGAGGGCCACTGAAGGCTTCATGCTCACGAAGTCCTCGCAGTAAAAGGCGAAGATGGACAAGAGCAGGATGGAGTTGGGCTGAAGGTGAAGGGCTTGAATCCGGTAGTGGTCAACAATGGCGATGAAGAACATGGAGAAAGGCATGATGAGCCCGACGAAGATGCTGTGAAGGAAGAAGGGATAGGATGACCTGGACAAGGGCCACCTCTCTGAGGAGCCGCCCCATTTCAAGGTCCACCCACGCTCGTTGGTCACATCCGTCGTTGACGGGAGCATCGGGACAAGGTCTCCAACCTTGGCAATGGTGGACTCGGAAAGCGCCGGTGAGATGGGTGCAGACGCTGAGCTCTGGGCCTGAGGCTTCGACTTGCCGGCGGGAGCCATTTGAAAGAAAGACGGAGCGACACCGGATCTGGAGAGGTCTCATCTAAGGCTAGATCTGGGAGCAAGAGCAGGCACGCACAAGAGGAAGGCATAAATGGCTCAGCACTAGAAGTCAAGCTTTTTCGATTTGGGTGGTGGTCGAGAGGACGCCCCACATTAGCTGCACGACGTGCACCCGTCCTGGCTCCTGAGGCATTTGGGGCCCGCGGCACTTCGGGCTGTCCTCAAGGCTTCGCCCTGAAGCCAGCTCGGCCGCGCCTTAGGACCGGGGGCTGTTGTCGGTGTTCTGGGAACGGGGGTACCCAGACCTTCTTGCCTGCTCAACAGGACATGGCCCACCTCGATAGCCAGGCTCGGCCTCTCGTGGCTACACTCAAGATAAGGCCCTCGCGAGGACCCTACGCTCGCGAGGAAGAACAACCCCAAGACCAGCAAGGATGGGCCTACTCAGGGCCCCTCTAGAGCGGCGGAGATCTCTATGTAGAACCAAGCTATAGGAGTCAAAGATGACGCAGGGAAGGACAAGCGGGCGCTAGGGCGCCAGGCGGTGCAGTTTTCCCTTTGGTGCAAAGGGAGCAATGACGTACGCGGGTTCCCGAAGCGTTTCCCAAAGGTTTCCATTCCAGTGCAACAAGACCATGACCACGAGCCTCGCAGGGTGGATGTCATCGCCGAGCTCACCACTGCATCACGACAACCACTTTGTAGGCGAAGACCACCTTTGGACAGGGCGTGGATGTACTCCTGCCCCCCTTCAAATTTGACTATTGTGGGATCCCTTCCCGCCATTGTGATAAGGGACGAGGACTCGGGCCATTGCTATAAAGAGAGTCTAGGTCACACCGTAGAGAGAATCGGATTCATGACTTAGCCACCCGATGAACCACCACACGAGGCAGAGAGCCAAGAACACCACTAGAGCCCCCTCGCGAGGCTCGAGACCACTATACTAGTTCATCCACCACACCTCCCCGAGAGGCAATCCACCAAAGTAGGAGTAGGGTATACGCTTCATAGCGGCCCGAACCTGGGCAAACTGTCGTGTTCATATTCTTCCTCGTCATTGTGCAAGTTTGTCGTAGCATCCGTCGTGTAGCGATCTAGGTATGGTGAGTCAATAGGGGATCTTCGCCCATCCCCCTGTGTTCGAACCTTGAGGGTTTTGCGGAGCCCGAAATCTGACACTGTAAACCTTGCTATGCATTGACCAAATCACTGACTCCACGGCTGGTTGTGAGTCTGTATGTTTTTAGGATGCTTATTTCGGCTATCATCAGATAAAGATGAAGAAAGAGAATCAATATAATACGACATTCATCACCCCCTTTGTAGCATTCTGTTACACGTCAATGCCCTTTGGTTTAAAGAGCGGCAGTGCAACTTATCAATGTTGCGTTCAGAATTGCCTCAAGCCATAGATTGGTCGGAATGTGCGTGCTTATGTCAATGACATTATGGTCAAGTCTTAGAAAAGTGACACTATGATCGCTAACCTGAAGGAAACATTCACTAATTTCCGGGTATACAAGATGAAGCTGAACCCGGAAAAGTGCATTTTCGGGGTCCCGGCTGGAAAACTGCTTGGTTTCATTATCTCCAAGTATGGCATTTAGTCTAACCCAGACAAGATTGAAGCCATATGTGATCTACAAAATCTGTCCAATCTCAAGGAAGTCCAGAAGTTGAATGTAACACCATGTTTTTATTAATTAAAATTGGCCATTATTTTTTTAATTTTCTGGATCCTCTATTGGTTTCAGAACCGTCCCTCTTCTTTATGTTCTAAATCCTTCCCTCCAAGTAGAAACTTTTGGGAAATATTGTTGGATTTGAGTGTTTTCTTAAAACTTTTCTTTTCACTTTGTAAATTCAATGAGAATTCTATTTATAATAAAATTGCAAAATTTAATTTATTTTAAATAACATTTTCATTCCTTAGAGGGTCTTTGTTGCACTAGAACCATTTTATATATTCATTTAACAATTCCACAAAAATTTGGTTATGTCATATGATACCTCTATATCACTTTTATGCAAAAACCCATCTTGGCCTTTTGAAAATTTTGAGCAAAACATCCGCATTTCTATTCTGGTCCAGTTTCGTAGTTTGAACTACAAATGATCACGAGATTTTTCCTGCATGTAGTACTCCCTACCAAACACTTAAGTCCTGAGTTTAGCCCCATTGATATAGTTTAACCCCTTGTAAATAACCCATAGAGTTTCTATCTAGAGATAGAGTTCTGTAAAACTTGCACTAATAAGTTTCTGTTTTTACCAAACTAACCGTACCACCCTCTTCATATTCTAAAGAGACTGTCCTCTGGAAAGTATTGTGGGTAACAAAGTCTTCTAGATGGCCCTGAAATTTGTCAAACACATGGAGTGGGCCAGAATTGGCATGATTTTGAGATTGCACTGTGCACTAGCTTCCCTGACCAAATAAGCTTGTCCTCTAGCATACCCTTACCCCTAAACTCAGTCTAGTGAAGCCTCATATATAGTAGGGACCCCTGCCAGGCTTTAGAATTTGGCCGAGCACCTCGCATGCATGCTCTGGGAATCGTGAGCTGCCGTGCTTATCTGTTACCATTGTCGAACCAACCTTCCAGCGCTATAAATAGAGCAGCATTGAGCCGCAACACACTCGAGGAACCTCCCTGCATCCATAGCAACTCCCTGTAGTAGCCGATTAACAAGAGGAGGTAGTCTTCTACGCCTCCGATAGCTTTGGCCGTTGCCGCCTCCTCATTAAATTCCCCACATCCAGAGCCTCTCTAGCTCTGCTCTCTCCACCACTCACTTTCCCTCAACCCTGCGAAGCCATCCCCCTCCTATCTTATCTTGGGAGCCACTGTAGGCAGCAGTTCATTCCGTCCCATAGCCACCGTTAGCCAGAGATCTTGTTGCTCACGACCCTGCCCACCTCCATGTCCCCAATGACTACTGGGAGGACCGCCTAAACCCCTTGGATCCATTCCTGCACCCAGGTGCCTGAAAGTTGTCGCCACTCGTCCGCGAGGAGCACTGGAGCTTCACCACATTCAGCCAAAGGAGGGAGAAGACCCGGGCTGACTGGTCAAACCTGACTAGTGGGCCACAAGGACCCACTGTCAGTGACCCCATGTCACCGCACTCTCGCTTAAGAGATAACATATCCTAGATGGGTATGTTTTCTCTCTTCCGAAAATGTATTCTCACTGAAGCATTTTTCTTTTTTCTATTAGTTTCAAAACTATAGTTTTCATTGAAGTTTGAGTGTCTCTAGTTTCTAAACTATAACCCCAATGAGTTGATTCTTTTCCCATGTCCTTCAAATTTCGTCTAGTTTATTTTTGTATTTATTTGAAAAAAAATCCAATTTTTTTGGGTTAATTTGAATATTTTATAAAATAGGAAATGGAGGGAAGATTAAACTTTCAAAAGTTTCAGAGTGCAACATACTCAAGGCAAGCATCTTGAACACTGACGTTATTTAGTTGAGTGTTGTTTGTGGTGGTGCATAATTCTCATGGATATAGTGTGAAAATAAAAATTTATATGGAAATACTTCATAAATATTTGCAAATGGTGAAATTACATTTCTATTTGGCATGAAGTGCATGTGATAGTAGTCTCTCTTCATGCCTCACATGTGTGTGCTAGCCAGGATGAAATCTGAAGAAAGGTTACGTCTTGGGTGGACACGACCATGGAGCTAGTATCCCATTGTAACAGGGATGATCAGTTGAGGTAGGATTGGGGTACGATGGTGGTGGCACTATCAGAAATTGCAAAGTAAATCTTTTGAGCTAACCATGGAGGGAAAACATAAACCTCCTGAGTCGTTTGTAGATCGACTCTTGTTCTAGTAACCCTCATACTTGTTTCATACTACCACTTGTCCCTGCCGCAAGTAGGGTACGGTTCAGTAAGTCGAAATCCCCTTTCTTTTCAGATACCATATAGAGAGGCTATAGTGGAAGATACCGGAGTCATCTAGTAGGCATGCCACTTGGACTGGGGGCATGGGTGTTCTGGTTGGACCAAGGGGTAATGCCCTTGTCTGCGTGCGTTATAAATATTTCGATCCATTGCTAATCGAGATTGAGGTTTACCCAGATAGAGTTTTACTTAACGGTTGCCTTGGATGATTGCTAGCATCGTGAGGTTAAGATGGTGTGTACGGGCCAGGTGTATTTTGAACCCAAAGGCTGTAAGTGGAATTAGCCAACGTCTCGTGTTGACTAAGGAAATCTGTTACTCGTGGGTAATGAGTACACCCTCTGCAGAGTATAATACCTATTCGAATAGCCGTGTCTGCGGTTAATGACTATATTTTGGGATAGGTCAAGTGTCGGTCTGAGTGTCGGTCTTCGGAGGAATTAATTGAACCATCATGATAACCATGAGTTGTGATGGATGATCAAAATTATGATAAATTTTGTTGTGGACTAACTTCTTCTTTTATATGAATTTTCTATATGTCCCTGGGAAGGTTCTACCTCCTAGATACTCGTTGTTCCTATTTCTTCATAAGTCCTTTACGTGACATCGCTCAGACGCCCGACTGTGGCATGGATGTCATTATTTTCTTTATGAGCCCTTTTCATGGTATCGCTCGAGACGCTCGACTGTGGAAACTCTTATTATTATCATATAAGCCCTTTATGTGCCATCACTCAGATGCTCGATTGAGGCATGTTGTATATTTTTTATCCTTTTGAGGCGTCGCTTCAGACACCTGACTAGATCACTTTATTTTCAAGGAATTTTTTGGAGGACTACCACCCGATGCTCAATTTTTTTCTCATTCTTTGATTCCTTATTTAGTTCCGGTACGGACAAATTACCTGCTTACTGATGACCCATAAGTGTAGGGGACATTTGTAGCCTTTTTTGATAAGTAAGAGTGTCAAACCCAACACGGAGGTAAAGGTAGAATTCATACTCTCTCAAGTTCTATGGACCACCGATACAACTCTACGCATGCTAACGCTTAATGAGTATGAAACTATTTTGTGGGAATGAAACTAGAAGTACTTAGTAGGTGTAAAGATAGTTTTGCAAGGTAATACAGAATGTGGAAATAAAAGTTAGGTGTTTTTTAATAAAAGAACAATAAAGTAAATATAGCTTGTGTGGAAAAGTGGTGATAGGATTTGCGAAATTGTCCTAGGCAATCAATAGCTAGATCTATAATCATTATTGCAGTTTAATATGAGGGAGAGGCATGAGCTAACATACTTTCTATACTTGGATCATATGTACATATGATTGGAACTCTAGAATGCATCCGCAACTACTAAATATCATTAAGGTAAAACCCAACCATAGCACTAAACATCAAGTCCCCTTTAATCCGATATGTAAGCAACCACCTTAGTCGGGTCTAAACTTTTGTCACTCTAGTCACCCACTATAAGCGAATCATGAACATATTGCAACATCCTCCAGCATGAATCTTTCATTTGTGTGCCTCACGGAAAGCACCTTAGTATAGCACCAATATAAACCACACAACTCAAACTAATCGAGATCATCAATCAACCCATAGGACAAAAAGGATATACTCAAACATCATAGGAAAACAATAAATAATTGGATAATAATATGTGTCAGAAAACACCATGTTCAAGTAGGGTGTACAGAGGGATGCGGTAGAGTGGACTGCTATAGATAGGTGAGGGAAGGTGATGATGGTGGTGATGATATCGGCGAAGTTGTTGGTGTAGATCGTCGTCACGATGGATGCCCCGGCGGCGCTCCGGCGCCACCGAGAGAGACGAGGAAATAGCCCCCCTCCTTCTTATTCTTCCTTGGCATCCTCCCTAGGTGGGAGGTGGGTTTCACCTATGGTCCATGGACGCCATGTCTCCCGGAGGGCAAGAGCCCCTCCAAGATTGGATCTCTCTCTCTCTCTCTATTTCACTCCTGTTTTCGCGACTATTTTCGGACCCCTTCACTGTTTCTTAAATATCCTGAGATCCGTAACTCCGATCAGGCTGAAATTTTGAGGGAACTTTATCACAAAAATATCTTTCCTGTGCCAGAAAAAGAGCATGAACTGACTTAAGGGGGACCATCAGCCATTTGGCCGTGGACCCATGGCTTGTGCCTCCCTCTGGCATCATCTTGCGTTAATTCAGATGCCCAAAATTCACATATGTTCCAAAAAATCTCCATAAATTTTTATCGCGTTTGGACTTTGTTTGATATGGAATTTCTGCAAAACAAAAAGCACATAAAAACAGGAACTGGCACTGGGCACTGGGTAAGTTAGTCCCAAAAATATATTAAAATGTTGCCAAAAGTATATGAAAGTTGTAGAATATTGGCATGAAGCAATCAAAAATTATAGATACGACGAACACGTATCAACATCCCCAAGCTTAATTACTGCTCGCCCTCGAGGAGGTAAATGATAAAAAGATATTTTTTATGTGGAATGCTACCTAACATAATCTTGAACAAATGTCTAATCATGGCATGAATATTAAGATACAAGTGATTCAAGGCAACAGTCTGAAAAAAAGACTTCCATACTCATGTTTACTAGCAACATCCATGCGCTTTCAAAATAGCAATACCAAAGAATATTATCCCTAAAAAATCATACAACCTGTCATGCTTGGTCTTCCTACCATAAAGTATAAATCACGAGTACCTTGGTGTGAAACTAAGCAATTGGATCATAATTTTTCAATGCCCATCAACTTTTTATGCCTTATGCAATACATGAGCGTGAACCATGGACATAGCATAAGGGTGGAATAGAATATGGTGGTAGATATCAAAAGGGTTGAAAGTGGAGAAGAAAGTCTTGCATCAACTCAGTGTACCAACAAGCTATGGAGATGCTTATCGATAGATATCAATGCGAGGAGTAGGGATTGCCACGCAAATGATGCACTAGAGCTATAAGTGTATGAAAGTTGAACCGAAGCTAAGTGGGGTATGCATGAAACTTGCTTGCTCGTGAAGACCTCGGGCATTTGAGGAAGCCTGTCATAGGAATATAAGGGACTCTCTATATGAAGAACATGGTGCCACTTTGTGGCACGAGTGTGGTAAAGAATAGCAGCAAAGTCCCTTCTCTCTTTTCTCTCATTTATTTTTTTATTTTTATTTTGTAGCCTCGATTTTTTTCTTTTGGCCTCCCTCATTTTTATTTCATTTTTCGTCTCATCCTGACTTTTGGGGGAATCATAGTCTCCATCATCCTTTCCTCACTGGGACAATGCTCTAATAATGAGGATCATCACACTTTTTTTTATTTACAACTCAACATATGAAGAACTGATAGGAAGATATGACTTTGTATGAATGCATGTGGCAGTTTACTAGGATGTGCAATGATCTAACATGACATGTATCACAAATATGAAGAATGATGGATTTGCCACAAATACTATGTCACCTCTATACGATCATGCAAATCACTAGGATGATGAATGAACTAGTCATATGAAGTGATGATGGAATTTGCATGGCAATATTGTCGAAATCAGCGCTCCGCAGACCCAAGAAGGATCGAACTCTGGGGCGCGAGCGAAGATATCAACCCGCTCTAGTCTCAAGCTTGCCACCCCGTGGCCAAGCCTCGTCAAATACGTGCGAGTGGGCAAGAACATGAACACAGAGATTTACCTAGGTTCAGGCCACCTTGCAGTGTAAGACCCTACTCTTGCTTTTGGTGGATTGGTCTCTCGAGGAGGATGGGGATGAACTAGTACAGTGGTTGAGCGACCTCACGAGGGCTCTAGGGTGAGGATGGATGGATCCATTCTACGGTGGAGGCTAGTCCCTATTTATATTGGCCATGGTCCTCTTCCCTTATCGCATAGGCAGGAAGGGATCCCATAACATCCAATTTTGAAAGGGGACAAGAGGTACATCTTATCCTGATGGAAAGTGGTCATCGCCTGCAAAACTTCTAGGCGTGATGTAGAGGTGGGCTCGGTGATGACATCCGTCCTGCCGATCTCGTGGTTTTGGTCTTGTTGCACCGGAACGGAAACCTAGGGGGATACCTTGGCATCCCATGCACGACCTTGCCTTCTTAGCATAGAAGAGGAAACTGTACTCCTCTGCACCTATTGGCGCCTGCCTGGCCTCGGTCGTCATGGCTCACGTCATCGCAGTCTCATGAGGTCGGGTACCTGCATAGAAATCACCGCTCCTCGAGAGGCAGCCCGGAGGAGGCCACTCCTCTGGAGGTCTTGGCGTTGTTTGCCTCCCGAGGCCGAGACCCTCGCGAGGGTCTTGTCTTGGGAGTCTTATAGCTGGATCGTACTAGACCATTGATGGGCCCGCGTTCTGGGCCCCAGGCAGGCAGATCTGGGTACCCTCGATCCCAGAAAACCAACAATAGCCCCGGGACTAACGTGCGCTCAGGTTGGCTTCAGGTCAAAGCCAAGGAAGGAAGGCCAAAGCGCCGTGCGCCCCAATCACCTGCGGGCCATGCTTGATAGCCGGCACATGACGGGACACGGATGTGTCCACTGCCCCATGTTGCCTCGACAACTGCCCTAGCTGACAAAGGTTGTCACGTGCCAAGGGGCCATCATTGCCCAGAATGCGGAGGGACGTCGGTTGGCCTCTGATCGACTATAAGTGGGTGAGGGAGACAAAGCGCCTAGCTCGTCTTCATCTTCTTGCCTCCCTACTCCAAGCTGGTGCTTCCACAGCCATGGTGCTAGTGAGGAGGTTCTCTACCGCCACGAAAGGGAAGGCCCCCTGGAGATACCTGGCTTGCCACCACCCAAGACAGGTCGCGGCCGTCCCCGCAAGTACACCGCGACGCTGGCGGTGGTCCCGTGAGGCCGCGGCCATCCCAGCAAGTACTCCCATGAAGGCCAGCACTACCTATAGCAACCGCGGGAAGGTTCCCTCCCGCAAAGGCGGCTACAGTAGCCATGGTGGCCATGGCAAAGGGGGGAACCGTGCGGCGGCCGCCTGTCTGCTCCACCCGCGATCACACTCGACCGACACGGACCAGGAGTTTGTGGTGTGGGCCGAGAGGTTGGCAGTCACCTGGTTCCAGCTCCCGCGCTTCTTTGCGGTGGTGCTACCGGCTGGAGGGCCTGCTGGCCTATGGCTGTAGGATGACGACTGCTATAGCAAGGCCTCATGGGTGGAGGTCGAGGTCACCCCTGCGAGCAATGTGTTCCTGAATCGTGGGTGGCAGACATTCACCCGCGCTCGTGGCCTGCAAGGGAGGTGAGACATGGCAAGTCCGTATGTGTCGATCTTTCATGAATTGGAGGGGTATTCCATGAAGAACAAGATGAACACGGGGAAGAATGAGGAGAAATCACAAGAGGAAACACTAAAGAACAAGTTCAATCACACATCCACTAGACTCACCACACACAAGATCCACAAGGTACATGAATAACAAAGGGAAAGAAGGAGACATCTTAGAATTCATCCCAAATCCCATTGGGAGATGGTCTTTGATATCCCGGAGGTCTTCCTTCGCAAGGGGTCTTGACATCCACTTGGATCTTCTCACATAGAGGTGGTCATCTCCATGGGAGGAGGAAGTGGAAGGAGCAAGGCTCAACTATCTATGAGTTAACCAATGGTAACCCTAGAATGGAGGTGGGAGATGAGTATATATAGTCTAGGGAGAAGTGGGGGTGAGAAAGCGGTACATGGTCCTTGGGCCCGAGTGGATGCATGCACGCAGTCCGAAAGTTCCGGGCGCCGGAAGGTCCGGGGAAGGTCCGGGCTGGTTTTGGGGTTTCCCGAGGGTTGGCAAGCCTTGGGTGCGCCAGAGGCCGGAAGTTCCGAGCAGGCTGGAAGGTCCGGGGTCCGGAGGTTCCGGGCAGGCCGGAAGGTCTGGGACTTCCAGAGTCATGTCCTCTCTTCTTCTTCCTTCTCTTCCAAGCTTCCCTCGAGAGTGGTGTAGTCCTACGTAGGTGCTGACACTCCTCCACGTCATCCGTGAAGCTCTGCAATACCTATGCATGCACATGAGAGGAATGTCAAGTAGTATACCATCCTCGAAGGGGTGAAGTGAACACATGTAAAGGAGATTATTCACCTTTATGTATGTGTAGTAGATGTGGCTCTTGTCACTTGGCAAAGGGACTCTTGCCATGGTGATGTCCATAGGATGCTCCACATCATCCCATCCCCCTTGGGGAAGATCTGTCCTCGGATCAAGATTTAAATCACCATGGGAAGGAGATGGCATCGCCGTGTATAAGTGGACAATCACTTAGCACTCATCTTCAACAAAACTTGTAAAAACAAATGTGGTTAGCGTTAGTGCCAAACCAAGCATTCAAGTGGTGAATTACCGCACAAGTGTTGACATCATGCATAACATATGGTGTGACAAGGGATTGTGTGATGGCATGTAAGCATACAAATGGATCAAACGCATTGCAATCATGGAAACAAGTGTGCCTAGGTGAGGTATGGATGCAAATATGTGTGACAATATAACAAGCATGTACCTCAAGGTCATAGGACTCATGCACATAGCAATCAACGAAAGGTCTATGGTAGGCACAGGAATCATTCACAACACCAAAGAAAATGACATGCCTAGACACATGGGGTAAGTGAAAGAAAATCCAAGCATAATGTACAAATGGTGTAGCGAAGATAGTGAGGCACTCAACACAACAAAAATAACAATTGGTCATCATGTGTGAGGCAATCAAGTCAAGCATGTAGCAAGCGATGTGGCATGGCAAATGTGAAGGATGGACATTGTTGAAACCAAGCATATGATAAGAGCAAACAATCCACAACTTGGGTGCAACACACAAGGTATATATGTCATGAGGCATGGTAAGAAGGCAATCTAGAATGGGAGCAATATATCTAACATGTGCGCAAGTAAGTAGTCCAAGATAAACAATATGTGTCATGATAGAAGCAACACAAGTATGAAGATGCACAATATCCATGCTCAAGAAGGATGTCGCCTAAAGAACGTGACCTTGTGCATCCAACACAATGCCGATCGCAAGCAAGTGTGATGTAGAAACTCGTCGATGTAGCAAGGATTGCTCTCAAGAGCTCGAATCGTCAACTCACGTGAAGTAGAAGTTGACATGTCGTCTAAGTATCTTACACATACACATAACCAAGCAAAGAATGTATGTGCATGGTAGATAAACACATCATCCATCATGATGGTTCTTCTCTCTTGCACATAACCATTAGGAACAAAAGTGCATGAACAATATGATGAAAGAATGGCTATATTCATGGAACTAGGCATATGGTGCGAAGAAGGAAGACAAGCATGCCTCACATGAAAGATGTCAATAGCTCCAATAATATGTGAGAAAGCTATGGGGGCAATATCATTAGCAAGAGTAGAAGCATTGTTACGCTCGGTACATGGCAAAGCATATGGCAAGAAAGAGCTAACAGATGGAGATATGTGAGAATATGGAATTTTAATCATGTGCAGAGCATGGCTATGGTTGTCATCAACCGCATAAAAGTAGCACATTGGTGATGCAACATAAGAAAGCATGGTGATCATGGCATGCAAACTAGTAGTGCGAAGATGCAACATACTAGAGGAAATCATGGCACTCATGTCATTTGAACAAATAATAGGCATAGACAAAGCACATGACATAACACAAGCACGGGCACAACACATGATCAATATCATCATAGGAATGGGGCACAAAGCAAACATGGAAATAGCAAGTAGTATCTCCACCAAGCTCGCAAATACACATAGTAGTAGTAGAATTGTGGATCATGGGTAAATGCAAGCAAGGGTCACAATTTCATGGCAAAGGCATAGAAATGAGCATATCATTCAAAGTGAAAATGGCAATATGGGCAAAGGATATATAATGCACAATAAGCCATAACCATGTGAGAATCAAGTAGAAGGGTTGCACGTAGTCCTTGCACGAGGGGAATGGTTGGAGACACATTCTGGTGAATCCCAAAGCATTGGTGCTCTCAAGAGCTCTTTTCGTCAACTCATGGGATTGTGAGGTTGATGAGTGTTCATGAGTACCTAGACACAACAAAGACAAAGGAAAAATGGTGTGCATGTGGTATATGTATACATCATCCGTTAGGATGTGCATGTGCTTGTGTTAGTTAGCACAAAATTTCCAATGCTCAAATAAATTAGATGCATGGTATAGGAATACGTCGTCCATCATGCAATTATTGTTATTATGCTAAACGGACGCAAATTATAGCAAGTGTGTGGCACAACCATTTTATTCGTATCAATGGTAACCATATTGTGCACACAAATATGGAGATCATGCAAAGTGTAGGATGGATCAAAATCTCATAGTATGTATGAGGAAACTGTGGGGCCCTCCTCGTGTGCAATAGCGGAAGCATGATATGGATAATATGGACAATATCCAAAACAATGCATATCCAAATTATGGTGATCATGGCACGACATATGAGAATTATTGCGCAAATGATGCAAAGGAAGCATGGAAATATCATCACAAGAAAAACAAATGCCCATAACATGGGCTTGTCGTCTATACTATATGAGCAAATTGGATTAATTTTTTTGGGATATGCATAGGCACTATAGTGAGATTGCAATGATGCAATATGAGTAATCTCACACATAGCATGTGACAAGTTTATGGGATCATCAAACATGATGTGACCAATAGAATTCTCACAAGATATCCTATGGAGTATAGCATCACAACTAGATGATTCGACATGCTCATCATCATATTCATCATAAATAGGTGGCACATATCAACATGAAGAAGACATAGCATGCAAGGTATCCATAAGGTGATCAACATCATGGAAGCACTAAATGTCCACTAGAGGGACAAGAGCATCACCTTCGCCTATTTTACCTTTTTAATAACACTCATGTGGTCTAGGTGAGGTGGGAGAAACGAACTTGTGGTCCTCGTCATCATGATGAAACCATGTGGGGGTGCATCATCATCCACCATGGCTATCGGCGTGTCCAAAGGGAGAATGACATCGTCAATGATCGGCGCATAATCGTATATGGGACCTAGCACCAAAGAAGAAGACACAATAGGAGTAGAGGTTAAGTTGTTAGAAATCATAGTGGCCTCACGTGGCATCTCAACTACCTCACCCAGTAAGTGTTGTGGCTCACTCACTCCCTCTAGGTACTTGCACTCATACTCACACATGGTGGAGTCACTCATCTCATTCAAGTGGTGGGGGTTGTGGCTTTCCTCACATGGAAAGTGTGGCAACTCATCATATATGGGGCTAGTGGTGGTCACACTCATCCTCTCATAGGAAATGCACTCAAGGTCAAATATGGTGGAGTCACTCATCTCACTCATGTGGTGGTGGCTCTCCTGACATGGAAATTGGGGCATCTCATCATATGTGGGTGTCAGAGAGATGTAGGTGCAAACTTCTCCATGCTCAACTCCTTTAGCCGACATGGTTGGAGGGATAGTCCCATGCTCAACCATCTCGTCGTCATCATCGTGGATGAAGGCCAAACATGGCACATCATCACTCGCCTACATGACCGAAGGGAAAATTCCATGGTCGGCCATCTTCCTTGGGATTCTTCCAAAGATGGAAGGCTCATCCATGCATGTAGTCGATTGCCTTGATCTTGGCGTTGAAGCTTGTCCTTGGTGGTAATCTTGGTCTTCACGCACTTGTTTCTTCGAAGATGTGCGACTTGAGAGTCTATGCCATGACGATGATGAAGGGGAAGAAGACTTGTAGTTGGCCACCATGTGCCTAAGTTTCTCCATGTGTGCCGCCACCATGTCTCTTTTCCGAGCTTCGAAGTGTCATATGTCGATGGCGAGTCGCTTGAGCTTTTGGGTGATGTCGTTGCTCATGTCGATGTAGTCGTCAAAGACCGAAGATGGTGTGATTTAACTAGCCATCACAAGGCTCGAGCAAAGGTGAGTGGGAAATGAGATAAACAATACCAAGATACCATTCCCAAAGTTGAGGATGTATCCCATTTCACTCAATGTGAATTGAGAGAATAGTGGAATTGGTACCAGACTTGTTCATTCACACCTACAAAAATTTATCGGGTGGCTTGCTCAGGACAAGTGGCACAAAATTTAAGAAAAATGAAGTCCAAGATATTGTAAATGTTGAAATAAATCCAAAGGACTCAAAATGCAAAGCAAGAGATAAAAAATATATAGGAGGGTAATAGAGAAACACACGCGGTGGGATAATGGGGCTTGTGCAACTATAGGGATGAGAAAGCTCGTGTTGCACAAACACAAGGAGAGACGCTAGCTTATTGCACATTTGGGCACGATTCACCACTTGGCACCAATCCTATTTATGCAAGCAAAATGTTTCCTATTCCAGGTATCCTCATGCACAAGTATCTCTTTTCATGCCCAACTCTTTCCTTATAATCTTTGATCTTTCTTTCATGCTCTTTTTTTTTCTTTTTTTGACTCTTCCTTTCCACTATTCTTATTGAGCCTCAACCAACTATATGAGATAAATGTAGCAAGATATGCATGGGATCAAGCAATTGCACTATATTATATTTCTGATGATGCAACAATATGATATCGTATCACTGAGGTGCACAAGTTTTCGCGAAGCCCGGCAATACTCGGATAGCTAGTCTCAATAGGTATGAAGGTAATCGCAGAGATGGTGGGGCTAGAAAGATGCAATGGCAATGAAGGTAAAGTGTATGATGGAATGTATACCTTCGTCACACTAAACCTTTCACGAAGTTGGGATGCACCGGCCTTGCTTCTGGTTCAAGATGGTCTCAAAGGATGGATGGTCGTCGTTGATGTCGAACATCGGTGGTTGATGTAAATGATGGACCGTTACAAGTCACTGGTGGTTGATGAATAAGTAACCTTCCCTATGTAGCTGAAAGACATTAGGAGACTCAAATCACTACTCAAGCAACCAAAAATGCAAAGGTAAACCAACTGGGTTAGGTTGCGGAAGACTATGGTGGTATTGCGGATGTTATGGTGGAGGGCCTGGGCAAACTTGCCAAAATTTGAAACCTTTTAAGTGGTAAAATAACATTAAAACAATTATGAGCAGATTGGGCATGTCGATAGCTTCAATACGAGCCAAAGAACACTCAAATCAGAGTTCGGGAGTGAAAGTTACGGCCGAAACGGTGAAATGGCTGAAGCTGAAATCTGTGCAATGATTCTGCTTAGGCCGGAAGTTTCGGGCCTGGCAGAAGTTCCGGGCTACAAAAGTTCTCAGGGGGTGGGGGGCGGAAGTTCTGGGGGGGACGGGAAAAATGTGGGGAAACTTTCTGTTAAGGCTAGAAGTTCCGGGCCAGGGTCAGAAGTTCTGGGCGATGCCGGAAGTTCCGGGGGACATGGGAACAACTCTGGGACGAACACTAATTTCCGGATCTGAAGAGGGGGCAGAAAAATTTGATTTCCAGGGGAAAATTGAAGGGGGAAAATGTTAGATTGGGGCTAGGGAACGCCAAGGGAGGTAGATCCACATGCCAAACACTAGATCCACGGATCAAAATCAACAAACACTCATAAGAACAACAAAATGCAAGAAATTTTTGGGGGCTGTTTTTTTGGGAAAAATTTCGAAATTGGGGAGAAACACTCGAACTAATTGCCAGAACATGGGGGGGGGGGTAGTGCTCCAAATTCATGATCAACATGGCTCATGATACCAAATGATACGGGGCAAGCCTGTAGGTGTTGATCTTTCACAAATTGGAAGGGGATTCCACGTAGAACACGAAGAACACAAGGAAAATGAGGAGAAATCACAAGAGGAAACACTCAAGAACAAGTCCAATCACATATCCACTAGACTCACCACACACAAGATCCATAAGGTACATAAACAACAAAGGGAAAGAAGGATAGATGGTAGAGTTCATCCCAAATCCCATGGGGAGATGGGGCATTGATATCCCGGAGGATCTTCCCTCTCAAGGGGTCTTGACATCCACATGGATCTTCTCACATAAAGGTGGTCATCTCCATGTGAGGAGGAAGTGGAAGGATCAATGCTCAATTATCTATGAGCTAACCAATGCTAACCCTAGAATGGAGGTGGGAGATTAGTATATATAGTCTAGGGAGAAGTCGGGGTGAGAAAGGGGTACATGGGCCTTGGGCCCGAGTGGATGCATGCACGCTGCACGAAAGTTCTGGCATGGGCCAGAAGTTCTGGGCGCCGGAAGTTCTGGGCAGGTTCCGGGGTTTCCTGATTGTTGGCACGCCTCGGGTGCACCAAAGGCCGGATGGTTCGTGGTCCGGAGGTTCCGGGCAGGCAGGAAGGTCCGGGACTTCCACAGTCTTGTCCTTGCTTCTTCTTCCTTCTCTTCCAAGATTCCCTCATGGATGGTGTAGTCGTACGTAGGTGTTACACTCCTCCTCATCATCGGTGAAGCTCCAGCAATACCTATGCATGCACACAAGAGGAATGTCAAGTAGTATACCATCCTCAAAGGGGTCTAGTGAACATGTGTAAAGGAGATGATCCGCTTTTATATATGTGGAGTAGATGTGGCACGTGTCTGTTGGAAAAGGGACTCTTGCCATTGTGATGTCCATAGGATGCTCCGCATCAGGAGGCGTACTATCCACTTAAAGTACGACGGGGTGGCAATGCTCTTCATCAAGATCTTCAGGGAAGATGGCACGTGCCTGGGTTGCTGTCGGAAGGGCGACGACAGCGACAACGGCCACCTCTCTAACAACAATGCCCATCGCGGCGGCGGCGTCCTGGGCAGCGAGCATGCCCTTGGCGATGGCCGCAATATTTCTAGCAGCAACAACGCCTCCCCTGGGGGAAGCTCGAGCAGCGAAGACTATGACGAGCCGCCACATTGCCGCGCTCGGACCAAGGAGGACGATGAGACGCCGTGATGCCATGCCCCTGTCCAGGAGGACGTCGAGCTGCCACACTGGCACGCACCCGTCAAGGAGGAGGAGGACTCTGACAGAGCGTGGGCGGGGCCGGAGCCAGGCCTTAGGAGCGGCGGTCCTAGGGAGGACACCTTTTTTTATTTCTTGCATTAAGAACCATGGAGAGCCCTGAGGGGGCGTGTAATGAAATATGGCACTTGTGCCTTTATGTTAGCGTTTTTTGTCTCATATTCTATCATTTATATTGCTACTCATTGAAAGGTTCCTGCCCATCGCGATTAGGTTAACTTAGCTTGCTGTGCTCATGGCGGGTTCCTGCATCATGAGGGCGCGCTCCTTCGGAGCTTCGATCCTATGCCTGCATGTAGTTCCCGCAACGATGCAGCTAGGGCACGGAGGCAACTTAGAGATCTTGTTGGGGGGCTTCTTCCTTGCGGACCAGACGGCTCTGGAAGGCCCTTGCGGGTTCGCAAGGATTCATGGCCTCGGGAGGTGCCTCCACAAGGCGTCACATCCCGCAAAGGCACCGAAGCACTTTATGTATGATTCCTCAATAATGAGCCAAACCGTGGATGTTCCTTCCTTGGTCATCCTTCTCCTAGCAACCATTTTGGGTTAAATCCCCTGAGCTAGGGTTGATCGTTGCTGGTATGCCGGTTCGCGATGCCTAACAAGGCCAGGAGTTGAGCGCTCCTGAGACCGGGGGCCAAAGGCAATATGCGCCCGCTGGCTCGCTCGAGAGTGTCTCACGAGGATTAGGACGCCAAAGTTTTGGTGAGGGGTGCGCGCGAGAAGGCCCGCAACTGCTGTGGCCTGGTCCCTCGGGGGGCTCAAGCATGCACACTGTGTCCATCCCCCGCTCACTGGGAGCAAGAGAGAGATAAAGAGCTGGCAGGTCCCAAACCTCTTAAAAACGAGGCTCGAAATGGGAAATTTTGCAAGGAGAAAAAATCCCACCTCTTTTTCTAATAAAGACGCGAAAATTTCAAACTCCATTCTGAAAAGTAGCAAATTTGATTACAAAAGAGAGCAAAGAACAGCCGCGTCCGGCACCTAAGCTAGTCTTCCCACCAGCGCGGAGCATGGGCCCCCCACTAGGCGTGGGCATAGTCGTTGTAAGATCATGTCATCCACGAGTGTGAAGCATGGGGCTTCCACTTGGGCATGGGTGGAAGCCCCAGCAGGGCCGAGGAGCGATGCACCGGGAGACTCCGGGGCATGTACATCCCCACTCATTATTACAATCGAGTGTCACGGGTAGAACTTGTGGAGATGCTGGATGTTCCAGGCATTCTAGATGGGGAACCCGTCCTGTGTCTCCAGGCGTATGGTGCCAGTCCTAGAGATGCGGGTGACCTTGAAAGGGCCATCCCACATTGGCGAGAACTTGTGTAGGCCTTCCCTAGAGAGGACCCACCTCAGGACAAGGTCTCCAACTTCGAGGGTCCTGCAGCGGATACTGTGGCAATGGTAGCACCGCAGCGACTGCTGGTACCTCGCTTGGCGGCGGGCCTCCTCCCCGAGCACGAGATCTCTTCCCCGCAAGGCATCCTAATGCACCTGGTCAAATGCGAAGACTCGCGGGGAGCGATGCTTGACCTTGTGCGGGAGGACCACCTCATCCCTATAGACGAGGAAGAAAAGGGTCTCTCCGGTGGGCTTAGTCGTGGTGGTGTGGATGGACCACAACACGTACTAAAGCTCACCGAGCCAACCCCTGCTGTAGGGATCAAGATTCTTCTTGAAGCTCCTCATCTTGAGGCCCCTCAGAGCCTCTACGTTAGCTTGCTCTGCCTGGTCATTGCTCCGTGGGTACGCCACCAAAGAATAGCATATCTGTGATGCAAGGTTAGCACAATATATCGTAAAGAGGTTGCTTCTGAACTGTGATCCATTGCCGGTAATGATACGGTTAGGGACACCGAAGAGGCTCATCAGACCCTTGATGAACTGGACGTCCGAGCTGGTAGGGATGGTGCACACGGGCTCCACCTTCGCCCACTTGTTGAACTTGTCGACGGCAATGTAGAGGCAGCGGTAACCGCCGGCTGCCCGAGGGAAAGGGCCCATTATATCCAGGCCCCAACCGCAAAAGACCAAGAGAGTGGGATGGTTTGGAGACCTTGCGTGGGTTGATGAATCTGCTTGGCGAAAAATGGCAGGCCTTGTAGGATTGGACCATCTCGATGGCATCATGGAGCGCTGTCGGCCTATAGAAGCCATTGTGGAACACCTTCCCGATGAGGGTGCAAGACGAGGAGTGGCTCCCGCAATCGCCACCGTGAATGTCGGCCAACAGCTTGCACCCCTACTCCTCGGATATGCACCAGAGCGAGACATTGTTGGGGCGCCTGCGGTACAGCTCGCCGCCCTCAAACAGTAAGAAGTGGCCTGGCGAGCCATGTGTTCCGCATCCTCCACCTTCTTCGGTCAGGCTCCGCGGAGCAAGTATGCCCTGAATTCCTTGGTCAGTCGCCGACCTAAGGTTCCTGCGCCACGAGTGGGCTGACTCCTGAGGTCGAGCCACATGTCGGAGTGCCTGAGGGTGGTGTCGGTAGCAGCTCTTCCTAAAGCAACATCGGGCCTGCGGCTAGGGGTGCCGTCGATGGCTTGAAGAGCTTCTCCTCGAAGAAGCCAGGCTTCTCAAGCTCGCTGCATGACACCCTCTTGGCGATGTCATTTGGTTCCTTGTTCGTGCTACATGGGACGTGCTACAATTCCAAGCCTAGGAAGCGCTTTTCTATTTTACGTACCTCTTCCAAGTATGCCTCCATGTGCATGTCCTTCGGCTTGTACTCCTTGTTGGAAAGTTGACGAGGAGCTAGGAGTCGCCCTTGATGGTGAGGCGCTTGACCCCCAAGACGACAACGGCCCTGAGGCCAGCGATCAGGCCCTTGTATTCTGCAATGTTGTTGGAGACCTTATTGCCATGCTCGAAGCAAAGCTGCACGGCACAATAAAGCTTGTACTTAGTCGGTGAGATGAGTACAACTCCAACCCCCGTGCCTCGCCGTGTGAAGACGCCGTCGAAGTGCATGACCCATACATTGGGCGCCTCATCACCAGGCGTGAGGGACTTACCCACATCCATCCCCCGGCTGAGAGCATCCGTCCACTCCTCCATGTAGTCAGCGAGGGCCGCACCCTTGATGACCCTGGTTGTGCTGACCTCCAGCTGGAAGGCCTGCAGCTCGATGTTCCACTCTGCAGCCCTTCCAGCAGTGTTGGGGCTGCGCAACACTTTCTCCAGAGGGTATGCAGAGACGACCTTGATGGGGTGGCCCTAGAAGTAATGGCGCACCTTTATTGAGGCGACGAGGCGTACAAGCAGGAGCTTTTGCTGCCTAGGGTAGCACGCATCTGCATCCCGTAGGACGGTGCTGACAAAGCACACTAGCTGCTCGACGAAGGGCGAGGTGTCGGTGTCGTCCTGTACCGCATGGAGTGCTAGCAACTCTGGTGCCCACTGGGTTGATGAACTGACGAGGGCCTCAGGAGGTCCATCCTGATGGGGCGAACATTGTGCGGCTCCTCGTGGGTTGCCTTGCTCCGTGCGTGTGCTGGCACGCTCCTCTCGGACCGCCACAAGCGCTGCGTTGACTGACTGAGTGGTGGCCGCCAAGTAGAGCACCAAGGGCTCGCGAGGACGAGGCGCCACCATAATAGGTGGGCTCGTGAGGTACCTCTTGAGTTCCTCAAAAGCCGCCTCCGCTTCAGGTGTCCACTCGAAGGGGCCCTTCCTCTTCATGATCTTGAAGAAGGGGAGGGCACACTCGCCAAGCTTGGAGATGAAGCATCCCAAGGAGGTCACACAGTCTGCCAGTTTTTGCATTTCCTTGAGGGTCTCAAGTGGGCGCATCTTTTTGATTGCCTTGATCTTCTCTGGGTTTCCCTCGATCCCTTGGTGCAACACCAATAAGCTGAGTAGCTTGTCGGCCGGGACCCCAAAAACACACATTTCTGGATTAAGCCTCATTTTCACTCGACGCAGGCTGGCGAACGTCTCCTCAAGGTCCTCGATCAGGGTCATCACCTCTCACGAATTAACCATGATGTCGTCGACGTTTGCCTCCGCATTTCCTGAGATGTTGCCCAAACGGTATGCAGGTGTAGCAATACACGCAACACGGGGAGAGGAAGACCGTGTTTTCGACATCCTCCACTACCATCTTGATTTGGTGGTAACTTGAGAAAGCATCCAAAAAGCAAAGCAGATCGCACTCGGCGGTGGATTCCATGATCTACTAGATGCGTGGGAGCGGGAAGGGGTCCTGAGGACAACCCTTGTTGACTCATGAAGTCGACGCAGAAGCGCTCCTTCCCACCCATTTTCGGGACAATCATTGGGTTGTCCAGCCAATCCGTATGCCGCACTTCCTGAATAACTCCGGCTTCCAGAAACTTGCGTCCCTATTGGATGATGAATGCTTGCTTATATTGTTCTTGTTGTCTTGCCTTTTACTTCACCGGGCGTGCACTGGGGCACACCATTAAGTGGTATTCGATCACCTCCCTCGGGACGCCCACCAGGCCAGACACCTCTGTCACAGCCCTAGTTTCTTAATGCTTGCCAATGCATTCATGCGTGCATTTAAATTGAAATGAAATTTAATTGAGGAAATGATCAAGCCTCAGAAATCATTTTTGCCAAAATAAGCATTAAAAAAATTGCTTCAAACAGATCCAAGAAAATGTCCCCTAGCATTCTAATAAAATATTGGCATGATATGAAAATGTCAAGCAATATTTTTCAAGAACATTTTATCTTGGGAATTTGAACTAACCAAACAATTAATTGCATTGGAATTATATTTATTCTATATAAAATATAAGTTCAATAATTCTAAAACTTTTTATGTGGCACTAGTTATTTATATCTATCTCACATGACAATTTTCAGGATTAAAAAAATGGCTAGCTATTTTATTTGGAGCCAAAACAAATGTCATAAAAAAATTAGAAAACAAATAAAAAGAAAAGCAGAAGGCCTACCTGGCTAACCTGAGGCCTGGCACTGGGCGGCCCATTTGGCCCAAGTGCTAGTCATGCCTCACCTCCCGCAAGGAGGACAGACGCACGCGTCCGGCGTGCTCGGCCATGCACCTCGCAAGCTCCACCCTGCCTGCCTGCCTCCCATTCGCCCGAAGCGCGCCACACCACCCCCTAGAACCCCCTGGAGCTGCCTCCTTCCCCTGCTGCTCTCTCCTCTCCTTTGTCTCCCTCTCGCACATGCCCGAAGGCTGCCATCACCACTGCTCGCTGCCGTCACGGCCACGACCTCGCCCTTGCCCAGCCATCTAGCCCACGAGCTCCACCGGGAACTACGCTAGCGGCGGCGGTTTGGGGCATTGAGGAGGTCGGGAGGTAGCCCATGCTCGACCGCGTCGAGTGGGGCTGGCTAGAGGGATCGAGTCACCGGAGGGCTCACCAGCGACGAGATAGGCAGCTGCCAGAGTTTGGCCAAACTCGAGTTCGGCACTGAAGGGCACGGGGAAGAAGTTGATGGCACCTACGACTTCATGGGGAGGTTTTGAGCATGGATGCATGCTTGGGAGCAAGCTATGCTTGCTGCTGCTACGGCGGCAACATGGCCGACCACACAGAGCTCCGACTAGGTGGCCAGCATGGCTAGGGGCACGGGAGAGAGGGGGGAGTGAGGGAAACGATTCTAAATTATGTGAATGATTAATTTGTTCTAAAAGTGCCAAGGCCATTTTTATCAAACAGAGTATAATTTGTTGATTCAAAACATATTTTTCTTCCTCTCTATCTCCTTTCCAAACATGCATGGGCTATTTTTCTTGTGATTGTTTTATTTAAATAGAAAACCCTGCATTTTGTTTCCACTGAGGGAGAGTGAGCGGCCCACCTGGGCTTCTTCCTTCCCTGCGGCCAGCTAGCCCATGCGCTGGTTCCCTCCAGCATGGCTGAGCCGGGGCCCGCGCATCAGTCTCTCCCTCTCTCCTTTCGTCATCCTCCTTTCCACCTCCCTCTCACAGCGCCTGAGCTGATCGACGAGGCCAGGGCCGCCGTGGCAGCAACGAAGACCAATGCTTGGTCTATAAAGCCTCGGCGTCTGCGCCCTCTCGTTAGGGTTTCCCTCTTCCATCTCTCGCTGCCTACAGGTGAGTTCCTTCCAGATCCAATGAGCCGAGAGTGGAGAGAACGTCGCTGTTGGCGGTGCATCTCCGGCGAGCCGCTCGAGCGGTCAAGCATAGAGATCGCTCCCCATCGAGCTTTTCTGCCCCAACGTCCTTCTACGACGCCACGAATCGCCGGAGTTGCTTTCTTCTTCCTTTAAGCCCGCTGATCTTCATTGCTGTCGTTCTCCCTCAAGCCCGATCATCGTCGCCGAGCTCCCCCCAGTGAACTTCTCACCGTACCCGCATTCATTCCGCTCTAGTTCGCGTGATGTAGCATCTCCTCCGCATAGCCAGCCTCTCACCACCGTCACACCTCATCACCGGTGAGACCTCCGTCCGTTCCAAGCATGTGCGAGTAGGTGGGCGAGTTCCTTCTGGCCCAAAGGTTTCATTTTTGCTCCGAAGCGTTGGTTTTTGTCGTCATAGCCCGTTGTCGAGTCCGTCGTCATCGCCGAAGTTCTTCTTCGCCCGGAGCACTCTAGCGCGTCTATGGCCCTGTGTGCGTGCATGGGTGTGTGGGATGCTGTTGCGCGTATAGTGGTGCCATCCACCGATCGGTTTGGTCATCGGAGGCCCCCTTCGTCGTGTGCATGCTCCTGTATTTGTCACCGGCGAGTTGCCGTGCGTGTCTTCTCTGTTTGGCTTCAGTTTCGTCAGGTGTCAATGTCATCATTTTATTAGTAGAGGCGTAGTTCCCCCTCTATGTTTAGTATCCGTGTTGTAGCGTAGTGGTAGCGACTCAGGGCAGGCGACCGCGAGGTCGCGGGTTCGAAACCCCTTGCCCCCCTTTTCCTTTTTTCGATTTTGTGAGTGTGTGGGGCCGGATCTGGTGTGGCCACGACCTGATCTGGTGTGCGTGCATGCTGATCTGTGTGTGCTAGTGTGTGTGCATGTGTTGGTGGGATCTGCTGTGGCAGAGAGATCCCATGTGAGTATTGTGTGTGTATGTGTGTGTGTGATGTGTGTGTGTGGGATGACAGTGGGCCCCTGGCCCACATGTCATCCACATAGGGGCCCTGGTGTCTATGCCAGGTGGGTCCCCTCCTTTTCTTATTTTTCTATTTTTTATTTTTTCTGTTAGTTTACTTTTTATTGATTTATTACATTTTTAGTAAATGTCCAGATTTCTACATGGGTGTTTTTAGCATGGACATTTATTGTAACTTTTGACTTATAAGTAGGTGGTGATTTTGATGATATTTGTAACTTAGAATTGTGGGGTTTTTATCTATAACAACCTATGAGTATGATATATGGATTTGGGGTAGAAAAATCATAGGAATTGATTGGTGTGATTTGTTTTGTCATTTGAGCAAGTATTACAAAATGTCATTTTGTCCCAATATGCCATTTTGTCATTTTTGTTAGAATTAATCCATGCATGCTATCATAATGGTGTCAACATGAAAGTGGATGCTACCAAGTATGGTATTTTGGTGTCATGAGTATTATGCCATGGTATTTCCTTTTGACATCATATGCTTGGATATGAGTAGTTTTCTTGCTCCAAAGTAGCTAACAAAATACTGCTGGTTTCAACATGCTAAATATTTCGAAATCTTAGAATCTCATAATACTTTTAGGCCATGTTGAGTGGATGCTACCAAGTGATATGTTGGGTTTTAGCTCAAGCTCAATGCTAGTGTTTTGAAGTAGAGGTTGTCCTCTACCACCCTGTTAATTTTCATGCCTTGAGGTGGTCTCTAGCATCATTATTTTTGGCTGTCAATTTGCTACCAGCTTAACTCAGATTCCAGAAAACTGTGATTTTCACTAAGTCCCTAGATTATGTTTCATTATGCCTTCTTGTGAGCTTCATGCTTAGTGATCCTTGCGTCCTTTCAAGTTTCTATAGTTGGATGATTTTTCAAGCTTGTTATGCAGTTTCTGTACATGTTTTATTTGAGGTTGGAAACATCTTGTAGCTCTAGATAATTGTTGTGGAAGTTGCTATGTTGCTGTTTTGGGCAGATTGTGTGTGGTAGTATTTTGTGACTTCTGGGAGATATGCTCCATTGTTTTGCTTGATATTTGGCTCTATTTTTATTGGTTTTTCATTTCCTAATCAGTGCTACCTTGGAATACCAAGCAATAGCCCATGGCCTTCCTTGTCTCGTATTTTGCCTTCCTACCTTGCCGTGGGTGTAGCATGAGATCCATTACTCCGTTTCCTAGGTTTTACATATGCATTTGCATCATTTTTGCATGAAGCATCCATATATTCCATGATCATGCATGTTTAAACAACTTAACATGAGGTTCTGTTCAGAATTGTAAATAACTTACATGACTAGCTTAGGATTGCCATGTTAAATACTTCAAATGAATCGTGCATCATCTTGTTTGTGCATTGCACCTTGGTTTATTTATTGTAGTTGTTTCTCTTGGGTAGGCAGAGTGTTGAACCTGAGTATGAGTATCCAGGAGAGTACAACTACGAGGACCCAGCTCTTTGTCCCTCTGAAGAACCAATAGGCAAGATGATCGTACCCGGATCCTGACACTATTTTTGCTTTGCTAGATGTTTCGCTCTTATCGTTACATTTGTGTTACCTACCACTTGAATGTCCAGCTTCCTACATTGCCATGATAGCCTCTAACCCCTCCATTACCTAGCAAACCTTGTTTGGCTAAGTTACCGCTGCTCAGCCAATCTTATAGCAATCTTAGATGCAGGTGCAAGGTGTTTCCATGTGATAACATCGATATCTGGAGATATCACAATATTTACTGCTATTTAATTTAATGCACATATATATCTTGGTATGGTGGAAGGTTTGGCCTTTTGCTCGGTGTTTTGTTCCACTTTGACCACCATAACTACTTGTTACCGGTGTTATATTCCATATTTTGCGCTCCTAACATGCCCGGGGTTGTTATGGGGACCCCCTTGATGATTCGGTTGAGATTAGAGCTTGTCTGGCAAGACCCAACTTTGGTACCATATTTTCTTTATAACCTAATAAAATTGCATAGAGCTTAGCTACCCCGTGGATTAATCAACAACCCGGGCCAGTGCTCCGCATGAGTGTTGGTCCGAAATGGCAGTAGCCGGGGCCACCAACGGGTGTGCCAGCCATCCTGAGAACGAGATACGCGGCTCTTATCGGGTTCGTCGACAAGTCGGGTGGTCTTGCTGGACTTGTTTTGCCTTTCTCGAATGTCTTGCGTGAGGAACTTCGAGTTTCTTCGGGCTATCTCGAGGTGTCGGTTTTTCGTTTGGAATTGCCTAGGATGATCCCAAGATCCATGGTCGAGGTTATTCCCATGGCGTGTGGTTAATTTGTGATGGATTAGTTGGAATTGCCTAGGATGATCACGCATTTATGTGGCAACTAGGATATTTTGTTTAACACCTGGTTAGTTAACTTGAAGTAAACTCCAATGAAATACACCAACTGTGTGCATAATCGTGATCGTCTCTGCTCGTGAACATGAACCGAGAGAGAACACCATGGGGTTATGTCTAACGTAAGTAGGTGTTCAGGATCACTTAGTAATCATGGTAGTATTCGAACGTTTTATGTAGTCCACCATATTTACATTCATGTTCTCGTAAGTTAGCCACCAAATAATGCTTAGTGCTTGCTACGAAGTCAACACTTACCCCATCCAACCCAATAAGCTTACATAGTTTCGATACCCGGTTTACAAGATTGATGAGTCCCTGTGGCTCACAGATTACAACAATACAGGTGCAGGTGTAGATGAGACCGTGCCAGATGATGTGACACAGCTCCAATGGGAGTATGATGAAGAACCTGGCAGAATGTACATCACGTATCCTAATGATTAGCGAGGCCTTAGCTATGATCTTTGGGGCTAGCAAGGCAGTTTCATTGTTTCTTTTCTTTGTTTGCTTTCGACCATAGTGGGACCCTGTCTTCTGTATGATGCTTGAATAATTTATGTGGACTTGTAATTTAGATTGTGGCGAGTGTAAGCCAACTCATATACTCATCACTTCACACATTTACGCGATGTTGCTGTACTTGCAAAATGACTATATGTGCCTCTATCCGTGTCGTGGCCCCTGTGCCTAAATAAGGATAGGCGCCCATCTTGGACGTAACAACTCCACCCACGGAGGGTTCCATGAAGAAGCAACCTTGACTATACCATGATGGCCTACGTCCACGGAGGACTAGCCTAACTCAGGGTATTTCTTCATGAAGTAGGTGATCTGCCTGCCCTTACAAACTTCTTGGTTCACTCCACAACTTTAATTAGGAGGCTCCCAAGCGACACCTAACCAATATAGGAGTCATGACCCTCAAATGGGTAATAGGCTCGATAGTGTCGATGAACTCCTTGCTCTTCTGCTTCAAGATGATAGACTCCTCAACACACAATCACTCTCTCATAGATTTGGCTTGGTGGAAGCGATTGATTGGGTGGAAAGCAACTTGGGGAGGCTAGATATCAAAATTCATATGGTAGGAATGGAATGGCATGATCTCAACACATGACTAGGTGGCTCTCTCTTAGGAAATCAGTTGGTCTGAGTGGGGAACTATTCTGAGTGCTTCTCTTACTAGTGAGTGGTGTTGGAGGGGTATATATAGGAATCTCCAAAAATCCAACCGTTACACCTAATAAGTAATACTCGGTGACACCGATGTGTAAATCTTGGTGGTACCGAGTTGCCTCAAAGGTAGCAACTTTTGAATCTCGGTGAGACCGATACATCCAACTTGGTTGCACCAATAATGTGATCAACAGTCAGATTGCCAAACTCGGTGACGCTGATTCACAAAACTTGGTGGGACTGAATTTTTGAACTTGCGTAACAGGTAGTTGGCAACCAAAACTCAGTGGCACCAAAATGGAATCGGTTGCACCGAAATGCTAGGGTTTGGCTGGGTCTGTCAGTCAGTTGGTCTGAGTGGGGAACTGTTCTAAGTGCTTCTCTTACTAGTGAGTGGTGTTGGAGGGGTATATATAGGAATCTCCAAAAATCCAACCGTTACACCTAATAAGTCATACTCGGTGACACCGATGTGTAAATCTCGGTGGTATCGAGTTGCCTCAAAGGTAGCAACTTTTGAATCTCGGTGAGACCGATACATTTAACTCGGTTGCACTGATAAGGCGACCAATGATGAGATTGCCAAACTCGGTGACGCCGATTCAAAAAACTCGATTGGACCAATTTTTGAAATTGCGTAGCAGGAAGTTGGCAACCCAAAGTCGGTGGCACCAAAAATGAATCGGTTGCACCGAAATGCTAGGGTTTGGCTAGGTTTGGGTGAGGCTGAGAGTCGGTGGCACCGAGGGGAAAGTGTTGGTTGCACCGATTTTTGGATATTTCTCTTTGGACAGACTTTTGCGTAAGAGCTTGTGGGCATATGTGGTGACTATCACTTGTGCACGTATGAGAATTTTTTACACAAATAAAACCTTACCCCCTTTTCATAGTATTGGCTTTCCTATGGACTTAAAGTGATTTCTCACAAAGGTAACATGCAGACTCCTCTTTGCTTTAAGCTTTGCCAAACTATTTCATTGCATCTTGGGGTATTGCACAGTCCTTTTGCCAACCCATCATTGAACTTCTCCTGAAACATGCTTAGTGGAAACATTAGTTTAATGATATATATGTTGTTATTAATTATCAAAACAACCAAGGGAGAAAATGTGCTTTCACAAACCAAGAGATCTTGAGAGGGATAGAACATCGACTTATGGTCCATTTGGAGAGAACGCCGGCTTGTTGGGAGGAGGAGTTGCCTTAAGTTCTTTCGAGTATCATAACCACCCCAACAGGTCTATAGGTTGTACGCCTTTCTTCATGGTTTATGGTGCGGGAGTTGTCATCCCAAGTGATATCCGCCATGACTCGCACAGAGTGGCGACTTATATTGAAACTGAAAATGAGATGATGCATCAGGATGCACTAGATGCTTTGGATGAGGAGCAAGAGCTTGCAGCAGCATGATCAATGATTTATCAGCAAGACATGCCCCGCGATCATAGCCGCAGAGTCATGACCCGGACGTTCCAAGAAGGCGACTTCGTGCTATGTTTGATTGAAGACCAGACAGATATGCATAAGTTATCCCCTCCTTGGGAAGGATATTTCCAGGTCAGCAAGAATCTCCATAATCGGTCATATTACCTCATTGATGTAAGGCGGAGCAATGAGTCACGGACTTCCGGACAAGAGACCAACATGTTGTGGAATATTGCTCATCTTCGGACTTACTATACTTTAGTCACTGTCTCTCATCAATGTACATACATCTCTCATTGTATATACCTTTTTCATATAATAAATTTGGCATCCCCATAATTCGGGGCCTCTGCCGTATTTCGTGCAAGCAGATTCTGCAAAAGAGTTGATAATTCAACAGGTCATTTGGGGGCTTCCAACCCACCGTTTTTAGCTTTCATACCCTCTTGAACCGCTTTTAAGCCATATCTGGGTTAAACCTGCCTATTTGCAACTTGCCACTCCACCATGTGACCCGCCGAACTCTTATCACTTAATCTCGCAATAAAGACCCTCAATTGTTCAATGGTCTTGATAGTCAATCTTGCAATGAGACCCTGTACTTATTAAGGTTAACACATCGGCTTTAGTCATGAGAGGGTCGGCTTATAGAAAGCTAGGATAAACTCACCTGTCTGTTGTGGTCTCTCCGCCATGTGGCCTATTCGTACTCTTAGATAGTCAGTCTTTTTAAAGACCCTGAACTGTTTAAGGTTAAAATGAAGGATATATGTCAATTGAGAGCCCGCTTATGAGTTTTGCGGGTACTCATGTCCTGCTGTAGTGTCTTCAATGTATGGCTCGTCATACTCTTAACGGTCAATCTTTTTAAAGATCCTGAATTAGTTAAGGATAAAACAACGAATCTGTGCCATATGAGAGCCGTCATATGAGTTTGGCAGTCATGCCTATGTTTTTGAAAAATAAAGCTTGAGTTTCAAGCAATATTATAAATAAGAGTTAACCTCTTTGGGTTGTGCCTTTAAAGCCGCCTTAACAATGATAGAGAATATATTTTATGTCTTTTATTTTGCTGGTCTTGTCTTTTGTGATAAAATGCTACCAAGTGTCAGGAAAGATGACCATAGCCAGGCTAAAGGAAAGATGGATAAGTTTGTAAAGTGATTCAAAATCCAAATGTGCATGAAGCCATGACAAAGGCAACCAATTTTAACTACTGGTATTAAAAAGCTGTTGAACAACTCAAAATCTACGGACTTCGGTTTTTTTGCACAAATTATAACCCAGCATGTCAAACAGTGCCAAGTCACCTTCATATGGAGTCAGCTCTTTTCTTAACTCGCCGTCGGGTCATCCTGCGTGGGTCTTCGGGGTCCTAGATCTGAAGGTTGTCCACATCCCAGTTGCAGTTTGTTAATGCGTCAAATTTGGCTTCATCATGCAAGATGGGAGATGGGTCAATATCAGGAGTAAAGAGGTTCTTACAACGTTGAGGGATCAAGCTTCTTTCTTCCAAAGTGGGCCCTAGAACTCATTTGTTCTCTTCAGAATAAGCCCCTTGATAGGATGACACGTCAGCTTCTGCGGCCAGCTGACTTGCCAATATGCGAGAGGCCTTCATGCAACGGACGTAGTCTTGTTGAGTGAACTACGAACCGTCGTCTTTAAGTTGATGGAGGCCATCCATCATCTCGGTCGGGTTAAGCTCTAGTGTGTAAGCCAGTGAGCGGCTCAAGGTAGCCACTGTACCCTTACGGGTGGCTGATCTTTTCAACACTTCTGTCTGCTTCATGATGGTGGAGACGGTTTCTAGCACACCTTTCATGAACTTCGGCACACCCCTCTCAGTCATAAAATATTTAATGGTGTAAAGGGATCCGGCATATAGCTTCTCAATTAGAGAATATAAAGCCTTCAGCTTTAGAAGACTGTTATCGTAAAGTTGAAGACTTCATTCACCTGCAAGCAAGACCAATTTTCTAAACAACCTAAAAGTTGGTGAAGGGCGGACAGTTTTATTTTTGCAAGGAATTTTGATAGTTAACAAACACTTACCAAAGACAGTTGCAATCATCCAGGATATATGCCTTTTCAAAATGTTCAGCTCTTCTGCCATGGGTTGCAATTGATCCTCGGCATCCTCTGCCCGTTTGATTAAGGCGGCTCGTTCAGTCTCAACAGTTTGTATATAAGCGTTGAAGTCCGCCTTAACCTTCTCGAGTTGTATGGAGGAGAGCCGTCATTTTTCTTCGGCTTCAGCTCGGGAATTTTGTTGCGATGTCAGATCTTTGCTCAGGTCAGCCAAGCTAGACCTGACTGCGTGTAAGGATTCCTGCATAGTAATCAGGAACATGATTATTTTCATTTTCAAACCACCAGAGCATTATGTGATAAGAACTTAAGGGGCAATTGGAACAAGACATTACAAGTCTCAAGCATATTGCAAGCATTATACTTGACACTTGGGGGCTAATGTACGTATAGCAGTTCTTTCAAGGGTTACAATTCAGATAAGACCTAGGTCATCTTCAAGAAGATGAGTCATCCCTTGGGGGCTACACTTGGCTCATATTCTATGTTGAGTGCCGGCTCATTATTTACATAATGACCTGACCCTTGGGGGCTAAAATTGGCTATACAATAGAGTGAAGACCCAGCCAACCTTTGGCAAGGTAAACCGGCTCTTGGGTGCTACATAAGTATAAAAGGAAAGACAATGGAAGAAGAGTACCTCATTTTCTTCTTCATCATGGCGACCAAGTTGGCCTCCATGTGCCGGCTTGTAGAGAGACGACTCAGGTAGCTAGAGTGTAACTCATCAACAGACAATTTATCCAAGTTAGGAAGATCAAATTGAGTTTTCTCTTCCTTAAGAGGATCTGCCTCTTCTTCCTTGGTATGTTCGGATAGCACATTGGAGGGAACTGGAGATTTGTAAGCCGCCCCGGTAACATTAACTTCTTCATGAGAAGCCACGTCTTCAGTTGCCGGCTTGGGGCACGGCGGCTTAGGATCAATTTCTAGATGGGTCTTAGGAGCTTCAATATCAACATCAGTCGGCTCATTCTATAGAGGGACCTCGTCATGGGCGTCTTTGCTAGCCTCAGAAGGATCAACGTGAGCTTCAGGAGCGTTTGTCCGTGGGATCGCCGGCTCTTGAACTTCAGGAGTAGTAGCTAACCTGCTCACCTTCCTTCGTTTGGCTTGAGATCTAAGAGCAAAGGTGGCATTATACACGATAAGCAAGGCTAAAATATTAACATACATAGAGGGATATAAAATACTTACCCTTGGTTGATAACAAGAGGAGGCAACTTCGTGGCAGTTTAGTCACCGGAGGAAGGAGGCGAGTCTTGGAAAGTTGGCATTGTGAAACATAAGTAAGCCGCAACACAAGATTAGCATGCAGAGGAAAATAATTCAAGGCAAGGACATACCTAAGTGCACCGTTTCCAAGGAGATGGGTCATTTGGTAAGCCGCCCAAAAGGTCTTCAGAGCTGGTGCTCCGGGTCTGACTTCTGTTGTCATCTAGTTGCTTATCCAAAAGAAAGTTGGGATCCAAATAAGGAAAAGGGCGTGAGCACTTTACCTTCCGTACAACCCGCTGTATTCTCTTTATTGGTAAAAGTGCCGAGTCAGAGGAGATAATGGTTACCTCTGTGGTATTAGCACGATTTGTTTCTGCTTCCTCCTATGAGTAATCATTGTAAACTAGTTGCATAAAGAGAAGACCAAGGGAGTCAAGTTCTACCTCTAAATCATCAAGTTTGAGAAGTTCAGCAGCGGATGGTTTCTTCTTGCAACCCGTAGTACCCGTAGCATGGGCCTTGTTCGCCTTCACTTCCTTCTTGGGAGTGGGGGTGTATTTCTTCTTCCAGAAAGGGGATTTTGCCTACATATGAGTCAAACAAGAGTCAGGATGAGTATGAATCACACAATTGAGAGATCACAAGCAACAGTTTATTCAAAAGATCTTTGCCTCTAGAGCCGGGTCAAGAATACAGAACGGCTTCAACCCGTTCTGGTTGCATACAGCCTGAGGCTCTCCAAGCAGCAACTTCACGATGGAGTTGAGGTACTTCTCATTCAAAGGTGTCTAGTTGAAGCACAACGGATTGTCCACTTCAACAGAATATTCACACATCAATCTATCACATCGGCTCAGCAGCATAATCCTCCAGCTGACCTAGTAGAGGATCAAGTCCACGCCGATTAATCCATTAGCCATCAGGGCCGAAATATTTAAAAAGGCCATAGCATATTTGACATGCTCCGCGGCGCTCATCCATTCGGGGAGCTCGGTCTTGGTACAGAGCCGGGGGGACGGTAACCCGGCAGCGGATTCTCTCCAGCTGGGGAGGTGTATTTATAATAGAACCAACTCTGATTCCATTCTTTAGGATGGTTGGGCAGGATGGCTCCAGGAAAGGCCATGTCCCTTCGTCTCTGGATTGAGATGCCTCCGAGATTGAGACTTGGTCCATTTGCCAACTCGGTCTGGCGGTTGAGGTAGAAAAAGTCTTTGAAGAGGTCAACAGTGGGTTCCTCTTGCAGATAGAGTTCATAAAGGGCATGAAATTGGCTCAAATTTGTGATAAAGTTGGGACCAATATCTTGGGGGAGGATTTTGTTGAAGTGCAAGGCATTTCGGAAGAATTTTGACCTGGGTGGTGAAAAGTTGTGGAGAAGGTGATCTATGAACACGACCACTTCCCCTTCCTGAGGTATTGGTTGGGTCTCCTTACCGGGAACCCGCCAATGAATGATCTCCTGAGCCGACAAGGCTCCCATAGTCACAAATTCCTTCAATGAAGCCTCAATGGTCCAAGAATTGACCCAGTCACAAGAGACGGGGGCTTTGTCCATGATGGCGGCTTAGACTTTGTGAGGAACACAAAGACATGGCGGGTTAAGAACAACCTCGTAGCAAAGATAGATAAGGCTAAGACGGCAACGATATTCGATGGGTCATGTTTTCTAAGCCGCCATCTATTATGAGACGGAGGAGAGTTAAAGTTACTACAAGATGAGCCGGTAGTGCAATGGTAGATCAGACATAGCAAATACCAGGAATTTTCCGAAGTGTTGACAAACAGATTCCTTCAACTATGACAACCGCTGCAAGATCTACGAGCGAGGCTAAAATGAAATATATTCTAAACCAAAACAGGTAGTGGAAGGACAGGCAGTTCATGTGTGGGTTTCTATCTAGGATTGATCTATGTTGAGTGGGGGATTCATATTAAGAGGAGCACCGCATCAGATGGCTGGTGTTTCGGAGCCCGAAAGATGCTCTCTTCATCGATCCATAATGAGTACTCCGGCGAGTGGCAGTGGACGTGTAGTAACTACGATGAGCTAATGTGGATCTATGAGGGGAAGAAGAATGAGCCTGAAGGGTGGGGAGGATATGGAAAAAATCCAGCAAGCTCTGGTCCAATCAGGTTGATGCAGCGGCCCTTGTCGGTGAAGACGAGGAAGGACCGGTTGTCGGTGTCAAAACCGGTGGATCTCGGGTAGGGGGTACCGAGCTGTGAGACTAGAGTCGATGGTGTCATAGCCCTAGAAATTGCTTGTATTAGTTGCAGCATTGAGCATTCATTACATCATACTAAACTTCAAATTAATTTGAAATGGGGGTGATCAAACCCTAGCACAGATAAATTTCAAATAGGTTGAATTATTAAGATAATTGAGTGACTTCAAAATGCTCTTCAAAAATGTTCCCCCTCTCGGATAAATGTTGGCAACAACATATCAGGGGTGAATTATATTTTAACAAATATATTGGAAAATTAAATAAATTAGCAAATTTTTGAAAATCACTAATAAAGCATTGTAAATATTTTAGTTGCTTCATTTTTTAGCTTTTTGAGTAATTTGGAAATATTCCAAATGTATCCCATAAATTATTTTAGGATTTTTGGCTATATGTATTTTGCCCAACAATTAAACAGAAATAAAACAAAAATAGAAAAAGGAAATCAATGAGAAAAGAGAGAGGGAGTACCTGTTGGCCCAGCTCTAAAGCCGGCCCAGCCCAGCAAGGGCGAATAGGTCTTCTTCCACCTCCGGCCAGAAGGACGTCGGGCGCGTGGTCGCCGCACGCCAGTCAGCTCTTGCCTGTGTGCTTGCCTGGGTGGATGGATAGACTCCAGGAAGCCATCTAGATTGATTCGACCTCTCCCCCCCCCCGAGCTCATTCTCCCCCTCTCCCTCTTCTTCCTCCCCCTCGGACCCAAGCGGAGCTCGCCGCCGCTCGCAACCACTGCGGCCACGGGCCTTCTCCAACCCCTCCAATGAGTCCAGCGGCTCTGCCTTGATGCCCTACTCCTCTCAGACAAAGAAAACCCCCTGGAGATGCCCTATAGAGCCGCCTCGACTTCGTCTTCAACCTCGGGCTCCGTCGACCGCCGTCGTCGATTCGCCACGCTCTGCCCATCCGCCTCCCTGTGAGCCCGCCCTTCTTCTTCCCCTAACTCCATGGCCTGCCCCTTGCCGTAGTTGTCGCCCCCTTGTTGCCCGAGCTGTCGCCGCCGCATAGCTCGTCGCCGGCCATTGCTCCAGCGACCCCACGGCCAATCCGGTGTCCCAAATGGACCGACGCGTCCAAGGGCTACCCCTTGGTGCTAACCGCGCGACGAACCAATCCCTGTAGCCAACTCCGGTGCCCGGCTGCCGTGGTTTTCGTTGTCGTCGGCGAAGTTCTGGCGAGTGCTGACCTGGACGGCCATTAGTGCTTAATTAGTTGCTAATGACCTGCCTAACCGCTGATAGCGGGCCCCAAGAGCGGGTCAAACCTTGGTCAACATGGGGATTAACCCCGTGATGCTGACGTGTGGGTCCCGTTGTCAGGTTTGATCTGGACCCAGGGCTATTGACCCGCGGACGCAATGCTGACGTATTGCTCAGGCATTAATTGATTTTCTGATAAAGGAATAATTCAGGAAATTACAGAAAATGTTTAAAACTTCTAAAAATCATAGAAAATAATCTGTAAGTCAGATGAAAATAATTTATATATGAAAAATGATCAGAAAAATCAAATGAATCTATTTATGCCATGATTATGTATTTTTGAACAAGTTAACATCACCAAGTAGAACATTTTATGATTAGGGCAATATAGGAAATATCATTTGGAGTTGGAATTCAAACTTGTTTGAATTCCACTTCAAATAACTTGGCTAATTATTCCTCTAGGTCAATTCAGTACCTTAACTTATCATATCATGCATCATGGTTGTTGCATTGCATTGAATGTGTTCGTTTCTTGTTTGCCGGTGTTTGTTCCCTCTCGGTGGACGATGGTTCCGACGATGTGATCGTTGACACAGATGAAGAAAAATGATATCTTCAAGACTGCCAGGCTAGCAAACCCCCTTGAGCATACTGATATGAACCCACTCTCTTGCTCCTTCTCTCTTTATTGCATTAGGACAACAACTATTCAACTGTTACATGTCATCGGTAGTTGAACCTATTCCTTTGCATGACCTGTCTTTGCCACAGTGAATAGTTGGAACCACTTAGCATGAGTAGCAACTGCTTGAGCCTTGTTGTGCTTACTCATCCATGCTTACTTACTGTGCCTGCTATGCTTAGAGTCGTGTCGTGTCGGGTCTGATCCATCCAGGTTATGAATCAGTATGGCAGTGTTCATGTCCTATTGTGTGAGAGCTAAGTGTATGAACACGATTTGGTAACGGTAGCCATGAGAGGTCATGTAGGAGTACATGACAGGTTGTATCATTGGGACCGACCTTAAGAACTGAGTTCTGTGTTTATGATCCAAGACAGTTACTACCACACATTGGGCTCCGGTAAATCGACCCCTCTCGGCTTATTAATCGCCTAGACCTCTATCCAGGAGTCGCAACTAGTTTGTGGTGTTTGTAGGAAAAGTGATGGCAGCCGTGCATAGCGCTGCCCGACGGGGTGGGCTGTGATGTGGTAGATGACAGTGGCATGGTGTACCAAGTGGCACCCGAACGGTGGGCTTGGGAACCCTGCGCACATCGTTTGATTCCGTAGCGGAAACTTCGGCCAGAATTCCGTGTGGGTTCAGTCTCAAATAGGCGATAAACCTGGACTAGGGTCTTGTGCGGTTGACGGTCGTGGTCGACGCCCACGCCAGTGCTTCCGCTTGAAGGTTGCCAAGATGCATGACGTGCATATGGTGACAAGTGGCAAGAGTGTGTGTGAAGAAGTATACCCCTGTAGGGTGAAATAATCTGTTCGAATAGCCGCGTCCTCGGATATGGACTACTCGGAGAGCTTATGTGGTTCATAGATAAGTTAATGTGGATACTCTAAAATGCGCAAGATAAGTGTGAGTGCTATGGATGGTGTTGGGGATATGACACCACGATATGACCCGCCCTGGAGGCTCCGGGTCATGTTGCTGGCTTGTGAGCCGGCCCAAAGGGGAGCCGTAAGACTGGTGGCCTAGGAAGATAGGCGGCTCAAAGTGTGGGCCGTACAAACGGCCCGGGCGGAGAAGACTCGGGCGTGCAAGCCGACTCATAGACAGCTTGGACAAGAAGATAGAGAGAGGCTCGGTTAGCAATTGTAACGACCCGGTGGTCCTAACCTCTTATATAAAGGCAGACCCAGGGCGACTTAGAGGTGATGTAATTGAGAACTAGGTCAAGCTTCTAGCTCCTTGTAATCGATACACAAGCAATACAAACACAAGCATGACGTAGGCTATTACCTCGACTTGAGGGGCCGAACCTGGGTAAATCCGTGTCTTTCGTCCCAACTAACCCCTTTGAGTCCACCCCGTTAGCGATGGCCTCGAATCTAAGTCTGTTCACCCGGACATCTGCCGTGATAAAACCACGACAGTTGGCGCCAACCGTGGGGCTAGCGCTTGGTGGTGTTGAGTTCTCAAAGTCTCTCTCCCAGGGCTCGAAGGATATGTGGTTGGAAGGATGAGCAAGAGTCACCGCGGATGGCTCTACATCAATGACGCCGGCTGGGGGCTTGATGCTGGTTCTATGGAGTATGGATTCCGTGTTCCGTTCGGCGGGATGTAGGTTTTCATCAAAAAGGTTGATGGATCTACACCCGGGCCGGACATCTGCACCAACATCATCGAGACGGCTCGGTATCTCCAATCTATGGGTGTTATGCGGCCTGCCCATGCCCACCTAGGTCAAAAGCATGTTCTCGTGGGCTTCACTCAAGGCATGGACCTGGAAGCATCCGGGTCACAAGGAACTCTCGTTTGCTCGGAAGATGAGTCCTCCAGTGGGGAGACATAATCAGTGTATCGGCTCAGTGACGGTGGCCTTGGGGGCTACTACGACACCTATTCTGAGGTAGAGGGCTTTGAGTCGGATGATCTGAGACCCCCGGTTCATGGGGCGGTGTTCATGGCAGGATCGGCTTCAGCCGCCGGTGACACAACGGTGGGAGCCGCCGCAGGGAGTGATAGCCTGCCAACGCCGGCTCAGGTTCCAGTAGAATTGATGGACGAACTTACAGCTCTCATGGCCACAGAAGTAACACCGGATAATCAAGCAGCCAGGAATCTAGAGGTGGCACAGATCAAGAGTCGGATGGCAGAGGAACGGCAAAGGATGGCCGAGCTGAAGACCCGGATGGAGGAGGAAGCAGAGCATATCAAGGCCGATGCTTTGCGTCTAGAGCTGGAGCAAAGGTCACCGGCCGCGGTGCACCAAAGGAGGCATCAATCCCGTCTACTAGAACGTTACCAAGCAAGGAACCTTTTTAACACCCCAGCATAACCAAATCTCACCTAGGGCTTTTCCAACGCCGGCGGGTCATTACTCTAACCCGGCCGAGAACATGGTGGTAGCGGCCGCCCGGCTTGAGACGATTCCCATCCTAGATGAAGCACCCTTTGCGGAGGATGTGTGAAACGCCATTGGATATTTACAGATGGCCATGGCCCGGCAAGAGAGGTATGCTCATAGCCAGAGCTGGGTTCACTCCACCCTCCTCCCTAGTCGAAGTTTAAGCCGGCGCTACGAGTCACCGGCATGTTCCAACAATCATCCACATCGTGGACCACCGGAGGACGAGCTGGCGGCTCTATATGCACAAGCCCTCATGGACCAGGCGAGAGACAGGCAAGAGGCGGAGGTAGTGGCAACCCGTCCAGAGCTGGCGCTTTCCGTCTCAAAGGGAGTAGTTAGTACCAGAACCGTAGGGGTGCCATGTTGAACTCTGGCTCTGAGAAGTGAACGACTACCGAAAGATTTCAAGGGGCCTCGAAAGGTTCCGAATTACATAGCTGATCTACCCCCTGAGGCGTGGGTTGAAAGTTATAAGCTGGCCATGGAGATGCTGGATGTTAGTGAGGCGGTATGCGCAAAGTATTTCATCATGATGCTGGAGGGTCCGGCTCGTACATGGATGAAAGGTCTGTCGCCTAACACGATAAGCTCATGGGCGGAGCTGAGAGCGAAGTTTATTAAGAATTTCTAGGGGACCTGTAAGCAGCCTATGACCATTGTTGACTTGGAACATTGTGTGCAACAGGAGAGTGAGTCGGCGCATCATTGGGTTCGGTGGGTGTCGACCATTATTCACTCTTCAGAGCAGATCACGACGGCTCAGGCGATGATTATTTTAGAAAAGAACTGTGATTTTGTTCCATTGAAACAGAAGCTCGGTCGGCTCTAGCGCACGTGTCAGGATATGGGAGAGCTCATGATGGCCTTGGCAAAGTATGCCGACTCAGATAATACCAAGGATCCAGGCTTGGATGATGAGAAGGCCAATCAAGGGAAGAAAAACAATCAAGGAAAAGGTTTTGTGAACAATGGGAATCAGAATAAGCGGAAGAGCACTGATGGCGGGTCAGAGCTAGTGGCAAATACCAACACACGACAGAACCATCCCAAGGGGAATGGAAAATTCAGGTCGTTTCACCAAAGGAACAGAGGCCCTTTTAATTTAGAAGAAGCGCTTAGGAAGCCTTGTCTGGAGCACAACACGCCTGATAAGCCGGCACTGCATGCGTGGGGTGATTGTTTTATTATGCAGAGATTCAAAAACCAGCATTCCCAACTGTGTAATAATCAGGGCGGCGGCCCGCCTGACGGCTCAGGGCATGGTGGATCAGGGGCTGGATTCGGTGCCGGCGGTTCAGGAAACAGGCATCCGGGTAAGAATAACCAAGGGGGGCACCAACAGCATCCTGGCAACAATAGCAATAACAACAATCAACAGTAGTGCAATCAGTCCGGGTTTCAGAGTAACCCGAAGCAGCTCAGTTTTGGACAGTATCACGTATTCTCGACCGGTCACAGTAAATGAGACGAGAAGTTGCGGAGGCGAGCAGTTAATGCGGTTGCTCCGGCTCTCCCGCGATATTTACCGTGGTCTGAGTATAACATAATGTGGAGCCGGGAGGATCACCTGCCACGGGTAGATGACCCGGGCCAGCTGGCTCCAGTTGTGGCCCCTCAAGTGAATGGCTATATGTTGAATAAAGTGCTTATGGACGGAGGTAGCAGCATCAACATCCTTTACTATGACACTTTCCGGCGGATGAAGTTGCTTGACAAAGACCTTAAACCTTCCTCCACCATTTTTCATGGTGTGGTCCCGGGTAAATCGGCATACCCGGTGGGCCGGATTTCATTGGAAGTAGCTTTTGGCGATGAGTATAATTACAGGGTGGAGTCCTTGTGGTTCGAGGTGGTCAAAATCAAAAGTCCCTATAATGCACTGTTTGGGAGGCCGGCTTATGCCAAATTTATGGCTAGGCTTTGCTATGTTTATTTGCAACTCAAAATGCCCGGCTTAAAAGGTACAATTACCGTTCACGGTAATAGGAAAACGTCTCTCGAGTGTGAGGAAGGAGATGCGGCGTATGCAGAGTCTAGTTGTGCTCAGGAGGAGCTGAAATTCTACAAGGAGAACGTTGACGTGGAGGATATGACCCCGCTTAAGAAGCCTACGACAGAAGTTAGCCGCTACTCAAGTTTTCAGCGGATGATACCAAGGCAGTAGATTTTAATCCGGGTGACTCATCCAAGTAGTTCATCATTAGGTCTCACATGGATCCCAAATAGGAAAGCGCGCTCATCAAATTCATCTGTGAGAATCGGGACATCTTTGCATGGAAGCCTTCTGACATGCTGGGTGTACCGAGAGAGTTCGCTGAGCACAATCTTAATGTGGATCCAAAGTTTAATCCGATCAAACAGTTTCTACGACGGTTCAACGAAGAGAGATGTAAAGCTATTGGGGAGGAAGTTGCCCGGCTCTTGGCCACAGGCTTTATAGTGGAAGTTTTTCACCCGAAGTGGTTGGCTAACCCGATGCTAGTGCTAAAAAAGAATGGCACTTGGCGTATTTGTATAGATTACACAGATCTTAACAAGGCTTGCCCGGCTGACCCTTTTGCACTCCCTCGTATGAAAGTTTATGCTTCCTGGATGCATATTCAGGATATCATCAGATTAAGATGGCAAAGAAAGATCAGGAGAAGACGGCGTTTATTACACCTTTTGGGGCGTTTTGTTACGTCTCCATGCCTTTCGGGCTCAAGAGCGCCCAGGCGACTTACCAATGATGTGTGCAGAACTGCCTCCACAGTCAGATTGGCCGAAATGTTCATGCTTACGTAGACGACATCGTGGTTAAATCCAGAAAGAAGGAAACTCTCCTAGAGGATTTGAAAGAAACCTTTGACAATCTCCGGGTCTACAAGATGATGCTTAACCCGACGAAGTGTGTCTTTGATGTTCTAGCAGGAAAGCTTTTGGGTTTCTTGGTCTATGAGCGGGGCATCGAGGCTAACTCGGATAAGATTAAGGCTATCACTTTTTTAGGGGAGCCGACGTGCATTAATGACGTTCAGCGCCTTGCAGGATGTATTGCTGCGTTGAGCCGCTTCATAAGCCGGCTTGGGGAGAAAGCCATTCCCTTATACCAGATGATGAAAAAGACAAACAAGTTTAAGTGGAGCAAAGCAGCGGCCGAAGCACTTGAAGCTCTTAAAAAACAGTTGACTGAGCCGCCAATGTTAGCTGCACTGGTTGAGAAAGATCCATTACTCCTTTATGTAGCGGCTAACAGCGGAGCAGTCAGTGCAGCAATTGTGGTTGAGCGCAAGGAGGCAGGGAAGGAGTATCCTATGCAAAGGCCGGTTTATTGCATTAGTGAAGTTTTTGCAGAGTCTAAGCAGTGGTATCCGCATTGGCAGAAGTTAGTATATGGAGTTTTCATGGCCAACTGCAAGTTAAAACACTACTTTTTGGGGCACCAGATAACAGTGGTCAGTTCCGCCCCGTTGGGAGATATCATTCAAAATAGAGAAGCTACAGGGAGGATTGCCAAGTGGGCCTTAGAGCTGGGTCCTCTTAACATCAAGTATGTTCCTCATACAGCAATTATGTCTCAAACTTTGGTGGATTTCATAAATGATTGGACCGAATGTGAAGCCCCCGAAGAGATGCCGGATAACACGTATTGGACTATACACTTTGATGGGTCCAAGCAGCTAGAGGGGTCCGGTGCAGCAGTTGTTCTCACCTCCCCCAAGGGTGACAAGTTTTGTTATGTGCTCCGGTTAATGTTCCCTTGTACTAATAATACAACTGAGTATGAGGCACTGCTCCATGGGCTCAGAGTCGCTAAAGAGATGAATTTAAGCCGGGTCATATGTTTAGGCGACTCAGATCTGGTGGCTCAGCAAGTTTCAGGTACTTGGGACTCCAAGGATCTTCGGATGGCGGCTTATCGACAGGCGGTTGATATCATTGCCGTTCACTTCAAGGGGTACCTGGTGGATCACATTGATCGTCGCAGGAATGAGGCGGCTGATGCTTTTTCACGGTTAGGCTCTCATCGAAAGCCGGTACCACCTAATGTTTTTCTGGATGTATTGCATCATCCGACTATGAAGATACCCTCTAAGGAAGATCTGGCTATTCCTGACCCGGAAGCGGAATTGGTGGTGGCTCTGCGTGCTACCCCAGACTGGACTATTCCTTATTTGGCGTATCTGACACGCGGCGAGTTACCTCGGGTGGAGGATCTGGCCAGGAAGATCACCCGGCATTATAAGTCTATGACGATTATCAACGGCGAGTTACATAAGTGTAGTGTGACGGGTGTCTTTCAGCGCTGTGTCTCACTGGAGGAGGGCCGACAGATCTTGAGTGAAATTCATGCTGGCGACTGTGGACATCACGCCGAGTCTAAATCTTTAGTGGCCAAGGCTTTTCGACATGGGTGTTTTTGGTTGACGGCTCACAAGGATGCAGAAGACTTAGTCCGTAAGTGTGACGACTGTCAGAAGTTTGGCCGGCGTGCTCATGTTCCAGCTCAAGAGTTGAGGATGATACCAATCACTTGGCCATTTGTGGTATGGGGCTTGATATGGTAGGACCCTTCAAGATATCCAAGGATAATAAAACACACCTTCTGGTGGCAATTGATAAATTTACTAAGTGGGTAGAGGCAGAGCCGGTCGGTAAATGTGACGTAGCTACAGCGGCTCAATTTATTAAGAAGCTGATTTATCGCTTCGGTTACCCGCATAGTATCATTACGGACAATGGAACAAATCTATCCAAAGGAGCTATGAAAACGTTCTATGAGAAGGAGCATATCCTGCTTGATGTTTCAGCCGTGGCACATCCATAGTCTAATGGTCAGGCGGAGCGAGCCAATCAATTAATCTTAAAAGGAGTCAAACCACGGCTCATGGTTCCTTTGAAGCGGGCACCCGGATGTTGGGTTGAGGAGTTGCCTTCCGTCTTATGGAGCATCAGAACTACCCCTAACAGATCTACAATTTTCATGCCTTTCTTCATGGTGTATGGTGCTGAGGCGGTTCTACCCAGCGATATCCGGCATGACTCACCAAGGGTGGCGGCTTATGTTGAGATGGACAATGAGGTGGCACGCCAAGATGCGTTGGACACCTTGGATGAAGCACAAGTGTTAGCAGCAGCCAGGTCGGCAATTTATTAACAAGACTTGCGACGCTATCATAGCCGTAGGGTGAAGACCCGGACGTTCCAGGAAGGTGACCTGGTGCTCCGGCTAATTCAAGACCAATCTGGAATGCATAAGTTATCTCCACCATGGGAGGGGCCTTTTGTGATTAGCAGAAACCTTAACAATGGATCATATTACCTCATTGATATCTGAGATGAGTCGGAAGCCGCGGGTCAAGAGACGCTGCAGCCATGGAATATCGCACATTTGTGACCATACTTTACTTAGCAGGCATTAAAAGCCGCTATCATTGTATATATCATGCTTACAGGAGTAAAAGCTAGCATCCCCACAAAGACAGGTGCCTCCGCTCTTATGTATACCTTTGTGCAATCAAGATGAAATTTTTCCGGCTCAAAAATTTGAGTTCAAGTAGTTTATTCGCCGTCAAAACGGCTAGTCCGGCTTTATGCCCTATGAAGCGCTGTTGCAAGGAGGCTTCTTGCCTTCGGGTATAGCTCACATCTCCCTGCACAGTCTGCTTTTATGATGTTGCAAGGAGGCTTCTTGCCTTCGGGTATCGCTTACATCTCCCTTGCACAACCGGCGTTATGTCCAATTAAGCGCTGTCACAAAGAGGCTTCTTGCCTTCGGGTATAGCTTACATCTCCTTTGCACAGCCAGCTGTTATTAAACTGTTGCAAGGAGGCTTCTTGCCTCCGGGTATAGCTTACATCTCCCTTGCACAGTTGGCTTTATGCCTAGTTTGGTTACATTAAGCGTTGTTGTTGATGGAGGCTTCTTACCTTTGGTATAGCTTACATGACCCTAAGACAACAGCGTGTACACAAAATTCCAGTTGCTTATCAACTGCGGCCATCGAAGGGGGCTTCTTACCGATGGGTGTTGCTTATCTCACCCCAATGGCCGGCTTTATGCCACTTCCTGTTACTTATTAACCGCTGTTGTCGAAGGGGGCTTCTTACCGACGGGTTCGCTTATCTCACCCTAACAACCGGCGTTTACGCCAAAACTTAGTTGCTTGTCAACTATAACTGTTGAAAGAGGCTTCTTGCCTTCGGGTATAGCTTACATCTCCTTTTAGACAGCCGGCTTTATCAGTTAGCCGTGGTTGTCGATGGAGGCTTCTTGCCTTCGAGTATAGCTTACATTACCCATCGATAGCCGGCGTCCGCGCCTACAACTGTAGCTGTTGAAAGAGGCTTCTTGCCTTCGGTTATAGCTTACATCTCCTTTCAAACAACCGGCTTTATGCTGTCCTAGGCTGATTATTAGCCGCGGCTGTCGATGGAGGCTTCTTGCCTTAAGGTATAGCTTACATCTCCCATCAACAGCCGCCGTTCGCACATACAACTTTTGCTGTTAAAAGGAGGCTTCTTACCGTCGGGTATAGCTTACATCACCCTTCATACAACCGCCTTTAAGCCGCTTCCGGTTCATAAATAGCCACAGTTGTCGATAGAGGCTTCTTACCATTAGGTATAGCTTACATTATCCTACGACAATCGGCTCTTTAATGGATTCATCCGACAAGAATCGGAGCCATGTTGCTCTAGTTGACAAAAATTGAGTTTTCAAAGAGTTTATCCGGCTCTAATATTCTAGAGAAGGAATGGAGTCTTCAAAGATAGACACCCCTCATCAAAAAAGCTCAAGGTATATCCATGGAGAGTCGGCAACACATTAAATAGAAACACAGAGAGAAGGAAAGTGCACACAGAGAAGTGAAAAATATATACAGCCGCCAAACCGCAGGGTCATGCTTACTCTATTACAAAAACTACTCTCAGAAGGAGCAAAACGCATTGTCAACTGCCCACGGTGGGTCATTACATGAGTCTGTGCTCGGAAAGGTTAAAAGAATAAAGTTCAGTTATTGGCCGGCTCATCCTGCTCCGGGTCTTCTGCTGGCTTTATCTGGAGATTTCCCAATTCCCAATTAAAGTCAGCGAGAGCAGCGAAAGACCCTTCAAGAAAAGGGGACGCGTCAAGCTCACAAGGGAAGAGATCCTTACTGCGGGCGGGTGTCAGATCCTTCCACTCGTAGAGAGGCCCGCAGATCCTCTTCTCCTCTGCGTCATAAGCCGCCTGATAAGTGCTCAATTCAGCTTCATCCGCTAATACAGAGGCCAGATAACACGACTCTTTGACACACTGGATGTAATCTTCTTTGGTGAATTCTGAGCCGTCATTTCTTTTCGACGGGTACCCATCCATCATTTCAGTCGGCGTTAGCTCGGGGGCAAAGGCCAGAGCCCGGCTCAATCTAGCGACGGCTCCTTGGCGGAAGGCGGACTTCTTTAGCTCTTCGATCTGCTTGGGCATTGTGGAGAAGAGTTCCAAGACCCCTTTCAGAGCGGTGGGGATCTTCTCCTTATATTGACCACTCTTGATTGTTAAGATGGAGCCACAGTATAGTTGTTTCGCAAAGGTGTAGATGGCCTTCAGTGGCAGAAGGCTATCAGAAGCCAACTGCCGGCTCCTGGGACCTGGATAAGCCAGATAAAGCTAATGAGTCGCCAATTTTTCAATAGCAATGTTAAAATACAAAGTGAAACAGAAACTTACCAAATAGGGCGGCTGACATCTTCTCTATGTGCCGCTTCAAGCCTTGGAGTTCCTTCGCCACAGCGATAAGCCGTTGGTTGGTGTCGTCCGCCCGTTTGGTTAGAGCGGCCTTTTCAGATTCTGCCGTCCCTTTCAAAGAGGTAAGCTCAGCAGTGGCATTGGCCAGCTCCTCACAGAGAAGCCACCACTTTTCGTCAGCAATGCTTCGGGCTTCTTGCTGAGCCACCAGGTTGGCCTTCAGATCCGTCAGCTGAGACCCGGCTTCATTTAAAGCTTCCTAGAATACATCAAAATACAGGATAAGTCGCCAAAATACAAGACGAGTGTTAAAAGTAAATTTATTTTTTATGCAAGTCTCAAATAGATTGCAAGCAATATATTTGACACTTGGGTGCTAATGTATATTTGATCTTTCAGTATGCAATGCAGTTCTGGTTCATCTCCTTCGAAGCTAATCCAGACCTTGGGGGCTACACTATGGCTCTTCAATGTACTAATAATGGAAGCACCGACTCAACTTGATCAAGTTTGAGCTGGCCCTTGGGGGCTACGATTAGATCTTCAAGCTGTCCACATTAAGGACCCGACTTAAATATAATCTGAGACAGCCCTTGGGGGCTATGATTGGCAGTTCACTTTATCTACAGTACTAAGCTAAAGCAATTCTAAGGGAATTTGGCATGACAATACTACAGAGGTCACAGAAAGACCCGGCTCAACGATTGAGTATGTTAAACCGGCTCTTGGGTCTAAGTAAGGATATGGTAAGAAGGAAAGGTACCTCATATTTTGTCTTCATTAAAGAGACCAACCGAAGTTCCAGGTATCGGCTGGTGGTAACCCGGTTCATATACTCGGCGTGGAGCTCTTCGACTGTCATCTTCTCGCACGAAGAGTCAAAGTTCAGCTTCTTCGAGGATTCAGTCGGCTCTGTATGTTTGGTCAACACATGAGCCGGAGGCGTTTGATGACCAGACCCGGTGATAACAACATCTGGAGTTTCAGGGGTCTTGGCAGGAGTCGCCGGTTTTGAAGGAGCCCTTGGAGGGCTCTCCATGATGGTATGAGCAGCAGTCGGCTCTATGGAGGCAGCTGGTGGATTTTCTTCTGCTTCAGCCTCCTCCGGTTGTTCGGGCTCTGGCTCTTGGATAACTGGGCCGGAGGAGGGCTTGTTGGTCTTGCGACGTTTAGCTTGAGCACTTCAAAATAGAAGGATCAGCAGGTGAAGATGTTGCTATCATATTAACAGCTGGATATCCAGATATCATAGTAAGGAATGCTTACAGCGGATTGATCTTGGGCGGTGGTAGAATCGACGCCAAAGAGTCATCGGAGGAAGGAGATTTCTACAAAGAATAAAAGAGAAAGGTGAAGAAAGTATCAAGTTTACAAAGGAAAGTCAAAGAAAAAGAAGAGACTTAAACCTCGGCGAGGCGTTTCTTTGGAGCCGGAGAGTTTGGTAGCCCGGACATGAGCTCAGTAGAGCCATTGCTTTGCGTCTGTCGACGCTCGACTTGCTATTGATTTTTTAAGAGAAAACCGGGAGCCAGATAAGCAAGAGGGTGAGAAAGAGGAACTTTTCTGATAACCTGCCGCAGCTTTCAGGGGACGAAACATTCTGAGCCGGAAGAAACGTAATTTACCTCAGGAGCATTGGCACGGCTGGTTTCCACTTCATCCTGTGAGTAAAACAAGCATTAATAAAGTAGGAAGGTAAATGATCAAACAAAGCAATTAAAATTTTACCTTTGAGCTGGATGATGGTGGCGGGTCAAGCAAATTATCTTGCGGGGCATCTTTTTAGCCCTCTTAGTCGCGACCTTCTTCCTGGATTTCTTTGGAGGGGCAACATATTCCTTCTTCTAGAAGTCTGAGTTGGCCTATAGGAATGACCCAGAGAGTGAATACCAAATCAAAAAACTACAAACGACATCTAAGAGACGGATGGGAAGAGATTAACTTACATCGGGAGCCGGATTATTGACGCAGAAAGGCGCCAGGCCGATGGCACTGCATGAGCCGGAGGCCTCATGGACAAGGCTCCGGATGGTAGTGGTAATATCATCCTCTGACAGTGTTGATTCACTGAAGCACAATGTGCTGTCATATTTGCCTTCATACTCACACATAAGCCGACCTCTGCGGCTTAAAGGCATGATCCGCCAGGAAATCCAGCAGCGGATCAAATCCAATCCTATTAAGCCGTTGGCCAGGACCGCTTTGATCTTGGCATGGAACGGCTCATATCTGGCACGCTCCGAGGCTGAGAGCCGGCCGGGAAGCTCTGTATCTGTCCTAAGCCGCGAGGGGCGGTACCCCCCCAATGAGTGCTCTTTCTCGGGAGAGGTTTTTGGGCAATAGAACCATGTCTTATTCCAATCTTTTGGGTGACTCGGCATTGGAGTAGTAGGAAATATGATGTCTCGGCGGCGTTGAATAGAAATGCCGCCCAGCTCCAAACTCGGGCCACCCTTCATTTCAGTTTGGCGGTTGGCGTAGAAGAATTCTCGAAAGAACCCCACAGATGGCTTACTTAGCAGGTAAGCTTCACAGAGAACTTGGAAGTTGCAGATGTTGGAAACAGAGTTGGGTGCCAAGTCTTGAGGATGCAGCTTATAAAAATGAAGGACGTCCCGGAAAAACTTAGAGCCGGGCGGCACGAACCCTTGCTCGATGTGATGAGCAAAGACTACTATTTCTCCTTTTTGGGGAGAAGGCCGGGTCTCGTTGCCCGGAACCCGCCAATTGACAACCTCTTTGGGAGGAAGAGCACCCGATTCAATGTAGCCTGCTAAGTACTCCTCCATAACGCAAGAACCAACCCAGTTGCAGGAGTTGGACGCACGAGACATATTGACGGCTTAAGTGCTGTGCACGATAAAAGGCGCGATGAGTAAAAGCGCAAGCAAATAGTTTTGACGGCTCAAAGGTTTAAGGGCTCTACGGATAAAGTGGAAAGACCCGGTTGATGAGAGCCGTAGAAGCTTAGCGACTCAACATAAGGAAGGAAGATTGAAAAATCGACTAAGTCCTAAAAACAGATTCTGCAAACTATCACTATGGCTACGGATCTACAAAAGCCGCGAAAAAGGATTTAAATCCAGACCTAGAGATGAACAGCAGAAAGAAAGAAAATGGAGCGGGGCTATCGCGGTCCACGCATTAAGCGCGGCCGGCCCCCGTGCGGCCTCGGGACGAGAGCGCGATCTAAAAGTAAACAACTGTGTCGGGACATACTCGTGGTGGCGGTGCCGGAGCCCAGCTACGGTGGAGCCCCACTACGGCGGAACCCTACTACGACGGTGAGCGATCTAAAGAGAAAGGAGAACTCACCGGAGATGTTGCCGCGGTGGCGGAAGAAATCTGGTCCGTATCAGGGTGATGCAGCGGCACGGTCGGTGCAGATGCGAAGACAGCACCGGACGACGAGGACATTGGAGCAGCGGCGATAGGAGGAAGAAGAAGAGGCACGAGCGGGAGGATGGAAAACTCTGACCCGCACGGGTCATATTTAAAAAGGGATTAAGGAAGGCGCGAAAATCCAGGTGACGACACCGTTTGACCGAGGCGGACGCCTCGATTCTCGGGATGACAGTTAATGAAAGATTCGGTGCTACGTTAGCAGATCTCATGACGTCACGTCGAGTCATTTCCCGGCGACTCGCCAATAAAGGGAAGAGAAGGATCAAGTGAGAAAGCTCAATTCAACCTGGGGCCCAATGTTGGGGATATGACCCCACGATATGACCCTTTCTGGAGGCTCCGGTCATGTTGCTGGCTCGTGAGCCGGCCCAAAGGGGAGCCGTAAGACTGGTGGCCCAGGAAGATAGGCGGCTCAAGGTGTGGGCCATACAAATGGCCCAGACAGAGAAAGCCCGGGCATGCAAGCCGACTCATAGATAGCTTGGACAAGAAGATAGAGAGAGTCTCGGTTAGCAATTGTAACGACCCGGTGGTCCTGACCTCTTATATAAAGGTAGACCCGGGGCGACTTAGAGGGGAGGTAATCGAGAACTAGGTCAAGCTTCTAGCTCCTTGTAATCGATACACAAGCAATACAAACACAAGCAGGACATAGGCTATTACCTCGACTTGAGGGGCCAAACCTGGGTAAATCCGTGTCTTTCGTCCCAACTAACCCCTTTGAGTCCACACCGTTAGCGATGGCCTCGAATCCAAGTCCGTTCACCCGGACATCTGCTGTGATAAAACCATGACAAATGGACTTCTCGTAGGGAGACGGAAGTGGATCCATAGTGGTGTATTTATTGGAGAATATGTGGACTCGTGTGCGCTATCCCACCTCAAATATACTACTTTTAGTCATAGTATAGGTTAGCCAAAAGACAAAGCTGGCTTGCTGCAATAAACTCCACAACCCCCTTCATTGATACTGATGCATATGTAGATAGTTCTGATGTAAGTCTTGTTGAGTACCTTTGTACTCATGTTTGCTTAATTTATGTTTTGCAGAGGAGACGTCAGTCTCATTGGTAGTATTTATGACGTGAAGTTCGATGTTGACCGGATTAGCTTGGGAATCCCAGACAGAGGTCTAGTTCCTTTGGTAGGGTCGTTGTAGCTTTTCAGAATCCTCTAGCCACTTTTGTAGATGTCTGTACCTAGACATGTTAAAATTCCGCTTATTTGATTGAATGCTCTGAATGTTGGGTCTTGTGACCCTTGTTTGTAACATCTTATTGTATTGGCTCTTCCGAGCCTTCTTAATAAATGTTGTAATGTTGTATGGTTATGTTGTGATGCCATAGTTGTATCTATGCATATCGGGTATGTCGTGCGTACGTATGACATGCAACACTATGTATGGGATCCGACACCTAGTTGTGTGCCATTAGTAGTAATCTTTACGAGGAACTGCCTCTTTGTGCTTCCACCGAGCCTTGGTAGCTTGCTACTGCTCCGGACACATAGATTGACTGACATGTATCCTTCTTTGCTGCTATGTCTGTCCCTTCAGGGAAATGTCTTGGAGTGTAATGGAGTCCCTGTAGCCTGGTACGACTCGTCTACGTGCAGTGATGACATTTATCTCCCACGGCGTAATGGAGTTCCTGTAGCTTGCTATGACTCGTCTACACACGCTAGAGATTGACACTTGCATTGCTAGGTTACGTATGCCTGTCCCTGTACGGATGTGCCACTTGGGTTCTATGACTAGTCTTGTCGGCCCGGGTTCTTTGACATTTGAATGCTAGCGACACATTCATATACGTGAGTCAAAAGACGTAAATGATCCCGACCCAGGTAAGGTGGCAGCCATGGAGATAACCATGCATGAGACCGCAAAGTGATGCGATGTGTTACTGGCTGGATTCTTATGGCTTAGGATTGGGGTCCCGACAGCTGGTAACAGGAGATGAAGGAGATGATGTTTACCCAAGTTCGGGCCCTCCTATGGAGGTAATAACCTACGTCTTGCTTGATTGTATTGCTGATATGTGGGTTACAGAGTTGAGCTACCTCGATATCAAATAGCTCGACCCTAGATGAGTTGTTCTCTGTCCTACAACCTTCCCTCCAGCTTATATAGACGCTGAGGGTACCTAGAGTTTACACATGGTCGGTTGCATATTTAAGGAAAAACATGCCTATCTACTATCGACAACTTGGAGGACACGCCAAGGTTTCTTGAAGCTTTCACCTTGGCGACGGGGCCTTTGATGCTCCAATGCTCATCCAGCAGCCCATATAGTCCGGCCCATGAGAAACATGTTGTCTATCCAAGGAACCCTTAAATAGGGACTCCCTTAGTAGGTCCCGGACTGGCATCCAACCCGAGGTATATCCGGACAATCTTTGTGTGTCGAGGTCTTCGGCTTGCAGGGCCAGTCCCTCATCCCTTCTTGTTTGGAATCATTCCATCATCGGTGAAATCCCATGTATCATGAGCTCACCAGGTCCATTGTAACAACCGTCAGCGCTTCTTGATTTTTCGCGTCATGGGGAGACGAGCAGTTCAGTAGCTTTTTATAAAACTGCCCCTCCCCAAAGGAGGCACCACCCATTTAAACATATCGAATCGTGGTCTAAGCCACACCCTCTTCTTCCTCCCCATCAAAAAAAACATGGCGAGCGCCCCCAGCTCTTCCTCGCGCCCCTACTGCTCCCGTCTTGGGGATTGGACTAGCTGCTCTGTATCTCTCCTTCGATTACATAATCTTGAGACACAAGGGTACTTTCCTTCCTCGGATCTGGTAGTTACCCGCGCAAGTTTATCTTCATTCAACGGTGAAGCCTTCACGGAGAATTTCCCCAATCCACAAAGGGGGGAACGCGTATGCTTCATGCCGTTTCTTCTGTAGGGTCTCTGGTTTCCTATTCACCCATTCTTGAGAGCATTATTGGAATTTTATGGGATCTAGCTCCACCACCTCACCCCAGGGTCTATCCTGCACATCTCGGGATGCCTCGCCCTTTGCGAGATGTTCCTGGGCTGTGAGGCACATTTCGAATTGTGGAGGAAGTACTTCTGCTTCGTCCCTCGTACCTGGGACCAGACAATTTTAGAGGTCACAAGAGCCGAAATATGCTGCATAGCGGGGACGGGGTATCAAGTGGGAACATCGAAGGAGTTCGAAGAATGGTCTTCGGAATTGTTTTATATTGAGGATGTCCCCCTGTTCGATCCAGATCGAAGGGTCTACCCGAATACTCCGAGGCCTCCTTAAAGAAATGGTACAAATGGCAGTCAAAGAGTTCGTCCCAAGAGGACAATGTTGAAGTGCAACGCTTGGCAGCCTAGGTGAGGGTACTAGACCACGACAAGTTGACGATGATTGACGTCATGGCCGCCGCCATCACCCGGCGCATTCGGCCTCTTTAGCAGAGCATACACCCCTTGTGGTGTTACAACGGGACAAGCGACACCACTCGCTCCCAAAGACTGGGCCTTGCCGATCAAACGACATTGGCTGCCGCACTTGCCGACCTATACAAAGGGTAGCAAGAAGATTTTATTCGGCAATTGACCAAGGAGGGATACTCAAGCCACAATCCCATCGAATGGGTAAGCCTTTCAACTCCTTGACCATAACTCGGGTTTCCAGTTTGAACCTTTTTTACCGAAGCCTTTAACTTTATGTGAACAGGACTGGAGAAGCTTCATCGAGACAGTTAACTGTCCGGCCCCCCAACCCGACGATGATCCAAGCTTTCATGAGGACCCGGGTCTATCAATTGAGCTTGAATATGAGGTTTTCTACCAGGAGAGTCTCGACCGCTCCAAGGTGGCTATGAAAGCACATTTCCTCCCTTAGTGGTTTTGGTAATTAATAACAACATATATGTCATTGAAATAATATTTGCACTAAACATGTTTCAGGAAAAGTTCAATGATGGGTTGGCAAAAGGATTGCGGAATACCCCAAGATGCAAGGAAATAGATTGGCAAAGCTTCAAGCAAGACAACTCTACATTTTACCTTTTGTGAACAATCACTTTGAGTCCATAGGAAAGCCAATACTATTAAAAGGGGGTAAGGAATTGTTGGTGAACAAAATGCTCATACGTGCAAAACTGATAGTCACCACATACACCCACAAGCTCTTCCACAAAAAATCTTTCCGAAGCCAAATATCCAAAATCGGTGCCACCAACACTTTCGACTCGGTGCCACTAATTCTCATCCTCGAACAGACTCAGCCAAACCGTAGAATTTCGGTGCAACCGATTCCATTTCGGTGTCACCGAGTTTGGGTTGCCATCTTCCTGTTACGCAAATTCACCAAATTGGTCCCTCCGAGTTTGTTGAATCGGCGTCACCGAGTTTGGCAATCAGACCATTGGTCACCTTATCAGTGCAACCGAGTTGTATGTATCAGTCTCACCGAGATACAAAAGTTGCTACCTTTGAGGAAACTGGGTACCACCGAGATTAACACATCGGTGTCACCTAGTCCGATTTATTATGTGTAACGATTGGAGTTTTGGAGATGCCTATGTATAACCCTCCACGACCACTCACTCGCAAGAGAAGCACTCAGAACAGTTCCCCACTCATACCTACTGATTTTCTGAGAGAGAGCCACCTACTCATGTGTTGAGATCATGCCATTCCATTCCTACCATAGAATCTTGATCTCTAGCCTCCCCAAGTTGCTTTCCACCCAATCAATCTCTTCCACCAAGCTAAATCTGTGAGAGAGTGATTCTATGTTGAGGAGTCTATCATCTTGCACAAGAGCAAGAAGTTCATCGACATTATCGAGCCTATTAACTTTTGGAAGGTGGTGCCTCTGAGATTGGTTAGGTTTCGCTTAGGAGCCTCCTACTTTGTGTTGTGGAGTAAACCAAGAAGTTTATAAGGCCAAGGAGATCGCCTACTTCGTGAAGATCTACCCTGAGTTAGGCTAGACCTCCGTGGACGTAGGCCATCGTGGTATAGTCACGGTTGCTTCTTCATGGAACCCTCCATGGGTAGAGCCCTTCGTGGACTCTCACGACCGTTACCCTCCATGCGTTGAAGACCCCATAAATATGGACATACGATAGCATCACCTATCGAAACCACGGGAAAAAACATCGTGTCACCAATTGTGTTTCATATTCCTATCCTTCCTTTACTTACATTCTTGTCTTTACTTTCTGCTGCTATACTCGTATACATGCATGTTTAGGGTGTACTTGACTTGCAATGAATGCAAATATCTACCAAGACTTAAAATTGGGAAAAGGTAGATTTTTAATTGGTCAAATAGTCTAATCGCCCCCTGTAGCACTACTTTCGATCCTACAAGTGATATCAGAGCATTGTTCTCCATTGCATTGGTCTCACAACCTAGGAGAGTATGGCATCTAGTGAGGGAAATTATCACCGTAGAGGTCCATACTTTGATGGCACTAGTTTTGCTAGTTGGAAGCACAAAATGAAAACGCATTTACTTGGTCATAGCCCCACTGTTTGGGTTGTTGTTCGTGTTGGATTGCAAGGTTAATTATTTGCGGATGGAAGGGAACCGGATTGCGAAGAGACTATGGAAGAATTAAAGATGTTGCAACTCGATGCTCTAGGATGTGACATTCTCTTCAACTGCCTATGCGCCGAAGAATTCAACAAAATCAACCATCTAGAGAATGCAAAAGATATTTGAGATAATTTAGTTGACATGAATGAAGGTACTGAATCTATGAGACAATCCAAGTTGGATGTTCTTCAAAGTCAACTTGAAAAGTTCAAGATGAAGGGTGGTGAAGGAGTCGCTGAGATGTACTCTAGGCTAACACTCATCACCAATGAGCTTGTCGGCTTGGGAAGTGAAGAAATGATGGACAAATTCATTATCAAGAAGTTACTTTGAGCATTGGACGATCGATATGACACCGTATACACATTGATCCAAATAATGCCCAACTACAAAGATCTCAAGCCAATGGAAGTGATTGGAAGGATTTTTGCTCATGAGATGACACTCAAGGACAAGGAAGAGCTTCACCACAAGTCTAGCGGTGCTTACAAATCCACAAGTGATGCTCCCACTACCTGAAGTGACAACCTTGTCACAAATGAATGGATAAGCCTCATGGTCAAGAAATTTGACAAGTTTTACAAGAATAGAAGCAAAGATCGCAGCTCCAACTCAAGATATGAAGAGAAGCGTTTGTCAAGTCATGACCGAAACTGCTACAATTGTGGGAAGCCGGACACTACTCCAATGAGTGCACGAATCCTTACAAAAGGAAAGAAGAGTCACCAAGAAGACGAAGCTCAAGAGACGAGTAACCTCGAAGAGAGATAAGGAGTAGGGATGATTGTTATGAACGAAGACCCTCAAGGAGAAGTAGGGACGCGGAGAAGAAGGACAAGACACCAAGAGCTACTCAAGAAGAAGGCATCAAGCTCATGTTGGTGAATGGGTTTCCAGTTTCGAATCCGACAACCACTCTCAGAGAAGATACCACTCCAACTCCAACTATAGTCAACATTAAGGTGTTGCCAGACTTGCACTAGTGAAAACCGACTCCTATGACATATTTGATTCACCAAATGAAGGGAGTGGATTTTTCTTCATGGCTAAAGGCCGCAAGGTATCACACCCTGAGTATCTTGATTTCAATAGTGATGAAGATGACTTGTTAATTGAAGATGACTTGCTATTTGACAAATCTAGTCATGTTAGTCAAGATGAACTTGCTAGTACTCACTCTAGTCTAGATAAGTCGTGCGATAATGATAAGTTGGAAATAGAACGACTAACTCAACAACTAAACACTCTTAAGTTAGCTCACGACTCTACTTTGTAAGATCATAGAGAGCTTGTAAGTACACCTAAGAAGCTCCGCTTCGAGAAGCTCAATTTAGGGCAAGAGCATGAGTTCCTTAAAGCTACCAATGACGATCTTTGAATGAAGACTTCCTCTTATCTAGCCAAGCGACTTCTCTTGTCTATGTTCTTGAGGGGTGACTCTGCTAATGAAATCAACTCATATTCATTATTGGCAACAACTAGTTGCAATCAACATCAACATCATGCAATAGTTCAAGGAGTCACGCATTCCCTCAAAGGTAAGCAAGGGACAAGGTATTTAACACATCAATGGTCATCACCATATATGCTTTGCACTCCATGTCCATAGATATCCTTGTATTTTCTATTGTGTGTTGGGCCTAACCCATGTAGGTGATAAGAGTAATCAAACAACAAGGATCCTCCCAACTCTTGGTGATCTTCATACCCCTTGAGCATCCACTACTACTTCACCTACATGAAGTATTCATCGACAAAACCCAAGGTTAGTTTATCCCTCCTATGGGGGGATGCCACATCAAGCGGGAGCTTTACTCTAAGACTTGAGTCAAAACATCTCATAGAATGTGACAACATTAAATGCTTTATGTAAAAGTGGTAACCCCACTTGTGCTTAAACGATGAGTATGACCTATGATCAAGTATTCTTACTTGGCTCCTAAGTCAATATACTAATATATAGATGACTCCGTCATCGCCAAAGTGCTTGTCAGATGCTAATGTGCTTGTGCATGTTTTCCACGATTTCATTTGACATCTTATTGTGTGAGCATGTTGGTCTGCATTTATTTACTCATTCGAGGATATCCAATTGTTGCTATTTGGCTTTTGATTTTTCATTTGCCAATTGGATATACAAGAATGACTAGGACCACTCCTCTAGCTATCTATGCTTTCTCACCTCATATTCTATTCATGCTGCATCACAAAATTTGAACAAGTACTTTAAGATCTCTCTGTGTGTGAGGAGCACTCGGAGTTCCGTATCGACAAAGGACTGACCACTAAAACCTCCCAAGTGCATGTCGGTGGAACCAACTTAAAAATCGTGGTCTCACCGATTGCCTATGGATGATATGGTTTTTCAATCTCGGTACTGCGGATTCCATATTCTCAATTACACCAAGTTTCCATGTCAGCTCACAGTTGAAAAACTCGGTGGCACCAAAAATTTAGAATCGGTGTCACCAACAGTGAGGGGTATGTAAGCTGTGGACCCTGACGCTTTGAAATTCAATCTCAAATTGTCGTGTCCCAGAACCCTAACTGTCGCAAAGGACCCCATGGTCATCGCCCTTTTCTCCCTGTGCTCCTCCGCCGCTAGGATCTTCGCCGTCGACGGGCATCTTCACCGCTGCCCTTGTCATAGCGGAACCGTAACCAAGCTAGGATATGGATCCAATCCTTCTTGCGCTCCCCGTCTGTTTATTGTGTAGTAAAGTTCAATTTCTCTATAATCCATCGTTTGCACATCCTTCTATCCACATAAAAACTCAATAGAATAGCAAATGATGATTTTTTTAGGTTTTGTCGTCCGCCTCATGTGTGTCGGTAGAAGTGATGTGAAATAATCGGTATCACCGATTTGGTTTTCTGCCACACTGAGAACACCTCGGTGGAACCGAGTGCCTATTTTCAATGTAACCGAGAATGGTGCCAAGTTCTGGGGAAGCAGGTTGTTAGTCTTAGTGTGACCGAAATTTTTGTCTTGGATGCACCGACATACATTTGGCAGAATGCAAAATTTGAGAAATTCTATGTTCAATCTTTCAAAAGCTCTGTATTTTGTGATGACTTATCCTATTCCACTCTTCTCAACTCTATTCACAAGTTCATACATGTCAGATGCTGAGGATAGCCAGAATCTGCAGGCGCAAAATGTTGATATGAGTTCAGGCACTAGCCCTGGGTCCAGCTCTTTCTCAGATCCAGGCACACGTAGCTCTCATGGGTTGCCTAAAGCTGCTACAAGTACTAGGAAGAGACAAAATTCTGATGAGGAGGATTCTAATTTTGTGCTAGAGGAGGTTCTTGCTAAGAACAAGAGAAGGCTACCAAGAAGTCACCCAATGAGGCCACCTCATCCAGGAGGGTAGTCAGCAAGGTTTATGCACCTCTAGAGACAATGAGATCACCTGAGAGTGCTAGAACTACCATGTCTATTGAGATCTCAAGGAAATCTTTGCCTAAGAAGGTAGGAGAGAAGAAGACAACCAGGAAGAGAATCGTCCTTGTTGTTGGCAGGCCTACCTCAATGTTTGAGGATCCGGAGGAGGCTGCTGGTGCTGCTAAGGAGGAGGAGGAGGAGGAAGAGCATGTTGTCAAGGCCCCTCCCAAGAAGAAACAAAAGAAGTTGTTGGCATATAATACGCCAAAGCCAGGTCCCTCAAAGAGCACCAATGTTGCACCTAAGAAGGTTGCTGCAAGCAAGTCCAAGAGGACTACAAGAGACATTCTAGGTGCTGAGAAGAACAAAGGATATACCTTTAGAGAACATGACTATAATGATGCTATGACAGCTTTGATGAAGCTTAGACCTCACCTTCCTAAACACAATGCCATCCATCCAATGGCTGGGGATATGAAGAAGAGGAAGGATTTTGGTTTGAGGGCATGGAGAGATATTGATCCATATGCCCATAGGAGAAAAACTTCTGTGGACTATAGATTCTACACCAAGGAACAACAAGATTTCTATGAGACAATCTTAATTGACTAGAGTCCAGCAGTCAGTGATATGAGATACATTGACTAGAAATAAATCAAGGCAAATGAGAACTATTTCCCATGTGTGCAAGATAACTTTCACTTCATTTGTATTGATCAGTTTGTTCGCAGAGAGTTTACTGCTTGGAATGATGAGATAATTATGCAATTCTACTCCACTGCTCACTTCTATGGAGATGGCAAGATAGTGGGGATGATTGAAGGAGCTAGATACGAGTCTATAGTTGATGAGTGGGATACCATCTTTGGAGTCCCAGAAGTACACGATGGTGACTTGGATGTCTACTCTGAATCCAAAGAGAGCCACAATGCTACGAAGGATATGTATAATGCCATCCCTGCTGCCAACTTGCAATCACACAAGTTAGGATCCATTTACTTCCTCCAGGCTGCCTGCTAAAACCATGAACACAATCTTGAGGCATACATTGATGGCTAAGTCTGGAGATGAGAAGATGATTCGTGGCTACTCCATCAACATGCTTATCCATCTTGATAGTCATACCAGGATTCATGTGATGGACTTGATTGTAGGAATTGTGAACAGGGTTGCTGCTGACCAGAAGCGCTCATGCTGCTATGCACCCAACATTCAGATGCTTATCAACTTGAAACATGAGAAGCACATCTTTGCTCTGGATAGACCCAACTTGCCACTTCAGCCAACTTTCGAGGACAATGTTTTGGTGATGGACCCAGACCATCCCACATCAGCTGCACCTCAAGCTCAAGCTCAGGCAGGGGCAGGGGCAGAGGCAGCTAAAGCCACTAGTGCTTAGGTCCCAGATCCAAGAACGAGCAGATGGATGTCTTGATCTCTACTGTCATGGACATGAATAAGGAGATGAAAACCATTATGGATAGTCAGGAGAGCCTTGTGAACATCTTTGAGGATAGACTGAAAACTTTCAATGACAAGGTAGATGGGATGACCAAGACCGTCAACGAGCTAAAGAAGGAAGTAGTTGAAGCTCCCATCCAGCGCACCTCTTCAGAGACTGAGTCTTATGATGATGATGAGGATAGTGCACCTATCAGGAAAATTGCCCAATACAGGACACAGGCCAGGACGCGTATAGTGCCAGCTCCGAAGACGAGACCTTCATCTTTTGCTCCAGCTATACTGACTTCAACTCCATCAGCTCCTTTAGTGCCTCTAGTGTCTACTCCAACTCCCTCTAGGACATCAAAAGAGGTCTTCGCCGACGCAGTTCTCTCGACTCCGACATCGACCACCGGAGGAGATCAGCCACAAAAGAACGATTAGCTATATCTCTTTAATCTTTTTGGTAACTTGTTGCCAAAAGGGGATAAGTTGTATATAGATCTAGGCTTTGAGTGAGAGAGCATCTGGTTTTATTGTTGTTTTACAAAACATTTGATCTTTTGCTTTGAATGTGATATAGTTTTTGTTTGTGTTTGATCATACGCTTTAAAGTGTGTTGCTACTATTTCCTATTTTTTATGGTTATGTGATGATCATTCACTTTGGTCACTAACTCTCGCACACCACCAAGTTGTATGTGACATGGAAGAACTGCCCCATGTACCTAATCAATTGTGCATTTGCATTCAAATGCGAATTTAAAATAATGCAAAAAATTAGGGGGAGCTCTTGCTTATCACATACTTCTCAAAGCGATGATTATATTCATTGATTATATCATATGCAGAATCTTAGATCTATATGTTGTCATCAATTACAAAAAAGGGGGAGATTGAAAGCACATTTGCTCCCTTAGTGGTTTTGGTAATTAATAACAACACATATGTCATTGAACTAATGTTTCCACTAAGCATGTTTCAGGCAAAGTTCAATGATGGGTTGAGAAAGGGAGTGTCTACCCCCAAGATGCAAGGAAATAGATTCGCAAATCTTCAAGCAAGAGGACTCTACATTTTACCTCTTGTGAGAAATCACTTTGAGTCCATAGGAAAGCCAGTACTATTAAAAGGGCGTAAGGTACTGTTGGTGAACAAAATTCTCATCCGTGCACAAGTGATATTCACCACATAAACCCACAAGTTGTTCTACAAAAGTCTATCCAAAGCCAAATATCCAAAATCGGTGCAACCAAAACTTTCCCCCTGATACCACCGATTCGCAACCATAGGCAGACTCAGCCAAACCCTAGCATTTCGGTGCAACCGATTCCATTTTGGTGCCACCGAGTTTGGGTTGCCAACTTCCTTTACACAAATTCACAAAATTGGCCCCTACAAGTTTGTTTAATCGGCGTCACCAAGTTTGGAAATCTGACCGTTGGTCACCTTATTGGTGCAACCGAGTTGCAAGCATTGGGCTGATCGAGATTCAAAAGTTGCTACCTTTGAGGCAACTCGGTACCATCGAGATTAACACATCGATGTCATCGAGTCTGACGTATGCGGTGTAACTGTTGGATTTTTGGAGATGCCTATATGTACCATTCCACCACCACTCACTCGCAAGAGAAGTACTCAGAATAGTTCCCCACTCATACCTACTGATTTTCTAAGAGAGAGCCACCTACTCATGTTTTGAGATCATGCCATTCCATTCCTACCATATGAATCTTGATCTCTAGCCTCCCCAAGTTGCTCTCCACCCAATCAATCTCTTCCACCAAGCTAGATCTGTGAGAGAGTGATTGTGTGTTGAGGAGTCTATCATCTTGAAGCACAAGAGCAAGGAGTTCATCAACATTATCGGGCCTATTACCTTTTGGAGGGTGGTGCCTCCTAGATTTGTTAGGTGTCGCTTGGGAGCCTCCTACTTCATGTTGTGGAGTGAACCAAGAAGTTTGTAAGGGCAAGGAGATCTACCCCGAGTTTGCATGAAGATCTACCCCGAGTTCGGGTAGTCCTCCGTGGACGTAGGCCATCATGGTATAGTCAAGCTTGCATCTTTGTGGAACCCTCCGTGGGTAGAGCTCTCCGTGGACTCTCCTGACCGCTACCCTCCGTAGGTTGAAGACTCCATAAACGTGGACGAACGATGGAACCACCTATCGAAACCACGGGAAAAATCATCGTGTCACCAATTGCGTTTGATCTTCCTGCCCTTCCTTTACTTAAATGCGTGTCTTTACTATCCACTTCTATACTCATAGACATGCATGTTTAGGGCGTACATGACTTGCAATGAATGCTAAATTCTGCCAAGACATAAAATTGGGAAAAAGTAGATTTTTAATTGGTCAAGTAGTCTAATCACCCCCCTCTAGCACTACTTTCGATCCTACCGGATATAATAGCCAATTACCCTGGATCGTTCCCTTCTCCTACAATAAACAAGAAGAACAAAAGCTCATCCCGCAGAAGGCAAGTATCCTCCAAAGTCCGAAATGCGCCGTCTCCTACTCCCAAGCGTCATCGATCTGTGCATCATACGTTGGCAATGACAGAAGTGCCCTAATCGAAAAGCAACAAGGATCCGAAAAATGAGCCAGTTGTTGGGACGAGTCCGTCCACTCGTTCAACCCAGAGGTATTTTGTTCGGTATTTATTTATTATCACAACTGGTAGAGCCTCACAACAGATTTTATATATGAAATTCTTAGGCAAAAAGCCCATCCTTCTTCTCCCAGGAGGTTGCCAGGGTGTCCGGTGGTGCTCAAAATTCCAGACCTTTAGCTCATGCTGAACCTGCTATGGAGGTTCCATGGTCAATCCGGCCCGTGCGGATTCCGGTGATGCTATGTCCGTTACCAAATCCAAGGTAGGAAGCACCATGAATCTTCGGTGGTGACGAGAGGCCCTGCTTCACCCAGTATTCTCCGAATAGAAGTTCATCACTCTACGCACAGCAGACGCGCACATCGGTGCTGCTCGGGCTGGGTTCGGGGAGGCCATGAAATTGATATCGTCCAACCTCCACGTAAATAATCGGTTTTGTAGAGTCCGAACACTCATTGAATCCCAGTAGCCCTCGAGCGTTAAATTGGTCGAGACGTGCGAATTAAGGATCCTTGTGTTGTTTTATTGGTAATGCAGGCCTCGAAGCAGCAGAGCGAGGAACTGGCCAAGGAACTAGAAGCCAGCCGAACACAGGTGGAATCAGTGAAGGCCGAATTGGAGCAAGTGAAGAGCTATACTCGGGAGGCACATGGTGAGTATATCTGTGTTGCTAATCTTAGTATATTCCCGTGCTAACGCAAGGGTACTCTTTAGTAGCTGAATGAATAGGGCAATTGCAAAGAGATTTGGATGCAGCCCGAGAATCTAAGCGATACGCCGAGTCCCAACACGAGGCCGGTTGTCGTGTTTTGCAATGACACCTTGAAGAGAAGAACCGTCTTCAGTGGGAGAATAAACAATAGACCAAAGAAATTGAGAGCTTAAAAACTCAATTGGCCCAGGCCCAAGAAGAGAACCAGATTCTACAAAGGGGCATGTTTGGTAAGTGTGATTCTAAAATCGGGAAGTACTTCTTATAAATGAAGAATAATAGGCATGCCTTTGACTCATGTGTAGGTCTCCTGTTTGGGCGACCGGAACAAGAGACCGTGTCCTACTGGGAGCCTTCTGGAGGAGCTTTCCGCCCTTCATGAGAGGGCTAGGAAGGCCATGAAAAGCGTGGTAAAGGCTCTATGTCACACTGAGCAACCTCCGGAGGAGATGACCGAACTAGTCGATCGATTCAAGGGAGCCCGAAGTAGGTTCGAGCTGTGGAAGACATCGGCTTGGCGGGAGGGAGCACGAGCGGCGTGGGCGATGATCAAGACCCGCTCTACCAGACTTAATCCCGAGCATATGGCTCTGGTTGGGCCAATAGGGTCAGGTGGACAAGAAGTGTCGCTCCACCTGGTGTACAACCAAGTGATGCCTGCCGCCCATCTCTCACAAGAAGACTGCTCCCTGGACACCATAATCGACAATCTTGATCAACAACCAAATGTATGATTATATGTAACTATGTACGAATAATCAAGTAATTGTTCCATCTGCGTTGTAAACTTTGTCTTAACCGGTCATCAGCTTGTACCTCTCGTGCTAAGAGCTCAAGAGTGTTCCTCGTAAATTATCACCCTAGAAGAGTGAATTATGTTCGGGGAACCAGGCAATCCAGCCATTTGGTACGAACAGACAGAAAGCACACAGGGAGATATGTTATATTACTGCTTAGCGTAACAAACATCTTTCGAGGCAAATATTACCTCTATCGATACCTTTATTCACGGTGCTAAATAAATCATAGGTAGTAAGGCCGTATACTACTAGCATGTGGCTAATGGCTTTCTGAGGAAAGAAGCCTGAGTAATGGTGACAATGACCATAGTATTATTAGTTGCTTCCGTCGCAGCTGATCAATTGTCTGCTGAAGATAGCTAGCTTTTGGCTTCACCCGTCTAAGGTACTTATCTGGATGACCCGGTTGTAACAATCGCAGAGTGCTCCCTTTACCCTCTAGCCGAACAATCGGGAACATAGAGGTAAGCACAAGAGCGAGCCAACCCATCTTGGCAAAGTCTTAGTTCGAATTGATGCATATGATGGCTTAAACACAACAAGGGGAACATGCGTACACAAAAACTATGAATAAATGCTTATAATATAAAAGTGCTAGCTTCGGAAAGAAGCCCCCACGTGATGTGTTGGGATTTAACACTTAAGGGTGTAAGCTGAAAATCTTAGTACAAGATCGGTTGAACCGAACATAGGTTTGGGAAGAAAAGGAAAAAAATCCAATCCTAACAAACATCAAAGTAGGAGGGGAAGGAAAAAAGAGAAGAAAAATAAAAGAAATAGGGCAAAGAATGTGACGACATCGTTTTATCCGTAGAAGCGCCGAAGATGAGTTTCATTCCATGGGTTTGGTTCAAGGCAGTTGTCCGATGGGTTCCGAAGATGGTAAGCTCGTCCCGCGAGTACTTCGTCGATTATGAAGTGACCCTCCCATTTGGGTTTGAGTTTATGCATTTGCTTCTCCATGATCCGTAAGACGAGTTCAACCATGTTATACGCTTTTGACCTAACCTCCCTACTCTGGTAACGTCCGGCCTACTGTTGGTAAAAGGGAGAGCGGGCCCGACCTATGTCGCGTTCTCCTTCTAAGGCATCCAGGTCATCATGCCGATCTAACTCGGCCTCCTTTTCCTCGTACATGCGCACCCTTGGTGCGTCATGAATAATGTCGCAGGGTAGGAATGCTTCTGCCTCATAGACCATGAAGAACGGCGTGTATCCTGTTGATGTATTCGGGGTGGTGCGCAGTGTAACAGCCCAAATGCAACTCTTGCCATATTTGTAATGTTGCTCATGTGTGACCTCTCATTGCAATGACATCATGAGTTTGAGTTCGTCTAGCCTTGTCATTTCATGCATCATGCATCATGCATCATGATCATCATATATTGCATAATACTTTCTTGCCTTGTTTGCCTTGTGGATGTGGTGATGATGTGAGGTTTGTGTTGTGGAGTGAATGCATGTGTGCTTGGAGTGTTGCTAAAATCCTCCCATTTCAAACCATCACCTCTTCTCTCTCATTCAAATATTCCACATGTTAATAATTTTCTTGTTTTTTTCTCTCATTATAATTGTTAAACATCTTCTAAATAATCTACTTGGATTTATAAATAACCTTCTGCCATGGTTGGTGTTTTTCCCTTTTAAAATATTTTGTAACGATACCTAATTAATATAATTAGGTGAATTAATTTGCTTCCTCTAAAAATGCCCAAATCATTATTATTAAATTGCTGGCATTTTATTGATCTCAAAATGTATTTGTTTTTCTTTGAAACTTCTCCCTCTGCTCCTTGCCTTATTTTGTTCTCTTAGGTTTTTAAAATAAAAGAAACTCTATTTTTTCTCTGTGAGAGAGAGAGAGAGGAGCAGGGCCACCTGGGCCTTTCTCTCCCCGCAGCCCAGCTAGCCTCTCCGAGCGGACCTTGGCCTAGAGCGCAGGATGACCACCTGCTCTGTCTTCCCCTCGTTTGGTTGTAGAGAGAGCGAGCACCAGCTCGACGCCGTGAGCCTCATGGATGCCGAGGTCGTCCCGTCAGTGCTGCTCCCTTAGATCCTCGACGTCTTCGCCCCTCTTCCTAGGGTTTCCCCCTTTCCCTCGAGTCGCCGCCGCTCTTCCTTCTCCCTCCTCCTTCCTCCCTTCTTCCTCGTCAGGTAAGGCAGAGAGCAGTGAGGTTCAGAGAGCAGCTAGTGCAGCACCCCCCTCATCACCATCGTCCTCGTCTCCGATGACCTCCTCCTCGTCGCGTGGAATGCTGGGGAGCTCCGTGGTGCCTCCCGTGCCTTGTTCCCAGTGCTAGGGCGTGGAGAGAGCCCCCGCGTTGTCGGCTTCTTCCTCCGCTCCGACGTGAACCCGCTGCTGCCATGGATCTTCTTCCCCGTCGCCCCACCGAGCCCGGCTTCGCCCCCTTCTCGGTGAGCAGATGAACCGTGTCCTGTCACGCGCCATTCCCTGTTGGTCTCGCCGTCGTCGTGCTCGGGTCCCCATAGCAGCCGGCATGCCCGAGCGAGCGCAAGCTCGAGTTCGAGCACCGCCTCGGCGCTTAGGTGATCCCACCCTCTGAGCATACGAATGGAGCCTCCAGGCCTCCGTGTCCCCCTGCCTTCGCTTGGTCGCCCGTGTGCTCGCCCGCGTCGTCCTCTACTTCGGTCGCCGGCAGAGCAGAGTAGATGCTAGGGTCTATTCAAAAGAACAAATACCCCCCTCTTGTTTAGACTCCACTCCGTAGCCTAGTGTCCAGCACCGCACCCTCCCAGCGGGGAGACGCGGGTTCGATCCCCCGCGGGCGCAAAACGCCCCCTTTTTGGTAGATTTTAGTTGTCTGTCTATGTGTGTTGTGCGGTGGGATCTCTTGCGGCCAAAGTGGGATCCCCGCCTGTGTGTGATGTGTGTGTGGTTCTATGTGTGGCCTATGTGTGGCCTATGTGTGTGGGTGTGTGTGGGTGTATGACAGTGGGACCTTGCCCCACTTGTCATATCCACAGGGGGCCCTGGCTCACTACCAGGTGGGACCCCTCCTTCATTTTTTATTTAATCATGTTTTTCTTCTGTGTTTTTAGAATATTCCATTTCTGGAAATATCCAGATCTGGACTAGGCCATTTTTGGTAGTGTTCATTTATAGTAAGTTTTAACTTATCAGTCATTGTTGCTATTTTTTGAGCTAGGTTTTGGGGTTTTTTCAAAAGCAAATATATTAGTGTGATATATGATTTTCGGGTAGAATTTCCCAAGGAATGCATTGATATAGTTTGTTTTAGCTTTTGAGCAAGTTTGCAAAATGTCATTTTTGTTCCAACATGCCATTTTGTCATTTTTGTATGAATAAATCAATGCATGCTTTGATGCACTTGTCAACATGAAAATGCTAGTGTTTTGTGGGTACTAGGCCCTGGTAATTTTGCTTGGTATGATAAAATTGTGGATGAGTGGGTTTCTTGCTGTTAACATGCTTAGAAACTAACATTGGTTCATGTCTCAAGTTTTGCTAAGTGTTAGAACTGTTATTTTCTAGCTATGTTTAGAGGCTGATTCCCATGGAGGTAGTGCTCCATTGGAGTTGGTCCAATGCCATGAATTATTGTACTTGTCACCCTCTATCATGTCGTGTATTTACTTTTCCAAATGATTGCTCCTTCTTGTAGCTATTTCCTATCAAAGATGCCATGCTGAAATAAACTATTGTTTTCTCCTTGTGTTATTTTGATTAAGTCTGAGGTGTTGTAGTTATTTTTATGCCATGTTTAGAGGATGCTACCAAGTGTTTTGTTGTGTTCTAGCTCATGCTCAGTGCTAGTGTTTTCTAGTAGATATTTTCCTCTACCATCCTGTGAATTGTCATGCCATCAAGTGGTCTCTAGCTTCATTGTTTTCTGCTGTGAAATTGCTATCAGGATATCTCAGACTCCAGAAAACTTTGATTTTCACTATGTCCCTGGAATCTGTTTCACCATGTCATCTTATGAGCTTCATTGCTAGTGATCCATGCTATATTTAAAGTTTGTGTAGTTGGATGATTTGTTAAGCATGACATATAGTTTCTGTACATATTTTTTTGTGGTTAGAAACATCATGTAGCTCTAGATAAGTGTTGTGCCAGTTGCCATGCTACTATTTTGGACAGGATGTGTGTGGTTTTGTTTTGCGACTTGTGGGAGCTATGCTCCATAGTTTAGCTTTATATTTGGCTCCATTGTTGCTAGTTTTTCATACCCTAATGAGCGGCATCCTTGGAATACCAAGGAATATCCCATTGCCTTCCTTGTCTTGTGTTTTGTCTTCGTACTTTGCCGTGAGCGTAGCATAAGAACTGTAACTTTGTTTACTACATTCTACATATGAATTTGCATTGATTTTGCATGACGAATCCATATTTGCCATGTTCATGCATGTTCATACATCTAAACATGTGATTCTATCCAGAATACTAATCAACCTAATAGTTGCGTGAGAAACATGACTAGCTTAGGTTGCCATGTCAACTTCACTAATATGGATCAGGCATCATCTTGTATGTGCATTGCACCGTGCTTGGTTGTTTATTTGTTGTTGTTTTCTATTTGGGTAGATGCGAGTGTTGAACGTGAGTACGAGGATCTAGGAGAGTACAACTATGAGGACCTAGCTCTTTGTCCCGCTGAAGAAACAAGAGGCAACATGATCGTACCCGGATCCCGATGCTATTTTTGCTTTGTTAGATGTATTTCTCTTATCGCCTTGTTTGTGTTACCTGCCACTTGAATGTCCAGCCTCCTACATTGCCATGAAAGCCTCTGACCCCTCCACCACCTAGAAAAACTTGTTTGGCTAAGATAGCGCTGCTCAACACCTATGATAGCGTTCTTAGATGCAGGTGCAGGTTGTTTCCATGCGATAACATGGATATCTGGAAATATCACAATATTTATTGCTATTTATTCTAATGCACCTATATATCTTGGTAAGGTGGAAGGCTTGGACTTTTGCTCGGTGTTTTTTTACACTTTTACCACCATAGTTACTTGTTACCGGTGTTATGTTCCATATTTCGCGCTCCTAACATGCTCGGGATTGTTATGGGGCCCCCCTTGATTATTCGTTTGAGATTAAAGCTTGTCTGGCAAGACCCAACTTTGTACTATTTGCTTAACAATATAATAAAAAGGCATAGGGCTTTCCAACCCCGTGGATAATTAATCAACAACCTGGGACAATGCTCCACATGAGTGTTGGTCCAAACTAGAGGCATGTGCGGGGCCAACCCGGGGAAACATGGGTGAGTGTTGATTTCTATCACGCCACTGTACGTTATGCTTATTCGGTCATGTCCTGAGAACAAGGTATGCCTCTCTTATCGGGTTCGTCGACACGTCCGACGGTCTTGCTGGACTTGTTTTACCTTTCTCGAATGTCTTGTGCAAGGAATTTTGATGTTTCTTCGGGCTATCTCGAAGTGGCGGTTTTCGTGTGGAATTGCCTAGGAAGATCACAAGATCCATGGTCGAGGTTATTATCGCGGCGTGTGGTTAATTTTTCATAGATTAGTTGGAGCACCCCTGCATGGTTAAATCTTTTGGAAAGACGTGCCCGCGGTTATGTGGCAAGTTGGAGATTTGTTTAACACACGATTATAGTTAACTTGAAGTAAACTCAAATGAAATACACCAACTGTGTGTGTAACCGTGACTGTCTCTGGTCGAGAACAAGAACCGATGGAGAACATGATGGGGTTATGTTTGACGTAAGTAGGTGTTCAGGATCACTTAGTGATCATATTAGTCTCGACTATCTTTTGTAGACCACCATATTTCTTTTCATGTTCTCATAAGATAGACACCAAATATATCCTTAGTGCTTGCTGCAACCTCAACACTTACCCTTCCTCACCCAAAAGCTTATATAGTTTCAGTACCCGTGATTACATGATTTCTGAGTCCCTGTGGCTCATAGGTTACAACAATACAGGTGCAGGTGTTGATGAGTATGTGCTAGAAGATGTGACTCAGCTCCAGTGGGAGTACGATGAAGAACGTGGTTGGATGTATGTTACGTACCCCGACGAGTAGAGAGGCATCATGGTCGTTATCCTTGGGATTGCAAGGCAGCTTTACGTTGCTTCTTTTCTTCATTTGATTTCGTCCGTAGACGGACACTGTCTTCTATATGATGCTTGAATAATTGTGTGAACTTGTAAGATATCTTGTGGCGAATGTAAGCCAACTCATATACTCATCTCTTCATACTTGTATGCAATGTTTACTGCACTTATTAAATGACGAGATGCTCCTCTATCCTTGTCGAGGAGCCCGTGCCAAAATAAGGATAGGGGCGCATCTTGGGCGTGACACGCAAGCCCCATAGAACGGAGTTGAGCTCCTCCACCCAATGATAGTCACACTTAGGAACAGATCAGACCAAACGTGGCTTAATGCCTCTCATGATGAGGTTGTTTGCTCGCTCGACTTGTTTGTTGCTCTATGGATGATACACTGATGCATAATCGAGCTTGATGCCCATTTTTGCGCACCAGGCTTTGACATATTGGGCAGTGAAGTTGGATCCATTGTCCATTACAATATTGTGTGGAACACCATAACAGTGTACCATGCTGGATATAAAGTCTATTACTGGTCCTGACTTGGCTGATTTGACAGGTTTTGCCTCTAACCATTTGGTGAATTTGTCAACCATGACCAGTAGATATTTATTCTTCTTGGTCCCCCCTTTAAGTGGTCCGACCATGTCCAACCCCTAGACCGCGAAAGGCCAGGTAATTATAATAGTCCGAAGAGCTGTTGGGGGCATGTGACTTTGATTTGCAAAAAGTTGACACCCCACATAGTGTTTGACAAGTGTCTGGGCGTCCGCCTGAGTAGTGGGCCAAAAGAAGCCAGCTCAGAAGGCCTTGCTAACTAAGGCTCTTGCTGGGGCGTGGTGGCCACCCATCACTGCATGGACTTCGTCTAGGAGTTGTCGTCCTTCTTCCTGAGATATGCACAACTGTAATATTTTGGTGGTGCTTTGCTTGTATGACTCACCCTCGTGTACTTTGTAGGATTTGGATCGCCGAATTATGCGACGCGCCTCTGTTTGATCATCGGGGAGTTCTTTGCGAAGAAGGTAGACGAGGAAGGGATCGATTCATGGTGCGCTTACTTCCATGACCTCATGAGCCGAAGGCGTTTCATCCATTCCAGAGTTGCCGATGATTTGGTCATCTAATTCTTTTATAGCGAACAACTTCTTCCGCAGTATTTAGACCGGTGCCCTTATGATCGTCCTACCAAACCACGGATTGCTTAAAGATCCATTCCAAGAAAGTGTTTTTTGGAACAGGGTCGCGTTTAGCCCTCATGCTGGCCAGTATGTCGGTGGCTTGGTTGTTGTCATGAGTGACGTGGTGAAATTCTAGCCCCTCGAACCATGAGGATATCTTTAGGTCGGTGTTTATGTATGCCGCCATCTTCGGGTTTTTGGGGTTGAATTCGCCATTGATTTGGGAGATGGCCAAGTTTGTGTCTCCCCGCACGTCCAGCCATCGTATGCCCATTGATACTACCATCCGAAGACCGTGCAAGAGTGCTTTGTATTTGACAACATTATTGGAGTCGGCATACATGATCTACAACACGTATCGAACGTTGTCGCTTGTGGGGGTGTGAGGACAACTCCAACCCAGTCCGACCAATGTTTTGGATCCATCGAAGTACATCATCCAATGGGAGTATGTACTATATTCCTTGGGGAGCTCGGCCTCTGTCCACTCAGCCAGGAAATCTGGCAGTACCTGAGATTTTATGGCTCGCCGTGGCTTGTAGGTGATTTCAAAGGGAAGGAGCTCAATAGCCAACTTGGCTATGCGGCCGGTGGCATCCCTGTTGTTGATTATATCGTTCAGGGATACTTTGGAAGCCACTGTTACCAACCACTCTTGGAAGTAGTGTCTGAGTTTCCATGATGCCATAAATATTCTGTAGGCTATCTTCTGGTAGTGCGAGTATGTGTACTTGCATTGCGTTAGTACTTCTGGCACGTAATAGACCGTCTTATGTGTCCGGAATTTGTGTCCCTCCTCCTCTCGTTCGGTGACGAGCACTGTGCTAACGACTTGGTTGGTAGCCGATATGTATAATAACATGGGTTTACCAGCGCCTAGTGTTGTGAGTATGGGATTGCTTGCCGGCAGTGTTTTAATTGCCTCTAACGCAGTCACTGCTTCATTGGTTCACTCAAAATCGTTGGTCCGTTTTAGCAGCATATAGAGTGGTAAAGCCTTTTCTTCGAGGCGGGAGATCAAGCGGCTCAGCGCCGCTATGCAACTAGCCAACCTATGGACATGCTTTAGCACTATGGGAATTGCAAGTTATGATAGAGCATGGATCTTAGCCAAATTCACTTCTATTCCTCTATGGGAGCCAATGAATCCGAGCAGTTTACCAGTGGAACACTGAATACACATTTTTCTGGATTGAGTCGTATGTCGTACTCGCGTGGGCTGGCAAAGGTTTGTCGTAGGTCGTCGATCAACTGGATGGCATGTTTGGTTTTGATTACCACATCGTCCATGTATGCCTTGACTATCTTACCGACTTGTTTCGCGAGACAAGTCTGGAGCATGCGCCATTACGTAGCCCCAGCGTTTTTTAGCCCAAAGGGCATAGTGCTGAAGTAGAATGCCCCCCAGGGGTGATGAATGTGGTTGCAACTTGATCAGATTCCTTCATTTTAATCTGATGGTATTCGGAATAAGCATCGAGGAAACACAATGAGTCGTGTCTGGCTGTGCCGTCAATAATCTGGTCAATGCGCGGTAAGGGGAAGGGTCCTTCGGGCAAGCCTTGTTGAGGTCTTTGAAATGGACGCAGAACAGCCAAGATTTGTATTACTTTGGTCCCATCACCAGGTTTGCCAACCATTTGGAGTGCTTAATCTCCCGAATGAATCCGACTTGTAGTAGTTTAGCTAATTCTTCACCCATAGCTTGTCGTTTTGGTTTGGAAAAGGGGCGTAGAGTCTGCTTAACGGGCTTGAGGCCTACAATGATGTTCAGACTATGTTCTGCTAACCGCCATGGGGTTTCGGGCATATCGGAAGGATTCCAGGCAAAGATCTCCCAGTTTTCCCATAAAAATGTACATAGTGCTTTGTTCGGGATCGAGTTGAGCTCCAATGGACACTGTCTTGTTGGGGTCCGTTGGGTGCACTTGGAAATTAATGATTTCCTCTGCAGGTTTAAAGGATGTGTGCTTGGGACTTTTTCTAAGGATCACGTCGTCCCTCCCAATTGTTGACCGAAGTGTAGTCAGTTCTTCTACAGCGAAGGTCTCAGCTAGTGCCTCGAGGGCGGGCACTGTTGTTGTGTTTTCAGTCCGAATGGTTATATTCGGATCAATGGTGATTGTGATTACTTCATTTGGTCTTGGCATCTTGAGTTTCATATACCCGTAATGTGGTATAGCCTGGCATTTTGTGAAGGCGTCACGTCCCAACAGGGCGTGGTAGAAGCTGGGGAAGGGCACGATATGGAAGAGGAGTTCTTCGGATCATAGTTTTCGAGTGTGCCGAACACTACGTCTAGGACGTTGTGTCCTGAACAACGCGCCTCTTTCCCCGGAATGATTCCCTAGGAAGTCGTGTTTCTATGCTCGATGCGAGATCAGACGAACTGCATTTTTCCAAGGTGTCTTCGTAGATCAGGTTTAAACCACTGCCGCCGTCCATTAGCACCTTGTGTAACCTGTATGCATTGATGATGGGGTTCAGGACTAGTGTGGGCAGTGACTTACCGGGAAGAATGGTTGTTCGGTCGGTATCTCCAAAGGTAATGGGTATGTCTACCCATGCACTTGTTGCTGCCACATGCTAGACCTGTTCAAGTTCTATAAGAGCTCTTTTCCTCCCGTTCCTTGATGGGAACGTTTCGTAGATCGTCAGAACTTCGATGTTGTATTCGGGTCACGATGTGGAGGGCCTATTCGGCGGTAGCGCCTCAAGAATGGCCTCCCCGCTTTTTGCGACCTATCTAACGACACATCAAGATCTAAGGCTATGCGTCGGGCTTGTGTTTGACAATACGAAATGTATAGGGCATGGTTTGTCCAATAGTCAATCAAGGACAGTACTGACCCCCGTAAGGGGCCTATATCTCTTTTCGGTGGGTTCGAATCTGGCTGGCCGCTTTGGAGGTATCCTCTTTTTCTGATCTCCTCTAGGTTGCTCGGTGAAGATTGGTTCCGAAAATAGCCGTTCGGCTTGCCAAGCACTTTCCATGGCACAATATTTTTGTACCAAGTCTGACAGCTTAGCGAAGTCATGAACACGTCAGCGAGCCAGGGCATTGAGAATCCCTTTGTCATGGCAGTTGTGATTGAAGGTTGCCATTACCTCCTGATCAGTGAGGCCCCGTAATTTATTTCTAGCCAGGAGGAGTCTGGCCCAATAATGATGAACCAACTCTCCTGGTGAATGCTTAACGTCCCGTAAGTCCGAAGGCTTGGGCTCTGCTGTGGTGCTTGAGTGACCGTCTTGGGTGGCGGGTGGATTTTTTTTGACTCCACGCCACATTGTGAGTTTGGAATCATGGACTCTGAATTGTGTGTTAGATCTAGGACCGATACCGGTCTGGCTCTAGAGCGAACTTCGGTGTCTAGGTTGTAAACAAAGTCTCGGTGATCGGAGACCGGGGTATAAACCGTTTTTAGTTTCGGTCATTGGGGGGACGAGCCCCCAGCCATACACTCGATGATGTGACTAGGTGGGTGACCATGGGGACGTGAATCTCCCTATAGTCGGGTTTAAACCCAAGCCGCTAGTCATCAGACATAGGTATGGTCTCAATCTGATCGAATAGCTCGTTTAAAAACGAGGCGATGGTAGGATGCGGCATCGCAGTTACGAAGCCGCACGAAAGTGGATCCGGGTCCTGTTTAGCCATGGTGGATCTGGTCACAATGGCCGATTGGGCATGCTAGACAGCCCGGGGGTGATGACCTTTGGCATCGAGACCTGCGGGCTCGTTCATAAGAGTCGAGGGTTCTATCAAGACAAGTTCTCACCGTGAATCAGCGAAGAACTCTAGGGCTCCGAACTTGATTCGTTGACCAGGGAGAAGTTTCCAATCTGGCCCAGGTGGCCGATCGGGTCGGCGTGCCACACGACGTCGCCGCTTGTGAGAATTTGATCAGGGATGCGAATCCCCTGGCTGCAGATCCCATTGCTTGTGACAAGGTGAGCCATAGATTCCCTTGGTGATCACAGCGGAACTCTCAATGAAAGCACCAATGTCGGTGTCAAAACCGGCGGATCTTGGGTAGGGGGTCTCGAGTTGTGAGACTAGAGTCGATGGTAACAGGAGACGAAGCCTCATTATCATTGACCACACTATCAATTTCAAGATATATTTTATGAGCATGGTACTCGTTGACAAATCCAAGGCCCTCTAAAACATTGGCGGTGTAATACATCCCCTTTCCTAACCTAGCTACTACGTCTTTGTGTAGAAGCTGAATTTCAATGCTTACTGCACTCAACTTGTGTTGTGGCAACATCGGTTCACGGTCTTAAACATTCTCATGAAGCACTGACTGACACAAACATTCACCACATCTTCTCCTAGTGCCTTACTGGTGGTAGGTTCATGGGTTGATTTCTTCTTTTGATTTCTGCCCTTTTTACAATGCTGAGTTGGGGGGTCCATAGAAGATGGTTCTCCGGAATACATGTGTTGGGTTTGCTACAATTTAGTGTGCAGTTATGAGTCATGATGCATACAAAATGAAAGAAAATTTCGACATGGCTTTCGTTATAAAGATGACATAACCAGTGCCAAAAAATCAGCGAAATGGAAATGAATAGGAGTTTGGCCAATACATTGGCACTCATGTCAATACCTGCAAATATAAGCCAATGATACTACAATGGATCCTAGTTAAAAATGAAATAAAAATTCGACATATCCTTTCCTAACAAGAGCAAATAACGAGTGCCAAAATTCAAGAAAACATAAATGAATCGACGTTTCGCCAAATTGTTGGAACTCATGTCGATACCAACAAATATAAGCCAACGATACTACAATGGATCCTAGTTAAAAAATGAAAGAAAAATTTGACGCGACCTTTGCTAACAAGAGGACATAAGGAGTGCCAGAAATTTGGTGAAACGGAAATGAGTCAACTTTTCACCAAAACATTGGCACTCATGTCATAAGTACAACCATAAGCCAACACAATTAGAAGGGTTCTTACACATAATCTTACCAAATATTTCTAAACTACAAGTATATATTTAAGCTAAACACAAATCTGACCATCATACAAAATAACATGAAGAAACATTGGCATGTATCTATCAACTACTAATATTTACACTAGGTACAAATCTTACAATGCGTACCAAAGAGGTGAAACACTTGGAGTTCGAATGCAGCCCAAGTTCTTCGATGTTGGCAGGGGAGGGGGACATGGCCACACCAATATCCATTGGGGTGGAGCTCGGCGGTGGAGGTGGCAGTGCGATGAGATGCCTCCTCTGGTGTTGGAGGAAGAGGCCATGCGCGTCCGTGGCAGAATGAGGAAGGGTGCGATAACGATGAGGAGTGTGCTGGTGATGAGAAACGCATGGGTGAGGTGTGACAAGGGTGCACGCCGCTGTGAGGGGCGATACAGAGATGAGGGTTGCGTGCGGCAGCGCCGAGCGACAGCATCGAGGGGCATGGTGGTGATGCGGCTGAGATATGAGGGGGGGGGAGAGACAACACAGGGAGAACGGTTTTTGTGTGATAATCTAACCGCCCCCATAGTGGAATTGCAAGTGGCGGGCGGTGTATAGGGCCCGCCAAACGAATGGAAACAACTTGCGGCGATCCATAACAGAAGCCCCCCACTGCTTAAATGACCTCCTGGGACAACCCTCCCAAAAGTTACAGCCATTTAGCTATGGCGGGTGTAGAGGCGGGCCAGCCACAACTGACAGAAGTAGCAGTGGCAGGCAAGACTCGTGGGTAGCTCGTACTGTGCTTCATCACAAGATATGATTTGCAATGTCTCACGTGTACACGCTCATCACTGTTATGTGTGGAGCTATGGCCGAAACATACGCTTACCCATCACTACTTGATTTCAGAATTAGTAGTGGCGGGTGCGTCGCTTAGCCTGCCACTTATTGGGGTTCACCTTTAAGCCTTTTCCCTCTAGTGTGCCCTTTCTCACCTCGAGAGCTGGTGCAAACTTTGCTGCGGCATCCAAACCCTGTGATATAATATGCTTTATCACGCATAAGCCTCACTATACGTTCATCAAAACAACCACCATACCTACCTATCATGGCATTGCCATAGCCGTTATGAGATATGTTGCCACGCAACTTCGATTGTTTCGTTTCATGACATGTGTGTTCATCTTCATATAGAGTTTACATGATATTGTGGCAAAGCCACCGTTAAACATTGTAGCACGTGTTACACTAGATCATTGCACATTCTGGCACACTACCATAGGCATTCATATAGAGTCATATTTTATTCTAGGTTTTATCGAGTTGCAAGTAACCAAAAATGTGGTGATCATTACTCTTAGAGCATTGTCCTGGTCAGGAAAAATAATGGATGATGGAGGCTAATGATTCCTCCAAAGAATGTGGATGAGGTTCTCGACTATGGGAGATTTAAAAGATATAAAAAGAGAGATGCGGAAATGCTACTGTCCTTTTACAACAGTTGTTGTAGCGACCCGATCTCAAGGGATTGGAGTCTCTATGCTTAAGTGTCATCCCTGGATCGGTATGCTGACGCACACAGTATTGGAGGATTTACAATAGAGTTTAATCACACATTTATTACATCGAGAAACCTCAAATAGTATTTATTACATTAATGTGGCCTAAGGACAAGTAAAACAAAATCGTGCGACAGCAATAAGTGTAACGAGTCTATCAACTCCACGAGCAAGCTGAGAGCAGAACAATGACCTATCGCACCTTATTCGTCATCGGATAAATCTGCAACATGATAAGTTGCAGCCGTGTAGGTCAGTACATGGAATGTACTGGCAAGTCACATCATAAAGTGGAATGAGCCTACATAGTACATGCAATTTGGCTAGTGGAAATCTCTAAGTTTAGTTTTGCACAAAGCTAGTTCTGCCCTATCAAAAATAATTGTTCTACTTCTACAAATACCATAAGTCTGAGATGATGCCCATCTCAGTCAATCCAAAATTTTGTACCCAGTTGATTAGTTAAGAGTTATGAGATCTCCCTACATTTCAACTACTAAAAGCTCAAGTTGTCCATGACCGGGGACACGGCTAATCGATTAGATTTTAACTCTGTAGAGGTTGTGCACTTTTCACCACAAGACTCGACCACATCCTTGATTAGAAGATCGAGACATAGTCTTTCAAAAGCATTTCCCCTAACCCATGGATAGGCCGGCACCTACATCATCTACATCTGCTAGCCTATCCCGAAAGAGGTCACACCATCTACTCAACCAAGCCATAGCCCATATTGGCTTGCGGCTGCACACGGAAGCTTATAGACATGAAAATAAGGTTGATCCCTTTGAGCCTGGGTGGACGGACCACTAGTGTGCACTCCCATGGATTTCCATGAATGCTCCCACTATACTTCGCCACCATACAAACCAATTTCCACCCAGGTAGTTCATTAAAGTTGGTCCTAGTTACTACTTTGTCACTCACATCTCAAGGTGATAACACTCCCCGATCTGTGTCTACTTTGGCGAAGCATTGTAACATAACACGATGGCGACAAAGTTGGTATGGTTCAGACCTACCTCAAATGAACTACTGGGTGATAGTAAAACCAACAAGTATAAACTCCTACCATGCACTTCTACATCAAAGGGCTATGTGCAAAAATAAACCATAGGTAAAACATGTATGATCAAAATGTAACTTGCCTTCATGCTGGGAGTGAAATTCTAGGGAGTGGTAGTACTCTGCTTCGCACTCCGGACAATCTATCGCAAAATAAATAAACACACATAAATAAGCATTCATACAATTCAAAGAAAATGTGCAACAAAATATTTGCAAAAGCCAAATGAAATCCGACACAAGTCATTAGCATGAAAATTTTCAAAGTATAAATAGTGTTCATAATTCGTGACGTGCACTAGTGTTCCTACAAGGCATTCTAGTAAAATTATGATGAACAGAAAATACTCGTGTAGAATATATAGTGGCAAAAGCTCATGGCAAATGATTTAGTTCGTGTGACGTGGTGTAAAAAGAATAACTCCCAACGAGTATACCGTTTGGAAGATATGGCCTAATGAAATTTAAATTCAAATCTGAAATAATTTCAAATTTGAACTTGCAAAAGTTTGCAGTGATGGGTTCTCTGGTTAGGGCTATTCAAGACAAAAATTTAGCCGTTGGCTTCATCTCATTTCGATCTACGGTTAAAAAGTTAAGGGCTTTTGAAGTTTTGAAACAAATCTGGAAAAAAACTGCTAAAATAGCGTTTTCCAAAAACACTATATTGTGAACATTCGCGGCTAGAGCACGAAGTGGATGGCTCTGGTTTCCTGGCTGCATTCGCCGCGGCGGCAACACGGTGAACATTCGTGAAATAGGTAGGTTCAGCTAAACTAAAAGAAAACCGACGTTCGGTTCAAATAAACCGCACGGTTTAGATCAAAACGTAGTTAACCGCGTACCTCTTCGGTCTAATAAAAAACCCTAATATAATCTACAGGTTCAAACCTAAAAACACCTATGCTAATCTAACTAAACGAGCGAGGCGAGTGCTTACAAAGAGTAGCACGGGGTCAGGCAGGAACTGGGCGAGGACATGGCGGCGGCTCCGACGATCACCGACGTCAGTGGAGAGGCGGGGAAGATGCGGCTCTGCGAGGGCCTCCGGTTGGTGGTGATGCGGGGTGGCGGCGGTGTCTGGGTGGAGCAGAGGGAGGCGGCGAAGCTCCTGTGCTCCGGTGAACTCCGGCGACGCAAGTCGTCGGGGTGGCGTGTCCGGCGGTTCCTAGGGCCAAACAACATGTCAGGGAGATGCAGACGGACGAGGGGGTCCGATTTCGTGAAGAAAAAAGAGGTAGGGGAGGTTCACCGGCGACGTGGCACTCTAGCAAAATAGCTTCGACCGGTGAGATCCAAGTGGCAATGGTGGCGGTGACGAGCGGCGAGGAGTGGTGCGGGTTGGCTGAATGGGACGAGGGCATCGAGGGCCTTTTATAGGCATAGCTAGGGTGACCGGGAGTGCGGGATAAGCTCTATCCCGAGAGCTCCGATCGGCGGTTGCGGTTGAGCGTGACGTGGCCTCGTCCCGTGCGGGTTGAGCGGGAGGTTAGGGACGATGGGGTTCTGGCACCACTTGCAGGCGTGTGAGGGAGGGAGAGAGAGTTGACCGAGAGAGAGATGGGGCTCGGGCGAGCGTGCGTGCGTGCGTGCGATGGCTGGGGCGCCCGATGCCCTGGCTGGGTCAGCCTCGCTCGCGAGCGAGCAGCCTCACTGGCTAGCGATCGGCCTGGCTGGGCCGTGTGGTGTGCGTGCGTGCATGTGGTGTGTTTCTGTTTTTTTTTCAAACCCCTTTCTTTTTAGATCCAAAGCAGGAAAAAAGGAAAAAAATATCAGAAAAATTCCTAAAATCCTTATTGGTAAAATAGAGCACAAGGAACATTAATTCCTGCTCATATAATTTAGAAATATATATATATATATATATATTTCTCTAATAAATTAAATTAACTTTTGGCCAACAAAAATAATTTTCATTGCAACTCTAAAAACACCAAATATTAGTCCAACACTTCCCCACTCATGTATATTTTGAGGAAGTCATATTATCCTCTCTCTATTATTTTATGTGACTGAAAAAACTTGAACATCATAAACTCAAATGCAATAAATCATGATATGCAATATGATGAGCCTATTAACATCCTAATTTAATAAAATTGGGATGTTACACGTGTGCTTCAAAGTAGCACCATGTTCTTCATATAGACAGTCTCCTGATTTGTCACTTTCATATACTAGTGGGAAATTTTTGTTGTAGAACTTGTCTTGTGTGTTCCGATAACGCGCTTCACAAATGCCCCAGGTCATGAGCAAGCAAGTTGGATGCACACCCACTTAGTTTCAGATTGAGCTTTCATATACTAACAGTTGTAGTGCATTCGTTGCATAACAATCTACCTCTATCTAGCATGCATTTATGGTATTAACTTCATGACAAACAGAGCAACGCTTTAAGAAAAATGACATATGTAGACAAAGTAAAAAATAACTAATATGTTCATACCCCATCATTTTATCCTTAATAGAAACAATACAAATACATGCCTGGCCACCCCTTCTATCATTGGGTGAGGACACCGCAAGATTGAATATACTACTATGCACCACGCCCTCTGATGATCTACTCATCTACTTGGCCAAAGCAAAATCATAGATCGAAAAGCATACATAGATATAAGAATCATGCATAACAAAGTTCAGAAAATACTCAATTACTTTCATGAATAATCTGATCATAAACCCATAATTCATCGTATCCCAACAAGTACACCGTGAAACAAGATTGCATCATATGGATCTCGAAAGAGAATATTGTATTGAAGATCAAAGAGAGAGAGAGAAAGAGATAGAGAGAGAGAAAGAGATAGAGAGAGAGAGAGAGACATCTAACTAATAATTGCGGACCCCTAGGTCTGTGGGAACTTGATAGAGGCGAGGGTCCCGATCTTTCAATGAGATGATAACTATCGATTTTTGTGGAGACGACTTTGACGATCCGACTACAAACATTCACGACGTTGCGCTTTAGCAATCGCTAAACCAATCTCCAAGAGGTTATTGACCACAAAGGTCTATTCCTGCAAAGAATTGAAGAACAAGCAAGAATATGATAATGCAATCTGAATATTGGTGGGGTTTAGAAAGCGGTCTTGGTCCGGTCGTTGGACACAAACGAAGTACACGAAGTTGCAATGGCTAACTTTTAACTAAACAAAAAACCCAAAGGAAAAGATAATAGATTGATCTACTTATATAGGATCAAGGGATGGCCGCCAAGGAGGTGGGAGGATGTCCCAAGGCAGCCTAAAATCAACCCTAGGTCGCACAAGGCCCATGGGACCAAGTGGAGGTGATGCAACACCTTTGGACTTATAGTTTGACTCGGATTCTGCCGCCATGTCAGATTTTTTTGCCGATATCTCCGCGCTACGGAAGAACTTTAAGGTGCTTCCAATTGGGTTGGAGCGCATATGAAATCTACTTTCCAGCAAAAAAAGAATCGCCCCATTCGGAGTCCGTATGAAAAAGTTATTGACGTTTTGATACAGGTGTGTCTATGCAGTCCGAATCTGAGTCCAGGTATATCATTCATTTCAAACTCCCATTCAATATATAAAATAGGTCTCAAACAGCCATTAAATGATGGTATAGAAACATTAACCTGATCATGTGCATTTGGATCTCTTCGCAGCTCTCGTAGAGGTTGTTGTGGTGGCACATCTCCCACGATCGAAGAAACCCATGAACTGACAACTCTGCATCATGTCATGACTAATAGAAACAAGAAACAAAGATTCAAGTATATTGTTCCTATGAACTACTGGGATGTGGTGGTAAAACGCTCACAGTAAAGAAAATATCAATGCCTTAGAAATTCTTATCATGCAGCAGGTGGCGACCGGCAACCAATGGTGTCAATATCTCCGAAGATTGGGTAAAGCGATTACCAGGTGAACGTATGTATACACGATGTAAAATTATGTGGAGCTTGGAAGGCTTAATGTATGGTAGCAAAAGATTAGCAATAATCAATTTAGAGATGCAATGTTGAATAAACGCTCAACGACGGTACTGTGCTGGTCCTAGGCTAGACCGTACTAGAGACGCGAGCCTAGAACACTAATGGAGTCATGGCGTAGGACAAATAGCAGCAACGGATGATATGAAGTAACTCTAGACAGCAAGATATAAGTGAAGATCACAATGACAGTAAAGATAATGATGACAAATGATCGGCAAGCAGGATGTACCAAAACTCTCTCTACAACTTTCCTATGTAAAATAATATGTCAAAATTCTGATATATTTTTTCTCCATTTTTTCACCAAATTTTTTCTCACTTTTTTTCTTTTTTTCTCTTTTTTTTCTCTCTCTCACTTTTTTCCATCCAACAAATTAGATAAGATGTAGATTGGATCAAGCATACATGTGAATGACCTCAAGTGTGATAATGACAATGAACAATGGTAGCATGTGGTGAAAATTGATGGATGGTGGTGGGTAACAACGAAAGGGATGACGGTGGCGTGGTGCTAGTATATGGCTGCAGTGATGAAGATGGTGCGACGACGGCGTGACAAGTTGTGAATAGAACTCGAAACTCTAGAAGACTAGACGCTAACACCAGCAACTCAACAAGAGGATGCATCCGATAATTCAACTATGCAAGCACTAAAACTAAAATTGCAAAGTCTTAGACTAGCTTGGAGAAAAGATGAATAGATCTAACTTTTTTTGTGGCTTTTTCTTGGGCAATAGGTAAGGAAAATAAATCTAATCTATGAATAACTGGAAATTCTCACCGAGCAACCTGAAAACTGATACCACTTGATAGAGGCGAGGGTCCCGACCTTTCGCTGAGATGCTAACTATCGATTTTTGTGGAGACGACTTTGGCAATCCGACTACAAACATGCACGACGTTGCGCCTTAGCAATCGCTAAACCAATCTCCAAGAGGTTATTGACCACGCAGGAGCACGATCAACCTGACCACGAAGGTCTATTCCTGCAAACAATCGAAGAACAAGCAAGAATATGATAATGCAATCTGAATATTGCGAATATAGATGAAGTATTGATAATGGTGGGGTTCCGAAAGCGATCTTGGTTTGGTCGTTGGATACAAACGAAGTACACGAAGTTGCAATGGCTAACTTTTAACTAAACAAAAAACCGAAAGGAAAAGCTAATAGATTGATCTACTTATATAGGAGCAAGGGGTGGCGGACAAGGAGGTGGGAGGACGTCCCAAGACACCCTAAAATCAACCCTAGGTCGCACAAGGCCCATGGGATTGTGTTTGACTAGGATTCTGCTGCAACATCAGATTGTTTCGTCGATATCTCCGTGCTATGGAAGAATTTTAAGGCTATTCCAATTGGGCTCGAACGCATATAAAATCTAGTTTCCAGAAAAAAAAGAATCACCCAATTTGGAGTCCGTATGGAAAAGTTGTTGACGTTTTGAGATAGGTGTGTCTGTGCAGTCCGAATCTGAATTCGGAACGTGAGAGACTTGGACTCCATCTTCTCTTGGGAAAAACGTGACGTGGGAGAACTTCCTGAACAACACCTAATTGTTTTATTTGACATTAGATGACCTCTTGAATAGCACCCAACCATTTCCTCTTCCTTTGTCATCACACGTGGTTCATACAAGTGTTCGACCATTCGGCATTTAGCCATAAAATAAAAATAGGTGAAAGTATTTTTGTTCCGGATAACATAAATAAATTATTGCATAATTTTTATAATAAATCACCTCAAAAATATGCATGTATGTAACATTTTTGGTCGGATCCAAGGTAGTCATGTCCTCATCAAAACTACTCACACATCATTGGAATGGTAGCAAGGTTGATGTAGAATCCCTCCATTTTCGATTCAACCTATGACACAGGACTCCAGATGGGATCGCGGAAGAACATGGCGGAGGAACAATTGTTTCGGGTCTCGGTTTAGGGTTTGGGAATACTTGGGTATTTATAGGAAGAAGAGGCGGTTGATGGCTCTATATTTGATGCATGTTTAGAGCTCATTTATTGCACATTCTCCTCATATATTTGGCCCATTTAACCAAATATGTGTCTATTATGCAAGATTACCAACATTTGCACTTATCATTGTGAACATTGTGCATTTAATGTTTTATTCATTTTTATTGGACTTCTTTGTTTTATTGTGTTTACAGGAGGTGTATTGGAGCAAACTAGAACCAAGCATGATTAAAGAATCAAGGATGGTTCAATATGGAGACACCTAGGGGGAACACAACCATTTCGGAGGTTCGAAGAAGTCATTTTTTCAAAGTTGTCCAAATCAAGATGTAATACTATAAATGGACCTTCACCGTTCATACGAGTCTAAAGAGCCCAATAATGCCAAATTCCGAGTTTGTATGAAGAATTGGCGGACGTTTTACAGGAGGAAGACAATACAAAAGACAACCTTTCAAGCTACCACACATGGTTGTTTCAGCGGTCGTTTGATGTGTAGACAACTTCGAAAGTTTTCTCTTGAGACAGGATTCTTCATCTATTTCATATCCAATTATTCCCACGGGATCCTTGGCTCATAATGAAGGGATTGGGAGAAGATAAGGCTCATCTTGAGCCCATGGATGACCACATCAACGAAGGGGATACCGGGAGGCCTTCATATAAGAACATCAACCCCAAACACCGCCATCTACACATTCACTCATCCACACAGCTGTCATCCATCTCCATTGTTGTTGTAAGACCACCTCCATATAGAATATAAGGGCCAATCCAAGAGGAAGAAGAAGGGGTGCCTCCATCGTGTGAACCGTCCTGAAGTGTTCACCACCAGTGGCATCATTATCACCACCACCGGCGGCGCCATGCCCCTCTGCTCCATTGTCTTCACACCAACTTTTAACTTGCTTTGTCCCTCTATGATGTTTGAGTAGTGTGTTAGTTATTTAGGAATTGGATGAACCATTGGTGATTAGTACTTTTCTCAATAAGTAATCCAATATTCTCTTTATATGTATTGCGTTGATTGTCTCATGGTGTTGTGAAGAGGGCTCGTGCAACATTAGCCCCTTGGGTACTTGAGGCAAGTCATGTTGGTGAGCAGCATGGTTGTGGAGGGTAGGTGAGTCCTATTCTGTCTTTGTCCCTGGTCATTCCAAAAGGGATTTGTGGAGAACCCTACAACTTAAGGAAGTGACCACGGGGAGTCCACTCCCCTTAATCATCATTGGATAACCAAAGTTGGGAATCACGATGGTGGCACGAGCATACGTAGTAACCATATTCGGGATGCGTACTTTATTGGCTCCGCCCACGTGAGATCATATACAAGTGGCTCAGTGATGTAACTAGAAAGCCATTTTTATCATGTGCTTTCAGCATCATACTTGTGGTGCTGACTCCAACTCCTTCAAAAACATTTCGTACTCAAGCATTTTTTCTATCTTTTATTTCTTGTTTGTAGTGTGGTAAACACTATCCCTTTTATTTGTATTCCTTGCTACTTACTAAAGTATGCTATTCCCAAACTACGTTTTGGGTGCGTACGTAGGTACATAAGTGATAGTGTAGTTTTCTTGACTTGAAACTATCGGGGACCCCCCCCCCCCGCGCCACAACATTTTAATTTTATTACCAAGAGGGAGATACAAGTTACATGGACTACCGGAGGTAATCAAACAGAACAAATGGAAAAGCTAACATGCTACAAAAGGAAACAAAAAAACTACAGAACAATAACTCAAGGAGGCAAAAAGGAAATCCACCTCATTAAGTCATCTCTAAATATAGACTTAATTCTATGTTGCATGAGAGTCATGTCAAGAATAAAATCACTTCTCCATTTATTAAAGCTGGGCCTTTCATGCCTGAAAACTTTAGCATTTCTAATTATCCAGATATTCTAGCAAGCCACAAAAACCACCACAGTGAAGAAAGGTTTTCCAAAATCATGTTTGGCCTCTACCACAATGTTGCTCATATTATTTCCCTATGGCCAACTGATTTGAAGATAGTTCCAAACTCTCACACTAAAATTATAGTGGAAGAAAAGATGATCTTTGGTCTCCCTTTTCTACAAAGGACAAAGAGTACAATTCACCCCATCATCTATATGTCAATGCCTCCTTTCAACCATGTATTTGGTATTAAGCCTGTCTATGATCAACATCCAAGCAAACACCTTGATTTTCATTGTACATGATGATTTCCAGATCCATAGCAACAGTGGGTTAAATGACAAGGTAGAATGCATGAAAGAGTAGAATATCATGGGTTTGTAACTATTGCATGTCGCCTGCCAATACCAGATATGATTTTCATTCAAGTCTCTGTTGTGAGCAGTGATCATTGCCCGAATCATCATGTATTCATTGTATGCCTGTTCAAACAAGGGTAAGTGAAACATCTTTGAGATATCCTGCAATTGAAAGGATTCACACACTGTTATCCAGCGAGCTTTCACATAGGAGTAAAGCCTTCGAAACCTTGATTGTAAAGTAGTCACGGAATCACCAAGCTTCCATCTGTCAGACCAGAACAAAGCAGAGTTTCCTGAGTTAATCTGCACCCAGTTTGTGGTTCTGAAAGGATCCAACATTTTTCATATATCTTTCCACTAGAAAGATACACATCTGTCAGTACCCTGTGGTACCCTTCCATGATAATATATATTCCAAATAATAGAAACCCATGGCAAATCCATCCTATCCAGAAACTTGAGTAGATGTTTGAGCAGGAGAGCAATATTTTGGATGCCCAAATTCAAGATCCCTACCCCCCTTTATTCTTGGGTCTAGCTGCATCAGATTCCATGAAGCTAAGGAGGGTGAAGTTTCATCTCTATGCTTCCTCCAAAGGCATTGCCTCTGAATTCTCTCCAACTACTTTAAAACTCCAGGTGGGACTAGCAAACTGCCAAGGTAGAAGATCGACATAGATGACAAAGCAGAGTTAAGAAACTGTAACCTTTCACCCTGATTTAGGAAGGAGGAGCTAGCTGACATCCTTCTTTCCATGCAGTCTACCAAAGGAATGAAATCAATCATTTTTGGCATGGTGGTACCCATAGGTAATCCCAAATAAGTGAAGGCCATTTCCCCTACTTGACATCCAAAGGCTTCAGCCAGCTGATTGATTGCAAAAGATCAGCATCAATAAGAGAAAGCAAAGGGGAGAGACAATCTCCTTATCTAACACCTATTTTACAAAGAAATTGTCTATCAGGCACTCCATTCAAAAGAACTAAGGATGTTCTAGTAGAAAGCAATTTCTTGACCCAACTAATCCATTTGATATTAAAACCTTTATGCTTCAGGATCAGTAAGATAGCCTCACGCTCAATTGAATCAAAAGCCTTATCAAAATCTAGTTTAAGCATAACAATTGGTCTCTTAGATTGGTGGCATTCATGGAAGTACTCAAGGCACCAAGCAATACAATCCTGAATTATTCTGCTTTTAATAAATCCATACTGGTTTTTGTGAATACATTTCATAATGATCCTTTGAAACCTATTATCAGCCATCTTGGATAGGAACTTAAGCTCCATCCAAGTTAAGGACATTGGCCTATAAACACCTATCTCCTCAGGGGCCAGCTTTTTAGGTATATGGGTGATATATGATCCATTAATGTTTCCAACAGCAGTAGAACCCTTATGAAAAGCCTCAACAAGCTCATAAAAATCATGGCAGATAATGGGCCAACACTTTTTAAAGAACAAACCATTAAAATTATCTGGCCCAGGGGCTTTATCAATTGGCATATGTTTAACTGTATCATCCATTTCCTCTTTACTGAAAGGTTCAGTTAGAAAATCTAAGCCCTCAATTGGTGACAACAAAGAATTGAAATCAAATCCCATTGTGATACCATTAGATACTCCCATTTTGTTCTTGAAGCAGTTCCATATGATACCCTCCATCTGAGAATGTTCTGAAACCACAGTACCATCTATTGTCCTGAGACTAGCAATAGAATTTCTCCTGTGCCTCTCAGTGGCCATAGCATGAAATAATTTTGTGTTTTCCCCAACCACTTTTATGTATCTTACTGTGTATCTCTTTTTCCAATCTATAAACTGAAGATGTAACAGTTTTTCCACATGTAACTTAACAACCTTTCTGAAGTTGAATTCAGGTCTATAGAAAGGCCTAAGTTCATCCAAACCATCAAGGTATAGAATCACCTGATTGCACTTTGTGATTAAACCTTTTAATTTCGAAATATTCATCTGCAATTTCCTTAAATCTACTCTTAGAGCCTTCTTGTTGGCAATTTTAGCAGTGATGTGGGACTTTGTGGAAGATTTCTGCCAAGACTTGCTTACACAATCCATAAAACCCTCAAGCTCAACCCAGTAATTTTCAACTCTGAAAATATTTAATTTGGGTATGGTTGTTTTGATAGTCAACATGCAAGGGACATGATCAGAGGCTATCCTTGCTAAAGGAATAACTTCAGTCATGGGTTAATAAGAGATCCAATTAGGAGATGTGAAAAACCAGTCAAGTTACTCCAAGAGAGGACTGAAGCAGACCTAGGTGAGCAATCACTTCATTGAAAATAAAAATATCATTCAGATCACCCCAAGCATGTTTCTGTTATCAATTGATCTAATAAAATTGAAATGCCCAACAATAAGCCAATGTTCACCTAGAGGTATTTGCAGATTATATAACCAACTAACAAAGATGTCTCTGGCTTCACCTTGACAGGGCCCATAAATAGATACTAGAGTCCATTGTTCATTTTTTTGCTTGGATATGAATTGTACCACTAAAGCATGTTGATGAACTTCAATTTGGCTGTCCCCAAAGATGGATGAATTCGATACAATTAAAATGCCACCAGAAACACCCACAGAATGGGAAAAACAAAACTATCAAACCTGTTGGGGCAAAAGGATCTAATACCTCAAAAATCAAAAGAGGAACATTTGGTTTCTTGAAAACATGCAACAACACACTGACTCTCATCCAGCTTGTGCTTGACTGCCCTCTGCCTAGCATCAGAGTTTAAACCCCTAACATTCCAACATAGCACTTTCCAGTTCTCACAATTTTTACTCAGTATAAAAACAATGGAAATATAGCATAGGATGGTGCCACATAATGCCCCATAAAGCATAAACACGAGAATTGTCCGCCTTGAGTACAATCAGATCATTACAGGGTATAAGAAAAAGTGTAACAGAGAACCTTGTCCGAAAGAAGGCAAAATAAAAACCCTGCCACTCCCAATACACCAGAAGAAAACTAATCATGAGAAGTGCTGTTGGTAGTAGGTATAGGATCAGCCACAAGTTGTTCCATAGATAGAACACTGTCCTCCAAGCCCAATTTGTTCCCAATCTGCTGAATCTTCTTAATAGGAGTTGGAGGAGGAATGTCAATAGTGGATTTGTCAGCAAGAAGATCCTTAGACAGAACAACAAAGAATGGTTTTTCCTTCGGTTTCTTTCTCTTAGATTGCATGGGAAGCTCTTGAACAGAAGGTTTGAAACCATCTCTCTGAATGGAACCACGAGTAAATCTTCGGACAAAAGTTTCCACTATGGGTGTTGGTGCCAAAGTCTTTCTAGGTCTTCCCACCTTTTTGCTGCCAGTTCCATGAATTATTTGCTGCATAAGTGGCTGAACAGGAGATGCAGAAGCATCTTGCACTTGTGGGAGAAGTGTTCTGGCCACTGGACGTTGCGGAATCTCTTCTGTGGGCTCAATCCAAGTCAGTCTTGGGGCATCACGGAAAGCCAAGTCTAGCTCCTTTTGCATCACTGATTGGATTGGCCAAACTTGCAACGGCTTTGAGACGTGAGCAAAAATGACCTGAACAAAAATGTCCTGATCAAGCAAAGTCACAAAGGACCTCTTGAAAGCAAGCTCAGGGGGCAATTCATGTCCCAACACAACTGCTTTAGTTGCAATTTCCTGATCCAGTTATTCCATTGGTGGCTGTAAGATAACCAAAGCCAAATCATCAGGATTATACTCTGCATTCACTTCATTCTGCAAGTGCCCTTGCTGGTCCATCTCATGTAGCACTTGTTGGTCCCCTTCCTGCAAAATTGGCTACTCTTCATCTTCTATAAGCACAACATTGGGCTGACCATTGTGCTGTTCTATAAAGTCAGAAAGATCCAGGTGATCAATTACCATGGACTCCTATTCTAGCATCTGAACTTCCTGATTATCATCATCCTCTCCCCAAATAGCATTGCCCAAGATATTCTCCCCAGCCCCAAGGTGCTCAGGTGGTTGTGGTGGAGGGATATAATTCCATCCTAAAGCGGGATACAGAGGAAGGATGAACTGAGGGGGCTCAGGGAAAGGCACACCTGGCAAAGGGTGTGGATTCCCGTTGATGGGCATCCAATCCTCAGCTTGGGGCAACGGTCCAGCAACATTTGCCCCTCGTATGTTAATAGGAACTGTCCATGAAACTCTAGCTCTGCCTCAATCAACATAATCTGAGAAAACAACATCAAGAGGAACCAAGATATCCTCGAGAAAAGATGCAAAAACCAAGGACCAAAGGACCAAATATGGATCTTCACTATTCCAATGATGAAACCTGTCAAAAGTGTTAATTGCGGCGCGTATGTTTTCTGTATTACGCAAATCCAATGGAATGCCCAAGAACATTATTAGACCATGGTGAAAACCCTATGCTCCGTGAAAACTCTCACCCTCATCATGCTTCATGAACCGAACAAAACAATCGTTTCCTAGTGCTTGAGGAGGGAGCTGAAGCAAAGAATAACCAACCTCTACATCCCTGACTCTGAATAATCCAACGACATTGATCCAAGGCTGCACAGAACAAACCTGATATCCATGACCTTCCAATCAATCGGCCACCTCTTCTCTTGCAGCTCCAATCTGACCCGGCGATGGCACTCGCATCACTTATGCAAGCATATACTCTTCATGGCGATGATGCATCGGGACATGCGGAGTAACAAATGATCGAGGATAGCATGCATCCCCTCCATCAATGATGTGATTTCCAGTAGGGACATAAAGCATAGGATCCAGAGGGAAATTTTCCATCTCCTACGAGGGGACCGGTGGGAAAGGATTAGAAGGTTGTGGAGGAGTCGACGGAGGTGTGCTGATGGGCGTCTTGGGACCAAGGTTGATGGAACTGGGCAATGTTGTAGGCGTTTGTAGAAACGAGGAGTCCAAGTTTAGTAACTAACCTGTCGGAGAGATATTCTCGCTTCCTCTAGCTTCAACCTCGATAACTGAATCGTTAGTGGATTTAGGTTTCCATAGCAATCCCAACTCGCTGGCCAAATGGGCACAATCCCTCCTCCGATGACCAACTCGAGAACAACCCAAGCACTTTAAAGTTGATGTGCATGAAGAAGAAAAATGACCATTCTTAAAACATAGCTGGCATGTAACAATTTCATCCACCATTTTATTAATTAAATTATCAAAAGATTCTGCTGCTCACGTGGGCTGGGTACCGTCGGAAGCGAAGGCCCAGGCCCATTTGGGCTTGCAGTCATTTCAACATGGCCCAATTCTGCAATATGTGAAGATCCTGAAATCCCGCCCGAGGAAGAGGGCGCCTGATCCGATGAGCAATCACACGAAAGTAGGCGTTGTAGGATCACCGATGAACTGACCATATCGAAGATAATCGGCGGCGAGGCAATGGTCCATTGAAGATCAGCCGGAGGAGTGGTTGAATGACAACACGTTCATTAGCCGGAACATCATATCCAACAATCTTCATGGCAGCAATGCAATTCAATGTGGCATGATATCGATAACCTTTGCAAACATCATAATTTTGAAAAGTAGCAAAAGATAATTTCTTACAAATCGTAGAACCAGACATAAGAGCAGATTTTGCAGGAGGTTTATGCATTGCTAAGAGCCCCAAAGCTACTCTACGCTTAGAGGGGCTACCAAGGATCCACTTTGCATCACATTCTTTCTTCCATAACTTAAACTCCCAGATCCAATTTGGTTCCCCATTACCCCACAAATGAAAGTAACACTTGAATTGTAGGCAAGAGAAAGACTGAAGATCCACAATGTATAAGCTAAGAGACCGAAGGCTACTCTACGCTTAGAGGGGCTGCCAAGGATCCACTTTGCATCACATTCTTTCTTCCATAACTTAAAATTCCGGATCCAATTTGGTTCCCCATTACCCCACAAATGAAAGTAACACTTGAATTGTAGGCAAGAGAAAGACTGAAGATCCACAATGTATAAACCCACTTCTTTGCAAGAAATAGTAAAATTGAATACCTTGTCGCCAATGGCAGAAACCATGAGATCAATGGCCGAACCTCCCAATGCAGATTCAAGTGCTGTTGCCACAGAATCCTCGGTGAGCCTTAAATCATGCCTGTTAAACGATGCCACCAGGGTGAAATATCCCAGATTTTCCATAGGATGAACGGTTAGACCCAAGGCATTGTAGATCTCCTCAGCAAATAGTCTACCCTTGGAGAAGTCCAAGTCAAGGGTAGATCCAGCTGATGATCCCATCACAAAGGGTATGTGGATGGAGATCAGAAGACACCACAGTCGATGATCGGAATAGATCGCAAAGTTACTGGAGCGCCGGTGGACTAGGGTTTAGGGGTGGGTGCGGTGGTGAAGGCATTATTATATACACTAAATGAAACTCTAGGCTCGACACAAGTTATAGTGTAGTTGTGGGGTTTGTAATTCCTTCCTATTTGCTCCCTATGGGTTTGACACTTCACTTATCGCAGAAGTGCTACAACAATCGTGTGCACTTGTGGCTCATGTGTGGTGCAGTAGAGCTACGAGGGGCCCACAAGCTCATGTGGCGCGCCCCCTCGGGGCGCACTGTGTGTGCTTGAGGCCCTCCCGTAGAGATTCTAGTCTCCTCCCCAAGCTTTGTGTATCCTTATGGTCCAAACAAATTCATCATAAAGTTTTGTTGCATTTGGGCTTCATTTATTTTTTATTTTTCGTGAAGCAAAATAAATCCAAAAACAGGAACTAGCACTTGGCACTAGGTTAATAGGTTGCTTCCCAATAATGATATACAATAACATATAAACTATACAAAATTGATAACATAATAGCATGAAACCATCAAAAATTATGGATACATTGGAGACATATCAACATCCCCAAGCTTAATTCCTACTCGTCCTCGAGTACCTAAATGATGAAAACAGAATCTTTTTTGTTGAATGATACCCAACATGTCTATCATGTAATCTTTTTACGACATGAATATGGAGAAACGATGAACAATTTGATATCAACATAAAAATATTCCTGAATACTAGAACATAATCATTACTCTTAAAAATATATGATGTTACACGAATGTTATCTCTACCCATTGGATAATGTATGCATGGCATGGCTCTGTCTTCCTTATTTAAGTATAAATCATGAGCACCCCGGTGTCAAACGATGCAACTGTATCATGCATTTTCCCGCTTCATCATTTTCAACTCCATTCAATGTATGAGTGTGAGGCATCAATAGTGCAGGTGGCTCCTATACAAATGGTTTTCACCCCCTTTTCGTTGTGTAGTTTTAAACCACCACCTTGCATGTGTGTGCGATTGGGGGGCCTATCCCACATGACACTGAAAAGTTATCGGTGATGCCTTTGCAGGTCACACACGCAGGGCAAAAAGAGCTCATGTGTTATTGGGAGGGCCATCACAAACAGAGTTATTGTAGAAGTCCTGGGAGATGTTCTTAGTAGCCCACGCACTGAATCCCAAAGTTATGTTTCCATTCGTATCATACATCACAGACAATTTCTGCACAATATCACCTTTGATAGGGGTGGCCATCACACATGGTAGTTATAATTCTGTTGATTACGTTATTCAATACATCACACACGGTGCCTAGAAGAAACAGTTTGGCAGGCTATCCATGACACACACTTTTTATGTGGAAACATTTGTGAAAGGTTGCCTAACACACACAGTTGGAAGTTGGAAGTCGTCTGTGATTTTTCACTCATGCAACACGTCAAATTTCTAGAAATCATGTGTATTTGTTGAGGTCACCGCCTACGATGTTGTCTAAGAAACTATCTGCAATAAACACACAATAAGTGGCCTAATTTCTACGTTCTTTATAATCTATTTGGTAATCAAATTTACATATCATATCAAGGACACATTATATTTCATATTCATATTACGGGCACCAGGATTTCATAATTGAGATCACATTAGAGTACAACATCATATAGCTTCCTCACTTAGTTACATCATATAAGCATATACCTAGCTACCCTAATACACAAAAGGAACAAGTATCACATGCAACATATAAAACCTTTAGAAAGTAGCATCATAGATAGTAAATTGACACATGAATATCATCCACAAAATTATTGAAGCGGAAGGTGAATATTGAGCCTTCAATGATGTTGAAGGTGCTTGTAACTTTAGGCCAGCATATATGGATGATTGCTCGTGGTTCCTTCATCCTCATACCGTGGGTGTTTTATGAATACCTTCCTTGCATCTTGACCATACAGATGATTTGAGACGTAATCATCGATGAAGTGCTTTTGAAAGGCCTCCAAACAAAGATACGCATAAGTATCTTTTCTAAATTTTCTTAAATGGCACAAAGGTAAAAATACAAGGCAAAAGAGATAGTACCATCCTATAGTTGACCGATGTCACCTTCATTGTATAGATAAACATCTTGTTATTTTTTGTCTCTAGTTTCTTTATCTTAACAATCTTTCTGAGTTTCTTGATTTGAGTGATATTCATGAACACCTAATTTCCCCACATGAAAAATGGGTTGAACAGTGAGCCTAAACCTCTTACAACAGGACCTACATGTCCAAGAAAAATATATTAAAAAACTAATTATTAGAATGGTTCTTGCAATTCCACAATAATGTGCTATTAGCCAAAAGAAAATGCATGTACAAACCTCGATGGTAAATTTTAGTGTGTCCCATTATTTCCCCGTGCAACATATATAAGATAGATATTTATCAGGTTATAAGTTAGATTTATCGTACTATCAGTAAAATATGTTAATGAAAAATAAAGATATTGTAGATCCAACACATAAGTTTGAGCCACATGGAAAACATAGTTATCTAAACTGAGCATGCTAACAACTCGTAAATATCGCAATTGTATATGTTTCACATATATTTAGTACAACCAAATTCGATTTATTTCTTAGATGCAAAACAATACAAACTTGTACCAACAACAATCAAACATTACATCGTGGAATTGAACCAAACAGTTAAATGAGCACAACAACAAGTAATCCAAATAGTTAACTGAGCACCACATTGCACAATAGAACACACTAGAAGATCAAATTGCATAATAGAATTATATTTGGAGATTTCACTAGAATTTCTAAAGGAATGGCAGCATAAGAAAATGCAACAGGTAAACCGAACATGCTTCACCGGTGTTGCTAGCTTAACATAGGTCCTTAGTAAGCTAAAAACAAGCTATTCCTCATCATCGAAGATACCGATGACAATGGGCTCAGTAAACTTGGAAGAGGGCGAGGGTTCCACATCATGGGTGCCCTCCTCGTAGTGGAGAGTCCCATGAGCCTATTCAAGAACCAAGCTATCGGCTCTAGAGCTGAGGTAAGCACAGCCACACGAAGAAAACACCTTGTAGTCTTTGTCGAAGGCACCGACGGTGCCCTCGAGAAAAAATACAAGATGTCATTTAAAGAATCCAACCACGTGGTGGTGTCCTCGTGCGAGGCGTCCATGGTGGCCTCAACGGAGAGGTAATCCTCCTAGATTGGAGGCTCGGCACGCATGGAAACCATTGTGGCATCATCCGCACATGCAGCCACGATTTGCTTGTCCGCTATCAAATGCTCCTTGAGATCCTGGCTATACTACATGCACCATGTCTGTCGGTGGTGATTATTTGGAGGATGGGGTGGTGAGTTGGGTGGAAGGTGTTCCGACGTCAATCGAGGCATGTGGGATGGAGGAGGAGGGGTGGGGGAGAGGGGGTATGGGGAGGTGTGGATTACATGAGTAGATGGACGAGATAGAGCAGCAGGAAGAAGCGTTGTTGGTGAGGAGGCAGCGCTGCAAGCAAGTAGTGAGGGTTTGAACTTGGTAAGCAAGGAGGAAACAATGGAAATGTGGCTTTGGTTGGTATGAGGGGTGGGGAGGTAGATATTTTCGCTGTAGACCAAAATTTTCGTTTGGTGCAGTGAAAAACTGGTGCACAAAGTCTCATCGAACAATCCCTTATTCAAAACTGTGTGTAATATCTAACCATCACAAACAATTCTTATAGCTTACCCAGTGTTTGATGAGTTCGAACGTGCAAACTTTGGTCTCCAAGCATCCGACGTAAGATATTGGATACTACATTGCACATTGTTTGTGCTAACAAACTGTTTGTGATGCACTTGAATTGCATTTTGATTAGGAAGAAGAAATGAGGATACAACGGAAAATTTGGTCCAAATTTCCCTGGTTATAGAGTTCATCCATATCATTGCATAATTTAACATCCCTTGCAAATTTGGGTACTACGCAAAAGATCCTACACATAGCATGCACTTACTTAATCAAGCAATTACAATAATTAAACAAAACTAGTTGACCTAAACATTAGTCTAACAAAGGACCATCACTCTAAACAAATACTAATATTCCTCTTTGAGCTCATTGATCTGCGTCGCCTCCTCGATGTCCAGCTCGCGCTCGATGACCACCATGGGAAGGGGCTCCATGGCATCCATCACCACATACTTCACAAGCATGTCACAATCCGTGTCCGCCATCTCTTTGGACAAGGCCGCCGCGAGCCGGCTATGGGCAGCCGTGGTCCAGGCGCTCATGACCTCAATCTTGGCTAGAGAGGTCACTGACGTGGCTTGAGATCGCGTCAGTATTTCCCCAAAAAGGAAGGGATGATGCAACACAGCGACGATACGTCTTTCCCTCAGTTATGAAACCACGGTATCAATCTATAGAGGAAGATCACGCACCCACATAAATAGCACCTGCACACAAATAACAAATACTTGCAACCCAACGCGGCAAAAGAGGTTGTCAAGCTCTCTACGGTAATAAGATAGATTAGGTAATGATAGTTTTGGTAAATAGATCTCGCAAGGACACAAACTAAAATAAATAAATAAATAAAAAGTGCATCAAGCTATTTTTGTTTTTTTGGATTAACAGGTCTGAAAACAACAGATGCAAATAGTAGATCAGAAAGTGATATGTTGGAAATGTAGAGCCGGGGGCGTAGGTTTCACTAGTGGCTTCTCTCATGAGTATAGAACACGATGGGTGAACAAATTACTGTTGGGCAATTGATAGAAGATCAAATAATCATGACGATATGCAGGCAATGATCATTATATAGGTATCACGTCTAAGATAAGTAGACCGAAACGATTCTCCATCTACTTCTATTACTCCACGCATCGACCGCTATCCATCATGCATCTAGTGTATTAAGTTCCTAGGAAAGCGAAGTAATGCAATAAGAACGGTGACATGGTGTAGACAAGATCTATTCATGTAGGAATAGACCCATCTTGTTATCCTTAATGGCAACGATACACGCGTCTCTTGCTGCCCCTTCTGTCACTGGGAAAGAACACCGCAAGATCGAACCCATCACAAAGCACCTCTTCCCATGGCAAGAAAAATTGATCTAGTTGGCCTAACTAAACCAAAGAGTTGAAGAAGAAATACAAGGCACTAAGTAATCATGCAAATAAGAGATCAAAGAAGACTCAAATCATATTCATGGATAAACTAATCATGAACTCAAAATTCATAGGATCCCAACAAACACACCGCAAAAGTCATTAATCAAATAGATCTCCAAGATACCATTGTATTGGGAATAACAAAGAGAGAGAGGAATCCATCTATCTATTGCCTACGAACCTGTAGGTCTATGGTGGACTACTCAGACATCATCAGCGAGGCACCTATGAAGAAGATGAACCCCTCCGTGATGGTGTTAGATTGGATCTCAAGGTTCTGGAACTTGCGACGCCTGGAATTGTGTTTCGTCGACTCCCCTAGGGTTTTCTGCTTTTTGGGAATTTATAGGCTCGATAGGTTGTTGGGGGAGTCCCTAGATGGCCACCCTCTACTAGGTCGCCCTATGGGCCTCTAGCGTGCCCTGGTGGAGGATTACCACCCTGGGTCCCCTCTTCTGGTGATCTTTGGCCCATCTTGGCTCTTCCGGTCCATAAAAATTCTCCAAAAATCCCGCAGTGTTTGGGCTTTGTTTGGTACTGATTTTCTACGAAGTAAAAAACAAGCAAAAACAACAACTGGGACATTGGCACTATGTCAATAGGTTAGTCCCAAAAAATGATATAAACTTGCTATAAAATGATTGTAAAACATCCAAGATTGATAATATAAGAACATGGAACAAGCAAAAATTATAGATACATCGGAGATGTCTTAGTCGTCGATGGAAGGGCGGCTGCTCAAGCGCTCTTGGCAATTGCCAACAATTTGGACTTGGGGTGTCGACCGATGTTAGTGAAGGCCACTGGCATTTATATAAAGAGCGACTAATATGTCTCAATTGTATCTATAATTTTTAATTGTTCCCTGCTATTATATTATGAATCTAGGATACTTTATATGCAATTAAATGCTATTTTATATAATTTTGGGAACTAACCTATTAACCCGGTGCCAAGTGTCAGTTGTTTTTTCTTCTTGTGTTTTGTTTTCCAGGAAATCTATACTGTCATGGTTTTGTCATGGCAGATGTCCTAGTGAAAGGACTTAGGTTCCATGAGAAGGGGATGACCGATATTAGAGACACGAGTTTTACCCAGGTTTGGCCCCTCGGAAAGAGGTAAAAGCCTACGTCATGCTTTGTGTTGTATTGATTGGATATCGATTATAAGGGAGCAGATTCGCTTGACCTAGTTCTTGACAGATTGTTTCGTACCCTAAGCCGCCCATGGAACCCGCCTTTATATACAGAGGTCAGGGCGCTGGGATTACCAGAGTCCGGGACGGATCACATCTAGTAACCGACCTCATCTCTAACTCGCCTTCACTTACCGGGCAAGTCATCGACGGCGGCTTACGCCTCTGGGTCATACGTTGTCTTCTCTAGGCCTTTGCCTGGATCATTTGTTAATGGTTAACGGGATTATCTTGGTCTTCCGGCCTACTTAAGGCCTTACTATCCAAGATGCCAACTTCCTAACCCAGCCCCTCATGGGTGGGTTTCACCATGGGGTTATATCCCCAACATCAGGCCCAGATTGACATGCACCCATTCATGTCAATCTTCAAATCCTCCAGTTGGAAAGTCTTGTACTTGTTCATAATCACTTGATCTTGAAATAAATCTTCATGACCCACCATATAAAATGGCTGACGTCATCCCGGACATATCCAAAAGATCCCAATGACGTCACAAAAAATATTTGCATTAATCGGTCAACCCAAAAATCGAGGCGTTTTCTTGGTCAATCATCATTGTGTCTCCTTGATTCCCGCATTGGATTGTTCCTGTTCCATCACCCCTCATAAATAGGCATGGGGGTGGCATTTGTTTACTTCTCCTGCAGCCACTCCTTCTTCTTCCTTCATACAACTCTCTCGACCGAAGCTCCGTCGCCATCGCCGGACCCTCACCGTCTTTCTCATCAATGACTGTTGTATCAACCTGACTATGACCAGAGTTCGTTGGTGCACGCCCATGCTCCCTACATCTTCTAGGTTCCATTATCCTTCTCCTTTCACATCTGTACTAGTGCATCGGAGTTTGTCGGAGTTCTTTCGAGTTCATTGGAGTTTTCATATCATTTCTTAAAACAATAACCATACATCTAGGCTTGGGAACAATTTTTAGAATCGCACGGTGCCTTGCCTCTAATCTTTTTTTGTATTTAGATCATATCTACTCCTTCTCAAATCCGTGCATTATACGTTAGCTTCTTCCATCGCTATTTTTTAGGTCTAGGATTTTACCTCTTTATTTTCTCACCTGTAGATCCGTAAATGTAGCAACAAACTATGAAACTTGTTTATCCATACTTAGTAGTAATCAACACTCATTGCTTTTATTGACCCTCCATCAGTCCGCCGACTCACCTTTGAAAGATATAAAACGCCTCGTACTTGCAGTTGATGGTGACTCACAACTTAGCCATGACCCACCAAGTAGCAATGTTGAGTCCTAGATCTCCTTGTCATATGGTACTCTTAATCCGCCATATACTTATGTTTTTCCACAGTGTTAATCTGCCGCTATGGCCAAAGCCCCCGCCTCTGGCCACTGGGTAGATTCCAAGGTCACCGAGGAGATACTTAACGACTTCGTAGCCATGGGAGCTTTATAGGCTCAGGATGTAATCAATTAGCGGGTTTATGGCCCCGGAATCAGACTCGAACCTCACGATGGGGAGGTGGTTGTATTCTAGGATCATCTTCTTTGTGGCTTCTTGCCGCCCGGGTCAAAAAAATATGTGATGCCCTGCATTTCTATTAGCTCCGTCCTCAAGATATCGGCCCCAATTCTGTCACCAACCTTTGCAATTTCCAAATTCTGTACGAAGCATATCTGAAAGAAGAACCCGCGTTGACCTCTTCCAGGACTTGTTCTATATCAACCGCCAAACCGAAGTAGCATCCGGGGCAAGTCCTAAGCTCAGAGGTGTTTCTATCCAGAGGCGCCGAGATTTGGATTTCCCCTCAGCCACTCTGCTGAGTCATCCCAAGGATTGGAACCGTACATGATTCTACTGCAAAGAAACTTCTATGGATAGAGAAAATCCGCTACTGGGTTATCGCCCCACCCGACTCTGCACCAACACCGACCTCCCAAACTAGATGTCCTCCTCAGAGCGTGCCCAATACGCTCCTACATTTGTAAAGATCAAGGCCGTGTTGGCCAATAGGCTGACCGATGTTGATCTGACCCTCTATCGGGTCTCTTTGAGGATTTTACCGCTTAGCTGGCGTGACAGACCAATGTGCTAGTATACCAGTGCAATTGATGACCCTCTACACTTCAATCTGACTTTATTAAAAGAGAAAGACCTCAACTCAATTGTTAAGTCCCTGCCCGGAGAACCTCAGGAAGTTAGCAACAAAACCAGGTTGAACCCCTTTTATGTTCATAACCCGGCTCCACAGGTAAAAATCCTTTTGAGCAAGCCGTTTATTTCCTATGATTTTAATATTTCATAATCTCTTCTAATCCTTCTGTAACTTATGTGCATGCTAACTCCCTCTTCTAGAAGAAGAGACCAATTGTAGCTTCCAAGAAGAAAACCAAAGTCAGGAAAGCCCATGCTCCGGGTCATAAGAAGAAAACATCTACACAACACCTGCTCGAGCTCGATGGCTCGGGGGTAGAACTTGACTCTCTTGGCCTTCTCTTTATGCAACTTATTGACACTGATTACTCTGAGGAGGAAGTGGAGACAGGCCATGCTGATGCTGTAGAGGTAACTATTGTCTCCTCTGATTTGGAACCTTTACCACTAAATAAAATACGGCGGGCTGTCCGAAAGGTAAAACTTGCACACCCTCTTGCTCACTTGGGTCCCGACTTTATTTTGAAGAAGCAACAAGATGGCAATAGACGCCGGACTCGTAGTCGTGGATCTGACGCTTTATCAGCCGGCTTACCTGACACTCCGGCTCCTCGGAAGCGTTGTACCGAGGTATTGCATAGCTTAAGCTTTCATTTTCTCTTGCGCTGTAACTTACTAATATTTCCCAATTTTGACTTTTCAGGAGACACCTCCTTCTTCTGGCGACTCAACCGCCTCAAAATTGCCTCCTCTTGTTATCAATCCAGGGTAAGCTTGTTTGCATCCCTAAACTGACCGTTAATACTTTGTCCTTGCATACGGCTTATGGTGCAAATCTTGTTCACAGGGTCCAAGCTAGAAGGAGAAAGGTAGGCAAGTCAACTGCCCGTCCTTATGTCTCTGAGCTGGAGAATCCGAAGGTTGACACTTCTAAAGCTCCCCTTGGGCCATCCGAAATGGATCAAGGGACCCACACTAAAACTCCCCAACCTAGCGAGCCACTAGATGTTGATGCCGTGACTCCTGACGTTCATCCGAAGGCTGATCCTAAACTACCCAGCCCTGAGCCAACAGCTCAAGACATGACTTCTCATGAAGAGGTTATTGACACTGGGCGGCTTTTAGATCTCCAACTCCTTCTATTGTGCTGACCAAGCATGCCAACAAGGACGAGGGAGCTACACCTGAGAAGGAGAAGTTTATATTTGATCTTCCTAATCAGGAGAAGCTTACTACCGATGAGTTACACTCTGGCTATATGAGGCGCCTCTGCGCTAGCGAAGACATGGAGGCCAACTTAGTTGGTAAAATGAAGAAAAAGTATTAGGTACTCAACCTTGTGTGCCTTTCTTATATCCTTACGCAGCCCCAAGAACTGGCTTACTTTCTCAAAAAATGAGGCGGGTCTTTAACGTTTGTATATTTCAATGAATCGTCTTGTATCCCCCAAGGGTCGGGTCATTATGTAAATAATGAGCCGACACTTAACATAGAGTAAGAGCCAAGTGTAGCCCCCAAGGGTCAGGTCGTTATGTAAATAATGAGCCTACACTTACCATAGAGTAAGAGCCAATTGTAGCCCCCAAGGGTCGGGTCATTATGTAAATAATGAGTCGGTGCTTACCATAGAGTAAGAGCCAATTGTATCCCCCAAGGGTCAGTTCATCTTCGTGAAGATGATCTGGGTCTTATTTGAATTGTAAACCTTGAAAGAACTGATACACATTAGCCCCCAAGTGTCAAGTATATTGCCTGCAATCTGCTTGAGATATGTAGTGTCCTTCTTCATTTCCCCCAAGTTCTATCGTACATTGCTTTGGCGGCTTAAAAAAAGAAGGCAATCTTGTTCTTGACCATTTTTACTATGCAGGAGTTGTTAAACGTGGCCGAGTCTAGCTTGATCAACATTAAGAAGGATCTGGCTTTGCAAAAGACGCCAGGCTGAAACTGAGGAAAAATGGCATCTCTCCTCCATAGATGTTAAAAAGGTCAAGGAGGACTTCTAAGCCTACAGGCAATCTTCTGAAGCCAAACAAGACACCTTAACCCACCGCGTAGAAGGCGCCAACGGTAAACTGAAACCCATCATTGAAGAGCTTTACAATCTGAGACGGCATATAGCTCGGATGACTAAAGTTGTCTTTGGTAAGTGTTGTTGACTATGAATACTCCTTACAAATAGGCTTTAAAAAAATTCTCTAGGAGGCTTATAAGATTTGACTATGTGTAGGTCAACGAACTCGTTAGCTTTCACACGACAGCCTTGTAAAGCTGAAAGCTTTATATTCACTCACTCAACAGCTGTATGATGGAAGCCTTTTCACTATCAGGGTTGTTATAGTTGAAAAGGGTGCGACAAAGTTTATCAAAGGTGTGCTGGAGTGCCTCTCCACCATACCGAAGCAGCTAGAAGAACTAAAAAGGTCAGTCGCCCGTAAAGGTGCAATGGCCACTTTGAGTAGGTCGCTGGCTTATGCTCCCGAGCTTGACCGGGCACAAATGATGGATGGCTTTCCTCAGATGAAGGATGACAGCTAGGATTTCACTCGAGAAGACTATGCCCATTGCATGAAGGCATCACGAATACTGTCGAGCCGACTAGCCACAGAAATTGACGTGTCATCATATTAGGCGGCTTACGCTGAGAATAGCAAGCGAATTCGAGAGCCCACCTTTGAAGAAAATAACTTGATTCCTCAACGCCATAAGAATCTCTTTGCCCCTGATGTTGACCCATATCCAATCTTGCATGACGAAGAGGAATTTGAGGCCTGGATAAACTGCAACTAGGATGTGGACAAAATTCAGATCCAGGAGACCAGAGACTCGGCAAAGGATGTCCCGGCGACGAGTTAAGTAAGGAGTTGGCCCCATATGAAGGTAACTCGACCCTGCCAATTTTCCAGGTTATAATTTTTGTGAACAACTTAAGTTCACAGATTTTGGGCTCTTAGATAGCCTTGTAATAGCAGTAGCAAAAACTAATTCCCTGGGTCGTGCCTTCGTGTACGTTTGGAGTTTGAACAACCTTTATACTTATCCATCCTCTATTTATTTCACTATGATCATGCTTTGTGATGCCTGGTGGCGGCTTACCGTGGAAGACAAGACGTACGAAATAACAAGACAGAAAATATATGTATATATTCTCTATCATTGTTTAAGCAGCTTTGAAGGCACAACTCAAAGGGGTTAACTCTTGTTTTATACTCTTGAGAAAAACTCAAGTTTTGTCGTTTTCAAAAAATCTAGGCATGAGTGCCCAAACCCTCATTGGCCGGCTCTAACATGACATAAATCTGTCGTTTAACATTAACTAGTTTAGGGTCTTAAAAAAGATTGACTATTAAGAGTACGAACAAGCCATATAGAGGAGAGACTACATCAGGGCATAAGTACCCCCAAACCCCATAAGCCGGCTCTCACGTGATATAAATCTATTCTTTTAACCTTAAATAGTTCTGGGGCTTAAAAAGATAAACTGTTCAGAGTACGAATGGCCACATAGCAGAGAGACTATAGTAGACGGGTGAGTTTATCCTAGGTCTCTATAAGCCGGCTCTCTCATAACATAAGCCATCGTTTTAACCATAACGATTTCAGGGTATCATTGCAAGATTGACTGTCATGTTAGAGCCAACATAAGCCAGCATAAACTCACCCTGGGTGATTCATGGTAGATATCACTTGGAAGAACATCTTCTTCAGCATAAAATATGAAGAAAGGCATGTAGCATCTTGACCTGTTGGGGGTGGTTTTGATACTCCAAAGAACTGAAGGTAATTCCTCCACCCAACAACCCGGCATTTGTTCAAACGGAACCATGAGCCAGGGGCTTTATCCCTCTCAAGATCTCTTGGTTAGCACATTCTGTCTGACCATTGGATTGCGGATGAGCCACGGAGGAAACATCAAGGCAGATATGTTCATTTTCACATAATGCTTTCATAGCCCCCTTGGATAGATGTGTACCGTTGTCAGTAATGATTCTATGAGGATAACCAAAATGAAAGATCACCTTCTTGACAAACTAGATTGACATTGTTGCATCATACTTGCTGACCGACTCCGCCTCTACCCACTTGGTAAACTTATCTACCGCCACCAAAAGGTGGGTCTTCTTATCTTTAGACCTTTTAAATACCCCAGCCATATCAAGCGCCCAGACCACAAATGACCAGGTCACTGGAATAATTCGCAAACCCCGATTCGAAAGATGGGCTCGTCGTCTGAATTTTTGACACCTGCCGCATTTGGTGACTATGTCCTCTGCGTCCTTATGGACCGTTAACCAGAAAAAACTATGCTGGAAAGCCTTGACCACCAAGGATTTTGAGCTGGCGTGATGACCACAGTCATTGGCGTGTATCTCATGTGAAATTTCCTAACCCTCCTCAAGAGAAATGCAAAGCTGAAAGACACTCGTCACACTAGATCTGTGCAACTCGCTATTGGTGATAGTCATGGACTTGGAATACCTCACGATTTCCCGCGCCAGGGTCTCGTCCTCGGGTAACTTGCCCCGAGTCAGACACAATAGATAAGGTAATGTCCAAGCAGGAATAGCATGAGAGCCACCACCAGCTGTCCCTCCGGGTCAGGTGTAGCAAGATGCTCCTCAGAAGGTAATTTAACTGATGGCTGATGCAACACGTCTAGAAATACATTAGGCGGCACCAGCTTGTGCTGAGACCCCGGTCTTCACAGTGCATCAGCTACCTTGTTCTTTTGATGGTTAATATAATCCACCTGATAACCCTTGAAGAGACGGGAAATGATATCAACCGCCTAGCGATAAGTCGCCATACGGTGGTCCTTAGAATCACACGTGCCAGAAACTTGTTGACCGGAAGGTCTGAGTCACCCAGGCACTTAACCCGGCTTAGATTCATCTCCTTGGCCACACGAAGACCATAAAGTAAATCTTCATACTTAGTTGCATTATTACTACAAGGAAACATTAGCCTTAACACATAACAAAACTTGTCACGTTTAGGGGAGGTTAAAACAACTCCAGCCCCCGAGCCTTCCAACTGTCTAGATCCATCAAAGTGAATCGTCCAATATGTATTATCCGGCTTCTCCTGAGGCGCTTGGCACTTTGTTCAGTCATTTATGAAATCCACCAAGGCTTGGATTTAACATATGTTCGAGGCACATACTTTAAATTAACAGGCCGAAGGTGTAGTGCTCACTTGGCGATTCGGCCAGCAGTCTCCCTATTTTGAATTATATCTCCCAAAGGAGCAGAGCGAACCACCGTGATTGGATGCCCAAGGAATTAATGCTTTAGCTTGCGATTTTCCATGAACACTCCATATATCAACTTTTCCCAATGTGTGTATCTCTGCCTGGACTCTATGAAAACCTCACTAACATAGTAAACCGACCGTTGGACTGGATACTCTTCCTTGCCTCCTTATGCTCCATAACAACCGCCATGCTGACGGCTGATACGACTCCAATGTATCTATAAATTTTTATTGTTTCATGCTATTATATTTTCTGTTTTGGATGTTTTATATGCATCACTATACTATTTTATATTATTTTTGGGACTAACCTATGAATCCAGAGCCTAGTGCTAGTTTTTGCTTTTTCCTTGTTTTTGAGTATTGCAGATAAGGAATATCAAATAGAGTCCAAACGGAATAAAATCTTTGTGATGATTTTCTTGGACCAGAAGACATCTACCAGACTTGGAGGGGAAGGCAAGAGACCTGCCAAGAGGTCATAAGCCAGGGGCGCGACCAGCTACCCTGGCCGCACCTAGCAGGCTTGTGGCTCCCCCAGCAGCTCTCCTAACCCTATTCTCCGGCCTTCAAATTCCCAAATATTACCCTAATAACAAAGGGAGGCATGAAAATAATTTTCCACCGCCGGAAGCCTCCATTCCCGAGAGATCTAATCATGGAGCCTTTTTTGGTAATATGCCGGAGAGGGATTCGATCATGGAGGGCATCTACATCAACACCATTACCCCTCTGATGATGCGTGAGTAGTTTACCACAGACCTTCGGGTCCATAGCTAGTATCTAGATGGCTTCTTCTCTCTCTGTGTGCTTCAATACCATGTTCTTCATGATCATCATCGATATCTATCCGATGTAATACTCTTATGCGGTGTGTTTGTCGAGACCCGATGAATTGTGGGTTTATGTTGATATTATCCATGAATATTTTTTGAGTCTTTTCTAAATTCTGATATGCATGTTTTCATATATTTGCAAGTCTCTTCGAGTTATTGGTTTGGTTTGGCCAACTAGATTGGTAATTCTTGCAATGGGAGAAGTGCTTAGTTTTGGGTTCAATCTTGCGGTGTCCTCAACCAGTGTCATAGTAGGGGTAGCGAGGCACGTATTTGTATTGTTGCCATCAAGGATAAAAAGATGGAGTTTTCATCATATAGTTTGAGTTTATCCCTCTACATCATGTCATATTACCTAATGCGTTACTCTCTTCTTCATGAACTTAATACTCTAGATGCAGGCAAGAGTCGGTCAATGTGTGGAGTAATAATAGTAGATGCAAAATCATTTTGGTCCACATGACACGAACGTGATTCCTATATGCATAATCATTGCCTTGGATATCTTCATAATTAATCGCTTTTCTATCAATTGCTTGATAGTAATTTGTTCACCCATCGTGTTATTTTCCTTCAAGAGTGAAGCCTCTAGTGAAACCTATGGCCCCCGGGTCTATTTTCCATATTATACTTTCAGATCTATAAACCAAAAATACCTTGTTGCTATTTATTTACCTTTTTTACTTTCCGCAATCTTATACATATATCTCTATCAGATCTAATCTTGCAAGTAACCGTGGAGGGATTGAGAACCCCTTTGTAGTGTTAGATGCAAGTGTTTGATTGTTTGTATAGGTGCATCCATTGGTGACTTTCTTGTATATCCTACTGGATTGATACCTTGGTTCTCAACAATTAAGTTAAATATTTATCTACTTTGTTGCAACACCCTTTCCTCTTCTAGGGAACACCAACATAAGCGAAAGAAGTAGCAAGGAGGATTTGTGGCGTCGTTGTCGAGGAGATCCAAATCAAGCCTACCAAGTACCAATCACAAACTCATCTCTTGCATTTACATTATTTTCCATTTGCCTCTCGTTTTCCTCTCCCCCACTTCTAAAACGATTTTTATAAAATAACAAAAGGATTTGCTTTTTATTCGCCCGTCTTCTATTTCCCTTTTCGTTTGCTTTTTGTTTGCTTGTGTGCTAGATTGCTTGCGCTGATGACTGAAGAGAATACCAAGTTGTGTGAATTTTCCAGTACTACAAATAATGATTTTATTAGTACTCCGATTTCTCGCGCCACTAGTGCGGAATCTTATGAAATTAATGCCGCTTTGCTTAATCTTGTTATGAAAGAACAATTTTCCGGCCTTCCTAGTGAAGATGTTGCATCCCATCTAAATACGTTCGTTGAGTTGTGTGACATGCAAAATGTCGGGAACCCAATCCTAAGCCATAAGAATCCGTCCTGTAACACATCACATCACTTTGCAGTCTCATGCACGGTTATCTCCATGGCTGCCACCTTACCTATGTCGAGACCGTTTGCGTCTTTTGACTCACGTATGTGAATGTGTCGCTAGCATTCAACTGTCAAAGAACCCGGGCCGACATGACTAGTCATAGAACCCAAGTGGCACATCCGTACAGGGACAGCCATACGTAACCCAGCAATGCAGGTGTCGATCTCTAGCGTGTGTAGACGAGTCATAGCAAGCTACAAGGACTCCATTATGCTGTGGGACATAAATGTCATCACTACACGTAGACGAGTAGTAGCAGGCCACAGGGACTCCATTACACTTTGATACGTTTCCCCGAAGGGACAGACATAGCAGCAAAGAGGGATACATGTCGGTCAAACAATGTGTCCGGAGCAGTAGGAAGCTACCAACACTCGGTGGAAGCACAAAGAGGCAGTTCCCCGTAAAGAGTACTACTAAAGGCACGCAACTAGGTGTCGAATCCCATACATACCGTTGCACGTCACACGTACGCACGACATGCCTGATATGCATAGATACAACTATGGCATCACAACATAACCATACAACATTACAACATTTATTTAGATGGCTGGCAAGAACCAATACAATAAGATGTTGCAAACAGGGGTCACAAGACCCAACATTTAGAGCATTCAATCAAACAAGCGGAAGTTTAACATGTCTGGGTACAGACAGCTACAAAAGTGGCTGGAGGAGCCTGAAAAGCTACAATGACCCTACCAAAGGAATCAGGACTCTATCTGGGATTCCCAAGATAATCCAGTCAACATCAAACTTCACGTCATAAATACTACTAATGAGACTGACGTCTCCTCTACAAAACATAAATTAAGCAAACGTGAGTACAAAGGTACTCAACAAGACTTACATCAGAACTATCTACATATGCATCAGTATAAATGAAGGGGGGTGTGGAGTTTATTGCAGCAAGCCAGCTTTCACTCTTGGCTAACCTATACTACGACTACTAGTATCTTGAGGTGGGATAGCACGCACGAGTCCACATATTCTCCAATCAATACACCACTATGGATTCACTTCTGTCTCCCTACGAGAAGGCCATCCATAGCACTCATGCTTATCTTGAGCATTTTAGATTATCCACTTCAAGTTTTCTATGAACCATATAAGTTCTCCTAGTAGTCCATATCCGAGGACGTGGCTATTCAAACAGATTATTTCACCCTGCAAAGGTATACTTCTTCACGCACGCTCTAGCCACTTATCACCATATGCACATCATGCATCTCGGCAACCTTCAAGCGGAAGCACTGGCGTGGGCATCGGCCACAACCGTCAACCACACAAGACCCTAGTCCAGGTTTATCACCTATTTGAGACTGAACCCGCATGGAAGTCTGGCCAAAGTTTCCGCTATGGCCTCAAACGATGTGTGTAGGGTTCCCAAGCCCACTGTTCAGGTGCCACTTGGTACACCGTTCCACTATGCATCTACCACATCACAGCCCACACCTTCGGGTAGCGCTATGCACAGCCGCCATCACTTCTCCTACAAACACCAGAAACTAGTTGCGACTCCTGGACAGAGGTCTAGGCGATTAATAAGCCGAGAAGGGTCGAGTTAACGGAGCCCAATGTGTGGTAGTAACTGTCTTGGATCACAAACAGAGAACTCTGTTCTTAAGGTCGGTCCCAATGAGACAACACATCATGTACTCCTACATGACCTATCATCGCTACCTTTACCAAATCATGTTCACACACTTAGCTCTCACACAGTAGGACATGAACACTGCCACTCCGATTCATCACACGGATGGATCAGACCCGACACGATATGACTCTAAGCATAGCAGGCATAGTAAGTAAGCATGGATGAGTAAGCACATCAAGGCTCAAGCATTCTCTACTCATGCTAAGTGGTTCCAACTATTTACTCTGGCAAAGATAGGTCATGCAAAGGAATGGGTTCAACTACCGATGACATGTAACAATTGAATCGTTATTGTCCTAATGAGTAAAGAGAGCAGGAGCAAGAGAGTGGGTTCATATCAGTATGCTCAAGGGGGTTTGCTTGACTGACAGTCCTGAAGATATCATTTTTCCTCATCTGTGTCAACGATCACATCGTCGGAACCATCGTCTACCAAGAGGTAACAAACACCGGCCAAGAAGAAAGGAACACGTTCAATGCTATGCAACAACCATAATGCATGATATGATAAGTTAAGGTACTGAATTGACCTAGAGGAATAATTAGCCAAGTTAATTGAAGTCAACTCCAAATGATATTTCCTATATTGCCCTAATCATAAAATGTCCTACTTGGTGATGTTAACTTGTTCAAACATGCATAATCATGACATAAACAGATTCATTGGATTTTTCTGATCATTTTTCATATATAAATTATTTTCATCTGATTTACTCATTATTTTCTCTGATTTTTAGAAGTTTTAAATATTTTCTAGAATTTCCTAAATTATTCAATTATTAGAAAATCAATTAATGCGTCGGCAATACGTCATCATTGTGTCAGCTGGTCAACAGCCCAGGGTCTAGATCAAACTTGACGACGAGCCCACACATCAGCGTCACGGGGATAATCCCCGCGCTGACCAGGGGTTGACCCGCTCCTGGGCCCGCTGTCAGTGGTTAGGGGGGTCATTAGCGACTAATTAAGCCCTAATGGCCATCCAGGTCAGCGCTCGTCGAAACTTCGCCGGTGGCGACCAAAACCATGGCGGTCAGGCACCAGAGTTGGCTACAGGGATCGGTTCGTCGCGCGGTTAGCACCAGGGGGTAGCCCTCGGACGCGCCGATCCATTTGGGACACCTAAACGGTCGTGGGGTCGCCGGAGCAGTGGCCAGCGAGGAGCTATGCGGTGGTGGCGGCTTGGGCAACAAGGGGGCGACGACTACGGCGAGGGGCAGGCCATGGAGTTAGGGGAGAATAAGGAGCACTCACAGGGAGGCGGACGGGACGGTCAGCGAGCTTAGGGACGGGCGAAGCACGGCGAATCGACGGCGGCGGTCGATGGAGTGGGAGGTTGAAGACAAAGTCGAGGCTGCTCTACAGGGCGTCCCTAGCGGGTTTTCTTCGTTGGAGAGGAGCAGGGCATCGAGGCGGAGCGGCTGGACTCATCGGAGGGATTGGAGAAGGCTCGTGGCCGCAGTGGTTGTGAGCGGCGGCAAGCTCCGCTCGGGTTCGAGGGGGAGGAAGCAGAGGGAGAGGGCGAGAATGATCTCGGGGGAGAGAGAGAGAGGTCAGCTCAATGTAGACGGCTCCCTGGAGTCTATCCCTCCACCCAGGCAGGCACACATGCAGGAGGTGGCCACCGCGCGGCGACCACGTGCCCGGCGTCCTTCTGGCCGGAGGTGGAAGAAGACTGGTTTGCCCCTGCTGGGCTGGGCCGGCTTTAGAGCTAGGCCAACAGGTACTACCTCTCTCTTTTCTTATTTATTTCCTTTTTTTCTATTTTTGTTTGCTTTCTGTTTAATTGTTGGGCAAAATAGATATAGCCAAAAACCCTAAAATAATTTATGCGATACATTTGGAATATTTCCAAATTAATCAAAAAGTTTTAAAAAAATTAAAGCAACTAAAATATTTACAATGCTTTATTAGTGATTTTCAGAAATTTGCTAATTTATTTAATTTGCCAATATATTTGTTAAAATATAATTCACCCCTGATATGTTGTTGCCAACATTTATCCAAGAGGGGGAACATTTTTGAAGAACATTTTGAATTCACTCAATTATCTTAATAATTTAACCTATTTGAAATATATTTGTGCTAGGGTTTGATTACCCCCATTTCAAATAAATTTGAAGTTAAATATGATGTAATGAATGCTCAATGATGCAACTAATACAAGCAATTTCTAGGGCTATGACAACTAAAGAAGAAAGATGTCGATAATTATCTTGTTAAATTGAAGCTATTCCGTTCTCACTAGGAGATCATGCTAAAACTTGGTTTTCATCTTTGCCTAAAAATACTATTGATTCCTAGAATAAGTGTAAAGATGCTTTTATTTCCAAGTACTTTTCGCTCGCTAAGATCATCTCCCATAGGAACTATATAATTAATTTTAAGCAACTTGATCATGAGCATGTTGCACAATCTTGGGAGAGGATGAAATTAATGATTAGACCTTGCCGCGCGCCTGGTTTGTGATTATGGATGATTATACAAAATTTCTATGAGGTATTGAATTTTGCATCTAGGACTATTATAGATTCTGCCGCGGGTGGTACTTCTATGGAACTCACATTGGGAGAAGCTACTAAACTCCTAGATAATATTATGGAAAATTACTCTCAATGGCATAAGGAAAGATCTCCTACTAGTAAAAAGGTGGATGTTATTGAAAAAATAAATACTTTGAGTGAAAAGATGGATGGATAAATGAAATTTTTTGCTATTAAGAGTGATGCTATTGATCCTAATGATATTCCTTTGTCTTCTTTGATTGGAAATAATAATGAATCTATGGATGTGAATTTTGTTGGTAGGAACAATTTTGGTAATAACGCGTATAGAGGTAATTTCAACCCTAGGCCGTTTCCTAGTAATTCCTCTAATAATTATGGTAATTCCTACAACAATTCTTATGGAAATTATAATAATATGCCCTATGATCTTGAGAATAGTATTAAAGAATTTATTGGTTCGCAATAGGTTTTCAATGCTATGATTGAAGAAAAATTTCTCAAGATTGATGATTTGGTTAGGAACGTTGATAGAATTTCACTTGCGATTGATTCTTTGAAAATTATATCTAATCCACCTAAGTGTGATATTAATGAGTCCTTAAAATCTATGAGAACTTCTATTGATGAGTGTAAGGAAAGAACCGCTAGAATACATGCTAAGAATGAATGGCTTGAAAAGGTGTGTTCTCATGATAACAATGATGAAGATCTTAAAGTGATTGATGTGACTCCTATTGAATCTTTGTTTTATAATTTGAATCTTGATAAATATGGTACTGGAGATGAGTCAAGTTTAGTTAAAAGGCGTCCCAGTGATTCGGAGTTTATAGATCTTAATGCTAACATTGATAAAAGTTCGATTGAAGAGGTGAAAACTTTAAATAGCAATGAACCCAATCTTTTGGATTTCAAGCACTTTAAATATCATATCTTCTCTTTGATTGATTGTATTTCCTTGTTACAATCCATGTTGAATTCTGCGCATGCTAATAATCAAAATAAGGCTTTTACTAAACATATTGTGGATGCTATGATGAAATCTTTTGAAGAAAAACTTGAGTTGGAAGTTTCTATCCCTAGAAAGCTTCATGATGAGTGGAAATCTACTATTAAGATTAAAATTAAAGATTACGAGTGCCATACTTTGTGTGATTTGGGTGCTAGGGTTTCCACGATTCCGAAAACTTTATGTGATGTGCTAGGTTTCCATGATCTCGATGATTACTCTTTAAATTTGCATCTTGCGGATTCCACTATTAAAAAACTATGGGAAGGATTAATGATGTTATTATTGTTGCAAATAGGAATTATGTCCCCGTAGATTTCATTGTTCTTTATATAGATTGCAATCCTACATGTCCAATTATTCTTGCTAGACCTTTCCTTAGAACGATTGGTGCAATTATTGATATGAAAGATGGAAACATTAGATTCCAATTTCCATTAAGGAAAGGCATGAAACACTTTCCTAGAAAGAAAATAAAATTTCCGTATTAATCTATTATGAGAGGTACTTTTGGATTGCATACCAAAGATGACAATACCTAGATCTATTGTGTTGTGCCTAACTAGTTGCGTTAAACAATAGCGCTTGTTGGGAGGCAACCAAATTTTATTTTTATGTTCTTTTTTTGCTTCTGTTTTTGAGTGACTTACACATTACTACCTCTGCAGTAATTGTGTTTTGGTGTTATAATTAGTGTTTGAGCCAAGTAAGACCTTTGGATGGTCTATGGTGATTGTTGATTTGATATTGCTGAAAAACGGAAACTTTTGTGCCCAGTACAGGAGTTTTATAAATTTATCAAAGCGTAGAATGAGGCTGGATTTTTTACACAATATTTATTTACAAATTTCTATGATTTTCCTAATGTTTCAGAATATTTGGTGTTACATAAGTGTTAGAAGTCTATAGATTGCTATAGATTGTTCTGTTCTGGACAAATTCTATTTTGTTTGTATTGTTTGCTTATTTTGACGTATCTATGTGTTTTATCGGGGGGTATGAACCATGGAAAAGTTAGAATACCATACATATTAAACCAATTTAAATAAATAATGAGTTCACAACAGTACCTAAAGTGGTGATTTATATTTCTTATATTGACGGATCTCACGAGTTTTCTGTTGAGTTTTGTGTTGTGAAGTTTTCAAGTTTTGCGTAAAGATTTGATGGACTATGGAATAAGGAGTGGCAAGAGCCTAATATTGGGAATCCCAAAGGCACCCCAAGCCATATTAAAGGATACAAAATAGCCTAAGCTTGGGGATTCCCCAGAAGACATCCCATCGTTCGTCTTCAATCCATCGGTAAATTTACTTGAGGCTATATTTTTATTCATCACATGATATGTGTTTTGCTTGGAGCGTCTTGTATGATATGAGTCTTCGATTTTTAGTTAGCCACAATCATCCTTGTTTCACACATATTTTGCGAGAGACCGGCGTTAATCGTGAATTTGTTAGAATACTCTATGTGCTTGACTTATATGTTTTGAGCTAGGGAATGTTGCTCTAGTGCGTCACTTATATCTTTTTAGAGCACGGTGGTGTTTATTTTATAGAAATAATTGAACTCTTGTACCTCACTTATATTATTTTGGGAGTCTTTAAACAGCATGGTAATTGGTTTAGGTTATGAATTTAGTCCTAATATAATGGGCATCCAAGAGGCATATATTAAAAACTTTCATATAAAGTGTATTGAATACTATGAGAAGTTCGATTCCTTGCATATAGTTTTGAGATATAAATATGGTGATATTAGAGTCATGCTACTTAGTAATTGTGAATTGGTATATTTACTTGTGTTAAAGTTTGTGATTCCCATAGCATGCATGTATGGTGAACCGTTATGTAACGAAGTCGGAGCATGATTTGTTTGATGATTGTCATCCTTTGTGTGAGGGTCGGGAGCACGCGATGGTTAACTCCTACCAACCTCTCTCCTAGGAGCATGAGTCTAATACTTTGCTTCGATAACTAATATACTTTTTCAATAAGTATGTGAGTTCTTTATCACTAATGTTGAGTCCATGGATTATACGCACTCTCACCCTTTCACCTTTGCTACCCTCTCTAGTACCACACAACTTTCGCCGGTGCGATAAACCCACCTTCCTCGAAACAGCCACCATATACTTTTCCTCAAAACAGACACCATACCTACCTTCCACCGTTCCGTTTTTCATGACATGCTCCATCACTTTCATATTGCATTCCTATATAGTCATATTTTGTTCTAGGTATTGAGTTGTATTTTTTTGAGTTATAAGTAAATAAAATTGTGATGATCATCATTATTAGAGCATTGTCCCGTCAGAGAAAAGGATGATGGAAGCTATGATTCCCTCACAAGTTGGGATGAGTCTCTAGACTTTAGAAATAATAAAAGAGGCCAATGAATCCCAAATAAAAAAGAGAGGCCAAACATGCCCACCAAAATACAAAAATGAGAGAAAGAGAGATGGGACAATGCTACTATCTTTTTCCCCACTTGTTCTTCAAAGTAGCATCATGATCTTTATGACAGATAGTCTCCTATTTTGTCACTTTCATATAACTAGTGGAATTTTTCATCATGATGCACGTCCACTTAGTGTCTCTTTCAGCTTTCATACACTTATAGGTCTAGTGCATCCATCGCATGGCAATCCCTACTCACTCACATTGATATCTATTGATGGGCATCTCCATAGCCCGTTGATACGCATAGTTGTGTAAGACTATCTTCATCTTTTCCTCACAACCTCCACCATATTCTATTCCACCTATAGTGCTACATCCATGTCTCACACTCATGTATTGCGTGAGAGTTGAAAATGTTTGAGAACATAAAAGGTGTAAAACAATTTATTGACTTGTCATCGGGGTTGTGCATGATTTAAATACTTTGTGTGGGGAAGATGGAGCATAGCCAAACCATATGATTTTTTAGGGATAACTTTTTGAGGCCATGTTATTTTGAAAGGACACAATTGCCTTGTTAGTGTGTTTGAAGTATTACTGTTTTTATGTCAACATTAAACTTTTGTTTTGAATCTTACGAATCTGAATATTCATGCCACAATAAAGAATATGACATGGATAAATATGTTACGTAGCATTGCACATCAATTTTTTTGTTTTTATCATTACCTACCTGAGGATGACCAGGAATTAAGCTTGGGGATGCTGATACGTCTCCAATGTATCTATAATTTCTCATTGTTCCATGCTATTATATTTTCTGTTTTGGTTGTTTTATATGCATTAATATGTTATTTTATATTATTTCTGGGACTAACCTATTAATCTAGAGCCTAGTGCCAGATTCTGTTTTTCCTTGTTTTTTTGGTATTGCAGATAAGGAATATTAAACGGAGTCCAAACGGAATAAAATCTTCGCGATAATTTTTCGTGGACTAGAAGACATCTACCAATCTTGGAGGGGAAGGAAAGAGACCTGCTAGGAGGTCACAAGCTAGGGGGTGCGGCCAGCTACCCTGGTCGCGCCTAGCAGGTTTCTGCCCCCCCAACAGGTCTCCTAACCCTATTCTTCGACCTATAAATTCCCAAATATTCCCCCAATACCAAAGGGAGCCACGAAAATACTTTTCCGCCGCCGGAAGCCTCCATTCCGGAGAGATCCAATCTTGGAGACTTTTCCGGTAATCTACTGGAGGGGCATTCGATCATGGAGGGCATCTACATCAACTCCATTGCCCCTCCGATGATGCATGAATGGTTTACCACAGACCTTCTGGTCCATATCTAGTACCTATATGGCTTCTTATCTCTCTTTGTGGTTCAATACCATGTTCTTCATGATCATCATGGAGATCTATCCGATGTAATATTCTTTTGTGGTGTGTTTGTCGAGATCCGATGAATTGTGAATTTATGTTCAGATTATCCATGAATATTATTTGAGTCTTTTATGAATTCTTATATGCATGATTTCATATCTTTGCAATCCTCTTCGAGTTATTGTTTTGGTTTTGCCAACTAGATTGGTAATTCTTGCAATGGGAGAAGTGCTTAGTTTTGGGTTCAATCTTACGGTGTCCTCACCCAGTGACATAGTAGGGGTAGAGAGCCACATATTTGTATTATTGCCATCAAGGATAAAAAGACGTGGTTTTCATCATATTGCTTGACCTTATCCTTGTACATCATGTTATCTTACCTAATATGTTACTCTGCTCTTCATGAACTTAATACTCTAGATGCAGGCAGGAGTCGGTCGATGTGTGGTAGTAGTAGATGTAGAATCGTTTCGGTCTACTTGACACGAACATTGTGCCTATATTCATAATAATTGCCTTGGATATCTTCATAATCATTTGCTTTTCTATCAATTTCTCGATAGTAATTTGTTCACCCACCGTGTTATTTTCCTTCAAGAGAGAAGCCTCTAGTGAAACCTATGGCCCGCGAGTCTATTTTCCATATTATACTTTCAGATCTATAAACCTAGAATACCAAAAATACATTGCTTCTATTTATGTACCTTTCTACTTTTCACAATCTTTTACATCTATCTCTATCAGGTCTAATCCTTGCAAGTAACCGTTGATTGACAATTGACAAACCCTTTACATCGTTGGGTGCAAGAGTTTGATTGTTTGTGTAGGTCATCCATTCGTGACTTACTTGTATCTCCTAATGGATTGATACCTTGGTTCTCAACAACTGAGGGAAATACTTATATACTTTGCTGCATCACCCTTCCCTCTTCAAGGGAAAACCAACGCAAGCTAAAGAAGTAGCAACCACCCTGTTATTAGCCACCACATACACGAGCAGTGGCTCTTTCTCCGTGGGAGCGGACCAAACCGGCAGCTCAACCAGCTGTTTTTTGAGCGCTTCAAATGCATCATTGGCAGCATCGCTCTAAACAAAATCATCTGTCTTCTTCATCATCTAATTTGAACAGATAGCCTTCTCGCCCAAGCGGCTTATGAACCGGCTTAATGCGGCAATATGACCTGCTAGGCTCTGGACAACCTTAACACTCGCCGGCTTACACAATGAGGTGATGGCCTTTATTTTATCCGGGTTAGCTTCAATCCCCCTTTTCGAGACCAAAAAACCCAGGAGCTTGCCCGCAGGTTAACCAAAGACACTATTAGCCGGATTAAGTATCTATGAGAGCCTGGCTTAATAGGAATGATAGACTACTCATATCAACAAGGAATTCCTTATTTTTTGGGAGCCCACTCGAAAAGAACTCCAAAGTTAAGCGTGCTTGTCTTGGAGCGATTCTAGGATGGGTGACCAACCAGGAAGTTGGTCCCGGATGCGCACAAGTGAGGACAAAGTGCGCAGGAAAGGCTAGTGTTGGTCTGTGGGCTAGTCTAGATCCTGCCAGGCGTAACAGGGTGTTACAATTGGTATCAAAGGCTGACCCTTGCGGTTATACGGGCATGCGCGGGTCAGGTGCATGGGCATGTCGCTCATGGCGTGTGTGGCCGTCATGGCACATAGCATGGCACATGTGTCAGACTTGACGCGCATATGTGTGCCAAAAGGGAACGTTCCTGATGGGCCGACGAGGACGTCGATTCCTTTGAGTGGGGGTGTATGTGAGAGCCTGGCTTAATAGGAATGATAGACTACTCATATCAACAAGGAATTCCTTCTTTTCCGGGAGACCACTTGAAAAGAACTCCAAAGTTAAGCGTGCTTGGCTTGGAGCGATTCTAGGATGGGTCACCGACCAGGAAGTTGGTCCTGGGTGCGCACGAGTGAGGACAAAGTGCGCAGGAAAGACTAGTGTTGGTTTGTGGGGCCGGTCTAGATCCGCCAGGCGTAACGGGGTGTTACAGTATCATTTTGTAAACCCGCAAATTATCAAAAGTCTCTCTCAAATCATCAAGCAGAGTATCCTTTTTCCTTGACTTGACCACAATATCGTCCATGTAAGCATGAACATTGTGTCCGATTTGGCTATGAAGACAAGTCTGCACACAACGTTGATAAGTTACCTATGTACGTTTAAGTCCAAAGGGCTTAGAAACATAGCAGAAAGCTCCAAAAGGTGTAATGAAAGATGTCTTCTCTTGTTCTTTGACTGCCATCTTGATCTGATGGTAACCCGAATAACCATCCAGGAAACCTAAACTCTCACAACCCTCCGTTGCGTCCATGATCTGATATATACAAGGGAGAGCAAACGGATCAACTGGACAGACCTTGTTAAGATCTGTGTAATCCACACACACGCTCCATGTGTTGTTCTATTTAAGTACAAGCACAGGATTAGCCAACCACTCCGGGTGGAAGACCTCCATGATGAACCAGGCCACTAAGAGCTAGGCTATCTCTTCCCCAATAGCTTTACACCGTTCCTCATTGAAACAACGGAGAGATTGCTTAACTCGCTTAAACATAGGATCCACATTAACTTGGTGCTCAGCGGATTCTCTTAGTACACCCGGCATGTTAGAAGGTTTCCATGCGAAGATGTCCTGATTCTCACGGATGAATTCGATGAGCGTGCTTTCCTTTGAGGGTCCATGTTAGTCCCGATAGTGAACTACTTTGATGAGTCGGGAGGAGAAAAATCCACCAACTTGGTAGCTTCTGCCACAAATTTCAGGGGCCACTCAGACTCTGCGCTAGGGTTCTTCAATGGAGTCATATCAGTCAAGTCAACATTATCTGTATAAAACTTGAGCTTCGCCTCGGCAAAACTTGTCTCCGCATATGCAGCATCACCTTTCTCACACTCAAGAGCAATTTTTCGGTTACTGTCCACCGTGATCGTCCTTTTCAGACCCGGCATCTTGAGCTGGAAGTAGACATAACATGGTTGGGCCATTAATTTAGCAAAAGCCGGTCGCCAAACAAGGCATGATACATGCTCTTGATCTTGACCACTTCGAACCATAAGGGCTCCACCCTGTAATTGTTGTCTCCACCAAACGCCACCTTAAGGGAAATATTTCCTACTAGATAAGTAGACTTGCCCGGCATGACGTCGTGAAATACCGTAGATGACGGCTTAGGATCCTTGTCAGTCAGCTCCATCCTGCGAAACGTTTCATCGTATAAGATGTTAATGCTGTTGCCGCCGTCCATTGGTACCTTTGTGAGTTTATAGCCTCCAACCTGAGGGACCACCACAAGCGCAAGTGCCTCGGGTAATCAATCCTTGGCTGGGTGATCCTCCCTACTCCATCATATCGTATACTTAGACCACTTTAGATACCACGGAAGAGAGAACATTGTGGTGTGAACTGCCCTCTTGCGCAACTTCTAATCACGCTTATCTGAAGTTGTGGCGAAGACATGATATTGGCCTCCGTTCAGTTGTTTCAGGTTACTTTGCTACCCAGACTGGTTATTCTGTTGTTGACCACCGTTTGCAGGCGACTGATGGTGGCCACCTTGATTACCTTGCCCTTGATAACCTGAACTTGAGCCGCCTCCACCAAAACCCGACCCATGAGAGCCGGATCCTGACACGCCAGATGGTCCATTGCGGTTACCATGACGCTGACTAAGGTTGCAGTTCCGGAACTCCCGCATGATATAACAATCTCTCCAAGCGTGAGTGGATGGTTTGCCGGGTTGACTGTGCTCCAGGCAGGGTTTATTGCACATCACCTCTATGTTAAAGGGGGTTTTGGCCTTGCCAAAAGGCGGCTTACCGTTGCCCTTAGAACGATTGTTCCCATTATTGGCGTTGGCCACGAGATCTAACCTGCCATCTGGGTTCTTCCTCTTTCTGCCATTGCCCGGGTTATTATTTCCTGCCCGGTTCTACTGTTGACCCTTGTCATCGCCGTTCTTCTTACCCTTAGCAGAATTGCCCTCGTCGGAACCCGGATCCTTTGTGGTGTCACAGTTTACATATTTGGTAAGAGCCGACATGAGCTCCCCCTTGTCCTGATAGGAATGCTTGAGCCGCCCAAGCTTCTATTTAAGGGGTAAGAAACGACACTTTTCTCTAGAATCAGGACTATCAGATTTTGGGATCCAAAAACCCAAAGAAGTTCGAACACATGGGCGTGTGCGAAGATCCTCAACGGCCTCTCCCAACCCTTGTGTTGGCTACATGTGATCCGCCAAGGATGCATGCTACCGCGGGGCCGTCCCTGCTCGCCATGGTGTAGGATCGAAAGTAGGTCTAGAGGGGGGTGATTAGACTACTTAACCAAATAAAAATCTACTTTTCCCAATGTTAAGTGTTGGTAGATTTTAGCATTCATAGAAAGTCAAGCACACACTACATATGCATGTCTACGAGTATATCAGTGGAAAGTAAAGCAAAGCATGGGTAGTAAAGGAAGGGTAGGAAGATCAAACACAATTTGGAGACGCAATGATTTTTCTTGTGGTTTTGATAGGTGGTGCTATCATACATCCATGTTTATGGAGTCTTCAACCCACGAAGGGTAACGGTCATGATAGTCCATGGAGGGCTGTACCCACAGAGGGTTCCATGAAGAAGCAACCTTGACTATACTATCATGGCCTACATCCACGAACGACTAGCCTACCTCGGGGTAGATCTTCACGAAGTAGGCGATGTCCTTGCGCTTACAAACTTCTTTGTTTACTCCACAACATGAAGTACGAGGCTCCCAAGGGACACCTAACCAATCTAGGAGGCACCAACCTCTAAAAGATAATAGGCTCAATAATGTCGATGAACACACAATCACTCTCTCATAGATTTGGCTTTGGTGGAAGAGATTGATTGGGTGGAAAGCAACTTGGGGAGGCTAGAGATCAAGATTCATATGGTTGGAATGGAATTGCATGATTTCAACACATGAGTAGGTGGCTCTCTCTCAGAAAAGCTGTTGGTATGAGTGGGGATCTTTTCTGAGTGCTTCTCTTGCGAGTGAGTGGTGGTGGAGGGGTATATATAGGCATCTCCAAAATCCAACCATTACACCTTTAGTGACCAACTCAGTGAACCAATGTGTGAATCTCGGTGGTACCGAGTTGCTCCAAAGGTAGCAACTTTTGAATCTTGGTGAGACCGATACATAAATCTCGGTTGCACCGATTATGTGACTAATGGTCAGATTGCACAACTTGGTAACACTGATCCAACAAACTCGGCGGGACAGATTTTGTGAATTTGAGTAACAGGAAGTTGGCAACCCAAACTCGGTGGCATTGAAAAGGAATTGGTTACAATGATGATCTAGGGTTTGTCTTGGGTCTGTCTGAGTCTGGGAATCGGCGGCACCAATTGGGAGTTGTTGGTTGCACCGATTTTGGACATTTTTCTTTGGACAGACTTCTGTGGAAGAGGTTGTCGGTGAATCTGGGTGAGTATCACTTTTGCACGTATGAACATTTTGTTCACCAATAGTACATTACCCCCTTTTAATAGTATTGGCTTTCCTATGGACTCAAAGTGATTTCTCACAAATTAAAATGTAGAGTCCTCTTGATTGAAGCTTTGCCAATCTATTTCCTTGCATCTTGTTGTATTCCACAATCCTTTTGCCATCCCTATCATTGAACTTTTCCTGAAATATGCTTAGTGGAAACATTAGTTCAATGACATATTTGTTTTTATTAATTACCAAAAGCATGAAGGGATCAAGTGCGCTTTCACATGCCGCCACCGCGTGCCAAGGGATGCCTGGCTTCGGGGAACTCGTCTGTGACGGGATCCCGAACCGGGCCACTATCGCCGCGAGTGGGGAAACTTCGACGTGCCCCCTACTTGGCATGCCAAATGTTGGATTTCCGGCTCTGCAACACCCAAAGAAGTTCGAACACATGGGTTTGTGCAAAGATCCCCAACGGCCTCTCCCCACCTAGCTCACTACTCGATGATTTCTATGACGAGCGCGCACGCTGGCGAGGAAGAAGATGCACCCGGTGATTTACCCAGGTTCGGGACCTTGCGAAGTGTAAAACCCTACTCCTGCTTTGGTGGATTGCCTCATGAGGAGGTTTGTGGATAAACTAGTATAGTTGTGAGTTGCCTCTGGAGGGCGCTCCGGTGGTGTTGCATCTCTTCCATTGTCTCTCCCTCTTTCTCCTTATCTACAGTGCAGCCAGGCCTCTATTTATAGCGCCCCGGGTCAACTTCCCTTATCGCTATGGCGGGAAGGGATCCCCCAATGGCCAAATTGGAAATGGGATAGGAATACATCTCTATCCTTACGAAAGGTGGTCTTCAGCAGCAAAGTAGCTATTGATGATGCAGAGGTGGGCTCAGCGATGACATCCTTCCTATTGAGCTTGTGGTCATGGTCTTGTTGCACCTGAATGGAAACCTTTGGGGGCGCTTTGGGAACCCACGTATGCCCATCCTCCCTTTGCACCAAAGAGGAAAATGTACCGCCTGGCGCGCTGGTGCTCACCTGTCCTACCTTGTGTCATGCTTGGCCTCCCGAGGCCAAGAGCTGCATAGGGATCTCCGTTGGTCTGAACAGGGCCTGGGGAGGCCCATCCTTGCTAGTCATGATGCTACTTACCTCGCGAGCTCAGGATCTCGCGAGGGCCTTGTCTTGAGCGCGGTCATGCCAATCGTGCTTGGCGAATGAGGTGGGCCATGCCCTGGGCCGCACATAGGCAGGTCTGGGTAACTCCGTTCCCAAAACGCCGACAGTCACCCCTGGGCCAAAGGCGTGCTCGAGCTGGCTTTTGGGCGAAGCCACTAAGGACGAATGAAAGCTATAGGATCAAAAGTAGTGCTAGAGGGGGTGGCGTGATTAGACTACGTGACCAAATAAAATCTAATTTTTTCCCAGTTTTAAGTGTAGGCAGATTTTAGCATTCATAGCAAGTCAATTACACCCTACACATGCATGTCTCCGAGTATTTCAGCGGAGAGTAAAGACAAGCATGTAGGTAAAGGAAGGGTAGGAAGATCAAACACAATTTGGAGACATGGTTATTTTTTCCTGTGGTTCCGGTAGGTGGTGTTATCGTACGTCCACGTTTATGGAGTCTTCAACCCATGAAGGGTAACAGTCGCGAGAGTCCATGGAAGCCTCTACCCATGGAGGGTTCCACAAAGTGGCAACCTTGACTATACCATGATGGCCTACGTCCATGGAAGACTAGCCAAAGTAGGGGTAGAACTTCACAAAGTAGGCGATCTCCTTGCCCTTACAAACTTCTTGGTTCACTCCACAACATGAAGTAGGAGGCTCCGAAGCGACTCCTAACCAATGTAGGAAGCACCACCCTTCAAAAGGTAATAGGCTTGATAATGTCAATGAACTCCTTGCTCTTGTGCTTCAAGATGATAGACTCCTCAACACACAATCACTCTCTCACAAATTTTCCTATGGTGGAAGAGATTGATTGGGTGGAAAGCAAATTGGGGAGGCTAGAGTTCAAGATTCATGTGGTTGGAATGGAATGGCATCATCTCAACACATGAGTAGGTGGCTCCATCTCAAAAAATTAGTTGGTATGAGTGGGGATCTATTCCGAGTGCTTCTCTTTGGAGTAGCTGGTGGTGGAGGGGTATATATAGGCATCTCCAAAATTCCAACCGTTACACCTAATAAGTCAGACTTGGTGACATCGATGTGTTAATGTAGGTGGTACCGAGTAGCCTCAAAGGTAGCAACTTTTGAATCTCGGTGAGACCGATACATAAAACTCGGTTGCACCAATAAGTTGACCAATGGTCAGATTGCCAAACTCGGTGATGCTGATTCAACAAACTCGGAGGTATCAATTTTTGGAAGTTGTGTAACAGGAAGTAGGCAACCCAAAATCGGTGGCACTAAAGCAGAATCGGTTGCACCGAGTGGCTAGGGTTTGGCTAAGTCTGTCTGAGGCTGAGAATCTATGGCACCGAGTGGAAAGTGTTGGTTGCACCAATTTTGGATATTTGGCTTAGGATAGACTTTTGTTGAAGAGCTTGTGGGTGTATGTGGTGACTATCACTTGTGCACGTATGAGCATTTTGTTCACCAACAGTACCTTACCCCCTTTTGATAGCATTGGCTTTCCTATGGACTCAAAGTGATTTCTCACAAAAGCTTAAATGTAGAGTCCTCTTTCTTGAAGCTTTCCAATCTATTTCCTTGTGTCTTCGGGTATTCCATAATCTTTTTTCCAACCCATCATTGAAATTTTCCTGAAACATGCTTAGTGGAAACATTAGTTCAATGACATATATGTTGTTATTAATTATGAAAACCACCAAGGGAGCAAATGTGCTTTTAGAAGCGCCGCAGTTCGAAAACGCCTACGGACCAGGCTCACATGCATCATGTGCCTAGGGGACGATTGTCACACCCAAGATGCGTGCCTATCCATATTTGGGCACGGGGGCCTGGATGGGGATAGAAGCGCATCTAGTCATTTCGCAAGTTCAATATCATCACATACATTTTTGAAGAGAGGAGTATATGACTTGTCTTACACGCGCCACATGCTAAATTACAATCCACACAGTTTATTCAAACATGATGCAAAAGACAGGGTCTGTCTACGAACGAAAACAAACGATAAAAGATGCGATGAAACTGTCTTCCTAGCCCCGAAGATCACGACCAAGGACTCTCCACTCGTCTGGATAAGTGACGTACATCCTGCCATGTTCCTTGTCATACTCCCACAAGAGCAGCGTCACATCATCTGGCACAATCTCGTCTGCACCTGCACCTGTATTTGTTATAGTAATCTATGAGCCACGGGGACTCGCAATCTCGCAATTGGGTACCAAGCCTATTCAAGCTTGTTGGGTTGGATGGGGGTAAGTGTTTAGTTTGTAGTAGCACTAAGCATTTTATGGTGGCTAACTTACGAGAACCTGAATGTAAATATGTGGTCTACGATAAACGATCGAGAACTAGCATGATCACTAAACGATCCCGAACACCTACTTAAGTCAAACATAACCCCACCGTTTTCTCTCTCGGATCATGGTCACGAGCAAAGACGATCACGGTTACTCACACAGTTGGTGTATTTTATTGGAGTTTACTTCAAGTTAACTATAACCAAGTGTTAACAAATATCCAAGTTGCCACATAACCGCGGGCATTGCTTTCCAAAAGATTTAACACTATAGTGTTGCTCCAACTAGTCCATCATAAATTAATCACACTCCACAGGAATAACCTCGACCATGGATCTCGTGATCATCCTAGGAAATCCCAAAGGAAAACCGACACCTTGAGATAGCCCGAAGAAGATCAAAGTTCCTCACACAAGTCATTCGAGAAAGGTAAAACAAGTCCAGCAAGACCACCCGGCAGGCTAGGTCCCAATAGGAGCCACACGTATCTCTGTCTCAGGGCACTACCAGATGGGACTAGCTACGGGGAAAACCAATCCTCAAGTTTCCTCGAGGCGGCCCTGCAGGCAGCCCGTTTTGGACCAACACTCATGAGGAGCACTGGCCCGGGTTGTTGATTAATTATCCATGGGGTATCTAAGCCCTATGCAAATAGTACCAATGTTGGGTCTTGCCAGGCAACTTTTAATCTCAACCGAATAATTAAGGGGGTCCCCATAACAACCCCGAGCATGTTAGGAGCGCAAAATATGGAAACATAACACCGGTAACAAGTAACTATGGCGGTAAAATTGGAACAAAACACCAAGTAAAAGGCCAAGCCTTCCACCATACCAAGATATGTATGTGCATTAAATTAAATAGCAGTTAATATTGTGATATCTCCAGATATCCATGTTATCACATGGAAACAATCTGCACGTGCAACTAAGAATGCTATAAGAGGGACTGAGCAGCGGTAACTTGCCAAACAAGGTTTGCTAGGATGTGGAGGGGTTAGAGGCTATCATGTCAATGTAGGAGGCTTGACATTCAAGTGGTAGGTAACACATATGTAACAATAAGAGCGAGACATCTAGGAAAGCAAAAATAGTGTTGGGATCTGGGTACGATCACCTTGCCTGTTGGTTCTTCAGAGGGACAAAGAGCACGGTCCTCGTAGTGGTACTATCCTGGATCCTCGTACTCAGGTTCAACACTCGCGTCTACCCAAGAGAAATAGCAACAATAAACAACCAACCAAGGTGCAATGCACAAACAAGATGATGCATGATTCATTTCAAGTATTTAGCATGGCAATCCTAAGATGGACAAAATCTCATGTTAAGTTGTTTGAACATGCATGATCATTGCAAAGATGGATGTTTCATGCAAAACCGATGCAAATGCATAAGTAGAACGTAGGAAACAGAGTTACGGATCTCACGCTACGCTCACGACAAGTTACGAAGGCAAAATACAAGACATGGAAGTCCATGGGCTATTCCTTGGTATTCCAAGGTAGCCACTGGTTAGGGAATGAAAAACCAACCACAATAGAGCCAAATATCAAGCAAAACCATGGAGCATAGCTCCCACAAGTCACAAAACACTTAAACACACAATCTGCCTCAAAACAGCAACATAGCAACTTTCACAGGAAATATCTAGAGGTATAGGATGTTTCCAACCTCAAACAAAACATGTACAAAAACTACATAACATGCTTATCAAATCATCCAACTACACAAACTAGAAAGGATGCACATATCACTAAGCATGAAGCTCACAAGTTGGCATGATGAAACCGATTCTAGGGACTTCGAGAAAATCACAGTTTTTTTGGAATCTGAGTTAAGCTGGTAGCAAGTTGACAACAATAAATAATTGTGCTGGAGACCACCTCATGGCATAAAAATTAACAGGGTGGTAGAGGGAAACCTCGACTTCAAAACACTAGCTCTGAGCTTGAGCTAAAACACAACATATCACTTGGTAGCATCATGGCATAACAATAATAACAAATTCTCAGACTTAGAAATATTTAGCATGTTGAAAACAACAACATTTTAATAGCCACTTTGGAGCATGGTTCCCACTCATATGCAATATTATCATGTCAATAGAAAATACCGTGGCATTCTACTCATGAAATACTACCACTTCCATGTTGACACAATTATCATATCATGGATTAATTCTAACTAAAATGACAAATTGGCACTTTGGGACAAAATAAAATTTTGTCAAAATTTCTCAAATGCAAAACAAATATCACCAATGGATTCATTGGGAAATTCTACCCCAAATTCATATATCATACTCATATATGAGCTTTTGCAAAACTCACAAGCCCATGCTCGAAAACAACATAACATTCCCATAACTTAAAACTTACTAAAAATGCTCATGTCCCGATTTAGTAATTTACCAGAAAAGGAAATAGACTCAATAAACACAATAAAACTAAAAACAATACAAAAGAAAATATAGGAAGGGGGCCCACCTGGCATAGGCGCCAAGGCCCCTCTAGTGGATGACAAGTGGGCCAGGGCCCACTTTCATACAAACACCATGTACAAACACACACACACACACACGGCAGCGGATCCCACACATAAGCACACACACACACAGGAACACACACATGTACTTCACACTCACACAGGATCCTGCATGGCCTCACCAAATCCCCCCGGCGGCCACACACACACACAACAAAAATTAACCAAAAATGGCGCGGGGGTGGGGGGGGGTCGAACCCGAGACCTCCTGCTATCGATTCAGGAGAGCAACCATAGCGCCACGCATGCGCTACTGATCGAAGGGGGAAACTATGCCTCTACTAACACTGATGACACTAACTATCGAAACTGAAGAAATTCGACAGCTACGGCAGACTGACGACGACACGCAACTCCGACGACAGCAGGGCTCTCTGATGACCAACCGAGTGGCGGAGGGCACCACTACACGTGCGAAAACATCCCGCACACGCACGCACGCGCACAGGGCCAGAGACGCGGTAGAGCGCTCCTGGCAAACTTTCTAGACATGATAGCGTGCAACAACGACGGAAAACTAACGCTTCTTAGTGAAAAGGAAACCTCTACGCCGGTAGGAACTCGACCCCCTACTACACCTGCTCGGAATGGTTGGAGGTCTCACCATTGACGAGGTCCGACGGCGGCGAGAGATGGACTACGTGGAGGCAATGCTACTCAAGCGAACTGGAGAGAATCGGATGCGGGAACGGGGAGAAGCTCACTGAGAGAGAGCAACGATGGATCGAGCATACGAAACAAGGAGGAAGGCGACGGCGATGCGGGCTCAGAGCAGAGGAAGAAGAGGCGCGGGAGCTCCCTATCCAAGGCTCTAGTGCAGACGAGGCCGTCGATGAGGGGGAGGCCGGCCACTCCTAGCGATGGGGACGACCTACGGGGAGGGACCCTGACCTCCAAGACATCCTTGACGCGAAGGGGGTCGATGGAGATGCACGGATGACGACGAGAAAGACCGGTGAAGTCTCTCTGAACTTAACTCTCACTCTCTGAACTTACCTGAGGAGGACGAAAGGGAGAAGACGGGAGAAAGGAGTGGCGGTGGCGAGGAGGAAGAGGGGGGAACCCTATGGATCCGCACCCTTATAAAAGGGCCGGCCTCGACGTCCGTCAGCTCCTCTCATGGTGTCGGCGTCGAGCTCTCTCTCTCTCTCTCTCTCTCTCTCTCTCTCTCTCTGCGGCTTCTCTGAACTTGACGGAAAGAGGAACGGGAGCAGGTTCCCGTCTACGCAAGGGAGTTGGGCTGCGAGCGCTCAACTAGCTGGGCCGTGGGGGGAAGAAGGCCCAGGAAGCGCTCACCCACACATAGGAAAAACAAACAGGGTGTTTCTATTTTAAAATAGCAGCAACAAGTTTAAACCCCATGCATGAATTGGAAAAGATTTAAGAGAAAAGAAAATACTTTATGAATCAGCAAATTGCACTCTTGTTTATAAAAATGACCTTGTCATTTTTTGAAAAAGTAAATTAACTCATTTTAAAATATTTAAATCTGTTGCCTATGTTTGTATTTAAAGAAATATATAAACTGAGAGAACAAACTTTAGGATAAGCAAAACATACTCATCAAAATATTTGGAAGACTTGGAACATTTTACAGAATTTTTAAACACAAGAAATATAACAAGTTGCAAATGAATTGAATAGGGAGATATAGGAATAGTTTTTGGAATGGTAGGAAGAAGAGCAACACTCCAACACACACATCCATTAACCACATACCCTCACATCACAACACTTCACAAGCAAGCAACACTAGTATGCAAATGATATGATGGGCATGATGCATGGTGCATGGTGCATGAGATGCAATGGCAATGACACAAAATCATAATTCATATAAGCACATGGTAACATAGAGGTTTACAAGAGGTACATGACCATAAATGGCAAGGTTAGCACTTGGGATGTTACACCTCTCCCACACTACAAGAGGATCTCGACTCAAGATCTAAGAACGAAAGAATTCTGGAAATTCGGAACGGAGAAGATCCTCACGTTCCCAAGTAGCTTCTTTATCGGAATGATGAGACCACTTCACCTTGAGAAACTTGATTGATTTTTTGCGACTCTTACGCTCAGTTTCATCAAGAATAGCCACTGGATGCTCGCGATAAGATAGGTCTTCTTAGAGATCAATGTCTCGGAGGTCAATGGTACGCTCGGGAGTCTTGAAGCACCACCGGAGCTGAGAGACATGGAAGACATCATGCACAATTGCGAAGTTCAGAAGAAGCTCAAGTTGATAGGCAAGTTCACCTCTCTTTCTAACAACTCCAAAAGGACCCACAAAGCAAGGAGCTATCTTTGCCATGAGACTTAGATTCTTCATAATCTTCTCGTACTCGATGTCGAACAGCTCATCTTCATCATAGTAGCCATGTTCCACATTGTCATCATCAAGTGGAAAATCCTCATCATAAAGAACAAGAGATTCGTGAGGATGGTGATCATGACAATGTTCAAGTTTATGAATGCGAAGGGTCTCGATAATGATATTGTTGATAGTTGTGACATATCCTTTAGCATGCATGAGGTCTTTAAGCTCAAATAGACAAGCATCAAATTTAGGATCACTAGGCGACATTTTATGAAAGGCAATGGTTTTATGAAGAATTTCATCAAGATTACTTAATGAATAATTTGGATATTGTTTCTCCAAATCATCCCACAAAGTGTAAGCACATGCAAAATTCTTCATTTGCTTAAGCATATTTCTACGCAATGCTCTAATAATGAGATTGACAGTTCTAAGATTGCATAGCATATCAATTTCCTCTTCGTGTGTGGGATGCAAAGGATCAATAGGAGGCTCATAGGGGCGCATAACATATTTGCTCAACTGAAATTCATTAAACAGCTCAAGCATCAAAGATTTCCATTGACTATAGTACTCTCCATCAAGAATGGGCACTCTACAAATCAAACTCCCTATACTAGACACATCCATCTTCCTCCTCAGTGATTAAACCGAAACAATGGATACCAATGCTCTGATACCAATTGAGGGATCACTAGAAGAGTGTCTAGAGGGGGGTGAATAGACAACTAGCAGGAATTTAAAACCTAACCCTTCCCAAGTTAGTTGGTTGGCAGATTTTAACAGTTTTAGCAAAGCTAGAAAGTCTAACATCCCTACACATGCATGTCAACAAATATGGCAGCGGAAAGTAAAGACATTGCATATGAAGTAAAGTGTTGAGATAGGTAGATCAAACGCAGTTGGAGACGCATGGATTTTTCCCGTGGTTCCGATAGGTGGCTCTATCGTACATCAACATTTACGGAGTCTTCAACCCACGGAGGGTAATGCTCGCGAGAGTCCATGGAGGGCTCCACCCAAAAGGTTCCACGAAGTGGCAACCTTAACCATTCCATAACGGCTTCCATCCACGAAGGACTAGCCTCACTATGGGTAGATCTTCATGAAGTAGGTGATTTCCTTGCCCTTACAAACTTCTTGGTTCACTCCACAACACGAAGTAGGAGGCTCCCAAGTGACACCTAACCAATCTAGGAGGCACCACCCTCCAAAAGGTAATAGGCTCGATAATGACGATGAACTCCTTGCTCTTGTGCTGCAAGATGATAGACTCCTCGGCACCCAATCACTCTCTCACAGATTTGGCATGGTGGAAGAGATGTGATTGGTGGAAAGCTACTTGGGGAGGATAGAGATCAAGATCCATATGATTGGAGTGGAATATGTTGACCTCAACACAAGGGTAGGTCGTTCTCTCTCGGAAAACTAGAGGAGGCAAGTGTGGAATAGTTCTGAGTGCTTCACTTTCGAGAAGGTGGTGGTGAAGGGGTATATATAGGTATCCCCAAAAATCCAACTGTTACACACAAAATGACCAACTCGGTGACACCAATGTGTTAATCTCGGTGGTACCGAAGTGACCAAAAGGTGGCAACTTTTGAATCTCGGTGAGACCGATATAGGAAAATCGGTTGCACCGATAAGGTGACCAATGGTCAGATTTCCAAACTCAATGACGCCGATCCAACATTCTCGGTGGGACCGAAAATCTGAATTTGCGTAATAGAAAGTTGGCAACCTAAACTCGGTGGCACCGTTATGGAATCGGTTGCATAGAAGTGGCTAGGGTTTGGCTGTTTCTGTCTAGGTTTTGGAATCGGTGGCACTGGTATGGGAAAGTTGGTTGAACCGATTTTGAGTGGTAGGTATAGAACAGACTTTGGTGGGAGAGTTTGTGGATGTTTTTGGCGACTATCACTTGTGCACGCTTAAGCGTATTGTTCACCAACAAAACCTTACCCCCTTTTAATAGTATTGGCTTTCCTATGGACTGAAAGTGATTTCTCACAAATATAAAATGTAGAGTCCTCTTGCTTGAATCTTGGTCAACGTATTTCCTTGCATCTTGGGGTATGTCCACAATTTCCTTTTTCCAGACCTCTCTATAGACTGTATCTGAAATACACTAGGCAATAATATCAGTCTAGGAGACAATGTATGTTGTCATGAATTATCAAAACCACCAAGGGAGCATGTTGTGCTTTCACCGCCCCTCGCGCCGCCCAAGCACACAGCGAGCAGGTGGCACATTGAGCATCTGCGTCGCGCTGTACCTACGAGGGGGACCTCAATGCACATGATGCACTGCTGCTGGCAAGTGAGATGCTCCGCCACTCCCCGACGCACGTGGGCTTCGACGCTTGGGACAACCATGTCGCGGAGCTGATCGCAGACGCGGGGAGGGTCGCGGCTCCTGACCCTTCTTTCGGCGCCGGGGGCTCGTTCGTTGCTCCAGTCCCACAGCCTGCTGGCGGAGCGGCCCCTATAGCCGTGGGCGAGCCAGAGCGGGGCCTGCAGCATGTCATGCTCCTTCTCCTTCGAATTCCGGTAACCAAATGCGGGGCACGGCCTGGCCACGACGACCGAGCGCGCTAAGGAAATTACAGGGCGCCCCACGCACGTGCCAACACGTGCCCCCGTGACCTAGTGGACCTTCAACAACCTAGATTCACCAGGCAAGAGCGCATCATCCTACACAGGGAGCAAGTGGCACAGGCGTCCAGACTAACAAGCAACAACGGTGATGGCACGTCGAATCGCTGAGGGAGCAATCCACGTCAAGAGGCGCACGGCCCACCCAACGGTAATGGTAGAGGTAAGTGATATGTCTCCAACGTACCTACTTTTCCAAACTCTTTTGCCCTTGTTTTGGACTCTAATTTGCTTGATTTCAATGTAACTAACCCGGACTAGCGTTGTTTTCAGCAAAATTGCCTTGGTGTTATTTTTGCGCAGAAATAAAAGTTCTCGGATCGTCCTGAAAATTTACGGAGAATATTTTTGGAATTAATAAAAAATACTGGCGCAAGAATTAACCAAAGGGGGGTCACCAGCAGGCCACAAGCCTGCTAGCCGTGCCCCCCCCCTAGCCGCCTGGAGTAGGCTTGTGGGCCCCTCGTTGCATCTCCGACCTCCTATCTAGCTCCATATAACCCTATTTGTCGAGGAAAAAAAATAGGGACAACAGTTCATCGTGTTTCATGATATGGAGCCGCCGCCATCGCCAGTTCTTCCTCGGGAGACCAGATTTGGAGTCTGTTTTGGGCTCCGAAGAGGGGAAATCGATGCCTTCATCATCTCATCACCAATTCCGTGATGCTCCCCACCGTTCGTGAGTAATCTCATCGTAGGCTTGATAGGTGGTGATGGTTTGGATGATATTTATCATGTAATCGAGTTAGTTTGGTTAGGGTTTGATCCCTAGTATCCACTATGTTGTGAGATTGATGTTGCTATGACTTTGCTATGCTTAAGGATTGTCACTAGGGGCCGAGTGCCATGATTTCAGATATGAACCTATTATGTTTTCATGAATATATGTGTGTTCTTGATCCTATCTTGCAAGTAGTAGACACCTATTACGAGTTATGATCCGCATCCCCCAGGGTGACAATAACTTGGATTTTTTCCGGTGATTACCGTAGTTTGAGGAGTTCATGTATTCACTAAGTCCTAATGCTTTGGTCTGGTTCTCTATTAAAAGGAGGCCTTAATATCCCTTAGTTTCCAATAGGACCCCACTTCCACAGGAGGGTAGGACAAGAAATGTCATGCAAGTTCTTTTCCATAAGCACGTATGACTATATATGGAATACATGCCTATATTACATTGATGAACTGGAGCTAGTTCTATGTCACCCTATGTTCTAACTGTTGCATGATGAATGCCATCCGACCTAATAATCCATCACTGATCCATTGCCTACGAGCTTTCCAAATATTGATCTTTTCTCAGTTACTTTTCCGTTGCTACTGTTACAATCACTACAAATCTGCTACTATCACTTTGCCACCGTTACTGTTACTACCATATTACTTTGCTACTGAACACTTTGCTATAGATATGAAGTCTTTCAGGTGTGGTAGAATTGACAACTCAGCTGCTAATACTCGAGAATATTCTTTGACTCCCCTTTTGTCGAATCAATAAATTTGGGTTGAATACTCTACCTCGAAAACTGTTGCGATCCCGTATACTTGTGGGTTATCAAGAGTAAGCAACTTTGCTCTGAGGCTCGACGCAGGAGGGTCTCCGGGCTATGCGCGCAGGGCGGCCACCCGTCACCGCCTCGAGGGATCATCCCCGGCGTCTCGCCAGAAGGCTCAGGAGGAGAATCGGGCCCTTATTTGGAGCCCTATGTACTGTGTTACATTGTACCTAGGGACACCAGCTCGGATCAAGCACCTACCGCAGGCGCCAGCGCCCCATAGGAATAGGGGAGCCTCGGGCGTCCTCTCCGAGCCAGACTTGGGGGCTCCCCCCGATGAAGCACCATGCCTGGACAATGCAAGCAGGAGAAAGAGGGACGGCTTCCCTAGGCCCACGGGGCACAATGCAAGTTGTCGCCCTCGTGAGCAAGCAACGCCGAGCCGTGCCCCGGGGCTTCAGGAGTGATGCCCTAGGGGTAGCAAGACACAAGTAATGCGGGCCACTCACGGCAACTGGAACACTGGAATGGCCTCGGGAAGCTGGGCCTCACGAGGCCCTCAAGGTGATGCCCGACCGGCACCAGGACACTTCACGAGGAGGCTTCATCAACAAAACACCTTTATGGCTGCACCAGATGCATTGTGCTCATGTTTGGGTCGTGGGAGCGCAATCCCGCGTCTATGCGGGGAACACTGCATTCGGGTTTGCGTCATGGAGGTGCGCAACCGAGCAAAAATGCATGAGGTAGCTCTTAACGGAGTTGGGAGCAACCGGGCCGAGCGTTCGGGGGCTTGCCCAGCTATCTAAGGCCGTGACACTCTCACATAAAAATGAGTGGGTTGTATACGCCTAAAGCCCCCCCGAGGATGCGAAGGGGTTCCCACCCATGCAATGTGGTAGCCGCATTCTCCATGTTGGCGGAGATGTCGACACTGCCCACCAATGGATATGCCCATGCAACGTGGATGCCCTACGCTTAGCGTTGGCGGAAGCCGTAGACGAAGACTAGCCTAGGTGTCGGACACTGCGTTTGCTTTTTTCTTTTGGTGTTCGAGTTGCTGCTTTTTGGAATGAAGTTTGAGGAGTCCGAAACTCTATGTTTAAAACAAAAAGGTGCGGGGCCTTTTCTCTCATTTCTCTCTTGTTTTACCGGTCTTGAACTCTCTTCTTTGGATTGGTGTTTCACAAATGGCCGTGCGCTCTAGCCTTCCCCGAGGCACCTCGGGGCTCGGTGGCAAGCCCCTGTCGCCTCAAGGACTTGCACCTTTGGGCAGTTAGCCCCTGCTCGGGGGCTCTGACCGTAGCACGGCACCATAGCATGGTATCTCAGGAGGCCCCGGTGGCTAGGCCTCCTGAGGCAGAACCCGTCAAGGGGGCTCTTGAGAAGCACACCTCGGGAGCCTTACCGGTCATATAGCCACTCGACACCCTCGATGTCGTCCTTGGTGATCCGGTCGGCATCGAGGGTGACGAGGCCTCGCCCCATAGTTGCATCCTTGGTGATCTGGTCGTACACTACAATGCTTGGGAAATGTGTGGGACTGGGACCTGCCGACGTAAAGCTGCTTGAGCATCAAAGGGGGCTCCTGAGCAACGCGCCTAAGGAGCCTTACTGGTCATATAGCCACTCATCACCCTCGATGCCGTCCTTGGTGATCCGGTCGGCATCGAGGAAGTCAAGGCCTCGCCTCGTAGTTGTGTCCCCGGTGATCCGGTCGTACACTACATCGTTAGGGAAATGTGCAAGACAAGGGCCTGTACACATAGAGTGCCGAAAGGGATCCCAACCTGCCCCACTCTCAATCAAGGAAGAAGCACCCCAGGCGGAATAACGGATTATCTGGAAAACCTCGTGTCATGGATTTGTCATGGCAGATGTCCGGGTGAACGGACTTAGGTTCGGGGTGAAGCGCAACTATGTGGCGGCTTGAAGAGGTTGGCCGGAATCGAGAGACGCGGAGTTTACCCAGGTTTGGCCCCTCCGATGGAGGAAAAATCCTACGTCCTGCTTGTCTGGTATTGATGATGAAGGAGATCCCTCGGTTACAACGGTGTTGTTTGCTACCTCTAAGCTGTCTATCTCTAATATCTTGTATTGTCTAAACTTGTGGACTTGTCAATTGTCCCTCTAGGGGTGCTCTACCCCTCCTTATATAGGTGTAGAGGGTAGGTCTACAAATAGAGTCCTACTTGGAGTAGGACTAGGACTATCCTTTCACGAATCTTACTCCGGGTCTAGTTTCCTTTGTAAGGGAATCCTTTCTCTCCTTTGGGCCTTCTCTTCTGAGATGCCTGGAGCCGGCTTACATGCCAGGTCTTGGGCCTGGTCGTCCTACGACCCGCCTGCCAGTTCATTAATAAAATGTGATGTCTTGACCGGGTCTCTTGTGAGTCGCCAGGCCGGGTCATACTTCTGGCGGGGTCATACCGCGGGGTATATCCCCAACATTAGCCCCCAGGTTAGCTTGAATCTATTCATGGTAACCTCCTGAAATAGGAATAATAAATATGTTAAGTGGCCGGCTTGCTCCTTTGGCCAGCTTATGAAGTGGCTATTCAAAAATCCGGGTCTATTCTGCATATGAATGAGTCGTCTTGAAAATCATCTTGCTTCTCAATGTCCTCTGAAAAATATTGACAATAGAACACCCATATGCCATTGATTCGGCTTCCAATACTCTTGGTGGGTCATCTCCGTCGGGTCATAATCATTGATGATGCCGGATCATTATCATTGGTGACGCCGGGTCAAATAACTAGAATCCATCCGACTTGATAAACATATTGGGATGACAATCCATCTGATGTAAATCCGGACTTCCATTGCTATGAAGCAAGGCGGTTTATCAAATCTGCCGGGTTATGATCGTTTGATAACACCGGGTTATGAATGTTGGTGACGCTGGGTCTAACAACTAAACTCCATAATTAATATCTTGAAAATTCTCCTCCTAGTTTTTGATATGTCCATATTACCTGTAGCCCAAGCTCCAAGATTATCCATGATAACTTGCTGCTTTGCAATAATATTTTGGATTGTGTAGCCCCTAGTACTGGGTTGTCCTGCTTGTAGCAACCTGGGACTTATAACTGTCTTATAACTTATGAAACTTCAGCAGGTGTAGCCCCCAAAGGCCGGCTCATCAGTATGTAATGCGCTGGGTCTTCAATTTGAACCTCACAATCTGTTTAAACAGCTGAATACTGTAGCCCCCAAGTGCCAGGTCGCACGCCTGCGGTGACTTGGGACTTTAGAAAATTTTGATCTCAGCGGTGTAGCCCCCAAGTGTCGAGGCAGTAAGAATTACTAGGCTGGGAGTTAGAAAAATATAGGAAGGTCGGCTCATCTCCTTGAGATAATATGGTCTTGCTGATAATGTAATGATTTGAAAACCAGATTGCATTAGCCCCCAAGTGCCGTGGTGCATGCTTGCAGCGACAAGGGACTTGCATACTTGATATAAACTGTTTTTGAATAGTGTAGCCCCGAAGTGCCGGGTCGTCTGCCAGCGGTGACTCGGGACTATGTGAGAATAATATGACTCACCATGATTTGTTGAATGAATCTTTGACCGTGGTTGTAATATAACCAGAAATGAATATCCTAGAATAATTCCTTTGTCTTTGACATGAAATCCCTGCTCGTGGTTGCGATGTAACCCGGCAAATATATATTGGAGAAATCCATGAGTGTTGTAGATTACTACAGAGCACAATTGAAGAAATCCGACAACTGGTCAATTAGATGACACGGCATTATATCCGATAGGGCGGCTCTTGAAAAACTAATGAATTCTCCGAGGTGGCTTGAAGACCCCAATCATTTAGTACTGGTTATGATAAATCATGAAGATCCAGCCATGTTGGCTATTAAAGATCCATTTGCTCTTTGCCGACGTTTTTCATCATACTTAATGGCGACTCATCTTAAGAGACAAGACCTGCAAAAATAAACAAGACAAAATATATTCTGCGTTGTTGTAAGGGCGGCTTTGAAAAAGCACAACCCGGATATGTTATAACATTGCTCCTTCTTTCATAATCTTGCTCTGACCCCGCTTGATAAGCCGGCATGTCATGTGAATATGATGCGATGCATGATGGCATGTTGATGCAATGTATGATGCAATGTTGATGCAATATATGATGCGATGTATAATGCGATGTATAATGCGACGTGGACTTGTCCACATTTTTGGCAGGAACACCGGTTGTTAGGGATAGATAAGCTACACCCGGACGTGGGAAGCCCCCTTCTACAACCGCAACTGACATGTCAACTGGATTGGCATAAAGTCGTCTGTTAGGGTGAGATAAGCGATACCCGAAGGTAAGAAGGCCCCTTCGACAGCCAATGTTGACTTGTCAACATTTTTGGCACGAACGCTAGTTGTTAGGGTGAGATAAGCGATACCCAAAGGCAAGAAGCCCCCTTCGACAACCGCGGCTAACATGTTAACCGGAATGGCATAAAGCCGGTTGTTAGGGTGACATAAGCGATACCCGAAGGTAAGAAGCCCCCTTTGACAACTGAGGCTAACATGTTAACCGGAATGGCATAAAGCCAGCTGTTAGGGTGAGATAAGCGATACCCGAAGGTAAGAAGCCCCCTTCGACAACCGCGGCTAACATGTTAACCGGAAATGGCATAAAGCCATCTGTTAGGGTGAGATAAGCGATACCTAAAGGTAAGAAGCCCCCTTCGATAGCCGCAGCTGACATGTCAACTGGAATGGCATAAAGCCGGTTGTTAGTGTGAGATAAGCGATACCTGAAGGTAAGAAGCCCCCTTCAACAACCACGGTTAACATGTTAACTGGAAATGGCATAAATCCGGCTGTTAGAGTGAGATAAGTGATACCCGAAGGTAAGAAGCCCCCTTCGACATCTGCAGCTGACATGTCAACTAGAATGGCATAAAGCCGGTTGTTAGGGTGAGATAAGAGATACCCGACGGTAAGAAGCCCCCTTCGACAACCGCGGCTAACATGTTAACCGGAAATGGCATAAAGCCAACAGTTAGGGTGAGATGAGCAATACCCGAAGTTAAGAAGCCCCCTTCGACAGCCAATGTTTTGTGCACCATCTTGTAAGTCACCATCTTGTAAGCCCCCATCTTGTATGAAGAAACAGCAGAAGCTCCAAGTGATGATCCAATAAATCCGGGCACCTATGTTTGAATGGTGCATCACGATGGTTTGTCCTCTTGGGCATCTTTTAATATTCCACCAAAAATGTATTAGCCCCTAGGATTGGGTTGACTTTCCCATGGCCCGGGTTTCTCATTGAAAATGACCAAATGAGTCTCGCCATGTTTGTAGCCCCCGAGTCTTAAGTTGATTCGAAGAGGCGGCCTGAGAGTCTCCACTAATGGTCGAGGTTGACCGTGGCGGATTATAGATGATCCCGTATGAATTGTGTCAATGATCAGGGTGATGAGGAAATCCCTGCTAATGCTACACCCACAACTCCGAGTGCTATACATACAAGACCAATTACTAGAGCTCGCGCACGTCAATTGAATTACCAGGTACTTTCGTTTCTTGCAAATCCTTCAAATGTTCATGAACATATGATGCTGCCTAAATTAGATACTTTTGTTTTACTTATGAATGAAGGACCTAGCATGGATAAGAAGGATGACCATGGGAGCGGGATCAAGCATGGAGAAGAAGGTGCGCGCGCGGGAAAGAACAATGGAGCTTCCAGTGATGATTTTCGCACTTTGAAGCCACCATAATGGGAGCAAGAAGCCTTGGATGAAATATGCATGATGGTACTTACAAAATTCGTCCCTAGGCTAATATAGGTGCTGCGCCACCTAATTGTTGGGCTAGTCCCATGTAATTTCGAAATACCATATTATAGGTTGTTTCTAGAGTCCGTATGTATGGGGAAACTGAGATAAGGTCTGTTTCGGACCCCTCCTCCAAGTGGCCACGAAATTCCCTTCTATTCCCCCATATATACAGCCCTTAGGGCGTCGTTTTAGGGTTGGGTTTTGTTTAGATTACAAGTTTGCCATAGCTGCAACTTCGCGTTCTTCGTTTGTGTTCCACGACCAGACAAAGGCGTCACAGAACCCCACTTCATCAATAAAGCTTTCCACTTATATTCGCAATATCCGGATTGCAATCTTAGTTTCTTGCTTGTTCTTCGTTTGCGTGCAGGAAACACACTCTCGTGGTCAGGTTGATCGTGCTTCGGCGTGGTCAATAACCTCTCAGAGTTGGTTTAGCGATTGCTAAGGCGCGACGTCATCACACGTTCATAGTCGGATCGTCAAAGTCTACTCCACCAAAAACGATAGCCACCATCTCATCAAAAGACAGGGACAACTTCGCCTCTATCAAGTGGTATCAGAGTTCTAGGTTGCTCGGTGAGATTTTACCAGTTTTCGTAGTTTAGATCGCATCTGTTCTTCATACCTTTAGTCCACGAAAAAGCCACAAAAAAGATTAGGGTTAGATAATCATATCCGAACCCATCTGAGCCTTTGCATAGTCTTTTCATTATTTTGCTTTGTTGAATTTTCGGTTGCATCATCGTGTCGAGTTGCTGGTCTTAGTGTCTTGTCCTTTAGAGTTTCTAGTTCTTTTCATAGGTTGTCACGCCGCCACCGCATCGTCTTCATAGTTGCCATATACCACCACCATCATCACCGCTACCATATATCACCATCCATCATCACTATCCATTGGTGTCCATATATACCACCACAAATCCTCCACCAATCCGAGTCCAGCTCGTTTTAGGTTTAGTTTCGAGATCCTTTTGATTTCAGATCCGTGTTTTGCTACCTGCGTAGGTGTCAGAAAAAAAAAGTTTGGCACGCTTTGGAGAGCACGTTTTGGCCCAAAAAAAATTCGGCCGAAAATATTTTTCCCTATCTTGGTTTTAGGTTCTTCGGAGCGTTTTGGGACACTTGCCATCATAGTGATTTTTGTCGAAATTTTTGGTCATCGCAGCCCCCGAATTTCTCCAGAAAAAGAAAAAAATAGTCCAACAAATTTCGTGCCCATCTTGCTTATACGACGTGGGAATAGTTTTGAGACACTCGCCATTATAGTGATTTTTTTTGAGCCAAAAAAAAGAGCGCAAAAAAAACGCGCCAAAAAAATAAATAAAAAAATAAAAAAATTCAGAGTGTGCTTTTCCCTTGATTACATGTAGCTTCGTGATTTTGTTGGTGTTTTAGGCTCGCGTCTCTAGTACAGTCTAGCCTAGGACCAGCACAGTATCGTCGTTGAGCGTTTATTCAACCTTGCATCTCTAAATTGATTATTGCTCACCCTTTTTGCTACCATACTATAAGCCATCCCAGCTCCACATACATCTACGTCGTGTGTTTGACACCACCTGGCAATCGCTCTATCCAAGCTTTGAGAGTTTGACTACAACGGTTGCCGATCACCGCCTGCTGCTAGGTAAGAACTGGTAAGAATTTGAGATTCGCTTAAAGGATTTGTGACACACCACTACCATCACCACCACGTCCCAGTAGTCTGTAGGTTTCATATTCTTGTGTGTTTCCTATTTCTGCTAACCATGTCAGGATCACACGACAACGGGAGCGACTGGGAGAGCATGACCAACAAAGCGCTCTATGATAAATTTCAGCAAATGATGGCTGACCAGGTACAAGATTTCATGACCAACTTTGGAGAAGCCATGGAGAAGCTCGATGGTTTGGAGAAGACATTCGACACCAAGATGGACGCCAAGTTCAATGAGGTGCTTGCCCGTCTACCACCACCAGCTGCAACTCCTATCCCTTTCGAACGACGAGCGCGATGTGTGCCTCTCGGCCAAGGCCAGCATACTGGTACTGTTGATACTGCTGCTACTTCTATGGATCCTACTACTACTGTCATTGAGCAGGTTGACGATTATGATGGTGATTATGATGATGAGGGAGAGGTTGCTCCAGATCAGCCTCAGGGGCAACCACCACGATACGCACCCGGTCAACCATATGGCTACAACCGTAACGGTAGGGCTGCACCACCCCCTCAGGTACGGGATCACGACCATCTCCCTAAACTTAAATTGAGTATTCCGACATTTGAGGGTAGATATGTTCCTGATATATATCTCACATGGGAGTTAGAAACAGAACAACGTTTTCCATGCTTACAATTTCCTAAGGATAGACGTGTTGCTGCTGCTGTTTGTTCATTCACTAGCTTTGCCTGTGTTTGGTGGTCAGAACATTGTAGAATACACCATGCGAATATTCCAACTACTTGGGCTGCTTTGAAAACTGCTATGCGTAATCGTTGGGTGCCACCTTATTATCAACGTGAATTGCTTCAAAATTTGCAGCATTTAAGACAAGGAAAAAATTCTGTAGAAGAATATTATTAGGAATTATAAACTGGCATGATTAGATGTGGTATTGTTGAGGAGAATGAAGCTATGCTTGCATGTTTTATGGGTGGATTAAATAGAGAGATTCAGGCTATTCTAGAGTATAAGGAGTATAACACTATCACTCATTTATTTCATACTGCTTGCAAAGTTGAACATGAAGTGCAGGATCGACAGGCAATGGCGAGAACTCCTTTTTCTACAGGTCGCACTTCATCATGGATGCCACGTACCTCCTCTACTTCCGCACGTCCTGCTGCAATGCCACCTACTCCCACCTCCAACTCCAACTGCGATACCAGAAAACAGGCTCCTAATCCACCCTCTGCGAAGAGCACACTTTCTGGGCCTGCACAGAGCTCTTCTTCATCTATTGCATCCACAGGGCAAACACATGAGGTTATATGCCGTCGTTGCAAGGGTGGAGGTCACTTTTCGAGAGAATGCCCTTCCAAACATGTAATGATTGTTACTGAGGATGGTGGATATGCGTCCGCTAGTGATTATGATGAGGAGACTTTGTCTCTCATTGCAAGTGAAGAACAGGGTGGCGAGGATGCAGAACCAGAGACACACTACATGGCTGCTGATTACGCTAATAGGTATGAAAGTTTAGTTGCTTAACATGTTCTCAGTGTGCAGGTTACACAGGCTGAGCAAAATTAGAGACACAACTTGTTCCACACAAAGGGAGTTGTGAAGGAGCATTCTGTTCGTGTCATCATCGATGGAGGGAGTTGCAATAACTTGGCTAGCATGGAGATGGTGGAGAAGCTGTCTCTAACCACCAGACCACATCCTCATCCTTATTACATCCAATGGTTCAACAATAGTGGCAAGGTTAAGGTAACACATACTGTTCGTGTGCATTTTAGCATTGCTACATATTCTGATTATGTGGATTGTGATGTGGTACCCATGCAAGCATGTTCTGTTTTACTTGGTAGGCCATGGCAGTTTGATAAAAAATTTGTACACCATGGTAGGACAAATCAGTATACTCTTGTTCATAAGGATCAAAATATCACTTTGCTTCCTATGTCTCCGGAACATATTATGTAAGATGACATTGCTAGAGCTAGTAAAGCAAAACAGGAAAAAAATAAGAGTGAAAATCAGATTGTAGCACAGGAATTTGAGCAACACCATAAGCATAATAAACGATCATCTAATGTTGCATCCGAAATAAAATTGAAGAGTGGATGTTTACTTGCTACTAAATCTGATATTAATGATTTGGATGTTGCTAAATCTGTTTGCTATGCTTTTGTATGCAAAGAGGTATTATTTTCATTCGAGGACATGCCTCCCTCTTTGCCTCCTGCGGTCATTAACATTTTGCAGGAGTTCACTGACGTCTTCCCACAAGACGTGCCACCAGGATTACCACCTATTCGCGGGATTGAGCATCAGATTGACTTAATTCCTGGTGCATCCCTACCCAACCGTGCGCCATACCGTACCAATCCAGAGGAGACAAAGGAGATTATGCGTCAAGTAGAGGAGCTGCTTGACAAAGGATATATACGCGAATCCCTTAGTCCTTGTGTTGTTCCTATTATTCTAGTGCCTAAAAATGATGGTACATCACGCATGTGTGTGGATTGTAGAGGCATTAATAATATTACTATTCGTTATCATCATCCTATTCATAGACTAGATGATATGCTCGATGAATTAAGTGGTTCTACAATTTTCTTCAAAGTTGATTTGCCTAGTGGATACCATCAAATTCGTATGAAATTGGGAGATGATTGGAAAACAGCATTTAAAACTAAGTTTAGATTATATGAGTGGTTAGTCATGCCTTTTGGGTTAACTAATGCACCTAGCACTTTCATGAGATTAATGAACGAGGTTTTACGTGCTTTCATTGGACGATTTGTGGTAGTCTATTTTGATGATATATTGATTTTTAGTAGATCTTTGGAGGAACATTTGGAACATCTACGTGATGTTTTTATTGCTCTACATGATGCACGTTTGTTTGGTAACCTTGGGAAGTGCACCTTTTGCACCGATCGAGTATCTTTTCTTGGCTATGTTGTTACTCCACAGGGAATTGAAGTTGATAAAGCCAAGATTGAAGCCATTGAGAGTTGGCTGCAGCCCAAAACGGTCACACAAGTGAGGAGTTTTCTTGGCCTCGCTGGTTTCTATAGGCATTTTGTGAGAGATTTTAGCACCATTGTTGTGCCTCTCAATGAGCTTACAAAGAAGGACATGCCTTTTTCTTGGGGTACCGCACAGGAAGAAGCCTTCAAGGTTTTGAAAGATAAGTTAACACATGCTCCTTTACTCCAACGTCCTGATTTTAATAAGACTTTCGAGCTTGAATGTGATGCTAGTGGAATTGGGTTAGGAGGTGTGTTATTACAAGATGGTAAACCTGTTGCGTACTTTTCTGAAAAACTGAGTGGGCCTAGTCTGAATTATTCTACTTATGATAAGGAATTATATGTTCTTGTTCGGACTTTGGAAACATGGCAACATTATTTATGGCCCAAAGAATTTGTTATACATTCTGATCATGAATCTTTGAAACATATTAAAAGTCAAGCAAAACTGAATCGTAGACATGCTAAATGGGTTGAATTCATTGAGACTTTCCCTTATGTCATTAAACAAAAGAAGGGTGAAGAAAATGTTATTGCTGATGCTTTGTCTCGTCGATATACTATGCTTTCACAACTTGACTTTAAAATATTTGGTTTGGAGACCATCAAAGATCAATATGTGCATGATGCTGAATTTAGAGATGTGTTGCAGCATTGTAAAGAAGGGAGAACATGGAACAAGTTCGTTATAAATGATGGATTTGTATTCCGTGCTAACAAGCTATGCATTCCAGCTAGCTCCGTTCGTCTTCTGTTGTTACAGGAGGCACATGGAGGAGGATTAATGGGACACTTTGGCATGAAGAAAACGGAGGACATACTTTCTACACATTTCTTTTGGCCAAAGATGAGACGGGATGTTGAGCGTTTTGTTGCTCGTTGCACTACATGTCAAAAAGCTAAGTCATGACTCAATCCTCATGGTTTATATATGCCTTTGCCTGTACCTAGTGTTCCTTGGGAGGATATATCTATGGACTTTGTTTTAGGTTTACCTCGAACTAAGAAGGGGAGGGATAGCATAGTTGTTGTCGTGGATAGATTTTCCAAAATGGCACACTTTATACCATGTCATAAAAGTGATGCTGCTGCTCATGTTGCTGATTTGTTCTTTCGTGAAATTATTCGGTTGCATGGTGTGCCAAATACAATTGTTTCAAATCGTGATGCTAAATTTCTTAGCCACTTTTGGAGATGTTTATGGGCTAAGCTGGGGACTAAACTACTTTTTAGTACTACATGTCATCCCCAAACTGATGGCCAAACTGAAGTAGTCAATAGATCATTGTCTACTATGCTTAGGGCTGTTTTGAAGAATAACCTGAAAATGTGGGAAGAATGCTTGCCTCATGTTGAATTTGCTTATAATCGTTCGCTACATTCTACCACTAAGATGTGCCCTTTTGAAGTTGTGTATGGTTTCTTACCTCATGCACCTATTGATTTGTTGCCTCTTCCATCTTCAGAGAAGGTTAATTTTGATGCTAAAGAACGTGCTGAATTGATATTAAAGATGCATGAGTTAACGAAGGAAAACATTGAGCGTATGAATGCCAAATACAAAATTGCTGGAGATAAGGGTAGAAAACATGTTGTCTTTACACCTGGAGATCTTGTTTGGTTACATTTGCGTAAGGATAGATTTCCTGATTTGCGCAAGTCAAAGCTAATGCCACGTGCTGATGGTCCTTTTAAGGTGTTAGAGAAAATAAATGACACTGCATATAAACTTGAGCTGCCTATACAGTTTGGGGTTAGCCCCAGTTTTAATATTGCAGATTTGAAGCCTTATTTGGGTGAGGAAGATGAGCTTCCGTCGAGGACGACTTCAGTTCAAGAAGGGGAGGATGATGAGGACATCCCTGCTAATGCCTCACCCACAACTCCGAGTGCTATACATACAAGACCAATTACTAGAGCTCGCGCACGTCAATTCAATTACCAGGTACTTTCATTTCTTGCAAATCCTTCTAATGTTCATGAACATATGATGCTGCCTAAATTAGATACTTTTGTTTTACTTATGAATGAAGGACCTAGCATGGATAAGAAGGATGACCATGGGAGCGGGATCAAGCATGGAGAAGAAGGTGCGCGCGCGGGAAAGAACAATGGAGCTTCCAGTGATGATTTTCGCACTTTGAAGCCACCATAATGGGAACAAGAAGCCTTGGACGAAATATGCATGATGCTACTTACAAAATTCGTCCCTAGGCTAATATAGGTGCTGCGCCACCTTATTGTTGGGCCAGGCCCATGTAATTTTGAAATACCATATTATAGGCTATTTCTAGAGTCCGTATGTATGGGGAAACTGAGATAAGGTCTGTTTCGGACCCCTCCTCCAAGGGGCCACGAAATTCCCCGCTATTCCCCCATATATACAGCCCTTAGGGCGTCGTTTTAGGGTTGGCTTTTGTTTAGATTACAAGTTCGCCATAGCTGCAACTTCACGTTCTTCGTTTGTGTTCCACGACCAGACAAAGGCGTCACAGAACCCCACTTCATCAATAAAGTTTTCCACTTATATTCACAATATCCATATTGCAATCTTAGTGTCTTGCTTGTTTTTCGTTTGCGTGCAGGAAACAGACCCTTGTGGTCAGGTTGATCGTGCTCCGGCGTGGTCAATAACCCCTCGGAGTTGGTTTGGCGATTGCTAAGGTGTGACGCCATCACACGTTCGTAGTCGGATCGTCAAAGTCTACTCCACCAAAAACGATAGCCACCATCTCATCGAAAGACAGGGACAACTTCGCCTCTATCACTGGGCGATGGTTTTTTCCGGCCGGTTGTTGAAGTTAACCAAACCCCAGTGGTGGCGACTTGCGCGTTTGTTTGTTTGGGCGGCTCATACAGGCGAGCATTGCACCAATATGTCAATGTAGATTGGCCCACTGGTTGGTGATTCAGAACCATCTGTTGGGCGGATCGTACTGGTAAATGCGCCCCTGGCGTGTTGATGTAGACGTAGAGGCCAACAATAGCATTGTGAGCCGGTGCTGTTTGTGAAAGACACCACGGCGTTGTAAGCTGGTGCGGACGACAAGAGATGGTCGTAGCATTATAAACCGGCACGGTGGCGAGAGATGGCCACGGCGTTGTAAGCCAGCGCGGTGGCGAGAGACGGCCACAACATTGTTTGTCGGCGCGGTGGCGAGAGACGGCCACGACATTGTAAGCCGGCGCGATGGCGAGGGATGGCTACGGCGTTGTATGCCGGTGCGATGGCGAGGGACGGCTATGGCGTTGTAAGCTAGTTCGGCTGCGAGAGACGGCCGTGGCTTTGCAGGCCAGTACGGATGTGCGAGTCGCCGGTGGCGTTGAAAAGGCGTCGAGAACGATGAGTCGGCCATGGCGTTTTATTAGTGAAGACCATAATTCGGGTACGGCGGCTTGCCACACTCATTTGGCAGCTCATACTGGTGGGTGAACGCACGCGGTACCGACTAGTTGATGTAGACCGTCCATGGGCACGACAACTTACGCGCGTCCATCGAGCAATGCAACACTTTGGTGTGAGTTCTAACTCCGCGATATCATGCCACATGAATAATTGTCCTGGATTTTTCGTCGGATGAATTGCCGGATAACAACAGAAGTAATGAAGCGGATGCTCATCTAATTTCGGCTGAGCCTCTCTTTTTCTTTTTTATCGTGTTGAGTCTTTTTTTACTGGGTCAACTCATCCCTGCTTTTCTTACTCCTATCCGACTAACCGGAGCCAGCACAGGCTTGCACGATTGGCTCGAACGGTGCGGGCGCGTGAGACACCGTGAAGGCTGTGGAGGCGGGGTGAGCACACGAGCGGCAGCGAGGCCGGCTCAAAACAGTTTGTAGGCCGCAGAGTAGGGCAGAGCAAGCCGGCTCGGAGCCGGTGCAAGGCCAAGCCGTGGCCGACATGGGCAAGGGGAAACCTGCGGGCCGAGCGGTGCGACTGATGGACATGCGGTGGGGATGGTAGGAGGCCGAGGCAGTGGCGGGTCCGAGCGGAGGCTCATGACAGGGGCAAGGTGAGGTGCGGCAGTGGTTTGCCAGCGGCGGGGTCGCGGGCGGATGGAGCAGCGGCAGTGCATGGCGAACCGGCAACGGGGAGGCATGGTGGCTAGAGTCGGTCGCGTGGGCACGACGCGGAGCTGCGCAAACACGGCCAAGGGGCTCGAGGAAGCGCAAGCCGACAGGCGCCCACAGCTTGAGCTAGACCCAGCGAGGCGAGCTAGGCAGCCCGATGCAGGGTGGTGCACCAATGGCGGCCCTCAGACGGCGGTGGCATACGTGGCCCTCAGAGGGTGGCGTCTTGACGCCGGGGGCCGAGGCAGTGGCTGACAGGACGGAGGGGCGGTTCTTCACCGCAAAAGGAGAGGTGGTCAGCAGGGATTCGACAGCTCAAGGAGAAGACAGGCGCAAAGGGCAGCGGCCGGCGAGCATGTTGAACCGGCTGGAGCAACGGGCACGATGGCAAGAAGCGGTTAACGGAGGCGAAAACAGACTGGTGTTGGTGCGGCGGCTCGAGGCGAGGCGAGGAGGAGAGGTGAAGCAGGGTGAGGCGGAGCCGCAGCGGCAGCTTGGCTAGCAGGTTGGGCCGGCGCGGGCGTGGGCGTGCGCGAGCTGGAGCAAGGCCGGCACGGTCACGCGGCGCACAAAGCCACATCAGCAAGGCGCTTTAGTGGCGACGGGACGAGGCCAGCGAAGGCAGGCATGGCGGGCGCGGTGGAGGTGAGGAAAACAGGTGCAGCGACGGAATACTGAATCTGTGTCCAGGTCATGGCCGGCTTTCGGATCCAGTCCGTGCCCACTTCCTGGTCATGGACCTTTCTTCCTCTCTTTTGATGATTGGCCTCAACTGGCTTTGTATGGTAGGACTTTCCTTAACACGTTTTGCTTCAATTATGTGTTTGTTGATGGCAGTCGATCAAGTACGTGCTTCACCTAGCTGCATCCAATTTTTGAACCTAGTAGTTTTTCCTCGTGTGCACGCAATGACTTGAACTTGAGGCGCGCGTACATGAAAAGTTGTCCTGATCGCCACCGTACGAGCAGATGATTATAGGTGACGCGTGCCTTGTGTCTCTAACCGGTTCGGATATGGGCCCTTGTACGTGGAGTAGCAATGGACAACGACAACTACAGCAGAAATCTTGTCGGAGGTATCGGTTTCCTGTAGCGGTAAACCAAAAATCAATCCGGCCTTGAGTTGATGGATCGCCTGGTCGCTCGCCTCATGATTTGTACGATATAATATGTTTGTGATCAGCCACCATGATTTATCCTTACGGTTCTTCATCCGTAGGCTACAATAGATCAATCCAGCCTTCGGAATTTTGTGTTTGTCCTTTGTCGGGCTGACAGCAACAATCTTCTAGGGTTGAACGGATTTTTTCAGGTAACGCTTGTGGCCAGCCGCAACCGAATTTACTTTTCGATCCTGACATGAATTATGCTACTGCTCGAACTTCCTCAATCTTCATAGATGAACTCGAGCTTGATGTGGATCATTCCATGCCAGGTTTTCTTCATCAGGTGACTCGCAAACTATTCAATCCCTAGAAAAGCTTCGTCCAAGAACACAACACCACTGTATGCTGAGCCGCATGGTGGGCGCCAACTATCGTGGATTTGTCACGACAGATGTCCGGGTCAACGAACTTAGGTTTGGGGCGAAGTGCAACTATGTGGCAGCTTGAAGGGGTTTGTCAGATTTGAGAGACACGGAGTTTACCCAGGTTCGGCCCCTCTGATGGAGGAAAAAGCCTACGTCCTACTTGTCTGGTATTGATGATGAAGGAGATCTCTCGGTTACAAGGGTGTTGTTTGCTACCTCTAATCATGAGAGCCTCTAATCTGTCTATCTCTAATCTCTTGTATTGTTTAAACTTGTGGACTTGTCAATCTGTCCCTCTAGGGGTGCTCTACCCCTCCTTATATAGGTGGAGAGGGTAGGTGTACAAATTGAGTCCTTCTAGGAGTAGAACTAGGACTAGCCTTTCGCGAATCCTACTACGGATCTTGTTTCCTTTGTAAGGGAATCCTTTCTCTCCTTTGGGCCATCTCTTGTGAGCTGTCTGGCACCGGCTTACACGCCAGGTCTTGGGCCTGGTTGTCCTGTGACCCGCCTGCCGGGTCATTAATAAAATGTCATGTCTTGACCGGGTCTCTTGTGAGTCGCCAGGCCGGGTCATACCGCAGGTATATCCCCGACATTAGCCCCCAGGTTAGCTTGAGTTTATTCATGGTAACCTCCTAAAATAGGAATAATAAATATGTTAAGTGGCCGGCTTGCTCCTTTGGCAGGCTTATGAAGTGGCTCCTCAGAAATCCGGGTCTTTTCTGCATATGAATGAGTCGTCTTGATAATCATCTTGCTTCTCAATGTCCTCTGAAAAATATTGAGAACAGAACACCCATATGCCATTGAGTCGGCTTCCAATACTCTTGGCGGGTCATCTATGCCGGGTCATAATCATTGATGATGCCGGATCATTATCGTTGGTGATGCCGGGTCAAATAACTAGAATCTATCCGACTTGATAAACATATTGGGATGAAAATCCATCCGATGTAAATCCAGACTTCCATTCCTATGAAGCAAGGCGGTTTATAAAATCTGCCATGTTATGATCTTTTGATCACACCGGGTTATGAATGTTGGTGATGTCGGGTCTAACAACTAAACTCCATAATTATCTTGAAAATTCTCCTCCAAGTTTTTGATATGTCCATATTACCTATAGCCCCCAAGCTCCGAGATTATCCATGATAACTTGGTGCTTTGCAATAATATTTTGGACTGTGTAGGCCCCAGGTGTCGGGTTGTTCTGCTTGCAGCAACCTAGGATACTGTCTTATACCTTATGAAACTTCAGCAGGTGTAGCCCCCAAGGACCGACTCATCAGTATGTAATGCGCCGGGTCTTCAATTTGAACCTCACAATTTGTTTAAACAACTGAATACTATAGCCCCCCAAGTGCCGGGTCGCACGCCTGCCGCGACTTGGGACTTTAGAAAATTTTGATTTGAGCAGTGTAGCCCCAAAGTGCCGAGTCAGTAAGAATTACTGGGCTGGGAGTTAGAAAAATATAGAAAGGCCGGCTCATCTCCTTGAGATAATATGGTCTTGCTGACAATGTAATGATTTGAAAACCGGATTGCATTAGCCCCCAAGTGTCGTGGTGCATGCTTGCAACGATAAGGGACTTGCATACTTGATATAAACTGTATTTGAATAGTGTAGCTCCCAAGTGCCGGGTCGTGTGCCTGCGGCGACTCGGGACTATGTGAGAATAATATGACTCACCACGATTTTTCGAATGTATCTTTGACCGTGGTTGTAATATAATTCCTTTGTCTTTGAAATGAATATCCTAGAATAATTCCTTTGTCTTTGACATGAAATCTTTGCTCGTGGTTGCGATGTAACCCGGCAAATATATATTGGAGAAATCCATGAGTGTTGCAGATTACTAGAGAGCACAATTGAAGAAATCCGACAACTGGTCAATTAGATGACATGACATTATATCTGATAGGGCGGCTCTTGAAAAACTAATGAATTCTCCGAGGTGGCTTGAAGACCCCAATCATTTAGTACTAGTTATGATAAATCATGAAGATCCTGCCATGTTGGCTATTAAAGATCCATTTGCTCTTTGCCGACGTTTTTCATCATACTTAACGGCGACTCATCTTAAGAGACAAGACCTTCAAAAATAAACAAGACAGAATATATTCTGCGTTGTTGTAAGGGCGGCTTTGAAAAAGCACAACCCGGAGATGTTATAACATTGCTCCTTCTTTCATAATCTTGCTCTGACCCAGCTTGATAGGCCGGCATGTCATGTGAATATGATGCGATGTATGATGGCATGTTGATGCAATTTATGATGCAATGTTGATGCAATATATGATGCAATGTATAATGCGATGTATAATGCAATGTGGACTTGTCCACATTTTTGGCAGGAACGCTGGTTGTTAGGGATAGATAAGCTACACCCGGAGGTGGGAATCCCCCTTCGACAACCGCAACTAACATGTCAACTGATTGGCATAAAGCCGTCTGTTAGGGTGAGATAAGCGATACCCGAAGGTAAGAAGCCCCCTTCGACAGCCAATGTTGACTTTTCAACATTTTTGGCGCGAACGCTGGTTGTTAGGGTGAGATAAGCGATACCTGAAGGCAAGAAGACCCCATCGACAACCACGGCTAACATGTTAACCGGAATGGCATAAAGCCGGTTGTTAGGGTGACATAAGCGATACCCAAAGGTAAGAAGCCCCTTCGACAACCGTGGCTAACATGTTAACCGGAATGGCATAAAGCTGGCTGTTAGGGTGAGATAAGCGATACCCGAAGGTAAGAAGCCCCTTCGACAACCGCGGCTAACATGTTAACCGGAAATGGCATAAAGCCGTCTGTTAGGGTGAGATAAGCGATACCTGAAGGTAAGAAGCCCCCTTCGACAGTCGCAGCTGACATGTCAACTGGAATGGCATAAAGCCGGTTGTTAGGGTTAGATAAGCGATACCCAAAGGTAAGAAGCCCCCTTCGACAACCACGGTTAACATGTTAACTGGAAATGGCATAAATCCGGCTGTTAGGGTGAGATAAGCGATACTCGAAGGTAAAAAGCCCCCTTCGACATCCGCAGCTGACATGTCAACTTGAATGGCATAAAGCCGGTTGTTAGGGTGAGATAAGTGATACCCGATGGTAAGAAGCCCCCTTCGACAACCGTGGCTAACATGTTAACCGGAAATGGCATAAAGCCAACAGTTAGGGTGAGATAAGCGATACCCGAAGGTAAGAAGCCCCCTTTGACAGCCAATGGTTTGTGCACCATCTTGTAAGTCGCCATTTGTAAGCCCCCATCTTGTATGAAGAAACGACAGAAGCTCCAAGTGATGATCCAATAAATCCGGGCACCTATGTTTGAATGGTGCATCACGGCGGTCCTCTTGGGCATCTTTTAATATTCCACCAAAAATGTATTAGCCCCCAGGATCGGGTTAACTTTGCCATGACCCGGGGTTCTCGTTGAAAACGACCAAATGAGTCTCGCCATGTCTGTAGCCCCCGAGTCTTAATTTGACTCGAAGAGGCGGCTTGAGAGTCTCCACTAATAGTCGAGGTTGGCCGTGGCGGGTTACAGATGATCCCGTATGAATTGTTTCAATGATCCGGTCGATGGTTTTTTCTGGCCGGTTGTTGAAGTTAACCAAACCGCAGTGGCGGCGACTTGCGCGTTTGTCTGTTTGGGTGTCTCGTATAGGCGAGCGTTGCACGGATATGTCAATGTAGATTGGCACACCAGGTGGCGATTCAAAACCGTCTGTTGGGCGGATCGTACTGGTAAATGCTCCCCCTAGCGTGTCGATGTAGACGTAGAGGCCAACCATGGCATGGTGAGCCGGTGATGTTTGTGAAAGACGCCACGGCATTGTAAGCCGGTGCAGACGTCGAGAGACGGCCGCAGCATTGTAAGCCGGCATGGTGGCGAGAGACGGCCATGGCGTTGTAAGCCGGCGAGGTGGCGAGAGACGGCCACAACATTGTAAGCCGACGTGGTGGCGAGAGACGGCCACGGCATTGTAAGCCGGCGCAATGGCGAGGGACGGCTACGGTGTTGTAAGCGAGCGCAATGGCGACGGACGGCTAAGGCGTTGGGAGCCGGTTTGGCCGCGCGAGACGGACGTGGCGTTGTAGGCCAGTACGGACGTGCGAGTCGCCGGTGGCGTTCAAGAGCCGGCGAGAACGACGACTCAGCCATGGCGTTTTGTTGGTGAAGACCATAATGCGGGTACGGTGGCTTGCCGCACTCATTCGGCAACTCATACTGACGGGTGAACACGCATGGTACCGGCAAGTTTATGTAGACCGTCCGTGGGCACGGCGACTTACGCGTGTCCATCGAGCAATGCAACACGCTGGTGTGCGTTCTAACTCCGCGGTATCATGCCACATGAATAATTATCCTGGATTTTTCGTTGGATGAATTGCCGGATAACAGCGGAAGTAATGAAACTGATGTTCATCTAATTTAGACTGAGCCTCTCTTTTTCTTTTTTATCTTGTTGAGTCTTTTTTTTTACAGGGTCAACTCATCCCTGCTTTTCTTACTCCTATCCGACTGACCAAAGCCAGCACAAGCTTGCATGATTGGCTCAAACGGTGTGGGCGGACGAGGTGCCGCGAAGGCGGTGGAGGCGGGGTGAGCACACGAGCGGCAGCGAGGCCGGCTCGAAACTGTTTGTAGGCTGCAGAGCAAGGCAGAGTAGGCCGGCTCGGAGCCGGTGCAAGGCGAAGCCGCGACCGACTCGGGCAAGGGGAAACCGATGGGCCGAGCGGTGCGGCTGATGGACGTGCGGTAGGGATGGCAGGAGGCCAAGGCGGCGGCAGGTCGGAGCGGCGGCTAGTGACGGGGGCAAGGTGAGGTGCGGCAGTGGTGAGCCAGTGGCGAGGTCGCGGGCGGATGGAGCAGCGATAGTGCATGGCAAAACGGCGACAGGGAGGCACGGTGGCTGGAGTCGATCGCGTGGGCATGACATGAAGCTGTGCAGACACGGCCAAGGGGCATGAGGAAGTGCAAGCCGGCAGGCGCCCACAGTGGGAGATGGACCCAGCGAGGCGAGCTAGGCAGCCCAATGCAGGGTGGTGCGCCAGTGGCAGCCTTTAGATGGCGGTGGCGTACGTGGCCCTCAGAGGGTGGCGTCTTGACGCCGGGGGCCGAGCCAGCGGCTGACAGGACGGAGGGGCGGTTCTTCACCGCAAAAGGAGAGGTGGTCAGCTGGGACTCGGCAGCTCAAGGAGAAGACAGGCACAAAAGGGCAACGGCAGGAGAGCGTGTTGAACTGGCTGGGGCAACAGGCGCGACGGCAAGAAGAGGTCAGCGGAGGTGGAAACAGACTGGTGCAGGTGCGGCGGCTCACGGCAGCGTCTCAAGGCGAGGAGAGGCGGAGAGGTGAAGCAGGGTGACGCGGAGCCGCAGCTGCAGCTCGGCGAGCGGGTTGGGTCGGCGCGGGCGTGGGCGCGCGTGAGCTAGAGCAAGGCCGGCACGGTCAGGCGACACACAAAGCCACAGCAGCAAGGCGCTTCAACGGCGCCGAGACGAGGCCAGCGGAGGCAGGCATGGCGGGCGCGGTGGAGGCGAGGCAAATTGTTGCAATGACGGAATACTGAATACGTGTCCTGGTCGGGGCCGGCTTTCGGATCTAGTCCATGCCCACTTCCTAGTCATGGACCTTTCTTCCTCTTTTTTGATGATTGGTGTCGATTGGCTTGGTATGGTAGGACTTTCCTTAACACGTTTTGCTTCAATTCCGTCTTTGTTGATGGCAGTCGATCGAGTATGTGCTTCACCTAGCTGCATCCAATTTTTTAACCTAGTAGTTTTTCCTCGTGTGCACGTAGTGACTTGAACTTGAGGCGCATGTACATGAAAAGTTGTCCTGATCGCCTTGTGTCTCTAACCGGTTCGGATATGGGAACTTGTACGTGGAGTAGCAACGGACAACGACAACTGCAGCAGAAATCTTGCGGCGGTATCGGCTTCCTATAGCGGTAAACCAAAAATCGATCCGGCCTTGAGTTGATGGATCGCCTGGTCGCTCGCCTGATAATTTGTACGATATAGTATGTTTGTGATCAGCCACCATGATTTAATCTTACGGTTCTTCATCTGTAGGCTACAATAGATCGATCCAGCCTTCAGAATTTTGTGTTTGTCCTTTGTTGGGCTGACAGCAACAATCTTCTAGGGTTCAATGGATTTTTTCAAGTAACGCTTGTGGCCAGCCGCAACCGAAATTACTTTTCGATCAAGACCTGAATTATGCTGCTGCTCGAACTTCCTCAATCTTGATAGCTGAACTCAAACTTGACGTGGATCCTTCCATGCCGGGTTTTCTTCATCCGGCGACTCACAAACTATTCAATCCCTAGAAAAGCTTCCTCCAAGAACACAACATCACCGTACGCTGAGCCCCATGATGGGTGCCAACTGTCGTGGATTTGTCACGGCAGATGTTCGGGTGAACGAACTTAGGTTCAGGACGAAGCGCAACTTTGTGGCGGCTTGAAGGGGTTGGTACGAATTGAGAGACACGGAGTTTACCCAGGTTCGGCCCCTCTGATGGTGGAAGAAGCCTACATCCTGCTTGTCTGGTATTGATGATGAAGGAGATCTCTCGGTTACAAGGGTATTGTTTTCTACCTCTAATCACGAGAGCCTCTAATCTGTCTATCTCTAATCTCTTGAATTGTCTAAACTTGTGGACTTGTCAATCTGTCCCTCTAGGGGTGCTCTACCCCTCCTTATATAGGTGGAGAGGGTAGGTTTACAAATAGAGTCCTACTAGGAGTAGGACTAGGGCTAGCCTTTCACGAATCCTACTTCTGGTCTTGTTTCCTTTGTAAGGGAATCCTTTCTCTCCTTTGGGCCTTCTCTTGTGAGCTCCCTGGTGCCGGCTTACACGCCGGGTCTTGTGCCTGGTCATCCTGCGACCCGCCTGCCGGGTCATTAATAAAATGTCATTTCTTGACCAGGTCTCTTGTGAGTCGCCAGGCCGGGTCATACTTCTGGCCGGGTCAAACCGCGGGGTATATCCCCGACACCTGGCCATGCCTCGCGACACACGAGATCATCAACGGCCTAGAAGCTAAGTACACTACCAAGCCAAGCAAGAGCCTCCTGATCTAATGGCGTCCCAAGGGGAGCAAGGGTTGTGAGCACTAATATGAGGATGCAGCTACTGCGGACCATTACGTGCGACTACCAAAACCCATGAAGTGCCAAGGTAATCAACGCAAGGACAGAGTCCCTTCAACGCAGGCAGCAAGGCCACGAGGTGTGTCAAGGCAAGCTCCAGGAGGTCTTTCGCATCAGCCTCACTATCCGCGTTCATGCGGGAGACGCCGGTCTCCAGCGTCTCCACCACCCGGCGGAAGAAGTCGAGGTAGCCCCCATCGCCTTGCATGTTAGGAAGAGCGGGGGTGAGGTCGACGTACGGCTTGGCGCGCTGGGACTCCAGCATCTTGGCATAAGTCGCCTCGTCCTGCACATCCTGCACGACGTCGGTCGCTTCCTAGACCTGGGTCTGGATAGACGCCAACTCCGCCCTGGCCTCCGATTCGCCCCTGAGGGCAGCTTGGAAGGCAGCCTCGGCGGTCGTCAGCTGGGCCCGCAACACGTCCACCTCCTCCTGGAGCTCGTCGCGCTTGCGCTTCTTGGCCGCCGACGCCCTGGAAGGAGGAGATGATTAGGCCTGGCGCATTGAACATGTCACCAAAGGAAGAAGGAGACGGCAAAGCACTCACTCATCCACCATGTCCTAGCACCGGTGGACCTACGCCAACCCCGAGGGCCCCCGCCACAACCTCTGGAGGAGGGCGAGGGAGCTAATGGCCTTGCGCGCTCCCCCGCACTGGCGGAGCTTCCTTTAGACGCCATGAGGAAAAAGGAGAAGCCGAGGAGAGGGAGAGGGTTTTCTCTAGAGCTATGGGAGTAGACAGACGCTTCGAGATGGCAAGGCTCCCCCAAGGAAGGTGGATTTATACGCGTGGCCGAGGCCACGAGGCGTCGTGGGAGAGCAGGCGACGTGCACCCCTCGGGCATCGAAAGGGCCGGCTCAATCGATGCGCAACCCTACTTCACGTCGCCTTGCCTGACAATATCGGGTCACATCCCTAGCCCTTAGGTTGGAGGTCCTAAAGAGCAACATCATTAAAGGAAGGGTAATGATGGCCGGTGCTGCACACGGGCGTCGTGTTAGTTTGACTTGGGGCGGTTCCTGACGCCTTCAGGGAGCAAGGGAGTCGCCACTCAGACGTTCGACGCGTGTAAGGCCTAGCCGATAGGCGTTTGAGGCCCGCGGCACTTCGGGTCGTCCTCAAGGCTTCGCCCTGAAGCCAGCTCGAGTGCGCCTTGGTCCCGGGGGCTATTGTCGGCATTCTGGGAATGGGGTACCTAGACCTGCCTGCCTGTGGCCCAGGACTTGGCCCACCTCGTCAGCCAGGCATGGACTGGCATGGCTCCAGTCAAGGCAAGGCCTCCGCAAGGACCCCAGGCTCACGAGCAAGACTCCACCAAGACCAGCAAAGATGGGCCTCCTTAGGCCCCCTCAGGAGCGGTGGAGATCTCTATGCATAACCCGGCCTCAGGAGTCAAAGAGGACACAGGGAAGGACAGGCAGTCGCTAGCGAGCCAAGCGGTGCAGTTTCCCCTTTGGTGCAAAGGGAGCGAGGATGTACGTGGGTTCCCAAAGCGCCACCCAAAGGTTTCCATTCCAGTGAAACAAGACCACGACCATGATCCCCGTGGGGCAGGTTTCATTGCCAAGCCCACCTCTGCATCATGGATGACTACTTTGCAGGCAAGGACCGTCTTTGGAAAGGGGGCGGAGATACTCATTCCCCCCTTCAAATTAGGTTGTTGTGGGATCCCTTCCTGCCATTGTGATAAGGGAAGAGGACCCGGGCCACTGTTATATATAGAGGCTAGGTCACACCATAGGAGACTATGACAAAACCACCCGACGAACCACCAGACAAGGCAGAGAGCCAAGAGCACCACTAGAGCCCCCTCATGAGGCTTGAAGCCATTGTACTAGTTCATCCACCACACCTCCCCGAGTAGGGTATTACCCTTCACAGGGGCCCAACCCCTGGGTAAACTATTGTTATCCTCTTCTTTCTCGTGATGGTGCGAGTTTGCCATGGTAACCATCTAGTAGAGAGCTAGGTAGGGCAAGGTTGCAGGGGATCTTTGCACACGACCCTGTGTGCCAACCTTGAGGGTTTTGCAGAGCCCGAAATCCGACAGGTGCTCTTGAAAGACGACTACCGCGGCGATCTTGGAGGTGAGCCTACCCTTGATGACGAGCATCACGTCTCTAGCAATAGCAACAACCCCTCTCAGGAGAGCCCGAGCGACAGCAGCTATGACGCGCCACCGCACCGACGTGCCCGGACCTCGGGTGGTAGCCAGCCATCGCGGCGTTGGTCCGTTGCTCAAGAAGCGGCCACGCCGGCGCGCCTCCACGTGACCGTCAAGGAAGAGGTGGACTCCAACTAAGTTCTGGTGCACCAAAGTTAGGGATCGCAGAGAGGCAGCCCCCAAGGGGGCTTCCTGACTTTCTTTCTCCTCCTACTCTCCCTTTCCTACAATCAAAGAACCTAGGGGGGCCCTAAGGGCGTGTAATGAATTTCACCAATTGCGCCCTTGTTTGTACTCTTATAATGTGTCATTGTTAACAGAAACTTCCTGCTGGTTGTGGTTAGAGTACTTAGCTTGACATGCTCGCTGTAGGATTTTCGTTGAGGAAGTTTGGCTGTGCTGCTTTTGGAGTCTAGACGTCTTGGGGGCTTCTTCTTCTTACGAGTGAAGCAGGTTGGGAGCCCTTTTGGCACTCTATGTCTGCAGGCCCCAGTCCTGCACATTTCTTGACCAGCGTAAGGCACTACAGGAATCTGAGAATTTGCCATCCGCTATGGCTGACGGCAAAGGGGGGAAACACGGACGGCAAAGGCTTTGCCGTGAGTCAGCTCACGGCAAACTAGATGGCAAAAAAATATCCGGTGAAGAGGTTATTTGCCGTCTGCTTTTTGTAAGGCGGATGGCAAAGAGTCTTTGCCATGAGGGGCGGACGGCAAATAAAATGAGACGGCAGATCGACAGGCTGTCCCGTTAAGTGCTAACGGCAGGCTTCTCCTCTTTGCCGTCTGTCCTTACCCCCCCTTTGCCGTCTGCCCCCTCATGGCAAAGGGGCACCCAGCCCCTCTCCCTCACCCATTTGCCGTCTGCCCTTACCCCGCTTTGTCGTCTGCCCTCTCATGGCAAAGGGCGCACCCAACCCCTCTCCCTCATCCCTTTGCCGTCTGCCCTCAGGGCTTTGCCGTGTGCCCTCACCCCTTTGCCATGAGGGGGCAGACGGAAAGGAGCACCCAGCCTTTCTTCCTCACCCTTTTGTCGTCTGCCCCCTCATGGCAAAGGCTCAAAACAGCCCCCTCACCTATTTTATTTTCTATTATATCCAGAAATTTTCACAATAATCAGGATATATATATATATTTGACAGAAATAAATTTGTTTCCGTACTCATAACCATATTAAAATAACTTTCATCCATAGTACATACATATTATTCAAGTTGCATCCGTACAAACCATATATTACACCAGTTTCATCCATATGCATACAAAGTTTCATATATATCCATATACTACAATAGTTTCAATACAAGCTTCCGTGATGCCATGGTACAAGAAATCATATTCAAGCATTCCATCAATATAATCCAAGCTTCCCGTGAAGTGAATGTAATCTGCAAAATGACAAATAATAAAGTTAGAAGAAGAATACTAGATGAAGAAGATAAGTATATATAGGTTATTTCGTAGAGAACTTAGCTAAGTATAGGCCATTTAATAGCTAAGTTAGGTGGAATAGGTCATCTTGGAGCTACATAGCCTTATTATGTCATTTAGGAGAGAACTTAGCTAGGTATAGGTCATTCTGGAGCTAACTTGGATAAAATATGTCATTTTGTAGTCAACTATGATTATGAAATCCATTTTGACCTTATTATATCATTTTGGAGCTAAATTAGTCATTTTAATGAGCTAACAAAGTTTCTTATGATGTTTTTACCTAACTATGCTAATTATGTCATTTTGGAGGCTAATTAGCTAAGTATGTATTTGTTGGGGAAAATAACCTACGTAGAAGAAGAAAGAGAAGAAGCAAGAAGAGAAGAAGCAAGAAGAGAAGAAGCAAGAAGAGAAGAAGGTCAATAATAAGGACAAGAAGGAGAAGAAGGAGAAGAAGAAGGAGAAGGAGAAGGAAGTGGAGAAGAAGAAGAAAAGAAGAAGGAGAAGAAGAAGGAGAAGGAGAAGGAGAAGGAGCTTCTCTCCTCCTTCTCCTTCTTCTCCTTCTTCTTCCTCCTTCTCCTTCTCCTTCTCCTTCTCTTCTTCTTATTCTTCCTTCTTTTCATTTTTCCTCTTTCTTCTCCTCTTGTCCCCTTCTTCGGGCTAAATTAGCTAATTATGCCTTTTTGGATCTAATTATGTAATTTTGGAGGATAAATAGCTAAGTATAGGTCATTTATTATTAAATAGGCCATTTTGGAGCTAACTAAGCTAATTCTGTCATTTTGTTGGATAATTAGCCAATTTAGTCTTTGTTGGATGAGTCTAAGCTACGTAGAAGAAGATAAAGAGAAGAAGCAAGAAGACAAGAAGAAGGAGAAGTAAAAGAAGAAGGAGGAGGAGAAGGAGAAGGAGAAGGAGAAGGAGAAGGAAGAGGAGAAGAAGAAGAAAAGAAGAAGGAAAAGTAGAAGGAGAAGAAGGAGGAGAAGAAGGAGAAGGAGCTTCTCTCCTCCTTCTTCTCCTTCTTCCTCCTCCTCCTCCTTCTCCTTCTCCTTCTTCTTCTTCTTCCTTCTTTTCATTTTTCCTCTTTCTTCTCCTCTTTCCCTCTTGTTCGAGCTAAATTAGCTAATTATGCCTTTTTGGAGCTAATTATGTCATTTTGGATGATTATTAATCCATTTTAAGCTTATTATGTCATTTTGGATGTAAATTAGTCATTTCAATGAGCTAACCAGGGTTCTTATTATGTTTAACTAACTAAGCTAATTATGTCATTTTGGAGAATAATTAGCTAACTATGTCTTTTTTGGGGAAAATAAGCTACGTAGAAGAAGAAAGACAAGAAGCAAGAAGAGAAGAAGAAGGAGAAGTAAAAGAAGAAGGAGGAGGATAAGGATAAGGAGAAGGAGAAGGAGAAGGAAGAGGAGAAGAAGAAGAAAAGAAGAAGGACAAGAAGAAGGAGAAGAAGGAGAACGAGCTTCTCTCCTCCTTCTTCTCCTTCTTCTTCCTCCTGCTCCTTCTCCTTCTTCTTCTCTTCTTCTTCTCTTCTTCTTCTTCTTCCTTCTTTTCATTTTTCCTATTTCTTCTCCTCTTGTCCTCTTCTTCGAGCTAAATTACCTAATTATGCCTTTTTGGAGCTAATTATGTCATTTTGGATGATTATTAATCCATTTTGAGCTTATTATGTCATTTTGGATCTAAATTAGTCATTTCAATGAGCTAACCAGGGTTCTTATTATGTTTAACTAACTAAGCTAATTATGTCATTGTGGAGGATAATTATCTAACTATGTCTTTTTGGGGGAAATAAGCTACGTAGAAGAAGAAAGACAAGAAGCAAGAAGGAGAAGAAGAAGGAGAAGAAAAAGAAGAAGAAGGAGGAGGAGGAGGAGAAGAAGGAGAATGACAAGGAAGAGGAGAAGAAGGACAAGGAAGAGGAGAAGAAGAAGAAAAGAAGAAGGAGAAGAAGAAGGAGAAGGAGATTCTCTCTTCCTTCTTCTCCATATTCTCCTTCTTCTTCCTCCTCCTTATTCTTCTCTTCTTCTCCTTCTTCTCACCAAACATACTATTATCGTCATCACGACGGTGAAGCACGGTGGCTCTGGCTTGTTTCACCTGGAGAAGGCTGCCTTGGAGAACAATCCACTATAGAAGGGTCGTGCGATGCGTTTCGGGAGATATTCTGCACCAAACATCGTTTGCAATGTGTCGTTAGCATGATGACACTCTTAAGATCACTGCATTGAAATGAAACTCACCGTCCCCGCCATGTTAATGACTGGCATCGCCGGAGGGACTTGGCCGGTCTTCTTGCACATAGACTGTACATTTGGTTTCGACAAGTCAAACTTTTTAGTTAGTAATGAAACGGACATTAAAATGCAAGCTTTGAAATAATATGAAGAAGAAACTCACCACGAAGAGCTCGTACATGGCCCTGTTAGACGCATCATTCCGTGCCCTCTCCGCCTCCAGCAATGCAGTCGTCCTCTCCTCCAGCTCCTTCATCTCCTTATCCTTCTCTGCCAAAGCCGCCTGCATTGCATCTCTCTCCTTCAGAATAGCAGCCTGCAACAGGACTCATTTTTAGCATTGTAATCATATTGGTTCCCACGCACAACATAATGCGGAAAGATAGTTGAGTCCATTAAACTAACCTCGATGGTGAGCTCGACTAGCCGTGGACGAGGTGTTATCTGAGGACAGGAGCTCGTTTGGCGTGCCTTTATCTGCCGGAGAGTGCTAGGACAACGTATAAGGCCGTCTCCAATGGCGATCGAGCCATGGGGCCTCCCGTTGCCAGCTATCATCACCAGCTCTGGATCAATAGGCCCCTCGCTCGGGTTAAAGTCCTCCCCTTTCCTCGGCTTCCCGTGATCTCTGTACTTCACGAGCTTGTGGTGGGAGGAGATGTTGGTGAAGTTTTCTGGATGCTCGAGGTCAGACTCAGAGAATGCCTTGACCTTCTTGTACAAGGCACTATGGGCCATCGCATACAGGTCATACATTTGTGGCACCTCCGTCTTATTTAGATGCGCCTAAAAGAGAGAGAGAGAGGAAAATTGTATTAGTAAAGGGCTCAAGATAAAGAATGAATTGCATGAGGCATGAAGCAAACCACATACCCAGTTCTCACCAAATTGGATTAAGTTGACGCTCCCTTGATGGTGTGGCACACCAACCATTTTTCCACGCCTCTCCTTGGCGTTCTTGTGGCTGGCCTCCCACGTTTCGGAGCACCACTGATCCACCAAGGCCTCCCAACAATCCAACTTATCCACACACCATCTTGGGGGCACCTAAGTTAATAAAGAGAAATTTGAGCGCGTAAGAACCAAATCAAGGAAACTAACTACACAACCTTAATAATATGTAATTACCTTCATGTAATGCTCCTTCTCCATCTTAGAATTGCGGCACTTCGCCTTGTCCTTCCTAATACGCCGCGAGGCATAGTAGTCTCGAACAGCCTGCACCCGAGCCTCGTGCCGAAAGTTTTGAAGTAGGCGGCGATATTCGGTATCGATAACCTTTGCCGCGTCCTCCTCGTATCCCTCCTCACACCTGTAGTATGTCTGCAAACGACACAACACCGATTAGTACAATAACTAGCTACGGTTGATTTATAATTGTGTAAAGGAGAAATTACCCAGAACTGTTGGATCACCATGTCGGCCCTCGTGTGGCACAAAACACCGTCGATCTCCACCTCCGGCGGGGCCGGGGCACCCAAGTAGTGCTCCTAGGTCATTCCTACCTCTCGCTCCCGACCGGGCAATGTAACAAACCCCAGGAAGTTTTTACGGCAAAGCACACCAGGATGCTGTTGGGCTTGCGGACACCCTTGGCAACAATCCAACCCCTGCAGTATGACAAATTAAAGCCAAAAAAATAGATATTTGAGAAAACGTGAAGGCAAAAGGTTAAATCAGAGTAAACTAACTTACTTCTCCCCATTTGGCTTAATCGACCACCTCTGCTCGCGGATCGCCCGCATGAGCGGGAGCCCCGAACTACCACGCTGGTAGACGGTAGACCCCTCACCCAGCTCCTCGTCGCTATCAGCATGGCCACTTAGCTCAGGCTGACCCTGATCAGCACAGGTATCCCACTGGGTCTCTGCGGACATACCCTCATCCCTGCTTTGCTCTGGAGTCGCCTGGAATGAAGCCTCTGGGACACGAGTCTCGTGGGTCGAAGGCGCATCAACCTGAGGCACGTCGACCTGAGGCTCGTCGACCTGAGGCGCGTCGACCTGAGGCTCGTCGACCTGACGCTCGTCCACCCTAGAAGTCCTGTGCTCAGGTGAATCAGCTTGGGGTGGCGGCGAGGAAGGTGTGGCAGCCACCGCCCTACCTCTCCCGTGGGCACGTGTAGCTTTAGTACAACATAAATACCAACATGAGTAATAAAATGTATATAAATACCAACATGACTACAACATAAATACCAACATGAGTACAACATAAATACCAACATGAGTAATACCTTTAGTACCTCTCGCCTTCACGGGGAGTCGACCTCCTCTCACGGGGGCCGCGAGAGTCGAAGAAGCGGCCACTCCATGCAGAGTAGAGAGCAACGCTCTCCGAAGAGGCGACTCAGGGATGGAAGTACCCATCCCATGACCCGCCAACGAAGGAGCCGCGGAGTGCTTTCGACCCTTTCCCACCATCTTTCAACACCTGTCATGACAAAGAGTAAATGAAATTAGTACAACATAAATACCAACATGAGTAATAAAATGTATATAATTTAAGTGTATCATCGTCATAAATACCAACATGACTAATAAAAATTGAATACCTAACATGAACTCAAAATTTATATATAGTAATAGTTGAATACTTGACATGAACTAATTGTGCTCGTCTATATATGCTTCGCGGTCAATAAATGCATCATGATCATCACTATCATTAATAAATGCATCATCATCATCACTATCAGGAAGAACATGTGGAAGGCCACCATTATGTAATCGGTCAAAAAGTGACAGGTCATCCGCAGCAGTAACCTCTTCTTCTTCCTGCTCTTCCTGTTTGGGCTCAGGTGTTAAGACGGATTCACTGTCGCTGTCTACTTCAATGTTCTGGGGTGAAGTAGAGCAGTTCTTGAAATGTTTCTTGGACATATGTGTTTCTTGGAAGAATTCTCCTTCATATGTGTCTGGGTTAATGTGAGGTTCGTAATCCTCTTCATTTAGGGTAGGTGGTCTAAAATGTGGTGGCACTTCATAAACGACATCCCAACCGTTCAGATTTGGATTAGTTTGGCAGGCCCACGGTAGATACAAAACTTGTGTGTTGAGCCATAATATAGACATCGGGAACATCTAAGTGGGTGTTTTGGTTGATTTCGACTAGTCCTATATGTTCATGAGTCCTTCTAGTCTCCCTCGGCTCAAACCAATGACATTTGAAGACTACGACGGTCCTGTCATTTCACCATAGAATAGAACTTCATAAATTGCTTCAACTCTTCCATAATACTCGGTGCCTCCTTCGCCGATAGCAGAGACACAACAATTTGTAGTCTTTAGGTCGGGCATAGATAGCTCTTTGCCAAAGGTACAAAAGTGATACCCGTTGATGCTGTATTTATGAAATGAACGGACCTTATAGTCAAAACCATTAGCGACTTGTCTCAACTCGGCGTCCATAGACTCTGCATCAGCCTACAAGTTTAATATGAAAGAATGGATGCATTAGCCGCAAATTAGACCAAGAAATCAAATGGACCATTAATGGTAATTAATTACCCTTTGTTTGAACCAAGAGATGAAACCGGCATAGTCGCCTCCATGCTTTGAGAGAAGCTCATACTCTTCGATGGAATCCTTTTCGATGACCGCTCCATCCGAGAATTCGGCAATGTATCGACTATATCAAATATCCGGGAATAAGAGTAGTTGAAAGGAATTAGAAGTTGCGGAACAATAATTTACCGAGAACTTACTCAATGTACGGCCGCACTTCTGTTAGGTTGGTGAAGAATACAATGAAATGGTCCTCCATTCTTCGACATCCAACGATTTCCCTTTCGAAGCACCGGATGGTGCGAGCTTCCCTTTGAATAGGCTGAGGTTGGATCGACCTTTTTTTGGATTGTCATCATTGTACCGAGGCTTCGGTTTATGCAAATGATGATTTTTGGCTTTGTAGTGTGGTATCACGAAGTTTGCCACCTCCTCGGTAATGAATGCCTCGGCCATCGATGCTTCAATTCTACGTTTATTTTTACACTTAGCTCGAAGCGTCTTCTGCATCCTCTTAGTTGAGAAGCACCATCAATTTTGAACGGACCCCCCCAATCTTGCCTTGGTCGGGAGATGCAAAATCAAATGCTGCATTGGATTAAAGAAGCCCGGTGGAAAGATCTTTTCTAATTTTCAGATCAACTACGGCGCCAACTCTTCCATTTCATCTAGCACGCCAGCCGATAGTTCTTTCGCACAAAGAGATTGGAAGAAATAGCTCAGCTCTGCCAGTACTAGCCATTCATCCTCAGGGATAAATCCACTCAACATCACCGGCATTACCCTCTCAATCCATATGTGCTAATCATGACTCTTGAGACCAAATATTTTCAATTTCTCAAGACTCACTCCCCTCGTTAGATTCGCAGCATACCCATCGGGGAACATCAACCGCATTTTCACCCACAATAGCATTTCCCTCAGAGCTGGCCTTTCAAGATTGAACCATGCCTTTGGCTTCGCTATGCTTTTCTTTCCTTTGCGTTGTCGCAAGTTTTGTAACGGTCTATCACATAGAGCCTCCAGGTCGATTCTAGCCTTAGGATTATCTTTTGACTTCCCCTCTATGCCAAACAATGTACCAAAAATGGCCTCCGCAATATTCTTTTCAGTGTGCATCATGTCGATGTTGTGTGGGAAAAGGAGGACTTTAAAGTAAGGGAGATCCCACAAACATGACTTGTGAGTCCAGGTGTGTTCCGTATTATACCCTTGGAAATACCCTGGACGTTCAGGATCCGGCTCAAGAGCGTTTATCTGATCCAGGATCTGTTGGCCTGTCAACGCAGCTGGTGCAGTGTTTTTGACAACTCTACCTTTGATGAAATTCTTCTTGTCTTTTCTGAACTGATGCTCAGGATCCAGGAATTGTCTATGCATGTCGAAGCAAGAATACTTGTGACCAGCCTGCAGCCAATGGAACTGAAGAGCTGCCTTGCATGTGATGCACGGGAACCTTCCATGCACACACCAGCCAGAGAATAGCGCATACACCGGATAATCATGCGTCGAGTACATGTACCACACATGCATTTTGAAATTTGTTTTGGTAGCGGCGTCGTAGGTCTTGATCCCATTATCCCAGGCTTCTTGCAACCCATCCTTAAGCGGCTGCATGGACACATTCATATTCTTCCCCGGATAGTTGGGCCCTGGAATTATCAACGTTAGGAAAATGTTCTTTCTTTTCATAATCTCTCCGGGTGGGAAATTGAGTGGAATGACAAATACAGGCCAACAACTGTATTGTGTTGCCGTCATACCATACACACTGAACCCATCCGTGCTGATGGCAACTCTTGGATGCCTTGGATCTTCCGATTTATCCTTATGTAATGCATCTAAGTGCCTCCATGTAAAACCATCTGAAGTGTGTACCAGCATCTTGTTCCCATCCGCATCTAGTTCGGTTCTTTTGCCCAATTTGTGCCATGTCATCTGTCTAGCCGTCTCTTCAACCATGAAAAGATGTTGAAGTCTTGGTACGATTGGCAGATACCAAAGAACACTAATGGGGATTTTGGTCTGATTCTTCTCACCCATACCGTTGTCTACCACAATATACCTGGAAGAATTGCAAATGGGGCAATAGTTCAAGGCCGCATACTCAAGCCTAAATAAGGCACATCCATTCTCACAGGCATGTATCTTCTCATATGGCATCTTAAGTACACGGAGGATTTTCTCTGACTGGTACAGGTTTGCAGGTAGTACATGGCCTTCGGGTAGAAAGCATCCAAATATCGTCATCATCGCGTCGTAGCACTCTCTGCCTAGGTTGAATTGAGCCTTCAGAGCCATTACTTGCGCGATGGCATCTAGCTGACAAAGCTCAGTCTGCTCGTGGAGAGGACGTTTTGAAGACTCCAACATTTCATAGAAGGCCTTTGTAGATTCCTCCATCTCATCGTCTGAATCTCAAGCATCATCAAAGTCTTGCAACATGTCTTCGATCCTCGTACCATGCTCGTCGGTGCGACGACGAATCACCTCAGCTCTGGCACGTTGGTCAGACTCACCAAAAAAAGTCCACACCGTATAATTAGGCGTAAAACCCCACTTCTGCAGGTGTTTACCAATTTCAAACTATGTCTGCTTTTTCCAGTTGTCGCAGTTGGTACAGGGGCACCATGTTTTTTGCTGGCCATTTGCAAATGCAGCTCTCACAAACCCCCCTGGTTTTTGTTAACCATTCATTGGTCATGTCTTTCTGACTAGGGTGACCAGTGTACATCCAAGCACGATCACTCATGTTGCCTAGCTACCTATGGGCGCACAAGAAATAAATTAATATATAATTCATCACCTATATTCATACGCTAATCAAGTTTGTCAGTTTTATTACGTCCATGCAACCTACATGCTAATAGGTAAAGATAGGTCCTAATCCCACCCGAGTATGTGTAGATTGGGTTCGTTTTCCCATGCTCTGCTCCAGATGCGATGCAGAATTTCTGCAGCACCTCCCCGCTGTTCTCCTGATACACGTCTCGGCAATAAGCAGAGAGGATGAGTACCTGGAGAACAACAGGTAGGCACTAAAGAAATTCCGCATCGGATCCGGAGCACAACATACGGGAAAACAAACCCAATCTACACATACTCGGGCTGTCCATGGATAACGTTGGACAATTCGACAGGATGGCGGTTATAAATATGCAAAGACATGCATATTTATAGATGTCGCCCTTTCGAACGGGAGACGCATACTGGTCACGCATACTCATGATTGAAGAAACCTATAGCTAGCAAGTTTCATCGGCACGAAGACGGGAACAGAGCAAATTAAGGGGGTAGGAGGAGAAGTCATTTGTGCTCACCAACAAACGCATGGGCGGAGCTCGTGGAGGTCGCCGAACAACTGCACATTGAAATTCACCCAATCAACACAAATATGATGTTTTTATAATTAACATAATCGGAAAATATGTGACCTAACTCATAATTTAGAAAACCACGACCCGTCGGCTTAGTGGCGTCGATGGTCGGTGGTGTCGGGTGTCGGTGGCCTCGATGGTCGGTGGTGTCGGGTGTCGGTGGCCTCGATGGTTGGGGGTGTCGGGTGTCGGTGGCGTCGGGGGTCGGGGGTTAGTTGTGTCGGTGGTCGGGGGTCAGTGTCGTCAGGGATCGAGAGTCACTGGCGTCGTGGGTCGGGGGTCGGGGGTTGGGGGTCAGTGGCGTCGGGGGTCGGGGGTAGGGGGTCGGGGGTCGAGGGTGAGTGGCGTTGGGGGTCGGGGATCGAGGGTCAATGGCGTTGGGGGTCGGCAGTCGGGTGTCAGTGGCGTTGGAGGTCGAGGGTCGAGGGTCGGGGGTTGGTGGCGTCGGTAGTCAGGTGTCGGTGTCGTTGGGGGTCGAGGGTCACTAGCGTCGGGGGTCGGGGGTCTTTTCGGTCAACAAGATGCCGAAGAGGTGTCAGGGGCCAGGGGTCGGGGGTCAGTGGCGTCGGGGTCGGGGGTAGGGGGTCGGGGGTCGAGGGTCGAGGGTTAGTGCCGTCGGGGGTCAAGGGTCAGTGGCGTCGGTGGTCGGGGGTCAGTGCCGTCGGGGGTCGGGGGTCAGTGCCGTTGGGGGTCGGGGGTCGGGGGTCAATGGCGTCGGGGGTCGGCCACTACTTATTCTACTTTTTCTTCTTCTCCTTCATCTTCTTCTTCCTCCTTCTACTTATTCTTCCTAGCACTAAACCTAGCACTAAACTAATCTAGCACTAAACCTAGCACTAACCTAATCTTATCTAACACTAAACCTTGCACTAAACTAAATACATAATATAATCTAACAATTAAACAGCAAAAAAGAAGAAAACAAAACAAAAACAAAAACAAAAAAAACATACCGGAGGGCGCTGGGGTACCGGGGCGGCAGGGTGCGAAGGAGGGCGGCGGCCGGAGGGAGCACGTGGGAGGGGGCGGCGACCGAGAGGGGGTGGGAGGAGAGAGGTGGCCGGGAGGGAGGTGGGAGGAGGGCGGCAGCTGGGAGGGAGGTGGGAGGGGGCGTCGGCCGGGAGGGGCGGTGCGGCGGCGAGCGGGAGGGGGAGGGGCGGCGCCGCGGCGAGCGGGAGGGGCAGGGGCGGCACAACGGCAAGCGGGAGGGGGAGGGGCGGGGCGGGGGGTGAGGGGGTGGGGTAGGCACAGGGGAGGGGCGGCGCGGCGGCGAGAGCGAGGGGGAGGGGCGGCGCGGCGGCGAGTGAAGGAGCGGCGCGGCGGAACAAATGAGATGCGGGAGAGAGTGAGGGAGGGAGAGGGTGAGAGAGAGTGGGGTATAACGGCCGTTAATAGGGGGGTCTTTGCCGTCTGCCCCCCGACGGCAAAGATGGACACGGCCGACAACAAAGGCGTCCCGGACGGCAAAGACCGCCCCATTTGTACCTAGCAAGGGCCAAGGCCTGGTGGGGCCCACCTTAGCCCTTTGCCGTCTGCCCTGGCCCTCTTTGCCATGAGTGGGCAGATGGCAAAGAACTGACACATGGCAAAGACACTGTTTGCCATGTCCAGTTCTTTGCCGTCTGCTTTGGGACAGCAGACGGCAAAGAGCATCTTTGCCATGTGTCAGCGGACGACAAAGGCCTGTCGCATGGCAAATAACTGAATTCCATTAGTGAGGGGCGTCCGGATCACGAGGCCGCAACTACGGGGTGAGGCCTCGACACCCTTGATACCGACCGGATCGCTAGGACGACATCAAGAGGCGAGGGGCTATATGACCGGTAAGGCTCCTGAGGCGCGCTGCTCAGGAGCCCCCTTTGATGCTCAAGCAACTCTCTGTCGGCAGGTCCCAGTCCCGCACATTCCTCGACCACCATAAGGGTCATCCGAATCACTAGGACGTCACTGCGGGGTGAGGCCTCGACACCTTTTATGCCGAGCAGATCGCCAGGACGACATCAAGGGGCAAGTGGCTATATAACCATAAGGCTCCTGAGGCGCGTTGCTCAGGAGCCCCCCTTGATGCTCAAGCGGCTCCCCAAAAAATTTGGTTTCCTGCCCCGGGGGGCGCGAGTCTCAAGAGGGTCCGGGATGGCACGTCAGGCAATGGGCGGAGCCTCTGAGCGAGTATACAGCGACACACGCCTACTGACTCACTCGGGAGCACCACGTGAGGATCCGGGCTCCAAGGCCTGAGCAAGGTGTGAACACCGTACCCCAGTTCCCACTCATGGGCTGCGAGGCAGAGGGAAGTAGGGGAGTGCTCGACTCGAAGAGAGACAAATCAAGATAGGAAACTACGATTAAAAGATATCCCTTTCCCTTTTCTTTAAAACATGGCTGGAGAAAACCCCGTGTTTTGTTCCAGAAAAGTTAGTAAATTCAAACATGAGAGAAGCAAATAACAACCGTGGCCCGCACCTAGGCTAGTTTTCATCTTCATCTTCGTCTTCAACCAGCGTGGAGCGTGGGGCATCCACGTTGCATCGACATATCCATTGGTGGGTAGTGTTGACCGCTAGCACGGAGCATGGGTCTTCCACTTGGGCATGGGTGGGAACCCTCGGCGTCCTCGGGGGGCTCTAGGCATATACAACCCACTCATCATTATGTGAGAGTGTCACAAGTAGAACTTGCAGAGATGCTAGATGTTCTAGGCATTCTGGATGGGGACCCTCTCCTGAGTCTCCAGGCGCATGACACCAGGCATGGAGATGTGGGCGGCCTTGGATGGGCCCTCCCACGTGAGCGAGACCTTGTGCAAAGCCTCCCTGGAGAGGACCCGCCTCAGGATGAGGTCTTCTACTTCGAGGGTCGTCAGGCGTATGTTACGACAATGGTAACACTGTAACGCCTGTTGATACCTCGCAGCTCAGAGCGAGGCTCGGGGACGGGCCTCCTCCCCGAGCATGATGTTTGGTCCTCGTGCGGCATCATGACGCTCCTTGTCGAATGCCAAGACCCGTGGGGACCGGTGCTTGACCTCGTGCGGGAGGATGGCTTCAGTTCCATAGACGAGGAAGAATGGGGTTTCTCTAGTGGGATTAGTTGCGGTGGTGTGGATGGACCACAACACTAACATAAGATCATTGACACAACCCCTGCCGCAAGCTTCAAGCTTCTTCTTGAACCTCCATGCCTTGAGGCCCCTCAAGACCTTCGCGTTGGCATGCTCTTCTTGGACTTTGCTTTGTGGTTGGGCCACCGAGGCGTAGCATTTCTGCATTCCAAGGTTAGCGCGATAGGTCCTTAAGAGCTTACTTGTGATATGTGAACCATTATCGCTGATGATGTGGTTGGGGACGCCAAATCGGCTCACGAGGACCTTGATAAACTTGACGGTCGATCTAGCAGGGTTGTGCACTTGTCGATGCCAATGTATAGGTCGCGGTACCCGCCTACTGCCCGCAGGAAAGGCTCTAGTATGTCCAACCCCTAGACCGGAAAGGGCTAGGAGAGCAGGATGGTTTAGAGGCCCTACGGGGGCTGGTCAATCTACTTGGAATGGAACTGACTGGCTTCGCAAGACCGAACCACCTCGATGGTGTCGTTAAGTGTCGTTGGCCAGTAAAAGTCGGATCGCACCGCCTTTCCTACAAGGATGCGTGACGAGGAGTGATGCCCGCAGTCTCCTCTGTGAATGTTGACCAGCAGCTCGCAGCCCTATTCCTTGGTAATGCACTTCAGCGTCACGTCATTAAGGTGCCTGTGGTATAGGTCGCTATCTTGCAGACAGTAAGCCATGGCCTTGTTGGAAATATGCCCTAGAGGCAATAATAAAATGGTTATTATTGTATTTCCTAGTTCATGATAATTGTCTATTGTTCATGCTATAATTGTGTTAACCGGAAACCGTAATACATGTGTGAATACATAGACCACAACGTGTCCCTAGTGAGCCTCTAGTTGGCTAGCTCGTTGATCAATAGATGGTCTCGGTTTCATGACCATGGACATTGGATGTCGTTGATAACGGGATCACATCATTAGGAGAATGATGTGATGGACAAGACCCAATCCTAAGCATAGCACAAGATCGTGTAGTTCGTTTGCTAAAGCTTTTCAATGTCAAGTGTCATTTCCTTAGACCATGAGATTGTGTAACTCCCGGATACCGTAGGAATGCTTTGGGTGTGCCAAACGTCACAACGTAACTGGGTGGCTATAAAGGTACGCTACGGGTATCTCCGAAAGTGTCTGTTGGGTTGACACGAATCGAGACTGGGATTTGTCACTCCGTGCGACGGAGAGGTATCTCTGGGCCCACTCGGTAAGACATCATCATTATGAGCTCAATGTGACTAAGGAGTTAGTCACGGGATGATGTATTACGGAACGAGTAAAGAGACTTGCCGGTAACGAGATTGAACAAGGTATGGGGATACCGACGATCGAATCTCGGGCAAGTACCATACCGATAGACAAAGGGAATTGTATACGAGATTGATTGAATCCCTGATATCGTGGTTCATCCGATGAGATCATCGTGGAGTACGTGGGAGCCAACATGGGTATCCAGATCCCGCTGTTGGTTATTGGCCGGAGAGGTGTCTCGGTCATGTCTACGTGTCTCCCGAACCCGTAGGGTCTACACACTTAAGGTTCGATGACGCTAGGGTTATAGGGAAATAGTGTACGTGGTTACCGAAGGTTGTTCGGAGTCCCGGATGAGATCCCGGACGTCACGAGGAGTCCCGGAATGGTCCGGAGACGAAGATTGATATATAGGAAGTGAGGATTTGGTTACCGGAAGTGTTCCGGGTGTCACCGGTAGTGTACCGGGACCACCGGAAGGGTTCCGGGGGTCCACCAAGTGGGCCCACCTGCCCCGGAAGGTTCCGTGGGCTAAGAGTGGGAGGGAGCCAGCCCCTAGGTGGGCTGGTGCGCCTCCCACCCCAGCCCAAGGCGTGGCAAAGGTGGAGGGGGGCAAACCCTAGGCTTAGATGGGCCTTAAGGCCCACCCTAGGGCGCCCCACCTCTCCCTTGCCCTAGCCGCTGGCCAGATGGCATCTGGTGGCTGCCGCCACCCCTAGGGTGGAACCCTAGGGCGCAGCCACCCCTCCTCCCTCTCTCCTATATATAGTGGAGGTATTTGGGGCTGCACAACACACGGTTCTCCCTCTCTCTCTGGTGCAGCCCTACCTCCTCCTCCCCTCGTTCTCCGTAGCGCTTAGCGAAGCTCTGTCGGAGTACCACACAGCTCCACCGCCACCACGCCGTCGTGCTGCCGGAGCTCTCCCTCAACCTCTCCTCCCTCCTTGCTGGATCAAGGCGTAGGAGACGTCACCGGGCTGCACGTGTGTTGAACGCGGAGGTGCCGTCCTTTCGGCACTTGATCGGATCTACCGCGATCTGAATCGCTGCGAGTACGACTCCATCAACCGCGTTCTAGCAACGCTTCCGCTTAGCGATCTTCAAAGGTATGAAGATGCAATCTCTCCCCTCTCGTTGCTGGTTTCTCCATAGATAGATCTTGGTGACACGTAGGAAAATTTTGATTTACTACTACGTCTCCCAACAGTGGCATCATGAGCTAGGTCTATGCGTAGAATCTATGCACGAGTAGAACACAAAGTAGTTGTGGGCGTCGATTTTGTTAATATGCTTGCCGTTACTAGTCTTATCTTGATTCGACGGTATTGTGGGATGAAGCGGCCCGGACCAACCTTACACGTACGCTTACGTGAGACCGGTTCCACCGCCTGACATGCACTAGTTGCATAAGGTGGCTAGCGGGTGTCTGTCTCTCCCACCTTAGTCGGATTGGATTCGATGAAAAGGGTCCTTATGAAGGGTAAATAGCAATTGGCATATCACGTTGTGGTTTTGGCGTAGGTAAGAAACGTTCTTGCTAGAAACCTATAGCAACCACGTAAAAACTTGCAACTACAAATTAGAGGACGTCTAACTTGTTTTTGCAGCATATGCCTTGTGATGTGATATGGCCAGAAGGATGTGATGTGATGCATTGTGATGTATGAGATTGATCATGTTCTTGTAATAGGGTTCACGACTTGCATGTCGATGACTATGACAACCGGCAGGAGCCATAGGAGTTGTCTTATTTATTGTATGACCCGCGAGTCAATCACAAACGCCATGTAATTACTTTACTTTATTGCTAAGCGTTAGCCATAGAAGTAGAAGCAATAGTTGGCGAGACAACCTCATGAAGACACAATGATGGAGATCATGATGATGGAGATCATGGTGTCATGCCGGTGACAATGATGATCATGGTGCCCCAAAGATGGAGATCATAGGAGCAAGATGATATTGGCTATATCATGTCACTATATTGATTGCATGTGATGTTTATCATGTTTACATCTTATTTGCTTAAAACGACGGTAGTAAATAAGATGATCTCTCAATAAAATTTCAAGAGAAGTGTTCACCCTAACTGTGCACCGTTGCTAAGGATTGTTGTTCCGAAGCACCACGTGATGATCGGGTGTGATAGGTTCTAACGTTCGCATACAATGGGTGTAAGCCAGATTTACACACGCGAAACACTTAGGTTGACTTGACGAGCCTAGCATGTACAGACATGGCCTCGGAACACGGAAGACCGAAAGGTCGAACATGAGTCGTATAGAAGATACGATCAACATGGAGATGTTCACCATGGATGACTAGTCCGTCTCACGTGATGATCGGACACGGGCTAGTTGACATGGATCATGTGTCACTTAGATGACTAGAGAGATGTCTATCTGAGTGGGAGTTCATTGAATAATTTGATTATGTGAACTCGATTATCATGAACTTAGTCTAAAATTGCCTTTAATATCTATATTGTAGATCCAATGGCCAACGCAAATGTCAACCTCAATTTCAACGCGTTCCTAGAGAAAACCAAGCTGTAAGATGATGGAAGCAACTATACGGACTGGGTCCGTGGCTTGAGGATCATCCTCATAGCTTCCAAGAGATTGTATGTCCTTGATGCACCGCTAGGTGACCCACCCATTCTCCCAGCGGACCAAGACGTTACGAACGCTTGGCAGTCACGCTGCGATGATTACTCTCTTGTTCAGTGCGGCATGCTTTACAGTTTAGAATCGGGGCTCCAAAAGCGTTTTGAGCAACACGGAGCATATGAGATGTTCCAAGAGCTGAAACTGGTTTTCCAAGCTCATGCCCGAGTCGAGAGATATGACATCTCTGACAAGTTCTTCAGCTGTAAGATGGAGGAGAACAGTTCTGTTAGTGAGCACATCCTCAAGATGTCTGGGCTTCACAACCGCTTGACTCAGCTGGGAGTTAAACTCCCGGATGACTCAGTCATTGACAGAATCCTCCAGTCGCTTCCACCTAGCTACAAAAGCTTTGTGATGAACTACAACATGCAGGGGATGGAGAAGTCAATTCCTGAGTTGTACTCGATGCTCAAATCAGCAGAGGTCGAGATCAGAAAGGAGCATCAAGTGTTGATGGTAAACAAGACCACTAGTTTCAAGAAAGGCAAGGGTAAGAAGAACTTCAAGAAGGACGGCAAAGTTGTTGCCGCGCCCGGTAAGCAAGTTGCCGGGAAGAAGAAGAACAAGAATGGACCCAAGCCTGAGACTGAGTGTTTCTATTGTAAGGGTACGGGTCACTGGAAGCGGAACTGCCCCAAGTACTTAGCGGATAAGAAGGTCGGCAACGTTAAAGGTATATGTGATATACTTGTTATTGATGTGTACCTAACCAGCGCTCGTAGTAGCTCCTGGGTATTTGATACCGGTGCAGTTGCTCACATTTGTAACTCCAAGCAGGAGCTGCGGAATAAGCGAAGGTTGGCAAAGGACGAGGTGACGATGCGCGTCGGGAATGGTTCCAAGGTCGATGTGATCGCCGTCGGCACGCTACCTCTACATCTACCTTCGGGATTAGTTTTAAACCTTAATAATTGTTATTTAGTACCATCTTTGAGCATGAACATTGTATCTGGATCTCGCTTGATACGAGATGGCTACTCTTTTAAATCCGAGAATAATGGTTGTTCTATTTATATGAGAGAAATGTTCTATGCTCATGCCCCGCTGGTCAATGGTTTATTTTTGATGAATCTCGAACGTGATGTTACACATGTCCATAGTGTGAGTACCAAAAAGTGTAAAGTTGATAACGATAGTCCCACTTACATGTGGCACTGCCGTCTTGGCCATATTGGTGTCAAACGCATGAAGAAGCTCCATGCTGATGGACTTTTGGAGTCACTTGATTTCGAATCATTTGACACATGCGAACCATGCCTCATGGGCAAGATGACCAAAACTCCGTTCTCCGGAACAATGGAGCGAGCAACTGACTTGTTGGAGATAATACATACCGATGTATGCGGTCCAATGAGTGTCGAGGCTCGCGGTGGCTACCGTTATGTTCTCACCCTCACTGATGACTTGAGCAGATATGGGTATGTCTACTTAATGAAACACAAGTCTGAAACCTTTGAAAGGTTCAAGGAATTTCAGAGTGAGGTCGAGAATCAACGTGACAGGAAAATAAAATGCCTACGATCTGATCGTGGCGGAGAATATTTAAGTCACGAGTTTGACACGCACCTTAGGAAATGTGGAATTGTTTCACAGCTCACGCCGCCAGGCACACCTCAGCGAAATGGTGTGTCTGAACGTCGTAATCGCACTCTATTGGATATGGTGCGATCTATGATGTCTCTTACCGACTTACCGCCATCATTTTGGGGATATGCATTAGAGACTGCCGCGTTCACTTTAAATAGGGCACCGTCTAAATCCGTTGAGACGACACCGTATGAATTATGGTTTGGAAAGAAACCTAAGCTGTCGTTTCTAAAAGTTTGGGGTTGCGATGCTTATGTGAAGAAACTTCAACCTGAGAAGCTCGAACCCAAAGCGGAAAAGTGCGTCTTCATAGGATATCCCAAAGAGACTATTGGGTATACCTTCTACCTACGATCCGAAGGCAAAGTCTTTGTTGCCAAGAATGGATCCTTTCTCGAGAAAGAGTTTCTCTCGAAAGAAGTAAGTGGGAGGAAAATGGAACTTGATGAGGTAATTGTACCTTCACTCGAACCGGAGAGTAGCGCAGCACAGGAAGTTGTTTCTGTGGAGCCTACACCGGCTAGAGAGGAAGTTAATGATGATGATCATGAAACATCAGATCAAGTTGCTACTCGAAGGTCCACTAGGACACGTTCCGCACCAGAGTGGTACGGTAATCCTGTCCTAGAGATCATGTTGTTGGACAACGGTGAACCTTCGAACTATGAAGAAGCGATGGCGGGCCCGAATTCCGACAAATGGCTTGAGGCCATGAAATCCGAGATAGGATCCATGTATGAGAACAAAGTATGGACTTTGGTGGACTTGCCTGATGATAAGCGAGCCATTGAAAATAAATGGATCTTTAAGAAGAAGACTGACGCAGACGGTAATGTGACCGCCTATAAAGCTCGGCTTGTCGCTAAGGGTTATCGACAAGTTCAAGGAGTTGACTACGATGAGACTTTCTCACCCGTAGCGATGCTAAAGTCTGTCCGAATCATGTTAGCAGTTGCCGCATTTTATGATTATGAAATCTGGCAAATGGACGTCAAAACGGCATTCCTTAATGGCTTCCTCAAGGAAGAACTGTATATGATGCAGCCAGAAGGTTTTGTCGATCCTAAAGATGCTAACAAGGTATGCAAGCTCCAGCGCTCCATCTATGGGCTGGTGCAAGCATCTCGGAGTTGGAACATTCGCTTTAATGAGGTGATTAAAGCGTTTGGGTTTGTACAGGTTTATGGAGAACCCTGTATTTACAAGAAAGTGAGTGGGAGCTCTATAGCATTTCTTATACTGTATGTGGATGACATGCTGATAATGGGAAATAATATAGAACTCTTGGAAAGTATCAAGGCCTACTTGAATAAGTGTTTTTCGATGAAGGACCTTGGAGAAGCTGCTTACATATTAGGTATTAAGATCTATAGAGATAGATCAAAACGCCTCATTGGTCTTTCACAAAGCACATACCTTGAAAAGATATTGAAGAAGTTCAATATGGATCAGTCCAAGAAGGGGTTCTTGCCTGTGTTGCAAGGTGTGAGATTGAGTACGACTCAATGCCCGACCACGGCAAAGGATAGAGAAGAGATGAGTGCCATCCCCTATGCTTCAGCCATAGGCTCTATCATGTATGCCATGCTGTGTACCAGACCTGATGTGAACCTTGCCATAAGTTTGGTAGGGAGGTACCAAAGTGATCCCGGAGCGGAACACTGGACAGCGGTCAAGAATATCCTGAAGTACCTGAAAAGGACAAAGGACATGTTTCTCGTTTATGGAGGTGCCGAAGAGCTCGTCGTAAAGGGTTACGTCGATGCTAGCTTCGACACAGATCCGGACGACTCCAAGTCGCAAACCGGATACGTGTATATTATGAATGGAGGGGCAGTGAGCTGGAGCAGCAGCAAGCAAAGCGTCGTGGCAGCATCTACATGTGAAGCGGAGTACATAGCTGCTTCGGAAGCAGAAAAGGAGGGAGTCTGGATGAAGGAGTTCATCACCGACCTAGGAGTGATTCCGAATGCGTCGGGCCCGATGACTCTACTCTGTGACAACACTGGAGCTATTGCCCTTGCGAAGGAGCCCAGGTTTCACAAGAAGACAAGACACATCAAGCGCCGCTTCAACTCCATCCGTGATTACATTCAGGAGGGAGACATAGATATTTGTAAAGTGCATACGGATCTGAATGTCGCAGATCCATTGACTAAACCTCTCTCACGAGCAAAACATGATCAACACCAGAATGCTATGGGTGTTCGATTCATCACAATGTAACTAGATTATTGACTCTAGTGCAAGTGGGAGACTGTTGGAAATATGCCCTAGAGGCAATAATAAAATGGTTATTATTGTATTTCCTAGTTCATGATAATTGTCTATTGTTCATGCTATAATTGTGTTAACCGGAAACCGTAATACATGTGTGAATACATAGACCACAACGTGTCCCTAGTGAGCCTCTAGTTGGCTAGCTCGTTGATCAATAGATGGTCTCGGTTTCATGACCATGGACATTGGATGTCGTTGATAACGGGATCACATCATTAGGAGAATGATGTGATGGACAAGACCCAATCCTAAGCATAGCACAAGATCGTGTAGTTCGTTTGCTAAAGCTTTTCAATGTCAAGTGTCATTTCCTTAGACCATGAGATTGTGTAACTCCCGGATACCGTAGGAATGCTTTGGGTGTGCCAAACATCACAACGTAACTGGGTGGCTATAAAGGTACGCTACGGGTATCTCCGAAAGTGTCTGTTGGGTTGACACGAATCGAGACTGGGATTTGTCACTCCGTGCGACGGAGAGGTATCTCTGGGCCCACTCGGTAAGACATCATCATTATGAGCTCAATGTGACTAAGGAGTTAGTCACGGGATGATGTATTACGGAACGAGTAAAGAGACTTGCCGGTAACGAGATTGAACAAGGTATGGGGATACCGACGATCGAATCTCGGGCAAGTACCATACCGATAGACAAAGGGAATTGTATACGAGATTGATTGAATCCCTGATATCGTGGTTCATCCGATGAGATCATCGTGGAGTACGTGGGAGCCAACATGGGTATCCAGATCCCGCTGTTGGTTATTGGCCGGAGAGGTGTCTCGGTCATGTCTACGTGTCTCCCGAACCCGTAGGGTCTACACACTTAAGGTTCGATGACGCTAGGGTTATAGGGAAATAGTGTACGTGGTTACCGAAGGTTGTTCGGAGTCCCGGATGAGATCCCGGACGTCACGAGGAGTCCCGGAATGGTCCGGAGACGAAGATTGATATATAGGAAGTGAGGATTTGGTTACCGGAAGTGTTCCGGGTGTCACCGGTAGTGTACCGGGACCACCGGAAGGGTTCCGGGGGTCCACCAAGTGGGCCCACCTGCCCCGGAAGGTTCCGTGGGCTAAGAGTGGGAGGGAGCCAGCCCCTAGGTGGGCTGGTGCGCCTCCCACCCCAGCCCAAGGCGTGGCAAAGGTGGAGGGGGGCAAACCCTAGGCTTAGATGGGCCTTAAGGCCCACCCTAGGGCGCCCCACCTCTCCCTTGCCCTAGCCGCCGGCCAGATGGCATCTGGTGGCTGCCGCCACCCCTAGGGTGGAACCCTAGGGCGCAGCCACCCCTCCTCCCTCTCTCCTATATATAGTGGAGGTATTTGGGGCTGCACAACACACGGTTCTCCCTCTCTCTCTGGTGCAGCCCTACCTCCTCCTCCCCTCGTTCTCCGTAGCGCTTAGCGAAGCTCTGTCGGAGTACCACACAGCTCCACCGCCACCACGCCGTCGTGCTGCCGGAGCTCTCCCTCAACCTCTCCTCCCTCCTTGCTGGATCAAGGCGTAGGAGACGTCACCGGGCTGCACGTGTGTTGAACGCGGAGGTGCCGTCCTTTCGGCACTTGATCGGATCTACCGCGATCTGAATCGCTGCGAGTACGACTCCATCAACCGCGTTCTAGCAACGCTTCCGCTTAGCGATCTTCAAAGGTATGAAGATGCAATCTCTCCCCTCTCGTTGCTGGTTTCTCCATAGATAGATCTTGGTGACACGTAGGAAAATTTTGATTTACTACTACGTCTCCCAACAGGCCTATCATGCCACGTTCTCCGCGTCTTCCTCCTTTTCCGGCAGCTTGCCATGAAGTAGGTACGCCTTGAACTCATGCATCCAGTCGTCGGCCTGGTGCTCTAGTGCCAGGAGCAGTCGGGCTCCTGAGGCCTGGCCAGAGTCCGGAGCCCCCGAGGGCGGCGTTGGGGGAGCTCCTCACTTCGTGGTGCCAGGTCCTCGATTGGTGGCGCTGTGGAGCGCCTGAAGAGACGCTCCTCGAAGACCCCCGGCTCCTGGGGCTCGCGGTGCGATGCCCTCTTGGCAATGTCATCGGCCTCCCTGTTCACGCTGCGTGGTATGTGCTGCAATTTCAAGCTCTGGAAACATTTTCAATCTTACGTACCTCTTCGAAGTACGCCCCGAAGTGCTCATTGTTGGGTGTATACTCTTTGTTGGTAAAGTTGACGAGGAGCTGGGAGTCGCCCTTGATGGCAATGTGTTGAATCCCCAAGGCTGCCGCTGCCTTGTGGCCGGCGATGAGGCCCTCGTACTATGCGATATTGTTGGAGACCTTTCCATCCTGCTTGAAACAGAGCTGCACAGTGTAGCGGAGCTTGTCCCCCGTCGGGTAGGTGAGCACGCCTTGAGCCCCTGCTCCAATATGTGCGAAGTCTCCATCAAAAATGCATGGTCCAACCCTCACGTGCCTTATCGTTAGGGGTGAGGAACTGCCTTCCATCCAGCCCCCGGTCGGGAGCATGTATTCACTCTGCCACGAAGTCCGCTAGGGCCGCCCCCTTGATGACCCTAGTTGTGCTGAACTCAATATTGAGGGCCTGTAGCTCGATGTTCCACTCATCGACTCTTCCTGTTGTGTTAGGGTTGCGCAGCACCTTCCCCAAGGGGTATGCGGAGACGACCTTGATGGGATTCCCATGGAAGTAGTGGCGCAGCTTCCTCAAAGCGACAAGGAGTGCAAGCAGGAGCTTCTATTCCATGCGGTAGCGTGAGCATGCATCCCGCGGCACTGTACTGACATAGTACAGTGGGTGTTCGACGAGGGTGAAGCCCCCGCGGTGTGTTGCTCTATTGCGGGCCCATGAGGCTTGGGATCCTCGGGGGCCGCCGAAGAGACCGGGGCCTCATGGGGATTGAGTGCCTCAGGGGCCGTCGGAGCGGTTGGGGTCTCATGAGGATTGAGTGTCTTAGGGTCGCCAGAGCGGTCGGGGCCTCAAGAGCTCCGTATTGGGGAGGAGCTGGCTCCTTGGTATCATGTGAATCCCCTTGCTCCATATCGGGGGCCCCGCCTGCGCCCATCGATGTGGTGCACGCGTCGGTACGCTCCTCATTGACCGCCACCAATGCAGCACTGCCAGAGTGGGCGGTGGCCACCAGGTATAGCAGTAGGGGATCCCGAGGACGATGTGCCACCATTACCGGCAATCTCGTGAGGTACCGCTTGGCTTCCTCGAACGCCGCGTCTGGGTCCGGAGTCCATTCGTAGGGGCCATTTCCTTTTCATGATCTTGAAGAACGGCACGGGCCGCTAGCCGAGTTTTGAAATGAAGCGCCCAAAGGAGGTCACACAACCTGCCAGTTTCTGCATTTCCTTGAGGGTCCGAGGTGTGCTCATCTAGTTTATAGATTTGATCTTCTTCGGGTTCGCTTCAATTCTCGGGTGTGACACCAAGAAACCGCGCAGCTTGCCCGACTATACGATCGAGAGAGGCGTGTCTAGAGGGGAGGTGAATAGACTACTAGTAGTAATTTAAAACCTAACCTTTTGCCAAGTATTTGGCTGGAAAATTCTAATAGTTTTAACAAGTCTAGCAAGTCTAACAGCCCTACACATGCATGTCTACAAATATGGCAGCGGAAAGTAAAGACATTGCACATGTAAGTAAAGAGATGGGATAGGAAGATCAAGTGCAATAGAAGACGCACAGATTTTTTGCCGTCGTTCCGATAGCTGGTGCTATCGTACATCCATGTTTATGGTGTCTTCAACCCACGAAGGGTAACGGTCGCGAGATTCCACGAAGGGCTCCACCAGTAAGGGTCCACGAAGTAGCAACCTTGACTATTCCATAAGGCTTCCATCCACAAAGGACTAGCCTCACTATAGGTAGATCTTCACGAAGTAGGCGATCTCCTTGCCCTTACAAACTTCTTGTTTCACTCCACAACATGAAGTAGGAGGCTCCAAGCGACCCCTAACCAATCTAGGAGGGACCACCCTCCAAAAGGTAATAGGCTCGGTAATGACGATGAACTCCTTGCTCTTATGCTTCAATATGATAGACTCCTCAACACACAATCTCTCTCACATAGATTTGGCTTGGTAGAAGATATGGGATTGGTAGAAAGCAACTTGGGGAGGCTAGAAATCAAGATCCATATGGTTGGAGTGCAAGATCTTGACCTCAACACAAGGGTAGATGGTTCTCCCTCAAAAAACTAAGTAGGATAGGTATGGAATAGTTTTGAGTGCTTCTCTTTCGAATGCGTGGTGGTGAAGGGGTTTATATAGGCATCCCCAAAAATCCAACCATTACACACAAGAAGCCAGACTCAGTGACACTGATGTGTAAATATCGGTGGTACCGAAGTGACTAAAAGTGGCAACTTTTGAATCTCGGAGGGACCGGTATATAATTCTCGGTTCCACCGACAAGGTGACCAACGGCCAGATTTACCAAACTCGGTGATGCCGATTCACCATTCTCGGTTGGACCAAAAATGAGAACTTCTATAATAGAATCTTGGCAACCCAACTCAATGGCACCGAGTGCAGTGTCAGCTGCACCGAAGTGTTAGGGTTTGGCTGAGTCTATCTAGGGTTTGGAACTCGGTGGTACAAGGATAGGAATGTTGGTCGCACTGATTTGCATGTTTGGCTTAGGACAGACTTTGGTGGGAGAGTATGTGGATGTTTTGGTGAATGTCACTTGTGCCCGTATGAGCATTTTGTTCACCATAAAAACTTTACCCCCTTTTAATACTATTGGCTTTCCTATAGACTCAATGTGATTTCTCACAAATGTAAAATGTAGAATCCTCTTGCTTCAATCTTGGCCAACCTATTTCCTTGAATCTTGGGTTGATTCCACAATCTCCACAATCCTTTTGCCATCTCAACCCTCCATGGACTATTATCTGAAATACACTAGATAGAGGTGTCAGTCCAAGAGACAATGTATGTTGTCATGAATTATCAAAACCACCAAGGGAGCATATTATGCTTTCAATCTCCCCCTTTTTGGTAATTGATGACAACATACAATCAAAACTTCAATTAAAGATATGCATGAATGCAATGAAGGCTTTGAGAAACACATGACTTAGATTTCCTACCCCTAAATGTGCACAGTCCTTTAAAGGATAGTTGCTTTGGAATGCATGGACACACATATGAATGAAAGGGATATAAGAGTCATATGTATCTTGGCTATATGCATCAATATATGTGAATCCTTGATCAAGACTTCACTCTTGCAAACAATATGTGCAAGAATCAAGAGATCATGTTGATCAAAGATATGATGCATATACTTACCTTGAGTTCTTGATTCGTATACTTCACTCTTGCAATGCCCTAGAAGCTAAGTACACTACCAAGCCAAGCAAGAGCCTCCTGATCTAATGGCGTCCCGAGGGGAGCAAGGGTTGTGAGCGCTAATATGAGGATGCAGCTACTGCGGACGATTATGTGCGACTACCAAAACCCCTGAAGTGCCAAGGTAATCAATGCAAGGACAGAGTCCCTTCAACGCAGGCAGCAAGGCCACGAGATGTTTCAAGGCAAGCTCTAGGAGATCTTTCGCATCAGCCTCACTATCCGCGTTCTCGCGGGAGACGTCGGTCTCCAGCGTCTCCACCACCCGGCGGAAGAAGTCGAGGTAGCCCCCATCGCCTTGCACGTTAGGAAGAGCGGGGGTGATGTCGAGGTACGGCTTGGCATGCTGGGACTCCAGCATCTTGGCGTAAGCCGCCTCGTCCTGCACATCTTGCACGACGTCGGCCGCTTCCTGGACCCTGGGTCTGGATAGACGCCAGCTCCGCCCTGGCCTCCGATTCGCCCCTGAGGGCAGCTTGGAATGCAGCCTCGGTGGTCGTCAGTTGGGCCCGTAGCGCGTCCACCTCCTCCTGGAGCTCGCCGCGCTTGCGCTTCTTGGCCACCGATGCCCTAGAGGGAGGAGATGATTAGGACTGGCGCATCGAACATGTCAACAAAGGAAGGAGACGGCAAAGCACTCACTCATCCACCATGGCCTAGCACCGGTGGACCTACGCCAACCCCGAGGGCCCCCGCCACTACCTCTGGAGGAGGGCGAGGGAGCTAACGGCCTTGCGCGCTCCCCCGCACTGGCGGAGCTTCCTTCAGATGCCATGAGGAAAAATGAGAAGCCGAGGAGAGGTAGACGGTTTTCTCTAGAGCTATGGGAGTAGACAAGCGCTTCGAGATGGCAAGGCTCCCCCAAGGAAGGCGGATTAGTACGCATGGCCGAGGCCACAAGGCGTCATGGGAGAGCAGGCGACATGCACCCCTCGGGCGTCGAAAGGGCTGGCTCAGTCGATGCGCAACCTTGCTTCACGTCGCTTCGCTTGACACTATCGAGTCACATCCCCAGCCCGAAGGTTGGAGGCCCTAGGGAGCAACATCATTAAAGGAAGGGTAATGATGGCCGGTGCTACACACGGGCGTCGCGTTATTTTGACTTGGGGCGGTTCCTGAAGCCTTAGGGAGCAAGGGCGTCGCCACTCAGACGTTCGACGCGTGTAAGGCCTGGCCCATAGGCGTTTGAGGCCCACGGCACTTCGAGCTGTCGTCAAGGCTTCGCCCTGAAGCCAGATCGAGTGCGCCTTGGGCCCGGGGGCTATTGTCGGCATTCTGGGAATGGGGGTACCCAGACCTGCCTCCCTGTGGCCTAGGACTTGGCCCACCTCGTCAGCTAGGCATGGACTGGCATGCCTCCACTCAAGGCAAGGCCTCCGCGAGAACCCCAGGCTTGCGAGTAAGACTCCACCAAGACCAGCAAAGATGGGCCTCCTTAGGCCCCCTCCGGAGCAGCGGAGATCTCTATGCAGAACCCGGCCTCAGGAGTCAAAGAGGACACAGGGAAGGAAAGGCAGTCGCTAGCGAGCCAAGCGGTGCAGTTTCCCCTTTGGTGCAAAGGGAGCGAGGATGTACGCGGGATCCCAAAGCGCCACCCAAAGGTTTCCATTCCAGTGAAACAAGACCACGACCATGATCCCCGCGGGGCAGGTGTCATTGCCAAGCCCACCTCTGCATCATGGAGGAGTACTTTGTAGGCAAGGACCGTCTTTGGAAAGGGGGCGGACATACTCATTCCCCCTTCAAATTAGGCTGTTGTGGGATCCGTTCCTGCCATTGTGATAAGGGAAGAGGACTCGGGACACCGTTATATATAGAGGCTAGGTCACACCATAGGAGACTATGACAGAACCACCCGACGAACCACCACACAAGGCAGAGAGCCAAGAACACCATTAGAGCCCCCTAATGAGGCTTTAAGCCATTGTACTAGTTCATCCACCACACATCCCCGAGTAGGGTATTACCCTTCACAGGGGCCCAAACCTGGGTAAACTGTCGTTATCATCTTCTTTCTCGTGCTGGTGCGAGTTTGCCGTGGTAACCATCGAGTAGTGAGCTAGGTAGGGCGAGGTTGCAGGGGATCTTTGCACATGCCCCTGTGTGCCAACCTTGAGGGTTTGGCAGAGCCTGAAATCTGATAGGTGCTCTCGAAAGACAATGGCCGCGGCGATCTTGGAAGTGAGCTTACCCTTGATGACGAGCGTCACGTCTCTAGCAATAGCGACAACCCCTCCGAGGAGAGCCCGAGCGACAGCAGCTATGACGTGCCACCGCACCGACGCGCCCGGACCTCGGGTGGTAGCCAGCCGTTGCGGCGTTGCTCCTTTGCTCAAGCAGCGGCCACGCCGGCGCGCCTTCACGTGACTGTCAAGGAAGAGGAGGACTTCAACTGAGTTCTGGTCCACCAAAGTTAGGGATCGCAGAGAGGCAGCCCCCAAGGGGGCTTCCTGACTTTCTTTCTCCTCCTCTTCTCCCTTTCCTAAAATCAAAGAACCTAGGGGGCCCTATGGGCGTCTAATGAATTTCACCGATTGCGCCCTTCTTTGTACTCTTATAATGTGTCCTGGTCCTTGTGTCATTGTTAACTGAAACTTCCTACTGGTCGTGGTTAGAGTACATAGCTTGACATGCTCGCGGTAGGATTTTCGTCGAGGAAGTTTGGCTTTGGCGCTTTTGGAGTCTAGACGTCCTGGGGCTTCTTCTTCTTACGAGTGAAGCAGGTTGGGAGCCATTTCGGCACTCTGTGTCTGCAGGCACCAGTCCTGCACATTTGTCAACCAGCGTAAGGGGCGTCCGGATCACCAGGCCGCAACTATGGAGTGAGGCCTCGACACCCTTGATACCGACCGGATCGCTACGACGACATCAAGAGGCGAGGGGCTATATGACCGGAAAGGCTCCGTAGGCGCGCTGCTCAGGAGCCCCCTTTGATGCTCAAGCAACTCTCCATCGGTAGGTCCCAGTCCTACATATTCCTCGACCATGATAAGGGGCATCCGGATCACTAGGACGCGTAACTACGGGGTGAGGCCCGACACCTTTGATGCCGACCGGATCGCTAGGACGACAACAAGGAGCAAGTGGCTATATAACCGTAAGGCTCCTGAGGCGCCTTGCTCAGGAGCCCCCCTTAATGCTCAAGCGGCTCCCCAAAAAAATTTGGTTTCCTGCCACGGGGGGCGCGAGCCTCCAGAGGATCCGAGATGGCACGTCGGGCCATGAGCGGAGCCTCTGAGCGAGTATAAAGCGACACACGCCTGCTGACTCACTTGGGAGCACCACGCGAGGATCTGGGCTCCAAGGCCTGAGCAAGGTGTGAACACCGTGCCCCAGCCCCCGCTCACGGGCTGCGAGGCAGAGGGAAGTAGGCGACTTCGCAACTCGAAGAGAGACAAATCATGATAGGAAACTACGATAAGAAGAAATCCCTTTCCCTTTTCTTTAAAACATGGTTGGAGATAACCCCGTGTTTCGTTCCAGAAAAGTTAGTAAATTCAAACACAAGAGAAGCAAATAACAGCTGCGGCCCGCACCTAGGCTAGTTTTCATCTTCATCTTCATCTTCAACCAGCATGGAGCATGGGGCATCCACGTTGCATCGGCATAGCCATTGGAGGGTAGTGTTGTCCGCCAGCATGGAGCATGGGGCTTCCACTTGGCCATGGGTGGGAACCCCTCGGTGTCCTCGGGGGGCTCTAGGCGTATACAACCCACTCATCATTATGTGAGAGTGTCACAAGTAGAACTTTCGGAGGTGCGAGATGTTCCAGGTATTCTGGATGGGGACCCCATCCTGAGTCTCCAGGCGCATGACACCAGGCATGGAGACGTGAGCGGCCTTGGACGGGCCCTCCCACGTGGGTGAGAGCTTGTGCAAAGCCTCCCTAGAGAGGACCCGCCTCAGGATGAGGTCTCCTACTTCGAGGGTCGTCAGGCGTATGTTACGACAATGGTAACACTGTAGCGCCTGTTGATACCTCACAACTCGGAGCGAGGCTCGGCGACGGGCCTCCTCCCCAAGCATGATGTTTGGTCATCGTGCGGCATCATGATGCTCCTTGTCGAATGCCAAGACCCGTGGGGACCGGTGCTTGACCTCGTTCGGGAGGACGGCTTCGGTTCTGTAGACGAGGAAGAATGGGGTTTCACTAGTGGGATTAGTTGCGGTGGTGTGGATGGACCACAACACTAACTGAAGATCATTCACCCAACCCCTGCCGCAAGCTTCATGCTTCTTCTTGAAGCTCCTTGCCTTGAGGCCCCTCAGGACCTTCGCGTTGGCATGCTCTTCTTGGTCGTTGCTTCGTGGGTGGGCCACCGAGGCGTAGCATTTCAGCATTCCAAGGTTAGCGCGATAGGTCCTTAAAAGCTTACTTGTGATATGTAAACCTTTGTCACTGATGATGCGGTTGGGGACCGCAAATCAGCTCACGAGGCCCTTGATAATTTGACGGTCGATCCAGTAGGGTGGTGCGTACGGGCTCCACCTCCGCCCATTTGGTGAACTTGTCGATGCCAATGTATAGGTAGCGGTACCCGCCTGCTACCCGCGGGAAAGGCTCCATTATGTCCAACCCCTAGACCGGAAAGGGCTAGGAGAGCGGGATGGTTTAGAGGCCCAATGGGGGCTGGTCAATCTACATGGCATGGAACTGAAAGGCTTCGCAAGACCAAAATACCTCGATGGTGTCGTTAAGTGTCGTTGGCCAGTAAAAGTCGGATCGGACCGCCTTTCCTACAAGGATGCGCGACGAGGAGTGATGCCCACAGTCTCCTCCGTGAATGTTGACCAGTAGCTCGCAGCCCTTTTCCTTGGTAATGCACTTCAGCGTGATGTCATTAAGGTGCCTGCGGTAGAGGTCGCTATCTTACAGACAGTAAGCCGTGGCCTATCGTGCCATGTGCTCCGCGTCTTCCTCCTTTTCCGGTAGCGTGCCATGAAGTAGGTACGCCTTGAACTCATGCATCCAGTCGTCGGCCTGGGGCTCTAGTGCCAGGAGCAGTCGGGCTCCTGAGGCCTGGCCAGAGTCCGGAGCCCCCGAGGGCGGCGTTGGGGGAGCTCCTCACTTCGTGGTGCCAGGTTCTCGATTGGTGGCGCTGTGGAGCGCCTGAAGAGACGCTCCTCGGAGACCCTCGGCTCCTAGGGCTCGCGGTGCGATGCCCTCTTGGCAATGTCATCGGCCTCCCTATTCACCTTGCGTGGTATGTCCTGCAATTCCAAGCTCTGAAAACATTTTCAATCTTATGTACCTCTTCGAAGTACGCCCCGAAGTTCTCATTGTTGGGTGTATACTCTTTGTTGGTGAAGTTGACGAGGAGCTGGGAGTCGCAGTTGATGGCGATGTGTTGAATCCCCAAGGCTGGCGCTGCCTTGAGGCCAGCAATGAGGCCCTCATACTCTGCAATGTTGTTGGAGACCTTTCCATCATGCTTGAAACAGAGCTGCACAGTGTAGCGGAGCTTGTCCCCCGTCAGGTAGGTGAGCACGACCTCCAGCCCCTGCTCCAATACGTGCAAAGTCTCCGTCAAAAATGCATTGTCCAACCCACACGTGCCTTGTCGTTATTGGTGAGGAACTGCCTCCCATCTAGCCCCCGGTCGGGAGCATCTATTCACTCTGCCACGAAGTCCGCTAGGGCCGCCCCCTTGATGACCCTAGTTGTGCTGAACTCAATATTGAGGGCCTGTAGCTCGATGTTCCACTCATCGACTCTTCCTGTTGTGTTAGGGTTGCGCAGCACCTTCCCCAAGGGGTATGGGGAGACGACCTTGATGGGATTCCCATGGAAGTAGTGGCGCAGCTTCCTCAAAGCGACAAGGAGTGCGAGCGGGAGCTTCTATTCCATGGGGTAGCGTGAGCGTGCATCCCGCAGCACTGTACTGACGTAGTACAGTGGGTGTTCGACGAGGGTGAAGCCCCCGCGGTGCGTTGCTCTATTGCGGGCCCATGAGGCTTGGGATCCTCGGGGGCTGCCGAAGAGACCGGGGCCTCATGGGGATTGAGTGCCTCAGGGGCTGTCGGAGCGGTCGGGGTCTCATGAGAATTGAGTGTCTTAGGGTTGCCAGAGCGGTCAGGTCCTCAAGAGCTCCGTATTGGGGAGGAGATGGCTCCTTGGTATCCTACGAATCCCCTTGCTCCATATCAGGGGGCCCGCCTGCGCCCATCGATGTGGTGCACGCGTCGGTACACTCCTCATTGACCGCCACCAATGCAGCACTGCCAGAGTGGGCGGTGGCCGCCAGGTATAGTAGTAGGGGGTCCCGAGGATGATGTGCCACCATTACCGGCAATCTCGTGAGGTACCACTTGGGTTCCTCGAACGCCGCGTCCGGGTTCGGAGTCCATTCGTAGGGGGCATTTCCTTTTCATGATCTTGAAGAACGGCAGGGCCCGCTAGCCGAGTTTTGAAATGAAGTGCCCCAAGGAGGTCACACAACCTGCCAGTTTCTACATTTCCTCGAGGGTCCGAGGTGCGCTCATCTAGTTTATCGACTTGATCTTCTTTGGGTTCGCTTCAATTCTCGGGTGTGACACCAAGAAACCGCGCAGCTTGCCCGACTATACGATCGAGAGAGGCGTGTCTAGAGGGGAGGTGAATAGACTACTAGTAGTAATTTAAAACCTAACCTTTTCCCAAGTTATTTGGCTGGAAAATTTTCATAGTACTAACAAGTCTAGCAAGTCTAACAGCCCTACACATGCATGTCTACAAATATGGCAGTGGAAAGTAAAGACATTGCACATGTAAGTAAAGAGATGGGATAGGAAGATCAAGCGCAATAGGAGACGCACAGATTTTTCCCGTGGTTCCGATAGGTGGTGCTATCGTACGTCCATGTTTATGGTGTCTTCAACCCACGGAGGGTAACGGTCGCGAGAGTCCACGGAGGGCTCCACCCGTAAGGGTCCACGAAGTAGCAACCTTGACTATTCCATAAGGCTTCCATCCACAAAGGACTAGCCTCACTATGGGTAGATCTTCACGAAGTAGGCGATCTCCTTGCCCTTACAAACTTCTTGGTTCACTCCACAACACGAAGTAGGAGGCTCCAAGCGACACCTAACCAATCTAGGAGGGACCACCCTCCCAAATGTAATAGGCTCGGTAATGACGATGAACTCCTTGCTCTTGTGCTTCAATATGATAGACTCCTCAACACACAATCTCTCTCGCATAGATTTGGCTTGGTAGAAGAGATGGGATTGGTGGAAAGTAACTTGGGGGGGCTAGAAATCAAGATCCATATGGTTGGAGTGCAAGATCTTGACCTCAACACAAGGGTAGGTGGTTCTCCCTAAAAAAACTAAGTAGGATAGGTATGGAATAGTTCTGAGTGCTTCTCTTTTGAGTGGGTGGTGGTGAAGGGGTTTATATAGGCATCCCCAAAAATCCAACCCTTACACACAATAAGCCAGACTCGGTGACACCGATGTGTAAATGTCAGTGGTACCGAAGTGAGTAAAAGTGGCAATTTTTGAATCTCGGAGGGTCCGATATATAATTCTCGGCTCCACCAACAAGGTGACCAATGGTCAGATTTACCAAACTCGGTGATGCCGATTCACCATTCTCGGTTGGACCAAAAATGAGAACTTCTATAACAGAATCTTGGCAACCCAACTCAATGGCACCGAGTGCAGTGTCGGCTACACCGAAGTGTTAGGGTTTGGCTGAGTCTGTCTAGGGTTTGGAACTCGGTGGCACCGGGATAGGAATGTTGGTTGCACTGAGTTGCATGTTTGGCTTAGGACGGACTTTGGTGGGAGAGTATGTGGATGTTTTGGTGACTGTCACTTGTGCACTTATGATCATTTTGTTCACCATCAAAACTTTACCCCCTTTTAATACTATTGGCTTTCCTATAGACTCAAAGTGATTTCTCACAAATGTAAAATGTAGAATCCTCTTGCTTCAAGCTTGGCCAACCTATTTCCATGAATCTTGGGGTGATTCCACAATCTCCACAATCCTTTTGCCATCTCAACTCTCCATGGACTATTATCTGAAATACACTAGATAGAGGTGTCAGTCCAAGAGACAATGTATGTTGTCTTGAATTATCAAAACCACCAAGGGAGCATATTATGCTTTCAATCTCCCGCTTTTTGGTAACTGATGACAAGAGACAATGAAAGCTTCAATTAAAGATATGTGTGAATGCAATGAAGGCTTTGATAAACACATGACTTAGATTTCCTCCCCCTAAATGTGTACAGTCCTTTAAAGGATAGTTGCTTTGGAATGCATGGACACACATATGAATGAAAGGGATATAAGAGTCATATGTATCTTGGCTATATGCATCAATATATGAGAATCCTTGATCAAGACTTCACTCTTGCAAACAATATTTGCAACAAGCAAGAGATCATGTTGAACAAAGATATCATGCATATACTTACCTTGAGTTCTTGAGAATTCGTGTAGTAGAGACACACTTGAGAAAACAATGTTAGGAAACTCAAGAGTATTCTACTGAACAAAAGCAATAGAACTCAACACGTAAACACTCTATCTTGGTACTTTGGATATTGAGAACATATATAAAGAGTATTCCTTAGAATTGATATGTCTCCAAGATCATTTAGAACTAAACTATTACATATTTTCTCCCCTTTGATATAAATATGGTAGTACATCCTCTCCCCTTGAATCTCAGCATGTAGATGTTGGGATCGGATAGGGTGAGAAAAGCAATCTTTTATTCACTTGAGACTTTTCTCCAAAAGCAGTTTTCTTCCCTTACATTGTTGTTTCTCTCCTTGATTATATTAGTGTGAACTTCTGATATTTTCCTCTCCCCCTAAATCATATCTCCACCTTTCCATAAGCATGTAACTCTCCCTTTAGCATGAAGCTTTGATATTCTCCCCATTTGGCATAAAGTACCAAAAAGTTTAAACTCGTGAGTAGTGCCAGGGATCATTGATAAGGTAGGAATCCTGGAGATCAAGGTTCATTGAAAGTAGGCTCCATTAAGAGAATAAGTGAATCATTGAATGTAACTTCTCTCCATTTGGCAAATTTGAGGTTTCTTCTCCTTGGAGCTAGGGATCCTTGAATAAAGAATTTCTCCCCCGAAGTGTTGTTTGTTCATCTCCCCCTTAATATATATATATTAAAAAAATTGAGAAGGGGTCATCGAGGGAACAAGAATATCTCAAAAACAGAAGAAAATAAGCAATATCAAATAAACTCAGATTTTGAAAGAAAAAGAAAATCGGTGACATCGGGATAAATAAATCGATAGTACCGAGATTTTGTTATGCAACTCATCTGGAGATTCGGTAGGACCGAGTTATCTATATCGGTGTCTCCGAAGGATAAACCAAGTTTCTGTTTTCAGAGGGACAAACAAAATTGTTTCAAAAAGAAAAAAACAAAATATTTACAAGGGACATCAAATAGATAAGATTTGAGTGGTTATGAGAAATCATACAAATAGATAACAACCCACACAAGATTCTTAACTAAATGATGGGCGGTGACTAGGTCACCTATATTAGAGTATATTGACTTAGGATCCAAGCAAGAATGCTTGATCATAGGTCATACTCATCGTTTAATCTCAAAATGGGGTTACCATTTTTTGATTAAGCATTTTGATGTCTTCATATCACTTGACTTGCTTTAGACCATGTCTTGGAGTAAAGCCTTTTCAAGGATATGAGTACATACCTTGAATAATGTTGATGACATTGAGGATGCTCGAGGTTGAGGAACATCATCTTGTATTTGAAGCCATCCTTCTCATTCTAGTACACTCATTACCTACAAAGCTTAGTCATGCAAGGAAGAATAATGTATATATCCTATTGACGTGATACCACTTATAGATTTTGCAACTAAGATCAAGTATATGTCAAGGATATGATTTTGTTGTCTTCTTCCTTCCATCATCAAGAGAGGTTGTGGATACTTGGTAATGACAAGATTGCTTATGATTGTAGTTGATGGCAATCTTGTGGAATGAAGTTCTTACAAGTACCTATGAAAGGTTAGATGCAATACAAGGGAGCATAGAATTCCATGGCATATGATAATGAGTCATCGGAACATGTAGATAATAATAAAGCTCATGCCCTTGCTTGCAAACGAGTGAGTCTAGCTCAGGTTTGAAGAATCAATGATGTTCAACTCACTCCTCAAATGACAAAATGTTTTTTCATCAAGTGGCTTGGTGAAGATATTGGCCAATTATTTGTTAGTGCGAACATGATTAAGATTGATATCTCCTTTGGCAACACGACCAGGAATGAAATGATGTTGAACTTGAATATGTTTGGTTCGAGAATGTTGCACAGGATTATGTCCAATTTTAATAGTACTTTCATTGTCGCAAAGTAATGGAACATTTTTCACATGAATACCATAATCCTTAAATGTTTGTGTCATCCATAGTAATTGCGCACAACAAGATCCAACAGCAATATACTCAGCTTCGACAGTAGATAGGGATACCAAGTTTTGTTTCTTGGCGGACCAAGACACAAGAGATCTCCCTAAAAATTGACAAGTACCCGAGGAGGATTTTCTATCAACCTTTTCTCCGGCATAGTCCGAATTGGAATAACCAACAAGATTAAAAGAAGATCCCTTGGGATACCAAATGCCAAATTTTGGTGTTTGTATCAAGTATCTCAAAATACGTTTCATAGCAAAAAGATGACACTCTTTAGGTGCGGCTTGATATCGAGCACAAAAGCAAACACTAAGCATAATAGGGGGGCGAGATGCACACAGATATAACAGTGAACCAATCATAGATCGATAAACCTTTTGATCAACCGGTTCATCCTCCCTGCTAAGGTCAACATGTCCACTAGTTGGCATAGGAGTTTTCATACCTTTGAATCCTGCATGTTGAACTTCTTGATCAAGTCCTTGGTATACTTAGTTTGAGAGATGAAAGTTCCTTCTCTTGATTGCTTGATTTGCAATCAAAAAAGAATTTGAGCTCACACATCATAGACATCTCATACTTCTCGGACATCAACCTTCCAAATCTTTCACTAATTTTTGGGTTAGTGGAACCAAAGATAATATCATCCACATAAATTTGGCATACAAATAATTCTTCATTAACTCTCTTAGTGAAAAAGGTTGCATCAATTTTACCAATTTCAAAACCTTTTTCGATGAGAAACTTTGTTAAGCATTTATACCAAGCACGAGGGGCTTGCTTAAGACCATAGAGTTGTGCGAAGCTTGTATACATGATTAGGTTTCCTAGGATTCACAAAATCAGGTGGTTGCTTAACATAGACTTCTTCCTCTATTTTACCATTTAAGAATGCACTTTTGATGTCCATTTGATAAAGTGTGATATCATGGTGATTAGCATAGGCAAGAAGAATAGGAATAGCTTCAAGTCTAGCAACAGGGGCATAGGTCTCATCGTAGTCCATACCTTTGAATTGCGTGTATCCTTGAGCTACGAGACGAGCCTTGTTGCGTACAACTTGACCATCTTTGTCTTGTTTATTCCGAAACACCCATTTGGTTCCGAAGATGTTGTGCTCATCTTCGGGCTTCTCCACGAGTGTCCACATTTTGTTTCTCTCGAAGTTGTGTAGCTCTTCATGCATTGGGTTCACCCAATCCGCATCTTCAAGAGTTTGTTCTACCATTAAAGGCTCAACGCTAGATATGAAAGAATAATGTTCACAAAAGTTAGCTAGATGGGTTTTAGAGTGAGTGATTCTCCCTGTTTGTATATCACCAAAGATTTGGTTTAGGGGATGGTTCTTGGTCACTTGACCTCGAACACGGGTCAGCTTCCGATTGTTGGATGGTGGAGCTTCTTCTTCTTCATTATCATCTTGTTCATCTTCGTTGTTGTTGAAGGTGTCGTTCACTTGAGGTGGTGGTGCAGGTGGTTGTGGTGGATCTTCATGATGCACTTCCTCCTCTTCATCATCTTCTCATATACCGCTCGTGGATGCCTCCATGTCATGTTGAGGTTCACCTTGATGTGAAGTAGCGGCTTCCACTTGAGTTGATGAAGTACTCTCCTTCACCTCCATGGGACGATTTTTGTTGATGGGTACATCTAGTATGGCTTCCAAAGGATCCTTATCACCTACATCATTTGGCAATTTTTCGACTTGCGAACCATTAGATTCATCAAAGTTCACATCTACCGTCCCTTCAACTTTTTGAGTGAAGTTGTTGTAGACACGGTAAGTGTGAGAGTTCGATTCATAACCAAGTAGGAATCCTTCATGAGATTTAGGACCAAATTTAGTACGATGATGCTTATCAAGGATGTAGCACTTTGAGCCAAATACCCGAAAGTATCCGACTTAGGGTTTGTTACCGGTGAGTAGCTCGTATGTCGTTTTACCGAGAAGCTTGTGCAAGTAGAGTCGGCTTGTGGCATGACATGCTGTTTTAGTGGCTTCTGCCCAAAAGTGTCTTGGCGTCTTGTATTCGTCAAGCATCATTCTTGCCATCTCAATGAGCGTCTAGTTCTTCCTCTCAACAACCCCATTTTGTTGAGGTGTGTATGTAGCCGAGAACTCATGTGAGACACCTTCTTCGTCAAGAAAGTTATCCACATGGGTGTTCCTGAACTCCGATCCATTATCGCTTTGAACCTTCTTGATCTTCACTTCAAACTGATTTTGTGCTTTGCGAGCGAAGTTCTTGAAGATCTTTTGAACCTGTGACTTACCATCAAGAAAGAATACCCAAGTAAATATGGAAAAATCATTAACTATAACTATACCATAGGAATTTCCTCCGAGACTCTTGTAAGCAATGGGACCAAAAAGATCCATGTGAAGTAACTCGAGTGGTCTCCTAGTAGTCATGATATTCTTAACTGGATGACTTCCACCTACTTGCTTTCTAGTTTGACAAGAACTACAAAGTCTATCTTTGTCAAAGATAACATCTTTAACACCAAGTATACGATCACCTTTGATTAGCTTATCTAGATTTTGCATGCCTACATGTCCAAGTCTTCTATGCCAAAGCTAAACTTTAGAAGATTTTGCAATTAGACAAGTGCAAGGCTTGGTTCTTTGAGTGAAATCAACAATGCATAGATCACCTCTACGAAAACCGGCAAATACCATTTTATGATTATCTTGACGAAACCCTTGGCAATAGACTTTCGTGAATAAAACATTGAAACCGAAGTCGGCAAGTCTAGATACAGAAAGAAGATCGTAGCGAAGGGATTCAAAAAGCATAACATTTTAAATAGAGATATCATGGGATATGGCCACCTTACCAAGGCCAAGTACCTTACCCTTAGAGTTGTCTCCAAAGGTCACGTATCGCTGCAAACCTTGATTAGGCGTGATCTCTTGGAAAATGTCTCTATCACCGGTCATATGATCCGTACATCCGCTGTCAAGAATCCACTCTTTTCCTCTGGACATGTAATCTCTAAAGTTTGCCATAAGACTCATATTATGCACGATCTTCTCATACTCGATGTTGAACAACTCATCTTCTTCATAGTAGGCATGTTCCACATTGTAATCATCAAGTGGGAAATCCTCGTCATAAAGAACAAGGCATTCGTTAGAATAGTGATCATGACAATGTTCAAGTTTATGAATGTGAATGGCTTCAAAGATAATGTTGTTGATAGTGGTGACATCTCCATTAGCACGCATAAGATCATGAAGCTCAAATAGGCATTTGTCAAAGTATGGATCACTAGGCTTCATTTTCTGAAAGGCAACAGTTTTATGAAGAACTTCATCAAGATTTCCTAGGGAAAGATTTGGATATCGTTTCTCCAAATCAGTCCATAAGGTATAAGCACATGCAAAATTCTTCATTGGAGAAAGCACGAATCTTAGTAAACCTCTAACAATAAGACTGAACGTTCTTAGATTCCCAAGCATGTTAATTTCCTCTTCGTCTGTGGGATGCAATTCATCAATGCGGAGCACATAGGGATTTTGAATATATTTATTCGAGTGGAATCTATTGACACATCAAGAATGGGCACTCTACAACTCAAACTCTCTACTCTAGACACATCCATCTTCGTCCATGGTGATTAAACAAAGAAATGGAGACCAAAGCTCTCATACCACTTGTAGGACCGAGAGAGGCGTGTCTAGAGGGGGGTGAATAGACTACTAGCGGTAATTAAAACCTAACCTTTTCCCAAGTTATTTTGTTAGCAGATTTTAATAGTACTAACAAGTCTAGCAAGTCTAACAGCCCTACACATGTATGTCTACAAATATGGCAGCGGAAAGTAAAGACATTGCACATGTAAGTAAAGAGATGGGATAGGAAGATCAAACGCAATAGGAGACGCAAAGATTTTTCCCATGGTTCCGATAGGTGGTGCTATCATACGTCCATGTTTATGGAGTCTTCAACCCACGGAGGGTAATGAACGCGAGGGTCCACAGAGGGCTCCACCCATAAGGGTCCACGAAGTAGCAACCTTGACTATTCCATACGGCTTCCATCCATGAAGGACTAGCCTCACTATGGGCAGATCTTCATGAAGTAGGCGATCTCCTTGCCCTTAAAAGCTTCTTGGTTCACTCCACAACATGAAGTAGGAGGATCCCAAGCAACACCTAACCAATCTAGGAGGCACCACCCTCCAAAAGGTAATAGGCTCGGTAATGACGATGAAATCCTTGCTCTTGTCCTTCAAGATGATAGACTCCTGAACACACAATCTCTCTCTCTCACACAGATTTGGCTTGGTAGAAGAGATGGTATTGGTGGAAAGCAACTTGGGGAGGCTAGAAATCAAGATCCATATGGTTGGAGTGCAAGATCTTGACCTCAACACAAGGGTAGGTGGTTCTCCCTCAAAAAACTTAGTAGGATAGGTATGGACTAGTTCTGAGTGCTTCTCTTTCGAGTGGGTGGTGGTGAAGGGGTTTATATAGGCATCCCCAAAAACCCAACCGTTACACACAATAAGCCAGACTCGGTGACACCGATGTGTAAATGTCGGTGGTACCGAAGTGACTAAAATTGGCAACTTTTGAATCTCGGAGGGACCGATATATAAATCTCGGTTGCACCAACAATGTGACCAATGGTCAGATTTACCAAACTCGGTGACGCCAATTCACCATTCTTGGTCGGACCAAAAATGAGAACTTGCGAAACAGAATCTCGGCAACCCAACTCGATGGCACCGAGTGCAGTGTCAGCTGCACCGAAGTGTTAGGGTTTGGTTAAGTCTATCTAGGGTTTGGAACTCGGTGGCACCAGGATAGGAATGTTAGTTACACCGATTTGCATGTTTGGCTTAGGACAGACTTTGGTGGGAGAGTATGTGGATGTTTTGGTGACTATCACTTATGCACATATGAGCATTTTGTTCACCATCAAAACATTACCCCCGCTTAATAGTATTGGCTTTCCTATAGACTCAAAGTGAATTATCACAAATGTAAAATGTATAGTCCTCTTGCTTGAAACTTGGGCAACCTATTAGCCGCTGGAAGGTTGCCTCGGCATTCCATAGTCCGAAGGGCATGCATGTGTAGCAGAACACACCGCATGAAGTGAGGAAGGCCATACTCTCGATGTCGTCCACCACCATTTTGATCTGATGGTAGCCCGAGAAAGCGTCCAGGAAGCACACGAGGTCGCACTTGGCGGTGGAGTCCACGATCTGAACAATGCACGACAGCGGGAATGGGTCGGGGGATAGGCTTTGTTGAGGCTCATGAAGTCGACACACATACTCTCCTTCCCACACTTCTTCGGGATGACCATTGTGCTGGAGAGCCACTCGGGATAATGCACCTCCCGGATGACTCCTTTAGCTTGCTGACCTCCTGGGCGATGAATGCATGTTTCTTCTGAGCCTGCCTCCTTGCCTTCTGCTTCAACGGGCATGCATTTGGGCACACCATGATGTGGTGCTCGATCACGTCCCTTGGGAACCCCACCAATTTGGAGGTGCTCCATGTGAATGTGTCCTTGTTTGCACGGAGGAAGGCCACCAGCGCCTCCTCCTACTCCTGAGGCAAGTCGGCGTCGATGGTGAATGTGGGGCCAGGGTTTTCCTCATCCATCAGCACCTGCTTTGTCTCCACCCGGTCCTGAGAGAACAACTAACTCTTCTTCACTTTTGTGACGTAGAGAACACCCCCCAGAGTTCTTTGTGGCCTACACGGCGTCCCTAGCGCTGAGACGTGCCACGGCCGCAACTTTGTAGGCAAGCTTGAGTGCATGGGACACGTCCTTGGCATTCCCCATGATGGTGAGGATGCCGCCGCTCCCAGGCATCTTGACGACATTGTAGCCCAGGTGTGTTGCCGCGATGAACTGGGCGAGGGCGGAGTAGCCTAGTATTGTGTTGTATGGGAGGTGGATGTGGGTGATGCCGAAGTCGATCTGCTTGCTGTGGAAGTTGGAGCGGGTGCCGAAGGTGACCGGGAGGCGCACTCGCCCTAGGGGAACAACGGATCCCCCGACCACCCCAGAGAAGGGCCTTGAGGGAACGAGTTGGTCATGGGGCAACTATAGCGTCTCAAAGGCCACTATTGAGATGACGTTAACGCCAGCGCCACCGTCTATGAGGGTCTTGGAGATGGCCACACCACTTATGGTTAGCATGCACAACATAGGGAGTGTTTCGGCGGCCGCCGTTCTCTTGGGGTGGTTGTCATGGCTGAAGGTGATGTCGGTCTCCGGCCATGTCTGAGGCGGCATGGGCTCGGACCATGGCCGAACCGCGCCTGCATGGCGGAAGAACTGCTTGACATGGCGGTTGGAGGTGGGTGCCGGTTACCCGCCAAGGATGCACGCGACCGCGAGGCCGGCCTTACGCTCCATAGTGTAGGGTCGAAAGTAGGTCTAGCGGGGGGTGATTAGACTATTTGACCAAATAAAATCTACTTTTCCCAACGTTAAGTGTTGGCAGATTTTAGCATTCGTAGAAAGTCAAGCACACCCTACACATGCATGTCTATGAGTATAGCAGTGGAAAGAAAAGACAAGCATGAGTAGTAAAGGAAGGGTAGGAAGATCAAACGCAATTTGGAGACACGACGATGTTGGAGATATGCCCTAGAGGCAATCATGTATGATGATATTTCCTATGAGTTTTGAATAAAGATAATCCTTGGACATTATCGGTGATGTGTATTAATGACTAGCATATGACACGATGGATGGTTCGGTCTCACTGACCATGTAGCATTGGATGCTAGCCAGATAATATGGACTCAGAAAGTTCTGGTCGGATTCGACATAGTCGGATCCGAGTCGAGATAAGGTCTGAGTTGGACAGACCCAACTATGAGACACATCAATCGGTCATCTATGAATATCTAGTACAACATACGTTCTATGTCCTAAGACCTGAGATGCCGCATGTACTCGGGATGGTGACAGACTTGCTTTGGGCTGACCAAACGCTACTCCGTGACTGGGTAGTTACAAAGGTAGGTATCAGGCTTGTCCAGACCCATGCTGTGAGACATGGTCGAGCAAGACGGGATTTTCCCCTCCTACCAGGAGAGATATACTCTGGCCCCCTCGAGTGATCTGACATGGATAAGCATGGCCATGCAATGAGGATTATGAGATAATTCGAAGTGTTGGTCGGATTCACCCAAACAAGAAACATGTCATGGTGCAACAAGGATGACCATGTCGCCTTGTGCACGACAACATATATCGTGTCGCGAAAGGGTTTAGAAGTGTGAAGTACATGTTCACCTAACCAGCTTCATCAAACACTTGGAGTCAGCACGTCTTTCTAGAGGCTGCTACCGACCAGTCGAGTTTAATGTCATCTGACTTGCGACCTAGTGGTGAGAACCTAAAGGGCATATACAAGAATAATACGAATGGCTTCAATTCTAGCTACGTGGGCATAGGTCTCATCGTACTCCATACCTTTGACTTGTGTGTATCCTTGAGCTACGAGATGAGCCTTGTTGCATACAACTTGACCATCTTCATCTTGTTTGTTCCGAAACACCCATTTGGTTCTGATGATGTCCACACTTTGTTTCTCTCGAAGTTGTGTAGCTCTTCATGCATTGCGTTCACCCAATCCGCATCTTCAAGAGTTTGTTCTTCCTTTAAAGGCCCAATGCTAGATATGAAAGAATAATGTTCACAAAAGTTAGCTAGACGGGTTTTAGAGCAAGTGATTCTCCCTGTTTGTATATCAATAAAGATTTGGTTTAGGGGATGGTTCTTGGTCACTTGAGCTTGAATACGGTTCAGCTTCCGATTGTTGGATGGTGGAGCTTCTTCTTCTTCATTATCATCTCGTTCATCTTCATTGTCGTTGAAGGTGTCATTCCCTTAAGGTGGTGGTGCAGGTGGTTGTGGTGGACCTTCATGATGCACTGCCTCCTCTTCATCATCTTGTCCTGTACCGCTCGTGGATGCCTCCATGTCATGTTGAGGTTCACCTTGACGTGAAGTAGGGGCTTCCACTTGAGTTGATGAAGTACTCTCCTTCACCTCCATGGGACGAATTTTGCTGACGCGTAGATCTAGTATGGCTTCCGAAGGATCCTTATCACCTACATCATTTGGCAATTGTTCGACTTGCGAACCATTAGATTCATCAAACTTCACATCTACCATCTCTTCAACTTTTCGAGTGAAGTTGTTGTAGACACGGTAAGTGTGAGAGTTCGATTCGTAACCAAGTAGGAATCCTTCATGAGATTTAGGACCAAATTTAGTACGACGATGCTTATCAAGGATGTAGCACTTTGAGTCAAATACCCGAAAGTATCCGACTTGGGGTTTGTGACCGGTGAGTAGCTCGTATGCCGTTTTACCGAGAAGCTTGTGCAAGTAGAGTCGGTTTGTGGCATGACATGCTGTTTCAGCGGCTTTTGCCCAAAAGTGTCCTGGCGTCTTGTATTCGTCAAGCATCGTTCTTTCCATCTCAATGAGCGTCCGGTTCTTCTTCTCAACAGCCCCATTTTTTGAGGTGTGTATGTAGCCGAGAACTCATGTGAGACACATTCTTCGTCAAGAAAGGTATCCACATGGGTGTTCTTGATCTCCGATCCGTTATCGCTTCGAACCATCTTGATCTTCACTTCAAACTGATTTTGCGCTTTGAGAGAGAAGTTCTTGAAGATCTTTTGAACCTATGACATATCATCACGAAAGAATACCCACGTAAATCTGGAAAAATCATTAACTATAACTAGACCATAGGAATTTCCTCCGAGACTCTGATAAGCATTGGTACCAAAAATATCCATGTGAAGTAACTTGAGTGGTCTCCCAGTAGTCATGATCTTCTTAACTGGATGACTTCCACCTACTTGCTTTGTTTAGGCTCATGAAGTCGACGCACATACGCTCCTTCCCGCACTTCTTCAGGATGACCACCGTGCTGGAGAGCCACTCGGGGTAATGCACCTCCCGGATGACTCCGACCTCCTTTAGCTTGCTGACCTCCTAGGCGATGAACACCTATTTCTTCTGAGCCTGCCTCCTTGCCTTCTGCTTCAACGGGCAAGCACTTGGGCACACCATGATGTGGTGCTCAATCATGTCCCTTGGGACCCCCACCAAGTCGGAGGCGCACCATGCGAATGCATCCTTGTTTGCACGGAGGAAGGCCACTAGTGCCTCCTCCTACTCCTGAGGCAAGTCAGCGTTGATCGTGAATGTGGGGCCAGGGTTTTCCTTATACACCGACACATGCTTCGTCTCCACCCGGTCCTGAGACAACAAGTAACTCTTCTTCACCTGTGCGACGTAGAGGACAGCCCCCAGAGTTCTCTATGGCCTGCACAGCGTCCCTAACACTGGGTCATGCCATGGCCGCTGCTTTGTATGCAAGCTTGAGTGCATGGGACACGTCCTTGGCATTCCCCATGATGGTGAGGATGCCGCCACTCACAGGCATCTTGACGACATTGTAGCCCGGGTGTGTTGCCGCGATGAACTGGGCGACTGCGGGGTAGCCAAGCATTGTTTTGTACGGGAGGTGGATGTGGATGAAGTATAAGTCGATCTGCTCGGTGCGGAAGTTGGAGTGGGTGCCGAAGGTGACCAGGAGGCGCACCCGCGCAGGGGAACAACGGATCCCCCAACCACCCTAGAGAAGGGCCTTGAGGGCACGAGTTGTTCATGGGGCAACTATAGCATCTCGAAGGTCGCCATTGAGATGATGTTGAGGCCAACGCCACCGTCTATGAGGGTCTTGGAGATGGCCACCACTTATGGTTGGCATGCACAACATGGGGAGTTTTTCGGCAGCCGCCGTTCTCTTCGGGTGGTTGCCGGGGCTGAAGGTGATGTCGGTCTCTGGCCATGTCCAAGGCGGCATGGGCTCGGACCGTGGCCGAACCGTGCCTGCGTGGCGGAAGAACTGCTTGACATGGCGGTTGGAGGTGGGTGCCAGTTACCCGCCAAGGATGCTCACGACCGTGAGGCCGGCCCTGCGCTCCATGGTGTAGGATCGAAAGTAGGTCTAGAGGGGGGTGATTAGACTACTTGACCAAATAAAATCTACTTTTCCCAATGTTAAGTGTTGGCAGATTTTAGCATTCGTAGAAAGTCAAGCACACCCTACACATGCATGTCTACGAGTATAGCAGCGGAAAGAAAAGACAAGCATGAGTAGTAAAGGAAGGGTAGGAAGATCAAACGCAATTTGGAGACACGACGATGTTGGAGATATGCCCTAGAGGCGATCATGTATGATGATATTCCCTATGTGTTTTGAATAAAGATAGTCCTTGGACATTATCAGTGATGTGTATTAATAAGTACGTGACTTGTTTGTGAGACCATGCATTGTATGATAACTGTCCTAAATGGTCCCTAGTTGAAAGGGTTGTGTGGACGCGCAACTAATCAGGCTAGCATATGACACGATGGATGGTTCGGTCTCACTGACCATGTAGCATTGGATGCTAGCCAGATAATATGGACACAGAAAGTTCTGGTCGGATTCGACATAGTCGGATCCGAGTCGAGATAAGGTCTGAGTTGGATAGACCCAACTATGAGACACATCAATAGGTCATCTATGAATATCTAGTACAACATACGTTCCATGTCCTAAGACCTAAGATGTCGCATGTACTCGGGATGGTGACAGACTTGCTTTGGGCTGACCAAACGCTACTCCGTGATTGGGTAGTTACAAAGGTAGGTTTCGGGCTTGTCCAGACCCATGCTGCGAGATATGGTCGAGCAAGATGGGATTTGCCCCTCCTACCAGGAGAGATATACTCTGGCCCCCCTCGAGTGATCTTACATGGATAAGCATGGCCATGCAATGAGGGTTATGAGATAATTCGAAGTGTTGGTCGGATTCACCAAAACGAGAAAAATGTCGTGCTGCAACAAGGATGACCATGTTGCCTTGTGCATGACAACATATATCGTGTGGCAAAGGGTATATTAGTGTGAAGTACATGTTGATCTAACGAACTTCATCAGACACTTGGAGTCGACATGTCTTGCTAGAGGCCGCTACCGATCGGTCGAGTTGAATGTCATCTGACTCGCGACCAAGTGGACGAGAACCTAAAGGGTCGCGCGCTTAAGGGAAGGAACACGTGGGCTTTAGGATCCGTGTGAGTCCCAAGAGTTGAGCCCGCACCGGATGACTATATATAGTGGAGGTGCGGCACGACCATCTGGTTGATCGCTTTGGTGCCGTTATTAGAGCTTTGCATGAGTTGCAACTAGCCACCTCCACTCGCCGCCACCGCCCGTGTGATCGTACCTAGCAGTCCGCCACACGGGTGTTCCTCCTGCATGCGCGGATACCATTAGAGGCGGTGCATTTGTGCCGCTCCGGCGAACCTGTATGTGGGATCCGGCGACCGACTGTTTGAGGTAGATCGGGATGGCTATTCGAGGGAGATCGAACAACGAGGAGACGGACCTTATCTATATTGAAACATCATCATGTCCGGCATCTCATCCGGGACTCTGAACAACCTTCGGTCACTAACTTACATAACTCATCTATACCGAAACATCATCGAACCTTAAGTGTGAAGACCCTACGGGTTTGAGAACTATGTAGAAATGACCGAGACACCTCTATGGTAAATAACCAATAGCGGGACCTGGGTGCCCATATTGGCTCCTACATATTCTACGAAGATTTTATCGGTTGAACCTCTATGTCCGGGATTCAGATAATCCTGTATGATGTTCCCTTTGTTCTTTGATATGTTACTTACCCGAGATTCGATTGTCGGTATCTCTATACCTAGTTCAATCTCGTTACTAGTAGGTCTCTTTACTTGTTTTGTAATACAAGATCCCATGGCTAACACTTAGTCACATTTCTTGCAAGGCTTATTGTGATGTAGTATTACCGAGTGGGCCCTGAGATACCTCTCCGTCACACGGAGTAACAAATACCAGTCCTGATCCATGCCAACCCAACAGACACCATCGGAGATACCTGTAGAGCACCTTTATAGTCACCCAGTTATGTTGCGACGTTTGATACACACAAGGTACTCCTCCAGTGTTAGTGAGTTGCATGATCTCGTGGTCATAGGAACACATACTTGACATGCAGAAAACAGCAGCAGTAAACTGACACGATCATATGCTACGTTTATAGTTTGGGTCTTGTCCATCACATCATTCTCCTAATGATGTGATCCCGTTATCAAATGACATCTCATGTCCATGGCTAGGAAATCTTAACCATCTTTGATCAACGACCTAGTCTATTAGAGGCATACTAGGGACATGGTGTTGTCTATGTATCCACACATGTATCCGAGCTTCCAATCAATACAATTCCAGCATGGATAATAAACAATTATCATGAACAAGGAAATATGATCATAACTAATTTATTATTGCCTCTAGGGCATATTTCCAACAGTCTCCCACTTGCACTAGAGTCAATAATCTAGTTCACATCACCATGTGATTCGCATTGTTATGAATCTAACACCCAATGAGTTCTAGGGCTCGATCATGCTTTGCATGTGAGAGAGGTCTTTAGTCAATAGGTGTGCGACATCCAGATCCGTGTGTACTTTGCAAATCTCTATGTCACAATGTAAACACTACTACCATGCTCCACTTGGACCTATTCCAAATGGCTGCTCCACTATACGTATCCGCATTGCTCCTAAGAGTCATCCGAATTGGTGTTAAAGCTTGCATCGACGTAACTCTTTACGATTGACTCTTTATCACCTCCATAATCGAGAAACATCTCCTTAGTCCTCCGGTTTCTAAGGATAATTTTGACCGTTGTCCAATAATCCACTCCTGGATTACTCTTGTACCCCTTGATAGACTGATGGCAAGGCACACACAGGCGCGGTACACAGCATGGCCTACTATATAGAGCCTATGTCTAAGGCATAGGGGACGAAGTTCGTCCTTTCTCTTTCTTCTGCCATGGTCGAGCTTTGTGTCTCACTCAACTTCACACCTTACAAATCAGGCAAGAACTCTTTCTTTGATTGATCCATTTTGAACTCTTCCAAAAATTTATCAAGGTATGTACTCATTGAAAGTCTTATTAGACATCTTGATCTACCTCTATAGATCTCGCTGCCCAACAATTAAGAAGCTTTATCAAGGTCTTCCTAAACTCCTTTCAAACAACCGTTTTCGCTTTCCAGAAATTCTACATCATTTCCGATCAACAATATGTCAACCACATATACTTATCTGAAATTCTATAGTGCTCCCACTCACTTTCTTGTAAATACAAGTTTCTCGTAAACTTTGTATAGACTCAAAGACTTTGATCACCTCATCAAAGCATATATTCCAACTCTGAGATGCTTGCTCCAACCCATAGTAGGACTGCTGGAGCTTGCACACCTTTTAGCATCCTTAGGACTGACAAAACCTTCTGGTTGTATCACATACAACCTTTCCTCAAGTAAACCGTTAAGGAAATGATGTTTTTGACATCCATCTACCAGATTTAATAATTGCAGCAACTGCTAACATAAGTCCAACAGACTTTACAATCGCTACGAGTGAGAAAGTCTCATCGTAGCCAAGTGCTTGAACTTGGCGGAAACTTCTTTGCGACAAGCCAAGCTTTATAAATGGTGACATTCATCATCAGCGTTTGTCTTCATCTTAAAGGTCCATTTGTACTCAATGACATGTCCTGCAATGAACAAGTCTACCAAAGTCTATACTTGGTTTTCATACATGGATCCTTTCTCGGAGTTCATGGCCTCTAACCATTTGTCGGAATTCGGGCCCATCATCGCTTCTCTATAGCTCGTAGGCTCATCGTTGTCCAACAACATGACCTCTAAGACAGGGTTGATGTACCACTCAGGAGTAGTACGCATCCTTGTCGACTTATGAGGTTCAATAGTAACTTGATCTGAAGTTTCATGGTCATCATCATTAACTTCCTCTTCAACTAACATAGGCTCCACAAAAATATCTTTCTGCGCTGTGCTACTCTCTGGTTGAAACAAAGGTTCAACAACCTCATCAAGTTCTATCTTCCTCCCACTCAATTCTTTAGAGAGAAACTCTTTCTCGAGAAAGGACCCATTTTTAGCAACAAACACTTTGCACTTGGATCTTAGATAGAAGGTATACCCAACTGTTCTTAGGGTATGGTATGAAGATGCATTTGTCTGCTTTGGGTTCGAGCTCATTAGGTGAAAACCTTTGTCACATAAGCGTCGCAACCCCAAACATTAAGAAATGTCAGCTTGGGTTTCTATCAAACCCTAATTCATATGGTGTCATCTCAAAGGATTTAGATGGTGCCCTATTTAAAGTGAATATAGTTGTCTCTAATGAAAAACCCCAAGATGACAGTGGAAAAACGATAAGAGACATCATAATTCGCACCATATACAATAGAGCACGACTGCGACGTATGGACACACCATCACACTATGGTGTTCCAGATGGCGTGAGTTGTGAAACAACTTTCACATTGTCTTAAGTTGTATACCAAACTCGTAACTCAGATATTCACCTCCATGATCATATCATAGACATTTTATCTTCTTGTCACGATGATCTCAAACTTCACTCTTAATTTGTTTGAACTTTTCAAATGTTTTAGACTTGTGTTTCATTAAGTAAATATACACTATATCTACTCAAATCATTAGTGAAGGTAAGAAAATAACGATATCCACCGCAAGCTACAACACTCATTAGACTGTATACATGAACATGTATCATTTCCAATAAGTCACTTGCCCATTCCATCAAGCCGAAAAATGGGATTTCAGTCATCTTGCCCAACAGGCATGGTCCGCATGTCTCAACCGATTCAAAATCGAATGAGTCCAAAGATCCATCAGCATGGAGTTCCTTCGTGCGCTTTACACCAATATGACATTTAGCAGCAGTGCCACAAGTATGTGGTACTATCATTATTAACTTTGTATCTTTTGGCATCTATGTTATGAACATGTGTACTACTACGATCAAGACACAACAAACCATTCATTGGGTGCATGACCATTGAAGGAATTATTCATGTAAACAGAATAACCATTATTCTCTGACTTAAATGAATAACTGTATTGCAATAAACAAGATATAATAACGTTCATGCTCAATGCAAACACCAAATAACATTTATTTAGGTTCGTTACTAATCCCGAAGGTAGAGAGAGTGTGCGATGTTGATCACATCAACCTTGGAAACATTTCCAACACACATCGTCACCTCACCCTTAGCTAGTCTCCGTTTATTCTGTAGCTTTCATTTCGAGTTAATAACATTTAGCAACCGAACCGGTATCCAATACCCAGGTGCTACTAGGAGGACTAGCAAGGTACACATCAATAACACGTATATCTAATATACTTCTGTCGATGTTGCCAGCCTTCTTATCTACCAAGTATCTAGGGTTCTTCCGCTTCAACGCCCGCTCTCCTCATAATAGAAGCACTTAGTCTCGGGTTTGGGTTCAACTTTGGGTTGCTTCACTGGAGCAGCAACTGACTTGCCATCCATGAAGTTTTCCTCCTTGCCCTTGCCCTTCTCAAAACTAGTGGTTTTACTAACCGTCAACACTTGATGCTCCTTCTTCATTTCTACCTTTGCGGTGTCAAACATCATGAATAGCTTAGGTATCATTATTTCCATCCCTGGTATTTTATAGTTCATCACGAAGATCTAGTAGCTTAGTGACAGTGACTTGGAGAACTATATCAATCACTATCCTATCTGGAAGATCAACTCCCACTCGATTCAAGCGATTGTAGCACCTAGACAATCTGAGCACATGCTCAACGATTGAGCTATTCTCCTTCATCTTGCAGGCAAACAATCTTGTTGGAGATCTCATATCTCACAACACAGGCATGAGCCTGAGATCCCAATTTCAGCTCTTAGAACGTCTCATTTGTTTCGTGAAGTTCAAAACATTTTGGAGCCTCAATTCTAAGTCATAATGCATGATGCACTGAACTATAAAGTAGTAATCATAACGTGCATGTGATATGTTCACAAAATCTACAAACGATGCTAGAGGGGGCTGGAGCACCAAGCGGTGCATTAAGGACATAGGCCTTCTGTGTAGGAATGAGGACAATCCTCATATCACAGACCCAGTCCACAATATTGCTACCATCATCTTTCAACTCTATTTCTCTAGGAACATATAAAAATTCAAGGGAGCTACAGTGTGAGCTAGTAATCTATAACATAATTTGCAAAGACACTACTGACATGTTCATATTACTTAAGAACTCCCACTCAAATTGACATCCCTCCGGTCATTCGAGTGATACATGATCCAAATTCAGCAATTGAAGTCCGATCATCATGTGAGTTGAGGTGGATTCAATGGTGAACATCATCATGTTGATCATATCTACTATATGACTCATGTTCGACCTTTCGGTCTCTTCTATTCTGAGGCCATGTCTGTACATGCTAGGCTCGTCAAGTTTAACCCGAGTGTTCTGCACGTGCAACACTGGCTTGCACACATTGTATGTGAACATAGAGTCTATCACACACGATCATCACGTGGTGTCTCGAAACGACGAACTTTCGCAGCGGTGCACACTCAGGGAGAACACAATTGATCTTGAAATTTAAGTGGGGGATCACCTTATAATGCTACCGTCGTTCTAAGCAAAACAAGGTGCATAAAAGGAGTAACATCATATGCAAATCATAAGTAACTTTATATGGCCATGAACTTGTGCTTTTGATCTCCATCCTTAAAGCACAGGCATGATCTCCATCGTCACCGGCATGACACCATGATCTCCATCATCTTGATCTCCATCAACGTGTTGCCATCAGGGTTGTCGCGCCCACCATGCTTCTACTACTATTGCTACCGCTTAGCGATAAAGTAAAGCATTACATAGTGCTTAGTGATTGACACCCAGGTCATACAATAATTAAAGACAACCCTATGGCTCCTGCTGGTTGCCGTACTCATCGACATGTAAGTCGTGATATTCTATACAAAAACATGATCATCTCATACATCACATATATCACATCATGAATTGGCCATATCACATCACAACATACCCTGCAAAAACAAGTTAGACGTCTTCTAATTGTTGTTGCATGTTTTACGTGGCTGCTATGGGTATCTAGCAAGAACGATTCTTACCTACGCAAAACCACAACGGTGATATGAAGATTGCTTTCAACCTTCTACAAGGACCGCCTTAATCAAATCTGATCCAACTAAAGTGGGAGAGACAGAAACCTGCTAGCCATCTTTATGCGACGAAGTCACATGTTAGTCAATGGAACACGGTCTCTCGTAAGCGTACGAGTAAAGTCGTTCCGAGCCGCTTCGTCCCACAATACCGTTGAACCAAGAAAAGACTAAGGAACAAAGCAATCTGAATATCAATGCCCACAAACTCTTTGTGTTCTACTCATGATCTCATCTACGCATAGACCTAGCTCATGATGCCACTGTTGGGGAACGTTGCATGGGAAACAAAAATTTCCTATGCTTCACCAAGATCAATCTAGGAGATGAGCATCTATGAGAGGAGAGATTGGATCTAGGTGCCCTTGTAGATCGCTAAGCGGAAGCTTTAAAGAACGGGGTTGATGTAGTGGTACGTCTCCTCACTCCAAATCACAAGCCGTCCCACAAACTCCCAATCAAGTGCCGAACGGACGACATCTCGCCGTTCAGCACACATGTAGCTCGATGAAGATCTCCGCTTTCTTGATCCAGCAAGAGGGAGCGGAGGGGTAGATGGGTTCGCCGGCAGCATGACGACATGGCAGAGGTGGTGGTGGAGCTGATCTGAAGAAGCTTCGCTAAGCAGCACCAAACCAATCTACTAGAGGAGAAGCAATCGGGGATGGTAGGAAGGGCTGCGCCGTGACTTTTTTGGTGCTGCAACCCTCCCTCCCCTCACATATATATAGGAGGGAGAGGAGGAGGGGCTCCCTAGCATTTCCCCTAGGGTGGGGCGGCGGCCAAGGGGGCCAACTTGGCCCCCAAGGCAAGTGGGGCGCCCCCTCTCACAGCCCATGGGGCCCTCCGGGGCAGGTGGACCCCCAGAACATTTCTGGCACTCCGGTCACAAAACCGGTAAGTCCCAAAACTTTTCCAGAACCCGAATACCGACTTCCTATATATCAATCTTTACCTCCATACCATTCCATAGCTCCTCTTCATGTCAGGGATCTCATCCGAGACTCCGAACAACCTTCGATCACCAACTTACATAACTCATCTATACTGAAACGTCACCGAACCTTAAGTGTGCAGACCCTGCGGGTTCGAGAACTATGTAGACATGACCGAGACACCTCTACGTTGAATAACCAATAGAGGGACCTGGATGCCCATATTGGCTCCTACATATTCTACGAAGATCTTTATCGGTTGAACCTCTATTTCAAGGATTCGGATAATCCCGTATGATGTTCCCTTTGTTCTTCGGTATGTTACATGACCATGATTCGATCATTGGTATCTCTATACCTAGTTCAATCTCATTATTGGTAAGTCTCTTTACTCGTTCCATAATACAAGATCCCGTGGCTAACACTTAGTCACATTGCTTGCAAGGCTTATTGTGATGTCGTATTACCGAGAAGGCCCGGAGATACCGCTCCATCACACGGAGTAACAAATCCCAGTCTTGATCCATGCCAACCCAACAGACACCCTTGGAGATACCTGTAGAGCACCCTTATAGTCACCCAATTACGTTGCGATGTTTGATACACACCAGGTACTCCTCCGGTGTCAATGATTTGCATGATCTCATGGTCATAGGAACAAATACTTGACATGCAGAAAATAGTAGCAATAAACTGACACGATCATATGCTACGTTTATAGTTTGGGTCTTGTCCATCACATCATTCTCCTAATGATGTGATCCCGTTATCAAATGACATCTCATGTTGATGGCTATGAAACCTTAACCATCTTTGATCAATGAGCTAGTCTATTATAGGCATACTAGGGACATGGTGTTGTCTATGTATCCACACATGTATGTGAGTTTCCGATCAATACAATTCTATCATGGATAGTAAAAAATAATCATGAAGAAGGAAATATGATGATAACTAATTTATTATTGCCTCTAGGGCAGATTTCCTATAGTGACAATCTGTGATCCATCTCCATAGCATGTTCTTGGTTGTTATGCGCGTAGGACATTTTAATTCGCATGCGATGCACCTACGACATAACCCAACAGTGGTATCAGAGGCTCTCTTATAGGATTTCGATTCAGATCGGATGGATATTTGATATGCGGAGGCGGCGGATGAGATCCATCGTCATTCATGACATCGGCTATGTGCACGGTTGATGAGATCAACTGCACATCGGGATAGATTGAGGCTATGTTTTCTGTCAATCGGAATCGATGAGGTCGTGACACAACCTACCCCTACTAGTCGGTGTCTGCCATCGGGGTTAACCGTGAAATGTAAATCCGAATTGGGTTTGCGATGATCGATGAGATCCGTCAGATCAGAAAATTCGGCGTGATCAGAGTGCAGATGCGATCTCTGATCGGTGTTTTTCAAATCGGGACCGCCTTGTGCATAGCGCCTTGTATTTCGTACACCATCACACAAACCGGTAGAATGCGATTCTATGCATAAGTTTGTTTTGCATGTTTGATGTGAATAGTATGGCTCATATGTATGTGATGCATGTGTGTAATTTAACATGACCTGCGTGTCATGATTGTCAGCCGGCAGGAGCCAAAGTGTTGTCATTATATTGTATAACGACCTGCGTGTCGACTTGTGATTCTCTGTAAATTCATTACTAGTTGTAGTAGTAGGAGGACAGAGATCAAGTTTGAGGTTTTGGCGTCCTAGCGTGACGGAAAGGATGGAGTTCCGCCTTGGTCATCGGAGTAGGAGCCGGCCATGGAAGGACGCCCATGAAGGAGCCATACTATTTCACATATTTAGGTTTATATGTGATTCATATTGCTTCTTGTTTCTATGCATGTTAGTATGGTAGAAAGATCCCTTGTTAATATCATGCACATTGCCATTTTGGATGTTGCACATTCGCACGTCAAGTATGTCTAGTGGTGGGCTCATAAAATTGAGGTGTTACTGGGTGTCCTTGAACTGGAGGGTTTGTGTTGGACACAGACATGCACTGCATCAGGTTAACTTGATAAGGCTATCACAACGGTTTTGGGCCTTGTGGCAAATAAGGTTGGGACCCAGGGTATAAGATACCTACCCAACTAACAGGAGTCGTATAGAGATATGATTAGCAAGGAGTTGCTTACCGTATAAGCAAGTTGGCTACTGGTGATGCTAAAGCTCACTAGTCGCTCGTGCTAGATGAGTCCTGAATCACTGAGAGTTTGCGGAGGGATGCTGACTTTAGTGGGAGTAGTTCTATTTAAGGCTTGAATTACTCTACATAAACACATTACTTATTTATTGCATATTTTCTATTATAGATCAATGGCACCACCTGCTCAACACAACTTTGCATTGAAATCAATTCTGGAAAAGGATAAACTAAATGGAACAAACTTTACCACCTAGTATAGAAATCTGAGAATTGTTCTCAAGCACAATAAAAAGGAACATGTTCTAGAGGATCGAATTCTAGAGGAACCTGCCAAGAATGCTAATGCCACAACCAAGAATGCCCACCAAAAACTCATTGATGAATCAAACGAGATCAGCTGCCTCATGTTGGCTTGTATGGAGCCCAATTTGCAACAACATTTCAAAAATATTCATGCTGTCAATATGATCGAGAGTTGAAGAGCATGTTTCAGGTATAGGCTAGGACCGAAAGGTTCAACGTCTGGCAGTCCTTGACGGATCGTAAGCTGAAGAAGGGTGATCCACTGAGCCCGCATGTGATCAAGATGATCGGATACATGCAAGCTTTGGATCGGTTAGGCTTCCACTTGGGGACGAGCTGTCCACGGATGCAATTTTGGGTTCTCTTCCACCTAGCTATGGGACATTCGTCTGGAACTATCATATGCACGGCATGGATAAGAAGCTCACTGAATTGCATGGGATTCACAAGGTGGCAGAGCAAGATATTAAGAAAGGCACACATCAAGTGTTGATGGTACAGAAATCGCCTAAATTCAAGAAGAGTTGGTCCAAGAAAAAGGGTAAGGAAAAGGTCACGGAGAAGGCCGTCTCCGCCGATGAGCCAAAGTCTGGACCGAAATCAAAGGCCGTTTGCTTTTACTGAAAGGAAGCTGGTCACTTGAAGAGGAACTAGCACGTGGCTTGCTAAGCGCGGCAAGAAGGCCGAAGATGCTTCTTCAAGCAAAGATACACTTGTTACATATGTTATAGACATTTAACTTGCTGACATACCTAGTAGCTCTTGGGTATGTGATACCGGATCGGTTGTTCATATTTGCAACTCGACGCAGGGGCTGGTAAGAAAAAGGCATGTGGCACAAGGGGACATTGACATCAGGGTCGGTAACAAAGCAAGAGTTGCTGCGTTGGAGGTCAGCATGGTGCAACTCAAGCTTCCTTCTGGATTTATTTTGGAATTAAATAATTGTTATTACATTCCTGCACTTAGTTGGAACATTATTTCTACCTCGTTTTGATGAGTCAAGGTTATGAATTCAATATAAAGGACAATGGTTGTTCATTTTATTTGAAGGGAATGTTCCACGGCTATGCACCCATAGTTGATGAGTTATTTATTTTAAATCTAGAAACGGAACCAGTCTATAAAATGAATGTCAAGAGGCATAAGCCTAATGAGATAAATCCGACATACTTCCGGCATTGCCGGCTTGGACACATTAGTCTGAAACGCATGAAGAAGCTCCATGATGGTGGAATCCTAACCTCGCCCGACTTCGGGTCATTCAAGACATGTGAATCATGCTTCCTAGGCAAGATAACTAAGTCTTCTTTTGCAAAGAGTTGCGAGAGAGCGTCCGAGCTATTGGAGCTTATACACAGTGATGTGTATGGTCTAATGAGCACAACAACCAGACGTGGCTATCAGTACTTCGTGACTTCTACCAATGACTTGAGTAGATATGGATATATCTATTTGATGAGGCACAAGTCGAAAACTTTAGAAAAGTTCAAAGAGTTTCAGAACGAGGTTGAAAATCAGCTCGGCAAGATGATAAAACTTCTACGGTCAGATCGTGGAGGTGAGTACATGAGCCAGGAGTTTGATAATCATCTGAAAAGCCGAGGTATAGTACCTCAGCTCACACCTCCTGGTACGCCGTAGAGAAACGGTGTGTCAGAATGGAGAAATCGAACCTTGTTGGACATGGTCCGGTCGATGATGAGCAAATCGGATTTACCCTTGTCATTCTGGGGATACGCTCTAGAAACTATAGCTTTCGCACTTAATAGGGTATCATCTAAATCCATAGATAAGACACCACATAAGATGTGGACTGGGAAGAGTCCTAGTTTGTCTTTTCTAAACATTTGGGGTTGTGATGCATTTTTCAAGCAACTCATGTCGGACAAGCTTACACCCAAGTCAGATAAATGCATATTCATGGGATATCCGAGGGAAACCTTGGGATATAACTTCTACAACCGAGAAGAGAACAAAGTGTTTGTTGCTCGGAACAGGGTTTTCCTAGAGAAAGTGTTTCTCAGTCGGGAGGCCAGTGGGAGAACGGTGTGACTCGAACAAATTCGAGAGCCACTCAGGAACAACTCGGTTGATGATGAGATCACACCGGAGTCGGTGAAAGAACCCATAGTGTAGTCAGCACCGGAGCCACAGAGGTCAGAAAGATTGCACAGAGTGCGTGATGTATTGTTGCTGGAAAGTGATGAGCCGGCCACGTGTGCGGAAGCGATGATGAGCCCAGATTCCGAGGCATGTTTAGAGGCCATGAGATCCGAGTTAAAGTCCATGGATGAGAATCAAGTCTAGGACCTGGTTGTTCCACCACCTGGCGTAGTTGGCATTGGTTGCAAATGGGTCTTTAAGAAGAAAACCGATGTGGATGGAAATGTTCAGATCCACAAGGCTCGGCTAGTCGCTAAAGGTAATGGAGAAGTTCAAGGAATTGACTACGACGAGACCTACTCGCTAGTAGCGATGCTAAAGTCGGTGAGGATCACACTAGCTATAGCTGCATATTTCGATTATGGGATATGGCAGATGGATGTCGAAACAACGTTCCATCATGCAAATTTAAAAGAGGATGTATACATGATACAACCCCAAGGTTTTGTCGATCAACTAACATTGGTAAAATGTGCAAGCTCAAGAGATCCATTTATGGATTGAGGAATGCAGCTCGGAGTTGGAACATTCGTTTTGATGAAGTCATCGTTGACCTTGGTTTCATGAAGAACGAAAAGGACTATTGTTTATACAAGAAGTCTAGTGGGAGCTTGGTAATATTTTTGATCTTGTATGTCGATGACATACTGCTTATCGGAAATGATGTTTCGATGCTAAACTCAGTCAAGGAATCATTGAATGGCAAGTTTTCGATGAAAGACCTTGGAGAGGCAGTGTACATTTTAGGCATCAAGATCTATAGAGATAGATCGAGGAGGATGCTTGGCTTAAGCCAGAGCACGTACATAGACAAAGTGTTGAAGAGGTTCGACATGAGTGAGGCCAAGAAAGGGTTCTTGCCCGTCTCACATGGTATAAGGCTAAGCAAGACTCGGAGTCCTACGACTTCTGATGAGCGAAACCGGATGAGTACGATTCCATATGCCTCGGCAATTGGATCCATCATGTATGCCATGCTATGTACATGGCCTGATGTTTCTTATGCAATAAGCTTAACAAGTAGATACCAGGGCGACCCAGGTGAGAGTCACTGGGCAGCAGTGAAAACTATCTTGAAGTACAAGAAAAGGACTAAAGAGATATTCCTAATTTATGGAGGTGAGGAGGAGCTCCGCGTAAAGGGTTACGCTTATGCTAGTTTCCAAATCGAGATGGATGATTGTCGATTGCAAACTGGATTCGTGTATGTCATGAATGGAAGAGTAGTGAGTTGGATGAGTTCGAAGCAAGAAACGATGGCCAACTCCACAATAGAGGCCGAATACATTGCGGCTTGTGAATCCACGAAGGAAGGTGTTGGGATTTGGAAGTTCCTAGAAGATGTTGGTGTGTTCCCGGGATGGTCAAAACCGTTGGACCTTTATTGCGATAATTCAGGAGCCATCGCACAAGCCAAGGAGCCGAGACAACACCACAAAACCAGGCACATAGACCGAAAATATCACTTGTTACGAAAGCTCGTACAGAAAGGTGATACAAATTTGTGCAAGATTCATATGGATGCAAATGTTGCAAATCCGTTGACTAAGCTGCTTCCACAACCCAAGCATGAGGGACACATTAGAGCTATGGGCATTTGATGTCTATTTGATAGACTCTAGTGCAAGTGGGAGACCGTTGGACATATGCCCTAGAGGCAATCATGTATGATGATATTTCCTATGTGTTTATGAATAAATATAGTCCTTGGACATTATCAGTGACGTGTATTAATAAGTATGTGACATGTTTGTAAGACTATGCATTGTATGATAACTGTCCTAAATGGTCCCTAGTAGAAAGGGTTGTGTGGACAAGCAACTAATCAGCCTAGCATATGACACGGTGGATGGTTCGGTCTCACTGACCATGCAGCATTGGATGCTAGTCGGATAATATGGACTCAGAAAGGTCTGGTCGGATTCGACATAGTCGGATCCGAGTCGAGAGAAGGTCTGAATTGGACAGACCCAACTATGAGATGGAGCGGCAGGTCATATTTTAGTCTCTAGTACAACATACATTCTATGTTTGAAGACCTGAGCTGGCGCATGTACTCGGGATGGTGACAGACTTGCTTTGGGATGACCGAACGCTACTCCATGACTGGGTAGTTATAAAGGAAGATTTCGGGCTTGTCCAGACCCATGCTGCGAGACATGGTCGAGCAAGATGGGATTTGCCCCTCCTACTAGGAGAGATATACTTTGGACCCCTTCAGGTGATCCCACCTGGATAAGCATGGCCATGCGATGAGGATTATGAGATAATCCAAAGTGTTGCTCGGATTCACCGGAACGAGAAAGAGGTCGTGCTGCAACTAGGATGACCATGTCGCCTTGTGCACGACAACATATATCATGTGGCAAAGGGAACAGAAGAGTGAATTACAGGTTCGTCTAACCAGCTTCATCGGACACTAGGAGTCAGCATGTCTTGCTAGAGGCCGCTACTGACCGGTCAAGTTGGATGTCATCTGACTCGCGACCAAGTGGACAAGAACCTAAACGGTCACGCGCTTAAGGGAAGGACCACGTGGGCTTTAGGATCTGGGCGAGGCCCAAGAGTTGAGCCCACACCGGATGCCTATATATAGTGGAGGTGCGGCACGACCATTTGGTTGATCGCTTCGGCACTGTTATTAGTGCTTTGCATGAGTTGCAACTAGCCACCTCCACTCGCCGCCGCCGACCATGTGATCGGACCTAGCAGTCCGCCGCACGGGTTTCCTCCTGCATGTGCGGATACCATTAGAGGCAGTGCACTTGCGCCGCTCCAGCGAACCTGTATGTGGGATCCGGCGACCGGTTGTGTGAGGGAGGTCAAAACGGCTCTTCAAGGGAGATCGAACGACAAGGAGATGGACCACACGAATGCACTGCCCCAACTCTACTTCCGTTGCACGACACTATGCGTCTAGTGGTAAGAATCTATGATCCATGTCCATAGCATGTTCTTGGTTGTTCTATGCATAGGAAATTTAAATTGGCATGCGATGCACCTACGGCATAACCCAACAGACGATTTTTCCCATGGTTCCGATAGGTGGTGCTATCGTATGTGCACGTTTATGGAGTCTTCAACCCATAGAGGGTAACGGTCGCGAGAGTCCATAGAGGGTTCCCCGAAGAAGTAACCTTGACTATACCATGATGGCCTACGTCCATGGAGGACAAGGCTAACTCATGTTAGATCTTCACGAAGTAGGCGATCTCCTTGCCCTTATAAACTTCTTGGTGAACTCCACAACATGAAGTAGGTGGCTCCCAAGCGACACCAAACCAATCTAGGAGGAACCACCCTCCAAAAGGTAATAGGCTCGATAATTTTGATGCACTCCTTGCTCTTGTGCTTCAAGTTGTTAGACTCCTCAACACACAATCACTCTCTCACAAATTTGTCTTTGGTGGAAGATATTGATTGGGTGGAAAGCAACTTGGGGAGGATAAAAATCAAGATTCATATGGTTGGAATGGAATGGCATGATCTCAACATATGAGTAGGTGGATCTCTCTCAGAAAATCAGTTGGTATGAGCGGGGATCTGTTCTGAGTGCTTCTCTTGCGAGTGAGTGGTGGTGGATGGGTATATATACGCATCTCCAAAAAACCAACCGTTCCACCTTAAGTGACCAACTCGGTGACACCTGTCGGATTTTAGGCTCCGCAAAACCCTTAAGATTCGAACACTGGGGCGTGAGCGAAGGTTCCCATGGCCTCACTCAACCTAGCTCGCTACTCGATGGTGACCGGAGCGAACTCGCATGATGACGGGGAAGAAGATGAACATGACAATTTACCTAGGTTCGGGCCGCTGCATAATACCCTACTCCTGCTTTGGTGGATTGCCTCTTGTGGAGGTTTCCGTTGATGAACAAGTACAATGTTCTTGAGCCTCGCTTGGGGGGTCAATGTGTATTCTTGACGCTAACAAGGGCGTTTTGGCCTCGTGAGGTCCCTACCTCGAGGTGGGTTGTGCCTAGGTCTTCTTGCAGGTGGCGTCGTTTGTGGTCTTGGAGTCTTCATTGCAGCCTACACCGAGCGTCTGACCTAAGGCCATGGTAGGGTCAGGCACCAGTGACCCCAGGAGATGAAGTGAACGGGACTGGCCCTCCCAAACAGAGCTCAGTCACTGGATTTCTCGACACTACAGGGACGCACCCGAGCATAGTCGTCATGCCAACCCTCTCGAGAGGCAGCCAAAGGTGGGCCCGCTCGGGAGTGACGACATTCACACTCGCAAAATGTCGTGCCGACAAGAGGAAACGTTAGGAGTCAGGTTGCATGCATGGAAAAACTACTGGAATATAAGTAAACACAGCGGCTTCAGGGGTACACCTTGGCTGCCTGAGGGCGACGTGGCCCGGCGTGCTCCCAAGAATGAAACAAGCCAAACAATTACATGGCGCAGATCAACAAAAAAGCACCTGGTAGCCATGCTGCTGAAGAGTTGAAGTTGTCGTTGTAACCTGATCTTGTGCCTCCACGATTGCGGCCCTCATGGGCCCGTTGTCCCCCTAGGCCCGGGTCCCATGCTTGGCCTAGGCATCTCCTTCAACTCCTCATCACGTCTCAGCAGGCAAGGCGCGACCCTGGCCCGGGCAAGACGCTGGAACATGACTCCGACGTTTGCCAAGCCGAAGGGCATGTGAACATAGTTGTTCGGGTAAGCCCACCCATGGTCGGCGTGCTATCACCACCTGTGTTTTGTCTCATGACTAAGTTATCATGACTCAAAAATCAGGGCCAACTAAAACTTTTTTGTGCTTGTGATGCTTGACTTGATTGTTGATTGCTTGTTTGCTTTCTTGTGCTCTATATTCATAAAATCCCTCCTACTCTCAAAACTCTTTTACTTGATCCCCACTCTTGTACAATGATCATGCCATGTGAATAGGGATTAAATATATTTTTACAAAATATTATTTGGCTAAAAAGCATTTATTCAAATTAGGTTTTCAAAACCGCTTGATTTGAGATTTGCACTACAAGTCCCCAAATTGGGTGGATCCTTTTCCCCCAAATGCTTTATTTGAAACACACTATATATATGACTTCCCAAAAACAACAAAAATTAATTTTAAAGATTATTTTACTATTTTATTTAAAGGCTTTTTCTTAAGGCTAGAAATGGTCTTTTATAGGAAAAAATTATTTAAATGATTTAAAAATATTTGAGAAAATTTAGGAAAACTCAGTGGATATATATGGTCCATATATAAGAGTTTCAACACATGGTCATATTCAAAAAATTGGACAAACCCCTTCAAAACCATTTCTGCCTATGCGAAGCATTTGAAGTATTTCTATAAGAAATATTCTCAAATAAATCCAGCAAAATTCTAGCATGTCACATATGATATATGTGGTCATATTGCCAAGTTTCATCTCAATCCCAATTGTTTTGGTTCACCAAAATATCCTAAAACCATTCCTGTCCAGAGCCAAAATTAAACAACTCTTCATTGTGAAGTATCTCCTATTGATCCCAAACTTTGGGGCATGCTCTATTACCCAAATTATAATGCTAAACTAAGTGGTGCATCAAGGAGAATAGATTGGTAGACCTAGATCTATAGAAACCTGATTCTATTGATTTCTAGGGATTACAAAGTTTACATTATCAACTTTCTTCATTTGACCTGAAAACTTGTGATCAGGACCAAATGGACTTACCAATTACCCCTGGTAAATCTCAAGGTCATAGGATTCCCCTGCCTAGCCCAATCACAGCACAAACACCTTCAGCCATAAACTTGTGGACAAGCAAAGTGGGCCCAAAAAGATTCCTCTTGCCCAAAACTTTTTACAACAATATATTCTAACTTCAATTTACCTCCAGTTACATTGCCATGCCCTCTGATCAATTATTTGGGGAGATAACTCCCTCATTCTCCCTCTCTTTTACCATGGCAAGACCTCTTCTTTCCCCTCTCCCATTACACTATTCCAAAAAATTCCCCCAAACCTTTCCAAAGCATCATTTGCATCTATCCAAGCCCAAATATGGCATGCTAACATGGAAAATGTGAGCAGTCCAGCTAAACCTACATTATGGCAGTAAATGTAGCTTTGTAATACAAGTACCTTGCCCTCTCATCTCCATGGTCTGAAAATTGGTGGCTGTATAGTCCTTCCATGGCTAGGTATAGTAGACATGGTTTTCTTCCAAGTAGACCATAGTAGAAACCCCTTAGATAAGCCTCCAGTTTGCTGTTGCAAACTTACCCCCTGTAAAAACCCATCTACCCAGCTCCATTTACCCTCCCACTTCACCATATAGATTTACCATGCGTTCCTCACACGTTAGACATGTTTGGCCGACCAAAAAGTTGCCCTGGGCATGCCCTTGCGTGGTGACCACGTAGCCGACATGCAAAATTGGCGCTCTGCCTCTTGCCATCGTCCTGTAGCTCATGTCCGGCAGCAACAGAGTGCCACAGCATGTCGGGCATCTTCCCTTGACCTCGCACGCCCCTTCCCGATGATCGCAGGGCTCCAAAGTTCCTCTAGCAAGCGTGCTCGCCATGCCCAAAGCGCATCCGAGCCGCTCCCGAGCCCCCCTCGTCACCCCTCTACTTCTACCTCTCTTGAGCACCCCTCTCAACTCCTTTTTCTCTCCCTCTCTATCCCACAGATGTCCCAGGCCAGCCTCTGGCTCCTCCCAAACTCTTCACCCACCTCAATGACTGGCGTGGCCACCGCCATGGCCACGAACCCTTCCATGCCTCGTCTGTCTCCTAGCCCCCGCAAGAGGCCCTGAGCCGACCCTAGACCCATGGAGGTATCCCTGCTCCCCCCAGCTATCCCTAGCCGCCATTGTGGCCCTCTTGCCCATTGAAGCAGACGGCCACGTTCGCCATGGGCGACGCCCCCCTCGACCCGGCCTTCCTCACCATGCGTGGATCATACTAGCCGGTGCACCCTGACCTGCTGGACCCGGTGGTGGCTCGGGCGCCCGAAACGGTGGACGCTAGCGCCAGCGGATGTCAGCAAAGCTCCCTCGGTCCCCCGATGGTGAGAGGAAGAAGAAGCCCGGTCAGCCCATGGGCCCCACCTATCGGGCAGCCAAAGAGGCTGACAGGTGGACCCGACTCTGTTAAGTGGAGGCGCCCCCTCCGGTTTCCGCCTCCATGTCGCCGGAGGCGTGCTCCTCGAGTGCGCCTTCGACATGGCCTCTTCCCCGCCAGGACGAGCCATCGGGCCGGCCTAGAAGCTATCCTCCGCCCAAGTGCGCTTTTTAGCCCATTTCTTTTGAGTAAATCCTTTGGCCTTTTCTCTTACCTAGAATTTGTAAAATCCATATTAAATTCATTTTTGCTCCAAATTTGATGATTCAAATTTCTACATCCTTCTAATTATGCCACCTATTTACTGGTGCCACTTCCATATTTTTCTACCACGAGATTTTGTGTTGTTCAAGTTTAAATTAAATTTGAACTATTAGAGGACACATTGTAAAATCTTTAGGGCATTCATCATAGCTCCAAATGGAGTGAATCAAATTCCTAGGTGTGTCTCAATCATGCTCTAATTGATTTGCATTTTTTCTTGCAATCCCTTTGCAAGCTAGATTATTGAGATAATTCCTCATATATGGACTAGCTGTTAAATCTCTAGAATATTCCTAACAACTCCAAATCTAGTAAAACCACTTCCCACATGTTTCTAGAATCATGCCCTATTTGTTGGGTCCAACCACTCCTTTTTACAAAAATATTTTCTATTGACATCTTAAAGGACATCATTTCCATCATTCCCACCATTAAAAACTCCCCCTTGACCCACATCCACCAAAACCTCCTTGGTTATTTTCCTTATGACCAGAGATGTCCGAGAAAAATAAAATTCCTATTTATAGAGCACTTTATTTTCCGCTTGTTGTGTTGCTTATGGCGGTTGTTTCCAAAGATAGTTGACTAAGTAGACGAAGTGCTCGGAAGTGGACAAGAAGCGTGTGAAGACCTCAAAGACTTTGCTAAGCCAGGCAACCAACCCTTTGACCATGACTATGAACCCTTTTATTGCATGGCATATAGCACTTCATTTTGTTGTATTGATCATGTGGATGTGGTGTCTACTTTCGTGGGATGCTTCCGATACTTTGCCGTTGACACTTGCATCATGCATGACCCCACTACCTTCTGAGGGTCGTGCGGGTGGGTGTAGATAGGATGCTATGCAAGTGGGATTGGGAATATGCATGGTGATGGAAACAAAATGCTTTCAAAGACCTTTCGAAAACCCCATCGGGTGCCACCAATGCCCGAGGGAGATTATGATGAGTTGGGTAACCACTTGATAAAGAAGTGGTGTACCGGAATAAGTGAGTGTGCGTTTTCGAAAACGGAGGGTTTAAGATTTGTCGACCATGACAACCTTACATGTACAACCACTCTACCCCTATATAGGAAGGGGCTTTGTTAATTGCTATGTTTGGTGCTAGCAAGGAGCCCGCATTACTAGTAGAGAGAGTGAAGTGGTCACTCTCGATACGGGGTCGTCTCGGAGTGGAAGGCCATGCAATATCTTTACACGCACGGGGCACATCGTTGCATGCCCCCATGGATGGTACGTGTGATGTATATCATGAGGGATGGCACCAACGAGTGGACTCTTTGTTTAGTATCACCATGGGAAACGCATTGTTCGGGTGCTTACCTCGGGTATGTAATGTACCACGAGTCGTGGATGACACGGAAGTTCCCCGAGTCTTGTGGGTAAAGTGTGCAACCTTTGCAGAGTGTAAAACTATTCGAATAGCCGTGTCCATGGTCAAGGACACTTGCGTGGTGCTACTTATGCCACGTCCAGATGTTTTCACAAACTTGGTTTGTGTGTGTTCGGAAGACAAAAGGATGATACTTGAGGCAAGTCTGAAGACTTGATGTGATGAATGAACATGAGATGTTCAACCCCTGCTTATGATGATATATATAAATTGTTCATATGGATATGTGCCAACTATTGATGCATGCTTACTCATAGTTACTTGATCAACGACATTGCATTCAAATTTGGCTTTCCGCAAAATACGTACTTAGTGCCATTTCATGCATTGTTATGGCCTTGTTACAAACATGGGTTGCTTGCGAGTACATTCAAAGTACTCATTGGCTTTCTACTGGTTATTTTATTGGCCAGGCATGAAAGATCATGTTATGATGGATATTACCTTGGTGACGGATGTGCAAGCTAGGACGCTTGCCAGCCAGAATGCCTATAGGGTTAAGGCAGATGGCATGGGTTCATGCTATCATTGAAGATTTCCGCTGCAAGTTTATGAATACTAGGACTTAAGGGCCATATTCGAGTCAAATAGTATGTAATGAATGTAAGACTCTTGTTATTCAGTTTTTGCGTGTTCAGTGAGCATAGATCTCTGGCATCACTGTCCACGTACATTCGGTGATCACAACCTATGAGTCGGGGTCCCCACAAAGCTGGTATTAGAGCCATCCTGACTGTAGGAAGCCCTTAGTTAGCATGGACTTTAGATATGACAAAACTATTTTTCCAGACCCTTCAAAATCATTTACAAAGCCTCTATATTTCTCGCCTCTCCTAAAATTCCAAGGGAAGCAAAGGTTTTGCCTTAGTACTTCCACGACTTTTCTCTTAGCTCTCCTCGTCTACTTATCCAAAACTTTGCAAATGGTCGCTACCTACCCTTGTGCCCCTGACCATGGGATTCCTTTTAATCCTCGTGGGTAACCTGGAAGGAAGCCACCTTGCCAGACAATTGCCGCTTGGACCCAAGTTGGCGACACTAGACAAGGGACTACCAACAGAAGACACCTTCTCGAAGGGTGATGACGTCAAGACTCAGATGATAGTGACACCCTCGACACAACCCAAGGATGATGCCACCCTGGCCTTCGATGACCATGGCACAAGACATGCAATGTCATGATAATGCATCGCTAATAGAGAAACCCTGTCCTTTTCGTTGTTATATTTGTAACCACTGGTGGATGAGGACCTCGCCATTTGGTCCGCCATCCCCCGCTCTTGGTGTCGATGATATCGTCAACGAGACCAACAAGATACAACTCTACCATGCCTTGTCAATGTCATTGCATAGAGGATTTCCTCCCTAGAACCCTCGACGTCTCGGAAAACAAGGAGGCATTGTCACAATTACGAAGACACCAGAAGACCCTGTCTACAATAGCTAAGAAAAATCACCTTCGTCGTCAACTCACTAGACCCAAAGTCGTCTAGGACTCTTTAGGCGCAACCAGGATCGCTTCGACAAACAACAACCAGAGACATAGCAACGAATGAAGAAGACCCAGAAGACTAAGAGGACTCCTCTCCAAGACAAGAAGCAAGCACGGCTACTAAGTCCGAGAACCCCTAGGGTAGGATAAGTCGTGTGTCCCCTATGCGAAGTCGAGTCCGTATGGTGGTTTGAATGGAACCATGATGTGTGCTGCTTGCTTTCCTGTTTGTGCATTAGTGCAGGTCACACTTTTGCCCTAGGCAACATGTGCGTGACTATATCACCTACCTTACCTTGATGTTTGTGTATAGCCTTTGCAGCACTTTCTTGATTGCACTTGCACTATACCACCCGCTTAGGCACTCCTCTCGATGCTACTTTCTCTCCCCAATCTTGTCAACTGAAGACTGGCAAGACAAGATGCACCAAGGATCCACCTCGATGGACAGTTAGCGTTGAAAACTATGACTGCAATGGACTCAATCAGACGCAACCCTGTAGAGTTATGCTTTTCCCTCAGGATTGGAAAACCCCTCCCTTGCCCAACCTAGGCCTCACCAGCTTCCCCAGCACAAGCCTCTGATTACGTGTTTAATACACGGATTTGTTAGAGCACTTATTGAGCGTTAATAACCCCTACTTCGCACTGGGTTCATTATGGAGCTAGTGATCATAGTGAACAAACATGCTTCATTTTCACGCTAGCACTAGAACTTTGATGCCATAGGAAGGATCATTCTAAGGGTACACGACTTGTGGACGATGATTTGATTTAACCCTAATAGATGCCTTGAGGAAGCACTCGGGACCCTTTGGTGGATTACGAGGCTTAATGTTGATAGACAAACTTGGTGGATCAAGATTGATAGAGTAGCATAACTTGCTTCTCCCTTGTGTAACCTGGATTTAGTAGGATAAATATGATTACATGTTCAATCTCTTGGTGGACCAATGACTTGACTTTGGCAAGTATTGTAGATAGTGGATTGATGGTGACATGTTAGTGACCGGAATAACTAGTAGGGAATTCTTACTAGATGTAAACCTTGGATTTAAATAGGAAATTCCAATAGGAGCTCAAGATCAATTAAACCAGATGGTTCAGAGTAACTTGGATTTAGTCCAATGATGTTGATCATGATACCATGTTTCTTGCTGGATGATAGTAGATGGAATCGGATGATCTTAGGGATAATTTAGGGATCTATATAAGCCCTACCTTGGAGTGTAGTTGGCCATGAGATTGGAAGTTCATGACAATAGTCCTTGCTATGATTTGTTGGACGCCATCGATGTTGTATTTTTAGCAGTAATGGATCATGTCATAGTGAATGTGATTCATGGGTCGTTTAAACTGGACTCGTAGGAGGGAAACGACATCTCGGATTGGTATACTACTTGTTTCCTTAGCATAGGGATGCAACCTCCTAGACCTTGGATATATTAGCTGAACACTTGGATTGGTAATGTCATGATCAAGCTTAGCGGCTTGTAAATTATCCTGAGGATTTTTATATAGGGATATATGTGAGTTAGCTATAGCATATACATGAGATTTTTCGATATAGTCCTTCTCTCAAAACCTTGGAGATATGAGTAGCATGTGTAATATTGGAGTTGACTCATATGAGATGATACCTTCAAGGATATAGGGTGATTTTGTTTGGAATAATAGGTTGTACTATTGGCATCTAAGAACCGTGCTTGAAGATAAGATGATAGACATTCCCTCACATCCTAAGCTCCTTGAAACCCCGAAACTTTACCAAACCATGTCATGGTCAGATAAGACCATAGGCTCTGGCTCTAAGTCAGAAGACCATGGTCGATGTCCCATCATGGCCACCAACCACCCTTTCCATAAGGAAGGTGGCCACGAAGACCTCTATTAAGTTGGACCAGCCTAGGAACACCAATTGCCATGCCTCTTGAGCATAAGGTCTCACCTTAAAAGAGTTGGACTCCATGAAACACGCTCCCTACAGAAGGAGACTTTCTTGCCCAAGCAAGATGAAGAACCAGTACAACTGCAAAGCCGCGACAACGACGAAGTAGAATCAAAAGAAGTCAACCTCCAATCCTCAGCCGGCTATATTAACTAGACTATATAGGGAAGCACCAATGTCCAAACATGATGAAGCCCTTGCATAGCAAGAGGATTGAAGAACCCCTTGTTATCAGTGGTCATCCATAAGTTCCTAACTAAGAAGGAACTGAAGAGCTGATAACTCCCCTCACTCCACCACCTTGATGGTGTATGTTGAGCATGAAGTCCCTCCTCCCTTTAGATGCCTGGAACAAAGTAGAACGACTGTCATGACCTCATTGCTAGCCCCTTTTTGGTTCAGTCAGGGACATGAACCTGACTCGATCAGGGTAAACTCCATGTCAAAGGTAGTTCACCCCTCTTGCCAAGCGTCAGACCTTGGGGATTAGATGGCTGATCAATGTTCTGAATAGTCAAGATTATCTTGAACCCCACTAAAACCTTCCTAGATGGTAGAACCCGCTTTTACACCATGTGTCTAGTCTCAGTCTTAGGGACGAGATTCAACGTAGAACTTGCCATGGAGGGTCGAGTAGACAAAACACTCAAAGACCCTCCAGAAACGTGCGTCCATGACGATGAAGACAAATGACCCAACAAGTATGAAGAATCTACCTGGGCAACTTACTCAAGCAGAAGATCTTGACGAGAAGGCCACGATGACGCACCTCAACACTTTCAAGGATGGAGACCACCTATGACTGAAGATCTCCTGCTTTAAGGAAGATAAGGACTTCCCCGTCAATGAGAAGATACACCAAGACTCAACCCTTCTATTCTAAAGCGATACATCTAGATGGCACTAATGAACGTGAGCAACCCCAGGACTAGCACAGTCACATTACATGGCCATGTATTCCGACTTCGGAATACGCACGCAAGCCAGGCCTTGCCTAGACCTCATCCACCAAACCGTTAACCTTTAGGCAAGCCGAGCAGGTTGCTAGAACTCCATTCACCCTTAGACGAAGTCAACAATGCACTCGAAGGCATATCTTCAGGCACTTCAAGATCGAGAAGGACAACCATGCCAGAGCTGAAACAACATGGAACATGAAGACTACCTCGCCTCTGAGTGTCCGCATCAGCACCTACTCTAGGAATCTCAGGGACGAGATTCTTTTAAGGGGGGTACGTCTGACACACCCTGTGTTTTGCCTCATGACTAAGTTATCATGACTCAAAAATCAAGGCCAATTAAAACTTTTCTGTGCTTGTGATGCTTTACTTGATTGTTGATTACTTGTTTGCTTTCTTGTGCTCTATATTCATAAAATCCCTCCTACTCTCAAAACTCTTTTCCTTGACCCCCACTCTTGTCCAATGATCATTCCATGTGAATAGGGCTTAATTATATTTTTACAAAATATTATTTTGGCTACAAAGCATTTATTCAAATTAGGTTTTCAAAACCCCTTGATTTGAGATTTGCACTACAAGTCCCCTAATTGGGTGGATCCTTTTCCCCAAATGTTTTATTTCAAACACACTATATATATGACTTCCCAAAAACACAAAAAATTAATTTTAAAGATTATTTTACTATTTTATTTATAGGCTTTTTCTTAAGGCCAGAAATGGTCTCTTATAGGGAAAAAATATTTAAATGATTTAAAAATATTTGATAAAATTTAGGAAAACTCAGTGGACATATATTGTCCATATATAAGAGTTTCAACACATGGTCATGTTCAAAATATTGGACAAACCCCTTCAAAACAATTTCTACCTATTCCAAGCATTTGAAATATTTCGATAAGAAATATTCTCAAATAAATCCGAGAAAATTCTAGCATGTCACATATGATATATGTGGTCATATTGCCAACTTTCATCTCAATCACAATTGTTTGTGTTCACCAAAATATCCTAAAACCATTCCTGTCCAGAGCCAAAACTGAGCAACTCTTCATTGTGAATTATCTCCTATTGATCCCAAACTTTGTGGGCATGCTCTATTACCCAAATGATAATGCTACACTAAGTGGTGCATCAAGGAGAATAGATTTGCAGACTTAGATCTATGGAAACCTGATTCTATTGATTTCTAGGGATTACAAAGTTTACATTACCAACTTTCTTCATTCGAGCTGAAAAGTTGTGATCAGGACCAAATGGACTTACCATTTACCCCTGGTAAATCTCAAGGTCAGAGGATTCCCCTGCCTAGCCCAATCACAGCACAAATACCTTCAGCCATAAACTTGTGAACAAGCAAAGTGGGCCCAAAAAGATTCCTCTTGCCCCCAAATTTTTACCAGAGTATATTCTAACCTCAATTTACCTCAAGTAACATTGCCATGCCCTCTAATCAATTATTTGAGGAGATAACTCCCTCATTCTCCCCCTCTTTTACCGTGGCAAGACCTCTTAGTTCCCCTCTCCCATTACTCTGTTCCTAAAATGCCACCAAACCTTTCCAAAGCATCATTTGCAACTCTCCAAGCCCAAAGATGGCATGCTCACATGGAAAATGTGAGCAGTCCATCTAAACCTAAGTTATGGCAGTAAATGTAGCTTTGTACTACAAGTACCTTGCCCTCTCATCTCCATGATCTGAAAATTCGTGGCTATATAGTCCTTCCATGGCTAGGTACACTAGACATGGTTTTGTTCCAAGTAGACCACAGTAGAAACCCCTTAGATAAGCCTCCAAATTGTTGTTGCAAACTTACCCCCTGTAAAAAAAACCATCTACCCAGCTCCATTTACCATCCCACTTCACCATATAGCTTTACCATGCATGCTTCACATGTTAGACATGTTTGGCCGACCAAAAAGTTGCCCTGGGCATGCCCTTGTGTGGTGACCACGTAGCCGACATGCAAAATCTGCACTCTGCCGCTTGCCATCGTCCTGTAGCTCGTGTCTAGTAGTGACCGAGTGCCACAACATGGCGAGACTCTTCCTTTGACCTCATACGCCCCTTCCCGATGCTCGCAATGCTCCTAAGTCTCTCTGGCAAGCGTGCTCGCCACACCCAAAGCGCATCCGAGGCGCTCCCGAGCCCCCCTCACCGCCCCTCTACTCCTACCTCTCCCGAGCATCCCTCTCAACCCCTTTTCTCTCCCTCTCGATCCCATAGATGTCCCAGGCCTACCTCTGGCTCCTCCCGAACCCTTCACCCACTTCAACAACCGGCGTGGCCACTGCCATGGCCACGAGCCCGTCCGTGCCTCCTCTGTCTTCTGGCCCTCACAAGTGGCCCTGAGCCGACCGTAGACCCATGGAGGTATCCCTCCTCCTCCAGCTATCCCTTGTCGCCGCAGTGGCTCACCTGCCCATCGAAGCCGACGGCCATGTCCTCCATGGGCGACGCCCCCCTCGACCCATCCTACCTCGCCATGCGAGGCTCGTACCGGCTGGTGCGCCCCGACCTGCTGAACCCGGTGGTGGCTCGGGCGCCAGAAACGGTGGCCGGTAGCCCCAACGGATGCCGGCGAAGCTCCCTGGGCCCCCGATGGTGAGGGGAAGAAGAAGCCCCGTCCGCCCAAGGGCCCCATCTGTCGGGTGGCCAAAGAGGCTGACAGGTGGACGCGACCCTGTTAAGTGGAGGCGCCCCCTCCGATTTCCGCCTCCGTGCCACAGGAGGCATACTCCTCGAGTGTGCCTTCGACGTGACCTCTTCTCGGCCAAGCCGAGCCACCGGGCCGGCCCAGAAGCTATCCTACGCCCAAGTGCGCTTTTTAGCCCATTTCTTTTGGCTAAATCCTTTAGCCTTTTCTCTTTGTCAGAATTTTTAAAATCCATATTAAATTCATTTTTGCTCCAATTTTGATGATTCAAATTTCTGCATCCTTCTAAAAATGCCACCTATTTACTACCACAAGATTTTGTGTTGTTCAAGTTTAAATTTAAATTTGAACTATTAGAGGCCACATTGTAAAATCTTTAGGGCATTCATCATAGATCCAAATGGAGTGAATCAAATTCCTAGGTGTGTCTGAATTCATGCTCTAATTGATGTGCATTTTTTTCTTGCAATCCCTCTACAAGCTAGATTATTGAGATAATTCCTCATATATGGACCAGTTGTTAAATCTCCAGAATATTCCTGACAACTCCAAATCTAGTAAAACCACTTCCCAGATGTTTCTAGAATCATGCCCTATTTTTTGGGTCCATCCACTTCTTTTTACAAAAATATTTTCTGTTGACATCTTAAAGGATCATCATTTCCATCAGTCCCACCATTCAAAACTCCCCCTTGACCCACATCCACCAAAATCTCCTTGGTTATTTTCCTTATGACCAGAGATGTCCAAGAAAAATAAAACTCCTATTTACAGAGCACTTTATTTTCTGCTTGTTGTCTTGCTTATTGCGGTTGGTTCCGGCGATAGTTGATGAAGTAGACGAAGTGCTCGGAAGTCGACAAGAAGCGTGTGAATACCTCGAAGACTTTGCTGAGCCAGGCAAGCAACCCTTTGGCCATGACTATGAACCCTTTTATTGCATGGCATATAGCACTTCATTTTGTTGTATTGATCATGCTGATTTGGTGTCCACTTTAGTGGGATGCTTCCGATACTTTGCCATTGACACTTGCATAGTGCATGACCCTACCACCTTATGAGGGTCGTGCCGGTGGGTGTAGATAGGATGATAGTAGATGCTATGCAAGTGGGATCAGGAATATGCATGGTGATGGAAACAAAATGCTTTCAAAGACTTTTCGAAAAACCCGTCGGGTGCTACTAATGCCTGAGGGAGATTATTATGAGTTGGGTAACCACTTGAGAAAGAAGTGGTGTACCAGAATAAGTGAGTGTGTGTTTTCTAAAACGGAGGGTTTAAGATTTGTCGACCGTCCCAAGCTTACATGTACAACAACTCTACCCCTATATGGGAAGGGGCTTTGTTGATTACTATGGTTGGTGCTAGCAAGGAGCCCGCATTACTAGTGGCGAGAGTGAAGTGGTCACTCTCGAGACGGGGTCATCTCGGAGTGGAACGCCATGCGCTGTCTTTATAGGCATCGGGGACACCATTGCGTGCCCTCATGGATGATACGTGTGATGTATAGCATGAGGGATGCACCAATGAGTGTACTCTTTGTTTAGTATCACCATGGAAAGGCATTTTTCGGGTGCTTACCTCTGGTATGTAATATACCACAAGTCGTTGATGACACGGAAGTTCCCCGAGTCTTGTTGGTAAGGTGTGCAACCTCTACAGAGTGTAAAACTATTCGAATAGCCGTGTCCACAGTAAAGGTCAGTTGGGTGCTGCTGCTTATGCCACGTCCAGATGTTTTCGCAAACTTGATGTGTGTGTGTTCGGAAGACAGAATGATGATACTTGAGGCAAGTATGAAGACTTGATGTGCCGAATGAACATGAGATGTTCAACCCCTGCTTACGATGATATATATAACTTGTTCATATGGATATCTGCCAACTGTTGATGCATGCTTACCCATAGTTACTTGATCAACGACATTGCATTCAAAATTGGCTTTCCGCAAAATACCTACTTAGTGTCATTTCATGCATTGTTATGGCCTTGTTCCAAACATGGGTTGCATGCTAGTACATTCATTGTAATCATTGGCTTGCCACTGGTTATTTTTTTGGTCGGGCATGAAGTATCAGGTTATGATGGAGATTACCTTGGTGACGCACGTGCGAGCTAGGACGCTTCCCAGTCAGAATGCCTGTAGGGTTAAGGCAGATGGCATGGGTTCATGCTATCATTGAAGATTTCCGCTGCAAATTTATGAATACTAGGCATTAACGGCCATATTCGAGTAAAACAGTATGTAATGGATGTAAGACTCTTGTTATTTAGTTTTTGTGTGTTCTATCAGCATTGATCTCTGGGATCACTATGCACGTACATTCGGGGATCATGACCTATGACTCGGGGTCCCCACACCCGTGCCGGCTAAAAGTGGCTTCGAGACGAGGCCCTATTGATGGCGAGCGCGTTGACCTAAGCGCGTAGCCGATCAACCGGGCCGATGATGGATACTGCGATTGGTGGTGCAGGGAAGTCTATCACGTGTCTGGCATGTGCCTCCTGAAGTTCCTTGATCGCCTCGATGACCAACTCCTGTGAGCTTGGCGCCTTGCGTTGTGCCCCTGGCTCTGGTAGTCGCATTTAGGACGCGCCTTGAGGTTGTGCCCAAATGCCTCCCTCGTCTGATTGGCCAAGCCAGGTGCCTCCTAAGCAGAATCCCCGTGCGTGTCCCAATGGGCGCCGAGCATGCCTTCCTATGCAATGGAAGGGGTGGCCTCATCCCAGAACGCAGAGCGCGAGGCCTTCCACTTGGAGGTTCCATCCCCCGGTGCTCCGCGAGGGTGATCTGCTTCTTGGCACTGCGCTCGTCTTCGTGTGGCGGGGCGTCCTCCTTGTTGTCCGAGTGTTTGGCCGCAGCTGCATGGTAAGCATGGTCGAGGGAGCAGATGGCGTCCTTCTCTTCTTAGGTGACAGTGATGATGCCGACACTCCCTCGCATCTTGAGGACGTTGTAGCGGTGATGGGTCGCTGCCATGAACTTGGCGAGGGCCGCGTATCCGAGTATGGCATTGTATGGGAGGTGTATGTGGGTGACGTCGAAGATGATGATCTCGGTGTGGTAGTTCTTGCGCCCACCGAAAGTGACGGGTAGGCGCACTTGCTTTATGGGCACTATGGAGCCGTTAGTGACTCCTGAGAAGGGCTTGGTACGCATGAGTTGATCGTACGGGACTTGGAACATCTCAAAGGTCTTGATGGAGAGGACATTGAGTCCGACTCCACTTTCGATGAGGGTCTTGGTGACAAGGACGTTGGTGATGGTCAGGGTGCACAACATGGGGAGCTTGCCAACCATGGCTGAGCACCTGAGCTGATCCCTTGAATCGAAGGCGATGGCAGTCTGGGACCACTTGAGGGCACGCATGGCCTCGGGCTTTGGGAGTGCCGGGTTCACCTCCCACACGAACTGCTTGAAGACGCGGTTGGAGGTCGGGGCCTGAGCGCCGCTCAGGATGCGGGCCATAGCCCTAACCTCCTGGAAGCCCCTAGCCCCCATCGTTCTGCATGTCTTCTTCCTTCCTTCTAGGTGGAGGCGGGCCACGCCATGACCCCTCTGGAGGATCACCACGCCAGCGATCCTCCCGAGGCTGGTCATGCCAGCAGTCCTCCCGAGGCTGGTCGCGCCATTGGTCCTCCTGATGCTAGTCGTGCGACCCCTGGCACTGGTCCCTGTTGTCCCATCGGCCTTTGCCGCGTCCGAAGCCGCGATCTGCACATCTGGGGTGGCGACCGGAGTGCTCTGCGTGGACTAGCCTGAGCTCCTAGCATTCGGCGGTGTCGTGGGTCTTTGTGCCATGGAAGATGCAAGTCGGCGTCCCCCTATAGGGTTCTCCTCCCCTCGGAAGCGCTTTGGCTCGGGCTCGGCTGCAAGCACTATCAGGGCCTTGCGCTTAAACTCCTTGGCTTTAGGCTTCTTCTCCTCTGGCTTCGCTGGAAGCTCACGGAGGGACAGGAGGCCTTCCTCTCCCTTGGTGCACGTGTTCCCCAAGTTGAACATCTCCAGGGCAGTGCACAGCTTGTCGTTCATGGCAAGCTCTTCTTTCATCTTGGTGTCAATGACACCATCAGTGAAGGCGGAGATGATGGCCTCGTCCGACGCCTTAGGGATCTTGAGGCACGTGATGGTGAAGTGGTGTATATACTTGTGCAACATTTCCCCATCCTTCTGCTTAACATGCCGCAGATCGTTCACGGTGAGCGCACAGTCCCGGGTGCCTTGGAAGTTGGCGATGAAGCATTTTCGTAGGACTTCCTAGGAGATGATGGGCCACTTGGGGAGGTTGAGGAACCAGGAGAGTGCGCCACCTTTGAGCACCATGGCGAACCAGCACGCCATGACCTTGTGGTCTCTGCCGGCAGCCTGTATGCTCAGCAAGTAGAGTTGTAGGCACTGGGAAGGGTCCGTGGTGCCGTCATAGCGGGGTGGAAGGTTAGGCTTGAACTTGCAGGGCCATGTAGTCGGATGGAGCTCCGGCACGATGTCGAGGCAGCCCTATGGCTTGACGGGTGCTGCTACATGCGCGGGTGGGGCCTGGTCTTGACGCTCCTAAGGGGCCGTCTAGATCGGTGCCTGGTCCCGGTGTTGTTTTGGCACGAGGGGAGCGTGCATGCGTCAACACGTGGTCATGGCACCACCTGGTAGCTCACTTGATCTCCTGCCCTTGCTCGTGGCCCGTGGGGCTAGTCGTAGGGACGCGCTTCATGTGTAGGCTTGGGGTCGACGTCGCGCTACGGGGGAGGCAGCGACGCGTCATGGGCCCCATCGTCTGTCAAAAAGGGTTGGGGTCGGAGTGAGTAGGAGAGGGCTGAACATCGCCCGCGGTGCTGACGAGCTGTGCGATGCGCCGGAGCTAGTCGTCGTAGCGCTCGGGGGTGGGACGATAGCGGAGGAGCTCCTTCGTCATGGCGAGGGTGCCCGAACCGTGCGCTGGCCCGGGTCGGATGTGGGAGGTCCACCCGGTCGCTGGGATGACCGATGGAGTGGTTGTGCGGCCATCACGACGCATGATGGCAGGCTAAGAGTCCTGTTGTTCGTGGGCGTCCGGGCTATTGGCGCCGTTGGCCGCAGGCGAAGGGGACCGACGCGTGCCGGCGTGGCCCACATGTGCGTTATGGGCGATGCGGGCGGCGCGGCACTCGGCGCGGGCTTGATGGGCGTCAGCCATCAAAGCAGCAAGGTGTAAGAAGATCTTGGCTCGAGGAAGACATTGACACGCCCATACCTGGCATGCCAAATGTCGGATTTCAGCCTCCGCAAAAACCTTAAGGTTCGAACACAGGGGCATGAGCAAAGGTTTCCCGCGGCCTCACTCAACCTAGCTCGCTACTCGATTGTCACTGCAGCGAACTCGCACGATTACGTGGAAGAAGATGAACACGACAACTTACCCAGGCTTGGGCCACTGCGAAGTGTAATACCCTACTCCTGCTTTGGTGGATTGCCTCTCGTAAAGGTTTTGGTGGATGAACTAGTAGAGTGTGCTTGAGCCTCATGAGGGGGGTCAAGGTGTGTTCTTGGCTCTGTGCCTTGCGGTGGTGTGTTGGGTGACTAAGTGTTGGATCGGACCCCCTCTATTGTGTGACCTAGCCTCTATATATAGTGGCGACCCAGGTCCTCTTCCATTATCTCAATGGCGGGAAGGAATCCCACAACTTCCAATTTTGATGGGGGACATGAGTACATCCACGCCCTATCCAAAGGCGGTCTTCGCCTGCAAAGTAGTTGATGGTGATGCAGTGGTGGGCTCGGCGATGACATCCGCCCTGCGGGGCTTGTTGTCATGGTCTTGTTGCACTAGAAGGGAAACCTTTGGGTGGTGCTTTGGGAACCCGCGTACATCCTTGCTCCCTTTGCACCAAGGGGAAACTGCGCCGCCTGGCGTGCTAGTGCCTGCCTGTCCTTCCTTGCATCATCCTTGACCCCTAAGGTTGGGCCTTTCATAGAGATCTCCGCTGCTCAGGAGGGGGGCTAACAAGGCCCATCCTTGCTGGTCTTGATGCCGCTCTTCCTCTTGAGCTCAGGGTCCTGGCGAGGGCCTTGTCTTGTGTAGAGCCGTGCCAGGCCACGCCTAGCTGATGAGGTGGGCCAGGTCCTACGCCGTAGGCAGGCAGGTCTGGGTACCCAAATTCTCAGAACGGCGACAACGCCGATGTGTGAATCTCGGTGGTACCGAGTTGCTCCAAAGGTAGAAAATTTTGAATCTCGGTGAGATCGATACAGAAATTTTGGTTGCACCGATTAGGTGACCAATGATCAGATTGCACAACTCGGGGACACCGATCCAACAAACTAGGCGGGACCGATTTTGTGAATTTGGGTAACAGGAAGTTGGCAACCCGAACTTGATGGCACCAAAAAGCAATCGGTTGCACCGGTGAGCAAGGGTTTGGCTTGGGACTATCTGAGTCTGGGAATCGGTGGCACCGAGTGGGAGTTGTTGGTTGCACTGATTTTGGATATTTGTCTTTGGACAGACTTTTTTGAAGAGCTAGTGGGGTAATCTTGGTGACTATCACTTGTGCACATATGAGGATTATGTTCACCAAGAGTACCTTACCCCCTTTTAATAGTATTGACTTTCCTATGGAGTCAAAGTGATTTCTCACAAAGTAAAATGTAGGGTCCTCTTTCTTGAAGCTTTGCCAATCTATTTCCTTGCATCTTGCGGTATTCAACAATCATTTTGCCATCCCTATCATTGAACTTTTCCTGAATTATGCCTAGTGGAAACATTAGGTCAATAACATATATGTTGTTATTAATTACCAAAACCACCAAGGGAGCAAATGTGCTTTCAATCTCCCCCTTTTTGGTAATTGATGACAATGTATAGATCAAAGCTTCGACATATGATATAATCAATGAAACGTAATCGTCGCTTTGAGAAGTATGTGATAAGTAAGAGATCCCCCCTAAATTTGTGCATTATTTTAAATTTGCGTTTGAATGCAAATGCACAACCAATTAGGTACCTAGGGAACTTCTTCCATGTCACATACATCTTGGTGATGTGCGAGAGTAATAAGAGGGAATATCATAGCGCAATACAATCAAGCAAAGTGAATGATCAGCTCATAAACATCAAAAGGATAGGAAATACTAGCAAGACACATTCAGCATATGATCGAACATTAACAAAAGTTTAACACAAGCAACCAAAAAACCAAATGTTTTTGAAAGAGCGGAAAAAACCAACGCTCTCTCACTTGAAGCCTAAAGATCTATATACAACTTCTCCCCCTTTGGCAACAAGTTACCAGCTAATCGTTCTTCTGGGGCTGATCTCCTCCGGATGTCGATGTCAGAGTCGAGAGAACCGCGTCAGTGAAGACCTGTGCTGATGTCATGGATGGAGTTGGAGTAGCAACTGGAGGTACTGTATGAGCTGATGGAGCTGAAGTGACTGTAGCAGGTGCTGGTCAAGAAGGCCTCAACTCAGCAGCTAGCACTGTGGCTGATCTGACCTGGGTAGTGAACCGAGTAGCTGGCCTGAGAGGAGAGATATCCTCATCATCTAAAGTATCCTCATATGTGGAGTGTGAGATAGGCACAACATCTACTTCCTTTATGAGCTCCTTCGCGGTCTTGGTCAACCCATCCAGCATGTCATTGAGGGTCTTGACCCTATTCTCGAAGATCCTCACAAGACTGTTCTAATTCTCCAGTATGTCCTTGATGTCCTTCTGCATGCCCTGAGCGGTAGAGATCAAGAGATCCATTTGCTCATTCTTGGATGTAGGGACTAGAGCACTAGTGGCTCTAGCTGCCGCTGCCTGTGCCTGTGCCTGAGCTGCAGCTGATGTGGGATGGTTTGGGTCCATAACCACAATGTTGCCCTCAAAATCTAGTTGTAGGAGCAAATGGGTCTATCCGGAGAAAATATGTGCTTCTGCAACTTTGAGTTGATGAGCATCTAAATGTAGGATGCATAGCATCATGAGCACTTCTGATCAGCAGCAGCCCTCTTCACAGTCTCCACAATCAGATCCATCACTCTGAATCTCTAATGCTGGTAAATAAGAAGCAGCAAGTTTATGGAGTAGCCTCGAATCATCTTCCCATGTCCTAACTTAGGCATCAAAGTCTGCCTCAGAATGGCGTTAATGGTACAGAGACCTTCCTGGAGGTAATAGATAGATCCTAGCTTATGAGACTGAAGATGTGAAGCAGAGATAGCATTGTACATGTCCTTCATGGCATTGTGGCTTGCCTTGGACTCTGAGTACACACATACATCTCCATCTTGCGCTTCTGGTACTTCTAAGATGGAACCCCATTCATCAATAGTAGACTCATATCTTGCTGCTTCAGTCATACATACAATCCTACCATCTCCATAGAAGTGAGCAATGGAGTAGAATTGCATGATCATCTCATTGTTCCATGCAGTGAATTCTTTGCCAACAAACTCATCTAGGCCAACAGAGTGGAACTTGTCTTATACATTTGGGAAATTGTCTTGATTTTCCTTGATGTACTTCCAGTCAACATACCTCATGTCACTCATAGTTGGACTCTTGTCAAGCAGCACAGTCTCATAGAAGTCATGTTGCTCCTTGGTGTAGAACCTATAGTTCGTAGTTGTTTTCCTCCTCTGAGAGTAAGGATCAATGGCTCTCTACTCTCTCAAGCCTAAATCCTTCTTCTTCATCATCTCTTCAGCAAGCAGATGGCTAGCATTGTGCTCTAGAAGGTGTGGTCTGAGCTTCATCAATGCAAACATGGCATCCTCGTCTATATCTCTGGAGGTAGATCCCTTGTTCTTCTCATAAACTGGAATCTGTCTGGATGACCTCTTGGACTTGTCAGCAGCAGCCTTCTTGGGTGCAGACTTGGTGCTCTTTGATGGAGCTTGCTTTGGCATAGCATCTGCCAAAAGCTTCTTCTGCTTCTTCTTTGGAGGGGCCTTGGCAACTTGCTCTTCCTCCTCCTCCTCAACAATAGCACTAGCAGTCTCCTGTGGGTCCTCATACATGAAGGTAGCCCAGCCAGACACATAGAAAGTCCTCTTTCTTGCTTTCTTCTCTCCTGCCTTCTTAGGCATAGACTTCCTGGGAGGCACAACAGTCATAGTGCCTCTAGAGCTCTCAGGTGCTCTCATAAACTCTGTAGGTTCATACTCCTTTCTGACAGGCTTGTTAGGAGACTTCTTGACAGATTTGTCTTGCTTAGCCTTCGAAGGCACTTCCTCAGGAATGAAGTCCTCATCTTCCTCATCAAAATTTAGCTTCCTTCTTGTCTTGGTAGCAACCGTGGGAAGATCAGGAGAGCTAGGGACTCCAACATCTGAAGATGATGAGCCACTATCTAGACTACTGCCACAGCTCATGTCAACATTCTGCTCCTGTAAATTCTGACTGTCCTCTAAACCTGACATCTCTGACCTATGAATAGAGTGTAGAAGAGTAGCAGAGGATGAGTCATCACAAGATGCAGATATTTTTGATAGATTGAACAGAAAAACCATTGATGTACTTCTCAATAAAAAGGGATTTCGGTGTCATCGGGTCAAAAAATTCGGTGTTGCCGAGACTCATAGTACTCTTAACTGAAACTTGGCAGCAACTTCGGTCAGACCGAAAGTTGCCACTCGGTTTCACCGCGTACTGTCCTTAGTAGCACGGAAACAAAATCGGTGGAACCGATTTTTCTCACTCAGTGTCACTAATATTCGGTTTTGCGAACAACAAAACCTAAAATTCTTCGTTCGCTAATCCAATGAGCTTTCCAATGGATAGAGAGGTTTGCAATCGGTGGATTATCGATAAAATAAACTTCAATGCGCAATAATCGGATGGGGAGCACATAGAGGGCCGGATCCATACCCTAGCTTGGTGACGGATCCTCTACGGCGGCGACGGGGGTGATGATTCTGTGGGCATTGGTGATTCCCAATGATAGAGACGCACGGGGAAGAAAAGGCGACGACCAAGGGTCTTGATTCGGCAAATTGGAGTTTTGGAGGGGGTGATGTTTAAAGAATAATTTCAAAGGTCGGGTCTGCCTCATCATATGATGTCGGTGACACCGATTCTAAATTTTTAGTGTCACCAAGTTCCTCAATTGTAAGTTGACAGGGAAACTCAGTGTAACCGAGAAAATGGAATTGGTGGTACCGAGATTGAAAACCAGATCAACCCTAGGCATTTGGTGAGACCGATATTTTTGAGTTGGTTCCACCGAGATGCACTTGGGAGGTTTTAATGGTCAGTCCTTTGTCGATACGGAACTCCGAGTGCTCCTCACATAGAGAGATCGAAAAGTACTTATTCAAATTTTGTGATGCGGCATGAATAGAATATGAGGTGAGAAATCATAAATAGCTAGAGAGTGGTCCTAGGCATTCTTGTTAATCCAATTTGCAAAACAAAAAAAAGAAAAAACCAAATAGTAATAATTGGATGTCCTCAAATGTGTAAATAAATCTAGACCAACATGCTCACACAATAAGATGTCAAATGTAAGCATGCCATACATGCACAAACACACCAGCATCTATCAAGCACTTTGATGATGACGAAGTCATCTATATATGAGTATATTGACTTAGGAGCCAAGTAAGAATACTTGATCATAGGTCATACTCATCGTTTAAGCACAAGTGGATTTACCACTTTTACATAAAGCAGTTAATGTTGTCACATACTATGAGATGCTTTTACTCAAGTCTTACAGTAAATCTCCCCCTTGATGTGACATCCCCCCATAGGAGGGATAAACTAACCTTGGGTTTTGTCAATGAAGACTTCTCGTACGTGAAGTAGTGGTGGATGCTTAATGTTGATGAAGATCACCATGAGTTGGGAGCATCCTTGTTGTTTCCTTACTCTTCTCACCTACATGGGTTAGTCCCAACACACAAGAGACAAATACAAGGATATCTATGGACATGGAGTGCAAAGCATACATGATGATATCCATTGATTTGTTGATTACCTTGTCCCTTGCATACCTCTGAGGGAATGTGTGACTCCTTGAACTATTTCATGATGTTGATGTTGATTGTAACTAGTTCTTGCCAATAATGAATATGAGCGAATTTCATTAGTGGTGTCACCCCTCAAGAACTTCTCTAGTTGTTATTCTTGGGGAGACACATCAAGTGATGGGTATCCTTGGTGTTGAAGTAGCACTTGTAGAAATTGAGCTTGTAGTACCCTTGGGAACCCACTTCACCACAGCTCGGGATTCATCTTCATATGAGTAAATGTCGTCTTGAAGCTTGTTCCTGACCTTGAGCTTGGGGTCTTGTGGTGGAATGTCATCTTGAGCTTTTGTCCCCTTGGGTAGAGTACTTTCATACTTCTCCTATTGAGGAACAAACTTGGGCTTGGGGTATTTACCTACTTCCCATTCAACTCTAGTAGCATTGAAGTAGCCAATGCCATGGTTCTTTCGGTATCCTCCATGCTTGCGTACAATATCCTCAAATTGTTTGCACCCGGAAAGACTCTTGTAGATACCTTTCTCTATAATCCCTTTCAAAAGGTCATTTTATTGCTCAAGTGTAACTTGGCTAAGAGAAGTTTTAGTGGGATCAATAGAACTACTAGAAGCAATATCACTAGATTTATTATTTTTATTGCTACTAGTTGAAGAACCTTTATTGTATTTGTTACTAGTTTGCTTAGCCTTAACTTGTGGAATGAATGTAGACAAAAGAAGTCATTTGGCTACATAAGAGGAAGTCTTCTTTCGAAGATCCTCATTGATAGCTGTAAGGAACTCATGTTCTTTCTCTAAATTGACCTTCTCGAAGTGGAGCTTCTCATGTTTCCTTTCAAGCTCTTTATGATCTTGTAGAGTAGACTCATGGGCTAACTTAAGAGTGTTTGGTTCTTGAGTTAGTCGTTCGATTTCCAACTTATCATCATCACATGACTTATCTTGACTAGAATGATTACTAGCAAATTCATCTTGACTAACATTACTAGATTTGTCAAATGGCAAGTCATCTTCAATTACAAGTCATCCTCATCACTGTTGAAATCAAGATAATTGGGGTGTGGTACCTTGGTGCCTTTAGCAATGAAGCAACATCCAGTACCTTCATTTGGCGAATTAAAAATGTCATAAGAGTCAGTTGTCACTAGTCTGGCAACACCTACATCTTAACTATAGTCAGAGTTGGCGTGACAGCTTCTCTCGAAGTGGTTGTCGGAGTCGGTGCCGGAAAGCAATTCACCAACATGAGCTTGATGTCTTCTTCTTGAGTAGCTGTTGGTGTACTTGTCCATCTTCTCCGAGTCCCTACTTCTCCTTGAGGTTCTTCGTTCATAACGATCATATCTACTCCTTCTCTCTCTTCGAGGTGACTCATCTCTTGAGTTTTGTATTCTTGGTGACTCTTTTTTCCTTTTGTAAGGAGTCGTGCACTCATTGGAGTAGTGTCTGGGTTTCCCACAATTGTAGCATTTTCGGTCACGACTTGACGAATGCTTCTCTTCATATGTTGAGTTGGAGCTTCGATCTTTGCCTCTATTCTTGTAGAACTTGATGAATTTCTTGACCGTGAGGCTTATCTCTTCACTTGTGACAAGGTTCTCACTTGAAGTTGCGGGAGCGTCACTTGTGGCTTTGTAAGCACCGCTAGACTTGTTGTGAAGCTCTTCCTTGTCCTTGAGTGTCATCTCATGAGCAACAATCCTTCCAATCACTTCTGTAGGCTTGAGATCTTTGTAGTAGGGCATCATTTGGATCAATGTGCATACGGTGTCATATCGGTCATCCAAAGCTCAAAGTATCTTCTTGATGATGAATTTGTCGGTCATTTCCTCGCTTCCTAAGCCGGCAATCTCATTGGTGATGAGAGCTAGCCTAGAGTACATCTCAGCGACTCCTTCAGCATCCTTCATCTTTAATTTGTCAAGCTCACTTTGAAGAACATCCAACTTGGATTTTCTCATAGATTTGGTACCTTGATGCATATCAACCAAAGTATCACAAATCTCTTTTGCATTCTCAAGATGGCTGATTTTGTTAACTTCTTTGGGGCATAGGCAGTTGAACACAATGTCACGTGCTTGAGCATTGTGTTGCAACATATTCAATTCATCCGCGGTCGCTTCGCGATCCGGTTCCCTTCCATCCGCAAAGAATTCACCTCGCAATCCACCATGAATAACAACCCAAACGGCGGGGTTATGACGCCATCAAAGTACGAACCTCTACGGAGATAATTTCCCACACTAGAAACCATACTCCCCTAGGTTGTGAGACTAATGCAATGGAGACCAAGGCTCTAATACCACGTGTAGGATTGAAAGTAGGTCTAGAGGGGATGATTAGACTACTTGACCAAATAAAAATCTACTTCTTGCCAATCTTAAGTGTTGGAAGATTTTAGTATTCATAGCAACTCAAGCACACCCTACACATGCATGTCTACGAGTATAGCAACAGAAACTAAAGACAAGCATGAGTAGTAAAGGAAGGGTAGGAAGATCAAACGAAATTTGGAGACACGATGATTTTTCCCGTGGTTCCTATAGGTGGTGCTATCGTACGTCCACGTTTATGGTGTCTTCAACCTACGGAGGGTAGTGGTCACGGGAGTCCACGGAGGCCTATACCCACAGAGGGTTCCACAAAGAAGCAACCTTGTCTATACCATGATGCCCTACGTCCATAGAGAACTAGCCTAACTCGGGGTAGATCTTCACAAAGTAGGCGATATCCTTGCCCTTACAAACTTCTTGGTTCACTTCACAACACGAAGTAGGAGGCTCCCAAGCGACACCTAACCAATCTAGGAGGTACCACCCTCAAAAAGGTAATAGGCTCGATAATGTCGAGATTGATTGGGTGGAAAGCAACTTGGGGAGACTAGAGATCAATATTCATATGGTTGGAATGGAATGGCATGATCTCAACTCATGAGTAGGTGGCTCTCTCTCAGAAAATTAGTTGGTATGAGTGGGGATCTCTTCTGAGTGCTTCTCTTGTGAGTAAGTGGTGGTGTAAGGGTATATATAGGCATCTACAAAAATCCAACCATTACACCTTAAGTGACTAACTCAGTGACACAGATGTGTGAATCTCCGTAGTACTGAGTTGCTCCAAAGGTAGCAACTTTTTAATCGCGGTGAGACCGATGCATAAATCTCGGTTGCGCTGATTAGGTGACCAACGGTCAGATTGATCAACTCAATGACATCGATCCAACAAACTCGGCGGGACCGATTATGTGAATTTGGGTAACAGGAAGTTGGCCACCCAAACTCGGTGGCACCAAAAAGAATCGGTTGGACCGATGATCTAGGGTTTTGCTTGGGTCTGTCTGAGTCTGGGACTCGGTGGCACTGAGTGTTAGTTGTTGGTTGAACCGACTTTGGATATTTGGCTTTGGACAGACTTCTGTGGAAGAGCTTGTGGGTGAATCTTGGTGACTATCACTTGTGCACGTATGAGCATTGTGTTCACCAACAGTACCTTACACACTTTTAATAGTATTGGCTTTCCAATGGACTCAAAGTGAATTCTCACAAAGTAAAATGTAGAGTGCTCTTGCTTGAAGCTTTGCCAATCGATTTCCTTGCATCTTGGGGTATTCAAAAATCCTTTTGCCATCCATATCATTGAACTTCTCCTGAAATATGATTAGTGGAAACATTAGTTTAATGACATATATGTTGTTATTAATTACCAAAACCACCAAGGGAGCAAATGTGCTTGACATGGAGCCACCACGCGCCAAGGGAAGCCCGACTTTGGGGATCTTGTCCCCCATGGGATTGCCGAACCGGGGCACTGTTGCCGTGGGTGGGGAAACTTCGACACACCCCCTACCTGGCATGCCAAATGTCGGATTTTGGGTGCCGCAAAACCCAAGGAAGTTCAAACACATGGGCGTGTGCGAGATCCCCGACGGCCTCTCCCCACCTAGCTCACTACAAAATGATTTCTGTGACAAACTCACACGATGACGAGGAAGAAGATTCACATGGTGATTTACCCAGGTTCTGGCTGCTATGAAGCATAAAACCCTACTCCTACTTTGGTGGATTGCCTCATGAGGAGGTTTGTGGATGAACTAGTACATTGGTGAGTTGCCTTGGGAGGGCGTTGTGGTGGTGTTGCCTCTCTTCTGTTGTCTCTCCCCCTCTCCTCCTCTATAGTGTAGCCTAGCCTCTATTTATAGTGCCCCGGGTCCTCTTCCCTTATTGCTATGGCGGGAAGTGATCCCACAATAACCAAATTCGAAAGGGGACAGGAGTACATCTCTATCCTTATGAAAGGTGCTCTTCGCCTACAAAGTAGCTATTGATGATGCCGAGGTGGGCTCGGTGATGACATCCTTCCTGTTGGGCTCATGGTCGTGGTCTTGTTGCACCGGAATGGAAACCTTTGGAGCGCTTTGGGAACCTGTGTACGTCCTTGCTCCCTTTGCACCAAAGAGGAAACTGTATCGCCTGGCACGCTGGTGCCCGCCTGTCCTACCATGCGTCATCTTTGGCCTCCCGAGGCTAAGCGCTGCATAGGGATCTCTGTCACTCCAAAAAGGGTCTAGGGAAGCCCATCCTTGCTGGTCTTGATGTTGCTTCCCTCGCGAGCTCATGCTCTTACGAGGGCCTTCTCTTGAGGGCGTGTCCTGCGCCAACCGTTCTTGGCGAACAAGGTGGGCCATGCCCTAGGCTGTAGGCAGGCAGGTCTAGGTACCTCCATTCCTAGAACATCGAGAAGGACCGCTTGAGCCATCGAGATATTATCAGATGAGTCGATAACAGTTGAAACCCGCTAGACCCAAGATAGGCTGACTCGTCCTCATGCTACACACAATGATCGAGGTCAACAATCGTCATAGGCCGCTTGCATGTCCCTCGGAAATTCTTGATAAATCGTGCTTTCAACTCGGCCCAGGAAGCAATAGTATTGGGAAGCAATAGTATTTTGCACAGACCGCCTCACTGACATCCAGCATCTCCATGGCGAGCTCCTAGCTCTCTATTGAAGCCTCTGGGGGTAAATTAACTGTATAGTTAGGCACTTTGCATGGTCCTTGAAAATTCTTAGGCAAGCGCTCATTGTGTAGTGCCGCTATTAGACAAGGAACACCCACAACCTGAAATTCCAACTCCCGCCGATGTGGAAGGGGTCATCGGAGGCGGCACAGGAACCTCTGGGTAATCTGCCGCTGGCGTCGCCCCCCAATGGGCTCTGCCCCTGTCCACAATCTACTGAGCGTTAGTGTAGGGCGGGTCATCACTGGGTGGGTTGCGTTGCCGCTCGATGCTAGAAACCGCGGGTGACTCCACACGTTGGATGTAGCTGCTGATAGGGATGGGGTTGAATGCACACGACTTTGGTTGTATGTATACTTTTCCTGCTGAGCCACCGCAGTTTGCAACAACTCAATGGCGTTCTGTGCCTCCTCCGTGAAAGGCGTCCCTTCAGTGAGAGGGAGTCAATTGAGCCTGGCAGCGGCTGCTATCATGTTATTCACTAGGTTAGAGTAATTGCCAGGGAGTGTCACAAGGTGTCGCAGTGGGGTCTTATCCCTACGGGGCGGGTCTAGCTGCCGCGATGCTTCCGTGGCCCGGGTTACAACCAGTGGCACGTTCGACCCTACCCTGGGGGTGTTAAAGAGGATTCAGGGTTCGAGTTGCGTCGGGAGGCAGGCCTGAGGCCTCCTCTGAAGGACTACCTCCAAAGGGTGTTTGTCTAGATTAAAGCGGAAAGCTTCTGTCGTTACATGCTCCAGCTCCTCCATTAGGTCCAGCAAAACTTGAGTCGGTGGTCTAGATGACCCGCCACCAGTTTGGGCGGCTCCCGCAGCTCCTATGATCATCATGCTGTTGAGAGCCGGCGTCGTGCCTGCCATGAAGATGGCGGCTCGGTTTGGTGGGCTATATGGCTCCAGAATACTGTCACCATCAGCATAGCCCCCAAGACCGTCATCATGAAGCCGGTAGATCGATTCCGTCTCTCCACTCGAGGACCCTTCATCTGAGAGGATAAGGGTTTCCCCTCCCGATGCAGAGACTTCCATGCCCTATGTGAAGCCAATGAAAACGCTCCTCTGACAGGGTGAACATGGGCGGGTTGCGTACGCCGGTCCAGCTCGATGAGATCGGAGCCGATGTCCGGCCCAGGATCAGATCCGCCGATCTTTCGAATGAAAACGTGAATTCCGCCGAAGGGGACCCAGTACCGTACTCTATTGACTCGGCCTCGAGGCTCCAGCCAGCATCGTCGATGTAGAGCTTGACGTGACGACTCTTAGTCATCCTACTAATGGTGTATCTCTCAATCCCTGGGAGAGTGCCCTTCGATAACTCCGCACCACCGTGCATTGGCCCCATGGTGGGCACCAACTGTTTTGGTTTTGTCACAGCATATGTCCTAGTGAAAGGACTGAGGTTCGAGGCCATCGCTACGGCGGTTTACTCGAAGGGGTTGATCAGGACGAGAGACACGGGTTTTATTCAGGTTCGGCCGCTCAGAAAGAGGTAAAAGCCTACGTCCTGCTTTGTGTTGTATTGATTAGACATCGATTACAAGGGAGCGGATTCGCTTGACCTAGTTCTCAACAGATTGTCTCGTACCCTAAGCCGCCCAGGGAACCCACCTTTATATAAACAAGTCGGGCCCTGGGCTTACAAGAGTCCGGGCCAAGTTACATCTAGTAACTGACCTCATCTCTAACTCGGCTTGCCTTATTGGGCAGGACGTCGTCGGTGGCTTACGCCTCCGGGTCATACGTTGTCTTCTAGCTCCGGGCCTCCGCTTATCCCATTTGGTAACGGTTCATAGGCTTATGGTTATCTTCGGGCCTGCTTAAGGCCTTACTGTCCAAGCCGCCAACTTCCTAACGCGGTCCCTGATACGTCTTCGTTGTATCTAATTTTCCAAACTCTAATTTGAATGGAACTAATTTGCATGATTTGAATGGAACTAACCCGGACTAACCCGAGGCTTATTGTTTTGGACTCTAATTTGCATGATTTGAATGGAACTAACCCGGACTGACATTGTTTTCAGTAGAATTTCCTTGGTGTTATTTTTGTGTAGAAATAAAGTTCTCGAATTGACCTGAAAATTTACGGAGAATATTTTTGGAATTAATAAAAAATACTGGTGAAAGAATCAACTAGAGGGGGCCACCCACAGGTGACAAGCCCACAAGGCGCGGCCACCCCCTGGTCGTGCCTAGCAAGCTTGTGGGCCCCCTATGGCTCCATCGACCTCAGTTCTGCTCTTATATATTCATATTCCCAAATAAAAAATCGAGGAAAAGAGTTCATCGCATTTCACGATATGGTGCCACCGCCACCTCCTGTTCTTCCTCGGGAGGCCAGATCTGGAGTCCATTTTGGGCTCTGGAGGAGGGAGATCGACGCCATTGGCATCACCAACCATCCTTCATCACTAATTCCATGATTCTCTAGGCCTATTGGACGGTGGTGGGTTGGATGAGATTTATCATGTAATCGACATAGTTTTGTTAGGGTTTGGTCCATAGTATCCACTATGTTCTGAGATTGATGTTGTATGACTTTGCTATGCCAAAGGCTCGTTACTAGGGCCCGAGTGCCATGATTTTAGAACTGAACCTATTATGTTTTCACGAATATATATGTGTTCTTGATCCTATATTGCTACTTGTAGACACCTATTACGAGTTATGATCCGCATCCCCCAGGTGACAGTAACTGTAAATCTATCCGGTGATTACCGTAGTTTGAGGAGTTGATGCATTCACTAACTGGTAATTCTTTGGTCCGGTTCTCTATTAAAAGGAGGCCTTAATATCCTTATGTTTCCATTAGGACCCCGCTAGAGGGTAGGACAAAAGATGTCATGCAAGTTCTTTTCCATAAGCACATATGACTATATATAGAATACATGCCTACATTACATTGATTAATTGGAGCTAGTTCTATGTCACCCTATGTTATAACCGTTGCATGATGAATGACATCTAACATAATTATCCATCACTGATCCATTACCTACGAGCTTTCCCCATATTGAACCTTGCTAGTTACTTTTCCGTTGCTACTGTTACTTTCACTACAAAACCGCTACTCTCAATTTTGCCACCGTTATTGTTACTTCCATACTACTTTGCTACTAAATACTTTGCTGCAGATATTAAGTCTTTCAGGTGTTATTGAATTGACAACTCAGCTACGAATACTCGATAATATTCTTTGGCTCCCCTTGTGACGAATCAATAAATTTAGCTTGAATACTCTACCCTCGAAAACTATTGTGATCCCCTATACTTGTGGGTTATCAAGACCTTTTTTTGGCGTCGTTGCCGCGGAGCATAGATATATTCTCTAAGTCACTTTGTATTTATATCTGTTGTTCACTATGAAGAATCTGAAAGACCCAAAAACCAAGATTTATCCCTCTACTACGAGGGGAGGTAAGGTACTGCTATTTAGCTCTTCACTTGATTCACCTTCTATTATGAGTAAGTTTGTGACACCACCACCTACTAGTAATTCTGATATGTCGCAAGTGATTGATGATGCCACTTTTGCTATGAATGATGCTTATGATGATACTTGGCTTGATAAAACTGTGCCACTGGGTGAATTTCTTGATGAACAAATTTCTAGAGTCAATGCTAAAGATTAAGATACTTTTGAAACTAATGAATTATTGAAACTGAACACTATGATACACCTGCTAGACCTAGCTCTCCTAGATATGAATTTCCTGATATACCCGAGGGTTATGTTATGGAAGGAGAGGTAGCTTTGCCATGCATTTGTGACCCATGCTTTGCATTGCACATGACCCATGCTTCTCATATTTCTATGTGTATTTGCGAGCTTGGTGGAGATACTACTTGTTATTGCCATGTTTGCTTTGTGCCCCATGTGTATGATGATATATTGATCATGTTTTGTTCCCATGCTTGTGTTATGTCACGTGCATTGTCTATGCCTATTATTTGCTCAAATGACAGGATTACCATGATTTGCCCTAGTACGTTGCATCTTCGCACTGCTAGTTTGCACTACATGATCACTATGCTTTCTTATGTTGCATCACCGATGTGCTCCTTTTATGCGGTTAATGACAACCATTGCCATGCTTTGCACATGATTGATAATGCATATTGTCACATGTCTCCATGTGTTGCCTCTTTCTTGCTATATGATTTGCCATGTATTGAGTGCAACATTGCTATTAATCTTGCTATTGAGATTGTCCCCATAGATTTCTCACATATTATTGGAGCTTTTGACATATTTCATGGGAAGCATGCTTGTCTTCCTTCTTTGCACCATATGCCTAGTGCCATTAATATAGCCATTGTTGCATCATATTGTTCATGCACTTTTGTTCCTAATGGTTATGTGCAAGAGAGGAGAACCATCATGATGGATGATGTGTTTATCTACCATGCACATACATCCTTTGTTTTGTTGTGTGTATGTGTAGGATACTTTGACTACATGTCAACATCCACTTCACGTGAATTGACGATTCGATCTCTTGAGAACGAGCCATGCTACATTGACACATTTCTACATTGCACTTTCTTGTGCATCGACATTGTGACAGACGCACAAGCTCACACCTTTAATGTGACATCCTTCTTGGGCATGGATATTGTGGCTCATACTACTTGTGTTGCTTGTACCACGCCATATACTGGTCGTCTTGGACCACTTACTTGCACACATGGTAGATTCATTGCTACCATTGTAGATTGTCATCTTTTCATGCCTCATGACATATATACCTTGTGTGTTGCACCCAACTTGTGGATTGTTTGCTCTTATCTACTACTATTACTTCACCAATCGTCCGCTATCCAACATGCATATATGGTATTAAGTTCATGACAAAGGAAGTAATGCTTGGAACATGATGACATGATGTTGAAAAAATAAGACAAGCCATATGTTTAGATCATGTCGCTTTATTCTTAATGGCAACAATACAAATACATTTCTTGGCCCCTTCTTTCATGAGGATAGAGCACCGCAAGATTGAAGCCATTACAACACACCACTCCCACTGAAGATAAATCAATCTAGTTGGCCAAAACAAACAGATAGAGCTATACTATCATGATATTGAAATTCAGAGAAGAATCAATAACTTTCCATGAATAGTCTGATCATGAACCTAGAATTCGTCGGATCTCAACAAACACATCGCAAAATAAGATTACATCGAATAGATCACCGCGAAGATCGTAGTGAACTTTATATTGAAGATCAAAGAGAGTGAAGAAGGCATCTAGGTACTAGGTATGGACCCATAGGTCTGTGGTGGACTGGTGATGCATCACCATGGAGGCATCAAGGTTGATGTAGATGGCTCCAGTGATCGATTCCCCCTCTGACAGATCAGTGGAAAATGTCTCCAGATGTCCTCCTGTAGGAACAGAGGCTTGCGGTGGTGGAAAAAGTGTTTCAGGTGGCTCTTTGACGGTTTCCCAATATTTGGGAATTGATAGAAGTGGAATTAGGTCAAATGGAGCCACGGGGGCCCATAAGGCATCCGAACACGCCTATCCCCCTAGGTGCGCCATGTTGCCTTGTCGTCTCCTCGTGCAGCTTCCTAGGTCTATTTTCTCAAGAAAAAAATTTGCACAAAGTTCCACAATGTTTGGACTTTATTTGGTATATATTGGGGATAGAACCTTGTGGTGAGACCCGCCCAGGAGGGACTGATAACCCACAAGTATAGGGGATCACAACAGTTTTCGAGGGTAGAGTATTCAAGCCAAATTCACAGATTCGACACAAGGCGAGCCAAAGAATATTCTCGAGTATTAGCAGTTGAGTTGTCAATTCAACCACACCTAAAAGACTTAATATTTGCAGCAAAGTATTTAGTAGCAAAGTAGTATGGAAGTAACAGTAACAGTGGCAAAAGTGATAGTAGCAGTTTTGTAGTGAAAGTAACAGTAGCAACAGAAAAGTAACTAGCAAGGATCAATATGTGGAAAGCTTGTAGGCAATGGATCAGCGATGGATAATTATGTCCGATGGCATTCATCGTGAAATAGTTATAACATAGGGTGACACAGAACTGGCTCCAATTATCAATGTAATCTAGGCATGTATTCCATATATAGTCATACGTGCTTATGGAAAAGAACTTGCATGACATCTTTTGTCCTACCATCCCGTGGCAGCGGGGTCCTAATGGAAACAAAGAGATATTAAGGCCTCCTTCTAATAGAGAACTGGACCAAAGCATTAGCACTTAGTGAATACATGGACTCCTCAAACTACGGTAATCACCGGAAAGAACCCCAATTATTGTCACCCTAGGGGATGTTGATCATAACTCGTACTAGGTGTCTACAACTTGCAAGATAGGATCAAGAACACATATATATTCTTGAAAACATAATAGGTTCAGACCTGAGATCATGGCACTCAGGCCCTGGTGACAAGCATTGAGCATAGCAAATTCATAGCAACATCAATCTCAGAACATAGTGGATACTAAGGATCAAACCCTAGCAAAACTAACTCGATTACATGACAAATCTCATCCAACCCATCACCGTCCAGCAGACCTACGATGGGATTAGTCACGAACAACGGAGAGCATCATGGAATTGGTGATGAAGGATGGTTGGTGATGAGGATGGTGTCGATTTCCCCTCTCCGGAGCCCAAAACGGACTCCAGATCTGGCCTCTCGAGGAAGAACAGGAGGTGGCGGCGGCTCCGTATCGTGAAACGCGATGAACTCTTCTCCTTGATTTTTTCTTCACAAATATGAATATATAGGAGCATAATTGAGGTCGGTGGAGCCACAAGGGGCCCACAAGCTTGCTAGGCGCGGCCATGGGGGTGGGCGCGCCTGGTGGGCTTGTCACTTGTGGGTTGTCCCCCTCAAGTTGACTCTTTCGCCAGTATTTTTTGTTAATTCCAAAAATATTCTCCATAAATTTTTAGGTCAATCTGAGAACTTTTATTTCTCCCAAAAAATAACAGCAAGGCAATTCTGCTGAAAAAGCGTCAGTCCGGTTAGTTCCATTCAAATCATGCAAATTAGAGTCCAAAACAAGGGAAAAGGTTTGGAAAAGTAGATACGATGGAGACGTATCAACTCCCCCAAGCTTAACCCATTGCTTGTGCTCAAGCAATTCAGTTGATAAACTAAAAGTGATAAAGAAAAACTTTTACAAACTCTCTTTGATATTGTTGTTTGTAAATATGTCTAACTGATGTTCAGATTTTCAGCAAAGATTATGGACTAACCACGTTCAGAATAATCTTTAGGTCTCACATTTACTCATATCAATGGCCTAATAAACTAGCAAGCAATAATTATAACTCTCGGATGACAACACTTTTATCAAAACAATCATGATACAATATGACAAAATGGTATCTCCCTAGCCCTTTCTGACACCGCAAAACAAAAATGCAGAGCACCTCTAAAGAACTATGACTGACTAGACATTGTAATTCACGGTAAAAGAGATCCAGTCATACTCACACTCAATTCAATTAACAGCAAGGCATACAAATGATGGTGGCACTCTTTAACTAATGCTTTCTTATAAGAGGAGGATGGCTCAACAATAAAGTAACTAGATAGGCCCTTCGCAGAGGGAAGCATTGATTTGTAGAGGTGCGAGAGCTCAAGCTTTTAAAACAGAGGTGAATAATAATTTTGAGCGGTATGCTTACATTGCCAACATAGCAACCAAGAGTTTTCACCATCTTCCATGTTGGATACATTATAGGCGGTTTCCAAACAAAATGATAAAGTTTTTACTCCCCCTCCACCAATCAATCACATTCCACGGCGAGCTGAATCCACGGGTACCGTCCATACAAAGACAATCCTGGGGGAGTTTTGATTCATTATATTTTGAAACCCAAGAGCATGGAACTAGGCATTCCGAATACCAGCCACTTTCCCATGAATGATAGTGATTCAACACATATCGTGAGAATAACCCACCTCGCATGGAAGATACTGACAACCCCCAGTCGCTACATGAGCGATTCGGGCATACAAAATAGAATATTAATTTGTAGGTTTAGAGTTTGGCACATGCAAATTTACTTAGAACGGAAGGTAAATACCGCATATAGGTAGGTATGGTGGACTCGTGTTATCAACTTTGGGTTTGAGAAATTGGATGCACATGCAGTATTCCTGCTTAGTACAAGTGAAGGCTAGCAAAAGAATGGGGAGCGACCAACTACAGAGCGACACAGTCATCAACATGCTTTGAGATTAACCAACATTGAATGCAAGCATGAGTAGGATATAAATCACCATGAACATAAATATCATAGAGGCTATGTTGATTTTGTTTCAACTACATGCATGAACATGTGCCAAGTCGAGCCATTGGAATCATTCAAAGGAGGGTACCATCCTATCATACTACATCACAACCATTTTAATATGCATGTTGGAACTCAAGAAGAATCATTATCCACTCTTAGCTAATTAAGCATGGCATGAGTAACTATAATCTGTAATTGTCATTGCAAATATGTTTCACCCATAATGAAATGAATTCGGAACGATGAGCCAATCATATTTATAGAAGCAAAATAGGTCAAGTTCATACCAGCTTTTCTCCGTCTCAATCTTTTCATCCTATATCGTCATTATTGCCTTTCACTTGCACGACCGAATAGTGTGCATAATAATAAGAGTGCACATATATTGGACTAAGCTGGAATCTGCAAACAATACCTCAAAGGAGAAGGCGAGGTAATATGGGTGTTCTGATAGATAAACAATTATGCATATGAGAGCCACTCAACATTTTCATTGTGGTCTTCTCCTTATGACCCAAAGAAGGAAAAAATCAAAAAAAGAATGATAAAAACTATTTACATGGGAAAGCTCCCAACAAGCAAAAGAAGAATGAGAAATCTTTTTGGCTTTTCTTTTAATACTACAACTGACCAAACTATAACATAAAGCCAAAACTTTTTTTTTGGATTCTCTCAAGGTTAATTAAACACACAATAAGAAAGCAGAAAGAAGAAATAAACTACCATGGATTGTACAGTGAAAAAGTATGAACACCGACTACTAAAATGAACGTGTGGACATGAATGTAAGGTCGGTGAGAAAGACATACTCCCCCAAGCGTAGGCTTTTGGCCTAAGTTGGTCTAGGGACATTGCTGGAAATAACTCCCTCCTGGATACTCTAGAGCGTCCCCAGAGTTCCAATGGTTGGCGAGCTCCTATGGCTCCCACTTAAAAACTGGCTCAGGATACAGATCAATGGCTGGTGCCGGTTCAGGAGCTGGAGTTCGTGATAAGCCCCAATATCTGTAAATGTCTTCGGGCATAATGGTGTACCTCCCCGAATGAATATCAAACAAAGAGGAAGCAGGCAGAGTAATAATCTGACTAGTACCCTGACTAAAAACTAAGTTGTAAAGCATCCTCTTATCATAATTCTTCCTAATAACATCATGTGTTACCGTATTGTCATAGTCTAAGAATTTCAAGGGTAGAAACATCTCCTCTTCCTCGTCAAGCCTAAAGGGTATCTCAAAGTGTTTGGATAGATGATATGCATAGACACCTCCGAATATGGCCCCCTCGTACGGTTCAAGTTCAACCGTTGGGCCACCATAGCGCTCAAACTAAAGGTTCTATCAGCAAGTAAAGCATGGTGCCGAATGGCGAGGTCATGAGCACTAAGACCTCCACTCTCCCCACGACCAACTAAACATCTCCCCTCAAATAATGAATAATAGCGTAGAATAGGAAAATGTAAACTAGATGCTCTTGCCTTTGACACCTGATACGGGGCAAGCCTGCGTGTGTCAATCTTTCATGAATTGGAGGGGGGTTCCACGAAGAACACGAAGGGGAAATCATAAGAGGAAACACTCAAGAACAAGTCCAATCACACATCCACTAGACTCACCACACACAAGATCCACAAGGTACATGAACAAGAAATGGAAAGAAGGATACATGGTAGAGTTCATCCCAAATCCCATGGGGAGATGGGGCCTTGATATCCTGGAGGATCTTCCCTCGAAAGGGGCCTTGTATCCCGAAGGATCTTCCCTCGTAAGGGGCCTTTACATCCAATAGGGATCTTCTCCTATAGAGGCATCTCTACATGAGAGGTAGTGGAAGGAGCTAGGCTCAATTATCTAAGATCAAACCAAAGCTAACCCTAGAATGGAGGTGGGAGATGAGTATATATAGTCTAGGGAGAAGTGGGGGTGAGAAAGGGTTACATGGGCCTTGGGCCTGAGTGGATGCATGCACGCAGGCCGGAAGTTCTGGGCTGGGCCAGAAGTTACGGGCACCGGATGTTCTGGGGAAGGCCCGGGCAGGTTTCGGGGTTCCTAGAGAGTTGGCACGCTTGGGGTGTGCTAAGGCCGGAAGGTCCGGCGTCTAGGGGTTTCGGGCAGGCCGGAAGGTCCGGGTTTTCTGGAGACATGTCCTTGCTTCTTATCCCTTCTCTTCCAAGCCTCCCTCGCGGATGGTGTAGTCATACGTAGGTGCTGGCACTCCTCCTCATCATCTGTGAAGCTCCGAAAATACCTATGCATGCACATGAGAGAGGTGTCAAGTACTATACCAGCCTCGAAGGGGTCAAGTGAGCACGTGTAGAGGAGAAGATTAACCTTTATATATGTGCAGTAGTTGCGGCACGTGTCACATGGCAAAGGGACTCTTGCCATGGTGTTGTCCAGAGGATGCTTCACATCATCCCCTCCCCCTTGGGAAAGATCCGTCCTCGGATCAAGATCCAAGTTGCCATGGGAACGAGATGGCGTTACCGTGTATAAGTGGACGATCACCAAGCACTCATCATATTCAAGATCTAAAGGTGCACTCTCCAATATCGAGCCATCTTGTAATTCCTTCAAAAGGAGCAAGGACAACAAACACTCGGAGAAACAAATGTGGTTAGCATTAGTGCAAAACCAAGCATTCAAGTGGTGAATCACCGCACAAGTGTTGTTGCATAACATGTGGCGTGACAAGGGATTGTGACATGGCATGTAAGCATACAAATTAAGCACAAGCAATGTAATCATGGGAGCAAGTATGCCAAGGTGAGGCAGGGATGCAAATATGTGTGGAAATATAACAAGCATCTACCACATGGTCATAGCAAGTATGCACAAAGAAAGCAATGAAAGGTCTATGATAGGCATAGGAACCATTCACAACACCAAGTAGAATGAAGTGTTGAAACACAAGGTGCAATCCAAAGTGCAATATATTACAAGAATAATGTGACATGGTGTAGTGAAGATAGTGAGGCACTCAACACAATCAAAAAATCAATTGGTCATCATGTGTGAGCCAATCAAGTCAATCATATAGCAAGCAATGTAGCATGACAAATGTGAAGGATGGACATTGTTGCAACCAAGCATATGATGTAGCTTTGTTTCGGTCTACTTGTCATGTCATAACTATATGCAGTTCTATCAATTGCCAAATAGTAATTTGTCTACCCACGGTATGCTACTTTCGAGAGAGAAGCCTCTAATGAACACTATGGACCCTAGGTCTACTTAAACATAAAAAAACATCTAAATTACCTTGCTGCATATTATTTACTTTCCTTTTATTATCCTTTCGTATTATCTATTTTAGCAATATTTAATCCTTGCAAGTAACGAGTTCAAGGGGCTTGACAACCCTCTTACCCGTGTTGGGTGCAACTATTTGGTTTTGTGTGTGTAGGTGTTGTTGTCGGATTTCGGGCTCTGCAAAACCCTTAAGATTTGAACATAGGGGCATGTGCGAAGATCCCCTACAACCTCACCCAACCTAGCTCACTATTTAATGAACACAACAACAAACTTGCAAGATGACGAGGAAGAAGATGAACATGACAATTTACCCAGGTTCGGGCCGCTGCGAAGCGTAATACCCTACTCCTGCTTTGGTGGGTTGCCTCTTGAGGAGGTGGTGTGGATGAACTTGTATGGTGTTCTAGGGCCTCATGAGGGCTCCCTTTGATGTGTTCAAGGCTCTCTGTGGCCCGGTGGTGGGTGGATGATGGAATGGATCGGATCCCCCTCTAAAGGTGCAGCCTATCCTCTATTTATAGTGGAGGCTTAGGTCCTCTTCCCTTATCACAATGGCGGGAAGGGATCCCACAATGGCCAAATTTGAAGGGGTATAAGAGTACGTGCTCGCCCTACCCAAAGGCGGTCTTCGCCTGCAAAGTAGGTGTCGATGACGCAGGGATGAGCTCAACAATGACATCCGCCCTCCAGGGCGGGTGGTTGTTGTCTTGTTGCACCGGAATGGAATCCTTTGGGGGTCCTTTGGTAACCCGCATATGTCCTTGCTCCCTTTGTTGTTGGAAATATGCCCTAGAGGCAATAATAAATTGGTTATTATCATATTTCCTTGTTCATGATAATCGTTTATTATCCATGCTATAATTGTGTTGATCGGAAACTCAGATACATGTGTGGATACATAGACAACACCATGTGCCTAGTATGCCTCTAATAGACTAGCTCGTTGATCAAAGATGGCTATGGTTTCCTAGTCATGGACGTGAGATGTCATTTCATAATGGGATCACGTCATTAGGAGAATGATGTGATGGACAAGACCCCAAACTACAAATGTAGCATATGATCTTGTCAGTTTATTACTACTGTTTTCTGCATGTCAAGTATTTGTTCCTATGACCATGAGATCATGCAACTCACTGACACAGGAGGAGTACCTTTTGTGTATCAAACTTCGCAACTTAACTGGGTGACTATAAAGGTGCTCTACAGGTATCTCCGAGGGTGTCTGTTGGGTTGGCATGGATCAAGACTGGGATTTGTTACTTCGTGTGACGGAGAGGTATCTCAGGGCCCACTCAGTAATACAGCATCACAATAAGCCTTGCAAGCAATGTGACTAAGTGTTAGTCACGAGATCTTGTAGTACAGAACGAGTAAAGAGACTTGCCGGTAACAAGGTTAAACTAGGTATGGAGATACCGACGATCGAATCTCGGGCAAGTAACATACCGAAGAACAAAGGGAACATCATACGGGATTAACTGAATCCTTGACATAGAGTTCGAGCGATAAAGATCTTCATAGAATATTTCGGAACCAATATAGGCATCCAGGTCCCGCTATTGGTTATTGACTGTAGAGGTGTCTCGGTCATGTCTACATAGTTCTCGAACCCACAGGGTCTGCACACTTAAGGTTCAGTGATGTTTCGGTAGTATAGAGTTATGTATGGTGGTGACCGAAGGTAGTTTGGAGTCCCGGATGAGATCCCGGACATCACGAGGAGCTCCGGAATGGTCCGGAGGTAAAGATTTATAGATAGGAAGTCCTGTTTTGGTCGTTGGAAAAGTTTCGGGCTCATCGGTAGTGTACCGGGAGTGCCGGGAGTGTACCGGGGGACCGTCGGGAGAGGTATTTCGACCCAAGAGGCTACATGGGCTGTGGGAGGAGGTAAAACAGCCCTTGGTGGACTGGCCGAAGCCTCCTCTAAGGGCCCAAGTGGCTGGAGTGGTTTGAGAAGGAAAAAATCCAAAGGTGGAGAGGTGGAAAGAGTTTCCAAGTGGAAAGGAGGAATCCTACTCCTAATAGGATTGGAGTAGGACTCCTCCACCTCCAATTTAAACCAAACCTTGAGGGTTTGAGGCTGCCTCCTACCCTCCCTCCCTCATATATATACTAGAGGATTTATAGGAAAAAGCTAACCTAATAACCACGTGCTACCTCTCCTCTAGATCGTAGTTTCTCCTCTAGATCGGTTTTCAGCGGTGCTTAGGCGAAGCCCTGCTAGAATAGCTCCACCACCATCGCCGCAACGCCGTCGCGCTGATGGAGAACTCATCTACCTCTCCGCTCCCTCTTGCTGGATCAAGAAGGCAGAGATGATCATCGAGCTGTACGTGTGCTAAACGCAGAGGTGTCATTCGTTCGTCGCTAGATCGGAAGGACCGTGATCAAGATCGCGAGACGGATCATGATGAGATCGTGGGACGTATCATGATGAGTTCTAGGATGGATCGTGATTGGATCACGGGACGGATCATGATGAGATCGCAGGATGCTCAGCGATTTGGATCGCGAAGACGTTCGACTACACCAACCGCGTTGCTTAACGCTGCCCGCTTAGCAATCTACAAGGGTATGTAGATCCACTCTCCCTCTCGTAGATGCTCATCACCATGGATAGATCTTAATTGTGCATAGGAATTTTTTTGTTTCCCATGCAACGTTACCCAAATGTGGCATCATGAGCGAGGTCTATGTGTAGATGAGATCTCGAGTAGAACACAAAGAGTTTGTGGGCGTTGATGCTTAGATTGCTTCCTCCCTTGGTCGTGTTTTGGTTCAGCAGTATTGTGGGATGAAGCGTCCTGGACCAACCTTACTTGTACGCTTATGAGATACCAGTTCCATCGACTGACGTGTAACTTCGTTGCACAAAGATGGCTAGCGGGTGTCTGTTTCTCCTACTTTAGTTGGATCGGATTCGACTAATGCGGTCCTTGAGAAGGTTGAAAAGCAACTTATGTATCACAGTTGTGGTTTATGCGTAGGTGAGAATATTTCTTCCTAGATACCCGTAGTGGCCATGTAAAACATGCAACAAAAATTAGAGGACGTCTAACTTGTTTTTGCGGGGTATGTTGTGATGTGATATGGCCAATTACATGATGAGATATATGTGATGTATGAGATGATCATGTGTTGTATAGAATATCACGACTTGCATGTCGATGATTACGGCAACCAGCAAGAGCCATAGGGTTGTCTTTAATTATTGTATGACCTGCATGTCAATCATTATGCGCTATGTAATGCTTTAGTTTATCGCTAAACGGTAGCAATAGTAGTAGAAGCATGGTGGGCGTGACAACCCCGATGGCGACACGTTGATGGAGATCATGGTGTCATGCCAATGACGATGGAGATCATGCCGGTGCTTTCAAGATGGAGATCAAAACCACAAGTTCATGGCCATATCATGTCACTTATGATTTGCATGTGATGTTAATCCTTTTATGCACCTTGTTTTGCTTAGGACGATGGTAGCATTATAAGGTGATCCCTCACTTAATTTGAAGATAAATTGTGTTCTCCCCGAGTGTGCACCATTGCGAAAGTTCGTTGTGTCAAGACACCACGTGATGATCGGGTGTGATAGACTCTACGTTCACATACAACGGGTGCAAGCCAGTGTTGCACATGCAGAACACTCGGGTTAAACTTGACGAGCCTAGCATGTACAGACATGGCCTTGGAACACAAGAGACCGAAAGGTCGAACATGAGTCATATAGTAGATATGATCAACATGATGATGTTCACCATTGAAACCACCTCAACTCAAGTGATGATCGGACCTGAGTTGGTGAATTTGGATCATGTATCACTTGAATGACCGGAGGGATGTCAATTTGAGTGGGAGTTCTTAAGTAATATGATTAATTGAACTCATTATCATGAACATAGTCAGTAGTGTCTTCGCAAAATTATGTTGTAGATTACTAGCTCACTCTGTAGCTCCCTTGAATTTCTATATGTTCCTAGAGAAATAGAGTTGAAAGATGATGGTAGCAATATTGCGGACTGGGTCCGTGATCTAAGTATTGTCCTCATTGCTGCACAGAAGGCTTATCTCCTTAATGCACCGCTCGGTGCGCCACCCCCTCTAGTGTAATCTGTAGATGTTGTGAACATCTCAGAGGCATGTTCCAATGACTACTTGATAGTTTAGTGCATCATGCATTACGGCTTAGAATTGAGGCTCCGAAACGTTTTGAACGTCACATAACATATGAGATGTTCTAAGACCTAAAATTGGGATCTTAGGCTCGTGCCCATGTTGTGAGATATGAGATCTCCAACAAGATTCTTTGCCTGCAAGATGAAGGAGTATAGCTCAATCATTAAGCATGTGCTCAGATTGTCTGGGTGCTACAATCGCTTGAATTGAGTGGGAGTTGATGTTCTAGATAAGATAGTGATTGATATAGTTCTCCAAGTCACTGTCACTAAGCTACTAGAACTTGGTGATGAACTATAAAATGCCAGGGATAGAAATAATGATCCCTGAGCTGTTCACGATGTTTGACACCACAAAGGTAGAAATCAAGAAGGAGCATCAAGTGTTGATGGTTAGTAAAACCACTAGTTTCAAGAAGGGCAAGCGCAAGAAGGGAAAGTTCATGGATGGCAAGTCAGTTGCTGGTCTAGTGAAGCAACCCTAAGTTGAACCCAAACCCGAGACTAAGTGCTTCTATTATGAGGTGAGCGGTTGCTGAAGCGGAACAACCCTAGATACTTGGTAGATAAGAAGGCTGGCAACATTGACACAAGTGTATTTGATATACGTGTTATTGATGTGTACCTTGCTAGTACTCCTAATAGCACCTAGGTATTGGATACCGGTTCGGTTGCTCAATGTTAGTAACTCGAAGTAAAAGCTACGGAATAAATGGAGACTAGCTAAGGGTGAGGTGACGATGTGTGTTTGAAATGTTTCCAAGGTTGATGTGATCGACATCGCACGCTGTCTCTACCTTCGGGATTAGTGACAAACCTAAATAAATGTTATTTGGTGTTTTGCATTGAGCATGAACGTGATTAGATTGTGTTTATTGCAACACGGTTATTCATTTAAGTTAGAGAATAATTGTTATCCTATTTACATGAATAATACCTTCAATGGTCATGCACCCAGTGAGAATGGTTTGTTGAATCTTGATCATAGTAATACACATGTTCATAGCATTCATGCCAAAAGATACAAAGTTAATAATGATAGTACCACATACTTGTGGCACTGCCGCTAAATGTCATATTGGTATAAAGAATATGAAGAAACTCCATGTTGATTGATCTTTGGACTCATTCGATTTCGAATCGGTTGAGACATGCGAACCATGTCCCTTGGGCAAGATAACTAAGGACCCCGATTTCCAGATAGATGGAGCGGGCAAGTGATTTATTGGAAATGATACATGTTGATGCATGCAATCCAATTAGTCTTGTAGCGTGCGCTGGATATCGTTATTTTCTTACCTTCATTGATGATTTGAGTAGATATAGTGTATGTTTACTTAATGAAACACAAGTATGAATCGTTCGAGAAGTTCAAGCAAATTCAGAGTGAAGTTTAAGATCATCGTGACAAGAAGATAAAATGTCTGCGATATGATCGTGGAGGTGAATATCTGAGTTACGAGTTTGGCATACAACTTTAGACAATGTGAAAGTCGTTTCACAACTCATGCCACCTGGAACACCACAGTGTGATAGTGTGTCCGAATGTCATAGTCGTGCTCTATTGGATATGGTGTGGGCTATGATGTCTCTTATCATTTTGCTACTATAGTTTTGGGGTTATGCATTAGAGAAAACTACATTCACTTTAAATAGGGCACCATCTAAATCTGTTGAGATGACACCGTGTGAATTATGGTTTGATAGAAACCTAAGGTGTCATTTCTTAATGTTTGGGGTTGCGACGCTTGTGTGGACAAATCTTTTCACCTAATGAACTCGAACCCAAAGCGGACAAATGCATCTTCATAGATTACCCTAAGAACAGTTGGGTGAACCTTCTATCTCAGATCCAAGCATAAAGTGTTTGTTGCTAAAACGGGTCCTTTCTCGAGAAAAAGTTTCTCTCGAAAGAATTTAGTGGGAGGGAGATAGAACTAGATGAGGTTGTTGAACCTTTGATTCAACCAAAGAGTAGCACAGGGCAGAAAAATGTTTCTATGGAACCTACGTCAGTTGAAGAGGAAGTAAATGATGATGATCATGAAGCTTCGGATCAAGTTACTATCAAACCTTGTAGGTCGACAAGGATGCGTACTGCTCCTGAGTGGTACGACAACCCTGTCTTGGAGGTCATGTTGTTGGACAATGATGAACCTACGAGATATGGAGAAGCGATGATGGGCCCGGATTCTGACAAATGGTTAGAGGCCATGAAATCCGAGAAAGGATCCATGTATGAAAACTAAGTATAGACTTTGGTAGACTTGCTCGTTGGATGGTAGGTCGTCGAGTACAAATGGACCTTTGAGATGAAGACATACGCTGATGGTAAATGTCACCATTTATAAAGCTCGACTTGTCACAAAGAAGTTTCCGACAAGTTCAAAGAGTTGACTGCGATGAGACTTTCTCACTCGTAGCAATGCTAAAGTCCGTTGGAATTATGTTAGTAGTTGTTGCATTTTTCAATTATGAAATCTGGCAGATTGATGACAAAACATCGTTTCCTTAACAGTGTACTTGAGGAAAAGTTGTATGTGATACAACCAGAAGGTTTTGTCAGTCCTAAGGATGCTAAAAGGTGAGCAAGCTTCAGTGATCCTTCTATGGACTGAAGCAAGCATCTTGGAGTTGGAATATACACTTTGATGAGGTGATCAAAGTTTTTGAGTCTATAGAAAGTTTATGAGAAACTTGTATTTACAATAAAGTGAGTGGGAGCACTATAGAGTTTCTGATAAGCATATATGGTTGACATATTGTTGATCGGAAATGATGTAGAATTTCTGGAAAGCATAAAGGGTTGTTTGAAAGGAGTTTTTCAAAGGAAGACCTGGAAAAAGCTACCTAATTGTTGAGCATCAAGATCTATAGAGATAGATAAGGATGCTAGATGAGACTATGAATGAGTACATACCTTGACAAGATTTTGAAAGAGTTCAAAATGGATTAGTCAGAGAGAAGTGTTCTCGCCTGTGAAGTTGAGTGAGACTCAAAGCTCGACCACTACAGAAGAAAGAGAAAGGATGAATGTCGTCCCCTATGCCTTAGCCATAGGCTCTGTATAGTATGACATGTGTACCGGACCCGTGTGTGCCTTGCCATGAGTCCGTCAAGGGGTACAAGATTGATCCAGGAGTGGATCACTGGACAGCGGTCAAGATCATCCTTAGTAACTAAAAGACTAAGGAAATGTTTATCGATTATGAGGTAAGAAAGAGTTCATCGTAAGGAGTTACGTCGATGCAAACTTCGACACCAATCCGGATGACTCTTAGTAGCAATCCACATACGTATAGTAGAGCAGCCATTTGGAATAGGTCCAAGTGGAGTGTGGTAGCAGTGATTACAATTTGACATAGAGATTTGCAAAGTACACACGGATCTAAATGTCGCAGACCCGTTGACTATAAGACCTCTCTCACATCCAAAGCATGATCGAGCCCCAGAACTCATTGGGTGTTAGATTCATAACAATGTGAATCACATGGTGATGTGAACTAGATTACTGAGTCTAGTGCAAGTGGGAGACTGCTGGAAATATGCCCTAGAGGCAATAATTAATTGGTTACTATCATATTTCCTTGTTGATGATAATCGTTTATTATCCATGCTATAATTGTGATGATCGGAAACTCAGAGACATGTGTGGATACATAGACAACACCATGTCCCTAGTATGCCTCTAATAGACTAGCTCGTTGATCAAAGATGGCTATGGTTTCCTAGTCATGGACATGAGATCTCATTGGAGAACGGGATCACGTCATTAGGAGAATGATGTGATGGACAAGAACCAAACTACAAATGTAGCTTATGATCGTGTCAGTTTATTACTACTGTTTTCTGCATGTCAAGTATTTGTTCCTATGACCATGAGATCATGCAACTCATTGACACCGGAGGAGTACCTTGTGTGTATCAAACGTCGCAACGTAACTTGGTGACTATAAAGGTGCTCTACAGGTATCTCCGAGGGTGTCTATTGGGTTGGCATGGATCAAGACTAGGATTTGTTACTCCGTGTGACGAAGAGGTATCTCAGGGCCCACTCGGTAATACAACATCACAATAAGCCTTGCAAGCAATGTGACTAAGTGTTAGTGACGGGATCTTGTATTATGGAACGAGTAAAGGGACTTGCCGATAACGAGGTTGAACTAGGTATGGAGATACCGACGATCGAATCTCAGGCAAGTAACATACCAAAGGACAAAGGGAACATCATACGGGATTAACTGAATCCTTGACATTGAGGTTCGACCGATAAATATCTTCATAGAATATGTAGGAACCAATATGGGCATCCATGTCCTGCTATTGGTTATTGATCGTAGAGGTGTATCGGTCATGTCTACATAGTTCTCGAACCCGCAGGGTCTGCACACTTATGGTTCGGTGACGTTTCGGTAGTATAGATTTATGTATGGTGGTGACCGAAGGTTGTTCAGACTCCCGTATGAGATCTCGGACGTCACGAGAAACTGCGGAATGGTCCGTAGGTAAAGATTTATATATAGGAAGTCCTGTTTTGGTCGCCCGAAAAGTTTCGGGCTCATCGGTAGTGTACCGAGAGTGCCGGTAGTGTACCGAGGGACCATTGGGAGAGGTATTTCGACCCAAGAGGCTACATGTGCTGTGGGAGGAGGTAAACCAGCCCTTGGTGGGCTGGCCGAAGCTTCCTCTAAGGGCCCATGCGGCTGGAGTGGTTTGAGAAGGAAAAAAATCCAAAGGTGGAGAGGTGCAAAGAGTTTCAAAGTGGAAAGGAGGAATCCTACTCCTAATAGGATTGGAGTAGGACTCCTCCACCTCCAATTTCGACCAAACCTTGAGGGTTTGAGGCTGGCTCCTCCCCTCCCTCCCTCCTATATATACTAGAGGATTTTGAGGAAAGAGCTAACCCTAGTAGCCACGTGCTACCTCTCCTCTAGATCGCAGTTTCTCCTCTAGATCGGTTTTCAGCGGTGCTTAGGCGAAGCCCTACTGGAATAGCTCCATCACCATTGCCGCAACGCCGTCATGCTGATGGAGAACTCATCTACCTCTCCACACCTTCTTGCTGGATCAAGAAGGCGGAGATCATCATCAAGCTGTATGTGTGCTGAACGCGGAGGTGTCGTCCGTTCGGCGCTAGATCGGAAGGACCGTGATCAAGATCGCGAGACGGATCGTGATTAGATCACGGGACGGATCGTGATGAGTTTGCGGGACGGATCGTGATTGGATCGCAGGATAGATTGTGAAGGAATCGCGGGATGCATGGCGGATTGGATCGCAAAGACATTTGACTACACCAACCGCGTTTCTTAACGATTTCCTCTGAGCGATCTACAAGGGTATGTAGATCCACTCTCCCTCTCGTAGATGCTCATCACCATGGATAGATCTTGCGTGTGCGTAGGAATTTTTTGTTTCCCATGCAACGTTACCCAACATTTGCACCAAATGGGAAATTATGCCGCCTGGCGCATTGGCTCCCGCCTGTCCTTCCTTGTGTCACCCTTGACTCCCGAGGCCGGGACTTGCATAGAGATTTCTACCGCTCTGGAAGGGGCCTGAGGAGGCCCCTCCTTCGTCGATCCTTATACTATTCCTCCTCGTGAGGCTAGGGCCCTTGCGAGGGCCTTGTCTTGAGTGAGGCCATGCCTGGCCATGTTCGGCCGATGAAGTGGGCCATGCCCTGGTCTACAGGCAGGCAGGTCTGGGTACCCCCAACCCCAGAACGCCGACGGTAGCTCCCGCGCCCAAGGCACGCGCGAGCTGGCCTCAGGGCAAAGCTTCGGGGTCGGCTCGAAGTGTCGTGGTCCCCAAACACCTACGGGCCAAGCTCAATGCGCATCGCACAGTTGGTGTCGGGTGTCCTTTGCCCCTTTGGCCTCCGGTTGAATTGACAAGAGCCTGACTTCTGGTGTTGGGCCATTACTACTTACCTTTCTCGCGCATCTGCTCTTGCTTTCCCGGTCCCCAGCTCTAGCAGGCGTATCTCTAGATCCAGCGCCACTCCGTCCTTCCCCTTGCTTCCTCCTTCCCACGTGCTTTCTCGCTGGTGCCCGCCGATAAGCAAAAGCCAGAGGCGCGGGGCTCCACCCCTGTTCCCGTGTCGCCGGCGCTCTCGAGGTCCACCCTTGCCAAGGACGAGGACCTCCTCCCAGTGCTCCCATGGATGGCGGATGGGTCTAGCGAGCAGGGGCTGACCTTGATTTGGGGTGGCTCCTCGGCGAAGCGGCCCTCGTCCCTCCCTCCCTTCTCCGCGTTCTTCACCGCCATCCTTGACCACTACCTGATCCAAGCCCTGCATCTTCAACCCAACTCCATCTTTCTACTGTCTAGTTTTGCTTTCTACTGTGAGGCCTTTGTGGGTGTGCGGCCTTCGGTGGCCCTCTTCCACCATTTCTTCAGCCTGCGTTTGCATGACGGCGCCCAACGGTTGGCGTGTGTCTCCTTTGTCGCTATCCGTAGCGGCAACATGCTCTTGAAAGCTGAGAAGAAGGTGGAGAACTTCAGGCACCGATGGGTCCTCACGGATCTCAAGGGCAGCAACCCTAGGTTGGATCTGCTAGAGGGGCTGCCAGAGAAGACTTCTGCGTGGAGCTCCACGAAGCTTTCTGACCCCCGGGCGGTACCCATCCTGGAGCGCTTCTCCCGTGACATCAGCGCCAGGAAGCTCACTGGGTGGATGATAGTGAAGGAGTTCCTGGTGATGCGCCTGGCGCCCCTCTAGGCCCAATCTAGGCCCTTGTGGGACTACTAGGGCAGCGGCAACAATCTTAGGCTCCGCTCCACGTGCATAACCTCCAAGGAATTGACAAGGGCTGTGGCGACCCAGCTCAACCGTGACCCGGACGGCTTCCCTAAAGCCTACGTCCCACTATACTGTCGTGATCATGGGGTTGATCTAGTTGCCGCAATGCATGTCTTCAAAAAACTTGGGCTTCTCTCTACGAAGGGCTTGGTTCCCCGGTGATGGTGTCCTCTGGTGACACCTCGGGTGGGGAAGACTCGGAGAAGACCGCTGACGAAGGTGCGGCAAGGGTGTCTCCCCTGTCACATGGCACCCTTCTACGCGAGCTTCAGGATGACGATGATGTTGGTTAAGTTCCTTCTACGGGCTCCTCTCGCGTCGCCAAGGCCCCCAAAGGGCCTGGGCCGGCCCCTCGTGCCATGCGGTCCGCCTGCGTGACGACTCCCCGGAAGCACGGGGCAGAGTCTTCTCCGGTGCGCCCTACCTTTGTGGGCAAGGCGGCCGAAGTGCCAGCCTCACCCTTCCTCTGGCTGCAATTCACGGGCGAGGTGAGCGCGGCCGCGGCCACGGCAATCCCTCTAGCGTCCGCCCTCGCGTGCAGTACCCAGACTCCCCCGCACGATAGCGCCCCCAACGAGCTGGGCTTGGGTGCCTCCGAGTCACACCCTGTGATTTGCCTCATGACTAAGTTATCATGACTCAAAAATCAGGGCCATTTAAAACTTTTGTGTGCTTGTTACGCTTGACTTGATTGTTGATTGTTTCATTGCTTGCTAGTGCTCTATACTCATAAAACTCCCTCCTACTCTCAAAGCTCTTTTCCTTGATCCGAACTACTTGCCCAATGATCATGCCATGTGAATAGTACCCAAAAGTATTTTTATCAAATTATATTTTGGTCAAAAAGCATTTATTTGGATTAGCTTTTCAAAACCCCCATATTTGACATTTGCACTAAAAGTCCCCATATTGGGTGGATCCTTTTTCCCCAAATGCTTTATTTAGAACCTACTATATATAAGACTTCCCAAAACCACCAAATATTATTTTAAAGATTATTTTCCTATTTTATTTAAAGGCTTTTTCTTAAGGCCAACAATGTTCTTTTATAAGGAAAAATTCTTTAAATAATTTAAAAACAATTGAGAAAATTTAGGGAAACTGACTGGACATATATTATCCATATATAAGAGTTTCAACACAAGGTCATGTTCAAAATACTGGACAAAACCTTTCGAAACCATTTTTGCCTATTTCACGGATTTGAAATATTTCTATAAGAAATATTCTCAAATAAATGCAGGAAAATTCTAGAATGTCACATATGATATATGTGATCATCTTGCCAAGTTTCAAATAAATCCCAATTGTTTTGGTTCACTAAAATATCCCAAAACCCTCTGTGTCCTGATCCAAATTTGAGCCACTCTACATTACCAATTGTCTCCCCTTAAGGTAAAACTTTGTGTACATGATATAATCCGCCAACAATGCATCCACACCAAGTGGTGCATCCAGGAGAATAGGTTCACTTGTCCAAATCACCCCAAACCCCTTCCTCCTAATTTCAAAAATTGGGAATGTGTGCATTGTCAAGTTTTCCCAATTGGTCCCAAACTTTTTGGGCATGCTCTAATATCAAAATAATGACACCACACAAAGTGTTGCATTTAGGATAATATCTTAGCCTCGACAGATCTATATAAACATATTTCTGTGGATTTCTAGGGTTTACCAAGTTTACATTGGCAACTTTCTTCAACTAGTCTCAAACTTGGTGATCATCCCTAGTTTTGACCACCATTTGATCTTGTTAAATCTCAAGGCAAGTAGAATTCATTTACTTGGCCAAACCCTCATCAAACACCTTCTACTCATTTACCAAATTTGGTGTTTCGGCCCCTTCCACTATTCTCCTTAACTTGAGATTTTTACCACACCTTACCCTCATCCTCCTGTACCTCCTATATCAATTTCAGGTTCACGGCTAAATTAATTGGAGGGTAAAACCCCAAGATTCCCCTGGACTACCCTTTTTCTCTTTCCCTCAACCTCTCTCTTCTACCTTTGGCTTAGCAGAGCATTCGAGGACTCCTACACTTTGTTTATACCCTCCTAGATGCCCTAGACATAGGTGGCCATGCATAAACTGCCAATGGCATGCCATGGCATGCCAAAATGGCGCTCCAGAGCGTGCTACAGTGCCCAACTGCATTGTAGCCGCCACCCAATCCCCTGCCCAATAGCATTGAGCCACCCCATCGTGTCCCTCGAGGTCGCCTCGACATCCTCGTCATGATAGCATGTCGGGCCTCTCCTCCTTTGCCCTCCTCTCTCCTCTGTCATGCATGCCCGGCGCCGCTCCGCTCGGCCAGTGGCCAGCCTCGCACGCGCGAATCCCTGAGGATGCCCCGATCTCTCTCTCTCGCTCCCCTGCTTCGTGGACTAGCTCCACCAATGCCCCAGACACACTTGCGTGGGCCCCCGTGCCCTCCAGCAACGGCAGTGGGCGGGCCAGCGTACGAGCTCACGGTGCTCAGCCGCCCTCCCTATAAAAGCTCTCCTGAGCTCTCCTCTGCCCTCCTCTCGCCCCTTCTATATCCCCCTAAGCCCCTGGACCAGCCCCCTCTCTCTCTCTCATGCCTCCCTCCTCCTCCTCCTACCACCTCTTGATCGCCGCTTCGCCTCGCTCAAAATCGAGCAACACCGAGCTCTCCTCCCTCCCTTTCCTCCACCAAAAGGGCTCCCCGAAGATCGGTGATCCTCCCCACCTCCTCAAGCTGTCGCCGGGACACCCAAACACCGGAGTTGCGGATGGCTGACGGCCTCCCCCGCCACCACCCAAAGCAGCAGTCACCTCGGCCCCCTCCGGCAGCCGTAACCTACCGCAGCAGATGCATCACTTCGCGCTGAGCTCGCCCATAGGCGGAGCACCACGGGAGACGGCCGGAGGCGCTGACTATCATCGTACGAGCGCCAGCGTGCGCTCTACCTCCCCTCCTCTACCCCGAGCGGAAGGTAGAGGACGACTACTCCGCCAGCCGGCATGGGGGGCCCTCGTGTAAGCGGCAGCGGTGTCCGAGCCGGCCCCATCTGTCAAGTTAAGTGGAAACAGGATCTGCCTGAGCCGTCTCCCTGCGTGAAAAATGTATTCTACCAAATACGCCCTCGGCGTGGCAGCTGCGCAGGCGTAGCTAAGCTACTCGGCCGGCCCAGTAGCTATTCCTCGCCCTGTGCAAAACTTAAGCCCACCTAGGTAATTCCTTTTTCTTTTTAATTTCCTGAGGCAGAAAATAAATCCTAGGATATTCAAATGGACTTCAAATTTGGTGATTCAAATTCCTACAAACTTCTAAAATCTTGGCCTAACCAAGTATGTGCATTCACATTTTTCCATAAATCTTTTCTGTTAAATTCAAATTCAAATTTGAATTTGAACCATGTGAAACCCGACATTGCAAATTCCTAGGCAATTCATGTTAACTCCAAATGGGGTGATTCAAGTTCCTAGTTGTATCTAAATTAATTCACGAAGTGGTGAGCACTTTTCCTTACACTTATTTTGCTATGAGAATTATTGGGCCATTTATTCATATGTGACCCACTTTGAAAATCCATAGGAAAATGATGCCAACTCCAAATCCAGTGAAACCACTTCCCACATGTTTCTAAAATAATGCCCTATTTCTTTGTTTCATCCACTCCTTTTTACAAAAATATTTTCTATACACTTCAAGTAGGATCATCATTTCATCTATTTCCACCATTCAATAATCCCCCTTGACCCTCATACACCAAAACCTCCGTGGTTATTTTTCTTATGACCACAAGCATCCTAGAAAAATAACACTCCTATTTATAGAGCACTTTTATTTTCTACTTGTTGTGTTGCTTATTGTGGGTGTTTACCGATGATAGTTGACAAAGTAGATGAAGTGCTTGGAGTGGACGAGAAGCGTGTGAAGACCTCGAAGACCTTGCGAAGCCAGGCAAGCAGCCCTTTGACCCTTATAAGAAACTTTTTCGTGCATGACATATACCACTTGTTATTTCAATGATTTGATCATGATGTGGTGTATTCCCTTCGGTGGGATACCTCCAATACTTTTTATCGTTGATACTTGCATCGTTCTTGACCCTACCTCCTTATGAGGGTTGTGCGGGTGGGAGTAGTTAGGTTGCTAGTAGTGGCTACACAAGTGGGATGGATATGCATGGTAATGGAAGTAAAGAAATGATTTCAAAGACTTTCAAAAACCCCGTCTGGTGCCACTAATGCCTCAGGGAGATGAGGTTCAGTTGGGTAACCACTTGAGAAAGAAGTGGTGTACCAGAGCAAGTTGTGTGAGTGTGTGTGTTTTCGAAAACGGATTAGATTTCAGGTCTACTGACCGTCCCAACCTTAAATGTGCGACCACTCTACCCCTATATGGGAAGGGGCTTTGTTTATGACTATGGTTGGTGCTAGCAGGGAGACCACATTACCAGTGGTGAGAGTGAAGCGGTCACTCTTGAGACGGGGTCGTCCCGGAGAGGAAGACCATGCGCTGTCTTTACAGGCACCGGGCACACTGTTGCGTGCCCTCATGGATGATACGTGTGATGTATATCATGAGGGATGGCACCAACGAGGGGACTCTTTGTTTAGTATCACCATGGGAAAGGCATTGTTCGGGTGCTTACCTCAGGTATGTAATATACTGCGAGTCATGGAGGATAAAGAAGTTCCCCGAGTCTTGTGGGTAAAGCGCGGAACCTCTGTAGAGTGTAAAACTATTCGAATAGCCGTGTCCACGGTCATCGATAGTTGGAGGTACTTCTTAAACTACGTCCATATGTTTCGTCAAAACTTGGTGTGTGTGTGGTGACAAGGATGATACTTGAGTCGAGTCGGATGACTTGGCTTGATGACTGAACATGAGATGTTCAGACGGTACATGAGACAAGTCTGAGGACTTGGTGTGATGGTTGAACATGAGACGTCCAACCCCTTCTTATGATGATGACTATGATATGTTCTTATGAACACATGTCCATGGTTGATGCATGCTTACTCAAGTTACTTGATCATGTCATTGCACTCAAAACTATCTTTCTGCAAAACTTACCTATTAGTGCTATATCATGCATTGTTATTGCCTTGTTTAAACATGGGTTGCTTGTGAGTATATTCAAAGTACTCATCGGCTTGCCACTGGTTATTTTATTGGCCAGGCATGAAATATCAGGTTATGATGAAGATTACCTTGGTGACGGACATGCGAGCTAGGACGCTTCCAAGTCAAAATGCATGTACGGTTAAGGCAGATGGAATGGGTTAACGCTATCGTTGAAGATTTCCGCTGAAATCATATGTAGACTTGGCCATAAAGGCCATATTTCAGTAAACCTGTATGTAATCGATGTAAGACACTTGTTATTCAGTTTTTACGTGTTCAGTGCGCATTGATCTCTGGGATCACTCTGCACGTACATTCGGTGATCACGACGTATGAGTCGGGGTGCCCACACAACATCGCTGCCGGAGCGGACAGGAAGAGGAAGGGGGTCGACGTCGAGGGGTAAGTGGTCCGGCTTGGCTCGACTCGTGTTCTTGTGGCTTTTCCATTGACGCACTTCCCTTGTTTTGTGACCAAGGATGTTGTTATGGCAAAGACGAGGAGGAAGAAGGCGGGCGTTAATCAGAAGGCGACTTCCGACGCGCTGCCTGCCCCCGCCGACACACCGTCGCCTACTTCAGAAGGCGAGGAGGCTCGCGAGGCTGCATCCCTAATCGACATCACGGAGCACCCTGAGCCCCCAGTGCCCGCCAGCATCGTTGCTCCTACCCTTGAGAGTGCGGTGGCGCCGATGTCTGGGGGGGCCAACCACTAAGAGCCGACCGCTTGCCGATTCGTCCATGTCCGTGGTCGTCGAGTGGCGTCCGGGGCCGCCTGCTTCTCGCGCCATCGCCCCATCGGTGTCGCCCCCTGCGATTGCACAGGGGAGTTCTACGGAGGGTCCCTTGATGCCTCCGGCACGCGGCCTCGATATCCTGGACGGGGCCTTTGCTGCTCTGGATCAGGTCCGTGATGCCCTCGGGAATGCCGACGATTGCCCCGCGAGTGGGCGCCTAGAGTTCCTCTCGAGGTGGGACTAGGCTGAGGTTGCCATGGCGAAGAGAGAGGAAGGATCCACGACCGCCCGGGCAGCGCGTGTAGAGGTGTTGATTGAGGCGGCATCTGCTGCCAAGCGTGCGAAGAGGCATAAGCCTATCTGAAGGCTTCCCATGAGGAGCAGGCCAAGCTTGCGGGGCAGCTTCATCAGTGGGAGGAGGACCTTCAGACCCACAAGACCGAGCTTGCTGCTAAGGACTCTGAGCTTTCCCAGGTGGTGATCCGCCAGGACGATGACGGGGTGCGCCTGGACGCGGAGAGGCGGGAAATTGCTTCGAAGAAGGCGCTTCTTGACGCCATGGGGTGAACTCTTGCTACGGTCGAGGAGCATAACGCCACGGAGCTGAGCGCCTTCCCTCCCGTCGAGCTCAAGCTTTTCCGAGCGCTTCATGCCCTTTGCCGGGACAGGTTCGTGGAGCTCCTGGCGGCTCCGGAGAACGACTTCGTTGTGCTCGCCTCGAAGCTTGTCGAGGCGGTGGAGAGCATCGTCATCCAGGAGGAGAGAGTCCTTGAGAGTGAGTACCGCGAGCTCTGTTCCGAGGCCGTGACATGTGTCTTCAGCCATCTTCATCTTCACGAGCCGGGGTTTGACTTTGACTCCGTGATCCGCTCGGTCGCCCGTGAGGTCCAAGTCGGCACCACGGCGGTAGTGAAGTGCGCCGTGGTGACGCTTGTAAGAGGTTTGCTCCTGTCATAGTTTCTTCGCCTCCGGACGCTGTTGGGACTGGCGGCAAGGTCGATGACGCCGGCAATGTCGACGACGAGCCCCCCGAGGATGGGATGAGTGGCGGCGGCGGTTCCTCCTGATTCCTCTCCCCTCCTTCTTTCTGGCAATTCACATCGTGCCTCGTAGATTTGTTAAACTTGTTTGTGTTCGCGAAGACTTTTAATGCTTGTAATAACTATTTGACTATGTGGTTGCTCAGTTCGCCTTGTTTCCTTCTTGCTTGTTGTGATGCTCTGCATCGGCAGGGCCCGGCATGTGCATACCTCAGCCGCCGTGGGACCGACCGAATCACAAAGGACAGTCCAAGGGGTGAGGGTCTACGGGTCCAGTTAGGCTCCTAAGTCGCAATGCTCAGGAGTCCCCCTTGACGTGCAAGCAGCCCTCATGAAGGGGACAAGGTGGAGATCGTGTTAACTTGGAACTTTCCAACACCTTTAGCGCTCAACGTCGAAAGGGCATGTCCCTCGCATACCTCACCCGCCATTGGACCAACCGGATCACCAAGGACGACCCAAGGGGTGAGGGGCTACGGGTATAGTTAAGATCCTGAATCATGATGCTCAGGAGTCCCCCTTGACGTATGAGCCCCAACGTCCTCCTTAATTGTTTTTAGCGTTTTTTGAGTGCTTTGAGCTATGCGTCCGCAGGGCCCGGCCCGAGCATACCTCAACCGCCGTTGGGCCGACTGGATCACGAAGGACAGTCCAAGGGGTGCGGGGCTATGGGTCTAGTTAGGCTCCTGAGTCACGATGCTTAGGAGTCCCCCTTGATGTGCGAGCGGCTCCCATACCTTTCCTCGCCAGCTTTTCCGGAGATGAGCGCGTGAAGATCAGATTCGGTAGACCTGGGTAGGTGGTGTGTACCAGTCTTGGCTGGTGGTAGCCCCCGTACATCCCCCTCCTGCATGCATCCCGGGGGAACACAATGAGAAGGGAGGCCTCTAGGGCCTTCCTAAGGTTGTATGCAGCCACTGGGGGCGCCCTCGGTTGTTTACCCCCCCCCCCCCCCGCACCGGGCGTGGGGCTTCCACATCGTGTGGGCATAGCCATTGGAGGGCCGTGTCATCCACCGGCACGGAGCTGTGGCTTCCACATTGCATGAGCATAGCCATTGGTGGGCCGTGTTGACTTCTCCGCCAGCGCTAGGCCGTGCCTTCCACATTGCATGGGCATAGTCATTGGTGGACCTGTTGACCGCCAACACGAGGCTGTGTCTTCCACATTGCGTGAGCATAGTCATTGGTGGACCGTGTTGACCTCTCCACCAGTGATGAGCTGTGGCTGCCACATTGCGTGGGAAGGGACCCCTCCACGTCCTCGGGAGGGGGGGGCATGTACAACCCATAGAGTTCGTACACGCGGCTGGCACGGTAGAACTTGGAGGTGTATCTGGGAACTTGCGAGGTTGCTTTGGCCTCACGAGGTCCCTACCTCAAAGGAGGTTTGTGCCTGTGTCTTCTCATATATGGGGCCATCCAAAGCCCTGCTAACTTGTTCATCTTGGGTGAGGCAGGTTGGGACTCCTTTCGGCACTCTACCTCATTAGGTCCCGGTCACGCACATTGCTCCACCACCGTTAGCTATGACCGAAAACCAATGACGCACTTCATAGGGTGAGGCCCTGACACCCCTGACGCTAACCGGAAACCAAGGATGACATCAGGGCGTCAAGTGGCATTAGGACCAGTAAGGCTCCTAAGGAACCCCCCCCTTCGATGCTCAAGTGGCTCTACGTCGGCAGGTCCTAGTCTCGCGCATTTCTCTACCGCCGCAGTATACGACCAGAAACCAAGGACACAACTACGGGGCAAGGCCCCGACACCCCTGATGCTGACCAGAAACCAAGGACGACACCTAGGGGGATAGTGGCTATGTAACCGATAAGGCTCCTGAGGCACAGTGCTTAGGAGCCCCCTTTGACGCCCGAGCGACTCCCATTCGCCATATCTGTTGGTGCCTCAGGAGGCTGTGGGGCCTCCCGAGACTCCGTGGCGAGGCACCGCATGGTGGCCAGTGCCCCAAGTGGGGGTCGACTGCCCAACGTTGCAAGGCCCTAAGCCGATAGGGCCTTGCATCCCAGCTCCGGGGCGCCCCAGGAAAGGCCATAATGTACATCCTCTTGCGAGACACCAACCCAGAGGGGGTGGTTGTCATAACCCTAGTTTCACCTTGATTGACATTGCATTAATGCATGCATTTATTTTCAAATGAAAATAAATTAGAAATGATCAAGCCTCACCACTGATTTTTTTTTTGTAAAATAAGGAATATAAAAATTTCTTCAAACAGATCCACGAAAATGTCCCTGGTGTTATGATAAAATATTGGCATGATGTGAAAATGCCATCCAATATTTTGGAGTCACATAGACATTTTACATTGTGGTTTTAAATCAATAAAACAATAGTTGCATTGGATTTATATTTATTATATATATAATATAAGTTCAATAATTCTAAAACTTTTCATCTGGTACTAAGCTATTTATACCTAGTTCACATGACAATTTTCAGGATTTTAAGAAATGGCTAGATATTTTATTTTTGAGCCAAAACAAATGCCAGAAATGAAAAAACACAAAAAAAGGAAAAGGACAGAGGTTACCTGGGACTTACCTTTGAGGAAGAGGCCCAACCCATAGGGAGAGCCTCGTCTTCGAGCGGAGAGGCGGAATCAATCTACCCGCTTCACAACGGCGGGCTCGGGGGTTACGACGAGCCTTACCCTGAGTCAGAGCGCTCTGAGAAGGACGATCACGAACCGCCAGTTCATGCGGCCGTGTTTATGGCGGGTTCAGCGCGAAGCACGAGCAGCATAGCCGCCGGAGCAGCAGACACGGGGGCTGACCTGCCGCCACCGCCTCAAGTTCTTCTAGATCAGATGATCGAGCTCGTGACCCTGATGACCATCGAAGTCACACCAGATAATCAAGCCACCCGGAACTTGGAGATCGCAAGACTTAAGGACCGGATGGCGGAGGTGCAATAGAGGACTGCCATGTTAAAAGCTCAGATGGATGCGGAGGCACAACGCCTTAAGACAGATGCTTTCCACCTTGAACTAGAGCAGCATTTAGTAGCTGCGGTGCAGCGGATAAGGCATCAATCCCGCTTACCAGAACAATACGAGGCTCGGAATCTCTTTAATAAACCAGGAACGGGACGGGCAGCGGATGCGCCTGGAAGTCGGCTGGAAGCTCGACAACAACCTAACCCGCCTCGATGAAACCATACCTCACCAGTGACTTTTCCAACACCGGCGGGTCATTATTCCAATCTGGCGGAGAACATGGTCGCGGCAGCAACCCGTCTTGAAATGATCCCTATTCCTAATGAGGCGCCCTTTGGTGAAGAGATGCGGAACGCCATTGGGTACCTTCAGACGGCGATGGCCCAACAGGAGAAATATGCTTACAGCCGGAGCCGCGATCACTCAACCCCCTCCCCAGCCGCAGCTTTAGCCGGCGCTATGAATCGCCGGCGGTTTCTAGAAGCAATCGACACCGGGGCCCTCTAGGGGATGATCAGGCGGCTCTAGATGCGTAGGCGATCATAGACTAGGCAAGAAACCAATGAGAGGCGGCGGCTTTGGCAGCGACGGCTCACCAGGAGCCTGCGCCCTCCGTCTCAGTGGGAGTGGGAGTGACCACCAGGGCCATGGGAGTGTCGTGTTTGGTACCAGCTCTCCAAAACAAGCGGCTGCCAAAGGATTTTCAAGGACCTCGCCATGTCTCGAATTACAGTACCGACTTACCTTCGGAGGCCTGGATCGAAAGCTATGAGCTAGCTATGGAGATGTTGGATGTCAGTGACGCGGTATGTGCCAAGTATTTCATTATGGTGCTGGAAGGGCCGTCTCGCACGTGGTTGAAGGGTGTGCCACCCAACACCCTCAATTCCTAGGCCAAGTTAAAGGCGAAGTTCATCAGAAATTTTCAAGGAACGTGCAAACAGCCCATGACAATCGTGGATTTAGATCATTGTGTGCAACAGGAAAATCAGTCGGCTCATCATTGGGTCTGGCGGGTTTCAACTATCATCAGCAGATCACAACGGCTCATGCAGTTCTGATCCTGGAAAAGAATTGCCAATTTTTACCTTTGAAACAAAAGCTTGGCCGTCTTAAGCGCACGTGTCAAGATATGGCGGAGCTCATGACGGCTCTCACCAAATACGCCGACTCTGATAATACAAAGGATCCAGGCTCTGATGAGGAGAAAACCGGCCAGGGTAAAAAGAATTATCATGGCAAAGGCGCGGCAGGCAATGGTAACCAAAGCAAAAGGAAGAACCCGGACGGCGGGTCAGAATTGGTAGCCAATGCCAGCACTGACCACAACCGTCCTAAGGGCAATGGGAAGTTTAGACCGCCTTTTAATAAGAGCAAGACCCCTTTGAACTTGGAGGAGATGCTCAATAAGCCTTGTCGGGAGCACAACTGGCCTGACAGACCGGCGGGTCACACATGGGGCAATTGCCACATCATGCAGAAGTTCAAGAACTATAACATGCAACAGCATAACAACAATGGTGGTGGTCCGCCCGGCGGTTCAGGACCAGGCGGGTCAGGAACCAGCTTTGGGTCCGGCGGTTCAGGATCCGGTCATCATGGCCAGGGCAACCAAGGAGGACATCATCAACACTCTAGTAGCAACAATCAGTAGTAGCATAATCAGTCTGGGTATCAGAGTAATCCAAAGCAGCTCAGTTCGGGCCAGTATCATGTTTTTATGACTAGTCTTAACAAACGGGACCAGAAGTTGCGCAAGCAGGCGGTTAACACAATCACGTCGGCTCTACCGCAATACTTGAAGTGGTCTAAGTATGACATAACGTGGAGCCGGGAGGATCACCCGCCGCATGTTGACGACCCAGGGCAGCTGGCCCTGGTAGTTTCCCCCCAAGTGGGAGGATATATGGTGAATAAGGTACTTATGGATGGCGATAATAACATCAATGTCCTGTACTATGACACCTTCTAGCAGATGATGATGCTTGATAAAGACCTTAAGCCCTCATCGACAGTCTTTCATGGTGTGGTGCCTGGCAAGTCAGCTTACCCAGTGGGAAGGATTTCTTTGGAAGTCGCCTTTGGTGACGAGTACAACTGAGGGAGGGATACGGCTATTGAGTGTGAAGAGGGAGACACGGCTTACGTGGAATCCAATTGTGCTGAGGCAGAGCTCAAGTTTTATAAGGAAAATGTTGACCCGGAGGACATGACTCTGCTGAAGAAGCCTACGACAGAGGTTGAGCCGCCCCTTAAAATTTTGGCGGATGATACCAAGTTGGTGGATTTCACTCCGGGTGACTCATCTCAACAGTTCACTATTGGGGCCAATATGGATCCCAGCTAGGAAAGCGCGCTCATCGAATTCATCCGTGAGAATCAGGACATCTTCGCATGGAAACCTTCTGACATGTCGGGTGTATCAAAAGAGTTTGCTGAGCACCACCTTAATGTGGATCCTAAGTTTAATCCTATCAAGCAATTTCTATGGCAGTTAAACGAGGATAGACGCAAGGCCATCAGGGAAGAGGTCGCCCGGCTCTTGGCGGCGGGTTTCATCGTCGAGGCCTTTCACCCGGAATGGCTTGCTAACCCAGTGCTCGTCCTCAAGAAGAACGACACATGGTGTATGTACGTAGATTACACGGATCTGAACAATGCTTGTCCGGCTGACCCCTTTGGATCAGATCATCGATGCTACGGTGGGTTGTGAAAGTTTATGCTTCTTGGATGCTTATTTGGGATATCATCAGATCAAGATGGCAGTTAAGGACCAAGAGAATATGGCTTTCATCACACCTTTTGGGGCCTTCCATTACGTATCTATGCCTTTTGGTCTCAAGAGTGCTCAGGCGACTTACCAGCGCTGTGTCCAGAATTGTCTTCATAGCCAGATCGGGCGTACTGTTCACGCATATGTGGATGACATTGTGATCAAGTCAAGAAAGAAGGAGACTCTGCTTGATGACCTGAAGGAGACCTTTGACAATCTGTGGGTCTATAAGATGATGCTTAACCCGGTGAAGTGTGTCTTTGGTGTTCCGGCAGGCAAACTCTTAGGGTTTCTGGTCTCTGAGAGTGGCATTGAAGCTAACCCGGATAAGATATAGGCTATCACCTCCTTGGCTGAGCCAGTGTGCATCAATGATGTTCAATGCCTGGCAGGGTGGATCACCGCGTTGAGCCGGTTTATAAGCCGCCTTGGTGAGAAAGCCACCCTTTATATCGAATGATGTAAAAGATAGACAATTTTGTCTGGAGTACGTAGGCAGGTGAAGCGTTTGAGGCACTCAAGAAGAAGCTCACTGAGCCGCCGGTCTTAGCCACTTCGATGGACAAAGAACCTTTGCTCTTGTACATGGCGTTTAACAACAGGGTTGCCAGCGCTGCAATCGTGGTCGAGCGCATTGAGGCAGTGAAGGAATATCCGGTTCAGAGGCCGGTTTATTATATCAGTGAGGTCCTAACAGAGTCCATGCAGAGGTATCCACATTGGCAGAAGCTAGTATATGGGGTGTTCATGGCCAACTGCAAGCTAAAGCACTATTTCTTAGGGCACTAGATCACCGTAGTTAGGTTTGCCCCGTTGGGAGATATAGTTCACAACAAAGAAGCCACCGGCAGGATTGCTAAGTGGGCATTGGAGATGGGGCCTCTCAATTTGAAATACGTGCCTCGTATGGCTGTTAAGTCTCAAGCCCTTGTGGATTTCATAAACGACTAGACAGAGTGTTAGGAGCCCGAAGATAAGCCGGATAACACATACTGGACAATACACTATGATGGGTCCAGGCAGCTGGAACGATCAGGGGTAGGTGTTTTCTTGACCTCCCCCAAAGGTGACAAGTTCTGTTATTAGCTCTAACGGATCTTCCCTTGCACTAATAATGCGCTGAGTACGAAGCCCTACTTCATGGCCTAAAGGTGGCTAAGGATATGAACTTAAGCCGGGTAAGGTACTTCGGCGACTCAGATCTTGTGGCTCGGCAAGTTTCAGGCACTTGGGATTCCAAGGATCCGCGGATGGCGGCTTATCGTCAAGCGGTGGATGTCATTGCTGGTCACTTCAAGGGTTATCAGGTGGATCATATTGATCGTTGCCGGAACGAGGCGGCTGACGCCCTGTCAAGATTAGGCTCTCAACGAAGGTCGGTGCCGCCTAACGTCTTTTTGGATATCTTACATCACCCGTCAGTTAAGCTGCCTTCAGAGGAAGACTTAGCCATTCCTGAGCCGGAGGGATAGCTGGTGGCAGCTCTGCATGCTATTCCGGATTGGACTATACCTTACTTGGCGTACTTGACTCGGGGTGAGTTACCTGATGATGAAAATCTGGCCAGACAGATCACTAGATGGTCTAAGTCCATGATGATAGTTAATGGCGAGTTACATAAGTGCAGCGTCATTGGCATGTTTCAGCACTGTGTCTCGCCGCAGGAGGGTAAGGAAATCTTGAATGAAATTCATGCTGGTGATTGTGGACATCACGCTGACTCAAAATCTCTGGTGGCCAAGGCTCACAAGAATGTAGAGTATCTGGTCCGCAAGTGCGACAGTTGTCAAAAGTTTGGCCGACGTGCTCATGTTTCGGCACAAGAATTGTGCATGATTCCAATCACTTGGTTGTTTGCAGTGTGGGGGCTCGATATGGTCGGGCCTTTCAAGAGATCCAAGGACAAAAAGACACACCTCTTGGTGGCGGTTGATAAGTTCACCAAATGCGTAGAGGCTGAGCCGGTCAGCAAGTGTGACGCGGCTATGCCGGTTCAGTTTATTAAAAAGTTGATCTGCCGTTTTGGTTACCCTCACAGTATCATCACGGACGATGGCTTGAACCTGTCCAAGGGGGCTATGAAAACATTCTGCGACATTGAGCACATCCGGCTTGATGTTTCTACGGTTGCTCATCCATAGTCCAACGGTCAGGCCGAGCGTGAAAACCAAGAAATCCTGAGAGGTATCAAGACCCGGCTTATGGTTCCCTTACAGCGAACACCGGGCTGTAGGGTAGAAAAGTCGCTGTCCGTCTTATGGAGCATCAGGACTACCCCCAACAGGTCAACGGGTTATACACCTTTCTTCATGGTTTACGGTGCAGAGGCCGTGTTACCAAGTGACATCCGTCATGACTCGCCATGGGTGGCGGCTTACGTTGAGACGGACAATGAGACGGCGCGTCAAGATGCGTTGGATGCCCTGGAAGAGGAACGTGATGTGGCGGCGGCTTGTACGGCGATTTACCAGCAAGACCTATGCCGCTATCATAGCCGCAGAGTCAAGACCCGGGCGTTTCAAGAGGACGACTTAGTGTTGCGGCTGATCCAAGAGCAGCCAAATATGCATAAGTTGTCTCCTCCATGGGAAGGACCTTTCGTGGTCAGTAGAAATCTGAACAACGGGTCATATTACCTCATTGACATCCAAGAAGATTCAGATACCTCGGGGCAGCAGACCCACCGGCCATGGAACATAGCGCATCTGCAGCCTTACTATACCTAAGTTATTGAGACTCGGCATTGTACACTATCATTGTACATGTCATATTTATATATGAATAGAAGTTGGCATCCCTGCAAGCCGGGGCCTCTCCGTTTCACATATCTCAATCTGTGCAAACACAAGATCGTCCAGGGGGCTTCCCACCCTCCGGGTGTGGCTTATCAAACCCTATCGGTCGGCTCTCAAGCCAAAAAGTTGACTCCGTCAACATGATCATCCAAGGGGCTTCCCACCCTCCGGGTGTAGCTTATCAAACCCTATCGGTCGGCTCTCGAGCCAAAAAGTTGACTCCGTGAACATGATCGTCCAGGGGGCTTCCCACCCTCCGGGTGTATCTTATCACACCCTATCGGTCAGCTCTTAAGCCAAACAGTTGATTCTATAAACAAAGGCCATTTGGGGGCTTCCCACCCACTGGGTGTAGCTTACACACCCTCTTGATCGACTCTTAAGCCAAACAAGGTTAAACCTGCGTGTAAGCTGATGCTACTCCGCTAGGTGACCCACCGAAACTTTTACCAGTTAATCTCGCCTAGAGACCCTGAGCCGGATCACAGCAATGGACGACCAATCTCCACAGAGACCCTGTACTGTTTAAGGTTAAAACGGCGGCTCTTGTCACTTGAGGGCCGGCTTATAGAAAGCAAGGATAAACTCTCCCACCTACTGCCGACTCTCCGCTATGTGGCCCGCTCGTACTCTTAGATAGTTAATCCCTAAGGACCATGTATTGTTTAAGGTTAATACGACGGATTTATGTCATGTGAGAGGCAGTTTTTGGGCTATCAGGGTACTCATGCCCTGTCGTGTCTCTTCTTGGACATCACACTTCCTTTTAGTTAAGCTCGCTTAGAGACCCTAAGCCGGTTCAAAAACTTAACGGCCAATCTCCACAGAGACCATGTAGTGTTAAGGAGTTTTAAGTGGTGAGTCAACCCAGTAGAACCGGCACATGAGCTGTTTTTGAAAAGCATGTTAGGAAGATACATCATCTTCGGTTATGCTATTTTAAGCCACCCTCCTAACAATGTCAAGATACATCTATTCTTGCAGGTCAATTAAACCATCAAGAGTCGGCAAAGTATCCGATGTGAAGTGCAAGGAAGATGTTATGTATTAAGCCGGACTATTTAACATGTGCACGATGGCACAGTTCAGGCAAAGGCAAAGTTACTACATGCCTATTACATATGCTCTTTGTAGAGCCCAAAAATATTTCAAAGTGTTTTACACCGCCATGGCGGGTCACAAGAGCCATCTTATCAACAACACTCACAACTCCATTAGCTGGCTGGCGGATCACCCTGCTCTGGGTCTTCGACCTCCTTGATCTGAAGATTGTCCAACTCCTAGTTGCAGCGAGTTAAAGCTGCAAATTTTCCTTCTTCAAAGAGGGGGGACGGGTCAAGTTCAGAAGCAAAAATGTGTTTATTGCGGGCGGGTGTCAGATCCTTGGCTTCAAAGAGTGGGCTGCGAATTCTCTTCTGATCAACATCATAAGCCGCTTCATAAGTTGATAAGTTCACCTCTTCTCCTAACACGGAGGCGAGAACCTTGGAAGCCTTCACACAATTGGCATAATCAGCATCAGTGAAGTCCAAGCTATCATCCTTTTTGAACGGAAAACCATCCATCATGTCTTCAGGGGTTAACTCAGGAGCAAACGCCAATGCCCGGCTTATGGCTGCAATAGCTCCCTGGCGGGCTGCTAATATTTTAAGCTCTACAATCTGTTTTGGCAGGGTGGAAAATAGTTATACGACCCATTTCATAGTTGAAGGGGTGGTATCCTTGTAGAGCATAGCCTTGGTCATGCAGACAGCTCCACAGTAAAGTTGTTCCGTCAGAGTATAAATAGCCTTAAGGGGTAGCAAGCTGTCGGAAGCGAGTTGGCGGCTCCTTGGATCTGCATAAGACGGATTCTTTGTCATAAGTCGCCAATGCAGGTACCCATACACAATTTGGGTTAAGCTGCCAAATACTTACCAAATATGGCGGCTGACATCTTTCTGATATGGTGCTTCAAAGATTGCAGGTCATCTGACACAATCACCAGCCGCTGGTAAGCATCATCCGCTCATTGAGTCAGGGCGGCTTGTTCAGTTTCAGCAGACTCTTTGAAAGGGAAAAAGTTGGCTTTGATCTTAGTTAGTTCTTTGGAAAGGAGCTGGCATTTTTCATCAGCCTCACTTCGGGCGGCTTGCTGCGTGGCTAGATTATTCTTTAAGCCGGCCACTTGTGACCTGACTTCGTTTAAAGCTTCCTGTGACATATCAAAATATGGAATGAGTCGTCAGGAGGGAATTTTTCAGATAATGAAGATTGAGCAAGTCTCAAACAAATTGCAAGCAATATGTTTTACACTTGGGGGGAAAATGTCTATTTGATCTCCGAAAGTACAATGCAGTTCTGGATCATCTTTATCGATTTAACCTAGAACTTGGGCGCTACAGGCTGTCTTTTCAAGTTGTTTACAATGAAATCTCCGACTCAACTTTAACAAGATTGAGCCGGCCCTTGGGGCTACAATTGGCTCTATTAATTACCTTCAATAAAGCTCCGGCTCAATGTTATCAAATTTGAGCCGACCCTTGGAGGCTATGAACGATGATTTGCGATTACTTCTAACTAAGTTGAGGCCTACAGGCTAAGCATTTCTACTTCTAGCAAGTTTTGAAGACCCGGATTATCATCCGCTAATATTAACCCAACTCTTGGGGGCTACGTAAGGGTATAAGGAGAGTGAGAATACCTTGTATTTCTTATTCTTCAAATTGACAAGCTTGAGCTCCAGGTCCCGGCTTGTAGACAGGCGGTTCAAATAACTAGCATGAAGTTCATCAGTTGTCAGCTTCTCTGGCGCGGGGAGCTCAAACTCCAGCTTCTTGGAGGTTTTAGTCGTCTTAGTATGCTTTGTTAGAACATGAGGTTGAGGAGAGTGGAAGCTGACACCAGTAATAAAGACGTCCGGAGTAGTTGTTTCATCAGCAACCTTTGCAGGGCATGGTGGCTTGGAAGGTCCCTCGGAGGACTCTCAGGAATTTTATCGTCGGCCACCGGCTCTGCAGAAGGACAAGCCTCTTCAGGTGCCTCTTTGGAAGCCACCGAGGGATCCACATCCGGCATGGGAGCATCCGGCTTGCAAGCTCCGGTTCTTGAGCATTAGGGCTAGGGGAGGACTTGTTGGTTTTCCTTCGCTTGGCTTGAACCCTGAAGAGCACAAAGGTTAGAACCCAAAGTTTACAACCACCAAAAGACTTGGATGTAATGCCTGAAAAACACATACAGCGGGTTAATATTTGGAGGCGGCAAAGCAATTGCCGGAGAGTCGCCAGACGAAGCAGGTGATTCCTAAAAAGCAGTTCAAGCAATGTAAGGCAATTTTCAAATACAAAAGCAAAGAGGGAATAGATACCTCAGTTGGACGCTTCTTCTGAGCCGGAGAGTTAGATAACTTGGCCATGAGAATGGTAGAGCCGGAACTCTAGGTTTGGCGTTGGGAGACTTGCTGTTGCTTTTTCAAAAGAAATTGGGGGTCTAAGTGAGCAAGAGGGTGAGAAAGTGGGACTTTTCGAACGACCCGCCGTATCTTCTGGGGTACAAAATAGTCTGAGTCGGACAAAACATAAGTTACCTCAGGAGCGTTGGCGTGGCTTGTCTCTGTCTCGTCTTGTGAATAATTGTTGTCAGTAAGGTGAATAAAGAGGCAGCAAAGAGAGTCAAGTTATACCTCTGAGTTGTCAGATTCCGGCTGTTCTTCCGGCTCTTCTTGAGGAGTGGTCTTCTTCCTCTGGCCCATGGTTTTCTTCTTTGAGTTCTTCAGAGGAGTAACGTATTTCTTCTTCTAGAAGTCGGAATTGGCCTGAAAATATAAGCCGCCAAAAGATGAAGAGATTGCCAAAATATAGCTAATAAAGAGAAGAGAATACTAAGAGCCGCCCTTATGCCTGGAGCCGGGTTCGTGGCACAGAAAGGTGCTAACCCAATGACACCGCAAGCTTCTGAAGACTCATGAACGAGGCTCTTGACGGAAGCCATGATGTTATCCTCTGATAACATTGCCGAATTGAAGCAGAGGAGGTCGTCAGGTTGGCTCGTGTATTCATGCATGAGACGGCTTTGCCGACTCAGAGGCATGACCCACCAAGAAATCTAGCAACGAGTTAAGTCCAGGCATGTAAGTCCGTTGGCCATAAGAGCTTTGATCTTCACGTGAGCCAGAGCGTACTTTTCACGCTTAGAATCCGACAGACGGCCAGGGAGCTCAGATGTTGTTTTGAGTCAGGATGGACGATAACCTGGCAGGGGATGCTCTCCTTCAGGGGAGGTATCTTTGCAGTAAAACCAAGTTTTGTTCCAGTATTTAGGGTGGCTTGGCAATTGAAGAGCCGGGAAGGTTATGTCCCGCCGCCTCTGAATGGAAATTCCACCAAGCTCTAAGCTTGGACCAGCCTTCGCCTCCGTCTGATGGTTTGCATAAAGGAACTCATGGAATAAATCCACAGATGGCTCTTCTTTCAAATAGACCTCACTGAGTATTTGGAAGTTGCATATGTTGGAAACAGAATTGGGGCCAAGGTCTTGAGGGTGCAGTTTGAAAAAGTCAAGGACATCCCGGAAGAATTTTGAGCCGGGTGGGCTAAACCCATGCGAGAGGTGATCTGTAAATACGACTACCTCACCCTCCTAAGGACGGGGCTTCAATTCATTACCCGAAAGCCACCAATGAAAAACACTTTTGGCTGGAAGGGTACCCGCGTTTACAAAGTCTGTCAAATACTCTTCCGTAATAGCAGAGTCGACCCAGTTGCACGAGTTGGATGCACGAGACATGGCGGCGGTTCAAAACTGGGCAAGGTAACAATGCACAGCGAGTCATGGGATTGCAGATGACTAAGGGTGGCTAAAAGCCTAAGCTTTTATAAAGTTAAGCCACAAAGAGTTGGTTGGCGAGAGCCAGAATTTCATGGCGGGTCAAGTTTATAAGAAGACGAGGTAAAATTTGGCTAAGTGTGGAAAACAGGTTTCACAACATATATATGTGGTTGTGGATCTACAAAACAGAGAAAAGTGGTTTTATTTTAAAACCTAGTGACGAACCGTCGGACCAGCGAAATTCTGAAGACAACAAGCACACCAATTATAAATCTCTGCGGTGCTGCTATCAGTTTCCTACGGTCTACCACAATGGAGAAAAGGATATCATCGAGTTTTATGGACTATGCAAAGCTGACATTACGGAGAAGCTCGTGTTCTAAGTGACGGAGGAACTCCGCGAAAACCCTATTGAAATATACGGATCTAGGGGAGGAGAGAAACTTACAGGAGATGATGCAGCAGATGCAGGCCGAGCTCTGGTGCGAACAGGTTGATGCAGCGGCCTGAATGACGACGGCGTGGAGATGTCACTAGAGCGAGGTGCGCTAGAGCAGCGGTGGCAGAAGGAGGAAAAAGAAGTGTGAAGTGGATAAGGAATTGATCTGCTCCTCGTGGTCCTATTTAAATAGGAAAAGGTGGAAACGGGCGCGAGAATCCAGGCAACGAATACTGATTGACCGAGGCGGACACCTTGATTCTCGGGCCGTCCATTTAGTAAGGGAAAAATTCATTTTGGTCGTTAGAGGCTCTTTCTGACATATTTAATATGATGTCATGGCGGGTCATTTTGTCTTACTTTCAGGTGACCTAAGCAAGACTCGCCGCCAGTTAAGAAGGAGGTTGAAATGAGCAAGCTCAAATCAGCCTGGGGCCTAATGTTGGGGATATAACCCCACGGTGAGACCCGCCCCGAGGCTCCGGGTCACACCTGGTGGCTCATGCAACAGCCCAAGGATGGGCCTTGAAGACTCAAGCCTAAGACGTTGGCGGCGTTAGAAGATGGGCCAAGACGTGGCCCGGACGGAGAATGTATGAAGACCCGGGCGGTTGAGCCGCCCGTAGAAAACTTGCTTTGGAAGGCAAGACAATGTAGAGATAGACTCGGACACATTGTGAGAGTCGGTTACGACTTGTATGACCCGTGGACTTGACCTCCTATATAAGGGCGAGACCCGGGGCAACTTAGAGAGAGACTAACCACTCGATAGCTAGGTCAAGCAATCTGCTCCCTTGTAATTGATACACAAAGCAATACAAACACAAGCATGACATAGGTTGTTACCTCTACTTGAGGGGCTAAACCTGGGTAAACCCGTCTCCTTCGTCCCGATCAACCCCTTTGAGTCCATCACCTTAGCGATGGCCTCGAATCCAAGTCCGTTCACCTGGACATCTGCCGTGACAAAACCACGACAAACCTCCGTGAGCATATTCTATACAATCCCACTCTCTAGCTCTTGCTGTCATTTCGATGCATTAGGAAAAACAATTCAACTATTACTTGTGCTCTGGTAGATGAACCCACTACTTTGCATCACCTGCCATTGTCAAAGTAAATAGCTAAACCAAGCAACCTAGCATACCTGGTAGATGCTTGAGCCATGTTGTGCTATAATCTTGTTATGCTTGCTATGCTTAGAGTTGTGTCATGTCTGATTCATCTTGATGATGAACCAAAGTGAAATGGATGTGTCTTGATGATGAGGGCTAAGTGTTGAACCTGTTTTGGTAAAGGATGCAATGAGAGGCCATGTACGACTACATGGTGGGTTGTCTCATTGAAGTTGCTCATAGGAACCGAGTTCCGTGTTTGTGTTCCAAGACTAGCTACTACCGCACATTGGGGTCCGGTAACTCGACCCCTCTCGGCCTATTAACTTCCCTGTTCTTAGTCCATGAGTCGCAGTAATTCGAAAAGTTGATAGGTGTGGTCGGGCCTGCGAAGTGAATGAACGGTCCAGTCGGGACCGACTTGGGGCACTGTACACAACGTTTGAGGCCATATTGGAAACCTCTGCCGGACTTCCATTATGGGTTCCAACTCAGATAGGCGACTACCTTGGACGTGAGTCATTGTAAGCTAACGTCTGTGGCCGACTCCCTCGCTGGGCTTCCGCTTGAAGGTTACGGAGGTGCCTTTTTAGTGCACATGGCAATAAGTGGCAACAGCATGTATGACGAAGTACACCCCTGCAGGGTAAACTATCTATTCGAATATCCGCGTCCGTGGATATGGACTACTTAGAGACTTGGAATGTTCATAGATAACTTTAACTGGATACTCTAAAATGCTCCAGATAAGTGTGAGTGCTATGGATGGTTTCTCGTAGGAAGACGAGAGAGAATCCACGGTGGTGTATTGACGTGGTGAATATGTGGACTCGTTTGTGATACGCCACCTCAAGGAAAGCATTCATAATCATAGTACAGGCTAGCCAAGAGTTAAAGCTGGCTTGCTACAATAAACCCCACAACCCCCTTTGTTGAAAATGATGCTTATGTAGATAGTTCTGATGTAAGTCTTGTTGAGTACCTTTGTACTCACGTTTGCTTTTTTATGCTTTTGCGGATGAGACCTCAGTCTCATTAGTGATTCTTACAACGTGAAGTTCGATGTTGACCGGATTAGCTTGGGAATCCTGGACAGAGGTCTGGTTCCTTTGGTAGGGTCGTCATAGCTTTTCAGGCTCCTCCAGCCACTTTTAGTAGATGTTTGTAACCAGACATGTTTTGCTTAGGCTTGTTGCTTGGATGACTCAAGTGTTGGGTCGTGTGACGCCTATTTGTAATACGAGACTATGTTGGGTCTTATGAGTCTTAAAAAATACTTGAATCATAGAGTTATGTTGTGATGCCATGTTGTATCTATGCATATCGTGCATAGTGCGTGTATGATTGAAATGCATTGGTATGTGTGGGATTCGACACCTAGTTGTGTGCCTTTAGTAGCCTTCTTTATGGGGAAATGCCTCTTTTGTGCTTCCATGAGCCTTGGTAGCTTGCTAAAGCTCCGGTCACATTGATTGACCGGCGTGTATCCTTCTTTGTTGTTGTGTCTGTCCCTTCGGGGAAATGTCTCGCAATGTAATGGAGTCCCTGCAGCCTGCTACGACTCGTCTACGTGCAGTGATGACATTAATGTCCCACGGCGTAATGGAGTCCTTGTAGCTTGCTATGACTCATCTACACGCGCTAATGACCGACACCTGCATTGTTGGGTTACGTATGCCTTTCACTATACGGTTGTGCCACTTGGGTCTATAACTAGTCATGTCGACCCGGGTTCTTTGACGTGTGAGTGCTAGCGACATGTTCATATCCGTGAGCCAAAACGCACAAACGGTCCCATCCAAGGTAAGGTGGATGTCGTGGGTTACCGTGTGTGAGGCCGCAAAGTGGTGTGACATGTTATAGGCTGGATTCATATGGCTTAGGATCGGGGTCCCGATAGCGTTGGTATCAGAGCTTGACTGCGTGTAGACTACCAAGCCAAACTGGTTGATGTTTGAGTCTAGAACTGCTTTAGTTATATATAGGAATTGATTGTCGAAGGGAACATAAGATTTCGTTAACTCCTTTCCTTGTGTCATTCTAATTCTAAGTCACCCTCTTCTTTTCTACGGGGATTAAAACTAGGCTTTCTCAGCTATCTAGCAGGATGACCAGTTACCATGCTGGAGAGTTATAGGAAAGTTGTTGTCTTCCTCGATCGATGTCTCCATAAGAATTCAATGTTATGTTGTCAGTTTCCTTGTGCAGGTTGTCTCATATTTCACACATGTACTTCTGTTGTGCTGTCCGAGTTATCCAAGGTTTAAAAAATATTTGATGAAGTTGCAAAATCTTTCATCCCGGTTTAATGTCTTTTGGCCAGACAAAGCACACCAATTATCGTGTTGAGGTACTCCACTACCTCGGCATATTTTTTAAGGTGTTAGGAAACTAGGTCATATCAATGAACCACCCAACATTCTAGTTGTGTCTTTGTTTCCAGTGTGATAAATCTGGCCATCGTTTTCGAAAGCATGTTGTGGTGCTACTTAGTCAGTAGGTATTCTAAATCTGGGTTCTTGAACCCAAGGATCATTCTTCTCATTCCTGTTGATTGTGTTTGCTCATACCTTCAGGATGATTAGTAACCTTGATCTAGTATTCGAGTTCCGTGGTATATCATTCTTCCAATACCATGAACCATCTAGACAGAAGTTCGTTGTGGACTACAGATCACAAAAAACAGTGCTCTGGATGAGTTCTCTGTTTCATAGTTGTGACTCTGTCAATCCTACCTTTCCGCGTCGGTTATCTAGAAGAAACATGTTGAACTTGTTTGACGTATTCAATCCATGCATCTACAACTCAGAAAAATCATGAGCTCTTGAGTTGCCCCTCGTCAATTGTACTGTGACCTTCATCTATCAATGGATAGGCAAGAGTAGTTGGGCATTCGTATTCATCGATGCATACTATTTTTGTGGTCCATTAAGCCATTCTATTTCGGAATGACTAGGAGAAACAAACTCCAGTACCTCATCCATTTTTAGGATTGGGTCAAAGTAGTTGTATTCCACAGATCCAAAACGCAAATCTAGCTTTTGCTATGTTCTACCTTGAAGTATTACCCTCTTCATGTCAAGATTATCATGAGAATTGCACCCCCTCTTATGAAGTCTTGATGTAGTGACACTTCTCGCCATCATCATTCATTCCTCGGTCTCTGTGTTGTTGAAACCAGAATACCGGCAAGTAAATCGTGATGTGTGAAATCAATACTCCTAGCAACTTTGTTGCTTGGTAGTTAATGGACAATAATTTCATCCTTAGTGTGTTGGTTATTGAACAACCATTCTAGGATTGATCGTGCTACCTAGTCCATTTTCCCTAGTGCACTTTTTGATCGATGAGTCAAGATTGTGTTAATCCTTCGCTCTTTTGATCATATCAACTTGCCCTGTAAAGCAATATTCCTCTCAAGCTTAATAACCTATTGGTGGTTCATGATTTTCCGAATAACTTCTCGGAAGTATCACCAGGTAGTTCCCTGACCGTTATGTTGAGCTCGTGATCAAGTTGGTTTTCCTATAAACCACCTCTGCTCCAAGAATCCATGTTGGATTCCCCTGAGCTAGTTCATTAAGCTAAACAAAAACTTGGAGAGTTGAAAGATAAAAGCTCGATCTAACTTATCTCATGTCAAGGGGATATTTTTGGTTTGTGCGAGTGTGTTAAATAAGGATGATATCTTCATCGATTGATCTTCGTGATCAATTGCTGCATTTATTGTCTTGTTCAATATCTGATTTGAGCATGGGCTATCATCAAATCAGAATCAGAACCAATGATTATCGTAATGTTGTTTTACGCATGGATGTTTGTTAGAGCATACACCATTACATCCTTTGGTCTGACCAATGGTACTATGTTTCTCACATAGTTGTGGAATTCCATCTTCATGGATATTTTGATGAATTGTTGTTGAGCCCATCGACAACATCCTTATCTCCTCCATAGTATTGGAAACTTTTGTAGGCATTATCTCCAGGTCTCGTACCCGGACTACATGTATGGTGTAACAAGTGACTTACTCAAAGTTCACGTGCATTTGATGCAAGTTGCCGCCGCGAATTCGAGATAATTTATTTTGTTCCTTTGGAATCATCCCAGGTCAGTCACGCCCGTGCGAAGTATTCTATGGTTTTTTAGACTGATCGTGTTCATTCCATATGCAATCCCTAGCACACCAAGCCACTGATTGAAATGTTAAGGGAAAGGAGTTCTTTCTTAAGAGGTAATGGTATGACTTATGCAAGGACTTTGTTACCTCCAACAATGGTTCCTAATCAGAACTCAGAAGCGTTTTGTTGTAAGGATTCCCTGTGATCACATTTGTCTTGGATAGTGTGTTCACGTGTATCTTGCAATCCAGCTCATGTTTTGGAGCTGGCTTCTATAGTTCATTTCCCAAGAATTTCGCAACGTCATCTCATCGATTTATGTTGCAAACCTTCTCTTTCAGACCTACTGAGTCTGAAGTAGCATGTGACTAACCAAATCTAAATCTCAAGCAGATATGATTGTTGGAATTCTTCCGGGATCTATGATGTAGGCCTATGCAAGGTTGATGTTTTGACTGACACACCTAGTCGGAAGATCTATCATTGTAGTTTCTTGATTCAGCGAATTTGACCACTTCTACATGAGGATTTCGTGTGACTTATTCCAGAAGTTGTTCCTCATGGACCATTTTGAGATCCCGAAGTCCGACTGATACTTGATGTTCTAGATAGAGAACTTGACCTATAATTGGGTTATGTTATTTCTTCAAGGAGAACATTAGAAGTGGAGTGCTAAATGTCTCTCGGTCGATCATCCAGATTTCATTCCTTGGCATAGCTAAGGTGAAATCTGAGAAAGTGTTCTCTTCCTTTGCATCTGCATCCTCCATCATTATTCATCATGGTAGTAGGATGAGACCAAGATCCTTGGCATGGATGCTGGTAAAACCTTGATGAATATGGAAATGCTCAAGTTCTTGAGAGAATGCTCAAACACTGGGTTATACCATTAGTATCAATTGGAATGTGCCTTCTATTGCCGAGTTGTTTTATAACACTAGTTTCCATCCGATCTAAGTATGCCAGTCTTTCAAATTCCTTCAAATGGTCATTGTGAATTGCCTTAGGCTAGTATGAATTGTTTTAATGATCTCTGGATCAAAATTAATTCTTTTTTCCACTTAAGGGAATAACTCTATGAGTCACCTCCTCTAAGGTGCCCGTTTATGGAATCATGGCAATTAGCTCCGTGCTACTTTGAAAACCGGTCACCATCTTTCAAGCAGGGAATTGTTGCCTACCAACTGAACATTGTCATCTATCTCATCCATCCCTCTTGATGTATTTTGTGTCGCACCTCAAGAGATGTTCCCGCGTCTCATTCCATGAGTTGATCATGAGTCGCTCGGTCTTTGAGAAGATCGATTCTTGTAGAGTTTTCTTTTCCTTTCTTTGTTATGTTTGGATGAAGATCTTGAAAGCAAGGAAGACAAAACCAGGATGATGCCAAGAATCAACATCATTGGAAAGGACAATTGGATCATGAACTTTGTGATGGTTTAGCGTCCCCTCCTGTCCTCTTACCCTAAGCCTGAATCTCGTGACGAGATTCTTGTTTAGTGGGGGTGAGTTGTCACAGCCCTAGTTTCACCTTGCTTGGCATTGCATTCATTCATGCATTTTATTTTCAAATGAAAAAGAGGTGAGGAATGATCAAGCCTCACCATTGAATTTTTTTCTAAAATAAGAAATATAAAAATTTCTTCAAACAGATCCAAGAAAATGTCCCTGGTGTTATGATAAAATATTGGCATGATGTGAAAATGCCATCCAATATTTTGGAGTCACATAAAAATTTTATATTTGGATTTTAAATTAATAAAACAATAGTTCCATTGGATTTATATTTATTGTATATAAAATATAAGTTCAATAATTCTGAAACTTTCATGTGGTACTAAGTTATTTATACCTAGTTCACCTGACAATTTTCAGGATATTAGGAAATGGCTGGATATTTTATTTTTGAGCCAAAACATATGTCAGAAATGAAATACAACAAACAAAAGAAAAAGGGCAGAGGTTACCTGGGCCTTACCTATTAAGAAGAGGCCCAACCCATAGGGGCAACCTCATCTTCTACCTCCAGCCAGTAGGCAGAGGAGAAGTGTGGCGTCACCCGAGGGGCCTCAGCCACCTCCTGCTTCCGCCTGGAGGCCCCAAGGCTTCCAAACAGCTCCAACACGATGGCCAGGGCGAGCTGGCACCATTCCCCCCTCTCTCCCTATCGTCCCTCTTCCCTCCCAAACCGAGCGGAGCTCGCAGCCGCCGCTCACTGCCCACGCGACCACTGGCCAGGCCTCGCCCCCTGACCTGTCCAGAGGCCCCCTTATGCTCCTCCTAGTGATCAAGTCGTCGGAATCAAGGCTAGAGGCCATCTAACACTGCTATTCTGGTCATCTTCAACCTCTGGACCCGCCGTACTTCATTGTAGATTCGCCGGCTACCGGACATCCCCGACCTCGTCGTCCCCTCCAGTGCAACCGAGGTGAGCTGCAACGCCATTTCCCCCTCTTGCCCATCCTTCCCGCGCTCTCTAACCGGCCTTCCGCCATGGCCGAAGCTAGCCACCGCATGGCCTTTTTGCCGGTGTGGCCACCGCTCCCTCTGCTAGCTCCTGAGAGCCCCGCCGTCTTCATCGTGCCCCTGCGGGTCCAGCACGTGCCCCCACTCGATCCAGTGCCCCTCTAGCTACCTCCCCGTCGAGACCGTGCGAGCGCCACCGTGGATGTGCTCATCGGCACATGCTCCGGCCGTCCCGCGAGCTCCCATATGGTCCACTAGATGCGCAAGACCAAGGTCATCGCCCCAATGCCCTCTTTCGCCGTGCATGTAGCCTCTGGAGCGGACTCCGTCGCTTCCAGTGGTCGCCGGCAGAGAAATCGCTGGCCTGACCCACTCACCGGTGGGCCCAGCCCATCAGGGACTAGATTAGGCTCTAACCACTAATTAGTCTAGCCCTGACCTAGTGACAGGTGGGCCCGGATGCCCTAATAACCTTGTTAGTTTTAACTTCACTTTGAATTAGCCTCGGAGTTAATGACAGGCGGGTCCCACGGTCAGGTTTGACCTGGACTAGCTCCTTTGACCATATGATGTCATGTTGATGTATAGCTGACACAGTAAATGGATTTTCTGATATTAAAAGTATTCAGGAAATTCCAAAAATTAGATAAACTTTTAAAAATTATAGAAAATAATATGTAACTTAGATGAAAACAATTTATATATGAATAATGATCAGAAAAATCCAATGAACCTAATTATTCCATGTTCATACATCTTTGAGAAACTTAACATCAACAAATAGGACATTTCATGACTAGGGAAAATTTTATAAATAGCTTGGAGTTGGAATTTGATGTCCATTTGAATTCCACTTCAATTAACTTGGTCAATTGTTCCTCTAGGTTAACTCGGTATTTTAAATTGTCAGTTCATCCATCATAATTGTTGCATTAAATTGAATGCTATTATTTTGTTGTTTTCCGGTGTTAGTTCCCTCTCGGTAGACGTTATTCCGACGTTGAGATCGATGCCACCTATGAAGACTCACTGTTATCTTCGGAAATGTCAGGCAAGCAACCCCCCTGAGCATATTCTATACAATCCCACTCTCTAGCTCTTGTTGTCATTGCAATGCATTAGGACAAACAATTATACTGTTACTTGTGCTTCGGTAGCGGAACCCACTCCTTTGCATCACCTGTCATTGTCACAGTAAATAGCTAAACCAAGCAACCTACCATACCTGGTAGATGCTTGAGCCATCTTGTGCTATAACTCTGTTATGCTTGCTATGCTTAGAGTTGTGTCAGGTCTGATTCATCTTGATGATGAACCGGAGTGAAATGGATGTGTCCTTATGATGAGTGCTAAGTGTTGAACCAGTTTTGGTAAAGGAAGTGATGAGAGGCCATGTAGGAGTACATGGTGGGTTGTCTTATTGAAGCCGCTCATAGGAACTGAGTTCTGTGTTTGTGTTCCAAGACTAGCTACTATCGCACATTGGGGTCCGGTAACTTGACCCCTCTTGGCCTATTAACTTCCCTGTTCTCAGTCCAGGAGTCGTAGTAATTCAAAACGTTGATAGGTGTGGTTGGGCCTACGAAGTGAATGAACGGTCCAGTCGGGACCGGCTTGGGGCCCTGTACACAATGTGTGAGACCATGTTGGAAACCTCGGCTAGACTTCCATTATGGGTTCCAAGTCAGATAGGCAACTACCTTGGACGTGAGTCGTTGTAAGTTAACGTCCGTGGCCGACTCCCTCGCCGGGCTTCTTCTTAAAGGTTGCCAAGGTGCCTTTTTAGTGCACATGGCGATAAGTGGCGAGAGCATGTGTGACGAAGTACACCCCTATAGTGTAAACTATCTATTCAAATAGCAGCGCCCGCCGATATGTACTACTTGGAGACTTGCATTGTTCATATATAACTTTAACTGGATACTCTAAAATACTCAAGATAAGTGTGAGTGCTATGGATGGTGTCTCGTAGGAAGACAAGAGAGGATCGATAGTGGTGTATTGACGTGGTGAATATCTGGACTCGTGCGTGATACGCCACCTCAAGTAAGTATTCATAATCGTAGTACAAGTTAGCCAAGAGACAAAGTGGGCTTGCTGCAATAAACTCCACAACCCCCTTTGTTGAAAATGATGCATATGTAGATAGTTCTGATGTAATTCTTGCTGAGTACCTTTGTACTCACGTTTGCTTATATATGTTTTTGCAGATGAGACCTAAGTCTCATTAGTGATTCTTAGACGTCAAGTTTGATGTTGACCGGGTTAGCTTGGGAATCCCAAACAGAGGTCTGGTTCCTTTGGTAGGGTTGTCATAACTTTTCAGGCTCCTCCAGCCACTTTTAGTAAATGTCTGTACCCAGACATGTTTTCCTTCCGCTTGTTGCTTGTATGACTTGAGTGTTGGGTCGTGTGACCCCTATTTGTAATACCATGCTATGTGGGGTCTTATGAGTCTTAATAAATACTTGAGTCATAAAGTTATGTTGTGAAGCAATGTTGTATCTACGCATATCGTGCATAGTGCGTGTATGATTGAAATGCATTGGTATGTGTGGGATTCGACACCTAGTTGTGTGCCTTTAGTAGCCTTCTTTACGGGGAAATGCCCCTTTGTGCTTCCATGAACCTTGGTAGCTTGCTACTGCTCCGGACACATTGATTGACCGGCATGTCTCTATAACACCCCATTACGCCTGACGGGATCGAGACTGGCCCCACAGACCAATACTAGTCTTTCCTGTGCACTTTGTCCTCACTCGTGCGCACCCGAGACCAACTTCCCAATCGGTCACCCATCCTAGAATCGCTCCAAGCCAAGCACGCTTAACTTTGGAGTTCTTTTCGAGTGGGCTCCAGGAAAAGAAGGAATTCCTTGTTGATATGAGTAGTCTATCATTCCTATTATGCCAAGTTCTCACATACACCCCCACTCAAAGGAATCGACGTCCTCGTTGGCCATCAGGAACGTTCCCTTTTGGCACACGTATGCACGTCCAGTCGGGCACATGTGCCATGCTGTGTGCCACGACGAGCCACACACGCCATGCGCCACATGCATGTGCACCTTACCCGTGTAACCGCAAGGGTCGGCTCTGATACCAATTGTAACACCTCGTTACGCCTGGCGGGATCTAGACTGGCTCCACAGACCAACACTAGTCTTTCCTGCGCACTTTGTCCTCACTCGTGCGCACCCGGGACCAACTTCCCGGTCGGTCACCCATCCTATAATCGCTCCAAGCCAAGCACGCTTAACTTTGGAGTTTGTTTCGAGTGGGCTCCCGGAAAAGAAGGAATTCCTTGTTGATATTAGTAGTCTATCATTCCTATTAAGCCAGGCTCTCACAGTATCCTTCTTTGCTGTTGTGCCTGTCCCTTCGGGGAAATGTCTTGCAGTGTAATGGAGTCCCTGTAGCCTCCCATGACTCGTCTACGTGCAGTGATGACATTAATGTCCCATGGTGTAATGGAGTCCTTGTAGCTTGCTATGACTCGTCTAGACATGCTGATGACCGACACCTGCATTGCTGGGTTACGTATGCCTGTCCGTGTACGGTTGTGCCACTTGGGTCTATAACTAGTCATGTCGACCCGGGTTCTTTGATGTGTTAATGCTAGCGACATGTTCATATCCATGAGCCAAAAGGCGCAAACGGTCCCGGCCAAGGTAAGGTGGCTGCCATGGGTTACCGTTCGTGAGGCCACAAAATGGTGTGATGTGTTACAAGCTAGATTCATATGGCTTTGGATCGGGGTCCCGACAGCAATATAGCGCATTCACTCCGGTAGGGTGCCATGCAATCAAGGCAGAACATTAGAGAGCATACCAAATACATGAGAATCTATTGAAATACACATAAAAGAAGCGACTTCAGGGGTGCGCCCTGATCATCTAAGGATAATACGGCCTAGTGGGCGCCCTCAAATGGAGTAAACCAAAAAATTACCTAGCAACAGCCAACAAAGGGTCACCTGGCATCCATGCCACTGAAGAGCCGAAGCCGCCGTCTTAGCCTGATCTTTCACCTCCACGAGCGTGACCTTCATGGGTATGTCGTCTCCCGATGCTCGGAACCTTTTCCAGGTCCGAGCATCTCCTTCAACTCCTCCTTGCACCTCGTCAGGCAAGGCATGAGCATGGATCGGTAAAGGTGCTGGAACGTGATGCCTGCGTCCGCCAGTCCGAAGGGCCTGCGGACGTAGGCATTCGGGTTGACCCATCCATGATCGGCAAGCACTGGCTAGAAGGGGCCATGGGCTGCGGCACTGTTAATCGCGAGCGCGTTGACGCAGACGCGTGGCCGGTCGACTGTGCTGATGACGGCGGCTGCATTGATGGTGCTGGGCAGCCCCAGCCTTGCACGACATGTGCTACTCGAAGCTCCTCGATTGCTTTGATGACGGACTCTTGCGAGCCTGGCGCCCCATGCCGCATCTTTAGGTTGTGTTTGAGCCCCTCTCTTTTCTCACCACCTCGGCCCGAAGCTCCCTGGGTGGGAGCCCCCGGGATGGACCCAAGAGTGGTGCCAAGTGCGTTTTCCTATGCGATGCGGGGTGGGGCCCCATCCTTGGGCATAGAGCTCGAGGCCTCGGGATGCCCCGTGGAAGTGAGCTGCTTCTTCTTCTTGTGCAGGTCCTCACGGGGCGGGGCATCCTCCTCGTCGTCCGAATGTTCAGTCGCCGTGGCGCGGTAAGCACGCTCGAGGCTGCAGACATCATCCTTCTCATCGCAAGCGATGGTGATAACTCCACTACTCCTTGGCATCATGAGGACTTTGTATTCGTGGTGGGTCACCGCCATGAACTTGGCAAGAGCTGGGTACCCGAGGATCGCATTGTACGGAAGGTGGATGTGCGCGACGTCGAAGACGATTATCTCGGTGTGGTAGTTCTGGCGCCCATCGAAGGTGACTGACAGACACACCTGCCTGATGGGCATGGTGGATCCGTTCGTGACCCCTGAGAAGGGCTTGGTCGGCATGAGCTGCTCATACAGTATCTAGAGTGTCTCGAAGGTCTTGATGGAGAGGATGTTGAGCCCCACTCCACTGTCGATGAGGGTCTTGGTGACGAGGACGCTGCTGATGGTTGGAGTGCATAGAATTGGGCGCTTGCCGTCCATGGCCGAGCACCTAAGCTGGTCCCTCGAGTCGAAGGTGATGGAGGTCTGGGACCAATTGAGGGGGCGCTTTACTTCGAGCTTCGGAAGAGCTGCGTTCACCTCCCGTGCGAATTGCTTGAAGGCTCCGTTTGATGCGGGGGTCTGGGCGCCGCCCAGGATACAGGCCATGGCGCTGATCTCCTGGAAGCCCCCAGCCCCATCGTCTTGCCTGTCCTCTTCCTTCCTTCTGGGTGGAGGTGGTAGTGGTGGTAGACCGACCTCACGAGGGCGAACCTCGCGAGGCTGGCCGCGTCGCTACCCTTCAGGATGGTCGTTGCGCCAGCGGTCCTCACGAGGCTAGTCATGCCAATGGTCGTCCCGAGCGTGATTGCGCCAGCGGTCCTCCTGGGGATGGTCGCGCCACCCTTGGCTGGGTTCCCGGTTGTCCCAGCAGCCTCCACTGTGGCCACCGCCGCGTCCGAAGCCACGGCCAGCTCATCCTAGGAGCCTGTTGAAGTGCTCGGTATGAAACAGCCTGAGTTCCTGGCAATCAGCAGTGTCGTGGTTGTTGGTCCAATGGAAGATGCAGGTGGGCCATCCTCCTGAGGGGCGTTCCTCGTCCCGGTTGTGCTTTGCCTTAGGTGTGGCCACAAGTAACGCTAGGGCCTTACGCTTCGCCGCCTTGGCCTTGGTTTTCTTTTCTTCTGGCTTTGCCGCCGAAGGCCCATGTAGCGACAGGCGGCCCTCCTCTACCTTGGCGCACTTGTTCACCAAATTGAACATCTCCATGGCGGAGCACAGTTCATCATTCATGGTGAGCTCCTCCTTCATCTGGAGGTCGGTGACTCCATCGATGAATGCTGAGATGATGGCTTCGTTTGAAGCCCTCGGGATCTTGAGGCGCGTGGTCGTGAAGCGTTGTATAAACTTGTGCAGGGTCTCTCCCTCCTACTGCTTGATTCTCCGCAGGTCATTGATGGTGGGCGCACGGTCATGGGTGGCTTGGAAGTCGGCAATGAAGCTTTTGCATAGGCTTTCCCAGGAGGTGATACATGCCTCCGGGAGATTGAAGAGCCAGGAGAGTGGGCCACCCTTGAGTGCCATGGGGAACCAGCATGCCATAAACTTGTCGTCTCCTCTAGCCACCTGGATGCTCAGTGTAGTATCAAAAGTAGGTCTAGAGGAGGGTGATTAGACTACTTGACAAAATAAAAATCTACTTTTCCCCAATTTTAATTCATGGCCGATTTTAGCATTCATAGTATGTCAAGTAGTCTAATCACCCACCCCCTCTAGACCTAGTTCGATCCTACAAGTGGTATGAGAGCTTTGGTCTCCATTGCATTGGTCTCACAACCTAGGAGAAGTATGGCGTCTAGTGAGGGAAATTATCACCGTAGAGATCCGTACTTTGATGGCACAAATTTTGCTAGTTGGAAGCACAAAATGAAAATGCATTTGCTAGGTCATAACCCCTCCGTTTGGGCTGTTGTTCGTGTTGCCATGCAAACTGAATTCTTTGCGAAAGGAAAGGAACTCGATCGTGAAGCGACCGCAGACGAGTTGAAGATGTTGCAAATCAATGCTCAAGCATGTGACATTCTCTTCAACTGCCTATTCCCCAAAGAATACAACAAGATCAGCCGTCTTGAGAATGCAAAAGAGATTTGGGAAACTTTGATTGATATGCATGAAGGTACAGAATCTGTGAGAGAATCCAAGTTGGATGTTCTTCGAAGTCAACTTGACAAGTTCAAGATGAAGGATGGTGAAGGAGTCGTTGAGATGTACTCTAGGCTAGCTGTCATCACAAATGAGATTGCCGGCTTAGGAAGCAAAGAAATGACTGACAAATTCATCATCAAGAAGATACTTCGAGCTTTGGATGATCGCTATGACACCGTTTGCACATTATTCCAAATGAGGCCCAACTACAAAGATCTCAAGCCAACGGAAGTGATTGGTAGAATTGTTGCTCATGAGATGACACTCAGAGACAAGGAAGAGCTTCACCACAAGTCTAGCGGTGCTTACAAAGCCACAAGTGATGCTCCCACTATCTCAAGCGACAACCTTGTCACAAATCAAGAGATAAGCCTCATGGTCAAGAAATTCAACATGTTCTAGAAGAATAGAAGCAAAGATTGAAGCTCCAACTCAAGATATGAAGAGAAGCGTTCGTCAAGTCGAGACCAAAACTGCTACAATTGTGGAAAGCCCGAACACTACTCAAATGAGTGCACGGCTCCCTACAAACAAAGAGAAGAGTCACCACGAAGAGAGAGAAGGAGTAGAGATGATCGTTATGAACGAAGACCCTCAAGGATAAGTATGGACTCGGAGAAGAAGGACAAGTACACCAAGAGCTACTCAAGAAGGAAAGATCAAGCTCATGTTGATGAATGTATTTCTGGCTCTGACTCCGACAACCACTCCGAGAGAAACTATCACTCCAACTCCGACTATAGTCAAGATGAAGGTGTTGCCAGGATTGCACTAGTGACTACAAACTCCTATGATCTATTTGATTCATCAAATGAAGGGAGTGGAAGTTGTTTCATGGCTAAAGTCCCCAAGGTATCACACCCCGAGTATCTTGATTTCAATAGTGATGAAGATGATATGTTAATTAAAGATGACTTGCTATTTGACAAAAGTAGTAATGTTAGTCAAAATGAACTTATTAGTACTCACTCTAGTGTAGATAAGTCACGTGATGATGATAAGTTGGAAATAGAACGACTAACTCAAGAACTAAAAACTCTTTAGTTATCTCATGAGTCAACTCTAGAAGATCATAGAGAGCTTGTAAGGACATATGAGAAGCTACACTTCGAGAAGCTCAATTTAGAGCAAGAGCATGAGTTCCTTAAAGCTATCAATGACGATCTTCGAAATAAGACTTCATCTTATCTAGCCAAACGACTTCTCTTATCCACATTCATGCCTCAAGTTAAGTTTAAGCAAGCTAGTAAGAAAGGAAAGAAAGGTTCTTCAACTTGTAGAAATAAAAATGATAAATCCAGTAATATTGCTTCTAGTAGTTCTCTTGATCCCACTAACTCTTCTCTTAGCCAAGTTACACTTGAGCAATAAAATGAACTCTTGAAAGGGATTATAGAGAAAGGTATCTTCAAGATTCTTAAAGGGTGCAAACAACTTGAGGAGATTGTATGCAAGCATGGAGGATACGGGAAGAAGCGTGGTGTTGGATACTTCAACGCTAATGGAGTTGAATGGGAAGAAGGTCAATACCCCAATCCCAAGTTTGTTCCTCAAAAGGAGATGTATGAAAATACTCTTCCCAAGGGAACAAAATCTCAAGATGACCTTCCACCACAAGACACCAAGCTCCAGGACAAGAACAAGCTTCAAGAGGACATTTACTCATATGAAGATGAATCCCAAGCTTTGGTGAAGTGGGTTCCCAAGACTATGTCGGGACCCCAACTCATAAGTCGTGATCACCGAATGCACGTGTATAGTGATCCAAGAGATCAGTGCTCACTGAACACACAGAAGCTGAATAACAAGAGTCTTACATCAACATTTAGCGCTTACACAAATAAAGACCATGAAGGTCTAGTTCTACATAAATAGGGACACAAGGGTCGAACACTTAAACATAACAAGCAGCGGAAATCTTAATCGAAAGCGTGAACCCATGGCATCTGCCTCAAACCTAGAGGCATTCTGACTGGGAAGCGTCCTAGTTCGCATGTTCGTCATGAACAAACTCTTCACCATACTCCTGTTCTTCCATGCCTGACCAATTAAATAACCAATGGCAATCCAATCAGTACTTTGAATGTACTCACAAGCGTCCCATGTTTGGAACAAGGTAATAACAATGCGCGATATGACACTGATGGGTAATTTTGCTTAAAGCTAATTTTGAGTGCAATGATATGATCAAATAACTTATGTGAGCATGCATCACAGTTGGCAGATATCCATATGAACAAGTTATAGTTATCATCATAAACTGGGGGTTGAACATGTCATGTTCAGTCATGTCATCAAGTCATCTGAGTTAACTCAAGTGTCATCTCCGTGTCATCCACACATACACACACACCATGTTTTTAGGAAGCATCTGGACGTGGCATAAGAAGCACCACCCAACTATCCTTGACCGTGGACACGACTATTCGAATAGTTTTACAATCTGCAAAGGTTTCATGCTTTACCCACAAGACTCGGGAACTTCCGTGTCATCCACGACCCGCAGTATATTACATACCCAAGGTAAGAACCTGAACAATGCCTTTTCCATGGTGAGACTAAACAAAGAGTCCACTCATTGGTGCCATCCCTCATGATATACATCACACGTATCATCCATGAGGGCACGTAACGGTGTGCCTCGTTCCTGTAAAGAAAGCGCATGGCCTTCCACTTCAGGAGGACCCCGTCTCGAGAGTGACCACTTTACTCTCGCCACTGGTAATGCGGGCTCCCTGCTAACACCAACCATAGTAATCAACAAAGCCCCATCCCATAAGGGGTATCGTGGTCGCATATGTAAGGTTGTGACGGTCAACAAATCTTAAACCCTCCGTTTTTGAAAACACACACAAACACATCCTTCTCCGGTACACCACTTCTTCCTCAAGTGGTTACCTAGCTCAACGTCATCTCCCTCGGGCATTAGTGGCACTCGATGGGTTTTTTGAAAGCCTTTAAAAACCCTTTCCTTCCATCACCATGCATATCCCCATCCCATTTGCGTAGCATCTACTAAGCAACCTATCTACACCCACCCACATAACCCTCATGAGGAGGTAGCGTCATACACGATGCAAGTGTCAACGGCAAAACTATCAGAAGCAACCCACCGAAGTGGTCACTACTCCACATGATCAAATATAACGAAAGTAAAGTGCTATATGACATGCAATAAAAATGGTTTCTTAACATGGTCAAAGGGTTGCTTGCATGGCTCAACAAAGTCTTTGTGCCCAATCTCTTCATCAACAATGCAATCTATCATCGTGGAATAAACGGGCAATAATAAGCATCACACAAAAAAGCACAAAAATCTACTAATAAAATGTTGCCTTACTCTTATAAAAACTACAAACTATTCTACAAATATTCTACTGAGGTTATGGTATGAAAAAGGTTTTTCAAAATATTTTTAACAGTGACTAAAAATGCCAAAAAGGGTTTTAAGATAAAACAATACATAAAATGTTCTCAAAATATTTTACAAATGGCACTATAAAATTCTACAGAATATTTCAAGGTTTATGGTGGAAAAATATTTGGCATAGGATTTTTATTTTGATATGTGGGATTTTTTGAAAATAGAACTGAAAAATAAAAATAAAAAGGGCTCTGTGCCCTAGGCCAGAGCCAGCCAGCTACCGGGACGGCCTAGTGGCTAGCCAGGCCAGGTGCGCTGGTGCCCCTGTGCGCGTTAGGTTTCAAACCTGACAGGTGGGTCCTAGTAGCCACAGAGAGAGAGACGTGGGAGGGAGAGGTGAGAGGCCGACAGGTGGGGCCCACCTATCGGGTCCATCTCCTACCTCACGACCGAAGCTGGAGGAGCTCACCGGCAGCAAAGCATGGCACAGTGAGTGAAGCAAAAGCAGGAATGGGCTCAAGAGGCTACTGCCATTCAGGAGGTGCCGGAGATGGTCGACGGGGAGGCGGAGGTCGCCGACGACGAGGGCCCGCGATGGAGAAGCTTCGGGACAAGGTCGCGTGCTACAAAAAGGACGGGGAAGAGGGGGAAACGCATCAGTGAGGCGAGGGATGAGCAACCGAAGAAGAAGGAGAGCCGGAGGGCTTTGTACTTGGAGATCACTTGCGACCTGACGTGGCAAGGATCCGGTCGATCCCGAGCGCTCGAGCCCTAAAGTGTAGGGGACTGGGCACAGGAGCTCTATTGGGAGAGACAGGGAGGTTCTAGAGAGGGAGATGGGGTCGGGGAGGCCGTTTTTATAGGCGCATGGCAGTCCACCGAGCTCGGGTGCGCCGGCGAGCTCGGGGTCGAGGCCACAGGTCGCGTAAAGGGGCGAGGGCGACTCTACGGTCCATCTGGGTTTAGTCCATGACCACGGGGGAGAGGGAAGAGAGGAGAGAGCGCGCACGTGTGAGGCTCGGGGTTGGCCGAGCCGGGCGGCTTCGGGGGCGCATGTGGGTGGGTGAGAGAGAGGGGGAGGAGGCTCCCGACACGGCAGCGTGTTGCGAATGACGAGGGGCCTCAACTAGCACGAGGGGGCGGCTCGAGGTGGCCAGGGTATGGGCAGGGCACGAGGTCAACCCTCTGCCTGTCCTGTAGCACGCTCCAGAGCGTGCCTCTGGCCGCCATGATGGGATTTTGGCGCGCTCTAGCGCATCCACATGTGTCCAGCGACTGCGCAGGGGCTAAACAAAAGGGAAAAGGGGCATGGGATGCCCTGGAACTTGCCGGGAGGGAGAGAGAGCTAACAGAAGGGGAAAAAGTGGATGTCCATGGGGTGCAAGTGGGGTTTTTGCCCCCTCAATCATGATTTAGCCTTTGGTCTTTCTACTAGACGTGCTGAGAGTCTAGGTGGAGTTGTGGTAAAAATTTGAGAGCAAGGGGAAAAGTAGAAGTGGTGGAAACGGTAGCTTTTAGAAATGGCCAAAAGGTGTTTGTGTTGTGTTTGGGCTAGTAGATGGATTTTAATTGCCATAGTATTTAACCGGGGCAAATGGTGATTAGAATAAGGCTTGATCACCAAGTTTGAGATTGATTGAAGAAAGTTCACAATGTAACTTTGTGAAACCCTAGAAATAAACATAATCTAGTTTCTATAGATCTAGTCATTCTAAGTTAATCTCCTTGATGCACCACTTAGTGTAGCATCATTATTTGGTGATTAGAAAATTTCCACAAAGTTTGGGGTCACGGGAAGAAACTTCACAATGTAAAGTTGTTCAAATTTGAATCTGGACAGGGAGGGTTTTGGAATAGTTTGATGAATCAAAACAATTTGTATTGAGATGAAACTTTGGAAGATCATCACTTATGACAATGTTGATTTCCTGGAATTTTCATGGAATTTATTGAGAATATTTCGTATAGAAATATTTCAAAAGCATGGTTTGGACAAGAAAGATTTTGAGGGGTTTTGCCCATGATTTTGAACATGAACATGTGTTTAAACTCATATATATGGAAAATATATGTCCACTGAGTTTCCCTAAATTTTCTCAAATATTTTCAAAGCATTAAAATAATTTTTCCCTATGAAAAAAAATTTCTGGTCTTAATAAAAAGCATTTTAAATAAAATATTAAAATAATATTTTAAATTAATATTTGGTGGTTTTGTTAAGTCATAAATATAGTACGTATCAAATAAAGCCTTTGGGGAAAAAGGTTCCACCCAATTTCAGGACTTGTTGTGCAAACCTCAACTCAGGGGCTTTTGAGAACCTAATTTGAATAAATCCTTTTTAGTCAAAATAATATTTGATAAAAATAGTTTTGGGCACAATTCACATGGCATGATCATTGGGCAAGAATTTTGGATCAAGGAATATGAATATGGAGAGGAGTAGAACCTAAGAGTGCCAAACACAATCAACCAAACAATCATACAAGCACAATTCAAACAAGCGTGCACTTAAAAAGTTTTAATTGGTTCCAAATTTTATAAATCCAAGCATAGCAAAGTGATACAAACATAGGGTGTGACAGGCTACTACAAGCTCAACTTCTACAAGTTCTACTTCAACACCAAGTATCCCCATCAACTTGATGTGGGTTCCTAAGAAGAAGAACTAGAGTGTTCTTGAGGGGTGACTCGGCCAATGAAATTTACTCATATTCATTATTAGCAAGAACTAGTTTCAAACAACATCAACATTATGCAATATTTCAAGGAGTCACACATTACCTCAAAGGTAAGTAAGGGACAAGGTATCAACAAATCAATGTACATCATCACATATGCTTTGCACTCCATGTCCATAGATATCCTTGTATTTGTCTCTTGTGTGTTGGCACTAACCCATGTAGGTGAGAAGAGTAATGAAACAACAAGGCTGCTCCCAACTCTTGGTGATCTTCCTCAACTTTGAGCATCCACCACTACCTCACCAACATGAAGTCTTCTTCGACAAAACCCAAGGTTAGTTAATCCCTCTTATGAGGGGATGTCACATCTAGGGGGAGCTTTACTCTCAGACTTGAGTTAAATCATCTCATAAGAATGTGAAAAAATTAAATGCTTTATGTGAAAGTGGTAACCCCACCTATGCTTAAACGATAAGTATGACATTTGATCAAGTATTCTTACTTGGCTCCTAAGTAAATATACTCATATATAGATGACTCCATCATCGCCAAAGTTTCTATTATATGCTATTGTGTTTGTGCATGTTTGCCATGATTTCATTTACCGTCTTATTTTGTGAGCATGTTGATCTGCATTTATTTACTCATTCGAGGATATCCAATTGTTTCTAATCGGCTTTTCTTATATATTTGCCAATTGGATATACAAGAATGCCTAGGACCACTTATTTAACTATCTATACTTTCTCACCTCATACTCTTTTCATGTTGCATCACAAAATTTGAACAAGTGCTTTTCGATCGCTTTGTGTGTGGAGCACTCGGAGTTCCGTATCGACAAGGACTGGCCATTAAAACCTCCTAAGTGCATCTCGGCAGAACTAACACCAAAACCTCAGTCTCAACGAATGCTTAGGGTTGATCTGGATTTCTTGCCTCGGTACTACCGATTCCATATTCCCGATTACCCCGAGTTTCCTTGTTAGCTCACAGTTGAGAAACTCGGTGACACCAAAAATTTAGAGTCGGCGTCACCGACAGTGAAGGGTATATATTTGGTGGTCCTAACAGTTTGAAATTTCATTCCTCAAACTGTCGCGCCCCAAGCCCTAAGCTGCCACAGAAGGACCCCCTAGTTGTCGCCCTTGTCTTCTCGGGCTCCTCCGCCGCTGGGAATCGCCACCGTCAGCGGAATTTTTGCCCCTATCGCCGATGTAGCGGATCCATCACCGAGCTACAGTACGGATTCGGTCCCCTCTTGTGCTCCAACCTCTGATTCTTGTGCCTTAGGGTTTCTCCATTGTCTAGCCACAGTTTGAGATCGTTCTATCCACAAGATAAACTCCATAGTCTAGCGAATCGAAAAATCCTAGGTTTAGTTGCCCGTGAAGTTGCATCTCGGTGATACCGAGTCAGAAAAATTGGTTCCACCGATTGCTTTTTTGTGCTACTATGGACAGAACTCGGTGAGACCGAGTGACAGTTTTTGGTCTGACCGAAATTGTTGCCATGTTTTGGTTAAGGGTTTTGTGAGTCTCGGCAGCATTGAAATGTTTGACTCGGTGACACCGAAATCCAACTTTGTAGTGAACTACATCTATAATTTTTCTGTTCAAACTTTCAAAAACTAGCTGAACATTTTGTGATGACTTATCCTATTCCACTCTTCTATACTCTATTCACAGGGTCAACATGTCAAGGTCAGACAGTCAGAACTTGCCAGAGCAGAAAGTTGAGATGAGTTCAGGCACTAGTCCTAAATCCAGTTCATGTTCAAATCCAGGCACTCCCAGCTCTCATTGGTTGCCTAAGGCTGCTACAAGGACCAAGAAGAGACTCAACTCTGATGAAGAGGATTCAGATTTTGTCTCGTCAGAGATTCTTGCCAAGAAGCAAGACAAGGCTTCTAGGAAGGATGTCAAAGAGGCCACCTACTCCAGGAAGGTGGTCAGCAAAATTTATGCTCTTGTAGAAACCTTCAAAGCACATGAGATTGCTAGGGCAATAGTGTCTGTTGAAGTCCCCAGGAAAGCATTGCCTAAGAAGGCAGGAAATAACAAGACAGCTAGGAAGAGGATCATCCGTGTGTAGGGCAGGCCTACCTCCATGTTTGATGATCCAGAGGAGGCTACTGCTGCTAGTCCTACTATTGAGAAGAACAAGAAATCTACTTTTAGAGAAGCAGATGATGATGATGCTATGTCTGTTCTGATGAAGCTCATACCTCACCTTAAAATTCATGATGCCAGCCACCTAGTTGCTGAGGATATGAAGAAGAGGAAGGATTCAGGCTTGAGGGCATGGAGAGTTGTTGATCCATATGCCCAGAGGAGAAAGACTGTTGTTGATTACAGATTCTACACCAAAGAGCAACAAGACTTCTATGAGACAGTTTTGCTAGACAAGAGCCCAACAGTCAATGACATGACGTACGTTGACTGGAAGTACATCAAGGATAACGAGGACTACTTTTCATGTGTACAAGACAATTTCCACTGCATTGGACTTGATGAGCTTCTTGATAGAGAGTTTACTGCCTAGAACGAGGAGATGATCATGCAATTCTACTCCACTTCACATTTCTATGGAGATGGTAGGATTGTCTGGATGATTGAAGGAGCAAGATATGAATCTACAGTTGATGAGTGGGCTACCATCTTAGGAGTCCCATAGGTTCAAGATGGAGATTGGGATGTCTACATGGAATCCAAGGAGAGCGACAACGCTATGAAGTACATGTATAATCCAATACCGACAAACAAAGTGTAATCACACAAGGTTGGCTCTATCTACTTTCTCCAGCCAGGTCTCAGTACCATGAACATCATCCTGAGGCATACCTTGATACCCAAGTCTGGAGATGAGAAGATGATTCGTGGATACTCCATCAACATGCTCATCCATCTTGATCGTCACACCAGGATTCGAGTGATGGACTTGACTGTAGGGACTGTATGATGAGGACATGACTACCTTCGATATGACCAAAAATATTTCATATGTGCATATTTGTGAGGTTATTTCTTATAATAATTATGCAATGATTTATTTATGTTATCCGGAACAAAAATACTTCACCTATTTTTATTTTATGCCTAAATGCAGAATGACCGAACACCTGTATGAACCACGTGTGACGACAAAGGGAGAGGAAATGGTTGGATGCTATTTAAGAGGTCCTCTCACAGTAAAGGAAACAATTAGGTGCTGTTCAAGAAGTTCTATCACATCACTTTTAGCCCAAGAGAAGATAGAGTCCAAATCTCTCACGTTCTGGACTCAGATTCGGAGTGCACAGACACGCCTGTCTCAAAACGCCAACAACATTTTCATACGGACTAAGAATTGGGTGATTCTCTTATTCTAGAAACTAGATTTTATATGCGTTCCATCCCAGTTGGAATCATCTTAAAATTCGTCCGGATCGCGAAAATATCGACGAAACAATCTGACATTACAGCAGAATCCGAGTCAAACTACAAGTCCAAAGGTGTTGCATCACCTCCACTTGGGCCCTTGGGCCTTGTACGACCTAGGGTTGGTTTTAGGGTGTTTTGGAACGTCCTCCCACCTCCTTGGCCGCCACCCCTTACTCCTATATAAGTAGATCAATCTAGTAGCTTTTTCTTTGGGTTTTGTTTAGTTAAGAGTTAGCCATTGCAACTTCGTGTACTTCGTTTGTATCCAACGACCAGACCAAGACCGCTTTCGGAACCCCACCCTTATCAATACTTCATCTATATTCGCAATATTCAGATTGCATTATCATATTCTTGCTTGTTCTTCGATTGCTTGTAGGAGTAGACCTTCGTGGTCAGATTGATCGTGCTCCGGCATGGTCAATAACCTCTTGGAGATTGGTTTAGCGATTGCTAAGGCACAACGTCGTGCATGTTTGTAGTCGGATCGTCAAAGTCGTCTCCACCAAATCGATAGTTATCATCTCATCGAAAGATCGGGACCCTCGCCTCTATATCAAGTGGTATCAGTTTTCAGGTTGCTCGGTGAGAATTTCTAGTTATTCATAGATTAGATTTATTTTTCTTACCTATTGCCCAAGAAAAAGCCACAAAAAAAAGTTAGATCTATTCATGTTTTCTCCAAGCCAGTCTGAGCCTTTGCAATTTTCTTTTTAGTGCTTGCATAGTTGAATTATCGGTTGCATCGTCTTGTCGAGTTAATGGTCCTAGCGTCTAGTCTTTTAGAGTTTCAAGTTTTATTCACAACTTGTCACGCCGACGTCGCACCATCTTCATCGCTGCTGCCCTATACCACCACCACCCCACCGTCATCTCTTTCATTGTCACCTACCACCATCCATCAATTTTCACCGCATGCTACCATTGTTTATTGTCATTATCATACTTGAGGTCATGCACATCTACGTTTGATCCAATCCGCTTCTTATTTGGTTAAGAGAAAAAAAGTGAGACAAAAAAAGTGAGAGAAAAAAAGAGAAAAAAGTGAGAAAAAAATTGGTGAGAAAAAATAGAGAAAAAAAACAAATTTCGAATCTATTTGACTCAAATCTCGTGTCTGAATTCGGAGTGAAACCTGTTTTGTGCAGTGTTCAGTAAAACAAGTGTATCTTCCTCATACGAACTCGGAATTGAGTGATTCTTTTTGCATACGAAAGCTTGAGTCAGTAGCATTCTTGAGAAAAAATATCAGAAATTTCACATAATAGTTTTTAGAGGAAATCTGAAGAGAGAGTTTTGTATATCTTGCTTGTCGGTCATTTATCATCATTGTCTTTACTGCCATTGTGATCTTCACTTATATCTTGCTGTCGAGAGCTAATTCATATCATCCCTTTCTGCTATTTGTCCTATGTCGTGACTCCATTAGTGTTCTAGGCTCACATCTCTAGTACGGTCTAGCCTAGGACCAGCACAATACCGTCGTTGAGCGTTTATTCACCATTGCATCACTGAATTGATTATTGCTAATCTTTTGCTACCATATATTAAGCCTTCCAATCTCCACATATTTTTACATCGTGTATACATACGTTCACCTGGTAATCGCTTTACCCAATATTTGGAGATATTGACATCGTTGGTTGCCGGTCGCCACCTACTGCATGGTAAGAATTTGTAAGACATTGATATTTGCTTTATTGTGAGCGTTTTACCACCACATCCCAGTAGTTCATAGGAACAATATACTTGGATCTTTGTTTCTTGTTTCTACTAGTCATAACAGGATCCAGAGTTGTCAGTTCATGGGCTTCTTCGATCATGGGAGACGTGCCACCACAAAAAACGATATGAGAGATGCAAAGAGATCCAAATGCACATGATCAGGTTAATGTTTCTATACCTCCATTTAATGGCCGATTTATACCTTCTTTATATATCGAGTGAGAGTTTAAAATAAATGAAATATTTGCTTCCCATAATTTTACTGCACATAAGAAAGTTAAGGTTGCAGTTGGTTCTTCCACTGGTTATGCTTTAGTTTGGTGGAGCGAATATCGTCAGTTACACAAAGATATTATACCTACTACTTGGGATGATTTGAAACTTGCCATGAGACACACATTCGTTCCTGCTTATTATACTCGTGACAAGCTTAAAAAGTTACAATATTTAAAACAAGGTAGTGACACCGTAATGAAATATTATGATGATTTACAAATGACCTTTTTGCATTCCTCATTAGAAGAAAGTGAAGAAGATTTTATGGATAGATTTTGGGGAGGATTAAACCGTGATATTCAGGAGATACTAATTCATGAAACGTGTTATTCTATGGATCGTTTGTTTCGTCTTGCTTGCAAAGCTGAACAGGAAATAAATCAATGTGTTGCCCAAAAGGAAATAGAGCGCAAGGTGCACATTCCAAGAGTTGATACCGTTGTTCCTTCAACTACTAGGCAAACTATGACAACCACATCAAATCTTGTGAGGGCTACATCACCTTCACCATGTAACATGTCACCACCGAGAGTGCATACATCATCTGAGTTGATCATAAGAGGTAATGCCAAAGGTATTGATCTTCCACCTCCACATGAGTATGATCAATGCCTTGTCAATTCCACTGTACCCTATGATGAGCTACCCATTACTTTGATCACACCACCTATTTTAGAGGACTATGTTCATGATTATACTTCCTCATGTGATCAAATGACTACAATATCAACAATTGTGAGTGCACCCATTGAATGAACTATTGATGAGCAAGAGCCATGTGAATCAGTAAATAAATCTAATTTGGGTCAAATATGTTTGAAAATAATTCTGCCTGTGTTTAATCATTTTGATATGACTTCCAATCTTGGTGATAATTCTGTGTCAAATGACATGTTGCATGTTTGCTTATTTAAGCATGTTGTAGCATCTAAATTTGAAACGATTCACTTTTATTTACCAATATTGGGATGGTTTAATGATGAACATCATGAATCTTTTGATATGAATAAGGACTTCACTTATATGTGGAAACTGAGTTGCAATATTGTGATGCCTTCTACTTCTTGTCATAATCTTTTGGCTTTATATTTCATGACATGTGATGAGTGCCCTTGTATATATATGTCACATGTGTCACAACTGAGAACAATAAAAATGGATGACATATACATATACAATGTGTGTGCCTTTTCTCTTTTGGTAGCCACATTTCAGATTAAGCAACACCGAGGACGGCTTTGTTTTCAAAAAGGGGAGGATGATGAGGACATGACTACCTTCGATACGACCAAAACTATTGCATATGTGCATATTTGTGAGGTTATTTCTTATAATAATTATGCAATAATTTATTTATGTTATCCGGAACAAAAATACTTCACCTATTTTTATTTTATGCCTAAATGCAGAATGACCGAACACTTGTATGAACCACGTGTGATGACAAAGGGAGAGGAAATGGTTGGATGCTATTTAAGAGGCCCTATCACGTTAAAGGAAATAATTAGGTGCTGTTCAATAAGTTCTATCACGTCACTTTTAGCCCAAGAGAAGATAGAGTCCGAATCTCTCACGTTCTGGACTCAGATTCGAACTGCACAGACACACCTGTCTCAAAACGCCAACAACTTTTTCATACGGACTCGGAATTGGGTGATTCCTTTTTTGCTAGAAACTAGAGTTTATATGTGTTCCAGCCCAGTTGAAATCACCTTAAAATGCGTCGGATCGCGAAGATATCGACAAAACAATCTGAGGTTGCAGCAGAATCCGAGTCAAACTACAAGTCCAAAGGTGTTGCATCACCTCCACTTGGGCCCATGGGCCTTGTACGACCTAGGGTTGGTTTTAGGGTGTTTTGGAACGTCCTCCCACCTCCTTGGCCGTCACCCCTTGCTCCTATATAAGTAGATCAATCTAGTAGCTTTTTCTTTGGGTTTTGTTTAGTTAAAAGTTAGCCATTGCAACTTCGTGTACTTCGTTTGTGTCCAACGACCAGACCAACACCGCTTTCGGAACCCCACACTTATCAATACTTCATCTATATTCGCAATATTCAGATTGCATTATCATATTCTTGCTTGTTCTTCGATTGCTTGCAAGAATAGACCTCCGTGGTCAGGTTGATCGTGCTCCGGCGTGGTCAATAACCTCTTGGAGATTGGTTTAGCGATTGCTAAGGCACAACGTCGTGCATGTTTGTAGTCGGATCGTTAAAGTAGTGTCCACCGAATCGATAGTTATCATCTCATCGAAAGATCGGAACCCTTGCCTCTATATCACTGTAAAGAGGGTTGCTGCTGATCAGAAGCGCTCATGCTTCTACGCACCCTATATCCGGATGCTCATCAACTCTCAGCTCAAGAAGCACATATTTTCTCTCGACAGTCCCCATTTGCCACTTCAGCCGGACTTCGAGGATAACATTGTGGTGCTGGACCCAGATCATGCAACATTAGCTGTAGCTCAGGCACAAGCAGAGGCAGAAGCAGAGGCAGCTCGAGCCACTAGTGCTCAGGTTCCTAGGTCCAGGAACGAGCAAATGGATCTTTTGATCACCACTATCATGGAGAGGAAGAAGGATATCAAAACCATCAAGGATACTCAGGAGAGCCATGTGAACATTATTGACGATAGAGTGAAAACTTTGAATGAAAAGGTTGCTGGGCTGACTAAGACAGTCAATGAGCTCAAGAAGGAGGTTGATGAAGCCCCAATCCATTACCAATCCTCAGAATCTGATTCTTCCGATGATTAGGAGGAATATAGAGCACCTGTGAGGACGACTGCCTAGTTTATGACTAAGGCCAGGACTACTACAATACTAGCTCCAGAGACAAGGCCTTCATTTTCTTCTCCAGCCACAGTGTCTTCAGCTCCATCAGCTCGAGTGCCTCCAGTACCTACTCCAGCTCCATCCAGGACTTCAGCGGATGTCTTCGCCGACACAGTTCTCTCGACTCCTACATCGACGACCGGAGGAGATCAGTCGTAGAATGATTAGATATATGCCTTTGAACTTTTTGGTAACTTGTTGCCAAAGGGGGAGAAGTGTATATAGATCTTAGGCGTCGAGTGAGAGAGTGTTTGCCTTTATTTACTGGCTTTACAAAATATTTGGTTCTTTTGGTTTGACATGAGATACTTTTGTGTTTTTGTGTGATCAGACGCTGTTATGTGTGTTACTACGATTTCCTATCATTTGATGATTATGCGATGATCACTCACATTGCTTGATTGTGTTGTGCTATGTTGTTAATTCTAATTGTTCTTGCACACCACCAAGATGTATGTGATATGGAAGAAGTGCCCCATGTACCTAATCGATTGTGCATTTGCATTAAAACACAAATTCAAAATAATGCACAAATTTAGGGGGAGCTCTTGCTTATCACATACTTCTCAAAGCGATGATTATATTCATTGATTATATCTTATGTCGAAGCTTTGATCTATATGTTGTCATCAATTACCGAAAAGGGGGAGATTGAAAGCACATTTGATCCCTTGGTGGTTTTGGTAATTCATAACAACATATAAGTCATTGAACTAATGTTTCCATCAAGTATGTTTCAGGAAAAGGTTAATGATGGGTTGGCAAAGAGACTATGGAATACCCCCAAGATGCAGGGAAATGGATTGGCTAAGCTTCAAGCAAGAGGAATCTACATTTTATATTTGTGAGAAATCAATTTGAGTCCATAGGAAAGCCAATACTATTGAAAAGGGGTAAAGTTTTGTTGGTGAACAAAATGCTCATATGTGCACAAGTGATAGTCATCAAAGACACCCACAAACTATCCCACCAAAGTCTGTCCAAAGCCAAACACTCAAAATCGGTGCAACCAACACTACTTTTCGTGCCACCAATTCCAATCCCTAGACGGACTCAGCCAAACCCTAGCCTTTCGGTACAACCGATACTGCTTTTGGTGCCACCGAGTTGGGCTGCCAACTTTCTGTTACGCAAGTTCATAGTTTTGGTCCCTCCGAGATTGTTGAGTCGACGTCACCAAGATTGAGCATTCTGACCATTGGTCACCTTATCGGTGCAACCGAGATTCCTGTATCGGTCTCACCGAGATTCAAAAGTTGCCACCTTTTAGCCACTTCGATACCACCGAGATTAACAAATCGGTGTCACCGAGTCTGACTTATTGTGTATAACGGTTGGATTTTTGGGGATGCCTATATATACCCCTTCACCACCACCTATTTGAGAGAGAAGCACTTAGAACCATTCCATACCTATCCTATCAGTTTTCTGAGAGAGAACCACCTACCCTTGCGTTGAGGTCAAGATATTCCTCTCCAACCATATGGATCTTGATTTCTAGCCTCCCCAAGTTGCTTTCCACCAATCAAAATATATTATACCAGGCCATATCTATGAGAGAGATTGTGTGTTGAGGAGTCGATCATCTTGAAGCACTAGAGCAAGGAGTTCAACGACATTACCGAGCCTATTACCTTTTGGAGGGTGGTGCCTCCTAGATTGGTTAGGTGTCGCTTGGGAGACTCCTACTTCGTGTTGTGGAGTGAACCAAGAAGTTTGTAAGGGCAAGGAGATCGCCTACTTCGTGAAGATCTACCCCGAGTTAGGCTAGTCCTCCGTGGACGTAGGACATCATGGTATAGTCAAGGTTGCTTCTTCGTGGAACCCTTCGTGGGTAGAGCCCTCCATGGACTCTCGCGACCGTTACCCTCTATGGGTTGAAGATTTCATGAACATGGATGTACGATAGCGCCACCTATCGGAACCATGGGAAAGAGTCATCGTGTCACCAATTGCATTTTCTTTTCCTACCCTCTCTTTACTTACATGTGCAATGTCATTACTTTCCTCTGCTATAGTATATGAATGCATGTGTAGACCGCAGCCGTCGGCCACTCATGGCCCCACCACCTTGGGCCTCCCCCGCGTGTCCCCTGAGGCGCCCTCGACGTCCGTGACACGCTACGTGGTCGGCCCCCTCCTCTCTCTCCCTCCTCCGACCCCCTCTCATGCATGCCCGACGCCGCCCGAGCTGGCCAATGCGTGAGCTCGTAGGCGCGCCCTCCTCTCTCTCGCCCTTGCTCCCGCTTGTCGTAGACCAGCCCCAGGAGCACCCCCGAGCAGTCCTGCAGCCTCCCTTTCCCTCTAGGCTTGGCCATGTCCTCTCCGGCGCATGGCTCATCGGTGGACTCGTGCCCCCGCTATATAAGGGCCTCCCAGACCCCTATCTCCCCTCTAGTCTCTCTCTCCTCACCCTAGCAACCTCCCTGAGCCCCCCTAAGAGCCCCCATCGCCTTTGTGCCCGAGATCGACCCGAGGATCACCACGGCCATCTCAGTGTCGATCTCCGGGTATAGAGCCCCTCCGATCCTCCTCTCTCTTCGGTTGCTCCTCCCTCCGCATTCTAACGTGATCCCCCTTCTCCTTGTATTCTTTACAGCCCTAAACAGCCCTGACGGCCACCTCCCGAAGACCCATCCACCGTGGGTGCTCGCCGCCGGCGACTCCGGTCACCTCAGGCTGCCCTTCCACCTCCCCTGGAACGGTGACACCTCCCCGGGCCCGTTCCCTCCATCGTCTGTTGTCGCCGTGCCCCGCACCGCCACCTGTGAGCTTCTCCCCTCTCTACCCCAAGGTGGGAGAAGAATCCGACAGGTGGGCCCCACCTGTCAGCCTCTCTTTCCCTCTCCTGCACTCTCTCTCCCCCTCGTGGTCATTGATGATCGGGACCCACACGTCAGGTTTAAACCTGGCCGCGCGCGAGGCCGGCTGGCAGGCCAGCTGGGCCAGCCCAGCCACTGGCCGCTTCTGGCCTGGGTCCCCCGTGGCCTTTCTTTTTCTTTTTCTGTGGGACTTTGTAAAAATCCCAGAGAACCCAAAATAATTCCAATGACAATATTTCTTCCACCAAAAATATTAAAATATTCCATAGGATTTATTTGTACCACTTGTAAAAATGTTTGAAAACATTTTATGTACTGTTTTATTTTAAAACCCCTATTTGGCGATATCAGCCCCTGTTTTGAATATTTTTGAAAATCCTTTTTAGTTCAAAACCTTAAACAAACATTTTTAAGATGACATTTAGTATTTATCAGAATAGGTTAGCATTTTTTATAGTAGTTTGTGTGCTCTATTTTTGTGTGTTGCTTATTTTTATCGTTTTTATTCGCGACGATAGATTGTGCGGTTGACGAAGAAATTGGAACCGAAGACTTAGAAGTCCCTGGAGACTTTGTTGTGCCAGGCAAGTAGTCCTTTGACCATGGTAAGTAACTTTTCCATGCATGACATATAGCACTTGTTGTTCCGTTCATTTGAGCATGATGTGGTATTTCCCCTTCAGTGGGATGCCTCTGATACTTTTACCATTGACACTTGCATCGGGCATGACCCTACCACCTTATGAGGGTTGTGCTGGTGGGATTAGTTAGGTTGCTAGTAGATGCTATGCAAATGGTTCTGGTTTATGCATGGTGATGGAAAGGAAAACAATGATTCCAAAGACTTTTCGAAAACCCCGTCGGGTGCCACTAACGCCTGAGGGAGATGATGAGAAGATGGGTGACCACTTGAGAAAGAAGTGGTGTGCCGGAGCAAGTTGAGTATGTGTTTTCATAAACATATTAGATTTAAGATTTGTCGACCGTCCCAACCTCACATGCGCACCCACGATACCCCTTATGGGATGGGGCTTTGTTGATTACTATGGTTGGTGCTAGCAAGGAGCCCGCATTACTAGTGGCAAGAGTGAAGTGGTCACTCTTAAGATGGGGTCGTCCCAGAGTGGAAGGTCATGCGTTGTCTTTATAGGCACCGGGCACATCGTTGCGTGCCCTCATGGATGATACAAGTGATGTACATCATGGGGATGGCACCAACGAGTGGACTATTTGTTTAGTATCACCATGGGAAAGGCACTGTTTGGGTGCTTACCTCGGGTATGTTATGTACCGCGAGTCGTGGATGACACGGAAGTTCCCTGAGTCTTGTGTGTAAAGTTTGCAACCTCTGTAGAGTGTAAAACTATTCGAATAGACGTGTCCATGGTCAAGGACATTTGGTTGGTGCTGCTTAGACTATATCCAAATGTTTTCGCAAACTTGGTGTTAGTATGGATGTGATGGTGACACAGAGGTCACATGAGCTAGGTCTGATGACTTAACATGGGTACTGAACTAAGTCCGATGACTTAGCATGATGACTGAACACGAGGTGTTCAACCCCTACTTATGATGTTATCCTTAACTTGTTCACATGGATATTTTCCTATTGCTGACACATGCTTACTAGTTACTTGATCATGTCATTGCCTTTAAAATTAGCTTTCCACAAATTTCCTACTTAGTGCTATATCATGCACCATTGTACCTTGTTCCACAACATGGGTTCCTTGCGAGTACATTCGAAGTACTCATTGGCTTTCCACTGGTTATTTAATTGGCCACGCATGGAAGAACAGGAGTATGTTGAAGGGTTCGTTGCTGACGAACATGCAAACTAGTATGCTTCCCAGTCGGAATGCCTGTAGATTAAGGCAGATGGCATGGGTTCACGCTTTCAAGAAAGATTTCCGCTGCTTGTTCTATTTAAGTATTTGGCCCTCGTGGCCCTATCTATGTAAGACTTGACCTTCATGGTCTTTATTTGTGTAAGACGCTACATGTGGATGTAAGACTCTTGCTATTCAGCTTTTGTGTGTTCAGTGAGCATTGACCTGTGGGATCACTGTACAGGTGCATTCGGTGATCACGACTTATGAGTCGGGGTCCCCACAGAGCTGGTATCAGAGCCATCCTGACTGTAGGAAGCCCTTAGTTAGCATGGATGTTAGTCACGAAAAGGCCACTTTCAAACTACACCTAGCACCTATACTTAGGGAACTCTGCACTATTTATCTCTTCTATTCTTCACACAACACTTTGCTGACTCTCCTCCTTTCAAACCTTTGTAGATGGTCGTCGTACCCGAAGCCTTCCTGACATACAACTTTCCCTTACTCCTTAGGGATAGCCTAGAGAAGTGCCAGTTTTGCCAACCACCCATTTTCCTCTACCACGAGCACTGGGTTTATGCCATCACGAAGGAGTACCATGTATATGTGGTCGTGAAGGCAAACGACTCCCCGACTAGTTGGTTCTTTGAAGGACCACGGATGCAGACCATGATACTTGCGGTCGAGGCAGCTGCACTTAAGGCACTTCTACACCTTCGAGACATCATTCCAGAGATGGCTGACGAGCCAGCTACTCGCTACCTTCCCTTCAGGAAGGATGATCTTGGCAAGAGTTGAAAGATGATTCCGACCAAGGAAGATGGCACACTACTCAGGTTCTAGACCTACTTCAGCCTCTCCGCCGACAGCTTAGTTCATAACATGATGAAGGAGTCCCTGAAGCTCCGCGAGGAACTTCAGCACAACCGAGAGCTACTTCGGCAAGCCAAGACGAAGCCAGACAAGATCAAGAAGGATGGAGCCCCTAAGGGACGACCAGCTGTCACTTATTGAGGAGGAGTACCCCCAGCTAGTGATGCACCCACACGTCGTCATCGCATGAGTGTGAAGGAGTGCCGTGAGCACTTCACCGACCCGCCTGCAAAGCGTCGTCGGGATGGACCACCTCGTTCCCCGACCACTTCGACCAGGAATGATGCCCGTTCAGATGATGAACAGGAAGAAGACCCAGAGGAGCATGACTACGAGACCGAGCACTCCACCACCTGAGTCCGAGAACCCCTAGCATAGGATCAGTCATGTACACCTCATGCGAAGTTGAGTCCATGTAATGGTTCATATGAAACCATGTGTGCTTGTTGTTTGTTTTGTTGTTTGTGTTCCGATGCAAGTCGCGCTTTTGCCTTAGGCAACATGTAAGCGACTCCATTGTCTATCTTAATATATGTTGGTCTTCCGACCTTTGTTTTACCACACTTGCACTCGACCAACCCCCTTAGGCGTGCTTTTTCGTTATTGCCTTTCCTCTTGTCTATCCAAGTTGTTTGACTTGGCTGATCCAAACAGGATGGTGACTACTGCCCGCAATAGCTCCTTCACCAACCCTGAAGCCGGCAACTCAAGCCAGCAACAGGGAGTTGGTGGGGCTGCTCACGCTGGAGGACACCAGGAGCAGCCACAAGGCGACATCCCCTCGCCACCACCTCCATCGGAGAACATGACCATATCTTAGTTTCTCCAAGTTCTCCGGGAGGAGCGCCAAGCCAACAATGCTGCTACTAAGCAGATGCATCACGCCCTTGTGAACAGCCAACAGCAAGGTAGGAACAGCAATGGCCTCTCCATGCTGTCTGAGTTCATGAGGAATTCAGCCCAACCTTCACTGAGACTACTGAACCATTGGATGCTGATGACTGGATCCGCACCATCGATGACCTCCTTGCACTGGTCAATTGCAATGAGGATCGTGAGAAGGTGCTTTATGCCCCTCACTGCCTCGGAGGTACCTCCCGAGATTGGTTGGATGGATTCATGCAAGGAGAACGTGTGATCACTTGGAATGACTTCAAGGAAGGATTCCGCACCGCCCATATTCCTTCTGGGATCATGGCTATCAAGAAGAGAGAATTCCGAGCGCTGATGCAAGGAAGTGGCTCTATCAAGGAGTACCTGCAGAAGTTCAACCTGCTATCAAGGTATGCACCTAAAGATGTCAGCACATAGGCTGCCAAGAAGGAACGCTTCATGGAAAGACTTTAATAGGTCCTGCAGTACCAACTCATCGTCTGTGATTGTTGAACATTCTTCGACTTGGTGAACAAGGCCCTCATGCTGTAAGACAAGCGTCGTGCCATTGAAGACACTCGCAAGCGCAAGATGATCAGCAATGGTATCTCAAGCAACCAGAAGCCTCGCCCCTGGCAGCCAGCCCCGGTCAAGCCGACCTATCAACCCCAGCAGGCTAGACCTCATGCACCTCGTGCGAGCCACTAGCCTCAGCAGTATGCCAATCCCAGGCCAGCTTACAACAACAACCCCAATAACAAAAATGGTGGCAGAAACTTCAACAACAACCCTGGGCAAGTCACTTGCTTTGGATGTGGTCAGTCTGGACACATCTCTAAGCTTTGCCCCAACAGGAAGCCTGATGCACCGCGCCCCAATGTGCCGAACCAAGGTCAAGCCTGTGGAGCACCACCAAGGAACCCAGCTCCCCGCAACCATCCCAACAATGGCAAGGGTCGTGTGAATCATGTCACCACAGAGGAAGCCGAGGAAGACCCGGACGTCATACTGGGTACGTTCCTCGTCAACTCAACCGCAGCAACAGTATTGTTTGATTGTGGATCTTTGCATTCTTTTGTCACCCAAAAGTTTGCATTAGAAAGTGTCATGAAATTTACATCCTTGGGTAGTCGTATGTTGATACAAACACCGGGTTCAGTTATGAAGTCCGGGATAGGGTGCAAAGGAGTGAAGATTGACATCAACGGGGTAGACTTCCTAGCAGACCTTATAGTTCTAGATTCACCCGGCTTGGATGTCATCCTTGGCATGAATTGGTTAACCAAGGACCAAGGCATGGTAGACTGTTCCAAAATGATTGCCACCATGGCCAATAGCCAAGGAGTGGAAGTCAAGTATGTCCCCAACCTTGCCTCCACTCAAAACCCCAAGGCTAACTGTCTATCAAGAGTTGAGTTGGATCAAGTGCCAATAGTATGTGAGTAGCCGGATGTGTTTCCTCATGAGCTGCCCAGAATGCCTCCTAACCGTGACATTGAGTTCATCATTGAGCTTATGCCTGGGTCAAGGCCCATCTCTAAGAAGGCCTACATGATGCGATCCGAAGAGTTGGCTGAATTACAGAAGCACCTGGCAGAGCAGCTCAGAAAAGGATTTATTCGTCCTAGTGCCTCCCCTTGGGGATCGCCTGTTCTATTTGTGTCAAAGAGGGGTGGAACTATTAGACTCTATGTCGATTACCTCTCTCTCAATGAAGTCATGATAAAGAACAAGTACCCACTCTCCAAGATTGCAGACCTGTTTGATCAGTTGAATGGAGCCAGGGTGTTTTCCAAGATCGACCATAGGTCTGGCTACTATCAGCTGAAGATTAGACCCCAAGACAATCCAAAGATGGCATTTGTAACCCAGTATGGCCTGTATGAATACAAGGTCATGTCATTCGGGTTAACTAATGCCCCTGCCTACTTCTTGTACCTCATGAATAAGGTCTTTAGGGAGTACTTGGACAAGTTCGTTGTCGTCTTCACTGATGACATACTTGTCTTCTCCAAGTTAGAAGAAGAACATGAGGAACACTTGAGATTGGTCCTAGAAAAGCTTCGAGAGCACCAGCTTTATGCCAAGTTCAGCAAGTGTGAATTCTGGCAGCATGAAATTGGATTCTTGGGTCATGTGTTGACTTCAGAAGGATTGTTAGTGGATCTGCCAAGATTAAAGTCATGACTAAATGGCAAACCCCAACCACCGTGAAGGAAGTCAGGAGATTCCTTGGACTCGCAGGATATTACCGCAAGTTCGTGGAAGGATTCTTGAGCATTGCCCGACCCATGACCCAGCTTTGGAAGAAGGACAAGAAGTTCGAATGGACAGCTAAGTGCAAGGAAAGCTTCCAGGAGATCAAGAAGATATTAAACACATCCCTAGTTTTGGCCACCCCCGATATTCACAAGGAGTTTGTGATTTATTGTGATGCATCAAGAACCGGGCTTGGAGGTGTTCTGATGCAAGAAGGAAAATTGGTAGCATATCTATCCAGATAGCTACGCCCTTATGAAGAGAACTACGCAACTCATGATCTCGAGTTGGCAGTCGTGGTTCATGCCTTGAAGACATGGCGACATTACCTTTTGGGAAGAAATGTGAGATATTCACGGACCACAAGAGTTTGAATTATATCTTCACTCAAAGGGAATTGAACATCAGGCAGCAAAGATGGTTGGAATTGATCAAGGATTACAACCTTAGTGTTCAGTACCACCCCGGAAAGGCCATTGTGGTAGCAGATGCCTTGAGCAGAAAGGCTTGTTCCTCGAACGCCATGATTAAGGAAAGGCTACCCGCCCTGTATGAGGAGCTTGAGAGTTTCGTCTTAGAACTGGTGTTGGGAGACATAGTAGTAAATCAAAAAAAATTCTACGATCACCAAGATTTATCCATGGAGAAACCAGCAACGAGTGGGGAGAGATTGCATCTTCATACCTTTGAAGATCGCTAAGCGGAAGCGTTACGAGAACGCGGTTGGTGGAGTCGTACTCGCAGCGATTCAGATCGCGGTGGATTCCGAGTTCAACACACGTACAGCCTAGTGATGTCTACTACGCCTTGATCCATCAAGGAGGAAGGAGAGTTGAGGAAGATCTCCAGCCGCACGACGGCGTGATGACGGTGGAGCTATGTGAACTCCGGCAGAGCTTCACCAAGCGCTACGGAGAACGAGGAAGAGGAAGGGTAGGGCTGCATCGAGAGAGAAAGAAGTCGTATCTCAAATCAGTCCAAACCCTTGCATATATATAGGAGGACGGAGAAGGAGGGATGCCATATCCCCTCCTCCAAGGAGGAGTGCTTCGGCCGAAGGTGGGGAAGAGTACACCTCCCACAAGGGAGGTGGATCTTCTCCTTTTAAATCCTTTTTCCCTTTGTCTCTTGATACCAGCTGCATGGGCCTTTCTAGAAGGTCTTGGCCAGCCCACTAAGGGTTGGCACACCTACTCTAAGGGCCCACTAAGTCCTTTGGTCGTTACACCCCTCCCGGGGGTCCTCCGGCACCCTCCCGGCGCTCCCAGTACAGTACCGATGAGCCCGAAAACTTTCCGGTGACCAAAACTAGACTTCCTATATATCAATCTTTACCTCCAGACCATTCCGGAGCTCCTCGTGACGTATGGGATCTCATCCAGGATTCCTAACAACTTTAGGTAATCACGTTTACCATTTCCCTATCACCCTAGCGTCATCGAACCTTAAGTGTGTAGACCCTACGGGTTCGGGAGACATGTAGACATGACCGAGACACCTCTCTGGTCAATAACCAACAGCGGGATCTGGATAACCATGTTGGCTCCCACATGCTCCATGATGATCTCATCGGATGAACCACGATGCCTGGGATTCAATCAATCCCGTATACAATTCCCTTTGTCTATCGGTATGATACTTGCCCGAGATTCGATCGTCGGTATCTTTATACCTTGTTCAATGTCGTTACCAGCAAGTCTCTTTACTCGTTCCATAATACATCATCCCGTGACTAACTCCTTAGTCACATTGAGCTCATTATGATGATGTCTTACCGAGTGGGCCTAGATATACCTCTCCATCACACAGAGTGACAAATCGCAGTCTCGATTCGTGCCAACCCAACAGACACTTTCGGAGATACCCGTACTGCACCTTTATAGCCACCCAGTTACGTTGTGACATTTTGCACACCCAAAGCATTCCTACGGTATCCGGGAGTTGCACAATCTCATGGTCTAAGGAAACGATATTGTACATTGAAAAGCTGTAGCAAACGAACTACACGATCTTGTGCTATGCTTAGGATTTGGTCTTGTCCATCACATCATTCTCCCAATGATGTGACCCGTTATCAACGACATCCAATGTCCAAGGTCATGAAACCGTGACCATCTATTGATCAACGAGCTAGTCAACTCGAGGCTCACTAGGGACGTGTTGTGGTCTATGTATTCACACATGCATTACGGTTTCCGGTTACCACAATTATAGCATGAACAATAGACAATTATCATGAACGAGGAAATACAATAATAACCATTTTATTATTGCCTTTAGGGCATATTTCCAACAGTCTCCCACTTGCACTAGAGTCAATAATCTAGTTACATTGTGATGAATCGAACACCCATAGCATTCTGGTGTTGATCATCTTTTGCTCGTGAGAGAGGTTTAGTCAACGGATCTGCGACATTCAGATCCATATGCACTTTACAAATATCTATATCTCCCTCCGGAATGTAATCATGGATGGAGTTGAAGCGGCGCTTGTTGTGTCTTGTCTTCTTGTGAAACCTGGGCTCCTTCACAAGGGCAATAGCTCCAGTGTTGTCACAGAATAGAGTCATCGGGCCCGACGCACTTGGAATTACTCCTAGGTCGGTGATGAACTCCTTCATCCAGACTCCTTCCTTTGCTGCTTCCGAAGCAACTATGTACTCCACTTCACATATAGATGCCGCCACGACGCTTTGCTTACTGCTGCACCAGCTGACTGCCCCTCCGTTCAAAACATACACGTATCCGGTTTGCGACTTGGAGTCGTCCAGATCTGTGTCGAAGCTAGCATCGACGTAACCCTTTACGACGAGCTCTTCAGCACCTCCATATACGAGAAACATGTCCTTTGTCCTTTTCAGGTACTTTAGGATATTCTTGACCGCTGTCTAGTGTTCCGCTCCGGGATCACTTTGGTACCTCCCTACCAAACTTATGGCAAGGTTCACATCAGGTCTGGTACACAGCATGGCATACATAATAGAGCCTATGGCTGAAGCATAGGGGATGACACTCATCTCTTCTCCATCCTTTGTCATGGTCGGGCATTGAGTCGTACTCAATCTCACACCTTGTAACACAAGCAAGAACCCCTTCTTGGACTGATCCATATTGAACTTCTTCAATATCTTGTCAAGGTATGTGCTTTGTGAAAGACCTATGAGGCGTCTCGATCTATCTCTATAGATCTTAATACCTAATATGTAAGCAGCTTCTCCAAGGTCCTTCATTGAAAAACACTTATTCAAGTAGGCCTTACACTTTCCAAGAGTTCTATATCATTTCGCATTATAAGTATGTCATCCACATATAATACGAGAAATGCTACAGAGCTCCCACTCACTTTCTTGTAAATACAGGGTTCTCCATAAACCTATACAAACCCAAACGCTTTAATCACCTCATTAAAGCGAATGTTCCAACTCCGAGATGCTTGCACCAGCCCATAGATGGAGTGCTGGAGCTTGCATACTTTGTTAGCATCTTTATGATCGACAAAACCTTCCGGCTGCATCATATACTGTTCTTCCTTGAGGAAGCCATTAAGGAATGCCGTTTTGACGTCCATTTTCCAGATCTCATAATCATAAAATGTGGCAATTGCTAACATGATTCACACAGACTTCAGCATCGCTACGGGTGAGAAAGTCTCATCGTAGTCAACTCCTTGAACTTGTCGATAACCCATAGCGACAAGCCGAGCCTTATAGACGGTCACATTACCATCCGCGTCAGTCTTCTTCTTAAAGATCCATTTATTTTCAATGGCTCGCTTATCAACAGGCAAGTCTACCAAAGTCCACACTTTGTTCTCATACATGGATCCTATCTCGGATTTCATGGCTTCAAGCCATTTGTTGGAATCTGGGCCTGCCATCGCTTCTTCATAGTTTGAAGGTTCACCGTTGTCCAACAGCATGATCTCTAGCTCAGGGTTGCCATACCACTCTGGTGCGGAACGTGTCCTAGTGGACCTTCAATGTTCAATAGTAACTTGATCTAAAGTTTCATGATCATCATCATTAACTTCCTCTCCAGCCGGTGTAGGCTCCACAGAAACAACTTCCTGTGCTGCGCTACTCTCCGGTTCGAGTGGAGGTACAATTACCTCATCAAGTTCTATTTTCCTCCCACTTACTTCTTTCGAGAGAAACTCTTTCTCGAGAAAGGATCCATTCTTGGCAACAAAGACTTTGCCCTCGGATCATAGGTAGAAGGTATACCCGATAGTCTCTTTGGGATATCCTATGAAGACACACTTTTCCGCTTTGGGTTCGAGCTTCTTAGGTTGAAGTTTCTTCACATAAGCATCGCATCCCCAAACTTTTAGAAACGACAGCTTAGGTTTCTTTCCAAACCACAGTTCATACGGTGTAGTCTTAACGGATTTTGACGGTGCCCTATTTAAAGTGAATGCGGGAGTTTCTAATGCATATCCCCAAAATGATAGCGGTAAGTCGGTAAGAGACATCCTAGATCATACCATATCTAATAAAGTGTGATTATGACGTTCAGACACACCATTTCGCTGAGGTGTGCCAGGCGGCGTGAGTTGTGAAACAATTCCACATTTCCTTAGGTGCGTGCCAAACTCATGACTTAAATATTCTCTGCCACGATCAGATCGTAGGCACTTTATTTTCCTGTCACATTGATTCTCTACCTCACTCTGAAATTCCTTGAACCTTTCAAAAGTTTCAAACTTATGTTTCATTAAGTAGACATACCCATATCTACTCAAGTCATCAGTGAGGGTGAGAACATAACGGTAGCCACCACGAGCCTCGACACTCATTAGACCGCATACATCGGTATGTATTATTTCCAACAAGTCAGTTGCTCGCTCCATTGTTCCGGAGAACGGAGTCTTGGTCATCTTGCCCATGAGGCATGGTTCACACGTGTCAAATGATTCGAAATCAAGAGACTCCAAAAGTCCATCAATATGGAGCTTCTTCATGCATTTGACACCAATATGACCAAGGCGGCAGTGCCACATGTAAGTGGGACTATCGTTATCAACCTTACACTTTTTGGTACTCACACTATGGACATGTGTAACATCACGTTCGAGATTCATCAAAAATAAACCATTGACCAGTGGGGCATGACCATAAAACATTTCTCTCATATACATAGAACAACCATTATTCTCAGATTTAAATGATTAGCCATCGCATCAAGCGAGATCCAGATACAATGTTCATGTTCAAAGCTGGTACTAAATAACAAATATTAAGGTTTAACACAAATCCCGAAGGTAGATGTAGAGGTAGCGTGCCGACGGCGATCACATAGACCTTGGAACCATTCCTGACGTGCATCGTCACCTCGTCCTTTGCGAGCCTCCGCTTATTCCGCAGCTCCTGCTTGGAGTTACAAATGTGAGCAACTGCACTAGTATCAAATACCCAGGAGCTACAACGAGCGCTGGTTAGGTACACATCAATAACAAGTATATCACATATACCTTTAATGTTGTCGTCCTTCTTATCCGCTAAGTACTTGGGGCAGTTCCGCTTCCAGTGACCGGTACCCTTGCAGTAAAAACACTCAGTCTCAGGCTTGGGTCCATTCTTGTTCTTCTTCTTCCCAGCAACTTGCTTACCGGGCGCAGCAACAGCTTTGCCGTCCTTCTTGAAGTTCTTCTTACCCTTGCCTTTCTTGAAACTAGTGGCCTTATTCACCATCAACACTTGATGCTCCTTTTTGATCTCGACCTTTGCTGATTTCAGCATCGAGTACAACTCAGGAATGGACTTCTCCATCCCTTGCATGTTGTAGTTCATCACAAAGCTCTTGTAGCTAGGTGGAAGTGACTGGAGGATTCTGTCAATGACCGAGTCATCCGGGAGATTAACTCCCAGCTGAGTCAAGCGGTTGTGTAGCCCAGACATCTTGAGGATGTGCTCACTTACAGAACTATTCTCTTCCATCTTACAGCTAAAGAACTTGTCGGAGACGTCATATCTCTCGACCCGGGCACGAGCTTGGAAAACCAGTTTCAGCTCTTGGAACATCTCATATGCTTCGTGCTGCTCAAAACACTTTTGGAGCCCCGGTTCTAAACTATAAAGCATGCCGCACTGAACAAGGGAGTAATCATCACAGCGAGAATGCCAAGCGTTCGCAACGTCTTGCTCTGCTGGGAGAAGGGGTGGGTCACCTAGTGGTGCATCAAGGACATAGAATTTCTTGGAAGCTATGAGGTTGATCCTTAAGCCACGGACCCAGTCCCCATAGTTGCTTCCATCATCTTTCAGCTTGGTTTTCTCTAGGAACGCGTTGAAGTTTAGGGTGACATTCGCGTTGGCCATTGGATCTACAATATAGATTGTAAAGACAATTTTAGACTAAGTTCATGATAATTAAGTTCACATAATCAAATTATTTAATGAACTCCCACTTAGATAGACATCTCTCTAGTCATCCAAGTGACACATGATCCATGTCAACTAGCCCGCGTCCGATCATCACGTGAGACAGACTAGTCAACCATGGTGAACATCTCCATGTTGATCGTATCTTCTATACGACTCATGTTCGACCTTTCGGTCTTCCATGTTCCGAGGCCATGTCTGTACATGCTAGGCTCGTCAAGTCAACCTAAGTGTTCCGCGTGTGTAAATCTGGCTTACACCCGTTGTATGCGAACGTTAGAGCCTATCACACCCGATCATCACGTGGTGCTTCAGAACAACGATCCTTAGCAATGGTGCGCAGTTAGGATGAACACTTATCTTGAAATTTTATTGAGAGATCATCTTATTTACTACCGTTGTTCTAAGCAAATAAGATGTAAACATGATAAACATCACATGCAATCAATATAGTGACATGATATGGCCAATATCATCTTGCTTGTTTGATCTCCATCTTCAGGGCACCATGATCATCACTGTCACCGGCATGACACCATGATCTCCATCATCATGATCTCCATCATTGTGTCTTCATGAAATTGGCTCGCCAACTATTACTTCTACTACTATGGCTAACGTTTAGCAATAAAGTAAAGTTATTACATGGCGTTTATGATTGACACGCAGGTCATACAATAAAATAAGACAACTCCTATGGCTCCTGCCGGTTGTCGTACTCATTGACATGAAAGTCGTGAAACCTATTACAAGAACATGATCAATCTCATACATCACAATGCATCACATCACATTCTTTGGCCATATCACATCACAAGGCATATGCTGCAAAAACAAGTTAGACGTCCTCCAATTTGTAGTTGCAAGTTTTTACGTGGCTGCTATATGTTTCTAGCAAGAACGTTTCTTACCTATGCCAAAACCACAACGTGATATGCCAATTGCTATTTACCCTTCATAAGGACCCTTTTCATCGAATCCAATCCTACTAAGGTGGGAGAGACAGACACCCGCTAGCCACCTTATGCAACAAGTGCATGTCAGGCGGTGGAACCAGTCTCACGTAAGCGTATGTGTAAAGTCGGTCCGGGATGCTTCATCCCACAATACCGCCGTATCAAGATAAGACTAGTAGTGGTAAGCATATTAACAAAATCTACGCCCACAAAACTTGTGTTCTACTCGTGCATAGATTCTACGCATAGACCTAGCTCAGATACCACTGTTGGGAGATGTAGAAGTAAATAATAAATTTTCCTACGATCACCAAGATCTATCCATCGAGAAACCAGCAACGAGTGGGGAGAGATTGCATCTTCATACCTTTGAAGATCGCTAAGAGGAAGCGTTACAAGAACGCGGTAGGTGGAGTCGTACTCGCAGCGATTCAGATCGCGGTGGATTCCGATCTCAGCACCGAAAAACGGCGCCTCCGCGTTCAACACACGTGCAGCCCGGTGACGTCTCCTACGCCTTGATCCAGCAAGGAGGAAGGGGAGGTTGAGGGAGAGCTCCGGCAGCACGACGGCATGGTGACGGTGGAGCTATGTGAACTCCGGCAGGGCTTCGCCAAGCGCTACGGAGAACGAGGAAGAGGAAGGGTAGGGCTGCACCGAGAGAGAAAGAAGTCATATCTCAAATGAGCCCAAACCCTTGCATATATATAGGAGGAGGGAGAGGGAGGGATGCCTTGGCCCCTCCTCTAAGGAGGATAGCTTCAGCCGAAGGTGGGGAAGAGTACACCTCCCACAAGGGAGGTGGATCTCCTCCTTTTAAATCCTTTTTCCCTTTATCTCTTGATCCTAGCCGCATGGGCCTTTCTAGAAAGTCTTGGCCACTCCACTAAGGTCTGGCACACCTCCTATAAGGGACCACTAAGTCCTTTGGTCGTCACACCCCTCCCGGGGGTCCTCCGGCACCCTTCCGACACTCCCGGTACACTACCGATGAGCCCGAAAACTTTCCGGTGACCAAAACTGGACTTCCTATATATCAATCTTTACCTCCGGACCATTCCGGAGCTCCTTGTGACCTCCGGGATCTCATGCGGGACTACGAACAACTTTCGGTAATCATGTATACCATTTCCCTATAACCCTAGCGTCATCGAACCTTATGTGTGTAGACCCTACGGGTTCGGGAGACATGTTGACATGATCGAGACACATCTCCAGTCAATAACCAACAGCGGGATCTAGATACCCATGTTGGCCCCCACATGCTCCACGATGATCTCATCGGATGAACCACGATGTCGGGGATTCAATCAATCCCGTATACAATTCCCTTTGTCTATCGGTATGATACTTGCCCAAGATTCGATCGTCGGTATCTCTATACCTTGTTCAATCTCGTTACCGGCAAGTCTCTTTACTTGTTCCGTAATACATCATCCAGTGACTAACTCCTTAGTAAAATTGATCTCATTATGATGATGTCTTCTCCAGTGGGCCCAGAGATACCCCTCCGTCACATGGAGTGACAAATCCCAGTCTCCATTCGTGCCAACCCAACAGACACTTTCGGAGATACCCGTAGGGCACCTTTATAGCCACCCAGTTACGTTGTGACGTTTTGCACACCCAAAGCATTCCTGTGGTATCCGGGAGTTGCACAATCTCATGTCTAAGGAAACAATACTTAACATTGAAAAGTTGTAGCAAACGAACTACACGATCTTGTGCTATGCTTAGGATTGGGTCTTGTCCATCACATCATTCTCCTAATGATGTGACCTCGTTATCAACGACATCCAATGTCCATGGTCATGAAACCGTGACCATCTATTGATCAACGAGCTAGTCAACTAGAGTCTCACTAGGGACATGTTGTGGTCTATGTATTCACACATGCATTACGGTTTACGGTTAACACAATTATAGCATGAACAATAGACAATTATCATGAACCAGGAAATACAATAAGAACCATTTTATTATTGCCTCTAGGGCATATTTCCAACAACTGGTTGCACCAGGATTCCTTGCCAACCTCGAAGAAAAGCCTACCTTGATGGATGATATCAAAGAAGCCTAGAAGGGACATGAGAGCATTGAAGGCATCAAGAGGAAGATCAAGGCAGGCAAGGCCCCAGGATTCTCGGTGGATGAACAAGGAGTTGTATGGTTCGGGAATCGCATTTGCGTACACAACAAGGAGGAGCTCAAGAACTTGATCTTGCAAGAAGCCCACAACACTCCATACTCCATTCATCCTGGAGGAACCAAGATGTATCAAGACCTCAAGGCAAGATTCTGGTGGCATGGCATGAAACGGGAGATAGGCACGTTCGTTGCTAAGTGTGACGTATGCCAGAGGGTCAAAGCTGAGCATCACCGACCCGCTGGACTATTGCAACCTCTCAAGTTGCCTAAGTGGAAGTGGGACAAAGTCGGGATGGATTTCATCACTGGTTTAGCAAGGTCGAGTAAGGGACATGATTCCATTTGGGTCATTATCGACCACCTGACCAAGGTAGCCCATTGCATTCCTGTCTGGAACACCTATGATGGAAGCTAGCTCGCGAACCTCTACATCAACTGCATCGTGAGTCTTCATGGAGTTCCAAAGGAAATTGTGTCCAATCGAGGAACCCAATTCACCTTGAGATTCTGGAAGATGTTTCAAGAAGTTATGGGAACCAAGCTCTCCTTCAGCACTGCTTTTCATCCCCAGACCGGTGGGCAAACAGAACGAGTAAATCAGGTACTCGAAGATATGCTACGCGCTTGTGTTTTGGCTTATGGGGCCAAGTGGGAAGATTGCCTACCATTCGTCGAGTTCTCCTACAACAACAGCTACCAGGCGAGTCTTTAGATGGCACCATTTGAGGTATTGTATGGACGCAAGTGCCGTACTCCCCTCAATTGGTTAGAGACAGGAGAAGGATTGATTTTCGGACCACACATCCTCCACGAACCTGAAGAGCAAGTACAACTCATCCAAGAACGCCTGGAGACTGCTAAGGCAAGACAGAAGAGTTGCGCCGACTCTCACCGCCGAGATCTGAGCTTCAACAACGGTGATCATGTCTATCTTCGAGTCACGCCTTTTAAAGGAACCAATCGTTTTCATGTCAAAGGGAAGCTCGCACCCAGATACATCGGTCCCTTCAAGATCACCGCAAGATTAGGAGAAGTTGCATACCATCTAGAGTTACCTTCCGAGCTATCAGATGTGCACAACATCTTTCACGTGTCACAACTCTGGAAGTGTCTGCAAGTTCTCAACCACCCCGACCTCTACAAGGATATCGACCTTCAAGCCATCGATCTGCCGCCAGACCTCACTTGTCGTGAGAGGCCAATTTGCATTTTGGATGAAGCCGAGCACTGCACCGAAGCCTCACCATGAAATACTTCAAGGTTCAATGGAGCAACCACACTGAAGCTGAAGCAACCCGGGAGCGTGAAGATTATCTTAGATCTGAGTTCCCTTATCTTTTTAGCGCTTAGCCTAGGAATCTCAAGGATGAGATCCTTGTAAGGGGGGAAGGTCTGTCACACCATGTGTTTGTAGCACATTGATATGGTTGGGTTTATAAAATTTGGACCCAACTAAAACTTTTTCAAATTGCTTGTGCTTGTTTGCAATGATGTTTGCTTGCTTGACGATTGTGGTATGGCACTCCTAGATTCTATTCCACTTCATATTCATCTTTCATGTCCCAAACCTCTTGCCCAATGATCATGCCATTTGAATAGTGCCCAAAACTATTTTTTTATCAAATTTTGTTTTGACCAAAAATGATTTATTCAAATTAGGTTTTCAAAACCCCCTCAAATGAGGTTTGCACTTCAAGTCCTCATATTCATCTTCAAGGCCTCACCATCATATATTTTCCATATATATGAGTTTCAACACAAGGGAATGTTCAAATCATGGGCAAAACCCCTCAAACCCCTCTCTGTTCAAATGAAAATTTTGGAATATTTATATAAGAAATATTCTCAATAAATTCCAGGAAAATTCTAGCAAGTCAACACTATCATAAGTGATGATATTGCAAGGTTTCGTATCAATCCAAATTAACTTGGTTCATCAAACCATCCCAAGACCCTTCCTGTTCAGATTCAAATTTGAGCAAGTTTGCATTGTGAAGTTTCCTCCCTTGGCCCCAAACTTTGTGGGCATGCTCTTATGACCAAATAGTGATGCCACACTAAGTGGTGCATCAAGGGTTAAAGCCTAGCATCATTAGATCTATAGAAACCTGATTTTGTTAATTTCTACGGTTTATCAAGTTTCCCTTGTCAACTATTCCCACTTGATTTCAAAATTGGTGAATCCTCCCATTTTTTCCTAGCCCTTGACCCTGTTGAATATCTCAGTGAGATGGTAAATATTTCTTGCCCAAAAACTCTATCAAACACCTTTTGGTGAAATGGTAAAACCACCATTTCCACCCCCTTCCCCTTTTACCCTTGCCCCCAGCTTTTTACCACAACCCCTCTAAGTTACTAGCTACCTCCAGTAACTCTCCCTGGACCAGTCTCCATGGGTAAGTGGGGTAAAACCCTCATTTTACCCCCTCTGTACAGCAGTTGTTCTCCCTCTCCCTTAGCTTTCCTTCTCTCCTAAGGCACTCCAGAGCATCCTATGCCCTACCCTCTTTTGTTAAACCCCCCCTAGATCCCCTAGACATAGCAAGCCACGCAGAAGACGACGTTGGCATGCTATAGCATGCAGAATGCGCGCTCTAGAGCGCGCTACACTGCCGATAGGCACTGTAGTCATCGACCACAGCATGGCCCCGTCCGCCTTGGGCCTCCCTCGTGTGTCCCCCGAGGAGCCCTTGACGTCCGTGAAACGCTACGCGGTCGGCCCCTCCTCCGACCCCCTCTCGCGCGTGCTCGACACCGCCCGAGCCAGACAACGCGAGAGCTCGCACGCGTGCCCTCCTCTCTCTATCCCTTGCTCCCGCTCATCGTAGACTAGCCCCAGGAACACCCCCCAAGCAGTCTCGCAACCTCCCTCTCCCTCTAGCCTCGGCCACGTCCTCTCCGGCGCACGACTCGTCGATGGACACGCGCCCCTGCTGTAAATGGGCCTCCCAAACCCCTCAGGCCCTCCTCTCTCTTTGGCTGCTCCTCCCTCTGCATTCTAACGCGATCCCCCCTTCTCCCCGTCTTCTTTGCAGCCCCAAACAACTCAGACGACCACCTCCTAAAGACCCCTCCGCCGTGGGCGCTCGCTGCTCGCGACTCCGGTCACCTTAGGATGCCGTTCCACCTCTCCTGGAACGGCGACACCTCCCCAGGCCCGTTCCCTCCATCGCCTGCAGTCGTCGTGCCCCGCCCCGGCGCTGGTGAGCCTCTCCCCTCTCTTCCTCGAGGTGGGTGAAGGATCCGACAAGTGGGCCCCACCTGTCAGCCTCTCTTTCCCTCTCCTGCGCTCTCTCTCCCCCTCGCGGTCACTGATGGCTGGGCCCCGCACGTCAGGTTTAAACCTGGCCGCGCGCGAGGCCGGCCCAGCCACTAGCCGCTTCTAGCCTGGGTCCCCCGTGGCCTTTCTTTTTCTTTTTCTATGGGACTTTGCAAAAATCCCACAAAACCCAAAATAATTCCAATGACAATATTTCTTCCATCAAAAATCTTGAAATATTCCATAGGATTTATCTGTACCATTTGTAAAAATGTTTGAAAACAATTTATGACTATTTTATTTTAAAACCCCTATTTGGCAATATCAGCCCCTGTTTTAAATATTTTTGAAAATCCTTTTTAGTTCAAAACCTTAAACAAATAATTTTAAGATGACATTAAGTATTTATCAGAATAGGTTAGAATTTTTGATAGTTGTTTGTGTGCTCCGTTTTTGTGTGTTGCTTATTTTTACCATTTTTATTCGTGACGATAGATTGAGCGGTTGACGAAAAAGTTGGACCGAAGACTTCGAAGACCCCGGAGACTTTGTTGAGCCAGGTGTCACACCCTGTGATTTGCCTCATGACTAAGTTATCATGAGCAGTCCCACGACCAGCACACAGACACACTACTTGGCCACGTATTCTGACCTTGGAATACACACGCAAGATAGACCCTTGCCAAACCCCGTTCACCCTTCGACCAAGTCAATCGTGCACTCGAAGGCATATCATCAGGCACTTCAAGAACCAAAAGAACAACCACAATAGATCCGGAGCAACATGGAACGTGACGACCACCTCGCCTCTGAATTTTCGCATCTCTTCTACGCCTAGCCTAGGAATCTCGGGGATGAGACTCTTCTAAATGGGGGTAGGTCTGTCACACCTTGTGATTTGCCTCATTACTAAGTTATCATGACTCAAAAATCAGGGCCAATTAAAAATTTTGTGTGCTTGTTATGCTTGACTTGACTGTTGATTGTCTGATTGCTTGCTAGTGCTCTATATTCATTAAACTCCCTCCTACTCTCAAAACTCTTTTCCTTGATCAAGAACTCTTGTCCAATGATCCTGCCATATATAAGAGTTTAAGCACATGGTCATGTTCAAAATGTTGGACAAAACCCTTCAAAACCATTTCTGCCTATTCCCAACATTTGAAATGTTTATATAAGAAATATTCTCAAAGAAATGCAGGAAAATTCTAGCATATCACATATGATATATCTGGTCATCTTGCCAAGTTTCATCTCAATCCCAATTGTTTTGGTTCACCAAAATATCCTAAAGCCATTCCTGTCTAGAGCCAAATTTAATCAAATTTATATTGTGAAGTATCTCCTATTGATCCCAAACTTTGTGGGCATTCTCTATTACCCAAATGATGATGCTACTTCAAGTGGTGCATCAAGGGTAATAAAATTTCATGATCAGATCTATAGAAATCCATTTTTGTCCATTTCTAGGGTTTACCAAGTTTACATTATCAACTTTCTTCAAATCATCTCAAAACTTGTGATCTGGACTAACTAGACTTACCATTTACCCCTGGTAAATCTCAAGGTCATAGGATTCCCCTGCCTAGCCCAATCACATCACAAACACCTTCTTCCATAAACTAGTGGACAAGCAAAGTTGACCCAACAAGATTCCTCTTGCTCCCAACTTTTTACCAAAGCATTCTAGAGCTCCCCACGCCCTCTCATGGCCGCATGGGTGCCGCTTCAGCCCAGGCAAATCCGGGCAGCTCCAGCTCCCCACCTTCCTTCTAGCTTCGCCAGCTTCCCCACCGTTGATGTGCTTCTCCCCTTTCTCCTCTTCCTCCCCCGGAGAGCCAGCGCTCCGTTCCCATAGCTGCTATCGCCGGACTGCAAAGACGGCCGAGGGCCAGCCTCCCTGATGCCCCCTGGTGAAACTTGTCCACCCAGGCGGGTGCAGGACTCCACCCCGAGCCTCCGGTGGTCGGCGCATCGCGGACAGTGGTCGGGGCCACCGGAACGATGTCGGCGGGCGACCGGTCTTGCCTCCCCCTCGCTCTCCCCTGTTCGAGCGGGAGGAAGGGGATGACCCTGGCAAGCGGGCCCCGCCTGGAACCACCGAATGGTCGGGCTTGGCTTTTAAGCGGATACGCCCTTCATCGACCCCACGTTCCTGCGGAGAAGGCGCACTCCGTAGGATGCGCCTTCAACGTTTCACCCTCCCTCCGCTGTGCCGAGCCATTGGGTCGGCCCAGCTCTGGCTCTGCGCACCGTGCGAAGTATAACCCAAAGGGTATATCCCCTTTTTTTCTTTTCTTTTTCTATTTATTCGCAGATTTGTAAAATTCATAGAAAAATCATTCAAGCCCAAATTTGGTGATTCAAAATTCTACATCCTCCTAAAAACACTACCTATTTAATGATGGAACCTCCATAATTTTCCTCCACACCTTTCTATCATGTTCAGATTTAAATTCAAATTTGAACTATTAGGACCACTTTGTAAAATCTATAGATCATCCATTATATCTCCAAATGGAGTGATTCAAGTTCCTATCTATATCTAAATTCATGCACTAACTAGGGAACATTTTTTTCTGGTGCCTCTCTGTCATCCAAATAATTGAGCTATTTATTCAGGCATAACCTACTTTGATAATCCCTAGGATATTCTTACCAACTTCAAAACCAGTAAAACCACTTCCTAAATGTTTCTAAAATCATGCCCTATTTTATGAGTGCCTCCACTCATTTTTATGAAAATATTTTCTGTTGACATCATGAAGGATCATCATTTCCATCATTCCCACCATTCAAAACTCCCCCTTGACCCACATCCACCAAAAACCTCCTTGGTTATTTTTCTCATGACCAGAGGAGTCCTAGAAAAATAAAACTCCTATTTATAGAGCACATTTAGTTCTCTGCTTGTTGTGTTGCTTATTGCGGTTGTTTCCGGTGATAGTTGACGAAGTAGATGAAATGCTCGGAGTGGACGAGAAGCGAGTGAAGACCTCGAAGACTTTGATAAGCCAAGCAAGCAGCCCTTTGACCATGATGAGAAACCATTTTTATTGCATGTCATATAGCACTTTACTTTCATCATATTTGATCGTGTGATGTGGTGTCCCCCTTTCGGTGGGGATGCCTCTAATACTTTTCCTTTGACACTTGCATCGTGCATGACCCTACCACCTTATGACGGTTATGCGGGTGGGTATAGATAGGATGCTAGTAGATGCTACACAAGTGGGATTGGGGCTACGCATAGTGATGGAAAGAGATTAATGATTTCAAGAACTTTTGAAAATCCTGTCGGGTGTCACTAATGCCCTAGGGAGATGTTCATGAGATGGGCGACCACTTGAGAAAGAAGTGGTGTGTCGGAACAAATTAGTATGTGTTCTAAAAAATGGAGAGTTCTAAGGTCTGCTGACCGTCCCAACATTACATGTGCAACCACGATACCCCTTATGGGATGGGGCTTTGTTGATTACCTTGGTAGGTACTAGCAAGGAGCCCGCATTAATAGTGGCGGGAGTGGCGTGGTTACTCTCGATACAGGGTCATACCGGTATGTATGATCATGCGTTGTCTTTACAGGCACCGGGCACACTGTTGGTCCCCTCATGGATGGTACAGTTAGAGCGAGGCTCTTGTGATGTACATTGTGAGGGCTGGGTACCCATCGAATGGACTCTTTGTTTAGTATTGTTAGTGGAAAGACATTGTTCGGGTGCTTACCTCGGGTATGTTATATACCGCGAGTCGTGGATGACAGGGAAGTTCCCTAAGTCTTGTGGGTAAAGTGTGCAACCTCTGCAGAGTGTAAAACTATTCGAATAGCCGCGTCCGCGGTCATGGATAGTTGGAGGTCCTTCTTAGACTATGTCCAGATGTTTTCGCAAACTTGGTGTGTGTGTGGTGACAAGGATGATACTTGAGTCGAGTCAGTTGACTTGGCATGATGACTGAACATGAGATGTTCATACGGTACATGAGACAAGTCTGAGGACTTGGTGTGATGGTTGAACATGAGACGTCCAACCCCCTACTTATGATGATGACTTACTTATGTGTTCTATGAACACCTGTCTATGGACTTGATGTGTTCTATGAACACCTGTCTATGGTTGATGCATGCTTACTTATGTACTTGATCATTTCATTGCACTCAAAACTAGCTTTCTACAAATCTTACCTATTAGTGCTATATCATGCCTTGTTATTGCCTTGTTCCAAACATGGGTTGCTTGCGCGTACATTCAAAGTACTCATTGGATTGCCACTGGTTATTTTATTGGCTAGGCATGAAAGATCAGGTTATGATGAAGATTGCCCTGGTGACGGACACGCGAGCTACGACGCTTCCCAGTTAGAATGCCTGTAGGGTTAAGGCAGAAGGCATGGTTTCACGCTATCGTTGAAGATTTCCGCTATAGTCATATGAAGACTTGGCCATGAAGGCCATATTCGAGTAAACCGGTATGTAATGGATGTAAGACTCTTGTTATTCAGTTTATGTGTGTTCACTGAGCGTTGATCTCTTGGATCATTGTGCACGTACATTCAGTTATCCCGACTTATGAGTCGGGGTCCCCACACCAGGCAAGCAGCCCTTTGACCATGTTAATAAACTTTTCCATGCATGACATATAGCACTTGTTGTTTCATTCATTTGATCATGATGTGGTATTTACCCTTCGGTGGGATGCCTCCAACACTTTTACCATTGACACTTGCATCGGGCATGACCCTACCACCTTATGAGGGTTGTGCGGGTGGGAGTAGTTAGGTTGCTAGTAGATGCTACACAAATGGTTCGGGTTTATGCATGCTTATGGAAAGGAAAACAATGATTTCAAAGACTTTTCGAAAACCCCGTCGGGTGCCACTAATGCCCGAGGGAGATGATGAGAAGATGGGTGACCACTTGAGAAAGAAGTGGTGTGCCGGAGCAAGTTTAGTATGTGTTTTCGTAAACGGATACGCCTTATGGGATGGGGCTTTCTTGATTACTATGGTTGGTAGTAGAAAGGAGCCCACATTACTAGTGGCAAGAGTGAAGTGGTCACTCTTTAGACGGGGTCGTCCCAGAGTGAAAGGTCATGCGCTGTTTTTACAGGCACCGGGCACACCATTGCGTGCCCTCATGGATGATACGAGTGATGTACACCATGGGGGGTGGCACCAATGAGTGCACTCTTTGTTTAGTGTCACCATGGGAAAGGCATTGTTTGGGTGCTTACCTCGGGTATGTTATGTACCGCGAGTCGTGGATAACATGGAAGTTCCCTGAGTCTCGTGGGTAAAGTGTGCAACCTCTGTAGAGTGTAAAACTATTCGAATAGCCGTGTCCACAGTCAAGAACAGTTGGGTGGTGCTTCTTAGACTTTGTCCGAATGTTTTCGCAAAACTTGGTGTGAGTTTGGATGTGATGATGACACAAGGGTCACATGACCTAGGTCCGATGACTTAGCATGGGTATTGAACTAAGTTCGATGACTTAGCATGATGACTGAACACGAGGTGTTCAACCCCTACTTATGATGATATCCGTAACTTGTTCACATGGATATTTGCCTATTGTTGACGTATGCTTACTAGTTACTTGATCATGTCATTGCCTTTAAAATTAGCTTTCCTCAAATTACCTACTTAGTGCTATATCATGCATCATTGTACCTTGTTCCAAAACTTGAGTTGCTTGCGAGGACTTTCAAAGTACTCGTTGGCTTGCCACTGGTTATTTGATTGGCTAGGCATGGAAGAACAGGAGTATGTTAAAGAGTTCGTCGGTGACAAACATGCGAACTAGGATGGTTCCTAGTCAGAATGCCTGCAGGTTAAGGCAAATGGCATGGTTTCACGCTTTCGAACAAGATTTCCGCTGCTTGTTCTATTTAAGTATTTGGCCCTCATGGCCCTATCTATGTAAGACCTGACCTTCATGGTCTTTATTTGTGTAAGATGCTACATGTGGATGTAAGACTCTAGTTATTCAGCTTCGGTGTGTTCAGTGAGCATTGATCTCTAGGATCATTGTACACGTGCATTTGGTGATCATGACTTATGAGTCGGGGTCCCCACATGGAGGTTGCTCGTCGTGCGCCATGTCGTCCACAATGGATGGTTGGATTCAAAGTGAGTTGGAGAGTGCCGAAGCATCGCCGATAGCGCTGATGAGCTCCGCGATGCGCTGAAGCCAGTTGTCGAAGTGGTCGGGGACGGGACGGTAGTGAAGCAGCTCATTATCCATGGCGAGCATGCCCTGGTCGTGGATCGGCCTAGGCCGAACATGGGAGGATGACCCGGAATCTAGGACGATCGACGGAGTGGTGGTGTGTCTATCGCGCTGCGCGGTGACCGGCTGGGAGGAGTCCTGCTGCTCATGGGCATCGGGGCCCATGGTGGCTTTCGCCACGGGCGAGGGCAACCTGCGCGGCCCACCGGTGCTGTCTGGGCGACGAGGGTGGCTCGGCGCTCAGGGAGGTGAGCATCAGACATTAGGGCAGCGAGGTGGGTGAAGAACTAGGTTTGAGGGAGACTCCGACACGCCCCCTACCTGGCGCGCCAAATGTCGGATTTCGGGCTACGCAAAACCCTTAAGATTCAAACACAAGGGCTTGTGCAAAGATCCCCTGCAGCCTCGCCCAACCTAGCTTTCTATTCGATGAACGCAATAGTGAACTTGCACGATGACGAGGAAGAAGATGAACACGACAGTTTACCCAGGTTCGGGTCGCTGCGAAGCGTAATACCCTACTCCTGCTTTGGTGGGTTGCCTCTCGAGGAGGTGGTGTGGATGAACTTCTACAATGTTACAGGGCCTCATGAGGGATCCCTTTGATGTGTCAAGGCTCTCTGTGGCCTAGTGGTGGGTGGATGAAGGAATGGATCGGATCCCCCTCTACGGTGCAGCCTATCCTCTATGGCTCGGGTCCTCTTCCCTTGTCATAATGGAGGGAAGGGATCCCATAATGGCCAATTTTGAAGGGGTACAAGAGTACGTGCTCGCCCTGCCCAAAGGCAGTCTTCGCCTGCAAAATAGTTGTCGAAAATGCAGAGATGGGCTCAGCGATGACATCTGCCCTACGGGGCGAGTGGTTGTGGTCTTGTTGCACCGGAATGGAAACCATTGGGGGGTGCTTTAGGAACCCATGTACGTCCTTGCTCCCTTTGCACCAAAGGGGAAATTGCGCCACCTAGCACGCTGGCTCCCGCCTATCCTTCCTTGTGTCACCCTTGACTCCTGAGGCCGGGCCTTGCATACAAATCTCTGCTGCTCTGGAGGGGGCCTGAGGAGGTCCCTCCTTCATCGATCCTGATGCTGTTCCTACTCACGAGGCTAGGGCCCTCGCGAGGGCCTTGTCTTGAGTGAGGCCACGCCCGTCCGTGTTTGGACGATGAAGTGGGCCATGCCCTGGGTCGTAGGCAGGCAGGTGTGGGTACCCCCATTCCTAGAATGCCGACAGTTGTTCAAAGGAATTTGCATTTGTTCTCCTATTGGTTGATAACCTTGGTTGTCACTAAGGAAAATGCTTATCTTTAATGTATTGCATCTCATCTCCTCTTCGGGGTAAATCCCAATGTAGCTCACAAGTAGTAGCGACACGAGCTGAGCATGGGCAACGTCAAAATGGGCGTGCACAGCTGCCATCATAGCTATGGCATCGCGGAGGAACGAATAGCTAATAGCTTGCCCATGATCACGACCAAAGTCTCGAACAGGGCACCTCCTTCAGACATGATGTAGGTAGCAACATCTGCGAATGCCCTTGGTCCGGAGTTGGCCACCGAATTTTCCTTCACGATACGGATCCATGTCCCCATCTTTTATCAGTGGCGATTGATCAATAAAATGGGCTTGGGGACCTAGTGTGGTTGACACATCGGCGATGGACTATAGCCAAGGAAGCTTCTAGCGTAAGCCACATATGAGCGTTGGCCCAAGATAATTTATACTTCATCACATACAATTCATAATCATGAACAGTTTGTGATGTACCTAATTTTCATATTGCTTTAAAATAAAAAAATGAGGTCACACCAGAAAAGGACGGTGTTTGTGAAAGTGTGTTATATCGACTAGAGGAGGGTGAATAGGCGATTTTTACAAATCATCACTGAGGAATTTCAACTTGAGGAATTTGAAATGTGATGAATAACTAGCAGCGGAATAAGTACTCAAGTGCACGAGAAACATAGCAGTTGCTTAATCATCATGATGAAATAAAGCATGCACAGATTACAGGTAGCATGATATAGGATAGGCAGGTAAGGAACAAGGTAACTTGAAGAATTTGAGGTCAGGAAACTAAGAAAGTCTTTAGTCAAATTCTTCAAATAGTAACGATCAATTTCATCAACAAGTATATGAGCAAATGGAAGGGTTGAGGAAACAGAACCAGGTAGCTCGATGAAGACAATGATTTGATGACCCAGTTCCAACTTTTGTGATAGTTGTACGTCTGGTTCGGACCGACATGGTATTTAAGCCATAGGACACATAGTCCCAGGACACATAGTCCTTAGCGTATTCTCCTTGAGCTAAGGACACACAATCCTCACCCAACACTCGTGCTAAGTCTTTAGGGTAGACTTCCAAAACCCGCACGAACTGGTCACCCAACGATCCACAATTAAGTGCTAGATGCTCTAGACCAAGGTAACTTCGTGATCCCCAATTGACTGCAGGATGCACTAGACCATGAAGAACATGCTATTCAACATCATTCATGGGATTCCCATCAACTACCATGATTTCTTCTTGGGCACTTTGGCCAATGTTGCTTCAGCCCCATTTGAATTGAAGCCTTACGCTCCCTGGATCAGGAAATTCATCAGTTCAAGGTCTTCAGTTCCATTCAAGGCAGATTTTTAGTATCACTTCGGCTTTCTGCCTTCAATAGAAGTCCTCAAAAAATACATTTTCTTCAGTTGAGGGAAAAGGCAAAGCTGTTATTGATGAAGGTACTCGCCCATTGGATGGCCAGTTTCGCAAAGCTGCATCTTATTCCACCAATGATGACTTTGCTACTCAAGATTGTTCTGCAAAAGCCTCAGATCAAAATCCTCAAGAAGCTACCCCTCGTGTGATGACCGATCAAGATCTTCTCCTAAGTCTTCATCAGAAGGTTGATCGCAATCACGAATGGATCAAACATCAGTTTGGTTCACTTCTTCGAGACATAACTATCACACACATCACCATGAGGAGGAACCAATACTACCTTCATGAAGTTTTCAAATGCACTTGGGCCATTCTGTCTCACCTCAAGACTCTTGAAGAACTCAAGCAGATGGACCTTGAGCAGAACCTTGACTGCGCTATGACAAGTGTCAGTTCTCCCTCGGAGCAGTGAACCAACTAGTGCTTGTGGGTGGTGGATATTTATAGCCAGGGTGCAACCTGACATCATAAGACATAAATGCCCCCAATGATATGATCGTTATGTGGATAAGAATGATTGGTGATAGCTAGCGCTAAGGGCAGCAACAGTTGGAATTTCGAACTATGAAACTCCTCAGGCTTATCATATTCCTCACTTGTACGCAATTCACACTGGCAAAATCCTAACTCCTCCGTCGGAACAATTTCCTCAGAGACAAGAAGAACATCGTCTCCATCACTGAAGAACTTGACTGAACTGCAAGAGATTTCCAAAGGCTTCACTCGAAGGATTGGATATGTTGAGGCTTTTGAGTTGAGCATCAGTCGGAAATTTTCCTTAGTATTACCTCGGCCCCCTTTGACAGTACGGTGTTTCCTGTGACTCAAAGAAAGGAAATGAAACTACGAAAACAAAAGTATTCACGCTTCATATTCCTCGTTCATATCTTCAAGGTCACACCAACTTCTTCATTTTCAAAGTCTTTACGGAATACCAAAGTCTTCAGTTGAAGGCATACATTTTTAGGGGCCGATAATCTCCGATATATCAAACTCATCATCGACTTATAGACCCCATGTACACCCACAAAATCATTAGTTCCGTAACCTATAAGTCTTCAATACACCAAAATCACTAAGGGGCAGTTGACGCACTTACAATCTCCCCCTTTTTGGTGATTGATGACAAATAGGTTCAGTTTTCAACGGGGTTAAAAAATATGAAGTGTAAGTACTAGGTTTGAGGAATTTGATTGCAAGATATAGAATAACTCCCCCTGAAGATGTGCATATTTGAGGAATTTTCTTTGGACTGCAAATGCACATGGCAGGTTAAAAACATGGATAACTCCCCATATATCTTGTAATTCAGACACGCATTTAACATATGATATGAAGAATTTGAAATGCATGATGAAAATGGTGTCTGAAGAAATTCAACATGCATGCACTACGGTATTTGATGAAATAAGCGTGCGGAAAGCAGTTCAAAAGATTCAGACCACTAGCAAACTTAAGTTTACAACTCAACCAACAAAAGCTTCAGAAGAGTGAGAGTTGTAACTTAAACAAAAAGCAGCCCATATATATAGACCCGCTTGAAGACTAACTCAAATTTTCTCCCCCTTTGTCATCGAAGACCAAAAGGGATGAAAAAGTGAGAACTAATGCCCCTGAAGAATTTCATCTTGAAGGTGATGGAGGAGCGCCAGCGTTGTCGGGGTCATTTGTCAATGCAGAGCCCACATCAGTGTCATCAATTTCCTCAGCGTCATCCGCCTCGCGCGATGAAGAATATGAGCTTGTAACCAGCTGAGGAACTTGAACTTTCTTGAATTTCTTCTGAGGAGGACAAGCGCAGTCAAGGTTCTGCTCAAGGTCCATCTGCTTGAGTTCTTCAGGAGTCTTGAGGTTAGACAGAATGGCCCAAGTGCATTTGATAACTTCATGAAGGTAGTATTGGTTCCTCCTCACGGTGATGTGTCTGAAAGTTATGCCTCGAAGAAGTGAACCAAACTGATGTTTGATCCATTTGTGATTGCGATCAACCTTCTGATGAAGACTTAGGAGAAGGTCTTGATTAGTCATCCCACAAGGGGCAGCTTCTTGAGGATTTTGTGCTGAGGCTTTTGCACAACAATCTTGAGTAGTAGAGTCATCATTGGTGGAATAAGATGCAGCTTTGCAAAACTGGCCATCCAATGGGTGAGTACCTTCATCAATAATAGATTTGCCTTTTCCCTCAACTAAAGAAAATGTATTTTTGAGGACTTCTATTGAAGGCAGAAAGCCAAAGTGATACTGAAAATCTGCCTTGAATGGAACTGAAGACCTTGAACTGATGAATTTCATGATCTAGGGAGCGTAAGGCTTCAATTCAAGTGGGGCTGAAACAACATTGGCCAAAGTCCCCAAGAAGAAATCATGGTAGTTGATGGGAATCCCATGAATGATGTTGAATAGCATGTTCTTCATGATTCCCTCCACTTCTTCTTGTTCAGAGTTGTGTCCCTTTTGAGGATGGAGGGTTTTGGTCAGAATGCGATAGATGGTCCTAGGAACATAGAGCAAATCCTTTACAAGGAAGGCAGTCCTTAGAGGTTTTCCAGGAGCCAAAGGCTTCATCATAAATTGCATCATATGATTGGGCAATGCAGGTTCATCAAATAGGCATCTTGCTCCTTCTGAAGGAATTGGTATTGGCACAACTCGAAGAAATTCTGAGGCTGGGGCAACTTAGTGAGTGGATCATTTCATCCAGTCCAGAACCCAAGAATTGACATCAGAAGCATCACTTGTGATGTGCAAGGTGGCATAGAATTGAAGAATTAGCTCTTCATTACAATTACATCTGTCCACGCAGAATAGAAGATGACGGGTAGCATCCCATGCGCACCACCATGGAACCATCACCAACACCTCCAGCTACGAAAGGCCCCATGACGAGAGCCCGTGCACGTGCCACTTCAAACGAGGTGACATCCCTCCTTTATGATTCTCAATTCGATGCTCTTGGAATTTGGATGCTACCTCAAGTAGAGACACTTTGTGTGCTTAGGTACCAAGAAGGAGGAATGAAGCAAGAGGGACACCAAGAGCAAGGAGAAGGACAAGCAACATCCCAAGAATTAAGGGTACAACCGGTGCACCACCGACCAACAACCGCTATAGTGGTACAACCAGCCAACCACCGCCAACAACCTCTACCACCGGGGCCAAGGTTGTGTTATGGAGCAGTTCAAGACCGGTAGTACCCCAGTTGTACTGGTTGATACCTTAATACCGGTACGACCAGTCCATCCTCCGGTACAACCGGCCTTCCTGTGTGTAGGGACGGGCCCAAGGACCATGTACCACCCTCTCACTTACCCTTTAGAGACTAGCAGTATATATACTCCATCCCCTCCTTGTTTTAGGGTTAGCTTTGGTTTGCTCTTAGATAGTTGAGCCTAGCTCCTTCCAATACCTCTCGCATAGAGATGCCTCTGTAGGAGAAGATCCTAGTGCATGTCAAGGCCCCTTACGAGGGAAGATCCTCCGGGATATCAAGGCCCCTCCTTCCGGAGTGGGAGATCATGTACCGCTACTTGTATTGTTGTTTGACTTGTGGATCATGTTCCTCGTGTGCTATCATGAATCTAGTGGATGTGTAATGATGTTGCCCATAGTTCTTTCCTCTCGTTCTTCCCCATGTTCTTCGTGTTCTTCGTGAATCCCCCTCCAAACCATGAAAGGTTGACACACTCGGGCTTGCCCCGTATCATATTGGTATCATGAGCAACGTTGATCACGATTTTGGAGTCTCCCCCACCGTTTTGTAGGCAATTTTTGCTTTGTTTTCACCTAATTTCGAAAATCCCCACAAAAATAGCCATACCAAATTTTCTTGGATTCGTTGGATTTGAGAAGATTTTGTTGATTGAAATTCGTGGTTTCAGCTATGGACAAGTGGATCTATCTTTGCACCATCATCCCCATCGGTTTCCTCCGCAAAATTGCCCAAACTTTTCTTCTTCCCCCATTTCAGACATCCAGTTTTGCCAGGAGTGGTACAACCGCTCGGACGACCGGTACAACCGGTAAATACCTAGGAGCAGTACAACCGCCTGTTCCAATGGTATAACCGCTAATTCCCAGGAAGTTCTGGAGCGGTACAACCGCCGATCCCAAGCACTACAACCACCCACCTACCAGTTTCAGCTTTGTTGATTCGCTCTTTTTCCCATTTACTTCCGCATCCCATTTGCATTTGAGACTTTGAGTCGTGAGGCCCGCCATTTCCTAAGGTGTTTCGGCTAATTAGGAGTGGTTCTTCATCGACATCGCCGCTCATCATCGCCTCGAAACATCGCCAACCAACTCTTCGTTGACACTACACCACAAGAAAGGACCGTAACTGCGAGGACACTCTTGACTTATACACTTTCCATTGCATTGTAACCCCCTATCCTATTTGCATTACTTGCCTATCGAGACTAGCCATTGAGTATTGTTAGGCCATGCTACTTGTGCACATTAGTGATACATACTCCGCATAGCTACCATTGCATGCATATACATCTTAGTATCATCTCTTTTGTTAGAAAGTACCTGCATACATAATTGCTATCATGGTGTGCACGTCCTGCATAGTGAAAATCCAAATATCATTGCTAAAGGAAATAAAAGTGAAGTTTTTAAGCAAGGTCAAAAGAACAATAGCATCGCCAAATTTGCATATCATACATTATCACCTTGGATCACTTGAGTGACTCGTGCCGCATACATAGCAAGTCAGGAATAGGAAGATGATGCATTTTTTTCTCTTATAGGTAGTGCACAAGTTCGTATCATGCCCATTAGAGCAATCGTGCCATTGTCTCTCTAGAGTTGTGCGACACGAGCATTTCTGTGGATTCCACATTTTGAGATCACTTTTGGTTGCACAACCCCACTTTTCTATTTCGTGTGTGTGTTTCCGAGATCACTCATTGCTATTGATTCACATTGTCTTATTTTCTTACTTGCGAGTCTCTCTCAACTTTATTGCATCATATTCTTGAATTGCTTGAAATTTTGTGCCACCATCCTAACCAAGCTACTCCATAAGCATTACCTTTGTAGGTGTGAGAAGGTAAACTCAGTACCAATTCTACTATTTCCATGATTTCACATTGAGTGATTGATCCTCATCTCAAGCTTCGGAATGGTATTTGGTATTGTGTTTCCCCATTCTTCCACTTATATCTACTTGAGTCCCATGGATAGGAACACTATGAAGAACCCGGAATTCGAGGAGCACGACGACGACACGAACAACTACGTCACCAAACTACAATTCTTCACCGCACAAACAGGAATGCGCCAAGCACATGACGTCCTAACGGACTGCATCGAGCACCTCGCCACCAACATACGTGAATCCAAGGAGCGGACGTGGGACTTAATGGAAATGCAAATGGATGAGCTCCGTGCTTTGGTGGTGAATCGCGCATCATCCATGTCTACCTCAACTCACCGGCGCATCGCAAGTTGACACTCCTCCAAGGACTCCTCCAGCAAAAGCCCTCCTCCACGAGCTCGACCACAACAACATGACATGTGTCGCCTCTCTCAAGACTCAAGCAACCCCTTCCATGACGAGCCTCAAGGTCGACATCGCGAGAGTGACCACTATCGCCTACAAGAGCAAGACGACTACCAGAAAGATCGCCTACGTCACCGCCGTGAAGAACAAGCACGAGAGTCACAATGGATGCTTCGCGATGCAAACTATGCCATGCAAGAATGCTAGCTCGTGAGGAACAAGACGCTCTACGTCAAGAACGCCAAAAAGTAGAAGCTCGCCCAGAGGAGCACCAAGAATGCCAACAACGGGTGCGACAATGACATCAACAACACCCAAGGCAAGAGGAGCAACAAGTTGATGCGCTCGCCCCAAGGCAAGACCATGACCAACATGACAACAATGCACCTCCGCGTCAAGATACACGACCTCATGCAAATCCCGTTGACCATGTGGATGTGGGGACCCCGACTCATAAGTCATGATCACCGAATGTACGTGCATAGTGATCCCAGAGATCAATGCTCACTGAACACACAAAAACTAAATAACAAGGGTCTTACATCCATCACATACCGGTTTACTCAAATATGGCCTTTATGGCCAAGTCTTCATATGATTACATGAGAAATCTTCAACAATAGCGTGAACTCATGCCATCTGCCTTAACCCTAGAGGCATTCTGACTAGGGAGCGTCCTAGCTCGCATGTCCGTCACCAAGGTAATCTTCATCATAACCTGGGCTTTCATGCCTGGCCAATAAAATAACTAGTGGCAAGCCAATGAGTACTTTGAATGTACTCCCAAGCAACCCATGTTTGGAACAAGGCAATAACAATGCATGAAATAGCACTAAGTAGGTATTTTGCGGAAAGCCAATTTTTGAATGCAATATCATGATCAAGCAACTATGTGTAAGCATGCATCAACAGTTGGCACATATCCATATGAACAAGTTACATATATCATCATCATCAGGGGTTGAACATCTCATGTTCATTCATCACATCAAGTCTTTAGACTTGTCTCAAGTATCATCCTTCTGTCTTCCACACACACACACACACCAAGTTTGCGAAAAAATCTGGACGTGGCTTAAGCAGCACGATCCAACTATCCTTGACCGTGGACACGGCTATTCGAATAGTTTTACACTCTGCAGAGGTTGCACATTTTACACACAAGACTCGAGGAACTTTCGTGTCATCCATGACTCACGGTATATAACATACCCGAGGTAGGCACCCGAACAATGCCTTTACCCTGGCGATACTAAACAAAGAGTCCACTCGATTGGTACCCATCCCACATGATGTACATCACTCGTAGCATCCATGGAGGGACCAACGGTGTGCCCGATGCCTATGAAGACAACGCATGATCGTCCATACTGCCACGACCCCGTATCGAGAGTGACCACGCCACTCCCACCACTAGTAATGCAGGCTCCTTGCCAGTACCCACCAAAGTAATCAATAGAGCCCCATCTCATAAGGGGTATCGTGGTTGCGCATGTAAGGTTGGGATGGTCGACAAATCTTAAACCCTCCATTTTCGAAAACACACACACTCACTTCCTCCGATACACCACTTATTTCATTAGTGGCACCCAACAGGGTTTTCGAAATGTCTTTGAAATCATCTCTTTATTTCCCTCACCATGCATAATCCTGATCCCACTTGCATAGCATCTACTAGCATCATATCTACTCCCCCCCCGCACAACCCTTATAAGGAGGTAGGGTCATGCTCGATGCAAGTATCAAAGGTAAAGTATCGGAGGCATCCCACCGAAGGGGGAAACATCACATCATGATCAAATTATTGAAACAACAGGTGTTGTATGACAAGCATGAAAAAGTTTCTTAACATGGTCAAAGTGCTGCTTGCCTGGCTCAACAAAGTCTTCGGGGTCTTCAATGTCTTCGGGTCCAACTCCGAGCACTGCGTTTATCTCGTCAACTACCGTCGGTAAAGAACCACAATAAGCAACACAACAAGCAAAAAAAATAAAAGTGCTCTATAAATAGGAGTTTTATTTTTCATGGAAAGTCACAAGAAAAATAACAAAGGAGGTTTTGTTGGACCTAGATCAAGGGATATTTTTGAATGGGGAAAATGAATGAAATGATGATCCTATTAGAAGTCTACAGAAAATGTTTTGGTAAAAATGAGTGGATGCACCCAACAAATAGTTCATGATTTTAGAAGTTTTTAGGAAGTTGACCCACTAGATTTGGAGTTGGGATGTTTTCCCTATGAATTTCTTAAGATGGAATAAATGGAAAATGATCCATGTATTAGATCCAACACAATAGGTGCATGGAAAAAATGTTCAACATGGCTAGACAATTAGGGCATGATATTTAGAGATTTTGGAAATTTGAATAACGTCATTTGGAGTTTATTTGAATGCTCTAGGAATTTGAAAATTGGCCTCTAGTAGTTCAAATTTGAATCTTACAAGAATAGTGTGGTGGGAAAATATGAAAGTGGCACCATTAAATAGGTGGTATTTTTAGGTGGATGTAGAAATTTGAATTATCAAGTTTGGAGCTAAAAAGAATTGAATATTGATTTTCTAATCTATGAAGAAATAAAAAAAGTAAATAGGAATATACCTAAAGGGACTTAAGACGTTGAGAAAAGCAATGGTGCGACTGGACTGGGCCAGCCCATCATCACGGATGCACGCGCGCGAGGCCATGCCGAAGGCGTACTCCAGGGAGTACTGTTGGGGAACGTTTCATGGGAAACAAAATTTTCCTACACACACGCAAGATCTATCGATGGTGATGAGCATCTACGAGAGGGAGAGTGGATCTACATACCCTTGTAGATCGCTAAGCGGGAAGCGTTAAGAAACGCGGTTGGTGTAGTCGAACATCTTCGCGATCCAAATCGCCGTGCATCCCAGGATCTCATCATGATCCGTCCCGCGATCCAATCATGATCTATCTCGCAAACTTATCACAATCCATCCCATGATCTCATCACGATCCGTCTCATGACCTTGATCACGGTCCTTCCGATCTAGCGCCAAACGGACGACACCTCCGCATTCAGCACACGTACAGCTCGATGTCGATCTCCGCCTTCTTGATCCAGCAAGAGGGAGCAGAGAGGAAGAAGAGTTCTCCCGCAGCACGACGGTGCTGTGGTAATGGTGGTGGAGCTATTTTGGCAGGGCTTCGCCTAAGCACGGCAGAAATCCGATCTAGAGGAGAAACTACGTACTAGAGGAACGGGTAGCACATGGCTGAAAATCTTGTGCCAAAACCCTAAAACCCTCTAGAATATATAGGAGGAGAGGAGGAGGAGGCTTGTCTCCCAAGGAGGCAGCCCTTGGGTCGACCAATAGCGGGACCTGGATGCCCATATTGGTTCCTACATATTCTATGAAGATCTTTAGTGGTCGAACCTCTATGTCAAGGATTCAGTTAATCCCGTATGATGTTCTGTTTGTTCTTCGGTATGTTACTTGCCCAAGATTCGATCGTCGGTATCTCCATACCTAGTTCAACCTCATTACCGACAAGTCTCTTTAATCGTTCCGTAATACAAGATCCTGTGACTAACACTTAGTCACATTGCTTGCAAGGCTTGTTGTGATGTTGTATTACCGAGTGGGCCCTGAGATACCTCTCTGTCACACAGAGTAACAAATCCCAGTCTTGATCCATGCTATCTCAACAGACACCCTCGGAGATACCTATAGAGCACCTTTATAGTCACCCAGTTATGTTGCGACGTTTGATACACACAAGGTACTCCTCCGAGGTCAGTGAGTTGCATGATCTCATGGTCATAGGAACATATACTTGACATGAAGAAAACAGTAGCAATAAACTGACACGATCATATGCTACGTTTGTAGTTTGGGTCTGGTCCATCACATTATTCTCCTAATGATGTGATCCCATTATAAAATGATATCTCATGTCAATGGCTAGGAAACCTTGACCATCTTTGATCAACAAGCTAGTCTACTAGAGGCATACTAGGGACAAAGTGTTGTCTACTTATCCACACATGTAATGTGTTTCCAATCAATACAATTATAGCATGGATAATAAACAATCATCATGAACAAGGAAATATGATAATAACTAATTTATTATTGCCTATAGGGCATATTTCCAATAGTCTCCCACTTGCACAAGAGTCAATAATCTATTTCACATCACCATGTGATTCGCATTGTTGTGAATCTAACACCCAGTGAGTTCTGGGGCCTGATCATGCTTTGCATGTGAGAGAGGTCTTATAGTCAATGGGTCTACCACATTCAGATCCGTGTGTGCTTAGCAAATCCCTATGTCAAACTATAAACACTACTACCACACTCCACTTGGTACTATTCCAAATGGCTGCTCCACTATACGTATCCAGATTGCTACTATGAGTCATCCGGATTGGTGTTTAAAGCTTGCATCAACGTAACTCTTTATGAAGAACTCTTTATCATCTCCATAATCGAGGAACATATCCTTAGTCTTTTAGTTACTAAGGATAATCTTGACTGCTGTTCGGTGAACCACTCCTGGATCACTCTTGTACCCCTTGACAGACTCATGGCAAGGCACACAGAGGTGCGGTACACAACATGGCATAATATAGAGCCTATGGCGAAAGCATAGGGGATGACATTCGTCCATTCTCTTTCTTCTGTTGTTGTCGAGCTTTGATTCTTACTCAACTTCACGCCGTACAAATCAGGCGAGAACTCTTTCTTTGACTGATCTATTTTGAGCTCTTTCAAAATCTTGTCAAGGTATGTACTCATTGAAAGTCTCATCAAGCATCTTGATCTATCTCAATAGATCTTGATGCTCAACAATTAGGTAGCTTTATTCAGGTCTTCCTTTGAAAAACTATTTTCAAACAAACGTTTATGCTTTCCAGAAATTCTACATCATTTCCGATCAACAATATGTCAACCTCATATGCTTACTAGAAACTCTATAGTGCTCCCACTCACTTTATTGTAAATACAAGTTTCTCATAAACTTTGTATAGACTCAAAAACTTTGATCACCTCATCAAAGTGTATATTCCAACTCCGAGATGCTTGCTCCAGCCCTTAGATGGATTGCTGGAGCTCACACACCTTTTAGCATCCTTAGGACTAACAAAACCTTCTGGTTGTATCACATACAACCTTTCCTCAAGTAAACCATTAAGAAAACGATGTTTTGACATCCATCTGCCAGATTTCATAATTGAAAAATGCAGCAACTGCTAACATAATTCCAACAGACTTTTAGCATTGCTACGAGTGAGAAAGTCTCACCGCAGTCAACTCCTTGAACTTGTCATAAACTTCTTTGCAACAAGTCGAGCTTTACATATGGTGACATTTACCATGAGCGTCTGTCTTCATTTTAAACATCCATTTGTACTCAACGACCTTCCGTCCAACGAGCAAGTCTACCAAAGTCTATACTTGGTTTTCATACATGGATCGTTTCTCGGATTTCATGGCCTCTAACCATTTGTTGGAATCCGGGCCCATCATCGCTGTTCCACAGCTCGTAGGTTCATCATTGTCCAACAACATGACCTCGAAGATAGGGTTGTCGTACCGCTCAGGAGCAGTACACATCCTTGTCGACCTACGAGGATCGATAGTAACTTGATCCGAAGCTTCATGATCATCATCATTAACTTCCCATTCAACTAACAGAAACAAATTCATGCGCTACACTACTCTCTGGTTGAACAAAGGTTCAACAATCTCATCAAGTTATATGTTCCTCCCACTAAATTCTTTCGAGAGAAACTCTTTCTCGAGAAAGGACCTAGTTTTAGCAACAAACACTTTATGCTTGGATCTGAGATAGAAGTTTTACCCAATTGTTCTTAGGGTATTCTATGAAGATGCATTTGTTCGCTTTGGGTTCGAGCTCATTAGGTGAAAACATTTTCCACACAAGCGTTGCAGCCCCAAACATTAAGAAATGACAGCTTAAGTTTCTATCAAACCATAATTCACACGGTGTCATCTCAACGGATTTAGATGGTGCCCTATCTAAAGTGAATGTAGTTGTCTCTAATGCATAACCCCAAAACGATAGTAGTAAAAGGATAAGAGACATCATAATTCGCACCATATCCAATAGAGCACGACTATGACGTTTGGACACACCATCACACTATGGTGTTCCAGGTGGCGTGAGTTGTGAAACAACTTTCACATTGTCTTAACTTGTATACCAAACTCGTAACTCAGATATTCACCTCCACGATCATATCGCGGACATTTTATCTTCTTGTCACGATGATCTTAAACTTCACTCTGAATTTGCTAGAAATTTTTCAAACGATTCAGACTTGCGTTTCATTAAGTAAATATACACTATTTATCTACTCAAATCATCAATGAAGGTAAGAAAATAACGATATCCACCTCATGCTACAAGACTCATTGGATTGCATACATAACCATGTATCATTTCCAATAAATCACTTGTCCGCTCCATCAAACCAGAAAATGGGGTCCTTAGTCATCTTGCCCAAGAGGCATGGTTCGCATGTCTCAACCGATTCGAAATCGAATGAGTCCAAAGAACCATCAGCATGGAGTTTCTTCATGCTCTTTATACCAATATGACATTTAGCGGCAGTGCCACAAGGATGTGGTACTATCATTATTAACTTTGTATCTTTTGGCATCAATGTTATGAACATGTGTATTACTACGATCAAGATTCAACAAACCATTCTCACTGGGTGCATGACCATTGAAGTTATTATTCATGTAAACAGAATAACAATTATTCTTTAACTTAAATGAATAACTGTGTTGCAATAAACACGATCTAATCACGTTCATGCTCAACGCAAAACACCAAATAACATTTATTTAGGTTCGTCACTAATCCTGAAGGTAGAGAGAGCGTGCAACGTTGATCACATCAACATTTGAAAACATTTCCAACACACATCATCACCTCAACCTTAGCTAGTGCTCCGTTTATTCCGTAGCTTTTATTTTGAGTTACTAACATTTAGCAACCGAACCGGTATCCAATACCTAGGTGCTACTAGGAGTACTAGCAAGGTACAGATAAATAACACGTATATCAAATATACTTCTGTCGACGTTGCCAGCCTTCTTATCTACCAAGTATCTAGGGTCGTTCCGCTTCAGCGACTACTCTCCTCATAATCGAAGCACTTAGTCTCGGGTTTGAGTTCAACTTTGGGTTGCTTCACTGGAGCAGCAACTGACTTGCTATCCATGAAGTTTTCCTTCCTTGCTCCTGCGCTTCTCGAAACTAGTGGTTTGACTAACCATCAACACTTGACGCTCCTTGTTGATTTCTACCTTCACGGTGTCAAACGTCGCGAACAGCTTAGGGATCATTATTTATATCCCTAGCATTTTATAGTTCATCACCAAGTTTTAGTAGCTTAGTGATAGTGACTTGGAGAACTATATCAATCACTATCTTATCTGGAAGATCAACTCCCACTCGATTCAAGTAATTGTAGCACCCAGACAATCTGAGCATATGCTCAATGATTGAGCTATTCTCTTTCATATTACAGGCAAAGAATCTTGTTGGAGATCTCATATCTTGCAACACGGGCATCAGCCTGAGATCCTAATTTCAGCTCTTAGAACATCTCATATGTTCTGTGACGTTCAAAATGTTTCGGAGCCTCAATTCTAAGCCGTAATGCATGACACACTAAACTATCAAGTAGTTATCAGAACGTGCCTATCAGATGCTCACAACATCTACAAACAACGCTAGAGGGGTTGGCGCACCGAGCAGTGCATTAAGGACATAAGCCTTCTGTGCAGCAATGAGGACAATCCTCACATCACGGAGCCAGACCGCATTGTTGCTACCATCATATTTCAACTCTATTTCTCTAGGAACATATAAAATTTCAAGGGAGCTACATCGTGAGCTAGTAATCTACAACACAGTTTGCAAAGACACTACTGACTATGTTCATGATAATGAGTTCAATTAATCATATTACTGAAGAACTCCCACTCAAATTGACATCCCTCCGGTCATTCGAGTGATACATGATCCAAATTCACCAACTCAAGTCCGATCATCACGTGACTTGAGGTGGTTTCAATGGTGAACATCATCATGTTGATCATATCTACTATATGACTCATGTTCGACCTTACAGTCTCTTGTGTTCCGAGGCCATGTCTGTACATGCTAGGCTCGTCAAGTTTAACCCGAGTGTTCTGCATGTGCAACACTGGCTTGCACCCGTTGTATGTGAACGTAGAGTCTATCACACCCGATCATCACGTGGTGTCTCAACACAAAGAACTTTCGCAACGGTGCACACTTGGGGAGAACACAATTCATCTTGAAATTTCAGTGAGGGATCACCTTATGATGCTACCGTCGTCCTAAGCAAAACAAGGGGCATAAAAGGATTAACATCACATGCTAATCATAAGTGACATGATATGGCCATGAACTTGTGCTTTTGATCTCCATCCTGAAAGCACCGGCATGATCTCCATCGTCACCCACACGACACCATGATCTCCATCATCTTGATCTCCATCAACGTGTCACCATCGGGGTTGTCGCGCCCAACATGCTTCTAGTACTATTGCTACCGTTTAGTGATAAAGTAAAGCATTACATAGTGCTTAATGATTGACACGCAGGTCATACAATAAATAAAGACAACCCTATGGCTCCTGCCGGTTGCCATACTCAGCGACATGCAAGTCGTGATAATCTATACATCACATGATCATCTCATACATCACATATATCACATCATGTAATTGTCCATATCACATCACAACATACCCTGCAAAAACAAGTTAGACGTCTTGTAATTGTTGTTGCATGTTTTATGTGGCTGCTACAGGTATCTACCAATAACAATTTTCATCTACGCAAAAACCACAACGGTGATACACTAATTGCTTTTCAACCTTCTCAAGGACCGCCTTTGTCGAATCCGATCCAACTAAAGTAGGAGAAACAGACACCCGCCAGCCATGTTTGTGCAACAAGGTTACACGTCAGTCGATGGAAATAGTCTCTCATAAGCGTATGAGTAAGGTTGGTCCGGGCTGCTTCATCCCACAATACCGTTGAACCAAAACACGACCAAGGGAGGAAGCAATCTAAGCATCAATGCCCGCAAACTCTTTGTGTTCTACTCGAGATGTCATCTACACATAGACCTAGCTCATTATGCCACTGTTGGGCAACGTTGCATGGGAAACAAAATTTTCCTACGCACATGCAAGATCTATCCATGGTGATGAGCATCTACGAGAGGGAGAGTGGATCTACATACCCTTGTAGATTGCTAAGTAGGAAGCGTTAAGAAACGCGGTTGGTGTAGTCAAACATCTTCACGATCCAAATCGTCGTGCGGCCTGCAATCTCAGCATGATCCATCCCGTGATCGAATCACGATCCGTCCCGTGAACTTATCATGATCCGTCCCGCGATCTCATCACGATCCATCTTGCCATCTTCATCACGGTCCTTCCGATCTAGCGTCGAACGGACGACACCTCCGCGTTCAGCACACGTACAACTCAATGACAATCTCCGCCTTCTTGATCCAGCAAGAGGGAGCGGAGAGGTAGAGGAGTTCTCCAGCCTTGGGTCAGCCGAACCAGCCCTTGGGTCGGCCGAACCAGGAGGGAGGAGTCCTCCTCCTCCACTCCTAGTAGGATTAGGACTCCTTCCTAATTTAGCCCTTTTTGCCTTTTTCCACCTTTTTCCTTTTGGGCTTTTCTTCCCAGCCGCATGGGCCTTGTGTGGGACTTCCACCAGCCCACTAAGGGCTGGTATTCATCCTCCCACATCCCATGTAGCCTCTTGGATCAAAATACCCCGCCCGATGGTCTCCCGTACTCCCGGTACACTACTAGCACTCCCGGTACACTACCGATGAGCCCGAAACTTTTCCGGCGACCAAAATAGGACTTCCTATATATCAATCTTTACCTCCGGACCATTCCAGATCTCCTTGTGATGTCCGGGATCTCATCTGGGACTCCGAACAACCTTCGGTCACCACCATGCATAACTCTATACAACTGAAACGTCACTGAACCTTAAGTGTGCAGACCCTGCGGGTTCGAGAACTATGTAGACATGACCGAGACACCTCTATGGTCAATAACCAATAGCCGGACCTAGATGCCCATATTGGTTCCTACATATTCTACGAAGATCTTTATCGGTCGAACATCTATGTCAAGGATTCATTTAATCCCATATGATGTTCCCTTTGTTCTTCGGTATGTTACTTGCCCGAGATTCGATCGTCGGTATCTCCACACCTAGTTCAACCTCGTTACTGGAAAGTCTCTTTACTCGTTCCATAATACAAGATCCTATGACTAACACTTAGTCACATTGCTTGCAAGGCTTGTTGTGATGTTGTATTACCGAGTGGGCCCTGAGATACCTCTCCGTCACACGGAGTAACAAATCCTAGTCTTGATCAATGCCAACTCAACAGACACCCTTGGTGATACCTGTAGAGCACGTTTATAGTCACCCAGTTGCGTTGCGACGGTTGATACACACAAGGTACTCTTCCGATGTCAGTGAGTTGCATGATCTCATGGTCATAGGAACATATACTTGACATGCAGAAAACAGTAGGAATAAACTGACACGATCATATGCTACGTTTGTAGTTTACGTGTTGTCCATCACATCATTCTCCTAATGATGTGATACTTTATCAATTGACATCTCATGTCAATGGCTAGGAAACCTTGAACATCTTTGATCAACGAGCTAGTCTACTAGAGGCATACTAGGGACAAAGTGTTGTCTACTTATCCAGACATGTAATGTGTTTCCAATAAATACAATTATAGCATGGATAATAAATAATCATCATGAACAAGGAAATATGATAATAACTAATTTATTATTGCCTCTAGGGATTATTTCCAACAAGTACGTATCCTCACTAGGGACGCTAGAAGCAGCGGGGGCGCTTCTACTTGAGTTGGGGGGCCCGGCCAGCCGGTCATTGACATGCGGGCCCCGCCTATAGGGTCCGTCCCCCACCTCCCACTAGATCTAGGAGAGGCCAAGAAGGCGGGGAGGACAGAGCCGGCGCTCATCCCGGTGGCTGCGGCCACCTCCGGCGGCGTCCCGGCCACCGCTAAGACCGGGCAAAGGGTCGCACCCCCTAGGGGGTTCTTTCTTTCGCTGGGAAGTGCCAGCTCGAGCGTGGCCTTACCCGCAGCGGACTCTAGCAAGGACAGACATGGGGAGGGCTGGAGTGTAAGGGAGAATGAGGGGGCCGGTCCAGGAGGTTCCTAGGAAGGAGACGGAGCGAGAGGGGACAAGAGGGAGCTCGGGGAGGAGCTGAAGTAGGGGGGCGAGGGAGAGGGACTCGGGTGCGCCTCGAGAGCGCTTCGGGCGCTATGAGCACGCGGTCACATCTACCCTTTGCCTCATTTTGGTGTCGACGAGGGGTCCATGGGAAGATTCTTATGCGGCACGGGCGGCCGACAGGGTCAGAGGAGGGCGCGCGTGTGGGCTCGGTCATTGGCTCGGCCTTGGCGGCAGAGCGGGTGCGAGGGCGAGCCCAGGGGAGAGAGGGAGGAGGAGGCCGATAGGGAGGAAGGTTGCGTACATCTAGGGGGAGCTTCTGGCGTGCGGGAGGGGCTCGAGGTGGTCGAGGGGCTCTGGTTGGGCGCCGCTATAGTGCTATGGTGCACTGTAGTGCTCCAGAGCACCCATATGGCCGGCATGGCCTGCTCCCGCGTGCTCTGGCTTGTCCAGTAGTGTCTGGGGTTTCAGGGATTCCCTAGGGGTACTTGGGAGCTAATGGAGGGTGTAGGAAATAAGAAACTGAGGGTGGAGGAGTGCTACCATGGTGAAATAGGGTAGAAAGTGGGGGTTTTATCCCTCCAATAATTGAGCTACTACCATGGGGTTTTTACTGGAGGTATAAGGGGTCAAGTAAGGATTGTGGTAAATAAATTGGGTCAAGGAGAATGGTGGAAGGGGCCCAAACAACAAGTTTCGTAAATGGGTGGAAGGTGTTCGATGAGTGTTTGAGCTATCTAAGATGATCTACTTGACATGAGATTTAACAAGATTGATAAATAGGGCTAAATGAGCTTGATCACAAGTTTTGAGAAAATTTAGAGAAAGTGACCAATGTAAAAGTTTCAAACCTTAGAAATGGGCTGAAATGGAGTTGGTTAGATCTATCTAAGCAAGACTATCTTTCCTGATGCACCACTTGATGCGGTGACATATTTTAGGGACTATAACATGCACAAAAAGTTTGGGGCCCAATGGGAAAACTTGGCAATGTAATATTACCAAATTCTTGAAATCAACAGCAATGGGTTTGAGGGGATTTGGACAAGTTAGTTTGTTCTCCTTGATGCACCACTTAGTGTGGCTGCATTATTGGAGAACTAGAACATGTGCACAAATTTTGGGAACAATATGGGACAATTGGCAATGTAGAGTTGCCTAAATTTGGATCTAGACACAGAGGATTTTGGGATATTTTGGTGAACCAAAACAATTGGGCTTGAGATGAAACTTGGCAAGATAACCACATATATCATATGTGACATGCTAGAATTTTCCTGGATTTATTAGAAATATTTCAAATGCTTGAAATAGTCAGAAATGGTTTTGAAGGGTTTTGTCCAATACTTTGAACATGACCATGCGTTGAAACTCTTATGTATGGACAATATATGTCCACTGAGTTTTCCTAAATTTTCTCAAATATTTTTAAAGCATTTAAATAATTTTTCCCTATAAAAGGCCATTTCCATACATAATAAAAAGACTTTAAATAAAATAGTAAAATAATCTTTAAAAATAATATTTGGTGTTTTTGGGAAGTCATATATATAGTGGGTTTCAAATAAAGCATTTGGGTAAAGAGGATCCACCCAATTTGGTGACTTGAAGTGCAAATATGAAATTAGGGGGTTTTGAAAACCTAATTTAAATAAATGCTTTTTGGCAAAAATAATATTTTGTAAAAATATTTTTAAGTCCTATTCACATGGCATGATCATTGGACAAGATTTCGGATCAAGGAAAAAGGGCTCTAGAGGGTAGGAGGATGTTTTATGAATTATAGAGCACTAGCAAGCAATCAAACAAGCTAGCAAATAACACACAAGTCAAGCATTCAAATGCACTCAAAAAGTTTTAATTGGCCCTAATTTTTGAGTCATGCTAACTTAGTGATGAGGCAGAACACGGGGTGTGACAGACCACCCCCCTTACAAGAATCTCGTCCCCGAGATTCCTAGGCTATGTTCTAAGGCGGACATCTAGAGGTGAGGTAGTCTTCAAGTTCCATGTTATTTCTGCTCCAGCGTGGTTGTCCTTCTAGATCTTGAAGTGCCTGATGATATGTCTTTGAATACATTGTTGACTTCGTCTAAGGGTGAACGGGGTTCTTGTAATATGCTAGGCTTGCCTAATGGTTATGGGTTTGGTGAAAGAGGTTCTCGTGGGGCTTGGCTTGCGTGTGTATCCCAAAGGCAGAATATGTGGCAAAATAGTGTGTATGAGTGCTGGTCCTGAGGTTGCTCATGTTGGTTAGTGATATCTAGATGTCTCGCGTTAGAATAGAAGGGGTGTAGCTTCTCGTTGAAGAGGAAGTCCTTATCTTCCTTAAAGCAGGGGGTCCTCAGTTGTAGGTGGTCTCCATCCTTGAGAGTGCTGAGGCGCGTCATCGTGGGCTTCTCGTCGAGATATTCTGCTTGAGTAAGTTTCCTAGGTAGACTCTTAATTCTTCTTTGGTCATTTGTCTTCATCGTCATGGGCGCACGTTTCTCGAGGGTCTTTGCGTGTTTGGTGTACTCGTCTCTTCGTGGCAAGGTATGCACTGAGTCTCGTCCCTAAGATTGAGCTTAGAGACTTGGTGTCAAAACGAGTTCTACCATATGGGAAGGTTCTAAGGGGGGGTCCTAGATGAGCTGGCTACCCAAAAGTAGAGACCAGCCATCCAATCCCTAAGGTCTGAGGCTTGGCAAGTGGGGTGAACTATCTTTGACAGGTGGTTTACCATGATCAAGTCAGGTTCAAGTCCTTGATTGAACCAAAAAGGGGCTAGCAATGAGGTCATGACCGTTCCACTCCATTCTAGGCATCTGAAGGGAGTAGGGACGTCATGCTCAACGTACACCGTCAAGGTGGTGGAGTGAGGGTGCCATCAACTTCTTAGTTCCATCCTAGTCAGGAATTGATAGGTGACTACTTAAAGCAAGGGTCTCTTTAATCCTCTTGATGTCCAAGGGCTTCATCGGCATTGAGCGTCGGTGCTTCTGGATATAGTCTAGTTGAGGTAGCCGACAGAGGAGTGGTGGTTGACTTCTTCTTCGTCATTGTCGTGGCTCCTCAATCTTAGTGGTTCTTCATATTGCTTGGGCAAGAAAGTCTTCTTCTGCAAGGAGGGTGCTTCAAGGAGTCCAACTTTTTCAACGTGGACTCTTATGCTCGAGAGGCATGGCAATGGGTGTTCCTGGGGATGGTCCAAACAAGACTAAGGTGTTGCTCCTCTTATTGGGTAAATAAGTATGTCATCCCGAAGGAAAACAATCTATTTCCCGAAGTATCACATAAACACATTGCTCATGTGATATGTGAGAGGAGCAGGCATTCGTCCCGGATGGTCACTAGTATCAAGGGTTTGTGGTCCAACCTAATAGAGGTCTTCGTGGCCACCTTCCTTATGGAAAGGGTGGGTGGTGGTTACGGTGGGGTACCGACGATAGTCTAAGAACTTATAGTCCAAGGCCTATGGTCATAATCCGACCACATCATGGTCTGGTAAAGCTTCGGGTTTTCAAGGAGCTTAGGATGTGAGTGAACGTCTAACATCTTATCCTGAGCACAACTATTATATGCCAATAGTACTGCCTATTACTCCAAACAAAATCACCCTATATCCTCAAAGGTATCATCTCATATAAGTCAACACCAATATTACACAAGCTACTCATATCTCCAAGGATTTGAGAGAATGACTTTGCTGAAAATGTCAGATGTAAACTATAGCTAACTCACATATATCCCTATATAAAAATCCTCGGTATAATTTACAAGCCACTAAGCTTGATCATGACACTACAAATCCAAGTGTTCAGCTAATATATCCAAGGTCTGGGAGGTTGCATCTCTATGCTAAGGAAACATGTAGTATACCATTCCGAGATATCCTTTCCTTCCGACGAATCCAGTTAAGCAACCCATGAATATCATCTACTATTACATGATCCATTACTGCTACAAATCCAGCATCGATGGCGTCCAACATAATCTCCTCGAGTTCATATAATCCACATATCGTTGCAAGTACTATTGTCATGAACTTCCAATCTCATGGCCAACTACACTCCAAGGTCGAGCTTATATAGATCCATAAATTATACCTAACATCATCCGATTCCTTCTACTATTATCCACCGAGAAATATGGTATCATTATCAAGATCATTGGACTAAATCCAAATTACTCCGAACCATGTGGTTTAATTGATCTCGAGCAGCTAGTAGGATCACCTATTTAAACCCAAGTTTTACATCTAGTAAGAGCTTCCTACTAGTTATGCGAGTCACCTTCACTCCACTATCTACATTACTTGCCAAAGTCAAGTCATTAATCCACCAAGAATTTCAACTTGTGATCATATTTGTCCTACTAATCCAATTTTTTCAAGGGACAAGTAAGTTATGCCACTCTATCAATCTTGATCCACCAAGTTCGTCTACCAATATTAAGCCCCGTAATCCACCAAAGGGTCTCAACTATTTCCTCAAGACATCCATTATGGATAAATCAAATCATTGTCCACGAATAGTATATCCTCAGAACGATCCTTCCTATGGCATCAAGGTTCTAGTGCTAGCATAAGAATGAAGGATGTTTGTTCACTATGATCACTAGCTCCATAATGTATCCAGTGCAAAGCAAGGGTTATTGAAACTTAATAAGTGCTCTAGCAAATCCGTGTATTAAACAAGTGATCAGAGGCTTGTGCTGGGGGAGCTTGTGAGGTCTAGGTTGGGAAAGGGAGGGATTTCCAATCTTGAGGGAAAAGCATAACTGTACGGGGTTGCGTCTTGTTGAGTCCATTGTAGTCGAAGTCTTCGATGTTGGTTGTTTGTGAAGGTGCATCCTTGGTGCATCTTGTCTTGTTGGGCTTCAGTTGACGAGATGGGGGAGGGAAAGTAGCATAGGGGAGTACCTAAGGGGGTGGTATAGTGCAATCAAGCAAGTGCCGAAAAGGCCAAACACAAACATCAAGGTAATGTAGGTGATATAGTCGCGCACTTGTTGCCTAGGGCAAAAGTGTGACTTACACCAAAGCACAAACAGGAAAAACAAGCTACACACAATGATGGTTCTATCAGAACCATCACACGGACTCGACTTCGCATGGGGGTTACACGACCTATCCTACCCTAGGGGTTCTCAGACTCATTAGTCGTGCTTGCTTTGTGTCTTGGGGAGGAGTCCGCTTAGCCTTTTGGGTCTTTCTCAAGTGTCGCTATGTCTCTGGTTGTTGTTCATCAAAATGATCCTGGTTGTTACTGAAGAGTCCTTGACAGCTTCACGTCTGGTGAGTTGATGACGAAGGTGGTTCCTCATGGTTGTCGTTGACGGGCCTTCTATTGTCTTCGTAATCATGCCAATGCCTTCTTGTCCTTCCAGGTGTCGAGAGTTCCAAGTGTGAAATCCTTTATGCAACGACATTAACAAGGCATGATAGAGTTCCAACTTGTCGGTCATGTTGATAATATCGACACCGAGAGGGGGGATAAAGAGACCATTTTCCAGCTCACTATGGTGAGGTGGAGCAAATGGCGAGGTTCTCATCCACCGGTGGTTGCCGACTCAACAACGAAAAGGTCATGGTTACTCTATTCGCGATGCATAACATGACATTAGATGTCTTGTTCCCTAGTAATCGAAGGCCAAGGTGGCATCATCCTGGGGAAGTGTCGAGGGTGTCACTATCATCTAAGTCTTGACATCCTCATCCTTCGAGAAGGTTTCTTCTGTTGGTAGGTCCTTGTCTAGTGTCGCCAACTCGGTCCAAGATATGTCGGCAATCGTCTGGCAAGGTGGCTTCCTTCCAGGTCACCCATGAGGATTTTAAGGAATCCAGTGGTCAGGAGCACAAAGGTACTAACGACCATTTGTGAGGCTTTAAAAAGTAGATGAGGAGAGCTAAGAGAAAAGTGGTGGAAGTGCTAAGGAAAAGACCTTTGATTCCCTTGGAATTTTAGGAGAGGCGAGAAATATAGAGGCTTTGTAGGTGATTTTGAAGGGTCTGGAAAAATGGTTTTGTCCTAACTAACGTCCATGCTAACTAAGGCCATCATACAGTCAGGATGGCTCTGATAGCAGCTCTGTGGGGACCCCGACTCATAAGTCGTGATCACCGAATGTACGTGCACAGTAATCCCAGAGATCAATGCTCACTGAACACACATAAACTGAATAACAAGAGTCTTACATCCATTACATACCGGTTTACTCAAATATGGCCTTTATGGCCAAGTCTTCATATGATTGTAGCAGAAATCTTCAACGATAGCGTGAACCCATACCATTTGCCTTAACCCTACGAGCATTCTTACTGGGGAGCATCCTACCTCGCATATCCGTCACCAAGGTAATCTTCATCATAACCTGGTCTTTCATGCCTATCCAATAAAATAACCAATGGCAAGCCAATGAGTACTTTGAATGTACTCGCAAGCAACCCATGTTTGGAACAAGGCAATAACAATGCATGAAATAGCACTAAGTAGGTATTTTGCAGAAAGCCAATTTTTGAATGCAATGTCATGATCAAGCAACTATGTGTAAGCATGCATCAATAGTTGGCAGATATCCATATGAACAAGTTACATATATCATCATAAGCAGGGGTTTAACATCTCATGTTCATTCATCACATCAAGACTTTAGACTTGTCTCAAGCATCATCCTTCTGTCTTCCGCACACACACACACACCAAGTTTGCGAAAACATTTGGATGTGGCTTAAGCAGCACCACCCAACTGTCATTGACCATGGACACGGCTATTCGAATAGTTTTACACTCTATAGAGGTTGCACACTTTACCAACAATACTCAGGGAACTTCCTATCATCACGACTTGCGGTATATAACATACCCGAGGTAAGCACCCGAACAATGCCTTTCCCCTGGCGATACTAAACAAAGAGTCCACTCGATTGGTACCTAGCCCACATGATGTACATCACTCGTAGTATCCACGTAGGGACCAACGGTGTGCCCGGTGCCTATGAAGATAGCGCATGACTGTCCATACCGGCACGACCCCGTATCGAGAGTGACCACGCCACTCCCACCACTAGTAATGCGGGCTCCTTGCATAATCCCGATCCCACTTGCGTAGCGTCTACTAGCATCCTATCTACTCCCACCTGCACAACCCTCATAAGGAGGTGCGGTCATGCACGATGCAAGTATCAATGGTAAACTATTGGAGGCATCCCACTGAAGCAGGAAACATCACATCATGATCGAATTATTGAAACAACAGGTGCTATATGACATGCATGAAAAAGTTTCTTAACATGGTCAAAGGGCTGCTTTCCTGGATCAACAAAGTCTTCGGGGTCTTCAAACTCTTCGAGTCCAACTTCGAGCACTCCCTTTATCTTGTCAACTGCCATCGGTAAACAACCACAACAAGCAACACAACAAGCAGAAAAATAAAAGTGCTCTATAAATAGGAGTTTTATTTTTCTTAGATATCTCTCGTCACAAGAAAAATAACCAAGGGGGTTTTGTTGGACCTCGATCAAGGGAGATTTTTGAAAGGGGAAAATTAATGAAATGATGATCCTACTAGAAGTCTATAGGAAATGTTTTGGTAAAAATGAGTGGATGCACCCAACAAATAGTTCATGATTTTAGAAGGTTTTAGGAAGTTGACTCACTGGATTTGGAGTTGGGATGATTTCCCTATGAATTTCTTAAAATGGAATAAATGGAAAATGGTCCATGTATTAGATCCAACAGAATAGGTCCATGGTAAAAATGTTCAACTTGGCTAGACAATTAGGGAATGACATTTAGAGCTTTTGGAAATTTGAATAACCTCATTTGGATTTGATTTGAATGCTCTAGGACTTTGCAAAGTAGCCTCTAGTAGTTCAAATTTGAATTTAAATATGAATCTACAAGAATAGTGTGGTGGGAAAATATGAAAGTGGCACCATTAAATAGGTGGTATTTTCAGGTGGATGTAGATATTTGAATCGTCAAGTTTGGAGCCAAATGAATTTAATATGGATTTTCTACTCTGCGAAGAAATAAAAAAAGGAAAAAGTAATATACCTAATGGGCCTTAAGACGCTGAGTGAAGCAATGGGGCGACTGGACTGGGTCGGCCCATCTTCACGGCTGCACCCGCGCGAGGCCACGCCGAAGGCATACTCCAGGGAGTACGTCTCCTCACCGGGGACGCGAGAAGCAACGAAGGGCGCTTCCACTTGAATTGGGGGGCCGGGTCGGCCGGTCGTTGACACGCGGGCCCTGCCTATCAGGTTTGTCCCCCACCTGCCGCTTGATTTGGGAGAGGCAGAGGAGGCGGGACAGGGCAGAGCCATCACTCATCTAGGTGGCTCCGGCCACCTCGTGTGGCGTCCTTGCCACCAGTGAGATCGAGCGAAGGGCCGCACCCCCTAGGGGGTCCTTTGTTTGGCCGGGAAGTGCCAGATCGAGCGTGGCCTTAACCGTGGCGGACTCTAGTGAGGACGGCCATGGGAAGGGCTGGAGGGTATGGTCCAGGAGGTTCCTGACAAGGAGAGGGAGTGAGAGGGGACAAGAGGGAGCTCGGGGAGGAGCTAAAGTAGGGGGGAGACGGAGACGGACTCGGGTGTGCCTTGGGAGCGCTTCGGGCGCTGTGAGAACACACTCACAGCTACCCTTGGCCTCACTGTGGCATCGGGGATGGACGGGAGGGTTCCTGTAATAGCCTGGGACCAACGCTCTAGTAGATTCCCCTTTTATTTCCATTCTTGTCTGTGTTTCGTTTGGTTGTCACATTCATCATTGCATCATTCGCATCATCTGGCATCATCACTCGTTTTCGAAAACTTGCATCCGCGTAGTCACCGGTTCTCTCTCTTCTTACCGTGGCCCATTTCGAGACCAACCACACATGCACGCGCCTACGACATCGATAAATATTATTTTAAAATTTCACATAAAACTTTCTCGGATTGGTTCGAAACCTAGCGTGCAGTCTTATTATAGTGTAGGTAGGCCGCCTGTCAAAATTTGTCGCATTCCGAGTTCGTTTGTTACCCGAACGGTCAACTGTAGTTGTGCAGTCATCGGTTTATTATCGAACGTTTTTCGGTGTTTTAAAACCTCGTGTCACGGGACGCAAACCTCCCTCTCATCTCCACCTAGCCCATCTACACAGCCCACTAGCCCTCCTAACCTACCCAACCGCTTTGGGTCATACGATCGAGATCTAACGGACGAAATCTGCTCCTAAAACCATCAACCCTAGCCCCTAAACCTATAAATGGACCCCCTGCCTAATTTGGAGGAACCTACCCTAATCCTCCTTGTTTCCCGTGCACCAGCCGCCACCTCCCACCTCCCATAGTGGCCCCGCCAGGCCAAGATTCAGGCCCGCCCGGGACCGAACCAGGCAGCCGCATGACCTTGAGGTCCTCCCGAGCACCATGGCGCTCGACCCTCTGCATCTCGCCTTCATGGCTCCCTCAACCGGCCCCCGCAGCCGTCCTTGCCGGAGCCAGCGTCGGCGACCACTCCGGCCAGAACCCGGTGGACCTTCTGCCTCTCCTCTTCTTCTTCCACCACTTCTTCTTTTCTCTCCTCCCTCTCCTCATGCCCGAGCTCACCCGGAGCTCCTCTTCTCTCGCAGGTTTCCCTCACCCCAAGCCGCCGCTGGACCCTCTTCCATCGAGAATGGATGGATTCGGACCACCGCCCCCGGGATCCGGCCACTGCGACCCTCTCCGGCCTCCTCCGGCCTCACCTCACTAGAGGACTGCTGAGGCCGCCGTCCTGCCTCCTGTTCGGGAGCGAGCGGAGGAGCCTCCCGAGCCGAGCGTTAACCGTGCCAACCCCCGCGTGGGCCGGCCCCTCACCCTGCGCGGCCCAGCCGCCCCGCGCCATCAACTGGGCCTAGCCCATTACGTGAGCAGCCCAGCTCATGTGATATTTGTGGCCCTGGGCGTCATTTAGTTACCCTCCACTCACTTCTATTAGCCCAGTTTCAGATTCGGCCCATAGTGTTTTTTTCCTTGCGTGCGATTTTCTAATTATTCCAGGATAATAAAATTGCAGAAAAACCCTATTGACCATACATATAATAACTCTTTAACCGTATGTCGGATTGAAAAACTTTATACATGAAAAGTGCTTAGAATTTAGAGTAGATTCACAGTATCCAGCTTTCACATGTGATAAAATATTTAAACTTGTTGTTTATATTAATTTGCACATATGCCAAGTTAAAATGATTTATTTGATAACTAATTAACCGTAGCTCCGTTGAAAATGTTTTATATATGTAACTTGACTAGAAAAACATGTAGAATCACATTGTGACATTCATTTTGCTATTTAACAACTCTAAAATATTATTAGTTCAGACCTGGACCAAATGCATATTATGCTTATGGGGACGTTTCGGAAATGCTATATGTTGCTTCCGGCCCCATTTAAAAAGCCTAGACGATATAGTTATTGATGCTTCACCTCTTGCGATGTTTAAAAACATTTAATACTGTCGTGTACCTAATGAGAGTGAACTAAATAATTAGGATGCGAAGTTTCGTCAGTATGCAACTCGTTGCATATTGAGCTTCACTTAATGTGTAGAAGTTGATTGTTGAGTTTGTCATGCCTTTCATAATTAAACCGGACATGCATCATATTGGTTTGTGCATCATGGCATGCATATGTTGTGGTGTGTTGTGTGTTAATTGTTTGTTTCCGGATTGCTTCTTCTCGATACAGTTCCGAAAGCATTCAGAGTGTGAGGATTCGTTCGACTACGTTGGCACGTCTTCTTCATGGAATTTTTCTTCTTCCAAGTGGGATCTAAGGCAAGATGAAACATTTCCCTAGATACCACTACTATCATTGCTAAGCTAGTTGTCTCGCTTTTATTGTTATGTCATGCTACCTACCACTTGTTTGACGAGCCTCCCAACATTGCCATGAAAAGGCTCTAACCCTCCATCTTCCTAGCAAACCTTTGTTTGTCTATGTTACCGCCTGCTCAGCCCTTCTTATAGCGTTTCTAGCTGCAGGTGCAATTGCTTCCATGAGACAACATGGACATTCTTCTGTTATCACAATATTATTGCTATTTAATTTAATGCACATATATACTTGGTAAAGGGTGGGTGGCCTTTTGCTCGGTGTTTTGTTTCGCTCTTGCTGCCCCTAGTTACTTGTGAACCGGTGTTATGTTCCATAACTGAGCGCTCCTAACATGCTCGGGGTTGTTATGGGGACCCCCTTGATTTTCGGTTTGGGATAAAACTTGTCTAGCAAGGCCCAACATTGCTACTACATTTGCCTAATAACAAATAAAATTGCATAGGGACCCGCCGGCACCCGCGGATCTTTAATCAACAACCCGGGCCAGTGCTCCTCATGAGTGTTGGTCCAAAACAGAGCAACTTGCGAGGCCACCTCGGGGCAACTCGAGGGATTTCTATCAGGTCACCGTACGTAGTGTTCATCCGGGCGTGTCCTGAGAACAAGATATGCGGCTCTTATTGGGTTCGTCAACACATCGGGCGGTCTTGCTGGATTTGTTTTACCTTTCTCGAATGTGTTGCGTGAGGAACTCGGATCTTCTTCGGGCTATCTCGAGGTGTCGGATTTCCATTGGAATTGCCTAGGATGATCACGAGATCCACGGTCGAGGTTATTCCCACGGCGTGTTGTTAATTTGTGATTGATGACTTGGAGCACCCTTGCAGGGTTAAATCTTTCGGAAAGCCATGCCCACGGTTATGTGGCAACCTTGGATACTTTGTTTAACACCCAGTCATAGCAAACTTGAAGTAAAATCTAATAAAATACACCAACTGTGTGCATAACCGTGACTGTCTATTCTCATGGGTCCTTATCCTAGAGAGAACACGGTGGGGTTATGTTTAACGTAAGTAGGTCTTCAGGATCAGTTAGTGATCATTACTAGTTCATGTCCGTTATGCGTAGACCGCCATACTTTAATTTCTGTATTCGTAAGTTAGCCACTCATATAAATGCTTAGTCGCTTGCTGCGGCCTCACCACTTAACCATACCTCACCCATTAAGCATTAATAGTCTTGATACCCTTGGAAATGAGATTGTTGAGTCCCTGTGGCTCACAGATTACCACAACAACTGTTGCAGGTATAGGTAATGCGATGATTTGACGTGGTCGTGATGTTTGTTTTTATTTGGAGTTCTTCTTCTTCATCATCAATCTAGGATGGGTTCCGCGCGGCAGCCTGGGATAGCAAGGGTGGATGTCATTTTATCGTTTGATTTCGTCCGTAGTCGGACCCTGCTCTTCTGTATGATGTTTGAGTATGTTGTTGTATTGATGTGATATTGATGTAGCTTGTGGCGAGTGTAATACAAATCCATATACTCATCTCTTCTGTACATGTACTTGTAATGATATCCATTCTTGCAACACAACGAGATGCGCTTCTATCCCTGTCGAGGCCCTCGTGCCAAAATAAGGATAGGATCGTATCCTGGGCGTGACAGGTATAGGGGAAGATTCTTATGCGTCATAGGCAGCCGACAGGATCAGGGGAGGGAGCACGTGTGGGCTCGGTCATTGGCTCGGCCATGGCGGCAGAGTGCGTGCAAGGGCGAGCCCAGGGAAGAGAGGGAGGAAGGGGCGACAGGGAGGAAGGTTGCATGCATCGAGGGCGAGCTTCCGGCATGCGGGAGGGGCTCGAGGTGGTTAGGGGGCTCTGGTTGGGTGCCGCTACAATGTTGTGGTGCACTCTAGCGCGCTCCAGAGCACCCATATGGCTGACATGGCCTGCTCCTGCATGCTCTGGCTTGTCTAGTAGTGTCTGGGGGTTTCAAGGATTCCCTACGGTACTTGGGACCTAATGGGGGGTGTAGGAAATAAGAAATTGAGGGTGGAGGAGTGCTTCCATCGTGAAATAGGGTAGAAAGTGGGGGTTTTACCCCTCCAATAATTGATCTACTACCATGGGGGTTTTACTGGAGGTATAAGGGGTCAAGTAAGGATTGTGGTAAAAAACATTGGGTCAAGGAGAATGGTAGAAGGGGACGAAACAACAAGTTTGGTAAATGGGCGAAAGGTGTTTGATGAGTGTTTGAGCTATCTAAGATGATCTAGTTGACATGAGATTTAACAGGATTGATAAATAGGACTAAATGAGCTTGATCACAAGTTTTGAGAAAATCTAGAGAAAGTGACCAATGTAAAAGTTTCAAACCCTAGAAATGTGCAGAAATGGAGTTGGTTAGATCTAGCTAAGCAAAACTATCCTCCCTGATGCACCACTTGATGTGGTGACATATTTTAGGGACTATAACATGCACAAAAATTGTGGGGCCCAATGGGAAAACTTGGCAATATAATATTACCAAATTCTTGAAATCAACAGAAATGGGTTTGAGGGGATTTGGACAAGTTAGTTTGTTATCCTTGATGCACCACTTGGTGTGGCTGCATTATTGGAGGATTTGAACATGTCCACAAATTTTGGGAACAATAGGGGACAATTGGCAATGTAGAGTTTCCCAAATTTGGATCTGGACAAAGATGATTTTGGGATATTTTGGTGAACAAAACAATTGGGATTGATATGAAACTTGGCAAGATAACCACATATATCATATGTGACATGCTAGAATTTTCCTGGATTTATTTGATAATATTTCTTACAGAAATATTTCAAATGCTTGAAATAGGCAGAAATGGTTTTGAAGGGTTTTGTCCAATACTTTGAACATGACAATGTGTTGAAACTCTTATATATGGACAATATATGTCCACTAAGTTTTTGTAAATTTTCTCAAATATTTTTAAAGCATTTAAATAATTTTTCCCTATAAAAGACCATTTCTGGCCTTAAGAAAAAGCCTTTAAATAAAATAGTAAAGTAATCTTTAAAAATAATATTTGGTGTTTTTGGGAAGTCATATATATAGTGGATTTCAAATAAAGCATTTGGGTAAAGATGATCCAACCAATTTGGGGACTTGGAGTGCAAATCTCAAATCAGGGAGTTTTGAAAACCTAATTTAAATAAATGCTTTTTGGCCAAAATAATATTTTGTAAAAAGATTTGAAGTCCTATTCAAATTGCATGATCATTGGACAAGATTTGGGATCAAGGAAAAAGGGTTCTTGAGTGTAGGGGGGTGTTTTATGAATTATAGAGCACAAGCAAGCAATCAAACAAGCAAGCAAATAACACACAAGTCAAGCATTCAAATGCACTCAAAAAGTTTTAATTGGCCCTAATTTTTGAGTCATGCTAACTTAGTGATGGGGCAAAACACAGGGTGTGACAGTGGATGATCACGCTCCAAGGCATGTCCAACGTCCACAAGACAACTATGCTCCTCCAAGACAAGGATATCGCAATAACAACAACAATGAAGAAAATCGCTTTGGCAAGCTCAAGCTCAAGTTCTCCGGAAGCAACAATCCTGAAGACTACCTCTCTTGGGCACTCAAGGTCAACAAAATATTCATGTTGCACAACTATGAAGAAGACAAGAAGATTGCCATGGACTCCCTCGAGTTCCAAGGTTACGTGCTCATTTGCTTGGAACAAGTGACTGAGCGACGAAGAGAAGGAGGTGAACCTCCAATCACAACTTGGGAACAAATGAAAGCACTCATGAGAGCGTGATTCGTCCCAACACACTATAATCGCGACCTCTTCAAGAAACTCAAACTACACAAGCAAGGCACCAAGTCGGTGGAAGAGTACTATCAAGAGATGGAGATGGTCATGATAAGAGAAAATGTGAAGGAGGGCGATGAGCAAACTATGGCACGTTTCTTGAATGGTCTCAATTACCAAGTCAAGAAAATTGCGGATTTCCAACCCTACTCCAACTTTCTCGAGCTAGTGCATCAAGCCATCAAGGCGGAACGTCAAGTTTAAGAAGACTACAAGTATTCCAAGACCTCCTACAAGACCTACGGTGCAACTACACAAGATAATCCAACTACGACTCCTTCTATAAGAGCCTCCACGACAAAAGAGGACAAGTCAAGCTACAAGGACAAGGCATCTTCATCATCCTGCAATGCCTCTACAAGCAAAACAAGACCATCATCCTCTACACCAACACCGGATGACGTGAAGACAAGCTCCATCAAGTGCTTCACGTGCCAAGGCCGAGGCCACAAGATGCATGAGTGTCCCACTAGACGAACCATGATACTCCAAGATGATGGCTCCTATGACTCCATGAATGAATATGAGATGGAAGCTTTGGAACACATGGCCATTCACCGGCAAGTCAATGAGGATGAAGACTCTCAAGTCTTTTGTGACAATGATCCGAGCCCCGCTCTCATTGTCTCAAAGGTTTTGACTCTTCAACATCAACAAGAGGAGGACCAACGTTGCCACATCTTCCACACCAAGGCCGGTATCCAAGGGAGATCTGTCAAGGTCATCATCAACGGAGGAAGTTTCCATAATTTGGCAAGTGAAGAACTTTGCTCCAAGTTGCACTTGCCCAAGAAAAAGCATCCTCGCCCCTACCAGGTCCAATGGCTAAGCGACTCCGGCACAATACAAGTCGACCACACCGTGCAAGTTTCCATCAAGATTGGCGATTACGAAGACACCTTGGAATGTGATGTGGTCTCCATGTCCGTTTGCCACCTCCTCCTTGGGAGACCTTGGCAATTAGACCGTGGCGCCATACACAACGGGCGCACTAATCAATATAGCTTAAAGATGAAGGGCATAGAATATGTGCTTCACCCTATGTCTCCTAGTCAACTGATCGTTGACAAGCAAGCTTCATCCCATCACGGAGAGAAAAATGAGAGAGTGATCCACCTCAAAGCGAGTGAGCGCCACAAGCCAAACTTGAGTGACTCCATGATGAAGGACATGAGTGACCTAGTTCTATTTGCCACCAAAAGAGATTTGAGGGATGTGAGTGAGAGCCCATCGACCGTCCTTCACTACGTGATAGTGTGCAAGGATGATGTTACCTGGACTAAGCCTTCACAACATATTCCTCTTCTGTTATCTCAATTGTTACAAGAATTCCAAGATGTGTTCCTTGACGAGCTACCTCCAGGACTACCACCAAAACGAGGAATCGAACACCGCATAGACCTCATACCTGGCGCACGGCTTCCCAACAAGGCTCCCTACTGCTACAAGCCCGACGAAACGAAGGAGATACAAAGGCAAGTCCAAAAACTCCTAGATAAAGGGCTTGTTTCCGAGAGTTTGAGTCCTTGTGCGGTTCCAGTGATCCTAGTGCCTAAACATGATGGTTGTATGTGCATGTGTTCCGATTGCCGCTACATAAATGCTATCACCATTCGCTACCATCACCCTATCCCACGCTTAGATGACATGCTAGATGAACTTAGTGGTGCCACTATATTTTCCGAGATAGACTTAAAAATTGGTTACTACCAAATTCGCATACAAGAGGGGGACGAGTGGAAAACCGCTTTCAAAACCAAATTGGTCTCTATGAATGGCTAGTGATGCCCATGGGCTTATCCAAAGCACCGGGTAAGTTCATGCACATGATGCATCATGTGTTGCAAGCCTACATTGGGTATTGTGTTGTGGTCTGCTTCGATGACATCCTTATTTTTAGCAAATCTCGAGAACAAGATGCCACACATGTTAGAAACATTTTTCAAACTCTTCGGAAATAAAAACTTTATGCTAACATGGACAAATGCATTTTTGGTGTGGACAAAGTTATTTTCCTAGGATTTGTGGTTTCCTCAAAGGGTGTCCATGTTGATGAGTCTAAGATTGAGGCAATTAAAAATTGGCCTACACCCACCAATTTGCAACAAGTCCATATCTTCTTAGGTCTAGCCAGTTTTTACCATCGATTCGTGAAAGACTTTAGCACTATTGCTACTCCTCTACATGCTTTGAGCAAGAAAAATGCACCGTTTGTTTGGGGACCATCCCAAGAAACCACTTTCCATGAACTTAAGAATTTGCTTACTCATGCACCTTTGCTTGCCTTGCCCAATTTTGACAAAACTTTTGAAGTGCATTGTGACGCTAGTGGTAAAGGCATAGGAGGTGTGCTTATGCGAGAAAAGCGCCCAATTGTGTATTTTAGTGAGAATCTTTCCGGCACTCAACTCAATTATACTATCTATAACAATGAATTGTATGCTTTCGTGAGAGTCTTACAAGCTTGGGAACATTATTTGCGTCCGCATGAATTTGTCATTCATACCTCAAAAGTACCTCAAGGGTCAAACTAAGTTGAACAAACATCATGCTAAATGTAGTGAATTTATTGAGTCTTTTCCTTATGTTATCAAATACATTATGGGTAAATAAAATGTTGTGGCGGATGCTCTTTCCCGCAAATGCATGCTCGTTACTCAACATCAATTGAATGTTGTTGGCTTTGAGCACATAAAAGACTTGTATCAGCATGATGATACTTTTGCAATTCCTTATACAAATTGCAAAGTGAAAACTTGTTGGGAGAACTACTACATGAAAGATGGATATCTTGTGCGTGCTAATAAACTTTGCATTGCAAAGTCTTCTCTTCGTTTGTTGCTTTTGCAAGAGGCACACGATGGAGGACTAATGGGTCACTTTGGACGCGACAATACATATGCCACCCTCTCCGACAAGTTTTATTGGCCAAAGATGCTTCGTGGTGTTGCACGCTTCACCAACCGATGCTCTACATGCTGAAAAGCTAAGTCAAAAGCTCAATCCCATGGTCTTTACATGTCTCTTCCTATTCCGTTCTAACCTTGGGAGGATATTAGCATGGATTTTGTGCTTGGATTGCCACGAACAAAAAATGGTCATGATTCCATCTTTGTTGTTGTGGGTCCTCTTTCCAAAATGGCTCATTTTATTCCTTGTCACAAGATCAATGATGCTTCACATATTGCCAATCTCTTTTGTAGGGAAATCTTATGCCTACACGGAGTACCAAAGACCATTTTCTCGGATTGCGACGTCAAGTTCTTGAGCTACTTTTGGAATACCCTTTGCGCCAAGCTCGTTATCAAGTTACTCTTATCTTCGGCCTACCATGCACAAACCGATGGCCAAACGGAGCTGACGAATCAGACACTTGGAACTCTCCTTTGCGTGTTTATTTAGAAGAACATCAAGGAATGGGTAGATTGCCTCCCCATCACCGACTACATCTACAACCGCGCAAGACACGTCACCACTAACAAGTCTCCCTTCGAGGTGGTCTACGACATCAACCAATTGTCCACATTGAACATTCTTCTGCTTCCACTACAAGAATGCGTAAACATGGATGCAAGTATAAGGGCGAACTACATCAAGAAAATGCATCAAGATACAAGGAACACCATCGAGGTCCAAGTGGAATGCACCACCGCCAAGTGAAACACCAACAAACATCCCATGGTCTTTGAACCCGGTGACCTCGTGTGGCTATATCTCCGGAAGGAACGCTTTCCCAATGAGCACAAGTCCAAGCTGCTACCTCACACTGACGGCCCATTCAAGGTGTTGGAGCGCTATAACAACAATGCCTACAAGATTGACATTCCGCACGACAAGTACAACATGAGCGACACCTTCAATGTCGCGGACCTCTCCCCTTTCCATGGAGATGAAGATCTTAATCCGAGGTCGGATCCCTCGCAAGCGGGGTGGGGGTGGGGTGGGGAGATGATGCGGATCATCCCATGAGCACCACCATGGACCCATCACCAACACCTCAAGCTACGAAAGGCCCCATGACGAGAGCCCGTGCACGTGCCACTACAAATGAGGTGACATCCCTCCTTTATGATTCTCCCTTTGATGCTCTTGGAATGTGGACGCTACCTCAAGCAAAGACACTTTGTGCTCTTAGGTACCAAGAAGGAGGAAGGGAGCAAGTGGGACACCAAGAGCAAGGAGAAGGACAAGCAACATTCTAGGAATTAGGGGTACAACCGGTGCACCACCGGCCAACAGTCGTTGCACCGGTACAACCGGCTAACCACCCCTAGCAACCGCTACCACCGCGGCCAGGGGTTTGTTTTGGAGCGGTTCAAGACCGGTACTACCCCGGTTGTACCTGTTGATGCCTTGATACCGGTACAATCGGTCCATCCTCTAGTACAACCGGCCTGCCTGCACGCAGGGATGGGTCCGAGGCCCAAGTATATCCCTCTCACTTACCCTTTCGAGACTAGCACTATATATACTCCATCCCCTCCTCGTTTTAGGGTTAGCTTTGGTTTGCTCTTAGATTGTTGATCCTAGCTCCTTCCACTACCTCTCCTGTAGAGATGCCTCTATAGGAGAAGATCCCTAGTGGATGTCAAGGCCCCTTACGAGGGAAGATCCTCCGGGATATCAAGGCTCCTCCTTCCGGAGTGGGAGATCGCGTACCGATACTTGTATCATTGTTTGACTTGTGGATCTCGTTCCCCGTTTGCTCTCGTGAATCTAGTGTATGTGTAATCGTGTTTGCCCTTAGTGTTTTCCTCTGGTTCTTCCTTGTGTTCTTTGTGTTCTTTGTGAATCCCCTCCAAATCGTGAAAGATCGACACACTCGGGCTTGACCCGTATCAGAATAATTCTAGCATCATGAAGAACTGCGAGCACTAGTGTGAAGCATGGGATAGTTTCCATATACGCATGACGAATTTGTTGGTGCTCGAAGACTTTCTCCTTGTCAAACAACACTTACGCATAGTAATTCATGTGTGTGGGTGTACAGAATCTGGTTCGACCGGCCCTTGCAGTATCATATGGATTCGGCCTAGTGAAGAATATGTGCTTGTTGAAGAAATTCATCTTGACGAATTTGGGGCGCTTTCATCCTTTGAACGGCATCTTAGGCTTCGGCTGATGATTTGGCTTGAAGCGGCCCACAATTTCCTTGGGCATGGGAGGAACTTCTTCAGTCTGAGGAATTTGAACAGCAGTTTCCTCAGTTGCAGTAGGAGCAGCAATTTCTTCAACTGATGCAGCTGGAATATCTTTAGGGACTAAAGTGACATGTCTGGCCAAGTCATCAGATCCTGTGTGAATTTCTTTAGTCTGGGCTGGAGACTGAGGAATTTGGGTGAGGGGAGTGGTCATTGAAGAATTTTTGCGTGCGGGTTCCCAATATTCATCATTGATAAGAGGAGTTGTGTTCCTAATGTCCACGAACTCTTCAATTTCTTCAATGGAGGCCTCTCCAACAGTCAACTGAGGTTGGGGCGATCATACCTAAGGTGTTGAAGCATTTGCTTCCACCTCAATTTCTTCATCAATATGCTATGAGGAAGCAGCAAAATGATTTCTTTCATCTTCATCATTTGGGATGACGTAGTCAACACCAAATGGTACTAACTCATAGGTTGGCATGGAGGTGATAGGAGTTGCATCAATTAGATCAGTTGAAGAACTAGGCAGAGTCTTCAACTTCTTCACTTCTCAGGAATCTAAAGTTGATGCTTTTATCTTCTGTGCATCGTTCTTCTCTGCAGCCTTTGTTTTCTTCGCTTTTGATGCAGAAGGAAGGTTGATATTCTTCACCCTTGAAGATTTTGCAGTTTTAGCAGAGGGTGAAGGAGTAACAGCTTCTTCAGGCATGACTAATGCAGTCGTCCTAGTGGTCTCCATTTCATAGGGCGCAACAAAAGCTTCAGCTGGCCTCACAATTTCTTCAAGCTCAACATTGGAGGTTGCCCTGACAGGTTCTTATGCAGCCTTAATCCTGTAGCTGTGCTTGCAGTTTCTTCAACAGGCTTAGCAGATTCTTCTGCCTGAGGAATTTGAGATTGCGATCGAGCTACAACCCTCTTGTTGTGGTCCTTGATGACTTTGACAACTACTTTGATGAAGCGGACCTTGGCGCCTTGCCATTCAGTGTAGTATCTATTGAATTTATCAATGAGGCCTTTGATCTCGGATTCCATGGGCACAACTTGTTCGGGAGAAAGCTTCAGAACAATACTCTTCAAGAAGTGCTCCTTCTTGTACTGAGCATTCTTGGTTTGTCTGGCTTTCTCATACTTCCACTTTTCTTCAGCAATGAAGGCAGTGAGGACATGATCTGGTCCAGGAGGCAGTTTAAATCATCAATTGGGGTGTTCCTTGTGCTAAATGTCAATGAAGTTTAGTACCATCTTAGGATCCAGCCAAAGAGGAATTTGAGTGCCCTTTGCTTGAGTCACTCGTTCTTGCTTGTTTCTGATGATTTCCTCAAGTCCCTCGTCATCACCTTCATGATCTGAAGAATATGATGGTACCTTGAACACAACTTTCTTTGTGTGAGGACTTGGTCGAGTGCCTCATCCAGCAATACCTTTCACCTTCAGCAGTGAAGGACTAGTTGAGGAATGTGCTTGGGCTAATGAACTTGCAGAGACCCCTGAAGCAATTGAGAAGCAAGTAGTCCTCTGACATGTTGCAAGATGTACACGTGTTGAGGACTTTGTGGCAGCAGCTGATGATTGTGCAACTACTGAAGGCATTGTAGTGGCCTTTGAAGAACTTTCTTGAGGATTCTGCAGTGAGGACTTTGAATTTGAAGATTTTGACTTTACTATAGTCTTCTTCTCAATCGATTTCTTCGGAGCACTAGCAGAGGCTCCGATAGAGGTAGCAGCAGCAGAATCTTCATTGAATTGTTTCACGGGTACTTTAGCAGTTCTTTGAAGTTTTCTTTGATGCTTAGCCCATTCAGCTAGAAAGTCTTCACTATGAGAAACACTAGTGGGATCAACTTCTTGATCAATAGCAGGAGGAGCCCTTTTGCAAGGAGGTTTGAGTGTGAATTCCTTAATGTACTTGTGGGGGGGGGGACACAACGATATTCTCTCCACTCCTTCATTCACCTCCGTTCAATCCTCTGAATTCTGATTTTCCTCTGCTCCTTTGTTTCTTTCCCATGATTGGCTTCATCAGGAGTACATTAACCAGCATATAAATGCTCAGGTATTTCAAAAGCAGTGTTCTGTTCAGCCTTCTTTCCAACCTTTTGAGGTCTTTTACCATCTACCATTTTCTTCACTTGATGACTTTGAACTCTTGATGATTCTAAAGATGTATGCAATTTTTCCTCAAGGAACGCTGTGTAACAGCCCAATGCCCCCCTTTCCATATTTGTAATGTATCTCATGTGGACCTTCCATGGTTACCACCATGTTTTGTGATAATTATATTCTGATCCATGTCATTCTTGCATCATGGCGTCATAAGCATTCATCATTATTGTTTTGTGTGCACCAAGGTTGTGTGTGATGTGGTTGAAGTGATCATGTGTGTTCTGGGGTCATGGGAGTGATGTGTGTGCATGTGTAGTATGACCTTCGCCTTTTTTGCAAACTATGTGAAACCCTTTTGGTTTTCAAATATTATTGTTACATGAGCTTTAACTTGCCTATTAAATCTTTTCAAAAAGTTCTGATGATCAAGTGAATTATTTAGAGTGGGGTATGTGGGCTCTCTCAATTGTTGCAACTTTTGTCATTGATGACTAATTGAAAAACATTAGTATTTTATCATTAAAAGTAATTAATTTACTTTGGCTAAAAATGGCTAGTTCATTTTTATTAAATAGGTTGCATTTATTTTAGTGACAAAGTACTTTGGTTTTCTCAAAAATCCTTTTATTCCTTCTGTGGGGTTTTTATTTGGGTTGATTTGTTTGTTAAAAGGAAAAAAACGGTTGTTTGAGAGAGAGGGGTAGGGGCAAGTGGGCCTCATCAACCCCTCACAGCCCAACTCACCCCCGCGCGGTAGCCAGCCATAGCCTAGCCGCATTCGCTTCCCCTACCTAACGGGCACCTGTCCACTACCATCCCTTTTTCCTTCATAGAGCAGAGAGCAGGACCTGCTTTGGCACGGACGTCGAGACGTCGTTAGCCCCCGAGCCCTCCCATAAAGGCGTCTCTGTGCATCCCTAGGGTTACCTCTCCCCATTCCTCCCTCCTCCTTGCTTCATTGCCGCCAGGTAAGGTAGCCACGCTCGTCGCTGTCGCCATGCTCCCAATGCTCCGGCCGAGTCGCTCCTCGCGTGCGGGGGGAACCTTCCGCAGCCTCCCGACGCGCTCCAGTGACGTGGGGTCGTCGCCTCGAGGACCCTCCACCTCGTCAGCTCGAGGGAGCACCAAGGCAAGCCAGACGTCGCCCGTCTCCCGATCTTCTTCCTCTTCGTTTCGGGCAGATCCTCTCCGTTGCTCGTCGCTTTGTCACCGCGGCCTCAGTGTCGCCGCCTCGACACCGTCTCGCCAGCAGGTAGTGAGGTATCCCTGCTACCAATCCATGTCGTAGTCATCATCGTTAGACCTCCGTAAACAGCGTCACGCCCGCGCCATGCTCGTGCTCTCCATGCTTCAGCAAGCTGCGTGTTTTCTGTTATTCAGTCGCCAGTCGTGTGTGTGTGTGCGCCTTGCGCCACGCCCCGCATGCCCATGCGTGTGCAGAGGCCTTTCGCAATGCGTTAGGAGCCCCGCTAGCGAGGCAGCCCTTGTAGCAGCCCTAGTTATCGCTGCTCCACCATGCCTGAGCCGAGCACAAGCTTGAGCTCGAGCTCCTCTCTACCTCTGTGCATAGGTGGATTTGGCCATGGGGATGGAACCCCCATGGACACCACAGCCCCCGCCGGTGCTCCTCTAGGCCGGTGGTCGCCGTAGTTGCCACGGGTGACGGGCTCTTCTCCTCTGCCAGAAAGAAGCAGGGATCCGCCTAGTTTTATCTGAATATCTTATGCGGTACCTCCCTTCTGTCAAGTGTTCGTTAGTAGCGTAATGGTAGAGAGTCGGGGCAACGATCGTGAGGTCGTGGGTTCAATTCCCCCTCGCCCCTTTTTATTTTTTCGGTGCGTGTATTGTGTGTGCTGTGTGTGTGTGTGGATCTAGTGTGCCTGTGAGTGGATCCTGTGTGCCTATATGTAGTGTGGTATGCTCCTGGTTGTCTCTCTCTCTCTCCCTCTCTTTTTTTGTGTGTGTGTGTGACAGTGGGCCCTGGCCCCACTTGCCATACCCATAGGGGGCCCTGGCTCACTGCTAGGTGGGACCCCGTCCTTTTCTTTTATTAATCTGTTATTTCCTTCAGTTTTAGAAATATTCCATTTTAGGAATTGTCCATTCCTGGTCTAGGCCATTTTGGCAGTGTCCATTTTGGGCAATAAGTGACTTATAAGTGCTAGTGCCAATTTTCAAATTAGATTTTGGATAATTCATACATACAAATATATGAGTGTGATATATGGATTTGGGGTAGAAAAACTGAGGAATCCATTGGTGTGGTCTGTTTGGCCATTGAGCAAGTTTGCAAAATGTCATTTTTGTTCCAACATGCCATTTGGTCTTTTTTGTATGGTTTAATCCATGCATGCTATGATATTTGTGTCAACATGTAAGTGGTACGGTTTTGTGAGTACTATGCCCTGGTATTTCCTTTTGACATGATAAGCTTGTATGTAAGTGGGTTTCTTGCTCCAAAGTAGCTAAGTAAATGTTGTTGTTTTCAACATGCTAAATATTTCTAAGTCTGAGATGTTGTAATTATTTGTATGCCATGTTTAGTGGATGCTACCAAGCATTCTGTTGTCTTCTAGCTCATGCTCAGTGCTAGTGTTTTGTAGTAAATGTTGTCCTCTACCATCCTGTTAATTTCCATGCCATGAGGTGGTCTCTAGCATAATTGATTTTTGCTGTCAAATTGCTATCAGGATAACTTAGATTCCAGAAAACTATGATTTTCACCAAGTCTTTGTCCCTCTGAAGAACCAACGAGGACCCAACTCTTTGTCCCTCTGAAGAACCAACAGGCAAGATCATCGTACCCGGATCCCGAGACTATTTTTCACTTTGCTAGATGTCTTTCTCTTATCGCTATGTTTGCGTTACCTACCTCTTGAATGTCCAGCCTCCTACATTGCCATGAAAGCCTCTAACCCCTCCACCACCTAGAAAAGCTTGTTTGCCTAAGATAGTGCTGCTCAGCCCCTCTTATAGCATTCTTAGATGCAGGTGCAGGTTGTTTCCATGTGATAACATGGATATTTGGGGATATCACAATATTCATTGCTATTTAATTTAATACACCTATATATCTTGGTAAGGTGGAAGACTTGGCCTTTTGCTTGGTGTTTTGTTCCACTTTTGCCGCCATAGTTACTTGTTACTGGTGTTATATTCCATATTTTGCACTTCTAACATGCTTGGCGTTGTTATGGGGACCCCCTTGATTACTCGTTTGAGATTGAAGCTTGTCTGGCAAGACCCAACATTGGTATTATTTGCTTAACAACCTAATAAAAATGCATTGGGCTTAGCTACCCTGTGGATAATTAATCAACAACCCGGGCCAGTGCTCCTCATGAGTGTTGGTCCAACCCAGAGCCACTTGCGGGGCCACCTCGGGGCAACTCGAGGGATTTCTATCAGGCCACCATACGTACTGCTCATCTGGTAGTGCCTGAGAAAGAGATACGCGCGGCTCCTATTGGGATCTGGCCTGTCAGGCCGTCTTGCTGGACTTGTTTTACCTTTCTCGAATGTCTTGCGCGAGGAATTCCGTTTTTTTCTTCGGGCTATCTCGAGGTGGCGGATTTCCTATGAAATTGCCTAGGAAGATCACGAGATCCGTGGTCGAGGTTATTCCCGTGGCATGTGGTTAATTTGTGATGGATTAGTTGGAGCACCCCTGCATGATTAAATCTTTTGGAAAGCCGTGCCCGCGGTTATGTGGCAACCTGGTTATTTTGTTTAACACCCGATTTGTAGACAACTTGAAGTAAACTCTAATAAAATACACCAACTGTGTGCGTATCCTTAATCGTCTTTGCTCGTGAAAATGAACCGAGAGAGAACACGGTGGGGTTATGTTTGACGTAAGTAGGTGTTCTGGATCACTTAGCGATCATGCTAGTTCTCGACTGTTATGCGTACACCACCACATTTACTTATTGTCATCGTAAGTTAGCCACTCAATAAATGCTTAGGTGCTTGCTGCAACCTCACCACTTACCCCTTCGAAACCCAAAGCTTACATAGTTTTTGTACCCGAGATTACATGATTGCTGAGTCCTTGTGGCTCATAGATTACAACAATACAGGTGCAGGTGTTGATGAGTGCGTGCCAGAAGATGTGACCCAGCTCTAGTGGGAGTACGATGAAGAATGTGGCCGGATGTATGTCACGTACCCCGATGAGTAGAGAGGCCATGGTCGTTATCCTTGGGGTAGCAAGGCAGCTTTACATTGCTTCTTTTCTTCATTCGATTTCATTTGTAGGCGGACCCTGTCTTTTTATGATGCTTGAATAATTGTGTGAACTTGTAATATAGCTTGTGGCGAGTGTAAGCCAACTCATATACTCATCTCTTCATACATGTATGCAATGTTTACTGCACTTGCAAAACGGTGGGATGCGTCTCTATCCCTATCGAGGTCCTCATGCCAAAATAAGGATAGGTGCACATCTTGGGCGGTACAAGTTGGTATTCAGAGCCATACAATCATAGGAGCCTTTTGCTTGATCGAACTTGGCCAAGCCATTGTGAGTCTAGTTATATCGGACAATAGGTTTCTTTTACTCCTCATCTATACTCTGGTGAGGTATTGGACTTAGGAATTTTTGATTCTACTCCTCTTCTCATTCAAAAAAAATTAGGATCACGTGGATATTTTGGAAATTATATGATGTCGATGTGATGGAGTTCTGTCTTGGTGCCTCCTGTCTGACTTGATTTCTTCCGGGGAGTTGATCTCCAAGGGATTCTTGACACATCGTTATCATTCAGTTTCCTTAGTATCTCAAGATGGAGGGTGTTCGAAATTGCTTCAACACTTATCGTGGCGAGATAAGGTTGGAGTCACCCAGTACTGAGGAGGCGTCCAGGGTACCGCCATGTTTAGTATCATTGTTTTTTTGAGGATCCGCGATAGATGGAGTTCCGAGGCATCTGGTTATGTGGTGATGGATTGACATAGTTGGAGTGTAGGGATTGTTAGTTATGTGAGATATTTTGGCCTTCCTGTATCCCCAACACCCAATTGCATAACCAAAGATTTTGGAAGTTCTTAGGTGGGAATTCAAGTAGTTACCTAGGATCATCTTTCTTTAGATGATGAGCTTATACATTTTTTCCGAGCATATCTTAGCTCAATACATTGTTGTGTTTATTCAAGTGGCTTCAAAATCTAATGATGTTATCGCAAACCCGAAGAAGGCATTCTTACTAATTTTCAGTATGAAGGCTATTAATATTATTCCGATCAATTTGATTCAAGCCATTTGATTCAGCTTATTGCAATCATCTTTGTCAATGGTGTGCTGATGTTCTTGTACATCTCGAGGATGTCTCCACCAACTCGCGGGAATCCGGGTCGTGATGGGGAGCAGCCTAACCATCCACCACCCCCTCCGCCACCTCCTACAGATGCTTGGCAAGCCGTGATGGCCACGACCAACGCAAGAGAGAGATCAAGGACAACAAGGTTATCAAGGGAATTTCCAGAATCAGCCTCAGTTCGCGACTCTCACCAGTTCCTTGCCAACCTGCCCAAGTCTTTCACCTGTTGTGAGCTGCCTTTTGATGCGGATGATTGGCTCCATGACATGAGCAAGCACTTAGAGTGCAGCAATGTCAGGCCAGATGACTATGTCAGGTTCGCGAGGTTTCAGCTCAAGGGTCAGGCAACAGATTGGTGGCAACAATACAAGGACTCTAGGGGTGATCGTGTTATCAGCTGGGATGATTTCTGTTGTGACTTCAGGGTGTAGGACCGAAAGTATGTCTAGAGGGGGGTGATTAGACTACTTGACCAAATAAAAGATTTTCCTATACCAAGTTTTACGGTTGATAGTTTTTAGCATTTCATGTCAAGTCAAGTACACCCTACACATGCAAGTCTAAGAGTATATAGGAGCGGAAAGTAACAACAAGCATGCATAGAAGGGATAGGGTAGGAAGATGAAACATAGTTGTAGACACGATTATTTTTCCCGTGGTTCCAATAGGTGGCGCTATCGTACATCCATGTTTATGGAGTCTTCAACCCACGAAGGGTAACGGTTGCGAGAGTCCATGGAGGGATCCACCCAAAAGGGTCCACAAAGTAGCAACCTTGACTATTCCATAATGGCTTCCGTCCACGAAGGACTAGCCTCACTATGGGTAGATCTTCACGAAGTAGGCGATCTCCTTGCCCTTACAAACTTCTTGGTTCACTCCACAACATGAAGTAGGAGGCTCCCAAGCGACGCCTAACCAATCTAGGAGGCACCACCCTCCAAAAGGTAATAGGCTCGGTAATAACGATGAACTCCTTGCTATTGTGCTTCAAGATGATAGACTCCTCGGCACCCAATCACTCTCTCACAGATTTGGCATGGTGGAAGAGATGTGATTGGTGGAAAGCTACTCGGGGAGGATAGAGATCAAGATCCATATGATTGGAGTGGAATAACTTCACCTCAACACCGGGGTAGGTGGTTCTCTCTCAGAAAATCTGATAGGATAGGTATGGAATAGTTCTGACTGCTTCTCTTTTGAGTAGGTGGTGGTGAAGGGGTATATATAGGCATCCCCAAAAATCCAACCGTTACACACAAAATGACCAACTCGGTGACACCGATGTGTTAATCTCGGTGGTACCGAAGTGACCAAAAGGTGGCTACTGTTGAATCTCGGTGAGACTGATATACAAAACTCAGTTGCACCGATAAGGTGACCAACGGTCAGATTTCCAATCTTAGTGACGTCGATCCAACATTCTTGGTGGTACCGATAATGTGAATTTGCATAACAGAAAGTTGGCAACCTAAACTCGGTGGCACCGGTATGAAATCGGTTGCACCGAAGTGGCTAGGGTTTGGCTGAGTCTGTCTAGGTTCTGGAATTGGTGGCACCGGTATGGGAAAGTTGGTTGCATCGATTTTGAGTGTTAGGTATAGAACAGACTTTGGTGGGAGAGTTTGTGGATGTTTTTGGCGACTATCACTTGTGCACATTTGAGCATATTGTTCACCAACAAAACCTTACCCCCTTTTAATAGTATTGGCTTTCCTATGTACTCAAAGTGATTTCTCACAAATATAAAATGTAGAGTCCTCTTGCTTGAAGCTTGGCTAACCTATTTCCTTACATCTTGGGGTTTCTCAGCAGTCTCCTTTTGCCTACCCTATCATTGAACATTTCCTCAAATATACTTGTTGGAAATGTTAGTTCAATGACTTATATGTTGTTATTAATTACCAAAACCACCAAGGGAGAAAATGTGCTTTCAATCTCCCCCTTTTTGGTAATTGATGACAACATATAGATCAAAGCTTTGACATATGATACAATCAATGAATATAATCTTCGCTTTGAGAGGTATCTGATAAGCAAGAGCTCCCCCTAAATTTGTGCATTATTTTGAATTTGCGTTTGAATAAAAATTCACAATCAATTAGCTATATGGGGCACTTCTTCCATGTCACATACAACTTGGTGGTGTGCAAGAATAATTAGAATGAATAAAAAGCACAACACAACCAAGCAAAGGTGAATGATCATCTCATAAGCATTAAGATGATAGGAAATAGTAGCATCACTCATAAAGCGTAAAATAGTAGCATAACACACATGCTCATATGCTCAACACAAGTAACCAAAAGACCACATGTTTTGAAAAGCAACAAACACCAAAATGCTCTCTCACTCGAAGCCTAAAGATCTATATACACTTCTCCCCCTTTGGCAACAAGTTACCAAAAAGTTCAAAGGCATACATCTAATCGTTCTTGGGCTGATCTCCTCCGGTTGTTGATGAAGGAGTCGAGAGAACAGCGTCGGTGAAGATCTCTGCAGATAACGTGGATGGAGTTGGAGTGGTAGCTGCAGGAACTGGAGGAGATGGAGCAGGAGCTGAGGTGACAGCAGCAGGAGCTGATGAAGAGGGCCTCAAGTCTGGAGCTGGCACAGTGGCTGATCTATTCTAGGTATGAAACTATGTGCCTGTCCTAAGAGGTGACTCATCCTCATCATCATCTGAAGAAGTAGTCTGAGGAAGAGGCAATGAGTCAACTTCCTTCTTGAGATCATGGACTGTCTTAGTTAGCCCATCCACCTTATCATTAAGGTTCTTGATCCTGTTTTCAAAGATCCTCACAAGACCATTCTGGTTGTCCAGAATCCCCTTAATGTCCTTTTACATACCCTGAACTAATGATATCAACAGATCCATTTGCTCATTCCTGGATTTAGGGACTTGAGCACTAGTGGCTTAACTGCCTCTGCCTCTACCTGAGCTGTAGCAGATGTGGGATGTTCACAATCCATCACCACAACATTGTCCTCGACATCTGGCTGTAGGGGTAATGTGGACGATCTAGAGAAAAAATGTGCTTCTCCAACTTTGAATTGATAAGCATCTAGATGTAGGGTGCATAGCAGCAAGAGTGCTTCTAGGCAGCGGCAACCCTCTTGATTGTCACAACAATCAAATCCATGACTCAGATCCTGGTGTGTCTGTCAAGGTGGATCAACATATTGATGGAGTGGCCTTGGATCATCTTGTCATCTCCTGACATGGGCATCAAAGTATGCCTCGGAATGGTGTTCATTGTGCGGAGGCCAGCCTGAAGAAAGTAGATAGATCCTAGCCTGTGAGACTTCACATTGGCAGCAAGGATCTCCTTGTACATATTTGCCATAGCATTGTGGCTCTCCTTGGATTCTGAGTATACATCCAAGTCACCATCCTATGCTTCAGGAACTCCTAAGATAGCAACCCATTATTCAACAGTCGATTCATACCTTACACCTTCAGTCATCCATACAATTCTACCATCTCCATAGAAATGTGAAGTGGAGTAGAATTGCATGATCATCTCATCATTCCAAGCAGTGAATTCTCTGCCAACAAACACATCCAAACCTATGCAGTGGAAATTCTCTTGGAAAGTTGTCCTTGTTTTCCTCGATGAATTACCAGTCAACATACCGCATACCACTCACAGCTGGACTCTTGTCAAAAAGCACAGTCTCATAGAAATCTTATTGCTCCTTGGTATAAAATCTATAGTCCATAGCTGTCTTCTTCCTTCGGGCATATGGATCTATAGCTCTCCAAGCTCTCAATCATGTATCCCGCCTCTTCTTCTGTAACATCCCAAACTTTGGAATGTTATAATAATTATTAGAATGATTGTTTGTTTGCTTGAGTGATTGAAATTGAGTGAAACTTTGAAACTTTTGAAAGTTTAATGAGAGGAAATGAAATGACTTTCCCAAACTTTCACTTTGCATTTTTCTCACCAAGAATTCAAATTCATTTCATCACAAAACCCTAGAGTGAAGATGACATGACTTCTTCCATTTAAAGAAATGAAAAGGGATTTGAAAAGAATTTGAATTTCATTTGAAAAATATTTCAAATTCAGAAAACTTTATGCAACTCAATGATTTTCATGAGAGAGGATAATATGACTTCCTCAAATTTTAAGAAATATGAGTTGGAAGTTTAAAAGAAGGAATTGAAAGAGCTTTTGAAAACCTCTGGATTATTTTGAAAATCCATTTCATATTTGGTCCCTATTCAAAATTTTCAAAGTATTCAAACCCCTGACAAAGATTTGAAAGGAGTAACATGACACTCCAAGCCAGGGGGTAATTTGTGAAGTTTTTTTTGACTCATCAAACCCAAAAAGTTATTTGAAAAATATTTGCAAAATTAAATAAAGCCAATTAAGGCATTTTCTGAAAAATGATTTTTTTAATATATTCAAATGCCAGAATAAAAATGTCCATTAAATGGAATTTATTATTCTGTTAATTTTGATATAAAATTTGACTATATTTGGAATTTATTCGAATGCTTTATAGGTTTTTGAAACGCTCTGGAAAAACATTAAATAGAAACGGTAACGGTTTATAATAAAACCGGCCGGCCCAACGACATTAAATGCCGAGGCCGTTACCGGTCAGTCGCCCGCTAATAACGCCCCATCTCTCTCTCTCACTGACAAGCCGGTCCCGCCGCCCGACCGCAAACATCACCGGTCATCCTCCTCCTCCCACGCGCCCGACGACCACCGGCGAGCACTCGCCGTGGATCTCGCCTCCTTCCATTCCCCGACCCTCTGAGCCCCCTATAAGAAGCCGCATACCCCTGCGCCTCCATTCCCCCTGTTTTCCCTTTCTCCCATGCACCACCCTCACCGGAATCTCTCGTCGGAGATACCCACAGCCGCCACGCCATTGTTGCTCCCCTACTCCACCCTGCCTTCCCCGAGCGCCACTGAGCCCTCTACCCAACTCCTCTCGCCCGTGCGCACCACCCCACCTCTCTGCGTCTCCATACACCCACCAGAACGGTGCAACCATCAACCTTGTCGGAGCTCCACATCCACCGAACCGCCTCCGAGCTCGTGGTCGTCAACACCGTCGCCCCCTCACCCCTCCGACGCCACCATCGCCTTCGCCGAGCTCCCCTGCGTCGACCAGTGCCAGAGACATCACCGGAGACCCTCGGAAGCCATCTCCCCGACGACCTCGACGTCCCTACCTCGCCGGAGTCTCCATCGCAGGCGACATAAGCACGGTGAGCCTCTCCACCCCTCCCCTCAACCGTCGGATCCAGATGAACGGCTACGATTAGAAATTTTATTTCGCGAAGCGTTTTCCCCTTAGGCTCGGTCGACCGCCCATAACACTCCGCACACACACACCTAGACCAACCAGAGAACGCCACGTCACCCCCTGACCGCTAGTTAAGTTTTTCGTTTTTTCTGTTTTCTGTTTTAAAAACAGATTTAGCTCTGTTTTCATTTTAATCATATCTTTTATGTTTTTAACTATTTTAAATTCATTCTTTTTGCATTAGATCAAAAAATTTATCTAGTTTCTGTAAATATCAAATTTGACCATGTTTGAACAATTAAATTTGAATTTAAACAGATTGGATTTAAATTTTGTTTTCTGAATATCTTGAGTTCTAAAATGAATTTTTGAATGATTCTTTTTCCTACTTGTCACTAGTGACCACAGCTATCATTTGGTAGAGTTTGAGAATTTTTATAATAATTTTAAATAGTATTTTCAAACCAAACAGAATCTGTTTAGTTTCCTATTAGTTTAATTAAATTGATTTACTTTGTTTTATTTTGAAAATCTGAATATGATTTACATTATGTTTTAGATTTCATTTAGTTTTGTTGTTCCAAACCTTAGTAATTTACTTGCTGTTAACAAAAGTTAATTTGTTTAGTTTATAAATTTTGTTGTAGGGATCTATACCCTCTTTCAAATAGGTATAGTTGTTTTAAAAGCAAATTTGTTAGTAACAATTCTTTTAACTAAAGTTTTATATAATTAGATTCTGTTTTCAAATAAAATTTGTAGTAATCTTTTCTGTTAAGAAATGTTTGTCAATAAAAATGGTTTAGTTTTACTCTATTATAGGAAACTATATTCTCTATCATTAGGTAATGTTTTATAAAACAACTTAGTTTTAGTAGAGATTATTTTCACAAAGTTTTAGATGACCTAATTATGTTTTGTAACAAATATATTTTATTAATTATTTTCTGTTAACTTAGTTGTTTCATAATTTGTTTTCTCTTAGTTTATGGTTGTGCTTGTAGTTAAGTTCATTAGACAAACACTCTTGTTGTTTAGGATAATGTTTTCATAGTTTTACTTGTTCTTCAAAAGTAATTCTTTTTGCTAGTAAAATATTTACTAAAATCCTTTTGATTATTTTACTTTGTTTTTGTTTTGTTACTAGTTGTTGTAGAGGAAAACTACCTTAGTTGTTTTTATGAAAACTTTCTTGTCTTTGAGTTTTGTCTTAAGTGTTTCCTTCATCAACCTTGTTGCTTTTGTTCTTGTGTTACATTGTGATTGTCAATTTTGATTGCTAGAAGTGTTTGCTTATGAATGCAATGTTTGGTATATAGATTTTTCATCGGAGAGTGACGTATAGTCTATCAAGTTATTTCTGAGAGCAATCTTTCTCTTCATCAACAGTACAGGCAAGTTCACCTTGACCATCTATTTCATACCTATGTTTTTATTGCATGTAGTGACATCATTCAACATATCCCTCCCGTAGTGTTATTGAAATTCTTGTAGTTGAGTAGAATGCATGAGGTAGGAACCCATCACTTGTTACTAAAGCCCCGGGAACGTTAGTTAATTTTATGTTGTGCTAAAGTAGACGGGGTTTGGTATGAGTGTTCGTGAGTGGTGTGAAGGACTCCGCGTCAAAATGACGACTTCATGAAGACATCTTCAAGTCCTGCATCTTCAAGACCTCAAGACTTCAAGACTCGATAAGACAAGTTTTCAATACACACTACTGGGTGAAGGATGGTTGATTGGGCACCCTGGAGAAACCAGTGAGTGGCCGGGATGCATGGAGAAGCGCCATGACATCTTGCGGAAAGCTTCACCCAGACTCAAAGAGAAGGATGAATACTTCATGCCCGGAAGCTTACCTGCGTAGCCACAAGTCATTATGGGCTCTGGCTTGGTTCATCTTTGTTGTGACTCTGCTGGGAAGTGCTACGAGATGTAGTCGACGTTAGGATGGGATGGGCACTGTGAGACAGTCAGGGAAACACTCTGAAAGACCATGTTTCTTTCATCCTGTTCTCAAACACCAGGTAGTGCGAGGACTTACCAGGAGGGAAAGAATCTTGTGGGTAAAGTACACAACACTCTGCAGAGTTAAACCTAATCGATTAGCCGTGTCCCCGGTTACGGACAATTTGAGCTTTTAGACTTGGATCTATCTCTGAACTCTCAACACTGGACTGATAACTAATTGTGGGCAACTTATGATAATTATGGGCATTGAGACATTGGTTGGCGGAACCATGTCATGATAGGTAACTCTATAGTGAAATTCCTGATATTCTTTTTGTTGTAGGAAAATAAAATCAGCTTTTACGCAAAAAAAACTCACACACAGAGCCACAAAGCCTTTGCATATAGAATAGTCTTTATTCTTCTGTTCTTCTATGGTGATCTTGCCAGCATATTCAAAATGCTGACCTACACGGCTGCAACGTCTTATGTTGCAGATACTCTTCTACGACGGGTAAAAGTACGGGGTTACGGTCCGCACTCAACTTGCCGTTGGTGTTATTGGGACTCCACTCCCGTTGACTGTATCCGCTGCTATTTTAAGGTATATATCAGTTTTACGCTATTTACATGTGATTGCACTTTGATATATACATTGATGTACTGTGTGTGCCAGCATACTGATCCAGGGATGGCATAGAAAACACAGAGGCTTGACTCGTTTTGAGTCGGGTCGCTACAGAAATGGTATCAGAGCACATGTTGACTGTAGGACGTGACCCTAGAAACTGGAAAGCCCTTAGGAAAGGATTTCTCGAAAAACTTTGTTTTCAAAAGACCTTCTACTTCTCATCCCTTCTGAGTTTTATCAAGAGTTAGAAAATACCCTTTTCCCCTTGACCACACGAAGGATCAACTGAAGCCCTCCAAGAAGAACAAGATATCGAAACAATTGATGGCCACTTCCAAGTAAAGAAGATTTCACCATGTATTAGAAGAATTGAAGCTACACAAGTTGAAGACTATACAGACCTGAAGAAATTGAAGACCATGAAGAATTTTCCAAGATATTATGCCCCTAGAAGACCAAACCCCTGTTGTAAACTTACGTTAGATGCGAAGATTTGTGAGCTGTCATTTGTGTGTAATTTTCGACGGCCACAACTAAAATCTATTTTCAAAACCATTGTTTATATTGTGTGTATCCCCTCCTTTCTCTCTCTTGCTTCTCATCCCAAAACCCTGACCCCAATAGATGACGAATGAAGCTGGACTCATGTATTCTGGATCGATGACTCGGTTGGAGACAGAAGTATGGATTCACAACATGGAGAATCACTTCAGGAGCAACTCGATAGCACAGAAGTATAAGGTTCAATATGCTCTCCAGCACTTTACCCAAAGTGCCGCAACTTGGTGGAAAATGCATCATGCCATACAAGGATTTAATGGAGCAAAGAATTGGGAAGAACTCAAGAAGACTCTGTTAAGATCCCGTCTCATTCAGAAGCATTGTGTTATCCCGATGAAGAAAACCCGAGCATGTAAAATCTGTGGAGAAATAGGACACACCCAGGAAGAACACAAGAAAGGATGCCCTTACTGTGAAGAGAATCACCCTGCTGAGGACTGCCCAACTGGGCAAGTGACATGTTTCTTGTGTGAAGGAACTACACATTACCCTGCTCAATGCCAAGTGTACCCCAAGGTACAAGAAGTCATCAAGCAACAGAAGGAAGCCATGAAGGAAGCCTTCAGAGGAGAATTTGGAGAATTTGTGATGAAGAAAGATATTGAAGACCCTGATGGAGAAGGATTAACCAGATTTTACTCCAATGCCTGCAATTCTTGTGGAGAAGAAGGACATTTCTCACAGGACTGTACGAAGGAAAGAAAAGAGTATCTGGGAAACTTCCCGATAGAAGAAGTGGAGTTTGATCCACAGGAAATTGAAGCTTTGATCGGAACAAAGAACCTTAGGAAGAGACGAGCCCCTGAACAGAAGGACCTGAGTCATATTAGATGTTACAAGTGTAAGGATATGGGCCACTATGCCGATAAGTGCCCAAGAAAGGAACCAGAACTCCAAGGAGCAAACACCAACACCAAGAAGCCCCGAGATATGTCAGAAATCATTTGTTTTCAGTACAAGAAGACAGGACACTACTCCTATACTTGTCCAGAGAAGAATGGCTAAGCATGAGTAGTCTGAGTTTTGGATTCTGGATGTAACAAACGTAATAGGCAGCACTCTTACCATTTCGGAGTTATGTAATGGAAGTCTCAGAGTCTGTAAATAAATTCATGAGTCAATGGAAATTATGGTGTCATGATTTATCTTATGTTGAAATATGTGAGTTGTTTCTCTATGAACAAAGATCTCTGACCATTTTCGAGGATATGAGAAAATATGGTCTATGCATACATGAGTGCATTTCATTTTAAGTGTGGTAGTGACCACAGGTACCTCCCGGTTAAGGAATTTGGATCAGTGAATATGGATGAAGAGAATGTGGAATCACCGCAAACTATCCGGATAATAACCTTTGAGACAAAGAGTTTTCGAAGATGGAATGCTGAGAAACGAAATGATTGTGATGAAACCATACCCAAGGTTAAACAAATCAATGGAAAGGAAAATGAATTCCATGGAGTGGAATCCAGACAATAATAGGTCTGTAAATTGTTACCTCAAGGGTATAATGGTGTGAACTGAAGGTAATGCTGGAATATGGATCGATAGTCACCCCACGGGTGAGATGAAGTTGTTCAAGAATTCAAGTGAACCCACAAGTCACTGACCTCAGGATTTATAAGGATCAAGCCCCACCTTTGTGAAGGCAGAGACTTGGAAGAAGCTACGACTGCTCAGCAAACATTTTTCTTAGGAACATACGATAACCTGAGAGATGTGAAGAAACGATAGATGTTTTGTTCGGCTTGCAGAAAAAAAAGGGATTTATCCGAACCTCGTTCGTTGACAAGAGAAATTTTCTGCAACGCTTGTGAGGAAGCCCAAGTGCTAGAATACGAGATTCACTAAACCTTATACAAGGTAATGATTTCAGTGCGGCATGGCTTGGCCACCATGATGACTTACTCTTATCATTCTCTTGCTATTCGGATTGGTAAATCTGAGTGACTTACCCATAGTAAAGCGACGACGTTCTTTGAAGCTTTTGTTTAAGCCTTAGAATGGTATGATGAAAACCCTTGTACATTGACAGTTGCTGTCACACGTAGGGATTTTTACGGTGAGGAATGAAGCCAAGACCCATTTCACTGTAGGATAACCACTAATGGTAGACCACCATGAGATCGTCGATAAGTTACATAGAATGAACGCGAGACCTGCCAGCTAAGAAGACCCAGTATCAGAGGAAATACATGTTGTTATGAGAACACAAGATTTTGATATAACGAAAGAGCATCACCGAAGGAGCTATCATGAAGAAGGTGAACAGACAAGTGCACCCATAGGACTGTCATGATTTTTGAAGGACCAATAACTCTCATTTTAAGTGTGGTAGACCCACATTTCCAGGTCAATGGAGTTTGTTGGAAGACCCCTCACCTTCTTGGTCAATGGATTTGTTAGAAGACCCCAAACCCTAACCTTTTCTTTCTAGCTCCTCCGAATCTCGAGGACGAGATTCATTTTAAGTGTGGTAGGTTTGTAACATCCCAAACTTTGGAATGTTATAATAATTATTAGAATGATTGTTTGTTTGCTTGAGTGATTGAAATTGAGTGAAAATTTGAAACTTTTTGAAACTTTTGAAAGTTTAATGAGAGGAAATGAAATGACTTTCCCAAACTTTCACTTTGCATTTTTCTCACCAAGAATTCAAATTCATTTCATCACAAAACCCTAGAGTGAAGATGACATGACTTCTTCCATTTAAAGAAATGAAAAGGGATTTGAAAAGAATTTGAATTTCATTTGAAAAATATTTCAAATTCAGAAAACTTTATGCAACTCAATGATTTTCATGAGAGAGGATAATATGACTTCCTCAAATTTTAAGAAATATGAGTTGGAAGTTTAAAAGAAGGAATTGAAAGAGCTTTTGAAAACCTCTGGATTCTTTTGAAAATCCATTTCATATTTGGTCCCTATTCAAAATTTTCAAAGTATTCAAACCCCTGACAAAGATTTGAAAGGAGTAACATGACACTCCAAGCCAGGGGGTAATTTGTGAAGTTTTTTTTGAATCATCAAACCCAAAAAGTTATTTGAAAAATATTTGCAAAATTAAATAAAGCCAATTAAGGCATTTTCTGAAAAATGATTTTTTTAATATATTCAAATTCCATAATAAAAATGTCCATTAAATGGAATTTATTATTCTGTTAATTTTGATATAAAATTTGACTATATTTGGAATTTATACGAATGCTTTAAAGGTTTTTGAAACGCTCTGGAAAAACATTAAATAGAAACGGTAACGGTTTATAATAAAACCGGCCGGCCCAACGACATTAAATGCCGAGACCGTTACCGGTCGGTCGCCCGCTAATAACGCCCCATCTCTCTCTCACTGACAAGCCGGTCCTGCCGCCCAACCGCAAACATCACCGGTCATCCTCCTCCTCCCACGCGCCCGACGACCACCGGCGAGCACTCGTCGTGGATCTCGCCTCCTTCCATTCCCCGACCCTTTGAGCCCCCTATAAGAAGCCGCATACCCCTGCGCCTCCATTCCCCCTGTTTTCCCCTTCTCCCATGCACCACCCTCACCGGAATCTCTCGCCGGAGATACCCACAGCCGCCACGCCATTGTTGCTCCCCTACTCCACCCTGCCTTCCCCGAGCGCCACTGAGCCCTCTACCCAACTCCTCTCGCCCATGCGCACCACCCCACCTCTCTGCGTCTCCATACACCCACCAGAACGGTGCAACCATCAACCTCGTCGGAGCTCCACATCCACCGAACCGCCTCCGAGCTCGTGGTCGTCAACACCGTCGCCCCCTCACCCCTCCGACGCCACCATCGCCTTCGCCGAGCTCCCCTGCGTCGACCAGTGCCAGAGACATCGCCGGAGACCCTCGGAAGCCATCTCCCCGACGACCTCGACGTCCCTACCTCGCCGGAGTCTCCATCGCCGGCGACATAAGCACGGTGAGCCTCTCCACCCCTCCCCTCAACCGTCGGATCCAGATGAACGGCTACGATTAGAAATTTTATTTCGCGAAGCGTTATCCCCTTAGGCTCGGTCGACCGCCCATAACACTCCGCACGCACACACCTAGACCAACCAGAGAACGCCACGTCACCCCCTGACCGCTAGTTAAGTTTTTCGTTTTTTCTGTTTTCTGTTTTAAAAACAGATTTAGCTCTGTTTTCATTTTAATCATATCTTTTATGTTTTTAACTATTTTAAATTCATTCTTTTTGCATTAGATCAAAAAATTTATCTAGTTTCTGTAAATATCAAATTTGACCATGTTTGAACACTTAAATTTGAATTTAAACAGATTGGATTTAAATTTTGTTTTCTGAATATCTTGAGTTCTAAAATGAATTTTTGAATGATTCTTTTTCCTACTTGTCACTAGTGACCACAGCTATCATTTGGTAGAGTTTGAGAATTTTTATAATAATTTTAAATAGTATTTTCAAACCAAACAGAATCTGTTTAGTTTCCTATTAGTTTAATTAAATTGATTTACTTTGTTTTATTTTGAAAATCTGAATATGATTTACATTATGTTTTAGATTTCATTTAATTTTGTTGTTCCAAACCTTAGTAATTTACTTGCTGTTAACAAAAGTTAATTTGTTTAGTTTATAAATTTTGTTGTAGGGATCTATACCCTCTTTCAAATAGGTATAGTTGTTTTAAAGCAAATTTGTTAGTAACAATTCTTTTAACTAAAGTTTTATATAATTAGATTCTGTTTTCAAATAAAATTTGTAGTAATCTTTTCTGTTAAGAAATGTTTGTCAATAAAAATGGTTTAGTTTTACTCTATTATAGGAAACTATATTCTCTCTCATTAGGTAATGTTTTATAAAACAACTTAGTTTTAGTAGAGATTATTTTCACAAAGTTTTAGATGATCTAATTCTGTTTTGTAACAAATATATTTTATTAATTATTTTCTGTTAACTTAGTTGTTTCATAATTTGTTTTCTCTTAGTTTATGGTTGTGCTTGTAGTAAGTTCATTAGACAAACACTCTTGTTGTTTAGGATAATGTTTTCATAGTTTTACTTGTTCTTCAAAAGTAATTCTTTTTGCTAGTAAAATATTTACTAAAATCCTTTTGATTATTTTACTTTGTTTTTGTTTTGTTACTAGTTGTTGTAGAGTAAAACTACCTTAGTTGTTTTTATGAAAACTTTCTTGGCTTTGAGTTTTGTCTTAAGTGTTTCCTTGATCAACCTTGTTGCTTTTGTTCTTGTGTTACATTGTGATTGTCAGTTTTGATTGATAGAAGTGTTTGCTTATGAATGCAATGTTTGGTATATAGATTTTTCATCGGAGAGTGACGTATAGTCTATCAAGTTATTTCTGAGAGCAATCTTTCTCTTCATCAACAGTACAGGCAAGTTCACCTTGACCATCTATTTCATACCTATGTTTTTATTGCATGTAGTGACATCATTCAACATATCCCTCCCATAGTGTTATTGAAATTCTTGTAGTTGAGTAGAATGCATGAGGTAGGAACCCATCACTGGTTACTAAAGCCCCGGGAACGTTAGTTAATTTTATGCTGTGCTAAAGTAGACGGGGTTTGGTATGAGTGTTCGTGAGTGGTGTGAAGGACTCCGTGTCAAAACGACGACTTCATGAAGACATCTTCAAGTCTTGCATCTTCAAGACCTCAAGACTTCAAGACTCGATAAGACAAGTTTTCAATACACACTACTGGGTGAAGGATGGTTGATTGGGCACCCTGGAGAAACTAGTGAGTGGCCGGGATGCATGGAGAAGCGCCATGACATCTTGCGGAAAGCTTCACCTAGACTCAAAGAGAAGGATGAATAATTCATGCCCGGAAGCTTACCTGTGTAGCCACAAGTCATTATGGGCTCTGTCTTGGTTGATCTTTGTTGTGACTCTGCTGGGCAGTGCTACGAGATGTAGTCGACCTTAGGATGGGATGGGCACTGTCGGACAGTCAGGGAAACACTCTGAAAGACCATGTTTCTTTCATCCTGTTCTCAAACACCAGGTAGTGAGAGGACTTACCAGGAGGGAAAGAATCTTGTGGGTAAAGTACACAACACTCTGCAGAGTTAAACCTAATCGATTAGCCGTGTCCCCGGTTACAGACAATTTGAGCTTCTAGACTTGGATCTATCTCTGAACTCTCAACACTGGACTGATAACTAATTGTGGGCAACTTATGATAATTATGGGCATTGAGACATTGGTTGGCGGAACCATGTCATGATAGGTAACTCTATAGTGAAATTCCTGATATTCTTTTTGTTGTAGGAAAATAAAATCAGCTTTTACGCAAAAAAACCTCAGACACAGAGCCACAAAGCCTTTGCATATAGAATAGTCTTTATTCTTCTGTTCTTCTATGGTGATCTTGCCAGCATATTCAAAATGCTGACCTACACGGCTGCAACGTCTTATGTTGCAGATACTCTTCTACGACGGGTAAAAGTACGATTCAGGGTTACAGTCCGCACTCAACTTGCTGTTGGTGTTATTGGGACTCCACTCCCGTTGACTGTATCTGCTGCTATTTTAAGGTATATATTAGTTTTATGCTATTTACATGTGATTGCACTTTGATATATACATTGATGTACTGTGTGTGCCAGCATACTGATCCAGGGATGGCACAGAAAACACAGAGGCTTGACTCGTTTTGAGTCGGGTCGCTACATCTTCATATCTTCAGCTAGTGGGTAGCTAGCATTGTGTACCGGAAGGTGAGGTCTGAGCTTCATCAAAGTTGTCAAGTCATCATCATCTTCAACTCTGGGAGCAGTCCCTTTGTTTTTCTCAAAAGCTGGAATCTGCCTGGATGTCCTCTTAGGCTTCTCAGCAGCAACCTTCTTGGATGTGCTAGTCTTTGGCATAGCATCAACCATAAGCTTCTTTTTCTTTTTCTTGGGAGGGGCCTTCTCAACATTTCCTTCCTCCTCTTCAGCATCAGCACCAGTAGCTTCTTCTGGATCCTCATACATGGAGGTTCTTCTGCCAATAACATGAATAACCCTCTTTCTTGCTTTCTTCTCTCCTGTCTTCTTAGGCATAGCTTTCTTGGGGAGCTCAACTGAAATAGTTGCTCTGGCAGTCTCATGAGCCTTGAAGGTTGAAGTAGGTGCATAGATCTTGCTCACAACTCTCCTGGAAGAAGTGGCTTCAGTAGCAGACTTCTTAGAAGCTTTCTCTTGCTTCTTAGCAAGAATTTCTTCTGGAATGAAGTTTGAATCTTCTTCATCAGAATTCAGCTTCTTTCTGGTCCTTGTAGCAGCTTTGGGCAACCCATGGGACCTAGGTGTGCCTGGATCTAAAAATGAACTAGACCCTGGGTTTGTGCCTGGACTCATGTCAACACCCTGCTCTCGCAAGTTCTGACTGTCCTCTGCATCTGACATACTAACCCTATGAATGGAATATAGATGAGCATAAGTAGATGAGTCATCACAAAATTATCAGCTGCTTTTTGAAATTTTGAACAAAAGATTTTCAAAGTTTTGCATTCTGTCAGAAACAAATCGGTAAGGCCGAAGCAAAATTTTCGGTGACATCGAGACTGACTGTCCCTTTTAACAGAAATTTGGCACATTTTTTGGTGAGATCGAAAAGGAGTGCTTGGTTTCACCGAGACAGTTCTCAGGAACATAGAAATGAAAATCGGTGGTACCGATTTTCTTGATTCGGTTCTACCGAGTTGCGTCGGGCGGAAGGCAAAACCCTAGAAAATTGATGGTTCGCTAGCCTATGGGATTTTGTGTGGATAGGAATACGTGCAATGAGTGGCTTATAGATAAAATCAAATCCAATGCGCAAGAATCAGAAGGGAGCACAAAGGAGGTCCAATCCGTACCCTAACTTGGTGCAGATCCACTACGGCGGTGACGATGGAGCAGATTTCATCGACGGCGGCAATTCCCAGCGGCGGAGGAGCGCAGGAAGACAAGGGCGACCACCAGGGGTCTCGAAGCGGCAGCTTAGGGTTCTGAGGCGCGACAGTTGTGAGGATGAATTTCAAAACGTCAGGGACCACAGTATATATACCCTCCACTGTAGGTGATACCGATTTTATGTTTTCGGTGTCACCGAGTTCCACAACTGTCAGCTGACAAGGAAACTTGGTGTAACCGAGAATATGAAATCGGCAGTACCGAGATTGAAAAACAGATCAACCCTAGGCATTCGGTGAGACCGAGATTGTGGGGTTGGTTCCACCGAGATGCAGTATGGAGGTTTTAATGGCCAGTCCTTGTCGATACGGAACTCCGAGTGCTCCACATATAGAGGGATCGAAAAGCACTTGTTCAAATTTTGTGATGCAGCATGAATGGAATATGAGGTGAGAAAGCATAGATAGCTAAAGAGTGGTCCTAGGAATTCTTTTCCATCCAATTGGCAAAAGATAAAATCAATAACCAAATGGCAACAATTGGATGTCTTCAAATGAGAAAATAAATGCAGACCAACATGCTCACACAATAAGATGTCAAAAGAAATCATGACAAACATGCAGAAACACACTAGCATCTAACAAGCACTTGGGCGATGACGAAGTCATCTATATATGAGTATTTGACTTAGGAGCAAAGTAAGAGTACTTGATCATAGGTCATACTCATCGTTTAAGCATGAGTGGGGTTACCACTTTTACATAAAGCATTTAATGTTGTCACATACTAGGAGATGCTTTGACTCAACTCTTAGAGTAAAGCTCCCCCTTAATGTGACACCCCCCATAAGAGGGATAAACTAACCTTGGGTTTTGTCGATGAAGACTTCATGTTGGTGAGGTAGTTGTGGATGCTCAATGTTGATGAAGATCACCAAGAGTTGGGAGCATCCTTGTTGTTTCCTTACTCCTCTCACCTACATGGGTTAGTCCCAACACAGAAGAGACAAATACAAGGATATCTATGGACATGGAGTGCAAAGCATTTGTTATGATGTCCATTGATTAGTTGATTACCTTGTCCCTTGCTTACCTTTGAGGGAATGTGTGACTCCTTGAACCATTGCGTTGAGTTGATGTTGAGTGCAAAAGTCCTTGCCAATAATGAATGTGAGTGAATTTCATTGGCGGAGTCACCCCTCAAGAACTTACTAGTTCTTCTTCTTGGGGACCCACATCAAGTTGATGGGGATCCTTCGTGTTGAAGTAGCCTTTGTAGTAGTTGAGCTTGAAGTACCCTTGGGAACCCACTCCACCAAAGCTAGGGGTTCATCTTCATATGAGTCAATGTCCTCTTGAAGCTTGTTCTTGCCCTTGAGTTTGTGGTCTTGTGGTGGAAGGTCATCTTGAGTGTTTGTCCCCTTGGGAAGAGTATTTTCATACTTCTCCTTTTGAGGAACAAACTTGGGCTTGGGATATTGACCTTCTTCCCACTCAACTCCATTAGCTTTGAAGTAGCCAACACCACGATTCTTCCGGTATCCTTCGTGCTTGCGTACAATTTCCTCAAATTGCGTACATCCGGCAAGACTCTTGTAGATACTTTTTCTATAATTCCTTTCAATAAAGCATTTTCTTGCTCAAGTGTAACTTGGCTAAGAAATCATCATTAGTGGAATAGTAGAACTACTAGAAGCAACATCATTGGGTTTTGCATTTTTATTGTTGCTACTAGATGAAGAACCTTTCTTGCCTTTGTTACTAGATTGCTTAGTTCTATCTTGAGGCATGAAAGTAGACAAGAGTAGTCGTTTGGCTAGATAAGATGAAGTCTTATTTCGGAGATCGTCATTGATAGCTTTGAGAAACTCATGCTCTTTCTCCAAGTTGAGCTTCTCAAAGCGTAGCTTCTCATGAGTTCTCACAACCTCTCTATGATCTTCGAGAGTAGATTCATGAGCTAACTTAAGAGTGATTAGTTATTTAGTTAGTTGTTCTATTTTCATCTTATCATCATCAAATGACTCATCTTGACTAGCATGAGAATTATCAAGTTCATTTTGATCAACATCACTAGTTTTATCCCAAAGCAAGTCATCATCACAAAGCAAATAATCTTCACAAAGAAAATCATCATCATCGCTATCAAAATCAAGATACTCGGGGTGTGATACCTTGGGGCGTTTAGCCATGAAGAAACTTCCACTCCCTTCGTTTGGTGAATAAAATAGATCATATGAGTTGGTAGTCACTAGAGCAATTCTAGCAACACCATCATCTTGGCTATAGTCGGAGTCGGAGTGATAGCTTCTCTCAGAGTTGTTGTCGGAGTTGGAGGCGGAAACCCATTCACCAACATGATCTTGATGTTTTCTTCTTGTGTAGTTCTTGGTGTACTTGTCCTTCTTCTCCGAATCTCTACTTTTCCTTGAGTGTGTTCGTTCATAACGATCATCTCTACTCCTTCTCTCTCTTTGTGGTGATTCATTCCTTGAGCTTCGTCTTCAAGGTGACTCTTCTCTTCTTTTGTAGGGAGCCGTGCACTCATTTGAGTAGTGTCCGGGCTTCCCACAATTGTAGCAATTGCGGTCATGACTTGACGAACGCTTCTCTTCATATCTTGAGTTGGAGTTTCTTTCTTTTCCTCTATTCTTGTAGAAGTTGTTGAATTTCTTGACCATGAGGCTTATGTCTTCATTGGTGACAAGGTTGTTGCTTGAAGTTGCGGGAGCATCACTTGTGGATTTGTAAGCACCGCTAGACTTGTGATGAAGTTCTTCCTCATCTTTGAGTGTCATCTCGTGAGCAACAATCCTTCCAATGACTTCCGTAGGCTTGAGATCTTTGTAGTTTGGCATCATTTGGATCAATGTGCATACGGTGTCGTATCTCTCATCCAAAGTTCTAAGTATCTTCTTGATGATGAATTTGGCAGTCATTTCTTCGTTTCCTAAGACGGCAATCTCATTTGTGATGAGAGATAGCCTAGAGTACATCTCTGCGACTCCTTCACAATCCTTCATCTTGAACTTGTCAAGCTGTCCTTGAAGAACATCTAACTTGGATTCTCTCATGGACTCAGTTCCTTCATGCATATCAACCAAAGTATCCCAAATCTCTTTTGCATTCTCAAGACGGTTGATTTTGTTGAATTCTTTGGGGCATAAGCAATTGAAGAGAATGTCGCATGCTTGAGCATTGAGTTGTAACATCTTCGACTCATCCGCGATCACTTCACGATCCGGTTCCTGTCCATCCGCAAAGAACTCACCTTGCAAGCCAACACGAACAACAGCCCAAACGGCGGGGTTATGACCAAGAATATGCATTTTCATTTTGTGATTCCAACTAGAAAAATTAGTGCCATCAAAGTACGGACCTCTACGGTGATAACTTCCCTCACTAGACGCCATACTTTCCTAGGTTGTGAGACCTAAGAAATGGAGACCAAAGCTCTGACACCACTTGTAGGACCGAAAGTAAGTCTAGAGGGGGGCTGATTAGACTACTTGACCAAATAAAAGTTTTGCCTATACCTAGTTTTAGGGTTGACAGTTTTTAGCATTTCATGGCAAGTCAAGTACACCCTACACATGCAAGTCTAAGAGTATATAGCAGCGGAAAGTAACAACAAGCATCTATAGAAGGGATAGGGTAGGAAGATCAAACGCAGTTGTAGACACGATGATTTTTCCCATGGTTTCGATAGGTGGCGCTATCGTACATCCACATTTATGGAGTCTTCAACCCACGGAGGGTAACGGTCGCGAGTGTCCACGGAGGGCTCCACCCAAAAGGGTCCACAAAGTAGCAACCTGGACTATTCCATAACGGCTTCCGTCCACGAAGAACTAGCCTCACTATGGGTAGATCTTCACGAAGTAGGCGATCTCCTTGCCATTACAAACTTCTTGGTTCACTCCACAACACGAAGTAGGAGGCTCCCAAGCGACACCTAACCAATCTAGGAGGCAGCACCCTCCAAAAGATAATAGGCTCGGTAATGACGATGAACTCCTTGCTCTTGTGCTTCAAGATGATAGACTCCTCAGCACCCAATCACTCTGTCACAGATTTGGCATGGTGGAAGAGATGGGATTGGTGGAAAGCTACTTGGGGAGGCTAGAGATCAAGATCCATATGATTTGAGTGGAATATCTTGAACTCAACACAAAGGTAGGTGGTTCTCTCTCAGAAAATCTAATAGGATAGGTATGGAATAGTTCTGAATGCTTCTCTTTCGAGTAGGTTGTGGTGAAGGGGTATACATAGGCATCCCCAAAAATCCAACTGTTACACACAAAATGACCAACTCAGTGACACCGATGTGTTAATCTCGGTGATACCGAAGTGAGCAAAAGGTGGCGACTTTTGAATCTTGGTGAGACCGATATAGGAAACTCGGTTTCACCAATAAGGTGACCAACGGTCAGATTTCCAATCTCGGTGACGCCGATCCAACATTCTCGGTGGTACCGATAATGTGAATTTGCGTAACAGAAAGTTGGCAACCTAAACTCAATGGCACCGGTATGGAATCGGTTGCACCGAAGTGGCTAGGGTTTGGCTCAGTCTGTCTAGGTTCTGGAATCGGTGGCACCGGTATGGGAAAGTTGGTTGCACCAATTTTGAGTGTTAGGTATAGAACTTTTGTGGGAGAGTTTGTGGATATTTTTGGTGACTATCACTTGTGCACGTTTGAGCATATTGTTCATGAACAAAACCTTACCCCCTTTTAATTGTATTGGCTTTCCTATGGACTCAAAGTGATTTCTCACAAATATAAAATTTAGAGTCCTCTTGCTTGAAGCTTGGCCAACCTATTTCCTTGCATCTTGGGGTTTCTCCACAATCTCCTTTTGCCAATCCTATCATTGAACATCTCCTGAAATATACTTGGTGGAAACATTAGTTCAATGACTTATATGGTGTTATTAATTACCAAAACCACTAAGGGAGCAAATGTGCTTTCATAGGGCCCATTACATTCTGACGAGCTTTGTAGAGGAGATGTGTGAGAAGTTCAGGCACCTGAAGCAGGAAAGCAAGTATGTCTATCGGTACATTGTCGAGTTCCAGAATATGGCCCACCATGCTAAACAAGATGTTCCGGATGAGAAGTCCATGATTTATCAGTTCAGAGGTGGTCTCAAGGATGAAATTCTGTCGGGTCTAGTCTTGCAAGAGCCTCGTGAGTTTGATCAGTTCTACAAATGTCTTTCAAGGTCAACGCAACTCTACTCAAGTTGGGGAACTCAAGGAAGCGTTCCAGAGAATCCTATTCTTGTTCGTCCAGCTCTCAGATTGTACCTAAGCAGTAGAAGTATTGGGCTCCTCCTCCTCCTCCATTTCGTCCCTCTCAGCAACAGAGGCAGTTCGGTGGTTGTGGTCCTTCCCACCCACCCAGCCTAGGTTTTCAGTAGAGGCCCTAGGCACCCAAGTCAGCATATGTTCCTCCCCCAGGCAACTTTCATCTGCTATCACAGGTTACTTGTTACAAGTGTGGTCAGAAGGGTCACTACTCAAACAAGTGCACCAACCAGCAGCGTCTTCTGCCACCTCCTCCACTCAGACCTCCAGGCAATGCTATGGTGAGGCACAATCCCAAGTCAGCAAGAGTGAACATGGTGAATGCAGCTGAAGCAAAGTAGTCTCATGAAGTGATTATGAGTAATCTCTCTGTCAATTCTATTTCTGCAAACAGTTTTGTTTGATACTGGTGCATCGCATTCTTTCATATCTAGAACTTTTTGTTGCTAAGCATGAGATTGTGACTCAAGAAACTCCTAGGCCTCTAAAGAATATTTCTCCGGGGTTGCAAATGACTTCTTGTGTGATGGTTCGGGATGCCTCCATAAAGATGGGCAATTATTCTTGTCTAGCCTCTCCAATTGTTCTTGGTAATTCCGATATTGATCTCATTCTTGGCATGGATTTTCTTTCTATGAACAAGGCATATGTTGATTGTCAAGCCAAAGAAGTCAAATTGACTCATCCTTCAGAAGACGTGATCATTTTCGCAGCTCGCGATGACACAATTCGTTCCTTTTCTCTCAATGAGAAGGGTGAAATCTCAGCTATTTCTCAAATTCCGCTTGTTTGTGAGTATTAAGATGTCTTTCTAGAAGAATTGCCTGGAATGCCTCTGCACCGGCCAGTTTAGTTTGTGATTGATCTCGAACCTGGAACTGAAATGGTTTGCAAGCGTCCTTATAAGCTTGGCCCCGAAGAGCTGAACGAATTGAAGAAGCATTTGGATGAACAAGAATGTCTGGGTCTCATCAGACCAAGTTATTCTCCATGGGATTGTGGTGTTCTGTTTGTCAAGAAGAAGGATGGCATGGACCGACTTTGTGTCGATTATCGTCCACTGAATAAGAAGACAATTAGGAACAAGTACCCACTCCCCAACATCAATGAGTTGTTTGAACAACTGACAGGTGCCAAGGTTTTCTCCAAGCTAGATCTTCGCATGGGCTATCATCATATTCTCATTCGTGAAGGAGATATTCCAAAAGACTGCTTTCAGGATGAGTTTTGGATCTTATGAGTACACCATCATGTCCTTTGGTCTCGCCAATGCTCCTCTAACCTTCTCCAGGATGATGAACTTCATATTCTCTCCTTTCAAGAATGAGTTCGTCTTGGCGTATTTGGACGATATTCTCGTATTCTTAGAGACTGAAGAAGAACATGTAGAGCATCTCCGTCTTGTGCTTGATAAGCTAAGAGAGCATCGATTCTATGCTAACTTCTCCAAGTGCGATTTTTGGCTCAATGAAGTGGTGCACCATGGGCATGTCATCTCTGTCGAGGGCATTAAAGTGCACCCTGAGAAAGTTGAGGCAATCTTGAAGTGGGAGCCTCCTCAGAATGTCAAGTAGCTTCATAGCTTCCTTAGGCTTGCAAGTTACTATAGAAGATTCGTGGAGAACTTCTCTCAAATTTCTAAGCCTCTGTCCAACCTCTTCCAGAAGAATGTCAAGTATGATTGGTCTCCTGAATGTGATGTGGCATTCAATACGCTCAACGAGAAGTTGACTTCAGCTCCAGTTCTTGTTCCTCCCGAGAAATCAAAGACTTTCCAAGTGTTCTGTGATGCTTCCCTCCAAGGTCTTGGTGGTGTTCTCATGCAAGATAAGAAGATTGTTCCTTATACCTCGTGACAGCTGAAGCCGAGCGAGAAGAACTACCCCACTCATGATCTTGAGCTAGCGGCAGTTGTGCATGCTCTGATGACTTGGAGGCGTTTGTTGCTGGGTAGACCAATTGAGGTGTACACCGACCACAAGAGCTTGAAGTACATTTTCACTCAACCCAGTCTCAATCGTCGGCAGTCTCATTGGTTGCAAATGATTGAGGACTTCAATCCAAGCATTGAGTATACACCTGGAAAAGCAACTGTCATTGCATACGCGCTCAGTCGAAAGGCGTACTACAACAGTCTTATCCTGAAGCCTCTTCAACCCGAGCTTTGTGAAGCCTTCCGCAAGCTCAATCTCCAAATGATTTCGCAGGGATTTCTTGCAAATCTTCAAGCCTCGCCAACTCTGGAAGATCAAGTTCAACAAGCTCAACTTCTTGATGCTATGGTGAAGAAAGTGAAGAAAGTTGTGGCCAAGAGCATTCCTAAGTATAAGTGCTTTCACGTTAATGACAAAGATACCTTGTTCTTTGAGGACCGTTTGGTGGTTTGAAAAGGTGATCTCAGGAAGGTTATCATGGATGATGCACACAATTCTCTCCTCTCAATTCATCCAGGTAGTTCCAAGATGTATCAGAACCTCAAGAAAACCTTCTGGTGGACTCGCATGAATCGTGAAATTGCTCAGTTCGTGAATGAGTGTCATGTTTGTCGCAGAGTGAAGGCGGAACATCAACGTTTAGCAGGTCTCCTTCAGCCTTTGCCTATTCTAGAGTGGAAATTTGATCATGTGGAGATGGATTTCATCACTGGATTTCCTAAGTCCAAGAAGGGCAACAATGCCATCTTTGTGGTTATCGACAAGCTGACCAAAGTTGCCCATTTCCTTCCGGTCAAAGAGTCTATCTTGGTAGCTTAGCTGGCAGAGATGTACACGTCAAGGATAGTTTCTTTGCACGGTATTCCTCAGCTCATACCCTTAGATCGTGGAAGCCTCTTCACTTCCAAGTTCTAGGACTCCTTCCAGACTGGTATGGGTACCAAGATCCGTTTCAGCACTGCCTTCCATCCTCAGACAAGTGGCCAAGTTGAGAGACTCAATTAAATCCTCGAAGACATGCTCAAGGCCCGTGTGATCTCTTTCGGCATGAAGTGGGAAGAATTCCTTCCATATGCCGAGTTTTTATACAACAATAGCTTCCAAGCTAGTTCAGGCCAGGCCCCATTCGAGATTCTCTATGACAGGAAGTGCCGCACCCCGCTCAATTGGTCTGAAACCGGTGAGCATCAAATCCTTGGAAATGACATGATCGCGGATGCATAAGAGTTTTGCCATGTCATTCGTGAGAATCTCAAAGCAGCTCAATCCCGCGGAAGAGTTATTATGACAAGAAACATCGGGATGTCTCCTTCCAAATCGATGATTTCGTCTATCTCAGAGTTTCTCCGATAACGGGCACTCACCATTTTGGAATCAAAGGGACGCTAGTTCCTCACTTTGTAGGTCCTTTACGAGTTGTGGGCAAGAGAGGTGACCTTGCCTATCAACTCGAGCTTCCTCCAAATTTCTCAAATGTTCATGACGTCTTTCACGTCTCTCAACTCAGGAAGTGCTTGAAGAATCCCGAGCATACCGTTGACCTCCAAGACATTGATCTCCAAGAAGACCTATCCTATCATGAGCATCCAGTTGCTATTCTTGAAGAAACTGAGTGTAATACTCGCAACAAGTCAATCAGGTTTCTCAAGGTGAAGTGGTCTCATCATCCGACAAAGAAGCTACTTGGGAACGTGAGGGTCTTCTCTGTTCCTAATATCCAGAGTTCTTTCATTCTTAGATCTGGGTTGAAATCCTCGTGTAGTGGAGTAGAGTTGTAACAGACCAATGCCCCCTTGCCATATTTGTAATGTATCTCATGTGGACCTTCCATGGTTGCCACCATGTTTTGTGATAATTATATTTTGCTCCATGTCATTCTTGCATCATGGCATCATAAGCATTCATCATTATTGTTTTGTGTGCACCAAGGTTGTGTGTGATGTTGTTATGGTGTGGTTGAATTGATCATGTGTGTTCTAGGGTCATGGGAGTGATGTGCGTGCATGTGTAGTATAACCTTCACCTTTTTTGCAAACTGGGCTAAACCCTTTTGGTTTTCAAATATTATTGTGACATGAGCTTTAACTTGCCTATTAAATCTTTTAAAAAATTATGATGATCAAGTGAATTATTTAGAGTGGGGTATGTGGGCACTCTCAATTGTTGCAACTTTTGTCATTGATGACTAATTGAAAAACAGTAGAATTTAATTATTAAAAGTAATTAATTTACTTTGGCTAAAAATGGCTAGTTAATTTTTATTAAATAGGTTGCATTTATTTTAGTGCCAAAGTACTTTGGTTTTCTCAAAAATCCTAATATTCGTTTTGTGGGTTTTTATTTGGCTTGATTTGTTTATTTAAGGAAAAAACTGTTGTTTGAGAGAGAGAGAGAGAGAGCCAGGGGCGAGTGGGCCTCATCAACCCCTCATGTCCCAACTCACCCCCGTGCCCCAGCAAGCCATAGCCCAGCCGCGTTTCCTCCCCCTACCTGGCGGCCACCTGTCTGACGTCGTCCCTTTTTCCTTCAAAGAGCATAGAGCGGTGCCCGCCGTGGCACAGATGTCGAGACATCTTTAGCCACCAAGCCCTCCTATAAAGACATCCTCGCGCATACCTAGGGTTACCTCTCCCCATTCCTCCCTCCTCCTCACTTTGCCGCCGCCAGTTAAGGTAGCCATGCTCGTCGCCGTTGCCAAGCTCTCGAAGCTCCGGCCGAGTCGCTGCTCGTGTGCGGGGTGAACCTTCTACAGCCTCTCGATGTGCTCCGGTGATGTGGGGTCATCACCCCAAGGAGCCTCTTCCCCGTCAGCCTTTCGAGAAGATCCTCTCTGGTGCTCGTCGCTTCGTCACCGCTGCCTCATTGCCGTCGTGTCGACGCTATCTCGCCAGCAGGCAGTGAGGTGTCCCCGCTGCTGATCCATGTCATAGCCATTGCCGTTTGACCTCCATAGACAGCATTGTGCCCACGCCATGCTCGTGCTCTCCATGCTCCGGCAAGCTGCGTGTTTTTCTGTTCTTCAGTCGTGAGTAGTGTTTGTGCGTGCCTTGCGCCACGCCCCGCATGCCTATGCATGTGCAGAGGCCTTCCGCAGCATGTTAGGAGCCCCGCTAGCGAGCAGCCCCCTATAGCCACCCCAGTTGCTACCGCTGTGCCAAGCCCAAGCCGAGCACAAGCTCGATCTCGAGCTCCTCTCTACCACCGCGCATAGGTGGATCAAGCCACGGTGATGGAACCCTCATGGACCCTGCAGCCCCCGTCGGTGATCCTCTAGGCCGGTGGTCGACGTAGTTGCCATCAGCGATGGGCTCTTCTCCTTTCCCGCAAGGAAGAAGAGATCCCCATGGTTTTGTTTGAATATCTCGCTCGGTACCTCCCTTCTGTCAAGTGTTCGTCAGTAGCGTAGCGGTAGAGAGCCAGGGCAACGACCGTGAGGTTGTGGGTTTGATTCCCCTCAGGCCCTTTTTAAGTTTTTTGGTGTCTGTACTGTGTGTGTGGATCTGGTGTGCCTGCGAGTGGATCCCGTGTGCCTGTGTGCAGTGTGGTGTGCTTCATGGTTGTTTCTCTCTGTGTGTGCATGACAGTGGGCCCTGGCCCCACTTGCCATACCCATAGGGGGCCCTGGCTCACTGCCAGGTGGAACCCCCTCCTTTTCTTTTATTACTCTGTTATTTCCTTCAGTTTTAGAAATATTCCATTTTAGGAATTGTCCATTCCTGGTCTAGGCCATTTTTGGCGGTGTCCATTTTGGGCAATAAGTGACTTATAAGTGCTAGTGCCAATTTTTGAATTAGATTTTGGATAATTTATAGATACAAATATATGAGTGTGATATATGGATTTGGGGTAGAAAAATCTCAGGAATCCATTGGTGTTGTTTTTTTGGTCATTTGAGCAAGTTTGGAAAATGTCATTTTTGTTCCAACATGCCATTTTGTCTTTTTTGTATGATTTAATCCATGCATGCCATGATATTTGTGTCAACATGTAAGTGATAGAGTTTTGTGAGTACTATGCCCTGGTATTTCCTTTTGACATGATAAGCTTGTATGTAAGTGGGTTTCTTGCTCCGAAGTAGCGAAGTAAATGTTTCTATTTTCAACATGCTAAATATTTCTAAGTCTGAGATGCTGTAATTATTTTTTATACCATGTTTAGTGGATGCTATCAAGTGTTCTATTGTGTTCTAGATCATGCTCAATGCTAGTGTATTGTAGTAGATGTTGTCCTCTACCATCCTGTTAATTTTCATGCCATGAGGTCATCTCTAGCATCATTGTTTTATGCTATCAAATTGCTATCAGGATAACTCAAATTCCAGAAAACTGTGATTTTCACCAAGTCCCTGGAATCTGTTTCACCAAGCTATATTGTGAGCTTCATTGCTAGTGATTCTTGCCTCCTTTAAAGTTTGTGTAGTTGGATGATTTGCTAAGCATGTTATGTACTTTCTGTACATACTTTGTTTGTGGTTGGAAACATCCTGTAGCTCTAGATAAGTGTTGTGCAAGTTGCTATGTTGGTGTTTTGGACAGGATGTGTGTGTTTTTGTTTTGTGACTTGTGGGAGCTATGGTCCATAGTTTTGCTTCATCTTTGGCTCCATTGTTGCTAGTTTTTCACTCCCTAACCAGTGGCATCCTTGGAATACCAAGGAATAGCCCATGGCCTTCCTTGTCTTGTGTTTTTGTCTTCGTACCTTGTCGTGAGCGTTCCGTGAGCTACGTTACTCCATTTGCAACATTCTTCATATGCATTTGCATAGATTTTGCATGAAGCATCCATATTTCCCATTATCATGCATGTTCAAATAACTTAACATGAGGTTCTGTCCAGAATTCTAATAACTTAACTATTGCACGAGAAACATGACTAGCTTAGGATTGCCATGCAAATGGATCATGCATCATCTTGATTGTGCATTGCACCTTGGTTGTATGTTTATTTGGCCCTATTTCACTTTGGGTAGACGCGAGTGTTGAACCTGAGTATGAGGATCAAGGAGAGTAAAACTACGAGGACACAACTATGTGTCCCTCTAAAGAACCAACAGGTAAGATGATCATACCGGGATCCCGACACTTATTTTGCTTTGCTAGATGTCTCGATCTTACCATTATGTTTGCGTTACCTACCACTTGAATGTCCAGCCTCCTACATTTCCACGAAAGCCTCTAACCCCTCCACCACCTAGCAAACCTTGTTTGGCTAAGATAGCGTTGCTCAACCCCTCTTGCAGCATTCTTAGATGTAGGTGCAGGTTGTTTCTAGGTGATAACATAGATATTTTGGGATATAACTATATTTATTGCTATTTAATTTAATGCACCTATATATCTTGGTAAGGTAGAAGGCTTGGCCTTTTGCGTGGTGTTTTGTTCCACTTTTGCCGCCATAGTTACTTGTTACTGGTGTTATGTTCATATTTTGTGCTCCTAACATGCTCAGGGTTGTTATGGGGACCCCCTTGATTATTCATTTGAGATTAAAGCTTGTCTGGCAAGACCCAACATTGGTAATATTTTCTTAACAACCTAATAAAAATGCATAGGGCTTAGCTACCCCGTGGATAATTAATCAACAACCCGGGCCAGTGCTCCTCATGAGTGTTGGTCCAACCCGGAGCCACTTGCGGGGCCACCTCGGGGCAACTTGAGGGATTTATATCAGGCCACCGTACATACTGCTCATTTGGTAGTACCCTGAGAAAGAGATACACGCAGCTCCTATTGGGATCTGGCCTGCCAGGCGGTCTTGCTGGACTTGTTTTACCTTTCTTGAATGTCTTGCGCGAGGAATTCCATTTTTTTCTTCAGGATATCTCGAGGTGGCGGATTTCCTATGGAATTGCCTAGGAAGATCACAAGATCCATGGTCGAGGTTATTCCCGTGGCGTGCGGTTAATTTGTGATGGATTAGTTGGAGCACCCCTCCATGGTTAAATCTTTCATAAAGTCGTGCCCATGGTTATGTGGCAACTTGGATATTTTGTTCAACACCCGGTTGTAGCCAACTTGAAGTAAACTCTAATAAAATACACCAACTGTGTGTGTAACCGTGATCGTCTCTTCTCATGAACATGAACCAAGAGAGAACATGGTGGGGTTATGTTTGACATAAGTAGGTGTTCAGGATCACTTAGTGATCATGCTAGTTCTCGACCGTTATGCGTAGATCACCACATTTACTTATTGTCATTGTAAGATAGCCACTCAATAAATGCTTAGGTGCTTGATGCAACCTCACCACTTACCCCCTCCAAACCCAAAGCTTACATAGTTCCGATACCCGACATTACATGATCACTGAGTCCTTGTGGCCCACAGATTACAACAATACATGTGTAGGTGTTAATGAGTTCATGCCAGAAGATGTGACCCAGCTCCAGTGGGAGTACGATGATGAACATGGCCGAATTTATGTTACGTACACCGATGAGTAGAGAGGCCATGGTCGTGATCCTTGGGATAGCAAGGCAGCTTTACATTGCTTCTTTTCTTCATTTGATTTCGTCCATAGATGGACCCTGCCTTCTGTATGATGCTTGAAAAATTGTGTGAACTTGTAAGATAGCTTGTGTCGAGTGTAAGCCAACTCATATACTCATCTCTTCATACATGTATGCAATGTTTACTGCACTTGCGAAACGACGAGATGCGCCTCTATCCCTGTTGAGGCCCCCGTGCCAAAATAAGGATAGGAGCGCATCTTGGGCGTTACATGCTGCAAATGATTTAAGTTGATGAGATCCTAGTGATTCATCAGCAGACATTTTGTACCTGCGAACAGAGTATAGGTGCGACAAATTTGAAGAGGTCATATGCGTTCCCAGATATTTTCCAAAATACATCAAGTTGAGGAATTTGACCATAGGTGTCTTGAGGAAATTTAGTAAGTGTTCTTGACTTAGGTTCCAGAGTTGTGCGAATTCGAGGATTCACACAATTGAGAAATCTTGAAGAAAATCATAGCTTAGGAAAAACATCAAGGGAATGAAACATGTAAGGTGCTTAAGAAGATGATTCTTGAGGAATAAACACCTTTGTGGAATCTGTGAAAAACATGAAGATCAAACAAGCATAGTAAAATTAGATTTTATTAACCCTGATGAAGAACACAACGAACAGAGAGATGAAATCGTAGTAGTTCCTCCGTCCAGATCTCCCACGCCCTTGCTTGGCAGAGGGAGACAGCTACAACGGAGGCGGGATGAAGACTTCCGCGGCCGATGCGAGTATGACAATGACGATGTCGAGGCAGTGAAGCTCTTCCTCTCCGGTGGTGATGATTTTAGATGCGGACCTAGGTTTGAGATTGGGAGAGTGAGGGAAGTGGGGAGTAACTAGGGCCCAGTGAAAGGGAAGGGGTATTTATAGCGGAGGTGAAAACCAACCGGTCTGAAGATTTTGGACCAGATTGCCCCTGACTCTTGCTCTCCATGCGACATGTGTCACCCACGTTCTAATTAGTGGAGATAGTGGGGGATCGTGGGATATCCAGTCATGGGAATCAGAGCGGTTTGAGCGGGAAACGCCAAAAAATTTGATAGTAAAATTTTTAAAGTTTCCGTTTGCAAATTCTTCAGTTGTCAAGGACACAATGAAGACTTTGAACGTGTTTTGAAGTAGAACGCATATGAAGAATTTGTGAACAGACTGGGTTGAGTTTAGCATCGAGGGGGAACGGGTCCGATCACATTCACATAGATGGAAATCAACTTGAAGAATTAGCAATAAGTGAATGCTGTTGAGGACATCGAAAACTCAGATATATACATATATAGTCAATGAAGAACATTAGTTTCATTGTTTGAAGAATTTTTAAATTTGAGGAATTTGCAAACTTGACGAATTTGAAAATTTGTAGAATTTGCAAAATGATGAAAACTCAACTTTGAAGAATTTCAACTATGCTTGGTGGCATGACCCACCGTATAAGAACGATGATTTCAAACACCGCATACAATTGTCGCAGGGTTCTAAGAATCAAATTCTTCACTAATTTCTTCACATTTAGTGGGTTATTATTCATTGATTGAGGAAAAATGTTATTTCGTGTGTCGCACATCTAAGTCATCAATTTTGCATAAGTGTTAGGATGTGTGTCTTTTCAAAGGACATTTGAAGATTATAAGATATTTAGCTCACACCGCAACTTGCAAAGTCTCTTTTCATCCAAGGGCTTGGTGAAGATATCAGCCAGTTGTTCTTTAGTGGGGATGTTGTCGACGGAGATATCGCCCTTGAGTACATGATCTCAAAGAAAATGATAACGAATCTGGATGTGCTTGGTCTTGGAATGTTGAACTGGGTTGTAAGCAATCTTGATGGCGCTCTCGTTATCGTAGTGAAGAGGCACATTCTTCACCTTGATGCCATAGTCCTTGAGGGTTTGCTTCATCCACAACAACTGAGCGCAACAAGACCTAGCAGCAATGTACTCAGCTTCAACAGTAGATTGTGGCACGCGGTTCTACTTCTTTGAGGACCAACAGACTAAGGATCGTCCAAGGAAATGACATGTTCCTGAGGTTGACTTGCGATCCACATGATCTCCAGCATAATCAGCATCTGAGTAACCGACGAGGTGAAGATTTGAGCCCTTGGGATACCATAATATAAGCTTTGGTGTGTGAGCTAAGTATTGAAGAATATATTTCACACCCTTATGGTGTGATTCCCTCGGTGTTGCTTGGAATTGGGTGCACATGCAAACGCTCAGCATAATATCAGGCCTATAAGCACATAGAGACAATAAAGATCCAATCATGAAGCGATATACCTTCTGATCGAAATTGTTCCCATTTTCATCAGTGCAAAGGTGGCCTTTTCAAGGCATTGGAGTTTTGATGCCTTTGCAGTCTTGCATGTTGAATTTCCTCAGAACATCCTTGAGGTATTTATCTTGAGAGATGAAGATGTCATTGTCTTGCTGATGAATTTGAAGACCTAAGAAGAATTTCAACTCTCCCATCATAGACATTTGATATTCTTCACTCGTCATATAGGCAAATTCATCATTGTAACATTTGTCAATACAACCATAGATAATATATTTGGCATATGAACAGTTCATTGTCATAGGATCTAGTGAAAAGAGTTGGCTCGAGTGAACCAGGTTTGAAGCCTTTCTTCATGATGAATTCCTTCAGAGTGTCGTACCATGCCTAAGGGGCCTGCTTGAGGCCATAGAGGACCTTGTTGAGTCTAAAGAATTTGTCAGGATGCTTAGTGATAGAGGCGAGGGTCCCGATATTTCGATGAGATAATAACTATCGATTTGGTGGAGATGACTTTGATGATCCAACTACGAACATGCATGACATTGCTCCTTATCAATCACTAAACCAATCTCCAAGAGGTTATTGACCATGCCGGAGCACGATCAACCTGACCACGAAGGTCTATTCCTGCAAGCAATCAAAGAACAAACAAGAATATGATAATGCAATCTGAATATTGCGAATATATATGAAGTATTGATAAGTGTGGGGTTCCGAAAGCAGTCTTGGTCTGGTCATTGGACACAAACAAAGTACACGAAGTTGCAATGGCTAACTTTCAACTAAACAAAACCCAAAGGAAAAGCTACTAGATTGATCTACATATATAGGAGCAAGGGGTGGTGTACAAGGAGGTGGGAGGATGTCCCAAGACACCCTAAAACCAACCCTAGGTCGTACAAGGCCCATGGACCCAAGTGGAGGTGATGCAACACCTTTGGACTTGAGTTTGACTCCGATTCTGCTGCACCTACAGATTTTTTCGTCGATATCTCCATTCTCCAGATGAATTTTAAGGTGATTTCAATTGGGTTGAAACGCATATCAAATCTAGTTTCCACCAAAGAAAGAATCACCCAATTCCGAGTCCGTATGAACATGTTCTTGGCGTTTTGAGACAGGTGTGTATGTGCAGTCCGAATCTGAGTTCACAACGTGAGAGACTTGGACTCTATCTTTTCTTGGGCTAAAAGTTACATGAGAGAACTTCTTGAACAGCACCTAATTGTTTCCTTTGACATTAGAGGACCTCTTGAATAGCACCCAACCATTTCCTCTTCGTTTCTCATCACACGTGGTTCATACAAGTGTTCGACCATTCTGCATTTAGGCATAAAATAAAAATAGGTGAAGTATTTTTGTTTCGGATGACATAAATAAATTACTTCATAATTCTTATAAGAAATCACCTCACAAATATGCATGTATGTAATATTTTTGGTCGTATCCAAGGTAGTCATGTCCTCATCATTTACGGTCTTCAAAACCTGGGGATTGAGCAACATATACTTCATCCACAAGCTTACCATTGAGAAATGCACTTTTCACATCCATTTGATATAAGATGATATCATGATGGTTAGCATAAGCAAGCAATATGTGAATAGCTTCAAGTCTAGAAACAGGTACAAAAGTTTCATCAAAGTCAATCCCTTCAACCTGTGTGTAGCCTTGAGCTACAAGACGAGCCTTATTCCTTACCACAAGGCCATTTTCATCTTGCTTGTTGCGGTAGACCCCCTTGGTACCTATGATGTTGTGCTTGCGAGGATCTGGCCGCTTGACAAGTTCCCACACATTGTTTAGCTTGAATTGATGCAATTCCTCTTGCATAGCTTGAATCCACTCAGGCTCCTTGAATGCTTCATCAACTCTGGTGGGCTCTATGATACAGACAAAAGCAAAGTGCCCACAAAAGTTAGTCAAATTTGAAGCTCTTGAGTGAGGGGACGGGACCTGGTGCATTGATGTCGTCGATGATTTTGTCAATCTACACTTCATTTGAAACTCTTGAATGAGCAGGTTGATGTGGCTGAGGATTTTGTTCAACACCATTTTTTCAGGTCTATTAGCATGAATGTCTTCATTGGTTGGAATGACATCCTCAGTAGGTTGAGGTTATTTAGTGGGTATGACATATTCAGTAGCCTTCAACTTAATGGATTCCTCAAGAGACTTTTCATCTAGCATAGGAGGCAGGTGCTCTCTTTGCGAGCTGTTAGTTTCATCGAACCGCACATCTATAGTTTCAACAACCTTGTGATGGTAGGTGTTGAAGACTCTGTAGGTGTGTGAGTCCTTTCCGTAACCAAGCATAAAACCTTTATGTGCTTTTGGTGCAAATTTAGAACTATGGTGAGGATCTCTAATCGATCATTTTGCACCGAAGACTTTGAGATAACTTACATTGGGTTTCTTGCCAGTCATGAGTTCATATGAAATCTTCTTGAAGAATTTGTGAAGATATACCCGGTTGATGATGTGGCAAGCTGTATCAATTGCCTCAGGTCAGAAGCAACGAGGAGTCTTGTATTCATCAAGCATGGTGCGAGCCATCTCAACAAGAGTCCTATTCTTGCGCTCCACGACGCCATTCTGTTAAGGAGTATATGGGGCTGATAGCTCATGATAATACCAATTTCATCAAGATATTCATCAAGATTGGTGGTCTTGAACTCAGTCCCATTATCACTCCCGATATGCTTGAACTTTACGTCGAAGTTTGTTGAGGCCTATGAAGCAAATCGTCTGAAGACATTCTGCACTTCATTTTTGTATAGAGTAATATGCACCCAAGTGTAACGAGAGTAATCATCAACAATGACAAAGCCATACAAGCTTGAAGGATTTGTTAGTGTGGAATAATGAGTGGGGCCAAAGAGGTCCATGTAAAGCAATTCAAAAGGTCAAGTCGTGGTCATGATTGTCTTCGAGGGATGCTTAGATCTGGTCATCTTCCGAGACTCACAAGCACCACAGAGGTGGTCCTTGAGGAATTTAACACCTTCAATGCCAATGACGTTCTTTTTATTCTCGAGCGTGTGCAAGTTCCTCATACCAGCATGTCCAAGTCGTCGATGGCAAGTGGGAGGCTTAGGACCTATAGAGAAATCAACAATATACAAGCCTCCTCTCCTAAAGCCTTCGAAGACTTTGGAATGGTCAGATTCCATGACAACAACACAAGATATTTTCCAAAGACGACAACCATATCAAGATCACAAAGCATTGAGACAAACATGAGGTTGAACCCAAGGGATTCGACAAGCATCACCTTATCCATGTGTAGGTCCTTTGAGATTGCAACCTTACCTAGAACTAATACCTTGATTTTTTTTCCTTTATCGGCATAGGTGATATGCTTCAGATGAGATGGGGCAAGTGGTAAAGTCATCAATAGATTCTTGCTACCAGTCATGTGGTTGGTGCATCCACTATCGAGGACCCACTCAGTAGCTTGTGGAGTTTCATCATGTAGATGAATTAGTACAACTTATGAACTCATATGCTTCAGAGTGAAGAATATGACATCAAATTCATCGGGCAGAATTTCATCACACAACATAGTAAGTAAAGCAGTGTGAGGACGTGAGAAATGAGGAATTCATTTCTCCATGATTAGCTTGCATCCTTTCAAGCATTTCCTCGGGTCTCCAGCAAATTCATCTGGAGATGTGACCCTGCATAAGAAATTAGTTCAATTTCCTCACCACCCACATTTGGAGGGTTGGCAAAGAGTTCATCATTCTACGAGATCCGTATGAGAAAGGAGGAATTGAAGCTAGTGCACTTTGTTTCACAGGACGAGGGTTAGAGTACTCATATGAATAAGCCGAGAAATTCTTCGAGGACTTATGAACATAATGATTTGAAGAATAATGTACATATTCAGAACTTTTAGATTTTCCTTGCAAAACAGATGCATTAGCATGAGAATGATACTTTTGATCTGGGCCAAGTGAAGACTTTGGTCCATATGAGGAATTTGGTCCAAGTGAAGACTTTGGTCCATATGAGGAATTTGATTTGGGGTTCCATTTCTTCATGAGTGGTGTCGTGAGGTCATTCACTTGAAGATTTTGTAAGCACCTCTTAGGAACCCAGATTTTCTTCATGGGTGAACCGTTCCTGCGGTTAGTTCCAACAAATCTGGCAAATACTTCACCTTTATGATTTTGAAGAATTTGTAGTTGGAGTCGAGTGACTGGTTAGAGGAATTTGAAGTTTCACAAGTAAAGCCAGATAAAGTGGATGGATCTACGGGGGGTCCTTTTGCAGCAACCCATGAGGTTTTAGGGTACTACTTAGGTGTCCAGTAGGATCCATCAGCATTGAGTTTCCTTTCAAATGCAATACCCTCTTTCCTAGGGTTCCTGTTTAGGATCTGCTTTTTGAGCACATCTCAAAGGGTTTGATGCCCTTTGAGACTTTTGTACATGCCTGTCACATACAATTCCTTCAACCTTGCATTTTCGTTAGTGATACTTGTGGTATCCTCAAATAAGGAATTTGTGACCACGTGGATAGTTGAAGAATTTGCAGCAATAGAAGCATTTGAACATTCAGGTGAAGAATTAGAAGTTTCATATTCGATGCATTTCAAACAAGGTGGAACAAATTCTTGCTGAGCAATACTGATCTGTTGAGCCAGTTAGGAATCGTTTTCCCTTTGGAGATCCTCATGAGGTACTCTTAGTTTCTCAAGATCTTGCTTTCTTTGAAGAAATTCATAAGAAAGCTTATCATGATCGACTAAGAGAGAATTATGATGACTCTAAAGGTTATCATACTTCAACTGAAGACTTTTGAGATCATCAGTTAGAATTTGAGTTCGATCCAGTTTCTCATTCAACAGATCATCGCTTTTGTCTAACCCATTCTGAACTTTTCAACTGCACTTTGTTGCTTAGTGTTAATATTAGCAAGTTTGGCATAGCTAGGTTTCACATATTCATCAGATTCACGTTCACTTGGTTCAAAAGAGGAGTGATGCTTGTGTACCTTGGAACCTTTGGCCATAAGACAAAGTGAAGAAGATGAACCAGGATTTGCTTCCTGGGTTTTGAGGAATTTCTTGAGTTTGATGAACATGGGGTCTTGACGAGTGCCATAACCTTCATTGATGACAATGATCCTATCCCAGATGAGCTTGGCATTTTGGAGATGACAGATTCCCTTGAACATGACGCTTCATAGGCTTGAGCAAATGATGTTCCTCGCCTGAGCATCAAGTTGAGTGCACTTATGAATTTCCTCAGCATTTGCCATCTTGCAGAGTTCAGTCAGTCCAAGTTCAGTACCAGTCCATAGCTCGTTGTTCATTGATATGAGATGCTTTTTCATCAGAACTTTCCACCTAGGATATTCAATGTCATCAAGATTGGGACATTCTGTGAATGACTTCATGCCTTTCGTCATGAAGCAGTAAGTGGGAGCATATTGATCATTGCTAACGTCAGAGCTATTGGAGTAGTCATTTTCTTCATCGTTGAAGATGGACTTGTTGATGAAAGAAGTAGCGAGAGCAAGACTAGCAACACCAGGTTCAGACTCCACCTCAAATTCTTCCTCTTCTTCATATTCTTCAGATTCTTCTTCAGAATCCATTTCCTTGCCAATGAAATCCCAAGCCTTTCTGGAACCATTCTTCTTGTGCAATGAGGACTTCGCAGATGAGGACTTTGAAGATTTCTTCTTTTTCTTCGAGTCATCAGAACTTTCATCCTTGATCTTCTTCTTCGTTGATTATTTTTCCTAGAGAGGACAGTCACAGAAAAAGTGACCAGAGTTCTTGCATTTGTGACAATTTCTCTTGTTGTAGTCGCTTGAGGAATCTGATTTCCTCAAACCACTTTTTGATGAATTTCCAAATCGGCCTCTCCTTGAGAACTTCTGGAATTTCCTCAAGAGCATTGCCAGCTTTTGACTCAGTTCTTCAGGATCACCAAGGCTACTATCAAAATCTTCGCCTTCGGATGAGGAAATTGCTTTTGCCTTCAGAGCATGAGATCTTCCATAGCTTGGCCCATATAGGTCTCTCTTCTCAGCTTGTTGGAATTCATGAGTATTGAGCCTCTCAACTATATCAGTAGGATCAAGTGACTTATAGTCTCCACGCTCTTAAATCATCAAGGCCAATGTATCGAATGAGGAAACAAGATATCTCAGCAGTTTCTTCACCACCTCATGGTCGGTGATGTCGGTGGAACCCAATGCTTGAAGCTCGTTGGATATATCAGTGAGACAATCAAAAGTTTGCTAAACATTGTCATTGTCAAGTCTTTTGAAGCAGTTGAAGAGATTGCGAAGAACATCAACACGAGAGTCACGTTGAGTGGAAACACCTTTGTTGACTTTGGACAGCCTATCCCATATAAGCTTATAAGACTCCAAAGCACTCACTCTGCCATACTGACCTTTGCTCAGATGGCCACAAATGATATTCTTTGCCTGTGAATCAAATTTCTTCAATCTCTTCGCATCAGCAGTGTTGACCGTGGGAGAAAAAGAGGGAACACCATTTTCCACAACGTACGAGAGATCGTTGTCAATTGCCTCAAGATGCATGCGCATCTTGTTCTTCTAGTAGAGATAGTTCGGCCTATCAAAGGTAGGACAACCTGCGGTAACCTTAATCATACCTGCAGTCGACATAACTAGAAATCTAGGCGGTTAAACCAAAATCACACAAAACAAGGGAGTACCTTGATCTGATACCAACTGAAAGTGCGTTATATCGACTAGAGGGGGGTGAATAGGTGATTTTTACAAATTCATCACTGAGGAATTTCAACTTGAGGAATTTAGAATGTGATGAATAACTAGCAGCAGAATAAGTACTCAAGTGCATAAGAAACATAGCAGTAGCTTAATCATCATGATGAAATAAAGCATGCACAGATTACAGGTAGCATGATATAGGATAGGCAGGTGAGGAACAAGGTAACTTGAAGAATTTGAGGTGAGGAAATTGAGAAAGTCTTCAGTCAAATTCTTCAAATGGTAACACTCAATTTCATCAACAAGTATATGAGGAAATACAACCAAGTACCTCGATGAAGACAATGATTTGATGACCCAGTTCCAAATGTTGTGACAGTTGTACGTCTGGTTCGGAGCGGCCTGGTATTTAAACCAGAGGACACACAGTCCTTACCGTATTCTCCTTGAGCTAAGAACATACAGTCCTCGCACAACACTCGTGGTAAGTCTTCAGGGTATACTTCCAAAACCCTCAAAACTGGTCACCCGGTGATCCACAATTGACCGTTGGATGCTCTAGACCAAGGTCACTTCGTGATCCCCAATTGATTGCAATATGCACTAGACCATGACGCCTAACCATGTGGAAAATACACAGTCTTCAAAGGTAACAAGCGTCGGTTCCACACAGGAACAATCTCTTTAGTGATGCTCAATCATTTTGGGTTTGGTGGTTTAGATTTAGGTTTTTCTTCACTGATGATTTTCTCTCAAAGTCCTCAGAGGATGGGTTGCTCTCAAATGACAAGTGTCAGTTCTCTCTCGGAGCAGCCAACCAACTAGTGGTTGTGGGGGCGGCTATTTATAGCCAGGGCGCAACCTGATATGATAAGACATAAATGCCCCCAATGATATGACCATTATGCGGATAAGAATGATTGGGGATAGCTGGCGCTATGCACAGCAATGGTCGAAATTTCGAACTATGAAAGTCCTCAAGCTTATCATATTCCTCACTTGTAGGCAATTTGCACTGGCGAAATCCTAACTCCTCAGTCAGAACAATTTCCAAGAAGAACATCGTCTTTGTCACTGAAGAACTCGACTGAACTGCAAGAGATTTCCGAAGGCTTCACTCGAAGGGTTGGATATGTTGAGGCTTTTGACTTGAGCATCAGTTGGAAATTTTCCTTAGTATTACCCTGGCCCCCTTTAACAATACGATGTTTCCTACGACTCAAAGAAAGGAAATGAAACTACGAAAACAAAAGTATTCATGCTTCATATGCCTCGTTCATATCTTCAAGGTCACACAAACTTCTTCATTTTCAAAGTCTTCAGGGAATAACAAAATCTTCAGCAAAGTCTTCAGTTGAAGACATACATTTGTAGGGGTCGATAATCTACAAATATTTCAAACTCCTTATCGACTTATAGAGCCTGTGTACACTCACAAACACATTAGCTCCTTAACCTATAAGTCTTCAATACACCAAAATCAGTAAGGGCCACTAGATGCACTTACAGTTTGGATTGCAAAAACATCTGTCAACAGTAAACATGCAACTATAGGAGTGTCCTGACTAAATATATAATTATCCAAGGTTCATTTGGCCTTTTTATACATTAATTGAGTTCTTTGGACAATTTAGTGTGCATATTCAAATATGAACCGCAAGCACATGCTCTAGTGCACACAACGGGTTTAAAAATAATATATCTGTACTTGAGTGAATGTTTAGGTCCCATGTAAGAAATGGGAGTGAATTTCAAACATCTTGGCATCGTAGTTCAGCCGCGAACATTGAGAGTCTTGGTTCTAAAATTCTAGTAAATACAAATGTTGCATGAAATTCATGAAACTTGGCATGGTGTCATGGCATGGCACATATATGCCATGGTAAAAAAAAGGTCGGACATGTTTAGGTAGACAGCTCTTACGGACCGGAGCTTATCACTCGAAGCTTTGGGGTTCCTATAGGGAACATGCCACCTTTTGTGGGTGAAACGACATTCATTGCCTCTTCTTGCATTGAATTATTTTTCTACAGTCAACATAGACCAATAGTACTGTCGTGCTAAAATATGGAATTATTGTAGGTTTGTTTGGACTTTTTTATACATCATTTGAGTTTTCTACACATTTAATGTGCATAATTCAAATTTAAACTCCAATCACTAGGTCCAGTGCACCAAAATGGGTTCAAAAATCATATATGTGTTCTTGGGTGCATGTTTACATCCCATGCAAAAATGGGAATGAATTTCAAACATATTGGCTTTGTGGCTCGTCCATCGACATTAAGAATCAAGCTTTTTAAATTCCAAAAAAATAAAATCTCGTCAGAAACTCATGAAACTTAGCATGGTGTTATTACATGGCACATATATGCCATGGTCAAAAATGTCTATTTGGGACAAGTTTTGGCACAAGCCTCTTACAAATCAGAGCTTCTCACAAGAAGCTTTGTGGTTCCGATAGGGAGCGTGTCACCTTTTGTGGGCGAAACCACATACGCTGCCTCTTCTCACCTCGATTTTTTTCTAGAGACAACATAGGCCAATAGGCATGTTGTGCTAAAATATGGTATTATTCAGGGTTTGTTTGGCCTTTTTTACACATTAATTGAGTTTTCTAGGCATTTAATGTGAATAATTCAAATTTTAATTACAATCACAAGGTCGAGTGCACCAAAATGGGGTGAAAATTCGTATATGTGTCCTTGGGTGCATATTTAGGTCCCATGCAAGAAATGTGAATGAATTTCAGACATCTCGGCATCGTGGCTCAGCCATAAACATTGGGAATCTAGGTTTTTAAATTCCTGTAAATTCAAAACTCGGCTGAAATTTGTGAAACTTGGCATCGTATCATGACATGGCACATACTTGCCATCGTAAAAAACTTTCCAATTTGGGACAAGTACTGGTACTATCCTCTTACAAACCAAAGCTTATCACAAGAAAGTTTTGTGGTTCCCATAGGGAATGTGTCACTTCTATGGGTGAAACAACATTCACTGGCTCTTCTCGCCTTGATTTTTTCTAGAGGCAATGAGGACCAATAAGAGTGTCGTGCTAACATATAGTATTATTCAGGGTTTGTTTGGCCTTTTTTATACATTAATTGAGTTTTCTAGGCATTTAATGTGTGTAATTCAATTTTGAATTCCAATCACAAGGTCCACTGCAACAAAATGGGTTAAAAAACATATATGTGTCCCTCGTTGCATGTTTAGGTCCCATGCAAGTAACGGGAATGAATTTCAAACATCTCAACATCATGGCTCAGCTGCAAACATTGAGAAACTTTTTTTTTAAATTCTAGTAAATACAAAACTCGCGAGAAACTCATGAAACTTGGCATGGTGTCATGACATGGCACATAAAAGCATTGTAGGATTTTTGTTTTCCAATTTGGGAGACGTTTTCAATTAATTTTTTCTAGAGGCAACATTGAGAATACTTGTTTAAATTGTAGTAAATCCAAAACTCACATAAAATTCATGAAATTTGTTTGGGTGTCATGATATAGCACAAATATTTTGTGGTATTTCTCGTGTCCATTTTGAGAAAAGGCGCACACATTAGCCAACAAAGGCATTTTGGAACAAAAGGTTGTCATGTTACCATCCCAAATGATTGTATTATTTATAAATCGTAGGCGTTGTACTAACCATTTACATATTGCCATGCGCCGCACTCTTTGTTAGCTGGGAGGTGTCGAGCAAGTAGTTGTTTGAGTAGACGGGAGGTGTGTGAGGCTTCCTCTGTGCTACTTGTGAGCTGCGTTAGGACTTTCCCCAAAGAGGAGAGCAGGTGCAGTACAGTAGATATAAGTATTTCGCTCAATGAGAACCAAGCTTATCAAACAAATAGGAGAACCAAGCAAATTTCCTTTGATGGCACCTACCCACACAAAACCAAACACTTGCACCCGACACGGGCAAGAGGGTTATCAAGCCCCTTGAACTCGTCACTTGCAAGGATTAAATCTTGATAGAATAGATAATATGAGAGCAAAATAAAATAAAAGTAAATAATACACATAAAACTATTTTAGATGTTTTGTTTTAATGTTTAAGTTGACCCGTGGGGGCGTAGTGTTCGTTAGAGGCTTCTCTCTCGAAAGTAGCTTGTGATGGGTAGAAAAATTACTATCGGGAAATTGATCAATTGAGCTTAGTTATGACATGTTATTCACGACAGGGATCATGTATATAGGCATCATATAATGCCCTAGATGAGATGTTATCCTTATTTTGGCTCGAGGGCCTCGACAGGGATAGAAGCGCATCTCGTTGTTTCGCAAGAATGGACATTATTGCAGTACATGTAAAGAATAGATGGGTATATGGAATTGGCTTAGACTCGCCACAAGCTACATCAAGATCACATCAATACAACAACACATTCAAACACCATACATAAGAGGAGGGTCCGACTACGGATGAAACCAAACAATAAAATGACATCCATCCTTGCTATCCCAGGATGCCGTCCTAGAATCCATGCTAGATCGATGATGATAAAGAAGAAGAGCTCCAAAAGAAACAACCTTCGCGCTAACATCAAATCATCGCATTATGTGTACCTGCAACTGTTGTTCTAGTAATTTGTGAGCCACATACACTCAACAATCTCATTTCCAAGGGTATCAAGACTAGCAAAACGTAATTGGTGAAGTTACAGTAGCACCAATCATTTATTTGAGTGGCTAAATTACGAGTACATAAATTAAGAAGGGTGGTCTATGCATATCGGATGTGAACTAGTAATGATCATTGAGTGATCCTGAACACCTACTTACGATCAAACATAACCCTACCATGTTCTCACTCGGTTTAGAACTCACGAGTCGAGACAGTCATGGTTACGCACACGGTTGTTGTATTTTATTTAAGTTACTTCAAGTTTTCTATGACCGGATGTTAAACAAATTACTAAGTTGCGACATAACCGCGAGCACGACTCCCATGAAAGATTTCACCCTATAGGGGTGGTCCAACTCATCCATCACAAACTAACCACATGCTGCATAGAATAGCCTCAACCATGGAAACCCATTGTCTCCTTGGAAATTCTAGTGGAAAACCTCAACCTTGAGATAGCCCAAAGTATCCTCGAAATCCCGTGCACAAGGCGTCAGAGAAATGTAAAACAAATCTAGCAAAGTCGCCCAGTGTGTCAACGAATCCGATAGGAGCCGCGTATCTCATTCTCAAAACACGACCGGATGAGCTAGGGTACAGTGGCCTGATAGACATCATCCGAGTTGCCCCAGGGTGGCCCCACACAGTGCTCTATTTTGTTCCAACACTCATGAGGAGCATTGCCCCGGGTTGTTGATTAAAGATCCTCGGGCTAATTACTCCCTATGCAGGTTTATTAGTTATTAGGAAAATGTAGTACCAATATTGGTCCTTGCCAAAAGAGTTTTATCCCAAAACAAAAATCAATTGGGGCCCCATAACAACCCCAAGCATGTTAGGAGAGCTCAATATGGAACATAACACCGGTACACAAGTAACTAGGACAACAAAGATGTAACAAAACACCGAGCAAAAGGGCCAAGCCTTCCACCTTTTACCAAGTATATAGGTGCATTAAATTAAATAGCAATAATATTGTGATATCAAAAGGTATCCATATTGTCACATGGAACGAATTGCACCTGCAACTAACAACGCTATAAGAAGGGTTGAGCAGGTGGTAACATAGCCAACCAATGGTAATGTTGGGAGGCTTGACATACAAGTTGTAGGTAACGAGACATAACGATAGAAGCGAGACAACTAGCATGACAATGATAGTAGTGGTATCCAGGGAAATGGTCATCTTCTCAGACATCCCGCTTGGAGGAAGATCGAATTCGTGAAGTAGACGAGCGGGGTGTAGTCGAACCAATCCTCACACTCTAAACGCTTTCGAAACTCTATCAAGAAGAAGCAATATGGAAACAATAATCAACACACGATAAACACCACAACATATGCATAACATGATATGATGCACAATGTATGATGCATGTTATGCATGACATGGCAAAGCACAACAATCAACTTCTACACATTAAGTGATGCTCAATATGCAACGAGTTGCATATTGACGAAACTGCATATTTGAATTACATAGTTCACTCCCGTTTAGGTACTCAACAATATTAAATGTTGTTAACATGGCAAGAGGCGAAGCATAAATAAACTATTAATCCAGGCATCTTAAATGAGGTCGGAAACAAATTATAGTATTTCCGAAACGACCCCATATGTTAATTTTGAAATTGGTCCAGATCTGAGCTAACCATGTTTTATATTTGTTAAACAAGAAAATAAAGTGCACCATGTGAATCTACTCATCATTCTAGTCGATAAACATATATGGATCATTTAAAATGGAGCTACGGTCTAAAAGTTACAACACACACAAGATGAACATGTCATGAATGCAAAATGCATGAAAATGACAACCACAATTATTCAAAACATGGATACAACATGATAATATTATACTACATGAAATTCTAAGCAAGTTCCATATGCAACATATATAAAACAAAGCAACGGTTCAACCACAACAAACAACACAAGGTTTAGTTATAATATGCCCAAAAACAGTAACATAACATATTGCAACACATAAATCAACAAGCTACAACCACCTAAAATGCACAACAAAGACATGGTGATGCGGTCTAGATGATGCACAACAATTCATTTCATAGCAACACGTTGAATAGAAGCATGTATCAATAGCAAATGAGCTTACAAGATTGCTATTTGAACATAGTTTAGGACTTAGAGAAAATTACAGGTTTTAAAAGAGCATTTTTTCACGAAGGCATATTGGCAGCAATAAAATTATATGCTACAGGGCATATCATGGCATGAAACTTAACAACATGGTAGTACATATGATGCACTACAAATCGTTTCATAGTGGCAAGATTGAATTATGCACAGAAACATGGATATCATCAACACAACATGGCAATTCGAAATAATCAGGTTCACAGACTTTATGAAAATTATAGACATGTGTAACAATTTTTAACAAGTTGATATGTTTGACAATAGCAATATCTATGATTTCAATCCTATAAATACAACCCAATGGCTCAACATTATAGATCATAACATGCTTAACTAAACATTCCATCGTGACAAACTCAAAGGAGCCCTAGATCAATAGCTAATCTCATGGCAACATGGCAACAAAATATAACAGATTCCACACTGAATTATTTTGGGCATATCAAAACACTTAGAATTATTTTGGGCATATCAAAACAACAACATTTTTATAGCATGTTGGCAACAAAAAAATAACACATAAACATGGATTATCTTGGAAAACAAAAAGACCAGGGACTAATGCACATGTGAAAGGGCATATCTCATGTTCAAAAATAATTCATATGATGCATGGATTTAATCACGTAAAAATAACAAAAGGGCATCACAGCAAAAATAACATGCACACAAACTTACTCGAATGACAAAACTAATTGCACAGATGGATTCAATGAATTTTTCTATCCCGAAAACATATATAATATGTGGGTGTTTACATTAAACAAATGACGCAACAATTATGCAAGAATAGGACATAAACCGTTTTAGCAAGTTATTTATGCAAATTAAATGCAAACAACAAGTGAAACATATTTCAATATGGATGTAAATGGGATATAATTAATCTACACACGAGTCTACACATTTTTCATATATAAAATATTTTAATCCTATGCACGGTTATTTTGTTATTAGCAATTTTTAAATCATGCACTTTTTTCATAAAATTATGACATGCCATAGATAATTGATAACTTCACAGGGCGTAAAAAAATGCTATCGGGCCGAATCTGCTGTAATGTTTTAAACAGGAACATGGGCTTAACATACAATCCAGCGCTCATGAGCAAGGTTTTGGGCGGTTGGGTCATCACGTGCGGGCCACTTGGACCGAATCTGGGCTGGCTCGATCGCAGTTGGGCCGACGTGGCAGTGTCGCGGCCGCTCGCCCTCGTCTTCGTGCGCCCGAAGCAGGAGGGCCGGTGCTAGACCGGTTGCAGGGCGACGGCGGCGGCACATCTCCGGCGACGGGAAGGCACAGATGGACGCGAGCGGCGGATCTGGCATGCCCTACCCCGGATCTGTCCATTCCCGATGGCGAGTGGAAGAGATCGGCGAAGGATGGCCAGCGGCAAAGCTCGGCGAGGAGGCCATGGCGCGAGATCGGGGAGGTCCTTAGGGCGGCTCTGGTCAACGCGAGCAGCTCCGTCGGCTCGCCGGCAAGGGGCGCTTGGGGTCGGAGGGAGGCAGTCGGGTGGCCGAGGCAGGCGGAGGGAACGGGCGGCTCGCCCGGCGCGGGAGCTTGGGCGCTGTGAGCTTCGGCTACGGGCACGCGATGGTGCTTGGCCCAGATGGGCTCGTCAGGCCTGGCTGGAGTCGGGAGACATGGGGTGGAGTGGCGGCGGGCTGCTTGGCTGGCATGGATTTCGAGGGAGGTTAGGGTTAGTTATTTTTTCGAGGGGTTCTTAAATAGAAAGGTAGGGGTTAGATTATGGGATTTTTCATCGATTTCGACCGTCCGGTCGTGATCAGAAGGCTCTAGTCGTCGGGATTGATTAGCTGGGTTAGTGGGCTGTGCAGAGGGGTGTTTGGCTGAGAGAAGAGCGGGAATATTTGCGGCCCGTGCACAGAGTTTATAAAACCAAAAACCGTTTGACGAATAAACCAATGAAGGTGGCCTTATGGTCGACCGTTCGGCTATCAAACGGACTCTGATTGTGATGAAATTTGATGGGCGGTCTAGTTACACTATCATGATCGCATGTCAACTTTTGGCCCAATCTGAGTATATTTTATACACACTTTTAAAAATAATATTTTATCGATCTCGCGGACGCGTGCGTGTGTGGTTGGTTTCGAAACGATCCACGCCAAAACGGAGAGAAGCGACAACTACGAACGGATGTGAGTTTAAAAAAATGAAGGCAATGGAGCACTGATGCTATGCAGATGATGCGATGATGAATGCGACAACCAAACGAACAACACAATGACAACGGAATAAAACGGGAATCTTTTGGAGCGTTGGTCTCGGGCTGTTACAACTCTCCTCCACTAACAAACTTAGCTGCTTCTTTGACGAATGAGTGAAACCAACGAAACTTGAAGGTTGCAAAGAGATGAAGAATGGCATGAGGAACAAGCAAGAATTCAAAACAAATTTGGGCAGCACTTCGGTAGGAAAGAGAGTCAAAACTTGATAAGATGAAAGATCTTCAAAAGAGAACAGAAGACTTTGGTTAAATGGGATAAGCAAGGAAAGGACATAATCTTGATAAAACAAGATGGTGATTCGAAGAGAGCAACATCACACCGCCTCTGGAACAAAAGAATAGAAGCTTGATCATTGGAAAGAAAACAATGGAGAAAAAATTACAATTTCTACCACAATTGAATTTGAAAAGAATCCTTCTAAAGAAGAATTGAACGGAGTTGTTGGGCATTCAAAAACGAAAAGAATAAGCTTGTTGTGGTCTTATGGAAAACATCTCAAAATTATGAAGTGACAACCCGCCACTAACAGAAATAATGATTAGTTGGAAGAAACAAGACATGCCAACTTCTTACACCAAGAGGATACATAGATAACTTGGATCATGGTAAACACCATTATAGCAACAATCCTTAGAAAATGCTTTAGGTGAAATCCAATCCGAGAAAATTCCGAGGAAGACACGATGGTTTTAAATACCTCATTATTGACAAATTCTCTTTGAGCCCCTCATGAATTAAGAATGCTATATCACCATCTCAAATCATAAGGGAGAATGAATTGCACTTCGAAATGCAAGACGAATGATACTTGAGCCTCTCCAACAAGAATCTTGAAGAACACTTTGAGAAGAATTAAATACTTGAAGAGACACCATGAAGAACTTTCGTATGCAAAACAATAATCAAAAGAAATGAAGGCCGAAAAGAATAAGATCTTGACCTTGCAAAAATTTTGATGCAACTTCGCAAGAGATACTTTGAGAAAATTAGAAACTCCGGAAAATAAAAGATGAACAAACTAGAATTGAGAATTGATATCATGAACAACTCCGGAAGAAGGATTGAAAACACTTTCATGAAAGAAGAATAAGAATTATGGTATGCTTATCCTTCATCGAGTTAAATTGATGACAAGCAACAAATTTGGCATATTACTTATTCTTATTGAAAATATTGAAGAGAGATATCACAAGCTTGAAGAGGTCTTCAATGAAACAGCCGTAAGAATTTGCAAATGAATGACGATACTGTGAATGAATGAAGATACATCAGAACGAAGAGACCACGATCCACCTAAAGAGGTCTTGAACGACATACTGGAATAATTGAGATACAAATGAAGGAACAAAAATTTAGAAGAATTTGAGAACAAAAGATGAAAGCTGAGAACGAAGAAGTCTTCTGAAATGATGGCCTTCAGAGGATCCAGAAATGAACACACGACTGAAATGCACCGATAGATATGGGAGTAATTACTCGTGATCAAAACAATTTACGAGGATAGCATGGATCTTTAACCATGAATCTTTGAAAGAACGGATAAAGATTTAAGAGAAACTTTTCTTTGGTCTTCAACACCATGAATTATTGAGATACTCCGAAACAACGAATCGGGATAGGTTGAGCCAATGATGAAACTGATTCGAATGGATCTTGGAGAATGAATATGACTGATGAAATTCATTCTTACGTCCTATTTAAAAGAACTTGAGACCATCTTTGTAAAGATTAAAAGAGGAAGGTAAGATCCTGGGAAAAACCTGTGGGTTATGGGCCCACTGAAAGGAAACGCTGTTGAAACGATTGCTTAGAAAGAGATATTGCACTAGTACAAATTAAAAACGTGATGAGGTGACGTGCTCGACATAATTCAAGAGGAAAAGAATGGAAATGAAAGTCTTATGAGATATCTTCAGCACTCCGGATAAAACAAAGAGAGATAACTAAACAAGAGAGGCTTGGATAAGAACTTTCGACATGCAAGACATTTAATGAATGAAAAGAATATTATGAACACGGAAAGCTTGAATTGAATCCACGAGGGAAGAAAACAAAATGAAGAATGATAAGCTTGAATGACTTGAGGATGTTCACATGGAAAACACCGGAATGAAACATGGATGAAAAAGGGTGGGAGGGTGGGGAAAAAGAAAGACAACATAGGACAGATGAAAAGAACTCCAAAATGAAATATGAAGATTGGTTTTGCAAATATTGGAAATGATTGAATTACCTTGAAGAGAAGCACACTGGTTGCAAAGAATTTCATGAAAACTCCGGTCAATCAAAAGGATTAACATTCGCATAGAAATATGCAAACACCACTTAGAAAAGATATGAAATGACCACTTGACATTAAAACAACACGAATTACCATACTCCAACAAATTAAAGGATGAAGCTTACAAATTAAGCCGGAAACAAATACATACCCCATTATGCATTTGTTGGAGGGATAATCCTAGGTAACTACTTGAATTCCCACCTAAAATGCCCGAAATCTTCCGGTTATGCAATCAGGTCCATGGATACGAGGAGCAAAATCCATCACTCAAGTCCTAATATGATACTACGCTCCAATGTAACACATCCGTCAACACATAACTAGAGGTCCCATAAACTCATCTACCTCAGACGCTCGTAATCACAACGATACCAATTATGGCAATACATTTCGACACTCTCCCCAGTACCGGGTGATGCCAAACTCCTCTCACCACAAAAAGTATTGAAGCAATTTCGAACGTCTTCATCCTGAGATACTAAGGAAACTGAACAATAGCGAGTGTGACAAGAATCCCCTGGAGCTCAACTCCCAGAAACAGGTGGCACCAGGAACAAAATTCTGTCCATGTAGACATCATAGAGAGTCCAAAATACCCGCGTGAGCCTAAAAAACTTTTGAGTGGGAAGAGGTATAGAATTAAAATTCCCACATCAAGATTCCTCGCCGGAGCATAGAAGAGGAGTAAAAAGAATCCTACTCTCTGATATATAACTAGACTCAAAATAGTTTTTACTACACTCAACTCGGCCAATTTCGATCAATCAAGGGGTCGCCTAGGTCAGTATAGGCTCTGGTACCAACTTATAAAGCCCAAGATATGATCCTATCCTTATTTTGGCTCAAGGGCCTCGACAGGGATAGAAGCGCACCTTGTCATTTCGTAAGAATGGATATCATTGCACTACATGTAAACAAGACATGAGTATATGGAATTAACTTACACTCGCCACAAGCTACATCAAGATCACATCAATACAACAACATATTCAAACACCATACATAAGATCAAGGTCCGACTATGGATGAAACCAAAAGATAAAAGGACATCCACCCTTGCTATCCCAGGTTGGCATCCTAGAACCCATCCTAGATTGATGGAGAAGAAGAAGAGCGCCAAAAGAAAGAAGCATCGCGCTCACATCGAATCATCACATTACCTATACCTACAACTGTTGTTGTAGTAATCTGCGAGCCACAGGGACTCAGCAACCTCATTTCCAAGGGTATCAAGACTAGAAAAGCTTAAAGGGTGAGGAATGGTTAAGTGGTGAGGTTGCTGCAACACTAAGCGTTTATTTAAGTGGCTAACTTATGAGTACAGAAATTAAGAAGGGTGGTCTACACATATCGAACGTGAACTAGTAATGATCACTAAGTGATCCTGAACACCTACTTACGATCAAACGTAACCCCACCATGTTCTCGCTCGGTTTAGAACTCACAAGTCGAGACAATCATGGTTACGCACACGGTATGTGTGTTTTATTTAAGTTTACTTCAAGTTTTCTATGACCTAGTGTGACATCCCAAGTGATGTCCCTACCTTTTATGGCTTGTAACCAGATGTATGAACCTTGTGTCATGAGATCTTGTATTAGATGCACCTTGATTTCCATGTGTGGTTAGCATTCTTGCATCATGACATTCATCATGCCATTCATCATCATCATAATGCATCCATCTTTTCATCATCATTAGTTCTTCATGTCCTTCATGATTTTTCTTGTGATGTGGGTTTGATATTGGATCAAGTGCCTTGTGTGGTTTTGGTGTGAGAGTGGTGTTATGATTGTGCTTGTCTCCCTCACCTAACCCTCTTCTTTCTTCTCATCTAAAACCCTCTCTTTATGCTTTTATTCCCATGTTACTTACATGGCAGAATTAAGTTGTTTTAAAAATCTTTTAAAAATGTTCATGAGGGGGCCCTATTAATCTTAGGGATATTGGAGGCATAGTTCTTGGTATTTGCACTTGAATTGATTTTGTAAACTACCTAAAACAGGGGCTGTTTTATTATATTAATTAAATTAACTTGTTGTATAATTCCACCTAATATTTTTATAATCAAGGGTTATTTATTTCTTTCTCAAAACTATTTTGCTTTGCTCCAAGAACCCTTTTCTTTGCTTTGGGCATTTTGTTTGTGGCTGTTTTGGGTTTTAAAAGGAAAAAGCTAGTTATTCATTCCTGTGAACGAGAGAGAGAGGCAAGGAGACGACCCACTTGGCCCATAGCGCCAGTAACGGCCACCTGCCCCGTTTTCCCCCTCCTCCGTCAGTCGTCGAGTGAGCAGAGAGCAGAGAGAGCTTCGCCGTCGCCGTTAGCCGTCTCGGACGTCGAGGCCGACCCCCTTTTAAGCGCTTGCCCCTAGGGTTCCCTCTTCTTCCTTCTCCCTCGCGCCGCCGCCCTTTCCCCTTCTTCCTTTCCCTTCTTCCCCGCTGCTTCTTCTTCTTCCTTCTTGGTTCAGAGAGGTAAGTGTCAGAGGTGAGGAGATCGATGGGCTCGTCGCCGGCGTCGCTTTCGATGGAGCCCCGCCGCGTCAAGATGGGGTGCAGCAACCCGGAGCCGTCCACCTCCCGTTCCTGGTGCTAGGAGCAGGGGACCTCCTCCTATGCGGTGGCGTGCCGTCGCCCCGAGCTGGTCTTCTTCCCCTGTGTTGCCGCCGTGTCTCCGACCATTCCTTCCCCTCCGTCGCCTCGAATTGCCTCCGGCTCGTCATCGCTGACCCCTAGGTGAGCCACGGTCCTCCGATGCCCTCCTTTGCTCGCCGTAGCTGCACAGTCGTCGCCGTAGTCGTGGTCGCCGGCGTTAGCCTGTAGGCCTTCGCTGCTCGCTTTCGTCCCCCTCGTTGCAAGATGAGCGCGGGAATGGAACGGTTGCTCGTTCCCGCGCGCGTAGGAGTAGCTGGTGTCGCCGGAGTTGCCTTGTGTCGCCGTGGAGTTGCCGGAATCGCCGCGCCGCTGCTCTGTTCGTGGCCCTGTTGTTCAGTTTCGTTAGTTCAGGTTTTGTGTGTGTGTATAGGTCAGTGGGGCTCTCCCTCTGTTGTCAACCGAGCCCGTAGCCCAGTGGTGTGAGTGCGTGTGTGTGTCCAGGGGGTCTGGGGTTCGATTCCCCTTCTCCCCCCTTTTTTTTCCTTTTGATGTTCTTTTCTTTTTGGTGTTTTTTCTTTCTTTTATTCATTAATATGTGAGTGTAAGTGCTTGTATCTTTTAAATATATTGTTGTGTGGTGTATATATGCATGTGCATATACATACACACATAGTGTATATGTGTCCCCTAATGTATATGTGTGTGTATGCTTACATACACACATATGTGCATGTGTATGTGTATGTGGTGGTGTGTGTATGTGTGTCTTGCACATACACACATAAGTGCAGGTGTGTGCCTAGGGAGTGTAGGTGTGGCATGTGGATGCCTACACACACATGTGTGTGTTGATATGAGTATGTGTGTGTGTTTCCATACCCACATACATATGTATGTATGTTGCTAAGTAGTGCATGTGTAGATGACCTATATGTGTATGTAGGTAGGTTTGTGGTGTGTGTGTGCCTTTGCACATATCCATGTGTAGTGAGTGGTGGTGTATGTGACATGAGCATATACACCCATGAGGTGCATATGTCCCATTTATTGAGGGAATGAATATGAGAGTGTATGCATGGCTTGTATGTGAGTGTTGGTGATATGTGTATGTTCTACATAGACTCATCCATGATCTTGTAGTTCCTTGTGTAGTGTCACCTCATACATCATATGAGCATGATTCCAATTCTAGCTAGTCTCCCTAATGTTCTTGATGCTATGCCATGTTAACATGATGCTAGGATGCCATTTAGTCATTTCCAACATGTATCTATGGAGCACTTGTCATTTTAGGCCCTTTTGCATCAAGTTACCTTGTGTCATAAGTCATACATGGGAGTAAGGGTCAAATTTCGAGCCCCCTTTACTCCCTCATGTTCCATGCAAGCATATAGGTATGAGTAATGATATTGGGGTGTTTTCAACCCCTCTATGCACCTGTGAAGTCAGATTTGACTTTGGGGCAACTTGACAGAAGTGCATTTTTATGCTGTGATGCCCTTTTCTTTTTTTCATATGATTTAATCTATGCATGCTTTCATGTTCTTGTCATCTAGAGATTGTTTTTCAAAGTTGCTGTGAACATCCCGGTATTTTTCTTATTCATGATAAGTTCCCAGATTAGTGGGAACCATGCTGTTAAGTTGCCTACTTTCTGTTTCTGTCCAGCTAGTCGAAAATGGCAGTGTCTGGAGAATCTGCTGTTATTATTTTGCCTTGAACATCAGGGTTTAGCTAGTGTTGTGTTCAGGTTTTGACCATGCTCAGTGTTAGGTATTTGTAGTAGATATTGCCATATACCATCCTGTTAATTTTGATGCCATTTGGAGCTCCCTATCATAATTAACCAGTGCTGTGAACTTGCTACTTTATTAACCCAGATTCCAGAAAAACTGGAATTTTCACTAAGTCCCTAAAAACCTGTTTCATCATGTCTACTTGCCAGCTCCATGCATAGTGATGTGTTGCTCTTTTGCTGATTGTATAGTTGGATGAATTGATGTGCGTGTTGAGTAGAACCTGTTCAGGCATTGATTGTGGCTGTAGGGTTCCTGTAGCAATAGTTGTGAGCTTTTCAAAATGCTATGTTGCTGTTTTGTGGCAGATTGAGTGCTATTTTGTTTTGGGTGTTGTGGGAGCTATACTCCACGAAATTGAGCGATTCTTGAGTCTATTGTGATTGGTTTTTCATCACCTATCCAGTGGCTACCTTGGGATGCCAAGAATTAGCCCAGGTATTTGGTGGTCTTGAGTTTTGCCTTCGTACCTTGTCGTGAGCGTATCTCGAGAACCGTAGCTCCGTTTCTCGCGATCTTTATATGCATTTCCATCGATTTCTCATGATGCATACATATTTTCCATGTTCATGCATGTATAAATAACTTAACATGAGGTTCTGTCCAGATTCATTAATCCACCACCTTTGCATGTGAAACTTGACTAGAATTGGATTGCCATGTATAATCTCATTAAAATGATCATGCATCATATTGGTTGTGCATTGCACCTTGTTTGGTTATTTATTTGTTGTTTCTCTTGAGTAGAAGCGAGTGTCGAATCTGAGTTCGAGGAACCTGGAGAGTACCACTACGAGGATCCCGCTACTTGTTCCGCTGAAGAACGAACAGGCAAGATGATCGTACCCGGATCCCAATACTATCTTTGCTTGCTAGTTTCTCGTTCTTATCGTTACAATTGCGCTACCTACCACATGATATCAGCCCCCATGTTGCCATGACAGCCTCTAACCACCACATCCCAACAAACCGTTGATTGGCTAAGTTACCGCTGCTCAGCCCCTCTTATAGCGTTCTTAGTTGCAGGTTGTTCCATGTGATAACATGGATTGGATATCACCATAAATTATGTTATTTAATTTAATGCACATATATATATATATCTGGTATTGGTGGAAGGCTTGGCCTTTTGCTAAGTGATTTGTTCCACTCGTGCCGCCATTAGTTCCTTGTTACCGGTGTTATGTTTTCCATATTTTGCGCTCCTAACACGCTTGGGGTTGTTATGGGGACCCCCTTGTTTATTTGGTGGAGATTAAAACTTGTCCGGCAAGACCCAACTTTGGTACTACATTTGCTTAATAACTTAATAACCTGCATAGGGCTTTGCAAACCCGTGGATAATTTAATCAACCCCTGGGCTAGTGCTCCTCATGAGTGTTGGTCCAAAAATGTCAACCGCCGGTGGCCACCAGGGGCAACTCTGTGTTTGGCCTACCGGAAGTTTGGACAATCCATCGTGTCCTGAGACTGAGATACGCGGCTCTTATCGGGTTCGTCGACACGTCAGGAGGTCTTGCTGGATTTGTTTTATCTTTATCGAATGTCTTGCGTGTGGACTGTGACTTTCTTCGGGTTACTCGAGGTGTTGGAATTCCCGCGGAGTGTGGTTATTTGTGATGGACTAGTTGGAGCAACCCTGCAGGGTTAAATCTTTCGGAAAGCTATGCCCGCGGTTATGTGGCAACTTGGATATTTGTTTAACACCTGGTTATAGAAAACTTGAAGTAAACTCTAATTAAAATGCACCAACTGTGTGCGTAACCGTGATCGTCTCTGCTCGTGAACATGAACCGAGAGAGAACACGGTGGGGTTATGATTGACGTAAGTAAGTGTTCCGGATCTCTTAGAGATCATTCTAGATTCGATCGTCTTCATAGGCCTCTCATATTTATTTCATGTTGCGTAAGCTAGCCACCGTAAAAATTGCTTAGTGTTGCTGCAGACTAAACATCACCCTTCCATCCTAAAGCTTAAATAGTGTTGGCACCTGGGTTACTTGATTGCTGAGTCCCCTGTGGCTCACAGTTTACTACAACACTCCAGGTACAGGTGCAGATATGGTTGAGCAGGATGATCTCACGCAGCTGCAGTGGGAATATGATGAGGAGCGTGGTCGTATGTATGTGACATATCCGGACGAGTAGAGGACCTGGTCGTGATCTTTGGGATAGCTTGATAGTTTCATTTGCAACTGTTTCTCTTGTCGTTTATCTTCGTCCGTAGCTGGACCCTGTCTTAAACTTGATGCTATGATTTGAGTGGATTGTAATTTAGCATGTGGCGAGTGTAAGCCAATCTTGTATACTCATCCCTTTCAGTACTGTATGTTGCAATGTTACTATTCTTGCTAACGGCAAGATGCGCCTCTATCCTTTGCGGGGCCCTCGTGTCCCAAAATGGATAGGTGCGCATCTTGGACGTGACACCTAGTGTTAAACAAATTTCCAAGTTTCCACATAATCACGATCATGACTCCCATGAAATATTTAACCCTACAGGGGTGCTCCAACTCATCAGTCACAAACTAACCACACGCTGCATAGAATAGCCTCAACCACGGAAACCGATGGTCCCCTCAGAAATTCCAATGGAAAACCTCAACCTCAAGATAGCCCAAAGTATCCTTAGAATCTCGTGAAAAAGACGTTCGAGAATGGTAAAAAAATCCAGCAAAGCTGTCCGGCGTGTCGATGAACCCGATAGGAGCCACGTATCTCGTTCACGGGACACAACTAGATGAGCTAGTGTACAGGGCCTGATAGACATCACCCGAGTTGCCCCGGTGTGGCTTCGCACAATGTTCTATTTTGGACCAACACTAATGAGGAGCACTGGCCTTGGTTGTTGATTAAGGATCCTCGGGTTAATTACTCCCTATGCAGGTTTTTTAGTTATTAGGTAAATATAGTACCAATGTTGGGCCTTGCTAGAAGATTTTTATCCCAAAATTAAAATCAAGGGGGTCCCCATAACAACCCCAAGCATGTTAGGAGTGATCAATATGGAACATAACACTGGTACACAAGTAACTAGGGCGAAGATGGAACAAAACACCGAGAAGAAAGGCCAAGGCTTCCACCGTTTACCAAGTATATAGGTGCATTAAATTAAATAGCAATAATATTATGATATGAAAAGGTATCCATGTTGTCACATGGAAGCGACTACCACCTGCAACTAACAATGCTATAAGAAGGGTTGAGGAAGCGGTAACATACACTAGTCCAGTGACGTGCTATACAAACAGTTTTTAAACCATGTCCGTGATGTAGTTATAAATCATTGCCTTGCATGTGTGGGCGATAGTGGGGGTCTATCCCACGCGACACGGGAAACCCGTCGGCGATGGTGATCAACGAACGCAAACGATCCGCAAAATATAATCGTCTGCGGTGTAGGAAGATAACGCACACATAATCTTTTGGGCGCACTTGTGGCATTTAGGATCAATCACACACGTCCAAGATGAGTCAAACATGTCTAATTGCTTATGGAAAACGAACGGAGTTTGACCTTTGACCGTTTTGAAACATTACCTAATCCACACAGGCTATTGTAGACACTATGTGTGATATCTTCATCATTGCACACGGGATTTCTCTGGGAACCATGTGCCATGCGTAACATCATCGGACACGTTTCCCGAAAAAATTACATGTGGGATCGTCTTTGCATGGGGCACAATTTCCTGTTGGCTCACGTGTGTGATACAGTGCTATCGCAAACGATTGAGCAGATCCTACGCACACGTACAAGTGTTGCAAACCTTTTGCGATTTCTTATGTATGACCAACGTTTTAGATTATATCTCGTGTGCTTTTCCCGTGGATCACAGGTGGTTGTGTTGTGAGTTGCATGTGCCTTCTGTTCTGGACCGCACACGCTTTGCTGCTTGAACTGTGTGCGCTGAAATTACCAGGTTATTGCAAATTATCGCATTTAATTCACCCTGCAAATAGCAAATTCACCACAATATGCAATCGACAAATAGTGTCCACATGAAGAACATTCATCATAATTCGCCACAATATGCATTTGAATGAATAGTGTCCACAAGCAGAGGAGTCATCATAATTCACGACAATATGCAATTGAGAAAATGCTAGCGCAATTCCACAGCTGTTAAACCGATATATGCAGTACATAATCATAGTGTGTGACATACGAAGACATGATCACATTGAAAATAATGCATCCATGTGTATATGTTTAGCTAATAACACTATAGTAATGCATACTATTATTAGGGGATATGAATCTCGAAATCTTCGACGCCATCATCGGGATTGATATAGTGTTCCACAAACAAGGTGCTCATAAATTTCCTAGCACATAGCAATTCATCTACGACGAGCGATGAAGAGGTCATCGGTCTGAAGATCAGCTATAGGACTTTTAGATCAGAATGTGACATATATGTGGAGTATAAGATAGTAATTAAGAAGCAGACTTACTGGTTTTATCTTGTCAGCATCGACACCACATTCAACACGTCTACATAGATTCATCATGTGTGCACAAATGTAGTATCCACATAGGCTGGTACCTTGTTGTTGCTAGGTACAATGAATTTTTTTGTACAATATTATTCATGTATTTACCGTGTGATGAGGACATCCCTGCTAATGATACACCAACAACTCCGACTGCTATACATACAAGACCAATTACTAGAGCTTGCACACGTCAATTGAATTACCAGGTACTTTCGTTTCTTGCAAATCCTTCTAATGTTCATGAACATATGATGCTTCCTAAATTAGATACTTTTGTTTAACTTATGAATGAAGGACCTGGCATGGACAAGAAGGTTGACCATTGGCACGGGATCAAGCATGGAGAAGAAGGTGCGTGCGCGGGAAAGAACAATGGAGCTTCCAGTGATGATTTTAGTACTTTGAAGCCACCATAATGGGAGCAAGAAGCCTTGGATGAAATATGCATGATGCTACTTTATAAAATTCGTCCCTAGGCTAATATAGGTGCTGCACCACCTTATTGTTGGGTCAGGCCCATGTAATTTCGAAATACCATATTATAGGTTGTTTTTAGAGTCCGTATGTATGGGGAAACGAGTTAAGGTCGGTTTCGGACGCCTCCTCCAAGGGGGCACGAAATTCCCCTCTATTCCCCCATATATACAGCCCTTAGGGCATCGGTTTAGGGTTGGGTTTTGTTTAGATTACAAGTTCGCCATAGCTACAACTTCGTGTTCTTCGTTTGTGTTCCACGACCAGACAAAGGCGTCACAGAACCCCACTTCATCAATAAAGCTTTCATCTTATATTCGCAATATCCAGATTGCAATCTTAGTTTCTTGCTTGTTCTTTGTTTACATGCAGGAAATAGACCCTCGTGGTCAGGTTGATCATGCTCCGTTGTGGTCAATAACCTCTCGGAGTTGGTTTAGCGATTGCTAAGGTGCGGCGTCATCACACGTTCGTAGTCGGATCGTCAAAGTCTACTCCACCAAAAACGATAGCCACCATCTCATCTAAAGACAGGGAAAACTTCGCCTCTATCAAGTGGTATCAGATTTCCAGGTTGCTCGGTGAGATTTTACCAGTTTTCATAGTTTAGATCGCATATGTTCTTCATACCTTTAGTCCACAAAAAAGCCACAAAAAAATTAGGGTTAGATCATCATATCCGAACCAATCTGAGCCTTTGCACAGTCTTTTCAGTATTTTGCTTTATTGAATTTGCGGTTACATCGTCGTGTCGAGTTGCTGGTCTTAGTGTCTAGTCCTTTAGAGTTTCGAGTTCTATTCATAGGTTGTCATGCCGCCACCGCATCGTCGTCATAGTTGCCATATACCACCACCATCATCACCGTTGCCATATATCACCACCCACCATCACTATCCATTGGTGTCCATATATACCACCACAAATCTGCCACCAATCCAAGTCCAGCTCATTTTAGGTTTAGTTTCGAGATCCTTTTGATTTCGGATTCGTGCTTTGCTACCTGCATAGGTGTCGGAAAAAAATGTCTGGCACACTTTGCAGAGCACGTTTTGGCCCAAAAAAAATTCGGCTGAAAATATTTTTTCCCTATCTTGATTTAGGTTCTTCAGAGTGTTTTGAGACACTTACCATCATAGTGATTTTTGTCGAAATTTTTGGTTGTCGTAGCCCCCGAATTGCTCCAGAAAAAAAATTAGTCCAACAAATTTCATGCCCATCTTGCTTATACGACGTGGGAAGAGTTTTGAGACACTCGCCATTGTAGTGATTTTTGAGAAAAAAAAGAGCGCAAAAAAAGAGGCGCCGAAAAAAAAACGAAAAAAAATCAGAGTGTGCTCTTCCCTTGATTACATGTAGCGTCGTGATTTTGTTGGTGTTTTAGGCTCGCGTGTCTAGTACGGTCTAGCCTAGGACCAGCACAGTACCGTCGTTGAGCGTTTATTCAACCTTGCATCTCTGAATTGATTATTGCTAAACCTTTTTGCTACCATATTATAAGCCATCCCAGCTCCACATACATCTACGCCGTGTGTTTGACACCACCTGGCAATCGCTCTATCCAAGCTTTGAGAGTTTTCACTACAACGGTTGCCGATCACCGCCTGCTGCTGGGTAAGAACTGGTAAGAATTTGAGATTCGCTTAAAGGATTTGGGACACACCACCACCACCACCACCACGTCCCAGTAGTCTGTAGGTTTCATATTCTTGTGTGTTTCCTATTTCTGCTAACCATGTCAGGATCACATGATGACGGGATCGACTGGGAGAGCATGACCAACAAAGCGCTCTATGACAAATTTCAGCAAATGATGGCTGACCAGGTATAAGACTTCGTGACCAACTTTGGAGAGGCCATGGAGAAGCTAGATGGTTTGGAGAAGACATTCGACACCAAGATGGACGCCAAGTTCAATGAGGTGCTTGCCCGTCTACCACCACCAGTTGCAGCTCCTATCCCTTTCGAACGACGCGCGCGACGTGTGCCTCTCGGCCAAGCCCAACATACTGGTATTGTTGATACTGCTGCTACTTCTATGGCTCCTGCTGCTACTATCATTTAGAACGTTTAAGATTATGATGGTGATTATGATGATGAGGGAGAGGTTGCTCCAGATAAGCCTTAGGGGCAACCACGCACCAGGTTGACCACATGGCTACAACCGTAATGGTCGGGCTGCACCACCCCCTCAGGTATGCGATCATGACCATCTCCCTAAACTTAAATTGAATATTCCGACGTTTGAGGGTAGATATATTCCTGATATATATCTTACATGGGAGTTAGAAACAGAACAACGTTTTACATGCTTACAATTTCCTGAGGATAGACGTGTTGCTGCTGCTGTTTGTTCATTCACTAGTTTTGCTTGTGTTGGGTGGTCAGAACATTGTAGAATACACCATGCTAATATTCAAACTACTTGGGCTGCTCTAAAAACTGCTATGCGTAATCGTTGGGTGCCACCTTATTATCAATGTGAATTGCTTCAAAATTTGCAGCGTTTAAGACAAGTAAAAAATTCTGTAGAAGAATATTATCAGGAATTACAAATTGGCATGATTAGATGTGGTATTGTTGATGAGAATGAAGCTATGCTTGCACGTTTTATGGGTGTATTAAATAGAGAGATTCAGACTATTCTAGAGTATAAGGAGTATAACACTATCACTCGTTTATTTCATCTTGCTTGCAAAGCTAAACGTGAAGTGCAGGATCGACACGCAATGGAGAGAACTACTTTTTATGTAGGTCGCACTTCATCATGGACGCCACGTACCTCCTCTACTTCCGCACGTCTTGCTGCAACACCACCTATTTCCACCTCCAACTCCAACCGCGATACCAGGAAATAGGCTCCTACTCCACCCTCTGTGAAGAGCACACCTTCTGGGCCTGCACAAAGCTCTTCTTCATCTATTGCATCCACAGGGCAAACACATGAGGTTATATGCCGTCATTGCAAGGGTGGAGGTCACTTTGCGAGAGAATACCCTTCCAAGCGTGTAATGATTGTTACTGAGGATGGTGGATATGCATCCGCTAGTGATTATGATGAGGAGACTTTGTCTCTCATTGCAAGTGAAGAATAGGGTAGCGAGGATGCAGAACCAGAGACACACTACATGGCTGCTGATTACGCTCACAGGTATGAAAGTTTAGTTGCTCAACGTGTTCTTAGTGTGCAGGTTACACAGGCTGAGCAAAATCAGAGGCACGACTTGTTCCACACAAAGGGAGTCGTGAAGGAGCGTCATGTTTGCGTCATCATCGATGGAGGGAGTTGCAATAACATGACTAGCATGGAGATGGTGGAGAAGCTATCTCTAACCACCAGACCACATCCTCATCCTTATTACATCCAATGGTTCAACAATAGTGGCATGGTTAAGGTAACACGTACTGTTCATGTGCATTTTAGCATTGCTACATATTCTGATTATGTGGATTGTGATGTGGTACCCATGCAAGCATGTTCTGTTCTACTTGGTAGGCCATGGCAGTTTGATAAAAATTCTGTGCACCATGGTCGGACAAATCAGTATACTCTTGTTCATAAGGATCAAAATATCACTTTGCTTCCTATGTCTCCGGAACATATTATGAAAGATGACATTGCTAGTGCTAGTAAAGCAAAACAGGAGAAAAATAAGAGTGATAATCAGATTGTAGCACATGAATTTGAGAAACACCATAAGCATAATAAACCATCATCTAATGTTGCATCCGAAATAAAATTGAAGAGTGGATGTTTACTTGCTACTAAATCTGATATTAATGATTTGGATGTTGCTACATCTGTTTGCTATGCTTTTGTACGCAAAGAGGTATTATTTTCATTCGAGGACATGCCTCCCTCTTTGCCTCCTGCTTTCATTAACATTTTGCAGGAGTTCGTTGATGTCTTCCCACAAGACGTGCCACCGAGATTACCACCTATTCGCGGGATTGAGCATCAGATTGACTTAATTCCCGATGCATCCCTACCCCACCGTGCACCATATCGTACCAATCCAGAGGAGACAAAGGAGATTATGCGTCAAGTACAAGAGCTGCTTGACAAAGGTTATATACATGAATCCCTTAGTCCTTGTGCTGTTCCTATTATTCTAGTGCCTAAAAGGATGGTACATCATGCATGTCTGTGGATTGTAGAGGCATTAATAATATTACTATTCGTTATCGTCATCCTATTCCTAGACTAGATGATATTGTTGATGAATTAAGTGGTTCTACAATTTTCTCCAAAGTTGATTTGCGTAGTGGATACCATCAAATTCGTATGAAATTGGGAGATGAATGGAAAACAGCATTTAAAACTAAGTTTGGATTATATGAGTGGTTAGTCATGCCTTTTGGGTTAACTAATGCACCTAGCACTTTCATAAGATTAATGAACGAGGTTTTACGTGCTTTCATTGGACAATTTGTGATAGTCTATTTTGATGATATATTGATTTTTAGTAGATCTTTGGAGGAAAATTTGGAACATCTACGTGCTGTTTTTATTGCTCTACGTGATGCACGTTTGTTTGGTAACCTTGGGAAGTGCACCTTTTGCACAGACCGAGTATCTGTTCTTGGCTATGTTGTTACTCCACAGGGAATTGAAGTTGATAAAGCCAAGATTGAAGCTATTGAGAGTTGGCCGCAGCCCAATACGGTCACACAAGTGAGGAATTTCCTTGGCCTCGCTGGTTTCTATAGGCGTTTTGTGAGAGATTTCAGCACCATTGCTGCGCCTCTCAATGAGATTACAAAGGACGTGCCTTTTTCTTGGGGTACCACACAGGAAGAAGCCTTCATGGTCTTGAAAGATAAGTTAACACATGCTCCTTTACTCCAACTTCCCGATTTTAATAAGACTTTCAAGCTTGAATGTGATGCTAGTGGAATTGGGTTAGGAGGTGTGTTATTACAAGATAGTAAACCTGTTGCGTACTTTTCTGATAAATTGAGTGGGCCTAGTCTGAATTATTCTACTTATGATAAGGAAATATATGCTCTTGTTCGGACTTTGGAAACATGGCAACATTATTTATGGCCCACAAAATTTGTTATACATTCTGATCGTGAATCTTTGAAACATATTAAAAGTCAAGCAAAACTGAACCGTAGACATGCTAAATGGGTTGAATTCATTGAGACTTTCCCTTATGTCATTAAAGACAATAAGGGTAAAGAAAATGTTATTGTTGATGCTTTGTCTCGTCGTTATACTATGCTTTCACAACTTGACTTCAAAATATTTGGTTTGGAGACCATCAAAGATCAATATGTGCATGATGCTGAATTTAGAGATGTGTTGCAGCATTGTAAAGAAGGGAGAACATGGAACAAGTTCGTTATTAATGATGGATTTGTGTTCTGTGCTAACAAGCTATGCATTCCAGCTAGCTCCGTTCGTCTTTTGTTGTTACATGAGGCACACGGAGGAGGATTAATGGGACACTTTGGCGTGAAGAAGACAGAGGACGTACTTTCTACACATTTCTTTTGGCCAAAGATGAGATGGGACGTTGAGCGTTTTGTTGCTCGCTGCACTACATGTCAAAAAGCTAAGTCACGAGTCAATCCTCATGGTTTATATATGCCTTTGCCTGTACCTAGTGTTCCTTGGGAGGATATATCTATGGACTTTGTTTTAGTTTTACCTCGAACTAAGAAGGGGAGGGATAGCATATTTATTGTCGTGGATAGATTTTCCAAAATGGCACACTTTATACCATGTCACAAAAGTGATGCTACTGCTCATGTTGCTGATTTGTTCTTTCATGAATTTATTCGGTTGCATGGTGTGCCAAATACAATTGTTTCAGATCGTGATGCTAAATTTCTTAGCCACTTTTCGAGATGTTTATGGGCTAAGTTGGGGACTAAACTACTTTTTAGTAATACATGTCATCCCCAAACTGATGGGCAAACTGAAGTAGCCAATAGATCATTGTCTACTATGCTTAGGGCTCTTTTGAAGAATAACCTGAAAATGTGGGAAGAATGTTTGCCTCATATTTAATTTGCTTATAATCGTTCGCTATATTATACCACTAAGATGTGCCCTTTTGAAGTTGTGTATGGTTTCTTACCTCGTGCACCTATTGATTTGTTGCCTCTTCCATCTTCGGAGAAGGTTAATTTTGATGCTAAAGAACATGCTGAATTGATATTAAAGATGCATGAGTTAACGAAGGAAAACATTGAGCGTATGAATGCTAAATACAAAATTGCTGGAGATAAGGGTAGAAAACATGTTGTCTTTGCACCTGGAGATCTTGTTTGGTTACACTTGCGTAAGGATAGATTTCCTGATTTGCGCAAGTCAAAGCTAATGCCACATGCTGATGGTCCTTTTAAGGTGTTAGAGAAAATAAATGATAATGTATATAAACTTGAGCTGCCTGTAGAGTTTGGGGTTAGCCCCACTTTTAACATTGCAGATTTGAAGCCTTATTTGGGTGAGGAACATGAGATTCCGTCGAGGACGACTTCAGTTCAACAACGGGAGGATGATGAGGACATCCCTGCTAATGATACACCAACAACTCTGACTGCTATACATACAGGACCAATTACTAGAGCTCGCGCATGTCAATTGAATTACCAGGTACTTTCGTTTCTTGCAAATCCTTCTAATGTTCATGAACATATGATGCTGCCTAAATTAGATATTTTTGTTTTACTTATGAATGAAGGACCTGGCATGGAAAAGAAGGATGACCATTGGAGCGGGATCAAGCATGGAGAAGAAGGTGCGCGCACGGGAAAGAACAATGGAGCTTCCAGTGATGATTTTCGCACTTTGAAGCCACCATAATGGGAGCAAGAAGCCTTGGACGAAATATGCGTGATGCTACTTTATAAAATTCGTCCCTAGGCTAATATAGGTGTTGCGCCACCTTATTGTTGGGCCAGGCCCATGTAATTTCAAAATACCATATTATAGGCTGTTTTTAGAGTCCGTATGTATGGGGAAACTGAGTTGAGGTCGGTTTCGAACCCCTCATCCAAGGGGCCACGAAATTCCCCTCTATTCCCCCATATATACAGCCCTTAGGGCGTCGTTTTAGGGTTGGGTTTTGTTTAGATTACAAGTTCGCCATAGCTGCAACTTCGCGTTCTTTGTTTGTGTTCCACGACCATGCAAAGGCGTCATAAAACCCCACTTCATCAATAAAGCTTTCCTCTTATATTCGCAATATCCAGATTGCAATCTTAGTTTCTTGCTTGTTCTTCATTTGCGTGCAGGAAATAGACCCTTGTGGTCAGGTTGATCATGCTCCGGCGCGGTCAATAACCTCTCGGAGTTGGTTTAGCGATTGCTAAGGTGCGGCGTCATCACACGCTCGTAGTCGGATCGTCAAAGTCTACTCCACCAAAAACGATAGCCACCATCTCATCAAAACACAGGGACAACTTCACCTCTATCACCCTGTTAGGAACAACCTAACTCGTGTAAGTTGTTTTTTCTATGGAGAGAAATATAAAGAGGTTTACTTAGAAACTTGAACATCTGACTAGCATGTTCTAAAAAAATGGATTTCGTTGTCTTACCGGAGAAATGATCACATGCTGAAGAGGTAGTTGGTGGTCGAACTGTAACCCTCCTAAAGTTATGTTCTTTGACAATACACTGCAAACAAAGATGAATTTCCACACACTCAATTCTAGAAACATATATGAACACAACGCACTAACATCAAAGAATTCAATACCTATCCATGAAATCCTAAAGATGACTTGGATCCTGAGGCGTATTTGACCCTCTCAGACAACCATGTAGTAAACTATGTTGTGTTTTGGAATAATGACCACCAAGATCCATTGACCTCTAGAATTTAAGAAAACCATGAACATACAAACTATGTCTAAATCTGAAAGATGATCAATGTATGTGTGGTTGTATATTTAACTTACTGTTCATGATATGTCCACATGAAGAATTCTCCTATATGTAAGTCGAACAAGATCTTGGTGACATAATCAATGGAAGCCTTGCGTGAGGCATTATCTCGTAACAAAACGCCGTTTGCTAAATCAGGACCTATGAAATATGCATGCACCCCTGATGTTCTCTGCGTTGTCAATCCCCTGAGAGGAATACAATACAGTTAGATTTTTTGTCATTTATAGCCTTGTATGGAAAAGTTGATCAGAGTCTGTGAAGTACTTACAACATCAAGCATTTGACAAGAGTTGTAGCAAGCTCATCAAAGTTGAATAGGATATGAAAGTCCTCGAATTCCACAGTGATGGTACGTGCAACATGAGAGAAATGTCAACTGTCGTAGTGCACTCTTGTAGAATGTTAGTATCTTCTCCTTCCGACATGTTGGGGAACATTGCATGGGAAACAAAAAAAATCCTACACACACGCAAGATCTATCCATGGTGACCAGCATCTATGAGAGGGACAGTGGATCTACATACCCATGTAGATCGCTAAGCGGGAAGCGTTAAGAAACATGATTGATGTAGTCAAACGTCTTCGCGATCCAAATTGCTAGCTGTCCCGCGGTCCGATCACGATCTGTCTTGATCTAGCATCAAATGGATGTCACCTCCAAGTTCACCACACGTAGAACTCGATGATGATCTCCGCGTTCTTGATCCGGCAAGAGGGCGCACAGAGGTAGATGAGAACTCTCGCAGCACGACGGTGCAGCGACGGTGGTGGTGGAACTATTCCGGCACGGCTTCCCCTAAGCATCGCCGAAACTAGGGGAGACGATCTAGTGGGGAGAGAGTTTTGCACCGTGTCTTAGGGTATGGTGCTGCTGGCCTCTCTCCCCTCCAATATATATAGGAGGGAGGAGAGGGGCCAGCGCCCTAGGATTTCCCCTAGGGGTTCGGCCGAAGGAGGTGGAGGCCAATCCTGCCTCCAATCCTACTCCAAGTAGGATTCCTCTCCTACTTGGATTTTCCTTCCCCAACTTTGGGGTTTCCCTTTTCCCACTCCCTAGCCGCATGGGCCTTGGTGAGGGGGGGGGGGGTCGGGCAGCCCACCAGGGGCTGGTTTGCCTCCTCTCAAAACACATAGGCCCCTTTGGGGTGGGTGGCCCCTCCCGATGGACTCCCGGTACCCTCCCGGCACTGTCGGTACACTACCAGAAATACTCGAAACTATTTTGGTTACCAAAAGGGAACTTTCTATACATCAATCATTATCTCTAGACGATTCCGGAGCTCCTCATGACGTTCGGGATCTCATTCGGGACTCCGAACAACCTTCGGTCACCAACACATATATCTCAATACTACTGCAATATCACCGAATGTTAAGTGTGCAGACCCTGCGGGTTCGAGAACTATGTAGACATGACCGAGACACCTCTATGGCCAATAACGAATAGCGGGACCTAGATGCTCATATTGGTTCCTACGTATTCTACCAAGATCTTTATCGGTTGAACCTCTATGTCAAGGATTCTGATAATCCTGTATGGTGTTGCCTTTGTTCATCGATATGTTACTTTCCCGAGATTCGATCGTCGGTATCTCTATACCTAGTTCAATATCGTTACCGACAAGCTTCTTTACTCGTTCCATAGTACAAGATTCCATGGCTAACATCTTAGTCACTTTGCTTGCAAGGCTTATTGTGATGTTGTATTACTGAGTGGGCCCTGAGATACCTCTCTGTCACACAGAGTAACAAATCCCGGTCTTGATCCATTCCCACTCAACACAGATACCTGTAGAGCATCTTTATCGTCACCCAGTTACGTCGCAACATTTTATACACACAAGGTTGAAAGTGCGTTATATCGACTAGAGGGGGTGAATAGGCGATTTTTACAAATTCATCACTTGAGGAATTTGAAATGTGATGAATAACTAGCAGCGGAATAAGTTCTCAAGTGCATGAGGAACATAGCGATAGCATAGTCATCATGATGAAATGAAACATCCACAGATTACAAGTAGCATGATACAGGATAAGTAGGTGAGGAACAAGGTAACTTGAAGAATTTGAGGTGAGGAAATTGTGAAAGTCTTCAGTCAAATTCTTCAAACAGTAAAGTTCAATTTCACAATAGTTATACGAGGAAATGGAAGGGTTGAGGAAATAGAACCAGGTAGCTTGATGAAGACAATGATTTGATGACCCAGTTCCAACTGGTGTGACAGTCGTACGTCTTGTTTGGAGCGGCTTGGTATTTAAACCAGAGGACACACAGTACCAGGACACACAGTCCTTACTGTATTCTCCTTGAGCTAAGGTCACAAAGTCCTCGCCCAACACTCGTGGTAAGTCTTCAGGGTAGAGTTCCAAAACCCTCACAAACTGGTTACCCGACGATCCACAATTTACTTCTCGATGCTCTAGACCAAGGTCACTTCGTGATCCCCAATTGACTGCAGGAGCACTAGACCATGACGCCTAACCATCTAGAGGATGCACAGTCCTCAAAGGTAACAAGCGTCGGTTCCACACATGAATTTCTTCAGTGATGCTCAATCACTTTGGGTTTGGTGGTTTGGTAGTGGGTTTTTCCTCACTAATGATTTTCACTCAAAGTCCTCGGAGGATGGGTTTCTCTCAAATGACAAGTGTTAGTTCTCTCTCGGAGCAGCCAACCGACTAGTAGTTGTGGGGGGTGGCTATTTATAGCAAGTGCGCAACCTGACATGATAAGACATAAATGCCCCCAATGATATGACCGTTATGTGGATATTTGTGATTGGGGACAGCTGACGCTAAGCACAGCAACAGTCGGATTTTCGAACTATGAAAGTCCTCAGGCTTATCATGTTTCTCACTTGTAGGCTATTTGCACTAGCGAAATCCTAACTCCTTAGTCAGATCAATTTCCTCAAAGACGAGAAGAACTTCGTCTCTATCACTAAAGAACTTGTCTGAACCGTAAGAGATTTCCAAAGGCTTCACTTGTAGGATTGTATAGGTTGAGTATTTTGGAGTTGAGCATGAGTTGAAAATTTTCCTTAGTATTACCTCGACCACCTTTAACAGTACGGTCTTTCCTATGACTCAAATAAAGGAAATGAAACAGTGAAAACAAAAGTCTTCACGCTTCATATTCCTCATTCATATCTTCAAGGTCAAACCAACTTCTTCATTTTCAAAGTCTTCAGCAAAGTCTTCAGAAAGTCTTCAGCAAAGTCTTCACTTGAAGACATACATTTTTAGGGGTCGATAATCTCCAAATATATCAAACTCCTCATCGACTTATAGAGCCCGTGTACACTCACAAACACATTTGTACCTTAACCGATAAGTCTTCAATACACCAAAATCACTAAGTGGCACTAGATGAAATAACAATCTCCCCCTTTTTTGGTGATTGATGACAAATAGGTTAAGTTTTCAATGGGGATAAACATATGAAGTGAAAGTACAGATTTTGAGGAATTTGATTGCAAGATATAGAAGAACTCCCCCTAAAGATGTGCATATTTGAGGAATTTGCTTTGGACTTCAAATGCACATGGTAGGTTAATACATGGAGAACTCCCCCTATATCTTGTAATTCATACACGCATTTGAACATATGATATGAAGCATTTGAAATGCATGAGTAAAATGGTGTCTGACGAAATTCAGCATGTATGCATTAAGGTACTTGAGGAAATAAACATGCGCGGAAATAGTTCAAAAGTGTCAGACCACTATCAGACTTAAGTTTACAACTCAACCACAAAAGTTTCAGAAGAGCGAGAGTTGTAACTTAAACAAAAATAGCCCATATAGAGAGACCCACTTGAAGACTATCTCAAATTTTCTCCCCCTTTGTCATCGAAGACCAAAAGGGACGAAAAAGTGAGGACTAACGCCCCTTTGAAGAATTTCATCGTGTTGGTGAGGAAGGAGCGCCAGCGTTGTTGGGGTCGTTTGTCGATGCAGGGCCTGCCACAGTGTCGTCAATGTCTTCATCGTCATCGCGCTCTCGAGATGAAGAAAATGAACTTGTGACCATCAAAGGAACTTGAACTTTCTTGAATTTCTTCTAAGGTCAACGAGCCCAGTCAGGATGTTCCTCAAGATCCAGCTCATTCCGTTCTTCAGAAGACATGAGGTGAGACTGTACGGCCCAAGAGAGGTTGAGGTTTTCATGCACATAGTAGTGATTCCTCTTCACGGTGTTCTGCGTCACAGTCATGTTCTGCACAATGTAACTAAGTTGGCGCTTCACCCACTTGTGATTGTGATCGACCTTCTGATGAAGACTTATTAGAAGCTCGCGATCAATCATCACACGAGGGGCAGACACTTGAGGTTTGTGAGCTGAGGCCTTTGCATCGGAGTCTTGAGCGGCAGTGTCATCATCGGTGGAGAAGGAAGCGGCTTTGCGAAACTATCCATCCAATGGACGAGTGCCTTCATCAATGATAGCGTTGCCTTTTCCTTCAACTGAGGCAATTGTGCTCTTCATGACTTCAATTGGAGGCAGGAAGCCAAAGTGGTTCTGGAAATCAGCCTTGAAGGGAACTGAGGACTTTTCCCTGATGAATTTAATTATACAAGGCGCATAGGGCTTCTGTTCAAATGGAGCTAAACAACACTGGCCAAAGTCCTCATGAAGAAGTCGTGCAAGTCAATGGGAATCCCATGAATGATGTTGAAGAGCATATTCTTCATGACTCCTTCCACTTCTTCTTCTTCTTCAGAATTGCGACCCTTCTGAGGACATAGTGTATTTGTGAGTATACGATATACAGTCTTAGGCACATATAGCAGATCCTTCACAAGGAAGGTTTTTCGTTGAGGCTTTCCAGGAGGCAATGTCTTCATCAGCACTTGCATCAGCTGATTTGGAAGTGCAGGCTCATCAAACAGTTTGTGAGCTTCATCTGAGGGAATTGGAACTGGAAGACACTGAAGCAATTCAGAAGCTTGAGCAGTGAAGTGTGTTGATCCTGTCATCCAGTCCAATATCCAACAGTTGATGTCTGAAGCATTTCCGCTGATATGCAATGTGGCATTGAACTAAAGAATGAGTTCTTCATTCTAGTCGCAGATGTCGACGCAGAATGGGAGAATGCCTGCATCATGAAGAACCTAGAGCACCGGTGTGAATGATGGAAGGGTTTCCATGTCAGCATGAGGAATTTGGTGGTGCTCAAAGACTTTCTTATTCTCAAAAAGAACTGATGCATAGTAGTTGAGCTGTATTGCCGTCTAGAATCTGTTGCGACCGCCCTTGCAAAGTCATAGGGATTTGGACCAGTGAAGAACATACGTTCATTGAAGAAATTTCTCTTGAGGAATTTGGGGCGTACTGAGCCTTTCCATGGCATTCTAGGCTTCGGTTGAAGATTTGGCTTGAAGCGCCCCCTAATATCCTTTGGCATGGGAAGAACACCTTCAGACAGAATGATTTGGAGAGTTGGTTCCTCAATTGCGGTGGGAGTCTCAAGATCATCAGCCGGTGCAGCTAGAATTTCTTCAGTGACTTGGGTGTTCAGATTGGCAGATTTTTCATGTATTTCATCAGTCGGAGCAGGCAACTGAGAAATCTGTGCCAGAGGAGTAGTCATTGGTGAATTTGGGTGTGCTGATTCCCAATATTCATCATTGATGACAGGGGTTGTATTGCCAATGTCTACGTCCTCATCAATTTCTTCAACTCCAGCATCTTCAGCAGTGAACTGAGGCTGGGGCGATAATACCTGTGGAGTTGAAGCAATGGCTTCAACTTCAATTTCTTCATCAATTTTCTCTATCGAAGCAGCAGACTGATCTTCATCTTCATCTGGGATGACATAATCCACCCCAAATGGTACAATTTCGTAGGCAGGTGCTGAGGAAATTGGTGTAGCATCAATAGGTCCAGTTGAAGAACTTGGCATAGTCTTCAACTTCTTCACGACTGAGGTTTCTAAATCTGATGCTTTTTTCTTGAGAGTCTTTTCCTCAGCAGTGTCAGTTTCTTCAGGAATGACTGATGCAGTCGCCCTAGTGTGTTCAGTTTCTTCAGGCACAACAAAAGCTTCAGCTGGCCTTTCAGTTTCTTTAGGCACAACAGTGGTGGTTGTCCTGGCATGATCATCAGTGGTCTGAGTTTCCTTAGCAGCACTGGCAGTTGCTTCTGGTGCAGAAGCATTTCCATCAGCAGTTTCATCAGGCTGAGCAATTTCATCAGCCTGAGGATTTTGTGGTTGCGAGCAGCAACCCTAGTGTTTTGATCCTTCACTGCAGCTTGAGCAGCCCTGACGAATCTCACCTTGGTGCCCTTCCATTCAGCATCATATCTCTCTTGATCCCCAAAGAGTGTGCGAATTTCATACGGAATAGTGATGAGTTGATTTGGGGTCAAATTCATCACATTGTCTTTCAGAAACTTTTCCTTCTGAACCCTGTTCCTCTTAGCTCTCAAAGCTTGCTCTCTCTTCCATTTTTCTTCAGAGATGAAGTGGGTGAGAACATGATCCAGTCCAAGAGGCAGATTTAGTGAAGAAAGTGGGGTGCTTGGGTCTTCATGCCATATATCGATGAAGTTGAGGATCATCTTGGGATCCAGCAGGAGAGGAACAGAGCTTCCCTTTGCTATAGCAGCCTTTTGCTAACTGTGCTTGATGATTTCTTCCAATTCCTCATCATCAGCTTCATCATAATCATCATCCTCAGAACCTGAGGGTGTGGTCACCACAGCCTTGCTTGAGTGAGGACTTGGTCTTTGACCTCGTCCAGCAGTTTTCTTCAGCTTCAATGCAGAAGGGCTAGTTGAAGATGCCGTAGAAGATAGTGCAGCAACCGTTCCAGCAGTTAAAGACTTTGTAGGCCAAGGCCTTTGACCTTGAGGGATCTGCTGTGAAGGTTTTGAGGTTGAAGAACTTGTCTTCAATGCAGATATCTGCCTCATGATTTTCTTCGGAGCAGTTGCAGAGGCTCCGGCAAAGGCAGCAACAGCAGAATCTTCATTGAATTTCTTCACTGCCTCTTTGGCTTTCTTCGCCAGCTTGGCTTGCTACTTCTCCCACATGTGAGGAAAGTCCTCACCATTGTTGATGCTAGTGGGATCAGTAAATTGATTTGGATCAAGGGGAGGCCTGCTGCAAGGAGGTTTTACTGCAAATTTCATCATGTATTTTGGAGTTACATAACGATACTCCTTCCATTCCGTTGCCCATCTCCTCTCAATTTTCTGCAGACGAATTTTTCTCTGATTGGTCATTTCTTTGCCATGAGTTTCTTCATCGAGTGTGTAGTATTCCTCATACACATCATCTGGGATCTCAAAGGCAGTGTGCACATCTGGCTTCTTTCCACCTTTGTGAGGTATCTTTTCGTCAACCATTTTCTTCACTTGAGCAATTATGAATTCTTGAGGACTCTGAAGAAGTACACAGTTTTTCCTCGAGGAGCACTGAAATGAGTTAAGTTGATGAGAACCTAGTGATTCATCAGCGGACATGTTGTACCTATGAACAGAGTATAGGTGCGAGGAATTACAAGAGGTCGTATGCTTTCTCAGAAATTTTTAAATAAAACAGGTGAGAGGAATTTGACCATGGGTGTCGTGAGGAATTTCACTAAGTGTTCTTTGTCTCAGGTTCCAGAGTTGTGCAAATTTTGAGGATTCACACAATTGAGGAATCTTGAAGAAAATCATTACATAGGGAAGAAACATCAAGTATGTGAAGATGTAAGGTGCTTTTAGAATAAGGTTCATAAAGAATAAACACCTTTTGAAGAATATGAAGAGCATTTGAGGATCAAACAAGGGCGGTAAAGATAAATTTTATTTACCCTGATGAAGATCACGACGAACAAGAGATGAGATTGGGAAGTTCGTTCGTTCGGATCTCCCATGCCCTAGCTTGGCAGAGGGAGACAGCTATAGCGGTGGCGGGATGAGGACTTCCGCGGCCGATGCGAGTACGGCGACGACGAGGTTGAGGCAGTGAAGCTCTTCCTCACCGGCCATGATGACTTTAGCGGCGGCGCTAGGTTGGATCTCGGGAGAGGGATGAGATGAGGAGTAACCGAGCACAGTTGAAGGGGATGGGTATTTATAGAGGGAGTGAAAACCAATCTTCCCAAAGATTTTGGATAAGATTGCCCTTGACCCTTGCTCTCCATGCGACAGGTGTCACCCACGTTCTGAGTAGTGGAGATTATGGGGGATCGTGGGTTATCTAGTCGTGGGAATCGGAACTGTTTGGGAGGGAACCGCTGAAAATTTTGATAGTGAAAATTTCAAAGTTTCCGTTCGCAAATTCTTCAGCTGTCAAGAACACAGTGAAGACTTTGAACGAGCTTCAAAGTAGAACGCATATGAAGAATTTGTGAACAGACTGGGTTGAGTTTAGCATAGAGGGGTAAAGGGTCCGATCACATTCACTTAGATGAAAATCAACTTGAAGAATTAGCAATAAGTGAATGTTGTTGAGGACATTGAAAACTCATATATATATATATATATATATATATAGTCAATGAAGAACATGAGTTTCAAAGTTTGAAGAATTTGAAAAGTTGAGGAATTTGAAAATTTGGGGAATTTGCAAATTTGAGGAATTTGATAATTTGAAGAATTTTGAAAAATAACGAAAAACTCAATTTTGAAGAATTTCAATTTTGGTTGGTGGCGTGACCCACCGTATAAGAATGATGATTTCATACACCGCAAAGAATTGTCATAGGGTTCCGAGAATCAAATTCTTCATTAATTTCTTCACACTTAGAGGGTTATTCTTCATTGATTGAAGAAAAACATTACTTCGTTTGTTGCACTTCAAAGTCATCAATTTTGCATAAGTGTTAGGATGTGTGTCCTTCTTCAAAGAACATTCGAAGATTCTAAGATATTTAGCTCACACTGCAACTTACAAAATCTCTTTTCATCCAAGGGCTTGGTGAGGATATCGGCCAGTTGTTCTTTAGTGGGGATGTGGTCGATGAAGATGTCGCCCTTGAGTACATGATCTCAAAGAAAGTGATGACGAATCTGGATGTGCTTGGTCTTGGAGTGCTAAATTGGGTTGTATGCAATCTTGATGTCACTCTCGTTGTCACAGTAGGGAGACAGATTCTTCAACTTGATGTCGTAGTCCTTGAGGGTTTGCTTCATCCATAGTAACTGAGCACAACATGAGCCAGTAGCGATTTACTCAGCTTCAGTAGTAGAGAGTGACACGCAGTTCTGCTTCTTCGAGGACCGGAAGACTAAGGATCGTCCGAGGAAATGACATGTGCCTGAGGTTGACTTGCGATCCACACAATCTCTAGCATAGTCAGCATCAGAGTATCCGATGAGGTGAATATTTGAGCCATAATCCAAGTGTTGGTGTGTGAGCTAAGTATCGAAGAATATGTTTCACAGCCTTATGGTGTGATTCCTTCGGTGTTGCTTGGAATCGGGCACACATGCAAACACTCAGCATAATATCAGGCCTAGATGCACATAGATACAATAATGAGCCAATCACGGAGCGTTATACCTTGTGATCGAAATATTTACCATTTTCATCAGTGCAGAGGTGGCCTTTTGAAGGCATTGGAGTTTTGACGCCTTTGCAATCTTGCATGTCAAATTTCCTCAGAACATCCTTGAGGTACTTCTCTTGGGAGATGAAGATGCCATTGTCTTGTTGACGAATTTGAAGACCTGAGAAGAATTTCAACTCTCCCATCATAGACATTTGATATTCTTCACTCATCATATAGGCAAATTCATCACTGTAACGTTTGACAGTATAGCCAAAGATAATATCTTCTACGTATATTTGGCATATGAACAGTTCATTGTCATAGGATTTTGTGAAAAGAGTAGGGTCGAGTGAACCAGGTTTGAAGCCTTTCTTCATGAGGAATTCCTTCATAGTGTCGTACCATGCCCGAGGGGCCTGCTTGAGGCCATAGAGGGCCTTGTTGAGTCTGAAGACTTTGTCAGGATGCTTAGGGTCTTCAAAACCTGGGGGTTGAGCAACATATACTTCTTCCTCAAGCTTACCATTGAGGAATGCACTTTTCACATCCATTTGATATAAGATGATATTATGATGGTTAGCATAAGCAAGCAATATGCAAATAGCTTCAAGTCTAGCAACAGGTGCGAATGTTTCATCAAAGTCAATTCCTTCAACCTGTGTGTAGCCTTGAGCTACAAGACAAGCCTTATTCCTCACCACAAGGCCATTTTCATCTTGCTTGTTGAAGTAGATCCACTTGGTACCTATGATGTTATGTTTGCGAGGATGCAGCCGCTTGACAAGTTCCCACACATTGTTGAGCTTGAACTGATGCAATTCCTCTTGGATAGCTTGAATCCACTCGGGCTCCTTGAATGCTTCATCAACTTTGGTGGGCTCTATGATAGAGACAAAGGCAAAGTGCCCACAAAAGTTAGTTAAATGTGAAGCTTTTGAGCGATTGAGGGGACCTGGTGCATTGATGTCATTGATGATTTTGTCAATCTGTACTTCATTTGCAACTATAGGTTGAGCAGGTTGACGTGGCTGAGGACTTCCTTCAGCATCATTTTCTTCAGGTGTATCAACATGAAAGTCTTCATTCGTTGGAATGACTTCCTTAGTGGGTATGATATCTTCAGTTGCCTTCAGCTTGATGGATTCCTCAGGAGATTGTTCATCTAACACAAAAGGCAGGTGCTCTCTTTGCGAGCCATTAGTTTCATCGAACCGCACATCTATAGTTTCAACAACCTTGTGATGGTAGGTGTTGAAGACTTTGTAGGTGTGCGAGTCCTTTCCGTAACCAAGCATAAAACCTTCATGTGCTTTGGGTGCAAACTTAGAACTGTGGTGAGGATCTCTGATCCAGCATTTTGCACCGAAGACTTTGAGATAACTTACATTGGGTTTCTTGCCAGTCATAAGTTCATATGAAGTCTTCTTGAAGAATTTGTGAAGATATACCCTGTTGATGATGTGGCATGTAGTATCAATTGCCTCAGGCCAGAAGCGACGAGGAGTCTTGTATTCATCAAGCATGGTGCAAGCCATCTCAACCAGAGTCCTGTTCTTGTGCTCCACGATGCCATTCTTTTAAGGAGTATAAGGGGCAGATAACTCATGAGTAATACCAAGTTCATCAAGATATTCATCAACATTAGTGTTCTTGAATTCAGTCCCATTATCACTCCTAATATGCTTGATCTTGATGCTGATGTTAGTGGAGGCCCTTGAAGCGAATCGTCCGAAGACATCCTGCACTTCATTTTTGTACAGAATAATATGCACCCAAGTGTAACGAGAGTAATCATCAACAATGACAAAGCCATACAAACTTGAAGCATTTGTTAGTATCGAGTAATGAATGGGGCCAAAGAGATCCATGTGAAGCAATTCAAAGGGTCGAGTCGTGGTCATGATTCTCTTTGAGGGATGCTTGGATCTGGTCATCTTCCCAGATTCACATACACCGCAGAGGTGGTCCTTGAGGAATTTGACACCCTCAATGCCAATGACGTGCTTTTTCTTCACGAGCATGTGCAAGTTCCTCATGCCCGCATGTCCAAGTCATCGATGCCACAACCAGCCTTCTGAAGACTTTGCAAGTAAGCATGTGGCAGGTTGAGGACCTATAGAGAAATCAACAATATACAAGTCTCCTCTCCTAACGCCTTCGAAGACTATGGAATTTTCAGATTCCATGACGACAACACAACGATATTTTCCAAATACGACGATCATATCAAGATCACAAAGCATTGAGACAGACATAAGGTTGAACCCAAGGGATTCAACAAGCATCACCTTATCCATGGTTCGGTCCTTTGAGATAGCAACCATACCAAGTCCAAAACCTTGCTTTTTTCCTTTGTCTACGTAGGTGATATGCTTCAGAGGAGATGGAGTGAGTGGAAAATTCATCAGTAGATTCTCGTCACCAGTCATGTGGTTTGTGCATCTACTATCGAGGACCCACTCAGTAGCTTTTGGAGTATCATCCTACAGATGAATTTGTACAACTTACGAACTCATATGCTTCAAAGTGAAGAATATGACATCAATTTCACCAGACAGAATTTCATCACACAAGATAGTAAGCAAGTAGTGTGAGGACGAGAGAAATGAGGAATTCATTTCTGCATAGTTAGCTTGCATCCTTTCAAGCATTTCCTCAGGTCTCCAGCAAATTCATCAGATGTTCATCTGGAGACCTGAGCCTGCATAAGATGTTAGTTCAATTTCTTCACCACCCACATTTGGAGGGGTGGCAAAGAGTTCATCATTCTGCGAGCACCATATGAGAAGGGAGGCATAGAAGCATGTGTGCTTCGTTTCACAGGGCGAGGGGTAGAGTACTCAAATGAATAAGTAGAGAAATTCTTCGAGGACTTATGAACATAATGGTTTGAAGAATAATGCACATATTCATAACTCTTAGGTTTTCCCTGCGAAATAGAGGCATTAATACGAGAATGATAATTTTGACCATTTGAGGAATTTGGTCCAAGTGAGGACTTTGGTCCATATGAGGAATTTGATCTGGGGTTCCTGTTCTTCATGAATGGTGTCGTGAGGACATTCACTTGCAGATTTTGAAATTAGCTCTTGGGAACCCAGATTTTCTTCATAGGAGAACCGTTCCTGCAGTTAGTTCCAACAAATCTAGCAAATACTTCACCTTTCTGATTTTTGAAGAATTTGTAGTTGGAGTCAAGTGACTCAATAGAGAAATATGAAGTTTCACACGTAAAGCCAGATAAAGTGGATGGATCTATAGGAGGTCCTTTTGTAGCAACCCATGAGGTTTTGGGGTACTACTGAGGTGTCTAGTAGGATCCATCAACGTTTAGTTTCCTCACAAAGGCAATACCCTCTTTCCTAGGGTTCCTGTTCAGAATCTTCTTTTTGAGGACATCGCAAAGGGTTTGATGCCCTTTGAGACTTTTGTACATGCTTGTCACATACAATTCCTTCAACCTTGCATTGTCATCAGTGATACTTGTGGTATCCTCAGATGAGGAATTTGAGACCACGGGAATAGTTGAAGAATTTGCAGCAATAGTAGTATTTGAACATCCAGGTGAAGAATTAGTAGTTTCACGTTCAATGCATTTCAAACAAGGTGGAACAAATTCTTCTTGAGCAGTACTAATCTGTTCAGCCAGTAAGGAATCGTTTTCCCTTTGGAGATCCTCATGTGACACCCTCAGTTTCTCAAGATCTTGCTTTCTTTGAAGAAATTTATACGAAAGCTTCCCATTACCGGCTAAGAGGTCATTATGATAACTCTGAAGGTTATCATACTTAGTCTGAAGACTTTTGAGATCGTCAGACAAAGTTTGAGTCCAATCCACTTGATAGTTAGACAGATCATCACTTTTGTCTAGCATTTTCTAAAGCTTTTCAAGTGCACTTTGTTTCCTAGTGGCAATTTTAACAAGTTTAGCATTTCTAGGTTTCACATATTCATCAGATTCACCTTCACTTGATTCAGATGAGGAATGATGTTTATGTACCTTTGAGCCTTTTGCCATGAAGCAATAGGTGGGGGCATAATCATCATTGCTGATGTCAGAGTCGTTGGAGTAGTCATATTCTTCATCATTGAAGATGGACTTGCTGACGAAAGCAGTAGCAAGAGTGTAGCGACCCGACTCAAAACGAGTCAAGCCTCTGTGTTTTCCGTGCCATCCCTGGATTAGTATGCTGGCACACACAGTACATCAATGTATATATCAAAGTGCAATCACATGTAATTAACGTAAAACTGATATATACCTTAAAATAGCAGCGGATACAGTCAAAGTGAACTTGCCTGTACTGTTGATGAAGAAATAATATTGCTCTCAGAAGTAACTTGATAGACTATACGTCACGCTCCGATGAAAATCTATAATATCAAACATTGCATTCATATAAGCAATCATACTAGCAATCAATACTAACAATCAAAAAGGCAACACCAAACCAAAAGCAACATGGTGGTGATGAAAGGAAATACTTAAGACAAAACTCAAATGACAAACTACATCAACACAACTAAGGTGGTGATGAAGGAAATACTTCAGACAAAAGTTGGAATCAACAAAGTTTTCATAATCACAACTAGGATAGTTTTCCACTACAAGCAACTATTTTCAACAAAACAAAACAAAAACAAAGTAAAATATAACAAAAGGATTTTAGTAAATATTTTATTATCAAAAAGAATTACTTTTGAAGAATAACTAGGAGTCATAAAAACAATCTTCTAAATATACATAGGTTTTTGCACAATAAACTTAGCAACAAGAAAACAAATAAAACAAAACAAATAATAAAATACATAACAACTAAGTTAACAGAATGTTTATTTTATAAAACAAAATTTTATTACAAGTATTTTCAAATAGCAAATCAAACTAGCAATGGTGGGTTTGGGGCACGGGCTAGTGCACGTGGAGGTGCGGGCGGGTGAGGCAAACGGAATGGTGGGCTTGGTGGTGCTCTAGGTGGTCGGGGTGGAGTGGTGGTGCTAAAATGGTGTGGCGGCGGCGCTCGGGTCTGGCGAAGGATTCCGGCAAAGAGAGGGCACGGGGAGAGGGGGAAAGTGGGCGAATGGAGGGAGGGGGCCTCGGGATTTATATAGGAGGGGTCGGGGCTCGAGGGGAGGGACAGGAGGAGGAGTCTCCGGTGCGGATTCGTCGCCGGCGAGGTAAGGGGAGGAGAGGAGGAGGAGTCTCCGGCGCGGTGTTATCAGTCGGGCGGCGGGGCCATGCGTCAGTGGGAGAGAAGGAGGGGCGCGGTCATCGGGCAACCGACATGGAGGGACTTCGGGGAGGAAAATCAGGGCTGGGCCGGCTGGTTTTAAAAGCCTTTAAAAGATTTCCTTTTCATTTTACCAGCGAATCACAAACCATTAAATGACAATAATTAGACACCTAAAAATAAAAGATTTCGTACCAAAATTATCAGGAGAATAAATTCCATTTAATGGACATTTTTATTCTATCATTTGAATACCTTGAAAAAAATATTATTTTCAGAAAATGCCTATTTGGTTTTAAAACCTTTTGCAAATATTTTTCAAATGACACCCTGGATCTTATGGTTCAAAAACTTCACAAAAATACCCCTGGTTTGGAGTGTCATATTTACTCCTCTCAAATTTTTGACAAGGGGTTTGAATACTTTGAAAACTTGAATAGGAACCAAATATGAAATGGATTTCAAAATAATACAGAGGCACTTTCAAATCCTTTTAAACTCCCAACTCATATTTCATATAAATTGAAGAAGTCATATTATCCTCTCTCATGAAAATCATTGAGTTGCATAAAGTTTCTGAATTTGAAATACTTTCAAAATGGAATTCAAATCACATGGAAAAGTCATTTTATTCCCTCTCATTCAAAAGTTTTCAAAAGTTTCAAATTTTTCACTCAATTACAATCACTCAAGCAAACAAACAAACATTCTAATAATTATTATAACATTCCAAAGTTTGGGATGTTACAAACCTACCACACTTAAAATGAATCTCGTCCTCGAGATTCGAAAGGGCTAGAAAGAAAAGGTTGGGGTTTGGGGGTCTTCTAACAAATCCATTGTCTTGGAAGGTGTGGGGTCTTCCAACAAGACTCCATTGACCTGGAAGGTGTGGGTTCTACCACACTAAAAATGAGAGTGACTGGTCCCTCAAAATCATGGCAGTCCTTTGGGTGCATCTGTCTCTTCACATTCTTCACGGTAGCTTCTTCGGTAATGCTCCTCCGTTTAATATCCAAATCTTGTGATGTCATAACAAAATGTATTTCCTCCGATATTGGGTCTTCTTAACTAACAGGTCTCGCGTTCATTCTAAGTAACTTATCGATGATCTCATGGTGGTCTACCATTAGTGGTTACCCTACAGTGAAATGGGTCTTGGCTTCATTCCTCACCGTAAAATTCCTACGTGGGACAACAACCGTCATGTACAAGGGTTTTTTCATCATACCGTTCTAAGGCTTAAACAAAAGCTTCAAAGAATGTCGTATCTTTACTATGGGTAAGTCACTCAGATTTACCATTCCAAATAGCAAGAGAATGATAAGAGTAAGTTGTCATGGTGGCCAAGCCATGTCGCACTGAAATCATTACCTTGTATAAGGTTTAGTGAATCTCGTATTCTAACACTTGGGCTTCCTCACAAGCATTGCAGAAATTTTCTCTTGTCAATGAACAAAGTTCGGATAAATCCATCTATTCTGCAAGCCGAAGAAAAACACCTATCGTTTCTTCACAACTCTCAGGTTTTTGTATACTCCTAAAAAAACGTTTACTGATCTATCGTAGCTTCTTCCAAGTTTCTTCCTTCACAAGGTGGGGCTTGATCCCTATCAATCCTAAGGTTAGTGACTTGGGGTTCACTTGAATACTTGAATAGTTTTAACTCACTCTTGGGGTTACTATCATTCCACATTCCAACATTACCTTCAGTTCACTCCCTCATACCTTCGAGGTAACAAATCACACACCTGTTCTTGTCTAGATTCAACTCCGCGGAATTTATTTTCCTTTCCATTGGTCTGTTTAACCTTGGGTATGGTTTCACCACAATCATTCTTTTTCTCCACATTCCATCTTCAAAAGCATGTTGTCACAAAGGTTATCATCCACATAGTTTGAGGAGGTTCCTCATCCTCTTCACCTGTATTTACTTATCCAAACTCCTTAACCGGAAAGGTACTTGTGGTTACTACCACACTTAAAATGAAATGCACTCATGTGTGCATAGACCATATTTTTTTCTCGTATCCTCGAAATTGGTCTGAAATCTTTGTTCATGGGGTAACAACTCATGTAATTCAACATAGGAGAATTATGACACCATAAATTCCATTGATCTCATGAACTTATTACAACTCTGAGGCTTCCGTTACAAGTTAAGCTCATGAAAAACAAAAGTGCTTCATGATACAGGCATTTCCATCTTCAAAACTTAACTATCCCATTCTAGCTTTCTTCTCATATTAAATCCTTGGTTACATCCTCAATCACTTCGTAAAACTCCTAGAAAGTACTTTATTACAAATGCTGCCATCCACATAGTTTGGTATGGTCTAGCATCAACTCCCAACTTTATTTATTTATACCTCCATCGAGATATTTTAGTACCATTGGAACTTCACGATGTGCTCCTTGAAATCATCCATCTTTTCCTTGATCAGGGTGGACATGAGCTTCATCTCCATCATCTCTGTATGCACCTCTTGCAGGTATTCCTGAGTATGATGGAGTCTTGCTTCAAGTATTTCTCCAATATGGCGTATGGTTTCCATGGCAGCTTCACGAACAGCGTCAAAGAAAATTGCTCGTGGTACACGAGATATGTAAAAGTATTGTCCCATAGTCTTTGGGCAAACTCCTTTCACACGGTGGAGGTGTACCTCCACATACCAGAGTTCCACTCCATTATCCATGAATGGGTAGCCTTTGTAGACTGCATCTCCTTCCAGATGGATGTGCTTCATCATATCCTTCAGGATCCTTGGGTAATCATGGTCACTAGTCAGAGTCATGATCGTCTCCGGGCCTTTGAGGAAAGACTCATAAAGGGTGGTCATCTGCAGGTGTCAGAAAAGGTACTCAAAATTAACATATGTTTTCTTCTTGGGTAAGCATCCATGTTATCCAAAACCAAGCTTCGAATTCACTTCCCAACATCTTACGGAGTATTGTCATCCTTAAAACAAAATGGGTTTTCCGTTTACCATACTCCAGTTATCTCCTGGTACTTTAGCAAAATCCAAGGTTATGCATCAACAACTCATTTTCATCCATGTTTTGATTCCATACTTCTATCTCCAGCTGGGTCATTGGTCAGTCAAAACTTCATTTCACCATCTATTGGGTTCAAGGTCTTGGGGATGGTAGGCATGAGGGAGAAAGGAGGGGCTACACACAATTCAAACAATGGTTTTGAAAATAGATTTTAGTTGTGGCTGTTGAAAATAAAACTTACACACAAATAACAGCTCACAAATCATCGTATCTAACGTAAGTATTACAGCAGGGGTTTGGTCTTCTAGGGGCATAATATCTTGGAAATTCTTCATGGTCTTCAATTTCTTCGGATCTTCACAGTCTTCAACTTGTGTAGCTTCAACTCTTCTAATGCATGGTGAAATCTTCTTTACTTTGAAGTGACCATCAGTTGTTTCGTTATCTTGTCCTTCTTGAAGAGGTCTCAGTTGATCCTTAGTGGGGTCAAGGGGAAAGGGTATTGTCTAACTATTTGATAAAACTCAGAAAGGATGAGAAGTAAAGACTCTTTTGAAAACAAGTTGGAGAGAAATCTTTTCCTAAGGGCTTTCCAGTTTCTAGGGTCATGTCCTACAATCAACATGTGCTCTGATACCATTTCTGTAGCGACCCGACTCAAAATGAGTCAAGCCTCTATGTTTTCTGTGCCATCCCTGGATCAGTATGCTGGCGCACACAGTACATCAATGTATATATCAAAGTGCAATCAGATGTAATTAACGTAAAACTGATATATACCTTAAAATAGCAGCGGATACAGTCAACGGGAGTGGAGTCCCAATAACACCAACGACAAGTTGAGTGCGGACCGTAACCCTGAATCGTACTCTTACCCGTCGTAGAAGAGTATCTGCAACATAAGACGTTGCAGCCGTGTAGGTCAGCATTTGAATATGCCGGCAAGATCACCATAGCAGAACAGAAGATAGAAACTATACTATATGCAATAAGGCTTTATGGCTCTATGGCTAAGTTTTTGCATAAAAGCTGATTTTATTTTCCTACAACAAAGGAATATCAGGAATTTCACTATGGAGTTACCTATCATGACATGGTTCCGCCAACCAATGTCTTAATGGCCATAAGTATCATAAGGTGCCCACAATTAGTTATCAGTCCAGTGTTGAGAGTTCAGAGATAGATCCAAGTCTAGAAGCTCAAATTGTCCGTAACCGGGGACACGGCTAATCGATTAGGTTTAACTCTGCAGAGTGTTGTGTACTTTACCCACAAGATTCGTTCCCTCCTGGTAAGTCCTCGCACTGCCAGGTGTTTGAGAACCGGATGAACGAAACATGGTCTTTCAAAGTGTTTCCCTGACTGTCCGATAGTGCCCATCCAATCCTAACGTTGACTATATCTCGTAGCACTGCCCAGCAGAGTCACAACAAATATCAACCAAGCCAGAGCCCATAATGACTTGTGGCTACACAGGTAAGCTTCTGGGCATGAAGTATTCATCCTTCTCTTTGAGTCTGGGTGAGGCTTTCCGCGTGAATACTGGCCATCTCCAGCAACACCTAGGCAAATCCACTAGTTTCTCTAGGGTACCATTTCAACCATCCCTCACCCAGTAGTGTATATTGAAAAACGTGTTTCTCGAGTCTCGAAGTCTTGAGGTCTTGAATATGCAGGTCTTCAAGAAGCCTTCATGAAGTCGTCGTTTTGATGTTTACTTTAGCATAGCATTGCACTAACTAGCGTTCCCGGGGCTTTAGTAACAAGTGGTGGGTTCCTACCTCATGCATTCTACTCAACTACAAGAATTTCAATAACACTACGGGAGGGATTTGTTTGAATGATGTCACTACATGCAATTAAACATAGGTATGAAAAGATGGTCAAAGTGAACTTTCCTGTACTGTTGATGAAGAAATAATATTGCTCTCAGAAGTAACTTGATAGACTATACGTCACTCTCCGATGAAAATCTATAATATCAAACATTGCATTCATATAAGCAATCATACTAGAAATCAATACTAACAATCAAAAAGGCAACACCAAACCAAAAGCAACATGGTGGTGATGAAAGGAAATACTTAAGACAAAACTCAAATGACAAAACTACATCAACACAACTCACGTGGTAATGAAGGAAATACTTAAGACAAAAGTTGGAATCAACAAAATTTCATAAGCACAACTAGGTAGTTTTCCACTACAAGCAACTATTTTCAACAAAACAGAACAAAAACAAAGTAAAAGATAACAAAAGGATTTTAGTAAATATTTTATTATCAAAAAGAATTACTTTTGAAGAATAACTAGGAGTCATGAAAACAATCTTCTAAATATACATAGGTTTTTGCACAATAAACTTAGCAACAAGAAAATAAATAAAACAAAACAAATAATAAAATACATAACAACTAATTTAACAGAAAGTTTATTTTATAAAACAAAATTTTATTAAAATTATTTTCAAATAGCAAATCAAACTAGCAATGGAAATTCAATTGCAAGTTATAATTGAACTAGAATTGATTCCATGCAATCATCTAATAAACTAATATTTGTTTTGAAGGACTACTATCTTCTAACAGAAAACTTTATAAAATTTATCAACTAATATAAAAGAAAATAATTTTAACACAATCTAAAACAAAAGGAATTAGAAATAAACCTAAAAGAACTAAACAGAATCTGTTTTGGTTGAAAATACTATTTTAAATATTCTAAAAATTCCCAAACTCTACCTAATGATAACTAAGGTCACTAGTGACAAGTAGCAAAAAGAATCAACTCAAAATACATTTTAGAACTCAAGATATTCAGAAAACAAAATTTAAATCAAATCTGTTTAAATTCAAATTTAATTATTGAAATATGGTCAAACTTGGCATCTGCAGAAACTAGATAAAATTTGTGACATAATGCAAAAAGAATCAATTAAAAACAACTAAAAACATAAAAGATATGCTAAAAACAAAAACAGAACTAAATCTGTTTTTTTAAAACAGAACAGAAAATGAAAATCTTATAACTAACGGACAGGGGGTTGACGTGGCGCTTTCTGATTGGTCTAGGGGGTGCACACACGAGAGCTAGTGAGCGGACGACCGAAACATAAGAGATACCGGTTCGGCGAAATAAGTCATCTAATCCTATACGTTGGATTTAGATCGGACGGACTGGGAGAGAGAGAGAGCGGCTCACCGAGGAGGGTTGTCGGCGGTGGTGTCTCCGGTGATTGCGACGGGGACGGCTGGATGCGGGCGACGGCTCCAGGGGGTCTCCGGCGACGGCGATGGCACTGGTCGATGCGGGGAAGCACGGCGATGGCGACGGTGGCGTTAGACGAGCTTGGGGACGACGACGTTGATGACGACGAGCTCGGAGGCGGAGGAGGCCATTCGGGTGTCGACAGGGAGAGCGCTCCCGTGGGTTTGGGGCACGGGCTAGTGCACGTGGAGGTGCGGGCGGGTGAGGCAAACGGAATGGTGGGCTTGGTGGTGCTCTAGGTGGTCGGGGTGGAGTGGTGGTGCTAAAATGGTGCACCGGCGGCGCTCGGGTCCGGCGAAGTATTCCGGCAAAGAGAGGGCACGGGGAGAGGGGGAAAGTGGGGGAATGGAGGGAGGGGGCCTCGGGATTTATATAGGAGGGGTCGGGGCTCGAGGGGAGGGACAGGAGGAGGAGTCTCCGGCGCGGATTCGTCGCCGGCGAGGTAAGGGGAGGAGAGGAGGAGGAGTCTCCGGCGCGGTGTTATCGGTCGGGCGGCGGGGCCATGCGTCAGTGGGAGAGAAGGAGGGGCGCGGTCATCGGGCAACCGACGTGGAGGGACTTCGGGGAGGAAAATCAGGGCTGGGCCGGCTGGTTTTAAAAGCCTTTAAAAGATTTCCTTTTCATTTTACCAGCAAATCACAAACCATTAAATGACAAAAATTAGACTCCTAAAAATAAAATATTTCATACCAAAATTATCAGGAGAATAAATTCCATTTAATGGACATTTTTATTCTGTCATTTGAATACCTTGAAAAAAATATTATTTTCAAAAAATGCCTATTTGGTTTTAAAACCTTTTGCAAATATTTTTCAAATGACACCCTGGATCTTATGGTTCAAAAACTTCACAAAAATACCCCTGGTTTGGAGTGTCATATTTACTCCTCTCAAATTTTTGACAAGGGGTTTGAATACTTTGAAAACTTGAATAGGAACCAAATATGAAATGGATTTCAAAATAATACAGAGGCACTTTCAAATCCTTTTAAACTCCCAACTCATATTTCATATAAATTGAAGAAGTCATATTATCCTTTCTCATGAAAATCATTGAGTTGCATAAAGTTTCTGAATTTGAAATACTTTCAAAATGGAATTCAAATCACATGGGAAAGTCATTTTATTCCCTCTCATTCAAAAGTTTTCAAAAGTTTCAATTTTTTCACTCAATTACAATCACTCAAGCAAACAAACAAACATTCTAATAATTATTATAACATTCCAAAGTTTGGGATGTTACAAACCTACCACACTTAAAATGAATCTCGTCCTCGAGATTCGAAAGGGCTAGAAAGAAAAGGTTGGGGTTTGTGGGTCTTCTAACAAATCCATTGTCTTGGAAGGTGTGGGGTCTTCCAAAAAGACTCCATTGACCTGGAAGGTGTGGGGTCTACCACACTGAAAATGAGAGTGACTGGTCCCTCAAAATCATGGCAGTCCTTTGGGTGCATCTGTCTCTTCACATTCTTCACGGTAGCTTCTTCGGTAATGCTCCTCCGTTTAATATACAAATCTTGTGATCTCATAACAAAATGTATTTCCTCCGATATTGGGTCTTCTTAACTAACAGGTCTCGCGTTCATTCTAAGTAACTTATCGATGATCTCATGGTGGTCTACCATTAGTGGTTACCCTACAGTGAAATGGGTCTTGGCTTCATTCCTCACCATAAAATTCCTACGTGGGACAGCAACCGTCATGTACAAGGTTTTTTTCGTCATACCGTTCTAAGGCTTAAACAAAAGCTTCAAAGAATGTCGTATCTTTACTATGGGTAAGTCACTCAGATTTACCATTCCGAATAGCAAGAGAATGATAAGAGTAAGTCGTCATGGTGGCCAAGCCATGTCGCACTGAAATCATTACCTTGTATAAGGTTTAGTGAATCTCGTATTCTAACACTTGGGCTTCCTCACAAGCATTGTAGAAATTTTCTCTTGTCAATGAACAAAGTTCGGATAAATCCATCTATTCTGCAAGCCGAAGAAAAACACCTATCGTTTCTTCACAACTCTCAGGTTTTTGTATGCTCCTAAAAAACGTTTACTGATCTATCGTAGCTTCTTCCAAGTTTCTTCTTTCACAAGGTGGGGCTTGATCCTTATCAATCCCGAGGTTAGTGACTTGGGGTTCACTTGAATACTTGAATAGTTTTAACTCACTCTTGGGGTTACTATCATTCCACATTCCAACATTACCTTCAGTTCACTCCCTCATACCTTCGAGGTAACAAATCACAGACCTGTTCTTGTCTAGATTCAACTCCGCGGAATTTATTTTCCTTTCCATTGGTCTGTTTAACCTTGGGTATGGTTTCACCACAATCATTCTTTTTCTCAACATTCCATCTTCAAAAGCACGTTGTCACAAAGGTTATCATCCACATAGTTTGAGGAGGTTCCTCATCCTCTTCACCTGTATTTACTTATCCAAACTCCTTAACCGGAAAGGTACTTGTGGTTACTAGCACACTTAAAATGAAATGCACTCATGTGTGCATAGACCATATTTTTTTCTCGTATCCTCGAAATTGGTCTGAAATCTTTGTTCATGGGGTAACAACTCATGTAATTCAACATAGGAGAATTATGACACCATAAATTCCATTGATCTCATGAACTTATTACAACTCTGAGGCTTCCGTTACAAGTTAAGCTCATGAAAAACAAAAGTGCTTCATGATACAGGCATTTCCATCTTCAAAACTTAACTATCCCATTCTAGCTTTCTTCTCATATTAAATCCTTGGTTACATCCTCAATCACTTCGTAAAACTCCTAGAAAGTACTTTATTACAAATGCTGCCATCCACATAGTTTGGTATGGTCTAGCATCAACTCCCAACTTTATTCATTTATCCCTCCATGGAGATATTTTAGTACCATTGGAACTTCACGATGTGCTCCTTGAAATCATCCATCTTTTCCTTGATCAGGGTGGACATGAGCTTCATCTCCATCATCTCTGTATGCACCTCTTGCAGGTATTCCTGAGTATGACGGAGTCTTGCTTCAAGTATTTCTCCAATATGGCATATGGCTTCCATGGCAGCTTCACGAACAGCGTCAAAGAAAATTGCTCGTGGTACACGAGATATGTAAAAGTATTGTCCCATAGTCTTTGGGCAAACTCCTTTCACACGGTGGAGGTGTACCTCCACATACCAGAGTTCCACTCCATTATCCATGAATGGGTAGCCTTTGTAGACTGCATCTCCTTCCAGATGGATGTGCTTCATCATATCCTTCAGGATCCTTGGGTAATCATGGTCACTAGTCAGAGTCATGATCGTCTCCGGGCCTTTGAGGAAAGACTCATAAAGGGTGGTCATCTGCAGGTGTCAGAAAAGGTACTCAAAATTAACATATGTTTTCTTCTTGGGTAAGCATCCATGTTATCCAGAACCCAAGCTTCAAATTCACTTCCCAACATCTTACGGAGTATTGTCATCCTTAAAAAAAAATGGGTTTTCCGTTTACCATACTCCTGTTATCTCCTGGTACTTTAGCAAAATCCAAGGTTATGCATCAGCAACTCATTTTCATCCATGTTTTGATTCCATACTTCTATCTCCAGCTGGGTCATTGGTCAGTCAAAACTTCATTTCACCATCTATTGGGTTCAAGGTCTTGGGGATGGTAGGCATGAGGGAGAAAGGAGGGGCTACACACAATTCAAACAATGGTTTTGAAAATAGATTTTAGTTGTGGCTGTCAAAAATAAAACTTACACACAAATAACAGCTCACAAATCATCGTATCTAACGTAAGTATTACAGCAGGGGTTTGGTCTTCTAGGGGCATAATATCTTGGAAATTCTTCATGGTCTTCAATTTCTTCGGATCTTCACAGTCTTCAACTTGTGTAGCTTCAACTCTTCTAATGCATGGTGAAATCTTCTTTACTTTGAAGTGACCATCAGTTGTTTCGTTATCTTGTCCTTCTTGAAGAGGTCTCAGTTGATCATTAGTGGGGTCAAGGGGAAAGGGTATTGTCTAACTATTTGATAAAACTCAGAAAGGATGAGAAGTAAAGATTCTTTTGAAAACAAGTTGGAGAGAAATCTTTTCCTAAGGGCTTTCCAGTTTCTATGGTCACGTCCTACAATCAACATGTGCTCTGATACCATTTCTGTAGCGACCCGACTCAAAACGAGTCAAGCCTCTATGTTTTCTGTGCCATCCCTGGATCAGTATGCTGGCACACACAGTACATCAATGTATATATCAAAGTGCAATCACATGTAATTAACGTAAAACTGATATATACCTTAAAATAGCAGCGGATACAGTCAACGGGAGTGGAGTCCCAATAACACCAACGACAAGTTGAGTGTGGACCATAACCCTGAATCGTACTCTTACCCGTCGTAGAAGAGTATCTGCAACATAAGACGTTGCAGCCGTGTAGGTCAGCATTTTGAATATGCCGGCAAGATCACCATAGCAGAACAGAAGATAGAAACTATACTATATGCAATAAGGCTTTATGGCTCTATGGCTAAGTTTTTGCATAAAGCTGATTTTATTTTCCTACAACAAAGGAATGTCAGGATTTTCACTATGGAGTTACCTATCATGACATGGTTCCGCCAACCAATGTCTTAATGGCCATAAGTATCATAAGTTGCCCACAATTAGTTATCTGTCCAGTGTTGAGAGTTCAGAGATAGATCCAAGTCTAGAAGCTCAAATTGTCCGTAACCGGGGACATGACTAATCGATTAGGTTTAACTCTGCAGAGTGTTGTGTACTTTACCCACAAGATTCGTTCCCTCCTGGTAAGTCCTCGCACTGCCAGGTGTTTGAGAACCGGATGAACGAAACATGGTCTTTCAAAGTGTTTCCCTGACTGTCCGACAGTGCCCATCCAATCCTAACGTCGACTACATCTCGTAGCACTGCCCAACCGAGTCACAACAAAGATCAACCAAGCCAGAGCCCATAATGACTTGTGGCTACACAGGTAAGCTTCCGGGTATGAAGTATTCATCCTTCTCTTTGAGTCTGGGTGAGGCTTTCCGCGTGAATACTGGCCATCTCCAGCAAAACCTAGGCAAATCCACTAGTTTCTCCAGGGTACCATTTCAACCATCCCTCACCCAGTAGTGTATATTGAAAAACGTGTTTCTCGAGTCTCGAAGTCTTGAGGTCCTGAATATGCAGGTCTTCAAGAAGCCTTCATGAAGTCGTCGTTTTGATGTGGAGTCCTTCTTCACACCACTCACGAACACTCATACCAGACCCCGTCTACTTTAGCATAGCATTGCACTAACTAGCGTTCCTGGGGCTTTAGTAACAAGTGGTGGGTTCCTACCTCATGCATTCTACTCAACTACAAGAATTTCAATAACACTACAGGAGGGATTTGTTTGAATGATGTCACTACATGCAATTAAACATAGGTATGAAAAGATGGTCAAAGTGAACTTGCCTGTACTCTTGATGAAGAAATAATATTGCTCTCAGAAGTAACTTGATAGACTATACGTCACTCTCCGATGAAAATCTATAATATCAAACATTGCATTCATATAAGCAATCATACTAGCAATCAATACTAACAATCAAAAAGGCAACACCAAACCAAAAGCAACATGGTGGTGATGAAAGGAAATACTTAAGACAAAACTCAAATGACAAAACTACATCAACACAACTAAGGTGGTAATGAAGGAAATACTTAAGACAAAAGTTGGAATCAACAAAGTTTTCATAAGCACAACTAGGTAGTTTTCCACTACAAGCAACTATTTTCAACAAAACAAAACAAAAACAAAGTAAAATATAACAAAAGGATTTTCGTAAATATTTTATTATCAAAAAGAATTACTTTTGAAGAATAACTAGGAGTCATAAATACAATCTTCTAAATATACATAGGTTTTTGCACAATAAACTTAGCAACAAGAAAACAAATAATAAAATACATAACAACTAAGTTAACAGAAAGTTTATTTTATAAAACAAAATTTTATTAAAATTATTTTCAAATAGCAAATCAAACTAGCAATGGAAATTCAATTGCAAGTTATAATTGAACTAGAATTGATTCCATGCAATCATCTAATAAACTAATATTTGTTTTGAAGGACTACTATCTTCTAACAGAAAACTTTATAAAATTTATCAACTAATATAAAAGAAAATAGTTTTAACACAATCTAAAACAAAAGGAATTAGAAATAAACCTAAAAGAACTAACAGAATCTGTTTTGGTTGAAAATACTATTTTACAATATTCTAAAAATTCCCAAACTCTACCTAGTGATAACTAAGGTCACTAGTGACAAGTAGCAAAAAGAATCAACTCAAAATACATTTTAGAACTCAAGATATTCAGAAAACAAAATTTAAATCAAATCTGTTTAAATTCAAATTTAATTATTCAAATATGGTCAAACTTGGCATCTGCGGAAACTAGATAAAATGTGTGACATAATGCAAAAAGAATCAATTAAAAACAACTAAAAACATAAAAGATATGCTAAAAACAAAAACAGAACTAAATCTGTTTTTTTTAAACAGAACAGAAAATAAAAATCTTATAACTAACGGACAGGGGGTTGACGTGGCGCTTTCTGATTGGTCTAGGGGGTGCACACACGAGAGCTAGTGAGCGGACGACCGAAACATAAGAGATACCGGTTCGGCGAAATAAGTCATCTAATCCTATACGTTGGATTTAGATCAGACGGACTGGGAGAGAGAGAGAGCGGCTCACCGAGGAGGGTTGCCGGCGGTGGTGTCTCCGGTGACTGCGACGGCGACGGCTGGATGCGGGCGACGGCTCCAGGGGGTCTCCGGCGACGGCGATGTCACTGGTCGACGCGGGGAAGCACGGCGATGGCGACGGTGGCGTCAGACGAGCTTGGGGACGACGACGTTGATGACGATGAGCTCGGAGGCGGAGGAGGCCATCCGGGTGTCGTCAGGGAGAGCGCTCCCGTGGGTTTGGGGCACGGGCTAGTGCACGTGGAGGTGCGGGCGGGTGAGGCAAACGGAATGGTGGGCTTGGTGGTGCTCTAGGTGGTCGGGGTGGAGTGGTGGCGCTAAAATGGTGCGGCGGCGGCGCTCGGGTCCGGCGAAGGATTCCGGCAAAGAGAGGGCACGGGGAGAGGGGGAAAGTGGGGGGAATGGAGGGAGGGGGCCTCGGGATTTATATAGGAGGGGTCGGGGCTCGAGGGGAGGGACAAGAGGAGGAGTCTCCGGCGCGGATTCGTCGCCGGCGAGGTAAGGGGAGGAGAGGAGGAGGAGTCTCCGACGCGGTGTTATCGGTCGGGCGGCGGGGCCACGCGTCAGTGGGAGAGAAGGAGGGGCGTGGTCATCGGGCGACCGACGTGGAGGGACTTCGGGGAGGAAAATCAGGGCTGGGCCGGCTGGTTTTAAAAGCCTTTAAAAGATTTCCTTTTCATTTTACCAGCGAATCACAAACCATTAAATGACAATAGTTACATTCCTAAAAATAAAAGGTTTCATACCAAAATTATCAGGAGAATAAATTCCATTTAATGGACATTTTTATTCTGTCATTTGAATACTTTGAAAAAAATATTATTTTCAGAAAATGCCTATTTGGTTTTAAAACCTTTTGCAAATATTTTTCAAATGACACCCTGGATCTTATGGTTCAAAAACTTCACAAAAATACCCCTGGTTTGGAGTGTCATATTTACTCCTCTCAAATTTTTGACAAGGGGTTTGAATACTTTGAAAACTTGAATAGGAACCAAATATGAAATGGATTCCAAAATAATTCAGAGGCACTTTCAAATCCTTTTAAACTCCCAACTCATATTTCATATAAATTGAAGAATTCATATTATCCTCTCTCATGAAAATCATTGAGTTGCATAAAGTTTTTGAATTTGAAATACTTTCAAAATGGAATTCAAATCACATGGGAAAGTCATTTTATTCCCTCTCATTCAAAAGTTTTCAAAAGTTTCAAATTTTTCACTCAATTACAATCACTCAAGCAAACAAACAAACATTCTAATAATTATTATAACATTCCAAAGTTTGGGATGTTACAAAGAGCAAGGCTAGGGACACCAGATTCTGATTCCTTCTCAGATTCTTCCTCTTCTTCATATTCTTCAGATTCTTCCTCAGAATCCATTTCCTTGCCGATGAATGCTCGTGCCTTTCTGGAACCATTCTTCTTGTGCTTTGACGATTTTGAAGATGAGGACTTTGAAGATTTCTTCTTTTTCTTCGAGTCGTCAGAATAATCATCCTTGTATTTCTTCTTCTTCTTTGTGTCTTTTTCCCAAAGAGGACAGTCAGAGATAAAGTGACCAGGCTTCTTGCAACGATGACAAGTTCTTTTCTTGTAGTCTTCTAAGGAATCTGATTTCCTCAAGCAACCTTTTGATGACTTTCCAAATCCACCTCTCCTTGAGAACTTCTGGAATTTCCTCACAAGAATTACTAGTTCCTGACTTAGTTCTTCAGGATCACCAAGGCTGCTGTCAGAATCTTCTTCTTCAAATGAGGAAATTGGTTTTGCCTTCAGAGCACGAGATCTTCCATAGCTTGACTCGTAGAGGTCTCTCTTCTCAGCTTGTTGAAATTCATGAGTATTGAGTCTCTCAAGAATGTCAGCAGTATCAAGTGCTTTGTAGTCTCCACGTTCTTGAATCATCAACGCCAGAGTATCATATGAGGAGTCAAGAGATCTTAGCAGTTTCTTCACTACTTCATGGTTACTGATATCGGTGGCACCCAGTGCTTGAAGCTCATTGGAGATATCAGTGAGAAGATCAAAAGTTTGCTGAACATTTTCATTGTCAAGTCTCTTGAAGTGGTTGAAGAGATTGCGAAGAACATCAACACGAGAGTCACGTTGAGTGGATACACCTTCGTTGACTTTGGACAGCCTATCCCAGATAAGCTTAGCAGTCTCTAAAGCACTCACTCTGCCATACTAACCTTTGCTCAGATGGCCACAGATGATATTCTTTGCTTGAGAATCGAGTTGCTTGAATCTCTTCACATCAGCAGTAGTAACAGTGGGAGTGACAGAGGGCACACCATTTTTCACAACATACCAGAGATTGTTCTCAATAGCTTCAAGGTGCATACACATCATGTTCTTCTAGTAGGGATAGTCTGTCCCATCGAAGGTAGGACACCCCGCGAAAACCTTGATCATACCTGCAGTCGACATAACTAGAACTCCAGGTGGTTAAACAAAAATCACACAGAGCGAGGGAGTTCCTGCTCTGATACCAATTGAAAGTGCGTTATATCGACTAGAGGGGGGTGAATAGGCGATTTTTACAAATTCATCACTTGAGGAATTTCTACTTTGAGAAATTTGAAATGTGATGAATAATGGGTAGCGGAATAACTACTCAAGTGCATGAGGAACATAGTGAAAGCATAATCATCATGATGAAATGAAACATGCATAGATTACAAGTAGCGTGTTACAAGATAAGCAGGTGAGGAACAAGGTAACTTGAAGAATTTGAGGTGAGGAAATTGTGAAAGTCTTCAGTCAAATTCTTCAAACAGTAAAGTTCAATTTCATCTACAGTTATACGAGGAAATGGAAGGGTTGAGGAAATAGAATTAGGTAGCTTGATGAAGACAATGATTTGATGACCCAGTTCCAACTGCTGTGACAGTCGTACGCCTGGTTTGGAGCGGCCTGGTATTTAAACCAGAGAAAACACAGTCCTTACCGTATTCTCCTTGAGCTAAGGTCACACAGTCCTCGCCCAACACTCGTGGTAAGTGTTCAGGGTAGACTTCCAAAACCCTCACAAACTGGTCACTCGGCGATCCACAATTTACTGCTGGATGCTCTAGACCAAGGTCACTTCGTGATCCCCAATTGACTGCAGGAGAACTAGACCATGACGCCTAACCGTCTGGAGGATGCATAGTCCTCAAAGGTAACAAGCGTCGGTTCCACACAGGAATTTCTTCAGTGATGCTCAATCAATTTAGGTTTGGTGGTTTGGTTGTGGGTTTTTCCTCACTGATGATTTTCACTCAAAGTCCTCGGAGTATGGGTTGCTCTCAAATGACAAGTGTCGGTTTTCTTTCGGAGCAGCCAACCGACTAGTGGTTGTGGGGGTGGCTATTTATAGCCAGGGTGCAACCTGACATGATAAGACATAAATGCCCCCAATGATATGACCGTTATGTGGATATTTGTGATTGGGGACAGCTGGCGCTAAGCACAGGAACGGTCGGATTTTCGAACTATGAAAGTCCTCAGGCTTATCATGTTCCTCACTTGTAGGCAATTCACACTAGCGAAATCCTAACTCCTTAGTCAGATCAATTTCCTCAGAGACCAGAAGAACTTCATATCTGTCACTGAAGAACTTGTCTGAACTGTACGAGATTTCCAAAGGATTCACTCGAAGGATTGTATAGGTTGAGGATTTTGGAGTTGAGCATCAGTTGGAAATTTTCCTTAGTATTACCTCGACCACCTTTAACAGTACGGTGTTTCCTATGACTCAAATAAAGGAAATGAAACAGTGTAAACAAAAGTTTTCACGCTTCATATTCCACGTTCATATCTTCAAGGTCAAACCAACTTCTTCATTTTCAAAGTCTTCACCAAAGTCTTCAGAAAGTCTTCAGCAAAGTCTTCACTTGAAGACATACATTTTTAGTGGTCGATAATCTCCAAATATAGCAAACTCCTCATCGACTTATAGAGCCCGTGTACACTCACAAACACATTAGTACCTTAACCAATAAGTCTTCAATAATCTGACATGATCATATGCTACATTCATAGTTTCGGTCTTATCCATCACCTCATACTCCCAATGATGTGATACCGTTATCCAACGACATCTCATGTCTATGTCTAGGAATCCTTGACCATCTTTGATCAACGAGCTAGTCTACTAGAGGCACACTAGGGACACAGTGTTGTCTATGTATCCACACATGCATTTGAGTTTCCAATCAATACAATTATAGCATGGATAATAAACAATTATCATGAACCAGGAAATATAATAATAACCACTTTGTTATTGCCTCTAGGGCATATTTCTAGCAGTATCCCACTTGCACTAGAGTTAATAATCTAGTTCACATCACTATGTGATTTGCATTGTAATGAATCTAACACCCATATAGTTCTGATTCTGATCATGCTTAGCCCTTGGAAGAGATTTTGTCAACAGGTCTGCAACATTCAGATCCGTGTGTACTTTGCAAATATTTATGTCGTCCTCCTTGCTATAATTGCGGATGGAATTGAAGCGTCTCTTTATGTGTATGGTCCTCTTGTGAAACATTGTTCCTTGGCCAGAGCAATGGCACAAGTGTGGTCACAGAACAGAGTCATTGGGTTTAGTGCACTGGGCACTACTCCAAGATCTGTCATGAACTCCTTCATTCAGACACCTTCCTTCGCCGCCTCCGAGGCAGCGATGTACTCCGCTTCGCATGTAGAATCAGCTAACATGCTCTGCTTGGCATTGCACTAGCTTACCGCTCCCCATTGAGAATAAATGCGTCTCTAGTTTGAGACTTAGAGTCATCCGGATCAGTGTCAAAGCTTGCATCGATGTAAGCCTTTACGATGAGCTCTTCATCACCTCCATAAACGATAAACATTTCCTTAGTCCTTTTCAGGTACTGAAGGATATTCTTGACCGTTGTCTAGTGCTCCATTCTAGATCACTTTTAAACCTTGCGGCCATACTTATGGCAAGGTTGACATCTGGTCTTGTGCATAGCATTATATACATGATAAATCCTACGGCTGAAGCATAGGGGATGACACTCATCTTTTCTCTATCTTCTGCAGTCATTGGGCATTGTGTCTTACTCAAACTTCACACCTTACAATACATGGAAGAACCCCTTCTTGGACTGATCCGTTTTGAACTTCTTCAAAACTTTGTCAAGGTATGTGCTCTGTGAAAGTCCTATTGAGCGTCTCGATCTATCTCTATAGATCTTGATGCCTAAAATGAATGTAGCTTCTCCTAGGTCCTTCATTGAAAAACTCTTGTTCAGAAATTCCTTCATACTTTCCAACATTTCTATATTGTTTCCAATCAGCAATATGTCATCCACATATAATATTAGAAACGCTATAGAGCTCCCACTCACTTTTTGTTAATACAAGCTTCTCCGTAAACTTCGATAAACGCGAACGCTTTGATCACCTCATCAAAGCGAAGATTCCAAATCCGAGATGCTTGCACGAGTCCATAAATGGATCGCTGGAATTTGCAAACTTTGTTAGCATTCTTTCGATCGACAAAATCTTATGGTTGCATCGTATACAACTCTTCCTTAAGGAAACCATTAAGGAACGTTGTTTTGACATCCATTTGCCAAATTTCATAATCAAAAAATGTAGCTATTGCTAACATGATTCTAGTGGACTTAAGCATCGCTACGGGTGAGAAGGTCTCATCATAGTCAACTCCTTAAACTTGTGAAAAACCCTTTGCCACAAGTCGAGCTTTATAGACGCTGACATTACCGTCCACGTCCCTCTTCTTCTTGAAGATCCATTTGTTCTGAGTGGCCTTTCGCCCTTCGGGTAATATTTCCAAAGTCCATACTTTGTTTTCATACATGGATCCCATCTTGGATTTAATGGCCTCTAACCATTTGTTGGAATTCGGGCCCATCATTGCTTCTACATAGCTCGTAGGTTCATAGTTGTCCAACAACATGACCTCTAAGACAGGGTTACTGTACCACTCAAGAGTAGTACATGCCCTTGTCGACCGATGAGATTTGATAGTAACTTGATACGAAGATTCATGATGATCATCATCAACTTCATCTTCAGCCAACATAGGCTCCATAGAAACATCTTTCTGCACTACGCTACTCTCTGGTTGAAACAAAGGTTCAACAACCTCATCAAGTTCTATCTTCCTCCCACTCAATTCTGAGAGAAAAACTCTTTCTTAAGAAATGTTCCATTTTGAGCGACAAACACTTTGCCTTCGGATTTGAGATAAAAGGTATACCCAACTATCTCTTTTGGGTATCCTATGGAGACGCATTTCTCCGCTTTGGGTTCTAGCTTTTCAGGCTGAAGCTTTTTGACGTAAGCGTCACATCCCCAAACTCTAAGAAATGACAACTTTGGTTTCTTGCCAAACCACAGTTCATATGGCGTCGTCTCAACGGATTTTGATGGTGCATTATTTCAAGTGAATGCAGCCGTCTCTAATGCATAAGGCCAAAACGATAGTGGCAAATTGGCAAGAGGCATCATAGAATGCACCATATCCAATAAGGTTCGATTACGACGTTCGGACACACCATTATGCTGTGGTGTTCCACATGGTGTCAATTGCGAAACAATTCCACATTGTCTTAAGTGACTGCCAAACTCATAACTTAGATATGCACCTCCTTAATCAGATTGTAGGAATTTAATCTTCTTGTTACGATGATTCTCAACTTGACTTTGAAATTGCTTGATCTTTTCAAACATTTCAGACTTGTGTTTCATTAAGTAAATATACCTGTATCTAATCAAGTCATCGGTGAAGGTGAGAAAGTAATGATATCCATCACGCGCCTCAATGCTCATTGGACTGTACACATTAGTATGTGTGATTTCCAACAAGTCATTTGCCCGTTCCATTGTTCTAGAGAACGTGGTCTTAGTCATCTTGCCCATGAGGCATGGTTCACATGTGTCAAGCGATTCAAAATCAAGTGACTCCAAAAGTCCGTCAACATGGAGCTTCTTCATGCATTTTTCACCAACATGACCTAAGCGACAGTGCCACAAGAAAGTTGTACTTTCATTATCAAATCTACATCTTTTGGCATCAATGTTATGAACATGTGTATTGTCACTATCGAGATTCAATAAGAATAAACCCCTCATGTTGGGTGCATGACCATAAAAGATATTACTCATATAAATAGAACAACCATTATTTTCTAATTTAAATGAGTAACTGTCTCGCAATAAAAAAGATCCAGATATAATGTTCATGCTTAACACAAGCACTAAATAACAATTATTCAGCTTCATCACTAATCCCGATGGTAATCGAAGAGCGAGCGTGCCGATGGCGATCACATCAACCTTGGAACCATTTCCCACGCAAATCATCACTTTGTCCTTAGCCAGCTCCCATCTATTCCGTAGTTCTCGCTTTGAGTTGCAAATGTGAGCAACCGAACCGGTATCAAATACCCAGGCACTACTACGAGAGCTGGTAAGGTACACATCTATAATATGTATATCATATATACCTTGTTTGGTGTTGGCAGCCTTCTTGTCAGACAAATACTTGGGGCAGTTCCGCTTCCAGTGACCAGTTCCCTTGCAATGAAAACACTCAGTTTCTGGCTTGGGTCCAGCCTTCAGTTTCTTCACATGAGGGGCAACTACTTTGCCAATCTTCTTGGAGTTACCCTTCTTTCCCTTGCCATTTTTCTTGAAACTAGTGGTTTTATTGAAAATCAAAACTTGATGCTCCTTCTGGATTTCAAAGTCAGCATCGCAAACAGCTCGGCGACTAACTTATTCATCCCTTGTATGTTATAGTTCATCACGAAGCTCTTGTAGCTAGGTGGCAATGATTGAAGAACTCTGTCAGTGATTGTCTTCGGCAGAAGGGGCATCCCTAACTCAGCCAGGCAGTTTGAATACCCAGACATTCTGAGTATATATTCACTGTCAGACCCGTTCTCCTCCATCTTGAGAGGATAGAACTTATCGAAGGTCTCATACCTCACGATACGGGCATTCTTCTCAAAGATAAACTTCAACTCCTGGAACATCTTATATGCTCCATGACGTTCAAAGCGTCTTTGAAGTCCCGGTTATAGCCATACAACATTGCACATTGAACTATTGAGTAATATCAAGAACGTGTCTCCCAAGCATTCGCAACGTCTTTAGACGACACAGGAGCGGATGGATCACCAAGAGAGCATCAAGGACATATGACTTTTGGGAAGCCATGAGGACAATCCTCAGATTATGGGCCCAGTCTACAAAGTTACTTCCATCACCTTTCAACTTGGCTTTCTCTAGGAATGCATCGAAATTCAGGGGAACTAATGCGTGAGCCATTAATCTCTAACATAAATTGCAAAGGTTACTAAGACTATTGTGCAAGATAATGAGTTTAGTTAATCAAATTACTTTAAAAATCCCACTCAAATTGACATTCCTCTTGTCATCCGAGCGTTACATGATCCAAATCGACCAACCCAAGTCCGATCATCACGTGAGATGAGGTGGTCTCAGTGGTGAACATCTTCATGTTGATCATATCTACTATATGACTCATGTTCGACCTTTCGGTCTCTTGTGTTTCGAGACCATGTTTGTACATGCTAGGATCATCAAGTTTAACCCGAGTGTTCTACATGTGCAACACTGACTTGCATCCGTTGTATGTGAATGTAGAGTCTATCACACCCGATCATCACGTGGTGTCTCGAAACGACGAACTTTTGCAATGTTGCACACTCGGGGAGAACACAATTTGTCTTGAAATTGTAGTGAGGGATCACCTTATAATGCTACCATCGCCCTAAGCAGAATAAGATGCATAAAAGGATTAACATCATATGCAAATCATAAGTGACATGATATGGCCAAGAACTTGTGCTTTTGATCTCCATCTCCAAATCACCAGCATGATCACCATCATCACCGGCATGACACCATGATCTCCATCATCTTGATCTCGATCAATGTGTCGCCATGAGGTTTTTGCGCCAACTGCTGCTTCTACAACTATTGCTAACTCATAGCGATAAAGTAAAGCAAAGACGGCAAAAATAAATTAAATACAACCCTATGGCTCCTGCCAGTTGCCGTACTCATCGACATACAAGTCATGATATTCTATACAAAACATGATCATCTCATACATCACATATATCTCATCATGTAATTGGCCATATCACATCACAACATACCCTGGAAAAACAAGTTAGACATCCTCTAATGGTTGTTGCATGTTTTACGTGGCTGCTACAGGTATCTAGCAAGAACGATTCTTACCTACGCAAACCCACAACGGTGATACAAAAATTGCTATTCAACCTTCTCAAGGACCACCTTTGTGGAATCCAATCCAACTAGGGTAGGAGAGACCGACACCCGCCAGCCATCTTTATGCAACAAGGTCACATGTCCGTCGACGGAACCGGTCTCTCGTACGTGGACGAGTAAGGTTGTTCTGGGCCGCTTGCTGCTGAATCAAGAAAAGACCAAGGGAGGAAGCAATCTGAGCATCAAAGCCCACAAAATCCTTTGTGTTCTACTCATGATCTCATCTACGCATTGGCCTAGCTCATGATGTCACTGTGGGAATGTTGCATGGGAAACAAAAAATTTCCTATGCACATGCAAGATCTATCTAGTGTGACAAGCATCTACAAGAGGGAGAGTGAATCTACATACCCTTGTAGAACGCTAAGTGGGAAGCATTAAAAACACGGTTGATGTATTCGTACGTCTTCTCCATCCAAATTGCTAGCCATCCCGTGATCCGATCACTATCCGCCCCGATCTAGTGCCGAACCGACGGCACCTCTGCGTTCAGCACACGTACAGCTCGATGACAATCTCTGCTGTCTTGATCTAGCAAGAGGGAGCGAAGAGGCAGATGAGAACTCCAGCAGCACGACAACGTGACGACGGTGGTGGTGGAACTATTCCGGCAGGGCTTCGCTTAAGCACCATCTAAACTAGGGGAGACGGTCTGGTGGGGAGAGAGGGTTGCACCGTGGCTTAGGGTTGGGTGCGGCTACCCTCTCTCCCCTTTAATATATATAGGGGGAGGGGATGGGCCGGTGCCCTTGGGTTTCCCCTAGGGGGTCGGCCGAAGGATGTGGAGCCCAAGCCTCCCTCCAATCCTACTCCAAGTAGGATTCCTCTCCTACTTGGATTTTCCTTCCCCCACTTTGGGGTTTCCCTTTTCCCACTCCCTAGCCGCATGGGCCTTAGTGGTGGTGGGGGGGTCGGCCAGCCCACCAGGGGCTGGTTTGCCTCCTCCCACAGCCCATGGGCCCTTTTGTGGAGGGTGGCCCCTCCCGATGGACTCCCGGTACCCTCCCGGCACTCCCGGTACACTACTGGAAATACCCAAAACTTTTCTGGTTACCAAAACGGGACATCCTATATATCAATCTTTTCCTTCGGACCATTCCAGAGCTTCTCGTGATGTCTAGGATCTCATCCGGGATTCTGAACAACCTTTGGTCACCTACATTTATATCTCAATACTAGTGTAACGTCACCGAACGTTAAGTGTGCTGACCCTACGGGTTGGAGAACTATGTAGACATGACCAAGACACCTCTACGGTCAATAACCAATTACACGACCTGGATGCCATTATTTGTGCCTACATATTCTACGAAGATCTTTATCGGTTGAACCTCTATGTCAAGGATTCAATTAATCCCGTATGTTGTTCCCTTTGTTCTTCAGTATGTTACTTGCCCGAGATTCTATCGTCGGTATCTCTATACCTAGTTCGATCTCGTCATCGGAAAGTCTCTTTACTCGTTCCGTAATACAAGATCCTGTGGCTAACACTTTAGTCACTTTGCTTGCAAGGCTTATTGTGATTTTGTATTACCGAGTGGGCCCTGAGATATCTCTTTGTCACTCGGAGTAACAAATTCCAGTCTTGATCCATGCCCACTCAACACACACCTTTAGAGATACCTATAGATCATCTTTATAGTCGCCAGTTACATTGCAATGTTTGATACACAGAAGGTATTAATCTAGTCTCACTGAGTTGCATGATCTCATGGTCATAGGAACAGATACTTGACGTGGAGAAAACTATAACAATAAACTGACACGATCATATGCTACATTCATAGTTTGGGTCTTGTCCATCACGTCATTCTCCCAATGATGTGATCCTATTATCAAACGACATGTCATGTCTAAGTCTAGGAAAGCTTAACCATCTTTGATCAGTGAGCTAGTCTACTAGAGGCATACTAGGGACACAATGTTGTCTATGTATCCACACATGCATTTGAGTTTCCAATCAATACAATTATAGCATAGATAATAAAATATTATCATGAACAAGGAAAGATAATAATAACCAATTTATTATTTCCTCTAGGGCATATTTCCAACATGACATTATGTCTGTGCAACATTGATGTAACTTGCGAGCACTAGAACTGCACTCCTCCTAGAAATCGCCAACAAGGAATGACTGGCCATGTTTGTACTTGCCTTTCTCAAATGTGTCTACTTACATACTACAAAGTTGCTTTTCAAGGTCTGCTTCAGACATGTGGCCAGAATCGGGATTACCCAGCCCTTCGAAAACCTTATTCTTAATTTGGGTACGGCTGATGATTCTTTGTAGAAGGAGGCTCTTGGTCCCATCCCTCCTCGCTTTTGGGAGGCCCAACTTCCTATGTGCAACCGTGCCTGCTTCTGTCGTCTTATCTGAAGCACTTCTTTTTTGACATCTGGTTTCATCAACGACATGCTGTTGAGAAGCGTGTGAACGTACGATGGACTACTGAACAGATGATGTCATTGTGACGGATTGCTGAGCTATAGTGCCAGAGTCGACGAACAGCTGACTAGCCATTGACACTATTCGGGGCTTGTGAGCAGTTGGTGCCAATGTGTTGGTGTGTTGATGTGGTTGTGATAACGTGTTGGTTTGCTAAGCAGGTAGTGCCGACACATTTATATGCTTATCAGGTGGCTGTGAACCGCTGGATTGATGAGCAGGTGGTTCCTGACTTTCGAAGTGCTTAGCAGGCGGTCCCGGACTTTTGGACATCTTAGCAGGCGGTTCCAGACTTTCAAACTCCTTAGCACACGGTTCGGTCGGGTATATCTGGTGAGCATGCAGTGCCGATGTGTCTGCGCTTTCTGCTTCGGTGGCCGGCATCTGAACCGATGATTCGTCTTCATCAGTTGTAGGCCTTGCCATATGCTTCTGAGGAGCGGATGATGACCTGGCCTCTATGGCAAGAAGTCGGTTGGGCTGATCATAGGTTGATGCCTCAGGCATCGGATTCCGAAGAGTAAGTTCATCAGGGGAATCACACAACATCTATTGTGGCGAGATGAGAGTCACCGGTTCGAGGGTGACATTGGTTGCTTTTTGTGTGTGTGTGTGGGGGGGGGGTGAGAGCCTAGCTTAATAGGAATGATAGACTACTCATATCAACAAGGAATTCCTTCTTTTCCGGGAGCCCATTCGAAAAGAACTCCAAAGTTAAGCGTGCTTGGCTTGGAGCGATTTTAGGATGGGTGACTGACCGGGAAGTTGGTCCTAGATGCGCACGAGTGAGGAAAAAGTGCGTAGGAAAGACTAGTGTTGGTCTGTGGGGCTAGTCTAGATCCCGCCAGGAGTAATGGGGTGTTACAATTGGTATCAGAGCCGACCCTTGCGGTTACATGGGCATGCATGGGTCAGATGCACGGGCATGTGGCGCATGGCGTGTGTGGCCCGTCGTGGCACACAACATGGCATATGTGTCGGACTCGACGCACATACGTGTGCCAAAAGGGAACGTTCTTGATGGGCCGACGAGGATGTCGGTTCTTTTGAGTCGGGGTGTATGTGAGAGCCTGGCTTAATAGGAATGATAGACTAGTCATATCAACAAGGAATTCCTTCTTTTCCGGGAGCCCATTCAAAAAGAACTCCAAAGTTAAGCATGCTTGGCTTGGAGCGATTGTAGGATGGGTGACCGACCGGGAAGTTGGTCCCGGGTGCGCACGAGTGAGGACAAAGTGCGTAGGAAAGACTAGTGTTGGTCTGTGGGGCCAGTCTAGATCCTGCTAGGAGTAACGGGGTGTTATAGGGGGCTAGAGGGTTCTCATCCAGGAAGTATATTTCTTTCCTTGGCCACTGTATATGATTTAACCATGTTTCTTCATAGGTCCTCTGCTCATCAGGGTCCCTAGGGACATTCTTCAGGGCAAAATTACTAAACCCAGGCTTTATTTCAGTAATGTGGCACTTCACACAACCCGTCTTTAATGGCACATTGTCCAACAAGAGACCCCCGTCAAAGTCAGGGTTGTAAACCCATGCTATTGCACATTTTAAAGTACCTTCATATTGTGTAAGCACATCCCTCACCCTCTCCCCCTGTCCATATAGATCAGATATAGCACCATCATGTCCAGCTGTAGCATCATTGTGGCTAGGGTCAGCTTGTAGCATCATTGTGGCTAGGGTTAGCTGATGCACATCTACTCTTGTGCGGTGTTGCCATACAATAAGTGGCATCATCCATGCCGACATTCCCTTGTGTCTCCTAGTTATCTCTCAGCATTAGTGTCTTCTGCATATATGACTCCTGAACTTCCTTTCGAACTACATGATAGATGTCCCTCTTAATCTTGTCGTGTAAGTCCCTCTGCTTATAATCACTCCTAGGTTTTTTCATGATGAGTCTCTCTTCTTTGCTTAGTGTGAAAGCCCTCTTGTGTGGGACATTGACCTTAATACCCCTAGCATAGCCCGGGTGCTCTTTGGTAGTCAGAGCCTCGGACAAAATGTCACATGGCCCTGAGTTCCTGTAGAACTGTCTAGTGTTTTTGGAAGCCTTTGCCATTACATATACAGTTCTTGGTCTGCCGAGTTTTCAAAGTAATAAGAACCGTCTCCATGCCCCTTTGCACGTGCCCGCAAGTAGTCCCTAGCGCGAGTGCCCCTAATTTCAATAAAGGTCGGTTTGCCACCCGCATCTACTACTTCTTTGTCCTCCTGCTCCCATATCCATTTCATGTCGTAGTATCCTCCCACCCCCATATGGTGTGTGTGTGTGTTCCTCTTCTGAAGTTCCAATTGCATGGCACTCTTCTTCATAAACACTTCACTGGCCTGACCCTTTTGAATTCTATCCAATCTTCCTTTATAATTTGGGGGTACGAAGGGATTGGGTCCTTGCCTTGACTCAAGAACTTATTGTACAACACATGCTTCTAGTTTCTCCAAGCACCCGTGGCCTTCTTCAGTGTAGTGTGTTGCACATGCCCTCTCCACTCCTCAGGAACGTTGGAGTGCGCCATGATCTCATGGACTATCCTCAGCCGTGTTTCTGTACCAGCCTTCTGGAACCTTGACAGATTAATGTTGAGTCTTGCCCTGCCAACAAATCCACACACACTCGTGAACATCGTGCATGCTTTATCAGGTTTAGTTGGAGCCCAAGACATCAAATCGATGCCAGTTACTTCGTATACAACTTTAGGCTAGTGTGTGGGATTTCTTGGCGCACTCTTTCGGCTCTTGACCAGAAGGGTGATTGTGGCAGCTCTACCCCGTTCATCATTTCTTGATACACGATCACCCGTTGTAGACATGTTAGCTTCACACTCAGATGAAGATACATCGCTAGAAGTATGACTATCATCACTGCTAATTGACATCTAGAGAGGACACATACTAAATTCAGAAAAGGAGGATAATCATAAAAAAATGTAACAACTTGGAAGCTAGCTGTCTAAACATGGCATGTGATCATTTGGAAATGTACGGCTAATCTGTTCATTTAGTGTGAATCGTGCACACATGATATGTAACACGACAATAACTAATTGGAACAAATACAACTTATATGTTAGAAGGTAGATGATGAACATAAATATGCTCTCCATTATTTTATAATCATTTTGAGGATGAACCGAACCAAATAGGAAAAGGGATCGCGAGAAAATAGACCTCACCGCAATGAAGGGCAACACCTGACCGTTTTTTTGTGCAAATCCGGCAGGAGAGGCGAGGGTATAGGATCAATATGCTCGATGGTGGCTGGCGATCAAATGAAGAGGGCAAGGCATGGGCAGCCGCATGTTTGTTGTGGCAGTGAAGGGTAGGGTCACGCCGGGAAGCAGGTAGATGGCTGAGTTGAGAACGACAGCGCCAGAAAGGGTTCTTGTGTGGATCCCGGGGACGGGAGGGGGAGAGAGCTAGCTATTGATGGAGTTTGGGTAGAATACGAGGACAGATGAGAGAAACGAGGGAGGGGAGGGGGGCATGTTGGCAGCCTCGGTGAAAAGGGTGAAAAAATATCGTCGTGCGCCTCGCGGAAAAAACTTTGCAAACGGTTTCATATTGTAATAGCCCAAGTGCATTCCTTGCCATTTGCAATCTTTTCCTGTGTGAACCTTCATGTTATGCTTGTGATTTGAGTAACATATTTTTGCCTCATGAGTATTTGTGCTTCATGACTTTCATCATTCATCATGGCATTATGGCATCATCTTGTGTTTTTTATGTGACATCATATGCTTGTGTTGTTGTGGGTGTGTGTGTAATTTGGTGCTGGTGTGCAAGTCTAGGTGTGATCCCCCTCCTCTTTTTCTCTTAAACTTGCCCACCTCTCACCATTTCAAAAAAATAGAGCAACATGTGGATTTTACTTGCTTATTAACTTCTATATAATGCCGCACCTCTTCTAAATAATCTGCCAAGAATTGATGAGTCGCTCTGGTCAAGGTTTGAGGGGTTTTGCCTTTTGGTTATTTGCAAACAGAGTCCAATTGGTATATATATAAGAATTAACTTGTTCTTCCTAAAAATTCCGACACCATTTTTATTAAATAGGACTCATTTTTGTGAGTGCAGATATATTTTTGTTTTCCTAAAACTCTTTTCCTTCTCTCTGGTTCTTTAATTGTTTTGTCTGTTTTTTATTAAATAGAAACATTTAGAGTTTTTCCCAGAGAGAAAGAGAGAAGGATCCATCCCACTTGGGACTTTGTCCTCCCACAGGCTCTACCGCAACAGCCAGCCCACGAGCGTTCGCGTCGTCCTCCTCCTTTACGGCAGCGAATCCAGAGAGCCACGTCGACTAGCTCGATGATTTGACGGCCGACGGCCGCCCTATCCCCCTATATAGCGTGTCCCCCGTGTAGCCCTAGTTCCTAGCTATCCATTCCTTCCACCTCCTCGCCTTCGCAGCCGCCAGGTAAGTAGGCCACGCTCCACGCCATAGCCATGTCCGCCATGCTCCGGATGAACCCGAGCACGACTTCGAGATAACCTCCATGCAGCGCATCTAGTGCTCTGGGGCCACAGGAAGGGCGTCCCCATTGCAACTCTTCTTCCCCGACAACGCACGTGATGAGACAGCCTCTGGACCGCCCTCCTCGACCGTAGTTTCTTCTCTTCTTCCTGAACCCGAAGGCTGTCAAGTTTAGTGTTTCTTTGCGTCGACTCAATCGTCGCCCCGGCCACACCTGCATGTCCTTGGGGCACTAGGTGAGCCTCCTCACCTCCCACGGATTTTAGAAAAACGTTTAGCTTCGTATGTACGCCGATTTTACCATGCCAAGATCGTATCCTCCGTGCTCCGGCATAGTTTCATTGTACGCGTACATTTTTTTGCGCTTATGTTCTCGCTCACCTGCGCGCCCCACGCACTCCCACATGCCCACGCTCCTCGCCTGGCTCGCGCAGACCTGCCGCCCGCAGCGCCATGGCCGAGCTCAAGTTTGAGCTTGGGACGCTCCCCTTCCATAGTTGTTCCGCCGCTCCCTTACCATGGGGATGGGACCCTCTAGGGTTCCCGCACCCCCGTCGGGGTTCTCCCTCACAGGATACCGCCGATGATGGCCGTCGGAGTCGCCGTTTATTCTCCGTGTCCGTAGGTAGAAGAAAGCCACTCCATGTTTTGGTGAGCTCAATAGGCGCGAGACCCCCATTTGAGCACGAGTCCCCTCTCTAGCGTAGTGGCAATCGCGTCACTCCTCAACCCAGGAGACCCGGGTTCGAATCCCCCCGGGTTCTTTTTTCCCATTTATTTGATCCACCCTGACAATGGGTCCAAGGCCCACATGTCACCCTCCTAGGGGCCCTGATAAGTCTCCAATGTATCTATAATTTTTGTTTAGTCCATGCTGTTATATTAACATTCTTGGATGTTTTACAATCATTTTACTACAACTTTATATTATTTTTGGGACTAACCGATTAACCCAGATCCCACTGTCAGTTTCCGTTTTTTCCTTGTTTTTGAGTTTTACAGAAAAGGAATATCAAACGGAGTCCAAATGGAATAAAAATATACGATGATTTTTATGGACCACTTGACACCCACGAAGTTTGGAGATGAAGCCAGAAGATTCCCGAGGAGGCCACAAGCCTCACGGGCGCGGCCACCCCTTGGGCGCCCCACAGGCTTGTGGGCCACTCGGGTGTCCACTGACCTCCCTCTCAGATATGTAAATCCTCAAATATTCCAAAAAACCCAACGCAGAACCTAGATCGGGAGTTCCGCCCCACAAACCTCTAGAGACATGAAAAACCAATCGGGAGCCTGTTCCGGCATCCTGTCGGAGGGGTAAACCATCACTGGAGGCCATTTTCATCATCCCGACGCTCTCCATGACGAGGAGGGATTAGTTGACCCTCGGGGCTGAGGGCATGTACCAGTAGCAATGTGATCTCTCTCTCTCTCTCTCATGTTCTTGAGATGGCACGATCTTGATGTACCGCGAGATTTATTGATATAGATGAATCACATGGATTCTTCCCCTCTCTATCTTGTTGTGATGAATTGAGTTTTTGCTTTGAAGTTTTCTCATCGGATTGATCTTTAAGGATTTGAGAACACTTGATGTATGTCTTGTGATGGGATATCCGTGGTGACAATGGGATGTTCTATTGATTCACTTAATGTATGTTTTCGTGATCAACTTGCAGGTTCCGTGACCATGGGAATCTATGCCTAAGGGTTGGAACACGTTTTTGTCTTGAATTTCTGTTAGAAACTTTGGGGCACTCCTTAAAGTTATTTGTGTTGGATTGAACATGATGAATCTGAAATTATGTGATGCATATCATATAATCAAGCCCATGGCCACTTGTGGTGATATTGGAGTATCTAGGTCACATTAGGGTTTTGGTTGATGTGTATCTTAAGGTGTTATTTTAGTATGAACTCTAGCGCTATCCGTGACACTTATTAGGATAGCTCATATTTCGTACCCTACAATAATTTCTTCGTTAGTTCTCCACTATTTGTGACTTTGGAGAGAACTCTTTGTTGCACGATAGGTATTTATATATGATTCAACTATGTCAATATTGTTGAGAGAAATTGCACTAGTGAAAGTATGAACCCTAGACCTTGTTTCCAAGCATTTATACAATGTTTTGCTCGCCATTTACTATTTGTTACCTTGCTGTTTTTATATTTATAGATTACAAAAAATATATCTACCATCCATATTGCACTTGTATCACCATCTCTTTGCCGAACTAGTGCTCCTATACAATTTGCCATTGTATTGGGTGTGTTGGGGAAACAAGAGACTCTTTGTTAGTTGATTGCAGGTATGCTTGAGAGAGACCATCTTCATCCTACACCTCCCACAGATTGATAAACCTTAGGTCATCCACCTGAGGGAAAATTTCTACTGTCCTACAAAACTCTGAGCTTGGAGGCCCAACACGAGTCTACAAGAAGGTTGTGTAGTAGACATCAAGCTCTTTTCTGGCGCTGTTGCCGGGAAGGTGAGTGCATGAAGGTATATCTTTAGATCTTGCAATAAAATCTTTTATTTTCTTGTTTTCCACTAGTTTTGTTTTATAATAGAAAACTACAAAAAATGGAATTGAGGTTGCCTCATAAGCTTCATCTTTTTAATGTCTTTCGTGAAAATGATGGAAATGAAAATTGTGCTCAAGTGTTAGAAGAAGAAGTTATTAAAATGTTTGGCACTAAATATTTGAGTGGTGATCATGATAGTGATATTGTTAGTATGAATTCTCTGAATATTCATGATGCTAATGATATGCAAAGCCACAAGCTTGGGGAGCTATGTTTGATGAAGATGATATTTTTAGCCCCCCAAGTTTTGATGAGCAAAACTATTATGATTATGACATGCCTCCTATATATGATGATTATTGTGATGACACATATGCTATAAAGAGTAATGGTAACCATGAAACTTGTCATCATGATTTTAATATTCAAAGTGGTTATGTCAATCAAGTATGTCAGGATAGTTATTTTGTTGAGTTTGCCCCCACTATTTTGAATGAGAAGAAAATTGCTTATGTGGAGAGTGAAGAAAATTCTATGCTTGTGCATCATAAAAATAATGATTTATGTGCTGGTTATATTGTGGAATTTCTTCATGATGCTACTGAAAATTATTATGAGGGAGGAACATATGCTTGTAGGAATTGCAATAATATCAAGTTTCCTCTCTATGTGTTCAAAGTTTTGAACTTATGCTTGTTTTGCCTTCCTATGCTAGATGATTCTATTTAGCATAAATTATTTTCTCACAAAATCCCTATGAATAGGAAGTGGGTTAGAGTTAAATGTGCTTGTCATGATATTCATGATGCTCTTTTGCATGTTTCTACTATTATTCCTATACGAACATCATTGAAATCATCATGACTAGCTAAAAGGCATTAAAGAAAAGCGCTTGTTGGGAGACAACCCGACACTTTTACTTTCTGTGTTTGTGTGTTCACATTAATAATGTACTGTATTAATAATGTTTTGTGTCTTCTATTTCAATAAAGTGCCAAGTAAAGCCTTTGGGATAGTGTGGATACTTGCTTGCTTGATTCTGTGCAAAAACAGAAAGTTTTGCGTCCAGTATATGCATTATCTGATTTTACTTGAGCGTCAAAAAATTCGGAAATTTTTGCAAAAACTTTATATGCAAATTCCTTGAGTTTTCGTATTTTTACAGAGTTTTTAGAGTCAGGGAAGTTTGGTGGTCATTCAGATCTTTACAGAGTATTCTGTTTTTGACAGATTCTGTTTTGCATGCATAGTTTGCTTATTTCAAGTGTTCCTAAAGCTTATATTGAGTAATATAAATTGTGGGAATGATTTAATACAGTAGTTATTATATGGGAACGGTTATTAATCTTGTCTTGACAGTACCTAAGAGAATGATCTATAATTACTACACTAAACCATCTCATGATGTTCCGTTAAGTTTTGTGTGATTGAAGTTTTCAAGTTTTGGGTGAGACACCGATATGAGGAGAATAACGAGTGAAAAGAACCTAATATTGGGGATGCCCCATAAGGCACCCCAAAGGTAATATCCAAGGAAGACTCAAGCGCCTAAGCTTGGGGATGCCCCGTAAGGCATCCCCTCTTTCATCTTTAACACTATCGGTATATCTTACTTGGAGCTATATTTTATTCGTCACACAATATGTGCTTTTCTTGGATCATCATTATATTTTGTTACTTTATGTTAGGTGTTACTTATAATCTTGTTTTTCGATAAAAAAGTTCCAAGAATTTCCTTAGGATGCTTGCATTACATGTTTTGATATGTGCTGGGTAAAAACAGAAACTTCTGCTGTAGTGTTTCAATTTTCATATTTTATTCGAAATTGGAAAGTTTCTGAAATTTATACAAAGTGTTTTCATATAAATTTCATATAATGTCCTAAATTTTCATAATTTTTTGAGTTACATAAGTACACTGTTTCCATAAATTGCTACAGACTATTTTGTTTAGACAGATTGCTGTCATAGTTTTGTTATCTACTTCTCCTATAGTTTCCATAGCCTATATTGGTATATATAATGTGGAAATGATAGTATACAGTACCTAATGTTTGAAAATTATTATGAAACTTGTCTTGGTAGTACATAAAGAGTCTGTTTATTATTATGTGTACTAACCTATCTCACGAGTTATTTTTGAGTTTTGTGTGGATGAAGTTTTTGAGAATAGGTGAAACCGTGGTATGAGAGGATTGAATGAGATACAAAATCTCAAGCTTGGGGATTCCCAAGGCACCCTAAGTAAATATTTCAAGAAATCTCAAGCATCTAATCTTGGGGATGCTACACATCCCACCTATCTTCATCAACAATTATCGGTTAGCCTATGTTGAGCCTAAATTTTTATTCGTTCACATGATGCATGCTATTCTTGGAGTGCTATTTTTCTTTTTCTTGCTGTTTGAATAAAGAACTTAAGATATGAAAATATTAATTGAGGGATAGAGAGTCCTCATATATCTACTTAATTGTTTTACTACTCATTAATCTTCACTTATATCTTTGGAGAGTAGCTTGTCATTTGCTCATGTGCTTCATTTAAATTTGTTTGAGCTTGCCAAAACAATGGCAATACATCAAACTAGTACCAAAGTGATAGATATCCAAGGAGGATATAATAAAAACTTTCATGAAGATCATGGGACAAATTAAACTTGATTCTTTGTAATAGTTTTGAAACATGATGATAGTAATATGTGAGTCGTGTTAGTAAGTAACTATGCTTATTAAGAATATTGGTGTTAAGGTTTGTGATTCCCTATGCATGCACAGAAGTCAATAGTTATGCAATGAAGTTACATCCTACTTGTGGTGCATTATTTGGTGTTAGTTATGACTCAATGCTCACTTATGTGATTTTTTGTTCCTCGGTTTGGTTGCTTCCCATCTATTTTTTATCCCTCATTTGTACTAAGTAGAAATACTACTTGTGCATCCAAAATCCTTAAACCAAGTTTTGCCTTATGAGTCCACAATACCTACCTATATGTGGTATTTCCATGATGTTCCAAGAAAATTTGTATGTGCCATCTCTAAATCTTCAAAAGAAATTTACTCTTTTGTGTGCCCATACCGCTCATGAAACGGTGGGGAGTATCCAATATTTTTCCATGCTAGGTGGGTTATTCTCATGATATGTGTTGATTCGCTATCATTCACGAGAAAGTGGCTGCTAATAGGGATTCCCAGTCCCGAAATCAAAGAAAAAAATGCAAATAATTAAACAAAACTCCCCAAGGAATGTTATTGGTATGGACGGTACCCGTGGATTCGGCTCGCCGTGGAGTGTGATTGATTGGTGGAGGGGGAGTAAAGACTTCACTATTCCGTTTGGGAACCACCTATAATGTATCTAGCATGGAAAATATTGTGTGCTACTTCCTCGTTTTCGTTGACAGGAAAAGCATGCCACTCAAAATATTTTTCTCTCTCAATACAAACCTTGAGCTCTAACACCTCTACAAATCCCTACTTCCCTCTACGAAGGGCCTATCTACTTACTTTATGAAATTTTTCTTTTTTCTTTGAGTCTCCATCTTCTCTTATAAGAACCAACTAGGGGGCACTATGAGCTTACTTGAGCATTTGGCATAGCTAATATTGGAGTGTGTTCCATGAATGGATCAATGATTGAGGATGATGAGCTAGGGATAACTTTCTTTAGTGTTAATATTTTGAAAGACATGATTGCTTGTTGACATGCTTGAGTATTGAAGTCATTATGTTAAAACTATACTATTGCTTTGAATCATTTACAAGTCCAAATGTCCATGCTATACAAGAAGAAAAGAATATGATGAACATGTTAGGCATTATTCCACATCAATATTCTGTTTTTATCATTTACCTACTCGAGGACGAGCAGGAATTAAGCTTGGGGATGCTGATACGTCTCCAACGTATCTATAATTTTTGCTTGTACCATGATGTTATATTATAATTCTTGGATGTTTTACAATCATTTAACTACAACTTTATATTATTTTTGGGACTAACCTGTTAATCAGAGCCCAGTGAGAGTTTCTGTTTTTCCTTGTTTTTGAGTTTTACAAAAAAGGAATATCAAACGGAGTCCAAATGGAATTAAAATTTACGGTGATTTTTTATGGACGACAAGACACCCACGGAGCTTGGAGATGAAGCCAGAAGATTCCCGAGGAGGCCACAAGCCTCAGGGGCGCCCCTGGGCGTGCCCCACAGGCTCTATAAATCCTCAAATATTCCAAAAAACCCAATGCAGAACCTAGATCGGGAGTTCGGCCGCCGCAAACCTCAAGAGCCACGAAAAACCAATCGGGAGCATATTCCGGCACCCTGCCAGTGGGGGAAACCATCACCGGAGGCCATCTTCATCATCCCGACGCCCTCCATGACGAGGAGGAAGTAGTTCACCATCGGGGCTGAGGGTATTTACCAATAGCTATGTGTTTGATATCTCTCTCTCATGTTCTTGAGATGGCACGATCTTGATGTACCGTGAGCTTTATTGATATAGATGAATCATATGGAGTCTTCCCCTCTCTATCTTGTTGTGATGAATTGAGTTTTTCTTTTGAAGTTTTCTTATCGGATTGATTCTTGAAGGATTTGAGAACACTTGATGTATGTGTTGCGATGGGATATTCGTGGTCACAATGGGATATTCTATTGATTCACTTGATGTATGTTTTGGTGATCAACTTGCGGGTTCCGTGACCTTGGGAATCTATGCATAGGGGTTGGCACACGTTTATGTCTTGACTTCCCGGTAGAAACTTTTGGGCACACCTTGAAGTTCTTTGTGTTGGATTGAACATGATGAATATGAATTTATGTGATGCATATCGTATAATGAAGCCCATGGTTACTTGTGGTGACATTGGAGTATCTAGGTGACATTAGGGTTTTGGTTGATGTGTATCTTAAGGTGTTATTTTAGTACAAACTCTAGGGCTATCCGTGACACTTATAGGGATAGCTCATAAGATTGGTTAGGAAAGATAACTTTGAGGTGGTTTCGTACCGTACAATAATTTGTTCGTTAGTTCTTCACTATTTGTGACTTTGGAGTGAACTCTTTGTCGCACGAGAGGTATTTACATATGATTCAACTATGTCAATATTGTTGAGAAAAATTGCACTAGTGAAAGTATGAACCCTAGGCCTTGTTTCCAAGCATTTATACAATATTTTGCTCGCTGTTTACTATTTGTTACCTTGCTGTTTTTATATTTCCATAATACAAAAAACTATATCTACCATCCATATTGCACTTGTATCACCATCTCTTCGCCGAACTAGTGCACCTATATAATTTGCCATTCTATTGGGTGTGTTGGGGACACAAGAGACTTTTTGTTATTTGATTGCAGGGTTGCTTGAGAGAGACCTTCTTCATCCTACACCTCCCACGGATTGATAAACCTTAGGTCATCCACTTGAGGGAAAATTGCTACTGTCCTACAAAACTCTAAGCTTGGAGGCCCAACACGAGTCTACAAGAAGAAGGTTGTGTAGTAGACATCAGGCCCTGGTGTGTATGACAAGTGGACCCCCTTTTCAATTTTTTTGCATTGTTTTATTCTCTGTTTTGTGTTTTTTCACATGTAGGAAAATGTCTAGATCTGGAGCTGGCCAGAACTGGACCTTGCCAATTTGGGCAAGTTTTCACTTATAACTCCTATCTAGATTTTTGTGCCTTGTTTATGGGTGATTTCTCTACACAAACATATGAATGTGATACATGATTTTGGGGTAGAAAAATACCAGGAAGTCAGTGATTCCATTAGTTTTGTCATTGGGGAAACTTTGTGAAAATATTATTTTGTGATGAGGTGGCCTCTTGTGATTTTTGTAGGATTTCATTCATGCATGATATGATGTACTTGTTAACATAAATATGCTAGTGTTTTGTGGGTACTAGGCCCTGGTAATTTTTTTTGGCATGATAAACTTGTGGATGAGTGGGGTTCCTGCTGTTAACATGCTTAGAAAATATCACTGGTTCATGTCTCAAATTTTCGTAAGTGTTGTAAACTGTTATTTCTTGCTATGTTTAGAGGATGATTCCCATGGATATAATGCTCCTTTGGAGTTCTTCCAATGCCATGAATTGTTGTGCTTGTCACCCTCTATCATGTGGTGTAATTACTTTTCCTTATGATTGTTTCTTCATCTACTTATATTTTGTCAAAGATCCCATGTTGGTATGAATTGCTACTAATCTCTTGTTGAAAATTTGTCCAAGTCTGAGATGTTGTAGTTATTTTTATTCCATGTTTAGTGGATGCTACCAAGTGTTCTGATGTGTTTTATTTGAAGCTCAGTGCTAGTGTTTTGTAGTAGATATGGTCCTCTACCATCCTGTTAATTTTCATGCCATAAGGTGATATCTAGCATCATTGTTTTCTGTTGTCAAATTGCTATCAGGATAACTCAGATTCCAGAAAACTATGATTTTCACTAAGTCCCTAGAATCTGTTTCATTATGCCATGTTGTGAACTTCATGCTTAGTGATCGTTTCTTCCTATCAAGTTTGTGTAGTTGGATGATTTGATAAGCTTGTTATGTAGTTTATGTACATACCTTGTTGTGGTTGGAGACATCCTGTAGCTCTAGATATTGGTTGTGCAAGTTGTTATGTTGCTGTTTTCGATAGGATGTGTGTGGTGTTGTTAGATGTCTTGTGGGATCTATGCTCCATTGTTTTGCTTGATCTTTGGCTCTATTGTGGTTAGTTTTACATTTCCTAACCAGTGACTGCCTTGGAATACCAAGGTATAGCCCATGGCCTTCCTTGCCTTGTATTTTGTCTTTGTACCCTGTCGTGAGCGTAGCGTGAGAACCGTCACTCCGTTTCCTATGTTACATATGCATTTGCATAGATTTTGCATGGAGCATCCATATTTGCCATGATCATGCATGTTCAAACAACTTAACATGAGGTTCTGTCCATAATTCTAAATAACTTAACTATTGCATGAGAAACATGACTAGGTTAGGATTGCCATGTTAAATACTCAAATGAATCATGCATCATTTTGTTTGTGCATTGCACCTTGGTTGTTTGTTTATTTGGTGTTGTTTCTGTTTGGGTAGATGCGAGTGTTGAACCTGAGTACGAGGATCCAAGAGAGTACAACTACGAGGACCCAACTCTTTGTCCCTCTGAAGAACCAACATGCAAGATGATCGTACCCGGATCTCGACACTATTTTTGCTTTGCTAGATGTCTCTCTCTTATTGTTACATTTGCATTACCTACCACTTGAATGTCAAGCCTTGTACATTGCCGTGATAGCCTCTAACCCCTCCACTTCCTAGAAAACCTTGTTTGGCTAAGTCACCACTGCTCAGCACTCTTATAGCATTCTTAGGTGCAGGTGCAGGTTGTTTCCATGTGATAACATTGATATCTGGAGATATCACAATATTTTTTGCTATTTAATTTAATGCACATATATATCTTGGTAAGGTGGAAGGCTTGGCCTTTTGCTCGGTGTTTTGTTCCACTTATACCGCCATAGTTACTTGTTACCGGTGTTATGTTCCATATTTTGCGCTCCTAACATGATCGGGGTTGTTATGGGGACCCCCTTGATTATTCGTTTGAGATTAAAGCTTGTCTGGCAAGACCCAACATTGGTACTATTTTCTTAAACAACTTAATAAAATGCATAGGGATTTGCAACCCCATGGATAATTAATCAACAACCCAGGCCAGTACTCCTCATGAGTGTTGGTCCAACCCAGAGCAGCCTATTAACGCCGCCCGAGGCAACTTGGTGATTGGCGTGGTAACCATCGCTCATCCGTCATGTCCTGAGAACGAGATATGCAACTCTTATTGGGTTCGTCGACACGTCGAGCGGTCTTGCTGGACTTGTTTTGCCTTTCTCAAATGTCTTGCGCGAGGAGCTCTGATCTTCTTCGTGCTATCTCGAGGTGTCAGATTTCCTTTGGAATTTCCTAGGATGATCACGAGATCCATGGTCGAGGTTATTCCCGCGGCGTGTGGTTAATTTGTGATGGATTAGTTGGAGCACCCCTGGAGGGTTAAATCTTTCGGAAAGGCGTGCCCGCGATTATGTGGCAACTTGGATATTTTGTTAAACACCTAGTTATAGCCAACTTAAAGTAAACTCTAATAAAACACACCAACTGAGTGCGTAACCGTGATCATCTCTGCTTGTGAACATGAACCGAGAGAGAACACGATGGTGTTATGTTTTGACGTAAGTAGGTGTTCAGGATCACTTAGTGATCATGGTAGTTCTCGACCGTCTTTCGTAGAACACCATATTTATATTCATGTTCTCATAAGGTAGCCATCAAATAAATGCTTAGTGCTTGTTTCAAACTCAACACTTACCCCTTCCAAATCCATAAGCTTACATAGTTTCGGTACCTGGGTTACATGATTGCTGAGTCCCTATGGCTCACAGATTACAACAATACAGGTGCAGGTGTGGATGAGTTCGTGCCAGATGATGTGACCCATCTCTAGTGGGAGTATGATAAAGAACGTGGCGGGATGTATGTCACGTACCCCGATGAGGAGAGAGGCTATGGTCGTGATCTTTGGGCTAGCAAGGCAGCTTTCCATTGCTTCTTTTCTTCGTTTGATTTCATCCATAGATGGACCCTGTCTTCTTTATGATGCTTGAATAATTGTGTGAACTTGTAATTTAGCCTGTGGCGAGTGTAAGCCAACTCATATACGCACCTCTTCACATATGTATGCAATGTTTACTACTCTTGCAAAACGACAAGATGCACCTCTATCCCTGTCGAGGCCCCCGTGCCTTAATAAGGATATGAGCGCATCTTGGGGGTTACAAGTTGGTATTCAGAGCCAGGCAACCATAGGAGCCTTTGCTTGATCAAACTTGGCCGAGTCGAGTCTAGTAAAAACTATTTTGAGTCTAATTATATCGGAGAGTAGGTTTCTTTACTCCTCTGATATACTATGGTGAGGTATTCGATTTAGGATTTTTGATTCTACTTCTCTTCTCGCTCAAATTTTTATAAGGATCACGTGGGTATTTTGGAAACTATATGATGCTGATGTGATGGAGTTCTGTGTTGGTGCATCTTGTCTGACTTGATTTCTTTCGGGGAGTTGAGATCTAGGGGATTCTTGGAACATCGTTATCATTTAGTTTTCTTAGTATCTCAGGACGAAGGATGTTCGAAATTGCTTCAATACTTATCGTGGCGAGATAAGGTCGGAGTCACCCAGTACCGGGGAGGCGTCCGGGGTACTGCCATGTTTGGTATCGTTGTGCTTTCTAGGATCCAACATAGATGGTGTTTCGAAGCCTCTGGTTATGTGTTGATGGATGGATACAGTTGGAGTGTAGGGCTTGTTAGTTGTGTGAGATATTTTGCCTCCCCGTATCCCCAACACCCGATTGCATAACCAAAGAGTTCGGAAGTTCTTAGGTGGGAATTCAAGTAGTTACCTAGTATCATCTTTCTTCAGATGTATGAGGTCTATACATTTGTTCCGAGCATATCTTAGCACAATACTTTGTTGTGTATTGGCTTCTAATATCTGATGATGTTATCGCAAACCCGAAGAAGGCGTTGTTACTAACTTTTCAGTAGGAAGGCTATTGATGTTATTCTATACAATTTCTTTCAAGTCATTTGGTTCAGCTTATTGCAATCATCCTTGTCAATGATTTGCTAATGTTCTGTCCATCTCCAGGATGGCTCCACCAACTTGCGGGAATCCGGGTCATGGTGAGGAGCAGTCTGATCCTCCACCAACCCCACCACCGCCTCCTCCTCCAAAAGCTTGGCAAGCTGTGATGGCCGCAACCAATGTGAATACTCAGATGTTGCTCAGGCTATTGCAAGAGAGAGATCCGGGTCAGCAAGGTTATCAAGCGAATTTCCAGAATCATCCGCAGTTCACGACACTCAACTAGTTCCTTGCCAACCAGCCTAAGTCTTTCACCTATTGTGAGAAGCCTTTTGATGCGGATGATTGGCTCCATGACATGAGCAAGCACTTCCAGTGCAGCAATGTCAGACTAGGGGACTATGTCAGGTTCGTGATGTTTCAGCTCAAGGGTCAGGCAGCTGATTGGTGGCAGCAATACAAGGACCCCAGGGGTGATCGTGTTATGAGTTGGGATGATTTCTGTCGTGACTTCAAGTCCCATTACATTCCGATGAGCTTTGTCGAGGAGATGCGTGAGAAGTTCAAGCACCTGAAGCAGGGAAGCAAGTCTCTCTATCAGTACAATGTCGAGTTCCAGAATCTGGCCCGCTATGCTAAACAAGATGTTCCTGATGACATGTCCATGATTTATCAGTTCTGAGGTGGTCTCAAGGATGAGCTTCTGCTTGGTCTGGTCCTCCAAGAGCCTCACGAGTTTGATCAGTTCTACAACATGGCTTTGGAGGTCGAGGCAACTCAGCTCAAGTTAGAGAACTCAAGGAAGCAATCTAGGGAATCCTACTCTTCTTCTTCCAGCTCTCAGATGGTCACTAAGTAGCAGAAGTGTTGGGTTCCTCCTCCTCCTCTATTTCGTTCCCCTTAGCAGCACAAGCAGTTCAGTGGTCGTGGTTCTTCCCACCCACCCAAACCAGGATACTTGCAAAGGCCCCAAGCTCCCACGTTAGCTAATGTTCCTCCTCTAGGCAACTTCTGTCTTCTCTCAGAGGTTACTTGTCACAAGTGTGGTCAGAAGGGTCACTACTCAAACAAGTGCAACTAGTGGCGTCTTTCGCCTCCTCCTCCAGTCAGACCTCCAGGCAATGTTATGGTGAAGCATAGTCCCAAGTCAGTCAGAGTGAACATGGTGAACGCAGCTGAGGCAGAGGATTCTTCTCAAGTGATCATGGGTAATCTCTCCATTAATTCTATTCCAGCTAAAATTTTGTTTGACACTAGTGCATCACATTCATTCATTTGAAGACCTTTTGTTGCTAAGCATGAGTTACCAGCGGAACATTTGGCAAGTCCTTTTCGTGTGGTCTCTCCGGGCATGCATATGAGTTTGGATATGATTGTGCCCGATGTTTCTGTCGATATGGGCAGCTATTCCTTTCTGGCCTCTCCAATTGTTCTCGGCAATTCCGATATTGATCTCATTCTTGGCATGGATTTTCTTGCTATGAACAAGGCTTATGTTGATTGTCAAGCCAAAGAAGTCAAATTGACTCATCCTTCAGAAAACGTAATCATTTTCGCAGCTCGCAATGACACGATTCACCTCTTTGCTCTTAACGAGAAGGGTGAAATCTCAGCCATTTCTCAGATTCTGGTGGTTTGTGAGTTTTTGAAGATGTCTTACCCGAAGAATTGCCAAGAATGCTTCCGCACAGGCCAGTCGAGTTTGTGATTGATCTCGAACCTGGAACTAAACCGGTTTGCAAGCGTCCTTATAAGCTTGGCCCCAAGGAGCTGAAGGAGTTGAAGAAGCAGCTAAATGAACAAGAACGTCTGGGTCTAATCAGACCAAGTTCTTCTCCATGTTGTTGTGGTGTTTTGTTTGTCAAGAAGAAGGATGGCATGGACCGACTTTGTGTCGATTACCGTCCATTGAATAAAAAGACAATCAGAAACAAGTACCCACTTCCCAACATCAATGATTTTTTTGAACAACTGAAAGGTGCCAAGGTTTTCTCAAAGCTTGATCTTTGCATGGGCTATCATTAGATTCGCATTCGTGAAGAAGATATGCCAAAGACTACTTTGAGGAAGAGTTTTGGCTCTTATGAGTACACCGTCATGTCCTTTGGTCTCGCCAATGCTCCTCCAACCTTCTCCAGGATGATGAACTTCATATTCTCTCCTTTCAAGAATGAGTTCGTCTTGGTGTATTTGGACGATATCCTCGTGTTCTCGGTGACTGAAGAAGAACATGCAGAGCATCTCCGGCTTGTGCTTGACAAGCTAAGAGAGCATCGATTCTATGCTAAGTTTTCCAAGTGTGAGTTTTGGCTCAATGAAGTGGTGTACCTTGGGCATGTGATCTCTTCCGAGGGCATTAATGTGCACCCTGAGAAAGTTGAGGCAATCTTTAAGTGGAAGCCTCCTCAGAATGTCAAGCAGCTTCATAGCTTCCTCGGGCTTGCAAGTTACCGCATACGATTCATGGAGAATTTGTCTCAAATTGCTAAGACTCTGTCCAACCTCCTCCATAAGAATGTCAAGTATGCTTGGTCTCCTGAGTGTGATGTGGCATTCATATGCTCAAGCAGAAACAGACTTCAGCTCCAGTTCTTGTTCCTCCCGAGCAATCAAAACCTTTCCAAGTGTTTTGTGATGCTTCCCTCCAAGGTCTTGGTGGCGTTGTCATGCAAGATAAGAAGATTGTGGCTTATACCTCGTGACAGCTGAAGCCTAGCAAGAAGAACTACCCCACTCATGATCTTGACTTGGCGGCATTTGTGCATGCTCTGATGACTTGGAGGCATTTTATGTTGGGTAGACCAGTTGAGGAGTACACTAATCACAAGAGCTTGAAGTAAATTTTCCCTCAACCCAATCTCAATCTTTGGCAGTCTTGTTGGGTGGAAATGATTGAGGACTTCAGCCCAAGCATTGAGTATACACCTAGTAAAGCAAATGTCATTGCAGACGCGCTCAGCCAAAAGGCATACTGCAACAGTCTTATCCTGAAGCCTCTTCAACCCGAGCTTTGTGAAGCCTTCCGCAAGCTCAATCTCCAAATGATTCCGTAGGGATTTCTTGCAAATCTTCAAGTATCTCCGACTCTGGAAGATTAGGTTCACCAAGCTCAACTTGTTGATGCTATGGTGAAGAAAGTGAAGAACGGTGTGGCCAAGTGCATTCTGAAGTATAAGTGCTTTCGAGTTGATGACAAAGATACCTTGTTCTTTGAGGACCATCTGGTGTTTCCAAAAAGGTTATCATGGACGAAGCACACAATTCTCTCCTATCCATTCATCCAGGCAGTTCCAAGATGTATCAGTACCTCAAGCAAACCTTTTGGTGGACTCGCATGAAGCGTGAAAGTGCTCAGTTCGTAAATGAGTGTGATGTTTGTGGCAAAGTGAAGGAGGAACATCAACGTCCAACAGGTCCCCTTCAGCCTTTGCCTATTCTAGAGTGGAAATTCTATCATGTGGAGATGGATTGCGTCACTGCTTTTTCTAAGTCCAAGAAGGGCAACGATGCAATCTTTGTGGTTATCGACAAGCTAACCAAAGTTGCCCATTTCCTTCTGGTCAAAGAGTCTATCTCGGCATCTCAACTAGTAGAGCTGTACACATCAAGGATAGTTTCTTTGCATGGTATTCCTTAGCTCATATCCTCGGATCGTGGAAGCCTCTTCACATCCAAGTTCTGGGACTCCTTCCAGACTGCTATGGGTACCAAGATCCGTTTCACCACTGCATTCCATCCTCAAACAAGTGGCCAAGTTGAGAGAGTCAATCAAATCCTCGAAGACATGCTTAGAGCCTGTGTGATTTCTTTCAGCATGAAATGGGAAGACTGCCTTCCATATGCCAAATTTTCGTACAACAACAGCTTCCAGGCTAGTTTAGGCAAGGCCCCTTTCGAGATTCTCTACGGCAGGAAGTGATGTACCCCGCTTAATTGGTCTGAAACCGGTGAGCGTCAAATTCTGGGCAATGACATGATCACTAAAGCAAAAGAGATGTGCCCTATCATTCGTGAGAATCTCAAAGCAGCTCAATCCTGCCAGAAGAGTTATTACGATAACACACATTGGGATGTCTCCTTTCAAATTGATGATTTTGTCTATCTCAAAGTTTCTCCCATGAAGGTCACTTAGCGTTTTGGAATCAAAGGGAAGCTAGCTCCTCGCTTTGTGGGTCCTTTTAGAGTTGTGGGCAAGAGAGGAGACCTTACCTATCAACTTGAGCTTCCTCCAAATTTCGCAAATGTGCATGATGTCTTCCATGTCTCTTAGCTACGGAGGTCCTTCAAGACTCCCGAGCGTACCATTGACCTCCAAGACATTGATCTCCAAGAGTACCTATCCTATCGTGAGCATCCAGTTGCTATTCTCGAAGAAACTGAGCGTAAGACTCACAACAAGTCAATCAAGTTTCTCAAGGTCAAGTGGTCTCATTATTCCGACAAAGAAGCTACTTGGGAACATGAGGATCTTCTCCGTTCCGAATTTCCAGAGTTCTTTCGTTCTTAGATCTTGGGTCGAGATCCTCTTGTTTCCTTGCCATTTGTGATCTTTTCCTATGTGAACCTTCATGTTATGGTTGTGATTTGAGTAACATATTTTGGCCTCATGAGTATTTGTGCTTCATGAATTTCATCATTCATCATGGCATCATGGCATCATCTCGTATTTTTTTATGTGACATCATATGCTTTTGTTGTTCTGAGTGTGTGTGTAATGTGGTGCTGGTGTGCAAGTCTAGGTGTGCTCCCCCTCCTCTTTTTCTCTTAAACTTGCCCACCTCTATCCATTTCAAAAAAATAGTGCAACATGTGGATTTTACTTGTTTATTAATTTCTATATAAATGTTGCACCTCTTCTAAATAATCTGCCAAGAATTGATGAGTAGCTCTGGTCAAGGTTTGTGGGGTTTTGCCTTTTGGTTATTTGCAAACAGAGTCCAATTGGTATATATATAAGAATTAACTTGTCTGTCCTAATTCCGACACCATTTTTATTAAATAGGACTCATTTTTGTGAGTGCAGATATTTTTTTCCTAAAACTCTTTTCCTTCTCTCTGGTTCTTTAATTCTTTTGTCTATTTTTTATGAATAGAAACGTTGAGATTTTTTCCCAGAGAGAGAGAAGGATCCAACCCACTTGGGCCTTCGTCCTCCTGCAGGCCCAACCGCAATATCCAGCCCGCGAGCATTCGCGTCGTCCTCCTCCTATACGATAGCGAATCCAAAGACCCACATCGACGAGCTCGATGATTTAACGGCCAACGGCCGTCCTATCTTCCTATATAGTGTGTATCCCATGTAGCCCTAGCTCCCAGCTACCCATCCTCCCTCCTCCTCGCCTCACTGCCGCGAGGTAAGTAGGCCACGCTCCACACCATAGCCATGTCCGCCATGCTCCGGATGAACCTGAGCACGACCTCGGGGTAACCTCCACGCCACGCATCTAGTGCTCTGGGTCCACGGGAAGGGCATCCCCGTTGCAACTCTTCTTCCCCGACGATGCACACGACGATGCAGCCTCTGGACCGCCCTCCTCGACTGCGTTTTCTTCTCTTCTTCCCGGACCCGAAGGCCGCCAAGTTCAGAGTTTCCTTGCATCGACTCAATCGTCGCCCAGCCACACCTACATGTCCTTGGGGCACTAGGTGAGCCTCCGCACCTCCCATGGCTTTTAGAAAATCGTTTAGCTTTGTGTATACACCGATTTTACCATGGCAAGATCGTATCCTCCGTGCTCCGGCATAGTTTCAGTGTACGTGTACTTTTTTTGAGCTTATGTTCTTGTTCACCTGCTCGCCCAGCCAACCGCAATCCAGCATGCTCGCGCTCCCGCATCGCCGCCATGCGTGCTCCCGTATGCCCACGCCCCTCGCCTGGCTCGCGCATCCCTACCCCCCGCAGCGCCATGGCCGAGCTCAAGTTTGAGCTCAGTCCGCTGGCCTTTCGCAGCTGTTCTACCGCTCCCTTACCATGGGGATGGGACCCTCTAGGGTTCAAGCACCACCTCGGGGTTCTCCCTCGCCAGATACTGCCCGTGATGTCCGCCGGAGTCGCCGTTTCTTCTCCGTGTCCGTAGGTAGAAGAAAGCCACCCCGCGTTTTGGTAAGCTCAATAGGCACGAGAGCCCCATTTGCGCACGAGTCCCCTCTTTAGTGCAGTGGTAATCACACCACTCCTCAACCTAGGAGACCCGGGTTCGAATCCCCTCGGGTTCTTTTCTCCCATTTATTTGATTCACCCTGACAGTGGGTCCAAGGCCCACATGTCACCCTCCTAGGGGCCCTGGTGTGTATGACAAGTGGCCCCTCTTTTTATTTTTTTCTTGCATTGTTTTATTCTCTGTTTTGTGTTTTTTCCCATTTAGGAAAATGTCCAGATCTGGAGCTGGCTAGAAATGAACCTTGCCAATTTGGGAAAGTTTTCACAAACATATGAGTGTGATACATGATTTTGGGGTAGAAAAATACCAAGAATTCCATGGTGCCATTAGTTTTGTCATTGGGGCAACTTTGTGAAAATATTATTTTGTGATGAGGTGGCCTCTTGTGATTTTTGTAGGATTTAATTCATGCACGCTTTGATGTACTTGCAACATAAATATGCTATTGTTTTGTGGGTACTAGGCCCTGGTAATTTTGTTTGGCATGATAACTTGTGGATGAGTGAGTTTCTTGCTGTTAACATGCTTAGAAAATATCACTGGTTCATGTCTCAAATTTTGCTAAGTGTTGTAAACTGTTATTTCTTGCTATGTTTAGAGGATGATTCCCATGGATATAGTGCTCCTTTGGAGTTCTTCCAATGCCATGAATTGTTGTGCTTGTCACCCTCTATCATGTGGTGTAATTAATTTTCTTGACGATTGTTTATTCTTCTAGTTATATTCTATCAAAGATGCCATGTTGATATAAACTGCTGCTAATCTCTTGTTGAAAAATTGTCCAAGTCTCAGATGTTGTAGTTATTTTTATGCTATGTTTAGTGGATGCTACCAAGTGTTCTGATGTGTTTTAGTTCAAGCTCGGTGCTAGTGTTTTGTAGTAGATATTGTCCTCTACCACCATGTTAATTTTCATGCCATGAGGTGGTATCTAGCATCATTGTTTTCTGCTGTCAAATTGCTACCAGGATAACTCAGATTCCCGAAAACTATAATTTTCACTAAGTCCCTAGAATATGTTTCATTATGCCATCTTGTGAGCTTCATGCTTAGTGATCCTTGCTTCCTATAAAGTTTGTGTAGTTGGTTGATTTGATAAGCATGTTATGTAGTTTTTGTACATACATTGGTTGTGGTTGGAGACATCCTGTACCTCTATATATTGGCTGTGCAAGTTGCTATGTTGTTGTTTGATGTCTTGTGGGAGCTATGCTCCATTGTTTTGCTTGATCTTCGGATCTATTGTGGTTAGTTTTACATTTCCTAAACAGTGGCTGCCTTGGAATACCAGAATAGCCCATAGCCATCCTTGTCTTGTATTTTGTCTTCGTACCTTGCCGTGAGCGTAGCGTGAGAACCGTTACTCCATTTCCTACGTTTTACATATGCATTTGCATCGATTTTGCATGGAGCATCCATATTTGCCATGATCATGCATGTTCAAACAACTTAACATGAGGTTATGTCCAATATTATAAATAACTTAACTATTGCATGAGAAACATGACTAGATTAGGATTTCCATGTTAAATACTCAAATGTATCATGCATCATCTTTTTTGTGCATTGCACCTTGGTTGTTTGTTTATTTGGTGCTATTTCTCTTTGGGTAGGCGTGAGTGTTGAACCTGAGTATGAGGATCCAAGAGAGTACTACTACGAGGACCCAGCTCTTTGTCCCTCTGAAGAACCAATAGGCAAGATGATCGTACCCGGATCCCGACACTATTTTTGCTTTGCTAGATGTCTCGCTCTTATTGTTACATTTGCGTCACCTACCACTTGAATTTCAAGGCTCTGACATTGCCATGATAGCCTCTAACACCTCCACTTCCTAGCAGACCTAATTTGGCTAAGTTACGGCTATGCAGCCCCTCTTATAGGATTCTTAGATGCAGGTGCAGGTTGTTTCCATGTGATAAGATGGATATCTAGAGATATCACAATATTTTCTGCTATTTAATTTAATGCACATATATATCTTGGTAAGGTGGAAGGCTTGGCCTTTTTCTCGGTGTTTTGTTCCACTTTTACGACCATAGTTACTTGTTACTGTTGTTATGTTCCATGATTATTTGTTTGAGATTAAAGCTTGCCTGGCAAGACCCAACATTGGTACTATTAGCTTAAACGACTTAATAAAATGCATAGGGCTTTGCAACCCTGTGGATAATTAATCAACAACCCGGGCCAGTGCTCCTCATGAGTGTTGGTCCAACCCAGAGTAGCTTATTAATGCCGCCCGGGGCAACTCGATGATTGGCGTGGTAACCATCGCTCAGCCGTCGTGTCCTGAGAATGAGATACGCGGCTCTTATCAGGTAGTTCGACACGTCAGGTGGTCTTGCTAGACTTGTTTTACCTTTCTCGAAAGTCTTGCGTGAGGAGCTCTAATCTTCTTCGAGCTATCTCGAGGTTTCGTATTTCCTTTGGAATTGCTTAGGATGATCACGAGATCTGTGGTCGAGGTTATTCCCGCGGCGTGTGGTTAATTTGTGATGGATTAGTTGGAGCACCCCTGCAGGGTTAAATCTTTGGGAAAGTCATGCCCGCGGTTATGTGGCAACTTGGATATTTTGTTTAACACCCAGTTATAGCCAACTTAAAGTAAACTCTAATAAAACACACCAACTGAGTGCGTAACCATGGTTGTCTCTGCTCGTGAACATGAACCGAGAGAGAACACGGTGGTGTTCTGTTTTGACGTAAGTAGGTGTTTAGGATCACTTAGTGATCATTGTAGTTCTCGACCGTCTTTCGTAGAACATCATATTCACATTCATGTACTCGTAGGGTAGCCACCAAATAAATGCTTAGTGCTTGCCGCAAACTCAACACTTACCCCTTACAAACCCATAAGCTTACATAGTTTTGGTACCCAGGTTACATGATTGCTTAGTCCCTATGGCTCACAGATTAGAACAATACTGGTGCAGGTGTGCATGAGTTCGTGCCACATGATGTGACCCAGCTCAAGTGCGAGTACGATGAAGAACGTGGCTCGATGTATGTCACGTACCCCGATGAGTAGAGAGGCCATGGTCGTGATCTTTGGGCTAGCAAGGCAGCTTTCCATTCCTTCTTTTCTTCGTTTGATTTCATCCGTAAACGGACCCTATCTTCTGTATGATGCTTGAATAATTGTGTGAACTTGTAATTTCGCTTGTGGCGAGTGTAAGCCAACTCATATACTCATCTCTTCACATATGTATGCAATGTTTACTGCACTTGCGAAATGATGAGATACGCCCGTATCGCTGCCGAGGCCCCCGTGCCTTAACAAGGATAGGAATGCATCTTGGGCGTTACACATATAGTAACCAATGTGCACAAGCGGCAAAAATTTGTTCGAAATGAAAACCTTAAAACTATCAAATGTAGACGTGACCTCATCGTTTTGTCTCGAAAATTTTCCCATGGTACACAACTATCGTTATACCCTAGTTTTGATTTTTTGATGCATTTCTAGGCTCGCCTGCTCTATTTAAGCCTATTTTGTATTTACGGGGCATTTATTGCATATAAATCAAATCCCAACTTCAACAACGTGTGTTTACTAGAGGTTTAAGGATTGTCATTCGATCTGGGTGAATCCTATAGTACAGATGTACGATTTGTGTGGTTTGGGTTTTGGCCAATAAGAACGCACGACTCTCTTTGCGTGCATCAGGTGTCATCGGCCATGGTTTAGAAAGCAGACGATATTAGTGAATGAATCGTGTGCTATTTGTTTATGCACAACAATCATATTTTCATTTCAAATGAATTAGTGACTTCATCATTTCGCCTCGAATTAATTTAATCGGCATAATATCACCTATTAACCCCTATATTGATTGTGGGCCACATTTCATGACTTGATTGTTAATTTTAAGACATTTTCCACGAACATTGGGCTTGTTAGTAATTAAATTGGAGGAAATCCATATGTATTACAAAAATCACGAAAATGGGTGTGTCGACGTGGCGTGATGTGAATACCCCCATGGGGAAATAATTGCTAATGTCTAGCGGAAGTTGTGATGTGCGGCCCTTTGAAAACCTAGGCATCTCACACGAAGGATCATAGTTTCCAACTGTAGAGTTGGCATCTCGGACTCTCAATCGGTGTCTACCTCATCCTTTCGTCTCGATTTTTTTCATGGCATGCAAACATTATTGTACTCCTATTATTGATCTTCTCATAGATTACATGGCTCGTTTGCTATATCTAAGGCGTTTTTGCTTTTACCATGCATCACTGCATAAATAAAATCCCAACATGAATTATGTGTGGATGTAGGCAAAGAATCGCTTACAAATCATTTGTGTGTCACTTTTGGATGATTTTCATCATAGTGCAAGGAATGAGAGGAATTTTCAAATATTTCGGGGTGTGAGATGCATAAATGTCCATAATTTAGTTACAGGCAATGCAAAATGGACTCAAAAAAACATGAAAATCGGTGTGTCATCGTGGCGTGATCTAGAGCCACCGTGAAAAGAATTGGTAAATTTTTGCACAAGTTATGATGATCGCTCCTTGGAAACTATTGCGTGTGAGTAGAAGGATCATATTCCAAAGGGATAAGTGGAAAATAGAACTCCAATCGACGGTGTCTTCATCGTCTTTTCGACCATTTTTATCTAATGGTTGTCAATCATAATTATATGCCAGGTTTGATTTTCTTGCGCATTTATGGGCTCGTTCGATATTTTTCAGCCTTTTTATTATTTATACGGCATTTATTGCATATAAATCAAGTCACAACTTCAACAACGTGTGTTGACGAGAGGAATAAGAATTGTCGTTCGATCTGGATGAATCCTATGGTACAAATGTATGATCTATGTGTTTGGGTTTTGTCCAATCAGAGAGGAGGACTCACTTTGCATGCATTAGGTTTCGTAGGCCGTGGTTCAGAAAGCACAAGGTTCTAGTGAATGAACCGTGTGCTATTTTTTCGTGCAGATTAGTCATATTTTCATTTCTAATGAATTCGGGACTTCATCATTTCACCTCGAATTATTTTCATCCACAGACAATCAACTATTAGCCCCTGTATTGATTTTCTGATTGCATTTCATAACTAGTTTGCTAATTTGAAGATATTTTTTCCACCAACATGGGGCTTGTTAGTAATTCAATTGGACGAAATGCAGATGTATTACAAAAATTACAAAAATGGGTGTGTCCTCGTGGCATGATGTGAAGACCCCATATGAAAAATTGGTAATGTCTGGCAGAAGTTGTGATGGACCGCCTTTGAAAACGAATGCATCTGACACAAAGGATCATGGTTTACGAAAGTAGAGTTGGCATTTCCAACTCCAATCAGTGTCTACCTCATCCTTTCGCCTTGGTCTTTCCCATGGTATGCAAACATCATTGTACTCCCAAAATTGATCTTCTGGTGGACTACATGTCTCGTTTGCTATATCCAAGTCATATTTTGCAGTTAACATATTAATTAGTTCTTATAAATAAAATATCCCAACATGAATTATGTGTGGATGGTGGCAATGAATCTCTTACAAATCATTTGTGTGTCAGTTTGCGTGATTTTCGTCATTGTGCGACGAATGAGAAGAATTGTCAAGCATTTCGGATGGGAGATGTATCCACCTAAATAAATGTCCATAATTTAATTACAAGAAATGCAGATGGACTCAGAAAACACGAAAATCGGTGTGTCATCATGGCGTGATCTCCAAACACCATGGAAAAATTTGGTAAATTTTGCAGAAGTTACGATGATCGCTCCTTGGATACCACTGCATGTGAGTAGAAGGATCATAGTTCCAAAGGGAGAAGTGGCAAATCGAACTCCCATCGACGATGTATTCATCGCCTCTTCGACCATTTTTATATGAAGGTAGTCAATCATAATTATACGCCAGGTATTATTTTCTGGCACATTTATGGGGTCGTTCGATAGTTTTCAGCATTTTCTTATCATTTGCGAGCCATTTATTGCATATAAATCAAATACCAACTTCAATAGTGTGTGTTGACGAGAGGTATATGGACTACCGTTCGATCTGGGTGAATCATACGATACAGACGTACGATCTGTGTGGTTTGGGTTTTGTCCAAGCAGAAAGCATGACTCGCTTTGCGTGCATTAGGTTTCATTAACAGCGGCTTAGAAAACACACGGTTTTAGTGATTTAATCAGGTGTGATTTGTAAACCAAACTTCACATGTTCAGTTTGTACATACTGGAGTGAGATGAACTGAGCGTTCTAGCTATAGGGTAACTTATCATGAATATTTCAAATTCATTGCTACATGTGACAACATATTAATCTAGATCAACATAAGTCCATGCATACCTTGCAATACAGTACATGCGAAACTTATAATAGAACAAACTTAGGACACATCGCTCACAATTCAGTACATGCAACAATTCAGTACAGTAGACATAATGATTAGTTTTTTGAATCATGTCCCATCTATATGGGGTGATCATGATCATTCGGTTGACCCCTAATGAACTTAGGATTTGATGATTTTACGCTTCTCCTCTTTTATGTCATGTGGCCCCTCGGGTGGCAACTCATCATATTGATTGTACTCCTCCTCATCACTAACATTCTCGATGCCTAGTATCCTCATCTTCCCATACATCACTACATGGCAGTGCGTATGCAAGAGATCTGGCACAAAGAAAATCTGGGTAGCATCGCTGGCAAGAATAAATGGGTTCGTGTGATAAGCCATAACTCTGCGGTCAACATCAACCTTTATGCTACTAAGGGGGACCCACCTGCACTTGAATAATGTCGCCTTCATTCACACATTGTTAAGCTCCCAAATATCTTCAATGGTTCCATAATACCCTGTTTAACATCTTCCTCTATAGTTAGGCATTCTTTTCGAACAGAGTTGTTCTGATAGGTGGTCTTAGCATCATGTTCCTAAGTGTAGACCGTGTTTTTCATTTATGTCATCCGCTTGGTACTTCATAATCGTCGTTGATGGCTTTTGCGCCAACCACATTGGAAGATCTTCATCGGGTCTGCATGTAAAACGATCCTTCAGCCATCTTATATAGTCCTTATTGTGGGTATTTGTCTCGGCAGCTGGTGACAGCACAATGGGTAAGTTGCTTCTTCGTATCTCCTCCATGTGTTCTGCAGCATAAGCTTTGAGTATCAGGATGTTAAGCAGTACCGTCAAATGGGCTTGATCGGCCATATCTCTAGGTGCACAAATCTGCGAGCCAGCAAGGACCGTCTTACCATCCAGCCTTCCCTCATGGCGAGAGAGGTGCACACCTACAGGTCTAAATTTCATGTATTCGGTGCAAAACTCAACCACCTCCTCCGCGGTGTAAACTTGTACTATGCTTGCCTCTAGATGACATCGGTTCCGACAATAGCGCTTCAATATCCCCATGTACCACTCGAAGGGATACATGTTGCGAAGAAACACATGACCACAATACTTTATCTCGTCCACAAGGTGCACGGCGAGATGGACCATGACATCAAAGAATGAAAGTGGGAAGAACATCTCTAAATTTGACAATATCCTTGCAATGTCAGCTTGCATATTATCCAGTTCTTCAACATCTACCACCTTCGGCCATAGTTTGTTGAGGAAATCACATATATCAATCAATGTGTTTCTTATGTCTGTGTCCATCATATTCCCTATGGTCATCGGGGGATTTGTGTCAACATTATGTGGCAATCATGTGACTTCATGTGAGACAACTTCTTTTTACCCCATATGTCATCCATGAGACTTCTGATGTTTGCGGAGTAGGAAGAGGGTGTCTTAATTGACAACAAAAATGTGAAGAACTCTTTTTCTTCCGCTACAGTGAAATTGTAACTCTAGCATTGGTGGAGAAAATTCTCATCATCTTATTTCATTCATGTGTTCTGATTGATCACCAAGCATATCGAGTTGTGGACCGTCACCATCCTTTCTTTTCCCTTTAATCTTGAGCAGAGTACCAAGGATGCTTTCACAGACATTCTTCTCTACGTGCATGACATCAATGCAGTGATGTACACTTAGGAACTCCGAGTAAGGTAATTCCAAGAACACTGATTTCTTCTGAAACACTTGGTCCCTGGGTGTTATTTTTGATGTCGAACCGGATCCCTTGCCAAGCACAACTTTAATTTCTTTAACCATGATGTGGACTTCTTTCCCATCATAGGGTCTTGGGCCCGTTCCTTTTTCTACCATACCATCAAATTCAGGAGTCATTTTTCGGTAAGGGTGTTTTCTCCTTACGACCCAAAGATGACGCAAATACATAGTTTGGCACGAGTTGGAAAGAAATATACTCGCTGTCCTATCCATGCAAGTGACACATGGTACTAGTCCCTTTGTTTTCTACCCCAAACTGTTGCGAAATGCCAACATATCTTGAATGGTGTGCAGCAGCAATGCATGTAGCCAGAAAAATCCTTTGCGTAGGCATCATAATAGTTCACAGCAGACCTCCACAATGTCTACAGTTCTTCTACCAATAGCTAAAAGTAAATGTCGATATCATGTCGAGGTTGCTTCGGGCCTTGGATAATCATCGACATCATGATGTATTTTTTCTTCATACACAACCAAGGAGGAAGGTTACATATGCAAAGAAGCACCGACCAAGTGCTGTGTTTGGTGTTCATATCGCCAAATGGATTAAATCCATTAGTACATTCCCCTAGCCATATATTTCTAGGAACCTTTGCAAAATGTTTAAACATGTCAATGATTTGTTCCCACTGAGCCCCATCTTTCAGGTGCCTCATATATTTATTCGTAGTTTGCTCATCATGATGCCACTGCAACCAATTTGCTTCGCTAGGGTTTGCAAACAAATGCTTCAACCTTGGAATTATAGGCAAGTACCAAGCAACCTTATACAGGATTCCTGTCTTGATCTCTTTGTCCATTTTGTACTTACCCTTTGCTCTCCTAGGCTTGTATCGTGCGTGCTTGCATATGAGACATGAACGCAAATCTTTGTAGACACCGTGCTACAACATACAATCATTCACACAAGCGTGTATCTTCTGGACTTCAAGTTCCAATGGACAAACAATTTTCTTCTCTTCATTCATGCTGTTGGGGAGCACATTATCTTCTAGAAGAATGTCTTTGAAAAGACTCAACAACTGTGTGAAGGCCTTGTTTGATAAACCGCTTTTTGCTTTAAATTTTAGAAGCGTCACTATGACACTCAACTTGGAATGTTTCTTTTGGAAACCTAGATACAAATCTTTCTTGGAGGCCGCATTAATGCTTGGCAGCTCCTTGTACCTGGCTATATCTTTCTTTGGGCCTAGGAAATCTGCAATCATAACAGCAAATCTGGCATATCATTAGGGTCAGTGTTTTATGCTTCACACTTTGGGTTTTCCTTTGGTTTTATTGGCATGCCAGTCTTCTATCTATAGCTTGATGTCTGAGCCCCGAGGTTAAATTCATCACCTATGCGACTATGATCGGGGTTTGGCACCTTGCCGATAGGCAGGTTATTACCTTCATCCATAACTCGCTCTTGACCATGTTTAGTACATCTTGTGTATCCACCCATGAATCCCCTTTTGTATAAGTGTAACTCGACATCATCAATTGGAAGTCACACCGTATTGCTACAATCCTTGCATGGATAGAGGACGTAATATTCTTTGCAAATTCTATTCTTTGTCCGTTCAGCCAAAGCCATGAACTCCTTCACGTCATCCCTATATCTTGAGCTTGTCCGATCCCCATCCATTCAAATCATTCCATCTGCACATGTTGCATCATTAATGGATGCACAAAGATAGGTGAATAAATCACAAGATTTTATTTTCAAAATTTATGGAGGGCGCTGCATAATGTTACCTAGTCGTGCAATGACACTAATCAACCAGTCAATTTACACGCATCGTCAGTAGTGCCATTATATGAAATTAATACCTTAATTAGGCCACTTATGGAAATAATACCTTAATTAATTAGCAGCGGCACAACGAGATAGCAGGGTAGAGGAGGATAGCTTAGAAGGGCACCTGCCTGTAGTACGGGCTCCACTATCCTGCCTACGACCGCGAGGGACGTGCTCCAATCACGCTAACACCGACGAGGATTGAGCTCCACCTATATCTCGCACGACTGACTGAGGATTGACCTCGAGTCATGCCGCCACCGCCTACCGATGAAGGATGGACTCCTAATAATGCCAACAACACTGATCGACCGGGGATTGACCTCCTACCCATCAGCCGCTGCCTCGCTCTCCGTCGACATCTCTATCATCATAACGTTTTTTTGGTTTCTGGAGAGCGGCTATTTACCGCACCCATATGTACCGGGAAGTACATCACAAACGGTCATGTTACAGAAACCGTGTATCACGCACGTTCCATCTCACAAGATTTTATTTGGAAAACCGTGTGCCATATACAATAGAATGCGAGAAATAGTGCCCCCACCATTATCATCAGATCCCCATAGTTTCCGCGTCTTCCCCAAAGCCCTAAATATCTTCCAAATCCCTAGCACCCAAATTCCCTGGCATGACACTGACATTGGGGAAATGCGGACGAGTGGTGCTGATGGTTTCAGTGTGGCTACAACATTTCATACAATCGCTCTTGGAAGCGCCATTAGCGGCGCAACCACGACGGCGATCACCACCGAGCACTTGCCTAAGGTCACCAGGAGGCCATTGTACTACAAATCCGAATCGTCTTGTTAGGTCCCAATCATTCCTCATGTTTTTAGCATGACACACACAGGAAATCGATCAAATTCCGGATCTAGAGTTTGACTACAATAGACTCTCACAACATGCGTTTCATTCCGAGTTTTGCACCACGGAGAAGTACCAAAAGCTGAGTTGTGTGCACTGACACACTCCCGCTCAACGTGTATGCACGGACAGATTTAACATTGGCACACGGTTTCTCAGTTGCCCCTTAGAGGTTAGTGATAAGTTCATCCCTTAAGTTTAGTTCATGCCCCCACTCATCCTAATTATTTAACATTCGCAGGGATATGAGGCTTGTGCCTTTTTTAACTAGTTGGATGATGAATGGCATGGCAGGGCTCGGAGTGTTATCGCCAAGCTTGAGGAAGATAACATAAAGTTGAAGAACAAACTGACTAATCTAGAGTCTGCTATCACTACGACGAAGCAAGAACGAATCAATCATAAGCAACAGATGAAAGCAAGAGACAAGAAGGAACTACATGTTTACTTGTAGTTTCCACATTAGCCATCTTCTATGTGTTGTTTGCAATGATAATTAGTGGTATCGTTTGATTATTAATGGGTACATCAATAAGCAGAGCTCATCTATTTCTTACCAACTATCCTATGTTAAATGCTTACTATTTCACACCTGTTTTTTTTTGTATAAGCGTGTCGGTAGTTAAACAATGCATCTAGTGAACTGTGTCGACTCCTAAAATGTACACATCTCAAACATTTGGCATATTGAGAACTGCACAATAACGGCAATTTAGAGCCACGGGCCGAGTGCACACAATTGTGATTAATTATATCAGAATTCTAACCGCCTGCCAAGGCACCAATTTAATCCGTCAATCCCCCGCTTGAATTGCCATTCCTCTTGTCTTCACATCATGCTTCAGTTGCCACCATCTTCATTGTCCCGGCCGGCCACTGTACACTTCCACGCATTCTGCAATCTTGCTTTCTCGTCAGTTGTTAAATTACATAGTGTAGCAATGTCGAGCAAAAGCGAGGACGACAGTTCTGCCAGTTTGGGGTCAACCACAGAATCATCGCGCTCGTCTTCCATGAGTCTGACATCAAGCGTTGACATCCGTTTTATCCGGCTCGTGGAAGGGACACCACTGTCAGAGTCATCGAATGATGACCATACGGACGAGGAGCCGTCGAAGGACGAAGAAGACGACAATGATGATGATGAGGAGGAATGGTTGGACAAGAAGGAGGACGACGAGGAGACGCCGAAGGACAAAGACACAACGATGATGATGAGGAGGAGGAATGATCCAACAAGGAGGACGACAGTGAGGACATCAACGATGATGGCGATAAAAATCCAGCGGTTAGCAGCAAGAAGCGCCCACATAAAGACGATGGAGCAGGGACATCTAACAACAACAAGAAGAAGTAAAACAGACTAGAATCCTTAAATCCGTTGTCGTTTGATCATATTTATTCCTTAACTCTGTCTATCCTCTCGATCTCATCGCAAACGGTTAAGAATACAAATTCATCACTGATCATTCACAATATGGCACACATTTGGTTTCTTGAATTGTGTGCCATGTCAAGCACACAATTTAGAACAACAAATCATATGTGTTGTCTAGAATTATAGCAAATGGTTCTGATTATCGAACTGTTTGCAGCCTATCACACACACCTTGTTACGCCGCATCGTATGTGTTCTTCGGTATCATCGCAAACAGTTTATATGAGGGACCTGTATGCCGTACATCACACACATCTATGTTTGATCAACCATTTGACAGGGTTTATATCCCCGGGTAGGCCAAAGCAACGGGGTCCTCCCCTCTCCGCTTCGAAGAAAAACCAATCGGCCGGCTCGACGAGGCAGGCTGGGGACATGCCACACGAGCCGTCTCCTGCTGGCATTTCGCCCGGCTGGTCTAGCGGCCGGGCATGCTCCCGCCCGGCTGGCCAAGTAGCCGGCTGCCCACATACGGGGCTTTCCATTGACTTGGGGAGGACACGCCCTGTCCCGTCTTACTGTACGCAGGTATGGCAATGCAACGTCACTGGCGGGGCGAGCGACCCTTTACCCATAGTGGTTGCTGACACGCCGTCCCGCATGGCTACAGTCCATCCGTCCAGCCCGCTGACCTTAGTGAGTGCGACAGGATAGGGAATAGTTCCAGCGCACCTCCGTCACTCGAGTGCCTGCCCCAGCGTGGCTACAGTGCCGCCGGCCGTACCGACAACCTCGGACGGCTGGCGCTAAGCGACGCCTCCCCGGGCGGCCAGTGCCAGTGTAGGTGGGGGAGGGCCAATCACAGCGCCCGTCGGCGAGTCCCAGCAGGGATGGAACCGCTCGACCGGCGGGCCCCGCCCACAACGAGACGATACAAGCCGCGGGACACCCTGGCCAGGCGGAGAGGCTGCCAGCCGGGTCCCTCCACCCTCGTACCTAAATCATATTGTAAGAGCCGGGGGTTGGCCTAAAATCCCCCGAGCCCCCCATGCAATGGGGACGGAACCCCCAATCAAGAACACACACATAGGGAGCTCTCATACCCTTCCCAGTCGCAGAGGGAGATGAGCCGGCTGCTCCTTTCGTCCTCCTCCGAACACAGCTCTAGGAGCAGCTCTATATACTTATCCACCCATCCAATGAATCCAACCAGGACTAGGGGCATTACCTCCCACATAGGGCCCCGAACCTGGGTACATCACGTGTCTCCACCTTCTTGTACCCAATCTCGCACCCGGAGCCCATCATCATCCTATGGCCCCAACACCACCGATAAGCCACCCTATGGCATCTGTCGTGAGAAAACGACGACAGTTGGCGCCCACCGTGGGGCCATCCGCGGCGCTGTTCGGGTTCATGCTCCGGGTGGGACCTCTCGCCATTCCCCGCTGCCGCCGCTCAGCCCGGCGAAACCGTGGGGGGCTCATGGGGCTTGCTGCGGCACGCCCTGCGGGAAACTCCGACGGCCTAGTGGCCGACATCAACGCGCTCACCGAGTTCTTCGGCAGGCTCAGCCTTGCCGAGGCTCCGACCGCGGGTGAGTACCCCACGGGGGTACTCGTCTGAGTTGGCCCGCCCACAGTCGTAGGCGTGCTTTCCGCAGCCTGCCCCAACGGGTCCCGCGACAGTGAGGGGGTGATGGCCATCACCTCCTCCACCGCCTTCGGATGGGCGCGGGTAATGGCCACTGCTGCTGCCACCCGCGTCGGCACGTCCGACCCGGTCGGTGCACCCCTCAGGGCTTGAGCACCCCGATCGCCCCGACGGCTAACCCCGATACCGCCGCGGCCGACCTCGAGGCGGCTCGTCGCATCCTCTTTGAGGATGCGACCGCCCTTGCCGCCACGCAGCGGGAATATGCCTCTGCTTACGGCCTTACCCTGGCTGGCACCGAGCCCAGCCGGTGTGGGGCCGTGCGCGACCGTGGCCGTGTGGTCACCGAAATCCTCGGCGGCAAAAAGCCCGTCTACGACACCCCCGCAACTAACCTGCGGGCCCTAAAGGTGGCCTACGAGGAACTGGACTCCTTGGGAGGGCGAAGAGTGTGTCGCCCACGAGCGCCACATCAAGGAGCTTATCAACGATGCTGACGCACAGCAGCATCAGCTCACGCTAGGCGGCACCACCGCTGAAGACCCCCGGCCCGAGCACGAGGGCACGGGAACTGCCAACCGCCAGGCAGCGCAGTACTGCTATTCCCCTTGCATCTCCGGTCGTCAGGTCAAGACGCATGACAACCGGCCCTCTCAGCCGCCGAGGAGTGAGCAGCCGGCTGTTAGCGGCCGCTACCGCGAAGCACCGACATCCGGCAGCCGATGCAGCCGGGGGCACACACCACCCCCGCAACGCGGGTCGCGGCAATCAACGCCGCCCACCATCTGCCCTGAGCTCTCAGCCCGGCTCGGGCCACGCGTCCCCCATAGGAAGGACGATGCTCGCATACCAAATCGACCAACTCGCGCAATCCGCCCTCCTCGAGGAGGAGAGGGGGCACCGAGCCATTCCCGAAGGGCTTCACGCTCCCTAGGGACACCCCGAAGTACAATGAAGCCGCCAAGCCAGGGGAAACAAACGCGTGGCCGTCCGCTACGCCCCCCTCATGCTCATCGGCTCGGCCCGCCCTTGGCTCAACAACTTGGCGGTTGGCAGCATCAACACGTGGACGGACTTCGAGGAGGCCTTCATCCGCAAATTCACCGGCACCTACAAGCGGCTTGGCCGGCCCCGTTAACTTGCTATGTTCGTTCAGGGGCCAGACGAATCCCTCCGTGACTACCTCACCCGGTGGACCGAGCTGTGGAACTCCTGCGAGGGAGTGCACGAGGTGCAAGCCGCGCAATACTTCATCGAGGGTTGCCGGGAAGGCACCCCTCTCAAGCACAAGGTTCTGTGCTCCGAGCCGGCTACGCTGGCCGAACTCATGACCAACGCGGACAAATACGCCACGGCCGACTCGGCCATCCGGGTTAAGATGACCCCGCCGGCCAAGGCGACAACGGCGTCGGCCGTGGCCCGGCCGGCTGCCGACAACTGGCAGCCGCAGAGCAACAAGCGCAAGAACGACTAGCCGGATCCCCGCTACGGGAGCCGGCAGGTCAACACTGTCGAGGATCAGGAGCCGGCTGCCCAGCCTTCCAGCCAGCGCCAGCGCACTGGCAAGGCTGCCTGGCAGCCGAAGCTCACCTTTGAGCAAATGCTCGATCTTCCATGCAAGAATCACTCGGGGGCCAAACCCTCCATGCACACGCTCCAGCAGTGCAGCATCTCACAGCGATTGGCCCAGGGGGACGGACTTCCGGCTCCTCCCGCGCCGCCAGCCCGTTCATCGGCCCCGGTCCAAGATGCCGACCCGGCGCCAACAACGGCACCAAACGACGGTCGCCTAGTCGACCAGTACCCCAACCAAGACGGTTGCTACGTCGTCTTCACCAGTGAAGAGACAGGAAAGCACGCGGAGCGCAAGCTCTACCGTGAAGTGAACGCCACCATGCCGGCAACTCCCCAGTTCATGCGCTGGTCGGAGAATCCGGTCACGTGGAGCCAGGCTGACCATCCCGCGGTGATGCTGAATCCCGACAGCTATGCTTTGGTCCTCGACCCCACCATCGCCACCAAGGATCGACCCTGCCACTTTACGCGGGTGCTGATAGATGGTGGGAGCAGCATCAATATCCTCTACCTCGACACGATGCACAAGTTGGGGCTAAAGATAGAAGACCTATAGGCGAGCCGGACAGTTTTCCACGGCATCGTGCTTGGAAAGTCTTGCTCCCTTGTAGGCAAGATCACGCTCGACGTCCTCTTCGGCGGACCCGGCCACTTCCTCTACGAGCCAGTACTATTCGAGGTCGTGGGCCTCGCAAGCCCTTACCACGCGTTGTTGGGTCGGTCGGCTCTTGTCAGCTTCATGGCGGTCCCGCACTACGCCTACCTCAAGCTCAAGATGCCGGGCCCCAAGGGAATCATTATCGTCAAGGGCGACTACAAGATGTCATTCGAATGCGCTCGAGACGGTAGCCGGCTGGCCGAGGCCCTTGAAATCGCCGAGGAGAAGCGATAGGTCGACTGACTTGTGGCCCTTGCCGCCAGCCAGCCGGCCGTGCCGGCTTCTCCCTTGCAATCCACCGGCGAGGCCTCCTTCTAGCCATCCAAGGACACCAAGCAAATACCGCTCGACCCGGCCAATCCATCTCAATGCGTCACGATCGGCTCCCGCGTCAACAGCAAATAGGAAGGTGAGCTCGTCGACTTCCTCCGTGAGAATCGGGACATCTTCGTGTGGTCCCCCAAGGACAGGCCGGGTGTTCCGAGGAAGTTCGCCGAGCACAAACTACACGTCCGGCCGGATGTCAAGCCAGTCAAGCAACCACTATTCCGCTTCTCCGAGGAGAAGCGGCACACTATAGGAGAAGAGATCACCCGGCTGCTCGCAGCTGGGTTCATCATGGAAGTGTTCCACCCAGACTGGCTGGCCAACCCAGTCCTAGTGCTGAAGAAAAACAAGACCTGGCGCATGTGTATCAACTACACCAGCCTGAACAAGGCATGTCCCAAGGACCCATTCGCCCTGCCACGGTTCGATCAAGTTATCGACTCCACGGCCGGCTGCGACTTGCTGTCCTTCTTGGACGCCTATTCTGGCTACCACCAAATCAAGCTAGACTCGGAAGACCGGCTCAAGACCTCCTTCATCACGCCCTTTGGGGCATACTGCTACATCACCATGTCCTTCGGCCTGAAGAACGTAGGTGCCACCTTCCAACGGTGCATGCAAAAGTGCCTCCTGCCTCAGATAGGCAGCAACGTCCACGTCTACGTCAATGACATCGTCATCAAAACCAAGAAGCACTTAAGCCTCCTCGACGACCTCCGGGAGACCTTCATGAACTTGCGTGAATACAAGGTCAAGCTCAACCCAGAGAACTGTGTCTTCGGTGTTCCTGTCGGTCAACTCTTGGGTTTCTTCGTGTTCGCCCGCAGCATCGAAGCTAACCCCGAGAAGATCCACGCGATCAAGCGCATGCCAAAGCCGACCCAGCTCCGCGACATCCAGAAGTTCACTGGCTGCCTTGCCTCGCTCATCCGGTTCATCGGCCAGCTGAGGGAGAAGGCTCTGCCCCTCTATGGGCTCCTTCGCAAGACGGCTCTCATCGAGCATGGTCAAACCAAGAAGCCGGGCACCTTCGACTGGCCTGACGAGGCGGACAAGGCCTTCCACGGCCTCAAGAAGGCTCTCACTCGTACGCCAATCTTGGCTGTGCCGGCCGAGAAGGAACCACTGCTCGCGTACATCGCCGCAACGACCCGGGTCATCAGTGTCGTGCTGGTGGTCGAATGACCGGAGGAGGGCAAGGCCCTGCCGGTCCAGCGGCCCATCTACTACCTCAGCGAGGTCCTCTCCGTGTCCAAGCAGAACTACCCCCACTACCAGAAGAGGTGTTACGGCATATACTTTGCTGCCAAGAAGGTCAAACAATACTTCCAAATGCTTACCATCACTGTGGTGAGCACGTCCCCATCGTCGAGATCATGAGCAGCCGGGACTCCACCGGCCGGATTGCCAAGTGGGTGATCACCCTCGCCGATCACAAGATCCAGTACGAGCCAAGAACCGCCGTCAAGTCGTAAGCATTGACAAATTTCCTCATCGACCGGGCAGTGACGGAGTTCGTCCTGCCTCCCCCGGACTCCACGCATTAGCGAATGCACTTCGACGGCTCGAAGATGAGGACCGGCCTGAGTACCGGCATAGTCCTCTCCTCCCAGAAAGGTGATCAACTCAAGTACGCAATCCAGATCCACTTCGCCGCCTCCAACAACGTGGCGGAGTACGAGTCCATCATCCATGGCCTCCAGCTCACCAAGGAGATTGGCATCAGGCGCATCCTCTGCTTCGGCGACTCTGACCTCGTGGTGCAGCAAGTTTCTGGCAAATGGGACGCCAGGGATGCCAACATGGCCAGCTACCGTTTCCTTATGCAACAACTCACCAGCTCATTCAAGGGCTACGAGTTCCACCATAACCCCTGAGCGGATAACGATGCGGCAGACGCGTTGGCAAAAATCGGCTCCACCCGGCAGGCCATCCCAGCCGGCGTCTCTCTCAAGCGGCTGCTCAAGACGTCAGTCAAGCCCTCCCTAGAGTCGGAGTCAATCTTCATGCCGGCAAGCGCCACCGGCCCATCAACAGCGCTGCCTGCCTCCCCAGCAACTCCGTTGTCGGCTCTAGAACCGCAGGTTGCCCAGTCGGCCCCGGTCGAACCGGTGGCACCCGGAGCGGACGGACCTGACAACGCGGTCGTCATGATGGTCATCGACCAGCCGACACCACGGGCCGTCGAGCCAGGCCTAGGGGCTAACCAACCAGCCTCGGGGGCTCCCGAGCGGGTCCCGGGGGCTGGCGAGCCGGTCCCGGGAGTTCTCTAGCCGGCTGCCGTCGCAGCCCCCTCATGGGCCCATCCCATCTTGGTGTTGCTTTTACAAGGCGAGCTGCCTACGAGCGAGGCTTTGGCTAGGCAGATCCAGCACCGAGCCTCGGCTTACAACATCATCAACAACGATCTCGTCCACCGTAGCACCACGGGCGTCTTCCAGCGGTGTGTCGAGCCAGAAAAAGGCCAAGAGATCCTCCTCGACATCCACCAGGGCGAATGTGGGCACCACGCCGCCTCCCGGACCCTGGTGGCCAAGGCTTTGCACCACGGCTTCTATTGGCCCACGACTCTCGAGGCGGCCAAGAAATTGGTCAACGAGTGTGAGGGCTGCCAACGCTTCAGCACGCAAAGCCACCTACCCGCAACAGCCCTCCAAACCATCCCCCTCTCATGGCCCTTTGCTATTTGAGGGCTGGAGATGGTGGGCCCCATCAAAACTGCTCGAGGCGGCATGACGCACTTGCTGGTGGCCGTGGACAAATTCACCAAGTGGATCGAAGCATGACCCATCAAGAAGCTAGACGGCCCCATGGTCGTCCGGTTCATTGATGACATTACAGTACGCTATGACGTCCCCCATAGCATCATCACCGACAATGGCACCAACTTTGCCAAAGGCGCGCTCGCGCGTTTCTGCTCCAAGCAAGGGACCCGGCTCGACCTGGCCTCCGTCGCTCATCCGCAATCAAACGGCCAGGTCGAGAGTGCAAACAACCTCATCCAATCCGACATCAAGCCCTGGCTCATGACTCTGCTAGTCAGGTCGGCCGGCTGCTAGATCGACGAACTTAGGACCGTCCTTTGGAGTCTCAGGACCACCCCTAACCGTTCAACCGGCTACACCCCTTTCTTTCTCGTGGCAATCATCCCCACCGACATCAAATTCGACTCGACTCGGGTCGCCCTATACATGGAGAAGGACGCCAAGGAAGCAAGAGAAGACGATGTTGACCTGCTCGAGGACATTCACGAGGTAGCCTTGAGACGGACGACAATATACCAACAGAAGCTCCGGCATTATCACAGTAAGAGGATCCGGCCGCTCTCATTCCGCGAGGGGGACCTGGTCCTCAGACGGATCCAACGAACTGCCGATCAGCACAAGCTATCCTCCCAACGGGGGGGGGGGCCCGTTCATCATCAGCAAGGTGATACACAACAATGCATACTATCTAATAGACGCCCAGAAGCCATAGAAGCGCAAGAGAGACGCCTCCGGCGAAGAAACGGAGCGTCCATGGAACGGGGCACTCCCGTGCCCGTTTTACTGCTAAGGAAAAACCAACGTATGCACGTATCCCCGTCCTTTTGGGCTTATGAATGCAACGGGCGTCCCAAGATGGCTCTTGGGGCACGCCCCGTTTCGTTTATCTCAAAGCTTTCCATACTCACCAGCTCCCCGGTCTAGCTCTCGGGCCCGGGGGCTAGCCGGCTGGACCTAGAAGCGTCTCTTCGCAGAAAAGACTAAGTAAATGAGAGCCGACCAGGCCTCCTGTCACAGCCCTAGAATTTGTTTGCAAACAATTTTTGTTAGTTGCATTTGAGGGTATCATGCATCATATTTAAATTCCACTGAAGTTGAAATGGGGATGTCAAACCCTAGCACCTCATTAAATAAACAAAATTCCAACAATTGAATTTTTCAATGATGTGCTTTTCAAAAATGTTCCCCCTCTCTGATAAATGTTGGCAACAACATATTAGGGGACATATTAATTTTCAAAACAAACATAGCGTTTTAAAATTCACATTAATGCTCGTGAAATCAATTAATAAAGTTTTATAAATATGACAGTTGCCTAAAAATGCCCAAATCTTTTGTGTAAATTTGAAATAATCAGACTATGTTTAATAAAATATTAGGTAATTTTGTACTATGTAGTTTGGCCTTACATAAATAAAAGAAGAATGTCAGAATAAAGAAAACAGGAAATAAAATAGAGAAGGAGGGGCTTACCTGGCTTACCTGGCCCAGGAAGGAGATGGCCCAGCCCACCAGGGGCCAAGAGGTCATCTTCAACCTCTGCCAGTAGGCAGAGGCGAAGTGACGCACGCGCGCGCACGGAGGCCGCCACCTCCTGCTTCGTCGTGGCACTCCCCAGCCTCCCAAGACGCGACGAGGACGCCCAGAGACCTCCTCTCGACCATTCCTCCCCCTGCTGCTCTCTCTCTCCCTCTGCCCTCTCTTACTTCCGGACTCGAGCGCCATGGTCGCCGCCGCTCGCAACCACCGTGCCACCGGCCTCCCCTCGCCTCTCCAGCCAGTCTTGCTGCTCCGCCCCGACCTGCTGCCCCTCCCCACCGAAGGAATCGAGGCCAGCAACCCCGAGGCATCGTCCCCATCGCCGTTTTCGTCTTCGGACGCCGAAGATCGCCGACGACCCTGCACCCGCGTCGCCGCCTCCCCGAGCCGCCTTCGACGCCAGCGAGCTCCCTGTGAGGCTCCCCGTCCTTCTCTCCCTTTCCCCGTGGCTCTCCTCGCCCTCTAGCTGCCATCCCCGTCGTTGCCGAGCTCCGGCCGCCGCTCAAGCTGTCGCCGCCGTCGATTTAGGCCTCCCTAGCTGCTGCCGTTTGCTGCGTTGGACGTGCGCGAGCCTGAGCATCCCGTAGGCGGTCTCCGCCGCTCAAATGATCGTCGGAGGGCCATTTCCGGCGACCCCCGCCGTCTCGGCTTGCCGCTGGCGGCCTTCCTCCGGTGAGTGCCAGCGTGGCCGGTGATTAGCCGCTAATCCCCCCTCTAGACGTTGACTAGATTGCCCCACAGGGGGTCAAAGCCCCATCAGCCTCAGCCTTGACCGGGAATTAGACCCGCGTCAATGACAGGTGGGGCCCAGCCCTGTTTAAATCTGGATTAGATTAAAAATAAGTAATTTGCTTAATTAACTTAGTTAGACACTGACTGGTGGGCCCTGATGTGTTAATTAACATTAGGAAATAAAATTAAAATCTATTAGTGCCTGTGTCACTGACCAGTGGGTCCCACTGGTCAGGTTTGACCTGGACGTGGTCCAGTTGACTGCTGACGTAGGCATGACCTCAGCATGACGCAATAATCATTTTCTGTAATAAAATAATTCCACAAAATGCTCTAAACTTCTAAAAATCAAAGAAAATAATCTATAGCTCAGATGAAAATAATTTATATATGAAAAATGATCAGAAAAATCCAATGAATCTGTTTATGCCATGATCATGCATGTTTAAACAAGTTAACATCACCAAGTAGGACATTTTATGATTAGACCAATATATGAAATATCATTTGGAGTTGGAAATTCAAACTTGTTTGAATTCCACTTCAACCAATTTGACTAACCACTCCTCTAGGTTAGTTAAGTACCTCAATATGCCATGTCATACATCATGATTGTTGCATTGCATTGAATATATTCTTTCTTTCTGTTTGCCGGTGGTTGTTCCCTCTCGGTAGACGATGATTCCGACGATGTGAACGATGACACTAATGAAGAGAAGTATATCTTTAGGATAGTCAGGCAAGCAAAACCCCCTTGAGCATATTGATATCAACCCACTCTCTTGCTCCTGCTCTCTTTTACTGCATTAGGACAACAACGATTCAACTGTTACATGTCATCGGTAGTTGAACCCATTCCTTTGCATGACCTGTTTTTGCCACAGTAAATAGTTGAAACCACTTAGCATGAGTAGCAACTGTTTGAGCCTTGTTGTGCTTACTCATACATGCATGCTTATATACTGTGCCTGCTATGCTTAGAGTCGTGTCGTGTCGGGACTGATACATTTGAGTGATGGATCGGGATGGCAGTATACATGTCCTACTGAGTGGAAGTTAAAGGTGTGAATACGATTTGGTAAAGGTAACGATGAGAGGTCATGTAGGAGTACATGGCGGGTTGTCTCATCGGGACCGTCCTTAAGAACTAAGTTCTGTTTATGTTATCCAAGACAAGATACTACCACACATTGGGCCCTGAAATATGACCCCGCTCGACTTATTAATCGCCTAGACCTCTGTCCAGGAGTTGCAACTAGTTTCTGGCGTTTGTAGGGAAAGTGTTGGCGGCCGTGTATAGTGCTGCCCGACGTGGTGGACTATGATGCGGTACAGACACAGTGGCACGGTGTACCAAGTGGCACCCGAACGGTGGGCTTGGGAACCCTGCGCACATCGTTTGAGGCCGTAGCGGAAACTTCGGCCGGACTTCCATGCGGGTTCAACCTCGGATAGGCGATAAACCTGGACTAGGGTCTTGTGTGGTTGACGGTCGTGGCCGACGCCCACGCCAGTGCTTCCGCTTGAAGGTTGCCGAGATGCATGATGTGCATATGGTGCTAAGTGGCGAGAGTGTGTGTGAAGAAGTATACCCCTGCAGGGTGAAATAATCTGTTCGAATAGCCGCGTCCTCGGATATGGACTACTTGGAGAACTTATGTGGTTAATAGTAAACTTGAGGTGGATACCCTAAAATGCGCCAGATAAGCGTGAGTGCTATGGATGGCCTTCTCGTAGGGAGACGGAAGTGGATCTGTAGTGGTGTATTGATTGGTGAATATGTGGACTCGTGTTGACTGCCTGTAGGATTACCAAGCCAAACTGGTCGATGTTGAGTCTAGAACTGCTTTAGTTATATAAGGGAATTGATTGTGGAAGGGAACGTAAGGCTCTTTTTACTCCTTTCCTTGTGTCATTCTAATTCTGAGTCACCCTCTTCTTTATTCTACGGGGATTAAGAACTAGGCCTTCTCACCTATCTATTAGGAGGATGAGTTACTATGCTGGAGACCTATGGGGAAAGATGTTGTCTTCTAGGTCGATGTCTCTTTAAGAATTCAATGTCATGTCCTCAGTTGTCTTGCAGGTTGCCTCATATTTCATGCCCGTACAGTTGTTATGCTGTCCGAGTTATCCAAGAATTCTAAATTATCTGATGCAATTGCAAAACCCTTTCATCTCGAGTCAATGTCTTTCAGGCCAGACAAAAGCACACTAAATTTTGAGTTCAGGTACTATATAACCTCGACATGTTTGAGGAAGGTGTTTAGGAAACCATGTTGTTTCACTGAACCACCTAGCAGTTTAGTTGCGTCTTCTGTTCCAGTGTGATAATTCTGGCCATCATTATCGAAAGCAGGCTGTGATGCTACTTAGTCAATAGGTATTCTGTATCCGGGTTCTTGAACCCAAGGACCATTCTACTCATTCCCGTTGATAGTATTTGCTCGTTCCTTTAGGATATTAGTAACCTTGTTATAGTCGTCAAGAATTGTGGTATATCATTCTTCCACTACCATGAATCAGTTATGGCAGAAGTTCTTTGTGAATGGAAGATCACGACATGAGTGCTCTTGATGAGTTCTCCATTTCCTAGTTGTGACTCTGCCAATCCTTCATTTCTGCATGGATTGTCTGGAAGAAATATGTCGAACTCTGTTCGATATATCCAATCTATGCATCTACAACTCAAGAAAAATCATGTGCTCTTGAGTTGCCCTTCTTCAATTTTATTCTGACCATTATCTATCAATGGATAGTCAAGAGTATGTTATGGATTGAGTTATCAATGTCGTCTTTTCTTGTGGTCGGTCAAGCCATTCTACTCCAGAATGACTAGGAGAAGCAAACTCCCGTACCTCATCCATTTTTTTGGATTGGGTCAAAGCCGTTGTGTTCTGCGGATCAAAATGCTAATTCAGCTTTTGCTCTATTCTACCTTGAGGTATTACCCTCTTCATGTCAAGATTGTCACGATAATTGTACTCCCTCTTATGAAATCTTGATGTAGTAATACTTCTCGCTATCATCATTCATTTCTGGTCTCTGTGTTGTTGAAACCAGAATACCGACAAGTGAGTCGTGATGTGTGTAATCAATACTCCCAGCAACTTTGTTGCTTGGTAGTTAATGGACAATAATCTCACTCTTGGCATGATGATGATTGAATTGTCATACTAAGAATGATCGTGCCACCTAGCCCATTTTCCATGGTGCACTTTTCGATCAATGAGTTATAGGATTGTATCAATCTTTCGCTCTGTTGGTCATATCGTCTTGTCTTGAAAAGCAAGATTGTTCTCGAGCTTGATAACATATTGGTGGATCATGATTTTCCTATTATCTTCTCGGAAGTATCACCAAGGTGTTCCTTGACCGTTATGCTGAGTTCGTGATCAAGGTGGTTTTTCTATAAACCATCCCGTCTCCAAGAATCCGTGTTGGATATCCCTGAACTAGTTGGTTAAGCTAAACAACAACTTGGAGAGTTGGAAGATAGAAGTTTGATCTAACTTAGCTCATGATAAAGGGATATCTTGTGTTTTGTGCTTGTATGTGTAGAAGAAAGATGATATCTTGATCGATAGATCCTCATGATCAATTGATGCACCTATCATTTTGTACAACCATTGGTTTGAGTTTGGGCTATCGTCAAATCAAAATCAGAACCAAAGATTTCTCTAATGATGTTTTACTCGCAGATTTATCCTCGAGCATACACCGTTATATCTTTGGTCTGACCAATGCTATCACCTTGTTTCCATAAGTTGTGGAATTCCATCTACATGGATAATTCGATGAATTGTTGTTAAGCCCATTGACAAACATTTTCATCCCTTCCATGACTCATGATGAACATGGGGCTAGTGTTGGAAACTTTGTAGGCATATATTCGTGTCTTGTACATGAACCTTATGCATGGTGTAAGAAGTGACTTACTCTTGGTTCATGTGCTTACGGTGCAAGTTGCCGTCATGAACTTGAGAAAGGTCGTTTTGTTTTCATCGGAATCATCCCAAGTCAATCATGCATGTGCGAAGTATTCTATGGTTTGGTAGACTGATCATCTCCATTCCACCTGCAATCCCCAGCACACTAAGCCACTGATTGAGTTGTTCAAGGAAAAAGAAGTTCTTTCTTAAGAGCTAATCCGGACTTATGTAAGAACTTCGCTAATTCCTAATGATGGTTCCTAACCAGAACTCAGAGGTGTTTTGTTGTAAGGTTATGTATCTTGCAATCCAGCTCATGTTTTGGAGTTGGCTTCCGTAGTTCATCTCCTGAGAATCTCGCAATGTCATCTCTTTGATTTGTGTTGCAACCTTTCATTTTGAGACATGCTGAGTCTGGAATATCGTCACACGAACCATATCTGAATCTCAGGCAGATATGATGGTTGGAACATTTCCCAAGAAGTATAATAATGGTCTCTCTGTAACCCGGCAAAGGAATGTTGTGGCTAACATACCTATCCGGAAGACCTACTATTATGATATCTTGAATCAGCAACCGTAGCCACTTCCCCATGAGGTCCTCATATGACTTTTTGAAAGTTGTTTCTCATGGACCCTTTGAGATCCCGAAGTCCGACCTTTACTTGATGTCCTAGATAATAAACCTGATCTACGATTGTGGTTTTGCTAGTACGTCAAGGAGAACATTAGAAGCGGAGTGCTAAATGTCTCTCGCTCGATTATCCAGATTTTGCTCCCCTGGCATAGCTAAGGTGAAATCTGAGAAAGTGTTGTCTTCCTTTGCTTCTGCATCCTCCGTCATTATTCATCGTTATAGTAAGATGTGTTGCCAGGATCCTTGGCATGGATGTTGGTAAAATTCTGATGAATATGGAGATGCTCAAGTTCTTGAGAGCACGCTCAGACGCTGAGTTATACTCTTGGTATTACTTGGAATGTGCCTTCCATCACCGAGTTGTTTTATAGCTCTAGCTTCCATTCCGTTCTGAGTGTGCCATTCTTTGAATTCCTTCAAATGATCGTTGTGAATTGCCTTAGGATGGTATGAAGAGTTTCAATGATCTCTGGATCAAAAGTAATTCTTTTTGCCACCTAAGGGATAATCCTACGAGTCACCTTTTCTTAGGTGTTCGTAATCGTATTATGGCAGTTAACTCCTCGCTACTTTCAAAACCTCCTCACCATCTGTTTAGCGTGGAATTGTTGCCTACCAATTGAACCTCCGTCATCTACTTCATTCATTGTTCTTGATGTGCGTTTTGTGTCTCAGCTCGAGAGATGTTATCACATCTCATTCTACGAGTTGATCATGGGTGCTCGATCTTCGGGAAGATCGAATCTTGTAGAGCTCTCTATCCCTGTTGTCTTTCTGCTGGATGAAGATCCCGAAGACAAAGATGTCAAGATCAGCAAGATGCAATGAATCAACATCTTCGAGAAGAGCAACTGGATCGTGAAGGTTGTGGTAGTTAGTGCCCCTTTGTCCTCATACCCTACGCCTGAATCTCGGGACGAGATTCTTGTTTAGTGGGGGGTGAGTTGTCACAGCCCTAGAATTTGTTTGCAAACAATTTTTGTTAGTTGCATTTGAGGGCATCATGCATCATATTTAAATTCCACTGAAATTGAAATGGGGATGTCAAACCCTAGCACCTCATTAAATAAACAAAATTCCAACAATTGAATTTTTCAATGATGTGCTTTTCAAAAATGTTCCCCCTCTCTGATAAATGTTGGCAACAACATATTAGGGGACATATTAATTTTCAAAACAAACATAGCATTTTAAAATTCACATTAATGCTCCTGAAATCAATTAATAAAGTTTTATAAATATGACAGTTGCCTAAAAATGCCCAAATCTTTTGTGTAAATTTGAAATAATCAGACAATGTTTTATAAAATATTAGGTAATTTTGTACTATGTAGTTTGGCCTTACATAAATAAAAGAAGAATGTCAGAATAAAGAAAACAGGAAATAAAATAGAGAAGGAGGGGCTTACCTGGCTTACCTAGCCCAGGAAGGAGATGGCCCAGCCCACCAGGGGCCAAGAGGTCATCTTCAACCTCTGCCAGTAGGCAGAGGCGAAGTGACGCACGCGCGCGCACGGAGGCCGCGACCTCCTGCTTCGTCGTGGCAACCCCCAGCCTCCCAAGACGCGACGAGGATGCCTAGAGATCTCCTCTCGACCATTCCTCCCCCTGCTGCTCTCTCTCCCTCTGCCCTCTCTTCCTTCCGGACTCGAGCGCCATGGTCGCCGCCGCTCGCAACCACAGCAGCCACCGGCCTCCCCTCGCCTCTCCAGCCAGTCTTGCTACTCCACCCCGACCTGCTGCCCCTCCCCGCTGAAGGAATCGAGGCCAGCAACCCCGAGGCATCGTCCCCATCGCCGTTTTCGTCTTCGGGCGCCGAAGATCACCGATGACCCTGCGCTCGCGTCGCCGCCTCCCCGAGCCGCCTTCGACGCCAGTGAGCTCCCTATGAGCCTCCCCGTCCTTCTCTCCCTCTCCCCGTGGCTCTCCTCGCCCTCTAGCTGCCATCCCCGTCGTTGGCGAGCTCCGGCCGCCGCTCAAGCTGTCGCCGCCGTCGATATAGGCCTCCTAGCTGCTGCTGTTTGCTGCGTTGGACGTGCGCGAGCCTGAGCATCCCGTAGGTGGTCTCCGCCGCTCAAATGGTCGCCGGAGGGCCATTTGCGGCGACCCCCGCCGTCTTGGCTCGCCGCCAGCGGCCTTCCTCCGGTGAGTGCCAGCGTGGCCGGTGATTAGCCGCTAATCCCCCCCTTTAGACGCTGACCAGAGTGCCCCACAGGGGGTCAAAGCCCCATCAGCCTCAGCTTTGGCCAGGAATTAGACCCGGGTCAATGACAGGTGGGGCCCAGCCCTGTTTAAATCTGGATTATATTAAAAATAAGTAATTTGCTTAATTAACTTAGTTAGACACTGACTGGTGGGCCCTGATGTGTTAATTAACATTAGGAAATAAAATTAAAATCTATTAGTGCCTGTGTCACTGACTAGTGGGTCCCACTGGTCAGGTTTGACCTAGACCTGGTCCAGTTGACTGCTGACGCACGCATGACCTCAGCATGACACAAAAATCATTTTCTATAATAAAATAATTCCAGAAAATGCTCTAAAATTCTAAAAATCATAGAAAATAATCTATAGCTCAGATGAAAATAAATTATATATGATAAATGATCAGAAAAATCCAATGAATCTGTTTATGCGATGATCATGCATGTTTGAACAAGTTAACATCACCAAGTAGGACATTTTATGATTAGACCAATATATGAAATATCATTTGGAGTTGGAAATTCAAACTTGTTTGAATTCCACTTCAACCAATTTGACTAACCACTCCTCTAGGTTAGTTAAGTACCTAATTATGCCATGTCATACATCATGATTGTTGCATTGCATTGAATATATTCTTTCTTTCTATTTGTCGGTGGTTGTTCCCTCTCGGTAGACGATGATTCCGACGATGTGAACGTTGACACTAATGAAGAGAAGTATATCTTCGGGATTGTCAGGCAAGCAAAACCCCCTTGAGCATATTGATATCAACCCACTCTCTCGCTCCTGCTCTCTTTTACTGCATTAGGACAACAACGATTCAACTGTTACATGTCATCGGTAGTTGAACCCATTCCTTTGCATGACCTGTTTTTGCCACAGTAAATAGTTGAAACCACTTAGCATGAGTAGCAACTATTTGAGCCTTGTTGTGCTTGCTCATACATGCATGCTTATATATTGTGCCTGCTATGCTTAGAGTCGTGTCGTGTCGGGACTGATACATCTGAGTGATGGATCGGGATGGCAGTATACATGTCCTACTGAGTGGAAGCTAAAGGTGTGAATACGATTTGGTAAAGGTAACGATGAGAGGTCATGTAGGAGTACATGGCGGGTTGTCTCATCGGGACCGTCCTTAAGAACTAAGTTTTGTGTATGTTATCCAAGACAAGATACTACCACACATTGGGCCCTGAAATATGACCCCGCTCGACTTATTAATCGCCTAGACCTCTGTCCAGGAGTTGCAACTAGTTTCTGGCGTTTGTAGGGAAAGTGTTGGCGGCCGTGTATAGTGCTGCCCGACGGGGTGGACTATGATGCGGTACAGACACAGTGGCACGGTGTACCAAGTGGCACCCGAACGGTGGGCTTGGGAACCCTGCGCACATCGTTTGAGGCCGTAGCAGAAACTTCGGCCGGACTTCCGTGCGGGTTCAACCTCGGATAGGCGATAAACCTGGACTCGGGTCTTGTGTGGTTGACGGTCGTGGCCGACGCCCATGCCAGTGCTTCCGCTTGAAGGTTGCCGAGATGCATGACGTGCATATGGTGCTAAGTGGCAAGAGTGTGTGTGAAGAAGTATACCCCTGCAGGGTGAAATAATCTGTTCGAATAGCCGCGTCCTCGGATATGGACTACTTGGAGAACTTATGTGGTTCATAGAAAACTTGAAGTGGATACCCTAAAATGCGCCAGATAAGCGTGAGTGCTATGGATGGCCTTCTCGTAGGGAGACGGAAGTGAATCCATAGTGGTGTATTGATTGGTGAATATGTGGACTCGTGTGCGTTACCCCACCTCGAAGAAAGCACTTGTAGTCATAGTATAGGTTAGCCAAGAGTCAAAGCTGGCTTGCTGCAATAAACTCCACAACCCCCTTCATTGATACTGATGCATATGTAGTTAGTTCTGATGTAAGTCTGGCTGAGTACTCTTGTAATCACGTTTGCTTAATTTATGTTTTTGTAGAGGAGACGTCAGTCTCATTAGTGGTATTTAGGACGTGAAGTTCGATGTTGGCCGGGTTAGCTTGGGAATCCCAGACAGAGGTCTGGTTCCTTTGGTAGGGTCATTGTAGCTTTTAAGGCTCCTCTAGCCACTTTTGTAGATGTCTATACCCAGACATGTTTAACTTCCGCTTGCTTGTTTGAATGCTCTGTATGTAGGGTCTTGTGACCTCTGTTTGTAACATCCTATTGTAATGGCTCTTCCGAGCCTTTTACATAAATGTTGAAATGTTGTATGGTTATGTTGTGATGCCATAGTTGTATCTATGCATATCGGGCATGTCGTGCGTACGTGTGATGTGCAATGGTATGTATGGGATCCGACACCTAGTTGTGTGCCTTTAGTAGTACTCTTTACGGGGAACTGCCTCTTTGTGCTTCCACCGAGCCTTGGTAGCTTGCTACTGCTCCGGACACATTGATTGACCGACATGTCTCCTTCTTTGCTGCTGTGTCTGTCCCTTCGGGGAAATGTCTTGCAGTGTAATGGAGTCCCTGTAGCCTGCTACGACCCGTCTACGTGCAGTGATGACATTTATGTCCCACGGCGTAATGGAGTCCTTGTAGCTTGCTATGACTCGTCTACACACGCTAGAGATCGACACCTGCATTGTTGGGTTACGTATGCCTATCCCTGACGGATGTGCCACTTGGGTTCTACGACTAGTCATGTCGGCCCGGGTTCTTTGACATTCGAATGCTAGCGACATTATCACATACGTGAGTCAAAAGACGCAAACGGTCCCGGCCCAGGTAAGGTGGCAGCCGTGGAGATAACCGTGCGTGAGACCGCAAAGTGATGTGATGTGTTACATGCTCGATTCTTATGGCTTAGGATCGGGGTCCCGACACCTCCCCACCCGTACCAGCTATAGACCGGCACCCGGCTGTTCGGCTTACGGGGCCTTGGGGCGGCAAGGTTCGACTCGCACCAAAGGTCGATACGGGAAGGAATCTTTTCTAGGACCAACGGACCCTTGCCGCGTCTCTAGCCACTTCACTTACCCCAAAAAACCCTCTGCGACTCCTAAGTTTTGAAATGGCTCCCTCGAGGCGGATGCCCCGACCCAGCCACAGACCGGCTCCCGGCTATCGGGTTGGCGGGGCTAAGGCCAAAGGGGAAACAGAGTAGAACTGCAAAGGGTCATGGCAGGTGAAAAGGAGTACGGTGGAGGCGGCAAGATTCATAAGGCATAAAACAGAAAGTATTCATAACGTAAAGCAAAACGGTCCATGGCCGGCGTTAAATTCATTACATACACACCCCCAGTGGGTGGATCGAATCCAAGGTTCAAAGTGCAGGAAAGAAGAAAAAGAAAGAGCAAAACAGGAAGATGCCCGGGGGCTCAAGCCACCGACGCGTCGCCGGCCGACACGTCAAGACGCGGCTCGGTCCTCGTCCTGGAGGTGCTCACGGTCTTCGGGTTGGCTGCCTTGCCCTTCGTACTGGCCTCCTCGGTCTCCGTCATCTCACCGCTCGAGTCGGTGCTCTCGTTGGCAACTTCGACGTCGTCCGGGCCCTGGGGGATACCGAAGGAGTCCTCGGGCAGCAGCTCGCCGTCTTCTCCAAGGGTCGGCAGAAACTCATCCGCGTCGACATACGACGCGAGCTCGTTCACCTGAAAGACAAGGGCCGGCTCGCGAGCCTCCCGCTACGTGGCCGACACGTCCCGCATCGTCGCTAGCCGGGCGAGGTCCACCCCTCGGTACCATGAAGTGATGAACCGAAGCGCCATCTGCGCTCCGGCTCGGGCAGCCAAGGCTTACCAGGCCTCAAGGTGGGCGACAGCATGCTCAAGCCACAGCGCCACGCGATGCGTCGGAGCTCCTCCACGGCCCGGCACAACACGGCGATGACCTCCTTGCCAGCGGTCTTGAGCCGCTCCACGCTCTGCCTGAGATGGGTCATCCACATCTCGATAGCGAGCCTGATCTCGTCCACATCCCACGGGGCATGCTCATCAATGGAGCAGCCGTACCCCCGGAGGTGCTCCCGGTGCTCCTCAATGGCCCGCGCAACGCGGCGGTGGGTCTCCGGGAACAACACTGAGGCGCCGCCACCGGAGCAATCATCCCCGCCGACATCGAATTCGACTCGCCTTGGGTCGCCCTATACATAGAGAAGGACGCCAAGGAAGCAAGAGAAGACGGTGTCGATCTGCTCGAGGAGGTTCGCGACCTAGCCTTGAGCCCGACGTTAATCTACCAACAAAAGCTCCGGCATTATCACAGCAAGAGGATCCGGCCGCTCTCATTCCGTGAGGGGGACCTGGTCTTCAGACGGATCCAACGAACCGCCGGTCAGCACAAGCTGTCCTCCCCATGGGAGGGCCCGTTCATAATCAGCAAGGTGCTACACAACAATGCATACTATCTAATAGACACCCAGAAGCCGCAGAAGCGCAAGAGAGATGCCTCCGGCGAAGAAACGGAGCGTCCATGGAACGCGACACTCCGGCGCCCGTTTTCCTGCTAAGGAAAAACCAATGTATGTATGTATCCCCGTACTTTTGGGCTTATGAATGCAACAGGCGTACCAACACGGCTCTTGGGGCGCACCCTGTTTCGTTTATCTCAAAGCTTTCCATACTCACCGGCTCCCCGGTCTGGCTCCCGGGCCCGGGGGCTAGCCGGCTGGACCTAGAAGCGTCTCTTCGCAGAAAAGACTAAGTAAATGTGAGACGGCCAAGCCTCCCCACCTGTACCAGCTACAGACTGGCACCCAGCTGTCCAGTTGACGGGGCCTTGGGGCGGCAAGGTTCGGCTCAAACCAAAGGTCGAAATGCGAAGGAATCTTTTCTAGGCCCAGCCGGACCCTTGCCGCGTCTCTAGCCGCTTCACTTACCCCGAAAAAACCCTCCACGACTCCTAAGTTTTGAAACGGCTCCCTCGAGGCAGATGCCCCGACCCAGCCATAGACCGGCTCCCGGCGGTCGGGCTGGCGGGGCTGAGGCCAAAGGGGAAACATAGTAGAAGTGCAAAGGGTCGTGGCGGGTGAAAAGGGGTAAGGTGGAGGCGGCAAGATTCATAAGGCATAAAACACAAAGTATTCATAACGTAAAGCAAAACGGCCCACGGCTGGCATTCAATTCATTACATACACACCCCCAGTGGGTGGATCGAATCCAAGTTCAAAGTGCAGGAAAGAAGAAAAAGAAAGAGGAAAACAGGAAGATGCCCGGGGGCTCAAGCCACCAGTGCGTCGCCAGCCGGCACGTCGAGAGGCGGCTCAGTCCTCGTCCCGGAGGTGCTCGCGGCCTTCGGGTCGGACGCCTTGCCCTTCGCAGCGGCCTCCTCGGCCTCCGTCGTCTCGCCGCTCAAGTCGGTGCTCTCGTATGCAACTTTGATGTTGTCCTGGCCCTGGGGAATGTCGAAGGAGTCCTCGTGCAGCGGCTCGCCGTCTTCTCCAATGGGCTGCAGGAACTCATCCGCGTCGACATATGACGCGAGCTCGTTCGCTCGGAAGACAAGGGCCGGCTCGCGAGCCTCCCGCTCCATGGCCGGCACGTCCCGCATCGTCGCTAGCCGGGCGAGGTCCACCGCCCGGTACCATGAAGTGACGAACCGAAGCGCCATCTGCGCTCCGGCTCAGGCAGCCGAGGCTTACCAGGCCTCAAGGTGGGGGACGACATGCTTAAGCCACAGCGCCACGCGATGTGTCGGAGCTCCTTCGCGGCCCGGCCACAACGCGACGATGACCTCCTTGCCGGCGGTCTTGAGCCGCTCCACGCTCCGCCAGAGATGGGTCATCCGCATCTCGATAGCAAGCCCGATCTTGTCCACATCCCACGGGGCATGCTCAACAATGGAGCATCCATACCCCCGGAGGTTCTCCCGGTGCTCCTCAACGGCCCGCACGGCGCGGCGGTGGGTCTTCGGGAACCACACTGAGGGGAAGAAGGGAAGAAGAGAAGGAAAACCATATGAAGAACAAAGAGGCGGCAAGCAGAAGGCAACCAATCGAAAAAGAAAGAAACAAGCGCTTACCTTCGATCACATCATCCACACTGATGGCGAAGTTGAGCGCCGCCGCCCGCTCGGCTGCCCGAGCCGGTTCCGAGGCGGCAAGAGAGCCCTTGGCCTCCACGAGCGACATCTCGAGGCGAGTCACCTCGCCTTGGAGGGCGGTAGTCCTTAAGACGGCGTCAACCGCCTCCTAGGCCGCCACCTCCTTCGCCGCCTCGACCTTGAGCCGGTCGCAGACCGAATCACCGTCAACCAGTAGCGCGGCTAGCCGGTCCGTCTTCTGTGCGGCCACCTGGACATCCCGCGCCAGCTGGTTCCGCTCGGTGGCGAGCCCGGTCTTTTCCTCCCGAAGGGAGGCTAGCTCTCCTGCGTAACAATGATAACATCAGTAAAACAGGCGTAAAGTCGCCGACTCCCGGGGGCTACACGACTCCACCCGCAAAATGCAACTCACCTTGTACACGGGCCAGCTCCTCCTCCAGATGGTAGAAGCCATACTTGCCGCGGTCGTGGATGGCGACTGCCTCCGCGAAGAGCTACTGCCACAGGGAGGCTCCCTCTTATTGCAAAAGGGGGAGAACGTCAAAAACAGGCTCAAAGGAGATCCGACCCGGCTGCTCGTTAGCCGGTCAGCCGGCCCGCATCTCGGGGGCTACACCTAGTGGGTGCGCTTGCGTGCCCCCAATAAAAATACTAAAGATGGAAGGGTAAGCTTACCTCAGCATGCCAAAGGGCAGTGTCCGCTGCCTCCGCAAACCGGGCCAGCTCCTGCCGGTACCGGTCAGGGACACTCCCTAGATCACCAAAGGAGGGAACTGGGCCGCCTGCCGGAGGCGCCGGTAGGGCCGGCACGTTCTCCAGCGCCTCCCAGTCCCGGCTGACCTCCTGCATCGACCGCGGGATTTGCCGAGCACGGCCGGCGCTACTGCCCGGGCTCGCCGCAGCAACGGCCGTTGGGGGCGGGCTGATAACGGCGAGGTTTCACGAGTCGCCTTCCGCCGGCCCCCCGCCGGGCACCGTTGCCGCCTCACCTACCGGCCGCTCCGCGCGTCGGCCATGCCGGAGGGCCGCTCCACCTCCATAACGACCACCTCCGGCGGTGCCTCCGGAGCCGGCGGGATCACCTCCTCCCGGGCCGGTTCGGGAGCTGGCGGGGTCACCTCCGGCACTTCATCCTGAGCCGCCTCGGGGGCCGGCTCCGTCACCGTCTCCCGTGCAGGTGGGGGCGGCGGCAGATCCGTGGCCGCGTCTCGCGGCTCGCTGGAGGGGGGTCTTCACATGCGGGTGGACTCCACCGCTGAGTCCGAGGCCCGCGGCGGCTCGGTCGCCCTTCTGCGTTGCCGGCCGCTTGAAGTTCCGGAGCATGCGGCCCCTCCCCATGTGCCGCGATGGGAGGCTCGATGGGGTCACTGCAGCATCCAAGCCCCGGTCATCGACCATCTCATAAGACGAAAACAGAAAAAAAAAACAAGGGATGAAGCGTAGAGGACTTACGCGATGACGAGGGGCAGGGCCCGCTTGGCACAAGGCGGCGGCTTCCGTGCAGCCACCTTGACCCGCTTCGGGTCGGGTGGTGGAGCCGCCAACCCCTCTTATGCCGGCCTTTATCCCCTGCCGACTGGCTCGGCGGCCGGGCCTCGAAGCGGGCGCTCCTCTCTCCTCCGATCTGGGCTCGTTGCAGGAGGAGGTCCACCGAGGATCATCAACTCATCATCATCATCGTCGTTGTCGTCGTCCGTCCAATCACGGATGTGGGACCAAGAGGGAACTCACCCGCTCCGCCGGGTCCCCCGGCTGCTCTGGACCCTCCGATCGTCTGGCTCCACTGGGAGCGCCGCCTCGCAGCCCCGCCGGCTCGTCGGCCTCCCCGGAGGAGTCCACACCCTCTTCCGCGGGACCCCCCATCACGAAGTCCTAGGAGTCGGAGTCCGCCCACTCTGCCTCGAAGATTTGTGGTTACGGGCTGTCTGGGGTGCTCTGTTGCACCAGCCGTTGTGGTCAGCACCCCATCATAAGTTCTCCCGCCGGCTGCCTAATGGGGATATCAAGCAAAATACAAACCCCTACAAGAAGACTTACCAAGGGAGGCGGTTGATGCGGTCATACGGCTCCATGCCGAATGACCACGAGGCTGGCTTCAGCTTGAACGTCGTGAGGGCGTTCACCCGCTTCGCCACTTGAGCCGGCGTTAGCTCTACGGTGGACTGCCGGCAGGGGTCATGCCGTCCTGACATGTCACAGATCCGGTGCGGCCTCATCTAAAGAGGTGACACCCGGCGCGATGTGAAGGCCGCCACTAGGTTGGAGGCAACCAGCTCCTTAGAGCTCTTCAGCTCCCCGAGCCGGCCCAGCTCCTCCAGAGAGACGCCATGCGGGGCTGACGCTAGCCAGTTCTGCTGGGATGACTGGCGGTCCTCGAACGGCGGTAGCCCGATGTAGTCCGTCGTTGGGTCGACATTCCGCATGTAGAAGAATGTGCGATGCCACCCCTTGACAAAGTCAATCAAAGAAAGGGGAGGGAAGCGGGCAACGCCGCGGTAGCACACTATGGTGCCCCCGCACGCGTTGTTGATCAACATCTTGGGATAGAAAAGAACGTTGAAGAGGCCAGGAAAAGGAAGAGCTGCCAGATACCCCTCACACAATGCCAAGAAGGCAGAGAGATGCAAGATGGCGTTGGGACCAAGATTGTGGGGTTGAAGGTCGTGGGTTTCAAGGAAGAGGCAGAAGAAGTTGCTCACCGGGAGCGCGAAGCCCTGGGAGAAGTGCCAGAGGAACACTACTCGTTCCCCTGGCTGCGACGCCGGCACCAGCTCGCCGCCCGACGCAACGGCGGCCACCCGCTCAGGCGGCGGCAGCATCCGCGCCTTGCGTGGCTCCTCGATGTCGGCATTAGTGACGAAAGATCCTCCCCAGCTGCCGCTGCGTCCATCAGCCATCTCAGCGGTGGGGCGGCGTGCGGACGCGTCTGTGGGCTCGAGCGCGGCAGCACGAGGAGAGGCAAGGTTAGGAAGCATGGAGCAATGGCGAGAAGGGCTGCAAGGGGGCAAGTGGGCGCGGGTACCTCTGCCCCTGCCCTTCCCTCCCCTTTATAAGGGAGGACACGACCGGGGACGTGGGATCATCTACGCCCACGTTCCCCGGAAATGTCGTGCGAGTCGGTCGCTTCGGGCCGTAACGGTCGTATCGGGGCGCGGGGGATCCGGCCCCAGCACCAAGGCCTATCGGGCTACGCCTGGGCACTACCGGACTAGGCCTGGGCGACGTCCCGTCTTGCTGCGTGCACAGGGCCCAGCGCATCATTATGCACCGCGTGGCATGTCGCGTGCCGGCGCGTGCCGCAGAGCGACGCGCCAGAACCTGAGGCATTGGGTCGTGCAGCTGGCCCGACTGCCCGTTCGCCTTCGAGCCGTAGGCGGGCTAGGCTAGGGGTAAGCCTCTGGCACCCCACCATCCACCGGGTGTGGGCCCCCGCCGGCTTCGGGGGCTACTGACGGGGTTTATATCCCCAGGTTGGCCAAGGCAACGGGGTTCTCCCCTCTTCGTTCGAGGAAAAACCAATCGGCCGGCTCAACGAGGCCGGCTGGGGACACGCCACACGAGCCGTCTCCGGCTGGCATTTTGCCCGGCTGGTCTAGCGGCAGGGCGTGCTCCTGCCCGGCTGGCCAAGCAGCCGGCTGCCCACGAGCCGGGCTGTCCATTGACTTGGGGACGGACACGCCCTGTCCCGTCTCCCTGTCCGCAGGTACGGCAGCGCAACATGACAGGCGGGGCGAGCGACCCTGTGGCCACAGTGGTCGCTGACGCGCCGTCCCACATGGCTATAGTCCATCCGTCTGGCCCTCTGACCTCAGTGAGCGTGACCGGACAGGGAATAGTTCCAGCATGCCTCTGCCACTCGAGTGCCTGCCCCGGCGTGGCTACAGTGTCGCCGGCCGTACCGATGACCTCAGCCGGCTGGCGCTTAGCGATGCCTGCCCGGGCGGCCCGTGCCGGGGCAGGTGGGGGAGGGCCAATCGCGGCGCCCGTCGGCGGGTCCTAGCAGGGATGGAACCGCTCGGCCGATGGGCCCCGCCCACGAAGAGATGATACAAGCTGTGGGACCGCCTGGCTAGGTGGAGAGGCTTCCAGTCAGGTCCCTCCACTCTCGTACCTAAATCATATTGTAACAGCCTGGGGGTTGGCCTATAAAAACCCCGAGCCCCCCATGCAACGGGGACGGAACCCCCGATCAAGAACACACACATAGGGAGCTCTCATACCCTTCCCAATAGCAGAGGGAGACGAGTCGGTTGCTCCTTTCTTCCTCCTCCGAACATAGCTCTAGGAGCACCTCTGTATACGTATCCACCCATCCAACGAATCCAAGTAGGAATAGGGGCATTACCTCCCATGGAGGGCCCCAAACCTAGGTACATCGCGTGTCTCCACCTTCTTGTACCCTATCTCGCACCCGGAGGCCATCGGCATCCTATGGCCCCAACACCACTGATAAGCCGCCCTATGGCATCTGTCATGAGAAAACCACGACACCAGTTGTGCCATTTCGCCTCATCACAAACAGTTCTTAAAAGTCAACTGTCTGCCGTAGATCGCACATGCCAATATTTCTGAATCATATTTGATGGATCCTCCATTGCACACAATTCATGTCATTGGCGACGGAGCTTGAACTATACCGTTTGCCATTCATGCATCGCACACAATTTTGTTGAAGAGTCTCTGATTGTAGTGTCGCGTTAGCAGCATCCTGCAGTAGTGATAGCCAAACAATGGTTTGCTGGGATGTGGTGGGGTTAGAGGCTTTTCATGGCAATGTTGGGAGGTGTGACATACAAGTGGTAGGTAACGAGACATAACTATAGAAGCAAGACTACTAGCATCGCAGTGATAGTAGTGGTATCCAGGGAAATGGGCATTTTGCATGAAATGCCGCTTCGAAGAAGAAAGAATCCGTGAAGTAGACTAATGAGGCATTGTCGAACGAATCCTCACACTTTGAACGCTTTCGGAACTCTACGGAGAAGAAGAAATCGGGAAACAACAATCAACACACGATAAACACCACAACATATGCATGCCATGATATGATGCACAATCAAATATGATGCATGACATGGCAAAGCATAATAATAAACTTCTAGACATTAAGTGAAGCTCAATATGCAACGAGTTGCATATTTATGGAAATCCATATTTGAATGACATAGCTCACTCCCGGGTAGGTACTCAACAATATTAAATGTTGTTAACATGGCAAGAGGTGAAGCATAAATAAACTATTTATCTAGGCATCTTAAATGAGGTCGGAAACAACTTATAGTATTTCCAAAATGACCCCATATGTTAATTTGGAGATTGTTCCAGGTCTGGACTATCCATGTTTTCTATTTGTTAAATAGGAAAATAAAGTGCACCATGTGATTCTACTCGTCGTTCTAGTCGATAAACATATATGGATCATCTAAAACGGAGCTATGGTCTAAAAGTTAGGACACACACAAGATGAACATGTCATGAATGAAAAATGCATGAAAATCACAACCACAAGCATTTCAAAACATGTATGTTGCATGATAATATGATACTACACGGAATTCTAAGCAAGTGTCAAATGCAACATATATAAAATGGAGCAACGGTTCAACCACAACAAGAAACACAAGGTTTAGTTATAATCTTCCCCGAAACAACAACATAGCATGTTGCAACACACAAATCAACAAGCTAAATCCACCTAAAATACACAACCAGGACATCTTGATGTATTCTCCATGCTTCACAACAGTTCATTTCATAGCAGCAAGTTGAATAGAACCATGTATCAGTAGCGAATGAGCTCACAAGATGGGTATTTGAACACAGTTTAGGACATAGAGAAAATTACAGGGTTTAACAGAACAGTTTTTCCCGAAGGCACATTGGCAGCTATAAAACTATATGCTACAGGGCATATCATGGCATGCTTCACACTTGGTCACTAACGCTGCTGCGTCCTAGAGGGCAGTGGGCCAAAAAAGCCTTGCCGGAATGCCTTTCCGGCAAGTGCTCTTGATCCTATGTGGGAGCCACATATGCCTCCATGTATCTCCGCCAACAGCTCCTGTGCATCTTCCCGCGTAATACATTTGAGTTTCACACTGTTTGGCCTCTTTCTATATTGGACGTTGTCCACGAACTACTACATGCTAGACCGACGGGCTACTTTCTCTGTTTCTTCTTGTTCTCCGGGAAGTTCTTATTGGAATTATGCCCTAGAGGTAATAATCAATTACTTATTATCGTATTTCCTTGTTCATGATAATTGTTTATTATCCATGCTAGAATTGTATTGATCGGAAACTTAGATACATGTGAATACATAGACAACGCCATGTCCCTAGTATGCCTCTAATAGACTAGCTCGTTGATCAAAGATTGTTAAGATTTCCTAGCCATGGACATGAGATGTCATTTGATAACAGGATCACATCATTAGGAGAATGATGTGATGGACAAGACCCAAACTATAAACGTAGCATATGATCATGTCAGTTTATTGCTACAGTTTTCTGCATGTCAAGTATCTGTTCCTATGACCATGAGATCATGTAACTCACTGACACTGAAGGAGTACATTGTTTGTATCAAACATCACAACGTAACTGGGTGACTATAAAGGTGCTCTACAGGTATCTCCGAGGGTTTCTGTTGGGTTGGCATGGATCAAGACTGGGATTTCTTACTCCATATGACGGAGAGATATCTCAGGGCACACTCGGTAATACAACATCACAACAAGCCTTGCAAGCAATGTGACTAAGTGTTAGCCACTGGATCTTGTATTACGGAATGAATAAAGAGACTTGCCGGTAACGCGATTGAACTAGGTATAGAGATACCGACGATCGAATCTCAGGCAAGTAACATACTGAAGAACAAAGGGAACTGCACACGGGATTAACTTAATCCTTGACATAGTGGTTTAACTGATAAAGATCTTCGTAGAATATGTATGAACCAATATAGGCATCCAGGCTATTTCTTATTGACCATAGAGGTGTCTCGGTCATGTCTACATAGTTCTCGAACCCGTAGGGTCTCCACAGTTAAGGTTCGATGACATTTTGGTAGTATAGATTTATGTATGGTGGTGACCGAATGTTGTTCTGAGTCCCGGATGAGACCTCGGAAGTCATGAGGAGCTTCGGAATGGTCCGGAGGTGAAGATCGATATATAGGAAGTCCTGTTTTGGTCGCCAGAAAAGTTTTGGGCTCATCGGTAGTGTATAGGGAGTGTCGGGAGGGGTACCGGGGACCATCGGGGGGGCGGGTGTCTCGACCCAAAGGGCCTCATGGGCTGTGGGAGGAGTCAAGGCATCCCTTAGTGGGCTGGCCGAGCCCCCCAATAAGGCCCATGCATCTAGGGGTGGGAAAAAACCAAAGGTGGAGAGGTGGAAAGTGTTTCCAAGTGGAAAGGAGGAATCGCACTCCTAATAGGATTGGAGTAGGACTCCTCCACCTCCAATTTCGGCCATTTCTTGAGGGCTTGAGGCTGCCTCCTCCCCTCCCTCCGTCCTATGTATACTAGAGGATTTAGAGGGGAAAGCTAACTCTAATTGCCATGTGCTCCCTCTACTTCATCTAGATTGGTTTTCTCCTCTAGTCTAGTTTGGCGGTGCTTAGGCGATGCCCTGACGGAATTGTTCCACCACCATCACCGACATGTCGTCATGCTGTGAGATAACTCATCTACCTCTCTGCTCCCTCTTGCTGGATCAAGAAGGCGGACATCATCATCGAGATGTACATGTGCTAAACGCGGAGGCACCATCCATTCGGCGCTAGATCGGAAGGGCCGTGATCAAGATCACGAGACGGATCATGATGGGATCATGGGACACATCGTGATTGGATCGCGAGATGGATCATGATGGGATCCTGAGAAGCTCGGCAATTTGGATCATGAAGACGTTCGACTACATCAACCGCGTTTCTTAATGCTTCCGCTTAGCGATCTACAAGGGTATGTAGATCCAGTCTTCCTCTCGTAGATACTCATCACCATGGATAGATCTTTCGTGTGCGTATGAATTTTTTTATTTCCCATGCAACGTTCCCCAACAGTTCTCCTGTCTAAAGGAAATGGACGATGTGTTGTGCCCGTGCTGGAGCCTAGGGCTCGATAACAAGGACTAAAGGCATATCCTTTGCCGGGGAAGCATTTGCCTCAACGGCAAGGGCCTGAGGCCCCACCGGAGTCTGCTGCTCATCGACAAGCCTGGTAGGAAGACATGTTTCCACGGCAAGAGCCGGGGGCCCTTCCAGAGCACAGCACTTACTGACAAGCCTGTCGCTGTCCGTGGCAATCTCCTAGCCGACAGCTTCCGAGAGCTTAGCCGGGAAATATTTGCAGGAACTCAACTTCCTTATCTTCTCTTGCCCAGTTGATGGTGTCACGGACGGTTGAGTTAGTCGGAGCATGAAAGTTCCTGGTTCCACAGGCAACTTAAGGGCGCCACACTTTGATAGGCCATCGGCAACATCGTTCTCTGCACGTGGAACGTGCTTCATTTGCAGGCCATCAAAACGTTCTTCCAACTTCCTCACTTCATCTACATAAGCTTCCATCAATGGGCTCTGGTAATCTTTGTTCCCATTTCTAGCGACAAGCTAAGAATCGCCCCTGACAATAAGTTTCTTGATCCCAAGGTCCGTCGCAACCCTGAGACCGCCAAGTAGTCCTTCATACTCGGTAGTGTTGTTCGTTGATGTCTCTCGGGGAAAGTGCATCTGAATCACATATTTGAGGTGCTCTCCGGTGGATGCGACAAGCAGTACTCCGACACCGGTGCCTTGCAGCGAGAAAGCTCCATCAAAATACATGATCCGTTCTTGATCGGTTTCCTTATCGGGGAGAGTTGACTCTAGAACTTCTTCATCAGGTGTTGGGGTCCACTCTGCAATGAACTCTGCCAAGGCCCTGCTCTGAATGGTCGAAGTGCTTTCAAACTTGAGACCGAAGCTTGACAATTCCAAACCCCACTCTACAATCCTGCCGATAGCTTCTGGGTTTCACAAGATCCGCTGTAGCGGGAAGCGAGTGACAACGGTGATCTCATGTGCTTGTAAGTAGTGGTGCAGCTTCCTCGAGGCCATAAGAAGGCCGAAGAGCAGCTTTTGCACGCCAGAATATCTTGACCTAGCCCCCTGCAACAGGGAGCTGACAAAATAGACTAGGTGTTGCACCACTTTGTTCCTGTGGGTTGCCTCGTTCAACTGCACAGGTCCTTCCTTTGCGGCACCAGACCCCACCAGCGAATGCCCCGACTCATCACTTGACGGCCCTGCCATTGCCGCTGCTTATTTTTCAACCTCTCTTTCAGCCACTAGTGCGGCACTCACCGCTTGATTTGTTGCCGCCAGATATAGCAACAATGACTCTTCTGGTTTTGGCACGACTAGGACTAGCAGAGAGGAGAGGTACTTCTTCAAATCCTGCAGTGCTCCCTCCGCTTCCAGAGTCCATTTCATGGGATCCACATTCTTCAAGATTTTGAAAAAGGGCAGGGCGCGCTCACTAGATTTTCAGATGAACCTACTCAGAGTAGCAACACAGCTGGCAAGATGGCGTACGTCTTTGACTCATCTTGGTGCTTCAATTTGCTCAATTGCTTTGATCTTGTCAGCATTTTCTTCGATTCCTCATTGAGATACAAAGAACCCGAGAAGCTTGCTGGATGGGATGCCGAACACACACTTCTCAGGGTTGAGCTTCATGTTGATCTTGCGCAGATTGGCAAATGTTTCTTCTAGGTATGATATGAGCGTAGCCTTGTCCCTGGTTTTGACCACTATGTCATCCATATAAGCCTCCATATTTCTATGTAGGTGGGGCTCAAGACCAATCTGGAAAGCTCTTGCAAATGTAGAACCAACACTTTTCAACCCGAAAGGCATTCGCAAAAAGCAATACGTACCACATGGGGTGATAAATGCGCTCTTCTCCTCTTCTTCCTTTGCCATGTAAATCTGATGATAACCGGAATAGGCGTCAAGGAAAGACAACAAGTCGCAACCAGCGGTGGAGTCCACAATTTAGTCGATGCGCGGCAAGAGAAAAGGATCTTTGGGGCGGGCTTTGTTGATGTCTGTGAAGTCAATGCACTCTCTCCATTTTCCATTTGCCTTGCGCACTACGACTGGATTGGCCAACAATGTTGGATGAAGTACTCCTCTGATCAAGCCAGCCGCTTCTAGTTTCTTGATCTCCTCGGCAATAAACTGTTACCACTCTAAAGCTTGCTTCTGGACCTTCTGCTTGACGGGCCATGCGTGTGGACGGACGACAAGGTGGTGCTCAGTCACCTCCCTGGGAACACCGGGGATATCAGATGGTTGCCATGCAAACACATCAACATTCACCCGCAGGAAGGCGACGAGCACGCTTTCCTATTTGTCGTCAAGGGTGGAACTTATGGAGAAAGTTCCCCCCGTGCCGTCCTCCTTGCCGGGCACCTTCTTGGTCTCTGGCGGAGTAGCCTTGGACTTTTTGCTCTTGACGGTGGAGCTTTCTAGCACATCGTCAACGGGAGTGCACCACTCCGAGGAGGTGCGCTTACTGGAATGTGCACCGGAAGCCTTGCCGAAGGCCTTGCCGGTCTTCTTCAGCGGCAGGAGCAAGTGCATTGGTAGCAGGTGCTGCAACTCCACCCCAGTAGAGCTGGTCGGTGCAGATAAGTGCACTCTTCTTGTCATAGTTCATAGTGATGACGCTCATTGGCCCAGGCATCTTCATCACGTTGTAAGCGAAGTGGGTGGCCACCATGAACTTGGCCAGTGCTAGGCGACCAAGGATGCCGTTGTACGGCAACGAGATCTTGGCGACATCAAAGACGATCTTCTCCGTTATGAAATTGATATCACTGCCAAATGTCACCAACAACGTGACCTTGCCCTTCGGCTGAGTTCTTCCTAAATTGACCCCTTGGAAATCGCCTATCGGCTCAAGGTCCTCATGAGGAATTTGTAGCCTCTAGATGACATCAGGGGAGATCAGGTTCAGGCTGGCCCCACTGTCGACTAGCATCTTCGTCACCTTGAGGTTGCGGATTGTTGATGAAACCAACAATGGCAGGCACCTGAGGTGCAGTTATGCGATCAGGGTGATCCTCGGCATCGAAGATGATAGGAGTGTTGGACCACATTAGAGGTCTCTTCGCACCGATAGAGGGCTCCGACGCATTAACCTCGTGCGCCCACTGCTTAAGTTGGTGATGGGAGGAATGCGATGAGGCATCTCCCTCTATGCACATCATCTCTATAGCCTTCGGGAACTCATGCTCGCTGGACTTGTTGTCCTCTTTGATGTCATCATCATCTCCCTCTTTCTTGTCGCGGACACGGGTGGGCCGGTCTTTTTGTTGCTTCGGCTTGCTGTGGCGACCTCCTCGGCCAACACGTTTCTTGCCAGACCCCTCAGCACCATCCTAGCCTTTCTCCTTATCTCAACTCTCGTATTTGGCTTGTTGCTTCTCGACTGGCTGCTCAACTTGTCGACAGTCTTGGAGATCATGGCCCTTGGTGCGATGGATCTTAGAATACTACTTGCCGGAGTTTTCTGGCTTGTCGGTAGCTGCCATGGCATGGCACGAGGCGCACTCGGCCACATTGTCGCTGGGGCCATCAACCTTGCTCTTCTTGGCGGCACCGGGGTTGCCGGATCCCTTGCGCTTCTTATTCCATCGTCGGCCCTTATTTGTCGGGGTAGCGGTGTCTTCATCTTCAGAGTCCACCCCTACGCCAACGTCTTCGCCGGGGAGTCTCCTTCCTTCTTTAGCCCGAGCACATTTGTCTGCCAGGGCATACAGCTTAGCAACATCCCTGACTATGTTCATCGCCAGCTCTTCCCGCATCCTGCGGTTGCACACGTTCTGATGGAACACGCTGATAATAGCGGCAGGATGAACGTCTGGTATGTTGTGGTGTATGCGGCTGAACCTTTGGATGTACTTGCACAAAGTTTTGCTGTCCTTCTGAGGGATGATGTGCAAATCACTTTCCTGGCCAAGAGCTTGATGCCCTCGTGTGAAGGCGACAACAAACTCGTGGCACAGGTCTGCCTAGGAAGCGATGGACCCCTCTGTACGGTGCATCAACGACGACCTGACGTTGGGCTTAAGCACCAATGAGAAGTAGTTGGCGAGTATCTTGTCGTCGTGACCCCCGGCAGCCTGCACCGCGATGGTGTAGATGCTCAGGAACTCCGACGGATGAGTCTTGCCATCATACTTCTGCAGGACTTCTGGTTTGAACGTGCGGGAGTTGGGCCAATGGACTTGCCGCAGCTCAAGGGTAAACGCTGGATAACCCACCTCGTAAGGTAGGCTGATAGGATACCCTGGCGCAAACTGGTCTACAGTGGGCCCCGCGCGCCTATCTGACTGGAGGCGCGCTTCCTGCCGATGCTCGATTGCAGTACGAGCGTCTTCCTTGCCACTTTCTCGAAGAACTTGGCGCTAGTCGCAGCGCGTCCGTGGGTCAGATGACGCCGTTGAGTAACCATCGTAAACGTTGGTCCATCGAGTCGGTGACTCGCGTTGTTGCTATGGAGGAGAGTGCATTGAGGTCGCACTGTCTCCAGCCCTGTCACCACTAGCGCGAGCCGGCTCGGTGGACCGAAACTTATCTGCCTGAGGAGGCTTTGAATGGTGGCTCTCCATTTGTCGAGCTTCTCCGCAGCAGGAGGGAAATTTAGCAAGCTGTGCCCCTACCCCGCTTCCTCCGACGTGCTCTGAATCCTAACCGTGTTAAAAGGAGCACCATCGCGGTCACACGACGGCACGCCACTCCCAATAGCATGCTGGCGAGCATGCTGGTCCCGTGCACCTTGGGAGTGATGTGCAAGAGCTTTTCCGTGGGGACGTTAAGAACTACAGGTGTTGTGGCGCGGCTCTTCGCGCGCATCCTCAGAAGATACCCTTCCGCCCCCAGAGTTTGTCATACCACCTACAGGCGGTACTCCTCCATCCTAAGACGCAGGGGCGGGGGTTCCCGCTGCCACCATGGGCGTCTCCATGGCGAGCATTGTCGCTTGCTTGGCCTTGATCATCGGAGCACCGCAGAAGCTCTGAACCTCCGCCTCTTCCGGATCCACCCATTTCTATGCCATCTCCTGTCTGTGCAGATACAGGGATGACAAACATGGATGGGCCAACCTCCGTCAGGCCCTTCTTCTTGGGGGCCATGGCGATGATGAGTATGAAGAAACTGGCGTGCTAATCACCAAAATGGGTTCGCGTGACCTAGCGCCCCTAGCTTGCACGCCAAAGATGTCGTGGGGAATGAGAACCTATGGGATCGGAGGGACCCCTTTAGGTTCAGCGAGGATGCGCAAAGAGCCGGTCTGATGAATGGCACGCGGGTATCTTTACCAAGGTTTGGGTCGCACGGATGCGTAAAACCCTACTCCTACTTGGCTGTATTGAGAGTGTTCTTAGTGTTCTTGCTACCGGGGCGCTGTGAGCACTTGCCACACGTGTGAGCTAGAAGGTCCAAATTTTCGAAGAAAAAAAGTCCTCTACCATATCGCCCTGGGCCTCCTTTTATACTGTGAAGGGGATCCCAACAGTGGCGTACAGTGCGTACTCGGGGTGTACGGAGCTACAATGCTATCATACCTAACACTGACAGAGTAGGACAAGTGCATTTAATGCACTATCAGGCATCTCTGTCTGTTTGTGGTATGGGACAGGAGCCCGTCCCATAGGCACTGCTTAGCCCTCTCCAGCGTGTTCACTGCAACGCGTATCAAGGCAGAACGACACCTGGCGTGTGCGCTGGTGGGGCCTTGTTGGGGCTTCACCTTGCCGGGTCTTGCCAGGTCTCTGTCCTTGCCTGGTGTCCTTACCTCGCTAGGGTGACTACTACTGCCCGTGCACGAGTAAGGGGCACTGGAGAGCCCAAAACTCTAGTGCACTGACAGGCGCCTTCACCCTTTGCTCCAGCAAGTTCTTGGCGGTCTCTACAGCTTCAGCAGCATCGACGACCTCCTTCAGCTTGTCGGCGTGATCTGCAGTTAGAGCTTCAAGCATCTCCTTGTCTTTCTGCTCCAGCTCCCGCGTCCACTGCATGACAAGTTACTCGATCTCCACTTCCTTGCCGCAAAGCTTGTCGGCAAGTGCCTTCTCGCGAGCGACAATGTCTTCCTCATGGGCATCAAGCCCGGTATGATGCTCCATCAAGTGAGCGTCCTCTGCAGCAGCCCGTTGCTTGGCCTTCTCCTGTGCCTGCTCGACATCAGATTGCTGCAAGAAGAGGTTCCGCAAGCCTTGGCTCAGTTGCTCTTGACCGACCTTCAGATCCTGGGAAGCTTGGGCAAACCAGGCCTGAGTTTCTTCGACGTGCTCTTGAAAGTTTGCCTCAGTCACTTCCATAACTGCTGCCCTGGAGTCCAGTTTCTCGGGCGCGGTGAACCGCTTGAAGCTTCTGAATTCTGTCGCCCATGATTTGAAGGAGTTCCTCTTCTCGGGATTTGTTGCTGCCAGCACTTGGTTCATCAATAATATCGAGTCCGGCAGCAGTAATGATCCCGGGTATGCTAACAAACAAATTATCGCCAACCCTGAGGTACCTGCTTGACGAAGGGGCTTCAGATGTGGGCGGATGATCCTTGACGACCGCATCCCTGGCAGCTGGGGGCCCAATGTCTGGCGTAGCGCCTCGTGCTCCTGCGGTAGGAATGCCATCAGTACGGTCATTGGCCTCCTTACCGGACTTCTCGGCAGACCTCTTGGTGGCCTCTTCCCGCGTAGCCTTGGCAGCCTCAGCACTAGTAGCCTTGGCGGCAGCATTCTTGGCGGCTTCAACGGATTTGGCAGCAACACTCTTGACGACATCCTTAGCAGCTATCCTGTCGGCCTCACGGCAGCATCCCTAGCGGCCTCCTCAACAGCGATCCTGTCGGCGCCAGCATCACTCTTGACGGTATCAACATCCATGCTCTCCACCGAGGGAATGTCAGAAGGCCAAGAAAACAAACCAAACGGTGTTGAGGTGGAAGTTCAAGAACACAAAAACAAGAACATAATAACGGATACCTACAGCAACGTCGGTTGCAGGCGAAGAACTGCTGGTGCCCATGCTTGTCGGCTCTCCCTCGTCATGATAAAGCACAATGTAGGAAGTCCATGCCGGGGATCCGTCTCTGGGCAGCATAGATGATGGAGGCGGCATATCAGGGATGGCCTCTGATGGTTCTCTTTGTTGCCGCTCTCCTCCTGCACGTCCTGTGATGTCAGCAATAAAGATGCACACCCCGGCACTTGCCAGCGGGAAGTGAGTAATGGGCTCACGCTGGGGGCTCCGTCGGGGGCTGAGTTGAGGACTGCATCGCGGGCTGGCCTTCGGGGTGACGGTGATCATATCTGGCGCACCCGAGGTGCTTGCCGGCAACTCCTCACCCGTCGAGGTCCTCGCTCTCTTTGCCACCCTTTGCGCTAGTGTTTCCGCATCCCTGTGAGGACAAGACAAGGCAAAGCAAATGAGTTAAGTAAAACTAGAAATTTGAAAGGCAAACGATGCGGCAAGATCCTTACACCTCATCTTCTTCTCCCGAGCTAAGGGCAAAGAGGTCGAAGGCGACTTCCGCCATGGTGCCAGTGGGGGGAGGTGGAGGTGTGCTCCTGGGTCGCTTGGTCGCGGCAGGTGCAGGTTCCGAAGGACACACCTCTTCCTTGTCAGAAGAGACGGGGCCTCCTCGAGCAGTTCCTCCTCAGGTGTGTCTTTGGCAAAACGGCCCCGGGAAGATGGGTCACCTTGCTCCTTGGCGGTTCTGCCCTGCCCTGCAAGATTTTTGTCTAGCAGTGGTTCCCCTTCGCTAGTTTCCTTGTCCAAGAACGAATGCTGCCGGCCTCCACGGCAAGATCTACTTCATCTGCCCTGCTAGCGATGTATGCCATTTCCTCCTAAGTGGTGTCGCAGACGAGGCCTTCTTCCTTGCAGATGTCCCTCTCCATCAAGTTATCAAAGAATTATTGCGCCTGCTCTACATATGGCTCAATCCAGGATGCGTCAAGGCCGTGGGCGTCAAACGCCGGCATCATGGTGATGATTCGACCCAAAGCAGAGTTATTGGATAGGGGGATTATGCCTACCGGTAGCTCACATACCACGGCACTCCCAAACAGTTTCTGGCAGAGAGCTCCGTGCTACATAACTGTCAGTTTGTGGTTCAGCCCGGGGCGTAGCCTCATGATGTTTGCTGCCTTCCGGAATTCCCAAGTTGGCCTCCCCATATTCTGCAGGGGAGTGATGCGCCGGCGAAGGAAATCAGTGCCTATCATCTCTACAGTGAGGCCGGCGTTTCTGAGGCGGTGAATCCCGGCGGTCGCGACTATGAGCTTCCCATCCTCAGGGTCGAGGGCACTCCAGTCATCGTCGCGCACCATCTTGGGTTGCCGCGGCAAGCAGAAAGGCTAGAAGTCCTCCTCCCGAATCCAGCACCATTTGCCTCACCACTCATCCCACCTCTCGCAGTAGGCCCCGTATGGGTAGACCTCCTTGGTTCCTGGCCATGGAATCCAAGCGACAACACTAGAAAGGGCTCCGCCTTGTTGGATACGGGGAGTAAAGTAATGGCGGAAAAGGGCGGTGCTAGGAACTACTCTGGCAAAGTTTTCGCAAAGGTGAGCAAAAACTGACATACACGTCATGGCATTTGGCGTAAAATCCAAGAGTTGGAAACTGTAGGTTAACATGATGGCGTTGAAGAAATCCGACAAAGGGGGCACAGACCGCAATAAAAATAGTAGGCAAAGAAATGGTATTTATCTAGGCTGCCCCCGGAAGGACCTAGACTCACGCGGGTGGAGGGATGCATTGTCGTCCCCGTCACCTACATACAGCAGTATCGCTCCCTTAGAGTGCCCGCGTCAAGCCCCGGCGGGAAGACAACGTGGTCCTTCCGCATACTCACCACCTTGTTCTCCGAGACGGTTTCCGCATCCTTGCCCTTGCTAGACTTGGGTGGCATGGTGGCTATGGAGGCGAGGGCTGAGGACAGAGAGGGCGTGGAGGCATGGATGAATGGGAGGAGCTCTGTTTCAGGCTTGAGGACAAAGACGAGGACGGTTCTCAGATTGGGAAAGACAAGAGGTAAATGAGCAGCGCCTCTGCGATTTCCTTTTGATGAGGAAGGCGCAGGGTAGTATTATTTTAGATTAATATAGAAATGCTTCGCGGGCGCGCTGCTGTAATGGCCGCACCGCGCACATATCCCACGTCCCGCATTCAGTGGGCATCGTGGGGAGGCGAATTAAGTGCAATGATCACAACTATAAGGCCATGCCATGCGTGCCCGTGCACTGTTTGGGCCTAGCCCAACAACGCCTTGCACCGTGTGTGGCCTAGGCCCTGGGGCTCCTGTCGGTGCACAAAAGTTTTGGGCTCTCCAATGCCCCTTACTCGTGCACGGGCAGTAGTAGACACCCTGACGTTGAGGCTCGGCAAGGAGCTGCTAGATACAAATACAGGAGATTCAAGACCAAAGGCAAGACCTTGCCGAGATGGCCTTCAAAGCCCTGGCAAGGCAAAGCCCCGACAAAACCCGGCAAGGCGAAGACCCAGCAAGGTTAAGCCCTGACAAGGCCCCGCTAGTGCACATGCTAGGTGTCGCCTTGCCTGGGCACGTGTTGTGGTGTCGACGATGGAGGGGATAAGTGGCGCCGATGGGATGGGCTCTTGTCCTGTCCCATAGACAGTCAGAGATGCCTGACAATGCATTAAATGCGCCTGTCCTACTCCGTTAGTGTTAGGTATGATAGCACTATAGCTTTGTACACCCCATGTACATACAGTGCGCCACTGTTGGTGACCCCTTCTAGAGTATAAAAGGAGGCCCAGGGCATTACGGGAGAGGACTTCTGAATATTCGGACTCCTAGGCTTATGGACCTCCTCGAGCCCATTTTGCATAAGAAGCAGCTGTGTACTATAGCGCTCCCAGAACCTGAGCTAGAATTCATCCAATATAACCAAGCAGGAGTAGGGTTTTATGCATCTCTGCGGCCCAAACCTTGGTAAATCTATGCGCGTTGTTCATCAGATCTGCTCTCTATGCGACCCTTCTTCCCGATCAAACTATAAAGGGATCCCTCTGATCCCATAGGTGTCACTTCCCCGACATCTAGGTATTGTCATATTCTGTATTAGCGACTTTTCTGAGGGCCTTCTCGAATTCGTGGGGCTCTTTCCGCTTCCCTGGGTTTTCGGGTAAAGGAACCATCTTATGATCCAAAATATCCAAATGCTTATTACGAAGGGAAATCAAATTGTTCAAGCGACTGAGATTCCCATTAATGTGTTTGAGGGGTTTGTGATATCTTTGTAATGCGACTAAGTGCATATATATGTCACTCAATGCGTCAAGAATTTGAACTCCCTCTTGTGAAAAGGTAGGCTCCTTTTTCTATGGGGAAACCCCAAAAATCCCTTCCAAAACTTTATAAGCGGCACTTGCGTCAAGTTTGATAAAATTCCCATGTGAGGCAAAATCCAAAAGCTTTCTATGATGCAAAGCATGTCCAATGTAAAAAATTCTAAGCAGAACTTTTCTATCTCCTTTTAGATTGGAAATACGATGGGATTCCATTAGCCTATACCAGGCATCTTTCAGATTTTCCCCTTGTTTTTGCTTGAAGAATAGAACTTCAAAGTCTGGTGACAAGGAGGAGGTAGTAGGGCTAGTCATCGTAACAAGCAGAAGATCCAGCAAGAAAAAGGGCAAATGAAAAGGCGAACGGAAGAAGGGCGAATAAAAAGGAAAATCTGTTTTGTATTTTCTGAAAATCATTTTAGAAGTGGGAGAGAGGAAAACGAGAGGCAAATGGAAAACAATGTAAATGCAAGAGATGAGTTTGTGATGGGTACTCAGTAGGATTGATGTGTATCCTCCTCTGCAACGGCTCTAGAAATCCTTCTTGTTACCTCTTGAGCTTGTGTTGGTTTTCCCTTGAAGAGGAAAGGGTGATGCAGCGAAGTAGATAAGTATTTCACTCAATTGATGAGAACCAAGGTATCAATCCAGTACGAGGAACAAGCAAGTTACCAATGGATGCACCTACACAAACAATCAAACTCTTGCACCCAACGTTAACGCTATAACGCTATAACGGTTATTTGCAAGGATTAGAACTGATAGAGATAGATGTAAAAGATTGCAGAAAGTAAAAAGTAAATAAACTGCAGAAAGGTATTTTGTTATTTTTGGATTATAGATCTGAAAATATAATATGGAAAGTAGACCCAGGGGCCATAGGTTTCACTAGAGGCTTCTCTCTTGAAGGAAAATAACACGGTGGGTGAACAAATTACTGTCGAACAATTGATAGAAAAGCAAATAATTATCTCAATATACAAGGCAATGATTAGGCGTATAGGCATCACGTCCGTGTCAAGTACACCGAAACAATTCTGCATCTACTACTATTACTCCACACATCGACCGACTCCTGCCTGCATCTAGTGTATTTAGTTCATAAAGAACAGAGTAACGCATTAAGTAAGATGACATTATGTAGAGGGATAAACTCAAGCAATATTATGAAAACCCCATCTAGTTACCCTTGATGGCCAAAATACAATACGTGCCTCGCTACCCCTACTTTGTCACTAGGTGAGGACACCGCAAGATTGAACACAAAACTAAGCACTTCTCCCATTGCAGGAATTACCAATCTAGTTAACCAAACCAAACCAGTAATTCGAAGAGACTTACAAAGATATGAAATCATTCATATAAAAAATCAGAGAAAAACCAAATAATATTCATAGATAAGCTGATCATAAACCAACAATTCATCAGATCTCGACAAACACTCCGCAAAAGAGTATTACATCGGATAGATCTCAATGAAGATCATGAAGAACATGGTATTGAAGCACAAAGAGAGAGAACAATCCATCTATCTACTAGCTATGTATGCGTAGGTATGTTTTGAACTACTCACGCATCATCAGAGGGGCAATGGAGTTGATGTAGAAGCCCTTCGTGATCGAATTCCCCTCCGGAAGATTACCGGAAAAGGCTCCAAGATTGGATCTCTCGGGAACGCAGGATTTTGGCGGCGGAAAAGTATTTGCGTGGCTCTCTTTGGGATTGGGGGAATATTTGGGTATTTATAGAATGAAGATTAGGCTCAGGAGACCTACTGGGGGGGGGCAGAAGCCTGCCAGGCACGACCAAGGTGGTGGTCACGCCCCCTGGCTTGTGACCTCCTAGCAGGTCCCTTGTCTTGCACTCCAAGTCTTGTAGATCATGTCTTCTGGTCCAAGAAAAATCCTCGAGAAGATTTTATTCCGTTTGGACTCCATTTAATATTCCTTATCTACAATACTTAAAAACAAGTAAAAAACAGAAACTGGCACTAGGTTCTAGATTAATAGGCTACTGCCCAAAAATAATATAAAATAGCATATTAATGCATATAAAACATCCAAAATAGATAATATAATAGCATGGAACAATCAAAAATTATAAATACGTTGGGGACGTATCACGTGACAGTTCTGAAGATAATACTTCCCTTCATCAGTGTCAACGATCAAAACATCGGAACCATCGTCTACCGGGAAGGAACAACACTAAGAAACAAGAAGGAACAACATTCAATTCATGCAATGCACAATCATGCTGTATGCTATGAAAAATTATGATATTGAATGGACCTAGAAAAATAGTTAACCAAGTTAATTGAAGTGGAACTCAAACAAGTTTGAATTCCAATTCCAAATGATATTACATACAATGCCCTAATCATAAAATTCCCTAGTTGATTATGTTAACCTATTCATACATACATGCGAATGGCATAAAAAGATTCATTGGATTTTTTGATCATTTTTCATCTATAAATTATTTTCATTTGAGTTAAGGTTATATTTCTACAAATTTTAGAAATTTCATACTTTTTCTGAAAAAATAAATCAATTAATATTCATTACAATCCAGAAATGAATTAATAAGTCAGCATTATGTCACAGTAATGTCACGCTGATCAACAGGGCCAGTCCACATCAAACCTGACGTGTGGGGTCCACACGTCAGCGACTCGGGGATAAAGCGCGGTTTAATCCCGGTTGACAGGGGTTTAACCCGCTTCTAGGGGCCACTTTCAATGGCTATGGGGCGTTAATTAGCCGGTAGTTAGCCGGCTAATGGCTTTGCCATGTCAGCCTCACCGGTGGCGACCATATCTCGAGGCGGTGTGTGGTGACCCCGACTCATAAGTTGTGATCACCGAATGTACATGCATAGTGATCCTAGAGATCAATGCTCACCGAACACACATAAAATAAATAACAAGAGTCTTACACCCATTACATACCTGTTTATTCAAATATCGCCTTTATGGCCAAGTCTTCATACGATTGCAGCGGAAATCTTCAACGATAGCGTGAACCCACGCCATCTGCCTTAACCCTACAGTCATTCTGACTAGGAAGCGTCCTAGCTCGCATGTCCGTCACCAAGGTAATCTTCATCATAGCCTGATCTTTCATGCCTGGCCAATAAAATAACCAGTGGCAAGCCAATGAGTACTTTGAATGTAATCGCAAGCAACCCATGTTTGGAACAAGGAACAATGCATGAACTAGCACTAAGAAGGTATTTTGCGGAAAGCCAATTTTGAATGCAATGTCGTGATCAAGCAACTATGTGTAACCATGCATCAACAGTTGGCAGATATCCATATGAACCAGTTACAGATATCATCATAAGCAGGGGTTGAACATCTCATGTTCGTTCATCACATCAAGTCTTTAGACTTATCTCAAGTATCATCCTTTTGTCATCCGTGCACACACACACCAAGTTTGCGAAAACATCTGGACGTAGTTTAAGAAGGACCTCCAACTATCCATGACCATGGACACGGATATTCGAATAGTTTTAGACTTTGCAAAGGTTGCACACATTACCCACAAGACTTGGTGAACTTCCATGTCATCCACGACTCGTGGTACATAACATACCCGAGATAAGAACCCAAACAATGCCTTTCCCTTGGCGATACTAAACACAGAGTCCACTCGATTGGTACCTAGCCCACATGATGTACATCAATCATAGCATCCATGCAGGGACCAACGATGTGCTCGATGCCTTTTGAAGACAGGGCCTGATCGTCCATATCGGCACGACCCCATATCGAGCGTGACCATGCCACTCCCGCCACTAGTAATGCGGGCTCGTTACCAGTACCGACCAAAGTAATCAACAGAGCCCCGTCCCATAAGGGGTATCGTGGTTGTGCATGTAAGGTTGCGACAGTCGGCAGACCTTAAATCTAATCCATTTTTGAAAACACACACACTCACTTACTCCGGTACACCATTTCTTCCTCAGGTGTTTCCCCAACTCATCATCATCTCCCTCGGGCATTAGTGGCACCCGACGGGGTTTTCGAATAGTCTTTGATCCCACTTGCATAGTCCCGATCCCACTTGCGTAGCATCAACTAGCATCCTATCTACACCCACCCGCATAACCCTCATACGGTGGTAGGGTCATGCACTATGCAAGTGTTAACGACAAAAGTATTGGAAGCAACCAACCGAAGTGGTCACTACTCCACATGGTCAAATATAATGAAAGTAAAGTGCTATATGTCATGCAAATAACAATGGTTTCTTAACATGGTCATAAGGCTACTTTCCTGGCTTCGCAAAGTCTTCGAGGTCGTCACACGCTTCTCGTTCAACTCTGAGCACTTCGTCTATTTCGTCAACTATCATCGGAAACAACCACAATAAGCAATGCAACAAACAGAAAATAAAAAATCCTATATAAATAGGAGTTTTATTTTTCTTGGACACCTCTGGTCATAAGAAAATAGCCAAGGAGGTTTCATTGGATGTGGATCAAGGGGGAGTCTTGAATTGATGGAAATGAAGGAAATGATGATCCTACAAGATGTCCACAGAAAATGTTTTAACAAAAATGAGTGGATGAACCTAACAAATATGGCATGATTTTAGAAACATGTGGGAAGTGTTTTCACCGGAATTGGAGTTGTGAGGATTGTCCTCTGAATTTCCTAGTCGGAAATAAATGGGAAAAGGGAGTATTTATTAGGCCAAGCAGAATAGGGGCATGGGAAAATTGTCAACCATGCCTAGATAAATAGGGTATGATTTTATAGACACCTAGGAACTTGAATCATTCCATTTGGAGCTGATTTGAATCCCCTAGGAATTTTATAATGTGGCTCTATCATAGTTCCAATTTGAAGTTAAATTTGACCCTTACGGAAAAGTGTGTTGGAGAATTATGGAAGAGCCACCATTAAATAGGTGGTATTTTTAGGAGGATGTAGAAATTTGAATCATTGGTTTTGGACATGTATTTATTTGTTGATGATCTTGGAAGTTTCTGGAAAATAGAAAACAATAGGAAAAAGGGGTATTACCGTTGGGCTAAAATGTGGCCAGTGCGCTGGATAGGCACTGGGCCATTTGTCTGGTTGCTCAAAGGGGGGCACGTCAAAGGCGCCTTGGCGAAAGGTGCTTGTTCCGTAGGAAACAGGAATCCAATGGGAGCGCTTCCACTTAAACGTCCGGGCCCGACGCCTGGCTCACTGACATGTGGGGCCCGCCTGGAAGGGCGTCCTTCCTCCTCCCGCTCGAATAGAGAGGGATCAGGGGACGGGTGAAGCCGGTCGGCGCCAGTGCTTGCTCTGGTGGCACAGGCCACCTCCGACGCTGCCGTGCACGCGGGAGGGCTCGCGGGGACGTGTCACATCCATCCCGGTGCTGAGCACCCATAGGGAGGGGCTACAACGGCGCCGGCTCCGATGCTCACGGAGGAGGCCATCGTCCATGGGAGACGATGGAGGACACGGGAGAGCAAGGGATCCGAGAGGGGTTTCAAAATAGAGCGAAAACCTCTAAATATTTTTAAGTCGCTTTACTGGATATTTCCAAGAGCTCATAAAATTCATTCAGAGGTGTTTGAAAATATATTCTATATTCTGAATATAAATTCAATTCAAATAAAATATGAATTCAATTCAAATTCCCAAATAATTCCTTCAAAATGTCCCTAAATTTTGGTTTGAATTATAGTTCCTGCCAAATTTCTCAAAACAATTAAAGGAACATTTTGGAACCATTAGATGACATTTTCGGGGTCCATTGCCCCTTCTATTTAATTTTGAGGCTGTCAAAAATCCTAAATTCAATTTTCAGAAAATAGATATGATGACATGATGATATTGATGCAATTAACCACACCAAAATAATCATTGGCACTAGAAGTTCCAGCGTTGTGACAACTCACCCCCACTAAACAAGAATCTTGTCCAAGATTCAAGCGTGGGGTAAGAGGAAGAATGGACACTAAATTATCACAACCTTCATGATCCAATTTCCCTTCTCGAAGATGTCGATTCATTGTGTCATGTTGATCTTGACATCTCTTTGCTCTCGAGATCTGCATCCGAAAACAACGGCAAAGGAAATAGGAGAACCCTACAAGAATCGATCTTCTCGAAGATTGAGCAACTCATGATCAACTCATGGAATGGGACATAAGAACGTCTCTTGAGATGAGACACAAAGCATACATCGACAACGATGGACTGAGATAGATGACAGAGGTTCAATTTGGGTGGCAACAATTCCATGCTTAAAGCAGATGGTGAAGAGGTTTCAAAGTAGCGAGGGGTTAGTTGCCCATCGTACCATAACAGGGCACCTTAAGATAGGTGATTCGGAGAGTTATTACCTTAAGTAGAAAAAAGAATTACTTTTGACCGAGATATCATTGAAACTCTTTAGATCATGTTAAGGCAATTAGCAAATGACCGTTTGAAGGAATTCAAAAGAATGACATGTTGGGGAACGTCGCATGGGAAACAAAATTTTTCCTACGCACACGCAAACCTATCCATGGTGATGAGCATCTATGAGAGGGAGAGTGGATCTACATACCCTTGTACATCGCTAAGCGGGAAGTGTTAAGAAACGCGGTTGGTGTAGTCGAACATCTTCGCGATCCAAATCGCCGAGCGTCCCGCGATCTCATCACGATCCGTCCCGCGATCCAATCACGATCTGTCCCGTGAACTCATCACGATCCGTCCCGCGATCTCATCACGATCCATCTCACGATCTTGATCACGATCTGTCCCGCGAACTCTTCACGATCCGTTCCGCGATCTCATCACGAACTGTCTCGCGATCTCGATCACGGTCCTTCCGATCTAGCACCGAACGGACGGCACCTCCGCGTTCAGCACACGTGCAGCTTGATGATGATCTCCACCGTCTTGATCCAGCAAGAGGAGGTGGAGAGGAGAGAGAGTTCACCGGCAGCATGACGGTGCTCCGGTGATGGTGGTGGAGTGATTCCGACAGGGCTTCGCCTAAGCGCTGCGGAAAACCGATCTAGAGGAGAAACTGTGCACCGGTGAAACGGGTAGCACGTGGCCAGAAATTCTGTCCAAAAACCACCCAATCCGGTAGTATATATAGGAGGAGAGGAGAGGAGAGGCAGCCAAAGCCTTTGGGTCGGCCGAAATAGGAGGTGGGAGCAATCCTACTTCACCTCCAATCCTAGTTGGAGTAGGATTGCCTCCTATTGGCTGATTTTCCACTTTTTGCTTTAGGACTTCCTCTCCTGCGCCATGGGCCTTTGTGGCTGTTTTCCCAGCCCACTAAGGGCTGGTTATTATTCTCCCACAGCCCATGGAACTCTTGGGCTCGAAATACCCCTCCCGGAGGTCCCCCGGTACACTACCGGCACTCCCGGTACACTACCGATACTCCCGGTACACTACCGATGAGCCCGAAACTTTTCCGGCGACCAAACTGGGACATCCTATATATGAATCTTTACCTCCAGACCATTCCGGAGCTTCTCGTGACGTCCGGGATCTCATCTGGGACTCCGAACAAACTTAGGTCACCACCATACATAACTCTACACTACCGAAACGTCACTGAACCTTAAGTGTGCAGACCCTGCGGGTTCGAGAACTATGTAGACATGACCGAGACACCTCTACGGTCAATAACCAATGGCAGGACCTGGACGTCCACATTTTTTCCTACATATTCTACGAAGATCTTTATTGGTCGAACCTCTATGTCAAGGATTCAGTTAATCCCGTATAACGTTCCCTTTGTTCTTCGGTATGTTACTTGCCCGAGATTCGATCGTCAGTATCTCCATACCTAATTCAACCTCGTTACTGGCAAGTCTCTTTACTCGTTCCGTAATACAAGATCCCATGACTAACACTTAGCCACATTGCTTGCAAGGCTTGTTGTGATGTTGTATTACCGAGTGGGCCCTGAGATACCTCTCCGCCACACGGAGTAACAAATCCCAGTCTCGATCCATGCCAACTCAACAGACACCATCGGAGATACCTGTAGAGCACCTTTATAGTCACCCAGTTACGTTGCAAAGTTTGATACACACAAGGCACTCCTCCGATATCCATGAGTTGCATGATCTCTTGGTCATAGGAACATATACTTGACATGTAGAAAACAGTAGCAATAAACTGACACGATCATATGCTATGTTTGTAGTTTGGGTCTTATCCATCACATCATTCTCCTAATGATGTGATCCCGTTATCAAATGACATCTCATGTCCATGGCTAGGAAACCTTAACCATCCTTTGATCAACGAGCTAGTCCATTAGAGGCATACTAGGGACATGGTTTTGTCTATGTATCCACACATGCATTTAAGTCTCCGATCAATACAATTATAGCATGGATAATAAACGGTTATCACATACATTTAAGTCTCCGTGTGTACTTTGCAAATCTCTATGTCAAACCGTAAACACTGCTACCACACTCCTTGGTACTATTTCCAAATGGCTGCTCCACTATACGTATCCAGATTGCTACTACTAGTCATCCGGATAGGTGTTAAAGCTTGCATCGACGTAACTCTTTACGACGAACTCTTTATCACCTCCATAATCAAGGAACATTTCCTTAGTCCTCTGGTTACTAAGGATAATTCCGACCGCTGTCCAGTGATCCACTCCTGGACCACACTTGTACCCCTTGACAGACTCATGGCAAGGCACACACAGGTGCGGTACACAGCATGTCATACTATACAGAGCCTATGGCTAAGGCATAGGGGACGACGTTCGTCCTTTCTCTTCCTTCTGCCGTGGTCGAGCTTTGAGTCTCACTCAACTTCACACCTTACAAATCAGACGAGAACTATTTCTCTGGCTGATCTATTTTGAACTCTTTCAAAATCTTGTCAAGGTATGCACTCATTGAAAGTCTCATCAAGCAGCTTGATCTATCTCTATAGATTTTGATGCTCAAAAATTAGGTAGCTTTATCCAGGTCTTCCTTTGAAAATCACTTTTCAAACAACCATTTATGCTTTCCAAAAATTCTACATTATTTCCGATCAACAATATGTCATCCACATATACTTATCAGAAATTCTATAGTGCTCCCACTCACTTTATTGTAAATACAAGTTTCTCATAAACTTTGTATAAACATCAAAACTTTGATCACCTCATCAAAGCGTATATTCCAACTCCGAGATGCTTGCTTCAGTCCATGGAAGGATCACCGAAGCTTGCACACCTTTTAGCATCCTTAGGCCTGACAAAACCTTCTTGTTGTATCACATACAACCTTTCCTCAAGTAAACCATTAAGGAAACGATGTTTTGACATCCATCTGCCAGATTTCATAATTGAAAACACAACAATTGCTAACATAATTCCAACAGACTTTTAGCATCGCTACGAGTGAGAAAGTCTCATCGTAGTCAACTCCTTGAACTTGTCACAAACATCTTTGCAACAAGTCGAGCTTTACAAATAGTGACATTCACCATCAGTGTCTGTCTTCATTTTAAAGATCCATTTGTACTCAACGACCTGCCGTCCAACGAGCAAGTCTACCAAAGTCTACACTTGGTTTTAATACATGGATCCTATCTCGGATTTCATGGCCTCCAACCATTTGTCGGAATCCGGGCCCATCATCTCTTCTCCATAGCTCGTAGGTTCATCGTTGTCCAACAACATGACCTCCAAGACAGAGTTGTCGTACCGCTCAGGAGCAGTACACATCCTTGTCGACCTACGAAGTTCGATAGTAACTTGATCCTGAAGCTTCATGATCATCATCATTAACTTCCTCTTCAACTAACGTAGGCTTCACAGAAACATCTTTCTGCACTGCGCTACTCTCTGGTTGAACAAAGGTTTAACAACCTCATCAAGTTCTATCTTCCTCCCACTCAATTCTTTCGAGAGAAACTTTTTCTCGAGAAAGGACCCAGTTCTAGCAACAAACACTTTGCACTCGGATCTGAGATAGAAGGCATACCCATCTGTTCTTAGGGTATTCTATGAAGATACATTTGTCCTCTTTGGGTTCTAGCTTATTATGTGAAAACATTTTCCACACAAGCATCGCAGCCCCAAACATTAAGAAATGACAGCTTAGGTTTCTATCAAACCATAATTCACACGGTGTCATCTCAATGGATTTAGATGATGCCCTATTTAAAGTGAATGTAGTTGTCTCTAACGCATAACCCCAAAAATTATAGTAGTAAAACGATAAGAGACATCACAGTATGCATTATATCAATAGAGCATGACTATGATGTTCGGACACACCATCACACTATGGTGTTCCAGGTGGCGTTAGTTTTGAAACAAATTTCACATTGTCTTAAGTTGTATGCCAAACTCATAACTCAGATATTCACCTCCACGATCATATCGCAGTCATTTTTTATCTTCTTGTCACGATGATCTTAAACTTCACTCTGAATTTGCTTGAACCTTTCAAACGATTCAGACTTGTGTTTCATTAAGTAAATATACACTATATCTACTCAAATCATCAGTGAAGGTAAGAAAATAATGATATCCACTACACGCTACAAGACTCACTAGATTGCATACATCAACATGTATCATTTCCAATGAATCACTTGCCCGCTCCATCCAACGGGGTCCTTCAGTCATCTTGCCCAAGAGGCATGGTTCGCATGTCTCAACCGATTCGAAATCGAATGAGTCCAAAGATCCATCAGCATGGAGTTTCTTCATGCGCTTTATACCAATATGACATTTGTCGGCAGTGCCACAAGTATGTGGTACTATCATTATTAACTTTGTATCTTTTGACATCAATGTTATGAACATGTGTGTTACTACGATCAAGATTTCAACAAACCATTCTAACTGGGTGCATGACCATTGAAGGTATTATCCATGTAAACAGAATAACCATTATTCTCTAACTTAAATGAATAACCCTATTGCAATAAACATGATCTAATCATGTTCATGCTCAACGCAAAACACCAAATAACATTTATTTAGGTTCGTCACTAATCCTGAAGGTAGAGAGAGCGTGCGATGTTGATCACATCAACCTTGGAAACACTTCCAACACATATCATCACCTCACCCTTAGCTAGTTCTCCGTTTATTCCGTAGCTTTTATTTCGAGTTACTAACATTTAGCAACCGAACCGGTATCCAATACCCAGGTGCTACTAAGAGTACTAGCAAGGTACACATTAATAACTCGTATATCAAATATACTTCTATCAATGTTGCCAGCCTTCTTATCTACCAAGTATCTAGGGTTGTTCCGCTTCAGCGACCGCTCACCTCATAACAGAAGCACTTAGTCTCGGGTTTAAGTTCAACTTTGGGTTGCTTCACTGGAGCAGCAACTGACTTGCTATCCATGAAGTTTCCCTCCATGCTCTTGCCCTTCTCGAAACTAGTGGTTTGATTAACCATCAACACTTGACGCTCCTTGTTGATTTCTACCTTCACGGTGTCAAACATCGCGAACAGCTCAGGGATCAACATTTCTTTCCCTGGTGTATTATAGTTCATCACTAAGTTCTAGTAGCTTTAGTGACAGTGACTTGGAGAACTATATCAATCACTATCTTATCTGGAAGATCAACTCCCACTTGATTCAAGCGATTGTAGTACCCAGACAATCTGAGTACATGCTCAACGATTGAGCTATTCTCCTTCATCTTACAGGCAAAGAATCTTTTTGGAGATCTCATATCTCGCAACACAGGCACGAGCATGAGATCACAATCTCTGCTCCTAGAACATCTCATATGTTCCGTGACGTTCAAAACGTTTCGGAGCCTCAATTCTAAGGCGTAATGCATGACGCACTAAACTATCAAGTAGTCATCGAAACGTGCCTGTTAGATGTTCACAACATCTATAGACGACGCTAGAGGGGGTGGCGCACCGAGCAGTGCATCAAGGACATAAGCCTTCTGTGCAGCAAAGAGGACAATCCTCAGATCACAGACCCAGTCCGCAATATTTCTACCATTATCTTTCAATACTATTTCTCTAAGAACATATAAAACTACAAGGGAGCTACAGCGTGAGCTAGTAATCTACAACATAATTTGCAAAGACACTTTGACTATGTTCATGATAATGAGTTCAATTAATCATATTACCTAAGAACTCCCACTCAAATTGACATCCCTCCGATCATTCAAGTGATACATGATCCAAATTCACCAACTCAAGTCCGATCATCACGTGAGTTGAGGTGGCTGCAATGGTGAACATCATTATGTTGATCATATCTACTATATGACTCATGTTCGACCTTTTGGTCTCTTGTGTTCCGAGGCCATGTCTGTACATGCTAGGCTCGTCAAGTTTAACCCGAGTGTTCTGCGCGTGCAAATCTGGCTTGCACCCGTTGTATGTGAACGTAGAGTCTATCACACCCGATCATCACGTGGTGTCTCAACACGACGAACTTTCGCAACGGTGCACACTCGGGGAGAACACAGTTCATCTTGAAATTAAGTGAGGGATCACCTTATAATGCTACCGTCGTCCTAAGCAAAACAAGGTGCATAAAAGGATTAACATCACATGCAAATCATAAGTGACATGATATGGCCATGATCTTGTGCTTTTGATCTCCATCATGAAAGCACCGGCATGATCTCCATCATCATCGGGATGACACCATGATCTCCATCATCTTGATCTCCATCAACGTGTCGCCATCGGGGTTGTCACGCCCTGCATGCTTCTACTACTATTGCTACCGTAGCGATAAAGTAAAGCATTACATAGCGCTTAATGAATGACACGCAGGTCATACAATAATTAAAGACAACCCTATGGCTCCTGCCGGTTGCCATATTCATCGACATGCAAGTCGTGATAATCTATACATCACATGATCATATCATACATCACATATATCACATCATGTAATTGGCCATATCATATCACAACATACCCGGCAAAAACAAGTTAGACGTCCTCTAATTGTATTTGCATGTTTTACGTGGCTGCTACGGGTATCTAGCAAGAACAATTCTCACCTACGCATAACCACAACGATGATACACTAGTTTGCTTTTCAACCTTCTCAAGGACCGCCTTTGTCGAATCCGATCCAACTAAAGTGAGAGAAATTGTCACCCGCAAGCCATCTAGGCAACAAGTTGCGTCGAGGGAACCGGTCTCTCGTAAGCGTACGAGTAATGTTGATCCGGTCCGCTTCATCTCACAATCCCGCTAAACCAAAATACGACCAAGGGAGGAAGCAATCTAAGCATCAAAGCCCACAAACCTTTTGTGTTCTACTCGAGATCTCATCGAACCATCAACCTAGCTCATGATGCCACTGTTGGGGAACGTCGCATGGGAAACAAAAAATTTCCTACGCACACGCAAACCTATCCATGGTGATGAGCATCTACGAGAGGGAGAGGGGATCTACATACCCTTGTAGATCGCTAAGCGGGAAGCGTTAAGAAACGCGGTTGGTGTAGTCGAACATCTTCGCGATCCAAATCGCCGAGCGTCCCGCGATCCAATCACGATCTGTCCCGTGAACTCATCACGATCCGTCCCGCGATCTCATCACGATCCATCTCACGATCTTGATCACGATCTATCCCGCGAACTCATCACGATCCGTTCCGCGATCTCATCACGAACTGTCTCGCGATCTCGATCACGGTCCTTCCGATCTAGCACCGAACGGACGGCACCTCCGCATTCAGCACACGTGCAGCTTGATGACGATCTCCACCGTCTTGATCCAGCAAGAGGAGGTGGAGAGGAGAGAGAGTTCACCAGCAGCGTGACGACGCTCCGGTGATGGTGGTGGAGTGATTCCGACAGGGCTTCGCCTAAGCGCTGCGGAAAACCGATCTAGAGGAGAAACCGTGCACCGGTGAAACGGGTAGCACGTGGCCAGAAAATCTGTCCAAAAACCACCCAATCCGCTAGTATATATAGGAGGAGAGGAGAGGAGAGGCAGCCAAAGCCTTTGGGTCGGCCGAAATAGGAGGTGGGAGCAATCCTACTTCACCTCCAATCCTAGTTGGAGTAGGATTGCCTCCTATTGGCTGATTTTCCACTTTTTGCTTTAGGACTTTCTCTCCTGTGCCATGGGCCTTTGTGGCTGTTTTCCCAGACCACTAAGGGCTGGTTATTATTCTCCCACAGCCCATGGACCTCTTGGGGTCGAAATACCCCTCCCGGAGGTCCCCCGGTACACTACCGGCACTCCCTGTACACTACCGATACTCCCGGTACACTACCGATGAGCCCGAAACTTTTCCGGCGACCAAACTGGGACATCCTATATATGAATCTTTACCTCCGAACCATTCCGGAGCTCCTCGTGACTTCCGGGATCTCATCCGGGACTCCGAACAAACTTCGGTCACCACCATACATAACTCTACACTACCGAAACGTCACCGAACCTTAAGTGTGCAGACCCTGCGGGTTCGAGAACTATGTAGACATGACCGAGACACCTCTACGGTCAATACCCAATGGCGGGACCTGGACGTCCACATTGGTTCCTACATATTCTACGAGGATCTTTATTGGTCGAACCTTATGTCAAGGATTCAGTTAATCCCGTATAACGTTCCCTTTGTTCTTCGGTATGTTACTTGCCCGACATTCGATCGTCAGTATCTCCATACCTAATTCAACCTCGTTACTGGCAAGTCTCTTTACTCGTTCTGTAATACAAGATCCCATGACTAACACTTAGCCACATTGCTTGCAAGGCTTGTTGTGATGTTGTATTACCGAGTGGGCCCTGAGATACCTCTCCGTCACACGGAGTAACAAATCCCAGTCTCGATCCATGCCAACTCAACAGACACCATCGGAGATACCTGTAGAGCACCTTTATAGTCACCCAGTTACGTTGCAAAGTTTGATACACACAAGGCACTCCTCCGATATCCATGAGTTGCATGATCTCATGGTCATAGGAACATATACTTGACATGCAGAAAACAGTAGCAATAAACTGACACGATCATATGCTATGTTTGTAGTTTGGGTCTTATCCATCACATCATTCTCCTAATGATGTGATCCCGTTATCAAATGACATCTCATGTCCATGGCTAGGAAACCTTAACCATCCTTTGATCAACGAGCTAGTCCATTAGAGGCATACTAGGGACATGGTTTTGTCTATGTATCCACACATGCATTTAAGTCTCCGATCAATACAATTATAGGATAATAAACGATTATCATGAACAAGGAAATATGATAATAACTAATTTAGTATTGCCTCGAGGGCATATTTCCAACAGTCTCCCACTTGCACTAGAGTCAGTAATCTAGTTCACATCACCATGTGATTCGCGTTGTTATGAATCTAACACCCAATGAGTTCTGGGGCTCGATCATGCTTTGCATGTGAGAGAGGTCTTATTTCAGATCCGTGTGTACTTTGCAAATCTCTATGTCAAACCGTAAACACTGCTACCACACTCCTTGGTACTCTTTCCAAATGGCTGCTCCACTATACGTATCCAGATTGCTACTACTAGTCATCCGGATAGGTGTTAAAGCTTGCATCGACGTAACTCTTTACGACGAACTCTTTATCACCTCCATAATCAAGAAACATTTCCTTAGTCCTCTGGTTACTAAGGATAATTCCGACCGCTGTCCAGTGATCCACTCCTGGACCACACTTGTACCCCTTAACAGACTCATGGCAAGGCACACACAGGTGCGGTACACAGCATGGCATACTATACAGAGCCTATGGCTAAGGCATAGGGGACGACGTTCGTCCTTTCTCTTCCTTCTGCCGTGGTCGAGCTTTGAGTCTCACTCAACTTCACACCTTACAAATCAGACGAGAACTATTTCTCTGGCTGATCCATTTTGAACACCTTACCAATATCCATGCCAAGGATCCTGGCAACACATCATATACTATGATGAATAACAATGGAGGATGTAGATGCAAAGGACGACAACACTTTCTCAAATTTCACCTTGGCTATGACAAGGGAACAAAATCTGGATGATCGACCGAGAGACATTTATCACTCCGCTTCTAATGTTCTCCTTGATGTACTAGCATAACCCAATGCTTGATATCTAACACATCAGGTATAGGTAGGACTTCGGGGGCTCAAGGGTCCATGAGGAACAACTTCTAGAATAAGTCATACGAAGTCGTCATGGGGAAGTGGCCAAGTTGCTGAATGAGGAATCTATAATAATAGGTCTGCCAGCTAGGAGTTATGGCCACAACATCCACTTTACCGAGTCACACAAAGACAAATATTACAATTCTTGGGCAATGTTCCAACCATTATATATGCCCGAGATTCAGATATGGTTGGTGTTAAGATATCCCAGGCTCATCATGTCAGAAGGTGAAAATTTGCAACACAAATCGTAGAGATGACAATGCGAGATTCTCGGAAAATGAGCTGCGGAATCCAACTCCAAAACATGAACTGGATTGCAAGACCCATATAGCCACAGTGTCCAAGACAAGTGTGGTCATATGGAAAATGATACTGGGCAAGCCCGATTGTGTCGATCTTTCACGAATTGGAGGGGGAAACCTCAAGAACACGAACAACATGGGGATGAATGGGGAGAAATCACAAGAGGAAACACTCAAGAACAAGTCCAATCACACATCCACTAGACTGACCACACCCAAGATCCACAAAGGTACATGAACAACAAAGGTAAAGAAGGATACATGGTAGAGTTCATGCCAAATCCCATGGGGAGATGGGGCCTTGATATCCTGGAGGATCTTCCCTCGTGAGGGGCCTTGACATCCTCTATGGATCTTCACCGGTGGAGGTCTCGATCTCCATGGGAGAGGTAGAGGAAGGAGCAAAACTCAACTAACTAAGAGCAAAACCATAACTAACCCTAGATAGAGGGGGAGGAGGTCCTTATATAGTCCAAGGCAAGATAGGGGGGAAAGAGAGAGATACATGGGATTTTGGCCAGTCTCTACGCGCAGGTAGGCGTCGGAAGTCCAGGTTAGGAGGATGGATGTCCGGGGCTTGGGCATCGGCTCCGCTCGGTTCGTGTGTGGAGGCACCGGATTTCTGAGGGAGACGCGCTGGATGTCTGGCCGGTTGGTGGTGTGGTGGATGTCCGGTCGTGATAGCTCTCCCAGCCCTGACTTGTTGCTGGCCGGTTCTCTAGGCGCCGCATGTCCGGGCCCTTCACCGGATGTCTGTCCGTTGTAGCATCCGCAACTCCATCTTCTTCAGTCGTCTCCGCCAGGCTTCCCTAGCGGATGGTGTAGTTGATCCTTGGTGCTTGTACTCCTCCTCGTCATTCGTGAAGCTCCAACAATACCTATGTATGCACACGGGAGGAGTGTCAAGTAGTATACCATCCTTGAAGGGGACAAGTTGACACGTGTAAAGGAGAAGATTCACCTTTGTATGTTTGAAGTAGATGTCATACGTGTCACTTGGCAAAGGGACTCTTGTCATAGTGAGGTCCGTAAGATGCTCTGCATCATCCCCTCCCCCTTGGGAAAGATCCATCCTCGGATCAAAATCAAAATCACCATGGGAAGGAGATGGTGTCGTTGTGTAGAAGTGGACGGTCACCAAGCACTCATCATCATCAAGCTCTAAAGGGGCACTCTCCAATGTCTGACCATCTTGGAATTCCTTCAAAAGGAGAAAATACGACAAACACTTGGAAAAAGAAATGTGGTTAGCGTTAGTGCAAAACCAAGCATTCAACTGGTGAATCGTTGCACAAGTGTCGTCATTATGCTTAACAGATGGTGTGACAAGGGATTGTGTCATGGCATGTAAGCATATAAATTGAGCACACGCAATGCTATCATGGAAACAAGGATGCCTAGGTGAGGTAGGGATGCCAATATGTGTGTCAATAGAACAAGCATCTACCTCAAGGTCATTTCACTCATGCACATATCAATCAACTAAAGGTCTATGGTAGGCAAAGGAATCATTCACAACACCAAAGAAAATGACATGTCTAGACACATGGGGCAAGTGCAAGTCAATCCAAGCATAATGTGCCCATCCTGTAGTGAAGATAGTGAGGCACTCAACACCATAGAAAGAGAAAGTGTTCAACATGTGTGAGGCAATCAAGTCAAGCAATTAGAAAGCAATGTGGCATGGCAAATGTGAAGAATGGACATTGTTGCAACCAAGCATATGATAAGAGCAAACAATCCACAAGTTGGATGCAACACACAAGGCATATATGTCACGAGGCATGGAACGATGGCAATCATGAGTGAAAGAAATAACTCTAACATGTGTGCAAGCAAGTGGTCCAAGATGACCAATATATGTCATCGTACAATCAAGATAAGTAGGATGTGCGAAAATATGCATGCTTAAGAAGGATGTCACCATACACACAACAAAGCAAACAATGTATGTGCAAGTTAGATAAACACATCATCCATCATGATGGTTCTCCTCTCTTGCACAAAACCATTAGGCACAAAAGTGCATGAACAATATGATGCAACAACGGAAATATTCATGGCACTAGGAATATGGTGCGAAGAAGGAAGACAAGCATGCTTCGCATGAAAGATGTCAAAAGCTCCAATAATATGTGAGAAATCTATGGGGACAATCTCATTAGCAAGAGTAGAAGCATTGTTGCACTCAATACATGGAAAATCAAATAGCAAGAAAGAGGCAAGACATGGAGATATACGACAATATGCAATATCAATCATGTGCAAAGCATGGCAATGGTTGTCATCAACCGCAAAAAAGGAGCACATCGGAGATGCAACATAAGCAAGAATAGTGATCATGGCGTGCAAACTAGTAGTGCGAATATGCAAAATACTAGAGGAAATCATGGAGATCATGTCATATGTGCAAATAGTGGGCATATATAATGCACATGGCATAACGAAAGCACGGGAACAAAACATGATCAATATATCGTCATAGGAATGGGGCACAAAGCAAACATGGCAATAGCAAGTAGTGTCTCCACCAAGCTCGCAAATACACATACAAATCATATAGTCAAGTGTCATGTGAGATACAAGTAATGGGTCACAAATTCATGGCAAAGGCATAGAAATGAACATATCATGCAAAGTGAACACTAGGACATGAGCATAATATAACAAGTGGTATATAGCCCATAGCCATGTGAGTACCAAGTAGAATAGACACGCGTAGTCCTTGCATGAGGGGAATGGTTGGAGACACATTCCGATGAATCCCAAAGCATCGGTGCTCTCAAGAGCTCTTTTCATCACCTCATGCGATTGTGAGGTTGACGAATGGTCATGAGTACCTACACGAAAAAGAAACACACAAAACAAGGTGTGTGCGTGGTAAATGTACACATCATCCATCATGATGTGTATGTGTACGTGATAGTTAGCACAAGATAAGAAATTCTCAAAGAAATTTGAGGCCTGGGATAGGAATATGTCATGCATCATGCAATGATAGGTATTATGCTCAACATGATTGGGACTCAAATTGTAGAAAGGATGAGGTACACACATACTATTCATATCAATGGCAAGCATATTGTGCACACAATGAATGGGATCATGCAATAGACGGGATGGAATAAAATCTTCTATGATGTATGACCAAATTATGGGGGTCTCCTCTTGTGCAATAGCGTAAGGATAATATGGACAATATGGACAACATCCAAAATAATACAAATCCGAAGCTAGGTGGTCATGGCATGTGATATGAGAATTATTGCGCAAAAGATGTAAAGGAAGCATGGCAATATCATCGCAAGAAACGAAAATGCCAATAACCATGGGTTGTCATCTATGCCATATGTGCAAATTGGGTTTATTTTTATGGCATATGCATAGTTACTATGATGAGATTGCAAAGATGCAATATGGGAAATTTAACGCATAGCATATGATAAGTCAAGCGGATTGTCAAACATGATGTCACCCATAGAGTTCTCACAAGATATCCTATGCAACATGGCATCACAAATAATAGTCTCCACATGAGAATCATTAAACTCATCATAAATGGGCAGGTCATCATTGTGAAAGTCGCATAATCGTGAAGCATAGCAATGGGTGGATCAACATCATGCAAGCAATCAATGTCTAGTAGTGAGACAAGAGCATCACCTTCACCTATGTTACCTTTGTTATTCCACCGATGTGGTGTAGGTGAGGTGGCATAGACCAACTCCTAGTCATCTTCATCATCATGTAACCATGTGGGGGTGCATCGTATTCCACCATGGCCATCGTATTGTCCAAAGGAAGGACGTAGTCGTCGAGGATCAAGACAAAATCATGTATGAGACATAGAACCAAATGATAAGAAAGAAAGGTAGAGGTTAAGTTGTTAGAAATCAAAATGGCCTCACATGTCCTGTCAACTACCTCACTCGCTCTATGTGGTGGTGGCTCAAACACTCCCTCGAAGTAGGTGCACTCAAACTCACATATGGTGGAGTCACTTGTCTCACTCAAGTGGTGGGGATTGTGGATCTTCTCACATGGGAATTGGGGCAACCCATAATATGTGGGGCTAGTGGTGAACTCACTCTCACTCTCAATATGGTGGCATAAGTCTCCCAACTCATCTCCAAACGCTTCCATGGTCGAATGGAAAATCGCATGCTCAACCATCTCGGCGTCGTCATGGATGAAGGCCGAAGATGGCACATCATCACTCACCTCCATGACCGAAGGGAAAATCCCATGCTCGACCATCTTCCTTGGGATGCATCTAAAGATGGAATGGTCATCCATGCATGTATTCGATCACCTTGATCTTTGATATGTCTTCATTGTATCTATAATTTTTGATTGTTTCATGCCAATATTATACAACTTTCATATACTTTTGGCCACTTTTTATACTATTTTTGGGACTAACATATTGATCCAGTATCCAGTGCCAGTTCCTATTTTTTGCATGTTTTCTATTTTGCAGAATATCCATATCAAACGAAGTCCAAACGTGATAAAAAATTATGAAGATTTTTTTGGAATATATGTGATTTTTGGGAAAAAGAATCAATGCGAGACGATGCCCGAGGAGATGGTAAGCCTGCTAGGCGCGACCCACCCCCCTAGTCGTGCCTGACAGGTTTGTGGCCACCCCTTAGGTCGGTTGGAGCTTCCCTTCGGCCACAAGAAATCTAATTTTTGGATAAAGATCCCCTCAAAGTTTCAGCCCGATCGGAGATACGGATCTCTGGATATTTAAGAAACGGTGAAAGGCCAGAATCTAGGAGCGTAGAAACAGAAGGAAACAGAGAGAGAGAGAGAGAGATCCAATCTCGGAGGGGCTCCCACCCCTCGCCGCAATGGAGGCCATGGACCATAGGGAAAACCCTTCTCCCATCTAGGGGGGTCAAGGAAGAAGAAGAAGGATGGGGCTCTCTCCCCCTTTCTCTCGGTGGCACCGGAATGACACCGGGGCCATCATCGTGAGGACGATCTACTCCAACAACTCCGTCATCTTCACCAACACCTCCATCACCTTCCCCCATCTATCTACAGTGGTCCACTCTCCCGCAACCCGTTGTACCCTCTACTGGAACATGGTGCTTTATTCTTCATATTATTATCCAGTGATGTGTTGCCATCCTATGATGTGTGAGTAGATTTTCATTGTCCTACGAGTTGATTGATGATCATAATTGGTCTGAGTTGCATGTTTTATTATTGGTGCTATCCTATGGTGATCTCTGTGTCATGCAAGGATGAGATATCCTCGCTGTAGGGTGTAGCAACGTGTTCATGAGTTGCCTATGGTGGGTTGCTTGAGTGACAGAAGCATAAACCCGAGTAGGTGGGTTGTTGCATATGGGAGTAAAGAGAACTTGATACCTTATAATCCTATGGTTGTGTTTTACCTTAATGATCTTTAGTAGTTGCGGATGGTTGCTAGAGTTCCAATCATAAGTGCATATGATCCAAGTAGAGAAAGTATGTTATCTTATGCCTCTCCCTCATATAAAATTGAAATAATGATGACCGGTCTAGTTATCGATTTCCTAGGGACAATTCCGCAACTCCTACTACCACTTTTCTAGACTCGTTAAACTAACTTAGTTGTTTCTTTATCTTAGCAGCCCCTACTTTTTATTTACCTGCTCTATATTATCTTGCAAACCTATCCTATCACACCTACAAAGTAATTCTAGTTCCATACTTGTTATAGGTAAAGCGAATGTTAAGCGTGCGTAGAGTTGTATCGGTGGTCGATAGAACTTGAGGGAATATTTGTTCTACCTTTAGCTCCTCATTGGGTTCAACACTCTTACTTATCGAAAGAGGCTACAACTAATCCCCTATACTTGTGGGTTATCAAGACCTTTTTCTGGCACCGTTGCCGGGGAGCAATAGCGTGGGGTGAATATTCTCGTGTGTGCTTGTTTGCTTTATCACCAAGTAATTTTTATTTTTCTATTATTAACTTGTTTTCTATCATTAGATGTGGGTAGGAAACATGAAATACCAAAAAAATTAGATGTACTTGCTGCTCCAAAAGTTGAGGAAGCACTAGTGTTCCGTACCACCGAACAATATTACTTGGATCATCTTCGATCCACTTCTTCTCGTGCTAAAAATCTAACTAGCTTAGTTGAGGGAAAATCATTAAATGAGCATGCTCATTATGTGCGACACCGCATATCTCAAAAAGGGAAACTCTTGTGGCATCAAATTAATACCTTGTGTTGCTATGCTTGGAATCTATTTGAAATTTATGATTTTACTTGCGGTTCTAAAGAAGCTAAAAAACACCTTCCCCACCAATGTGTGTTTAATGATAATGAAATATTATCCTCTTACGCCAAGGAGGCCTATTGCTATAAGGATGTTGAACAAATTGAAGAATTTGTTGCTTTTAAGGGTGCCTATGAAATTGCTTCTTTCATTGAAAAGTATGATGCTACTCTTGACAATTCTGAAAATTTTGCCATACTTAAATATTGCTATGAACACTATGCTTCTAATGCTTATGTTAAAGAGTTCATTGAAATAATGACCGCTGCCTTGGAAGAGACTAATATTTTGCAGGAATCTACGAAAGAAGAAATTGCTGAAACTGTGAGCTCATTAGATGAAAAAGATGAGGAGGAGAGCGAAGAACAAAAGGAGGAAGAGCAGATTAGCTACCTGTGCCCAACTTCTATTGAGAGTAACTCTTCAACTCATACATTGTTTAATTTCCCTTCATTCTTACCGAAGGATGAATGCTATGATAATTTCTATGATCCCTTGGATTCGTTTGAAATATCCCTTTTTGATGAACTCGATGCTTGCTATTCTTGTGTCCACGATGCCAATATGAATTATGCTTATGAAGATGAACTTGCTATAGTTCCTTATGTCGAGCATAAAATTGTTGCTATTGCACCCACACATGATAGTCCTATTATCCTTTTGAATTCTCCCAACTACACTATATCGTAGAAGTTTGCACTAATTAACGATTATATAGATGGGTTGCCTTTTACTATCACACATGATGATTTTGATAGATATAATATGCATGTGCTTTCTGCTACTACTTAAAATTATTATGAGAGAGGAACTACATCTCCACCTCTCTATGTTTCTAGTACGATAAAATTGCAAGAAACTGTTTATACTATGCATTGGCCTTTACTTTGTGTGCATGAATTGTTCATTTATGACATGTCGATGAATAGGAAGAGAGTTAGAATTTGTTGTTGCATGATGTATGTTAATATGTGCTCACTACTAAATTACAAATCATTGTTAATTAAAATTGGCTTTGATATACCTTGGGATCCGGGTGGATCCACTACTTGAGCACTTTATGCCTAGCTTAATGGCTTTAAAGGAAGCGCTGCCAGGGAGACAACCCAGAAATTTCAGAGAGTCATTTTATTCTGTTGTGTGCTTTTATATATTTAAAAACCAAAAAAAGTGGGAACTTAAAACTTTTTCAAAAAGAAAAGTGGAAGCGAGAAAGACGAGCAACGTTGAAGTGGGGGCTAGCCTTGAACTTTGTTCATGCCCATGGAAACTTTGTGAATCTTGATTATAGAAACTTTTCAAACAAAATAACTATCTCCTTGTATAAATCCATTGTATTAGAAAAATAATGTGTCAGGATTTGCCTTTAGGATGATTAGATTGCTTGTTTGGTGTGTGCAGTGCAAAAACAGAAACTTTGGCTGTAGTGCATGAATTTATGTTTTTTACTGGAATGTCAAAAGTTTCTGAATTTTTTACAAAGTACTTATATGCAACAATTTTATTTTGTCCTAATATTTTTAGAATTTTTAGAGTAACATAAGTATGGTCAATGTTCAGATTGCTACAAACTGTCCTGTTTAAGACATATTCTATTTTTGATGCATTGTTTTGCTATTTTTGATGAAACTATCGATTTTATCGGTGGTATAAGCCATGGAAAAGTTATATTATAGTAGCTACAATGCAAAAACAAATATGAATTTGTTGGCAACAGTACTTAAAGTGGTGATTTGTTTTATTATACTAACGGATCTCACGAGGGTTTTGTTAAGTTTTGTGTGATTGAAGTTTTCAAGTTTTGGGTGAGATCACGATGGATGAAGGAATAAGCAGTGGAAAGAGACTAAGCTTGGGGATGCTCGAGGCACCCCAAGGAAATATTCTAGGACTCCCAAGAAACTAATCTTGGGGATGCCCCGAAAGGCATCGCCTCTTTCTTCTAACGACCATGTGTAATTTTACTTGGAGCTATATGTTTATTCGTCACATGATATGCGTAAATCTTGGACCGTCGTGTGATTTTTATTTTTATTTTAATAATGCACCATGTTGGTATGAGAAATTCCTTGGTTGATTTATAAAAGGCTCTTTTCACCTCACTTATATCTTTTGAGTATGGCTTTATAGAATGCTTCATGTGCTTGACTTATATCATTTGAAGTTTGGATTGCTTGTTTCTCACACATAGAAAACCGCCATTTTTAGAATGCTCTTTTTATTCACTTATATTTGTTAGAGAGTGGGTATATATTTTGTAGAAAGAATTAAACTCTCATGCTTCACTTATATCTATTTAGAGAGTTAACAGGAGTTGGTCATTCAAATGGTTAGTCATAAAATCCTACATAAAACTTGTAGATCACTGAATATGATGTGCTTGATTCCTTGCAATAGTTATGCGATATAAAGATGGTGATATTAAAGTCATGCTAGTGAATAATTGTGGATTGGTATAAATACTTGTCTAAAGGTTTGTGATTCCCATAGCATGCACGTATGGTGAACCGTTATGTAAGGAAGTCGGAGCAGGATTTGTTTTTTGATTGTCAACCTTTGTGCGACGGTCGGGAGCGCGTGATGGTTAACTCCTACAAACCTCTCCCCTAGGAGAATACATATAATAATTTTATTTGATGACTAATAGACTTTTGCAATAAGTATGTGAGTTCTTTATGACTAATGTGAGTGCATGGATTATACGCACTCTCACCCTTCCACCTTTGCTAGCCTTTCTAGTACCGCGCAACATTCGTCGGTGCATTAAACCCACCATATATCCTCCCTCAAAACAGCCACCATACCTACCTATTATGGAATTTCCATTTCCATTCCGAGATATATTGCCATGAAACTTCCACCGTTCTGTTTATTATGACACGCAACATCATTTTTCATATTGCTTTGCATGATCGTAAGATAGCTAGCATGGTGTTTTCATGGCTTGTCCATTTTTTGATGTCATTTTCTATGCTAGATAATTGCATATCCTGGTACGTTGCTGGAGGCGTTCATATAGAGTCATATTTTGTTCTATATATCAAGTTGTAATTTTGAGTTGTAAGTAAATAAAAGTGTGATGAGCATCATTATTAGAGCATTGTCCCATGTGAAGAAAGGATGATGGAAGCTATAATTCCCTCACAAGTTGGGATGAGACTCCAGACTTTATGGGAAAAAAGAGGTCAAATATGCCCACCAAAAATAAAATAAAAATAATAAAAAATGAAATAAAGACAAAAGGGACAATGCTACTATCCTTTTTCCACACTTGTGCTTCAAAGTAGCACCATGATCTTCATGATAGGGAGTCTCCTATTTTATCACTTTCATATAGTAGTGGGATTTTTTCATTATCTAACTTGGCTTGTATACTCCAATGATGGGCTTCCTCAACCTAGGTCTTCATGAGCAAGCAAGTTGGATGCACACCCACTTAGTTTCTTTTTGAGATTTCATACACTTATAGCTCTAGTGCATCTGTTGCCTGGCAATCCCTACTCACTCACATTAATATATATTAATGGGCATCTCCATATCCCGTTGATACGCCTAGTTGATGTGAGACAATCTTTTGCTTTTTCTTCACAACCTTCACCATATTCTATTCCACCTATAGTGATATATCCATGGCTCATGCTCATGCATTGCATGAGAGTTGAAAAAGTTTGAAAACATAAAAGGTGTGAAACAATTGTTTGACTTGTCATCGGGGTTGTGCATGATATAAATACTTTGTGTGGGGAAGATGGAGCATAGCCAGACTATATGATATTTTAGGGATAACTTTCTTTTGCCATTATATTTTGAAGAGATACAATTGCTTTATTAGTATGCTTGAAGTATTATTGTCTTAATGTAAAACGATAGACGATTTCTTTAAATCACTTGTGTCTTAATATTCATGCCATGGTTAGATTATATGAACAAGATTATGCTAGGTACCATTCCACATCAAAAATTATCATTTTTATCATTTAAATACTCGAGGACGAGCAGGAATTAAGCTCGCGGATGTTGATACGTCTCCATCGTATCTACAATTCTTGATTGTTTCATGCCAATATTCTACAACTTTCATATAATTTTGGCAACTTTTTATACTATTTTTGGGACTAACATATTGATCCAATACCTAGTGTTACTTCCTATTTGTTGCATGTTTTTTTGTTTTGTAGAATATCCATACCAAAAGAAGTCCAAACACGATAAAAACTTGCAAGGATTTGTTTTAGAATATATGTGATTTTTGGGAAAAAGAATCAACGCGAGACGATGCCCGAGGAGGTGGCAAGCCCTCTAGGCGCGAGCCACCCCCCTGGCCGCGCCTGGCAGGCTTGTGGCCACCCCTTAGGTCGGTTGTAGCTTTCCTTTGGCCGTGAGAAAGCTAACTTTTGGATAAAGATCCTCTCAAAATTTCAGCCTGGTCGGAGTTACGGATCTCTGGATATTTAAGAAAAGGTTGAAATGACAGAATCTGGCATGCACAGAAACAGAAGGAAACTGAGAGAGAGAGAGAGAGATCCAATCTCGGAGGGGCTCCCGCCCCTCCGCTGCCATGGAGGCCATGGACCAGAGGGAAAACCCTTCTCCCATCTAGGGGGAGGTCAAGGAAGAATAATAATGAGGGGCTCTCTCCCCTCTCTCCCAATGGTGCCGGAACCGCACCGGGGCCATCATAGTGACGACGATCTACTCCAACAACTCCGTCGTCTTCACCAACTCCTCCATCACCATACCCCATCTATCTACAGAGGTCCACTCTCCCGCAACCCGCTATACCCTCTACTTGAACATGGTGCTTTATGCTTCATATTGTTCTCCAATGATGTGTTGCCATCCTATGATGTCCAAGTAGATTTTTGTTGTCCTATGGGTTGATTGATGATCATGATTGGTTTGAGTTGCATGTTTTATTATTGGTGTTGTCCTATGGTGATCTCCGTGTCACGCAAGCGTGAGGGATACTTGCTGTAGGGTGTTGCAATGTGTTCATGATTTGCCTATGGTGGGTTTCTTAAATGACAGAAGCATAAACCCGAGTAGGTGGGTTGTTGCATATGGGAGTAAAGAGGACTTGATACCTTATAATGCTATGGTTGGGTTTTACCTTAATGATCATTAGTAGTTGCGGATGCTTGCTAGAGTTCCAATCATAAGTGCATATGATCCAAGTAGAGAAAGTATGTTAGCTTATGCCTCTCCCTCATATAAAATTGCAATAATGATGACTGGTCTAGTTATTGACTGCCTAGGGACAATGCACAACTCCTACCACCACTTTTCCACACTCGTTAAACTAACTTAGTTGTTTCTTTATCTTAGTAGACCCTAGTTTTATTTACGTGCTCTTTATTATCTTGCAAACCTATCCTATCACAACTACAAAGTACTTCTAGTTCCATACTTGTTCTAGGTAAAGCGAACGTTAAGCATGAGTAGAGTTTTATCGATGGTCGACAGAACTTGAGGGAATATTTTTTCGACCTTTAGCTCCTCGTTAGGTTCGACACTCTTACTTATCGAAATAGGCTACAACTGATCCCCTATACTTGTGGGTTATCAATATTATCGTCAAAGCTTGTCCTTGGTGGTGATCTTGGTCTTCGTGCACTTGTTTCTTCGAAGATGTGCTACTTGACCGTCTATGCCGTGATGATGACGAAGGGGCAGAAGACTTATAGTTGGCCACCAAGTGTCGAAGTTGCTCCACATGTGCGTCCAGCATGTCTCTTCTCCGAGCTTCGGAGTGTCGTATGTCGATGGTGAGTCGCTCGAGTTGTTGGTTGATGTGGGGTCGTCCTATGCACCAAACGAATGCGGAGATGGAAGGAAACGGGTCAGGAGGGGGCAGGGGTTCTGGATCGAGGGTAAACAAGGGCGGAGGAGGTCGTTTACCTCGTGAACGTCGGTGGCCCGAAGCAGCAGTGCTCGGCTCGATCCCAAGCACAAAGGACCCCGAGGATTTCTTGAGTGGCACAGGGGCTTGATTGGGACGAGGAGAGAGAGACTAGACAGGAGAGGGGGCCCGATGGAGGCCTTAAATAGTCAGCCCGCTTTCCACCGAGCTCGGGTGCACCTACAAGCTTGTGCCGAGGCCAGAGGCCACAGGAGGAGGTGAGGACGTGTCTGGGGTCTATCTGGGACTCGTCCACGACCAGGGGGAGAGAGAGAAGAGAGGAGAGAGTGCGCGCGTGCGAGGCTCGGGGTTGGCCAAGCCGGGCGGCATCAGGCACACGCGAGGGAGGCCGCTGGAGAGAGAAGGAGAAGGGGGCCGACAGGGTAGCGTGTGTCGGACGCCGAGGCGACCTCGGGGGACACAATGTGGAGGCCCAAGGCGATCTGGGAGGGGGATTGGGTGGTGGCTACAGTGCGGTCGAGCACTATAGCATGCTCTGGAGCACACGCTTGGCATGCCTGGCATGCCAACAGTGTCTTGGGCGCAGCCATAGGTGTCTAGGGGGACTAGGGGGAATAAAAAAGTTGGGAATGACCTTGGATGCTCTGGGAGGTTGATAGAATAAGATGGGAGGGAAGCGAGAGACATTCTTGCTGTCTAGGGAGGTAAATGTGGGGTCTATCCCACTTATCCATTGATTCTTGACCAGAGAAAGTTACCGGAGGTACATTGCAATGCTAAAAGGTTGTGGTAAAAATTTGAGAGCAAGGGGAATTGTAAAAGTGGTGGAAACAATAGCTTTTAGAAATGGCCAGAAGGTGTTTGTGCTGTGTTTGGGCTAGTAGATGGAGTCTACTTGCCATGATATTTAACAGGATCAAATTTTGGGTAAAAATGAGTGGGATCACAAGGTTTGAGCTCAATAGAGAAAAGATGATAATGCAAACTTTGTGAACCCTAGAATTCAACAAAATCAGGTTTCTATAGATATAGTTATGCTAATCTAATCTCCTTGATGCACCACTTTGTGTAACATCATTATTTGGTGAACATGTCCACAAAGTTTGGGATCAAGGGAAGAAACTTCACAATGTAAAGTTGTTCAAATTGGAATCTAGACAGAGAGGGTTTTGGAGTATTTTGATGAGGCCAAACAATTAATATTGAGATGAAACTTTGCAAGATGCTCTCCTATGACAATTTTGACTTGATGTAATTTTCTTGCAATTTATTGAGAATATTTCTTATAGAAAAATGTTTCAAAAGCTTTATTTGAACAGAAAGGGTTTGGAGGGGTTTTACCCATGATTTTGAACATGACCATGTGTTGAAACTCATATATATGTAAAATATATGTCCACTGAGCTTCCATAAATTTTCTCAAATATTTTCAAAGCATTAAAATATTTTTTACCTATGAAAAACCATTTTTGGCCTTAAGAAAAATCCATTAAATAAAATAGTAAAATAATCTTTAAAATTAATATTTGGTGGTTTTGGAAAGTCATATATATAGTAGGTTTTAAATAAAGCCTTTGGGAAAAAAGGATCCACCCCATTTGGGGATTGTAGTGTAGACCTCAACTCTGGGGGTTTTGAAAACCTAATTTGAATAAATCCTTTTTGGTCAATATAATATTTGATGAAAGTAGGTTTGGGCACTATTCACATGGCATGATTATTAGGCAATAAGTTTGGGTCAAGGAAGATGAATATGGAGAGGAGTAGAACCTAAGAGTGCCAAACAAACATAACCAAACAATCAAACAAGCAATAATTCAAACAAGGATGCACTCAAAATGTTTTAATTGCTTCCAAATTTTGTAAATCCAAACATAACAAGGTGATACAAACACAAGGTGTGACATCTCTATGCAATGCCCGGCCTCGTGAGTCAAGGGTGATGCAATGAAGGACAGGCGGGCGCCAGCACGCCAGACGGTCCAGTTTCCCCTTTGGTGCAAAGGGAGCATGGACGTATGCAGGTTCTCAAAGCACCCCCAAAGGTTTCCATTCCGGTGCAACATGACCACAACCATCTGCCCCGCCGGGCGGATGTCGTCGCTGAGCCCATCCCTACATCGTCGACAACTACTTTACAAGCGAAGACCGTCTTTGGGCAGGGCGAGCACGGACTCCTGTCCCCTTTCAAATTTGGCCATTGTGGGATCCCTTCCCTCCATTGTGATAAGGGAAGAGGACCTGAGCCACTGCTATACATAGAGGGTAGGCTACATCATAGAGGAAGACCTCTCTCGGGCCGAATCCATTCCACCACTCATACGTCACCAAATCACAGAGGGCATCGAACACCTCGAAGGGAGCCCTCATGAGGCCCTGAAACACTGTACTAGTTCATCCACACCACCTCCTCGAGTGGCAATTCACCAAAGAAGGAGTAGGGTATTATGCTTTGCAGCGGCCCGAACCTGGGTAAACTATTGTGTTCATCCTCTTCCTCGTCATCGTGCGAGTTGTTTGTTGTGTTCATCGAGTAGCGAGCTAGGTTGGGCGAGGGTGCAAGGGGTCTTCACACACGCCCCTGTGTTCGAATCTTAAGGGTTTTGCGGAGCCCGAAATCTGACATTTGACATGCCAGGTAGGGGGCGTGTTGACGGCTTCTCCAAGCTTCGTTCTTTCCAAGCTTCGCTACTCCGATGGCCGACACTCAACAAGTTTCTCCCGGTCACGACGGGCCAGCTTCCGTAAACCCCACCACGACAGTTGATGGCAAACCAAGTAGTCGGTACCAAGTCGCCAGCATCACCTCCGCCGTCACCACCTCCCACGCCGCTCAAGAGCACGGCGGGCGGCCAGCGCCCCCGGTATCGGTGGCGCGCCGCACCTACATGGGAGACCTCAACGCGCATGATGCAGTACTGCTGGCAAGCGAGATGCTTCACCACCGACCAACGCACGATGGCTTCAACGCATGGGCCGATCACATCGCGGAGCTAGACACCATTGTGCAGAGGGCCATATCCCCTCAATCTCCTTCAAGGCCACATGCGCCAGGCGCTGGAGGCTCGCATGTCGCGCCTGCTCCCCTGCCCGCTGGTGGAGGGACCCCTCCGGCGCCGGATGGATCATTACGGGGCATGACACAGGCTGTGCTCCTCCTCCTATGAATCTCGATGACTAGTTTCGGGGCGCAGCCCAGCCACGCCCACCAGGTACACAGAGGGAACGACGGGGCTTCCAACGCACACACCGACGCGCATCTCATTGACCCGGCTGCCCCCTAGCAGCCTGGGTTGACAAGGCGGGAGAACGCCATCCGGCGCAGTGAGTAGGCGGCGGAGGCGCATTAGGTCGCCAAGGGAGCAATCCACACCAGGAGACACGCGGCCCACCCATCGGCGGTGGTAGAGGTAAGCAACTTCGCTTTGAGGCCCGAGGCAGGAGGGTATGCGAGCGACGTGTGTGGGGCGGTTTCCCGCCACCGCTAGGAGGGACCGCCCTCAGCGCACTTGTGGGCGGCTCAAAAGGAGGACCGAGCACTTACGTGGAACCCTACGTAGCATGCTACGTTGTACCGCCCAGCGAAGGAATGGGCTAGGCACCCGCCGCGGGCGCCAGCACCTCCAAAGAGTAAGGGGCATCCTGGGCGTCCTCCCCGAGCCAGTCCTGGGGGCTCCCATTGGCGGAGCACCAGGCGTTGGCGGAGCAAGCAGGAGGGTGCCCCGGGACCCGCGGGGCCCGGCGCATGCCAGAGCCCCCGCGGGGAGCAACAACAGGCCAAGCCCCCAGGCCTCGAAAGCAATGGTCTGGGGGGAGCAGCCAGACAAAAGCAGCGCTGGCCAGCCGCGGAAACTACAACGCCGGAATGGCCTCAGGAGGATGGGCCTCTCGAGGCCCTCGGGACGTTGTCTGGGCGGTGCACGGGCGCCTCATGGGGCATGCTTCACAAACAAAACACCCTTATGGCGCGCTGATGCATCGTGCTTATGTTTGGGCCTCAAGAGCGCAATCCTGTGGTCACGCCGAGAACGATGCATTCGGGTTAGGGTCGTAAGGGCGCGCAACCGAGTAGAAATGCATGAGATGGTCCTCGACGGAGTTGGGAGCCACTAGGCCGTGCGCCTGGGGACTTGCCCATCCATCTACGGCCGTGACACTCTCACGTAATAATGAGCGGGTTGTATATGCCCAAAGCCCCCCGAGGATGAGGAGGGGTTCCTCCCACATAATGAGGCAGCCACAAACCGTAGCTGGCAGAGAAAAAAACACTGCCCATCAATGGCTATGCCCATGCAATGTGTATGCCCTACGCTCAGCGCTGGCGGAAGACGAAGGCTAGCCTAGGGTCCGGACGCGGGATTTGCTTGCTTCTTTTTGGTGTCCAAGCTGCTATTTTTTGGAATGAAGTCTGAGAACTTCGAAACTTTATATTTTTTAAAAAGGGGGCGGGAACTTTCTCTCTGTGTTTCCTCGTTTGCCAGACTTAAATTCTCTCTATCTGAATGGTGTTTCGCAAGGAGCCGAATGCCCTGCGCCGCCTGAAGGCGCCATAAACCTAGATGGCGAGGACTTGCCGCCTCAAGGGCACTCAACTCTTAGCCGTCGGCTCCTGCTCGGGGGCTCTGACCGCAACACGACACCGCAGCATGGAGTCTCGGTAGGCCCCGGGGCCTCCTGAGGCGGCACCCGAAGGAACGGAATGGGGGATCGCTTGAGCGTCAAAGGGGGCTCCTGAGCAGCATGCCTCAGGAGCCTTACCGGTCGTAAGGCCACTCAACACTCCTGATGTCGCCCTTGATTTCTAGTCGACATCAGGAGTGTCGAGGCCTCGCCCCGTGAAGTGCGTTCTCGGTTTCCGGTCACTCCTAATGGTGGTGGGGAAATGCGCGGGACTGGGCCTTGCCGACGTAGAGCGGTTTGAGTGTCAAAGGGGAGCTCCTAAGCAGCACGTTTCAGAAGCCTTACCGGTCATATAGCCATTCGCCCCTCTTGATGTCTTCCTTGGTTATCTGGTCGGCATCAAGGGTGTCGGGGCTTGACCCCATGGCTATGTTGTTGTGGGCGTACACTGTGGCAGTCGGGAAATGTGCGGGACTGGGACCTATAGACACATAGTGCCGAAAGGGCCCCCAAACAGTTCAGCAGATAGGGAGGAAGTATCCGGGACGGGGTCGCGGCTTGATGGAACAGCCCGTCACACCTCACGATGCCTCTAGCGTCATACAAAGATAAGTACACTACTGAACCAAGCGGGAGCCTCACGGTCTAATAACGACCCCGAGTACGGGTTAAGGATTACACACACTAATGTAAGGATGCGGGAACTATGGTCACCACACGTGGCTGCTGAGGCCCCTTAGGAAGGAAGCAAAAAGGAAGGCTATGCATGGGGAGGGGCTCGACCACGATGAGCCGTAAGACCCAGGACCTGATAGGAGCGACGACTGTGGGTCACCTCTTGAGGGAGAGAGCAATGCGAGGGCCCTATCGGAGGCTGACACGGGGCCGCATCGATGGCGACGCCAACCCACGCCACGACCAGCGAACGATCAATGATTTGAGGAAGTAAAACAAGACGGCTAAGGTAACATGCAAAAGATTAACGCCCAACAAGGCAGAGTTCTTCTTCAAGCACTAGAGGAACCGGGAAGGGGGGATATAGGACGCCTAGGGGAGAAGCTCCTAGCACCGCCTGCATCGCCGGCTGGCTTAGCGTCGGAGTCGTCCTCCTCACTGGAAGCGGGCACCTGGACGAACCGCTCCACCATGGCCTCCACGTGTGTACGCACCTCGACCCGGAGGGGGCGTTGGAGCCCGTCGGGCACCGGCCCCTCGACATGGCTGAGGTCGAGCTGCAGAGCGAGGCGACCCAGGTTGGAGAAGATGAGCGTCAAGGCAAGGTCCATAAGGTCGTGCGCATAGGACGAGTTGTTCGCGTCCATGTGGGAGACACCAGTATCCAGCGCCTGCACTACCTTCTAGAAGAATTCAAGGTATCCCCCGTCACCGCGTACGTTCGGCAGTGCGGGAACATCCCCGACGAACCGGCTCACCGCGCCAGCCGCCCAGCCGGCGATGCACTGGAACTGCTTGGCGCACTAGAATTCTAGCAGCCTAGCATGCGCCACCTCGTCTTGGGCGGCTTGCACGGCATCGACCGCTTCTTGGACCTAGGTCTGGAGGGACGACAGCTCCACCCGGGACTTAGCCTCGCCCCAAAGGGTGGCTTGGAAGGTGACATCAGCAGTTGTCAGCCGGGCCTGTAGTGTCTCCACTTCCTCTCTGAGCTTGCCAAGCTTGCGCTTCTTGGCTGCAGGCACCCTGGAGGGAGGAGGGGTCATGCTCAGGACATTAGATAGAAGAACCAGATAAGAAGGAGGCGATAGGATACTTACTCGTCGACCAGGGCCCAACATCGGCAAACCTGCACCGACCCTAAGGGCCCCCAACCATCGCCTCCAAAGGAGGACGAGGGGGGACAGAGGAGCCAAACGCTTCCCTATGCCCGCACCATTTCCTCCAGATGCCATGAAGGATGAGAAGATGAGAAGAAGAGAGGGTTTTGTCGGAAGAGCAAAGGAAACAAGGAGAAGCCACAAGAGCGCAATGCCCTTCCCTTGCCATGGGCAGGGCAGATTTATAGGCGCAACCAAAGCCATGAGGCATCATGGGAGAGCAGGCATCGCGCGCTTCTCGGGCGTCATGAGGCGGTTCGGTCAATGTAGTACCGTCCACGTCACCTCTCCTGACAAGTGAAGCGTCACATCCGTGTGGGCCGTAGTGACAACAACATTGAATGGGAAGCAATGATGGATGGCGGTGCGGCTAGGCATCGTGTCAATTTGACTGGGAGTTGTGTCGGACGCCCTCGGGGAGCGGGTGCGCCACCGTCGGGTCTGGCCCGCAGGTGTTTGGGACCCGCGGCACTTCTTGTCATCCTCGAGGCTTCACCCCGAAGCCAGCTGGAGCATGCCTTGGGCCCGGGGGCTACTGTCAGAATTCTGGGAACGGGGGTACCTAGACCTGCTTGCCTACGGCCCAAGGCATGACCCACTTCATCAACCGAGCACAGCCAGGCTTAGCCCCACTCAAGACAAGGCCCTCGCTAGGGCCTTAGGCTCGCTAGGAGGAACAACGTCAGGACCAACAAGGGATGGGCCTCCTTAGGCCCCCTCCAGAGCGGCAGAGATCTCTACGCAAAGCCCGGCCTTGGGAGTCAAGGGTGATGCAATGAAGGACAGGCGGGTACCACCACGCCAGACGGTGCAGTTTCCCCTTTGTTGCAAAGGGATCATGGATGTATGTGGGTTCCCAAAGCACCCCCAAAGGTTTCCATTCCGGTGCAACAATACCACAACCACCCGCCCCGCATGGCGGATGTCATCGATGAGCCCATCCCTGCGCCGTCGACAGCTACTTTGCACACGAAGACTGCCTTTGGGCGGGGCGAGCATGTACTCCCATCCCCCTTCAAATTTGAGCATTGTGGGATCCCTTCCCGCCATTGTGATAAGGGAAGAGGACACGAGCCACCGCTATATATAGAGGGTAGTCTACACCATAGAGGAGGACCTCTCTCGGACCGAATCCATTCCGCCACTCATCCATCAGCAAATCACAGAGGGCCTCGAACACCTCGAAGGGAGCCCTCATGAGGCCCTAAAACATTGTACTAGTTCATCCACACCAGCTCCTAGAGAGGCAATCCACCAAAGTAGGAGTAGGTATTACGCTTCATAGCGGCCCGCACCTGGGTAAACTATTGGTTTTGTCCTCTTCCTCGTCATCGTGTGAGTTCTTTGATGTGTTCATCGAGTAGTGAGCTAGGTTGGGCGTGGCTGCAAGGGATCTTCGTGCAAGCCCCTGTATTCGAATCTTACGGGTTTTGCTGAGCCCGAAATCCGACCATCACCTTCGACTTGAGGGATCAACTTAGGTGCTCAGCCATGGCGGGCACGCTCCCCATGTTGTGCACATCGACCATCAGCAATGTCCTCATCACCAAGACCCTCAACGATAGTGGAGCAGGGCTGAACGTCCTCTCTATTGAGACATTTAAGATGCACAAAGTGTTGTACAACCAGCTTATGCCGACTAAACCATTTTCAAGAGTCACCGACGGGTCCACCGTCCCCATTGGGCAAGTGCGCCTGCCCGTCACCTTCGGCGGGCGCAAGAACTACCACACTGAGATAATTGTCTTTAACGTCGCCCACATCCACGTCTCGTACAACGAGATCCTTAGGTACCCAGCCCTCGCCAAGTTCACGGAGGTGACTCATCATGGCTACAATGTCCTCAAGATTCCGGGGTGCAGTAGCGTCATCATCATCACCTGCGATGAGAAGAACGTTGTCTGCTCCCTCGAGCGTGCCTATCGAGCAGTAGTAGCCGAGCACTCAAATGGCGAATGGGATACCCTGGCTCGCGAGGGTGTCCCCAGGAAGAAGAAGCAACTCCTCCCCGCAGGACACCAGGGGGCTAAAACCTCCAAGGATGGCGCCTCAGGCTCAGCGCCCAGGACCCAGGACCCTCCCTTGATCGCATAGGAAGGCGCACTAGGCGCCCCCCTTGGGTTGGGCTCGGGGGCTTCCATCCAGGAAGCTACCGATCTGACCAGTGAGACGAGGGAGGCGTCCGGGCACAACCTGGAGGCGTATTCTCGCGCACGCCTACCCAAGCCGGGAGCACGGCGCGAGGCGTCGACCTCGCGAGTGTTGGAGATATGCCCTAGAGGCAATCATGTATGATGATATTTCCTATGTGTGTATGAATAAAGATAGTCCTTGGACATTTTCAGTGATGTGTATTAACAAGTACATGACTTGGTTGTGAGACTATGCATTGTATGATAACTGTCCTAAATGGTCCCTAGTCGAAAGGGTTGTGTGGACGCACAACTAATCAGACTAGCATACGGTCCCACTGACCATGTAGCACTGGATGCTAGCCGGATAATATGGACTCAAAAAGTTCTGGTCGGATTCGACGTAGTCGAATCCGAGTCGAGATAAGGTCTGAGTTGGACAGACCCAACTACAAAACGCAATGATAGGTCATCTTTGAGTCTCTAGTACAACATATGTTCTATGTCCTAAGACCTAAGCTGGCGCATGTACTCGGGATGGTGATAGACTTGCTTTGGGCTGACCAAATGCTACTCCGTGGCTAGGTAATTACAAAGGTAGGTTTCGGGCTTGTCCAAACCCATGCTGAGAGACATGGTCGAGCAAGATGGGATTTGCCCCTCCGATAAGGAGAGATATACTATGGGCCCCTCGGGTGATCCGACCTGGATAAGCATGGCCATGCGATGAGGATTATGAGATAATCCGAAGTGCTGGTCGGATTCACGGGAATAAGAAAGAGGTCGTGTTGCGACAAGGATGACCATGTCGCCTTGTGCATGACAGCATATATCGTGTGGCAAATGGAACAAAAGTGTGAAGTACAGGTTCGCCTAACTAGCTTCATCAGACACTTGGAGTCGGCACACCATGCTAGAGGCCACAACCGACTAGTCGAGCCGGATGTGATCTAACTCGCGACCAAGTGAACGAGCACCTAAGGGGTCGCGCGCTTAAGGGAAGGAACACGTGGGCTTTAGGACCAATGCAAGGTCCAAGAGTTGAGCCCACGCCGGATGCCTATATATAGTGGAGGTGCGGCACACCCATCCAATTGATCGCTTCGGCACCGTCATTAGGCCTTTGCATGAGTTGCAACTAGCCACCTCCACTCGCCGCCGCTAACTGTGTGATCAGACCTAGCAATCCGCTGCATGGTGTTCCTCCTACACATGCGGATACCGTTAGAGGTGGTGCATTTGCGGCGCTCCGGTGAGCCTGTATGTGGGATCCGGCGACCGGCTACGCGAGGGAGATCGGATTGGCTGTTCATGGGAGATCGGACGAGGAGGAGATAGACCACACAAACGCGCTGCCCCAACTCTACTTCCGCTGCACGGCACTGCGCGTCTAGTGGTAACAATCTGCGATCCATCTCCGTAGCATGTTCTTGGTTTTTCTGCGTGTAGGAAAATTTTGATTTGCATGCGATACACCTATTATAGAACCCAACAGTGAGAATTTGTCGCCAAAACAATCGAGGAGCTTCAAGAAGCATAGGCCATGCTATGCGGGAGCTGCCCTGCACCGCCAAGTGTAGCCGCCATCGTCGGTCCAGCCGACAAGCCGGCATTTGCATCAGCATGGTCGCGATTAACAGGACCACATCCCAGGGCATCTTCTGGCTAACGCGTGCCATCCACGGTGGGGTCTACCCATGCAACTATGTCTGCATCCCTTTCGGCCTGGGAAACCGGGGCTCCATATTCCAACGCATTGTTGTAGGCTCGAAAGAAGGTCTAGAGAGTGGGGTGATTAGACTACTTGACCAAATAAAAATCTACTTTTTCCCAATTTGAAGTGTTGGTAGATTTTAGCATTCATTGCAAGTCAAGCACATCCTACACATGCATGTATACGAGTATAGCAGCATAAATTAAAGACAAGCATGAGTTGTAAAGGAAGGATAGGAAGATCAAAAGCAATTTGGAGACACGATGATTTTTCCCGTGGTTCCTATAGGTGGTGCTATAGTACATCCACGTTTATGGAGTCTTCAACCCACATAGGGTAACAGTTGCGAGAGTCCATGGAGGGCTCTACACACGGAGGATTCCATGAAGAAGCAACCTTCACTATACCATGATGGCCTATGTCCACGGACGACTAGCCTAACTCGAGGTAGATCTTCATGAAGTAGGCGATCTCCTTGTCCTTACAAACTTATTGGTTCACTCCACAACACAAAGTAGGAGGCTACCAAGCGACACCTAGCCAATCCATGAGGCACCACCCTCCATAAGGTAATAGGCTCGATAATATCGATGAACTCCTTGATCTTGTGCTTCTAGATGATAGATTCCTCAACACACGATGACTCTCTCATAGATTTTGCTATGGTGGAAGAGATTGATTGGGTGGAAAGCAACTTCGGGAGGCTAGAGATCAAGATTCATATGGTTGGAATGGGATGGCATGATCTCAACACATGAGTAGGTGGCTCTCTCTTAGAAAATTAGTTGGTATGAGTGGGGATCTGTTTTGAGTGCTTCTTTTACGAGTGAGTGGTGGTCGTGGGGTATATATAGCCATGAGCAAAAATCCAACCGTTACATCTTAAATGACCAACTCGGTGATACAGATGTGTAAATCTCGGTGGTACCGAGTTGCTCCAAAGGTAGCAACTTTTGAATCTCGGTGAGATCAATACATAAAACTCGGTTGCACCGATTAGGTGACCAACGGTCACGATGCCAAACTCAGTGATGTCGATTCAACAAACTTGGTGGGACCAATTTTGTGAATTGGGTAATAGGAAATTGGCAACCCAAACTCAGTGGAACCAAAGTGGAATTGGTTGCACCAAAAGGTTAGGGTTTGGCTTGGGTCTGTCTGAGTCTTGGAATCAGTGGCATCGAGTGGGAAGTGTTGGTTGCACCGATTTTGGATATTTGGCTTTGGAGAGACTTTTGGTGGAAGATCTTGTGGGTGTTTTTGGTGACTATCACTTGTGCATGTATGAGCATTTTGTTCACCAACAGTACCTTACCCCCTTTTAATAGTATTGGCTTTCGTATGGACTCAAGGTGATTTCTCATAAGGTAAAATGTAGAGTGCTCTTGCTCGAAGCTTTGCCAATCCATTTCCTTGCATCTTGGGGTATTCCACAATCCTTTTGCCATCCCTATCAATTTACTTTTCTTGAAAGATGCTTAGTGAAAACATTAGTTCTATGACATATATGTTGTTATTAACTACCAAAACCACCATTGGAGCAAATGTGCTTTCACTTGCCCAGGCCATGCTCATGCCTTATCGGGTGAGGTGTAGCAAGGAATTGGAGGAGACGCCCGGACCGAGCAGGGGTCCCTATCCCCGGGAGGGGATGGGCTCATGAGGATGCCGCCCATGGACACGCAAGGTTAGGCTATGTCGACCGTTTCGACTCTTCAGCGGCATGGCCTCCAAGTCTTTTTTTGGTTCGTGTCAAGTAAATTTTTGGTTTAATCTGTTTGAGGGTGCCCACCGGGCCGCATTACCCTCAGGTGATTAGGGAACACCCCTATAGTGCCCCATTTACGCATATTTCAGTACCTTTCATGCATGTGATCTATTACCTAACGTTTCACCCTGCTTGCGCCACGCCCTATGATCCTACCTTTGACCGCCTCATGACAAGACAGGGCACAGCGTCTGTGCTCAAGCCTGGCCTTGGAGCATCGATAAATCTAGCGGCTGAGCTCTCTCTAGTGGGCCGACCCCGTTCACATCACTTCCTGGGGTCACTGGTGCTTGGCCTCCTCATGCGATGGCTCGTGGGAACACATTCTGCACAGGTTTCTCAAAATTTATAGGAGACTCGAACGTCGCTCCCCACAGGAAGATTCAGGCTCAAACCGCTTTGAGGTAGGGCCTCACGAGGCCAAAGCGCCCTCACGAGTGCCTAGATACACCTCCCAGTTCTAACATGCAGGGCATGCGTATGAACTTAACAGGCTCTACATGCCCGGGGGGCTCAAGATCTAGGGCCCCCGATTGCCATGCCCAAGTGGTAGCCCCATTCTCCGTGCTGGCAGACGACACGGTCCACCAATGACTATTCCCACGCAACATGGAAGCCATATGCTCCGTGCTGGGGATAAACATATGAGTGCACCCCCGCGGCTACATCCAACCCCAGGAAGGCTCCTTGCGGCCCCATCTCGCTGCATTCCCCTAGGATGTGCGTGCGAGGGGGCTGCATGGGGGCTGCTACCGGGCCAAGCCTGGTACATGCCACCTTCCTAGGTCTACAAAACCTGGTCTTCGCACGTCCCTCTAAAGAAACGCTAGCGAGGAAAGGTATGGGAGCCGCTCGTATGTCAAGGGCGACTCCTGAGCATCATGACTCAAGAGCCTCACTGGTCCGGTAGCCCCTCACCCCTTGGCACCATCCTGGTGATCCGTACGGCCCAACAGCGACTAAGGTATGCGCAGGACCGGGCCCTTCCGAAGCAGAGCTCAAAAGTGCGCTAAATCCTGAAGGAGGATGCCGGAGCATGTACGTAAAGGGGGACTCATGAACATAGCGACTCAGGAGCGTCACTGGTCTTGTAGCCCCTCACCCCTTGGCACCGTCCTGGTGATTCGGAAGGCCCAACGGAAGCAGCATCAAGACCAGCGTAGAATGGGCCTCCTCAGGCCCCCTCCGGAGCGGCAGAGATTTCTATGCAGCACCTGGCCTTGGGAGGCCAAGGATGACGCCAGGTGGGACATGCAGGTGCTAGCGCGCCAGGCGGTATAGCTTCCCCTTTGGTGCAAAGGGGGTAAGGGCATACGCGGGTTCCCAAAGTGTCCCCCAAAGGTTTCCATTCCGATGCAACGAGACCACGACCACGAGCCCTACATGATAGATGTCATCGCCGAGCCCACCTCTGCATCATCAACAACTATTTTGCAGGCGAAGACCACCTTTTGTCAGTACAAATATGTACTCTTGCCCCCTTCGAATTTGGCCGTTGTGAGATCCCTTCCCACCATAGTGAGAAGGAAAGAGGACCCGGACCACTATAAATAGAGCATATGCTACGCCAGGGAGAGGGGACGAAACAGAGAGGCCATAGAAGAGAGGCAACATCACCAGAGTGTCCTCACGAGGCAACTCACCATTGTACTAGTTCATTCAAAAACCTCCCCGCGAGGCAATCCACCAAAGCAGGAGTAGGGTTTTATGCTTCACGGCGGAACGAACCTAGGTAAATCACCATGCGCATCTTCTTCCTTGTCATCATGCGACTTCGTTATAGACATCATCGAGTAGTGAGCTAGGTGGGGTGAGGCTCTTGGGGATCTTCACAGACGCCCCTGTGTTCGAATTTCTTTGGGTTTTGCGGAGCCTGAAATCTGACAACGACGACCACCTCCCGAAGCACCTCCGCCGCAGGACCTCGTCGCCGGCGACCCAGGCCTCCCCGTCGACCAACTCTGGCACCAACCGAACAACGGAAGGCTCCCAAGTCCATTCCCACCCTCACCTGTCGTCGTTGTGCCCTCTGCTGATGCCGGTGAGCATCACCACCCCTCTATCCATAGATGGGTGATGACAGGTGGGACCCCTCTGTCATCCCGACACCTCTCTCCCCCCTATACCTCTCGCTGCCATTGGGGCCCACGCATTAGGTTTAAACCTGGCTACGTGTGCGCTCGTAGCTCAGTTGGGCCAGCCTAGCCAAGTGGGCCCGGTTCGGATGGCCACTTGGCCAATGGGCACAGTGCCCACTTTCCATTTTCTTTTCTATTGAAACTTCCCAAAAATTCCACACGTTCAAATACTTTTCCAAATTGGATAAATCTTCCACCTTAAATCTTGAAATAATCTGTAGTATTTAATAGTGCCACTTGTGTAAATTTTTGAAAACAATTTGTTTTATTTAAAACCTAGTTTTGAATATTTTTAGCCTCTATTAAATAGATTTCAAAATATTTTTCACCTAAAACCAAAGACAAACATTTTTAGATTTGAATTTAGTATTTTTTAGAATAGGGTAGCATTTTAGAAGTGGATTTTGTGCTCTGTTTTTGTTGTGATTCTCATTATTGCCCGTTATTATCGCGATGATAGATTGCGTTGTTCACGAGGGAGTTGGACCCGAAGACTTTGAAGGCCTTGAAGACTTTGTTGAGCCAGGAAAGCAACCCTTTGACCATGTTAAGAAACCATTTTCATTGCATGGCATATAGCACTTTATGTTTCAATAAATTGATCATGATGATGTGGTGAGCACTTCGGTGGGTTGCCTCCGATACTTTTACTGTTGATACTTGCATCGTGCATGACCCTACCTCTTTATGAGGGTTATGTGGGTGGGAGTAGTTAGGTTGCTACCTAGTTGCTTTGCAAAGTGGGATGGGGATATGCATGGTGATGGAAACAAAAGTGTTTTACAGACTTTTTGAAAACCCCGTCGTGTGGCACTAATGCCCGAGGGCGATGTAGCTGAGCTAGGTAACCGCTTGATAAAGAACTGGTGTCCTAGAGCAAGTTGTGTGTGTGTTTTCGAAAATGGAGAGATTTAATATTTGTTGACCGTCACAACCTTACATGCACAACCACGATACCCCTTATGGGACGGGGCTTTGTTGATTACTTTGATGGATACTAGAAGAGAGCCCACATTAATAGTGGTGGGAGTGACAGGGTCATGTCAGAAAGGGAAGATCATGAGCTATTTTCAAAGACATAGGGCACACCGTTGGTCCCTGCAATGATGATACTTGTGATGTACATCATGCGGGCTGGGGCCTAATGAGTTTACTCTTTGTTAGTATCGTCATGGGAAAGGCAATGTTCGGGTACTTACCTCGCGTATGAATAATAATGTGTGTCGTGGCTTGACATGGAAGTTACCCGCGTCTCGTGGATAAAGTGTGCAACCTCTACAGAGTGTAAAACTATTCGAATAGTCGTGTGTCCATGGTCATGGACAATTGGAGGTCCTGGTTAAACTACGTCTGATGTTTTCACAAACCTGGTGCGTGTGTGTGTCTTGATGACAAAGATAATTCTTGAGGTAAGTTCGATGACTTGGCATGATGATTGAACACGAGATGTTCAACCCCTGTTCATATTTCTATCTGTAACCTGTTCACATGGGTAACTTCTACCTCAAGATGCGTGCTTACAAGTTACTTGATCATGTCATTGCACTCAAAATTAGCTTTCTTCAAAGTTAGCTACTTAGTGTTATATCATGCATTGTTATACCTTGTTCCAAAACATGGGTTGCTTGCGAGTACATTCAAAGTACTCATTGGCTTGCCACTAGTTATTTAATTGGCCAGGCATGGAAGAGGAGGAATATGGTGAAGAGTTCGTTGGTGACGAACATGCGAACTTGGACGCTTCCCAGTCAGAACGCCTGTAGGGTTAAGGTCGATGGCATCATGCTATGCTTCCGATCAAGATTTACGCTTCTAGTTATGTTTCCTTTCTGGACTTTCATGGCCCTGCCTCCATAAGACTTGACCTTCATGGTCTTTATTTGTGTAAGACGCTAAGTATGGATGTAAGAGTCTTGTTATTCAGCTTCTATGTGTTCAGTGAGCATTGATCTCTGGGATCACTATACACGTGCATTCAGTGATCATGACTTATGAGTCGGGGTCCCCACAGACGGGCACGAGTCAACCCGGGAGCATGTACAACTCTGTCTTGCCTGTATCCGTGGGGCACGAGCAGGACTTACGGTGATGTCGGGCATTCCATGTGTTTGGTACCCGAACACCCAAGGCGGTCATGAGCGGAGCCGCGATGGGCTGGTCAAGGGAGCTTCATAGGCGATTCCTGCATCCTGGGACCTGCTGACTTCCTTGGAGAAGATTTATTGCTTCTTGGGTGCCTGATGCCATTCCTTGTGCCTAACGGGGTGAGCACCCTGGCACGTGACTAAGTGGTGCTCGATCACCCCCTCGGTAGGCCAGGCATGCTTGATGTTGTTAGGCTGACGCATCCGAGCCTTCCCCGACGGAGGTGGCGAGCATGCCTTCCAATTTGGGGGAGGTTCTGCCACTGGTGGCAGGGGAGGGGCATGCGTCGCCCCCATCAAGTCGCGCCTTCTTGGACTCGTCCTACTCTTGAGGGAGAAAGGGCTTGTACTTCGCGGGTAGCTCCTTGACAAGCCTAGGGGCATCCTCATACTTCTCGTCACGGTAGATGGTGAGGGGGCCGCTGTAGTCGGGCATCTTGACGAGGCCATAGGCGTGGTGGGTCACATCCACGAACTTGGCGAGCACTAGGTAGACCAAGATGGTGTTGTAGGGCGGGTCAATGTGAGCCATATCGAAGATGATGAACTCCATATGGTAGTTCTTGTGGGTGCTCAAGGTGACGGGTAGGCGCACCTGCCCCAGGGGAGAGTGGAGTTATCGTTGATGCTCGAAAATGTCCTAGTGGGCATCAGGCACTCGTACGGAACTTGAAGCATCTCGAAGGTCTCCACCAAGACTATGTTGAGGCCTGCCCGGCCATCGACAGGCGTATTAGTGACGGCCACATTCTGATAGTGGGAGTGCATATCAGGGGAATGACGCCCATGGACCTCGTGGACTTGGGGTGGTCGCTAGCGTCAAAGGCGATGTGGAACTCCGACCACTTGAGGCGTATGGCGGACTCGGGCATCGGGAGGGTCGTGTTCACCTCACGGGAGAACTGATTGAAGCAGTGGTTGGATGGAGGAGTTTTGGCCCAGACGAGGATGGAGGGCACCTTGGGGGCTCTTGGTAGCCCCCGGTGTTCTTAGTGGGAAGGAGGTTGTTGGCACGTAGCGGGACGGCGTTGGCCAGAAGGTCCGCCTGCCATGGCTGATTCTCCCAGCCCTGACGATTGTTGTTGCTTCCCCAGCGGACACCTTTGATGCCGCCAACGTGCCCCTTGTCGTGCTCTTGTTGGCTGCCATGGCGCTGGGCACGACCCTCGCGAAGCTGCTTGAGCTCGAAGCAGTCCTCGGTGTTGTGGGAGGTCACGATGTGGTAGTCGCAAGGAAGGCGGCCATTCTTCCTATCCTCGTCGAGGTCGTGGCCACACCCGTTGTTCGGCTTCGCCACGAGCATGGTAGGGCTCTTCCGCTTGGTGCCCTTGCCCTTGGATTTCGTCATGCCAGGCTCAGCGTTAGTGTCATTGTGCACAAGGATGAACAGCTCTGCGGCGGAGTCAAGCTCGTCCCTTATGGAGAGCTTCTCGTACATCTTCACACATGTGACGCCATTGGTGAAGGCAGAGATGATCATCGCATCGGATGCCTTTGGTATCTTGTTGTGTTCCTGGCTAAAGCGCTGGATGAACTTGTGAAGGGACTCACCAGGGATCTTTTTCACAGCCCGTGGGTTGTTGAACATGGGGGGATGGTCATTCATGCCCGTGAAGTTGGTAACAATCTGTTTGCACATGTCCTCACATGAAGAGATTGACGCCTTCGGGAGGTTCATGAGCCACGTGTACGCATCGTCCTTGAGAGCCATGGGAAACTAGTTTGCCATGACCCATTCGTCCCCCTCGTGGGCTGGATGCTGATGGTGTAGAGCAGGATGAACTCCGTGGGATTGGCGCTGCCATCGTTACCTATGGGGAGGACTGGCTTGAACTTACCAGGCGACAGCACGAGGCGCAGCCCGAGCACAAGGGCCAGGTAGCCCCCAGTGATAACCACGCCTTCATCAAGGGCCGCCCGGTTATGGCACCCGGTCGTGGAAACATCATGGAGAACGTGGTCTTGGCGGTTGTGCATCTTCTTGAGGATCACACACATGTCCGGGGGCACGTGGTGAACGTTCTGGTAGTTGTCGCCATTGTCGGCCGGCATGGAAGACTCATGGGGCGGTTCTGTAGCGCGCGCTACCAGACGACGCACGGCCACGTCGTGAGTTGGGGGGAGGAGGAGTGTCACTCCTGGCCTGGTCATCACGCGACAGTGGAAGCAGGGAGCTGGAGGGCGCCTGGCCATCACGCGTGGCATCGATGAGCTCGGTGATGCACCCAAGCCAACTGTCGTAGTCATCTCGGTGGGGCCATAGCGCAGTAGCTCCTACGCCATGAGTAGCCTAGCGTGCAAAACGAGAGGGTCGTGATGCACTAGCAATGAGATGGCAATGTAGTGGACATGCATCTACTCGTTCACTGACAGGTGAGCAGAGAGGTGACTTGCTCCCCAACGGGCTCTGTGGTGGCGCGTGGCGGTGTCCCGGGCGCCCTGGCCGGCGGGTGCCGCATGGACCCTAGCGGCATCTCGTCATGCAGCGCATTCCCGACGAGCGGCAACGGTGTCCATGTCGATGATGGTATCAAGGTCAAAGGAGCAAAGATGGAAAAGTGCCCCTACCTGGCGTGCCAAATGTCGGGGTCTGGAATCTGTGTCCAAGAACTTCTCCAAGAAACCATAGTTCGAGCACTAGGGGGTTATTCCTGGCAGCTAGGATTACTACATCAAGATGACGATGAGCGCATTCACTCTTGCCAAACACGACGAGGACGCGCCAGCTACCCAGGTTCGGGACACCATGCGATGTAATACCCTACTCATGCTTATGTTTGATAGCAATGGAGAGCTTGATCTCAGAGTATATGAGGTGTGGGGGACAAAATGGTTCCATCCCCTACACAGCTGTGGCCCTGCCTCCTTTGTATTGCTCGGTCCTCTTTCCCTAAAAACAAGTGGGAAAAGGAGTCAACAGGGCGGCAATTCAAAGGGGGGCAAGAGCCCAGGCCTATCATGAAAAAGGTGCTCTTCGCCGGCAAAGCTACCATCCATGACGCGTGGTGGGCTCGGTAATGACCTTCGTCCTAGCGAGTCGGGTCAGCGGGCTCTTCTTTAACAAAACTAGCAACCTTTAGGGACCTTCTTTTGGGGAGCTAGGTGTCGTTGCTCCCTTAGCACCAGAATAGAAATTGGCTTAGTTACGCCCCTCTATCCTTACCCTGATAGCAAGACGTCATCCATGTGAGGGGCACGAAGCCCCACTGCTGGCACTAGATACTCCTCTTCGCGACGAGGCATCTTGAGGGGAGCCACATGAGGCTACCTGGTACGTGGCGTCTTTGGCAGGGCATCGCCAAGCGGCCATGGGCCTCGCGAGGTCTACCCCTCTAATGGAGCCTTCCTCCGGGGTGGCCTTGGCCAAGACATCTTCTGTGGGATGGCCCCACTACTACCTCCTAGGCCTTGGAGACATCATGGAGAATGCGGTCCTGGCGGTTGTGCGCCTTCTCGAGGATCAAGTACACGACTGGGGGCACGCGGTGACCGATATGCTAGCTGTTGACATCGTGATACCCTGGTCGCGGTACCTTGGTTCCCACTAGGTCGGCACTTTCCTATTGTGAGGAATTTCAGAGCCTCTCTATGGGGACCCGACTCATAAGTCGAGATCACCGAATGCACGTGTACATTGATCCTAGAGATCAATGCTCACTAAACACACAGAAGTTGAATAACAAGAGTCTTACATCCATTTATACCATCTTACACAAATAAAGACCATCAAGGTCAAGTCTTAGATAGATAGAGCCACGAGGGCCAAATAACACACATAAGCTAGCAACGGAAATCTTGATCAAAAGCGTAGACCCATGCCATCTTCCTTAACCCTAGAGGCATTGTGACTGGGAAGCGTCCTATGTCCGTGTGTTCATCACCAACGAACTCTTCACCATATTTCTGCTCTTCCAAGCTTGGCCAATTAAATAACTAGTGGCAAGCCAATGAGTACTTTGAATGTATTCCAAAGCAACACATGTTTTGGAACAAGGTATAACAATGCATGATATAGCACTAAGTAGGTAAGTTTACATAAAGCTAATTTTGAGTGCAATGACATGATCAATTACTTGTGTGAGCATGCATCATGAGGTTGCAGGTGTCCATGTGAATGGGTTCCAGATATAAATATAAACAGGGCTTGAACATATCATGTCCAATCATCAAGCGAAGTCATCGGACTTAGCTCAAGAATCATCTCCCCCCGACACACACATCTAGTTTGTAAACAATGGACTGTGGGGACCCCGACTCATAAGTCGTGATCACTGAATGTACGTGCATAGTGATCCCAGAGACCAATGCTGACTGAACACACAAAAACTGAATAACAAGAGTCTTACATCCATTACATACTGTATTACTCAAATATTGCCTTTATGGCCAAGTCTTCAAATGGTTGAAGCGGAAATCTTCAACGATAACATGAACCCATGCCATCTGCCTTTACCCTACAAGCATACTGACTGGGAAGCATCCTAGATCGCATGTTTGTCATCACAGTAAACTTCATTATATCATGTTATTTCATGCCTGCCCAATGAAATAACTAGTGGCAAGCCAATGCGTACTTTGAACGTACTCGCAAGTAACCCACGTTTGGAACAAGGTTCAGCAGACAATGATGTAGCACTAAGTAGGTAATTTTGCAGAAAGCTAATTTTGAGTGCAATGACATGGTCAATACTAGTTCAAAGCATGCATCATGAAGTAGCAGATATCCATATGAACAAGTTACAAATATCATCATAAGCAAGGGGTTGAAAATCTCGTGTTTACTCATCACATCAAGTCATCTGAGTTAACTCAAGTATCACCTTTGTCACCAACACACACACACACACACACCAGTTTGTGAAAACATTGGACATAGTTTAAGCAGCACCACCAAACTGTCCTTGACTGTGGACACGGCTATTCGAATAGTTTTACACTCTGTAGAGGTTGCACACTTTACCCACAAGACTTAGGGAACTTTTGTGTCATCCATGACTCGCGGTATATTGCATACTCGAGGTAAGCACCCGAACAATGCCTTTCCCCTAGCGATACTAAACAAAGAGTCCACTCGTTGGTGCCATCCCTCATGATATACATCACACGTATCATCCATGAGGGCACCCAATGATGTGCCCGGTGCCTATAAAGACAGCGCATGGTCGCCCTAGCAAGCACGACCCCGTATAAAGAGTGACCACGTCACTCCCACCACTAGTAATGCGGGCTCTCTGCTTGTACCCACCAAAGTAATCAACAAAGCCCCGTCCCATAAGGGGTATCGTGGTTGTACATGTAAGGTTGGGAACGGTTGACAAATCTTAAATCTAATCCATTTTCTAAAACACGCACACTCACTTGCTCTAGTATACCACTTATTTATCAAGTGGTTACCTAGCTCATCTTCCTCTCCCTCGGGCATTAGTGGAACCTGACGGGGTTTTCGAAAAGTTGATGAAAACACTTTTGTTTCTTTAACCATGCATATTCCCGATCTCACTTGCTTAGCATCTACTAAGCATCCTATCTACTCCCACCTGCACAACCCTCATAAGTAGGTAGGGTCATGCACGATGCAAGTATCAAAAAGAAAGTATCAGGGGTATCCCACTGAAGGGGACACCATACCAACATGATTAACATCACGGAATATACTGCTATATGACATGCAAATAAAGGGTTTCATAGTCATGGTCAAAGGGCTCCTTGCCTGGCTCAGCAAAGTCTACGAGGTCTTCATAGACTTCTCATCCACGCCGAGCACTTTGTCTACTTTGTTAACTATCGCCAGAAACAATTGCAATAAGCAACACTATAAGTGGAGAGATAAAAGTGCTCTATAAATAGGAGATTTATTTTCCTTGGACATCTCTGGTCATAAGAAAAATAACCAAGGAGGTTTCATTGGATGTGGGTCAAGCGGGAGTTTTGAATGGCGGCAATTAAGGTCTTAATGGTCTCATGAGTTGTCTAAATAAAATATTTTTATAAAAATGAGTGAATGCACTCATCAAACATGGCATGATTTTGGATGAATTTAGAAAGTAGTTTCAATGGATTAGGAGTTGGGACGAATTTCTAATGATTTCCCTCGGATGAAATGAAGGGCAAATGGTTCATTTATTTTATTTAGCAGAACATAGCATAGAAAAAATGTTCACCATAGTTAGCAAGACTGTAGGAGTTTCTAGAAATTGTAATCACTCCATTTGGAGTTGATTTGAACCCTCTAGGGATTTTACTAGGTGGTTCCTGATAGTTCAAATTTGAATTCAAATTTGAATAGGGCAAAAACTTGTTGAGAAAAATTATGGAAGTCTCACCAAATGATTGGCGGCATTTTTATGAGACTATACAAATTTGAATAATGAAATTTGGAGGCAATATGAATTTCCTAGAAATTTTTGAAGTATTCTGGAAAAGAAAAAGAAAGAGGAGTTACCAAAAATAAAAAGGGCACGTAGTGCCCTGGGCATAGGATAGCAATTGTTTGGCCCAGTTGCCTGGCTGCACGGCGGAGGGAACACGATGAAGACGGATTTCGCCCTGGGCATCTTCTTCATGGGAAAATGGGCCTAGCCGAAGGCGCCCCAACTTAACCAGGGGACCCGGCCTTTGAGTCCTTGACTGACAGGGCCCACCTATCAAGTTTATCCCCCACCTACTGCTCGAGCAGGAGGGAGGTAGTGGCAGGAAGACTAAGCACTCGTCATCGTTCTCCCAATGGTACCGGCCACTTCTGGCAACGCCCAGCACACCGACGCACTCAGGGAGCCACGCCGTATCCATTCCGACGCTGAGCACTGGCAGGGGAGGGCCGTAGCGGCGTTGACATAGATATCCATGCAAGAGGTTGTAGGCCGTCAACATCTTCAAGCGCATGGCTGCTTGTGAAGGAATGGAGGCTCTGGGGCTTTGTGGTGACTAGGGGAGGTTCTTAGTTGGTCAGTGTAAGAAGGGGAGACCGGTGTGGCTCAATTTCGGGCGGAGGCTACTGGTGGGGCTTCGGCCATGAACGATGACTATGGCCAGGGGAGGAGGAGTGGTTGGGCCAATGTGGTCTACGGGGGAAAGGGGGAGCAAATGAGGCCGAGAGGGGGCACGGGAAGGCCTTATATGGTCAAGCCGAGGCGCACCATGGACAGAGTCCACGGGCGGCACTCAGGCATGCTCGACATGGGACAGAGAAGGGCAAGGGAGAAGGCGCCCGGTGCTCTAGCGTGTTATGGACATCGAGGCGATGCTTCCCGTGAGTGGGGGGAGCACGAGGTCATCGAGGGCGTCGGAATGAGGGCAGCTACAATGCGCCAAAGCACTGTAGCATGCTCTAGAGCATCCTTTTGGCATGCCAAGACATCCCATTGGTGCCCTAGGCGCGGCTAAGCGTCTCCACTAGCCCCTGGGACTTCTGGAGATGCTATAGGTCACTTAGGAGCTAAGGAAGGAGGGAGTAAATAAATTAGAGTGGAGGAAGTTGTTGTCTTGGCTGTCCAGGGAGGAATCTTGGACCTTTACCCCCAGAATGATTGATCCATGGCATGAGGTCTTTACTGGAGGTAGACGGGGTCAAGTAGGTATTGTGGTAAAAATTGGGGGTGAAGGAGAATGGTAGAAGGGGTCAAAATGGGGATTTTACCAAATCACCAGAAGGTGTTTGATGTTGTTTTGGTCAAGCAAAAAAACACTCCACTTGACATGTGGTTTCACAAGATCAAGCTGTAGATAACAATGAGGTTGATAATCAAGTGTGAGCTCATTTAGAGAAAGTTGCTAATGTAAACTTTGTAATCCCTACAAATGGGCAGAAATGGAGTTTCTTAGATCTAGCTAAGCAAAATTATTCTCCTAGCTACACCACTTAGTGTGGTGGCATAATTTGGTATTAGAGCATTCCCATAAAGTTTGGGACCAAATAGGGAAACATGACAATGAAAGAATTTCCAATTTTTTAAATTGGCAGAAAGGGGTTTGGGGGAATTTTGACAAGTTGGTTTGTTCTCCTTAATGCACCCCTTGGTGTGGATGCCTTATTAGAGGATTAGAACATGTCCACAAATTTGAGCTTAAGGGGACACGGTTGGCAATGTAGAGTTGCTCAATTTTATATCTGCACAGAGATGGTTTTGGGATATTTTGGTGAAACAAAACAATTGGGTTTGACATGATACTTGGCAAGTTGATCACATATATCATATGTGACTTTCTAGAAATCTCTTGGATTTGTTTGATAATATTTCTCATAAAAATATGTCAAATTCTCAAAATAAATAGAAATTGTGTTGGAGAATTTCATCCAATATTTTAACATGACCATGTGTTTAAACTCTTATATATGGACAATATATGTCCAACTATTTTTCCTAAATTTTCTACAATATTTTGGAACCATAAAAATATTTTTTCCTAATAAAAGAACATTTCCGTCCTTAAGAAAAAGCCTTTTAATAAAATAGGAAAATAATCTTTAAAAATATTAATTTTTGGTTTTGGGGAGTTATATATATAGTAGGTTCCAAATAAATCCTTTGAGGCAAAACAATTCCCCCAATTTGAGGACTTGTATTACAAATCTCAGTTCAGGGTTTTTTGAAAAACTAAAGTGAATAAATGCTTTTGGTCAAAAATATTATTTGATAAAAATAGTTTTAGTTCCTATACACATGGTATGATTATTGGACAAGAGTTTAGATCAAGGGAAAGAGTTTTGAGAGTAGGAGGGAGTTTTATGAATATAGAGCACCAGCAAGCAATCAAGCAAGCAAGCAAATAGCACACATGTCAAGCATTCATAGGCACTCAAAAAGTTTTAATTGAGCCTAATTTTTGAGTCATGTTAACTTACTCATGAGGCAAAACATAGGGTGTGACAGACCTATCCCCCTTACAACAATCTCGTCCCTGAGATTCCTAGGCTAGGCGTTGTAAAGATGCGGAAATTCAGCGGTGAAGTAGTCTTCACGTTCCATGTTGCTTATGCTCCGGCGTGGTTGTACTTCTAGATCATGAAGTGGCTGATGATATGTCTTCGAGTGCATCGTTGACTTTTTCTAAAAGCGAACAGGGTTCTTGCAATATGCTAGGCTTGCCTAAAGCTCAAGGGTTTGGCGAACGAGGTCATTGCAAGGGTCTGGCTTGCGGCTGTATTCCATAGTCAGAATACAGGGTAAGGTAATGTGTGTGTGTGCTGGCCCTAGGGCTGCTCATGTTGGTCAGTGGCATCCAGATGTCTCGTGCTTAGACGAGAAGGGTCAAGGTCTTGGCATAATTTCCCGGTGATGGGGAATCGTCGACTTTGTTGGAGCAGTTGATCTTTCGGTGCTCGTGGTCTTCAACAATAAGGATGTCGAAGTTTGTTGACGTAGGCTCCTCATCGAGGTATTCCTATTGAGTAAGCTTCACGGGTATGTTCTTCATTCATCTTTGGACATTTGTCTTCGTCATTACGGACGCGCGTTTCTGGTGGGTGTTCGAGTGTGTGGTCTACTGGTCTCCCCGTAGCCATTTCTGGCAAGGTTTGAGCTAACTCTCATCCCTAAGACTAAGCTTAGTGACTTTGTTGGATTTCGAGCTCCGCAAAACCCTCAAGGTTCGAACACAGGGGCGTGTGTGAAGGTTCCCTGTGGCCTCACCCAACCTAGCTTGCTACTCGATGGTTACTATGGCAAACTCACATGATGACGAGGAAGAAGATGAACATGGCAGTTTACCCAGGTTTGGGCCGCTATGAAGCGTAATACCCTACTTCTGCTTTGGTGGATTGCCTCTCAGGGAGGTGTGGTGGATGAACTAGTACAGTGGACTCATGCCTCACGAGGACGCTGAGGTGATGTTCTTGGCTCCCTCTTTGCGGTGGTTCGTCGAGTGGCTAAGTGGTGCATTGGATGCCCTCTATGGTGTGGCCTAGCCTCTATGTATAATGGTGGCCCGGGTCCTCTTCCCTTATCACAATGGAGAGAAGGGATGCCACAACGGCCAAATTTGAAGGGGGACAAGAGTACATCTGCGCCCTGTCCAAAGGTGGTCTTTGCCTGCAAAGTGGCTATTGATGTTGTAGTGGTCGGCTCAGCGATGACATCTCTTCTGCCGGGCTTGTGGTCGTGGTCTTGTTGCACTGGAATGGAAACCTTTGGGCAGAGCTTTGGGAACCCGCATACATCCTTGCTCCCTTTGCACCAAAGGGGAAACTATGCCGCGTGGCATGCTGGCGTCCATTTGTCCTTCCTTGCGTCACCTTTGACTCCTGAGACCGGGCTCTGCATATAGATCTCCGCTGCTTAAGAGGGGACCTGAGGAGGCTCATCCTGGCTGGTCTTGGTGCCGTCCTTCCTCGCGATCCCAGGGTCCTCGCGAGGGCCTTGTCTTGAGTAGGGCCACGCCAGGACACGCCTAGCTGATGAAGTGGGCCATGTCCCGGGCCGCAGGCAGGCACGACTAGATACCCCCGTTCCCAGAACGTCAATAGTAGCCCTCGTGCCCAAGGTGCACTCAAGGTGGCTTCTGGGCAAAGCCTTGAGGACGGCTTGAGGCGCCACGGGTGCCAAACGCCTATGGGCAGGCTTTACACGCGTCGGCCGCGCGAGCTACGATGCCCCTGCTCCCCGAAGGCGTCAGGAACCGCTCCCAAGTCACACCGATGTGATGCCTGCGCGCAGCGCCGACCATCATTACCCTTCCTTGAATGATGTCGCTCCCCTGGGTTTCCAGCCCTCGGGCCACGCGGATGTGACCCAATAATGTTAGGGGAGGAGACGTGAGGCAGGATCGCGTGCCGATTGAGCCGGCCCTTTCGGTGTCCGAGGGGCGCAAGTCGCCTGCTCTCCCACGACGCCTCGTGGCCTTGATCCCGCCTTTAAATCCGCCTTCCCTGGGGGGAGCCTTGCCATCTCGAAGCGCCCGCTTGCTCCCGCAACTCCAGAGAAAACCCTCTTCCTCTCCTCAGGTTCTTCCTTTCCTCATGGCGTTTGGAGGAAGCATCGCCGGTGGAAGGGAGCACGCGGGGCCTTCAGCCCCCTCACTCTCGTCCAGAGGTAGCGGCTCGGGGCCCTCGGGGCCGGCCTAGGTTCCCCGGCACTGGGCCATGGTGGATGAGTCAATGTTATGCCACCTTCCTCTTTCTTTGCTTGACATGTCCAATGCCACCTTCTAGGGCGCCGGCTGCCAAGAAGCGCAAGCGCAGTCAGGTCTAGGGGGAGGTGGACGCACTGCAGGCCTAGCTGGCGACTGTCGCCGCCTTCGAAGTCGCCCTTAGGAGCGAGGCAGAGGCCAGGTAGGATCTAGCGTTTCTCGAGACCCAGGTCCAGGATGCGGTTGACACCATGCAGGCCACGCAAGACGAGGCAGCTTACACTAGGATGAAGGACAGCAAGGCCGACGCGCAAGACCTCCTAGAGCTTGCCACATGTCTTCTCCAACCTATGCCGCTCGTCCCAAATCTTAACCTCTAGCGTATTGTGGAGCGGGTCCCCGAGGGGCTCCAGAGGCCTCTCCGGGACGAGGTGTGCCTGCACGTGGATACCCTGGCTGCGCGGTTCGTCTAGGTGCCCCCTCGTAGAGGGGTAGGCAGCCTCGGCGCCGTGGCGGCCATCGACTCGGACAACGACATTGAATTATCTGCCTAGACTCCCCCTGCTCCTTCCTCCTGGTACCTGTAACAGTTTAAAACGAACTTGCCGCCATGGGCGTTAATCTTTTGTGGATTACCTCTGTCTTTGTTTCTTGTCCTTGAATCACCATCAGCCGCTTGTGGTTATCCAATTTAGTTTTCTTGCATTAAGATTGGCGCCATCGTCGATACGGCCTAAGGTCGATGGCTGGTCGGGTCCTCACGAGGTGCTCTCTCCTGAGGGGCAGCCCGTGGTCGCCAGCCCCGGGTTCATGGACTTGCAACTTGTCGCCGCTAGGCTTCAGCCCTCATGTGGTTTCTCCTATCACTTCAGGCCTCAAGGGTGTTAGTAATCACACGTAGTTGGCTCGTAGTACCTGCATCCCCATGTTAGTGCGCACAAACCCCATCTCATCTTCGGAGTATCATTAGATCAGCAAACTCTTGCTTGATTTAGTAGTGTACTTAGCATGTGGGCTATCGATGATCTCATGGTGCGGCTGAATTGTCCAGGTAATCTATTATTTTGCCTGGGGCGCTTCTCCCTTGCTTTCAAATGGGGCGTGCTGGGGGCCCTTTCTGTGCTCTATGTCTGCAGGTCCCAGTCCCATGCATTTCCCTACCACCATAGTGTACGACTGGCCAAGGTTACAACCACGAGTTGAGGCCTCGATACCCCCAATGCCGATAGGATCACCAACGATGGCATTGAGGGTGCCGAGTGGCTATGTGACTGGTAAGGCTCCTGAGGCATGATGATCAGGAGCCCCCTTTGACGCTCAAGCAGCTCTACGTCGACAAGTCCCAGTCCCGCACATTTCCCTAGCATAGTGGTATACGATCGGCTCACCAACAACGCAACCACGAGTTGAGGCCCCGATACCCTCGGTGCCGACAGAATCACCAAGGACGACATCGAGGGTGCCGACTGGCTATATGACCGCTAAGGCTCGTGAGGCGTGATGCACAGGAGCGCCCTTTGATGCTCGAGCGGTCCTCATTCCTCCCTATCGGGTCCTGCCCCAGGAGGCCCAAGTACTAGGGCCTCTAGAGACTCCATGCTGTGGTAGCGTGCCATGGTCAGAGCCCCCGAGCAGGGGTCAGTGGCCAAAAGACACAAGTCCCTGAGGCGACATGGCTTCACTATATAGGTCTGAGGCGCCCCGAAGAGGGCCGTAATGTACAGCCTGTTGCAAAATACCAATCCAGAAGAAAGAGAACTCCAGATTGGTAAAAAAGAGAGTGCAATTAGTGAAAAGTACCCGCCCCATTTTCTTTTAAATATAGAACTCTGAACTCTTCAAACTTCATTCCAAAAAGCGGCAATTCAAACACAAAAAGAAGCAAGCAAACGCCACGTCTGACACCTAGGCTAGTTTTTGTCTTACCCCAGCACTGAGCGTATGGCATCCACGTTTCATGGGCATAGCCATTGATGGGTAGTGTTGACTACTCTGCTAGTGCGGAGCATGGGGCTGCCACATTGTGTGGGAGGAACCCCTCCACATCCTTAGGGGGCTCCGGACGTATACAACAGACTCACTATTATGTGAGAGTGTCACGACCATGGATTTCTGGGCAAGCCCTCGGGTGTCGGGCTTGGTTGCTCACAACTCCGTCAAGAGCCATCCCGCGCATTTCTGCTCGGTTGCATGCCCCTACGACCCAAACCTAAATGTATTGTTCCGCGCATAGCCGCAGGATTGCACTCTCGTGGCCGAAACATGAGTACAATGCATCCAATGTAGCCATAAGGGTGTTTTGTTGATGAAGTCGCCTCGTGAGGCGTCTACGCGGTGTCCATGCATTGCCTCGAGGGACTCGCAAGGCTCAGCGTCCCAAGGTTGCGTCGGTGTTCCAGTTGCCGCGGGTGGCCGCGTTACCTATGTCTTACTGGACTTCCCCCCAGGGCATCATCCTTGAAACCCCGGGGAGCCTATCGGCAATGCTTGCTTGTAGGGAGGACAGCTTGCGCCGCACCCCCATGGGCCTGGTGACGTCCTCCCTCTTTCTCCTGCTTGCGTTGTCCAAACTTGGTGCTTCATTAGGGGAAGCCCCCAATCTCGGCTCAGGGAGGACGTCTGGGGCTTCCCCTATCCTTGGGGGGCACTGGCGCCTACAGCAGGCGCTTGATCCGGGCCGATATCCCTGGGCATGATGTAGCATGGTATGTAGGACTCGACATAAGGGACCAGTTCTCCTCCTGAGCTGTCCGGCGGGACGGCGAGGACGGTCCCTCCAGGTGGTGGTGGGGTGCCGCCCTCCGCATGCAGCCCACAGACGCTCCTGCGTCGAGCCTCAAAGCAAAGTTGCTTACATCTGCCACCGCCGTTGGGTGGGCTACGTGCCGGCTGACATGGATTGCTTCCTCGACGATCTGACATGCCTTCGCCGTTGTTGCTTGTTTGCCCGGACGCCTGTGCCATTTGCTCCGTGCGCAGGATGGCACGCTCTTGCCTGGTCAATCCGGCTTGTTGAAGATCCACTGGGTCACAGGGGCATGCGTTCATGCACGCGTGGGGTTCCCTGCCGTTTCCTTCGCGAGCTCGATCATTGTGGCAAGGCTGTGCCCCGAAATCAGTTACCGGAATTCAAAGGAGAAGGAAGACGACGTGTGGCGGGCCCGGCCTAGGCTTGGCCAGGTGTCACAACCCTAGTTTCTTTATGCTTGCCATTGCATTCATGCATACATTTAATTTTCATATGAAATGGAAATGAGGAGTGATCAAGCCTCATCATTCAAATTTTTCTTAAAAGGCAATATAAAAATCGCTTCAAATGGATCCAAGAAAATGTTCCAATTATTCTATGAAAATATTGGGATGACGTAAAATTGCCAACCAATATTTTGAAAACACAGAAATATTTTATATTGGGCTCTTGAATTAACCAAACAATTAATTGCATTGGATTATATTAATATATATATAAATACGAGTTCAATAATTCTGAAACTCTTTATGTGGCCCTAGTTATTTATATCTAGCTCACATGACAATTTTGAGGACTTTATAAATGGGCTAGCTATTTTATGTTCTAGCAAAAACAAATGTCAGAAAAGGAAAATAAATCAAATAAAATAAAAGGGAGAAAACCTTACCTGGCTTACCTTCCTGGCCCACGTGGGCAGCCCAGCCCAACCCACCAGGGGTGGGGAGGTCATCCCCCACCTCTGGCCAGGAGGCAGCCGAGGTGTCGACCCCGCATGCGCCGGCCTCCACCTCCTGCTTCCCACCTCCAGCCTGCTCCCGTTCGTCCTAATCTGCACGACAAGCCGAGCCAGCTCCCCTGCCGCTCGCACCCTCCCCTCTATATCTACCTCACCGTGCATGCCCGAAAGCGCCATCGCCGCCGCTCACTAAACCCGCGACCAACGCAGCTGCCTCGCCTCCCCGAGCCGCCCCCGAGCTCTGCCGCATCATCCTTGAACTCCTCGTCGAAGAAATCAAGCCAGAGACCTTGCAGCACCGCCGTCATCACCGATTCCATCACCGGCCATCAAAGCTTGTCGTGCTCGATTTGCCCTGTCTAGAGCTGCTCCGCCCCTGTCATCGCCTCCTTTCGATCCCACAGTGTGCTGCCGCCTGCTTCCCCTCCTCCTTGACTCTTCCCGCGCCTCGTAAGCCATAGCCCCACCATAGCTGAGCTTCGGCCATCGCGCGAGGTCGTCGCCGGCCTCGCTACTGGCCACCCATGACCCATGGGTGGGTCAAGTGGATGCGTGTGGCTGCGGGCTACCACCTGATGGCCTCGGCTTAGCCATCCTCTACTCGGTTGGTCGCCAGCACCGCCGCGCCATGGTCGTCGGCGCCAAGATGATGACGTGGCCGTCATTACCCTGTTTAATTAGTCACTAACCCCTGCCATCAGCCACTGACATTGGGCCCCACAAGCTCAACTAACGACGAGTTTAACTAAACCCTTTTAATTAAAGCCACCGACGCTAACATGGGAGCCCCACAATGTCATTTTTGACCTGTCCTGGCCCTTTGACTGGCTATGGTCATGATGACATCATGCTGACGTAGTAAATAATTTTTGTAATAAAATAATTCCAGAAAATGATATAAACTTCAAAAAATCATAGAAAATAATATATGAAAATTTATGAGAAAAATCCAAAGACTTCATTAGAAAAGGTCATATTAAAATAATTTATATACGAAAATTTATCAGAAAAAACCAAAAAATCTGATGGTATGATTTTCATGCATGTTAGAGCATGCTAAATAGGAGAACTTGAACATTTTGTTCAAACCACATTATGTAATCTCACATGGGTAGTTGAATTTGAACCTTGGGTTCAAATCATATCCATTTAACCTGTTGATAGATGCATTACACCAAACCAGCAACATATTGACATGTCATGCTCATGCATCATTGTGAAGCATTTGCCTTGCTTAATTTGTATCTTGTTTGATCTTGTCGATAGACTTGCGAGACATAGTTATCGACGACATCGAAGAACAGTTGAGTTCTTCTGATCCACAGGTAAGCCACCCCCCTTGAGCATATTCGAGACAATCCCATCACTCTCTCTTGCTCTCATTTCAATGCATTAGGACTATGCAATTCAGCTGCTACTTGTGTTGCGTTAGATGAACCCACTCCATTGAGTGACCTGTCATTGTCACAGTAAATAGCTAAACCAAGCAACCTAGCATACCTGGTAGATGCTTGAGCCATGTTGTGTTATAACCTTGTTATGCTTTCTATGCTTAGAGTTGTGTGAGGTCTGATTCATTTGGGTGATGAACTGGAGTGAAATGGATGTGTCCTGATGATGAGGGTTAGTTGTTGAACCCGTTTTGGTAAAAGTAGCGATGAGAGGTAATGTAGGAGTACATGGTGGCTTGTCTCACTGAAGCCGCTCATAGGAACTGAGTCCCATGTTTATGCTCCAAGACAGCTACTACCGCACATTGGGTTCCGGCAACTCAACCCCTCTCGGCCTATTAACCTACTATGTTCTTAGTCTAGGAGCCACAGTAGTTCGAAACGTTGATAGGTGTGGCCGGGCCTGCGAAGTGGATGATTGGCCCAATCGGGACCGGCTTGGGGCCCTACACACAACATTTGAGGCCATGTTGGAAACCTCGGCCGGACATCCATTATGGGATCCAACTCAGATAGGCGACTGCCTTGGGCTAGAGTCGTTGAAGGTTAACGCTTATGGCCGACTCCCTTATTGGGCTTCCACTTGAAGGTTGCCGAGGTTCCTTTTTACGTGCACACGGTGATAAGTGGCGGGAGCATGTGTGATGAAGTACACCCCTGCAAGGTAAACTATATATTAGAATAGCCATGTCCTCAGATATGGACTACTTGGAGACTTGCATTGTTCATAGATAACTTTAACTGGATACTCTAAAATGCTCCAGATAAGTGTGAGTTCTATGGATGGCTTCTTATAGAAAGACGAGAGAGGATTCATAGTGGTGTATTGATGTGGTGAATATGTGTACTCGTGTGTGATATGCCACCTCAAAGAAAGTAGTCATAGTAGTAGTACAGGTTAGCCAAGAGTCAAAGCTGGCTTGCTGCAATAAACTCCACAACCCCCCTTTGTTGAAAATGATGCATATGTAGATAGTTCTGCTGTAAGTCTTGCTGAGTACCTTGTACTCATGCTTGCTTATTTATGTTTTTGCAGATGAGCTTTAGTCTCATTAGTGATCCGTACGACACAAAGTTTGATGTTGACCGGATTAGCTTGGGAATCCTAGACAGAGGTCTGGTTCCTTTGGTAGGGTCATCGTAGCTTTTTAGGCTTCTCCAGCCACTTTTAGTAGATGTCTGTACTCAGACGTGTGATGCTCCCACTTGTTGCTTGTATGACTTGAGCGTTGGGTCGTGTTACCTCTGTTTGTAATACCACACTATGTTGGCTCTTATGAGTCTTGAATAAATACTTGAGTCGTAGAGTTTTGTTGTGATGCCATGTTGTATCTACGCATATCATGCATAGTGTGTGTATGATTGAAATGCATTGGTATGTGTGGGATTCGTCACCTAGTTATGTGCCTTTAGTAGCCTTCTTTATGGGGAAACGCCTCTTTGTGCTTCCATGAGCCTTGGTAGCTTTCTGCTGCTCCGGACATATTGATTGACCGATGTGTATCCTTATTTGATGATGTGTCTATGCCCACGGGGAAATGTCTCGTAGTGTATTTGAGTCCCTATAGCCTGCTACGACTCGTCTATGTGTAGTGATGACATTAATGTCCCATGGCATAATGGAGTCCTTGTAGCTTGCTATGAATCGTCCACACACGCTGATGACCTACACCTGCATTGTTGGGTTACGTATGCTTGTCCCTGTGCGGTTGTGCCACTTGGGTCTATGACTAGTCATGTCAACCCGGGTTCTTTGACGTGTGAATGCTAGCGACATGTTCATATCCGTGAGCCAAAAGGTGCAAATGGTCCCGTCCAAGGTAAGGCAGAAACCGTGGGTTACTGAGCATGAGGCCGAAAAGTGGTGCGACATGTTACACGCTGGATTCATATGGCTTAGGATCGGGGTCCCGACAGCATTGGTATCAGAGCATGACTGCCTGTAGGACTACCAAGCCAAACTGGTCGATGTTTGAGTCTATAACTGCTTTAGTGGAATTGATTGTGGGAGGGAATTGATTGTGGAAGGGAATGTAATATTCTTTTTACTCCTTTCGTCATGTCATTCTAATTCTAAGTCACCCTCTTCTTTATTCTATGGGGTTTAAAACTAGGCTTTCTCATCTATCTATCATGATAACGAGTTACTATGATAGAGACCTATAGGAAATGTTTTCTTTTCCTGGATAGATGTATCCATAAGAATTCAGTTGTTATGTTGCCAGTTTTCTTGTGCAGGTTGCCTCATATTTCATGACCGTACAACCGTTATGTTGTCTGAGTTATCCAAGGTTTCTGAATTATCTGATGCAATTGCAAACTCTTTCATCCCGTTCCAATGTCTTTTCGCCACAAAAAGCACACCAATTATCGTGTTGATGTACTCCTTTACCTTGACGTATTTGTTGAAGTTTTAGGAAACCATGTTATCCAGTGAACCACCCAACAGTCTAGTTGTGTTGTGTGTTTCCAGTGTGATAATTCTCGCCATCATTACCGAAAGCATTCTGCGATGCTAATTAGTCAATAGGTATTCTCTTTCTGGGTTCTTGATCCCAAGGATCATTAAACTCACTCCTATTGATAGTGTTTGCTCGCTCCTTCAAGATGATTAGCAACCTTGTTCTAGTCTTTGAGGTCCGTGGTATATCATTCTTCCAATACCATGAACCATCATGACAAAAGTTCTTTGTGGACTAAAGATCACAACAAGAGTGCTCTTGATGAGTTCTCCGTTTCATAGTTGTGACTCTGTCAATTCTACTTTTCGGCATGGGTTATCCGGAAGAATTATGTTGAACTGATTCGACATGCAAACCTATGCATCTACAACTTAGAAAAAACATGTGCCATTGAGTTTCCCCTCCTGAATTGTACTCTGACCTTTATCTATCAGTGGATAGTCAAGAGTAATTATGCATTCATATTCATTTATGCCTATTATTCTTGTGGTCTGTCAAGCCATTCTATATCAGAATGACTAGGAGAAACAAACTCCAGTACCTCATCCATTTCTTGGATTGGGTCAAAGCAGTTGTATTCCGCAAATCAAAATGCAAATCCAGCTCTTGCTCTGTTCCACCTTGAAGTATTACCTTGTTTATGTCAAGATTATTGTCATAATTGCACCACCTCTCATGAATTCTTTATATAGTAATGCTTCTCACCATCACTATTCATTCCTTGGCCTCCATGTTGGTTGTAACCAGAACGTCGACAAGTGAATCGTGATGTGTGAAATCAATACTCCTAACAACTTTGTTGCTTGTTAGTTAATGGACAATAATTTCATCCTTAGTGTGTTGGTTATTGAACCACCATTCTAAGATTGATAGTGCTACCTAGTCCATTTTCCATGGTGCACTTTTCGATCGATGAGTTAGGGTTGTGTCAGTCCTTTGCTCTTTTCATCATATCATCTTGCCCTGAAAAGCAAGATTGTTCTCGACCTTAATAACATATTGGTGGTTCATGATTTGCCGAATATCTTCTCGGAGGTATCACTAGGTTGTTCCCTGGCCGTTGTTGAGCTCATGATCAAGTTGGTTTTCCTGTAAACCACCTCTTATCCAAGACTCTGTGTTAGATGCCCCTGAGCTAGATGGTTATGATAAGCAACAACTTGGAGACTTGAAAGATAAAAGCTTGATCTAACATAGCTCATGTCAAGGGGATATCTTTGTGTTTGTGCGAGTGTGTTAAAGAATGATGATATCTTCACCGATTGATCTTCGTGATCAATTGTTGCATTTATTGTCTTGTTCAATATCAGATTTGAGCATGGGCTATCGTCAAATCAGAATCAGAACCAATGATTATCGTAATGTTGTTTTACTCGTGCATGTTTCTTAGAGCATACACAATTACATCCTTTAGTCTGACCAATTGTGATAGCCTGGCTTATTAGGGTTGATAGACTACTCATATCAATAAGGAATTCCTTCTTTTCCCGGAGCCCATTCAAACAGAACTCCCAGGTTAAGCGTGCTTGGCTTGGAGTAGTTCTAGGATGGGTGACCGACTAGGAAGTTGGTCCCGGGTGCGCATGAGTGAGGACAAAGTGCGCTGAAAAGACTATATTGATCTGTGAGGCCAGTCTAGATCCTGTCAGGAGTAACGCCTACTGGCGGGTGTGTCCGGGGCGTTACAAGTTGGTATAGGAATTCCTTCTTTTCCGGGAGCCCATTCGAACAGAACTCCTAGGTTAAGCGTGCTTGGCTTGGAGTAGTTGTAGGATGGGTGACCGACCGGGAAGTTGGTCCCGGGTGCGCATGAGTAAGGACAAAGTGCGCAGAAAAGACTAGTACTGATCTGTGAGGCCAGTCTAGATCCTGTCAGGAGTAACGACTACTGGCGGGTGTGTCCGGGGCATTACACCAATGCTACTATGTTTCTCACATAGTTGTGTAATTCCATCTTCATGGATATTTTGATGGATTGTTGTTGAGCCCATCGACAACATCCTTATCTCCTCCATAACTCATCATGAACATAAGATAGTATTTGAAACTTTTGTAGGCATTATCTTCAGGTCTTGTACCCTAAGTATATGTATGGTGTAAGAAGTGACTTCCCCTGATTCACGTGTACATGCTGCAACTTGCTGCCATGAATTCGAGATAAGTTATTTTGTTCCTTTGGAATCATCTGTGAGGCCAGTCTAGATCCTGTCAGGAGTAACAACTACCGGCGGGTGTGTCCGGGGCGTTACACCAATGTTACTATGTTTCTCACATAGTTGTGGAATTCCATCTTCATGGATATTTTGATGAATTGCTATTGAGCCCATCGACAACATCCTTATCTCCTCCATAACTCATGATGAACATAAGATAGTATTGGAAACTTTTGTAGGCATTTTCTTCAGGTCTCGTACCCTAAGTATATGTATGGTGTAAGTAGTGACTTCCCCTGATTCACGTGTGCATGCCGCAAGTTGGTGCCGGGAATTCGAGATAAGTTATTTTGTTCCTTTGGAATCATTCGAAGCCAATCATGCATGTGCAGAGTATTCTATGGGTTGATAGACTAGTCATCTCCAGTTCATATGTTTCCCTAGCACACCAAGCCACTAATTGATTTGTTTAAGGAATATAAGTTAATTGCTAATCTTGAAGGGCCCAGACGGACATGCACAATACTTCTCTACCTCCAATGATGGTGCCCAACAAGAACTCGATAGTGTTTTGGTGTAAGATTTCTATGTGGTCAAATTGTCTCGGATAGTGTGTTTACATGCATCTTGCAATCCGGCTCATGTTTTGGAGTTGGCTCCCATAGTTCATTTCCCGAGAATCTCGCAACGCCATCTCGTCAATTTGTGTTGCAACCTTTGTCCTTCGGGTAGGCTAAGCCTGAAATATCCTACCACCAACTAGATCTGAATCTCAGGCAGATATGGTTTCAAGATCCATGATGCAGGCTTCCGCAAGGTTGATGTTTTGATCGACACACCTAGTTGGAAGATCCACCATTGTAGTATCTTAATTCAGCAAATTTGACCACTTCTACATGAGGACTTCGTATGACTTACCCTAGAAGTTGTTCGTCATGGACCCTTTTGAGATTCTAAAGTCCGACTTTTACTTGATGTTCTAGATAGCGAACATGACCTACAATTGGGTTATGCTGGTATATCAAGGAGAACATTAGAAGCGGAGTGCTAAATTTCTCTTGGTCGATCATCCAGATTTCGCTCCCTTGGCATAGCTAAGGTGAAATCTGAGAAAGTGTTGTCTTACTTTGCATCTGCATCCTCCAATCTTGAGAGTATGCTTAGACACTAGGTTATATCCTTGGAATCAATTGGATTATGCCCTCCATTTGCCGAGTTTTTCTATAACCATAGTTTCCTTTCCAAGATGAGTATGCCATTTGTTCAAATTGTTTCCAACGATCGTTTGTGAATTGCCTTAGGCTGGTATGAAGAGTTCCAATGATCTCGGTATCAAAAGTAATTCTTTTTGCCACTTCAGGGAATAACTCTATCAGTCAACCCCCTCCCCCTAAGGTGTCCCATATGGAATCATTGCAATTATTTCCTCGCTACATTGAAACCTTGTCACAATCTGTTTTAGCGTGGAACTGTTGCCTACCAAATTGAACCTCTGTCATCTGCCTCATTCCATAGTTCTCAATTTGTGTTTTGTGTTTCATATCCGGAGATGTTCTTATGTCTCATTCCATGAGTTGATCATGAGTTGCTCAATCTTCAAGAAGACCCGATTCTTGTAGAGTTTTCATGTTCCCTTTGTCTTTGTGTTGGGTGGAGTTCTCAAAAGTGGACTTGTCAAGATCAACCTGGTGCAATGAATCAACATCTTCAGAAAGGTCAACTAGAGCATGAATATTGTGATCGTTTAGTATCCCCTTTGTCCTCTTACCCTACTCCTGAATCTCGGGACGAGATTCTTGTTTAGTGGGGGCAAGTTATGACAGCCCTAGTTTCTTTATGCTTGCCATTGCATTCATGCATACATTTAACTTTCAAATGACATGGAAATGACGAGTGATCAACCCTCATGATTCAAATTCTTTCCAAGAGGCAATATAAAAACCGCTTCAAATGGATCCAAGAAAATGTTCCAACTATTCTGTGAAAATATTGGGATGAGGTAAAATTGCCAGACAATATTTTGAAAACACAAAAATATTTTATCTTGGGCATTTGAATTAACCAAACAATTAATTGCATTGGACTTATATTATTATATATAAAAAATATGAGTTCAATAATTCTGAAACTTTTTATGTGCCCTAGTTATTTATATCTAGCTCGCATGACAATTTTCAAGACTTTATCAACTGGCTAGCTATTTTATGGTCTAGTCAAAACAAATGTGAGAAAAGGAATAGAAAAGAAATAAAATAAAAAGGAGAAAAACCTTACTTGGCTTACCTTCCTGACCCAAGTGGGAAGCCTAACCCAACCCACCAGGGGTAGGGAGGTCATCTCCCACCTTTGGCCAGTAGGCAACCAAGGTGTCGACCGCGCATGCGCTAGCCTCCACCTCTAGCTTGCCACCTCCTGCCTGCTCCCGCTCGTCCAAATCCACGCGAGAATACGAGCCAACTCCTCATGTCTCTCTCACCCTCCCCTCTATCTCTCCCTCACCATAAACCCACGAAAGCGTCGTTGTTGCGGCTCGCTGAACCCACAGCCACCGTAGCTGCCTTGCCGCCCCGACTGCCCTCGAGCTCCACCTCGTCATCCTGGAGCTCCCCGTCCGAGAAATCAAGTTGGAGGCCCCCATAGTGGCGGCGTCGTCGTTGATTCCGTCGCCGGCCATCAAAGCTCGTTGTGCTCGATTTGCTCCATCTAGAGCTGCTCTTCGCCTGTCGTCGCCTCCATTCGATCCCGCGGTGAGCCACCACCCATTTCCCCTTCTCCCCGACTCTTCCTACGCCACCTAAGCCATAGCGCCACCATGGCTGAGCTCCGGCCGCCGCGCGAGGTCGTCACCAGCCTCGCTACCGGCCACCCCTTAACCCATGGGTGGGTCAGGTCGATGCGTGCGGCTACGGACTACCACCTGGTGGCCTCGGCTTAGCCTTTTGCCGCTTGTTTGTTCATGGCGACGCCATCTCGTACGCTACCGCTGTGCGGTGGTCACCACCGTCAAGCTGATGACGTGGCCATCATTAGTCTGACTAATTAGTCACTAACCCCTGCCATCAGCCACTGACATCAGGCCCCACAAGCTAACTAACCACGGGTTTTAACTGAACCGTTTTAATTAAAGCCACTCACGCTGACATGGGGCCCCACAGCGTCAGGTTTGACCGAGCCTGGCCCTTTGACTAGCTAAGGTCATGATGACGTCATGCTGATGTGGTAAATAATTTATGTAATAAAATAATTCCATAAAATGATACAAACTTCAAAAATTCATAGAAAATAATTTATCAGTCAGATTAAAATAATTTATATATGAATATTTATTAGAAATATCCAAATAATCTGATGGTATCATTTTCACGCATGTTAGAGAAAGCTAAATATGAGAACCTGAACATTTTGTTCAAACCACATTAGGTAATCTCACATATGGAGTTGAATTTGAACCTTGGGTTTAGACCATATCCATTTAACCTGTTGATAGATGCATTACACCAAACCAACAACATATTGACATGTCATACTCATGCATCATTGTGAAGTATTTTCCTTGCTTAATTTGTACCTTGTTTGATCTTGTTGATAGACTTGCGAGATGTAGTTCTTGACGACATCGAAGACCAACTGAGTTCTTCTGATCCACATGCAAGCAACCCCCCTTGAGGATATTCGATACAATCCTATCTCTCACTCTTGCTCTCATTTCGATGCATTAGGACTATGCGATTCAACTGCTACTTGTGTTGCGATAGATGAACCAACTCCTTTGCATGACCTGTCATTGTCATAGTAAATAGCTAAAGAAAGCAACGTAGCATACCTGGTAGATGCTTGAGCCATGTTGTGTTATAACCTTGTTATGCTTGCTATGATTAGAGTTATGTCAGATCTGAGTCATCTGGGTGATGAACCAGAGTGAAATGGATGTATCCGCATGATGAGGGTTAGGTGTTGAACCCGTTTTTGTAAATGTAGCGATCTGAGGCCATGTAGGAGTACATGGTGGGTTGTCTCATTGAAGCCGTTCATAGGAACTGAGTTGTCAGCATTCTAGGAACAGGTGTACCCAGACCTGCCTACCTGCAGCCTAGGGCATGGCCCACTTCGTGTACCAAATGGGACTAGGCGAGGCCTACTCAAGACAAGGCCCTCGCGAGGGCCCTAGCCTTGGAAGGACGAAAAACGATAAGACCCATGAAGGATGGGCCTCCTTAGGACCCCTCCGGAGCGGCACAGATTTCTATGCAAGGTCCAGCCTTAGGAGTCAAGGGTGACACAAGGAAGGTCAGGCGAGCGTCAGTACGCCAGGCAGTGCAGTTTCCTCTTTGGTGCAAAGGGTGCAAGGACATACGCGGGTTCCCAAAGCACCCCCCAAAGGTTTCCGTTCCAGAGCAAGAAGACTACAACCACTTGCCCCGTAGGACGAATGTCATCGCTGGGCCTATCCCTTAGTCGTTGATAGCTGCTTTGCAGGCGAAGACCACCTTTGGTTAGGTCGGGCACGTACTGCTATCCCCCTTCAAAATTGGACATTATGGGATCCCTTCCTGCCATTGCGATAAGAGAAGAGGACCCAGACCACTGCGATATATAGAGGATAGGTTGCACCATAGAGACGGACCAAAACCGGAACTTACCGACCAGACCGAACACACTGAGGGAATCCAATGATCCACCCGGGTGGCCATTCCACCAATCATCCACCACCAAGCCACGGAGGGCATCAAACACCTCAAGAGAGCCCTCAGGAGGCCCAAGAACACTCTACTATTCCACCCACATCACCTCCTAGAGAGGCAATCCACCAAATCTGGAGTAGGGTATTATGCTTCGCAGGAGCCCGAACCTGGGTAAACTGGCGTGTTCATCTTCTTCTTCGTCATCGTGCGAGTTCGTCGTTGTGTCCATCGAGTAGCGAGTTAGGGTGACGAGGCTACATGGATCTTCCCACACGCCCCTTGTTTGAACCTTAAGGGTTTTATGGATCCTGAACTACATTTGGCGCGCCAGGTAGGGGGCGTGTCAGAGTCTTCCTCAAGCCAAGATCTTCTCCCACCTTGCTGCCCTGATGTGTGACGCCCGCCGAGCCAGCGCCGAGCACCGAGCCACCCATGTATCTCAGACAGCCCCCGTGGGACACGCCGGTACCCTCCGGTCGCCCTCGCCTATGGCAAATGCCGCCATGGGCCCCAACGCCAACGAGCAACATGATTCTTCTCAGTCGGTCACCGCGCAGCACGACGGCCACACCGCCACTCCGTCAATCGTCCCAGCTTCCGGCTCGTCCTACCATGTTCGGCCAGGGCCGGTGCGCGGCCGTGGTGCCCTTACCAAGGCCAAGGAGGCAGAGCGGAAGGCCAAGTAGTGCTTGCGGATGAGCTTGATGTGAAGCGCAGCCAAGGTGAGGAGCATCCCCTGGGAGGAAGACCAACCTGCATCTTCCATGGCACCAACAACCACGACACCACAGATTGACATGAACTCGAGCTGATCCACGCCGAGCACTTCAGCAGTTGTCCCGGTGGAGCTGACCGAGGCTTCAGCCGCGGCGGTGGCTGCGACGGAGGCCGCTGGGGCAACTAGGAGCCTCGCCAAGGATGGTGCGATCAGCCTTACGAGGACCGCTGGAATGATCAGACTCGAGATGACCGCTCACACGATCAGCCTCGGAGGGGTCCCAACGTGGTCAGAGTCGTGAGGTCTGCCCTCGTCAGGTCGGCCTACAAACAATACTGCCTTCACCTAGAAGGAAGGAAGAAGACATACAGGACGACGGGGCTGGGGGCTTCCAGGAGATCAGGGTTGTGGCCTGTGTCCTGAGTGGCGCCGAGGCCCCCGCCACAAACTGTGCCTTCAAGCAATTCGCACGCGAATTGGACGCGGCTCTCCCAAAGCCCAAAGCAATGCGCCCCCTCAATTCGTCCCAGACCAGCATCACCTTCGACTCGAGGGACCACCTCAGGTGATCGTGCATGGCCAGCAAGCTCCCCATGTTGTGCACTCCAACCATCAGCAACGTCCTCGTCACCAACACCATCATTGACAGTGGAGCGGGACTCAACGACCTCTCCGTTGAGACCTTCGAGACGTTTCAGGTGCCTTACGAGCATCTTATGCTGACCAATCCCTTCTCACGGGTCATAGACGGATCCACCATACCCATCGGGCAGGTGCGTCTGCCTATTACCTTCGGAGGGTACAAGAACTACCACACCGAGATCATCATCTTCGACGTCGCGCACATCCACCTTCCATACAATGCAATCCTTCGATACCCGGCCCTCGCCAAGTTCATGGCGGCAACCCATCATGGCTACAACGTCCTCAAGATGCCGGGGACCAGTGCCGTCATCACCATTGCTTGCCATGAGAAGGACATCATATGCACCCTCGAGCGTGCCTACCGTGCTGTGGTGGCCGAGCGTCTGGACGAGGAGGAGGACGCCTGCCTCGTGAGGACTGTCACGCCCTGTGTTGTATCACCTTGTTATGTTTGGATTTATAAAATGTGGAGCCAATTAAAACGGGTTTTTTCAATGCTTGTGCATGTTTGAATTGTTGCTTGCTTGCTTGTTGATTGTTGTGTGTGGCACTCTTGGATTATATTGCTCTTCATATTCATCTTCCTTGACCCAAACCTCTTGCCCAATGATCATGCCATGTGAATAGTGCACAAAACTATGTTTATCAAATTTTGTTTTGACCAAAAATGATTTATTCAAATTAGGTGTTCAAAACCCCCTGAATTGGGGATTTCACTGCAAGTCCTCAAATTGCATGGATTCTTACTCCCCAAAGGCTTTATTTCAAACCTACTATAAATATGACTTCCCAAAACCACCAAATATTAATTGTAAGGAGTATTTTATATTTTATTTAAATGCTTTTGCTTAAGACCAAAAATCGTTTTTCATAGGGAAAATTATTTAAATGATTTCAAAATATTTGAGAAAATCTAGGGCAACTGAGTGGACATATATTTTCCATATATATGTGTATCAACACATGGGCATGTTCAAATCGTGGGCAAAACCCCTCTAAACCCTTTCTGTCCAAATAAGGCTTTCGAAATTTCTATAAGAAATATTCTCAATAAATCCCAGAAAAAATCCAGCAACTTTACATCCCAATCCAAGTAAAAAATTTTCATCAAACCATCCCAAAACCCTCCCTTTCCAGATTCAAATTTGAACAACTTTACATTGTGAAGTTTATACCATTGACTCCAAACTTTGTGACATGCTCAAATCACCAAATAGTGACGCTACGCTAAGTGGTGCATCAAGGGTAATAGGTTAGCATGACTAGATCTACAAAAACCAGAATTTGTTGATTTCTAGGTTTCCACAAAGTCACATTATGAACTTTCATCAAACCATCTCAAACTTGGTGATCAGGCCTATTTTCAACCACCATTTGATCCTGTCAAATCTCATGGCAAGCAAAGTCCATTCGCTTCCCCTAATGTCCATCAAACACCTTCTGGTCAATTCTAGGAACTATTATTTTCACCACCTGTACCCCCTTGCCTCCAAATTTTTACCACAACTTATCACTCACCTCTTTCACCTCCAGTAAAAATATCAGGTCCATAAGCCATTGAGAGCTGGGGTAAAACCCTCATTTTCACCTCTAGACTGCCCTGGCAGGAACATTTTTACCTCCCCCTCCTTCTACCTCTACTCTCCCTAGATCCTCCTAGCTCCTAGAGCATCTGTAGATCATCCAAGAACCAAGGGACATGCAGTGCCATGTCCAAAGGCATGCTCCGGAGCACGCTACAGTGCATGTCCGCACTGTAGCACGAGCATTCCGAGGAGCCCCGACAGCCTTGGGATGGGGGAAGCTATCCCTTGGGATTCCCTTGATGTCCGCATGACTCCACCCTGTCAGCCCCCTTCTCCTTCTCTCTCGGGTGACCTCCCGCACGCGTGCCTGACGCTGCCCCTCTCGCCTAACCGTGGGGCTCGCATGCGCGCACCCCTCTGCTCCCTCTCTCCTCCCTCATGGGCCTAGACAAACCCTAGGAATGCCCCCGAGCAACCCCACGAGCTCTCTCCCCCTCTAGCCTCTGCCACGTCCTTGCCAGCGCACGGGTCCAGGGTGCTCCCCCTCTATTTAAGCCCCCCGGGCCTCTCTCTCCTCTCCTCTGCTCACTCTCCACCTCCATTGATTGCCAGAAGAGCCCGAGCTCCTCTCCCTCCCTCTGCGCTCGGGATCGAGCTGAGGACCACCACGGCAGCCCCACCATCGATCTCCGGGTACAGAGCCCCTCCAGCCGTCTTTGCTCTCTGGCAGGTCCTCTCTCCCTCCACTGACACGAATCCCACTAATCCCCGTCCTCTTTAAATCTCGAGACGATCTCAACGACACCCTCCGAAGCTCTTCCGCCATGGCCTTCTCACCGCCGGCGACTCCGGCCACCTTCGGTGCCCCCTCCACCTCCAGGGGACTGACGGCTTAGCTTCGAGCCCATCCCTCCTCTCTCCTCCCATCGTCGTGCCACGTTCTGCCGCCGATGAGCTTCTCCCCTTCCTATCTCGAGGTGGGAGAAGGGTCCGACAGGTGGGTCCCACCTATCGGCCTCTCACCTCCCCTCTCCTGTGCTCTCTCTCTCGATGGCTGCTAGGCCCCGCACGTCAGGTTTGAATCCTGACATGCGTGGGGGCACCAGCACGCCTGGCCTGGTTGACCTGGGCCGATCGAGCAGTTGGATGCCTCTGGCCCAGGCACAAAGGCCTCCCCCTCTCTTTTTCTTTTTCTTTTTCTGTGGGATTTTTCTAAAAATCCCATAGGATTAAATAAAAATCCAACAACAACAAACAACAACAACAAAGCCTTTAGTCCCAAACAAGTTGGGGTAGGCTAGAGGTGAAACCCATAAGATCCCGCGACCAACTCATGGTTCTGGCACATGGATAGCAAGCTTCCACGCACCCCCTGTCCATGGCTAGTTCTTTGGTGATGCTCCAGTCCTTCAGATCTCTCTTTACAGACTCTTCCCATGTCAAGTTCGGTCTACCCCGGCCTCTTTGGACATTATCAGCATGCTTAAGCCGTCCGCTGTGCACTGGGGCTTCTGGAGGCCTGCGCTGAATATGCCCAAACCATCTCAGACGATGTTGGACAAGCTTCTCTTCAATTGGCGCTACCCCAACTTTATCCCGTATATCATCATTACGGATGCGGTCCTTCCTTGTGTGACCACACATCCATATCAACATGCGCATCTCCGCCACACCTAACTGTTGCACATGTCGCCTTTTAGTCGGCCAACACTCAGCGCCATCCAACATTGCGGGTCGAACTGCCGTCCTATAGAACTTGCCTTTTAGCTTTTGTGGCACCCTCTTGTCACAAAGAATGCTAGAAGCTTGGCGCCACTTCATCCATCCGGCTTTAATTCGATGGTTCACATCTTCATCGATATCCCCATCCTTCTGCAACATTGACCCCAAATATCGAAAGGTGTCCTTCTGAGGCACCACTTGCCCATCAAGGCTAACATCCTGCCCCTCCTCGTTCCTAGTAGTACTGAAAGCGCACCTCATGTACTCGGTTTTAGTCCTACTAAGTCTAAAACCTTTCGATTCCAAGGTTTGCCTCCACAACTCCAACTTCCTATTAACCCCCGTCCGGCTCTCATCGACTAGCACCACATCGTCCGCAAAGAGCATACACCATGGGATATCTCCTTGTATATCCCTTGTGACCTCATCCATCATCAAGGCAAAAAGGTAAGGGATCAAAGCTGACCCTTGATGCAGTCCTATCTTAATTGGGAAGTCGTTAGTGTCGCCCTCACTTGTTCGAACACTTGTCACAACATTATCATACATGTCCTTGATGAGGGTAATGTACTTTGTTGGGACTTTGTGTTTCTCCAAGGCCCACCACATAACATTCCGCGGAATCTTATCATAGGCCTTCTCCAAGTCAATGAACACCATATGCAGGTCCTTCTTTTGCTCCCTATATCTCTCCATAAGTTGTCGTACCAAGAAAATGGCTTCCATGGTCGATCTCCCAGGCATGAAACCAAACTGATTTTTGGTCACGCTTGTCAATCTTCTTACACGGTGCTCAATGACTCTCTCCCATAGCTTCATTGTATGGCTCATCAGCTTAATTCCACGGTAATTAGTACAACTCTGAACATTCCCCTTGTTCTTGAAGATTGGTACTAATATACTCCGTCTCCATTCTTCTGGCATCTTGTTTGCCCGAAAAATGAGGTTGAAAAGTTTGGTTAGCCATACTATCGCTATGTCCCCGAGGCCTCTCCACACCTCAATGGGGATACAATCGGGGCCCATCGCCTTACCTCCTTTCATCCTCTTTAAAGCCTCCTTGACCTCCGACTCCTGGATTCGCCTCACAAAACGCCTGCTAGTATCATCAAAGGAGTCATCCAGATTAATGGTAGAGCTCTCACTCTCCCCATTGAACAACTTGTCAAAGTACTCCCGCCATCTATGCTTAATCTCCTCGTTCTTCACCAGGAGTTGATCTGCTTCGTCCTTGATGCACTTGATTTGGTCAACATCCTTCGTCTTCCTCTCTCCGCTCTTGGCCATCTTATAGATGTCCCTTTCGCCTTCCTTCGTGTCTAACCTTTGGTAGAGGTCCTCATACGCCCGACCCCTTGCTTCACTCACAGCTCGCTTTGCGGCCTTCTTTGCCATCTGGTACTTCTCTATGTTGTCTGCATTCCTATCCTGATATAGGCGTCTGAAACAATCTTTCTTCTCCTTGATTGCCTTCTGGACAACATCATTCCACCACCAGGTATCTTTAGCTTCTCTTCTACTTCCCCTGGACACTCCAAACTCCTCTGAGGCCACCTTACGAATGCAAGTCGCCATCTTCATCCACATGTTGTCTACATCACCTCCTTCCTCCCAAGGGCCCTCCTTAATGACCCTCTCCTTGAACACCTGAGCTACCTCCCCCTTGAGCTTCCACCACTTCGTTCTAGCGACTTTGGCACGCTTGTCCCGTTGGACACGAATCCGAAAACGGAGGTCAGCAACCACAAGCTTATGCTGGGGGACAACACTCTCTCCAGGTATCACCTTACAGTCTAGGCAATTAAATAAAAATCCAAATGCAATTATTTTTCCATCTAAATTCCTAGAGTATTCCCTAGAATCTAATAGTGTCATTTGTGGAAAAATATTGAAAACTTTTTATGCACTGATTTATTTTAAAACCTATTTTGGCACCTTTTTGCCTCTATTAAATAGTTTTCAAAAATGATTTTCAAAGCAAAACCTTAAACAAATATTTTTGGTATAGCTTTTAGTATTTATGAGAGTAGGGTCGCATTTTTAATATTAGCTTTGTGTGCTCTGTTTTGTGTGATACTTATTTTTACCGCTATTTATCGCGACGATAGACTATGCTGTTGACGAGGAAGTTGGACCCGAAGACTTCTAAGACCCCGAAGACCTTGTTGAGCCAGGCAAGCAGCCCTTTGACCATGTTAAGAAATTTTTCATGCATGACAAATAGCACTTGTTGTTTCGATGATTGAACATGATGTAGTGTTCCCCCTTTTGGTGGGATGCCTCTGATACCCTACCATTAATACTTGCATCGTGCATGACCCTACCATTCTTATGAGGGTTATGCGGGTGGGTGTAGTTATGATGCTAGTAGTTGCTACACCAGTGGGGTGGGGATATGCATCGAGATGGAGAAAAGAGATGATCTCAAAGACTTTTCAAAAACCCCATCGGGTGCCACTAATGCCCGAGGGAGATGATATTGAGTTGGGGGATCACTTGAGGAAGAAGTGGTTTGTCGGAACTAGTTGAGGGTGTGTTTTCGAAAATGGATTAGATTTAAGATTTGTTGACCATCCCAACCTTACATGTGTGACCATGATACCCCTTATGGGACGGGGCTTTGTTGATTACTATGGTCGGTGCTAGCAGGGAGCCTGCATTACCAGTGGTGAGAGTGAAGTGGTCACTCTTGAGACGGGGTCGTCCCGGAGGTGGAAGGCCATGCGCTGTCTTTCCAGGCACCAGGCACACCGTTGCGTGCCCTCATGGATGATACACATGATGTATATCATGAGGGATGGCACCAACGAGTGGACTCTTTGTTTACTATCACCATGGGAAAGGCATAGTTCGGGTGCTTACCTCGGGTATGTAAGGTACTGCGAGTCATGGATGACAAGAAAGTTCCCCGAATCTAGTGGGTAAAGCACGCAACCTCTGCAGAGTGTAAAACTATTCGAATAGCCGTGTCCACGGTCAAGGACAGTTGGGTGGTGCTGCTTAGATTATGTCCAGATGTTTTCGCAAGCTTGGTGTGAGTATGTGCGGATGACAGAAGAATGATTCTTGGGTCAAGTTTGAAGACTTGATGTGATGAACGAACATGAGATGTTCAACCCTACTTATGATGATATCTGTAACTTGTTCATATGGATATCTGCCAACTGTGATGCATGGTTACATAGTTACTTGATCATGTCATTGCATTCAAAATTAGCTTTCCACAAAATTACCTATTTAGTGCTATATCATGCATCATTATTACCTTGTTCCATGACTTGGGTTGCTTGCGAGTACATTCAAAGTACTCATTGGCTTGCCACTGGTTATTTAATTGGCCAGGCATGGAAGAACAGGAGTACGTGGAAGAGTTCGTTGGTGACGAACATGCGACCTAGGACGCTCCCTAGTCAGAATGCCTGTAGGTTAAGGCAAATGGCAATGGGTTCACACTTTCGATCAAGATTTTCGTTGCTTCTTCTGTTTAACTGTTTGCCCACATGGCCCTATCTATGTAAGACTAGACCTCCGTGGTCTTTATTTGTGTAAGACGCTAAATGTGGATGTAAGTCTCTTGTTATTCATCTTCTGTGTGTTTAGTGAGCATTGATCTCTGGGATCACGGTACACGTGCATTCGGTCATCACGACTTATGAGTCGGGGTCCCCATAGAGCTGGTATGAGAGCCATCCTGACTATAGGAAGCCCTTAGTTAGCATGGACGTTAGATAGCATAAAACCGTTTTCCAAAACTACACCTAGCACCTATACTTAGGATTTCTGTACTATTTACCTCTTCTACTCTTCACACAAAACTTTGCTGACTCTCCTCCCTTCAAACCTTTGTAGATGGCCGTCGTACCCGAAACCTTCCTAACATCCGGCTTTCGCTTAATCCTTGGGGATAGCTTGGAGAAGTGCCAGTTTTGCCAGCCACCCGTTTTCCTCTACCACGAGCACTGGGTCAATGCCGTCACGAAGGAGTACCACGTGGATGTGCTCATGAAGGAAAACGACTCCCCGACCAGTTTGTTTGAAGGACCACAGATGGAGACCATGATACCCGCAATCGAGTCAGCTGCACGCAAGGCACTTCTGCACGTACGAGACATCATTCCAGAGATGGTTGATGAGCCGGCTACTCACTACCTTCCCTTTAGGAAGGTGATTTTGGCGAGAGTTGGACTCTGGTTCCGACCCAGGAGGATGGCACACCACTTAGGTTCCAGACCTACTTTAGCCTCTCCACCGATAGTTTGGTTCACCACTTTATTAAGGATTCTGTGAAGCTCTGTGAGGAACTGCACCGCACCCAAGAGCTACTTCGGCAAGCCAAGACGAAGCCAGACAAGATCAAGAAGGATGGAGCCCCGAGGGACGACAAGCTATCGCTTATCGAGGAGGAGTACCCCCAGCTAGAGATGCACCCACATGTCATCATCGCATGAGTGCGAAAGAGTACCATGAGCTCTTCACCGACCTGCCAGCAAAGCATCGTTAGGATGGACCTCCTCACTCCGCAACCCCTTAGACCGGGAATGATGTCAGATCAGATGATGAACATGAGGAAGACCCAGAGGAGCATGACTACAAGACCGAGCACTCCACACCCTGAGTCCGAGAACCCCTAGGGTAGGATCAATCATTTACCCCTCATGTGAAGTCGAGTCAGTGTAATGGTTCATATGAAACCATGTGTGCTTGTTGATTGTTTTGTTGTTTGTGTTTTGATGCAAGTCGCGCTTTTGCCTTAGGCAACATGTAAGCAACTCCATCGTCTATCTTAATATATGTTAGTCTTTCGACCTTTCTTTTACCACACTTGCACTCGACCAACCCCCCTAGGCGCGCTTTTCCATTGTTGCCTTTCCTCTCATCTGTCGTAGTTGTTTGACTTGACTGCTCTAAACAGGATGGTGACTGCTACCCACAACAGCTCCTTCGCCAACCATGAAGCCAGCAACTCAAGCCAGCAACAGGGAGCTGGTGGAGCTGCTCACACTGGAGGACACTAGGAGCAGCCACATGGCGACATTCCCCCGCCAGCACCTCCACCGGAGAACATGACCATAGCCTAGTTTCTCCAAGTTCTTCGGGAGGAGCGCCAAACCAACAATACTGCCATTCAATAGATGGCCCAAGCCCTTGTGAACAACCAGCGGCAAGGCAGGAATAGCAATGACCGCTCCAGTCTGTCTGAGTTCATCAGGAATTCACCCCCAACCTTCACCGAGACTGCTGAAGCTCTGGATGCTGATGACTGGATTCGCACCATCGAGGACCTCCTTGCACTGGTCAATTGCAATGAGGACCGTGAGAAGGTGCTTTATGCCTCTCACTGTCTTGGAGGTACCGCCCGAGCTTGGTGGGATGGATTCAAGGTCATGCATGGTGAGCGTGTGATCACTTGGAATGACTTCAAGGAAGGATTCTACATCGCCCACATTCCTTCTAGGATCATGGCTATCAAGAAGAGAGAATTCCGAGCGATGAAGCAAGGAAGTGGCTCTGTCAAGGAGTACATGCAGAAGTTCAACCGTTTGTCAAGGTATGCACCCGAAGATGTCAACATGGAGGCTGCCAAGAAGGAACACTTCATGGAGGGACTTCAAGAGACCCTGCAGTATCAGCTCGTCATCTACGACTATCGTACCTTCTTTGACCTTGTGAACAAGGCCCTCATTTTTGAAGATAAGCGTCATGCCATAGATGACACTCGCAAGCGCAAGATGACCAACAAGGGTAACTCCAGCAACCAGAAGCATCGCCCCTGGCAGCCAGCCACAGCCAAGCCGACCTATCAGCCACAATAGGCTAGACCTCCTGCGCCTCTATCGATCTACCAGCCTCAGGAGTATGCCAATCCCAGGCCAGCTTACAACAACCCCAATAACGACAACGGTGGCAGAAACTACAACAACAACCCTAGGCAAGTCACATGTTTTGGATGTGGCCAGTCTGGACACATCTCTAAGCTATGCCCCAACAAGAAGCTAGATGCCTCATGCCCCAATGCGCCAACTCAAGGTCAAGGCCGTGGAGCACCTTCAAGGTACCCGACTCCCCGCAACCAGCCCAACAATGGCAAGGGTCGTGTGAATCACGTCACCGCAGAGGAATCCTAGGAAGACCCGGACGTCATACTGGGTACATTCCTTGTCAACTTAACCCCAGCAATAGTACTGTTTGATTGTGGAGCTTCGCATTCTTTTGTCTCCTAGAAGTTTGCATTAGAGAGTGGCATGAAACCTACACCCCTGGGTAGTCGTATGTTGATACAAACCTCGGGGTCAGTTATGAAGTATGGGATAGGATGTAAAGGAGTGAAGATTAGCATCAACGGGGTAGACTTCCTAGCAGACCTCATAGTTCTGGATTCACCAGGCTTGGACGTCATCCTTGGCATGAATTGGTTGACCAAGAACCAAGGCTTGTTAGACTTTGCCAAGAGGATTGTTACCATGAACAATAGCCAAGGGGTGGAAGTCAAGTATGTTCCCAACCCTACCTGCACTCAAGCCCCTCAGGCTAACTATCTATTGGGAATTGAGTTGGATCAAGTGCTAGTGGTATGTGAGTACCCAGATGTATTTCCTGACGAGCTGCCCGTAATGCCTCCTAACTGCGACATTGAGTTCGTCATTGAGCTAATGCCCGGATCAAGGCCCATCTATAAGTAGCCCTATAGGATGGGATCCGAAGAGTTGGCAGAATTGAAGAAGCAAGTGCCAAAGCAGCTCAGGAAAGGATGCATTCGCCCTAGTGCCTCTCCCTGTGGATCACCTGTTCTATTTGTGTCAAAGAGGGACAGAACTATCAGACTTTGTGTCGATTACTGTTCTCTTAATAAGGTCACAATAAAGAACAAGTACCCACTTCCCAAGATTGAAGACCTATCTGATTAGTTGAATGGAGCCAAGGTGTTTTCCAAGATTGACCTCAGGTCTGGGTACTACCAGCTGAAGATCAGACCCCAAGACATTCCGAAGACGACATTTGTAACCCGCTATGGCATGTATGAATACAGGGTCATGTCATTTGGGTTAACCAATGCCCCTGCCTACTTCATGTACCTCATGAATAAAGTCTTCATGGAATACTTGGACAAGTTCATCATCATCTTCATTGATGACATCCTTGTCTTCTCCAAGTCTGAAGAAGAGCATGAGCAACACTTGAGATTGGTCCTAGACAAGCTTCGAGAACACCAGCTTTACGCCAAATTCAGCAAGTGCAAATTCTGGCTGCGTGAAGTTGGATTCTTGGGTCATGTGTTGACTACAGAAGGATTGTTAGTAGATCCTGCCAAGATTTAAGCCGTGACTGAATGGCAATCCCCAACCACCGTGAAGGAAGTCAGGAGCTTCCTCGGACTCGTGGGGTATTACTGCAAGTTCGTGGAAGGATTCTCGAGCATTGCCCGACCCATGACCCATCTTTTTAGGAAGGACAAGAAGTTTGAATGGACAGCTAAGTGCGAGGATAGTTTCCAGGAGCTCAAGAACAGGATGACCATAGCCCTAGTTTTGGCCACCCTCGATATTCACAAGGAGTTTGACCGGGTTACCTTCTGGGGAATGTAATTCTTCTGTCAAATCTTAAATCTAATCCATTTTCGAAAACGAACCCTCAACTTGTTCCGGCACACCACTTCTTTCTCAAGTGGTCCCCCAACTCAACATCATCTCCCTTAGGCATTAGTGGCAGTCGATAGGGTTTTCAAAAATTCTTGGAAATCATCTCTTTTCTCCATCTCCATGCATATTCCCACCCCACCGGCGTAGTAACCACTAGCATCCTAACTACACAAACTCGCATAACCCTCATAAGAATGGTAGGTTCATGCACGATGCAAGTATCAATGGTAGAGTATCAGAGGCATCCCACCAAAAGGGGGAACACTACATCATGTTCAATCATCGAAACAACAAGTGCTATATGTCATGCATGAAAAAGTTTCTTAACATGGTCAAAGGGCTGCTTGCCTGGCTCAACAAGGTCTTCGGGGTCTTCTAAGTGTTTGGGTCCAACTTCCTCGTCAACAGCGCAATCTATTATCGCGATAAATAGCGGTAAAAATAAGTATCACAGAAAACAGAGCACACAAAGCTAATATTAAAAATGCTACCCTACTCTCATAAATACTAAAAGCTATACGAAAATTATTTGTTTAAGGTTTTCCTATTAAAATCATTTTTGAAAACTATTTAATAGAGGCAAAAAGGTGCCAAAATTGGTTTTAAAATAAATCTTAAACTAGGGCTGTGGGGACCCCTCCAAGGCCCCAGATGTTTTCGCAAGCTTGATATGAGTATGTTCAGATGACAGAAGAATGATACTTGGGTCAAGTCTGAAGACTTGATGTGATGAACGAACATGAGATGTTAAACCCCTGCTTATGATGATATCTGAAACTTGCTCATATGGATATCTGCCAACTGTGATGCATGCTTACCTAGTTACTTGATCATGTCATCGCATTCAAAATTAGCTTTCCGCAAAATTACCTACTTAGTGCTATATCATGCATCATTATTACCTTGTTCCACGACTTGGGTTGCTTGCGAGTACATACAAAGTACTCATTGGCTTGCCACTGGTTATTTAATTGGCCAGGCGTGGAAGAAGAGGAGTATGTGGAAGAGTTCGTTGGTGACGAACGTGCGAACTAGGATGCTTCCCAGTCAAAATTCGTGGAGGTTAAGGCAGATGGCAATGGGTTCACGCTTTCGAGCAAGATTTCTGCTGCTTGTTCTGTTGAAGTGTTTGGCCGATCTGGCCCTATCTATGAAAGACTAGACCTTAGTGGTCTTTATTTGTGTAAGACTCAAAATGTGGATGTAAGATTCTTGTTATTCAGCTTCTATGTGTTCAGTGAGCATTGATCTCTGGGATCACTGTACACGTGCATTCAGTGATCATGACTTATGAGTCGGGGTCCCCACAAGGACCCGCGCAAAAAGAAGAAGTAACTCCCTTCCACGAGGCGCCCGGGGGGCTTCGAGCCCTGCACTCAAGGATAGGGCCTCACTCCCCATCGCATAGGAAGGCGCGCTTGGCGCTCCTCTTGGGTCACGCCCGGGGGGCTTCAACCCAGGGAGCCTCGGGTCCGGTCAATGAGACAGGGGAGGCATTCGAGCACAGCCAGAAGGCGCAGACGAACGCGCGTCGGCTGGAGCCAGGAGCATGGCGCGAGGCCAAAGCTCGCAAGAGTCCATCAACAGAGCAATCGAGGAGCTTTGAGGAGCACAAGCTGAGCAAGGCGGATGCTGACCAACACCACCAATTGCAGCCCTCGTCATCAGAACGGTCGACATCTGCGTCAGCGCTCTCGCGGTTAACCATGCAGCGTCTCAGGGGCCCTTTTGTCCAGGGCGAGTCGATCATGGATGGGTCAAGCCAAACGCCTACGTCCGCATGCCCTTCGGACTGGCGAACACAGGCGAAATGTTCCAACGCCTTCACCAAGCCATGCTTATGCATTGCCTGGCAAGGCATGGTGAGGAGTTGGAGGATATGACCAAACCAGGCGAAGGATCCGGGCCTCGGGAGACTACGGACCCATGAAGGTCACGCTCGTGGAGGCGAGAGATCAGGCTATGACGGCAACTTCGGGTCTTTAGCGGCTTGGCCGCCAGGTGATCACTTTTTGTTGGTTTTTGCTAGGTAATCTTTTGGGTTTACTTCGGCTAAGGGCGCCGACAGGGCCGCATTATCCTCAGGAGGATAGGGCATCCCCTTGCAGTTACCTTCCTCATGCGTATTTCAATAGTTTCCCATGAATCTTGCCTGTTTTCTAATGTCCTGCATTGCTTGCATGACTCCTTGCTGGCGTGAATGCGCCGCACCACCTTCTCTGAGTTGGTGTTTTGCAAGGGGTGGTGCGCTATGGCCCTTCCTGAGGGACCCCCCAATGGGGGTGTGAAGCCCTGTCGCCTCAGGGACTAGCACCTTTGGGCGGGAGACCTTGGTTAGGGGCTCCGGCCATGGAACGGTGTCTCATCACAGAGTCTCGGGAGGCCCATGGCCTCTTGAGGTAGCAGCACACCGGGTGGAATGGGAGCCGCTCGAGCATCAAAGGGGGCTGCTGAGAATCGCGCCTCAGGAGCCTTACCGGTCATAATGCCACTTGGCCTCCTGATGTCGTCATGGTTTCCGGTCGGCGTCAGGGGCGTCCGGGCCTCGCCCCATGAAGTGCGTCCTTTGTTTCCGGTCATACCTAACAGTGGTGGGGAAATGTGTGGGACCGAGACCTGCAAGCGCAGAGCCACTTGATCATCAAAGGGGGCTCCTCACGAGCCTTACTGGTCATAATGCCACTCGGGCTCCTGATGTCGTCCTAGTTTCCGATCGGCGTCCGGAGCGCCGGGGCCTCACCCCGTGAAGTGCGTCCTTGGTTTCCGGTTGTACTTAATGGTGGTGGGGAAATGTGCGGGACCAGGACCTGAGGACGTAGAGTGCCAACAGGGCTCCCAAACTATCTCACTCAAGAAGAAGTTAGCAGGGCCTCGGACAACCCCATCTATGAGAACACCCAGGCACAAACCGCCTTAGAGGTAGGGATATTGTAAGTCCAAAGCACCCTCACGACCTCCCAGATACACCTCCCAGTTCTGCCGTGCAACCGCGCGCACAAACTTTACGGGTTGTACACGCCTAGGGGCCCTCGAGATCGCGGAGGGGTCCCATCCCATGCAATGTGGAAGCCACAGCCCAAAGCTAGCGAAGAAGTCAACACGGTCCACCAATGACTATGCCCATGCAAGGTGGAAGCCACATCCCAGTGCTGGTGGACAACATGCTCCTCCAATGACTATAACCACGCAAAGTGGAAGCCCCACGCCCGGTGTGGGGGCATAAACAACTGAGGGCGCCCCCAAAGGCTGCATTCAACCTCTGGAAGGCTCCTCGTGGCCCTGCCTCGCTGCATTCCATGCGACGTACGCATGAGGGGCTGCATGGGGGCTACTACCGGGACGGGCCTGGTACTCGCCACCCCCAGGTCTGCCAAACCTGGTATACACACGCTCACCCCCCGAAAAGTTGGCGAGGAAAGGTATGGGAGCCGCTCATACGTCAAGGGGGATTCCTGAGCATCGTGACTCGGTAGCCTAACTGGACCCGTAGCCTCTCACCCCTTGGACCGTCCTTGGTTTCCAGTCGGCCCAATGACATTTGAGGTATGCACGGGCCGGGCCCTACCGACGTAGATCTCGAAGCGCTCAAAAACTGCTCAAAACCCTTAAGGAGGACGACAGGCTCAAATGTCAAGGGGGACTCCTGAGCATCGCGACTGAGGAGCTTAACTGGACCCGTAGCCCCTCACCCCTAGACCGTCCTTGGTTTCCGGTCGGCCCAATGGCAGTTGAGGTATGTGCGGGTTGGGCCCTACCGATGTGGAGCGTTAAAGGTGTTCGATAGTTTCAAGTTAACCCAATGTCCACCATGTTCCCTTCATGAGGGCCGCTCGTGCGTTAAGGGGGACTCCTGAGCATCGCGACTCAGGAGCCTAACTTGACCAGTAGCCCCTCACCCCTTGGACCGTCCTGGTTTCTGGTCAGCCCAATGGCGACTGAGGTATGCGCGGGCTAGGCCCTGCCGATGCAGAGCATCCCAACAATCAAGAAGGAAACAAGGCGAAGATAGCAACCACACAGTCAAATAACTATTACAAACTTTAAAAGTGTCCGCGAACACAAACAAGTTTAATGACTCCATGAGGAATGGTATACGTTGCAGGAAAGGAGCAGGGGAGAAGAATTAGGAGGAATCGTAGGCGCCACTCATCCCGTCTTAGGGGGGCTCGTCGTCGACATCGCTGGCGTTGTCTTCCTCGCAACCGACCCCTGCAGCACCCGAAGGCGGAGAAACCGGAATAGGGATGATCCTCTTCACCAGCCTCTCCATGGCATCCTTCACCACCGCAGCAGCGCTGACATGGGCCTCAAGAACGACTAGGCAAATCACAGAGTCGACATCAAACCCCGTCTCACAAAGACGAAGATGGCTGAAGACGCGTGTCGTGGCCTCTGAAAAGAGATCACGACACTCACTCTCCAGAACCCCCTCCACCTTGATGACGGCGCCCTCGAGTGCCTCAATGAGCTTCGAGGCAAGTGCTGTGAAGCCATCCTCCGGAGCCGCCAGGGGCTCCGCAAACTCGTCCCGATAAATGGCATGGAGCTCTTGGCGAAGCTTGATCTCGACAGCAGGGAAGGCACTCAGCTCCGCAGCCCTCTTCTCCTCGGCCACGGCGAGGGCTTTCTTCTTGGCGTCAAGAAGGGCATTCTCCGAAGCAAGATCCTTATGGTGCGCATCCAAGCGCACCCCCTCCGCATCCAGGTGCACTCGCTTTGCGTCCTGGCGAGCCGCCTCCTGCAACAGCTCAGTGTCCTGGGCAGTAAGGTTGGCTGGCCGGCCTCAAGGTCCTCCTCCCGCTGGCAAAGCTGCCCCGCAAGCTTGGCCTGTTCCTCACAAAGGGCCTCCATACGAGCCTCCACCTCTTCACAATGCTTGGCGATAGCTGCTGCATCAGTCAGTGCCTCCACGCGTGCTGCTAGGGCTGCCGCAGTGTCTGTCTCGCCCTTCGCTGCGGCAGCCTCAGCCCGACCCCAAGCCGTGGCAACGGAGGCGATGGCCTGGAGCCATCCTGAGAGGAGCTCTAGCGCCCACTCGTGGGGCAATCGACGACGCGCTTGAAGACGCCACGGACCTGATCCGGAGCGGCGAGGGCCTCGTCCAAAGCGTCAGAGCCACACGCCGAAGGCATCAAGGGCCCCTCCGGAAGGGCCCCTTGTGTGATCATAGGGGGTGACCCTAGCGGGGCAATGCCACCAGGAGCAGGAGGCTCCAGAGGACATTGAACGACCATAGACGTGGACAAATCAGGAGCGACCACACCCATGGGCTGGCCCTCAAGGGTTGGTCCCTCAATCATTGGCGCCAACGCACCATCGAGAGCAGGAGCGACCACACCTGCGGGCATTGGGGGCTCATGGGGCTCCGCGACAACGACCAGGGAGGCTGCCTCACAAAGCCCCTCGCCCTTGGTGACAGGCGACGACGTGTCAGCGGGAGCTGGCGGCGCATCGGAGGCTGCTTTTGTCTTAATGCCTGGTTTCTTGCTCCTTGTCTTCGGCATAGCGACATCCCTGGTCACTAAGCAACACAAGGGCATCAGTTCACAAACTGGAGGTACGTAAGACGAGCCAAGCTAGACCACTTACTCCTCGATGTCAATCCACTTCCTCTTCCTCTCCGCTCCGGCAACGGCGGAGGCACCCAAGCCTCCCACGGCATGGACATCACCATGCGTGGGATCCAGGGGGATGCCCGCGGGGGCGGTCGCCAGAGGGATCACCATGGCCCCGGCCTCGACCGCCTCGCATGTGAGCTGCAGTCCGGCCAAGGGCGAGGCCGACGCTTCGACCGCCTTGCCTGCAAAGGCAGGGTGGATCGAAGAAGACTCCGGTCCACGCTTCCCTGCAATTGACACACAAGTGGATCGTGTGGCATGAGGGGTTGGCCCAAGCCCTTTGGGAGCCTTCGCGGTGCAGAAGGAACCCGTCGCAGAAGCTCCGCCAACATCATTGTCGTCCTCGAGTTCGCAGACGAGCATGCCCTGCAACGGTGTCCCGCCTTGTGTTTTGTATCACCTTGTTATGCTTGTATTTATAAAATTTGGAGCCAATTAAAACTTTTTCATTGCTTGTGCTTGTTTGAATTGTTGCTTGTTTGATTGTTGAAGTGTGGTATATGGCACTCTTAGATTCTATCCGTCTTCATACTCATCTTCCTTGACCCAAACTTCTTGCCCAATGATCACACCATGTGAATAGTGCCCAAAACTATTTACATCCAATTTTATCTTGACGAAAAAGGATTTATCCAAATTAGGTTTTCAAAAACCCTGAAATGAGGTTTGCACTGCAAATCCTCAAATTGGGTGGATCCTTCTTCCCCAGAGGCTTTACTTCAAACCTACTATCTTTATGACTACTCAAAACCACCAAATATTAATTTTAAAGATTATTTTAATATTTTGTGTTAAGGCTTTTTCTTAGGACCGTAAATGGTTTTTCATAGGGAAAAATTATTTAAATGCTTTCAAACTATTTAAGAAAATTTAGGGAGACTAAGTGTACATATATTTTCCATATATATGAGTTTCAACACATGATCATGTTCAAATCATGGGAAAAACTCCTCAAAACCCTTTCTGTCCAAATAAAACTTTTGAAATATTTCTATACAAAATATTCTCAATAAATTCTAGAAAAATTCCAGGAAGTCAAAACTATCATAGGTGATGATCTTGCAAAGTTTCATCTCAATACAAGTTGATTTGGTTTATCAAACCATCCCAAAACCCTCCCTATCCAGATTCAAATTTGAAAAACTTTACATTGTGATGTTTCTCCCCTTGACGCCAAACTTTGTGGACATACTCTAATCACCAAATAGTGATGCTACACAAAGTGGTGCATAAAGGGCAATATCTTAGCATAACTAGATCTATAGAAGCCTGATTTTGTTAGTTTCTAGGGTTCATGAAGTTTCTATTGACAAGTTTGACCATTTGAGCTCAAACTTGGTGATCAAGACTATTTTGAACCACCATTTGATTCTATCAAATGTCATGGCAAGCAAAGTCCATTTGCTTGCCATAATCCCCATCAAACACCTTCTGGTAAATTCTAGAAACTACTATCTTCACAATTTCTACTCTTCCCCTTGCTTCCAAATCTTTACCACAGTTGCTCCCTCACCTCTTACCCCTCCAGTAAAAACCTCAAGGCCATAAGTCATTGGGAAATGGGGTAAACCCCCCCCCCCCATTTACCACTCAATTTTACCCTGGAAACATCTTTTCTACCTGTCCCCACCCCATTTATTTTTCTCCTAGCCTCTCCTAGCTCCTAGAGCATCTCCAGAACATCCAAAAGCTCATGGACATGTAGGGGCGCGTCCAGAGCACACATGCATGCAACAGCATGCCAAGGGTTTGCTTTGGAGCATGCTACAGTGCATGCCCGCATAGTAGTTGCACCCATCCCGTGCCACCCAACAGCCTGGGGATGCGGGAGCATGTCCCCCGATCGCCCATCGACGTCCTCAAGGCGCCACGTGGTCGGGCCCCTCCTCCCTCCTCCTCTCCTGCCCCTACGCTCGCGCATGGCGCCCCTGAGCCGGCCAACAAAAGACCTCACACGCGCGCGCCCCTGGACCCCCCCTAGCCACCCTTCTCCTACCTGCGGACGCAAACCGCGTCGACGACCACCGTAGACACGACCCGGGGCGCCCCCGTGGCCCGTGGCGATGCTCCCGTCCTCACCGACGCACCGCGTCCATGGTGTGCCAGCGCCCACCTATAAAGTGCCCTCCCCGAGCTCCCACTACTCTCCCCTCACTCTCTCCTCCCCTCAGCCGCTCCCCAGTGCCCAGCCCCCTCGTTCCCATGGTCAGGAGCTCGAGCCCGCGCCAAACCCACCCCATCGTGCGGGTTTTCTCCCCGCCGGCGATTCCCTCCCTGTCGGCGACCCCCTCGGCCACCCACTGACGCCAGGGAATGTTGGGACCCCGACTCATAAGTCGTGATCACCAAATGCACGTGAGTGATCCCAGAGATCAATGCTCATTGAACACACAGAAGCTGAATAACAAGAGTCTTACATCCACATTTAGCGTCTTAAACAAATAGAGACCATGAAGGTCTAGTCTTACATAGATAGGGCCACAAGGGCCAAATACTTAAGTAAAACAAGCAGCGGAAATCTTGATAAAATGCATGAACCCATGCCATCAGCCTTAAACCTATAGGCATTCTGACTGGGAAGCGTCCTAGTTCGCATGTTCGTCACCAACAAACTCTTCAACATACTCCTGTTCTTCCATGCCTGGCAAATTAAATAACCAGTGGCAAGCCAATGAGTACTTTGAATGTACTCGCAAGCAACCCAAGTTGTGGAACAAGGTAACAATGATGCATGATATATCACTAAGTAGGTAATTTTGTGGAAAGCTAATTTTGAATGCAAATGACATGATCATGTAACTAGTAAGCATGCAACAACAATTAGTAGATATCCATGTGAACAAGTTACAGATATCATCATAAGTAGGGGTTGAACACCTCATGTTCATTCATCATACTAATTCATCAGACTTAGTTCAATTCCCATGATAAGTCAGCGGACTTAGCTCATGTGACCTCTTTGTCACCATCACATCCATACTCACACCAAGTTTCATGAAAACATCCGAACATAGTCTAAGCAGCACCACCCAACTGTCCTTGACCACGGACACGGCTATTAGAATAGTTTTACACTCTAAAGAGGTTGCACACTTTCCCCACAAGACTCGGGGAACTTCCGTGTCATCCACGACTCACAGTATATAGCATACCCGAGGTAAGCACCCGAACAATGCCATTCCCCTAGCGATACTAAACAAAGAGTCCACTCGATTGGTACCCAGCCCTCACGCTGTACATCACACGAACCTCGCTCCAGATCATACCATCCATGAGGGGACCAACGGTGTGCCCAGTGCCTGTAAAGACAGTGCATGATCGTACGTACCGGTCTGACCCCATGTCGAGAGTGACTACGCCACTCCCATCACTAGTAATGCGGGCTCATTGCCAGTACTGACCAAGGTAATCAACAAAACCCCGTCCCATAAGGGGTATCGGGGTTGCGCATGTAAGGTTGGGACAGTTGACAAATCTTAAATCTAATCCGTTTTCGAAAACACACTCTCAACTTGCTCCGACACACCACTTCTTTCTCAAGTGGTCACCCATCTCCTCATCATCTCCGTCAGGCATTAGTGGCACCCGACGGGGTTTTCGAAAAGTCTTTGAAATCATTTCTTTTCTTTCCATCACCATGCATAAACCTGAACCATTTGCATAGAATCTACTAGCATTCTATCTACTCCCACCCGCACAACCCTCATAATGTGCTAGGGTCATGCACGATGCAAGTGTCAATGGCAAAAGTTTCAGAAGCAACCCATCGGAGGGGTCACTACTCCACATGATCAAATAAGACAAAAGTAAAGTGCTATATGTCATGTAATGAAAATGGTTTCTTGACATGGTCAAAGGGGTGCTTGCCTAGCTCAACAAATTCTCCGGGGTCTTCGAAGTCTTTGGGTCCAACTTCCTCGTCAACCGCGTAATCTATCGTCAAGAATAAAGCGGTGAAAAATAAGCATCAGACAAAAACAGAGCACACAAGCCACTATTAAAAATGCTAACCTATTCTGATAAATACTAAATTTCATACTAAAAATATTCTCCTAGGGTTTTGTTGTGAAAAATATTTTGGAATTTAATTAATAGAGGCAAAAAGATGTCTAAATATAGGTTTCAAAATAAAATAGCATATAAAATATTTTCAAACATTTTTACAAATGGCACTAATAAATTCTATGGATTATATCAAGATTTTAGGTGGAAGAATATTTGGATTTAGATGAATATACAAATCTGTTGAATTTTTCGAAGTTTAAACAGAAAAAGAAAAAGAAAAGGGGTACAGTGCCCTCTCGGGCCACAGTACTGGAGCCGAGCCGGCCAAGGGCGAGATCCGACCCAGGCTGAGGCGCCGCATGTCGCAGGTTTAATTTTAAACATGTCCACGGGCCGTCTTTGCCAGCGAGAGAGGAGGGGGCGAGGGGATGACGGGTGGGCCCCACTTGTCATCCCTCTCCTCATGACAGGGATGGGAGGGAGCTCTCTGGCAGCATCTCCGGCCATGGCGGTCCAAGCAAAGGGCACCGACGCGCTCAGGGGGCTCCCATGCGTCGATGGGTGGCCAGGGGGTGACCAGGGTGAAGGGAATCGCCGGCGAGAGGAGGTGCCCAACGGTGGGGAGAGTTTGATTCGGGTGAGGGCTCCGACCAGGGGGTCGAGCGGGGTGAGCACGGGGAGTTGCGGAGGGGAGGAGAGAGCGAGGAGAGAGGGACAGGGGCTCGAGGAGGCCCTCTTTATAGGCAGGCGCCGACTCACCATGGACACGGTGCGCTGGTGAGCACGAGCTACTCGCTACAGGCCGAGGGGGAGGAAATAGGCGTCTCTAGGGTGCTTGTGGGTGTGGTCTAGGCCAGGGGGAGAGAAGAGAGAGGCAGGGGCGCGCGCGCGTGCGATCTCTCTGGTTGGTCGAGCTGCGCGACACTAGGCACACGCGCAGGGTCCCCAGGGAGAGAGGAGGAGGGGGCCGACCGCGTGGAGTGTTGCAGATGTCGACGGGGACAGGGGGACAAGATGGGGAGGCCCGAGACTGTCGGGAGCGCTCGTTGGGCAGCGGCTATAGTGCGAGTGCGCATTGTAGCGCGCTCCAGAACGCGAACTTTGCATTCCAAGGCATGCTTTTGGCATTTTCTGCGCGGCTACCTGTGTCCAGGGGATCCAGGGGAGTTAAACAAAGCCTAGGGGACTTAGGGAGGCATCTGGGGGTGCCTTAAAGTAGAAGAAAAAGGGATAGAGGGAGGAATAGGTGTGTAAAAATGAAGGTTTTTACCCCCAAATTATTGAGATGAGCCCCTGGGGAAATTAATGGAGGTACATGGAATCTAGAAGAGGTTGTGGTAAAAAGTTCTTGGCGAGGGTAAACGAGGAAGGGGTGGAAATGATGGTTTCAAGAATGGACTAGAAGGTGTTTGATGGAGTTTTGGGCAAGAAGAATCTACCAACTTACTGAGAAATTTACCAGGGACAAATGTTAGGTAAAAATGAGAGGGATCACCAAGTTTGAGCTCAAGGGGGGAAAGTTGACAATGGAAACTTGGTAAACCCTAGAAACTAACAGAATCAGGTTTCTATAGATCTAGTGATGCTAGGCTTTTACCCTTGATGCACCACTTAGTGTAAGATCACTATTGTGCTATTATAGTATGCCCACAAGTTTAGGGTCAAAGTGAGAAACTTCAAAATGTAAAGTTTCTCAAATTTGAATTTGGACACAAAGGGTTTTGGGATGGTTTCATGAACCAAATCAACTTGGATTGAGATGAAACTTTGCAAGATCGTCACTTATTATAGTGTTGACTTGCTGGAATTTTCCTGGATTTATTGAGAATACTTCTTATTGAAATATTTCAAAAGCTTGGTTTGAACAGAAAGGGTTTTGAGGGGTTTTGCCCGTGATTTGAACATGCCCTTGTGTTTAAACGCATCTATACGGAAAATATGTATCCACTGAGTTTCCCTAAATTTTCTCAAATATTTTCAAAGCATTTAAATAATTTTTCCCTAGGAAAGACCATTTCTGGTCTCAAGAAAAAGCCTTTAAATAAAATATAAGAATAACCTTTAAAATTAATATTTGGTGGTTTTGGAAAGTCTGATATATATTAGGTTTGAAATAAAGTCTTTTGGGAAGAAGAATCCACCCAATTTGAGGACTTGCTGTGCAAACATTATTTCAGGGGGTTTTGAAAACCTAATTTGAATAAATCATTTTTGGTTAAAAGAAAATTTGATAAAAATAGTTTTAGTCACTATTCACATGGCATGATCATTGGGCAAAAGGTTTGTGTCAAGGAAGATGAATATGAAGTGGAATAGAATCTAGGAGTGCCACAACCACAATCATCAAGCAAGCAAACATCATTGCAAACAAGCACAAGCACTTTTAAAAAGTTTTAGTTAGTTCCAAATTTTATAAACGCAAACATACCAAGGTGATACAAACACAGGGTGTGACAGACCTTCCCCCCTTACAAGAATCTCGTCCCTGAGATTCCTAGGCTAAGCGCTAAGACGATAAGGGAACTCAGTTCTAAGATAGTCTTCACGCTCCCAGGTTGCTTCAGCTTTAGTGTGGTTGCTCCACTAGACCTTGAAGTGCTGTGTCTTCGAGTGCAGCATTCAGCTTCATCCAAAATCCGAATCGGCCTCTCATGATAAGTGAGGTCGGGCTAAAGGTCGATGGCTTGATGGTCGATGTCCTTGTAGAGGTCGGGGCGGTTGGGAACTTGCAGACAGTTTCGAAGTTGTGACACATGAAAGACGTTGTGCACATCCGACAGCTCGGGAGGTAGCTCTAGCTGGTAGGCAACTTCTCCTCGTCTTGCGGTGATCTCAAAGGGGCCGATGTATCTGGGTGCGAGCTTCCCTTTGACGTGAAAACACTTGGTTCCTTTAAGAGGTGTGACTCGAAGATAGACGTGATCTCTGTTGTTGAAGCTCGGATCTTGGCGGTGAGAGTCGGCGCAACTCTTCTGTCTTGACTTGGCAATTTCCAGGCATTTTGGGACGAGTTGTACTTGCTCTTCGGCTTCACGGAGGATGGCTGGTCAAAAAACTAATCCTTCTCCTGTCTCTGAACAATTGAGGGAAGTACGGCACTTGTGTCCATACAATACCTCAAATGGTGCCATCTGAAGCCTCGACTGATAGCTTTTGTTGTAGGAGAACTCGGCGAATGGTAGGCAATCTTCCCACTTGGCTCCATAAGCCAAGACACAAGCACGAAGAATATCTTCGAGTATCTGATTTACTCCTTCGGTTTGCCCACCGGTCTGGGGATGAAAAGCGGTGCTCAAGGAGAGCTTGGTTCCCATAGCTTCTTGAAACTTCTTCTAGAATCTTTAGGTGAACTGGGTTCCTCGTTCCGAAACAATTTCCTTTGTAACTCCATGAAGACTCACGATGCGGTTGATGTAGAGGTTTGTGAGCTGGCTTCCATCATAGGTGGTTCTGACGGGAATGAAGTGGGCTACCTTGGTCAGGTGATTGATGATGACCCAAATGGAATCATGTCCCTTACTCGACCTTGGTAAACCGGTGATGAAATCCATCTCGACTTTGTCCCACTTCCATTCAGGCACTTTGAGAGGCTACAATAGCCCAGCGGGTCGCTGATGCTCAGCCTTGACTCTCTGGCATATGTCACACTTAGCGACAAATGTGCCTATTTCCAGTTTCATGCCATGCCACCAGAATCTTGCCTTGAGGTCTTCATACTTCTTGGTTCCTCTAGGATGGATGGAGTATGGATTGTCATGAGCTTCTTGCAAGATCAGGTTCTTGAGCTCCTCCTTGTTGGGTACGCAAATGCGATTCCCGAACCAAACAACTCCTTGTTCATCCACCGAGAATCCTGGGGCCTTGCCTGCCTTGATCTTCCTCTTGATGCCTTCAATGCTCTCATGTCCCTTCTGAGCTTCTTTGATATCATCCATAAAGGTAGGCTTTGCTTTGAGGTTGGCGTGGAATCCGGGTGCAACCAGTTCCAAGCCGAAGCTCTCAAGCTCTTCATACAGGGCGGGTAGCCTTTCCTTAATCATAGCATTCAAGGAACAAGCCTTTCTGCTTAAGGCGTCTGCTACCATGTTGGCCTTTCTGGGGTGGTATTGAACAATGAGGTTGTAATCCTTGATCAACTCCAACCATCTTTGCTGCCTCATGTTCAATTCTCTTTGAGTGAAGATATACATTAAACTCTTGTGGTCTGTGAATATCTCACATTGCTTCCCCAGAAGGTAATGTCTCCATGTCTTCAAGGCATGAACCACGGCTGCCAACTCTAGATCGTGAGTTGCATAGTTCTCCTCATGAGGACATAGCTGTCTGGATAGATATGCTACAACTCTGCCTTCTTGCATCAAAACACCTCCAAGCCCGGTTCTTGATGAATCACAATAAATCACAAACTCCTTGTGAATATCGGGGGTGGCCAAAACTGGGGTTGTGGTCAATCTCTTCTTGAGCTCCTGGAAGCTTTCCTCACACTTAGCTGTCCATTCGAACTTCTTGTCCTTCTTCAAAAGCTGGGTCATGGGTCGGGCAATGCTTGAGAACCCTTCCACGAGCTTGTGGTAATATCTCGCGAGTCCGAGGAAGCTCCTGACTTCCTTCACGGTGGTTGGGGTTTGCCATTCAGTCACGACTTCAATCTTGGCAGGATCCACTAATAGTCCTTCTGCAGTCAGCACATGACCCAACAACCCAACTTCATGCAGCTTGCTAAATTTGGCGTAAAGCTGGTGCTCTCGAAGCTTCTCTAGGACCAATCTCAAATGTTCCTCATGTTCCTGTTCAGATTTAGAGAAGACGAGTATGTCATCAATGAAGACGACAATGAACTAGTCCAAGTACTCCATGAAGAACTTATTCATGAGATACATGAAGTAGGCAGGGGCATTGGTTAACCCAAATGACATGACCATGTATTCATACTGGCCATACCGGGTTAGAAACGCCGTCTTCGGAATTTTTTGGGGTCTGATCTTTAGCTGATAGTACCCAGACCTGAGGTCGATCTTGGAAAACACCTTGGCTCCAGTCAACTGTTCAAATAGGTCTCCAATCTTGGAGAGTGGGTACTTGTTCTTTATCGTGACCTCATTGAGAGAACGGTAATCGACATAGAGTGTGATAGTACTATCCATCTTTGACACATACAGAACAGGCAATCCCCAAGGAGAGGCACTAGGGCGAATAAATCCTTTTCTGAGCTGCTCTGCTAGTTGCTTCTTCAACTCAGCCAACTCTTCGGATCCCATCCTGTAAGCCTTCTTATAGACGTGCCTTGATCCGGGAATAAGCTCAATGATGAACTCAATGTTCCGGTCAGGAGGCATTCCGGGAAGCCCAGCAGGAAACACATCCGGGTATTCACATACCACTGGCACTTGACCCAATTCAACTCCCGATGGACTATTAGCCTGAGGGGCTTGAGTGGAGGCAGGGTTGGGAACATACTTGACTTCCACTCCTTTGCTATTGGTCATGGTGACAATCCTTTTGGCACTGTCTAGCATGCCTTGGTGCTTGGTCAACCAATTCATGCCAAGGATGACATTCAGGCCGGGTGAGTCCAAAACTATAAGGTCTGCTAGGAAGTCTACCCCGTTGATGTCAATCTTAACTCCTTTACAACCTATCCCGGACTTAATAACTGAACCCGGGGTTTGTATCAACATACAACTACCCAGTGGTGTAGGTTTCATGCCACTCTCTAATGCAAACTTTTGGGTGACAAAAGAATGCGAAGCTCCACAATCAAACAGTATTGTTGCTGGGGTTGAGTTGACGAGGAACGTACCTAGTATGATGTCCGGGTCTTCCTGAGTTTCCTCTATGGTGATGTGATTCACACGTCCCTTGGGGGAGCTCCGTGACCTTGACCTTGAGCGGGCGCATTGGGGCGCGACGCATCTGGCTTCTTGTTGGGACACAGCCTAGAGATGTGTCTTGGCTGACCACATCCAAAGCAAGCGACTTGTCCAAGGTTGTTGTTGTAGTTTATGCCACCGTTGTTGTTATTGGGGTTGTTGTTGTAAGCTGGCCTAGGATTGGCATACTGCTGAGGCTGGTAGCTCGTACGAGGCGCAGGAGGTCTAGCCTGCTATGGCTGATAGGTTGGCTTGGCTGGGGCTGGCTACCAGGGGCGAGGCTTCTGGTTGTTGGGGCTACCCCTGCTGATCATCTTGCGCTTGTGAGTGTCGTCTATGGCACGACGCGTGTTTTCCAACATGAGGGCCTTGTTTACCAGGTCGAAGAAGGCGCGACAGTCGTAGACAATGAGCTGATACTACAGGGTCTATTGAAGTCCTTCCAGGAAGTGTTCCTTCTTGGCAGCCTTTTTGCCGACATCTTCAGGTGCATACCTTGATAGAAGGTTGAACTTCTGCAGGTACTCCTTAACAGAGCCACTTCCTTGCTTTAGCGCTCGGAATTCTCTCTTCTTGATAGCCATGATCCCAAATGGAATGTGGGCGGTGCAGAATGCTTCCTTGAAGTCATTCCAACTGATCACATGCTCACCATGGATGACCTTGAATCCATCCCACCAAGCTCAGGCGGTACCTTCGAGGTAGTGCAAGGCATACATCACCTTCTCACGGTCGTCATTGCAATTTACCAATGCATGGAAATCCTCGATGGTGTAGATCCAGTCCTCAGCATCCAATGGTTCAGCAGTCTCAGTGAAGGTTGGGGCGTATTCCTCATGAACTCAAACAGCGTGGGGCGGCCATTGTCGTTCCTGCCTTGCTGGTGGTTGTTCACAAGGGCGTGAGCCATCTGCTAGATAGCAGCATTGTTGGCTTGGCGCTCCTCCCCGAGAACTTGGAGAAATTGAGCTATGGTCATGTTCTCCGGTGGGGTTGGTGGCGGGGGAATGTCACCTTGAGGCTGCTCCTGGTGTCCTCCAACGTGAGCAGCCCCACCAGGTCCCTATTGCTGGCTTGAGTTGTCGGCTTCAGGGTTGGTGAAGCAGCTGTTGCGGGTAGCAGTCACCATCCTGTTTGGAGCAGCCAAGTCAAACAACTCGGTTAGACGAGAGAAAAAGCAATAACGGAAAAGCGCGCCTAAGGGTGTTGGTTGAGTGCAAGTGTGGTAAAACAAAGGTCGAAAGACCAACATATATTAAGATAGACAATGGAGTCGCTTACATGTTGCCTAAGGCAAAAGCGCGACTTGCATCGGAACACAAATATCAAAACAAACAACAGGCACACATGGTTTCATATGAACCATTACACGGACTTGACTTCGCATCAGGGGTACATGACTGATCCTACCCTAGGGGTTCTTGGACTCATGTGGTGGAGTGCGCGGTCTCGTAGTCATGCTCCTCTGGGTCTTCCTCCTGTTCATCATCTGAATGGGCATCATTCCCGGTCGAAGGGGTTGGGGAACGAGGAGGCCCATCTCGACGACGCTTTGCTGGCGGGTCGATGAAGAGCTCACGATACTCCTTCGCACTCATGCGATGATGACGTGTAGGTGCATCACTAGCTGGGGGTACTCCTCGATAAGCGACAACTAGTCATCCCTCGGGGGCTCCATCCTTCTTGATCTTGTCTGGCTTCGTCTTGGCTTGCCGAAGTAGATCTCGGGTGTGGTGAAGTTCCTTGCGGAGCTTCATAGACTCCTTCATCACGTTATGGACCAGACTATCGGCGGAGAGGCTAAAGTAGGTCTAGTATCTGAGTGGTGTGCCATCCTCCTTGGTCGGAATCAACGTCCAACTTTTGCCAAAATCATCCTTCCTGAAGGGAAGGTAGCGAGTAGCCGGCTCGTCAGCCATCTCTGGAATGATGTCTCGAAGGTGTAGGAGTGCCTTGCGTGTAGCTGACTCGACTACAAGTATCATGGTCTCCATCTATGGTCCTTCAAAAGACCAACTAGTCAGGGAGTCATTTGCCTTCACGACCACATCCACGTGGTACTCCTTCGTGACGGCATCGACCCAGTGCTCGTGGTAGAGGAAAATGGGTGGTTGGTGAAACTAGCACTTCTCTAGGCTATCCCCAATGAGTAAGGGAAAGCTGGATGTCATGAAGGCTTCGGGTACGATTACCATCTACAAAGGTTTAAAAGGAGGAGAGTCAGCAAAGTGTTGTGTGGAGAATAGATGAGGTAAATAGTGCCGAATTCACTAAGTATAGGTGCTAGGTGTAGTTCGAAAGCGGTTTCATCCTAACTAACATCCATGCTAAGTAAGGGCTTCCTATAGTCAACCTGGCTCCGATACCAGCTCTATGGGGACCCCGACTCATAAGTCAGGATCATCGAATGCACATGTACAGTGATCCCAGAGATCAATGCTCACTGAACACACAGAAGCTGAATAACAAGAGTCTTACATCCACATTTAGCATCTTACACAAATAGAGACCATCAAGGTCTAGTCTTGCATAGATAGGGCCACAAAGGTCAAATACTTAAATAAAACAAGCAACAGAAATATTTATCGAATGTGTGAACCCATGCCATCAGCCTTAAACCTACAGGCATTCTGACCGAGAAGCGTCCTAGTTCGCATGTTCGTCACCAACGAACTGTTCAACGTACTCCTGTTCTTCCATGCCTAGCCAATTAAATAAACAGTGGCAAGACAATGAGTACTTTGAATGTACTCGCAAGCAACCCAAGTTGTGGAACAAGGTAAAAATGATGCATGATATAGCACTAAGTAGGTAATTTTGCGGAAAGCTAATTTTGAATTTAAATGACATGATCAAGTAACTAGTAAGCATGCATCAACAATTAGAAGATATCCATAACAAGTTCAAATATCATCATAAGTAGGGGTTGAACACCTCATGTTCATTCATCATACTAAGTCATCGGACTTAGTTCAATTCACATGCTAAGTCATCGGACTTAGCTCATGTGACCTCTTTGTCACCATCACATCCATACTCACACCAATTTTCATGAAGACATCCGGACATAGTCTAAGCAGCACCACCCAACTTCCTTGACCATGGACACCGCTATTCGAATAGATTTACACTCTGCAGAGGTTGCACACTTTACCCTCAAGACTCGGGGAACTTCTGTGTCATCCATGACCCGCGGTATATAGCATACCCGAGGTAAGCACCCAAACAATGCCTTTCTCCTAGCGATACTAAACAAAGAGTCCACTCGATTGGTACCCAGCCCTCACGATGTAAATCACACGAGCCTTGCTCCAGTTCGTACCATCCATGAGGGGATCAACGGTGTGCCCGGTGCCTGTAAAGACAGCGCATGATCGTACATACCGGTATGAACCCGTATCGAGAGTGACTACGCCAGTCCCGCCACTAGTAATGCGGGCTCCTTGCTTGTACCCACCAAGGTAATCAACAAAGCCCCATCCTATAAGGGGTATCTTGGTTGCACATGTAAGGTTGGTACGGTCGACAAATCTTAAATCTAATCCTTTTTGAAAACACACCCTCAAGTTGCTTCGGCACACCACTTCTTTCTCAAGTGGTCACCCTTCTCCTCATCATCTTCCTCGGGCATTAGTGGCACCCGACGAGGTTTTCTAAAAGTCTTTGAAATCATTTCTTTTCTTTCCATCACCATGCATTAACTCGAACCATTTGTTTAGCATCTACTATCATCCTATCTACTCCCACCCGCACAACCCTCATAAGGTGGTAGGGCATGCACGATGCAAGTGTCAATGGCAAAAGTTTTGGAAGCAACCCACCGGAGGGGTCACTACTCCACATGATCAAATATGACAAAAGTAAAGTGCTATATGTCATGCAATGAAAATGGTTTCTTGACATGGTCAAAGGGCTGCTTGCCTGGCTCAACAAAGTCTCCGGGGTCTTCGAAGTCTTTGGGTCCAACTTCCTCGTCAACCGCGCAATCTATCGGCACAAATAAAAGTGATGAAAAATAAGTATCACACAAAAACAGAGCACACAAGCCACTATTAAAAATGCTAACCAATTCTGACAAATACTAAATCTCATACTAAAAATATTCTCCTAGGGTTTTGTTGTGAAAAATATTTTGGAAATTAATTAACAGAGGCAAAAAGGTGCCTAAATATAGGTTTTAAAATAAAATAACATATAAAATATTTTCAAACATTTTTACAAATGTCACTAATAAATTCTATGGATTATATCAAGATTTAAGGTGGAAGAATATTTGGATTTAGATGAATATACAAATCTGTGGAATTTTTGGAAGTTTAAACAGAAAAAAGAAAAAGAAAACGGGTACAGTGCCCTCTCCGACCACAGTAACGGAGCCGAGCCGGCCTAGGGGGAGATCCGGCCTAGGCTGAGGCACTGCGCGTGGCAGGTTTTATTTTAAACCTGCCCGTGGACCCTCTTTTCCAGCAAGTGAGGAGGGGGCGAGGGGATGACTGGTGGGTCCCACGTGTCATCCCTCTCCTCGCGACAGGGACGGGAGGGAGCTCATCGATGGCGTCTCCGGCCACGGTGGTCCAGGCGGAGGGCACCGGTGCGTTTAGGGGGCTCCCGTGCGTTGGTGGGTGGCCGAGGGGGTTGCCGGGGTGAAGGGAATCGCCGGCGAGGGGAGGTGCCCGACGGCGGCAAGGGTTTGGTTCGGGAGAGGGCTCCCGACCACGGGGTCGAGCGGGCTGAGCACGGGGAGTTGCATAGGGGAGGAGAGAGTGAGGAGAGAGGGGCAGGGGCTCGGGGAGGCCCTCTTTATAGGCAGGCGCCAGCTCACCGTGGACACGTTGCGCCGGTGAGCACGAGCTGCTCGCTATAGGCCGCGGGGGAGGAAATGGGTATATCCAGGGTGCTTGTGGGTGTGGTCTAGGCTAGCGGGAGAGAAGAGAGAGGCAGGGCACGCACGTGCGAGCCCTCTGGTTGGCTGAGCGGCGCGGCGCCGGGCACACGCGCGGGGGTTGCCGGAGAGAGAGGGAGGAGGGGGCCGACCGCGTGGAGCGTTGCGAACGTCGAGGGGAACAGGGGGACAAGATGGGGAGGCCCAAGGCTGTCGGGAGCGCTCGTTGGGCAGCGGCGATAGTGCGGGTGCACACTGTAGCACGCTCCAGAGCGCGAGCCTTACATGCCAAGGCATGCTCTTAGCATTTTCTGCGCGGCCACCTATGTCCAGGGGATCCAGGGAGTTAAACAAAGCCTAGGGGACTTAGGGAGGCATCTAGAGGTGCCTTAAGGTAGAAGAAAAAGGGAGAGAGCGAGGAATAGGTGTTGCCCAAGGTAGAAATGAAGGTTTTTACCCCCAAATTATTGATCTGAGCCCCCGAGGAAATTACCGGAGGTACATGCCATCTACAAGAGGTTGTGGTAAAAAGTTGGGGGCAAGGGTAAAAGAGGAAGGGGTGGAAATGATGGTTTTAAGAATGGACCAGAAGGTGTTTGATGGAGTTTTGGGCAAGAAGAATCTACCAACTTACTAAGATATTTACCAGGTCAAATGTTAGGTAAAAATGCGAGGGATCACCAAGTTTGAGCTTAAGGGGGAAAAGTTGACAATGGAAACTTGGTAAACCCTAGAAACTAACAGAATCATGTTTCTGTAGATCAAGTGATGCTAGGCTTTTACCCTTGATGCACCACTTAGTGTAGCATCACTATTTGGCTATTAGAGCATGCCCACAAGGTTTGGGGCCAAAGGGAGAAACTTCATAATGTAAAGTTGCTCAAATTTGAATCTGTACAGAGAGGGTTTTGGGATGGTTTGATGAACCAAATCAACTTGGATTGAGATGAAACTTTGCAAGATCATCTCCTATGATAGGGTTGAATTTCTGGAATTTTCCTGGAATTTATTGAGAATATTTCTTATTGAAATGTTCCAAAATCTTCGTTTGAACAGAAAGGGCTTTGAGGGGTTTTGCCCATGATTTGAACATGCCCTTGTGATGAAACTCATATATATGGAAAATATGTGTCCACTAAGTTTCCCTAAAGTTTCTCAAATATTTTCAATGCATGTAAATAATTTTTCCCTAGAAAATACCATTTCTTGTCTCAGGAAAAAGCCTTTAAATAAAATATAAGAATAACCTTTAAAATTATTATTTGCTGGTTTTGGAAAGTCTTATATATATTAGGTTTGAAATAAAGTCTTTGGGGAAGAAGAATCCACCCAATTTGAGTACTTGCAGTGCAAACCTCTTTTCAAGGGGTTTTGAAAACCTAATGTGAATAAATCATTTTTGGTTAAAACAAAATTTGATAAAAATAGTTTTAGGCACTATTCACATGGCATGATCATTGGGAAAAGGTTTGGGTGAAGGAAGATGAATATGATGTGGAATAGAATCTAGGATTGCCACAACCACAATCATCAAGCAAGCAAACATCATTGCAAACAAGCACAAGCACTTTGAAAAAGTTTTAGTTGTCTCCAAACATATCAAGGTGATACAACCACAGGGTGTGAGAGGGAAGCCCCTGAGCACGCCGGTGCTCTCCGCTTGAGACGCCGCGGCCTGCAAACCCGCCGGTGAGCCTCCCCTGCTCCGTGTCGCAAGTTGAGGGATGACAGGTGGGGCCCTCTTGTCATACCCTCACCCTCCCCCTCTCTCGTTGTCAAGTAGGTCCCGCGAGCAGGTTTAAAAGTAAACCTGCCGCGCGCACCGCTTCGCCTGGGTCGGCTCAGCTGTGGTCGGTTTCGGCCAGCTGAGCAGTGTGGCTTCTCTTTTTTCTTTTTCTGCAACTTTCCAAAAATTCCACAGAATTGAATATTAATCTAATTCCAAATATTCTTCCACCTAAAATCTTCAAATATTCCCTAGAATTTAATAGTGACTTTTGTGTAAATATTTAAAATTCTTTTATATACTGTTTATTTTTAAAACCCAAATTAGGCATCTTTTTGCCTCTGTTAAATAGTTTCAAAAATGTTTTTCATAACAAAATCTCAAATGAATATTATTAGTATGAGTTTTTGTATTTATCATAATAGGTTAGGATTTTTAATATTAGTTTGTGTGATCTGTTTTTGTGCGATGCTTATTTTTATCGCTATTTATCGTGACGATAGATTGCGCTATTGATGAGGAAGTTGGACCCGAAGACTTCGAAGATCCCAGAGACTTTGTTGAGCCAGGCAAGTAGCCCTTTGATCATCTTAAGAAATGTTTTAATGCATGACATATAGCACTTGTTGTTTCGTTGATTGATCATGATGTGGTGCTCCCCTTTCGGTGGGGTGCCTCCAATACTTTTACTATTGACACTTGCATCGTGCATGACCCTACCACCTTATAAGGGTTATGCGGGTGGGTGTAGATAGGACGCAAACAAATGCTACGCAAGTGGGATGGGATTTATGCGTAGTAAAGGGAGAAATGTTTCAAAGACTTTTCGAAAACCCCGTTGGGTGCCACTAATGCCTGAGGGAGATGATGATGAGTTGGGTGACCACTTGAGAAAGAAGTGGTGTATCGGAAGAAGTGAGTGTGTGTGGTTTTCAAAAAACGGCTTGGTGTAAGTTGCGACCGTTATTCCAACCTTACATGTACGACCACGATACCCCTTATGGGACGGGGCTTTGTTGATTACTATGGATGGTGCTAGCAGGGAGCCCGCATTACTCGTGGCAAGAGTGAAGTGGTTACTCTTGAGACGGGGTCGTCTCGGAAGTGGAAGGCCATGCGCTGTGTTTACAAGCACCACGCACACCATTGCGTGCCCTAATGGATGATACGTGTGATGTATATCATGACGGATGGCACCAATGAGTGGACTCTTTCTTTAGTATCACCATGGGAAAGGCATTGTTTGGGTGCTTACCTCGGGTATGTAATGTACCGTGAGTCGTGGATGACACGGAAGTTCCCCAAGTCTTGTAGGTAAAGTTTGCAATCTCTGCAGATTGTAAAACTATTCAAATAGCCATGTCCACAATCAAGGACAGGTGGATGACCGCTCTTGTGCTACGTCCAAATGTTTTCACAAATGACGTGTGTACGTGTGTTGTTGACAAGGATGGTACTTGAGCTAAGTCCAATGACTTAGCTTGACGATTGACTAAGTCCGATGACTTAGCATAATGAAATAACATGAGATGTTCAACCCCTGCTTATGATTGTATCTGTAACTTGTTCATATGGATATCTGCCAACTATTGATGCATATTTACCTAGTTATTTGATCATGTCATTCCACTCAAAATTAGTTTTCCGTAAATTACCTACTTAGTGCTATACCATGCATCATTATTACTTTTTCCACAACTTGGGTTACTTGCGAGTACATTCAAAGTACTCATTGGCTTGCCACTGGTTATTATTGGAAGAACAGGAGTATGTTGAAGAGTTCATTGGTGACGAACACGCGAACTAGGATGCTTCCTAGTCAGAATGCCTGTAGGTTAAGGCAGATGGCATGGGCTCACGCTTTCGATCAAGATTTCTGTTGCTTACTCTAATTAAGTGTTTGGCCCTTGTGGCCCTATCTATGTAATACTAGACCTTCATGGTCTTTATTTGTGTAAGACACTAAATGTGGATGTAAGACTCTTGTTATTCAGCTTTTGTGTGTTCAGTGAGCATTGATCTCTGGGATCACTATACACGTGCATTCGGTGATCACGACTTATGAGTCGGGGTCCCCACAGAGCTGGTATCAGAGCAATCCTGACTGTAGGAAGCACTTAGTTAGCATGGACGTTAGTTAGAATAAAATCGTTTTTCAAAAACTACACCTAGCACCTATACTTCGGAATTCTGTACTATTTACCTCTTCTATTCTTCACACAAAACTTTGCTCACTCTCCTCCCTTCAAACCTTTGTAGATGGCCATCGTACCCAAAGCCTTCCGGACATCTGACTTTCCCTTACTCCTTGGGGATAGCCTGGAGAAGTGCCAGTTTCACCTACCACCCATTTTATTCAACCACGAGCATTGGGTTGATGCCGTCATGAAGGAGTACCACGTGGATGTGGTCGCGAAGGCAAACGACTCCCCGACTAGTTGGTTCTTTGAAGGACCATAGATGGAGACCATGATACTTGCAGTCGAGACAGCTGTGCGCAAGGCACTTCTGCACCTCCGAGATGTCATCCCCGAGATGGCTGACGAGCCAGCCACTCGCTAGCTTCCCTTCAGGAAGGATGATCTATGTGAGAGTTGGACGCTGATTCCATCCAAGGAGGATGGCAGACCACTCAGGTTCTAGACGTACTTCAGCCTCTCTACCGATAGTCTGGTTCACCACTTGATTAAGGTGTTTGTGATGCTCTGCGAGGAACTTCACCACACCCGAGAGCTACTTCGGCAAGCCAAGATGAAGCCAGATAAGTTAAAGAAGGATGGAGCCCCCGAGGGACGACCAGCTATCGCTTACAGAGGAGGAGTACCCCCAGCTAGAGATGCGCCCACACGTCGTCATCGCATGAGTGCAAAGGAGTATCGTGAGCTCTTCACCAACCCGCCAGCAAAGCATCATCGGAATGAACCTCCTCGTTCCCTGACCCCTTAGATCGGGAATGATGCCCGTTGAGATGATGAATAGGAGGAGGACCCAGAGGAGCATGACTACAAGACCGAGCACTCCACCACCAGAATCTAAGAACCCCTAGGGTAGGATCAAACATGTGCCCCTCTTGCGAAGTCGAGTCCGTGTAATGGTTCATATGAAACCATGTGTGCCTGTTGGTTGTTTTGTTGTTTGTGTTCCGATGAAAGTCGCGCTTTTGCCTTAGGCAACATGTAAGCGACTCCATCATCTACCTTAATATATGTTGGTCTTTCGACCTTTGTTTTACCATACTTGCACTCGACCAACCCCCTTAGGCGTGGTTTTCCATTCTTGCTTTTTCTCTCGTCTATCCCAGTTGTTTGACTTGGATGCTCAAAACAGGATGGTGACTACTACCCATAATAGCTCATTCACCAACCCTGAAGCCGACAACTCAAGACAGCAACAGGGGGCTGGTGGGGATCCTCACGCTAGAGGACACCAGGAGCAGCCACAAGGCGACATTCCCCCACCACCACCTCCAACGGAGAACATGACCATAGCTAAGTTTCTCCAAGTTCTCCGAGAGGAACGCCAAGCCAACAATGCTGCTATCCAGCAGATGGCGCAGGCCGTTGTGAACAACCAGCAGCAAGGCAGGAACGACAATGGCCACTCCACTCTGTCTGAGTTCATGAGGAATTTGCCCCCAACCTTCACCGAGATTGCTGAAATAATGGATGCTGATGACTGGATCCGCACCATTGAGGACCTCCTTGCACTGGTCAATTGTAATGAGGACCGTGAGAGTGTGGTTTATGCCTCTCACTGCCTCGGAGGTACCGCCCAAGCTTGGTGGGATGGATTCAAGGTCATGCAAGGTGAGCGTGTGATCACTTGGAATGACTTCAAGGAAGTATTCCGCACCGCCCACATTCCTTCTGGGATCATGGCTATCAAGAAGAGAGAATTCCGAGCGCTGAAGAAAGGAAGTGGCTCTGTCAAGGAGTACCTATAGAAGTTCAACCTGCTGCCAAGGTATGCACCTGAGGACGTCAACATGGAGGCTGCCAAGAAGGAACACTTCATGGAAGGACTTCAGCAGACCCTGTAGTATTAGCTCATCGTCTGCGACTGTCGTACCTTCTTTGACCTGGTGAACAAGTCCCTCATGCTAGAGGACAAGCGTCCTTCCATAGATGACACTCCCAAGCGCAAGATGATCAGCAAGGGTAGCTCCAGCAACTAGAAGCCTCACCCCTAACAGCCAGCCCCAGCCAAGCCAACCTATCAGCCACATCAGGCCAGACGTCCTGCGCCTCGTCCGAGCTACCAGCCTCAGCAGTATGCCAATCATAGGCTAGCTTACAACAACCCTAATAACAACAACGATGGTAGAAACTACAACAACAACCCTAGGCAAGTCACTTGTTTGGATGTGGTCAGTCTGGGCACATCTCCAAGCTTTGCCTCAACAAGAAGCCAGATACACCGCGCCCCAATGGACCAGCTCAAGGTCAAGGGCATGGAGCACCACCAAGGTACCCTGCTCCCCGCAACCAGCCCAACAATGGCAAGGGTCGTGTGAATCATGTCACTACAGAGGAAGTTCAGGAAGACCCGGATGTCATACCGGGTACATTGCTCGGCAACTCAACCCCAGCAACAGTACTGTTTGATTGTCGAGCTTCGCATTCTTTTGTCACCCAAAAGTTTGCATTAGAGAGTGGCATGAAACCTATACCCCTAGGTAGTCGTATGTTGATACAAACCCCAGGTTCGGTTATGAAGTCTGGGATAGGGTGTAAAGGAGTGAAGATTGAGATCAACGGGGTAGACTTCCTAGCAGAGCTTATAGTTCTGGATTCACCAGGCTTGGAAATCATCCTTGACATGAATTGCTTGACCAAGCACAAAGGCCTGTTAGAATGTGCCAAGAGGATTGTTACGATGACCAACATCCAAGGAGTGGAAGTCAAGTATGTCCCCAACCCTGCCTCCACTCAATCTCCTCAGGCTAACAGTCTATCGGGAGTTGAGTTGGATCAAGTGCCAGTGGTGTGTGAATACCCGGATGTGTTTCCAGATGAGCTACCCCGAATGCCTCCTGGCCATGACATTGAGTTCATTATTGAGCTTATGCCCGGATCAAGGCCCATCTATAACAAGGCCTACAGGATGGGATCCCAAGAGTTGGCCGAATTGAAGAAACAACTGGCAGAGCACTTCAGAAAAGAATTCATTCGCCTTAGTGCCTCTCCTTGGGGTTCACCTGTTCTATTTGTGTCAAAGAGGGACAAAACTATCACACCCTATGTCGATTACCGTTCTCTCAATGAAGTCACAATAAAGAACAAGTACCCACTTCCCAAGATTGAAGACTTGTTTGATCAGTTGAATGAAGCCAAGGTGTTCTCCAAGATCGACCTCAGGTCAGGGTACTATCAGCTGAAGATCAGACCCCAGGACATTCCAAAGACGGCATTTGTAACCCGGTATGGCCTGTATGAATACACTGTCATGTCATTTGGGTTGACCAATGCCCCTGCCTACTTCATGTAGATCCTGAATAAAGTCTTCATGGAGTACTTGGACAAGTTCGTTGTCTTCTTCATTGATGACATACTCGTCTTCTCCAAGTCTGAAGAAGAGCATGAGGAACACTTGAGATTGGTCCTAGAGAAGCCTCGAGAGCACCATCTTTATGCCAAGTTATACAAGTGTGAATTCTGGCTGCATGAAGTTGGATTCTTGGGTCATGTGTTAACTATAGAAGGATTGTCAGTGGATCCTACCAAGATTGAAGCCGTGACTGAGTGGCAAACCCCACCCACCGTGAAGGAAGTCAGGAGCTTCCTCGGACTCGTGAGGTATTACCACAAGTTCGTGGAAGGGTTCTCGAGCATTGCCCAACCCATGACACAACTTTTGAAGGACAAGAAGTTCGAATGGACCGCTAAATGCGACGAAAGCTTCCAATAGCTCAAGAAGAGATTGACCACAACCCTAGTTTTGGCCACCCCCGATATTCACAAGGAGTTCATGATATATTGTGATGCATCAAGAACCGGGCTTGGAGGTGTTCTGATGCAAGAAGGCAGAGTTGTAGCATATCTATCTAGAAAACGACGACCTAATGAAGAGAACTACGCTACGCATGATCTTGAGTTAGCAGCCATGCTTCATGCCTTGAAGACATGGCGACACTACCTTCCGGGGAAGCGATGTGAGATATACACAGACCACAAGAGTCTGAAGTATATTTTCACGCAGAGGGAATTGAACATGAGGCAGCGAAGATGGTTAGAGTTGATCAAGGATTATGACCTCAATGTTCAATACCACCCCAGAAAGGCTAACATGGTAGCAGACGCCTTAAGCAGAAAGGCTTATTCCTTGAATGCCATGATTAAGGAAAGGCTACCTGCCCTGTATGAAGAGCTTGAAAGCTTTGGCTTGGAACTAGTTGCACCAGGATTCCTCGCCAACCTCAAAGCAAAGCCTACCTTGATGGAGGATATCAAAGAAGCTCAGAAGGTACACGAGAGCATTAAAGGCATCAAGAGGAAGATCAAGCCAGGAAAGGCCCTAGGATTCTCAGTGGATGAACAAGGAGTTGTATGGTTCAGGAATTGCATCTGCATACCCAACAAAGGGGAGGTCAAGAACTTGATCATGCAAGAAGCTCACGACACTACATATTCCATCCATCCTCGAGGAACCAAGATGTACCAAGACCTCAAGGCAAGATTCTGGTGGCATGGCATGAAATGGGAGATAGGCACATTTTTCGCTAAATGTGACATATGCTAGGGAGTCAAAGCTTAGCACCAGCGACCTGCTGGGCTATTGCAACCTCTCAAGGTGCCTGAATGGAAGTGGGATAAAGTCGGGATGGATTTCATCACCGAATTACCAAGGTCAAGCAAGGGACATGACTCTATTTGGGTTATTGTCGACCACCTGACCAAAGTAGCCCACTTCATTCTCGTCAGGACAACCTATAATGGGAAGCAACTGGCCAACCTCTACATCAACTGGATTGTGAGTCTTCACGGAATTCCTATGGAGATTGTATCGTACTGAGGCACCCAGTTCACCTCAAGGTTCTAGAGTAGGTTCCAAGAATCCTTGGGAACCAAGCTCTCCTTCAGCAGTGCTTTTCACCCATAGACCAGTGGCCAAACTGAACGAGTAAATCAGATACTCGAAGATATGCTCCATGCTTGTGTCTTGGCTTATGGAACCAAATGGGAAGATTGCCTACCCTTTGCCGAGTTCTCCTACAACCACAGCTACTAGGCGAGTCTTCATATGGCACCATTTGAGGTGTTGTATGGACGCAAGCATCGTACTCCCCTCAACTGGTCAGAGACCAGAAAAGGGTTAGTCTTCGGACCAGATGTCATCTACGAAGCAGAAGAGCAAGTTCAACTCATCCAAGAGCGCCTCGAGGCGACCAAGACAAGACAAAAGAGCTATGCCGACTCTCACCATCGGGACATGAGCTTTCGTGTTGGAGACCATGTTTATCTCCATGTCACGCCTCTCAAGGGAACCAAGCTTTTCCATGTCAAAGGGAAGCTTGCACCAAGATACATCGGGCCCTTCAAGTTCACCGCTACGCGCGGATAAGTTGCCTATAAACTAGAGCTACCTTCTGAGCTATCGGATGTGCACAATGTCTTTTATGTGTCACAACTCCGGAAGTGTCTGCAAGTTCCAAACCGCCCCGACCTCTAAAAAGACATCGACCATCAAGCCATCGATCTTCAGCTAGACCTCACTTATTGTGAGAGGCAAGTTCACATTTTGGATGAAGCCGAGCACTGCACCCGAAGCCGCACAATCAAGTACTTCAAGGTCCAATGGAGCAACCACACTGAAGCTGAAGCAACCTGGGAGCGTGTAGACTATCTTAGATTGGAGTTCACTTATCTTTTTAGTGCTTAGCCTAGGAATCTCGGGGACGAGATTATTGTAAGGGGGGTAGATCTGTCATACCCTGTGTTTTGTATCACCTTGTTATGCTTGGATTTATAAATTTTGGAGCCAATTAAAACCTTTTCATTGCTTGTGCTTGTTTGAATTGTTGCTTGTTTGATTGTTATAGTGTGGTATATGGCACTCTTAGATTCTATCCCTCTTCATACTCATCTTCATTGACCCAAACTTCTTTCCCAATGATCATGCCATGTGAATAGTGCCCAAAACTATTTTCATCCAATTTTCTTTTGACCAAAAAGGATTTATCCAAATTAGGTTTTCAAAATCCCCTCAAATGAGGTTTGCACTGGAAGTCCTCAAATTGGGTGGATCCTTCTTCCCCAAAGGCTTTACATCAAACCTACTATCTTTATGACTACTCAAAACCACCAAATATTAATTTTAAAAATTATTTTAATATTTTATGTAAAGGCGTTTTCTTAGGAATAGAAATGGTTTTTCATAGGGATAAATTATTTAAATGCTTTCAAAATATTTAAGAAAATTTAGGGAGACTCAGTGGACATATATTTTCCATATATATGAGTTTCAACACATGATCATGTTCAAATCACGGGCAAAACCCCTCAAAACCCTTTCTATCCAAATCAAAATTTTGAAATATTTCTATAATAAATATTCTCAATAAATTCCAAGAAAATTCCAGAAAATCAACACTATCATAGGTGATGATCTTGCAAATTTTCATCTCAATCCAAGTTGATATGGTTTATCTAACCGTCCCAAAACCCTCCCTGTCCGGATTCAAATTTGAACAACTTTACATTGTGAAGTTTATCCCCTTGACCCCAAACTTTGTGGAAATGCTCTAATCACCAAATAATGATGCTACACTAAGTGGTGCATCAAAGGTAAAAGCTTAGCGTAACTAGATCTATAGAAGCCATATTCTATTAGTTTCTAGGGTTCACAAAGTTTCTATTGACAAGTTTGCCCATTTGAGCTCAAACTTGTTGATAAGGCCTATTTTCAACCACCATTTGATCCAATCAAATCTCATGGAAAGAAAAGTACATTTTCTTGCCCTAATCCCCATCAAACACCTTTTGGTAAATTCTAGAAACTACTATCTTCACCATTTCTACTCTTCCCCTTGCCTCCAAATCTTTACCACGGTTGCTCCCTTACCTCTTAACCCTCCAGTAAAAACCTCAAGGCCATAAGTTACTGGGAGATGGGGTAACCCCCCCCATTAACCCCTTAGTTTCACCCTGCCAGCATCTTTTCTACCTCTCCTCCAGCCCATTTCTTTTTCTCCTAGCCTCCCTAGCTCCTAGAGCATCTCCAGAACATCCAAAAGCTCATGGAAATGCAGGGGCGCGTCCAGAGCATGCAAGCATGCCAAAGGCATGCTCTAGAGCACGCTACAATGCATATGCCCACACTATAGCTATTGGAAATATGCCCTAGAGGCAATAATAAATTAGTTATTATCATATTTCCTTGTTCATGATAATCGTTTATTATCCATGCTATAATTGTGTTGATCGGAAACTCGGATACATGTGTGGATACATATACAACACCATGTCCCTAGTATGCCTCTAATAGACTAGGTCGTTGATCAAAGATGGATGTGGTTTCCTAGCCATGGACATCAGATGTCGTTTGATAACGAGATCACATAATTCGGAGAATGATGTGATGGACAAGACCCATACTACAAGCGTAGCATATGATTGTGTCAGTTTATTGCTATTGTTTTCTTCATGTCAAATATATGTTTCTATGACCATGAGATCATGCAACTCACGGACACCGGAAGAGTGCCTTGTGTGTATCAAATGTCGCAACGTAAATGCGTGACTATAAAGGTGCTCTACAGGTATCTCCGAGGGTGTCTATTGGGTTGGCATGGATCAAGACTGGGATTTGTTACTCCGTGTGACGGAGAGGTATCTCAGGGCCCACTCGGTAATACAACATCAAAATAAGCCTTGCAAGCAATGTGACTAAGTGTTAGTCACGGGATCTTGTATTATGGAATGAGTAAAGACACCTGCCGATAACGAGGTTGAACTAGGTATGGAGATACCGACGATCGAATCTCGGGCAAGTAACATACCGAAGAACAAAGGGAACATCATACGGGATTAACTAAATCCTTGACATAGAGGTTCAACCGATAAACATATTCGTAGAATATGTAGGAACCAATATGGGCATCTAGGTCCTGCTATTGGTTATTGACTGTAGAGGTGTCTCGGTCATGTCTACGTAGTTCTCGAACCCGCAGGGTCTACACACTTAAGGTTTGGTGACATTTCGGTAGTATAGAGTTATGCATGGTGGTGATCAAAGGTTTTTAGGAGTCTCGTATGATATCCTGGACATCGCGAGGAGCTCCGGAGGTAAAGATTCATATATAGGAAGTCCTGTTTTGGCCCGGAAAAGTTTCGGGCTCATCGGTAGTGTACTAGGAGTGCCGGTAGTGTACCGGGAGACCACCGGGAGGGGTATTTCGAACCAAGAGGCTTCATGGGCTGTGGGAGAGTGAATACCAGCCCTTTGTGGGCTGTTGTAAGTCCCACACAAGGCCCATGTGGCTAGGGAAAGAAAAGCCCAACGGGAAAAGTGGAAAAAAGGCAAAAAGAGGAGGAATCTTAGTCCTACTAGGATTGGAGGAGGAGTCCTCCTCTCCTCCCCACTTCGGCCAAACCAAAGGAGGCTTGGCACTTGCGTCAAGGCCTCTCCTCCCTCCCTCCTGTATATACTAGTGCTTTTAGGGTTTTGCACTAGATTTTCAGCCACGTGCTACCCGTTCCTCTAGTGCATAGTTTCTCCTCTACATCAGATTTCTGTAGTGCTTAGGCGAAGCCCTGCCAAAATAGCGCCACCATCATCGCTAGAGTGCCGTCACGCTGCCGGAGAAATCTTCTACCTCTCTGCTCCCTCTTGTTGGATCAAGAGGGTGGAGATCGTCATCGAGATATACGTGTGTTGAACGCGGAGGTGCCGTCCGTTCAGCGCTAGATCGGAAGGATCGTGATCAAGATCGCGAGACGGATCGTGATGAGTTTGCGAGATGGACCGTGATTGGATTGCGGGACAGATTGTGATGAGATCGCGGGATGCTCGGCGATTTGGATCATGAAGACGTTTGACTACACCAACCGCCTTTCTTAACGCTTCCCGCTTAGCGATCTACAAGGGTATGTAGATCCACTCTCCCTCTTGTAGATTCTCATCACCATGGATAGATCTTGCGTGCGTGTTGGAATTTTTTTTGTATCCCATGCAACGTTCCCCAATAGTGACATCATGAGCTAGGTCTATGTGTAGATGAGATCTCGAGTAGAACACAAAGAGTTTGTGGGCGTTGATTCTTAGATTGCTTCCTCCCTTGGTCATGTTCTGGTTCAGCGGTATTGTGGGATGAAGCGGCCCGGACCAACATTACTCGTACGCTTACGAGGGACCGGTTCCATCGACTAACGTGTAACCTCGTTGCACAAAGATGGCTAGCGGGTGTCCGTTTCTCCTACTTTAGTTGGATCGGATTTGACAAAGGCGGTCCTTGTGAAGGTTGAAAAGCAACTTATGTATCGCCGTTGTGGTTTTTGCGTAGGTGAGAATTGTTCTTGCTAGATACCCATAGCAGCAACGTAGAACATGCAACAATAATTAGAGGACGTCAAACTTGTTTTTGCAGGGTATGTTGTGATGTGATATGGCCAATTACATCATGTGATATATGTGATGTATGAGATGATCATGTGTTGTATAGAATATCACGACTTGCATGTCGATGAGTACGGCAACCGGTAGGAGCCATAGGGTTGTCTTTAATTATTGTATGACCTGCGTGTCAATCATTAAGCACTATGTAATGCTTTACTTTATCGCAAAATGGTAGCAATAGTAGTAGAAGCATGGTGGGCGTGACAACCCCGATGGCGACACATTGATGGAGATCAAGATCAGGGAGATCATGGTGTCATGCCGATGACGATGGAGATCATGTCGGTGCTTTCAAGATGGTGATCAAAAGCACAAGTTCATGGCCATATCATGTCACTTATGATTTGCATGTGATGTTCATCCTTTTATGCACCATTTTTTGCTTAGGACGACGGTAGCATTATTAGGTGATCCCTCACTTAATTTCAAGATAAATTGTGTTCTCCCCGAGTGTGCACCATTGCGAAAGTTCGTCGTGTCGAGACACCACGTGATGATCGGGTGTGATAGACTCGACGTTCACATACAATGGGCGCAAGCCAATGTTGCACATGCAGAAACTCGGGTTAAACATGATGAGCCTAGCATGTACAGATATGGCCTCGGAACACAAGAGACCGAAAGGTCAAACATGAGTCATATAGTAGATATGATCAACATGATGATGTTCACCATCGAAACCACCTCAACTCACGTGATGATCGGACTTGAGTTGGTGAATTTGGATCATGTATCACTCGAATGAGCGGAGGGATGTCAATTTGAGTGGGAGTTCTTCAGTAATATGATTAATTGAACTCATTATCATGAACATAGTCAGTAGTGTCTTTGCAAATTATGTTGTAGATTACTTGCTCGCACTGTAGCTCCCTTCAATTTTTATATGTTCCTAGAGAAATAGAGTTGAAAGATGATGGTAGCAATATTGTAGACTGGGTCCATGATCTGAGGATTGTCCTCATTGCTGCAAAGAATGCTTATGTCCTTAATGCACCGCTCGGTGCGCCAACCCCTCTAGCGTCGTCTATAGATGTTGTGAACATCTGACAGGCACGTTTTGATGACTAATTGATAGTTTAGTGTGTCATGCATTACGGCTTAGAACTGAGGCTCCGAAACGTTTTGAACGTCACGGAACATATGAGATGTTCTAAGAGCTGAAATTAGGATCTCAGGCTCGTGCCCGTGTTGCAAGATATGAGATCTCCAACAAGATTTTTTGCCTGCAAGATGAAAGAGAATAGCTCAATCGTTGAGCATGTGCTCAGATTGTCTGGGTGATACAATCGCTTGAATCGAGTGGGATTTGATCTTCCAGATAAGATAGTGATTGATATAGTTCTCCAAGTCACTGTCACTAAGCTACTAGAACTTGGTGATGAACTATAAAATACCAGGGATAGGAATAATGATCCTTGAGTTGTTCGCGATGTTTGACACCTCGAAGGTAGAAATCAAGAAGGAGCATCAAGTGTTGATGGTTAGGCAAACCACTAGTTTTGATAAGGGCAAGAGAAAGGAGGGAGACTTCATGGATAGCAAGTCAGTTGCTGCTCCAGTGAAGCAACCCAAACCTGAGACTAAGTGCTTCGATTATGAGCAGAGCGGTCGCTGAAGCGGAACAACCCTAGATACGTGGTAGATAAGAAGGCTGGCAATGTCGACAGAAGTATATTTGATATACGTGTCATTTATGTGTACCTTGCTACTACACCTAGTAGCACCTGGGGATTGGATACTAGTTCGGTTGCTAAATATTAGTAACTCAAGGTAAAAGCTACGGAATAAATGGAGACTAGCTAGGTGTGAGGTGACGATGTGTGTTGGAAATGTTTCCAAAGTTGATGTGATCAACATCACACGCTCTCTCTACCTTTGGGATTAGTGACAAACCTAAATAAATGTAATTTGGTGTTTGCATTAAGCATGAACATGATTAGATTGTTTTTATTGCAACATGGTTATTCATTTAAGATAGAGAATAATGGTTATTCTGTTTACATGAATAATACCTTCAATGGTCATGCATCTAATGAGAATGGTTTGTTGAATCTTGCTCATAGTAATACACATATTCATAACATTGATGCCAAAAGATAAAAAGTTAAAATGATAGTACCACATGCTTGTGGCACTGCCGCTAAATGTCATATCGGTATAAATCACATGAAGAAACTACATGCTGATGGATCTTTGGACTCATTCGATTTTGAATCAGTTGAGACATGCGGACCATGCCTCTTGGGCAAGATGAATAAAACCCCGTTTTTCGGAAAGGGCAAGTGATTTATTGGAAATGATACATATTGATGTATGCGATCCAATGAGTCTCGTAGCGTGTGGTGGATATTGTTATTTTCTTACCTTCACTTATGATTTGAGTAGATATAGTGTATGTTTACATAATGAAAGACAAGTCTGAATCGTTTGAAAAGTTCAAGTCAGAGTGAAGTTTAAAATCATCGTGACAAGAAGATAAAAATGTCTGCGATATGATCATGGAGGTGAATATCTGAGTTACGAGTTTGGCATACCACTTTAGACAATGTGAAAGTCGTTTCACAACTCACGCCACCTGGACACCATAGTGTGATGGTGTGTCCGAACATCATAGTCGTGCTTTATTGGATATGGCACAGGCTATGATGTCTCTTACCGTTTTTCTACTATAGTTTTGGGGTTATGCATTAGAGACAACTACATTCACTTTAAATAGGGCACCATCTAAGTCCGTTGAGATGACACCGTCTAAAACTATGGTTTGATAGAAACCAAAGCTGTCATTTCTTATTGTTTGGGAACACGACGTTTATGTGAAAAGAAGTTTTCACCTAATGAGCTCGAACCCAAAGCGGACAATGCATCTTCATAGAATACCCTAAGAACAGTTGGGTATACCTTCTATCTCAGATCCAAGCATAAAGTGTTTGTTGCTAAAACGGGTCCTTTCCCGAGAAGAAGTTTCTCTCAAAAGAATTTAGTGGGAGGAAGATAGAACTTGATGAGGTTGTTGAACCTTTGTTCAACCAGAGAGTAGCGCAACGCAGGAAGTTGTTTATGTGAAGCCTACGTTAGTTGAAGAGGAAGTTAATGATGACGATCATGAAGCTTCGGATCAAGTTACTATCGAACCTCGTAGGTCGACAAGGATTTGTACTACTCCTGAGTGGTATGACAACCCTGTCTTGGAGGTCATGTTGTTGGACAACGATGAACCTACGAGCTGTGGAGAAGCGATGGTGGGCCTAGATTCTGACAAATGGTTAGAGGCCATGAAATCCGAAAAGGATCCATGTATACACTTTGGTAGACTTGCTTGTTGGATGGCAGGTCATTGAGTACAAATGGATGTTTGAAATGAAGACAGACGCTCATGGTAAATGTCACCATTTGTATAGCTTGACTTGTTGCAAAGAAGTTTACGACAAGTTCAAGGAGTTCACTGGGATGAGACTTTCTCACTCGCAGCGATGCTAAAGTCTGTTGGAATTATGTTAGCAGTTGCTGCATTTTTCAATTATGAAATCTGGCATACGGATGTCAAAACATCGTTTCCTTAACAGTTTACTTGAGGAAAGGTTGTATGTGATACAACCAGAAGGTTTTGTCAGTCCTAAGGATATTAAAAGGTGAGAAAGCTTTAGTAATCCTTCTATGGACTAAAGCAAGCATCTCGGAGTTGGAATATACACTTTGATGAGGTGATCAATGTTTTTGAGTCTATACAAAGTTTATGAGAAACTTGTATTTACAATAAAGTGAGTGGGAGCACTATAGAGTTTCTGGTAAGCATATGTGGTTGACATATTGTTGATCGGAGATGATGTAGAATTTCTGGAAAGAATAAACGGTTATTTGAAAAGAGGTTTTCAATGGAAGACCTAGATAAAGCTACCTAATTGTTGAGCATCAAGATCTATAGAGATAGATCAAGATGCTTGATGAGACTTTCAACGAGTACATACCTTGACAAGATTTTGAAAGAGTGCAAAATGGATCGGTCAGAGAAAGAGTTATCGCCTGATTTGTAAGGTGTGAAGTTGAGTGAGACTCAAAGCTCGACAATGGCAGAAGAAAGAGAAAAGGACGAACGTCGTCCACTATGCCTTAGCCATAGGATCTATATTATGCCATGATGTGTACCGCACATGTGTGTGCCTTGCCATGAGTCCATCAAGGGGTACAAGAGTGATCTAGGAGTGATCACTGGACAGCGGTCAAGATTATCCTTAGTAACTAAAAGACTAAGGAGATGTTTCTCGATTATGGATGTGATAAAGAGTTCGTCTTAAAGAGTTACGTTGATGCAAGCTTTAACACAAATCCGAATGACTCGTAGTAGCCATCTGGATACGTATAGTGGAGCAGCCATTTGGAATAGTACCAAGTGGAGGGTGGTAGCAGTATTTACGGTTTTACATAGAGATTTGCAGAGTACACATGGATCTGTATGTCGCAAATCCATGAACTATAAGACCTCTCTAACATGCAAAGCATGATAGATCCCCAGAACTCATTGGGTGTTAGATTCATAACAATGCGAATCACATGGTGATGTGAACTAGATTATTGACTCTAGTGCAAGTGGGAGACTGTTGGAAATATGCCCTGGAGGCAATAATAAACTAGTTATTATCATATTCCTTGTTCATGATAATCGTTTATTATCCATGCTATAATTGTGTTGATCGGAAACTTAGATACATGTGTGGATACGTAGACAACACCATGTCCCTAGTATGCCTCTAATAGACTACCTCATTGATCAAAGATGGATGTGGTTTCCTAGCCATGGACATGAGATGTCATTTGATAACAGGATCACATTATTAGGAGAATGATGTGATAGACCAGACCCAAACTACAAACGTAGCATATGATCTTGTCAGTTTATTGCTACTGTTTTTTGCATGTCAAGTATATGTTTCTATGACCATGAGATCATGCAACCCATGGACACAGGAAGAGTGCCTTGTGTGTATCAAACGTCGCAACGTAACTGGGTGACTATAAACGTGCTCTATAGGTATATACGAGGCTGTCTATTGGGTTGGCATGGATCAAGACTGGAATTTGTTACTCCGTGTCACGGAGAGGTATCTCAGGGCCCACTCGGTAATACAACATCACAATAAGGCTTGCAAGCAATGTGACTAAGTGTTAGTCACGGGATCTTATATTACGGAACGAGTAAATAGACTTGCCGGAAATGAGGTTGAACCAGGTATGGAGATACCGACGATCGAATCTCGGGCAAGTAACATACCGAAGAACAAAGGGAACATCATACGGGATTAACTAAATCCTTGACATAGAGGTTCGACCGATAAAGATCTTCGTAGAATATGTAGGAACCAATATGGGCATCTAGGTCCCGCTATTGGTTATTGAACGTAGAGGTGTCTCGGTCATGTCTACATAGTTCTCGAACCCGCAGGGTCTGCACACTTAAGGTTTGGTGACGTTTCGGTAGTATAGAGTTATGCATGGTGGTGATCGAAGGTTGTTCGGAGTCCCGGATAAGATCCCGGATGTCACGAAGATCTCCGGAATGGTCCGGAGGTAAAGATTCATATATAGGAAGTCCTGTTTTGGTCGCCGGAAAAGTTTCGGGCTCATCGGTAGTGTACCGGGAGACCATCGGGAGGGGTATTTCGACCCAAGAGGCTTCATGGGCTGTGGGAGAGTGAATACCAGCCCTTTGTGGGCTGGTGAAAGTCCCACACAAGGCCCTTGCGGCTAGGGAAGGAAAAGCCCAAATGGAAAAGTGGAAAAAGGGCAAAAAGGAGAGGAATCCTAGTCCTACTAGGATTGGAGGAGGAGTCCTCCTCTCCTCCCCACTTCGGCGAACCAAAGGAGGCTTGGCCATTGCGCCAAGGCCTCTCCTCCCTCCCTCCTATATATACTGGAGGTTTTAGGGTTTTGCACTAGATTTTCAGCCACGTGCTACCCGTTCCTCTAGTGCACGGTTTCTCCTCTAGATCGGATTTCTGTAGTGCTTAGGCAAAGCCCTCCCGGAATAGCTCCACCACCATCGCTGGAGCGCTGTCATGCTGCCGGAGAACTCTTCTACCTCTCTGCTGCCTCTTGCTGGATAACCAAGGCGGATATCGTCATCGAGCTGTACGTGTGCTGAATGCGGAGGTGTCGTCCGTTCTATGCTAGATCGGAAGGACCGTGGTCAAGATCGCGAGACGAAAAGTGATGAGTTTGCGGGACGGATCATGATGAGTTCGCTGGACGGATCGTGATTGGATCGCAGGACGGTTCGTGATGAGATCGCGGGATGCTCAGTGATTTGGATCGCGAAGACGTTCGACTACACCAACCGCGTTTCTTAATGCTTCCCGCTTAGTGATCTACAAGGGTAAGTAGATCCGTTCTCCCTCTCGTAGATGCTCATCACCATGTATAGATCTTGCGTGCGTGTAGGAATTTTTTTTGTTTCCCATGCAACGTTCCCCAACAATAGATGCACCCATCCTGAGCCACCCGATAGCCTGGGGACGTGGGAGCATGTCCCCCGGCTGCCCTCGTCCTCCGCAAGGCGCCAGGTGGTCGGGCCCCTCCTCTCTCCTCCTCTGCTACCCCCCTGCGCTCACGCACCGTGCCACCCGAGCTGGCCAATGCAAGAGCTCGCACGCGCGCGCCCCTGGACCCCCCTAGCCGCCCTTCTCCTACCCACGGACACGAACCGCGTCCACGACCAACGCAGACACGGCCCGGGGCGCCCCCGTGGCCCGTGGCGACGCCCCCGTCCTCACCGACGCACCGCGTCCACGGTGCGCCGGTGCCCACCTATAAAGAGCCCTCCCCGAGCTCCCACTGCTCTCCCCTTGCTCTCTCCTCCCCTCAGTCGCTCCCTAGTGCCTAGCCCCCTCTTTCCCGTGGTTGAGAGCTCGAGCCCGAGCCAACCCCTCGCCGCCGTGTGGGTTTTCTCCCCTCCGGCGACCCCCTCGGCCACCCACCAACGCGCCGGAAGCCCCTGAGCACGCCGGTGCCCTCCGCTTGAGCCACCATGGCTTGGAACCCCACCGGTGAGCCTCCCCTGCTCCCTTGACGTGAGGTGACGGATGACAGGTGGGGCCCACCTATCATACCCTCACCCTCACCCTCTCTCGCTGTCAAGTGGGGCCCACCTTTCATACTAAAAATAAACCTGCCGTGCGCACCCCTTCGCCTGGGCCGGTTCTTCCCTGGGCCGGCTCAGGTGCGGTTTGTTTCGGCCCAGCTGAGCAGTGTGGCTTCTCTTTTTTCTTTTTCTGCAACTTTCCAAAAATTCCACAGAATTGAATATTAACCTAATTCCAAATATCCTTCCACCTAAAATCTTAGAATATTCCCTAGAATTTAATAGTGCCTCTTGTGTAAATATTTAAAAATCTGTTGTATACTGTTTATTTTTAAAACCCAAATTAGGCATCATTTTGCTTCTATTAAATAGTTTCAAAAATGTTTTTCTTAAAAAAGTCTCAAAGAAATAATTTTAGTATGATTTTTGGTATTTATCAGAATAGGGTAATATTTTTAATATTAGCTTGTGTGCTCTGTTTTTTAGTGATGCTTATTTTTATCGCTCTTTAACGCGATGATAGATTGCGCAATTGACGAGGAAGTTGGACCCGAAGACTTCGAAGACCCCGGAGACTTTGTTGAGCCAGGCAAGCAGCCCTTTGACCATGTTAAGAAACTTTTTCATGCATGACATATAGCACTTGTTTTGTTGATTGATCATGATGTGGTGCTCCCCCTTCGGTGGGGTGCCTCCGATACTTTTACTGTTGACACTTGCATCATGCATGACCCTACCACCTTATGAGGGTTATGCGGGTGGGTGTAGATAGGACGCAAACAAATGCTACGCAAGTGGCATGGGATTTATGCATACTAATGGAAAGGGAGAAATGATTTCAAAGACTGTTCAAAAAACCCGTCGGGTGCCACTAATGCCCGAGGGAGAAGATGATGAGTTTGGTGACCACTTGAGAAAGAAGTGGTGTACTGGTGCAAGTGAGTGTGTGTGGTTTTCAAAAAATGGATTGGTATAAGTTGCGACCGTTATTCCAACCTTACATGTACGACTACGATACCCTTATGGGACGGGGATTTGTTGATTACTATGGATGGTGCTAGCAGGGAGCCCGCATTACTAGTGGCAAGAGTGAAGTGGTCACTCTTGAGACGGGGCCATCTTGGAAGTGGAAGGCCATGCAATGTCTTTACAGGCACCGGACACACCATTGCGTGCCCTCATGGATGATACGTGTGATGTATATCATCAGGGATGGCACTAACGAGCGGACTCTTTGTTTAGTATTACCATGGGAAAGGCATTGTTCGGGTGCTTACCTCGGGTATGTGATGTACCGAAGTCATGGATGACACGGAAGTTCCCCGAGTCTTGTGGTTAAAGTGTGCAACCTTTGCAGAGTGTAAAACTATTCGAATAGCCGTGTCCATGGTCAAGGATAGTTGGATGACCGCTCTTGTGCTACGTCCAAATGTTTTCACAAATGATGTGTGTACGTGTGTTGGTGACAAGGATGGTACTTGTGCTAAGTCCGATGACTTAGCCTGACGATTGACTAACTCTGATGACTTAGCATAATGAATGAACATGAGATGTTCAACCCCTGCTTATGATGATATCTGCAACTTGTTCCTATGGATACCTGTGAACTGTTGATGCATGCTTACCTAGTTATTTGATCATGTCATTAATTCAAAATTAGCTTTCCGCAAATTACCTACTTAGTGCTATACCATGCATCATTATTACTTGTTCCACAACTTGGGTTGCTTGTCAGTACTTTCAAAGTACTCATTGGCTTGCCACTAGTTATTTAATTGGCCAGGCATGGAAGAATAGGGGTATCTTGAAGAGTTCGTTGGTGATGAACATGTGAACTAGGACGCTTCCCAGTCAGAATGCCTGTAGGTTAAGGAAGATGGCATGGGCTCATGATTTCGATCAAGATTTCCGCTACTTGTTCTAATTAAGTGTTTGGCCCTTGTGGAATATTCTATGTAAGACTAGACCTTCATGGTCTTTATTTGTGTAAGACGCTAAATGTGGATGTAAGACTCTTGTTATTCAGCTTCTGTGCGTTCAGTGAGCAGTGATCTCAGGGATCACTATACACGTGCATTCGGTGATCACGACTTATGAGTCGGGGTCCCCACAGATGGGGGAGATGCTCCTGCTGGGCCATCCATAGCGGTCTTCTCCGAGTCCTACCCGCCCGAGTTGTCGCCGGAGGACACCATCACCAGGGAACCGAGGCTCTTCGCAGGGGAAAGCCCCAATTCGTTGAAGGGAGGCATCGTAGCAACCAGATCGGCCCCATCATCATGGCGGTACATCGGGGCATGGACCTGGAGGAGGTCGCTAGGACCGCGGTTGCGCAGGGTTGCCACGGCCTTGCTCAACTCCTCGGGGGTTATGCCCATGGACCGAAGTCGGAGGTTGTTGTGATTGCGTTGGTACTCCCACAGGGGCCTAGAGTGGGCCTGGAGGGGCGCCAGGCGCTACGACAGGAACTCCTTCACTATCATTCCCCCTAGTCAGCTTCTTGTCCCTGATGTCGCGAGAGAATTGCTCCAGGATGGGCCCAGCCTGGGGGTCAGAAAGCTTCGCGGAGCTCCATGCAGGGATCTTCTCCGGTAGCCCCTCCAACAGATCCAACCAAGGGTTGGAGCCCTTGAGATCCTTGAAGACCCAGTTGTGCCTGAAATTTTCCACCTTCTTCCCGGCCTTCAATAGCATGTTGCCACTATGGACCATGACAAAGGACACGCATGTAGACCGTAGAGCACCGTCGTGCAAACGCAGGCTGAAGAAATGGTGGAAGAGGGCCACCGAGGTCTGCATGCCCACGAAGGCCTCACAGTACAAAGCGAAGACTGACAGGAGCAAGATGGAGTTGGGTTGGAGGTGAAGGACCTGGATACCATAGTGGTCAAGGATGGCGGTGAAGAACGCGGAAAAGGGCGGGATGAGCTAGGTGAAGATGCAGTGGAGGAAGAAGGGGTAAGCCGTTTCGGACGGGGGCCGCCTCGCCGAAGAACCACCCCATTACAAGGTCCGCCCCTTCTCGTTGGACCCGGCCGTCGTCCATGGGAGCACGGGACAGAGGTCCTCATCCATGGTGATGGTGAACCTCGAGAGCACCAGCGATTTTGCTTGCTGGCGGGCGCCATCAAGGATCTCGTGGAACTAAGGAGGAGAGGAGAAGGACTGAGCGGCGCAGGATCTTGAGAGACACTTGCTGGAGCTGGAGACCTAGAAAGCAAGAGCAGGTGCACAAGGAAGGGAAGCAGTAATGGCCTAGTGTTGTAAGTCAGGCTCTTGTCGATTCGAGCGGAGGTCGGAGAGGCGAAAGACACCTGAAATCAACCGCATGATGCGCGTCAAGCCTGGACCACAGGCGTTTGGTGCCCGTGGCACTCCGTGCCGCCCTCCAGGCTTTGCCCGCGAGCCGGCGCGAGCGCGCCTTGGGCTTGGGGGCTACTATCGGTGTTCTGGTAATGGGGATACCCCGACCTGCCTGCCTGTTGCCCAGGGCATGGTCCACTTCATCTACCAAATGTGAGTAGGCGAGGCCCCACTCAAGACAAGGCCCTCGCGAGGGCCCTAGCCTCGCCAGGAGGAACAACGATAAGACCTGCGAAGGATAGGCCTCCTCAGGACCCCTCCAGAGCGGTGTAGATTTCTATGCAAGGCCCAGCCTCAGGAGTCAAGGGTGACACAAGGAAGGACAAACGGGAGTTAGTACGCCAGGCGGCACAGTTTCCTCTTTGGTGCAAAGGGAGCAAAGACATACGCGGGTTCCCAAAGCACCCCCAAAGGTTTCCGTTCCAGAGCAAGAAGACCACAACCACTCGCCCCGTAGGCCGGATGTCATCGCTGAGCCCATTCCTACGTCGTCGACAACTGCTTTGCAGGCAAAGACTACCTTTGGGCAGGGCAGGCACATGCTACTATCCACCTTCAAAATTATCCGTTGTGGGATCCCTTCCTGCCATTGTGATAAGGGAAGAGGACCCAGGCCGCCGCTATATATAGAAGATAGGTTACACCATAGAGACGGACCGAAACCGGAACCGACCAACGAGACCGAACCCATCGACGGAACCCAACGATCCACCCGGGTAGCCATTCCACCACTCATCGACCACCAAGCCACGGAGGGCCTCGAACACCTCAAGAGAGCCCTCAGGAGGCCCAAGAACACTATACTATTCCACCCACATCACCTCCTCGAGAGGCAATCCACCAAAGCAGGAGTAGGGTATTACGCTTCGTAGCGGCCCGAACCTGGCTAAACTGCCGTGTTCATCTTCTTCCTCGTCATCGTGCAAGTTTGTCGTTGTGTCCATCGAGTAGCGAGTTAGGGTGACGAGGCTATAGGGATGTTTGCACAAGCCACTGTGTTCGAACCTTAAGGGTTTTACGGAGCCCGAAATACGACATGAGTCCCGTGTTTGTGTTCCAAGAGTAGCTACTACCGCACATTGGGTTCCAGTAACTCGACCCCTCTTGGCCTTTTAACCTATTCTATTCTCAGTCCAGGAGTCGTAGTAGTTCGAAAGGTTGATAGGTGTGGCCGGGCCTGTGAAGTGGATGAACGGCCCAATGGGGACTGGCTTGGGGCCCTGCACACAACGTTTGAGGCCATGTTGGAAACCTCGATCGGACTTCCATTATGGGTTCCAACTCAGATAAGAGACTGCCTTGGGCTGGAGTTGTTGAAGGTTAATGTCTGTGGCCGACTCCCTCACTAGGCTTCCGCTTGAAGGTTGCCGAGGTGCCATTTTACGTGCAAATGGTGATAAGTGGATGGAGCATGTGTGACGATGTACACCCCTGTAGGGTAAACTATCTATTCGAATAGTCGTGTCCTCGGATATGGACTACTTGGAGACTTGCATTGTTCATAGATAACTTTAACCGGATACTCTAAAATGCTCCAGATAAGTGTGAGTGCTATAGATAGCTTCTTGTAGAAAGACGAGAGAGGATCCATAGTGGTGTATTGATGTGGTGAATATGTGGACTCGTGTGTGATATGCCACCTCAAAGAAAGTAGTCATAATCGTGGTACATGTTAGCCAAGAGTCAAAGCTGGCTTGCTGCAATAAACTTCACAACCCCCGTTTGCTGAAAATGATGCATATGTAGACAATTCTGATGTAAGTCTTGCTGAGTACCTTGTACGCATGTTCACTTATTTATGTTTTTGCAGATGAGACTTGAGTCTCATTAGTGATCCATACGACATGAAGCTCATTGTTGCTGGATTAGCTTGGGAATCCCAGACAAAGGTTTGGTTCCTTTGGTAGGGTCGTTGTAGCTTTTCAGGCTTCTCCAGCCACTTTTAGTAGATGTATGTACTCAGACATGTGATTCTTCCGCTTGTTGCTTGTATGACTTGAGTGTTGGGTCGTGTTACCTCTGTTTGTAATACCACACTATGTTGGATCTTATGAGTCTTGAATAAATACTTGAGTCACAGAGTTTCGTTGTGATGCCATGTTGTATCTACGCATATCGTGCATAGTGCGTGTATGATTGAAATGCATTGGTATGCGTGGGATTGGACACCTAGTTGTTTGCCTTTAGTAGTCTTCTTAATGGGGAAATGCCTCTTTGTGCTTCCATCAGCCTTGGTAGTGTGCTACTGCTCCAGACACATTGATTGACCGGCGTGTATCCTTCTTTTATGTTGTGTCTGTCCCCACGGGGAAATGTCTCATAGTGTAATAGAGTCCCTGTAGCCTGCTATGACTCGTCTATGTGTAGGGATGACATTAATGTCCCACGGCGTAATGGAGTCCTTGTAGCTTGCTATGACTCGTCCACACACGCTGATGACCCACACCTACATTGGTGGGTTACGTATGCATGTCCCTGTACGGTTGTGCCACTTGGGTCTATGACTAGTCATGACGACCCGGGTTCTTTGACGTGTGAATGCTAGCGACATACGTGAGCCAAAAGGCGCAAACGGTCCCGACCCAGGTAAGGTGGCAGCCATGGAGTTAACCATGCGTGAGGCCGCAAAGTGATGTGACGTGTTACATGCTGGATTCTTATGGCTTAGGATCGGGGTCCCGACAAATGGATCATGTAATAGTGGATGATGTCGCTAGCATTCAAATGTCAAAGAACCTGGGTCGACATGACTAGTCATAGAACCCAAGTGGCACATCCGTACATGAACAGGCATACGTAACCCAAAAGTTCAGATGTTGGCCTCTAGCGTGTGTAGACGAGTAATAGAAAGCTACAAGGTCTCCATTATGCTGTGGGACATAAATGTCATCACTGCATGTAGACGAGTCGAAGCAGGCTACAGGGACTCAATTACACCGCGAGACATTTCCCCGAAGGGACAGACACAGCAGCAAAGAAGGATACATGCCGGCCAATCAATGTGTCCAGAGCAGTAGCAAGCTACCAAGGCTCGGTGGAACACAAAGAGGCAGTTCCCTGTAAAGAATACTACTAAAGGCACACAACTAGGTGTCGAATCCCATACATATTGTTGCACGTCACACGTACGCACGACATGCCCGATATGCATAGATACAACTATGGCATCACAACATAACCCTATAGCAACACAACATTTATTTTGGAGGCTCATAAGAGCCAACATAGTGTGATATTACAAGCAGAGGTCACATGACCCAACACAAAAATCATACAAACAACAAGCGGAAGCTTAACATGTCTGGGTACAGACATCTAGAAACGAAGAAGGCTGAGGAAGCCTGTCTATCTACAAGGCCCTCCATAGGAACCAGACCTTTGGCTGAGATTGCAAAGCTAAATGGCCAACATCGATCTTATCCTAGAAACCACTAGCGAGACTGGAGTCTCCTCTGCAAAAACATAATTAAGCAACAGTGAGTACTAAGTACTCAGCAAGACTTACATCAAAACTAACTACATATGCATCGGTATCAATAAGGAGGTTATGGGGTTCAATGCAGCAAGCCAGCTTTGACTCGGTGGCTATCCTATACTACGACTTTCATAACTTTGAAAAGTTTTGTGAAGCATACACGAGTCCACTAACACCACTACAATACACCACCATGGATCCGCTCCCGTCTTCCTACGAGACTGCCATCCACGGTAGTCGCACTTGTCTTGAAGCTTATATGAGTAACCTTTTAAGTTGCCTATGAACCATATAAGTATCCAAGTAGTCCATATCCGCGGACGCGGCTATTCGAATAGATTGATTACCCTGCAGGGGTGTACTTCGTCACACATGCTCTCGCCACTAACCACTATGTGCTCGTAAAAAGGCACCTCGGCAACCTTCAAGCAGAAGCCCAGCGAGGGAGTCGGCCATGACTTGACTAACCATACAATACTCTAGTCCAGGTTTATCGCCTATTTGAGACTGAACCCGCAAGGAAGTCCAGTCGAAGTTTCCTCGACGGCCCCAAACGATGTGTACAGGGTTTCCAAGCCCACCTCGACGGATGGTACAACTCTTGATACACCGCGCCACAATGCCTAGTCTGTCCCAAGCCCACCTGTATGGAGTGCCACTCGGTAGACTACTAGCATATCCTACAAACACCAGAAACTAGTTGCAACTCCTGGACAGAGCTCAAGCCGATTAATAAGTTGAGAGAGTCAATTAAGGATCCCAATGTGCGGTAGTAGCTAATCTTGGGCAACATACATAGGACTAAGTTCCTCAGGACGGTTCCAATAAGACAACCCGCCATTTACTCCTACATGGCCTCTCATCTCTACCTTTACCAAATCGTGTTCACAACTTCACTCTCATCATCAGAACAAGTTCAGTTCACTCCGGTTCATCACCTAGATGAATCAGACCTGACACAACTCTAAGCATAGCAACCATAGTAGGTTAAAGGCACAACAGGGCTCAAGTATCTACCAGGTATGCTAGGTTGCATGGTTCGGCTATTTACTGTGACAATGACAGGTCATGTAGAGGAATGGGTTCAACTACCGGAACATGTAAAAGTTGAAACGTTTTTTTCCTAATGCAATAAGTGAGAGCAAGAGCGAGAGAGTGGGATTGTATCGGATACGTTCAAGGGGGGTTGCTTGCCTGATAAGACGATCACATGTTACTGCTCCTTAGATGGATACTTGATCGTATCCTCCGGAATAGTGCCTAACACGATGAACATCCATCTAAGGGGAACAAATCAATACACATCAAATGCAACAATATGATGCATGAGTATGACATGGCAATATGATGTGTTTGAGCTAATGCATCTAACAACAGATTTAAATGAAGTAGGTTTGAACTCAAGGTTGAAATTCAACTTCATATTTGGAGTTCCATAATGCATTTGAACCAAAATGTCCAAGTTTACCTATTTAGGTTGCTCTAACATGCATGAAAATGGTATAGGTCGTTTCATTGGATTTGTTTGATCAATTTTCATATATAAATTATTTTCATCTGATTTATAGATTAATTTATATGAATTTTCTAAGTTTTTAGTATTTTCTAGAATTTATTTAATCCAAAATTGCAATAATGCGTCAGCATGACGTCACGGTGACATCAGCAGGTCAAAGGCGCCAGCCCAGGTCAAACCTGGCGGCTAGGTCCCACTTGTCATTGACTCACTCATCTAACAGGGTTTTAAATTAATATAACTGAAAAAAACAGGGCTGGGCCCTCATGTCAATGACCCAGGGGTCAACTGAATAGTGATTAGCCTTAAGCTAATCACCTGACAATGGGGCCCCACCGGTCGGGCTCAAGCGACAGCCCGCCGCCGGCTTCCTCTGGTCGCGGCGGTGTCCGTTCTTCCGGCCACGGGAGCGGCGGCTGGGGGCACTGGGGCGAATCCCTCGCTTGCGCGCACCCAGGGAGGCTTGCTAGGGCCACTGGGGATGCCGGAACCGGCGGCAGCGACCTCACTCGCGGCGGCCGGAACTCGGCCAAGGCGGCATGCGCGCTAAAAGGGGAAAATAGCGGCGGGGCTAGGGGAGAAGGACCGGGGCCTCATCGGGGGCCTCTGGCGCCGGTGGCATGGTCGGGGACGCGCGGCGACGGCAGATCAACGACGGCGACGGCTTCGGTCCGGACGGGAGATAGCGAGGAGAGGGGGGAAGAGCGAGAGAGAGCGGCAGGGAGAGAGGGAGGGGAAGAAGGGCATGGCGAGGAGGGGGTGACGCTAGCGCTCCCAAGGGCCTCCAGGGCAGGCAGCCAGGCAGGAGGTGGCCGGTGCATGCCGGCGTGCGGCCAACGCGTGCCCCTGTCCTCCTAGCAACTGGATGGCCCAGTTGGGCCGGCTCCTGCTAGGCCTCCTCTTGTTTTTTTATTTTGTTCTTTTAACTATTTCTATTATTGCATTTTCTTTATTTTAGGTACTAAAATATTTTATAAAAATGTGAAACTTTTTCTGGGCACTAGAGGAATTATTCCACAGGCCCTGGCCAAGTTTCAAACTTGTTGGGGCTTTAAACATATTTATAGCATTTTAAAACCCCAATATGAATATTTATTGATTTAATTCAATACCCAAAATGACATTTGTAAAATATGCACCACCCCTGGTTTGTGTTCCTAAATTATTCCAGAGAAGATGAACATTTTTCAGAGCCACTTTGGACCATTGAAAAATATCTTTGGTTGAGCCTATTTGAGTTCAAATAATGCTAGGGTTTGATCATCCCCATTTCAAGTTTGAAAAGAATTTAGACATGAAGCAATCACAAGCATGGATCCTAGAGCATGCTAAAGCTAGGGATGTGACAACTCACCCCCACTTAAAAGAATCGCGTCCCGAGATTCTGGAGTCGATGGTAAAAGAGCCGGATACTCAAGTTGAAGACGATCTTCACACTCCCAGGTAGCTTCATTCTCAGAATGATGCGACCACTGAACCTTCAGAAACTTGATATTTTGATGTCAGGTTACATGCTCAGCTTAATCGACAATATGAATAGGATATTCTCGATATGAAAGATCATCTTGAAGATCAAGCGTTTCGTGGTCCACTTCATGGATAGGATCCTTCAAGCAACGCCTGAGTTGAGAGATGTGGAAGACATCATGAACTCGGGAAAGATGCGGGGGCAGTTCCAATTATTAGGCAACCTCGCATCATTTAGCAAGAATGCGAAAAGGACCAATGTAACAAGGAGCCAATTTGCCCTTGATACTCAAATGATGGGTACCCTTCAGAGGACTAACCCGAAGGTAAGCCTTTTCGGCCATCTCATAAGTTACTTCCTTATGATGGCGATCATACTGACTTTTCTGATGAGACCGAGCTATCTTGAGATTTTCGCGAATAATGCAAACTTTCTCTTCTACTTCTTGGATTATATCTGGGCCAAAGAATTGTCTTTCCTTGGTCTCTGACCAGTTCAAAGGTGTTCGGCATCTTCGTCCATAAAGAACATCAAAAGGAGCTTTTCCTAGACTGGATTGGTAGCTATTGTTATACGCAAACTCAGAAAATGGAAGACACTTCTCCCAATTCATTCTGAATGAGATGACACAAGCTCCGAGCATGTCTTCGAGAATCTGATTAACTCTTTCAACCTGACCACTTGACTGAGGGTGAAAAGCAGTGCTAAAGGAGATATGGGTTCCCATAGCATTCTAGAAAATTTCCCAAAATCAAGAGGTGAAAAGACTTCCACGGTCTGAATTGATTTCCAATGCGACACCATGCAGGGACACTATTCGGGAGATATACAAGTCCGCCAACTGACTAGCAGTGATACTCTCTCAGACAGGAAGGAAATGAGCCACTTTGGAAAGGCGATCAATAACCACGAAGATTGCATTATTTCCTTTCTTGGTCTTGGGAAATCCGGTGATGAAATCCATTTCAACTTTATCCCATTTCCATTCAGGAATAGCTAAAGGCTGAAGGGTGCCAGTAGGCCTCTGATGCTCTGCCTTCATGCGACGACAAACATCACAGTTAGCAATGAATTGAGCGATTTCCCTCTTCATTCTAGTCCACTAGAACCTTTGGCATAGATCCTGATACATCTTGGTGTTGCCAGGGTGAATGGTGAGAGGAGATTCATGAGCCTCCTTAAAGATCAACTCTCGAAGTTGTTGCTTTTTAGGAACTACCAACCGGTTCCCAAAATATACTGCACTTCTATCATCAATGGAGAACCTACCGGCAATTCCCTTTTCAACATTATCCTTGATCCAGGTAATACCCGCATCATATTGTTGGCTTGTTATAATCTGATCCTCCAGAGTAGGTTTTGCAACCAATGTTGAAAGGGATCCACGAGGAACAATGTGGAGGTTAAGCTTGCAAAATTCCTCATGAGGAAGGGGTTGACCTTGTTGCAGCATAAGATTGTTGCAATAGGATTTACGACTTAACGCGTCTGCCATGACATTTGCCTTGCCTAGGGTGTAAGTAATTCCTAAGTCGTAATCCGTAATCAGCTCCAACCATCATCTTTGTGTGAGATTCAGATCTGGTTGAGTGAAGATATACTTCAGGCTTTGGTGATCTATGTAAATCTCGCAATGATTAACAAGAAGGTAATGTCACCATACCTTGAGTGCATGGACTACTATTGCAAGCTCCAAATCATGTGTTGGATAATTTTCCTCATGTGGGTGCAACTATTGGGACGCATAGGCAATCACCTATTGGTCTTGCATAAGAACACATCCAAGTCCTTGTCGGGAAGCATCACAATAAATGACAAAATCCTTGGAGAAGTCAGGTGGCACAAGAATGGGAGCAGAGGTCAAACGTCTCCTCAGTTCCTGGAAACAGTGCTCACATTGTGGGGTCCACTCAAACTTCTTATCTTTCTTAAGGAGTTCCGTCAGAGGCTTGGCAACTTTGGAGAAGTTCTCAATGAAGCGGCGACAATAGCTCGCTAAACCAAGGAAACTTCTAACTTGCTTAACTATTTTAGGTGGAGTCCGGTCAAGAATGGCCTGAACCCTTTCAGGATTGACTGCAATGCCCTTTCCGGAGATCACATGACCTAGATAGGTCACTTCAGGTAACCAAAATTCACACTTGGAGAACTTGGCATAAAGACGGTGCTCTTTGAGTTTTTCTAGCACAAGTCTGAGGTGCTCAGCATGTTCTTCTTCATTCTTCGAATAAATCATAATATCATCGAGGTAAACCATGACGAACCTATCTAAGTATTCCATGAAGATTGAGTTCATCAAACGGGAAAATGTTGCTGGAGCATTGGTTAGTCCAAAGGACATGATTGTGTACTCGTACTGGCCATACCGAGTGATGAACGTCGTCTTGGGAATATCTCCATTCTTAATCTTGATTTGATGGTAGTCTAACCTCAAATCCATCTTGGAGAAAACTGAAGATCCAGCAAGTTTATCATACAAATCATTGATCCTGGGGAGAAGATACTTATTCTTTATTGTGACCAAATTGACGGGTCGGTAATCCACAACCATTCGATCCGTTCCATCCTTCTTCTTCACAAATAGGACAGGACAAGCCCAAGGAGAAGAGCTAGGTCGAATGAAACCCTTTTGCAAGGACTCATCAAGTTGCTTCTTGAGCTCAGCTAATTCCAAGGGTGCCATCTTATAAGGTCTTCTGGAAATTGGAACAGCTCCTGGGATGAGGTCTATCACAAACTCTACATCCCTGTCAGGCAAAATGCTTGACAATTCTTTTGGAAATACATCCGAAAAATCTCTTACTACCGGTATATCTTCAAGCTCGGGAAGAGGGTTGGCATTGAGAGAATAGAGCTGACGCTTTGCAACTCATGTTGAAACATGGACAATCTTGCCAGATGGATGCATAAGCTAAACAGACCTGGTGGAGCAATTGATCTTGGCATGGTGAGCTATCATCCAATCCATACCCAAGATGATCTTAATATTTGAATACTTGAGAGCTATCAGCGAAGCAAGGAATACAAGTCTATCAACACGGATTTCATTTCCATGACTTATTCTTGTGGTCTGCCATCTAGACCCTAGAGTCTGAATTTCAAGAGCAGTTGGCATATCGCAAAATGACATGTCATGCAACCGGGAATAGCCTTCCGAGATGAAGGAATGCGAAGCTCCAGTATCAAATATAACTCATGCCGGATGGCAATTGACAAGGAGCGTTCCAAGGAGAACTTCTGGATCATCATTAGCTTCTTTGGCTGAGACGTGGTTCACACATCCCTGTGCAGTGATGGTTGGCTTGGCATGGATCACCTTGAGTGGTGACTTATTATGGTCAACAGACTTTCCAGACTGAGGTGAAACACCATTGGACTGAGTGCAATTGCGAGCAATGTGGCCTGGTTCTCCGCACTTGTAGCAAATCATAGAAGTATGACGTGAAACCGCATTGACATGTTGTCCACCAATAGGTCTGGGTGGAGCATTTGGCTGAGTTGGATGAGGCACCACACAGGTTGGCCTCGATGCATATCCAAGAGGAAGTGATGAGTTTTGAACCCAAATCCGGTGCTTCTGAGATCCAGAACAGGAGGTAGAAGCCAAATCACGGTTGTGCTTGCAAGATTCTTCATAGGTGAACTGAGCTGTCTTTGCATTAATGGCCTTGTTCACAAGAGGTTGGAAGGTGTGACAATGATGCAAGTGAAGATCATGACGCAACTTTGGGGTGAGACCCTTCCTAAACCTAGCTCGCTTCTTGGCATCCGTGGACACTTCTTCTGTGGCATAACGTGCAATGTTCCCAAACTCTCGACTATCAACATCTACAGCCATCTTACCCTAGGTAAGGTTACAAAACTCTTCCCTCTTTCGGTCCATGAGACCCTGAGGAATATGATGCTCACAGAAAACCTCTGTGAATTCTTTCCAGGTAGGAATCTGGCCAGCTGGAATTATAGTCTCATAGTTCTCCCACCATATACTAGCAGTACCCTCCAACAAATAGGTAGCATAGGTGACCTTGTCAGCCTTGGCCACGTTCAAGGAATGCAACTTGTTTGTGATGCTATGAATCCAATCATCTACATCGAGTGGCTCAATGGAGTGATGGGAGGTGGGTGGGTACAGCTTGATGAAATCACGGATGGTCACTGTTCCAGCACATTGATGTGCGGTGTCTTTCTGAATACGTGCCAGCAAGCGATTTGACTCTCGCTTGTCCTTCTTAATGTGTAACATGAACTATGCCAACGAAGGTGAATCTGACAGAACTTTAGCATCTCTAGTTCCACATCTCTGGCCCTTCTTGCGACCAATGACAGCCTAGGTACTGAGGGACATCCTGATGATAAGAAACTAGGATTAGACATGGCGGCATACCAAAAGATAGGAGGGAAAGAAAAGGCATTGATCATCAAAGAAATCCTAGGGAAAAATTGGGCAGCATAATGGTTGCGAATGAGACATCCTACAAAAGATTTAGGTGCCACGACAACTTAACATGACCATCTCAAGATTCTGATTGAGCTAACAAGCTACATAGATAACACTCAAGGACTGGATTGCAGCTCAGATCAACCATTCCTCTAAGTCTACAGAATAGTAACACGAGATCCTGGTAGATAGATAAGAAGCCTAGTTCTTAATCCCTGTAGAAAAGGAGAGGGTGACTCAGAATCAGAATACCATGGGGAAAGGAGTAAAAAGAGCCGTACGTTCCCTTCCACAATCAATTCCCTTATATAACTAAAGAGTTGCTAGACTCAACATCGACCAGTTTGGCTTGGTAATCCTACAGTTAGTCAGCTCTAATACCAACTTTGTCGGGACCCCGATCCTAAGCCATAAGAATCCAGCATGTAACACATCACATCACTTTGCGGCCTCATGCATGGTTAACTCCACGGCTGCCACCTTACCTGGGCCGGGACCGTTTGCGTCTTTTGGCTCACGTATGTAATATGTCGCTAGCATTCAAACGTCAAAGAACCTGGGTCGACATGACTAGTCGTAGAACCCAAGTGGCACATCCATACAGGAACAGGCATACGTAACCCAACAATGCAGGTGTCGGCCTCTAGTGTGTGTAGATGAGTAATAGCAAGCTACAAGGACTCCATTATGCCGTGGGACATAAATGTCATCACTGCACATAGGCGACTCGTAGCATGCTACAGGGACTCCATTACACCACGAGACATTTCCCCGAAGGGATAGACACATCAGCAAAGAAGGATACATTCTGGTCAATCAATGTGTCCGGAGCAGTAGCAAGCTACCAAGGCTTGGTGGAAGCACAAAGAGGCAGTTCCCTGTAAAGAGTACTACTAAATGCACAAACCTAGGTATTGAATCCCATACATATCGTTGCACGTCACACGTACGCACAACATGCCCGATATGCATAGATACAACTATGGCATCACAACATAACCATACAAACAACACAACATTTATTTAGGAGGCTCATAAGAGCCAACATATTGTGATATTACAAGAAGGGGTCACAAGACCCAACACACAAATCATACAAACAACAAGCGGAAGCTTAACATGTCTGGGTACAGACATCTAGAAAAGAACAAGGCTGAGGAAGCCTGTCTATCTAGAAGGCCCTCCACAGGAACCAGACCTCTGGCTAGGATTACCAAGCTAAACGGCCAACATCGATCTTATCGTAGACACCACTAGCAAGACTGGAGTCTCCTCTGCAAAAATATAATTAAGCAACAGTGAGTACTGAGTACTCAGCAAGACTTACATCAAAACTATCTACATATGCATCGGTATCAACAAGGAGGTTGTGGGGTTCAATGCAGCAAGCCAGCTTTGACTCGGTGGCTATACTGTACTATGACTTTCATAACTTTGAAAGGTTTTGTGAAGCGTACATGACTCCACTAACACCATAACAATACACCACCATGGATCTACTCCCATCTTTCTACGAGAGAGCCATCCACGGTACTTACACTTGTGTTGAAGCTTATATGAGTAACCTTTTAAATTGCATATGAACCATATAAGTATCCAAGTAGTCCATATCCGCGGACGTGGCTATCTGAATAGATTTATTACCCTGCAACGGTGTACTTCGTCACACATGCTCTCCACACTCACCGTTATGTGCTCATAAAAAGGCACCTTGGGAACCTTCAAGTGGAAGCCCAGCGAGGGAGTCGGCCACGACCTGACTAACCACACAAGACTCTAGTCCAGGTTTATCGCCTATTTGAGACTGAACCCGCAAGGTTTCCTCGACAACCCCAAATAATGTGTACAGGGTTCCCAAGCCCACCTCGACGGATTGTACTACGCTTGGTACACCGGGCCACAATGCCTAGTCTGTCCCAAGCCCACCTATAGGGTGTGCCACTCGGTAGACTAGTAGCATATCCTACAAACACCAGAAACTAGTTGCAACTCCTGGACAGAGCTCAAGTCAATTAATAAGTCGAGAGAGTCAGTTAAGGATCCCAATGTGCAGTAGTAGCTAACCTTGGACAACATACATAGGACTCAGTTCCTAAGGACGGTTCCAATGAGACAACTCGCCATGTACTCCTACACAGCCTCTCATCTCTACCTTTACCAAATCGTGTTCACAACTTAACTCTATTCATCAGAACAAGTTCAGTTCACTCTAGTTCATCACCCAGATGAATCAACCCTGACACAACTCTAAGCGTAGCAAGCATAGCAGGTTAAAGGCACAACAGGGCTCAAGCATCTACCAGGTATGCTAGGTTGCATGGTTCGGCTATTTACTGTGACAATGACAGGTCATGTAGAGGAATGGGTTCAACTACCGGAACATGTAAAAGTTGAAACATTTTTTCCTAATGCAATAAGTGAGAGCAAGAGCGAGAGAGTGGGATTGTATCGGATACGTTCAAGGGGGGTTGCTTGCCTAATAAGACGATCACATGTTACTGCTCCTCAGATGGATACTTGATCATATCCTCCGGAACAGTGCCTAACACGAAGAACATCCATCGAAGGGGAACAAATCAATACACATCAAATGCAACAATATGATGCATGAGTATGACATGGCAATATGATGTGTTTGAGTTAATGCATCTAGCAACAGATTTAAATGAAGTAGATTTGAACTCAAGGTTCAAATTCAACTTCATATATGGAGTTCCATAATGCATTTGAACCAAAATGTCCAAGTTTACCTATTTAGGTTGCTCTAACATGCATGAGAATGGTATAGATGGATTCATTGGATTTTTCTAATCAATTTTAATATACAAATAATTTTCATCTGATTTACAGATTAATTTATATGAATTTTCTAAGTTCTTAGTATTTTCTGGTATTTATTTAATAAAAAAATTTAATAATGCGTTAGCATGACGTCATAGTGAGTCAGCAGGTCAAAGGCCTCAATCTAGGTCAAACCTAGTGGCTGGGCCCCACCTGTCAGTGACTCACTCATCTAACAGGGTTTCCAATTAATCTAACTAAAAAACAGGGCTGGGCCCTCATGTGAGTGACCTAGGGGTAAACTAAATGGTGATTAGCCTTAAGCTAATCACCTGACAATGGGGCCCCACCGGTCGGGCTCAAGCGATGGCCCACCACCGACGACCTCTGGTCGCAGCGGTGTCCGCGCTTCCTACCACGGGAGTAGCGGCTGGGGGCACTGGGGCGAAGCCCTCGCTCGCGCGCACCCGGGGAGGCTTGCTAGGGACGCTGGGGATGCCGGAGGCGACGGCGGCGACCTCAGTCGCGGCAGCCGGAGCTCGGCCGAGGCGGCACACGTGGTAGAAGGGGAAAACGGTAGTGGGGCTAGGGGAGAAGGACCAGGGCCTCACTTGGGGCCTCTAGCGCCGGTGGCGTGGTCGGGGACGCGCGGCGACGGCGGCGACAACTTCGGTCTGGACGGGAGAGAGAAGAGGAGAGGGGGGAAGAGCGAGAGAGAGTGGCAGGGATATAGGGAGGGGAAGAAGGGCACGGTGAGGAGGGGGTCACGTTGGCGCTCTCGTGGCCCTTCAGGGCAGGCAACCAGGTAGGATGTTGTCGGCGCTTGCTGGCGTGCGACGAACGCGTGCCCCTGTCATCCTGGCGAGAGGACAGAGATGAGTGGCATGGGCCAGTTGGGCCAGCTCCTGCTGGGCTCCTCTTTTTTTATTTGTTCTTTTTACTATTTATGTTATTGCATTTGTTTTATTTTAGGCACTTAAATATTTTATAAAAATGTGAAACTTTTTCTGGGCACTAGAGGAATTATTCCAAAGGCCCTGGCCAAGTTTCAAATTTGTTGGGGCTTTTAAAAATATTTATAGCATTTTAAAACCCCAATCTGAATATTTATTGATTTAATTCAATACCCAAAATGACATTTGTAAAATATGCACCACCCCTGGTTTATGTTACCACATTTTTCCAGAGAAGATGAACATTTTTTAGAGCCACTTTGGACCATTGAAAAATAGTTTTGGTTGAGCCTATTTGAGTTCAAATAATGCTAGGTTTTGATCATCCCCATTTCAAGTTTGAAAAGAATTTAAGCATGAAGCAATCACAAGCATGGATCCTAGAGCATGCTAAAGCTAGGGATGTGACACCGTTACTGGTACAAATCTAGCATTTATGGTGTCCCACATAATCTCCTAGAGTTCATATATCATTACAAGGACTATTATCACTGTATATCCGTGAACTTCCAATATCATGACAAACTAAACTCCAAGGCGAGCTTATATAGATCCTTAAATCATCCCTAACATCTCTTGATTCCTTCTACTTATCGCCTACCAAGAAACATGATGTCATGATCAAGATCATTGGACTAAATCAAAATTACTCCGAACCATGTAGACTTACTTAACACAGACACTCTATTAGGATTACCTATTTAAATCCAAATATAGTGTCCAACGAGAATTCTTAATCGTTATTCCAAGACATAATGGTAGCACCATCAATCCGTGGCCACTACTCGTTAAAATCAAGTTATCATACCACCAAGAATATAAACTGGTCATCCTAACCGTCCCATTGAATCTAACCCACCCAAGGGACAAGCATGCTATGTTACCCTATCAACTTTGATCCACCAGGCCCATCTACCAACACAAGGGTCTCACAACCCACCAAAGAGTCTCATCTATATCCTCAAGACATCTATTATGGCTAAATCAAATCATTGTCCACAAATCATATATCCTCAGAATGACCCTTCCTGTGGCATCAAGGTTCTGGTGCTCGCATAACAATGAAAGACATTTGTTTACTGTTATCACTAGTCCCATAATGAACCCAATGGTAAGCAACGGTTAATGGGGCTCAACAGGTGCTCAGGCAGTTCCGTTTATTGAAACACGTAATTAAAGGCTTGAGCTAACATCAAGACAAGGTAGGCGATATAGTCACGTACTTTTTGCCTAGGGCAAAAGTGCGACTTACACCAAAGCACAAACAAGCAAAGACAAGCAACACACATCATGGTTCCATTCTGACCATCACACGGACTCGACTTCCCATAGGGGACACACGACCTATCCTACCCTAGGGGTTCTCGGAATCAGTAGTCGTGCTTGCTTCGTGTATTGGAGAGGAGCCCGCTTAGTCTTTTGGGTCGTCTTCAGGTGTTGCTATGTGTCTGGTTGTTTTCCATCGAAATGATCCTGGTTGCACCTGAAGAGTCCTTGACGACTTCGGGTCTGGTGAGTTGACGATGAAGGTGATTCTTCACAGCTGTTGTTAACCGGGTATTCTAGTGTCTTTGTAATCATGATAATGCCTTCTTGTCTTCTCAGAGATCGAGGGTTCCAGGTAGGCATTCTTTTATGCAATGACATTAACAAGGCATGGTAGACTTATATCCTACCGGTCACATTGTGTATATCATCAGCACCAAGAGCTGGGGATGAAAAGAACTGTTTTCCTTCTCATAATGGTGAGGCAGACCAAATGTTGAGGTTCTCATCCACCAGTGGTTGCCGATACAACTACGATAAGGACAAGGTTGCTCTATTAGCGATGCATACCATGACATTGCATGTTTTATGTCTTGGTCATCGTATGACAAAGTTGCATCATCGTGGGGCAGTGTCGAGGGTGTCATCATCTTCCAAGTATTGTAGCCTTCACTCCTCAAGAAGGTATCCCTACTGGCGTTGTCTTGTCATGGTGTCACTAACCTTTTGTCCAGATATGTGGGAAAATGTCTGGCAAGGGGGGCTCCCTTCCAGGTTACCCACGAGGATTATGAGGAATCTAGTGGTCAGGGACTTAAGGATGCTAATGACTTTTTGCAAGGTTTTGAAAAAGCAGACAAGGAGAGCGACGAGAAAAAGGTTGGCAGCGCTAAGGCAAAAACCTTGGCTTCCTTTGAAAATTTGGAGAGGTGAGAAATGTAGAGTTTTGTAAGTGATTTGAAGGGTCTGGAAAAATAGTTTTGTCCTAACTAACGCCAATGCTAACTAAGGGCTTCCTACAATCGGGGTGGCTCTGATACCATCCCTGTGGGAACCCCGACTCATAAGTCGTGATCACAGAATGTACGTGCATAGTGATCCCAGAGATCAATGCTCACCAAAAACATAGAAACTGAATAACAAGAGTGTTACATCCATTACGTATCATATTACTCAAATATGGCCTTTATTGCCAAGTCTTCAAATGGCTGCAGCGGAAATCTTCAATGATAACGTGAACCCATGCCATCTGCCTTAAGCCTACATGCATACTGACTGGGAAGCGTCCTAGCTCGCACGTTCTTCACCATGGTAATCTTTAGCATATCATGTTCTTTCATGCTTGGCCAACAAAATAACCAGTGGCAAGCCAATGATTATTTTGAATGTACTTGCAAGCAACCCATGTTTGCAACAAGGTTCAACGAAGTATGATGTGGCGCTAAGTAGGTAATTTTACAAAAATCTAATTTTGAGTGTAATGAGATGGTCAATACTAGTTAAAATCATGCATCACGAGGTAGCAGATATCCATATGAACAAGTTACAGATATCATCATAAGCAAGGGGTTAAACATCTCATGTTCATTCATCACGTCAAGTCATCTTACTTAACTCAAGTATCACCTTTGTCACCAACACACACATACCAGTTTGTGAAAACATTGGACATAGTTTAAGCAGCACCACCCAACTATCCTTGACCATGGACACGGCTATTCGAATCGTTTTACACTCCCGAGAGGTTGCACTCTTTACCCATATGACTCGGGGAACTTCCGTATCATGCACGACTCGCAGTATATTCCATACCCGAGGTAAGCACCCGAACAATGCATTTATCCTAGTGCTACTAAACAAAGAGTCCAATCATTGGTGCCATCCCTCATGATATACTTCACACGTATCACCCATGAGGGCACGCAACGGTGTGCCCTACGCCTATAAAGACAGCGCATGGTCGCCCTATGAGGCACGACCCCGTATTGACAGTGACCACGTCACTCCCGCCACTAGTAATGTGGGATCTCTTATAGTACCCACCAAAGTAATCAACAAAGCCCTGTCTCATAAGGGGTATCATGGTTGTACATGTAAGGTTGGGAATGGTTGACAAATCTTAAATCTATTCCGTTTACGAAAACACACACACTCACTTGCTTCGGTACACCACTTATTTATCAAGTGGTTACCTAGCTCATCATCATCTCCCTCGAGCATTAGTGGCACCCAACAAGTTTTTTGAAAAGTCATTGAAAACACTTTTATTTCTTTCACCATGCATATTCCCGATCCCACTTGCATAGCATCTACTAAGCATCATATCTACTTCCACCCACACAACCCTCATAAGGAGGTAAGGTTAGGCATGATGCAAGTTTCAAAAAGAAAGTATCAGAGGTATCCCACCGATGGGGAAACCACACCAACATGATCAACATCACGAAATAAAGTGCTCTATGCCATGCAAATAAAGAGTTTCATAGTCATGTTCAAAGGGCTTCTTGCCTGGCTCAACAAAGTCTTCGAGGTCTTCACATGGTTCTCGTCCACTCCGAGCACTTTGTCTACTTCGTCAACTATCGCCAGAAACAATCACAATAATCAACACAACAAGCGAAGAGATAAAAGTGCTCTAAAATAGGATATTTATTTTCCTTGGACATCTCTGGTCATAAGAAAAATAACCAAGGAGGTTTCATTGGATGTGGGTCAAGGGGGAGTTTTGAATGTTGGAAATTAAGGTCTTAATGGTCTCATGAGAAGTCTACATATAATATTTTTATAAAAATGAGTGAACGCACACATCAAACATGGCATGATTTTAGAAGAATTTACAAAGTGGTTTCAATGCATTAGGAGTTGGGATGAATTTTCTATGATTTTCCTAGGATGAAATGAAGTGAAAATGGGCCATTTATTTTATCTAGCAGGACATAGCATAGAAAAAATGTTGACCATAGCTAGCAAGATTTTAGGAGTTTCTGGAAATTGTAATCACTCCATTTGGAGTTTTTTTGAACCTTCTAGGGATTTTACTAGGTGGCTCCCTATAGTTCCAATTTGAATAGGGAAAAAACTTGTTGAAGAAAATTATGCAAGTCTCACCTAATGATTGGTCTCATTTTTAAGAGACTGTAGAAATTTGAATCATCAAATTTGGAGGCAATATGAAATTCCTAGGAATTTTTGAAGTATTCTGTAAAAGAAAATAAAGAGGAGTTACCAAAAATAAAAAGGGCAAGTAGTGCCATCACCATCTTCTAGCGCACAGCTGCCTGGAAGGAATGGAGGCTCAGGGGGGCTTTGCGGTGACTAAGGGAGGTTCTAAGTTGGTCGGGGTAAGAGCGGGAGCCTGGGGTGGCTCGAATTTGGGTGGAGGCTACCGATGGGGCTTCGATCGTGGACGACGACGACGGCCAGATTAGGAGGAGTGGTTGGACCAGGGTTGTCTATGGGAGAGAGGGGAGAAAGAGAGGTCGAGAGGGGGCGCGGGAAGGCCTTATATGGCCGAGCCAAGGCACACTATGGACAGAGTCTACGGGCGGCGCTCGGGCATGCTCGACAGGGGACAGAGGAGGGCAAGGGAGAAGGGTCCCAATGCTCTAACGTGTTGCAGAGATCGAGGGGATGCTGCCTGTGAGTTGGGGGAGCACGAGGTCATCGAGGTCTTTGGGATGAGGGCATGTACAGTGTGCCAAAGCACTGCAGCGGGCTTTGGAGCACCCTTTTGGCATGCCAAGACATGCCATTGGTGCCCTGGGCGCCCCCAAGCATGTCGACTAGCCCCTGGGACTTCTGGCAACGCTCTGGGTCACTTAGGAGCTAACACTACAGGAATCAGACAATTTGCTGTCTGCCATCCCGGACGGCAAAGGCATGAATCCCGAACGGCAAAGGCTTTGCTGTCCGCCAGCAGACGGCCAACCGTTTGGCTGAATAAGCCACGGTAAAGGGCGCTTTGCCGTCCGCTGGCAGATAGCAAAGACCTTTGAATCTTTGTTGTCTGCCAGCATATGGTAAAGGGCCTGGACGGTACACGTGGCAACTCAGCTCCGTTAGGGGGCTTAACGGCGTGCTTTGCCGTCCGCTGGCAGGTCTTTGCCGTCTGCCAGCGGACGGCAACGTACCTTTTTTTGTTGGCCTAGGTTGGTTCTCTGCCGTCCACTGATAGATGGCAAAGACCTAAGGTTCTTTTCCGTCTGCCAGCGGACGGCAAAGAACCAACATAGGCTATCCCAAGGTTGCATAGGTAGCTGCCACGTGACAGCTTTGCCGTCCACTGGCAGATGGCAAAGACCTTCGTCGTCTGCCAGTGGACGACAAAGTTTCTATATAGCCCCTGTTTTCTGTTTTTTCTTAAAATCATTCAATTTGAAACATATATATCCAACAATATCACATATATATCCAAGCATACCAAAAATAAGTTGAAACAAGCATATACCAACGATAAGTTTCAACATACAAGTCCAACATATATAAAAGTTTCCAACAACACACAATATGGTTTCCAACAACATATCCATACATACGTATCCAAAACAAGTTTTCCATAAACATAAAGGTAGCAGAAGTAGAAGAGTAGAGTCCACCAATGCACTCTTCCTCATCTATAGCAAATCTGCAAAGTAGGAAAGATGATAGTTAGAAGAAGAAGACTAGCTAGAAGAAAAAGAAGAAAAAGAAGAAGAAGAATTTATCTTCTCTTTCTTTTTCTCCTCTCCTCTCCTCTTCTCCAAGGTAGTAATGCTATTTCTAGGTAACTAAGCATATCAAGGCATTTTGGAGGAAAAAATGCTAAGTATAGGTCATTTTATAGCTATCCTAGGTAGAATATATCATTTTGGAGGTAAGTAAGGTTATTATGTATTTTTGAGGAAAATAAGCTAAGTATAGGTCATTTTGGAGCTAAACCAAGGTTATTATGCCATTTTTACCTAAGTGAGCATATTATGTCATAAATGAACTAGCTAAGCTAGCTATAGATCATTATTGAGCTATAGTAGGTAGTAATGCCATTTTCTAGCTAACTAAGCATATCAAGTCATTTTGGAGGAAAAAGTGCTAAGTATAGGTAATTTTATAGCTATCCTAGGTAGAATATACCATTTTCTAGCTAACTAAGCATATCAAGTCATTTTTGAGGAAAATAAGCTAAGTATAGGTCATTTTGGAGCTAAGTAGGTCATTTCTTAAGCTAAGTATGCATTTGTTAATGAATACACTTGGGAAAACTTACCATAAACACGAAGGTGAAGGACCGGTAGGGTTTGGGCCAGGGTGGGACATAGAAGGAGCGGTCGGGGTTGCGACAGATGCAGTAGGATCGGTCGATGCTTGTCGGGAGGCATGCTGCACCAAAGATCATTTGCAATGTCTTCTTAGCATGATGCAACTCAAATGTGGATACTAGTAACTAATGACCATTTAAATGAAACTCACCGTGGGTGCTATAACAATATGGGGTATCGACGGAGGGGTCTGACCATTGTTCTGGCACACGGTCTTCACATTTTGTTTTCATGAGTCATTCATATTAGTTAGTGATGAAACGAACATTACGTGCATGATTTGGCTAATATGCAGGAGAAACTTACCATGAGGAGCTTGTATAGGGCCCGGTGGGACGCGTCGTTCTAGTTCCTCTCCTCCTCCAATAGCCTAGCCGTCCTCTCCTCCATGTCCCTCTCCCTCTGTGCCGCTTGCCTGTTTGCCTCCGCTCGGAGCTCGTGGGCCCTAGCCTCAATGGCGAGCTCCATTGGCCATGGACGAGGCGTTATCTCAGGATCAGAGCTCGTCTGGCGCTTCTTGATCTCCGGGAGAGTTCTAGGACAACGTATCAGTCCATCCCCAATGGCTATCGACCCAAGGGGCCTCCCACCATCAGATATCATCACAAGCTCTGGATCAAAAGGACTCTGGCTCGGGTTGAAGTCCTCCCCTTTCCTCGCCTTCCCAAAATCTCTGTACCTCACGAGCTTGTTGTGGGAGGAGATGTTGCTGAAGCTCTTTGGATGATTGAGGTCATCCTCAGAGAATGCATTGGCCTTCTTGTACGAGGCAGTATGGGCCATGGCATAGAGGTCGAACAGAGGTGGCACCTCCTTCTTGTTTTCTCATGCCTAAAAGAGGTGAACAAAATATTAGCTAAGGGCTCAAGCTAGCATGAAGAGTGAAATTGCATGAATCATGAAGCAAACCACATACCCAGTTATTCCCGTACTCAAACAGGTTGGAGCTCCCTTGATGGTGTGACACACCTCTCATTTGGGCACGCTTCTCCTTGGCCTTGTTGTGTTTGGCTAGCCATTCGGGAGAGCACCACTCATCCACTAATGCCTGCCAACAATCCATCCTATACGCACACCATCTCGGGGGCACCTAAGTTGGACAAGAGAAATTTCAGCGCTACGCCTACGAATCAAATGAAAGAAACTAAGTACAAGGCCTTAAGAATAGATAATTACCTTCATAAACTTCTCTTTATTCAGATAATTTTTTTGGCACTTCTTCTTGGCCCTCTTAATGTTACTCGAGGCGTAGTAGTCTCGAATAGCCTGCACCCAAGCCTCGTGTCGTAAGTTTTGAAGTAGGCGCTTGCACTCGGCTTCGAGAACAACAGCCGCTCTCGCCTCATCTTCTTCAAGACACTTGTAGAAGGTCTGCAATCAAACAAGGCAACACATTAGACACTGACTAGTACAATCACTAGGTGTTATTGATTTTTAATTCTATCAAGGAGAAATTACCCAAAAGCGACGGATCACAATGTCAGCCACCGTCTCGCACAAGACACCGTCGACCATCTCCTCCGGCAGGGCCGGGGCAGCCTTGTACAGCTCCCAGGTCAGTGCTACCTGTGGAGCCTCACCCTCACCGGGCAACTGGACCTTCCCCGTGAAGTGGTGCTGGACAAGCACACCAAGGACGTGGATGGGCTTGCGGACACCACACTTGTATTTCCAACCCTTATAGTATGACAAGGCCAACACATTAGATATTAATTTGAAGAAACATGAAGGCAAAAGGTTAAAAAAGAGTAAATGCACTTACTTCTCCGCATGAGGCGCAATCAACCACCTCTGCTCGTGGGTCGTCGGCACGGGAGGCACCTTTGTACAACCACGCTGGTAGACCTTCTTGCCCTCCTCAACAAGTTCGCCCTCACTATAGGTGTCCTCAGACAAGTAATTGTCCTCGCCACCATCAGGATGGCCACTAGCCTCCGGAGTCACGTGGGACGAAGACCCTAGGACCCGAGTCTCCTAAGACAAAGACTCTAGGACCAAAGTCTCTAGGGACGAAGGCTCGGTGACCCATGGCTCGTTGACCCGAGGCTGATGGACCGGAGTCCGAGACGGGTCCATGTCAGACGGGTCCATGTCAGACGGGTCCATCTGAGACGGAGCAGTCCGGTGGTCGGGAGAATCAGCTGGGGGTGGCGGCGAGGAAGGCGCAACAGCCTTCCTACGTCTAGCACCTCTCTTCGTCTTCCCCCAACCTCTCCCGGTCGAAGAAAAAGCGCCCGCCGGTGTCTGCATGTCGTGTACCAGCGCTCTCCGGAGTTGCTAGGGTGGAATAATAGCACCCCTCCCAGCATGCGCCGAGGAAGGAGGCTCAGAGCACTCTCAGCCCCCGCCCACCATCTGTCAACACCTGCAATGACAAAGAGTGAACGAAATTAGTTCAACATAAAAAAATTGAATACCTAATAACATGAACTAATTAATAATATATTTGTATATAATAATAATTGAATACCTCACATTACTAAAATTGATCTTCATCGTCTATATATGCTCCGGGATCAATAAATGCATCATCATCATCACTATCAGTAATGACGTGCTCATCAGCATAATCAATAAATGCATCAATATGTGGAAGGCCTCTATGTAATTGGGCAAGCATTGTCAAGTCATCCGCAACAGTAACCTCTTCTTCTTCTGTCTCTTCTTGTTCCTGCTCAGGGGTGAAGTTGGGTTCACTATCGTTGTCGACCTCAATGTTCTGGGGTGAAGTAGAGCGGTTCTTGAAGCATTTTTTGGAAACACGTGTTTCTTGGAAGAATTCTCCTTCATATGTGTCTAGGTTAATGTGAGGTTCATAATCATCTTCATTGAGGGGAGGTGGTCTAAAATGTGGCGACACATCATAAATGACATCCCAACCTTTCAAATTTGGATCCGTTTGGCAGGCCCACGGTAGATAGAAAACTTGGGTCGCCTGTTGAGCCATAATATAGACATCGGGAACATCTAAATGGGTGCTTTGTTTGATTTCGACTAGCCCTATATGTTCATGAGTCCTTCTAGTCTCCTTCGGCTGGAACCAATAACATTTGAAGACTACGACGTTTGGTGGGTTTTTACCAGAGAATGTAAGTTCATAAATTGCTTCAACTCTTCCATAATACTCGACCCCTCCTTCGCCGACAGCGGAGACACAACAATTTGTAGACTTTCGGTCGGCCATAGATAGCTCTTTGCCAAAAATACGAAAGCGATACCCGTTTATGTCGTATTTGTCAAATGAACGGACCTTAAAGTCAAAACCATTAGCGACTTGTCTCAATTCGGAGTCCATAGACTCTGCATTAGCCTACAAGGTTAATACCAAAGGATTGTTGCATTAACCGCAAACTAGGCGAAGAAATGAAATCGTCTAATTAATGGAAATTACCGTTTGCTTGAACCAAGAGATGAAATCGGGATATCCTCCTCCATGCTTTGCCACTCATACTCTTTGATGGAATCCTTTTGGATCACCGCTCCATCCGAGAAATTGGCGACGTATCAACTGTATCACATATCCGGGAATAAGAGAATTTCAAAGGAATTAGAAGTTCCAAAACAATGTACCGAGAACTTACTCGATGTACGGCCGCACTTCTGTTAGGTTGTTGAATATATACAAGGAAATGGTCCGCCATTCTTCGACATCTAATCCTATTTATTTCGAAGCACCGGCTGGTGTGAGCTTCCCTTTGAATAGGCTGAGGTTGGATCGACCTTTTTCACGGTCGCCATCATTGTACCGAGGCTTCGGATTATGCAAATGACGATTCTGGGTTGTGTTGTGTGCTTTCACAAAGTTTGCCACCTCCTCAGTAATGAATGCCTCGGCCATCGATGCTTCAAATCTATGTTTATTTTTATGTTATTCTCGAAGCATCTTCTGCATCCTCTCAGTTGAGAAGCACCAATGATTTTGCATGCACCCCCCAATCTTGCCTTGATCGGGAGATGCAAAATCAAATGCTGCATTGGATTAAGGAAGCCCGGTGGAAAGATCTCTTCTAACTTGCAGATCAACTCCGACGCCAACTCTTCCAGTTCGTCTAGCACGTCAGGCGATAGTTCTTTCGCACAAAGAGCACGGAAGAAATAGCTCAGCTCTGCCAGTACTAGCCATTCATCCTTAGGGATAAAGCCACGCAACATCACCGGCATTACCCGCTCAAGCCATATGTGCCAATCATGACTCTTGAGACCAAATATTTTCAATTTGTCAAAACTCGCTCCCCTCTTGAGATTCGCTGCATACCCATTGGGGAACATCAACTGCATTTTCCCCCACAAGATCATTTCCCTCATAGCTGGCCTTCCAAGATTGAACCATGCCTTTGGCTTCCTCCAGTTCTTCTTTCCTTTCGGTTGTCGAATGTTTTGTAACAGTCTATCACATAGAGCCTCTTGGTTGACTCTAGCCTTAGGATTATCCTTTGACTTCCCCTCTATGCCGAACAATGTACCAAAAAGGGCCTCCGCGATATTCTTTTCAGTGTGCATGACGTCGATGTTGTGTGGACAAAGGAGGTCTTTAAAGTAAGGCAGATCCCACAAACATATCTTGTGATTCCAAGCGCGTTCCATATTATACCCTTTGAAATACCCTGGACGATCTGGATCCGGCTCGAGAGCGTTTATCTGATCCAGGATCTGTTGGCCTGTCAACACAGGTGGTGCAATGTTTTTGACAACTCTACCTTTGATGAAATTCTTCTTGTCTTTTCTGAACTTATGGTCAAGATCCAGGAACTGTCTATGCATGTCGAAGCAAGAAAACTTGCGACCCGCCTCCAGCCAACGGAATTGAAGAGCTGCCTTGCATGTGGGGCACGAAAACCTTCCATGCACACACACCAGCCAACGAATAGCGCATACGCCGGCAAGTCATGCATCGAGTACATGTACCACACATGCATTTTGAAGTTCTTTTTTGTAGCGGCGTCGTATGTCTTGATCCCATTATCCCAGGCTTCTTGCAATTCATCCTTTAGCGGTTGCATGTACACATTCATATTCTTCCCCAGATATTTGAGCCCTGGAATTATCAACATCAGGAAAATGTTCTTTCTTTTCATAATCTCTCCGGGGGGGGAGATTGAGTGGAATGACAAATATAGGCCAACAACTGTATTGTGCTGCCATCATACCATACACATTGAACCCATCCGTGCTTATGGCAACTCGAGGATGCCTTGGATCTGCTGCTTTATCCTTATGTAATGCATCGAAGTGCTTCCACGCAAAAGTGTCTGAAGTGTGTCCCAACATCGGATTCCCATCTACATCAAGTCCTGTTCTTTTCCCCAATTTATGCCACGTCATCTTTCTAGCCGTCTCTTCGACCATGAAAGGTCGTTGAAGTCTTGGTATGATTGGCAGATACCAAAGAACATTAATGGGGATTTTGGTCTGACTCTTCTCACCCATACTGTTGTCTACTAGAACATACCTAGAAGCATTGCAAATGGGGCAATAGTTCAAGCCCGCATACTCAAGCCAAAATAAGGCACATCCATTCTCACATGCGTCGATCTTCTCATAGGGCATCTTAAGCGCATGTAGGATTTTGTTCGACTGGTACAGGTTTCGTTGCAATACATGGCCTTTGGGTAGAAAGCGTCCATATATCATCATCATCGCGTCGTAGCATTCTCTACCTAGGTTGAACTGAGCCTTTCGAGCCATTACTTGCGCGATGGCATCCAGCTGACAATGCTTAGTGTGCTCGTGGAGAGGACATTTTGAAGACTCCAACATTTCATAAAAGGCCTTTGCAGATTCCTCCATCTCATCGTCCGAATCCCGAGCATCATCAAAGTCTTGCACCATGTCTTTGATCCCGGTACCATGCTTGTCGGTGCGACGATGAAGAACCTCGGCTCTGGCACGTTGGGCAGACTCACCATGAAATGTCCAAACCGTATAATTAGGCGTAAAACCCAACTTCTGCAGGTGTTTGATCATTTCAAACTCTGACTTCTTCTTATAGTTGTCGCAATCGACACAAGGGCACCAAGTTGTTTTCTGTCCATTTGCAAATGCGACTCTCACAAACTCCTTGGTTTTTGTTAACCATTCACAAGTCATGTCTTTCTGACTAGTGTAGCCGGTGCACATCCAGCCACGATCACTCATCCTTCCTAGCTACTGGACACACACAAAATATATACGTAATTCAGCAAACCATATTTATCAGTTAATAGAGTTTGTCAGTTTCATTACGTCGATGCAACCTAGACGCTAGTAGGTAAAGATAGGTCCTAATCCCACCCAAGTATGTGTAGATTGGGTTCGTTTTCCCATGCTCCGCTCCGGATCCGACGCACAATTTCGGTAGCACCTCCCCACTGTTCTCCTGATACACGTCTGGGCAATAAGCAAAGAGGATGTGTACCCAGAGAACAACGGGGAGGCACTAACAAAATTCTACATCGGATCCGGAGCAGCGCATATGGGAAAACGAACCCAATCTACACATACTCGGGCTATCCATGGATAACGTTGGACAATTCGAAAGAAGCATGGTTATAAATATGCTAATGAATGCATATTTATAGATGTAACCCTTTCGCACGGGAGACGCATAGTGGTCACACATACTAATGATTGAAGACACCTATAGCTAGCAAGTTTCATCGGCACGAAGACCGGAACAGAGGAAATGAAGGGTGCAGGAGAAGATGTCATTTGTGCTCACCCACGAATGCAGGGGCGAAGCTCGTCGAACGCATGAGGAGGTCGTCGAACACCAGACCCTCGCAGCGATGAAACAACTGCACATTTAAATCCACCTGATCAATATAAATATGATGTTCTATACAACAAAATCGAAAAATATATGACCTAACTCATAATTCACAAATATATGACCCGTGTCGTATCGGGGTCGGGGTGTCGGGGGTGTCGTGTCGGGGTCGGGGTGCTGTGTCGTTGTCGGGGGTGCCGTGTCGGGGTGTCGGGGTGTCATGTTTGGGTCGTGGTGTAGGGGGTGTCGTGTCGGGGTCGGGGTGTCAGGGGTGTCGTGTCGGGGTCGAAGTGTCGGGGGTGTCATGTCGGGGTCGGGGTGTCAGGGATGCCGTGTCGGGGTCAGGGTGTCGGGGTGCCGTGTCAGGGTCGGGGTGTCGGGGTGTCGTGTCGGGGTTGGGGTGTGGGGGGTGTCGTGTCGGGGTCCGGGGTGCCGTGTCGTGGTGTCGTGTCGGGCGTCGGGGTGTCGGTGGTGTCGTGTCGGCGATCCTCGACCCGGTTACGTCGGCGCCGATGCACCCCTCCTCCTCCTCTTCTTCTTCTTATTCTCCTTCTTTTTTTTTCTCCTCCTCCTTTTCTTCTTCTTTTTCTTCTTCTCCTTCCTCTTCTTCTTCTTCTTCTTCTTCTTCTTCTTCTCCTTCTCCTCCTCTTCTTCTTCTTCTCTCTTCTTCTAATTACTAATAACTAAATTACAACTAAGCTAATTAACTACAACTAACTACAACTAACTCAGCTAATTTACTAACTAAGCTAACTAAATTACAACTAACTAACTACACCTAATTAACTAACTAAATTACTATAACTACACTATTAAAACTGAAAAAAAGAGGGGGAGGGGGCTCATCGGAGTGGGGGGGGGCGCGAGCGGCAGGCGACGGGGGTCGCGGGCGGCGGCCGGCAGTGGGCGCGGGCGGCGGGGGTGGGGCGGTGGAGGCACGACAGTCGCGTGCGGCAGGGGCTCGACGGTTGCTGGTGGTAGGGGCGCGACGGCGGGGCGGCGGCAGGGGCGCGACGGTGGGGCGGCGGCCGGCGCGGGGGTGAGGTGGTGGTAGGGGCTGGGGCGTGGCGGCGTGCGGGCGTGCGACTGGTCGGGGGGGAGAGACGATGGGAGATAGACGATGGGTGGGGCTGGGTTGCGCTGTTAGCTAATTAGGTATCACCTCTTTGCCGTCTGCTAGTGGACGGCAAAGAGGTGGGGTGGTGGGCCGTTACAGTATTGTCGTCAACTGGACCCCACCCACCTCTTTGCCGTCCGCTCGCTGACGGCAAGGAATCTTTGCCGTCCGCTAGCTGACGGCAAAGAATCTTTGTCGTCCGCTACCAGACGACAAAGAGCTGGCAGATGGCAAAGCCCCTCTTTGCCATCCGCCAGCTCTTTTCCGTCTGCTTTGTGCTAGCTGATGGCAAAGACACTCTTTGTCATCTGCTAGCAGACGGCAAAGAGCTGGCAGACGGCAAATTGTCTGATTCCAGTAGTGTAAGGAAGGAGGGAGTAAAGAACTTGGAGGGGAGGAAGTTGCTATCTTGGTTGTCTAGGGAGGGACCTTCGACTTTTACCCCCCTAGATGATTGAGTCATAGCATGAGGTCTTTACTAGAGGTAGAAGGGGTCAAGTAGGTACTGTGGTAAATATTGGGGGTGAAGGAGAATGGTAGAAGGGGTCAAAATAGGGGTTTTACCAAATCACCAAAAGGTGTTTGATGTTGTTTTGGTCAAGCAACAACACTCCACTTGCCATGAGGTTTCACAGGATCAAGTGGTAGATAACAATGAAGTTGATAACCAAGTTTGAGCCCATTTAGAGAAAGTTGTCAATGTGAACTTGGTAAACCCTAAAAATGGGCAAAAACGGAGTTTCTTAGATCTAGCTAAGCAAAATTATTCTCCTTGATGCACCACTTAGTGTGGTGGCATAATTTCGTTATTAGAGCATTCCCAAAAAGTATGGGACCAAATAGGGAAACTTGACAATGAAAGAATTTCTAATTCTTGAAATCAGCAGAAAGGGGTTTGTGGGAATTTGGACAAGTGGATATGTTATCCTTGATCGAACACTTGGTGTGGGTGCCTTATTAGAGGATTAGAACATGTCCACAAAGTTTGAGCTTAAGCTGAGACAATTGGCAATGTAGAGTTCCTCAAATTTGAATCCGTACAGAGAGGGTTTTGGGATATTTTGGTGAACCAAAACAACTGGGTTTGACATGATACTTGGCAAGATGATCACATATATCATATGTGACAGTCTAGAATTTTCTTGGATTTATTTGATAATATTTCTTATAGAAATATATCAAATGCTCAAAATAAACAAAATTGTTTTGGAGAATTTTGTCCAATGTTATTCGAATATTTTTACACTTTGCAGAGGTTGCACACATTAGCCACAAGACTTGAGAAACTTCCGTGTCAAGCCATGACTCGCGGTATTGTTCATACCCGAGGTAACTACCCAAACAATGCCTTTCCCCTAGAGATACTAAACAATGATTCCACTCATTGGTTCCATCCCTCATGATATACATCACACATATCATCCATGAGGGCACGTTGTGTCTGTAGAAACAGCACATGTTTGTCCTTTCCGGCATGACCCCGTATTGAGAGTGACCATGTCACTCCCGCCACTAGAACTGCAGGCTCTCTGCTGGTACCTACCAAGGTAATCAACAAAGCCCCATCCCATAAGGGGTATCGTGGTTGTACGTGTAAGGTTGTAATAACGGTCGCAACTTACACCTATCCATTTTTTGAAAACAACACACTCACTTGCTCCAATACACCACTTCTTCATCAAGTAGTCACCTAGCTTATCACCATCTCCCTATGGAATTAGTGGCACCCGATGGCGTTTTTGAAAATCCTTTGAAAACACTTTGTTTCCAACACCATGCATATGCATGTCCCACTTTGCATAGAAACTACTTAGCAACCTAACTACTCCCACCCACATAACACTCATAAGGAGGTAGGGTCATGCACGATGCAAGTATCAACGGTAGAAGTATCGGAGGCAACCCACCGAAGTGGTCCCATATCATGATGATCAATTCATCAAAACATAAGGTGATATATGAGATGCATGGAAAAGTTTCTTAGGCATGGTCAAGGAGTTGCTAGCCTGGCTCAATAAAGTTCTCGGGGTCTTCAAAGTCTTGTGGTCCAACTTGCTCGTCGACAATGTAATCTATCGTTGCAATATTAACGAGAAAAAATAATAACATAGCAAAATAGAGAAAATATTCCACTTCAAAATGGTACATCACTAAAAATATTTGTATCTGGCTTATAAGTGACAAAGGTTTCGAAAATTGTTTTAACACAGGTTTAAAATATTCAAAACTAGGTTTTAATTAGAACTAGTACATAAAACTATTTTCAAATAGTGCACAAGTGGCATCATTAAATACTAAAGAATGTTACAACATTTTAGGTGAAAGAATATTTGGACTTGGAGAAATATTTGATCCGGTGGAATTTTTGGAAAATCAATAGAAAAGGAAAAGGAGAAGGGCTACTGTGCCCTGGGCCAGATCTGGCAACTAGGTCGGCCCAGTGCCCAACCAGCCCAGGCGAACCAGCGCGCGCGAGCTCGCGTTCAAACCTGACGGCTGTGGCCCAAAGGCCAGTGACAGAGAGAGGAGGGGGACGAAGGTGAGGATGACACGTGGGGCCCGCCTGTCATCTCTAGCCTCGCGATAGGGAGGCCAGCAAACTCACGTGCGATGATGTAGGGCACGACAACGGGTGGCGAGCATGGGAATGGGACCAGCGTTGAGCCGCTGATCCGATGAAGGTGGAAGGGGGCAGAGGTGCCCTGGTTCGTCGGCGACGAGCACCCGCATTGGAGGAGATTCGGGAGGTGGTCGTCATCAAAGCTTCCAACTACAAAACATAGAGGGAGGATGGGGAAAAGGGTCAAGGGGATCTCCCGGTTCGTGGGAGGACGAATGGAGGGCTGGAGCGGGCTTGTACCCCGAGATCGATGGGTCCCCAACACGGCGGCACCTCGGTCGATGTCGAGCACTTATGCTCTGGGAGGTTGTTTGGGTGGTTTTGGCACACGATTGGAAGCATGAGAGGGTGATTAGAGGCGACGGAGGGCTCAGGGGAGGCCTTTTATAGGCGGGGCGCGAGTCCATGGAACGAAGGTGCGCCGATGAGCTCGTGGCCAAGGCCCGTGGCCATGGAAGAAGTCGGGCGTGTCTAGGGTGTTTCTAGGCATGACCTACACCTAGGGGAGGGAAGAAAGATAGAGGGAAGGCGAATGCATGTGAGCTCAGGCATTGGCCAGTTCGGATGGCGCCGGGCGTGCGTGTGGAGAGCTGTTGTAGGGAGAGATAGGAGGGGGCCGACAGTCCAGCATGTTGATGTCAAGGTGCGTCGACTGGCACAAGGGGGGAGGCCTGAGGTGGCCTGTCAACCCTTTTGGAGCGTGTTGTGTGCTCTAGAGCGCGACTTTGGCCGGAATGATGACCTCTTTGGCGCGCTCTGACGTGACCACTAGCGTCAGGGAGCTGCAAGAGGGAGTAAGAAGTGGGAAAGTGGATTTGGATGACCTAGAGTAACCCTGAGTGGGAGAGTGCACAGAGAGAAGAGATAAAAGTGGCTGGCCAAAGAGGAAAACGTGGTTTCACCCTACCAATAATGGAGTTGTGGCTATGGGAAACATACCGGAGGTTGCTAGGGGTCTTGATGGAGTTGTGGTAAAAATTGGGTCGCAATGAGAACAAGGGAAGGGACTCCATCATTGATCTTAGCATTCAAGCAGAAGGTGTTTGATCCCTGGTTGTGCTACCTCTGGTTGCTTTACCAGAGATGAAACTGAATAGGATGAAATGGGGAAATAATTAAGATGGATCACCAATTTTGAGCTCAGTTGAGGAAAGTTGACAATGCAAACATTATAAACCCTAAAAATCAATAGAAACGGGTTTCTGTAGATCTAGTCATGCTAAGCTGTTCTCCTTTATGCACCACTTGGTGTGGTGGCATTATTTGGGGATTAGAGAATGCTCACAAAGTTTGAGATCAATTGGGAATACTTGGCAATACAAAGTTGCTCAAATTTGGTTCTGGACAGATATGGTTTAGGAATATTTTGGTGAATCAAAACAATGAGGATTGAGATGGAACTTGGCATGATCATCACATATATCATTTGTGACATGCTAGAATTTTCCTGGATATATTTCAAAATATTTCTTATAGAAATATTTCAAATGCTTGATTTAAGCAAAAAATGGTTTTGGGAGGTTTTGTCCAATATTTTGAACATGACCATGTGTTGAAACTCATATATATGGAAAATCTATGTCCACTGAGTTTCCCTAAATTTTCTCAAATATTTTGAAAGCATTTAAATATTTTTTCCTATGAAATACCATTTTCAGCCTTAAGATTTTTTTATATAAAAATAGGAAAATAATCTTTAAAATTAATGTTTTCTGGTTTTGCGAAGTCTTATATAAAGTATGTCTCAAATAAAGTCTTTGTCGATTGTTACGAGACCAAGCACACACGCACGCGCCCGCGGCATCGTCACAATATTGTTTAGTGGGAATAAAATGTTCTCAGAATAAAGTTGGCGTGCGGTCTTAATATATTGTAGGAAGACCGCATGTCAAGTTTCATCGCATTCGGAGGTCGTTTGATACCCCAAATGTTAAACTTGTGTTTCATCATTGTCAATTATACTGTGAGTCGTCTTTTGGTTTCAAGAACTTGTACCGATTTGCCAAACTTCCCTCTCATCCCCACCTAGCCCATCTACACAGTGCACCAAGTTCACCTTATGACTAGACATCGTCAGAGCTATCCGATTTTGATCAGAGGGTCAAAAATAGAGAAAAAACTAACCCTAGCATGCTGCCTATAAAAGGAAACCTTCCCCTCAATTTTTGGAATACTCCCTCTCCCACCTCGGCATCTATCCCCAAACCCTAGCTACCACTAGCCTTCCACTATAGCCACCTGCCTCCTCCTGCATCGGGCCCGCTTGGCCCAGATCTGGCCTATCCGGATCCGGGTCGCATTATCGTTGCTTGCTAGAGGTGCCAGCACCACGCCTATGCTCGGGTGCATTCCTCCATGTGCCTCGCACACGCGCCACCTCGTCGGCCCTCGGAGAGACCAACTCCGGCGGCCAGCACGGTGCTGGTGGACCGCGTAGCACCAGTGCTACCTTGCCTCATCCCCGCCATTGCGTCGCACCAGTGCCGCCTTGCCTCTTCCCCATAGCCGTGCGTGTAGTCATCCGCCACCGTTGGCCCGAGCTCGCTGCTTGCGCTGCCGCCGCACCTCCAAGCTGGCCCTGCCTCGTGTCCATGCTGTCGCCGTCCCTCCGCATTGGATCGCCCTTGGATCCGGCGTCGGACGCCCGGATCTGCCTCGTACCTTGTGTCCAAGCCATGACCATAGCTCAGTTTCTCCAAGTTCTCCGGTAGGAACACCAAGCCAACAATGTTGCTATCCAGCAGATGGCTCAGGCCCTTGTGAACAACCAGCAGCAAGGCACGAACGACAATGGCTGCTCCACTTTGTCTGACTTCATGAGGAAATCGCCCCCAACCTTCACCGAGACTTATGAACCCTTGGATTCTGATGACTGGATCCACACCATTGAGGACCTCCTTGCACTGGTCTCTTGCAAATAGGACCGTGAGAAGGTGCTTTACGCCTCTCACTGCCTCGGAGGTACCGCCCGAGCTTGGTGGGATGGATTCAAGGTCATGCAAGGTGAGCGTGTGATCACTTGGAATGACTTCAAGGAAGGATTCCGCACCACCCACATTCCTTCTAGGCTCATGGCTATCAAGAAGAGAGAATTCCGAGCGCTGAATCAAGGAAGTGGATCTGTCAAGGAGTACCTGCAGAAGTTCAACCTGCTGTCAAGGTATGCACCTGAAGATGTCTCCATGGAGGCTGCCAAGAAGGAACGCTACATGGAAGGACTTCAACAAACCCTACAGTATCAGCTCACCGTCTGTGACTGTTGTACCTTCTTCGACCTGGTGAACAAGGCCCTCATACTGGAAGACAAGCATCATGCCCTAGACGACACTCGCAAGCGCAAGATGATTAGCAGGGGTAGCTCCAGCAACCAGAAGCCTCGCCACTGGCAGCCAGCCCCAGCCAAGCCAACCTATCAGCCATAGTAGGCTAGACCTCCTACGCCTCGTCCGAGCTACCAGCCTCAGCAGTATGCCAATCCCAGGCCAGCTTACAACAACAACCCCAATAACAACAACGGCGACAGGAATTACAACAACTTCCCTGGGCAAGTTACTTACTTTGGATGTGGTCAGTCTGGACACATCTCTGAGCTCTGCCCCAACAATAAACCCAATGCACCGGCCCCAATGCGCCAACTCAAGGTCAAGGCTGTGGAGCACCACCAAGGGACCCTGCTCCCCGCAACCAGCCCAAAAATGGCAAGGGCCGTGTGAATCACGTAACCGCAGGGGAAGCCCAGAAAGACCCGGAAGTCATACTGGGTACGTTCCTCGTCAACTCAACCCCAACAAAAGTATTGTTTGATTGTGAAGCTTCACATTCCTTTGTCACCCAACGGTTTTCACTAGAGAGTGGCATGCAACCTACATCCCTAGGTAGTCGTATGTTGATACAAACCCCGGGTTCGGTTATTAAGTCTGTATAGGGTGTAAAGGAGTGAAGATTGGCATCGACGGGGCAGGCTTCCTAGCAGACCTTATAGTTCTGGATTCACCAGGCTTGAACGTCATCCTTGGCATGAATTGGTTGATAAAGCACCAAGGCATGTTAGACTGTGCCAAGAGGATCAGTACCATGACCAATAGCCAAGGAGTGGAAGTCAAGTATGTCCCCAACCCTGCCTCCACTCAAGCCCCACAGGCTAACTGTCTATCGGGAGTTTAGTTGGATCAAGTGCTAGTGGTGTGTGAAAACCCGGATGTGTTTCCAGATGAGCTTCTCGGAATACCTCCTGACCATGACATTGAGTTCATCATTGAGCTTATGCCCGGATCAAGGCCCATCTATAAGAAGGCCTACAGGATGGGATCCGAAGAGTTGGCTGAATTGAAGAAGCAACTAGAAGAGCAGCTCAGAAAAGGATTCATTCGCCCAAGTGCCCCTCCTTGGGGATCACCTGTTTTATTTGTGTCAAAGAGGGATGGAACTATCAGACTATGAGTCGATTACCGTTCTCTCAATGAAGTCACAATAAATAACAAGTATCGACTCCCCAAGATTGAAGACCTGTTCGATCAGTTGAATGGAGCCAAGGTGTTTTCCAAGATCGACCTCAGGTCGGGGTACTATTAGCTGAGGATCAGACCCCAAGACATTCCGATGACGGCATTTGTAACCCGGTATGGCATGTATGAATACACGTTGATGTCATTTGGGTTAACCAATGTCCCTGCCTACTTCATGTATCTCATGAATAAAATCTTCATGGAGTGATTGGACAAGTTCGTTGTCGTCTTCATTGATGACATACTTGTCTTCTCCAAGTCTGAAGAAGACATGAGGAGCACTTGAGATTGGTCGTAGAGAAGCTTCGAGAGCACTAGCTTTATGCCAAGTTCAGCAAGTGTGAATTCTGGCTGCATGAAGTTGGATTCTTGGGTCATGTGTTCACTGCAGAAGGATTATCAGTGGATCCCGCCAAGATTGAAGCCGTGACTGAATGGAAAACCCCTACCACTATGAAGGAAGTTAGGAGCTTCCTCGGACTTGCAGGTATTATCGCAAGTTCGTGGAAGGGTTCTCAAGCATGGCCCGACCCTTGACCTAGCTTTTGAAGAAGGACAAGAAGTTCGAATGGATACCTAAGTGTGAGGAAAGCTTCCAGGAGCTCAAGAAGAGGTTGACCAAAGCCCCTGTTTTGGTCACCCCCGATATTCACAAGGAGTTTGTGACATATTGTGATGCATCGAGAACCGGGATCGGAGGTGTTCTGATGCAAGAAGGCAGATTCATAGCATATCTATCCAGGTAGCTACGTCCTCATGAGGAGAACTACGCAACTCATGATCTCGAGTTGGCAGCCGTGGTTCAGGCCTTGAAGACATGGTGACATTACCTTCTGGGGAAGCGATGTGAGATATACACAGGCCACAAGAGTTTGAAGTATATTTTCACCCAAAGGGAATTGAACATGAGGCAGCAAAGATGGTTGGAGTTGATCAAGGATTACGACCTCAGTGTTCAATACCACCCCGGAAAGGCCAACGTGGTAGCAGACGCCTTAAGCAGAAAGGCTTGTTCCTTGAATGCCATGATTAAGGAAAGGCTACCTGCCCTGCATGAAGAGCTTGAAAGCTTTGGCTTGGAACTAGTTGCACCCAGATTCCTTGCCAACCTTGAAGCAAAGCCTACCTTGATGGATGATATCAAAGAAGCTCAGAAGGGACACGCAGGCAAGGCTCTAGGCTTCTCAGTGGATGAGCAAGGAGTGGTATGCTTTGGGAAGCGCATCTACGTGCCCAACAAGGAGGATCTCAAGAACTTGATCTTGCAAGAAGCTCATGACACTCCATACTCCATCCATCCTTGAGGAAGCAAGATGTATCAAGACCTCAAGGCAAGATTCTGGTGGCATGGCATGAAACGGGAAATAGGCACATTTGTCGCTAAATGGGACATATGCCAGAGGGTCAAAGCTGAGCATCAGCTACCCGCTCGACTATTGCAACCTCTCAAGGTGCCTGAATGGAAGTGGGACAAAGTCGGGATGGATTTCATCACCGGTTTACTAAGGTCAAATAAGGGACATGATTCGATTTGCGTCATTGCCGACCACCTGACCAAGGTAGCCCACTTCATTCCCGTTAGGACCACCTATGATGGAAGCCAGCTTGCAAACCTCTACATCAATTGCATCATAAGTCTTCACGGAGTTCCAAAGGAGATCGTGTCTGATCGAGGAACCCAGTTCACCTCAATATTCTGGAAGAAAATTCAAGAAGCTATGGGAACTAAGCTCTCCTTCAGCACTGCCTTTCACCCAAGACTGGTGGGAAAAAAGAGAGAGTAAATCAGATACTCAAAGATATGCTCCGCGCTTGTCTTTTGTCATATAGAGACAAGCGGGAGGATTGCCTACCATTCGTCGAGTTGTCCTACAACAATAGCTATCAGTCGAGTCTTCAGATGTCACCATTTGAGGTGTTGTATGGAAGCAAGTGTCGTACTCCCCTCAACTGGTCAGAGACCAGAGAAGGATTGGTTTTTGGACCAGATATCCTTCGCGAGGCAGAAGAGCAAGTTCAACTCATCCGAGAGCATCTAGAGACCGCCAAATCAAAACAGAAGAGCCACGCCGACTCCCACCGCCGAGAAGTAAACTTCTGTGTCGGCGACCATGTCTACCTCTTAGTCACGCCGCTCAAAGGGACCAAGCATTTCCATGTCAAAGGAAAGATTTTACCAAGATACATCGGCCCCTTCAAGATCACCGCAATGCGAGGAGATGTTGCCTATTAGCTAGAGCTACCTTCCGTGCTGTCTGATGTGCACAACGTCTTTCACGTGTCATAACTCCAAAAGTGTCTGCAAGTTCCCAACCGCCCTGACCTCTACAAGGACATCAACCATCAAGCCATTAATCTTCAGCCTGACCTCACTTATCGTGACAGGCTGGTTTTTGCATTTTGGATGAAGCTGGACACTGCACCCGAAGCCTGACCATTAAGTACTTCAAGATCCAGTGGAGCAACCATACTGAAGCTGAAGCAACCTGGGAACATGAAGACTATCTTAGATCTGAGTTCCCTTATCTTTTTAGTGCTTAGCCTAGGAATCTCGGGGACGAGATTCTTGTAAAGGGTGTAGGACTATCACACCCTATGTTTGTATGACCTTGTTATGTTTGGATTTATAAAATTTGGAGCCAATTAAACTTTTTCAATGCTTGTGCCTGATTGAATTAGTGCTTGTTTTCTTGTTGATTGTTGTGTAAGGCACTCTTAGATTCTATCCCTCTTCATGTTCATCTTCCTTGACCCAAAATTCTTGTCCAATAATCATGCCATGTGAATAGTGCCCAGAACTATTTTTATCAAATTTTATCTTGACCAAAAAGGATTTATCCAAATTAGGTTTGCAAAAACCCCTGAAATTATGTTTGCGCTACAAGTCCTCAAATTGGGTGGATCCTGTTGGAAATATGCCCTAGAGGCAATAATAAATTAGTTATTATCATATTTCCTTGTTCATGATAATTGTTTATCATGCATGCTATAATTGTATTGATCGGAGACTTAGATGCATGTGTGGATACATAGACAAAACCATGTCCCTAGTATGCCTCTCATGGACTAGCTCGTTGATCAAAGATGGTTAAGGTTTCCTAGCCATGGACATGAGATGTCATTTGATAATGGGATCACATCATTAGGAGAATGGTGTGATGGACAAGACCCAAACTACAAATGTAGCATATGATCGTGTCAGTTTATTGCTACTGTTTTCTGCATGTCAAGTATATGTTCCTATGACCATGAGATCATGCAACTCAGTGACACCGGAGTAGTGCCTTGTGTGTATCAAACATCGCAACGTAACTGGGTGACTATAAAGGTACTCTACAGGTATCTCCGAAGGTGTCTGTTGAGTTGGCATGGATCAAGACTGGGATTTGTTGCTCCGTGTGACGGAGAGGTATCTCAGGGCCCACTCGGTGATACAACATCACAACAAGCCTTGCAAGCAATGTGACTAAGTGTTAGTCACGGGATCTGGTATTACGGAACGAGTAAAGAGAATTGTTGGTAACGAGGTTGAACTAGGTATGGAGATACCGACGATCGAATCTCGGGCAAGTAACATACGGAAGAACAAAGGGAACATCATACGGAATTAACTGAATCCTTGACATAGAAGTTCGACCGATAAAGATCTTATTAGAATATGTAGGAACCAATATGGGCATCTAGGTCCCGCTATTGGTCATTGACGGTAGAGGTGTCTCAGTCATGTCTACATAGGTCTCGAACCCGCAAGGTCTGCACACATAAGGTTTGGTGACGTTTCAGTAGTATAGGTTTATGTATGGTGATGACCGAAGGTTGTTCAGAGTCCCGGATGAGATCCCGGACGTCACGAGGAGCTCTGGAATGGTCCGGAGGTAAATATTCATATATAGGAAGTCCTATTTTGGTCGCCGGAAAAGTTTCGGGCTCATCGGTAGTATACCGGGAGTGCCGGTAGTGTATCGGGAGACCATCAGGAGGGGTATTTCGACACAAGAGGCTACATGGGATGTGGGAGAGTGAATACCAGCCCTTGGTGGGCTGGTGGAAGTTCCACACAAGGCCCATGCGGCTGGAAAGAAAGCTGTGACACCCTGGAATTCTATCACAATGATCAATGTAATTAAGCTACAGTGATGGCCATGATCAGCAACAAATCTTTTTGCTAAATATAATGTGATCAAGTTGAATTTCAAATCTCAATTCAAATTTCTACTTCAGAGTCATTTAAATTTTATTGTGATAAAATAAGTTGGCAACCAGCAAGATAAAAATGTTCCAAGGTTGTGGGATATTCCAAAACAAATGATGCTTAGAAGAACCACATCATCTAATGTGTGGTGTGGCCCCCACTAATTAAAACAGGAGCTGAAAATGCTTATAATAACATTTAAAACAAATATTTAAATTAAGACAGTTTCCAAACATACTCAAGCTTGGTATGTCATATCAGAATATTGCATAAAAGTTTATAAGCCATGTCTCAAAATTTTACTAGTGCAAGTGATGGCAGAAATAAATAATAAAACAAAGCAGAAACAAAACGAAAGGAAAAAAAGAAAAAGGGAAAAGAATTAAAGCAGAAAAACCCCTCCCTTCCCCACTGGGCCGCAACCCACTGAACCGGCTGGCCCAGCCTATCTTTCCCCCCTCCCCGCCCGACCAGGTCGCCGGCGACGGCCGCAAGGATAAGAACGGCCCCACGGCATCACCTGCTCCCTCCGTGCAAATCCTAGCGCCCCCCCCCCCCCCCCCCGCAGATCTCACCTGCACCCCCCCCCCCCCCGCGCACTCTTCCCCCTCTGCGCCCGAGCGCGCCGTCGCCATGGCCGCCGGCTAACCGCGGCCACGGTTCCTCCCGAGCCCAGCTAACCCCACCAGGAGCTTTCCCTCTCTCCCCTCGACCTCCTCGACCACGCGCTAGGGCCCGGGAGCCCCTGCTTTGTCGGCATTTCGCTTTTCCTTCGGATCGCCGCCACTCGTCATCGACAATTCCGGCGCCGTCGAGCCTTCCCCAGGCCTACTTTGAACGGCTACAACCCCCGGTGAGCTCCTGCTACTTCCCCCGTACCCCCTCACGACGAGCCGCTGCCCCTGACGCCGTTTCCCGTCGAGGCCCGAACCTGTCGCCGCTTGCGCTCGTCGCCGGCGCTGTTCCGGTGACCTTTTGGTCCGCCGCCGGTACCATTCGACGCCGCGGGCACCGTAGGCTCCATCCCGCGACAACCCCGTGCTACTTAGCCCCTGTAACGCACGCACGCACGACCACCGCCCGCTGCCGCCCGCCGGCGAGCTCGTGGCCGTCGCTACGGACCACCGCCGACCGCGCCGCCGCCGTAGATCGACGCGGCCTTCTCCCCTCGTTCGAACGCGACCGGCGACGCTCGATTTGGCCCCCCTACGCAAAACCCGAGCCTCGCCATGGCTTCGGGTGCTCGCCGGAGCTCCTCCGGCGACGGCCGCCGGTCACCTCCTACATGGCACACCTGGGGCCACCCCTGGGTCACTGCCATGGGCTCCCCTGGTCCCAGTTGACAAGTTGACCTGGTCAACTCACTGACTGGGCTGGCCCCAGTCACTGCCAGGTGGGGCCCCACCTCCCTGTTAGTATGACAGGTGGGCCACCCCTATCAGCTGCCTAATTAATTAGTTAGATTAATAAAATAAAGTTTAATTAAGTTAATGTCTAACTGACAAGTAGGCCCCACCTTTTAAATAATCTGTTTAGTTTAATTTAAAACCCTGAATTAGCCCTAGTCTATGACAGGTGGGCCCCCACTGTCAGGTTTAAATAGTAAATGGCTGCTGATGTCACTCTGATGTCATGATGACATCAGCAGTGTACTGTTCTGGATAATGTTGATTTAATTAATTAAAATAATTCAAGAAAATCTATAAAACTTTAGAAAATCATATCTTTTAAACCGTAACTCAGATGAAAATAATTTATATATGAAAGTTGCTCAGAAAAATCCCACGAATCCAAATATGCCATTCATTCATATGTCACATGCTCCTAGCATGTTAAACATGGAACTTTCCCTCTCCGGGCCAGCTGTCCGATAATTACTCAGACCCGGGAAATATCGTCAGGTATTCTCCCGCTACGTCTTCAACGTGTAGTACTACGTTAGTGCATACCTAGATATGCATATTGCCATGTCATGCATCGTGATGCATATGTTTGCTTTATATTTATTGTTTCTTCCCCCTCTTCTCTCCGGTAGACCCCGAGACTGACGCTGTTGACGAGTGCGACTACGCCCCTGACGATCAGCCCTTTGCCGCAGAGCAGCAAGGCAAGCAAACCCCCTTGAGCATTCCGATATCACCCATTCTTCTCTCTCTTATTCTTGCATTAGATTTTGCTATTGTTAGTTAGCTCCTATTCTGATGCATAGCCTGTTTTTGATGAACTGCTAATATTCCTACAATAATACCAACTGCTTAGTATAGGATGGTTAGTGAATCCCAGTGAACCCCTTAGCCCCAGTTGTCCCTGCTTCTTCCTCGACGACCCGACGACTCGACGACTCGAACACTTGGTGAACTCATTGACAAGCCAGGCCACTCACCTCACCGCACTCCCCTAAATTGTATGACTCTGCAGTACTACTATGGAGTACCGAGGGTGACACCTCGTGAAGTACTCCTGATGCTAGTCCTGTAGCGTAGCTTGTAGGTCATGGTTATCGAGGGTGATTCCTCCTTCCCCATTCCCGACAAAGTTTCTGTCATGCAATCCCTCAAGTGTGGGACTTTCGAGGGTGATTCCTTTACAGTCCACCTTGGCGGTTATATCGAGCGGGGACCCCTTGAGGGTGATTCCTCAATTCCCGTCTTGAAATTATATCCACACAATTACTATTGACTTGGCCCTGGGCTAACATGGTGGGACTGAAGGGACGGGCGGTACCACCCTGTTGAGGTGGACCTGAGTTCCCGACAGCCCTGAGACGGGTTGGTCCCAAGGGTACCCGTGTGAGTAAGATTTGGTGGATGCGCCGCAAGGCATCCAAAGACTTGGTGGGGTGCGCCGGTAAGGCACCCGAGTGTTATTGGCGGGGCGACAACCTGCAATATGATTCGAGCTTGCCACACACTGATTAAAATGATAATGGGTTGGGTATTTGATCCGAGTTGGTCGTTGACCTTTTTACGCACTAAACCTTCACATGGGAGAAGTTATGGGTGCTCAGCGTCGTTGTATCAGCCGAAACTCTTCGGACGTCAGCAATGGAGCGGCACGCGCCGGATTGGGCTAGAACGTACCTCTCCCGGACTGAGTGTACTAGGTCTGCTTCCGGTCGCGTTCGCATCGTGCAGGAGTGCAAGGGCAAGTGGGCCCACGAACCTGCGCGCTTAGGAGTAGACCGGCGAGCTGGCCTCTTCGTTGAGTCTAGGTGGGGCGACGACGTTTTAGATCCCGAGGCCGGGCATTACCCCCGGAAAGTGTGTCCGGCCGGAGGTGTTCAAGCGTGATGGAAATGCGGTGCACCCCTGTAGGGAAGAACCATCTATTCGAATAGCCGTGTCCACGGTAATAGGATGACTTGGAGTTGTACCTTGACCTTATACAACAAAAATTGTGCCTTCCTTTAAATGTTTCGTGGCCCCGGGATTGCTTCCTTGCAGGGAGTTGAGGAAGAATCTCTGGATGTGGTTACTTGATAAAATTGCTACAGTAATATGGCTATATATGAGATACCAATCTACTCTCTTCTCATGCTACAAGATGTTGAAGATGCTAGTCTTCGATAGGACTAGGCCTTCCCCCCTATTCTTGCTTTCTGTAGTCAGTCCAGATATAACCCCACCCCTTGATAATGATGCATAGCTAGCATCGTTATGATGTCAGTCTTGCGAGTACCTTGGATGAGTACTCACCGCTGCTTTGCTTTCTCTTTCTCCCTCGTTGCGAATCTGCGTTCAGACGATGGAGCCCAGGAGATGGAGTATGCCGGAGACGACTACTACAACACCGTAGGAGCCTACTACTACGTGGAGGCGGCCCCCGACCAACAGTAGGATAGGAGGTTCCCAGGCAGGAGGCCTCGCTCGTTCGATCCATTGTTATGTTTGTACTAGCCTTCTTAAGGCAAGATTTGTCTAACTTATGTCTGTACTCAGATATTATTTGCTTCCGCTGACTCGTGCTTGTCGAGCTTTGTATTCGAGCCCTCGAGGCCCCTGGCTTGTAATATGAAGTTGTATGACTTTAATTTGTGGCTAGAGTTGTGTTGTGATATTGATTAGTGAGTCCCTAATCTTGGTCGTACGCATTGCATGTATGTTTAGCGTACGGTCAAAATTGGGGGCATCACAAGTTGGTATCAGAGCCGACTTCCTGTAGGTATCCCCCTTTCCAACTCCTTGGCCGAAGTTGGGTCTAGTGCTAAAAAGACTTTTACTAACACTAATGTTGTGGCTTACGGGCCCACATCTTAATTGGGTGGTATTAGGTTCTTTTACTCCTCGTCTATACTTTGGGTTCTGATCTCTCTTCTCCTTTGATTTGAAGATTTTTCGTAACTCTAACATTAGGTTCACATGATCACATCCACCGGAGATTAGTTTCGTCGACCATTGTTTACCTTTGAGATTATATCGCACACACTGTCATTTGACACCTTTAAAATCTTCCTGTTATAGATGCATCCCGGTAGGCAGATCGTTCTTCTGACCTTCGCACAGGATACGCCTGGGTTCCCGGCCATTTTGGTCGGCCTCTTGAAGAAGCTAGGATATCGCTGGTACCCCGAGTACACTGTTTACGAGGACTACCGCGAGTTCAACCAGGAACAGTATGAGGCTGTGATGGTTATCTGGGATCGACAGGACCTCTCCATCACTGAGCTGCACACCTTCCGTGGCATTGGAGTGACTGTCGAGATGGCCGTACAGGATGCTGCTTATGCTACTATTGTTCGACTCCGTGCAGCGAACTCTTGTTTGGAGGAGACAGCATACAGATACATTTCGTATGTCCCTGCTGGAGTTGATACGGCCGCCGACGCTGAGGTCTTGGCCCCTTTCGCCGGGCAGCACAACAACCGATCCTACACTGCTGTCTGCACCCCCTACGTGAGTCGTCGTTACGACCCACAGGTTCTGGTTCAGTACACTGAGGCATTGGATCGCACAGTCAGGGCTCTTAACTTCGAGTTATGGGCCACCCGTGATCACCTTTATCGGGCATTGGCGCATCTATTGCCAGCAGTCACCGCGAGGATACATCCGGAGAACATCTTGTACCCGCCTCGGACTACTTTTCCTCCAGGTCTTGTGTGGCCCGACGTTCGAGGTCGTTATCCGGAATGTGGACCTGCATTCTCGCTCAGTATGCAGTGAATACATCAGAGTCTGCACGGGATGCAGAACCCTGCCACCAGGTTCAGCATTCAGGGTCATCAACAGTTCCCCAACTTCTATCGTTGTCCCCGACGTTGCCATAGCTTTTTGCTATGGCCGTTGTTGTATCCCCCTACCGCGTGCCTGCGTGCCGCCTAGTTGTTTAGGTTAATTACATGTGGGACCTATCGTCTATGTTGTAACAGACTTATGGTTTGTAATAGACCTATGTTTAGATCTGCATGTTAAATTCGAACTGTCATGTCGTATCTATTGCACTTCCTTCAGTTGAGAAATTTGCTTCTTAGTTAACTCATTGTCTTTGCAATGCCCAATGCTAAAATACCATTGTTAATTGTTTCGACAGAATGGTTAGGCCAGCTGGTCGTGGTCGTGGTGCGGATGGCCACCCACCGCCACCTGAATACATGGCCGGTATGATGCAGCAGTTTGAACTGAATCGCCAATTTTTGCAAGGGCTTATGGACCAGTTCGTAAGGCCGAACATGAATCAACCGCCAGCCCCAATAACCCTGCAAGACTTCATTCGCCTCAACCCTGCAATCTACCGCAGCTCAACTCAGCCGCTTGACGCAGATAACTGGCTCCGTGACATCACTTATGAGCTGGAATCCTCAGGCGCTCCAGTGGCTAACTATGTCACCTTTGCCTCGTACTTTCTGAAGGGCCCCGCTGCTCAATGGTGGGATAGGCACCGACGCTCGCAGCCTGTTGGGACAATCAACACCTGGCCGGAATTCCAAGCTGCGTTCCGCGCTCACCATATTCCTCGGGGAATGATGGACAAGAAGAAGCGTGAGTTTCACAATCTCGTCCAGGGCAAAAAGACTGTGGATGCTTATCAGCGGAATTTCTGGACTTATCTCGCTATGCTGAAGAAGATGTTGCAACGGATGCTCGCAAGCAGGAGAAGTTATGCGAAGGCCTCCACCCTGATATCAAACTGGCACTCCTTGTTTAAGACTTCGACAACTTCGCCACCTTGGTGAACAAGTCCATAATGGGGGAAACAGGTCTGCAGGACTACAAGGACAGCAGCAAGCGCAATCGTGACATGGGCTCATCTTCGGGCTCAGCAAGTCAGAAGCGCAAGATCTGGATTCCCCACAACATGTATCATGCACCTGCTCCTGCTCCAAGGCCATCCTATGTTGCACCTCGCCCGCCTCCGCCACTGAGGCAGCCAAGGCTCCCTGCTCTGCCACCACGAGCTCCTGTTCCCCCTTCTCGTCCTGAGGATGGGTTATGCTTCAAGTGTGGTCGTCCAGGGCACCGTGCTAGAGAATGCAGGAAAAATCAGAATCAACTTGCACTGCCTTCCAACCAGCCTCACAACAGCAATGCCAGCTTTGCTCGGGGACGTGTTCAGGTTAACAATGTTGATCTGAATGAAGCTCAAGACCAGCCTTCTACTGTGATGGGTACCCTTCTCGTCAACTCAGTACCAGCTTCTGTATTGTTTGATATAGGAGCATCACATTCTTTTATGTCTGAAGAATTCGCATACTTGCATGGCATTAAATACGAAGACATGAACACCCCAATAGTGGTAAACACCCCCGCTGGCCAGTGTCAAACCTCTATGGTTAGTCACGACGTTCCCATCGAAATTGAAGGGCTAGAATTCCATGCTTCCCCCATTATATTGAAGTCCTCCAAGATCGACCTTATTTTGGGGCTGGATTGGCTGAAAGCACATACTGCTTCTGTCGTTTGTGCCACAAAAACTGTCCACCTCTTGCATCCTTCAAATGAGATAGTCAGCTACCATGCTCATCTTGTTCGGGATGCTGAATCCCAGCTATATGCCATGAATGCATTAAATGAGTCACCCCTTGAGGGGATTGAAAACGTTCCAGTTGTCCGGGATTTCCAAGATGTTTTTCTGGAAGAACTCCCAGGGATTCCCCCTGCTAGAGCTGTCGAGTTTGTCATCGACTTGGTACCTGGTACCACTCCTATAGCCAAGCGTCCGTATAAGATGCCCACCCCATGAACTGCTTGAACTTAAGCAAGAAATTGACAATTCGCTACGGCTAGGTTTTATTTGTCCAAGTTCCTCTGCTTGGGGAGCACCTTCTCTCTTTGTTAATAAGAAGGATGGGACAAACCGTTTGGTCCAGGATTATCTGCCAATTAACCAAGCTACAATTCAAAACAAATATCCGCTACCTCGGATCAATAATTTGTATGATCAACTTGCTGGTGCCTCAATCTTCTCTAAACTCGACTTGAGGTTGGGTTACCATCAGATCCGTGTTCGTGAAGAGGATATTCCGAAGACCGCATTTGTTACTCGCTATGGTTCATACGAGTATACCGTCATGTCCTTCGGTCTAACCAATGCTCCAGCAACCTTCTCTCGTTTAATGAATTATATCTTCATGGACTACCTCGACAAATTCGTCGTGGTTTATCTGGATGATATTCTGGTATTTTCCAAAAATAAAGAAGAACATGCTGAACACCTTCGCCTTATATTGGAAAGACTTCGGGAACATCAGCTATATGCCAAGTATTCCAAGTGTGAGTTCTGGATGGACGAAGTAACCTACCTTGGTCATGTGATCTCCAAGGATGGTATTGCGGTCAACCCTGAACGAGTTCAGGCTATTCTTGACTGGACTCCCCCGAAGAATATCAAGCAAGTTAGAATTTTCCTCGGACTCACCAGCTATTGTCGTCAATTCGTCGAGAACTTCTCCAAGATTGCAAGGCCTTTAACCAATCTGCTTCACAAGGGTGTTAAGTTTGAGTGGATAGAAAAATGTTAGGAGAGCTTTCAGGCACTTAAAGACAAACTGACGTCTGATCTAGTGCTTGCTCCTCCGGATACTCGTAAGGACTTTGTAATTTATTGTGACGCTTCGCGTCAGGGAATAGGCTGTGTCCTAATGCAAGAGTGCAAGGTGGTTGCTTATGCCTCTCGTCAATTGCGTCCTCATGAAGAGAACTACCCAGTTCATGACCTTGAACTTGCTGTAGTAATACACGCACTAAAAGAGTGGTGACAATACCTTGTTGGTAATCGATGCGAGATCTACACCGATCACCAAAGTCTGAAGTACTTGTTTACTCAGCCAGATTTGAATCTCCGTCAGCAGAGATGGATGGAGCGCATAGCAGATTACAACGTGGGTATTTCTTATACACCTGGCAAGGCTAATGTAATGGCTGATGCGTTGAGCTACAAGTCTTACTGCAATCACCTTCAGGTTCACAAGGTTCATCCTCTTCTTCAAGAAGAATTCCGCAAGCTGAACCTCCATATAGTTCCGCAGGGTTATCTCGTTCCCCCTCCACCGGAGAACCGCAAGATGAACCTTCGGGTTGTTAACTAGGGATCTTTGAGTAACTTGGTCGTTGAACCAGATATTATGGGTAGTATCAAAAGGATGCAGGGCTATGACAGTGAAGTTGAAAGGATTAAATTCTATCTGTCGAAAGGTAAACCCTCATGTTTCACCGTTGCTGATGATGGTGCCGTGTATTTCAAGGGATGCTTATTTGTTCCAACAAGAAAGGAAAACTTGAATATGACTGATAGAATACTGAAAGAAGCTCATGACACTCCGTTGTCTATTCATCTAGGTAGCACCAAGATGTACCGAGACATCCGTGAAAGATTCTGGTGGTCAAATATGAAACAAGACATTGCTCGCTATGTTTCAGAGTGCGACATTTGCCGTCGTATCAAAGCAGAACATCAGAAGTCTGCTGAAACTCTGCAACCGACTTCTATTCCTGAATGGAAATGGGATCATGTTGAAATGGACTTCGTCACGGGTTTTCCCAGGTCACAGAAGGGTAATGATGCTATTCTTGTTGTCATTGACCGACTGACCAAAGTTGCACATTTTCTGGCTGTCAAGGAAACTATTACTGCTAGTCAGCTAGCAGATCTTTACATGTCCAGGGTTGTTTCACTCCACGGTATCCCATTGGTCATTAGTTCAGACCGTGGCAGTTTATTTACTTCAAGATTCTGGGCAAGTTTCCAGGAAGCTATGGGGACTCATCTGTCCTTCAGCACCGCTTTTCAGCCTCAATCCCAGGGACAAGTTGAAAGAGTCAATCAGATTCTTGAAGACATGCTTCAAGCTTGTGTCATTTCTTTTGGCAAGAAATGGGAGGAATCTCTTCCATATGCTGAGTTCTCCTACAACAATAGCTATCAAGCTAGTATGAAGATGGCTCCTTTTGAAGCATTATATGGACGTAGGTGTCGGACCCCTCTGAATTGGTCAGAAGCTGGGGAACGTACACTTATCGGTCCGGATATTGTCCAACATGCCGAAGATCAAGTTTGCATTATTCACGCAAATCTGAAGGCTGCTCAGTCTCGTCAGAAAAGTCAGTATGACCGTCATCACAAAGATATGGTCTATCAACCTGGCGAAAAGGCTTATCTTCGAGTCACGCCAATGAGAGGTACCCACCGTTTCGGGATCAAGGGCAAGCTGGCCCCTCGATATATTGGTCCTTTCAAGATTCTCGAAAGGCGTGGAAAAGTGGCATATCAACTGGAATTACCGCCAAACCTTTCTCAGGTTCATGATGTGTTCCATGTGTCACAGCTTTGTCGCTGCTTCAAGGATCCTATCCGAGCAGTGGACCATGATATGCTTGAACTGCAACAAGACCTTTCCAATGAAGAACAACCAGTCCGCATTCTTGATGAAACCGAACGTCGGACTCGCCAGAAGGTTACCAAGTTCTTCAAAGTGCAGTGGGCTAATCATTCTGAAGATGAGGCCTCTTGGGAACGCTAAGATCATCTTCGTGCCAAATACCCCGGGATTTTTCCTTCTACTCCTTAATTCTCGAGACGAGAATTCTTGTTAGTAGGGGAGAATTGTGACACCCTGGAATTCTATCACAGTGATCAATGTAATTAAGCTACAGTGATGGCCATGATCAGCAACAAATCTTTTTGCTAAATATAATGTGATCAAGTTGAAGTTCAAATCTCAATTCAAATTTCTACTTCAGAGTCATTTAAATTTTATTGTGATAAAATAAGTTGGCAACCAGCAAGATAAAAATGTTCCAAGGTTTTGGGATATTCCAAAACAAATGATGCTTAGAAGAACCACCTCATCTAATGTGTGGTGTGGCCCCCACTAATTAAAACAGGAGCTGAAAATGATTATAATAATATTTAAAACAATTATTTAAATTAAGACACTTTCCAAACATACTCAAGCTTGGTATGTCATATCAGAATATTGCATAAAAGTTTATAAGCCATGTCTCACAATTTTACTAGTGCAAGTGATGGCAGAAATAAAATAATAAAACAAAGCAGAAACAAAAGAAAAGGAAAAAGAAAAAAGAAAAGGGAAAAGAATTAAAGCAGAAAACCCCCTCCCTTCCCCACTGGGCCGCAGCCCACCGAACCGGCTGGCCCAGCCTACCTTTCCCCCCTCCCCCGGTCATCTTCCTCCTACAGCTCACCCGACCGTGCGCGCGCGTCCCCGCCCGACCAGGTCGCCGGCGACGGCCGCGAGGATAAGAACGGCCCCACGGCCTCACCTGCTCCCTCCCCGCAAACCCTAGGCCCCCCCGCAGATCTCACCTGCCCCTCCCCCCCCCCTGCGCTCTCTTCACCCCTCGCGCCCGAGCGCGCCGTCGCCATGGGCCGCCGGCTAACCGCGGCCAACGGTTCCTCCGAGCCCAGCTAACCCCACCAGGAGCTTTCCCTCTCTCCCCTTCAACCTCCTCGACCACGCGCCAGAGCCCGGGAGCCCCCTGCTTTGCCGACATTTCGCTTTTCCCACTTCAGATCGCCGCCACTCGCCGTCGACAAATTCCGGCGCCGTCGAGCCTTCCCCGGGCCTACTTTGAACGGCTACAACCCCCCGGTGAGCTCCTGCTACTTCCCCCGCACCCCCTCACGACGAGCCGCTGCCACCTGACGCCGTTTCCCGTGGGGCCCGAACCTGTCGCCGCTTGCGCTCGTCGCCGGCGCGGTTCGGTGACCTTTGGTCCGGCCGCCGGTACCATTCCACGTCGCGTGCACCGTAGGCTCCATCCCGCGGCAAACCCCGTGCTGCTTAGCCCCTGTAACGCATGCACGCACGACCACCGCCCCCGTCCCGCCTGCCCGCGGCGAGCTCGTGGCCGTCTCTACGGACTCACCCCCTACCCCCCCAGCTGCCGCCACCCGCCAGATCGACGTGGCCTTTCTCCCCTCGTTCGAATACGCGACTGGCGGCGCTTCGATTGTGGCCCCCCCTACGCGAAACCTGAGCCTCGCCATGGCTTCGGGTGCTCGCCGGAGCTCCTCCGCTACGGCCGCCGGTCACCTCCTACGTGGCACACCTGGGGCCACCCCCTGGGTCACTGCTAGTGGGCTCCCCTGGTCCCAGTTGACAAGTTGACCTGGTCAACTGGCTGACTGGGCTGGCCCAGTCACTGCCAGGTGGGGCCCCACCTCCCTGTTAGTATGACAGGTGGGCCACCCCTGTCAGTTGCCTAATTAATTAGTTAGATTAATAAAATATAGTTTAATTAAGTTAATGTCTAACTGACAAGTAGGCCCCCACCTTTTAAATAATCTGTTTAGTTTAATTTAAAACCCTGAATTAGCCCTAGTCTATGACAGGTGGGCCCCCACTGTCAGGTTTAAATAGTAAACGGCTGCTGATGTCACTCTGATGTCATGATGACATCAGCAGTTTACTGTTCTTAATAATGTTGATTTAATTAATTAAAATAATTCCAGAAAATCTATAAAACTTTAGAAAATCATATCTTTTAAACCGTAACTCGGATGAAAATAATTTATATATGAAAGTTGCTCAGAAAAATCCCACGAATTCCAAATATGCCATTCATTCATATATCACATGCTCCTAGCATGTTGAACATGGAACTTTCCCTCTCCGGTCCAGCTGTCCGATAATACTCACACCCGAGAAATATCGTCAGGTATTCTCCCGCTACGTCTGCAACGTGTAGTACTACGTTAGTGCATATCTAGCTCTACATATTGCCATGTCATGCATCGTGATGCATATGTTTGCTTTATATTTATTGTTTCTTCCCCCTCTTCTCTCCGGTAGACCCCGAGACTAACGCTGCTGCCGAGTACGACTACGCCCCTAACGATCAGCCCTTTGCCGCAGAGCAGCAAGGCAACCAAACACCCTTGAGCATTCCGATATCACCCATTCTTCTCTCTCTTATTCTTGCATTAGATTTTGCTACTGTTAGTTAGCTCCTATTCTGATGCATAGCCTGTTTTTGATGAACTGCTAATATTCCTACAATAATACCAACTGCTTAGTATAGGATGGTTAGTGAATCCCTAGTGACCCCCTTAGCCCCAGTTGTCCCTGCTTCTTCCTCGACGACCCGACGACTCGACGACTCGAAGACTCGGTCAACTAACTGACAAGCTAGGCCACTCACCTCACCGCACTCCCCTAAATTGTATGACTCTACAGTACTACTATCGAGTACCGAGGGTGACACCTCGTGAAGTACTCCTGATGCTAGTCCTGTAGCGTAGCTTGTCGGTCGTGGTTATCGAGGGTGATTCCTCCTTCCCCATTCCCGACAATGCTTTTGTCATGCAATCCCTCAAGTGTGGGACTTTCGAGGGTGATTCCTTTACAGTCCACCTTGGCGGTTATATCGAGCGGGGACCCCTTGAGGGTGATTCCTCAGTTCCCGTCTTGACATTATATCCACACATTTAC